>CM028132.1:1318822500-1328102500 GCA_016271365.2 Neoceratodus forsteri
CATCTGGAAATATGGAACTTGCCACAGTGAAAACACACAAAATTCTTCTGGAAGTGGCGATAGGCCATTACTTAGAACAGTTCCCATATGGCATAGGATTTTCAGAAAGGGATGTGGCACACTGGCCACGGCAGAGCACACTAGGGCTCAAGACTAGCAAAACCCACATACAAGGGGTAAACTTCTTCTGGCATTGGCCACATGCACTGAAAGAAACGAGTGCCCTTACAGAACCCGAAGTGCTGAACTGGTCACTCCAAATGGGGGGGGTCTCCCACCTTTTGCTTCCTCATC
This sequence comes from Neoceratodus forsteri, assembly GCA_016271365.2. Taxonomy (NCBI): domain Eukaryota; kingdom Metazoa; phylum Chordata; order Ceratodontiformes; family Ceratodontidae; genus Neoceratodus; species Neoceratodus forsteri. Next base: position 1,318,822,795 of record CM028132.1, read on the forward strand.
CATATCTAGCCATTCTTTCAGAGTTTCACCTTACAAATACTGAACTGTAGACATTATGCTATCTTCGTATGTCTAGTACATTTTAGCATCAGAAAACACCACTAGAGTGTAAAGTTAAAGTTCTGAACACAGGGCATGGTCACATATGGGACATCCATTGTTGTCAGCAAACTTTAAAAACAATCTTCACAGAAATAGGTGAATGGGTCCCTTTATTGATTATCACCCCACAGATGACAATGCAGGTACATGTCCTGGGTGATTATCAGAATCTACTCACAGCTTGCACACCAAAGTAGCTGCAAAATGTTCTGGGCTGGATCAGGGGATTGACCCTCAAAACTTCTGCAGTCCCCCTTCATCCCACTGGGAATAAGGGCATCAGGGATTCCTGGAGATGGTTTCCACCACTTCATAAATCAGGCAAAAGATATCCTAGACTAGGGTGAGAAATCTAGACTCTTCTCACTCCTTATGCTGCCCACTCTCTGAGCTGCTACTAGAACTGAACTGCTCCACTAACAGACTACTGCCGAAGTACTGAAAATTCTAAAGTTCCCACACACTCACAGCCAGCTGTGGCTTATGTTGCTGCAAGAGTTCTAAATGACATTACCTCTCTGCTGTCAGCTGAGACCAAGTAAACAGAGAGGGAGCAGGTGAAAATCCATTTAACTAGATATTCACCAGTTGCCTTCTCTACCTAACACTGACACTGATGGGATTCTAGTAACCCCAGGAAATTGGGAGTGGGGGGGGTTACAATTGTATTGTTGTCTTTGTATTTTTCTACTTTGTATTTGTTGTACTGTCCCTCCCCTTCCCCCCAGGATGCCACTGGAAACAAGTTGTTGCTAGCTCTGTAAGTCTTTCCTGGTAAAACATAACAAAAAAAACAAAAAAAAAACAGTTTCCTAGAAAATCCCTTAGACGTTTTTAGATCAACTGGCAGAATCATGAGAGCTGATGTTATTTAAGCATAAATGACTTAATTGTCCTCAATGCCTGGCAGCTCAGTATGTACAGCACTCACACAGTACATCGGTGTTTGATAAGTTACTTTTTCTATTACTTTTGAAAACTTGTACCAGAAAGCTCTATGATGTCACTAGCAAAGATGGAGAAGTACTGGAACATGTACTACACCTTACAGTTACATTTACTTATGTCTTTTTAGACAAAAGAACTATGTAACTGTAACTGATTACATTTATTTGAAAGTAACTAGTAACTAACCTATTACTTTCAAAATATGTAATCTGTTATAGTTATTTATTATATTTGCATTGTTTTTGTATTAAAAGAAATAAGTAACTATAATTGTAAGGTATATTACTTTTTCTAGTACTTCTCCATCCTTGCTAGTTACTGCACAGAGCTTCCTGGAACAAGTTTCCAAACATAATAGAAAGTAATAGAAAAAGTAACTTACCCAACACTGCAGTACATTAAGTTTTAAAATGACAAAAATGTATGCATTTGTTCAGTTGTTTGAGTACCTCTGCATATTGAATTTTGTCAATACAGCATCACAAATAAATGCCTAGTTACTTTCACAGACTAATCAATAATTGTTAAGGGACAATACTAAACAAAAGAAAGGGTGCACAAACTCAACAGGGCATTTAAACCAAAGTTCCTGTTGCTCTTTTAAGAACCCCCTTTTAATAAGCCCAAAGTGGGACATTTCTTAATGAAGCATGAGTTTTTGCAGGACAGTACATAACCTTGACCAATGCAACAGACTTGTTTGCAGTATATAATCAGAATAAAGGCTAAGTATTGTAGTTTCTTAGTTGCTTCTATTGTTTCTTATCATTTTAAGGTATTTTAGTTAAGGTGTTATAGTTTTCTGCAACATTTGGTAGAACATTAAACAAATATTTTTTCTTCTGTAAAGTAAGGACATGTAGTATTTTTCATGCTTTTTTGGTGGACACAGCTGCCCAAATCAGGACTGTCCTGCAAAAATTAGGACAGGTGGTAACCCTAGTTGCTATGATTCATCTTTTTACTGAGTCTTCTCACATTGCTAAAATGCATGGTGTGCACAAGTGGGGAGTAATTCAGCAGAGGTATAATTCTGTGAGTTGTATGGGGTAAGGGGTATAGATTTTTGGAGGGGTATATTGGTATAGGTAAACATTTTGGGAAGGTGAAGGAAGTTATACATTTTGTGAAGGGTGCAAACTTGGGGAGTGGTATGGGGGCTGCTGCATTATGAAAGAGTTCACATCTTTGAAAACAGTAGGTATAGATGGTATGAATGTTGTTGGAAGTATGGGGTTAAAGGCTCAAATTCTATAAGGGGTACAGGGATGAAGGTATACATTTGGGATTGGGTGCAAATTTGGGGAGTAGTGGGGGAAGGTACAATTTTTTTGGAGTAGTGCTGGAAAAGTTTTATTAATTTGTGAAAGGATGTAGGGGTAAGTGTGTAAAGCATAGGAGTAGTAAAAGAACAGGGGAGCATATCTGGTATCAAGTGGATTATGACTAACTTTTGGAAGGGTATAAAAGAAAGGATGCAAATCTTGGGGATTGTGGGGATAAATGTAACTATTTTGCTGAAAGTGCGGGTATGAATAAAACTTTAGAAAATTGCAGAGTAGGAGTGCAAATTGTGGGAGGTAAGCAGGGTAAAGGGTACAGATTTTGTGATGAGTGAGGTTACTAATGTGGACAAATTTACAGATTTGGAAAGTAGTGGAGGGAAGGTACACATTTAAGGAATTGTTTGGGGAAGGGGTACAAATATTTGGAGGGGAACTGAATAGGGGTATTCATCTGGAATGTGTGCAGAAGGACACAAATATTTCAGGGATGGGATGGGCACACAATTGAGGGAAGAGTAGGGGTACTATTTTGTGGAGGGTTGTTTCACTCTGGAAGGGCTGCTGAGCAGGAGTGCAAATTTTGTAAGGGTTTCAAAGGTGGGGACACAGATTTAAGGAGGAGTGATTACAAATTTTTGGAGGGGTATAATGCTACATATAAACCTGAGGAACTATGTCAGAGAAAGGAAATGATACAAGTGGTGCAAGGTAGAGTTATAAACTTGGCAGGGTATGTGGACATGTGGAATAGTTGAAAGGGAGGGGCAGGGAACGGTTTATTTTTGTGGGATAACACATCAGGGGAGGAGTACAGGGGTAGTGGTAAATATTTTGCTAGTATTGTAGAACATTAGCAAAGAGGATGATTTTGAATAGAATAAAACAGAACAGCACTGCAGAGGCTACATTCAGAGCTGGAAGGGAACAAGGGAAACACAAATGTGTGTGATTAATAGCCTGTCAGTTTTTCGGGGTGGGGGTGAAGTGTACTGAGCACAAAATGTTGGATAGCACCTTAGGGAACTTTCCAGATATTTACTCATAGGCCTGTATATTCAGACTGCACCGGGCAGGGGTGCAACGCCTGAATGCAGCACAACTGGGCTGCGCCAGGGTATGGACCAGGCGATATTCAATGGTGCTGCACCATAGGTCAGCACCATTGAATATGGCACTGAGGGTGCAAGCAATGTGCACAGTGCAGTGGCACTGCACTAGTGCATGTGGCAGAACAGGAGTAGGGGGATGCACCAGCGCAAGCGCAGTTGCACTGGGTGCATTAACGGTGATTTTCAGAACTGGGCATGCAAATGGGGCCATTTTCATGTCATTATGGCCCCATTTGCATGCAATGTGCCGATCCCTGGTGACTTGTGCCCAGTGCCCTGCCAGGCTGCAGCTGTCGGGGACTGATGCCATGCTGAGCCTTGGCGGTTTCCACTCCCATTCGCCCGATCGTGGGTATTAGTAAACAGAATCCCTGGCAGTCCAGGGGAATGCTCTCCAGAGCCTGATCATGGGCATCAGTAGATCTGACAACCCTGGTGGTCCAGTGGAATCCCCCCCCTCGCCCGATCGCAGGCATATGAATTAAAAAAGTCCCTGGTGGACTTGTGGATCCCTGCCTTCCCACAATCATGGGCATAAGAAACAAAAGCCCTAGTGGTCCAGTGGAATGTCTCCCATTGCCCAATGACAGGCATAACCATTACAAGATACCCTGGTGGTCCAGTGGTACCCCTCCACACTACCTACTGAGATCCCTAACGATCTAGCACCCCCATCATCGCTGGAGGGCAGCACCTCACACACTGCTGCTGCCACCAAATGACAGTGTACAGTATGGTCTGTACACCTATTTGTCAACTGCATGGACCAATGGGCGTGCAGACCATACCGTACTACACAGACCCGAAATGTGAATGAATGAATACATTTACGTATTGGGCCTATGTAGTACAGTATGGTCTGCATGCCCATTGGTCCAAGCAGTACTGTACGCTGTCATTTGGTGGGCAGCCAGGAGGCATGCGGGCAGGGTGCTGTTGCACACCAATGATGGGGGGAGTGCTGGGTGATGGGGGACCTCAGCGAGTGGAAGGGGGATACCACCAGACCACCAGGGTATTGCCTGATGGTTCTGCCCTCAATTGGATGATGGGGAACATTCCACTGGACCACCAGGGCTTTTGTGTACTCATGCCCACGATCGGGTGAAGGGGGGGCATCCACTGGTCGACCAGGGACTTTTTTAATTCATATGCCCATGATCAGGCAAAGGGGGAGGAATCCACTGGACCACTAGGGATGTCAGATCTACTGATGCCCATGATCGGGTGATGTGACTGGGAGGGAACAATGCTCCCAGGGCAGGGGGCATGTAGACAGTGTTCTGGTTGGGAAGGTGGCCACCCACGGCTGGCGGCTGCTGTGTTGCACCTGCGTCACAGCAGCTCTGCCGCGGTGGCCAGGACTTGTTCCTGGTTTTACCAGGCACTTCTTTGCACCTCCAGAGCAGTGCAAGGCAGAGTTGTGCCAGCATATGCACCACACATCCCTGGCTGAATATTGGGATGTGCCGCATATGCATGGGCAGCCCCCTGCACTTGTGCCACATACATTACTGATAGGCCCCGGAGCATTGGGAGTTGCGCATCACAACTTGCCCCTCTGAATATCATGCTAGAGTGCACTGGTGGGTTGTGCATGGCCCATCCCTGTTGCGCCATGTGCAACCCTTTTGAATATCAAGACCCTGGTATTTTACTGGAATAATTTGATTAATAAATGCCCCCATTAGAAAAGGGGACTTTAAGACTGATTATTGAATGTACAAGGCTAGAAGGGAACAAAGGACTCACAAATGTACATGTGAAGAGCCTGTCAGCTTTTTCTTGGGGGTGCACTGAGCACAAGGTGTCAGATAGCAGTTTAGGGAACTTGCCAAATATTTACTCATTGTGTTTTACTGGAATAATTTGATTAATAAAGGCCCCTATTAGAAAAGGGGAATTAAAGCCCAACTATTGAGGAACTATATGTCATTGCTGCTTACATGCAGAGGTCTCTGATCAAATCTCTTTAGCAAAATGTATAAATACTTTATTTAAATATAATTAATGTGCCATTCTTGGTAAAGTATTATGTAAGAGTGTAAAGTATTGGGCTTTATTTTTTAACCCACTTTTGATGTTCTGGCACAAATTAATTTGCCACCATATCAAAAGTGGGATAAAAGGTACAGCCCAACATTTTGTGCCCTTATGTGGCATGTTATCAAGAATGGCACAGTAACTATATTTAAATAAGTATGCATATGTTTTTCCTAAACACATTTGGTCAGAGAGCTCTTTTCTTCTTTGGGTCTGAGCAGCCAAGGTGCTGAGCTTATCTCCTTTACCTCATTGCAATCACTTAGCCTGAACGCCAGCCTTTTTACATCAACAGCTGTTTGTACTTTTCTGAATTGTTTCTTGAAAGACATGAACATTTTCCCAGACAGTATGAAACTTTCTGAGTGATTTTATGTGAAATTATCATATATGACAGAAAGTAAAATAACATCTTTACATGAGGAATGGCAGTTACTACATATTACTTGCCATGTATAAGGACTGGTTGTTCTAATGGTGAGAAAAAAGTATATTTTAAAAGCATTGCAATAATTCTTTAAACCACTTTCATAATAATAAATGACCTCATGTGTAACATTTGAATAAAGTTTCACATTAAAGGTGTGTGTAGTCCATTATATTGCAAACTCATTTATTTTCATTTTGTTACTCTTTGATTACTTTTTAAAATCAAATTGTTTTAAAATGTATAAATAGGTACTCACTGAGTATAGCTTCACCGTAAAAGAGTGTCACCTCTCCCATCCTTAGAGTGGCAGAGCAGTTCAGATTTACTTTGCGGTTCTCTTGTCCTAAGAACACACAAAATGACACTCTTACAGGGTGAAGATACTCCTGGGGGATATTTTCAAAGTGCTGTTACTGAGGATGGCATGAATGCAGTATTATCACTGTATCATAAAAACTATTTTAATTAATGCTTGGAACTCAGAAAATAGACTGTACCACTGTCTAGCCTCTTGGAACACAATTTCTCCAATAACAAATGACAAAGCAGTTTGCACTGTCAGGATTTACAGTATCCTATCAGAATCACTGGCATGCTGAGAAAATATTTATAGGTTGAAACATCCACAAAGTGTTTCACTCTAGCAAGCAAGTGTGGCTTTTCAGGGGCCTTTGAAAATATGACCCCTGGTAACTATTCCTTTTTAAATAGGAAAATAAAAATACAGAAAGGATGTCATGCCATGCTTGCTGAAAGTGATATCACAAATGAAAATTAGGATCTAGGAGACAGATAAAATGAAGCCTTTGTGTGTAAGTTTTCTTACTGTGGTCAGAATCTGAGAGGAACTCAGAATTATAAAACTTAAAGAGCTGCAGACACCTCAAATAAAAGTTTTAAAAACATTGTAATTGAGTCACGTGATGCACCTGGAGGAGTAACGGCAGTCTCTCAGGTCTCCCTTCCCCGCTAGTGCAGCTATATTTTAAAAATTTTTCGGTTTTCCTCATCTAGTCTCTTTCTAAAAGCTTTGAGACTACAGCGACTTCTTTATTTCGGATTTTGGCTTCCCACGAAGTATGGAGGGCTCAGATCAGGAGCTAGAAGCCAAGCGGCCTCGCCAGAGCTCATCGCCGTCAGCAGAACAAGAAGAATTAACTCCGGCAAAAATCTACAATGATTTATCTACAATTAAAGAGGCACTGTTTAAACTAATTGTGGTAGCAGATTTCAAGCAGCGCTGACCCAGCTAGCTGTCGAGACGGACGCTGAAGCCAGAATTCTCCATCGAGAGAACCATGGATAAAACAGCCCAGCCATTGTAGATTGCAAGAGAATGATCGCTAAATTTGAGGACCGTCTTGAGGACCTCGAGGGGAGAAGCAGGTGCAACAACCTGGTCCTGCTGGGGCTCCCTGAGGGAGAAAAGGGTCCCAATACAATACTTTTTTTACAGAAATTCTTGAAGAAGTCAGTGGGGCCTTCGCCTAATGGGCCTGAATACGTGACTGAGAGGGGCCATCGTGCCCTGAGGGCTAAACCTCCTGCTTCGTAACCGCCGAGACCCATAATCTTCAAGCTGTTAAACTATCTTGACCGCGATCACATTTTGAAAGAAGCAAGAAGATTAACTGGTATTTTGTGAGAGGGAAGAAGATTACGGCTAGTCCCAGACCTAACTTGGAAGGTGAGGCAGGCTCGAGCAAGTTTTCGACCCATTACCTCTAAGCTGTGGGCCGCGGGCATTCGGCATCGCATGTTATACCCAGCCAAATTAGAGGTCACTCTTAAAGATGGGATCAAGCGCTTCGACTCTGCAGAAGAGTCGTTAAAATCACTCATGACCTCACTGCCAGATCTGTTTCCCAAAAGATGAAGATCTCTGGGCTTTCACTTACTCGGGAGTCAACAATCCAGATAGACTAACCAGCAAGGCATTTAACTGAATGATCCATCTCAAACTCTACTTAAGTCCTTGCTAGCTGTATTCCTTTTTGTGATTTATTTTTCAGTGCATTATCAATGCTTGGTATTTTTGGGGACTTATAAGAAGGACCTTTAGTCATTTTTTTTTTCTTTTTTTTTCTCTACATTTTGCAGGGCCTCCATAAGTTTATTCCACAGATGAAATGTACTAGCATCTGCCACAGGAGGGAGCTCTTGGACTATTTTATTTTCTTGAGTCATTTGTCTAAGCCACAAGACTACATATTTTAGGTTACGACTCTGCGATTGTGTTCCGCTGGCAAAAGCGTGGAACTCCATGCAGTTTATGATTTAGGCTAGCAAGGATTTCCTTGGAATTATAGTTTTATTGTTGTCATAGCTTAATTATCTAGGCAACAACTAGTTTACTAAATAACTCACTAAGTAAACTGAATTGCATAGCGAAACCAAGCTTTGCATATTTCGTATAGCATTTGAACTTTAGCCCTGATATTAGTTAATGTGATTTACTAGTTTAAACATGTTTTTTCTCATACCTCCTATGATATATAGCTCTTGATCAACAGGTGGGGATAGGAGATGTTGTAGTGTAGTAGAGGCTACTGGTAATTTACCTACGTTTTTATCTCCTTGCTCCCTTACGTTGGGGTTCTTATTACATCTTGGGGTCATGCTTAATTTTTCGGCCCGCCCCATATCCTATATTTTTAGCACCGATCAGGTGATAGTTTTTTTTTTTTTCTCTCAGCAGTAAGGTTTTCTATTGCATAAAGTAGAATTTTCTAGATTTCATTTATGTTCTCAAGGTACTCCTTTATTGAAGGTGTAAGACTCGCAGGTCAGTATCCATGGACTTGATGGCATTTTTTTTTTTTGCAGGGGTGCCCCACCTCATGGCGCACTATGGACCAGAGATTGAGGAGTTGGCTTCGGGCCAGGGGGACTGCTTTAAGGGGGCTTTAGGAGGGGGAAGGATCCTTTGGGGTGATGGAATTGGGTGTTGTTGTATTAGTTTTGTTAGATTATTGTTGGGGGGGGGGGCTGCTATCCAAACTTTGTCCATAAGTAGATTAAATTGGGTCTGGCTAGCATTTTGAATATTTTCTCATGGAACATCAAAGGGGGAAGAGATAACCGAAAAAAATTCATTATACTAAACCACTTAGCTCAATTTAGTCCATCAATAGTTTTTCTTCAAGAAACTCATGTACTCTCCGATCGGCTCCATCATTTTAGGAAAAAATGGGTGAGCCAGGTATTCGGTGCTAGGTATTCCTCGAGTAGTCGGGGGGTGGCCATTTTGGTGGCAAGGGGGGTTCCTTTTATCCCGTCCGAGACGATTTCTGACCCGAATGGCAGATATGTTTTTGTCCTGGGCAGACTCAGAGGGGCGGGTCTAGTGCTGGGATCAGTATATGGCCCCAACTTAGAAACGCCATCTTTCTTTACCCAGTTGGCCATGATTTTAGCCTCCATGAAAGATGTTCCAATGATCTTGGGGGGAGACTGGAACTTGGTCCAGTCTAACCGTCTGGATCGCTCTTGGTATAATGGTGCGCATCCTTCCCCAGCTCAGAGAGCGTTAGTAGAGTTTACATCATCGTTGGGCCTGATGGATCCTTGGAGAATGTATAACTCTACCACTAGAGATTATACCTTTTTTTCGCCGGTCCATAAAACCTACTCACGGATCGATTATTTCCTGGTTAGCCAGCAATGTTTGTCCTACGTTGAGGAGGTGTCAATCTTAACTCGGGTAATCTCAGATCACTCTCCCATTAAACTCCGTTGTTCTCCCCTGCTCACTCCACCAAGATCCTATTCATGGTCCTTAAATAATGCTATATTAAAGGACACCCAGACATTAGCTCGTTTTCAAGTGTTTATGGTCAACTCAATTAAGACCAACTGGGGGTCTATTAATGCAGCAGACCAAGCTTGGGCTGCTCTTAAAACTATTTGGATGGGGGAGCTGATACGGATAGCTTCAGTACGTAAAGTGAAAAATAACCAGCTATTAGCGAATTGTTTAAAGAAAATTAGTGCACTGGATGCTTTAGATGAGAATCTAAGATCGGAGGATCAAGAGCAAGAGCTGACTACCCTAAGGGCATGGTATGTTAATACTTTGAGTGAGAGAGTTCGAACTCGACTTCTAGAACTAAAGCCGCCTACCTAGGCCAAGGTAGTAAAAGCCGAAAATTATTGGCATGGCAGTTAAAGCAAAGAGCTGCTGCTAAATGGGTGTCAGCCTTAAGGCATCCGGAAATGGATAGGTTGATTACAGATCCGAGGTGTATTGAATATTTTTTGATTTTACAAAAACCTATATTCGAGTCAACCGCCACCACAGAATGATAGTAAAATGTGCAAATTTTGACTAAAATCTCCTTTCCTCAAATGTTGAGGACTTCAAGCAGATGTTAATTGCTCCATTTCAAATGAGGAGATAGGAGAGTTATCGACTCACTAAAATTGGACAAAGCACCGCCCAGATGGGTTCACACCTTTTCTTTAAGTTGTTCAAGGAAAGTGTGATACCGTTATTAAACCAACTATATACCTTTTGGTATGAGCAAGGGATTAGAGATAAGACCCTCTTTGAAGCCAGGATAATTTTGTTACTTAAACCTGGTAAGCCCTCAGATTTGGCTGTAACTTAGGCCAATCTCTTTATTAAATATAGATGTAAAGATCTATGCTAAGATTCTGGCCAATAGGTTAAAATCAGTGTGGCTTGAGCTGTTGAGTCCTGAACAGGCTGGATTCGTGGCAGGCCGCTCTTCGGCTGACCATTTCAGGAAATTATTTTATTTAATTTCTGCGTCTACGAACCCGGATTTGGAAGCATCCTTGGTTTCACTAGACGCAGAAAAACCATTTGATCGAGTAGAATGGGCCTTTATGTTTGCAACACTTGCTAAATTTGGTATTCCGGATAGATTTATACAGCATATTCGGATCCTCTATTTGTGTCCGACTGCTAGAATTCAATGCAACAATTTAATCTCAGCTGCTTTCCCCTTATTGAGGGGTACGAGACAAGGTTGTCCCTTGTCGCCATACTTATTCAATTTGTATATTGAACCTTTAATAAGAACTATCAAATTGAACCAGTCAATCCAAGGGATTTGTATAAGAGACCTGGAATTTAAGTTATCAGTATTCGCTGATGATTTATTGTTGCATGTCCAGAATTCAACAACTTCCCTCCCTCATTTGCTTCACTTAATTTCCTGTTTTAGCGAATTTTCGGGATATAATCTAAACAAGAGCAAATCAACGGTTTATTCACTTTCCCCCTACCTTCAGAAAAGTTGGTGCCTCTCTCTAGGATTACAGTGGCAGACGAAATCCCTAGCTTATCTGGGTATCCAGATTTCGAGAAATCTAGAGGGAATGGCAAAATTAAATTTGAAGCCCCTATTCAAATCCATTAAGGAAGACTTAGAGAGGTGGTTGAAACTTCCTTTGACCTTCTCGGGGAGGATTAACACAATTAAAATGATGGTGCTACCTAAAATCTTCTACCCTCTCTTCAATTTAAACGTGCACCTCTCTAGGTCCTTCTTTAGTCCGCTCTACAAATATTGCTCAGATTTTTTGTGGAAAGGTAGACCCCCTCGCAGGGCCTATTCTAAACTTTGTTCTCAACGGAAAATAGGAGGTCTCCAGATACCGGATTTTTATACTTATTACTTAGCAATTCACGCAGCGAGGTCGGCTCTGTGGGTTCAGGAAGCAGAAGTTTCTTCCCCCGGACTTGACCTTGACCGAGCGATTTCTAGCGAGGTCAATTTGGATTTGGAGTCCCTTTTATACGTTCCATGGTCTAAGGTTCCCACTCTTGTCAGGAATACTCCATTAGGGTGGGATATCAAGGCTATGCATCAGCTTTATTCGAGATTAAATATTTCCCATGTATTTGATTTATCTCAACCCCTTTTGAGAAATCCCAATATTTTAATAGGCAATCAGCCCATTAAAAGGTTTTTGACTGACTCTCCCTCAAACTTGGATTTCGGATTTTGCTCGGCAATTCCATGTTTCCTCTGTTTTGGTTGAAAATTTGGGGTGAAACCTCGTGTTTGCTGCGATTGTTTCAAGTTCAAAGAAGCATTAGGTTTTTCCTGCGAAAAGGTAAAAGGTCTGAGGAGACAGGGATACTTTTGAGAAAGTTATGTGACCTTGCATTATCTGGTAATGCAGTTTCTAAAATCTACAAGTATATTTTAACAAGACTGGATTCTAAGACATCCCCTGTCCCCCCTTACTGGGAAATAAACCTGCCTATGGGATGGACGGAGGAGATTTGGGAGAAAATCTGGGTCGATCTTTATTCCTGCATTAAACAAGATAGATTGAGAGACACCCAGTTTAATTTATTACACAATCTATATTTTTCCCCCGCCAAACTTTCTAAATTAAATAGACAGTGTTCCCCAGTTTGCAAGGACTGTGGTGATCCCTTAGCTACCACCTTTCATAAAATTTGGTCCTGTCCAAAAATAGCGAAGTTGTGGCAGTCGGTCAAACGCTGGCTGGGCCCGTACTGTGATTTATCGGCCTTTTTCAATGTAGATGCTTGTATATTTGGGATGTACGCCCAAATTCCATCTAACACCCAAAAGTGCCAAATGGCAATGGTAGCTTTGTTACTAAATTATTAATTCTTCGTCACTGTGGGATGATTGGGCCCCTCGCTTAAAGAATGGTGGGATGAATTTTGAATGCATTAAATGCGGAAAGGTCAGTGTTAACTTTCTTAATGTATCAGGTAAATTCCAAAAGTGCTGGGGAGTCTCTTTCAGAGTCTGAAGGATAGATACGGTTATTAGTTGTGAGATCTTCTTCCTTTACAACTTCCCTCCACTTCTCTACTCTCCCTTTCCTTTCATTTTCCCATCCTGCATCCTCTTTCTCTTATTTTTCACCCCCTTTATTCACTGTATTATTACCCTTATTTCTTTTCTTCAGTAATTGGTAGCCCGAGGTTACTCTGATTTCTGAGTTTCTCTTCTCCCATATAGTCTAGGTTGCTAGCTATTATTATGACTGACTTTAGAGCTAATACGGTACTAGATTTGTACTTCATGTTTATTGGATAGCTGCTGGGGGGATGAGGGTAAGGGTAAAGGGTATTGTGTGTATTTTATTCTGATTTTTTTGTCATATTTTGGTTATGTATCTTGTATTTGTATCCTGTATGTTGTGTGTTTTATTTTTTATCCTTACAATAAAATGAAGTTATTTGCAAAAAAAAACAAAAAAACATTGTAATTAGGCGCAGTTCAGCTTTGATTCCATATATCTTCTATAGATTTCTTCTCCTTGTTATGTATTAGTGAGGAAATCTGCAAGAACGCGTGCTCTTTATCCCTTAGAGTTCATCTGCCTCTATAGCTTACTCCCTACTGCAAGTCATAATTCTCTGTTGTGACATCACAGTCTTTTGCCATAGGAGTAATTGTGATGTAACAAACACTGCATTATGCCCTCGGGTAGGGAGAAAGCAGCAGGAATGGATGAACTATTCAGGAGTAAAGATCTTACTTTCATGCAGTTGGCTTCAGTAATAAATAATGAGGAGGAGCACTACAGAACTAATGTGAAATATTAGCTGAACTGTGTCTAAATATTATGATTTGTTAAAGTTCACCTGAAGATGTCAGCTGCTCTTTATCTTTGGCTGTTGGCAGATTTCCATTATATTGGAATTTGGGACAGATATATCAGTCCATGGCATTACAACAGTTAAGTCAAACTGACTCAAGAAGTCAACTAAGCAATGTATCCAGTACATAGGTACATGCAGTGTAAAATGTAGAAACAGCATTTTAATAAAATTAAAAACTTGGATATATTTAAGTCTAGAATCTTTTACATTCTTGTATGAGGCAGCAAAGAAAGATTTGGGTATATGAGCAGACTTTTTTCTTTCTTGTTTTTTGTTAGTACAATTGTTCCTTTCAATTAGTCTATGTTTCCCATATTTACATGGTACAGTGGCAGTTATCGCCATCAAGAACTGTAGCAATAGTTGTGGTATGCTATGTTATTGGACGTCATTATTACTATGTAACTCAGTGCTTTGCAAATGATAGTAGCTGGAAAGCACAATGTTGTGCAGCAGCTATTGATGGCACTGGGTACTACTGTATTCCCTCGGTGTTCAACTTCTGGTGCTTTGTTGAGTGGCTGGCCGGGGACCAGAGTGTAGTGTTTGTTAAACTTGTCTTTCTTTTCCAGTAGTAGTAATTACCAGGCATGGGGCATGACACTTTTCATTTGCATTGCTGCAAATGATTACTCATGAAACTCTCAATGTCTCTCTCTTTCTCTCCTCTCTCTTTCAGGCAAGTGGCACTTTACTGAATAAACAGTGACAAGGAATTCCACAGTAACTCTTTAAGCCAAGTTTTACAAGAGCCTATATACTTGTCGCTGTTTATCTGCATATCATTTTCACAAAAGTCATATTTTGCATATTGCAATTCATTTTGTATACTGTGTTCATACCATATATATTCCAAAAGGCTTTATCACTGCAGTAGGCATACATGATAGTCACAAAATAAATACTAAACATATTGCCATGGCTGTATGCACCAAAACAATTACACACTTGAAAACACTAAATAAAAGAGTACAGTATATTGACATAGATCAAAAGTATCAAATAATGAGTGGAAACAGGTGATGATCTACCTACAATTTCAGTTCTGGATCAGATGTTGGTGAGGAATACTAGAAGAGGAGGGTTAGGAGTGAAGCAAACTAATTGAATACTATAAGAAAGGCATCTGTCTCCAGGGTGTGGGGACTAGGAAGGAAGCTTGGAGGAACTGAACCCAGGAATGGACAGCAAATAGGAATAGTGGCACCACTGTGGGGGCGGGTGGTAATGTGAGAGCTAGTCGAGTGTTAGCAGTTAAGTATTTAAAACCCATAGGTGCAAGAGAACCCTAATGTGAATAGCATAGAGCAGGAGAACAGTGTCTGCAGATGCATGCACTTGGAATCCATAAGAAACTCTGCCTACTTGTCTCCAGTACTAAGATAATACCTCCTAGTTTATGCTGGTGTAAATGTGTTTAGTATTATGTCTGCTGAGCACATACTTGTTTGGCCAGAGATTATGAAAGCCATAGCAAAACCCTTTCCATGGTAACTCAAAGTGTAAAGGTATTGTAGATAGGTTATAAGAGCAATGGTAAATCCCTGTATAGGATACTTTGTAACATAGCCTTATGTTAATATCAGAAACCAAAAGGCCACAGCAAAACCTAATCTTGGATGCCTTGACATCTACTTTAGTTTTCAGGAACTAAGAAGGTCACAGAAAAACCCTATTTGAGTGTCTTAACACCTACTACAGTATATGTGAATTTCAAGTGCAATTGGAGAGTAATCCCCATTCCTGATGAGGGTGTTCTGATTTCCTAAACTTATCAGTAGACATTTAAGATTAGGGCCTGAGGAAAGGATGCAGGACATAAGCAGTTATGTTTAGAAGGCAGATATGTATATACTGGGGGGTGTGGATTTAGTTAGCTGCAGAGTCTGTGATGTCATACTCTTCCAAGGTACAGTATACTGTAGAGGTACAGTGGCTGCCTAGTATGCAAAGGTTGCATGGCACTCTACTCTAAGCTACTGTAGCTGAAGCATGGGTTAAAATACCAGATGTGGTGTAGGTCAAAGTGGGTTCTGTAGTGTACTGCACCCTTCTTCTTCCTCAGTGACCTCCCAGCATCCATAATGGAGGCTGGAAGCTAGTGTGCTTGGAGAATGGTTGTTGGGTGCCAAGGACTGGGCATGGGAGGGACCCTGGGACTGCAACCTGTAACCAATGTTCCCCACTGAGTGATGTTGTATATGCTACTCCTGACTCAGAGAGAGCACCCTGTTGTACTCAGGTTCCTGCAGCTGCTGAAGCAGTGACACCTACCAGGAGGAGAGCATCAATCATAGTAGCATGAAGAAGTGGCACTAAATCATAGGGAGTTCTATAGTGAGAGATGCTAAGAGTATGGTCTTGGCACAGAATTGAAGGGAGGGTGGTGCACTTTCACAGCTGAAAGGGTTATCCCTAAGGTGAAGCAGTTGGTTGGGAGTTAGGTTGGGAAGCTGGATGCAATTGTCCATCTAGAGAAGAAAAACCCAACAAGGAGTCTATCAGGTGTAGTGAAAGCCAGTTTCAGGAGTTAGATACCAGGCTAGATACCAGGCTAAAGGAATGGTTGGTATTGCCACCTTTCAAATATGCTCCCAGTGATAAGGTGGGGAGTCGAGGAATCTGCAAATCTACCAAATCAACAATTGGCTGAAGGAGTGATGCAAAGAAGAAAGGTTTTACTTTCTGAGGGCAGAGGTGATTTTGGAAATATGAAGGCCTATTTAAAGTAGGTGTCATTCATCTGAATAGATGGTGGCAAAGGAACTGGGGCAGTGATTTGAAGAGTAAATTTAATGTTGCTTAATCTAGTGGGGAGGAAGGAAATTCTTGGTTGGAAATCAGGCAAGGGAAACCTTGTAAGAACTCCCAAACTAGAGGAGCATTCAGGAATAATAGATAATTCAGGCAGGGTATGTGGATGGGGGTGCAAGGGTGGCAGAGGATGCAAAAAGGAACAAGGGATGAACAAGGAAAGACTAATCAATGGATGGGCAAAGAAAGGGAAATAGAGCTCCTGGAGGGTGGTTTATATAAGTATCAGAATTGTAAGAAACAAAATGTGTGAACCTCTATTCTGTGGCAGCAGAGGACAGGCCACATAAAATTGTCAGAACAGAAATGTAGTGGTGAATGGAACCCAATCAAATGAAAGGGAGGTGACCAGTGGGGTACCTCAGCAGTCAGTTCTGGAGCCAGTCTTCCTCAGTGTTTTCATCAGTGACATGGCAGGGTTGACAGTGGCAGTGACATTGCAGGGTTGCTTTGGCATTGACATGGGTTGGATGGAAAGGTTTGCCTATTTGTGGATGACACCAAGATCTGCAACAGGGTGTATATGCCGTAGGGGGTGGAAAGGATGAGAAAATACCTGGAACTGCTGGACAGATGGTCAGGAGCATGGCAGCTAAGGATTAATGCAAAGAAGTGCAAAATCATGCATGTGGGGAGCAGGAACCATAGGGCAAGCTTTAGGTTGGGGGGGAGCTGCTGACAGTAACTAAGGAGGGGCTATGGGGTCATCATCACAGATGACGTGAAGACCACTAGGCAGCCAGCAAAGGTGGTGGGAAAGGCCAGTGGGATGTTGGAGTGTACTGGAAGGGGAATCACAAGCCGAAGGAGGGAGATAATAGTTCCACTGTACAAGACCCTGATGAGACCTCACCTTGAATACTGTTTACAGTTCTGGAGACCACACCTTTGAAAGAACATTGAAAAAATAGAGATGGTGCAAAGGAAGGAGATCAAAATGGTGAAGGGATTACATCACAGCCTTAAGAGGAGAGAATGAGGGACCTCAGTTTGTACATGCTGGAACAAAGGAAGAAGAGAGGTGACTTGATAGAAACATTGAAGTACTTCAAGAGCATTAACAAGGTGGAAAGGTACAACATATTCCAGATTAATAGTAGTGCCAGAACAAGAGTACATGACATGAGGCTGAGAGAAGGCCACATACAGGAAAATGTCGGGACATTCTTTTTTATGGAAAGGGTGGTGGATGCATGAAATAGCCTACTCCAGGAGGTGGTGGCAGCCCATACAGTGGTGGGTGTCAAACATGCATGGGACAGAAACAAAGGAATAATAGACATAGGAAGAAAAAGTTAAAGTCAATGACCAGATAGGGTCACTAGACACTTCATTAGGCAGCTTCAACGGGCAGACTGGATGGGCCTAGCAGTCCTTATCTGCCGACAGCATCTATCTATGTATGTACAGGTAGCTATGTAATATGGCCTACATCCAACCAAAAAGTGGGACTTCACGGTCTCCAGCTACAGTTTGTTCTGAAAAGGCAGGGAGAAAATGAAGTGGGGGCTTGTGCTTTACACAAGGGAGTACACTAGGGCAACAAAGGAGAAGGAAATATGGGTGGGGATGTGGAATTTCTATAGGTTTAACTGACAGTGGTGGAGATAAAGAATCACCAAATGGAGGCAACCTACAATCATCCAAATCAGTCAGAGGAGATGAACAGGGCACTAATATGAGAGATCAGGAAGGCAGTGATGTGTGCAGTTAGGAGGAGTGAAGCTGTGATGCTACAAGATTTGAACATGCTGATCATGGACTGGCGGATTCTTGGGCAAGAAACACTGGGACCCAAGTGCTTGTGGATGCCTTAAGGACTGTTTATAACACATCATGTAGAAAAACAGGCAAGGATGGTTCCATACTTGACCTAGATCTTTCAAACTAGGAAAAATGGGGAAGTAGTGGAAGTTCCTCTTGGGTCTAGCAGCCCAATAGAGTATGGTTCAGCATAGTTTCTCCAAACCCAGTGACAGTGGTCACAAATGCTAATTCTATATTTTAGAAGGACACACTTTATGAGGATGGAGGAAGAGCTTAGGGTAAAGTGAAAGGGTCAGGCCAGTTAGAAGGGATTGGAAATAATTGGAACACCATCACAGGAGAGCCAAGAGGTGTCTAATGCATGCCTAAGACAGGTTGGGAAGGAAAAGAGGCATAAGAAGCCTATTTGGTTTTCCAGGGAAGCATGAGATGTAGACCAAGTGAAGACATTGGTCTTCAGAAGGTATACAACCCATCAGTCAGTGGCAGATACAGAAATCTACCTTAACAAACTTAGAAGCCAGTAATGCAGTGGGGGTTCTTGGTGGTGGCAGATCCAGAAGAAGTGATGGCAAATGCAAGGTATTTTAGGTACATCGGGGAAGAGAAAACAATGGAGAAATGAAAAGTTGAAGAAGGGAGTATGAGTGGAGGAAGATAGGCAAAAAGCAGATATAACAAATAAATACAGTATTTCTACTCAACCTCCATGGTTAAAGGAGGGCAACTGCCAGAATGCGGCATTAAAGTTGGAGGGAGATTAAGATGGTTATGGGGACCATCACTGAGGGTAGAATCCTCAAGGGTCTGAGAGGGCTGAAGGTGGGAAGCCACTGAGACCTAATGGGCTGTATTCTCTGGGTGCTCAGGGAGGTGAGGCAAGCTTTGGCAGATTCTTTAGCAGATCTGTTCAACTGCATGCTAGCAACAGTTCAAGTTCAAGTTTAGTAACACTTACAAGTATGCAAAAACACAAGTTTTAGCACACATACATTCTTACAAGTTAAAATCATTTCA
Source organism: Neoceratodus forsteri (assembly GCA_016271365.2). NCBI lineage: Eukaryota > Metazoa > Chordata > Ceratodontiformes > Ceratodontidae > Neoceratodus > Neoceratodus forsteri. The sequence goes on from CM028132.1 coordinate 1,318,841,935, forward strand.
TTTGCAAATGTTGCACACTTATTTCACAGCATATATTTCAATAGAAATACATTGTAAGCTCCCCACAATGGGCTTACCTTTTGTGGCAGCGGTAGTGCCACTGGACATCTTTCCCCCAATGATGGATCCCTTGTAGTGCTGGTGAGAGTTGCACCTGATGACCTCCTGGGCCGATGACGCTGCAGTTTTGGGGCACCTCACTCACCTCAGGGCTGGACTGTGGCTGGGGTGGGATTTGGGCCATCAGGTGGTGGGGGGTCGTGTGGTCCTGGGCCTGGCTGGGGGATGGATCAGAGGCTTGGGGCTGCGCAAACTGAAAGAGGGTTTTTTTTTGTTTAAAATGGTGGTCCTGCACACTCTGAGCATGTGCGAGGACTGCCGAGCACAGTTAAAGAAGCCAGGCTCCTTTTTCTCCCGCAGTCAGGAGGCTGACACAATGGAGCATTTCCCCTGTCCCCAAGCAATCAGCGGGACCAGGGAAAGGCACATGATGACTAGATAAGCCCTGATCATGAGATTTCAGTAGGGCAGCCCGATTTGTGGGATAAATCACCCAGGGGGCCCTGGGATCCTCCAGTTGGGGAAAGTAAACAAAGATGGCAGCCCCCATGCAGCCAAGTGAATTTGGGCTGCTGGGAGACTTCCCAGAGGCAGCCTCGAGGTCACATGGGGCCGAGAGCCAATGAACAGAAGGCTGTAGCTAGGGGTTTAAAACAGAGAGTGGCATGAACTTGAGGGGAGAGGAGAAAGAAGAGCCAACTAGGAGGCGGAGAGAACCAGAAGAAGAGAAACTCTAGGCCATGAGAAACCAGAGCTAAGAAGGCTGCCTGCCAGATAGGATCTCTGGCTGCACTCTCTCCACCCCGTCCACAAATTGCAAGAGAGGAAAGAGCAGGAGGAAGACTGCAGCTGTTGCAGGGTGAGGAAGACCCACGGGGCTTCTTCCCTGAGGGCACTGGGGCTGCCTGTTTGGGCTGGAAGGCTCAGTGACTGTCAGTTTCGGGCCTCGGGGACCCAGTCTCACCAGGGTCAGTGTCTTCTGCCAGGGGAGAGTTGTGGGAAGCAGAGCTAGTGCATCCAAGGCCCTCCACGAGGTGGATTGAACTATTGTGACCCCCCCAGTGTCGAGACTCATGGAGCAGAGGGAAGAAGGACTAACAGGCCTGCATGGTGAAATCCATATACAAAGGCCTGCAGGTGAAGCTGGAAAGGCCAGGCAGGTGAAGAACAGTGTCTCACTCTCATGGACCACAGTGCTGAGGACAGCGAGGTCTTCACTCTCTAAGGGCACCATGAGTACCCTGAGCTGCAGCTCTGGGAAACTATTATTGCATCCGCCAGGAGTGGTGGAGCTGCCCCCCACACCACACTTATCTCTTTTGAACTCATGTTCTTGTGCAAGGCCCCCAGTGAGAGACGGCAGGTCTGCAGACTGGGAGTGGTGAGGTACCCACCATCTGGGAGTGTTCTAGGTGCAGCGGGGGGGAGATCTGACAGGCTGTGCTTGCTTTAATTTTGTGGAGGATCAAGGGATAGCCCTCACCTCCTCTGTATTATAAGTGTATTAAATAAAGAGGGATTATTGTGGGTCACCTACCTCTATGTGTTTGTGCTTTTATTACCGTCACTGTGAGGAGGGAGTGTGGATGTAACAGGGCCAGAGGAGGTATTTCATCAGAGGCACCTATTTTTGTTCTTGGGGGATGTTACCTTGTTTCTCCTACAGGAGGCAACACCATGGCACTGGGTAGAGGCATCAAGGCACCATAGGAAATTCGATCAGGACTCTGGCCCGGCCCCTGGGGGAGGCACAACGAGGACCCCCGAGGACGCTGGGGCAGCCCAGGTGAGTGTGAGCAAAAAGGGGGCTGTTACAAGTGGAGGCACCGCTGAGATCTTCTGTTGGCCCCAAGACTGCCCCTTTGCCCCGACACACCTGTAGTTGGCTCTTTGAACCCCCCCCCATCTAGTTTTGTTTTCACAGTATTTTTGGTTGTTTTGTGGTTGATTTGGTGGGTGGTTTACCCACATGGGGGGAGACCAGGGAAATGGCTTTCCAGGACATAGAGGACTGGTGTGACTTTGAGTGTCCTGACCTCCATAAGATGCTGCTAGTGTGCAATGTGGCAGTGGGGAGACAAAAAGGGGACATCCTAGAGATCTTAAAAGAGGCCCTGCCAAACTGTGGGGTGTTTAAAATTCATAGGGTGATGAACGACAGGGTTAAGAGGTGCAGAGATATAAATGTGGAGGAAGGGAAGGACTTGGGTTCCGTGGAAGTGCCTCCAAGTCACCCCAGATGGTCCCAAAGAGACCTGGGTCCTGTTAAAAAAGGACGCCCCAGCTGCCTGCCTCAGGGGAGCTAGGGCTCTTAGGCCCCTGAGTGGGGAGCTGAAGGGTTTTGAAGCCTCGAATGGGGGTGTTGCTTAAAAGGAAGGTAAGACCTTGCAGGATCTCTGGACTCTGCTCCCGGGAAGGGGGTATCCCGATGACTCTGTGACCTGCTATATGGGGATGGCCCACAAACAGTATAAGTGGCTCTGTACCTTTCCAGGGCCCTCCCAACACCTGCAGGAGAGGATGATTTCCACTCCTGGAGCAGCCAGGCCACCAAGATGATCCAGGTTTGGGGGTGTTCTGAGGAGGAGAAGAGCAACTAAGTCTTATAGCGCCTCTGGGATAAGGCGCTGGATGTAATCTGGTCCCTATGGGCTAGCCAGCCCCACTGTGCTCCCCAGGACTACTTGGACATCCTGTGGAGTATGTTTGGAGTGGTCAAGAAGAGAGAGAGGCAGTACTGGGCCAGCTGTGGGACACCAAGCAGAGGGTGGGTGAGAAACTATCCCAGAATATCACCCAGGTGGAGATGGTGGTGTAAACTAGCTGAAGCTGGACATGATCCACCATCAGCGGTGGTGCAGATGTGGCTGGAGCAGATAATGCGGGGTGCTGTGCACTCCAGGCTGACCTTGGTCACCCTTGGGCTGTGGGCCTGGAAACACAATCCCCCCTCTTTCAAGCAGTTGTTGGATGAAGTCAAGGAGGAGGAGGAAGCCCGCTGCTGGTGTGCACTGCCACCAGTGCAGCCCTGTAGCCCAAAGGTCCAGGGCCCCAGACCAGGGAGCGGTCCTGCAGGAGGTCCAGGGTATGAAGGACATGATATGGACCATACAGTTGGCCACAGAATCCTTCTCGTTCCCCACCCGGGTGGCCCCTGATTCTCGGTGGCCACCCCCAAACTATGCGGCCCCTCGGCCCAGCCCTTGACGGTCCTTGGGGCCCCAGGATGTATGGATCTGCTTCAGGTGTGGGCAGGATGGCCATATGTAACAGGGTTGCCACAGGCATGTGAACCCACAGCTGGTGGCTGAGAAACACCAGCAGCAGGAAAACTTATATGGGTACTGGTAATGGAGTGACCTGAACCCCCGAAATGGCCTTGCACCATCTTGTGGTCCACCCCCCCAGTACCTCCAAACCAGGGTGTACCAATGGGCCTTATCAGTCCTCGAGAAGACACCAAAGTCTTGGTGGAGGGGGTGACTTGTTATGCTTTACTGGACAGCAGGTCCCAGGTCACCATCATCCACCAGCCCTTTTACAACCAACACCTGACCCACCTACCTCTCCTACCCCTGTCTGGGTTGTCCCTTTGGGGTATAGGTAGCACAGGTTACCTGTATGATGGGTACTGTGTGGTACGCATTTCCTTCTTCATTCATGGGAAGGAGACCCCATCCGCTATAGAGGCCCTTTTGCTAGTCTGCCATGAACCGAAGAGCATGTCTGACATCCCGGTGCTTATTGGGACTAATGCCAATATGTTCAAGCAGTTGGCCCAGATGTGCTTTGACTGGGGTGAGGTAGATGAACTTGCCAGCCCCTCCATTAAAACTGCTGTGAAACAGGTAGGGTTGGAGGTGTGGAGCTACCCCAGTGGGGGAGACGGGCTCAGTACGGTCCACCGGATGGATGGGGGGAAGCTAACCCTCCTCCCTGGGCACCGAATGTCACGTGGTGGGAATCACTCAGTTCGACTGATCTCCCACAGGAACTGCATTCATCCTTGATGCCCCACTCGTGCAGCCTGCTGCCCAGGTTATTGGTCCAGAGAGGAGTGCTGCCTCACCAGACTGTTCCCATGCCTGGCGAGTTAATGTGAGAGTTTGGAACCAGTCAAAAGGCCATTGACCATCCAGAGGAGTTGTGTGTTTGCAACTATCTTTCAGTGTGATGGAGCCATGTCCTTCACTCCAGTGGGTGACCCAGGGCAGGAGACTGACCCATCCTTGTTCAGCTTTGGAAGCTCCCCTATCCCTGACAGCTATAGCTGGAGTCTGAGCCACAAGTTGGCGGCGTGAGTTTCTCCTTACATGAGTGGGACATGGGTTGTGTCACTGGGGAAGAACACCACACCTGGTTGAGGGACAACCGCCCGTTCCGGGAGCGGTTGCAGAGGTTAGCCCTCGGGGATGTGCAGGATGTTCGGAGACACCTGCTGGAGTTGCTGAATGCTGGGGTGATCACGAAGTCTCAGAGTCTATATGTTTCCTTCATTGTGGTGGCCTGGAAAAAAAACAGAGCAGAGAGGATGTGTATTGACTACAGCTTGCTAAACAAGCGGACCATTCCAGACCAATACATGGTACCCAGAGTGGAGGATGCACTGGACAGCTTGTCAGGGAGTAAGTGGCTCTCCGTACTGGATCTCCAGAGCGGGTACTACCAGATACCCATGGCTAAGGACAACAAGGAGAAGACAGCTTTTATATGCCCACTGGGGTTCTACCAGTTTACGCTTATTCCCCAGGGCATATCTGGAGCCCTGGCTACCTTCCAGCACTTGATGGAAAGGGCAGTGGGAGACATGAACCTGCTTGAGGTCATTGTCTATCTGGATGACCTCATCATCTTTGGGTGAACCTTGGAGGAACATGAGGCCCTGCTGATGAATGTCCTGGACTGGCTGGAGGAGTTTGGCCTAAAGGTCTCCAGCAGCAAATGCCAGTTCTGTCTGCCGATGGTTAAGTATGTCAGGCACATTGTCTCAGCCAAGGGGGTGCAGATGGACTGGGCTAAAGAGGAGGCCTGCAAGTTATGGCCCCAGCCCATCCACTTGTACATCTTACAGTCTTTCTTGGGGTTCTGCTGGTATATCATCATTTTGTGAAGGATTACTCCTTGGTGGTACGTTCTCTGAATGACCTAATGCAAGGTTACCCTCTGGAGAACAAGAAGGAGGGAAAAACCCCTTGTATGGGGTACTTGTGCATTGGGGAACCTTTTGGGGAATGATGGATGCAGGAATGTGAGAATGCCTTCAGGAGATCATCTGGAGGCTGGGGAGGCCCAGTCTTTGCATTTGCAGATCCCCTTAAGCCTATATTCCTCACATGGATGCCAGTTTGATTGGGCTGAGCACCATCCTGTGTCAGGAGTATCCTGAGGGTTCTGCCCTGTGGTGTTTGCTAGCAGTGGCTTGTGTGCCTCTGAAAAGAACTACCTGGTTCATAAACTGGAGTTCTTGGCATTGAAATGGGTAGTGATGGAAAAGTTCCATGAGTACCTGTATGGGGTCCCATTCATCGTGCTCACAGACAACAACCCCCTGATGTACATCACCACCATGGTGAAGTTGGATGATGCGGGGCACCGATGTCTGTCAGCCCACTCCACATACAATTTCAGTCTGGAGTATTGGAGTGGGTGAGCCCACATGGATGTGGATGCCTTGTCCTTAACGCCCCCGTGGTGACACCCCAGACCCCCTAGTCCTGGTTGGACCGGCCCTGGTGCAGGTGTTCTGCTCCTAGGTGGGGCTCTCTCCTGATACCATCACTTGTATCACCCAGAGCATAGAGGTACTGGGAGCGCCCCTGAAGCTATCCCCGTCTATCTGAATTTCACAGGCCTGGATCTCGCATCCCTGCCTAAACCTAATAAGGCTGACCCAATGGGAGCAGGAGGCTGACCCTGGCATATGAGACCTGCTGTGAGCTATCATGGAAGGGAGGTCCCCAGGTAGGTACGGAGCAGTCACCCTGATGCCTGCTGACTGCTCAGACAGTGGACAGGCTGGTCCTGCGGGACGGATTGCTGATGCTGATGAAGAAAGAGACTTGGGCATCATCATCACTGATGACCCTAAAATCATCCAAGCAGACCTCTAAAGCAGTAGGTAAGGCTAGGGGTGTTGGTGTATTAGGGTGTAATCACAAGTCGTAAGAGGGAGGTAATAATCCCTCTGTACAAGACATTGGTTAGGCCCCATCTGGAGTACTGCGTGCAGTATTGGAGGCCACACCTTCACAAGGACATTAACCAAATTGAGGCAGTCCAGAGAAGGTAACCAAATGGTGCAGGGACTGCATCAGAAGACATATGAGGACAGATTAACGGAGCTCAATATGTATACCCTTGAGCAAAGGAGGAGAGAGGTGATATGATCGAGGCATTCAAACACCTAAGGGCATAAACAAGGTGAAAGAGTCTAACATGTTTAAATATAAGAAAAATAGCAGGACAAGAGGACACAGCATGAGATTAGAGGAGGCCAATTAAGGGGAATGTGAGGAAATTCTTTTCACAGAAAGGTGGTGGATGCATGGAATGGCTTACCACAAGAAGTGGTGGCTATGAATACAGTGCAGGGCTTCAAACAGGCATGGGATAGGCATAAGGGAGCAATATAAATGACTATGAATAGATAGGTCACTGACAGAGCAAAGGCCGATGGCACATTTATAAGGTAGAAAAAGAAATGGGCAGACTGGATGGGCCTTGCGGTCCTTATCTGCCGTCAACTTCTATGTTTCTATGTTCTATGATGCGTGCGGTGCAGAACCAGGACCATCTGGGCCAGTCTAAGCAGCAGTTGGTGCTGCCCGGGTTGTACCATGGGGTTGTCCTCAAGTCACTACATGATGATACTGGAGCACCTTGGCTATGACCACACCCTAGAAGCAGGTAGAGACCAGGTTCTGTTGGCCCAAGATAAAAGCGGATGTGGAGAGCCACTGCAAGCACTGCCTCATGTGCATCCAGCTGGAAGACCCTGCCTCGACATCGCTGCTCCCTTGGTCAACATCTGCACCAGTAGGCCCCTAGAGTTGGTGTGTGGCAGATTTTCTGTCCTTGAAACTTGACCGAAAGAACAGACTCAACATACTGGTCATCAAGGACCACTATACCCGGTATGCACAGGCTTTCCCCACCAAAGACCAGAAGGCGAGCACCGTGAGTTAGCAATATGTCCAGCATTACGTCCTCCCCAAAAGAATCCATTCCAACCAAGGCCGCGACTTTGAGAGCACTTGGTGAGGGAGTTTCTGTCATCCTATGGCATAAAGAAATCCCATACCACCCCTTACCACCCTGAAGGGGATCCATAGCCCAAACGCCTAACGGGACATTGCTGAACATGTTGGGCACCCTGAACCAGCGGACAAGGCCAACTGGAGTCAAAAGGTTGGTCAGTTGGTGCACACATACAACTGTATGAAAATTACATGACCCAGACCCCTTTACCTCATGTTTGTTGTGAGGCCCGGCTGCCGTGAACCTCTGCTTCAGGGTATCTGCTGATGGGACCTCTCATAAGTCATACCTCAAGTATACTGACAGACTGAGGAAACAGGTCCAGGCAGCATACAAGCTCACCTCCACAGCTACAGCTGGTAGCTGTCAAGGGAACAAAAGGAGGTATGACTCCAGGGTACGCAGTCAGGAGTTGGGGGTGGGGGACCGGGTCTTGCTCCATAATCTAGGACTACAGGGGAAGCACAAGATCCAGGACTGGTGGGCCACGGACAGTTACCTGGTGGTGGAGAAACTATCTAGCCTGTCAGTGTATCCTATAAAGCAGGAGCATGGCCGTGGGCTTGAGAAAACAGTGCACTGGAATCATTTGCTGCACATCGGGGAGATTGTCTCAACCCCGGCCCCAGGGCCCTACCTGCTGGTAGCAAGATGACCTGTAACCAGGGGAAGCATAAGCAGTTGGGGGGCGCATTTTCTCCCCCTCTGGGCTCGCAGCCAGGGCACTGATGCCATCCTCTGCAGCCCTGGAGGAGCAGAGGGCCAATCCAGTGATGAGAGCAAGGAAGGGGACTCCACCTGCTCTCAGTGGGGGATGGATCTGGACAGTCCCCCCACCCAGTGGGAATGGTTCTGCCAAAACTCCACCCTTTCCACCAGCACCAGTCACCCAGATCCTGCATCTTCCTTGAACCCAGAGGCCTGGCCCTTTATCCAGGAGGCCCCACCCCTATTCCTATGTCGGGGCCCAATCAAGGTAGTGGTTTCGGTAGTCCAAAGGGCCACCTGGCCTGCACCCCTCCATAAGACAGCGAATTATCTGCTGCTACCTACCCCGCTCCTGTTCCTGATCTATCCTGTGGTAGTGTAGAGCTACTGGGTTTGCCGGAGGAGGCAGTAGACCATGACCTTCCAGGACTGACCACCACCACTGACTCGGGTCCCTGTGCCCAACGACGCCTTGCCCTCAATGATCTAGCTGGCCTCCTGGTCCTCTGAAAAGCTCATATGACACACTAGGTGAGCCTATAACCCAACCAATTGATGCCCTCCTCCGCCCTTGGTGCCTGTTCTCTAACCCCGTGTGTTGCCCTGGGAAGGTAGTAGGGGAACGTAGGTGCCCACCCCCCATTACATGTATATAATACACTACTGTGGCAGGATCTGACACAAGCCTATCTGGGAATATGATTGTTGTTGGGACCAGTCAGGAACCAGATGTCTAGCTAGCAAAGTGCACGCTTGTTACGGGTTTCCCAGAGAGGCTTTTTGGGACACCAAGTTTTCTGCCAGGGGAGTGTGTAAGCCCCCCACACTGGCCTTACCTTTGGTGGCATCTGTAGTGCTCCCGGACTTCTTTCCCCCAGTGCTGGATCCCTTGTGGTGCTGGTGGGAGTTGCGCCCGCAACCTCCCGGTCCGACAGTCCTGCAGTTTTGGGGTGCTTCACCGACTTCAGGGCTGGACTGGGGTTGGGGTGGGATTTTGGCTATCCGGTGGGGGGTCATGGATTGGAGACTCAGGGCCACGCGAACTGAGAGAGGTTTTTTTTGTTAAAATGGCGGTCCTGCACACTCTGAGCATGCACAAGGACTGCCGAGAATAGTGAAAGGATCCAGGCTCCTTTTTCCCCTGCAGCCAGGCAGCTGAACCAAATGGAGAATTTCCCCAGTCACCAAGCATACAGCGGGACCGGGGAACAGGCACATGGTGACCAGATGAGCTCCAGTCACAAGATACACGCTGGGCAGCCCGATTTGTGGGATAAATCATTCAGGGTGCCCTGGGATCCTCCTGGCAGGGAAAGTAAATAAAAATGGTGGCTCCACTGCAGCCAGGTAACCTCGGGCTGCTGGGAGATTTTGCAGAAGCAGCTTGGAGGTCACATGTGGGCAGAGAGCCAATGAACAGAGGGCTGGGGCTAGGGGTTTAAAAACAGAGAGTGGTGCGAAATTTAAGGGAAGAGGAGAAAGAAGAGCCAACTGGGAGGAGGAAGAGAGAGCCAGAAGAAGAGAAACTCTAGGCTCCCACAAGAAACCAGAGCTAAGAAGGCTGCCTGCCTGGTAGGGGCTCTCTGGCTGCACCTCTCTCCCACCTCACTCTCCACAAACTGCAAGGAGAGAAAGAGCAGGAGGAAGACTGCAGCTGTTGTAGGGTGAGGAAGACCCAGGGGGCTTCTTCCCTGAGGGCACTGGGACTGACTGTTTGGGCTGGAAGGCTCAGTGACCATCAAATTCAGGCCTCAGGGAACCAGCCTCACCAGGGTCAGTGTCTTCTGCCAGGGGAGAGTTGTGGGAAGCAGGACTAGTTCAGCCAAGGCCTTCCCTGAGGGGGACTGAATTACTGTGACCCCCAGTATTGAGACCCGTGGAGCAGAGGGAAGAAGGATGAACAGGCCTACCTTGTGAAATCCGTGACAAAGGCCTGTGGGTGAAGCTGGAAGGGCTAGGCAGGTGAAGAACAGTGTCTCAACTCTCATGGACCACAGTGCCATGGATAGCGAGGTCTTCACCTTCTAAGGGCACCGTAAGTACCCAGAGCTGCAGCTGTGGGGAGACTATTGTTGCATCTGCCAGGAGAGTCAGGAGAGTCCCCCCACACCAGACTTATCTCTTTGAACTTGTGTTGTTGTGCAAGGGCCCACAAGAGATGGCAGGCCTGCAGACTAGGAGCGGTGAGATACCCACCGTCTGGGAGTGTCCTGGGTGCACCCAAAGCAGGGGGGAGAGACCTGACAGGGTGTGTGTGCTTTAATTTTTTGGAGGATCAAGGGGATATCCCTCACCTCCTCTGTATTATAAGTGTATTAAATAAAGAGGAAATATGGTGGGTTACCTACCTGTATGTGTTTGAGCTTTTATTACCGTTATTGTGGGGAGGGAGTGTGGATGTAATTGGGCCAGAGGGGGCGTTCATCAGGGGTACCTATTATTGTTCCTGGAGGATGTTAACCTGTTTCCCATACAGGAAACTACACCGTGGCCCCAAGTGGAGGCACTAAGACACCGTAGGAAGTCTGTTCAGGACTCAGGCCCGGCCCTTGGGGGAGGCACGAAGAGGACTCCCGAGGATGCCGGGGCAGTCCAGGTGAGTGTGATCAAAAAGGGGGCTGTTACAACATCATAAAACTTCTGATGACACAGATTATCACCCTCTCCCAAATTTTGCACTGTTATGATAATTTTATTAAGGCATAATAGCTAGGCAAAGCTGACCACCATAAAAATCAGTGGTTTCATTGTGGAAAACAAAACGTCCTCAGTCCCTCTGTTTCTGCTTTTGTGAACTGTAGACACAACTCTGTTACTAATGGTCTCAGCTGTTTCCATCTTTTTTCATCTAATAAACTGTAATCTAACAGTAGGTGTTGTATTGTCTCATAATTACATTTACACTGTGTTTTTAATATTTACATCTCCCCTTTTGTATAATGAGTACCTTCCTTCCAAAATACAAGTCTAGACCTACATAGAACAGCAAACAAAATTTCAGTAGAGCCTGGATTTCTATACACTTTGTATTCTCTATGCACAGTTAAACCATTTAGGTGAGCAAGCCTTGCATATCATTATTATACTGACTGTCTTCTAACCTCTCAGGTTGTATCAGAAAATAGGCCGCGACTGTGTCTAGTGTACTCACCTCATCGATAAAAGCAAATAATAATGTTTCTATAAGTGGAGCGCCCAGTCAGATGGGTGTACACAATGACAGTGCGAGCCCAGCAATGCATGTCACCATGGCGATGGACACCAATCACACAGAACCACATCTGGGGGCACAACTCTATACCAGTGTTCTAGTGGGGAGTCTGATGCCTACGGGCCTTGGTGGTGTTGCTATGTCTTTCATACTGCCTATTGTTCCCGTGGCTCCCAGGGAGCCCATTCCCACCACAGTGTCTCAACCCACACATTGTGCCCCACAGGGTGCATGTCCCTATGCCTCATGCTGCACTGCCCCTGATGTGCTCATTGCAGTATACATGCATACCACCGTCCCACTGGTGATAACTGCAGCAGCATCTGTGGTGCACCCACTTCCCCAGCAATCCCACTTGGTAGCACTCTCTCTGCACATACACTTGGGGGGAGTCCATGGCTGTACGTGATGTTGTTGCCACCCTTTGCCTAAGTGGGCATGCTTTGGGCCAATGCATTGGACCATGACTGCTTGGGGGGGGTGCCCCATCACACAGCCAGCACATTGGTTTTCCGGTTCTGTTCTGGTGGCGGAGGGGGCGTTGTTGACAGATGTGTGCTTTTGGGCAGGCAGTTTGTCTGCAACTCTGGGCAATTGTCAGGTGTGGGTGCCATGACCATGTTTCTACTGCACCCTTCCTCCTGTGACATTGGGTCCGTGGAGGCACCATGGAGGGTGCGCTATTGCCCACAATGCCAGATTCTCTTGCCACCCCTTTTGTTGCACTGCTGTTGCTTGGCAGGGGGCTGTGCAGGGTTTGGTGGTGTGCACACCTCACCTGCACTGCCATCAGCAGTTGCCCTTCCTGTTCTGCTTGCTGTTGTTGCGACGCACAGATTCAAGTCAACAGGCTGTCAGGATTCTAATTGCCAGCAGTGTTTCCACAGTTGCATTCTGAAGGTGGAACCCCCAAATACTAAGTAACTCCAGCCTGGTCATGTTAAGATTCAGTCTTTGAAACCACCTCTGTTTTTAATATTTGCTGCTTCTTCCCTTATGGTACCTCAGATGGGAGATGACTCTGCACTTACTATCTTTCTCCAGCATCTAATGGATTGTATTTGTAGCCTGCATTCTAGTGACAAGGTGCTGGTTTCTACCTGCACTAAGACTGGTGGATACAAATGTATAGATCAGGCAGACTAGACGGAGTGAGGGTCTTTTTCTATCTGTTCTCTGTTTCTGTGTTTATATGATGTGTCAGGAAGAAAGTGCTGAGTGTGTGGTTAATTCAAACATGAAGGGAAAGACAATGATTTGGACAGAGGATGGTTGGCAGTTCCAGACAACAGGGGTACAGTGAGAAAAATAATAATGCCCCCATCAGTGGAAAGTAATGGCATGAGAATGAAGAGATAAAAGGTCATCTTCATATAAGAAATTTAAGGGGGATAAAAAAGAAATGACTTCTGAATGATATTATGGGTTATGATTATATCATGAAAAAAAAAGAGAGAGATTTTGTAATAGGATCTTGATTGATTGAAAAACCCATTAGGGCTGAGTAGCTCCACTGATGGCATAGCGCTATGGAATCTTTCACCTTCAAGTCACCAGTTCAAATCCAGCCGAGTCTGATAGTCTCCAAGAGTTGTTAACATGGTTTAGTGGTCTATGGAAATTAGTTTGATGTCTCAGTTCAGTACTTAGGGGGCATGTATCTAAAGTACATAAAATAAAACACCATTACAATTTGTACCCTTCTGTCAGTTTTATTAAGAGTTCAAGGATTGAGGGTTCATGGTACAGTATCTGAACTTCCCTTGCATCCACGTGGGCTGGTCCTTCCATGACAGGATTGAGAAACAGCAATAGCATAGTGTGGAGGATCTTCAACTGTTACTGGCTGCCCATGCTGAAGCTGTCAAGAGGATAAGAAAGGGATGTCTGTCTCCAGCTATACACCAGGCACTTTTAAAAGCTCTTTCAAATTCACTAAAAATTAAAACACTTTATATTGAAAAAGAGACAAAGCAATGAAAGTCAAGAAAGATTGGGGATGAGCTGGTTTGTTGCAGAGATTGTACTGCCACATCCTTTCACAGGGCGCTCTGGACGAATGGAAATTGGCCAGTGTGTAAGGGTTTAAGGGCCTTAGCTGCTGAGCTGACTGTCCTTAGGAATAATGTGAGGTTCCTGAAAAGAGACTGAGTGGAAGTAATCAGGATGGTTGCAGTGCCATTATCTCAGTGGACTCTGTGGGTCACAGCTTCAGAATGGCCCGTAGTGTGAAGGGGAGGACAGAGAGTGGGAAGAGATAACACTACTGGGTAAGGGAAACCTAAGGTAGACAAAAAGAAGCAATATAAGCTACGCTCATGCTTGGATCATGCCACAGGGGAAGGGAAGTCTGGCAAGGATGGCAAAAAGGACAGTCATATTAGGATCTTGGAGGATTCTATAGTTAGGGGGACAGAAAAACTGATGTTCAATGCCAAACCAACAAAGAGAAAAGCAACCAGTGCTCAGAATGTAAGCTGCTGCACCAAAACACATAGAACAGAGATTCCAAACATAGAAACACGATGGCAGAAAAGAACCGCCTGGCCCACCAGGTCTGCCCAAGGCGCCTAGCAAAGGGATAGGACTTCCTCCAACAACCTACTTCTCCCTGCAGCACCCTCTTTTCTTCCCCCACCAGCTCCTGATACCAGATACATGTGGCCGTCCCATGATCTCTTAAAGCCAATTTCAGTTGCCTCCCCTATCAATTCCTCTGGGAGCTCATTTCATTTATCCACCACCCTTTCTGTAAAAAAGGTCTTCCTGTTGTTTGCCCAGAACCTGTCACCCTGTACCTGTAGCATATGACCCCTGGTCCTCTTGTGCCCCTTTAGTTTAAAAAGTCCCTCTTTTGGTTCTCTGTTTATCCTCTTAACATATTTAAAGGTCTCAATCATATCCCCCCATCTCTTCTCTGCTCCATGGAGTACATTCCCAGTTCCCTCAATCTATCCTTGTATGCCAAGTGACTAATTCCTGCTACCATCTTAGTAGCTCTTCTCTGCACCTTCTCCAGCCTGTCCACATCTCTTCTCAGGATCGGTCTCCAGAATTGCACCCCATATTCCAAATGTGGTCTAACCAACTGTTGATATAAGGAGATGATAACCTCTCTCTCTTCCTGCTAGTGAATTCCCTCACGACGCAGCCCAACATCCTGCTAGCCTTAGCTACCGCCTGCTCGCATTGCTTAGCTACCCTTAGGTCCTTGGAAGCAATAATTCCCAGGTCCCCCTCCTCCTACATCTCTTCCAGGGCCAGACCCCCAGATAGTAAGTTTCACTCTGATTTCCTCCTCTAAGTGCATGATTTTGCACAAACAAAGAGGTGCACAATCAAAACCAGGCAGAGCTGCAGCTCAAGAGAAAGAATTGGCTTTAATGATGAATCAAGTAGGCAAACAGAATGACTAAACTAAAGCCCCAGTGCTTTGAACTCTCATGTGTTCTTCATTGGGGGAGGGATGACACTTGATCTGGAGTGAATTCCATGTTAGAGATATTTAAGATCTGTCTTTCACTCTCAAATTGTGTTGCTTGGGGAAGAGTGGTTGCTTGATATATTTTTTTGATGTGCTTCCCTTTACCACCCCTGCACCCCATCTTGTTTTCTTGTTTTGTCTGTGGACTTGAGAATTGCTTCTGTTTGCAGCCCTTCCTCCTATGTCTCCTCCGAGGTCTGCTGTTCCAAAATAAACAAATTCTGGTCAGATCCACCATGGCTGCATAATGAAGTTAGTGAGATTTTGTTGAATTGTGAAGGATACATGGAGAAACAACACAATGCTTTTTAACTAGTAATATTTGTTTTATTTTCTATTTTAAGGAGGCAGACACATTATTAGGAAAAGATATGGAGGTGTCGATTTTAATGAAAGGAATGGTAAGCATTAAAGGTTTTGTGTAACAATCATATACTCATAGCGATAGAAACAGATCGATCAGAACCCTGGAACCCCACCATCTGAATCAATTAGGAATGTACATTTCATCATTCATATTGAGGCCAATCAAACCAAACATCATGACTCAGTTGGCCTATACATGCATGGCATGGCTAACCCCTTCTGCAGATGCAGTCCTGTTCTCTACATTAAGATGCAACATTTTATCTATGGACTACTGATTGCTACTTTTGTGATTGACATCAGCACTGTGACACTTTCCTCTATGCACAATTAGAACAAAAAAATATTTAGGATAATACATACATTTTCCCAGATAACACATAGGTGCTCCTATTTTACATAGCAACACTTATTCCAGTTTCTGTTATACAGACTTGTACCTAGAAAATACAGAGTTTGGATCAATCCAATTTCAGATATTAGGCTACTGCTATTTAATATATGACAATGCATATGTCACCTTGGGAATATTTCAATATTATCCTTTTTGAGGGGGATTTTGCATAGAACAAACAGTGACACTCATGACATCAATCACAAAATTAGTATTCCATACTTATTACACTAAGATGTTCCATCTTACTGTAGAGAATAGGGACTGCATCTGTGAAGTGGGGGTTGACCATACCATGCAAAGATACCTCAACTCTTCGTCATGATGGTTGCTGAGGGACTGGAAGGAAAAGTATACCTCTTTACAGAAACAAAGATCTACAACAGGGTTGATACACATTGGAAGGTGGAAAGGCTGAGAAGGGACTTGGCAAGGTTAGAGGAATGGTCAGAAGTATGACAGCATGGATTCAATGCAAAGAAGTGCAAAGTAATGCTACTGGGAAACAAAAACCCAGGGGAAGAGTACACAATGGGGGGGGGTAGTAGTAACAACAATAAAAATGGAAAGGGACCTGGGGGTACTCATATCAGATGACCTAAAGGTTAGCAAGCAATGTGAGAGGTCAGAAGGGATGGTTAGGGTATACTGGAATGTATAGGGAGAGGCATCAACAGTAGAAACAGGAAGCTGTTATCCTCTGTACAGATAGTTTGTGAGACCCCATCTGGAGTATGCATCCAGTTCTGGAGACTCCATCTACGCATGGACATAGATAAGATGGAGACAGTCCAGAGGAGGGCAACTAAAATGGTGCAGGTTCTAAAACAGAAGCCAAAGGAGAAGAGACCAAAGGAGCTTAATATATATATATACCCTTGAGGAAAGGAGGGAGAGGGGAGACATGATAGAAAACTTTAAGTACCTCAAGGGAATTAACAAAGTCCAAGAGGGTGGCATATTTCAGAAAAAGAGATGTGCAAGAACAAGGGGGCACAATTTGAAGATAAAGGGGGGGATGGCTCAGGGGTAATGTGAGAAAGTATTTTTTCACAGAGAGGGTGGTGGGCACATGGAACGGCCTTCATGAGAAGGTCGTGGGGTCAAAAATAGTGGGGGAATTTAAGAATGCATGGGACAGGCATAAGGCAATTCTTGTGTGGGTAGGAAGAAATAAGTTGTTGGTTAACTAGGAACTGCAGCTTATCCAGTAGGTAGGGATATGGACAGACTAGGTGGGCCAAGCGGTCCTTATCTGCCATCAAAGTCTATGTTTCTATAATTTTTGTGTTGCATCTTTTTTTTTTACTATGCTTCATGAAATGTGCATTCCCTATTGCTTCAGATGGTGGGGTTCCAGGGTTTCACATCTTTGTGTTTCTCTCATACCACTATATGACTAGATTTAAAAAGAAGTTAAAGCTATTTTTGAGCTTACTTTCAGTACATTACAAGTTGTTTTACAGGTCCTGCACTAATCTACTGTACTTAGTAGACTACATGTTTTTTTAATTTTAATTTATTTTTACACTTGTCATTTTTTAATCACAGTTGGAGCGCTTAGTAGCTATGCACAACAGTAAGATAGGCTCCAGGATTTTCATAAAATACATGCATCATAAAATAACTTGGATCATAAAAACCAAAAAATGGGAATTTCTAGATACCGAACCAAGTCTGAATAATGTGATATCAGCATGACCACAATTAGTATTTAAATGAACCAGTAAATTACAAGATATCCTTGTTAAATCTAAATTTATAAAAGTAACATTTAATCTGAGAAAAACTTGAATGCCTGACAGTCCACATTCAAGAAATAATTTTGACAGTTTGAGAGGAGACATGCAAAGGAGATAGCTTCAGTGATGTACACCGTTACCGCAGTGACTCCAGCACAGCGAAGACCAACACAGCAGCAGGAATCGGGCAAAATCTGCCCTTCGTTGTGGTGGTCTGTGTGCTGATTTGGACTGCCTCACTGGGTGTTTGCCCCCCTGGTCCAACTCTGGCTCAGAGTTAGAATCCTAGAGACGAGGGTGTGTGGGGGGTGGAGTCCCCCACAAGGGGGTCAGGGGCTCAGACCCATGATTGTGTGGCCGACATCCCTGTGGCTACAATGCCGACAATCGGCATTGCAGCCGTCGCTGTAGGGGATGTTGGTGCTAGCGCTGTCAAAGCACTATGGGTAAACCCTTTAGTGAGAACTTTACTGGATTTATGAATGTCACAGTTTGCAGCCAAGAGGTTTAAATGAAGATGTCAGACTGTGCAGATATTTATATTTTTTTCATTTTTCAGTAGGTGTAACTTGTTTAGTGAAAAAATGTATTTTCCAGGAACTGGGAGGAATCAGTATATATTTCATTGGTTTTACTATGTATATGATGTTTTTTTTTATATGTCATTACTTGTAAGATACGTGCTTTGCACCCTTCTTTCTATGGTTACAATCTTCATAAATCTACACACAAAAAAAGACAAAGAAAATCAAGTTGTGTTTAGCACCTCTGTTATTCAAAGGGCAAAAAAATGACAATTAAAAACTGATAAAGGTGTAAAGCTGTAAATAAGAGTGAAACAACCATGCTGGTATACACAACACATAAAGTAGTTCTTGAAAGGATACAGATTGAGGACAGCTCAATTAACACTGCAAGTCCAGAAAAAAATATACATTGTCACCTCTTGCTGTACTGAAATGCTACAGCTGATGCAAAATAAAAAGTAAGGTGGTGGGGGCGAGATTGGAGGATGGGTGTGGATAACATCATATTCCCAGCAGGATGGACTTTACATCTCTCAGAATTTATTTGTGAAAATGAGTGATCAGGATAGGAATGTAAGCTGAGCCAAAGCTGGTTAAAAAAAAAGTTGCTTAATTTGTAGACTTGAAATAATCACATTTTCCTTTCTGTAACATCTTTCCACACACAAACAGGCTTTGGCTTTGAAGCTAACTTACTTAACTGTGTTTGGTAGATTTTACTTCTGATTTCTGTTTATGACGGCAGTAAACATTCTTGCATGAAAAGGTTTTACCATTGAAGTACCTATAAAACAAACATTTGTCAATGCCGAATGTTGCTTGCTTCTATATGTGCTGTTTAGGTATTTAGAAGTCATTGAGCAAATATTGAAAATTTATGGAACTTACGAAGCGCATGTAGGAACTGGCGCAACGCACGCCAGAAACAATCATTTTGTGGAATTTTTCACCAAATTTTCAACATAGCCATTTTAAGACCTCTGCTCATAAACAGTGTCACTGTGATTTTGTTAATGTGTCCCATACATTGAGTTTGCAACACCGACTGCGCCATTGTGCGCTACATGAGGGGAAACACATTTTGGGCAGGATGTGAAAATGACAGCTGTACTACTCATAAGGAGGTGTGGTAAATGGCAATGTTGAAAATCTGGAGTGAAAATATATAAAATTTCATGTAACTTACGCCCGCGAGACCCGCGCAACGCATCGCCAGAAACAGTCATTTTTGAATTTTTTCACCAAATTTTCACAACATAGCCATTTTAAGACCTCTGCTCCTGAACAGTATCACTGTGATTTTCTTAATTTGTCCGTACATTGATTTCAGACACCAACTGCGCCATTCTGCACTACATGGGCGGAAAACATTTTGGGTGAGATATGAAAATGACAGCTGTACTACCCATAAGAAGGTATGATAAAATGGCAAATGTTGAAAATCTGAGTGAAAAATATTGAAATTTTCGTGGAACTGACGAGCTCACGTAGGAACTGTGCAACGCATACCGCGGAAACAGTCATTTTTGAATTTTTGACCAAATTTTAACATGGTTTTGGATTCTTCATGAATGATGTCACTGCCGTGGCAGTGTTTAGGCTCAAAGCGGTTATTTCAAGTCACGCGCAGTCACCGCGTGAAATCACCCTTTGGGCCTGAATAACACCATGACAGCAACATCATTCATGAGAAGGGGTCCCAAAACCCAATGTTGAAAATTGTGCAAAATTCCAAAAATGCCTGAGATATGCAACAAAGTTGAAACCCCTATCTAGGCCATTATACAGCTTACCGCATTTCCTCAGTTCGCGTCGGCTTTGAAGAGTGCAGACGTGTTCCTGGTCCACCAAGATCATCGCTACCGGAGTCCGGAGGTAAGTATGGGGGTGAGGGGGCGTGGAGGCTGGGTGCGCAGGGTGGGTGCGGGTTGTTGGAGGGGGTCGAGACGCCTATGGACCGTTTTACTTTTCAGGTTAAAAATAAAAAAAGATGTCATGGGACCATTTGCCATGCTGGGGTGGGCTCTCAGCATGGCACAAGGATGTTGGGGGTTCAGCCGACAGGATTGGGCACCCCATTGGCCTATGACTGATTCACGCTTGGGTGGGCTCCCCAGTGTGGCACCTACAATGGGGGGAAGAGACACAGCTCAGCCAACGGGCATTGGGCACCCTTGCTGGCTACACAGTACGCAGGGGGCATGCACGCCTGTGTCTGGGGAGCTACGCTCTTATCTCTGCTCACTGAAGCGTAGCTCCCCTTCAATCAGAGGCCACTGCATTTGGAGCGTGGTCACAGACAGCTCCAAAATGCATTGGCTTACAGGGCCATGCCTGCCAGCTCACTGACTGAATTGAGGAGGAGGTGACACACCTCAAATCTCCGATGATGGCACTATGTTTCTTGCACATGCGTGCAAGCAACATAATGAGGAAATACACAGTGACATAAAAACATCACTTTATAGGAGCTTCAAAGTCAAAGTCTGTTCCAGGAATACTAACTGCCTGCCATGAAAACAAGTCAGGAGTCAAATCTACAAAAAAACTGTTAAGTAACTCACAGTTGCGCTAGCAAATATGATGTACACTTTTACAAACATTTATCAAGTAAAAAGACATGCTTCAACTTATTCTAAAAGCAGAGAAGCAAAACTCAGTAACCACATAGGCTCAGTACACACTGCATTTCCAACAAGACACTGGCCTGCTGTAATGGCTATTAGACATCAAACCAAAGGGCACTCTGGGAAGACTATCCTGGTCAAGATGCAATAAAACAAACCTGAATGGCAGCCCTAGAGGTCATAAAACACCCAGGAAAGCAGGGAAAGTTAGAAAAACCTCCTCTCACAGCCTAGGCAGAAACAAAACACTGGGATGAAGTAAGAACTCAAAACTGTGGTATACATATATGTTCCTGTTCGTAACATGCAGTTTTCCTTTAATTACTTCCCTAGGCAGCTCTGATAGTTGCACACAGCAAATACAGTACCCCAGTTATTTCTCAGTGAGCCAGGTCTCATACACATGCCTGTTATGTGCAAATAGATATCACTGTTTTGCAAAATGTATCCCTTACACTTTTTTTCTTATTTGCAAGACAGCATATATTTATCCTAACAAATCTGTCCTACTGCCACATTCCAAACACTATCCCCTACCTACTTGCCACATATAAACTCAATTACAACACTGCTACACTTATATCTAATACATACTTCTGAAACTTACAAGAAAAAATACACTTTATCATCAAAGGATTCTGTTTATCAAGTACTGTGCCCATGATTAAAATAATTTGACCCCCCTCCCCCCAAAAATGTGCCGTCACATGAAACTGCATGTTAACTGTAAAGGCAAGTAAAAAATGTATTTCTAAATGCATTACTAACACCAATGCTTTCAAAGTTTTAAAACTACATTTATTTGGAAAACAAATATTGTTAATACCAAAAGCTGAACTTCATGTTTTTAGTATATAAGTGTTTAAGAAAAAACAGTGGCTCTTTCAACTTGAATCAGAACTCTGTGTCTATTGTTTTCCTTGGAAGCTGTAGTTTCAGGCACTCCTTAATTACTCTTTCCTTTTGAGTTCCCAGGTGGCTCTGATAACCATTTGTTCCAAGGGTTTTTAAGTCAATTTGAAGGCATTAAGTAACTTCTGTTCTCATAGTCCTTAATAAAATGCAGGGGCTTCACAACTTGATCACTCCAGAGACTTTTTCTGTTGCCTGGTCCAGGTTCCAAACTAGTGTGTCTTGTTCCAACATGATAGATCCACCTCACGCCCCTCCCACATGAATCAAAAAAGGTGGGGGTGGATCCTTAAGAACTTCTCAGGTGGAGGTAGGGTGGATCTTACTCCCCCCAAAAAATGAATGCTGCCTCCCACTACTCAGATTCCAGTTCTTGTACCGCCCACTTAAGAAAGAAAATAGTACCCTGCAACCATTAACTAACATGAAAGCATATTTATTTGAGGGTGGAAAACATTTCTTGGAGTAAGGTAAGGCGGAGGAGACTATTTGCACCTTCAGTCAGTTCCACGAACAGAAAACATGACATCACTCCTTTTGCACACTCAAAACATCTGCAGACTCTACCTACTGCAGCCGTAAAAATCAGCTCTGTTTTGAGATGTGGAGGAATTGGGTTTGTTTTGATTTGCTGGCCTGTTTCTGCTACATGATCTGAGTTTATATTCCATGATCTTCTCTGTGTCTGAGCTTTGGGGATTTTATCCCACTGATAAACTTGATTGCTTTTATAATCAGTGGCATTTCTGACAAATGTGTTTTGTTTCTGGGCTATCACTTGTTTTGTGTGTGAGAATTTTTTCTTGAAGCCTTTTATTGAGTGCCTGAAACTTTTAATTGTTTTCTAGCTATAAATAATTTTTCTTCAGTATATTCTGTCTCAGATAGGATATATTGGTGTTTCTTTGTATCCTGATCCAGGAGAATATTAATTAGAGTGAAAGAACAGGCATTAAGGCCTTCTTCTAGTTTAATACCAGGCTTCTAAATCCATCTGCAGGCCCTTTATCAATCATTAGATGCGTAGGTAGTTGTTTAGTGTTTCTGTATTTAGTTAGGCTGGAAAGGGTGTACTATAGATTGGTTTCAGTTAATTTTAATATTTCTAGTTGTTAAAATAGATCTTCAGCATTCTCTGCTAACTAAAGTGCCAAGTGGAAACTGTCAGCAAAAATGCCCCACCTGCCTGTTTACATTAATCCAACATATCAGCCATTCTGAGTAGAGTTCATTGTAGGATTCTAGCAGTCTGTCACACAATGCTGCTGCTGATGCCTATGTTTCAGAGATATGTTGCATTTCTGACTTGTCACTACACATGTTAATACAGGTAGTAAAAAACATAATATCAGAGCAGCCATCAGTGTACCACGATGCAGAATATTTTTATTGGTAAATCCAACCTGAATATTTAGATTGTTAGATTTACTTTTATGTTGTTTCATTATTATAATAGCCTCTCTAACATTTTGTGTTCATTTTCTTAGTATTTTTCAGGTGTTCTTCCTGGATCCTTGGTGTCTTTTCAGCTTATCAGCTTTTTTGTGTAATTATTAAATGTTCTATTATGCTCAGATGAATTTATTTGTACATGTATAATTAGTATATTTAGATAGCTGATTGATTTTGTCTCCTGCATGTTATAGTGAACAATTTTTACATTTATTTTTATTCTTTTCACTTATTTGCACTTTGTGTTTGTAATGTTGCTAAGTGCTCTCTAAATATATGGATACTGTCTCATTAATGAGCTGTCTGTTTATGAGAGCTTGAGAACCTGCCCCCTCCCATGATGAAGAACCTGCAAGGGTTTAAAGTGCTGCGGCTTTTGTTCAGTTATTCTGTTTGTCTGCTTGATTCACTATCAAAGCCACTTTTTGGCACTGAGCTGCATTTTGGCTTGGTTTTTGTTTGCACATCTATTTGGACCCTCTGTACAATGTCATTCCAAGGGAAAGGTCTGTTCCCTGTAGCACGTGGCAGTAGTGGCAATGGAAATTCCTTCACTGGAGGAGTTCATCAGGGAAGGGGAGGGCAAGATAAACATTGTTATAGATACATATAGGTACAGATGATCTGGCACACCGTAGTATTGATTGGGTAGATGATTTCAGTGAATTATGCTGTAACTTGAGATCAGCAGTAGAAAAATAACTATGTTTGCATTTTAACCCTGCCAAGTAAAGGAACATGTACATGTAGAAAAGCAAAGAGTCTAACACTTTGCTAAAAGGATTGGTGTGGGAGAGAAGGCATTTATTTTTCAGAGGCTGGGGTATCTTCTGAGACGAGAGCAAGCTGTTTGCAAGGATGGCCTGCATCTGACCAGAGAGGGCATCAGTGTATTAGGACACAAGATAAATGTGGCAATTAGCAGATATTTAAGTTAGGAGTAGGAGAGAGATGTGATACCTGACAGGTACACACACACACAGTCGGGGTTGGGGGAGACAAGGTGGTAGTTGTGTGCAATGAATGAACAGCATTTCCCAAATATGAATAATGCATTACAGTATTTGTTATTTTAATACAAATAATGAATAGTGGCACTGTTATTCATATTCAGGAGATCATTAAAAAAAGAAGTTAAAAACAGCCCCCACCCTCCTCCCCAGCCAAACTGTTTAAAACTACACAATCTCCATCCCCTAACCCACCCTTCCCCCACCCAGCACACATAATTTATGTTTAAAAATCAATCCAATGATGGGTGACTGGCACAACTCACCCCCTCCATGACCAGCCACCATCTCTAGTAGCACTAAGGTTTAGGTCCTCTTTGGAAGTGAAAAATAATCCCCCCATCCTGCCACCCTGGCAGCAGTACCAAACTCTCAACCTCCTCCCTTCCAGCACCCACATTTTCTAACAGAAGTGACCACACCAGGTGCAGGAAGGGGAACAACACAACCCGCCCTTCACCATGGCTTGCTGACTCCTCATGAATGAATGTGTTCCCATGCTTGCCTGCATAGTAAGACAAGTAATTACATGATCAGCTGTTTCAACATGTGAGCAAGCATGGGAGCACTTTTATGCACAAAAAAACAGTCAGCTGTGCTGGAGCGGTGGTTGTGTCACTTACCTTTCTGCACCTGGGGGGCACTTAAATTAGAAAATGTGGATGTTGGGGGATGAGGATAGGATTTGGTGCTGCTGCCATCATGGCAGAGTGGGAGTGATTATTTATTATTTTCAAAGAGGACCAGCACATTAGCTCTACTAGAGATGGCGGCCGGCCATGGAGATGAGCAGGTTGTGCTGGTCATGGCCACCCATTGTGGGATCAGCTTACAACATAAATTGTAGGTACTGAGAGGGTCGGTGGGGGAATGGGGCATTGTGTAGGTTTAAATGGTTCGGCTGGGGAGGAGGGTAGGGCTGTTATTAATTATGTTATTAATTTTCCTCTACAGGAACACGAAGGATGAATATGAATACTGAATTTTGAATATTTGGGGCTATGAATATAAATATTCACCTGAATATTGAAATAATGTATTCACCACCCTCTAAACTGACTGTCCCCAAACACACTTAGTGTACGATAGGAGGTTGAAAGCAAATATGGGGACAGTCAATAGTAAAAGGGTAACATCAATAAATATAGGCTGGGGGTCCGGAGGAGAATGCAAGGATAAGTGAAAAGCACTGTACATAAAAGCAAAGAACTTAGGAAATAAAATGGATGATATGTATGCAATTATAATTACTGGTCAGCAATTTTTTATATTGAGAGAGCTGGTTGATGTTTACTGTAATAACCCACAGGTTATTATGGCATTCACGCACTGTGCTGATCAAAACGTCCGGCTCCCTCTTTGGATCTCGCTTTCTAGTTGGGTGGTCTGAACACTTCAAAAACATGATGGATCCATCTTTCCATTACCGAGAGCTGCCACAGACAGAGCAGCAACAAATGCATTCATCTCTCCTCTTACTGTAATTGACTGCCACATATGACTCTATCTTATTGATCCTTCCTAACATTGTAAAGATAAAAGGAAATTATCTGGATGATCCTGCAGTTCTTCTGCTCCACACAGGCTGGTGAGGAGGAGTATGAGGAGTAATAACGGTCCTCAAGATGACTGGCGTACCCAGTGAAAACTAAGTTAAAAAAAAAATAGCAAAAACAAAATGCCCATTCTAGAAAGGGAGGGACAGGGAAAGACAAACTGTGTGTGTGTGTGTGTGTGTGATACCAAAGTCAGGTTGCAGTGCGTGCGTGTGTGTGTGTGTATATGTGATAGAACTCAGGCTGTATATAAATTGCTGGCCAGCAATTATATAAAATTAAAGATGGGTAATTGTGTTAAAAACTTGAATTTAATGTAGACCCTCGGTGTGGGATGCTTTAATAAACCCCTCGGGCTTCGCCCTCAGGGTTTATGTAGCATCCCACACCATGGGTGTACATTAAATTCTCGTATCACACACTTCACCATCCTTTATTCTCTATATGATGAAGGAAGAATTGGATATTGCGGCAGTTACAGAAACATGGGCTAACCCAGTAACCAGTAGAGGTATTCATGTCCCATGTTATGTACAACTTAGGAGAGCTAGGGAAAATGCCAGGGGATGGGGTCTGTGGGATATGCAAAGGGTTTGTTAGCAGTGTTAAGAGGAAATATTCATGTATGAGGAGAATCAGAAGAGTTGCTGAGGTTTCTGGTAACTAGCGATGTACAAAACTCAGGTTACAAGTGGTCTACACCAGCTCAATCAGCAAAGATGAATTAAGTCATGATAAGAGAAATTAAGAACACAGCATGCGAGGACAGTCTTATACTCATGGCAGATTTTAATTTCCATATAAGGACTAGGAAATACCAGAGGACAGGAGTCAAAGGAGTCAGATGATTGTAGAGACCACAAGGACTGCTTTTCTTAGTCTATGAGTGAGGATTCAACAAGAGGGATAACACTGTAGATCTCATCATGTACAATAGGGATAATAACAGTGACATCATGGGTTCATGATCCTATACATCAGAATGACCATAATTTTATGAGATTTAAGTAGAACTGGAGGTACAGTGTCTCAAACGTCTGCACCATGGGCCCCTAACCTAACAGAAAACTGACTTTAAAAGAATGTAATATATAATAATTAATAAACTAAATGACATGGTTGAAATAAAGGAGTTGGAAAACAAATGAGCAGCCATAAAATGAGCACTACAGGAGACTTCTCAGGTATGTATTAGGTACTGTACATTTGTAAGGCAAGCAAGCACGGCAAGGCAATTTGCTTGTATGGTTGAGTGAGGGAAGGAAGCCAGCAAAAAAGAGGGTTTTTAGAACTTATAAGGTTGTGCAATTAGAGATTAACATGGACATATTTAAGGGAACATTAGAGAAAAGTAAAGATATCATTAGGAAGGCAAAATCAAACACTGAGATTAGAAATAATACAGAGGAGAGCATGAAAAATAATTCAAGAACCATAGGGCAGGTCCTATGTGGAAAAATTGAAAGACCTCTGTATGTATTCACTGGAGTACAGAAGGGAGAGAGGGGATATGATAGAGATATACACATACACATACATGTGGGGTTACAATAGAGTGGGATTCACTGAACTGTCCAAAATAAAGAAAAGTTCAACAACCAGGAGTTACAATCTCAGACTAGCAGGGGGAAGTTTAAGAATGATATTGGAAATATATTTTTTTTTTCACAGTGTGGGTGGTGTACAAGTGGAACTGCTTGGCCAGAATTGTGGTTAATGGAGAGACCATAACTGGTTGCAAGGCAAGTTGGGATGACTTCAAGGGATCATAAGCAAAGGTAGAACAAACACTGCAGGGAAGGTATCCGGGGGGGGAGGGGGTGTAATACTAAGAATAAATGATGTAAGGAAGGCCTCAGGACAATCTCATTGGATTTAAAGTATTTTTTCTGCCCTTAATTTCAAGTTTCTAGGATGCATGTAATGTAATGTCCAGGAGTGGGTAAGAGGCTTTCTGTAACACATTAGACAGACTTTGCCAGTATGGGTTTGTGTGACTATTAAAAATCATATACAACCAAGGATTTGTAACTAGAGCCATATTGGCAGTTTTTACATACTTGGTACTATACATCCCAAGTACTGTATGGCTAAATTAGACACATATCCCACATTTAAATCAGTAGTACTAGTTAACCAGGAAGTGCTCATCACTTCACAGATGTTTTCACTGCCTAGTAGTTTAAAACTTCAGATTTAACAGTTGGTGTTTACTACTGTTTTCTGATAATTGGGTCCCTTGATTTTTAATGCATTTATTATTTTGTGTGGATCCACAGAAAATATGGCAGCCCCCATATGATTTCCTACTTTTCACCCTTTGTTTACATTGTTTGTCCTATAAACACTCAACAGGCAAGGGGTGGTGCATTCCAGGTACAGCACACAAATAGTGAGAGAATGGCAGCAGCCCATTTCCCTCAGAATCCAATATAGCCCTCCTGCCAAAGATCTGTGATATACCGTCAGAAAAAATAAAGAATACAAGACAAAATTAAAATCAAAGGATTCATATTTTGTCAGTTGTGGGATCTGTTTAGCATAAATATAGTAAAAGAACCTTTGGAAAGCTTTAGACTGAGGTTGGGGGATATCTCTTCCCACATCCTCTTCTTAAACCTCATGCTTCTGCCCACTCAGCTTTTGTATTTTGGTGTGGCTGGCTAGTGCTGGCTGGGTCTTTCCTCTTCTCCTCATTTCTCCTCCCTGGTGGCACCACTCCCCTCCTGTCTTCCTTCTCTCTGCTCTCAGCCTGCTGCCTTTGGTCTCCCCTCTCACCCCCTTTTTGTTCTGCCCTGCTTGCTCCCCTGTTTGTTTTCTCCTGCCCCACTTCTGCCCGTACCTCTTCCCCCATTGTCCTTTTGTTTCTTTCTTTCTTGGAGCTCTCTTTTCCTCACCAGCCACTGCATCCCTATTCCTCTCAACAGCGAACAGATCCCTGCTGCATCACTGCCTCAACAACCCTATCCGATGCTTCCAACTCTAGGCCTCAGCTCACCCACCCCTCTCTCCATTGCTGAGTGGGGTGCTTCGAGTGTGCCATCATTCCTTGTTACATCCTTCTTCTCCATGGTCCAGGCTTGCCCTTCCTTTCCCGGTCCAGGATTGTCCATTCCTCATCTCTTTGTGAAGCCAGTTGAACGTTTGCCTACAGCTTTGCATTTCCTGGCAACATTCTAGTGTTGATGCTAGTTCCACCAATTCAACTTGATGCTTGCAGCTGAACTACCAGGCTCAACTGCAGCATTCCCACCCATGCTATATTGATGCTCATCTGCTACTTCAATCTCAGGGACAAGCATAATGGTCATCAGGGACAAAGACCCCTAATCATGGACACATCTTCAAACATGGTGCTATTCATTCAGTAAGATGACAGCATATGGGGATTAGTATTGGATACATTTTCTGAAAAACAACTAGCCTGTACTTATAATGTATGACATTTTGTGCTTCCTGACCCACTTTCTGTTATGAACCCATGATTTTTATGAGGGATGGAGGAAACTTTGGGGCAACATCAGAGATGTCCCTAACAATCAGGGACAGTTGAGAGGTATGCCTGCCTGCCTATCTGCTCCTTTCTCTCCTTCTTCTGCCAGCTAGGCTTCACCTGCCAGCTGCCCATGTGATACCTTCTGTGCCATGTGCCTACCTTCTCAGCCCATGGCCCTCCAGTACCAGCTGCCCTCCTCTCCTTCTCTGACTGCTGGACCGTGCTCTGCCTTCTGTTTCCATTTTTCTTTTGGGGCCTGAGACTGACACAGAGCATGGCTTCATGGAACTGTTGCCATTCCTGAATTATTGCTCCCCTACCTCTTCAACTGTCATCACTGACATAAAGGCATGGACACACTCCGACTAAGGGATTTCCATTTCATGGGTTGTTTTTTTCACTTACATGATGCGAGGACTCTACCTTTGATGTTCCAGAATATGTACCCTTCCAATACTTGCCAACTACCTCACTGACGCCTCCTTCTTCAGATCCTGCTGCAGCATCCTTCCTGTAACTGGCCTAGATGTGGAGGCTGCTATATTGTCAACCAGACTCCTGATGGTCAAGCTAGGCCTAAGTGGAGGCCAGCTCAACTAATTTGCTCTACTCTCCTTAGGCAGAACCACGTGGGGGTTTTGTCAGTTCATCCAATCTACGTGGTGGCCTGGCTCGTCCTCACTCACTTCTACTTCTTCTCGGGCAGACCTACGTGGGGGGTCCTGCCAGCCCAGCTAGCCTATGTGGAGGTCTAGCTTGACTCACTTCTACTCCTTCCTCGGCAGACCTATGTGGAGGTCCTGCCAGTCCAGCTAGCCTATGGAGGCCTAGATTGACTCACCCATTTCTACTCCTCCTCCTCCTCAGGCAGACCTCCATGGGGGTCCTGCTGCTCCAGCTTGCCCAAGTGGGGGCATAGCTCACTTTGCATGCTGTCCTCTAGCAGACCTCCAAGGGGTCCTTCTGGTGTACTGACCTGAGAACTTCATAAAAACAACAAGTCAGGTGCACTCTCGAATCATGCAATCCTGTGGCCAAGGTGGACCCAAATGGGGATCCTGCCATCCCAAAGAAGATCACACATGTGCATTCTATACCTTCCTCGCTACCCCTCACAAGGGTTTCAGCATCCAGCCTGTCTATTTCAATGGCCTCCTGGCAATTCCATTCAACTCATCCAATCATCCTGCATGGGATTCTCCAGTTCTGCTCAGCTTCCGTGGGAACCTCGGAAAGCTCACATTTTGTCCACACTTACTACAACAATGGCAGACCCATGGGGGTCCACCATCCCAACCAACCATGCCCACAAGAGGGCATCTACTCATCCCTCACAACTTATTCCAGTTATTACAGATGGACTCACTTGGGGTCTCATTCTCCTTACATTAGACTATGCACTACTAATGCAATGGCAGACAGTGGAGGGTCTGCCATCCTTAACTCAGACAGCGCAGTATTATGGTGATGGTGGATCACATGGGGTCCTGCCATCCCAAACATACATGCCTCATGATGGGGCCATACTCATAGCGCAAATGTATTTTTTCAGTCATCGGCAGACCTGTGGGAGTCTTACCCTTCTTACTCCTGAACTGTTCCACACTATGGCAATGGTGGACCACGTTAGTCCTGCCATCCCAATCACACATGCCCCACAAAAGGGCATTACTAGTATTTCCATGTCATTACATACATACTCACATGAGAGTCTCATCCTCCTTACCTTGGACTATTCAGTACTACAGTAATGGTGGGCCACATGGGATCCCATCATCCCAACTTGGGTCTCGTCCTTCTTATCTTGGAACAAGTCATTATACAGCAATGGTGGACCTGCAGGAGAGTCCCACTATCCCAACACATATGTCCACAACAAGACATTACTTATTACTCAAGTATTCCTCTATCATCTCCAGGCAGATTCTTGCAGGGTTTTGCCCCCTATCTCAGAGAATATCATACTGTGGTGATGACAAACCCATGTGAGGGGCTCACCATCCCAAATTCATCATGCCCAATAGGAGCATTTCTCATTACTCAAATGTATTTCCATCTTCACTAAAGCAGACCAATGTGAGGGTCTTGCCTTCCTTAGTGACCACCTGAGACCTACTATATCGCTCGAGCATTCTAACACTGCATTCTACAGACAGAAACTCACTATTAAATGCCACAAGCTGCCACCCACAACATTTAATAAAGAACATCCTCAAAGCTCAGATGTTAACACTTCATAGGAATTGTAGTAATGACTTGATGTTATGATTAATGCCTCCAGATGTGTACTAGATTTATGGCAAGAGGCTATGGTTCTGACATGGTCTAGAAAGCGTGTGTGAAGCCCTAGAAAAGATAGGAAGGAGCTCCTTACAGTAAAAGATCACAAAAGATACCTCTAGGATGAATTTTATCACAGAATACACCAGGCACACAAGGGACATAAAACAAGTCTTAAATGGTAACTGGAACATTTTAAGATCAGAACCATTACTCAAAGAAAGTGTAAAAGAAAAGCCTAGAATGGTATACAAATGTGGACAGAATTTAAAGGCTAAATTGGTCCACAGTTATCAATCTCTAGTAGCTCCTTTTGTGCCTGGATGGTAATTAGTTACCACCACTGCAACATGGTAAGTTTCACTGTGGCAACTGCAAACGTGTGCTTCAATCCTGAAAATCAATACATTCACCACAGTTAATAGCACGAAAGTGTATAAGGTACATTATTTTTTTAACTGTAGTACAGACAACTTGGTGTATCTGGCAACTTGTGAATGTTCTGCATTTTATGTTGGCAAGACAACAAGACCTTTTAAGATCAGGATAGGTGAACACTTGAGGTCAATTCTTGCTGAAGATCCTTCAAATTCACTAGCTAATCATTGTAGAACAGCAAGAAATACTGGTCATACTTTAAAAATTTTAAAGTATAGAGAAGGTAACAGTGGGGCAAACGGAGGTAGTAACTCAAAGATAAACTTAAATATAGAGAATCATTCTGGATATTCACATTAGAGGCATTGACTGCACCAGGCCTCAATGATAGATTTGAGCTGTTGTCTTGCATTAGGAAATAAAATGTTGTGTCAAAAAGGAAAATGCAGTGTCAGGATAGGTTACAGTATTTGCTAGTACAAATTATGTGATAGTTCTATTACACAGGTGATTGTACCTTGACAGTAATTATTTCTGTTGTCCTTAAGTCCCTAATGACATGTGTTGTACTACCTTGTTCCTGAAAACTTTTTGAAACAAAAGAAAAGAGAAAAAAATGTTTCAAGTAGGGATCATAATGGTGACAGTGAACACTAGATCAAATGAAACGTTATTATTCATTTTTTGTAATCATATATATATATATATATATATATATAGAAGAAGTACTTATTGTTACTTAATGGAATTAAGAAATTATGTTACAGTTCTTCAACACAGTTTTTAACTGTGTTTTAATAATTCAAGGTTATTTATACCTTTTGTATCCCAGTGATTATTTTTTGGTGGTGTTGGTAATCATACTGTATATGTATAAAAATGTATGTTTCACAATTTGCTCTGGTGATCATACTATCCATTTAAGGGACCACTACTTAAATAGGTCTCATTGTGTGAATGGACCATCCCCCTGATGATGTACTAGTTGCGAAACCAGTCAGGGCTCTGTTTGCTGTTGTATTTGGATGGTATGTTGCTGGCATTTAGCCTTTTTAAACTTTTTGCCAATAAAACTTTTATTGCTCAAGGTCTTGGAGCAGTGCCGGTTTTGTTGTTTTGATTGTTTACCCTGTTGCCAAGCACACTCCATTAGCAGCTGCTGCTGTTTTTTGTTAT
This sequence comes from Neoceratodus forsteri, assembly GCA_016271365.2. Classification (NCBI taxonomy): domain Eukaryota; kingdom Metazoa; phylum Chordata; order Ceratodontiformes; family Ceratodontidae; genus Neoceratodus; species Neoceratodus forsteri. The sequence continues at coordinate 1,318,874,571 of CM028132.1, forward strand.
TCCATATGCTCCAGACCTACATGGGGTCCATGTTTCAACTAGTCCATGTCCAGGCCTAAGCTACTCTACTTCATTAATTCATTCACTTCTTTTACTGCATCCACCTCCCTTCTGTTACATTTCCAACCTAAGTTTCTACACCAGGCATCTCTGTAGAGTATACCTCAATCCCTTGGACATCTTATGACAATTTTTCTTTTGACAAGGTAGTCTATCATACCATAATGCTTTAATGGATTACAACAGCTACATGCAGGCCTTCCGAATTGCATAGGCTCCTACCTCATCACCATTCCCAGCTGGACAACACTCCTGGCCATTTCATTATCTGTGATTTCTATGTCCCTCAAACTTTGCAATGTGGCACTCATTCCTCAGCCATGCTGACTGTAAATGTACATGTTACATCTGCTTCACGGACAGCTACCTTGGTCATGGATTGACCATCATCTGTCATCAATACATCATTTCAAGCTGGATCTCTTCATCTGTCGGAACCTTCATCTTCAGCATTGACTTCCTACTCATCACTGACCTCGAAACAGGACACTTGACCAGCAAAAGACAGAATCCTTGTTAATTACCATAACAAAACTTAGCTTACATTTAGGATTATTCTCTCTTAGTATGCCTAGAGGACAGGCAGGTCAGTAGTCATGGGTCCTAGGAGGTTTCTGCCAAAGTGGATTTTTCCTTTCCTGCATACTACTGGTCACACTCTATGGAGTTGTAGAAGATAATCACTATGCTAACTCTCTTTTGGGGCTTAAATCTTACACTACCCAGTATCCCACAGAGGGTGGGATATAGAGAATACCAATGTTCATGTCATAAACATCAAGCATATACCATCCAGCTCATGCAGTGCACAAGCACTGAGATATGTACCACACATTAAACTGGAAGGCTTTAACCTGAGGTTCAATGGAGAGGGAATAGCCTCCCACATCCCCTTCTTAAACCTCAGGCTTCTACCCACTCAGCTTCAAGCATTTCAACACACCCTCCATCCACCCCTGCCTCCTTCTCTGGCACCCTTGTATAACCTCTCACACTGGGGCTTAAATCTTACACTTACCCAGTATCCCACAGAGGTGGATATGAGAAATGCCAAAGTTCAAGTCAGAAACATCAAGTATATATCATCCGGCTCATATGCATACACAAGCACTGAGCTATGTACCAGACATTGCATTTTTATTAACTAGTACTGATGCTTTAACCACCAGTTTCTAAGGAACTGCAAACCTTAGTACAGATATAGCCCTCTTTCCTCTTCATTGGGGAACGGAGACCTCCCAAACAATTTTGATGAGTATTTACTTTAGATGTTTTTAAAAATGGAACAAAAATGGTCCCACAATATATATCAGGATGTTTTATATTTTACGAGATTGATTTTGCTTTTTGCATAAAACCTGGAAACAAATGTTTTAATTCATGACTAAAATAACCCAGAAGCCAAAAGGTCACTTTTAAATGGCGAGTAATTGAAACTGCAAGGTATTGCACTAGTTAAGTGTAAAGTTCATTGGAGAGGTGGTCCTGGAGTGGGTACCAAGCCCCAGAAACTGAATCATGCACATCAGAATTATTGTCTAGTGTTGCTCAGATAGTATCCTAGAAACTAGGATACCAACAGGCACCTCCCATTTGGCCAGCTAGTTGCTGTGGTAGGATAGCAGTTAGAGATGCGGTGAATTTAAATTCCGCTGGCAAAGTGAACGTATAGTGGGCACTTCACATTGCCATTTTACATGGAGTGGGTATGCAAAGTGTCTAATCTGCCTTTTTCATTACCACTTCACATTAAGGTGGAATGGCAATGCGAAGTAAGACAAAGTCATTGTTTTAATGGACTTTATGCTCTCATTATGATTCTAAGTGATCTACTTGATGTTTCAGATTTGGCAGCCCACCCCCCCACACACACATCACATGGCTTACAGTACTGTAAGTCACATGCTCTTTAGCTAGGCAGGAAGGAAGTGAGTCAGATAAGCAGACACTTTCTTTCTCCTGTGCAGACGGAGAGATAGGATTGTGTTTTGTGACTGCTGATACTTTGAGATCAGAGCAAGGAGGAGATTTAAACTTTTGTTTATACCCAACAGCTTTTTTAAAAGCTAAATTTTTGTCTTTTCTGTTTGTACTTTTTGCTTCATTTGTTCATTTTGTAAATTTTATTTTTCTTACCTTTATAAGTAGTTAGCTGTTTGTCTGTGTGATGTGTGTGTTGTATGACAGTGTGAGTAGTGATTGCTCTGACTGAGGGAGCTCAGTGAGAGATGAACCAGGGTGAGGGAATGTCTGGGGTGGGGGCAGCTCTGGGGGAGCATGGTAGTGGTAAGCATTGTACTGCCATGAACATGCGTGGGGGGCATGGGCGCCCATTCCTGTTGGACTGCTCGAAACTTGTGAGTGTCCCCCCCTCAGAAGCAGGACCAGCACTGCCTCCTGTCCTAACTCTGAGGCAGTTGAACCACCACCACCACCACCAAGTCCAGCACTAGGTCTTCTGGAGCAGGATGTGCCTGTTGCCCCAGGCCCAGGTGTGGATCCCATCCCTGTTCAGCACTGTGACCAGCCAGCTGCCAGTTCATCTGGCCCTCTCCTGCCTGCACCTTCACTGTTTGGCAGTTTTTGACTGTGTTGGGGGACAGCAGTGTGGTCAAGTGCCACCTATATGAGGTGGAGGTGGTCCATGGCTCCCAGGGGACTCAAGTTGGGACTGGGGGCCAGCACACCCATATGCTCAATCACCACCAGTTGGAGTGGCAGACAGCCACAGAATGGACCATGCTTGCACCTGCTGGCCATTCTATGGCAGAGGGTGCAGCTGTACATGGCAGTATCCCTAAGAAGAGGAAGGCCAAAGCAGCACATGCTGTTCCACCAACACCCCTACCACCCCCCGACCACCACCACCAGCAGGTCAGCCTGTAGAACGTGTGGACCCCAGGGAACTGTGTGTAACACAGGCTGACTTGGCAGTTCTCTGGAGTGCTGTCTAGGAGAACAATGAGAGGGTGAGTTCTGTGGAGCAGCGACTGGATAACATAGAGGGACATCAGTTGCAAATTATGTCCATGCTAGAACTGCTGCTGGATCACCATGGGATCACACATTAGTTTTATTCCTCATACCATGTGCCCCCACACACCTTCCTTGCTGTGTTTTAAGATGTATTCCTCCACCATCCCTGACTCTTGTATGTAATTATGATTTTTTTTTTGGCTTCCATATGTATTCTGAGCAGTGCAAGTATACTGTGCTAAACTGCATGGGTGCAGTCTTCTTTCCAGTCTGTGTATGTACTGCAGACACTGTCCAACTCCCTGACTTAAAAACACTTATTAATGAGTACAATGGTGGGATGGTGAAGCCTGGAGAGATACTACAAAACAGGCTTACAATACATGCAAGTAACTAGTAAAAAAATTAATGTAGTGATTCATGACATAATCATAAATTGTGATTTGTGACTGCATTTGTGACCGTGATGATGAAGAAATGTGAATGCCTATGGATGTAGTTCCCTGGGCCCCAATGAGGTGTGGCACAAAACTCCCTGACTTAAAAACACTCCTTAAAGAGTACAATGGTGGGGTGGTGAAGCATGGAGCTATACTACAAAACAGGCTTACATTACATCCAAATAATTATTAAAAAAATGTATGTTGTGATTTGTGACATTATCGTAAATCGTGATTTGTGACTGCATCTGTGACCGTGATGATGAAGAACGTGATTTGTATCACGAGTGACTCATGATGATGGTCCTGACTTAAAATTGCATATTAATGAGTACAATGTTCATGCAGAATTATGCACCACCTGTCCAGTACTCTGAAGGGAAGCCAAAGAAACAACTGTGACTTAAGTTAGAGATGGAGATTGGGCTCTAAAGAGATGCAAATGCAGACAGATTAAGACTGTGCTGCACACTGAAGAGATGCAGATGCAAAGGCACAACACCTAACCAGTGCTCACCATCAGAAATTCAAATCTGGAAAAGAATACCTTTGCCAGTTGGGACGGGAGGCACTGTACTGCACTGTTGCAGCAACAGTCACTAGTACTAGTACCAGTAAAGATACCACAAAGAAGTACAAAATTACACAGCTGCAGTGGATAGTAGGTTCACATTGCTGAAATTATGTGGCACAATAAAAGGTGTCTGATTTGATGACACGTCACACACACATACTCACACACTAAGTAAGCTTCTTTATCAATCTGAGCATAGTTTATTTCCACTTGGGACAACGTCCTGGAAGCAAAAGTGATCAAGTGTTCTTCCCCAAGGTAGCACATGAGAGATGACATCCCTCACTTCATATGGTGATGCATTGCATGCAAGCCTCAGAGATTTGGTGAGGTCATAGTGCCAACCATTTGCTGCTTAGAAGACATTTCTAACAAGACTGGAATGCTTCCCCACACTGCAGTGACCAATTCCATTGAGCTTTTTTCTGTAGCAAGTCATGGAGCAGCTGAAACAATGTAGACAATTGGTCAAGAAATCATCCATAGTAGTTCAAGAGTCCCAAAATTATCTTAACTCTGTCACATTTGATGGTGCAGGTGTCTTGAATATAGCATCCAGCATGCTCTCTGTTACGTAGGCCTTGGGCATCAATCCAATGACCTAGGTACTGAACAGAATTTTGCAAAAATGGGCATTTGGCTAGCTTACTCTCAGTCCATACCATTGCAGTCTGGTCAGAACTTGGTCCAGTATTGTCAGATTCTCTTCCACTGTGGGTGCTTTTACCAATATATCATCCATGAAGCATATTACACAGTCCAGTCTGTGCAGTATCTGGTCCATTGTGAATTGGGAAATTGCTGGCACTATGGAAACTCCATATGCCAAGTGGTGATACTGATAAAGTCCCTTGTGGGTGTTAATGTTCAGATATGGTTCTGACTCTGGTTCCAGTTCCAACTGCTAGTATGCAAAAGGTAAGTCAAACTTGCTAAAGAACTTGCTCCCTGCGAGTGTGGCAGACCAGTCCTCTGTATTTGGTAATGGGTATGGGTCTGGCTGTGTACAGTGGTTCACTGTAACCTTGTAGTCAACACACAACCTCACTGCTTTGTCTAATTTGTGTACCACAATGATAGGGTGCAGCCCAGTCACTTCTCTCTGTTTGTGAGAGAATATCATGGCTTTTTGAGATGGTCCAATTCCTTCTCTACTGCTTCCCTTAAAGTGTAAGGTACTGGTCAAGACTTGTAGAAAATTGGAGCAGCTCCCAGTTGCACTCAGATCTTTGCCTTGAAATCCTGGATTGTGCCATAACCCTCCTGGAAAATAGGACCATGCTTGTCCAATACTTTCTTTAACACATTGTGTGGTGCTTTGGTCACAGTATTTAAGCTGATGATCTTTTCTCAGTTTGCTTTCATCTGTGTGAGCCAGTCTCTGCCTATTAATGCAGGTCTTTCTCCTTGTACCAACAGAGGCAAGGTCCACATTCCTCCATCGTAGGTGACTGATACTTCAATCTCCCCTAGTACAGGGATTGGGTCTCTCAAGTAAGATAAGAGTTGAATATATGATGACTGCAATGGGCACTGCTGAAGTTTCCTCTCTATAGATGTGCTCTGGTACAAAAGATACTGAGGCTTGTTTCTATTTGCATGCTAACCAGGTTTCCTGCTAGCTCCATTTGGAGGTAAATTTCTGCTGCTTTTGCCCATGTTGCATAAACCATGAACAGGTGCAGTGCCTCATCTTCTGTTTCAGTGGTGTCAGTGCCATGTGTGACATACCATCCAGTAGCAGTCCATGATGTACTTTTGCACACTTTCAGTATGTGACCCACTTTTCCACAATTGCAGCAATTCTTCTGTCAAAATTGGCATGTGCTTTGCTGGTGTCTACCTCCACATCTGTAACATGGTTTTGACTTTGCAGAAGTGCCCTGTGGTGCTGGCTTCTGAAATGTTTAAGGTTGCTGATGAACAGCTGAAGGACCACTTCGTGGTGTGGAATGTCCCTTGGGTGCAGGAATATGGGTGATCTTGTGAATTCCACTTCTTTGGGGTTCAGAATGTCCCACCAGTTCTCTGGTATCCTTCAGAGTGAGCTCCATAGCAAGGGCCTTCACACAGGCTGATTTGAATGTTAATTCCTTTTCTGACAACAGGCATTTTTGATATGCTTCTCCTCATAGCCTGCAGACAAAGTGATCTCGGAGGACATCCTCCAGAAACTGGCTGAAGTCATAGGTGCTTGCCAGATGTTTCAAATCAATGATGTAGTCGACAAGAGCTTCCCCTCCTCTTGGTTTTGATGATAAAACCTGAAGCATTCTGCAATGTGAATTGGCTTGGCATGCAGTGCAAGTGTCTCTGTGAGTTGGGCATACTGCACATACACCACTTTGGCAGGTGCAGTCAAATTCTTGAGAAGTCGGTACACTGTAGGTCCCAAACTGCTAGGAAGACCTTAGCCTTTTTTGCATCAGGAACTTCATTTGTTTCTAACCAGCATTCAAAGTGTTCCAAGTAAGAATCAAAGTCCTCTTTTGATTCATCACATTCTGATACTCTGCCAATTGCAGACATGATGGCTGTGGCAAGAGTGCTGTGTAGCTGCAGTGTCCACAAAAAGAGTTTTTATTTTATTTTCAAAGGTCTTTCAGTATGCGCTGCAATTTCTCTATTATGCCATAAGAGGCTGCTGTTGAGCTGCTTTTACCTCTGTGGTCAGGAATCTAAGCTGCTGATGTAAGTGTCAACATAATTTGCAACTGTTCTTAGGTTTCACATACCAGAATGCCTTTTCCACCACTCTGTAATTCTTTTCTGTTCAATCTCAGCAGGTTAAACAGGCAGTTCACACTAGCTGGAGTTTTGTTGTCAGATTTGCTTTCTGTGATCCTGAAGCAAGTGATTGCAACTGACACATTTATGATGTTTACTGTAGCCTGTCTGGTGGGGAAAGATAAGCTGTCCAACAAACTAAATGTGATGTAGCAGGTGGGGATTTACAGCAGTTAAAAAAACATACCTTTAAAAAAAAACATGGATTAGCTCACATAACATTTCTTGCATTCATCTAAGATGTATTGCTTTCATCCTGCATCGCCAGTGTAATATATCTTGTTGCCTTCACACAGAGACTCAGTTACAGCTTGTATGTTCAGTGGCCATCTTTATTCTTCTCAGAGATAGTGAACACCCATCAGTGCACATACACAAAGAAAAAACACTGGCATGACAGGAACTTATATCTTAGATGGGACTACATATCCATATGCATAAACTATAACTATAGTATACTGTGGTTATATATACATATATATATATATATATGCACATCCATGTGTATACTACCATAGATATCCATGTATATACTACATATTTTACCCTGGATCCTAACTATCTGATCTAGGATCCCTGGATCCTAATTAGGATCCATCGGCTATCTAACCCTAGATCCTACACCTGTAAATCGGTGGGATTTCTGGTAGGATCTAGGTAGGATACCAGCACTATCTGACAGATAGTGGTAGGATCCAATAAAAAGCCCTATCTGAGCAAAAACTAATATTGGCTTTCTGGAACACTTAGTGGGTGCCTGAGACTTCCTTGAGGCTTTCTTGCATGTGCATACACAAGATATACCAGGCAAATACAGTGCAAAATAAATACTGAAGACAAATGAGGTTTAAATGAACTTTTGTTGCTGCAAGGTTAAACTTCAATCAAACAGAAACTGTGACCTTTCTCCCCATTGCACTTTATGGAAGCACACCACTGGGATAAGTGTGTCACAGTTTATATTTGTTTCTGAAACTTAAAAGAGTTCTCAGGCCCCCACTTCCTATTCCAGTGCTCTGAGAATTCTGGTATGTAAGCATTGTACTATACTGCACATGACAGGAACATCCTTAGAAACACAGAACCATAGAATGTGATGGAAAGAGACCACTAGGTCCATCTACTCTGCACTGAGTCCTTCCTACCCCCTTCCTGCCCTTTAGTGTGCTGGCTCCCTTGTGTCTAACCCATGCATTCTTGAATCTTCCTACTGTGTTAGCTACCACCACCCTGGGAAAGACTATTCCAAGCATCCACCACCTTCTCTGTGAAGAAGAACTTCCTGACACCGGTAGTGAACTCTCCTTTCATCCTCAGATCATGCCCTCTAGTTCTGTTGTCCTCCTTGAAGTGAAAAGTTACTGTGTCTGTACCTTGAGTATGCCTTTTATGTATTTGAATGTTCTGATCATGTCTCTCCTTTCCCTTCTCTGTTCCAGGGAATGCATGTTCAGTTCACTCAATCTTTCTTCATATGACATCTAATGCAATCCCCATATAATTTTTGTTGCATTTCTCTGCACTATCTCTATTCAGTCAATGTCTTTTGAGGTGAGGCCCAAAACTGAACACCATACTCCAGGTGTGGCCTGACCAGCACTCTGTCCAGTTGCAGGACAACTTCCTTCCTCCTGATTTTGATTCCTCTCCCAATACATCCCAGCATTCCAGTGGCCTTCAAATGCCACTTTTTCACACTGTTTTCCCTACTTTCAAGTCATCTGAGATTATGATTCCCAGATGACACTCTTGGTTGGAGGCAGCCAATCTTTCCCCTCCCAAGTAATATGCCTTCTCTGGATTCCTTTTTCCCATGTGCATGACTTTGCACTTTTTGGCACTGAAGCTCAGCTGCCATCCTCCTGACCATTCTTCAAGTTTCTTTAGGTCTGACTCCATCTTGTCTACTCCCCCTATGGTGTCCACACTGTTACATATCTTGGTGTCATCTGCAAACAGACACACCTTTCCCTCTAGTCCATTAGTGATGTCAGCTATGAAAACATTAAGAGCAGAGGCCCCAGCATTGATCCCTGGGGTACTTCGCTGGTCACCCTGCCCTCTGACGAAAGTGCTCCATTTACTTGCACCCTCTGGGTTCTGCCCTGCAGCCAGTTTTATACCCATTTTACCACTTTTTGGGTCAAAACCTGGGTAGTCTAATTTTTTTACCAGCTTTCTGTGTGGAACTGAGTTGAGGGCCTTGCTAAAGACCAGGTAAACTACATCCACAGCCCCACTAACGTATATAGCTTTGGTAACCCAGTCAAAAACTCTACCAGATGGTTTGACATGATCTCCCCACTGTGAATCCATGCTCTTTGGGGTCCAGTTGCTTGCTGGTTTTGAGGAATGCTATAATCCTCTGTTTGAGCAGCATCTCTATCAGTTTTCCCACTATAGATGCGAGGCTTACTGGTCAGTAATTGTCTGACTCTTCCCTGCTGCCTAATTTGTGGAGTGGGATCACTGTTGCCCTTTTCCAGTCTTCAGGTACCACTGGCCATCAAGGATTTGGTGGATAGTTTTGCCAGTGGGCTGCCAGCTCCTACCCTGGTTCTTTTAAGATTCTGGGATGTATCTTGTCTGGTCCCTTGGCCTTGTCTACCTTCAGTTTATTCCATGAAAGGTTCAGGCTAGAATATTTAAAACTCATGCTTACTCCAGTGCCATTGTTTTGAGCAACTGCAACAAAGCACTGCAGTTGTGGGGGGCTTATTTTTAAACTGTTCACAGCTTTTCATGAGTTGTTTTGATACTTACACATGACATACAATAACAACTGCCAGGTCAGTGGCAAATATGTCAGTGCTAGCAATAAGTCAGCATTGTTGATCTGACAGGATGGATAAGCTAGGAGTCTGGAGCACAAAAAAAAACAACATGAATTTTCAAGGTGCTAAGTAGTTTGTGTCTGAGCCCTCTGATGTTGCTATTTTCAATCCTGGACATACAAATGTCTCCAAGTAGCCTGAATAGCCCTATCTCCTAACTTAACTCCCATATCATTAACTGCTACCTAACAGGGCACACTGCTCCACACAAAGGATTAGGGTTTTATTCCTCCATTAGAAAGGGCACCCTTAAATGCACAATTTGAAGAGTAAACATTAAGGCTGCTTGACACCTCTACAAAACTATAGGGTGTGTTCTTGTGTGTTCAGGAGTGAATTTGAGTGGTGCCAATGCTCTGCAGAGCACAAGGGAAGGGGGGCTGGTCAATGTTGGGCTACAAACTTTGACTTTTATTCTGATCTTTATGTGGCACCAAATACAGTGTTTCATTTTGACCACAGCCAATGCAAGAACACAGGGACCTCATCAGGATCTGCATCAGTGGATGTTCAGGGTTTCAGAGTGTGGTCTAACCTAATTCCCCTTGGGAGCCCTTCCAGTATCTGGGCTAGCTAACAGCCTCAGCCAGTCATGGACCTCAGAGGGTAAAGCATCAAATGCTGACATAATTTGAAAATATTACTTCTTAGAGAAGGTGGTAGAACCTTGGACTAACGTACCTCCCGAGGTGGTGGCTTCAAAGTCAGTATAGCCTAGAGGTTAGAGGAACAAGGTGTGAATGAGCTTGATTCATCCAGCAGACCAGACCTGAGTTTGATTCTCACAACCCCATTTGCATACTGTGTGACTCTGAGCAAGTTACTTACTGCCCAGTCCTCCCAGATCGCTCCTGAAAACAGGTCCTTGTGCCTAGTGGGCCTTACCCAGTTACCAAAGACTAAAAAATTAATAAATAAAATAAAAATATCAAGCTTTAAGCATGGGTGGGACAAGAATTGAGAACAAACACATAGCACTGGTAAGGGCCAGGCTGGGTGTCTAGAAGGACAGAACTCCGGTGCACAATAGGTCCCAGGATACCTCACTTGGGCAGACTCGATGGACCACAGGTCCATTCTGCCATCATCTTATATGTTTCTATGTTATTTTTCTATGAAAAAGATGGGACTTTGTTTTCTGCTGTGAAACAACTGTAGGACCTCATTGAGAGCTGCATTGGGGATGTCCGGTTTCAGCATGCAATTCATTGGTATACCATGTATGGGCTTACCACAAGTGGGAACCTACCAAAGCAGCGACCCACTTGTGGTGACTGCCCCCAACAGTGAGGGGTGTAAGGAGGGCGGCCAGATGGGGAGGGTTCATGACATGGTGACAGGATATTGTGTGTATATGCACATGGGGTGGGAGTGGCGCTCTGAGTGAGGGGCGGAAGGTTTGTAAGGGTGATGCCATGGGTTGTTGTCAAGCTGGCATCATGGTTGATAGCGTGGGTGTTGGCCTGCAGTGGTAGGGATGCAGGATTTGGGATCGGGCAAGGTGCTTTTGTTGTGCCGAGTATGTCGAGATAGGGATTTTTTATTTTTACCTTGGAATGCCTCCAGACAAGAAAACCCTGGCGTAGAATCTTAATTCAGGGGGGTGCAGAGGCAAAGCCCTGTCAGAGCAAAATACTATGTTTTTGTGCCATTTTACTGGTGCCACAGTTGCACATTGCCAAAATTGAATTTGGTGATGTGCACTCTCAATATGGACAATCGGCATTTAGTAACCACCCTTATCACATGGAACCCGATTTAACCTACCCTATAGCCCACAGTCACCTCCTGATTCCCCTCAGGAGCCCTTCCAGCATCTGGGCTAGCAAACAGCCTCGGCCAATCACAGACCTCGGTGGGCAGACCTTTGGGTGCCCACTGAAATTTGAAGAAGACGGGACTTTGTTTTCTGCTGTGAAATAACACTAAGACTTTACTGCGAGCTGCAACAGGGATGTGCAGGGTTTCAGAGTGTGGTCCAGTCCAACTACAGCCTATATTCACCTCCTAAACACAGTTGTAACATTTCCAGTAGCAAAACAGGAATGGGAAGATCAGAGTGGTATCCACACAGTGACCTCACTTACAGGGGCACAAGTAATTTGATTTGTTATAGCAAGTTATACAAAAACAAACAAATAAAACAAAAAATCTAACTTTTGGTTTCATTTTCCTCCTTTTAATTACTCGGACCAGGTTATAAACCCAGTAATTCATCTGCAATGATATTATTCACTGCAGGTTCTGCGGAACACTTTTCAAAAGTGCAGTTATACAGGATTTAGGACACTGTCCTCCTACATGCTGGACCATTGGGGATCTAAGGGCTCAGCTCCAGGCATCATGGGCAGAGACTGCATGCCTCAAATCACATAATTAGGAGGAAATATTTTATAAAAACTGCCTGCCATTTCCCCAACATCCAACTGAAGCACCTCAATCACAGAGGGTAGTTGGTCCAGGAGGTTGGCAGGTGGTTAGGAGGGGAAAATTGGATGCCCCATCAGTCATTACTCTCCAATGTATCACTTCCACAAACCATATAAAAACTACAAACTGGTATCTAAATCTATGTCAGAAATCAAACAAAGGGGCAAAGGACACTGCAGCACAGCTGCTAGCGCAACAAAACTCACCCAAAACAGGGACCAAAACAAAAAAAGTAAAAAAGGAAATACAAAACACTTCTGATCATAGGAGACTCTGTGATTCAGAGAGTTGATTCCTACCTCCAGCTGGAGGTAATGGTCAGATGTCTCCCAGGTACATCAGTGTGGAGAGACACTGACCGCATTGCTAAAATCATGCAGGAAGCAGGAGAAAACAATGATGGTCATGGTACACATAAGGACTAACTATCTCGCCAGCCAGCCAGTTGTGGAGACCAAGGAACACCTGACCAGGCTGGGGTGCAAACTGTCATCCATTTCATCTGGAATCTCCTTTTCTGAGATCCTGCAGGTCTGGGAGAGAGGGGAAGATGGATGGAAGGTCAGAGAAGGGGAGATAGGGGAGCTAAACATGTGGCTCAAGGGCTGGTGCCAGGAAAAAGGACACATATTTGTAGGTAACTGGCAACAGTTTTGGGAGCGAAAGTTCTTAAATTCTATGGACTTCATCTCACTAAGGAGGTAGTCAGTGCATTGGGGCAGAAGTTTGATGTCTTGCAGAATATTTAAAATAGCAAATGGGAAAGGGTGTAGCACCTGATACATTGAATGGGAAGAACACCTCTCCCCCCTCAGCTAGTGATCAAACAGGAGTTCAGCATGTTTGTAGTTCATTTGCATCACCAGGTAAGGAAAATGGTACAGCTCCCCATACGACACATAGGGGAAATGCCGGACCTCGCCCAACAACGAACTCACCAAAATCTGGCCAATGGAAAATCATGTACACAAATGCCCGCAGTCTGGGAAACAAGATCCTAGACCTGCAGGCAACAATGACAAAGGTGAAACTGGATATAGTAGCCATTAGCGAGACATGGTTCAGCAGTAACCACACTTGGGAGAATTCAGTACCCGGCTATGTACTGTTCAGAAGAGATTGAGGTGCAAAAAAGGGGGGGGAGTTTCCCTTTATATCAATGAAAATATCAAAGCTACAGAAATTCAGAATACACATAATGAGCCAGAAGAACTGTGGGTCACCCTGAAAACAGGAAATAGGACAGCCATACGAACTGGGGTTGTCTACTGGCCTCCAGACCAGAGGGAGGACATAGAAACATTACTGTTAGAAGATATACAAAACATAACAGCTAAAGGGAAGGTTCTGATCATGGGAGACTTCAACATGCCCGATACAAATTGGTCAATACCAGCAGGAACATCTGCCAGAACTAGACACATAGTGGATTCTCTGCAAGGGGAGGGCCTCAAACAATTGGTAGAACAACCCACAAGAGACAGCGCTATCCTACATCTAGTAATGACTAATGGGGAAAGGATCACAGATCTCCAGGTAGAAGGTCACCTGGAGGGGGCAGTGACAATCACATGGTATGGTTCAGTTTGGCCACTAGAGTAAATCATCCCATTCAGACAAAATATGGAACTTAGGAGGGCTGACTTTGATAAGATGGCCCTCAGAGTTAAGCTAGCCCTGGCATGATGAAATACAGGTGAAGGGGTACAGGCAAAGTGGGCAAGCATTAAGGATGCAATACTTGAAGCAACATCCCATTGTGTTAGAGAGAAATGCAAGAGGAAAAGAAAGTGATAACCACTTTGGTTATCAAAAACAGTAGCAGAAAAGGACAAAGCCAAAAGGCTGGCTTTCAGGAAATATAAAGTAACGCAGCGGGATGAAGATAGGGAAGCATGCCAAACTTCCATAAGGGAAGCAGGAAAGGCAGTAAGAAAGGCCAAGCCCCAAACTGAGGAAACACTAGCATGAACAGTAAAAGAAGGGGACACAACTTTCCATAGATATATTAGTGAAAGGAGAAAGTCCAGAGGGGGTATTGCTAAGATCAAAGCAGATAAGGGGAGTATGTGAAGGAGGACCAAGGAAAAGCATCTATCCTAAAGAGATACTTCTGCTCAGTATTTACTGAAGAGAAGGTAGGGCAGGGCCCACAGCTCAGCACCATGGACATGGTGGGAGAAGGGAGGTGTGCACTAGTCCCGTCACAAAATAAAGGGTCCTACAAGAGCTCACTAAGCTCAGGGTGGGCAAGGCAATGGGACCTGAAGGCATATATCCCAGGGTACTAAAGGAGGTAAGGGTGGAACTAGCAGAGCCATTATCAGAACTGTTTAGTGAGTCTCTGAGCACAGGAGAGGTCCCAGAAGACTGGAGAAGGGTTTATGTGCTCCGCTCACAAGAGTGGTAGCAGGAGGAGGCAGAGAACTACAGACCCGTCAGTCTTACCTCAGTAGTGGACAAGATTATGGAGGCACTCCTTAAGGAAAGGATAGTGCAATCCTGGAATCCATAGGAGCACAAGATCCAAGACAGCATTGGTTTACAACAGGAAGGTCCTGTCAAACTAATCTCTAGATTTCTTTGACTGGGTAATCAGAGTGGTGGACCAAGGGAGCAGCTGATGTCACCTACCTTGACTTCAGCAAAGCTTTCGATACTGTTCCACATAGAAGATTGATTAATAAGCTGGGTAGGTTCGGGGTGGGTCAGAAGTTGGTCAACTGGATGGCAAACTGGTTGGTGGGCAGAAAACAGAGAGTGGTGGTAAATAGTATACAGTCAGAGGAGATGTAAGTCACAAGTGGGGTACCTCAGGGATCTGTCCTGGGGCAAGTCTTCTTCAATATCTTCATCAGTGACATTGCAGATGGACTGGAGGGTAAGGTTTGTCTGTTTGCAGATGACACCAAGATCTGTAACAGAGTAGATGATCCAGATGGGGTGAGCAGAATGAGAAGAGATCTGGATAAACTGGCAAAATGGTCTGAAGAGTGGCAAATGGGGTTTAAGGCAAAGATCATGCACATAGGGAAGAGGAACACAGAAGCCACCTATAGGTTGGGAGGGGAGTTGCTGGCAATCATAAGGGAAGAAAGAGACTTAGGCATCATCATCACAGATGACCTGAAATCATCAAGCAGATCACTAAAGCAGTAGGTAAGGCTAGAGGATGTTGGGTATATTAGTAGGGTATAGCAAGTTGTAAGGGAAGGTGATAATCCCTGTTTAGAAGACACTGGTTAGACCCCACCTGAAGCATTGCATGCAGTACTGGGGGCCACACCTGCACAAGGACATTAACAAAATGGAGGCAGTCCAGAGGAGGACAACCAAAATGGTGCAGGGACTGTATCAGAAAACATATGAGGACAGATTAATGGAGCTCAATATGTATACCCTAGAGCAAAAGAGGGAGAGAGGTGATATGATCAAAACACTCAAACATCTTAAGAGCATTAACAAGGTGAAAGATTCTAACATGTTTCAATATAAGAAAAATAGCTGGACAAGAGGACATAGCAGGAGATTAGAGGGAGATCAATTAAGGGGTAATGTGAGGAAGTTCTTTTTCAAAGAAATGGTGGTGGATGCATGGAACGGCCTACCTCAGGAAGTGGTGGATATGAATACAGTGCTGAGCTTCAAACAGGCATGAGATTAGCATAAGGGAGCAATACAGATGAATATCAATAGACAGGCCATTGACAGACTACAGCCGAGGGCACATTCATAAGGTAGAAAAAATGGGCAGACTGGCTGGCCTTTGTGGTCCTTATCGGCCATCAACTTCTATGTTTCTATGTAATTCCTCTTGGGAACCCTTCCAGCATCTGGACTGGCTAAGAGCATCAACCAATCATGGGTCTCAATGGGCAGAGGTTTAGGTGTTTGACAAAATTTGAAAGAAGATGGGACTTTTTTTCTGCTGTGACACTGGGACCTCATCAGGAGCTGCAGCAGTGGATATGCAGGGTTTCAGCATATTGTCCAACCCACCCATAGCCCATGATCACCTCTTAATTCCCCTTGGGGAGCCCTTGCAGCACCTGGCTGGGTTAGCTAACAGCCTCAGTAAATAATGGACCTCTATGGGCAGAGCTTTGGGTACCTGACACAATTTGAAAAAAGATGGGACTTTGTTTTTTGCTGTAAAACAATGCCGGGACCTCACTGGGAGCTGCATCGGGGGATGTACAGGGTTTCAGCATGTGGACCAACCCACCACAGAGCCCCAATCACCTCCTAATTCCCCTCTGCAGCCCTACCAGCAGCTGGGCTAGCTAACAACCTCAGCCAGTCATGGACACCCTGTCTTCTCCAAAGGCTACTCCCACTAAGCAGTCCTCTATGCCACAGTCCTCTGTTCAAGGGGCCAGGTGCAAGGAGCATCTATGGAGTCTACATGTGAGTCAGCCAGGAGGGGTAGCAGGCAGCCAGGAACTCTGCCCATCTCATCCCTTGTAAAAGTGTATATGAACAGTTAACTGCATTGTTTATGGGAGTATTGTTTGGGGAGTATAATGCCAGCAGGTCTCAGCTGTAACTTATTTGCATCAGGTGCAGTTAATTATCATTGCTTATGCAAAGTTCAATTTCATACTAATGTTCTGTGTTATAGCTAGTGTAGCTTCAATTTGGAGGGTTGTTCTTTCAGTGTCACTGTATCTGGGTGAGCACTACAAGGTCAAGTTTACTCCAGTTTTCTGTGCTATAGCTTAACTTACTATTACACCCTATATGGGTGAACATTACATTGTAGTTTTATCACTGTTTCTTTGCCATAGCTAAGATTACAGCTATACCGTATCTGGGTGAACACTGCCTGGTAGTTTTATCCCTATTTTCTATGCTATAGCTAAGCCTATAGTTACGCCCTATCTGGGTGAGCACGGTGAATTAAATTAGTCATTTGTTTAGTACAGGTCTTTATGGGGATGAGGTTCAGAGGGAGGCAGTCAGTTGTGGTAACTGTGAGGTGCTCTGCTCTAGTGATATGCTTTGGAGCAGGGGCACTGCCCCATCTGCAGGACTTTGGCAGAGTTCCATACCCACTGGTGGCAGCAAAGATTGAAATATTTCAGCTTTGTCATCAGCTCAGCTGAAGCTGACCCACCACACCCCACTCCCATAAAGATCCACTGGTTCAGGGGGTGGAAGTGGTTGGGATGGTGAAGGAGGGGCATGGGTAGCCAAAAGGAGGGTGTTCAGCCCATCACCATCCAGAAGATGAGTCATTTCCTACCTCTGAGGAGGATCAGGCACCTGCCTCCACTGGAGGGACTCTGAGTCAATCAATGGGAAAGGCAGGACAACGTGATGGCACCCAAGTGAGCAATTCTACCAGGAGAGTCTTGGTGGTTGGGGATTCAATGACTGGGGTACAGAGGGTGGTGGAGCTGGAGCTCGAAGGGAGGGAGATGGTCTGGCGCATTCCTGGGGCACTGACTATTTGGGATTTAGACAGGATAAGGAGGAGAGTCATCAGGCGAGAGAGGGGGCATGCCACTGAGGCAGAAGTTTGACACCTATATCAGATATTTAAACTGATTGCAGGGGAGACTGATTCTAGGGGAACCATAGTGGCAGGTGACACAGAGGGTATCCTAGCTAGTACCACCCCACATCTGGGGGCTTGTAGCAGTACAGCAAGTACAAAGAGAGCTGTGCCCCTTATTGGACTAGGCAAAGGGACATTAGAGAGGAGGAGCACAAAGAGTGCAAGCACTAAGAAAAACAAGAGGATGAGAGGACAAGGAAAGCAGAAGTGCAGTAGAACAATGGAATCAAGCGGCCAGATGGAAGTGGATATGCCTTCATTCCTGAAGCCTGGGTAACAAAATTAGTGAGCTCCAACCACTGACAGCAGGCACTGACGTGGACCTTGTGGCCATCATGAAAACAGGCTTTGGAAAACAATGACTGGCAATTGGTGGTCTCTGGGCAGTCACTATTCAGGAGGAATAGAGGAGGGAACAGGTAGATGGGAGAAGTAGCCTTTTGTTAAGGTGGGCATTGAGGTGGCAAAAGATGGGTTCATCAGAGGGGTAGTAATGGGGAGACAGAGTCACTGTGGGTGCAAGTCAGAGCAGTCTCAGGCAGAAACTGCTCTTATGTGTGATGTATAGACCTCTGGTGCAAGGGAGAAGGAGAAGGACATTCAGCTCAGGGAAGAACTTGGAAGAGAGGTACAAAAGGAAGTAGTTCTGGTGGGTGATCTGAACTTGCGGCCATGGATTGGGATGTACCACAGGCTAGGAGCACCACAAGTCAGGCCTTGTTGGACACATTCCAAGACTGTCTACTGGTGCAGCTAGTTATGGAACTCATCAGGCAGACAACAATTCTCAATGTGGTGTTCACAAACTCAGTAGTGGTAGGAACTTTGGGAGTCAGAGAACTGCTGGGGAACAGTGACATAACTTTGTTTGGTCTGACCCTCAGTTCCGGTAAACAGTAATCGAGAGCCAAAGTCCTTGATTTTAGAAGGGCAGACTTCAGTAGGCTAAGGGAGCTGGTCAGGGATAAGTTACTAGGGACGGATAATACAGGTGGGGTGGAAGAGAAATGGAGGCAATTAAGATAGCCATTCTCAAGGCATCTGAGGTACACATGAGAATGGTAACCAAAAAGAACAGGTTCAAGAGTCTCTTATGGTTCTCGTTAAGGGTTGGAGAAGCAGTGAGAGCCAAGAAAAGACCTTCCACAAATATAAAGAAAAGCAGGGGGAGGAAGAATGGGGAGAATATTTACTGAAACATAGGGAGGCAAAGAGGCAGTTAGGGAGGCAAAAGCAGATACAGAGCTGCTGTGTGTGGAGGGTCAAGAGCAGGAAAAACAGTTCTTCTGCTATATTAGGGAAAAAAGGAAGAAAGGAGGGGACATCATTAGGCTAGCTATGGGGGTAGGTGATGGGAGAGCGGGCAAAAGGCTGCTGTCATTAGGGTGGTACTTTTGCTCAGTTTTCACTAGGGAGAACAGTGGGCCCTTGCCAGTGGAGTGAGATCAAAGTGGCCACTAAGGTAGTCACGTGGATGGGGCAGCCAATATTTACTAGCAAGCGGGTCCTGAGAAGGATTGGCAGCCCAAAAGATAGATAATGCCTCAGGATCAGATGGGTTGCATCTGAGGATATTCAGGAATTGCAGCACAACTGGCTGAACCCTCTTAGGTCTATTCAACAGCTCACCAAGGAGGGAGGTAGTTTAGAAGGATTGTACGGTGGTAGACATAGTTTCACTCCATAAGGGTGAGACAAGGAGCAATCAGGGAACTTCAAACTTCTCAGTCTTACCTCTATTGTAGGAAGACTGATGAACTCACTAATGAAAGGGGACCTTGTGAACTACTTAGAGAACAATGGTCTTCAGGATAGTGAACAACACAGATTCATGACAGGGAGGTCTTGTCAGACTAACTTACCAGATTTATTTGACTGGTTAATGAGGAATTAGGGCCATGCTGTCTATTTGCTGTACTTCACCTCCAGCAAGGTTTTCAACCCGGTGCCTCACAGCTGACTGCAGAAGAAGATGGAGGATGGATTCAGCTAGGGTCATAGTAAACTGGATAAACAGCTAAAGGAAAAGGTAGCAGAGGTTGTGGTAAATGGGGTTAAATCAGAACACAGGAAGGTCATTGCAGGATACCACAGGATCTGTCCTGGGTCTGGTCCTCTTCAACATGTTCATCAGTGACATTGGCGAGGGAATCCAGGGCAGGTTGTGTCTGTAACCCCTCCCCCCCAAAAAATGGTGGTCTTAGCTTGGGTCATCTCTTTAATCACTGTGGTGTTCCCTGCCTGGAAGTGTTCCAGCTGGTGTTCTGCTTTAAAGAGCCTGGCAAGTATCCAGTGATGTAAATACAAGTCCAAGAGTAGGATGTTGCTGTGTTCCTGGTTCCTGTGTGAGTGTGCGAATTGATACCACTGTGCCATGACTTTGAGGCTCTCAGTCCTGCCTTTGTAATGTATAGCCTGTGCTGAGTCCAGGTAGAATGAAGCTCTCGACTGACCAGGCAGCACTCCTGTAAGTTCCAGTGTATAGCCTCTTACCAGTATGGATGCAGCCCTATTGAATGTTGTAACCATTCATTTCTAAATCAAAACTGTTGTGTCTAGAATGAACTTGAAAGTTTGGGACTGTTTGCATTTTGCTCAGACAACCACCATGATGATACCTTGATCCTGCTGGTGAGCCAATCAGAACTCAAGGGGTTCTAATGGGTCCTTTTACAATGGCTGCTGGGAGAAACTGAATTGCATGCTTGGCACCCATTTTAACCTATCATGATGCTTAAACTGTGGCTGACAGCCTGGGCAGCCAATCAGATTATTTTTTCCTTCAGTCCAGAGAAATGGCTGAACAGTTAGTCTGGATATGAGCTTCTGGCTTGTGAAGAGGATCTGTTAACAGCATGAGGAATGTGGAGAGGCCTGCTTTACTGTTTCTTCCCAGTATGAACTCCTGAGTGAATTGTGTGAAACTGCCAAGTGCTGCAGACCATTCTAAGTCTCCAAGGGAAAAAGAAGTGAATTCCTCACTACAAACACAGACTGAAAGGGTTAGTGTGCCTAAAATTCCAAGCTGTGAGCTGGTGAAAGACAAGAGTGTTCCAGAGGCACTGGCCTAGAACTGAAGCCTGGGCTACTGGAATTGTCTCTAGCCTGTTTGCTAAAGGAGAGACCTGGATACCTGTTTTGCCAGCTTACATACCAAGGACTGCAGACATGCAAGTGGGAAAGCTGTGCAGCCTATCTGAGACTGTTTCAAAGTCTAAAGCATGTGATGCCACACAACTATCCTGAGAGACTATTGTTGCCTGTTTTACCAAAGGTGCTGATAGAACAGTGTGGGGAATCAGCTCCTGTGGAGAAGATGATAGCAGGTTGTGGCCACCCTTAGGGGAAAGGCCCTAACATGGGGGTGAGTCATGCAAGCCCTGGTCCCTGTTTCCTGGTCCCTGTTCTGAAAGGGAGACCTGCAGTCAGCAGCCATCAGACAGAGAGCCAGTCCTTGAGAGAAACCAGCTTGGAAATCATCCCAGATCCCAAGGTCTGGGTTCAGTGAGTACACCAGGGTTTGACCCTGCAACACAAGACAAAAAGTATTTATCATCTGAGTTGCTTTTCAAGTTCTCGTTGTGGTTTAAACTGTTTTGCAGGCCATCGGGCCTGAGGATTACAGTTTTCTTGGGTTTAAAGTGCTTATGAATCTTGCAACAGCTAAAGGTGAAAGAATTAACCATTTATTTGTTTAAGGGCCCCAACCAGCTGCAAGGCCATCCAACCTGTGGCAAAGCTCAGTCCTGTAACAACTTAGATGTTGGAAACCCAGACAGCAGCAACTGGAACTGTCCGGGGGGTGTGGGTATGTTTCTTTAACACAAAAGCATTGCTCAAATCCTAATCTCGATTTATGTCCCTTTCCCTTGTTCAACTCCCCAAATAAATCAGTTTGTTGTTTGACTGTTAAACTGATTCCTGAGCATATTATTACTGACTGCTGGGTCACTGGGAGAAGTTACAAGGTGTATTGTTGTTACTGCAAATCTTTCTTCACAGGTGTACAGGGTGTATCCAGGAAGTACAGACCCTGTTGGTCAGAGTGGTAACTGTGAGCATATTATTAGCACTCACCATAAAGTGTAGCTTTGAATGTTAAGTAAAGTGCTTGGTACAATCTTGTGTGGGATCAATGGTTGGGGCTGTAGACAGGTACAGTTTCTCAGAGAGTTGTGCTAGCTTAACATCTAACCCACTTAAAGGTCAATCTGTGTGGAGGCAACGCACAAATAGCATTATTGTTGATATTGAGCCCCTTGTCTTAGCTAAATCAAAACCCAGGCCCCTCAGCCTGCATTTAGTGCAGCAGGCAGGGGTAGTAGCCTACTAGGAAATGGCACCCGGTTACATCTTTGAAGGCACCGCTGGGATAACTGCCACCTAGTGGCCAAACCACAAAATTCTCATTGGTCCCTACATGGAGACAACTGGCACTAAAAGCGAGAAAGTTACCAGCCCTAAATTTGAATTTTCCACTAATAAAATGGCTGTGCATCGCTAACTGGGTTGGTGTGAGGCAAAGGATGTTGACCCCAAAAAGCTTTGTTGTTCTAGATATGCCCCTGGGCACTAATATGGGTATTATTGAGGGAGCCCTTGCCAAAGTCAAATGCCTTGGTTGAGCTATCATGAAGGGCCAAATAGCTGATTTGTTTGTCCAGACATTAATGGCAGTGGTGGAATGTAGTGACCCCATGGAAGTAAGAGAGTGCCCAGTGTCCTTATCTCTGATGAGTCCACAGCAGCCTGGAAGGTAGTCACCATGCATTTTTATTCAGCAATTTTTAAGATGGGTTTCAAATTTGTACCTTCTTGTTTATCCCCGGTCTTGGGACTCCAATCAAAGATCTGCCCATTTTGGTAATCTATTTCATTTTTATACCCGTATTTTGGTTCTCTCAAAGTGTGGCTTTCTTTTCCATCCTCTGTTGCAGGTGTGAGGGACCCTGTAGAGACATTAGCACTGGTGTGCCCTCCCTCTGGACTGTACGATGGCATCCCTGTATTAACTGGCACTAATGTTCACATGTTTAGCTGCCTTGCCCAGCTGTGTCAAGAAAGACAGCAGAAAGAACTGGTAGAGCCTTGCACATCCGTGCTACGGTGAAGAAAGCTTATGAGTTACAAATGCACTCCAAAGAAGAAGATAAGGATGAACCTGTGGGAATTGTATGGAAAAAAGATCCCTCTGCTTTTGTGCTGCCACAAAATGCTGAATGCAGTATCAGTGGAGAGGTTCTGCTGAGGAAAGGTGTGACCTACCAGATACTCATGTTGGACGCGCCTGAAGATGATAAGCTGCCTGAAGTGTTACTTGTTAAGCCTAGTATACTTCCTGTACATACACTTGCTTATGCCCGCTGTGTAGTCGTCCAAGTCTAGAGTGTTACAAAAAGAGACATTAAGCTGTATCGAGGCTGTACCCTGGCCAAGGTCTACTGTGCTGATATTGCTGTGCTTCCATCTAAAAAGAGGAATGGAGAAGAAAGTGAAGCATCTGCAGATATGTTTGACTTCGGAGACTCACATATTCTGGATAGAAGGAAAGCTTGAATTAGCAGAAAGCTGGCCCAAAGAACTAAAGTGTCCTCCTTTAAAGAGTGGGAAGTTTTACCAGTGCTGAACACCACATTCACCTTCACGATGAACAACCCTTTTGAGAAAGATCTAGAAGACAAATCCCTGCTGACGTAGACAATGTGAGGTGCCACCTGCAAGAAATGCTAGCTGCAGGAATAATACAGGAGTCCCGAAGTCCTTATGTATCTCCAATCATAGTGGTACAGAAGAAAAATGGCACAGTGAGAATGTGTGTGGACTATAGAACACTAAATAAAAGAACTATATCAGATCAGTATACTATGCCACGCATATAAGATGCATTGGACTGATTGAATGGGAGCAAGTGGTTTTCCATCCTAGATCTACGCAGTGGGTACTATCAAATCCCAATGGCCTCTGAAGAAGGGGAGAAGACTGCATTTATTTGTCCTTTTGGATTTTATAAATTTCTCAGAATGCCACAGGGAATCTAAGTCACATGCAACATTTCAAAGACTCATGGAATGTGCTGTGGGTGACATAAATCTTCTTGAAAGCCTGGTGTATCTTGGATGACGTCATTGTTATCAGAAAGACACTGGAAGAACATGAAGCTCGTCTTTTCAAAGTACTTGATTGGCTGGAAGAATTCAGTTTAAAACTGTCCATAGACAAATGCTATTTTTTTCAGAGTTCTGTGAAGTATGTGGGTCACATCGTGTCTCCCCAGGATATACAAACAGATCCTAGCAAGGTGGAAGCTTTAACTGATTGGCCAAAGCTCAACAACCTTAAGGGACTGCAGAGATTTCTAGGATTTTACGGGCATTATCGCAGATTTGTAAAGACTACACTAAGGAAGTATGTCTCTGCTAAATCTAACCCAAGGGTACCCACCGACTCACAAAATGTTCAAAAAAGGCACTGACAAAGAGAATGTAAAAACCTGTCTGAAGCCTCAAGAGCCTTTTGATAAGAGATGGACCCACAATTGTGATGCTGCTTTTGATGAAATCATCTACAGGTTAACTCATGCTCCTGTGCTAGCCTATGCAGATCCTTCAAACCCTATGTGCTTCACACAGATGCTAGCTTACATGGCTTAGGGGTTGTGCTTTATCAAGAGTACCCTGTGGGCTCGTCAGTATCTTTTACCAGCAGAAGTTTGTCACCTTCAGAGAAAAACTACCCAGTTTATAAACTAGAATTTCTCGTCCATCAGGTGGGCCATAAGTAGAGCAATTTCAAGGTACTTATATGGAGCAAATATTCTGTAAAGACTGATAACAACCCATTAAGGTACTGTATGTTCAGACTACAGCTAAGTTGGATGCCACAGGTCACAGACAGCTCTCAGCACTCTCCACTTATGACTATGCAGTAGAGTATTGCCCAGGCCTAAATCACACTGACGCAGATTCTCTCTCCTGCAGCTCTGCCTCAGATCCAAAATGGGTGTACATTTCTGAGCAGTCAGTAAAAACACTGTGTCACAAGTTTGAACAAGATGAGCCTTCATATACAGAAAATGTTGATCGCATGGTGGATTGCCTGGGACCACCAGATACCTGTGTATCAGTAGCCTACTGTAACTTTGCTGCCATGGACTTAAGTACTTTGCCCCAGCTAATGAAAACTGATCTGCAACAAGAGCAAAGTTGTTACCCCATGATGGAAAAAGTCATTTCTCTTTTAAAGCAAGAAGGTTATCTCTCTACCATGCATTCCGCCAACCATAGTACTAGTCTGTTGTTGCATGAATGGCCTCGACTCAAGTTGCGTGAGCAATTGTTGTGTAGAGAAGTAACTAACAGCAAGGGTGAACTAATTAATAGGCAACTGGTCTTGCCATCCAAGTTTAAGACTATTGTGTTAAAAGCCCTGCACAATGACATGGGGCATTTGGGAAGTGAAAGAACTATGGACTTGGTTCATTCACATTTCTACTGACCCAAAATGAGTTCAAATGTTAAGAAATATTGCAAAGTTTGCAGCAGATGCATGCAGCGGAAGGCCCAGCCTCAAAGAGCAGCCCAAATGGTCAGTAAAGTGACGAGTGCACCAATGGAGCTTACTAGTATAAATTTTCTTAGTTTAGAACCAGATTCAAGAAACATCTTAAATGTGCTGGCGGTCACGGATAACTTTACAAGATATGTTCAAGCCTATCCCACCAAGGATCAGAAGGCCTCTGCAGTTGCTAAAGTCCTGGAAGAGAACTTCTTTGTACATTACAGTGTGCCTCAATGCATACATTCTCATTGGGACAGAGATTCTGAGAGCAGATTAATTAAAGAACTGTTATCTCTCTGGGGCATCAGAAAATTTAGAACTACCCCCTGTCACCCACAAGGAGATCCCCAGTCAGAAAGATTTAATTGCACCTTACTTGATATGCTGGAAACACTTGATCCAAGAGACAAGCCTAAATGGAGTCAACAAATCAGTGCTTTGGTGCATGCATATAATTGTATGAAAACTGACGCCACTGGATTTTCGCCTTACAGTCTCATGTTTGCAGAGAAGCTCCCTCCCAGTGGATGTGTGCTTTGGTGTTTCTCCTGATGGTACCAGGTCTGAAAGCTACCTCAGTATGTAAAGAAAATGAAAGAGCAGTTGCACCATGCATACCAGCTAGCAAACACTATAGCTGCCAAAAGAAACTTAGCCATTAAAGTTCGCCATGACAAGCAAGTGAAGGCACAAGAACTCCAACCAGGTGACCATGTGTTAATGTGAAATCTTGGATTTCAGGGCAAGCACAAAAAAGATGACTGTTGGGTACATACCCCCTACATTGTAATTGCCAAGTTGGATGACCTACCAGTATACAAATTGTGGCCAGAAGGGGACATTCGAGTTACCAAAACAATGCTCAGAAATCACCTTGCCTATTGGGCAAATAGTACTCAATGAAGTTCAAGAAGCTGAAGCTCCTAGACACCCTGTATCCAGGTCTGCTACACATAAAAAGCAACTCTGTCAGCCAACCTCGGCTAACCAGTCAGTCCCTCAATCAGATACTGCTGTCCTTGTTAATGATTCTGCTTCTGAAAGTGATGATGAAGAGTTTTTCCCTGCTTATTATCCATCCTCTGAACTTGCAAGATTATTCCAAGGTTTCCCTTCTGCTACCCTTAGCAATGCTCCTGAGAACCCAATGATTCCAGTGATCCTGATTTATCTGTTGTGCCTGAAGCTCCAGGTAGTGATGTCAGCAGTATAAGTTCCGAAATTAATGATTCTCTTCATATGGTGGAGGTAACTGAACCAAGTACAAACCTCAGTGAACAAGTTAGTGTCTCAGAGAGTACAATTGCTTTAGATGGGTTAAATGAACTTTTCACTCAAAAGAAAATGTTGCTGTCCCCGAGACTGCCAATTGTGTTTTGAATGATTCCAGCTCTGTAGATATACTTTTTACAGATGAAGATGAGCCTAAGGAATCTGAGAATGATAGCGATGTTAAAGACAAAGAGGCTAAAACTAATAATAATCATCAAGAAAGTGCATAGGTATCCATTTCTTCAGAAGCTGTTTCATTGCTGGACAATGAACTGGGAGATGCAAACCTGAATTCTGATGTAGAAGTGAAAATGTCAATGGCAAGTTTGCCACTTCACTCAGAAAGAACTATGAAACCTGTATTCAAACAACATGAAGTCTTGCTGTATTCTGACAAATTGCAGTGATGTCCAACCTTTGAACTGCCCCGGAGATGAAAGAGTTAACTTTCCATGCCAGGCATGGAATGCTGAGCTCGAGCTCGGTTGAGACTTTGTCTGTTGCTGTTTGAACTCAAACCATCAGATTCTTTACTCCGCCTCACTGAACAGTCGCTCTGGAGATTTTCTCCTTTGCTCAGTTCAATTTGTCGGTTAAAGTACCGTTTTTCTCAGTTTTCGACCGAATTTAAACCATAACCTATCGGTTCAGTCTCCATCTGTGGTTTCGTGAGTACTAGATAGGCTTATTTTTTGTTATTATTCTGTGTGGAACTTGTAAACGTGGGATTGGTTCGGTTTGAACCGATCAGGTTGTTTTAAAAGTTTATTCTGCTTTTAGAATGTGGTAACGGTTCTTATTGGTTTCTAAAAAAAGCGGATTTTATTATGTTTTCCATGACCCATAACACAGTCAGGAACCGATAAGAGTTTCTTGCCTGGCGAATTACTGCGAAAAAAGAATAGTTTTTTTTAGGATGCTATGTCTGAGAAACCCAAAGAAAAAACGGGTCCACTGGGTTTCAACACTGTAGTGTGTGTGGGGAAGTCTTTGCTAAGGCTGATCCCCACACCACCTGTGTTTATTGTTGGGGTTTGACCACCTCGATTCAGACTGCCAGATTTGTAAAAATTTTCCTGCAGCTACCCTGGAAAAAAGAGTTGGTAGGCTCAGGGAAAGGGGGGCCAAGAAGTCCGTTGACCCTGATGGCCAGCCCGGTTCAGTTCCAACCGAACCAGAAGGAGTGCCCTCTGACCAGGGCAAAACTTCTTCACAAAAGGAGAACCGACTCGGTTAAAAGAACAAGAAGGATAAATCAGCGGTGCGGATCCACAAGTTCTTTCTCCGACCGCTGATGAAATAGCCAAAGCGATAAAGATTGTTCAATCGCTATCCCGTTCCGACCGAACCGGCACCATTAGGGAAGGCACTTGGTCTGGTCGGTTCCCCGGTAACGGATTATATTTTAGAGGAATTTTATGAACTGAGGAGGAGAAAGGAGAGTATGAGGAAAGTGAAAGTGATTACGAAAGTCTGATGTGCCCATTGATCTGGACATCTCCGTAGACAGACCTTCAGGAGTGTCTCCTCCTAGGCTTTCTGAGTCCCTTCCCATTTTATATGTTTTACAAAAAGTGGCTGAAACCTTCAGCTTCCTATGGAAGAAGCTGTGGATGACCAGGAGGAGCCTGACTATGTTGAAATGATGGATATCCCAGAGTCCAGGAGGCTGTCTATTCCCCTTCATAAGTCCTTTGGGAAACAGACAATGACAATTTTAAAGACTCCTAATTCTATACCTCCTGTGGAAAAGAGAATGGACAAGAGGTATACTCTCTCAGGCTCAGATACAGAGTTCCTTACCCAGCAATGCAGCCATGTTGGGGTAGTGCAGGCTGCAGCTTGTGATAAGGCAAATATACCCTTCACACCCCCCAGATAAGGACTCCAGGAGGATTGATGCCATGGCAAAGAAACAGTACAGGGCAGCATCCTTGGGACTCAGGCAGGCTAATTATATGGCCTATACAGCTAGATATCAGAAATCTAGATGGGACACTGTAATGGCTTTAGCTAAACAGATCCCTGGCCAGCTTGCCAAGGAGCTGGAGCAGGTGGCTGCAAATGGTATTGAGGCATCCAAGGTGCAATTCCATGCTGCAGTGGACTCCAATGATGTTTCATCTAGAGTCATGGCTACATCTGTGGCCCTTTGTAGGATGGCTTGGCTCAGATGTACTACCCTGTCTCAGGATACCCAGACTAAGGACATGGATTTTCCTGTTGTGGGTAATTCTCTGTTTGGGGAGCAAACAGAGAAATACATGAAGAAAATGGATGAGTACAGGACCACCTACAGGAATGCTCAGGCCAAGGAAAGGCAAGCCACTCCTCAGAGGCAGCATCCCGGGGCAGGGGCAGGCCTTTTCATAGGCCTTTCTACCAAGCCCAGGCCTCCTCTTCTGCTTATGCTCATAGGGGGTTCTTTAGAGGGAGAGGCAGATGTGGTACAAGCAGGCCTGCTTCCACCCCTCAGCCTAAAACCCCTGCCAAACAGGCACCCTGATGGGTTTGCCAGGGCCGATTCTCCACCACCTGTAGGGCGGCTGGCTTACTTTGTCCAGGACTGGATGTCTTTAACATCAGACAAATGGGTCCTGGAAGTAGTAACAGGGACTGGTTCTCAGCTTAAAAATTCCAAAGATGAGAACCAGATCCTTTCCACCTGCAAACCTTCTAGAGGCATTTGCCCCAGAGGCAGAAGTCTTTTCCTCTTGGCTCTCAGAGCCATAGAGAGGGTCCCACCCCAACACAAAGGGAAATGATTGTATTCCAGGTACTTCCTAACTCCCCAAAAGACAGGAGAATGGCGCCCATCCTGGATCTCAGATATTTAAACAAGCACCTTTAAAGCCAAAGTTCAAAATGGTGACTCTGGGAATAATTCTCCCTCTCTAATGCCAGGGACTGGCTAGTCTCCCTGGACCTCAAGGATGCCTATTTCCATATTCTCATCAGAAGCTCCCATCAAAGTACCTCAGGTTCGAGCTGCCCTCATGCCACTACCAATTCAGAGCAATGCCCTTTGCCTAACTTCTGCTCCAAGGTGTTCAAAAATGCATGGCAGTAGTAGTTTCTTCTTAAGGAGAAAAGGATCTCCATATTTCCATACCTGGACAACTGGCTCTTAGTAGGCCAGTCACCAGACCAAGTCAAGTTACATCTACAGATAACTCAGCAACTGCTCACTTCTCTAGGTTTCCTGCTGAATCTTTCAAAGTCAGTTCTAGAGCCTGTGCAGCTCCTCACCTTCATAGGGGCAGAGCTGGATACAGTAAAAGCAAGAGCCTTCCTTCCCCTGGACAGGGCAAGGACACTTATTTCACTGGCCTCTTCATTCACCCCCCAGGTGTCTCGACCAGCAAGGCATTTTCTGCAACTCCTAGGACACATGGCTGCCTCTACAGCAGTGGTGCAGGGAGCAAGATTTCAAATGAGGATATTCAGTTCCACTTGAGAGCCTTTTGGTCTCAGAAAAGGACCCTCTATCCAAACTACCAGTGACTCAACCCTGATCCAGGCATTACAGTGGTGGCTGGATCAGGACAATCTAAGACAGGGAGTTCCTTTTGTCACTCAGTCTCATTCTCTAATCCTTACTACAGATGCCTCCCTCTTGGGGTGGGGAGCACACTTGGGACCCCTGACCACCCAAGGGTTGTGGTCTCCTCAGGAATCTCTGCTTCACATTAATCTATTAGAACTCAGAGCAGTGTTTCTAGCACTTCAAGCTTTTTCCAAGTCTGTTCAGAACAAAGTAGTTCAGATCAGGACAGACAATACCACCACAATGTGGTATATCAACAAGCGGGGAGGGCACTCGGTCTACAGCCTTGTGCACAGAGGCAATGAAGTTATGGTCTCTGGCCTATTCCCTGAAGACCTCTCTTACAGCAATACACCTCCCAGGCAAAGACAATGCCCTGGCAGATGCTCTCAGCAGGATATCTCAGGGCCATCACAAATGGTCCTTGGATCCCTTGGTTTTGAAGGTGATCTTCTCCAGATGGGGCACCCCACAGATAGATCTTTTTGCAGCCCCAAACAATCACCAACTTCCTCTCTTCTGCTGAAGACCCCCAGTGTTGGGCTCAGTCACCCTGGATGCCCTAGTTCTCAATTGGGAAGGGAAGTTCCTGTATGCTTTTCCCCCCTTCCCACTCCTGTTCAAGGTGTTAGTCAAAATCAGGTCTCAGCCCTGCAAGGTGATTCTGATTGCTCCAGACTGGGCCAATCAGCCCTGGTACCCTCTCTTGTTGTCCTTAGCAGTCCACCTTCCCCTGTCTCTTCCCAGGAATTACAACCTGTTAACATGTGCTCAGGGGAGGGTTTGGTATCTGAATCTCAAATCTCTCAATCTCAAGGCCTGGCTCTTGAAGAGTTAGAGTTTGCTGATTTGCACCTCTCTCAAGGTGTTATGGATATGCTAAAGGATTCTCAGAAGCCTTCCACCAGAAACACTTACAACTCCAAGTGGAAAAATTTTCTATATGGTGCTCTGGGAAACATATTTCCCCAGAGTCTGCTAGCCTGTCCACGGTCCTGGACTATATGGTTCATCTTAATAGCTTGGGGCTCAGACCAGCTACACTAAGAGTGCATCTAGCAGCTGTCTCTGCCTTTCTTTCAGCAGGCAAGCTTTCTTCCCTTTCAGCCCATCCTGTACAGTATTCTCTAAATTTTTCAAGGGATTGCTTCATACCAATCCACCATTCAGGGACCTGCCCTGTTTGGGACCCTAATGTTTGCATTGCCCAGCTTATGCAACCCCTTTTGAGCCTTTGTCCTCAGCAGAGCTTAAGTACTTGACTTGAAAACTGTTTTCTTGGTGGCCATCACTTCTGCCAGGTGCATAAGCGAGTTACAAGCCCTGTCAGTGGAGCCTGATTTTATCTCTTTCCATAGAGATAAGGTGGTCCTCAGGACTAATAGGAGGTTTTTGCCTAAGGTGGTTTCAGACTTCCACCTTAACCAGTCTATGTCTCTCCCTGTTTTCTTCACTGACCATTCCTCCTCTGGGGAGAGGAGGCTGCACAGTTTGGATGTGAAAAGGGCCCTTAGCTACTACATAGAGCGTACCAAGGGTCATAGGTTTGGCTCCCTCCAACTATTCCTCACTTATGGTGAAGTTGGTAAGGGAAAACCTGCCACTAAGAGTTCTATTGCCAGGTGGATTGTCTCTTGCATTCAATTTTGCTATGAAAAACTAGGTAGGACTCCACCCTCAGGCCTGAGGGCTCACTCTACCAGAGGTACAGCTGCTTCCCTGTCTGCTGCCAGGGATATTCCTATCTTAGAGATTTGTCAAGCAGCCACCTGGAAAACAGTACACACTTTTACCAAGCATTACTCTCTGGATATCCAGGCTAGGAGTGATGCTCGGTTTGGCACAGCAGTGCTTCAGAGCCTATTTCCTAGGTAGGTTCTTCCCCTCCTCCATGGAGGTACTACTTGGTAGTCTGCAATTTGTCAGAATACAGCAAGACTTCATGTTGTTTGGGGAAAAAATTACTCACCTTAGTAATGTTGTTTCTTCTAATGGAGTCTTGCTGTATTCTGATCTCCCCCCCTGCCTTCCCTCTCAGAACCCTTGTTTTTGGGATGTGGGTGGGCAGTAGCAGTGTTGGCACTCGAGACGTGCCCCACCTCTTGTTTCTCATCCCTTTAGTTTGGGCGGGTGGTGTTGTGTTTGTTTCATTTTTTGGGTTTCCTGACTTGAGTCTTTGTTTTGGGACCAAAAAATCTGTTTATTATATTTAGTAGCCAGTTGGCTAGTGTAAGTTTACAGTTTCCACACAGGACACCCAGTGAGTATAGCTCGTGAAAGAGCTGATGGTTTGAGTTCAAACAGCAACAGACAGAGTCTCAACCGAGCTCGAGTCAGCATTCCATACCTGGCATGGAAAGTTAACTCTTTCATCTCCGGGGCAGTTCAAAGGTTGGACATCACTGCAATTTGTCAGAATACAGCAAGACTCCATTAGAAGAAACAACATTACTAAGGTGAGTAATTTTTTCTTATGGCTCACGTATGACACTCCAGGAAAGCTTGTTGACCTGCCCATGAATGTTGGACTGGTTAGGCCACACTTGGAGTATTGTGTACAGTACTGGTGCCATATCTCAAAAAGGATGTGAGATTACTGGAGGGGGTGCAGCATAGGGCTACAAAAATGATCATGGGACTAGGGGAGTTGCCATTCAAGGAAAGGTTGAAGGAGCTCAGCATGTACTCACTGGAAAACAGAAGGGTAAAAGCAGACATGATAGAGATCGTTAACTACTTGAAAGGCATAAACAAAGTCAGGGAGCAAAGATTGTTCTGCTTAAGTGGGGGAAGGGTCACTAGGGGGCACAGTCAGAAGCTGGAAGGGGGAAGGTTGAGGAGGCACTACTTCACAGAGAGAGTGGTGCTGGGTTGGAATGCACTGCCAGAGGAGTTAATCACTCAAAGGACAGTGAATAGCTTTAAGCGGGGTTGGGATATAGTCAAGGGCAGGGTTAGTACAGAAAAAGACACATAAGGGGGAAGGAATGGGGAAGAGGAGGAGGGGAGGGGTTTGGGTGGGGCAGCTGTAGTGATATGAAACTAAGAAACTAAGAGCTGCACAATTGGGCAGATTTGATAAACCTGTGGGCCTTTTTCTGATGCCAATTTTGTATGTGCGTATGCAAAGGAGTATATGTCACTGCCAATGCCTTGCCTAGGATAGTGTTCACTGCACCTCTAGAATCAAAACCTCCACCCAGTATAAAAGGGGTTATTCAAATAGGAAAAAGGGAATAATATTAATCACCCTGGTACAATGTCTAAAATGGTTTAACAACTGTATACTGCAACTTTAAAATGTCCACTCTAATGTCAAGTGGTATTGAAAACTGCCTAGACAGTGACAGCTAAGTTTAAAGTGAAATATCCATGTTTTTGCATATTATGGGATATCCTAATTTTTAAAGTAACATCTAATCTAATAGCATGCTATATTGTGAATAATTACTTTATATCTGTGCAGATTTTGTAGATAATACTATATGGACTGGACTTGCACATAGTAAAATGTTACTGTAAATAATGTGAGTTCCTTTTAGGGCTTGGTGCAGACGTCAAGTTTCCTGCACAGTGGAAAGTGTAACTCCCCCACCCAAAAAAAATGGCGGGCTTACCGTAGATAATCTCTTTAGACCAATAGTTCTCAGACTTTGTCACAGTGAGCCTCCCCAAATCCGTGGAAAAGATTTTGAGCCTCCCCAAAATTGAAATAATCTTGGGCCTCCCAAAGAAAATAACGACTTTGCACTTTTAGTACACCACAATAAATTAAACCCCTTGAGTACTTGGCTCACATTCAGTTCTTTGTCTTATACTGACTTGGGATGTTTGAAAGAACTCCTGTGCTCAAAGGTGTTATCTGAATAACAAATGAAATAAACAAATATTATTATTCAGCTTATTGTAACCCCCCAAACAGGCTAGCCTACTTGCTCTACTATTTTCATTCTTGAATCATTGTTACCCCTTGTTGCATTACCTTCATGGGTCAGACTACTTCCTCTGTTTCCTCTCTATATGAAATAACTTTCCTACATACCTTGCCTCTGCCCCTCCTTCTCTGCTCCTAAGCAACATCTCAGGGATTACTTTGTTCCTTCCTGCTACTGCTCTTAGCACTTCTATGCTCAACCCTTGTATTTGGGTTATTCTGCTATCAATCTACAAACTGATCAACTACCACCACTCATTATTAATTTATTGCTGATATTTATTTGCACTATTGCTCATTGTATATTTCTGAATTGTTTTGCAGTTACCTTTGAAATGTATTCACTCTCACCCTTCCCGGTACACCTGAAATGAGCCTTGGCTCATTCACCTTTCCTTGTCACCTATTAGTAAATAAATACATAAAATTCACCTACTATTATCCTCTTTCAGTTTGCTTCATCTCTTCACACAACATATATAAAACCCAAAATTTAAATACAGTACTTTTTCAGACTTACTTGAGCCTCCCATGAAACAGGTTGGGGCCTCCACAGGGAGGCTGGCCTCACCATTTGAGAACCCCTGCTTTAGACACTGCAGTGTTCCCTGCCTGGAAGGGTTCCAGCTGGTGTTCTGCTTTAAAGAGCCTGACAAGCATCCAGTGTTGTAAATACAAGCCCAAGAGTAGGATGTTGCTGTGTTCCTGGTTCCTGCTGGAGTGTGCAAATTGATGCCACCGCGTCATGACTTTGAGAGGCTCAGCCCTGCTTTTGCAGTGTATAGCCTAGGCTGGGTCTGGGTAGAACAAAGCTCTCGGCCGACCAGGCAGCACTGCTATATGTTCCAATGTATAGTCGCTTACCAGTATCGATGAATCCCTATTGAATGCTGTAACTGTTTATTTCAAATCAAAACTGTTATGTCTAGAATGAACTTGAAAGTTTGGGACTGTTTGCATTTTGCTCAGTCAGCTGCCATGCTGATCCTGCTGATGAGCCCATCAGAACTCAAGGGGTTCATATGGGTCCTATTGCTATGGCTGCTGGAAGAAACTGCGAATTGTATGCTTGGTGCACATTTTAACCTATCAGGATGCATAAATTGAGACTGACAGCCTGGGTAGCCAATCAGATTATAGTTATTTTTCTCCCCTTCAATCGAGAGAAACAGCTGAGCAGTTAGTCTAGCATGAGATTCTGGTTTGTGAGGAGGCTCTGTTAACAGCTCAGGGAATGTGGAGAGAGGCCTGCTTTATCTCTTCCCAGCCTGAACTTCTGAGTGAATAGTGTGGAACTGCCAGGTGTTGCAGACCATTCTAAAAGTATTCAAAGGGAGAAAAGAAGTGAATTCTTCAGAGATATAAACTCAGACTGAAAGGGGGTAAGCGTGCTTAAAATATCCAAGCTGTGTGTCTGTGAGAGACCAAAGTATTCCAGAGATTGTGTCCTAAGAACTGAAGCCTGGGGCCACCAGAATTGTCTCTAGCCTGTTTCCTAAAGAAAGAGACCTGGATTCCTGTATTTGCCACTTTACATACCAAGGACTGCAGATTGCAAGCAGGTAAGCTGTGTGACTTGTCTGAAACTGTTTCAATGTTTAAAGCCTGTGATTCCACACAACTATCCTGAGAGACAATTATTGCCTGTTCTACCAAAGATGCTGACAGTCCCATGTGAGGAGTCAGCTCCTGCGGAGAAGATCATCGTGGGTTGTGGCCACCCTTGGGGGAAAGACCTTGATGTGGGGATGAGTTATACAAGCTCTGGCCCCTTTATCCTGGTCCCTGTTCTGAAAGGAGTGGCCTGTAGTCGAACAGCCATTAGTCAGAGAGCCAGTCCTCAAGAGGAAGCAGCCTAGAAATCATCCCAGATCCCATGGACCGGTTCAGTGAGTACACCGGGTTAAACCCACAACACAAGATAAAAAAGTATTTGCCATCTGATTTGCTTTTCAAGTTCTCATTGTGGTTCAAATTGTTTGCAGGCCATCAGACATGAAGATTTCAGTTTTCTTGGGTTTAAAGTGCTTATGAATGTTGCAGCAGCTAACGGTGAAAAAATTAATAATCATTTATTTGTTTAAGGTCCTCAACCAGCTGCAACACCGGCCAACATGCGCCAACGTTCAGGCCTGCAACAACTTAGATTTTGGGTGTCCAGATAGCAGCAACTTGGACTGTCCAGGGGAATGTGGGTATGTTTCGTAACATAAAAGCTTTGCTCAAATCCTATTCTCAGTTTACATCCCTTTCCTTGTTCAATTGTCCAGATAAATCAGTTTATTGTTTGACTGTTAAACTGATTCCTATGCATATTATTACCGAGTGCAGGGTAACTGGGAGAAGTTTCAAGGTGTATTGTTGTTACTGCAAATCTTTCTTCACAGGTGTACATGGTGTAGCTAGGAAGTACAGAACCTGTTGGTGAAAGTGGTAACTGTGAGCATATTTTTAGCACTCACCATAAAGTGTAGCTTTGAATGTTAAGTAAAATGCTTGGTACAATCTTATGTGCGTGACCACTAGTTGGGGCGGTGGTAGGTACAATTTTCCAAAGGGTTGTGCTAGCTTAATATCTAACCCACTTAAAGGTCACTCTGGGTGGAGGCACCACTCAAATAGCATTATTGTTGATATTGAGCCTTTGTAGTGGCTAAATCAGAACCCAGGCCCTCAACCTGCATTTAGGGCAGCAGGGCAGGTAGTAGCCCATTGGGAGTGGCACCCAGGTTACATGTCTCTTTGCAGATGACACTAAGCAAGCAGGATTATGGGAGAGGCCTGATAGCAGAAAGGTAACACTTCCCTATGTGGATCATGGTGAAACCATGTCTGAGTGCTGCACCCAGTTCTGTAATCCTCCCTCTGGAAGGATAGGCATAGTTTAGAGATGGTGCAGTGCAGGGTAATAAAATGAATTATGGCCAAAAGGACAGGTCCTTTGAGGAGCACCTGAACATGTAGTTACTGGAGACCAGAAGGGAGAGGGGGGGATATGATAAAGATCTTTAAGTTCCAAACAGGAACTAAGAAGGTGAACTGCTGGGAACTATTTAGATTGAATACTAAATTACAAATATGTGGACGTGAGTGGAAAGTAAAGAGTGGGAGGTTCAGAAGGGCCATGAGGATATTGTTTCACAGAGAAGGTGGCTGAGCTGTGAAACAATCTGCCAACCATGGTGGTGGATGCAAAATCCATTAGTGGTTTCAAGTATGGCAGGCACAGAATGAAGGGTATAGTGGTTGCTTGGGACGGCAGAATCAAGGTAGAGAATGGGGGAGGAATGGGAGGGCTAATACCCTGGAGAGAGAGTAGGTCCCAGGGCTAAATAGGGAACTTGGAAATGATAGAAAGCATCCTTAGAATGGCAGAAAAAAGGGGAGATATTGTTGATGGGGGACCTAAACACACCAGATGTTAGCTGGAGCACCTTTTCTGCAGACACATCCAAAAGCAGGGTAATTCTTGATGCCCTACAAGGGGCATACCTCAGACAGCTAGTATTGGAACCCACTCGGGAGGGAGCAATCTTAGACCTAGTACTCTCAAATGGGGACGGAGAAAGAATCTCAGATTTAGAAGTGGGTAGCCATCTGGGAACCAACGATCACCAAACAGTGTGGTTCACGATAAACACAGCCATACAATCAGGCCATACAAAAGCAAGAGTATTGGACTTTAGGAGGGCTGACTTTGGGAAAATGAGAGAGTGTCTCAGAAAAGCACTAGCAAATGGGCAAGAAGGAGGGGTGGAGAAAAATGGGGAGTAATCAAAACAGCCATTATAGAGGCAACAAGCCTTTATGTAAAGCAAATCAACAAAACACAATGGAGGAAACAAAACGCTATGGTTCTCAAAAGAGGTAGCAGGGAAGGTTAAGGAGAAAGGGATAGCATTCAGGAAATATAAGGAAACACAGAAGGAGCAGGACATAGAACTTTATCAGATAAAGCAGAAAGAGGCAGGGAAGGCAGTCAGAATAGCAAAGGCCCAAATCGAGGAAAGGATAGCCAACTCTGTTAAGAAGGGGGATAAGACGTTTTATAGGTACATTAGGGAGTGAAGAAAGACCAAAGGAGGGATACTGAGGCTTAATAAAGGGAAGGGAATGTAGACAGAGGGTGACAGTGAAAAAGCAGGGATACTGAATAAATATTTCTGCTCAGTATTCACAAAGGAAGAGGAGGGGGAGGCACCTAAACCAAACAAGAGAAACACTCCGAAGATGGGGTCGATACCAGACAATTTACAGAAGAAAGGATTCTGAAAGAACTAATAAAATTGAACGTGGACAAAGCAATGGGACCTGATGGGATTCACCCAAGAATTCTAGAAGAACTAATGGTAGAACTAGTGACACCGCTGACTACTCTCTTTAACAAATCATGGGAGGATGGGGTGGTACCTGAGGACTGGAGGAGGGCAGATGTGATTCCTCTTCACAAAACTGGTAGCAGGACAAAGGCAGGAAACTACAGACCAGTTAGTTTGACCTCAGTGGTAAGGAAAATGATGGAATCACTTCTGAAGGAAAGAATTGTTGAGAACTTAGAGGCCAGTGGGGCAGGGACCCAAGTCAGCATGGATTTATGATGGGAAGGCCATGTCAGACAAATCTAATAGATTTCTTTGACTGGGTGACCAAAGTAGTAGACCAGGGAGGGGCTGTGGACATGGCCTACCTAGATTTTAGCAAGGCATTTGATACAGTTCCATACAAAAGATTAATACACAAATTTGCCAGCCTTGGAGTGGGTCCCAAGGTAGTAGCCTGGATAAAACATTGGCTAGACAACAGGATGCAAAGGGTAGTAGTAAATGGAGTTCACAGTGAAAAAAGGAGGGTTACTAGTGGGTACCAGAGGGTTCAGTTTTGGGACAGGTCCTTTTTAATGTCTTTATAAGTGACATTGCAGAGGAACTGGAAGGAAAAGTATGTCTCTTTGCAGATGACACAAAGAGCTGCAACAGGGCTGATACACAAGATGGAGTGGAAAGAATGAGAAGGGACTTGGCAAGGTTGGAGGAATGGTCAAATGTATGGCAGCTCAGATTCAATGCAAAGAAGTGCAAGGTAATGCACCTGGGAAACAAAAACACAGGAGAAGAGTACACAATGGGGGTGAGATACTGACAACAGTAAAAATGGAAAGGGACCTGGGGGTAATTATATCAGATGACCTAAAGGTGGGCAAGCAATGTGAGAAGGCAGTAAGGAAGGCTGGATGGATACTGGGATGCACAGGAGAGGCATCAATAATAGAAAACAGGAAGTTGTTATCCCTCTGTACAGACAGTTGGTGAGACCCATCTGGGTACTGTGTGCAGTTCTGGAGACCCATCTCTGCAAAGACATAGACAGAGTGGAGGCTGTCCAGAGGAGGGCAACAAAATGGTGCAGGGTCTGCACCAGAAGACATAAAATGACTAAGGAGCTTATATGTATACCCTTGAGGAAAGAAGGAGAGAGGGGACATGATAGAAACTTTCAATTTACTTCAAGGGAATCAACAAAGTCCAAGAGGGTAGTATCTTTCAGGAAAAGAGATGTTCAAGAACAAGAGGGCACAAATTGAAGATAGAGGGGGGACAGCTCAGAGGTAATGTGAGGAAGTATTTTTTCATGGAGAGAGTTGTGGATGCATGAAGCACCCTTCCTGAGGAGGTTGTGGAGTCAAGAACAGTGGAGGAATTCAAGAATGCATTGGACAGACATAAGGCAGTCCTAGTGGGGGGTAGGAGGAAGTAAGCTGTTAGTTAATTAGGATCTGCAGCTTATCTGTTAGGTAGGAAAATAGGCAGAAGAGGTGGGCCAAGCGGTCCTTATCTGCTGTCAGATTCTATGTCTCTATGTTTCTT
Source organism: Neoceratodus forsteri (assembly GCA_016271365.2). Taxonomy (NCBI): domain Eukaryota; kingdom Metazoa; phylum Chordata; order Ceratodontiformes; family Ceratodontidae; genus Neoceratodus; species Neoceratodus forsteri. The sequence goes on from CM028132.1 coordinate 1,318,914,406, forward strand.
GGGCAGACTGGATGGACCATTTATCTTTCTGTCATAATTGTCAGTCTATGTTTCTGTGTTTCTGTTTAAGCCTATGTAAAACATGCTTAACTCACAGGCAATACCTAGCACTCTGCAAAGGTCAAGTTTTGTGCTGGACAGATTTTAAAACTTGCTTTGAGAATGGAATATGCCTCCTCCACATATTTGTACTGCAGCAGTGAGTCTGTTCATGATGCAATGCAGACTGCTTTGTAGATCACCTTCTGACCCATTAAGAACACATGAAACTAACTGCTCAATATGCCTGTTTGTGAGGTGCAAAGTCAGTTTCCAGCCCACAAATGTGTTAAATATGCAGCCATCAGTCTATTAAAAATTAGCCATGTATGCAGTAGAGCCACCCAGGGTGCAACACAATACTGCAGTAAAGCTACTGCAGTAAACAAGGCAATGTTTAATGGCAGTTAATCCCATTTTTCATGCAGTAACTCCAGACACTGGGCTGCATCCTGGCTGGCTCAAATGTATCTCTTTATACAGTAGTACCAGGCAATAGTACTTGTGCCAAAATGTACATGTACTCTTATCACATTAGTGATACTTCCCAAAATACTTTTACCACAGCATTTTTATTCTTATAATTTATTTACCCAGGATAGACCATGTGAGATGCAACCTTCCATTTTCAGTGGATTCCTGCTTTTGACCATAAGAACAGCAGGGTGATCTGCACTACTGGGAGGTTAAATGACTTATCAAGGTTACTCAACGGAATTTGGCTCTATGGGTCAGTGGGGTTTTATCTAGTGTCTCTGCTGATTCTCAAAGTGGTGTGCTAACCACAGGCAGCATTGCTTTCCATACCCTCTCCTGACTTGTGCCTCCCTCTTGCAGCCTTGTTGTGTTGTTATATTTTTTACCAATGAAAAGTTGTTTTTTTTTAATTCAGAAATTAGGTCACCACAACACAGGGCACACATGCCTCTTATTTCAGTGGTGGCCAAACCTCTTCTATTAAGGCACTGGAGCAGTGATTCCCTACCAACAAAGTGGGAATGGCTCCAAGATATGTTTTTGTCACTGAATGCAGAGAGGGCCATCGCTATACAATATCATAATTTAGTAAAGCATTGTGTCTTGTAGGAGCCCCTTTTGCATTTTCTAGCAGGGAGGTGAAGGGTTTTGGTGGAATTATGATTCGTATACCCCTTGATATTGACAGACTATACCTGGTTATTGATTCCTGATTGTAGTTGTCTTTTATTGCACTATGGTATTATGAGTATTTATTTTTACCTTTCCTGTGCAGGTTACTTTATAGGATAAGATCTGTGTGGGGAGGAGGTCTGGTGTAGGAGGATTTTGATGATTGATGGGGGGTACTTGGAAAGAAGTTCACTTATTTGAGATCTATTTGGTTTTTATTCCTCCACCCTAATGGCATGCTTTCAGAAGGAAGGGTAGGGAATGATTTGTCGTTTATTTTTGCATTTTTTTGTGCGTGTTTAATTTTTTGTTTTATTTATACGAACTGCATATTGTGTAACCCTTGGTTTATGTATTCTGGTTTGTAAAACTAATAAAGCTTATTAATTGAAGAAAAAATTAAAAAATTTTATTTACAGAATGAATGTTTACATTCCTTATGGATGCTGGGCTACATTTCATGAGTCTTTTTTTAATCTGCACTTTTTTCTGTTCCTACTCCCTTCTGCTCCAAGTGACCACCCAGCACTATCACGCCTCATTTTCCAACCCTCAGCTTATCCCTTGGAGAGGAACCAGATGAGGGCAAGGTATTCCTCCACTGAAGTACCTAAGACTGGTGAGTGGTACAGTGGGCTTCAGGCCAGAGTGTACCCAGAGTTATTTTGCAGACTAGAGAATATTTATCCCTTTTTTGACCCTGCCTGTGGATGCCAGCACACCTGGACTCCAATGCATATACGCACATGCAGCATATGGGTTGAGCCATCAAGCATCTGCCTTCCTGTTTCAGCTCTGCCTGCACTTCCACCAGTGGCTACCTAGCCTGCAGTGCTGCTGCAGAAGCTGGATTCAACCCTCCGCAGAGAAACAAAGCATTCTCTGGGATGCATAAGCTTTATCAGCCTTGTCCCACCATTAAACAAGCCAGGCTTTGGGGGTGAACCTGGGTCATCAGCATCATGAACAGCAGTCCTGACCTGCTTTCTGCTGTTGGGCTGGTATCAGTATTTAAATGTCCTGGTACTAGTACAATTCCTGATTTTGAGCTATGCCTGTACCAAAATAAATGCAACAAAATGTATGCTTTAGGCATGGGCTGGTACTGAAATACCCTACCCTACATGCTACCTGCAGGTACCTCTAAACTACCCTAAACAACCCAATAAATACCCTAATGAAAACCGGGTAGCTGGTTAGGGCTAGGTAGTTAGTACCCTAATCATTATACTACCTTATTAACCTATCCTGATCATAACAAAATGTGAAAGGCTTTGTTTTTGACTACCCTAAACAGAGAAAACTACTCACAAGGCTGTCTTGAATCAGGTAAAGGTAGGTACAAGCTGCTCTGAGCAAGCCTGCCACCATTTCAAATATAGCCTTTGGTATTACAATAGCTGTGTAAGGCAGTCTACTATAGGGGCCACTGTGATATGCCCCGACTTTATTAATGTGACATTGCCAGCCTGGGTGCCCACAGTAGTTAATGACACAGCCATGTATGGTTAAATAAGGAATTAATCTCTGGGGCCATTGTATGAGACAGGCAGGTGCGAGAGAGTGCCACTACTCTGGGTGAGCCTGATGCTGTTTCCGACAATTATACCCAACCAAACAGTGGACCTAAGATGAATGCCTTGCAAAGCTTTGAAAAGCTATCTGTTTCATTAACTGCTGAGAAGAGTCGAGTTAGCAATGCCAAATTAATTAATGTCAGGGCACCTAACAGTGGCCCGAAGACAAATGCCTTATACAGCTGTACAGTAGACTGCTTCACTAAGTGCTACAGAGATGCAGTCTGACTGGCAATGTCACATATACATTTGACTGTAAGATGGAACATTTGCTTGCAGTGATGTGTTGGGAGGTGGGTATTGCCTTGAGTATGAACAAGCTCTAAAAAAGAAAATTCATCAAACACATATTTTTTATTTTCATTTCTCCCTGTCTTGAGAAATGATAGACCACTGGCTCAGAAAGAACTGATGTAGTTCAGTGTAGTTGGAAATTATTATAATACGTTTGTGTGGGTGAGGATGACTGTCTGGGGTGACTGCTTTACTCAACTCAGACTCACTATGCTAGTATGCTGTGCTGCTTGGAAAGTGAAAAGTGACTACTGAATCTGATTGATCCCTTTTGTGCTAGACTAGGCAACAAGCAGGGATGAGATCACACTAGACGTGCTCCACTAACAGTTACAGAGCCCAGCCAAGCCTGCCTGGATTTTTTTTTTTTTATCATTTAACTTCCTAGTGACCCCTCCCCACATGGCATGGTCGGGTTGACTACACATCTGTAGTCTAAACAAATGCCCCTGTAGGCAGCACTGAGTGACCTTGCAAAAATTACTTCCAGCTCAGTTCCCTTCCTTTACCTTTCCCTTTCATTTCTGAGTCCTGGACTGAACTGTGGACTAAAAACTGTTGCTGGAGTTGGGATATCACCAGCAGTGTGTCCTCCAGATTCCTGCCATGAGTAACTCATGACCCTGTGTGTGACTGCTGCACTCAATCACTGTTTGGTGGCTGGAGGCAAGCAGACGATGTAAAAGCTGCAAATTAAAGTTAATGACAAGTTCTCTTTTATTCTGCAATCTGCACTGGGTGTGGTAATCAGGTTGGAGTGCTGTGGGTGGCCATATGCTGCACAACCTGCCTAGCTGTACAGTCTCTTCACTCTCTCTCTCTTTGCAGTGTTCAGACATCCCAGCTCATCCTTTGTACCCCACAGAATGTGTAATATGATTGGAGGATGCTGGTGGTGGCCTGGCAGACACTGTGCATACGGGGACAGTTGGGACATGGTTCAGCTGGTCAGCCAACAGTTGCAGGCAATTCACATGATCAGGAGGGAGGTGGCATAGTTAGAAACACCAGCCAGAGTGCAAGTAGCTGACCTATTACCGGCTGAACTACCTGACTTGAATATACCTTTATCATGCCAAGCAGGGTAGTACTTTACCTAAAAACCCTACCAGGTTAAAATAGTCGATATCCACACTACCTGATCTGGGTACTCATTGGGTAGCCCATCCCTAGTTTAATTGCAATTTCAAACTATTTTTTTGCTCTATTTTCTCGCCTCCCTCAGTGACCTCAACACTCCCACTTCCCCTAGCTCCATCACCCAGCTTCTCCTGGACTTCCTGGCTCCATCACTACAGTTTACTTTCATGGCTGGGTGGTGGAGACTCTGCATCAGTCCACTTTAGCAGGATCCAGTAGAGCTGTGCCCAGGCCTGAGAGGGGCTGGCTACAATTTTTAAATGTTTTGACACATTTGCAACAGCTGTATGTGCTTTATGGTAAAAAAGGTGCATCCATCTGTTACAGAAGTATGTGTCACTTTTGAGATGCAACTGGGAGTAAAATCTGGAAATGAGCTGATATCAGCTCAGTATGTCTTTCTTAGTAGAACTTTTAAAATAGATAAATTTTTGCAAATTGCGTATTTTTAGGTGGTTTAACATTTTGTTGCAAATTGCATGACTGCCCTAGAAAAGTGGCACAAATCCTACACCACTTTTTGAAAATGTGTACCATATTTGTTGTTTTCTGGCTATGTGTCCTGTTTTTCTGTAGACTTTTCCTCTCCTTTTATACCTCTCCCCAAGTCATTAGAAACAAGCTTCAGCTCAGTGTGCATATCCTGGTTGCCAAATGTTAAAAGAATAACATAAATATTTTCTCATATGCTAATTACTCTCTCTTTATAGTTTCAGTGGCAGGAAACAGTTAATATGCACTCTAACTTCCTGCTTGAAGTAACACTTATATCATTATTGTCAGTTCTTGATATGGTTTCCTTTTCAGGATATTTAACCTCTCTTTGTTGAGGATAATGGAACATATGTCTTACTTTCGAATAACATTTTAGAAAAGTAAACATATTGCACATCTCATTACATTCCCTATACCAGAAGTAACAAGTTATAGCTACAGCTGTGTAAAATTGCTATTTTTCTGCATCTGCTAAAGGTTAGGAATGCCTTGAGTTGATCCAAAGGAAAGTGACTAAAATGATTCACCAACAGCAGGAGAGGGCTTATTAGGAAATAATGTCTGACCTTAATGTGTATTCACTGGAGGCCAGGAGACAGAGGAAAGTCTTGATTGAAACCATTAGGTGCTTGAGGGGTATAAACAGGGAGGACAGCCAGCAAATGCTTAAGCATAGCCTGGGATCCATCACAACGGGCCACAGCTATAAGCTGGGGGGGAGGGGACGAGCATTTAAGACTAGTGTAACAAACTGAGTCTGGTAAAAAGGTGTAACTGTCTGCCAGTGGAGCTGGTCAATGTTAACACACTGGCAGCTGTAAGATGTGGTGGAACATGTGGGACTCCTGCGGTTGATGGGGGAGGGGTTGGAGCAAATGGGGGATGGGTTAGTTCAAGCAAAGCTATGAGATGATTGATCAGCTAGACGCCAAGCCGGTGCTAGACAGGTGAGGGCCAGGGCCTAGGAAGAAACCAAGCAGACTGGATTGACTTTGTGTTTTTTCATGTAGTGCATCAATGTAATCTGCTTTATGTGTTAAATGTCTCCACAAAATTAATCACAATAACTTTGCAGAGTTTATGGGTGAAGGTTTGGTCTCCAACAAGAAAGAAAACTCTGTGAGAAGACTTAAATAATTATAACATTATTTTTCTTTTCACATAACAAACTTAAATGGGTAGTGTAAAAATACAAAAGGACAGCTACACTCTCTCTTGATGGACCGTTCCATCTGTGCCTGTCCCTAGCCAATATCCTTGTCACTACCTTCCCCCTCTTTTTATTCTGTTAGCTTAATTCCTCATACCCCTCTTTCCTCCTCCAGTTTTTGCACTTTTTTATGCACTTATTGTTTAACCCAAGCTGATTAACCACTGGTCTGCTACCGTCACTTGAACATTGTATAATCAATTTCTTTTGCCAGTCATATGTAACATCATTTATTGCTAATTAATGTCTCATTGCTTGTACTGTACTGCCTTATAATTACTACTGTATGATTGTGTGATTTCTTTGTATTGTCCTAGAGTCATTGTAATTATGCTCACTGTACATGATGTGTTGTATTTCTCTCGGGTCATACCTGAAAATAGGCATATGTTTGCTTAGCGTACCCACCCGGTAAACAAAAGTTAAATAAAATAATAAAAAAATGCAAATGTTACTCATAACAGAAAGAATGAATTATTAACATTTTGTGAGAAAATGGGCATTGCAAACCTTGCATTTAGAAAAAAAGTTATTCACAGCTTCATTTATAGCCTGGGCTCCTAGTGCTCTGTGGCACTCTGTCCTGATTTGTTCAGCAGGCCTTAACCCCCCACCACCTTGTTAGTAAGGTCCCCCTGTTTCTATCTCCTGCATGTTTGAAACATGTTACCATTTCAGTACCTATCACCTCTTCTGGGAGACTGTTCCAGGTATCCACCACCCTTTTCATGAAAAATATTTCACTCTTCTTCTAAGTCTCCCCTTCCAGTTTCATATCATGCTCCCTCATCCTTGGGCATCTCTTTCCAGGCAATATGCTACCTTCCTGTACCTTATTGATACCCTTTGAAATACTTGACTGTTTCTCTCATGTCTCCTATTTTCTCCTTTCCTCCAGTGAGTACATATTTAATTCTCTGAGTCTTTCCACATAGGGCTTCTGATGTGCAGTGCACCATTTTAGTTGCCCTTCTCTGTACTGCCTTCACCCAGTCTATGTCCTTCCTGAGATGGGGCCTGCAGAACTGGACACAGTACTCCAGGTGTGGCCTCACCATTGATCTATATAGGAGTAACACTATCTTTTCTGCTGGTGATACCCCTCCTTATGCACCCCAGCATACTACTCATTTTTCCTACTGCTTTATCACACTGCTTTCCTACCTTTAGGTTATCAAATATGATGACCCCCAGATCCCTTTCCTGTTTTGTTGTTGTGAACACCTCCCCCAAATGATATGTTGCCCTTTTTGTTTCTGTGCCCCATATGCATAATTTTAAATATTTTGGCTCTGAAGCCAAGTTGCCAAATTCTTGACCAGTCTTCCAGTTTTTTTAGATTTTCCTTCATTTTATCCACCCTCTGTGGTTTGTCCACTCTGTTCCAGATTTTTGTCTCTTTCTCGAACAGGCAGACCTTCCCTTCCAACCCCTCTGTGATGTCACTAATAAAGACATTGAAGAGGACTGGTCGCAGTACTGGCCCCTGCTGGTTACCTTACCTTCCTCTGAGTGAACTCCACTTATCACTACCCTCTGAGCTCTGTTACATAGCCAACTTTGTACCCATTTTACTATTTTTGGACCCACTCCCATGCTGCCTAGATTGTTTATTAGTCGTCTGTGTGGAACTGTGTTGAAGGCCTTACTGAAATCCAGGTAGGCCACATCCACCGCTCTTCCCTGATCCACCTCCCCGGTAACCTGTCAAAAAACTCTATCAAGGTTGTTTGGCAGTATCTACCCTCTGTGAACCCATACTGCCTCAGATCCTGCAATTAACTGGGGTTAAGGTATTCCCTAATCCTTTCATTAAGGTCTTTTGACCTCCACTTGCTCCTTCCCTTTTGTTTATTCCCCCTTTGCCCCTTCTCCCATTTGAGGTTTCCTTCTCTTACCCCCTCAAGAACTACATTCTCTGATTTTTTTTTGTGATTTTCTTTTTGCTTTTGGGGGATTTTGTGTTTTCTAGAAAATGTATTGACTGATTTTTTTCAGTTACTTTTATTAAAATTTTCAGTACAGACATAACACCATGGTGGAACGATACTTCAGAGATAAGGTCATAATACAGCTTATACAACAAACTAATAGCATACATTTACCAAGTATATCCTGACAATGCCACCTTCCTGGCAGCTTCACCCCACCCCCCCTTATCCTACCTACCCCTACCTCTCCTCTTCTCATTTTCTTACCTCCCTCTTTCTACCACCCCCCATTGTCCTCTTCCTTTCCACTTTACCCTTTCCCTGTCTGTTCAAAATTCATTTGATATCCTTTACCCTTATTTGTGTAACAATTTTGTCTATCGTCATGTGATACCTATGTCTTGACTTGGAACCTTTGTAAAAGAGCCCTGGGCTCAAAGGTAATTGTAATTCTAGAATTGACATAAATAAATAAATAAATAAATATCATGGCGCAGGAGGTATTGATTGATTTTTGTTGACTGAGTGAGTTAACTGGAACAGAGTCACTTTTATAGTGACCCAGGTGATGAGGTAACAACATTAAGGAACATAACACAGGGTAAGAAACATTGGACTATAAAAGGACCAAACATTGAGCACCAGGTCCATGTTTGAAATGGTTATATACTTTGTACATTTTTCTATATTTTTGATATTGCATATATATATTATGCATTTTTAAAACCCTGTATATTCTATAGTATAAGTTTTTTTTATCACATATGTAATCGTTCATTTGTGAATGTATTCCCCTTTATTACTCTGTATCCTCTGCTTTTTATGTCTGTGGGTGGAGCCTAGAGGAGTACTGGATGTACAAAATGAGTGATATCATGTTTTCTGTCCATGGAACTGACTGAAGGTGTAAATAGTCTCCTCTGCCTTACCCTCCTTCAAGAAATGTTTTCTGTCTCAAATAAATACACTTTCGTGTTAGTCAATGGTTGCAGGGTACTATTTTCTTTCTTAAATGGGTGGTACAAGAACTGGAACCTGAGTAGTGGGAGGTAGCATTGTTTTTTGGGGGAAGTAAGGTCCACCCCACCTCCACCCAAGAAGCTCCAAAAGGTCTATCTCACCTTTTTTATTTATTCATATGGGAGGGGCATGAGGTGGATCTATCATACTGAAAGAAGACTCACTAGAGTTTGGGGTGTGGACCAAGGAATAACAAATCTGTGGAGTCCCTGCATTTTAAGGACTAAGAGAACAGAAAATACTGAAATTGCCTTCAAACTGACTTAAAAATCCTTGGAACAAATGATTATCAGAGTCACCTGGTGTCTGTAAAGGAAACACTAAGAAATGTCTGAAACCATATCTTAAGATTCAACTTCAAGGGAACCCTTGGAACAAATGATTATCAGAGTCACCTGGTGTTTCAAAAGGAAACACTAAGAAATGTCTGAAACTACAGCTTAAGGATTCAACTTCAAGGAAAATAGACACCTTTCTGGTATTTCTTAAACATTTATATACTAAAAAGGGCACAGTACTTGGTAAACACAATCTGTGATGAAGTGCATTTTCCTTTTTAAGTTTGAGAAGTGGAGTTGACTTGCACATGTTAAAATATCAGTTGCAATTAGCAACTAGTTGTAGAAACAAAATGCTTTTTTCCTATTTACTTTTTCCTGGCTCAGTTTATATCAGTGAAAGAAAGACTGGAACAGCTATCAGAGCTGCCATCCAACTGGACAAGCTATTTATCACTCAAAGATAGTTTCACATTTTTACCATGAAGGAAGCAGAAGATAAACCAACATGGTTAACAAATACATTCATTGGCACCTCTGAATGAAAGGGGTAGTTTTTTCTAACATTCTTTTTGAGTTAATTACTCCTTGAAACCTGTTATTCCAGTTTTTATGACTGTGCTCCTGGAACTTTCTGCATAACAAGTTCCCTTACACACCTCACAGCACCTCATTAAGCCATGTGACACCACCATCTTTGCAGGACATTGCATACTGTAGCAAGAGACCCAATTTGTTCACCTTTTTCCAAATAATATACCAACTTCATTCTCAGGCAGGCAGTTCTGGGCTAGTGTTAATATTCTACTGAATTTTCTTAACTTGCAGTTTGTGACTATAGGTGTTTATAACTGAATGATAATAACATTTGCTTCTCTTGCAAGTAGCCAGGCATTTGTGTGTTTAATTTCTGTTTGACTTACTGTAGGTTACACGTAGAATCTGAAAATTCATAACATGCTGTATTGTGATTCAATGAACTGATAAATGGGGATTTTGGTTTCTTCTACAAATTCATTTTCCTGACCATGGATATAATAAAACAAAATTTCTCAACAAAATATTTGTAAATACATTATCTGGTTTGGGGGTGCCATAACCAGAACAGGATTTCACAGTTGAGGGAACTCACAGCAGCAGAAAAAGAAGCATGTTGCAGGGTTTTAAATAATTGATTAGCAGTTTTTCCTTAGAAGATACTAACTGTACAGAAAGTATTTATATAGATTTTCTAGAAGTGCTGTGTTTGTTAAACACAGTGAAGCAAGAGCTATTAATTTTCACAAAGTTTTTAGCACTTTTATGAGCAAAACTCTAATCAATTTTTAGAGTTAAATAAAACCCTGATGTTGGCATTAAAAGCTTAGTGGCGTGGATGTAGATGCACCAGTATTTAAGCATGACTTTGGTAGAGGATTAATTGTGACTGAATGTGAGGGAGTGAGTTTTGATATTTTTAGCACAATGGTTTTCTGAAACTTCAACCTTCAATGGGTTAGACTTTGGAGTCATCTGTACAGTATACCACTAAGCCACATGCAGTGGGGTATGGGAAGACCCACATCACCAGACCCAGGCCACAGCTGTAAAATCTGGACTGGGCACAGCTTGCAAGTACTGCTGATCCAGTGGAGCAGCAATAAAAGATAAACTGTGCATACCCTCAATAACACACCTACCCCAGTTTACATTTACCTGATGCCCATTTTAGGCCTCATATAGTAATATCGTCCTTCAAGAGTACAGCTTGTGACAAATGTGTCGAATTTACATTGGCATTTGGGCATATGCACTTTTATATTATATGAATTTGTGTGTGAACTGTATATCAGTCTCTAAAAAATTTAAACACACCAAATGTCTTCAAATACTTGTCTCAACATTGTGTTTATCTTCTGCCTTGTCACAACATACAGTTGTCTCAGCAGTGTTTTCAGTTAGGGTACAGTACCTTCATGTATATGATGGCCTGGTTCTGTCGAGTTGATTGCTATAACAGTGCACAGAATAAAATACAAAACATATGGTAACTGTAATACAGAAGGTGGCATTATTTCTAATTATACAATGGCAAGAAAAAATGTAAGAAGCTGATTGGCTGCTGACCCATTGAAACAGTGACGCTATTACATAATAATATCATCGTAGCTTTGGATTTGGACCATTCCTTGCATTTTCTCTTAAGAAATATTTTTCCATACTAACAAGAACATCCTTTAAAATGTATTTTTTATTCTGTATATAACAACAAGCCATTGTATAATTGCAATAAGGCACTCCAAGGTGTGTGTCATCTTGTAATGATGTCACTCCTGGGGTGGTGGAAGCACTCGGCTTCGCCTCATGCTTCAACCCACCCCTGGAGTGACATTATTACATGATAAACACCCTGTCATGCCTTATCACTTAAATATGCCCTTTCTCAATGTACTGTACTTTGATTCAGTTAGTGTATATGCAACAACCTTCATGTGAACACTCCGGGCTTCTCTTTGACTCCTGATGTTTATTTGCTTTAGCTATTGTATATTGTTTGAACTGCTTTGGTCTTCTTGATGTGGTGCCTGTGTGCCTAAACTATGTAATCTATTTATCTACTGCTACCCATGTATCTCCAGTGAATGACTGTTATAACTATCTGCTCTCTGAGTCATTGTTTTTGACTTGTTAACTGTGCTGTCTTTGTATTAGTTTTGACGAGGTGCTTTTGTAAATGAGTCTCTGACTCAATGGTTTGTAAATCTGATATTTTTAAATAAATAAATAAATTACTGTTTATGTTTAAGCCATGAAACACCTTATCTAGTTAATGCATTCACAGTCGTAGTGGCACTGCCCGATCTTGTTATTTAGAAGTTATACATGACTTTTGCACATTTTGTTGTACTGTTTTGCACTACCTTTCCTATGTCCCATCCCCTGGTCATACCTAGAAATGGACCGCAGGTCAGTGTTCCTTTCCCCATAACAAATTTCTTAATAACTAAAATAAAACAATATCTTGGGATACATCATAGCCCTTTTCTCGTATGATCTAGTCCCAAAGGGATTTACAGCAAGTAGGTGTTTCCCTGATTCTCTCTAAAAAGTAACATCTTTGTGTTAAAGGATAGCTGCAGGACCTAGCTGATTTTGTACTTTAAAGTGATTTTTCTGCAAAACACTGACAGTTGTCACCAGTGAGACCCAAATCCCATAAAACTGAAAAACAGTTTGAATTTCAGGACACTCCAGTGTTACATAGAACATAAAACTTGCCTGCAGATAAGGACCTTTTGGCCCATCTAGTCTGCCCAGTTTTCTTTACCTACTGTGCCACCACAGACCCTACTCAATCTCCAGCTGTCTCCTCCCCTTGCCTTTTCTACCAAGTTCCCCTTGTATCTCCTCATGCATGTTCAAATCCCATCACCATTTTGGCACCCACCACCTCCACTGGCAGGCTGTTCCAGGTGTCCACCACCCTCTCTGTGAAGAAGTATTTCATCACATTTCCTCAGAGCCCCCTCCCCCACCAACTTCATAGCATGACCCCTTATCATCAAGCTTCTTTTTCTATGGAAATGCAACCTTCTTGTACTTGTTAATACCTGTTGGGTATTTGAATGTTTCTATCATATCCTCCCTTTCCCTCCTCTCCTCCAGATAGTACATATTCAGTTCCTTGAGCCTATCCTTGTAGGTACAGTGTTTAAAAATGTCATCTGTTCTTTCTTCTTTTTCTTCTTCAAAGCCATAATCCTCTGTTAAACTTTGTAGCCTCGTGCCACAGTAAGGAGTCTTATGCAACAAGTAGAGAACTGTGATTGCAAGACAGGAAAAGCAGAAGGAAGAAATACAGTTGAAAGGACCAAGAGCTTGTTTTCATGCAAAATGTCAGTTCATGAGTTCAGAGCATATCAGTACTGTGGGTGGTCTGTTGGCAGCAGTATAGCCTAGAGGCTTGAGTAACAAGCTGTAAATGAGCTCGGTGCCTCCAGCAGACCTGGGTTTGATTCCCACAACCTCCAATTGCATATTGTGTGATTCTGAGCGAGTTTCTTAACTTCCCCAGTGCTCCTGGGCCACCCCTGAAAACAGGCACTTGTGTCTAGTGTGCCTTACCTGACTTCAAAAGAGTTGCCCAAAAAATAGTCTTCAGTAAGAAAGTCACAATGTTCAAATATTCATATTTTTGGAGGGATTTGTGTAACAGAATTCTGAGGATGCCAAATGTGACTTTCTTTGGCTGAAAGCTGCTTTAAGCTGCAAGGTGGTTGAACAAGCAAAACATTTTCTTTAGTTGTCATATAGTATGCAACAGCAATTGAGAAGAATCATCTTGTTTGCAGTAAAGTCCTGCTGATGCTGGATGGGGGTACAGTTACAAAACTCAGATGCACAGTTAGAATATATGCTTTTATGAATTTGCAACTGATTTACTTAAATAAACAAGCATTTGTCAATGCCGAATGTTGTCATGCTGGCATTGGCAGTGGGAGTGGTGGAGCTAGAGACACATAGTGCTGTGAGTTTGTGAATGTTCAAAAGGTGATTTTGCACAGCAACATGCCATTGTGTGCCACAGCTGTGGAAACACGCTTTTGGGCAGGCTGTGAAAATGGCAGCCAGACTGTTAATAAGAGATGTGCACAAATGGCAGTGGTGAAAATGTGACATGAAAATATTGCAGATTGACGAGAATTACAAGGGTGCGTGGAAACCGCGAATGCACACTTGTAACACAGTCATTGTAGGGAGTTTCGCACCAGATTTTCAACATAGGCATGTTAGGACCTATGATCATGAATATTGTCACCGTCATTTCCTCAAGCTGTCCGAAAACTGATTTCACACAGCAGCCATGCAATTCTGTGCCAGACATGCGAAAACACATTTCAGGCAGCTGTAGTGTTCATAAGGAGGTATGGAAAATGCCAATGATGAACAGCTGGAGTGAAACTATTACAAATTAAAGTCATGAGCATGCGCAAACTGTGCAACGACGCTCATAAAACACTCATTTTATTGACTTTCATTCCCAAATTTCCAACATAGGCATTTTAGGGCATCTGCTAATGAACAGTGCCACTGTCGTTTTCATCATGTGTTGCGAACATGGGCTTTCCACAGCAACCACGCTATTTTGTGCTGGAACTGCGAAAACAGATTTTGGTCAGGATGTGAAAAATGACAGCTGTGCTGTTCATTAGGAGGTACAGAACAATGGCACTGTTGAAAATCTGGAGTGAAAATATTAGAAGTTTGCGAACCTATGAGCGTGCATGCAAACTGCGCAATGCACGCTCATAACACAGTCATTTTATGGAGTATTATCACCAAATTTTCAACACAGGCATTTTAGGGACCTCGCTCATGAACAGTGTCACTGTCATTTTGTAATGTGTCCTGAACACTGATTTCGCGACAGCAAATGTGCTATTCTGCGCTGAAAGTGTGAAAACACATTTCAGCAAGGATGTGAAAAATGATAGCTGTATGGTTTACAAGAAGATGTAGTAAAATGCCAATGCTGAGAATCTGACATGAAAATATTGTGAATGCGCTAATTTACAAGTGTGCATTGTGCAGTTGCTACGCACGCTCATAAAACATTTTACAGAGTATTGTCACCAAATTTTCAATACGGGCATTTTAGGACCTCTGCTCATGAACAGTATCACTGTCATTTTTGTAATGTGTCCCAAACACTGATTTCACACAGTAGTCACGCAATTCTGCACCGGAAGTGCGAAAACATATTTCAGCCCGGATGTGAAAAATTACAGCTGTATGGTTCACAAGAAGGTGTGGTAAAATGTCAGTGTTGAGAATCTAGCATGAAAATGTTGTGAATTCATTAACTAACGAGCGTGGGTTGTGCAGTTGCTACGCATGTCTCGATAACAGTCATGCTTTGGATGCCCTAATTACTTTGTAACATAGATTTTTGAGAGCCCCTCATGAAACAGTGGCACTGTCATTTTAGTTACGTATCCCAAAAGGTGATTCTGTGCAGTGACTGTGAAATCACCTTCGGACCAAATAATGCCATGACAGTGCAATAATTCACGAGAAGGAGTCCCAAAACCCCATGTTGAAAATTTGAGCCAAAATCACCAAAATGCCTGAGATATGCAGCAAAGTTGAAAAAACCCTGTTTATTCCATTATACAGCTTACCGGCATTTCCTCAGTTCGTGGTCAGCTTTGAAGAATGCAGGCGTGTTCCCGGTCCACGAAGATCGTCAGCGCCGGACTACGGAGGTAAGTATGGGGTGAGGGGTGTGGGGAGGCAGGGTGTGCAGTGAGTGGGTGCGGTGGGGGAGGGGACACAGACTACGAGGGACCATTTTCCTTTTACAGGTTCAAAATAAATAAAAAACTTTGCAGGATAGTTTTATTTTTGTAGGATTTGGCACACTGGGATGGGCTCCCAGCATGCCACCTAATTATTTAGGGGGTCTGTAGCCGATGGGGGATTGGGCACCTTCATCAGCAAACAACATGGGGAGTTATTTCTTCCAACAGGGAGTGGCCCCCCATCGGGCACACAAGGAAAGGGGGTAGGTAAAAGCCAACGGGGATTGGGCACCTCCTTGGCATATCATAAATGGGGGATGCTTTATGCTGATGGAGTGGGCTCCCCATTGGCACATTCACAGGGGCAGGGGGCAGCCGACAGGGGATTAGGCACCCCTAAGTCAGCAGTTTTGCAGTTAGTGCTACCATGTATTATAATGGTGGTGGGAGCATGGCAAGAAAAGGACCACTGCATTTGACGAGCTTTGCTCAGATTGCATGGATCTTTTCTTAGATGTGTCACTACATTATGTATGCATGGTGTGGCGCTTGCATGCAGGCTGATTGGGGAACGCGGATGCACCTATTGGTGCATGCCCTGCATTTGCCCAACAGCCACCATGCCTCCAAAGCTGCATGATCCCAAGATGTTGGCTGAGCAAGCGTACAACATAAAAGGAGAAAAACAGAGCCCAGATGCATAATATTACATTCCTGCTTTTGATGTGTTTTCAGAAAAGTTTACCACCAAAACTGCAGTGTGCTAGTTACATAAACTGCCAGAAAACAGCATATACTTCAAGAAGCAATGGAGGAAAAAATCAACCCAGTTCCAGCATCTATGTATTACTATAGCAGAACTGATAGTAAAAACCTTCCATGTTCCATTGGTCCAATTAAAGCATTATGTAAGCTGTCTAATCATTATAAAATGTTGATTCTTTAAACTGGATGAAAGCTTCACAAATGCCACAGCTGTCTCATTTCATCATATAGATTAGCTCTCAGACTTTCCCATGCCACATCATAATCAACTATTTAATTTGGAGGCTAATTAATCAAACCTATCTTCATAGCTTGCTATTTTTTGAATCACCTACAGGATATCAAAGACCATTGATTGCCCAATTTAACTGGAAATGTAAATCAAAGAATTAAGCAACCGTAAATGAGTAGTGATGTATTATACTGTATGAGCTGCAATTTACAATCATGAGTTCAGAGCATATTGGTACTGTGGGTGGCCTGCTTAACTGATAACAAACCAGCTTTACTGCAAGGAAATGTAGAGTGCCAAAACTTCAGTAAAACATATCACTGCAGCACTCATAAATAAGAGGTTTGAAGATTAGGTAATGATGTGGAGAGGGGAATAACTTTAATGTTAGAACATCTTTCATTTTATTAATTATATTTTATTAACATGATTGGATCCAGAAGCAAATGATTTGATACCTTTTAATGGACCAACATAGATGTAACAACAAGAACAAAGTGCTCTAGCTTGGACCAACCAGTCCTTCTTCAGAAGCTCATGGCAGTTGTTTAGAAAATACAATACTTATAACAGCTAGATAATGCAGAAAAACAGAAAAAATCCATTGGTTTAAAATACTCATTTAAAAAAAAAAAAAAAAAAAAACAGAAGATGATGTCAGAGAAGTTAAACAGTACCATATGCCTCAGTCCGAATGAACCTTGGGTTAAGATGTGCTTGGTGCAACAAACATAAAGAACCTTACTGCACATAAATTTAATTGACATAAGATGATACTGCTGAAGCAGATAACTCCCAAATCAAGCCATGAGTGTCACAGTCAGTATAAGGATGTGATTACTGAAAGGCAACCCCACTCAGTTTAAAGACAAACTAAGATAGTTATAGGGCTCATGAAATTACAATGTATGCATTAAAGACAAGAATACCAGTAAAGTTGTCTAAAAACATCAGTGCACACTGTGTGTGATGTGTAAAACCTAGCTAGACATGTCACCCAGCTGTATTCTCAAGCTAAATAAAAGGCCCAAGAAATTACAAAACCTCAGGACTATATAAATGATAATATAAATATAAATTGATAATATTAGTGTTAAACAAAAACTCTAGTAGAGGAACCTCAAGGAATTCAGACCATGCATCCTGATATGTACTGATGTCAATATATACTGAGAATGTAGCAACTACATGTACCACAAGTGTCTAGGGAATCTGAAAAGAGATAAAAAGTAATTTATCTCCTCCTGCTCATACAAACAGTACAACCTAACCCACCCCACATCACAATAATGTGGGTGGGGGAGATACATAGCTTAAACGAGATGTTGTCTCTCTCTCTCTCCCCTCCTTTTCTCTCTCTCTCTCTCTGTCCACAGACACACACACACACACACACACACATACACACTCTCAATCTCTCTCCTAGTGAACCTATATTAACTTCAGTCACTGTAATTGTTCCCCAAAGGAATACAACTTGTAATGAAATTCTGAGTAAATTACTACAATATTAGCCTAATGTAAAAAGATATGTGCAGGACCCCTAAGCAAATGAGATCACACATCCCAATATGTACAGAGTTACAAAAATTATATATAACAGTATAAGATAACACTCCTGTATGTACACTAGCAGGCTGGGTAAAACTGAATATGGTGCAATGGAATCAATCCGCCCCACACAGGCAAAGATAAAAAGTAAGGAGAAATTTGTTGTGTGTGAAATGAAAATAGTAACACATTATACCTCCATATAGCTAAATAGAGACTTACCTCAATGTGACAGCAAGCCCCACATCTATTATATCACATACCTCACAGCACATACCACACACATACATACACACACGCATCCACATCTCACACATGCTGAAGTCCTATAATATGTCAGCTTGAAGAAGAAAAGGTCTGTGGATGTTAATTTCTGTAGTGTCCCATAAAGCCAATATCCAAGTTCATCCCATCTGCTACCATATTGAGATGTAAAATAAGTTTAATCTCAAAAGCTCGTCTCTGTTGTGTTTTTGAGATTTCCTTTTAAGACCATTACTGACATATCTGAGACTGAGTGGTCAGGCTGGGAGAAGTGATGCCCCACTGGTTTTTCAGTCTTCCTTGCTGTAATAGTATGCCTGTGTGAGTTCATCCTAGTGCGGAGCTGTTGGCGTGTCTCTCCTACATAACCTGTTTGTGGACATCTCTTGCACTGAATGAAACAAACAACATATCATGACATGCATGTATAACTCCCATGCACCTGGAATTGTCTGTTTTGTGATGTAACCACACAGTCTGAGGTAGAAATTAGCCACAAGTCTTGTAGGGCGTTGATTGCAGGTTGTGTGCCATTGTGTGACATGGTATTCTGTTCCGTGAAAGTTTGCTCCTAATAATTAGGCTGGATAAATTTACGGTTGTTTAAAAGATAGTAGTGGGAGTTCCTTAAAATACAATTAAGGGTGTCATCCTCACTAAATATTGGGTGGAGATCTTTAATAATCTTACATGAGACGTTCAAGGTCTGGATGATATGTGACTACCAAGGGTATTCTTTCTGTAGCTGTCTTTTCTTTTTATTGAAGTAGTTGTTGTCTTGGTACTTGCGTTGCCCGTTCTGTTATCCTGTCAATTTCCTGAAGAGTGTCCCTGCTCCATAAAGGTGTTTTTCAACATAGCCAAATGTGTATCTCTGTCATCCTCATTTGAACAAATACGTTGACAACGAAGTGCTTGACGTATATATACAGATTTTTTGTATGATTAGGGTGGTTACTTTTCCTGTGCAGGTATCTCTGTCTGTCTGTTGGCTTCCTGTAAATACATGTATGTAAGGTTCCATCCTTAATGATGACTGTGGTGTCCAGAAAGTTAACCTTGGTGGTAGAGTACTCCAAGGTAAGCTTTATAGTAGGGTGGAGATTGTTAAGTTTGTGATGAAAATCTTTGAGTGCATCTGTGCCTTCCGTCCAGATGATAAACAAATCATCAATGTAACGGAAATAAGCCAGTGGTTTGTGGGGATACTGCCTTAAAAAATCCTCCTCCAAGTCAGCCATAAAGAGGTTAGCATACTGTGGAGCCATTTTGGTGCCCATTGCTGTTCCCATAGTTTGAACAAATGTTTACCATTGAAGTTGAAGTTGTTATGTGTCAAATGAATTCCATAAGTTCCCCACCACTCCAGGGTTGATGTTTTGGTCAGGTCCTTTCTCATGTATGTATTTAAGGCATGCTGCAATGCCATCTGTGTGGAATATTAGTGTAGAGGGATGTTACATCCATTGTCACTAAATGGTATCAGGTGGTAAACTTATAACCAGAAAGTACACGCAACAAGTGCGTAGTGTCCTGGATATAACTGTCTCTTTCCATAACCAGCGGTTTCAAAATGGTCTCTACAAACCCTGAGATCCCTCAGTCAAGGTACCATTACCAGAGACTATGGTCTCCTGGATTGCCAGGTTTATGTATTTTAGGCAGCATGTAGAATGTCCCTGGCTTTGGTTCAGCAGGAATGAGGTGAGCTAGTTTCTTTCGGACATGGTCAGGAAAAGTTTAGTTAAGTCACAGTTCATCTTTATATCTTGTAGTGGGGTCACTCTCCAGTTCTCTGTAGTATGTAAGATCAGTTAGCTGTCTATTACCTTCAGTAATATAGTCTTCTCTGTTTAAAATCACCACTGCAGAACCTTTATCAGCTTTATTGATGACAATGTTGTGGTTTGATTTCAGTGTCCCTATAGCTCTCCGTTCCAGTGGAGAGAGGTTATAATGGGTTTGTTTTTGCCTGGTAAGGATCTGACCACTGACTTGTTGGCGGAAACAATTAATATAATTGTCTAGTTTTTTGTTACGCCCACTTGAGGGGGTAAAATCAGATTCCTTTTTCTTATCCATTACATTATTGCTGTTTGCACTGTCTTCACTACCAGTGATTTCTTCCCTGCCATGAAAGAATTCTTTAAGTCTCAATCTACGGAAGTACTCCTCTAGTTCACCACAAAACAGTATGTTATCCAGTGGTTTTGTTGGGCAGAAAGTGAGGCCCTTTGAAAGTACATTCAGTTCTCCAGTAGTCAGTGTGGTTGGACAAATTAACAACTGAAAGGTGCCCATCAGTATTGTGTTGTTGTTCAGTGACTCCATTATGTGCTTCATGGTTGTTAGGAAGTATGGTATGTTGAAGGGCATCTAATTTCCTATTTTTCACAAGCATGGCTTTTCTTAAGGTCCTTTGGTAGTTAAGTGTATCTCTCGCTAGATGTCTTGAATAGGTTCCCAGACACCCTTTCCAGAGTGGTTACAATTTCAGCAAACTTTTTGTTAAGAACAACTTTTTGGGCATATGACATGCAAATCCTGTGATTTCTCAGTTTCTCAGAGGTCCTATGACAAAGTTGTTCTGCATAAGTAGAATTGTTTGTATTTCTTAATGGATTACAAATAGTAAGACCTTTAGGGATAATGTTTCTCCTCTTGCACTGGGTTAGAAAATAGATGTCACTGTCTAGTCGTGCCAATTTCTTCTTGATGTTATGTAACTGCCATATTCTACGGCGAATTCCGGTATCTTCCATGTTGAAATCTTGATTTAGTAGTTGCCGTATTGGTCCTTGCAAGAATAGATCCAGAAGCAAATGATTTGATACCTTTAATGGACCAACATAGATGTAACAACAAGAACAAAGTGCTCTAGCTTCGGACCAACCAGTCCTTCTTCAGAAGCTCATGGCAGTTGTTTAGAAAATACAATACTTATAACAGCTAGATAATGCAGAGAAAACAGAAAAAATCCCCATTGGTTTAAAATACTCATTTAAAAAAAAAAAAAAAACAGAAGATGATGTCAGAGAAGTTAAACAGTACAATACTGCCCTCAGTCGAATGAACCTTGGGTTAAGATGTGCTTGGTGCAACAAACATAAAGAATCCTACTGCACATAAATTTAATTGACATAAGATAACACTGCTGAAGCAGATAACTCCCAAATCAAGCCATGAGTGTCACAGTCAGTATAAGGATGTGATTACTGAAAGGCAACCCCCACCCAGCTTAAAGACAAACTAAGATAGTTATAGGGCTCATGAAATTACAATGTATGCATTAAAGACAAGAATACCAGTAAAGTTGTCTAAAAAACATCAGTGCACACTGTGTGATGTGTAAAACCTAGCTAGACATGTCACCCAGCTGTATTCTCAAGCTAAATAAAAGGCCCAAGAAATTACAAAACCTCAGGACTATATAAATAATAATATAAATATAAATTGATAATATTAGTATTAAACAAAAACTCTAGTAGAGGAACCTCAAGGAATTCAGACCATGCATCCTGATATGTACTGATGTCAATATATACTGAGAATGTAGCAACTACATGTACCACAAGTGTCTAGGGAATCTGAAAAGAGATAAAAAGTAATTTATCTCCTCCTGCTCATACAAACAGTACAATCCTAACCCACCCCACATCACAATAATGTGGGTGGGGAGATATATAGCTTAAACGAGATGTTGTCTCTCTCTCTCCCCCTCCTTTTCTCTCTCTCTCTCTCTCTCCCCCCACAGACACACACACACACACACACACACACACACACACATACACTCTCAATCTCTCTAGTGAACCTATATTAACTTCAGTCACTGTAATTGTTCCCCAAAGGAATACAACTTGTAATGAAATTCTGAGTAAATTACTACAATATTAGCCTAATGTAAAAGATATGTGCAGGATCCCAAGCAAATGAGATTACACATCCCAATATGTACAGAGTTACAAAAATATATATAACAGTATAAGATAACACTCCTGTATGTACACTAGCAGGCTGGTTCTGGTTGAATCTGATTTTACCCCTCAAGTGGCGAATAAAAACTAGACAATTATATTAATTGTTTCCGCCAACAAGTCAGTGGTCAGATCCTTACCAGGCAAAACAAACCATTATAACCTCTCTCCACTGGAACGGAGAGCTATAGGGACACTGAAATCAAACCACAACATTGTCATCAAAAAGCTGATAAAGGTTCTGCAGTGGTGATTTTAAACAGAGAAGACTATATTACTGAAGCTAATAGACAGCTAACTGATCTTACATACTACAGAGAACTGGAGAGTTACCCCACTACAAGATATAAAGATGAACTATGTGACTTAACTAAAACTTTTCCTGACCATGTCCGAAAGAAACTAGCTCACCTCATTCCTGCTGAACCAAAGCCAGGGACATTCTACATGCTGCCTAAAATACATAAACCTGGCAATCCAGGGAGACCCATAGTTTCTGGTAATGGTACCTTGACTGAGGGGGATCTCAGGGTTTGTAGAGACCATTTTGAAACCGCTGGTTATGGAAAGAGACAGTTATATCCAGGACACTACGCACTTGTTGCGTGTACTTTCTGGTTATAAGGATTTACCACCTGATACCATTTTAGTGACAATGGATGTAACATCCCTCTACACTAATATTCCACACACAGATGGCATTGCAGCATGCCTTAAATACATACGTGAGAAAGGACCTGACCAAAACATCAACCCTGGAGTGGTGGGGGGAACTTATGGAATTCATTTTGACACATAACAACTTCAACTTCAATGGTAAACATTATGTTCAAACTATGGGAACAGCAATGGGCACCAAAATGGCTCCACAGTATGCTAACCTCTTTATGGCTGACTTGGAGGAGGATTTTTAAGGCAGTATCCCCACAAACCACTGGCTTATTTCCGTTACATTGATGATTTGTTTATCATCTGGACGGAAGGCACAGATGCACTCAAAGATTTTCATCACAAACTTAACAATCTCCACCTACTATAAAGCTTACCTGGAGTACTCTACCACCAAGGTTAACTTTCTGACACCACAGTCATCATTAAGGATGGAACCTTACATACATGTATTTACAGGAAGCCAACAGACAGACAGAGAT
This sequence comes from Neoceratodus forsteri, assembly GCA_016271365.2. NCBI lineage: Eukaryota > Metazoa > Chordata > Ceratodontiformes > Ceratodontidae > Neoceratodus > Neoceratodus forsteri. The sequence continues at coordinate 1,318,937,760 of CM028132.1, forward strand.
ACCTGCACAGGAAAAGTAACCACCTAATCATACAAAAAATCTGTCATATACAGTCAAGCACTTCGTTGTCAACGTATTTGTTCAAATGAGGATGACAGAGATACACATTTGGCTATGTTGAAAACACCTTTATGGAGCAGGGACACTCTTCCAGGGAAATTGACAGGATAACAGAACGGCAACTAAGTACCAAGACAACAACTACTTCAATATAAAGAAAAGACAGCTACAGAAAGAATACCCTTGGTAGTCACATATCATCCAGACCTGAACGCTCTATGTAAGATTATTAAAGATCTCCACCCAATATTTAGTGAGGATGACACCCTTAATTGTATTTTAAGGAACTCCCACTACTATCTTTTAAACAACCGCCAAATTTATCCAGCCTAATTATTAGGAGCAAACTTTCACCGAACAGAATACCATGTCACACAATGGCACACGACTCCTGCAATCAATGCCCTGCAAGACTTGTGGGCTAATTTCTACCTCAGACTGTGTGGTTACATCACAAAACAGACAATTCCAGGTGCATGGGAGTTATACATGCATGTCACGATATGTTGTTTATTTCATTCAGTGCAAGAGATGTCCACAAACAGGTTATGTAGGAGAGAAGCCAACAGCTCCGCACTAGGATGAACTCACACAGGCATACTATTACAGCAAGGAAGACTGAAAACCAGTGGGCATCACTCTCCCAGCCTGACCACCAGTCTCAGATATGTCAGTAATGGTCTTAAAAGGAAATCTCAAAACACACAACAGAGACGAGCTTTTGAGATTAAACTTATTTTACATCTCAATATGGTAGCAGATGGGATGAACTTGGATATTGGCTTTATGGGACACTACAGAAATTAACATCCACAGACCTTTTCTTCTTCAAGCTGACATATTATAGGACTTCAGCATGTGTGAGATGTGGATGCGTGTGTGTGTATGTATGTGTGTGGGTATGTGCTGTAGATGTGTGATATAATAGATGTGGGGCTTGCTGTCACATTGAGGTAAGTCTCTATTTAGCTATATGGAGGTATAATGTGTTACTATTTTATTTCACACACAACAAATTTCTCCTTACTTTTTATCTTTGCCTGTGTGTGGGGATTGATCCCATTGCACCATATTCAGTTTACCCAGCCTGCTAGTGTACATACAGGAGTGTTATCTTATACTGTTATATATAATTTTGTAACTCTGTACATTTTGGCATGTGTGATCTCATTTGCTTGGGGGTCCTGCACATATCTTTTTACATTAGGCTAATATTGTAGTAATTTACTCAGAATTTCATTACAAGTTGTATTCCTTTGGGGAACAATTACAGTGACTGAAGTTAATATAGGTTCACTAGGAGAGAGATTGAGAGTGTGTATGTGTGTGTGTGTGTGTGTGTGTCTGTGGGGGACAGAGAGAGAGAGAGAAAAGGAGGGGAGAGAGAGAGAGACATCATCTTTGTTATAGTATCTCCCCACCCACATTATTGTGATGTGGGTGGGTTAGGTTGTACTGTTTGTATGAGCAGGAGGAGATAAATTACTTTTTATCTCTTTTCAGATTCCCTAGACACTTGTGGTACATGTAGTTGCTACATTCTCAGTATATATTGACATCAGTACATATCAGGATGCATGGTCTGAATTCCTTGAGGTTTCTCTACTAGAGTTTTGTTTAACACTAATATTATCAATTTATATTTATATTATCATTTATATAGTCCTGAGGTTTTGTAATTTCTTGGGCCTTTTATTTAGCTTGAGAATACAGCTGGGTGACATGTCTAGCTAGGTTTTACACATCACACAGTGTGCACTGATGTTTTAGACAACTTTACTGGTATTCTTGTCTTTAATGCATACATTGTAATTTCATGAGCCCTATAACTATCTTAGTTTGTCTTTAAGCTGGGTGGGGTTGCCTTTCAGTAATCACATCCTTATACTGACTGTGACACTCATGGCTTGATTTGGGAGTTATCTGCTTCAGCAGTGTTATCTTATGTCAATTAAATTTATGTGCAGTAGATTCTTTTATGTTTGTTGCACTAAGCAATATCTTAACCCAAGGTTCATTCGACTGAGGGCAGTATTGTACTGTTTAACTTCTCTGACATCATCTTCTGTTTTTTTTTTTTTAAATGAGTATTTTAAGCCAATGGGGATTTTTCTGTTTTCTCTGCATTATCTAGCTGTTATAAGTATTGTATTTTCTAAACAACTGCCATGAGCTTCTGAAGAAGGACTGGTTGGTCCGAAAGCTAGAGCACTTTGTTCTTGTTGTTACATCTATGTTGGTCCATTAAAAGGTATCAAATCATTTGCTTCTGGATCTATTCTTGCAAGGACCAATACGGCAACTACTAAATCAAGATTAACATGATTGGCAATTATCAGATTCTTTGTATATAAACTCTCAAATTTGCTTAACTATCATTAATAAAAAACTAAAACCAAGACGTAGGAACCAAGATGGGGTTCCTCAATGGTCTGTAATAGGACCAATCCTTTTAGTGATATATCAGAGGGAATTGAAAGAAAAATGTGCCTGTTTACAGATGATGCAAAGTTATGGAATAGGGTCGACATTGAAGGAAGGGTTGAGGCCATGAGGAGGGATCTGAGTATACTAGAAAAATGGTTAGAAACATGGCAGTTGAAGTTCAATATAAAGAAGTGTGCGGTGACACATACAGGGTGTAAAAATTGACTGGCTAAGTACTCACTGGGGGAGAGCAGATAAAGCAAACAGAACAGGAAAGGGATCTGGGGATTATAATATCAATCAACCTTAGGATAAGTGACCAATGCACTAAGGTGGTTGGCAAAGCAAACAGAATGATGGCATGCATTGGAAGGGGCATAACTAATAGGAAGAGGGAGGTGCTGATGCCATTATATAAGACCATGGTTAGACTACACCTGGAGTACAGGGAACAGTTCTGGAGGCCTAATTTAAAGGAGGACATAAATATAATAGGAAAGGTTCAGAGAAGAGCAACAAAAAGATGGTTCAGGGTATGCAAGGGAAACCACATGAGACAAGATTAAGAGAATTAAATCAGTATCCACAGGAGTTTAGAAGAGAGAGATGAGACAAGATAGAGACATTCAAGTACATGAAGAAGATAAATAAAGTGAGGGAAGGAAGTCTAACTACAAGGAAAGTTGGAGTTAAAACAAGAGGTCATACTTCAAAATTGGAAAGAGAAAAATTTAAAGGTAATGTATGGGGGTGTTATTTCACTGAGAGGGTGGTTGAATACTGGAACAGATTACCTGAGGAAGTGGTGGGTGTTGAAATGGTGGAGGGATTCAAGACAGTATGGGATAGACATATGGGGTTGGTTAGAGGACAGAGGATAGGCTCTTTGTGCAATGGTGATAAGCAGGGAGGGAAAATGACAGACTAGATGGGACAGGATGGTCCTTTTCTGCTGATACACTGCTATGATACTATGCATATTTAGTTATAGATCAATTAGTTGTTAAATAAATATGGGGTTTTATTTCTTTGGTTTTATTAATAATTTTTTTTTGCATTTTGCCCTTTAAACTCCATCTTCTCATTTACTATAATAAGTAAACAAGAATATAGTCTCAATACCCACATTGGATAATTATTTATAAACATCTTTTCAACATCTGTTTCTGAGTGCCTGTTTGTTCTGACTCATGCCTATCCCATGAATGGTTATGGTATTTGTTCTAAATCAATTAAATGATGAATGATGTCATCTGCAGTAGAGTAACACCCAGGGATCAGTTATTAAAGGGTGAGGCAGGGCTTGCATCAAACTCTGCATCAAACCTTTTTTTGGCACATTTGCTACAAAGGAGCCAGATTTTAGTAGCTCAGGTGCAGCTGAGAAACATCACCTGATTTACTGCAGCTTGCACCAAATATTTGGAGCAAGCCCCATAAAAAGGGTACTCAGGATTGACGCAAGCTAGACCAGAAAAAGTTGGTCTAACTTGCATCAGTTGGCACATAGGATAGAAAATCCCAGTCACCAGCCATGAGAATGCTGCAGGCCCCATGGGCCATCTGTTTGGTGCATCTGGGGATTGTGGCATTTAGGGGCATTTTAAAATCTGGCCCACAATCTTACAGCTTATAAAGCAGACAGTAAGTTACCAAAATAAATGTCAGTAAAAGGGACACAACCCAAAAGTTACTGAGACCTATTCACAGTGGCAGTGGACCACTGCAAATTTATTGTGATAATGACTTTGTAGCTGTCCCTTGATTGGAACTCCCAAGCCATGCACAAGTTCGTGCATAACTCCAAGCATGATCTAGGACTGCCATGCAACTGTGCGGGAAGTGAATGTGGATCATGATGTAAATGGTCTGCAGGGCCATCCACAAAGCATAGTGATCATCACAAGATGTGACTGTATCAGTAGCTGCACCCTTGTGTAGAACTGGTAAAAGCAAATATTCTTAATGAGTGAGGTGAATCCAAAGAATAGGCAAGGAATGGATGTTAGAAAGATAACAGTTGGGGAAGACTGAGGTGGCAGTGTCTGTTCACCCGCTATCTGTGGATGGTACAGCAGCATGCAACTGTCACTGTGCCATCCACTAAAGGCCGAGGATGTTACAGAGCAGGTGTTTATGGACACACCATTAACATCTGGTCACCCTGATTTGACTTTGTGACTTAGTCTCCTGGCAAATTCCTCCCACTGAGGACTAAGTTAGCACTTTATGTATAGCCATAGCACGAGGACCAGAACAGGGAGATTGCCTGTACCACAGTGTATGCTTCTCATGTTGTAACACTGTAAAGGGCCTACAATATTGACTGCAACACATTTGGCTTGAGGGAACAGAAATGGGTCCAGTGTTTGTCAAAGTGTCTCTTAGTCTAATATCAGTGTCTACACAGCACTGAGAACTGTAAAAAGAATGAGAAGAAAAGAACACACTATTTTTACAGTGGACCTACTGTAAAAGTGTGTTTCAGTTTCTCCCAAAAGTTCAGTTGGCACTGGCAAGCATTATTATAACATTCCCAAATCATTTGAATTTCTGGACATTCTGTTTAGTTATTACTAAAGACCTTTGCAAGAAAATATGCACTTTGCCAGAACATCAAAATTATTCCTGTGACAACAGGTTATGATGCCAAAAGTAAAGGATTATGATACTGCAGCAGGTCTAAGAAATGTATGAACAGATCAAAAGACCCTGTTTTAATAAAATGTCTTCAGCAGCAAAATGAGGAAGATTCACAAACTCAAATTTGGGGATGTTGTTTATCTGAGGTCTGATTTTGTCAGATGATTCTTTTTTTCCCAGAATACAGAAAATCATGTAAACAAAAACTTTTTGATAAATTATAATGTCTGTACAAATCATTGTTCTGAAATTACATAGTTAAGCTGATAACCTGCCTTTTAAATTAGAATGCTATATTTTACTCCTTAATTGCTGTGCCCTTATCCTATTAATACTTTTATTATACTCTGCTTTCCTCCATTACCTTCACTTTTGTGATGCAGGCTATCAACGCTGCAGTCTTTATCATTGTTATTACAAGTGTACTAGCAATAAAAGAAGGTGTTATGAGACACGACTCATTTCAAATGGTGTCCTGCTAATCATAATAATGATTTTGTAGTACAACTGATTAAGCTGCACAATACAAGTAAAACTACATATAAATGTTACAATTTTATGTTTTGTGCTCATAGAGGATTATTGTTTTATTTCTTCCCTTTCCTCTTCCTTACAAGATGTCCTTGTTAAAGCCTACTTTAGCATTTTCTATAGTTAAAAATTTTTTTTAATATAACTGCAGCAGTCTTAAGTTGAATTCCCAGTTGTTTTGGAACACCAGTTATTTGATTTCACTACTTTAGGGTCTAATCCATATTACTTTATGTACCCCTAAATTGGTTCATAGGGTGGCTCTCTCCACACATCCGTAGAAATATTTTGTCCCCCTGGGCATCATTGCATAGTGCCAGGATCCCCAACAGAAATTGCATAGTGCAAGGCTCTCAAGATAGGGGCATAGGCTACATGATGGAGACCACAATAATTAGGTCTAAGTGTCCCCTACCCCAGCTGTTCCACCACTGGATGTGAGCAGGCCCAAAGAGGCTACCCTCCATGAAAATATCCCTGCTCACCAACAATGCATGGCATCCAGATTTACTTTTTGTTTACAAATGTTTGGTGCTACAAAGGATATGGCAAATGATGTGGAACAGGAAGTCCACTCTGTGGATGACACAGGCATTTGGTGATTGGAAATCTCCACCTGATCAGACATTGCCCCTGCAGCAACCCATGCCAGCCTTAAATTACTATATTGCTATGTTAAGTAGATACATCTGCTTCAAGTTTCTCCATACCAAAAATTAATGGTGGGAGGACAAGTCTAGAAGAATTATAAACCCAAGTGACTGTGGTATTTTTTGACATACATTCTTGGAACAAAACTAGAAATTGTGGTTAAAAGTTTCAGCTCTATGGGATAACTTATTTAAGGCCTCATAAAACAGAAGAAAATATTTTGGATCTAGATTTACAGTATGATCTACTCATTTTCACTTGCTATAATCCAGCTGCTGAACATCCCTTCCATGGTAGTTCCCACTCACAAAAAAATTGCTGACACATTGATTCCTCATTCATATATTAAAGAAGATAGCTGTACCAGTACCACTGTAACAACTGGAGATGTTCATGCCAAAAGAGGTACCCAATACAAAGAAAAGTGTCCTGGAAATGTAAGTACTGGTAAGTAAGAGCCAGTGTTGCTACTGTGAAACTTAACCAGATTTAATTACACAATCACAACTCCATTGTACTACCTTAAAGAGCTGGTGACACATTCAGGAGAACTTTAAAAAAACTAATATTTAGACACAGTCCATTAGTGCTGTATTCTTCCTCCCCAATATTACTAATGCATCTGTATGAAAACAAGATCTTTGCTCCTGAAGAGTTTGTCTATTCCTGCTTTCTCTCCTACCTGAAGTCATAGTGCACTGGTTGAGATCTCACAGTTACTCCCATGGCAACATATTGTGATGTCACAACAGAGGATTATGACTTGGAGTAGGGAGTAAGATGTAGAGACAGATAGACCCTAAAGAAACTCTAACCGATAAAGATCATACAGTCATGCAGATTTCCTTAGTAATAAATATTTGAGAGTAGAAATATATAAAATATAAATGGAATGCAGGCAGAATTGTACCTAATTATTATGCTTTTCAAAGTTTTCTTTGAGGCATCTGTAGCTCTTTAAGGAAGTAACTTAACTAGTCCCTCATATTTACGTTCTCCTCTACCACCTCTCTTTCTCTCTTTCAGTGTTTAACCACCCTGAGCTTTTCTAAGTCTCTGTCAGTCTTGCTTTACCTACCCATACAAGTCTAGTAGTGTATGTTGTGACTGTTCACAACCTGCAAAGGGCTTTAGGATACAATGGATAGAAAAGGCACCATGTACAGTACAGTAACACCACATTTCTTTCCTTTCCTTGCATACAGTAACTATTGCATAGTGAATTGAATTTTAGACACCGCATGCTATATTTCAGAGCATTATAAACAGATGATGACAAAATGTTAAGAAAATGTCACCAAGAGATAGGCTCTCATCAATATTTACTATGTGAAGCAAAAGCAAAACCTAAACACTTACTAAATTTTATAGCTGAACTTAAAGAGCTGAGAGTAGTGGGAGACTAAAAAAGGATGACACAAAAAAAATATAAAAGTAACGTCAAAGGCTTATGCCCTATGCTAGCCAGAGTCCCTGAGCGCCTTGGCTGCCCTGACTGCCCTTGTCACCTCCCTCGACTCCTTCAGGTATTCCTCCCTGTCCTCCCCTCTCTCTGTTTTTTTCTTGTACCTTCTAAAGGTGGCTCTCTTCTTCCATATTTTTTCCATGACCATCTTCTCACCCAGCTTGGATTCTTGGCCCTAGCCCTCTTACTCTGGACCTTGTGCATGTTGCAGTTGCCTCCTTAATTCCCAGTGTAATGACCTCCTACTTCTGGTTAGTGTCCGTATTTGGATGGATCCTGGCCAGATACCCCTGTACTATGTTCCTCACCCTCCAGAAGTCATGAAGTCTAACACCCATGTGTCCATTTCTACTCCCACTTTCCCCATGTGTATCATGAACCACACAGAGTGGTGGTCACTTCTTGCCAGCAGCTCTTCTACCTCCAGCTCCCTCACAAACTCACCGTTTGCCAGCATGAGGTCTAGAGTGTTCCCTAACCTGATTGGCTCATTTACCATCTGCAATAGGAAGCTGTCCTGGAAGGTGTCAAGAAGTACCTGCTCCCTGCTATTCATGGCGGCTGGGATACCCCAATCCACTCCCAGCATATTGAAGTCCCCAACAATCACCATGCTGCCCCTCCAGCAGGTCATTTTGATCTGTCCTGCTAGTCCCCTGTCTAATTCCTCAGTCTGAGAGGGTGGCTTGTACACACTCCCATCCTAAGGGTCCTATTTTTGGAGTCCTGGAACTGCACCCATAATGATTCTGTACTGCCCTCCTCCATTTCCTCCTTGACACACTTTAGTTCTTCCCTCACATACAGTGGTACCCCCTTTCCCTTTAACCCTGTCCTTCCAATAATATCCTTTATACTGGCACTGTAAGATCCTAGTCATGGTAATGGGTGGCCCATGTCTCAGTGATGGCTGCCATATCCACCTCCCCATCTGCCATGAGAGCCTGTAACTTTGCTATTTTGTTCCCTATACTACTAGTATTCAAGGTTACCACCCTCCACCCCAATTTCCTACTTGCTATCCCTTTCTAGCATCCTGTCCTGACCTCTCCCTAAGTCCCTTGCTGCTGGTATGGGGGTAAGCATTCGGCTTCCCTTCCTGTGGATCCTGCCTGACTCCTGCCCTCCTGACACCACGCCCATCTAGTTTAAATTCTCATTGTTTGCAAAGTATTTCCACAGTTTCTGTTTCACTACCCTCCTTCCTCCTCACTCAAGTGTAGCTTGTCCTGAGCATAGAGATCCTTGCCCTTCCAGGTCCTTCCCAACCCCACCTCCTGACAATACCCTTTGGACTGACACCATTCTCTTAGCCAAGTGTTAAATTCCTTTCACTATCCTCAGTTTCCTTGCCATGCTCGCCTTGGGTACTGGAAGCACCTCCAAGAAAGTTACTGATCTTCCTGCCTCCTCACAAATCAGCCCCAACTCCTCAGACCTCCTCTGGACTACATCTACTATATTTCCTGCTAGGTCATTTGTTCCCAAATGCAGAACTATATGAGGTTTCTCTGTACCCCTCTTAGCATGCTTCAGAACAGATTGACCCATCCTTTCTACTGGCCTCCACCCATATGAGACTATGCCTCTCCCCCTTTCTTCCCCATCTGATCCCTTTCAGAATTGAGTCTCCTATCTCTAGGATTTCACCCTCATTTTCATGTTCTGCTTGCCTTATCCTTCTTTTATCACATCCCCTTCCTCTCCTTTCCTCCTCCTCCTGTGCAGTTATTCCCCCTTCCACTCCTGATGTAATGTCCCATGTCTCTGTCCTGTTCTCCTTCTCCCCTTTTCCTTCTGATTTTACCTCCCCTCTCCACAGGGCTCAACCTGCCTCCTCCCACTGATGCATCCCTATTCTTTTCTCATACCTCCCCCCTTCCCACCACCCTCTCACTCAACCAGTCCCTCATACCATACCCCCTCAACTTCTTGACCCCCCATTCCGTTCTCACCTTGTCTGTCATCAGCTCCTCTGCCCTGCACTCCCCATCACATCCCCCAATCCTACCAGTACTTCAAACTGATTTTTCGATGCCCCTTCACTACCACCTATTTCCTCCTTCCTCTGCTTGCCACCCCATCTCTGCTGACTCTGCAACTGTTAGATTTCTCCTTCTCTCCCATCCTCCATTTTACCCCTTTCCTGCCCTCATTTGTAATCTGAACCAGGACCCTGTGTCTCCTTACCCCATCTGCTATCATATTACCACTCCTCCCACCCTCGCTCTTTGATCTGTCCTCCACCCACAGTTACCCTCCTTCCCTCCGCAGCCCTTGAGTTGTCTTCCTTCACAGCCCTCAGTCCTCTCCTGAGCTCCATTTTTAAACAGCTGATATTTTCCTAAGCTGCTTTAATTGCCTGCACACCAAACACCCTCCCGATCTCCACATAATTTTCAGAAAGATTGCCACTCCACAGTTGTTGCAGCCTACCACCCTTCCAATCCCACTGGTCACCCACCAATGTCCCCCCTTGTTTTCAGTAGAAGGATGCCCACACCACTACCATGATCCTCCATCCACCTTTTCCATTTGTGCTCATGATTCCCCCAGCTCCCCAATACCTACCCTCATATAAAGTTAATCAACCAACAAAGCTTGCCCCCACAATAAATGCAGTCTGTCTCCCAAGTCCTAAAGCAAGAAAGACCCCCCTCAATCATACACCTCATGCACCTCCCTGCAAAAAAAATGTATTTCTTCAAAATATCTTTCGACTGACAGCCTCAGCTCAATAACAAGGGAAAGTAATCATTGTAAAAGAGCACACCAGTATCTGATATATCATTATACTAAGTACATTCCTATCATGTTCCATTCATAACACAACCACACTCATTAGTGTATGATAAGCCAACTCAATCTATTAGTTGTGCTATAACTCCCAGGTAAAATTTATGAAAAGTGCCAGCCACATGCCCATACAATTTACTGAATTGTTTTCAAGCAGCTAATGACAGAACTTAGCCTGGGAGTATTCATTTAGCATATTTTAGAATAATCAAGTCATGAACATTATCTGTTTGACCTAATATTTGTTTTGATTTTGTAATTTTTTTAGGCCTGGATGAAAACACTTTCACTGAACATTTGAAGCCTACAATAAGTTGATTTTGAAGAAATAAGGAGGATAACTCGGGTCTGTGGCATTTTATGTTGTCTTGCACAGCAGTGCAAGCAACATTTTGTGACAGCTTGCTGGAGTAGCAGGTTGTGGAGGTGCGACCGTGTTGTGGCCAGTGGCACCACTGCTTTTTTGGGCTGGTCTGTGTGGCACCAATGAATGAGCATGCTGTCTATGACAGTAGTTCAGAAGTGTGCCACCAATCTGAAAACATTTTGCTGCTGCAGTGCGGAGTGCCCCATCATTGCAGGGCGTGCCTTGCCTGGTGTAACGTTTCAATCAACATGGTGGTGGCTCATTCTATATTGCTTCATTGTCTCCCTTCTCCAAGAAGAAGGATTTGAAATCAACCTACTTGCAACTGAGACTCATGCTATTCTGGCAAAACAAAACAGTTTTTAGAGGATGAAAAAGGAGTGTTGAGTACACAAAATGAAGTATAGCACACATATCATAACACTAACTGCTGTTTTGGGAGAGAAAAGCTGGTAATAATATGCAAAGTGAGGCCGGCCACTCACCCTCCTGACAGAGGCACTGAGGCATGAGCAGTGTGTCACACAGAGGTGGTAGCACAAGCTCACTGAGCAATCATGCACAGCCATTCCCCTCCCTCAGCTATAGCCATGGCCAAAAACACTGGCTTGGAGAACCACACTGCATCAAGAGCTTCAAGAACAAGTGCTGGGATGTTGAGATAATAACATTGGGAAGGAAGTGGAGATTGCACTGCTCCAGGGACAAAGGCCTGCATTGAACTGTATGATAGTGATGAGCCCTCCCCCCACTGGTGGCAGGACACAAAATGGGAGTCATGTGTGGCAGCAGGCATGGCCTAAGGGAAACAAAGGCCTCTCAGATGTGCAGTGTGGGGTTGGTGGGTGCTTCTGGCTGGAGTATAGGCCTCTCTCTTTGGTGGCTGCGGGGAAGGTAGTTAGGAGTGGGAGGACCAAAGTGGCCCAGGTTATTATTTATATTTTCATATAATGTAAAAGTTTCCAACCTCAAATTATGTGTGTCACACGAATACGACGGGAAGTGGGCAGGGATGAAGATTACAAAAAATGCCGGTTGCTATTGAGAGAGAGAGAGAGAGTTTGAAACGTGGGGTATGCAGTACTCTCAGATTGACTAGGCATTTTCCCTTTAACTCCAGGGCAACCAATCTTCCTGTGGTTTCCTGTAGATTATTTCCCATGGAAGCAAATTGCTCTGTTTCCATGTATAACCAGTACGAGTCTATGGGAGCAATCTCTCTGTAAGTGGCCCCATTTTCCTGTAAAATACAGGTATCCCTGTAGATCTGGAAGCCCTGGACTGTACGTGCCATTGGTTAAATTCAGATTATAAACATTGTTTTGCGGTGCTTAGTGTTGCTCGTAGTAAGAGTACTTGGGCTTTTGCCTGTGCCTGCCATGTTTACCCTGATATTACAAATGCCAGAAGAAGCCAGAAGGGGAAGGAAGGAAACATATTCAATTCAGTGCTTTAGAGTAACTGGTAATTGCTATTTTTCTTTTAAACTTAGATTGTGGGCTTTTAGTGACACTATACTTTCTTTGTTGTCTTTACTTATAATTGTTTTGGGCTGTTGAAAATTTAAAACATAGTGGTGGTGTAATTCTGTGCTGTCTTTAATTGCTGCAATTTTCCCCCCTCCTTCCCCCAACTCTTAATTATATACCCTGTTAAATCTGATTGACAGGAGCTAAACACAGGGTATAGTAAGGGGTGTGAAGTAGGAGGGGCATAAGGGGGAAGAAGCCCACCCTCAGCACAACAAGTGTTTTGACTTATTTATTTATTGGTTTCTTTTTTTTTTTAAAGAAAATTATCTGAGGATCAGTGGCAGGATTTTTAGGACAGTAAATTAATAAAAGGGAACTAGGAGAGCTTCAGTAGCAGACAAGTAGTGGAATTGCAGTATAATGTGGGGAGTGGTGCAATGCAGTGGCTGTGGGCAGCCATATTCAAGCAGACCTTCTGGACACTGAGGTGCTGCCCTATCTGCATGCATCTCTGGATTGCGGGATGAGGTAGCCAGACTCAGAGCAGAAGTAAACTGGGTCAGAGTACCATCACCCCTATCCAGGGACCACCCAGTCCAATGCAACTGCCTCAAAGGATGCCAAGAACGAGGAGCACTTGGATGACAGTGGGCTCAGGGAGGGTTAGAGCGGTCAGGCAGAGGCACATCCCAGATCCTATTACACTCAAGAACTCATATGCCACACTGGCAAATGAGGACAACCAAATAGAGGTACCCAGAGAAGTGGAAGGAAAGGATGTGGAGGTTAGCCAAGGAGGTGACCTCAGCGGGGAAAGCAGTGGACCCCAGAGGAGGAGGAGGAAGTGAATCTTGGTGGGGGACTCCATCATAAGAGGGATCCAGCTAGGAACACAGGAGGGGGAGGACAGGGAGGTGAGGTGCCTACCAGGTGCCACGGCATGGAGGGATGGAAGGAAGATCCTGGGGATCACTGGGAAGGCAAGACGGGAGGGTGAGCTGGATGTCATTATCCACCTAGGTACTAATGACCTGGCAAATGGGAGCCAAAGGAAGTTCAGGAAGAGTTTAGGAAACTAGGGAGGGGTCTCAAGCAAGTAGCTACTTCTGTCACTTTCTGAAGTACTACCTGTGAGAGGCAAGGAGAGCATAGAGTGCATGCACCAGGAACTTTAACTCATGGTTGAAGAACTGGTGCTGTGAGAAAAGGGTTTGGATTCATTGGTGACTGGGGACCCACCTGGAGGCATGGAGGTTTGTTCAAGCCTGACGGCCTGCATCCATCCTGGAGGGAATCAAGCACTCAATGATAAGTTTAAATGCCTACATTGACAAGCATTTAAACTAGCAAAAGGTGGCAGGCCAGCAAGGAGGGTACCTACTCGCTCACCCCCACAGCTAGCAGTGGAACCAGTGAACCAGAGGAGGGCTATCTCTGCAAAGCAGTGTGCAAAAGATGGAGATTAGTGCCCAAGAGGTGGATAAGCAGAAAAGGGCAAAATTCAGCAGAAGGGCAGACAGCAAGGAGAACCAGGGATAAATGACAACCAAGGAAGGGGCTGGAGTAGAACAGTGAAACAGTCTAGGGAGGTCAAATCATGGAAAGCCATGTGTGCAAATGCCAGGAGCCTTAGCAACAAGATGGAAGATCTGGAGGCTGTCATGGTGCAGTCAGACCTGGACATTGTGGCCATCACTGAAACCTGGTGTAATGATAACCACGACTGGGAGATGGCCATACCTGGCTACAACATATTCAGAAGAGACAGAGCAGGCAGGAAGGGAGGAGGAGTGGCACTCTGTGAAAAATGACATAAGGGCCACAGAGATCCAGGAGGAACAAAATGGGGGAGAGATACTGTGGGTTAAGCTGGAAAGGAAAATGGGACAGCCATCCGCACAGGTGTGGTCTATAGACCACCAGCCCAGGAGGAAGAAACAGATAGGGAGCTGATGCTAGCCATCCAAAGGATGGCAGACAAGGGTGAGGTAGTACTGGTTAGAGACTTCAATATTCCAGACGTGGACTGGAGCATCCCAGCAGCAGCATCAACTAGCAGCAGATTTATCCTGGACTCCCTTCAGGGTGCCTTTCTCAAGCAACTGGTCATGGAACCAACTCAGCAGAAGGCAATACTGGACCTTGTGCTCACAAACAGGGACAGTGTGATGGGGGTAACAGTGGGGGAGCACCTGGGAAACAGTGACCACCAGTCATTGTGGTTTGAAATCACAGAAAGAGCAGAACCAAACCACACAAAAACACGTATCCTGGATTTTAGGGGGCAGACTTTGGGAAAATGGGAGATACCTGAAAGAGGCATTATGGGGAATGGGACAGGAATCAGGGGTTGAGAACAGTGGGCAGTATTTAAAATGGGGATTACAAGAACAACAAAATTATGTATTAAGCAGGTTAGCAAGAGGAAAAGGAAGAGGAGACCATTATGGTTTTCCAAAGAGGTAGCAAAGAAAAGTGAAAGCCAAAAGATTGCATTCAGGCAATACAAAAGACACAGGCAGAAGGGGATAGGGAGAAGTACCAGGATAAGCAAAGGGAGGCAGGAGGTCAGTAAAGGGAAGCCAAAGCTCAGACAGAAGAACACATTGCAAAATCAGTGGGTAGGGGACAAACCTTTTACAGGTACATAAGTGAAAAAGAAAGACAAAGGGAGGATAGTGAGACTGAAGGGGAGGATGGGGGCCGTGTGGAGGATGACAACAGTAAAGCTGACATATTGAACAGGTATTTCTGCTCAGTCTTTACTGAGGAAGAGGAGGGTAATGGGTCTGAAGGGAGTACAAGGGAGAGAATGGTGCAGAAATGGACACAAGTCCCTTTACATGAGAAAGGGTCCTGAAGGAACTGGAAGTAATAAGGTTGATAAAGCAATGGGGCCAGATAGGGTGCACCCAGGGTCATAAAGAACTAAGAGAGGTGGTGGCTGAACCTCTGGCTATCCTGTTTAGCCAATCGCTGGAAACAGGGGAGGTACCCAAAGACTGGAGGACAGCAGATGTAGTCCCCTTATACAAAGTGGGAACAAAGAGAAGAAGGAACTACAGACCAGTCAGCCTCACCTCAGTAGTGGGAAAGATCATGGAAGCACTACTGAAGGAGAGATTGGTGGAACATCTGGTTGTCAATGGACTACAGGACCAAGGCAGCATGGTTTCACCAGGGGAGGTCATGTCAGACCAACCTCGTTGAATTTTTGACTGGGTGACTAGGAGGTGGATCAGGGGAGGGCAGTGGACATGGCCTATCTGGACTTCAGCAAGGCCTTTGACACTGTGCCACATAGAAGACTATTACACAAACTGGGGAATATGGGTGTGGGCAGGACAGTAGTGTGGTGGGTAGGTAACTGGCTGGGTGGCAGGACACAGAGGGTGGTGGTAAATGGCTGTCACTCCACAGAGGAAGAGTGACCAGTGGGGTACCACAGGGATCAGTGCTGGGACCGGTTCTATTCAACATCTTCATCAGTGACATGGCAGGACCTAGAAGGCAGAATTTCACTGTTGCTGATGACACAAAGCTCTGTAACAGAGTAGACACACCAGAGGGTGTAGACAGAATGAGAAGCGACCTGCAGAAACTTGAAGAATGGTCAGGGGTTTGGCAGTTGAAATTCAATGCAAAAGAAGTGCAAGATAATGCATATGGGGCACAAAAACCCTGGCACAATATATCAGTTGGGGCGTGAGGATATAGCATGCACCAAGCAGGAAAGGGATCTTGGGGTTATCATCTCTGATGACCTCAAGGTAGGGAAACAGTGTGACAAGGCAGCAGGTAAAGCAAATAGGATGTTAGGATGTATAGGCAGGGGCATCACCAGCAGGAAAAGGGAGGTCTTAATTCCGCTATACAAGACACTAGTGAGGCCCCACCTGGAGTACAGTGTACAGTTCTGGAGACCATACCTATGTAAGGACATAGACAGGGTAGAGAAGGTTCAGAGGAGGGTAACAAAGATGGTGCATGGATTGCATAACAAGTCCCTATGAAGACAGGTTGAAGGAACTGAACATGTACTCCCTAGAGAGAGAGGAGGGAGAGGGATATGATAGAGACATACAAGTATCTTACAGGAGGAACAGGGTGCAGGAAAACACTATTTTTAAGCGTAAAAGATGTTCCAGGACTAGAGGGCATGGGATGAAGTTGGAGGGAGGACGATTCAGAGGAAACATGAGAAAGAATTTCTTCACAGAATGGGTGGTGGACAAGTGGAACACCCTGCCAGAGGAAGTAGTGGGGGATGAAACAATCACGGGATTTAAGAATGCATGGGATAGACATAAAGGAATTCTGGAGGTCAGTGGTAAGGGGCAACAGACTTCTAGGAAAACAAACTGAACTTACAAGCTCAAATGGGCAGACTGGGTGGGCCATAGGCCCTTATCTGCCAACACTGTCTATGTATCTATGTATCTATGTATCTAATGATGTGTCTGTGTGATTGTCAGTGTTGAAACATCAGTGTCTACTTTACATGTAGGGTGTGTAACGCCTTTTCGGACACCAACTGATGTAGCTGAACAGTTCATCAAACTGTCATCCTATCATTATTCTTAATGTTGACAAGTCCCACATAAAAGCTGAATAGATACCTTGGGGGCACAACTCAATTTCCCCTTTACCACCATTGAAAGCATTTACCAGAAATGGCACAGCCCAGATATCCAGTAGAGGTGTAGTAGGCACTGGTTTACCACCAGTAAAGACAATTGGACATTTCTTTCAAAAGGTTTACCAGGAAAAAACTACTGGGCTGGTAAAGGCTGGTTCCTAGATGTGTTCTGGGGAAAGTAGCTACATACTCCATTTTGTAAAAGGGATGGAGGCAGTTGTTTGTTTTATATTGCAGAACAGAAACTCTACGGACCAAGTGTATTTATAGGCTTGTTTAATTAATTAATTTATTTATTTAGTTTTTGTTAACCGGGTTAGGTGCACTAGCCAAAGTTGACTATTTTCAGGCACGACCCGGGAGAATACATACATAAAATGAGGTGACATTATACAATACATAGTAATGCTCTGTAGTCAGTGTAAGCTGCTGGATTAAACAGACTAAGTTGACTCCTCTTTTTTTTCTTCTGATTTGGGTATTTTATGGGTGGAATGCCAAACAGCCTCATGCTTTACATCTAAAGGTACTGCTGGTGCAATGGAGATGCATCATGGTGGTCCAGAGGTGCCAATTTTAACACTGCTTGTACATGTGACAGGTAGAGGAGCTGATCACCACTTGTCAGGGCAGGCTAATGAGCTCAGTCCAGGTGTGGGGAGGGGGTGGGGTCCAATTTCATAGTATCAAAAGCTGTCTCATTGGCCTGGTGGTGTTGTGGTAGTATTTTTTACTACTATGCAGGAGACCTGTATTCTCATCCTAAGTCTCACTCCCACGTGCTAAGCTGAGTCTAGGGTGTGCTGTGGAAGCAGTGCTTTAACACAGTGGTGAGGGAGGCCCTGTCCCTAACATCCACAACAGAGTACATATTGAGCTTCTGTAGCCTCTCCTTATAGGGCTCTTCCCTCATCCAACGCAGCATCTTGGTTGCTCTCTTCTGTACCCCCTCCAATAGACTAACACACTTCATGGAAAGGTCACTGCTAGTCTTTTTGGGTTGAAGTGTGTCGGAGTTAAACACTACACTATGCTGAACAATATTATCATACTGTGACTGTGGTAGCACTCTAGGCAGACTACAGCATCAAACAGTGTGACTTGCTTTGCAGCACCCAGTTATCGTTAACACCTCACAGACAACAGCAGCCTCCAGTGAAGGCATTTTCTTTCAATTCTGGTACACTTTAACATCCAAAAAGAGCAGCGTTGTTCCATGAAGTTTGTTAGCCATCATACAATGTGGTCTGTGAACTCTGGCTGACTGGCAACTTTCAGCCATGGTAAATCCTAGCATAACCACCACAAAGTAAAAGTAAATCGCTACTCTGCTACTCTAGCAACTGCCACGCCCACTGAAACTTCCACTTCCGACAGCAGATTCTGAGAAAAGATATCACAATACCAAACACATTTTTTTAACCACTTTAATATTGATTTTTCAATCTTTACCTACTACAGACTGTATAATCACTCTAATCCACTCCAGAATGTGGGTTATTTGTGGATTTACCCACTTCTGGTATGGTTAAGTCACTTGCCTGTGGTCTTTTGACTGAACCACACTAGGACATGGGTAAATCCTACCACAGCCTAAAAAACTGAATCTGTCATTTTTAAACTAGCCATTGGATTCCATTTTTCATGAAAAACTATTTGCACCATGTTATCATGCAAACATCCTCACTTTTTCACCAGCATTTTGTTCAGACTCCCAGTTTTAGCCTTTGTTTTATTTTTTTGTACAAACACAACAGATTTGCCATCAATTTTGGGGAAAATGGATTTTTAAGATTTATGAAATGGAATTGGATATTTTTTAAAACTGAAAATCAGTGTGTGTGTGTGTGTGTGTGTGTGTATGTGTGTGTGTGTGTGTGTGTTGGACCTAGAGTTATTTTCAACCTTACAGAAACTTTCTCATGTTCAAAAGACACTTAATAGAAAGCTCTTCCATATTTTATCGGCTTTTTCCCCATCCCATCTCAGCCAGACGCATGTGAAGGCATGCACACACTGCGGTACCAAGGTGCCCTCCCTCTGTGCCACCTGCCTGCACTGCCTTCGGACCTCCACTTGGGGGCAGTGGAACTATGGTGGGTGACAGGGTTCCTCCCCGGGAGAGTAGAGATAGCTTCCAGCTGCTCAATTCTGCTTCCTCCCTGCCAGCTCTCTGACCATAGCTCATTCCCAAACCCAAGTCACTGGCATGACACAAGGCAAGGTGTCCAGTGCCTCAGCCCTCAGTGCCACTGGGCCAGCCAGGTGTCTTACCTTATGGGAGTTCCTCTGTGCCACAGGGTTCATTTTTTAGTGCAGCATCACTGCAATTGTGCAGTTTCTACATTTGTTTCCCACTTTTTTTTTTCTTAATGGGACTTCTGATGCCGGAAAATCA
Organism: Neoceratodus forsteri; assembly: GCA_016271365.2. Taxonomy (NCBI): domain Eukaryota; kingdom Metazoa; phylum Chordata; order Ceratodontiformes; family Ceratodontidae; genus Neoceratodus; species Neoceratodus forsteri. Next base: position 1,318,957,209 of record CM028132.1, read on the forward strand.
TTGGCCTTGTGTGTGTATGTATGTACGTACATACATACATATGTGATATATCCAGAATCCTTTTGGTTGAAGAAGTGGTGAAGAGAAGAGGGTTTGGCTACATCGTGAACTGGGTCCCATCTGGAGGGATGGGGGCCTATATGGGGGGGCCTGCAGCCATCCAGGAGGGGAACCACAGTCCTCAAGGAATGGTTTAAGTACTACATTGGCAAGCATTTAAGCTAGCTGAGGGGGGTGGCAGAAGGAACCAGGGAAACATAAACTGTCCATCCCCGCAAACTGAAGTAGTCAATAAGGAAAACCCTATGGGAGGGAAATCACCAAGTGTGCCTAATAGCATGAAAATCAGTATGGAAAAAATGAAGAGGGATGGGAAGGAAGGCAGAGGTAGTAAGGAGAGAAGGCAAAAGGAGAAAAAAGGGGTCTGACAAGAAGGGTGGTAAAAGAATCTGGAAGGCCATGTGCGCAAATGCTCATAGTCTGGGAAATGAAATCCTGGACCTTGTGGCCACTATGGCAGAAGCTGACCTGGACATTGTCGCCATTACTTAGTCATGATGTATTGAGCACCACAACTGGGATATAGCCATACCAAGTTATACTCTGTTCAGGAAGGACAGAGAGGGTAAGAAAAGGGGTGGAGTGGCTCTTTACATAACAGATAGCATAAAAGCAACAGCGGCACAAGGAATACAGGGAGGGGCGGAGGCATTGTGGGTCACCCTAGAGACAGGGAATGATAGAGCTAGTTGCACTGGTGTGATCTGCAGACCTTCAGCATGGGCAGAGGGGGCAGATAAGGTACAGGTGGAAGCCATTCAAAAGATGGGGTGGTACTGCTGGTGAGGGACTTCAGTCTGCTGGATGTGGACTGGAGCATCCCAACTGCAGCTTCAACTAGGAGCAGGAACATCCTGGACTCCCTGCAGGTGGCATTCCTCAGGCAGCTAGTAAAAGAGCCCACTCATGAGGGAGCAATATTGGACCTGGTTCTCACCAACAGGGACAGCATTGGAGATGTCATGGTGGGTGACACCCTGGGGATCAGTGATCACCACACGGTGTGGTTCAGTATAGCTATTGAGCTAGAACTGAACCACAATAAGGCGAGGGTCCTGGACTTCAGGAGGGGTCAACTTTACAAAGATGGGGATTGCTTCAGGGATGCCCTGTAGTGGCGATTTTTGTGGACCTCACCAAGGCTTTTGACCTAGTAAATCATGAGGTACTTTTGAAACAGTTGTCTAATTTAAAGTTGTCTGAAGGGGTTATTTCATGGTTTAGGGATTATCTGGTTAACAGGAATCAAAAGACTTTAATTAATGGTATTCTATCTGATTCATCTCCATTGAAACGTGGAGTCCCTCAAGGCTCTATTTTAGGTCCTTTGCTTTTTCTTTATTTTTAAATTTTTTAGCTTTTAATTTTAAAAAGAATGAGTTATTGTTATATGCAGATGATGCAGTTTTGTTTTGTTCTGGTTCAGATTTTCAGTCATTACAGAAAACATTACAGTATGATTTCAGTTTGCTTCATTTTTGGTTTGATAAACATAAATTGGTGCTAAATTCAATAAAAACTAAGACAATGACATTTTCCCATCCTAGGAGAGTGCAAAGTCAAGAATTAAAAATTATTGATAATTTGGGTAAAGAAATTGAACAGGTTAGGCAGTTTAAATATTTGGGGGCACTTATTGATTGTCATTTAGCATTTGTTTGTCATGTAACAGAGTTAATCAGTAGGGTACATAAAAGGTTGGGATTTCTGTATCAAATTAAGGACAATTTGACCTATGATGTTGGATTACTGCTTACATATAGTCTATTATTAACTATGATGAATTATGGGTCTATAGTATATTCATTTACTTCTGAAAAAGTTATGGCTAGACTCCAAGTAACATATCACTCTATTCTGCATTTTGCTACTGGACAATCAAGGCTTACTCATCATTGTTTACTTTATAAACAATTGGGTTATCGATAAAGGGGAGATTTAATTTTAGGGCTTCGGTATTTTTGCATAAGGTTTTCTTAGGTATTTCTCCACTTAGTATTCTTAATTTGTTTCCAAAGAATATTCCTGGTTGTACAAGATCCCAGAGCATGAAAGGGTTTCAGGTTCCTTTTTGTCAAACAGCTTTTGGTCAAAATTCATTGAATTTTACAACTGTTAAGATGTATAATCAACTTCCTAAAAATGTAATAAGACAACCGAAATTGTCTACTTTTAAGTATGAACTTAGGAAAACTTTGTTAGAAAAGTCAAACTGTAAATGTTATGTGTAATGTGTATTTATATTGTGCTATTGTTTTAACTTGTTTGTATTTTTGTCTAAACTGGTCATTTGTGAAAATGGGCTTGTCCCACTGACTTACCAGTATAAAAATAAATAAATGACATGAAAAAAATGCCCTGCTGGGGGGGAGCACTTGGGTGGAGTGGAGTGGTGGACAAAACTAAAAGGGGCCATAAGGAAGGAAACAAATCTCTGCATCAGGCAAGTAAGCAAAACCAAGAGGAAAAAAAGAGACCACTGCGGTTCTGAAAAGAGGTGGCTAGGAAGGTAAGGGCAACAAAGTTAGCATTCAGGAGGTATAAGGAGATGCAGGGGGCAGGGGGTAGGGAGGTATACAACAAGAAGAGGGAGTGAGGGAAAGCAGTCAGGAGTGCAAAGGTGCAAATGGAGGAGACAATGGCCCAGGCAGCACAGAAAGGGGATGAGAAATTTTTCAGGTATGTAAGCAAAAGGAGAAAAAACAGGGAAGGGATTGTAAGGCTTAGGAGGGAAAGGGAAAATGTGTAGAGGGGACAAAGAAAAAGCAGACATCCTGAACAAATATTTTGTTCAGTGTTCTACAGAGGAAGGGAAGGCAAAGGACCACAGATAAGAGATGGGGCATGAGTCCATTTAAAGAGGAGAGAGTCCCTAAGGAATTAGCAAATCTGAAAGTGGACAAGGCAGTGGGGCCAGGCGGATACATCCAAGGATATTGAAGGAGCTCAGAGAGGTGCTGGCTGCATCTCAGACAGTCCTTCAAACCAGTCACTGGAGACGGAGTGGTCCAGGAGGATTGGAGGAGAGCAGATGTTAGTCCCACTTCACAGAAGTGGTAGCAGGGAGGAAGCTGGCAATTACAGGCCAATCAATTTGACTTCAGTGGTGGGGATAATAATAGAATGGCTGTTGAAGGAAAGGGCTGTGGAATATTTTGTAACCAGCGGCTTACAGTATCTGTGGCAGCATGGATTCACTGGGGCAGGAGGTCATGTCAAACAAGTCTGATGGATTTCTTTGACTGGGTGACCAGGGAATTAGAACAGGGTGGAGCGGTGGATGTGGCCTACCTAGATTTCAGTAAGGCCTTCAATACTGTTCCACATAGGAGACTCCTAAACAAGCTGGGCAGCCTGGGAGTGGATTCAGAAGTGGTAAACTGGGTAAGGAATTGGTTGGGGGATAGGCAGCAGAGGGTGGTGGTAAATGGAATTCATTCAGAGGAAGAAAGGGTGACCAGCGAGTACCACAAGGATCAATACTGGGACAGGTCCTCGTTAATGTTTTTATAAGCAACATCACAGAGTGGCTAGTAGGGAGGGTATGCCTTTTTGCATATGACACTAAAATCTGCAATAGGGTAGACTCTCCAAGGGAGGTGGAAAAATGAAGAGGGATCTAAGCAAGCTTGAAGAATGGGCAAAAGTGTGGCAACCAAGTTTTCAATCGGGAGAAGTGCAGAACCATGCACTTGGGGCACAGAGAACCCAGGGGCAGAATACAAGATGTGGGAGTGGTACTGATGACCACCAAACAGGAAAGAGACCTGGGGTAATCCTAGCTGATGACCTTAAGGTAGCCAAACAGTGTGAAAGGGCAGGGGGAAGATCCAGTGGGATGCTAGGGTGCATAAGGTGGGTATCACCCAGCAGAAAGAGGAAGGTGGTGATACCGCTGTATAAACGGTTGGTGAGACCTCATCTAGAGTACTGTGTCTAGTTCTGGAGACCACATCTCCTGAAGGACATAGACAGGGTAGAGGTGGTCCAGAGAGGGCAACTAAAATGGTGCAGGGTCTGCACCACAGACCTATGAGGAGAGACTAAAGGACTTCAATATGTTCTAGGCTTGTCACGGTATGAAATTATGATGGTATGATAACTGTCACATGTAATACCGTGGTTATTGTCATACTGTGGTATTGCAAAACAAGTAATTTTTGCACAGAAAAGAAACCACAAACTCTTGCATCAGGGAGAGTTGGCATGGAAGGGGTAGTTATTTATTTTATTTATTTAAACAATTGGTAACTGGGTAAGGCACACTGAGCCGAGGCGCAATTCAGTTAGAGCTAAAAACCTAGTTGAAAGGTTTCAGTAGGTGAATCCCTGTTATTGCGGTATTGGAAATTGCACCCCAGTATCTATACTGTGAATTCTGATACCACGATATACCATGATACTGTGACAACCCTAATATTTACACCCTGGAAGAAAAGAGGGAAAGAGGGCTATGATAAAGACTTTCCACATACCTCACGGTATAAATAATGTACAGGAGAGGCAATTTTTCCAGAAAAAGGTTGCTCAAGAACAAGGGGCATACTATGAAGCTGAAGGGGTAGAAAATTAAGGGAAACATGAAGAAGTACTTCTTCACAGAATGAGTAGTGGATGCCTGGAACAGCCTCTGCAAAGGTGCTGGGGTAAAAACTGTAACTGGATTCAAGAAAGCATGGATAGGCAAAGGAACCTTAATGGTTAGGGAAGGGAGGGCTATGCTGGAGATTTAGTAGGGTCTGTGGTATTACAGTAGGTTGGGAAAATGCACAGACCAGGTGGGCTAAGCAGTCCTTATCTGCGTCAGTGTTTGTGTTTCTATACGCTGTTTACTTTGACTGAGTTTGTGTAATATCAGGAATGCTTGTGCATTCTGAACCAGGCTAGAGTGGGACTGGGAAGGAAAATGAGAAGTTAGATGGAACCATAGAATTTGTCAGCAGATGAGGACTGCTTGGCCCACCCAGTCTGCAGTTGATCCTGGCCCGAGCCTAAGGAGTGTCTAAGTGCAAAATTTGACTGGACTGGAGGATAGGACAGACAGGAAGGACGGAGGCTGAGGTGGGATTGTATAAGGTGGCACCATCTAAGTCTGCACAAAGAGCTCACTTGGTCAACATGACAGGAGCGCCCGTCTCCAGCACAGAGAGATTTGACAGCAGGTCACACACTGGGATAAAGGAGGTGGGTACTGGCTTGGAGTGGTTTCTTAACCAGAGGGTGGGGTGCAGGAATCACAGAGCAAGCCTGATAGGATGCCACTCTTGGCACAACACACAGAGATATAGCTGAGTTGCTTCAGCGCAATTAAGAAGGTGGGTACTTTACAACTTTAACTAGTGTAGTGGTGGCTTGGAGCGGTTACTAAACGCAGAGATGTTCAAATCAAAACTTTTAGGACTTGTCCAGCCATGACTGTAGTTGAATTTTCACTTGCCCCATTCATTATAATGAAACTAGCTTTCTTTTTTTATTTGCCTTTCAAGGAAATTTACTTGCCCCAGACAGGGAGCAACAGGAATTGCACACCGCTGGCTTAACGTGGGGTGGGAATTGGGAATGGGGGATGGGATAATCCGCTGGAATCACTGAGCAAAATGCATAAGTAGCCTGCCTGCCTAGTTGCACAACATGGAAAAACCATGAACCATGGGTTTGTTTTTCTGTAAAACATCTAGGGCCTGATGTTTGAAATAGTGCAGAACAGACTGCAAAACTTAGTGCTGTGCCTTACGATTGCCTGGGAGCCTGAGGATGCCGTATTCAGTTAAATAGTGCACCAGGGATATTTTTTATTACAATATGGGCTAGCAATCAGAGAGGTGGACCACTAGCACCAGGGGCATTTTTTATTACAGTATGGGCCGGCAATAGGAAGGAGGAGGGGACCACTAGCGCAATGACATTTTCTATTACAGTATGGGCCAGCGATTGGAGGGAGGGGGACTACTAACACGAGGGATATGTTTTATTACAGTACAAGCTGACGTTTGGAGGGAGGGGGTGAGAGCTAGCACCAGGGATATTTTTTATTACACCATGGGCCAGTGATTGGGAAGGGGGGATAAGCACCAGTGATATTTTCTATTACAGTATGAGCTGGCAATCAGGGGAAGAGGGGGACCACTACCACCAGGAATATGTTTTATTACAGTATGGGCTGGCAATCAGGGGTGGGGGACCACTAGCACCATGGAGTTTACTTTGTACATTATGGACTGGCAAATGGTGTGAGGGGGGTTGCCAGGAATCAGAGAGAGCAGGTGTGTTCCCCCAGTGGCCAACCAGCCTAGGTAACTGCATTACCTCCAGAAGCCATTAGAGTTGCCCGGAGTAAATCAGTGTTTTGTCTGGCTGTATTTGCACTGCGCCAAACCTATTTGTGCAGCGAAAAGCAACTGAATATGGGGTACTGTTGCTATTCATGGCCATGCCCCTCCCCCTGCCCACCCTCATATGGTATGTTTTGTGTGGGCGCTAAACCTCTTTGCCCATGCAACAACCCCCTTTTAAATATGGGGACTCAGCGCAAGCCCTGGTTTGCGCACACAAAGATATGTTAGCACTGGAAAGGAGCAGGAAAATCCTAGCCCCCCCCAAATAATCACGGTAGTAAGTGCGGCAAACACCAACATAGAGGTGTCGATAGGGAGAAGGGCAGGGGTAAATGGAGAAAGTGACAAAGGCAAGAAGGACAGGGATGGGGCAAAAGGGAGTAAGGCCATCAGGAAATGGAGGGTAATGAGTACCAATGCCCGTAGTCTGGGCAACAAGCTCCCTGAGCTGATGGCCTTAATGGAAGAGGGATGCCTGGATATCATAGCAGTCACAGAAACATGGTACACAGAGAACCATGACTGGGATGTTAACATACCAGGGTACATAACCTACAGGAGAGACAGGCAGGGGAGAAGAGGGGGAGGAGTAGCTCTCTATGTAAAGGAAGGGATAAAAGCAACTGAACAAAAGAGTAAACAGGGAGGAGAGGAGGCACTGTGGGTCACCTTGGAGACTGGAAAGGGCACCACAATCCGCACAGGGGTTGTGTACACACCCCATGTCAGGGGAAGGAATGGACAAGAATATGATAGAAGGCATTCTTAGAATGGCAGAGAAAGGAGATACTGTTGATGGGAGACCTGAATATGCCAGATGTTAACTGGAGCACATTTGCTGCAGCCACATCCAAAGAGCAGGCCATTCTTGATGCCCTACAGGTGGCAGGCATTAGACAGCTAGTTTCGGAACCCACTCATGAGGGAGCAATCTTAGACCTCGTACTCTCAAACGGGGGCAGTGAGAGGATCTCAGATCTAGAAGTGGGTTGCCATCTGGAGACAAGTGACCATCAAACAGTGTGGTTCACGTTAAACTCAGCTACAGAGTCAAGCCATACAAAAGTGAGGGTACTGGACTTTAGGAGGGCTGACTTTGGCAAGATGGGAGAGTGCCTCAGAAAAGCACTAGCAAACAGGCTAGAAGGAGGTGTGCAGCAACAATGGGGAATTATCAAAACTGCCATCACAGAGGCAACAAGCCTTTGTGTGAAGCAAATGAACAAATCAAAATGAAAGAAAAAGCCACTATGGTTCTCAAAAGAGGTGGCTGTGAAAGTCAGGAAGAAAAAGATAGCATTCTGGAAGTATAAGGAAACACAGAAGGAGCAGGACAGAGAGCTGTACCAGTTAAGGCAGAAGGAAGCAGGAGGGAAGTCAGAATAGCAAAGGCCCAAACTGAGGAAAAGATAGCCAACTCAGTTAAGAAGGGGATAAAACCTTTATAGGTACATCAGATGAGAAAGACAAAGGGAGGGATAGTGAGGCTGAATAGAATGAACAGTGGTGGGCAGAGGGGACAGTGAAAAAGCAGGAATACTGAACGAATATTTCTGCTCAATATTCACAAAGAGGAGGAAGTGCCTAATCCAATTAACAGAAGCACTCTTGATAGGGGTCGATCCCAGTCCTTTCATAGAAGAAAGGTTCTGCAAGAACTCCTAAAACTGAAGGTGGACAAAGCAATGGGTCCTGATGGAATTCACCCAGAATTCTAAAAAGAATTAAGGAGAAACTAGTGAAACCACTGGCTACTCTTTTAATAAATCATGGGAGGATGGTGTGGTACCCGAGGACTGGAGGAAGGCGGATGTGATTCCCTTCACAAAAGTGGGTCCAAGACAGAGGCAGGAAACTACAGACCTGTCAGTCTGACCTCTGTGGTAGGAAAGTGATGGAGTCACTTCTGAAGGAAAGAATAGTCGAGTACCTAGAGGCCAGTGGAGCACAGGACCCAAGGCAGCATGGGTTCTGGCGGAAGGCATGTCAGATGAATCTAATAGATTTCTTTGACTGGGTGACCAAAGTAGTAGACCAGGAGGGGCTGTGGACATGGTCTACCTAGACTTTAGCAAGGCATTTGACACAGTCCCACACAAAAGATTAATAGTCAAATTAACCAGCCTGGGAGTGGGACCCAGGGTGGTAGCCTGGGTAAAACATTGGCTGGACAACAGGACACAGAAGGTAATTGTAAATGGAGTCCATTCTAAGAAAGGGGTTACTAGTGAGGTACCGCAGGGTTCAGTATTGGGTCCAGTCCTTTTTAATGTCTTCATCAGTGACATTGCAGAGGGACTGGAAGGAAAAGTATGCCTTTTTGCAGATGACACAAAGATCTGCAACAGGGTTGATACACAAGGAGGCGTGGAAAGGATGAAAAGGGACTTGGCAAGGTTGGAGGAATGGTCAGAAGTATGGCAGCTAGGATTCAATGCAAAGAAGTGCAAAATAATGCACCTGGGAAACAAGAATCCAGGGGAAGAATACACAATGGGTGGGGAGGTAGTAACAACAACAAAAAAGGAAAGGGACCTGGGGGTAATCGTATCAGATGACCTTAAGGTTAGCAAGCAATGTGAGAAGGCAGTAGGGAGGGCTGGGGGTATACTGGGATGTATAGGGAGAGGCATCAGCAGCAGAAAACAGGAAGTTGTTATCCCTCTGTACAGACAGTTGGTGAGACCCCATCTGGAGTACTGTGTCCAGTTCTGGAGACCCCATCTCCGCAAGGACATAGACAGGATAGAGGCAGTCCAGAGGAGGGCAACTAAAATGGTGCAGGGTCTGCAAGACAAGCCGTATGAGGAGAGACTAAAGGAGCTTAATATGTATACCCTTGAGGAAAGACGGGAGGGGAGACATGATAGAAACTTTTAAGTACCTCAGTGGAATCAACAAAGTCCAAGAGGGTAGCATTTTTCAGAAAAAGAGACTTGCAAGAACAAGGGGACACAATTTAAAAATAGAAGCAGGCGGTTCAGGGCAATGTAGGAAGTATTATTTCACAGAGAGGTAGTGGATGCATGGAAAAGCCTTCCTGAGGAGGTTGTGGGGTCTAAAACTGTGGGAGAATTCAAGAATGCATGGGACAGACATAAGGCAATTCTTGTGGGGGGTAGGAAGAAATAGGCTGTTGGTTAACTAGGATCTGCAGCCTATCCTGTAGGTAGGGAAATGGGCAGACTAGATGGGCCTAGCGGTCCTTATCTGCCGTCAAAGTCTATGTTTCTATGCATGCAAATCAGTGTTTCCCATTCATTGTTTTAGCGTGGTGGGCCACCACTCTTTTTTTTTTTCCCACCACCCTATATTTTTTTGCCACCACCCTATATTTTTATCCATAACTGATTGTTTTTTATAAAATCCTTCAAAATTGTTTTTTATTGCCATCCTTTATTGCACTACTACCCCTGTTTTGATACCAGCGCACTATATTTTAAAATACGCTTATGCAAATGTACGGTGCATATAGAAGGTCCAGAAAAATAACCCACCTTTTGACCCGATCACCACTGCCACTGTCCTGTATTTTTAGACAACGGGGAACACTGCAAACTTTTGAATATCATGCCCCTGGTATCTGATCTTGCCAAAACTCATGTGCAAGTAGGAAGCATGAGCAGTTGATGGGCGTTTTTCTCTGGAGACTGGCCCAGTCAACTGATCTATGCTTCCACGGAATTGCTTACATTTAAAAAATAAACAAAACTAATTCATAATACTTTGGCAGAAGGGTGGTTCCTAAGTCCTTGTTGCTCACTATGTTTACTCTGCAAACACATTGGTTTGTCTTCAACATTTTGAGTCTGTCTCCAGTTTTTTTTTTACCCCTGTTTTAAGTTCCTGTGGAGCATTGTTCTGCTTCAGAAATTTCTGGAATGAACCCTCCTTGTGCCAGATATAAATTATTTGTTTACATATTCCACCTTTGGAAGAGGAGGGATTGTAATTTGCCCCTGGGGCTGGCTGCACAGTCCTTTCAATTCTTGTTAGCGCATTTTGCCCCATCAACATTTTGTAACATCGGTATAGGGACCACATGGTGTGTGTGTGTGTGTGTGTGTGTGTGTGTGTGCAATTCATTCAACAGAATGCAGTGACTTTTCAGTGCTTTTATTTTCTATTTAAATGTTTTTGCCCTGTGGTAACATTTGAAGCCATGGTTCAACTAACAAGGATTTTTATTTCTCACTGCACCAGTGTTCTAAGGCAGGTGAGGGTTCAGTCCAGATACAGAACTAGACAGCTTGTGGCATTTAATCTGAGATGTATCCTGAGTTGCCTAGTAGGTATAATCAAGTTAGCATGCTCTTTACAGTGGATCCGTTGACCTGAAAATAGTGCATGTATGTCTTGTGAAAGTGTATCTGATTTTTCTTACTATGCACTGCAAAAGTACACCTGTGTGTCTTGTACTCATCTTTTTGGATGAAATAAAATTCAGTTTAAAAAAAAAAGCTCTGAAAATGACTCAAAGAATTGAACAGAGTGTGCACTCACACACTCACTGTACCAATGTCACAAAACATGAGCATGGGGTTGGAGCAGGCTAACAGGGAAGTAGATGGAATTGTGCAGCCAGCCCTTGAGAACAAATGGTCCCTTCCCTTTGGGGGAGGGGCATTAGTAAAAAAAGTATCTGAGGAACTCCCATACAGGTAGGGGAGCTTCCTTTTATTTTTGTGGTGGACTAAAAAGAACAGGATAGGTGCCCTAGTGTTAGTCTGTAGCAATGGCAAAGTAGCTCAAAAAAACCCTGCAGAGTCAGGCCAGGAGCACCAATCTGCAGCCCAGTAGGTGTGAGACTTACTTACAGTTGGTGGGAGTGGGATCAGGTCAGAGACTGGTCCACAGAAGGTATGACTACCATTTAGATAAAAATGTTACCAGGTGGAAGAAACTAGTAGTAAACTTCCCAGTCCTAAAACATTATCTGGATCCCTGCTCCTCTCCTCCTCATCTTTTTTTGAATTTGAAATTGTATTTATTTGATTTGCATATACTGGGTACCTGCATGGGATATACTATATTGGATTAGATATCTGTAACTAATCTCTCTCTCTTGCTTACATCTGAGAGAAGTTTTCTTTACTTTATAGCAATGTATGCTTTGTGTTTAATTATTTTAATTTTTAATTCAGGAAGGGGTTTTCAAAACTGCTTATCTTGTCAGCATATTCAGAAGGGCTGAAATAACTGCATATTTGATTTTCCTTTGTGGCTAACAAACCACCAGGCTGTTTTGGGGCTGGAGAGATTTACCTAGTATTTGACTTGGATGTTTGGATTTTCTCTGTTTGATTAGCAGGGTATTTTCTCTGTCAAATTGTTGTGTAGGGTATCTTGCTGACAGGAAGGCTGTCATCACAGCAGTGGGTGAGAGCTTTTAGCTGATTGTTTTGTGAGGGCACAGTTTAGGCCCAACCTCTTCCCACCCCTCACCCACCCCCCTGAAATAGTTCCTTTATACCTGAGGTCCTGACATCATTTCCTCAAGAGTGCAAGTGCATATCGCTGTCATATCTCTCTAGCACACTGCACTGACAATATAAGCATACACATTGTATAAGATATATATTTCTATATAACAAACCAATCACACACAGCCAGCACACACACACACACACACAAACATAAACAAACAAAAAGTAGATAAACATGGGGAGTAGTGCAATGTAATGGCTGTGGGGCAGCAGTCTCTGGGAGTCTTTCTGGAGGCTGAGATGCTGCCTGTTGCGAACAACTCTCTGCCCTGAGGGAGGAAGTTGCCCGTCTTTGGGCTGCACTGGTCAGTAGTAAGGAAACCTTCCCACAGGCCACACTGGACAGTAGGAAGGAACCTCCACCCATCCAGGGAGCACTAGTACCACCACCACTACCACAGAGGTTGCGAAAGAAAGCAGTTGGACCACAGTGGGCTCAGGAGGGTGAGGATGGTGGAACAGAGGCACACCCAGTCAATTGTTCCACTCACAATCCATACACTATTCTGGGGAGCATAGCTCCCCATGGATGCACCCACAGAAGACTGATGACAACTGTCACAAGAGGAGCCCACAGGAAGGAGGCAGAGGACAACACAGGAAGGAAGCAGCTCCTGGTGGGGACTCAATTATTAGGGGATAGAACTGGGAGGAGCTGGGAAAACTGAAGTAAGGTGCCTGCCTGGTGCCATGGCTTGGAGGAAAGGAAGCACATCCTCAGGATCACGAGAACAGCTGCAAGGAGTCTGAGCTGGATGTAATTGTCCACCTAGGGACAAATGACTTGACTCATCATGAGATTAGAGCAGTGCAGGAGGACATTGCAGAGTTGGGGAGGGGCCTAAGACAAGTAGCACACAGAGTATCTTTCTCAGAGGTGCTGCCTGTCAATGGAATGGGGGAGGCGAGGGTAATTAGCACCATGCAGTTTAATGAATGGTTGAAAAATGGTGTGGAGCACAGGGGTTTGGCTTCATTGGGGACTGGGGTTCCACCTGGAGGGACACCAGCCTATACTGGCAGGATGGTCTGCATCTGTCCAGGAAGGGAACAAGTCTTTTGAGCAATTGGTTTAAATGCTTCATTGGCAAGCTTTTAAAATAGTCAAAGGGGGAGGCACTGATAAGCAGCAGGAAAATCCCAGCCTCTCCCTACAAAACAGGGTACTAAATGAGAAAAAGACCGAGGTAGAAAGGTCAGTGGGGGATGCTGCAACAGAAGGTAAAGCCATCAAAAATGGAAACAATGAGTACCAATGCCCGTAGTCTGGGTAACAAGCTTCATGAATTAGTGGCATTGACAGAGGAGGAACATCTGGATATTGTGGCAGTCACAGAAACATGGTACACACAAAACCATGACTGGGACTTGAACATACCAGCATAGACTATCTACAGGAGGGACAGGGAGGGTAAAAGAGGAGGAGGAGTAGCTCTTTACATAATGGAATGAATAAAAGCAAGAGAACAAAAGGGTAAACAGGGAGGAGAAGAAGCACTGTGAGTAAATTTGGAGAAAGGCAATGGCACCACAATCCTCACAGGGGTTGTATACAGACCCCCTTCTCAGGGGAAGGAAATGGACAAGGAAATGATAGAAAGTATACTTAGAATGGCAGAAAAAGGGGAGATATTGCTGATGGGTGATCTGAATATGCCAGATGTTAATTGGAGTGCAGTTGCAGCAGCCACTTCAAGAGTGGAGTTATTCTAGATGCCCTACAGGGGCATGCCTCAGACAACTAATATTGGAGCCCACTCAGAGGGAGCAATATTAGACCTGATTCTCTCAAATGGAGATGGAGAGAGGATCACAGATGTAAGTGGGTAGCCATCTGGGAACTAGCGACCATCGAACAGTATGGTTCACAATAAACACAGCAATAGAGTCAAGCCATACAAAGGCAAAAGTACTGGACTTTAGGAGGCTGACTTTGCCAAAATGGATGAGTGCCTAAGGAATGCACTAGCAAATGGGCAGGAAGGAGGGTGGAAGAACAATGGGGAATAATAAAACTGCCATCACAGCAAGTACTGAGCCTTTGTGTGAAGCAAATAAACAAACCAAACGACGTAAGAAACCACTATGGTTCTCAAAGGAAGTGGCAGTGAAAGTTCAAGAGGAAAAGAAAGCATTCAGGAAGTACAAGGAATTGCAGAAGGAGCAGGACAGAGAACTGTATCAGTTAAAGCAAAAGGAGGCTGGAAGGCAGTCAGAACAGCAAAGGCCCAACGACGAGAAAAGACAGCCAACTCAGTTAGGAAGGGATAAAACCTTTATAGGTACATCAGGGAGCGAAGGAAGACCAAAGGAGGGATAGTGAGGCTTAATAAAGGGAGGAAGGGTGGGCAGAGGAGACTGTGAAAAGGCAGAGATACTAAACCAATATTTTGCTCAGTATTTACAAATGAAGAGGGAGGTACATAAAACAAACTGTAGAAACACTCTGGATATAGAAGTTGATACCAGCCCATTTACAGAAGAAAGGGTTCTGAAAGAACTCTTAAAACTGAAGGTGGACAAAGCAATGGGGCCTGATGAGATTCATCCCAGAATTCTAAAGAACTAAGGGTAGAACTAGTGACACCACTGACTACCCTTTTAACAAATCATGGGAGGATGGGGTGGTACCCGAGGACTGGAGGAGGGCAGATGTGATTCCCTTCACAAAAGTGGGAGCAAGGCAGAAGCAGGAAACTACAGACCTGTTAGTTTAACCTCAGTGATAGGAAAATGATGGAATCACTTCTGAAGGAAAGAACTGTCGAGTATCTAGAGGCCAGAGGGCACAGGACCCTAGGCAGCATGGATTCACAGTGGGAAGGTCACGCCAGGCAGATCTGATAGATTTCTTTGACTGGGTGACCAAAGTAGTGAGATCAGGGGGGGCTGTGGACATGGCCTACCTAGACTTTAGCAAGGCATTTGACACAGTCCCACACAAAAGATTAATATACATGTTAGCCAGCCTGGGAGTGGGTCCCAAGATGACAGCCTGGGTAAAGAATTGGCTGGAGAATAGGACCCAGAGAATAATAGTAAATGGAGTCCACTCAGAAGAAAGGAGGGTTACTAGTGGGGTACCACAGGGTTCAGTATTAGGACCGGTCTTCTTCAATGTCTTTATAAGTGACATTGCAGAGGGACTGGAAGGAAAAGTATGTCTCTTTGCAGATGACACAAAGATCTGCAACAGAGTTGATGCACAGGGTGGGGTGGAAAGGATGAGAAGGGACTTGGCAAGGTTAGAGGAATGGTCAAATGTATGGCAGCTTAGATTCAATGCTAAGAAGTGCAAGGTAATGCACCTGGGAAACAAAAACCCAGGGGAAGAGTACCCAATGAGAGTGCGATACTAACAACAACAAAATGGAAAGGGACCTGGGGTAGTCATATCAGATGACCTAAAGGTGGGCAAGCAATGTGAGAGGGCAGCAAGGAGGGCTGGGGGATACTGGGATGCATAGGAGAGGCATCACCAGTAGAAAACAGGGAAGTTTTATTCCTCTGTAAAGACAGCTGGTGAGACCCCATTTGGAGTACTGTGTGCAGTCCTGGAGACCCAATCTCCACAAGACCTCACAAAGACCAGTCCTCGGGTACCACCCCATCCTCCCATGACCAGCCTGGGAGTGGGTCCCAGGGTGGTAGCCTGGGTAAAACATTGGCTGAGACAACAGGACACAGAAGGTAATTGTAAATGAAGTCCACTCTGAAGAAAGGGCGGTCACTAGTGGGGTACCGCAGGTTCAGTATTGGGTCCAGTCCTTTTAATGTCTTCATCAGTGACATTGCAGAGGGACTGGAAGGAAAAATATGCCTTTTGCAGATGACACAAAGATCTGCAACATGGTTGATACACAAGGAGGCATGGAAAAGATGAAAAGGGACTTGGCAAGATGGAGAATGGTCAGACGATGGCAGCTAGGATTCAATGCAAAAGTGCAAATAATGCACCTGGGAAACAAGAACCCAGGGAAGAATACACAATGGGTGGGGAGGTAGTAACAACAACAAAACAGGAAAGGGACCTGGGGGTAATCATATCAGATGACCTTAAGGTTAGCAAGCAATGTGAGAAGGCAGTAGGGAGGGCCGGGGTATACTGGGATGTATAGGAGAGGCATCAGCAGCAGAAAACAGGAAGTTGTTATCCATCTGTACAGACAGTTGGTGAGACCCCATCTGGAATACTGTGTCCAGTTCTGGAGACCCCATCTCCACAAGGACATAGACAGGATAGAGGAAGTCCAGAGGAGGACAACTAAAATGGTGCAGGGTCTGCAAGAGAAGCCGTATGAGGAGAGACTAAAGGAGATTAATATGTATACCCTTGAGGAAAGAAGGGAGAGGGGGGACATGATAGAAACTTTCAAGTACCTCAAAGGAATCAACAAAGTCCAAGAGGGTAGCATCTTTCAGAAAAGAGACTTGCAAGAACAAGGGACACAATTTAAAGATAGAAGGAGGGCGGTTCAGGGGCAATGTGAGAGTATTATTTCACAGAGAGGGTAGTGGATGCATGGAACAGCCTACCTGAGAAGTTGTGGGGTCTAAAACTGTGGGAGAATTCAAGAATGCATGGGACAGACATAAGGCAATTCTTGTTGGGGCGAGAAGATATAGGCTGTTGGTTAACTAGGATCTGCAGCCTATCCTGTAGGTAGGGAAATGGGCAGACTAGATGGGCCTTAGGTCCTTATCTGCCATCAAAGTCTATGTTTCTATGTTTCTAAAGACATAGACAGGATGGAAGCTGTCCAGAGGAGGGCAACTAAAATGGTGCAGGGTCTGCACCGGAAGACATATGAAGAGAGACAAAAGGAGCTTAATATGTATAGCCTCGAGGAAAGGAAGGAGAGGGGCAACATGATAGAAATGTTCAAGTACCTCAAGGGAATCAACAAAGTCCAAGAGGGTAGCATCTTTCAAAAAAAAGAGGTGTGCAAGAACAAGAGGCGCAATTTGAAGATGGGGGGGTGGCTCAGAGGTAATTTAAGGAAGTATTTTTTCACAGAGAGGGTTGTAGATGTATGGAACGGCCTTCCAGAGGAGGCTGTGGAGTCAAAATCAGTGGTGGAATTCAAGCATGCATGGGACAGTCATAAGGCCATTCTAGGGGGTGGGAGTAGGAAGAAGTAGGCTGCTGGTTAACTAGGATCTGCAGCTTATCCAGTAGGTAGGAAATGGGCAGACTGGGTGGGCAAGCGGTCCTTATCTGCCGCCAAATTCTATGTTTCTATGTTTCTTTACCCTCAGTTTGTTATAGAATTTGCAGCTTTATGGATTACCCAAAGGGTCTTTGACAGTCTCGGCTATGCAGCCTGCTATCTGAGCCACTTGGACTAGAGGAGCCCTATACTGGGGGTTTAGATTGTGGATATCCAAATGGGTTTCTCTGCATTGAGGGAGAATGGGTGACATTTATAAGGCTTTTGGGAACCCCCAGACCTGCGTCATTAGCCACACATAATTGGCAGCTGAGGCTGATGAGTCATATCTCTGAAGATGATTGGTTGCATTGTTGGGCTCTGGCACATAGGGCTTGCCAGGATGGGTGGAGCCTTCCATGGGCAGTCTAGATGGACTGTCCTTTTTTTATCCCTCTCATCTATGTTGCTGTGTTTTATTATTTATGTTCTTTGTAGTGAACCTCTTGCATTTGTTGATGAGTAACATGCTTTGTCTTTTGTGCACTCCACCAATGTTTGTACTGGACCTGCTGTTTGTTGTGCCTCTCTTGTCATTAGTTATGCTTGTGTTGGCAATTTTGAAACTCTAGAAGAAGATTAACTACAAAAATGTATTTGAGCCTCCATATAATTTCTGGTTTCTGGTAAAAGATCTTATAAAATGAGTAGGAAAAATCCTGTATTTTGATTGGTTCCTACCGTGCATTTTAGCTGCTAACAAGTTCAGGTAACACAGCTACATTCAGGTTCAGGTTCAATGTTTTTGTTGTTCAGCAATCAAGCCTTTACAACATACTAAGCACATAAAATTATATACAAAAAGAGAGAAAAAATATTAAATCTAATATTACATTTAAAATTTTAACACATAAAATCCATGAACAAATTAATTGTCATAGGCAAGAGACGTTTTTCTTTGTGTTTCAACACCTGATAAAAAAAAAACTTGAAACCATCTTAGCATCCTCCAATGTCTGAGGGTGAAGAAGTATGAATAAAATATCATATTCTGCATTCACATATTTAATAAGAAAATCATTTTACAGATTAAACTGTGGGATTTTATATAAAGGGCACTGTACTGTAATATGATAAAGATCTTCTTGAAAAACCCTTGTTACATCTGCAAAACTCCAAACCTAAATTGGGTGGCGTCATCTTATTAAAAAGCATATTTAGAACAGATGATTCCCAGTCTTGCCCAAGTAATCATTTTTCTTTCTAACAGGGTCAGCCCAAGAGTAAGATATTTCTCTATAAGTACATCAATTTTATTTTGAGCTAACCATCTGGTTTGACGTTGAGCTCTGAGGAGCTCATTTGCTTATCATAGGCAAGCCTAAGTATTTTCTTTTTGACATACTCCTTAAACACATAAGATATTGATATTGATTTCTCCCAATCTATCCAAAGATGAAGCATATTAACACTGCCCAAAATACGTTGAATATTTTTGACCCAAGGAGACCTAAAATTCTGTTTGTGCCAAGATAATTTTTCTCTAAGGCATAGTAGAGGCATAATATTAGTCTGTTGATTAATAATTTTGATCCAGTAACTCATGAGACGTATATCAATTATTCTAACAATAGGTACTCTACCCAATTCAGCCCTAGCTATAACATTAGAAGTGGCAAGTGGAACCTGCAATAAAGATTTATAGTAGAGAGAAAGTGGGATCTCCAACCATGAAGGGACATTGTTGTTCCAGACCTCTGTGCCGTACAAAAGAATAGGATTAATTTTGGCCTCGCCAGCTATCAATGCCGGAGAGACCAAATATCCTGCATATTTCCTAGCAAAATGTAAGAGAGCCCTAACAATCAGTTTTGCCCTTATCACTTGTCCTCTCCAATGCTCTATCCAATTTCCATTCGAAGCAAACTTCACCCCCAAATATATATGAGGATACCACTTCAATAAGTTCGTTATTTAAATAAATCCTTGGTTTAATTTGATGTCCCTGTAAGGGTGCAAAAATCAGCAACTTAGTTTTTTTCATATTTATTAATAAGTCCAAATGTTTACATTTAGAACAAAATTGATTTATTTTATTTTGTAAACCTTGAGCAGATAAAGCAAAAATAATCAAATCGTCTGCATAGGCCAGACATGTACTGGGATATTCTTAATTTTTGGGAATCAAGAATATCTATATCTTTATAAGTCAGATGGGCATCAATATACAAATTAAAAAGAAGGGGGGCAAAGGACATCCCTGTTTAACTCAGTTGTACTGAAATAGTCAGAAATGTTGCCTTATTATCATATCTAATAACCGATGTTGTGTGAGAATATAACCTAATAATGGGGCTAATAAATTAATGGTACACATCTATTTAATAATATCTCCCATAACTTGGCTCTATTAACCGAGTCAAATGCTGCAGAAAAGTCTACAAACACAGCATACAGCTTCATTTTACGAAATGATCTGTATTTTTCTATCAGATGGGCTAAGATGTAAATATTATCTATTGTAGAACAATCCTTACGAAAACCTGCTTGAAACATCGATAACGGGGAGTTTGCAGTTATCCAATCTTGTAATTTATGTAATATTATTTTAGCAAAGATTTTTCCAGTAATGTCAATAAGACTGATCATGCATAATTAGATGGCAAATGAAGTTGTCTTTTATGGATTGGAACTATTATATTTCTTGTCCAAGATAATGGGATAAATCTCTTTTAAACAGATATTGAAAAATTAGTAAAAAACTACCCAATAATTCAAGTGCCTTGTAAATTTCTCCGGTATTAAATCGGGTCCAGGTGCTTTATTATTTGATAAATTCACAATGGCTTCTTCCACCTCTCCAATGAAAAGACTAACGATGTATTCCCCTCAATGTTAAAATTTCCTATCACATCATCATCGTTGGTAGAATGTCTGTTAAATAGTAGACTATAATAAGATATCCAAGTTTCCTTAGGATATATATGAGAGGTCTAGAATTCTGATCAGCTGTCCCCTTGGACATCAAAGCCCAAAAGCTTAATATCACCCTCCTTAATAACTCGGTATATAACACCCCATTGTTTTTTCAGTAAATTCTCTTTTTCTGATGGAGAAATTCCTTGTACCTTTCGATTTTATTTAAATTTATAATCACCATCTTACTCGGATTTTTATTTGTCTGCCTGATGGCCCTCATCAAATTTCTTTTCTCTCTCTTACAAATCCCATCAAACCAGGATGCTAACTGGGGCTTAACACTATTAGCTGAGTAAATCAGTGTCTTAATCTGTTGATACCCTATGTTTAATAATTCACTGATCCTTTCACCTTTGGAGCCATTATGTACCTGCTGAAATAACTCGACAAAAATAGAAGAGTATAAAAGGTTACAAACTCCTTGCATTGACTCATTATTCAATCTTAACCTTTTTTCCCACTAATCTCAATATCCGCCAAGGGCTTATTGGGGGGAGGAATGACACTATCAGAAATCCTAAAATCCAGCAAAATTGCTACATGATCGCTTTCTGTTCTCATAGCCACATAGTCTCCTGCAGAAATGATAACTAAAAGGAGAGCATAATATAAAATCAGTTACGCTCTTACCAACTGGGGAGAAAAGTACTATCACCCGACGATCCCTTCTAATCTCCCATTAAGAATCAAGAAATTATTCTCTGTGATAAAAGTACTAAAATGTCCCCTGCCTCATTTACAATCATGTCAGTTGTATTTCTTTTCCAAATCTGCCATATATAATAGTTCTTGTAACAATAAATTATCGAACTCAGCTATCCTAGCTTAAAATCCCAGCTAAAAGGACAGTATCTATCCAATTTGACTGTATCATTAAATCTATTTCCATTGATAGTTTGGACCAAAATGATATGTAGAGTAAGTGTGAAAACATGGTGGAATATAAATGTTAACAATCAGAACCATACAAAGGTCCCACTACCATAAGGATCTAGGGAGTTGAGAGTAACTTTCGATTACCCTTAATCCTTCCTAATTTTGATCATTGTAACCAGACCTCCTTTGTTCTTCCCATGTTTTTTCCCCTTTAATTGCTGGCACAAAACTAGTTTCATATCCATTCAGGAAAGGAGATGTTAAAACCCATGTCTCCTGGAAAATAATCACTTCATGTCGCGAAATAAAAGCAACCCACTGCGGATCCACAAACTTATTATGGAGTCCTGCTATATTCCAATTAAGGACATTATAACCAGGGTTACTTTCTGACCCCCTTCCTGCTCTAATGAGGACTCATTACTTTGTATTTCCAAAAAACTTAGTCAAGGTTGCATGGCTCTAGATTGACCTGATGTCTCCCACTCATTCAATTCCACCATGTAAATACCCACCTCATCCAACACATGTCTATTTTCAAAAAGTAATACTAACAATTGTGCAGAACCAATAATACAGTTAATCTGAGTACCCTCTTTATCATTCCAAACTCTATTCACCTCCACAAATTCTTCTGGAAGTATATGGGTTTTGATAATAGTTGATAAAATCATTCACAATAATGATGGTAAATTAGTAGCAGTTTCTCCCTCCAATATATCCAGCCCAAAAATAGAGATCATTGAGGTTTCACGGGAAACTCCAAACTCCCAATTCAGTGTTACAAGAGTAATTTTGAATATATCATATGTTAACATTTTTCCTATTTTTGCCCTATTATAAACATTTTTCCAAATTGTTGACCAGGTCACTGGTGTTGATAACAGTAATCCCAAAGAGTCTACCAGGCCTTGCTTAGCCCAGACCAATTTTGCCATATCCATGTTAGGGAGCATAAAGTAAACTGAATTAGTAGGGTTGAAAGTATCCCTAGTCACCATAATAAGAGCATCTGCGACTATTGGTAACCCTAATTCTGCTCTCAACATATGGGCTATCAGGCTGGTTGCAGTAGATTCATAATGTTTAAAATACAGCTTATCCAATTTAAAAACTACTTCTTTCCCAGTACAAATTAAATTATATGCTTCCAGGTCATACCCTTGGGGTTACTATCCTCCTTAGCTAACATGAGATGTGGGCAAGATCTTTATTAGACTGATCTACCTTAATTAAATTCTCCTTAGAGTTTGTTTTTTGTTTCACAGTGTAATCACCCTCCCCCTTTTCTTGATCTTTTATAAGTGTCCCATCCACAAGTACAGATTTGTTTTTTTGGTCAGGATTCTTCCTTGTATCTCTCTGTACCTCTCCTATCCTAATGGTACCTGTAACCCCAATTTTATTAATCTTTTCATCCTTAATGTTTAATTCATCTTTCTGTTTTCCTAAGTTAGGAGTCTGAGTAAGTCCCACAGGCCCAAGCTTTTTCTTCCCACCTTTTTTCTTACTTACTCCACCCTATTTTTGCCCTTTTTGCCTTTTGAGGGCTCTTGAACATTTAGGGGAGAAAATGACAAATTATGCCTAGATCTGTGAACTTTCTTTCCCCAATAATTGTGAAATTTGTTGTTCTAAAGCAGCAAACTTACAGCACAAAAACTAGAAAGAGTTTCCAGGCTGTCTAAATACCATTATATGCCTCAATAAAACAACATTAGACATTACTGGATGTGCAAGAGCCTTAATGGTATATTTTGATATAGTATTCGGACACTGAACAAAAATCTTTATCTAAATGGATGTCCTGGACCTCTTTGTCCATTTTTGAAAAACTCTTCAGGCGCATCATTAAGGGATGAATACACCATTTCTTTAGAGTCGATATTGCAGACCCCTACCTCACTGCAGATCTCTAATGGACTAAATAACTTTATTCCTGAGGGAAAGCATGAAATACCATCATCTTTATCTATATAATCTCCTTGCCCAGACATGCATTGCTGACTTGCTTCTACCTCTCCCATCCACTCATCTTGTCTAAAAACCTGGGAATGTTCCGCTATATTTGTTTTTTTCCCCAAAAGTGGTACACTCGTAACCTCCTATATTAGAAACCATATGTGTGCTGTTCATTTTTGGAATGTCCTGAAAAATATTATTAGGGGCTTTAGGAAGGGTTTTTTTTTTTTTAAAGAAATCAGTTATTTTCCCTTGGGACGGAATTTTAACGCCAGTCTCTAAGTTACTAATTACTTCCAAGTCCGGAGTTATATTCTTATTGTCAAAAGAGGATAATTGTTTAAATTCCTCAAATTCCCTGTTAGTCCCATCGCTACCACTAAATTGGTTCTTTAATGAATTAATCAAAGTCTCTTGATTTGTGTTATTCGGACTGTTCTTATCCCAGCTCTTAGCCATCGGAATTTGATTTCTTCCATTAAATTCTGAATTATCTCCAGCTAAATCTGATCTGCATTCCTCATTCATAAACTCCTTAAAGGAGTGAGGTAAGTAGGATACTACGGGACTTTCTACCAAATCCTTAGGGGTCGAAGCCGTGATGACCAATTCCTGCATAAAAACACAGCAATTGCCTTTTTTATTCTTTTTTGGATTTATCCTTTGCTTCCCTTTAGTTGCCCCTTTAACAGTTTTGTTTACCATCTTACCACTTGAGTATACATATAAGGAAAGAAGAGAAAAAATCAAATCCTAACTCAAAAAAAGAGACTGAAAAGGAGTCGGGTGACAGCTTATCTAAACAGTTAAATCTTCCATGAGCATCACTCCTTAAATTTGTAGAAAGCCTTCCCACCTGAAAACAACCAGACCCACCAGTTAAAACCAAAAATACAAAACCAGATAAACATTAAAACCTATTTAAATGAGGGTCCCTCTTTATAGGTACATATTCCTATGTAAAATCTACTCCGAGTGGCACTGCACCACCACGCCAAGGCATCACGCCACGCCATGCATGAGCGATGTTTGAATGCCGCAGCAAACCCTCCCACAGAGGCAAACCTGTTTCTATTATTGGCTCACCCTGAGCTGAAATTACATGCAGGTAAATGGCCTCTTGCACACACCTGGGTAATCCCCTCAGTTCAGCAGAGCAGCAAGATGAAACAAATCAGAGCAGTTTCAGTTACAAAGTCACACATATGCTACTCACAGTCATTTTCAAGCTGCCAAACTGTTCCAAAAACACAGATCTCTTGGATAGCTGCTGCTCAAAGTATATTGCACAAGTGTCCCAGTGAAAATAAAAGGCTGGTGATCTTGCAGGGAAAGGATGTTTAAATGCTGCAGCAAACCCTCCCACAGAGGCAAACCTGCTTTATTGTTGGCTCACCCCTGAGCTGAAATTACATGGAGGTAAATGGCCTCTTGCACACACCTGGGTAATCCCCTCACCTCAGTTCAGCAGAGCAGCAAGATGAAACAAATCAAAGCAGTTTCAGTTACAAAGTCACACATATGCTACACTCACAGTCATTTTCAAGCTGCCAAACTGTTCCAAAAACACAGATCTCTTGGATAGCTGCTGCTCAAAGTATATTGCACAAGTGTCCCAGTGGAAATAAAAGGTTCCAGCTACATTAAAAAAAGTAGATATTATGAAGCAAAATATAATGCTGAGGTTTTAATCACCGGCATTTTTCCCCTGCAGACCACAAACATTTTTAAATTCCTCCTCCTGCTGTGCTGCTGTCACTTGTGGTTTAATTTAACAGTTTCAAATACTAACATACTAAAAGCCAGCAGATTAGGCCCAATGGACTATCAAGTCTGCTCATGGATCAATGCCCACCCAGGGCACTGTTATAGCCCCCCTTTCCCCACAAGGTCCCTCCCCCAACCCCCAGTGAGGCTCTGGGATGCACCTTCCCCCTGTACCTATCCCAGCCTCTTTTGAACCTCTCCACAGTTGCAACAGTCAACAGTTCTGCAGGCAGTGCATTCCAGGGCTCCACAACCCTTTCTGTGAAGTAGTGCCTCCTTGTCTCCCCCCTTAGTTCCCCAGTGACCAGCCTCATTGAGTGCCCCCTGGTGGCCCCTACCTCCCTCCTTCAGCTGCAGCACCCCCTCAAGGTTGACCCTGTTTATTCCCTTGAGGTACCTGAAGACCTTTATCATATCCCCTCTGTTCCTCCTATCCTCCAGTGAGTACAGGTTGAACACCTCTAGCTTGCTCCACATCCACTAAATACTCCCAAGCTTTCTTGCTTTGGCTATTTCCTAACTGCCATAACACACATACAGACACAAGACTATAATTCCGAATAATATAATGGACTCCATCCCGTCTGTTTGCTGCAATCCGTCCCAGCCGCTGCTGCTTACTCGCTTACCTCTCAGTTAAACTGTGCAGCCATTTCTTCATTCTCTTCCATATTGTGATGAAATACCTTTTTTTTTGTAAACCAATACTGGCAAATTGGCAAATACCAATGTTTCTTATTATACATAACTCTGTATATAACGATCCATTTGTTCATTGTTTACTCTGTATCTTTGTAATCCTTGTATCTGTGTATCTAACATTGCTCTCTAGTATGTTCCTACTAGGTCAGTCCTGCACAGAAAATTAACCCCCCCACCCTTGACTTGAATTAATGACAAAGCCTCCTCTTAGCTGCATTAACATACAGGGTGTGAAAGCTTATTTTGAGTCTCTCCCCTCCTGACTTTATATGAAATAACAACAATGCCTCCCCTGACCACTTTACATCCTGCTAAATTAGTTCCTTAAACCCACAGCACTCACCATGTACCCTGGACTGTACCAACTGCAATATGTACCTCTATATGAAATAGCTTACAATTGTAAATACTCAGACCAATTGCTGTTATTTCTTGCATTTTTTGTCTCTGTACTTGTGCACCCATACTCTGTAATTACCTTTCTGTGTTGTCCTCTTGTCAAGACGTGGAACCTTTGAAAAAGAGCATTTTGCTCAAAGGTTATGTCCGAATGATGAAATAAATGAAAATAAATAAATAAATAATGTAATCTTTGTAACCTCCTGGGTCATGCCTAAAAATAGTCATTTCTTGGCTATGGCACCTGCCCAGTAAACAAAAACTAAATAAATAAATAAATGTATATACAGTAGCTTGCAGAGCATCTTACCGAAGAGCTGCAGTGTCTTATTGAAGCTGCTCCCAAATGAATGATTACTGATATAAGCCTCTTTCCTCTCACTTGTTACTCTCATGCATGTATTGCCGTGTCTCTGTTCCTCTCCTTGACGCAAACAGTAGTACAGTTAGAAAAAAATAAAATTATACATGCCAGGTCACCAGCTATTCGAAATTGTAACCTGGCCAAAAACTAAATGTTTCAGCAGTGCAGACCTTGGATAAAAATGAAACTTTTTACCAGCACAGTAGCTTGTTCCCAGCCACTGCCTGACCCCTCATATGTTGACTCTATCATTGTGTGGCATGCCTCCTGACTTTCTTTGTTTTGCTTTTTTTTATAATACAAATTGCAACATCTAGGTCCGAGCAGTAAAAAAAATCATTGTGTAGTGTGGGGCATGAAAGCCATGGCAACCATAGTGTGATAGGCAGAACTATGGAAGCCACAGTAGGACAAAGGTGAGAAATGCAAAAAAAAAAAAAATGCAAGTAATACAGGTGGAGGAACTATTTTGCAGCAAACTACTGAAAAGACTGTTATATTAGATTAGTTAAACATTAAAAAATGTAAATTTTTTTCTCACATTTAACATAACGTGACCCATTTTACAAGCACAATAAGACACTCCATGGGTGTACATTAGACATTTCTTACACATGGCCAGGGGCTGAAGGCACTGTCTGTTACCTTCCTTGGTGGTCTGAGTGGTTGTCGTGTTTGTGGTGGGTAGTGATGTCATTCTAGTTTTGATAATATGACAACAGTTACATATAATATGACATCCCTAGCAGCACAGTGGTCATATCTAGTGCTAGGGGGAGCCTCTATTATGGGAACCACTAACATGGTCTGCTAATGGCCCTCGAGGAATGCCAACCCCATGGCATTTTCAATCTCCCATCACCCCAGTACAACTAAATAACAATTATACCCAGTAATCAAGCTGCACTACCACCAGGACCACCTTGGAATCTCACTCTCTCATACCACCAACCCCCCCTACAAGCAGCCCACATCACACTATGGCTCCAACTCTGGTAGCCCAAATTGTCCGTTCCCTCCCAATACCGAAGCTGGCCCAAGAAAACAATCAGCATCTCAACACCACTAATCAGCACTCTAAACTGCATCAGTTAGCTCTTCTTCGCATACTCCTCCTACTCCTACTTTCAGGTAACATGCACCTAATCCAGGACCCCTGCTGCTGCTTCAGCTTCTAAGGAGGATAGACACAGCAGCCTACTCCTGGCCTTCCTCAATATCTGTAGCCTACCCAGGAAATTCACTCCTCCAGGGCTGGATTTAATAACACGACCCTGACATCCTTGCCTTATCAGAGACCTGGCTCTCAAAAACATCCCAGATACCTCTGTCACCCTCAGTGGCTACTCCATCTTCCGAACCGACAGGCTAGGCAAGTGGGGAGGTAGATGTGCCATCTACATCAAAATGTCCCTGCAAGCCCTCTCTATCCCCCTTCCCCCACCAGCCCATGGTGCCCAATCTATTACCAGTCAAGGTCACAGGGTAATCCTGGTAAAACACTATACATTGTGTCAGTATACATCTCACCCACAGACCAAAAGCTAGCCTTTGATTCTATACTGACCAGCATCTCCCATCTCCTTCCAGGAGTGGAAGTAATTATAATGGGTGATTTCAACGTAAACTGGCTATCCCCACATCAACTACTTACAAAGATGCGCCCTTGCTACAGCCTCACCCAGGTTGTCCAATCCCCACCAGACATGACCCAAGAACTGGGTCCTCCACCCTTATCAACCTTATCCTCACTATCCACCCCAACAACCTCTCCAGGATTAAAGTTCTCCCAGATGCAATAAGTGACCACTCCCCAGTCGCCTGCAGGTGGTCTAATAAACTCCCACCAGCCTCCTAAAATTACAGTCCACGGTGTCTCAAAAGAGCCTCTCACGCCTAAGAACATTCCTTACCTCATGCGACTGGTCACCCATCTACACTGCCCGCACTGTAGATGCTGCCCTCATCTCTTTATCACCACCCTTAACGTTGCTGTGATATCTTTGCCCCTTCAAAAACAGATCCTAAAAAACAGGGATACCCCATGGATCCGCAGCCCCAACTTGACCAGATGCACCATAGAGACAACCTCTGGCATAAGGCCCAAACTCCCAGACACCGTGTGACAGACAACTCTACAAAGCAGCCAGAAACAATTGCACCTGGGCCATCAGGCAAGCAAAGGCAAACTACTACAGGCAATCCCTCACCACCACATGGGGCTCAGGAAAACTTCTGGAACAATATTAAGGAGCTCTGTGGAAAACTGTCTCCCATGCCTCTACGCAGCTTCAGGTCAATGAGGCCCTATCCTAGGATCCCACTACCATCTCCAATACCCTAAACACCACCTTCTCAGACCTTAGTCACATACTCCTGCATAACTTCTTTGACTCAGTCCCTAACTGCCCCTTGGACAGCTCAGGCTCTAAGGTCCCCCCTCCCTTCTGGCTGCACATTGTCTCCTGCAGGGAGGCCATGCGCTACCTATCTAAAGCCTTGGTAAACTCGCGCTATAGCAGTGACTCCCTCAACCTCAAAATTCTCTGCCTAACACTGGATGTGACCTTGCCACATCTTACCAAAATACTCAACTGGTCATTACACCTCAGCCAATTCCCCGTTCTATGGAAGAACAGAATTATAACACTAATTCTGAAGAGTGGTGACCCCACTTCCCCTAGCAGTTACCGACCCATCTCGATCCTACCCCCCTCTCAAAGGCTCTCAAACAATTTGTTGGACCAAGTCACAGACTACTTAGCCAAACATAATTTGTTCTGCCAAGAACAACATGGCTTCAGGAGGGATCACAGCACTACCACTGCCCTCCTCAAATTTACATTGTACATACATGAAGCCCTGGAATAGGGCTATGTAGCAGTGCAATCTCAGTCGACTTGACAAAAGCATTCGACACAGTCAGTCATGCCCTACTTCTCCACTCCCTTCCCTCCTATTCTTTCTCTCCTGAGACCATCTCCTGGCTCAAAGACTATCTCTCCGACCGGATGCAACAGGTCAAAATCAACACCACCTTCTCCTCCACTAAACCAGTCCTAACGGGTGTCCCGCAAGGGTCTATTCTAGGGCCACTGCTTTTCACTCTCTTCCTAAACTCCCTCCCTTAAGCCTGTAGTGGGAAGCTCCTACTCTATGCAGACGACGCAGTCATTTTCTGGAAACACCCCTATCCTCACTCCCTCTAAACTGTCCTACAAGGTTTTTTCAAAGAATTAGAATCCTGGTTCACTGAGCATCACCAGACACTCCACTACAACAAGACAAAATCCATCATCTTTGCTGATCATCAAAGCCCTCTCTGTAGCGCCCCCCCTTATCATAGCCAATGCGCAGGGTCTCCTCTTCAAAAAGGTCTCTACCTTCAAATACCTGGGCATCACCCTGGACACATCCCTCACCTACCACACACACATTCAACACCTTTCCTCTGCTGTGAACACTGGACTGGGGATTTTATATAGACATAAGCACTGCCTACCCCCTCAGGCCCTGCGTCTCATTGTATCCTGCTCTGTCCTCTCTTTGGTGGACTACGGCATTGTAATCTATGGCACTGCAGACCACACCCTCCTACACTGCATCAACCTAGCTCTCAACAGAGCTTGCTGGCTGGTCACTGGCTGTGATAGATTAACCCACACATGCTAGCTCTACAAGCTTGAGGACTGGCTGACCTTCAAAGGGAGGCTTAAGTACCCCACATACCTCCAAGCCAAAAAAATACTTATGAAGTTAACACCAATAGGCCTCCACCACCTCATTGAGCCAGTATCACATAAATGGGCTACTAGGCGCCGTACTACTACTTCCCTCCTAGTTCCCCAATGCAGGACCTCTCTAGGGCAAAGGTCTTTCTGTTATCGTGCTCCCCTCTGGCTCAATGACCTACAACCCTCCATCTCCCAGGCCCCTAGTCTTGGACAATTTAAAGCTGGTATCATGAACCTTCTCCTTGACTCTGACACCTGTGGCTATAGCTAATACTCCTCCCCACTGTGAGTTCACCAAAGATTGCACAGTCATGGATAAAGACCTAGCTTATCCTATGACTACATCCTTAGTTCCCACTATCCAGCTGTAATTTCACTCTGACTCAGGGTTCTGTTATTTCCCTCTGAATTTCTGTAACCAGACTTGCCTCACAACTGTGACTCAGGGTCTTCCCAGGCCTTTGAGACAGTAACTAATATGCAATGTGATTACACTGTGCTGAGTGACCTATGTATTACTGTTATCAAATGTAATATTTGTGCTTTCCTGTACTGACGTGGAGCCTTTGTAAAAGAGTCTATAACTCAAAGGATTGTAATTCTGATTCTCTCAATAAATAAATAAATAAAATAATGTACACTGTGCTCTGTTTCAGTCTGTCACCGGTGTTGGCCTGCTTGCAGGCAGAGGTCTCTACTTTTTTGTGCTGGTGGCTTACATGAGCAATTCTTGTTATAGGTCACAGTTCCAAGATGGGAAATGTGTGTACACCCTTTCCCTCTTATTGCGGATGGGGACAAAAAACATAAAAACATGGGTCTGTTGGGCAAAAAAGCTTGTAATGTATTGGGGGATGCCACTGTTCATGAGGTGAGGTCACAAAAGTCCATGTTAAAAATTTGGGTGAAAATACCAACAAACACCCTGGGCATTAGGGTTTCAACCAGCATGCAACCCTGTAGAGACTGATAGGCGTCAGGGGTGTAACTTGGGGATTGTCGGGTTGTAATGTTTCATGCCATTCCACCCCCACCCTGCAGCCAATGATAGGCATCAAGTGTGCCTTGGACTCTTCAGCCCCAAAGTTCACTCCATTCTCTATACTGCACCCATCTCAGCATATTTCCTTATGAAATGGGGTGAGCATAAGGCCGAAGACCCCAAGGCACACGCAACACTTGTCGGTGTCTGCAAGTGAGGGGTGAGAATGAAATGGCATGTGCGTTATGGCTGACGACCCAAAGGCACACCCCAATGCCTGTCAGTCTCTGCAGGGTGGAGTGGGGTTGGCGTCAGTTCAATACTTTACTGCCATTCCTATTATGCATTTCTCTAACTCCTGCACTACCAATGCCAATGTCAGCAAGACCACATTCAGGATTGACAAATGCTTGTTTTCTGTTGCAACAGTTATGGGTCTCTGTCATTTTATGAAAATTGCCTGTACATCCCTTTGGAATCTGTCAGCAAACCATTATAAAACACACTCTGTAGGAAGTTAGAAACTACTGAAGGTAATGTTTGGATGACTTTTTAATATTCTACAGGAACACACAGTTAAATGGTCGCTTAACTGGCATGAAAGGAGAAGGAGAAGGAGAAGAAGAAGACTTTCCATGCACATTGTATCCCAAAGTGCTTTACAAGCAATGCTAGACTGGTAGTGAAGTGACTGAACATGTAGTGGAAACCATTTTACACATCAGCACCCACACACAGTCTTGGACAGTTGCATGAACCTGTTTGCTGGGAAGGGGAATGTTGGCCAGGACACTGGGGACATACCCCTACTCTAAACTGGGGGAATTGCTGGCCGTCAGCCAAGATGACCACTTAGCGTGTGCTGGAGGAGAGTACAGATGTCTTGGGGACAGGGGACAGGCCTCCTCCTGTCTTGCTTCCTTCAGAGGCTGAATGTTTGACTTTGTCTACTTCTGTGGTTTGTGACCAGGTTTTGACATATAGTTCTTTAAATTTGGACTGTAATATTGAGGTTGTACCTGAAGCGGATGTTTCTTCGGAGGGATAGGTCGGCATCCTTCGATCGAGCGGCTGGAATGCCTCTCTTTAGACCTAGTGGATTGCGATGAGCTTTGCTCCACAACAGACCTCCGTAGCTGCATTGTTTACACCGGCTCATCCGGCACAGATTGATAAACAGTGTCAATTGATGTGTGATGCAGCATTCCTGCAAGCGTCGGAAGATCAGCCTGTTGGCTTGGAAGCTGCAATTCCCTTGGCCTCGTGTTTACAGATTTCTCCTGCGGCAATGACTGGCAGTTCAATCACTGATTGGGGTGCGTGCCTAGAGTCTGGATCAGGGGAATTGAACGACGAGTCTTCCGCTCAGTCTGTGGGTTCTAATTCTGCATATGGTGTGGATTTACAAGGGGGTTCAGCTGCTGGTGCATGCTACTGCTACCTACAGAGCCCAAAAGTGGAGCATTTTTCAATGGATTTTCAACTTCAGTCCCCTCGGTCCCAGGTACCTCTCTTGTTTTAGTCTCTTCCACTAGTGCTATTCCTTACCTTTTAAACAGAATGTTGCTATTAATGATTCTCCTGCAGTTTGCTTAGATACTGCTTCAGTGTACCCCATTTGATACTACTCGTTCCCCTGCTTATGATGACAATGTTTCGTGACAGGGGTCACTATTGCAGAGGCTTTATAGGGGGCGGGCTGGCAAAATCGCCAGTTTCTCTTACATGGTCCTCTCCTCCTGGACTCCCTGGAGTAGCTGATGTTTGTGACCTTTAGCTATTCCTTCAGGTCTGCATTTGACACAAATCAGTCTTGAACTTGGGTCTTGCCTCTGCTCCTGCTGATTTTGTCCTGGCCTGTCTACACCTCCTTCTCCTACTCCACCTGTTTCCAACTTGTTAATTTCTTCCCGATAGCATCTACCAGTATGACCTCTCACCCACAGCTCCCAGTCATCCGTTTATATCAATATGGGACAACCTACAGCTACTACTGCCCCACCTACTACTTCTTCTACATATTCTGATTCTCCCCCAGGAAGGGGTGCAGGCTTCTCTACCAATACTGGGTCTCACCCTAGATCGTATGCTGGACTTTTTCATGCACCCCCCAAACTGGCGAAATCGGCAATGCTGTCAGAATCAAGTACAAAGGGGTTTAGAAGTTTTCCTGATCGGATTTATGATGGGAAGACCTTCATTAAAGACAGTCTACAGTTTTGCCATAGAAGTTTATGCTGTCATCCATATTTCTGGAGATACTAATTTTGATCTTAGTTTTAAGACTGCTGCAGGCCTGGAGCAATTTTAGGCATGTTATCAAGGTGAAATACACCCCACTATGGTCTCCTTTTGTGGCTATTCCCCTTTCAAGACCTGCTATCAGAACCATTACGGTGTTGTTTAAAAATGAGGGAGTGACTGTTACAGATATTATTCAATGGTTAAAGTTAAAATGCATGGTTTTAGGCCTTCCGGAAGCCATTATTGACTCTGAACAGTTTTGACCTGTGGGATGGAAGATTCAAGTTCAATTACCCTATCTGAATGGTGTGTTGCAACATCTCCCAAGTTGTTTTTACTTGGGCAGGGATCGTGGTTTTATTTTTTATCCTGGACAGCCTAAGTCATGTTTTCATTGCGGAGCCCAGCCTCACTTGAGTAATGCTTGTGATAAACTGAAGTGCTCGCTCTGTTTAGGCATTGATCAAACTAGTCTGGGATGCCCAAACCCTACCTATTGTAACCTCTGTGAAGCTACTTCCCATACCTTTTGTAACTGCCCTTGGGCCTTCCACAATGATCCCTCTAACACACAAGATAAACAAGATGAAGTTGTGTATAAGGCTCAGCAGCATGCTGCCAGACCTTCTCCTACTGCTCAGCCACCTTCCTGTGCTGCTCCACCCTCTCATTGTGCTACTCGGCCCCTCCCCTGCAGACAATCCATAGGATCTTGGACAGACCCCAGGGCTACGGTCAATGAGGGAGGAATCCTCAAACCTAGTTTCTGATTCTGTTGTTGCTTCTGGTATAGAGTTGAGTTCAGAGAAGGTGGACTGTTCTGCTCCTGCTCTACCCTTTTCCGAGCCAGGGCAAGAGATCCCTTTGGGTGCGGTCATCCTGGATTTGGGTGTTGAGGATTTCCCTGTTTTGTCTTCTGTGGTGGATGCTCCTGAAATTCCTCCTCCTGATGATGTGGCATGGACCCTCAAATCACAAAGATGGGTCACTAGAAGCAGTTCCCTTAAAGGTTCTACTGAATCCCTGTTTTTACCTGACACATTGAGACCGATGGATGTAGTGCCACCCACTAACCGGTATGCCCCATTAGCCAAACGTAAACAATCTGCATGGATGGAAGATGACTCTGATGCTTCCTCATTGGCATCTTCCTCTCAACCCGATCCTTTAACTGACTCGGAGCAGGTTCTCAGTGATTAAAAAAAAACGGGCAAGAAGAGGTGTAAAAGAAGATCTTCTGGGAAAAGGAAGAAGTCTTTATCCATCTTTTACTGCTATTTATGCTCTTTGACCTTAAGTGTGGTACATTGAATGTTAATAGCATTGGAATCCTAAAAATGCGTTCCACTTTTCTATCTTAAAATCTTTTGATTTACATATAATTTTTACAGGATACCAGATTGTATTCTCTGGATGATACCAAAGTCCTTCTAGGGAATGGACTCATGGGCTTTCTTATTGGTCTTTGGGGGAAGAGCTTTGTGCTAGGGTGGGGATTCTGTTTAAGAATCTAGATTTTGTCCTTACCCGTTTAATTGATTTGATTCAGGGGAGGGTTTTGATATTGGATGTGGTTATTTTTTCCCAAGAATGGAGGCTGATTAATATTTACAACCCTCAAGTTAAGACTCACAGAGTGGAAGTTATGAAGGCCATTCAGCCCTATTTGCATACTACTAAATCGGTTTTGTTTGGTGGGGATTTTAATTGTATTCTTTCTTTGTCCGGCAAAACTGGCTTGACACAAAATTTGTATACTGATTCCAAATTTTTGCTTTCCATGTGTGAGACTACATGTTTAAAGGATGGGGCTCTGTGTGGTCCTCATCCTCCTTCTCACACTTTTCATAGGGGAACGATCCTCTTCTAGGATCGACCTTTTTTTTCTTTCTGATTGGATACCTGTACTCAAACATTGGTCCTCCCTATTGAAACCTCTGACCACTGTTTATTACAGGTGCATTTGGGTCTACCTCAGAATAAACCATGTTCTCACAGTCACTGGAAAATGAATATGAAGCTTTTGAAGATGCCTATGTTTGACAAGAGTTACATTCGGTCCTTCAGGCATGGCTTTCTTTTGTTTTTTTATGATGATCCTATAATTTGGTGGTTGGAAACAAAACAGGAAATTAAACGATACTGTCATCTTAGTTCTAAACTTAAACATAAATCTATTTATGTACAATACTTAGATAAAAGACTATATTTATAGAACTTGCTTTCTTTACAATCCTCTTTTGGCTTGGATTATTCATCTCAAATTGGCCAACTAAAAAGATATGTGTTCTTTCCAATATGATAGGGCAGCTTTTGTTCATGGAACAGAAGTATGGCATGAAAGGTCCTGCACAGTCAGTGAACCCTATGATTGCTGTAAGCAACGGTAGACATTAAATATGTGCCAACCCTGAAGGACCAATCAGGGTGATTTTGATAATATTCAGGGTATTTTGAATGTTGTGGTGCAGCATGCTTCTGCTATGTTTGGTCAAGCTGCTCTTGTTTTGGATGACATGTCAAATTTTCTGGTAAACTTTCTTCCTACTTATCTGCAGCAGATACCAGAGCTTGACACAGCCTATTACTCCCTCTGAGGTACACATCTTAATATGGTTAAATACAGGAGTTACCCCCTGCTCAGATAGCATTACGAATGAATTTTATAAAAATGTGTAGATCTTCTCTATCAACCACTTACCATTGTCTCACCTAGCTGTATTGCAGGGTGACCACCCTGCCCCATCTACTCTGGCAGATAGTTTACTGTTATTTCTGCACAAGAAAAATGCTAAAGGTGACATTACTAATAAGAGGCCTCATTAGTCTAATTAAATACAGATTGAAATTACTTAGTAAACTGCTCTGTGTCAGGTTATCTCGAGTAGCTGGTGAGTTGATACATCCCACTCAAACCTGTGCTATTCCACAATGGTCGATGCTGGATAATCTCAGATTGATGAGGGATGTTTTAATAATAATACTACAGGTGGTTATGTTCATAGTCTTGATCAAACAAAGGCTTTTAATTTAGTGTTTCACTCTTACTTATTTTCAGTACTATGGAGGTATGGTTTACCATAACTTTTTGTGCAATGGGTGCAGAGATTGTATAGTTCTGCTTTCTTTACACCTTTGGTTAATGGTTGTCTGGGTCCCCGAGTTCCAATTCAATGGGGAGTTCAGCAATGGTGCTCATTGAGTCCATTATTGTATGTCTTTTCTATTGATCCTATGCTGAGGTTTCTAGACACAGATCGTCATATTAATCACATGCATAGTTCTGATGGTATAACATTCCATGCACAATGGCTTATGCAGATGATATCTGTCTCTGGTGGCTGATCATGTTTCTGGAGATTATGCAATTGCACAGCTACAATCTCTCACTAAATTTTCAGGATCACAACTTAATAAGTAAAAATGTACAGGGGTAGCTATAGCTATAGCTATTAAGCCCAAATTTTGAGTCTCTGAGATAGCAGGTATACCAATATGTGATTCTGAGCTTCACTTTTTGGGCATTTTGTTTGGAAGTGAGGTTGCTGCAGATCAGAATTGGTTAGAAAAACTGGAGTAAGCTGAAAAGAAGTTAATAAATGGAAGTCCTATCCTATGACCAGGTTTAAGAGGATATATATGTTGAAAACTTATATAGTTCCGATATTTTGACATTGAGTTCTGTGTTCCACCCTTACAAATTGAAGCCAGACTTAATTATATTTGTTTTCAATTATTATGTGGAGTCGGTTGAACCAGGTTCATTGGGCTGTAACTTATTGGCCCATTAAACAAGGGGTCTAAACATGCTTAATGTAGTATTATTCTTTTTTTCTATATTTGTCTATTCCAATATTCTTCCTCTTCTTGAGGGAATCAATTGACTTGGGCCTTAAGTTTAAAAACTAGATGTCTTTATTTTTTCCAAAAATGGGAAGCGCCACGTTGAGACCATTTCAATTAATTCTGGAGGGCACTTCTCTTTATTTAATTGAGGTGTTTAAAAGCTTAAACAATGGGATGTGACCACTCAACTCTATCAAACTTCAAATAGAAAAGCTTTTTATAGATCTATTTTGGAGAGAATTCTTGACTGGTTCGCTTCTTTGTCCTCCTGATATTGACTCTACATGGTTATTGGCACAACTCCCTGAGGCCAAGATGCCAGCGAAAATATGGGATACCTTGGATGTGTTGCCATGGCAAATTAAATGTAAAGGGTAACCAAGCTCATAAGGCGGTTGAGGACCATTACTGTATTAGGGACTCCTGCAGGATGCAAACAGAAACAATGCAGCATTTGTTTTTGAGTGTTCTTATATTGTTTCTTTTGGGATCAATTGGCTCAGCACTGTCAATTTTCCCTTTTTCATATGATTTCTTATTCTGAGTTGGTTTATGGTAATTTTGGGTCAGCATGGGATATGTTCGTGTTCTTTTTGCTATTATTAAATGGTGTATTTGGCAGACTAGATGCAAATTTGTTTTACATCAATGTTTTGTACCTTTACAGGGTCTGATTGCTACTATTACTAAAGAAGTAACAAATTTTTACTCAAAAGAACGTTCGACTTTACCTCCTCCCATGCTTGCTAATTGGTGGAGGGCAGTTCTGCCTATTTTATTTGAAGGCGTGACATGAATAGAGCTCCGGCCTGAGTGTTTGACATAACTACTTCCTGTTCAGTGTTTTTGTCTTGAATTTTTGTATGAATTTTGACTATGTATTTCTGTAAGGTTTTTTTCAATATTGTTGTATTGTTACATTATTTCTTAATAAAAAATCCCCTACTCTTGGTAGGGGTGTGTGTCACTCCTGTTGGAAAGATGGCCAACAGTCATGTGGAGACTGAAGGAGGAGGTGGTGGAGGTGGGAGCTGTACCAAGAAATGAATGAAGCTGTGTTTTGCAGTTCCATGGCAATACCGCCAGTTGTTACTGGAACAGATGAAGCAATGGATATTGCTGCAAATGACTTTGAGCATAGAGAACAAAATCTGGACATTACTCAGTTACCTGTAAGGTCAGCAGCTGGAACAGCTGCAATGGATACCTCGGAGGCACGGTCACCAGCTGAGGAAGCAGCCAGTTGGGCTAGATTGCTGCACATGATAGAGGAGACTACAGAGGTTCCATGGAGTTTGTCAGACTTACAGCAAGATTCTAAGATGAGGATTACTCTGGAGTACACAGAAATGGAGCAAGAGAATCAGAATAAGAGAGACATGGTCACCCAAAAGAGCATTCCTTGCAGCTGGCTGGGTTCATGCGCCAGATGTGGTCTGCTGGCTGCCAGGTGATGTACCTGTTGCTGGCAGAATATCCAGAGTAATTCCACATGCATTCTTCAAATAGAATGAAGGATGCTACACCAACACAAAAGGAGGTCACCAAACAAGGTGTGGTGCTCACAGAATAGCAAATGTTGCCACAGTGCAAACCCTTGACACTTGCAAAGCATGGAACAGGAGGTTCTAACTGAAAGTACTGTACTTTTAAATACTACTGCAGAAATGCATGAACAGCAACCAGTTGTTGAGACTGAGACAGAGCAAGTGGGGGAAAAGGGGGATACTTCTGCCCTAACACTGAATACAGGGACACATAGACATAACGACTTGAATACAGAGGGTGCCATACCTCAACTCACACAGGCTAGTCCCTCAACTTCATGGGTTGAAACTGTGGAGCAGAAACAGGGAAGGGAAGAAGGGAGGCCCACTTTAGGCTTGTTAGGACATGGCTTGCATTCTGCATCCCTCTCAAGCACCTTTTACTGGGTAGCAGGGAAATCCCAGATTTGGGAAGGAGGACCTGTTTGCCAACCTAGGGAAGCCAAGGTCTCAGAGAAATGTGGGTTGGTCTATCTCACCAGAAAACTTTTGAAGGAATCTATGCATTTTTTGGCGACTGACATCTTTGTACTGATCCATATATCTGATGACACCATTTTCAATAAAGGAATAATGCATGACAGGGTGTGTGTCATGCTGAGCTAATGCCACACCTGGGTGGGGGTTGGGCAGGCCGCAGGCCGTGTATCCATACCCCAGGCATGGCATTATCCCAAATGACACACATCCTGGAGTGCATTATTCCTATTATACAATGGCTCATTGTTATACAGAATAAAAAATAATTTTAAAGATGTTTTGTGTGGAAAATATTTTTGTTTTTAAGAGAAGACGAAACAATCAATCAAAAGCTCCATAAAACAATCAATCAAATGCTCATCTACATGGATTCACAGTGCTGAGATTTGACCTGTGGCATCATACTGATAATGCCATGGGTCCAGCCCCAAACTGACCAATTACAGTCCAAGATTCTTTCTTGCCATTGTATAATATAAGTTTCAACACCCCTGTGCATCTGGATATGTTTTGGACTAAATATGCATACTTGAAACAATCAATCTTATGGACACCTTTTATTGCAATTCCATGGACCAGACCATTCATAAAAACCATCCTATTTCGCAAAAAACAAAAATGCCCATGAGTCTGATATCCTCTGTTGGGTTAAACAAAGGGCTGACATGCTTGAAAGACCTGTACCCATTCTAGACAGAGAAAAAATATGGACGGGGGATGGAAGATTAAAGTCATTCTACATATGACAGAAGAAGGCCTTCACATCTTCATAGTTGTTTTTATCTTGCCTTGGACAGAGGCTTTTGTTTTTATCCAGGACAGCCTAAAATGTGCCATAGGTGTGGAGCTTTTTCACACCTTAGCAATGCCTGTGATACCTCGGTTTGTAGTTTCTACCTGCAGACAGGTCACCCGAATAATTAATGCAGAATCCTTCCAAGATGCTACTTGTATAAGGAATACAGGCATTTATTTTTGCAATGCCCCTGGGCAGTACATAACAGAGGCACCATTTGGAACCAGGAGGATATCATACATGTTGCACAAGAGAAACAGGCTACTAATAACACTGGACAATCGCAATCTTTGGGGACAGTTACCATGTAGGATCCTCCAGAGCTCCACCCAGGGAGTCCCCAGTGAAGACAGAAGAGAGTCTTATGGACCACTCCATAAGTAGACAGGAGGAGAAGCAGCCCAGAGGAGAAGAACATACTACAGAGGTGGCAGAGGAGTAGGCACAGGCAGGCACCTCCTCTGATATACAGTATGACACTAGGATGCCACCCCCTCCCCCTCCCCCCGATGGAAGGTTTTCAGGTGGTAAGGGGGAAACATAGATCCGCAAGGAACATCCCAAAATCTGAACTACCTAAGACTGATTCTTTGACCAATCTGAATAAATATGCCACCCTTCAGGACCATTCAGCAGAAGAAGAAGAGGATTCAGAAACTTCCTCAGTTGCCTCTTCACAAAAGGAAACCTCAGAGATGGAAGAAGATGAAAATGACAAGCCTAAACTTAGGAAGAAAACCAGAAGAAACCACAGTAGCTTGTGTTCTTATTTCAATTGACTTCCCATGCCTAACCCTACTGGAGATAAGCTCATTGTTACATCTCTAAATGTTAATAGTATTAAGAACTACAAAAGGAGGTATATCATGTTCCAAGCTTTACATGATTCCTCATCACATATATGTCTGTTGCAGGATATTAGATTAAGATCTGAAGCAGATATACAACAGGCTCAGAAAGCTTGGCCTTGGGGTACATCAGTCTGGTCCCTTGGGGATGAAGTATGCTCTGGTGTTGGTATATTATTTACAGGAGCTGTAAAATTATTAGAATTATGGATACTGACCAGGAGGGCCTTATTTTAGATGTACAGCACCAACTACAAGATATTAGGATAAGAGTGATTTATGCACCCGGATGAAAAATCTAGAATTCATTTGTTCAGTCTGGTACAACCTTATTTACACACTAACCATACGATAATTTTGGGGAGACTTTAACTGCCGCTGTAACACTTGGATAAAACAGGCTCCACTTCCAAGCTATTTTGTGATACCAATGCTTTGAAGCAGATTTTAGCTACCACACAGCTGACAAAAAGCTATAGAGCATTACACAAAACAGGAGAGCACACTTACCATAGGGGACCATTGTCCTCCAGGATTGACTATGTCTTTGTATTGAAACATTGGATAATTTAAAAGGCGGACACTGTCCTTCACCCATGTCTAATCATTAAACACTCCAGATGATTCTGGGTGACCTACATCATAACAATATGGGCTTCTGATTACTGGCTCATTAATAATGACCTACTAACTGATCCAGAGATTATTGATAACACCATAAAAACCTCCTAGCCAGAACAACGGTGGTGGTTTGGCATGACTTCTTTAATGCCTGGTGGTTAGACACTAAAATTACCATCCGCCACCTTTTCCAGAAATGGGGCAGACAAAGGGTAGAACAATATACTTCAAATTTTAAAATTGAGGAAACAACTATATAAACTTATATCAGTTCAGAATAATAAAAAAAGACTGTTCTGTACAGATTCAGCAAATTAAAATGACATGATGGCATTTCTTCATGACTGGGCTAAGTCCTGTGTATGGAACAAACAGCTTGTACTCAAGGTACCAGGACCTCTTTAAATATATTCAAGGATAGCCAAACACGAATACTGAATAAGGTATGGGACTCAGTAAAAGACAGTTCAGGAGTTTTACATACAGACACTAAAATAATGGGAAGTTATCACAGACTATTAGCTTTCCACATTTGGGTCCCTCTTACATACAGAAGATAATTTACAAGCTTTCTTTTCTGGTAGTCAGGTAAACACACTAGGACAAGAAGAGGCATCCCAGTTGTCGGAACC
Source organism: Neoceratodus forsteri (assembly GCA_016271365.2). NCBI lineage: Eukaryota > Metazoa > Chordata > Ceratodontiformes > Ceratodontidae > Neoceratodus > Neoceratodus forsteri. The sequence goes on from CM028132.1 coordinate 1,318,999,019, forward strand.
AATACAATCACAGGAAATTACAGAGGCCATTAATAAATTGAAATCAAATACAGCCCCGGGGTCAGATTGCATGAGCACTAATTTTTACAAAAAATTTCAAGAACCTCTGACACCACTATTATTGGAAACATTTAATGACATTCTTAGCAATCAGGATATGCCTGAACAGTTGGCTAAAGCCTTCCTAATTTTCCTTCATAAAAAGGAGGAGAAAATTGATATTAATAACTGGAGACCCATATCATTGCTTAATGTTGATTTTAAACTCCTTTCTATGACACTGTGCAGTAGACTGAGCAAAATGGCTGAGAATATAATCTCACCATACAAATCCTGTGCTATTGCCGGATGAAATATGAGAGATAATTTAATCTGTTTAAGGGACAGATTCTCTAGAGGACATTTAGAGAATGTACAGGGTTATGTAGTGGCTCTGGACCATGAAAAGGCCTTCGATCGGATATCTCACTCAGTTTTATTCTAGATATTGGTCTTTTATGGGGTTCCACAACAATTTGTGGCATGGTTACACTTCTTATATGTTCAAGCACACTTCCACCCTTTACTAAATGGTACTACAGGGGATCATATTAGAATTAGAGAGGGTGAGACAGGGGTGCCTTTGAGCCCCTGTTATATACCTTTGTATAGATATACTCATTTTAATACTGATTAATGAGATACAAATATGAGGAATAGCACTATATTTGCATACACCTCCTCTAAAGATACTAGCATATGCAAATTACCTGTGTTTACTTTTAGACACACACTCAGAAGGAGAGAAAGCTTTGGAAGTGCTGACTGCATATTCTAAAGCAACAGGAGTTAGAATTAATTTTACTAAAAGTAAAGCAATAGCTATAGAACACCCTGATGGGCAGATTTCTAGTATTTGTAAGGTGCCTCTATTAGCCGATGCTGAAATTCTTGAGATAAAATTTGGTCCTCAGAATATGGACCAAGTGAACTGGGAGACAAAACTAGACTTAAGCGAGAGATGAATGGCAAAAACTGCAGATTACTAAACTTAAAATGGTCTGTCTAATAAAAACCTTTATTATACCATTATTACTATTTGTGGGGTCTATATCCCCCCACTTAAAATTGGACACTAGACCCTATAACATTTTCTTTTATATTATTTGGGGGGAGTAGGTTAAACCCTATTAAAAGAATCTTCACATATAGATCCATCACTCAAGGGGGTATTGGTATGATTCAGACTTTAGTATTTTTTCATACCATATTTTGGGCCTTTAACCTAGTTCCAATACTACAGAACACACAGGCCATATGGGTAGGCTGGGGGAAAGAGTGGTTTCATGGGTTTTTCCCTGTATGGTCACTGAATAAATGGTCCTTTAAAATACACAAAACAGAGTTGCCAGCATTTGTAGTGAGTACTATGCAGAAAGTACGGTCTTGGAGAATTACCATGGGTGACTTAACACATCTTTCCAGACAATTGTTGTATCGACAGATAGTCTCTATTTTTTTCACTGAGCAGTTTACTTTTCCAGGTGTTACAGTACAGACTGTTACAATAACAACAAAACAACTAACAGACTCAAGAATCCCCAAATTTCTTTGGGATACAATATGGCTTTCCTGCCATGGAAGATTAAATGTGAAAATCAACCATAAACATAAGAAAGTGGAGGAAAGATATTGTCCTAGAGATATGTGCAACATGATCTTAGAAACCCAGAATCACCTGTTTTTTGACTGCCCTTTCATAATTACTTTTTGGAATATGTTGGTTATATAAGAACAAGATGCACATTTTAAGAAATGTATGTATGATGTACTTATATTAGGTATATATACTGGTGTATGGCGTAAATGCACTTTTAGTACCCTGAGACTTATATGTGGTGTATCGAAATACCACTTATGGCAAACAAGATGCCACTGGACATTACAGCAACACTATCTTTCTCAACATGAACTTATTCAAATTATTTTGGGACAGGTTAAACATGCTTATGAAAGGGATAAGAAAAAAGAAACTAGTTTGTCAGTCTTGAAACTGTGGAAACACTGTGTGGGGTGGATACAATAAAAAGGAAAAGGTGAAAAATAAAAAGAAAAAAATAGATAGGGAAGAATATTTGTAAATATGCATATACTGAGGTGTAGCATCGTGTAAACATAAGAAAGTTGGATAGTCAGACTACTAGATCTGACTTTATGAATAAGGAACTGTGATATATTATGTTAAGATAGTTATAGCATTTGAAGCTTTTAGTTATACCCACTGAAGCAAGTGACTGCAGTTTTTTTGATGTATATTGCCCCCAAGTATTTCCAAGTTCTATTTTTCACAATACCATACTTCCCTTACTCTTGCAAAAAGTGCCATGGGTTCTTTTACTCCCACCTGGACAGCACCAGAGATAAGTAGAAGAGATCTTGATGTAATGTCTCATCTGATGGATGGCACACCATGGCAGTATAGCACCCACCTAATATTGCACTCGGATGCCAGCATTTAGGTATGAGCCCAATCCTGGTGTGGGATTAGAACCCATGACCTTCTGGCACAGAGGTGGATGTGCTACTAACTGAGCCATGCTGGCACCTTGGCAGCTCTCCAAAATAAGCTTTAGGGAAGTAAGCCAGATTTTCCAAATATGAGGAAGTCATTCATTGCCCTGCCATAGACTCAAGCTTCTGTAGAGTTTGCTACAACTGTCTGAAGTTATTTATTGATAGTATTTTGTGTACTGTAAATCACCAGCAGTCCATAGCATGAAATTGCTACTATACCAATATCTTATGGGAAATATTTTTATTTTTCCATCATCCATTACTTTGTAGTAGATAGGGGTGTAAATATATTTGCCCAAATATGTATTTTGCATGTTGGGATACTTGAGAATTTGGCCAACATGGTAACAAGAAGCTTTAAAAGCCCTCCTTAGGTGGCCAAAGTAGTGCAATTGTTAACCATCCATCATCTCAGTGGTCTCCCAGCCCCCACCCCTTCTGTCATCCCATAATGTCAGTAAGTAGAAATACTGACTGTATCTGCCTGCTGACACCCTACCAACATGCTTCTTTTTAAACATTTCCTCTCAGGCTGACTTCCACTGGCACCAATTTCTCTAATGAAGTCTCCCCAGTCCTCTTTCCATAATTTGCAATGTGGAAAACATGTCAGCTTCTTAGCACCCCACCCAACCTGAATTATGTAGCTGTCATTGAATTTCTATAGCATCAGATGCCACATTTGGCAGCTGCCACACAAGAAAGAAGGGGAGGATTGATGGGGGCATTATTGAATGATGCTTCAGTAGACTATTGGCCTTCCAAAGCATCAGTCAATGACATAAACAATAATGATCTTTCTCCCTTCTGCATGCACTGCAGAAAGGCTGTCGGACTCTACTGAAATGTCATCAGTACATTTCACATTAGGGAGAGGGTAACCAGCTGAGCAGCCAGTATGTTTGCCTCATTACCCTCCCCTGTATTATGGATCAGAGCTTAGGGATACTTTCTAGAAATTATGCTACAGGCCATAGAAGTCAGGGCTTTGCAGAGGGGCACCTTTACAAATGTACATATGGGTGCTGGCAGATTATCAGATGGCAGCTACAATTGACAATACTATTCATTTATTGTATAGGTGGATAGAGGGGAGACAACTAAGGAGAAAGGGGTGGCTAACACTAGCTATGGCCTCTGCAGAGGCAAGCGGTAATAAAAGACATATATATCTATTAAGTGTTGAGGAGGAATATTCCTATTTCTCCAATGGGGTTTTCTATGATTTTGTTTACCTCCCCAAGGTGACAGAGAGTAAACATTTTCCTTGCTTTGTCACAGGCACCATTGTAAGTGGTGGTAGCTTAAAAGTCTCACAAGTCTAATGGTACAAGAGAAGAAGGGAGAGCTACTTTAATTTGGATGGGTCTTTCCATCATCAGCATGGTGGCAAGACAGATTACTGGATGCCCAGTGTGGGCTGGTTATAAGCCACCCTCAGCGGTCCTGCCTGTAGGTGCAGTAGCACCAGACAGAGATGGGCACTAACAACTGATCACATGACCCTTTGCTTTTACAGGAGTTGACCTACAGGTGGGGCATTGATCCCAGTCTGCAATGTGATGTCGCCTGGGGAAGGGTTGTGAAGGTCTGAGGTTTACTTGGTGAGACTCCCAAGTTGCACAAGTTATTCTGACCTGTAATATACTGTAGTTTATTGCTTAATAAATGTATGCGTTTTGAGCCATTTCTCCTACGACATGTGGTTTGTGCAGGAAAATGATAATGTTTAGGGGCCTATTAAGACAATACCCTCCTCTATGGTCTCCTGCTGCCTCTTGTTTCTAAAATTCAAACTGTGTAAATCCTGTGCATGGTCCCAGAAATAGGGCCAAATCCCTTCTGTTGTCTGACGTTTCTACATTCTCCTTATTTAATTCTGCATTTATTATAAAACTGCCTCAGACTCTTTCTTCCCCTGTTGAAACTGCCGCCCAGGATCCTCCGAACTCTGGTTCATTGCAGGGCCCAGAAATCTACAGAAACAGCCAAAAGCCGTATACCCCCTCAGGTACGTTGGTATTTGGCGCCTTTGGACATTCTGAATTTTCAGAGCCAGCACTCTGATTGGAGGATCTCAACCTCACTGACTTCTTCCTGCTGGTCTCCATTTTACCTTGCTTCATTAGAGACGTTTATCAGTGCTGCTGACCCTGGGAAACTATCCTTTTTTGTAAAGCAAGAATTTCATTTTTTTTTTGTGTCTATTTTCTCATTTGTAAATTATACTACATAGCCGCTAGAGGGTTACAACAGCTGTCTTTTCTGTTAAAGAGGAAATACATCATATTTTCTACTTCTTCTTCTGCTCTAGTGGACCTAGGATACCTCTTTTTCTGAGGACCATCCCTGGGGTTTTTCTGCCTGTTTCTCAGGCCAAACCATCCTCATCCACTAAGGCTGCAAGACTTGAATGCCTAACCCCACTCCATTCTGTACTGGTACAGCAGGGCCATAAACAGAAACAAAAGCTACAGACCAATCTTGCCACACCGGATTGCAATCTTGAACCACCTCACTGGCTCAGCTGCAAGGAGTTGCTCCACAGGTACATTCAGTGCCAAAACCACCTCTCAGCCAACAAAAGGATTTTGAACTTATGACACCTGATCACCTATTGGTCTAGGCTTCTAGTGGTGTTTACTGTCGGCCGTTGTGGCGTTTAGATCTACCATGGGAAATTAGAGCTGGTTCCTCAGTGTGTCACTAACTTTTCTAGTGCTCAGCTCAGTTCTTCAGAACCCTCATCCCTCCTTAAAATGGAATGACCCTTGCGCTTCTCCCTGTCCTGCATCCAACAGCTCCTTTCAGGTAGCCATTCTGAACTATTGGGCTTCTCAGCTGTCTCTACTTGAGAGTGGGACATCTCCCGAGCTGCCTCTGCAGAATACTCTTCCATCCAGACTTGAGACTTCCTACTCATGGCAAATTTCTGCCAGGACACGAGTGGCTGCAACACTAGGCCAGTATAACACCAGAAGTGGGTACAGGCCTACACATCAACACTGCCTCCCCTATCACCCAAAAAATAGTGTTTACAAATTACAGTTCACTGTCTTAAAAAGAATCCTGCTTCTTTTACTATTGTGCTCAGGCAATGTTGAACTCAACCCAGGACCATTAGACACCCTTGCTTCTCCATCAGACCTAGCAGGTAGTAAAAGAATGTCTTTTATGCATCTTAAGGCCTGTAGTTTGCTGAAAAAGTTCACCCTTATCCAGACTTGGGTGAGCCACACCCTACCTGATGTCCTAGTGATCACTGAGACCTGGCTTAGGCCAGCCACCCCAGACAATGAAATCAATATCCCCAAATAATTTAGTCTTCTGAGCAGATAGGCAATCAAGAGGAGGTGGGGTGGTATTTATGTAAGGGACAAATACTCACCTGCATGCATAGACTCATCATCTTCCCTCAAAGAATTCGAGTGCTTGACCCTAAAGATCGAACTTTCTCCTTCCAGTGCAGGTCCCCTTCTGCTGGGTCTCATCTCTTGTCTCACCTCAGTTCTGTACTGGGGCTCAGTTCCTTGGAAACCATTATTCTTGGTGACCTGAACTACGATTGACTATCAAGTGCATCAGCTCCCTTGAAATCCTTTTGTGACACTCTAGGGCTGGTGCAACTCATTGGTGAGCCTACTCGCCCAAATAAAAAGAACCTTAACAACAGCTCCCTCTTAGATGTAATTTTGGTTAGCAAGCCACACCTGTTCTCTCATGTCGGAACATTTTTCTCAGACATTAGCGATCATTGTATAATCACCACCATTAGATCCGTGCACAACCCACAATTTGTGGCAAAGTTCTCTATTAAGAGGTGCAAACGCAACTTTGATTTGTTTGCTTACGTCCACGACTTGAAACATTCACCGCAATGGCAGGAATTCTTCCTAGCCAAAACAGTTAACAGGGCATATACTATTTTTTACAATATTTTAAGTGAGGCTTTAAATAAGCATGCACCCTTGGTTAAAGTGCAGGTCAGGAGCAGCACTTGCCGTTGGTTCTCACCTGAGCTCAAAACTTCCCTGTTAGAAAGGGATACTTTATGGAAAAAAGCCCAAAAAAGCAAGAGCAACTTGGATTGGTGTCTTTTTAAGAGAGCATGTAACAAGTGCACCAAGATGGTCAGAGCAGCCAAGGCCGCCTACTATAGTTCGGAGCTAGCCTCTGCCTCAAGAAATCCTACAAAGCTCTGGAAAACATTAAAAGACATGTCTGAACATGCACCTGGTAATTCCATTCCAGCAAAAATTAAGTATGGTGGCAGCGTTATCGCTAACCGATCGGAGAGACTGGAAGCCCTTAATAACCATTTTGCAATGGCAGAGCTAGCATTTGATACTTCTCCTGCCAATGACCTCCACACAGCTCAGGGCCCACCAACCCATGAGTCCCCCTCTACCGAGAAGGCCTTCTCCCTCCTGCCTGTCTCTCTAAAAGAGGTGGAAGACCGACTGCTGCAACTGGACACCAGGAAGAGAGAAGACTCCGACTTCATAGAGCCATACTATCTGAAATGTGCCTATCATGTGCTTGCGTGCCAATCACCCACCTATTCAACATGTCACTCTCCCAGGGTAGCCTCCCCCTCAATGGAAAATAGCCCATGTCATCCCTCTATTAAAAGCAGGTGACCCCTGTGATCTAAATAATTACAGACCAATCTCCCTCCTCCCCATCCTGTCTAAATTACTAGAAAAAATAGTGTGTGGTCAGCTAGGGGTATACTTAGAATCCAGAAGCCTATTAAACCCAGTTCAGTCTGGATTCAGAGCAAAGCACAACACCATAACAGCCCTAGCTAAGGTGACCAGTAATTGGCTCCTAGACCTTGACAAGAAGAAGCATGACTGTGCTGTTTTCTTGGATCTTACTAAGGCATTTGACACAGTCGATCACAGCCTCCTTCTTTCCTCCCTAAGCACCTTAGGCCTGGACCATAAATCTATGTGCTGGTTTGCAGACTACCTCGGAGAACGGAAACAGCAGGTTAAAGCTGAAGGTGATCTTTCTCCATTAAAACTTATGCTGAGGGAGTGTCCAGGGCTCTATCATTGGTCCCTTCCTCTTTGCAGTCTACATTAACAACATCAATGACCCCATCAAAGCCAACATCCACTTATTCGTGGATGACAATGTACTGTACTTAAGTCTTCCCACGCCGGAAGCAGCCTGTGAAGACCTCCAAGCTGAATTTAATCTTCTACAATACCAGCTCATAAACAAAAAGCTTTTTGCTCAATGTGAAAAAGACAAAAACCATGCTCTTCTCCGCCTCCTTGCATGCGGCACTTCCTGCTGGGGGGGGAGCTATCCAGCAAATTCCCACTGTTCTTGGAGAAACACTAGAGTATGTAGCTAAATTCAAATATCTAGGAGTTTGGCTCAATCATAAGCTTTCCTTCGCCGACCATCTCAAAGAACTACAGAAGAAACTAAGGCAAAGATTAGGACAATTCTACAGAATTAGCCACTTGCTCACAAAGGAGGCCAAGATTCAACTGGTTCAAGCTACCTTCCTATCTTTAATATATTACGTGGACCTGCACTACAGCCACTGCACTGTCTCTGCAATGGCTAAGTTGGACACCCTCTACCACAGAGCTATCAGGTTCATTACTGGCCTTCCACTTTCCACACACCACTGCTCCCTGTACTCATCGTTAGGCTGGACTTTCCTTCACTATAGAAGGAATAGAAACACCGCCTTATGGGCTTTCACAGCAGTGACCAACAAGCTCCCCTCATATGTCTCAGATTGTATTACCCAGAGTTTGAGCTATTCCCTAATTGCCCTCCAAGTTCCAAGGGTCAAGACTCATTTCAGCAAACCTGCTGTAAGCCTCTCTTTACCCACATTGTGGAATGGTTTACAAAGGAACTTGAAGCTGAGCTGCCCTGTTAGCCTGAATATCTTCAAGGCGCTCTATGATTGCTACATGAAAGCACCTTGCAAATGTTTCCCTCACCGCTAGCCCACTAATTCCACAACCCCCCCTTTCCATCCTGATGCTCGCCATGTTTCTACCCCTGGTTCTCACTCTTTCCCTATTAACTCTCCCTACTGCACCCACCCTTCCCTGTCCACTCCAGCCTGGCAAAAGTCCCACCCCATCCATAGTAGTGTCCCAATTATCTACCCCTCCTCCGTCATTATCATAATAAACAAGTACATGACAGCCATCATCACTTTCTGTGGTTTTAGCTCAATTTTTCCCCCAGTAGTCGGTAATATATCCCTCCTCTTCTTTACCTGTCAAACCTGCCACCCCATACACAGCCTCTTTCCCCTATATGTGTAGTTGCCAGCTGCCTCACTCAAAAGATCTCTGCTTATAACCCCTGTAAGCCTATGGTTGATTGTACATCTGCTGAATTCTTCAATTGTAAAATAATGTTTTTTTTTAATTTATTTCAACCTTGTACTGTACTGTATACACTGTATATACTTTTTCTTCCTTGTATATTATTGCTTTTTGTATACCTGCTTCTGTACTGTACTTTGATGTATTCATGACCAGGTCCACCTTGCAAATGAGCCTTGTTCAATTGTGCCCACCTGGATAAATAAAGATTTTGATTGATTGATTGATAGCTTGCAATCCCTTCCACTTCCAAATTCATTCTCAACATCTGCATATTTTTCATGCTTATTAGTCTTCAGCCCCCATCATCTCCCTTGAGGTTGCTTTTCAGTTGTTCCTTACAGAGTTGCTTTGTTTCTGGACAACAGACTTGAAAACTGTTTTTCATTTAAAGGGAACATAAACAATGTTGTTTACATTTTTATTATAATTGTATATATGGGCATGTGTTAAGTCCATGTTATCACCCCAATACATTATTTTGTGTTTTTGATTTGAAATAGCTACATTTGTTCCTTATCTAGGGCCCCATGTTAATGCAGACTTTTTTCCACTTAATATTCCCTGGTTAATTACTTATTAGTTCTGGAATCCAGTAACTTCAAGTGAGCTGAAGACTACAGTAAAGCTGAACCCAATAACATCAGCTGACTCAATGTCATTGTGTTCCACTACATTGCAGTCTTAAGCTCAACTGATGTCACTAGATTCTGGAACTGCTAAGCAATTAAAAAATGTATCTAGGGTGGGAAAAGGCTGTCTTAATATGGTGGCCCTAAATAAAGAAAACAGGGCTATTTAAAAACAAACACACAAAAAATGTGCTGGAGTAATAAAACAGACCTAACACATGCTGAATTATACTATTAAATTAAAAAAATGCAAGCAGCAATGCTATGCTCCATTTACACAACTCTCTTAGTCACCCTGTATCACAATTTGTTGTCTCAGTAGTCCCACTTGTTCATATCCAGTTTCACTTTTTTCTGATTATTTGCTCAAGTATTAGACCATTCTATATTTAGTTTGTAATGTTGCTGTAACATTTTCTATTATTAAGCATCTTGAGATACATTTGTACAAGGGATGCTATAGCAAACACAGTTGCTTTGTGTGGTATTTAGAGTAGTGCTGTGCAAAATTAAAATTCTGCTGGCAGAATCTTGGTGGAATTACCAAGTTCACTGGATTTTGTGATATATCAGGGAAGTTTCACCAAATTTCACAAATATTTAATTTAAGAGAGTTTCACTGTACCTTTACAATTTGGTCAACCAATATTTACCACAGTTGGAGGTTACTGTGATAGTACAACAAAGTGTATGTGTACCACTGACAGTATCAGGTCTCCAGCTCTTAGGTTGGCTGAGCTATTAGAAACCAATTATTTTTGATTTTTTATGAATTATCACAAATAAGTAAACTGCAATATTATGAGCACCTGGTACATGAAAACTATTCAAGTCATTGCAGTTCAGGAGCTCTCATTTCAAGGGCATATGCTATGAAATGGAGGTGGGTAGATTCAGAAAAAATGTGAGGAAGTACTTTTAATGGAAAGAGTGGTTGATTCCTGGGACATCCATCCAGCCAAGGTGGTGGAAGTGAAAACAGTGGTGAGGTTCAAGAATGTATGGGATAACCACAATGGAATCACAGTCAAAAGGAAGGATGGAGGGAGAAAGAGCTGTAGATCAGGCATGGTCTATGGTAATACTGTAAGTAGGGAGAAATGGGTAGAGTGGATGGGCCAAGCGGTCCTTATCTGCTGTCAAATTCTATGTTTCTTTGTTTCAACTAAATGCCACTAAATATAGAAGTTCTTTTTATATCCTGACATGAAGAGTACACATGCCAATACTCAGGCTTATAACAATAAGTGCAGCCCAGTAAATACGTTTCAGAAAATGTCATGAAATTGTTCAACTACATAAACTGTAAAAATGTGAGCCTGTCTAACTTTGAAACTACATATTAGAATGTCATCAAAGTCAACAAGATCTTCAGCCCTAGGGTATAAGAGTAAACATGCCAATTTTCATTTCAAATGCATAAAGATAGCCAAGTTAAAAACAGCTCAATATAACAATTTTACCAGCTGAACTTTTATTAATTATCACTTAAATTGCAAAACTTTGTAAATGTTCATGAAAATGCTATCTTGAAATTTTGTAAACAGTTCTGTCTATATTTTTACATTTTGTGAATGTTATTTTCCTTTTTCATTTATCCTTTATGGACATTTACCAGCAGGCAGAACCTTTCTCCCTTGAACTACATCTGCTCTCATTTGCCTAAATGTGAATTCTTAAACTTCTGCTTGTGATATTATTTTTTATGTTTTCAATATTGTTTCTTCCATGGAAGCCTCCTGAAAGTCATCATCTTGTTTTCATGAGGGCACCCATGGACAGCAGACACAAATGCACTGTCACATCAGAGAGTCCAGAACAAACACATTGTTACATACATTGCCAAATATTAATTCCTGTGTAAGATTAGACAGTTGAGAAACAATGGCAGACATCACATTCATTTCCATAATACCACTCCAGATGGATCACTTATTCATTGTCATGTGCCACACCATCCCCTTGACCAACAGGGGCCAGTCATGCAGCAGAAGGAGGTGCCTTCCCTCCCTAAGGCAAAAGCCATCTCAAACTGATGCCACAGCACTGCTTTGCCAGTTGGTACCAGACGTCCTGGACTCGGTTGTGAACCTGGGTCATCTGGCTGGTAAACAGTAGTGCTACTATGTTGTGCAATGGTCGGCATGGAGAATGTAAATATAATCTGAACTGTATCTAAATATTACTGTTTTCAAACTTTCCTTGAAATGTCAACAGCTTTTTAATTGCTTCAATAAAATATATATTTATTATGCTCCAAACTATGCAGGTCAAAATTAATCAATCAATCAATCAATCTTTATTTAACCAGGCAATTACATCATTTTGCAAGCTTGTTTTCAAGATGGTCCTGGACACAGAGGACACTTTTGCTTACAGTAGACAACACTTCTACAAAAGTAGACATCGGTAAAGGCAGTTACAATATAAAAACTCAGTACTCAGACGAATCAGACATGTAAAGCAAGTGCAAATATAGGCTTTTAAAGTGCATCATATACAGGTTGTAGCTTATAGAGTACAAGTGAGGAGAAGGAGGAGGGACATAGAGAAGGGCAGTGGGAAGAAAGGGTATTAGACACATAGTATAGAGGGAAAATAGGACAGCTTAATAGAATGAGCCCCTGCAAAGCTAGTTGATGAGAGGGGAGGTGGGGGATGGTTGCCCTAAAGGATGCTGGCCAACACAGGAAATAGGTGGCCTAGGATTACAGAGGTTAAGGACTCCAATTGAGTGGGGCAACTTTACCTGGAAACAATCACATGCTGTTTTCAGGCCTCTATAGAGCAGTCCCATAAATATAAAATGTCTGGGCAGCAGGGAGATTTTTAAGTAATTTTTGTGTGTTATTCCAAAACGCTGGTAAAAGGAACTGATGTCAGTTGAGTCAAGACATGTCTTTATTCATGGTAGCTTAAGGAGGACAAAGCAGGAGGAGTTCCTTAGTCCGTAGGCACCATTTGAATGCTCAAACAGGTCACAGATATAGGGTGGTAGTTTGTTTTTTTGTTAACTCACTTAGATGGACACCAAAGGTAAGTTTGTTATCCAACCAGACTCCTAGATACTTAAATTTATCCCTTAGTTCTAGTGGTTCATTAAGGAGGGTAATAATCTGTGGGGTCTCAGGCATCCCCATATTGTGGGATGGAGAGATAATCATGGCTTTTTTTTTTTTTGCATTTAACAAGAGCTTTAGATCTAGCAGGTTGTGCTGGAGGATGATAAAATCCTGCTGTAGTTCCTTGTACTCAATATCCAAGGAGGGGTTGGTCATGTAGAGGACTGTGTCATCTGCGAAGAGGTGAACATTTCCAGCAACCAGGCCAGAGCTGATGCAGTTGATGTAAAGGGCAAAGAGGATAGGTCCCAAAATGAAGCCTTATGGAATACCTCAGGGCAGTAGTTTTAGTGGGGAGAATTTCCTTGGGCTTTAATTTGCTGTTTATGATTTGTAAGGTAACGGCGGAACCACTTTACTGAAGCAGAGGTTAAACAATACTACTCAGGGAATCAAGAAGTATGGAATGATCAACCATATCAAATGCTTTGCTGAGATGAAGGAAGAGTGCAGAGATGTGCTGTTTACTGTCCAGGGCTTTTAGCCAGTCATTTGACACTTTGGCAAGAGCAGACACGGTACTGTGCTTGGGTCTGAAACCTGATTGGACTGTACTGAGGATTTTCTCACAATCCAAGTACTCCTTAATTGAGAGTTTACATTATTTTTCAAATAGCCTCATACTCAAGGATTTTGCAACTGAAATGCTGCCTTCACCCATATCCTTTATATATGCATTCAAAATACTCCTGTCACTGCATATTTCAGGCTGACAAAAATAGATTTGCACACTCTTTTAAATCACATAAAATGACAACATTTCATTTAATTCAGTTTTATCAGGTTAAGATATAGTTATTCTAATAGATGACACTTTGTACTTGAATAACATACCTTTGATTTGAGGTCTAATATTTTGACACCATAAATTGAGATTTGTAATTCAACTTTGGGAGTTTTTTGGCCTTCTGATTTCTTAATATGTCTTGCAAACTAGGAAATATAAAACATACATCTGCTGTTAATGATCATAGAGCAAAGTAAACATGATAACTCTGTATAGTACTTTTCTTATAATATACTTTAAAGTATCCCATAATGAAAGAAAGAAAACCATAAACAAATTAACATATTTGTTCAATCATGTCAGTTAAAAGCTATCCCTGTAATATTTTATAATTACATTTTGAAGATGTGTCATAGTGACAATTGTGTTTTTTCTCAAAAATAAAAGATTTATAAATACAGATTGTTTACTTAAAAAGATATAATGTAAGCAGTTGCACATGCAGTATCTGGGAACTAGGAGATCCAGTTTAAAATCCCACGAGGAAGACCTAAATGTTACGTGACCCTAAAGTCTACCCAATTATAAAAATGGGTACATGCAGGACTGCACTGTAAATGAGACACTTTACAATCAGGCTACCTTGGCTAATTGACACCTTAATTGTTTATTTATTTATTTAAAATTTTGATAACAGGAAAGGTACCATGAACAGAGCTCATTTCCAGTTATGACCTGGGGAAGGGGGTACAGAGACACATACAACAGAGGGTGGATCATAAAAGCAGACAGTCACACAGATTATCGCACAGATTATTACATGATTTTGCTCCTAGGAATACAGTAATTACAATATGATACACTATGATACAATAGTATTTACAAAATGTTGATATAATCCTGAGCTCAGTAAAGAGTTGTGAGCTAATAGGAGCAGATTGTCTTGGGAAGGAATGCTGAGAGAGAAAAAGGAGTCATGGAGAAGGGAATGGAGAGAAGGGGGATAGGAAGGAGAGGGTGTATTAGGGATGAGAACAGGTGCTGTAAGAAGCTGGGGTTGGTCTGAGTAGGCTTTTAAGGGAAGGAAAGGAGGAGATGATGTGGGTAGGGAGGAGGATGCTGTTCCAGAGGGAAGGAATCCTGTGAGAGAAGGCCAGTTTACCAGCTAAGGTGTGGACTAGTGGACTAGTGGGAGTGCAAAGGAATGGGTGCCGATTGACCATGAGATGTACGGGGATGGGGTGGCAAGTTTGAGGAGAGAAGCAAGCTAGAGTGGGAGAGTTCCAAACCAGAATTTGGATATGAGGGTGGAGTAGTGTGAATGGCATCTCTGGGAGAGAGATTGAAGGGATAAGGAACAGTAGAGTTCACAGTGGGAAGTTAGTTGGGGGAGTTGGTAGCGAACCAACAGAAGACATTGTAGAGGATGTCGAGGTTAGTGAGGGAGGTTGTGGAGGCAGCACCAGAGACCATATCAGCGTAGTCAAAGATGCAGAGGATCCATTTGATCACAGGGCGTCGCATCAGATGGGGAGCGGAAGACTAGCCTTGTGGCGGTAGAGCAGCCCCAGCTTAGGACGTAGTTTTGAATGAGGAGCATTAAAGTGGGATGAGAAATTGAGTGAGGGATCAAGCCAAACCCCAAGGTACTTGAAGGCAGGATGTTCTGAGGGGAGTGTTCTCACCGAGAGGAAGGAGAGTAGGACTTGAGTCCTGGTGAGTTTTGCTTGGTTCCAAATGTATGGCAACTTTTTCTTTTTAGTTTTAGACTGTTTGAGCTTAGCCAAGAGGTAACTGCCTTGAAGTCCTCCTGTAAAGGGGTTTGAACGGTTGAGGTAGATGGACCAGAGAGGAAAAGGATGGTATTGTCTGCATACATGTGGATGTTGGCATGGGAGCAAACAGAGGGGAGATTGTTTATGAACAAGAAAAATAGAACAGGACCAAGGATTGAGCCTTGGGGGACTCCAGCTAAGGAAGGATGATAAGTCGTTGATGATTTTTACTAGTTGGGAGCGGCCAGTTAAGTAGGATCTGAACCAGGACACAGTCAGAGGTGAGAGGACAGAGTCACTCAGTTTGTTTAGGAGAAAGAAGTGGTAACCAGAGTCAAAGTCCTTGGCAAAATCAAGGAAAATGGCTGAGGTAATGAAGCCTTGGCCCATGTCGGAGTGGATGGCATCTGTGAGATGCAGGAGGGAGGTGGTGGTAGAGTGGTTCTCTCTGAAGCCTGACTGAATGAGGGACAGAGTGTTGGAGAAGTGTGGGAATGCATTTAACTTGGGAGGATCAAGGTCTCTTGGAGTTTTAGCAAGGGAAGGAGAAGTAAAATGGAGTGGTAGTTGCCAGCTGACTTGTTCAGTCCCTCCCTTTGAAGAGGAGGAGTACTGTAGCAGACTTCACACCTCTGGGTCAGTAGAGGAGGAGATGGACAAATTGAGAATGGAGGTTAATGGGTTGACGATTGAGGGAGCAGAGATTTTGAGGAGCTTGGGGTGCAGGCCATCAGGTCTAAATTTAGAGGGATTTAGGGAGATGAAAGCCCTATTGACATCTGTGGGGGATACTGGCTGTAGGTGGAAATCGGTGGGGTGAGGGGGGATATGAGTTGGGAAGTAGGAGGGCCAGGTGGTACCGCACAGGTAGTGAAGAATTTGTTTAGTGCTTCCGCAACAAGGATAGGCTCAGTAACAAGAGGGTCTGACAATTTATACTGATAATTTAGAATTGTGGCTTACATTTGACCCCCATTTATAAACATTCACTTAAATCAGAAGGGAAATGGAGATCAAGTTAAAAAATCTTTCCCTCTTCTTATTATTTACTTTAACCAACACTAATAAAAAATGTTTCATAAATGGCACTTTATAAAACAGTCAAATGTTAAAGTGCAAATGTGGCAGTTAAAAGATGTCATTATGACCTACGAACAATTAAATTCACTCTCCAGATTTATGAATAAAATGTTTTTGTTCCTTCAGACAGTCAGAATTAAGACAAATTACTGGCTTGATTAAGTACACCAACATTGCACAGTATTCATATTTGCTTTCAAAGCTTGTTTAAGAAACTTATAGTGTAACTAACGCAAAGTGCCAAAAACCAAAAACAAAATCCTTAGTCATGCAACCTCTTTGAATTGTTTTTAATTTACTGAAGTTACTGAGTATATACTGTACAGTACACTTTTTCCACACATATTTTCTGTACAAGTTCAGACAGCTATCAGCTCGAACTCACCCCCCAGTTGACACATATCTCCCCCAGTACTTGCCAGCAAAGTCTCTCATGAATTTCACCTCCCCCCCATGGCACAGTCAGGCAGGGGAAATCCCTCTCCCCAATACCTGGAATACACCTAGATTACTGGGCCTAGGTAGCAATGTGGACCAGGGAATGGTCCAGGCTTCATATGCTGGCTCCAGTTTCCCCCATTATTTCATCCCACCCACCTCCCCAATGTTGAGTACAGCCCCAGTGATGCCCCTCATCCCACTACAGATGTGCCCTTAAGAAAGAGCAAGTTGCCCAGCACATTTTAGGGGTCACCTAGATTCTGATACTCACCTCCCATAGCTGAGAGTGCTTTCACAGTAGCACCTTATCAGCCCTTAGGCCAGCCTGACCCAGCTCCCAAGTTCACTCCCAAACCCATGCCACTAGTGCAGAAGTGTGAAGCACTACCCACTGGGCCATCGGGCAACCCTATACAGTATATTTATATTGAAGTGCTGGTTATTGACCCATACAAAGACACTTTAATTATTATCATATATTTATATTGGGATGTGGGTTAATGACCCATGCAAAGACTCATTTCAGTTATTAGAATGTCTCCTTAAAGGACTGCTTAAGTCCTTTTTGTTACTTCATTTTTATTAGTTTTATAAGTGTATACATACAAACATTGCAGAATCTTACCCTAGAGTATAAGAAACAATATGTCCTAGATTACACATCACATGGGATGTCAACAGTATTACAAAATTCATGACAACAAAATTCCGACCTGCAGCCTCAGCCACAGGATGAAACCTCTGCACCCACAGAGTTTCATATTTTCAGCCAGTGCAGCTGTAGGAGATATTACACCTGGTACCACCAGGTGTAACTTTAACCCATAGCCACACCAAAAAATTGTCCACAAGCAGCCATAAATCATGGAGCCAGTCATAAAACAGCTCTACTTTTGAGAATACCAATGCTGTGGGAAAAACTTCAGCTCTGCAAGTGACAACCCGCTTGCACAGTTTTTTTTCTGCACAGCTGCAGGATTTCCACGGGCTCTATGTTGTTTATATGCTCAGGTGTCCATATAAGTTCATTTTTATTGGAAAGACAGACAAGAATAAAAACACAAGAGCAATATCAGAATACAGGATCAAACATCCATGTTAGACAGACATTTTATTAAAGCAAGACATGATAGTCAGTCTCTAAGATTCTATGGCAATGAACATGAACCAAAGGGAAGATATCTGCATCTGCATTTTAATAAACTCTGACATGCTATGCAAGAAGCTTTTCTACTCTGCATTTGTTCATAGGTCAGTACTGGCAACTGGAGTGCTTCACTGTCTTTATTGCGGTATTGGGGCTGGTTGCCTTAGCAGTACCCAGCCTGGCACCACTTAGTTCTTACCTTTCCTGGCTGCATTACTGAACTACCATGTAGCAAAGCTGAAGCACCCCATAGCCAGAACTCATTTATGAACAATTGCAGAGTAGAACGTGTAGGTGGCCTGGTGCGTCGCTCAAATGTACAACTATAATCTCAGATTCACAAAAACAATTCTTGACAACAAACTAAATTTTCAACATTACACTTAGGGTTAATGTAAACAAACAGGTCACCACAAGTGGATATCCAAACCCACTGCAACAAATAGCGTGATGAAGGTAGATATTGCCCACCCAATGTCATTAGTTAATTTGATCCCTTGGCCAAGTTCCACATATCAGAAGAACTTGTTCTGACATTGATGAATTTGAACATCAGGCAGAAGAACTTCATCAAAGATTTCTGAAGAAGGGCTACAAGTGTGATATCATCACAGGATTGTATGAAAGGGCAAAATGTAGAGATGGAGCATTCTTGTTGGTAGCCAAATCTAAGCCAAAGGGCATGCAGGAGCCTATGTCCTTTTTAACAGAATTCAATTCCATATCTGGCAGAACTGGTGGTCTGGTAAAACAATATTGGCCAGTTCTTCTAAATGACCCAGTCTTGGCAGTTACCACTGGGAGAGCCCAATAATTTCATTTAAAAAGTCCCTAAATCTTAAGGACAAATTGTTACACAGCCAATTTGTCAGGATAGGGTCTGCCACTGAGCAACCTGACTACTTTTAATGGTTGATGGTGAAGTCGCAAGGAATGTTCAAATGTAGCAAATGTAATACCTGTCAATTTTGCATCCAGGCTAAGACCTTGCAAACTGTATGATGGCAAAAAAAAAAATTGAGATCTGTGAATTCAAGACAGTTAACGTAAACTTTGTAATGTATGCACTGTGGATTGGAAGGACAATTGGACCTCTAAAACAGCACAACCAAAATCACACTGGGTACATCAATGAACCAGGGGACCAAACACCAACTGGTGCCCATTTTGCTGGATGCTATGGAAATGACCACTCACAGATGAGTTCTGTGGGGATTGAATGAGTAAGGACCAACAGGAAGGTAGATGACAAACTCCAGAGGCTCTTAGTGGAGAGCTTTTGAATCTTAATCAAGAAGTCTTTGAGACAACAGGGTCTGAACTATCACTGGGACTTAATACCCTTTTTATAACTGTCTTTTGAAACATGTGAAAGGAATGGTTACATTGTGCTAAGTCGCTCTCAGTGATGTGTATATGTTTAGAGTGTTATTATTCAGTTCCCCTCACCCATCTATTCCCTTTCCCTACCACTCTCACTAAACCAATTACCCCTTATAGCACCCTTTCCCTACCCTAACCCCTTTTCTCCTTTTACCCTCCCCAATCACCCACCTCAAACACCCATTCCCCCTTCCCAACCCTTCCTTATCCATCTGCCAGCCCATCCCATTTCCTGAAGTCCCCCACCACCACCACCACCATAAACTACCCCAACAGCTTCTATCCAGTTCAGTTCATCCATCTCTTTCTTTGTTCCACCATATCAGGCGGTGGTAAGACATAAAACAAGCTATCTTCCTTGTCATTAAAAATGAATGTTAAACAATATTTTCTGTTTGTTATAACAGTTACAAAGGCAATATGTTGTCACCATTTATTTGCTTCTTACTCTCTTAACAGAACAAGATGAATCAATTCTGTTTGCAATATTTATGCATGAATTACTTTAAGTGTGAGAGTAGCATAAAAATGTTGCTTATCTATTCTTTATACCAGTCCATCTTTTGTCATAGGATGTAAAATTGTGTTCTCTATTTTTGTTTTCTACTTCGATTTCTGTGGTTTGATAATTTGATGGCTGTTCTGTATCCTTTTTCTTCCGACAAGTGAAACTCCTACCTGACCGCCTATCACTCAGACAATAAATGGCAACAATCTTTGATTGGTCCATAGAGTTAGGGTCAGGAATTAAAGAGTGGGGTCGCCTTAAGAACCCACCCCCAACAAAGCTTCATGTGAGCTAACTGTTGGGTCACCTACATTTGGTGTTAGGCGTTTTTGTCTAACTCACTTAAAGAGCTAGTGTACTGCTTGGAATTAATAGTAATTTTCAGATGCAGTCAGCTATCACTTCCAATATCTGAAGTATTTTTTATTTTCTGTTTGGTAATTAAAATATTTTCCACCTGGCAGTACTGGGGTGATGTGTGGAGCAGCACTCTGGAGGAGAAAAAAAAGTCAGTTCTGTTCCTCCCACTACTTCATCAGACAAAACAATTTGAGGCACCACGATGATTGCAGCCTGAGCAGTGACTTTCACAAGCTATCAATCAAAATGCAGGAAATTGTGACATCACTAGTAACCAGGGAGAACCAGTGCCTGCTGCTTCATATGAAAGTGAAACCTGGCAGTGATAAATGATTCTCATTGGTTACTAGTGATGTCATAGTGTGGTCTCAGTGCTGATGTAATGGGAGGAACAGAACTGACTTTTTTTCCCCTCCAGACAGAGTGCTGCTCCAGACATTACCCCAGTACTGCCAGGTGGAAAATCTTCTAATTAGCAAACAGACAAGAAAAAATACTTGAGATGTAAGAAGTGATAGCTGACTACATCTGAAAGTTGTCATTAATTGCAGGCAGGTTCCAGGCAGTACACTAGCTCTTTAAGTATTAACTCTACAACAAACAAAGCATGCTTCTGAAAGTGCCTGTATCTGTGTTTAAAAAAATTCTGGCATGCTATTCAAGAAGATGTTCTACTCTGCATTTGTTCATGAGTACTGACTACTGGAGTGATTTTACTCTTGTCTTTGACAAATTCACTCTGTCTGCTCCTCAGGGCCAGTTTAACAACTTCTGGGGTTATTCTTATGGGCAATGTGTAATGGTGGGGCCCTGTGACTACACCAGTAGGTTGGGGGTTTGGGACTGCCTAGGCCCCTGAAAGCTGAAGGGTTTTAATGCCTAAAAATGCATTTGGAGGGGTTGCTTGCTACTCAGTAAATGAATGTTAAAACGTTTCAGACTGACAGTTAACAGTTTTTTTGCCTACCTCAGTGAGTGATGATAACCCCCAGCTGAAAAATCCTGGATGGATTAAAGAGTAGCAGCCCTCTACCCTCCTCTGCTCCAAGTCATTTGCTCTATCTATCCTGTGTGACGTTACTCCTTTGATCCAAGTCAGTGGTGGAGGTCTGTGACACACACACATACACACACACACACACACACACACACACACACTAATACTGTCCTGCTGGCTTTTATCAAAGCAATAGACAAAATCATGCAACTCTATGAGTCAATAGACTTACCAGTGACTGACTATGGAGTTTCAGTCACAAACTTTTTAATGTATTTCTTAACACTTTTTTCCCAGCAGAACTAGTACAGTCTACTGGACCCTCAGAGTGATGACACTGATCCTAGCCTGTGTAATTTGACTGACAGTACCACTAGTACTAGTGTCAGTGAGTAAGTGACAGACTAATAAATAACTACTTTCAGTCACACTGACAAAAAAACTGTTTAAAAAATGTTTTTAACTTGGTGGATACCTGCCACCCCCCCATTATAACTTTTGCTCCTTTAATAGCAATGTCTCATCATGCCACTGACAGTGCTTGTTGCATGAGCATACACTTTGAAGTGTGGGATGGAGCATCTGCTAGCATCAGTCATGTGACTGATGATATGCACATCATCATGGTACCAAAGCTATTGACTTTAAAGCAGTCGCAGGCACTACTGCTACTGTCTGCTACTGCACTATTTTGAGAGTAAAAAACAAAACCAAATAGTGGACTAGTGCTGGGGATGTGTGTGGTGCTCTAGATAAATACAAGCAGAAATACGAAATGAAAATCAAGCACTCGCACAAAAAATAGCCAGGGAAAGAAATTTCAAATCAGCTTTCTGATATTTAATTCATGTGCTGGCTCACACTGTGCATCTCTCTCTTCTGCAGCTCATTTTCAAAATCTTGCCTGCCTGAAACTACAGTTAAATGTAGCGAAATTTTGATAACTACAATAATGATGCATAATTGTATGATTGTAATCCCCCTGCAAATGGGGGTTCCCAAAAGACTTCCAGGAGCTTGCTTGAATGCTCCAAGCCTGAATGGTGTTTGGCATTTAAGCCATTTATCAGTGAGTGTTTTTAGAACCTCTGGTACTGTCTCTTTAAGAGCTGTCTGCTTGCAGACATAATTAGTTTGTATGGGGGACTGTGTGTTTCTTTGATTGAGTACCACCTGAGCTGCTGCCGATTCACTTCATTTTTGCAGTCACTGGGAGTGCGGGGGGAACCTATCTGAAGGATGTAACTGTTTGCCAGAGATTGTTTAGAGTGGTGGTGAAGTTGCAGTTTGTCTAGCCTGCTTTCTTTGCAGTCAGAACTGTGTCTGCTAGTTCCCCATTCTAGTTTTGAACTGCTGAACTGGACCAATCAGTGTGGGGTAAGCTAGCTCTAAAATGGTGCCTTGGACGAATCAGAACTTGGACTCATAATCTGAGCCAGCCACAAGAGGATTGTATAGGGCAGTGATTCTGGGAGATGTAGTTTAGAGTTCAGTGCCTTTGGACCAACAGCAGCAGTCTATTGAGTGACAGCCAATCCAGTCAAGAACTGGGAGGAACTCAAGGAAGTGCCCGGTTTTGTCGGTTGGAGTTTCAGTTGAGCTTTGGCAGTGAAGAAGGAAGGAGCCCTGTGTTTTTCAGTGTGCAGTTTTAGTCAAAAACGTGTAAGGCCCAGAGTTCCGGTCTGCAGCTTGTGTAACTGCTTGTTAGGACTGAATCCGTCC
Organism: Neoceratodus forsteri; assembly: GCA_016271365.2. Lineage (NCBI taxonomy): Eukaryota > Metazoa > Chordata > Ceratodontiformes > Ceratodontidae > Neoceratodus > Neoceratodus forsteri. Next base: position 1,319,021,837 of record CM028132.1, read on the forward strand.
TGTGAAAAGAATCAAAGGATCTCTGAAGGTAGAAACCAGGCTCACCCTGTAGAAGACTGGAGAAATTATTGAATTGCACTTGGTCTGTCAGGAACTGAATCTGCTGTGTGTTCTCCGGGTATTGTGCAGTAATTGCGATCGGGATAGAGAAGCAGCCTGCCTGGTATAGTACTCTCTTTTTTTACCATATAAATGTGTGAAGAGTCTCTTTGAGCTCAAGAGTAGCCCTGCTGATATTGAAGGACCCTATCTTATTTGGAGTCGTGAGTACTAATTCAGGGTCGCCTCCTGTTGAATTGCCACATTAAATCCAAATGGAATTACTGTACTGCTGACTGTTTAATTTTCCTTTTCTCTGTGAAAGGGCCCTCACCAGCTGCCACGGTTTGGACTAGCCACTAGGGCTTGGGTACCCAGGGACAGTAACTGATAGGGATAGGCCTGTGCACAGAGCCATAGGTAGATTATTAGAGTGATAAGCTAATTAACCTGATTTCCCGTCCTTGTTATATCCCCTAAATAAATCAGAGCTGCTTGTTTCAGCAAAGTTATACTGCCTGAGGTATTTGTCTATGTTAAAGTACTGTACTGTGATTGTTGCACTGTATCTCATTTCTGAGGAGGTCCCAGTGCGGAACCAGACCTGGGGTAAGTGTATACTGTGAAGGTAATTCTGATATATTGTGTGGGCCACTAGTGGGAAGAAAGGGGTTGCAGTGTCCCAGAGGGCTATGACCAAGTTAGTTTAACTATTGCAAACCCTGACCTCTGGGTGGAGGCACCCGCCATTGGATCCAGGCCCCTCAACCTGTTAGTGGCAAATCAGGCAGGGGTAGTAGCCCCTGGGATAGCGCCATCTAGGGGTTACATCTTGGAGGCTCACCGCTGGGATTGCGTGTCCTCTAGTGGCCATATTTACGAACCACTGTTAAGAAAAAAATGGGTACCCCGACAGAAGTGGCTGTGCACCGGCTGGTGGAGTGGTGTACTGGGGAGGAGATCGACCCCCAAAATGCTATGCTTATCCTGGACATCCCCTGGGTATCAATAAGGACACTGTGCAGGGAGTACTTTCCAAGGTGGAAGGTTTACAAACCCTGTGGTGGTGGGTCGGCATGCTAATCTGCTCACCCACACTTTCCTGGCCCTAGTAGAGTTTAAGGATCCCATAGATAGCTCCAAAGTGCCACAGACCATTACCCCAGAGGAGCCCTCACTGCTTGGAGAGTGATAACTAGGACAGTAAAGACCTGGGGAATCAGCCCCCACCACTATCTGAAACTTTTGAGGAGAAATTTGCTGAATGGTTGCTGGGGAGGGAAAACTGGAGGACTTGAAGAAACTATTCTTGCCACCTGGGGTGTTCCTCCCCAACACCCTCTCCTGCTCCAGTGCCCATAATGGTGGCTGAACCAATGCAGACTCTATTTCTGCACCTGCCATTAGTCACGACTCTTACCGAGGTTGAGGATCTTCTCTGGCACCCTCACCACCCCCAAGGAGGATGACTGGGAGACCTGGATAGACTATGTTGCCCCAAGTGCTAGAATGGCAATGCTTGGAACGGCGGCGAAAGAGGTTAGTGAGAGCCTCCGAGGTCCTGCCCTGGCTACCATCCGTGCTAAATGGGCCAGTAACCCTGAAGCGACTGCACAGGCCTATCTTGAGGCCTTGGAGAATGTGTATGGGAGCCCAGATTCTGATGAGGACCTATGGTGGAGAGTAAGAGATGCACAACAGTACCAAGGGGAGTTGTTGTCTGTGTATGTATCTCGGCTTGAAAAATTGTTGCAAGAATGCCTCAGAAAAGGTAGTTTGCCAGCGATTGAACTGGACCGAACCAGGCTGGACAGGATCCTTAAGTCTGCCCCTTCTCAGAACTGCTGTTGCTTCAGTTCGCCTGGCAGATCGACTGAATCCCACCTCCTATGATGAGTTAATGAGAGAAATTGAGGAGTTGAGAAAAGACGACCTCGGAGAGGGACCTGCACCAATAGCTGCTGCCACGACCGAGGACTGAGGGTGACCCATCAAGTGAAGTTCAGGGGCAGAGGTTGGCAGTCAATGAGTGCTCTGACAAGGAAAAGATATGTCACAATGGGGCGAACTGTTGAGAGAGATCCGGGAATTCAAAACAGTCCCTTTATGAAGGCCATGCCTGCAAGCACGGCCCTGACCTATATCCGATTGCATTCATATGGGGGTGGGGGTACCCACCCATGTATCTCCTGCTGATAACAGCTCCGAACTCGATTCCTTGACCATGGAAGTGGAGAACTGACGAGATGTCTCCAAATGCTTATCACACCGCAGACAGAGATGGCACCAAGGTTTCCAGTTAGTAATACCCTGCCCTGGCTCCCAGTGTGGCGCCTCGGCCAGCTCAAACTCCAGAAAGTATGTTTTGCTATAATTGTGGGAAAGATGGGCACATGAAAAGGGAATGCCAGTCCCCAAAAGACACTGACAAAGTTGCATATAGGCTACAAGGAGAGCTTCGGAGAAGAAATCAGTGGTTAAGAGGTGCACGACATGATCCCAGTGAGGGCACCAAAAATGCTAATTCACGTCCTTTGTGGCAAGGTCAGTTGCCCAGGCCCCCACTACCGCCTCTCCAGACTGGTCCAGAATAGTGGGTCCCCTCCATGGAGACCACTGTAAAGGTGAATGGAGTGTCTACAAGAGCTGTATTAGACAGTGGCTCCCAAGTGACAATTATGTTCCAGGATTGGTATCAGAAGCATTTGTCAGGCGTACCCTTCAACCATTAGAAGGACTGCATGTATGGGGTTAAGTGAGAAGGCCTACCCTATTCCGGTGTATATCCGAATTTGGCTGTCTTTCCCACCTCCGTGGCTGGAGTGGCCAAACAAGTAGAGACCCTAGCCTTAGTGTGTCCCCCACTGGACTGTATGATGGTGTCCCTTTGTTGATTGGAACAAATGCTCATATGTTCGGAAGGCTGGCACAGTTGTGTTATGAAAACAGGGTCAAAGACTAGTAGAGCTTTAAGAGTTCCGCTTTAATTAAGAAGGCCTATGAGGCACAGAGAGAGCTGAAAAACAGAACCAGAGGAACCGGTCGGAATTGTATGGAAGAAGGATCCTGAGTCTCTGATCCTGGCGCCAAATGCCCAGTGTACCTTACAGGAGAGGTCCGTATCAGAAAGGATGTTAAGAATAAAATATTAATGTTGGATGCACCAGGCGATGGAAAATTGCCAGAGGACCTGGTCAAGCTTAGTATTTTGCCCCTAGAGCCCATGCTTATGCCAGAAGGGTAATGGTCCAAGTTCATAATGTGTCTGAAAGAGACATTCGAGTAAACAGAGGTTGCATCCTGGCTAATGTGCATTGTGCAGACACTGCAGTACCCAGCAGCAAGAGTTCAAGGAAGAATGACAGAATAACGCCTGACTTGTTTGATTTCGCGACTCGCTGCCAGCTGAATGGAAAGTGAGGATCAGTGAAGCTTGCCCAGAGAGACCAGGTGTTTTCTTTAAAGGAATGGGATGTAGGATGCGTGCAAGGAGCTAAGCACAATATCCGGCTGCATGACGAAAGACCATTTCGTGAGAGGTCTCCACGCCTGGCACCTGCTGACATAGATGATGTGAGACGCATCTGCAAGAGATGTTAGCTGCTGGTGTAATACAAGAATCCAGAAGCCCTTATGCTTCCCATTGTGGTAGTGAGGAAAGAATGGAACAGTAAGGATGTGTGTGGATTATCGCACCTTAAACCGGCGGACTATCCCTGATCAGTACACAATGCCCCGCATTCAGGATGCTTTGGACTGCCTAAACGGGAGCAAGTGGTTCTCTGTGCTGGATCTCCGCAGTGGGTACTACCAGATCCCGATGGCCCCAGAGGACCGTGAGAAGATGGCCTTTATCTGTCCGCTTGGCTTCTATGAATTCATGAGGATGCCTCAAGGGATTTCAGGTGCCCCAGCCACTTTTCAACGATTGATGGAGCGTGCAGTGGGGGACATGAACTTACTAGAGTGCCTGGTATACCTAGATGATGTCATTGTGTTTGGCAGCTCACTGGAGGAACATGAGAGCAGATTATTTAAGGTATTGGACCGACTGGAGGACTTTGGCCTTAAACTGTCCATTGATAAGTGTCAATTCTTTCAAACATCAGTAAAGTATGGGACACATAGTATCCACCGAGGAATAGAGACCGACCAAGTAAAGTTGAGGTCTTGACCACCTGGCCACAGCCCAAAAATCTAAAAGAACTGCAAAGATTCCTGGGATTCTGTGGTTATTATCGGCGCTCATCAAGGACTATTCAAGAGTGATCCGCCCTTTACTTAACCTTACTCAAGGGTATCCCTCAACCCACAAAAATACCAAAGTCAGCGTCCCTCAAGACTGAAAGAGTGTATTTTCATCCGAGTGAAGTATTTGGGGCCCACTGGACTCCTGATTGTGAGACTGCTTTTCATGAGATCATATATCAACTTACCCATGCTCCAGTGCTGGCCTATGCGATCCAAGAAAACCTTACGTCCTGCACACTGATGCTAGCTTGCAAGGTTGGGGGCTGTGTTGTACCAAGAACACGAGAATGGCCTGAGACCAGTGGCCTTTGCCAGTAGAAGCCTGACCCCATCCGAAAAGAACTATCCTGTACATAAGTTAGAGTTCCTAGCTTTGAAGTGGGCTATTGTTGACCAATTCCATGAGTACTTGTATGGGGCTAAAATACTAGTAAAACTGACAATAATCCTTTGACCTATGTGCAGACCTCAGCTAAGTTGGATGCCACTGGCCATAGGTGGCTTTCTGCATTATCTACATATATGCTCTCTCGAATACAGCAGGTCTGAACCACATAGATGCTGATGCTCTCTCCCGAGGCCTGTTCCCCAGAATGATTGGGTCCGATTGGCAGAACCTGACATTCGGGCACTCTACGGAGATTTGACAGGAGGAATAAATGTCCCGACGCATGATGGACTGCATGAGTGGATTGCTTGGGAGCCTCTGAGAATTGCATACCTGCTGCTTATTGCCACTTTTCTGCAATAGACATTGGTGCACTCCCTCAGCTGGACAATGACAGTATTTCGCGGCTCAATCCCGATCCCATGATCAAAGCAGCTTTAGAAGCCCTCTATGAAGGAAAAGATGTGTCCAAATTACGCTCCACTGATTTGAGAACTGCATTGTATACAAAGAAGGTCCTAAGTTGAAACTGATCAATAAACTGTTATACAGAGAAACAGTAGACAGAGGGGACAAGTAGACAAACAACAACTAGTGCTGCCCACTGCCTTTCGAGACTCAGTACTGAGGTCCTTGCACAACCACATGGGGCACCTTGGTATAGACAGAACACTTGACTTGGTGAGATCCAGATTCTATTGGCCTAAGATGGGGGCTGATGTGGAGCAACACATTCGAACTTGTAGTCGCTGTTTCACAGAGGAAAGTTTTGCCCCAGAAGGCTGCCCCCTTGTTAACATCACCACCAGTGCACCCATGGAGCTGGTCTGTATTGATTTTCTAAGTTTGGAGTCAGATCAAAGAAATATCAGTAATGTGCTGGTGGTCACTGACCATTTCACGAGATATGCCAGCTTTCCCACCAAAGACCAGAAAGCATCCACTGTAGCCAAAGTACTTGTAGAAAACTTTTTGTTCACTATGGGCTCCACAAAGAATCCATTCTGATCAAGGAGAGACTTTGAGAGTCGTCTGATCAAAGAGATGCTTTCTGTGGGGAGTGCGAAAGTCAGAACCACTCCTTACCACCCCCAGAGGACCCACAGCCTGAACGTTTCAACCGCACTTTGCTAGATATGCTAGGCACCTGCACCCAAAGGACAAGCCTAGATGGAGCCAACAAATTAGCACCCTGGTACATGCTTATAACTGCACCAAAGTGATGCCACTGGATTCTCCCCTACCGCCTGATGTTTGGAAGAGAAGCTCAACTACCAGTAGATGTGTGTTTTGGGGTCTCTCTGATGGGGTTCAAGCTGACAACTATTTACAGTATGTGCAAAGTTAAAGGCCCAGCTAACTCATGTACCAACTGGCTCAAACCATGGCTGCCAAAAGAAATCTGGCCAACAAAGAAAGGTATGATAAAAAGGTGAAAGCACAGGAACTCCAGGAGGGAGATCGGGTATTGCTAAGAAATCTGGGACTGCATGGCAAGCACAAGATTGCTGACAGATGGCACCATCTCCCTCACATTGTAGTGGGCAAACTAGATGATCTGCCAGTGTACAAAGTAAGGCCTGAGAATAATTCAAAAGATGTAAAAACAATGCATAGAAATCATTTACTGCCCATTGGACAAATCTTAATTGAGTCTGAGCCCCTAGAAGATGCCCCCTCTGGACCAGTGACTAGAGCTGCTGCTAAGAAAAGACCAAGGAAGTCTGCACCTACAGAAGCAGAGTTAAAGTGTTCCCTGCACAAGTCCCAGTTGAGCATGACTGTCAGTCCATATCAGAAGAAAGTGAGAGTGACTTTGAATACTATCCTTCTTACGAACTGAGTCAATTGTTTCGGGGCAATCCCTAGTCAATACTGGAGATGAAGCTGGGCCTTCTGGACTGTCCAAGCCCCAGCTTCGTCCCTGGAGCCAATGCTCCCAGAAAGTGAAGTGCAAAGCATCAGATCAGATGAAATGGAATCATTGTGCATGGTTGAACTGTTTGAGCTTTCAGGAGGAAATGATAGATTGGGGCAGACTGGTGATACACCGAACAAGAAGAGTATTTTGAGTGCCCTGACAGTCCACTGCCAGTGTCCGAAAGCTCTCCATGTGAGCCAAATGTTGTGGACTCAGAAACTGTAACTCCTGGAGCTGAAAGTGCCCCAAGTTCTAGCCTCTACCCCCATGGAGACTCCCTGACAAGTGAGGACAATGCTGAAAATGAGGCTCAGAGTGCAGAGACTATAACAGTTCCCCTAGAAAGACTGGTCGAGCTGTAAAGCCTGTGGTGCACCTCAGTTATGATTCACTTGGGAGGCCTGTGGACTTGCCTCTCAATGTTGTCCATAAAGGAGTGTATGTGTCCCGAGCTCATTGCCCAAACTGAGCATCAGTGCTAACTCAAGTTACTTGTGTTGCCCTCTAGTATGGTGCCCTTGCCCCATCCAGCCCAAAAGGTAACTGATAGGGAAGGCTCCTCTCTTCAGGTTTCATGTACAAGAGGTAATAACTTGAGTTATGGTACAATGTGTATGTAATACTGTGTAAAGAGTGACGTACTGCAATGTTTCAGAAATGTGTTCTTGGTAAAATGATATATTGACTGATGATTACATGTGCGAGCCTAATGCAAATGTATATGGTTGCAGTTGAAACTTATGGGTACTTTGCTTGACGCGACGCAAGCTTTCCCAGGCCAGGAAGGTGTAATCCCCTGCAAATGGGGGTTCCAAAAGACTTCCAGGAGCTTGCTTGAATGCTCCAAGCCTGAATGGTGTTTGGCATTTAAGCCATTTATCAGTGAGTGTTTTAGAACCTCTGGTACTGTCTCTTTAAGAGCTGTCTGCTTGCAGACATAATTAGTTGTATGGGGACTGTGTGTTTCTTTGATTGAGTACCACTCGAGCTGCTGCCGATTCACTTCATTTTGCAGTCACTGGGAGTGCCGGGAACCTATCTGAAGGATGTAACTGTTTGCCAGAGATTGTTTAGAGTGGTGGTGAAGTTGCAGTTTGTCTAGCCTGCTTTCTTTGCAGTCAGAACTGTGTCTGTGTTCCCCATTCTAGTTTTGAACTGCTGAACTGGACCAATCAGTGTGGGGTAGCTAGCTCTAAAATGGTGCCTTGGACGAATCAGAACTTGGACTCATAATCTGAGCCAGCCACAAGAGGATTGTATGGGCAGTGATTCTGGGAGATGTAGTTTAGAGTTCAGTGCCTTTTGGACCAACAGCAGCAGTCTATTGTGAGTGACAGCCAATCCAGTCAAGAACTGGGAGGAACTCAAAGGAAGTGCCGGTTTTGTCGGTTGGAGTTTCAGTTGAGCTTTGGCAGTGAAGAAGGAAGGAGCCCTGTGTTTTTCAGTGTGCAGTTTTAGTCAAAAACGTGTGTAAGGCCCAGAGTTCCGGTCTGCAGCTTGTGTAACTGCTTGTTAGGACTGAATCCGTCCTGTGAAAGAATCAAAGGATCTCTGAAGAGTAGAAACCAGGCTCACCCTGTAGAAGACTGGAGAATTACTGAATTGCACTTGGTCTGTCAGGAACTGAATCTGCTGTGTGTTCTCCGGTATTGTGCAGTAATTGCGATCGGGATAGAGAAGCAGCCTGCCTGGTATAGTACTCTCATTTTTTACCATATAAATGTGTGAAGAGTCTCTTTGAGCTCAAGAGTAGCCCTGCTGATATTGAAGGACCCTATCTTATTTGGAGGTCGTGAGTACTAATTCAGGGTCGCCTCCTGTTGAATTGCCACATTAAATCCAAATGGAATTACTGTACTGCTGACTGTTTAATTTTCCTTTCTCTGTGTGAAAGGGCCCCTACCAGCTGCCACCGTTTGGACTAGCCACTAGGGCTTGGGTACCCAGGGACAGTAACTGATAGGGATAGGCCTGTGCACAGAGCCATAGGTAGATTATTAGAGTGATAAGCTAATTAACCTGATTTCCCCCTGTCCTTGTTATATCCCCCTAAATAAATCAGAGCTGCTTGTTTCAGCAATGTTATACTGCCTGAGGTATTTGTCTATGTTAAAGTACTGTACTGTGATTGTTGCACTGTATCTCATTTCACAGGAGGTCCCAGTGCGGAACCAGACCTGGGGTAAGTGTATACTGTGAAGGTAATTCTGATATATTGTGTGGGCCACTAGTGGGAAGAAAGGGGGGTTGCAGTGTCCCAGAGTGCTATGACCAAGTTAGTTTAACTATTGCAAACCCTGACCTCTGGGTGGAGGCACCCGCCATTGGATCCAGGCCCCTCAACCTGTTAGTGGCAAATCAGGCAGGGGTAGTAGCCCCTGGGATAGCGCCATCTAGGGGTTACATGATGATTTTGAAAGTTTTCATATCAAAAGTCACTCTTCATATAATAAAAGGAGCTCCCTTCCTGCAATAGGGTTTTCACCTATGAGAGAGAGAGCTGAAACTAGCTCTGAGGTAGATGTGCACAGTGTGAGGAGTTCTCTGCCTACAGCATCACAAGTTGGTTGAGCAGGTCATGTGACTTGTCAATAACTTGTACATGCTTAAGGTATTCTCCCTGGGAAAGTGCTTGATCATAATGTCCAAGCACCCAAATGACAAAGGGAAATCACGTTCCTTGGGACCTTCTCCATCAAAAATATCAGATTTCAGCATGTTTACCAGATTCAAATTTACATTTTCTCATCCTTACTGCTCAGTTAACCACAGGATCTGCAAAATCCCTGGAATTCAGTGCATAACTGGTATTCTTACTGGCAGAGAAAACTTGCATTACATCTCACCCTGGAACCTAATGTCCATCCAGTGTCCTAGTCCTTCCCTTCCACATGATGCCATCTTGAATAAAACTGTATTTTGGTCTTTTAAGAATCAACATGCACAGTACTAGCTCATAAGGTTTAAAGTCTGCACTTAGTTTTCTGTTTCTAAATGACTCTGCATACTCCATGCAGGAGAAATGGAGGACTGGTTCCATTTTGAAGTGCAGATGTTGTCTGCATGCAGCACTGATATCTCAAATACTGTGCACACCATCTCCCCCCAACCAAATGGCCAACCAAGAAACAAACAGTATAAAAATGAGGCACTGTATTACTTTACAATATACTGCACCAATTCTACACACCCCTAAATTACTGTGTGAGTTTTCAGGAGGGAGTTGAAGAGAATGTATGCCCTCCCCTCCCCTCCCCAGATGAAAACTCCAACAAAGTTATTTTTACATATAAAAAACTGAATGGCCTTATAACTGCCTAATCTGCCATCCCCTTCAATCCCCCGTAACAAGAGTAGTGTGTTCCTACTCTTGGGTGGCTTAAACCTAACCTTACATCTCCTTACTCTTCCCTTATTCTATTACTTGTGTACTGTGAGACCCTACTGTAAGCAAGTCATTTAACTTCCTTGTGCTCCCAGGTCACACCTGAAACAAGCTTTGGCTTAGTGTGCCTTTCCTGGGTAAACAATTTCCCTTTCCTTTCCTTTATTCACATGAATACCACCACAGCATTCAGTAGCTGCCCAGTAGAAAGCCATTTGTTTTGCAGGATATACAGCATACAGACATATGACAAACCAACTGAAGAGAATACAATACTGGCCCATGGAAAAGTAATCTATTGGGAATAGGATCGTTATAGAGTATTGACACAGAAACATAGAATTTGATGGTACAGATATGACTGCTTGGCCCACCTAGTCTGCCTCATTTTCCTACCTAACAGATGAGCTGCAGATTCTAGTTAACCAGCAGCTTACTTCCTCCTACCCCCACTAAGACTGCCTTATGTCTGTCCCATGCATTCTTGAATTCAACCACTGTTCTTGACTCCATGACCTCCTCAGGGAGGCTGTTCCATGCATCCACAACCTCTCCAGGAAAAATACTTCCTCACATTACCTCTGAGCCATCCTCTATTTTCAAATTGTGCCCCCTTTGTTCTTGTACATCTCTTTTTCTGAAAGATGCTACAATCTTGGACTTTGTTGATTCCCTTGAGGTACTTGAAAGTTTCTATCATGTCCCCTCTCTCCCTTCTTTCCTCAAGGGTACATATTAAGCTCCTTTAGCCTTTCTTTGTATGACTTCTGGTACAGACCCTGCACCATTTCGGTTGCCATCCTCTGGACAGCCTCCACTCACTCTGTCTATGTCTTTGCGGAGATGGGGTCTCCAGAACTGCACATAGTGCTCCAGATGGAGTCTCACCAACTGTCTGTATGGAGCGATAACAACTTCCTGTTTTCTACTATTGATGCCTCTCCCTATGCATCCCAGTATCCCCCCAGCCTTCCTTACTACCTTCTAACATTGCTTTCCCACCTTTATGTCATCTGATATAATTACCCCCAGGTCCCTTTCCATTTTTACTGTTGTCAGTATCTCACCCCCCATTGTGTACTCTTCCCCTGGGTTTTTGTTTCCCAGGTGCCTTACCTTGTACTTCTTTGCACTGAATCTGAGCTGCCATACATTTGACCATTCCTCCAACCTTGCCAAGTCCCTTCTCATCCTTTCCACTCCACCTTGTGTATCAACCCAGTTGCAGATGTTTGTGTCATCTGCAAAGAGACATACTTTTCCTTCCAGTTCCTCGTTTGCATTTTGCATGAAATCAATATAAAACAATCAAAATCTATTCTTTGAAAAAATTGCATTCAAAGCTTAAAATAAATGTCTGAAATAATAATCTATTGTTATAATTACACCAATCTGCAGTATATTATGTTGCAAAGACCACACTAGATAATAATTGCAGTATAACGTACTTAGAAGGCTATTTCTTTCTGTAAGCATTACTGTATCAACACAAATAAGTATCATATTATGTGCCCTTCCGTTTAAATCTTTATTGCAGAGTCAGAGCACCATCTGGTGGAAAAGTTTTGTATAAATATTGGTGCACTGCAATTTGGTATATTCTTGTATCAGAGTAGAGCATACTGTCATTGATGAGCCATGTCATGATTTTGGAAAACACAGACACACACACACACACACACACACACACACACACACACACACACACACACACACACACTTACTGAAGCCTGCTGTCTGAAACAGCAACCAAAAATATAGATAGTCTGAGACATGATAAAAAGACAGTGAGAGTTTCCAAAATATTTATTATTTGGAAGGAAAGGGGGTAGCTTATGTGAAGGAAAGCATAAAAGTGATGGAGATACAGGGGATACAGAAGAGACAGAGGTGTTGTATGTTCACTTGGAGATGGGGAATGGAACCACTTTGCACTGGAGTGATCGACAGACCTCTAGAACAGGGAAGGAATTAGATAAGGTACTGGTGGAAGCCATTTGCAAGATGGCAGAGAAGGGAAGGTGCTGATGGTTGGGAACCTCAACCTGCCACATGTACACTGGGCGTCCCAGCAGCAGCTTCAGCTAGAAGCAGGGACGGAGTCTCTGCAGCGGGTATTCCTCAGGCAACTAGTTAGTGTACCTACTGATGATGAGACAACACTGAAACTGGTACTCACTAACACACACTCACTCACAGGAACAGTATTGCAGACGTCAAGGTGGGAGGCCACTTGGGGACCTGTGATCACTACTGTGTGCTTCAATATAAGGATGGCTACGGAACTGAACAACACAAGGACGAAGCTCCTGGACTTCAGGAGGGTAGATTTTGAAAAGATGGGTGAATGCCTTAGGGATTATGTGGTGGTGGTGGTGGAGGGGTTGGGTGGGGTGGAGGAACAGTGGGTAAAGCTGAAAGGAAGCATGGTAAAGGCAACACACCTCTACATCAAACAAGTGAGCAAGAGCAAGAAGAAAAAGACATTCTATGGTTCCCAAAAGTGGTGGCTGAAAAAGTAAAGGTTAAATGGGTAGCATTCAGAAGATATAAGGACACACAGAGTGAGGAGGACAGAGAGGTGTACCAAAGGAAACAGAAGGAAGCTTGGAAAGTAGTAAGAAGCACAAAGGCACAAACTGAAGAGAGAATAGCTGAGGAGGTAACGAAAGGAGATGAGACATTTCTAGGTATGTGGGATTGTAAGGTTCAAAAGGGAAGTGTGGTTTATGCAGAGGGGGACCAGGAAGAGGCAGACATCTTAAGCAAATGCTTCATGAAGCTGGACAAATGTTTCCTGACTTCACTCAGCTTCATGCGGCAAATGTCTTTTTTCTAAAAAAAGGCTAATAAATTCTAAAACCCACTCCAACCTCTATGGAGTCTTCCCACTCCAAATCTACAGTCCCCCCTTGGGAAGCTCATTTAATAGCACTTGTGTGTGATAGGGGATGTTTTTTTTTTCCTGCTCTTTTGGGCGCTATTACCTCAATTTCTCTGCCACAGACTTTCCTGGTCTTGCTCACCAATGGGACTTGCCACAAGCTAGCGATCCTCCCAGGCTTGCCCCCCAGGGTGGGGCTGCTGAGTAGGCACACCCCCACCAGAGACAGGTTGAGGTTACTTGCAGCCCAGTGTCTGAACTCTCAACCTCACAAAATAAAAAACACAATACCACTCCGGATATACTATGATAGACTGAAACTCAGAATCCCGACACTGAATATACCGAGTTTACGGTCCTGAACTAAGAAATCCCACATGACTCGGATGACTGACAATACAACGTCAGGCATCCTGATACCACAAAGACACCTCAATATGGGGGGTTTTGCCTCCTGTACATCCCACATCTCCTATAAGTAATATAACAAACTCTGATGGGGAGTAGACCTCAGAGTAAAAATATATTAGCTATGGGGGCAAAATTCCTAAAGGTCCATAGCCCAGATCAGAACCTGAGCTTCTCCAGGTACTCTGGCTGAGCTGCCAGTGGTTTAGCCCTCCTCACCACGGGAAGCTTGGCAGCTTCCAGATCTGACACCTCTTTCTGGAGCATCACCAGGGTAATGTAGCAACCGTCACATCTGCCACCTTACTTCCCATAGCAGCACTGGGCATGAAGTCACCAGGATTGACAGTGTCAGGATACTACACCTGTCTGGCAATACTGCCCGGGCAGGTAAGTGTTGGGATAATGAGCTGCAGAATGTTATAAGGGTACCTTCCACACCTCTGTAGACTGGAGACAGACCCAGGTAATGTTTTATACACAAATGTGACAGAATAATTGATACCTGCAAGAGGTCCATGTATTCATTTTGGAATTTCTGCAAGAGGATGATAATTAGGGTGGCAAACTTGATATTGCTTGATATTGCACAACATGCAACAGTTGTAATAGCATATGGTGACTGATGCATTTAAAACAGGTTAAAGTCAACTGGAACAGTTCAACACAATGAAGTGTGTGCGCATAAGTTCATTAGCTTGCTGTCTTGCAGTTTTCTTCATGCTGAGTGCCGCTAAGGAGTTGACACGCTTGAAAAACAGCTTGTCAAAATAGTCAGAATTGTCCAAACATAAAAGTGCAGACAATGTGCAGAGGCAACAGACACTCAATCTGGTGCTTCGTGATTTTACATTAACAGTTTTCTCTTCCTCTTCCTCCTACCCTTGAGAATTTAAACACCCTGTTCTTCTACCCTCGTAACACCCAATCCATCCTCCTCTACCTCCTCTAGTGGTAAAGCAAAAAGTAGTGTGCACAATTAATCAAATAAAAGTTAAAATAGCAATTTTTCAATTTAATTAAACCCTTCCTCTACCTTGTAGCATTTGCAATTCCACCTACCTCCCCAGCCCAGCCCAGTAAAAGAAAATATTTAACCTTCTGTCCTTCTCCCTCTGCACCCATTACCCATTCACACTCCCCATGGCATCTCAAACAAGGATACTAAAATTTCTGTGGTGTGTGGCTGTCACACTCTTTCCTCCACCTTGGCCAGCCACCATCTAATAAATAAAACAATATGTTCCCTATACTAATCACCCGATCAGCTTTTAGCTGGGTGGCAAATACTGTAGTGAGGGTAGGGAAGGCTTTCTTAGCCTATTTTTAGAAAAACAAAACTTTGGTTCACTATTGAAGTTGACATCCTCCTAGACACCTTTAGTGTCTACAGTATACACAGTGGAGCCAGGCAGGATACAAAGCAGTAACTTCCAATAAATGACATGTCACAAAATATTGCATGACAAGAGGTTAATTGCCTGTGAATTATACTGTTCCCTGCAGTATACTGCAGTATTTTGCAATAATACTGCAAGGTATTGCATTGCAGCCTGGCTGGTTCTGTTGTAGTCTAGTGTTCAGAAACTCTGCTACCCCAATCCCCCCCTCCCCAGTATGTCTGGTGCATGTCATTCGGGTCACTTAACTTGGCCTCCATACTTGATGACTTATGAGCCACTAAATGGTCTCCCATCTCTACATATGTGCATGTTGAAGCCTCCCTCTCTTTTTTCCCCACTGCATATGCACTTCCATCTGGTACAAATAGGGCACACTCCATAGGCCATATGTTAATGTATGCCATCTTCTCTGGATTTCTGTAGATCTGGTCAATAGTTTAAAAGCTCTAGACGTTTTATGGCACCAGTGTAAGATCCCAACCCCTGTATGGGGCTTTCCTGGTGGGGCTACAGTTCTTGCTGCCCCCCAAAGTCCTGTATCTGCCTTCAGTCCCCTGTGCTGTGGAGTTAGGACTGAGTTCTTGTATTCAGGAGCCCCAGCTGAGATTCATATGGGGGCTACCTTTAGATAACCACAGCAGCCGTCACTTGTTCCCTTTGTTCCTTGGCCCCATGCTGGCAGTGAGGACGAGGTCCATTTTGTTGTTTGTGCCTCAGTGCACCCCACTGAGACTCCTGCCTGGTCCAGGGTTAGTGGGAGCTGGACCAGGAATATAAACAGTAATGGCCACACATGGAGAAGTTGCACATATGTGGCTGTGATCCTTAAGGGAGTTGTGTTGGGCACGTGGCCATAAATAAAAAAAAGACTTTCCTGGCTCCAGGGCAGGCAGCGGAGTTGGGATCTAAGTGCAAAACACCTCCGGGTTTTCCATCCCCTAGTTGCTTTTGGGACTGGTATTGGTAAGAGTGAGGTGGAATGTGCACCGCAGCTTGAGAGGATGCATAAAGGTGCCTATCCTTTCAGGAGCTCTGACAGCCAAAGGGTGCCCACAAACAAAGTAAGGGATTCCCTGGTTCCTTTTTAGTAAGCAAGGCCAGTGCATATAAGTTTTCTGCCCCAGGTGGGTTATAAATAAATGGGAGGCAGCAAAAGGCAAACAGATAATTGTAAATAAACATGGCAGCCCCCAGTGATTCTCCTTGCTGCCAAAGTTTCTGGGAAGGGTAAGATAGCACTCTCATGAGCCCTGGAAAATTGGGTAGGGAGTTTGTGGCTGCTATTAAATGGGCTGTGCCTGGAGAAAGAGAGATTCCTTGGGGAAGTCCAACTGTAGGCGTGAGGGATGGAGACAGGTATAGGAGGGCTGCACGAGCCAGTGGCTAACTGTAGTGCAAATAGGCCCTCCTAGCCCATAAATGGGCTGAGGCAGGATGCCTACTAGTCCTTTTCTCAGCAGGGAATCATGAAAACTGCTAACCTATTTTCCCAGTGGGATGTGTGTAAACTGCTGTTCTCCACTGTTTTAAGCCTATAACCTGATTTCAACTGTTGGAACTGTTTGCCAGCCAGGACGAAAATATGTTTGGGCTGGGTTTGAAACTGTTGGAAGCTTGGCTGTATTTAAGTTCCAGGGAAGCTATGTGTCCTAGATGCTCTGGGTGACTACAAGCCTGTGTGGTAAACTTGGGGGATGATAAAAGGCTCGTGAGGCGAAGATGACTAAAGGTCAGAAAGGTGAAGGCAGGAATGGTTCATGGGACGAAGATGATGAAAGGCCTGTCAATGGTAAAGAATTCAGCATATGTGTAAAATATCCAGCCCACAGCTGTTGTTCCTGGAGAGACTGTCTGCTGTGACCAGAGCTGTACCACCAATCCAACTCATTCCTCAGCACCCCAGAGACTGTCAACAAACTGTGAGTAACTCAGGACTGAGCCCCGAGGAGTTGTTCAACAAAATAGTTAATTAGTTACATAGATATTTAGAGGGGGTGAAGTCCTGGGCAGGGCATTGTAAGGCCACAGGAACAGCCCTGGCAGAAATAGGAAACTTGTTATGCGTGCTACTTTGTGTGAAATCCTGTTGGACCCATTTTCCAAGTTCCTTAATTCAAGTTCAAAAGACTGCTGCACCCACAGAATCCCTAAATTGTCTTCAACGCAATGTTATCCAGTTAGTCACCAGCAACCCGGTGAGGTACCACTGCAATGGACAGTAACAACTCTTATGGCCGTGAGGGGAAAACCGGGTGCACCTGTTGGGGTGGTACTGGGTTTGTGTGAGGACCATTGCTGAAATCAAAATTGTTTGTTTCATGTTTTTTGCTTCCCCTTAATCCCTTCCCTATAATAAATCTGAGGTTAGTTTACTTTATAATACTGGTTCATGGTTATTGCTTTGTGTGTATTTACTGTGTGGGGACACTCTAACTATTTGTGTTGAGGGGAGACTGATATTTGTTCTTGTGGAGATATTAGGGCCACATTGTAGTATACAATTTGCCTTTGTATACCCCTACCCCAAAGGCACCACAATCTGTTTCTGGTATTCAATTTGTGTATTGCACCAAAAGAACCTAGGCTGACCCCAAGGTAGGTCGGTGTGTGAGGGGGGGCCATAGTGCGTACTACAGAAAGGCCCCCCTTCCACCAGCACAAGGCCTCTGGCTACTTTGTGGGTAGCACATAGAAACAGAAAACAAAGAAGCAGAGAATCTGGGCCTGTTATTTAGCGTATCTGCCCTTCCACGAACTGTTTAAGCAATAAACCATGACAGGGTGTGGGTTGTGCTGGAAATTTATCTATGCCTGGTGTGATTAGGTCAGAGGCTGAAGGCAGAGAGGAACTAACCACGCAAGTGGGTGTCAACGCATAACACATACCCTGTAGTGGTTTATTATGATTATACAATGTGCCAAAGAAAAGAAAAAGAAAAGAAAAGCAAGAAATGACAAACATTTCAGCTGTGAAAGTTTTTATTTTTTAATAAAGAATAAACAAGAGATATTTTCAGCAGGAAAACATTGTTCTTGATTTCTATTGATTTTCTAATTATGCAACTTAAAGTAATGTAACTAAAAATAATTTGAAAAACTTTAATTATGCAACTGGAGAAACAACACTACTGAAAGAAATGCTAAACAACTGTATGTTAAACAAAAGAATTGTAGAACTTCACTGAATGTGTTACTGTGTTAGGTTGCATTTTTGCCTTGGAAAACATTTAATATTTAAACTAGTAAGTGAAAGAGAAGTACTGTTTCTTTAAGAGTTAGTCTTTACTTTGGTGCTAAGCAAAAATAATGCATGGTCCCATAGTATATCAAGTTGCTCAGTCTTGGGTAGCAGAGTGAGGCTGCATGATCTGATTGGTTGATGCTTTCATGCTGATTTTCTCCATTGTACTGATGTGGATAGTTTGAACCAATTTGTATAGGATGTTGCAGATGCAAGTGCTGACCGGCGCTGTGTACCTTCTCATGGATAATTTAAAGGTACATTTCTTCTGGTGGTAATTGCTGCTGAATATGGAGGTTTAGTGTAATTTTTGATCCTGTTGTAGTATTGCTTTGTACCTTGTTTGTGGTTTGTACTGTTTGGCTTCAAATAATTGCTGTCTGTGCAAAGGACGCAAGTTGCTTTGGGGGATTCTCGAGACAATGAGCTGCAGTGTATGCATTTTTTCTGTTTGCAGCTACTTATTTCATTTTTATATTTCATTTTTATTATTTGCAAGATATATAATTACATACATAGAAAGAATCCACATCATAATTATTTTGGGGAAATATAAATATGAGCATTAGCAATCAATATGGTACTCTGATTTCATTAAAACACAACTGAGTTTTAAACATTTACCTGCTCCACTGCATTTACTGCGACAAAAATTAATATCAAAGAAGAAAGGAAAAAAAAGAAATTAAAAAAATTCATTATTTAAAGGGTCTCTGTCATCACCTAATGACATCAGTATACTTAATGAACTGGATTCAGTATTAACATCTTGTTGTCCACCCCACCCCTCAAAATCTGCTGCCCGACCTCTGTAACTTGCCTCTCTATGCCTGTGTACTCCTATGGGTATTGTTGACTTTACCCGCAGGCATTTGTTTGTCCATGCTGGTACCTCGCTGTTATCTACACCTTGATGAACTCAATCGATGCTCTTGTGTGTACTTAGCTAGCTTAATGTCTGTTTTAATTGCACCTTTGTTAAACTCCAGATGCCTGTACGAAGTTACTTTTCTATCACTCATTCTAATCACTGTTTCTGTTATTTTTGTATGAACCTTGTCTGCCTGATGATCATGATGCAACTCTTGATGTAATCTATGTTCTAATACTTTGTATGCACCCTGTTCTGCCTGATGCTCTTGTATGTACAATTGTAATCCTCCCTGGTTGCACCTGAAAATAGGCACTTGGTTATCTAGTGTGCTTACCTGGTTAACAAAAGCAAATAAATAAATAAATACATTTTCACAAAGAAAAATATTAAGTAAGGAGAGAGACGTTTAAGTTCATTATTCTTTAGCATTAACTATAACTAACTTAATACTATTAGTATTCCATAAGATCAGTTTCATCTTCCTACTCATTCTTGGAGTTTAACTGAGATGGTAATCAGACATATTTTTTTTCCAAAGAAAACCCTGGCCTTATCAGGAGCATCAAAATAAAACATCTTTTTTTTTTGCTATCTCTTTTCTGCTCTATTACCTGGTCTGCTCCCATCCAGGCAACCTCTAGGACTCCAGCCACCTTCCAACTGCCCAGCGTTCCTAGGGACATTGCCAGTATCTCCTGCAGCTTACCCTCACAGCAGGGTGGTGGGATCCCCAACTCACCCACCCGTCTGGATCCAGATCGGCAACTCCCTAAACTGGTGCACCATTGATGGCCATCGAGCCACCCAACCAGGATGACATTTTCTCTCTTTTCGCTCCTGAGCTAAGGGGCCTGCAATGATGTTGGTGAAGGGAGGCGCATGCGTCCACACGCACTCCCTCCTGGTATCTCCCCCAACTCCTCCCCAGAGCACAGCTAGCATCTTGTCTCCCAGCCTCCTCCAGGGGGAAATCAGGTGCTGACTGTCACAAAGCACCACCCCGGAGAGGGAGAGCAGTCCATCAGATGCTTAATCCATCTACTCCCCTGCCAACCCTCGATGACCTATGCTCGTTCCTTAACACCGGTTGCCGGCATGGCACAAAGTGCAGCAACTATCACATCAGCCCTCAGCACCTCAGGGCCAACAAAATAGAACATCTTTCATTGGAAACAAACCCTTAAAGAGGAACTGTCATAAACAAGGTTTCTTCATGTCTGAAAGACCATAAACAGCTAATATGAGTGAGCCATTGTGTTTATCTGTGATTCTTTGCAGTCCAGAGTTATTCATATGTAAATCAGCCTGTAATTAAGGGCTGGGGTAGCCATGTTTTAGGCTCCTGACAGGAAATGATGTCCCGGGATCTTAGCCCTCCATTGACTGTAGGTTAAATAGGAAATCATCTGATTTTTAAGTGTTTTAAGATGTTCTTTCAACACTTTCTACATTTATAATTGTTTTGTATGTGCATTGAAACTAGTGAGTTATCACCCTTACATTCAAACTGTTAGAAAAATAATTCATCTTTAGGATTGCTTTAACCTCTAGGCTATACTGTCAGCTGATCTTTAAAACTACACATCTCAATGCTGGCTCTGCAGTGCCAAAAGGTATTGGGGCCCCATACTGCATCAGGATTTCTAAACCCTGTCTTTGTTCATGTCAGTGCAGATTTCTGGGGCTGCCACAGCACCTAACTTCTGTCTTATTCCGTTTTTTTCTCTTACAGCGTTTTCTTTTACAATTTCAGGTGTGAACTCAGGTTTATAAGATGCAATTGTGGCTATGTACCTACTGGCCTGGCATCATGGGGCCAGCCTTGAATTGTGTAGTTTTTGATTAATAGCTGGCAGTACAACCTAGCGGTTAAAGCAAAGAGCTGTGAACAAACTTCATTCATCCAGAAAAATGGGGTTTGATTTCAACACACTCTACTTGTATATTGTGTGACCAGAACAAGTCATTTAACCTCTCTGTGCTCCCAAAACACATCCAGAAACATGCTGTACAGCAGCTGTATGCATTTCCCGGACAAAGGCAGTAAAAACAATCTGAGCATGTGTTACAATTCTGAAAATATTATGCTCTTTCTATGTAGATTTAACATGAAAAGAAAAAAAAGGACACCATTAATTGTTTATTAAAAGGGCACTGTCAACCTTATCACTTGTTTTATTGCCACAAAACATCAGTGTGCCTCTGTGGACACAGTGATCACATATGGTCCACAGAATACCCCTATATATACCATAATCGAGAATTCTTAACCAATTTTTTTAGTTTTCATGATCTTTTACTTTCCCTCGGGTTCCCCATAAGTACACTGTGCACCGGAAGCATAAGCAAGATGAGAGGGCACATCAGACACTGTGCACTGGCTCAAACATCAGTTTTGCATGTGGCCATACTGAAAAGTTAAACGTAGCATGTATTTTCAAATGCTGTACTAGAGTTGCCTTTTTTAACTGAAACCGAGTGCTGAGAAAGAGGAAAACTGCATTTGAAAGGAGCCACCAAAATCTTGCGCATGCGTAAAAGTGGGACGCACGCACAGTGTGGGATCGTGTGGTCCCACTCTCACTCACGTTGAGATTTTGGCGCCTCCTTTCAGAAGCATTTTATGTCTTTCCCAGTGCTCGGTTTCAGTTAAAAAATGGCAACTGTAGTACAGCATTTGAAAATACATGCTGCGTTTAACTTTTCAGTATGGCCATGTGCAAAGTTGATGTTTGTGCTGGAGCACAGTTTCCGATGTGCGCTCTCATTTTGCTTATGCTTCCTCTGCACAGTGTACTTATGGGGAACCCAAGGGAAAGTAAAAGATCATGAAAACTACAAAAATTGGTAAGGATTCTCGATTATGGTATATATAGGGGTATTCTGTGGACCATATGTGATCACTGTGTCCACAGAGGCATACTGATGTTTTGTGGCAATAAAACGAGGGACAAAGCTGACAGTGCCCTTTAACAAAAACACATGGATGAACAACATTGTTTAAAAATAGCATAATGTGAAGTGCATTATTAAAATATAGAATAATATATGTGTGTGTGTGTGTGTGTTCAAAATTTTACACGCACCTGAGGTGTGGGATGCTACATTATCTCCGATGGCAAAGTCTGAGTGGTTTAAAAAAGCATCAAAAACACTGAGGGTGTGTGCTAAATTCTGGTTTTTACACCCACCCACATATTACTTTATTTAATGGTGATATTTTTTTCCCTTTCAGCACAGTTTAGTTAGTGTAGCACTTCTGTTAGAGACACACACACACACACACACACACACACACACAGCCTGTCTCTCCCTTCATATTTTTTTATTTTTCTTTCTTTTTTTACATTACAGTGGGAATGGCATTCTGGAAAGCTGTGGTCTGTCAGCATTGCTGTAGAGTGTAAGACACGCTCGATGGGTATGGGTGGCAGAATCAACCAGATTGATTTTTTTTCCTTTTGTGGTAGAAAATCTCATTCCATCCAAGATATTTCAGTAAGAAACAGTTATACTTTTAACTTCATGAAAAGAAGTAAAATCTTTTTAAAATGCATTTCAGGTTATGCATGTTTTAACTGTGTTGTCCATCTATGTGTTTTTGCAATTAATAAACAAGTAATGGTGTCCTATTTTTTTCTTTTCAAGTCAAATCTGGATAAAAATAGCATAATATTTTCAGAATCATAGCACATGCTCAGATTGTTTTTACCATCACTGTCCAGGAAAGGCACACAGCTACAGCCTGTTCCTGGCTGTGTTTTGGGACACAGGAGGTTAAGTGACTTGCTCTGGTTACACAATATACAACTAGAGCATGATGGAATCAAAACCCATTCTACTGGATGAACAAAGCTTGTTCACAGCTCTTTGCTTTAACTTCAGACTGTAATGCCAGATGATAATCAAAAACCTCACATTTCAAGGCTTGCCTCTCATAATGCCAGGCCAGTAGGTACACAGCCGCATTTGCATCTTGTACACCTGAGTTCATACCAGAAATTGTAAGAGATAGGGCTCTAAGACGGAATGGAAAAGACAGACGTTGGTGCTGTGGCACCCTAGAAATCTCTACTGACACCTAATGCAGACAGGGTTTAGAAATCCTGATATGGGACACAAATACCTGTTGGCACCACAGAGCCAGCCTTGAGATGTGTAGTTTTTGATGATAAGCTGACAGTATAGCCTAGAAGTTAAAGCAACCCTAAAGAGGGATTATTTTTACTAACAGTTTGAAATGTAAAAGTGATAACTCACTAGTTTCAATGCACATAAAAAACAAGTATTGTAAATGTAGAAAGTGTTTCAATAACACCTTAAAACATACTTAACAAAACAGAAAATTCCCTTTTTAACCTACAGTCAATGGAGGACCAAGATCCTTGGTGACATCATTTCCTGTTAGGAGACTAAAACATATGGCTGCCCCCAGCCCTTAATTACAGGCTGATTTACATATGAATAACTCTGGACTGCAAAGACTCACAGATAAACACAATAGTTCACTCAAATTAGCTGTTTATGGTCTTTCAGACATTAAGAAACCCTGTTGATTACAGTTCTCTTTAAGGCTGCTAGAAATAAACAGAAGCAGGAACTCCAGCATCCAAAAATTCAGAGTTCATGGGCAAAAGCCTCTTCTTCCATTTTTGGGTTACCAAACTAATGTCAGGATGCAGGTAGAATCTTTCACTTTAAGAGAACATTTGCTTCATGTTCCTGGACAACTGCAAGATGCTAATTCTCTCAATTAAGGAAGAAAATGCTAACATTATAACAGCAGCATATGTTCTTGCAGTATCCAATGTTAGAACAAGTGGCCCTTCATCAGTCTGTGCCTTTTTTGGATTAACTTGATAGACCAATTCTGAAGAAATAGGCTCTTGTAAGGAAAACACAGTTTGTAAAACTTAAATACAAAATCTTTAAGTTTCACCATATCGGATATCTCTGGGTATAGTCCAATTAGTTGCAAATTTTGATGGTATAGTGTTCTCAAGCCTTTCTATCTTTGCATTCAGGGCTATTTACTCATGTAACAAAGCTGTAGTTGCAGCATCCGTAGTTAGCACTCTCTGATTGATACTTTCACTAGCATTCTCTCCCATCTCTATTCTTTTTTCCAAAGCTTCCTGCTTCATTTCAATCACAGCAACTCTATTAGAAAAGTGCAGTATCTGCTCTTTTAATTCCTCTGTAACATTGCATGTCTTCTGTCTGTAGTCAATAATGAGATTAAAAAGTGATGACAGTGAAACCTTTTGCTCTCGGCTTTCCTTTTGGTCTGCTCTGGTATCCACTGAGGAGCATTGTAACATGGGCAACCCAGCAGGTGTGCTCCTCTCTGAGCCAAAACCAGAGTTTCTCAGCCCACCATTGCTGGCTGTAGGTAACTCTGAATATCAGCCAGTAAAGGCTTAATGTTTCTTCTTTGCTTTGAAAAGTTGTGTTTGGTAGCCTCCATAAGATGTAATGAAACAAAATCAGCTTTGAAAGTCACAGAATGAAAAAAAAGGCTGATTTTAAATTCAAACTGCAGGAGCTTTGAGAAAATATGCAGCTCGTCCGAGACCGAAGACACCCTCCCCAGCTATTTATTTCTTGTGCATTTTGTTGTTTGTGTTATTGTAAAAAGGATGCACTAGTGGATGGTTCATTTTGATGCTCATGCTAAAAGAATTGCTTTTGAATAAGGAAATATTTCTTCAAAGGGAGGGTAGTGGACTCCTGGAACAGCCTTC
Source organism: Neoceratodus forsteri (assembly GCA_016271365.2). Taxonomy (NCBI): domain Eukaryota; kingdom Metazoa; phylum Chordata; order Ceratodontiformes; family Ceratodontidae; genus Neoceratodus; species Neoceratodus forsteri. The sequence continues at coordinate 1,319,046,375 of CM028132.1, forward strand.
CAGCAGAGATGGTGGGTGCCAAACTAGTGACAGGATTCAAGCATGCATGGGACAGATGCAAGGGGACCTTAGTAGTAAGGCAAGGGAGGAGACAACCAGAGATAGAGACAGAAAGGGTCTGCTGTGTCAAAGTAGACAGGAAAACTGGGCAGACTAGGTGGGCCAAGAGGTTCTTATCTGCTGACAACTTCTATGTTTCTATGTTTTCTGATGCCTTTGGAAGCAGGACTTGTTTGTTTGCTACATTGCTCATTTCTGGTCTATTTCAGCTATGATAGAGCTCCATATTTGGCAATCTGACATTTTGGGCTTCCAGTAACTTCTGAACAATGATTCATGTATGTGCCCAGTAATTGCCATAATCTGCCATACTTCCATTCCTGCTTTATAGCAGGGTTACCACAGTTGCCCTCAATGAATGGTTTGTATAAATTTTTGCATGCTAGCCTCTTTAAAGATCCTGGGCAAAATGCTTCCCAAGTAATTAATTTCCATTGGCTTCAAGGTGTACCATGTTTGGAGCTTGTCCAGAACCTCTTGAGGTTGATTCTTGGGGTGGCAAAATAGCAAGGGTGGGTTTGGTGGCAGTTTGGGTATATATTTTAAATAACTTTCTATTGGACAGAGTTGATCCCCCAGTTGCCCAAATATGAATCCTGGCTTCTTTGTCTGGTTGGGTCATTTGGCATTTTCAGATTTTTTAATTTCTTACTTGCATGTTTTTGTTAGGTAGCAGAGACTGGTTTCTGTTTTTTTTTTTAACTTCAAAAGTGTTAACTGTGAATGCCCTTATTCCCTCATTCTTTCATCTTGCCAAATGCAATGGAATGTCCAGCCACACTTTTTTCCAACTCAGTTGCTGTTTGTGGGGATAATGCATGCAAATGCCTTAGGAACGTAAGCTCTGAGTGACTTAATGGAGGGTGGTGAACTGCCCTGTCTTTTCCTTTGTCGCTGTGTTTTTAACAACTCCTTTGAATACACTGTTTGCACATTGAAGCTGTGTCATTCATTAAATTTATTGCTCTGCTGATTGGGGATCACTGATATGTCGATTTAAGCCTGATCTCAGACTTACAGAACTGCTCAGTACATATTTGTTCCCGAATTGTTTCTGACAGAGCTGTAAATGACCTCAGTACGTTGTTTAGCTCCTCTAGTGGCAACGCTTTTAAGTCTATATTTTTTCTGTGCACCAATCCTTAAAACATTTATAGCATAAAGGGTTTGTTTTTGTTTGGTAACTTCATTATGGTATCATGCTTAACATATCCTGCTGACTTACATCTAAGTGACATTGTTGAATTCTCTTTCAGGATTGGTTAGGCCTGTGTTGTTCTCAGCCACATGAGAGGATTAAGCTAAGCTGATCAGTGGCAGTAGTCCCAATTTGGCATCTGTACTGACTGGTTGCAAAGGATTGAGAGGACGAGTGTCTCCCAAAGTGGAGTGAGGTACATTTTTGTCATGTTGTTGGCTAGTGTGAGTTGTTTCAATATCATCAGTTGTAACAGAGCTAAAGCAAATGAGGGGTGGACTCTGCCTAGGAGTTGTCAACCCTAAAGCTTACCCTATTCTATACATTCCAGAAACATACACACCTAATAGGGTGGGCTTTAGGGATGACAACCCCTAGGAAGAGTCTGCCCTTGATTAACTTTAGGGGTGGCATTGGCGTTTTACCCTAAATGTTGCATTAACATAGTTTTTTGCAAAGAATATGTATGTGTGTGTATATATATATATATATATATATATATATATATATATATATATATATATATAGTGCTATCATAGTTTGGATTGAGTAGCCCTTTTAAGGTTTTAAATGGTGAAACTTTGCACCTTAATAACTTTGCCACCATTCAACAGATTTGCCTGCAATTTGGCAAGCAGGAGACATAACCATAGATCTTGGGGTCTGCCAACTTTTGTGCCAGTCAAATGTACAGCTGCGGAGTTATTAAGCGACATCCATGTGAGCAATTACTTTTTTTGCACATTCTTTGCTCATGCCTACAGGTCGCATGGTTTTGTGCAACTGGTCCAGAAACTTCAGGGAACATGTGGCCGGTGTCCCCGGTTTGCTTTTGAAGATTTTGTGAAAAAATACTGAACGGTTCAAAAGTTATTCAAAAAACAAGTTCCCATTACAAGTCAATGGGTAAAATTAACAAAAAGTTCGACACTTTCGCAAATGCACTTTTTAGTGTCGCAAATGGCCCTAGTAGTGTCGCAAATCTGCCATTTTTTTTCAGTTACTTATCACAGAAATGCTTGGCATTTAAAATTGGGACCATCTAGTGACAGAATTCTTTTTATGTTTACCTATTTGAGCCCTGAGGATGCTAGCCACGTCTTTATTTTGTGGTTAAACACCCCAGAAATATGTGTTTCAAATTTCTGGGAAAAGTAGTGTCGCAAAGTAGTGTTGCACTTGCAACACTTTCACAAATTTTTGCAAAAGGTGTTGCAAATCATGACACTACTTTTGTAGACTACGGCCAAAAGGACAGGAATTCTTTGCCACCCTGCTGCAAAAAAACGGTTTGGTCTTTTGGGCTGAAATTTGGAGGAAAGGCAGACTACACCTCACAGATGTGACTCCCGCTAGCTTGGTGACAAAATATTGCATAGATGCAAAGTTATGCTACTCCAAAATTGACTTTTTTTTCCATAGACTAACATGGTGGTGTCTGCTGCACCTTTTTGGGGCTCGTATCGCAGAAACAGTGCAAGATACGGACTTTTCATTGTGATGATGCGTAGACCTACACATTTAGTGAAAACCTAGTCAGGAAACTCATGAATCATGTGAAATTTAAATTTTTTTCTACATCATACAGTTACTGAGATATCACCATTTTAGTATTACAACTGCTCGTTTTCTGCTCCGAGGCCCAGTATTATGCATACATTCTTTGTTTTCACTCTGTTTCTCAATGGAGCTTTTGAGGAAAAATACAGTGTGCACTGCAGTTACTATTACATGTAAGCTTTACACTTCTCTTTCCATGCCCGTTTACATTACCATTCCTGTGTACGCCACCGCATGTGTTACCCTTTGTGTTTCTGTTTGCATTACTATTACCATTTGTGTTTCCACTTGTTTGTCTTTGTCTTTGCTTAGCGTCACCATGTGCATTACCATTTCTGTTGGTGGTCGCCCTTCCATTTTCATTTGCATTTCTCTTCGCTTTGCATCATCGATGTTCTTAGCATTACCATTTGCGTTTCCAATTGCATTTCCATATGTGTACAGTTTGCATTTCCATACGCACTTACGCTTGCATTGCATTTCTGTTCTCCTTGGTGTTATTGTTGCTGTTAGCAGTACCATTTTGCATTTACAATTGTGGTACCGTCCACCGTGCTCATTACGGTATGCGTTACTGTATGTGCTTGCATTTTCAATTTTGTTTTTGTTTTCTTTGTGTTACTGTTGCTGTTACAGTTATCATTTGCATTTACAATAGCAGTACCATGACCGCAGCTGCTATAACTTCATGCTTATGTATGCGCTTGCATCTCCATTTGCATCACTGTATGCTTTGGTGTCACTTTGCACCTGAGTTTCTATTTACGCTTGTTTTACAATTTACATTTGTGTCACCATGTGTTTAACCATTGCTGCTTGAATTTGCGTAGCTGTTACCATTACTATGTAACAAAAAATCACATGGTGGGAGCATTCCATTCACTATTTATAGTCCTCATTCTCAAAAAGAAGGGAAATTAGAGGCAAAAAAATCCATTTAATGCATCAGTTAGGGTTGTTCCACAGTGACAAAAGTGAGGAAATTCAGTGCTAGGGTTGAAAACCCCCCTTGCACCCCCTCAGCCAGCCCCCACAACCGGCATTGGGGTGTGCGTTGGGGTCGTCGGTCCTAATACTCACCCCATTCTCCTATGCCTCAGCTTGTTCATGCATGTGATGGGTTGAGAGTTAGAGCCGATGACCCCAACGCACACCCCCATGCCAGTTGGGGGGCAGACTGAGGGGGTGCAAGGGGTTTTCAACCTAATACCAAATTTCTCACTTTTGGCACTGTGGAACAATCCTAATTGATGCATTAAATGGAGTTTTTTGCCTCTAATATACAGTGTATATATATATATATATATATATATATATATATATATATATATATTATAGTAGCACGGTTGCTCCACTATAGTTAGGGTTGAGCGGCCAGTTACATACTAAAGTCAAAAGTTTGGACATTAATAACTTTGGACCCGTTCAATGGATTTGCCTGAAATTTGGTACAGGTGTTGGGGTGCACTAGATCTCTTGATTTGCCACATTACATTTCTGTCAGAGTGCTGGTCTTCGTGTAGAAAAGCGCTGAAAAATGAGAAATTATCCATTTTTGGAGGCACCTTTTGACATTCTTAATGTGGTTGTACACGGCCATTGTGTGGCCTACCACTCTGCAAGATGGCTCATTTGAAAGAGCTTTGGTGGCTAAAGATGACGCTTTTTGTTTGGTGAAAAAATATTAAGGCATTCAAAAGTTATGGCACTTTTAAGTTCCCTTTACAAGTCAATGGGAAAATGTACATGTGTATCTTGCGATCAAAGAATGGGGGTTCTGGCCATCTCGTCCCACCTGGTGATCAAAGAATTTGCAGCCTCACAGTTCAAGAATCTTTGTCCCCAAGGATTTTCAAAATCTTTGATCGCGAGGTCCTCCATTTTGTTTTTATTTTCCAATTGGAAAACACAAATATCTCGGCTCAGGGGTCACTTCTGAAGTAAAACTGCAATGGGTTTTACTCAGGGGCTCTGTTCTATCAAGCCATGCCTTTGGTTTCATCCAAATCAGTCAAAAAATAGAGCTATAAGCTTTTAAAATCTTAATTCGCAGCTCGCTAACGATCTTTGATCGTGAGCCTGTAAATTCTTTGATCGTGAGATTCTTTGATCGCGATCTTGCATTGCGACATAAAAACACTAATATCTTGGCTCAGGGGTGGGCTACGGACACACATGAGGGTGGGTTTTGTTCAGGAGGGTCCATTCTATCGAGATATGCCATTGGTTCAGTTCAAATCAGTCAATAATTCGTGTTTCACCATTTTTAATTCTTTGTTCATGAGCCTGCAAATTCTTTGATCGTGAGATTCTTTGATCGTGATCGTGCATCGTGAGTGAGGGATGAGATGGCTCAATTTAAAAATCAATCTTCTCTGCCATGGGGTGTCCTAGGAAGTCAAATGAGGGTGGGTTTTACTCAGGGGGCTTCATTCTGTTGAACCATGATGATGGTATACCGTAATTTCTTTAATATTTTGATTTATAGTATTTTTAAATCTTTGTTTGTGAACCTGCAAATTCTTAGATCGTGAGCCTGCAAATTCTTTGATCGTGAGATTCTTTGATCACCATCTTTGATCGCGAGGGAGGGACAAGATGGCCAGATTTTTTATAATGGAATAGATAGGGGAATTTTAGTAATCTTTCATATTGAATATCTTGTGAACAGTTTGGTCTTTTTACTTGAAATTTGGAGGGTGTTTACGGCATGTCCTGTAGATGTGACTTATGGTGTTTATGTGTTGAAGAAAATTTATTTTTTGGAGATATTGCGTGACGCACTTTACATGTTGCGGACAGTGTTGTGCACATGGTGGTGGCTTGAAATTGATAGGGTACCTAGCCTTAGTGTCATGGATGTAGTTTTCAGTTGTTGTGTGTGTTAAATGTCAACAGGTGCAGAACTGTGCCAGTTTGACGAATGAAAATCTCATATGTTGAAATGTTAAATCTCGGACACGGTTTGGTCTTTTCACTTGAAATTTCGAGGGTGTTGACAGCATGTCATGTTGATGAAAATTGCAGTGTTTCAGTGTCAGAAAACATTTTATTGGTGCAGATATGGCGTGGTGCAGTTTATGTTCTGCGGACAGCGTTTTGCTTGTGGTGGTGGCTTGAAATTGATAGGATACCTAGTCTTAGTGTCATGGATGTAGTTTTCAGTCATTGTGTATGTTAAATGTCAACAGGTGCGGAACTGTGCCACTCTGATGAATGAAAATTTCACATTTTGATATGTCACATCTTGGACACGGTTTGGTAGTTTTACTTGAAATTTGAAGGGTGTTGACGGCATGTCCTCTAGATGTTAACAGAAGTGTTTACATGTCGGACAATATATTTTTATGGACATATTGTGTGGTTCAGTTTACGTTTTGTGGACAGCGTTTTCTATTGTTCTACTAGATTAACATTTGTTTGGTGGCTGGCCTTGCTGTTGTGAATGTATTTTTTAGTCATTGGGCATGTAATTAGGCCTGACACTTACAAGTTGGTGGGAGTGCGGGGCCCTTACCAACTTGCGCAACTTTCTACTTTTCTATTCTTTCTTGAAAAGTAAGGAAATTCTATGCAAAAAACTTTGTTAATGCATCAGTTAGGGTTCTTCTACAGCAAAAAAAAGTGAGGAAATTTGGGGTTAGGGTTGAAAGTCCCCTTGACCCCCAGCCCACCCTCTCAACCGCATCGGGTGTGCTGGGGTCGTGCCGGTCTTAACTCTCACCCCATTCTCCTATACCACTGCTTCTTTACACATGTGATGGGGTGAGAGTTAGGCCAATGACCCCAATGTGCACCCCAATGCCAGTTGAGGGGTGGGCTGGGGGGGGTCCAAGGGGGGCTTTCAACCCTAACCCCGAATTTCCTCACTTTTTTCTCTGTAGAAGAACCCTAACTGATGCACTAACAAAGTTTTTTGCATAGAATATATATATATATATATATATATATACACATATCCTTTGCAAACAAAACTATGTTAATGCAGACATTAGGGTTGTAGAACTCAAAGTGCCAAAAAAAGGGAAATAAAAAACATTAGGGATCTGGGTCTCCAGAGTATTGGTGAGTCAGTGGTGGGGTCTTACTTGGTGTTATCTACCCAATTTTCACCCTCCCTCAGCCCATAACTCCTGTCTGAAGCACAAGATACAGCTCCAACCTAGTGCCTCATAACGATACAGTAGCCAACATAAACTGTCAGAGCTTCCTTCACGCAGAGCCTGTGGGCCCTGTGTGAATACATCACATTTGACCTCGTATGATCAGGGAGGTGGGCATTAGGTGGACATCCCCAAGTAAGACCCACCACTGATTCACAATACCCAGAGCCCCAAATCCGTAATGTTTTTCATTTCCGCTCTTTTGGTGCTTTGTATTTTATGACCCTAATGTCTGCATTGTTAGTTTTTGCAAAGAATTTCCCTTCTTTTTGTATCACAGGTACCAAGAGAACAACTACTTCAGCATAAGGAAAGGATCACTATCAACAGAATACCCTTAGCAGTCACATATCATCCTGACCTTGAACTTCTATGTAAGATTATTAAGGACCTCCACCCAATATTATTGAGGATGTATTTTTCAAGAACTACCACTACTATCTTTTAAACATTCATCTAATTTAGCCAAGCTGATTGTTAGGAGTAAACTTGCACAAGAACAGAATACCACGACACCAAATGGTACATGACCCAGATGTAAGACTTGTGAGCTCATTTCCACTTCGGATTGTGTGTTTACATCACAAAACAGACAATGCAGGATACAGGGGAATTATACATGTGCATCAAGTAATGCTGTTTATTTCATTTAATGCAAGAGATGTCTACAAACAGGGTATGTTGGAGAGATAAGCCAACCTCTCTGTACTAGAATGAACTCGCAGAAACATACTATTAATATGAAGATGACTGGCAAGCCAGTGGGACAACACTTCAATCAGTCTGATCACTCTATCTCAGATAGGTCAGTAATGGTCTTAAAAGGACATTTCAAAAATACACAACAGAGACAGACTTTTGAGACCAAGCTTATTTTACTTCTCAATATGGTAGCAGATGACATGAACACCAATTTGGGTTTTATGACACATTGCCCTACTTACACTTACACAGACATTTACTTCATGGGATGGACATTTAACAGGACTTCAGTGTGTGGTTTTTTTTTGGTTTTATTGTAATAGAGTCCTTTTTAATGGGTTAGTAACATGTTGATGTCTTACCATACAAACATGTATATGTGTGGGTATAGGTGGGGGGTAGGGGGATATTGGGTCATCTTATGTGTGTGTGTTGGGGTAGGAGGATGGTGTTTTTTTGGGAGGTTGTGTGTGTGGAGGGGTAATAAAGTAGGGTTGGGGTGGGTGGGTTATGGATATATTTAGGTCCTTGTCAAAATTATGCTACAGTGTAATAGGACTCATGGTTCAAAACATAGTAAATACATTTGTTTTTCTTCTAGTTATCTTTTCCCGGGGGTGATTCCATTGGGTTTTTATTCAGATTCTTAAGACTGATACTGTACATATAGTATTTTAATTATATATTGACACATTATTGAACTCTGAACATTTTAAGATGCATTCACTCATTTTCTAGGGGGTCCTTGAGAGAGTAGTTTTTTAAATTTGTACTAATGCTGACAATTGATATTATCATGTAAAAAATATTGTTACAGCACTGTAGGTCTCAAAGCTTATGGAGTTTGTTAACTGGTTGAGAGCAAAGTTTAGTGAATGTCTCCAGATAGGTTTAATACTCTATGAATGTGTGAAACAGTTGTTCATACTGGATACATTTTCTTTATACCCCATATTTCTATATATAGAAACATTTTGTTGTATAGTTTTAGCATACAATACTATCAAATGTTAACATGCACTTATGTGGATATTAAATCTACAGGCATTGCTTTTAATTAAGAATGTATTCACATGACACTCATTCATTCATCATATCAGTTAGTGGGACTGTCCACATGAGTGTTCTTCTCATCTCTTTGTTGACATTTGACCTTGAAGGGTTTCTCAAGCATTAGCAAACTAATAGAATCTGGTCCCTTCCATTTAAATCAGTGATTTTTTAAACAGGTATTTTAAACCAATGATAATTCTTTTTTTTTTAATATATGATCTGAGTGTTCATAAAATGTGATCCTCTAAACAATTGGCATAAGTCTCCAAGGAAGGACTTGGTCTGAAAGCTTAGACACTCTTTTCTTTTTTAACATCTATGTTGGTCCAATAAAAAGGTATCAATCCATTTGCTTCTGTATCCCTTCTTTTTGAGAGTTCAATTATATCCTCATTTGTACAGGTCCCTTTGGGACCTGCACAAAATGAGATAAATACAAAATTAGATATAGTCCTGAATGAGTGCATGAGCCCAGCAGGCACACATGTAGATACCTAGTGGGTGAGGTTCCTAATCCACCACAGGGTGTGGCATCTACACCAAAACACTGCTCCATTCCTACACGAGTGGGGCTGATGCTGCATGTTGCAGCAACTTCCCCATCATCCCTGTCCTGGTAAGCCAACTCACTGAGTTCACACCTGAACTCAGCTCACTGGCACGGTAAGGCAGTATGTTCCCCAGTGGTGTAATGAACATCGCTGCAAACAACATTACTTAATAATTTCTTTGTTTGTTTTTTTAAATATTTTTACCTCAAACTTTAAACATTGTCTTCTTGTAACCCCATCTCAAAAACCCCATAGGTGAAAATTTTCAAATCCATGCTGAAACACCATTCCATGATGGCTGTATTGTTCTTGAGGTGTTGTGAAAAAGTGGTTGTGATGAAAATTTGGAGTCAAAATATTGAAAACTACCAAAGTTATGCATGTGCATAGAAACATTTCAACAAACACATGTAACCTGGCCATTTGTAGGCATTTTTTCACCAAATCTTCAACATGGCCTTTTTGGGACCCCACCTCAAGAAACACTGGTGATGAACTTTCATTTTTGAGTCCTGAAAGGTGATTTCATGCAGCAACCATGAAATCACCATTCTGGGCCAGTTAACAAAATAACAATTGCAGTATTCATGAGGTGGTGTCTGAAAAAGGCCACATTGAAAATTTGGTGAAAAATTCCAAAAACTGTTAAAATTATGAACATTAGTTCAAAATGCCACTGAAATACATTATATGGCACATACCTTTATTCCTCAATTCACAGCTCGGCTCTGATGAGTGCAGACATATTTCAGTCTATAGAAGATGACAGCATATGACATCTGGAGGGAAGTATAGGGTAAGGGGGCACGGGGTGGTGGATGCTCAGTGGGAGGGTTGGGAAGGGGTGAGGGAAACGCTGATGATGGTGAGGGATCAGTTTCTTTTTTTCAGATTAAGAAAAAAAATACTTTGGGGGCCATTTTCCTTTTTACAGGAACAAACAAATATTAAATAAACTATTTTGGAACACTGGGGGTGGGCTGCTCAGTGTCCCACACTGCTGGGGGTGTATTGCAAATGCCAACATGGGGGTTTGGCAACAATAAATAAAGCAAGGGGCTGTGCCGGGAAGGCATCCCAGTGCCAGACAATAGATAAATAGACAGACAGATAGATAGACAGATAGGTAGACAGACAGACAGCCTGCCCCCAAAACTGCTACCAGGTTTGTGGCCTCCGGTGTGCAGATAAATTAATAAATAAACAAACTGCCACCAGGGACTGAGCCCCGGTCTGCAGATAAATAAATAAATAAACAAACAAACTGCCACTATGGATTTAGGGCCCCTGGTGTGCAGATACAACATGATGGAACAGTCAGGATGGTGGAGCTACAATGACAGTAGCCCCGTCACTAACATGCAAGTTACGAACACAGCAGGGGTTGCACTATATGACACAGCTGTCATTTATTAAGGACAGCTGTGCTGTATAGTCAACTAGCTGTTTTCGAAAAATTCAGTTAGCCATATTTGTTGATTTTTCTAATGTGCATCCTCAGAAATGGAACATTTTTCTGAAATATTTTAAAAGTAGTTGACAGCTGGACCTAAAAACCACAAAAGCACATACCTTGGACTAAGCTCTATCAAACTTAAATGTTTCAGGTTTCAAAGCCTCATATTATTTTAGTTATACAATGGCGAAAAAAGTCTGAAAATGTTCAAAAACTGAGACTTTAATGTTTTTTGCACCTCTGTAATTTTATCCCCACAGAAGCAATCTATATGAAATTTACAGAATCAAGAGATCCTTGCACAGAGGCTGTGCATTCCAAATGCATATAAATCGGTTGAACAGGGCAAAGTTATTAAGGTCAAGAATATTGAGGGTTTAACACAGGAAGTGCATACTCAACCTAGTATACAGCCACAACCGCGCCTGTATAATACACACACACACACACATATATGCATTGTCATTTAGTAAATACAATACATATCACATGATGCATTTATTGTGCATGCATCAGCATGTTATAACCAGGGACCCTGGTGTTCTGCGGCAGAATTTTCTGATTTCTGCGGCAGGGCTCCTTGACTTCTGCAGCAGCATTTTCTGATTTCTGCAGCATGATTTATTCATTTCTCTGGCAGAATCCAGCCCTGTCATTGGCTAAATAGGATGTGATGTCATCGATGACATCATATGCTGAGCATAGAGGAGGGGCTTCAGGATAAACGAGGTGGGAAAGAAAGCCTGACACTATGGAAAAACAGTACATTTATATGAAAATTCACCAAAAACAATGAATTCTGCAGCACTGTATATATTCTGCGGCATGATGCAAATTCTGCGGCAAATTCCTCAACCGCAGAACCGCAGAATTCCAGGGGCCTTAGTTATAACTTAGTCTGTGTCAAATTCATATCTTTATGCAATCCTTCTTTCTCTAGGGTTTCTGGTAAAATATTTTGGAGTTGTCTGCTCACACCATGCTTTCAACATCCTGATAGAGGGACACTTGCCCCGAATAACTTGGAACTCCACTGGCAAAGGAGGTCCATAGCTGGGGAATGAAGTAACTGTATGAAAAGGTAGATCTTTAGTTTCTGACTAATGGAGTTTCTATCTCTAAAAGTCCAGCATTCCTCAAGGTTGCTTTTTTGGGATCTGATGTTTATGCATTCTCATAAGTAGTCTGAGACTAGGCAATAGACTTTTTAAAAGAGTGGCCATTCAGCTCTCCGAGTATCTGGCCAAATGCAACCTGCTGTGTCCAGAACAACATGGATTCCGCTCTGTACACAGCACCACTACAGCCCTCCTGGAGTTCTCCCAGCACCTCCACTCTGCTCTCGACTCTGGTCATGTTGTGGGTGCAGTGTTCATTGACCTCTCCAAGGCCTTTTACACTGTCTGTCACCCCATCCTACTTGACTCCCTCCACCAACTTGGTTTCTCCCCTAGCCCACTGACTTGGTTCACCAGTTACCTCTCTGCCAGATCACTGCACGTAAAGGTAAATGGCACCCTGTCCAATACCCTGCCCATTTGCTCGGGGTTCCCCCAGGGTTCCATCCTGGACCCTGTTCAGCCTATTTCTCAATAACCTCCCCATATCCTGCTCAGGCAATATGGTACTCTATGTCGATGATGTGGTTCTCCTCGCCTCCCACCCTGACCTTGCATATCTACAGGAATCCCTGCAGCACACATTCAACCAAGCCAAAAAGTGGTTGCTTGACCACCGGCTGGTCATTAACCTCAAAAAAACTAAATCTATGCTTTTTTCACATCACCAGAATAAGGCCAAAAATGCCCCTCTCTGCATTCTCCCCAGTAATGCTCACCCTCTCGAGCAGGTGTCATCCTACAAGTACCTGGGCATCGCCTTCGACTCAGCTCTTACATTCCACACCCACATCAATACCCTGTCCTCAGCCATAAACTCTCGGATTGGCCTTCTCTGTCACCACAGAGACTGCCTTCCCCAAACTGCTGTCCGACTGGCCATCAACTCCTCCATCCTGTCCTTAGTGGACTACAGCCTACCTACCTAGCTATGCTGCAGCCAACAATACCACCCTCACCAAAACACAGACCTCGATAAACAAGGCCTGCAGGCTCCTGACCGGTGCATCCCTCCGCACCCATACTTGCCTGCTCTATTCCACCACCAATCTGCTCACCTTGGAGGAGTACCTGCGCTACCAAACCTGCTTATGTGCCAACAAATCCCTGCTAGGACTCTCCCCAGGGTCACCACATCCCTCTGGCTTGCATCCCATCCATTGCTACCTGTAGCTCAGTTAAGGCCACCCTTCTGGTGCCCCATACCAAGACCTCCCTAGTCCAAAGGTCCTTCCACTACCATGCCCCACATGGTTCAACTCCCTCCACTCTCTGGCACTAAGTCTACCAAAATTGGTCCCTTTAAAGTTGCTCTCCATAATTACCTCTTTGGCACCCATAGTGTAGTTGCCCTTAATCAACCTAATGTCGGGGCCTGTCCCTGTTTTTTTCCCATAGCCTTGACAATGTCCATTGGACTGCTTCCCCCGTTTCTTTTTTTTTATGTGATTGCTATTTACTGCATGTAATGTCATCCCATAAACCACTGTTATATTGTGTTCTTTTTGTTATCTGTATTGCACCTGTATGTTACCACTGTTATATCTCACACTGTAACCATGTCTACCCTCCCTGCGACGAGGTGCCTTTGTAAATGAGTCCATGACTCAAAGGTTGTAAATCCGACTTTCAAAATAAATAAAATAAATATACAGCAAAGATAGTTTTATGTAGTTTTCTGCAATTTTGGAGGATACCCATCCCAACATTTCATACAGTTCACGGTGGTGAGTTTTTTTTATGACAATCAAAAATTAATCTTGCTAAATGGTTGTATAACACATCCAGTCTGTGCAGTCTTTAGAGGAAAAGGGATCACAGACAACATCTGCATAGTTAAATAGGGGTGTCAGCTGTGTATGATTTTTCCTCAGTTCATGGATAAACGCTTGTTATTCACTATATCTCCAATGGTCTAGGAGAAAAAATCTGCAAATTAAACCATACCTTTATGCAGATGACACAGTTGTTTATGCCTCTGGGGAATCCCTCTCAGATGTCCTTAAATATCTAGGCTTCTGGATGGAGCCAGGTGTCACTGGAAACACTTGCAGCGAAGCCCAGCAGGATAAAGTGCAACACTTCAGAATTCCGCAGTAGAGTTGATGCACAAGGTGGTGTGGAAAGGATGACAAGGGACTTGGCAAGGTTAGAAGAATGGTCAAATGTATGGCAGCTTAGATTTAATGCTAAGAAGTGCAAGATAATGCACTTGGGAAACAAAAACCCAGGGGAAGAGTACACAATGGGGGGTGAGATACTAACAACATCAAAAATGGAAAGGGACCTGGGGGTAGTCATATCAGATGACTTAAAGGTGGGCAAGCAATGTGAGAGGGCAGTAGGAAGGGCTGGGGATACTGGGATGCATAGGGAGAGGCATCACCAGTAGAAAACAGGAAGTTGTTATCCCTCTGTACAGACAGCTGGTGAGACCCCATCTGGAGTACTGTGTGCAGTTCTGGAGACCCAATTTCCACAAGGACATAGACAAGATGGAAGCTATCCAGAGGAGGGCAACTAAAATGGTGCAGGGTCTGCACTGGAAGACATATGAAGAGAGACTAAAGGAGCTGAATATGTATAGCCTCGAGGAAAGGAGGGAGAGGGGGGACATGGTAGAAACTTTCAAGTACCTCAAGGAATCAACAAAGTCCAAGAGGGTAGAATCTTTCAAAATAAAAGAGGTGCAGAACAAGGGCACATTTGAAGATGATAGGCTCAGAGGTAATGTAAGGAAGTATTTTTTCACAGAGAGGGTTGTGGATGCATGGAATGGCCTTCCGGAGGAGGTTGTGGAGTCAAAAACAGTGGTTGAATTCAAGCATGCATGGGACAGCCATAAGGCAATTCTAGGGGTTGGGGGTAGAAAGAAGTAGGCTGCTGGTTAACTAGGATCTGCAGCTTATCCATTAGGTAGGGAAATGGGCAGACTGGGTGGGCCAAGCGGTCCTTATCTGCCATCAAATTCTATGTTACTATGTTTCTACGACACTGCGCTTCATCCTGGTGGGTTTCACTGTATGTGAATTGTTTGACCAAACAAAAAAAGAGAGACCAGATTAGGGTTCTTTCATAGATATAAAAAAAGGACACAGTGCCAAGCCCTGAGGAACCCATTTAAACATCCAGATTTCCTGAATTAAGACCATTTATGGCTGTATACTGTTTTCGTGTGTGCAGACATGAAATGAACCAATAAATTGCACTACTTCCCAGTCCAACCTCTTTAAATTCATTAAGCAGTATTCCATGGTCCATCATGTTAAGTACTTGGAAGAAAGGTCAACCAAGATGTCCACAGTATAGTGTTAGGTGTCCACAGCTTTTCCAACACTGTCCAAGACCCTTGACAAAGAAGAGATAGTAATATGACTTTTTTCTAAAACTCAATTGGCATGGGTCTTAAAGATTGCATTTCACATTATAATCCTGCAGCTGGTTTGCAACTAAACTCTCTAGCAATTTTGACATTATTGGCAGTTAACACACTGGGCAGTAGTTAGTCATTTAGTCTGGGTGCCCCCTTAAAGACAGAGACCTCTTTTGACAATTTACAGCCTTCTGGGAAGTTACCTAATTTCAAGGACCAATTAAATAAATGTGGTAGAGGTTCTGCAACCTGACAAGCTGAACTTTTTAAGAATCTGGGTGAGAGGTCATCTGGTCCTCCACTCTTACATTCTTTCAGTTTTAGGAGTAACTCGATAACCATGTATACTGTAATTTCTGAAAATATAAAGGTACCTAGGTTGCAGAATTGTTTCCAGACATTTACTCCACTTGTAATGGTATCACTACAAAGAAATTTCCAAAATGTTTAAAAAGAACTTGTTTAGCCCATTATCTAATTCTTACATATCTATATGGTTCCCCTCTCTTTGATTATGATTATTGGCAGCACTATTATTTTTTTTACCACTCTGGCTCTTAATTA
Source organism: Neoceratodus forsteri (assembly GCA_016271365.2). NCBI lineage: Eukaryota > Metazoa > Chordata > Ceratodontiformes > Ceratodontidae > Neoceratodus > Neoceratodus forsteri. The sequence continues at coordinate 1,319,062,173 of CM028132.1, forward strand.
CTTTCCAACATTCATTTGTGTCAGTAGCTTATCTTAGTCTGCCTGTCTTCAAAGAAATATTTGTTTTGGCCATGTCTGTACTGCTCCCAGTTCTAACTCAACCAGCAGTCCTGGGCTTTCCTCCATAATTTATCTTTATTTTGTCTTAGCTGGGCCAAAAAGGAAGAGTCACAATTTGTATCCCTAGATGCCCTATCCACTGCCCTAGTGCATTGTGCTGATGCCTTCAGACTGTTCAAAATTATCATTAATCCCATGTCTTTTTCCTGTGAAGTGCTTTTAACTATGACGTTTCACATGCAACAGTATAATCGATGTTAGTATTCTCATTCCATTCAGTACATGGATCATCTTGCTCTTTTTGGCATTAAATTTAACTGTCAAATTTTTGAAAACCTTTCTAATCTACTCAAGTCCTCTTTTATAACTATGACACACTCATTGCTGTCCACCCAGCCACAGATCTTAGGATCATCTGCAGAAGGGGAGAGATCTCGTAGCATCTTGGTTCTTCTTGATGTCTCAGCAGCTTTTGATACTGTGGACCATGGGATGCTGCTTGAGCACCTGCAGCTCTTCTGTGGACTGGGGGGGGCAGTCCTCAGTTGGTTTTGATCATTCCTCAAGGGCAGATCTCAAAGGGTGGTGTCCAGGATTTATTCCATGGTCCCTCATGAGCTGCCCTGTGGAATGCTGCAGGGCTCAGTGCTTTCCCCATGTTGTTTGCAGTGTATATGCTGCCATTAGGAGACATCATAAGATGTTACATCTGAGTTTTCACTGCTATGCAGTTGACTCTCAGCTATACATGTCTTTTGCGCCTGGCCAAGAGAAAGATACTGTCTGAGTGTTTAACAGCTGTCTGACTAAGATTCAGGTCTGGATGAGTGCCAGCTGGCTGAGGCTAAACCCAGGAAAAACAGAGGTATTGGTCATGGCCCAGATCATAGATCAGCTGGGACACTGGTGGGACAGCCCTCTGGATTGGAGCTGGGAGGGACACCACTAACTGTCTTGGACCAGGTGCATAACCTATGCATGATTTATAAAGACAGCCTGACTTTGAAGGGTCAAGTGTCGGCAGTAGTCAGATCTTTCTTTTATCATCTTAGGAATATAGCTAGAGTGAAACATCTGGTTGTATCTGAAGATATTCCTACTCTGGTCCACGCCTTTCTCACTACCTGTCTTGATTACTGCAACACCCTCTACCTAGGGTTACTGAGGGTTGATATCCGCTGATTGCAGTTGGTGCAGATCACGACTTCCAGGTTGTTGACTGGAGCCTCTAGAGCCAGGCATATAACACCTGTGCTGCATGAACTGCTCTGGCTGCCAATGTAGTGGCGGATAACCTTCAAGGTCACATTACTGACCTACAAAGCCCTACATGATCAGGGACCACTGTACCTGCAAGATCTTCTGTCCCTTTACTATCCCTCCCACCCTCTCTGATCCTCCGACAAGGGATTGCAAGAGATTCCCCGGGTCCATTTGAAAATATCTGGAGGAAGAGCATTTGCCTTTATAGCCCCGACCCTGTAGAATTCTCTACCTTGTCGGATACAAGATAGTCTGACGGTGGAGGGTTTTAAAACATCCCTTAAAACATATTTATTTAATTGGGCTTTTTCTGGTTGTTGAGGGGCCTATGTTAGGTCTGCTGCTGATACAAGGAATGTAATATATGCTTGAACTCTTGTGTATATTTTAATTTGAATGATGGGATGGTTTAATCTAGTTTGTGAATGTTATGTATTTTATTGATTGTAAGGGCACCCTGAGCTCTGGAAGGGTGCTTTTTAAAAATAAAACATGATGATGCTGATCATGATGATGATGATGATGAAGGACATATCTGGACCTGAATCCTTACCCCTATGTCACAGATAAAGACATGAATAGGACTGGTCCCAAGATGAATTGTGGCATCCCACTAGTGACACCCCGATCCCTGGGAACTTCCCATTTATTAACACTCTCTGGGTCCTGTCATTTAACCAGTTTCTCACACAATTAGTAATTGTCTCCCCTGCCACAAGGTCCTACATCTTCTAAACAAACTATTCATGCAGGACAAATTTAAAGGATTTATTAAAGTCAAAATACAGTATGTCCACCACATGTCCTTTGTTCACTGTCTTCATCACCTAACTAAAGAAATCGATTGTGTTACACTTACTGGACCTCCCCTTATGAACCCATGTAAAAGCATCATGGTACAAACAACATAGAACTGGAATGCACAAATGCTATAAGAGAAGCTAAATCTGGTTACTACTATACTGCCATTTTCCAGAACAACCCTAGGTCCTCTATAAATATTGGAAGCACATTAAATTCTGTTTTGACCCTCCCCCCTCAAGTCTACCACCCATTCATCAAACCGAAAGGTTGCCTCTAAATTTTGTTAGTACTCTACCTCCTGTGCGATCCCACTTATACATCATCCTCTTCTTACTGCTGACCTAACTCCTTCCTTACCCATCGCTGCATTTCCCTTCCTCTTCTTCCCTCTGTTTACTACTTCTCCTTCTTCTTTTATAATCCCCTGCCTATTACTCTACTGTATCTGCTCTGTAATATGTACAGTAAGTTCCTCCAAGTGCAGCAACCCTGATGGTCATGATTCAAAACTGTCATGTCTCTGCTCCTGCTATTTACATCCATATCTTCTCTCTTTTAAACCTTTCCTTCCAATTCAGTCAGGTTCTTGGAGCTCACAAGTGTGCCAATGTCCCCACCCCTAGGAAAATAACCCCCATAGCTCCTCTCAATGCTCTTAAAAAAGTGAAAGAAAATAAGGTCCTTTCTGAGCTCTCATCCTGTCTTGACACCTCATATTTCACCTACCCCTTCATGTATATTTTCCACAATCAATCAATCAATCAATCAAAATCTTTATATTGCCAGGCAGAACATCATTGAGACAAGCTCATTTACAAGATGGACCTGGGGCAAAACAATTGCCAACAGGGTTAAGACATAACAGATTGAGTGAAGGTGCATAACAATTACATAGTAATAATAACAACATAATAAAATATAACTATTACATGTGACAAAATACTTGCAGTAGAACATAGCAATTGGTTCAACAGGAGGTAGTGCCATTTAAACACAATTGCATGGATACAGATATATGGATGTATGGTAATAAGCTAAAGTTTATACAGTAAACATCATTGGAGGAGTCATAGTGAGCAGGAGTGGCAGTTCCTCTAGCATCAAAGTGGGAAGAAGATTGAGATGTAAGAGTCCTTTGATAAGTAGTGTAGGCATGTCCTGGCAAGTGGGGTGGGAAGGGGAGAGGGGTAAAGGGAGTGGGGAGGGAAGGTCAGCTGAGACAGGAGAGGGTTGGACATGATGGACTAGGGAGGAAGGACTGTTTGAAGGGAGAACACAACAGGTGCCACAAGCAATGGTTGGGGTTTAAGTCCAATATTTGAAGCAAAGACAGATCATGATGTTAGGACCTTGATTTGGACAATGGCAGAAGGGAGGACTCAAATGATGCCTCAGGCAATGGTTGAGGTTTAAGTCCAGAATTTAAAGCAGTAACAAATCATGATATTAAGACCTTGACTTGAAGCAATGACAGCCCTTGGAGAAGGTCCTCAGGAACAAGGATTTGACGAGAGAGAGAACGTCATATGGGAAGTAAGCCTTAAGGTTTTCTGGATCTTATTACAGTGTGTAGGAAGAGTGAAGCTTATTGAGGCTCTACCAAAGCATGTTTTAACTTTAGGGATAGCCAGAGATAAGATGGTAAGACTTCTGAGAGAATAGGCACTAGGGATGTGGGGAGTTAGGCAGCTTGTGAGGTACTGAGGTAATTTATGAGTGACTGCCTTATATGTCCATAGAATAGCATTCTTTTGCCTCCTGAAGCTAAGGGAGCACCATCCTATGGAATAATAGAGGATGCAGTGGTGTGTGTCATAAGGGCCATCCAAAATGAACCTAAGGGCTCTGTGCTATAGGGTATCAAGACTGGAGAGAGCTGTGCTAGTACTATGGCCATATAGGAAGTCCTCATAGTCTAGGAGAGGCAAGAAGGTAGCTTGGACTAGGAGTTTTCTAGCCCTGGATTAGTGAGTGCTTCATCCTGAAGAAAATACCAAGCCTTTGATGCAGTTTCTGAGGGAGTTCTTCAATGTGATAAGTGAAGGACAATTTGTAGTCAATACAGACTCCCAGGTATTTGAACAAAGCCCATTACACATTTCTGGTCCTCCTAAAGATTACTGCTTCCATCCAGTAGGGGATGGACGAGGGGCTGTTTACTGCTATAATGTCTGTCAACTCTGCAAAAACTTTTAACACATTTTCCCATTACCTTCTACTCGATAGACTCATGGTGTGTGTCTATCTGACCTATTAGTCCATTGGTTCTGCTCCTGTTTGCTTGACAAATAAGAGTCATTCCAAGCAGGTAATTAAAAAAGTGGTTCGATGATCCAAACCAAACTCTAGACGGACAGCACCACCAGTTGGCTCAATACAAAAACTAGAAGTATGTAATAAAAATACTACCTTTTTCCTATTATAAACATTTACTTAGAAAACAATTATTTTATGTTTTATGTTTGTCATAGTAACTAAGACTGAATCATTTAAAGCACATTATATTATATCTGTATGATTATATTATATATGTATGATATTATATAAAACAGATCATCGGTTATATCTGTTTTCTATTCTGGTCATTAAAACAAAAAATTAATCACCAGAAATGAAAACATTGAATTCACAGCAGATGAGGACTGCTTGACCCACCCAATCTGGACATTTTTTCACCCAGCTATACAGTCACCTCAGACTCTATTTCATCTCTGCCTACCCCCCCCCATTATTTCCCAATAAGATTTCCTTGTGCCTATCCCATGCATGCTTGAAGCCCATCACTGTTTTCACCCCACCACCTTTACTGGTAGACTGTTCCAGGTATCTACTACTCACAGGTATCACTACCTCACATCTCTTTTGAATTTACCCCCTTCCAGTTCAACTGGATGTCCCCTCTACTTGTGCATCTTTTCCTCTGAAAAATACTCCTGCACCTTATTTACCCCTGTGAGGTATTGACAGGTCTCTATGATATCCCCCAGCACTCTACTCTCTTCCAGGGTGTACATATTGAGGTCCTTCAGTCTCTCCTCATAGGGCTTCTAATGTAGACCCTGCACCATTTTAGTTGCACTCCTCTCGACTGCCTCCACTCTGTTTCCTTCCTGAGATGTGGTCTTCCAGGTAGAGTCTCACCAGCTGTCTATACTGAGGCAACCCCACCTCCGTCCTTCTGCTGTGATACCCCTCCCAATGCACCCCGACATTTCACTGGCCTTACCCACTGCCTTGTCACATGGCTTTGAGACCATCAGATATAATTACCTTCCAGTTCCCTTCCATGTTTGGTGACCATGAATACCTTCTCTCCCATATTGTACTCCACCTCTGGGTTTCTGTGCCATAAGTTTATGGTTTTGCACTTTTTTGCATTGGAACCCAACTATCATACCTTTGACCACTCCTCAAGTCTTCCCAAGTCTCTGCACATTCTTTCCAGCCCCTCTGTAGTTTCCAGCCTATCACAGATTTTGGTGTTGCTAATCTGCAATGTCATTTATAAAGGCATTAAAGGGGACTGATCACAGTACTGAGACCTGTGACACCCCGCTGGCCACCCTCTCTTCCCTGGAGTGAATTCTGTTTACCACCACCCTCTGTCACCTGACCAGTTAACCAATTTGTAACCCAGTTTACCACCTTTGGGCCCACCACTAAGCTGCCCAGCTTCCTTATGAGCCTCCTTTGTGGAACACTGTTGAAAGCCTTACTGAAATCTAACTAGGCCACATCCACTGCCCTACCCTGATCTGTTTCTCTGGTCATCCAGTCAAAGAAAAATTAAAATTTTATCAGATTTGTGTAACGTGACCCCCCCATGAATCCCTGTTGCCTCAGGTCTTGTAACCTGCTGGATTCAAGATACTGTACAATTATTTCCTTTAGAAGTGACTTCATTAGCTTCCCCTCCACTGATGTCAAGCTGACTGGCCTATAGTTGCCAGACTCCTCCTTGCTACACTTTTGTGAAGTGGGACTGCATCTGCCTTCCTCTAGTCCTCTGGGACCACTCCTGTTTCCAGTGAGTTGTTAAAAAGGACTGTCAGAGATGTAGCCAATATTTCCCTGAGCTCACTCAGTACCCTTTGGCGTCCCCCACCAGCTACATAACTTTGTCCACGTTCAGATCTGAGAGTTCCTGACTCTCTCCTCTGTAAAGGTACTACTTCCTCCTCTCCAGTGCTCATGTTGCTTTCTTATGCCCCACCCCTTCTCTTCAACTGTGAAGACTGAAAAATATGTTTGTTTAGGATATTTGCTTTTCCTGAGCCTCCTCTGCAAAGTCCCCACCTGCCCTTCTTGACCTCACAATCCCTTTCCAGTCATCTTTTCACTTACGTACCTAAAAAGAAATTGTTGTCCCCCTTTTATTACCCCTTAGGCTATTCTTTCCTCAGTTTGTGCCTTTACACTCCTCACTACTTTCCCTGCCTCCCTCTGCTTCTCCTGATACACCTCCCTGTCCTCTTCCCTCTGCATCTCTTTATAACTCCTGAAAGGTACCCTTTTAACTTTCACCTTTTCAGCCAATTCCTTCAAGAACCACAGTGGTCTGTTTATCCTCTTGTTTTTAATCACTCCCTTCATGCAGAAATTTGTTACCTTCACTGTGCCTTTCCTTAGTTATCAAACTGTTCCTACACCTCACTCAGGTAATTCCCTGGCTTGGCTGTTTCTGATGCATTGACCCAATTTTTTTATATCTGCCCTGTTGATACCCAGGTCCCTCGTCCTTATGTGGTTCATGTCCAGTGCCATCCTTATGCTGAACCACACTTAATGGTGACCACTGGTCTCCAGGTGGCCTTCCACCTTGACATCTGCAATACTGTTTGTTTCAATGAAATGTCCTCCCACCATGGGGAAAAGGTGGGGAATAGAATTGTCTGGAATGCACAAGTCTGCAGATGGAATTCATGCAGGATAGCAATTTTGCTTCTGAAATGCTTTTCTGTATTTCCGTTTTAACTCTGCAGACCTCCCGAAACATTTATATGTAAACTGTAGAATATCTTCCATAGATCATGCAATAGAAAAGGAATCCATGGCTTATGTAAATGACAGACTACTAATCCCCCAGCATTTCCTCTGACATGTATCCTGACATTACATTACAATTGAGATACTTTTAACACCTTCAAAAAGCCATCCTTTCAAGTCTTAAAACTCTTTATTATCTACGTTAATTGCTATTACTAGATTGCACTATCCTCTGAATAAAAGCTATTCTTTTTGTATATACTGTTGGATGACCTGGCTGGGGTAGAGGAACAGTGGTTGAAGGTAAAAGGGAGCACAGTAAAGGTAACAAACCTCAGCCTCAAACAAGTGAGCAAAAACAAGAGGAAAAGAAGACTACTACAATTTTCGAAAGAGGTGGCTGAAAAGGTAAACGCTAAAAGGTTAGCATTCAGAAGGTATAAGATGACACAGAGGGAGGAAGGTATGGCTGTGTATTGGGGAAAACAGATGGAAAGATGGAAAGCAGTAAGGAGTGCAAAGGTACACATTTATTTTTTGTAATTAAAAGTTTGAAGTTTAAAACAAACAACCACAATGAATAACAGTGCAGAAGCAATACAATGCAGAAAACAGAACTTACAATCCAAAAAGAGTCCCCCCTCCAAACCTAGAAGTAAAAAACCCAAAACTGAAGAGAGAATAGCCAAGGAGGAAATGAAAGGGATTGATACATTTTTTAGGTGTGGAAGTGAAAAGAGGAAGACCAGGGGTGGAATTATAAGGCCAAAAAAGGAAGGGGGAGGACTGTGCAGATGTCATAGATTTCTTTGACTGGGTAACCAGAGTGGTGGACCAAGGGGGAGCAGTTGATGTCGCCTACCTTGACTTCAGCAAAGCTTTTGACACTGTTCCACATAGAAGATTGATAAATAAGCTGGGTAGGTTCGGGGTGGGTCAGAAGTTGGTCAACTGGGTGGCAAACTGGTTGACGGCCAGAAAACAGAGAGTGGTGGTAAATGGTATACAGTCAGAAGAGATGCAAGTCACAAGTGGGGTACCTCAGGATCAGTCCTGGGGCCAGTCCTCTTCAACATCTTCATTAGTGACCTTGCAGATGGACTAGAGGGTAAGGCTTGTCTGTTTGCAGATGACACCATGATCTGCAACAGAGTAGATGATCCAGATGGGGTGGGCAGAATGAGAAGAGATCTGGATAAACTAGCAGAATGGTCAGAAGAGTGGCAACTGGGATTTAATGCAAAGAAGTGCAAAATCATGCACATAGGGAAGAGAAACCCTGAAGCCACCTATAGGCTGGGAGGGGAGTTGCTAGCAGTCACAAAGGAAGAAAGAGACTTGGGCATCATCATCACTGATGACCTAAAATCATCCAAGCAGACCTCTAAAGCAGTAGGTAAGGCTAGGGGGTGTTAGGTGTATTAGTAGGGGTATCACAAGTCGTAAGAGGGAGGTATTAATCCCTCTGTACAAGACACTGGTTAGGCCCCATCTGGAGTACTGCAGTATTGAGGCCACACCTTCACAAAGACATTAACAAATTGAGGCAGTCCAGAGAAGGGCAACCAAAATGGTGCAGGGACTGCATCAGAAGACATATGAGGACAGATTAACGGAGCTCAATATGTATACCCTTGAGCAAAGGAGGAGAGAGGTGATATGATCGAGGCATTCAAACACCTTAAGGGCATAAACAAGGTGAAAGAGTCTAACATGTTTAAATATAAGAAAAATAGCAGGACAAGAGGACACAGCATGAGATTAGAGGGAGGCCGATTAAGGGGAATGTGAGGAAATTCTTTTCACAGAAACGGTGGTGGATGCATGGAATGGCTTACCACAAGAAGTGGTGGCTATGAATACAGTGCAGGGCTTCAAACAGGCATGGGATAGGCATAAGGGAGCAATACAAATGACTATGAATAGATAGGCCACTGACAGAGCAAAGGCCGATGGCACATTTATAAGGTAGAAAAAGAAATGGGCAGACTGGATGGGCCTTGTGGTCCTTATCTGCTGTCAACTTCTATGTTTCTATGTTTCTATGGAACAGGAAAAGGCAGACATCCTGAACAAAGACTTTGACTCAGGATTCACAGTGAAAGGAGAAAGCGCTTTAAAAAAGTAACAGAAACTTTGGAGGCAGGGAGGTGGACACTAGTCCTTTTTCAGAAGACAGAGTCCTGAAGGGACATGCTAATCTGAAGGTGGAGAAAGCAATGGGGCCAGATGGGGTGTATCCAAGGGTATTGAGGGAGCTCAGGGAAATAGAGGCTGCAACTCTGACTGATCTATTTACCAGCTCATTGGAAAACAGTAATGATTCCAGAGGACTGGAGGAGGGCAAACATAGTCCCACCACACAAGTGGTAGCAGGGAGGAGGCTGGCAATTAAAAGAAACATAGAAACATAGAATTTGATGACAGGTAAGGTCTGCTGGGCCCACACAGTCTGCCCATGTTTTTTTTTCTTTAATTCTTGTTACAGACCACACTTAATCTTTGGCACCATATCTTCCCCTCCCTTCCTCGCCCCTACAATTCCCCCTCTCTTCCTTATTCCTATAATTCCCTTGTATCTGTCCCATAGGTGTTGGAACCTATAGGTGAGAGGTGGCGATAGATCCCCACTTTTGCCCATAAGCATTAAAAGTGCCCCTTGAATGCATCCAAGATCAGAAGGAAAGCAATTATTGTCTATTTTGCAATTACTACTGCCCCCCATTACTACCTCACCCACCATGTTTGCCTATGTTCTGGCACCCATGGTCTGTCCCAGGCATTTTTGAACCACTTCACAGTTTTTGCCCCCACTACCTCCACCAGAAGGCTGTTCCAGGGATCTTCCACCCTCTCCATGAAGAAGTACTATACTTCCTCCCTTCTCACCTGAAATTATCAGCTCAAGCTTTATAGCATGCCTCCTTGTTCTACAATACCTTTTTCTCTGAAAAATACTCCTCTCCTGTTCACTTTATTAACCCCATTAGGTATTTAAAGGTCTCTGTCATATCCCTCTTCTTCCTCCTCGCCTCCAATGTGTACATGTTTAGCTCCTTTAGCCTCTTCTCACAGGGCTTTTGATGCAGGCCCTGTACCATTTTGGTGGCCTTCCTCTGGACTACCTCCACACGATGTCCTTTCTGAGGTGTGGTCTCCAGAACTGAACACAGTACTCAGTGTGTGGCTCACCAGTGATCTATAGAGAGGCTGCACCACCTTGGTCTTGCCACTGGTAACATCTCTTCCATGCACCCTAGAGTCCCACTTGCCCTCCCGACTGCCTTGTCTCACTGCCTGGCCACCATTAAGTCATCCCATATAGTTACCTATAGGTCCTGCTTTGTCTTCAACAATATTGTTCTGCTCATGTTGTACTCCACTCCTGGGTTACTATGGCCTAAGTGCATTATTTTGCATATTTTTGCATTGAATCCAAGCTGCCATACCTTTGACTACTCCTCCAGTCTGTTTAGATCCCTACCCATCCTTTCTGAACACCCTGGAGTGTACACTCAGTTGCTGATAGAACACAGAAACATAGAACGTGATGGCAGATAACGGTCACTGGGCCCACCCAGTCTGCCCTTTTTTTCCCTGCTGCAGACCTCACTTGACATTTGGCAGGATCTCTTCCCCACCTTTCTCACCCCCACAATTCCATTGTGTCTGTCCCAGGAATGTTTGAACCCCTTCACTGTTTTCATCTGCACTACCACCACCGGGAGGCTGTTCCAGGATCCACTACCCTTTCTATGAAGAAGTACTTCCTGACATCCCTCCTTAATTTACCCTCCTCTAGGTTCATAGCATGCCTCCTTGTTCTAGAGCACTTTTGTCTCTGAAAAATAATCCACTCCTGTACTTTATTAATCCCTATTAGGTATTTAAAAGTTTCTATCATACCCTCTCCCTCCTCTTCTGCTGGGTGTTCAAATGTAGCTCCTTTAGCCTCTCTTCATAGGGCTTTTGATGCAGACCATGCACTATTTTTGTGACCATCCTCTGGACCACCTCCACTCTATGTCCTTCCTGAGGTGTGGTCTCCAAAACTGGACACAGTACTCAAGGTGTGGTCTAACCAGTGATCTATACAAAGGCAGCACCACCTCCCTCTTCCTGCTGGGGATACCTCTTCTTATGCACCCAGGCATCCCACTTGCCTACTGACTGCCTTGTCACACTGCCTGGCCACCTTCAGGTCATCAGAAATGATTACCCCTTGGTCTATTTCCTGCTTTTTCTTATCGCAGTGGCTTTACTGTACTGAGAAAGTTATCTGGTTGTCTCTCTGACGTGTGCTTAGTTGCATATTATGCAACACATAGAAAGGAATATGTGTATCTGAAGGGAGAGCCCAGAGGCCTAGTGCAAAGCATGTGAGCCCATAGCTTATTGGTTATTGCACTGGCACGGTACACCAGGGGCCTGGGATTAAGTCCCATTTGGTCACACTTTTCTTTTCACATTTCCATCATGATTTAAAATTGTGTTGCAGTGTATTTACTGTATGGAGAAAGGTATTGCTTTATCATTGTCATAATCATTCTGTCCATTTTGAACTCTATTCCTGGGTTACTGTGGCCCAAGTGCATTATTTTGCACTTTTCTGATTTAAAACCCAGCTGCCATACCCTTGACAAATCCTCCAGTCTGTCAGATCCCTAGCCATCCTTTCCACGCCCACTGGAGTGTCTACTTGGTGTCATCGGCAAAGAGACAGACCTTTCCTTCCAGTTCCTCTGTTATGTCACTTATGAAGACATTGAAGAGGACCAGTCCCCACAGTGATTCTTGAGATATCTATTTGGTCACTCTCCCATCCCTAGAATGAACTCCATTTACCACTACCCTCTGTGTCCTGCCCACTAACCAGTTTTTTACCCAGGTTACTATCGTATTACCCATTCTAAGTCCTCCAACTTGTTTACCAGTCTCCTATGTGGAATGATGTTAAAGGCCTTACTGAAGTCTAGGTAGATCAGATCCAAAGCCACTCCCTGATCCAACTCTTTGGTCATCTAGTCAAACAAATCTATGATATTTGATTGGCATGACATTCCCCCATGAAATCATTCTGCCTTGGATCCTGCAGTCCGTTGGATGTAACATATTCCACAATCCTTTCCTTGAGTAGTGTTTCCATTAACTTACCCACCACTGATGTCAGGCTGACAAGGCAGTAATTATCTACCTTCTCCTACCTGCCACTTTTGTGAAGTGGGACTACCTCTGCACTTCTCAAGTCCCCTGGGACAGTGGCGGTCTCCAGTGATCTGTTAAAAAGGTCTGTCAGAGATGCCGCTAGTACCTCCCTGAGCTTCTTCAGCACCCTTGGATGCACCCCCATCTGACTCCAAAGCTTTGTCTACCTTCAGGTTAGCAAGTGCTTTATGGACTTTCTCCTCAGAAAATTGACTGGTGTCCACTTCTGTCCCTTCAAAGTCCTTGGTGCCTTCTTGAGGTCCTTCCCACTCCCCTTCTACTGTGAATACTGAGCAGTATTTCTTCAAGATGTCTGCCTTCTTTTAATCCCCTCCATACAATCACGCACTTCCCTCTTTAACCGCTCACTCCCACACTTTGTCTTCCTTATCTCCTTCGCATACCTGAACATTTTTTTGTCCCCTTTTGATATTCCCTGAGCTATTCCTTCCTCAGTGTTTATGCCTTTGCATTCCTTACAGCTTTGATTGCCTCATTTTTTTTTTACTAGACACATCTCCCTATCCTCTTCCCTCTGGGTTCCATTAAACCTTCTGAATTCTATTTCTTTAGCCTTTACCTTTTTTGCCACCTCTTTGGAGAACCATAGTGATCTCCTCTTCCTTTTGCTTTTGCTTATCTGCTTGATACACAAGTTTGATGCCCTCACTATCCCCTCTATTAGTTTGGCCCACTCTTCCTCCTCCCCTTCCAAGTCATCACCCCCTTCCCCCCACCAGGTTGTTCCTGAAGCATTCTCCCATTTTTATAAAGTCAGCCTTTCTGAAGTCCAGGAGTCTCTCCATCATGTGGTTGGATATAGAAGGGTCAGAGAGGTAGACAAAGGAGGGAGGGAGGTGTAAGCAGAATACATCAGTGAGGGAATAATTTCCATGCTGGAAATGGAAAATGAAAAGCAGAACATAGAAACATTAAGGCCCCAGTTACAAACTGGCAGAGGAAGAAAGATCAAGATGGGGGGTGCTGTTGAGCCACCGTGCAAGATGGTTGCTTGAATTATCTGCTCCGTCCTGCGCAGGACCCTAAACGCTGAAATGTTCAGATCCTGATAATTCATTTGTACATTTTCGGTGGGGAGAGGTTTTGGAAGCTCCTCTGAACCCGCTCAATGCCTGGTTTTTAATATAGGGAGCCTATTAAATTGCCAAAACAGTTAATCAAGGAGACCAGGCCTATCTGTGCTGAAGAGTGGTAATCATGTGATCTAGTAGAAGGCTCCCAGCAGCTATGGTAAATCCTGTGGGCACCCTAGTGAATCCAACCCCCCTTGCTGCCCAGTACTGCTACCCATCCCTTGATTTTCTCACAGCTGGCTGGTACGTTATCCTCTTTGGGAGTACTGCATTGCAAACTGCGTGGTACCCAACAGCCTTCAGCACTTACCGCAAGTGCCTAGTCAGCCAACAATCACAGGGCGTGACCTCACCTTGGGACATCATATTGGGAGAGCCAGTAGGCCACATAGTTAAGCAGATATGGGGTTGGCCAGCCCACTTGCCCCTGATGGAGCGCAGGCATCAGTTGCAGACTCACTGAATTATATTACTAAAATGCTTGAGGCTTTGTTGGTGCATGTGGCAGCATAAACAGTGCTCTGACAGGGAACATGGTGGATGTTCATGCCTTGGAGGACTGCATGCACGTCTCAGAATAGTGCGCTGATGACCCTGAGTACCAGCATCAAAAGATCTTGTCTCACTTACACAAACAGGATATCAAGATTCAAAGGCTGTGGAAGAGAGCAGAAGACCAGGAGAACAGAGGGCGCAGGAATAATATTTGCAGCTTGGGATTCCTGAGGGGGTGGAAGGTAACAATATGGAGAGGTTTTTGATGGACCTCATTCCCAAGTTACTGGGGGACAGATGGAGAGAGCACACTGAGGTGGAAAGGGCTCATAGAACTTGGAGCAAAGCTGCACCACCGGGCTCCCCGCCCGACCAATTATCACATGCCTGCTACGCTACTCGGTCAAGGAACAAATATTGCAGATAACCAGGGAGTATGGTACTTTCTTTGGAGAGGGGCACTCATCTCCTTTTACAGGGACTATTGTAAAGAAGTTGCTGCAAAGCGCAAAGCCTTCGTACCTACCAAACAAAAAACTCAGAGATCTGGGCTTTCGCTATCACTTTACAGGCCTGGCTAGCCTGCAAGTGGTGAAAGATGGGAAGGAATATCTGTCAAGTTCACCACATGAGATCGTGTTATAGGCCATGCAATTCTGGCCCACTACAAATCTCTGAACCACATCTCCCAGAAGCATCTGTTCCCCTGCCAGCCCTTCTGCACCTCCTAGGAACAACAGGAACAGGGCTCGCTTTCCATGGGAAAGGAAAAGCAGGAGAATTAGTCCACCCAATAAGCCCCCTCACTACTCTGGAAATAACAGGAGACATACAAAGGCAGCAACAGGGGGCTAATCATTCTACCCCTCCCTCCCAGGTAACTCAAGGAAGGTGCAGCGATGATCTGAAGTGATCCCCCCTGGCTCAGAAAGAAAAAGCCAGGCATAGATCTAGAAGTAACAATCGGAATCACTCTAGAACCATGACTTCTCCTTTATCACCTCCGGCTAAGCTTCCCAAAGAGGACTCCATTAGTGAAGAGGGTGATGGGGTATACTAGTGCAACTGCTGGACTTGTTGATGGACACTTCCACCCCGTCCAGTTGGGCGGATGCTACGGACAATGCCTCAGATGATGCTGTAACAGAAGAAGGCCTGCTGCACCTTGCCACATGTATCAAACCCAGACTCAAATCCTTTGCTGAAGTGGTGGCCTCCAATCCAGTCCTAGCAAAGAGTGAACTGTCACCCACTGCCAATACTCCAGAGGGATTAATGCTTTCCATCTGAACTCTGGCATATTCTTGCGCACACTTGCTCTATTTATGGACTCGCATTCTCTTACCTTATATAGTTTATGCTGTATTTCATTAAGTTCTGGATTGCAAGCATAGCTCTTAGTGAAAGGCTCCAGGTGGCCCCATCACTTCAGAAACCCCCATGGGGTAAGCACAGCTGCTCCCTTTACCCTTGGACCAACCCTCTGAGCAATGGGTTAGCATGGGGGGGGTCAGGGGATTGAGGGGATAATAAAGATGGGTAAACCATGCTGACTCCACCCTGCCGATCCACCCTCCTCCCCCTTTAGGGTAACTAGTCTATGAGCAGCGGCCTGGGTTTACATACCGGGGACCCACCGCTGGCTCCCTAGCAGCTCAGGTCCCCTCACCCAAGAACTCCCTTCCCCCATTCCTTTGATCCCAGCCCCTCTCCCCATCATGCCGGAGGGGATATGGGGATGCTGGAACCACTGATCCCAGACCTCTCCCATCAGTGGCATCCACCCACTACCCTAGCAAATAAGTGACATTGTCTCCTGTGGCATTTTCAATGTTCTCCTTTTGAAATTGGATGACTCATTAGTAGTCAACCTTTAGGCATGACACTTTACATTCAGGCAAGTGAACTCCCTTAAACTTCATGGTTCAGAGGAGACTCCTCTTGTCCTCTCCCCCCCACCCCGACTTGCAAGCTGATGGTGGGATCTATGTCTCCACTTCAACCAGGTCTGGGATAGGATGGGTACTCCTCTTGTAAGACACTCGTTCTCCCCACCGGGCACTAGGTCAGCATAGCAGAGATTGACAATTGGGGTCTTATCTCACACATAACCTTAGTGCTTATCTTGTAATCACCTTAACTCTATACTAGTAGGCATCACCATTAGTGCGGGACAACTTGAATACTCAGTGTTCTTTATACATTTTATAAGTGGACCAGATCAGCTGCTTTATCCTCCCTCCCCCAGTTGGGGAAGTGGTAGGTCCATCTGATCACAGTCTTTCTGGTCCACCTTATTATTGGAACCAGTTTATCATTCAAGTTGGTTTGTTGTGCACTGTGTTTTGCCTCCTTTATCTCACCAATAACGTTATACTGTTTGTTTGCTTGTTGTGTATTATCTTCTGTTTAGCTACACCTGAACTGCTTCAATCCCTCTATCTCAGCATAGTGATAAGATGCAGCTCGCTCCCCCGACAGGTAGGAATCTGTCCCTGCTGCTAGCCTCTCTGCAGTTTAACAGTGTAACCAGCTTGAGGTAAGTGGCAGCTAGTGGTAGTAGCTGATAACTATGGCTAGACGAATTCCTCAAGGGTGGACATGTATCTCTTGGAATGTTAAGGGCCTTAACCATCCGGCTAAATAGACTAAAGTGTTACAGCACCTTAAGTCTTTACATGCTGACTTAGCCCTTCTCCAGGAGACACACCTTACAGCCAGGACAGTGGTATGGCTCAGGAAGCTGTTGCTGGGGAAAGTACCCCATAGCTCTGCCTCATCCAAATCAAAAGGAGTAGCTATTTTACTAAGCAAGATATTCCCTTGGGTGAAAGAGGGGATTAAAACAGACTCACAGGAGTGATGGGTGGTTGCCCATTTTGCCTTTCCAGGAGGAAAGCTAGTGTTGGGGAACATATATGCTCCCAACCAGGACCCAGAGAACTTTTTTCTGCAGGTCAGCCATGCTATAGGCGAGCTCAGGAAGGAGGATCACAGTATTCTAGTTATGCTTGGGGGAGACTTCAGTCTGGTAGAAGATATCTTCCTAGACAAAACCCAGCCCACCCCCGAAGCACACCCTAAGGCCAAGGCGGTGCTTGTGGACATGCAGGAGGAATGGGGTTTATGCGACCCTTGGCACAGAGATCACCTTATTCTCGCTGGTACATGTTACATATAGTCACATTGACTTCTGGATGGCTGAGCAGGCAGCTGCTCAGGGCATCTACAGTACTGCCATAGAGACTGTCCTAATTTTAGACCATGCCCCCATTTCCCTATACTACCTGCCCCCTGGGAGCATGTGCTCCTCTCTCCGGTGGAGGTACAGCTCTCTATTATTGAAAGATCCACTCTTTTGTGCCCAAATGATAGAAGAAGCCAAGCAGTACTTCCAAACCAATTCCACAGGAGAAGTGGACCCAACAATGGTTTGGCAAGCCTTTAAAGCTGTTCTGCATGGGCACATCATAGCCTACACTGCAGCTCAGAATAGGAAGAGATATGAGGAACCTGAACAGCTCCACCAGCAGCTCATACCACTGGAAGACCAGTTCAAGAGCCCCCCCCATGCACTTATTACCTGTCATTATGGGACTGAAGTATAAGATCAATATGATCCTCCAACGTACAGCTGAATAGCAGCTCATGCAATCTAAGCATAGGTTCTTGGAGGGAGGAGACAAAGGAAGTAAACTCCTGGCATAGCAGCTC
This sequence comes from Neoceratodus forsteri, assembly GCA_016271365.2. Taxonomy (NCBI): domain Eukaryota; kingdom Metazoa; phylum Chordata; order Ceratodontiformes; family Ceratodontidae; genus Neoceratodus; species Neoceratodus forsteri. The sequence continues at coordinate 1,319,079,794 of CM028132.1, forward strand.
ATAAAGCAGTAGGCCTCTTCCCAAATCCATGCCTTAAGAGATAGTTCAGGAAGGGTGGTCACGGACCCTAAACTCATTAACGCTACAATGAGGGTTTTTTATCTCCATCTGTACGTTACTAGCCTCTCCCAAGTGGAACAGGATTGGGCACAGGATATGCACTCCTTTTTGGACAGCATTCCCCTCCTGCAGCTCCCTAAGGCTGACAGAGATATACTGGATTCTGACATCTCATTCTCTGAGCTGAAAGTGGTGCTCTCCCAGCTGGCAAAGGAAAAGCACCTGATCCTGACTGGATGACAATGGAACTTTATCAACTACTGCAGAATGTGGTTACACTTTCCCTCTTGAAAGCCCTTCAGCAAGCCCACCAAAAAGGGATGCTGCCAATGACAATGAGGGATGCGCTTATGCTGCTCCTGAAGAAATATAATGACCCTTTGGACTGTGATGATTTTAGCCCCATCTCGCTAATTCCTGTAGACACTAAAATCATGGTGAAGATCCTGGCTAATAGGCTGGAAAATGTACTCCCTTCCCTCATTCATCCATCCCAGGCTGGGTTTATTAGGGGTAAGTGTGGAGCTGACAGCCTCCACACTGTCCTCATCCAAAAGTGGTACACGGTCCAATCCAAGGCTCCTATGGCAGCCCTTGTGGTTGACTTCTCCAAAGCATTCAATTCTGTAGAGGGGGGTTACACTCACCACATCTTAGATGCTTATGTATTTGAAGGCTCCTTTAGGGAGTGTATTGCCACGATCTATGCTTCACCCACAGCTAGAATACCCACCAATACAAAAATCTCCTCTCCCTTAGAGCTGGGATGAGGTACACGACAGGGCTGCCCGCTGTCGCCTCTGCTTTTCTTGCTGGCTCTAGACCCCCTATCAAGATGACTTATGCGAAACCTGGGGATACAGGGGATTGAGATAGGCAAAAAATCTTACCTAGTCAGTGCCTATGCAGACGGCTTGCTTCTTACCATCACCAACCCAGGCAAGACGTTACCCCCGTTACTGGCTACTCTTATTCAGTTTGCAACCTTCTCAGGCCTACAAGTGAACAAAAAGAAAACCACCCTGTCCCCTCTTAATCTAGCTTGCACAAAAGACTGCCTCGCTGGCTCAGACCTTGTCTGGGCACCTCAGGGGTTTACCTATCTTGGCGTGGTGATCACAACATCTTGGAAAGTCCTAGTGGAGGCAAATCTCAACCCTTGACTAGGCTCCATTAATGTCGAATTTCAGCAGTGGAAGCAATTAAAGTTTTCCTTGAAGGCAAGGTGGAAGCTATCAGAATGTTAACCCTACCCAAGATCTCCTACCTCTTTCTTCATCTCCCAATCCAAGTCCCCCCTAAGGTATTCATGGCATTAGACAGGTTCATAGCAGACTTCCTCTGGAAAGGGAAGTCCCCAGATTTGGGAAAGCAAAGCTCAGGGTGCACTGGAGCAATGGGGGTCTAGGATTGTCCTGGTTTTTAGGTTTCTCCCTGGCATACAGGATGGCCCAGGCCACCAAATGGCTTCTACCTTCCAACATGAGCACACATCTCTGGATATAGACTGAGAATGACCTTGTGAGTGGTCACTGGTTGGAAGTATTGCTGCAGGCCTTGAAGCCCCCAAAAGACACATGTGAACCCATTGTAACTGAGACCTGGAGAATATGGCAGTCTGGGCTATTAACTTCCCACATTCCACATGGGACCTGGTCTCCACCTTTTTGACTCATTAGCCTCTGGAACAACCCCACCCTACAAATTGGAAGGCACCAATTTATTGGCCCTCCTGGCGGGAGAAAATAATTTCGGTGCTAGGTGACTTGTGCATACCCCCTCTGAGATTCTAATGTCCTTTCATCAGATCCAAGACCAGTACTCTTTACCTGAGCAAGACTTCTGGAGGTTCTTGCAGCTCCTAGATGCATTAAAGTCTCTCCACCAGTCCATAGTTGAGATATCCCAAGGGGATTGGATCAGTTGCCTTCTTTTGCCTGGGTAACAGAAGAGTCTTGCTTGGGCCTTCTACAAGGTACTACGGGATGCAGGCCCCCTCAACCTGGAACACTGTAGGTCCCTCTGGAAGCAACAGCCAAACATGACAATATCCCCTGGGGTATGAGCACAATGCCTGAAACGTGCCCGCCGTAGATACAGGGACTCAAGAAGCCAAATGATACAGTTGAAAATATTACATCTCGGATACTGCACTCCAGCATAGCTGCACTATATGAGCCTCATCCCCAATGCACAATACTGGTGATACCAACAAGATCCTGCTCACCTCCTTCACATTCTCTGGCAGTGTCCAAAGATAGCAAATTTTTGGGCCAGGGTACAGGAAGACTGCTCCAAAGTACTAGGACAGAGTATCACACTGACCCCTATGTTAGTTCTGTTGGGGGACACCTCAATGTTAGCCCCCCTTACCTCCTCCCAGAGACCATGGGCTGCACCAGTGTTAATGGAGGCCAAGCGTGCCATTCTCACAAAGTAGAGACAATCAAACCCCCATCCCTGCTAGCTTGGCACACTGCAATAGCATAGCTGTCTATTATGGAGTGGCTCTCCTTTCTCAGCCTGCATAACGGGCCCAGGTTTCACCAGAAATGGGATGCCTACCTCCACTCACACCTATGTCTGTGCCCCCTCCACCTCCTGGCAATCCACCCATCTGACTGCATGGATGCACAAACCATCCACTGGCTCTCTTTCCCTTGCCTCCTTGATCAGCTGGTAGCTGACCCTAATATATAATTAATCGATACTCTCCAACAAAATGAAGAAAGGCCAGCACTCTCATTAAAAGACAAAGTTCATGTGATTACCTGACATGTTCTGAGGAAGGTGCCAGTAACGGCACTGAAATGTAAACGGATCTGTGTTTTTTTTGCTCGGTTCACAGCATTTGTATGTTCATGGGAAAAGGAAATTTATTCTGTGAATTGAGACCAAATATTGGACATTTTGGATTATTGACATACCATGCTGCTGCTTCAACAAGGTTTGAGAAAATGAATGTGAAATGAACTTTGTCTTTTAGTGAGAGTGCTGGCCTTTTTTCAATTCATTGGAGAGTGTGTTTTACAGTTGAGTCCTGGGTAATGTGTACCCTGATACATGCTGGTATTATTTCTGTGAAAATGTGAAATACGGAGCAGTGCTTTTGTGTGTATTTTTATATAATTAATCGATCTTTTAGAGCTGCCTCTTCCAATCTAATGATTATTTTCCTGGCAGGAAGAATTTATGTTTTACTCACTCTCCCCTCCCTTCTCTTTTCCTGTTTAGGTCTACCTAGTCATATGTGAAATGCCCCAAAGGTGGTCATTCCAGAAAAATAAAATAAAATAAAATAAAGCAGAATACATAGGTGCTTAGAGTACCTGCTGCAGGGGTAGGCAGCAGGGTACTGTACGGAGGGGCCCCTAGACATAAAAGTCAACCTCCCTACACACACAAAACACTGTAAATAATAAGAAAAGTGCACCTGTGCACTTACAGCTGGTCAAAAGATAGAATTTGTAAGCATGCCATGTCATAATGGCTTGGATGGAACGCTGTGCTGAGTAGCTCATGCACAGCATTCCAATCCAGCCATTCTAGAACCCAGCAAGTTTTTCTTTTAAAAATAATTCTATAGTTAGTCAGTTGGTCAGTTCCTGGGCAGCTGTTGAGGAGAGAGGACACAGTAAGTCAGAGAGACAAGGAAAGGGCTTAACTGGAGGGTTGAAGCCGTCCCTGGGGACTTACCTGTGTGTCTGCTCTGCCTCCACTGCCTGAAGAGCCTGCTGTGTGGTGAAGTCGTCGGTGGTGCCATCGGGGCACCACGAAGAAGCCAACGGCCATCCCATTGCGCTGTAGGGCTCCGTTTATTTGTTTTTGCCCTTCCTTTTATTATTTTGGACCCCGAGTGTTTTAAACAGTTTATTTCGGTCCCCCGTTGGCAGCCCTGCCAACCGCATCGCGTCGCTCTCCTTGTTGGCCCGCGAAGGCCCCCGAGTTGTCCCCCAGCTGCCTGTCCAGTTTTCCCTCCCACTGCCAGCATCTCTCCCGCCTCCCAGTGACAGCAAGAACCCCGGAGACCGCAGAGCGGTGAGTCGTCGGCAGCACAAGAAGAGTGCTGACCGCCTGTTAAAAAAAGACTGCCTTGTGTTTTGAAAGCGCAGTAGGCACTTAGAGAAGGCGGCTGAGCGCCGCAGGAGCATCGGGTGATTAGGACCAGCAAAATTAATATTAATTAGGGAGGCGGGGTTAGCAACGACCCAAAGGAGGGGCCAGAAAGCAAGGCCTTTATCGCAGCCTATAAATATTCATAAGGGGGCGGAACTCATGCGGGATTAAAGGCGGCAACCAGTATATAGATTGACAGCAGACATTGGGAGTCTGCAGAATTTAAAGGGGCAACGCCACTTAAAAGGGCAATTCTGGCCCAAATTTAAAGTAGGGCATTAGACCCATTATAAAGTGGGGCATCTGGCCCAAAGTGTTGAGGGGTATCAGGCCCATTGAAAATTGGGGCACAAGGCCCAATCTAAGGTGGGGCACCAGGCCCAAGGTAACGAGAGGCACCAGGGCCAGTATTAAGTGGGGCACCAGGCCCAATCTAAGGTGGGGCACCAGGCCAAAGCAACGTAGGGCTCTAGGCTCGAGGTACTCGGGACAATCAAGCAACTGAAGCAACAAGCAGCTCACCTGAGTAGCTGAGGAATCCAAATCTCCAGCCTGATAACTTTTGAGGCAGCTCCCCCCCCCCCAGCTAGGCACTCGGAACAATCAAGCAACTGAAGCAACAAGCAGCTCACCTGAGTAGCTGAGGAATCCAAATCTCCAGCCTGATAACTTTTGAGGCAGCCCCCCAAGCTAGGCACTCGGGACAATCAAGCAACTGAAGCAACAAGCAGCTCACCTGAGTAGCTGAGGAATCCAAATCTCCAGCCTGATAACTTTTGAGGCAGCTCCCCAGCTAGGCACTCGGAACAATCAAGCAACTGAAGCAACAAGCAGCTCACCTGAATAGCTGAGGATCCAAATCTCAGCCTGATAACTTTTGAGGCAGCCCCCCCCCCAAGCTAGGCACTCGGGACAATCAAGCAACTGAAGCAACAAGCAGCTCACCTGAGTAGCTGAGGAATTCAAAACTCCAGCCTGATAACTTTTGAGGTAAAGAGAGCCTCTTCTCTTCGTCTGGATGCCTGCAGAGGGGTGCTAGCCCTGCGGTGCTTCACGCCGTCTGCCCCACCCACCCCAACCACCCTCCCACCCAGGGGCGGCTGTCAATTTAAGGATCCACCCCGTGACATCACATCCGGTGACATCACGTCCTGTTGCCCAGAACCTATCTCCCCACTTTCCCATTTGCAGGTTATACCTGCTGGCCACTAGAGGGACCTATGCTCCCTCACTACTTCCTACTCCTACCTGTACAGCACTACTTCCCTGGGATCTTGCTCACCACAATGTATTGGCCCTGCCTCCTGCTCTGCCTGTGCCTATCCCCACTAGCAGTGCACTTACCCATCTGCTAGTCCACACTGTGCCCTGGCACCCCTCCCTCCCCTTGCTCATGAACCTCCTCTCCTGCCCCTTGGGACCTCTGTGTCCCCGTCCTCCCTGCCTCCCCCTAGCTTTCTCTTCACCTCAGGCACATCTAGGTGTCTTCTTATTCTTGCTTTCTCCTCCTGTGCCTCCCTGCCCACCCCTGCTCCCTTGGCCTCCCTCCCCCTCATGTCAATCGTAGGAAAACCTCTCACCATCTCCCAGCCAGGGTGTTAGTCATGCTACTGCTCCTGTCAGGGAACATTCATCCAAACCCTGGCCCGGTTCCCAGGAGCTCCCCAACTCGCACCACAGGCCTATGCATGGTCTCCATGAATATCTGTAGCCTCCGAAAAAAGTTTGACTCACTACAATGAATGGTCACATCAATTAACCCTGATGTCATTGCCCTGGTTGAGACTTAGCTGTCAAAATCCTCCCCTGACTCCCTAGTCTCCCTTCCTGGTTTCACCCTTTTCCGGTCCGACCGTGTTGGGAGGCAGGCGCATGCTGCGCTATTTATGTCAAGAAATCTCTCCCGTACTAGCCCTGCCCACTCCCACTTGACTCCAGGGCCCAGGCGCTATGCTGAAACTACAACCCTGACCCTTTGAAAGGGACCCTATCTGACTACTGCATATGTGCCCCCAGGGACCAAACGCAGGCCATTGCCTCTCTTACAGAATACCTTACCTCTCTACCTCCTTCCGCTGATCAAATTCTGGTGGGTGACTTAAATGTCAACAGGCTCAGCCCCTCCTCCTCCTCTACCCGAGACTCCTTTTCTGCAATAGACCTAACGCAACTAGTTACCCACCCTACCAGGACTAACCCCAAGAGAGGCTCTAGTACCCTGCTTGAAGTGGTACTCACCAACCGCCCTAATCGGATCCCCAATGTACAAGTCCTCCCAGACTTTCTCAGCGATCACTCCTCCATTCTGTTCCACTGGTCAACCTCAGTCCCCAAACCTATAGCACAGTCCACATGCCGGCGGCGTCTAATACCTGGTGGACTGATAAAACTTAAGGAACTTCTGTCCCAAATTGACTGGTCTCCTATACAGCCAACTCCTGACATCGACACAGCTCTCTCCTTCTTTACCCAAACTTTTAATAATGCCTGTGATATCTTTGCCCCAGTGTTGACCCGCCGTTCTAAAAGGAAGAATGCCCCCTGGGTTACCCCAGCTTTGATCCACCAGCTCAAACATAGGGACAACCTATGGCACCATGCCATTGAGACTGGCCGGCCCAATGACAGGTGGTTATATGCTGCCACCCGAAACAAGTGCACTCGGGCCATCAGAAAGGCCAAGTCTGAGCACTATCGGTCCTCACTCACTGCCTCATGGGGGAATCCCAGAACCTTCTGGGATAACATTAAACAGTTAAATGGGAGTGCACACTCCCCCCACCACCAGATCAACATTAATGGTGTGATCTCCTCAGACCCAGCCCTCATAGCCAACCACCTCAACACGTCATTCACTGACCTTAGCCCTATCCTCCCTACAAATTTTTTGACCCTCTTCCCCAGCACCTGCCTAAATCTTTCCTCACCCTTATTTTCTCCTCCGCCGTGTTTCTGCCCAAGAACTTAGGCGCACCCTTGTCACTGCCCTCAAGAGTAATAGTACAGGCAGTGACACCCTGATCCGTGTATCCTACAGCTGGTCTTAGACACAGTCCTCCCCCGATCACATGCCTCATCAACCACTCTCTTTGCCTGGGAAGGTTCCAACTGCCTGGAAAGTTGCCACTGTCACCCTATCTTTAAAGGTGGTGATAGGACTGTGGCTGGAAACTATCGACTGATCTCCATTCTCTCTCCTCTCTCTCAAGGCCTTGGAAAGTGGTGGCCTCTCAATCTCTGACTACCTCTCCACCTACAATGTACTTTGTCCCTGAGCAGCATGGCTTCCGAGGCGGGCCACAGTACCAACACAGCCCACCTAGAGTTCTCCAACTTTCTCCACTCCTCCTTAGACACTGGTTCTCTGGCTGGCTGTCTTCATTGACCTCTCGAAGCTTTTGACACTGTCTCCCACCCCTCCTTCTTGATGCCCTTAGTATCTCTGGTTTTGCTGCTGGGCCTATCTCCTGGTGCACCAGTTATCTGTCTGATCATTCACAGCGCGTAAAATTAATGGGACCTACTCAGACATCTGTCCCATCTTTTCTAGGGTTCCCCAGGGGCTCCATTCTGGGCCCTTACTATTCTCCCTTTACCTTAACACCCTTCACGCTCTTGCTCCAGAACATTCTATTGTACGCTGATGATGCGGTCATCTTTGCCTCAAGTCGTAACCCTATTGCCCTCCAGGACTCACTGCAGAAGTCCTTCACTGAAGCCGAGGGCTGGTTCAAGGAACATAGATTGGTGATAAATCTTAAAAAAACAAAAAACATGTTCTTCACTCATCCCCAAAACAAGTCCTGCAACTTCAAACTCCTCTATTCCTCTGGGTCCTCATTCCCACTCGAACAAGTTTGCTTCTATAAATACCTAGGGATCCATTTTGACCCCTCCCTCTCCTTCCATGGACACATCGCTGCCCTAGCCACTGCCACTAATATCCGATTGGGCATCTTACATCGGTATAAACACTGCCTCCCCCCGGAGGCTCTTCGACTCACAGTCACCTCCTCTATCCTGTCCCTAGTGGACTATGGACTGCCGGTGTATGGTGCTGCTGATCAGACCGCACTCCATAAAATTCGCACTACTCTGAATAAGGCCTGCAGGTTAATTACTGGAGCACCTAGGATGGACACACCCGTCTACTGTATGCTAAAAGTGCTGGTACTTGAGTCGTAGGCGCCTCAAATATCTTACCTGTACCCTTACAAAAAGACCCTCCTTGGGCTTTCTCCACCAGGACAGCCACCACCATATGCCACTTGTCCCACTAGTTCATACTCGGACCTCTGAGAACCTCTTGTTATTCCTACAGCTAGGACCTCTCACAGCCAAAGAGCCTTCAGCTTTAGGGCCCCTCCTGGTTCAACACACCTCCCCCTCCATCTCCTAAGCTCCAACTATATCGTGCTTCAAAAACTTCCTTACATAACCAGCTTATTAACACCCGATGTAACTGCCACTAGTCAAAGCCGTACTCAATACTTATGACAAAGCATTACTAAGCTGCTAAGGACGCTTATAACTCGGTATTGTTTGCATCCATCCTACCTGTACCAGCTTGTTTTGTATCTATGTCTTAAGTCACTGTTATACTTATGTTGTACTGCTATACTGTGTATTTTTGGTTTGTCTTACTGTGACAAGGTACCTTTGTAAATGAGCCTATGGCTCAAAGGTTTTCCAAACTGCTGTTTAAATAAAATAAAAAAAAAATAAAAAAATAATGGTAGGGCATTAGGTCCGAGGTAAAGCCTGGTTGAAAGGGAGGCCCCAGCCTAGCGGAATAGGGCAAGTCAGCCTAGTGGTACTAAAGGGAGGCCCCGGCCTAGCGGAATAGGGCAAGCCAGACTAGTGGTACTAAAGGAAGGCCCCAGCCTAGCAGAATAGGGCAGGCTCAAGCTAACATAGGGCTTCAGGCCCGAGGTAATGGTAGGGCATTAGGCCCGAGGTAAAGCCTGGTCTAAGGGGAGGCCCCGGCCTAGCGGAATAGGGCAAGCCAGCCTAGGGGTACTAAAGGGAGGTCCCAGCCTAGCGGAATAGGGCAAGCCAGCCTAGTGGTACTAAAGGGAGGCCCAGGCCTAGTGGAATAGGGCAATCCAGCCTAGTGGTACTATAGGGAGGCCCCGGCCTAGCGGAATAGAGCAGACTCAAGCTAACGTAGGGCTTCAGGCCCGAGGTAAAGGTACGGCATTAGGCCCGAGGTAAAGCCTGGTCTAAGGGAGGCCCTGCCCAGCTGAATAGGGTGAAGCCTAGTGGCACTAAAGGGAGGGCCCTAGCCACAAACGCATTGTGCAAGGGATCCTATCCCAGAATACCCCACCTATAGAAGCAGGGGTTCATTTGAGACTGTTCTATTTGCCTATACTGTGAAATTACTGTGATTACTGTACTGCTTATGCTGAACTATTGCCCGAGGTACCTGAACTATTGCCCTAAGTACCTGAACTATTGCCTTAAGTACCTGAACTATTGTCCTAAGTACCTGAACTATTGTCCAAAGTACCTGAACTATTGCTCTAAGCACCTGGACATTGGCCCTTAACAGTAATAATTACCCTGAAGTTATAATTTGCCTTCCTCTGGCAAATTATTGTACTATTCCACAGTTCTTTGGGCATTCTTCAAAGTTATAGGTTTACTACGTACAAGACAGTCTCAATCTTCACCACACTGCAGTCCTCATAGAGTGGTCTGTAACATCATGCTCTCAGAATCAGTCTCTACTCAGAAGAAGACATCCTTCCAACATTCTTCACTTCAGGAAGATCATCCATCAACTCATCCCGCTCCATTTGTGTCGCTCTGCAGTCGGTCCGCCGTCAGTCGCACGCAGTCATACCCGCCGCTTTTGTGTTCACAGCTTGAAAGTACGTCTCCGAAACGAAGCATCACGACAGCCGCAAGGTGTCGTTCGCAGGGTTCCTGTTCCAGATGTCCCGAGGTTGGTCACCCTCTACAGAAGAGAGAGAGCTCATCTTGAAACCTGTTCTGCGCCCCCACCTGGTCGTTTCACCGAAAGTCGAATCCGGCCGGCCTCCAGTCCGGGACGGTCCACCGCTTTTGTTTTGTGTTAGTTCCTGATCCTAGGGATTGCAGAGTCAACCATCATATCTTCAGATTCTAATGGTTCCTGGTCCTGTCAGGAGTTCCTCCTAGTCCAGCTGGCCTCTGAGTGCTGCAGCATCAGTCGGATCGTGGTAGTCCCTCCACTGGATTCATCGCCACGCGAGATCTGTTTTCTTTCATCCTTGGCAACCCTGAAGTGGTTTTGGCCAAGGAACCTCTTAGCTCAGTGTGTTATTTCAGCAACCAGCTTTGGTTCTACATTCCGCAGCCTCGAGACAGTGTGGGCTTTGACAAGATATAGGGTCTGTTTACTAAACCTCTCTCACCACCCCAGGGCTATATTTAGGTCCTGTTGGAATTGAGATTAGGCTCTACAGTTCTGTTTTATTTCCCTTGTAGCTACCAATGAAGAATGACAGTGTACATGAAGATGCTGGATCTCTGGACTCTTGTAAAATCTGACTCTTTTGTAGATGTGTGATGCTGATCACCTAATGTAGTGCTGAGTAGCCCATGTAACTGGATTCTGTATAGAGTAAAGAAGTATAGTACAAAACTAGTATTAGAATAAGAGTGGCAATAGGCCTAAAGGTTATACAAGGCTAGAGGTAACCATAAAAGTGGTAGATAAAAGTATTGCTGCATTTCGTTATAATTTGCCCCTATTGCTTATCGGGCAACCACCCTTCCTCCTTCTGTGACTGTGTCTGGCTCACCCCTTGGTACCAACAGCCTCTCATGTGGCATCTAAATACTAAGTTGACTCCCGCCTCCCTTGTCCAAGTTAGCAGTTATCCATCCAAAATAATTCGGACCTTGCGCCTCATCACAACATCTACATCATCTTCTTCTTGAGCATCACATAACAAAATTCCCATGAAAAGCAGGATGAGATAATTTATCTGAGGGTCCAAAGTTGAGTGGCTTAGCAGGAAGCACCAATGGAGCCAGGGAAAGTAGTGACCGTCCGAGGAGACCGAGATGGACTTAGAGGAGTATCCCACCATCTCCCTCCAACCATGCCACATACTTGTGGAGTCTATGGCTTCGGCAGTTTCGAGAGAAAAGATGAGACGGAACCAGCAACCTGGAGAATTCCGCTCAAATGCAAGCTATGTTCTGAATCCTATCAAACCCAGAGCCAAAAGTTGAATTTTCGATCAGACAATCAAGAGCTACCAACGGAAGTGCAATCATGGCCGAGTACAAAAAGCCACAGCAGACCAAATACTCTAGAGGTTGCAGCAGATTTTGATGCTAGACCCGTGGTCAATTCAAGGTGAAGTTCTTTTCACATACCTGTAGTCTCAAGAGACCTGAGGGAGTTTGCACTGAGTTCACAAGAGCTAAGAGCAACAGAGAGAGTAGACATGGCAGAGGTCCCGATGCAGACAGAGTTCTAGCTGAGAAATTTGTGAAGGAGGCCAAAAGCGAGGCCTTGAAAAGAGAACTACGGATGCTGCATTTGCAGAACCCTGAAGTTGACTTTCTGGATTTAAAGAGAAAGCTATCCAAATATTTGGTTCAGGGTATCCTAGAGGGAGCTCCAGCATATCCCCAAATCTCTATGGAACTCAGTGGCATACCTACACTCACAAGGGTTGGAAAAAAGATCATTCTTGGCAATTAGGCCTCCAACAAGTGTCCTTATGAAAGCGAGAGCCAGGAAGAGCTGTTGCATACCGAGCGCGTTCGAACATGATCATATACCTGACCAAGTCACAGACTAATATGCTCTGTACAGGCAGTGCTCAGCACCGTTCAGAGCTGATGGAACAATTGTATACTGTGACAAGCCAGATGGCAGAAAATGCAAAGAGATGCAGAGTTGGAAGGCTGGCGGAAGAACGAAAAGCTTCGTCCATCGGAGAAAGAGAGAAGCATGACGAATAAACCACTCAAGGAGAAGTGAAGGAGACACCCACAGATCGGATTTGATGGCCAGGAGGCCCATATGTCGCCGGTGTGGTGTGAGTGGTCATGTAGAATGGAGATGGTCAGCAAGTAATACCACCTAAGTTTAAACAGGAATTCTTAGGAGATGAGGACCGACCCACGAAGAAGCCGAGCAGGTCCAACAGTCCCACTAGAACAGTTCGTGTTTTGTTGGCAACAGCTTCGCATGATTCCAGTTAAGGTGTTCGATGGCACCGAGCTATTGTGGTGCTAGACCTTCGGATGTAGTCACCACCCTGCAAGGAAGAGAGTTCCGAAGGTACTGGGCCCAATGATCTGAAGCCACCTCCTAGATCTTGGGTAAAGTTGATCGCAAACAATGGGGATGAAGTCCCATATTTAGGTTATCTGAAGCTGATGTACAGCTAGGGATGAGCACGTTCAACATAACACAGGCATCATTGTGAAGCGACATTGAGAGTGATCACTACCACCACTTATTCTCGGGATGAGCGTTCTACAGGGTGTTTACGGCAAACTAGTAGAGCATCCTAGCAGCATAAAGCCAAACATGTGCCTCGAGAACAGGAGAAGCATGCCTGCAACCAGACCATACACACTATTTGCAATGCCACAAAGATTAGCAAATGCAGAGGTGAAATCGGTAAGGTACGGGTGATGGATGCTAGACCTGTAACCTTAAGCAGGCACCGAAACAACTTTGTGGTGCAAAGCAGAAGGTGGGCCGAGGGTCAAGACACTGATGCCCTAGTGAACCCCACCAATGAATAAGGAAGAGCCCATAATAGTGGCTAGAAGGTAGCCATGGTGATCCAGTCAGGATACCAGTCGAGTGCTGAATTACGGGACTCATGACGTCTGACTGTACCAGAACCAGCCAGTTGCGCACGATCACACAGTATGTTTGCAGTTATTGTTGAAGCTGGGGAAGAAATGGAGAAAGTGCCAGAAGATGGGATGGAAAGTGACCAAGGCCAAGTGGACCAAGGAGATCAAGTTGGCAATGCAGACCAGCATAAAACAAAAAAGCCAATGTTTTGGAAGTGGTTTTGCGCTGGAAAGAAACTTTCAGCCAACACCCTTTGGATTTTGGGTCAGCTCTGTGGGGTACAACATCACATCAGTACCATGGACATCCACCTATCCGAGAGAATTGAGGCTGATTCACCAGCTATGTACCAGCAGGTCAAAGAGATGATCAAGGAGATGAAGGAGGTGAATGTGATAAGAGAAGTCACAGCTCTTGGGCAGTGCCAATTGTTCTAGTCAAGAAAGAAGGATGGTAGAATACGATTCTGTGGATTACATAAGTTGAATACCATCACTCATAAAGGCATACCCTCTGCCTAGGATAGAATTCCTCACGGCTCTTCAGTCAGCAGTCATATTCTCCACTCTAGATCTGACCAGCGGATACTAGCAGGTTCCTATGTCGCCCCAGGATCAGGAGAAGATAGCTTTCATTACTCCCATGGGTTTATTTTAATTCACTAGGATGCCTTTTGGTTTGTGTAATGCACCTGGAACTTTCCAAAGGCTAGTGGAACATTGTCTTGGGAGCCGAAATTTCAACACCCTGCTGTTGTATTTGGATGATATTATCGTATATTCTAAAATGCATAGAAGATCATTCTAAATCGCACCTAGATGAGTATTCCAAAGTTGGTCAATGCACGGCTGAAAATTAAACCATCCAAATGTCACCTACTGCAGACCAAAGTAAGTTACCTGGGACATATAGTCTCCGCAGATGGAGTGATGCCAGACCCAGAGAAGATTGAAGCTGTTAAGAAATGGCCTGTTCCTACCACCATAAGAGAGGTCTGGAAATTCTTGGGATTTGTTGGATACAACCGAAGGTTTATTAAGAATTTCTCAAAGATTGCTGTGCCTTTGCACGAACTCCTGAGAGGATCAGCAGAAGGTAGAGTCCAGAAGAATCGCCTGGTTACATGGGGTACCGAGCAACAAGAGGCCTTCGATCAACTAAAGACAATACTTACTGAAGCTCCCATCTTGGCGTATCCAGACTATGCGAAATCATTTCTATTGTATACAGATGCCAGCAACAGAGGATTGGGTGCAGTACTCGCACAAGAACAAAATGGTGTGGAAAGGGTAATAACCTACGCCAGTAGAGGATTAAGAGGCTCTGAGCAGAATGACGCCCGCTATAGATCTTTTAAATTGGAGTTTTTGGCGCTAGTCTGGGCCATCACTGAAAAATTTAGACAATATTTGGCTGCCACCCCTTTCACGGTCTTCACTGACAATAATCCTCTAGCACACCTGAATACTGCAAAGCTAGAAGCCCTCGAGCAAAGGTGGGCTTCTCGACTCACAAATTACAGATTTTCCATCAAGTATCGCTCAGGTAAATTGAATGTGAATGCTGATGCCTTGTCCCGGATGCCTGAACACGGAGAAGTATAAATAGATGACACCCCGCTGGAAAATATTGAAATGCCACCTTTTCTACAGGTACCAGCTGAGATTGTGCAGGCATGCTGTCTACTTGCTCCTGAGGTTAAAGAGGAACATCAACTGGAAATAGATGACATGATTGCTAATCAAAATAACCTATGGGCGAAACTACAAAGTCAAGACCCCATAGTGCATCAAGTGAAAGATCTAGTTACGCAACAGAAGCGCATGAACAGAGAAGAAAGAAGGAAATTGACCACAGAGATGATGAAACTGTGGAGGCACAGGACTCACTTGACAATAGAAGATGATTGTCTGGTGAAGAAGAGTAGAAATCCCACCACCCACACAGAGATAACTCAAATCATAGTTCCAAAGACCAGTGCTTCAGTAGTGTTGGAAGCATACCTTGACAACTCAGGACATTTCGGTCACAAGAAAATGGAGGCTATCATCAGAAGGTGATTCTATTGGGTAGGAATGCGTAATGATATAGCAAAATGGTGTGAGGAATGTCCAACATGCAACTTAAAGTGCAAGAAAAAGGGGAATCAGAGAGCTCTTCTCCATCCAATAGTCAGTAGCGCACCATTGGGACTAGTTTCTCTTGATCACTTGAAACTGGATCCTAGTTCAAATGGACACGTTTATATTCTCACTATAGTGGATCACTTTTCCAAGTTCGTAGTTGCAAGTGCAGTGAAAGATCTATCTGCTCGAACTACTGCTGAAACCTTTATGAGATGTTTTGTACTACCTTATGGATACCCCACTAAAATCCTAACAGATCAAGGAACATCTTTCGAGTCTCAACTCTTTCACGAACTGTGTGCTTTATATGGGACTCATAAGTTAAAGACTACTGTGTACCATCCCCAAGGAAATGGACTTTGTGAAAGAACAAACCAAATTCTTTCAGAAATGTTGCGAGCTCTTCCAGAATATAAACGTCCTTTCTGGCCAGCTTTACTCCCTGAACTCACGTATCTGTACAATAATACGATTCATTGCTCCACAGGTTATACCCCACACTATTTGATGTTTGGACGACACGGAAGACTTCCAATGGACTTAGTATTGGAAGTGCCACCAGAAGAAGTTAAAGGAAAGAAGCCAGTGACAAACTGGGTCCAAGAACATAATGAACGGTTATAAGAAGCCGGAAGAATCATTGGAAAACACATGGAACAAGCACGGCAGAAGCAGAAAACCAACTACGATATCAAGGCCAAAGCTACACCTTTTCTTATTGGAGAAAGGGTAATGTTGAAAAAGACCCAGAAATGCAGTAAACTTTCTTCAAAGTGGGAATCAGAACCTTATTACATCATCGAGATACCTTACCTGAACTGCCGGTCTACAAGATCCAACAAGAATTTGGACATGGCACCAAATTGTCCATCGCAACCTACTAAAAGCGTGCACTTTCAGAGACATTGTGATTGTTAAAGAACAGGACAGTCCTACGCCGAAAGAGAGGCAGGAGTCCACCAAAGACAAAATATGGAAACCTGAATCACCAACAAATTGGTGTACAGAACCTTGGACTCGTACATCGCATATGCATTCCCTTGACCGTTCGAACTGTGTACCAGTACTAGCTCCAGAAATACTGGATTTCCTGGAAGGAGAATGTATTGTTCCAGAACCTATTGACTTCCAACCCCACAGATCTCAAAGATCGAACGCAGGTATCCCTCCTAGAAGGTATATCACAGAAGCTTCTCAACTCATACCTTGGTACAACAAGTAGATCTAATTCAAGAAATTTCCCAGACACAGTCACTTTAGGTAAATCTTTAAAGCAAAAATTTACAGTACAGTAGATGTTTTAAGAATATTTTAGAGATTTTAAGAGTGTTTTATTAAAGTAAGACTTCATAGAGTATTAAGTAAGATTTTCATGGAGTATTAAGTAAGATTGTAGAGGTTGATAAGATGATAGATTTTATAGAATGTTAAGGGAATATATGGGGACATGTATTTTTAGGTGGGCCCGAATCTGTAATGCCCCAAAGGTGGTCATTCCAGAAAAAAAAAAAAATTAAATGAAGCAGAATACATAGGTGCTTAGAGTACCTGCTGCAGGGGTAGGCAGCAGGGTACTGTACGAAGGGGCCCCTAGACATAAAAGCCAACCTCCCTACACACACAAAACACTGTAAATAATAAGAAAAGTGCACCTGTGCACTTACAGCTGGTCAAAAGATAGATTTTGTAAGCATTCCATGTCATAATGGCTTGGATGGAACGCTGTGCTGAGTGGCTCATGCATTCCAATCCAGCCATTCTAGAACCCATCAAGTTTTTCTTTTAAAAATAAGTCTATAGTTAGTCAGTTGGTCAGTTCCTGGGCAGCTGTTGAGGAGAGAGGACACAGTAAGTCAGAGGGACAAGGAAAGGGCTTAACTGGAGGGTTGAAGCCATCCCTGGGGACTTACCTGTATGCCTGCTCTGTCTCCACTGCCTGAAGAGCCTGCTGTGTGGTGAAGTCGTCGGTGGTGCCATCAGGGCACCACGAAGAAGCCAACAGCTGTCCCGTCACGCTGTAGGGCTTAAAAGTCCTCCGTTTATTTGTTTTTGCCCTTCCTTTTATTATTTTGGCCCCCCGAGTGTTTTAAACAGTTTATTTCGGTCCCCCGTCGGCAGCCCTTCCAGCCGCATCGCGTTGCGCTCCTTGTCGGCCCACGAAGGCCCCCGAGTTGTCCCCCAGCTGCCTGTCTGGATTTCCCTCCCACTGCCAGCATCCCTCCCGCCTCCCAGCGACAGCAAGAACCCCGGAGACCGCAAAGCGGTGAGTCGGCGGCAGCACAAGAAGAGTGCTGACCGCCTGTTAAAAAAAGACTGCCTTGTGTTTTGAAAGTGCAGTAGGCGCTTAGAGAAGGCGGCTGAGCGCCACAGGAGCATCGGGTCATTAGGACCCGTGAAATTAATATTAATTAGGAAGGTGGGGTTAGCGATGCCCCAAAGGAGGGGCCAGAAAGCAAGGACTTTATCGCGGCCTATAAATATTCATAAGGGGCAGAACTCAGGCGGGATTAAAGGCGGCAACCAGTATAAAGATTGACAGCAGGCATTGGGAGCCTGCAGAATTTAAAGGGGTAACGCCATTTAAAAGGGCAATTCCAGCCCAAATGTAGAGTAGGGCATTAGGCCCATTATAAAGTGGGGCATCTGGCCCAAAGTGTTGAGGGACATCAGGCCCATTGAAAATTGGGGCACCAGGCCCAATCTATGGTGGGGCACCAGGCCCAAGGTAACGAGGGGCACCAGGCCCAATCTAAAGTGGGGCACCAGGCCCAAGGTAATGAGAGGCACCAGGCCCAGTATTAAGTGGGGCACCAGGCCCATTTAAGGTGGGGCACCAGGCCAAAGCAACGTAGGGCACTAGGCCTGATGTAATGGTAGGGCATTAGGCCCGAGGTAAAGCCTGGTTGAAAGGGAGGCCCCGGCCTAGTGGAATAGGGCAAGCCAGAATAGTGGTACTAAAGGGAGGCCCCGGCCTAGCAGAATAGGGCAAGCCAGCCTAGTGGTACTAAAGGGAGGCCCTGGCCTAGCGGAATAGGGCAGGCTCAAGCTAACGTAGGGCTTCAGGCCTGAGGTAATGATAGGGCATTAGGCCCGAGGTAAAGCCTGGTCTAAAGGGAGGCCCCAGCCTAGCAGAATAGGGCAAGCCAGCCTAGTGGTACTAAAGGGAGGTCCTAGCCACAACGTACAGTAAGGGATCCTATCCCAGAATACCCTACCTATAGAAGCAGGGGTTCATTTGAGACAGTTCTATTTGCCTATACTGTGAAATTACTGTGATTACTGTACTGCTTATGCTGAACTATTGTCCGAAGTACCTGAACTATTGCTCTAAGCACCTGGACATTGGCCCTTATCAGTAACAATTACCCCTGAAGTTATAATTTGCCTTCCTCTGGCAAATTATTGTACTATTCCACAGTTCTTTGGGCATTCTTCAGTTATATGTTTACTACTGTACGAAGACAGTCTCAATCTTCTACCACACTGCAGTCTCATAGTGTGGTCTGTAACACCACTTGCTCAGAATCAGTCTCTACTAGAAGAAGACATCCTTCCACATTCTTCACTTCAGGAAGATCATCCATCAACTCATCCCGTCCGTTTGTGTCATCCGCCCGAAATTAGTCGTGCGTCCGTCGTACCAGTCGTACCCGTCGTTTTCTTGTTTTCACAGCTTGAAAGTACGTCCAAAACGCATCACGACAGCCATGCCAGTGTCGCTCCATATGGTTCCTGTTCCAGATGTCCCGAAGTTGGTCGCCCTCTACAGAAGAGAGAGAGCTCATCTTGGAGAACCTGTTCTGTGCCCCCAACTGGTCGTTCGCCGAAAGTCGAGTCTGTCGAAGCCCAGTCCGGGACGCGTCCGCCGTTTCGTTGTTTTGTGTTAGTTCCTGATCCTAGGATTGCAGAGTCAACCATCATCTCTTCAGATTCTTATGGTTCCCGGTCCTGTCAGGAGTTCCTTCGAGTCCAGCTGGCCCTTGAGTGCTGCAGCATCAGTCGGATCGTGGTAGTCCTCCATTGGATTCATCGCCATGCAGATCTTGGTCTTTCTTCATCCTTGGCAACCCTAGAAGTGGGTTTTGGCCAAGGAACCTCTTGCTTCAGTGTGTGTTATTTCAGCAACCAGTTGCTTTGGTTCTACATTCCAGCAGCCTCGGAGAGAGTGGGCTTTTGCTGAAGATATATGGTCTGTTTACCAAACCTCTCACCACCCCAGTGGCCTTATCTTGGTCCTTGCTGGGAATTGAGATTAGGGTTCTACAGTTCTGTTTTATTTCCCTTGTAGCTACCAATGAAGAATGACGGTGTACACGAAGACGCCGGATCTCTGGACTCTTGTAAAATCTGGACTCTTTTGTAGATGTGTGATGCTGATCACCCTACTGTAGTGCTGAGTAGCCCATGTAACTGGATTCTTGTATAGAGTATAGAAGTATAGTACAAACTAGTATTAGAATAAGAGTGGCAATAGGCCTAAAGGTTATGCTTGTAGTGGTAACCATAAAAGTGGTAGATAAAAAGTATTGCAGTATTTCCCTGTTATAATTTGCCCTATTGTTTATCGGGCAACCACCCCTTCCTCCTTCTTGTGACTGTGTCTGTCTACCCCTTGGTACCAAATAGACGCCCCCCTGCAAATATCTAAATACTAAGTTGACTCCTGCCTCTCCTTGTCCGGATAGCAGTTATCCTATCCGAAAATAATTCGGACCTTTGGTGCCTCATCATAACATCTACATCATCTTCTTCTTGAGCATCACATATGGCTACTCTGTTTATTGCTTCTCTTACATTTCAAGGTGGATAGTTTCTTTTCCACCTGAAATCACAAAGGCGATGTAGTCTGTATTTGGTAATATCGTCCTGTACATTAATATTGGCTACTATGCTGTTTTAGAATTTATATTCTCACCTTGCACGGTATGTTCTGTACTGATTCTTGGTATTTCGAAAACTCAATAAAATATTTCATCTTAGAAAAAAAAGAACAGTATCCTATAAAGTGCCATATCCACTGTATGACTTGTAATGTCGTCTTCTGATTCTCAATGTTTGCATATTTCCATTGATACACCATAAAAAGATTTATGAAAAGATGGGGGTGGTGTACAGACCACCCAACCAGATTAAGGTTAAGCAAAAGGGAGCTGTGTTCCCAGTTGAGGATCACAAAAGGAAAAGGGGAGGTGGTAGTGGTAGGGGATTTTAACCTGCCTAAAGTGGACTGGGCTACTCCCATCACATCCTGTGCCAGAGGTCATAGAATCCTAAATGCAATCCAGGATGGCACTATGACTCAGTGTGTGACTGATGCTACCAGGGAGGAGGCAACCCTGGACCTAGTGTTCACCAATGGGGAGCACATACAGGAGCTCAAAGTTAGGGAATCCCTTGGTGGAAGCAACCACAGTACAGGGTGGTTCAGTTTGGACATGGGCAAGGATGACATCCCCAACAAAATGAGAGCATTGGACTTCAAGAGGACAAATTTTAAAAAGATGAGAGAGAGGTGTTAAGGGAAAACCTGTAGAGCATGGAAGAGGGCATGAGGGTGCACCAATTATGGGTCATCATTATGGGGGCCATTCAGAAGGCCACGAGCAGTTGTATCAAACTGAGGGAGAAGAAATCGAGAGCCAGTTCACCAAGCTGGTTCAATGGGAAGGTGGCCAGAGCAGTAAGGGAAAAGATTACAGCCTATAGAAAATTCAAAAGTACAGCAAAGAAAGAGGATAAGGAAGAACAACAGAGGCTGCATAAGGCAGCAAGAAGGGAGGTGCAACAGGCAAAGGCACAGAAAGAGCTCCAAATAGCCAAAGGAGTAAAGAATGGGGGAAAAAGGCTTCTTTCACTACGTAAGTGAAAGGAGGGACAAGAAGAATGGCATTGTTAGGCTGAAAAAGGAGGATGGTTGGATTGAGAAAGATGGATGGACCGGTGCCAAGTATAGAAAGAAGGAGGGAAGGAACAGGAGGGAAGCAGTAGAGGTAATTGGGTTTGAAAGAGTGAGAGAGGGGCTGAAGGCTCTGAGGGTGGTCAGATCCCTAGGACTAGATGGAATACACCCAAGGGTGTTGAAAGAGTTAGAAAATCTGGCAGGACCACTGGCTGTTCTCTTCAATAGATCTCTGGAGTCAGTGCTGCAGGAGTGGAGAATGGCATATGTGGTACCACTCCACAAGAGTGGACCCAAGGATGACCAAGGTAACTATAGGCCAGTCAGCCTGACATCGATAGTATGTCGTCAGGAATCTTTCAACTTGGTTTCAATGCCAAAAAGTGTGAAGTGATGCTCATAGGAGCCAAGAACCCTAGGGCAGTGTATTACATGGGAGAGGTTCAGGTAAATGCTCCAGAAGGGGAAACGGATCTAGGATTAGTGATTAAGACTGACCTGAAAAACACCTCCCAGTGTAAGAAGGCAGTGGGGAAGGCTAGCAGGATGCTGGGGTGTATTGCAAGGGGATTCAGTAGCAGTCAGAGAGGGGTCATTTTACCATTGTACAGGTCATTGGTGAGACCACATTTAGAATATGGGGTGAGGTACTGGCATCCATACCTTAAGATGGACATCAGCATGCTGGAGGGGGTCCAGAGGAGAGCAACCAAGGTGAAAGAGGGGTTATAAGATACAGTAGGTCCTATGAGGAGAGGCTAGGAGCCTTGGATATGTACTCCCTGGAGAAGATGAAACAGGGGGAATATGATAGAGACCCTCAAGTACATGAAGGAAATTAACAGACTGAAAAAGGAGGGTCTTTTTAAAATGGGTGCAAACAACACCATTAGGGAGCACAGGGGGGAGGAGATTCAGAAGGGATGTAAGGAAACATTTCTATACAGAGGGTGGTGACTATGTAGAATGAGCTGCCAGAGGAGGTGGTATCAGTAAAGACAGTGGGAGCATTCAAGAGGGCCTGGGACAAATACAAAGGGAACCCTTGGGACCAAGAGAAGGGGGGAGGGAGGGGTGGTGGGGGGGCAGGGTCAGTGGTGTAAGTGTAAGGCCAGACCCTGCATTATTTATGAGCAAACACAATAGACAAGGTGGTCTTCTTCTGCTAGCTCTTTTCATGTGTGTATGATTCTGCAGTAGTTTTTACGTGGAACCACACTATATGATGATCACTGATCCTCAGATGGCTTCCCACCTTGACATCCTCTACTCTATCTCTGTTTGTAACCAGCAGATCCAATACGTCCCCCATCGTAAGTGGGTTCACTGACTAGTTGCTTGAGGAATGCCCCCTAGAGAAATTCCAAGATGTTCCTGCTCCTAGTTGAAGCTGCTGCAGGAAGGCACCAATCTACATCTGGCAGACTGAAGTACTGTACCCCACCAGCAACTACTCTCCCTTATTATCTATTTTGCTGATTACTTCTAACATTTCTTTATTTACTCTTGGTCCACCCCAGTGCCGGAGGCCTGAAGATCACCCTTGTTCGAATAGTGGCTCCATTGCCTGACTCAAGGGTAACTCACAGCGCCTCTGCCTTCACCCGAATACCCTGTATTTTTGTTGCTTTTATGCTATCCTTCACATAAAGCACTTTTCCCCCCACCTTTTCTTCCTACCCTGTCCCTTCTGAACATCATGTACACTGGTATGACTATGTTCCAGTCATGGCTGGCTGTGCACCATGACTCTGTAATGGCCATGATATTCAGGTTATCTTCTGCCATGATGGCCTGTTGTTCTTGGATCTTAATTCCCAGACGTCTAGCATTTGAACACGTGGCCTTTCAGACACTGATGGCACACTGCTTAATGTTACCCCCTCTTGTGGTGTGATTGGCAAAGAGGCAGACTTTTCCCTTCCAGTTTCTCTGCTTTGTCACTTATGAAGACATTGAAGATGACAGATCCGAGCACTAATCCCTGACGTACCCCACTGGTTACTCTCCCTTCCTTGGAGCAAACTCGGTTTACTAGTACCCTTTGTGTTCGGTCCACTAACCAGTTTTACACCTAGGTCACTACCTTATTACCCACCCCTATGCCCTCCAACTTGCTAACCTGTCTCCTACCTGGAATGGTGTTGAAAGCCTTGCTGATGTTCAGGTAGGCCACGTCCACTGCCCTTCCCTGATCCAACTACTTGGTCACCCAGTCAAAGAAATCTATCAGATTTATTTGGCATGATCCCCCCCCCCCCCACCATGAAACCATGCTGCCCTTGATCCTATAATCCACTGGATACAAGATATTCCACAATCCTTTCCATGAGTATTGTTTCCATCAGCTGAACCACCACTGATGTCAGGCTGACATGCATGTAATTGCCCGCCTCCTCCTTGCAACTGTTTTGGTGAAATGAGATTACCTCTGCCCTTCTCCAGTCCTCTGTGACCACACTGGTCTCAAGTGATCTGTTAAAGGTCTGTCAGAGGTGAAGCCTGTACCAACATGAACTCCCTCAGCACCCTTGGATGTACCCCATCTGGCTGCGGAGCTTTGTCTACCTTTAGGTTAGCAAGTGCTTTATTACCTTTCTCCTCCTAGAATGGACTGTAGTCCACCTCTCTCCCCTCAAAGACCATGGTGCCTTTTTGAGGCCCCTCTCCCTCTCCTTTTACTGTAAATGCTGAGCAGAAGTATTTGTTCAAGATGTCTGCCTTTTCTGGACTCACCTTCATACAATCACTCCCAATCATCCCCTCCTTCTATAACCGCACAGTCTCTCCCTTTGTCTTCGGTTTCTCGCTCACGTATCTGAAAAATGTCGACTCCTTTTGATATTTCCTGAGCTATTCGTTCCTCAGTTTGTGCCTTTGTGCTCCTTACAGCTTTGCTTGAATCCCTTTATTTTACCAGATAAACCTCCTTATCCTCCTCCCTCTTGGTCTCCTTATACCTTCTGAATACTATTCCTTTAGCCTTTACTTTTTCTGCCACCTCTTTGGAGAACTGTAGCAGTCTCCTCTTTCTTTTACTTTTGCTTACCTGCTTGACACAAAGGTTTGTTACCCTCACCATCCTCTCCTTTAGTTTGGCCCACTTTTCCTCCACCTCTGTCATATCCTTACCCCCTGCCAGGTTATTCCTGAGGTATTCTCCCCATCTTTATAAAGTCAGCCATTTTGAAGTCTAGGACTCTCGCCATCGTGTGGTTGGATTCCACAGCAGTTCTTCAGTGAAACCACACTATACAATGACCACTGGTCCTCAGATGCTACCCTCCTTGACATCCTCAACCCTATCTACATTTGTAAGCACCTGATCCAGTACTGCCCCATCACAAGTGGGTTCACTGATCAGTTACTCAAGGAATGCCCCCTGTAATGATTCTAGGATGTCCCTGCTCCTAGCTGAAGCTACCACAGCAATGCTCCAATCTACATCTGGTAAATTGAAGTCCCCCACCAGAAGCACATCCCTCTTGTTACCCATTTTGCTAATTGCTTCTAACATTTCTGAGTCTAGGACCTCCTCCTGTGCCGGACGCCTATAGAATACCCCTGTCCAAATAGTGGCATCATTGTCCCAACTCAAGGATAACCCACAGCACCTCTGCCTTCACCTGAATATCCTGTATTTCTGTTGCTTTTATGCTGTCCTTTACATACAGCACCTCTCCTCCAACTCTCCTTCCTACCTTGTCCCTCCTGAACATCGTGTACCCAGGTATGACCATGTTCCAGTCATGGCTGTCTGTGCACCATGCCTCAGTAACGGCTACGATTTCTAGGCTTTCTTCTGCCATGATCACCTCTAAGTGTAATTCCCTACAAATTGGGGTTCCTGAAAGTCTTCTTTGGGTGTGCCTAAATGCCTACTGCCAGGCTGGTATCCTGTGTCTTAGCGTTTTAAAAGTGTTTGTATGAGAGTGCCTTAATGCCTCTATGCTCTGTCTCTTTAAGAGCTGCCTATAACGTGGTGCTTATTTAATCTGGGAGGAGGCTGAGTGTTTCTATGCTCGTGTCCCACCTGGGCTGCCAGATAATTGCTCCGATCTGCCATTGCTATTTGCTCAGAGGGAGCTCTTTTAGAAGCTGTACTTATTTATTGATTATCTATTAGAATAGTAATGATATTGTAGTTTGTCTAACCTGCCTTCTTTGCAGCATGGACAGTTCTGTTTATTACCACCATCTTGGACCTGGACTGTTAGAATGGGCCAATCAGTGCCTTTGGGGACCCTAAAATGGAGTCTGTCCCCAGGGGCTTGTGGGAGTAAATTTCTGTAGGAATTGTAGTTTTAAGACTTTGGCACCTAAATGCACCTGGAGGGGGAGCCCTTGCTTTGACAAACTGATGGATCAGCCAACCAGAACCTTTTGGACTGAAGGGAAATTCCCGAGCTGCCTGCTGCAGTGAGTCAGTCTGGAGGTAGAGTTTGGAGAGTGAACAGCTTGAGTAATTCAAGCAGCTGCTTCTGCGTAGTTTGCACGGGAGATGAGTGGAAAGGCTGAGTTTGGCCTGTCTGCCTGCTGTCCCTTGAGAGGGAATCCTTAAAAAAGGCTTAGTAATCTGACTATATCCGAATCAGAGTGCAACAAAGCCACTGAAGAGTGACCAGATTTAAACCTGAAGAAGACTGAAGATTTGCTATATGTTATCGGCCTGTCAGGAGATCCATTCACCATAGAACTCCTGGTTCTGCTCAGTGACACTGGTATTGCTGCCGGACTGCTATCCATATTGTGGTATGGTGATTGCTTTACTATAAATGTGCTGTTTGCTGTTAGTGAGTTGCAATTTGGTTCCCCAATGTTTAATTGTACCACGCTTGCTGGAGGCTGCATCCAGCCTTCCCAGACTGATATCCGAACTGTCTTACCTGGCCTGAGCCCTGTCACACTGGCCCAGCCAACTACTTCAGATGCAGAGAACACCATTGATGAGAGACCTGCCCGGGGACCAGCCCCCTGCTCAACATCATGAACAGGAATGACACCACTGTGAGCCATGTGGGCTCTGCTTCTCCTGGCAAACCAGCAAGTCATCCTGTAGTCTCCATTTCATCCATTCTACGTCCTGTACTGGGTAGCGTGAGTAAACACCAAGATAGCTCCCTGCAACAACAGCTCAATCAAAGTGTGTCATCTGATTTAATTATTTTGTCTAATCATCACGAACTGAACCTCTTGGCTCCGGATTACAAATTGTGTGTGGTTGTGCATGCCTTTTATTTTCATCACAGGGCCCCAACCAGCTGTGATGCTGGCCCACCCCAGGCAACACATCAGGCAAGCCTATCTCACCAACTGGGTACCCAGCGTGTGTGTGACTGTGTTGAGGGACTAAAAAGTGCATGCATAATTGCCTGACTAGATCAGTTATAGAATCAATTAACCTGATTACGCCCCTCCCTTGTTAAAGTCCCCTGAATAAATCAGATCTAACTCTTTTTGCATCTAATTTGACTGTAGTTCAAGTTTGTACCAAAAGCACTGTACTGTTATTTGCTGTGCCTAACCTTGTTTTACAGGGGGTCTCCAGGGTAAAACTGGTGGGGCCAGTCCTGATGGTAAGTTCAAACAGTGTGGGGATTTGTTTGCTAAATAGGGGCTATTGTGAAAGTGTTTGTTGCATATTGTTTAGGCCACTAGAGGGGAAAGAAGGGGGTTACAGTGTCCCAGAGGGCTGTACACAGGTTAGCCTTGCTATTAACAACCCTGTCCTCCAGGTGGAGGCACCTGTTTCAGTACCCAGGCCCCTTAACCTGCTACTAGCCAAGTAGGCAGGTGTAGTAGCCCTTGGGATAGCGCCACCTAGGGGTTACATAAGTCTAGAATATTATTTCCCAGACTTCTAGCACTCTGCTTGCTGTTTTCCCCTCTTTCCTTCTGTGTTCTCTTTCTCCCTCCTCTAAGGCCAGTCAGCCTGACTTTGATAGTGGGAAAGTTAATGGAATCACTGCTGAATGAAAAGATTGTGAAATATTTTGAATCCAGTGGGTTACAAGACCTGAGGCTGCATGGTTTCAGAGGATGGAGATCATGTCTAATGAATCTAATAGATTTCTTTGACTGGGTGACTAAGGAATTAGATCAGGGTGGAGTGGTGGATGTGGCCTACCTGGATTTCAGTATGATGTTCAACACTGTTTTACACAGGAGACCAGTAAGTAAGCTGAGTAGCTTAGAAGTGGGTTCAAAAATGGTAAACTGGATAAGAAATTAGTTAGTGGACAGGCAACAGAGAGTGGTGGTAAACAGAGTTCACTCCAAGGAAGGAAGGAAGGGTGACAGAGGGGTGCTTCAGGGATCAGTGCTGGGACCGGGGTGGACTTCTAGTGACACTGTGCTAGCGAATGGAGTGGTGAAAGTTGGCTCTGCTGTCACTCGACTCTGTCTTCATTATTTTTCTATTTCCCAGTTTGGATTGACTTACTCTTTATTCTTATGGTACTGTCTACATGGGCGATTAAAAAAAGAGGCAAAGTCAGGGATTCTGCACCACCACATCAAGATTTACCATCAGTGAATACAAACTTACCTTCTACCGCAGAGGCCTCCACTATGGTGACAGCTCCCAATCCATCCTCACTATAGCCCACCAACTCAGCTATCTTAGATGAACTTAAGGCTTTTCTATCTGAATTTTGAGTCACTCCAGGCTGAGTTTTGGGTGTCCCTGACTGCTTTAGAGACCTGAGTGGGAGAGCAGACTGTTTCCGACTTGGATGCCCCTCATTGATAGATTGCAGAGGCTCCTTACCAAATCTCTCCAGGACCAACAGTTCCTCCTAGACCAGTATGAAGATCTGGAGAATAGGTCTAGGAGGAAATATATTCTGATTTATGGAATCCCTAAGGATGCAGAGAAAAGGAACATAATTAGTTTTTTACAGTACCTAATTCCTTCACTGCTCGGCTGTGAGGATTTACCACCCCTCCAAACAGAATGGGCGCATTGGTCTTTAGCAGTGAAGCCATCCGCCCCTGATGCTCGCCCATATTCTATTGTTGTATGCTTCTTGAATTATGCTGTCAAGCAAGATATTTTATCTTGAGCCTGGCAGAAGGGTGCCCTTTATTATAATGGTAAGCGAGTCTTCATGGACAATAATTATTCCCCACCCCTACTTTCTAAACACTGGGCATATGGCCCTGTGCTTTGATTACTGCGGGATGGCAAATTAAAATTTACTACTCCTTATCCAACCCGCCTCTGAATTAACTTCTCGGATGGTTCCATGATGTTTGAAGACCCTGACTCTGCTGTTCAGGAGCTCTGTAATAAAAATGTATTTTCACTGGAGGACAAAATGCTAGCAGATACCTCCAGAGAAAAAAGAGCTCTCCAGCGGGACCAGTAGACTAAGTCATTGCCACTTAGTAGGAAGCACTGCCAAGACCAGACTCTGGAGGACATTAAGGCCTGGATGCAATCCTATTGTCATCAGGATCCTTCTTGAAATAATAGTTGGATTGTTCAGGACTCATTCTTTCCTGCAGCAGCATGGGATTGTTTCCACTTTCTCCTTGCTTTGAGTTTGCTGAGTATTCTTTATTATTTGCTCTGCTACTTATGTGTGGCGCAGTTTGTCTACCTCTTTATTTCTAATTTCCCTCTCCAGTTTCATTAGTTGCTCTTTTCTTTCTCTTTTTTTTATCTATTTTGTTGTGTCTCCTTCTTGTTTATTTGTTTTAGTCTAGTCTGATTAGCTGTCACTGTAGGTTCATACTGCCCCTTTCCTGTTTCTAAGCTATTTTTTCATTACTGACGGTCTTCTTTTATACCTTAGTTTAGACGCCTGCTGATCTCTTTGGTCACCTTTGTTAGTTTTGCTCTGCTTTTTTGGCTTTTTACACTTCTGATATTTATGTTTGCGAATTCCATTGACCCTTCCTGTTTTGCAGAAGTCCTTCTACTTTATAACATACCACTAGTGGGCATTTTTCTTTTTTGGGCTTCACATCTCAGAAAACAGCTATTCTTATTGTTTTGCAAAATGGTTTCCTTTCAGCAACCTGTACATCCTTTACTGCCAGTTTGACTTTACCCTATATCTTTCCTGTCTAATTCTGATGTTTTCACTCCTGGCTAGCAAACTCTTTTTGCTTATTTTATGGTCTCTTCCTCCCTCTGCTGTGGCTTTATGGTAGTGCCCTGGTATTATCTTCCTCTTTTAAATATTATCGGTCCTCATACTTTACTTTGTTTGTTTTTTTTTGGCTTTGTTTATCTTCCTTATTTAAAATTCTAGTGCCTCTCTGAATCACACCTTTCTCCCCATATATATATATATATATATATATATATATATATATATGTGTGTGTGTGTGTGTGTGTGTGTATATATATATATATATATATATATATATATACACACACATATATATATATATATATATACACACACACTTGCATATATGGAATATTATCTGTATGTTTGTCTAGCATCAGTTGAATATGCGACTCCTACTGGGGCATGTGTGTATATACGAGAAGTTGGGTGAGTAGAGACCCTCACCCTGATATGTACTTGTTTATCTTGCTTGTTACTTTTCTTTTTAGCACCACCTTTGCTATCAGCAGTGGTGTAGGGGCCTACTGTTTTTTATAGCCTTTGCTCCTAATGAGTTCTTTTTTTGCTACCACTTAGGAGGTGTTCCACTTGCCTACCTACCTAGGAGGTTGCAAGTTTGGGTTTTATTTAATTACCTGTTAGATAGATACCATTTTATCTGTGTTTGCAAGACTATGTTGGTTCTTTCAGCACTTTTCTGCCTTTTAAGGCCCTTGTTATTGTTGGTTTGTTGTGTTTTAACCTTAGCTTACTTTGTTCATGGTTCTAGATGTTCTATTTGTAGTTGATATATTTGTTATCACTCTGCATGTTATAGCAGAGTGGTTCTTAGATTTTTTGAAATTGTTAAATGTATTCCAAGAGAAAGAAAGGTAGAAGGCATATTGTCACTGTTTTTTTTTTTTTTGCATACAGCCTCTTTATTTTTCAGCTTGTTGTATATTGTTAAAATTCTTGATTGGGGCAGGGGAAGAGCTTCTTGTTAAGCGAGGTTATCTGAAATATGACTTTACATGGATAAATACTCCTTAGTTGTCTCATTTAATATCAATGGCATTCATAATCACATTGAAAGATCAAGATTGATACAGCTTCTCAGGAGGGATAAACCAGCTAGTGTTTTTCTTCAGGAGACACATCTGTCCCTGGAGGAACATAGTAAGTTTAAAGCTCTTGGTTTCCCAATAGTGATATCTTCGTCGCATAGTTCGGGTAAACTTTGGGGGCCACCATTCTAGTCACCAGGGGAGTTCTCTTTGAGTTGCAGGAACAAATAATCGACCAAGATGGTCAGCATGCTATAGCAACAGGTAAGTTGTATGCATGCTGTTACTTTGGTGTCTGCCTATTTTCCCCTGGGCTCCCCTAAGGCCTTCGCTCATCATTTTTTTTTTAATTATTAAACGTCCTCCAGGGAGAACTGCTCATGAGTGGGGACCTTAATGTTACACTTAATCCTTCTTTAGATGTTGCCTCCTTTCTTCCCCATAGAGCTAACCCCATTCAGAAGTATTTGAGGTGGATTGTTCCTTCACTAGGTATTATTGACATCTGGCATTACTGTTTTCCTACTAGTAGAAGATATACGCATGTGGTTACCTGTGCTGAGGTTGCCTCCAGACTAGATTACCTTTTTACCACCTCTGGACATCTTGAAACTCTTCAGGATGTCTGGCATGGTATGACCTTTTCATCAGACCATGCCCCTGTCTATGCTAAATTTGCCTTAGGGGCTAGCTGAGGAGTCAGACAATGGTGTTTGAACTTAGTTCATCTCAGGAATCCTCACTTTGGTCAAATTATAAGAGAATTAATATAGTACCTTGAGTGCTCCAGGAAAATTCCCATACCGATGTTTAACTGGCTCTCCTCTGGGACACACTCAAAATGATTATTAGGAGGGAGATCATTGCCCATTCTTCCAAAAAACATAAGGAGAGAGAGGCCCATTTTTAGGCATTTCAAGATGAGTTAAGGGCCCTACAATCCTTTGACACCCAGGTGGATCATACAGTTCGAACCCGGATACAAATTTTACAGCAAGAAATTCAAAAAATAGTGGACCAAAGGATTGAGCAGTGGCTATTTTATTTAAAACACACTTTGCGTGAGGGAATTCCCTGAGGGATCCAGAATCTGGCCTGTAGACTAACAGCATACAAAGCCAGGGCATTTGTGACCACTTTGATGGACCCTGACATGGGGAAACTGCTTACGCACCCCTCAACTATTACGCAATCCTTTGCTAACTATTATCAAAAATTATATACTGCAGATTCTTTCCCTCCTGTAGCCCAACTTGAATCTTACTTACAGAAATTATCTTTGCCCAAGTTATCCCAAAGGCAGGCTGAGGCATTGTTAAACCCTGTTACTATGGAAGACCTGGTTAGGGTTTTTAAGTGGGCTAAAACCATGAAGGCTTCTGGCCCCAATGGGTACCCTTTTGAATTTTATAAGGCATTCAAGTTTTGCCCATCATGCTGGCAGCCTATCATGAAATTCAGGGTGGTGGTCTGCCTCCCCCCCTACTGGAGATATGCTGTTAAAGCCCCTATTCTTAAACCTCAAAAGGACCTTAAGAACCCTGCTTGATATCATTGAATAGTAATGATAAATTTTGATTATAAAGAATATATGTCTATTCTTGCTTATAGATTTGAAACTCTACTCCCCTCTCTGATTAATCCTGACCAGGTGGGATTTACTAAGAACAGGCAAGCCCACAACACAGTTCGATGTACATATTTGCTAATCAATTATGCACCTCAGAGGAAGCCCCCACTTATTCTCCTGGGCCTTGATGCTGAAAAGGCCTTTGACAGAGTTGCTTGGCCATTCCTCTGCATGACCCTGTCTCATTTTGGTGTCCCGAAGCCAGTTCTGACTCAGCTACAAACTGGGGTGATGCCCCTCAGATCTATGTTAGACTTGATGGCAATCTATCCAGCCCCTTTTCCCTTATGCGTGGCACCCATCAGGGATGTCCCTTGTCTCCTCTGCTCTCCGCCCTGTACCTTGAACCTCTAGACTGTGCAATACGGTCCCACCAGGGAATTTGAGTTATACCTCTGGGTGTCAGATCATATAAAATTTACTTTTTTTCGGACAATATTCTGCTCACATTGATCAGTCCTGAAAACTCTGACCCTGCAGTTTGGGACCAGCTTAATCATTTTGGGTTATTGGTGGGATACAGGGTGAATGAGTAGAAGATGGAGGTCCTATTATATAACTATACTCCTCCCATATAATTGAAATTGGCATACCCTTTTAAGTGGCATAAACAGGCCATGTGCTGTTCAGGCATAACATTAAGTAAGAACCTGATTCATGTGGAATTTCTAAATTTTGAACCTCTGACCCACCAGTTGGTTGACGATCTTCCTAAGCGGTCTCTGCTTCTGTTATGTTTTTTGGCTAAGGTCAAAGCAGTATGACAGAATGTGTTCCCACACATATTTTTTCTTCAAACTTACCCTCTAGCCCCTCCTCATTTTTATTTCCAAGCCTGGGATAGATTGATTTCCCACTTTATTTGGAAGGGTTGACCCTAATGAATGAGATAATTTTTATGTTTGATTGCACGCATGTGCAAGAAACATAGTGCGACGATACAAAATGCAGTGCCATACAGTTGAAAGAGAGAGCACCACTTGAGTGAGCAGCGCTCCCCCTCCCCACACACACACATGCTCATGTGCTCCTACCTCCCCCACACACACACTGTATGGCTGATGGGGTGCCCAACCCCATCAGCTCTACTTCCCCCGCAGTCTGTATGGCTGACAGGGCGCCCAATCCCGTCAGCCTCTACTGTCCCCCCCAGACTATCGTGGTGCCACGCCTGGGAGCCCACCCCAGCATGGCAACAGGTCCTATGGCCAATGGGGGTGCACAATCCCCCATCTGCTCCACTGCCCCCAACAGTTTTCAGCTGCCATGCTGGGAGCCCACTCCAGCATGGCAAATGTCCCGCGTAGTCCAAATAAAAAACTGAAAGAAAAACCTTCCCTCGCTGCTGTCTTCACCCCTCTCCCACCTGCGCCCACCCACTGTGCACCTTGCCTCCCCACACCCCACCTCGCCCCATACTTACCTCCGGAGCTTGGCGCGACAATCTTCGGTGGACCAGGAACACGTCTGCACTCTTCAAAGCTGATCTGCAACTGAGGAAATGCTGGTAAGCTGTATAATGTAATGAATAGGGTTTTTTCAACTTTGCTGCATATCTCAGGCATTTTTTGGATTTTTGGCACCAAATTTTCAACATGGGGTTTTTGGGACCCCTCCTCATGAATTCTGTCACTGTGATGGCGTTAATCGGGCCTGAAGGGTGATTTCACAGTCACTGCGAGAAATCACCTTTCAGGACTGATTAATGAAATGACAGTGCCAGTGTTCATAAGGTGGGCTCTCAAAAAGCCTATGTTGAAAATCTGGTGAAAAAATTCCTAAAAATGACTGTTTTATGAGTGTACATTGCGTTGTTCCTATGCACGCTCATAGGTTCGTGAATTTTCAATATTTTCACTCTGGATTTTCAACATTGCCATTTGACCACACTTCCTTATGAGTAGTACAGCTGTCATTTTTCACATTTCACCCAAAATGTGTTTCCGCTCATGTAGCACACAATGGCGCAGTTGGTGTGCGAAATCAATGTTTGGGACATGTTAAGAAAATCACAGTGACACTGTTCATGAGCAGAGGTGTTAAAATGGCTATGTTAAAAATTTGGTGAAAAAATTCCTAAAAATGACTGTTTTACGAGCATGCATTGCGCTGTTCCTACGCATGCTCGTAAGTTCACAAATTTTCAATATTTGCACTCCAGATTTTCAACATTGCCATTTTACCACACCTCCTTATGAGCAGTACAGCTGTAATTTTTCAAATATCGCCCAAAATGCGTTTCCACGCATGTAGTGCACAATGGCGCAGTCGGTGTGCACAATCAATGTATGGGACAGATTAAGAAAATCACAGTGACACTGTTCATGAGCAGAGGTCTTAAAATGGTTATGTTGAAAATTTGGTGACAAAAGTCCATAAAATGACTGTGTTACGAGTGGGCATTGTGCAGTTTCCACGCACCCTCGTAAGTTCATGACTTTGTAATATTTTCAGTCCAGATTTTCACCAGTGGCATTTTTCCAGACTTCCTTATGAACAGTACAGCTGTCATTTTTCACAACATGGCCGAAATGTGTTTTCACACTTTCAGCGCAGAAACGTGTGGTCGCTGTGGGAAATCATTGTTCGGGACAGATAAAGAAAATCACAGTGACACTGTTCATGACCGGAGGTCCCAAAATGCCTGTGTTGACAATCCGCTATAAACAATTCCCAAACTAATTACATTACATGTGCACATTGCACAGTTTCTACGCATGCTCGTGACTTCACCAGTTTTTTAAATATTTTCACTGCAGATTTTCAACATTGCCATTTTCTACACCTCCCCATGAACAGTACAGCTGTCATTTTTCACATCGTGTTCAGAATGTGTTTTTGCACCTGTGATGACAAATGCCGTAGTCGCTGTGCAAACGCAGCTTCGGCTAACAAACTGATATTGCCACTGTTCATGAGGTGGGGTCACAAAACCCATTTTGAAAATTTGAGTGAAAATACCAACGAATGCCTGAGGCGTTAGGGTTTCCGACCATAGCACCCTTCCCTGTAGAGAATGACAAGCATCAGGGCTGTGACTTGGGATTGTCACCTGCAATGCTCATACCATTCCACCCCCACCCACACCCACACCCTGCAGCCACTGAGAGGCATCGAGGTGTGCCTTGGACTCTTCGGCCTCAAAGTTTACCCCATTCTCCTATACCGCACCCATCTCACAATATTTCCTGATGGAATGGGGTGCGCATAAGGACCAAAGACCCCAAGGCACACCGTGACACTTGTTGGTGTCTGCACGGTAGGGTGTGGTGAAATGGCATGGCCATTATGCCTGATGACCCAAAGGCACACCCCAATGCCTCTCAGTCTCTGCATGATGATGGTGGGGTTGGCTTCAGTTGAATACTTCACTGCCATTCCTATTATGCAGCTCTGTAACTCCTACACTACCAATGCCAATGCCAGCAAGCAAACATTCGGCATTGAAAAATGCTTGTTACTCCAGCTTCCATGGGAACAGGGTGGCTTAACCTTACCTAATTTAGAGCAATATGCATAGCAAATCAATTGCAAATCATACTAAGTTGATTGAATCCCACCTATGATGCCTATTGTAAACAATTTGAGTTTCACTGGAGCGACTTGCTTGATCTCTCGGGCTACCTTTTCGGTCACCCCTTGCTATCCCTTCCCCTTTCAAAATGTCCTCAATATACTGACAAGCCCCTTCACCACTGTTTAACTCTTATTATGAACTGGTGATTGTAAATACACTAATCTGATTGGCTGAGAGCTCTTTGAAGCCGTGATGATATCGGACTACATCATCACGGCTTCAAAAAAGCTCCAGTTCCACCAGCCTCCTTACTGAACCATACTAACAAACTCCTCTGACCTAAACCCTCGCCACATTGCCCGCCGTAGATTTTTCAAGTGAGTTAGCAATGGTAAACTTCCGGTTTACGCAGGAGCAGGTAAGTAATTGCTCGAAAGCCTCACAAAATGTCCAGCTGTTTTAAAAGTAAGCCTTATCTGAACTCGAGTTCAGTTCTTTACACAGTGCCCAGCTAACATGTTTCTCATACCCGCTGAAGCATGTGATCATTTCAAATGGCAGCACTTGCTACGCTTACTGAACTTGTCCTCAGTCCTGTTGCTTTCAAATCCTCCGTTACCGATCAACTGCTTAATTTTTTCTTTTACTAAACCTCACCTTTTCTGAGTCCATTGCTCAGTACCGCATTTATGGGGAGACCGGGACCAGGGACGACACATACTGCACATACTGTGGCAGAGTGGCAGCTTCACAGACAAACAGAGCTGTCACCATGTAGCAGCAGCACCATCTGCTGGAGAAAGCAAAAAACTGCACACTTTTTAATTAAAAGGTATACTTCCACTTCACAAATACAATTAAAAAAAGTATTTTAACACAGCTTTTTTTTTAAATAAATGAACTGAAACTTTAAGCCAGTTCATAATAGCAATAAGGCACTCCAGGGTGTGGTATATCATGGGATATCGTCACTTCTCGGACGGTTGGACGCACTCGGCCGCCTGTCGTGCCTTATTGCTTAATTGAAACGTATCTTGCTCCATCAGGAGTGTTATTCTTTAGAGCTTTGGCACATGATGCTTTTTTTCTCTCCTATAAAATGGCTATTGTTCTACATTTTTGGAGAAATCAAGGTTTAAAATATGTATTCTAATTGATAAGTCCTACAAGTTTCCTCTCATTTATATCCTTCCAACTGACTTTTTGACTCCCATAGAAATTGTTTTTTTTTTTTTTCACTTATCTGCAACTGAAATCCTATCTGAGTTCACCAGAGGATGCCATCTCCGCTGTCTCATATCAAGGGCACCCTACTAAACATTTGATTAGTTCTGTTTACAAGGCCCTCAATGAGAAGCCGGTGATTCAGATGATGTTGTTAGAGTGGCCTGGTCCATGGAGTTACAGACTGATATCACCCCATTAAGCTGGAGGGCATTCTCTCTCCGGTATATCAGGGTCTCCAGTTCTCCTTTTTTGAAGGAATATGCCTGGAAACTTCATGTTAGATTTTTCTGGACTCTGGTTGAAGTGGCCTTATTTGCAACTGTCCCTTCTGGTCATTGTTGGAGAGAATGTGGCTGTGATCATGCACATCAGGTACATATTTTATAGGAATGTCAGCTTCTGGCCCCATACTGAAGTAATACTATCCGGGAAATTACCCTCATTTATAACTGTGCACATCTTCTCCTTTCAGTTTATATTTTAACTATCCCCCAAAAAGGGGTTAGAGTAGATAAAACAGCTTATAGACAGGTTACTCTTCTGGTGTTAGTAGCGAGAAAAAGTTATTATCAGGCTATGGTGAACTAAGCATATTCCCACTAAGGAGACCTGGAACATGTTGACCCGGGAAATACATGCTTTGGAATGCCTCTCAGCCAGATTGGCAAACCACATCAATGCCTTTGAGTTAAGGTGGTGAAAATGGGTCATGCATCAACTGGCTTGGTACCCGGAGTTCATAACTTAAGGATTTTGGGAGGCAGCCTCCTTTCGGCTACGCATACTGGGTAGAACATAGTTTAGCAGTTTATTTGCTTCTTTAATTAAAAGGCGCTGGCATTGGTGCAGGGGCACCTTGCCCATGGGAATGTTGCCTTGGTCTGATGACTCTTAAGATGACCTCTTCCTATGCCCCTATGTAATTTTGCTGATCAGTATTCATTTTTATATGCTTTCCTTTTTCAGAGTGTGCTTATCCCCTAGATTACTAGAGTGATACTTGGTGGCAGTATGCCAATGCTCCTTTGAGCTGATTCTGCTTATTTTAACAGGTGAAGAGTTATTAGATTGTACTGTATACTCTTTTAATAATAATGTATTAAGTATACAGGCTAGGTGCTGGTGCTGTCTATTTATAGCTTAAGGTTTGTGAAACTTATGTGGCAAGTTGTGCTCTGTCTGGCAATTTCTATCATACTGTACCTATAGGAAATTCATTTTGCCATCTACATATGTCCTTTTATACTCATAATTCAGTTTTTCTTGTTCACTGTCATTTTTTTCTGTCTGGATGTGTACTATACCTTTTTGAAATTCAATAAAAATGACAATATAAAAAAAAGTGCATAGACCAGTCCTCTATGTCTTTATAAGTGATACTGCAGAGACGCTGGAAGTGAAGGTCTGCCACTTTGCAGATGACACCAAAATCAGAATCCCCCCATTGCCTTCCCCATCCCTGGAGTTATGATAGTAAATCTTCCTCCACATTGTCCCCCTCCATGAGTTGCATCCCTCTCAGAGGGAGAATAATTAATCTGCCCCCTTCCCAACTTTGTCCCCCTCCCCAAGTTCCATCCCCTCAGAGTGAGAATAATGAATCTGCCCCTCTTTGTCCCCTCCCTGAGTTGTATCCCCAGAATAAGATTAATTAATCTGCACCCCTGACCTCCCCCCAAAGTGCCATTCACCTCCTTGTGCCAGTTATGTGAGGCTTTTTTTTATGGGGATTTTCACAGTTTTGGCTGCTCGCTATTGTTGTTCCTTGCTATTTTTGTTGGCACTGATTTTCATGCACTGTAATTGTCTTCATGTGTTTTTTTGCTGTTTTGACATAGTGGAGGGGTGGGGGTATCACCAGCAGAAAAAGGGAGGTGGTGTTGCTTCTGTATAGAATGCTGGTAAGACACCATCTGGAGCACTGTGTCCAATTCTGGAGACCATGGTCTGGATTTTCAAAGAGTGAAAGGGTGAACTCATTTTTTGGTGCACCTGTGCCATATCTTTGCTGCAACTGCACAAAATGTTCTATTCTCAGGCACAGTTGCAACAGTATCCTTCCTTTATGGCAGCTTCCAGGACAAATGACCTAGCTAGGCATGAGATCAGTGCATTGCAGTGCAGGATGAATTTGTGGAGTTGGGGAGGGGCCTCAGACAGGTAGCAAGCATGGTAACCTTCTCAGAGGTGCTGCCAGTCTATGGCAGGGGTGAGGCTAGGGTACTGCACACCATGCAGTTTAATGAATGGTTACAAAACTGATGCAGAGCACAGGGCATTGGCTTCACTGGGGACTGGGGGTCCACCTGGAGAGATGAAGGTCTATACTGGCATGATGGTCTGCATCTGTCCAGGAAGGGAAACAAGCTTATAGGTGACAGGTTTAAAGGCTTCCTTTGCAAGCTTTTAAACTAGCCAAGGGGGAGGTGCTGATAGGAAACAGGAAAGTTCAAGCCTCCCCCCACAAAACATGGCAGGTAGTAGGGTAAACACTGAGGTACAGAGCTTGACAGAGGGCAGGACAGGGGTAAATGGAAAAATAGACAAGGGCAATAAGAGCAGGGATGGGGTAAAAAAGGATAAAGCCAACATTAAATTTAGGGCAATGAGTACCACTGCCCGCAGTCTGGGAAACAAGCTTCCAGAGCTAGTAGCCCTGATGGAAGAGGAACACTTGGATATTCTGGCAGTCACAGAAACATGGTACACGGAGAACCATGACTGGGATGTCAACATACCATGGTACACAATATACAGAAAGGCATGGAGGGTAAAAGAGGAAGTGGAGAAGCTCTCTACATAAGGGAGGGGATCAAAGCTACAGAACTAAAATGTGAAGGGGGAGGACAAGAGGCACTCTGGGTCACCTTGGAGACAGGGAATGGCATCACAATCTGCACAGGGGTTGTATACAGACCCCCGTCTCAAGAGGAGGAAATTGACAAGAAAATGATAGAAGGCATTCTCAAAATGGTTGAAAAAGGGGAGATACTGTTGATGGGGGACCTGAATATGCCAGATGTTAACTGGACGACATGGACTGCAGCCACATCCAAGAGCAGGGTCATTCTCGATGCCCTACAGGGGGCATGCCCTAGACAGCTAGTGGTGGAACGACTAGGAGGGAGCAATATTAGACCTGGTACTCTCAAATGGAGAGAGGATCACAAATTTAGAAGTCAGTAGGCATCTGGGAACAAGCGACCACTGCACAGTGTGCTTACCAATAAACACAACCATGGAGACAAGCCATACAAAAACAAGCATACTGGACTTTAGAAGGGCTGACTTTGGCATAATGGGTGAATACCTGAGGAATGCATTAGCAAATGGCCAGAAAGGAGGGTGGAAGAACAATGGAGAAAAGTCAAAACTGCCATCATGGAGGCAACAAGCCTTTGTGTGAAACAAATAAAGAAAACAAAGCGGAATAAAACGCTATGGTTCTCAAAAGAGGTGTCAGGGAAGGTTAAGGAGAAAAAGGCTGCATTCAAAAAGTATAAGGAATCACAGAAGGAGCATGATAGGGAACTGTATCAATTAAAGCAGAAAGAAGTGGGGAAAGCAGTCAGAAAAGCAAAGGCCCAAACCAAGGGAAAAATAGCCAACTCAGTTAAGAAGGGGGATAAAACCTTTTATAGGTACATTAGGGAGCATAGAAAGGTTAAGGGAGGGATAGTGAAGATTAATAAAGGAGAGGGGAGGTGGGCAGAGAGAGACAGTGAAAAGGCAGGGATACTGAATGAATACTTTTGCTCAGTATTCACAAAAGAAGAAAAGGAGGAGTTACCTAAACCAAACAATAGAAGCACTCTGGGTAGTGGGGTTGACGCCAGTCCATTTACAGAAAAAAAGAGTCCTGAAAGAACTCCAAAAACTCAAGGTGGACAAAGGAATGGGGCAAGACGGGATTCACCCTAGAATCCTAAAAGAGCTAAGGGAGGACCTAGTGACACCACTAACCACACTTTGTAACAAATCATGGGAAGATGGGGTGGTACCTGAGGACTAGAGAAGGACAGATGTGATTCCCCTTCACAAAAGTGAAAGCAAGGCAGAAGCAGAAAACTACAGACCTGTTAGTTTGACCTCAGTGGTAGGGAAAATGATGGAATCACTTCTGAAAGAAAGAATTGTTCAGTACCTAGATGCCAGCGGAGCACAGGACCCAAAGCAGCATGGATTCACAGCAGGAAGGTCATGTCAGATGAATCTAATCAATTTCTTTGACCGGGTGGCCAAAGTAATAGACCAGGGAGGGGCTGTGGATATGGCCTACCTACTCTTTAGCAAGGCATTTGACACAGTCCCACACAAAAGATTAATAATCAAGTTAGCCAGCCTGGGAGTGGGTCCCAGGGTGGTAGCCTGGGTAGCAAACAGGCTGCACAACAGGACACAGAAGGTAATAGTGAATGGAACACATTCTGAAGAAAGGGAGGTTACTAGTGGAGTACCTCAGGGCTCAGTACTGGGTCCAGTCCTCTTTAACGTCTTTATAGGTGACATTGCAGAGGGTCTGGAAGGAAAGGTATGCCTCTTTGCAGATGACACAAAGATCTGTAACAGAGTTGATACACAAGGGGGTTAGAAAGGATGAGAAGGGACTTGGCAAGGTTGGAGGAATGGTCAGACATATGGCAACTTAGATTCAATACAAAGAAGTGCAAAGTAATGCACCTGGGAAATAAAAATCCAGGAGAAGAGCACACAATAGCAGGGGAGGTACTAACAACAACAATAATGGAAAGGGATCTGGGTGTAGTCATATCAGATGACCTAAAGGTGGGTAAGCAATGTGAGAAGTCAGTAAGGAGAGCCAGGGGGATACTGGGATGCATAGGGAGGGGCATCACAAGTAGAAAAAGGGAAGTGGTTATCCCTCCGTACAGACAGTTGGTGAGACCCCATCTGGAGTACTGCGTGCAGTTTTGGAGACCTCATCTACGCAAGGACATAGACAGGATGGAAGCAGTCCAGAGGAGGGCAACTAAAATGGTGCAGGGTCTACATCAGAAACCATATGAAGAGAGACTGAGAGAGCTTAATATGTATACCCTTGATGAA
The DNA here is from genome assembly GCA_016271365.2 of Neoceratodus forsteri. Classification (NCBI taxonomy): domain Eukaryota; kingdom Metazoa; phylum Chordata; order Ceratodontiformes; family Ceratodontidae; genus Neoceratodus; species Neoceratodus forsteri. Next base: position 1,319,121,387 of record CM028132.1, read on the forward strand.
AGGAGGGACAGTGGGGACATGATAGAAACTTTTAAGTACCTCAAGGGAATCAACAAAGTCCAGGAGGGTAGCATCTTTCAGAAAAAGAGATGTGTAAGAACAAGTGGCCACAATTTAAAGTTAGAGCGAGGACAGCTCAGGGGTAATGTGTGGAAATTCTTTTTCACGAACAGAGTGGTGGATGCATGAAACCACCTTCCTGGAGAGGTTGTCGGGTCTAAAACAGTGGGGGAATTCAAACATCCATAGGACAGACATAAGGCAATTATAGTGGGGGGTTGCAGGAAGTAGGCTGTTGGTTAACTAGAATCTGCAGTTTATCCAATAGGTAGGGAAATGGGCAGACTGGGTGGGCCAAGTGGTCCTTATCTGCTGCCAAAGTCTATGTTTCTATGTTTCTAAGCCCCATAAAAATGATCCCAGGAATGCTGCAAGCTAGAATGGGGGAGCTGGTCTAACTCGCGGCACTTGGCACAGGGGAGTGGAAATCCCAATCGCTTGCTTGGATAATGGCACAAGCCTCATGCACCATATAATCAGTGCACCAAGGGCTTGTGGCATTCTAGGGGGCTTTTACAATATGGCCCCACATCTGCAGAAGGACATAGAGTGGAAGTGATCCAGAGGAGGGCGACAAAAATGGTGCAGGGTCTGCATCAAAAGCCCTATGACAAGAGGCTAGAGGACTTAATATGTACGCCCAGGAACAGATGAGGGAGAGGGGGATATGATAGAGACCTTTAAATGCTTCATGGGGTAAATAAGATACAGGAGGGGAATATGTTTGAGAATACAAGGTGCTCAAAACAAGGGGACATGATATGAAGTTGAAGAGGGGTAGATTCAGAAGAGATGTGAGGAAGTACTTCTTCACAGAAAGAATGGCAGATTCCTGGAAAAGTCTTCCAGCAGAGGTGGGGGAGGGTGAAAACAGTATGTAAGGGGGTCAAGAATGCATGGGATAATCACAAGGGAAGCATAGTGGAATGGAAGGAGAGAATGGGAGAAAGAGCAGTATACCAGGCACAGTCTGTGGTAATAGTGTAGGTAGGGAGAAATGTGCAGACTGGATTGGCCAAGTGATCCTTATCTGTCATCAAATTCTACGCTTCTATGTTTCTATCACCTGAGGAAGGGCTCTGTAGCCTGAAAGTCTGTGCTCTGATAATATCTTGCTGGTCCAGTAAAAGGTATGAAATCACCCTAATTTTTTCATCTTTTTTCAGAACATAGAACTGTGCAGAACAACTCGGAAAGTGCATATCATGTTTCCATGGGGACCATGGAACCCATTTGAAAATGAACAGATTTTTATTAACTTGTCAAGAGCAGTACTGACAGAAGAAGACAGTCGAGCATAATAGGAAGAAATGTCTGCCAAAGACTTTCTGTTGATGTTTAAGTGCACAGAATGTTAATTTATATAAGCAATAACACATGACGGGGTGTGGGTTATTCTGGATAAACGCACTCCTAGGGGTGTAGTGAGGCCCGAGGCAAAGCTGAGTGCCTTACTGCCCCTAGAAGTGAGTTTATCCAGAATAACCCACACCCTGGAGTGTGTTATTGTGCTTATAAAATGGGTATTTGTTGAGAAACTGCTATATTATTTAAAACAAATAGTAAAAAAAAAGGAAAAAAAGTCTGTATTTATGTGAAATAGTCCCTCCTCTTTCTTTAGGTTGCTAGGGATGCTGTTAGGTGAAGTGCCGTCTCTAGGGGTGCTAAAGAGAGCCACTGAGTCCCTAGGTCAGGCCGTAGACAAGACTGTGATTTTGCTTTATGTGTTGCCCGTGGCAAGCTACCATCTGCGGTAGTACTTTCTGAAAAAGTTCTGCTGGTCTCCCTGTGCTTGTTTTGTTCTCTTGCACATATTGTTTTTTTTATTTAATGGCTTCTGTCACAGTGCCCCAGTCCTAATGTTTCGGGCACAGTCTGACTCTCTAACAGTCGCAACAGAGCCAAGCCAGACAGATTGCCGGTGAGTCGGGTGAGGACCAAGTTGCTGAGGAAGGCCGGGAGAGAAAAGTTTTCCAGAGTGCTGTTTTGTGTCTGGTGGGAAAGAAGAAGCAAAATAATTAATGACTGGCATGTGGATTGAGAGGGAGTAAACAGTGTGACAGTCAGACACAGAGTGGCTGTTACAATAGGCTGTCGGCGAGTCGGGTGAGGACCGTGTTGCTGAGGATGGACAGGGAAATGTTTTATTGTATGCTGTTCTGTGGGTGCGGTGGGAGAATAAATAAATTAAAAAGAGATATGTGGATTGACAGGGAACGAGGGACAGAGAGAAACAGAGCAGCTGCTTGAACCATTTAGGTCCTTCCACTCTGGGAGTGTAACACTGCAGATCAGGAGGGATGAAGGGTGGTATGGCAGAAGGATATCCTGGGTTAATAGGCCAGTGGTGTTGGCTCATTTTTTCTCTGTGGTATAACCTAAATAAAAGACATAGCTGGCAATTTGTGCCAGCCAATCAGGTTCCTTTACTGTCCTTACCCATTTTATAAATGTATATTAAGCATTTTGATCTGACAAAATGTGAAAATAATACTCTACGAAAAATGATAATAAAACTAATATGTGAAAATAATGTACCATGAAATATGTTAACATTATAACTGTGAATGATGCAAGGATATCAAGAGGCTCTGATTACGTCATTGAATCATTTGTGCAGTGCTCTCATGGTTCTGTCATACAGTGCCACATGTATGCCTCATTGTCCTATTTTTAACAGTTAGAATGTAATTATTAGAAAGTGTACAGACATTTGTAGGGCAGAAGGCTTCGGTTTCAGAAAAGAGTTTAAGAGCAAACACAATGCTTACTAGTAACAGATTAAAAGCTGTGATATTTACAGCAACCATGTTTAACTGTAATGCTTTCTAGAGTATGTTTTTACATTATCTTTTTATTGGCCTATTAAATATCAACATACAAACTTACGAAAAATGCCAGCAAAAATAGGCCATAACGTTCTATCGAGTCTGCTCGAGTGCACAGCTCACAGTTTATTTTACTGTAGCGGCCCCTCCTCCCATTTCCTCTTCCGACCTATCTTCCCTCGCCCTCTTCTCCCCCCTCCCCAACCACTCCCCAGATTTAACCTTCCCCTTCACCCTGTCCCAACCCTGCTTAAAACTGCCTACAGTTTTAAATGAGATTATCTCCTCTGGCAATTCATTCCACTTTGCCACCACTTCTTTTCACTAAAAAGTGCCTTTTCATTTCTTTTGAATCTACCCCCTTGAATCTACCTCTACTAATTTCAGACTTTATCCTCTTGTGGACCCCTCCCATTTAAGTTTAAAAAGCCCTCTGTTTTAAGTTTATTCATAACTTTTAAGTATTTTAAGGTTTCTATCATATACCCCCTTCTCCCTTTTATCCACTAGGGACTACATATTGAGCTCCCTCAGTCTTTCCTCACAGGGTTTGTCCCCCAGGCCAAGGATCATCTTGGTCACCATTCGTTGTACCCCCTCCAGTAGTTTGATGTCCTTTTTCAAATACAGGCATCAGAACTGCACACAGTACTCTAAGTGTCGTCTCACCAGTGACCTGTATAATGGCAGGATGACTTCCTCTTTCCTAGAGATAAATCCTCTGGTGAGGCACCACAGCATTTTGTTTGCTTTGGCTGCTGCTTTATGGTACTGCACGGAGTTTCTCCTGTCCTCCGTGTCAATCACCCCCAGACCCTGTTCCTCCTTTGAAATGGATACCTGTACTCCCCCCAGTCAGTAGCTTGTCTCAGGGTTCCTGGCTCCCAGGTGCATGACCTTTCACTTCTCAGCATTGGACCCCAACTGCCAGATGCCTGACCAGTGCTCAGGCGTTTCCAGATCTTCCCTGAGCTCCTGCGTCCCGTCTTCAATATCCACTCTAACACAGATCTTTGTGTCATCTGCAAATAGGCAGATTTTACTTTTGATCATGTCTGCAATGTTCCCAATAAAAATTAGTAATAACATCTAAATAAATCTATTTTAATAGGACCACAGACAAGAATGCAACACAATCTGGTCTTAGTCTATGTAACAGAGGCTTCAAAGAGACTATTACGCATATAAAAGCTCAATGTCCCTTATATAATACCATCATGGACAAAACCCTAACAGATTTCTTAATTAAGTATGCTAATGCGAACTATGAACCAGTATTTATCTTATTACATTTGAAGTACAAAGAAGATGCTGAACTGATTTCTCAATTTCTGGCCTCAATAATTGGGTTCAAAAGAAGGAGACAAAAATTGTCTCCTTAACAACTGAGGAAGAGGCTGGCCAGGTGGCGCTGAGGGTTGAGGCGCTGGACACCACACCTTGTGCCACGCTGGCAACCTGGGTTCGGTGATGGACTCAGGGAGCCAGGGGTTGGCAGGGGAGGGACAGGATGAAGCATTTGTAGAACAGCTCTCCTCTCCTGGGGAGGGATACAGGGTTGCTCAGTGTCCTAGCAGCCCCAATGGAGATCAGGGGCATTGCAGGAACACCGGCCAATGTAAAATGGTGTGAAGTGTGGCAGACACCAGCAGGGCAGCCAAGTGCAAGTGTCATTGCATGCTGCACTCCCAGGGAGGAAAGACTGAGAAAATCCTTGTCCTCGGGGACAGGCGATGGCACCTCGGCCCCGCTGAGCCACACTCCAGCACCAGGCTTCTCTCCTCTCCAGGCTGACCACCCAGCCTGCATACTGGATTACAGATAGAGTACCTTGGGCAGACAGGATGGCCCTACCTTGGGGGGTGCAGAGCTGGGGGATCTGCCAGGCTGGTGTGGGGTAAAGAAGAGAGCTTCAGGTGGGAGGTAGAGCTCGCGGAGTGTGGTGGATGCCCTAGAGAGTTCCCTGTAGGAATGGAGCAGAAAAAGAATATACGGAAAAAAAAGACTGAGGAAGAGAAGCTCATACATTCATCCAACATTTAGAATAGGAAAATGTGCCTGTCTAGATAGAAATTATGGAAAAGCTTATTCTGATGTTTCCTTTTTAAGGTTTTAAAATGAACATTTTCATCCATATGTCAAGATTTTTATTAAACATTGTAATGTCTATAAAAATTATGTTTGTGACGAACAATAAACTTGAAACTTGAATAAATATGTGAAATATTTTTGATTATGTGGTACTTATTTTACTGTGCCTTTTGAAAAGACTCAGATTGTCCACAAATGACCTTATAATTGCTCTGTTAAATGCAGCTTGCTGCCATGTTAAGAACTATAATGTCATAAACAAAGCAGAGATGTCTCAAAGTTTTAATTCATAATTGAAGTTGGTGATAAGTCTTGAAGTTTGCAGTTAATGAAGAGTTCACAAAGTTTCCGATGACCGCATCAGTTTTGGGTGCAGTTTTTTTTTAATGGACCCCCCCACCTTCTTTGGAATGTCTTCCCCCAATCCAGCTACTCCACCACCACAACTCATATTTTAAAATATAACCCCCACCCATCACCCACTAGGACCCCACCACCCTCCCCCCCATACCCAGTGAAGTTTATAACTCTATTGTAAAAGCCAATCTCCACTCCAGGATAGGTGGGTGAGTTAAGTTGGGCCAGCCCATTAATTGTCATTGCAGTTTCTGTTCCCATGCCTTCTGGAAGACCTCTATATTTCTAGTATTCCATGACATGGCTAGATGAAATTACTGTATAACACCTACTTATGTGTTAAAAATGGCAGGGCTTCACCACCAGGGCAGTTTTAACTGGAGGAATCCCAGGGGGCATTGATGTGGATGTGGAAGTGGTAAAAGCGGGCTGCCATGATTGATAAGGATGGCACATTAATAGCAGCAAGAGGAGGTAATTCCAGAAGGCAAAAGCAAGGAATATGGATGAATGAATAAAAAATAAATAAAATGAGACCTTGCAATCAGGAAGGTGTAGATGACTTTTATTTCTGAAATAGGCATGCAGGAAAACAGAACGGTATGACCCTCCCCCCATATACTGTAGGTATAAATATTGTATATGATGTTACATGTGAATAAAGAACATTAGAAATAGAAAAGGTAGATTTAGAAGCTGAGCATCTCTCAGAAAGAATTATTGTATGGAAGTCATGTTCTTACCTTCAGCTTTCGAACTGCATCTCTGACAATTTCTGTGCCTTTAGGCTGGTCAACTTCAGTGCTGCCAAGAAACTAAGAATATTTTCATTATTTGTTAAAAGAATGACCTTCATAAAAACATGATGTCTAACTGTTTTTTACAGCTGCTAGTGTATATAAAAATGAAGTACCATTACAAATCGATAATAATTGATCTTTTATATTTCTTTTACACAAAAAAGCTTCCATGACAAGATTATTTGAAAAATACATGTTGCCTTTAAGTGCAATAAAATATAATTTAGTCTTCAGTGACATGCAAAATGCTGCCTTATCATCTTAAAATGTATTATACATCATTAGATCATCTTTAGCCAATCAGAATTATTTATTTCTAAACACTCCAGTTATAGTCAGACCCATAATAAGCTCTCAACTACTATGAGTTCCAAAATGTTGAAGTTTTACATTGTGTACGCGTAAGACTTTTCCCATACAGGGATTGCTCTAGTTTTCTGCAAAGAATAATATGTAAGCAATATCCCACACCCCGGGTGCGTTGTGAGGCACGAGGCCGCGAGCTGGTGTCCCTCACAGCACCGAGTGTGATAATCCCCAATAAACGCACACCCTGGAGTGGGTTATTGTGCTTATAACATGGACCACATATCGACAGAAATGGAGGAAAAATGGTGGACTGACAGGAGAAAAAACGTGCAGACTACTTAGTGTTCCTCCACTACTTTTGGACGCAGTACCACATCCATGTGTGTTCTGCCACTGGAAAATAGTGCTTTTTCTTCAGGTTTCTGGTTAAGAGGCTAATATTTCAGTATCAAGGGGTACACTGATCTTGTTTTCCTAGTTTGGATTTCTTACAAACACTACATATACACACACTACACAGGGAGGGAGACAGAGAGAAACAAACTTTGTGTGGTGCTGTCACAGTTATAATGTGCCTTCCTGTGCTGCACAGACTAACTGATTGGCAGACGCAGTGAAACATTAACATGCAGTGCCATCACGATTCTTGCTATGCTCCTTTTCATCGCGTGGCACTTTCTCATCTCTCTGTGGCACATTTGTGTTAAGGACAGCTTCTTAATTGTGCTGTTTGCTGCTCAGCTTTGTCCCTTGCATGCTGCGTAGCTTCCCGATTTGTCTTTCTTGACGCAATCTACTTTCAGTCATTCTCTGAGCATCCACAGAATTGCCCCCCCGCTCTGAAACCGCTGCTCTCTGTTACTTACTGAAGACGTTTCCCACTTCAGTACTACAGCGATAACGTTTTTTTTTTCCCTCATGACCACCTTGCTATACACACTATGGGGATCAGTAATCTGGTGAAGTTTTGCACATCTTGTGTGACGGTGCCTGCAGCTAATATGACATGGATGATCGGTTCCATAAGGTGAGTCAGACGTACTGCTGTACATGACATGCTATTGTTTCTGTCTGTTGCTACAGTGTGCTTGTGTACTTTTTTATGCTTACTTCATAGGGCTCCATTGTCATGTTCCAATATTTTTTCGAAGACTGACAATGTCCATTGGGTGGGTGGGTGGTGGGTAAGTAGGTTCTATCGCTAACTTCTGTGACAATATAGCTACTTGCAATTTCTGCTCAGAATGCTCATGAATAAGGGCCGACCGCTCCGTTCAGGGTAACCTCCGTGACTTTTTACCACATCCACTTTCTGTAAAAATATGAAGAATTAATGAACAGCCACGTGATTTACACTGGCCAGTCAATTGTCTACATTAGTGATGCCCATGTTATAATTTAATTTTAAAAGTTTTAAGTTCCATTTTGTCAACCAAAATACTTACTAGGAAATTTAATGGGCTTGCTCTTCATAAAATTGTGGCACATTTTTAGTGCTATTATGCTACTTGTGACATGGCTACTATACTACAAACAGGTTGTCTAACTTAATGTCGCAAGGGTTTCAACCTTGCACGATATAAATGACACATTCAACAAGGAAAATGACATGTGTTGTACTGCCATGAAGTGTCAAAATTGTTTGTAAACATCCTGCAAATGCTTTCAAGAATTTGTATTAATGCAGGTGTTGTTAAAACTGGGACTTGTGCCTGCATCACTTTGTTCAACATTCAATCCCCATATGTTTATATGTACAGATAAAATCATGTCCTTGTCAGATTTCTAGATATTGTGAGATCTACTGACTCTGCTTTCATAATGTTCTTAGTAATGACTGGTCAGTGTTTGGCTACAGGAGGCAACTGAAAGCAATTAAAAAAAATTAGCAAGTGAACTTCGAAATTTTGAAGTGATCACTCTGCTTATTCTTGCCATTTTTTTACTGAAGATCTTGATCGTCACAACTAGACAAGAAGGAACCATACACTGGCACCACTATACAGTGTCTCTTATGGTTTTAAGAGTATCATTTCAAGTCCTTTGAATGCCATATCAAATGATGATTTGATGACAAAAGGGGGTTTGTGAAGGTACTGAAATTCAATACTTTTGACACTAAAAAAGTTAATCTTAAGTTTCCAGTATCCCCTTCTGCTTTTTGACACTTCAATTAAATTGTCAAAAAAAAAAAAAAGTAATTTCTTTTTGTTCTGTAGACAGCCAGGGCTTGTCCCATGGTAACCCCTCCCCTGTATCAGTCACCTCTTGCCCTTCTCCTCCTCCACAGTTCCCAAACACATTATTCTTTTTAACAATATTTTTTAAAAATGCTACCCCCTGGTTCTGTGCCAGAAGCTGGCCACATTTCTTCACAGGAGCCCTTCCTTACTCCAACCCCCCCACAGTCCCCAGAAGCACTTTCTATTGTACATTGTCTCCTGGACCCTGATCCCTGGTTTTGGGGGGCAAGTAAAGCAAAAACCAGACCAACTAAGCTGTCCCCCACCCAAGGTACATATGTTCCATTTAAATGGTGTCTTTAACAGTAGCAGGTGGGCTCATGATCGGGAGGGACAGGGCAAAGCTATCATGTCAGCAGTGATTCTTGGCAAAGTGATTGTGTCAGTATTCCTAGAGACATAACTGACACAGTCGTCTGCCCCTTCCCTCCTGATTGCATGGCCACTGGCTCCATTTATAAGCAGTATTCAAATGTGCAGGGGCTGGGGGTGGTTGATCTGGCCTGTTTTTCCATTTTATTAGTCCCCCTGAAATCAAGGATCAGGATTTAGGAGGGAAGCACCTAGAAAAGAACATGGGTTTGAGTACTTAGGGGGCTAGGCCAGGGAAGAGGCCTGTTTGAAAAGACTTAATCATTTCCTGGCATGGTACCAAGAGATGGATTTTTTTTAAACTAAAAAACTCAGGGAGAATCAGGGAAGGGGTGGAGACATACCTTTCAACTGACCCTAATTATGAGGGGCATTCCTCATTTTACACCTCAAAATTGCTCTGGCCCTTATCAGTCCCTCTTGGAAAAGGTGCAGCTCACAGAGAATGTGCAGTAAATTCAAACTTTACAGCAGAAATTCATAATATTCTAAGATGCTAAATCAAAAATAAGCATTGTACAAGTAAGAACAATAGTTTTTCCAGTGTCCTGAGCCTGTATCTCTAAGTTTGATGATGTGTCCCCTATTATGAGGGTCAGTGTCACTCATTATTCTTAATTCTGAGTATCTTTTTCCCTCATTTCAGTGAAAAAAGGTTTAGAAGGATGAGTGAGATGTAGGGTGGGAATTGATTGGAGGGGAGGGGTTGTGGAGCTATGCTTTCTAGGGACCCTTCGAGCCTGCTTGATAGCTCATACCATGCACCCAATGTGTCTTTAGTTGACTTGCTGAGGCTGATCTAAAGAGAGGTGGTCCTATATGAAGCCAAAATTATGTGCCCCCAGGACTTCTTCATTAACCCTAAGCCAAAACATTCCAGTGGCTATTTGCAGTTCTCTTACCCTTAGAACTTGACAAGGCCCTCACAATACCTTTGTTTGTTGTTCAGTGAGCCAAAAGCAGCAGAGGGGGTCAGTGAGCCAATGTGGCTATTCCCTTATGCCACACCAGCATTCGAGCCCCTTCTCTTTAATGAAACTATACCTGAAGGTGTTGCCAATTAAGAGGAGCTCCAGCCAGCCATGAGCTGGAATCCAAACTGAAAGGTAGGATTTATTCATTTTAAAGCTCAGGACACCTTTTCTTTGACTCCAATGATCATACCATACCTAGAACAGTTGAGTGGGCCAGAGAGTCAATCAGACTCCCCTCTTGTCCCCATTCCAGCATTTGAGCCTGATCATATCAGCTGGGCTGCACTAGAGTATGCTGCCAATCATGAGAGGCTAGAGTCAAACAGGCACGAGAATCTCAGATTGAAAGGAGGGATTTGTGGGCCTAAGACCCCTTTTGTGTGCTCCAGTGAGCATTCTGCATCCAGAGCTGACATCTGTGGGTCAGCTGGGGGATCTGAGAACTAGTCAGACTCCCCCCTCATCCCCATGCCTGCATTTGAGCCACTTTTCATTCACAAATCCACCACAAGATGTATTGCCAGTCAAGAGAGACTCCAGCAAATTAGGAGCTGGCATTGTCAGCTGTAAGGCAGGACTTTAGGACTCTTAAGTCTTTCACTCCAAGCAGTCTTCAACTAAGCAATCTACAGTGTGAGGCCCCCAAAAGGAGGGTGTCTACTTGGGGTGTCATCTTGGCAGTAAGCTGTCATCAGGATATGCAGCCCCCAATGTGCCCTTCAGCTTTCCATTCCAATGAGTGTCTGCTATGGCTGGAACCCACACCTGCTATATATAAAAGTGTTCACACTTTGTAGTACCCCAATTTATTTATTTCATGGCTGTGTTCTCTCATTTGCTAAAGCATTTATATACAGTAAAAATTGCTTCACACTTCAGTCCCCCATTAGGCTCATTTTCTGTCTTCACCTTCTCCTTATTTCCATCATGTTTGTACTCCTTCTCATCTTCCTTTGGGACTCCTCACCTCCTACATCCTACCTCCCTCTCCTTCCTTATCCTCCTCCTCTAACTTCCTTTCATCTCCCTCTCCCTCTCCACTCCTTCCCACCCCCATATGTCCTAGCCTCCTCTCCCCCTCCAAAATTCTAAGCACTTTGTCTCTCATTTATTCCCTCTACCCCTCACTCATTTCCTTTCATTTTCCCTGCTTCTATAAAATAGTGTAATAAAAATGTTTTATATACTTCATTATGAACCTTGATCTGTGTTGTTTATGTTTGTTTGCAGTTTTGTTAATATATTACATATCTTAAATTCAATACATTTGAGCTTATGTCTTATGGCCTGGAAGTAGCCCTGATGTCACTGATGCCCCATACGATCAGGCAATGCATTCTAGTCCATCTCTGTCATGTGAAAGTGATCTTAAGCTATGTGAGTTCACATGCAGCTGAGAATAAGAATGACAACCTCATGCCACTCATATTTAATGAGGCCTACTATTAAATATTTCACATATAAAATAAATGCTAATGCAGACTTAATATATGGAAAAAGGTATCATAAGAGATTGGAGAAAAAGGGTGATCAAAAATGAAATAAAGGATGCAGGTACCACATTTTCACTGCACTGTAACTTGAACATGTGATGCTTAAAGTTCCTTGAGTGGCTGTCTGTTTTAAACAAGCCCCATCACTTTAAAACACTAAACTGAATTTTTGCCTTTCAAGAACTGCTTAACAGATGTAGCTCTCAGGGGCAACTAAGAGGCTTATAGCCATGCCTACCATTTTTGACTGCCTGCCTCAGGCCAATCAAAAAGTGAAAGGAGCCATTTCTAGCCAAAGCAAAAGAACATTCCAGAGTTTTTTGGTTGTTTAAATGGGTAACAGAAGAGAACAGGCTGTTTGCTTGTTCTATAGGTCCCAGGGACTCCTAGAGCCTACATTTCATGGGTCTTACGAAAGCTTCACCAGGGTGGTTGCTGAAGAGGTGGTGGCCTTATCCTTAGGTGCCTAGTGACACATAGAAGTGGGTCACTCATCCAGGTGTACCAGAAATGAGAAGGGAGGACAGCAGAATCATACATGATGATCCTCAAGGGTTTTGAAGTTAGATCGCCAGGAAAATTTGGTACTGTACAGGAGGTCAGAGAAGGCCCCCAGACAGGGTCACGCTAAGGCTCTACAGAGAAAGCAAGGACTTGTGTAACACTATAGCAAGGGGAGAAGAACAAAGAACTAACTGTTGAGGATCCCCTTCTGGCTCCTTGTACATTAAATGAAGCTAAATGAGTATGCCAGAGACTCAGGGGCTTTAATGTGGAGCCTGCCATGATGCAACACAATACTGCAGGTTTCTGCCATGGAGTTACAGCAGGCAATTTCAGTTGTAGTGAATCCCTTCTCTCGTGCAGTAACTTGAGACACTGCATTGCATTCTGCTGGTCTCCATGGTTCTTTTGATCCAGCAAGAACAGAAGATGGTGCCATATGAAAGTAGTTTGAGAGTGCAGCGAGGGAGTCTAAGAGAAATGCTAAACGTGGCATGCTTTTGAGCTGCACAGAATTATGTACAGCAGAGCCAGCCACGATGCAACGCAATAACTTGCAGTACATACCATGTCAGAAAATACTACATGACAAAAGGGCTTAGTCGTCATGGAATAACACTGTTCCCTGCAGTTTACTGCAGTATTTTGTGATATACTGCAGCATTACTGCATCACTTCCTGGATGGCATTGCTGTATAATATGATTTCACGAAATTTCAGTGAAAATTTGCTAAATTCCATAACATTTAACAGAATGTCATGTAATTACACAAATTTGTTTGCTCATAATTCAGCCATCTGTTAAGCTAGAGACCTGAGAAACAGCATGTTGTTTGATATCCTAAGGATATAACAACTTTCATGACATTTGAATGAATAGCAGTGATCTTACAGGGACTCAAAGTCTAACATTAAATTTTCTTGTGAAATGTTTAGAAAATATTTCTCTGTATTACTTGGTCACCTGTAGAGCTAGGTGTCTGCAACATTGTGTGCATAACCTTCTTGAAAGTGTCATAGAAACTTCTATATATGGAGACTGTTGGTTGAGGTTTTTTTTAGTTACAAAGTTTCAACATTTCACTATTAATTACATGTGACATTGTGTAAACATTTTCTATATACAGTAGGTGGATGTTTATAAATTCACAACTATTCCACTTCCTGATACTTTGAGTCACCCCTGTGCTAGCTCATTTCATGTTGTCAGTGTATGGAGACCACGGGGGCATGCTCCACAGACATTAATGGGGCAATTATTTGACTCCATTTTTCATATTTTAGATGGCCTTTCACAACAAATCAATGCCACTGCTTAACTAACCAGGACCTTGTTAGTTGGGCAGTGGCCTTGATTTGTTTGCTATGGCCATCTAAAATATGAAAACTGGAGTAAAAATAATGGCCCCATTAATGTCTATGGAGTGCGTCCCCATGCTCTCCATATACTGACATCATTAAAGGTGCTAGTGTGGGGGAGGTTCTCAATATCAGGCAGAGGAAGTAATCGGTAATTTGGCTCCACGAAGCTAAAATATGATCCTTTTTCTTTATCAATAGGGACACATAAATATTCTGATTATGGCTTCATTTGAATTGAAGCCAGGCAAGGGTTCTTCCAGGTTGCTGGTGTGAGCACCAGAAAAGGTGCTCTTTAAATGTACAGTAGAAATACAGTACCACAAATTACTAATTATCAAAATTCTCTCAAAAATTCATGATACCATAATAGGTATTTCTTCAGTTTAAAGTGTATTTTAACTGTATTTTCTTTTTGTCTACTTTTCTATTTGCAGATTATACTGTAAAGCCACTTGAGGGCAACAAGACATGTAGGTTTCAATCCTCTTCCCACTCCTCCCCCTAACACTTCTGTCCTGCATCATTCATACCTAAATTCTCTGCCTTTCGACCCTCTCTGTAGTGTCCCTTGCACAGTCTCCCAGGCTATCACTAGGCATACAATGTTTCATCAAACCAGGATTCAAACCAGGTACCTTTCGCTCAAAAAGGCAGCAACCCTACCACTGACCCACTGTGTCTGCCACAATGTAAGGTGTCAGCAAGACCCACTAATACTTGCCCATGGTCACATCTGCCACCACTGTACTCCTTCACAACACCCACCCACACAAGCTAACCATACTACTGTTGCTAACCATGTTTACCCAGCTCAGCAACAAACCCCCAGTTGCCTCTGGTATGCACACATCTTTGCTGCTGGGGAAGCACCTCACCCCTCATAGCCTCTCCATCACCTTGTCTCTCCCCATAGCTCCCCGTACCCCTCCCCTCAACCCCTCCCCCATCTCTCTGTGCCTTGAGTCCTTCATGTCTGTTCCTCCACCTGGCCATCCCAGCCCTCACACAACTGCCCATTCCCTGCTCATCACCTTCTAACTTGCCAGCCACTGCTACCTGGCAAAACACCACCAATTCATGGCTCTTGTCAGGATTTTCCACTTATTTCTTCTACTGTCTGGCAATGTTCACCCCAATCCTGGCCCAGGAACACCCCCTGAAACTGTAGTTACCCAAGGGGCTTCGAACAGCCGCTATAAATTTCTGAAGTCTGCCTAAAAAAAATGGCACCATTGCAGTGCTGGATGGCACAGCACCAACCAGACATTCTGGCTTTAACAGAAACCTGACTGTCAGCCAAGACCCCCGACTCATTTGTCTCTATTCCTGGCTACTCTCTCATTAGGCTTGATCATAGAAACATAGACTTTGATGGTAGATAAGGACCGCTTGGCCTACCAAGTCTGCCCATTTCCCTACCTACAGGATAAGCTGCAGATCTTAGTTAACCAACAGCCTATTTCTTCCTACCCACCACAAGAATTACCTCATGTCTGTCCCATGCATTCTTGAATTCTCCTACAGTTTTAGACCCCACAACCTCCACAGGAAGGCGGTTCCATGCATCCACCACCCTCTCTGTGAAAAATTACTTCCTCACATTGCTTATGAGCCGCCCCCCCCTCTATCTTCAAATTGTGTCCCCTTGTTCTTGCACATCTCATTTTCTGAAAGATGCTACCCTCTTGGACTTCGTTGATTCCACCGAGGTACTTAAAAGTTTCTATCATGTTCCCCCTCTCCCTCCTTTCCTCAGGGGTATACATATTAAGCTCCTTTAGTCTCTCCTCGTATGGCTTCTCTTGCAGACCCTGCACCATTTTAGTTGCCCTCCTCTGGACTGCCTCCATCCTGTCTATGTCCTTGAGGAGATGGGGTCTCCAGAACTGGACACAGTACTCCACATAGGGTCTCACCAACTGTCTGTACAGAGGAATAACAACTTCCTGTTTTCTGCAGGTGATGCCTCTCCCTATATATCCCAGTATCCCCCCAGCTCTCCCTACTACCTTCTCACATTGCTTGCTAACCTTAAGGTCATCTGATATAGTTACCCCCAGGTCCCTTTCACTTTTGTTGTTGTTGTACACTCTCCATTGTGTAATCTTTCTCCTGGATTTTGTTTCAGGTGCATTGTTTGTACTTCTTTGCATTGAATACAAGCTGCCATACTTCTGACCATTTCTCCAACCTTGCCAAGTCCCTTCTCATCCTTTCCATGCCTCCTTGTATATCAACCCTGTTGCAGATATTTGTGTCATCTGCAAAGAGGCATACTTTTGTAACCCCTAGGTGGCATTATTCCAAGGGCTACTACCCCTGCCTGCTTGGCTAGTAGCAGATTAAGGGGTCTGAGTTCTGAAACGGATGTCTCCACCCAGAGGTCAGGGTTAGTAGTGATCAAGCTAACTTGGGCACAGCCCTCCAGGACACTGTAACCCCCCTCTTTCCCCTCTAGTGGCCTGAACACTGTACAATAATCACTTTCACAATACCCCGGTATACCACACAAGTACCTACACTGTTTGTACTTACCACCAGGGCTGGTTTCTCTGGCTCGACCCTGGGGACCCCCTGTAAAACAAGATTATGCACCGCATATAGCAACAGTACAGTACTTTGAGCACAAACTGGAACCACAGTCAGATTACATGCAGAAAAATTTAGATCTGATTTATTCAGGGGACTTGAACAAGGGATGAGTGAAATCAGATTAATTAACTTAAATCAGGGGTTCTCAAATGGGGAGGCCCCAGCCTGTTCCAGGGGAGGCTCAAGCAGGTCTGAGAAAGTACTGTATTTAAATTTTGAGTTTTATATATTTTGTGTGAAGAGATGAAGCAAACTGAAAGAGGATATCAGTAGGTGAATTTTATATATTTATTTACTAATAGGTGGCAAGGGAAGGTGAATGAGCCAAGGCACATTTCAGGTGTACCTGGGGAAGGGTAGGGAGTGATTACATTTCAAAAGGTAACTGCAAAACAATCAAGAAATACACAAAGAACAATAGTGCAAACAGATATGGACAATAAATAATGAGTGGTGGTAACTGATCAATTTGTAGACTGATGGCAGAACAACCCAAATACAAGGGCTGAGCAGCATAGAAGTGCTAAGAGCAACAGCAGGAAGGAGCAAAGTAATCCCAGAGAAGTTGCTTAGGAGCAGAGAAGGAGGTGGAGGAGAGACAAAGTATGTAGGAAGTTATTTCATATAGAGAGGAAACAGAGAAAGTAGTCTGACCCATGAAGGTACTGCAACAAGTGGTAACAATGGTTCAAGAATGAAAATAGCGGACCAAGTAGGCTGGCCTATGGGGGGGGGGCGGTCTTACAATAAACTGAATAATAATATTTGTTTATTTTATTTAATTGTTATTCAGATAACACCTTTGATCACAGGAGCTCTTTTTCAAGGTCCCACGTCAGTATAAGACAAAGAGCTGAATGTGACCAAAGTACTCAAAGGGGTTTAAATTTATTCATGGTGTACTGCACGAAGTACAGTATGTTATTTTCCATTGGGGAGGCCCAAGATTATTTCAGTTTCTGGGGGAGGCTCAAAATCTTTTCCATGGATTTGGGGAGGCTCACTGTGACAAACTCTAAGAACTATGCTTTAAAGTTTATATCAATCAATCAGTTATGCATGCATTTTGAGTCCCCCCCCACACAGTCACACCTCTGGGTGCCCAGTGCAGAAGAGATGGGCTATCCAGGACCATTGCCCAGGGTTGGCCAGCGTCACAGCTGGTTGGGGCCCTGTAATGGAAAACACAACATGCACAGTACACACTACTTGTAATCCAGAGCCAGAGGGCTCAGTTCGTAAAGGAAACAAAACAAGAAGACAATCAGATAACACACTCAGATTAAGCTTTGTTACAGGGAGCTACCCTGGTATTTACGCATGATACCCAAGACTGGACACAGGCTGGAGAAAAATCGAGACTACAGGTGGTTGATCTGGAATGCTAGGAGAAGCAGCGCCCATGAGAGTCACTGAGGCATTGTTCCTGTTCAAGCGTGGAGCAGGGGGCTGATCCCCAGGCAGGTCTCTTGTCGATGGCTTTTCTGTGCAGTGGGTAATCTGACTGGATCAATCTGGCAAGGCCCAGACCGCATGGAGACAAATTCGGATGCAGTCCGTTTTGGTCTGATACAGCTTCCGGCAGGCAGAACACAGTTCACACAGTGGGGCATTAACTCACGAACCACTAGCAGCTCATAGCACATTTACATGTAAGGGAATTCTTCTGTACACGGCAAAATGCTCCCCGGTCACAATCGCAAAGTCTCTGCACACACAGGAGCTTAGGGGTAGCTGGAACTCCTGACAGGTTGATCGCATTCAACAAAATCTTCGGTCTTCTTCAGGTTGAGCCTGGCCCACTTCAGTAGTTTACTTTAGTCACACAACTCGGATTCAGTCTGAAAACAATTCTCTTTCCTCTCTCAGGGCAGCAGGCAGACATGCAGGCCAAAATGCAGGCCTTTCCACAGAGACTGTCTCAAGCATCTTGCTTCTTCAGCTCCCAACTTAGATCTGGCTTAAACAGCAGGCAGCTTGGGGATTTCCCTCAGATCCAAAAGGTTCGGTTGGCTGATTCGGCTGTCAGTCAAAGCAAGAACTCCCCCTTCAGTTGCAAAAAAGGTGCAAAAAGCCCAAAATTACAATTCCTACAGATTTTGACTTCAGACAGCTCCTGCAGTCCGGCTACATTTTAGGTCCCACCACAACTGATTGGTCCAATTCACAGTCCCGGGCCAAATGGTGGGGATAAACAAGACAATCCTTGCTGCAAAGAAGGCAGGTTAGACAAACTACATTATCATTAACACTCTAAATGATTTTCAGCAAATAGTTACATCTTTCAACAGAGCTCTCTCTCAGATTACTTATAACTGCAATCCAGGCAGCTCTTAAAGAGATAGTACACAGAGGCTATACAGGCACTCTCTGGCAATACATTTAAACTGCTAAAACGCAGGACACCAGCTGGTCAGTGAGCATTTAGGCAAGCTTAAGGAAGACTTTTTGGGAACCCCCATTTGTAGGGGGGTTATAGCCTTCCCCGCCTGGAGAAAACTTGACATCCGCATCAAGTCTGTACCATCCTGCAACAATTAACATAAACTTACTACTTTACTATAGATTTTCACTACACTTCATAATTCTATATCCATTTTGACAGTACATCAGGCATATTTCACACAGGTAATATACATATTACTATGCAGAATCAGGTAATAACTTCTTGTACATGAAACAATGTCAGAGGGGGCCCTTCCCTATCAGCTAACTTGGGGCTAGATGGGGCAGGGGCACCATACCTAGAAGGCAGAACAATTAACCTGGAATTGGCTCAGTTTGGGCAGTGAGCTCTGGGAAACATAAACCCCTTTGTGGATCACACTGAGGGGCAAATCCACTGGCCTCCCAGGAGAATCATAACTGAAGTGGACTACTGGCTTGACAGCTCGGCCAGTCCTTCTGGGGGAAACAACCACAATCTCTGTACTCTCAACACTGGTCCTGGAACTTTCATCACTTGTGAGAGGTGCCTCTGCCTGGGTAGGAATGTCCAAACTTGGAGCACTGTCAGACCCTTGCTCTGTAGTCTCTGTTTCTACTACACTTGGCTCATTTTGAAGACACTCTGGCACTGAAGGAGGGGTTGTCAGCACCCTCATAGTGTTCCTCAAGTTCTGGCATGTCACCAGAAAGACTCATACCATCAGCCTTTCCTTCAGGCAAATCATACAGTTCTACAATACACAAAGATTCAGCATCCTCAGATGTGATACTTTGCACTTCACTTTCAGGGAGCATTGGCTCCAAGGAAGATGCCGGGGAGTTAGGCAGTCCAGAAGGCCCAGCTTCATCCCCATAATTCAACATAGGATTGCCACGAAACAACCAACTCAGTTCATATGAGGGGTAATAGGCATTATCACACTCACTGTCATCCAAGTTAGACTGGCAGTCACTATCATTCTGGGCCTGCTGTGGTGGAATTCCTAAATCGGCAACCATGGAGGCAGGCTGACTCTGTTTCTTTCTTGCAGCAGCATGAGTCACTGGTCCAGGGGAATCAATCTCAGCACGTTCAGCCTCAATTATAACTTGACCAATAGGTAGCAAGTGGTTACAGTGCATGGTCTTGACAGCTTTTCAGTTATTCTCTGGGTGCACTTTGTACACTGGCAAATCATCCAACTTTCCAACTACGACATGGGAAAGATGGTGCCATTGATCAGCAATTTTGTGTTTACCATGCAATCCTAAATTTTGCAACAACACATGGTCTCCAGGCCTAAGCTCTTAAACCTTTACTTTTCTATCATGTCTCTCTTTGTTGGCTAGATTTCTTTTGATGGCCATTGTCTGGGTCAGTTGATAGGCATGGTTCAATTGAGCTTTCAGTTTTTGTACATATTGCAGGTAATCTTCGGCTCGGACCCCATCGGGAGAAACCCCAAAACAGACATCAACAGGCAGCCATGCCTCTCTCCTGAACTTGAGGTGGTAGGGAGAGAACCTGGTAGCATCATTCTTTGTGCAATTGTATGCATGTACCAAGGTGCTAATCTGCTGGCTGCATTTATGCTTATCTTTTGGGTGGAGGATGCCTAGCACGTCTAGCAGGGTGCGGTTAAAATGTTCTGGTTCAGGATCCCCCTGTGGGTGATAAGGGGTGGTTCTTGACTTTCACACCCCCCACAGAGAGAGCATTTTTTTGATTAGCCGACTCTCAAAGTCCCGGCCCTGATCTAAGTGAATTCGCTGGGGGGCACCATAGTGGACGAAGAAATTTCCACTAGCACCTTGGCCACAGTAGATGCTTTTTGTTCTTTGGTGGGAAAAGTTTGTGCATACTGTGTGATATTGTCTGTAACCACTAACACATTGCCAATATTTTGCTGATCAGGCTCTAAACTCAAGAAGTCTATGCAGACTAGTTCCATTGGGTGCTGGTAGTAATGTTGACAAGGAGGGCAGCCCTCTGAGGCAGGGCCTTTCTCTGCAGGCAGTGACTACAAGTCCTTACATGGCGCTCAACATCAGCCCCCATCTTGGGCCAGTAGAACTGAGATTGTACTAGGTCAAGGGTCTGGTCAATACTGAGGTGGCCCATATGATTGTGGAGGGACCTCAGCACCAAATCTTTGAAGGCTGTGGGCAGGACCAATTCTTGCTTGTCTATTTGGCCACCCTGATCTACTGTCTCTCTATACAACAACTGATTAATCAGCTTCAACCTGGGGTCTTCTTTAAACAATAAAGCAGTTCGCAGATCAGAGGAGCGCAACTTGGACACATCTTTTCCTGCATGAAGGGCATCAAGTGCTGGCTGAATCATAGGATCTTGGGATTGAACCCATTGAATGCTGTCATTGACAAACTGAGGCAGTGCACTAATGTCTAGAGCAGAGAAGTGGCAATATGCAGCCGGTATGCAGGTGTCAGAGGGGCCCAAGCAATCTACTAAGCAGTCCACCATGTCTGTAGACATCTTTTAATTTCTATCAAACTTTTGGCACAATGCTCGGATGTCAGGTTCAGACAGCCTGACCTAGTCACTCTTGGAAATAGGCCTCCAGGGTAGGGCGTCAGCATCAATATGATTCAGGCCCGGTCTGTATTCGACAGCATAATCATATGGTGACAATGCAGAAAGCCACTTGTGCCCCGTGGCATCTAACTTAGCTGAAGTCTGTACATAGGTCAACAGGTTATTGTCAGTCCTCACCAATATTTTCGCCCCATAGAGGTAATCATGAAACTGGTCGACAATGGCCCATTTTAACGCAAGGAACTTGTGCACAGGGTAGTTTCGCTCTGACAGGGTCAAGATCCTACTGGTGAATGCCACTGGTCTCAAACCATTCTCATGGTCTTGAAACAATATAGCTCCTAGACCCTGCAGACTGGCATCAGTATGCAGCACATAGGGTTTGGTGGGATCAGCATAAGCGAGGATGGGGGGGTGGGTGTGCTGGTATATGACTTCATGTAAAACTGCTTCACAGTCAGTTGTCCAACAGGACCTGAAAAATTCACCTGGGCAGAAATATGCTTTGTCTGGTTCTTTGACGGACCCTTTTTTGTATTTCTGATTTGTAGAGGGTAACCCTGGGTAAGATTCAAGAGTGGACAAATCACTTTGGAATAGTCCTTTATGAACCGGCTGTAGTAGCCAGAGAATCCCAGGAAACATTGTAGTTCTTTCAAATTGTGGGGCTGGGACCAAGTAGTCAAGGCTTCAACTTTACTAAGATCAGTCTCTATCAGCTCTGTAGACACTATGTGCCCCACATACTTCACAGAGGTTTGGAAAAACTGGCACTTGTCAATGGACAGCTTGAAGCCAAAATCTTCCAGTCGGTCTAATACTTTGAACAGTCAACTCTCATGCTCCTCTAGGGAGCTCCCGAACACAATGACATCTTCCAAGTACACCAGGCATTCCAGCAAATTCATGTCTCCCACCGCTTGTTCCATTAGTCACTGGAAGGTGGCTGGGGCGCCCGATATCCCCTGTGGCATTCTCAGGAATTCGTAGAACCCCAAAGGACAGATGAAGACTGTCTTCTCATGGTCCTCCAGAGCAATCGGAATCTGGTAATATCCACTGCGAAGATCCAACACTGAGAACCATTTGCTCCCATTCAAACAATCCAGAGCATCTTGTATACGAGGCATGGTGTATTGATCGGGGATGGTCCGCCAATTCAGAGTTCGATAATCAACACATATTCTCACAGATCCATTCTTCTTACGCACAATCACAATGGGAGAAGCATATGGGCTCCTGGATTCTTGTATCATATTAGCCGTGAGAATTTCCTGTCTTCTCACATCATCTATGTCTGCAGGGGATGGGCGTCGAGATTTCTCTCAAAATAGTCATTCACCATGCAGGCATATGTGATGCTATGCACCTTGGGCACTTCCTATGTCCCATTCCTTCAGTGAAAACACTTGATCTCACTGGGAAAGTTTCTGGCTAATTCTAGTCTTCTATTCAGCTGGCAATGGGGAATCACCAAAATCAAATAAGTCGGGAGTCACTCTATCTGTCTTGCCAGGGTGCTTGTTGCTGGGTCACACTGCAGTGCCTGTGCAGTGTGTACCGTAGCTAGAGTGCATCTTCTGTTCACCCGGATTTCCCGATCTGACACATTATGAATCTGGACCATCACTCATTGTGCATAGGCATGAGCATGAGCTGGCCAGATGTGGGGCTTAGCCAATAATCCTTCCAGCAATTTTCCATCACCTGGCACATCCAACATCAGTATTTTGTTCTTGACATCTTTGCAGAGGCAGACCTCCTCTTGAATGGTACACTGGGCGTTAGGGGCCAGTACCATTGAATCGGGATCCTTCTTCCACACAACCCCTACCTTTTCATCCTAGTCCAATCCCTTGGGGGTTCTGTTGCAAATCATAGGCCCTCTTCATTAGAGTGGGAATTCTTAGGGCCCTCCCAGTTCGCAGCCCTTGTTTCTCATGACAGAGTTGTGCCAGCCTCCCAAACATATAGGTGTTGATCCCAATTAACTGGGGAACCCCATCATACAGTCCAATAGGGAGACACACTAAGGCCAGTGTCTTGACTTGCTCCTTTACACCAGTTACAGCTGCAGGAAATGACAACCAGAGGCGGTCATATCCTAGGTAGGGATAAGACTTGTCACTCAGCGCCCACACATGTAGGCCTTCCAGGGATTGTAAGGGCACAGCAGATAAGTGTTTGTCATACTAGTCCAGAAATACAATGGTCACTTGCGACCCACTGTCCAGCACAGCCCAAGTAGGAATACCATTCACAGCCATGGTAGTCTCCAATGAAAGGCCCACTATTTTGGACCAGTCTGGAGGGACAGCAGGAGGGGCCTGGATGAACGATTTATCCACAATGGGGTTTTAGTTAGGATGTCCGAAGACTACACTGCGGTCATTATGTGCACCCCTTGACCACTTATTCACTTTCCTAAGCTCTCCTTGAAGCTGGTTCACCACTTTCTCTAAGTCTTTCTGAGACTGGCATTCTCTCTTCATATGGCCATCCTTTCCACAGTTGTGACAAATGATAGACTCCTGGGTCATCATTGAAGAGAACATTACATGAGGAACTAAAGTAGTAGCAAGGGATCAGGGTCCAATATCTGCTTGCAGCAGTGAGAGGGGTGCAATGTGTCTCAATAGTTCCTTTAGAGTGGCAGTCAATTCTTTGATTTAAGCCTGGGAGCTACCCTCGGTAGAGGATGCCTGAGGGTGCACTCCCACCCCCATGGCAGTCAAATCCTAAGAGGAACCAGAATCTTGTTCTATGGGGGGAACCCTTGCTGAGGCACCCACCTTCAGCTCTCAGATTTCTGTTAATAGCTCGACTTTCAAAAACTGGGCCCAGGGCGGGAAGTCCTTTGCATTCTCAGAGTGCTTGTAAGGTGCCGACCTTTGCCCCTGAACCCCACTTGGATGATCATTCTCTGACAGTTGCGCAGTAGCAACAGATATTGGTGAAATTCCCCCCCAGGGTCGGCTTTGTTCAAGCCCCCAAATTTCTTTCATTAGCTCATTGTAAGAGGGGAGTGATTCCAGTCAGTTGGTGAGGCACAACTGAAGCAGTAATAATTCTGAAAATGGAGCAGACATAAGGATCCGGTCCAGCCTAGTTCGATCTAATCCATTTGACGGCAAACTACCCTTTCTGAGGCACTCTTGTGGCAGCTTTTCAAGCCAAGGTACATAAACAGACAATGGCTCCAGTGAGTACTGCTGGGCATTTCTTACTCTCCACCACAGGTCCTCATCTGAATCCAAGCTCCCATACACATTCTCCAACGCATCAAGATAGTCCTGTGCAGTTGCTTTGAGGTTATTGGCCCGCTTGGCATGGATGGTAGACAGCACAGGACCTCTGAGGCTCTCACTCAACCTCTTTCATTTCTCTGCTTCTAAGCATTGCCATTCAAGTACTAAAGGGGCAACATAGTCTATCCAGGTCTCCCAGTCATCCTCTCCCTGGGGGTTGGGGAGGGTGCCCGAGAAGATTCTCAACCTTCGGTAGGAGTCATGACTAATGACAGGTACAGATTTAGGGGCCAGCATTGGCATGGGCACAGAAGGAGGGGCAGTAACAGGTGTTGGAGTGGGAGGGGGTGTTGAGAAGGGAACACCCCCAGGAGGCAGGAATAGTTTCTTAAAGTCCTCTACAGTTTTCCCTTCCTCCAGCAACTACTTAGCAAATTTCTCCTCAAAAGTCTTGGATAATAGAGGGAGCTCATTCTCCCCGGGATCTTTACTGTCTCTAGTTATCACTCTCCAGGTGGCTGGGGCCCCTTCTGGGGCAATAGTCTGTGGCACTTTGGAACTGTCCATTGGGTCACTACACTCTACTAAGGCCTTAAAAGTTTGGGCAGTCAAATCAGCCTGTCGCCCCACCACCACAGCATTTGTTAAACATTCAGCTTTGGAAAGTACTTCTTCTACGGCGTCTTTACCAATGTTCAGGGAAATATCCAATACAAGCAGGGCATTGTGAGGGTCAATCTCCTGCCCTGTACACCACCCCACCAACTGGTGCACAGTCACTTCTGTTGGGGTAGTCATTTATGTTTGACAATAATTTGTAATTTCGGCCACTAAAAGACACAAAATCCCAGTGGTGAGCCTCCAAGATGTAACCTCTAGGTGGCACTATCCCAAGGGCTACTACCCCTGCCTGCTTGACTAGTAGCAGGTTAAGGGGCCTGAGTTCTGAAATGGGTGCCTCCACCCGGAGGTCAGGGTTGGTAGTGGTCAAGCTAACCTGGGAACAGCCCTCTGGGACACTGTAACCCCCCTCTTTCTACTTTAGTGGCCTGAACACTGTACAAAAATCACTTTCACAGTACCCCTGGTACACCACACAAGTACCCACACTGTTTGCACTTACCACCAGAGCTGATTCCTCTGGCTCGACCCTGGGGACCCCCTGTAAAACAAGCTTATTCACAGCACACAGCAACAGTACAGTACTTTGAACACAAACTGGAACCACAGTCAGGTTACATGCAGAAAAAGTTAGATCTGATTTATTCAGGCGGCTTGAACAAGGGAGGGGCGAAATCAGGTTAATTAGCTTAAAGGTTATATCAATCAAGCAGTTATGCATGCGCTTTGAGTCCCCCCACAGAGTCACACCTCCGGGTACCCAGCTGGAGAAGAGATGAGCTAGTCAGGACCGTTTCCCGGGGTTGGCTGGCATCGCAGCTGGTTGGGGCCCTGTGATGGAAAACACAACATGCACAGTACACACTATTTATAATCCAGAGTCAAAGGGCTCAGTTCGTAAAGGAAATGAAACAAGACAATCAGATGACACACTCAGAATAAGCTGTGGTTGCAGGGAGCTACCCTGGTATTTACTCATGATACCCAAGACTGGACACAGGCTGGATGAAAATCGAGACTGCAGGTGGTTGATCTGGAATGCCAGGAGAAGCAGGGCCCACATGAGTCACTGAGGCATCGTTCCTGTTCAAGCGTGGAGCAGGGGGCTGATCCGCATGCAGGTCTCTCATCGATGGCTTCTCTGTGCAGTGGGTAGTCTGGCAAGGCCCAGACCGCATGGAGACAAATTCGGATGCAGTCCATTTTGGGCTAGATACAGCTTCCAGCAAGCAGAACACAGTTTACACAGTGGGGACCTAACTCATGACCCACTAGCAGCTCACAGCACATTTACATGTTAGGGAATTCTACTGTACCAGGCAAAGAGCTCCTCGGTCACAATTACAAAGTCTCTGCACACACCAGGAGCTTAGGAGTAGCTAGAACTCCTGACAGGCCGATCGCATTCAGCAAAATCTTCGGTCTTCTTCAGGTTGAGCCTGGCCCACTTCAGTAGCTTACTTTAGTCACACAACTCGGATTCAGTCTGAAAACAATTCTCTTTCCCCTCTCAGGGCAGCAGGCAGACACATAGGCCAAAATTCAGGCCTTTCCACAGAAACTGTCTCAAGCACCTTGCTTCTTCAGCTCCCAACTTAGATCTGGCTTAAATAGCAGGCAGCTTGGGGATCTTCCTCAGATCCAAAAGGTATGGTTGGCTGATTCCGCTGTCAGTCAAGGCAAAAGCTCCCCCTTCAGTTGCAAAAAAGGTGCAAAAGCCCAAAACTGTCCGGCTACATTTTAGGTCTAAACAGAACTGATTGATCAATTTCACAGTCCCGGGCCAAATGGTAGGGATAAACAAGACAATCCTTGCTGCAAAGAAGGCAGGTTAGACAAACTACATTATCATTAACACTCTAAATGATTTTCAGCAAACAGTTATATCTTTCAACAGAGCTCCCTCTCAGATTACTTATAATTGCAATCCAGGCAGCTCTTAAAGAGACAGTACACAGAGGCTATACAGGCACTCTCTGGCAACACATTTAAACTGCTAAAAAGCAGGACACCAGCCAGGCAGTGAACATTTAGGCAAGCTCAAGGAAGACTTTTAGGGAACCTCCATTTGTAGGGGGGTTACACTTTTCCTTCGAGTCCCACTGCAGTGTCACTTATAAAGACATTAAAAAGGGCTGGACCCAGTACTGAACCCTGCGCTACCCCACTAGTTACCCCTCTTTCTTCAGAGTGGACTACATTTATAATTACCTTCTGTGTCTTGTTGTCCAGCCAATGTTTTACCCAGTCTACCACCCTGGGATACACTCCCAGGCTGGTTAATTTGACTATTAATCTTTCGTGTGGGACTGTGTCAAATGCCTTGCTAAAATCTAGGTAGGCCATGTCACCAGCCCCCCCCGGTCTACTTCTTTGGTCACTCAGTCAAAGAAATCAATTAGATTCATCTGACATGACCTTCCCGTTGTGAACCCATGCAGCCTTGGGTCCTGTGCCCCACTGGCCTCTAGGTACTCAACAATTCTTTCCTTCAGAAGTGATTCCATCACTTTCCCTACCACACAGGTCAAACTGACAGTTCTGTAGTTTCCTGCCTCTGTCTTGCTCCCACTTTTGTGAAGGGGAATCACATTCGCCTTCCTCCAGTCCTCAGGTACCACACCATCCTCCCATGATTTGTTAAAAAGGGTTGTCAGTGGTGTCACTAGTTCTCCATTTAATTCTTTTAGAATTCTGAGGTGAATTCCATCAGGCCCCATTGCTTTGTCCACCTTCAGTTTTAGGAGTTCTTTCAGAACCCTTTCTTCTGTGAAAAGACTGTGATTGACCCCCCCATCCAGAGTGCTTCTGTTAATTGGATTTGGCACCTCCCCCTCCTCCTCTTTTGTGAATATTCGTTCAGTATCCCTGCTTTTTCACTGTCCCTCTCTGCCCACCCACCGTCCTATCTATTCAGCCTCACTGTCCCTCCCTTTGTCTTTCTATGCTCCCTGATGTACCTATATTTATCCCCCTTCTTAACTGAGTTGGCTATCTTTTCCTCAGTTTGGGCCTTTGCTATTCTGACTTCCCTCCCTGCTTCCTTCTGCCTTAACTGGTATAGTTCTCTGTCCTGGTCCTTCTGTGTTATCTTATACTTCCTGAATGCTATCTTTTTCTCCCTAACCTTCCCCGCCACCTGTTTTGAGAACCATATTGACTTTCTTTCATTTTGATTTATTTGCTTCACACAAAGTCTTGTTGCCTCTGTGATGGCAGTTTTGATGTTTCCCCACTGTTGCTCCATCCCTCCTTCTAGCCTGTTTGCTAGTGCTTTTCTAAGGCACTCTCCCATCTTGCCAAAGTCAGCCCTCCTGAAGTCCAGCACCCTCACTTTTGTATGGCTTGACTCTGTAGCTGAGTTTATCATGAACCACACTGTTTGGTGGTCACTTATTCCCAGATGGCTACCAACTTCTAGATCTGAGATCCTCTCACTGTCCCCATTTGAGAGTAAAAGGTCTATGAATGCTCCCTCATGAGTGGGTTCCAAAACTAGCTGTCTGAGGCATGCCACCTGTAGGGCATTGAGAATGGTCCTGCTCTTGAATGTGACTGCAGCAAAGGTGCTCCAGTTAACATCTGGCATATTCAGGAGCCCCATCAACAGTATCTCCCCTTTCTCTGCCATCCTAAGGATGCCTTCTATCATATCCTTGTCCATTCCTTCCCCCTGACATGGGGGTCTGGATACAGCCCCTGTGTGGATTGTGGTTCCATTTCCAGTCTCTAAGGTGACCCACAGTGCCTCCTCTACTCCCTGTTTACTCTTTTGTTCTGTTGCTTTTATCCCTTCTCTTCCCTTACATAGAGAGCTACTCCTCCCCCTCTTTTACCCTCCCTGTCTCTCCTGTAGGTTGTGTACCCTGGTATGTTAACATCCCAGCCATGGTCCTCTGTGTACCATGTTTCTGAAACTGCTACAATATCCAGGCATCCCTCTTAGATCAAGGCCACCAGTTCAGGGACCTTGTTGCCCAGACTATGGACATTGGTACTCATTACCCTCCATTTCTTAATGGCCTTACCCCTTTTTGCCCCATCCATGTCCTTATTGCCTTTGTCATTTTCTCCATTTACCCCTGCCCTTTTCCCTATTGACATCTCTATCTTGGTGTTTACCTCACTTATTACCCTGATTTTTTGGGAGGGGCTAGGATTTCCCTGCTCCTTTCCAGTGCCCCCCTTGGCTAGTTTAAATGCATTCCAATGAAGCATTTAAACCCATCACCTAGGATCCTGGTTCCCCTCCTGGACAGATGCAGACCATCACACCAGTATAGGCCTGCATCAATCCAGATGGACTCCCAGTCCCCAGTGAAGCCAAATCCCTGAGCTTTGCTCCAGTTTTTCAACCACTGATTGAATCCCACGGTGTGGAGCACCGTATCCTCATCCATGCCATTGACAGGCAGCACCTCCGAGAAGGTTATCATACATGCTACTTGTCTAAGACCCCTCCCCAACTCCACAAACTCTTCCTGCACTGCTCTGATCCCTTCCTCAGCCAGGTCATTTGTCACTAGGTTGACAATGACATCAAACTCCTTCCCTTGTGCAGCTGCTCCAGCGATCCTGAGGATTTGCTCCCTGTCCCTCCAAGACATGGTGCCAGGCAGGCACCTTACCGCCCTCTCCCCTTCCTCGCCCAGTTCTACCCCCGTAACAATGGAGTCCCCCACCAGGAGTTGTTTCCTTCCCCTGTAGGGTCCTATGGCACCCTCCTCTGGGTCTCCTTTGTGGAGATTCCCAGCATCCTCCTTGGTCTCTACTGTGGGTGCCTCCATAGAAGAACCAGACTTTGCCAGAATGGCATATGAATTGTGGAGAGGTACAACTGGAGGGATGCACCTCTGTTCCATCACCCTCAGCCTCCCTGAGCCTACTGTAGTCCAATCGCTCCTCTTTCTTGGAAACCTCTGAGGCAATGGCAGTGGCCTGGTGGTCTCTGGGTGGGAGAGGAGGTCCCCCAAATCCTGGCCAACTCAACCTGGAGATGAGCAACCTCCTCCCTCAGCCAGAGAGGTGCCTGCAGATTGGACAACACTGCACCCTCCAGAACATCTCCTGGAAGACTGCTGCTCCACAGCCACTGCACTGCACTGCACCACTCCCATCATGTCTTATTTCTGGCCCCTTAACTGTTGTTTGGATGACTTACTCTTTATTCTGCTTATTTTTAATTTTATTTTCTCCCTACTTATTTATGGCAAGAGAGGCAGTGGCTGCACCTTCTATGTAAATGACTCACTGCATTACCAAGCCCTGCCTGCACCCTCCCTAGACCATGGTGCAAAAGCCCTCTCAATAAAACTCTCCCCTGACCCAAACCTTGTTCCTCTTACTCTCACTGTCGCCTACATCCCAACCCGCAGCCAATCCCCTGCCTGTAAAGTGCTCTCAGACTACCTAGCCAACCACCCCCACAAAATGGAACAAATCTGAGTTGGGGATCTCAACATAAACTGGCTGGCGAGCTCATCAACACACGCCAAAGATACCTTTGCTGCATTAGATATGACCCAACTGGTATCCCAGCCTACCGAGTCCAAGCCCACTAATGGAACCCACACCCTGCTAGATATCCTGCTCACTAAATGTCCCCACCATATTACCAGCCTGGGTGTCCTACCCAATGCCTTAAGTGACCACTCCCAATTATCTTCAGCTTGTCCTGTCAGCTACCTAAACCACCATCAAATGTCACCTTTAATTATTGACTAAGCCCAGGAGGCATTGCTAAACTCAAACAATATCTAATTAATTGGGACTGATCCCCTATTTCCCAAGCCCAGCACATAGATGATGCATTGCACTACTTCACCACCACCTTTAATACCGCCTGTAATGCTTTTGCACAGACCATCAAAGTGACCACTAAAAAATGAAGTGCCCCCTGGATCACCCTGGAACTCCTACATCAGTTCAAAATGCATGACAACCTCTGCCATTGTGCCACTGCCTCCGGTTTGCTAAGTGTTAGGCAGGCCTATAATGCTGCCCACAATAAGTGTACCTGGGCAATCCACAAGGCCAAGGCAGAGCACTAAAGAACCACCCTAGCCACCTCCTGGGGTAGTACAAGAAAGTTCTGGGATAACATCAAGGAGCTTAATGGTAAATCCCACTCTCCCCCCATCATAACCTAGTGTTAACAGTACTACCACCACCGCAGACACACTTCACATAGCTAACTGCCTCAACTCCACCTTCTCAGACCTCAGCTCAGTCCTCCCTAGCAACTTTTTAGATCCAATTCAGTCTACCCCACCGCTTGAGGTCCTCCACCCCCCTTCAAACTCAGAGTCATTATTCCTACAGAAGCAAAAGCCTACCTGTCCAAAGCCCTCCAGAGCTCCAATTACTGCAAAGACGCCTCTGATATGCATATCCTATACCTTGCGCTAGACTGAGTTATCTCCCCACTCACGGAGCTTCTAAGTCTGTCCCTGCATCTGGGCCAGTTCCCAACCTCATGGAAAATGGCAGTGATAACACCAATATTGAAATGTGGCAACAGCTCCCTCCCAAACATCTACTGGCCCATTTCTATTCTCTCCCCACTCTCTAAAGCCCTTGAAAAGATCATGGCCAATCAGCTCACTAACTACCTCCTCGCACACAACCTCTCATGTAGGAAGCAGCATGGTTTCAGAGCTGGTCACAGCACTACAACTGCCCTCACAGAATTCGTTAAGTCCCTGCACTCCATGCTTGATGAGTCACCTCGCAGGGGCTGTGTTTATAGACTTCTCAAAGGCCTCTGACACAGTTTCTCACCCCCTCCTTCTTAACACATTACAACACATTGGGGTCTCTCATTGTCCACTATCATGGTTCTCCAGCTATCTTTTATCTAGAACTCAATGTGTTAAAATTAGTAATACTATATCTACTATGCTGCCTGTTCACCCTGGAGTTCCCAAGGGATCTATCCTGGGTCCCCTGCTATTCAGCATCTACCTCAATGCCCTGCCTAAATCCTGCCCTGACAACCTTCTCCTCTACGCAGACGATGCTGTTCTTTACGCTGCACATCCTGATCTTCTCTCTCTCCAGCGTACCTTACAAAACTCCTTCTCTCAGATTGAACACTGGTTTGCTGAACACAGATTGGTGGACAACATTAAAAAAAACTAAAACGATGCTCTACGCCCACCGCCAAAACAGATCTAAGGACGTTCCCCAGGAAATACTCTCCACCTCTTTCATTCCACTGGAACAGGTCCAAACGTATAAGTATCTAGGTATTAAATTTGACTCTTCCCTCTCATTCCACAAACATATAAAAATCCTCACCTCTCTCACCAACACCCGCATTGGTCTCCTTCCGACATAAAGACTGCCTGCCACCTGAAGCACTTCACCTAGCCATTACCTCCTCAGTCTTATTGCTGGTGGACTATGGCCTCATAATTTATGCTGCCGCTGACCCTATGGCACTTCATCAAATACAAGTAGTCATCAATAAGGCCTGTGGCTCCTCTCTGGTACTGACAGAAATACACATACCTGCACCCTGTACGCACTCACCAATATCCTCTCCCTTGAGGAAAGATTATTATACCAGACCTGTCTCTTCAACAAAAAAATCCACCTGGGTTTAACCCCAATAGGTGTCATGGCTTCTCTTCAGGCAGCCACCATCTTAGCATCCACATGGGCTGCCCCAAAAAATTATCTGGAAGGTGCCTAGTGTCAGGACCACCTTGGCCCAGTGATCCTTCCCCCTTAGAGCTCCATCCTGGTACAATGCCATCCCACCAGCCATCTCATCAATCACCAATCTAGGTCCTTTTAATGCTGCCTTAAGGGCCCATATCCTCTCCTCCCATCAATGCCGGTGTAACCGGTAACCTGTGGATCCTGCATCATGCCACTAGGCCACATACCCACCCTTGGCCTGGCAGTGGAGAGCCCTCACTATTTCTAGCCTGCAGGCTCCTCACCTCCCCTGAGTTACCATATAGTTTCACTGGACTATGAATGCATTGTATTATGTATAAGACAAGGCCTCCCTGAGGCGGCTAACTACCAACTCATATCATGCATTGCTTTAGCTACCAATTGTATAGGTCTTATCTGCTCATTAGGTAAATATGTTGATAGATCTGCCCTGTTTTAGCTACCAAATTTATAGGCATTAACCAGTGCTCATTGTACTTTTACTCCGTATGATTGCCCACCCACATATATTCTATGTATGTACTGTATGAATGTCTATATTTTATTCTGATGTGGAGCCTTTGGAAACGAGTCTATGACTCAAAGGGTTGTAATTCTGATTTCCTAACTAAATAAAAATAAATAAAGGTAATGCCACCAGAATTCTACAAGTAGAATTCTACTATCAGAAAGTACTTATCACCACTAGATATAATAAGCTTAGCTGAGTTGTTTGCAGTCCTGCAATTGCCTCTTTTTATCTTTGCAGAATTAGATGTACTAAGTGGGATGGAACTCCTTGTCCCTGTTATCCTTCTGTTTTTTTTGTTTTTTATAACATCTTTATTTAACAATAAGATAAAAATACATAAACAGTTTACAGTGAAGCATTAGCACAAATCTTCAATGCAGAACAAAACATAACCACAAACTACCACAAATATAGTACAAATCATTAAACACTAAAGGGATGAGCACTCTAAATGCAAAAAACAAGTACAATACAGAAAAGGGAACATAAGCATGACAACCTAATATAAGATAAACATAGGCCAACATATACAGCAGTAACCAATAAATCATCCATTACATACAGCAGATGATGTGCAAGGCAAGGCAAAGCACAGTTATTTATATGGTGCCCAATCCCGAAGACTCTGGGCACCTTACATAAAAACAGGCAGGATAATAAAAAAATAGAATAAATTACAAACAGATACGTAAAATACCACTAATAATACATAATTCAAAATGCAATAAATATCATCTTAAAATATAATAGCTCTGATTAATCCTGGAAGGTCAGGTTGAAAAGGTGAGTCTTTAGACCCCTTTTAAAAGTCTCCACCATTGGGGCCTCCCTGATAGAGATGGGAAACAAGTTCCAGACAGCCAGTCCTGCAACCTTAAAAGCAAGGCTGGGGAAAAGCCATGGGGACACTAACATAATGCCAATCACCCCCCACACAAAAGGGGGAAACAAAAAGGCTGTGATTCTCACCCGAAAAAGCACCACCTATCGACTCGAGGTCTCCTCAAACATTGGCAATGCATTTAAATAATAAGTTTTTTCTCCAATAGATAAATAGTATCCACCAACAAGGACCATTACAAAAACGTAAAGAGCTTTGACTGCAACCACAATTTTATCACTTTTTTAGCACACACTAATACAATCAATAGATGTTTAAATTGCCAGCCCTGAATCTTGCACAAATCAGGTGGAATATCTAACTGAACCAACATAGGGGGAAGGGGCTGTGGAAGATCAAACACTGATTTAAGAACAGTACTGATGTCCAAACAATAACCATGAGGAAATGGACAGGACCATAAAATATGAGTTTGATCCGCACATGGTTCACAGCAAACCCACTAACATACCGCAACCAGGCTCCCCAATTACTTCATCATGATTGCTGGTGTCTTGAAAATATGAGATCTACGCTTCCAGGTGAATTTCTTCAAATAAGAGGAAATGGAAAGTTTATAAGCAGTGAGAGAATATTGCTCCCAAAGAAAATTACAATTGGTCTGCAGCTCCCCATTCCAATGAGATAACATGGAAACAGTAGAGTCGCTAGACTGATCTTGAAGGGAAGCATATCAGCCTCCTATCAAATTTGCCTGAACTCCACCTTGCTGATGAAAGTGAATCAGATTAATTAAAGTTGGAATAACATCTGGAAGCCATCTGCAACAGATAGGTAAATGCAGAATGTAATCACCAATCTGTAAATAAATATGCAAATCAGTAGATGACAAAGCATACTTAGTTTGTAAATCAGAAAAGGGGCAGACCTCTTTTGAATCTAAAACCTGGCGCAGATAACCAAGTCCTGCTATGCCCATCTGTGCAAAAATGAATCCAATACATTGAGTGGATTGGTTGGGTTCCAAGCTTGAGCCTCTATAAGGAAGGGCCAGTTCACTCAGGTACCGCCAATTAACCATGTGTCAGATCTTGAGCATAGTGGCTATAAACCAAGAAAAATGAGACAGAGGAAGGTAATTTGGAAGAGAAGAATAAAGATCATTCAAAGCAAATTCAGTGTCCTTCCAATGGGCCTGAGATTGACCAGAAGTCCACAAACACACCAGCCAAAGCTGAGCAGCCAATGCATATAAATGAAAATTAGGAACATTAATCCCTCCACAGGCAAATGAAAAGATGTAAGAGGGTCAATCGGATCTAGGCGTTCGACCATTCCATAGAAAATGAGAAAACAATTTATGCCAGTCCCAAAAATAAGAGGAAGAAGGAAAAAGGGTGAGGGTCTGCAACTAAAAAGGATCCTAAGTAATACATTCATATGAATAACCTCCACTCTTCTTAAAAAGGAAAGATGTAGATGTGACCACCTAGATAAATCCTTGGCAACATAATTTGCCTAAGGTTTGAAATTCAACAGTTCCAAATTCTCTAAATGACTGATCAGATATGCCACAAAATATTTTAAAGAGTTATGATTCCAGCAATTATCTAGTAGTGATTTAATACGAGGGGGAGGAGAATAACTGAAAGTTAAGACTTCGGTCTTTTGCCAATTCAAACAAAAACCAGCAAGCAATTCAAAACAGGTCAGGATAGCAAGGACCGCAGGAAGACATAATGTAGGATCAGTAACTGCAAGCAACATATCATTGTAAGCGTGTGGGTTCAATAACAGACACCAGTCCATAAATCAAGTGCAAAAAAAACGCTGGTGTAGCATTTATCATTTTATTTTCCAAAAATGATAATAACAAAAATTAACTGTTCAAAAATATTTACAGAAAAAGAAATGGGTGTTTAAACTTTCACACCAAAATAACAACAGACAAAAAAAAATAATCAGGCTAGTCTTTCCTTAGGCTCCCTGCTTTTCTCTGTATATTCAATATTTTTCTCCACTCTGGTGTGTAGGTACTCACACCTCCTTTCCCTTGCTTGGTCAGAAGAAACTGATTAGCACACCTCAAATCATGTTTTTATATACAGGAACAGTCTGCACTAATGCTGCAGTACTTATTTTAACTTTTTATTTAATCTCTTTGTTTTTCAGCCAGCAGAGTGAGATCTACAGTGAGCGGCTGCAGGGAGCGTTTACTTTCTCCCTTACAACAGCCTGCTTGCTCATCTTCCAGACTTGCAGAGACTTGCTTTAAAATGGGGCTATATGGCAATCTGCTGTGGTGTTGGAAACACTCTTGTTTCTTGGGGGATTCAAAATCTTCCACAGAATTTACATAGCAGGAGGCTTTAAATGGGATCTGCTTTTAACTTCATGTGGCAGTTTTGGTGGCTAGAATGACAACAGACTAAAGGTATAGCACAGATAGGAGAACAGAATTGTCAGGTTGGCCACTCTGTCAAGAAATTAAGGATAGACAGAGAAGTTTAAGAAAACAGAACAGAGTGAAAAGAATACTGTAAATGTGTTTAATTTTATGTTGACATTCTCATCCTGCTACATTCCTCCCCATTCAAGATGGCAACATTATTATGATGCCCAGTCCTATAACCCTAGGAAGGGTTGGAACTTCCGCCCACCCACTCCAGAAGTTCCCCTCAGGGACCCTTAAACAAATGGAACAATTACCAAAAGGTAACTTAGGTAATTATAGATCCAAACAATATTGTTCCAATTAACTACTGTTTCCTGAAGTGTGCACAAATACAAACTGAGGCATACATTTTACAGTTTGTAACAATCACAAGAACATTATATACAGAACATCAATAATTTCCTGAAACAGTGTTGTCTGCACCAAACCTGGACAAGAAATCCGCATTTTTATGCTGGGACCCTGCCCTATGTGTCACCGTAAATTTATAGGACTGTAGAGACAGATACCACCTCATGATTCTCATGTTTTTATCTTACATGAGGTTCAGCCAACACAGTGGATTGTGATCTGTCACTATTATGAGTTCATTCCCCCAAAGATAGTATTTTAAAACCTCAATGGCCCATTTCATGGCCAGGCACTCTTTTTCTACTGTTGAATACCTCCTTTCCTTTCATGGAGCTTCCTACTTAGAAAAAGGATGGGATGCTCTCCATGTTTGTCCTGCTGTGTAAGAACTGCTCCAATGCCTGTGTCAGAGGCATCTGTCGGAACCTCAAAAGGTCTGGAGAAATCTGGACTGTGAAGAACTGGGGCAGAGCATAGAATAGCCTTTATTTGTCTAAAAGCCTTGTCACAGTCGGCTGTCCATTTAACCTTGGTGGGAAAACAATTCTTAGTGAGGATTGTAAGGGGGGTAGCAATGGTAGAGAAATCCAGAATAAACCGGCGATAGTAACTGGCCAGGCCTAAGAATGAACGTACATGTTTTTTTGTACTAGGCACAGAACTGTTTGCCACAGCTTCCACCTTGGTGATTTCAGGTTTTATGGAACCAAGATAACGAGTTTCGTTTTTTGCAATGGCACACTTATCTGGGTTAATAGTCAAACCAGTGTCTTTAAGGCTTTGGATGACTGCACTCAAGTGTACCAAATGGGTTTCCCAGTCTGGTCTGTAGATCACCACATCATCCAGATATGCTGCACTATATGGTTTATGTGGCCTCAATACATGATTCATGTACCTTTGAAAGGTGGCAGGAGCCCCATGCAATCCAAATAGCATCGTTGTAAAGTGGTGTAAACCAAGTGGTGTCCAGAAAGCTGTTATTTCTTGTGCCTGAGGTGCCAAGGGGATCTGACAGTACCCTTTTGTTAAATCAAGGGTACTGATGTACTGAGCAGATCCGATCTGGTCCAACAAATCATCTATCCATGGCATGAGGTACCCATCAAACTCTGAAACAGCATTTATGCATCTAAAATCCAAGCATAACCTCACTCCGCCTTCTTTCTTATTAACTACTACCAGGGGTGATGACCATGGACCACGTGATGGTACAATAACCTTGGCTTGCTCCATCCTTTTTACTTCCTCCACTACCTCCTGTCTAATTTTTTTCAGGAAGCGTATATGGTTTCTGGTGTATGGGCCTGGTCTGTGACAGTTTGATTTCATGGACCACCCCCTTCGCTTTTCCTGGGGCTTTAGTAAATGTACTTTTGTAATAGGTTAAGAGACTATAAATCTCTTGGCGCTGTGCTGGTGTTAAGTCTGGGTTGATCTGAATGGGTGTCCCTTTATGCAATGGATCTAGATGCTCATATGCTATATCCAGCTCTGTTTTTTCTTGTTCTGGCTATATATAGCAAATTACATCTGTTTTTGATTTCTCCTCCCATTTCCTTAACAAATTAACATGGTACACTTATTTTTGTGGTCTATGTCCCAGCATCTCTATCTCATAATTTACTATGCCTGCTTGTCGGACAATGACATAGGGGCCTTGCCACTGCATCAACAACTTATTCTCGGTGGTAGGCAAAAACAATAGTACTTTTTCCCTGGGTACAAACTGTTTATTTTTAAGTCCCATCTCATACCTGGCTTTTTGGGCCTGCTGTTTCTGGTCCACATTCTCGTGGGCCAGAGTTACATATTTTATTAACCTTTTTCTGAGTGACAACATGTAATCAATAACATTGGTATGCCCAACAGTTTTTCCATCTTCCCAATGTTCCCTGACCACATCTAATGGTCCTCTTGGATTGTGCCCATATAACAAGGAGAATGGTAAAATCCCGTGGTGGCTTGGGGCACCTCCCTATATGCAAACAAAAGGTAGGGGAGAAATTTGTACCGGTCTCTACCCTCCTCATGTACGTACTTCTGGAGCATTTTCTTCAGAGTTTTATTAAAGCGCTCCACTAATCCATCCATTTGTGGATGGTAAGGTGAGGTTCTGAGTGTTGTCACCCCCAACAATCTGCATAATTCAGTTAACATGACCGAGGTAAAATTACTGCCACGATCTGTCAATATATCCCTGGGAATCCCCATCCTGCTGAATACCTTGGCCAGTTCTTCGGCCACTCGAGGAGCTGTTACCGTCCTCATAGGGATAGCCTCAGGATACCGGGTAGCATAATCACAGATAACCAGGATATACTGATTGCCCTTTGAGCTTTTAAGCAAAGGCCCTACCACATCCATTGCTACTCGATCGAAAGGTGTCTTAACATATGGAATGGGCTGCAAAGGTACCAGGTCTTTCTTCCCCCCTTGTGCTACCAGCTGACATTGTGCACAAGTTCTACAGTATTCAGCTACATCTTGGTGGACACCTGGCCAACAAAACCTTGACAGGATTCTTTGAACAGTCTTGTTCTTCCCCTCATGGCCAGCCATGGGAATGTCATGAGCTAGGAACATCACCTGCTCTCTGTACTTGTGGGGCACCATCAGTTGTTCAGTCTCAGAACCATTTTTTACATCTATAGCAATTCTATACAACATTTTATTTTTCTGCATAAAATATGATTGTCCTTGTTTTCCTGTAGACACCTGTAAAAATAAAGGTTGCAATGACTCGTCTGCTAATTGCTCCTCATAGAAGTTTTTACTAGATAATCCTGGTAACCTGTTTAATATTCCAGCAGTATGTTGTTCTCTCCAAATCTTTTTCTCCCTTCTTCTTTCCTTTCAAGACTTTTTCCCTTTGCCCAAAGTCTCAAAATAGCCATCTTCAAAAGGAAACACAGAGTCCAGTTGGGCTTTTACTTGGGCTTTTGTAACCACATTAACTGGCTCTGTAAATGTCTGATGGTTACTCATCAAGGTAGCAAAGGTGGGAAAATCTTGCCCAATGATGACAGGGACTGGTAATCTAGGTACCAGACCAACGAGCACTTTACAACAAGCATTGTTTATTTTTTAAGTCAAGATGGGCAGTGTGATACTGGTGGATATCACCATGGACACATTGAACAGTGGTGTCCTGCTGGTTTACTGTACAATCAGGGGCTAGGTCAGCTCTTACCAGGGTTTGTCTACTCCCAGAGTCTAGTAATCCCAAGGTCTATTGATCACCTATACCCACTGTCTCGACATAGCCAATGTTTGCCAGAGCCAGATGTGTTGGCTTCTGTCTTTTATTGGGACAGTTTCTTACAATATGACCTTTCCCAAGGCAGCCATGGCAAATCAGTTCTGAATACGGGATTCTACCCCCCTCTATCCCTTCTTGCATATTGTCTCTGATTCTGGGTCTGCATATTTTGAGAATAAAAGGTCTTACCGGTGTTGCAGAAGTTCCTTGGTTACCTTGCTGTCCTCTGGGTCGGGAAGTCCTAGCAGCTAGGTAATCCTCAGCCAATTTTATGGTCTCCTCCACTGTTTCGGGCTTGTGCTCTTTCACCCAGACTTGAACATCAAAAGCCAGAACCTGGATAAACTGCTCAATGGTGATGAGTTCCATGATCTGGTCAACAGTTTTGGTAGTTGGTTGCAACCATTTAGCACAATAATCCCTTAATCTTGCATAGGTTTTCCTGGGAGTGTCATAATTGAACATCTTATGCGAACGGAACCTCTGACAATATGTTTCTTTGCTGATGTTATATCTCTGCAATATTTCTTCTTTCACTTTGGCATAGGTGGCAGCATCTGTCACACTCAATTGGCTGTATACCAACTGTACCCTCCCAGACAAGTAGGGTACCAATCTTATTTCCCACTGGTCCTGGGGCCAGTTGCAAGTCTGAGCCACCCTCTCGAAGGCAGTGAGATACGCTTCGATGTCATCACTTTCCGTTAATTTGGTTAGCTTAATGTCTCTAGGCATGGTTTGTTCTGCCTGTGCTTGTGACATCTCTTGGATGGCCTTCAAGGTGTCATTCCATTTCTGGTCCTGTCTTCTTCTTTCCTCCGCCTGTAGTCTTCAGTCCTCGACCCTCTGTCTTCGGTGTTCCTCCCTCTGATTCTCCATCTCAAGCTGGCGTATACATAGCCACTTTAACAGTTCAGGTTGACAGGTGTTGGAGGTACCTGTCTGGCTTATGGCTTTGGTGCTGCAGCCAGTACCGCTTCTTCTTCATCCTCAGCTTTCTTCATTTTGGGTCGTGTCCCAGGGTTCAATCCTGGTAACAAGGGCTCTCCAGTCTTCCTTCTCACTGACCTCGTGAGATGCAGTACACTTTGATCTGACTGTTCACTCTCTTGCATCTGCTAGGGTGTTTATGCTGCAACACCCCCTGGTATGCCTCCCAGGCAGCCTCGATGCACCAGGTTGAATCCCACTTCTCACACCAGTGTAAGCGTGTGGGTTCAATACCAGACACCAGTCCTTAAATCAAGTGCAAAAAAAACGCTGGTGTAGCGTTTATCATTTTATTTTCCAAAAATGATAATAACAAAAATTAACTGTTCAAAAAATATTTACAGAAAAGAAATGGGTGTTTAAACTTTCACACCAAAATAACAACAAACAAACAAAAAATAATCAGACTAGTCTTTCCTCAGACTCCCTGCTCTTCTCTGTATATTCAATATTTTTCTCCACTCTGGTGTATAGGCACTCACACCTCCTCTCCCTTGCTTGGTCAGAAGACACTGACCAGCACACCTCAAATCACATTTTTATACACAGGAACAGTCTGCACTAACACTGCGGTACTTATTTTAACTTTTTATTTAATCTCTTTGTTTTTCAGGCAGCAGAGCGAGATCTACAGTGAGCAGCTGCAGGGAGAATTTACTTTCTCCCTTACAACAGCCTGCTTGCTCATCTTCCACACTTGCAGAGACTCACTTTACAATGGGGCTATATGGCAGTCTGCTCTGGTGTTGGAAACACTCTTGTTTCTTGGGGGATTCAAAATCTTCCACAGAATGTACATAGCAGGAGGCTTTAAAGGGGATCTGCTTTTAATGTCATGTGGCAGTTTTGATGACTAGAATGACAACAGATTAAAGGTATAGCACAGATAGGAGAACAGAATTGTCAGGTTGGCCACTCTGACAAGAAATTAAGGATAGACAGAGAAGTTTAAGAGAACGGAACAGAGTGAAAAGAATAAATGTTTTTAATTTTATGTTGACATTCTCATCCTGCAACAATCATCCACAAAAAGAGCAATACAATATTCCTGTCCAACCAAGTCCCTATCATCCTGCTTGTTCTTCACAGTGACACCATCCCTTAAAAATAGAGCCACCTATTCATTTTCCACTGTATCTATCCTATTAGAATTAATGGAATTCCTCCTTGTTGATGCCCTGAGCATGTTTGTCCCCCAGTAGTTATCTATGGATATCTCTGAGTCCAAATGCAAAACAAAAAATGGGCACCATAAATCAGCTACATAAACTTTTTATTGTAGCAACTACTCACAAAACCATAAGACAGCAGCAGTAAGGGTGAAAATGCACCCCTGACTGGTTTTGCTCTAAGCTTCTTCAGAGGAGGTGTGTCTGTCAGCTATCAGGTGCTCCATTTAAATATTGAAATCAGTTAAAGTGACAGTACACCATAAAGTGCTCAAGTTTAGATACAATGAATAGCAAATATACAAATATGATATAATTTACAATAAATAGCACCAAAAAGTGACTAAAATGCAAATATAATTACAAATAGCATAAATAGATTGCAAGCAACCCTAGGAAATTTAGTTGGAAATAGCAGAAAATCCATATAGAAGGAAACTGAGAATTTATTTGTTCCTCAAGCTTCACCATTATTTATGTAAGGGTTGTTTCTACAAATCCATAAGTCTTCCTAGTGAAGGTGTGGATGCCTATATAAGCTAAGGATAGAGGGAAAAGATAAACAAGTGATTAGTTACATGGTATTTAGACAAATCCCATATTATCTCTTTATTTTGTTTTGATTTATCGTTGTAGAGTCTATTCTATCATTCAGGCATAGTTTAAATAAGGACTCTAACTGGATAATCCACAGAGCCTCTCTATCAAGAGTTAGAGTATTCAAATTACCACCTCTTCTATCTAAACTAACTTTTTTGACACCACAGAAGGTAAAAACATGTGAACCACTATTTTCTTGTTGACAGCTATGCTGGGCTAATGCATTAGAACAGCCTTTCTTTTCAATTCTGTGAAGGTGTTCCCCCACCCTAAAGTTAAAACTACGTGATGTCATTCCTACATAAAATGCTGAACATGAGCATTACTATATTTTATAGAAAGAACTACATGGTTACAGCTAAGGGAACCACCAGAAACAGGTGGTAATCATCACATCAATTCAGCTTTATTACTACATACTGTAGACAGAATAATAAAGTTAGGGAGATTATTCAGAAAAACTGTTCTGTCCTTAGGTCTGACCCATATTGAGAAATTACACAGAGAATACACCAAGAATGGTATATAAAAGAGTCACGAACCTGAGGGACAGATTCGTCCATAGTCTTTAGCCTACATACAATCCAGATCCTCCCTCTTCAGGTTGGTTACACCCTCTCCCTTAAGGAACATTTAAATGCAGTTGATGCACATTTTGCCAAAACTTTATCAAGACATCTTTCTTTACAAGTGTCAATGCTAAAAAGACCTTTGAATAAGGTCATTCATTAACTGTGACACAGAGAATATAGTGCATTTGGCTACTTTTTCATGTTCAGTATTTTATGCAGGCATGACATCACTTACTTTTAAGGTTAGGGTGGTGCAACACCTTCACAGAATTGAAATGAAAGACTGTTCTAATGCACTAGCCTAGTATATCTGTCAACAAGAAAACAATGGTCCATATATTTTTACCTTCTGTGGTGTCTAAAAAGTCAGATTGGGTAGAAAAGGTTGTAATTTGAATAGTCTTACTCTTGATAGAGAAGCTCTGTAGATTATTCAGTTAGGGGCTTTGTTTAACCCAGGCCTGAATGATAGAATAGACTCGACAACCATAAATCAAAACAACATTTGGAGCTAATATGTGATTTGTCTAAATAACATGTAACTAATTGTTTCTTTCTCTTTTCTCTCTATCCTTAGCTTATATAGGCATCCACACCTTCACCAGGAAGACTTATGGATTTACAGAAACAACCCTTACATAAATGAAGTTGAAGCTTGAGGAACAAATGCATTCTCAATTTCCTTCTATATGTTTTTTCTGCTATTTCCAACTAAATGTCCTAGTGTTGCTTGCAATCTATTAATGCTATGTGTAATTGTATTTGTGTTTTTAGTCACTTTTTGGTGCTATTTATTGTCAATTGCATCAACTTTATATATTTGCTATTCACTGTATTTAAACCTGAGCACTTTATGGCGTACTGTCACTTTAACTGACTTTACTATTTAAATTGGGCACCTGATAGCTGGCAGACACACCTCCTATGAAGAAACTTAGAGGAAAACCAGTCAGGGGTGCTTTTTCACCCTCACTGCTGCTGTGTGACTGCTGCTGTCTTATGGTTTGTGAGTACTTGCTACAATAAAACGTTTATGCAGCTGATTTCTGGTACCCAGCTTTTTGTCTTGCATTGATATTTTTTTACTGGAGCACAGAATTCACTACTTGAGCATTTTGTTTGCTGGCATCATCTCTGAGTCTCAGTCTATTCACATTTGCTAGGTGTGATTTGTTATATGGTTTCAAGTCAGAACTGTTATCCCCATCAGCTTCCTTACTCCAGCTGCGGGTCTATCGAGCTGAGCTGTCCTTCCCTTTTAAGATAATATGTTTATTTATTAGATCATTAAAAGGACCATCACATTTTTTTAATTGCCATATTCATAGAAAAGAAGTTAGCAGCTCTATTTATTGTCCAGTCATCTTCTGTAGTTTATAATGCAGTAATGGCAGTATCTATATTCACACCTCTGTCCTTTGCTTGGTGGACCGATGCATCTA
This sequence comes from Neoceratodus forsteri, assembly GCA_016271365.2. Classification (NCBI taxonomy): domain Eukaryota; kingdom Metazoa; phylum Chordata; order Ceratodontiformes; family Ceratodontidae; genus Neoceratodus; species Neoceratodus forsteri. Next base: position 1,319,166,107 of record CM028132.1, read on the forward strand.
ACTCTTGCCACTGATGATCCCCTGCACAAACTGCCTCTCCAATCCCTATCCTTTAAATCCCTCTGGTGGCCTGGTGGCATTAACAGTATGGTCTACTTTTTTGGAAAACTACAGCTCATCCTCAGCATGCAGACATTCCATGCCCCAGAGTGCCCTCTAGTTAGTTAAAAAAAAAGAAGACCTTCAGTCTTTCAGCAGAATCTTAACAAATATTAGCTTGTCTAACTTCTGTCACCGTCATTTCTCACAGGCTTGAATATAACTTTCCCCTTAGGAACATTTCTAATTCAGTAAATGACCTCACCATGTCCTTAGAATATGTACTATCTATTACACTGCAGACCATAGTCAGCTCCTCCCTCCAGCTACAGTGCTTGAGTATGGATCGATCTGCAGGTATCAAGGCTCCTGGACTAAACTCTCTCCCTTCTTTGTAATGCTCCATTCGTGAGAAGAGAGGCATGACAAGCAGGGCATCAGTGGCATTTGAAATGGCAGCTGCGATCTGAGCTTTGCAATCAACTGTTCCAGGGCAGGATAGAGTCGGGCCAGTAGGGCACTGACAGCAGGATTATTTTTAACACCTTGTTCTGTGAGTGTCCCTGTCATGCTTGCCTGCTTATGATCTGCAGGTAGAACGACTCCTGGATTGAACTCTGCCACTGCTTTGTGGTGCTCCAATTGCAGAGTTAATGTTGCTAATTGTACAGTGTAGTGAGCTTTAGTTTAAGGACAACTGTAACTTGTATGGAGGGTTAAAAGAGTACTAAACTGAGTGTGGGGGTTTTCTTCATTTTTTGTAATCCAGGAACTAGATCTCCAGGTCAGGGGTCAGATTGCAAAAGGGAGGGTGCATGACACACAAGGACAAACCGGGGCTTGTCAGTATGTGCTGCCATGGGAGGTCTTATTGGGAGGATAAAAGGAAGCACTTCTAACGTGTCCTGCACATTCATGTCCCACTGAATAAGTGGAAATGTGAAAGAGTGGAACAGGTGTAAAGACTGGTGTCATAGTGTCAGCAGATGTCTTCAGAAGGAAGTGAGGAGCAAGGAAGTGGGGTACTCTGCCAGTGACAAAGATAAAATACCTGTTTGCTTCTGCTACTGCAGTCATTGAAGGCTGGAAAGTAAGGGTAGGCCAAAACAAGGAATAGATGCAACACCATTTCTAATGTAGGTTTTCCGGTGGAATGAAAAATAACAAAAAGGGGAAAACCAAAAAACACCCTATTGGGGTAAAGGTACATAAGGGAAAGGTGGACGGTAAAGGGCAGGCCTAAGCAGAAACTAGGAGCAATGCCCATTCTTGGGGTAGGTGTTCAAAAGGAATAACAAAAAAAGGTGAAAAACTAGTAACACCCTATCAGGAGTAAAGGTACATAAGGGAAAGGTGGAAAGTAAAGGGTAGACCTAAACAGGGAATAGGAACAAAACTCTATCTAGGGTAGGTTTACAGGGAGTTACCAAACAACACAGAAACATAGAAACATAGACTTTGACGGCAGATAAGGACCGCTTGGCCCATCTAGTCTGCCCATTTCCCTACCTACAGGATAGGCCGCAGATCCTAGTTAACCAACAGCCTATTTCTTCCTACCCCCCACAAGAATTGCCTTATGTCTGTCCCATGCATTCTTGAATTCTCCCACAGTTTTAGACCCCACAACCTCCTCAGGAAGGCTGCTCCATGCATCCACTACCCTCTCTGTGAAATAATACTTCCTCACATTGCCCCTGAACTGCCCCTTCTATCTTTAAATTGTGTCCCCTTGTTCTTGCAAGTCTCTTTTTCTGAAAGATGCTACCCTCTTGGACTTTGTTGATTCCACTGAGGTACTTAAAAGTTTCTATCATGGCCCCTTCTCCCTTCTTTCCTCAAGGGTATACATATTAAGCTCCTTTAGTCTCTCCTCATATGGCTTCTCTTGCAGACCCTGCACCATTTTAGTTGCCCTACTCTGGACTGCCTCTATCCTGTCTATGTCCTTGTGGAGATGGGGTCTCCAGAACTGGACGCAGTACTCCAGATGGGGTCTCATCAACTGTCTGTACAGAGGGATAACAACTTCCTGTTTTCTGCTGCTGATGCCTCTCCCTATGCATCCCAGTATACCCCCAGCCCTCCCTACTGCTTTCTCACATTGCTTGCTAACCTTAAGGTCATCTGATATGATTACCCCCAGGTCCCTTTCCTTTTTGTTGTTTTTACTACCTCCCCAATTATGTATTCTTCCCCTGGGTTCTTGTTTCCCAGGTGCATTACTTTGCACTTCTTTGCATTGAATCCTAGCTGCCATACTTCTGACCATTCCTCCAACCTTGCCAAGTCCCTTCTCATCCTTTCCACGCCTCCTTGTGTAACAACCCTGTTGCAGATCTTTGTGTCATCTGCAAAAAGGCATACTTTTCCTTCCAGTCCCTCTGCAATGTCACTGATGAAGACATTAAAAAGGACTGGACCAATACTGAACCTCACGGTACCCCACTAGTAACTCCTCTTTCTTCAGAGTGGACTCCATTTACAATTACCTTCTGTGTCCTGTTGTGCAGCCAATGTTTTACCTAGGCTACCACCCTGGGACCCACTCCCAGGCTGGTTAATTTGACTATTAATCTTTTGTGTGGACTGTGTCAAATGCCTTGCTAAAGTCTAGGTAGGCCATATCCACAGCCCCTCCCTGGTCTACTACTTTGGTCACCCAGTCAAAGAAATCTATTAGATTCATCTGACATGACCTTCCTGCTGTGAACCCATGCTGCCTTGGGTCCTGTGCCCCACTGGCCTCTAGGTACTCAACTATTCTTTCCTTCAGAAGTGACTCCATCACTTTCCCTACCACAGAGGTCAGACTGACAGGTCTGTAGTTTCCTGCCTCTGTCTTGGTCCCACTTTTGTGAAGGGGAATCACATCCACCTTCCTCCAGTCCTCGGGTACCACACCATCCTCCCATGATTTATTAAAAAGATTAGCCAGTGGTTTCACTAGTTCCTCCCTTAATTCCTTTTAGAATTCTGGGGTGAATTCCATCAGGACAACAAAAAGGAAATAACTAATAAAACCTTATGAGGGGTAAGAGTAAATAAGTACTTCCAAAACAACACTGGGAAGAATGCTGAAAGTGATCCATTGCAGTAGCTGTGGGGCAACAGTTTTCAGAGAGACATTCTGAAGACTGTGGTGTTGCCCCATCTTCGTGCACCTCTTTTGGTTGAGGGAGGAAGTTGCTAGACTCCTGGCTGATTTGGCTGGGGGGCAGTCAACCTCCTTTTGTACCCACGAGCCACCAGGTCAGACACTGTTACCTCAGAGGGTGCTGAGAAGGAGGAGCAGCTGGGCTATGGCAGACTCTGGAAGGGTGGTGGTGGTGGTGGGTCAAGGCACATTTCTCAACTGGTACCACTAAGTAATTCCTTCACCACTCTGGTAGGGTGGGGCTGCAAAGAAGAGGCACCCATGATGGGGATTAAGGAGGATGTGGGGATCCTGCAAAGCTGAGACTATAAGATGGTTGGTAGAGGACCCCACAAGAGGAGGAGGAGGCAACTATCGGTGGGGTACTTGATTGAAAGGGGGATAGATCTTGGAATAGGAAGGGCAGCAGAAGGATGTTAAGTGCCTACGAGGCACCACAGCCAGAAGAGATGGGAAGACAATAGTGAGGACTGCTATGGTAGCAGGAAGGGAGCCAGACCTTGATGTCATTATCCACCTGGGGACTAATGACCTGGCTGGAGACAAGGCTGGGATCATGCAGGGGTTGTTCAAGGCACTGAGGAGTTGTCTTAGGCAGGTAGTATGTTCAGTGGCTTTCGCAAAGATGCTGCCTGTGTATGACAATGGGGAGTAGTTGAATCTCTGCACCAGGACCTTCAACTCATTGTCAAAGAAATGGAGCAGAGAGGAAGGGTTCACTACACTGGGAACAGGGATCTAACCTGGAAGGATGGGTGCCTCTACAAGGGTGATGGTCTGCATCCATCCAGGAGAGGAACTACAGTCCTCAATGGATAGTTTTTGGTGAACATTTAAACTAGCTGAGGGGGTAGCAGAAAACAACAGGGAGGCAAGAACTGTCCCCCACAAACTAAAGTAGAAATTAGGGGGAACATGACGGGAGAAAAGAACCACAACATGCAAAATATAAAGGAATCAGAGTGGTAGAAATGAAGGGGAATGGAAATGATAGTATCAAAAACAGAGGGGTGAGGAAGGCAGGCAAAAAAGGAAAAAAGTGGGTTAATAAAGTGAGAACAAAACCTAGAAGGCCATATGTGTGAACATAGAAGTCTAGGAAATATAATTCTGGACCTAGAGGCCCTCATGGCAAAGGCTGACCTAGATATTGTGGCCATTACTGAGTCATCGTGCGCTGAGAACCATGACTGGGACAGAGCCATACCAGGCTACACTCTGTTTAGGAAGGACAGGGTAGGGGTAAAAAAGGAGGGTGTGTGGTGCTTTATGTGAGGGAAAGAATACGAGTGACAAAAATACATGTAACATGGGGGCAGGGGGGCAGACATGCTGTGGGTCACCCCAGAAAAAGGAAACAGAGCTACTATTCACACTGGTGTGATCTATAGACCTCCAGAAGAGGAGGAGGAGTTAGATAAAGTACTGGTGGAAGCCACTGGCATGATGGGAGAAAAGGGGAGATGCTGCTGATTGGAGACTTCTATCTGCTGGATGTAGATTAGTGCATCCCAGGTGCAGTTTCAACAAGATGCAGAGACATCCAGGTCTCCCTAGTGGAGGTGTTCCTCAGGTAACTAGTCAACAAACTCACTCATGATGGGGCAATGCTTTACCTGGTACTCACTAATGTGGACAGTGTGGCAGACATCAAAGTGTGAGGTCACCTGGGGACCAGTGAAAACCATACAGTGTGGTTCCACATAAGGATGGCTGTGGTATCAAATCACACAGGGACGAGGGTCCTGGACATCAGGAGGGTAGTTTTTATAAGGATGGGTGAATGTCTTATGGATAGGTCTGTAATTACTTCACAGTAAAATTTGACAAATTTCACGGCACTTCATGGAGGAAAAAATAATTTCACTGCACTACACGGTCCAAACAGCATTGTACTTGGATCACTAAATTCAGTTTTGCATGTACCTGGGAGTCCGAGAATCCTGATTATCGGGCAGTGAGGAAATGCCAGTTGGTTTCTTTTTTTTTTTTTTATTCCACTCCATATGCAGAAACAATAGAGGACCTGGCACACATAATCGGAAATTGTACAGCGGCATGCCTATGTTAGAAGTAATCCAAAAGATTATATTTCAAGATCCATTTATGTTTTGGATGGCTGCTTTGAATATAAGACTGCAAACTGCTCAGTTTCATTTTCTATTGGGTAAAATTAGACTGAACATTAATCTCCTTACTGTGCAATCATCTGCACTTCGCAATGAATACTTCGAACAGATCGCTGACTTCATTTATTTTTTCACTACTTTCCTTCAAGAAAAGTGTTAAAGTTGTTGGCTAATTCTGTGTAATGTTACAGATATGATTTTTCCCTGCAACTCTGGGATGGTCATAGAATGCTGATTGGCGACACAACATAGGGAGGGTTCAGTTCTGAGTAATAACACTTCATTTTGGGCTTGTGTGTGAATTAAGTTTTGCGTGACATTTGTAAGTGCCCAGGAGGCTGAGAAACAAATATGTGGAGATTGGTGTAATAAGGTGATTTTCAAGGGAGGGGGTACCAATTTCATGGGACTGAGTAAATTTGCAAATTTCATGGTAATCGTGAAATCTGTGCACCCCCACCCCAATGAAATAATTACAGCCCTACTCATGGATGGTCTGAAAGGGGGAGATGACCTACTGTAGGTGGGGTCAAGGAACAGCTCACAAAGCTTAAGAGGGCCATATTTAAGGTTACAAACTCATGTGTCAAGCAAGTGAGTAAAAGTAAGATGAAAAAGAGACTGCTGTGATTCTTGAAGGAGGTAGCTAAAAACGTAAAGGCTAAAAGGGTAGCATTCAGAAGATATAAGGAGATGCAGAGGGAGAAGGATGGGCAGGTGTATCTGAAGAAACAGAGAGAAACAGGGAAAGCAGTAAGGAGCACAAAGGCACAAACTGAAGAGAGGCTAGCCCAAAAAGTAATAAAAACATTAGGGGACAAGACATTTTTTTAGGTATGCAAGCAAAAAGAGGAGGACCAGGGTATGGATTGTAAGGTTAAAAAGGAATGGGGGTGACTGTACAGAGAGGGACCAGGAAAAGGAAGACATATTGAACAAATACATTTGTTCAGTGTTCAAGGTGGAAGGAGAAGGGGATGGGCAACAAAAAAATAACAGGTGCTCTAAAAGGAGAGTGGGGGACACTAGTCCTATTTCAGAGGAAAGAGTCTTAAAGGGACTCGCAACTCTGAAAATGGACTAAGCAATGGGACCAGATGGGATACATCCTAGGGTATTCAAAGAGCTCATGGAGGTTCTTGCTGCACATCTGGCAGTCTTATTAAATAGCTCACTGGTAACAGGCACAGTTCCAGAGGACTGGAGGAGGACAGATATAGTCCCTCTTCACAAATGAGGTAGCAGGAAGGAGGCTAGCAATTATAGGCCAGTCAGTCTAACATCTGTGGTTGGAAAGTTAATGGAATCACTGCTGAAGGAAAGGCTAGTGGAACATCTTGAATCAAAAGGGTTACAAAACCTGAGAGAGCATGGATTCATGGGAGGGAGGTCATGTCAAATGAATCTGATAGATTTCTTTGAATGGAATTAGATCAGGGTAGTGCGGTGGATGTAGCATACCTAGATTTCAGTAAGGCATCTGACACTGTTCAACAAAAGAGACTACTTTCCAGTAGAAGTGATGGAGTAAAAACAGTGGTGAGATTCAAAAATGCCTAGGATAGGCACAAGGAAATTACAAGGATAAGGAAGGAGGGGGGCAGATTGAGTCACAGATCAAGTAGGGTCTGCATCAAAAAATGAACAAAAATGGGCAGTGGGCCCAAAGGTGGTAAACTGGGTAAGAAATTGGTAGGGGATAGGAGACAGAGGGTGGTGGTAAATGGAGTTCACCTTGAGGAGGGGAGTGTGACCAGTAAGGTGCCTCATGGAACAGTGCTGGGATTCATCATCTTTAATGTCTTTGTAGGTGGAATCTCACAACAGCTGGAGGAGAAGGTCTGCCTCATTGTGGATGGCACCAAAATCTGCAATTGGGTGGACACTCGAGGGGGGGATAAACAGGGACCTGAGAAAACTTGAGGAGTAGTCAAAGGTATGGCAGCTGAGATTCAATGTGAAGAAGTGCAAAATAATGTACATGAGGCACAGAAACTCAGGGCAGAGTACAAAATGGGGGCAGTGTTACTGATGGCCACCAAACAGGAGACAAAACTGGGGGTAATCATCTCTTATGACCCAAAGGTGGCCAGGCAGTGCGATAAGGCAATTGGAAAGGCTAGTGGAATGCTAGGATGCATAGGGAGAGGGATCACCAGCAAAAGGAGGGAGGTGGTGAAGTTTTTCTTACAGATCACTGGTGAAACCTCACCTGGAATACTGTGTGCATTTCTGAAAACCTCATCTCCAGAAGGACAGAGTGTAGGCAGTCAAGAGGAGGGCAACTAAAATGGTGTGGAGTCCTCATCATAAGCACTACTCAGGTCGTGCCTGAAAATAGTCATGCTATGGCTGTTGCACTTACCTGGTAAACAAAAACTAAATAAATACTAAAGGAACTCAATATGTATGCCCTGGAAGTGAGAAGGGAGGGGGGATATGATAGAACCCTTTAAATATATCAAAGGGGTAAATAAGGTACAAGAAGAAAGTATTTTTCAGAACAAAAGGTGCACAGTAACAAGGGGTCATGCTATAAAGTTGGAGGGGGATAGACTCAGGAGAGATGTGAGGAAGTACTTCTTCACACAAAAAGTGGTGAATTCCTGAAACAGTTCACTAGCCAATGTTGTGGGGGAAAAACAGTGATGAGGTTAAACAATGCATGGGATAGGCATAAAACAATCAGTGAAAAGGAATGGAGGGATGGAGAAACAGCTGGAGATCAAGTAGGGTCTACGGCTATACTGTAGTTAGGGAAAAATGGGCAGACTGCATGAACCAAGAGGTCATTATCTGCTGATAAATTCTGTTTCTATGTATGGCAAGCAAGCAGGCACAGAGCTTTAACTGCAATAGCATTATGGTCCTGTAATGTCCCTCCAACTTTCCTAATTTTACAATGGAGTCCCCCTATGAATCCAACTTATTACCACTCTACCCAGCCTTTTGCTTTCTCCTCCATGGCAGATTAGTCATAAGACTGGGCAAAATTCATGGATATGGATTCCACAAAATGATAACAAACTTCCACAATTTTCAAAACTCATGAAATTTGAGTTGCAGTATTATTATTTTGCAATATTTGGCTGCTTGTTACATCCTTTACACAAGAGATTAAAAAAAAAACTGGCACACTCAGCCTCCTTTACCAAACTTGATAACACTGCATCCTTGCAAGAGGTGTTTTCAAGCAGTGTGACATCCAGTATAAAGAGGATGGGGAAGGAGCAAGCTGGACCAGACTCTTGCTGGTACCAAAGTTCATAGACAGAGTTTTTTTCAGCGTGTGTTTACCCAAAGTAGATTCTGCAAAATGAAGCTCACTTCCAAAATCTCTCTTTCACCCTTTGCACTGTCCCTCAGTCTTGAAAGATTGCCAAGGCTCCCCCTCCACAAAGGGAGTGATCCCTCTACTCCAGGAAACTTCTGCCCTACTCACTTCCTTAATCTCTCCTTCACCCTTTGCACTGCCCTCAGTCATGGAAGACTGCCAAGGTTCTTCCCCTCCTCAAAGGGGGTGATCCGTCTGTTCCGGGCAACTTCCACCTTATCTCTCTCCTCCCTTCTTTTGTAAAGCTGCCAGAGAAACTAGTCTACTCATGGCCTGCAGACTTCCTCCACTCCTCCAACTTACTCTCTCCCTTCCAGACTGACTTTAGGAAGGATCATTCCACCATTTTCTCTCCCTACTTAAGGTCACTGACTCCATTCTCTCACGGATAAATCAGGGTCACATCACAGTGGCCATTTTCATAGATCTGGCCAAAGCCTTTGACTCAGTGTCCCATTCACTCCTTCTGGAAGATCTGAGCTCAGCCAGCCTCTCAGTTCCCGTTGTTGACTGGTTCCATTCCTACCTCTTGGATCGTCAGTCATTGGCAGAGGCAGAAGGTGAAATTTCCCTACCCCTCCCTAGCAAGGTCTGGATCCCACAGGGCTTTATTCTGGGTTCAGTCCTCTTCTCTGTCTTCCTAAATGATGACCCCTCTGCTTGTGGCAACTCGCATATTCACATGTATGCAGATGACACAGTTCTCTATATCTCTGGTCCCTCGACTGCATATCTGGAAGTCTTACTCCAGCAAGACTTTCACAATGTTTTGCACTGGTTCCAGTCTAACCAACTTTGGGTCAAAACAAAAGAAAACTGTGTCTATAACCTTTGGTACCAGCCAGAAGCTGGCCCAGCTTGACCCCCATCCTCTTCACACTGGATGGTACACTGCTTTACATAGTCCCAGTTTTCAAGTGCCTCAGCTTGTGGTTAGATAGTAGGCTTGACTTCTCTGCCCGCACTGATGTAATTCTTGTCAAACTCTGCCCCAAACTTGGTGCCCTGTACCACAATAATGATTGCCTTTCTCCCCAGGTCTGCTAGGAGCTGGTCACTAAAATGGTTCTTGCTGTTTTTGACTATGCATTTGTGGTTTATGGCAATGTGCCATCAACCCCTTTTGCCAGACTTGACACCCTCTGCAATGCTTTCTGCTGCTTTGCTACCAACTCAGCCTCTTGTACCCACCACTGCTCCCTTTACTCCTCCCTGTCCTTCTTCCCTCTCCTGTCACATTGCCAGTCCCATTGTGTTTCCTTCAACTCTAAATACTGGTTTAAGTCATCCCCTCAAAGCTATCCCATCTCTTCTGTCCCACCCCTTCTCTTACTCCCTTTGCTCAATGGACCTGTACACCTTCTCCCTTCCTCACCCACACTTCTCAGTCAGTAAATCTGCTTTCTCATGCCTCCTCTCCTCTCTCTGGAACCAGTTTCCCTCCTCCATCTGTCTCTCCCTCTCCCTTCCCACCATTAAGTGGCAACAAAAACTCCTCCCCCCTCCCTCTGCTCCTGCCAACCCTCTTCCTGAACCATTACTTACACTTACCTGTTTTTTGACACCCCATATAACTCCCTCCTCTCTAACCTCATAGTTCTGGCAAACTCATTTAGTAAATCAACCTTTGACTCCTCTTTTCAGCACCATCTCAACTTCCTGTCACTCTGGCACTATGCACTTTTTGAGTTTTCCAATTTGCATGCTAATTTATTTGTCTTCCACATACTATACAATGTTTTCTATTTTGTCTGTGCTGTAATCAACTTACATGTTTTATGTCATCATCACTGTAACCACTTGACTACTTGATTCATTCAGTCACTCTAGTGGGACTCTAAAGGGACTAAAGATAAGCTGCTGCTAGTCACCTCTGTAGCTCAGTACAAGTTGATGCACACTTCTGGTTAATAGACTCACAAGTAATGTAACTCTTTGTTGGGAAACCCCTAGAATAGAGTAAAATTACCTCATATTGACAGCTCTCATTAAGGACAAGGGCGTACCTCTATTACTGAAACCCAATTTGTATATCAGAAAAACAGCCTGCTAGCAAGACTAGAAAACACTGCCACTGAGCTCCGCATCATGAATGGGAATAAATCAGGTATAGTGCTGGTATTGCTACTAGCACCAATTTACCATTACCAGCCCACAATGTTAAATTGTCATACACTGGGCCAAATTAAACTAAACATCAAATTCAACATTACCTGTGGGGAAACCTCCCCTAACCTATTACATGGCCCTCCAGTACAACAACTGCACCACGATGCATGCACTACAAGAATCACCACCAAGGGCCACTACGGCCCATGAACACTGAATGCCTAATCCTGAAATTCATGCAGTTCCAAGCCTTGGTCTACCAAGAACAACTAGACATTATAAGCCTAACTGAAACCTGGCTGTCCTTGAAAATTATGGACTGCTCAATAGCACTCCCAGGCTACAAAATTTTTAGGCTGAACAGAGCATCCAAGTGAGGTGGGGGATGCCTCACATACCTTCGGGACAACATGCAGGGCAATACAGTCCCTTCCTCCAGTAACTCCCCTGTGCATGAATTACTGGCCACTTGAATCTTGCTAGAGGGTCCAGAAAAAGGCACTCACAGTGATCTCAGTATACATACCCCCAGGGAAGGCTAAATTAGGACTACCTAAAGTTATTGAACTCACTAAACAAATCAAAAAGAACTCAGGTCCTGATTAGAGGAAACTTTAATATCAACTGGCTCTGTAAAGAGAGTAAGCCTCTCAAGGATCTCATTGCCACCACGTACCTTACCCAGCTAGTGCAAGAACTAACTTGCCATAATTACAAGACTGGTAATAGTACCCTCATTAACTAGGTACTGGCCAGCTGCCCGGAGTGGGTGATGGGGGTCACTGTTTTACCGGATTCTCTGGTGACCACTCCCCAATCATCTACCACTGGTTTAACAAACAAGAAAAGTGTGTGCCTGTAACTGAGAGTAGAGTATTCAGGAAAGGCATGCTGAATGATTTCAAAGCCAGTCTTGACAGAGTTGACTGGAATGCACTGTATAAAATCGAGGACGTTGCTATGACATTAAAGTTCTTCACAGACCATTTGCAACATCTTCGCACCATTGAGAAGGTGTAAAGTCCATGGCACACAGAATGGGTGGCTCACTGGAAGCCTAATGGAGATGATGCATCATATAGACAACCTGTGGAATAAGGCCAAAGCCTCAGAAATAGCTCATGACATGCTATAGTACCGTGAAGCTAGGAACAAGTGCTCCTATGCCATCAGGACAGCCAAGGCCAAACACTACAAAGAACAACTCACTAAAACTTGGGGCAATGGTAGAAAGTTTTGGGACAACATAAAACAGTTGCAAGGTAAGGCTGATAAGAAAGTACCCTCTATACTCAACCTTAATGGTGGCACCACACTGCACCCTCTAGCCATCCCCAACTCCTTCAATGCTGCCTTCACGGATTTGAGCTCTGTCCTCCTTCATGATTGCCTGAATGACTTGGTGGCTCTGCAAGATAACACTGCCTCACTTAACAACCACCCAAAATTCTATTTCGGAGCATCTCAGTAAAGGACACTAAGAAATACATAAAAAGAGTGTGTGGGTAAACAAGAATAGGTAACGATTGAATTGACATGAAGATAGTGGGACTCACCCTTGATGAGGTGATTGTCCCAATCACAAAAATCTTCAACAAGTCCCTCTCCTTGGGAAAATTCCCCACCTTGTGGAAGCAGGCACTCATCACACCAGTGTACAAAAGTGGTGACCCAGCTTTCATGGCCAACTATAGGCCCATATCCATACAGTCCCCCCTCTCTAAAGCACTTGACAGAACAGTGTCAAGCCAGCTTACCGAATATCTGGATAAATACAACCTACAGTGTCCTCAGCAGCACGGTTCAGGGAAGGCCACAGCACCACCACAGCCCTGTTTGAATTCACAGACTATGTTCACCTAGCCATAGATGATGGAAACCTTGTGGGGCTCATTTTTGATTGACCTAATGAAGGCATTTGATACAGTCAACCATAAGATTTTCCTACAACAACAGGCAGATCTGGGCCTGTCACCAGCCCCTGTGGGTTGGTTTACTGACTATCTAGCCACCAGGAACCAAGGTAAAGATTAGAGCAGTGTAATCTACTGCCAGAGAGGTCTCCCTAGACTTCCCTCAGGGATCCATCCTAGGTCCTCTACTGTTTAGTCTCTTCATAAACAGACTTCACGTATCATGCCCCAGTAGAGTCATCTTTTATGCAGATGATGCAGTAATTCTGAGCCGAAGCTCAAATATAAGTAAACTGGCAAGTAAACTGCAAACTACCTTCAACTTGTTGGAGGACTGGATTACAAACTACAAACTGCTCCTCAACTATAAAAAAACAAAATGATGTTACTAACCAGCCCCCACCTTAGAAAAAAGAATCTAATGTTGACCATCACCAACAACAAGAATGCCTCACTTGAGCAGGTACAGGTATTCAGATACCTTGGTATTCACATTGATGAATACTTCACCTTCTCCTATCACATCGATCACATGGTAAAAAGCATCAACGCTAAGACTGGAATCCTGTATAGACACGGGAAATATCTCACGCCCGATGCCCTGTGACTATCGGTCACAAGTTCCGTACTGTCACTGGATGATTATGGCCTAGTGGTATACAGTGCAGCCTCTGACACTGCCTTAAAAAGAATCTCCACTGTGCTAAATAAGGCCTGCAGGCTTGTCCTATGGGCTATCAACCAACAGCACACATGCCTGCTATAAAATCATTGGGTACGCATTGCGCCACAGCTTGGATTTTTGTATTTGGAGTCTGAAATAAATTGATTTGACTTTCATTATTTAAATATTGGCTCCTTTCTGCTTTCAGTGTGTGCTTTACTACTTTGGTTTTGATTATTGTAATAGAGGTTTGCCACCTCTATAGAGCAGCACCATATCCCTTTATCAGCTTACAGCTTACTTTCTGTAACAGTTTACAATCACACAAACTGACTCAACCTTAGGGACAGGATAAAATTCCAGACCTGCATCTTAGGCAAAAAAGCACTGCTAGCTCTTGTACCCCCTTGCATCCAACAAATGTTCCAGGCAACTAGTTCCCAGCACAATACCCATGGGACTTCACGTTGCGCTTTCAAGGTACATTTCAGAAGAACATCCTTGGGGCAACACTCCTTCTCCTACAAGGTTCTGCAGTGGTTGAATGATCTCCCAGTCCACACAACTGGCTTACACAGCCTGATGATCTTTAAAACACAACTTAAAAAGCACCTCGCCAACTTATCCACTTGCAACTGCTTCAAGTAATACCTACTTCCCTATGGGAGAGCCATCCCATCACACAGTAGCAGCACTTAGCCTCTTACCCCAGCCACCCCTACTTATAGTAACAACCCTTACTAGTAGCACTTGCCTTGTGAGTCTCTAATCCCCCACCCCCATCTCTTTGTGTATCTGAGGACCCCCAAAGTCCAGCCAAGGGCCTCACCATCTATGCTTATGAGGCTGCTACTGCGACTACCATCTCCCTCCAATTTGCCCCACTTTTCCCTGGACACTTCCCCTCCCATCACCCCACTGACTCCCTTCCCCCCATCCTGCTTAGCTATATCACTAACTAAGCTCTGACAAAGCCTTCCTCTGGCAGCACAGAGTTTCACTTTCCATCTCTATAATACTTTCTATTCTTTCCCATTCTCCTTTAATTAAGATCAAATAGTAGTCTACACCCCATACATATTATAGCTCTGCTCTTTACACTAGAATGTATAAACAACTCTAAAGTCTATGACTGGGTGAAATTATTGTTTCAAACTTTGCCAACTGACCTTGTAGTTGATTCTTGTGACATTGCTATTTTTGTTGTGTATGTCCTGTCTAGATGTGTAATCTTTGTAAACGAGCTTCCAGCTCAAAGGTTGTTTCCGAATCAATAGACTTGAAATTTGAACTTGAAACACTTCACCAGTCTGGCTGTATTTGGTTTGTAATTGTACTTCTCCCCTTTCCCTTTCCCCCAGGTTGCACCTGTAAATGAGCCTCAGCACAGTGTGCCTCTCCTGGCTACCAATTTTTAAATCAATAAAAAATCTTCAGTTTTTACGTTACAGTGACTTAAACATTTGCAGTTTACACATGTGCGAAATTGAATTTCAAAATGTCAGTATGTGCATAGGCCCGGTGGTAGTGCTACTGCCTGCCATGCTGGTGTCCTGGGTTTGAGAGCTGATTCAGGTTCCTCTGGGGGTCGACAAGGAGAGAGAGGATCAAGCATCTCATGGACTGCTCTCCTTTCCCAGGGAGGGGGATCCAGTTGTACAACACATCAATTTCCACCAAGTGGAGTATTGATGGTAGGGCAGCAGAGTGGCACAAGGAGGAGTGCTGCTGATAGAAAAGAAGCATGTCCATACCTCCAACTTTATCAAAAAATAGTCTGAATGCTTGGCTGTTAATAACTCAGCCCCTATTTTAGGCTAGAAATCTGAATCGTAGCACACATAAATGCGTGTTGTGAAACTGAAAATGCATCAGAGGTAGAGAAATGTGGATCAGTAGTTTTAAAACTAGAGAGGAATAACATAAATACATTTTGACAGAATTTCATAACATTTTGTGGGAATTCTGAAAAAAGGGAATGAATGTTTGAGTTTCCATGAATTTCACTGGTGGAAATTTCAATTTTGCAGAGCCCTCCATGTTGTACAACTATGACGGGGGTCACATACGTGTGCTGATCTGTGCCTACAGTAACTCTTTTTGCTGACCAGGGATTTCCAAGAATGTGTGTCTGTCTGGGGAGCTGGGAATGAGGGCAGGACACAATAAAAATGATCAGCATCAAAACTTCAAGTGTACCATCTGCCTCAGTGAAATGTAACAGGCTGAGCTGGCTCACCTGTTGGAGCAGCTGAGAAATGAAAAGGAAGTTATAGAGACTGGTGTGGACAATGAAGTTGCTGTGGTTGGTTAAAGTGTTTAAGGTACCACTGTACTTTTCCTCATGATTGTCACCCTGCAAAGACTATAGGAACCCTGGTCAGCCTCCTGTCAAAGGATATAGGGGCCTGTAATTATAAACACCCAAGTGTCAACTATAATAGACTTGCTGAGTTGACAAGTCATGGTTGATTACAAGCTGAAACCATTACCTGTGGTATAATTCTCTTGTTGCATGCCCTGCAATACACCTAAGAACATACAAACATAAGAATGTGCCAGCAGATAAAGGCCTTACCATCTGTCTGGTCTGCCCAAGAGTGCAGTTCCCACTATGTTTACAGAAAAAACTGCCCCTCCCCATATCCCCCCTGACCCCTCTCAAATACCCCTCCAACCTTCTACCCACAAATTTCCCCTTCCACCTTGTCCCAACCTCTGTGGAAGACATCTACCATTTTTAGGGATATCTTCTCCTCCAGCAAGTCATTCCACTTAACTACCACTCTCTTGGTGAAAAATGTCTTCTACATCTCCCTCCTAATCCTTCCCTCCATCAACTTCAGACTGTTTCCCCTAGTAATCTTATTTCTACTATGGCTGAAAAGGCTCATAGTGCTCACCTTGTTTATACCTTTTAGTTGGCAGTATGTACCTGTTGCTAGCTTTTGAATTCTGACAAACCTTTTGCCTATGTATAATAACACTTATGCACTTCCTATTTTCCACTTTCTTATTAGTCCTCGGGCTGAAGCCAACATTCTGTGACCAGGATCTGGGCCTGACTCGGCTACTAGTTGGCTATGTTAAGGCCACGGGCCTGGTCTTTGCTGGGATAGGCAGGAGTTCCTTGTTGGCTGGGGTTTTCCCAGAGTTTCTTAAACAAGCTCTAGTTAAGCCCCTGCTGAAGAAACCATTACTGGACACTGATGTCCTGGCAAATTACTGGCCTATCTAAAACCTTCTCTTTTTAGTGAAGGTTCTTGAGAAGGTGGTAGCAGAACAGCTAGAGGATCGTCTCATAGACTTCCAAATTTATGAACTTTTCCAGTCTGGATTTAGGGCCTTGTATAGCACAGAGACATTACTGGTCAGGGTATAGAGATCATAAGATGGTATGAGCCGAGTTTTCATTGTTACACTGATGATACTCAGCTCTACCTGTCTTTCACATACGGGAGAACTGACGCTGTTGATGTACTGAATAAATGCTTGGCTGAGGTCCAGGCTTGGATAGCGTCAAACTGACTGGGACTAAACCCTGGGAAGACTGAGGTTCTGGTGGTAGAGCCAGGTCAGAGGGTTGGGCTTGGAGCCTCCGGTGATTGGTTGGGCCTTTTTATAGGTCCGACAGAACTGGAGGTTTCATCAAGGGTGAAGAATCTGGGTATTGTATTTGACAGCGAACTGACATTTGATGTTCAGGTGTCAGCATTTGTCCAGACCAGATTTTATCATCTCTCGAACATTGCCCGGATCAAGCCCTTTGTCCCACCTGAGGACCTGGCCACACTGGTCCATGCTTTCCTGACCTAGAAGCTCAACTACTGTAACACCCTCTACCTCATGGTAGGAGGTGGTGCATTGTGGTGTCTGCAGCTGCTGCAGAATGCAGCAGCACAGGTGTTGACTGATCATTCTACATTCAGTCACATCACCCCTGTGCTGCACGAACTGCACTGGCTGCCAGTGTGCTGGTGCATCACCTTCAAGTTAGGTCTTTTGACCTACAAGACCCATACACAGATTGGGTCCAGCGCTATCTGAAGGATCTCCTGCACCCCTACATCCCATCTCACCCCCTCAGATCAGCTATGAGTGCTCTCCTGGAGATCCCCAGAGCAAGGCTGAAGACCTCTGGGGACTGGGCAGTCGAGGTAGCTGCACCAGCTTTATGGAACTCATTGCCAGGGTATCTCCATGAGGCACTGTCCACTGAGATATTTAAACATCAATTATAATCTTTCTTGTTTTCACAAGCTTTTGGGGTCTGAAGGGGCCACTAAAGATCTAGAATGGGTTCAGTTGTTTTCATTATGACGGGCTTCACACACACACACACACACACACACACACACACACACACACACACATATATATATATATATATATTCATGGCAAAAAACTACATTTAATGGAGTTTGCCCTTTAAGGGGCAGACCAGGTTGTCCTGGTGCACCCCTTCACTTTTCATCAAGATGGTGTGCTCAGAAGGGAAGGGGGGAAGGGAGGAGAGGGCCAGGGGATAGAACAATGGCCAAGCAACCGGAAGGGAAGGGGCAAGTGGAGGTACATAATGGGCAACACGAGAGTGGTTCAGCCACTTTTGCTGGAGTTTTGATCCATTTGAAACTGCAGCACATCAGATTGGCTGAACAATTGGAGAGGTTAGTGCACCAGGTACAGCAGGTAAGATAGCTTCCAATGAATGAAGTTTTTAAAAAAATAAAAAGTTAATAATGCAATATACTGATAGCTGTATTACTTCACTAAAAAAAAAATCTTTTTAAGATACATTGTTTGTGACGGCTTTACAATAACCTTCTGTTTGAAGGAAGTTTTTAGCATTGCTGGCCTGGATGAATGTGTTTATAGTGGTTTAGGGAATACTGAGGTGGTATGCCTTGGTTCATAGGTGACTGGTTCATTAGGCTTCAGTTTGAGAAAAAATTATAGTACTGCTGGTTCAAGGACATGCGTTAGTGGTTGTAGGAATTTTATAGCTGTACTGAGATGTATACTTGTTTTAAAATCGTGTGGCGATTAGGCACAGATAAGAGAAGTTTTGTTGGAAAAGCACTTTTGGCCCAGAGAAGGGTTATCTATTTAGAAAAGCTGAGGTTCAGGACAAGAGAAAGCCTGAGATTGTGAGAAGCTGGGTTGAATGGGGTCTCCACTGGCCTTTAGCATCGCTGGTTGAGGGGAATCACAAAGGTGATTGAAACAGGTTTTGAGGCCTTACAGGATATGGTAGGCTCCCTACATAGTTTCTTTGTACTTGTTTTACCTAAGAGGCCCCCAAAAAGAGGCAAAATTGGAGGAGAAAACTCTTTTTCTGATGCTTCCAAATAGCTGAGCTCAGCAGCTCTCTACGGAAGGGTTTCCACACGCCAGCTTTACCGCGTGGCCTTGGAACAAATCCCCACCCCCCCACCTCCCAGCTACCTCCTTGCATCCCCAAGAGGAGATTGGCTGATCGGATGGACAGCATCAGTCTCACTGCCCTAGGTGGTGGCGTTACAAGAGCCATGTGGCTGGAGGGGGGGCCTACGCATTGGCCAGGTGGTAGGGGTATAGGGATGCGATGGGACATGGTGAGTAGCGCTTTAAAATGGGGGAGGATAGAGGAGACATTTGCCTTCTGCGAGTTAGTAGAGAAAGGAGAGGCCTACGAAAGGCCTAGCAGGTAGGGGCGACAAAGCCAACGGAGCAGGCCGAACAAATGAGCAGCTGGCTGATTCGGCTTGGTGACACTATACAGGGACTAGCATTGTGGGGGGGCGCTCACATGTTGCAAGCTAAAAGAGCAAGGAGAGGCCTATAGAAAGGCCTGGCAGATGCGAGTGATGAATGGCTACGCAGCATGATGCCACACGCCAAGGGAAACAGGCCGAGAGCCAACAGAGGGGCAATTTGGCCTGGCAGGAATGGGGCCAGGCTAGCACTTCAAGGGGGGGATATTCACATACGGTGAAGCTAGCAAGCAAGGGGTGACCTACCAGAAGGCCTAGCAAGTGGGGATGACGACCGGCCATGTAGCGTGTCGTCACATGCCAAAAGGAATAGGCTGTAACTGAGCAGCAGGCATGTTTCTGGGGCAAGGGAAGGTTGTCTAAAGGCAAGGGGATGAAGTTTCTTTTGGAATGGGGTACAAGACAGTTGGCCTTGGAGGAAGAGGACTCGGAGGAGCCACAAGACAGGGACAAGCAGGAGCAAGCCAGAGGTCTGGTAAAAGGGGCCAGGCCATGCGGTGTGACGTCACATGCCTGGAGGGTTGAACAATGGAAGGAGACCCAGAAGAAGGACGTCGGGAAACAGGGATGGATGAGGGGAAGAAAGAAATGAAGCGGAAGGCCCAGAGAGAGTTTATGGCTACAGAAAGAGATCGTGGTTTTGGGGGGATGGTCACAATTTTGGTGGCAGCCAGCACCCGGCAACAAGGCTGGGGGCAATTAAAAACCCGATGTCCAGGAGTATGAGGGGGTATATAAAAAAAAAAGGGGGGCACGTCTGGTACCTTTTAGGCGGCTGCCTCTGGGGGAAGTGGGCCTGGCCACTTGAGAAACTGTCCCTGGCAGAGTTTTAATATCGAATTTTCTTTTCTTTATTCAGTTGTCTTCACAGTTGCAAGAAGCAAGGAACATGGCACCAAAGAAGAGCAGGCCTTCGAAGGAAGATGCCTACAGGGCTATAATGGAACTGGTAGAGAAAGCCAATAGAATGTGGGAGTTGGAGGAGGGGGAGAAACCAGGGAGATCCGGGGAGAAAAGGAAAGCAGTGAAGGGTAAGGAGGGCAGAGGGAAATGGCCGGCTGAGAAACCACACAGCCCAACCAGGGTACAACCACTGATGGTGGAACCTACCAAGGAGGCTAATCCAGTACCTCTGCAACCAACTGACCCGGTACCGCCTGTACCTCCCCAGGACCAGGTTATGGTTCCCCCAGTGGAACCCAGACCAGATCCCCAGCGCACAGTGGTTCCTCCACAGCCACTAGCAGGGCTACCAACCCTTCAACCAGAGGGAAACATACTGGGGCACCATGACGACAGCAGGCAGCAAGGAGTGGACAAGGTCACAGGTGATACACCAGGCTCTGTTGGTGACAGCATCAAAGAGTACATTAGCCAAATCATTTTAGCACTTGGCTCTGGGGGTTTGGGCCAGATGGAATCAGCACTGGCCGAGATTAGGGTAGGAAAAGAGGTGCCAAAAGAAAAAGAAGGAGTAGAGAAAGAGGGAAGAGGAGCTAGGGAGATAGGAGCTCCAGGGATGAGAGTTGGGGACCACGTCCCGTTGGCCACAAAAGAAAAAATATGAAAGGGGGAGTATGTGGATATTTTCTCTTTAGTAAGCCGGGAAGTGGCTGCAAAATACGAGGAAACAGAGAATATTGGAAAGAGTGAAATGGCAGCAGCGGTAGTTTTGTTAGGCAAGAAAGAGGAGGACAAATTCACAAAAGGGAAGACTTGGGAAGAGTGGTTTGTAGGTTTCGCCACATTCTCAGCCATAGTATTGGAAAAGAGGCCTTTTTTGGGCATCCCACTCATCATATACTCCCTGATAATAAGGCGCAAAGGCAAAAGGGGGTGTGGGGTGGATATACTATGATGAATTCTTTCGGCAGAGAATGGTAACATATGGGGATATAAGATGGGACACAAAACAGCTAGATTTGTGGACAGACTATGTAACTGATCAGTCCACCCCTGAAGGGGAGTTGGGGGAAAAAAAAGTGCCACACCACAGAGGTGTTGCTGGGCTTATAATAGGGCTTTTTGTTCCTGGCCTCAATGCCTCTTTCGGCACACATGTTCAAAATGTGGGGGATCACATCCATTGAGCAGATGCAGGATGACATGGGTCCAGGGAGGCCAAGGATCTAGGGGGCAAGGATCAGGTCAACAGTTTTTTTGTGACAGCCAGGGATATAAAGGGCAGGCATGGAATAGAGGGGGGGAGGGGAAGGGGCATGCAAGTAGAGGGAGCCAGAATCCTGACCACAAGAGCCAGACATTGAGCAGAAGGGGTGACCTGGGCAGAGGAGAAGGAAAGAAGGCAAGGGAGCAATTTAGAGAAGCCAGAACCCCCATCAAGATAGAGGCATGGAAAGAATGGTTGGAAAGATACCCAGATAGACAAACGGCAGAGATGATTAAAATAGGTTTTTGCACAGGTTTTTCATTGCAGTGTGAGGGTCCAAGGCAGGCGAGAGAGGCGAAAAATCTGTCTGCGGTAAAAGGGAAGGAAGAAATGTTAAGACAAAAGATAGAGAAGGAAAAGACAGCAGGGAGAATAGAAGGACCATATGATAACCCCCATTGCAGAATATGAGGTTTTTCTCCATTGGGCTTGGTCCCCAAAAAACAGGAAGAGGAATACAGGGTGATTCACCACCTACCTTTCCTGAAGGGTATTCAGTGAATGATTTTATCGGCGAGGAATACAGTAAGGTGACATATGCCACTTTAGAAGACACAATCCAGATCATCCGGGCAACTGCCGATGCATGGATGGCAAAAACGGATATAGAGTCCACTTTCAGATTACTTCCAGTTAGGAGAGAAGATTGGGACTTGTTGGGGTTTAAAATTGGGGAACAGTACTATTTTGACAGCCATGCCCATGGGGTGTTCTTATAGCATGTACGAAATTCGACGCATTCAGCACCTGTCTACAGTGGATATTTCAAGAAAAAATGGGTTACAAAACAGTTATTCACTATTTGGATGACTTTCTTTTTATAGGCAGTGGGAGAAGAGAGACAGAAAGAATGTTGGCCAGCTTTCAAGAGCTGTGCAAAGAACTGGGGGTTCCATTGGCACCGGAAAAAACAGACAGGCCCAGCAAGGTGTTCGAATTTTTGGGTATTGAGATAGATGCTCCAGGGGAAATATTTAGGTTGCCGGACAAAAAAGTGAAAACACTGGAGGAACTGATTCAGATACATACCAGCAGAAGAAGAGTACAACTAAAACAGGTACAACAGGTATTGGGACATCTGAATTTCGCATGCAGGGCCATAGGGCCAGGGAAGGCTTTCACTAAAGGGTTAGCAAGGGCTACAGCCGGGGTAACCAGATCACACCACTCCACTGGGTGGACATGACAAAAGGAGTCAAGGATGATTTTAAGGTATGGAGGTATTCCTCAGGGCATATAATGGCTGCTCTTTCTGGCAGGAGGAATGGGTTTATAACACAGACCTCGATCTTTACACAGATGCAACAGGGGGCATAGGCATGGGGGGAGCTATCTGAGGGGCAGATGATTTGCAGAACCGTGGCCTACAGACTGGGTGAAGGACAGTAAGGTAAAAGATATAACATTGTTGGTGATCATGCCCATCTGGGCCTGCACTCTGGTTTGGGGGGAAGAATTACGGAATCAAAAAGTGACATTTTGGTGTGACAATAGAGCAGTAGTAGAGGCATTGAACAACAGGGGAGCCAGGTCAAAAACGATCATGCAGGTCTTGCGACTTTTGGTGCTAAGGGCCTTGCAATTGAACATGTCATTCAGAGCAAAACACATAGAAGGGGTACGCAATACCCTGGCTGACAGCCTTTCCCGTCTGCAGCTGGATCGCTTCTGGAAGCTGGCACCAACAGCAGAGGAGCACAAAATGCCCATACCAATGAACATCTGGGACATTGGCAAGAAGGAGCAGAACTGTTGTTTCACAGTTCATGGGCACCACGGACTCTGAGGGCCTACAATGGGGCCGGGTGAGTGTTTCAAACATTCAGGGCAACACACCACATGGAGGTAAGTAGACCACTCACAGAAGAGCAACTAGGGAAGTTCACTGTAGAACAATGGCAAAGAGGAACATCCCACACCACAATGGGGGTCTGTTTGGCAGGGATTAGTGTAGTTAGCAGCTTAAAAGGTTGGAAGGACCCAACAAAATCAATGTTCATTAGAAGGATGATGCAGGGGTGGGGTAGGTTAAAACAAGGAGCAGTGGATAATAGAAGACCAATAGGAGAGCAGTGGCTTGCAAAACTAAAGGATGTGTTACCGACAATCTGCAGATCAAAAGCCGAAGCCCAGCTATTCCATATGATTTATGTGGTAATGTTTGCAGGGGCCATGAGAATGAGTGAGGTGGTGGGGCACAGCAGTAAGGAACGGCAAGGGGGATTGGAATGGGAAGATATAAGCTGGGGAATGAAGGAGATACAAATCCTGATTAAGAGGTCAAAAATGGATCCAAGGGGGTAAGGCTGCATGGTAACACTAAAAAAGCATGCAGAGGGTGCAGTATGCCCAGAGAAGGCTTTGTGGGCTTTCATCGCAGAGTACATGAATAGGACAGGGAAATTATTTGTGCATGGTGATGGAAGGAAGGTCACAAGTTACCAAGTCACTGCCTTGCTCAAAAAAGGCAGGCAATTCTTGGGGGAGGACCCAGCTAATTACTCATCCCATTCCTTACGGATAGGGGCCGCCTCACAGTGGGCAGCAGCGGGTGAAACGGTGAATAACATTTTGGAAAAGGGATGCTGGAGGTCTTCCAGTTACAAGAGATACATCCGAGCACTGCAGTATGGAGACTAACATATCAACTGTGTTTTGTTACAGATTTGGAGCCACGTTGGGGGGGGGGACATGGAAGGATGATATTGTGGAAAAGGGAACTAAGACATATATAAGATATTTATTTTGCTTAAACCCTATAGAAAGAGGGAGGATCACAGAAGTCTGGATCTGCGGCCACTCCTATATTTATTGGGCAGAAAGGAGAGCTGAGAAAAAGGCTGGGGGAAAACAATTGTACCAAGATGTGAGACAATGTACGTTGGTTTGGCGTGGCATCCGAGGGATGAGATGGGCACAGCTGCTTCCTACCCTGAAAGAGCTGAAGGAGCGGCACCCCATTCCAGACATAATTATAATACATTTAGGGGGTAACTACTTTTGAGGAAGGCCATGGGTGGACACATACATACAGGTAAAAAGGAACCTAGAGACAATACAACAGTGGTGGCCTAGGGTATGCCTTGCCTGGTCAGATATGATCCCAAAAAGGGTTTGGAGACATGAGCACAGCCATACAGCTGTGGATAGGGCCAGGAGAAAGATGAACAGAAGTGTAGGGACACTGATAAGGAAAATGGGAGGACAGGTAATATTGCGAGGTGTAGAAGAGTGGGTGGAAGATTTCTACAGGTCGGATGGCGTGCATCTGTCAGATCTAGCCATAGACATGTTTAATACAGTAATGATGGGTTTTTATAGAAGCATGGAAGAGGCATGCAGAAAAGGAAAAAAAAAAAAAAGGACTGGAAGGAGGTTCTCAGTGTATGGGCTAACAATACCCTAAGTGAGGGGAAAGCCAGTCATCCAACGCAAGCTGGAGACCGGCTAATGGGAAAAAAGGGGGGGAGGGGGGAAGAAAAAGGAATAAGATGAAAAAAGGAAGAAGCTGAAGGAGAAAAGCGGTCTCGGTTTTCACCGTTACCTAACAGAAAAGGAGAAGAAGAAGGCACCCAGGTTTTCACCTGGGGGAGCAAAAGAGGAAGAAAGAGGGATGATCAGAGATTGATATATGGATGGAAATAAATGAAATCGTGAGAGATATAATAATAAAAGATAATAAAATGGAACATGGAATTATGCTATATAAATAAATTGCCAATCTGAGCTCAACAAACAATGGTCTCTGTCTTTTTGTGAGGGAAAAGGGGGGAATCAAAGACAATGGAGTTTGCCCTTTAAGAGGCAGACCAGGTTGTCCTGGTGCATCCCTTCCCTTTTCATCAAGATGGTGTGCTCAGAAGGGAAGGGGGAAGGGAGAGGAGGGCCAGGGGATAGAACAATGACCAAGCAACAGGAAGGGGAGGGGCAAGAGGAGGTACATAATGGGCAACACAAGAGTGGTTCAGCCACTTTTGCTGGAGTTTTGATCCCTCCCACCCACCCTACAATATAGAGCAAGAGGGGAAGACAGTCAAAAGGGACTGTATGGTAGGTCTGTCAAAGGTGGATGACAGATGTGTCCGGTGGACGATTATTGGACTGCCAAAGGTGGATGGCAGAAAATAATATGGTTATTGGACTGCCAAAGGTGGATGGCAGAAAATAATATGGATATTGGAATGCCAAAGGTGGATGGCAGAAAAGGGGGGTGGAGGAATAAGACAAAAAGAGGAAGAAGCTGAAGGAGAAAAGTGATTGATATATGGATGGAAATAAATGAAATTGTGAGAGATATAATAATAAAAGATGATGAAATGGGACATGGAATTATGATATATAAATAAATTAATTGCCAATCTGAGCACAACAAACAATGGTCTCTGTCTTTTTGTGAGGGAAAAGGGGGGAATCTGGGACAATGCATCATTTAGACTTAAAGTGAAAATAGTCAGGAAATGAAACATTAGGGTTTTTTGACATGAATTTCCTTACTTTTTGAAAAAGTGTAATGTAACTACTAAAAAACATGTATTGGTGGATGCGAATTTTGGGCCCTACACTCCCACCAATCCTCCATTCTGCATAACAATATGCATCTGTGAGAGCATGGGCCTGCGCTCCCACTTATGCATAGCTACAGAGCCATACCTTTTTCCTTTTTACCTGTATGTATGTGTCCACCCATGGCCCTATAGGCCACCAAATGCTTGAAACAGTAAAAAACAAAAACACAAGCATGTGGAAGGGTCGGTGTTACTAAAGAGACATAGCAAAACACATGAAGCAGGCAGCACTCTCAGAACACAAACAAAAGAAACCAAGTTGGTAAAGTTCAACAGCCAGAGTCCACGGCTACTACCCAGCGCTTCGAGTCCAAGGAGTGATTCTTCATTGGTGGGGTGTAACAGTAATTTGTCCATATCTTGGGAAGCGTAACAGCTAGA
The DNA here is from genome assembly GCA_016271365.2 of Neoceratodus forsteri. Taxonomy (NCBI): domain Eukaryota; kingdom Metazoa; phylum Chordata; order Ceratodontiformes; family Ceratodontidae; genus Neoceratodus; species Neoceratodus forsteri. The sequence goes on from CM028132.1 coordinate 1,319,192,321, forward strand.
AAAAAAATTCAAATGTCATTGTAACTGTGACAGTGAGTAGATCATGCAACAATCACTGGCTGAATCCGTATTTCACACAATTTCCAAATTATGAGCACCGAAAAGCACTGGACAGGCACTCTTTGAACCCTTGTGAAAGTAATTTCACAATATCTTATGAACTGTGCAACATATGAAAAAAATTCTACTGCAGGCTTACTCTGTGATTTCAAATCTTTTCTCAGTGGCATAGATCACTTGAAAGTGATCTAAGCCACCAGCAGTAAAAGTCTGTTTCTTGTTTTGTTTCCAAGATAATGGCTCCAAAAGTCGTGACACAGACCACAATGTAATCCTATGGGAATCATGTCAACTTTGTCATTGAATATCTCTACAACCAATTAATTCCTCAATGCTCAAACAGCATAATTCCCATCTCTAGGACATCCCCTCAACACCTTGCAAATTTCAAGTAAAAAGATCAAAATGTTACTGAAATATGGTCATCCCAGTTTGGGCCATCTGATCGTCCCTATGGTCATGTAGTTTTCCCCCATGGACATCACAAAATATGCATATAAATTTTCCCATATTATATAATGGGAACTTCAAATTATAATAACTTTTGAAGAGATTTATATTTTTTCACCAGACAAATGCTGGCATGTTCCTTGGCCCACTCTCTTTCTACATCCCAAGTTTCAGACCAATAGACCAGACTGTGTGTGGGACAAACAAAAAGGGCTCTTAAAATTTGGATATTGAAACATAAAAGTGATATTATAAATAAAGATGATAAGTCACCAGTGGCCTTACATTTCAATGAGGCCGGTCATACAGGTGCATCTTTAAGGTTCTGGGGTCTTGAAGTAGTGAAAAAAACTCTTAGAGGAGGTAACTACATTAAATTGCTTGAAAAAATTGAAATGAAGTGGATTTTTAGTTTGAGAACCTTGGACCAGTCCATTGGTATGAATATAGACTGTAATTGGCAGGCTTGTTTGTAAAAAATTCCTTAAGTGGGTTTATATTTTGTTAGGTTTGCTTGTTACGTGGTAGTATGGTTTAGAATTGTTAAATGTCTGTAGGTAAAATATATATAATGCAAGCTGACAATTATACTGCCGAATCCCTTTATGCTTTGTTCTGAGTCCCAATTAGGAGCAACCATTGGGGTGAAATAGCACATCTATAAAATGTGTATGAATTCGTCACGTAGTCATTGTTAACAATCGTCGTAGTAGGAATCATATATTTAATATGTTAATTAATAAAAAGTCAGGTTTAATATGTTAAAACATTTTCTGCACACTTACCTCCCCTTGTTCATAATGTTGTAGATTGTTTTACACCATAATAAAGTGTTTAAGTCATCATAAAGTTGTTTATGTAATTGTAAACTTGAGCGAAATATTGTGCCCCCACCTTCTCGCCTGCAATAGCTTATGCCTTTTCCTATATCCTGTTGTTGTAAATAATAGTTGTTTTGACGCTGAAGCAACTTGCTCTGTTCATTTTTCAGAGCAGCCTGAACCAACCGTGCTCATTCCCAATGGTAAGGGAATGAATGTTCTGTTGCTATGCAACACTCTCGCTCCTCGCGAGAGTAACAGGATGTGATACGTCAGTCCCACAGGAAATTCAGGCTGCTCAAGAGGGATTGCAGCCAAGGGTAACGCCACAGCGTTTCAGTAAGCATACGCCATTACGCTTTACATAAGTTATTTTAAAAGTTTCTGCTTAAGTTTGTAAAGTCAATGCGAAGTCAAAATGTTTTGATTCTTCCACTATGCAAGTTTAAAGGAGGTAAGCAGAATTTCGCATTGCAGTAACGAAAAGTTTTTTCATTTTGGAAGTTGATAAGTTTGGCATAAAAATCATGGTGGTTATATGGATTTTTTGATGATTTTTTCAGAAATGCTTATAACATAGAGAGTATAGAATTAAAGACGTTTGTTCGCCCCAGGTATGCGGGTTATGGGGGTGTTTAAGTTTTATAACTTTTGTTGTTAATAATGACACAGCTGTTGCTTCTAGCGTCATAATATTTAAGCTACTTTTTGCTTTTTGTTTTTTATATTCCTTTTAGGAAGAAGTTAAAAGGAAAACATTTTCTTGAAGTTTGAATGAATTAAGGCTCATAGAAGCATATTTGTCAGGTAGACTCATGGAGTTGAATTAAATGTTACAAATTTATTATTCAAAGCAAAAGTTTAGATACAAATTAAATGTCAATTTGTTTCTTAATAAATTTCAATGAACCCCGTGAACAAGCTCATAGGAGCGAAACGTAGGGGTATACGAATTGGAATAAAAGAAATGATTTTATGGAACTGCAGACTCCAGTTATTTCTTGTTTTCATCCAATCTCTTTCTATGTCTCAAGTTTCGGACCAATAGACCACACAGTGTCCACGCAGCACCACAGACAAGAAATGTGCAAAAGTAGTGAAAAGTGCATTTTTTGGTGCTTTGCTGGGCACAAACCATATGTCCAACTGAAACGCAACTTGGTAAATCAAGAGATCTACCATATAAAATTGTGGAGTCCAAAGTTCGTGCAAATCCATGGAACAGTTGCAGTTATTAATGTGCAAAATTTGAGGTTTAACATTAAAGTGCCTACTCAAACCTAAATACAGGGGTACGACCGTGCCCCTATAATATATATATGAAACATCAGGATTGAGCCCCTAACCCCCCATACCCCACACCCCCATCCTCCCCAGACTGACAGATGCCAGGGTGTGCCATTGCGGTAGTGTGTTCCAACTCTCACCCCATTCCATAAGTAAGCAGGTTGACATGCTACAATAAAGTAGAATGGGGTGAGATTTAGGTCTCACAACCCCAATGGCACACCCCAGTTACTGTCAGTCTGTGGAGGATGGGGTTGCGGGGTGTGTGGAGGTTAGAGGATCAACCCTAATGTTTCATTTCCTGACTTTTTTAGTTTTTACTCAAAATGATGCATTAAATGCATTTTTTTGCCATGAATTTCCTTACTTTTTGAAAAAGAGTAATATAACTACTAAAAAAACATGTATTGGTGGGATCGTGGGGCCCAACTTGCCCATTTCTGCATAACAATACGCATCTGTGAGAGTGCTCACCTGGAGGGCCCGCGTTGTCACTTATGCATAGCTACAGAACCATACAGCAGCCCTATAGGCCACCAAATGCTTGTAACAGTAATTTGTCCATATCTTGGGAACCGTAACAGCTAGAAAAAAATTCAAGTGTCATTGTAACTGTGACACTGACATTATCATGTGACAATCACTTACTGAATCCATATCACACATCGTTTCTGAAATATTGGCACTGAAAAGCACTGGACAGGCACTCTCTGAACCCTTGTGAAAGTAATTTCACAATGTCTCATGAACCGTGCAACGTATGAAAAAAATTCTACTGTAGTCTTACTCTACGATTTCAAATCTTTTTCCAGCGGCATTGATCACTTGAAAGTGATCTAAGCCACTAGTAGTGAAAAGTCTGTATCTTGCTTTGTTTCCGATATAAGGGCACCGAAAATCGTGACACAGACCTCAATGTAATCCTATGGGGAAAATGTCAACTATGTCATTGAATATCTCTGCAACCAATTAATTCCCCAACATATAAACACCATAATTCACATCTCTAGGACATCCCTCAACACCCTGCAAATTTCAAGTAAAAAGATCAAACCGTTATTGAGATATGATCATCCCAATTTGGCCCATCTGGTCATCCCTAGGGCCATCTGGTCTTCCCTATGGACATCGCAAAATATACGTATAAATGTTCCCATAGTATATAATGGGAACTTCAAATTGTAATAACTTTTGGATGGATTAATATTTTTTCACCAGACAAATTCTGGCATATTTTTTGGCTCAATCTCTTTCTACGTCCCAAGTTTCAGATCAATAGACCACACGGTGTCCGTGCAGCGCCACAGACAATAAATGCACAAAAGTGGCGAAAAATGCATTTTTTGGGTGCTTCACTGTACAAAACTTGTATGTCTGACTGAAACGCAACTTGGTAAATCAAGAGATCTATCATACCAGACCACGCATTCCAAATTTCGTGCAAATCTTTTGAACGGTTACAAAGTTATTAATTCACAAAATTTGAGGTTTAACATTAAAGTGACTTTAACTTTGTTTTTTTTCCTCTTTTAGATATTTCCTGAAGAAGGCCTAAGGTTGAAATATAGATTTTTAACTCTATTTTCTATTTTCAGCATGCATTTAATATAACCATTTTGTTTTGCTTTTAGACCACATGCTGACACAGTGCCTTGTTTTTGTTTTTTACATATATATATGTGTGTGTTTCTATCTACTGTTCCTGTTCTGTTATTTATATATTTGTAATGTTACTGTAAGGGCAACCTGAGCCTTCGGGGAAGGGCACCCTGAACAAATAAAATGTATTACCACTACTACTATTTTGCATAAATGTTATGATGACTGTACACCTGTTTTACACTTCATGTTCAATCTTGTAATAATAGTCTATAATGTTTTACGCTGTCATTGTCATGCATTGTATTTCTTATGTACTCTCTCAGGTCATGCCTGAAAATAGGCAGATGCTTGCCTTGTGCACCTTACCTGGTTAATAAAAACTAAATAAATAAAATGAGGCCCACTATACCCACCTCGCCCTTGACTATCGGTGACTGCAATTCTGTCATTTTGTTTCCCAGGCTTCTGGCATTCAGAGACATCACCTGCAACGTGACTCTTGACCTCCCCCAGTCCTGACCTGCTCCCCCATCCTCCCTCAGTCACCCCTTTTACCTCCACTCCTCTCATCTTGCTCTTCTCTATGCTGTCCTGATTGAGGGGGAGGCCTTCACCAGGTGGGTCAAGGGTGCTGCCTCCCTCCCTCCCTTCCATTTAAATTTAGGTTGTTCCCCATGAATTCCTTCAGCTTGCTTTTCAGGACCCTTGTACCCTTCCTACTCATATGCTACCTTTACTGTGCATACAGGTCCTTGTTATCCCAGGTCCCTCCCCAGTCATTAATGAGCCTGTACCCCTCCTTTTTGCAACATCCCCAAGCCATCCACTAAATTCCTGTATTCTCACCTTCCTTGTCATACTAACCCCTGAGACTGGAAGCAGCTCCAAGGAGAAAGGAGAAATTGTTAAACCAGGAAAGCACGCTAAGCCAAAGCTTGTTTCCAGGTGCGATGTGGGAGCACAAAGAAGTTAAGTGACTTGCTCAGGGTCACACAGTTGCAAGTGGGGGCTATGGGATTCAATCCCAGGTCTCCAGGTTTGCAGCTCCTTAAAGGGGAAAGAAAAGGCTACCATCCTCCCTACCTTACTGCAAATTCTCCCCACCTCCTGAACCTCTCTTGCACCTCCCTCACCCTACATTCTGCAGGGTAATTTGTCCCCAGGTGCACTATAATGTGAGGTTTCTCTCCCCTTAACTACTGTGCTTTCAGAGAGCCCACTCTTCCTGCCATCATCCCCGGTACACATTCTACCCTCATATGGCTTGCTCTTGACTCTTTCTCTCCCCATCTCACCCCCTCTTCACTCCTTACCCCAGCTATCCCCTTACACATACCCTGTTCCCAAGCTTTACCCCATGGCATGCTCCCATCTTTCCTTTTCCCTCACCCACCCAACCTGCCTCTACCCTTTCCTTCTGCTCCCCTCCTGGCCTGCTCCCTCGTTCTCCCTTGTCCACTATCCACTTCTCTGCTCCACCTGCCCTCCCCCTCTCTCCTGAAATCACTTTCTCCCACCCCCTCCTCCCCATTTTCCCTGATGCTTCCTCTCATACTACTTCTATTCCTCCCTATCACACTGTCACTCCCATTCCACCAGATTCCCCCTCCTCCCCCTCAAGATGTTCCCACTGACCCCCCACCTTACCTTTTCTCCTTACTGTTATCCACACTCCTTTCCTCAGTCCTCTCTCCCACTGGGGGAGGGTACCCGGGACCTGACAAAGTACCCATTTCCTTTAAGCCCCCTCTTGGCCCTCCTCCCCCTCTTATCTCCATTCCTGCTCCCCTCTCCTTACAACCCTCCATTCCATGCATACCCTTTCCCCTCCTTTCATCACCCTATGAATCCCTGCTCCATCATTTCATCTGATTCCTACCTCAGGTGCCACATCTCCATCCTCAGCTGACTAAACTTCCTGCAAACCAGGCATCCTTCCATCTCCCAGAGTGTTCCTAGAAACACTGCCACTCTTTATCCCCTGCACCCCAAAACCCTTCCTACCCCTCTCTATCCCCACTGCATGCCCACTCCCCACATTTTAAGTTTCTTCAAATACTTGAGGGGGATCAACAAATTTGGGGCAGAGGTGCTGTTTAAACAGAGGAAGGGAAGGGACACAAGGGGGCACGGGCTGAGATTGGAAGGGGGCAGGTTCAGATGGGAGATAAGAAGGCATTATTTCATGGAGAGGGTTGTGTTAAAATGGAACACTCTGCCAGAGGGGGTGGTGGCATGCAGGTCGGTGAGGAGTTTCAAAAGGGCATGGTACAGGGCATGGAAGGAGGGCATGGTAAAGTGCACTGAGTAGTCCCAGGAGGTGAGTGGAGGGGTGGGGAAGCTGCATTATAGGGGTGCTAGCCGCACATATGAGCAGACTTGATAGGCCATAAGGCCTGTTTCTGCTGGCAAGTTTTGTATGTTCATATGTTCTAGGCCCTCCTAATAGTGTGCGTAGGTAACATTCTGTAGCTTCTAATTATGACAATTTGTAGGCCTGCTTTAGGAAAGGACTACATGCCTTCCTGCTAGATTTCCAGCCTGCTAATTCCCTTGTAGGTTGACCATAGATAGGGAGTAGCTGAGATACCCAAATACAACTGTTATGCTGCTTTCTAATCCCCCTGTAAGCTGACCCTAGATAGAGAGTATCTGGGATCCCTTAATACCACTGCTACTACACATGAGTGTGTATAAGAGTTGCCTTACTCTCACACAGTGTATAACAGAGTCTTGCCTTACTTTTCCACAGTGCATCAAGCATGAGACACAACAGCTGCAGTCAAGAGTTAGACAAAATATATGTTTGTTTTCAGTCTAATTTTGGCTATCGTTCTCTTAACCTTTAGTTATAAAAATAAAGATTGGGCAGCAGAAAAAACATGTTTTTTACACACCCTTGGATTGTGATACCTTTACAAGCCATTCATCCTTCATTCTCGTGGTTTATGTGGTGTAATATCACACACCTTGGGTGTGTAAAAAAACATATTACACATTGTTGCCCATACAGTATTCTTTATTTATTGATCAGCAATAACATGCATGTTATATGAAGCATTCTGATGTACAACATAAAGTTATAGCTGAAGGGGCATTAACAAATAGAACTGACAAGCAGATAAAAAAAACAGTAGAACGTTGTTCTCTTTAGCCAACAGAACAGAAAATAGTCCTTAGGAGTCTTACTTTTAAATTATTGCTGGCAGTTATGCACACTACATTTTCTCTCTTCTCAGCATACAAATGCTGTCACAGTTAATATTCTGGTTGTAACTGTTGCTGATTTTAAGATGCAAGTCTCATATTTTGGTCTATGCTTAAGTATTTAACTTCTCTAATATGAACTGAAATTTTGAAATGATAAAAGTATTATTGCAAAACATGTTAACGTTAGTAAAGCTAATTATCATTCATGCTTTAACATCATTTTATTTGGAAGGTCATCTGATTCAAAACATCACTATCAACATTTAAATTGCACTAATCTGATTGACTACATGTCAGTATTAAGGCATACTCAGTAGAAAAGTTGCAAGATTATCAACATTTTTTATTGGGGCCAACATCTTAAAGCTCTAAAAATGGAAAAGCACCCACTTAATGTGATCCTATGTAGATTCTTCAGGCTGAGTTGTTCAAGCTAAATAATAGAATATGACAGGTAGTGGATTATCCATTCTAACTGCAGTGTTCTGGATAGGGTCATTATCTAGTGTTTAACATTTTCATTGCCTTCCCAGTCCATCTGAAAAGGATCCGGATAAATATTTCTTATACACGCTAACTTACAAAAGAAAAATATATAATCAGATAATTACACTGGATGTATACTTTACTCCCTAGATAATAAGAATATATATACTTGCAAAATAAAGTATGTTGATGTACTATATCTGTTAGGACTGAAACATAAAACATAAAAAGCAGGGGGAAAGTTAATGAAACATGTCCCTGGAGTCCTGCTGAATCTGTGGTGCTGTGTTCATTGGGTTTTGAACAATCAAACAATGCAGCTTGGGTTACCCTAACTTTGGCACTGTCTTGTCAAACAAAAATGCTGACACAGAAATGTTTGAATAGAAGGTTTTGAAGCTGGTGTAATGTCAATACTGTGTCATGTGACTGTTCAGACTTTGAGGAACAGCACATCACACCACATATTCACTCAGGCTTTAGGGATTTGTCTACCCTAAATTGTTATTTCCCTGCTTTTTAAGTTTTTTGCTTCAACCATAACAAATGTATTAGCATACTTTTTTTAACAATAAATTTCCTGACTTCTTTAAAAAGATGTACATCAAATGGGACTTGAACCTTTCTTCACACAGGGTCTGCCAATGGGAAAGGGCACATACTTGTAGCTTACTTCATGCAGGGCAGTACACTGCCTATGTGAAAAGGTAAACCCATCAGGAAGGCACTCAAGAGTAGCTTACTTCATGCAGGGCTATTTGGTTCCTGTACAAAGCCAGTCCAGTAGATTGCTTTGCATACGGCCCTGCAGGCACTACAAGAAGCGGCAGACACATCAAGAATGGTACCAGATCTATAGGTTGCTTTGTGCAGGGCACTGTAGGCCATAATGTATGTGAATCACCAGACTCACAGGAAATGGCGTTGCATCTGTAGCATGCTTTGCAAAGGGCCTTGCAAGCCCTATGTAAAGTAGAAGACCTGTCAGGTCACTTCGGGGGTCAAAAGGGGCATGGTATATATAGCCCATCCTTAAAACCTGGGTTTAAAAATATTAAAAATGGTAGGAAATACAACAAAAATCATTGTTCTCATGGCATGTCCCTAGGCTTATTGCACCAAAGCAAGACTCACCCTTTCAGTCTTCCCTGGTAATTCAGTGACCCTGAAATCTCACCCAATGGTGCTTAAAGTCCCCAAAATCCAGACAGCTGATCCTCCCGGGTCTGTTGCAGTGTTGACTCATGTTTAGTGGTGCTATGCACTACCTAACCCTTCCCCTTTCCAGAATGGATATTATAGGCTTGCAAAGCAGTGCCCCCTTGAAAAATTGCTTTCAGCAGTTCTTCTGGCTCTGGGGTCACTATGCCCATAAATCAAGAACAAGGGTGATAGGTAGCCACTGTGCACAGCACAGTAAAGAGCTTCTGTGCATACCAGTGTCCACATTAACTCTGCCTTCACTATCCCTTTCTATATGTTGGCACACTGATCTATACACTAGTGTAAGGAAAGTACTACCACCCCTTTATGTATAGCAAAAAGACTATAACATAGTAATGTGCAGCAACGTGGTCTATGACCATCTTTGACACAAAATTCTGAGCGGGTATGAGACCCAGTTCTTACTTGATAGTCCTGTTTTCTATTCATACTGTATGAGCAAGAATCCCAGAAATTGCATATTATTTTGTTTTTCAAAGTATGGACTACTATACTGTATTTCTAACTTTTTACACATTTTTGTCTATTTACATCCCAAATTGTACACTTTTCTATGATTTCTGTTTCCCATGTTAATGAATCTTCCATTCATTTGTGATTAATTACTGTGATTGAAGAAATGGATAAGTTTACCTTTTGTGCTTCTACAGTATGTTCTAACAATGAAGATGGCTCCATACATGTCACAGATAAGCACAGACTCAATATTTTATTTGTTCTTACAGTAGAATATCCAGGGGTTAGAAAATTAATTGCAGCATGTGCATTGTTCATATTATTGTATTTGATTTCCTGACTAAACAGATAATTGCTGTAATCCTAAAAAAATATTTTTTCAATGAGCTAAGAAGAAAAAAAGATCCTTAAACCAAAACATCCCTTGCACCCCCGAATGCAACATAATGTATGTACCGAAATGGAAATGTAGTACATTAACTTAAATAATCACAATCATGATAATTACTACAATAATTAATTGAAGAAGATCATTTTTGGAAGGAAAGTAACTGTTTGAGTAGAAAAGAAATCTAATGTAAACTCAACCTCAGCTAAATGGGTTTAACACTGAAGTGACAGAAATAGCAAATTGGCATTTGTGTGTACTTAAGAAAAGAAAACATTCTCCATTATGATGAATTTCATATCCTGTTACAAACATGTATTTTTTTATCAGTTAGATCTTAAAGTAAGATCTTAAAATAAGATTTATGTTTATTTAGTATTTTACAATAAGGCTTCATATCTTGAAATGCAATTTAATATCTTGCCAACAGCTTAAAATGTTCTTAATCTAAGATTTATTGTCTTGTTATAGAAGATACTCAAATTCTGAAGAACAGAAATATTTTCTTATTTTAAATAAATCTTATTAAGATAATTATCTTGTCCCATTGATAGATAATCTGGCTTGTTTTAAGGATTAAGTGTATAATTTTTAGATTTTTATTTCTCACTTTGAGAAGATTTTTTTTTTCCAGTTTAGTCCTGTGACAGCAGCCTTAGTTAAAGAAAATGTATTTTTTTACTATTACAAGTTAGCGATTGGATTTGTAAGAAAAAACACAGGTGTGAGCACTCTGATCAAGGTCAATAAGCTCAGTGTCACTGATAGATCTTCAGCCATTTTTGTATCTGAAATTTAATTAAAACAAGATAAAAAGAAGCACAAGTTTGAGCATACTTTACTATCGATCATAGGTTCTGTACCAGCAGGAATATTTCTGTCATATAGAATTTATGCCAGCAAAACAAATCTTACAAAACCTACTATGGATCTCAGAAAAGGGGGAAAAACAGGCCAGAGAGATGACGACAACTCTCAAACAAATGTCACAACAAGAAAATCCAACAAACAGCTGCTCCGGTCTGATGGAAATATCTTCTGAGAGCACAATGGCCTTCCTAGCACAAAATATACCACCACCATTTCCTCCGGGGAACTTTTTACAGTTGTAAGCCCCAAGAACTTCCATTAATTTGGAAATAAAAAATCTACCAACACGAAGCCCATAGCCCGTACAACACAGGAATAATCTGTCGTACCTGCCCCTAGATACGTATCTTACAGGGAGGAACAGGGTGCAGGAAAACACTATTTTTAAGCGAAAAAGATGTTTCAGGACTAGAGGGCATGGGATGAAGTTGGAGGGAGGACGATTCAGAGGAAACATGAGAAAGAATTTCTTCACAGAACGGTGGTGGACAAGTGAACACCCCCAGAGGAAGTGGTGGGGCTGAAACAATCACGGGATTTAAGAATGCATGGGATAGACATAAAGGAATTCTAGAGGCCAGGGGTAAGGGGAAATAGACTTCTAGGAAAACAAACTGAACTTACAAGCTCAAATGGGCAGACTAGGTGGGCCACAGGCCCCTATCTGCCGACACTATCTATGTATCTATGTATCTATGTATCTATGTATCACAAGTTAATGATTTCTTACAAATCCAATCATTAACTTGTAATAGTAAAAAAAAAAAGTTTTCCCTCTCTGGACCCACCCCCTCCCTCCTCCTCTCTTATGTCACTTTTTCTAACTTATTTCCCCCCTCCCCCAGCCATTCATATACTTTATTTTCTGCCTTGTCCCATCTTACCCTCACCCCCTCTCCCCTTACTCTCACTGTACCTCCCAGCTACCCTCTCCTCTAATTTTTCCCTTTCCCTCATCTACCCACTCTAGTCTGCTTTCTTCCCCTTCTGTAAGCCTTGAGGCCCTTCTCCACTGTATCTACCTTTCCTCTCATCTCCCCCCTCCACCCACACTCCTCCAAAAGGTCTAACTGTCCTCCAGTTTTCCCTCTACCTTCTCCTCTTACTCTTCTCTGGGGATGTTGAAATTAACCAAGATCCATCACATTCTCATACTCCCTCTGTGCAGCCAAGGGGGCTTCTGCATTTTTAACCTAAATGCTAGAAGCCTCCTTCCCAAAATGGATGACCTAACGTCTGGGCCACCCAAATCTCCCCTGATGTACTGTGCATTACACACTTGGATCTCTGCCAAGATCCCAGACTCTGCCCTCTCCATTCATGGCATCAACCTATTCTGCTAGGACCCCTGTAATCGATGTGGTGGTGTAGATATCTACACAACAGATTCACTCTCCTGCTCTGTGTTCCTCAGAGACAGCAAGCCTTCCTTCCATGAGCTTCTCATTGCTCTCCTTTCCCTTTCATCCAGCCTCCCAATCTACATAGCAGTCCTATACTGCCCTCCCAAAGCACCCCATGACTCCATGGTGGAGTGCATTTCCTCGATCTCCTCATACGCTAGCAAAGGTGAGCTCATTTTGCTTGGTGACTTTAATCTGGACTGGCTCTCCCCCTCTGCCAAACCCTCTATCCTTAAAATTGAGTCATTAAACCTCTCCCATTTGCTCTCTGAACCCATTTGTCTGAACCCTAGGTCCTCAAAGCACTCTCTCCTTGACTAGGTGCTCATCTCCCATCCTCACCACATTTCTGTTGCAGAAGTATTTCCTGATGCCCTTAGCAATCACTGCATTACATTCTGTGTAAGAAAAGCTTCAACCCCCAATTCAGCCCCCAAATATATTTAGTTATGCCCTATCCACAACCTGGACTCTAATTCCCTACTACAGGATTTATTCCAGGCAGAGTGCTCTCCAATGTACTCAGTCCTAAATGCAGACACAGCTCTACAACTGTTCTCCGACACCATAACTCGAATCTGGGACACTCATGCCCCTCTAAAAAAGCCAAGGGTAAAGCCTCATCACCTTCCATGGATAACGCTGAATCTCCTTTCCCTCTGTAAATCTTGAGACAAAAGCTGGGTGAAATTCAAGGCCTCCCTCAAACCCTCTGATTTCTAACTCTTTATGTCCCTTAGAAATGCCTGCACCCAGGCCATCAGGAAAGCTAAATCTTAGTTACTCTAAGTGTCAGCTTCAGGCTACATCAGGCTCTATAGTCAATTTCTGGCAATCCCTCCAAAACCTTATGGACCCCCTCACTGCTCAGGCCCCACAAATCCTAAAAATCAAAGGTGAGACAGTGTCTGACCCTGCTACTATCACTGAGGCTTTCAACAAATTCTTTATAACCTGTGCCCTCCCTAATCACCTTCCTCTCCCACCCCTGATTTCTCCCTACCTCTGCTGGGCCTGGTTTCACTTTTCTCCCCATCTCCTCCCATGAATAAAAAAAAAAACACTAATGGCACTCAACCCCACAAAATCCAGCCTGGACAGCCTCCATCCAAAGTTTCTCTGTATATTTGCCCCCCAGTCCACCTCCTAAACCTCTCCCTCTTCACCAGCTCTGTTCTTTTGGCATGGAAACTCACCAAAGTGCTCTCCTTGCACAAAGGCAGGGACCCAACATCACCTGGCAACTATAGATCCATATCTCTCCTTCCAGCTTTTGCAAAGCTCCAGGAGTCCCTTATCTACTCTAGGCTCCTGGTACACCTAACTGCTACAAACAGTCTCTCTCTCCTTACCAGACTGGGTTTGGTAAACAGCACTCCACAGTCTCCTTCCTGTTCCACATAACAGACGCAATCCAGTCAACCATGGACAAAGGCCTCATCACAGTAGCCATCTTCATGGATTTAGTTAAGACCTTTGATTCTGTTTCCCATTCCCTTCTTGTACAGAAATTACACTCCTCTGGGCTAGCTCCTGCTATAACAAACTGGTTCAGTTCACATCTTAAACATAGGTAGCAATCTGTTCTTTTAGTAACCTCCCTTCCCCCCATTCTAGCCTTCATCCCCCAAGGTCCATACTGGGTCCCATTCTTTTCTCAATATTCATTAATGAACTCCTGTCTGTCTGCTTCCCCTCCAAAATTCATATGTACATCGATGACGCTGTATTATTCTATTCTGGTCCCTCTGCCATTGATGTCACAGCCCCCCTTCAGTGTGACTTCGACAAAGTTGGAGGCAGTATATCGCAGTGATTTAAGGCTCTGAGTTGCAAATCTGGAGACCTGGGTTTGACTCCCACAGCCCCCACTTACAAATTATGTGACCCTGAGCAATTCACTTAATTTCTCTGTGCTCCCAGGTTGCACCTATAAACAAGCTTTCAGCTTAGTGTGCTGCTCCTGGTTAAACAATTGCAAAAAAAAAAAAGTACAGACCCGGTTCCATCAATACCAACTAAAACTAAATTCTAAAAAGACAGTGCCAATGCTCTTTGGCTTGAGGCAAAAATAATCCAAATCCCCTAATCCCCCACCTTTACCACATTTGACAGCTCAGCCCTCCAATCAGTCAATTCATTCAAATACCTAGGGGTCTGGCTGTATAGCTGTCTTGATTTCTCTACTCACATAGACGCCATATGTTTGAAGCTTTGCCCCAAACTTGAAGCCCTATATTGGCAAAAACACAGCCTTCCTATGTCAACCCAGTGTGACTTAGTCACAAAAACCATTCTCCCTGTTATAGACTACACTGATATTGTCCATTGCTCAGCTCCTGCTACATCACTAGCCAGACTGGACACCCTGCTAAATTCCTTTTGCTGTTCCACCACCTCTCCCCCCCACTCACCAGTGTACCCTGTACTCCTCTCTCTCCCTTATGCACCTTCCCACATGGTGCAAAACCCATAGCCTCACATTTGTCAGAAAATTCTGGTTCAGGACTCTCCCTTCCTACCTCAACTCATATCTTTCTTCTGTCAGCACCTCCAAGTACTCCCTTTATTCTAGGAATGCTCGTACATTCTCCCTTCCACTCCCTCACACCTGTTCAAGCCAAGTGGATTTCTCCTACCACCTACCTTGCTTCTGGAATCAACTCCCATGGGTCACCTGCCATGCCCCTTCTTTCTCCACCCTCAAATCCCTCTTTTGTACCCTTCCACCTGCTCCTTGCATTTGTCCCTCCTCTCCTACTGCCCCTCCATCCATCCATCCCCCTCCCAACCCTTCCCCCACACCTCCCAAGTGACCATCACCCTACCATACATTTTGGGGCCCCCCTTTCCTGTGGACTGGCATCCTCTCTTTTGCATGCTCTGCTAAATTCAACTGGGCCTCCTCCATCTCTGCTGTCACCAGAGGAGCCAATTCCCTGCCACTATTGTCATGTTCAATCTCTCTAATCACTTCTGTACATAATCAGATAGTTAATGCTTTTTCTTGGTACTGTACTGTAAATATCATGCATGTACTGTAAATATCATGTATATACTGTTTTTACTCTGTACAACTTTGTTGGTGCTGTATATCCCTGTATGTACTTTATTGTCACGCTAACCCTCTGGCTCAAGTGTGCCTACCAGTGTATTTCATTTTAATTTTTTAATTTTATTGTATAAATCATGTGTCTATTTCATCCATGTTTGTGTATTAACCCCCGGGTCACACCTGGAGATGAGCCTCGACTCAATGTGCCTTTCCCAGTTATCAATTTTTAAATAAAATAAATAAATAAGAAACACAAAGGTAGTACAGTACAGGTGGAGCAGGTGCTAACTGTGTTGAGAAAACTAAAGAAGTTGCAGGTACCACTCACAGCTGAATTGAAAGAATGGCCACTCTTGTCAAAAAAGTTTTGAATATTTATGATTATATAAGCAGTGCTAGCAATGCTACTGATAATGATGAGGACCATGTGAACAAAATACACGATACACTGGGGACTGAGGGCAACCAATTAGTCATGAACAAGATGAGAACAGTATCTATGCTGCTCCATTTCAGCCACTGGTTAAGCACCACCCCTAACTTACTTAATCTACGCTCCTCCCAGAGCAAACACTTTGACTCTGTGCCCTTATATAAATATCTAACCATATACCTAGACCAACATCTCAACTACTCTGGGCACATCTCCCAAACAAAAGTCTAGTGCTGCCCAATGCTTGTAGCACTGTACAGGATAAAGAGATGCCTTCAGCCTTACATCAAGAAAGTGGTGGTTGAGTGCCCCATCCTTCCACTGTTAGATGATGAGGATGTTGTTTATGCTGTCACCAACTCCTCTGCCCTGGCTAAACTGTCAGTACTATTCCATGCCATATGCAGTTTCCTACTGGCCTACACCACTGCACCATGTAGAATGATCTTGCATAGATAATGCCCATGGAAAGGCATTCACTGTACAATGCTCTAGTGGGGACTAGGTGCTGGTCAGGTAGTCTCCCGAGATACATTGTGGATCTTTTCTCAGCAGCAAATCACACACTGCCTCAGGTCAGAGGAATGCTGTTGTTTTCAGATCCCATTTTATAGGAGAAATATATGGCAAGCACAATCAACTACCGGTTACCCTCTGTTTGGAACAGTCTGCCTGCCAAAAATACCACATCCAATTCCTATCTCACATGTAAGAGACTAATCAAGGTTCATTTTACCTCCTTGACTTAATGCCACAGCTGCCCCAGTTATGCCTCCTCTGGCTGTAACTGACATATGCCTACTACAACATAGTGGCCATGTTATTACATAGTGGGACCACTGGGCTAGAATTACTGGAGGCTTCCTATTCAAACATCAGGGGTATTGATATGACCACCTCCTCTGCTATTATGACTAGCATCTTCTGAAACTCAAGCCTACTAGCCCATTGCATGTTGTATGCTACGTATATAACATACCCCGTAAATAAACAGGTGCCTTACTGTAATGCCACAAAATGCATTTTCCTCATTATTTGTACCTTGCATATATTTGCAATGTCTTCATCTTGTATCTTGTATTTTGTACTTTTGCTGTATTTAAGAACCAATGGTGAAAATGTATTCTTCCCTCTGACATTCCTTATCCCCAACCCCCACCCCCGGTTGCTACTGGAAACAAGTCTTCTGGGATCTGCTTATTTACCTGATCAAATATGCTTAAATAAATAAATAAAACCCATTTTATTAATTCTGAAAGTGAAAATGCAGTTAGTAATAGTGTGCCAGGGAGAGTCACTTCCAATCCCAATTTGAGATTGATCCAATTTGGGGGGGTACAAAGCTTGAATATGATGGTCTCATGCCTGGCACATAAAGGGCTACATCTGAGGTGTAGAAATGTATTCATCATGAGTGAAATAACATGTGTCATGCTACAGTGTATGTGCACTTTGTAAGAAGCTTGTCAGCAGAGGTAAAATTGTTTGCAATCCGGGCACATCAGCAATATAAGGCACTTACTCTGACCCTATCTAAACCTTTGGGACAAAGTTGAAAGCTGGAGGAGTGGGAAAGGGTTAGGTAGAGGAGCATATGACCCATAAGAGTGAATCAGTGACTCACCATCTCATGGAATTGGCATATACAGACATTTTGTAAATTCTCAGAAAAAAACAAAATGTGGCACATCAGTGTTCTGCTCACAAAGTAGTCATTTGGCTAGGGTACTCCAGGCTCAATTGGTCAGGCTGAATCAATCAAAAGACATCTTCTTCCCCTTCACTTTCAAGTACCCAAATTTGTCAGAAACAGTTAAGCATGAGAAAATCATTTATAATGTTTTCTAAATCCGAGCAATGTCATCTAGTGGCACGAATTTAAACAAGATAATTCAACAAAGTTATCAGTGGACTTGCATCACCTCTCATGCAAATAGGCTGCTGGTTTTCTGCATCTGATGCACACTGTAGTGCCCCACAACCAGTGCCATCTCGGTTCTTTTCTCTCCAGGAAAGTAATATGAAATACTGTACATAGCATGAACTGCATCAAGTTAATCATGCTTTAATGCAGGCTTTTGTCCACAAAATATATATCATAATTTATATGCTGACAAGCATAGAGTGATAGTTTATTATTTAGCAATAATGCCATTACAAAATCATGATGAACAGGATAACAAACATTGTATACATGTATAAATAGTCATTACAATACAATATCTATAGATTGTACAAAGTATTATTCTAAATATATAAAAAGTAAAATACATTTCAATCTTTTGTGTTACTTAATCATCATTTACTGTGGTCTATACTAGCTTTATTCTAGCTATAATTTCAATAGGTAACATTATACTAGAAATATATGTATGTCTTAAACCATTTCCTTTTTAATAACATTCCTTTAGTTGTAACATGAATTAATGATCCTAAATTATTGTAACAAGTAAAGGAAATTAACAAGTCCAGATACCAAAATTCAAATCTATAATATTCAGTTCTAAAGACCTTAAATAATGCAAAGATACCCTTATATATGTTTTGTAATCTATTTCAAATTTCTGAATTTGTTGTTTCCTTACAGTATTAATTTCTAATAAAGTGTCAGATTGTTTATAATATCCATACTTTCAGTACTGAATAATAAATCCAATAGGAACCTTGGTGGAATAAATAATGATCCAATATATTCACCCAGATACTTATCTCAGGGGTACTTATACCAAGGACACCTTAAAATTACATGTTTAAGATCTTCTGCATCTTGAAGCATGCAGTAACGGTTTGTTGAAACATTTCCATCTCTATTATACTTAGCTTCTATTATGTTACTCGGGAAGGTCTCAAAACTATATTGTGTTAGTATATTCTTATGTTCTGGTATTTGCACAGCTTCCAAATAATATTTTAATGAATGTTCTTTTGTATCATTAACCAACCATTTTGAAACTTTTAGTTTTTTTAATATCAATAAGATCAACTTCCTTTTATTTATTCTGAAATATCTTCTGCCTGAATCTTACATATGTTGGGTTCAGCAGGATCTTCTGATCTATCCAATGTCCGAAGTAATTTAAGCCATTTTCTTCTAGGAGATTTTTGACTCTATTCAGCTAATTGCCCTTTTTAAAGGACAGCAATTTTTCTTTTTCACAGAGACATTTACCTAAAATAGAGTCCCTTTTTGGTTGAGAAGCAAACTTTAGCTACATGATGGTGAATGTCGACTAGGTTTCTTTGTTACACTCCTCTGCCTCAGTCTACAGCCCAACCACTAGTAGTAACATGCTGCCCTGAGCATTACTGCATTTAAGAAAGATCACTCAGATTAAAATATATTAGATGGATTAAACAGATAATTCAAGGAATGGATGAGCCTTAGGCACCTGGCAATGGTAGTAACATTCCGAAGGCAGTGCAGTTTGATGCATTTCCATATGCTCCATGTGTGTCCATACTGTAAACTTGGTGGTGTATGATTTTCTTATTCACCAGTTGTTTTATTGATGTATTGGTTTTTGGTGACTATTTAGGACTGCTTGAACCAAAAATCCAATTTTTAGGGGCAAACCAGAATTAGTTATAATGTGAGTTTCATGCAGGTTTTAAACAGTTAAGTGGTATTGTGCAAACTTACATTGTGCGAAACAGTTGTGTAATTGATAAAACAAGAAGCTTGACCTTACAACAGTTTCACAGTTCCTAACAGTTAGTGATTAGACAGATTTCAGAAGGGATATCCAAGCTGTCCAGCAACTTGTGTGTATTCTATGGGGATATTTAGTGCAGCTCAAAGTATTATTACTAACTGAAGAGCCCAGCTGTCATTGTATAAAATTATGAAACTATCATTTATTAAAATCAGTCAAGATATGGAGTTGTTTGTTGGTTTATCAGACTCGCTATAAATGCATGGTTCTTCTCACATTGATTATGACACTGATTAAATCAGACATAAAAAAACTCCAGGTGCCTGATATGATGGAACATATAAAGCTTTTTTTTCACACTACTACACACGTTAGTTGTTCTTTTCAGCTCTTTTCTCAGACTTAAAAAAAACACAAAACAATAAAAGAATAAAACAGTAAGAACGTCACATGGACTGGTATTTTTGAAAGAGAAAAAAAAAAACATATAGTATAACAAAACCAAATGCTGGTAAAGGGACATCAATAACAACTAGCCACCTTGAGCTGCAGATTTTCTTTGCTTAGAGTGGGTGGGTGGGTTCCTCATATTTCCCTTTATCATGCAAGTTATTAACTGTCACTGTCAGAAATCCATTTGCATCATTGTCAATTCAAGTTGTAATTATACTAAGTAGAGTAGGTACTATACTATATGTGTCAGCAAAATGGAAGAAACTGACTTGTACTGTAGTGCTAGGGAATACATGCCAAACTCAAAACTGTTGCTGCTGCTCAGACTTGGGCACTCTGGCTTGGGTGTTTATCTTTGCTTGGGCACTATCACTTGTGTTTTTTCATTATCCAGATCAAAATTAAAAACAAAGCAAAACAAAAATAAACAATGGAGAAATGAGGAATCCAAAACCAAATCAAACGAAGAAATCTCTGTAAAACTTTTTCAGTGAATGATGTCTTGAGGTGATAGCCATTTCTGAAACTGTCTGTTTTGTTCATCTTATTGTATATGTTTGAGTGATCTTTATCAAATACAGTAAAGAAAAGCACAACCTCTTTGTTAAAAAGGCTGCTCCATGTTGTTACTAGTGGTGGGACTTTAGACTGAGATAAAGGTCTGACAAAAAACAACAACAACAGTGGTCAGTCACTTCCATGTAGCCAACAATTGTAACTAGTTCTTCTGTAATATGTATTCTAGGATGAAAAGCCTGAGTTAAAGCATAATAACAACTGATTGATAGCATGGTGCATGAAGAGGGCTTCGATTACATTGGTATGGGAGCCAGCCTGGGACAATATAAACCTTTATAAGTGAGATAACCTGTATTTTTCCAGGAAGGGGACTGTAGTTCATGGTGGGACATTTCAATGCTACTTGGATAAACAAGCCAGCAGGAGCCAATAAAATGAAGGGAGGCAATGACTACCCATCCCAGATGAAGGATCATCAGGGAGGGATAGCCTGAGAGGAATAAACTCCCCTAGAGCAGGGAGGGAGGCAGCAGTGGAGACAAAATAGAGAAAAAGGTGGCATAATCGGGTAAGGGAGGGTAAGAGATTGAAGAAGACAGGGAAACGTGACGGTAAAATGGTTAGAGATGAGGCAGGAGAGCTTCTGCAAACAACATGGGTAAGAAGTGGGGAAGCAGAGAGGTGGGAAGTAAGGACTGGAGAGCCAAGTGTGCCCATGCATGGAGTCATGAAAAAAAAATTACAGAACTGGAAGCTATTATGGTAGACACTGATCTGAATTTAGTGGCCATAATGGAATTGTGGTGCACTGAGTACTGCAACTGGGTCATGGCCATATCAGGATACTCTCTGTTCAGGAGATACAGGGCAGGGAGGGGGGAGAAGGGGTTGCATTATAGGTGATGGAGGGAATCAAGGCCATCGAGGTACAGTGGCACCCAGAGGAAAAAGGAGGGTCTGGAGGTGCTTTGGGTCATCCTGGAGACAGGATCTTGGGCTGCTATTGTAGTGGGATAGTCTACAGACCTCCAGCTCAGGGAGTGGAGCTGGATATCGCACTTGGAGAAGCTATCATCAGAATGTTATGTAATGGAGAGGTACTGATAGTTGGTGACTTCAGTCTTCGAGATACAGAGTACAGCCTTCCATCTGCAGCTTAAACAAGGATTAGGGCCATCCTTGACTCCCTACAAGGGTCTTTTCTCAGGCAGCTAGTCAAAGAATCCACTAGGCATGGAGTTTTACTGGACCTGGTACTTACAAACAGGGACAGCATTGCAGGTATCACAGTGGTCAGTTACTGGGTACCAACAATCACTGTACAGTGTGGTTTAACATAAAGACAGGAACAGAGGCAAACCACAAAAAGAGAAGGGTCCTGGACTTTAGGTGGTCAGATTCTAAAGAAATGGAAGACTGCCTCAGAATCTGACTCATGAGAGGGATTGTCAGGGAGGAGTAGAGGCACAGTGCGGAGAAATAAGATAGGACATTATTAAAGGAACTAACCACTCTGAGAAGGAAGGAAGTAAAAGCAGAAGGAAAACAAGACCATTATATTTCTCTACTGACGTGGTTAGGGTAGTGAAAGAAATATGTGTGGCTTTCAGGAGGTATAAGGAAACACAGAGGGAGGATGACAGGGAAGTATACCAAGTAAAACAGAGGAAATTAGGAAAGGTGATGAGGAGAGCAAGGGTGCAAACAGTGGAAAGGATAGCCAAAGGGGTGGCTAAAGGGGATAAGACTTGACCCCTATGAGGCCATGATACACATTAGTTTAGACTGCTTTACTGTTTATATCCATAGGTCTGTTCTTAGTTTTCATTGTTTTGCTATTAAGGCTGTGTTTTAGCCAAGTTTTCCTGTTTAGTAAGGATGTTGCAATGTTCACACTTTCATTGCCATGTGGCTCTTGGTCTTTTTTTTTTCAGTTTTAGGTTCCCCCCCCCCACCCCGGGCTATAGCTATCTGATTTTTGCTTGCAGATAGTTTTATTGGCTAGGACAAACTTTGTATAATTTCATACAATGTAAAAGGTATCAGTGCAGTAGTTAAGTGAGTGAGGATTCTTGTAGAGTTGTGTAGGCTGCAAGCAGATGTAGCCTTTCTGCAAGAAACACACCTATCTGCTTTTGAGCATTTAAAGCTTTGTAGAATGTGGGTGGGGTGGGTGTACGCTACTTATTATCCTAAGGCCAAGTGCAATGGGGTGGCCATAATACCCCTTAAAGTGGTCCCATTTGAAGTTTCCCTCTCTGTAACAGACCACAAGGGACATCTTGTTTCACTGTCTGGTTCTATTGGAGCACTTAAATACATTTGATTAATATATACTCTCTCTCTATATATATATATTTTTCACCTTCTAAGCATGTGTTTTAAATGGTTGAAAATGTTATATAATCAATAAAATTTATTTTAGGCATTTTTATAAAGCTCTTTCTGAGTTTATGTGTTTTGTTTCCACAGCTGTTTCTTATGATTTAGGACTAAGACATGCTCCTGAATTGTCCTCTTATAATTACATTTTGCCCTATCAAGACTACTAGAAGAACAAAGTTTTAAAGTGGAGTGTACTCATCTGTTTTTTTAAATGTTGTCATGTAATGAGTTACATTATATATTTGTGATTTATTTTGTTTTGAGTGATGTATTTTGTATTTATGTATTAAATGTGCATAAGGAATTTGGTAAATATTATGTATTTTAAATGTTACACTTTTAAATGTGGTTTGACGCATCATCATGACATCACTAAGATAATGAGTATATAAAGTGACAACTGTGAGAGCAACAGCCTTTCAAAAAAGGATCAATTGTATCTTAAACATGTCAAGGTAACTGTGGCACTTTAATAAAAATTAGGCATTTTTTCACATTAACAGAGAGCAGCATCGATTATTCTATGTGGTAGTGAGTGCTAGATTGTTTTGTATTTATGCTCTTTTTTATCCAAAGCACACCAACCTAGTGTGGGTACTCTGTTTTTAAACCTGTTATTGCATTTAATTAATATGTGTGCCCCAAATCATAATGCTTCACCTTTCTTTATTTTGTTTTTTCATAACTTATCTATGCTGGGGGAGGTATTATTAGTGGTTGGAGGGGATTTTAACTCTGTGTTGTCTCATTCAATGGACAGAACCTCCAGGTGGCCTGATTTTAATAAAGCCTCTAACAAAACCCTAAGAGGACTTATGGAAGAGTCAGGCCTTGTTGATATCTGGCACACTGAACATTTAAGTGAACATGACTATTCCTTTTTTTCTCACCCCCACCAAGAATATTTGAAGATTTTTTTTTCTAACCCATACCCAGGACTCATATTGGATTTCCTCCACCCATATTCACTCTGTCATCCAATTGGATCATACCCCTATCTCACTTATTGTCAATTTAGCCGTGACCTGATGTCAGTTTCATTGGAGGTTCAACTCGTCTTTTAAATTACCCTAGTTTCAGTGATATGCTCCGTTCAGAACTAAAGGCCTACCTAGAAGTACATGCTGATGGTCCTCCCACTGCCCAGATTTGGTGGAATGCCTTGAAAGCGGTGCTTGGGGATAGGATTATCAGCTGGGTGGCAGTCAAAAATAAATGGAAAGCCATGTAGGCTGCCGTCAAACAGAAACTCAAACTTTTGGAAGCACAGCACAAACTTTCTAGAATGCCTCAAATTATGCAAGAACTTCAGTAGATCAGGGGTAAATTACTCGAGCTTTTTAGGAGCAAAGTTGAACACCTTCTTCATTACTGGGTGCACTGATACTTAGAAATTGGAGACCGGGCCTTAAAGTTTTTGTCTCTTCGGCTGCGTAAAGATGCAGCCGAATGTACAGTACTAAAAATTAAAGAGGGTTCTTCATCCCAGGTTTATAAATTTCATCCGGAAGAGATAGCTGAATGTTTTCACACTTATTATACAGCTCTCTATTCTGAAGACAAGGATCCTGATCATGTGCGGTATGACATTACAACTTTTCTGCAGCCTTTACAGTTGGCAGTCCTTAGTCCAGAAGCACGGGAAATGTTAGATAGCCCTATTACCATTCTTGAAATGCTTGATGTCATTGACTCCTCTAAAAAAGGTAAGGCCTCCGGCCCAGATAGTTACAACACAGACTTTTATAAACATTTCAAGGCACAATTGGCACCGGTCCTCTGTGCATTATTTCAAGATTGTCAAATGACTAGTAATATCACTCCCTCCTGAAATGATGTGAATATTTCAGTAATTCCTAAACCCAGTAAGGATGTCACGTTATGTGAATCATATTAGCCTATTTCCTGGTTAAATCAAAATGATAAATTATTTACTAAAATTCCATCCTCTTTATTTCAGAGGGTGATACCCTCTTTGACTAATCTGGATCAAATTGGGTTCATCCCAGGATGGTACCTACAGGAGAATATTAAACGTATGTCAAATATATTATCAGAAGGAGCTAAAACAGCTGCACCACAGGTAGCTTTCCTAACTGAAACCAAAAAAGCCTAGGATTGGCTTAATTGGCTATTTTTGCAAGAAAAGGTGCATAAAATCGGGTTTGGAGAAAACTTTTTAACATGGGTAAAACTTTTATATCAATCCCCTGGGCCATGGTTAAGGTAAACATCACCCTTTCCACTAATTTTCCCATTGCAAGGGGCACCAGATAGGGTTGCCCTCTTTCGCCACTTC
This sequence comes from Neoceratodus forsteri, assembly GCA_016271365.2. Taxonomy (NCBI): domain Eukaryota; kingdom Metazoa; phylum Chordata; order Ceratodontiformes; family Ceratodontidae; genus Neoceratodus; species Neoceratodus forsteri. Next base: position 1,319,217,375 of record CM028132.1, read on the forward strand.
TTTTTGCTATAAGATTGGAATAGTTGGCAGAGGTTGTACGGTCATACCCGGTCTACTGGGGGATAAAGGTAAGGGATGTAGATAATCGGGTGATATTGTACACTGATGACACAGTGTTTTTTCTTAGAGATCCCTTAGTAAACTTGCCCAAATTTGAAGGCCTGTTGTATCAATATGGCTTGGTTTCAGGTTTTGAAGTAAATACTTTAAAATCTGAGAACCTCTTAATAAGTGGTAGCATTCCCTCAGACTTTCAGTGAGGGTCTGACTAAATTTGGGGCAAGACTTCAGTTCAGTATTTAGGAATTGCACTTTCTCCCAGCTTGGCTTCCTTATACCAGGTTAATTATAATAATTGATATTGTGCCATCTTCTCCAATCTCCAACACTGGTCCATGTTCCCCTTTCGTTGACCCATAGGATTGAAACTATTAAAATGAATATTTTGCCTCATTTACTTCTTTTGCACCAAACTTTATCTCTCTCTCTCTCTGTCTAAATCTGATTGGCATTCATTTGATTGGGCCATTAAAAAATTTGTTTGGAAGAACCAATGCCCCAAGATTAAATGGGAAATTTTACAATGATACCACCAAAACGGAGGCCTAGGGCTCCCCCAGTTTAAGCACTACTTTCAGGCTGCTCAATGTAGTTATATAGTAAACATCTTGAGACACCCTCCAGATCTCACCTGGCTAAACATGGAAATAGCTCTGTTTCAGAAGGACCCTTTGTTTATACAACCCTGGCTCCTGAGTAATCCCTCTGATCTTACTCGATTTTCTAATAAGTTTATCCACCACACTTTTTCCCAGTGCCTTCTTTTAAAGAGGACTTTTTCCACTTCACCCATACAGTTGCCCTGGATCCCTATTCAATAGCATCTTCAGTTCTTCCCCCCAAAACCAGATGTGGGGTTTCGTCACAGGGCACAGCAGGGTCTTGTTTTCTCGGCTGGTTGAAAATGGGGCCCAGCTCTCATTTCAACAATTACAGTCCAAATTTAATTTGTGTCCCTCTGATTTTTACAGATTTCTGCAAGTCCAGCACTTTATTACTACTCAAGACCCGATGGAGGTTTTGTCTCACACACCTTCTCCTTTTTACCATCTGGAAAAAGGGGCCTCAGAGCACCCAAACAGCCCACATCTTATTTCTAAGTTTTATGCTTCTCTGAATGAGGACCAAGGTCTTTCCCAGTTGACTCAGGTACAGGGCCTTTGGGAGTCAGAGGCTGGTATTTCTTTACCGAGGGAGCACTGGGAGATGATATCGTGCCTGTCCTGTAAAAGCTCTGGATCCATCATCTGGCAAAAATTTAAATGCAAAGTATTAGCCTGGTATTTTTTTACTCCCAATAGAACTTTCCATATGGGCTCCATGGTATCCAATCATTGTTGGTGGAATTGTGGCTGAAAGGGTACACCTTTTCATGTCTTTTGGAATTGTCCCTAGTTATCTCCTTTCTGGCGGGACATTTGTCATCTGACTTCTTGTGCTTTTACAAATATACTCTCCTCTAGGGTTTACTGAAGTTGTTCTTGGAATTCTCCCTCCCTAGAGAAACTTGGTCAGGTGACAAATGTTATCTTTTTCTTGTACTCTCAGTGGCGGCCTTAAAATCAATTACACGATTTTGGTTGCAGTCATCTCCCCCTTCCCTCTCCACCTGGGTATCTAATGGTAAACAGATAAGAACTATGGAAGCTCTTACTGCTCATTTATATTTTCAACTTGAGAAATTTTATTCCAGGTGGTACTCCTTCAGTTCAATTGTTGAAACTGTGGAGGGTACCTCATTAATAGATCAACTAGCCCAGAGGGATGAATGGTGGCAGCTCATGTAAATTTGTAAATGTATTTTAGTTTGGGAATGATCCTTTTTTTGTACTAGAGTTTTGTCACTTGCTGCTTAGTGGAATCCAGGGTCACTTACTATACCTCTCTTTTTTATAGAGAAGGAGCACTAAGGTTCTGGCCCCATTTCCATCTCAATTTTGTTCTAATTTTTTATTTTTATTTTTCCTTTTTTGTTTGCTGATAGTACATGCTACAGTTACTGGTTCTTATATACAGTAGGTGATTATGATGTAGTTGGGGCACCACCAATTCTCTTGCTATATTATCTCTGTTTTATATAGCCTTAATAGGACTGCCACCACACTATGTGGTTGGTTCTCTTATTGATATTGGATATTTATACACTGTATGGGCAGATCCTTTCTATGATGTAGAGTTGTACAGTTTGTTCTGTTTCTTTGATTTTGTATGATTGGTGCCCATTGTTTTCTTGTATTTGTAAAAAAAAATTCAAATAAAAATAATAAAAAAGGGGATAAGACTTTCTTCAGATACATAAGTGAGAAGAGAGTAGCAAGGGAAGGGACAGTGGGGTATAGAAGGGTGGATGAGGGAGACTGCACAAAAGAGGACTCAAAAAGCTGTCATCCTGAACAGGTACTTCTGCTCTGTCTTCAGAGGAGAGAGAGGGAATGGACTACAAGAGAGTAGCAGGATTGGGAGTGGGTGGACACAAATCTATTTTCATAGGAAAGAATTCTGAAGGGGCTTGCAGCTGTGAAGACAAGGCTGTGGGACCGGACAAAATTCACTCAGGGTATTAAAAGAACACAGGGAGGTGCTAGCTGTCAGACTGGCAGCCTTATTCAACAGTTCACTGGAAACAGACATGGTTCTGGAGTACTGGAGAGGAACTTCTTTGACTGGGTGACCAGCAAAATGGATGAGGGGTGGTGGATGTGACCTATCTGGACTATGGAAAGGCCTGTGACATTGTGCTACACAAGAGACTGATAAAGAAATTGAGTAGCCTAGGGGTGGGATCCAAAGTGGTGAATTGGGTTAAGAACTGGTTAATGGATAGGAGACAGAGGGTGGTGGTTAATGGCACTCATTCTGATGATATGAGAGTGACCAGCATGGTGTCACAGGGGTCAGTACTGGGACCAGTCCTCTTCAATATCTTCATACGTGGCATTGCAGAAGAACTAGAAGGGAATGTATGCCTTTCTGCAGATGATACCAAAATCTGTAATAGGGTGGATACTCAGGAGGGGATGAAGAGAATGTGCAGGGATCATGGGAATCTTGAAAAGTGGCCAAGAGCACAGCATTTGAGGTTCAATGCCACAAAATGCAAAATAATGCACCTTGGTCACAGGTACCAAGGAGCTGAGTATAGGATGGGGATATCAAAATAAAAGAGAGAGAACACGGCTAAAGATGCCTTGGGAGGAGCCAAAATACAAGTACCACAAATAAGTTAGCAATAAGAACTCTCAGCTACCCTCCAGACAGAAAAAGCAATTGCAGCAATATGGCAATTAGTATCAAAAAATGAATTAAAGTACAAAGTTAAGCATCCCCCTCACTCACTGTGAAATGTCGATGTATGTTTCATATCACATTGATGCTTTTTCAAGACATCTGAAACTAATACACCTCCTTACTTATATACATATACCTTAATGACACACAACTTCATTTAAAGAGGCACTGTACCCCATGTTCTATATGTTCCTTATTAATCATTTCAAATATGCTTATTATTATTATTAAAAAGCTCTCTAAAGCTGTTTTTCAATACCACATATTAAGTGTTTTTATAGCCTTTCTAAACATTTTTTAAAACACTTCTAAAAATGTATACTATATACACTCCACTGGTGTGTCTTATACCACATAGAAAAACATTTTCTTTTAGATATGCATATCATAAAATTTTATGCTATAATGGCTATTCTATATTAATACTTGTGATATTTAAGACCACCACCAACATCTATTAGGTAGGTTGCACTTCAACTATAATATACTAACATTTTTACTTCAGCATAAATCCTAAACCAGTGTATATTGCACTATTCAGAGAATAAACATTCACTATCAGTAAACACTATGCTCATATAAAAAATCAGCAGTGGGGTATATAGTATACATTTTTAGAAGTGTTTTAAACATGTTAGGCTAGTGGGATGCTGGGGTGAATAGGGAGGTGTATCACCAGCAGGAGGTAGGAAGTAATGTTGCACTATATCACTCTCTAGTGAGACCCCACCTGGAGTACTGTGCCCATTTTGGGGGCACAAACCTCAAAAAGGACATAGACAGGGTAAAGGCAGTCCAGAGGAGGGCAACACACTGGAAGAGCAAGAGGTGACATGACAGAGACCTACAAGTACCACACAGGGTGAACAAGGTGAAGGATGGAGTTTTTGTTCAAATAAGAAAGAGCACCAGGGCTAGTGGGCATGGTATGAAGCTAGAGGTGGAAGAAGTTTAAGAGAGATGTGAAGAAATATTTTTTCATTGAGAAGGTAGTAGATGCCTGGAAATGACTGCTATTGGAAGTGGTGGCGGTGAAAACAGTGGGGAGCTTCAAGCATGCAAGGAATAGACACAAGGCTATATTAGAAAACAGACAAGGATGAGTGAGGATCACCAGAAATCAGTTAGGGCCTGCAGAGCCAGATTAGGCAGGAAACATCTGTGCAGATGTGGTGGGTCAAGTGGTCCTTTTTTGCAACAAAGTCTGTGTTTCTATGTCTATGTTTTTGTAATTACCATTGCCATGGAAATGCAAGGGCTAGCACAGTAATGAGCTACTAAGGAAACGTGTATAGTCTGCTCAGTTACTTGTTGGCCCATGCATTCCAGTTGAAAACCATAGCACAACCCTGCTCTATAAAGCTGTTACAAGTAGTTCTACAGGTAACACAGGTTTGAAAAAAGGAATGAAACATCTGACAAGAAAAAGCTTGTAGAAATGCACACCACTGATCATCTGCAATGAGGACAGAGCAAGGAAGACTGAATCACTGGACACCAGGGATGAGTTGATTCTTATGGATTGCTTGAAGTGGGGACTCTGGACTACCAAGAATGACTATGGAAGACTTTGACACACCTGTGGACAGTGCAATGAGGCTTGGGTGGGCAGGGGGACTCCAATGGTAGTAGAAATATTTTACAAGAGTGCTGTTTATGGTGTTACCATTACCACGGTGTTGGTGGACATAGCTTGTATTTGCATCCACTAACATCTGTCAGACCATTTTCATTGTGACAGTTTGTGGAGTGATTCATCCCTCTGCAACTTTGCTCATGTTTCTGTTTGATGGAAATGGATGGCAATATCTGTTTGCACCTAATGCTTGCCTCACAATCAACTGCAACTGTTAAGGGGGTCCTAATCATTGCTTTTCTCAACCACTGAAACTAACCCTGACAAATCATTTTGAGCCGTGTGGCTGTTAAGCAAATATCACATTTTGGTAATTGTGTCTGATGCAGTAAAATGTATTTATTTTGCAATCATGAGATTTGTAAGAGTGATTTAAGAAACACCCAAAGTCTTACCTTTACATTGTAGGAAATAAAGTGCTTTGATAACATATCAGGTGTGTGCATCCATGTTTTATCTGAAAAAGGAATAATCTGCATTATATTACTGAATTCAAGAATAGGGACTTATGATCCAATGCCCCTTACTGTCTGTGAACAATGAAGACACTGAAGTATTGCATCTGAGTGGAGTTATATGGAGCCACATATTATTTCCTGTTGTTGGCTCTTTGACTACTCTTACATAGAAACATATAAACATAGACTTTGATGGCAGATAAGGACTGTTTGTCTCACCTAGTCTGACCATTTCCCTACCTATTGGATAAGCTGCAAATCCTAATTAACAAGCAACTTACTTCTTACTACTCCCCACCAGAATTGCCTTATGTCTGTCCCATGCATTCTTGAATTCCCCCACTGTTTTTGACCCTGTGACTTCCTCAGGAAGGCTGTTCCATGCATCCTCCACCCTCTCTGTGAAAAAATACTTCCTCATATTGCCCCTGAGCCATCCCCCAATTATCTTCAAATTGTATCCCCTTGTTCTTGCACATCTCTTTTTTGAAAGATGCTATCTTCTTGGACTTTGTTGATTCCCTTCAGGTACTTGAAAATTTCTATCATGTCCCCCCTTCCCTCCTTTTCGCAAGGGTATACATATTAAGCTCCTTTTGTCTCTTTGTATGGCTTCTGTTGCAGTCCCTCCACCATTTTATTTGCCCTCCTCTGAACTGCCTCCATCCAGTCTATGTCCTTGCAGAGATGGGGTCTCCAGACCTGCACGCAGTACTCCAGATGGGGTTTCACCAACTGTCTGTAGAGAGGGATAACAACATCTTGTTTTCTACTGGTGATGCCTCTCCCTATACATCCCAGGATCCCTTCAGCCCTCCTTACTGCCTTCTCACATTGCTTGCTTACCTTTAGGTATTCTGATATGACTACCCCAGGTCCCTTTCCATTTTTGTTGTTGTTAATACCCCCACCCATTGTGTACTCTTCCCCTGGGTTTTTGTTTCCCAGGTGCATTACTTTGCATTTCTTTGCATTGAATCTAAGCTGCCATATGTCTGACCATTCCTCCAACCTTGTGAAGTTCCTTATCATCCTTTCCACCCCTCGTTGTGTATCAACCCTGTTGCAGATCTTTGTGTCATCTGCAAAGAGGCATACTTTTCCTTCCAGTCTTTCCACAATGTCACTTATAAAGACATTAAAAAGGACTGGGCCCACTACTAAACCCTGCAGTACCCTGCTAGTAACCCCCTTTCTTCGGAATGGACTCTGTTTACTATTACCATCTGCATCCTGTTGTCCAGCCAATTGTTTACCCAGGCTACCACCCTGGGACTCACTAACAGGCTGGCTAATCTTTTGTGCGGGACTGTGTCAAATGCCTTGCTAAAGTCTTGGTAGGTCATGTCCGCAGCCCCTCCCTGGTCTACTACTTTAGTCACCCGGTCAAATAAATCTATTAGATTCATTTGACATGACGTTCCCACTGTGAATCCATGCTGCCTTGGGTCATGTGCCCCACTGGCCTCTAGGTACTCAACAATTCTTTCTTTCAGAGTGATTCCATCCTTTTCCTTACCACTGAGGTCAAGCTAACAGGTCTGTAGTTTCCTGCCTCTGCTTTGCTCCTACTTTTTTGAAGAAGAATCACATTCGCTCTCCTCCAGTCATTAGGTACCACACCATCCTCCAATGATTTGTTAAAAAGGGTAGTCAGTGGTGTCTACAGTTCTCCCCTTAGTTCTTTTAGAATTCTGGGATGAATTCCATCAGGCCCCATTGCTTTGTCCTCCTTCAATTTTAGGAGGTCTTTCAGAACCCTTTCTTCTGTGAAAAGACTGGTATTGACCCCCCCCCATCCAGAGTGCTTCTATTGGTTGGATTAGGTATCTCTCCCTCCTTTACTTTTGCGAATACTGAGCAGAAGTATTCATTCAGTATCCCTGCTTTTTCACTGTCACTGTCTGCCCACCCACCTCCCTTTATTAGCCTCACTATCCTGCTCTTAAGACCCATTAACAACTCTGATTTACTAAGCCTTTCCATGGGCTTCTCATTGTACTTGTTATTAAAAGGAAATTAAAAAAGAAAGCAAGAGCAACATATTCCAAGAATCTTTTAATAGTATATTCAGAATTTTTTTCTTCTTATGGGGTGACTCCACATTTTGTAGTTAGCAGTTGGACAAGCAAAGTGAGACCTTTTTTAACACATTTTCCACTGGTTACATGGTACCCAGTAGTGGGTCACCCTGCTTGGCATGCTAGTGACCCAGATTCTTGCCTAAACCCCAGCACAACAGAAGCAGAGGCCAGCACAGAGGGGAAAGGAGTGTCTTTGCAAGCACTCTCCACTTTGAAAATGGTTCTTAAGGAGCACCACTTTTGGAGAAACACCTGGTGGGCAACTGAGCTTTGACTGGCATGCATGACCAAAGGAGTCTATATAATGCATGCCACTGGTGTGTACGAGGGCTCAGAAAAGCAGAAAAAAAGTTATTATTTTATTATTCAGTTTTTATTGACCAGGAAAGTAGGGCTAGACAATACTACTTACAGCCACATCCCTGAGGCAGGGAATGGGATACAGATGCAAATAAACTGATACTAAACCAGATGAAGTTGTTAGTGGTTTATTTTAGTGAATGGAGAAAATGTGGAAAGAACACCATGAAAATTGTTTTACTTTTTGTAAGATGTGCCATGGGATCTTTATCATCCACCTGAACAACCACCACAACCACCAGAACAGGCAGACGCTGCACTCAGTGTACCATATTAAGGCTTGTTCCAGTCCCCAACCATGCCAGCAGGCCCTTTACTATCCTATCTCCAGCCCCAGTCAACCATCCAAGTGTTCAAAGGTACTTTGTTCCCCCATTGCAAAGACCTGCTATCAGTGCAGTGCTCCACATCAGTAATAAACCAGATATCTATGAGCAGAGACACAACCAGGGATCCTGTGTGGAGAGATGGAGGATGACTGCAAAACCCAATGGAGTGGGGTGCAAAGGTCACTGGGGCAAAAAAAAAGACAAATGCTTCCTTATCTTTGGGGCCCTCTGCTCTGCTTCCCTAAGTAAAACTTGGTTGTGCTTATATGATACAATAACTTCCAATTCTCATAATCAGATTAGGATACTATAGTACAGTTTGTATTAATTTGCAGAATTAATATGTTTTCTTTATCTTTCAACTGTTTTGTAGTATTAAGACTTAAATCCTTCATTTTGGCACTATAATTGCATGGTAAAAAATGGTTGGGAGACATACCTGGGCCTATGGTAATCACAGGTTCTTCTGATTTGTGAAAATGTCAGCAATATGCCACCATTTTAATGTATAGATTATAAACATGAAATCTCATTTATTGTTTTTATTATAATTAATAAATACTGGGCTCTGTCTGTGGGTTGCAGATAAAAATAATGCATGGTAAAAAAAACTGTAGTCAATATCGTGGCCATTAGGTATTATTGAGGGATTATCTATTAAGATGAAAGTAAGCATAGTTAAAGAAGAAAAAGAAAGTGAAATGTCTTGGTGTAGTGGAACCAGCTGGTCCCAATACACAAAATTTCATGCTGAAAGCAAATGTAAAATTCACATTTGTGTAAATGAGAATTTGATATGGCTACACTAATCCTACAATCCCATGCCCATCATCCCATCTTTATGTACCTGATATGGTACTACGGCAACTTGGGTTATTAATGAAATGTTGCAGAATTAATAGAGAACTGGGGTAGTTTCTCTATCCAGTGAGACTGGCATGATTACCAACTCTCTGGATATAGGATGTTAGCTTAAAGAATATTTCACTGAATTGTCCCTGATATTTCTCCAGTAATGCATTGGATTCTTCAAGTGAATTTTTTGATGACATTATACAGTCTGGTATTACAGGACCACATTTTCACTCCAAAATTGTATCAGTCATTGAAGTCAAGGATCATTTACTTGGTATGTCCCCCAAGCCAATAGTGGTACTGATATATATATATTAATATGTTTATTTACGGGTGTCTCTTACAAGATAAGAAGATTATCTTGTGCTGGTTTGAGCAAGAGGACCACAAAGCAAAGCTGAGAGGTTCTGACAGCCCAAAACAGCACAAGATAACCTTATCACATAAGAGACACCTGAACTAAACATATTAATATATTATGAAGCAGTCGAACTGCCTCGAGCCCATAAAAAACATTTAAAATCCAATGTTAAGAGATAATGTGTGCTTCCAAACTGCAGGTCTCCCCTGCTGTTCAGCTACCTTGTGGTACATTCCATGAGCGGATACTACACAGCGTTTAATGGTCGGTGGGGCTATATGTGGCTAAAACATTTGTATATATTTCACACTTTTTATTTGCATTTATTTTAGAATTTTACTTTTGCATCGAAAATAAAGCATCAGTTTAATGGTGGCAGCAGGGAAACATGCCCTGTAATGCTCGGCAGGGTTAACTGTGGCTAAAAGATTTGAATCCATTCAAAACTGCCCATGACATTTTGTGGTTAACACCTGCTCATTTGGGAGGCTCTGTTGCAAGTTGCCGGTAACGTTTTGTGCTAAAACCAAGAGACTGCTTTTTTGACAAACCCCTTTTCTTTATGGGATTCCTGTCACAGCTGATTCCACCGCAATGATTCTCTCACAAATTGTGTGACAATCCAGCATCACTTCAATGGGAATCAGCAGTGTGGAAGAGCACGAGGCAGCAACTGTATACAGAGTAAGTGGTACAGTAGTACTGGCCTCTGATTGATGGAGGCAGTTCGACTGCTTTATAATGATTTGCATTACCATGTCATTAAATTGTCATCTAATATTATTCTGTACCCTCTCACAGCAATTTATAATTTCTCTCTTTATCATAATCAATTTCTTGCAGTGCGGAAGAGGGCTGTGGTGGTTCACATTACAAAATTCTGTAATAAAACAAAGGTGCATAACTACAGTCCCTTCTCACTTTTGACACCCATTGCCAAAGTGCTTAAACGTATCCTGTTCAACCAACTGCTAGGTCACCTGGACAAGCACTATATTCTCACCACAGCACAGTATGTTTTTTGTCCTATCAACAACATATTGATGGCCTTGGTCCAAGAGGCCCTTGAAATGGGTCTCTATATGGGGGGTCATCTTCGAAGACTTCACCAAGAACTTCAACTTATTGAAACATTGACTATTACTGACTTCCTTAAATCAACAAGGTATCTCAAAAAAAAAAAAATGTGACTTCCTGGTTTTAGGTTTACCTGACCAGATGAACACATTACACTAAAATTGTTAATGCTGGTTTCTGTTATATCAGGTGTCCCTCAAGGGTCCATTTTATTATTTCATTTATTTTTGAATACTCTCCCATCAGTGTGTAGCAGATCTAATATTCTGCTATACTCTGATGATGCACTTTTTTTTTGTAGTTGTAGTATTAGTGATTTAAATTCCATTCTAGAATCTGAGTTTCAGAATATTCAAAGATTTTTTTCATAAAAAATTGGTTCTTAATCTGACTTAGTCTAAATCAATATTATTCTTTAACCAGTAGCAAACACCTGCATCCACTCTTCTTTTTGTTTTAATAACTCTTAATGGAACAATAGAACAATATTTATGACTTTCCCCGGACAGTGATCTCACTTTTGAAACTCATATAAATTATATAAGTAAAATAGTGCACATTAGACTTTATTCATTTTATTTATTTGTGTCTTTGCTAACTGGGAAATAGCATGGCACATTCATCTATGCAAGCATGATGACACACTATGTACACAAGATCAGGTTCAGATTACAGCTGAGAAATTACAAGCAAACAGGGGAACAGGTACAGATACAGATTAATTTATAAACAATCTTTTACATAACAAGGTCACACCCCCACTCCATCGAAGGACAAACAGGGTTCCCAATTAACTTGGGTAAAGTAAGAGCAGGAGGTAAGTGCTAAAGGGAAAGTATTCTAGAAGGAGGGGCACAATGATGGGGGAGGCAAGCAGTTGCAACAAGTTTCCGTCAAAAGGCTGGATTTATAGTGGGACTTGACGGTGAAATGTGTGTCAGTTGAACGGATAGGCACAGGAATACAATTCCACAGATAAGGTGCTGCAACAGATAGGGCTTTCCCTCCCTTGTTAGTAGAGACTCTAGCAACCTCAAGGGGCAGGACAAGAGACAGACCAAGAGTCCTTGGTATGGTCCTGGTCTAGAGGTGGTATGAGAAAGGGTACACATTCTCATTCTTGAGGGAGTTGTCCACTATGCAGCCAAGGGCAAGATCAAAACGTCCTTGTAGGGGAAGCCACCTGAATAATCAATAGAGATCACAGTGATGGGTGGAGAAAGGGGTCAAGACGGCAAAGTGGCAAACATTGTTATAGACAGACATTAGTCTTGCTGTAATGGCAGAGGATTCTCATGAATAGATATTTTATTTATTTATTCAATTTATTTATTCAGTCTAGGATTACCAAGTATCTTTGAGTGCCAAGCAGCTTATTTACAAAGGTTCCATGTCAATTGGGGGGGGGGGTACAGATCCATAATGGAAAACAGACTGATTTCACAAACAATTTAGCAATTTGTATTACAGAATACAGAATAAGAGAACAGCAAATAAATACACATTAGTTTAGCATGTGATTCAAGGCAGTGAGTGAGAAGAGGAGGGAATTAGGAGGGGATCCAGATCAAGGAAGGGGAGAGCAACCAGGCAGCATTGTCAAGTAGCAGCTAGGATAGTAAGGGACAAAAAGCAAGGAAGAGGCCGGCCCAATGGTGCTGAGGGTTGAGGCGCTGGATGCTACACCTCACACCACACCAGCGACCTGGGTTCGGGAATGAACTTCGGTTGCCAGGAGTCGGAGGAGGATCGAGCATCCCAAAGGATGCTCTCCTCCTCCAGGGGTGGGATCCTGAGGTGCTGCGATCACCTGATACTCCGAGGCCGGTGGAAGCATGGGCACCTGGGCACAGGCGGCTAAGAGCCGGGGAGGGGAGGCCATCTGGACTCTTGACAATGGCGTGCATCAGCACTCCATCTGTCTGGATGTCAGTTCTACATGCCAACATCCTCAGGGGGTAGAGGGACAACAAGGGAAGAAAATTGGGAAAAACCCCTGCTCAACCCTGGATGACGACTGGTCCCCTGGGATCTCCTACCCATGGGCAAGATTCTAATGTGCAGGCACTCCGAGGGTGGATAATGAGTGAAGGTAGGAGCTGGCTGGGAACTCTAGGGGCAGAAACCATAAATGGGATTCATAAGGAGATAGACCAAGTCCGAAGGAGTAAGGTGAGAGGGCTGTAAGGCAGGATAAAGAAGATAGTAAAAAAAAAAAAGCATGGAAGTCAGTGGGGGAAGAAAAAAGAGGGGGAGTTGGGAGGGCAGGAAGGAAAAGGAGAGCGAGAGGGTAAGACAAGTAGCAAGAACAGTGGAAGAATGGTGGGGTGGGGGTGACGTCCCGGGAAGAGGAACAAGGATGTTAAGTGGTGCAATCACAGGAGTTTTCAGTTAGGATGTGCGGACAAAGTTTGAGTTTGCATTCACTGAGACTAGTAAGGTTAGCCAAACCATTGTGGAGGCCATTTAACCAGTATGGAGCTTTGATACAAAAAGAGTGTTGGTATTGGGTGGTCCGGCACATCGGGACTAGTAGGAGTGCAGAAGATGAGATGCACGTATGTTGGGACTTGGGGGATTTATGAAGTAAGCTTCCTAATCCCAAAAACATGAGTCCAAGGAGAATCTTTTTGGCAAGTAAGCAGGTGTGGTATTTAATTCTCCCATGCAAGTTGAGCCACCCATCCTGCATATAGACATTGCAGGTGTGGGTGAGGCATGGTGCACCAATTAGGAGTGAAAAGGCCTTGTTTAGTGCCACAGTGAGCCTTTTGAGTGCAGTGGTGGAAACAATTCTGTAAATGACAAGGCCATAATCGATTAAGGAGAGCACCGAGCTGTGGACAGCAAGATTTAGGGCTTCAGGTGTTAGAGACTTTATCAGTCAATAGAGGAGCCCAATCCTGGTATTGATGGCTCTGACAACATTTTTGATGTGCAGTGAATAGGTGAGGTGTCTATCAAGGGTAACCCCTAGGTACTTGAAGTGCTGTATTTGTTCAAGGGAGTCACCTTGGGAATTTTGGATGGTAACAGCATGCTCTTTATGTCAACTGTGGGCTGAGAAGAAAAACAGGACTTTTGTCTTCTAGTAGTTTAGTACTAGTTTATGGTTGTGGAACCAGTGCTCAACTTCCATGAAGCCCTTTTGAAGGTTACTTTCAAGGAGGTAAGGGTCAGAGTGGCTTGCAAAAATGACAGCATCGTCTGCGTAGAGCAGTGCTTGCTGGTGGCAGGCAGTTGGTATATTGTTAAGGAAGATGTTGAAAAGGAGTGAACCCTGGATTGAGCCCTGGGGTATCCCGGACTGAACAGGCTTCTGATCAGAGATAGCAGTGGAAATCTTCATGCGTTGAGATCTGTCCCCAAGATAGCTTCTAAACCAGGACAGTGTATCAGGGGATCATAAAAGCACTTGTATGAAAACAAGCTCTTTGCCCTTTAGACATCATCTGCCCATACTGCTTATCCTATCCTGAAGTCATAATCCTATGATGTGACATCACAACCCTTTGCCACAGAAATTATTCTGATCTCACAAGCTGAAAGTTGTGACTTCCAGACAGGAAAACAGAAGAAACAGATGAAATCTAATGGGCACACTGCCTGTTTTTAGACACATGGGGCCTGCTTTTCAAATGCTCTGTGAAGGCAGCAAGTCCCTGGTGCACTGATCATATGGCACAGGGTCCTTGCAGCATTCTCTCAGTGCCAATTACAATCTTCATTCCTGTGTGCCAAATGACACAAGTTAGACCAGCTCCCTATGGTCTAACTTGCACCATCTGGGGGACCCTTTTTACAGGTATTGTGCCAAATCCTTGGTGCAAGCTGCGGTAAAGTGTGGAAAATGTTGCAACTGCAGCCAATGTACTAAAATTAGGTGCAGCTACAGTATATCAAAGGAGTTTGGCGTAGCTGTGTCCAAAAATGAGGCTGACACATGGCTTGACACAAGCCCTGCATCAAACTTTGAAAATTGGACCCATATCTTCTGCAATCAGATGGAATGCACCAAAATTCAATGTTTGGGTCAAATGTTGTGTAACTGAGTTCTGTCAATGCTAACTGTGATTTTTTTTTTTTTTTTTTATGAAAACCAGATAACTGCTTTATTTGAACTTATTTTTCACTTTCTAGATCATTTCTGATGAACACCTTATGGTTGAAATGCTTAACTTAAATCTCTTTTTTTCCAGAGGAAAGTTAATGTAACCCTTACAGTTTCAGTTATGTGTTTCAGAATGTTAATGGAAGAGTTGTGGAATATTTCTGATTTGCCAGACCCCCAAAAAAAAACTACTGGGATACACACTATTCAAATGTATTCAAATCGTACAGTCCTGATAATGAATTTGGCTACTGAACCATCCATTCAGGATCCAAATATATTTCATGCTTGCCAAACTATCCAAACCTGAACAGATAGCTCCCACAAACACCTAGCTCAAATAAAAAAGTATTTCAATGCTAGAAAAATACTGTACCTTAGGCTAACGAACTTATGAGAAAAAGCCAATGTGTTTTTTTAAACTGTAATCATCTTGTGAGGATGGAAAATTATAGCATTATAATAATTACAGCAATTATTTCTTGTCAAGTGAAATAATAGGGTTCAAACAATGCTGAATAGGTTCTTACCAGTGTTGTTAGGTGCAGAAGGAGAAGTGTTCAGTTGAATCATTAAAGCCCTCTGATATCAGAGAGGATTTTTGGAGAAAAACATAGTTTTACATGCATTTCCATTTATATTCCATTCACTTTCTGCATCTAGAGCCCCCTTTTTTTCAGTGCATGGTATTATTAATACAATCCTCATTACACAATCAGTAAGACATTTTGTTCCATGGTCCACTGTTCTAAAAATAATCTCAGTTTAGTGATTTCTTATGTCAAGAATCCACAGACTGCCCTGCCGTCATATATCTGTCAAACTGATCTGTTGTGTTCCACTCCAATTTCTGGGTCATGGCTAGAAAAGGGACCCATGTCTCATTACATTTTACCAATAAATAAACAAGCAAACAAATGAATAAATAAGCAAAATACAACTATGCAAATTTACATGAGAACAAGATCGCAGTCCATTAAACTTCATCTGCTCTAGCTGCTTGTCTTTGTCTAATATCATAAAGAGCCAGTGAGATTTGTTTCAAAAATGTCCATTTCCATTTTACATAATCTTAAAATCATTTGTTTTACTATCTCCCCTATATTGAGATCAAATCAGCATGTTCTGCATTACAAATATGGAACAAAATGGGTGGTTTTAAACAAATGTGGTTTCAAAAAATGTGATTCAACCATTTTTTTTATGAAAAATAATTAAGTGGTGTTTTAAAAGGGCAAATGTCTGGCTCAATGTCTCTGAATAATGAAACAGTGCTCTGACATGTTGGTGACCCAGGTTTGCCCTCGGGCCAGGATGTCTGGAATGAAGGGCAGCAAGGAGGGAAAAAGAGCATCTGTGAAGATAAACTCCTCCCAGGGAAGCATGCACCACTTGGAGAGTGGCACCTGGGAGTTGCATGGGGCCATTGTGGGTATGGCTGACCAGAGGCAGGCAGGAACCAGTGTGGTACACACTCTAGATCAGTAGGTGGGAATGGCTGGAGAGAACAGTCAAAAGTGCCAGACCAGGACTTCTTGAGTATTGGCCTCCTAGTACACTTCCCCTCACCACCTGACCATTTTTGGTGGCCCAGTGACTACCCATGTTGTCCAGTAATGGCTTCAATGGCACAGTTCTACATCTTCTTCTTCTCTTGGACATAGGCACCACAGAAATCAAACTGGGATTTGGCCGTAAACAGTGCAGGTGAGAGTGAGTGAGTGCGATAAGCAGAGGAGTGGCATACTACATGACATGAAAGAGTAAGGCTCCTGGGAGCATGCAGGGTGACAAAAATAAAATAAAAATGGTGAATTCTGCTTTTAATCCAAGTTTTTCCATTTCTGTGGTAAAGGGTAGTCCTAGTCAGTGACATCATGCTGATAGGGTCTGGGGGGCTTGTACCTTTTCCAAATTCACATCAAAGTAGTCCCTTTGAATTGACAAAGCCTGTAAGTGGACAATTTAATGTTCCTCTTAGATTATTTTTGAATTGTGTGCTTCCCATCTAGAAATTCGCATGGTTTAATATCCCTGGCCCTAATCATAATCTTCTGTTTACTCTATCACAGCTGTTTCCAGAGTAACACACTGTGATATGACAAGCAGTGGACTGTAAAATCAGATGTAAACTACAACAGCAGGTGATGTCTACTGGACAAGGATCCAGGTGCCATGCTTATTTGCATAGTTGTTATATAAATCTGGGGGAGATAACAGAAAATATGTGAAACATAATCAGAAATAAGTCTGAAATTTATGATTTTTTAAGGTTCCCTTATAATGTCAGGATCTCTTTAAAGGGCTAGTGGAAAAAATAAACAACTAATTCTTACTATATAAAATAACCATCAGCATCTTAAAATAAAGATCTATATTTTACCTACCAGTACTTATAGGTTGTATTACCATAACAGTATATCTGTTTCTCCAGGCTTCCTACTACTGTAGCAATAGAAAGGAAAACATGGAGACAGAGGGATGGATTTTCAAAAAGGCGAGAGTGACTCAAGTCCCAGGTGCTCCAAAGATATAGTGCACCAGGCTTGTGGCATTCTCCTGGATAGTGATCAGGATTTTCTATCCCATGTGCCAATTACCGCAAGTTAGACCAACTTTTTGTGGTCTAACATGTATCAATCCCAAAGACATCTTTTACTGATCTTGTGCCAGATATTTGGTGCAAGCTGCCATAAATCATGGAAACTGTTGCAAAGTGGGATGTGGCTTCTCTGCTATCAACTACTGTCAGTGGAGACTGGGAGGAACAACAGCAGTGACCACCAGGGAAAGGGGTGGAGATGATGGGGGAAGTATGTGGGACTGGTGTGGGAGTGCACCCATCTTGCCCTGGACATCATTGCACACCCATGCCTCTGGGGGGAACGCTCACGCAAAAAGTGGAAACACCCCAATGCATGGAGGGAAGACATCGCTCCACCGCCACCACTCCCGCAGCCAGATTCATTCTCCTGGGTCTTGTCTACATCCATTTGTCCCTCTTCTGCCCAGCAGGTCATTGGATTCATGGAGTGCAGAGCAAGAGATAGCACCCCAGCGGGGGATAATGACCAGGGGATAACCTCTGGGCAGTGGGACAGAGGAGCGAGGAGCACAGGTTGGCAGGTTTCAGGCAGGGAGGGATCCGGTGGGGAGTCAACTGATGGTGTTCCATGAGTCAGCAACTGGAGGGGAAAAAAAAATCAATCAATAAATCAGTCATTCTTTATTTTGCCATGCAAAGCACCATTGAGTGAGCTCATTTGCAAGGTGGACCTGGACAAATGCACATAAAAGTAAATATACAAAGGAAAGAGATGGGTGTACACTCAAAGAATACAAGGTGGAAGAGGACATAAAAGTTAGTACAGTATTAGGCAAGGTCTATACAGGCAAATATGCAAGAGGCTGAGAAAAAGAAGATATTGTCAATATACATTATTATACAGTATGTACAAGAACAGTTCAGGAAAAGGGGTAGGAGGGGTGATAGGGAGAAGAAGGGATAAGGAGTGATAAACAGGGAATCACAAGGCATGGAGGGGGGAGTTTTATTTGGTTTACCGGTTAGGGACTTGATGTTCTCCCGGAACCGTCTACTGTCACCCCATGGGTTTGTCAGTTCATTTTTAAAGTGAGTGTTTTTGGCCTTGCGAATAGCCCAGGTGCATTTATTCTGTGCAGCTCCATAGTTCTGGTAGTCTGTCTGGGTATTGGAGTTCCTTGCTTTGTTCCACAAGTCATCTTTATTTTTCATGAAGGCTAGTAGCTGTGGCATTATCCAGGGGCTGTCATAGTCGCATATCCCTCTTTTGATGTAGGGGCGTAGACATTGCACACTTCATTGAATTTATTTATAAAGCACTCTAGGGCAGTGTTGACATCTGTTTTGTGGTCAATAGAACTCCAATCTTGGAGGGCGAGGTGTGCTCTTAGAGCTCCCAATTTGTCTTTCTTCAGAAGTCTAGCAGTAATAGCCCAGGCTGACGCCTTTGGGGCCTTATTTGGCCATTTACAGATTACCGGGGAGTGGTCACTGAGGGAGTCGGGGGGAACTGTGATGGAGGATATTCTCTCTGGGCAATTTGTGACCACCCAATCGATTATTGGCCCCAATAATGTACTCCACCTGTAAATGGTCAGTATGTGGCTCTGGGGGAGTGAGGAGGGAGGTAGAAACAATGCAAAGTAATAATAAAGACATCTGCATTGTGTGGACCTGGATACAGTGAAGAGTATAAGGCTGCCAGACAGACAGCAAAGTTTCAGTATTGCTGTGCATAACGTAGGAAAATAGTAGTGGTAACATTTTAACATCTTTATAGGTGACATTGCAGAGGGTCTGAAGGGAAAGGTATGCCTCTTTGCAGATAACACAAAGATCTGTAACAGAGTTGATACACGGGGGGGTAGAAAGGATGAGAAGGGACTTGGCAAGGTTGGAGGAATGGTCAAACATATGGCAACTTAGATTCAATGCAAAAAAGTGCAAAGTAATGCACCTGGGAAACAAAAACCCAGGAGAAGAGTACACAATAGCAGGGGAGGTACTAACAATTGCAAAAATGGAAAAGGGCCTGGGGGTAGTCTTATCAGGTGATCTAAAGGTTGGTAAGCAATGTGGGGAGTCAGTAAGGAGAGCCAGGGGGATACTGGGATGCATAGGAAGGGGCATCACAAGTAGAAAAAGGGAAGCGGTTATTCCTCTGTACAGAAAGTTGGTGAGACCCAATCTGGAGTACTTTGTGCAGTTTTGGAGACCTCATCTATGCAAGGACATAGACAGGATGGAAGCAGTCCCGAGGAGGGCAATTAAAATGGTGCAGGGTCTGCATCAGAAACCATATGAACAGAGACTGAGAGAGCTTAATATGTGTACCCTTGATGAAAAGAGGGACAGGGGGGACATTATAGAAATGTTCAAGTACCTGAAGGGAATCAACAAAGTCCAGGAGGGTAGCATCTTTCAGAAAAAGAGATTTGTAAGAACAAGGGGGCACAATTTAAAGATAGAGGAGGGACAGCTCAGGGGTAATGTGAGGAAATTTTTTTTTCATGAAGAGAGTGATGGATGCATGGAACCACCTTCCTGGGGAGGTTGTTGGGTCTAAAACAGTGGGGGAATTCAAACATGCATGGGACAGACATAAGGCAATTGTAGCACGGGGTGGCAGGAAGTAGGCTGTTGGTTAACTAGAATCTGCAGCTTATCCAGTAGGTAGGGAAATGGGAAGTCTGGGTGGGCCAAGTGGTCCTTATCTGCCATCAAAGTCTATGTTTCTATGTGTCAACGAGTGCTTGTGCAATGGTCACAAGAGAAGCTGGAATAATAAGCTGCTTCATGGGAGCTGAAGAGCTAATCTATATTACGTAGCCAGAATGCAACTATGCCAGAATGCAATCCAATTACACTAGATAGGATATGTGCTTGGCAAGAAACAGTATTGCTGTCACTTTAAGCTTGAGAAGCTGGCTGGCAGAAGCCTTTAGGAGTGAGCTAGTAAGCCGTGCAAGGTTTACATGTATTTAAACAGGACCAGGGGTGGCAGTGGGTGGGTGGGCTGAAAATCAAGGTCCTAGGGCTCCCTTCCTGGAGGTTATCAGTCCCTGAGGGAGACTCCATACCTGGACTTCTGTGAGGGGCAGGTGGCTTCAGACCTGGACTGCGGATTGCAGTCTGGCAGGTTGGGTTTATCAGAGAACCAAGGCTGTGGCATTCGGACCACCTGAAAAGAGAAGGACGGGGGACATCACATACAGTAAAAGAGGCAAAGGGGTGGGGGCTCTTTGTGGAGCTAAAAAGAAATGCAAAATGGCTTAAACAGGGGGTGGGTCACAGACCAAAATGTTAGGCAAGGTGTCACAAGGTCTGAGAGAGCAAGAGCGGGGCTAATTTAAGCACAATAAGAAAAGTAAGAAGGTGAAAAAGAGGGGACGTGAGTTTAAGACCTGAGCTGAGATCACTGCTGGGTCTTAAGAGGGAACACTCTACAGGCACTTAGAGTAAATCAGCGAAACTTGAACTCTAAAATACTAGCAAGACAGAATTAACAGAAAACAAAATCCATTAAAATATAATTCAGGCATTAGCACTGCAGAGCAGTGCAGTTATACGGAGTCAGTAGGAGTGCTCCTGGAGCTGACTGCAGCCAATGTATCACTGCAGGAATAGATGCTGGACTTAAACCCAGAAACATTTGTCTTCATGTGAAATAGAAACATTAAGGTCCCAGGGTTCCCTTCTGGAGGTAATCAGTCCCTGAGGGAGGGTCCATACCTGGGCTTCTGTGAGGGGCTGGTGGCTTCAGACCCAGACTGCAGATGGCAGTCTGGCAGGTCGAGTTCATCAGAGAACCATGGCTGTGGAACTCGGACCACCAGGGCTTTTGTGAGGGGCTGGTGGCTTCAGACCTGGACTGCAGATGGCAGTCTGGCAGGTCAGGTTTGTCAGAGAATCACGGCTGTGGCACTCGGACCACCTGGGCTTCTGTGAGGGGTCTGGTAGCTTCAGACCCAGACTGCAGATGGCAATCTGGCAGGATGGGTTCATCAGAGAACCACAGCTGTGGCATTCAGACCACATGGGCTTCTGTGAGGGGCTGGTGGCTTCAGACCCAGACTGCGGATGGCAGGCTGGAAGGTTGGGTTCATCAGAGAACCACGGCTGTGGTACTCAGACCACAAAACTAGTGGTGGGCGAAGTGGCTTAAATTTGCTCCGCAAAGTGATTCATGCAGTAATGCAGAATCCGTGAAGTACTCTACACTATGAAGCGAAGTACTTCGTGTCATAATGGGGAATGCGAAGTCCATTGAAAACAATGACTTCGCATTATTCCACCTTCTCCAAACCACTTCTCCACCAATTTTGAGGCGAAGTACATTGAAATCAATGTACAGTACTTTGCCTCACTTCTCCTTGTTTTTGAGCTCCAAAGGTAAATTTTGCAGTGTTTCATGGGTTTGCAGGTCACATGTGCTCTAGATTATTCTGCACAGCCTCAGTTCTGTGTAGTGTGTGTAGTGGAAGATGGAGACAGTTTCCTCTCAGAGCTCTGCGATTCAAATCCTCTAAAAGCTGTTAAGCCTTTTTGAGCTATTTTTTTTTTACTCACAATTTAGTACATTGATTGTAGGAAACCCTCCTGTGCTCATATCATTTAGTGTTTATTGTTTGTGTGTGGATTTTGAATGTTAATTTAGAACAGTCAGTCTGTGTACTGTGAAGCGTGCTTTGGGGGAGGGGCGTATCTGTGGTGTAGGTAGATTAACTGGGAGAAAAAGGCAGTCTTTCTGTTTTGGTTATATTTTTCTTGTATAACTGTGTTAATGTATACACAGTAATATTTTCCGTAATTCTTGACTTTTTTTGCTGATTGTTGTGGTGCAGCAGTGTATAATTTCAGCTTGTTTAAAACATTTTGTTATATTACTAAAGCTTTTCAATTTGCTATGCATTACTTGTAGTGTGTCTGAGTGTGTGTGTGATGCGTGCCATTAAATTAGACACCTTTTCTTGTGCCACAGAGTAATTGCAGCAGTATGAACCTGATATCCACTGCACCTGCATGCATTTCTTATACTGCTGTGTGGTATCTTTACTGGTAGTGGACTGTTACTGCTGTGCACTACCCCTCCAACCAGCAAAAATGTATTCTTTTCCAGATTTGGATTTGTGACTTGTGAGCACTGGTTAGGTGTTGTTGTGCCTTTGCACCTGCATCTCTTGAGTGCGCAGCACAATCTTAATCTGTCTATGCATTTGCAGTACACCATTAATTATGGGAGACTTTGTATTTCCTGTTACACTCTCATTTCAGTTTGTCAGCACTGGGGAATTTTCTGGACACAAGACAGTAGCATTTAGGGGATGCACATTAATTCTGGTGATGGTGTGTGACCACTGCATGCATGACGGAGTGTACCATTAATACTGGAAGAATTTGCATTCCTTGTTACAATCTCATTTCTCTTCATCAGCACTGGGAAATTTACTGGACACAAGACAGTAGCATTTTGGGGATGCACATTAATTTTGGTGACTGTGTGTGACCACAACGCGCATGACGGAGATCACCATTAATTCTGGGAGACTTTGCATATTTTGTTACCCTCTCATTTCACTTCATAAGCACTGGGGAATTTCCTGGAGACAAGACAGTAGCATTTTGGGGATGCAAAATAATTCTGGTGACTATGTGTGACCACTGCGCGCATGACTGAGTGCGCCATTAATTTTGGGAGACTTTGCATTTCTTGTTATACTCTCATTTCACTTCATCAGCACTGGGGAATTTTCTGAACACAAGACAATAGCATTTTGGGGATGTACATTAATTCTGGTGACTGTGTGACTGCTGCCTGCATGATGTCTGCGTGCGCCATTAATTCTGGGAGACTTTGCATTTCTTGTGCTCTCTTTTCACTTCGTCAGCACTGGGGATTTTTCTGGACACAAGACATTAATATTTTGGGGATGCATGTTAATTCTGGTGACTGTGTGTGTGAAGGGCTGCCAATACTGTTGTCACTGTGCCTTACTTTGTGCTAAGGCAGAATGACTACATGAAGTAATAATTACAAGGTGAAGTGAGCCTTTTGCATTAGCCACTTCACATAGTGGAGTGACAACGCAAAGTGCCCACTTTGCGGGCACTTCACCAGTAAAATTTAATTTCACTGCATCTCTACACAAAGCTGATATATGTAAGCCTTAATGATTGAGACAGGAGGAAATTTCCCAGGCATTAATGCCTGGGAAATGACCTCCTGTTGATGTCATTAGGGCACTTGTAATATGGCTCTTGGTGTGGTTTGGGGTGTTATTTGTTATTAGACAAAAGAAATGTACAATGTATAAAGGAGTAAAGTAATCTTTATTCAGATTTTATTGCTGTAGTTATAGTAATACAATTTGAACAATGTTTAGTTTTTTTAATAAAGTCAGAGTAAACGTTCTTTGTATGTTACTGCTGTGTTTATCAATGAATATACTACAGCATATTACATGCAACCCTATCGGATTTAATGTCACTTATCAACATAAAGTTGTTGATTTGGCCATGGTTATGTGAGTAGGGTTGTTATTATAGTCATGACAGCCTTCATTGTAAAAGTGTAATTATTTAGAACTGTTGCCATTTCATTAAAGTCATGGAACAGTGTTTAAAATCACTGTGAGGTTTGTTTGAGACAGTTTGTGATGTCGGAAGTTCGTCATTTTCATTTGTAGAGACAAATATTTTGAAATGTGTGTAACACCAGATCATGGTAGCTTGTTTTAAAAGCAGTGTTTTGTTATTTCTGTGGTGAATATTTTGGGTACGTGGGGTACATATACGATTGGTAATTTATTTTACCTGTTGGTGTGTTCATCTGCGGCAGTGTGCGTTTCTAATGGATTAATGACCGCTTAGTTTTGTGTCATGGGGTGTGTTTAAGCCTATGGTTGTGCTGCATTTTCAGCAGAGGTTTGTAGCCACATTACAAATATAGATATATGTATATATACATATATATATATATATATGTATGGAATTGATAATATATATATATATATATATATATATATATATATATGAAACTGCTTTCATAAGGCAATCGATGTAAATAATTTTCATTACATTACATTTCTCAAGATGTCTAACTAGGTCCACTTTTAAATATTTATTTGTTGTTTTACTATTTCTAATTCACATTGCTTTTTCTGATCATATATTATGTGGCTAGCTTTGGCCATGTGAAATGTAACATGTTCTAAGCTCAGAAATTCATATAAATAGCCAAGAGGAACAGTTAATGACTCTACCTACATTCTGTGAGTCTCACTGCAGGCAGGGAATCAAGGGAAATATGCTTATGGCCTGATCCACAATGCTAACTGCACCAATGGAGAGCTGTTTGCTTGGCCTTGTGATACGCAAATGTCCTTCTCCACACATGCAGAGACCTCTGCACATTCTCACCTCATTGTGTGTGCCCCATCTAAACATTATGCCTTGCCACCGGTACTCCTACTTGTGCAACCTGGTCAGGTGGGAAGGGGGGGATTCAGAAGCCAGGTGAGCATGCACCCCATTCTGAAGACATTTTTCATATTGGCCAGAGCCAACTTTGAGGGTGGAGGCTGTACAGACCTATGGGCAGCAGTGGTGGGTATGCACCCCTCTGCCTGGCCAAAGGAAGCCCATCACCACCTGATCAGTGGGCCTACCACCTCCTCCCAGGCCTCCAAGCCGATGCAGAGGGCTGAGGGATGCACAAGCCTTGGCTGATGAAACTACAGAACTGTTGACATTTCAGGGGGAACATGGTAGTTCTTTGAGGACTGCTGTGTCCTGCCAGCCCCTGCTCCATGTGCAGCCAGCAAACATGCAAGCAGCTGGCCCAGGCATCTAATTGGATCCCTGTGATCCTGCAAAGCATCACCTCCAGACTGCCAGTTGCCCCAACATACAGTGCTCATTGGACAATTCCTGGGGCAATGGGGATCATATATGATGGAAAGCACACCAGCTCCCTAGGATGATGGTCCACACTCCAGATATAGAACATTCACGTGTATCTGGGATGACATTGTGGATCATGCCCTCAGCTGCTAGCTAATCGTGAGTATATGTATTTAAAAATATCTAGCACTGTACATCAGAGGTTCATATCAGCAAATAAACAGAGCTATTAACTATCTATTTTAACCATTAATCATTTTTCTAATGATCATCATATTAGCACTAGGACTTAACAATATCTAACTACTGGCAAATATGATTCTGCTTCCAGGAAATTTTGCAACATTTCCATTGACATTTAGAAACATTTGCCAAATTTAAATTTTACTTATTTCCTTCTAACTTTGAAACTACTTTTTAAAATCACATCACCTTTGGTACGTTTGAAGTCCTCAACTTCAGGTATATGTGCTTGAAGACTCAGATCTCCAGTCTTAATGGGGCTGAGTTAGTAGCCGCCAAACATTCAGAAAATGTTAAATGAAATTTTGAAATCTGTGGACTACACAATGTTAAGAACCTATTACTTTAAAGTTAGAGAATGCAATGTCACCAATTTTGCTAGGTTCAGACTCTAAAAATGAAGTTGTGAGTGTGAGCTTTACGTCTATAACATTTTGCTTACAGGATGGCCAAGTTGCTGTACTAGCAGCGAAAAATTGCAAAATAACATCAGTTGTAAAAATGTATTTTACCCAGCTTTTGTAAAAATTGTGAAATTTTGTAAAAACCATAACCATAGATTTTGCCCAACCATGCAACTGACTGTCATGCCATGAAAGTAAGACAATTTAAATGCCTGCAGTACAAGCCACATGAATGTGAATCATAGCAAAATTAAGATAGACAAGACTTCTGCCAAGAGGGAGGGTGTACAGTCATGTCAACAGAAAGGGTAATAAGAAGGATTTAACAAAAGGAGCATAGAAACTGTCAGCAGAAAAGGACCTCCTGGCTCATCTAGTCTGCCCTAAGTCTTTACCTACTGTGCTGCAATAGAACCTAATTGATTTCAGGCCCCTCAGCCCTGTTACCAAGGTCCTCTTGTGTTATCCCATGCATGTTTGAAACCTATTACTGTTTCGGTACCCACCACCTCTGCTGGGAGGCTATTCCAGATGGCCACCATACTTTCAATAAAGAAGTATTTCCTCACATCTCCACCCTCTTCCAGCTTCATATCATGTACCCTTGTCCTTGAGCATCTCTTTCTGTACAAAATGCCACCTTCCTGTACCTTATTGATACCTTTGAGGTATTTTAATGTTTCTATCATGTATCCCCTTTCCCTCCTTTCCTCAACGGAGTACATATTTAACTCTCTGAATCTTTTCTCAAAGAGTTTCAGTGCAGGCCATGCACCATTTTGGTTGCCCTTCTTTGTACTGCCTCCACCCAGTCTATGTCTTTCCTGAGATGGGGCCTCCAGAACTGGACACAGTATTCCAGGAGGGGCCTCACCATTGATCTATACAGGAGTATCACTACTTCCCTCTTTCTGCTGGTGATACCCCTCCTTATGCACCTGCACATTCTAGTAGCCTCTCTCACTGCTTTGCTACCTTCAGGTAATCAGACATGATGCCCCCAGACATCTTTCCTGTTTTGTAGTTGCTAATTCCGCCCCCCTCCAAATTATATTTTGCCCTTGGGTTTCTGTGCCCTATGTGCATAACTTTGCACTTTTTGGCACTGAAGTTCACTTGCCAAACTCTTGACCAGTCTTCCAGCTTTTTCAGATCATCTCTCTTTTTTTCATCCCCTGCCCCCAGGTGTGCCTACTCTGTTGCAGATCTTTGTGTCATCCATAAAAAGGCATGTTTCCCTCCAGCCCCTCTGCGATGTTGTTAACAAAGACATAGAAGAGGAATGGTCCCAGTACTGACCGTTGAGGCACCACACTGTTTACCTTACCTTCTTCTGAGTGAACTCCATTTACCACCACCCTCTGAGTTCTGTTACTTAGCCAATTTCTTACCCATTTTACTATCTTTGGACCCACTCCAAGGTTGCCTGTGTTGCTTACCTGTTTTCTGTGTTGAATGGTGTTGAAGGGCTTACTGAAATCCAGGTAGGCCACATCCACCACTCCTCCCTGACCCACCTCCCTGGTGGTTCCATGCAATAATAGTGATCACTGAACAGTGATCACTATTAAGGTGAGTGCATTATCATCAAAAAGCAATTCATTGATATGCACTTGCAGGTGACCAGGCACATACAGTACTGTAAGTGTGTATGTCGGGGGGGGCTTTGCCCCCTGCACCCCCCGATTATGGATTCTCAACTCAAGGGGGGTGCATGTCAGTGAGGGGGCATAGCCCAGTTTAAAAATAATTTAAGTCCCACAGTAGTGGGAACAAGCTACATTTTCCCAACCCCCAGCCCTGATCCCGGGACCTGCCTCCCTACCCAGCACACCACATGTTTGGCTAAGCAGAGCAGGCACACTAGAGTGTAAAAACCCTCTTCCCTATCCCTCCCCTTCCCCTCACTATATTCCCTTTCCACTCACCCAAACCTCCCCTTGCAGTCACACTCCTGGGTATTGCGTCAGGTCGATCATGATAATAGCACACTCATATGGGTCACCGTTTTGACAGCCACCCACTGTTATCATGGTATACCCTCCCTGGTAACCCAGTCAAAGAACTCTATCAGGTTTGTTTGGCAGGCTCTTCCCTTTGTGAACACATGATGCCTGGTATCCTGCAATCCACTGGTTTTAAGGTATTCCATAATCATTTCCTTAAGTAGTGTTTCCATAACCTTGGCCGCCAATGAGGTCAGGCTTACAGGTCTGTAGTTTTCTGGCTCCTCCCTATTCCCACTTTTGTGTAGTGGAACCACATCGTCCTTCCTCCAGTCACTCAGAACTTCCCCTATATCTAGTGATAGAATTATATTTTTTAACTGTATGTCTTGTTACAAATGTAATTGAATGTTTAATTTCTTGGATATGATAAATGTTAAACTGTATGTCTAAGTCTTCATCCAATTCTACCCCTCCCAGGTCGCACCAGGAGATGAGCACCTTGTTGTTCAGTGTGCCTCCCTGGTGAAACATTTCAATAAATAAAATAGACTGAGCAGGGCCATCAGAGGCTCAGCCAGTTATTAGGTATTAATAGGTGATATAAAACTGAAAATATTGTTTATGGAAGCTCCAAGATGGTGACCAGAATGGGTCAGCCTTAGCAGCAGCTCCATTTGTTTGTTTAATTTTTTATTCTGTTCACTTTCATTTTATTTTTTTTCTTTGTTGTTTTTAGTTAATTTAGTTAGGGTACCTGTGGTGAAGTAGACTAGTGAGTAAGCATTTGGATTGGGGCTTTTGCTTTATTTATGTGTAACCACCCAGTCCCAGGGGTTACTAAAATCCTATCAGTATTATTGTTAGTAAGGTAGCAGGCAGCTGGCAGGGAGCTCATTAGGGGTTCCTTACATAATGACATCATTTACTCAGCTAGCCTGAGGGAGGAATGATTAGGTCATTTAGAACTCTCGCAGCAGCATAAGCCACACTGTGTGGATCGCTGCTCTGGGGAGCTTAGAATGTTCAGTTCAAGTTGGAGTTTGGTTCAGGCTGTAGTGGAATGAGGAGGTAAGAGTGTCAGAAGGACTGCCAGTGGGCCCTGAAAGAGGGCCAGGGATTTCTCACCCTAGTCGTGTGTCATTGCCAGCTTCCAGTTGAAGTAGTGGAGACAAAGGCTACGGCAGGTGTATCTGATTTTCTACTTCCTGTGAAGTGGAAGGTTCTGCTTGTTCTCTGTGGACTCAAGGGGCAATCCCTTGAATGTTCAGAGGTGTTTTCAGCTGCCCTGGTATAGGACCTGAAATAGACTGTGTGGACCGGTTACCCAAAAGAGTGCCTTTCCTGTTTCTTTTTGGTTGTTCCATGCTCTGTGGATGGAACAAGTTCTGTGAGTACTGAAATGGAGACTAGATCTCCACAAATGTTCTTAGGGGAGTGGATAGTCTGGGGTGCATGTGCCCATAGATAAGGCTGGATCACACCTGTCAGTGCTCCTAGTCTCACTAGTGTGAATGAAGAAAATTAAACTGTGGACCCCAGTGAGTGCAGTTTATTTTCTCTGTGTTTACTCAGTGTTGTGATGAGTAAAGTATGGGACCTCTAGCATTTCAGTGGGGAATGAGGGTTTCAATGGTGTAACTCTGAAGAATGGCGGGCTGTCGGTTGGGGCCAAGAGTGTGAGGAATGCCATCTAAGTGCTTACAAGACAGGGATTCCTGGTTCATAAAGGGCACCAGTATTTTTACCTGAGCGAGTGGCTATGTTGCAGGTTATGGTGTGTGGCTGAGTTTTCACATATTGCACCGATGATCAAAAGGAGTTCTGAGTGTGTGGCTTAGATTTCACTAAATAATACTCATGGGAAAAGAGGGATTTTCATGTGCATGGCCCTGTGTCCACAGATGCACTTTTGGGAATTTGGGAAGAAGATGTTTCTGTTTTGTTCATGAACTGTACTGCAATGCAAGGAGAGTTCTTAGATTTTTGTACATGTCCAACCGGGACCAACCCTTGGGGGTCCACTTCAGCTTTACTTGCCATCTTTGAATAAAGCCATACTGCACAATCCCAGTCACTGTTATGGACATTCTGTTTATTGCTTCTGGTTGTGTGAATTTACTGGGGCCCCCTCAACAGGTTAGATCAAGCATATGCCTAGTAACCTACGCCCAGGACCTGGGTTGTGTTATTTACACAGGGTTCAAGTTGTTTGTTTCTGTGCCCCCACCCTCTCTTCCTCTAGAAAATGAGCCAGGTATACATCCTAATGCCAAGGGTGGTGCCTACCTTTTTGTAAAGTAAATGGTATGCCAATGTAAGAGCACTAGTGTTTCCAGATATTTAATGGGGGTGTGCACACTAGTTAAAGAAGTGGCCTGGGGGTTACATATGTATGCTACATTTTTGTGTGGAGTGATTACCGTTGTCGGCAGCTGGCTGGCTTTTCAACTTTGCTAGTAGCATTGCTAATACTCTCATTTGTCTGCAGTTGTGTTGCATGTCTGCCATTCTGATCACCATGTTCATTTAGGTGATCAGATGGTGTTTAAAAAAATGTATTTTAACTGAAGAAGTACTGTTCAGACTCCACCGGCACTTGTTCTTCTCAAGCGCTGAATTTATGCTCAGTTTGAGCAGAGAGTGGAAGGTCGCTGGTTTCTTGAGGCAACTTTCGTAAGGAATACTAAGGGAACATTCTGGATTGTATTCCGAGTGGAAGAAGAGGAGAAAGAGTGAATTTCAGTTGCGTAACTCACCGACAGTAAGCTGGGTTGGTCAGTGAGTTCATTCTATTGTATTCATCTTGGACTATTGCTGGAAGAAGGAGTTTATTCTGGGACTGTGGCGACCGGCTGGGCCTCTGATTTTGCTGACTGGGAAGTGGGAGTCTAAGCTGTGCAAGGATTTTCTTCCACACCACCCTCCCCGACCCCAGCCTCTATTAAATGCTCTCACCCTGCGAGCCAGGCCAACCCACTTCCAGCTTATTGGTCCTAACACTCCAGGCACGCCCACTGACTAGTCACCACCCTTAAACAACCCAACCCTAAGTAGCTGATTTTATCTGCCTATGCACTTTGCAATTTCTACCTCCTTCTAGCAACTGTTGCAATTCTTGTGCTCACTACCAGTAGAAGGAAATACCTCAAGCTAAAAATGCCTTTTGCTCCCATCCTCCTCCACTGCCACCTCATACTACTAAGTTATGTTCCACCCAAAATATCGGTCCACATTTTGGACAAGAGCCAGAACCCCTCCTTCATCACCCACCAAGACATAACCCCCTTCCCTAGTTCATGGCATCTTAAATCAAGGACATCTCCATTATGTTCATGCCCCCCTCTACCAGGCCTTAACTAAAGAACATGTGCAAATGCCACAGATGTTGTCCGCCATCTCAGTTTTCTATGTTCTGTCATTAGCAAATTGCAACCCTGCCCATAATGCAGCCGCCACTAAGCCAACACATGTCTGAAGGAGCAAAAAAAGACTATTTAGCAGGCTAAGCTATTACCTTAAAAAACTACTACTACTTCTCCCACTTTGCTTGGAAAATGTCGAAATAAACCCAGGCCTACCTATTGCTCTGGACAACCCTGTAGTCTTCCCTCAATATAAAGGGATTAGCTTTCTCCATATTAATGTCTGTAGCTTAATGAAGAAGATTGACTCGATACAGACCTGGGCATTACACGCATCACCCGATTTCTTCATGATAACAGAATCCTGGCTCACACCTTCAACCCCGGACAAATCTATCAACATACCCGGATATATAATCTACTGCTGCGATAGACTGACTAGAGGAGGAGGAGTCGCAATATATGTTAAGAGCTAATTCAAAATCACAGTCTTTAATTGTACCTCAAAGGCTAAAGAATTTGAGTGTCTAGCCCTAAAATTATCACTCTACAGTGAGAAATCATTCCTTATGGCAGCACGCTACCCACAGCCATCTGGCGGCACAGCACTCTTGCCACACCTTCAAAACCTGTTTGACACAGCTAATGCTGAGTGCATCATAATGGGGGATTTTAATCAAAACTGGAATGACGACAGTTTTAAGAAACTAAAGGAGCTATGTGATGCTAATGGCCTGTTGCAAATGACGACTGCAATCACCAGACCTCACAGAAAAAAAACAGAGCGCAGCACCCTTCTGGACCTTATGCTAGTGAGCAAACTTCACAACATCTCTCATACTGAAGTATTCTTCAACGATTTAGGCGACCACTGCACTACTGCCTGTATCAGACATTCTCCCCAAACAAAACCGTCCTCCAAATTTAAACTGAAAAGATGCTTGATAAAGTTCTGCCTCAACACTTTCCTGAAAGACCTAAGCAGCATTCAATGGCAGGAATTCTATCTGGCACCTACCTTTAATGAGGCATTTAACATCTTTCTTAACCTTTAATTGGGACTAATAAACAAACATGCCCCACTGAGATTGATCAAATCAAAAAATAAAACCCCTATATGGTTCTCTCCCACCCTGAAGAAAGCTCTTAGGGACAGGGACTATTGGTGGAAAAAAGCAAGGATATCCCACTTGGAGGAAGACTGGCTAGCATTTCACATCTCTAGGAATGCTTGTACCAAGCTAATTAGATCAGAAAAAGTTAGATACTTCCAAAAAGAGCTAGAAGACAATAAAAACAATTCAACCAAATTTTGGAACATCCTCAAAGAGGTTGAAGGACAGCCTACTATCACACCTCTCCCAAACAAAATAGTGTCTGCGGGAACCAACTACACAGACAAAGCTGATATACTAGAGAAATGTAATGATCACTTTGCCACTGCAGGGCTTGCCTTTGACACCTCACCTATCAGCAAACTTAACCCAGCAGGAGACTCCACTATTGACCCTACTGATAACCACAACCATAACCAACTGCATCCCTCCCCTTTCAGATTCCACACAGTTACGTTCAAATAAGTTGAGGAACTCCTCCTTTTCCTGGATACTGAAAAGAGTGCCGGTGCTGACAATACTGAACCTTATTTCCTAAAACTTGGCCATACCTACCTGACTGCCCCCATTACCCATTTATTCAATACTTCCTTAACTCAGGGCGAGTTACCTGTATCATGGAAAACTGCCCACATCCTACCCTTATTCAAGTCTGAGGATCCGAGTGATCTGAACAATTACTGGCCTATCTCTATACTATCCATGCTCTCTAAATTATTGGAAAAAATTGTCAACGTCCAGCTAAGGGAACATCAGGACTCACAAAAGTTGCTAAACCCAGCTCAATACAGTTTCAGAGCCAAACACAGCACAGTAACACACAGCACAGCACAGCACAGCACACTCTTGCAAAAGTGACTACTGACTGGCAAATGGCCTGGGATTCTAAGAAATATGTATTTGCCCTCTTCCTTGATCTAACTAAGGCCTTCGACACAGTGGATCATACCTTCATGCTTTCTGCACTGACTAATATCGGACTTGATAGCTCTACCATTAAATGGTTTACTAGCTACTTAACCAATAGACTACAACAAGTCAAAGCTATAGGCGACTTGTCCCCCAAAAAAATCCATTTTAAGAGGAGTACACCAAGGTTCCATCCTGGGCCCTATCCTCTTTGCCATATACATCAATAATCTGAACTTGCAGCTGTGCTCAGCCAAGGTGCACTTATTTGCAGATGATACTGTACTATACACAACACATTTATCTTTGAATTTGGCCCATGAGTACTTACAGCAAGACTTCACCACCCTCCAATATAACCTCATCACTCAAACTCCTTCTCAATGCTAAAAAGACTAAAGCTACGATTCTCTCTCCAAAGTCCACTCTCGGATATACACATATCCCACAGATCCCAAACACTTTTAGATGAACCCCTAGAAGTAGTAGATACCTTTAAATACGGAGGGTTCTGGCTGGACAATAAGCCCAACTTTCAGTGCCACATAAATGAGATCTCAAAGAAACTAAGACAGCATTTAGGTTTATTCTATCGCATCAAACATCTACTTACGCTAGAAGCTAAAAGGTGACTAGTACAATCCACATTCCACCCTGTACTGGACTACGCTGACTTTCTCTACAGTCACAGCCCCTTAACAATGCTTAACAAACTTGACACCCTTTATCACCGGGCCTTATGATTTATCCATAATCTACCCTGTGGTACACATCACTGTCTTCTATACCAGATGTCGGGATGGACCTCGCACTCATCTAGGAAAAAAGAAATGCTCTCCTCAGGTTCCTTAGAGCATTATCTGATAACCTCCCTGCTTACATCTCACACCTTTTCAAATGGGTAAAGGGTTCCTATGGCCTGAGGTGCTTCTCCATAATTTGCTTCCAGGTTCTTAGAGTGAAAACAAACTGGCTCTGCAGCAATCATCTCCGCACTCCCTTCACTTTGGAACACCATGCAAAGCTCATTAAAACTACCTTCATTTCCAAGCTTGTCCAAATTCAAAGCTCTAATTACAGAATTATCGAAGGAATCATGCAACTGTTTTAGATGTCTATGATTCCTAAGACATGGCACTGCTCCATACTCCCAAAGCCCAAGTATCTCACCCACCTTGCTTCACAAGCTACAGAAATCAGACACCCATTAGACTAGCTCCCTAATCTTGGTCACACCGGTATACTCCCACCAATAACCCTTTCTGGCCTTCCTTTTTTTGGCTCCCTAGTCCTTCACCCCCACTACTACCCTATTCTCTTAATACCTCCTCACTTATTATTAGCAAGGTATGAGTTTTTACCTAGCAGAGGCTATCTGGGATTATCACCTACCCTCACTCCTATAAGTTTTAATATAATGTACCACTGCTTGTTAATTATGCTGACTGGCATGTATAGTGCTTGTCACCTTCAAACAATTCTATTTGTATTTTTGTTTTGCTTTACACTGTTGTCCTTTGTAGCTATACTGAAGAATTGTACTGTATTGCACTAAATGTATTGTATTAATGTTCAGGACCACTGTGAAAATGAGATTCGCTCAATGGTGTTAATGCCTGGCTAAATAAAGTTAATTGATTGATTGATTGATTGAGTGTATGCCAAAGTGTGTAGTGCTCGCATTTGAACAGGGGCTTGTCAGGGGGGTTCATTGGAGATGCATTGTCCAGCTGGGGCCCTGTCCTCTGGGTGGCTTGCCCTGGTCTCTCAGTGAGCCAGAAGGTGAGTGGGGGCTCGGTTTGGTGTATGGCCTGGGACATCATTTTAGCTGCCCAGTTCCTCCTGCTTTCCCTTGGATTTTTGCAGTCAGATAGGGTGGTTGGTTGGGGTTGGACTGCAAAATTAAGCAGGTGTGGGATTCACTGCCAGAGGGTGGAGGAGTCATGACTGTCCAGGAAACCTAATGGGGGAGTTGGAGGACCTCTGTCTGGGGGTTCCTGTCCCTTCAGGGGGCAGAACTCTCTTACCTCCTGCTGTGTCTGCAGGCTGTTTTAATCTTCAGAAGGAATTTTCACAAGAAACTTTAAGTGACCTTTGTTGGAGTCTGTTTGACTGACTATGAAATCCATCAGATAGGATTAACTGTTTCAGTCAGGTGGTGATAGAGCCCTGGAATTCATTCTTAATTAACCTGCTTTGGATTGTTGTGGTGAGAGCACAGATTTTTGGACAAATTGTGGTGGGCAGGTTGGGGTGGGAGTCCCACCTAGTCAAAGAACTGGTTTATAAGCATGCTATGCTTAGCCCCAAATTGGATCATACTGACTCTGTAACTCTGCTGAATCCTACATTATTTTGTTTTAGTGTCTTATTTTAAAGGGGGTCTTTGATTTATTTTATTTCTTGTTCTTTTTTGGGAGGGATTTGTTGAGGAGTGGGAATATAGATTTTACAGTTTTTTGGGTATTTGTATATGTTTTATTATTTGGAAAGTTGTTGAGTGTGCTGGTAGTTTTCTACTGATATGTGTTGACCGAGAGCTCTCCTTGTTAGGACTACTCCCCTTCTGAGCTCCGTGGCTTCTGGTCTTTTGATTGCCCCCCTTGCCCAGTAGGTATATGGGCAGTGTCGAGCTTTGGGGATTGTGAGGAAGAGGTGCAGGCACAAGAGTCACTGACCTGGAGGAGGAGTGGAGTGCAGTGGATGGATTGGAGTGATGGGGCCCCGAGGTCTCTCTGGGGAAAAATTAGTTCCAGAGAGGGGTCTTTCCTATCTGGTCCCCATACCCAAGGGCTCCACATTAGGTGGCCAGCTAGCTTGACTGACCCCAGCAGCTCGTCCTACTAGGTCGGTATTATGCAATACCAGGTCCATTAAAAACAAGACAGCATTGATTGCTGATGTCATTGGGTCATCAGACCTGGCTTGCATCACCAACACCTGGCTGGATGAGAATGCTGGACCTATTCTTGAGTTAACTGTTCCGGCCGGGTTTTCAGTGATAAACTGTCTGAGGATGGATTGCAGGGGTGGGAGTGTAGCAATCTGTTTTAGAATGGAATTGGGCCTTACTGATGTACCAGTTGAGGAGCCCAAGTCCTTTGAGCATATCAGTGGTGCAGGTGTGGGGTGCAGAATCCTTCTCATCTACCGTCCACCAGAAGGCAAGAAGCAGTTTCTGCAGGAAGTCACAGACTTTATCATCAATATGGTGTTGGAGTCCCCCAGATGAATGGTGCTGGGGGACTTCAATGCCTGGGTCAATGATGAGCTCTCACAATTTGGTCAGGACTTCCTCCAACTAATGTCTTTTTGGGGCTTCACACAGCTGATTACCTCTTTGAACCATATTCATGGTAACTCATAGGACTTAGTCTTCTTCTTCTTGGTCTCTGTCCACGTTCATCCCCTCTTCCTTTGCCCTCAGTCCCCATGGTTCAATGGGACCTTGAGGGAGATGCAGTGACTAGGACAAAGGTTAGAGCATTGCTGGCGGAGATCCTCCCTTGATGCTGACCACCTTAAATTGATAGAGCATTATCAAGCCTATCAATCTGCAATCTCCTGTAAGAAGGCAGAATTACTATCCAGGGAGATTGCCATTGCTCAGAATTGACCAGCTTAGCTTTTTCACACTGTAGACAGACTGTGCAACCCAGCCTGCCTACAAGTGTGAAAAGCCTTTTCACAATTAGAGTGCAATGAACTTGCTCAATTCTTTGCAAATAAGGTGTCTGACATCAGGGTGGCACTCCATCGAGCATACTCTAAGGGTGTTGCTCTGGACCAGCATGTGGTTGCTGCTCCTCAGCTTTCCTGGAGTACCTTCGACTTACCGGAGTTCATGGATGTCATGCGGAATGTCCAGAGTATGCTCCCTACTTGCTGTAGTTTGGATCCTGGACCAACTTCCCTGATTTTGGGTTGTATTGATTCCATTGGTCTGGTCCTCGCATGGATAGTCAGATGCTCATTGGAAACAGGTGAGTTTCCTAGCTCCTTGAAGGAGGCAGTGGTAACACCCCTCTTGAAGAAAGCTTCTTTGGACCCAAGCTGCCTCGTGAACTACAGACCAATCTCAAATCTTCCCTTTTTAGGGAAGATGATTGAGAAAGTAGTGACCATACAGCTGGAGAACCATTTGACCATCCATGACATCTATGAACCCCTCCAGTCTGGTTTTGGATAGAGGCATAATACTGAGACAGCTCTGGTTCGGGTGCTCAATGATCTTCTGATGGCTAGAGATCGGAAGAGCCATTCCATCTTGGTTCTCCTAGATCTCTCATCAGCGTTTTACACTATGGACCATGGGGTACTGTCTAATCATCTGAGGTTCATCTGTGGACTGTCTGGGGTAGTTCTCTGGTGGTTTACATCTTTCCTCACCGGAAGAACTCAGAGAGTGGTGTCTGGGGTTCATTCCTCAGACACAATTTCTCTCTCTTGTGGGTTCCTCACGGTTCAGTATTGTCCCCCATGTTGTTCATAGTGTACATGCTGCCCCTTGACCCAGCTGTACCTTTCTTTTGCTCCTGACCACGATGGAGCTCTCTGTCTTTAACAAATGCCTCACAGAAATCCAGGAGTGGATGGATTCGAGTTGTCTGAAGTTGAACTCAGATAAGACTGAGGTGTTGGTTGTGGATCTGGCTTGCTGGATGGGCAGATGGGGGGGATTTGGGGCTGGTTTGCCCTCGGTGCTATACCTTGGGGGCCTATCACACCCAACCTCTGAACAGGAGCGGAACCTGTGGGTAATTTTTGACAAACGGCTTACTCTGCAGTCACAGGTGTCTGCTGTCATCAAATCCTCTTTCTGTCATCTGAGGAATATCTCCAGGATTAAGCACCTTGTTCCATCTACGCTGGTCCATGCCTTTGTGTCCACATGCTTATTATTGCAATTCCCTTTACCTAGGGCTATCTGGGGTGGAAATACACCACCTGCAGCTGGTGCAGAATGCGGTGGCCCAGCTTTTGACAGGAAGCTCTCGGTCCAGTCATATTTTGCCGGTGCTGCGTGGACTGCACTGGCTGCCAGTACAGTGGCGGATCACCTTTAAAGTCGGTCTTCTGACTTTTAAAGCCCTACACAGACAGGGCCCGGGTTACCTGAAAGAGCTCCTGGTTCCTTACCACCCTGGGTGATCGCTCTGCTCAGCTGATGAGGGGTTGCTAGAGATCCCAAGGGTGTGCTTAAAATCTTCTGGGGCCTGGGCATTTATGTTTACGGCCACTACCCTCTGGAGTTCTCTACCCCATCTGTTATGGGAGTGCCTGACCGTAGAGGGATTTAAACAGGCCTTGAAAACTTATTTATGGAGGCAAGTGTTTGATGGTTGTTTTTTCTGACTGTATTAGTTGTTTTATTGTTGTTTTATATTTTTAAGGATACTGAGCTGTATGATGTGTTCTAAACTTTCTGCGGTGCCTTGGCTCTTGAAAGGCGCCATAAAAATAAAGCTATTATTATTATTACTGGGGATGGAGACCTCTGACATGGTGGTGGAACCGGTCAGATGGTCTGATCATCACATCATAAGGTTCAATTACATGGCTTCCCGCAATGAGCCTGCCCCTGTGGAGATGCTCCAGTACCGTCCTTTGGAGGGTCTGACCCTGGATGGTCTAATGTCAGTGCTGGACCTATTGAGCTTGCCAAGTATAAAAGTACAGATCCAGAGAACCTGCTACAAGCTTATAATAGGGCTGTGGTAGAGCCACCAGATTCCATTGCTCCTGTTCATGTTCACCCTCTCACTCTTCACCCTTGGTGCCTTTGGTTTGATGGGACCTTGAGGGAGATGAGGCAAGTGGGACGATGGTTGGAGCAAAGCTGGCAGAAGTCCAGCCTTGATGCAGACAGACTTAGACTGATGTCTCATTATAGAGAGTATCAGTCAGTTATTTCCCATAAAAAGGCAGAATTCCTGTCCAGGGAAATAACTGCTGCACAGAATTGACCAGCTCAGCTCTTTCAGACTTTTGACAGACTGTGCGATCTGGCCTGTCTCCAGTCTTGGAGAGCATTGTCACAAGGGAAGTGTGACAGGTTTGCTCAATTCTTTGCAAATAAGGTTGCCGGCATCAGAGTGGATATCTGTGCAGCTCACTCTAATGGGGACTGCGGTGATCAGTAGGAGGTCCCAGCTCCTTGGTTTGTTTGGTCAGATTTTGATCGGTTGGTGATTGTGGATGTCATGAAGATTATCCAGAGTTTGTGGCTGACTTGCTGTGGTTTGGACCCAGGTCCAACTCACCTACTTGTGGGGTGTGTTGAGGTCATTAGCCTGGTCCTAGTGGAGATAGTTGGACGTTCTTTAGAGACAGATGTGTTTCTGGACACCCTGAAGGAGGCGGTGGTGACACCTCTCCTTAAGAAATCCTTTCTTGACCCGACTGTCACCAACAACAGGCCTGTCTCTAACCTTCCTTTTGTAGGAGAGGTTATACAGAAGGCAGTCACACTGCTGCTGGGGGATTATCTTACCATCCATGAGATCTACGATCCTCTCCAGTCAGGATTTGTGAAAAGGCATAGTAGTGAAACAGCGCTTCTCCGGGTACTCAATGACCTCCCGATAGTGAGAGATCAGAGAACCTGTTCCATCTTGGTTCTCCTTGATCTCTCTCTGCAGCATTTGACACCATGGACCATGGTGTGCTTCTAGAGTGCTTGAGGGTCATCTGTGGACTGTCAGGTATGGCCCTCAGATGGTTTTACTCATACCTCACAGGCAGGTTTCAGACAGTGGTGTGAGGGATTTATTCCTCTGTCCCGGTCTCCCTGCCCTGTGGGGTCCCTCAGGACTCTGTGTTGCTGCCCATGTTGTTCATGGCATACATGCTGCCTTTGGGAAACATTGTAAGGTGGTATGGGCTGAGTTTTAACTACTATGTGGATGATACTCAGCTCTACATGTCCTTTGTGCCTAGGCAGGATGATTTTGTCTCAGTATTTAACAACTGCCTCATCAAGATCCAGGACTGGATGAGTGTCAATTGGTTGAATCTGAATCCGGACAAGACAAAGGTGCTGGTTGTGGACCCAGGACATCAGATTGAGGGGCAACTGGCTGGCCTACCTTCCAGGCTTTGGCTTGGGGGAAGCCAGCTGTTTACTTTAGATCAGGTGCGTAATCTGGGCATTATTTGTGATGAAGGGCTGACACTAAAATCTCAGGTGTTGGTTGTATCAAATCTTCTTTTTACCATCTGAGGAATATCAACCAGATAAAACACCTGGTCCCACTTGATGACCTTCCGACTCTGGTCCATGCTTTTGTGACCTCGCTCCTTGATTACTGCATTTCCATTTAACTAGGGCTTCCAGTGGTTGACATTTGCCACTTGCAGCTGGTGTAGAATGTGGCAGCCAGGTTGTTGACTGGCTTACCTCAATCTTGTCATTTCACACCTGTTCTCCCAGAACTGCACTGGATGCCTGTTCAGTGACAAGTCACCTTTGAGGTCAGTAATGCCCAACATGGACAGGGTCCATGCTACTGCAAGAACTCTTGTGTCCTTATTACCCCCTCCTCCCACTTCACTCCACCAATGAGGCATTGCTGGAGAGTCCCAGGGTCCAACTGTTATTCAGTGTCAGTGGCTCAGTAAGTAGCACACTCGCCTCTGAGGCCAGGAGATCAGAGGGCTGTGGGTTCAGTTCCCACATCTGGCACTTGGGTTAATATCCCAGTACTGACACTCTAGTGCAGCATGAGAGGGGTGCTGCATTTCTGAGGTCCCATCTTTTGAGACATTAAACTGAGGTCCCATCTGCCTGGATTGGTGGTAGTTCAGGTGGATGTTAAAGATCCCATGGCACTTATCGAAAAGAGCAGGGGAAAATTTTATTTAGAGAAACTGACAAGTACATACAATTGTAATAAGACATAAATCAAATCATTACTAACAAAATTCATACAAAAATAAAAACAAGAAATGTAACAAGAAATGTAACAGAAGACATTTAAAAAAAGAAAAGAAATCATTCTATTTTATCTTTCATAAAAGAAACAGTCCTCCATCGGAGAGCCCATGCACTGGGAGACATATGTTGACATTCAAACATACATTGATTATACAATTCATGTTCAATTGCAAAAATCATCAACTGTGGATCCTGATACACCTGTTGCAGAACATTTTACATCTTATCTGCCAAAAAGTAAATTTAATAAAGGAAAATATCAGGCCTACCAACCGTTCGTCTATTCCTAATGTTTGCAAACTAAACCCACCAACAACTTCAGCATATGTCACAGACTGCCAGTACTTATTCCCCCATAGACTTGCCATTATCTTCCAGACTTCCTGTACATAGGGACACTGAATAAGAAAATGGACAATAGTCTCATCTTGAGCAATGCAACTTAATCTTGGGCACATTCGTTCTTCTAAGCTTTTGTGCTTTGCATTCCCTTCTACACATAGTTTCCCATGTACACATAACCATGTAACATCCCAAATCCTTGGGGGAATTAATTTATCTTTCAAAGATTCCAACACACGTGAGTAATATATAGGGTCAATATCTTTAAAGGCAACATCTGAAATACCTTTTTGGGTACTTATTTCATTATAAAGTAATTTACTCGTGGAAATTTGCACAATTCGCATTGTTAACCCCAATTTTTTTAGCTTAGCAAGGGCAGGTCGAAAAAAACACATTTTGTTTTAACCTGGGCCGAAAGAATTCCCTGTCCTTCCCATATCTGATATATCGGATGGATCCAATGATCAGCATATAAAATCCAGAAAGCCTGATTAGGTCTGGCAAGATCTATCAAATTGGTATGAAAACAAATACTGTAAACAAAAAATACTGGATCAAATAAGTTCAAACCCCCTTTCCCTACTGGTAAATAACAAAATTCCCCTCTTTATGGGATTTAGACGGCTTCCCCAGATTAACTGAAACACCAAGCTACGCAGTGTTACCTTATAAATTCGTGGTAGTGGATAGATAGCACTGAGAAATAAAAACATGTGGAGAAGAAAAGTTTTGACCACTGCAACCTTCTTCTTTGATTGTTGCCAGGTTTTCCAAATTGCAGCTTTTGTCTGAGCAAAATCTAATTTACCTTTCTAGTTATAACAGCTATAATCATCCCTTCCAAACCAGACCCCCAAAAATTTGAAAGGCCCCATTGTCACCTTTATCCCTTGCCATAACTCCATCTGTGATACTGTACCACTAAGGGCATAGATAACACTCTTCCCCCTGTTAACCCTTGCCCCTGTTGGTAGGACTTCCAATGCTCTCACCCCTGATTCCTGATCTGCTATAAGAACACACACATCATCTGCATATGCAAGTACCTTAGTTCCCATACCTCCCCTACCGGTGTAATACCCCTCATATATGAATCTTGCTGGAAGAGCCGTAATAAGGGATCTAAACAAAATATATATAATAAGGGGCTAAGTGGGCAGCCCTGTCGAACCCCACATGTAATATTGACATATGCACCCAGTGACACATTAACTAAAGGAATTGCCCGAGTAGAATTGTACAGTAAATCAATCCATAAAACAAAAATTAGGGGAATCCCATAATGAACCAAGGTACTAGAAATAAACCAATGGGATACCCTGTCAAAAGCTTTCTCCTGATCCAGGGACATAAGATAACCACACAGTATACCTTCTTTTCCTTGTTCTACTAATTCCCGTATTAAGAGCAGATTATGTTGTATTAATCTGTGTGGGACTGCACAAGCTTGGGCCACAGAAATAAGTACCGAGGCTGTATTTACTAACCTGTTATGAAGGATTTTCATTAAGATCTTATAGTCAGTATTTAATAAACTAATGGACCGCCAATTATTTAAATCAGTACAGTCTCCATGTTTAAAAATCAAGATTTAACAGCAATACAAAAATGGAAATCGATTTGTAAGTTCCTTAAAACCCAGTTATAGACAACTATGAGAATATTTGTTAATTGTTCAATAAACATTTTATAAAATTCTGAAGGTAATCCATCTATGCCTGGAGCAGTGTGATTTTATAAATGTTTAATAACACATACATTCAATTTCTTGAACAGTGAGAGGTTTGATGAGATCTTTAACACAGTCTTCTGTTAGTTTGGGAATTTGAATAGAAGAAAGAAGGTCCTTCATTTCCCCATCAGTAATGAAAGGTGGCCTTATACATATTAATCAAATAAGTTGTTACTGTATGTAAAATACCAGGACCATCAGTAATCAAGTTGCCTTCCTAATTTTGCACAGCTGCCATGAATCTGTCTGATGCTCTTTGTGTACAACTTTTAAAAACATCACCAAAACTAGTTTTGCCAGGGGAACAAATTCTATGTTCATTTAGCATTGCTTTTGCTCTGGAGTATTGTATTTGTACCATTTCATTTTTTAAATTCACAACTTGAGCTGTCAATGAAATATGTTATGTATTTATTATAGCATACAGCTTAAACAACTGCAGATGTAATTTGAGGTATGTATGATATTATGAAGTATGATATCGAGTTGAGTAAGTCTGAAACAAAACTCACAATTTTCGTTTAGTGTCTTCCCACCAAAAACTGATATCCCCATAAAGGACTGCCACTGACATCCTAGCTTTTAAAAAGTCAGTAACAGCTATAACCACCTTGTTTTCTTTCAAAAAGGCTGTATTCAATTTCCAATAATGGCAACCTACCTTGGGACCTAATACCCCTCACAAAACTATATAAAGTATCATATGGTCAGAAGTTTCTAATGGAATTGTATCTGCTG
Source organism: Neoceratodus forsteri (assembly GCA_016271365.2). Classification (NCBI taxonomy): domain Eukaryota; kingdom Metazoa; phylum Chordata; order Ceratodontiformes; family Ceratodontidae; genus Neoceratodus; species Neoceratodus forsteri. The sequence continues at coordinate 1,319,261,174 of CM028132.1, forward strand.
TCAGTATGTGAGACTTTTCCTGTGTAAACAAAAAGTCAATTCTGGTGGACAACTCTCCTCTATGATATGTAGACCCACCCTGGGGATGTAACTGGTGAAATGAATCTTGCAGATGACACTGTCCTAATATACTCCTTAAACAATTTGTATCGCAAAATAATTTATTGGTAGAGGCACGCCATCCTGTCTTTCAACCACACAATTAAAATCTCCTGCCACAGAATGTTTAGTGGTAAACAAGTAAGGTTTTATTTTGTTAAAAAGATCAATCCTATTTTTTTCCTAAGAGGTGCATAAATATTTATCAATCTCTAGCTTTCCCCCTTATAAAAAAAATCCAAAAGCAAGGCCCTCCCTAAAAAAAATATCTACCATTTTGGAATTTTTAAACCCATCACCTCAGAACGAAACACCTACCCCATCACAAACTTCAGTCCCAAAAGAAAAAAAAGAAGGACCCCAACACCAGAGTTTCTGGGCTGCCCTAACCAGGAAATCAGTATTTCGCCTGGTGTCCTGTAGTAATAAGATGTCACAATTTAAGTTTTTCAGAATGGCCATTATAATTAGTCTATGCTTTGCATTTTTAATACTATTGACATTCACTGTAGCAATGTTAAGCAGTGAATGGGATTGGCTAAAAAGGGGAACTGAGGGCTGACTCAGGGTGTTTCTTTAACCTAGAACTCCTTCGAACTCTGACACCAATTTTCTTCCTTCTATCTTTTTAAAAATCCTGAACTAGCAGATCTCCTTCGGTTTCTGAAGTATGAGGGGCCAAGGAAGAGGCTTCAGAGTCACCTCCTTTCTCCAATTCTGGCTTACCACTGGATAGGGCATCAAAACAGTTCTATAATAGTAAATCCTCATCATCAGGAGCATTGGCCTTAGCAAACTTAGATCGAGGCCTAGACTGCCGAATGTTTCATTTCTTTGCCACACTTTTAACAAAGAGGGGGGCATTTCAGTAACTATCCCACCTCCCTCTTTTTCCATCCCAGTATCTTCTGGCTGAACAACAGTAGTTGGAGGAGCAGCAACTGTCTCAGAAACAATGTTATCTACCACAACATCTGCCTCAATATCATCAGGGGGAGGAGGAGACAGGGGAGGGGCAATGGGCCTAGTAGGGTCTGGTTGTGGATGATGTGTAGAGGCCCCTTGTTGAGCCATACTCTTTTCTTGAGCTTCCTTTATTATGAAATCCTGACTAACGCAATCCGTGTGGTTATGTGTGGCCCAAAGACAGGTTCTATATGTGTGGCCAGTGTCTACACACAAATTACACCTCATCTCCTCCTTACAATCAGAACTATGATGGCCAAAGGACAGGCAAAGATTACATTTTAACCTATCACATCCAGACCCAGATGAGTTGAAGCCCCACATTTAAAACAAGTCCTCAATTACCTGGGATAAAAAAACAGTGACCCCTTTCATTCCCTAAAAACACACTGTTTGGTAAATTAACTGGGCCCAAACTATTGTTCCTCAATCTCACTTTGTATTTCCAAGCCCCATTCCACAAGTGTTCTGTATCAAATATTGGTTGAGGAGAATGAATCACATCACATTTTTTCTCTAACCAATATGTAATATCATGCACCAATACCGATTCATTCCTAAAAGGAATCGTAACATTTTTAAGAGATGGTTTAGTCAAGGGGAGGACACAAAAAGGAATCCAAATGTCAGTAAATTTTAAAGCATCATATTTGGACCAAAAACGATCCAACTCCTGTGGTGTATTGAAACTTACATCATATATCTTTGATCCTGAAACATGAATTAATGCATGTATCTCATTTGAAAAAAATCCTAGAGACATTTTTAACAAGGTTTTACCAGCATATAATTGATCTGGGGCCAATTCTAAACCTCCTAAATATTCAATATGAACATTGTTTTGCCATTGTAAGGGGGGGGGCCAGAAAAAGGGTCCTTTCTACGAAACTGTTCCCAAGCGTTTTTAGACTGTTCAAAGAAGTTTTGGTGAGGCAGATCATGATCAAAAGCTGGCTTGTCACTCCACCCTGTAGTATGAGGCTCAGATCATTCAGAGTCCGATGACGCTGACACAGAGAAGTAAGGCATAGCAAAGTCATTGTTCACATTCAGATCCTCAGAACAGGCTGCATGCTGCAAACCAGTCGCATTGTCAGTCATAGATTTAATAGGAGCAGAAAGTTCATCGACCTGGGGTTGTCCTGGAATTGGGCTGTGTGAAGGATCAGGAACCCAAATACCAACTTCACCTCTTTTCCAACCCGCACTCATTAGCGAGCACTCTAATGAAGTCAGTGAATTTTTACTTTTAGCAAGAGGAGATAGCTCATTGTGCCAACCCTTGCTCAATCCAAGTTTAGATAAAGCTGCACAATCTTTTACTTGATTTAAGGAGGAAAGGTTACTCACAGTTTCAATGGCCTCTGCAGTTCAGCGGTGTTTCAAACTGCAGGTTAGGCCGCACAGTAGCTGTCACAGTCTGCTCCACCCGCTCTGACTCAGGCGAGCGGAATTCCTTTGATGAGCCAACATCACTGGATAGCTTCTCAAGACTTTCAGCTGGGGCTGTATTCACCACATCAGGGTTAGGCAGGCCTTTCAGAAACCACGCTGCCGCTTGCAAGTCCTCATGATTCAGAGATTCCTCCTGTACTGCAGTAACTTCCAAAGTGGTAGTGTGGGAGGACAATTGCTGACCCAAATCATCATATCAGAGCATTTTATTTTCTTTTAAAATATTGGACAGCCAAGCTTCATCTGAGGCAAAAAGACCAGTCGGTGGATTAGCTAAATCCACTGCAATATCCAATAAATCATTCTCCATTTCCTTAATAACTTCAGACATAGCAAAGGTCTCCTGGGCTGGACCTGTGGGTTGGGAGACCTGCACACCCAAAGGTACACCAGCAGAATGAACAAGCGACACACCTTCCTCCATAGCAGCAGCTCCCCCTACTGACAAACAGTAGGGGAATTTCCTCGGTGTCCTGGCTAAATTTCCCTCATTCACTAAAAAATACCACTAACAGTTTCATCTGGTTCAAGGTCAATTGGCATTCATCTGTATTTCCCTCCCCCGGGTCGTGTCTGAAAATAGGCAGGATTTGTCTAGTGCACTTACCCGGTCAACAAAAAATAAAACAAAAAAACCCACAAAACTGAAGACATCATGTGCTAGGGCATTTTCATTTGTGGCCCTGACTCTGTTGAATTCTCTACCTTGTTTGGTAAGGTAGTGCCTGACCGTGGAGAACTTTAAGTCGGCCTTGAAAACCTATTTATTCAGGCTCACCTTCCTGGAATATGGATGACAGGTTGTTAATGAATTCTGTTGCTCTTTGTCTTAAACTGTTTATATTATAATATGATGTTTTTATGCTGCATTTTTTTATCTTTTGATTTTCGCTTTTAAAAAATAAAGAAGTTGAAGAAAGAAGTTAAAGAAAAATGAAGGCTTTTTGCCCATCGAGGTTGTCTCCCACTTTCAGTGGGTGTATTATTGTCAGCAAAACTTTACTTTGATGTAATCATCCAACTTGTTTTTAAAACCCAAAAAGTTTGTTTGATAAACTACCACATTAGGGAGTTGATTCCATAGACATGCTGACCTGATAGTGAAGTAGTTTAATCTTTTGTTTGTATTTACCCTGGGAATATAAAATTGGCTCTTATAGGATCTAAGGCTAGGTGTTCTGGTACAAAAACATTGGGTCATTTGATCCTAGGAGTTAATAATCTTGAAAAATAACAGTAGGTCTTCCCTCAGTCTCTTACTCTGGAGATCGAACAATCCAGTTTTCATTACTCTCTTTTGGTATGTATCATGTTTAAGCTGGGGGGCCATTTTGTTCACCCTCCTCTGGACCCTCTCTACCATATTGATATCTTGCTTTATGTAGAGGCTCCAAAAGGGGGAACCATAATCCAAGTTAAGTCTGATGTATGTTCTATATAATAGAATTATGCATTGTTCTTTTCTTGAGATGAATGTGCATTGGATGGCTTTTATTATTCCATGGGCACATGCTGCAACTTTCTTGCAATGATTGCCTAATGTCAGTTTGTCATTAACAAGTATTTCCAGGTCCTGTTCCTTATGGATAGACTGGATAGGAATATTCTTGAGTTTGTATGAATGAAGTGGATTGCTTTTATCAAAATGTAACACATAGCTCTTGTCCTGATTAAGACATTTTATTTTGTATTGCCCTGTCCACTATGGTTTTGAGGTCCTCCTCTACTGATCTATATTTTAGTAGGGAATCAAATCAACCTATCCACCCAGTTTAGTGTTATCCGCAAATCTGGGCAACAAATTTCCATGATTAATTTGGATGTTGCTAATAAAAATACTAAATAGAGTTGTGCCCAAGACTGAGCTGTGTGGCACCCCGCTTTTAACACCTCCCTCCTCAGAGAGGTTCCCATTAACTCTCACATGCTGGGTACGTTGCATGAGCCAGCATTTTACCCATCTAACCAAGCACAGACTAAATCCCATGGCCATCATTTTCTCAATTAGTATATCATGGGGGACAGTGTTGAATGCCTTCCTAAAGTCAAGCAGCACCACATCCCCTGAAATACCAATGACTAGACAGGGACTTATTTTATTATAAAAAGATATCAGGTTAGTCATGCATGAGTGACCTCTCATAAATCCATGTTGATTCTCGTCAGTTAGGCCCATAAAGCATATTTATGTTTTGAGGATTTTTTTAAATCTGTTTTTCCATTATTTTACTGCATAATGAGGTAAGGCCTATGGGCCTATAGTTGCCTACCAAACTCCTATTCCCCTTTTTGTAAATAGGTACAACCACTACTTGATGCCGGTCATCTGGCGCAACCCCTTCTTCCAGTGATTTTTTAAAAAGAATTGATAAAGGTTTATTTATTTATTTAATTTTGGTCACCAGGTAGGCCCACTGAGACCAGATGTTCCCTTTTTCAGGGGCGACCCGAGGTTAATTACAGAGAGTCATGAGGCAGTTGGCATACCGATTATACAGATAAGAGCAATAATAGGACATATATTACAAGGAGTACAACAATATTAGTCAAATATTCAGAGCAACTCATTAAGCTTGAGGAACAACAGATTATAAAACAGCAGCAATGATGTTTCTCATTTCTTTCAGAAACCTGGGATGTATATTAGCTGGGCCAAGGCTGGTGTTTGTATCCTTAGCTTATGGATCCTCCTGGCCTCCCTATTCCTCCTCCAGACCGGCAGCCCCTTAGAGTAACTTCCCTTCCCCTAGCTCCATCCCCTTTTCCCTCCCTGTGGCAACCCCTCTGGGGGACTCTAACATAGCAGGATTACCCCTCCTTCCCCTTATGTGTTTTCTATCCCCCTTTCCACCTTATCCTATGTGCCGCTGCCATCCTCTCATGCCTCGCTCTTTTACTGTCCCCAAACATTCTATGATGAAGTATCTCTGTATGTATACAGCCTTTGCTGCTAAGATTTATTCCAGATATCATCTTATCCTGTAATGCCATTTATAATTATACTGTTTTCCTGTATGATATGTCTTGACATGTTGTTGTAAATTACAAATGGAAATTGTGTGCCCAGGGCCATCTTGCAAATGAGCTCCCTCAATGATCTAACTGCCTGGTTAAATAAAGTTTGATTGATTTGATTTGTTTTAATTTCACTGATAGTTATCTGGATCTCATTTTCATTTATTTTATATTTGTTAGTGAGGTGCTGTTGAAGTTTGTTATTTGGTATGCTTTTTTTCTGTAAAAACCAAACAAAAATAGGAGTTAAACTGACTTAATCCAAATCATTGTCAATTTCATTGCCATTGTGCACTAATGGGCCTGTATTTCTAGCATTATTTTTCTTATTATGGATGTAGGCTAAAAGGGATTTATTATTATCCTTAGTATGCGAAATTTTAAATTCAAGTTTAATTTTTTCCCTTTTTATCATTGATTTAAGCATTCTCTGTTCCTTTCTATAACTCTGCATGTTTGTTTCTGTTGGATGAGTTTTTAATTTTATGAAATACTTTCTCTTTGAATTTGATTTGTTTCTTGATGGTACTGGTTAGCAAAGGTGGTATTTTGCCTCTAGTGTTGTATTCATTTGATGATAGGTACATTATTGTCTTCTAGTTTTGAGGTAGTACCCTGTAGCAATTTCCATGATTAATGCACAGAAAGGTGAGCCATGTCCAAGTCCAAGTTAATGTTTAAAAGTTAATGTTTGAAAGTTTTGCTCTTATATCTTCAAAATTGGCCCTTTTATAGTCTCTGATAACTGTATTACCAACACATTCTGACCTTGAGACTGCCAAGGTACAGTACATGTTATCTTATTGTGATAACTATTACCCAGTGGGAACTGAACTGAGATGTCAGACAGATCAGGCTCTGTATTGGTAAGGAGCAGGTCCAGCGTGTCAGTGTCTCTGGTGGGTTCATGGATGAGTTGTTCTACTCCACTACTTATAATTGAATCAACAAATTCTCTATCAGTTTCATTCATACCTGAGAGAGTTTCCCAGTTAATACCAGGGTAGTAAAAATCACCAAGTAGGAGGTCACGTGATGCAGTGGTGCTGAGTGGCTGCCTGCTTTGGAGCTCCCGTTTCTCCCCTCTCAAACTTTAATTTTCGCTGAGCCAAAACTACCAATCCACCACCAAACACTGTTTAAACACCTTTGCTACACCAGGAGTTGACAGTGGAATTAGTTGGAGGTGTATATTGCCTGCTGGAACATCGCGATGACAGATGCAGAAATGAAGGCCTCAGGAGTCAGGCACACCCCACCTACAACACCAGAAAAAGCCTCAAAGAAAGCCAAAAATTCTGGTTCCAATCTCTCTTCAACCAGCAAAACTTCATCTAGTGGAGGTCTTAATGTTGCAGTGGGTACTACTTTAACGGAGGAGCATTTTTTGGAGGAGCTTTCATCATTTAAAGATACCCTGCAAGAGAACTCCAACGAAATTAAATCAATGAGGCAAGATTACGCTGACCTCTCAAGAAGGATGGGTGACTCAGATCCAGAATAGGGTCATTGGAAAGATGGCAACAGAAAATAGACCTGAGATAGTTAAGCGCCAGCAAGTACAAAGCTCCAACTGAAATCTGAAGACTTAGAAGGGTGCAGTAGACGAAATAATGTCCTAATTTTAGGTCTTCCAGAACTGAAGGAAGGGGAGACACCATCAAGTTCGTCCAACAATTTTAAATAAGGTCGTGGTCCTCACCTGTCCACCAGCAATACCATGTGGAACGAGCCACAGATCCTCAGACCCAGGCCTCCCCCAAGCGCCCCCCCAGACCCTTGATCATCAAACTTCTAAGCTACCTGGACAGACAACACGTTCTTGATAAAGTTAAGCAGTTGGAGGCAGTCTTATGGAATGGAACCAAGTTGAGGATAACTCAGGACTTGCCTAGAGAGGTTCGTTTGAAACGTGCTGCTTTCCACCCAATAGTGAGCAAACTGATTGCTGCTGGAAAGTCTTTCCATATGATCTACCCTGCAAAGCTGTCTGTGCAAGTGGAAAGTGCCTGACATTCCTATGACACCCCTGAGGCGTTAGCTGAATTATCTAAGCTGCTGCCTGACCTGTTCAAAGGACACTCAATAAAATGACTGAAGCTAGTCTTGGGCAGGCAAAACTTGAGCAGATCACAGACTGGTGTAAAGTACTTCTGCAAGTTAATTCCCTGGTTTTACAATTTCTGTGCTTGGTTGATTAGATTTATTACTTACTGTGCAGTCGAGAGGTTTTGCTGGGCCGTGGGTAACCCTGGGGTCGATTGCCTCTGCTTCCAGTTGGGGACTCCTCCTGGGACCCGCGTGGTGATGGATCGGGTGGTAGTAGGCCGCGAGGCCTAGTCGGCCTGTCTCTATCCCCCATCGTGTCCTGGCCTCTCGATCTACTAGAGGGAACTAACGCGGAAGGGTGCAGTCTCCGGAGGACCTATTTGCGGTCGGACCGATTTGGTCCGTCAGCATTTTCGGTCCCTATGCGACTTCCCCTTCACTTCCAGGTCCCCATTGGAATTGGACCATGAGGATAAGGCCATCGGAGCTGCTCCCAGGTAATATTACCTGCTGCATTTTCTTTTGGGCTGGGGAGTGGTTTCAGCAATTTCTCTTTTAGAGGCAGTGCCTCTTCATTGAAGGAGGGGGAGGACGGGGGAGCTTATAGGCAGGTCAAAGCTGTGCCATGCCTTGCGACCAGGTAGGGAGTTGTTGGGTACCCCCCAGATGTTGCACTGTAATGAGTACTGTTTTTTTAACGATCGGAGTGCTGATGGTGTGGGTTGTAGTCCCTAGTCTCGATGCTTTGGGGATCTATTATTATAAGAGACATTCCGGGTACCCTGGGAGGGAAGATGTACGGGGGTAATCAGAACTATTTTTGATGCTATGGTAATTGATACATGGTACTGTGTAGGTAATGTTTACCTCGCAATGTTGTGGGGGGGTGGGGGTGATACTGCTCATACTGTTTTTGATGTTTGGATGATGGATACTTGGATTTATGTTGGTAATGTTCATCTTGCAATGTTATGGGGGGGTGGGACACTGCTCACAGAGATAATAATTACTTTCTGTGGGTGCTGCCACTTAATCTTGTTGATGGCATTTTATTGGTGTTCAATGCTAAAGTTTGGCAGCCTATTAATGTCACTTGTTCCGGGCTTTTACCTTTTACTAGAGGAGAAATCTTGGGGTGTGTTGGGGAGGGGTTTGAGGGTGTCACCACTGTACGGAGTAAGACGAGATCGCAAAGGTTAATCGGTGTCGACTATATTATGTCCTAGAATATGGCTAGTCGTACTGTTAAATTGATCAGCTGGAATGTGAGAGGATTAGAGATGTTAAGAAGAGATCCGTGTTTTGATTAACTCTCGTACTGGGAGCCGACATCTTATGTTTGCAAGAAACCCATATTACAGTAGCTGAAAGTACTATGTTAAAAGTCAGAGGCTTCTCCCAAATTTTTGTAGCTGGTGACTCATCGGAAGCCAGGAGTAGCTGTCATGATGAAGAAAAATATACCTTTTAACCCGTGAAGGTTACCCGAGACTCAGAAGGTAGATATATATTGGTGTCTGGATCTCTCACTCTCCTATTGTTTTAGGCTCAGTATATGGTCCAGTTGGAGGGAATGTGACCTTTATTATGCAGTTAATTGACAAGCTCAGCTCCCTTTTACCAGCCCCTTTGATCCTAGGAGGGGATTGGAACATAGCCCCAACCCAGGAGCTGGATAAAACCTTTAGACCAGTAAGACCATTGCTTCCGCCGCAATTGGCGTTGAATGATATGAATAACATGTTAGGCCTGGTAGACCCCTGGAGAACCCTCTACCCTCTCAATAAAAGCTACACCTTTTTCTCCCCACTCCATAATTCCTGGTCACGATTAGACTATTTCTTAATATCCACTTCTTTCATGACTAAAGTCTCCTTGGCAGGTATTGAGCCTATAGTAATTTCGGATCACGCGCTAGTCTGGTTTAAATTCTCTCCCCAGTCCTCAACGCCCCGTGACACAACCTGGAAACTTAATACCCAGTTATTAAAGGAAGAACACTCTCTCACTCAGATTAGATCTCTTATTAGTGATTATCTGGAAACCAATCGGGGCTCAGTGACCAGGATGGATATTCTTTGGTGCTCTTTAAAGTGCTTTCTGAGAGAGAACTCATCAAAATTTCTCTCTAGAAGAAAGAAACTCAGGTCCCAGAATCTCATCTGCCTTTCAAACCAGATTAAAACAGCAGAGAATATATTGGTTACTTCTAACTCGTTGAATAACTTAGAACAACTCCACCAACTTAAAAATGAATATGAAGGACTGATACGGGAAAAGACGGAGTTTGCTTTACTGAGAACTGGGGCTAAGTACCTGGATCAGGGAAAAACAGAGTAGACTCCTGGCACTGAAACTTAAGGAAGTGGAAATTCCAGGCTGATTCCTGCCCTGGAAGACCAAAAAGGATCCATCAAAACAGAGCCCAAAGATATTGCAGCAATCATTAAAGAGTTTTACCAAAATCTATACAGCACCAAAGCATCCCCCTTCTCGCACTCAGGGTTAGAGGAGTTTTTCCGGTCACTGACACTTCTTAGCCTCTCGGAGGACCAAGTGGCCTTCCTCTCCTCACCTCTTTCCCAGGAGGAGATGGAACAGGCCATTCACAGTCTCTCGTCAGATAAAGCCCCTGGCCTGGATGGGTTTCCGGCCAACTTTTATAAGGCCTTCCGCCAGGACTTGGTCCCCCTGCTCCTGGACCTATATAACTATTTGCTGTCAGCAGATACCCTGGATCCTTCTTTACTGAAGGCTATTATTATCCTGATCCCTAAGACGGCTGAACCCTCCTGGAACCCGGCCAATTACAGACCAATCTCGCTGCTCAATTGTGATATTAAAATCCTGTCCAAGATTCTAGCTTCCCGTATTAAACAAGTGTGGACCCCATTATTGAGTAGTGAGCAAGTAGGATTTGTACAGGGTAGGTCAGCGATGGATCATATCAGATCGCTCTCTCATGTTTTTAGAGCAGCTCAAACTTCTCTGGTCCCTATGGCGTTGGTAGCCCTGGACGCGGAGAAAGCGTTCGACCGAGTTAACTGGGAGTTTTTATGGTATACTATGTCCAGGTTCGGCTTCCCAGGGGAGTTCATGGGTTGGATCAAAACTCTATATAGGGCCCCCACGGCAAAGATCTACTGTAATGGGATCCTCTCGCCCTCCATTAAATTACATTCTGGGACCCGACAAGGCTGCCCCTTATCCCCGTTCCTATTTAATCTCTATTTGGAACCCTTGTTGCTCAGCCTCAAAGCTGCCCCAGGGATCTAGGGATGCCCTGTCTTCAACCAAACTCCTAAGATCTCAGTGTTTGCAGACGACATCCTCTTACAGTTAGCTAACCCAGCTGATTCCTTGCGGGTGGTAATGGAGATAATCACACAATTTGGAGAATTATCCAATTATAAACTTAATCTGGCAAAGACGGAGATCTTCCCACTTAATGTACATCTCACCCGGGCTTCTGTATCCCACCTGGGCATGAAGTGGACCCCATCCTATTTGAAATATCTTGGCGTTTATCTGACAGGGATTCTTCCCTAACCAAAAAGCTCAACTTAGAGGATTTGTTGGACAGAATTAAGTCTGACTTGCAAAGATGGGGGAAACTGCCATTACCAGTGGGGGCCCGGATCAGCATTATCAAAATGAACATTCTTCCCGGCTCTTCTACCCCCTAAACCTCCTAGACATCTGGTTACCTAAGTCCTTTTCCAAAAAAATTCATTCGACCTTAACTGATTTTATTTGGAACCATAAATCTCGAGGCGGGCCTTGATAAACTATGCCTTCCCAAAGAAATGGGGTCTTAGATTACAATTTGAATTCTATTACTGGTCTAGTCACCTTGTCAAAGCAGGGAAATGGTTGGGGATTTGAAAGATGCTTATTTTCCCACATGGCTAAATCTGGACCTTGATCTTATCAAACGCCATAATATAAACCCCACCAGCCTTTTTATTGCTGTTTCACATCTCTTTCGAGAGATCCAAGATTCCCAGTGGGTGTCACAGTTAGAGTACTTAATCAACTTTTTCCTCCGCTAAAGTTAGATATATTAGAGATCCTGGTCAACCACTGATGTGTAATCCTAATATCAGGATAGGAACAAAATGTTAGTCCCAAGTGGCTACCCCAAATACAGGGACTCTCAGTGGAAGATTTTTATGTGCAAGGTAGGCAGGGCTCAATAGCTGATTTATTACTCGTCTTGAACATCCCCACTAATGCCCTGTTCAAGATATATCAATTAAAGCATCTGGTAGACAAAGAGTTTGGAATAGCAGTACCCCCCTCAACTGTTAAACCACTACTAGTGGAGGTTAAGGGCTGTGCGGTTAAACCCCATGGGGTGTCTAAGTTGTACACTTATCTCTTGAAACTTGTTCATCCCATTCCTCTAACTGGTTCCAAATCCTGGGCGTTATCCCCCTCAGGCTCTCCATTTCCATGGGGTCAAATCTGGAAAGATTTGTACATTTACAACACTTTAGATAGGAATAGGATGATTCAATATTTTATAATTAATAACATGTATATCACACCAGTGCGGAAATCAAAATTTGACCTCTCTGCTCCCTCAAAATGTTCCAGGTGTGGGACAGAGCAAGGTGACCTCCCTCATATTTTCTGGCACTGTCCTAAAATTGCTCCACTCTGGAGGACAATTGAGGACAATTTAGATCCCATATTAGGTTTGAAAGACCTCTTCACATTAGAGATTTGTATCATTGGGGATTACACAGGTATCAAGGTTAGGGAAAGGAAATACCATATAGCACTCATTTCTATGGTGGTTAAGAGGCTGGTCCTCCGACACTGGACAGATAGTTTTGAGATTTCATACCTAGATTGGGTGGAAGAAATGTCCCAATGCTTCAAAGTGGAGAAGTTGATTGCTAATTTTAGATCCTCCCCAATGACCTTTCAGAAGAAATGGGGCAAGCTATATGCTCTGTATCTCCATTGACAGTGATCCCATGACATATAAGGAAACTGAGCAGAAGTACACTCCTCCTGTCTTGGAGTTTCTGGCTCCCTCTGTTTTCCTTCTACATTAATTTCATAACCTCTCACCTTGTTAGTTTGTAGAAACCAGTTTCCGGCCAGTATCTTAGGTTAAGAATTCTTATAACACCCAACTACTAGGGTTAGTTTATTATCTCTCTCTCCTTAGTGGTGACGCCCTCATTGGTGGGGGGGGGTGGGATAGTTGATTTGGTTTATCCTGTTTACTGTTTTCTAGTTTCTCTTGGTGCCTTCATTCTTCTTTTCTTTCTTTGCCCGGTTACTACAGTATATTCTATTCTGGACTATATTGAATATTTGTATTATGTTCAGATGTTACTGGTTAAATTGATGTAACTACAGTTGGAATTCAATAAAAAGAGAGTTTCAAAAAAAAAAAAATCACCAAGTATTATTGTGTTCCCAAGGATGGAAGTGGTAGTAAGTTCTTGTATATGATGTTTCAAATACTCTTTGCTGGCTGACAGAGGCCTATAACATAGATCTAGTATTCTCTTGGGCCTACCCCTAAACTTGAATTTTTATCCAAAAACTTTCAAGAGATTTCTCCCTTAGTTCCTTCAGTACTCTGGGGTGAACCCCATCCAGTCCCATTGCCTTGTCTACCTTTAGTTTTGTTAGTTCCTGGAGGACCTTCTTATTTGTAAAAGGGTTAGTATCGACCTCCCTTCCCTTAATTCTCTTTTCCCCTGTCTGTGGCCCATCTCCTACCCTTTCTTTTGTGAAAACTGAGCAAAAGTACTTGCTCAATATGTTTGCTTTCTTCTTGTCCTCTTCTACACTCCCCTCCTTCTCCTATTAGTCATACTATCCCTGCCTTGCCTTTCTTCTTTTTGCTAATGTCCCTAAAGAAAGTATTATCCCCCTTTTTTGCTGAGGATAGGGAAGGCAGCTAGTATAGGGATCACCAGTGGCAGGAGCTAGATACATGGGTTCACCACAGAAAGGACAGCAGAGCTGTGTAACACATGGATAGTAGATCTCCAGTTAAATCAGGGATGCATAGAGGGACAAACTTCACTTAAAATGCATGGTATCTGAAATTCACACCTAGAAAAACTGGCTGGTCAGACAGCCAATGCACTTGGAAGTTTAGGACTTAGAGGCACTCATTAAGACATAGTGGGGAAACAATGTATCAAGTCACTAATGTTACCAGCTGCTTGTACTTGCCTACTATTACCACCTGCTTGTGCTTGCCTACTATTACTAGCTGCTTGTGTTTGCATAAGGGTACTTCCTGTTATGAACTTAAGCTACTTTGGTCCACCTGTTTAATGGTGGTTACTGTTTACTTGCCTACTGTTGAACACATCTCACACTATAACTATTTTTTATTTATTAATTACATTCTCGGATTACAATACCTTTGAGCCAGGGTCTCATTTGCAAAGGTTCCATGTCACAGATTAATATATAAAACAAGAAAGTAAAGCTCAATTACAGGCACACATTAGAACACACAATAAAAAAATTGAACAGGAGCTTGGCAATAAGCATACAAAGGTACAGACTTGGTAGGTCTAACAGAGCTAATGGGGTAAATTATATACATTACAGTAGCTGCCAGAGAGTGGCATTGTCAATAGGAAAATATGAGAAGTGAGAAAGAAGGTACAAGAGGGTGAGGGTGATGAGAAGGAGTGGGGGGCTGTGGGATGCAGGAGGGTGACAACAGTGAATCTAACAGGGCACAGGGGTTGAAGGAGGGAGGGATGGAGGAAGGAGGAGGGTGAATCAAGAAGTAATTGAAAAGAGGCTAGGATGTGGGAAAGCAGGGCTGGGAGCCAGGCCAAGAGGGAAGAGTTGATAGAGAATGGTATCATTGGGGGGGGGGGAACAAGAGCTTAGAGAGCACAGTAGCATTGGTTCCTGGTGGTGAGGTATTGGCGCAGCTTTGATTTGAATGGGTTCAAGTTTAGGCTCCGAGGCAACCTTGGGAAGGAGGGCATTAAGCCAGGTTGGGGCCCTGAAGGAGAAGGAGCACTGAGCTAAGGATGTGTGACAGAATGGTACAAGGAAGCGATGCTTGGATGAGCAGCGTGTGTGCTTCAGGCTAGTGGCCAGCTGAAGAAGCACCTGGGAGGAAGGGAGAGTGAAGCTGAAGCAGATCTTCTTAGCAATGAGACAGATATGATACTTAACCCTGTCCATAAGATGCAGCCAGCCAGTATGGGCATAAAACACACAAGTATGGGTTTGCATGTGTGCTCCAGAGATAAGCGAACAGCAGTTGTTGAGTGCTACCTTTAGGCGATTCAGGGCGGCGTTGGTGGCTGAGCCATAAATAGCGAGCCCATAATCAATGAGAGGATGGAACTAGTAACTGCTGTTTGAAATGCTTCAGTGGTAAGGCAGTGGTGGTGCTGAGACCCTGAGCCTGGCATTAATGACTTTAGTGATGTGGTTGATGTGAAGTTGACATGCGAGTGGGTTGTCTAAAGTAACGCCTAGGTACTTATAATCATTAACCTGGTCAAGTGGGAGATTTTATTTGTTGGAGATAATAAGTGGATCAGTTCTATGCTTGTTGTGGGTCCCAGAGAACAACATGGACTTGCTTTTCTTATAGTTCATTAATAATTTGTGCTGTTGAAACCTGGTCTCAATCAAGGATAAATTTGTTTGCAGGTTAGCAGTGAGCGGAAGTGGATCGGCATGGGAGGAGAAGATTACTGCATCATCTGCATTGAGGATCATGTGGCTATTGCATGCCTTAGGGAGGTTGTTGACCAAAAGACTGAAAAGTAAGGGGCCGAGAATAGAATCCTGGGGAACCCCAGAGAGAGAACGGGGAGTCTGCAAGAGAGAGTATCAAATATCTTGATACATTGCATTCAATTCTGGAGGTAGCTATGAAGCTGGCTGATGACCCCTTGTGAGAGCCCAAGAGCAGGGAGAGAGTGGAGTTGGAGTTGATGATTGAGTGTTGAACGCCTTGGTGAGGTCTATGTAAATGACACCTAGCAAGTGACCCTGGTCAAGAGCCTTATGGATATGGTTGGAGTATTCAAGAAGGGCAGTGGTCGTGCTGTGAGCTTTGCAGAAGCCATGTTGCTGGGGGCATTGGACACCATAATGTTCGAGATATTCAGAAAGTTAGTCAGACACGATACACTCTAAGGCTTTGGACAGAGGGCCGGGGAAGATGGATATGGGGCAGTAGTTGGCGAGTAGGGACCGGTCGCCACTTTTATGTACTAGCATTATAATGGCAGCTTTCCATTGGTGGGGGAATTGTCTAAGAGTGAGAGATAGGTTGAACAGTTTAGTGAGCAGTAACAGAACAGTGTACTGCTTACTTACCTAATTTCTTGTACTGACTATCAGTGTTGCTTGTAGCTTATAGTACCTGCCTTTTACTGATTTAATACCTATACTCACAATGTTCATTTGTTCTAAATGCTACTTGATTCTCCTCACTACTCTAATGCTTACCTTCTTTTCCTTTCCCTCCTTCTCTTCCCTGTAACAGCACCCCCTTTTGTCTCAAATTGCCCCCACCTTCATTACCTCACTTCTTCAATTCTACACCCCCTACCCTTCTACATCTATACAAGTTCTGCCATCTCCCCCTTCCCTCCTCCATACCCATACAATTCACCTTGGCTTCCTGCATACTCCCTCTTTAAATCTGGAGTTTCTGCATCACTGCTATCTCCCCTTTCCCCCTCTGCTACTTACCTCCATTTTCAACAAAAAAGGCAGAGGTGGCTAACTGCTACCTTTCTTCTTCTCATCCTTCTCCTCTCTGGTGATGTAGAACTAAACCCTGCCCCCTTCCCCTCCACAGCCTCGTCATCCTCCCTCTCCACCTTCATACCCAAAAGGTCTCTAAATTTTTCAACTGAATTCAAGGAGTCTTCCTCCTAAACTTGACATGCTCAAAGTTTGGATTACCATTCACTGCCTTAACATCCTCTGAATCACTGAAACCTGGCTCTCCTCCAGAATCCTTGACTCCCAACTGGCAGTGCTTCATTACCTCCTGACTTGGCAGGACAGAGGCAAGTGCAGTGGAGGAGTAGCCATTTATACCCACCAATCCATCTCATTCACCGTCACTCTCAAGGAGGCTATCCCCTCCTTCCATGTACAACTCCTTTTAAAACTATTTTTCCCCTCTATTTCCCCTATCTTCATGAGAGTTCTTTATATACCACCAAAATCCTCTCCCTCCACTCTTCCTAACCCCCTTTTCCTCCCTTGTCTCCCTGGCTGCCTACGGAGCTTATCCTTCTTGCCAACTTTAACTTAAATTGGCTATCCCCTATCTGAAACAAAATTGTCCAGTCTTTTGAATCCCTAAATCTCATGCAGCTTATTTATGAACCCACCAGACTCAACTCTTATTCCTCTAATCACTCCTCCCTGGACTGGGTGTTATCCTTCCACCCCATCGGATCACAGCTGCTGTTACACTCCCCGTCTCATTCAATGACCACAGTCTAACTTACTGCATCAGGAATGTTCGTCCTCCTCAGTCCTCACCCAAATATATCTGGCATAGGCCCCTTAAGTCTCTTCATACTGAGGACCTTATTGAAGAACTTGCTTCTTCTGACTGGTCCCCCTGTTTACACTGCACTAGACATTGACAAGGTTCTGTTCCTCTTTATAGACATCTTCAAAAGAACTTGGGACTTGCATGTCTCTCTCAAAAAATTGAGAGTCAAACACCTTCACCATCCTTGGATTACCCCCAACCTTGCTGAAATATTCAAACATCATTACCTGATGTAAGCCAAATTCAAGCAAAACTGGTCTACCGCTGACTTACAGTTATACAGGTCTCTCAGAAACTCCTGTATCAAAACTGTTCGAACAACCAAGGCTCTTTTTTATGAGAACAACCTTCAGGACAACCTAAGATCTCCAGCCAACTTCTTTAAGGTGTTACACTCCTGATTTGACCCTCCAGCAAAGTCCACCCCCCACAGTTGATGGTTTGCTGATTTCCAGCCCTCTATCTGTCTTCTCTATCTTCATCCATTTTTTTCACCACCTGTGCCCTACCCTATCAGCCTCCCTCTGACTCCCCCCAGCTGCCATCCCCCACGATGTGTTTAGCCTCCCCCCAGTTACCTCACTGGAGGTCTTCTAAGCTCTCATGTCCCAAAACCCTTTAAAACACAGCCCTAATGGGCTTGACCCAAACCTCCTCCAGCTATCAGCCCCAGTCATAACCCTTCCTCTCACACACCTTCTGAACCTGTCCTTCTCACTCAGTACCATCCCCCAAGCCTAGAAAAGTACTAAAGTCTTGACTCTCCACAAAGGCGGTGACCCCTCTTCCCCAGGAAACTACAGACCTATCTTTCTACTCCTCTCCTTAGTGAAACTTCAGAAATCCCTTGTACTCTTCAGGCCCTCAATCTTTTTTGGCTCTTCTTCATTCCTCTCCCCCATCCAGTCTGGTTTTAGAAATGAACACTCCACCATCTCCTCCCTACTCCTTGTGACAAACACCATCTTCACAGAATGGACTCTGGGTACATTACTGTGCCCATTTTCATTGTCTTGGCCAAAGCTTTTGACTCAGTGTCCCACCCCCTCCTTCTGAACAAACTGACCTCAGCAGGTCTCGCAGGCCTCACCACCACCACTATGAATTGGTTTTGCTCCTACCTGGAGGGCCGTCAGCAGTCCACGCAGGTCAGTGACATACTGTCCCCCCACTTCCAATCCAGGCAGGTGTGCCCCAAGGTTTCATACTGGGCCCAGTATTATTTTCCATATTTCTAAATGACCTTCCCTCAGCATGTGTCTCCTCCCATTCACACATGTATGCTGATGACAGTAATTTATTCCTCTGGTCCCTCTTCTACTGCAGTTGAAACCCCTATTCAGCGTGATTTCATAAAATGTGCTGCAATGGCTCCAGGTCAGCCAACTTAAAATCAATACCAAAAAAACTGTGTCTATGACCTTCAGCACTGACTAGAAGTTAACCAGATTATCTTCATCCTCTGCCTTCACTACCCTTGATGGCACAAAACTTGAGGATGTCCCAGTCTTAATTATTTGGGAATTTGGCTGGATAGCAAATTAGACTTCTCAGGACATAGTGTTGCCCTTCACCCCAAACGTGGTGCTCTTTACCAAAACAAGGACAGTTTCTCCCTTCCAATTCATAGAGAGCTGGTCACTAAGCTAATCCTCCCCATTTCTGATTACACTTATATGCTCTACAGCTCTGCCCCTTTTCCTCTCCAGCCAGACTGGATACCCTCAGTAACACTTTCTGTCACTTCACAACTAACCCCCCCCCACAAACACACCACTGTTCACTATCCTACTCCTTGTCCCTGACTCCTCACCACTATGTTGCCAGACACACTGCTCTATTCTCATTGTCAAATAATGGTTTGGCTCTCCACCCACCTACCTATCTTCAATCTTCTCCCCTCTATCTGCCTCAGCCTATGCCCTATGCACCAGACACTCTTGTACCCTCTTCATCCATGTCCTGCACTCTAGTTCTGGTCAAGTGGCCTTCTCCCACCAGTTCCTGGCTCTCAGGAACCAGATCTGCTCTTCTATCTGGATTTCTACCTCCATCCTGTCTATTAAATGCCTACTAAGGCTCTCTACCCAGTTGTCATGCAGTTGTAACCCTCCTACTTGAAACTGTATAAAGAAGGACTGCACTCCTTCCCATATTCATTACGTTAAAATCCTAATGGGTACGCTGGGACCATATGTCACTTTAGCACTGTTGTTCTATATTAAGTACTGCTCTGTACCAGTACTTAATATAGAACAACAATACTAAAGGAAGTAGGCTGTTGGTTAACTAGGATCTGCAGCTTATTCAATAGGGAGGGAAATAGGCAGACTGGGTGGGCCAAGTGGTCCAATAGGTCCTTATCTGCCATCAAAGTCTATGTTTCTATGTTTCCCAAGGTTCCATACTGGGCCCAATATTATTTTCCATATTTCTAAACAACCTCCCCTCAGCAAGTTTCTCCTCCCATATACACATCTATGCTGTCTATGTTTCTATGTATTTTATTACCAACCACTGTACCCCTCTCCCAGGTCACACCTGGAAACAAGCCTCAGTTCAGTGTGCCTTCCCCGGTAACCAATAACCACACACACACACACACACACACACACAAAGAAACAACAAGAAATGTTTGCATTCTCTATTTATCAGTTTTTATCTGCATTTACTATTGTCATTGTTACATTTGGAGTTTTCACCCATGTTTGTAGTTATTGCAGTTTACAATTGCTATTTTCTGTATGCACCTTTTCATGACTCTTTGTACTTTTTTACTCTTTGTATTTTTTTGTATTTTTTTTTCTTACTCATGCCTTTTTTGACCTGGGTCATGCCTATAAATGGTCCCTCTTGGATCAGAGCACTTACCCGGTTATCAAAGTCATAAATTATACTGGCCTGGTAGGGCCAATATAGTTAAGGTTTGTAGGAGTGTTTAATGTTAAAAGGCAATTTTTCCTCCTGGTTAATAACTTTAAATTGGTTTTACAGATTTTCCTGAAATTTGGCATACATCATCTGCTGGTGTTGGTCTGTAGATGTACCAAATTTGGTTTTAATTCCTTTAGAGATTTTTGAGATATCAAGTTTTGAAAATAAAGAGATTTCCATGGTTTTTGCTGTTTTTTCGGCCACCTGTATCTCAGAAATGGCTTTAGGTGCTGGGCTGAAATTTTCAGGGTAGAAAGGCTTGGCCTCACAGATGTGCCTTTTGAAGGTTTGGTAAAACAATAGTAATCCATTCAAAGTTATTAAATCTTGAATTTGCAATTATTTCCTCTGGGGGAAAATAGATGCAAAAGTGAAAGTGATTTTTGCACACTGTCATCCAGTTTTGTATACTTTGTACCTGAATAACTTTGCAACACTCAAACAGATTTGTAGGAAATTTGACACACATATCCTAGGGCACAAGTCTCTTGACTTGACAAATTTGATTTGAATCCCTCATTATATTTCTGAGATACATAGTTTTGAAAAAACTGATTTTTGAGGGTTTTGTTGTTTGTGTTTATTAATGTTAAAGGGCAATGTTTGGATCCTAATAACTTTGTAATAGTTAAAGTGATTTCTACAACATTTGGCAGACATAATTACCCTGGGGAGATGTTTGTAAGTGATACATTTTATCTTAATATTTTTAGCTGTTTCCAGGACACAGAGTGTTACAAATAAAGTTTTTTTTTTGGGGGGGGGGTTGACACTTTTTTAGTCCACCTGTATCTCGTATACGGCTTTAGCTTCTGGGATGACATTTTCAGGGTAGAAAGTCTTGGCCTGACAGATGTGTCTTTTGGAGATTTGGTGGGAAAATATAAATTTGTTCCAAAGTTATGACATGTTGAATTTCCCATTATTTGTTATGGGGAAAAATAGATGTCCCACACATCGCAGGATTCTGCTTCGAACTAGGATTCTGCTTCAAACTAGGATTCTGCTTTGAACGAGGATTGTGCTTCAACCTAGGATTCTGCTTCAAACTAGGATTCTGCTTTGAATGAGCCCTATGGACAGGGATTCTGCACTGAATAAAGATGCTGTTTTGCAGCATTAAATCCCTTTTGGCAGACAGAACCAACACAGTGGGGGAACAGGAACCAACAGTCAACCAGCCCTGCTTATTCTACAGCCCCCAGGGCCCCACTCCAGGCTGCATGAACCCCCTAGAGATTTTTTTAACATAATCTCCACTCTGGGGTGATCTGCCAGGCTTTGTTTTCTGCAACACTGTGAACTGAGATTTAACTTACTATAGGACTGAATGAAGTGCTGACCTTTTTGTTGGTTCTCCAGCTAGGTGCTTTTCAACTGAGTTTAACACCCTGGTAAGTACACCTCATGCTTGAAGGCTAAAAGTTTTGTTTCATTGAGCTACTGTTTTTTGTACTTTTTGCTGTTTCAATATATTATCCCCCCACCACCAGCACAGTAGAACACTGCGGAGCTCACTCCTAGTGTCCCAGATAAAGCACCCCTCCCCCCACTGTGGGACACTGGGGAACCCACTCCCAGTGTCCTGAAATATATATGTAATAGTTTTGCCAACAGTGGGGTGCCCAGTCCCCTTGTCAGCACTACACTCACCCCCACCAGAGGTGTGTGACTCTAGGGAGCCCACTCCCAGTGTACATAGTGTACCCAGTTATGTTGTACCCCAGAGCAGTGTGGGAATTGGGGGAACTCACCCCCAGTGCCCTGAGAAATGGTTCTACTGTTACCATAAAAAAGAAAACAGTCCACATCATTTTTAAGCTCCTGTATAAAAAGGTCTCTCATTGTTTCCCCATCCCCCTCTTGCATCCCAACCCTCATACTGAGCAGCCAACCACCCAACACCCCCTTGCCCTATACTTAGCAACCAGGGATGGTGGCTGTCATCTTCTGTGGACTGGGACACGTCTGCACTCTTCAAAGTCAAACAGCAAACTGAAGAATAAAGGTAATTGCCATATAGAGGCAGTCAATGGCATTTTGAACATACTGTATGATAATATCTCAGCCATTGGTAGATATTTTACATAGATACATACACACTGTTGGAAGATAAGGGTCTATGGCCCATCCAGTCTGCCCAGTTGAGCTTGTAAGTTCACTTTATGTTTTTCTAGATGTCTGTTGCCTCTTACCCCTGGCCTCCAGAACATCCTCATGTCTATCCCATGCATTCTTAAATCTCATGATTGTTTTAGCCCCCACCACATCCTCTGGCAGGGTGTTCAACTAGTCCACCACCTTTTCTGTAAAGAAATTATTTTTCATGTTTCATCTGAATTGCCCTCCCTCCAACTTCATCCCATGCTTCATCCCATAAATACTACAAGTCTCAATGGCTGAGAGGGACCTGGGGGTGGTGGTGGATGTCAAGATGAACAACTCTGAGACTTGTAGGAGGGCAGCAGCCAAGGCCAACAGGATGCTGGGATGCATCGCTAGGGGGATCACCTCCAGAAGGAGGGAAGTGATACTCCCTCTTTATAACTGCTTGGTGAGGCCACACCTGGGTACTGCGTGCAGTTTTGGAGGCCACACTTAAGAGGGACATTAACCTCCTGGAGAAGGTCCACAGGAGGGCAACCAAAATGATTTGGGGCTTGGGGACAGGACCTATGAAGAGAGGCTTGAAGAGCTAAATATGTACACATTGGAAGAGAGAAGGGGGACATGAGGAGAGTCTTCAGGTACATGAAGAGGGTAAATAGGGGAGGAACAGTCAGGGTGCTTGAAGGAAGAAGGAAGGGGCCACTAGAGGGCATGGGTGGAAGCTGGAGGGAGATTCAGGGAGAAAGGAGGAGGAGGTGCTACTTCACTGAGAGGGTGGTGGAGCCATGGAATGCACTACCTAGGGGCTGGTGGAGGCAGAGTCAGTGGAGGGGTTCAAGAGGGGGTGGGACAGGTACAGGGGAAGGGTTCTGGAAGCAAAATCCAATGCAGCAAGAATATCCGGAACTGGGAAGGGAGAAGCCAGAGAAGGCGAGGGGGACAGCAAGGTCAGCACCCAGGGTGGGGGCTGACCAAATGAGCAGACACGAAAGACCGTTAGGCCTATTCTACTGGCATTTTAGTATGTTAGTAGTATGTTAGTATGCCCTCTAGTTCTGGAACATCTTTTTCACCGGAAAATAGTGTATTGCTGCACCCTGTTCCTCCCTGTAAGGTACTTGTATGTCTCTATCATATCCCCTCTCTCCCTCCTCTCCTTCAGGGAGTACATATTCAGGTCCTTCAGCCTGTCCCCATAAGACCTGTGATGCAATCCCTGTAAAATCTTTGTTGCCCTCCTCTGAACCTTCTCTACCCTGTCTATATCCTTACATAGGTAAGGTCTCTAGAACTGCACATTATACTCCAGGTGGGGCCTCACTAGTGTCTTGTATATTGAAATTATCACCTCCCTTTTCCTGCTGGTGATGCCCCTTCCTATGCATCCCAGCATCCTTTGTGCTTTACCTGCTTCCTTGTCGCATTGCTTCCCTACCTTGAGGTCATCAGAGATGATAGCCCCAAGGTCTTTTTTCTGCTTGGTGCATGCTGTATCCTCACCCCCGAACTGATATGTTGTTTCAGGGTTTCTGTGCCCCATATGCATTATCTTGGACTTCTTTGCATTGAATTTCAACTGCCAAACCCTTGATCATTTGTCAAGCTTCTGCAGGTCCCTCCTCATTCTGTCTACACCCTCTGGTATGAACCAATTTTTCAACATGGACTTTTTGGGACCCCATCTCATGAACACTGGCACTGTCATTTTGTTACTCTGTCCTGAAAGATGATTTCACTGTGGCTGAAAGAAATCACCTTTTGTGACTGAATAATGAAATAGACATGCCATTGTGCATGATGTGGGGTCCCAAAAGGCCCATGTGGAATATCTGGAGCAAAAATACCCCAAAACACCCGAGTTATGCATGGTCATTGAAATTTTCCTTCGCAGGCCTGTAACTTTTCCAATTTATATTTTCATTCCAAGTTTTCAACAGAGCCACTTTTAACACCACCTCATGAACAATTCAGCAGCATTTCTCACATCCTGCCCAAAATGTGCTTTTGCACCTGTGATGCAGGGTGGTGTGATTGATGTGCAAAATCACCTTTTGGGATTGAGTAACAAACATCAGTGCCAGTATTCATAACGTAGGGTCCCAAAAAGATAATGTTGAAATTTTGGAGCAAAAGTAACAAAGAATGCATGAGTTACACACCATCAATGACATTTTCCTACTCATGCATGTAACTGCCAATCATTTATATTTTCACTCCAAAGTTTGAACATAGCCATTTCTTCACAGCACCTCATGAATACTACAGCTGTCATTTCTCACATCCCGTCCCAAATGTGTTTCCACAGCTGTGACACAGAATGGCACTTTGCCATGGATTAACTAATTTACACCTACAGTATGAAGGTTATGAGGTGGGGTGATAAGAAGACTATGTCAAAGATTTGGGGTAACAATGTGAAAAAAATGACAAATTCATGAGTATGTGTTGCAATTTTGTTACACACCTATCTCAAAAAGTAAGGAAATTCATTGCAAAAAAACTCTATTTTACAAAATCAGTTAGGGTTTCCATTGCACCTTTAAAAGTATGAAAATTCAGTGTTAGAGTTAATATGTGTATCAGTACAACACCACCAATCTCTGCAAACATTAGAAACAAAACAATTACTTGATATATCCCTTGGTGTCCTTCCACCTAACTCATACACCATTTGAGCTGTTAATCATGTGGTATAGAACAATATATTTGTATGTTGGCTTGAGTTGGGTGGAGAACCTGAATAACTATTATGTTTCTAATGTTCTGAAAATGATGTGATACATCATGTATAACTCTAACACTGAATTTCCATACTTTAAAGGTGTAATAGAAACCTAACTGGTTTTGTAAACTGATTTTTGCAATGAATAAATATATATATATATATATATATATATATATATATATATATATATTTATAAAATGGATCGGGACATTGTTGTTGCTCTATTGGATCCTGAGCATCACATGACCGTCGTATATCGAGCGCGACCACACACCTGCACTTTTACCCCCTCCAAAACAATTTTGACATTTTATAAGATAGATAAACCCACTCTGAGGTGTGCGGTGCGCTCTGATATCGCACACCTTGGGCAGTTGATGGACTGCCTTAAGGGCTTCGATGCATACAATGCACAACCAAGGCGCGCGTATATCAGAGCGCGACCGCACACCTCAGAGTGGTATATCTATTACATATATATATATAAATGTGACTGAGGCACCATGAATGAGACATTATGCCGGCCCAGTGGCGTAGAAGGTTGAGGCATCAATGCCTTACCTCCTGCCACTCTGATGACCCATGTTCCCAGTACAAGTCAGTCACGGGGAGTTGGCACAGAAGGGAAAGGATTGAGCATCCAGAGGTAAGCTCTCCTCTCCCTGTGAGTAATGGGATTGGTGACCATCATTTGCTTGCCACCTAGTGGTGGCTAGGTGTTGGCACACTGGTCCTGCACTTCGGGGGGGGGAGAGGCAGAGGGGATGCTTGGCATGCTGCATGTTGAAGTGTACACTTGCACTGCTTTGCCATTGGCATCATTGCATGCTACTCTGGTCATGTTCAGGGCTGGGGATGGGGAACCACAATAGAAAAAAAAACACTGCCACCAATAAAGGAATCATAGGTGGAGAACTGGATTGACTGGTACACCTGACACAAAGCCCCAGGCAGTGGGGGCACACAAAGAAATACACACACAGAAAAAAGAAAGAATGAGAAATTAGGTTTATTCCAAAGAGATATATCTGATAGGAAATGAGTAGGTAGTTCTCTTGTTATGGAAGACTGTCCATGAAACACAGTGAGAAAATCACTGTAAACAGCAGTTCTACCAAATCCATCTAGTTAAGCTGAGAGAAAAAAAGAAGAGTGGGTGGGGGGAATAGCCACTCAGAAAGGAACTACAGGGCTACAAATAGCACATCATAGCTATATGGATTCAATGATTATAAGTTATTTCTAAAAGTTAAATTCCACTCGTGGAATTCTAGTGGCAACACACATTGTGCTTCAATGAATTTTTTAGCAAATTGCAACTCTTAGTAATTTATAGTACATTATGGCAACTGTAAATTGTGAACTACTGAACAACACTTCTATAGCTTTGTTAAAGTCCAGGACTATTCTTAGTGGGTATACAGACACATTTCAGTTATACTGTACTCTATACAGCACCTGCAATAGCAGTAGAGCTACACTCATCCACATTTTTTTGGATATTTTATCTAAGTTTAAAAAATAACTACATTATGAAATTATAAATACCTGTAAGGTAAAACGTATTTAGCCAAATATGTTCACATTTAGCATTTTCTCAGATCCCATCAGGAAGGTTATGCCTACGTATTTTCAGGTAAGTTGCTCCAAAGGTGATCAAGTAGTAAGCAGAGAAATATTTTAAGAAGTTTGCAAAAATAAGTAAGTAAATAAATAAATAACAAAATTAATCAATCAATCAATAAATGACAGACTTTATGTCCCTAGAAATTCAAAACTGTTCATACACTTATTATGGAACTTGTGTTCCTTTTGGGCTCTGTACAAGTAAACATACCCATCTATAAGTTTCAAGATATACGCTCAGCTATGTTATGAGCAAATGAAAAATTTTACATTTCATGAAATTCTGTGATATTTTGCAAAATTGATGGCATTTTGCAAAAATACCATAAAGCAGCATTCACTAATCTCACTCAGCCTTTCTTTGTATACGTATTAGTTCACTATGAACATAGACTATGTTGGCAGAAAAAGATCATTGGTCCATCTAGTCTGCCCAGTTTTAACCTACTCTACTTCATGATCAATTGTTCAGACTGGGCTTTCACCCTCCTCTCCCCCGAGCTTGCTCACTTCCTTATTGCTACCCCTGAGCAGAGATGGGCAAAATCCACAAATTTTGTTACGTGAAATATTTCATGAAATTTGTGCATTTCACAAAATATTTTGCTGGTGTGAAATGCAAAATTCTGTGGCAAAATGCACAATTCCGCTGTTCATGGGTGACATTCTGCATTTCACACCCATGAAATATTTCACGGAATGTGCGAATTTTGTGAAATATTTCACAGGGTGAAATTTGCGATTTCACTGGAATTTCACTGGCGAAATTACATTTCGCTGCATCTCTACCCCTGAGAAACTGTTATGCCTTTTATTCTGTTCAAGCCATGCTTGACCTCATTAATGGTTTTTGCACACACCACTCCTCTTGGTAGACTGTTACATGGCTCAACCACTCTCTTGGTAAAATGAAACATTCTAGCCTCCCTCCTGAATCTTCACCCCTCACCAACTTACATTCATGTCAACTTGTTTTTGATTCACCATTTCTGCTAAATCGTTCCTTACAGTTAACCTTGTTTATTCCTTTCAGGAACATGAAGTCTCCATGTCACCTCAATACTTTCTAGCCTCCAGTGAGTTTACATTCAGTGCCCTTTGTCGAGTCTCATAGGATCTGCCCTGCTGGTCCTCAGTCATTTTGGTTACTTTATGCTGCACTGTCTTTTGCCTGTCTCTATCTTTCCTCAAATGAGGACTCAAAAACTGGGTACAGTACTCCTGATGGGGTCACACCAGTGATCTATATTAAGTTAGTAGTACCTCACTCCTTCTGCTATAAAAACTCCTTCCAATACACACCAATATTCTGGTTGATTTGCTGTAGGCCTTGTTATATTAATTAGTTTTAGGGAGAGCTGCTGCTGATGACTCCTGGGTCTCTTTCCTCTGAAGTAGTGGCCAGCTTAACTCCTCTCCTCCAGTATTCCTTTCTGGGGTAATTGTAGCCTATGTGTCTCACATTGCACTTTTTGGCACTGAATTTTAACAGCCAGACCTTGGACCCTCTGCAACTCCCTTACCCCTTCTAACTGTCTACCCAGCTACAGAGATTTGTGTCATTCATGAAGACATGACAGTATTACCAGGGGTCTGGGTTTAGTTTCCAGTAGGCCACACTTTTCCTTTCTCATTTCCATTCTTGATTTAAAATTTGCCTGGCAGGGGCTTAGTTGCACTGAGAATTGGTCTGTTTGCATTTCTGATATGTTCCTAAGTTACAGGATTAAGCAACACTTGAGAAAGGAATTTGTGTGGATTTAAAGAGAAAGCCTAAATCCTGTTGACCATGTGAGCCCACAGCTTAATTGTTAGAGCACTGAAAAAGTATTACCAGGGGTCTGGGTTCAATTCCCAGTGGGCCACACTTTTCCTTTCTCATTTCCATCCTTGATTTAAAATATGCCTGGCAGGGGCTTAGCTGCAATGAGAAGTGGTCTGTCTGTATTTCTGATATGTTCCTAAGTTGCAGGATTGTGCAACATATAAGAAAGGAATTTGTGTGGACTTAAGGAAAGCCTAAAGCCTGCTGACCTTGTGAGCCCATAGTTTAATGGTTAGAGCACTCAAACGGTATTACCAGGGGTATGAGTTCAATTCCCAGTAGGCCACACTTTTACTTTCTCATTTCTATCCTTGATTTAAAATATGCCTGACAGGGGTTTAGCTGCACTGAGAAGTGGTATGTTTGTATTTATGATATGTTCCTAAGTTGCAGGATTGTGCAACACTTGAGAAAGGAATTTGTGTGGATTTAAGGAAAGCCTAAGGCCTGCTGGCCTTGTGAGCCCATAGCTTAATGGTTAGGGCACTGGAATGGTATTACCAGGCGTCTGGGTTAAAGTCCCAGTGGGCAACTCCTTTCCTTTCTCATTTCCATCCTTGATTTAAAATATGCCTGGCAGGGGCTTAGCTGCACTGAGAAGTGGTCTGTTTGTATTTCTGATATGTTCCTAAGTTGCAGGATTGTGCAACACTTGAGAAAGGAATTTGTGTGGATTTGTGCAAAGCCTAAGGCCTGCTGAACATGTGAGCCCATAGCTTAATGGATAGAGCACTGAAACAGTATTACCAGGGGTCTAGGTTCAATTTCAGGTCAGTCACACTTTTCCTTTCACACTTCCATCCTTGATTTAAAATATGCCTGGCAGGGGCTTAGCTGCACTGAGAAGTGGTCTGTTTGTATTCCTAAATATAGGAGGGTGTAAAACCAATTTCAGTGAGAGTCACAGTAGTGACTCCAGCCAACTGAAAAATTGCTGGGGGTTCTACAGTACCACAATATCTATCTGTTCAGGACTGATCTTGTTGGGGAAATGTATGATACTTTCATAAGAATTCCAGGTTCTCAACCATTGCTCTTTTCATGTTTCTGCATGTATTTAGTCCTCTAGCATTAGATATCAAAACAAAGATTACATAGGTCAAAATGACAGAGTTAAATAAAAAAATATTTTCCTTCTAGTCACTGAAGAAACAAAGCCTATAGTAAATGAAGTCTAATTCTTGGAAATGTTCGCATGGTGGTAGAGTTTAAAATGAACTAGGAACACACTGGGCAGGATGTTCAAAGGGATTTGCCCAAGATGTGCCCAGCACTATTTTCACAAAGAAAATGCATCCAAGCCTGCTAGATCATGTAACTGATGGTCAAACTGCATCCAAACTGTGTATCTAAAACCAGACACGTGTATCCAAACTGGAGTAGAATCTTAAAAGAGACAGGAAATGATTTTTACATAATTAACTGCCCTTCCATCTTCCTTTCCGTGCCATGAACAATTGTTGATAAATAAATGATCTTGCATTGGGGTGCACTCAGATCTACATTGAGTTTGGCTCTCCTCAGCAGTTGCTGCTCTCTTCATATTTCTGAGATATTCTATGACATCAATAACACCATTTCATGCTATTCATCTGAATGGCATGGAATGATGTTATTATTAATGTCAATATCAATTTTATTTATAAAAAAGCAAAATTCCAGTTTGTCCAAAGTGCTTGTACAGAGTTCCTAAACTTATACTACAATTAAAACAATTATTTAAAACCAAGCACAATAATATCAAAAAATACCAAACAATAATTAAAATCATCATCAGTTCACAACCAAAACATTTTAAATAACCACCAGGATTCAAATTGGTTGGGGAAAGCCAGGCTAAAAAAGATGTGACTTCAGAGAGATCTTACAACTCTGTATGTTCAGGCACTCCCTAATCCAGCGAGGTAGAGAATTCCACAGGGTAGGGGCCATGAAAGCTAAAGAACCGGCCCCTGAGGTCTTAAGATGAACCCTGTGAATATCTGGCAATCCCTTGTTGGTGGAGCAGAGCTGATGGAGGGGGCGTTAGGGACAAAGGAGATCTTGCAAGTACCAAGGTCCCTGCCCATGTAGGACTTTATAGGTCAGTAACCCAAACTTGAAGGTGATCTGCCACTGTACCAGCAGCCAGTGCAGTCTGCAGAGCACAGGTGAAATGTGGCATGATCTTGAAGTGCAAATCAACAACCTGGCCATCCCATTCTGCACCAACTGCAACTGGTGGATATCAACTCCTGGAAGCCCTAGGTAAAGGGCATTGCAGTAGTCAAGGGCGGGAGGTCACAAAGGTGTGGACCAAAGTTGCAAGATCATTGGGCGGGACCAGATGCTTCACCTGGGCTATATTCCTCAGATAAAAAAGAGAGGTCTTGACAACAGCCAACACCTGAGATTTAAGTATCAGGTGGTTATCAAAAATAATGCACAGGTTCTGCACCCTGTCAGAGGTCATCAGCTGGACACCCCCGAGCCAAATCCCGCAGGGCTGTCCAGCCTACGATCCTATATCTTGATGACCTGTGTCCACCACCAACACCTCAGCCTTCTCTGGGTTTAACCACAGACAGCTGACACTCATCCAATCCTAAATTTATTGATGTCATAGAATGTTAAGGCAGTATGAAAAGAGAGAGTAGCAACTGCTGCGGAGTGAGCAATTCAAAGCAGTTACAAAGTAACAAAATTATATTATTCATTTAACAAAATAGGTCAAAAACATATCAAAATATTGGACATACACTAAACTGACAACAGGAAGGCAGCTAGAGGTGTAAAAAACTGTTTCCTATCACCTTTAAGGGTTCCAGTCCTATTGTTTTAAAGTGAAGACTGTGAGCATGAATCAGCTCATGGTCATCAGTTTAGAACAGCCTTATTAATTTAACCAATGCTTGTTTTCATGTCCTATACATCTATAGCCATTTCTGCTGATGTCCTTTAACAGGACTTGCAGGTTTTATATAGCGTTTATATTTTCCCCTAATTCCTATTAATACCAAGTTGCCTACTAATAGCAACAGGAATGCATGCTCACTGTAGATTGTGGTCAGAGCAGCGCTAGAGGTGTGTGCATTGGGAGCTTGTCATCTAGGCAATGGTCAGAAAGCATAGGAAAACCAAGAACAGTTATAAAATTTATAAGTAGCATTTTATTATAATCAGTAATAAGAATAGAATGAAAATAAAAAAAATGTCTAGAATGTTTTTTCCTAACATAGGCAGTTCAAACAAAACAAAGTCCCTCATCTGAGGGTATCTTTAATAATAAATTTCAATCTCCCACCCTCTCTCCAACAAAAGATTGCTCTTTTAATATGTAATGTCTTTCTAAGCAATTAACTTCTGCATCCAGAGTTAGCTGTGCCCCAGCTCATTTAGATTTTGGCAGTAGATTTGGAAACAGGGAAAGCAGCTACAGCTTCCCCTCCCCATCACCTAACTGCTAACTAAGACAGCTAACTGGGAGTTGACTGTGACCAGAGAAAGCAGAGTCAGCTGTGCCCCAGCTTCATTTTGAGCTTTTAGAAGCAGCAGATTTGGGAGAGGAACAGTGAGGCTAGAGTCTGAGGAGAGGCAGCAGAGTATTACAGCATACAAACACAGAGAAAAAATGCCCTCCCTTCTGCCCCTCCACCTACCCACCCTTGTCTAGACCTAAATATGTAGGCAATGCAATCTGACTGACAGCTGAACTTCCTGTCAGGAACAAGTAGGGTGAGAACAATAAGTAATGTTGATTTGATTATAATCCCCTCCCACTTTATTAGGAAGCAGGGAAGTAGGGCTAACCAAAGCCCAGAAGCACAGATAAGCGTGGGAAAGGAGACGAGAGAAGAGAAGAAGGAAGGAAGAAAGTAAGGGGGGAAGAGAAAGAGAAGGAGAGAGAGGTAAAAAAGCGGATGATAGGAGTAGTGCAATGTAGTGGTTGTGGGGCAGCTGTCTTCAGGAGGACCTTCTGGATACTACAGCATTGCCTGATCTGAAGGCACCTTACTGGGCTGAGGGAGCAGGTTGATAGTCTCTGGGATGAGATGGCTCAGATTCAGGGAGCCTCCTCCTCCACCTAGGGACCACCAAGTCTGCCACCGCTTCTTTGGAGGTTGCCAGGTAGGAGATGTGAATGGGCTATGGTGGACTCAGGTAGGGTGAGGGAGGTGGTACAGAGGCACATCCCCAACCAATGTAACTACAAAACTCCTACATGGTTTTGAAGATCCCTCAGTGGCACCTGATGTAGTGACCAGGGACGATGAGTAGGTCCTCCACATTGAAGCCCCAAGAATGGGAGGCAGGAGACCCCAGAGGGTAAGAAAGCAAATCCTGGTTGGGGACTCCATCATTGGGGGATAGATTGGGGTCAGAAAGAAAAGGAGTGGGGGAGGTAAAGTGCCTATTGGGGGGCAGAGCTCAGAGGAATGAAGAGCAGATCCTAAGGATCACCATGATGGTAACAAGGAGGGGGTGAGATAGATGTCATTGTCCATCTGGGGACAAATGGCCTGGCAAGGGGTGAAACTTCATTAGAGGTAGTGCAGAAGGAGTTGGGGAGCAGTCTTGGGCAGGTAGCATGCTCTTCGGCCTTCTCAGAGGCACTGCCTGTCCTCAGCAGGTGGGAGGCTAGGGAACACCCCATCAGGGGCTTTGATGCATGGCTGAAGGAATGGTGCAGTGTGCAGGGGTTCAGCTTCACTGTGGAATGGGTCCCCACCAGGAGGGATGTGGGCCTGTGCAAAAGTGATGGCCTGCATCCAGCCAGAGGGGGAACTGTGGTCCTTAGTAAGTGCTTTAAATGCTTCATTGGCAAGCATTTAAACCAGCCAAGAGGGGGAGGCAGAAGTAGGCAGAAGAACAAACACTGCCTTCCCCCTCAAGCTCAAGAGACAGACAAAGAATGTAAGAAAGGAGTGAATACCCTACAAGGGGCAAACAACAATGAAGTCTGGGGATACAAGGTAAGAATAAAACTAAATAACATAGTGGACAGGAAAAGGGAGGGCAAAAGGGAAAGGGGATAGAAGGTGGCAGCACAGTCTGGAAAGCCATGTGTGCAAATGAGAGAAGTCTGAACAACATGGTCACAGACCTGGACTCCACAATGGCAGAAGCAGACATGGTCACCATAATGAAGACCTGGTGCCATGCAAACTAGGACTGGGAAGTAGCAATTCTGGGATATATGCTGTTTTAATGGACAGAGTAGATAGAAAGGGAAGAGTGGCTCAATATGTGAGGGATAATATAAAAGCCACAGAATTACAGGGGGAGCAGGGAGGTGAGGTGATACTGTGGGTCACTCTGGAAAGAAGGAAAAGGTCTGCTATTAGAACAGGAGTGATATATAGACCTCCAACACAAGTGGAAGAGGTTGATAAGAAAATGGAGGAAGCAATTTGGAAGATGGCTAGCATGGTGGAGGTACTGATAGTGGTAAACATCAATCTACTGGACATGGTTTGGAGTCTCCCCACTGCAGCTACAACCAGGAGTAGGCACATCCTGGACTTCATACAAGGGGAGCTCCTCAAGGAATTAGTGTTGGAACCCACTCACAAGGGTGCACTTCTGGACTTAGGATTGTCAAACTGGGGCAGTGTGACTGATGTCAGAGTGGGGGACCACCTGGGACACAGTGATGACTGTACAGTGTGGTTTTAGGTAAGGACTCAGTCAGAATCAAATCACAGAAGGATGAGGGTCTTGGACTTCAGGAGAGCAGATTTTTAAGAAAATGGGAGAACGGGTAGGAATGCAAGGAGAAAAAAACAAACAACAAGTAAACAGAGAGAGGAAGGAGTAAGCATACAAAACAACAGTCGAGGGGCCACAAATAAGACACGATGGGAGTGGTGCAGTGCAGTGGTTGTGGAGTGGCAGTCTTCTGGGAGACATTCTGGAGGATGTGGTGTTGTCCCATCTGCAGCCACCTGTCTGGGCTGAGGGAGGAGGTTGCTCAGCTACAGGTTGAGTTGGCCAGGATTCAGGGGACCTACTCTCCCACCCAGGGACCACCAGGGCTGCTGCCGCTGACTCAGCGGTTGCCAAGAAAGAGGAGCAGTTGGACCACGGTGGTTTCAGGGAGGGTGAGAGTGGTGGAACAGAGGCACATTCCTCCAGTTGTAGCTTTCCACTATTCATACACCATTCTGGCAGAGCAGAGTTCCTCTATGGAGCCACCCACAGTGGAGACCAAGGAGTATACTGGGAACCTCCACAAAGGAGACCCACAGGAGGGTGGCGTAGGACCCCACAGGGGAAGGAAACAACTCCTGGTGGGGGACTCAATTGTTAGGGGGTAGAACTGGGGGAGGGAGGGTAGAGGGAGGTAAGGTGCCTGCCCAGCACCATGGCTTGGAGGGACAGGGAGCGAATCCTCAGGATCACGGGAGCAGCTGCATGGGAAGGGAGCTGGATGCCATTGTCCACCTAGGGACAAATAACCTGGCTGAGAATGGGATCAGAGCAGTGAAGGGGGAGTTTCTGGAGTTGATGAGGGGCCTTAGACAAGTAGTACACACAGTAACCTTCTCGGAGGTGCTGCCCGTCTGTGGCATGGGTGAGACTAGGATGTGCCACACCATGGGATTCAATCAATGGTTGAAAAACTAGTGCAGAGCTCATGGTTTTGGCTTCATTGGGGACTGGTGTTCCTCCTGGAGGGATACTGGCATGCTGGTCTGCTTCTGTATCTGTCCAGTAGGGGAACCAGGATCCCAGGTGATAGGTTTACATGCTTCATTGGCAAACATTTAAACTAGCCAAGGGGGGAGGCACTGAAAAGGAGCAGGAAAATCCCAGTCCCTCCCACAAAATAGGGTAGTAAGTGAGGTAAGCACCAAAATACAGAAGTTGATAGTGAGAAGGGAAGGGGTACATGGAGAAAAAGGCAAAGGCAATAAGGACAGGGATGGGGCTAAAAGGGGTAAGGCCATAAAAAATGGAGGGCAATGAGTACTAATGCCCCTAGTCTGGGTAACAAGCTCCCTAAACTAGTGGCCTTGATGGAAAAGGGATGTCTGGACATCATGGCAGTCACAGAAATATGGTACACAGAGAACCATGACTGGGATGTCAACATACTAGGGTACACAATCTACAGGAGGGGCAGGGAGGGTAGAACAGGAGGAGGAGGAGCAGCTATCTACATAAGGGAAGAGATCAAAGCAATGGAATCAAAGGTAAACAGGGAGGAGAGAAGGCACTGTCGGTCACCCTGGAGACAGGAACTGGCACCACAATCCGCATGGGGGTTGTATACAGACCCCCATCTCAGGGGGAAGAACTAGACAAGGAAATGATAGAAGGCATCCTTAGGATGGCAGAAGAAGGGGAGATATTGTTGATGGGGGACCTGAATATGCCAAATGTTAACGGAAGCACCTTTGCTGCAGCCACAACAAAGAGCAGGGTCATTCTTGATGCGCTGCAGGGGGCAGGCCTCAGACAGCTAGTGTTAGAACCCACTCGGGAGGAGCAATCTTAGACCTGGTACTCTTAAACAGAGATGGAGAGAGGATCTCAGATTTAGAAGTGGGTAACCATCTGGGAACAACTGACCACCAAACAGTGTGGTTCACAATAAACACACTTGTAGAGTCAAGCCATGCAAAAGTGAGGGTACAGGACTTTAGGAGGGCTGACTTTGGCAAAATTGGAGAGTACCTCAGAAAAGCACTAGCAAATGGGCAAGAAGGAGAGGTGGAGGAACAATGGGGAAACATCAAAAGTGCCATCACAGAGGCAACAAGCCTTTGTGTGAAGCAAATAAACAATCAAAATGAAGGAAAAAACACTACGGTTCTCAAAAGAGGTGGCCAGGAAGGTTAGAGAGAAAAATATAGCATTCAGGAAGTATAAGGAAACACAGAAGGAGCAGGACAGAGAACTGTACCAGTTAAAGAAGAAGGAAGTGGGGAAGGCAATCAGAATAGCAGTGGCCCAAACCAAGGAGAAGATAGCCAAATCATTTAAGAAGGAGGATAAAACCTTTTATAGGTACATTAGGGAGTGAAGAAAGACCAGGGAGTGTAGTGAGGCTTAATAAAGGGAGGTGGGAGGGCAGAAGGTGACAGTGAAAAAGCAGGGATACTGAATGAATACTTCTGGGCAGCATTCACAAAAGAAGAGGAGGGGGAGGTACCTAATTCAATCAATAGAAGCACTCTGCATAGGGGGGTCGATACCAGTCCATTCACAGAAGAAAAGTTCTAGAAGAACTCCTAAAACTGAAGGTGGATAAAGCAATGGAACCTGATGGGATTCACCCCAGAATTCTAAAAGAACTAAGGGGAGAACTAGTGACACCATTGACTACCCTTTGTAACAAATCATGGGAGGATGGTGTGGTACTGTACCTGAGGATTGGAGAAGGGCAGATGTGATTCCCTTCACAAAAACGGAGCAAAGCAGAGGCAGGAAACTTCAGACCTGTTAGTTTGACCTCAGTGGTAGGGAAAAGGATGGAATCACTTCTGAAAGAAAAAATTATTGAGTACCTGGAGGCCAGCAGGGCACAGGACCCAAGGCAGCATGGATTCACAGCAGGAAGGTTATGTCACATGAATCTAATAGATTTATTTGACTGGCTGACCAAAGTAGTAAACCAGGGAGGTGTTGTGGACATGGTCTGTCTAGACAATAGCAAGGCATTTGACACTGTCCCACACAAAAGATTAATAGACAATTTAGCCAGTCTGGGAGTGGGTCCCAGAGTGGTAGCCTGCGTAAACAAATACTGGCCAGAGCTGATAGGGCTGCAGCCAAAGTCACAGAAGAGGGGCCAGAGGAGTACAATGGCTAACCATATTTGAGTCACTCAGGTGGGATTCAAACCTATGACTCTTCTATCTGCTTAATGTGTTAAATTCAGTTTTATGTTTTTTTGGCTCATTAGTGTATCAAGAATCAAAGTATCATTGTTACTCTATATTATGTTTGCTGTAATAATTCATTGCTGTTTATGCAATCGACTTGGTAACCTTGTAGAATATGCAAGATCTACGTACTGTAGGTGCAGTGGCTAGCTGCATTAGGGACACTCTGGTGATGGTCATAAAATGATGAATTATATATACATTTAATATATATGAGTTTTGTACTATTTATTTTTGAACCAGGGTGTTTTTTTTTCTTTTTAAGCAATACTGTTTGCGATTAGTGCAAGTAATCACAAAATACTGCATTGTTGTTTAGTATATCAGCTCTATTAATAAATATCCATCATTTTCTGTGAGTAGTCCACGTCTTTGTGTGTATATGTGTGTGTGTGTGTGTGTGTGTGTGTGTGTGTGTGTGTGATCACGGCAATGGACAGGTCATTTTATTTCAAATATTAAAATACCACTATTTGACATAATAACAACAACAATATAAATAATATTCATAACTGTACACAAAAAAATGCAAGCAGCATTAAATTTGAATTTTACTTTCAAGCAGAGATGAAGCTCAATGTTAGAAAAGTGGTTGCTAAAAATATTAAAACCTGGACTTGCCAAAGGTGACAGTACTGCATATAAACAAAGTCTCTTGGGCACAAGTGATTTGATGTGGATTGATTCTTCACTTTTACATCGCTAACACTGAACTGCTAACCACACTGGTTTGCAAGATCCTTTATTAAACATTAGTTATTTTACCATGCTTGCATTCATAGTAAACTGCAATTATCTATATTGGGCATACATCCCTGTTGACTGAAATGTGTGTTGACAGGTGGGGCTCCACATCACAGATTTATACCCCCCTCATTGCCATATCCCCAATATGCCCCAAATAAAATAGCTCTAAAAACACATGTTTAATAGCAGCAAGACAATGTTCAATTTGACCCACCCATAAAAAATATTAAGAAGTAGTAATGTTTAATATAATATTACAAGTTTTGAGTATCACAACTATAAAATCATGCATCATCACTAGGAAGGGCATAGTAAAGAAAGCATTACATCAATATATTAATTTCAGTAAGAATACAAACATGGCAAATGAGTACTGTTTTAATAAAGAATTGTGTTAGTGATGCAAAAACGGAGAAACAGCTCCATGTCAAACCACTTGTGCCAAAGAGACTTTGTTTATCTGCAGTGCTGTCACCTTTGTTTAGGAATTAGAAAAGCATAGAGGCATATATTAAATACAGAGGCACTAGTGACCAGTCAAAAGCACATTGTTACAGTACCTTAGAAGAAGATACAAAATAACTTTGGGCACTTTGAAAATGTTTATTATGCACTGCTACAATGTTACAAAAAAGTAATACAATGCTGTTACAAAAGTAATGTAATGACAATGTTGCTTTTGATTGCCCAAACATGGATTTGAACTGTGCAGATTTTTTAAGATTATGCATGGTAAAAACTAAATCTATTTTCTCTGTTATACCTGCAGTTCATCAATAGGGATCATTGGCTACAGCAGTTCTTGTCTGGATATTTTGTAAAGAAATGCATAACTTTAAAATATAAATGTCAATTCTCTATTCAGCATCTAAGCATTTCTTATACTTATAAAGAATAGGAGGGGACAAAACAATAACATGGCTAGTCCTAAAATTTGGAGGTACATGCCCCCCCCCCCAGCCATGCCTGTGCTTTAAAGTATATTGTCTGCTTTGGAGTGAAGTTTGTTTGCCTTTTTTTTTTTTTTTTTTATTAACCTAATTTGGACAGGGAGTAAATTGGATAATGGCTAAATGGAGGAACATGATTCTTTTGCAATGGAAGGGATTTTAAAATCACCTGCTAAGTTGCTGCCTGAGTGCTTGATTAATAACCACTGACTGCACATTAGTGCTGTAGTTGAACAATTAGGATGATGAGTGTCTAGAGTTATGTTTGTATGTATGTGCTGTATGTATATATGTATGTATGTGTGCATGTATGTATGTATGTATTTATTTTTTGAGGCAGCACCAGGTTTACAGGCTCTCATCATACTGCCAACTGAGGAACTTCTCCTTTCTTGCTTAATGCAGTAGTTCTGAGGGTTTTCTGTACAATTATGCAGTGGCACTACCGTATAATACTGTGGACAGTGAGATACAATAAGAGGGAATAAATCAGTACTATGCATTCACACACAAAGACCCCTGGCTTGTTTAAATTTTTGAAGGACAGCTCTAGCATGACCAAGCACAGATTATACTGTTGATAGACTTCATCCTGTTTCCCACTAGTAAAGATAAAGTTCAGCACAGAACTGGTAGAAACTGCCTTCAAAGGAATTTAGGAATTTTAGGAGAAATTCTGTTTCATTGCTGTAAATAAGTTGGACACAAGGAGCTTATATTTCCGCCACTAAACACATGTTTACAGCAAAGAAATAGCAGGCCTCTGTGAATTCATTTTAAGACTATTTGTAAGAGTGCTGAACTTTAGTTTTTTAATCAGTGTATATGGCAATCTGTAAAATGTTAATCATTTTGAGTATATTGGTGGCTCGAACAGGGAAGACGCTCAGTACAGTAGCACTGTACATTTTCTGTGCAGTCATGTGGGAGTGCTGCAGTATACCACTGTAGCTGAGGAAGATAGAGAGAATGTGCCTACACCCACACCAGAAGACCCCCATTTAACCCCCAACCCCCCCAAACACACAAATAAAAAAAATCTCAATGCTGCAGTATTTTTATTTACTTATTTATTTTTAAGAACAGATCTGGTCATGCTGCCAACTGACTTCTCTGTCCTCTTGCCCATGCAGCTGCTGTGGACCTCCCACTGAGATATCCACCAGCCCCCTAAACCCCAAGGGCTCTTACCCATGGAGCTGCTGTGGACCTCATGCCGAGATATCCATCAGCCCCCAAAACCTCAGGGGCTCTTGCCCACAGAGCTGCCATGGACCTCCTGCTGAGATATCCACCAGCCCCCTAAACCCCAGGGGCTCTTGCCCATGGAGCTGCTGTGGACCTCTCACTGAGATATCCACCAGGTACAGGAATGGATGGTTTCAGCCCTCAGTTTCAAATTTGGTGCCTTTTCTGTTCGTGCTTTGTTTCTCCATTTTCTGCCACTGAAAGCCATACATTTTAATTTCAGGCAACTTTAAAGCCATACAGTGCAACTTTTAACTGGTATAATTAAGGGAAACTGTATCACTAAACTGGGTCAATATAAAATTTAATTAATTCTTGTTATACATGATGGGATGCTGATTTTCCCCGAGGCTGCCTAATTGTCTACTTGATCCTCAGAGGCTGCTAAATCTAGTCTACTAGCTTTGTCTCCTATTGGGCTCACTTGGCTAAATTAATTTATAGCTGCTTAGTGTGCTCCCTGAGACTGCTTAATTTCTGAAGCCACTCTCGGAGTGCTGCATATTAATGTGGTGCAGCCTAATGGGCTTCTGCAAATCTGGCTGGCAATGAAATTAAAGCTGCTCAGTCTCTAACTCAGCTGAAAAGTAATTTAGAAGCCGCCTAGTCTCCTGCTCAGTCTCTGAGTTAACTCAGAGCTCCTACCTTAACCATGCTTGGTGCTCTGGTGGCTGCGTTGCTCCAACTGTGCAGTGACACTGCTCATCTGCCCACATCAGCTTTCTCATCATCTCTCTAAATTTTAAATCAGAGTCATATTGAACCAGATTTCTGCAAGGGCATAAACTTTGTTGTTTTAGTGTTTAAACTTAGTTCTGAATTTCTGGGCTTAAGTAGCTCTTGTAAGCATGTATATGCACAGCAGATTGTAGAAGCTACTTCCTACTGATAGCAGAATCACAGTGCTGATTTTATAAGAGTAGAGTTTGTGTGTAAAAAAAATTGTTTAAGGGCTCTTTCGCCTGTAATTCTGTATTGTGCTCTCTAAAACATGTCAGCTGTTTTACCTGTGTACTTAACATTTTTATAACTGCTATGACCCTTAGTTCACTATATTATTTCTGATGATTATTATTTTTCTGTTTTCCCTTAACTTTTCTACCTTTTCATTTAGCCTCATTTACACTATTTTGCTCGACCCCCTCCCTCGCTGTGTGTCACTCATACCATTGTCTGCTCTGTAACCTGATCTTTTACTCCTTGTTGCCCTCCCTTTGTAACTTCCACTCACCTCTCTATTTTATTTCTCTCCAAAGACCCCTAAACTCCAGGGGTTCTTGCCCACAGAACTGCTGTGGACCTCTGCCAAGATATCCACCAGGTACAGGAATGGACGGTTTCAGCTCTCAGTTTCAAATTTGGTGCCTTTTCTGTTTGTGCTTTGTTTCTCCATTTTCTGCCTCTGAAAGCCATACATTTTAATTTTGGGCAACTTTAAAGCCATACAGGGTAATTTTTAACTGTTTTAATTAAGAGAAACTGTATCACTAAACTGGGTCAATTTAAGATTGAATTAATTCCCATATACATGATGGGATACTGATTTTCCCCGAGGCTGCCTAATTGTCTACTTGATCCTCAGAGGCTGCTAACTCTAGTGTACTAGCTCTCTCTCTCTCTCTCTTACTGGGCTCACTTGGCTAAATTAATTTGTAGCTGCTTAGTGTGCTCCCTGAGACTGCCTAATTTCTGAACCCACTCTTGGAGTGCTGCATATTAATGTGAAGCAGCCTAGTGAGCTTCTACAAATCTGGCTGGCAATGAAATTAAAGCTGCTCAGTCTCTAATTCAGCTGAAAGTAATTTAAAAGCCACCTCATCTCCCACTCAGTCTCAGAGTTAACTCAGAACTCCTACGTTAACAACGCTTGGTGCTCTGGCAGCTGCACTGCTCTGACTGTGCAGTGACATTGCTCATCTGCCCACATCAATTTTCTCATTGGCTCCCTCTGCATTTTCCCCGCAGCCACCAGCATGGCTGCTCCTCACCTGCCCCCACTCCCACCCTTAGCTGGCATCAATTGTATAATGTAGGGCTTATGCTAGACCATGCCCAGGAGAAAATTAAATATCTCCTCACTTTCTCACTAGTAGGCTATATTTTTGTACCACTAGAGGGCATCTGAATATTTGTCTCAAATCCCTTCCTGCCTCCTCAAATACAACCTGCAATTAAACCCTGAATATATTGTTTTCTGCTTAAATCCTCTAACCAGATCTAATATTGTTGAATTTAAGTCTAGTCTACCCTCCTACATACAAATGGCTATCTTATCAAACAACTATGTGACTATAAATCCAGGTGTAATTTTCATGCTACTTTCTATCCTTTCTACCCTCATCTGGTTCCCCTTACTATTCTGCCCACCTTCTATGAACTATCACCACACCTATCCTGAGAACTCAAGGCTCTCCAACAAGCTCATGCTATCGCACATGCACATAGCCACCTCACCACTATTAGTCCAGTATACGTTCATCTACCCCTAGCCTTCACCCTGCAGAAATCTCTGCAACATTACCCTGTCTACCCCTTTCATCCACCGCAAACTGTGATACCTGCTACTCCTAGCCTTAATGTTAGCTGGGGACATCAAACTAAACCCAGGGCCTGGAAGTAATGTACCTCACTCTGACACAACCTGGATGGACACTAAGGGCCTCTGCATTGTTCACCTGAATATAAGGAGTCTTCCTCGCAATTTCATGGAACTTGAGGAGTAGGTTATTCACTATAATCCTGATATATCCTTTGCCTATCCAAAACATGGCTAAAACCCTCCAACCCAATCATCTCTGCTCTATGCAGAATGACAACTTAATTAGGCAAGATAGGCCCTCATCAAAGCATGGGGACGGTGTCACTATCTTCTACAAAGCTCATCTGTTACTATCCTGTAATGTCTTATCCACCCTCTCACACTGTGAAGTGATTCACACTACCTTGCAACTTGACTCTAAGAAATTACACATTGTCTG
Source organism: Neoceratodus forsteri (assembly GCA_016271365.2). Classification (NCBI taxonomy): domain Eukaryota; kingdom Metazoa; phylum Chordata; order Ceratodontiformes; family Ceratodontidae; genus Neoceratodus; species Neoceratodus forsteri. The sequence continues at coordinate 1,319,304,311 of CM028132.1, forward strand.
TGCCTATAACCCTCCTGGTGGTGGTATCACTGGTCTCGAGGAACTCCTCTCCCAAGTGGACAACACCATCAGCCAGAATGAAGTCCTTATATTGGGGGACTTTAACTTAAACTGGACCAGTAAATCTAACCAGTTGTCTCACACAGTAGTACAAGGTCACAACCTGCACCAACTAGTTACTGACCCAACTAGGGTCATGGCTCCACCTCAGTCCAGCACACTTATTGACTGGGCCCTTACAAACTGCACTGATAGTTTAGTCTGTGCAGGTACCATTGCAGATGCAATAAGTGATCACTCACTAATCTGCTGTATCTGGCATCCCACTAGCAGACCATTTCCTCCTCAAAAACTCATCACCTTCCATAGCCTGGCTAACTTTAACGTTATACAGTTTATGCATGATTGACTGGTCACCCATCTATACCTCAGCTAATGCCTAGGCAGCTCTAGACTACTTCATGGCCCAGTTTGGTCTTCTCCAAGACACCCATACTCCCTGTGTCACACATTGCATTTGTGAAACCCAAACAAGGTGGTTAACTATAAACCTTCTCACCCAAATAAGAGCAAGGGACAAAACATGGCAGCATTTTGAGGCCTCAGGGCATCAGTCCAACTACGATGGTTACAGACTACTGAGAAACATGTACAAAAGAAACATTTGATTAGCAAAAAGCTCCTTCTGCAAAGACCTACTAACAAAAGCCTCAGGTGACTCCAAGAAATTCTGGTCAACCATAAAAACCCTCCTTGGAGCTAATCATACAGCCACTGCTAGTGATATGCTGATAAATGGCATACACTGCAATAACCCTGTTACCATTGCCAACTCCTTCAATCGCCATTTCTCTGATTTATCTACCCACCTGGCCTCCTTCCTGTCAGGGCACATTGCTTCCCCCCCCGCCCCTGGAGATACTGAACCTCTTCTCACATATTCTCCATTTAGGTTCTGGACCTTCACAAGAGCTGAAGTTCTAAAGCTGCTACTCTTCATCTCTGACAGCACCAGCTTGGGGTCTGATGGTTTGGAGCCTAGGCTTCTGAAAGCTGCTGCACCTCTCATAGCCTCCCACCTAACAAAAGTCTTCAACCTGTCACTATGCCATGACTCAGTTCCTAATATCTTGAAAACAGATAAAATTACACCTATTCCTAAAAAAGGTGATCCTCAAGAAATCAATAATTACCAACCTATAGCTATCCTCTCTGTGCTTAGCAAAATCTTGGAAAAATTAGTAGCAATTCAATCCATAGATTATCTTCAGAAGCACAATCTTCTCTCTTACTCCCAGCATGGTTTCTGCAAAGGTCACAGTACTTCCACCACAATCCTAAAACTCACAAATGACATCTATGCTTCTATGGACTGAGGCCTCCTCACAGGTATGGTTTTCATCGATTTAACCAAGGCATTCGAACTGGTTAACCATCCCCTTCTCCTTGTGAAACTACATTCCCTAGGCTTCTCTGCTTATGTAGTGGCCTGGTTTAATAGCTATCTGTCCGATAGAAAACAGGATGTAGTTTTCAACTCAGCCATATCAGATCTCTTGTCTATACATGCTGGCATTCCCCAGGGCTCCATACTTGGTCCCTTGCTTTTCACAATCTTCATTAATGATCTCCCACTGCTTGCACCAACCTGTTCATCTCTGCTGTATGTGGATGACCTTGTCATTTACCACAGTGCAAGAAATATCTCAGCTATAAACCACTCTCTTGCCTTGGATTTCTTAAGTATTCAGTCCTGGCTAATGGAGAACAACCTCATTCTCAATACAAGCAAGACACACTCCATGCTCTTTGGCTCACCTGCCAGACTTAAAGCAAAACCAAAGCTCCCTCAAAATATCATGTGCTGACGGTTCCCACCTGGTTACCACTAGCTCCTTTAAATATCTGTGCATTCTTCTTGATGAATGTCTAGCATTTGATCTGCACATCACCACCACCTGTAAATCTGTCGATGCTAAGATAAGAGGTGCCTATCGCACTAGCTATGCCCTCACCCCATCGGCTAGACTAGCTGTGGCACAAGGCTGTCTGCTCCCAGCCCTGGCATATGGCTCAGCCACCTCCCTCTCTGCCACAAAGACTTCTCTCCATAAATGGGACACTACCTATAATTCTATTTGCCACTATGCCTCTGCATCTCCATAATACAAGCACCATTACCAGCTCTATGCTGACCTAAATTAGCCCAGCCCCCTCTGCCCATCAACTCCAGTCCTATGGCTCTCTAACTGACTGCATTGCTAGATCAGGCCTCACCCAATCTCTCACCTCTCTGCTTCACTCACAACATCTCTCCTATGGGCTACAATCTACTGACCAAGTGCCTCTCCATATCCCCAGATGCAAAACCAATATGGGTGCATGTGCTTTCTTATACATGGCTCCAAAGTACTGGAACTCCATACCCCAAACTATTCGTCAAGCTCCCACCCAGGCTAGCTTCAAGAAAATTCACCGTGATCATATGCGTGCTACTAGTCCCTGAACTTGCTTTTATCCACCAGAGTCCATTCTTATCCATGCCCTCTGCACCCCTAGGCAACTACTCCTCTGACACCTTTCTCCTCTCTAATAATCATCCTTTAAATCCTTTCTATCATCCCTTACCCTCTTCCTCAGCTTTCCCACCACTCTCCACTTCCCGCTCCTCCCTGTTTCTACTCTCCCTAAGCCTATTGGCCACATAATTGGCACTTATTGTATATTGTACATGCTTTTGAAATGTCAGTTCTCATGTTTTGTTGCATTTCTTGCTTTTCTTTTGACTGTCAAAACTGCATTGATTGTATCATGCTGAAGACTGTTTCTCCAAACCTACAGTTGATTGTATGTGATCCTTCTCCTCACTATGTTTCTTATCTCATGTGCTGTGTCACATGTATACTCATGTATTTTCTTCTTGTATCCTCCTGGGTCATGCCTGAAAATGGGCATTCTTGTGCCTAGTGCACCTACCCAGTTACCAAAAGCAAATAAACAAATAAATCCCAGGTCCCACTTGTGCAACTGAAGTACAGCACTAGTGAAACAGCATGCCTTGGTTAATCAGTTAAGACTGTTTTCAGAGTGCTGAGCTTTAGTTTTAAACAGGGTATTGGTGTGTCCATGGTAGTCTGTTCACATATGGTGTTTGTTTCTGGTCTGATATTTTAATATAGCAACGGAACAACTGTTATTGTTCTTGTTTCTTCTTTCCTTCTTTCTATTGTAAATAACAGATTCAGGACTGGTGGCAATGAGGGATTATCCAGTCACACAAAACACTGTTTTTGTCACTTTATTTTTTATTTAAAAACATGAATAATTACTGCTTTCTTGCAATTATGCTTTTTCCTCCAATAGTGAATTGATTAATAAGGTGCACTTGTGGTCACTGTCTTATAATGCTGGACACATAGGAGTGCCTCTTCTGCCAGAAGATTGATGAATTGTCCTGGAGGAGTGAATATGGAGATCTGCAGTGTATCATAGATACTCCCCAATTCATAACAGTTGAGCAAGTGATTCATGCAGAGTTGTGCTGAAGGGGAAACCATCTGACTGATCCTCAGTACAACAATGACAGATTGTGTTGTGGGTGGGGCACTGGGGGCAACATGACAGAGTCACATAGCAACACTACACTCAACCACATTGCAAACAATGCAAATGGCATTGACAAGAGTACAATAGATGAAGCACACTACCTATGACTGAATACAGCAGAAAGCAGAGAAGGGGAGCACATGAATGTGCCACACACCATCATGGATACATGGCAATGGTTACCGAGGTGGGTAGTGGTGGTAGGATAGTTGGCTCTGTGACTAAGGGGGAGTTGTTTGGGGTAAGACAAAAGGGACTACTGACAGATACATGGAGACAGTGATCGGAGGGAGGAGGGATGACATTACAGACCAGAAGACAGGTATTTTACTAGTGGTCCAGTCAAACAGAAGTTGCGGCGTTCAAGTACACTGCACCATTAACAACTAAATTAGTTACTCCAAGGTATCCATTGCCTGCACACAAACTCAAATCTCTCCTCTCCACCATGAAACACATTACTAAGAGGTGTCCATTTGCACTACACCACTCGCAATCTCCACCCTTCCCACCATCCACTCCCCATCACCATCATAAATATATTTTTCATGGCGTAAAACTGGCTCCCCAAACCTTCCAATTGATGGCACTCCACGTAAAATATCTCTTTCATGGTGTCTGAAGACATTCAACCACTCTCACATACCAGCAACAAAGCCAGTGACTACAAAAAGAACTGCACAAACATGCACATAGGGTGAACGCAACAAGGGGGCATCATGACAGTAAAGGTATTGTGACCGATCAGTATACACAACCAGAAGGTGGGCACTGATGATAAGGACATCAAGGCAAAAGGCAAACTGCAGAAGTCACAGTGGGCCACATCAAACATCCAAAGAAGAACAGACCAACAGATCAAAAGGACAAACCCAAATATGTGGTAGCAATTATAAGCTACAGTAAAGTAAATCACTACACTCAAATAAAAATAGTCAATTAATAAAACCTGCGTGATGTTAGGTGTTTCATTTTAGTATTTTCCTAATGCTACGTACTGTTTAGAACTCCAGTTTCAGATTTCACCTTGTCCTGTTCAGTCCCTGATGCTGAACCGAGAACACTTCACAGTGATTGTGACATGTTTCAGACTGCTTTTATTATTTTGTTATGGCTTTTTTTAAACAGACTAAATGCAAGATAGGCATCAATGTGACAGCAGTACATATAGTAAAATTATTTCTCAATATTATATTCATCGTGTGCTATCACCTAATTCTCATTCCCATCACAGCAAAAGGAACAGCTCAAAGTACAGTAGTGTCTCCATTGTTAACTGTGCACCACTAGCCTACTGCATCTAACAGCACAACAAATATTTTATTCATACTTTACAAACAACTCATCTCCCATGTTTCACACATTCACATCAATAACCCACACTCACCAACAACAAACCACCAACAAATGCACTGGCAGCATCAAGAACACTGTATTCATTGGGAGGTTCACTATAAAATGAAACAGGGTTATTTTCACCAGACTATAAATATTAGACTGATACTCCCTTATGCATGTCCTCCTGCTCTGACCCCCCCATCCCCACCCCCACCACATCACACACTCAATTGTTCACCTCCCATGTATGGCACTTGCAACGTATGCCATTTGCAGTGTGGAGGTTCTACATGTTACAAAACTGCTAACTACTGTAACAGCAACACTCTTGCTATATACCCAGAGCAGGTACACACTATTATTTCAGAATCAGATTGCAGTCGATCAGAGGCAGAAATCCTGTTTAATATCTGTTCCTTGCATTTAAAAGATATTAGATAGGTTTTATACATTTTCTGCATTAGTCAGTTTTATACCACTTCACTACTGCCTACAAGTATGATGCTTATGAGTTAGAGTCACAACACTGATGACTAGATGGAAATTATTGAAAGCAAGTACTGCATTGCATTACCATTGCAATGAATACAGTATTTTTGCAGCTGTCAGTGTTTTGGTGGTGGTTTAGTAGGTGATGGTGGTTGCTTCTGGGAGTGTTTGAAACAGGATAGATTGCTGGGTGGGGTGTGAAATATGATTGAAACACTTGGAGTGGTGTTTGATGCGATAGGAGTGTGGTGGGGCAAATGTCGGTTTGCAATAGACACACTGCAGTCGGTTGGGTTCTTGCTTTTGCTGGGGTGGGAGTGATAACAGATTGATAGTGTAGTATGTTGAAAATATCGAGAAATAATTGTACTTTTTTCTAGTTATACAGTGTGTTTTCCTGTTGCACCACTTTGGATAGTGAATCAATAGGACAGTGATAGAAGTCAGCATATCATAACAATGTCTCTAGCAAGGGACAATTCATTGGCAACAAGGCCATTCAAAGATCAAAGAACAAACACGTGTTTGAAGTGGAACTCCTATCTATGTGAATGAAAATAATACTAGTTTCATTCACAGTTCCTGGGTCTGAAAAGTCAGTTTTCAACAAAGCTGAAGTTGTCTGCCATTGTAGCTGTCACTGCACTTCAAAGTGCCTATACTTCTAGGAACCCGTCAGACACCAGTTTGTGTTCAGTGAGCGCTGCAAGTCAAATGCATATTTTGCAGTCATTCTGTTTGAAACTAGCATTGTACGTTAAAATTCCAAAAATAAAAAGGGTATCCTGAAAACCATCAGGAGTGTTATGATGTGTTCTTGGTCTGGTATCATGGACTGAATGGAAGATGAACGCATCGAGCTGAACCTGAAATGGGACTGAAAAACAATACATACCAATAAGCAAATACTAAAGGGAAACACAACCAATCACAGAGATTGTATTTATGGGCTGCTTTTATTCATTGGGAGTAATTTACTTCAATGCACCTCATAATTGCCAACATATATTAGCATTTGTTGAAGTTCAAATGATCTCACAATGCTGGAGAGGAAGTAGAATACATAAAAAACAAGAAGAACATTATTTAAATAGCAGGGAATAAAACTCACATATATCTCAGTATTCATTAGTGCCTAAATGATTGGCACTTCCATATAGAAACCCACAGTCCTGACTGCCAGTGCTATCACTGCCACTACCCGAGTCATCCACATCAGAGACATATCGGTCGTCCCTGTATGGGTCTAGCATGGAGAAAATCGGTGTTCGCTGCTCAAAGTTTAGGCAGTATTCAATGATGCTATCTGACAAAATAGTGGGATCAAAATAAATGTTTTCAGGTCCTGCATTTAACAATCATGTGCCAGCCATCTATAAGAATGACTGTATGAGGACAAAGGCTCCCTGTGATGATATGGATGCCATGACGCCAGGTCACAGGTTGGCAAGTCAATACTCTCTAAAGCACAGCCAAGTATTTTCTCGTTTGCAGTGAAAATGGATGAAAAATAAATGTATTATTGCTGTTGATTTTTAAAATGGACTTTGTGATTGTGAAAGGGGGACCATTACCACTCACATAGTGTAAGTCAATATTGAAACTTGGCAATTATGGGACTGAAACAAAAAGCAAACAGATCAGAAAATATTTATATTGTGCCTGTCAGGTGACGGGAGGAAAAGTAGTGGCCTGAGACAGCTGGTGACAAGTCCTAGATTAAGGAGACACCCCTGTATTCAGACACCATTTTCTCTACCCTCAAAATAATCAATGTATGTGCTGACTCCATTTCCCAAGCTAACCCTGAGCCACCTGTCTCTGCCTTACTGGAACCCAATACACCACAGGTGATGAGGGCAAAGTTAACCAGGAGCGCAACACTTCTCCAAAGGAGGTCGTTTTTGGAAAATGGAGGTCCACACCAACAAAGAATAACCTAAAGCATAGAAAACTTGGGATGGTGACAACAGTCTAACTTGACAATGTGGTATGATGACTGCCAGAGAAATAGCAAACCCACACACAAATTTAAACTGCACACACTCCTCTGTTATTTAGCGCATCTGCTTTCTAGTGCATGTCTGACTGACTGCTTCCTTGACTCAGGCACCCATATAATTTTATGGCTCTGATGTGTATTTTCAAGCAGATGTTCTAGTTTTCCGGTTTAGAGCTTTGTAGCAGTGCCATGATTTTCCTTCTAAAACTGGAAATAGCACTGAGTCCAAGCTAGCTGTTCTGTTTTTATGGACTGCACTCTGTTTAACAATGAGTAATAAAATATTGCATAAGGTGGCTGCTTGATAAGGCATGCTGACACAGTGCTGCCCTGTGTGACAACCAAATAAAACTGAGTGAAAATGATGGTCAATACTATCAGAGGGGTGTATCTTGTTGTGGGAGGAGCTAAATATACTGTAAATGTGACAGAATGATCTCAGTCACATTTGGGTTGTTAAAATATATACAAGCCCATGATTAGCTAGGCAAACGAGTAAAGACTAAATCAGACTTTAAACAAGTTATGGTGATTCCTCCTTTGTGGCAGGTGATGCGAGTAAAATAGGTAATGCACATTCTGCACTAAAGTTTTGCTACATCATGTTAGACAGACCGACAGCTGTCTCAGATTATACAATACATATTAACTACCCACTAATGAATATGAATTCTATACCTCATAGATGCACATCACAGAGTACTGACAGTTGCACCTGGTGTTTAACTGTACACAAGCAGGTGAAGCTATCAAATTCGGGTCTGCTCAGCAAGTTTGTGATTTAAAATAGTTGTGAATGAGAAAAAGAAGTAAAAACTGTACTTTAAGCTGAAGCAGTCCTGTAATTAAATCTTAACTTTGGGGAGCGGAGCAGGGGCATGAACATCTTGCCACTGCCCCACCCCCCCAGTTCTGGGGGGGGGGCAGAGTCAGCGTGCTGCACAGAAGTACCAGCTGGGGTGAGTAGGTTAAGCACAGAGTGGTGATGACACAAAGGGGCTAGTCTGGAGTGTGGAAAGTGCTCATTCTTCAGCAAAGGTAGGAAAGGAGCAGTACAGTGCACAGTGGGTTGAAGGGGTTTTTTTTTTTAAAGTCAATCCAGATTCTATAAATCCTTTGGAAAGAATGTGGAGTCCCTTTACTCACTGATCATAAAAGAACTGCAGGGCTACACCCATGGCAGCCCTAAAAATTGGCTAGACAACAGGACACAAAGGGTAATAGTAAATGGAGTCCACTCTGAAGAAAGGTGGGTTACTAGCGGGGTACCATAGGGTTCAGTACTGGGACTGGGCCTTTTTAATGTCTTCATAAGTGACATTGCAGAGGGACTAGAAGGAAAAGTATGCCTCTTTGCAGACAACACAATGATCTGCAACAGGATTGATACACAAGGGGGTTGGGAAGGATGAGAAGGGTCTTGGCAAGGTTGGAGGAATGAACATATAAACATACGAACATAAAAAATTAGCCAGCAGAAAAAGGCCATTTGGTCTATCGAGTCTGCTTGATTATGTAGCTAGCAGCCCTGTTCTGCAGCTGTCCCTCCATCTTCACCCCTCTCTCCCTTTATCCTCCCTCTTGCCCTGTCCCAGCCCCTTTTGAAGCAGCCCACCATTTTACAGGCTACTACCTCTGCTGGTAACGTGTTCCAACCTGCCACCACTCTCTCTGTAAAAAAGTGTTTCCTCATTTCCATCCTGAGCCTCCCCCCCTCAAATCTCATGTCATGTCCTTGAGTGTCCCTCCACACCCTTGCCCTGAATAGCCCCTCCCTACCAGTCTTGTTTATCCCTCTTATGTAATTAAATGTCTCGATCATATCCCCTGTGTCCCTCCTCTCCTCCAGCGAGTACATGTTCAACTCCTTTAGCCTACTCTCATACGGTAAGTCCCCCAGCCCCTGGATCATCTTAGTTGCTCTGCACTGCACCCCTTTCACTAATTTAATGTCCCTTTTCATGTACGGATGCCAGAGCTGCATGCAGTATTCGAGATGAGGTCTAAACAGTGAACTACATAGCATCAGAATCACCTCCCCCCTCCTCTAAGTTATTCCCATTGCTATGCAACCCAGAATTTTGTTGACCATTGCTGCTACCTTCCTACACTGTGCTAAGTTGTTCATTGATCCAATGATGACCAGCCCCAGATCCTTCTCCTCCTCAGTCTCCGCCAGCTGCACCCCCCAGTTGATAGTTTCTCCTTGGATTTTCTGGCATTGAACCCCAGCTGCCAAGTATCTGACCAAGTTTCCAGCATATTCAAATATTCCTGAAGACCCCACCAATTCTCTATGTCATCCACCACTGACCCTGTCTTGGTGTTGTCAGCAAACAGGCTGATCCTGCTCTTGATGCCCATGGAAATGTCTACAATGAATATCTCAAATAACATCAGTCCCACCACCAAGTCCTGTGGAACCCCTCTCATTACTGACCTTGTGGATGAGAGTTCCCCTTCCACCACCACCCTCTGCTGCCTTCACTGCAGCCAGTTTGTCACCCACCCCACCATTTTTGGTCCTGCCCCAGTGCCTTCAAGTTCTACTCTAAGTCTCCCATGTGGCACTGAACTGAATGTCATGCTGAAGTCCAGGTACAGGACATTCACTGCATGGCCCTTGTTCATCTGGGATCCATTTGTGTTGCTGACATGCATCAGGCCCATGCTCCATATCCTGACTCCAGGTGCCCGAAACACGGTTGCCTGACATCAGGATTTTACCCCCAGCAAAGTTAGAATCCTTAAGTATGGGGGAGTGCAGGGGGCAAAGCCTCCCAAATGACTTGCTGGGGGTAAAATCCCAATGTCAGGCAACCGTGTTTTGGGTGCTCGGGGTTGAGATACAGAATGTTGGGCTGATGTATTTTGGCAAAACATTGTATATCTGTTCATCTGCCTAGCCATCCAGTCATAGTAATCTACTGGATTGGTTTGGCAGGATCTGCCCATGATGAAGCCATGCTGTCTGCTGTCCTGCAGCAAATTGTACTCCAGCAGGGACACTAGCCTCTCCTTCTGGATCATTTTGATTAGCTTCCCCATGATGGACATTAGTCTATAGTTCCCTGGTTCATCTTTTTGGTTGCTCTTATGCAGGAGAACCATGTGAGGCAAATGCATCCCAAATTCAGGGAGTCATTGAACAGGCCTGCCAAGGGCCCCGCCAGGATCTCTACTAGCTCCTTCAATACCCTGTGGTGAATGCCATCTGGCCCTGGTGCCTTGTCCACCCTCAGCACTCTCAAGCCCTTCAGGACTCTAGCTTCCATGATCTCACCATCCTTAATCCCTCCCCAGCCTTTACTGCCCCCCATCCCCCTTGGGTAGCACTCCTCTTCTCTCCATTGTAAACACCAAGCAGAAGTAGTCATTGAATGCTTCTGCCTTTTCTCCCTCTTCTCTATCCATTCCCCGTCCTTCTTAAACCTTGCTTTATGTTCTTTACAGCCCTTTTCTCCTAGATGTACCCCCTCCTTTATACCTTGGTCAACCTGAGCTCGTTGGTAGTTTTTGCTCTTCTTACTGCCCTTGTCACCTCCATTGCCTCCTGCAGATACTCCTCCCAATTTTCCCCCTTCCCAATTTCCTCTTTCTCCTAAAGACCACCCTTTTTCTCCTCACCTTTTCCACAACCCCCCTGCTCATCCAGCTTGGCTTTTTTGACCTGGCCTTTTTACTCTGAGTCCTGCTGCAGGATTGTTAGCCTCCAGTATCCCTTTCTTTATGAGCTCCCATCTCTGGTCCATGCCCATACTAGGCTGGATCCCAGCTGGGTACCCAGTCACTACCTCCCCCATCTTTGCAAGATCTGCCCACCTTTAATCCAACACCTTTGTGCTGGATGCCACCCCCCTTTACCCATAATCAACGTGAACCATACTGAGTGATGGTTGTCACAAACCCACTCAGCAGGTCAGGCACTCTACTCCCAAAGTGCCAACCTCTGAGTGCAGTCTTGTGAACAGTGTAACAGACAAGGCAACCCTCTTGTCTGTTTTTGTGAGTTTGGATCAACCTTTGGTCTCCAGTTCTGGAGGGATTCAAACTGTTAACCTCTTGCTAGCATACCCAGTGCACTGGCTCAGATATATCTGTCTTTGGGGGGCCAGATATCTTTGCCTACAGGCACCTAACCAGGTGTACAGAGATGAACCCTTTAAAAAATTTTTAAAGACCTCAGATTTAGTGCTTTTCTTTCCAGTGTGGTGCCACCATTCAAGCTTGTCTATTGTCTGCTATAACCATGTACTTTTCTTACAAAATAAAATGAAGTCAAAGACAGACCAAGTAAGTTCTAAAAAGAATTTTACTAAAATAGTTAAAAATATGTGAAACACAAAATACAGAACTTATATCAAAAGACATACAAATCTTTTAAAAAGAAACAAAGTTTAAACAGTGCAAATTCCTACTACAGTACTTAGTCTCTAAATACTTGCTTAAGTGCTCACCGATCTTGCTTGGTCAGAGGCTAGGTAAAAACATGTGTTTATGTAAAACAGAATTATTCCTTAAACAACTGTATTAGCCAACCCATTTTTGGTGAGGTCAGCTAGCTCCTCCTCTGTCAGATTATATTTAAAGAATATATCTAATAAATAAAACAGTAGTCTTTTTAAAGTATCAATTTTGCAATCCTTCAGCTTGACTCATGTTTCAAATGACATCTCTTTGATATTTAAACAATATCCTCTGTCACACAGACACCAAAGCTTTTATGATCTTGCACTAATACATCACAACCTGCTTTTCTTCCTCTGGAAGCATCATAAAACGGATATGCTGAACTCAAGCTTCTTAACCCTATAATTAGCTTCAGGCTTTTCCACATAACACATTGTCTCTAAAATCTGAGTGTGTGTGATACACATGCTGTTAGCATTTCTCTTGGCTTGCATCTGTCAGCTGAAAACTGGGGGGGGGTTGAGGTCACTCCTAGAGCATTAGATTTTTTCAGCAGAGATAGTCATTAATACATTTTATATTAAAAAGAAATATTATACAGCACTCAGAACTGGCTGTCTACATCACAATAGTCACTCCCCACTAATGGTTCATCCACCTTGATATCCCTCACAAATTCCCCATTTATGAGCACTAGATCTAGGGTGTCCTCACCCCCAGTTGGTTCGCTGACCACCTGTGTCAAGAAGCTTTCCTGAAAGGCATTTAACTGCTGGTGGCTGGGGTTCCCCAGTCTACCCCCAACAGGTTGAAGTCTCCCATAACCACCACACTGCCCTTCCTGCATGCCTTTTTAATCTGCCTCACAAGTTCCTTATCCAACTCCTCTGTCAGGGAGGGTGGCCTGTATACCATTCCCATTCAGAGAGTCCTATTCCTGGAATCCTGGATTAGTAGCCATAATGACTCTGTTTCACCCTCCTCCTCCTCCCTAATGCACTTTAGACCCTCTCTCACATATACTGTCACTCCCCCTCCCCTGTGTTCCTTATCCTTGTGGAATATTCAGTACCCTGCAACCACCAGGTCCCAGTCATTGTAATCAGTGGCCCATGTTTCCCTGATTGCTGCCATGTCCACCTCCCTCTCCACCATGAGGGGCTGTAGGTCACTCATTTTATCCCCCAGGCTCCTAACATTCATGGTGACCACCTTCCATCCCTTTACCTTCCCTTCCCTATCCCTCTGCCTTCCACTTCCAGCATCCCCTCTAGTGCATCTACCTAGGTCAAAGGTATAGCAGCTTAGATTCAATGCAAAGAAGTGAAAAGCAATGCACCTGGGTAACAAAAACACAGGGGAAGAGTACACAATGGGAAGGAAGGTACTAACAGCAACAAAAAGGAAAGGGACCTGGGGGTAGTAATGTCAGATGACCTAAAGGTAAGCAAGCAATGTGAGAAGGCAGTCAGGAGGGCTGGGGAGATACTGGCATGTACAGGGAGAGGCATCACCAGTAGAAAACAGGAAGTTATTTCTCTGTACAGACAGTTGGTGAGACCCCATCTGGAGCACTGCATACAGTTCTGGAGACCCCATCTCTGCAAGGACATAGACAGGATGGAGGCAGTCCAGAGGAGGGCAACTAAAATGGGTCAGAATCTGCACCTAAAGTCATATGAACAGAGACTAAAGGAAGCTTAACATGTATACTCTCAAGGAAAAGAGGGAGGGTAGACATGATAGAAACTTTCAAGTATCTCAAGGGAATCAACTAAGTCCAAGAGGGTAGCATCTTTCAGAAAAAGACATGTGCATGAACAAGGGGACACAATTTGAAGATAGAGGGGGGATGGCTCAAGGGCAGTGTGAGGAAATATTTTTTCACAGAGAGCATGGTGGACACATGGAATGGCCTTCCTGAAGAGGTCATGGGGTCAAAAACAGTGGGGGAATTCAAGAATGCATGGGACAGACATAAGGCAATTCTGCTAGGGGTTAGGAAGAAGTAGGCTGTTGGTTAACTAGGATCTGCAGTTTATCCAATAGGCAGGGAAATGAGCAGGCTAGGTGTGCCAAGAGGTCCTTATCTGCCATCAAAGTCTATGTTTCTATGCCTGAGGGAAGCCCTGGTGGGGATAGGAAAACTGGAGGGAGTCGAGAAAAGGTGGACAAAATAAAAGAGGGAATTAGGCAAGCTACAAACCTTTGTGTAGGGCAGGTGAGCAAGGGCAAGAGAAAAAGGAGATTGCTGTGTTTTTTTAAGGAAGTACAGTAGCAGAAAAGCTAAGAGCAAAACAAAAGGGCATTTAGAATGTACAAAAACAGAGAAGGAGGGGGATAGGAAGGCATACCAAGAGAAACAAAGGGAGGCAGGAAAGGCAGTTAAAGTGCAAGGGCACAGACAGAGGAACAGATTGCCAAAATGGTTACAAAAGGAGATAATAATTTTTTAGATGCATCAGTAAAAAAAGAAGGACAAAGGTGGGAATAGTAAGACTAAAAGGGGAAGGAGGGTGCATTGTGGAAGAGGACCACCAAAAAACAGATTTATTAACAAGACACTGGTTAGGCCCCATCTGGAGTACTGCGTGCAGTACTGGAGGCCACACCTTCACAAGGACATTAACCAAATTGAGGCAGTCCAGAAAAGGTCAACCAAAATGGTGCAGGGACTGCATCAGAAGACATATGAGGACAGATTATATTAGCTCAATATGTATATCCTTGAGCAAAGGAGGGAGAGAGGTGACATGATCGAGACATTCAAACACATTAAGGGCATTAGCCAGGTGAAAGAGTCTAACATGTTTAAATATAAGAAAAATAGCAGGACAAGAGGACACAGCATGAGAATAGAGGGAGGCCGATTAAGGGGGAATGTGAGGAAATTCTTTTTCACAGAAAGGGTGGTGGATGCGTGGAATGGCCTACCTCAGGAAGTGGTGGCTATGAATACAGTGCAGGGCTTCAAACAGGCATGGGATATGCATAAGGGAGCAATACAGATGAGTATGAATAGATAGGCCACTGACAGAGCAAAGGCCGATGGCACATTTATAAGGTAGAAAAAGAAATGGGCAGACTGGATGGGCCTTGCGGTCCTTATCTGCCATCAACTTCTAAACAACTATTTCTGTTCAGTATTAAAGGAGGAGGGGGAAGGAAATGGGCCAAGGGTAAAGGGCAAGGGTATAAAGGGACATGAAGAGGACACAGAACCATTTACAGAAGAAAGAGTGCATAGGGGACTATCAAAGATAAAAGTAGACAAAGCAATGAGTCCAGATGGAGTGCACCCCAGGTTGCGGAGGGAACAGAAAGAGGAGCTAGTTGCACCTCTGACCGCCTTTTTCAACATGTCATTAAAAACAAGGGAGGTACTGGGGGACTTATGAGGGCAGATGTAGTCCCACTCCACAAAAGTGGATATAGGGAGGAGGCAGGAAATTAAAGGACATGGGTGGTAGGCAAGGTAATGGAAACACTATTAAAGGA
This sequence comes from Neoceratodus forsteri, assembly GCA_016271365.2. Taxonomy (NCBI): domain Eukaryota; kingdom Metazoa; phylum Chordata; order Ceratodontiformes; family Ceratodontidae; genus Neoceratodus; species Neoceratodus forsteri. The sequence continues at coordinate 1,319,319,654 of CM028132.1, forward strand.
AAGAATTGGGGAATACCTAGGTAACAATAACCTGCAGGATCAGAGGCAGCATGGGTTTACAGAGGGGAGGTCCTGCCAGACAAACCTGATCAAGTTCTTTGATTGGGTGACCAGAGAAGTGAATCAAGGGGAAGTGCTGGATGTAGCCTATTTGGATTTTAGCAAGACCTTCGATGCTGTTCCACATAGAAGGCTGTTAAACAAGCTGGAAAGTCTAGAAGTAGGTCCTAAGATAGCAAAATGGGTGGAAAATTGGCTGGACAATAGGATTCAGAGGGTCATGGTAAACAGCAGTGCCTCTGGAGTAGACAAAGTGACCAGTGGAGTATCACAGGGATCAGTACTAGGGCCAGTCCTCTTCAATGTCTTCATCCAGTGATATTGCAGAAGGGCTCAAAGGGGAAAGTAGACCTGTTCACAGATGACACAAAACTTTTCAACAGCATAGAAACACCAGGAGCAGTGGGAACAATGAGAAGTGAGCTATAAAAGTTGGAAGAATGGTCAAGGGCCTGGCAGCTGGGTTGTAATGCAAGAAGTGCAAAATAATGCACTTGGGGCATAAGAACCCAGGCAACATATCAACTGGGAGGAGAGGTAGTAACAGTTATACAGCAGGACAGGACCTGAGGATGAGCTTTTCTGTTGACCTGAAGGTAGCAAAGCAGTGTGACAAAGCAGTGGGGAAAGCTGTAAGGATGCTGGGTTGAATAGGAAGGGGAATCACCAGCAGCAGAAGAAGGGAGTTAATAATACTCCTATACAGATCACTGGTTAGGCTGCACCTCGACTACTGTGTACAGTTCTGGAGGACCCATCTCCATAAAGACATAGAGAGGGCAGAGGCTTTACAAAGGAGGGCAAATCAAAATGGTGAATGACCTGCATCAAAAGCCCTATGGATTAAGGAACTTAACATACTCCCTGGAGGAAAGGAGGGAAAGGGAGCTATGATAGAGACATTCAAATACCTCACAGGCAAAAACAAGGTACTGGAGGGAAGCATTTTCCACAGAAAAAGATGCTCAAGGACAAAGGGTTATGCTATGAATTTAGAAGGAGGAAGGGTCAGAGGAAATGTGAGGAAGTACTTCTTCATGGAGAGGGTGGTAGATGCATGAAACAGCTTAACAGTGGCGGTGGTGGGGGCAGAAATGGTGACAGTGTTCAAGAATGCATGAGATAGACACAGAGGGCTCATTAAACAAAAACAAGGTGCTGTGTCACCATGTGGTCTGAAAGCAAAAAAAATGGTACAATTAAATGCATGCTGAAAATTGAAAATAGAGTTGAAAATTTACATTTTGACCTTAGGTCTTCTTCAGGAAATATCTAAAAGAGAAAAAAATAAAGTTAGAGGGATCTTAGCGGTGGGGGGTGGGTATTGGAGACTGAGTAGGGTCTGTGGTGACACTATAGGGAGGGAAAATAGAGCAGACTTGGTCAGCCTTCAGCTCCTTATCTGCTGACAGATTCTATGTTTCTATGTTTCATCCTGAGCTAATTAAGATACATGTCCTGTTTTCACACAATGTAGCAAAATTTTGCCAATTTCCTTCCTTGCAGGTGCAACAAAGTAGAACACTATGTCCCAGAACTGATCTCTGGTTTACAGCTCTGCAAATGAGCTTGTGGGGGTCAAACTGCATTTATTTATTTATTTAGTTTTTGTTGACTGGGTAAGTGCACTAGATAAATTCTGCCTATTTTCAGGCACAACTCGGGGGGAGGGGGATTCAGATGAATGCCAGCTGACCTTGAACGAGATTAAGCTGTTGGTGGTATTTTTACTGAATTGGGGGAAATCTGGCTCAGACACCAGGGAAATTCCCCTACTCTTGCACCAGGGGTCTCTTCTTCCAGTGAGCAGGAATGGAGGATCCCAGTTTGGAGCCACACAGAGGAGGAAGTGCTGATGTGGCATTGGAGAAGACGGTGGAGAGAGCATGAGAGATGGCCTCCCCTACTGACTCTATGCTGCTTGAGGCTGAAGAAACTGAGCTGAGAAAGTCAACCAAAAATATGGATATGGCGGGTACAGAAGATAAAGGAAAAAAGCTGAAGGCCACTGATAAAGGTGTAAATATGGGTGCAGGAAGTCAAACTACAGAACAAGAGAGAGAAGTATTATGCCTATCTGCTTTGAAAAGGAAAAAAGAGCAACTACTCTTGCTATTATCTGAAATGGAGAGTGCAACTACCTTGCAGCAATCGTTAAAATCTGAAGAGCCACTGAGTGAGTCATCACAGCCGAAAGCCCAGACAGCCACTCAGCTGATTCTGACAATAGATGACATGGAGGGAGACTCCGACGTTGCAAAGAAAGACAGACAGGAACTGCACCCAACACTGTGACAAACTGCTGGGCAAAGCCTGAAACAGAAAGTGCAGCAGATTGCCATGCCAAATACCACTCAATGACATGTAAGTGAAAACTTTAATGTTGCTGGAGATGTTCTAAAATCAAGTGAAGTTGCTCCATTAATGAGGCCAGTTGCCTTTCCAGACTTTGATTCAGAATCAGAAATTGTACCTAAAGAGACATAAGTGGGGAAAAAACACTGGGCATTAGGAGAAAAAGAACACCAGAGAACAAGGCAACTGTGGTAAATGACAGAAAAAATAGCTGGTCACCAGAGAAAGCTTTACTGTCGGCTGGATGACTGCCAAAAGAAACAGGGGGGTGGAGGCCCAATGATTCAGATCCAGTGGTTCAGAGATGCAATAAGGATGCAGTACACAAACAAATGTTTCTGGGACAGAAAAAGCTAGTGCCAATGGTGAACAACCAAATACTTCGGCAGGGGCCCCTGCAAACATGACAGGAGAGAATAAGGATATCGACGGGGGGGGGGGAGATCAAAAAGTTCCAATAAAGAAATTCACAGACTTATTCCAGGCAAGGAGGAAAACCAGCACCACTATGAAATGCAGTGAGACTCATATATAAAGGTGGACTAGAACAACCTCCCGATAGAGTATACATAGCAAGAACCTTACTGAAAGACTCCAAGAGGATCTTTGCCTCAGAAATGTATGCTTTAATAAATATTGAAGATGCTAACTTTGATATCAGTTTTAAGAACATTGCAGGCCTAGACAGATTCTGGGCAAAGTGTAATGTTTGTTTAAATTACAGTTATGGTCCACTTTTTTAGCAGTGCCTTTAACAAAACCTATGGTACAAACAGTTACAGTCTTATTTAAAAATGAGGGCATAAATATATCAGACATTACGTTTTGTTTAAAACAAAGATGTGAAATACTTGAGACCCCAGCACCAATCATGGACTCAGAGCAAATCTGGATGGAGGGATGGAAAATTAAATAAAACTAAAACAAACAGATTATGGGATCATGCACCTGCCAGGGAGTTTTTTTTGGGGGGGGGATGGATAAAGGATCATTGTTTTACATGGGGCAGCCAAAATCATGTTTCAAATGTGGATCTTATGGGCACCTAGGGAATGCAAATGATAGCACGAAATGCAACCATTGTTTTGAATATGGGCACTTGGCCAAGGATTGCTTGAATACATGCAGATGTAATCTGTGTGAGCATAGGGGTCACTCTTAAGCAAAGTGTCCCAGGGCCTCTTATAACAAAGGGGAAAGCCTTTTTCAAGATAACTTGTTTTTTCAGGCCCAAAAAAAAGGATCCATACTAGCATCAGAAAAAAGGCTAGAAGAAAAAATAAGAAATGAAAAAAAGAAAGAAGAACAGCAAAAGACAAAAATGCAGGAACTTGTGGTAGAAGAAGGGGAAGCAGATAAAGAAGTAGAAATGGAAATGGGAGAAAAAAACAGGGTGAGAAGGGGGAAAAAGGAACAGACCCGGGAGACAGGAAGAGACATGCAGGCTGAGGTGCAGATGCCCCTTCACCCTTCCCCAGAAGGATGACTTTAAGCAAGTAGTAAGAAGGAAAGGAGTCAAGAAAAGCCATAGAAAAGAAGCAGTAATAGAAAAAAAAGGACAGACAGAATCCTGCAAGTGTTTTATACAAAAACAGGTACCAGTTATTATCTAAAAAAGAAAACTACGGAGGCACTGCAGTATTTGCTCTTGTGTCTCCAATATATGCAACAAATATTCACACCTCTGATGTTGCCATATGTAAGTATTATGTATTTTCACCTCTGTATTTAGTGTCGTATTCTGTATTACAGCAGTAATCTGTATTATGTATTTGTGTTATACTGTGTATCAATCTTTATTTATGTAGGACGTGGAGCCTTTGCAAATGAGTCTCTGACTCAAAGGGTTGTAATTCCTAGAACATCAATAAATAAATAAAAATAAATAAACTGATTCAGAAGAAGAGGAATCATCTGACTCTTCCAGTGCATCTTTCAGGGAAATGTTAACTGAAACTGAGGACCAGAAAGATCCTGTTTCAAAACAGGCGGTCAGCAGAAGAACAAGATCCCAGAATAGGAACTCCCAAGGGATGAGTTAGGTATAAAACCCTCTTTCCCTGACCCACTTTTTTTTTTATACTTATGACTACACTACAAATAGCTACTGTGAATGTTAACAGTATTAAGAGTCATAAAAAAATGATATTTGTCATGCAGAGTCTCTGATTTACACAGTCAGTTGGTCTCACTGCAAGATACATGACTGAAAACCACTTTTGAATTAAACAAGGCATTGAGACTTTGGACAAAGGACCCCTCTTTCTGGTCTATCAGACCAGAAAAATGAGATGGGGTCAGTGGTTTGTTTAATGATATAGAAATATAATAAAAATAGATATATGAAATAGAGCCCAGTAGGGCCCTAGCTCTAGATATTAATTTTGAAGGTCACAGACTATGGGTCATAATGGTATATGCCCCTTTAACTAAGGCAGGCAGAGCTAATTTATTTTCTGAAATTAAACCTTTCTTTTTTCACTGCTATGACAGTGGTGTGGGCTGGGGACTTCAATAGTGGGACATCCCTAGAGGACAGGGGACAAAAAAAAAAAACTATTTTCAGACTCAAATAGTTTGAGAGATATAATTAAGACAGCAAAACTGACTGACGTATATAGGCATATTTTTCCACAGGGAGAGAATACATATTTTTGAGGAGCTACCTACACAAGAATTGATTTTATTTTTGTATCCGAACATATGCATATTGTAAACACTTCCGTGCAGAGTTATGAGTATTCAGACCACCGAATGTTAAAATGTACCCTACAGTGAGGAAATGCATGGAAAAGGGATTTAACATATGAATAATAGCAGTTTGTCAGATGAAAAACTGGTGCACAAATGGAATAAACTATGGGAAGCCAGATTATTAGTAAGGGTTTTGTATGACAGGTTAGGTGACTGGTGGGAAGACACAAAAAAAGATATATGTCAGTTATTTAGTAGATCTACAGGAAACAAAGCAGGGACAGAATACATACATTATTTACAGTTAAGAAATCAATTGCAAAAATCAATATCAAGAACAGAGATAGAGAAATCAGATTGTATTTCACAGATAAATATACAAAATCAAATGAAAGATTTACAGTACAACAGAGCACAATCATTACAACAAGAAATGAGGTTTGGGACACAGTACCAAACACAGACCTTTGACCCTTTTAAGGACTGCAGCACTAGAACTGAAAAAAGAGGCATTAAAAATGTGTATAAAAGTGATGGAAAGATAGGGAACACAAAACCAGAAATAATGACAGAAATAAATGGGTATGTCAAAAAGCAGTTTGAGGAAGCACCACAAATAGAGCAAGATGCGAAGTTTTGGTAAAACTTGGAAGTGCCCAAACTTACCAGCAGAGAACAATCTAAATTAAAAATAAAAATAGAGGAACAGAAGGTATTACAAGCCATAAGTAAATTAAAAGATAACATTGCACCTGGAAAAGACAGTTTAAGTACTGAATTTTATAAAAGGTTTAAAGAACAAATAGCTCCTGTATTGACAAAAGTTTTAAATAGTTGCTTAGATGAAGAAACAATCACTACATCACAAAAAGAGGCTTTATTAATACTGATACACTAAAAGTAAGACAAGGCAGATTTAAGAAACTGGAGGCCTTTGTGTCTATTAAATATAGACTATAAAATTTTAGCTAAAATATTGCAAGCTAGGTTAGCAGTGGTGCCTGATAAACTGATTTGTTCCAACCAATCTTGCTCCATTAAAAACATGACTGTGCAAGATAACCTACTGTGTTTAAGAGAATTAGTAACTAAAGGAGCCAGGGGAAAGTGAGTGGTTATTTACTAAGTACTGAACAAGAAAAGGCATTCAACAGACTGTCACATGATTATTTGTTTCAAGCCTTAGAAAATTATGGCATACCAGCAAACTTTGTAGGATGGGTTAAAAGTTTATATTGCCAGGCTACCTTAATTCCATACATAAATGGATGGTTAGGGTAGGAAATTAAAGTAAAAAGAGGCGTAAGGCAGGGATGCCGGTTCAGCCCTTTGCTGTACGTGTTTGGGTTAGACCTGATCCTGAGATGCATTCGAAACAATGAGAACATAGAGGGTATTATATTGAATAATCAAAGTTTGAATAGGAAGTGATTGGCATACGTGGATGATATGGCAGTAATTCTAAACAAGGAAAGAGAAGAGACCAAAGTAATTAGAGAATTAGATGGATTCACCAAGATATCAGGATCCAAAATAAATTATGATAAGAGTGTAGGGCACTAAGTAGGGGAACCAGTTTCCCCTCCAGAAAATATAGGGATATATCCATTGTTACACAGGACATAAAGATCCTGAGGATTCAATACAGTACCCAGGGAATGATGGAAAAAAAAATGGGATTTGTGCTTAGGAAAAGCCTTGAGCACTGCGAATCTATGGAAAGGGAAGAGAATCTTTAAATCAAAGAGGATTATGTTAATAAAGACCTTACTGATACCTGTTTTCTTATACACTAGTTATGTTTTTCCCATTCCAGAGGGTTATGAAACTAGGTTGCTTAGCATTTTCTTTCAGGATCTGTGGGGCAGCAGGTTGAACCCAGTAAAGAGAAATATAACATATAGGTCAAAGAAAGAGGGAGGGTTGGGAATGGTGAATCCCATACTGTTCTTTTACAGTGTAATATTATCACATATTATACAATGGCAAGAAAAAATCCTGGACTCTGATTGGTCAGTCTTGAGCTGGACCCGTGATGTTATCCCAGTACAACATCACGGGTCCAGTCTCAGCCTCATTGTGAACCAATGCAGATGATGATATGGCCATGGAGCTTGCTCCTTTTTTTGCATCTCCTCTTAAGAAACAAAAATATTTTTCCACACTAAAAAACATTCTTTAAAATTATTTTTTTATTTTATATATAACAATGAGCCATTGTATAATAGCAATAATGCCCTCCAGGGTGTGTGTCATTTGGGATAATGTCACACCTCAGTTGTTGAATGCACTCGGCCTGTGGCCTAATGCCCAACCACCTGAGGCGTGACGTTATCCCAGCACGACACACACCCTGTTGGGCATTATTTCTTAAGTATCAATAGGGTGTTTAAACAAAATGACAGACTGTGGATGCAGGGTATAAAGGAGTGGACTGAGCCTGTAGAGTACATTGGGAAAAAGGGAATATGGGTAAAATGGAAAAAACAACAAAACACCCCGACTGCATTGCTACAACAATAAAAAAAGTAAAACAGTGGGGAATCACAGTACAAATGTTAACTACAATGTCAAGAAAAAAACTGTATGAGACCATAAGGCAAGACAAATTCACAGATAAGCTAGAATTACCACAATGCCCAGATGAGAAAACCAAGGAAGTGATAGAAAGTATAAATTGCAAAAGGATCCCTTGATACACGTGGGATGTTTTGTGGTTAAGCATGCACAGGAAGTTAGGGGTAAGAAGTTTCCATGAGCACAAACAGTTAATATAAAGATATTGTTTATGAACTGGCTGTATCCAGCAATCAGAAACACAAGAACACTTATTCTTTGAATGCCCAGTAGCTCAAACCTTTTGGGAATTTCTAGCCCAAAAATGGGAAGAACCCCTGTATAGGGCCTTATCACACAGGGAACTGGTACTAGGATTAAATGGGGATAACTGGAAGAAGTATAATAAAAACACTCCGGGGTGATTGGAGCTATTCAGAAATATTACATCTGGCAAGCCAGGTATAGATGGGTATTTCAGCAAAAAGTAACCACAAATGAGGAACTGGAATTAATTGTTAGACAGGAAGTTCTGAAGATATATGTGCAAGAAGCACAAAACATGCCTTCACAGTTCTAGAGACAATTATTTAAAAATGATAAGTTCTTAGATAATGGGTAGATAACAGACCTCAGGGGGAGGGGTGGAAGGAGGGGCCCTCTACCCCCAGGGCTCAAACACAAATATGCTGTTTGGTATTGAATTAAGTAGTCTGAAAGTAATAAAATGTATATAAAAGCTAGTTTACCATGAGGAATATGGGAACAGTATGATGGATTATGGTTTCTTTATCTGCTTGTGTGTCCTTTTTGTTTAATCCTTGTATATAAATGGATAATAATGCTTTGATTTTTAGTTTGATGTCCTGTAACCTTAAATTGTTTTGATGTATTATGATTATTGTTTTTATGATAAATAAAAAATGCCCCTACCCTTTTCGAGACATGCCATGGGATCTTTAACTTCCACCTGAACTACCACCAGAACAGGCAGATGGGACCTCGGTTAACATATCATCTGAAAGAGTTAACCTCAAGGTTAACCGCCTGAGTTCCAAATAGAGTTTTGCAATCATTTCAACAATATAACTATATACATTTTCAAACCAGAGGACCCAGTTTCACATAAAGACCCACATATATTTTTATAACCACTGATAAGCATGGGGGAAGTAAAGGTAGAAATAGCAAGTGAAGGCAGGGAGATAGTGGGAGGGGGGGAGAATTGTGAAATTGTCAGACTGATCAGTTCCTAGGACTCACAAGAAAATCTGATTGCGCAATCAGACAGACAAGAGACAGAAAATGAGAGTACAGAACAGATAACGTGCTTTTAACTCTTTCTGCATAACACATGGGACAGGGTCTTATTCAACCCTATCACATACCCCCTCTAGAAGAGGGAACCTGTTTTAAAAAAACAGGCTTCTAAAGCTTTCTTTTACTTCTCTTCTAACATTATCTTATAGTCTTTACAGTTCTGTGCACATGCAGAATCCCTTCCTCCATAACAACCAATACAGCAAATAGTTAAGTTTAAAGTCACATATTTTTTTCCACCTTCTGAATTCTCACAGAAAATCAGCATTGACATTCACATTTCCAGATTTGTGTATCACTCTTAACCAGACATCCAGCTATGGTCTTCGCTCAGCTGCTAATGGCCATGTTTTCATCCCTAGACACAACTCCTCTAAAGGTGCCCGTGCCTTTGCCTGTCATGCCCCACAGCACTGGAACTCCCTTCCCCTAAATATATGACTAGCACCATCCCATGCCTCCTTCAAAAAAATGATACATGACTATCTTGCTAATTCCTGCACTTGTTCCTGCTTAAAACCCCCTTAGCCCATTCATCTCCCCTCTTTTACCTTTCACCCCCTAATTATCCCTTCTGAGTTCATTCCTTATCACCTTATGCTCAGCATTTTTCCACCTCTCTTCTCCATGCCCTACTCTTCTCTTATTATCTGTGTCTTCATCCCCTATCTGACTTTCCTATCCCACTCTCCCCTCCTACTTTTGCATCTCTAACCTATTACCATATCCTGATTTTTCCTATATTCATCCTATATGACCATTATAACGGTTATCCTCATCATATGATCTCACTATAACTGCTACTTGAAAGTTGCCTGATGGCTGTATTTTGCTCTTGTATTCTCTCTATGTTTTACATTATACAGTAGTTGCATCTATTGTACATATTGTTTTCTCCTGCCTGCTTTGTACTATAATTGTCTGAACTTTTCTGTTTAATGACTGTACTGGCTTTGTTTCAATAATGTATTGTTTCTGTATACTCTCGGGTCATGCCTGAAAATAGTAATTTCTATGGTTAGTGCACCTTATGTGGTCAACAAAAACTAAATAAATAAAATTTAAATGGCTGTAGTGCTGCGGTACCACCTAGTGATTCTATCCTTCCTTTGATTAAGCCAACAGAGAGGATTATGACTGATTATAAGTACAAAGTCAGCTTCTAGCAAATGAAACTTAAGGGACTCCATGGTCTACTTTGCCGCAAGGGATGCTTTTTTAATAGTGGAGTACCTTTTCTCTCTTTCGTGCAATTTCCTACTGATATATAGAAGGGAATGTTCCTTCCCATCTATATTTTGACTCAAGACTGCATCTAGGCCTATCTCTGATGCAGCTGTTTGTAACAAAAATTGCTTCTCAAAGTCTGGGCTTCTTAAAATGGGGACCGAACATAATGCAGCCTTTATGGCCTAAAAAGCCTAATCACACTCTGTGGTTCATTTCACATTATTCGGTCACCATTTCTTCAGGCGTTCAGTGAGGGGAGTAGCTAACTTGGCAACTTTGGGAATGAATCTCCAATAGTAACCAGTCAGCCCTAAAAATGACCTGACATGTTTCTTTGTTTTAGAGACAGGACTGTTAGTTCCAGCATTTACCTACGGCGTCTATCTTAGAAATCCCTGGCTATACTTCTCCATTTCCCAAAACATAACCAAAATATCTGGTTTCCTGCATGCCTAGTGCACACTGAGTAGGATTAACAGTCAGACCTGCCTTCTTGATAGACTGGCTAACTGCTCATAGGTGTTCCAGGTTGCTTTCCTAGTCTGCACTATACACCACAACATCACCCAAGTAAAAAGCACAATAACCAGTGTGAGTAGCTAAAATTCCATGTGCCACTGGAATGTAGCGGATGTGCCATGTAAACCAAATGGCACAGTGGTAAACCGATAGAATCCAATAGGAGTGGCAATACAGTTTCAGTAACCCATGGTGAAATCAAGGGTAGTGATGTACCTAGAACTTTGTAACCTGTCCACTAAATCATCCATCCTGGGCATTGGATAACTGTCAAATGCAGACACTTGATTATATATTCTAAAATCGAGGTAGATTCTTATATCTCCATCTTTTTTATTGACACTCACCACTGGTGTTGACGAAACACTTCTTGACTCTTCTATGATGCCAAACTGTTTTATTTTTTTGTATTTCTTTAACCACCTTTGCTCTTACCCGCTCCCATAATCTGTATGTCTTTTGTCTAATAAAGTGAGCATTCCCTGTCACTATTACATGCTCAACCCCTTTTGTTTGGCCTGGCACTGTGGTAAAAGTACTGTTAAATGCCTTGTCCAAGTTATGAAGTTCTGTGGTTTGTTTGGAGATTAAGGAAACATTTACCTTTACAGCATCATAAGTTATAGTCTGTTCCAATCTATCATAAGCTATAACATTATCTTATTTATCAGTTTCTGGTAAGAAAAACAAAGCAGCCTTAGGTGTTTCTCGACCCATTTCTTCAGGAGGTTAGCTTAGCATGGTATATCTTGGTAGTAGAGCTGGGTGGAATAAAAACTTCTGCCTGCAGAATGCCCATGGAATTACCATTCTGATTCTGCAGAGTTTCATGGAATTTGCATGAAAATTCGACGGAATTCTGCAACATTTTAAATGTCAGTTATTTTGTTCTAATTTTAAAAGTATACATCTAACTGACACCAAATTTGGCATGTGGATCGTTAGTAATGGCTTACATTAATGTACCGAAGTTCAGAGGCAGAAAAGGGGAAGAGTTATGGGTGGCAAAACATTTAATCAACATTGAATTTTCAGTTATTTCAATCTAATATTAAAACTCCATATCCACATTTCTCCACAGTTTCAGGATTTAGAGAGACATAGAACATGGGTATGTGCACCATGTTTTAAGTCTCAAGCTTCAAAGAGGGTTGAGTTATAGGTAGCCAAACATTTTGCCAAAATTTAGATTTCTGTTATTTGATTATAATTTTAATAATATGCAATGACATGTTATAACATTTTACTGGTATACAGATTATCACTATGGTCATATATGTACATAGTTTCAGATTTCTAGCTTCAAATGAGACTGAGTTATAGCCTGCCAAGCATGTTGCCAACATTTAAATTTCAATCATTACCCTCTAATTTTAAAACAACATTTCAAAATTTAACAAGATTTGAAATATTTTAACTACTATACCAAATGGTTATTTCTGACACAGCTCATATTTACAACTTTAAATTTGACTGAGTTAAAAGTAGTCAAACGCTCACAACATTTGAGAAATTACAGTTTACAAGAATGTAAACTGCAAATTTTTAAACCATGTAACTTTAAAACTAGAGAATGCAATGTCATTAAATTTGGCATGTTCTTAGACCTTACAAGGAGACTTTGTGTGTCAGTTTCATTAATTGCTTGCTGCAAGAAATTGCAAAATAAAATCAGGACTTAAAGCCAAATTCCATGAGTCTTTGTGAAAATTGTAGAATTTCATGAAAATTCCATACAACTGGAAGTTGCTAATATAACTCTGCCTAAATGAATGGATAGGGATATATGAGGCAGGTAGTGCGGGAGGTCACCAGGTTCAAGAGTTAGATGCATTGTTTCACCAAGAAATGGACAGCTGAGCTGCATAGCACATCAGTGGTAGACACCTCAGTTGGAGCAAGGAAGAACAGAGTGTTAACAATTCCAACCTGAATGCAGGATATAGAAGGAACATATCCATTAAATTGATGTTCCAGGGAGCCTAATGTATGTGAAAGTCTGAGACTTAGAGGTACTCAAAAAGATATAGTGAGTGAAGACAATGTCTGGGGCACCAGGAATAAGTGCTGGCTATTTCAACAGAATAGGTTGATATGAAAAAGAGCAGGTGACCCTTGTTTTAAAGTATTTTGTCAGTGTAAAAAACAAAGAAGATATCAGTGGGATCAGCAGTTCCATTGAGTCAATCTGGCTACACTAAGAGAGAAGGGGGTGCAAAATAATCATTTAATGAGGAACAGCAGGACTGCAAAAAGCTCAGTCAAGCTTATCAAATGAAGTAGTGATATGTGCATTGTGAATGTTAAAATCCACAAAAAGAATTCTGGATGCTTCTTCTATATGCTACCATAAATATCTGAGAAAATGTTACCAATATATTTTTTGGTGTTTTGTTTTTCCACTGTAAATTTAAAACTACAAAACCAATGTATCCAGTTATGTTAGACACCAGGATACACTAACAATGGATATGCGTGTCAAATGTTAAGTCTATGCCTGCAAGAGCAGAGAAGTTAGAAACATCCACATTTTTGAGAGTTTTCACAACATTTTGAAAATATTCACATAGTAAAATTTTGAAACCATGTAATTTAAAAAGCTCTAATCCAATTCTCTCCATATTAAGGAGATTCTATAACCATTACTAAAAGGTTATTCATGTCCATTTACACAGATCTAGTTCCAAAGGTGCCTGAGTTATATATAGATTTGTTTATGAAACTATCTGCAAAAAATAAAATGACAGACTTTGAGCACACATAATTTTGTGACAATGCACCCTGATGTCATGAACTTAGGCACATGTTTTGAACACCTATCATCAAGCAACCATCTCAAATATAAGATCTCTGGCTCAATAGATGGCTGAGGTGTATGCAAATAAATTTCTCATGAAATGTTCCACAAAAAATAAAATGACAGACTTTGAGCACCTATAATTTTGAGACAATTCATCTCATTTTTATGAAACTTGGCACATTGTTAGAATACCTAAAATCAAATAACCCTGTGAAATATAAGATCTCTGGTGTAATAGCCAGCTGAGGTATATGCAGATAAACATTTTCATGAAATGTCCCACAAAAAATAAAATGACAAGCTTTGAGCACCTATAATTTTGAAACACACCATCCTAATGTCATGATGATTGGCATGTGCTTAAAACTCCCTCCCCCCTGAAAGAAAGCACACCAACATTCAGACCTGTAGCTTAATAGGCAGCCAAGGTATGACCACATTAATACATTTTAAAAATTCCCTGAAATTTCACAGAATTTCACAAAATGCTGTCAAAATTCCACAAATTTATAATTATCTTACTCCTCACAGCTCTTTGGTGGGATTTTTCCTGCCAGGGGTCTCAATCTCATAGTGAACTGTGCCATTACGTCTAAGCACTTTATAAGGCCCTTGCTAATTCATTAACAGTTTTTTTTCTCTAGTGGGTAACAGTAGCAAGACCTTTTCACCCAGTTCAAAACCTTTTTCTTTTACCCCATGGTCATAATACACCTTCTGCTGGTTTGGGGCCTCTTCCTGATTACTATGGGCAATGTCAATATATGTTGCCAGTTTCTTTCTCAGGGCACACAAATAAGATGTAATAGATTTTTTTGATTCTGAGTGGGGTGATCTTCCCACATTTCTTTTATTATATCTAGTGGCCCTCTAGGTTGCCTACCACACAGCATTTGAAATCGTGAAAAACCTGTTGAGGCATGTGACACTTCTCTGAAAGCAAAAGCAGGTAAAGTAAGTACTAGTCCCAGCCTTTCCTTTCACATTTCACAAACCTTTTTAGCATGCATTTTAAAGTTTGGCTAAAATGCTTAAGAAGACAGTCTGTCTGAGGATGATAAGGGGAGGTTCTTATGACAGTGATACCTAGAAATCGGTATGGCTCCTTCAACAATGCAGCGTCAAAATTACTACCCTGATCAGTAATAATCTCTTTAGGTAGCCCACCCGTTGAAAATTTTGGCCAGCTCTCTTGCCACTTTTGGGGCTGTGACAGTATCCATTGAATCTGCCTCTGGGTATCTAGTGACATAGTCATGTACTACCAGATTAAATCAGCTACCTCTTTTTACATTTGTCTAAGGGACCAACCACATCCATTGTAATTCTCTTAAAAGGCACATCTATCAAGAGTAGGAGCACCTTGCCCTTTTAAGTCACTGGGACTACTTTCTGACATTTTCTTTTTGTCGAGTTTATTTATGTCGCTTACCCTGATGGATACTCTCAGGAGAGGATTCTCGGTGGTGGCTCTGGGGCCCACCTGAAACTTCCACCTCTAGTGCCCTCCTGTCACCAGACCTCTTCTCCAACCTCCCCCAGCTACTAAATCCCCTGCCTTTGAGCCCCCTGGGGTGGGACCTCCAGCTCCTCCAGCATTCTATCTACAATCTAATGGAGTGACCGGAGAGGTAGTGGGAGACCAGGAGCACCATGTTGGATGGCCCAACATTGGGAGTGGGGCCTCACCACTGTTCTGCAACATCACCTACCAGCATGGTAAGGGTTTTTCTTCCACTGGTGTGGTTTTCCACAGGAGCATGGTCATGCAGTGATGTCAGCACATAGAGGCAGTAGATGTCTGCTACGCTCCTCCGCTTAGCAACTCTGTGCTAGTGATACCCCAGGTCTCCACTGGGGATCTCTACTGTGCCAGAGACACCCTTGATCCCTCCCCAGGGAGAGGAGATAAGTGCATCATACACTCTATCATCTCCTTCCCCTACTGACACCTGGCAGCCCGAGCTTGTCCTTGAACTTAGATCACTGGCATGGCACAAGGTGTGGTGTCCAGTGCCTTAACCCTCAATGCCACCAGGCCAGCCTTACTTTCTGACATTTAGCACAAGAAATATAATAGGTAGCAGCATCATCATCATGAAACCTAGGTGAGTAAAATCTGTACAGCAATCTGACAAGGGTTTGACCCCTCCCCGAGTGACCACCTATAGGACTATCCTGTGCTATTTGTAACAACTCAGTTCTATACTTTTTTGGTATAACCAGTTGTTTTACTCATTCCTGCATCTGAGGTTTAACACAAATATTGTACAGTAGCCCATTACATATTTTAAACATAGGTTCACCCTCCTTTTGTTTCACCCCCAGCTACTTAAAGTAACCTTGGAGAGAAACATTGTTAGCTTGTGCAGAAACAAATCCACAATCAGTTATCAGTTTAGTTTCAGCATTTTCATACATCAACCCCTATTGTTCATCAGTTTTTTATTGACACTCTATTTTTCAGGCATCTTTTTTCTTTCCTGAATTTCCAGATCTTGGAGCTGGTCTCAAGTCTGTATCAAAGTCACCAAAAGAGAAAAAGTCCTCAGTATCTAAGATTTTATTTGCCTGTGCTCCAGTTATCACAGCTGTTGAAACAACGGGATTGCCCCTATGTGATTAACTCAGTAAATCCTGGAATGTCATTTCCAGTAATCACAGGTAGAGGTAACTTAGCTGCTATCCACACTTTCAAATGGTGATGCCCCATTAATGCTCAGAGTCACTTGGATGGTGGGCTAGTATCATGTGTGCCCGTGGATGCAGATAATGCCAGTACCTGGTCCTTTTGCACAGTGTTTTCCCGCACTTCAATATGCACCAGGGTCTGTCTGCTTCCAAAATCTATAAGTCCCTTCATAGTCTTATCTCCCACCTTCACATCTGTTAAATACTTGCCCCAATTTGCTAAGGACAAATCTACTATGCTGTTACCCTCTTAATTTTTATGGCAGTTTCTTGCAGTATGGCCTCGCTTGTTAGAGTTAAAGCAAATAAAGTCTTTGAGTACAGAATTGTTACCCTCACCAGAGTTCTTATCTGATCTGGAGTTAAACTGGTAAAAAGTGGGTCTTACCAGTTCTTGGCTATTACTCCACTGATGTGGTGTTTGTCTGGCCTTCTGATAATCCTCAGCCAAAGAAACAGTCTTTTTCCCACATTCTGGTTGGTGTTCTTTTTCTCAAAGCTGCACATCTGTAGGCAGGATGTTGATGAATCGCTCCATTGCAAATATGTTGAGGATCTGTGGGACTGTTTTCTGGCTACAGCCACTTAATGAGGAGTTCTCTGAGTCAGGTGAAGGTTTCTCAAGGATTGTCAACTGAGTGGTACTTCAGAGAATGGAATCTTTGCCTTTAGGTCTCTTCTGAGATATCATATCTTTTCAGGATCTCTCTTTTTACATGGTTATAGTTTTCTGACTATGCAGTATCCATGTTGCTGTAGGCAAGTTGGACTTTACCTGTCAGGTAAGGTACAAGTCTGGTTACCAATTGCTGTTTTGGTCACTGGCAGGCTGTGGCAACCCTTTCAAATGTTGTCAGGTATGCTTTGATATCATCTGAGGGAGACAACTTTGTACATTTAATTTATTTTAAGTTGTTTGCATTTTGTTGCTCTGCTGAATCTGTACTGATGAATCCATCCCTCTGGAACTCTCTACATCATCAGCTATGGGAGTGCAGGACTGTGGGGAGTTTTAAGCAGGCACTGAAGACCTTTCTTTGGGTTAAAGCATTTCCTGATTTTCAATGATTTTATTCTTATTTATTGTTTAATTGTGTACATTTGTTTTTGTGAAGTACCTTGACGATTTGAAAGGCGCTACACTAAATAAAGTTATTATTACTATTATTACTGTATCCTCCAGCTTTGAGAGCTTACATGGCATCCAGCCATCATTGCGCCTATTGCTGCATCTCTTCTCTGTTTCTCCGTTTCTCTTTGTTGTATGGCCCATTTGAGGAAGGCAGACAGGCTTTTAAGTTCTGTCCCTGCCTCTTCTTCTTCTTCCATCACTGGTACCAGCTGTACAGTCTCACTTTGGACTTTTGTTTCTGCTTCTAGTTTGGCTGCCATTACTCTGATGACTACTTCATGGCTTTGTTGTTGAAAGATCCATACCTTTCTTCTATGCTTCCTTTATACCAGCTCTTGTACCAATACACTAAACATCTGGCTTAGAGTTTACATAGAAACATAGACTTTGACAGCAGATAAGGACCGCTTGGCCCACCTAGTCTGCCCATTTCCCTACCTACAGGATGGGCCACAGATCCTAGTTAATCAACAGCCTATTTCTTCCTACCCCCCCACAAGAACTGCCTTATGTCTGTCCCATGCATTCTTGAATTCTCCCACAGTTTTAGACCCCACAACCTCCTCAGGAAGGCTGTTCCATGCATCCACTACCCTCTCTGTGAAAAGTGCTTCCTCACATTGCCCCGGAACTTCCCCCCCTCTATCTTTAAATTGTGTCCCCTTGTTCTTGCATGTCTCTTTTTCTGAAAGATGCTACCCCCTTGGACTTTGTTGATTCCACTAAGGTACTTAAAAGTTTCTATCATGCCCCCCTTCCCTTCTTTCCTCAAGGGTATGCATATTAAGCTCCTTAAGTCTCTCCTCGTTACATGGTGTAAATCCCACTTAGTCTGACATCATCTGCCATTAAGGCAAAGGTCAGGAAGCATAGGAAAACCAGGAGCAGTTATAACATTTTCAAGTAGAGTTTTATTACTATCAATAATGGAATAAAAATAAACAAAAATTGTACATAATGTTTTTTTAACATAGGCGGCACACATAAAAGAAAGTCCTTCATCTGAGGGTATCTATATTTCTAAATTCCAATCTCTCACCCTCTCTATAACAAAAGCTTGCTCTCTTTATACATAACATATTTTCCTGGCAATTAACTTCTACAGCCTGAGCTCCTTAAGATACATGTCCTGTTTTCATATGATGTCCCAAAACTTTGTCAGTTTTGTTCCTTGCAGGTGCAACCAAATAGAACATTGTGTCCCAGAACTGATCTCCTGTTGAGAACTCTGCCAATGAGTTTGTGGAGGTCAAGCTATATCTCAAGGTTAACCTCTAGTTCCAAATAGTTTTTTGCAATCACATCGACAATATAATTACATACATTTTCAAACCAGAGAACTCAATTTCACTTAAAGATCAACATATATTGTAATAACCATGGATAAGCAAGGGGGAAGAAAAGACACAAACAGCAAGAAACAGCAAGTGAAGGTAGGGAGATAGTGGGAGAAGCAGAATCATGAGACTGTCAGAGTGATCAGTTCCTAGGTCTCACAAGAAAATTTGATTGTACAATCAGATAGACAAGAGACAGACAAAGAGAGGATAGAACAGGTCCTTGCTTTTAACTCCTTTTTCATAACAAATGGGACAGAGTCTTATTCAACCCAGTCACACTGCTGTTGCACAAAACAGCAATAACGAAGCTATAATAAAGACAGGATTTGGCTGTTATGGATTTCAGAGAATGTTACCGAGACTCTGGCTTAGACAACACTCAATGCAGCAGGTGTTATTGCTATTTGGAGTCTATTAGAGGTACACACTGTAAACATAAACCCAGGGGTACTAGGGCTATATGCTCATACTCTCACCAGGTGGTGAAACATGGAGCTCATCAAAGCTTCCAATACTGTAGAATAAGTACACAAAGATGGAATAGTGCTTTGGGGTAGTGGGTGGGTTGTGAGAGTTATTTTTAAAGTTATTTAGGGCCACTAGAAACAGAAGACTTTGTCCCTCTAGAGCTAGATGAGGTGGCAAAGGTCACATGTTTATAAAGTGAGCCATGATGGCAAAGATTTGCTTTGAAGTATAGTATGAGACAAGGGTTTGACTATCAACAGAAATTTTAAAATTTTTCTTTTTAGCTTGCATTTGTTTAAAATGCACTTGAGTGATGATTTGTGCTGGCATGTAGCTGGACTAAACTGTATAGAAAACAAACTGAGTTATGAACAGCAATTTGCTCAGGAAGGAAATGTTACTGTGAGGAAATTTGCTCAACAGGAAAGCTTCATGGTACTTCTCTTCAAAGAGTGAGCATTAGTTGAATTTCCACTGGGCTCAGAAAACTAATTTCCCTGCTGCAGGAGCACATAATCATCTGCTGTTAGTGCTGGTAGCCATTTCCATAACGGTTAATTTTAAGGTTTTAAATTAATTTAAAGGCTATAGTACTGGATTGATTTATTTTATTGGTACTTGAAAAACATCTGAGTACTGGTGTTTATTTTCAAAGGTTCTGCATTTGTAATGGTTACTAAAGTGACAACAGAAGGCAGATAACAATGAGACAATACAAAGGATATCAAAATGCAGTGCAGCTTACACTGTGACATTACAAAGGTTAATAGAAATGCAAGGGCAAAATACAGGTTTACAGAGAATATAGGAATGTTGCATAGATACATAGATACACAGATACATATATGTTGTTGGCAGATAAGGGCCTTTAGTCCAACCAATCTGCTCATTAGTGTTAATTAACAGTGCTTCTTCAAGCTTTCCTGGAACTAGGTTGTACCCTTCCCCCGACCACCAGTTCCCCCTATGCCTATCCCATGTGTTCTTGAATGCAAAGCGTATACCCAGAGTGTGACTGATCATTAGGTATAAGAGCAGCAGACCTGCTCAGTTATATGTTCATGTAGTGAGCTTTTACATTAACTTAGTTTACTCTTATTATAGCACATATTGGGTAGGCCATTCAACACGTTTGCTGCCTTAGCTGCAAAGGAATGCTGTCCATGACTGGTCCTGCAGAAACGTTTTAAGTGTCAGTGGTCAGTCATGCCTCTACTGATGAACAGGTTATTGACAAAGCTCATGCACATTTTAAGCTTAGGAGGTAAGTACCAAGAAATCCTTTTTCCCTAGTATGCAGGTCTGTTTTTTTTTTATTCTTCTAGCAATTAGTTGCCAGTTTGTTAAAGAATACAGCTGAAAACTGTGGATCCATTTATCTGCACCCAGAACTAGACTGCAGGCTTTATTGCATGTAACTCTAATTCTCTCCATAACTGACTCATTAGCTGCAGAGTAGATAATAAGGCCATAATCAGCTAGAGCTAGAACAGAGTTTGTTACAATGAAGTGTCTAGCCTCTGGGGTAAGGGAGGAAGGGGGGGCAGTGTTACCAATATGATCATGGGACATGTATGGTGGAGGGCACGTATCTATAAGTATGAGTACTACACTTGTGGCTAGAATCACCCTTTTGTGCAGTTCATGAAAGGGATTAGTCTGCAGTCATTTTGGAAAGAGTAAGAGAAAACTTTCAACCAAAATAAGGGTGGAGCATATTGAGCATTTGTTCGAGGGCTACTCAGACAGATGGGCTGCCGGTCCCTGGCAGACAGCTTTGCACAAGACTTCAGGATTCTGTACAGAGGGCCTTGTGAGGCTTGCAAGGCAGAGAACACTGAATCTGCCAAGGACTAGTCAGACATAGTTAGTGCAAAACTTGGGAAGGAAGTGGCATAAGACAAGGATAGTGGACCATTTGAGCAACTGCCATACCCCCATTGGTGGGTATCTCCCATAGGCCTAGTGCCAAATAAGGTGCCAAAGGGAGTTCTGGTTGATGAATCACTCATTGTACCCAGAGGGTGACTCTGTCAATCATCACATTAACACTGAGGATACTGCAGTGTTGTGCACACTATTTGATGTAGCCATTTAGGTGATGAAAGTGCACGAGAAGGGGTGCTATTAGGCAAGTGTGATATAGAATTAGCTTTTCCCTTGTTGCCTGTACATCCTCATGACAGGGAATTATTGGAATGAAATTTCAGGGCTGCTAGTATGTAGACAACTGCATGACCATGGCTTGTGCTGTGGCATGTACAGTGTTCGAACAGTTCAGCACCTTCTTGTTTTATTTTATTTTATTTAGTTTTTGTTGACCAGGTAAGTGCACTAGACAAATCCTGCCTATTTTCAGGCACGACCCGGGGGAGGGGGATACAGATGAATGCCAACTGACCTTGAACCAGAATAAGCTGCTGGTGGTATTTTTAGTGAATGAGGGAAATTTGGCCAGGACACCGGGGACATTCCCCTACTCGGTTACTGCAGGGTGGCCAGTAGGGGGACAGGTCATCGCAAGATGGCCACGCGAGGTGGACCATGGCAGAAGAAGGAAGATGCTAGCAGAGTAGGAGAGGAAGCCTTGACTCCTACTCAATGTAATTTGGAGGCTTCAGTTCAAGCAGTTATTAATACGAATACAGATAAAGGGCTTCAGGAGTCTGGATTCAGTGTGGAAAACGCTAATGCAGAAAACGTTCCTGTTACCTGTCAATGTGCTGTATCTGAGATGGAAATAGAGTCTCCCAGAGCGGGAGCATCGGTCGCTGCAAAGGAGTGCAACAGCCAAAGTAGTGTAAGCTCTAATTATGGAAACGCGATTGCTTCGGCTGCTATCTTGAGGAACAGATCTTTGATTGCTGGCGTTTCCGAGGAGCACATTTCTAAGAGGCACCAGCAGGTCTCCACGCCAGAAACTAATTTGCTGGGTAGCGAGTGTCGACAGGAGGAAGAGGGGTCCAGAGAGCATTCAGGTACTGGGTCCAGAGAGCGTTCAGGTACTGTGTCCTTTGGAACTTTGTGCGAATTGGAGCTCGATTTTGGAAAATTAAATAACTTTACTGATGTAACCAGCGCAGCTTCCCCGCAGCTCCCTTTAGCACTAAACACTAATGCTGGCAGTAGTAACTGTATCTTAACTATGCAGGAGCCTAGCACTGAAGGCAAAGTTTGTGACTCGTTAGAAAGCAAGCATGGTTATGGAGAACTGAATTATAATCCTGATACAGCAATACAACACTCTGAACTGGCTGGCAGAAATGTAGTTGTTAATAACGAGTGCCAACAGCGAGTTGAGCTACGAGGCTGTTAGACATGGTGGAAGTAAAGACTCAAGACTACTTCTTGTTCACCTGCTCCAGAGTTTAATAAGCAGGATGGTGTTCCCTTAGATGAAGTGACTGGGTTTGTGCTTAAACATAATAATAAGGATGAGTCCTTATTAAAAACTAATATTGTTTATCAATCTGCTGATGGCTTACAAACAGGGGCAACAGAGTTTTTTTTTTTTCCCAAAAGGGAAAATGTTGGAGGGAAAAATGGTAAAGTACAGTTGCAGGATACACAGGTGGATTTCACACCATTAAAAGGTGTTGATATGCAAACTATTTGGTCACAGAAAAAGCTTTGCAAGAGTCAGGATGGATACAGGCTGAAACAGGAGTGTGGAAACCTGATCCTACCTGGTCTCAGGAGCTATCCCTTTCTCAACATTCCCCAGAATGGGCTCTGGCAGATTTGCAGAAGAGAGGGAAGGGTACTGAAGAAAGTTTATCTATAAAGAAAGATAATTTTGACATCCTCTGTAGTTCTATGGGCTCAGATAATATCCCTTCTACTGATCTGTTACAGAATTCACCATTACAGGAACCCTGATAGATTCCTGCAACCGAGTGCATTGACCCCCCTCCTTCCCTAGGTTCGACTCAGAAACCTCTGATGTCGGAGCTATTTTAAAACTCACACAGAGAAGCTGCTCCTAGGTGCAATGCAGTCCGTTTAAGATATAAGGGGGGGTTAGAAATTAGGCCTGACAGGTATTATGTTGGGAAAACTTTGCTAAAAGACTCTTTGCATTTTTCTCCTCAGGATGTTTATGCCTTTATAAACATCTCTGGGGAGGATAATTATGATGTAAGTTTCCATTCCCAGCATGCTCTTGACTTGTTCTGGATGAGGTATAATCAGGTTAAATTCTCCCCGATATGGACCCCCTTCATTGTTATACCTCTGTCCAAACCCTTAATTAAGTTTGTTATGGTTATGTTTCGTAATGAAGGGGTGTGGGTAGAGGACATAACTTACTGGTTGAAAAAAGGTGTGAAGTTTTGAGCCAACCAGAACCCATTTTAGATACAGAGCTGTTTTGGACTGGTGGATGGAAGTACAAAATCAAACTAAGACAATCTGAGTCTGGGATAGAACACATACCAAACTCTTTCCTGTTAGGGAGGGACAGAGGTGTGTGTTTCTACAGTGGTCAGCCACATGCATGTTATAAGTGTGGAGCTAGAACACATCTTTCAAGAGTGTGTGACCAACCAAGATGTGACAACTGTGGGGAGGTGGGTCATTTAACTATGTTCTGTAACAATCAGTCTTGTTGTGACTTATGTGATTCCAAAAGTCATGTATTTAAGGTTTGTCCTTGGGCTGCTCACAATACTGCGTCTTGTTCTAGTTCTGAAGTCTATATCAAAAAAGCACAAGAGGTTTCTGCACAAGTTACTCCTCTGTTAGGTGTTCCCCCCTCTCAGGGATAACCCAGGCTAAAGTGCCTCTAGTCAGGAGATCAGTAGAGCCTAAAGTAGCAACAAATGATCCAGTTTTAGAGCAGGTTAAGATTAAGGAGGTAACTGTTAGCAATACAGGGAAACAAGTGAAGACTTCCAACCAAGTTAATCTTATGGAAAATAATATGGGTCCCCCAAATAATTTAATTTAGCCCCCAGTAGGGCATACAGAGGGGGTTATCAAAGAGGTAGATAGCCCAATTGTAAAGAATGACTCTGTACCAGTAGCCCCACAAAGAAGATCAACTAGGAATTTGCATATAACCCCCAGTAGTACCCATAGAAACAAGTAATTCTTATTCAGCTTTATTTTCCTCTTGGGGCGATATGGAATTAGAGATAGAAGATTCTGATTCTCAAAAATCTACACTATCAACTAGATCCCAGATTTTAGACAATTATAAAGATAAAAAAAAGAAAAAGAGGAAAAAATAAGGGTTTAGAACTCTGGAAATGAGATTGAAGTTAACTTGGAGCTCGTTAAATATACACAGCTTATTGAATATGGGGAAAAGGCAAGCCTTTTTCCATTATATTCATACATTTCCCTTTGAAGTTTGTTTCGTGCAGGAGACCTGGATGTATTCCATTGAACAATCAGTTGCCTTTAAAAGAGAATGGATTTGGGGCCCATCATTTTGGTCCTTTGGAGAGGAAGCTGCAGACGGGGTGGGAATATTATTTAATTCCTATGCTTTTCAGTTAGATAACTTAATAGACCTAATTCCTGGAAGAGCTTTAATAGTGGATGGTAGATGGATGAGTTATTGCTTCTGTTTTATTAACATTTATAACCCACAGACGAAATCTAGTAGAGTGACTTGCCTGAAACTGGTGCAACCATTTTTATTCACCACATGCAGAATACTTTGGGAAGGGGATTTTAATTGCCCAATTCCTTCGTTCACTAAAAAAAGTAATACAAAGAAAGTATATTGTGATTCAAACGCCTTAAGTAAGATAATTAAAGATGCTAGTCTCATAATTTGTAATGACTCATCAAAACTAGAAGCTAGTTTTTCATTTCAAAAGGAGAAATCTTTTTCATTTATAGATCACATGTTGATTTCTCCAAACATACAGATTGATTTCTTTAAAATAATTCCTTGTGAATTTTCAGACCATTTAGTTTTATTAAGTTCCCTCATTCTTTCTGAAAAACAAGAAAAACAACAAGTGAGATGGAAATTGAACAATACATTATTGGATTTGCCCTATATCCAATCAGGTGTTAAAAGCCTATTAAATGCTAGATTATCTGTAACCTTTTTATACTCGGATAAAGGGGAATGGTGGCAACAGACTAAAGCTGACCTAAGGAATTGGCTTAAAACTAACGGTCGGAAATTGAAAAATGTGAATTTTTTATATTATCTAGGGTTAAGGCAGCAATTACAAAGACTAATGACAATTGCCTATTCATCTAGGAGAGATTATTCTGAACAAATCTCTTCATTAAAAGGGGAAATGAGAGAATTTCAGTACAATAGAAGCAAAACTATGCAAGCAATACTAATTAATGGAGTTAAAAAGTCACCCATAGGAGACCCCTTTGAAATGTGTAAATTAATCAAGGATTCTATGAAATTGGAGGCGTTGATGAAACCTGATGGCAGTTTAGCCAAATCTGTAGGTGAAATTCGGGAGGTAATTGTAGATTATTTCGGTACTTTAAGTTCTCATAAAATAATTTTCAAAAGAAATTGATTGTTATCTAAATCAGATAATAGTCCCAGTTAGTAAGGTACAAATTCAGGAAAAGGGCCGATTTCTCCACCAGAAATTTTAGAAGTTATTAGATCTCTTAAATCAAACATTTCACCAGGATTAGATGGTCTTTCAAATAACTTATATAAAAGTTTCCCTGAAGAATTTAGCCAATGTTTATGTACATTATTCCAGTCCTTTTTAGATAATGAACCAATTTTTCCCTCGTTTACAGAAGGTTTACTGACTTATATATTTAAGTCAGGCGATAAGCAAGATATTGCAAATTGGAGGCCTATTACGCTTTTAAATACCG
Source organism: Neoceratodus forsteri (assembly GCA_016271365.2). Taxonomy (NCBI): domain Eukaryota; kingdom Metazoa; phylum Chordata; order Ceratodontiformes; family Ceratodontidae; genus Neoceratodus; species Neoceratodus forsteri. The sequence continues at coordinate 1,319,345,638 of CM028132.1, forward strand.
ATTATAAAATTTTTGCTAGTATCCTTAATAACCATTTGAAAAAATTTACAGGGAAGGTGATTTCCCAAAATCAGTATTGTAATATGTCAGACAGGAAACTTCAGACAGCTTTGATGCTGAAACGAGACGTGATAGACTATCATGCAGAAATGGGGCTATCAGGCTGCCTGATTGCTGCTGATCTAGATAAAGCATTTGACAGGGTTCATTTGCCATTTCTCTTTTCTACACTGAAGCATTACGGGATACCGTTTCAGCTAACAAATTTAATAGAAAGATTATATAATAAAATAATAGTTTTTCCTTCTGTTAAAGGTTATAGGGCAGAGGGATTTCAGCTAACCTCAGGGGTACGTCAGGGGTGTCCACTTAACCCTTTACTTTATACTTTTGCAATTGATCCCTTCTTAAAAAAAGTGTTAGCTACTCCAGGATGGAAAGGTGTTAATTTTAATAAAGATAGAAATTCACATTTAACAATACAGGCTTATGCTGATGACTTGGTAATCTATCTAGAAAATAGCATATCTATTCCCCTTTTCATAGCAGCCTTTGAGAATTATGAAAAAGTTTCAAATGCAAAAATTTATATAAAGAAAACAAAAGGTATTTTCATTGGTGCAAATAGATTTGTGGAGGAATGGCATGAGGGCATTCATATTTCAAGGATTCCGCTAAGAATTTTAGGGATTAAGTTTGGTCCTCAGAACATTCCTAGGGAAAATTGGGAAGAGGTAATTGAGAAACTTGAGAAAAAAGTGGGAAGATGGAAACAGTGGAGATTACCCAAAATAAAGAGGGTTCACATAATTAAACAGTTTCTACTTCCAATTTTACAGTTTGTTGCAATGATCTTACCCTTACCAGTAGTTCTAGAAACTAAAATTTATAGTATATTTTTCCAGATGCTTTGGGGCATTCGATTGAACCCTGTTAAAAGGTGCTTTACTTATTTAAGGAGGAATAAGGGAGGTCTAGGGATGATAGATCCGGTGGTATATGCTCACGTATTTTTTATCTCCAATTCAATAAAAGAAGGTCTTCTAGCTGAGTTAAAATCAGATGCTTCTTGGAACCTAAAGGTGATGGGGAAATACTATAGGAACTGGGTTATAACTGCTCCAAAACTTAATCGACATTTAAATGTACCGGAGCATTTTAAATCAGTAGCTCAGAAATTATTTAAATGGAAAATACAGAAACAGATGGTTTTGAAATTTAATACAAGGCATTTGTACCATCACTTAATGATGACATTATATCCCCAAGAGCCAGAATTTAAACATTGTCCATTTGTTCTGAATCCAAGGGTGTTGGCACAACTTAACAACCCAAGGATGCCAACGAATCAGTGGGAAACACAATGGTTAATTTTTTAAGGAAAGTTAAATGTAAGAGGGAATGCAAAGTATAAGGCGACACAAGAAAGGCTATGCCCCTACTTAGAATGCATTAATACAGAGGAGACTATGGAGCATTTTCTATTAAACTGTTCTTATGCTTCAGGCCTATGGGTATATTTAGCAAAATTATGGGACTTTAAGTGGATGTTAAACATGACATATGAGTTTTTGGTCTTTGGAAGTAGCATAACTACCCAGTTAGGGTTTCACGACAAGACCCTAGCCTTATTTTTAGGTTGCCTGAGGTACTACTTATGGCAAGCAAGAATTCAGTGGGTACTATACCAAAGGAAATTGTCTTATTCTTGTGTAAGCAACTTAATTGTAAAGGAGTTAGTGAACATTTATATTCAGGACGCTAATAGAGTTAAGACAGTGACTTTAAGAAAATGGTGGAAAGGATTTTTACACTTTATTAAATATAAGTAGGATGAGGGTAGAGAAATTATAAGCTTGGTTGTTAAAGTTCCACAAGATTGAGAAAAAGAAATCTTTAGTTTCTGATTTTTTCATTTATATCAAAGAGTTGTTTCATATTGTATTGGATTTATTGGTTGTAAATTTTACTGTTCTTCTTTCCTTTTTTTTGGATTTATTTGTTGTCTTAATTTTGATTACCGTGTACAAGTGAAGATGTATATGTTTATCCTCTAATAAAACACCCCTACTCTTTTCGATAAGTACCATGGGATCTTTAACATCCACCTGAACTACCACCAATCCAGGCAGATGGGACCTCAGTTTAATGTCTCATCCAAAAGATGACACCTCAGAAGTGCAGCACCCCTCTCATGCTGCACTACAGTGTCAGTACTGGGATGTAAACCCAAGTGCCAGATGTGGGAACTGAACCCACAGCCCTCTGATCTCCTGGCCTCAGAGGTGAGTGTGCTACCTGCTGAGCCACTGACACTGGGTGTCTGACTGACTGGGTGTCCAGTGCTAAGATGGCAGGCAGAGCAGAATCCATCCACTATCTGGAAAATTTTTTGTTTGCAAACAAAGCAGGGACTGATCACTGTGCACAACTGATGGGAGCATTCTGGACCATGAGCTAAGATTTGTGGGGGAATCACTAGCCCATTCCAAGACAGAGGGATGATGTACACATTTGTCCTTGTTGGGTATCAGAATTGATACTGTCACCACAAAGTTTCAACTTCTGCCTGAGAAGGTTAATGCCCTCTGAACATTGTTGCACAAGGCAGTTCAGGCACACAAACTCACCCTAAGGGAGCTGCAGCGGTTACAAGAGCATTTGAATTTTGCCTACAAAATCATGCTGATGTGAATAACTTTTCTCTGGCAGCTGGTCAAGTGCAGGGCAGGCTGCAGCAAGCCTCATCACTGGCTGTGGGTCATCGAGACCATGCTTGCTGATATGAAAGTCTGGTTGGCTTTCCTGTCCTGTTTTAACCATGTGGTCATCTGGTTCACTGGGGTCTCAAGCCAAGAGCTGAAGCTCTACAGGGGTGCATCTGGTGGTGTGGGATTCAGGGCATACTTTTACAGGGCTTGTTGTGCAGGGCTGTCACCACAGGTAAGGGTGAAGGCTGACTTGCTTCATCATGTTATGCTTCTCAAATTCTTCCCCGTCATTGTGGCTTTAGTGAGTTGCGGGAAGCAGTAGAACAATAAACAGATGACATTTAGGACAGATAACATGGGGGTGAAATATAGCATCAATGGACAATTGGGGTGGGATGGCCTAATGTAGAATCTGATGGGAATGTTCATACTGAGGTGTTTGATTTTGTATATACTGCTCAGGGCAATACATTTATATGGTATGGACAATTACATTTCTGTTGTTCTTTCTTGTTTACAGTGGGAGAGGTTTTGAGGGATAGTACTGGAAGCAAAGACATTCCCCAGGGAAGTTCTGCTTTCCCTCTGGGAGTTTGCAATGGAGAAGAATGGGAATTGCTTTAGTTCTCATTGGCACCCAGCATGAGGGTGGCATATCAGAGGGAGTGTACACTTTAAGGGGGATAAGGCAGCAGCTGGGCTGGGAAGCTTCCTGACTGGTGCCAGACCAGCTTTGTGCATACCTGCTCCACATGAAGCACCAAGGGTCCACACCAGCAATGGTGGGGTGACACAAGGCAGGGACTTGCTGGGTTTGTGAAGGCAATGGGAGTGAGGGACACAACTAGGTCCTTTGAGGTGCATAAGATGTTCAACAAGTGGGTCCACTGGGACCACAAAAAGAGGGACAGGCAGTGCCCAGTTGGCCTGGTGTTGCTGGTTAAAATAATGTCCATTCAGGCCAGCCCAGTGGCGCTGAGGGTTGAGGTGCTGGACGCCACACCTCGTGCCACACTGGCAACCTAAGTTCAAGAGTGAACTTGGGCACCAGGGGTTGGCAGGGATGGGCTGAGGATTGAGCACCCACAGGGTTTCTCTCCTCCCCCGGGGGAGGGCAGGGGATAGCTCAGTGTGCCAGCGGCTCCTGGTGGAGAGCAGGGGTGCTGCAGTGCATCGGCTGCATGTCAGTCACTGTGGATGACTCAGGCAGGGTTGCCATAAGCCAGCGTGTCATGGGTGCACCATGCAGGGGGGAGGGCACCAAGAACATGGAAAAACCCGGCTCCGCAGGGCAGGCGATGGCACCTGACCCCCATGCCCACTGCCGGATCCACCCTGCCTGGCCTTCCAGGTCCTCTGCCTGGGCCCCACTCCCACAGCCAGAGTCTACTTGTAAGTGCACCCAAAGAGGAAGGAAAGCTCCACCCAGAGTGGTTAAGCTGGGGGTGCTGGCTGTGGGGGGGGAGAGAGGAGACACAGGATCAGGGGACCTCAGGTGGGCAGGATTAGGCAGGTTGCCTGAGAAAGACTCCGCTGGCCGTGACCAGTGGGAAAAAGATTCAAATAAAAAAATAAATAAATAATGTCCATTCTGCACAAGGTTAGCTCATTGGCTGTGAAGGAACAGCTGTTTCAAACAGCCTTCCTGGTGGCATTCTGTGATCCTATTATGGTGTCTGAAATCACTCAACCAAGCAAATCATCAGCTTTGCCAGTGACACTGGGAGGAAAGAATTTGGTGGTGACCACCAAGGGGGTGTTCATCTGCTTACAGTGGGGCAGAACAGACAAGGGGGCCAGGGGCTGCTGACATAGTCTCAAGTCACCACCTGGGGTTCACAGGGATATCCAGGGGTATGTTTCCACCTGTATCCAGCAGTTGACTCCTAGGGAGCAGGTAATTTTTTGCTACAGTGACAGTCTCCCCCCCCACATCATATCAGTTTCTTCATCTGCTAGTCAATGTACTGTGGACCGTAGGGATGTTGGACCAGAAGTATAAGACTCACTTCTTCAGGACAGTGGTGGCTTCACACACTAGGACAGAGGGGTGGATGGATGCACAGATTTGGTTTCTAGGGCTGTGGAGGTCTCCAGCATTCAAGAAATATGTGTGTCTGCAGTTACTTTAATCTTCTCTGTTTTGTTTTATTTGCAGGTCAGGATTCAGGGCCGAAGCCAGTGTGGATATATGGCCATTCATTTACTCACTGGGCAGCAGCAAGAGCATGGCATCTTCATGGAGAACAGATATCTTTTTCCATTTTTAGTTGGTACAGATTCACTGAATGGGCTGGAGGGAGAAGAAGTGGGGTGAACTGCTGCCCTGGATCACAGCTGAGACTTGATGCTATGGTCTGCCAGATGTGCTTGTCATCCACCTTAGCCAGAGTGATTTGGGGCTCATGAAGTTTGTTGGGTTGCAAAACAGTGTGCGAGAAGACTTAGGATGGGTACATCATGATTGGCCTACAACACAGAGTTTGGTTTCACACAGTACAGAGGCAGCTTTGATGCCATGCTCAGAACACCAGCACCATTGAGAGGGCATGTGGGTTGACCAATATAGCCATATGTTGCATTATGGTCTCCACTGGAGTTGGGTGTTGAAGCATGAGAGGATCCTGATGAAAGTCACACAACTGTATGCAAAAGAAGGTGCGCACCTGTGAGTCTTAGGGAACAACAGATTGTAAGCTGACCCATAATGTGATTTGGAGGAAATCATGGTGTGATGTGCTTGGTGGAGGATGAGTATCCAGAAACTGCAGCAGGGCAATCATTGTGTGGTGCCATGGTAGTCACATAGTATTTTACAAGGGGGATAAAAAGGTTTTCACTCCTTTTGAGGTGGGCCCTGTGGCTGGGGAGAGGTGAGACCTTCTCGGCTGGTACCAAGGTGTCCCAGCCATAGACATAGGTAACTCTTTGACTCGGGTCACCAGCCAGTGGTGCCTTCGGACTGGGAAGGGTACTCTCAAAACTGGCCATTAAAGGAAAACTACATCCAAAGCTTGAAAAAATATATGTTGTGCAGAGTGTTTTGATTTGTATGTGAAGTTCTAGTGTTTCCTTCCCTCTGACTGGTATTAGGAGTTTTTTCCAAATTAGCCTGCTAGCTTTATGCTAGTTTTACGACCCTTGGGGATCTTCATACCTGATAGCATAACTGTATTTCTTGTTCCCACAGTGCATCTTGTCTCATGTGACTGTGATGTAAGAGAGACCCAACATTCAGGTCATACATGCCAAACAAACTAAATATCTTGGAAGCTTTACAAGCTGCACAAAAACTACCAGCGGCAAAGTTTTTCAGGACAGTAAAACCTTTAGGATGAGGGTGGTCACCAAGCTGAATTCTACAGATTTTAAAACATAGCCATCTCTATTGTTGTGAACTGATTGTAATGCAGTGCTTTCTGCTGGATTTATGGGCTCTGCTACATCACCATCACATGAAACAAGGTGCATTGTAGGACAAAGAAATACCATAAAGCTATTTGATATGGGGATCTCCAGGGTTCGTAAAACTACTCTAAAGCTAGCAGGCTAATTTAGGAAAAACTCCTAATACCAGTCAGAGGGAAGGAAACACTAGAACTTCACATACAAATTAAAACACTCTGTACAGCATATATTTTTTCAAGTTTTGGGTGTAGTTTTCCTTTAAGAGCCATCCCTCAAGCCACGGCAGCCTATGTGCTTCACAAGGTAATAATCATTATCCAAAGTGGAGTGAGGTCCTAGACATTCTCAGTAAGCAAAACTGGGTAATTTGATAGCTGCAACTACCTTGCTGTGCACGTCATAACAAAATGGTTCATATATATCTATGATATAAATAATTGACAGATACAATTCTAATTGGAATACTAATAATAGACACATGACTGTGGTCATTTCGTCAAAGCATGTTGTCTGTTTCATTTGGCTGAGTGAAAGAAGGGGTTGTGAGCTAGAAGACAATGCTCTCAAGAGGAAAGCTTCATGGTATTCATCATCAAAGAGTGAGCATTAGCTGAATTTCTACTGGGCTCAGAAAAATAATTTCCCTGCTCCAGAAGCACATAATCATCTGCTGTTAGTGTTGGTATCCATTTAAGAGGGGTTTCTTTGAAGGTTTTAAATTAATTTTTACGTAACAGTTTGGAACTGACTTATTTTATTGGTACTAAGAAAACATTTGTGCACTGGTGCTCATTTTCAGAGGTTCCACTTCTGTAATGGTTACAAAAGTGATAATACAATGCAGATAATGATGAGACAATACGGGGAATATGAAAGAGCAGTGCAGGTTACACTGAGGCATTACAAAGGTTAACAAAAATACAAAGGTAAAATACAGGTTTGCAAAGAATACAGGAATGCAAGGGTATAGCCAGAGTGTGACTGATCATTGGGTACAAGAATCTGCTCAATTATATGTTTAGATAATGAATATTCAAATGAACTTAACTTAGTCTTATTGTAACACATGTTGCGTAGGCCATACAAACAGTTTGCTGCCTTAGTTGCAAAGGAACACTGCCTATGACTGGTCCTGCAGAAAGGTTTCAAGAGCCTGTGTCAGTCATGCATCTAGTGATGTACAGGTTATTGACCAAGCTTAGGCAGGTTTTAAGCTTACGAGGTAAGTTCCAAGAGAGCCTTTTTTTCCCTACTGTGTAGGTCTGGTGGTTCTTTTAGCAATGAGTAGCCAGTTTGTTACAGAGTACAGGTCTCAACTGTGGGTGAATTTATCTGCACCCCAGACAAGTCTGTAGGCTATATTACATATAATTCTGACCTTTTCTGTAACTGACTCATTAGCTGCAGAATAGATAATAAGGCCTTACTCAAGCAGAGCTCCATGAAGCATTACAATTAGGCTTCTAGCCTCCAAGATCAGGTTATTCTGGTTTCTGTACAGGGCTCCTAACCTTTTGTTGACTGTTTTCACCAGTCTATCCACGTGCGGGAGAAAAGATAGAGTATCAACTCAGTAGAGCCCAAGGTATTTGAAGATCTCTACCTGCACTAGCCCAGTACCCATAGCACTGAAAATATCTACGTGGGAGAGTTTTTTTCTTCATGTGCATCCTGCTGAACAGCATGGCCCTTGTTTTTTTGTAATTGTCCACTAGGTTACTATTGGAGAAGCAGGTTTCAGCAGATGCAACGTTGCTTTGCAGGGCATTTGTTAGGTTGTCCTTGTTGTGGTGTCTGGTGAAGACAACTACATGAACTGCATACAGGAGAATTTTGGCAGTTTGGTAGGCTTTGAGCAGTTGGTTAAAGAGAAGACCAAGTGGTAGGGGCCCAAGAAGAGCCTTGCAGTACTTCCACTGAGACTGTCCTGTCCATGGAAGTTATACCATTGATTTTGACTTTTGGGGCTTGATTTGTCACATAACTTTCAAACCAATAAACATTGTCCAATGATAGGCCCATGTTTAACTTTGTGGTAGCAAGAGCTTGTCACTGACTCAATCAAAAGCCTTGGTTAGGTCAATATAGACTGCCCTGACCATGGCCCCCTGTAGAAAGTCTCATGAAGAAAGTTGGTATATTCTACCAGGGCAGTGCTAATGCTATGAAATTTCCTGAAACCATGCTGTTGAGTACACTCGATGGTGTATTTGTCAAGGTATGAGGTAAGCTGGTTACTGACAACCTTCGTGAGTGCCTTGAGCAGTTAAGAAAAGATGGATATTGACCTGCAGTTTTAAATATTGATTCTGTCACCACTCTTGAAGACAGGTGTGACCAGTTCAGGTTTCTATTCTATGGCAAAATAGCAGTAGCACATTAAGAAGGGATGGGAGGACTGGGGGTAGGGTCAATGGTGTAAGCTAGGGTCCTTGCAATAATGAGCTGACTCAAAAGACCAAATGTCCTTCTTCTGCTGGTTCTTTTGTATGTTCTTTCATATGAGAGATTAAAGATTTTAGTGATTGGGTAAGCTGATTCCTGAAGAGCCAGGTCTAGCAGAATCATGTTTATGGTATCACCTCCTACTCTGGTTTCACCTAACACTTTTTTTTTTTTGATGTAGCTTAGGTGCTCCCTTTCAGTGGCAGCCTTAAAGTAGAATTTCTCATGGTCAAGGTCTGATTCATCCCCCAGGTACTGGATAGATTTGGGACTGTTATGGTTTAGAGAAAGGGACCCATTTGGAATGTAGGAGCTCTGGTTTATAAAGGCCTCACTGAATTTGTTGGCAATATCTGTGGGTTCTAGGACCTATGGGCTATCAATGTTTAAAATTATCTGTGATTTACTTTCTTCTTTATTAAGGAGACAGTTGACATTTTCCAAGAATTTCTTGCCATTGTTTCAGTTAAGGGTTGGCTGGGTTCTAAAGTAATTGGATTTATCTGTTCTAACTCTCTTTGTGCATTTTTTCTTAGCTGTCTGTATTTCTGCTGGTGAGCAGTGAGCTCAGATTCCCTGGCACATTAGTTCAGGAAAGTAAGGAAAGCAACTGTATTTCACACAAATAAAGCATCATGTATTGGCTCACCACAGAGTAATCATTCTTGTACATCAAGGGGTATAGATACAAGCCTAAACCATTTATGTCTATGGGTAATGAAGACATAGAGGGATACCGCCCAAGACAAGTCTAAAGAGCTAGTGCTATACAATTAAAAACTACATGTACTTAGGGAAAACTTGTTTTTTTTAAATAGAGAACCTAATACACAATAGAACTTCACAGTTTCTGACCTGACACAAATAGTATAGTTTAAAACATTTTCTGAAATTGATATTTTTAATGAAAATGCAAGGTTGAGAGTTAAGTCTGATATAATTTAAAACAGTCAAGAAGAGTACCCTGTTGGTATTTAGCTACTTTGCATGCCAAAATTTCAAGTAACACATCAACAGTAAAAAAGAAGTGATATCTAAACAACAAACATTTACAACGTGCAAAAACAGCCACGTTAAAAAAGGTCAGCCTTATAAGATATCTAAATAAGGAAAAGAGCAAAATTAGATGAATGGACATTCATCTAAATGGGTAATATTTTAAATCGATCGTAGAGAGCATTTGTTTGAAATATCTGGACAGCCCACCAAGGTCTGACCATTCTTCTAATCTAAAGCCAGTGTCCTTTTTTCCTGCATGAGTGACAGAAATAATTGACTGTTCCCTCCAGTTCAAGAAAATAAGTTAAAAATGAAAAATGTTATTAGCTATGTTAAACATGAAAGCATCTGATCACTTGGCCCTTCAAACTGTGGATTAAAGAGTGGTCAAGGTACAAGTAATCACCACACATCTGCTGTGTAACATGGCTAAGTATACTACTGATTTATAGTTTGAATATTCTCTAGAACTAGAGGTGCATCAATAGATACAGCAGTTAGTGTGATTTCAGTGAAATGGCAAATAATATCAATATATTATCTGGCATATCCCTATATTTTTATGCATCAGTTAGACAGTGGCTGGATGAGGTGGTATAAGAAGGGTTTGAGACAGATGACATCTCATTTGATAACATTTGTTTCAATTTTTAAAAAAATGCACAATTGGGCTGACTTTGGGAGAGGGTGGGATGGGTTATTACATGGATTAGAGAAGGGGCTATTTGACTACTGGTGTGGCTAGAGATGAGGGTGGGATGGGAAATGAATTCCCTCTAAATAACTTTTGCTTACTGATGCAGTTGGGTAGGAGCAGGATGGAATGGAGCACTATTTGGGCTGGGCAAGATGGGTTATTTTATTTCTTGTGTGGCTGGCCAGGTCGGGGGAAGATAGTAAGATGGGACCAAAGAAGGTAAAGGGTTTCCTCATAAATATGTTTACTTGTGCAGCTGGCTGAGTGGGAGGCAGGAGCGATGGGATGCTATGTTGGTTGAGGGAAAGGAGTTATTTTACTTCTGATATGGCTGGTCAGGAGGAAAGTTTGTGGGATGGGTGCTTTGAGGGTGGAGGAATGGTAAAATGTTTACTTTTGTGTTGCTGGGTGGGAGGAGGGTGAGATTGGCTATGTGGAGTTTGGGAAACAAATGGTGTGTTGACATAAATGATGTTTACTTGCTGGTATGGTTGAGTGGAAGAAGTGTAAGATGGGGTGCTGAGTTAGTTGAAGAATGGGGGTTGTTTTAATTGAATGCTGGTGTGACTCTGTGGTAGGCAGAAAGGTGGGATGATATAATTACAGTATGTGTTCACAGTTTGAAGATACTTTTGGTTGTACCATTAATGACTGAACACACAGGGTCATAGTATGGCCCAAACTTACAATGAGATGTCATACTCCCATGCAGCTGGCCCATGTTCAAATTTGAATTTTGGAACCCTGCACACCAGTGACCAAGATGGAGGTGCAACTGATAGCAGTGGTCTTCATCTCTGAATAAGAAAGATGCCATCCTACTCCTTACATGACCCCTATGGGTGAGCTGAGATACATATGCCACATTATATTTGCATCCAAATACATGGCCAGATATTTCCATACATTTCTGTCATACTTCTAGAGAAATTCCCTGCCTGCTGAAGTACCTCTGCAGGCCACCAGAGAGAATTTGTCTAGATACAGTGCAAAATAACTGGAAATATCTGAACATAACTATGGCTGATTCTGATGCTCTAACCATAGGGGTGCTAATCAGTTGAGTTAGACAAATGTAGGGGAGAAGAAACATGTGTGTGTACACAAAAGTAACCAAACATGAATGCTATTGTCACAGCAACTAGAGGGAAGGAAAACAGAAAAGGGGAAAATGGCTCCTGGACAGAGCACCTGCCCTAAAACCTCCATCTCAGAACTTTAGAGCCCAGCTGGCACAATGAATTCCACTTGAACACCACCTAAGGTAAGATGCATATGGCCCTAAAATGGGGGGTGAGAGGAGTCAAGGAGGGCATGAGGAGGGGCAGCTGCAAACTCGAGCAGACTTGATAGACCAGTTGGCCTTTTTCTGCTGGCAATTTTCATACATTCATAAGACAGGGCTGGTGGAAGTGAAACATGCTGGGACAGGGTGGAAGGAAATGGCTCTACACTTGTGAAGCTTGAAAAAAGGATGAAAGTGCACACTGTTACAGTTCAAGGTGTTTTATTTCATGGCACCAGTGGAAATACCTGGCATAAATCCACTGCCATGCTGCTTCAACTAACACAGGGACTTCGTCATGGTGTGGGTGTGGTGGGGCAGTGTGCTGGGCCTAGAGTGGCATGGAGAGAAAAGCATATTTAAAAAAAAAAGAATAAACATACCCTTTTCTAGTTCAGAATATTAAAACATTTTTCCAGGATTGCCAATATGAGTTTGGGAGAATCCTTTCTATTCATGGCTTCTGGAGACAGTCACCCAGTACAAGTCATACAGTTCTAAACACCATCATTCAATAGTTCAGTGATATACAGTACATGATAATACATAAAACGTAAAACAGTACTTCAATTCATTGAAATTTACCCTAGGGCATCTAGTCAACTAAATACTAGACCTATGCAGAATTCCACTTCTGAAATGCTTTTTGGAATTTCTTTCTTTATTCTGCAGAATTCCAAAAAAGCATTTATATGTAAACTGTGGAAAATTCTGTGGATTGCATTATCCAAGGAACATTGTTCCACAGTTCAGGGGAAGGGGGAATGAATCCATGGTTTGCAAAAACTGCAGAATATGGTTTCATGGTAAACATTAGGCTTTTAACATTTTCAAATTCCACTTAAAACAGAATTCCATATAATTCCAGCAGAAGAGGATGCTGAAAATTAAACACTGCTCTACTAAATACTGTTCTTCAATACACATTTAAAAGTGGTCTTAGTTATCATTACTTCAGACATAGTTAAAACTGTTTTTGTTGAATAATATGAAACCATGTCATCCATTTTTTCTGTATTCAAAGTGCCACAACAGAGATTTTAGTACTAGATTTCAGCCACCTACTAGTTAATGGAAGATAAAACAAAAGTGCATCTTGAATGTTAGTATTAGAAGCTAAGAAGGTGGCTGTAGTGCTTGTTATGCCCTAGAATCAAAGTATGACACTACTATAACATGGCATGATATATTGTACAGGGTGTCAATACTATTCTAAAACACAAAAGTCTATAATATACCCAGATATCTGCCCTGTAGCCCAATCTAGTAGAATGCCCATTTTGCAATATCACTAAGAAGTGGTTGCCTGGAGTCACGTGATGCAGAGCTCGTAACGGTCGCTTTTCCCTTGAACTCCGTTAACCTGCTCCCGTTTTAACTGTTTTGCCCTTATTGCGAGTGACTAACCGGGCGGTTCGGCAGCAATAGAGGAGAGGATCGGTGGAGTAAGCACCACATGGAGCAGGAAATGAGGAAACCGCCGCAGAAACACATGCCTCCGGCGACCCCGGAGAAGGCCGTCAAGAAAGCTAAGGCCTCGCCTCTCAGTCAGTGCAGAGCCCGGTGGCGTGCCTGGAGAAGAACACTTACCTAACTCGATTCTTAGAGGAGTTCAGGCCTTTTGAGGCCAGCGTGGAGAGATGGCCAGTGAAATTAAAATATTACCATGGCTTTGGAGGATTTAAGCGGAAAGCTGCCGACAATGAAGTGAGAATTAAGTCTCTGGAGGGAACAGGGACCAATGGATTCTGTGCTAACAGCACTTAAACAGAAAATTAGCAAGATGGAAACAAAATTGGAAGACTTGGAAGGCAGAAGTCGCCGGAACAATGTGGTAGTCATTGGGCTATCAGAAAAAGCAGAGGACTCGGATGCTGTTAAATTTTCCCAGAAGTTGGTGGAGAAGGTGGCTGGGCCCTCACCATTTGGGCCCACATACATCATAGAAAGGGCACATCGGGCACTGCGTCCTTTACCCCCTCCGAATGGGCCACCAAGAACTTTCATATTCAGATTCCTGAATTACCAGGAACGTCAGCTGTTCGTCACGAAAGCCAAGGATAACAAGGAGCTGTATTGGGAAGGTATAAAGTTAAGAGTGGCTCAGGATCTACCATTCTCAGTGAGACAAAGAAGGACTGCCTTTCATCCCCTGGTCAGGAAACTGATTGCAGCAGATATTAAATTCCGGATGATTTATCCTGCCAAGCTGCAGGTTTCCATAAAGGATGAATGGAAATCTTTCAAATCTCTGGAATCTGCTACAGAGGCACTGCAAGTGGCCTTTCCTGTATTATTCAAAGTTCCCTGAATGGTCTGTGGAGAAGGAATAGTGTCTGAACTGAACTCCGAGGAAAGCAGTGAACTGTAATTTGGGGACTATGTTCTTTGGGTTGTATAGGGACAAGCTTCTTATAGATCGGGGACTGAGTCTATATTGGACCGGTTTGCTGTTGTTATTCCATTACATTATCTAGGGTAGCTATGTGGCTAGTAAACAGTGCCCTTTGAGCTTTATTTGTGTTGCAGCTATTGGCCTGACCCCTTTTAGGTGTGTATTACAGTTAACTATGATAATGGGGGTCATTCAATTACTGTGGATATTGATTGCTGAATAAGACCAAAGGCTGCATATCATATAGTTTTGTGTAGGATTGCGGGCCCTCCTCTTTAATTAAGAGTGGGCATATTAGCAGAGTGCTGTTCTGCTGATGGGGCACTTATTTAAAGGCACATGATCCTGTGAATTGTACATTTGTATATGGGGCAAGCATCACGAATGTGGTGGAGAGTATTTTCAAGGTGCTGTGCTCCAGCATCTTTGAATATAGTTTTGATATTCCTTTATCCTCTCTTGCTTTTATTAGGTTATCATATATGACATAGAATGTTCTATTGCTTGGAAATGGGGCAGTATTAGACTGACAAGCCAGAATGAATGAGCAGATATTTTGTGGGCTTAACTTAGGTAAAATTGGTTTGTTGGGTAAATTTGGTGGGGGGCTCTGGGAACAGGCTGACTGTCCTGTTGTCATGGACCATTATGATGGAGAGGGTTGGGGGAGGAAATGGTTGTGCTCTTCTGGGGTAGTGATATAGACATAGGGTTAGGGCTGTGGGGGTTTCTTTGAGGCACCAACGAGGATGCACTACCGGATGTTAGTTCATGAGAATCTTGTTATTTACAGGGTAACAGTCAATATATATCATACTTTGGGACTGTTCATCTAGAATGGGGACAGATATATTCGTTAAGTTTCTTACTTGGAATGTCAAAGGGGCACGGCTTAAGGTTAAACAATATAGGATATTGAAACATATTGAAGCTGTTAAGGCCAAAATTGTGTTTTTGCAGGAAACACATCTGCTCCAGCTGGAGGCCAAGGCCATGAGGTGGTTACAAATTGGAGAAGTTTTCTCCTCTCAGGGCACCACACAGAGCAGAGGCGTTATGTTGTTAATACACAGATCAGTACCATTTACCCCTTTACAAATAATTCAGGACAATGAGGGCAGATACATTTTAGTTAGAGGAATATTGCAGTGCACCGAAATCCTGATAGGATCGGTATATGGCCCTAATTTGGACACTCAAGATTTCTTGGTGGGCCTTTTAAAGGCTCTCTTACCATATAGCCACCTCCCCATAATCCTGGGAGAAGATTTTAACTTAACGTTGGACCCCTTGTTGGATAGATCTGGTAGAGCACGTATATATCATACTCCCGCCTCTCGGGCTATGGGGGACCTGCTAGACCAGTTGGGACTAGCTGATGTCTGGAGGGTCTTGCACCCGGAAATTAAGGAATATACCTTCAGCTCCCCTGTTCATGGAAATTCTTCCCGTCTAGATTATATTTTTCTCTCTCGTTCCCTTCTCAGGGGAGTTCTCGATTCCAACATTGTAGCAGGTCCTATTTCTGACCATGCAGCTGTATCCACAACTATCTCTTTCCATCTCTCATTAAAAGAGGGAGTAGGTGGAAATAAATAATCAGATTTTAAGAGTGCCTAAACTGGTTAAATATATATCGGAACAGGTGGATGAATTCATCTTAAATAATTTAGATGGTAATGGCCATCGGACTTTTCTGGGGCACTCAAGGCTTATTTAAGGGGTTATTAATTGGTGTAGCTGTTAGAAGGAAAAGAAAAGGAAAAGTAGAATCAATGAGTTATTAACTTAAGTATTAGAATCCAATATTTCCACCCATCCGAGAGAGGAGGACAAGGAAGAATTAGTGAGAGCAAAAGACGCCTATCTTAAAATTTTGGGAGAACAGGCGGAACTAGCTTTAGTTAAAACAAAATCCAATTATATTGACCAAGGGGAGAAATCCAGGAGACTCTTGGCCAGGCGTATTGCAAAACTTGAGTTCTCTCGGCTGATTGAGGGAATCCAATCAAAGGAGGACGGCTGTGTCAAGACCTCTCCAGACGAAATTGCTCAGGTCTTTCGTCAATATTTTGAGGGGTTATATGGAGAGATGGAGACCCACCCACTGAACTTCAGATTTCCTCCTTTCTGGAAGGTTTGGACCTTCCCGTATTGATGAATCGGACAGGTCAGGTCTTGTAGCAGATATAACTCAGGAAGGAATAGAATTGGCTATCAGGAATCTCCTACAGATAAGACACCTGGTCCTGATGGGTTCTCGTCCAACTTCTATAAAGGTTTTCTTGAAATTGGCGCCCTTGCTCCTTAACCTATTTCGTTATATTCTCTCGGACAGGAGGTGGATAAATTATTTTCAGAAGTGCTCATAGTTTTAATTCCCAAACCTAATAGACCCCTGCAGACCCGCTAGCTATAGGCCTATTTCACTATTGAATTATGATTTAAAAATCTTGGCCAAGTTGTTAGCGGATCGGATCAATAGAGTCTTGCCTAAATTAATAGGTAATGAACAGGTGGGATTTATGAAGGTAGGTCCTCAACCCGATCACTTTAGGACACTAGCTCATGACTTCTCTGTGTCGAGGAGGCCAAATATCCGATGGCTTGGTCTCCTTGGGCAAAAGAAGGCTTTGATAGGGTTTATTGGGGTTTTTATTCTCAACTATGGGAAAGTTTGGTTTCCGAGGCGTTCTTAAATTGGCTTAGGGCCATGTACTCGAACCCGTCCGCCGGGTTGTTTCCTGGAGCTATCTCAGCCCGTTTCAGCTTTGTGGGTACCAGACAGGGTGCCCTTTATCTCCTCTTTTGTTTAACTTATATTTAGAACCCCTCATAAGGAGCATAGTTCACACCAGACAGATAGAGGGTATTAGAATATGGGGTTGCAGGTTAAAGTCACTGCATCATGAGATGATCTTTAGTGTATGTTTCAAAACCTTCTAGGTCCATTCCAAACTTGCTAAAATTAATAGGTAATTTCAGTCGGTGGCTAATTATAAATTAAATCAGGATAAAACAGTGGTTTATCCTCTTAACAATAAGTTATTCAAACAGGAAATAACAGAATTGGGCTTGGGTGGAACTCTGAATCCCTTAAATACCTAGCCTCTACATAACTAGAAATATGACTCGCATCGTCAATTGAACTTAGAGTCCTGGCTCACACCATTGAGTTGGATCTTAAGAGATGGGCTCAACTCCCATTATCACTGTGGGGGAGGATAAATATAGTTAAAATGAACATATTTCTGAGGATCTTTTATCCTCTGAGTAGATTAGATATTTTCCTTCTCATGTCTTGGTTTAAAAAGCTTCATGCCAGGATAGCTGATTTTGTTTGGGGACATAAAAAATCTAGGATGGCCTACCAAAAACTAGCTGCACCTAAACCAGTGGGTGGGTTAAGACTACCTCATTTTGGTCTTTACTTTTGGTCTCATGCAGCTGAGTAAGTAAACTGACAAGTGGGTATTATACAAAGACCCTGCTTTGAGGTTGGGTTATGTACCTTTATGGGTGAACTTGAGAATGAATCTAATTAACAAATGTGCTATAAACCCTGTAGCTCTTTTTATTCTAATTTCAAGGTACTGCCCCTTGCTGAAAAAGCCCCAATAGGGGTCGCAGTGAAAGTTCATGCTCAGCTTTGTGGCTCATTAAATATGATCGTGTAAGGATTGTGACCAACCAATATAGAGAACCCACGGTTTTGATAGGTGACAACACTATTAGAGCAGACTGGTTGCGTCTGCGGATAATTGTTCCCTCAAAGACCTTCTTACTGAGAAGGGGACATAATGCCGGCCCTGGGAATAATTAACAGATTCAATTTATCTAACAAGGATATGTTCAAAGTATATCAACTTCGACATGTTTTAATGCAGAAACATACAGTGGGGAGTGCTCACTCCCACGGTTTCATTCTGACTGAAATACGTCCGTTGATTGAGAGTCCCTCAGGCAATCTCAAAGATTTATCTAACTCTGTTCAATGGGCCTACCTGCAAATCTTGCCCCTTGTTCTTACTGGGCGGCAGTTCTTCCCAACGTTAACTTAGACTGGACAGGGATCTGGCAAGCATGTCATAGGTTTGTTAGGCATGACCAACTCAGACTTATACAATTTAAAGTATTGCATAACATTTACTATTCTCCCCAGAAATTGGCAGATTTGAACTTGCTAAAAGACCCTAAATGTTACAGATGTGAGGCAGATGCAGGGGATCTTCTGCATATTTTCTGGGAGTCCCTAAAATTGTGCCATTGTGGCTCGAAATTAAGAATAAGTTAGATCCCCTGCTGGGGATAGAGGACATGTTCAGACCCGAGGTCTGTCTGTTGGGGGAAATGACTGCTTTCCCGGTCAAAGCTAGGAAGTACTACATGACCTTGATCTCAATTATAGTTAAGAAATTAGTTCTTCGCCATTGGAAAGACAAAATACAGATTTCTTATTCGGAATGGCTGGCAGAGCTCCTTGCATTTCTAAGGGTGGAAATAATGATTGCTATACTACACAATCAGTTACCCCTTTTTGACAAGATTTGGGCCCTGTTCTATACTTGTTTCTCTGTTGATTCTTGAACTCATCCTGTTTGGTGATATATGGAATCGTGTGCCTCGTAGGGGAGGGTGGAGTGGGCAGTATGGGGGGTAGGGATGGGGGGTCTGGGGTTTATAGTTTGGTGAGTGTTAGGGGGGGAAGGCAGAGGAAAGTTTTACTATGTTTGTATTATTGTAACCACAATCTGTTTTTATACTTGGTAATGTCTTGTTTGTGCTGTTGTATCTCTGCCTGAAATAAAGAAAATGTTAATGGAAAAAAAAAAAGAAGTGGTTGCCTGCTGCTACAGTACAATAAGCTATCACTTTTGAATCCATATGGTCTTTTATAATGATCTAAAGTATTTTTTCTTTGACCAGTTTTTGGGAATTTTTAAAGTGGCAATGAGACCCTGCACTGCACATGCATCTGAAGAATCAGATACCCACTCAGCCAACTCAAAGAGTGTCTTGCAAGGATAAAGTAAGCAGATAAATTATCTCATCTATGTTTCTTGACTAAAATACTAGTATATTGATTTTAAACACACTTCTTTTATTCCACATGTGCTCTCTTGCCCAAGCAGTTATTTATGCAAAAGTTCAGTAAGCACTGTAATCTGCTTACTGTTCTTTATGTGTCCAGATGTAGGGTTAGCCTTAGAAAATATACAGTCAAGCACCTGGTGATTAGAATGGACTAATGGGTTTATCAGGAGATGCCAGTGTTTTTTTTTTTGATATTTCATGGTGATCACTGGCTGTGGACTTTGGTAGTAGGCATAAGACTGTACGCACATCTATACCATTTGCTTTCTTCATTGAAATCAGTATTTATTTTTTGCATAAAATGCACTTTATAAGTATGAGCTGTACATAAGCTTTTTGAATCTCTAGAAAAAAATAAATGCTAAATAAATTCCCTTTATCAAGCACCATCTTGTTTTGTGAAAGCATTTTTTCCAGGTTATGGAGAGGCTCAGATCTATGCAGATCAGTCAGGCTCACATCTATGTATGGCAGAATAGACAAGGAGAGAACGAACATAGCAGCAAAACTGAACACTCTTACAGAATCAGTATTTAGGACAGATAGCAATGCTGACTGATCCCTTAAATTACTCTGATATCTTTTCTCATCTGAAATAAATTCAACAGCACTTACAATATTACTACCCTGTTCTGCTCCCCACCATCCACCTTCTCTGAACTGGGCCACATGGTGCTAGTACAACAGCAACTGCATGCAGAGTATATGGAACATTTATTTCCACTTTGCCCTTGAATTGGGTAGGGTCGGGTAGGTAGGGGTAGTTTAGGGTAATTTCATGGAGCTGGGGAGGGGCCCGAAGCAGTTTGCATGCATGACGGCATTTGCAGATGTGCTACCAATGTACAGCTGAGGAGACAAAAGAGCACTCTGTACCATGACTTTTAACAACTGGTTGAATGAATGGTGCATTGAAGAGGGCTTTGACTACATTGGAGAATAGGGACTAGCTTGGAAGGATATGGGTCTCTATAGTGGACACAACCTGTATCCTTCAAGGAGGGATACCATAGTCCTTAGTGTGAGGTTTAATTTTACCCCACTTGTGGTAAAGGAAAAAAAGACCTAGAACATTGGGAATCTCTATCACTTTTACTAACTGGTAGGTCAAATGTAGCTAAGATGAATGTTCTGTCCAAGCTTCTATTTCTAGACATTACCAATTTTGATCAAAAATGAATTCATTGTAGGATTGCAAAAACTGATAAAAAATATTCTGTAGAAGGGGAAGAAACCTAGACTTAAAATGAATAAATTGTACTTACAAAAATATGAGGTTGGCCTCTCACTGCTGAGTTTTCAATGGTATCACCTGGTAGCTAATTTAGCACCAATCTACTCATGGTTTCACCACTCTATAGGTTTGCTATTGTGCCAAACAGAGGCTGCTTTCTGTCCATATAATATAAAACATTTATTACATACAGGCCCATACAGGAAGACAATTGATTACATGTGTATGAGTTCAAGTTCATCTATGGCCTGTAAAGTATGGAAATGAAGTGTTAAGTTTAATGAATACCACACAGAGAATCTCCTTCCCTTCACCTATTTATTTAAATGGATACTTCATCCCATCCATTTCTGATAATCTCACTTAAAATCCTGGATAGGACTGGACTGAAGAAAATTAGAAATTTATGTAACCATGAATGGTCTGATGGATTTTTCTATAATGCAAAAAACATGTCTTTACTACCTAACAGTGACTTCTTAAGATTTTTACAGATCCACAATTATGTAGCTAAAAACATGGATATCGCAACTGGCTCTGCACAATATAGTTCAGTGGACATTTTTACAAATACAGGGCAACCCAAATTTATTTCTAAAATGTATGCTTTTTTGGTGGAAAAATGTGGTAAGAATAAAAATTAAGCACAAATTTATCAGAACAGGAATGGGCTTGAATTATTGATTACTCAGACTTATGCATAATATCGTCAAATTTCCTGCAAAGTTTTTAAAATGCTCTTCATAGAGCTTGCTACACCCCAAATAAATTAAATAAAATGAATTATGAACTTTCAAATCTAGGTGCAATACTGCTTCAGTTGGAGATTATGATGGTGGCACGTACTGTCTTAGACACCTTTTGGGAAAAAGTGCTAAAACCCCTCTCGATGGTGCTTCAGTGACTTTGGAAAAAAGGTAGAATGTATTTTATTGGGCAGAGGCCTGGGGATGGACAACTGTAAAAATCAACAAAGCAACGGCCTGATTAATGCTTTTAAATGAGTTCTTCTTAAATTGAAAAATCCTTTTTCACCAGGTTATACCACTTGGTCGAACTTTATGGTTACACTACATAGAAGTGAAAAGGTACATTATTCACTTAAAAAAAGTTCTGAATTATTTGAACAAATCTGGTCAAATCTTTTTCGCTCATTACATCTTGTTATGTAATCCTCCTTGCATTTTCTTAAAATTAAAAAAAGGTGTAGTAAATGGGAATAAGACTTTCTTCAGGTACATAAGAGAGATAAGGAAGGCAAGGAGATGGACAGTGAGCATAAGGAGTGTGGCAGAGGGAGACTGTGTAGAAACACTCTTAAAGGAAAGGTCGGTAGAGTGTATGAACATACAAACATACGAACATATGAACATATGAAATTTGCCGGCAGATAAAGGCCTAGTGGTCTATGAAGTCTGTTTGAATGTGCAGGTAGCACCCCTTATTCTGTAGCTGCCCCTCCCTTCCACCCTTTCCCTTCTCTTGACCCTCCCCTTGCCCTGTCCCAGCCCCTTTTGAAGCAGTCCACTGTTCTACTCAATACCATTTCCACTGGTAACGCATTCCACCCAGCTACCACCTCTCCATAAAAAAGTGTCTCCTCATCTCCCTCCTGAACCTTCCTCCCTCCAGTCTCATATCATAGCCCTGGGTGTCCCTCCCCTCCCTTACTTTGAACAGCCCCTCCATACCTGTCTTGTGGAAGACTAGGTTTGCTGGCCAAGGCACCCAGCTTCACCTGAGCTCTTTCTTTCTAGGTTGCTTGAAAGGACAGGCAAAGAACCTTTCCAGAGCAAGAGAAAGGATTAAGACTTCTTTTGGCTAGGCAGATTTACTGTGTGTTATTTTTATTTTATACTCACAGGGATTGTTGCTGTTTGTTGCTAACATTTTATTGCTTTATTCTTCTCTGATTCAAAATGTTGTTGCTGGTTACACCTTCTGCTGCATTATTACAAGGTGTGCCTACAGCTGTGTGCTAACAGATTACTGCTGTAAACATAGAAACATACATAGAAACATAGAACATAGAAACATAGATTTTGATGGCACATAAGGACCGCTTGGCCCACCCAGTCTGCCCATTTCCCTACCTAATGGATAAGCTGCAGATCCTAGTTAACCAGCAGCCTACTTCTTCCTACCCCCACCCCCTAGAATTGCCTTATGACTATCCCATGCATGCTTGAATTCCACCACTGTTTTTGACTCCACAACCTCCTCCGAAGGCCGTTCCATGCATCCACAACCCTCTCTGTGAAAAAATACTTCCTTAAATTACCTCTGAGCCTCCCCTTCTATCTTCAAATTGTGCCCCCTTGTTCTTGCACACCTCTTTTTTTGAAAGATGCTACCCTCTTCGACTTTGTTGATTCCCTTGAGGTACTTGAAAGTTTCTATCATGTCCCCCCTCTCCCTCCTTTCCTTGAGGCTATACATATTCAGCTCCTTAAGTCTCTCTTCATATGTCTTCTGCTGCAGACCCTGCACCATTTTAGTTGCCCTCCTCTGGACAGCCTCCAGCCTGTCTATGTCTTTGCGGAGATTGGGTCTCCAGAACTGCACGCAGTACTCCAGATGGGGTCTCACCAACTGTCTGTACAGAGGGATAATAACTTCTTGTTTTCTACTGGTGATGCCTCTCCCTATGCATCCCAGTATCCCCCAGCCCTCCTTGCAGCCCTCTCACATTGCCTGCCCATATTTAGGTCATCTGATATGACTACCCCCAGGTCCCTTTCCATTTTTGTTGTTGTTAGTATCTCACCCCCCATTGTGTACTCTTCCCCTGGGTTTTTGTTTCCCAGGTGCATTACCTTGCACTTCTTAGCATTGAATCTAAGCTGCCATACATTTGACCATTCCTCTAACCTTGCCAAGTCCCTTCTCATCCTTTCCACCCCACCTTGTGCATCAACTCTGTTGCAGATCTTTGTGTCATCTGCAAAGAGACATACTTTTCCTTCCAGTCCCTCTGCAATGTCACTTATAAAGACATTGAAGAGGACCTGTCTAATACTGAACCCTGCGGTACCCCACTAGTAACCCCCCTTTCTTCAGAGTGGACTCCATTTACTATTACTCTCTGTGTCCTGTTCTCCAGCCAATTCTTTACCCAGGCTGTCATCTTGGGACCCACTCCCAGGCTGGCTAACTTGTATATTAATCTTTTGTGTGGGACTGTGTGAAATGCCTTGCTAATGTCTAGGTAGGCCATGTCCACAGCCCGACCCTGATCTACTACTTTGGTCGCCCAGTCAAAGAAATCTATCAGATTTGTCTGGCATGACCTTCCCACTGTGAATCCATGCTGCCTTGGGTCCTGAGCCCCTCTGGCCTCTAGATATTCAACAATTCTTTCCTTCAGAAGTGATTCCATCATTTTTCCTACCACTGAGGTTAAACTAACAGGTCTGTAGTTTTCTGCTTCTGCCTTGCTCCCACTTTTGTGAAGGGAATCACATCTGCCCTTCTCCAGTCCTCGGGTACCACCCCATCCTCCCATGATTTGTTAAAGAGGGTAGTCAGTGGTGTCACTAGTTCTACCCTTAGTTCTTTTAGAATTCTGGGATGAATCCCATCAGGCCCCATTGCTTTGTCCACCTTCAGTTTTAAGAGTTCTTTCAGAACCCTTTCTTCTGTAAATGGGCTGGTATCAACTTCTGTATCCAGAGTGTTTCTACTGTTTGTTTTAGGTACCTCCCCCTCTTCCTTTGTAAATACTGAGCAAAAATATTTTAATATCTCTGCCTTTTCACAGTCACCCTCTGCCCACGCTCCCTCCTCTTTATTAAGCCTCACTAACCCTCCTTTGGTCTTCCTTCACTCTCTGATGTACCTATAAAAGGTTTTATCCCCCTTCTTAACTGAGTTGGCTATCTTTTCCTCGGTTTGGGCCTTTGCTGTTCTGCCTGCCTTCCCAGCTTCCTTTTGCTTTAGCTGATACAGTTCTCTGTCCTGCTCCTTCTGTGATTCCTTGTACTTCCTGAATGCTTTCTTTTTCTCTTGAAGCTTCACTGCCACTTCCTTTGAGAACCATAGTGGTTTCTTACATTGTTTCGTTTTGTTTATTTGCTTCACACAAAGGCTTGTTACCTCTGTGATGGCAGTTTTTATTATTCCCCATTGTTCTTCCACCCCTCCTTCCTGCCAATTTGCTAGTGCATTCCTTAGGCACTCACCCATTTTGGCAAAGTCAGCCCTCCTAAAGTCCAGCACTTTTGCCTTTGTATGGCTTGACTCTATTGCTGTGTTTATTGTGAACCATACTGTTCGATGGTCACTAGTTCCCAGATGGCTACCCACTTCTACATCTGTGATCCTCTCTTCATCTCCATTTGAGAGAACCAGGTCTAAGACTGCTCCCTCTCAAGTGGGCTCCAATACTAGTTGTCTAAGGCATGCCCCCTGTAGGGCATCTAGAATAAACCCACTCTTTGAAGTGGCTGCTGCAACTGCACTCCAGTTAACATCTGGCATATTCAGATCACCCATCAGCAATATCTCCCCTTTTTCTGCCATTCTAAGTATTCTTTCTATCATTTCCTTGTCCATTTCCTCCCCTGAGAGGGATCTATATACAGCCCTGTGCAGATTGTGGTGCCATTGCGGTCTCCAAATTTACCCACAGTGCTTCTTCTCCTCCTCCCTGTTTTCCCTTTTGTTCTGTTGCTTTGATTCCTTCCCTTATGTAAAGAGCTACTCCTCCTCCTCTTTTACCCTCCCTGTCCCTCCTGTAGATAGTGTATCCTGGTATGTTTATGTCCCAGTCATGATTTTGTGTGTACCATGTTTCTGTGACTGCCACGATATCCAGATGTTCCTCCTCCATCAAGGCCACTAATTCAGGAAGCTTGTTACTCAGACTACGTCTCTGATTCAAATTGTCTTTTGCAAGGTAAATCTTCTGTTACTGCTTTATTTTTCTTTGTAGCAAAGTGTTTCTTAAAGGGTATATCTTCTGTGAAATTATTACAGGTGGTGCTTTACAGGTTTTAGTTTTATCTATCATTAGGATAAGCTTTCAGGGTTACTGTATTTGCTGCTGACTGATTGTTTCTGCTCTTACCTCCTTGTTTCTTTCCTCTGTGGTTCTTCTTTTTTGGCAGGGGAAGGGCCCAGCCACCCACCCCATCCCCAACCACCCCACACTAAACTCCTTTTATAGGGTAGCACAGTTGTGACGTTTTCTGTGGCAAAGCAGGAAGGGGTGGATCAGTAAGGTATCCACACGGTGACTCATTTACCGGGGCACTAGTAATTTAACTTGTTATAGCAAGTTATACAAAAACAAACAAACAAAACACAAAATCAAACTTTTGCTTTCATTTTCTTCCTTCTAACCACTCTGACCAGGTTATAAACTCAGCAACATATCTGGAATGGATATCATTAACTGCAGATGCTGCAGAACACTTTTCAGAAGGACAGTTTTACAGGGTTTAGGACACTGCTCTACATACTAGGCCATTTGAGTTCTTAGGGCTCAGCTCCAGGCAGCATGGGCAGAGATTCAACACCTCAAATTTCTATTCAAGAGGAAATATATTATAAGAACCACCTTCCATTTCCCCAACACCCAACAGAAGCACCTCGACTGCAGAGGGTAGTTGTACAGGAGGTTGGCAGGTGGTTAGGAGAGGCAAAAATCAGGTACTGCATCACTCGGTGCTCTCCAACATATTACCTCCACAAACCATATAAAAACTACAAACAGGTATCTGACTGTATCTCCAAAATCAAAAAAGGGGCAGAGGACACTACGGAGCAGGACACTGCAGCACAGGAGCTAGCACAACAAAACTCGCACAAACCAGGAACCAAAACAAAAAAGCAAAAAGGAAATCCAAAAAACTTCTGCTCATAGGAGACTCCATAATTCGGGGAGTTGATACCTATCTCCAGCCAGTGGTAATGGTCAGATGTATCCCAGGTACATCAGGGTGGAAAGACACTGGCCACATTGCTAACATTGTTCAGGAAGCAGGAGAAAACATTGATGTCCTGGTACACATAGGGACTAATGATCTCGCCAGCTGATCAGTTGTGGAGACCAATGAACACCTGACCAGGCTGGGTGACAAACTATCATCCATTTCATCTGGCATCTCCTTGTCTGAGATCATGCCAGTCTGGGAGAGGGGGGCAGATAGTAAGAAGGTCAGAGAAGGGGAGATAGGGGAGCTAAACATGTGGCTCAAGGGCTGGTGCCAGGAAAAAGGATACAAATTTGTAGGGAACTGGCAACAGTTTTGACAGCAAAAGTTCTTTAAATTTGATGGAATGCATCTGACTAAGGAGGGAGTCAGTGCATTGGGGCAGAAGTCTGACATCTTTGCAGAATATTTAATCTTGGAAATGGGGAGAGGGGTGCAGCACCCCATACATCAAATGGGAAGAACACCCTTCCCACCTCAGTTAGTGGTCAAACAGGAGTTCAGTGTGTTTGCAGTTCATTTGCATCACAAGGTAAGGAAAAAGGTCCAGCTCCCCATACAATGCACAGGGGAAACATCAGTCCCTGCCCAACTACTAACACACCAAAATCTGGCCGATGGAAAATTATGTACACAGATGCTCGCAGTCTGGAAAACAAGATCCCAGACCTACAGGCAATAATGATAGAGGCTAAACTGGACACAGTAGCAATTAGCCAGATGTGGTTTACCAGTAAGCACACTTGGGAGACTTCGAGTACCTGGCTATGTACTATTCAGAAGAGACCAAGTTGCAAAAAAAGGGGGGGGGTGGAGTGGCCTTGTATGTCAATGAAAATATCAAAGCTACAGAAATTCAGAATACACATAAGGAGCCAGAAGAAGTGTGGGTCAGCCTGGAAACAGGAAATAGGACAGCCATAATAACTGGGGTTGTCTACAGGCCCCTAGACCAAGGGGAAGGACATAGACATATTACTGTTAGAAGATATACAAAACATGACAACTAAATGGGAGGTTCTGATAATGGGAGACTTCAACATGCCAGGTACAGATTGGTCAATACCAGCAGGAACATCTGCCAGAACTAGACACTTGGTGGATTCCCTGCAGGGGGAGGGCCTCAAACAACTGGTACAACAACCCAGAAGAGACAGGGTCATCCTAGATCTAGTACTGACTAACAGGGAAAGGATCACAGACCTCCAGGTAGATGGTCACCTGGCGCCAGTGAACATCACATGGTATGGTTCAATTTGGCCACTACAACTAAGTCATCCCATTCCAAGCCAAAAATATTGGACTTCAGAGGAGCTGACTTTGATAAGATGGCCAACAGAGTTAAGTTAGCCCTGGCAAAAAGACATACAGTTGAGGGGGTACAGGCAAAGTGAGAAAGCATTAAGGATGCAATACTTGAAGCAACATCCCATTGTGTTAGAGAAAAAAGGAAGTGCAAAAGAAGAAGGATACCACTTTGGTTCTCAAAAACAGTAGCAGAAAAGGTCAGAGACAAAAGGCTGACCTTCAGGAAATATAAGGGAGCGCAGTAGAATGAAGATAAGGAGGCATACCAAACTACCCTAAGGGAAGCAGGGAAGGCAGTAAGGCAGGCAAAGGCCCAAACCAAGGAAACACTAGCACAAACAGTAAAAGAAGGTGACAAGATTTTCTATAGATACATTAGTGAAAGGAGAAAGTCCATAGGAGGTATTGTTAAGATCAAAGGAGATAAGGGGGTGTGTGAGGAGGAGGACCATGTAAAAGCATCTATCCTAAATAGATACTTCTGCTCATTATTTACTGAAGGGAAGGTAGGGCAGGGCCCACAGCTCAGCACCATGGACACAGGGGGAGGGAGGTGAGCACTAGTCCCTTCAGAAAAGAAAGGGTCCTACAAGAGCTTGATGAGCTCAGGGTGGACAAGGCAATGGGACATGATGGCATACATCCCAGGGTACTAAAGGAGCTAAGAGTTGAAGTAGCATAGCCATTATCAGAACTGTTCAGTAACTCTGTGAGCACAAGTTAGGTCCAAGATGACTGGAGAAGGGCTCATGTGATCCCACTCCACAAGAGTGGTAGCAGGGAGGCGGCAGGGAACTACAGACCAGTCAGTCTTACCTCAGTAGTGGGCAAGATCATGGAGGCACTCCTTAAGGAAAGGATAGCGCAACACCTGGAATCCATAGAAGCACAGGATCCAAGACAGCATGGGTTTACAAAAGGAAGGTCCTGTCAAACTAATCTCATGGATTTCTTTGACTGGGTAACCAGAGTGATGGACCAAGGGGGAGCAGTTGATGTCACCTACCTTGACTTCAGCAAAGCTTTCGATACTGTTCCACACAGAAGATTGATTAATAAGCTGGGTAGGCTCAGGGTGGGTCAGAAGTTGGTCAACTGGGTGGCAAACTGGTTGACGGGCAGAAAACAGTTAGTGGTGGTAAACGGTACACAGTCAGAAGAGATGCAAGTCACAAGTGGGGTACATTAGGGATCAGTCCTGGGGCCAGTCCTCTTCAATATCTTCATCAGTGACATTGCAGATGGACTGGAGGGTAAGGTTTGTCTGTTTGCAGATGGCAACAAGATCTGCAGCAAAGTAGATGATCCAGATGGGGTGGGCAGTGTGAGAAGAAATCTGGATAAACAAGCTAAGTGGTTGGAAGAATGGCAACTGGGGTTTAATGCGGAGAAGTGCAAAATCATGCACATAGGGAAGAGAAACCTTGAAGCAACCTATAGGCCAGAAGGGGAGTTGCTGGCAGTCACAAGGGAAGAAAGAGACTTGGGGATCATCATCACCGATGACCTGAAATAATCCAAGCAGACCACTAAAGTAGTAAGTAAGGCTAGAGAGATGTTAGGGTGTATTAGTAGGGGCATCACAAGTAGGAAGAGGGAGGTAATAATCCCTCTTTACAAGACACTGGTTAGGCCCCATCTATAGTACTGCATGCAGTACTGGAGGCCACACCTTCACAAGGACATTAACCAAACTGAGGCAGTCCAGAGAAGGTCAACCAAAATGGTGCAGGGACTGCATCAGAAAACATATGAGGACAGATTAACTGAGCTCAATATGTATACCCAAGAGCAAAGTAGGAAGAGAGGTGATATGATCGAAACATTCAAACACCTTGAGGGTATTAACAAGGTGAAAGAGTCTAACATGTTTCAATATAAGAAAAATAGCAGGACAAGAGGACACAGCATGAGACTAGAGGGAGGCCAATTAAGGGCTAATGTAAGGAAGTTCTTTTTCACAGAAAGGGTGGTGGATGCATGGAATGGCCTACCTCAGGAAGTGGTGAATATGAATTCAGTGCAGGGATTCAAACAGGCATGGGATAGGCATAAGGGAGCAATACAGATGAGGATGAATAGATAGGCCAGTGACACAGCAAAGGCCGATGGTACATTTATAAGGCAGAAAAAGAAATGGGCAGACTGAATGGGCCTTGCAGTCCTTATCTGCCGTCAACTTCTATGTTTCTAGGTTTATTCTTTTCATGTACTTGAAGGTTTCAGTCATATCCCCCCACCCCTCCTTTCCTCCAGCAAGTATATGTTCAACTCTCTCAGCCTCCTCTCGTATGGTAAGTCCCCCGGCCCTTGATCATCTTTGTCACCCTGCGCTGCACCACCTCCAGTAACTTAATGTCCCTCTTCAGATACGGGCACCAGTATTGCAAGCAGTACTCCAGGTACAGTCTAACTAATGATCTATACAGTGGCAGAATCACCTCCCCCTCCTCAAAGATATGCCCCTTGCAATGCAACCCAGCATTTTGTTGGCCTTTGCAGCTGCCTTCCTACATTGTGCCAAGTTGTTCATTGACCCTGTAATGAGCACCCCCAGATCCTTCTCTCCTCTGTCTCGCTAGTTGCACTCCCCCCAGCTGGTAACTCCTCCTTAGATTTTTCACCCCAAAATGCAGCACCTTGTACTTTTTGGTATTGAACCCCAGTTGCCATGTGTCCAATCAGGTTTCCAGTTTTGCCAGATCATCCTGCAACCCCTGCCATCCCCCTAGGTCATCCACCACTGCTCCCATCTTGGTGTCATCAGCAAAAAGACTGGTCTTGCTCTTGATGCCCAATGGTATATCTGCAATGACTATCCGAAACAACACAGGTCCCAACACTGAGCCCTGTAGAACACCACTCATCACTACCCCTCCCACCACTACCCTTTGTTGCTTTCCATGAAGCCAATTCCCTACCCATCTCACCAGCTTTGCACCCACTCCTGTGCCTTTAAGCTTCCTTTCCAGCCTCCATGCAGCTCCGAGTCGAATGCCTTACTGAAGTCCAGGTACAGAACATCCACTGCATGGCTCCCATCCAATTGCCTAGTTACCCAGTCATAGAACTCCACCAGGTTGGTTTGTCAGGATCTGCCACTTATAAAGCCATGCTGTCTGCTGTCCTGTAGCCCTTTGGCCTCCAGGTGGGCCACCAGTCTCTCCTTCAGGATAGTCTCTATCAGCTTACCTATGCTGGATGTGAGGCTGACCAGTCTGTAGTTCCCTGGTTCATCCTTGGGGCTGCTCTTGTGGAGAGACACCACATGAGCCATCCTCCAATCCTGAGGTACACACCCTGAGTGTAGTGAGTCATTGAATAGGTCTGCCAAAGGTCCCACCAGGACCTCTGCCAGCTCCTTCAGTACCCTGGGGTGGATGTCATCTGGGACTGGTATCTTGTCCACCCTCAGTGCCCTCAAACCCTCCAAAACCCTGCCATATGTGATTTCCATGTCTGTCACCCCTCCCCCTCTGTTTCTGCCCTCCCTCCCCCTTGGGTATCACCCCCCCTTCTCCTTAGTAAATTCCAAGCAGAAGTAATCATTTAATGCTTCTGCCTTATCACTCCCTTCTTCCTAATTCTTACTATATGGTTCTCACAGCTCCTTTTCTCCCTCATGTACCTGAAGAAGTCCTTCTCCCCCTTCTTAATGCCCTGCACCAGCCTGAGCTCTGTAGACACCTTGGCTGCCATTACTGCCCTTGCCACCTCCTTTGATTCCTTCAGGTACTCCTCCCTGTCCTCTCCCCTCCCCTCCCTGTTTTTTTTTGTACCTCTTAAAGGCAACTCTTTTCTCCCTTACCTTTTCCATGACCTCCTCGCTCACCCAACTAGGTTTCTTTTCCCTAGCCTTCTTGCTCTGGGCCTTGCTGCAAGTTTTGGTTGCCTCCAATATCCCCAGCTTTATGAACTCCCACCTCTGTTTAGTGCCCATTTGAGACTGAATTCTGGCCAGATACCCTTTCACCACTTCCCCCTTCCTGCCGAAGTCAGCCCTCCTAAAGTCCAGAACCCTTGTG
This sequence comes from Neoceratodus forsteri, assembly GCA_016271365.2. Taxonomy (NCBI): domain Eukaryota; kingdom Metazoa; phylum Chordata; order Ceratodontiformes; family Ceratodontidae; genus Neoceratodus; species Neoceratodus forsteri. Next base: position 1,319,377,175 of record CM028132.1, read on the forward strand.
CCAGATTCCACTCCTTCCTTACCATATCCAATGTGAACCATACTGAGTGGTGGTCACTCCCTGCCAGTGGTTCTTGTACCCTCAGTTCCCTCACAAACTCCCCATTTGCCAGCACAGGGTCAAGGGTATTTTCTAACCTGGTTGATTAACTGACCATTTGAATCAGGAAGCTGTCCTGGAAGGCATACAGCAGTACCTGCTCCCTTCTATTCCTGGTTGTTGGGGTACTTCAATCCACTCCTGGCATGTTAAAGTCCCCCAAAATCACCACACTACCCTTCTCACAGGTCTTCCTAATCTGTTCCACTAGTTCCCTGTCTAACTCCTCTATCTGAGATGGTGGCCTGTAAACCACTCCTATCCTGAGAGTCTCATTCTTGGAATCCTGGATTTTCATCCATAGTGACTCCCTACTACCCGCCTCCCCTTCCTCCCATACACACTTCAGTCCTTCCCTCACATATAGTACCACCCCCCTTTTCCAATCACTCTATCCCTACAAAATATCTTGTACCCTGGTATTGACAGGTCCCAGTCATTGTACTAGGTGGCCCATGTTTCGATAATGGCTGTCATGTCCACCTCCCCCTTTGCCATGAGAGTCTGTAGCTCTGCAATTTTCTTCACAAGGCTCCTAGCATTCAGGGTGATCACCTTCCACCCCTTCCCTTCCCCCCTCTCCTCTTGCCCTCCTTTACTAGCATCACCTCTAGTATCTTGTATCCAGTGGGCTACAAGACCAAAGATATCATGGATTCACTGTGGGGGGGAGGTTATCATGCTAGATTAATCTAATAGATTTCTTCCACTGGGTGACCACAGAAAGTTCTTATTTTTTTAATTTTTTTTATTTTGATAACTGTGAAAGGACACTGAACCAGTCCTTTTTCAGGTTCAACCCAACATAATTACAATTAATAACAAGACTCAATAGACAAACAAGAGCAAATCAAGTAAAACAAGTACAAACATCCTATGCCTGTAAATAGTGCTTCTAATTACATTTAAAACTTTCTAAGGAAGAAATCATGCACAGATTTTCTGTAAAGTTATTCCAAAGCAAAGGAGCTGTAAAGGATCTGAAATAGACCTGGGGGGCAGTGGATGTGGCCTATCTGAACTTTAACAAGGCCTTTGACACTGTGCTACACAGAAGACTGATTAAGCAATTAAGCAGCCTAGGGGTGGGATCTAAAGTGCTGAACTGGATTCGAAATTAGTTAATGGATAGGTGACAGAGGGTGGTGGTTAACGACACTCACTCTAATGATGGGAGAGTGACCAGTGGGATCCCACAGGGCTCAGTACTAGGACCTATCTTCATAAGTGGCATTGCAGATGAACTGTAAGAAAAGGTATACCCATAGGCAGATGATACCAAAATCAGTAATAGTGGTGAATAATAAGGAAGGGAGGAAACAACACATAGGGATCTTGGAAAAATTGAGCAGTTGTTAAAAGCTTGGCAGTTGGGTCAAATGCCAAAAAGTGCAAATTCATGCACCAAGGGCACAGAAACTGAAGAAGTGAGTTTAGGATGGGGGGAAGGTACTCTCAGTCACTAAACAGGAAAGGAACCTTGGGTTATGCTATCTGATGACCTCAAAGCAGTAGGGCAGTGTGACAAAGCAGTGGGTAGGGCCATTTGAATGCTGGGATGCATAGGGAGTGGTATCTCCAGCAGGAGAAGGGGAGGAGGGAGGTGGTGTTGCCACTAAATTGTTCAATGGTGAGACCCCACCTGGAGTATTAAGTCCAATTCTTGAGGGAGAACCACAGAAAGGACATAGATGGGGGAGGCAGTCCAGAGGAGGGCAACTAAAATGGTATAGGGATTGCACAAAACATTTTCAGAGGAGAGCATAAGGGATCACAACATGTACACCCTGAAGACAGAACAGAAAGAGAGAACATGTTAGAGACCTAAAAGTACATTACAGGGGTGAAAAGAGAGCAAGAGGGAATATATTTCCAATGAGGAAGAGCACCAGATCCAGAAGACATGTGATGAAGCTGTTGGGGGTGGGTAGGAGAGATGTGGTAAAGTACTACTACACTGAAAGAGTGATGGATGCCTGGATTAGACTGCCAGCAGATGTGGTGGAGGTGAAAACAGTAGGAGACTTCTGGTATGCATGGGATAGACATAGGGTACTATTAGGAAATAGGCAGAGAGGAGGGAAGGCTGCCAGGGACCAGTTAGGGTCTGTGAAGACAGATTGGCTGGGAACATTGGGGCAGACTACATGGGCCAAGTGGTCCTTTTCTGCCAACAAGTTCTGTGTTTCTATATAATTTTGTAACTCTTCACTTTCTTTACAGTGCTGTAATATGTTGCTTTTATTGTATCTCTACAAGTCGGATTGCCTTCTTTAAAAACTGAACTAGCAAACTACATTTTCCAACAACTCTTAACAGGAGACGTCAACAATCAATTATTCATATTTTTCAGATGAGGTCCATTTTAGGATTTGAATTTTTTTCTGAACTAGAGATGCTAGGACAGGGCAATATCTGCTCTTTTGATGGTAACACAATGACTGGGCTATAAAGGTAATCACCACACTATTCCATGAATGAACTATGTGCTATGCTAGTTGGTCCCCAGTGGCATATACTGCATGCCATTTTATTTTGTATTATACTGTTATCCAGCAGTAATAGTCTACAAAAGCCAAGTAACACTGATACAGAAATGTATGTGGACAGGTAACAGAGGGTCAATAATTGAAGATATTAACTCAGAAACCAGGCAGTTAGGATCAAAGTTTTGTGAGAGAGCATGATAAATGGCCATCACATCTAAGGAAGGCAGAGCAGCAGTTCTGTAAATTACCTATGGGTCATGACTCCCAGCTCAAAGAGGTAGTAATGAAAAATGGTTCAGAACTCTGACAGGCCCATTAATTGAAACAGGACAAGACCAAACTTTGAAACCTTAAGGTTTACATACCAAAGTCCAGCCTTTCACATCTAAAATTGTAAATTATTGTCCTAACATTTGAACTTAAAAAGTAAATGTACTGAGTTTTCAGTCTTTAAAATAACATAAATGTAAACTAATGGAGCCATTAAGTCCTAAACATACTGCATACCACAACCACAGCCCACTATTGGGGATGGCATAAAGAGATTGTTAGTAGGTTCTAAGGGTGAAACATTGTATTTTACAGCACCTTAGGCTGAAACATACTGTAGGTTTATAGCTGAATATCAAATATGCAAAATATCAAGACAGTCACAGCCATTATTTGCCAGATTTGAATTTCAGGGTATTATTAATACAATTTAACCAAGCTATCTGAGTAACTTGTTAGGGGTCTGAGTCTGGTATGTATATTTTATTTATCTATTTGATAACCAGGTTGTTACACTGGATCGAAGGATTGTTTTCTGGTACAGTCTGGACTATCTAGATGGCACATACAGTAGAGTCAAAACACCACACAAATGAAGATGACACATACAATGCAATCAAAGCATTAAATATAACAATTTGTACAAGTAAAAACAAAACAGCCATACAGTGAATGCACTGAGTGACGAGTAAAAGTTAGGCCCTCAGTCTGAAACACAGACCAGTGGTGCAATAAAACAACTAGGGTGGGAGGTTGACTCTGTTTAATAAATAATTACATGGCACAAATTAATAGACAATGAATCCATTTATCCAGTAATTCTATACTGTTCTTTTGCTTGTTTGTTTGACTACCAGGTGAAACCCAAGGGCAGGAATACCCATTTTCATGGTGATTTGGGATTACATGATCAAGGCAGCAAACAATAAATTAAACATACTGTAAGAAATACAAATAATAGCCAATTACATTAGACAAAAATGAAAAGCTTAATTGCTTATCAAGTTAAAGAAAGTTGCATATAAGCAATAAAACATCATACACAGTTGTAAGCACACATTGACAACAAACAGAATCTCAGATTGAACTGAAGAAACTTGATACCAACAAATAAGTGGGATCTGATGGCTGTGACCTCCTACCATTTTAAAATTGCAGCTTTTTTCTTTTACACCCCCAGGCTTTCCCTTTGTACTGGGAGACTACCAATGATGAGAATCTCAAGCTGTCTCTTGAATATGGCATTATCCATAGGCCTGATCTGGTCTTGACTGAAGGGAGCCTAGGGAAGGCTCAAGCCTCTCCTCCTTGCCCAGGTCAGGGAACACTGGATAGCAGTAAACTTTCTCATAGGGAAATCACTAATATAATGGTAAAACAAGGGTCAAGACACTTGGAGGAAACGTATATTCTATTTGACATTTATCTTGGTAAATTATGCTGTTCCACTGTAGGAACTGGCAATAACAGCAAACTGCAATAATATCCAGTTAATAATCATCACATTTAATCCCAGGAGTTGTATTTTATACTTGTGGGTCTATTTGACAATCTGTTCAATCTTCATGAAGGAAAAGAATAGGCCAGTTCCACATAAGAAGATAGGGTCAGGGGCAATGGAGCTGAGGGAGGAAGCAATTACAAAGGACAGGGCCCTCAAAGGGCTCAAGCTCCTCAAGTAGGACAAGTCTTCATGGCCAAATAGCATGCATTCATGGATGCTTAGAAAGCTGGAGAGAGTTCTTGCAGCACACCTGGCTGGTCTGTTCAACTGCTGTCTGGACACAGACAAGGTGCTGCAGAAATGGAGGTTAGCTGGTATGGTACCCTGCATAACAGTGGTACAAGAGATAACCTGAAGATATATAGACCAGTCAGCTTGCCATCAATTGTTGGCAGGATGACAGAAACCATCCTACTGTAAAGGAAAGGTTAGTTAAGTTCTTGAGGTAAATGCAATCCAGGATAGCAGGCAACATAGGTTTAGGGCAGGAAGGTCATGCCAAACAAATTTGATCAGATTTTTTGATTGGGTCACTAAGGTGGTGGACAGGGGCCAAATGGTAGTCATACTCTACCTTGACTTCAGCAAGGCTGTTGACTAAGTCCCCACAAGAGGTTGATCAGAAAGCTGTCAGACATTGGGACAGGGGAGAAACTGATCAGGTTAGTGGCAAACTGGCTAGGGGGGGTGAACGCAGTCAGTGGTGGTAGGGGAAGCACTCAGGGATGATGGAAGTTACTAGTGGGAGACCACAGGGGTTAGTGTTTGGTTTGGTCCTGTTCAAAGTGTTTTTTAATGACATCAGAGACAGCATCAAAGGCAATATATGGCTTTTCTGTGTGACACTAAGCTCTGTGTGAGGATGGACACTGAGGACGGCATCACTGATCTGAGGGAGGACCTGACAAGATTGGAAAAATGGTCTGGAATATGGTAACTGCATTTCAACACAAGAGTGCAAGGTTATACACATTGGGTGCAAGAACCCCAGAGCTGAGTACAGACTTGGGGGTATGACAGTCAAAGTCTCACAGGAAGAGAAGAGAAGAACCTGAGGATATCAATCACAAGCAACCTGAAACATTCAATGCAATGCAAAATGGTGGCAGTGAAGGAAAAACAAGATGTTGAGGGTGAATATCAAGGGGGTTCACTAGCAGAAAGAAGGCGGTCATTTTCCCCAATATAAATCCATGGTGTGACTGAACCTGGAGCACTGTATGCAGTAGTAGAAGGACATACCGTAGGTCAGCTAGAAGAGGTGAAGAGGAGGGGCTACCAAGATGATCCATGGGCAGCAGGATGTTCTGTATGAACAAAAAATAGTGTACTTGAAAACGGATTCACTGGTGGAGAGAAGAGAAAGTGGGGACATGATCAAGACCGTCAAATACTTTAAAGGCATAAACAAGGTCAGCCTTGGGGATCTTCTTAGCATCAACAAAAACAAGAAACTCATGAGCACAGCTATAAATTAGCAGGGGGAAGGTACAGGGAGGAGCCCAGAAGACATTTTTTCAAAGAGAGAGTGGCAGCAGGGTGGAATGCACTAGTAGAGGGGGTAGTTAATCATGAATTAGTTGGGAATTTTTAAAGTGGGTGGGATAAAGTCAAGGGGAAGGTTAGGGTGACAGGAAAGGGGGGAGGAACAGCATGTAACAAATGTGCATGAGCTCTGCATTGATCAGACTTGATAGATCATGTGGGTTTTCTTCTGCTAGCATTTTTCATATGTTCGTATTTAACAGTTGTAAGTAAAGTTCCTCAAAGCTCAGAAATACTAAAACTGCATGCACTAAAAAATTTAATATTCTACTTGTTTTTTCTTCCTTATGGCTTAGGGGGTAATTCTATTTACTGTAACAAGAAACACTAAAGGATTTTCTGTAGTGCTTTGCAGGCAAAATGGTTTTATCTATGATGATTTAATTAGTGATAGATCATTATTTTGTATTTTCTCATTTCTTTATTGTTGCGACTCATCTGCTTTGTACAATGGGTGCACACCATATTATAAATGTGTTCTAGAAACACTTGAGAAAAAGCAACACCTATATTTTGCAGTGACCCTTCCCCTCTCCTGGGTTCTCTTAACTCTTCTCCTACTTTCTGGAGATACTGAATTAAATCCAGGGCCCCAGCTGTCATCCCTTATCACCTCACCCCCCTGGATGGGCTGTAAGGAGACCAAAAGGGTTCACCTTAACATATGTTGCCTCCTGACAAACAAGCCATATCTTGAAGTGTGGATGGCCTTATACACCACTGATATTATGGGAGTTTATAAACTTGGCTGAAACCAAACATTCCCGACTCTGCCTGCAACAACCCCAACTATAATTTTGTCCATTTGGATAGCATCTTCCAAATGTAGAGGAGGGGTTCTCTCGTACTACAAGGATCATTTAAATGTTATGGCCCACCTACACCCACCTTGAAATCTCCCTGTGAGATAATCCACTTCATTCTTCTCTTAATAATGATGAAAAAAAAAGTTTTCTCCGTAATTTAGAATTCTTTATGATATGGTCACCCAGTCTGCCACTATCTGCCTTCTCTTCCTCAGCCTTGTCGTCTCACCAACCCTGGGACTTTCCTGGCTGATCCTGGCAGTGCCCCACAGTTTACTGTCTGTGGAGGAACCCCCTGGGTTCCCCAAACCAGGAGGAGTTTCACTTCGTTGTTAGTCAGTGAGCCCAGTGGGTGGGTTCGGGGCCTGCGGGGAGAGGAAGCTTCACTTGCAGGATGTGTTTCTTTCCTGGTTTTCTGGTCCCCAGCCCTCAGACGCTCCATGGGAATGGCAACTTGACACATGCGCATCAACTGATGCACTGACATCTTCTGCCGGGAGTGTCCCCCACATGGTACTGCAGCTCCTAACCTGTGCAGCCACCTATGGTCACCTTCAATCTCCCCATTACCCTTGATCCATGATGAGAAGAGGTACCAGTGGTGTCCTTCTTAGATGTCCAGTGCTTATCCTTGCAGCCCTTCCCACACTCATCACTTAAGAATTGACCCCCCCTCCTACAGCACATAACCTCACATTAATTCCCATAATTGCACATTTTTGCTCCTGAAGCCCATATTCCATGAAGGAGCAATAGCTGATGTCACAGCACCTTAGTTGGACTTACTAAAACCCAGAAAACCACTGCACTCTCTAAATGGAGTAACTAATGTAGTCCAGGTCTAATTTGTAGTTGCAAATATGATGCTTTTCTAATAAGACAGCAGCTACCCCATAATGCAATCAGGTGTATTTACAGTGCATACAAAGTTTATATACAAAATCAAGGTGCAAAATCCTGGTTACTACTACACAATTCCAGTATTTTGAAGACAGAATTTCAGCAATCAGGTTTATCCTGCCAGCTGCCTCTCACCAGATGCCTCAGCACTTCTACTCATCTAAGTCTAATAGTTGGGCCTGGACTATATTCATTAGTTTAGAGTGTGCAGCAGTTTTCTGTTTTTTATAGTGAGCATCGTGGAGTGAGTCCCCCCCCAGTGCCGCTCTTGTTCTCTATGAGCACAGATCTTATTTGGTATATTGTGGACTTAGTTAAACTGTTCCTTCCCTGCAGCGCCAGCATTGGCAGTGCTGAATCATAGAACTGAATGGATAATCTATAATGGAGGACCAGATATAAGCTAACTGCATTAGTGACCTTTCAACTAGTTTTGAATTATAGCCTGTGTCAAATCTGATCTCTTCCCTACTCTCACATTGCAGTTTTATTACTAAAAGGCTGAGTTTCAGGAAATATAAGGGGAGCCAAAGGGAGGAGGACAGGAAGACTGTCTAAGGGAAGCAGGGAAGGCTGTTAGGAGGGTGAAGGTGCAGACAGGAGAAGGCTTAGCACGGTCTGTAAACAAAGAGGATAAGGCATTTTATAGGTACATCAGGGAAAGAAGAATATTGGGGGGGGGTTGTGAGGCTCAAAGGGGAGAAGGGAGAGTGTAAGTAGGAGGATCTGGACAAGGCAGAAATACTGAACAAATACTTCTGCTCAGTATTCACTAAGGAGGAGGAAGATCAAGGACCAGAGCTGGATTGCAGAGGCAATGTGGGTGAAAGCGAACACCAGCATTCACAGTGGAGAGAGTTCTGGAAGAACTCACAAAGCTGAAGGTGGATAAGGCCATGGGACCAGATGGCATTTACTCAAGGATATTAAAGGAGCTGCGAAGAGAACTAGCAGTGCCTCTGGCGGCCCTATTCACAGAGTCACTCAACATGGGTGTTGTTCCAGAGGAATGGAGGAGGGCACATGTAGTCCCACTGCACAAAAGTGGCAGTAAGGAGGAGGCGGGGAACTACAGTCCAGTCAGCCTCACCTCAGTGGTGGGAAAGATCATGGAGACACTGCTGAAAGAAAGGCTAGTGGCACATATGGAATCCGGCTGTACTCAGGATCTGAGGCAACACAGATTCACAGCTGGAAGATTATGTCAAACAAATCTCATATATTTTTTTTTATTGGGTGCCTAGGGAAATAAATCAGGGAGGGGCAGTAGACGTCGCCTACCTAGAGTTCAGGAAAGCCTTCGACACTGCCCCACATAGAAGGCCGATTAACAAGATGGGTAGTCTAAGCATGGGAGGCAAAGTGGAAAACTGGGCTAGGAACTGGTTAACAGACAGGAGACAGAGGGTGGTGGCAAATGGGGTACAATCTGGGAAGGGGGTGACCAGTGGGGTAGCATAGGGATCAGTACTAGGACCAGTCATGATTAATGTCTTCATTAGTGACATTGCAGAGGGGCTGAAAGGAAAGGTCTGTCTGTTAGCAGATGACACCAAGATCTGCAACAGGGTGGATACTCCAGAAGGGGTGCAGAAAATGAAGAGGGACCTGGAGAAGCATGAAAGATGGTCCAAGATGTGGCAACTGAGGTTCAATGCAAAGAAGTGCAAAATAATGCACCTGGATAGAGGGAACTCTGGGGAGAGCTACAGGTTGTGGGGAGAGGAGCTGACTGTCATCAAAGAGGAAAGGGACATAGGGGTTATCATCTCTAATGATCTTACGGTATCAAAGCAGTGCACAAAGGTCACAGGGAGGGCGAGTGGCATGCTGGGGTGCACAGGCAGAGGTATCACTAGCAGGAGGTGGTGATGCCAATGAATAAATCATTTGTAAAGCCTCACCTGGAGTACTGTGTGCAGTTCTGAAGGCTTCACCTGTGCAGGGATGTCGATAAGGTGGAGACTATCCAGAGAAGGGCAACAAAGATGGTGCAGGGCTTGCACCACAAAACATATGAGGAGAGACTAAGGGACCTCAATATGTACTCACTGGAGGAGAGGAGAGGAAACAGAGGGGGAGATATGATTGAAACTTTCAAGTACCTCAAGGGCATAAACAAGGTGCAGGTGGGGGACCTTTTCCAATGTAGAAAAAGTACTAGAACAAGGAGGCACAATATGAAATTGAAAGGGGCTAGATTAAGAGGTAATGTGAGGAAGTTTTTCTACACAGAAAGGGTAGTCAACACTTGGAATAGTCTGCCACAGGAGGTAGTGGGGGTAAGCACATTGGAGGGGTTTAAGCATGCCTCAGACAGGCACATGGGAAGGGAGGGAGTGATGAAAAGCCATTGATCACATAGGGTCAGTGGCCACATACAATGAATATGGCCTACAGGCAGACTGGATGGGCCTAGTGGTCCTTATCTGCTGACAATTTTTACATTCTATGTTTCTATTTACCCCCTCAATTTACCTGTAGTTTAATTAAAATTACATTTATACAGACTTCACATGTTCAGTGGTGTTCAGTAATGGTACTGTGGCTATGCCTTATCCTGTCCATGGATTTGGACCTTTCCAAAGATCTGTTCTTGTTTTATTTTTTTTTTATACCTACTTAATTTAGGATAAGATCATAGTACATCTGGATCAAGAGAACGTACTGTGAATGAAGATTGACTAATTAGTGCACTGCAAGTAATTTTGTAACAAAGTAAATCCTGTTATGTACTTCTTTAATTGACTAGTATAACCTAAAGGAAACTTAAAAAAATAGCTTAAAGAAATCCCTGGTTTTAAACTCTATCAGAAGGACAGGGTAAACCATATTGGGGGGGGCGGAAGGTGGCCCTCTATGTTACAGAAGCCATACTATCCTATCAATGTACCTTCCACACAAATACTGAAAGTATGTGAGTTAACATTCAGTTTAAGTGACAACCACAGTTAACTATAGGCACATGTTTTAGGCCCCCCTCAGTTGACCTTGATTATACATCCAGTTTATCCAATGATATACAGTAACACACTTGGCCAACTTAGGTGATGTTATAATTTTAAGAGATTTCAACATGCCCAGAATTAATTGAAACACACTTACTGGCACTGCCCAACATGAAAAATGGTTTGTGTCCTCATTAATTGATTCAGGTCTTGAACAATTTATTATACAACCAATCAGAGGTAGTAACATCTTGGATTTACTGATTACAAATATTGAAGACAAAATATCCAACCCATGTTTACACAATCTTCTAGGTAACACCAACCTTAGCTCTATTCTTTTTGATTTAGTAAGCAAACACCAACCCCCTATAAATCAATCCATATTTTAAAATTATGACAAAGCAAATTACAATGAAATTAACAATTGCCTAAGAAAAATCCATTAGAATGAAATTCTCACACCACTCCCTCTCGAGGATGGCTGGAATAATCTAAAATCCTCAATTTTTGACCTTGAAAACTCATTTGTCCCAGTTAAAATTAAATATAATAAGAAAGAGAAGAAGCCAATTTGGTTGAAAAAACTTATCAAAACCCAAATAAAACAAAAGGAGAAACTGTTTACCCTTCTCAAAGCCGTCGGTAACAACAATAATGAGAATATCCTACTGTACATAACTATAAATAAGCAGTTAAAAAATTAAAACAGTTAATAAAACATTCAAAAAGAAACTTAGAATTTAAAATGGCTCATACTAAAGATTGTCACAAATCTTTATTTTCATATATTTACAGCAAAAAGGAAAATCACAAGCAAATTGGTCCCCTAACTGTGAATAACTTTAGAATGACTTCGGATAAGGAAACTGCCAATATCTTCAATGACTACTTCTGTTCTGTCTTTTCCAATAAAGAAATATTACAACTCTCTAATACACTAGCATATATTAAATCTAATATAAACTCGGTAGCAGACACTATTCAAGTTTTAAAAATGTTCAAAACAAATACAAGTCCAGGCCTTCATAATATCAACTCCAAATTCTTAAAAGAAACCTCTGAAGCTTTTGCCAGCCCTTTGACAATTATCTGTAATGAATCTTTATCTCAAGCTATGATCTCGCAGGACTGGCAAAAGGCCATAGTTATACCCATCTTCAAAAAGGTTTCCCAATTAAATACTGAGAACTATTGCCCTATTAGTCTGACCTTGGCATCTGCAAATTAATGGAAAAGATAATTAAATCCCTACTAGAAAAAGAAATGGAAATCCTTAACATCTTAAATCTGTCCCAAAATGGCTTCAAGCAAGGTTACTCATGTACTTCTAACCTTATAGCATTTTAAAATCATGTCAGTCAAAGTCTCAACTCTCTAATACCCATGGATGTAATCTTGCTAGATTACAGTAGTGCATTTCAGAGGGTACCGCATGGCAAATTTATTGCCAAACTTAACTCACTTGGTTTTCCTTCACACTTTGTGCACTGGGTTAACAGCTGGTTATTGAATAGGTCCCAACAAATAAAAATCAATGGAATCCAATTAGATGAGGAATTTGCAAGTAGTGGGTTCCATAGTGCTCGTTCCTTGGCACCACTCTGTTCAACATATTCATCAGTGATATGCAGATAGGCCCCTGTAACATATTATCAACATTTGCTGATGGTACTAAATTAGGGGGGAGAGTTGACTGTATTGAAACAGGATTACTTTAGCAGAAGCACACCAATGGTATGTCATTCAATATAGATAAATGTCTTATATTTTGATAGACATAACCCCAAGTTGACTTACACCCTAAACAATATCCCTTTGAAATCCTCAGATAGTGAGAGAGACCTGGGCATAATTGTTAATAATAAACGTTCCTTCACAGATCAGTGCACAGACATTGCCAGACTTTCCAATGGACTTCTAAACATACAAACTACCTTTATCTCAAAGACAGAGGAATGCCTAATATCCTTGTATAGGACACATGTTAGACCCTATTCCAACTATGGTTCTCACTTTTGGAGTCCCAGAAGCTACCTCTCTGGGAGGGTCCAAAAAGTGAAAATCCTGGACACCTTCTCCGACAACCTTAGTGTTAGCACAGGCATTCCTCAAGGCTCTATTCTTGGCCCTCTACTGTTCAGCCTGTTCTTAAACAACCTCCATCACTCGGTAAATGACCAGCTACTGCTGTATGCAGATGATGCGGTCCTATATTCATGTAATTCTGACTCCTACATACTGGAAAAGCAAATGCAGGTTAATTTCACCATGGCTAAGCACTGGTTCCTTCAATCAAAACTGCTCCTCAATTATAAAAAGCTAAGACTATGTTATTCGCATCATCACATAACAAACACAGCACTCATCAACTTTGCATTCATAACAATCAGAATACTTCAATGGAGATGGTTCAAACATTTAAATACCTAGGATTGACACTAGACTACACCCTCTCATTTAACCAACACATAGACATAGTCGCAAAGTTGTCAAATGCAAAACTAGGATTACTGTACAGCCACTGAAAAGGCCTGACTTCTGAGGCATTCAAAACTGCTGTAAATAGCTCAGTCCTCTCAGTGACAAACTATGGTCTAGCAGTACATGGGGCTGCCTTGCAAACTGCTTTGAAACGTATCAAAACAACAGTAAACAAAGTGTGTTGTTAGTCCTAGGTGTACACCATCTCACTCACACCTGCAAGTTCTACACTCAAACAAAATGGCTCAACCTTGACAGTCACCTCCAGTATCAAGTATGCATGCTCGCCAAGAAGTCTATGCTAGGACTTACCACCCCAGGCCTGCAAAGCCTCCTTAGCTGACCTAATTCCATCAGATGCACTAGGGGTAGAAACAACTCAGCTCTCTGCATCCCTTTCCATAGAACCATACAAGGCCAATGGTCCTACGAATACCGGGCACCACTTTGGCTTAATGCACTTGACATAGGCATCACAAAAGAGGACAAAATAGACCCCTTTAAAGATAAATTCCGAGTGGCCTTTGCCACAAATAGGAACTGTGACTGTGAGACCTGAACTCCCCCACACTCTTCCCTCCTCTTTTCTGCTACCCTCATTCAAACCTGCACCCTTGCCTCTCCTCTCTTCTTGCTAACTAACACTCCCCTAGTAGGCTCCAGGTCCCTGCCTCAGCACTTCCCCCAAATAATTCTAGCCCTCCTTTATGACTACACTCTTTAGCACTTAAAACCAAAGAAATGCTGCCCATCAAGTTCTCGCCTAATTGCATATAGTATTAGTTAAATATTTTACAGACTATATCATTCTTTGTTCCCTACATGATTCACTTTATATCCTGTAGATTCTCAAGTTGTTCACTTGACAACCTGTCACCCTAGCATGCTTTAAATTATGTGTCTGTATATTTTTACTTATGTACTCCCTGTTATTGTAATTATGTAACTTCTGTAACCTGATGTACTCATGTCTTTCTAGGCATGGAATCTCCTTGAATCTGCTTGTGTACTTGTAACCACTGTAAATGATGTTATGCCCATGTATTACTAAGATGTGGAACCTCTGTAAAACAGCCTTTGGCTCAAAGGTACTTCCTAGAAATAAATAAATAAATAAATAAAATAAAGATACCTTATCAAGGACAGTGAAAGGATCAAGCAGATACAGAGATGAGCAACCAGGGTGGTCCCACATTTAGCAACAAAAAAATTACACAGAGACTCCATGCTACTGGCCTCCATTTCCTGCAACAAAGGAGATGCAGAGGTGACCTCCTATTCCTTTTTTAAAATATAAGGTTCACTCACTCTACTGCAGCAGTATGGACTAACCTTTTCAAAGAGAAAATAGTGCCTAGTCTACACAAAGAGCAACTAGAAGTTAGTAAGGCAAAAACTAATAAAAGACTGAACTTCTTCTCATTTAGAACACCTAGAGTTTGGAATAAGCTTCCACAAGAACTGGTAGACCTAAATACCTTCAATGCCTTCCAAAATGGCTTGGATAGCTAGCTAACTGTTAATCGTATTTGAGAATAATGTCCCACATTGTAGTGGGGGACAGTCATGAAGGGCTTCATTCTTCTTTTGTCCTATCCCACCAAGTAAACAGCTTTAAAAGCTAACAAACACTTTTGAGGCCATATAACTAATCATATCTAGGATATACTCATTACTTATAGTCCCTTAGAGTCTTCCACTGTCCAGTGCATGGGGGGGCACTACTGAAGAGGTCTATCAAATTGTTATATCGGCCATCAAAAGTATAAACCCTTCTCTAATTTTTCAGTAGATAATATATGGCATCCATTGTTTAAGAATTAATCTGGTGCCTTTATTAGGATTCTCCAGGAAGTCCCCCACTTAATATATTTTTCTGTTGTGTCTTGCACTTGATAAGTTATTTTCTCCATTTCAACTATTTCCTCAACAATCCTCATGTCTTTTTCCTCTAACAATGTATACATCCAAAATAAACTTAGTTACAGCTAGTATGCAGATGACATATGGATACTGTATATTATTATTAATTTCCAAGGACTAAGTTGATGTTTTCTCTCTTGGATTGGAGATTTTTCAGGTGATTGCTGCATATTGACTACTGTTTTTGGTGTTGACCACTTGTTTATAATAACCAGGTAGCGTTTTCTTCCCACAGAGAAATCCAGTTATAATTTGCCATTATAACTGGTGGGTTATAACAGTGAACACATGCCAGGTTTCCTTCATTGCACGCATAAACACATTGCTTCCTTGCACACACATGACTTCTTTCTGTGCCTTCTTATGCAGCTCTTTAGTTGTTAAACACTGGATTTTATCTGCCAGCACCCCAGTATGTATAACTGTCTCCCAGTTAGTGCTCACAAAAAATAATAAAAAAAAAAAATGATTGTAAAAATCACACTTCAGTCCAGCTGCATCTGAACTAACACCACCACTACTGTCATCTACAAAACAAGAAAGAGACTTGGGGGGGGGGGAGAGGAAGAAAACACAAAGATCAAGCACTAAACCTTTAAACAGCAGCTCCAATACTATTTTAATGCGTTAAACAACAGCGCCATCTACTGGCTACACTACTCCTTTTTTTTTTTTTTTTGCTGCTAATCTATTTCTCGCCTCATCCCCTATGGTGCTCCCTCCTTCCAGGGTGCCCAGCCCCATCTCCCACTCACAGCATTACCCCTTCGCTTTCCTCCATGGCTTGCCCCCCCACGGTAGGGCAGCGGGGATCCCTCAACCCGCCGGAATGGATCCGGTGCGCGGAGCTGCCACCATTTTATGGGAGCGGGGCCTGCAGAGTCTGGCAATCATCCTGCCAAGGGGCCATTTTCCACCCCCCCCCCAGAGCGGCACAGTGATGTACAATGATGCTAATGGCCGAGCCTCACGTGCTCCCACACGTGACATTCCAGGCAACTGCCCTGTAACTGCCCCCTATGTGTGAGCCACCAGTGCTGACCACCAGCCTCCGCTAGGGGTCAGGCATGCAGTGGACTCCATTCTAACCTCTCCCCGGGAGAGGAGAGTTGTCCTAAGGCTGCTCAATCCTCTCCCTCCCTGGCCAACCCCCGGCGGCCCGCTTGCACTGTGAACACGGGTTGCCAGTGTGGCAGGAGGTAAAACATGATGCCTCAGCCCTCCATACCACTGGGCCGGCCACTCCTTTTTTAATATAAATTATCTTGGCAAGAAAATACAACCAGCAATTATATAAAACAATACATTGGTAGCAGCACAAAAAAACCCTCAAATTTTATACACAACCTTGGTGTGTGAAACTTCACTCATGGGTTTTATGAAGCATCACAAAACCCAGGTGTATATAAAATTCTCATTTATGCAAACCTGCCATGTATTATCCTATATATAATAACTGGGGAATGTCTTTTCCCCATGGGGAATCCTGGTTATAAATCATTATTTTAACCAGCTGGTTATAACAGTGAATACATGACAGGTTTCACTCACTCCACACATACACCAGCTGCGCTCCTGCCTTCATCACTCGGGACACTTCCCCACCTGTCACATTCGGACTCCACTGTAAGTCATAAAGTGATTAACTTCCAAGTTTGAATTTAAGACTTTTCACAATATTTTTTTTTACTTGTGGTGAAATCACAAAAAAAGTTAAAGTTTAAGCAGAAGCTTCAGCTTGACCATGGGCCATGCTTCAATCTGGACACAGCTGCACACAGATGTATTTGTATTTATATAATTTTTGTGGTGAAAAAATGTTCCCCAGCAATTATATAAAACAAAACATGGGG
This sequence comes from Neoceratodus forsteri, assembly GCA_016271365.2. Classification (NCBI taxonomy): domain Eukaryota; kingdom Metazoa; phylum Chordata; order Ceratodontiformes; family Ceratodontidae; genus Neoceratodus; species Neoceratodus forsteri. The sequence continues at coordinate 1,319,393,996 of CM028132.1, forward strand.
TCATGTATAAAACTCAAATTTTACACACACCCTCAGTGTTAAATGCTTGTATGAACCCCTCGAGCTTCAGTCTCAGGGTTTATGTAGCATCCAACACCTCAGGTGTATGTAAAATGCTTATTACACGCACCGCTTTGACCATGTTTTATTCTAAATGTACATACTGTTATTTATTATTGTAATCATCTCCTGTGCACCCCAAGACATACTTGGCCATGAGCTCTTTATAACTCAGTTTGCCTTTTCTGTCCAAAATGTTTAAGTAAATGATTAATGCATTTTAAGACATTTAAGAGGGACTGTAAACATAGATTTAGTAAATACAGATACATCTTAATTATGAATTATTGTTTCATCTCACAATACTGTAAAAGTACAGAACTGTCCACTTAATGCATATGTGAAGCAATCATGCAAAAATCTGACCCTCCTTTTTTTTTTAACCATAACAGATTCCTGACATCTGCCAGTTTCGTTTGGTCATAACACTGTCCAGTTCTACTAGAATTTAGGTATTCTATAAATGTTTTAAATTACTTTTCTCTCAAGAGAAAACAAATGGCCACTTTATTTGACTTAGAAGTAACATTGTAAAACTGACAAAGGTTTAGGATAAGAATGAAAAGACTAGAAATTATCTACAGAAGCAGATTTAACATGTATACTAATACTTTTATTAATAGAAGCTGTAACCAGCCTTTTAGAAAAAGTATATTTACAGTAGCTTTGCTGCTTAAGTGCATACCCTTTTTCTCAAACAGAAAGTCTTAGTGTTAACATATTCATGGACTATGTTCTACATTTTGATAACTCTGTTTTACTATTGTGTTGTTTGATTTTTATCAGTGCTGACATTTATGTTCCATTCACCCACATAAGGATAATCCTATTCCTATAATATACATAATACTGATAAATTTTCCTTAAATTATAATTCAGTAAGTTAATGCCTTCCAGATGAGAGAGAAGCTCGGGGCTTCTCTCACGCCCTGAGCGGCACCCACGGACCTCGGAGGCACCCACTGCCGCCAACGCTGACCTCCACAAAGATCTCCAGCTGCCCTCCTGGTCCTCACTCCCGAAGCCCACACCAGGTAACTACCGCTGCTACTTCCACTAGCTGCCCAGCTTCTAGCACCTCCCCGATTGGTGCGCTTACCATTCTGCCAGCCCCTGATTGGACCAGCGCTCAGCTCTCAGCAGCTGATTGGTGCGCCTTTTTCACCGAGCCAGACAAGCTGCTTCCCTGCCCAAGGAGCCCTCCAGCCGGTTCACTGGAGCTGCCGCTAGCCTGGGACTGTTGACTGCTTCTCTCATGCCCCGAGCAGCACCCACAGACCTCGGCGGCATCCACCACCGCCAACGCCGACCTCCACAAAGATCTCCACCCGCCCTCCTGGTCCTCACTCCCAGAGCCCACATCAGGCTTCTCTCGCACCCTGAGCGGTGCACACAGACCTTGGCGGCACCCACTGCCACCAACACCGAGCTCCACAAAGATCTCCACCCACTCTCCTGGTCCTCACTCCTGGAGCCCACACCAGGCTTCTCTCGCGCCCCGAGCGGTGCCCACGGACCTCGACGGCACTCACTGCCACCAACGCCGAGCTCCACAAAGATCTCCACCAGCCCTCCTGGTCTTCACTCCCAGAGCCCACACCAGGCTTCTCTCGTGCCCTAAGCGGCGCCCATGGACTTGGGCAGCACCCACTGTCGGCAACAATGACCTCCACAAATATCTCCACCCGCCCTCCTGGTCCTCACTCCCAGAGCCCACACCAGGCTTCTCTCATGCCCTGAGCGGCACCCATGGACTTCGGCAGCACCAACCGCTGCCAACGCCGACCTCCACAAAGATCTCCACCCGCCTTCCTGGTCCTCACTCCCGGAGCCCACACCAGGTAACTACCGCTGCTACTTCCACTAGCTGCCCAGCTTCTAGCGCCTCCCTGATTGGTGTGCTTACCATTCTGCCGGCCCCTGATTGGACCAGCGCTCAGCTCTCAGCAGCTGATTGGTGCACCTTTTCCACCGATCCAGACAAGCTGCTTCCCTGCCCGAGGAGCCCTCCAGCTGGTTCGCCGGAGCTGCCGCTAGCGTGGGACTGTTGACTGTGAGCTATTTTTGTCCTGCCCCCACCACCCCCTCCCAGGCCACCTATTAAATACGCTACTTGCCCCACCCCCTTTCTATGTACTCCAATCCCCTTCCATATAATTACTACTCCTCCCCTTCTCCCTCCCAGCTACCTTCCTAGGCCTCCTCGTGACCACTCCTCTTTTCCCTCTCCTTACATTGCCTCACTGTAGTGCCTACCTCCCAACCCTCTCCATCTGCACCTCCTATACACCTGGCTACAATGGTGCATGCATTAGGCTATTTACTCTCATTCTTCTCCATCCTACTTTTTTTACACCTTCTAACACTCCCTCTAAGTTGCTACCCTGCATCCCCCCCACCGCTGATCTGATTCATCCTACATTTCCCCCTATATGTCCACAGTACCTCTCCCAGATGTTTTATGGTCCCGTTTCCCCATGAGCCCCACCACCCCATTCTACTCCTATGGCTGCCTCCTGGTCTCCATCTACCAATGCACATCTCATTTTTTCCATACCACCCAACCTACTGCTTTCCTTAAGCAGCGTTAGCCCAAATCTCAGTGCCTTCTCATACTTCATCACCACTTAATCCTTGCCCTACTAGTGATGGCTGCAGGGGATATTCACCTAAATCCCAGCCCAACAACAACCCCTAGTCATAGTAACACCTTGCCTCACCCCTCTGCCAAAGTCACCACCAACAGCCATTCTGGCTCCCTCCCCTGGGGACTACGTCTTCTAGACCTAAACATTCGTAGCCTAGGACCCCAAGCTCGAGCAGCTCCAGGTACCAGCTGCCCACCATGCCCCTGACTTAATCATCATGTCTGAGACCTGGCTAAATCCAAACCTCCCTGATCCTGCCATTGCTATTCTGGGGTTCACCATCACTCGGCAAGACCGACCCACCAGAGGTGGAGGGGTGGCTATCTACACCAGCTCAGCTCTACATTTTTCTGTCACTCTCTCAAAAGCCAAACCCAAGGCCTATGAGCTGCTCATGCTGAAACTGTCCCCTCCTTCCTCACTCCCCATCTTTGTGGCAGGAGTTTACTGCTGCCCTGGCACCCCAGCTGCAACAGTAACCAACATCCTGAACCAATTGTCATTCCTAGCCCAGTTGGGTGAACTATATGTCTTGGATGACTTTAACCACAACTGGTCTGATCCCACCTTTAACAAAACACGAACCGAGATATCCGCACTCAACTTTACCCAAACCATTCGGGAACCTACACGGTCAAACCATAAATCCGGTAACCACTCCCTTCTCGATTGGGCGCTTACCTCCCATCCTCACTGTGTCATCAGCTCTGGCCTCCTTTCTGACTCCATTAGCAATCACCACCTAACATAGTTGGTACGCAAAATCCACCGAGTGAAAACCCCTCCCAAGTTCATATTTCAACGGTCATATAAATCCCTAAACCTCTCCCCTCTTCTGGAAGAGTTAGCTCACTCCAACTGGGACCCTATCCTAAGTTGTTCTAACATGGATACTGCCCTCATGCACTTCAGGAACACCTTCCCCAGCACCTGGGACAAACATGCCCCCCTGCACTGTGCTAAGGTCCGTGGGTCCCACCGTCTCTGGATATCTCCCAAGCTGAGAGCTTGCCAACAAGTCTGAGACAAGGCATGGCATACATACAAATCCACGCTTCTCCCAGGTGACAATATCACCTACTGCATGCTCCCAAACAAATGCACAAAGGCCATCCGCATAGCTAAGGCCAAATACTTTAACAACACCCTAAACTCAAATCTTGGGAGGCCTTCTAAGTTCTGGAAAGTCATCAACTCCCTTTTCTCCCCCCCAACAACAAATCCCCCTCCTCTCCTCCTCTCACAAGGGACCCTACTCTCTGACCCTCTGACAGTAGCCTCTGAGTTCAATTTATACTTCAGTACTTGTGCTAAGACCCTCCTGGACTCTCTTCCTCCAGTACCCACACCCACTCCCCAGACAGCTACCCTCTTTCCACCAGGCCAGAACCCTTTCTCTTTCAGAAACATCTCCCCCACTGAAACCTTAGATGCCCTTCGCTCTCTGAACCCCTCCAAAGGTAAATCTCCAGACGGCCTTTTTAACAAACTCCTCTTCCTATCTGCACCGGCCATAGCTTCCCCCCTCGTTGCCCTGCTAAACCTCTCTTTCACCACTGAGTCTCTCCCCTCTGAGTGAAAACATGCCACTGTCCTACCTCTACCCAAAGGAGGTGACCCTACCTCCACTGCTAACTACCACCCCATCTCCCTCCTTCCCACCCTCGCCAAAATCCAGTAACACCTAGTACTATCACAGATGACCCACTTTCTCTCTGAAACAAATTTCTTCACTCCATTCCAGTCTGGTTTTAGGAAGAACCACTCCACGACCACCTCTCTACTAAGACTCATGGACTCCATCCTCTCTGGAATGCACACAGGACATATCACCACCGCTATCTTCATCGACCTAGCCAAAGCTTTCGATACGGTATCCCACTCCCTCCTACTGCCCTGCCTAGCTGGTGCTGGTCTATCGCCTTCGGCCAAAGGTTGGTTCAGTGCCTACCTACAAAATAGAACCCAATCTACAAAAATAACTGATTGCACCTCCCCCCACTCCCCATTACCACCGGTGTCCTCCAGGGCTCAGTCGTCAGCCCCATTCTCTTCTCCATCATACTAAACGATCTGCCAATGACTTGCTCCGCTACCTCTATACACATGTATGCTGATGACACAGTCCTCTTTACTTCTGGCTGCTCCCAAGAAGAAGTCACCTACAATCTCCAGACCGATTTCAACAAAGTACAACACTGGTTCAACTCCAACCAACTTTCCCTGAACGCCAAGAAGACAGTCTCTATGTCCTTCAGCACTAGACAGAGACTATCCTGATTTACAACCCCCCTGACCTTCCATACCCTAAATAACACCACCCTGGAAGATGTGCCCTCCTTTAGGTACCTAGGGGTCTGGCTTGATCACCACCTCTCCTTCTCCACCCATGCGGACACCATCCTATCAAACCTGTGAGCCAAGCTCGGTGCCCTCTATAGAAACCACGCCAGTCTACCACTTCCTGTGAGACTTGAAATAGTCCAGAAAATTATTCTTCCTTCCTTCGACTACTGCGATGTCATCTACAGCACTGCCCCAAGTCCATTTTATCCAGACTAGACCCTCTCTTCAATGCCTTCTGCTGCTTCGTCCTCGATGCCCCCCCTGCACCCATCACTGTAAGCTTTACCATTCAGTGGCCCTTCCACCCCTGAGCAACCGGCGCCTACTTCACTGTGCTAAATTTGTTTCTAACTTCTGGCTCGGTTCCCTCCCACCCTACCTCATTTCCTCCCTAACTTCCCCACCAACTCCAGTGCACGCCCTCAGGTCTACTGACTCCAGGCAATTAGCTATCCCTCATCGAAGAACCTCCGCAGGCCAATCTGCCTTCTCTTACCACCTCCCTAAGCTCTGGACTGACCTGCCGGCCCAAATCCACCATTCTTCCTCCAAATACTCTCTATCCTCCACCCTCTCTAACTTCTTCACACCCAATTGTACATGCCCTTGACCCCCCCGATGACTCATTCTCCACTCATGCCCCTCCTCCTTACATGCCTGACCAGAGGCTGGGACTCACCCAATTGACTGGCTTATAATAAAGTTGCCCTAACATTCCTTGCTCTTATCTCCCCAGGCTCATGCTCCCCATTTGCACTGCCAGCCCAATACATTTTTTCTCTTTCTCTTATTCTCTAGATTTCGGCACTTATGTAATCCATGGGTGGTTCTATGTTAATCAAACAGGTATGCCACCAGCCACATGGCACATATATGTAGTACTTCCACTTGCTTAAGCCTGCCTAGCTACACTCATCTATGTAACCACTGTTTTGATTCGACTCTAAATTTCAACCCATTATCTATTTTATGTATACTCCTCCTATGTAACCCATGTAACCACTGTGTTGAACTTGCTTGACTCTAACTGCATCACATTGTTTGTGTTATGCATACTCCTCCCATGTACCCCCCCCCCAGGTCGCACTGTGAGACGAGCATTGTTTTGCTCAGTGTGCCTCTCCTGGTGAAACATTTTCAATAAATAAATAAATCTCAATTGAATTGCAATGTGTTCAAAACAGACTTAGGATTTTTATAAAGAGAGAAAAAGAAATTATGTTATTATCAAAATTGGAAATAAATGTCTGGCCCAGTGGCATGGAGGGCTGAGGCATCATGCCTTACCTCCTGCTATGCTGGCAAATGTTCGTGGGAGAGGATTGAGCATATGGAGGACAGCTCTACTCTCCTGCAGAGGGAGGGACATGGAGGCCGGTGCATTTCTGGCACCTAGCAGTGGCTGGGTGTCGCAGCACCTGGGTCCCGTATGTAGGAGATGGGGGTGGGGTGGAGTAGTCATCTGGTATGCTGTCAGCAGAAGTGCGCACAGTTTGGCCATTGTCAGCATCTACATTGCTCCACTTCCGGGAAGGGTGGGAGGGAGTAAAAAGGGGGAGAAAATTCCTGGGGACAGCTGGATGATGCCGACCCCCACAGATGCCACTCCCATGAATGGCAGGTACTTCCTGAACCTGATCCATGTTCAGTGGGTTGAGGAATCCCCACCGCCCCACCATGGGGAGCAAGCCATGAAGAAAGAATGGAGGTGCACTGTGAGTGGGGGACAGGGCTGGTGAGATAGAGGGCTGCCCAGGATGGAGTACAAAGCAAGTAAAAAAAAATTGAAAATAAACAAATAAATAAATACATTAATAAATCTGTACTGCTTTTCCAAAAAACTTCCAAATGTAGTTGCTTTTTCTATATGGACTGAAATAATATACAGGAAATAAAATCTGATTTGCTGAATCATTACTATATACATACATATCTATATATATATATATATATATATATATATATATAGATATATATATATATATATATATATTCATTACAAATTTTGCTCCATTTCAGCAGTATGTAGAAGTACAGTTGTACACAGGAATTAAACATATTAAGCACATGAAATTAAGACATGTTACAATGTTACAGTCTATTCAAGATTCTAAACTATTTATGAATGGTGTCAGCAAAGTTCTGACTAACAAATCATTTAGCTAATGCAGATGATTCAATTACAAAACTGTGCATCATTAACATTATTTATTTACTTCTAAAATATACCTTTTTTCCTGCTGAAGGCTCTGTTCATGTTGGAAACCTTTTTCCAGCCAATATGTTTGACAAGTTTGTATCACTTCCACCTGCAATGAAAGGAAAGAAAAAACTCAGTTTTGATGAAACTATGTCTACAAACTCTGTTGTGAAAAAAATGATACCTGAAAATAAGCCATTTAGATATGCACAACATAATACTTGGTTCACTGAGAGTTAAATAATTCTCTATCCTTTTTCAAAAGCTTCTTTAATGAATATGCACTTAATATTGCACATATTGTACATACATTTACCAGTACATGCACATTTGTGTGTCCGAGGATGTGAGTCAGTCATCAAAGTAAGATAACGTTTTTTTATTTATATGTTATCAATTCAAATGGGATTGAGCTGCACACCAAATTCATGGTCTGACCTTTAACAAGATTTTGAACTCAGGCCAGCCTGATGTTTCATGGATTTCATGGTTTCAGCATAGCCTTTAGCACAGGAAGAGCAACATGAAAATGAAGCATAGTTTGTCATTCTTTAATCAAAGAAGGCAGGAGCTGAATGAAGACAGAAAAGAATGCATGCTTTCTATCTATGACTGGGTGGTCCTTCCAGACTAGTGTTAATCTGTGCAGCTGGAACTGGGTGGTAAAGTCCACAATGCATCCATCTATTCTTGCACCTATGAATACAAAGGAACGCTAGCCATTCTATCTGTTTTCAGGACTCTCAGACCACTTGGTTTGACACTGCTGTTAATGCGTATAACTGTAGATTAAAGAAACACACAAAGCCACTTTTATTTATAATGCCCATAAAATGCTTTGCCTTTTGAATAAAAACAAAATGAAAAAGGCAATTGTGTGTTCTGATTCTGAACAGTAGATTCTTGTGTTGTCTTGCTGCATAAAAACATAAAAAAGGCTATTGATTGAAAAATCCTCTTGTCTCACATGACAACTCCTACAATCACTTAATTGCAGGGGTAAGGTACCTCTGCATCCATTGCTTGCTCATATGCATGGTAAAGTTATTGACTAGTGCAGTTCAACGTGCTCAGTGCTAAGAGTCTGATGCAACCCTAAACAATGCAAAGTTTGTCAATAGTGGAGGCTGGCAGGGAGGGCTATGAGCATCTGTGTTTACTCTCTTCACCACCAGTGTGGGTGGCTCAGGGTACTGCTCATTTAACAACACCTAGCGGTGGTGTGATGGAGGTGCCACTGGTGGCATGAGAAATCACGTGCTGCCTGGCACCCCATGGGCACACAAAATTGGGGAGATGGGTTGAAACTTAACTAGAATAAAAAGCCTCTTACTAGTCAGAGGAGGATGCTAGGCTGCAATGCCACCCATGCTTAGCAAGAATGCACTAATGCCCTGCTCCTCCCCTTCAGCATCTTTGCATGGTATGATAAATGTACTCACCCTGTTGAGTTCCTGACCAAGCTAATAGGGGCATCCCCCCCTTGGGGGTAAGTAAGATTGTTCCTTGCACTGAGGGTTTGAGGGTCTTAATGAAGAATGAAGCTCATGCTAGTGCCAGAGTCCCAGAATGTAAGAATGCAGGATGGTAGGGCAAAAGACTATCCTAGTAAGGATGACCATAAACAGAATAAAGCAAAAAACTGAATGATGGATCTACTATGGTTATGTAACTCATTACTTCCAGTAAGTGGGACACGTACAGCTATAAAAACTCTACTGTTCCTAGAAAAAGTGTTTTCATGGCTACAGCACATTGTTTTTATAAAGAAGAGCAGTGAAGGTTCAGAATAACACACCCATACTATAGACAGTAACTATGCAAAACTGAGTGCAGACATAATGGAACTCTACATATTAACTTGTTAAATTTAAGTTATCAAACACTGTACACACCCACATTTTGATGAAAGAGAATATATTTATCTCAGGAAAAAGAAAGCTACACATTTACAGCAAGTCATCAAAATATTTAATTTATTTAAATATTTTCTGGAAGAGCATACTGAGCTGAAATAGTTAATTTCCAGACAAGTCCTGGGAAACAGATACTGTGGTGGTAAACACAAATTATTAAAATCCAACAGAACATTATTCCAACAGTACAACAAATAAAAAGTGCAATCCGCAGGGAACATGTAAGAATATACTGTAAACTTGATGCATAAGCTTGTAATAAAAGCTACAGTTGTTTTAATAAGTACCAAATTGGTTCAATGCTTACTCAATTTTAGAGATATAGTTCTGTAAAAGAAAAATGTGCCTTTACAAGCTAGAGCCCATTCATTTTCATAAAGTATTTTTTTTTAGATAGTAGATCTTAAAACATTGCCATTTGTTCAAAATGTGGACAGTATCTTGAAACCTGAGAAAAATAATTAATATTCTTCTTAAGAAGTTTTGAGTTGGGCTGACCCAGTAGCACAGCAGTAGGACTGGTGCTTGTTTCACTGTTGGCATTTTAGGAATGAGCACAGGCCATTGGGAGCTGGCCACATGAGGAAGGATTGAGCATCCCAGGGATTACTCTTCTTCCTCGGGGAGAGCGGGGATGCAGTTCTCGCTGCTAGATTGCTGACTGGTGGGGAACAGTTGGCAGCTTAATTGGGTTCACCAGAGGGGAGGAGTTGTTGCCAGATAGCTGCCAAGCATGTGTGTCACAGCACACATGTGCAACACATCATTGTGCACTGGCACACCAGGGGAGAAAATTGAGAGGCAGAAAGAAAATGTCAGCCATCCAGGCTGGCAACCCCCACAGGCTGTTGCATGACCAACACAACTGGCCACCCACAATATTGAAGTCCTAAGTAGGGTGTGGATAACCAGTAGGTCTGTGTGAAGGTTGGCAACTGGGCTGGGCTTGGGGGAGGTACTGCTAAATGAGACCAGAATGAGAAACAGCTTAGTGGGAAAAGAAAAAAAAAATTCTGAGTCACAAACTTGTTTTTGTGGAAAATACATGTTATGAATGTAAAACCCTTAAGATTTTTATTTCAAATAGGCCTTCTCCTACTGCCACTCTTTCATCTGGAAACATCTTCCTTTGACTCTTCACTCTGCTCCCCATCCCCTGCTTTTCTCATTCAAAGCTCTCCTCTGTGATGTGCCTGTACATATCCATTCATTCATTCATTTATCAGATCAGCAAATATTTCTTTTCAATAAATACATTTTTTAAATCTTGTACAAAAAAAAACTATCTTTACAATTTAAATACATTGTTTGTAAACAATGTACCCAGAAACTATAACAAGAGTAAAATAAAATGCAAATTAAGGATACTAAAATAACTGGTCAACATTCACTCATGGTCAACTGACAAAACTCTGGAGCTGAATTTTATTAACTAATGAAAAGTGCATGAAACAGCTGAGTGGGTTTGGGCTCGGTTACCCACATCCCCAGTATGCCATAATCTCTATACAAGATGATGTATTCAATATCTTCCAACACTGTACATTTATGTAAGAAAAGTAGATTACAAATATCTTATCAAAGCATTTAAACAGTTAATATCACTAGAATTAAAGAGATACAAGAGAATATCCTCCAAAGTTAGAACTGATGTATTTATTTATTGTGACTTTGATAACTGGGTGCAGTCCACTGGGAAATGGCCTATTCCCGGTATTGACCAGAACATGAAGCCAGAGATACATATAGCAATAAGTGAGGAGGCAATTATATTACATTTCATGTAAAACAATTACATTTATAATGGTCAAATAGTTACTGTTGATACTGTACAATGCCAAAAGGAATTTGCCTTCCTCTGTTAGGCAGGTATGGTGTTTTAATGTTTGGTAGTGACCTAATCAAAGGAACACTGATCCCGTGAGGTTCTGAACTGGGTGAACAACAATAAATAAGCTGATACTGATCTGAGGCCCTGAGGCCTTTCCAGGAATGGAGCAGTTTGAATGAACATGAGGGAGTGCTAGGGATAATGGATTTTTTTTGTTATTCAATATATTTTATTCATAGTTTTTTCATAATACAGAAAGAGATTCACAGAACAGCTTCAGTTACATAGCCAAAAATTAGCATGGATCTATGAGGCCATATTTTCAGACATGTTTTCAAATATATCAGTTCCCTTACCCAATTTCCTCCCATTAGTACCAAGTGCAGGAGTCCATTCTGAGAAGAACATTGACATACAGGTAAACTATGTACTATTCTAAGGCTTCCATGCTACTAGTAAAGCATCAAGAGTACCCCATTTATTTAAATAAGACTGCAGTCTATCATTCATCATGGCTATGTGTTTTTCTAACATAAGAGCTAGAAATATTTCTCTGTGCCATTCTTGCACAGAGGGCAGGGAGTCTTCTTTTCAGTGTCTCATGATTATTCATTTAGACACAGCAGATATTAAGGCTATATAAGTTTTCCTCATCCTGATGGTCCCTGGTGGGAAATAATTAAGCAGGCAGGTTTCAGGCAAAAACAATGTTTCCAAACCCAGCAGTGGGTCTAGTGAGCTTTGTATGGCTTGCCAAAACACTTGGACCTTTGGACAAGTCCATACCATGTGATATAGATTCCCATATGCACCCATACACTGGTGACACTGCGGAGAAGGGAATTTCCCAATCTTATGCAACCTTGCAGGGGTGAAATATAGGTTGTGCATTATACTGTATTGCACTAACCGAAGTCGATCTTGTTTGATGAACCTGTACATGTTACTCCAGACTTGTTGCCAAGTATTGATATCTTCTTTGGGGGATAATTTATGAACCCAAAAATAACAAATACCCTGAGGAAATTGAGGATCAAGGGATTGCAGTTCTTGGTAAACTTTGAAAACTGAATGTGGTTGGTCAGCTGTCTGTAAGAGGGAGGATAATTCTATTTTAGGAAGGGCAAGTCCAGATGGGTTTTGCATAAAGGAAGCCACTGCTTGCTTAACCTGCAAGTATTTAAAGGGGTTTCCAATTGGACAGCAGATACCATGTTGAAATTGGAAATAAGGAAGGACTCTGCCATGAGGAGCTATATCCTCAAGTCGAGTTCCCACTAGAGGAGCCCAAAATATAGAAGAGATGGGCCTATTTTGGATTTGAAAGTCATGGTTACCAAGAAGAGGCTGTTCCAGGGATTTATGCAAATCAAGATTCAGGGAGAGCTGCATCTGGTGTAAAGCTTTTAGGGACCATCCCACTGGGTTTTTCTGTAATTCTTTGAGGATAGACCTCAGAGAGGAGTAAATTAGAGCTGGAAGGGTGCAGGAGGCTTTAAGGGCCAAAGTCTTTTCAATGTCCAACCAAAGGGGGAGATATGACCCCAGGCCTCCTGAGCCCAGTGGAAGAACCCAGTGCACCAGTTTGCTAATATGAATTGCCCCATAATATGTGAAAAAGGATCGGAGGGAAAGGCCACCATGTAGTTTTGGTGCTATGAGTTTGGAATAGGCTCTTCTGACTCCTTTCCCTCTCCAGATATATTGGTTTAACAGTTTTTAAAGGTTAATAAACCAGGATTTAGGAAAGAATAAACCTATCATACTTAAGGATAGATGATCCGGGGCAGCACATTCATTTTAATAGTGCTGATCCTGCCCCACAGAGAGATTGGTAATGCACCCCATCTTTCCAGATCTGTTTTTATTATACTTAGTAGGTTAGAAAAGTTCTCTTTTACCATTGTAGAAATCTCCCTAGAGACTTTAATACCCAGGTAGGTCAAGGACTTCAATTCCCATGTTAAGCCATATTCCTCTATGTCCATTGGTAATAGTGTCCAATTCAGAGAAAAAAATGTAGTTTTTGAAAGGATAAGCTTATAATAGGAGACCTTTGAGAAATAATCTATTTCTGGTAATAAGATCGGTATATCAGCTACAGGGTCTTCTAGGTGTAGCAACAGATCATCAGCATAAGCTGATAGAAAATGTTGTTGCTTCCCCACTGTAATTCCATGAAAGCTTTGAGAAGAAAGTAATCTTTGAATCAGGGGTTCCAGGTACAGGTTAATAAGGAGGGAAAGGGGACAGCCCTGCCTGGTGCCACAGTACAGTGGGAATGATTTAGAAAGAACACCATTGCACCAGACATGGGCTGTTGAGGAGACATATAATAACTTAACCCATTTTATAAACTCTTTTGGGAGGCTGAAGCATGATAGGGTGGCAAAAAGAAAACCCCAAGAAACTCAGCCAAAAGCTTTCTCTGCATCTAATGCAATGAGAGCAGCTGGGACATCTGAGTTCATGGTTAAGGCTAACAGGTGCAGTAATCAGTACTTATGGTCACTAGAGGATCTACCTGACATGAAACCAACCTGTTCATCACTAATGAGCTTAATCATCAGAGGTCCCAACTGGTTGGCTAGTACTTTGTCCAATATTTTTATGTCAACGTTGAGTAATGATATGGGACGGTAGTTCTCTGAATATTGAGAGTCCTAAACTGGTTTGGGGATAAGGGTAATAAGTGCCTCTAGGAAGCTATGGTCAGAAAACCCATGTCCATACCATGAGTTGAAGACAGTCGTTAGGAGGGAAGAAAGTTCCGAGATATAAGTTTTATATAGATTAGTTGAGAGACCATCTGGTCCTGGAGACTTATTTGAGGGGAGTTGTGTAATTGCTTGTTTAACTTCCCATTCCTCAATATGAGGTTCCAGTAAGGAGGTTTTATTTGGGGATAGGTCAGGGAGGTTAACCAAGTCTAAATATTTCCCAATATCTTCTTCCATTGGAATTTCTTCTCTTGGGACTGTGTAAAGGGCCTGACAATATTGTCTGAACCCAGAGGCAGTGTTGGGTAAGTTAATTTTTCTGTTTCTTTCTATTACTTTTGTAAACTTGTTCCAGAAAGATCTGTGCAGTCACTAGCAAGGATGGAGAAGTACTGGAAAATGTTATACACCTTACAGTTATAATTACTTATGTCTTTTCATACAAAAGAAATATGCAACTGTAATTGATTACATTTATTTTAAAGTAACTAGTAACTAACCTATTACTTTCAAAAAATGTAATGTTTTATAGTTATTTGTTCTTTTTGTATTGTTTTTGTATAAAAAGAAATAAGTAACTATAATTGTAAGGTGTATTACTTTTTCTAATACTTATCCATCCTTGCTAGTGACTGCACAGAACTTCCTGGAACAAGTTTCCAAATGTGATAGAAAGTAATAGAAAAAGTAACTCACCCAAAACTTCCCAGAAGTTATTTCCCGTGGGTCTGTGGTTATAGGGCCATTTCGTGTTCGGCACAGGCCAGGTATGAACCGTGTAGTTTCTGCCATTTTGATCTGGATGGCAAGCAATTTGCCCACACATTCTCCAGATTCCAAGTATTTAGGCTTGGTTCTCTTAAGAGAAAGTTCAGCTTTTTGGGACATAAGGTCAGAGAATTGGGTAAGTAACCTATGCAGTTTAATCCAGTTGGTCTCTAATGAATGTCGACTGATATCATGTTCAAGGGATTTAATAGAATCAGGTAAGTCCTTGACTTGGGACTTGAAATTTTTGGTTCTAGTGGATGTGAGGTGGATGCATTCTCTTCTTAATGCACATTTTAGGGCTGCCCAAACCACATCAACTCTAGTAACTGATCCCAGGTTGGTCTCCAGAAAGTGGGAACGAAGTCCATGAGATGATCCCGAGTATAAGAGATTTGGAGTAATTGGTTATTTAAACACCAAAGGGAGTCTGTCCTGATTCCTGGTCCTAGTAAACAGATAAGGGAAACAGGAGAGTGGTCTGATACAACTCGGGCACGAATACATGCATCAATAACTCCTGGCAGAATATGGGAACTAATCAGCAAATAATCTATTCTTGAGCAAGTTCGACAGGGAGAGGAGAAAAGGGTATATTGACGTATTTCTGGGTTTAAGACTCTCCATATGTCTATTAACCCTGCCCCATACATAAGGTCCTTTAATGCTCTCTGTGCCAGTGAGAAACCAACCTTCTAGTGTCTGACCTATCCAGCTGCAGTTGGGGCATAATGTTCCAGTCCTCCCACCAGAAATGTTGTTCTAGGTGGATTAGAAACCACTAGGCCTAAAAGGTGTGCAAAAATTGCAGGGAATCCAAATTTGGGCCCTATATAGATCCAATCAAAATTGGTTGTGAGTCTTAGAGTCCCCAAAGTGATACATAACACCCAATACTATCCCAGACCTCATGCTCAAGTTTAAAGGGTATAGTCTTGCTAATTAGGATAGCAACTCCCCTCTGATTAGTGGATACTCCTGCCCCAAAAGATTGTCCAACCCAGCCTTTACACAATAATGAGGTGTCCTCTCTTCTAAGATGAGTTTCTTGCAGACACACAATTCCAGCTGTAAGACATAGTAAGTGTTTTAAAATAACCTGCCTTTTACATCTCTCTCAAGTGCCCTTGACGTTCCAACTCAAAATAGTACACATTACACACATTTGCTAGGTAATAGATATCAATCTAGCAGCCAAAAAGGAATCAACAATGCTAGAATACAGGAAACTTTGACACTTGGAACGCCCCCAAATCCAAACAGGAAGTGTAACAGTTTTCCCACCCCACCCCAATCCTCCCCCCCAAACCCACAGATTAACAAAACAGTGTGGTAATCTAGTGCCTTAGTATCTACCCCCAGTTCTTTAAACTGCACCGGTGTATTCATTCTGCCAGGTGATGATGTAGTGCAGCTCCACGAGTAGTCCCCCCCATTCCCCGCTACCCAATTATCAAGTAACATTAACTTGTATTAGAAACCTAAAGAAATTATGTTCAGAACCAGAGTATATAATCAGCTCTTTGCTGTATGCCTCCATTCTTGGTGGAGCTTTAAAACACTTAGTTTGGCTTATATCCTCTGCCTGCTAACAAGGATTATGCATTTAGTTAAACATAAGACTAAACAGGGCTCGGGATATTAAGCAAAAAATGCAATAAAAATAAGTCCTGTCGATATGAAAAATGAGTCTTCCTTGTTAAGTCATAGCAGCAATACAGCAGTAATAGACAGAGTATTAACCAAGAGTCACTCACTTTGAAGATAAAAGAAAACAGTTAATCACTTTTCCTGGGGTAAGTGAGTGTTTCCAGATGGAGCAAGATTACCACTGAAGTCACAGGCAGTTTGCGAGAGAAACTGATTTTAGATTAAGCTGCACAAATCTGATCAGCTTGCATTCTTTTCCGAATTCCAGGCATGATGCTCTTAGTCCGACTCAATGAAATACATCCCGGTAAGACGAGTAATCCTGAAAGTTTCCAATGTTATGCATTACAAATTATACCCACAGATTGTTCAGAAGAGCTCATTTAAAAAGATCTGGTAGAACTTTTTTGAGCTTGAGTAAAGCTTATTCATGGGTTTCGTATGTTAGCCATTGGTCATTAATTTTCACTTGCAGTGTCGCCGGGTATTTCACTCTAAACAGCTTCCCAGCAGCTATCAGCTTAAAGACCAATGTGTGTAATTCTTGTCATCTCACTCGGATGGATTGCGGCGTCTTCTGTGATGCCAACCTATTTGCCTTCCCATTGTACCTCCAGAAGGGTCTTCACCTGAGCCAAGATGTGTTGCTTATCTAGAAAGTTAAGCTGTTTAAAAATAAGAGGTCTGGGTGGTGAACCGGGTGGTGGTGGTGGGTGAAGTGCCCGATGGGATCTATCTATTACATACATGGTACCATTTGGGGAGGGACCTGCTATCTTTCTGCCAAATTATTGAATAAAATGTATTGGGGAGCTGCCTTCTTTTTCTGGAATCACAATAATGAGCAAGTTATTTCATCGACTTCTCCCTTCCAGGTCCTCTAACTTCTCAAGTGTTTTAAGTTGCCTGATAGTAGTGGTATGATTGATTTCAGCCTTGTCGCATTTTTTCTCAAGGGATAAGATTCTAGCTCAAGAGTCCCCAACTCTCATAGTTAGAGAATCTACTGTAGTTTTAATAAGATGCAATTTGTCCAATACGTTAGCAATCGAATCCTGCATTGGTCTCATGATTTCTAGGAATCTCTCTGTTCCATTAGTGCTATAGGCCCCATTGTAGATTTAGCAGCTTGTTGTTTAGGCTGCTTGGAGACCTTGTCCTTCTCGGGCGTTGACGGAGGACAATGCTGTGGTGGTGCTTTGGCATATAAACTTCCATGTTTGGAGTCTGCAGATGCCGGCAGTTATTAGACACAATTTTGGTGAGTTATATTAGAAATCTGGGTTCAAATAAAGCTTTTAGTTGCTGGTTTTAGCGGGAGAGGAACGGAGCAATGGGAACTTGCTGCTTCTGGTTAGGCTGCCATCACGTGACCAAGATAATGGATTTTATAAGTAGTGTTGTCCATCACATAGAAGTATAGCATGGTTTCAGGGGAGAGCCATGCAAAGTACAAATAGATTAAGCAATAGTACTATGCATTTGTCTATTAACATTTATGGTAAAACACCCTATACAGTTGTAGAGAGACTAGAAACTATATATTTCCCTAACAGATAAAGATGTAAAGAGAATGGCACCATAAACCAGGAGAAGAAGACAGCTGACGTTTGCAATTGCCAAATAGACTTTGTCAGTAAGGCACCACCTAACAGTTTAATGAATTTCAGGTCTCCTGTTTACTTGAACAGCAAGGTGGTCCAGGTGAGATACGAAGCACGGAGCATAACTGAAGTGGATTCCTCGATATTTAAAACTGCTGAAAGCCTCAAATTTTGAACCATCTAATATGCGTATGCCAAAGGCACCAGTAAGAGTATTTACTCACGTTGGGATCTGTAATGCATGGCTTTTCTTTTCTTTTTTTCTTTAAGGGTGTAAAGTATCTGCAATTAAATCCCCAATTTAATGAAATCTCTCTTATACTATAACTCCAGTTTCCAACTTCCATCTTTCCTCCAAATAATTGTTGTACTTGTATGTTATGTTTTTTGTAAATTTAACTTTCATTAAAAATGTTCAGTCATCTACAATAACAAAAATACAGTGCAATAATGTCAGTACAGGCTGGCAAAAGTTATCCATGATACATAGCATGTGTAGAAAATGCTCTCATTGAAAGAATTAGTCCAACACTGACAAACCCACCCTCTAGTGCACAGATCGAGAGTGGGCCATGTGGCTGGTAAGAGTTTGCAACTAATAACATAATCCCTCTGAGCGGGTCCACAATCACTTAAGAGCAATGAAGCTACAGTCATGGGGGGGCATGCAGGAAGGGTGAGGAACAGTGGGGATTGGCATTGCACCCTTTTGGTAATATAGCTTGAGTTCCCAGTATGTAAAGGGCAGCAAGGTTGGGAGATCACCAGTCCAATTATCTCTTCATATGTAGTATCAAGAGACCAATGTTGGATCCCTACTTATGGCATAAATGAGTCAGAATGTCCATTTAAAGTTCTCAGAGTGGTCATTAAGGGAGAAAGTGTCTTTTTTGATAGAATAAATTTGTTCTACCAATGTACACCATGTTGGGATGTTAACCAGCAGCAGGTGATCAGCTTTTTCACGGCTGTAAGGAGGATACCAAGCTGGTACCAAGTGTGTGTGTCCTAAAATCCCTATGGGAACTGCAGGAATAAATATAATTCTAAAGTGAGCCAGCTAGGTCTGCTATGTAATTCTTATAGCTCCTTTTCCAGATCCTGGAAGAAATGATGGAGTACCAACCAAGTCCACATGATATGAGTATATGTTGCTCAAGTTTCCCTGCACTTAAGCCAGCAAGCTGTGAAGTGGGCAGGAGATTAGTATACAGTAGTAGATGGTGTTTTAAAATAACAGTTAACTGCTTCCAACTGTACTCCTGCCATGGATGGGAGCTGGTCACCTTTGCTGTGACAAGACACGTTCGGTGCCAGACTTCCAGTGGAAGTTCCACTCCTAGTTCCTCCTCCCATCCTAGAGTTATTTCCAGGAGTGCTTCACCCAGGGTGTCCTGGAGTGCCTGGTATAAATAGGAAGTCATATGTGAGGAGGATCTTGTTTTAATCAGGGACAGGAAGTAAGTCATGATTGTAGGGTGTGATGTGATGGTAGAAGCCCCCAAAAGAAGGGTATGGTAAAAGTGCCAGATTTGAAGATGTCTGAAAAACTCCTGCTGTCTCAGGACAAATGAGGTCTGCAGATTAGCAAGTGATCAGCATCCTGAATCTGAAATCACTAGTGGAAGATACTGCAAAGAGAACTGACCCCAGATGTAATAGCCTGGATCTATCATCACTGGCAGGAAATTCTCTAGCAGGGAAATCGGGGAAATCAAGTCCAGAAAAGGAGAAAGGTGCAATGTCTTACAGATAGATTGCTATATCAGCAGTGGGTGCTATAACAAGAGTTTGGCATACCAGCAGAGGTTCCTTACAGTTTTAGAATGATAGACATCCCTAATATAGTCTGTATTGGGAAGGAATTCCCTTTCCAGTTCATGCTAGACAATAAATGAATCACCCAGGTGCCAGTATAACATGAATCTGATTTGGATCACCCAATTGTAAAGGTGTAAGTTAGGGTGGTCCAGGCCTCCTGCCCTTCTTGATAGGAATAAATGCTTCAGTTTGACTTGTTTCTTTTGGTCTCCACATGTAAACTGGGACATATCTCTGTTCCAGAGGTGCCATGTGGATAATGGGAGGTGTAAGGGAATACTCTGGTGCAAGTATAACACTCTTGGAGGTGTTACCATCTGGGCTACTTCAACCCTTTGATAGAGGCTTAATGGTAGTGTTTTCCACCTAGTAAACTCCTGCATAAGCTGTTGGATAAAGCGCAGATAGTTATCCTGGTAGGTGACGTTGCTAGAGTGGGCAACATAGACCCACAGGTATTTTAATTTAAGTTCCCATCTAAATGAGTATCTCTGCTAAGTCTCTCGGGTTAGGTTATAGTGAAAGTTAAGAGTTTGTCTTACCTGGATTGATCTGGTACCCTGAAACCTCCCCATAGGACTGCAACAGGCAAACACCTGAGGATATGCCTCCTCCAGATTGGAATGCTAGTGAAGCATGTCATCTGCATATAAAACTGTTCGGTGAACCTCCCCTCCCACCTGAATGCCTCCAAACTGGTTTGACTCCCATATGGCCAGTATTAGTGGTTCTATAAAGGCTGCAAACAAATGGTGGGATAATAAACAGCCCTGACAGGTGTCTCTGAACAGTACAAAAACCTCTGAGTGATGCCCATTTACATTAAATCAAGCAAGTGGAGCAGTATAAATTTTTTGGAGTATTTAAATGACAGTTAGAGTAAAAGGAACAGGACTGGGGTCTGAGGTGTACTGCCCTCCCGACAATGACCCAGTCAACCTCTAGAATGAATGTATGGAAAAATGTATGTGCAGTTGACTGTTAGTGGGGGATATGGATTAAAGGCATCACAGCTAAGTCATGGAGTAATATTGAAATCCCCTGCCAGTAATACAGTCAGGTACCCTTAGTAAAAGTGACTATGCAGTCCAAAAGTTGCTTCACTGTATGGGTGTTAGACCCAGGGGGTAGGCATATGTTAGCCAAGGTAAGCTCTTCACCATGCAGGGTACCCTGTACTGTAATAAGGCAGCTGTCTGGGTCAGCCCAGACCATGCTTTCCTGTGATGAAGAGCCCTGGGAGAATCAATATGGAGGAGGAGGAGAAGGCAGCTAAATATCCAAATTTCACTAATTTGGCATGCTCTTGGTCTGTTTAATGGGTCTTCTGGAGAACTAAAAGGTCCAGTTTGGTCCTTTTAATTTGGAATAGCAACTTTGAGTGTTTTTATTGGACTGGGGGGGCCCTTAACATTTAAAGAATACAAATATAAAGTCAGGTTCATCATTAGCCCATCCAGAGAGAGGTTAGGGAAACATAAGGGTGCTGCTTCTTCCCCCACTACCAAGCCACTCCAGCCAGCCCAGCCACCACATATACCAGATTCACTAGTAGACCATGACGTAAAAAGGATAGGTGGGATTTATAACTAGGAAGCATGAACAAAGAGAACTTACTCTATCCAAGGGGAGCTGCATCTAAGTGCACAAGGGCTAAAGGCCCTGAGATAATATACAAGAACATCAAACAGAGAGCAAAGTGAACACAGTGGTGGCAACTGGGCTACCCACCAAGGCTTCCAAGGTTGGGACCTAAATTTGGATCTTACAGGCAGGGTGTTTACTGCCTGAAAAGAGTACCTTACTGGGAGGAGCCTCCAGCCAGGATCAGCAAATGGGGGGAAGTGTAAGGGATATCTTGCAAAGTGTGAAATCAAAGGATGCATGAGCAGCTCCGGCTTAGCTCAGATGTCCAAGTATCTTAGAGGGAAAACAAAAGGGGGAGTAATTGAAAATAAAACATTCCAGCTACAGGGACAATACATAATATTATAGATTTATTTATTTTTTATTTATTTCATTTTTGATAACTGGGTAAGTGCACTAGACACAGAAATGCCTATTTTCAGGCACAACCCGGGAGAGTACAAGTGAGAACAGTCAATAAAAATACAAATACAATATGGTACAGAAAGTACAGTACAAACTCATCATGATAAGGTCAGTAACATCACTAGAAATAATGCAAATCAGAATATAGATAGCATACATTGTGAAAATACAATGTGGTATAGAGAAAGTGCAGTTCAAGGTCATCACATTAGGTTAGAAAATTACACTAGAAATACTACAAATCAGAATATATATTCTGTACATTGTGAAAACAACAGTGAGAATGCAAGATATACAATTTGAACAAGATGTACACAGAAATAGATTCCTAGATTCAAATTACAAATAAAGTAGTAATAGCTAAAATATGAGGTGGGCAACCTGGATGCTTAGGTCAGAAGTAGGGAGGGAGGTAGGAAACATATGAGGCAGTCTACAGAAATAAAAGAGAGGAGCAGAGCCTGACAAAGCTAGGAGGAAAATAGGGCAAGGTTACAAAAAAAGGACCTAGCTGAAGGAATCAGAGTTAAGTGAAGAGGTTCAGGTAGTGAGGAGAAGGGAGAAAATGCAGGGAACGAGTTGTAGAAGAGGGAGTTCAAGGAGAATGAAAACAATTGCACGAGTCAGTTATATTGAGTTGTGAGTATAGCAACCTTTTGAAATTTTCGTGGGTTGGAGAGAGCCTAAGGCCTACTGGGAGAGAGTTCCAAAAATTGGGTACAGCATGGGAAAAGGCCTGGGTCTCCATTTGAGTTTTGCAACTAGGTATAATTAGAAGAGTTTTGATCCCCAAACAAAGATTATAACTCAGGTTTGTTGGTGTCAGCATGTTAGGGAGAGGGAAGGGAACATCAATGTGAATGATATTATCTATAAGGTAGCCAAATGACAGAGCTAGATGAAATGAAGGGGAGGGCCAATTTAGGTACTGTTACTGTAGAGCTTACAGTGGGGAGTAAGGCATGGTGATCCTAACGCGTAACGACAAATGCTGTTATATGTAGCATCCCACTTGAGAAGGTTGGTTTTAGCAGCTCCAGCATAGGTTACCGAACCACAGGCAAGGACAGGAAGTAGAACACCCTGAGCAATGGCAGTCCTAGCAGAGGTGGTTAGAGCATAGCTTGTACAATAGGCAATGTCAATTTTGGAATTTACAGCTTTGCATGTA
Source organism: Neoceratodus forsteri (assembly GCA_016271365.2). Lineage (NCBI taxonomy): Eukaryota > Metazoa > Chordata > Ceratodontiformes > Ceratodontidae > Neoceratodus > Neoceratodus forsteri. The sequence continues at coordinate 1,319,416,783 of CM028132.1, forward strand.
GAGGCGATGTGGAGGTCAAATTCTAGCGAGGGTTAAAGCATGAGCATGAGATATGTGAAGAAGCTCACATTTTCCAGAAAGGAATCATCTGCACAAGCAATAGACAGCTTCCTAACACATTTCCTTAATCTAGCCGAAGAGCCGAATAACATGGACTGTGTTTTATGAGCACTTACAACCAAATTGTTATGTGTGAGTCAATGCTGGATCATGAGGAAGTCTGATATAAAAGTGGTATTAAGGTCAGTGATAGATTTTGTCCTATGATATAGAATCAGATCATCCAAATAAAGCAGGGATGAGCAGGAGGAGAAAATTTTATAGATATCATTTATTAATAGAGAGAAGAGTAGAAGACCCAGGATAGAGCCCTGGGGGACCCCAATATTTATTGTAGAGAGACTGGAGACAGCAGAATTAAATTTGAGTCCTTGTTTTCTGTCAGACAGGCAACTGGTAAATCAAGAGATGACAACTGGGGAAAAACCTAAGGATAGCATTTCATCTAAGTGAGTGATTGACCAAATCAAATGTCTTTGTTAAATCTATGAAGGCTGCCCCCAGTTGTAACATGTCCCAGAAGACAGACAGACACAGTATTAATAGACTAGAAATAAATCTGGTCCATGGGGGTAATTAATAACAAAATTGAAAGCCCAGTAGTAATAGCTGCCAGTAGTCATCCAAAAGAATACTAAGCCATTGGGCAACTGAATGCTGTAGTCAAAATTGCCCAGGGTTTAAGGCAACTGGTGGGTAAAATACAATATTTGAAAGTTATGCTGTGATATCTAAAGACTGGTAGTCAGCAAGCCAGTAATGGGATTTGCACTTGCAGCTCTGCACTGACCTCTGCAGTGGGGTAGCCTGAATCTAGCTGGCGTAAAGTAGTGCAAAAACCAAGTAATGTAGCACCCCTAGAGACAACATGGTCAACTGCTAGATATTCACATGGGAGGTAATGGATGATGTCAGTTCAAACCGCTCCCCAGCTACCGTTATTAAAAAAAAAAACAGTCAGGAAATGCCCCCCAGCAGGGCTGGTGCCTCCAGACCCCCCCCAGAGGGCTAGCCCTCCTCACACATCCCTGTTTCCCAGAAAGCCCCTGGGCCCCCTCCAAATCCCAAGCTAGTTACCAATCAATGGTACCCAGGACTCACCTTCAATGTTTGTGCCCTTCTACCAGAGGTCCTGTTTGCATGGGTATCTAAGTCCTGGTTGCTGCTGGTAAGGACTATAAGACCATCCCATCTGCAGTCAACAATCAAGTTTTCAAGAGTCAGTAACAAATTGTGTAGATGCAACTGTACAATAGCCACACTGCTTGTGGGCCTGTAGGAGCTGGTGGTAACTCGAGTGAGTGGTTCATTATTAAGAAAGGCCTTTCCTCTGCTTCCCTTAGTGCTTCATGGGGGGCGGGGTTAAGTAACTGAGGAGAAATCACTGACTAGTGGGATCTTGAAGGCCACAGTATACATGTGAAGACTGTTGGCAAAACAGATACGAGAAATTTCAGAAAGCTCACACAGAAGGTCGACAGAATATTAAAATACACCCACTTTTTTGCCATTTGCTGGCTCATGGGGTAGGGAGCAAGGGAAGGAAGACAAAGAGATGCAGTGGAGAAGAGTTGGAGGGGAGATCACTAGAAGGCACCAGGAATCCCCCTGTTGATATGAGAGATAGTTCAGGTAGTAGGATCAGAGCCAGCAGTTACAGTGTCTGTGTTAGATGTCTTTATTAGATTGGAGGTCAGGGACAATCAAGCCAACAATGCTAACATCATTGTGTTGGGTCATCCTGAGAGTGCTAAGATGGATCAGCTCCTCTAATTCCTGAATGACTGAGTGAAATCTTTGAAATTACTTACCAGACTGCCATTTTCAAAAGATCATAGTGTATCCTGGGCCATTCATAATACCCCTTCCTAAATGCTGTTCAGGTTGGACCTGTAAAAGTGTTGTAACTACTGTATATATCATGCAAAATATGCTGTTCCTTTTGTGTACCTCATATGCGTTGGTAACTAATGAGTTATTTTGTAGTGGGCACAGTAGATCTAAGCCAAAGTTCCAGGTTTATATCAACTTACTTAAATGGAAATTAGGCTTAGATTTGACAAACATTCCAAAAGGCATAATATAATATACATTATGTTGCAGATCTCCATACATACATAGAGCAGCGCATTATGAGAGGAATCATCACATCACAGTCTTGCAGGTTTGTTGTTCTCATTGGGGGCTGTGAATCAGTGTGGAGCCAGTTACACATAATTCACACACACACAGCTCACACAGCTCCACACCCATGGACAGGCACATGAGTGCATGGTATGCACTACTGCATGCCTCCACAGACTGTCTGCTTTCAGTCCCACCTCCCTGGTGCACTGCTGCATGGGTGGAGGATTGAATGACACAGGCAAGAATCCAATCAGATGCCTGTACTAGGTCCCAGAGTGGATCCTTTCCTCCATGCAAGCAGGGGATTGTAGGAGGATGCAGGAGGGACCAACTGATTGTTTACAGGTAAGTGACTGAATGGCTGCCTTCAGCCCTCCCTGTCTGCCCAGAGGGCTGGGTCACCATGGTGGGGGGATGGCTGTTTCAGCCACAGCCAGCAGTCAAAAACCAGGACACGCAAAGGATAGAGCAGGGTCTTTTCCTGCACATCCTGCAACACCCTCATCCAGCACTCCCTATCTTCATCAATGGTGCAGAGTGTGGGCAGGCCCCCCAAGACACACCCCTAGACAAGCCATGCACATAACTCATGCCTGACCAGGGGATCCAGTGCAGAAGGGACATACATCCCTTCCTTGAATGTGCTCAGAGGGTTGCAGAACCCCCAGTGCAAGTCAATCAGTCTTAGAGCTGCCTACGTGCAATGGATATATGACACACAGGCAAGCAAAATGTGTGTGCCTTTACCACACAGAGAAACATAGAAACATAGACTTTGATGGCAGATAGGGACCACTTGGCCAACCCAGTCTGCCCATTTCCCTACCTACTGGATAAGCTGCAGATTTTAGTAAACTAACAGCCTACTTCCTGCCACCCCCCACTATAATTGCCTTATGTCTGTCCCATGCATGTTTGAATTCCTCCACTGTTTTAGACCCCACAGCCTCTCCAGGAAGGCGGTTCCATGCATCCACCACTCTCTCCGTGAAAATAAATTTCCTTACATTACCCCTGAACCGTCCCCCCTCTATCTTTAAATTGTGCCCCCTTGTTCTTACACATCTCTTTTTCTGAAAGATGCTACCCTCCTGGACTTTGTTGATTCCCTTGAGGTACTTGAACATTTCTATCATGTCCCCCCTGTCCCTCCTTTCATCAAGGGTATACTTATTAAGCTCTCTCAGTCTCCATATGGTTTCTGATGCAGACCGTGCACCATTTTAGATGCCCTCCTCTGGATTGCTTCCATCCTGTCTATGTCCTTGCGTAGATGAGGTCTCCAAAACTGGACACAGTACTCCAGATGGGGTCTCACCAACTGTCTGTACAGAAGGATAACCACTTCCCTTTTTCTACTTGTGATGCCCCTTCCTATGCATCCTAGTATCCCCCCTGGCTCTCCTTACTGACTTCTCACATTGCTTACCCACCTTTAGATCATCTGATATGACTACCCCCAGGTCCCCTTCCATTTTTGTTGTTGTTAGTACCTCCCCTGCTATTGTGTACTCTTCTCCTGGGTTTTTGTTTCCAAGGTGCATTACTTTGCACTTCTTTGCATTGACTCTAAGTTGCCATGTCTCTGGCCATTCCTCCAACCTTGCCAAGTCCCTTCTCATCTTTTCTACCCCCCCCCCGTGTATCAACTCTGTTACAGATCTTTGTGTCATCTGCAAAGAAGCATACCTTTCCTTCCAGACCCTCTGCAATGTCACCTATAAAGATGTTAAAGAGGACTGGACCTAATACTGATCCCTGAGGTACTCCACTAGTGACCTCCCTTTCTTCGGAATGTGTTCCATTCACTATTACCTTCTGTGTCCTGTTGTACAGCCAGTTTGCTAGCCAGGCTACCACCCTGGGACCCACTCCCAGGCTGGCTAACTTGATTATCAATCTTTTGTGTGGGACTGTGTCAAATGCCTTGCTAAAGTCTAGGTAGGCCATATCCACAGCCCCTTCCTGGTCTATTACTTTGGTCACCCAATCAAAGAAATCTATTAGATTCATCTGACATGACCTTCCTGCTGTAAATCCATGCTGCTTTTGGTCCTGTGCCCTGCTGGCCTCTAGGTACTCAACAATTCTTTCTTTCAGAAGTGATTCCATCATTTTCCCTACCACTGAGGTCAAACTTACAGGTCATTAGTTTCCTGCTTCTGCCTTGCTCCCACTTTTGTGAAGGGGAATCACATCCGCCCTTCTCCATTCCTCAGGTACCACCCCATCCTACCATGATTTGTTAAAAAAGTATGGTCAGTGGTGTCACTAGGTCCTCCCTTAGTTATTTTAGGATTCTGGGGTGAATCCTGTCAGACCCCATTGCTTTGTCCACCTTGAGTTTTAGGAGTTCTTTCAGGACTCTTTCTTCTATAAATGGACTGGTGTCAACCCCCCTACCCAGAGTGCTTTTATTGTCTAGTTTAGGTAACTCCTCCTCATCTTCTTTTGTGAATACTGAGCAAAAGTATTCATTCAGTGACTCTGCCTTTTCACTGTCTCCCTCTACCCACCTCCCCTCTCCCTTATTAATCTTCACTATTCCTCCCTTAACCTTTCTATGCTCCCTAATGTACCTATAAAAGTTTTATCCCGCTTCTTAACTGAATTGGCTATGTTTTCCTCGGTTTGGGCTTTTGCTATTCTGGCTGCCTTCCCCACTTCTTTCTGCTTTAATTGATACAGTTCCCTGTCGTGCTCCTTCTGTGATTCCTTATACTTTCTGAATGCAGCCTTTTTCTCCTTAACCTTCCCTGCCACCTCTTTTGAGAACCATAGTGGTTTTATACTCCGCTTTGTTTTCTTTATCTGTTTCACACAAAGGCTTGTTGCCTCTATAATGGCAGTTTTGATTTTTCTCCATTGTTCTTCCACCCCTCCTTTTTGGCCATTTGCTCGTGTATTCCGCTGGTATTCTCCCATTTTGCCAAAGTCAGCCCTTCTAAAGTCCAGTATGCTTGTTTTTGTATGGCTCATCTCCATGGCTGTGCTTATTGTGAAGCACACTGTGCAGTGGTCGCTTGTTCCCAGATGTCTACTGACTTCTAAATTTGTGATCCTCTCTCCATTTGAGAGTACCAGGTCTAGTATTGCTCCTTCCCGAGTGATGCAACACTAGCTGTCTAAGGCCTGCCCCTTTCAGGGCATCGAGAATGACCCTGCTCTTGGATGTGGCTGCAGTACATGTCATCCAGTTAACATCTGGCATATTCAGGTCCCCCATCAACAGTATCTCCCCTTTTTCAGCCATTTTGAGAATGTCCTCTATCATTTTCTTGTCCATTTCCTCCCTTGAGATTGGGGTCTGTATACAACCCCTGTGCGGATTGTGATGCCATTCCCTGTCTCCAAGGTGACCCAGAGTGCCTCTTGTCCTCCCCCTTTACTTTTTAGTTTTGTAGCTTTGATCCCTTCCCTTATGTAAGCTACTCCACCTCCTCTTTTCCCCTCCCTGTCCCTTCTGTAGACTGTGTATCCCAGTATGTTGACATCCCAGTCATGGTTCTCCATGTACCATGTTTCCATGACTGCCACAATATCCAATTGTTCATCTTCCATCAAAGCTACTAGCTCAGGAAGCTTGTTTCCCAGACTATGGGCATTGGTACTCATTGCCCTCCATTTAATGTTGGCTTTATCCTTTTTTCCCCATCCCTGCTCTTTTTGCCCTTGTCTATTTTTCCATTTACCCCTGTTCTGCCCTCTGTTGAGCACTGATCATGGGGCAGTCGGGGGCAGTACGTGAAATATCTGCCTCCATGGCGACTGCTACCTTAAATCTTGGGGGCTCTGCTTTCACACTAGTAAGTTTATTCTAATGGCCATACATGTACTGTAAGCAGCTTCCCTTAAACCTGGCATCTGCAGGCAAACAGTTTAACACCAAGCACTGTAACTGTCCTTAAAGGGACACTGTCAAGCCCCTTAGATCTCAAAGTGTCCCTAATTGAAAAAATAAATTTTATGATTGCCAAAATTCTGTAAAGATTGTTGATGTTGCTAGTAGTTTTATTCTGACTCTTATTTTCTTTAAAATAGTAAAAAAAAACAGACTGCACAACATACTGGTGTTATCACACCAAAATAGGTTTGTTTACATTGCTTGATCAACTCCAAATGCATCTGTCACGGACTTGGGAACACCCACAAAACAGTCTAGCCCCTCATGATGCAGTGGGAGTTCAGGAGGCTACTGCCTTATGAGTGTCTGCACTGTTTTGGTGCATTTCTAATGCTCAAGAAGCATTCAGTTAGAACAGATCCAGGACTGTAAACAAAACAAAGTTGTTTACAAATATACATTGCCATGCATTTCCGTTCTACTAAGCAAGGAGATAGACAAAACAAACAGCAACATTAGTGAATTTTAGAGAGGGTAAGCAATTATAAAATGTGGAGTTTCAACTAGAAATAATATGATGAAAACCAGGTTGACAGTGTCCCTTTAACATAAATACCCTCAGACTGACCCACCCAAGATTCAAATTACCATTATTGTATACTGCTACATCAATCAGTAACATTATGGGGAGGAAATTAGTTATGAAATATGATTAGAGAAGCAGCAAAGTTTAAATTCGCCTGTGAAGTTAACGTGAAGTGGGCAACTTCGAATTCTTAATGCACTACGTGAAATTTCCATTAAAAGGTTGAAATTCACCTTTAACGGACTTCACGTTGTCCACTTCGAGTTCACTTAAGTTACTGTTTGAGAAGGTGAAGCTGGTAAGAAACAGCTCACAGATAACATGTCTGACTGTCTGTAGTACACGTGATGCAAGCAGGCAGTTGATTAGGTAGGAAGTCAGTGAACTAGTTTAACTTTCTCTCATAGGAGCTGTTTAGTCAGCAGTGTTTGTGGACAGTGTGCTTTTTTGCAACAAAGTCTATATAGTGAACATTTTTTGTGCTTTAAAGTTTTTTGATTGTGTTGTTTAAATTTTGCAGTCAGTGTGAGTTGATTTTAAAGTTTAGTTTAGTTTTAAAAAGTTGTTTATTTTTGTTACTTAATTTTAGTTAGTGTAGTTTTAGTACTAGTTACTCTACTAGTATTTTTTGTTTTATTTTTGGTTTATGTTTAATGTTAGTTAATATGGAGAAAGGTGGCCAAAGTGATGGGCAGTGGGGGCCTTGAAAGTGCGGCTCTGAGGAAGCCTTAAGGCGAAATGTCAGCTAATTAGCATATGCATTGAGTGTGTTGCTGTTGGCAAGCAATGGCTGCGGGAGCACTCAGTGAGTTCCAGCGTGTGATTTGTTTTGTATTTTACATATCAATGTCTGTCCACCTTTTTATGTAGCATCTTTTTAAAACTGCAATGTCTTTTTGCACTTGTTTTCATGAATAAAGCAATTTGGATACAGCAAGGTAAGCTGTGTACTTCTTATAGTTTGTATTTACAAATGGGGCATGGGTCAGTGCAGTAGCATTTGGAAGTTAATTTACTTCCTTTCCTTTTCTCCTGAATGCACGGTGGCCTGGGGTAACCATTTCTCCTGAACCATGGTCCTGTTTTGACCTTGAGTGGTCCCTCAAAGGCACAGCACAATATTGAAAATGGTCATGTGGTACCTGAAGCAGCAGCTGCTGCTTCTTCTTTGGTGATCAGTATTTCAGCCACTGCCAGCCCTGCAGCACTGGAACAGCAGCAGCCTGAAGATCATATTCAGCAGGAAACACAGCAGCAGCAGAAACCACAGCAGCAGCAACTTGTTGCCCCTCCACCAACTACAGCACAGCAGGCAGCATTATCTGGTGCCCCCCCACTGCATGTGCCTGGTCCTCTCCACAGCTCTCCCATCTGGCAATTTTTCATCTGCCTCCCCAGTGACCCGATGGTAGTGAAGTGCAAGTTGTGTGATGCAGGTGTATGTCATGGGTGCAAGGGTGGCCACTTAGGCATGGGTGGTCAGTGAATGCACCTTTTAGTGCACCACTGTGCTGAGTGGGAAGTAAAAGCTGCAGGAGGTACCAGCCCCTCCTGCAGCCAAAGCTGCTGAAGAGGGAGAGTGTCCACCTGAATGGCATCACTGATGAATGGCCTGGGCAGCAGAAGTAGTGGCTCCGGCAGCTGCCTGTGAGTGTGACCCCTCAGAACAGCCGGCCACACAGGCTGACTTGGCTGTGCTGTGGTCTGAGGTGGAAGCCATAAAAAAATTTGGTGGAAGGTGCAGTGCAGCAACTGAACAGGATCAAGGTTCAGGATGCTGAGATAATCAGCTTGTTAAGAACACTTAGTGGTGGTCAGCCCCAGTCCACACAAGCCCAGAAAACAATTATTATTTCACAAAATCTTCTCCCTTAAAAAACTGTCCTCTGCTTTTCCATTATTTCTTAAGCAATATTTTTTTTATTACAGACTAAGGGCCCAATTCTAGAAGCTTGGCGCAAGTCACCACCAAAGGTGACTTGCTGCAAACATCATTGCGACATAGACCCTGTGCCCTATTCTAGAAGGGTCAGGGTCTCCTCAGCTAAGTCCTGTCACTTGCGACATGTGGACAGGTATGTCAACCCAAGGGCATAGGGACATGTCACAAATCACCCCCAGCAAGCACATATCTCCAATGCCCCCTTGAAGTGCTGTATCCCCCATCCATGCCCCGACCTGATATGTTGCTGCAACTGTGTAAATATTGAATCCTGAGATCCCTGGTGGTCAGTGGCCCCACCCACCCACCCAGTAGTGCCAGTCACCCCCACCCATCCCCAGCCGGCGACTGGCACAGCCCACCTCACACCTTCATGGCCAGCTGCTGACTGGGCTCTGCATGAGTGCTCAATGTAGACACACTCAGAAATGAATGAATACTCATTCATTTCTGAGTGCATCTATACAGTAAGTGCTCATGTGGAGCTCGGTGGTGACTGGCACGTGGAAGACTTGAGGTGAGCTGTCCAAGTCGCTGGCTGAGATGGAAGTGACTAACACTGCTGGGTGAGGTGAGTGAGGCTCATAGTCAGAGATCTTAATTCTAATAGTTACACAGTTACAAAACTTATATCAGGTAGGGCATGGATGGAACCAACAGCCCTGTGGGGCTAGCATTAATGGGGTCAGGGCATGGCGATGTGTGGGCTGCCCTGCAGGGCATTAAGGGTTTGGAGGTTCTGGGGGCTGGGGGTGGGTTGCCCAGCTGGGCACTTCTGTTCTGGGGGATCGGGGCTGGGGGGGTTGTGGGCTGCCCTGTGGGGCACCGATGGGGGTGTTCTTGGCATGGGCGGAAATTCTGGATTGGGTGCAGTGGGTCTCCAGAACCCCCAGAGGACATATGTACAGTTACACCAGCTAAATGCTGGTGTAACTTACGTTGCTGGTTCTCCTCCGGGGGTATTTGTAGAATCCCGACATTGGGGACTTTGTTGCTGCCCTACTGGAATAGGGTGCAACAGCTGCCATAACCCTAGCACCCATGTCACAGGGGTTTATGGCACTAACTACTAACATAGCTGCTCTTTGGCACATGGCCTGCGTCATGTCTGAGCCACATTATAGAATCCTACAAGTCGCAACTGCTGGCAAAAGTTGCTACTTGCACCATTCTACTTGGCTCAAGTGCTGTTATGCCAGGAGTAACTCTTTTAGAATTGGGCCCAGGGTATGTAATTTATGTTCAATGAATGTTTTCTTCCTTATTTTTAATTTCGTTAATCCAGTATTTCTTGATGCCGATAATGCTAAATACAATTCCCCACCTTCCCCAAATGCTCCCCCAACCCCATTCCATTTTCTGCAACAAAAATTGTTTTGTTCTTCCATCTTACTTTATTTAATAAGTCATGTGGTCGCCAACTTTGAGGACACTTCGTGCTTTCATTTCATTTGAAATGGTGGTGCCAAAACACCCTCTTCAAGACACTTTTATTGCAGCATGTGTTGCGGCACTACAGTTTCACCTGTAATGAAAGGATGCAGTGTTCACCATTTTGCTGACCCTCAGTCATGTAAAAAATAAACTAAATTAAGTAACAACTCCTAAAATACTTGTTACTTTTCTGAACATTTTTTTCAGGGGACTATTCTTCACATGTGGACACTAATCAGGTGTCCACATATGAGAAATCAGGTAAATTGCCTGTGAAAGAGGTTACGTAGGAATTTTTATGAAAGGAAATTGGAGGGGTTAAGGAAATCTGATCAGAGAATGTGGTGAAAAGTATAAAAGAATTCTTGCCAAGGTGACCAAATAAAAAGATGAAAGCAAATGTGCAGTTTTTCTGAGAAAGATGAAGGTGTTTCCTTTTTGACCTACTTAAATAGACTATTTGGTGAAGTAAGTAAAGATTTATTCCCATTGGAAAAGAAGGATATTTCAGGAGTAATGGTCCCCCATAAATACTTAGTATCTGCAGAAGAAATAGCAAAGGAATTAACAATGATTAGGATGAATAAGGCTGTAGGCCCTGATGCAATTTCAAATTGGGTAAGGAAGGACATGCTTGCACCATGGGTGTGTCATATTTTTAATAGATCAATGGTGAAATTCCTTTACCGTGGAAGAAGGCAAAGGCTGATCCCCTTCCTAAAATTATGATACCTAAAAATATGTTAACAGATTTTAGATCAATTGCTTTAACATGTATGGTTTTCAAAAGTATGTGAAATGTTTATTTATGGATGGATTATGGAGGCTATGGAGTGGTTTTGGACAAAAGTCAGTTTGGTTCCTTGAGGGGTTGCTCAGTTATTGATGCTGCTTTAAAATTTTTGGAACTAAATATGAAAGCTTGGGATAAAGGAAATAATATAAGGGCTGTTTTGGTAGATTATAAAAAAGCTTTTGATCTTATTGATCATGGGACAGTAATAGAATAATGGCAAAGTTTACATGTGCCAGAGTGTACAGTAAATTGGGTGGCAAGTTTTTTGCAGGGAAGAACACAATGGATTGAGATGGAAGGCATGAAATCTGAGGTTGTGGATATGTGTGGTGAGGACCCTCAGGGAACTAGATTGGGGCCGTTATTATTTTTGATAATGATAAACTATCTAGACATGAAGGGCCCATGTATAAAGTACGTAGATGATACTACAGTACTGGATATTTGGGAAAATGTTGAAGATAGTACTATTCACAGTGATTTATATTATACAGAAATGTGGTCTAAAAAGAATTTTATGCAAATCAATCCTACAAAAAACAAAGATATGTTTTGTTAAGCAGAATAAATGGACTGAGATAAAAGGATTCCTTCAGTGTTGAGAAGGTAGAAGTAGTAAGAAAAGTGAAATATTTGGTATTTATTTTTCAGAATATTTTTTCATGGGCAGAACAGGTTCTAAGCATGGTAAACAAAACAAAAATAGTCAGTTATACTTTTTAACTGTTATGAGAGATACAGGTTTGAATGAATCAGATTTAGTTTATTATTTTACTACAGTGGTTAGACCAGTGGTTGAATATGGAGCTGCTGCGTGGCATAGTGGCCTCACCAAAAGTGAATCTGAAGATTTGGAAAGAGTACAAAAAGGGCACTAAGAGTAATTGTTGGGTTGGATGTGAGTTATAGGGAAGCCTTGTTTAAATGTGGGCTTGATATCTTAGATACTAGAAGAGAAAAAATGATTAAAGAGGTTTTTTTAAAAAAATATGTGAGCCTGACCATAAATTGCATTGTTTACTTGCATCGAGGAATATGTCTGGGTATAATCTGTGAAGTAAGAAGAAGCAGGAAAATACCCGTGGTAAGAACTCATACTTATAGTAACTCTTTGTGCACATTTGAATGTGGTAAAATAAATGTTATCTTTTTTTATTCATTTTCTGTTTTAAAATGTTATAATTTTATGTTTGATATACAATATATAGGTGTTTAACTTTTTATGCTATATAGAACTTCAACCTGTACTTTTGTGTCTGGTTGCAATATTAGGTAATAAAGTATTAACTACAGTATCACATGCTGAATGATATAGCAAGATATCAGTATAATCCAGCCACATTCATAATATAGCAAATTATGGTGGGTGGTTGATTGTCATGGTAGGTGACATTGTGATATTTTTGATTGTAGTTGTTATGGGTATGTATACTATGAAAATGTATGTAACACATTAAACAGTAACCAAAAATTTAGATACCATGACAATTAAAGCATCAGTATAAGAATGCGGTTACAATTTTGATTGATAATTTTTTATTCTATTTTACATTGCCTCTTATCTAATAACTTGTGTATATGTATGCTACCCTTCTTTCCACAATTTATGTTATTCTGCATTACTCCATTTTTTTAAATGAGAAATAATAAAGTAGTGCTCATTGTAATGTTACTGTGACCTGGTTTTCATCAGTATTCCATGCTGATTTTGAACTGATACTATTCCATTATGTCATGTAGCATTGTCTGCTGCATGTGACTTTACTGTAGTCACAAGAGAACTGAATTTAAATAGTTGCTGTCCAAAAGCATGTAAGAATACTGATCTAAACCTGGTGCAAGGCTGATTAAAATGAATGCTCCGTTTATTACTTCAGATTCTGAAAAAAAATGTAGTGCTGCATACTTAAATTGTTGAAAGAAGGGTATCATTCATATACACAAGTTATTAGATTAGGTAGCAATGTAAAATAGAACAAAAAGGTATCAGTCAAAATTGTAACAGCATTCTTGCACTGATGCTTTTATTGTCAGGCTGTATTACTTTTTGGATACTCTTTACTGCATCAAAGGTTCGTAGTATACATACCCACAACAATAATCAAAGTACCCTAAAGTCACCTAAAGTCACCTATCATGGCAATCCCCATCCCATAATTTTTTTAATTTTTCATTTATTAAACTCTAGGATTACAAATACCTTTGATCAGGGACTGTTCATTTACAAAGGTTCCACGTCTGAGGATGTAGGGTAAACTTATATACAAAGGTTGACAAGGATAACAGACTTTAACAAGGCAATGGCTAGGCTTAAGGATACATTCTTACTTGGAGCAAGACAACATCATCAAGAAAAGTGCCAGTTAACAGGTGAAAATAACACATGAGGAGTGCAATTAGAAAGGGTAGGGTAAGTGGGGTGCAGAAAATAGTAGGCAGGCTGAGGAGCCATTGTCAAGGGAAGGGGGTAGGAGGGATGTGAGTCTGATCGTAGTAGGAGGGGACCCACATCCAATAAGTGCCAAAGGAAGAGGGGTGGACATGGAGAGGAGGCATAGGGAGGAGGGATGAAGGGAGGGCGGGAGGGATGAAAGAGGAAGGAGCAGGAGCCAGAGTATTACAAGCCTAGGGAGGTTATGGGACAACTTGAGCCAGCAAGGGAGGAGAGGTGATTCTCTTAGTGGAAACAATCACACTGACTGGTTGACATGAAGTGCTGTTGGAGTTGCTTTTGAAGGTGCCAAGAGTAGCAGCAGTAAGTGTTTCTTTGTTGAATGATTTATACCATAGCGGGGCTCTGTAGGTGAAAGACCTCTGACCCATGGTGGTCCAGCATCTGGGCACCTGGAAGATTTGGTGTTGTGCATTTCTGGTATGCTGGGTGTTGTTGTAATTTCCTACCTTCTGAATGTTGCCGGCTTATAGTATACATCATTTAACATGCAGTATTAGTGTCCTGATGTGAATAATAATTCCCTGAAAAAATATTCATAAAATTAACAAGGATTTCTTTTTTTTTGAGTGTATCTTTTTCTCCCTGGTCCCCACTAGTTGGCATGTCAGCCATTCTCCCAGCCCCACACCTGAGATCAGACCACTGTTCCCGACATCCCCCCATGGTTTCTCCTCCATGGAACGGTGGTGAGGAGCCACCAACTCTACTCACCTCAAATAGGATCCAGATTGTTAGGGGAGCAATATTCATGTCAGGGCCTGTGGAGGGTGGCCATTCATCTAGCGTGACCTGGGACCTTTTTCCTGTTTCTCCCATGAGAACAGGGCATACAATGATGCCAGTGGAGGGGATGCACATGCAGACCACTGAAATCCCCCCTCCCCAGAAAGGGAGAGCAGCCCCTCAGACACGCAATCTCTCTCCTCCCCTGACAACCCCTGGTGGCCCATACTTGTTCCCTAACATGGGTCGCCAGCATAGCGTGAGGTAAAGAGATTGGTGCCTCACCACTACCAGGCCAGCAACAAGGACTTCTTGATGCTCATAATTATAAATACCCAGCTCTCCCTAATGTTCCACTCCCTATTATGGTTTCCACAATAGAAACAATATTTTTCTTATTACTTTCTTTATTTTATTTTTTAAAATTCCCCGTGGTCACCAACTTTTTGAATGCTGAGTACTTTCATATCCTTTGAATTCGCAGTGCCAAAATACATGCTGCAATACACTTTTATTGAAATGGGTGGTGTGTCTCCTTGGTGTCACCTGTAGTGAAAGCACACAGCATCTGCAATTTTGCAGACCCTAAGACAATTAAAAAATAAATGACAGTATGTAAGAACTCTTAGAAATTGCCTTTCTATTGCAGAAAGCATAATGGTGGTGTGATACATTTGTGAGAGGTGTGATTTAGGTTAGAATTATGACTTTTTTCCTTTAATTTGGTTAAAGCAGCAGTGCAATAATCACAATACCATTAAATCACTTACCATGCCCCCCTGAAAATATCCTATTTTGTGAATGTCCCACTATTTTAATTTCATGAAAAGCCTAGATGAAGAATAAGGCCAGAAATGCATCACAGTGTCCCAAATGAGAGCATTGCCTGGTGACGCCAGTTGGCTGCTATTGCTGTTTTCCTGCTGCTTTAATTTCATGAAAAGTGCACATGATAAATAAGACCAGAAATGCATCACAGTGTTCCAAGTGAAAGCATTGCCTGGTGACGCCAGTTGCTGCTGCTGCTGTTGCTGTTGTCCCACTGGTTTAATTTCATGAAAAGTCCAGATGAAGTATAAGCCCATAAATGTGTCACAGTGTCCCAAGTGAGACCATTGCCTACTGATGCTGCTGTTGTCCCTCTATTTTTATTTCATGAAAAGTCCAGATGAAGAATAATCACATGAGAAAATGTTCAGAAAAGACACAAGCATTTCTTGACACACTGCTTAAAGCATGCGCCTATAGCCAGAACCCTGCATAAGTGTCCCAAGTGAGAAAATGGTTTGCTGGTGCCTGCTGCTGCTGTTGTCCTGCTGTTTTCTGCTGCTGATGATGTACAGTGTGTTGCTGAAAGATGATAGCCACAGATGACCATGGGTTAAACTATAATTTGATATTCTGGAAAATTATTTTACTGTGCTGAAACATGCTGCCTATATGTGTGTATTCATACCAACAATAGTAAGTTATTGTATGTGTCACTGCCATGTTTTTTCAGAGACTGCCATTTAATTTGTATTGAATCTTGTTTTTTGTTGTAAGCAGTCCCTCATGTTGGTCCTTTGCAGAGAATCATTGTCATACATATTGAATGCTTCCACTTGACTGGTGTGTTGGCCATGGTCACATACACATGCCATACATATGTGCCACCATCTAATGTGGTACTGCAAAATGTAAATATTTTCCGGGGGGGGGTACTGCTGTGAGTGAGTGAATTATAAGCATTTCTCATTACTGTTCTTTTCTTTTACATTCTCAGGTCATAGCTCACAGACTCATGACCATAGTGATGAAACCATGTTGCTGCCGCACATGTGTTCCACATGTGTCTGATTGTTGACTTCTGCTGTATGAACAATGTCAAGCCATGAAAGGTGAGTATTTTTGTTTTGGGGGGGGGGAGTTTCATGCATCACTGGAAAACAATTTTCATTAATATTTTTGTCTTCTTTCCAGGTCTTCAGTGTATCAAAACTATTGTCTGTCTTCAGATTGGAACATACTGCCCATCCACAATACCTCAATTCTACCTGCAAACAGACGAAGAAGAAATTATTCTGGGTTCATTCCAGTACTCCATTCAGTATCAGTACCCAGTGGGACTGTTCCTGTCTTTTGTTATATCCATCATTTGACCTGTATGTCACTGCTGTTAAATACTTTATACCTGTGGAAAACAAGGGAAACAAAAAAAAAGGAAAGCAGTCCTCACAATCCTCAATGCCAGAGCTGTACCCCGTCGGAAATTCTTTTTCCATGACTACATCAACAACCTCAATGGTGCACCATTTGATGCTGCCACCACGATGGCCTGCTTCTCCCACATTATTTGGCAACACCATCATCGTGACCAGATACAAACACAGATGTAATTCTCCTACTTGGTATGTTGCACCAAAAAAGCAGAAGTGGTGTGATTTATGATCATGAAGATGACTATGAAGAATGTGATTTGTGTTGTGATGTGAGTCATGAACTTGGAACTGGCAGCGCTTCTCAGAGCACCCAAAACTGGATGGAACTGAGCTTCCACAAACAGTTGCCATTGAAAATTTGAAAAACCTACAGCTGCACTTCCCTGCACTGCACAATGTTCATGCTGAGATTATATCTACTGGATTAAGTAGAGCCGGCTTGTTGTGAGGACAAAGATTCAAGTCCATCTGCTAGTAGGACATCCTACAGAACTTGAACACTAACAGAAACATCATACTGGACCAAGGCTCTTGAGTGACATGACATAATAACTGGGAGTCTCGATTCATGATGAAACCAAAGATTAAAAAAAACACAGGGTTGTATCAAAAAAGTTGAAGTAGTGGGATTCATGATTGTGAAGAACATGATTCATCTCATAAGTTGTGATCGTGACATGACATGAGTCATGAAACTGGCACTGGCAGCACTTCTCAAAGCACCAGAAACTGGATGGAACTGAGTTTCCACAAACAGTTGCCATTGAAAATTTGAAATACCTATGGCTGCACTTCCCTGAACTGTACAATGTTTGCGCTGAGATTACATCTACTGGATTAAATAGAGCTGACTTGTTGTGAGGCCAAAGATTCGAGTCCATCTGCTAGTAGGGCATCCTGCAGAATAATGAACACTAACAGAAGCATCGTACTGGACCAAGGATCTTGAGTGATGTGACATGATAACTGGGTGTCCTCCTGATTTGTGATGAAACCTTAGATTAAAAAAAACAGGGTTGGACCAAAAAACGTTGAAGTGGTGTGATTCATGATCATGAAGACCATGAAGAACTTGATTCGCCATGATGATGTGAGTGTGATGTGAGCCATGAACTTGGCACTGGCAATGATTCACAGAGCACCACCACCACTGGTACTTTGATCGCTACTGGAATATTCAAAGTCATTCTTCTGCTTGTAATAAACCTCCAGTATTAATCCACAACTTTTAACTAAATGGCTACTTACTGTTACTTGATGGCTGTCTGGCAGATTTTATTTCAGACTCACACACAGAATTTATTTCACATACTACCTATGCTAAGGGTGATGCAGCAGGCACTGCTACTACCCACACAGATTCAGGGACCTTGTCTGGCCTAACCATCTCTGACACAATACTTTTTCCCTTCAAGGATTTTTTATTTTTTATTTATTCCATGTGATGTGATGGAATGTCCTGCCCACAGAACAAAAGCTTATACCCCACTGACTTATATAGCTTATACACCATAGTCAGAAACACCTTTGCCTGACCATGTCTTATGGGCATTTTTTTTAGATTACACAGAATCACCAAGAAATGAAACATGTTTATTGCAAAAAGTGATTTTTCTAATTTTGTGGGTTGCTAACAAATTCAAGATAATTCACAAGACAGCACAATGCCAAAAATGCATTTCTTTATTATGTCTTTTTCTTTCAGTTAAATGCAATAATATGCAATGAGATACAGTATTCACAGTACTATGGGGAAACACACACTAGTGGTACAGTGACAACAATCTCAACAGACTGAACACAGACAATTAACAGCAACATTGTATTTATTCAGTTTTTGTTCAATGGAAAGCCAAAAAACAACAACGGTGACTTCCACAGGGAAACTAAGCACTAAGAGATGCAGCTGCATAGGCACAACAAGACCTTGTAAAGTCTTCAGAAATCCAAAAGGGAACAACAATACCTTATTTTTCAAGGGGAGAACAAGTGGAATTTACAGCAGTAGCTAGACAGAAGTAGCAAAAAATACCACAGACGGGCTAAGAAATTAAGAGTTCTGCTATTATGGTGGTGCAATAAAATACGTCTGACTTGATGGCACACAGACTAAAGGTAATGCACAGAAACTTTAACAGTTCAGTAAACTACAACACAGTATTTTAAACAGACTGAAAAAATGCACAATAGCACAGCAAACAGCAAAAAACTGATAAAAACTTACTAGAAGTATTACTGTGTGTACCTGAACACACAAATAATAAAACACTAGCCAACAACAGTTGGAAAAACTGTGTTTCTCACTAATCTCCCTTCTATACCACAGATCTGCCCATACCCTGAAGCATACTTCTACAGTATCTGTCAGTACAGAGACTGATTGTACTAAATTAACACTCAATAATTACACAAAATCAATAAATGTTCAATGATATAAACACACAGGGGTTTACTACAATCAATGTATTAAATTTTGACAACATTTTGTGGAAAAAATGCATTTTTAAAGGTTTTTCAATGTTTTGATTCTCAGAGTTCTGAGAGGAAAAATTGTCTCCAGCTTTTCACTATACACACTATGCTGAACTGAGGCTGTGCAAGACAACATAGAGCCCATGTGACCTTACATCTCATGAATCACTGCAAAATTTGCCTTAAAGTGCAAAAACAAAGCTGAAGTGATACGAAGTCCATAGAGAACAATGGGAAATTCATGTAACTTTGAGATGTGAAGTTATTCACTTTGCTTTGCAGAATATTACGCGAAATTCAGGTTCTACGTGAAATACTATGCATAGTGAATTTTAGGCACTTCACCCACCTCTAATCATGATAGCTCAGTCAAACCCATCACCATTCCCCTCACCCAGGTGCACATGGTACTACTGTACTAAATGAATAAGACTCAAGCATGCACCATATACTAAAGAGGAGGTAACTTGACTCAGCTAGCTGGATATAGACTAACATTCCCCTGCCCCTTATGAACTTGGGATCAGGAGGGGAATCCATATTCTCAATAAGTTAGATGGGTGCCTTAGTAGGATTGGGCTAAGAAGAGGGGAGCAAAGATACTCAGAGAATTCAGTGACACTGCCAGGAGTTAGCAATTCTTTTCTTTATTTCACGCAGAATGTAGTGATGGGGTGATAACTGAACTAGCCTGTTTTATTAGTAATTGCCCCTCAAAATCATGGATTGGGAGCCTGTGGGGGAAATTATTAAATAAAGATATTTGGAGAGCTTGTGGGTTCTAGCTGGGGATGGGGGATTCAATTAAATGATGGTGCCTTTCTGGTACAATGCCAACACATAGCATTTTTTTAACTTACCATAGTAATGTACAAAGGTGGAGAAGAAGTGGTGGAGTGAAATGTTGTTGAGGAGGGTGTAATTACAGGAATAGCCCTAACCACCTGGAGAGTGCAAGTATAATTTGTTTTAATTTATTTTAGTTGGTCTCACTAGCTGCTACATGAACTGCAAACCTGCTCAGACTAAGATGAACTTTGCCTAGATCAATTTTTTTGCATAGTCAAATTTTGACAGATTTTCACAGCTGCAGACTAAACTTTAATACAATTTTAGTTTAATTTATTATTTATTTTTTTTTACCAGGTAATTGCACTAGGCAAACAAATGCCTATTTTCAAGACATGACCCAGGAGATTACATACAAAAAATAAAATTACAGAGAAAGATTGAAGGAAATAACAATTTGTATAACAGATATGGGTGAGAAAAAGTCATAAATACTGTACATTACTACAATGGTAGAACACAGTATATCAAACGTTTGCAATAAGCAATTAGAAGCCAGTGCAAAAACAACAGCATATTGACAGGGGGCATGGAGAGTCTGAATTGAAACAGTAGTCAAGGTCATACTATAAATATACCTATGATAACATGATTACGTGCGTATCAGCATAAGTAACCAAGTAGTGCAACTCAAGAGCAGGAGCAGGTGGACACATTAAAGAGCTACTGACACCCCAAGGAAAACTTTGAAAAACATAATAATTAGATACAATTTAGCTTGCATGCCATATATATTCTATATATTTCTCCACACCATTATTTATTACTGAGTAAATTTGCATAAATACATGCTCTTTATACTTTGGAGTTTCCTTACAGTTCATCTGCCTCTATAGCTTACTACCTACTTCAAGACATAATCCTCTATTGTGATATCACAATCTGTTAGCATTAGAGTAACTGTGATGTCACAAGCAGTGCATTACACCCTCAAGTAGGGAGAAAGCATAAGGAATAGCCAAACTCTTCAGAAGCAAAGATTTTGTTTTAATACAAATGACCTCAGTAATAAATAATGTGGAGGGGGAATATCAAACTAAAATGACATACAAACAACCCAGTAAATAAAAGCAACTAAATACAAGTTGAAATGTGTCTATATATTATGGTTTGTTAAAGTTGTCCTGAAGATGTCAGCTGCTCTTTAAGTAGGTGTTTATGGTACATACTATGAATAAGACTGCTGAAGAACATAACTGAATCTGAAATAGAATGGAATTCCATAATGAAGGAGCAGCAAAAGCAGAAGATTCCTCAGTTTGAGTTTTACATTTGGGGATTGTCACTGAGGCATTTTCACTATATCTCAAGGGGAGCACTCTATGCACTTGACTGAAGAGGGTGGTAAGGGGTAGAGGCTTGCAGTTGTGGATGATGCCATAGATAACACCTCCAAGACAGATGTGCTGAGACTGGGAGAGGGGACGCCAGCCATGTCTGTCATATAGGAAACAGTGATGTGTAAGCCTGTAGGATGCCTTTGAGTATCAGCAGATATTTTACACAACCTCCCATTTAGAGAGAGAGTGGTGTTTGAGCAAAAACAGGAGCTTCATACAGTAATTTGGGAAGGAGCATGCCACAGGCAATAGCTAGTTGGGCTTTAGGGGTCAAGTTATGACCAACTTTGTAGGAGACATGTAGCGCAAAGCTGGCAGATCTGCAGATACCGATCACATGCATTGAATGATGTAGTGAATGATGAAGGGTGATGCCAAGGTAGGGAAAGAGTTGACTAAGGGGACAGGAGTACTGTCATTGCACATAAGAGATAATGAGACTGGGCCTTACCTCAGTCTGAGGGCCCTCCTAAAAAGCACTTACTGTGTTTTGGTCACACTGAGTATCAGCTTGTTATGAAACAGATAGCTACTGTACAGTATGTACAGACCCAGTGTTGGAGGTAAGGTGCTGATTTATGCAAGCGATATCCCTAGAATTAGAGAAAGAAGGACATTTTGAAGTCTGAACTGGTCAAATGGCAGCATAGCCTAGAGGTTAGAGTAACAAACTGTATGTGAGCTTGGTACATCCAACAGACCTGAGTTTGATTCCTACAACCTCCACATGTATAGTGTGCATCCCTGGGCAAGGCAGTTAACCTCCCCAGTGCTTCCAGGTCACCCCTGAAAACAGGCCTTTTGACTAGTGGGCCTTACTCAGCTACCAAAGATTAAGAAAATGAAAACAAAATTTGATTTCTGAGTCATTTTAAGTTGTCACTGTGCTTGATTCAATTGCTCCATAATGACAGTCATACATTTTAAATTGATATCAAGGAATTGCTATGGTTTGCCAAGTTCCAGAAAAATGAGAAACATGTTACATCTTAAAGGAATTTCAGTTAGACTTTCAGGTCTACCTGATATTCTGGTGATACACTACCACTCATACAATTACTTAGTGCAAGGATTTTGTGAAAGCAGCAAAATACTTTGCACCTGCCACTTAATTAGCATTACTATGGCACGCCACTCACAAAATGATTCACACTATAAACTTTTCAGAAAAAAAGGACAATTGTGTCAACAGTGATGGGCACCAATCATTCTGTGATACGTTAGTGACACTCACAAAATTATTCATGCAACAATTCAGAAAAAAAGCACACCAACAACTCTACAACCTGTTTCTAAGACACAGATTTGTAGTGATACTTATAAAATGACTGATTGCAAAACAATATGTAGAAAAAGCCAGAGTATGACACAAAATATCTCTCAGCCAATTATACTGTAGTTGATGCCACTCGCAAAACAGTCTAAGTGTAAAATGATTAGTAAAAGGCACAACAGCTAAATTGTACAGCTCAACACCTACTGTAGGTGATGCAGCTTGCAAAATCTGTCAGGAGGCAAAAGCAGAGCACTTTAGCTGTGCTTACATCCATGTTTCATGCTATAGGCATTGCCACTCACAAAATAAATTGATTAATGACTTCACACTGTACACTGCAGCAATGAAATGCAATCAGGAATCCCCAACCCATCAGAAAACGAGAGTACATATTGCTATACAGAAATGTGTCAATAAACATCAAACTACTGCTGCACAACAATGTTGTGCTAGATCTTTAAAGAGCTCTTGACATCCTTAGAAAACCTTGAAAAATATGTGAGATTTAGACATAATTTAGTTTATAATTCATATATTTTCTATAAATATATTCCTTACTTTTATATTGCTCATTCCAGTAGTATGAAACAGGATTACTGTCCCTTAGACTTTATCTGCTGCTTCCACTTGCCTACACCTGATATCATAATCCCCTGTTTATGACATCATAATTATTTCCACAGCAACAGACTGTGATGTCCTAAACAGAACTGTGATGTCAAGTGTAGGCAAGCAGCCAGAACAGATAGGGAAGCAATCCTGTTTACATGCAAATGTTCTTTGTAATTAAGTACTAAGGATGAGAATTACAGAAAAAAATATTACATATAAGCTAAATTGTGTTTAAAATTCAATTTTTTCAAAGTTGTCACAATGGAGTTTGCCCATTAAGGGGCAGACCAGGTTGTCCTGGTGCACCCCTTCCCTTTCCATCAGGATGGTTGTGCTCAGAAGCGGAGGGGGGAAGGAAGGGGAGGGGACAGGGGAAAAAACAATGGCCCGGCAACAGAAAGGGGAGGGGCAAGTGGAGGTACATAATGGACAGCACAGAGGGGTTTCAGCCACTGTTGCTGCAGTTTTGATCTATGCTGAAACTGCAGCACATTGGATTGGCATATTAATTGAGGAAGGTTTGTACACAAAGGAATAAAGAGGTAAGAAAAACACACAATTATGTTGGTTTAGAGATGTAAAACAGTTTTCTTGAATGCATAATAAAACAATAGGTGGCTAGCAATGGGTAAGAAAAGCTGCTTAACTCAAGAGGGACAAGAAGCCATATTAAAACAAAAAGTGTGTTTGGTTTGTGGGCAGTTGCAATATACAGTGATAGCAGGACTCGATAGGGAGCAGACTGTGAAGCGCTAAACAGAGAGATTGTTGAGGGGTAGCTTTACCCGGAGGAAACGTAATGAATTTTGCTGCTTAGTACTGTGAAAAATTAAGTTGCATGCAACGGTGTTTGGCCGATGGATGCCTGGAATAGGAAACAGCCAAAGAGCATGATTGGGGGCAGAGCGAGCAGCAGAAGCTGAGCAAGTATTGTGGCACAGGATCGAAAGATCTTTAATGAAGAGACAGCAGGCGATGGTATTGACCGGCGATGGTCCTTGTGAGTCAAGTGGGGAAAGAGCGTGGTCTGGGAGTGAACAAGAGATCAGGAGGGAGGGACAAGATATACAGCACAAGCAGTGGCTTGGAAGGGACTGGGATTGGGCTGGTTCACCGAAAAGGGCATAGGACGTTTTGGAGCAGTCTGCCAAAAAGGGATAGCATGGAGCCAATGCTGACAGCCATGTGGCGTGATGTCACATGCTATGGAGAAGGCCGTGAGACAAACAGTTTCACAGGGGAAGGGTGGGCCACATGGGGGCCTTCAGAAGCAAAGCAAAAGGGGGAGCGGCGATAAGGAGGGGGGCTGACTCTGTGGGTCTACCAGGCATGTTTGGGCTGGGTGAATAAGAGGCAGCTGTTAATGGGAGTCTGTGCAAGGGCCTAGTCAAGTGGGGCTGGTGGTACAAAAGCATAGGATGACCACCTGGCATGATGTCAGATGCCTCAGCTGAGCCTTGCATCAGGAGGGATCAAGCTTGGGGTTGTTCTGGGGGAGTGAGAATGTGCCAGGGAGGAGAAAAAAGGGATGACCAGGCATTTGGCTCTGTCACCACCAAATCAGCAAGAAGGATACTGATGAAGCCTAGAGGGCCATACAGTGAGGCCAGAGGCCTTTTTTGGCACATAAGGGGGAGAATATTAGGCCTAGATGGCCATGTGGGATAACAACAGACACCCAGAGCGGGATATCGCAAGGCCTGGTGGGAAGTGGGACAGCAAGGCCCTAGGGGAGGCCCCTCTTTTTGAGCACAGGAGGGGGAGAATGTGAGGCCTAGAAGGCCACATGGAGCAATGACAGATGCTCAGCATCGCATAGTTATGACACAAGGCCACAAGGCCTGGCAGGAAGGGGGCAGCAGGGCCCAGGGGAGGCCTACGGGGAACACAGCATCTCTAGATAAGTTACACAGGCAGGGGGGGCATGCATACCCTGCAAGGAGGGGTGGTACAACAAGGATGAGGGCGTCGGGTGGAGATACATACAAGGGCAGGGGCATTTAAAGAGGCAGTATATATATATATATATATATATATATATATATATATATATAAAATTATATACAAAGAAAATTAAATAAATAAGGGTGAAATAAATACATATTGCATAAGAGTATAAAAAAATTGGGGGGCACTTTTTGGTGCCATTGGTCGACTATCATAGGGAAAGCAGTATGGGCTAAGAGGTTTAATGGAATTCTCTTTCTTTTCTTCAGTGTTTCCACAGTTGGCTGACAGCAAGGAACATGGCTCCAAAAAAGAATAGGCCTTCAAAGGAGGACGCCTACAGGGCTATAGTAGAGCTGGCAGAAAAAGCCAATAAAATGTGGGAGCTGGTTGAAGGGGAGGAACGGGAAGGCCTGGGGAGAAAAGGAAAGTGGAGAAGGGAAAAAAGGACAGAGGGAAGGGACCAGCCAAGGGACCAAGCAGCCTGGCCAGGACACAGCCACCAATAGAGGGACCCAACAAGGTGGCTAGTCCAGCACCCCTGCACCCTGTTAACCCAGTGTCGCCAGTACCTCCCCAGGACCAGTTTGGTTTTCCCCCAGCGGAATCCAGACCAGATCCCCAGCTCACAGTGGTTCCTCTGCAGCCACTAGTAGAGCAACCACCCCTCCAACCATAAGGCATCATACTTGGGCATCTGGAGGATGGCAGGCAACCCAGAGTGGACAAGGCCACAGGTAACACACCCGGCTCTGTGGGGGACAGCATCAAGGAGTATATAAATCAAATTGTTTCAGCACTAGGGACAGGGGATCTGGGGCAGATGGAGTTAGCACTAGTAGAGATTAGGTAGAAAAGGAGGTGCCGAAAGAAAAAGAGGGAGGGACGGAGAAGGAAGGAAAAGGAACGAGGGAGATAGGAGATCCTGGGATGAGGGTAGGCGAACACGTACCGTTGGCCATGAAAGAGAAAATATGGAAGGGAGAGTATGTGGATATCTTTGCCTTAGTAAGCCATGAAGCGGCAGCAAAATATGAGGAGACAGAAAACATAGGGAAGAGTGAGATGGCAGCAGCGGTAGTTTTGTTAGGAAAGAAGGAGGAGGACAAATTCACAAAAGGGAAGACCTGGGAAGGATGGTTCATGGGTTTTGCCACATTCTCAGCCATAGTACTGGAAAAGAGGCCAGAGTTGGGCATTCTACTCATCACATACTCATTTATAATAAGCAGAGCAAAAGCAGAAGGGCGTGTGGGGTGGATATGCTATGATGAATTCTGTCGGCAGAGAATGGCGACGTATGGGGATGCAAGATGGGATACGAAACTGGACTTGTGGACAGACTACATAAAAGATCAGTCCACGCCAGAGGGGGAGTTTGGGAAAAAAGGGGCCGCACTACAAAGATGTTGCTGGGCCTACAATAAGGCCTTTTGCTCCTGGCCACAATGCCGGTCACGGCATGCCTGTTCAAAATGTGGGGATCTCATCTGGCAAGCAGATGCAGGATGACTTGGGTCCAGGGGGCCCAAGGATCTGAGGAGCAAGGTTCAGGCCAGCAGTTTTTCCGGGAAGGGCAGGGATATAAAGGGCAGACATGGAATAGAGGGGGAGGGGACATGCAAATAGAGGGAGTCAGAATCATTGACCTGCAAGGCCAGACATCAACCAGAGGGGGAGACCTGGGTGGGCAAAAGGAAATGAGGACAAGGGGGCAATTTAAGGAAGCTGGAACCCCCATCAGGACAGAGGCATGGAGAGAATGGTTAGATAGATACCCAGATAAGAAAACAGCAAAAATGATTAAAAAAGGTTTTTACACAGGTTTTTCATTGCAGTGTGAGGGCCCAAGGTGAGCCAGAGAAGTGAACAATCTGGGTTCAGTGAAGGGAAGGGAAGAAATGTTAAGACAAAAAAATCGAGAAGGAAAAGGCAGCAGGGAGATTAGAAGGACCATATGCTACCCCCCATTGCAGAATATGAGGATTTCTCCATTGGGTTTATTCCCAACAAAACAGGAGGGGGAATACAGGGTGATTCATCACCTATCTTTTCCAGTAGGGGAGTCAGTGAACGATTTTATCAGCGAGAAATACAGTAAAGTGACATATTCCACTCTAGAAGATGCAGTCCGGATTATGCGGGCAACTGCGGATGCATGGATGCCAAAGACAGACAGAGTCGGCTTTCAGATTACTTCCGGTTATAAGACAGGATTGGGACCTGTTGGGTTTTAAAATTGGGGGACAGTACTATTTGACAAAGCCATGCCCATGGGCTGCTCTATAGCATGTGCCACATTCGAAGCATTCAGCACATGTTCGCAGTGGATATTTCAAGAAAGAACTGGTTATAAAACAGTGATTCACTACTTGGATGATTTCCTTTTTATAGGCAGTGGGAGAAGAGAGACAGAAAAAATGGTGGCCAGCTTCCAAGAGCTGTGTAGGGAACTAGGGGTCCCATTGGCACCTGAAAAAATGGAAGGGCCCAGTAAGGTGTTAGAGTTTCTGGGTATTGAGATAGATGCCCCGGGGGAAATATTTTGACTGCCAGACAACAAAGTGAAAAAATTGAAGGCATTGATTCAGATACATACCAGTAGAAGAAGAGTACAACTGAAACAGGTACAACAAGTGTTGGGACACCTGAACTTCGCATGCAGAGCTATTGGGCTAGGGAGGGCCTTCACCAAAAGGTTAGCTAGGGTTACAGCTGGAGTGACCAGACCACACCATTGGGTAGACATGACAAAAAGGGTCAAGGAGGATTTTAAAGTATGGGAGGAATTCCTGAGGGAATATAATGGCTACTCCTTCTGGAAGGAGGAATGGATGTATAACATAGACCTTGATCTTTACACGGATGCATCCGGGGGCCTAGGCATGGGGGGGCTACCTGAGGGGCAGATGGTTTGCAGACCCTTGGTCATTAGACTGGGTAAGGGATGGTAAGGTAAAAGATATAACATTGTTAGAGATCATGCCCATCTGGGCATGCACCCTGGTGTGGGGGGAAGAGTTACAGGATCAGAAAGTGACATTTTGGTGTGACAATAGAGCCCAGTGGTAGAGGTTCTGAACAACAGGGGAGCCAGGTCAGAGACGGTCATGCAAGTTTTGTGACTTCTAGTGCTAAGGGCATTGCAGTTGAACATGTCATTCAGAGCAAAACACATAGAAGGGGTACACAATACCCTGGCTGACAGCCTTTCCCGTCTGCAGCTAGAACGTTTCCGGAGGCTGGCACCAACAGCGGAGGAGCAAAAAACGTCCATACCAATGAACATATGGGGTGTTGGCAGGAAGGAGCAGAAATGTTGTTCCACAGTTCATGGGCACCATGGACTCTGAGGGCCTATGATGGGGCCTGGTGCGTGTTTCAAATATTCAGGGCAACACACCACATGGAGGTAAGTAGGCCGCTCACAGAAGAACAATTGGGGAAATTCACCGTACAGCAATGGCAAAAAGGAACAGCCCATGCCACAATGGGGGTCTACTTGGCAGGGATTAGTGTTATCTGCAGTCTGAAAGGATGGAAGGACCCAAAAAAATCAATGTTCATTAGAAGAATGATGCAGGGATGGGGCAGGTTAAAACAAGGGACGGTGGATAATAGAAGGCCAATAGGGGAACAGTGGCTGGCGAAACTGAAGGGTGTGTTACTGGCAATATGCAAATCAAAGGCCGAGGCCCAGTTATTTCACACGATTTACATGGTAATGTTTGCAGGGGCCTTGAGAGAGAGTGAGTGAGGTGGTAGGCTATGGCAAGCAAGATAGGGAAGGGGGATTAGAATGGGAAGATATAAGCTGGGGGATGAAGGAGATACAACTCTTGATTAAGAGGTCAAAAACAGATCAAAGGGGAAAGGGTTGCATGGTAACATTAAAGAAACATGTAGAAAGAGCAGTGTGCCCAGTACAGGCTTTGTGGGCTTTCACCGCAGAGCGTGGGAATAGGACAGGGAGATTATTTCTGCATAGTGATGGAAGTAGAGTCACAAGTTATCAAGTCACAGCACTGCTCAAGAAAGGCATGCAATTCTTGGGGGAGGATCCAATTAATTATTCTTCCCACTCCTTACGGATAGGGGCAGCCTCACAGTGGGCAGCGGCTGGGGAGACGGTGAATAATATTTTGGAGAAGGGCCAATGGCAGTTGGCCAGTTATAAAAGATACATTAGAACACTGCAGTGTGGAGACTAACATATCACCTATGTTTTGATACAGAAATAGAGCTATGGGGGGTTAGGGAGAGGTGATATGAAGGTGATATGATGGTAAGAAACTAAGCCTATCTATAAGATATTTATTCTGTTTAAACCCCTTAGGAAGAGGGAGGAACACAGAAGTCTGGATCTGTGGCAACTCTTATATTTATTGGGTGGAGAGGAGAGCTGAGAAAAAGGCTGGGGGAAAGCAACTTTACCAGGATGTGAAGCAATGTAAATTGGTATGGCGTGGCATCCGAGGGATGAGATGGGCACAATTGCTCCCCACCTTGAAAGAGTTGAAGGAGTGGTGACCCATTCCAGACTTAATTATTATACATCTTGGGGGTAATGACCTTGGGGGCAAGCCATGGGTGGACACATACATGCAGATAAGAAGAGACTTAGAGACAATACAGCAGTGGTGGCCTGAGGAATGCCTTGCCTGGTCAGATATGATACCAAGGAGGGTTTGGAGACATGAACACAGCCATAGAGCTGTGGATAGGACCAGGAGAAAAATGAACAAAAGGGTAGGGACACTGGTAAGAAAAATGGGAGGACAAGTAATACTGCAGGGCGTGGAAGAGTGGGTAGAAGATTTCTACAGGTCAGATGGTGTGCATCTGTCTGATCTAGCCATAGATATGTTCAATACAGAAATGATTGGTTTCATAGAAGCATGGAGAAGGCATGCAAAAAATGGTTAAAAAAAAAGAAAGGGGAAAAGAAGGATTTGAAAGTGGGTTACCTGAGGTATGGGTGAACAATACACTAAGTGAGGGGAAAGCCAGTTATCCAATGCAAGCTGGAGACTGGCTAGTGGGGAAAAAGGGGGGGAAGGAGGTGGGGGGAAGAAAAAAGGAATAAGACCAAAAGAGGAAGAAGATGAAGGAAAAAGTGGTCTCGGTTTTCACCGCTACCTAACAGAAAAGGAAAAGAAGAAGGCACCCAGGTTTTCACCTGGGGGGAGAAAAAGAGGAAGAAAGAGGGATGATCAGAGATTGATATGGATGAAAATAAATGAAATTGTGAGAGATATAATAATAAAAGATGATGAAATGGAACATGGAATTCTGATATATAAATACATTAATTGCCAATCTGAGCACAACAACAAACAGTGGTCTTTGTCTTTTTGTGAGGGAAAAGGGGGGAATCTGGGACAATGGAGTTTGCCCTTTAAGGGGCAGACCAGGTTGTCCTGGTGCACCCGTTCCATTTCCATCAGGATGGTTGTGCTCAGAAGGGGAGGGGGGAAGGAAAGGGAGAGGACAGGGGAAAAAACAATGGCCCAGCAACAGGATGGGGAGGGGCAAGTGGAGGTACATAACGGACAGCACAGAGGGGTTTCAGCCACTTTTGCTGGAGTTTGATCCTCCCACCCACCCTACAAGACAGAGCAAGAGGGAAGGCAGTCAAGAAGGGACTGTATGGTGGGTCTGTCAAAGGTGGATGACAGACGAGTCCGGTTGGACAGTTTGGACTGCCAAAGGTGGATGGCAGATAATAATATGGTTATGGACTGCCAAAGGTGGATGGCAGGAGAAAAAGGGGGAAACGGGGGGGGAGAAAAAAGGAATAAGACCAAAAGAGGAAGAAGATGAAGGAAAAAGCAGTCTCGGTTTTCACCGCTACCTAACAGAAAAGGAGAAGAAGAAGGCAGCCAGGTTTTCACCTGGGGGGAGAAAAAGAGGAAGAAAGAGGGATTATCAGAGATCGATATGGATGAAAAATGAAATTGTGAGAAATATAATAATAAAAAATGATGAAATGGAACATGGAATTATGATATACAAATAAATTAATTGCCAATCTGAGCACAACAACAAACAGTGGTCTCTGTCTTTTTGTGAGGGAAAAGGGGGGAATCCAGGACAATGGCGTCAGAAGCTTTTTAGAGTGTTTTTTTTTTATTTTTACAGTAGATTTTAAACTGAAACCACCTCTAATTGCCTAAATATTTTTCTTCCACCAGGATCTTCCTTACTAGCAGCAAAATTATTCATGCAACTGCATTTTCAGACAAAAAGCACACCAACAACATCTCTAGTATCTGTCTCCATGACACACATTTGTAGTACCACTCACAAAATGACTTAGGGTATATCCAGAAGGACATTGTCACTTAGTTGGTCTTTTTTGTGAAAGTGACAAACAAAACATTATATTAAAAAAGTATTTGCTGTAATATACTTATATTTCAGTAAAGCATTCATCGCAGTTCTTCATTACAAGCTGGTTTTGAAGTTAAGAAAAAAATTAAATTTCAGGACATACAGCACACTGGCTAGACAGCTAGCTAAGGATCAGTGTTCAGTTGGAAGTAATGCATGAGACAGCATCAGACTGAAGGAGGTCACCAGTGGGGTTCCCCAGGGGTCAGAACAGAGACTTTCTTCTGTTCAGTAAAGAAAGGTAACTAAATTTGAGGATGGCCCTCATTAAAGAAGTTTAAACTTATTGCAGGAAAAAGCCAACAAGTGACATATGAAATTCAATGTGAATCAGTCTGTGGTCCTTCACTTTGGCCTCAAACCATTTATTTAGTTTTTTTTTTAATTTCATATGCATTTCGCCCCCTTGCACTGACTGGCCCCATCAGTCCTGCCACATAGTCCAGCCCCATCATGCAAACTCTCTGGGACTTACCTACACTCCATGGTCCCCCTTGAAAGATCACCTCATGGGAAGGGCTGCTGGAGGTCAGTCTCAATCCCCCCAACAGACTCTAAGTGTTGGTCCTTGAGTGGGAGCCCAGTCAGTGGTGCATGAGACCTGCAGCGGGTAGCAAACATTATCCTGCATGGTCGGGGGGGATAACCCAGGTGGCAGTGTCACAGTGGAGTCCAGATACCCTCCCACCCCCAAGGAGGCAAACATCTGCTGGACTGCTCAATCATCCTCCCACAGACAACCCTCCTATTACCCAGTAAAATTCCTGACCTCAGGTCGCTGAGGCCGTGAGTGCTAGTGCTACCAGTGGGCTAGCCGGCCTCAAACAATTTAAGTAACAGAAACTGTTAACATACTAACATACTAATTGCCAGCAGATTAGGCCTTATGGTCTATCGAGTCTGCTCGAACCTCAGATCCCTAGTTGGGTGCCGAGGCCCTCCCCTCCTAGTGTTCCAGAAACCCCTATCATCCATCTCCACCCCATGGGCCAGGCCATCATCTGATACATCCACTTTCTGTGTCTGTCCCACCATCTCTTGAAGCACTCCACTGTGGATCTCTGAACCAGCTCACCAGGCAGTGCATTCCAAGGGTCCACTACCCTCTCAGTGAAAAACCTCCTCCTCTTTCCCCCCTCACCATTCCACCTTCCAACTTCAAACCATGCCCTCTGGTGATACCTCCCTGCTTTAGTCTAAAGATCCCCTCCATGTTTACCCTATTTATTCCCTTGAGGTACCTGAAGACCTCAATCATGTCCCCCCTGTCTCTCTTCTCCTCCAATGAAAACAGGCAGAGCTCCTCAAGTCTGTCCTCATACTATTTATTTGCTTTAAAAGGGGCACAGTGTTGAGCTAGAGTTAGGAGTTAGGTGCAGAAATATTTTTTCACCAAAAAAAGCATGGAAGCATTGTGAGTGTAGAGTGTTGAATATTTTAACCTCAATTTGGGTAAGTTCTACTTGGAAAACAACATTTCTGGGAACAATCTTTAATTAATTGAGAAAATAAAGTTTCCCTGATATTTCCAACATTATTCTAGATTTTTTTTTATTTGAGTCTTTGGTAACCAGGTGAGGCCCACTGGGCACAAGTGCCTGTTTTCAGGGGTGACCTGGGAGTACTGGGAGGTTTGACTTGCTCAGTCATACGGTATGCAAGTGGAGGTTATAGGAATCAAACCTAGGTCTGCTGAATGTACTAAGCTTATTCACAGCATTTTACTCTATCCTCTAGGCTATATTGCCACTCCAAATATTGAGTGCTACAGCTACTTGGCTAACAAGAGATGAACATGATGTGCCCTTGGCACCATTTTACCTAGCATTTCTGATGTTTCTGACTTCAACTTAATTTCATGTAGTATATTGATTCCACCTCTACCACATTCAGATCTATAGAGAATAATGCTCAGGCATGTCTGTGTTGTGAGTGTTTTTTTTTTTTTTACACACCTGAGGTGTGTGATGACCCATAACCTGTGAGAGCAAAGCTTGAGAGGTTTATGAAGTCATCACACATGGATGGTGTATAAAAAAATCTCATAAATGCACACATATCCTGTGTGTTATTTTTTATAATAACTGGACCCATTTTAGGTTTAAATAATCATGTGCCATTTCTGGATGAAATCATTCATTCTATTGAAACCAACAAAACTAACTGTGTTTAAATACAAAACCCCCACATTATTCTTTTTAATATACTGTTTACAATAAGAGTGAAATAACATTAAAAGTTGTCTTACTGCTGTTGCAGGGAAATGATTGAGCTGCTGTCTAAATGTTTGAACACTAGCTAGACTTATGCTGACAGCTAACAGTACTCCCGAGGTTTGGATTACTGAACTAGTGCAAAGAATGCTTAAACTAAGCAAAAAAAGTAAATCTGAGGTGGTGAAAAATGTTTGATTCTGTTTATTTTCTTGTGTTATGTTCTTTTTCCTTTTTTCCATTGGTTGTCCTCCTAATCTGCAGGAAAGTGTTTCTATGGAAATCACTGTGTAGCACTTAAATTTCTGAAGTCGCGCATAAAACCCCCACTGAAATGCCATAATAACTGGGTGTGACGTCATATCCAGTTATTACAGCGTTTTGCAGCAACCGAATTCTGGTTGATACAGGGACACACTAGTTATTATATTACAATATCACATGACATCTTTTCATGCCAGATAAAATGTTGCAGTGCATTAGGGTGAAATAGTGTATGTAATAACATTAAAAACGTGTACAATCCATGGTAGTATTAATGTCACATAAATAATGTGTTTGCACATATTATCAATTTTGAAATAATCACAATAAAAAAGACTACATGTATCAACATTTCTTTTAGACCAAGTAGTTTCTTTCATTTGTTTTAATCTCCTTTAATAACTTGATCTTCCTTGAATGCAAAAGTGGCAACCACAAAACTTACCTTCTCACTTATACCTCATAAATAAAGTTACCATTATTAATTTAGTTAGGTCTAAAAACATGCTTGCCATGTATTGGCCTACAAAACTGTGTTTTTATATCATTGTAAAGTAGGAAAATAAATAGATTAATACTGTCTCAAAGATTTCTACTCATTTATGTGCCTAGGGAAAAGGCCTGGGTCCAAGCAGAGGTACAGTATAGAGAGAAAGAGAAAGAGAGAGAGAGGGTAAACACCACAATACCACCTTCAGAGGAATCTGCATTAAACAGTGGGAAACCAACTAAACCAATGAACTAAAGAAAATCGGCAGGAAGGTAGTCTACAGTTTACTGAGAACATGCCTGAAAATGGTATCCTGTGAAAACCGCAAGTGCAAAATTGCAAATGTCAAAGCCATGACTGCAAAACAGCGAGGGGAAAAGAGCTATCCTGAAAACCAGCAACTGCCGAAACGGTGACCTACAGCTTTATCTGCCCCCCCCAAAGCTGTGTCCCCTCCCCAAAGTAGTATATATATATATATATATATATATATATATATATATATATATATATATGTATATATATAATAAAGCAAAATTTATTGCATCAATCAGGGTTGTTCACAGCAACAAAAAGCAAGGAAATTCGGTGTTGGGGTTTGAAACCCCTTGGACCCCTCAGCCCACCCTCAACCAGCATCAGGGTGCACGTTGGGAGTCATCAGCCCTAACTCTCACCCCATCACATGTGTAAAGAAGCTGAGGAATAGGAGAATGGGATGAGAGTTAGGACTGAAGACTCCAACGCGCACCCCGATGCCGGTTGGAGATGGGCTGGAGGGGTCCAAGGGAGGTTTCAGTCATAACACCGAATTTCCTTGCTTTTGTCACTGTGGAACAACCCTAACTAATGCATTAAATGGAGTTTTTTGCCTTTAATTTCCCTTCTTTTTGAGAATGATGATGAGAAATAATGAATGTAATGCAGGGCCCAGCGCTTCCGGCCATGTGATATCTTGTGACATAATAACAGGAACAGCAATGCAAACACAAGGTGAGAATGCAAATGGTAACAGTAATGAAAACAGAAGCGCAAAGGATAACGCACACGGTGGCATACACGGGAACAGTAATGCACACGGGAACATAAATACAAGTGGAAACAGTAAGTGTAACAGTAACGGAAGCGCATACACTGTTTTTGCTGAACAGCTGCATAGAGAAACAGAAAGAATGTATGCATTGTAATGGGCATCAAAGCTTAAAATGAGCATTGGAAGTACTTAATTGCTAATATCTCAGCAAC
This sequence comes from Neoceratodus forsteri, assembly GCA_016271365.2. Taxonomy (NCBI): domain Eukaryota; kingdom Metazoa; phylum Chordata; order Ceratodontiformes; family Ceratodontidae; genus Neoceratodus; species Neoceratodus forsteri. The sequence goes on from CM028132.1 coordinate 1,319,452,052, forward strand.
CACATGACGTAGAAAAAAAAAATTAATTTCACGAAAAAAATCATGATTTTCCCGGCTAGGTTTTTGCTTTTGCATAGCCCATTGGGCTATGCAACTCGCAACAAAAAATCTGTATCTCGCATCATTTTCAAGACACAAGCCCCGAAAGGCACAGCGTACGCCACCATAGAAACATAGAAACATAGACTTTGATGGCAGATAAGGACCGCTAGGCCCATCTAGTCTGCCCATTTCCCTACCTACAGGATAGGCCGCAGATCCTAGCTAACCAATAGCCTATTTCTTCCTACCCCTCACAAGAATTGCCTTATGTCTGTCCCATGCATTCTTGAATTCTCCCACAGTTTTAGACCCCACAACCTCCTCAGGAAGGCTGTTCCATGCATCCACTACCCTCTCTGTGAAATAATACTTCCTCACATTGCCCCTAAACCGCCCTCCTTCTATCTTTAAATTGTGTCCCCTTGTTCTTGCAAGTCTCTTTTTCTGAAAGATGCTACCCTCTTGGACTTTGTTGATTCCACTGAGGTACTTAAAAGTTTCTATCATGTCCCCTCTCCCTTCTTTCCTCAAGGGTATACATATTAAGCTCCTTTAGTCTCTCCTCATACGGCTTCTCTTGCAGACCCTGCACCATTTTAGTTGCCCTCCTCTGGACTGCCTCTATCCTGTCTATGTCCTTGCAGAGATGGGGTCTCCAGAACTGGACACAGTACTCCAGATGGGGTCTCACCAACTGTCTGTACAGAGGGATAACAACTTCCTGTTTTCTGCTGATGATGCCTCTCCCTATACATCCCAGTATACCGCCAGCCCTCCCTACTGCCTTCTCACATTGCTTGCTAACTTTAAGGTCAGCTGATATGATTACCCCCAGGTCCCTTTCCATGTTAGTCTATGGGAAAAAATGCCAACTTTGGAGTACCGTAACTTTGTAGCCATGCAATATTTTTTTACCAAACCACCAAAAGGCACATCTGTGAGATGTTGGCTGCATTCCATCCATATTTCAGCTCAAAAGACCAAACTGTTCTTTTACAGCAGGGTGGCAAAGAACTGCTGTCATTTTGGCCATAGTCTGAAAAAGTAGTGTCGTGATTTGCGAAAGCTTTCGCAAAAATTTGTGACACTTTCGTGAGTGCGACACTACTTTGTGACACTACTTTTTCCAGAAATTTGAAAAACATATTTCTAGGGTGTTTAACCTAAAAATGAAGACATGCCTAGTATCCTCAGGGTCCAACTAGGTAAACACAAAAAGAATTGTCTTGCTAGATGGTCCCAAATTTAAATGCCAAGCATTTTTCTGATCACCAACTGAAAACAAAATGGTGGATTTGCAAAAGTAAAAGGGCCATTTCCGAAAGTAAAAACTGCATTTGCGACACTTTTTAACTTTTTGTTAACTTTTCCCATTGCCTTATAATGGGAACTTGTTTTTTGATTAACTTTTGAACCGTTTAATATTTTTTCACAAAATCTTTGAAAGGCACATTGGGGACCATGACCGCACGTTCCCTGAAGTTTTCAGACTTGTTGCACAAACCATGTGACCTGTAGGCACAAGAAAAGAATTCACCAGAAACACACACGCAGATCACGCTCAATAACGCCACAGCTGTACATCCGACCGGTACAAAAGTTGGCAGATCCCAAGATGTATGGTTCTTGATCATGCATTCCAAATTTCAGGCAAATCTGTTGAACAGTGGCAAAGTTATTAAGGTGCAAAGTTTGACCCTTTAACCTTAAACGGGCTCCTCAACCCTAACTATGGTAGCACTACTGTGCTACCATAATATATATATATATATATATATATATATATATATATATATAAAGAGAGCGGGGTATCAAAGCCTACTGCAGAAACTCACTGCAGCACTGTGGCAGTGTTGTTTCCATTTATTCGATTGCTGTTATGTCACGGTCACTGTTTTTTGCCTCTTTCTTTTCCAATTGCCATTTTGCCATCGTCATTTTGCTTTCATCAGTATCACATAGATCTGAAACTACAGGGAAAAAAAACATTAGCAATCAAATCAGCAAATAATATTTATACTGTTTACACTGGAAAATAAAACCATCACACATATTACACAGACTTTTATTTGTTAAAATCCTACAGTTTGCCAACTGGAAATAGTTCATAGAATTTTCAGATTTATTCCATACATATTGCTGAAGCCAAATCTGTATTAAAACTGAAGTTTTACTGGCAACATTTAAATTTGCATATATCTCACTAGTCCTTACTACAAAATCAACACAAAACTAGTATAATTTGTGTTTACTAGAAATTAAATTTTATATGGCTCACACAGCTTAGTATACAAGCCTTTAAGACCGCCTAAGATAGCGTTATCAGGTAAACGTATGCCAAACTTGAGACAAATAGTATATAAATATGTGCCTCTTTTTACTTTACTTGAACTCTGCACTGTGAAAGGCCTGAATAGAGTTATGTGAGCAACTTCTGCTATGCCACTTATCGTAACCGCCTATACACTTCTACCCAATCCATTCTCAGAGCAGACAACTTACAAAAACATGTATTACCAAATTAAATATATTATTATGACTATTATCTTATTTTGTGATTTTCCATTGGTGCCAAGTTTTTGACAATATTTTTTAATTCGGTGCTGGGTACTGCAGGACAACCCATATATTATATAGGCCACTAAAACTGGTACTATCCCTTTAAATGCCTGTTAGTGACAAAGTATTGAATAATGTCTTTTAGTGGACCTGTGATAACTGGTAGCCTTCTTATATTTCTGATTTTCATTTTACCTTAACTGCATTTTGACTGTTTGCTAATGTTATTCCTAATTACAGTAATCTCCATCTGCTGTTAAATTGATCATGATTCCTTTTGTAAAAAAATAGATGCACGTTTCAATGGACATTTCCCAGCTACTGGAAGTAAATTCAAATATTAATAACACAAACTGTTATACTATTCTGCTAAGAGAATTCTTTAATACCTGAAAATTACATTACAGAAATTTTATATAATTTGACTCAAGCAGATTAAATGCCTTTACAGTTTTTATGAAATGTAAATGACATTAGAAGTCTTAATATTGAACAACAGCAATTCTCACCCACAATCCATTTATACAGAATCATATTTGTTTCAGTTTTAATCCCTGTGACCTCCAGTGAGACATGTTAAATAATGTAAATTGAACTGAATGCTGTTTAGGAAGTACAGTATACTACACGATTCAAAAGTTCTGCATGGTAAACAAGAAATGAACAGAATGCATAAGATTTATACACTATTTCTGGCTAATGTTTTGACTTTTTTTTAAATCAAATTGATTGTCTTAAGCTGGAGCTAATTAGGAGCCTGGGTATTTTGGTTATTAGGCGCAGATTATTCTGTTTCACATCTCATTGTTATTCAGAGTTCACAATGAATTGCAGACATTCAAAGTAAATTCTTTGTGGCTATATCGATTGTGCTATACAACTTGAAACAGTTATTTAATGCAAGTCATTAAAATGTATTCAGGTCACATAAATAACTGTCAATGCTTCTGAAACTGCCAGATCAGGAATTTTGGAGTGGCTTAATGAACTGAATTTTCCTAAATTGAGCAAAAATGGATATAGGACCAGATTGTTGTGAATATTTATGCCACACCTGCAACAGCATGGAAACTCTTTACCATTGACTTGTTCCAATTTTATCACAACAATTACCTTACAAAAATAACAGTACTCAGTTTACACAATTGCTACTTAGTAAGAATGGAATCCAGAGACTAAATCCAGTGGTCTGCTGGTCCCTTAAGTATGTCTCTATCTAAAATATGTCATTGTGTTTAACATTGTCTGCTCTTAAATTATGTAATTTCAGAAACATTTATTGAATGCAGTAATATGGATTTCATGTTCTATACTAATGACCACTGTATTTTCTCTGTCTCTGAGAAGCAATGTGATCTAGTGCCTACAGCTCCAGCTTGGGGACCAGGGGTCAGATTTTCAAAGACTGCATTTTCATGCCCTATAAGGAAAAACCTTGTGGATGCCTGGCATGTTAGATAGCACCACCCCTCATGCCACTCCAGCCATGGCATGGGGCTCTGCATATGTGGGGATGCGGATAGGTCTGTGGATTCATTCCTTCCCTGTGTGTCTCTGGGGTGTGCAACAGCATAACTGGGATGTGCTCAATTTGAACATATCCTTCACACCTTTGTGGATCAAGCCCTTAACATTTAAATGTGGTGTCTTAGTCCAGGATCCAACCTTCACTACCCAATTGGCAGATGAAGCACATGTGGATCAACTCAAACATCACGATCCTGACTTCCTTTCCTCCCAGCTGAGGCTCTGGCAATCAGTGGTGGGGGGAGTAAAGCATAGACCAACCCCCTCATGACCGCTACACTGCAGCTGAAAAGGCATACTGAAAGACTGCACAAGCAGCAGGAACACATTGAGTTAATGTTCATCTTTTGTGCCTTAGTTCAGGATCCAACCTCCCCCACCTGATTTGTGGGCAGACCACAGACTGGTCAACTCTAAAATCCCCGTCCTGACGTCTGGTCCTTCTAGTGACAGCTCGTTTCAGTTGGGGGGAGTAGAGCATTGACTCCCACTCTAATGACTCCTCTAGTGTGGCTAAAGAAGCATGCTGAAAGATTGTACAAGCAGTAGGAGTGCACTGAGTTAATATTTAAACTTGGACCCTTAGTCTAAGATCCAGCCTTTATTGCCCAATTGGCAATTATAGCACATGAGGAACAACATGGACCTTATGGTCCCAACTTCTGGACCTTTTTGTAAAGATTCCAGCAATCATTAGGGGGGAGTAAAGCACTGACTCCCACTCCTTATGACCTCTGCATTGTGGGTGAAGAGGTGCACTGAAAGACTGCACAAGCAGCAAGCACGCATAATTTAATGTTTAAGTTTGGCAACTCAGTCCAGGATCCAGCCTCCACTGACTAATTGGCAGCAGTTAAACACATAGGTGAACTCTAACCTCCTGGTCACAACTTCTGGTTTTATCCCTCCCTGTCCACCCTCTTCCCTATCACTATCAAACTGAGCAACCACCAAACCCTTCACTCTGTCCCAGCCATGCATGAAACCATTTATGGACTGGGCACCCACCACCTCTGCTAGCAGACTGTTCCATGGCTCCACCACCCTTTCTGTAAAACAGAACTCTTCACATCCATTGTAAACCTTTCCCTCTCCAGTTGCCACTCATAACCTCAAGTTGATGACTCAAACTCCTGCTAAATAGTTCTCACTGTTCACCTTCTTTATCCCCTTCAGAACTTAAAGGTCTCTATCATATCCTCCCTCACCTGGTTTCCAGTGAGTACATGTTCAGTGCCTTTAGATGAACTTCATGAGATCTGCCCTGCTGACCCTGAATCATCTTAGTCACCCAGCATTGCACCATCTCCAGCATGTCCCTATCCTTTATTAAGTGTAGACTACAGAACTGAGCACAGTATTCTAGGTGAGGCCTCACCAGTGACCGATACAAAGTAGTAGTAGTAATTCTTTTTTTTGGATTTGCATTCCCATGATGCTTTGCACTGGGACTGAGGCTTTAGAGTATGTGTGTCATTTAGGAAGATGCAGAAAAGAAAAATATTTGAACATTTTTTCTCTCATAGCATCTTTTTACTGATCCCATTTACTATTCTTTCTGCAAACTGCTTGTTGGGTATGCTCATTTTGAGTGTTTCAAATGTCTGGTCTGTTTGATTAATGAAAACTGCCTGATACATCCTAGCATCAAGCATCATCCAATATGCTGTCCTGCAATAGTAAGAGGCTTTTGAACTATTAACAGTTATCACTCACATGTCCCATTCCATCTCTGAGTACTCTATTTTGACCCTGTTGATGCAATATTTCATATGCAGATGTTCCTTTCATATGAGCATCATTTAACATTTATTGACATTGCATTTTAATTCCTTAGTGTAGCACTGCTTCAGTTTTTCTGCATCCCTTTTCAAGCTGCCAGTACCCTCATTACCCTCCACTGTCATGCAGAGTGTTGCATCATCTGCAAATGGACTCATTTTGCCCTGTAGGCAAACTGTGATGTCATTTACATACATGCTATAATGTCTGTGATCCAACTCAGAACCATCTCATTTGTGACACCCGGAATCAGAGAACAGGCTATTCAGGACTACTGTCTAGGTTTTATCAATCAATTTCCAGTCCAGCTAGTTATTATTCCCCTAGTCCTCAATCCCTTGCATTCTGTATAAACCTCCTATGGGGCACCAAATCGAAGGTCTTACTGAAGCCCAGGTTCAAAACATGAACTGACTGTCCTCTAACCTCCATCTGTATTACCAGGCTGAAGAAATCAAAGTCAGTTGATGTGACTTGCCCCATGAACCCATGTTCATTCCAGCCCATAAGGCATCAAGCATAAACTATCTGTTCCTTTAGAACTGAATCCAGCAGCTTGCCCAGTACTGACATCAGGCTTACTGAACACTATTTTCCTAGTTCAACCATATCTCCACCTTGTGCAGTGGGACAATGTTCACCACCCCATAGTTCACCAGTATTTCTGCTGTTGCCAGTGACTCATTTGTGTTTGTGGCCCCTACACTGTGGAATTCTCTACCTTGTTGGATAAGGGAGTGCCTGACTATGGAGAGTTTTAAATCTGCTTTAAAAACACATCTTTTTAATCTTGCTATCCCAGAATTTGGATGAATTGTGATATAGACAGAGAGGTTTTATTTATTGATATGTTTAACTTTGAAGTTTTAAATCAATTGTACAAGTGCTTTGATACTTTACTGAATTGCACTTCTTTATAAATAGAGTTGAGTTGAGGTAAACAGGTCTGCATACAGGGCTGCCAGGGCCTCTCTCCTTTCCCTCAGGTGCAGCCCATCAGACCTGGGGGGGGGGCCTGGTTATGTACAGGTCCTGTAAACCCTTTAGAACTCCTAGGTATATACTGTACTATATCTTTAATCCATGGCTATTTGTACATTTGAATCTGTTTTTCATGTCTCAAATTGGGCCTCTCATCTCCACTGTGAACACAGAACTGAAGATCCCATTTAATACATTTCCCTTTCCTTCACCTTCCTCTATGCCCATTCCATCTTTCATTGTTCTTTCTGCCTGTACTTGATATTTCACACTTATCTGCCTGAAGAACATTTTATCAATATTTTGAACTTCTCAGCTATACTTAGTCCTCCTTATGATGTCCTTAGGTTTCACAAGCTTACCTTTATTTGTAGTCCTGTTCTCATTTTATAGTTTAAAAGCTGCCTTTTTCTCTGGAATTACCTCCCTTACATACTAGTCTAGACAAGGGGATTTATTTTTTTTTTGGCCTTTTCTAATTGTGTTAAGAATGATCCCTTCCCTTCTCTCTTTGTACCTTCCTATTTACCATTCTGAAAACATGTCTTACTGGGTAGCTCTTCATGTGTGTATTACACCATTGCTTCTGATTAGGAGGGAACAAAGAGGAGAGCAAGACTCGAGGAGTAACAGAGTTTCCTTTTTGTTCGAAAGACATTTAAGAGCTACACGTACCTGCTTACCAATATTTGTATACTTGTATGCTTAGCCTAAAAAAGACAGCAGAATTTTTTGGCCACTACTGTTAGTTTGTGATCATAAATGCTGTAGATGTGAACATTTTTCCTCTCACCAGTTGCTGGAAAATGATTTCACTTCTCCAGCTACTGTAATAACTCATGTGTACTGGAGTGGAAGTTGTAATTTTCCTTGGAGGTTACTTATGCCTGTCATGTGATACAACAGGCATAATCTCCCAAATAAAAAGGCACAAGACCAGAAAAACATTGTACTCCTTTCCCTATTCTACTTTTGTGAAGCTTTTGTGGGGATATGTGTGTGTGTGTTTGTGTTTGTGTGTGTGTGTGTACAGTTGTGCCCTTCAGAGATATTTTTGGTTTGTATAGACAGAATAGGTACAGGCTGAATGTTTTTACAAGGTTATGTAGGACTTACATCACATGCTCATATAATGAAAATGCAGTGTTTTTGCGTGTCCTAACCTTCCTGCCCTCTCCCCTTCTCTCTTTTTTCCTTCCTATTTGCCATTTTGGAAACATTTCTTTTGGGGTAGGTTCTTTATGTACATTACACCATTGCTTCTGAAGCATGAACAAAGGGAATCACAAGACTTGATGAGTACAGAATTTTTTTTGAAGACCTTTAAGAATTACCGTACTTGTTTAGCAATATTTGTAAATTTGCATGCTTAGCCCAAAAAAAAGGCAGCATTTGTTTTGGACTGCAACTTTTAATTTGGGATCATAGATACTGTAAATTTGAACAGTTTTCTCCCACCAATCTCTGAAAACCAATTTCATTTCTCCTTATTAATAAATCATATGTACTGTACTTGAGGAGAGGGTGCAAGTTTCCTTGAAGAATACTTCTGCATTTCATGCAACAGTAGAAGGATAATCTACCCCCAAATGAAAAAGGCATGCCTGCAGAAAAATATTGTGCTCCTTTCCCTATTCTACTTTTGACATTTTTAATCAAAGATTTACAAAACATCAGTCACATTTACAGTTTAGAATGACAATGAGGCAATTCTCAATCATGTATTGCTAGTAAGTGCTTTTTTCTGAGTGATGACAAACTCAGATTAATGTTCCATTATAAGGACTATCAATCTGCGGTATCCTGTAAGAAGTCAGAGTTCCTGTCCAGGGAGATTGCAGCTGCACAAAATCGACTGGCTCAGTTGTTCCAGACTGTGGACAGGCTATGCAATCCAGCCTGTCTCCAGAACTGGAAAGCCTTTTCACAGAAGAAATGTGACAAGTTTGGTTGATTTTTTGCAGATAAGGTTGCCACAATCAGGTTCAAGATCAGCACAGCCCATTTAAATGGGAAAAGTGGAGATTGGTGTGAGATTACAAGCACTCAGTTTGTCTGGTTGGACTTTGGCTAGTTGGCAATAGAGGATGTTGTGAAGATGATCCAGGGCTTGCTGCCGACTTACTATAGTTTGGACCTTGGTCCAACACACCTCCTGGTGGGGTGTGTAAAGGTAATCAGACCAATCCTGGCTGAGATAGTCAGGTGTTCATTAGATATCGGGGTGTCTCTGGACACCCTGAAGGAGGTGGCAGTTCATCCTGTTTTGAAAAAACCTTCTCTTGACCCTGACTGTCTTGCGAACTACAGACCTGTCTCTAACCTACCCTTTGTGGGTAAGGTTATTGAGAAGGTAATCACATCGCAACTCAAGAAGCATCCTACCACCCACGATATCTATGATCCGCTCCAGTCCAGTTTCAGGAAGAAGCATAGTACCAAGACCATGTTGATTTGGGTACTTTATGATCTCCTGACAGTGAGACATCAAAGAAGCCACTCCATCTTGTTCCTTCTTGATATCTCTGCAGCTTTTGACACTGTAGACCATGGAGTGTTGCTAGAGCACCTGTGGCTACTATGTGGGCTGTCTGACAGAGTCCTCAGATGGGTTTACTCATTCCTCATGGGCAAGACACAGAGAGTGGAATCTGGGGTATTTTCCACAGCTCCTCTCCCTCTGCTCTGTGGGGTGCCTCAGGGTTTTGTGCTGTCTCCCATGTTGTTCTGCAGTGTATATGCTGCCATTGGGAGACATTAGGTGGTACTGGTTGAGTTTTTACTGCAATGCAGATGATACTCAACTGTATATGTCCTTTGTGCTTGAACAAAATGATGCTGTCTTGGGACTTTAACAACTGCCTCTCCAAGATTCAGGACTGGATGAATGACAACTGGCTTAGGCTGAATCTGGATAAGACTGAGGTGTTGGTTGTGGACTCAGGTTATCAAGGAGAGGGATCATTGGCTGGGCAGCCATCAGAACTTTGCCTAGGAGGCAACCAGCTTGTGTCCTCTGACCGGGTACAGAATCTGGGCGTTATGTTTAATAGTGAGCTGACACTTAAATCTCAGGTGACAGCCATTGTCAAAACCTCTTTTTACTATCTGAGGAATATTGCCCGGATACACCTGGTCCCTTTAGATGATTTTCCAACTCTGGGTCACACCTTTGTGTCCTTGCACCTTGATTACTGCAATGCTCTATACCTAGGGCTACTGGGGGGTGGACCTTCACCACCTACAGCTGGTGCAGAATGTGGCTGCCAGTTTGTTGACTAACTTATTGAGATCTTGCCACATCACACCTTTGCTCCGTGGCCCACATTGGCTGGTGGTGTGGTGGAGGATCAAGGTTGGGTTGCTAACCTAGAAAGCCCTAAGTGGACAGGGACCACGGCATCAGCAAAATCTTCTTCATCCCTACTGCCCCCTTCACTCTCTCTGTTCTGCTGATGAGGGATTGCTAGAGATTCCCAGGGTCAGTTTGACAATCTTGTAGCTAGATATTTTGTTTGTGCAGCTCCGACCCTGTGGAATTCTCTATCTTGTCAGATCAGAGAGTGCCCATCTATTGAGGCTTTAGAGCTGCCTTAAAATCGTATTTATTTGATTCAGCTTTTTTTCATGTGTAATAGTCCTGCCATTTGTATCTGTTTTATTTATATGGCCTGACTGATAATTGTTTCTATAATACTTGTATGACACTATGATCTGTTGGAATAGCATTTTATAATTAAAGAATTGCTTGCTTTTTTGATTTATTAGGGGTTTTAAGCTTCATGTACTCTATTTGACAATTTTGGCATGTTTTGTTGCCCATGTCACAAAGTACTAAATTATTTCACTTCCACTTGTTCATTTTAGTATGTTCAAGATGCATTTATGAACAATGCCATTTTATTTTATTGCTTTTGTCAAATACACTAGTCAGTCTGTAATATTGTCTGTGTTTCTGGAGGGTATTAATATTCAGTCTATTTGTGCTCCTCTCACGTATTTTACCCAGCAGAATTCTAGAGATAAGACACCTGAAACTTGTCCAAAGGCAGATGGCAAAATATTTATTACTCAACAAAAAAAGCATGACTTAATAGGCTCAAAAGGTTGTAAGACTCAATGCATTCCCCAAAGTCTTTTATAAGACTCACTGAAAACCATCAGTATGAGAACATGTGCAATGGCCACCTTCCAGTGCTTTCCCCAATCAAGTCTGATCATCTGTGCCTAGAAAGGAGTTGACTGGAACTGGCAAAACTTTATCCAGGGCCTGAATACAAAGCCTGCCTTCTTACTGGGTGGATAGATTAAGGACAGCCTATCTCTTATCACCTAACATACAGGAATCATGATATAAATAGAGCTATGCAGAATTTTGAAATTTTGCTTCAGCTGGAATTCTGTGGAATTTCTGAAATTCTTCCTACAGTACTTTGATAGAATTATATCAGATGTGGATTCCAGACTTCTGAAAGCTGAATGTTACTGGGGATCCTTATTCCACAGTAAATGCAAACTGCAGATTTATTTCCTCAAAACTGCAGAAAATATTCCACAGATTACATAAACTGCAGAATATAATTCAGTGATTTAGAAATGCTTTTTGGAATTCTGCAGCATTAAAAATAAATTCCAATATAAATTTTGGAAGTGGAATTGCCACTCCTCAAAAATCCTGCTAGTGGGATTTCACGTTTTGCACACCTCTAGATATAAAGTAGACGTGTTCAACATTTTACTATTGGATTGTACATATTTAATTCCTTTTTGAATCCACTAGCATATATTAAGACCTTGACTTAACTGTTTTATTATTTAAGCAAAGACTGGTCTAAAACAAAAACCATTGGTTTGCTAGGCACAACTTCAAGTAGAGACGGGGATTCAGCAGTGTCTTTTGTATATCAGTGCTGGGGCCACTGCTGTTATACATTTTCATTAACAATCTGGAAGTTGGTGTCTCTGTGAGGTTACCTACGTTTCCTGATATTAAGTTACCCAGAGCATTACAATTCCTGGAGGATTGGGAAGGATTTTCAAAAATATGAAGAAAGACTTGAAGAAGCTTGATGACTGGTTGGACTTCTGCAGTCTCAGATTCAATGTGGCCAAATGTGAGGTGCTAAACTTGGGGAAGAAAACACAGGAAGGACCTACATACTGTGTGTGGTTCTTCTTGCTGCATTGAAAGAGACCAAGGGCCTGGGGATTATGACATGCAGTGTTCAGTCACTGTCAAAAGGGTACATCAAATGGAAGTGATCAAACAGGCAGGAGTGGCAATGCAGCCATTTCACCAGGTCAGGCCCCCACTTGATGTACTGCATGCAGTCCTGTGTTCCTAAACACAAAAATACATTAAGGCAGTCAAAGCGGCAGAACACAGGACCTCAAAATAATCAGTGGTATGTGGGACAAAAGCTTGGATGAAAGGCTCATGACTCTTATTCTGTTTATCATGGAGAACATGAAGGCCTTGAGAGTCTTGATCACATTGATTATACGTACGTAAGGGTACAAAGAAGCTTTAAGCAGGCAGAGATGTTTGCCCTGGTGTCTTCCCCTAGGATGCAAAGACACAGCCTGAAACTCAGAGGAGATAATTTCAAAGAAGGAAGGAAGGAAGCCCAGTTTTGTAATACATGTATCAAATTATCAATTATGAATTATAACATAAACATAGATATATAACATAGATGGGGGATACAGTACCTGTGACTCAGCTGAGAAAAATGTCATACATTCCTGTCAGGTGGTCAGAAAGGATTATAATCAAAATCGCTATTTGAGTTTATGGCAGGACACTGACATTAAGACCCTCTGCAAAGGACCACTGTATTGAGAAGCTTTTCCTCTGGCTGTGAGTACATGATTTAACTGTGCCTGGGAATTCATCTTCATATGAAAAGGGCAGTCTGAAGAAAATCCATGCTTCCTCGGTTGGCCCCTGAGTGAACCTGGTCCATTCCCAAACCTGGGTCACTGATGTGATGGGAGGTAAGGCACCCAGTACCCCAGCCCACCACACCACTGCAACCCTAGCAAGGACTATTTTTATAACTTTTCTACTTTTTTACATTAAGCCATAATTTGTTAAATGGCTATTTCTTTTTTTAAGAAGTACTTTAAAGTTTTTTAATTGGTATCCTTTGTTTCAACTGAAAACCATGTTAAAATCACAATAGGACACTCCAGTGTGTGGGTTTCTTTTCCTGAACCACACTTCCAGGTGGTTGAAGGCACTTGGTGCAAGAGCCTTGTGTCTCACAACACACCTGCCCATGTGGCTTAGGAAAGGAAACCCACACCCTCTTGTGTCTTATTGCTTACATGCCACACTGTCCTTGTATTATTGTCTTGCTGCATTCCTTTGCAATTTTACCTGTTGCTGCTTGTAAAAGATATATTGCTAGGGTAACCTGGTAAATGGAACTCAAAATCAACCAGAACATTGAGCCAACCCTCCCTAGCCAACCCTTCCTGGCCGGAAAGGTGACATTTACTGGAAGAGCAACCTATCAACTCCCAATTAGGATTTGTTGAAATTTAACTTCCACTAGTGGAAGTCTGGCATAATTACCATTCCATTGCCACAAATTTCTGTGACAATTTTGCAAAATTATGCTAGCACTTAATTTTCTGTTGTTTTGATCTAATTTTAAAACTACTTATTAAAAGTTTAAAAGCTTTTGAAAAGTGGAAGTCCTCTGCTATGCAAATATATATAACAAGATTCAGAGCACTAGCTTTAAAGCGAACTGAGTTATAAGCAGCCAAACATTCCAAAATGTTAATAGCATATTTCAAGTACTGTACAGTACCTAAAAGGTGACATTGCAAACCACTGTAAATTTAGAACTATAGAACACAATGTCATAAAGTTTGGCAGGTTCTTTGACTTTGACCCTTAAAAAGAAGCTACAGTATGTGTGTTTACATTCAAATCGCTTGCTTAAAGATGGCCATGGCAGAAGCAGCCACTTATTGCAAAATGACATCAGTTCTTACAGTCACATTTCATGAATTTATGTGAAAACTGTGAACTTTTGTAATGCTTTTATGAAAGCCATATACAAAAATTCTGCCAAGCCATATGCTTGACCTGTTATGGAGTAGAAATGAAAAGGTTTCATAAAATAGCAGTAAGGAAGAATTCATAGTAGACTACTTAGCAAAAGTTGCAGTGGAGTTGGAAGTGATTTGCAAGGCCATGATGCTAGCAGGTATAGTAATTTGACTATCTGCAGTACAGGTTAATTCAGTAAGATGCATAGCCAGTCACTGGAGCTTGATGGAGGAGCTGACTGTCACATGCACTTGATAGGGAATGTTATGAGGGCATGAGGAGGTAATTTATTGAATAGTGGATGTTTCTAAGGGGAATGATATCCTGTGGAATCTTCCTGGAGGTCCACTCAGCCTGGAGCTATGAGGAATGACATTAGGCTATTAAGCAAGCTAATGCTCACTAAGAATCTGTTGAACAATGGAGGGTCTTATTTTTCTAGTCAGATAGATGGGATTCTGGGACCAAGGAAAGCCTGCAGGATCAAGATTTTATTTAGTTTTTGTTTACCATGTAAGTGCACTAGCCAAAAGACTATTTTCAGGCATGACCCGGGAGGGTGCAGAGACAAACATCAAGAAAAAACATTTTTGCACATAATACAGGAGCACATGTATGTGTTGAAACAATTAACAGTGGTAGATGTGACAAAACAATACAGCATTTGAGTTTACAAGTGACAAATTCAATCAAGTCAATTTTTAAAGTGAACTAAGCAGTGTACAATTGAGTCAATTTTTAAAGTGAACTGAGTAGTATACAAACAGTAAGGAATAAAGTGCTGTGAGAGCAAGTAATAGACAGGCTAACTACAGCTGCACCATGGGGGGGGTCTTTGTCATGTCAATGGATAGGGCCATCAGGGGGATTTAAACTAAAGGATGTCAGAAGAGAGCTAGTAAAAAAGGTCATCAGTGGCAGGAGTTAGATGCTTGCGCTCACTATGTGAGGGATGACAAAGCTGGGTAGCACACAAAGTAGATCCCAAGTTGCAGCAAGGAAGCATGGAGTGACAATTCTCACTTAAAAGCAGTTCTTATGAGAATAAGACTCTGAAAAAATGATTAGCTTGAGCACCTAATGCACGTGGATGTCCAAGAAATTTGAATTAGAAGAATTTACAGAGACCTGGTTTGGGAAGAAAAAGACTTGGACGTTAAGCTGTAGAAAGTCCAGCAATTATGAATGGATAGGTCTGATGGAAAATGTAGTGGGTGGCACTCTTTTGTAAGGGATGGTGTCACTATAATTAACAAGGAGGATAACAGGGGGGACATGCAGTACCACTGATTCTATCTGATCTTGTTCAGAGAAAAAAAGCCAGGGGACACAACAGTCTCCCAGGAAGGAACTATAGGACTGCACTCGACTCAGCTCAGCCAATCAGACGCAATAGTGAGAAGTGCTTAGTGACTGGATGAGCAGTCTTCTGTCTGCATTGAGATAAGGACAAAAAGTTTGTATGACAAGAGGATGTAATTTACTGAATTAGGGATGCTTCTAAGGCAAATTATATTCAGAGTGATCTTCTCCAAGGCCTTCAATGCTTTGGGACCTGTAAGGAATAATAGTGGGCCGTTAGGCATGTTAAATCTTTCTAAGACTCTGTTAAAAGGCATAGGGTCATATTGTTGTGGCCAGCAAGAAGGTATTCCGAGACAAGGAATGCCTGCAGGATCAAAATGAACTGTACTTCTGCCATGAGGAGGGGATACTGGTCTTGTTGATTGTCAGGGCAGTCAGGAGAATTTAAACTAAAGGAGACCAGAGGAGAGCTAGTGGAGTCACCACATGCAGGAGATAGATGCAGGGTTCACCAAGGAAAGGAAAGCAGTGTAGGGTAATCAAAGGAATAGGTGACCCACTCCCAGGTTGGGCAAGGAAGCATTGAAGGATAATTCATACTTGAAAATGGGGCACATGAGAGTCCCACCCAATAAAATTGGTTAGCCTGAGTCCCCAGTATTTTGGAAGTCCAGGATGTTGAGTCACTCAGACTCCTGTTGCAGTTAGAAAATAATTGGTGCACCAAGAAGTAACAAAGTCCAGCTATTACAAAGGACTGGTTGTGTTAGGAAAAGACATAGGTGGCTGTCTTTTGAAGAAATGGTGCCATCGTGAGGAACAAGGGGGATATCAGAGTGAAACAGTTCCACTGAGTCATCTGGTCAAGTACAGACAACAAAGTGGGGGACAAAACTTTCATCCAGGAAAGCACTACAGGACTGCAGACACTATAGGACTATAGATCACTGGAACAGCCTTGGAGGTGAAGACACTAGTGGGGTTCACAAATGCATGGAATAGGATAAGGGTATCTTAGTGGAAAGGAAAGGAGTGGGAAAAAGAGCTGGAGATCAATTAGGGTCTACAGTGATACTATAGGTAGGGAAATAATTGGGCAGACTGGGTGGGTCATGCAGTCCTTATCTGCCATCAAATTCTGTATTTCTACAATGCAGCTCAGCTAATAAGATGCAATATTGAAAATGCTTATGAAACATAAATTCCACAAGTGAAATGTTGCTGTTATCTTCTCTTATGCTTCCATGAATTGTGATGAAAAGTTGCCAAATAGTAATTTGCTGTATTTCTACTGTAAGCTTTAAACACTTACCAAATGTTTCCTGCTTTGCCGAATTCCAGGAGGACCCACTAACATGGGTGCATAGATGTGCCACTTTTTAGGTCTATACCTACAACAGCAGTGGTGTTACAAACATGCAAAGTAACATTTAGCAACATTTCACATATAATTAAATTGTGAAATTACAATCCCCTGTAACTTACAAACTACTTTACCAAATCACTCCAAATGAAGCAGTTTGTAAGACCCAACTAAAGACTCAGTTAGCCATTGACTCCTTACTTCCATCAACATCTATATTTCTGTTTCCAAAGACAGCCAACAGAAAAATATGTTCGCAAAAGTTCACACACAAAAAAAAATCAAAAATGCCAGACTTTGAGCTCCTATGAGTTTGAAAACAGTCATTTAAATATCACACATTTTGAATACCTTTAAGAACCTAACAAGTAATTACAATTATGTAGGTTGCCATCTAAAAGGACAGCTGAATTATGATTAAATATACAAATTGTGTGAAATGTAGTAAACGCACATGAAATGTAATATACTTTGTTAATTTCAGCCAACCCTAAAACTATGATTTGGAAAGGGGGAATATTTGTACCATTCCAGGCTAGTTTAATTGGTCTCACCTCTTTTATATGCAGTGTGCCTTTTGTAAGTCACATTGTCATGTGACAGCAGCAGTGCTCACCTGTGTGGCAAGGGGAGGAACAATCTTACACTATTGATGCAGGATAGACTGACAAATCAGGCTACCTTGCATCAATGACACAAAAAAACTTCACTTTCATCTTCTCCAGTGCAGCCAAGTAAGCCTAGACTACATACAGTAGGTAGGGAAATGGGCAGACTAGCTGGGCAAGTGGTCCTTATCTGCCATCAGATTCTATGTTTCTACTGCTCGCAGAATCATGGACTGTTGCTTAGGAGGGGGTGTGGCTCACTTTTAATAAATGAGCCTGTGTCCATGGGGGACAAGCAAGGGAACGGGTGTTACTGAAAATATGGTATTGGCTACTATTATCATGCTGACAGTGGGAGTTAAGACAGGATACACACCTGTAACAGAGCACAAAGGAAGGAACCTGAGCTTCCAAGCGGTAAGGAAGATCTGGCATCATGGGGCAGAGCTGAGGGTTTTACCACCTGGGTGGGTGGGAGGAGCCAGCTTGAAGACCTTCCTGCAACATTTAAAGTGGCAAAGAACCTGCCACAAAGTGTGGATTGAACAACATAGCCATGTCCCTAGAAACTGCATTCCCATATGATTTTTTTATATTTTCTGAATTTTAGTTTTATTTCAGATATTTTCACAAATATCTAACACAGTTTTAGCCACATTATTTTAATTGTATACACTTAATTGCATTATGAATATTTTGTCTCTCACCCATTCAACACATTATTCTTCTTACTTTCACGGGCTAAGCCTACAAAAGCTTGAAAGATAATAAATAAAAATGTGTGAAACATTATAGAAGCAAGACATTCTTATAAATGTTGTGAAAATATCAGTAGATTTGTCTACAGACTTCTATCACTTCAAGGGTACTACCAAAAGCTGTATTAAAAGAAAAACTAGGTTTCTATTAAGCAACATTACTTATTCATCAAATCTATTCCCACTGATCTTCATATTATATTACAGCCAGGCACTGATACTCCAATATGTACATACATAATGTGCACTAAAATTGTGAAGGGTGTGAGTGAGCTTTGTTATTCTTGTCATGTGAATGTCAAGAACCATTCACTTGAAAGAAGACACAATAAAGCAGATGGGATCACTGTAGTAGGCAGTGAAGACTGTTATAGTATATATAGCATAGTATAGTATATAAAGGAATACTGTACATTTTATTTGAAATTTAGGGAGAGTCATCCTCAACTAGAAGTCTGGCCAGTGTGGTAGTGGAATCACACTTCAGTATTGAGAAGAGAAGAAATGAGTTCACCCAAAAAATAAATACCTTTAGAACTGTCTTTACCATAGCATACAGTTTCAACTTAATACATATATATCAAAATAACTGTGTATCAAATGATGATAAGTCAAATTCTCCTATTTTAAGATTACGTGCTGGCCATCTGTTATACTTGGATTCCTGTAATTATAATGCTTGCTCATAGAAACTAAGCAGACATAAATTGAAAAGAAATACATAGTTTCATGTAAAACAGTTAATTTATTTTAGATTCTATCAGATAATTAAATGAATAGAATGTGGATTTTGATTATTGCCACTGAGAAGCCATAGACAAAAGTTATAAACCTCATTGGTTTCTTTCCAAATGCGATTTTCTATGTTCCTAGGTACAATGACAAATTATAAAGTATACATAACCATGATGCCTTGCTCTGGGAATAAGGCCTGAGAGTATGTGAATGATTTGTAGAGATGTATAAACACAAAACAAAGGCAAAACATGGCATTGTTTAAGTTAGTCTGAAATCTAGGGAAAGCACTGCAAAATACAACATCTTTTGGCAAACATTTTAGTTACTGCAATACAAACTGTCATAACACTAACTTGTGGCACTATACTTTTAAGGCAAAACAAACTATACAAGAATAAGAAGTATGAAGGTTTTATTCTGCTGTAAAATCAAATGCTTTAAGAAAACATTATGTCTGCCAAAGAACAGCACATCTGAGAAAAACACTCCCCTCTTATGTCTATGAATCACTCTCTGTTTTACTAATGCAAACCTTATGTGACAACAGGCAGTCAAACCTCCTTCCTTTAATGCTGTATAGAACGCAAAACAGTTGGGACATTACATATCATGCAAACAGTATTTCATTGTTATGAGGACTATTTTCATGTCCAATATCTCTTCTCTTTTAGTACATAGATCAACACTTCTACAGGGGGATCACAACGCAAGAATTTTAATTTGTTTCCATGCTACATTTCTCCAGGAAACCAGACTATACTTAGTGCTCAGCCAAGCCCAACCCTTTGGTTAAACCTCTGTAAAACACATGCAGAAAAGTGACTCTATAGCTCATTACAGTATGTTAAGTCATTTCTGATGTTGGTCATGGTTTGTTCTTAGACAAAAACAGATATTTGTTCTTACTACATAAATAATTAATTAAACAGAAGCGCAAAACATGAAGCATCAGTACTTACTTGCCTTGGTAAAAAAACCGACAGGAACTGTGAAGGGGAAGTTGTTGCTGAGCTTGATTGCTTTCAGCTGTGGGACAGATGGTAATACATACTGGATTGTGAATCCTACTGCATCATAGGCTACCACCTCTGGAATTGGCCAGTAATCCTACACCTTTCTTTTTACTCACTTATTTTCATTTCCCGAAGCTACATAATATATTTAGTAGATATCAAATCTTTTCAAAGCTCATTCCACATTTCTCAACAGGAGCTAGCCCTGGCAAAGCAGTAGGCAGGAACAATCACTGCACACAATTGTGTACATCATAATTCTCAGCTTGTGACATTGTAATCCTTTCCTCGGCAACAGATTATGATGCCACATGCAGAGGATTTTGATGTCAGGTGTGTAGGTAAGCACCATGAGCAGATAATGTCTACAGTACACCGATCTTGTTTTCATACTTTTGTGCATAGGCATAAGGTGAAAGGGGAAACTACAGTAAATACAGAAATAGCTTAGTCAAGTATCACTAATGGTACAGACCTAATTTGGGTTGTCTGCTGTTCTCACCAGTCCTCATGTTGTCATGCACTTCCATAGCTACTAAGTTGTTTATTCTGATACCCCTTTATGCTCATGGATTGCTTGCTGCACTATTGTACACTGTTACATTGTCTATTTCTTAGTTACTATGTTAGTGAACTCTGTTACCCCTGTATTCTGATTGTATGCCTTGTTGCACTACTTTACACTGTTATATTGCCCACTGCTCCTTGCCCCCTTCCCACAGGATGCACCTGACATCAAGCACTAGTGCTCAGTGTGCCATCCTGGTAAAACTTTTAAATAAATACATAAAATATTTGAAGTAGACATGGAAATGTGTCCAAATATTATAGACCCAATCCTCTGTTGCAATTTCATGTGTCACACAACATGGCACGAAGAGGCACCCTACTGCATGGGACCCTCAAAACTTCAATTATGAGAATATCAGATTTACCCAGTGCAAATCATGGAATGCTAAGTAGGCACTTTATCCAAACTGGGTTTGCACACAGTAATATGCACAATGACAGCTCTTGTACGAATGTATGCAGATGGGCCAGTGCCATGAACATACTGTACATGGATGACCTGGGTCACTCAGAGAACATGTCCCTCTACCAATCTAAGTTTGAGCATATTTGAAGATTGGCAACTTGGGTTCACTTTGATTCAGACACACTGCATTCTGTTCAGCTTCAGCAATTCAACTAAACACACTTTCAGACCTTGGTATTGTATGGGGCCTAGCAACTAAAAATGGGGGTATGAGACACTCTTCCATAACACCTCATCCACACTATTCAGTTCAGGCTTCTTCTACCGTCCCATATTCCTGGAGTCAGTTTTTATTAAAACTTAGCCTCTAGCACAATTCTGGGAGCAAGACTCTTTTTAAACATTTCTGAGGTGGGAGAAGGAGGGTGGGAAGTGACTTGGGTAAGGAAAGGAGTGGCAATAAGACTGTTCTTGAATACCTGGAAGGGGTTAGAATGTTATTTAATCATTTGGCCAAAGGGTGACACAATCTGAAGGAGTTCCAAAGTTCAGTTAGACTGAACTGAAGGTAAAAGTCCAGAATTTTGGCAGAAAAATGGAATACACATTTGGTATTGTATCATCCTTACACCCACTAGATAATTACCTTCGGTTCACTTGTGGCTTGCTGACAGTTTTCATACCTGTATT
Organism: Neoceratodus forsteri; assembly: GCA_016271365.2. Classification (NCBI taxonomy): domain Eukaryota; kingdom Metazoa; phylum Chordata; order Ceratodontiformes; family Ceratodontidae; genus Neoceratodus; species Neoceratodus forsteri. Next base: position 1,319,473,460 of record CM028132.1, read on the forward strand.
ACTGTTGTCATCCCTCATAGTCTAATGAACTCCCAACATGAACCCCAATACTTGAAATCAGTGGTCGTCCACTGTATCCTCTGTCCCTAGCCCCAGCCCCTCCTCATGAAGTGCTAATTTCTTGGTCATTCCCACTTCATTGACTCCATCCCCATCAGCTGTTATGGCACCAGCTACATATTTACAACACTCCAACTGCCTGCCTAGAAAAGTTGTTAGGTAAGAGGTATCTCGAGTGCAATGTCAGCAACCTTGGTTGTAATAGGCTATGTGAATGACACTGCTTGCCATTTACATGCCTACCCCCAGACCTGCATAAAAAAGAGACGCTGCTTCTGATGTAGTTATCCCAGTTGGAGTAATTTCAAGCAAGTAAATAAAAAATACATAAATAAATAAATAAATAGATAAATACTCTACACCTTTCCACACCCAGTGTACTTTAATGAGCACTGGCACAGAAGGGCTCTCTGACTCCTCTGAGCATACTGTAGCTCGGGGGACAGGCAAATGATTAGTGGCAATCCATGTTGCAATAATTTTAATGTCAGTTCATTGCAAAAAAATGCCCCCACATTTTTCAAAGGTTTCTCTAGAGTTATCAGAGGCCCTTTAAGTGACATACTCAGAGTCACACAATATGTAAGAAGGTCTGGCGGATTTTGAATCTGTGAGCTCCTGGTTCAGGGTTCAGGAGACTGTCCTCTAATTTTATACACTGGGTTCCTAGATTCGAGGTGACCATTGGTTAGTAGTGGGGATGTGCATCACAGCCAGTCACAGGGTTTTAAATAATTGATTAGCAGTTTTTTTCTTGGGACTATACTAACTGTACAGAAAGTATTTATATAGGTTTTCTAGAAGTGCTGTGTTTGTTAAACACAGTGAGGCAAGAGCTATGCATTTTCACAAAGATTTAGCACTTTTATGAGCAAAACGCTAATCAATTTTTAGAGTTATATAAATCCCTGAGTCAGATATTTAAGTGGGCTTTGTTTTGTTTTGCAAAACTGGGTGAACCAGAATTAGGTTGTTTCATGTTTGACCTGTTTCTGTCACGTTTCTTTTAAAATGTTCTAATAATACATCATGCCTGTGCATGATGATTATGATGCAGCCAGTGATGGTTCTGGCTTCTGTCTGTTATCAGGGCACAGGGAAAGCATAACTGCCGATAGCTAGACCATCTATATGTTGTACCTCTATAACACATCGGGCACCAACCTGGGTACAATATTTGTTTTACTATGACATGTGCCCTCATATAGAGCCACCACTCGAATGGCATGCCTAAATTAAGAGATAAGAGAACCACCAGAGGTTGTAAACTATATGGTTTGGCAAATATAAGCAACTGGAGAAGGAGAATACATAATTTCAAACACTTAAGATGGCAGTTAGTCCTAATTGTAATCAGCCAATGTCAAGGACACATGCCGATGTACATCAGTAAAGATCTTGCTGATAGTAGTGGTGATGTTGGGCTAAGTGTTATCATATGAAGTACAGCTGGGTGAAATTTATCTTCCACCAGCAAAATTCTGGCAAAATGTCAATTTCACTTCTGCCAATTTTGTGACATTTCCATGAAAATGTAATTAAATTTTGTCAAAATGTTACCTCATTCAAATACCTAGGGATTACATTGGACCCCTTACTTGACTTTTCCCTTCACATCTCCAACTCCTGTAAAACTGTTAACTCCAAGCTTGGCCTGGCCCTTAATATTAGCTATGCACCTACACCCTCTGCTGCAGTTGCCATCGCTCAAGGGGTCCTTCTTCCCACTCTCAGCTATGGAGCTGCTACCTTTGAACCGGCTTCTAAAGTCAGTCTCCATAAATGGAACACATCCTATAACAACATTTGTTTTTTCACTCTGGCATTTCTTCCACTTATACCATTCCTTAGCCCTTACCATTATTTGAAGCTGTATTTGCATTGCCTTAAGGTTGTACTCTGTACCTCAGTGTAGTATGGATTATGTTTTTATCATGAATACTGTACATTGTGTTATAATGCATCATGTTATATTGTTATATTGTCTGGCTTATGATTTCTTCTGCCTCCACTGTATCATCCCTTTCTCCAATGTATATAGTGTGTTACTAGCTTTACTTCTTGCTTTGTTCACTTAAATTGTTCCCTCTTCCTGTGCCTTGATTGTGTCTATGTCTTGGACATGTATTTATCTGAGTTGTGCCTGAAAATAGGCTTATTTAGTATGATAGTAATAGTAGTAGAGTTTATTTGTTTTGGGTACCCTTCATCAGAGGGTCAGGGTGCCCTTACAAAATGCAAACAAACAGCATTAGAAAACTCATATTGCAAATATATAAAATCCATAAATACAACCCATAAAATTCTATATAAACTGATTCCCACACTGTCTGACAGTTTTAAAATATGTTTCTCAGGCTCCAAAGGCATGCTGAAAGAGGAATCTTTAAAGTTGTTTTTTGAAAACCTCTAAGGAAGGTGCTTCCCAAAGGTACCCTGGCAGTGAATTCCACAGAAGGGGTGGCCACCTCAATCAATCATTTAATCAATCACTCAATCAAAGTCTTTATTTTGCCATGTGGAACATCACTGAGACAAGCTCATTTGCAAGATGGACCTGTGGCAAAACAATTGCCAACAGGGTTAAGAAATAACAGGTTGAGTGAACGTACAAAACAATTGTATAGTAATAATAACAACATAATAACATATAACCATCACATGCAACAAGATACTCCCACCAGAACATAGCAATAGTTTCAACAGGAGGTAGTGCCATTTAAATACAGTTGCATAGATACAGATATTTGGACATAAGGTAATGAGCCAAAGTTTATACAGTAAACATCATTGGATGAGCCATAGTGAGCAGGATTGGCAGTTCCTCTAGCATCAAAATGTGAAAAAGATTGAGATGTAAGAGTCCTTTGATAAGTTTTGTTGGCATGGCCTGGCAAGTGGGGTGGGAAGTGGGGTATAGGTAGTGTGGAGGGAAGTTCAGATGAGATAGGAGCGGGTTGGACATGATGGCCTAGGGAGGAAGGACTGTTCTAAGGGAGAAAAATGACAGATGCCACAGGGAATGATTTGGGTTTAAGTCCAACATTTGAAGAAAAGACAGATCATGATGTTGGGACCTTGATTTGGACAATGACAGAAGGGAGGACTCAATTGATGCCTCAGGCAATGGTTGTGGTTTAAATACAGAATTTAAAGCAGTAACAAACTGATGTTAATACCTTGACTTAAAGCAATGACAGACCTCAGAGAAGGTCCTCAGGAACAAGGATTTAAAGAGGGAGAATGTGACAGGGGAAGCAAGCCTTAAGGTTTTATGGATCTTATTCCAGAGTGTAAGAAGAGTGAAGCTTATTGAGGCTCTACCAAAGCATGTTTTAACTTTAGGGATAGCCAGAAATAAGATGGTAAGACTTCTAAGAGAATAGACACTAGGGATGCAGGGAGTTAGGCAGTTTGCGAGGTACTTAGGTAATTTATGAGTGATTGCCTTATATGTCCATAGAATAGCATTCTTTTGCATCCTGAAGCTAAGAGAGCTCCAGCATACAAAAGAATAGAGGATGCAGTGATGCATGTCATAAGGGGCATCCAAAATGAACCTAAGGGCTCTGTGGTATTGGGTATCAAGCTTGGAGAGAGCTGTGCTAGTACTATGGCCATATAGGAAGTCCGCATAGTCTAGGAGAGGCAAGAATGTAGCTTGGACTAAGAGTTTTATTGCCTCCTGGGTTAGTGAGTACTTGATCTTGAAGAGAATACTGAGCCTTTGATACAGTTTCTTAGTGAGTTTTTCAATGTGATCAATGAAGGACAATTTGTAGTCAATCCAGACCCCCAGGTATTTGAATTGTTCCACAAACTCCAGGATTTCTCCGAACAGGGTGCTTATGTGAGGAACCTTATCTGTTTTTTTTTAAAGATGAGAGGCCAGTGGAGAGAAAATCATGGCCTTAGTTTTCTGGGCATTGAGCAGGAGTTTCAAGTTAAGTAGATTTTTTTGGATGATGTCAAAATCATTCTTAATGTTCAAAATGGCTTGATCTGGAGTTGATCTGTTGATGTATAGCACTGTATCATCAGCAAAGAGATGGATACTAGATGACTTTAGGCCAGTGTCAATTTGATTAATATATATGGCAAAGAGTAGTGGACCAGGTATGGATCCTTGTGGGAAACCTCTAAGGAGTATTTTTTTGGTGATAGGTCTCCTTCAGCCTTGACCTGCTGCTCTCTGTCCACAAGATAATTTGCAAATCAACTTAGGGGCAGGTTGTCCACCCCAACTTTCTTCAGGATCACCAAGAGCAAATTGTGGTCCACTGTGTCGAAAGCCTTGCTAAGGTCCAGAAACAAGGCACATATATATTGTTTGTTATCAAGTGTGGACTGCCAGTCATTTATAACCTTAGCAATGGCAGTGGAGGTACCAGAAACTGGATTGAATCAGGTTAAGTAGATTCAAATGTTCCAGATGAGATCTAAGCTGTTCATTTACTACCTTCTCCAATAGTTTTGACAAGGCTGGGAGCAAGGAGCTTGGGCAGTAATTATTTAGGTTGCAGGGGTCTCCTGATTTGAATAGAGGGATGATATGGTCTGTCTTCCAGATCTTGGGGAAGGGGCCCTGATTGAGAGACAAATTGAAAAGGTGGGTAAAAGGGGGAGCCAAAATATAGTAGGCCAACTTTAGGAAGAAAGGTTCAATCATATCTGCACACACACTTTTCTTAGTATCAAGTTGAAGAAAGAGATCCTCAACCTGTCTGAAGGTGACCAGACAGAAGGAGAAAGAGTGGTAAGGGTCAATAGGTTCTGGATCATAGCAATCAGATGACTGACTAAGGAACTGTGCCCTGATGGCATTTGCTGGGGAGGTAGCAAAAGCCATCCCTGCTGTGGCAAAGTGATTGTTAAGGAGGTCAAGGATCTAATTTTTATCTGTAGTGTGGGTACCACCAGTCAAAATTTTGTGGGGAAGTGTGCCAGCACTGTTATGGCCTTCTACTGCCCTTAAAGTTTTCCAGAACTTAGTAGCAGAGTTAGTGGATGCATTAAGTTCAGAGCGGAAATAACTAGACTTTGCAGCTCTGATAGTTTTCCTGCAGAAATTCCTTGCGGTCAGAAAGCAGACCAGTCTGTGGCCATTTTAGATTTTCTGGCTATTTTCCAAAGAGTATCCCTATGCCATAAAGCAGTCTTTGGGATATCCATGAACCAGGGACAGGATTTCCTTTTGGTTCTGCTTTTGGTAACTGGGGCATGGAGGTCTAGTGTTTCAGTGAGTATTTCATGAAGTACCTCATATGCCTCTTCTACAGAAGATATGAGGTAAAATTTCTTCCAGTTAGCATACTGGAGGTCATAGAGAAAAAGCATCTGGGCAGAAGTTCCGTTTACATCTCTTATGGATGTATTTAGAGGAAGAGGAGGATAGGAGTTGTGTCGACCTTATGCATGCAATGGCACAGTGCTCACTGATGTCGTTAAAGAAAACACCAAGAAGGGATCTACGCTAGGGGTTTTTGGTGTTTGGGCAGGTAGCTTCATTAATGATCTGGGTAAGTCCATGGGCATCACAGAATTCTTTCAATGGTAAGGAGACTGGAGAAAGCCAGTTAAGGTTGAGGTCACCAACTTCAACCTAGCTCTAGGGACCTCCAGGAGGGCTTCCCCCTTCTGATCTAAGAGACAGACTCGGGACGTAGAGATACAGAAGCTCCTTCAGGTAGCCTGGACCCAAACCATGTAGTGCCTTACAGATCAAAAGGCCAATTTTAAAGGTGATGAACAAGTGCACTGGGAGACAATGCAGATTGCACAACATTGGTGTAATATGACTGAACCTTGAGTGTGCCACATTGCACCACATCTGACCCAGAGGTAAAGTGCATTACAGTATTCAATCCTCAAGGTGATAAATGCATGCACCAGTGTGCCCAGGTCATCAGGGAGAATAAGGGATTTAATTACAATGTTCTAGAGATGGTAAAATCTGGTCCAGACAACAGACAACACCTGCACTTTGAGCATCAGCTCATTGCCCAGAACAATGTCCAAAGTCTTCACCTTAGTGGAAACCTCCAGTTCGGTTGAGACAAAAAGCCCCAACCTATCCCCATAGGGCCCCACTCCCCTCCCCTTCATCCTGGCTCTACCAAAAGCACTTCAGTGTTCCCCAGGTTAAGTCCCAGCCAGGTCAATAATGTCCAAGCCCGGATCTCAACCAAGCAATTATTCAGCACATCAACTGCGTCAGATCTCCCGGGTGTGAAGGACAAGCAGAGCTAAGTATCATTAGAATAGCAATGAAAGATCAGCTCATACTGCCTTATGACCTCCCACAGGGGCAGCATATACACAATGAATAACATGGGGGAGAGGACAGAGCCTTGGGGTATTCCACAGGGCAGGGACATTGGGCCTGAGGAATAATTCCCCAGTACCACCTTCTGAGAACTGCCCAGGAGAAAGGACTTGAACCAGATGATGACTTTCCTGGTGAGTCCTATATTCTTTCAGCCTGTCCAACAGCACCTTATGGTCCACAGTGTCAAACATTGAAGAGAGATCAAGGAGAATGGGAATCAATCACTCTTCTCTATTCTTCATCTTGAGCAGGTCATTCAGCACCTTAACCAGTGCGGTCTCCATGCTGTGCATAGCCCTAAATTCAGACTGGAATGGTTTATAGATTTGGAAGTGCACGAGGCAAATTTTGAGCTGCTCCATGACCACCTTCTCAAGAACCTTCCCTAAAAAGGGGAGGTTCAAGATAGGCTGGTAATTCACAAAGACGTTGGGGTCCAAAACATTTTTTTTCAGCAGGGGCTTAACCAGAACCTGTTTATTGAACTGCAGAAAGACCTCCATGAAAAAGGAACTTCTGACAATATCAGCAAAAAACAGACCCAGGGTCCCAATGCAACAAACAAGTAATCATGTTGGACCTAGGTCAAAGAAGCTAAGTTGGATAAGTAGAGCGTTAGTGTACAAGGTGAGGGAAAAGAGGAATACATTTTGGACCTACAAGTGATCCAACAGGGCAGAAGACAGAGAAGAATATGTGAAGAAATCCAAAGAAGTGAGCAGAGTGGTAAAGGCAGCAAAGGTGGCTGGGGAACGGAAATTAGTGCAGGGGATCAAAGAAGGAGAAAAGGATTTCTTCAGATATATCAGAGAGAAGAGGAAGAGCAAAGATCAAATTTTTAGGATCAGGTGAGGAAGTAGGTGGGAAGAAAAGGGGGCTGAGCAGGGAGAAGTACTAATGAATACTTCTGTTCAGTCTTCACCAAGTAGAGAGATGGGCCTGTACCTGAGAGGAAAGGTGAGGTGGAAGATGGTAGGGGAAAAGCAACCACAGATGAGGAAATCATGGTGGAAAGTGTGAGGGAGGACCTTAAGTTCCTGAAAGTGGACAAGGCACCTGGCCCAGATAGAGTCCACCCCAGGGTGCTGATAGTGTTGGCAGAGGTCTTGGCAGGGCCATTGGTGGACCTGTTCAATACCTCTCTGAACTTGAGGTTCCAGTGACTGGAGGGAAGCACATGTGGTACCTCTCCACAAGACTGGGCTCAAGGACAAACTGGGGAACTACAGACTGGTTAGCCTACTGCAATTGTGGGAAAACTGATTAAGACAATCCTCCAGGAAAGACTGGTGCAATTTCTTGAGGAAAACAATCTCCAGGAGAGCAGGCAGCATGGGTTTGTCTCAGGCAGATCCTGCCAGACAAACAGTTGATTTTTGCGACTGGGTTACAAGGGAACTGGACAGGGAACATGCGGTGGATGTCCTCTACCTTGTTTTCAGCAAGGCCTTTGACTCTCTGCCACATGGTAGGCTGACCTGTAAGTTGAAGAGTCTGGAAGCAGGGAGAAAACTGGTCAGATGGGTTGAGAACTGGCTGCAGGGTAGACAGCAAAAGGTAGTAATGGGGGGATGGAGGCATCTGAACCCTGGGAAGTAACAAGTGGTGTACCACAAGGCTCGGTGCTGGGACTGGTTCTGTTTAATATTTTCATAGCCAACATTGCAGTAGGGATTAAGAGCAAGATCAGTCTCTTTGCAGATGACACAAAGATTTGTGCCGAGGTGCTTTGGCAAAACTGAAGGAATGGTCTCACACTTGGCAGCTTTGTTTCAATGTCATGAAGTGCAAAGTGATGCTTTTAGGAGGAAAGAACCCAGGACACGATTACTGACTGCAGGGTGTCCTGGTAACAAAATCCGAGGAGGAGAAGGATCTGGGAGTGCTGGTAACCAGGGAGATGAACCACTCTGCTCAGTGCAGGAAGGCAGCAGTGAAGGCAAATAGGATGCTAGGGTGCATAGCAAGGGGGATCACTTCTAGGAGTGGGCAGTTCATCTTGCCTCTGTACAGGTCCCTGGAGAGACCACACCTAGAGTACTGCATGCAATTGTGGTGCCCCTACTTGAAAAGGGACATCAAACTACTGGAGGGGGTACAGCACAGGGTAATAAAAATTAACCTGGGGTTGGGGCACAGACCATATGAGGAGTGATTGAGAGAGCTAAATATGTATACTCTGTAGGAAAGAAGGGAGAGAGGGGATATAATTGAGACCTTCAAGTACCTGAAAGGTTTGAACAGAGTAGACACCATGTGTATGTTCAACCTGAAGGACGGAAGGGAAACCAGAGGACACTATGAAGTTGGAAGGGGTCAGGTTCAAGAGGAGGCACTATTTCACAGAAAGAGTGGTGGCAGGGTGGAACGCTGTGCCAGAGGAAGTAATATTGATGCAGAGTGTTGGGGGCTTCAAAAGGGATGGGACAGATTTAAGGGGTGGAGGGGGCAGCCAGTCTAATGGACTGAAGTGCTGCACTCAAGCAGACTAGATAGATAAATGGTCTGTATCTGCTGTCAATTTCGTATGTTTGTAAGGTTGCAAAATGTAGGCTTAAGCCCCAAGATCAACTCACAGACCTCCATCATTGACACTGTTTGGAACTCTTCCCAGGGTGACCAAATGCATCTGCCCACCCAAGGTCCACCACTGTTGGAGAATGGTATTCTGCTTGGAGCAATTCCAGCCCTAATGGAGGACACTCTGTTTGAGAAGAACTGAACAAACTCCTCAGACTTGTGAGCTGAAAAAGCTCTCACAAGTTCCAGACAGGCCAGATTTAATAGTCAATCTATAACTCACCCGGTTATCAAATCCAAATAAAATAAATAAAATTGTGATTTCAGTTATTTCTATCTAATTTAAAAAGTATGCATCCACTCCACTACAAATTTGAGATGATCACTTTACCACACAGAAGTGTACCACAATTCAGATCTCCATCTTTAAAGGTGACTGAGCTATAAGCCTCCAAACATTCGGGAAATTTTTAAATTTCATTTCATAATTATGTAAACTAAACATATTTGATTTGCACCAGATGTGATAAGATTACTTTTCTACAGTCCATACTGAAGTATACCAAGTTTCAGAACTCTGTCCTTAAAGGTGACTGAGTTGTAAGTCTCCATAGTTTCAGAAATTTTAAAATTACATTTCACAATCATGTAAACTGCAGAACTACAGTATAAGCCCCATATAATATAAAACTAGAAAAGAGAATATCACCAGGGTTGTTAGGTTCTTTGACCCTAAATATTAGGCATTGAGGCCACACAGATAGCCCAGCAGAAGAGTGTCATGTTGCAGTGTTGACAACCCAACTTCTGAAGTGAGCCCAGGAAGTCACTTTGGGAGGGAGGCCATGGCTGAGACAGCTGCTGCTTGGCAGTTCTTCTCAGTAGAGGAGGGCTGGTGGTGAGTTCCACCAACACAGCGACCCCTATGACTGGAACAGGAACTTGTTCCTGCCACAGGGGAAGCTATGACTGTGTGAGGCTGATAGAGGCATGCCCCCACCAGGGGAGATGGGAGGAAAAAACTGTTGGAGGGAAAAAAACAGTAGTTAACCAAATGATGACTGGGTTCAGTTTGATCAGGGTATATTACTGTAAGCAGGGTATATAGCTGAGAGATGAGCTGCTGGCCAGGAGAAAAACCAATATGGAAAAAAGAGGCTGCAAGTGCCAACTCTCTAATCTCGCGTTCAATGGTTGGCCAACTTATAGCCAAAGATTCCAAAATAACATCAGTAATTAAAGTTGACTTTCACAAGCTGTTGTAAAATTGTGGAATGTTGTGATACTTTTGTTGAAGCTATGGCCATACATTTTGAGTTGCCATTACATAGGAATGTAAAGGCTGGGTAAAGTGGCAATAAGGTAGCATTCATAGGAGGCTTCTTAGTAAAAGTAAAGTAGGCATCAGTTATAGTGGATGCTTTTAATTTGGACAACCACATATGGCGGACAGAAGTGCCTTGTCCAAAACCTTTTCCTATGTTGTTCATGTTATGTCAATCTTTTTTAAATGACCTATCCTGCCACAGATATCAGATGCCTGCCAGATGGTCCTCCTACTGAGCTGAGGTGTTAATGTTGGCAGTCATCAAGTTTTGAAGTGCTAATTACAACTTGCCACACTATATACTGTAAGTTTCTGTATGCCTGATTGCCTATTCAGTTACTTCCTTTTCTGCTTACCTTGCTACTGGTCATGGCTGTCACGGTTTATTTCTCCTGCTTCTCTTGTAGCATGGTCAGTAAACACGCAGCTCTAACCTTAAAAAAAAATGAAATTCTAGTGTATGGGTATGTGATCTGGCTGTGCATTTCTCCCTTCCTATGTCCACCATGAGCAGTCTGTTCAAGGTCAAGGGAGAAATTGTTTGATCACTGGCACTCCAACTAAAACCCTCCATACAAACCAAGTGTGAAAGGAAGGATTTTGATGTTGAGGATGTTCTGCTAAGGTGGATCATTAATGCCGGGGAGGGAGGCTATGTTGAGTGGGCTACTGCTGATGGAAAATGCATGCCACTTCACTGAAGCCATGTGGAAACAGGATGTTCACCCCTCTGAAGGATGGCTGCAGTGTTGGAAGCAGCAGAACAATATCAGTTTTAAGCTAGAACATGGGGAGAAACAAAGCAGATATGCTTGCAGCTCAGCAATGGCTCACTGAAGTACTGTTAGATCTGCTAATGGAATATGATCCATGGGATATTTTTACCTGCAATGAAATCAATTTGTTTCACTGGTGTGTGGGGTATGACACACTATCATTTAAAAGTGAAATCCTATGGAGTTAAAAAGGCCAAATAGAGGATATTGGTTCTTTGCTGTTACAAGATGACTGAGGAAGAGAAAGTACAGTTTCATACTTACCATAATGGTAGATCTTCTAGAGGATCTCTTGCAGCAGGTCTTACTCTTGGGATGTCTGTCAGAGAGTGCTCTTTCATGGTAGCTTTCACCAGCAGTGTTGACTGGGGGCTGCACACTATGACGTCAGTCCATGCATATGTATAAATACGTGGGTAGCCCCTAGCGGTCTCAGTTCCCAGCCATTGACTAGCTGACAGAGCAAGACACTGAGGGAAACTGAGGTGGCCTGATGCATCACCCAGTAGGATGATGAGAATCAAAGCAGAACATAGCTCTCTGAGAGAAGGAGGGGAAAGGAGGATGGGATTGTGACCTGCTGCAAGAGATCCTCTTGAAGATCTATCACTACAGTAAGTATGAAACTGTACTGTCTTCTTCGAGGGAATTTCTTGCAGCAGATCTTACTCTTGGGATGATTCCCAAGCAGTTCAGTAGGAAGAGCGATTAGAACAGGAGGCTATGGAGAACTACCTTGTCAAAGGCAACCCGCTGCTTGGAGACCATGTCAGGACTGTCATGTCTAGTAAACATATAGACCATAGACCAGGTGGTAGCATCACATATATCTGGTTATTGGGTATAGATATGCCCCTGAAGCATGCTGCAGAGGTAGAGACAGGTCTGGTGGAATGGGTGTGCACAGCATCAGGGAGAGGCATATGGTATTTGGTGCAGCAATAGGTGATGCAGTGTGCTAACCAGTTAGACAAGGTTTGCTTCTTGACAGGGTTGCCTTCCTTCCCGGGAGCAAAGGCAATGAAGAGTTGCATGGGTTTGTGTGAGGACTTGGTGCGAGAGACAAAATAACGCAGGATGCGGTGCACATCCAGAGTGTGAAGAAGGGTCTCTCCTGGGTTTGTATGATCAGGATAGAGGACAGGTAAGTGAATGATCTGGTTTAGAGTGAATGCCGAAACAACTTTCTGAAGGAACTTGGGATTCGTGTGAAGTGAGACTCTGTCCTTAAGAAAGACAAGGTAAGGCTCATGGCACACGAGGACCTGAAGTTCTGAGATGCATTGAGGTGAGGTGACAGCCACCAGGAAAAGGATCTTCCAAGCAAGGTAGCACATTTCACAGGAAGCAACTGGCTCAAATAGAGACAGGGTTAGTTTTTCCAGAATGAAATTAAGGTCCCAGGGTGGAACTGGGTTATGGACCGGAGACTTGAGATACAGAAGACCTCTGAGAAACATCTTGGCAAGGTCCTGCTCTAGAATTTTTACACTCCAGACAGATTCAGCTTGGATGGTGGTGGGGGGCCCAGAAAGGTAGCTTAGGCTCAGACTTAGTTGTTATCAAGTAAATATATTTATTGTTGTTGTAGCAAAATAAAAAGCTCCCTAATACAGTAAAACTAGACAGATGACATCCCACCACTGTCATAGCTATAAGCATGCAGAGAATCAAAGCAGACTATACTCTATTCTCTGGAGTGTTTTAGGGTCCTGCCTCCTTCTGAAAACACTGGGGAGGCTCACAGTCTTGCCTGTATTCATACAGAGCTTATTCACAGCTAACATCATTACTTTGCCAAACAAGACAGGCTTCTCAGAATAACAGCAAGAAAGGAATAAGAAAGGCATCTATCGAATAAGACTTTCTTAGAATAATAGATCTTTTTTGGATAAGTGATATTGGCTACAAGGCCAGTCTGAGCAGATCTTTGAACTGGACAGTAGTCCCGTTTTTACACAAAAGTATTTTGCTATCCTAATAAGTGATGTCACACAGCTGTTTATTGTATTCTAGGAATTAATACCTTTGAGCCAAGGCTCTTTTACAAAGGTTCCGCGTTAAATTAGGTACAAACAATAGGGTTACAATGGATTGCACATTTAGGTTACATTGTGTAAATAAACAGAGACTTAAAACAGTTAAACATCAAAGACATTTATGAACGAGCAGATAATTACCAATTAAACACTTTCATCATTTAGAAAACATATGGAAAGGGAAAGATAGGTAAGGGAAGTGAGATAAGTAGTGTAAGAGCGAGAAAAGGGGGGAGGGAGGAGCAGACCATAGTTAGAGAAGAGGATCCTCTACCAGGCCTTTGTCAGGTAAGTGGGCAGGGGTGGAGAAGTGAAATAGTTAGGATTTAATCGAGGCAGTCACAGGAGTTGGAGATGGCAAGGTGAGAGAATAGGCTAGATTTAAATGCACCTAAGGAGTTAGAGGAGGTAATAGAGGTGCTAAGAGTATTTAGCCAGTTGGGGGCACGATAGGCAAATGATCGTTGACCCTGTGTGGTCTGGCAATGGGGGAGTGAAGAAGCTGATTTTCTGATTCTCTGGTGGGTCGGACACTTGTGTTCTGGCATAGCAGATCTTGAATGCAGGGTGGGGTGAGGCCCATGATGGATTTCTTAGCCATAAGGCAGGTGAGGTACTGTAAGCGGTTTGAGAGTTGTAACCACCCAGTTTCAGCATAGAGCTCGCAAGTATGAGTATGTTGATGAGCGCCAGTAAGCAGCCGACAGGCCTTGTTAAGGGAGTTGTGATACGTTGAACGCGCTGAGAAGAAGCAAACCCATAGATAATTAAGCCATAGTCGATGACTGAGATGATTGAGGATTGAAAAGCTAGCTTCAGTGCCGGTAGGGTAAGGAGTTGTCTGTTCCGGTAGAGTATCCCAAGCCGCTGATTAATAGTATTGGATATACTATCAATATGTGTTGCAAAGACTAGGCCTTGATCAAATGTGATTCCAAGATATTTAAAGGTAGTCACCTGTTCAAGGGTGATTCCCAGGGATGTGTTGATAGTGAGTGGTACTTGCCTTTTCTTGTTCTGCGGGCTTGAGAAAAGCATGGATTTTGATTTTTTGTGGTTTAGGACCAGCTTATGTTCAATGAACCACGCCTCAACACTGGCAAATGCGTGCTGGAGGCTGAGGCATAAGGGGTTTGGATCTTTGTGCGAGGATAGAATCACAGCATTATCAGCATAGAGGATGATTTGCTCAGGGCAGGATTTAGGAAGGGAGTTTAGAAAAAGGCTGAAGAGGAGAGGGCCTAAGATGGATCCCTGCGGAACTCCTGAGAGGACAGGCTTAGGGTCTGAGAGAACTCCAGCTATTTTTACAACCTGAGTGCGTTGGGCAAGGTAGCTTTTTATCCAGGCACCAGAGCCCAGGGAGAACCCAAGAGACTGTAGTTGACTGATGAGTAGACCATGATGTACAGTGTCAAATGCCTTCATTAGATCAATGTACACAGCTCCGGTTAGGAGTCCTTTGTCCAATGCATTGTGGATTGCTCCTGAGAATTTGAGCAGGGCTGTCGATGTGCTATGCCTTTGTCTGAATCCATGTTGCTGGGCACAGAGGATATTATATTTCTGCAGGTAGTCTGTTAGCTGGTCGGCCACCATACGTTCAAGAGCCTTTGACAGGGGAGGAAGTATTGAAATAGGTCTATAGTTACCAGACAGAGACTTATCACCACTTTTGTGCACAGGAGTGACTATTGCAGCCTTGCATATACTAGGGAACTTGCTGGAGCAGAGGGAGAGATTGAATATTCTGGTGAGGGGGAGTAGAACTTCATCCAGAGTAAGGGACAGTATTTTAAGGTCAATAGAGTCACTGCTTGCCCGGGATTTAGATAAAGCCTTCTTTATGTATTTATAAACTTCATGTGCTTTAACTATTTTAAGACGGAAGGGTGGAATGCTTGGAGGGGCAGAGGAGGATTTAGAGATTGGAGGGTCAGTATCAGCGAAGAAGTCAGATGCGAGGACACTGCTAAGGTCAGTGAAGGTCTCATTAAGGGTCTTTGCTATGACCAAGGAGTCAAGGGTGGTAGTGCCATCCACATTCAATGTAGTAGTAGAGGATTTGGGCTGCTTACCAGTGATATTTCTTCGATTGTCCCAGAAGGATTTCCCTTCGTCCCAGGAGTTGGAGAGGGCATTCTTGAAGTAGGTGCTCTTCACCCGACGAGTCTCTTTGGTACAGTAGTTTTGGGCCTGTTTATACTTTTGGATGTCAGTCAGAGAGCCAGTGTCTCTTGCTATAGCCCAGAGGTGGTCCCTTCCTTTGTGTAGGGCCATTAGATTAGCAGTGAGCCAAGGGTTTGAGAGCGCTTTCACTTTGCACTTTTTTACAGGTGCATGGGAGTCACAGGCAGCGTTTAAAGTGTTGATAAAGTGATTAAGGGCTTCATCGACATCTTGAGTATTGTAAATGGGAGACCAGTCTTTCTGTCTAAGATTATTTGCATGCAGCTGTTTGCATGGTCAGCTTGAACTGACTTTTAAGCTGGACTACAGTGATCTTATTATTCAAGTCTTTGGTGGCTATTCTCAGAAAAGACAGAATGAACCTGATATAACAGACAGTACTGTCTTTCTTATCAGCAGGACCACAGGAAAATTGCAGAAAAGGTTACCCAAAATTGCGAAGCGTTTTACAAAAATTGTGATTGATTGCAGGGGTTCTACTATAGACCCCGAGTACATCGCAATAAATCTTTTAATATTTTCTGCAGCATATATTAGTCAGTATAAATTGCTAAATGAATACACAGACACCTGAATATATTTAAAACATAAAGAAAAGTTTATGTTCCTAAAAAGAATACTAAACTGATTAGCTATCGTAAGCGTTGCCTATCTTCCAAAATTTAAAAGCATCTGCCTCATACAGTGCTAAATAAATTCTATAAAGTGAGACCCAGCACACTGATATTAAATTATTTATTTTATTTATTTATTTAGCTTTTGTTAACCGGGTAGGTACACTAGGCAAGTTGTATGCCTATTTTCAGGAACGACCCAGGAGAGTACAACAGGTATTACAGATACATCAATACAGCGTAGCAGGCAAACAAGTACATATTGTAACTTAGTACACTGAGTCAACAAAACAACCAGGCAGTATAGGGATCATAATGTATGACAGAAAATGGTAGAGTACATAATGAGCAAACATTAAGCAACATTGAACATATGTAGCATAGACAAGTGCATAAGGAAGAGCTGGACCGAGAACAGCAACCGATTCGATTCAGTTTGTGTTCCAAGTAAAAGAATACCACGGTGTTATGGTACCTAGGACATTGTGCTAGGGAGGCTTTGGGCACTCACAGCATGAGGCCAGCTTCAGATGCCCCCACAGGGATTTCCAGAGACATTGTTAGGAAAGGGCAGTGCGAACCTGCTCAGGAAAGAAGTTCCAAAGCCTAGGAGCACATGCAGCAAAGTCCCTGTCCCCCATAAGGGTGTGGGTTGGGGGTGCTTTTAGTATCCCTGGACTTTGGGACCTGAGAGTGTAGGAGGAACAGTGAGCTGGAGAGAGGAGCTGAGCCAGCCCCAGGGGGGGAGCCAGAACTGATCACTTTGCTCACAAGGCACCCTAGTCCAAAGTTTAGGTGATTAATCAGAGAAAGCCAACCTAGCTTGTCATAGAATTCACAATGATGGGTGAGGTGGGGGCCGGCCAGATCAAAATGGCAGATATTATTGTACATTGTATGCCACCGAGTAAGAAGGGCTTTCGAGGTGCATGCAAATAGGTGGAGACCACAGCTGAGGGAAGGGAGTAATACTCCCCTAGCAAGAGCCAGACGAGCAGCAGAGGTTACGTTGTATTTGGCCCTATAGGCCAGTCCCAACTTACAGTTCACGGCTCTGCAGATGTTGAGGATATGGCTCCCTAGGTCCAGTTCAGGGTTAAGCATCACCCCGTGGTATTTGAGAGAGGTCACAGTATGAAGGGGAGTTCCGTCTGTGAAATTGATTCGCAGAGGGATTGGAGAGGCAAGTATCTTGGCTGATGAGCCGAATAGCATGGCCTGCATTTTTTTCAGGTTGAGGACCAACTTCTATTGGGTTAGCCAAGCCTGAATGTTCTTAAAGTCCTCAGATAGCTGGAGATTGAGGGTGGCTGCATCCCAGGAGTGGGCCAGGAGAACCAGGTCATCCGCATACAGGGTGACCCTACATTTGGTTATTACAGCAGGGAGATGGTTAATAAAGAGAGAGAAGAGAAGGGGTCCCAAGACCGAGCCCTGAGGAACGCCAGAGGTCAGGGGTAGGGGATCTGAGAGGACATTACTGAATTTAGTTAGCTGTACTCTGCCATGCAGGTAGTCAGTTAACCATTTCAGAGCTGAGTGGGCCACCAGGGAGGCGATGTGACGGGCTCCAAGTTTCAGAAGCTTGGGCTTAAGGTTGTCTAGGCCAGGGCTAGAGTACTGGGAGAGGCCAGAGAGAAGAATCAGCACCTCCTTGTCCGACACCACCCTTAGGAAGAAAGGAGGTCTGGAAGGGTCGGACTCCTGCCAGTCTGGGGATGAGGGGCAGTTGGTGCTCCTGTCAATTGAGACGTGTGGGGAGAGAGCAGATAAATCAGTGAAGTGGGAGTTGAGAGCATTTGCAATCATATGTGGGTTGCTGCAGGAAGCTCCTCCAATTATCATGTCAGTAACTCCAGAGTTAGAGGAACCACTGACCAGAATGTTTATGTTTCTCCAGAACCTTCTTGGATCATTTGCAGAGCTGAGAAGGGCAGACTTGCAGAAGTCACTTTTAGCGACCCTGATGGCTTTTTTTACACTCATTTCTGAGTTTTCTATATTGTTGTAGCAAGGTCTGATCAAGGGAGCATTTGAAGTGGGCCCAGCACTTGTCCCTCGCCCGCATAAGGGCAAGGAGGCTCCCATGCAGCCATTTTGTGGCTGATCCTCTGACCCTCCATCTTATAGTTGGGGCATGCCTGTCTTGCAGGGCCCCAAAGGAATTGAGAAACTGGGTTACTGCTGTAGAGGGATAGGGGGCACTCTACACCCCTGACCAGTCTGTGAGCCTTAGGTCCTCCATAAATGCATCTGGATCGAGCCTGGAGAAGTTTCTGATGTGGATGATTTTGTGAGGAATCTTTGGGGAGGGGATTTTCTATACACAGAAGACCGGGGAGTGATCTGAGATGGAGTCAGACAGGGTCCCTGCTGAGGAGATCCTCTCGGGGTGATTAGACAGGATCCAGTCCAGTAGGGAGCTGGAGGCTTCATTAGCTGACCGTTGGGTGGGCTCCTGTACAAGTTGCGTCAGGGTAAGACTGGCAAGTAAGGGCTCAAACTGCTTTACATTTCCACCAGTCCAGTTTAAGTTCGGATCATCCAGGATTAGGAGTTTGTTGTCACCAATACTAGGGCCAACAGTGTCCAGGAGGTGGGTGAGACCCTGAAGCCCTCCCTTTGGGGGGTTATAGGTGCATACAACATGTAATTTTTTAGCTTTGCTGAGTAGGAGCATAACATGAAGCAGCTCACAGGGGGACAGAAGGGATGTCTGGTGAGTTACCAGAGATACTTTAAGGTGGCTCCTGAAGTATATCAGGATGCCTCCACCCCTCTTGTTGTGAGACCTGTCCAATCATATGAGCTCGTAGCCTAGTAGCACACAGACTGAGTCAGGAATCAAGGGTTTAAGCCAGGTTTCCGTTATACCAAGGATATCAGGCTTGTAGAGTGACAAGCTCATCCAGACTGGGAAGCAGGCTACGAATGCTGAAATGAGCCACTTTTAACCCCTTGCAAAGCTGTCATTATTGAGGAATTGCAGAGGCCTGGAGGGTAGGGCCAGGATTAGGTTCAATGTCTCTGGCCAGGGCTAGGATCAGCAGAAAAAGCCACAGGGGGTGCCCTCTGGAGGAGGAACTCCTGGTCATAGGCTTGCAGGCTAGGTGTTGCCTTACCCTGGTACGATACAGTATGGGTCTTGGTACCAGACCACATGTGAAATAGCAGGGTCTCCCAGCATCTGCCAGGAGATTAGAGAAGGTGAAGTCAGACACCTCACAGGGGGAAGTCCTTTCACAGTCTTCACCGGTGGTATGGATAGGGGCAGTTACCATTTGGAGGGTAACTAGTCCCAGAAGGAGACCAGCAAGGATGACAGAGTGGGGGTGGGGATACACTTAGGGCCTTGGGAGTCACAAGAAATATATATTTTTTTGTTTCTGGCTGTAGAATAATGATGCCTAATCAACAGCTGTTTACAATGCTTTGCCAGTTATTCACCCACTTTGGTACAAGAAAAAATAAGCAAATGGAGTGGTGAATAATTGAGTTTTAGTAAAATGTTGTTAAAGTGTTTAATGGACATAATTTATATTGTAGGTACTGTAAACTATTTTTGAAATCATATATTTAAACATTAAATCTGGGGGTTATTGGGGCTGGCAGTATAATCTAGAAGTTACAGTAACAAACTGAATGAGCTGACAACATCTTGCAGACTTGGGTTTGACTCCCACAACCTCCACTTGCATACTGTGTGATTCTTAGCAAGTCACTTAACCTTCTCAGTGCTCCTGGGTTGTACCTGGAAACAGGCACTTCCGCCTAGTGGGCCTTCCACAGTTATCAAAAAATGTACAAAAATTCCAATATATTTTTACTGCATCATATAGCAGTCAGGGTACCCTGTAATTTACCTTTGTTTTACTTTGGTTGCAATGATTTTGTTTAGTGCTACTAGGCTACGAGCTCATATGATTGGACAGGTCTCACAACAAGAGGGGTGGAGGCATCCTGATATACTTCACATTTTGTGTTTTATAAGCTTGTTTTTATACTTTATTCAGGTTTTTATTGTAGTCTTTGCATGTGAGCATCTAGGAGGTAGTTGCTAAGAGGGAGATCACTGTTAGCAACTAGCTTATTCAAGTTTAAAATCGACAGGGCCATCAAAAAATCCTCAGCTTTTTGAATCAAAACTAGTCTGAATGAAAGTATGTTAACGAGGAAAATCTTGCCCTGCCACTTACAAAAAGGCTTCATAGTTAGCATCCCATTTAAGTGAATGGGATAATTTGCACCTTTTCTCCCATCTTTTGTTTCAGTTTGTGTGGCAACAAAACGTTTTCTGATAGACAGCTTCAACAAAAAACAAATGTTAATGTTTAAGTGTAGTTATGCTTGGCCAGTGGATTTTGAAACCAAACAAAAAAAAGGATTCAAAATAAATCAGAGGCAAATAAAACCCTTGCTCTACCTTGCACCACATTGTTTTGGCCAAACCCAAGTCTGCATGCAAAATTGTCAATATATTGGAGAGTATTTTATTAAAAATGTTAATACTTTTTACACAGCTCAATATAAAAACTCAAAAATTGCCAAAAATTGTGGAACATGTAGTGTTTTGTGGAGAATGGTGAAAATTGTGGATTCCGCAAAAAAATTGCGAGCACAATTTTCCAGTGGCCCTGCTTTTCAGTGTTTCATTTAAACAGTGTTTTAGCAAACCTTATTTTCTTCTTTACACATACCATCTGATTTCTACATGTTTCATTCCTTCTCAGTCTCCTTAATCTAACATAGTATAACCCTTTCTCTCATTTCTTAGCTCATTTTTATTATTTACTGTGATTTCTTAGTCTTTTATTCTTTCAACACTTTACCAGTTCCTTTAATATTTTGCCCTAATTTCACACAGCTGTGTGACCTACAAGTTGCCAATGGGTGCATGGAAAGTCAAGATGGTGGCCAAATGCATTCTGATGGAAGAGCAGCCTAAGCCCTGACCTGACAGGGTGGAAAGGTAGTCCAAAATGTTAGTTAAAGGGCAGTAGTAAGGGTCCAGTCTACTACTAGCATCCTAAATGGCAAAGTGTTTCCAATTGGCAGCATATGTCTTTCTTGTAGGTTTCCTGGAGGCCAGAAGAATTGTGGCCACAGAGGCAGAGATGTAATGCTGCACTATAAAGACATCCTCAGGAGCCAAGCATGTAGATGTAGGGTTATGAGATCGGGATGGAGGAGTGTCCCATGGTTCTGCTTGAGTAGATCAGGATGGAAAGGAAGGGAAGGGGAAGGGGATCCATTACCTGCAGTTGCTAGAGAAGGGGGAACCCGATCTGACGGGGCCAGAATGTGGCAATCAGAATCAGGGAGGCTCTTTCCAGTTGGAGCTTGAGGAACACTCATTGAATGAGTGGAATTGGCAGGAAAGCATATAAGAAGCTGGCATGGGGTCATAATGTCTCAAGACATTATGCTGCAGCAATATAACGTGCTACCAATACAGCACAATATACTGCATGCAGCATAAGCCTGTTTTTTGTGGGGGGGGCTCTGCCCCTGAACCTCCCTCCAACTAAAATAACTAACCCTGGGGGGGAGGTGAAGAGTAAATATCACACAAAGTGCAAAAACAAGAAAAATTTAATGTGTCAGGGCCAGGAATCGAACCTGGTCCCAAACACACTGTCTGCTTCCCTTCCTGCCAGTGGTTCATCCCATCGAGCCATAGCAGCTGCTTGGTGGAGGTCTTATTCTCTACCTGAGACAGTGTGATGGGGCAGTACTGTGCATAGACCCATTCACAGTATTGCACCCTCTCGCAGTCCTATACTGTGCTGTTGCAGTTTTGGGGTTTTGTCATATGCTATTAAGCATATGATACATTGACCCAGTACCTAAGAGGTGCCGGTGCCAGGAAAGGGTTGGGCATCAATGGAGTTGCTTGCTGAGTCTGGCATGATCAAGCAATATCGAGGTAGCCAGTGATTGCCTTGAGAGGCAAGCAGATCTATGACTGGAGTGCTCCACAGCTGGAAGATGTCTTGGAGAACCTCCATAGCCAATGTTCACTTGTGACCCAGTGCATGATGGCTCAGGTGATTCGCCACTAAATTCTGCCCTATGGGAACATGGACTGCTACTAGATGAAGGTGAAGAAAAAGTGCCTGATGCCACATTTTCAAGGTCTCATGGCACAGAGCTTGTGACTTTGTGCTCCCTTGCTTGTCAATGTAGAACACTACACAAGTGTTGTCTGATTGGATCAGCAAGGGACTGGGAACTAGGAATGGCCGGAAGGCCTGAAGAGCAATATGGATGGCCTGCATCTCCAGAAAGTTGTTGTGGATAGATGCTGTCTCCAGTCACCAACAGCCCTATGTTTGGTGAGGACCATGATAGGTGCCACAACCCAGGATGAAGGCAGCCATCATTAGGGTCTGAGGGGTGAAATGGAATCAGACACTGATCCTGAGGTATGCATGACTGAGCCACCAGGTGAGGGCCCATCTGAGGGCTGGGGCTATGGTAATGTGGTCTTCTAAGTCCCCCATGTTTTGGTGCCATTGGTGGTGAAGGGCCAACTGGACTGGGTGAATGTGTAACCATACGTTTGGCATGGTGGGAATGGCCATTGTCATGTGGCCCAGCAGCTGAATGAACTGGTGTGTGGTAATGTGGGGAGCCGCAAGGCACCACTGTGTGAGGGAGAGGAGCGTTTGAGTCCTGTCCTCCAGAAAAAATGCCCTGCCTTGTGCAGTATCTAAGATTATTCCAATGTATTGGATGTGTTGTGATGATGCAATGTGGGACTTGGTCACATTTACTGTGATGCCTAGATCCTGAAAGAGCTCCAGTGTGCATGTGAGGGAGATGAGCAAAGTGTCTCATGACAATGCCTTTATCAGCCAGTCATCCAAATATGGGAATACATAGTGTCCTCTGTGATGAAGGACCATGGCTATTACTGCCAGACATTTTTTTGTGAAGACCCTTGGGGCTGAGGAAAGGCTGAAGGGCATGGCAAGAAATTGGTAATGGTATCCTAAGAGTTGGAAGCTGAGGTACTGTTAATTGGCTGCATGTATTTTTATATGAAGGTATGTGGCTTTCAAGTCTAGGGTGCACAGTCAGTCTCCTTGGTTTAACAGGGGCAGGACTGTTTACAGAGTGGCCAAGCAAAATCTCTTGTTCTGGATGAACCAGATGAGATTCTGAAGATCCAGGACAGGGCAGAAGTCACCTGTGTGCTTGGGAACTAGAAAGAAATGTGGGCAAAAGCCCTGGCCAAGCTCAGTTGGAGGTATAGGTTGAACCACCTACTTTAGAATTGAAGAGTGGAGTCTGTCCAGTAGCACAGGAAAGTGGTCAGGAAGATAAGACAGCTGTTGATGTAGGTGTGGAGGTGGAGTGGCTGTGAGCTCTAGAGTATGGCCCATAAGAATAATTTGTAGTATCCATTCATCCATTGTAATCTGTTTCTAGGCCTCCACATGGAGAGATAAATGTCTACCCACTGGCTCTGTGGCCTTGGGAGGATGGCAGGGGAGGCTGGTGAAAGATTTAAAAGCTAGTGGGGGTGGCCACAGCTACAGCAGGGGTGGCTCTGCTTCCCCTGGCAGCTGAGGCAGGGGCACCTCCAAGAAGCTGGGCTGGTCATCTTCTGGACAGCTAGCAGGCTGGCTGGAGCTTTCTGGTGAGAGGCACGTTGGACTGAAAAGACCGAAAAGGCTGCCTCTGAGAGGAATATGCCTGAGCATGGTACATCGTGTGGACCATATGAAGAGTTCAGCCCAAGGCCTGCAAGTCATTAAAGATGCCTTCTGTTTCTGTGCCAAAGAGCTTGTGGCCACTAAAGGGAAAATTCAAAATGACCTGTTGCACATTAGGTATAAAACCTCAGACATGGAACCATGCGTAGTGCTGGAGGGAAATAATCACTGCTGAGGCTTACGCAGAAGTGTTTATGACATTGTATCCAGCATGAAGAAGATGCCATGCGATACTGGCATCTGTCTTAAAGGTGACCAGTAATTGGTCAGTGTTTGTAGATTGGGGAAGTTTTGCCACCACTTCACAGGTGGCATCCCAAAGTTTTTTTGGCATATGCCTCATGTACTTCATGGCATTCATGACCAGAGTGGATGAGGCATATAAACATTTCCCCATTGGGTCCAATTTTCTGGACTCCCTGTCAGGATACAGAGTGCTCAGGTGCTTTGGCTGCTTGGTTCTATCACCACATTTATGGCCATCAAATATGCCTGGGGATCCATAGCAAAAAGGGGTGGTTGGTAGGGGCCTGGTAAAGGTGATCCACCATTTTAGAAATAGGAGGGCCTGTGTAGGGAGAGTGCCATGCTGCAGAAATGGCATCCTGATAAGCCTTGATGAGTGGAGGGACCACAATGGCTGGGTACTCTGGTAAATCCAAGTATTCAGCCAGGTTTCAATGCTGCTGGTCCTGTTTGGTGGTGGAGAACCCCATGACCTTCTGTAGTTGTGCACTAATCTCTAAGAAGCTGGGGTGATCTGGAGGAGAGCTGGGGGTTTAAATCCCGGGATCCTCCCCCACTGAGAACACAGTAGAAGAGCTAGAGGGGGTACATACCTCATCAGTGCCAGTGAGGCACGTGTCTTCTCCCCCCCCCCATATAATCTACATCCAGATCCTCTGCCTCCATGGCTGGGAAGGAAGGAGGAGGGAAGACTCATGGGAGGAGATGATGGAGAGGAGGGGGGAGCAGTGGAGGTTGTTGCATGGCATGCATGACATCTAACACTATCTTGACCACTGAGGTCATGTCAACAGAGGGAGTCATCGACAAAGCAGAAGAAGCAGGAGGAGTAACCCTCGTGGACCCCATACCAGAGGGGGATATCACTGAGGGAGCATTGGCTGTGGATGGAGCTGGGAGCCTGAAGCCTGAGAAACAATGTCAGAGGCCTAGAACGATGAGCCATGATAGGAAATGGGCTGCAACAGTGGTGGTAAGGATGGCAAGTCTGTCAAGGTCAAACCCTGACCCTTCCAAGTGGGCCAAGAAGGGTCATAAAATGGAGATGTCGATGAATGCCGGAAGGCAGAGGTCATTGATGAATGTCCCAGACCCATGCTGGAGGGATGGGTCACCAATGAGGAATGAGAACTCATCAACGGAGGGTCCTGCTTTCTATGAGGACCAATAAAGCCATGCAGAAGTATAGCAACAAGAACACTGGCAAGGTGCTCATCAATGGAGGAGGCTCTTGATCCTCTTGGGAGGCCTGAAAGCTCTGGTACAGGGCAGCCAAGATCATCTGTGTTTTTTTGTATTGGAGTAGGAGAGACCCGCGATATTGATGAGTGGCCAGAGATGTCAGCCGTTGATGTCTGAAGGTCCTTACCTTTGTCACTCAAGGCCTTGTCTTTGTCTAAGTTCTTGTACTTTGATGAGGAATGGTGCTTTGACTGGGACACCTGGGAGCTCGTCGATTTGGACTGAAATGAAGAGGAGAGGGAGTACATTCCTTTTCTAGGTGAGTTACCTTCTGCTCCATGATGTGCAACTCTAGATCCTGCAGTTGTTGATGTTGTGTATAGTGGTGAGTGAAGTGGGCTCAATTCGCTCTGTGAAGTGATTCATGGAGTGAAGGCCAGTTTGTGGAGTACTCCGCAACGCAAAGCGGAGTAATTTGCGTTATGATGGGTAACATGAAGTCCATTGAAAACAATGACTTATTTATGTATTTATTTAGATTTTGATAACCAGGTAAGCTTACTGAGACTGGAGGTCCCTTTTTCAGGAGCGACCTGGATTAGTTACAAACATAGATTACATACATTGGCAGGAGTATACAGTAGATTAAACATTCATTGGATAAGGCAATAGAATACATTACAGAGCATGTCAGGTACATACACAAATATACTATAGCAATTACATAAGACAAATGACAACTTAACACAAAAATGCTCTGAGGGAGAAGTGGTACCCACAATATGCAGGATAATATAGTTGCACCATGGGTTTATACAGTGGAAGCTAGTGATTACAGCCACAAGACTATGCTCCGAGCTAGTGATACAGCCACAGAGACTAAGCCCCAGCAGATATACTTTTAAGCTTGACTTAAATCCTAGAATAGTGTGACAGTTTGC
Source organism: Neoceratodus forsteri (assembly GCA_016271365.2). Lineage (NCBI taxonomy): Eukaryota > Metazoa > Chordata > Ceratodontiformes > Ceratodontidae > Neoceratodus > Neoceratodus forsteri. The sequence continues at coordinate 1,319,499,404 of CM028132.1, forward strand.
CAAGTCCACAGGGAGAAGGTTCCGTAGATGTTGGGTAGTGGACCAAAAGGAGCGTTTGCCATAGTTTGTTCGGACATGAGGGATGTCAAGGGGAAGGCCAGTAGAGGATCTCAGGTCCCGGCCCCGGACTTTGAGAGTAAGCAGACCATGCAAGTGAGGAAGAGGGCCAACAGTGGTAAATTTAAATGTCAGGCTCAAAAAGGAGAAGGCCAGTTTATGTCCAGTTGTAGGCCAGTTGAGATCAGCAAGGACCTCACAGTGGTACCTTCTAGGTGGGGAGCTTGTAGCAAAATGAGCCACCCTATGATAGAGCTTGGTTAGTTTTCTTAGTTTGCCTTCCCTTAGGAACTGCAGCAGGGGAGCCCCATACAGGAGGGAGTGGAGTAGGCTGGTGTTGGCTATGGCATAGCGAGCCTCAAGAGAAAGAGAATCTCCCAGCCTATATAGAAGTCCTAAATTCTGGTTGGTGGACTGCACAACAGAGTCAATGTAGGGCTTGTAGGTCATCTCCTGATCAAGCAGGACCCCAAGGTACTTGATTTTGTCCGTGACCTCCACTTTCTTCCCTTGGGCAGTGTGAAGCTGAAGCATGCTGTGCCGGTCCTTACCAAGGCATCTAGACCCGAACATGACTTCCTTAGTTTTTTCTTCATTTAACACAAGTGAGTTTGAAGAGAACCAGGCTTCCAGTTCAGCAAGACTGGTCTGGAGGTTGGCATTGATTATGCTAGGAAGTGGATCACTACAGTAGATGACTGTATCATCTGCACAGAGGATTTTATTTTATTTTTTGAGAGAAATTGAAATTACAATCCTTTGAGTCAGAGACTCCTTTGCAAAGGCTTCATGTCAGATACACATATACAAATAACAACAGGATACTTACATAGGTAATACAGTACAGGGAATATATACAATTGGTAGGTTACAGCTGTAACAGTCATTAACAGTAGACCCCATGTCATTACATATGGTAGGTTACAGTTTCAGGGGGTCTTAAGTGGACTCTGAGTCATAATATATCACAGCATGAGAGGAGTAATGAGGGAGATAAACAAGATACAGATATGGTTCACCTTCCCAGTGTGTATCCTAGTTGATAAACTAACAAATTATGAAAAGGATGAGGTTGTTCTACCTGCAAACCCCCTCTAAGTCATTGACAAACAGGGTAAATAACAGGGGACCAAGGATTGAGCCCTGAAGATAACAGTTTTAGCACTAGACTGGATTCTTTTCTAGAGGACTTTTTTGGTTCGGTTGAGCAAGTAGCTCTCAAACCATGTAACAGAGAGCCCATCCAGTCCTAGTAGGTGAAGTTTGGAGAGGAGATGCTCATGGCTGACCAAGTCAAATGGCTTGGATAGGTCAATGAATATAGCCCCTGTCGGGGAACCATGGTCCACTGCATCGAGGATGTCCGTTGTAAGCCGGATAAGGACTGTATCGGTGCCGTGGCCCTTCCTAAAACCACGCTGAATGTCATCTAGGAGTAGGCGTCGTTCAACATAGTCTTGTATTTGATTGTATGCTAATCTCTCCTGCACCTTTGTGAGAGGGCAGAGAATAGAGATTGGCCTGTAGTTTCCCACATTGTCCCAGGGCCCTTTTTTATGAATGGGGACAATGGTTTCCACCTTCCATTTACCTGTGACCTTTCCTTTAAGGAGAGACCTATTGATGAGCGTGGTGACAGGGCAGAAGATGGCCAGGGTGGTGGCCCGAAGAAGTCTAAGTTCAAGCAGGTTATGTCCTGGAGAGGAGTCTGGGTTGATACATTGCAGAAGGGGAAGTACCTCAGCAGGTTTGACAAGCTTCAGATGAAATTGGGGTCTAGAGTGTTCCCAGGCAGTACCTCTGTCTCTGGGGGCACCAGAGGGCATGTGGGATTTGGTTCCACTGGGATTGAAGAAAGTGACACTAAACACCTCAGCAGCTAAGGAGGGATCATTGGTTAGGGTAGTGCCAAACAGGAGCGCTCCCTCTTGGGCACTGGGGGCACCCTTTAACAGCAGATTTATTTGGCCCCAGAATCTCTTTGGATCCCATAGGTGTCTAGATTGGAGATCTCATAGGTATTTAGATTTAGCCAACTTGGAAGCTTTCTTGCATTGATTTCTCAACTCTCTATACCTCTTCCAGTCATTTTTCAGGCAAGTGGATTTGAAATGTCCCCAGGCCTGGTCACAAAGCAACATGCTATGTTTGAGGCTAGAGTTAAGCCATTTATGTCATTTAACCTGTACCTTAGTTTCTTGCGGTGGGCATGTACATTGGCCACAGATGTAAAAGTGTTGGTAAAAAAGTCAACTGCTTCATCTAGGGTAGGGAGGGAGATTAGGGGATCCCAGTTTACAGCACATAGGTTAGAGCAAAACACCTCTGAAGAGAAGTTGCTGTAGATTCTGGCTTCAATTACTCTGGCAGGCAGTTTGAGAAGCCTATTGGACCAGATATAGAAAACTGGTGAATGATCACTCAAAGAGTCTGCCATGACCCCAGCAGCCTGTATGTGGTGCGGGCTTAATACTAGGGCACAGTCAAGTAACGTGTGGTTGCCAGTCCTGGCATTGTGCCTTGTGGGCTGGTCGATTACTTGGGTCAGATTGGTATCGTGTACAGGGTTCTTACTGACAGAGGTCTCTGGTGAGAGCCAATTTAGGTTAAAATCTCCCAGGAGAATCACCTTCCCCAGGGAGTGTTCTGCCAAGGCATGAGTTAGTGATTTGAAGGAAGACATAGCCGTTTGGCATTACTCCGTCTTCCCAGACCACTACTCCACCAATTTTAAAGGTGAAGTGCATTGAAAACAATGTACTTCGCCTCACTTCAGCTTGTCTTTAAGCTCCAAAGGTGAATTTTGCAGTGATTCATGGGATTTCAGGTCACATGAGCTCTATATTGTTCTGCACAGCCTCAGTTTGGGGTAGCATGTGTAGGAAGCTGTAGGAGGGTCTGTTCTGAGAGCTCTCTGTGATACAAACCTTCTAAAAACTGTTAAAAAATCCTTTTTGAGTCATTTTTTCTCAAACTTTAGTTCATCAATTGTATGAAATCCTGCTGTGCTCATTTCATCGAGCATTTATTGTTTGTGTGTGGATTCTGACTGTTAATGTACAACATTGAGTCTGTGTAGTAAGATACAGTGAAAGTGTGCTTTGGGAAGGGGTGTATCTGTGGTGCAGGTAGATTTAAGTTGGAGAAATAGGGAGTTCTTTGTTTTTTGGTTATTTTTTTATATAACTGACTGTGTTAATGTACACACAGTAATATTGTCAGTAATTGTTGATTTTTTTTCGCTGATTGTGTGTTGTGTGGATCTGGTGTAGCAGTTCATAGTTTCAGGTTGTTTAAAAGACGTGGTATATTATTGAAGTTTTCAATTTGCTACACATTACTTGTAGACAAAGTGTGTGTGTGTGTGTGTGTGTGGTGCATGACATCATATATTACGCCTTTTATTGTGCCACAGTTTAACTGGAGGCGCAGCAGTGTGAACCTGCTATCCACCGCAGCTCTATGATTTTGTACTACCATTGTGGTATCTTTTATTTGTTTTGCTGTTTGCACTGCTGTAAAAATCTGCAGTCAGTGCCCCCCCCAATGGGCAAAAGGGATTCTTTTCCAGATTGGATTGTCTGTGACTTCAGCACCACTGGTTAGTTAAGGTGTTGAACTTAAGACTTTACGTCTGTATCTGTTGCTGAAGCCACAGTTGATTTTTTGGCTTCACATCCAGCATCCCCCCACCCAGACTGAATGTTCCAAAATCTAAATTTGTTTAGATTATTGTTGTTGATCCCCCAAAATGCCCACAAAGAGACATGAAAGCAAAGCTGTTTTTCACCATGGTACTGCTGCCAGTGGTAAGATTGTCTGTGGGCATGGTAGTATGCAGATGCAGATGTGCATTGCTAATGTGAGGAAAGATATTTCTCCTGCAATGTTTTTTACAGACTAATCAGTAACTTCACTCATAGTTGGAGGAGATGATGTTGTCCTAGCCGGTGGTGTTAGTGCAGTTGCTGGTGGTGATATGAGTATTGCTGAGTATTGTTCCACTACTGACCAGTTTACCATGTCCAAAAATACAGTGCAGTGTGAAGCACTGTGAGTGAGTGGCAGTGTAACTTCCCAGTAACATTCCAGTAACTGAACATGAAGATTCTGATCATCATGTCAACGATAGCATACAATGTGACATTTATTCCACTGCAGTTCAGGTCATGCATTTTCCATGCAGTGATTCACAGTGTAGTGAAAAAATATCAGATGACGGTAGTGTTGATGATGATGAATCTGATGATGATGTTGCTGTGGTTGCAACATGCAGTCCACATGCCAGCATCCAAGCAGAAGATGTGGATGTGGGTGATGTTGATGAATATAATGATGATGTAAGTGACACCAGTTGGGAGCCAGAGAAAAAGAAATTCAAGGTGGCTGTGTCTGGGTCTGTTTGTCCCCACCTGTAAAACGTTGTGATTTACCAGTTTCAGTTGATTGTGATGATGATGATGATGATGATGACCCAGTAATAATGATAGGTAGTCGTGGTGGTCAGTTACAGTTCAAGTGTGTCCTGCCAGAAAAATCATGTAGCACCCCCCACCACTTCATGGCTTAAGAAAATGGAGTCCAATGGGCAGCATCGGGGACATATTAAAACTGGAGCATCATAATCCCTTGTTTGGGATTTTTTTGTGCAAGATGCAAATGATCAGTCAGTTGCAATCTGACAGGTTTGCCATGCGCATGTGAGTCGAGGTAAAAAGAGGAGCCATCTGGGCACAGGAGGACAGCATACGCATAGCATAAGAAAAGGTATATGGCACTGTGGACCCAGCACAAGATGGCAGTTAATACCACAGTGGGGCGTTCACCCTCGTCATCAACCATAATGAGCATGTTATCCCCTTCCATGACTGTTAAATCAAATAGGAAATTAAATGTGTGGAGTAGTGATGAAATAAGAGCAGAGGATTACTACAGGCATGATGAGGTGGAGGGGCATAATGATTATGAAATGTTGTCCAGTGCTGGTGAGAGTAGCAGTTTTGTTGGTGGTGATGGTGACGGTGAATGCAGTATGCCTAGTGCAAGTCGTACATCAACCCTGGTTGGTAAATCTGGCAAAATAACTGCATTTGTGGGTTTGTCATCATCTGTGCAACCGTCTTCATCAAACATTCACACCCCACCTCCTACCATTCGCTGAACAGAACCATTTGTCATCACACCCCATGTAAGACGTTTAAGTCAGCCCATGTTACAGAGTGTTTTTGTGCATAAGCTGAAGCACCAGCCCAATCATACAGTGTCACGTGACTTTAATGCTGCTGTCGCTGAAATGCTGGCAATTGATCTTTTGCCCTTCTCCTTTGTGGAGAATTCTGGGTCCGGTGGCTTGCTGCACATGCATGTCCAAAATGGAAAGTCCCATCCAGGACATACTTTCCTACCTGTGCTGTCCCCAGGTTGTGCCATACTGTGCCAACTCTGTAAGACATGCCCTTCAACATTCCTCCTCTTCATTCATCCATTTAAGCATGGATATGTGGAAAAGTGGCAAAACAGTGGAGAGTTCATATTTGTGTATGACTGCACGTTGAGCGCAGGTGTTTTTTGTGCTGTTGTTAGTGTGAATAATCAGTGCAGTAGGGTGGAGTGTCATGGTGGCAATCTTCCAGGAATGTGACATCATGCAATGATTACTATACACAATATGACCTGTTTACACACACTGGTGAAAACATGTTGGACTTGATACTGACGGAAATTGACAAGTGGCTGAACCCCCTGTCCCTGACAGCTGGGTTCATGGCAGGTGACAATGGGTCAAATGTGGTGAAATGTATCACAAATGGTGGATTTGTTCATGTTCCATGCATGGCCCACTGTTTAAATCTTGTGGTGCAGGAATTTCTGCAGCACCCTTATGTAAAGGAAATACTGACAGTTGCACGCGGTATCTGTTCTCCCTTTTCATGATCTGCAAAGGCCCGTGACCAACCTCGGCAGCTGCAGATCTGAAACAGCCTTCCTCAGTACCACTTAAAGCAGGAAGTTGTCACCCAGTGGAACTCCACTTTATACATGGCAGAGAGGTTAAATGAACAATACAAAGCCATCTTTGAATATCTTGTCATGCACACTAGCAGTGACAGTTCCGGGGCCTCCATGTCTATGATGACTGAACAGTGGCTCCTCATGGACTCTGTAATAACAATTTTGTTGCATTTTAAACATGCCACACAGGCAGTGAGTGGTGAGTCTGCCTCCATTAGCCAATCAATTCCACTACTGCGCATGCTGAGGCAGACATTGGTGAATGTACAGTATAGCCTTGATGTTGCTGAGACAGTGCTAGCAGTAAGCTGCTGAAACACATGCTGAAAGTATTCAACCAGAATCATCACATCTTGAGCATTCAGCATAGTTACAACTTTGCAATAGCAACAATGCTGGACCCATGATCCAAACGTGGAATTGTCTCAATACTAGAGGGAGGGCCTGAACAGGTAAACATTGTCAGGGGGCAACTGGTGTACTTGGTTCATGGGGCACAGAAGTCATGTGCCAAGGTTAGCAAACCTCAGCAACATAATCAGGCTGAAGTTGAACCTGGAGGAGTAACAAGCATATCCTGTAAGGGGAAGAGGACTGCAGTTCCAGGTGGTCTGTCATCCAAAGCAGTTGGCGTCATCCATTTTGGGAGGCTTTGTCACAAGTGAGGATTTGTGACATAAATGATTCCAGATAACAGGATGATGCATCAACCACTGGACTTAGTGCAGCACAGAGGATGGTTGAGTCATATTTGTCTGAAAACAGGCATCTGTCAATAACTGATGATCCTCTTTTATACTGGAGCAGAGAGGTCACTGAATGACCAGAGCTGACTGCAGTGGCACTAAAGTACCTGACATGCCCACCATCCAGTGCAAGTGTCGAGAGGGTATTTAGCTCAGCAGGTGCAATATTTCGGGATCATTAAACAAACCTCTCTACTACAAATGTTTGATAACATTCATAAAAATGAATGAGGTGCACATACCAGCTCAGACTGTAACCTCAATATTCATACTCCGGCCTGGTCATGGTTTTCATGATGTAGAAATAGACCATCCTGATGGCACTGGCAGTGGCAGCATGAAACGGCCTACCACTGACATAGATGATGACACAATGGAGAAAGAATTTCCCAGTGGTCAGACTTCAGACATAGAGGACTGTGAGGGCAGCTTTCTTTATAAGGATGATGATGAGGTTGATGTTGGCAGGTTTTAACTTAAGTTGTTAAAAGGTTGTCACATTTGTTGTATGATATGTGTTTTCTTTTTCATAAAGTTAAATTAAGTGTCCTATTTTAAGTGACTCAGGTTCCTTATGTCAAGTTACATTTGTAACAGAAAGCACAATATATCCTGGCCTCTGGACCACAACCATAAGACCACTGTTAGCCATTGCTACCACAGGGAATGACTTTGTGTGCCCCCCTGGACCACCACCATAAGACCGCCATTAGCCACTGCTACCACAGGGAATGACTTTGTGTGCCCCTCTGGACCACCAATATAAGACCGCTGTTAGCCTCTGCCACCATAGGGAATTACTTTGTGTGCCCCTGGACCACCACCATAAGACCACTGTTAGCCACTGCCACCACAGGAAATGACTATGTGTGCCCACCTGGACCCCCACCATAAGACCGCTGTTAGCCACTGCCACCACCACTAGATGCAGGAAGATGTCAAGGGGAATGTCATCATCATGTGCCGCAACTATGACCACCAGCACCCACCACCAGTGTCATTCTGACAATGTTTTTTCCATTACATTGACCATGCCAAGGCAGAGACAGTCGAACAGGAGACCACATCCATCATCCACAGGCACAAGGCTTCTTACTATTAAAACTATAAAGTGAGTATGTGTGCTAATGTTTTTTATCAACTGGAGACCAAGGAGGAGGATGCTGGGAACTTCCACAAAGGAGACCCACAAGAGGGTGGCATGGGACCAAACAGGGGAAGGAAACAACTCCTGCTGGGAGACTCCATTCTAAGGAAGGTAGAACTGGGGGTGGAAGGGGAGAGGGAGGTATGGTGCCTGCCTGGTGCCATGGCTTGGAGGGACAGGGACTGAATCCTCAGGATTGCCGGAGCAGCTGCACAGGAGAGTGAGCTGGATGTCATTGTCCACCTAGGGACAAATGACCTGGCTAAGAACGGGATCAGAGCAGTGCAGGAAGAATTTGTGGAGTTGGGGAGGGGCCTTAGCAAGTAGCACACACGGTACCCTTCTTGGAGGTGCTGCCTGTCTATGGCATAGGTGAGGCTAAGGTGCTCCACACCATGGGATTTAATCAGTGGTTGAAAAACTGGTGCATAGCTCAGGGATTTGGCTTCACTGGGAACTGGGGTCCACCTGGAGTAATGCAGGCCTATACTGGAGTGATGGCCTGCATCTGTCCAGGAGGGGAACCAGGACCCTAGGTGATAGGTTTTTAAATGCTTTATTGGCAAGCATTTAAACTAGCCAAGGGGAGAGGCACTGGAAAGGAGTATGTAAATCCTAGCCCCCCAAAAAAAAAGTCAGGATAGTGAGTGAGGTAAACACCAAGTTAGAGATGTTGAGAGGGAGAAGTGCAGGCATAAATGGAGAAAGTGACAAAGGCAATAAGGACAGGGATGAGGCAAAAAGGGGTAAGGCCATCAGGAAATGGAGGGTAATGAGTACCAATGACCATAGTCTGGGCAACAAGCTCCCTGAACTGGTGGCCTTGATGGAAGAGGGATGCCTGGATATCGTAGCAGTCACAGACACATGGTACAAAAAGAACCATGACTGGGATGTTAACATGCCAGGGTACACAACCTACAAGAGAGGCAGGGAGGGGAGAAGAGGGAGAGGAGTAGCTCTCTATGTAAGGGAAGGGATAAAAGCAACTGAACAAAAGAGTAAACAGGGAGGAAAGGAAGCACTGTAGGTCACCTCAGAGACTGGAAATGGCACCACAATCCGCACAGGGGTAGTATACAGAACCCCATGTCAGGGGGAGGGAATGGACAAGGATATGATAGAATGCATTCTTAGGATGGCAGAGAAGGGGGAGATACTGTTGATGGGAGACCTGAATATGCTAGATGTTAACTGGAGCACATTTGCTGTAGCCACATCCAAGAGCAGGGCCATTCTTGATGCCCTAGAGGTGGCAAGCCTCAGACAGCTAGCTTAGGAACCCACTCATGAGGGAGTAATCTTAGACCTCATACTCTCAAATGGGGACAGTGAGAGGATCTCAGATCTAAAAGTGGGTAGCCATCTGGGAACAAGTGACCACCAAATAGTGTGGTTCATGACAAACTCAGCTATAGAGTCAAGCCATACAAACATTAGGGTACTGGACTTCAGGAGGACCGACTTTGGCAAAATTGGAGCATGCATTAGAAAAGCACTAGCAAATAGGCTAGAAGGATGGGTGGAGCAACAATGGAAAAACATTAAAACTGCCATCACAGAGGCAACAAGCCTTTGTGTGAAGCAAATAAATCAAAATAAAAGAAAAAGCCACTATGGTTATCAAAAGAGGTGGTGGGGAAGGTCAGGGAGAAAAAGATAGCATTCAGGAAGTATAAAGAAACACAGAAGGAGCAGGACAGAGAGCTGTACTAGTTAAGGCAGAAGGAAGCAGGGAGGGAAGTCAGAATAGCAAAGGCCCAAACTGAGGAAAAGATAGCCAACTCAGTTAAGAAGGGGGATAAAACCATTTATAGATGCATCAGGGAATGTAGAAAGACAAAGGGAGGGATAGTGAGGCTGAATAGAATGGATGGTGGGTGGGCAAAGAGGGACAGTGAGAAAGCAGGGATACTGAACAAGTATTTCTGCTCAGTATTCACAAAAGACAAGGAGGGGGAGGTGCCTAATCTAATTAACAGAAGCACTCTTGATAATGGGGTCAATCACAGTCCTTTCACAGAAGAAAGGGTTCTGAAAGAACTCCTAAAACTGAAGGTGGACAAAGCAATGGGGCCTGACAGAATTCACCCCAGAACTGTAAAAGAATTAAGGGGAGAACTAGTGAAACCACTGACTACCCTTTTTAACAAATCATGGGAGGATAGTGTGGTACCTGAGGACTGGAGGAAGGTGGATGTGATTCCCCTTCACAAAAGTGGGAGCAGGACAGAGGTAGGAAACTACAGACCTGTCAATTTGACCTCTGTGGTAGGGAAAGTGATGGAATCACTTCTGAAGGAAAGAATTGGTGTGTACCTAGAGGCCAGTGGGGCAGAGGACCCAAGACAGCATGGGTTCACAGTGGGAAGATCATGCCAGATGATCTAATTGATTTCTTTGACTGGGTGACCAAAGTAGTAGACCAGGGAGGGGCTGTGGACATGGCCTACCTAGACTTTAGCAAGGCATTTGACACAGTCCCACACAAAAGATTAATAGTCAAATTAACCAGCCTGGGAGTGGGTCCCAGGGTGGTAGCCTGAGTAAAACATTGGCTGGGCAACAGGACACAGAAGGTAATTGTAAATGGAGTCCACTCTGAAGAAAGAGGGGTTACAAGTGGGGTAACGCAGGGTTCAGTACTGGGTCCAGTCCTTTTTAATGTCTTTATAAGTGACATTGCAGAGGGACTGGAAGGAAAAGTATGCCTCTTAGCAGATGACACAAAGATCTGCAACAAGGTTGCTACACAAGGAGGTGTGGAAAGGATGAGAAGGGATTTGACAAGGTTGGAGGAATGGTTAGAAGTATGGCAGCTTGAATTCAATGCAAAGAAGTGCAAAATAACGCATCTGGGAAACAAAAACCCAGAATAAGATTACACAATATTGGGGGGCGGGGAGGTAGTAACAACAACAGAAATGGAAAGGGACCTAGGGGTAATCATATCAGTTGACCTTAAGGTTATCAAGCAAATTGAGAAGGCAGTAGGGAGGGCTGTGGGGATACTGGGATGTACAGGGAGAGGCATCACCAGCAGAAAACAGGAAGTTGTTATCCCTCTGTACAGACAGTTGGTGAGACCCCAACTGGAGTACTGCGTCCAGGTCTGGAGACCCTATCTCCCCAAGGACATAGACAGGATAGAGGCAGTCCAGAGGAGGGCAACTAAAATGATGCAGGGTCTGCATGAGAAGCCATATGAGGAGAGGCTAAAGGAGTTTAATATGAATACTCTTGAGGAAAGGAGGGAGAGGGGGACATGATAGAAACTTTTAAGTACCTCAGTAGAATCAACAAAGTCCAAGAGGGTAGCATCTTTCAGAAAAAGATGTGCAAGAAAAGGGGGACACAATTTGAAGATGAGGGTGGTGGTTCAGGGGCAATATGAGGAAGTATATTTTCACAGAGAGGGTGGTGGACGCATGGAACAGCCTTCCTGAGGAGGCTGTGGGGTCTAAAACAGTGGGAAAATTCAAGAATGAATGGGGCAGACATAAAGCAATTTTTGTGGGGGGTAGGAAGAAATCGGCTGTTGGTTAACTAGGATATGCAGTTTATCCTGTATATAGGGAAATGGGCAGACTATGTGGGCCAAGTGGTCCTTATCTACCGTCAAAGTCTATGTTTCTATGTACATTTCTACATAACTTCCTTTAGCTATTTGTTTTGTTTTCTGTTGCTTTTCTGAGCTTCAGTGGTCAAACACATACTGTAAACTTATTTTTATTTTTATTTTTATTTTTTTTACAGGTTAACAACAAACAACTCTCCTTCACTGAAAGTAGGTATTAATGGTACAGCAGCAGTACTGTCCACAGGAACCTATGGAATATCAATTTCGAATCCATACTGGTAAGTATATATATTGTATTTAATATGTTCCTTTTTTTCATACGAGTGCAACAAATCCCACTGAGCATTCATCAACTAGGTGACGTGTACATCACAAAAAATATTTCTGGAACATATCATGCAAATTTGCAGCTGTGCAGCCATGACAGTATTGAAAAAGCTGGACCCAAGTTGTGTTACTTGACAAGATGTGGTTTTGAAATGTAACTTGGGTTGAGATGCAGGGACACTGACACAGTATATTTGTTTCACAGCCTGGTATGAATTAAGTTGTGATCTGCTGATAGCAGTGGGACAGCTTACTATCTGTGCTAATCCAGATACCCGTGCTTAAACATAATGTGTTACTGCAGCAATCAAGTTCTAATAAGTCTCCTTCATTTTTTTTTAAGGAAACTTCCAGATGCTTTGTTGTGTCATAGTTGCCTTATCCAAAGAAGTTCTTCAACATCAGCCCCCAGCCTGGGGCAGACATGCAACATGCAGAAGTCGTTTCAATCAATGACCATGACCATCATTACCAGCCAGACTCGAGAAGGTTGCAGATGAAATCTGTGAAAATATAACTAAATAAGAAACCATTAATGAGACCTACCTGCAAATATGCTTACCCCCCCAAAAAAAAAATATACTTACCTTCATTGGCTTGAGAGTATTCCATTTCCAATATTTTTGTTATTTTATATTTATTGATTTTATCAATATTACATATATCAGTATTACATATACCTGTATATGTGTAACCCCCCTGCACATGGGGGTTCCCAAAAGACTTCCAGGAGCTTGCTTGAATGCTCCAAGCCTGAATGGTGTTTGGCATTTAAGCCATTTATCAGTGAGTGTTTTTAGAGCCTTCTGGTACTGTCTCTTTAAGAGCTGTCTGCTTGCAGACATAATTAGTTTGTATGGGGGGACTGTGTGCTTCTCTGAGTACCACTCAAGCTGCTGCCAATTCACTTCATTTTGCAGTCACTAGGAGTGCAAAGGAACCTATCTGAAAGATGTAACTGTTTGCCAGAAATTATTTAGAGTAATAATGAAATTACAGTTTGTCTAACCTGCTTTCTTTGCAGTCAGAACTGTGTCTGCTAGTTCCCCATTCTAGTTTTGAACTGTTGAACTGGACCAATCAGTGTGGAGTAAGCTAGCTCTAAAATGATGCCTTGGACGAATCAGAACTTGGACTCATAATCTGAGCCAGCCACAAGAGGATTGTATGGGCAGTGACTCTGGAGATGTAGTTTAGACTTCAGTGCCCTTTGGACCAACAGCAGCAGTCTATTGTGAGTGACAGCCAATCCAGTCAAGAACTGGGAGGAACTCAAAGGAAGTGCCCGTTTCGTCAGTTGGAGTTCAGTTGAGCTTTGGCAGTGAAGAAGAAGGAGCCCTGTGCTTTTTCAGTGTGCAGTTTTAGTCAAAAACGTGTATAAGGCCCAGAGTTCCGTCTGCAGCTTGTTAGGACTGAATCTGTCCTGTGAAAAGAATCAAAGGATCTCTGAAGAGTAGAAACCAGGCTCACCCTGTAGAAGACTGGAAGAATTGCTGAAAATTGCACTCGGTCTGTCAGGAACTGAATCTGCTGTGTGTTCTCCCGGTATTGTGCAGTAATTGCGATCGGGATACAGATGCAGCCTGCCTGGTATAGTACTTTCTTTTATATGGATGTGTAAGAGGTTTGTGTACCTCAAGTGAGCCCTGCTGACATTGAAGGACCCTATCTTATTTGGAGGTCGTGAGTACTAATTCAGGGTTGCTCCCTGTTGAATTGACATTAAATCCAAATGGAATTACTGTACTGCTGACTGTTTAATTCTCCTTTTCTCGTGTGTGAAGGCCCCTACCAGCTGCCACGGTTTGGACTAGCCACTAGGGCTTGGGTACCCAGGGACAGTAACTGATAGGGATAGGCCTGTGCACAGAGCCATAGGTAGATTATTAGAGTGATAAGCTAATTAACCTGATTTCCCCGTCCTTGTTATATCCCCTAAATAAATCAGAGCTGCTTGTTTCAAGCAAAGTTATACTGCCTGAGGTATTTGTCTATGTTAAAGTACTGTACTGTGATTGTTGCACTGTATCTCATTTCACAGGAGGTCCCAGTGCCGGAACCAGACCTGGGGGAAGTGTATACTGTGAAGGTAATTCTGATATATTGTGTGGGCCACTAGTGGGAAGAAAGGGGGGTTGCAGTGTCCCAGAGGGCTGTGACCAAGTTAGTTTAACTATTGCAAACCCTGACCTCTGGGTGGAGGCACCCGCCATTGGATCCAGCCCTCAACCTGTTAGTGGCAAATCAGGCAGGGTAGTAGCCCTGGGATAGCGCCATCTAGGGTTGCATCTTGGAGGCACCGCTGGGATTGTGTGTCCTAGTGGGCCATATTTACGAACCACTGTTAAGAAAAAATGGGTACCTGACAGAAGTGGCTGTGCACCGGCTGGTGGAGTGGTGTACTGGGAGGAGATCGACCCCAAAATGCTATGCTTATCCTGGACATCCCCTGGGTATCAATACGGACACTGTGCAGGGAGTACTTTCCAAGGTGGAAGGTTTACAAAACCCTGTGGTGGTGGGTCGGCATGCTAATCTGCTCACCCACACTTTCCTGGCCTAGTAGAGTTTAAGGATCCCATAGATAGCTCCAAAGTGCCACAGACCATTACCCCAGAGGGAGCCCTCACTGCTTGGAGAGTGATAACTAAGGACAGTAAGACCGGGGAATCAGCCCCACCACTATCTGAAACTTTGAGGAGAATTTGCTGAATGGTTGCTGAGAGGGGAAAACTGTGGAGGACTTGAAGAAACTATTCTTGCCACCTGGGGGTGTTCCTCCCCCAACACCCTCTCCTGCTCCAGTGCCCGTAATGGTGGCTGAACCAATGCAGACTCCTATTTCTGCACCTGCCATTAGTCACGACTCTTACGGAAGGTTGAGGATCTTCTCTGGCACCCTCCCAACCCCCCAAGGGGAGGATGACTGGGAGACCTGGATAGACTATGTTGCCTCCCAAGTGCTAGAATGGCAATGCTCGGAAGCCGAAAAGCGAAAGAGGGTTAGTGAGAGCCTCCGAGGTCCTGCCCTGGCTACCATTAGTGCTAAACGGGCCAGTAACCCTGAAGTGACTGCACAGGCCTATCTTGAGGCCCTGGAGAATGTGTATGGGAGCCCAGATTCTGATGAGGACCTATGGTGGAGAGTAAGAGATGCACAACAGTACCAAGGGAGTTGTTGTCTGTGTATGTATCTCGGCTGGAAAAATTGTTGCAAGAATGCCTCAGAAAAGGTAGTTTGCCAGCGATTGAACTGGACCGAACCAGGCTGGACAGGATCCTAAGTCTGCCCCTTCTCAGAACTGCTGTTGCTTCAGTTACGCCTGGCAGATCGACTGGAATCCCACCTCCTATGATGAGTTAATGAGAGAAATTCGAGGAGTTGAGAAAAGACGACCTCGGGAGGGACCTGCACAATAGCTGCGGCTATGACCCGAAGTGACTGAGGGTGACCCATCAAGTGAAGTTCAGGGGCAGAGGTTGGCAGTCAATGAGTGCTCTGACAAGGAAAAGATATGCCACAATGGGGCGAACTGTTGAGAGAGATCAGGAATTCAAAAACAGTCCCTTTATGAAGCTACATGCAAATGCAGACCCTGACCTATATCCAGCCATCTGCTATGGGGGTGGGGGTACCCACCATGTATCTCCTGCTGATAACAGCTCAAACTCAATTCCTTGACCATGGAAGTAGAGAAACTGGCGAGATGTCTCCAAATGCTTATCACTGCATGAGACAGAGATGGCACCCAGGTTTCAAGTTAGTAATACCCCGCCCTGGCTCCCAGTGTGGCGCCTCGGCCAGCTCAAACCCAGAAAGTATGTTTTGCTATAATTGTGGGAAAGATGGGCACATGAAAGGGAATGCCAGTCCCCAAAAGACACTGACAAAGTTGCATATAGGCTACAAGGAGGCTTGGGAGAAGAAATCAGTGGTTAAGAGGTGCGACATGATCCCAGTGAGGCACCAAAATGCTAATTCACGATCCTTTTGTGGCAAGGTCAGTTGCCAGCCCCACTACCGCCTCTCCAGACTGGTCAGAATAGTGGGTCCTCCATGGAACCACTGTAAAGGTGAGCAGAGGTCTACAAGAGCTATATTAGACAGTGGCCCCAAGACAATTATGTTCCAAGATTGGTATCAGAGCATTTGTCAGATGTACCTTACAACCATTAGAAGGACTGCATGTATGGGGGTTAAGTGAGAAGGCCTACCCTATTCCGGTATATCCAATTTGGCTGTCTTTCCCACCTCCGTGGCTGGTGGCGAACAAGTAGAGACCCTAGCCTTAGTGTGTCCCCCACTGGACTGTATGATGGTGTCCTTTGTTGATTGGAACAAATGCTCATATGTTCGGAAGGCTGGCACAGTTGTGTTATGAAAACAGGGGTCAAAGACTAGTAGAGCTTTAAGAGTTCGCTTTAATTAAGAAGCCTATGAGGCACAGAGAGATGCTGAAAAAACAGAACCAGAGGAACCGGTCGGAATTGTATGGAAGAAGGATCCTGAGTCTCTGATCCTGGCGCAAATGCCCAGTGTACCTTACAGGGAGAGGTCCGTATCAGAAAGGATGTTAAGAATAAAATATTAATGTTGGATGCACCAAGCGATGGAAAATTGCCAGAGGGACTGCTGGTCAAGCCTAGTATTTTGCCCGCTAGAGCCCATGCTTATGCCAGAAGGGTAATGGTCCAAGTTCATAATGTGTCTGAAAGAGACATTCGAGTAAACAGAGGTTGCATCCTAGCTAATGTGCATTGTGCAGACACTGCAGTGCTACCCAGCAGCAAGAGTTCAAGGAAGAATGACAGAGTAGCCTGACTTGTTTGATTTCAGCACTCCCGCTGCCAGCTGAATGGAAAGTGAAGATCAGTAAGAAGCTTGCCCAGAGACCAGGTGTTTTCTTTAAGGAATGGGATGTAGATGCGTGCAAGGAGCTGAGCACAATATCCGCTGCATGACGAAGACCATTTCGTGAGAGGTCTTACGACGGCACCTGCTGACATAGATGATGGAGACGCATCTGCAAGAGATGTTAGCTGCTGGTGTAATACAAGAACCAGAAGCCCTATGCTTCCCCATTGTGGTAGTGAGGAAAAAGAATGAACAGTAAGGATGTGTGTGGATTATCACCTTAAACGAGTCGGACTATCCTGATCAGTACACAATGCCCCATTCAGGATGCTTTGGACTGCCTGCAAACAGGAAATGGTTCTCTGTGCTGATCTCCGCAGTGGGTACTAACATCCCGATGGCCCCAGAGGACCGTGAAAAGACAGCCTTATCTAACCGCTGGCTTCTATGAATTCATGAGGATGCCTCAAGGATTTCAGGTACCCCAGCCACTTTCAACCATTGATGGAGCGTGCAGTGTAGTACATGAACTTACTAGAGTGCCTGGTATACCTAGATGATGTTACTGTGTTTGAGCTCACTGGAGGAACATGAGAGCAGATTATTTAAGGTATTGGACCGACTGGAGGACTTGGCCTTAAACTGTCCATTGATAAGTGTCAATTTTTCAAACATCAGTAAAGTATGTGGGCACATAAGTATCCACCGAGGGAATAGAGACCGACCCAAGTAAAGTTGAGGCCTTGACCACCTGGCCACAGCCAAAAATCTAAAAGAACTGCAAAGATTCCTGGATTCTGTGGTTATTATCGCGCTTTCATCAAGGACTATTCAAGAGTGATCCGCCTTTACTTAACCTTACTCAAGGGTATCCCCAACCCACAAAAATACCAAAAGTCAGCATCCTCAAGACTGAAAGAGTGTATTTTCATCCGAGTGAAGTATTTGAGCCCGCTGGACTCTGATTGTGAGACTGCTTTTCATGAGATCATATATCAACTTACCCATGCTCCAGTGCTGGCCTATGCCGATCCAGAAAACCTTACGCCCTGCACACTGATGCTAGCCAGTGGTTGGGGCTGTGTTGTACCAAGAGCACGAGAATGGCTTCCAGACCAGTGGCCTTTGCCAGAAGCCTGACCCCATCCGAAAAGAACCATCCTGTACATAAGTTAGGTTCCTAGCTTTGAAGTGGGGCTATTGTTGACCAATTCCATGAGTACTTGTATGGGCTAAAAATACTAGTAAAAACTGACAATAATCCTTTGACCTATGTGCAGACCTCAGCTGGTTGGATGCCACTGGCCATAGGTGGCTTTCTGCATTATCTACATATGACTATGTTTCTCGAATACCGAAAGCAGGTCTGAACCACATAGATGTTGATGTTTCTCTCCTCGAGGCCTGTTCCCCAGAATGATTGGGTCCGACAGACAGAACCTGACATTCGGGCACTCTGCCGGAAGTTTGACAGGGAGAACAAATGTCCACGGACGTAGTGGGGACTGTCATGGTGATTGCTTGGGAGCTCTGAGAATTGCATACCTGCTGCTTATTGCCACTTTTCTGCAACAGACATTGGTGCACTGCCTCAGCTGGACAATGACAGTATTCGCGGGCTCAATCCGCGATCCCATGATCAAAGCAGCTTTAGAAGCCCTCTATGCAGGAAAAGATGTGTCCAAATTCGCTCCACTGATTTGAGAACTGCACTGTTATACAAAGAAGGTCCTAAGTTGAAACTGATCAATAAACTGTATACAGAGAAACAGTAGACAGAGGGGACAAGTAGACAAACAACAACTAGTGCTGCCCACTGCCTTTAGAGACTCAGTACTGAGGTCCTTGCACAACCATGGGCACCTTGGTATAGACAGAACACTTGACTTGGTGAGATCCAGATTCTATTGGCTCAAGATGGGGCTGATGTGGGAGCAACACATTCCGAACTTGTGATGTGCCCATGCTTACAGAGGAAAGCTTTGCCCCAGAGGCTGCCCCCTTATTAACATCACCACCAGTGCACCCATGGAGCTGGTCTGTATTGATTTTCTAAGTTTGAGTCAGATCAAAGAAATATCAGTAATGTGCTGGTGGTCACTGACCATTTCACGAATATGCCCAAGCTTTCCCACCAAAACCAGAAAGCATCCACTGTGGCCAAAGTACTTGTAGAAAACTTTTGTTCACTATGGGCTCCACAAAGAATCCATTCTGATCAAGGAGAGACTTTGAGAGTCGCCTGATCAAAGAGATGCTTTCTCTGGGGGAGTGCGAAAGTCCAGAACCACTCCTTACCACCCCCAGGGGACCCACAGCCTGAACGCTTCAACCGCACTTTGCTAGATATGCTTAGGCACCCTGCACCCAAAGGACAAGCCTAGATGGAGCCAACAAATTAGCACCCTGGTACATGCTTATAACTGCACCAAAGTGATGCCACTGGATTCTCCCCTACCGCCTGATGTTTGGAAGAAGCTCGACTACCAGTAGATGTGTGTTTTGGGGTCTCTCCTGATGGGTTCAGGCTGACAACTATTTACAGTATGTGCAAAAGTTAAAGGCCCAGCTAACTCATGCGTACTAACTGGCTCAAACCATGGCTGCCAAAAGAAATCTGGCCAACAAAGAAAGGTATGATAAAAGGTGAAAGCACAGGAACTCCAGGAGGAGATCGGTATTGCTAAGAAATCTGGGATTGCATGGCAAGCACAAGATTGCTGACAGATGGCACCATCTCCCTCACATTGTAGTGGGCAAACTAGATGATCTGCCAGTGTACAAAGTAAGGCCTGAGAATAATTCAAAAGATGTAAAACAATGCATAGAAATCATTTACTGCCCATTGGACAAATCTTAATTGAGTCTGAGCCCCTAGAAGATGCCCCTCTGGACCAGTGACTAGAGCTGCTGCTAAAAGAAAGATCAAAGAAGTCTGCACCTACAGAAGCAAAGTTAAAGTGTTCCCTCCACAAGTCCCAGTTGAGCATGACTGTCAGTCCATATCGGAAGAAAGTGAGAGTGACTTGAATACTATCCTTCTTACGAACTGAGTCAATTTGTTTCGGGGGCAATCCCTAGTCAATACTGGAGACAAGCTGGGCCTTCTGGACTGTCTAAGCCCCAGCTTCATCCCTGGAGCCAATGCTCCCAGAAAGTGAAGTGCAAAGCATCAGATCAGATGAAATGGAATCATTGTGCATGGTTGAACTGTTTGAGCTTTCAGGAGGAAAATGATAGATTGGGGCAGACTGGAGATACACCCTGAACAAGAAGAGTATTTTGAGTGCCCTGACAGTCCACTGCCAGTGTCCGAAAGCTCTCCATGCAGCCAAATGTTGTGGGACTCCAGAAACTGTAACTCCTGGAGCTGAATGCCCAAGTTCTAGCCTCTCTACCCCCATGGAGACTCCCTGACAAGTGTGGACAATGCTGAAAATGAGGCTCAGAGTGCAGAGACTGTAACAGTTCCCCTAGAAAGACTGGTCGAGCTGTAAAGCCTGTGGTGCACCTCAGTTATGATTCCTTGGGAGGCCTCATGATTTGCCTCTCAATGTTGTCCATAAAGGAGTGTATGTGTCCCGAGCTCATTGCCCAAACTGAGCGTCAGTGCTAACTCCAAGTTACTTGTGTTGCCCTCTAAGTATGGTGCCCTTGCCCCATCCAGCCCCAAGGTAACTGATAGGAAGGGCCCCTCTTCAGGTTTCATGTACAAGAGGTAATAACTTGAGTTATGGTACAATGTGTATGTAATACTGTGTAAAGAGTGACGTACTGCAATGTTTCAGAAATGTGTTCTTGGTAAATGATATATTGACTGATGATTACATGTGCGAGCCTAATGCAAATGTATATGGTTGCAGTTGAAACTTATGGGGGTACTTGCTTGACGCGGACGTCAAGCTTTCCCAGGCCAGGAAGGGTGTAACCCCCCTGCACATGGGGGTTCCCAAAAGACTTCCAGGAGCTTGCTTGAATGCTCCAAGCCTGAATGGTGTTTGGCATTTAAGCCATTTATCAGTGAGTGTTTTTAGAGCCTTCTGGTACTGTCTCTTTAAGAGCTGTCTGCTTGCAGACATAATTAGTTTGTATGGGGGGACTGTGTGCTTCTCTGAGTACCACTCAAGCTGCTGCCAATTCACTTCATTTTTGCAGTCACTAGGAGTGCAAAGGAACCTCATCTGAAAGATGTAACTGTTTGCCAGAAATTATTTAGAGTAATAATAAATTACAGTTTGTCTAACCTGCTTTCTTTGCAGTCAGAACTGTGTCTGCTAGTTCCCCATTCTAGTTTTGAACTGTTGAACTGGACCAATCAGTGTGGAGTAAGCTAGCTCTAAAATGATGCCTTGGACGAATCAGAACTTGACTCATAATCTGAGCCAGCCACAAGAGGATTGTATGGGCAGTGACTCTGGGAGATGTAGTTTAGACTTCAGTGCCCTTTGGACCAACAGCAGCAGTCTATTGTGAGTGACAGCCAATCCAGTCAAGAACTGGGAGGAACTCAAAGGAAGTGCCCGGTTTCAGTCAGTTGGAGTTCAGTTGAGCTTTGGCAGTGAAGAAGGAAGGAGCCCTGTGCTTTTTCAGTGTGCAGTTTTAGTCAAAAAGCGTGTATAGGCCCAGAGTTCGGTCTGCAGCTTGTTAGGACTGAATCCGTCCTGTGAAAAAGAATCAAAGGATCTCTGAAGAGTAGAAACCAGGCTCACCTGTAGAAGACTGGAAGAATTGCTGAAAATTGCACTCGGTCTGTCAGGAACTGAATCTGCTGTGTGTTCTCCCGGTATTGTGCAGTAATTGCGATCGGGATACAGATGCAGCCTGCCTGGTATAGTATCTTTTATATGGATGTGTGAAGAGGTTTGTGTACCTCAAGTGAGCCCTACTGACATTGAAGGACCCTATCTTATTTGGAGGTCGTGAGTACTAATTCAGGGTTGCTCCTGTTGAATTGCCACATTAAATCCAAATGGAATTACTGTACTGCTGACTGTTTAATTCTCCTTTTCTCTGTGTGAAAGGCCCTACCAGCTGCCACGGTTTGGACTAGCCACTAGGGCTTGGGTACCCAGGGACAGTAACTGATAGGGATAGGCCTGTGCACAGAGCCATAGGTAGATTATGAGAGTGATAAGCTAATTAACCTGATTTCCCCCTGTCCTTGTTATATCCCCTAAATAAATCAGAGCTGCTTGTTTCAGCAAAGTTATACTGCCTGAGGTATTTGTCTGTTAAAGTACTGTACTGTGATTGTTGCACTGTATCTCATTTCACAGGAGGTCCCAGTGCGGAACCAGACCTGGGGGTAAGTGTATACTGTGAAGGTAATTCTGATATATTGTGTGGGCCACTAGTGGGAAGAAAGGGGTTGCAGTGTCCCAGAGGCTGTGACCAAGTTAGTTTAACTATTGCAAACCCTGACCTCTGGGTGGAGGCACCCGCCATTGGATCCAGGCCCCTCAACCTGTTAGTGGCAAATCAGGCAGGGGTAGTAGCCCCTGGGATAGCGCCATCTAGGGGTTACATATGTAAAGCACAGAGAGTACATACAAAATGCATTTCTCATAACCATTGAGGGCACCACTCCTCTTAATACACATGGTTAAAGATAGTGTTAAATATCTCATCCGTACCCCATCAATCAGATACATCATAGAGAGGTATTTCAATACGCTATAATAGCCAATAACCAATTTATATAAAAAATATCACTGTGTGATTGAGTCCATGAGCTGCATGAACATTTTATTAACTTGTAGCACTAAAACCCTGAGGTTTAATATTAAACTAGAATTTCTTCATTTAGAAGAAATAAGGGCTCATGCATGTCCTTGAAAGTTAGAAACACAGAAACATAGACTTTGACGGCAGATAAGGACTGCTTGGCCCAACTAGTCTGCCCATTTCCCTACCTACAGGATAAGCCACAGATCCTAGTTAACCAACAGCCTATTTCTTCCTACCCCCCACAAGAATTGCCTTATGTCTGTCCCATGTATTCTTGAATTCTCCCACAGTTTTAGACCCCACAACCTCCTCAGGAAGGCTGTTCCATGCATCCACTACTCTCACTGTGAAAAAATACTTCCTCATATTGCCCTTGAACCGCCCCCCCATCTTTAAATTGTGTCTCCTTGTTCTTGCAAGTCTCTTTTTCTGAAAGATGCTACCCTCTTGGACTTTGTTGATTCCAGTGAGGTACTTAAAAGTTTCTATCATGTCCCCCCTTTCCCTCCTTTCCTCAAGGATATACATATTAAGCTCTTTTAGTGTCTCCTTGTATGGCTTCTCTTGCAGACCCTGCACCATTCTAGTTGCCCTCCTCTGGACTGTCTCTATCCTGTCTATGTCCTTGTGGAGATGGGGTCTCCAGAACTGGATGCAGTACTCCAGGTGGGGTCTCACCAACTGTATGTACAGAAAGATAACAACTTCCTGTTTTCTGCTGGTGATGCCTCTCCCTATGCATCCCAGTATAACCCCAACCCTCCCTACTGCCTTCTCGCATTGTTTGCTAACCTTAAGGACATCTGATACGATTACCCCCAGGTCCCTTTCCTTTTTTGTTTTTGTTACTGCCCCCCCATTGTGTAATCTTCCCCTGGGTTTTTGTTTCCTGGTGCATTATTTTTCACTTCTTTGCATTGAATCCTAGTTGCCATACTTCCGACCATTCCTCCAACCTTGCCAAGTCCCTTCTTATCCTTTATATGCCTCCTTGTGTATCAACCCTGTTGCAAATCTTTGTGTCATCTGTAAAGAGGCATACTTTTCCTTCCAGTCCCTCTGCAATGTCACTTATAAAGACATTAAAAAGGACTGGACCCAGTACTGAACCCTGTGGTACCCCACTAGTAACCCCTCTTTCTTCAGAGTGGACTCCATTTACAGTTATCTTCTGTGTCCTGTTGTCCATCCAATGTTTTACCCAGGCTACCACCCTGGGACTCACTCCCAGCCTGGTTAATTTGACTATTAATCTTTTGTGTGGGACTGTGTCAAATGCCTTGCTAAAGTATCGGTAGGCAATGTCCACAGCCTCTCCCTGGTCTACTACTTTGGTCACCCAGTCAAGGAAATCAATTAGATTCATCTGACAAGACCTTCCCGCTGTGAACCCATGCTGCCTTGGGTCCTGTGCCCCACTGGCCTCTAGGTACTCAACAATTCTTTCCTTCAAAAATGATTCTATCACTTTCCCTACCACAGAGGTCAAAGTGACAGGTCTGTAGTTTCCTACCTGTCTTGGTCCCACTTTTGTGAAGGGGAATCACATCCACCTTCCTCCAGTCCTCGGGTACCACATCATCCTCCCATGATTTGTTAAAAAGGGTAGTCAGTGGTTTCACTAGTTCTCCCCTTAATTCTTTTAGAATTCTGGGGTCAATTCCATCATGACCCATTGCTCTGTCCACCTTCAGTTTTAGGAGTTCTTTCAGAACCCTTTCTTCTGTGAAAGGAATTGGATCGACCCCCCCCATCCAGAGTGCTTCTGTTAATTGGATTAGGCACCTCCCTCTCCTCTTTTGTGAATACTGAGCAGAAATATTCATTCAGTATCCCTGCTTTTTCACTATCCTCCTCTACTCACCCACCGTTCATTCTATTTAGCCTCACTATCCCTCCCTTTGTCTTTCTACACTCCCTTATGTACCTATAAAAGGTTTTATCCCCCTTCTTAACCAAGTTGGCTATCTTTCCTCAGTTTGGGCCTTTGCTATTCTGACTTACCTCCCTGATTCCTTCTGCCTTAACTGGTACAGCTCTCTGTCCTGCTCCTTCTGTGTTTCCTTATACTTCCTAAATGCTATCATTTTCTCCCTGACTTTCCCCGCCACCTCTTTTGAGAACCGTAATGGCTTTTTCTTTCATTTTGATTTGTTTATTTGCTTCACACAAAGGATTGTTGCCTCTGTGATGGCAGTTTCGATGAGTCCCCATTGTTGCTCCACCCCTCCTTCTAGCCTGTTTGCTAGTGCTTTTCTGAGGCACTTTCCCATCTTGCCAAAGTCAGCCCTCCTAAAGTCCAGTACCCTCACTTTTATATGGCTTGACTGTGTAGCTGAGTTTAACATGACCCACTATTTTTGATGGTCACTTGTTCCCAGGTGGCAACCCACTTCTAGATCTGAGATCCTCTCACTGTCCCCATTTGAGAGTATGAGGTCTAAGATTGCTCCCTCATGAGTTGGTTCTGAAACTAGCTGTCTGAGACATGCCACCTGTAGGGCATCGAGAATGGCCCTGCTCTTGGATGTGGCTGCAGCAAGTGTGCTCCAGTTAACATCTGGCATATTCAGGTCTCCCATCAACAGTGTCTCCCCTTTCTCTGCCATCCAAAGAATGCCTTCTATCATAGCCTTGTCCATTCCTTCCCCCTTACCTGGGGGTCTGTATACAACCCCTGTGCGGATTGTGGTGCCACTTGCAGTCTCCAAGGTGACCTACAGTGTCTCCTCTCCTTCCTGTTTACTCTTTTGTTCAGTTGCTTTTATCCCTTCCTTTACATAGAAAGCTGCTCCTCCCCCTCTTCTCCCCTCCCTATCTCTCCTGTATGTTATGTACCCTGGTAAGTTAACATCCCTATCATGGTTCTCTGTGTACCATGTTTCTGTGACTACTACGATATCCAGGCATCCCTTTTCCATCAAGGTCACCAGTTCAGGGAGCTTGTTTCCTAGTCTATGGGCATTGGTACTCATTATCCTCCATTTCCTGATGGTCTTACTCCTTTTTGCCCCATCCCTGTCCTTCTTACCTTTGTCACTTTCTCCATTTACCCCTGCCCTTCTCCCTATCAACATCTCCATGTTGAGGGTCACGTGATGAGCTGATTTGGAAGAGACGTTTCCCGAGCGTCTCCGAGGCCCTGCAGCATAAATCTTAAGTTTATTTACTCCGGGACTGGCAATAAATAATTTAAAATAGCCATCAAGAGCTCCGGAGATGGTGTGGGAGCATTTCATTGCCAACTATCATAGGGCCACGAAGTTTTGAAGAGCGGCGAGTTAACAAATACTAGGGGCGCATTGGCAAGCTTAGGCTGTGTCTTTGCCGGAAGATGGAAGCCGAACTCGCAGAGCCCCTGGTGGGGCAAGCTCCAGCCACTAAGAGGCCTAAGTCCCAGTCGCTACTATACCTGAGACAGACGAGGAACCAGGGAAGGAAGGGGCTGGGCTCAAATGCAGAGGACATTCGAAATTAAAGCACTATTGCAGGGCTGATGATCGATTTTGCGAGGTAAAACCGGCGTGCATTCCTGGCACAAAGAATGGGCGATGCTGAAGCCGGATCTCTTCGCAGGAGAGGAAGGTTTCTGTGTTTCGATCAGGAGGTGGGGACGATTCGGAAAAAGCTGAAGAAACTGGAGGAGGGGTGGAGGATCAGGAATCAAGAAACCGTAGAAATAACTTGATCTGGCGGGGCTACTACGAGAGGGCTGAAGGCTCGATTGTGTTTCTTTATGCAGGAGCTCCTGTTAAAGTTGCTAGCCCCTACACCATTAGAGAAGGTTATAATCTGGAAAGAGCTCATCGGGCACTCGCGGGAGATGTTACGAAGTAGGCCCCAAGTGATAATTATAGCGATTCCTTAATTACAAAGAAAAGTCCATGTGCTGCTTGCTGCCAGACAAAATAAGTCTCTGCAATGGAATGGTGCTTCTTTATGGTTTTTTCAAGATCAAATGCCAGCGATTCGGGAAAAGCAAAAGGAGTATGCTGACATTAAGAAGAAGCTCTATCTTGCAGGAATAAAATTCCGACTTCAATTCACTGCTACCCTAGTGGTGCGTCTCCAGGCTGGAGAGAAGAGGTTCCTCACGGCGAAGGACGCTTTGGAGGGGCTACGGGCTGAGCTCCCAGATTTATTTAAACCCCCAACATGACTGCTTGTGGACAAAAAGAAGGTCGGGCCTATCTGATGGCTGTGATGGAAGAAGAGCAAGGGAGTTTAAACTTTTCATGGCCAGTTGGCTCTATTGTTTTTGGTTAAAATTTGGAGGCTCAAGGGATTAGCCTAGGACTGGGTTTATAGGATCCTCGATGGGTCACGAGGTGACAAACCACAAGATTCTGGCACATTAAGTAGTGGTCATGGGGGAAGGGGGATCACTAAACCTACAATTTGTGTTATTAGACCCAAGAATATCCTCATGACCCTGGAACATTGGAGGGAGTTGTTAGAAGGGGGTGATGAGGGAATTTTCATTACAAAAAGGGTCAAACAGCCAGTGCTATACCTGCTAGTGGGCACTGTTAGGTATAAAGTGGGCCTCTGTCAGCTTTGGGGAAGGATGGAGAGGGGGAGTGGCCAAAGGGAGTTGGATCCAAGTAACACTAGTAATTGAAGGGATATCACCCGGGATGCAAGGAATTTAAAGTGGAGCAGTGTTGGCTCGATATATAATTTATCAAGGAGAGCTTTGAGAGGATTCCCTCACTTTCCTTTTGTTTATTTTTCTTTCGCTTATGGAAAACATAAGGGGTGATGGACTGCAGAGAAGATGGGGCCTTCACGCTCAGGATTTAAGGGACCCAGGGCCAGATCCCGGGCTCGATGTCAGAGGACGGGCTGGGGGGTATGGAGCAGGTTCATCCATGACTCAACATCAGGTAGCTGGTCGATCTAAGGATCGGGGACAAAGGGGAGGGGGGACAGGGGTGGAAAGAGAGAGAGTCCAAGTATGGGAACAATAAGAATGCAGACCCTGGAGAGGCACAATATTTGGGCTTACTTGAAAAATTCTGATGTTTAATGATGGCATGTTTTAAAATAATCTCTTGGAATGTAAAAGGGCTCAGGGGTCAATGTAAAAGAATGGTCATTCTGCGATATATTGAACAATGAGGGGTACACATTGCAGCGTTACAAGAGACAAATTTATTGACTGATGAGTTGGATGGTCTCAGGAAGCGATGGGTGGGACAGGTATATGGAGTGGGAAAGGACAGGGCCTCTGGGGGGGTGGCGATCTTAATAAAGAAATCCTGCCCATATGAAGTGGCGCAAGTGCTAACTAGGCAAGATAGTTGGGGGATCTATTTGTCGGGCACTTTGCTTGGTCGGGCAGTCTCGGTTGCATCCATATATGGGCCAACTCCCCCTGATCCTAAATTTTTCGCCTCAATAGAAGGGGATATAGCTATCCTTCCTTCACACTCACTTATCCTAGCAGGTGACTGGAACATCTATTTTGATAACCAGGAGGACAGGATACCTCCACATAGTGGGCCAAAGACCAAGGCCCAGTTAGCCCTGGCTAGGTTTTTAGAGACAGCGGCATTGGCTGATCCAATCAAGAATCTTTCAAATAGGGGCAGCGACATGACATTTTATTCGGCAGCTTACAAGAGTCATTCTAGAATTGACTTCTTTTTGGTTAATAGAGAGGCACTTGCAGAGATTAGAGAAGTGCTGACAGAGGGTAGAACCTCTCAGATCACTCTCATTCAGATGCAGTGGGAACCAAGACCCACACCGCCTAGACCTTACAGATGGAGGTTCATGACTCGCTTGGCAGAGGCCACGAGAAGGGATGAATTAGAGGGGCCTTACAGGAGATCATTAGATTCCAGCTCCCCACACTGCGGGATAAAAGATTAGCTTGGCCTACCTGTAAGTTCTTATATGTGGGGGCAGCTAGGGCTCTAGCTGCACGGGACAAGTCACTCAGAAAGGCCAGAGAGGAATTCTTGATCGGGGCGATAAATTCATTGTCACGGCTAGAAGGATCCTCGGGGGAAATAGATGCGGAACTTAAAAGCTTGAGAAGGGAACTGTCAGAAATTGTTTATGGGAAAACAGAGTTCTGGCTAAATAAGATTAATGCCAAATTCCTATTGCAGGGTGACTTCCCCGGGCGTCTCTTAGTGGCTAAAATTAAAGAGTGGGAGGCAAGCAGGACAATCATATCCGTTCAGTATGAAGGGAAGCTTGTTACAGACCCACAAGAAATGGCTGAGGCCTTTGCATCATACTTCACAGAAATCTACCAAGCTAAAGACTTGGTAGGGGAGAAGGAGGCCAATTGTTATCTAGAAGGAATCCAATTCTGGATCCTGCCCAAGCCAAGGAACTAGAAGCTCCAATAAGAACATCTGAAATTGTTGAAGTGGTGCAGTCTCTTCCTCTGGGTAAATCACCAGGGCCTGATGGTCTTACTGCTAAATTTTACCAGACCCATATTCAGACTATACTCCCTGTACTCCATGAGTTTTTCCTCACTATAATGAGGAAGGGAATTTACCATTCTCCGCTCTACCAGGCGTATGTTACTTTA
The DNA here is from genome assembly GCA_016271365.2 of Neoceratodus forsteri. NCBI lineage: Eukaryota > Metazoa > Chordata > Ceratodontiformes > Ceratodontidae > Neoceratodus > Neoceratodus forsteri. The sequence continues at coordinate 1,319,528,408 of CM028132.1, forward strand.
ATACCCAAGCCAGACAAGCCCAGGGACGCATTAGGTAGCTATAGGCCTATAGCGTTAATAAACCAAGATATTAAGACTCTCACCAGAATCTTGGCAAATAGGATCTTGACTATTGCTCCCAGTTTAATCAGTCAGAAACAAGTAGGTTTTATGTCGGGGAGAGGGGCGAAAGACGCTCTCAGGAAAATCCATCATATCCTAAATTTTGCCCCAGACTCTCAGTTACCTCTGGCCCTGATTTTCCTAGATGCTGGAAAAGCGCTGGATCGGGTCTCACATCCCTTTCTCTTTGCTACAATGGAGAAAATGGGGTTCCCTGGGGTCTCCTTAGAGGTATTAGAATTTATCACGCTCCAACGGCTAGAATATTATGTAATGGTTATATCTAGGGAATTCCAACTAAATAATGGGACTCGTCAAAGGTGTCCTCTTTCACCGATACTGTTTAACATCAATCTAGAACCCCTTCTGAGATCTATCAATAGGGATGTTAAGGTCCAGGGGATCAGGATTGGGGGAATGGAGCTAAAACTCTCAGTCTTCGCAGATGATATACTCCTTCACTTACAGGACCCAGTATCCAGCTTTGAGAGAGTAAGAGATTTAATAGACCACTTTTCTAAGGTCTCTAACTACAAGTTGAATCTTACTAAGACACAAATCCTACCCTTGACACCACATGTATTTAGGGCAGATTTTTCATCCCTGGGAGTACAATGGAATACAGATAAATTGAAGTATCTGGGCATTTGGATTACAGCAAACCAGGAGTCTGGGGCCGATGCCAATCTGGGGGGGATCATAGCTGCGGTTAAGGGGGATATTCTAAGATGGAATAAACTACCTTTGAACTTTACGGCGCGTCTGGGCCTCATTAAGATGAATGTTTAACCGAGACTGCTATATCCGGTATATTTAGCCCCATACAGTATTTCTACTAATTGGTTTAGTACAATCAGAAGGCTAATTTCAGGATTTCTATGGAATAACAAACCCGCCAGGATAAAGCATAATGTCTTGCGCCTGCCATATGGGGAGGGGGGCATCAGGTTACCTGACCTCCATGCTTACTGTGTGGCAGGTCAGTTAGGCCTTATGGCTCAATGGGCGGAAAGCGATGAGGGGGAAAATTACATACCTGCGTGGTTACGAATCGAGAAGCAATTGTTATTGAGCTCTGGCCTCACCCCCGAATCGATGCTATATGCTAAGCCTAGAAAAGGTTTATTTAGGGAGGGGTATGGGAACCCAATCAGAAAAACCGCGAAGGCCTGGTGGTCCTTTCTCACTCCGGTACAAAGGTGCTATCAAATGAAGTCCAGAGACCAGCCCATATTGGGTAACCCTAATTTGGTTATAGGGGGTCGGGTACTTGGACATCGGTGGTCCAATCATCTGTGTGGCTTAAGATTGAAGGACGTGATGCAGGGAGATAAAATAGTCCTGCCATTACAATGCGAGGGATTGTCCTTTTTCCAAAGGTTACAGCTTAAACAAATGTTAGCAGGGTTTTGGAAGGGGATGGGGGACCCCATAGATAACTTTTTCTTGTGGGGGAGTTTAAGGGAAGCCTTCCGGAAAGCTAACCCACTTTCACAAGTTTATAAAATTCTCTTGGACTTTCTGGGCCCAAATACTCCTACACGAATCCCTTACTGGGACAAGGTGATGGCCCCCAGAAATCTTAGGTGGGAAACTATTTGGAAGAGCACCAAATACAATGTGATTCCCAAATACAGAAATATGCAAACCTTTGTGGTTTACAACATATACTATACCCCTCTAAAGCTATATGGCAGAGGGCTGAGACAGATGGACCTGTGTTTCAGGTGCGAGAAGGAAGTGGGTGACCTGTTGCATGTAATGTGGGGATGTAGCAAAATCTCACCCTTATGGAGGGAGATTAAACGGGGCATGGATCCAATGCTGGATTATACAGCTTTTATAACTCCAGAAATATGTGTTCTGGGTGACTTTTCTCAGATTATAGGGATCGCACCCAAATTCCACCTTTCTTTAATGGTGTCGGTAGTCAAGGTGTTCTTAGTAAAGCATTGGAAGGACGATCAGGCTTATGTATATGAACAATGGGTGAGAGAGCTTTTGGGGGTATTGGCTAAGATAAAGAGACACCTATTCTCTGAGGGGAGACAAGAGCTATACGTTAAAAGATGGGTAATATTAAATGCAATCTACTCCCAGCAAGTTACGAACACTGGAACACAGGTCTGTCTGTCAGATAGTGATTAGCAAAGGAAAATATGCTGGAGTGTTCAATGCCTATATTGCTTTGTGCCTACTTGTACTATGCTTTTCCTTTTATTATCCCCAATATTCTTGGTAATATTTGGACTTTAATAATTTCCTAGATGGTCAAAATTGGGGTCATACTGGGTCCATTACCAAGATAAAAGGGGGACTGGTTTTGGTCTGCAGGGGCTTAAGAGGTTGGGGACTCTCTCTCTCTCTCCAAGGGACACATTAGGAAGCTGTCCTGCAGGAGTCAGGCTCCTTTGGGGGCCGTAGGATAAAATACCCTTGCAAGTGGATTTATAAGGGAAGATTGGGTCAATGAAGGGAGGGGTGTACTCTAACATTGGTCAGCGTACTATATTAAGGCACTATTGATTCTGGAACTTGACCACAATGTGGGGCGGCTCTCTAGTGTGCTTGTACATAGGGGATGTACATAGTTTGCACAGCCAGTTTTGGGTTGTGTTCCCTGGCTTGGCCAGGTATGTGTATGTTTGTTTGTCTGTCTGTTCTACTGAAAATGAATAAAGGTGATTTAAAAAAAAAAAAAATCTCCATGTTGGTGTTTACTGCACTTACTACCGTGACTTTTTTTGGGGGGGGGCTAGGATTTCCCTGCTCCTTTCCAGTGCCTCCCCCCTTGGCTAGTTTAAATACTTGCCAATGAAGCATTTAAACCTATCACCTAGGATCCTGGTTCCCCCTTCTGGACAGATGCAGTCCATCATGCCAGTACAGGTTTGCATCACTCCAGATGGACCCCCAGTCCTCAATGAAGCCAAATCCCTGAGCTCTGCACCAGTTTTTCAACCACTGATTGAATCCCATGGTGTGGAGCACCCTAGCCTCTCGTACACCATAGACAGGCAGCACCTCTGAGAAGGTTACCATGCATGCTACTTGTTTAAGGCCCCTCCCCAATTCCACAAACTCTTCCTGCACTGCTCTGACCCCTTTCTTAGCCAGGTCATTTGTCCCTAGGTGGACAATGACATCCAGCTCCTTCCCTTGTGCAGCTGCTCCAGCAATCCTGAGGATTTGCTCCCTATCCCTCCAAGCCATGGTGCCATGCAGGCACCTTACCTCCCTCCCCCCTTCCTCCCCCAGTTCTACTGCCTAACAACAGAGTCCTCCACCAGGAGTTGTTTCCTTCCCCTGTGGGGTCCCATACCACCCTCTTGTGGGTCTCCTTTGTGGAGGTTCCTAGCATCCTCCTTGGTCTCCACTGTGGGTGCCTCCATAGAGGAACCACACTTTGCCAGAATGGCACAGAAATTGTGGAGAGGTACAACTGGAGAGATGCACCTCTGTTCCACCACCCTCACCCTCCCTGAGCCCACTGTGGTCCAGCCACTCCTCTTTCTTGGCAACCTCTGAGGCAACAACAGTGGCCCTAGTGGTCCCTGGATGGAAGAGGAGGTGCCACAAATCCTGGCCAACTCAGCCTGGAGATGAGCAACCTCCCCCCTCAGCCCAGAGAGGTGCCTACAGATGGGACAACACTGCATCCTCCAGAACATCTCCCGGAAGACTGCTGCTCCACAGCCACTGCACTGCACTGCACCACTCCCATCAGGTCTTATTTCTGGCCCCTTCAATATTGTTTGGAATCCTTACTCTTTCCTCTGTTTTTTTGTTCCTTCTTTCTCTACTTACTTACTGCGTCTGTGCCCTTTAAGCTCCTGAGTACATAAAAGTACTTAACAAGAGAGGATTAAGCTCAGTATTTAAACTAGACCACCATTAATGCTTATCATTCATTTAGCAACCAGTTGCATCTTAACTTTAGGCAAAATGATCATTTAGACATATGGTTATTTCTGTCTGATGTATTATATCATGGGTAACAAAGTCAACAAACTCAGTTTAACATTGATTGTGAAAAAGATCACTTCAAACCACAGTCCCGGACATTTAACTGTTACTAGTGACAGACCCTGGCCATGCTGCAAGTCTGAATAGATCTGCCTACATGTCCCAGATCAGGTTATACCCTCATCTTCTTCCTCCTCCTCCGATTGGGACTGGGATCTATGTTCCCTGTGACAGCTAGGTGGTACATGTCTCCGCATCCAATTTAAAGCCTCTTGTGGATCCAAAAAAATATATATTTTACCTTGATGGGCAATTCTGAGGCGGGCAGGAAATAACATGCCATGTGGCACCTCAGCCCCATGCAGTATGGCACGGACACCTTCAAAACGCTTTTTTTTATGCCATGTCTCATAACTCAAACCAGGGTAAAGATTTACTTTTTGCCCTTCACACAGCAAAGTTCTCTTTTGCCTGGCCAGAGCTAGAATAAAGTCTCTCATGCCCACTCCATCTAAAATCACAATAATCACCCTGGGAGCGTCCGGACATACTTGACGACCCCTTCTTGACACTCTGTAGGCCTTTTGTATTTTGATTCTGCATTCTACAAGAGGCTTTCCCAGTTGGAGCTCCAGCCCTTCGGTCAGGTATAATCCCAAGTGATCTCCCCTTGGTTTGTTCTGGTATCCCAATCACACGCAAATTGGCCGGCTTCTTGTTTGGAGCCTTTTCCAACATCTTGATCCTGGATTGCAGATGTGTGTTCTCCACTAATTTAGCCACCACTCCGAAGGCCACTTTGGAACGTTTTCCTGCTTCCTCTGTCTCCGTTTTAACAAAACTGACGTCAGATTCAAGGACCGTTACTCTGTTGGTAAGTGAATCAAACTGGGAAGCTAATCCTGCTACTGAGATGATCAGTCTATTTTATGCCCCAAACTTTGTAGAGTTTCTTGTCCCAAAGTCTCAGGATGTGATGTATTGGAACCTTGAGAAGACCTTGTGGTTGGGATGCCGGTAGTTTGTCTGCTCCTAGCTCCCTCCTGGGAAGCTTTTTCTTTCCTCGGATTGTCCATATTGTTTCTAGTGATCTTGGATTGCTACTGGATTCAATTGCTGTGTTCGTGTAGCACCCTCAAGCATTGCAAAATATTGTTTTTTAAATTCAATTTGCTGAGCTGTAAATCCATTCAGCCATCTTGCTCGGGCTCCACAGCACCCCCCTCCATTTCCAATTTCAATGCAAACATTTCTCATCAAGCACTTGAATGTGCACACCAACAGTATCTGTGACCTGTGATACAAAACAATACAATGAGTACATGTGTATATATGTCAACCCCCCACCTAGAAAATAAAAAAATATATTTATGTATATATCAACTCACCATGGCTACTATTAGTGTACACATAAAGGGCGCCCTTTCATCTGGATTTGCGGGAATCGCAGCACACTTTGAACTAGTAACAGTTTTCTAGTGGTCATCATTTCTGACGGAACACTGAATGGATTAATGTCATGTTATCCCTCCTTCACATGGTTTGGCAAGACAGTGTGCATCATGAATACATCATCATCACAGAGTATGTAAACTTTCTGGACAAAAGGCAGATGCATTTTGGGGATGCAGAAAAATTCTGAGGACTCTGTGTGACCATTGCGTGCATGACTGACTGTGCAATAAATTCTGGGGGACTTTGCGTGTGGTGTAACGCTCCCATTTCACTTCTTCAGCACTTGGCAATTTTCAGGACACAAGGCAGATGCATGTTGGGGATGCAGAAAAATTCTGAGGACTCTATGTGACCACTGCATGCATGACTGACTGCGCAATAAATTCTGGGGGACTTTGCGTGTAGTGCAATGCTCCCATGTCACTTCCTCAGCACTTGGCAATTTTCTGGACACAAGACAGATGCAGTTTGGGTGTTGTGATTGTGAACACATAATGCCATACTTAAATTATAAATTAAAGCAGCAGTGCAACAATGTGGTGAAAATTGTGACCTATACTTTTTTATGCTATTTTACATTGCCAGCCACTAGTTACCTCCTGAATTGTATGATACCCTTCTTTTCACAATTTATGTCTGCTTTACTACTTTTTCGCATGTCTGGAAAAAAAGTGCAAAACAATATGGCTCTGACCAGGTTTTCATCACTGTTTGTAGCTTTTTTTGAATAAATATTGGCCTGTGAGGTCATAAAACACTGTTTGCTGCATAATTGCTAATTTTACAACAGAAGTAATATATAACGACTGATGGAGAAAAATTGTGGAAAATACTGACAAAGACCTGGTACACGCCATATTAAAAGGAGTGCTCCTTTTATTATTTCAGACATGAAAAAACGTAATAAAGCAGACTCAAATACTGGAATGAATAGTATTATACAAGTCAGGATGTAAGTAAAGTGGCAAGTAAAATAGCATAAAAAAGTATAGGTCAAAATTTTCAACAGATTGTTGTACTGCTTCTTTAAAGAGATTCACCAAGTTACATAGTTATGGTATTGCACCCAATACATGGGTGCCTAACCTCCAGGGGAATCTTTGTCACTCCACATGTCCTTAGATAGTGCAATACTTTTGTGGCAAAAACAGTCACAATTTTGGTAAATCGGGTCCCAGAGGACTTCCCGTTCTGAAGAGCCACCCACATTCCACCACCGCGCTCAACAACGTTATGATGTAATGCCAGAGAGAGTGTGGGGTCATGCTCCATCAACAAGAGCCTTGTTAGTGGGAATGAGCCCATGTTTCACCACAGACTGGCCATTATAACATAAAGAAACATTCAGAAAGCTGCCAGCCATTCACTATAATGGAGTGCACCCCCGCGCTCTCCCTGGCATCACGTCATAATGTTGATGAGCGTGGTGGCGGAACGGGCGCTCTTCAGAACAGGAAATCTCCGGGACCCGTTTACTAAAATTATGAGTTTCTTTGCCAGAAAGCATTGCACTGAAATGTAAGGGACATGTGGAGCAAGAAAGTTCCCTGGAGGTAAGGAACCCATATATAGGGTGCAATACTCTAACTTGGTGAATCTCTTTACTGTCAATTTCAAAAAAGAAATATTTCTGGAGCCTCAGTGCAGTTTACTTTGTGTCAGGACTTGTGATTTTAAGTGTTTCACGAAAAGCATGACAGAGCAGTACAAGAATGTTGTGCTAAACTGCTTGTGTGCCGTCACTGTTCTTTCCTGTGTGTGCAGACATTGTCCAGCTTTGTGCAAACATATATATGGTGTGACTTCTTGCAGTATATCAAGAATAAAGATAACAAAGAATATATGATGTATATTTTATTTGTACAATCAGCACCAGCGGAGTAAGTGATGTGATATTTTTTCAGAGGTATCAGGTCACTGTGCACCTCAGTCACTCACTGTGCACACATGACTTTGCAGAGATCATAGCACAAAAAACACATGCTCTCCTAAAAGTCTTGTGTGCAGTATGTGAATAAGGTGCACTCTGGCCAGACACCTCTGAAAAAGTATCATATCACTTAGTCCGCTGATGATGATGGTGACAATAAAATATACGTTATTCTGCTCGCTATTCTTTATACCATAAACACTACAACAAGTCAGCAATATATGTTTGCAAGAAGCTGCACAATGTCTGATGTCACACACACACATACACAGGAAACAACACTGGCTGCAGACATACAATTTAGCACATCATAATTGCACTGCTCACACCAGTTTTTCCACAACCACTCCACAACAGAAGGTAAACATTACTGAGGCACTGTATTATAATAACAGGGCAATAAGGAGCATGTATGACTGGATATGTATGTATATATTTAAAGGGAAGCAGTCAGCAACAGGAGCTCCTGCATCCAGCCCCCTGCAAGGCTTACCCTCTGGTTAAGCCTTTTAAGTATATTGCAGCATTTTTCTTGTGCCTCAACATGCTTTATTTTAATAAAGAAAAGTCAGTGACCCTGAAGGATGGTGGATGCTATGGGGTTCCATTATGTGTAAAGTAAAGGCGTGGCAGAAATGCACCATGCACGTCAATACTTTTGTACTGAAGCGCATGGTGTGTCACTGTTGTACCTTTACACATAATGGAGCCCCCATAGCATCTGCCATACTTCTGGGTCACTGACTTTTCTTTATCAAAATAAAGTAAGTTGCAGCATGAGAATAATGCCACAACATACTTCAAAGCCTTTACCAGAGGGTAAGCCTTGCAGAGAGCAGGACCTCCTGTTGCTAACTGCTTCCCTTTAAACTAATACTGTGTGGCCTTCGCCCTGTCTGGTATTAAGCATAAACAAAACACAAAACACTACAGCAGTTGGGGGGGGAGTGCAGAAAAAAGAAGATATTGGGAGATCCCATGATGTTCCAGCAGCAGATAGAGCATCAACACTATTTGCAGCTGGTGTTGCCCGATCTGCTCCACCTGCTGCTGGACAGCACCCTCCCTCTTGTTTCTTTCCTCCAGTGCAGACCCCAACAGTGCTATGTCTGCCTGCATTGCAGGCATTGTGGCGGGGTCTACTGGTGCAGGGGGAATACCAGGTAGTGGTGGTGGTGAGGGTGGTGCTGGTGGCAGTGGTGAAGATAGTGGTGGAGCAGCTGCTACTGTGGCCCTCCTCCTGCTGTTGTAATACACAGAAGCAGCACCCTCAGCCACTGCCACAGAAGGGCCAGCAGGTGGAGGCCTGGCCTGCTCGGTGGCAGCCTGCCACTCCACCTTGTGGTGGTTCAGTATATGTGTCCACTGGCCACCGGTCCCCAGATGTGTCCCCCGGAGGCTACAACATACCTGCACACCACAAAGCAGACACACCACAATGATCCTGTCCCCCCTGACACAGTAGGAAAAACTGCCAAACTGTGGGGGGGACTAGGCACAGGAGGGGCAGATGTAGTACCAGCAGCATTGTCATGCACCTGAGGCTCCACTTGCTGCTGTGGAGCAGGAGGTGGTGCTGCTGGAGCTCCTATAGCTGCTACTGGTGGTGGTGGTGGTGACAGACTTGGTGGATGTGGCAGTGGCCCTGGTGGTGCTGCTGCTTCAAGTGGAGGAGGCAGGACCAAACAGTCTGGAGTGATCCAACGACACCCAGTTATAAGGACCCCCATGCATGTGCACTCCCCTCTGGCCACAGGCCACAGACTGTCCCTGGTCCATCACACAAAACACTCCTTCCCTCGCCACTCCGATGCGTCATGCAATGAGCGACTTCACACACAGTCACAGTCTCACACACACGCGCGCGCACACACAGTCACACACAGACACATACACACAAAACAAAACTTATAAAGCAAAGAAATCAGTCACCAAAAAGACTGACAAAACAGTACAACAAAAGCTAAAGAATTAGCTTTTTAAAAAGCTTTTGGGTTTTCTGAAATTTGCTCAAGAAAGAAACAAACAGCAAACTCTCCTCTCCTACACAAAATGCTTCCTCCTTCTACCTCTGCAAAGGAGACAGTGAAAGTATCTGCTTGTATGACTCACTTTCTTCCTTCCTGGCTAAAGCATGTGACTTACAGTACTGTAAGCAATGTGATGTGTGGGAAGACTGCCTAAAGTGCCTATATTGTTGTCATTCTGCCTTACTTTGTGTTAAGGTGGAATAACAACGCAAAGTCATAATAACAAGGTGAAGTGAGCACTTCTCAATGGCCACTTCGTGTAGCATTATGGTAATACGAAGTGGCCACTTCACATTCACTTCGCCTGCAGATTTTAAATTCGCTGCACCTCTAGTTGTGTAGCTTGGCTGAATTCCTGGCAGTGAGAACAGTATTAAATGTTGTGAGCACTGCAGCTCCAAGACACCAAACGCAAAGAGAGTGATTGTCAAACAGGTAGATTTTTCTTCCTCAACAACACTTGTGGAAAAGGGAATCTGAACTGGACATAAGGAAAAACAAAAAAATGGGAACTTTCCTTGTTGAAGATAGTGTCGACAAACTTGTGGTCAAAGCAGCATGTTAAGTGAGCTGGGAGATGGTGGGAAAAGAGCTGAGGTTGCTAGGAGATGCCTACATATTTATACATATGCATGGACTGACATCATCATGGGCAGCCCCCAGTCAACACTGCTGAAGAACGCTAACGTGAAAGAGCACTCTCTGGAAGACATCCCAAGAATAAGTCCTGCTGCAAGGGATTCCCTCGAAGAAGAGCTCAACTTACTCATTGTTGGGAAATTAGCAGAGCCTCAGTGATTCCATCCTGCCTGTAACCTCCAAGTCATGTATCATAGCAACAGAACATGGTGGATGACTGGAGACATTTTTTATGAAGTGGCTCAGGGGGTGGGATCAAAGACCATGAAGGAGGAAAGTGGCCCTGTTGCTTGACAATTTCACTGGGCATCCCAATGTATAGGGCTTGTGAAATGTTAAGCTTGTTTTCCTCTCTCTGAACACAACCTGTATAATTCAACCACTGGACCAGGGGATAATTTACACATTTAAACACCACTATGTTTGCTCCATGAGGGTGAAAGTACTGCAGGCTCTGGACAATGCAAAAGATTTAACAGCTGCTGCCTGTGTGAAACTGATTAATTTGTTGGATGCAATGCATCTAGTGAAAACTGACTGGGATTTTTCTGGGGAAACAATAGCAAATTGTTTTCTGAAAGGAAGATTTGTGCTCCATAATGCAGAGAAAGGTCCCACAAAACATTCTAAACCAAGCAGCACACGATGATCCCATAATGGACTGATCACTAAGGAATTTGATGAACTGTACCATATGCAAGACAAGGAGGAGCAATCAGAGGTTGAAAATACTGCCAAAGCACTAGCTGGTATAACAGTTGATGAGGAGGCTAATTTTGTCTAGCCCAACACAGAAGACAAAGGGATTTATTTTACAAAGTTTTTAAAAGTGCCTTTGAAATTTAATTAATCTGGAATCTTTTTACATGGAAAGAATAACTGGAACCATTTTACATGGAGAGTGCCTTCACCTGTACTGTAAAGAGATGTTTTTTATTTATTTATTTATCAAGTCTAGGATTACAAATACCTTTGAGCCACTCTTTTACAAAGGTTCCACATCAGAGAAATACAAATTATGCAGAACATCAAGACAGACATTACAAAAATGTGGACATTGCAAACAGATTACAGATTAATACAACGCAAGGGTAACATTGTAAGCAAGGCAGCCAGTGGCATTTGTCAGAGAAACCAGACAAGGGATAAGAAGTGCCAGAGTCATAGGGAGAGGGAAGAGGGAAGGGGGGATGGATACATGTCTTAATAAACAACATTAAGATCAGTATTCTCAAAGCATTTGTGCCTCCAAACTTACTTTGCTCTGCACAAAGTGAGATACGCGCTATGTATAAGCAGTTTGCCTTGCACTAACCCTATGCAAAGTCTTGCTGTGCATGGAGCAAAGTCATTTGTGTGCTTGTGCAAGGCACCCTTGGAGCACATGCAAATGTGCAGAGAAGACACAAATGAATTCAGAATGAGATATTAGGAGCATTTTGTTATGTTCTAATAGCCTTCTTGGGCGGTGCTACTTACCACATGACCTATGGGGATGGCAGGGGTTGCAGGATGATCTGGAAAAGCTTAAAACCAGGTCATACACCTAGCAACTGGGGTTTAATGCCAAAAAGTGCAAGGTGCTGCATTTTGGGGTGAAGAACCCAAGGAGGAGTTACCAGTTGGGGGGAGTGCAGCTAACCAAGATAGAGGAGGAGAAAGATCTTGGGGTGCTCATTACATGGTCGATGAACAACTTGGCACAATGTAGGAAGGCAACTGCAAAGGCCAACAAAATGCTGGGTTGCATTGCAAGGGATATATCCTCGAGGAAGGAGGAGGTGATTCTGCCACTGTATAGGTCATTAGTTAGACTGCACCTGGAGTACTGCGTGCAGTACTGGTGCCTGTATCTGAAGAGGGACAATAAGTTACTAGAGGGGGTGCAGAGCAGGGTGACAAAGATGATCAAGGGTCTGGGGGACTTATCATATGAGAGGAGGCTGAGGGAGTTGAACATGTACTCGCTGGAGGAGAGGAGGGAGAGGGGGGACATGACTGAAACCTTTAAGAACATGAAAGGAATAAACAAGACAGGTACAGAAGGACTGTTCAAAGCAAGGGAGAGGAGGGACACCAGGGACAAAGATATGAGACTGGAGGGAGGAAGGTTCAGGAGGGAGATGAGACACTTTTTTACAGAGAGGGTGGTAGCTGGATGGAATGCATTACCTGCAGAAGTGGTATCCAGCAGAAGAGTGGAATGCTTCAAAAGGGGATGGGACAGGACAAGGGGGACGGTCAATGGCAGGGAAGGGAGGGGCAGCTGCAAAATAATGTGTGCTAGCTGCACATTCGAGCAGACTTGATAGACCTCTAGGCCTTTATCTGCTGCCAAATTTCATATGTTTTGTATGTTCATAAAAAGTACCTTTAGACAGAGCAAAAAAATGCAACCTGCCCAACCTAGCAGGCATCTCAATGGTGTCATTGTGCTACAAAACAAATGCAACCCTTCTCTTGGTTTCTCAGTCAGTCTAACTCTGTGTTAAAAGTCTTTAAAGTACAAGATTGCACAACCACACACTATAAGCTATTCCACGTTGCAGTCTCCCTCTACCTGCAGTGATATTTTTAAAATTTTCCACTTATCCTGTCCCTTCTGTTTGAGTGCATGCTCACAAGTTCTACTTGTACTCAACAGATCAGTAATCTGGGTACAAGCAACCTGATCCACCCCTTTACTATTCAGAATACTAATACTATATCCCTTCTGAGTCCTCTACTCTATAGGCTAAATCATGTTAGCATGTCTAGTCTTTTCTCATAACTCTTGCCCCCTTCGCTACTTATCAACATTGTAGTCCTAGAATTTCCTGAAGCTCTTTATTGTCCATTCTGTACCTTGACGCCTACAACTGGATCCAGTAGTTCAGATGTGGTCTAGCCAAGGTCTTTTACATGAGAGGATTGACCCTTTTGATCTGCTGGTCTCCCACCTATTAAATTATTATTTGCCTTTTTTACCATAGCAGCTCACCGACTGCCTGACTTAAGCTTGCTGTCTATAATTACCAAAGATCTCGCTCATCAGTTCTGTTGTTAAATGTTAAACCACTCAGACTACATTGTGACCCAGATTCTTGGGCCTTATGTGAATTACTGCACCTTGCAGTTCTCCATATTAAATCTAAGCCCCATTACTCAGCTTACACCCCTATTGTGTGCAGATCCCCCAGTCATGCATCCCCTCAATCTGCCACGCCCACTTTTTTTATTATCATCTGCAAACTTAAGCAGCCCTGTTGCCTCCCCACCCCCACCCCAACCAGGTTATTCATAATATATTGAAGAGCAAAGGTTCTGAAATGGACTTTTGGAGTATTCCTCTCAGAACATCCCTCCACTCTTAATGGTAACCATTCACCACCACTCTCTGTTTCCCATCTGTCAGTCAGTTTCAATATCTAGTTCCTGTACTCTTTGTTGACTCACAATTGAGCTATTTTCTGCACAGTTTCCATGCAGTACAGTGTTAAAGATTAGGTATACTATATCCACTACATGACCCATATTACCTCCTCTGTGCCAAAGACCGGCATTTATTCTGCTGCAATCTGCGATGGCTGTTCAAAAGGTACACAGCTGTGAGCTCTACCTATACCTTTTGGAGTGCCTTCACACCTACCTATTTCCATTAATCAGAGTCCCCCGACACCTCTCCACTAGGTGGGAATGTTTTGGACGCGAGACTCAGACAGACTAGGCTAAACAGAATATGTTTACATAAACACTTGAATACTCATTTATTGCCCATTGATCCATAAACCCCTAGATAAATTAACTAAAGAACAAATACAGTTTATCTGAGTAATGAGAATAGTGATTGCTATACCCAACGCTAATTTACAGCAGCACTCTGTCAAAAACGTTTCCTTTCAACTTACTACTTTGATTAGTAGGAACTTTAGTATGAGAGCCACAGCACAATTCCAAATTATGCACTACGTTCACTCTCCGAATATACAGTATAACTTTTGATCAATATTTCTAGACCAGTGTTACGGTTTACCTTGAACAATATCATGATAGAGATTACTTGCTATATTAACCCTGGTGGTGGATTTCCCTTGATAATTCTGACAAAAGAATGTTAAATATTATCGCTTTAATTCTATGGTACATTTTATATAAAACAGTTTTGCTAGTTGGTATATTGCAAACAATTTGGTTAGTTGCTTATCAATTGCTGTACTGCGATATATTGTACTTATTTCATGGTCAGTTGGAAACTTAGTTGATAATGAGTTGATATTTCACTAACAACTCATAACACCAGCTAATTAGAAACTCAGAAGAAAAAATATTCCCTCTCTCTCTCTATACATATATATATATATATATATATATATATATATATAACACACACACATATACATCTGTCAGTCGGTCCCTTAAGTAATCAATTCTATTAATGTACTTAGAAAAAATGGGTCAAATCTGTTGCCACAAATACTGCTCTCTGATTGGCTGAACCATATCACCTACTTAAACAGCATGTATTCACAAATGCCAGGTGCTACATTTTTTAAGCAACTACTTTAAATATAATGTCATTTCATAAGTGCAATAACACACAACAAGATGCCATGTGTGTTGTGAGATACAAACACCCCACTGATGTGTGATAAACAATCAACCTGTGGCCCTGTGTTTCAGCACATATTAGAGGACTACCCATATCTCAGAATGAACATGCACCCTATTTGTTATCGCCCACATAAAAGGGGTAACCATTAGTCTGTTTGGATTCTTTATACAGGGTGTAGCACCTTTAATAATTAGAAACTTTGGACTGAATGCTTAACTTCAACATTGTGAATACAAGCAGCTCTGAGATTCTCCCCTGTACCAATAGAATGTGAAGCTCCACAATATTAAGACACTTGCGTATTCCTGATATGAAAGCTTTTTTGCATGATGAGCTACACTCCAGGATTTTGTGACAAAAATAATAAACAATATGAAGAAATTCAATATTGTTTCATATAGTTATGAATATTTAAATATCATAAACAGATGGGGGGAAATTACATTAGCTGGAATGAATGCTTTGCTAATTAAAGCAGTAATGCTGCAACATTTTAGCTAAAATTAATAAAAGCATTAGCATATTTATAAAACGTTACTTTCTTAAGTGCTTCCCCACAATATGTTATTTATGTTCACAAGCATGTTACAGAGCCAAACTAGCCATTAGACTTCTAAGCCAACCAGAGCAATTGTCTGCTGTACTCTCAATTTCTTTGTGTAGAAATATTAATAAATAGGTATTTGTCTGAGGATTTAATTTCATTCTACAAAAACATGCACGGCATGAGTGGACTAATGTGAGTACAAATCTTTAATTGAAATTAAGAAACAAAATTGATTGCAATTTGCTTTACAATCTAGTCACCCAGGACAGCCTAATTAGTTTAGTTACAATTATGGAAAGAGACATGGCAAGACATTTCCAGGTATGTAGTGATATTTTTAAAGAGACTCTCTTCAGTGGCCCTACTGTAGTACTGCAGACAGGAAGTGAATTTCTCTAGAGGTGTCACAGAAATTTTAGCTAGAGATGCTGCAAAGTTTTACATTGCCAGTAAAGTTCCATCAAAGTTTCAAAATTCACCTATGCAAATTGCCCACTTTGCCACATCGCATTGAGTTTTCTAGGGAAAATTACACTTTTTCAGTTGATGTTAAGGCAAAGTTAAAGAGCTAGTGGAGACAAAGAAGGTAGAGAGGAAAATAATACAAATTGTAAGAAGTATTCAGTTGTAACATTTTATTTTTGAATTATTTTTCTTTTTCCTTGCCCCTATTAGAAAGTCTTGTACATGATCATTAGGGCTGTCCAAATACCTTTTTCAGAATATTTGGCCAAATATTTGGTGTTTGGGTATGAGGGATCCAAATATTTGGCTGAATTTTCAGTATTCTGCTTGTAGAAAAAAAGGACAAGAAACAGTCCACCATCCTCCCTATCCTCCCTCAAATCATGTCAATATAGAAGCCCCACATCCCCCTCCCTCAGGTAGCACCCAGATATATCCTCACCACAGCAACACACACCAAAACTGTACGAGGAATGAACTGTAACTTAATAATGTACTTAAAATGGGCAGCCACACACCGCCCACCCCCACGACCAGCTCCCAACTTGTGTTTCATGGTCATACTGTTCTCAATACAGAAACGAAATTCACCATAGCCCCCCCATTGCTATAAGTGCCAAGTGGACTCAATCACAGATATGTCCTATTCAACATAGCATCACCCCCCTGCCATACCACCAGCCAGACACATAAGAGAATAGGAATAAAGGTAGGCAGCCAACACAGCAGCCCACCCTCCTCATTCCACAGTCAGCCACCTTCTGTATTAAGAAAGTGCTGTGATTGGTTGCATAGTAAAAACCAAATGATGATGTGATCATCGGGTTTTACTACACAACCAATGGCAAGCGTGGTATATCTTCATTCAGAAGGTGGCTGACCAGGGAATGAGGAGAATGGGCTGCTGTGTCAGTCACCTTCTTTTATTCTAGTTCTGCTATGTGGCTAGCTGGTGGTGCACTGGGGGGGGGGGATGCTATGTTGAATAAGACATTTCTGTGATTGAATCCACTTGGCACTTGTTGCAATGTGGGTAGAGCTATGCTGGATTTCATTCCTGTATTCTGAAGATTAAGACCATGAAATACAAGTCTGCAGCAGGTCACGGGGGAAGGTGGGTTGTGCTGCCTGTCCATTTTGATTACATTATTAGATTACAATTCATTCCTCATACAGATTCAGGTGCTGGCGGGGGTAGGATGTATCTAGGTACCAGTTGAGGGTGGGGGACAGGGCTTACTATATTGACATGATATGGAGTGGGCTAGAGAGGATGGGGGGACAGATTCTTTTTCAATTTTTTGGACAGTGTTTCCTGAATAGCAGATGAATAGTGCACTATTCGTTATTCAGGATCCGAATAACGAATAGTGCATTATTCATGATATTCGGGAAATAATATTCATTTGGTGCACAGCCCTAATGATAATATTGTGCTGGATAGTGGAACAGCTCTTAACCTGGCATTTGAGATATCAATCTATACCTCGCCCCACTATTTATGTATTTATTTTATTTGAATTTTGGTAACTGGATGGGCCCACTTAGACAAGGTCACTTTTTCAAGGGCAACCCAGGGGAGGGGTAACAAGGGGAGCAAAATGATGTGTACGCAGACACTTAACAAGAAGAAATACAAGGGAAGTGTGCACAGTCACTTCTTCAGCATTAACATATAAAGCAATTAACAATTAAAAAGTGCAAATAAACTGTGGACAATAGACAAAGTACCGACAAAATATTAAATCAAACATCAAGTTCATACTGGTGGGGGAGTTTCAGTCTCCTCATAAAGTATAGTAGGTTGGAACTCCAAACTGTAGGGTAACAGAAGGGAATATGAGCCAGAGGGGAAGGGGTGGGGGAAGATAGTGGGGAGAGCAGGGGTGAGGGAGAAAGGGAGAAAATTGGGAAGGCAGTAGCGGTATTGCAAATTAGTGACAGCTGCAAGTAGGAGGAAGAAAGAAGATTTCCTTGTAGAGTCTCTTAAAGTGAGGAAGCAAAGTGCAGGAGAATAATTTGTGCAGGAGTTTGTTCTATTTTTGAGGTGCAGCAACATGGAAGGATCTGTTGCCTGTGGCTAAGTGGGGTTTGGGGATACTTAACATGGGATCTAAGTGTCCTAGAGAAGGATTTCAGTGAGAGGAGATTGGAGAGGATGGTAGGAGAGGAGGGAAGGTGGATTCATTTGAAGACAGTACATAGTATTGGGAAATCCATTTTGGCCTCGAAGGATGGCTAATTCAATATGCAGAGAACCTCACAGTAGTGTGCCTGACAGCGGGAGTGGGCCACAAAGTGGGCAACTCTGTAATAGGCCTACTTATGTTTTGCCTGGATAGGGGTCCTGGCCAAGTGAATAACAGAGGTAGCAGAGAAGAGCCCAGGGAGAAGAGTAGTTGAGGCAACGGTTTTTTGAGCAAGGGGTGAGTGATAGGGGGCAAAGTGGTATAACAGACCAAGTTTTTTGTTTGTTACCTTGATGACATTTGTTGTGTGTGATTCAAGGGATAGATGCACATCCAGAGTCAGTCCCAGGTATTTGGAGGAGCTCACTTCTTCTAGAGGCTCACCAGAGAGGGTGTGGATTACCGGGGGGGGGGGGTGCTGTGAAGTTATATCTAAGGAGGTGTGATGGAACAGCATGGTTTTAGTTTTTTTTTTTTAATTCAGGACCAACAGATTCTCATTTAACCAGTATTTCAGCTTCTGAAAATCATATTGAAGGTCAGTTTTAATGGAGGAGACATCGGTGTTAGACCTATATAGAATGGCATTGCCTGCATGTAGCTGGACCGAGGTTCCACCACAGTTCATAGGCAGCTCATTGATACAGATGGAGAATATGAGGGGGCCAAAGGATTGACCCTTGAGGGACCTCATCAGTGACAGGAGATAAGGAGAAGTGAATACCAGATCATTTAACACACTGTGATCTACTGGATAAGTAGTTGGAGAACCAGGTTAGAGAGATGAAATCAAAGGTGAGACAGTGGAGCTTTGAGAGTAGGAGTGGGTAATTTCATTGACAGTGACATCACAGGTGACTGATCTGGCTGCCACCAAATGGCTGTTCCTAAGCAGCAGTCATGTTGCAGTCAGTGAGGTCACAATGCTGATGATGTAGTGGCATGGGGCAGTAGAGACTGATGTGTCAGCTGCCAGGCAGAGTGCTATCCCATACATCACATCTACTAACATCAGGTAAGAAATCTTCTAACTAAACAAAGGGAAAATAAAAAGTATCTCAAATATGAAAGGTAATGGCTGACTGCTTTTAAAAACTAATATTAGTTTTAGGCAATACACTAGCTTTTTTAAGGAAAAGTGAATTTGCATAACTTCTTCTGAAAAAGTGACACTTTGTCTGCCAAAAACTTCACAAAGTTGGAACTTTGCAAATCTGGCAAACTTCACAAATTATTTCATGAGATGTGACATTTGTCAGCTTCACACATCTCTAATTTCTGGAACTATTTGACCATGACTTTTGCTGCCACTGTATTAATTTATCAAAAGTTTTTAAAAGGATGACCCTATGAACTGCAAGCGCCTCACTTCCAAACCGTCCCAAGGCAAGTGGAAGGGGAATACTAAATAGCACATTGCTATACAATAAGTGCACAAAACTTCAACATGAGATAAAAAATGAATAACAATACCCAGGCTGGCAAGCAAGGAAAAGCATTTATTTCCTCCAGATGATGACTTCTCTGGATCTTGCAGAAGTGGCTGCTTCTGCGACCCACCAGCAGGGCCATGCCTTGGACTTAATATTCTCACTGGGGCTTGAGATTATGAATCTCAAGATTGACTCAGTGTCATGGTTAGATTACTGCATGGTGGAGTTCTTGTTAAGGCTCCCCCTGTTCATCCCTCCTCTGTTGAGATGGTCCGCTACTACTGTTTGAGGGGATTGTCCACCGAGGGGCTGATGGCTGTCATGGACTTTTCTGGTGTGTGTGTTGCATATGCGATAGGGTCAGACAAGGTGGTGATGATGTGTAATAATGCTGTCACCAAGGCACTGTACAACTTTGCATCGATCTGTATATGACCCAAGTCTTCTCACTTGAGATCCCCATGATTTGATGGTACTCTCAAGGAGCTGAAGACCAAGCGTCAGAGGTTGGAGCATTGCTGGAGAAAATCTGGAACCCTGGACAACAAATTGGCTTTGAGAACTCACTACGGCGAGTGCCAAAGGGCAATCAACCGTAAGAAGGCAGAGTTCCTGTCCAGGGAGATTGCTGCAGAAAGGAACAGACTGGCTTTGCTCTTTTGGACTGTAGACAGGCTATATATCCAGTTTGTCTGTAACCAAAAAGATCAGTTTCAACCACTCATTGTGAGGAGTTCACTAAGTTCATTTCTGACAAGGCGTCCTCCATTAGGTCCAGGATTTCTCCAGTGGGACATGGCCAGCCCTACAGTATGGAGTCTGGTAGTCACATAGGCGCTCTGCTGGTCTGGGAGGAGTTCTGGGCAGTGGGGGTGGCTGAGATCACCAAAGTAATCTCAAAGCTGTGAACCACAGTTTGTGAACTGGGCACAGGCCCAACACATCTCCTAGTGGGCTGCATGGAGCCCGTTGGTCCAGTCTTTGCTGAGATGGTACAGTGTTTGCTCTCAGAGGAGCTATTCCCTGATGCCTTTAAAGAGGCATTGGTGAGACCCTTTCTGAAGAAACCATCGCTCAACCCCGACATCTTGGTGAATTATTGACTTGTCTCCAATCTTCCATTCTTTGGGAAGGCTGGGGAGAAAGTGGTGACTTCACAGCTCAAGGCCCACCTGACAACCTTTGACATCTATGAGCCACTCCAGTCAGGATTTAGGAGAAAGCATAGCACTGAAACAGTGTTAGGGTGCAAAATTATCTCCTCATGGAAAGGGATAGAGGATAATGGTCAGTTCTCATTCTCCTAGATCTCTCCTCTGATTTTGACACCATAGACCATGTGGTGCTACTTGATCACCTTAGGGGGCTCTGTGGACTCACTGGCAAAGTCATCAGATGGTTTGAGTCCTTCTTGACAGGTAGGAAGCAACAGGTAGTGTTAGGAAATTTCTCATCCTGCTCAAAGCCTCTGTCCTGTGGAGTTCCTCAGGGTTCTAGCTTTTTGCCTATGTTGTTTGCAGTGTACATGCTACCCATGTGTGACATCATTAGGCATTATGGCTTGGGTTTTCACTGTTATGCAGATAATACTCAGCTATATATGTCCTTTGCCCCCAGAACATTGGACACTGTGGACATGCTAAATAAATGCTTATCTGACATCCAGAACTGGATGTCTTCTAACTGGCTGAGGCTCAACCCAGACAAGACAGAGATGCTAATGATTGAGCCAGGTCATCAATGAAACATGGTTGCCACCAGAGCAGGGCCAAGATTGTTCCTGGGTACCACCTCATCAGTGGCATCCAATAGGGTGCAAAATCTGGGTGTCATCTTTGACTACAGACTGACTCTGGTGGCTCTGGTGTCTGCTGTCATCCAAAATAGTTTCTACCATCTGAGGAATGTTATCCAGATTAAGCCCTTAATACCACCTGATGACCTGCCTGCACTGGTACATGCTTTTGCGACAACCAGGCTCAATTATTGTTAAGCCCTATACTTAGGAGTCAGTGGGGTAATCTGCACTGGCTGCAGCTTGTGCAGAACGCTGTGGCCAGATTATTGATGGGTCTCCCCTATGTCCATTCATATAACTCCAGTTTTGTGCAAACTGTACTGGCTGTTGGTCAGGTGGAGAACTGCCTTCAAGGTGGGCTTGCTCACCTATAAGGCCCTATACAGATTTGGTCCTGGTTATCGGTCTGAGCGTCTGACACCAGCCTGCCTGGTACACTTACTCCACTCTTCCACAGAGGGCTTGCTTGTGGTTCCTATGGGTTGGCTTGAAACTTCCAATGACCCCAATTTTGAGGTCACTTGGCTGGTCCTATGGAGGGCATTACCACGGCAGTTAAGGGAAGCACCCTCTGTGGACTGTTTTAAGCATGCACTCAAGACTCACCTGTTAAAGCAAGTTTTTAATCTTTAAATCTAATTAATATTGTATATATAAAGGGTCTTAAAGTTTTAATTTAATAATTATGTTTTATTATATCTGACTCTGTCCTAAATTATTGTATTGACTGAAATGTTGCATTTTGTTGCTGCACCTTTATGTTACATTCCCAGAGCACCTGGGACTGGGCACTGAACAAATAGATTTGACTTATTTACAATTTGTTTATTTATTTAAAAATTGTGTACATATAGGAGAGCATACTGAATTGTGGACAGCTCATTTCCAGGTGAGCCCAGGGTGAAGAGGAAGAGGGTGTAACAAAAAGCAAAGAAGGGAGTACAAAGCAAACAATAAATGCACCAAATACATCAGCAGAAGGAACAGTCACCATTAGATTACAGTAATGATAGTAAGTTCAATATAGCATAAATGATCAAGTAACTAATCTTTTTTTTTTTTTTTACGGTGTCCTACTTCTTCTCAAATTAATATCTGAGAAGACCGAAATAGTGGGAGGTTACATTACGTAACCTGCTCAGTTTTAACCTGGGTCTTCCATTTCTGAAGCCTGTAGTCTAAGCTTTCATTTACTGTGCCAACCATGAATGGAAATAAAGCCTTACTTTCTTATGCTGTGAATTTTGTTTTATGTTTGTTCCTCACAGTGCCTATATCTCACCGACTCCTCAGATGTAATTTATTATTTCCCCCTGTATTAGAATTCTTGGGAAGCTGTTCAACCATAAACTCAGTTTTACTTTCCACATCTTCATCCTGATGCATTTATCACCACCTTATCACCCCCACAAAAAAAACACATCTGTAATTATCGTAAACCTCTTCATCTACTAAAACCCTTCCATTCATCACCTGTCCCCTGTCAGTCTTCTGAAACTTTACTGCACAATATTGACAAGCTGGTTGTTCCTCTGTATACTTCAAGTAGTCCAAAATACTACAGGTACTTTATTTCAAGACCATACCAAGTCATGAAAGCAAAATATATATTACCATCTCCATGAATCTCCACTGGCTTCCCATCCACTTATGTACCCAATAAAAAGATTGCCCTGTAAGGTTCCAAACTCTTCATAGATTATCACCATGTGTTTAGTATATACTCATTGTCTACACATCTTATCAAACTCTCTGCATCCCTCTGATCACAGTCTATTCAAGGGTGGAACTGTGATATCAGCGGTTCTGGACTGGTGCATTTAGGAGAAGGGGTGGTCAGCCCCAGAAAAGAACTCACATTGTAGACTGATCTA
Organism: Neoceratodus forsteri; assembly: GCA_016271365.2. Taxonomy (NCBI): domain Eukaryota; kingdom Metazoa; phylum Chordata; order Ceratodontiformes; family Ceratodontidae; genus Neoceratodus; species Neoceratodus forsteri. The sequence continues at coordinate 1,319,551,427 of CM028132.1, forward strand.
ATGTACTCAGGAAGATCAAGAAATCCAGTAGAGTCATAAGCTAATGTAGATGCTTTTAATTAACATCTAACCTTGTCTCAGTCTCTCTCCACAGATTCTTCTGCCCTTGATTGGGATTTCAGCTGCGGCGCGGTACCTGTGGATCTCCTCCACCTGCTAGCAAGTCCCTAAGCCATCTCCCCAAATTCTTCTGCCCTTGATCAGTCTTTCAGCTGCAGTGTGGTGCCTATGGACCTCTGCTGCCTGCTCACCGCTCTGTAAGCCATCTCCCCAGATTGTTCTGCCCTTGATTGGGCTTTCAGCTGTGGCATGGCACCTGTGGACTTCCCAATGCCTGCTCACCACTCCCTAAGCCATCTCCCCAGGTACAGTCCTCAGCTGCACCTGAATTATTTGATTTTCAGCACCTTCCTTGTTCTCTTTCTCCCTGACTGGCTGCCTCAGCATACCTGCTCCTTTTCATTGGTCACTTTCAGGACACTGGACTTTCTCACTGTAGCTCATCCTGTCTCTCTGCTAAACTACTGGTACTGTTTTTTGGCCCATCCCATCCCCCACCCCACCACTCTTTAAATACTCTTTTTCCCCTTGAACTCAACCCCTCTCCTTTCCCTCTTATCTGTAATACTCCCTCTCTTTCAAAGGTGCAGTCATCCGCTAAAGAAACTAAGTAACTTCACTCTGCTAAAGCCACAAATTTCAACTCCTACCACCAACTGCAACTCCAAACTGACACTCCAGGTCAATATACCCCTTTTCCAAAATGCAATTCTTTGTATTACAGTGCTGCACTATACTTTTGCTCAAGCTGTCACTCCCTAACTGCAACTCACTGGAGCCATACCCTGACAAATACATCCCCAAACCTGTCTGTGATCCTTTCAACCTTCCTGCACCTGGGACCAGGTGCAGAGACATTGCCTTTCAAAACCTCCTGAGGTCAAAGTATCCAGACAAGTGCACTTACCCAATCCCTCTGACTCAGCTGAACATGCACCCAGTCTCCTGCATAACAGCAATAATAAATCAAATTCCCACAACAGATCCCAGGAGTTAAAATGATTACAACTACAAGCACTAAGACTAGCCTAGCTGCTTCTGTTGCTCTCTGGGAACATGCACCCCAACCCTGGTCTGGGAACAAAAATGCCTACATCAGTACAGGGGATCAGCACTATAACAATTGCATCCATTAACATATGCAGCCTCCTGGCAAAATTTGATGCTCTGCAGGTATAGGCTTTCCAACATAAACCAGAGGTCCTCTCAGTTGTGGAAATGTGGCTTACCCCAAAAGCCTCAGACCTGGCTATCCAATTGGAGGGCTACACAACTTTCAAGGTTGACAGACTAGGGAAAAGAGATGGAGGCTGTGTCATATATTTTAAGGACACCTTCCAATGTAGAGCACTCCCCATCCCATCTTCAGAGAGCAATTCTCAACTGCTTACAGTCCAGTTGCAAATTGGGGCTCAAAGGAAGTGTCTCACCATAATATTGGTGTACATCCCCCCTAAAACATCAGGCGGCTAGTTTTAAACCAGCTCTTGACTACATAGCTGACCTTCGCAATACCTCTGAAGTTCTAATGCTAGGGGATTTCAATATAAATTGGTTATCCCCTGAAGCAGCTCCTTATATGGATGCCATTTTGGCCATTGATATGGTTCAACTTGTCCAGTCCCCTACCAGAGTAAACTAGTGCACTGGTACCAGAACACTTATAGACTGGATACTAACTAACCAGCCACAAAGAATATCTACAAGCTCAAATGGGCGGACTGGGTGGGCCATAGGCCCTTATCTGCTGACACTGTCTATGTATCTATGTATCTATGTATCTAGCACCACCATACTAGCAGATACTATCAGCGATTACTCACCTGTTTTTGCCACTGGAGGAACAAGTCTCCAAAAACCCCTTCCAGAACAATAACCTCGAGAGGTCTGAAAAAGAGGCATCTTACCTCTCTCACAGCCTACCTCAGCATGCAAGACTGGGCAGGCATCTTTTCTGCTATGGATGTGGATTCTGCACTACAGTGCTTTATTAACACTTTTAATACAGCCTGCAACATATTTGCCCCACATAAAACAAGGAAAATTAAAGGCTCCAGTAAGATGTGGATCACACCAGAGCTCCTAGAACTTATGAGGACTAGGGATAATCTGTGGCACATAGCCAAAAGCACTAGGTCTCCCACAGACCTCCAGAATTACAAAACAGCTAGGAATAAGTGCACCAAAGCAATTTGCCTAACTAAAATATCCCACTTCCAAAGCGAACTAAACAACTACTGGAGTGATAGTCACAGGTTCTGGGAGAACAACAAATCCCTAACAGGCCGAACCATCAAAACCCCTCCCATGCTACCTAATGTCAACAGAGTAATTACCCAAGACCCTAAAAATATCGCCGATGCCTTCAAGAAGGCATTTTCAGACTTTAGTGGAGTTCCCCCTCCCCCGGACTTTCTTCTTCCCAATCTCTGCAATAACCTAAGCCACAACCTACCTGAATATTCTCATGACTTTTGAGGCCAAAAAGTACCTAGGAAAGGTACTCAGGAAAAATCTGCTCCATCTGTGACTCAGTTGATCTCAAGATCTTAACCCTCACCCTGGATGTTTTCCTCCTTCCCCTTATCAGGATCTTAAATCTGTCACTTACCACAGACAAGTTCCCCCAACACTAGAAAGCAGCAGTGGTCACCCCGATATTCAAATCTGGTGATAGAACTTGCCTATCCAGCTACTGGCCAGTATCTAACCTTCTCCTCCTCTCTCTAAAGCCCTAGACAGAATAGTCTATGACCAGCTAGTAGAATACCTCAGTAAGCACAACCTTCAATGTTCACAGCAGCATGGTTTTAGGAAGGCCCGTAGTACTTCCATGGCTTTGGTTGAATTTACTGGCTATATCTACGAAGCACTTGATCAGTGGCTCTTGGTGGGACTACCTTCATCCACCTTACCAAAGCCTTTGATATGGTAAATCTTGGCTTATTATTCAATCAACTGGCCAGAATTGGGTTATCTCCCCAGTCCCTGGACTGGTTCCAGAGCTACCTTTCCAACCAAACAGAGCAGGTCAAGATCTACAAAGCCTTATCTGACCAGTGCACTGTCACTACTGGGTGCCAAAAGGCTTCATATTAGGCCCCCTGCTTTTCAGCCTGTTTCTGAATGAGCTTCGAGGAATATGCCAAAACAGGATCCTTCTATATATGCAGATGATGCTCTGCTTTACACATGCCACTTTGAACCTGAAGCTCTAGAAGCATGCATGCAAGCAGACTTCAAAGCTGTTGAAACATGGTTCCTTAAGCTCTTGCTTAATTACAAAAAACCAAAAACTATGTTGTTCACCTCCCATCAAAAACCATCATAAGTCATATTCTCTTTAAATAAGTAACAATAGGTTCAAGCTACTTGAAATGGTTAACAGTTTTAAGTACCTCAGAATCATCCTGGATGGCTCTCTCTCATATAACCAACATATTGATCATGTTGTCAAGGCTGCTAGTGCCAGAATAGACCACCTTTATTGGCACAGACACTGCCTTATGGAGAATACTATCAAGCTAGTAGTCAACAGTTCAGTGCTCTCAATTATAGATTAGGGCTTACTAGTCTATGTGACAGGCATCAACATAGCCCTCAAGAGGATCAAGACTGCCTTAAAAAAAGCCTGCAGGCTTGTCCTGTGTGCAGATCTCCTAACTCACACATGTGACCTGTATTCCAGTACTGGTTGGCTCTCATTGGACAATAGAATCCAATACCAGGTCTGCTTGCTAGCTAAAAAATCCACACTTGGCCTTGCACCCCCCAGAGTGCAGAAACTCCTCAGATATTCCTCCAATGCAAGACTAACCAGGGGATCCAGCAAAGCCTGCTTCCAGATCCCGTTTCACCGTACCTCACAAGGACAATGATCTTACGAATACAGGTCCCCCTCTGGCTAAACTCCCTTAGTCCTGAATTGATTATGGGACCTAAACATAGCCCCTACAAATCCAAACTGTGAATGCACCTGATTGCTCGCACTGTGTGTGATTGCGACACAACCTACTAGAGCCACCATAGCAGTCATTCCTAGACTAACCTTCCTACTCCCCACCATTCTTCCTCGGCCCATTCTTTCCCCCATCACCAACCGTAACCCAGTTCCCTGCACCTTCCCACATATTTCACCCCTCATTGCTCTTCTCCTCCTTTTCCCCTCCTGTTCCCTCTGCTTCCCTTCCTCCCTGCCTCTCCCTACCTCTCCCTATCTCTGGCACTAACACTGCCGCATCTCCTTTCCCTCCAGACCAACTCCGCCACAAACTTCATGCCTAGTCAACCCAACCAGTTCCCCCCTTGTGCTTCGGCTCTTGATCCCTATACAAATGTACTCTTTTCTCTCGATATAACTCATGATGGTCCACTCTCTACTGCTTAACATCTCCTCATTACCCCTTCATTTTATCTCCTACCTCTGCATCCCTTAACTTCTTCACTGCCCCCCACCACTTGTTCCCCTTTTCCCCATAGACAGTCTCCCATCTCTCCACCCCTGCTTCCCCACTACTTCTGCCCATTGTCTCATAAAATTCCCCAGTGACACTTGTCATACCTCTCTTTCTGGGTCAAGTCAAAGAGGGCCATTGAGCAATTGGCTTTGGTAACTTACCCAACGGGTGGTAGTTGCACAGACTGTGTGGGTTATGCATTCCTTGTCTACAATTAAATCAATGTTTATATGTTACCATGTTAACACCTAATTGTTCTATATTATCTTAGTACTTGCTATTGTGTAATACACATGTGTTAGCTTGAAATGTCAATTGTTCCTTTTATTTTGTCTGTAAACTGAATGTGGAACCTTTGTAAATGAGCTTTTAGCGCAAAGGTATTAATACAAGACTTCAAAAATTAAATAAATATATAAATAAATAAAATAAATGAATGAATAAAATGCTGATTTACTTAAGCAATAAATACAAGCTTAAGAACTCACAATAACAACACTAGTGGAAGCCCCACTAGTGGCAAGCTGCATATCCTGCACCAGTGATTTTTTTTGTGAGCTCTTCAGCTTGCATAATTCTCAATTATCAGACAATGTTTGTAGCACCAGCAGGACCCCTTTCACTTGACAGTCTTGTGCCAGGTTTGTGGCAATTTATAGGCTGCACCATTGCACTGAGGGGTTTGTGTTACAACACGGCCGCCATATCCGCAACAGCAGGATTCTCAAAGCCCACTCACTTGGCACAAGCCTCAGCCACAGATAGACTAGCAAGAGCTGGTCTAATGGCCCCAGCACCAGGGGTGTCACCAGAGGTATAAAGTTGGGGGGGGCGAATGCCCCACAGTCAAAATCTTAACAAAGCTAAGGGGTCTTGGGGAAAGCCCCCCCAGAAAATTTTTAGATTTATACCTTCAAATGGTGCCTTTTCCTTCATTTTAATGATGAAATATATGTTTGAGAAGCCTGGTTATTATGACATCTATTAAATGGTACATGTGCACAAATTTGGTTACTGGACCAGTGAGAACAACGGAAAGAGAGACACCATCATCCCAGCAGATCTACTGGGAAGGTTACAGTCCCCTACAGCAATTAGGAGACCACTCAGGCACAATTATCCCAGCAGATCTGCTGGGAAGGTTACTGGACCCCAGTGCAAGTAAGAGACCAACCAGACACCATTATCACAGAAGATCTGCTGAGAAGGTTACAGGACCCCAGAGCAAGTAAAAGACCTGCCAGCAGACACCATTAACCCAGCAGATCTGCTGGGAAGGTTACAGGACCCCAGAGCAAATAAGAGACCAGCCAGACACCATTATCCCAGCAGATCCCTGGGAAGGTTACAGGACCCCAGAACAAACAGCCACCACTTCCACACTGCATAATTCTGAACAAGTCACTTAATATTCCTGCCCTTAATCTCTCTGCATACCCTCTCTCTCTCATCAATTTCTGTAGTCTTTGCATCTCCCTGTGTGTTGCAAACTATCCCTTCCTTCCCCCTCTTCCTGGATTCTAAGGTGTTTGGGGATGACCTGTATGACTGTGTCTATGTAGGTTGCTACATAAAAAGGCAGCAAAATTCTCTCCCTCCCTCGTTGGATTGCAAAGCACTCAAGAATACAGTCTGTATGAAAGGTGCTCTATAAATCAACATTTCTTCTCATTCAAGCCACAGACACAGATCTTCCTTCTCTAAACTGCCAAACAACTGTGTAAAGACTCATGCTGCACAGCCTTTTAGATGTGTACCACATCTGTGCCTGTCTGAAAAATATACCTGCTGTACAAGCAATGCTGACTGTGTTGGCATGACAATTACTAAAAGGTGGTCAATCCCTATCCCAATTTATTTCAATCGCTCCCAGTTCTGTCCAGGTGTTCCCTCCTACAAGGCAAGGCATGCCAAACCTCTCATCCTCTCATGCTTCTGAACCACTGAACAGAGTTCAAGAGACTAGCGGAGGCAGAGCACATTTGTTGTAAGCCCCCCCCAGTGCGCCCTGTCAGACTGGGATCCAACTAACCTGGGAGTGATGATGAGAAACCCCTACCCCAAGCTCTGAGCTCTCCCATGGTGATGTCCTGACTCCTGTCCAAATGTTCTCTTTGTTGACAGCACAGTACACAGCAGTCAGCCACCAGTGCACTCAGTCTGCTCACGAGACTTACTTTCTTTTTTCTCCATCAGACTTGTGAGTGGATGAGTGTAGTGCCCCAAAGTTTGCCAGGCAAGCAGACCAAAGAGGACTCAGGAAGGGAAAGGGTTAAATCCCCACCCACCCCATGAATAGCTAGTTAGCTTATTGACCAAACTGACTGGCTGACCATTTCCTGTTCTATCCCCCTCTCCTCCCCTCCTGGATCCTTCTGGTGCTGGATCCTTTGTATTGACCAGGTCAGGTCTCCGGCCAGTGCCTAAAGGGGCCATAAATCAGCCAAATGGGCTGATCTTAGCCCCAGATACCCAATCATCTGTTCAAAAGCCAGGCCCACCTCTAGGCTAGAAGGGGTCTTCCCTGCTAGCCAGTGGCAGTTCTGGACTGTGTGACTGACAGAGTAGAGAGCACAGCTGTATGAATGCCTGGAGGTTACCTGAAGCTCCAGTTCATAGCTCCTGGGTGGCTGCTCTTCTATAGCCAGTGGTCCTCGGGGGTCTCCAGCAGCAGTCACACCTTAGCTTTGGAAAAGAACCAGCAGTCCTCCTGATGGCCAGCAACAACCAGTTCCATACGGTGAGCTACCTTTAGTTGTCTGCTCCCTCAGTTTGCAGTTTTTGTATTGGGTTTTTCTGGGGTATCCTGACGTTGGGTGCCTAGTAGTGCATGTAGCACAAGCATCACATTTCAGATGCAAAGTGACGAGTGTAATGCTCACCCAGGTTCTCTTTTGTTCAAATAAAAATATGGCTTGGCAAGTCTGTTAGTTTGCTTCCTGTTATTTTGCAGAATAAGTGTGGCATGGTTTTTTTTTTTTTGGGCTGCCATTGCAGTTCCCCTGTCTCCCCTCTCCAGTATGCTGGCTTCTTTTTGTTTTCTTTCTGGCATTGACATTGGGTGTTGCCACACATGGGGCTGCCACTGCAGTCCCCTGTCCTTTCCCCTTTGTTTACTGTCTCTAGTGCCACTTGCTGGTCGGCAGGCTGTTGCCCTGCCCAGCTTTGCTGTGGTGGCTATTTTTGGTTTCCTCTTCTTTTTTTTGTTAAATGTCGTTCTCTTCCACTTTGTGGGGGCTCCTGGTTGCTTCCCATTCCTTTACCTAGCCTTCTGTGCTGGTTGCGGGGTGTAGTGCCCTTTGGGGGGGCCTCTTTATTTTCTGCCTACAGTTTTGCCATTTTTTTATTTTTATTTTTATCTATCTGTTTTGTGGGCTCCTCAAACCCCTTTCTTGCTCCAGTCCCCTGAAATGACCCCCAACTGTGGTCCTTCCCCTGTAGCCCCCCTCTAAATGAAGCATCATCCGCTGTGGTGGTCATTGGCGGTGGATTTCCCCTGCTCAGCTCTCTTCCCCCACTTCCCTTCCACAGTAAATTAGTGCCACTACATTCGCGGATCTGGGCACCCAGCTGATCGTGGTCCATGCGGCATTGACCAAGAGAGGACAAGTTTGGGCAGATGGACCATGAGGTGCAGCAGCAAAGTGCATCTGGGTGGAAACCATCACCCGGACCACTAAAGTTCAGTCATGCCACTGGTCAGGGGCAACCAAAGCATTGGGTGGGAGCAGAGCTCCCCAACCTCCACCACTAGCACCACCAATGATTGCAGCAGGATCTGGAGGACCTGGGCCAGGCAAAGAAAAAGGAAAGGGCGCTCCATGTGGTAGAGCTATAAAGTGCTGACTCTAAATCATGTTTTTTTTTCTCAGCAAGCAGTGAAGCTGTAAATCTTTAAATTTTTCAGAGAAAATGATTGGGGGGGCTTGAGCTTACATTAGGGGGGCTTCAGCCTCCCCAAAAACAGTCTGGTGATGCCACTGCCCAGCACCAGCACTGTCTGTAGCTGGTAGCTGCATACAACTGCCAAACTGGGTGAGCCCACCCATGATGCACTCATTTTGAGAGCCACAGGCATAGAGGCAGTCATCATTTCATGAGAGTAGAATGTGGCCATTTGGTGTTGTAGACAGCAAGTCAAAGCACACATAAGTTAGCATGGGCTGCTCAACTCTGAGCAGCCAGATTTCCCATTTATTGGCTGTAAGTATGCATCCACATATATTAGCATCGCAATGCACTGTTATAGGGTGTGGGAGGATAAGACAGCACTGCACACATATGGGATGATCTGTTCAGTATACTCTGATAGACTTCATTAATATTTGTGAAACTACTGTACCTGGAATAGAGGGAAGACTGTCTCTATACAGGAATACTTAACTGTGTGCATGTGGTATACCGCACTAGTGCCAATAAAGTAAGTCTACAGTGGGTAGGCATCTCATGCTACACTACTGTATTAGTTTTTACATTGATGTGATTGAATTAGTGACAAGTCCAGACATTGGTCTCAAAGGGATGGGACATTTAGAAGTACTTTACACAAGGGTGACATTAGCATACTGCATTGCTATATGACCACAGTCATGATGGACAGTTTGTTTGTGCACTCTCATATGTGTATAACATGCATGTGACTGTGACACTTAACATGTGAACAGTGGCATACCACAGAGATATTGCATGCCCTATGGATGGCACCGCTGTCCCCTGCAGCTCACTACAACTGGAACACCACTGCCCTGCACCATGTTTGGGTTGGATAGCATGCCTGAGCAACATCATAGTGGAGTTCAGGATGATTCACAGGTGCATCATTGTATCTGCTCAGTATGTGCCACAATGTTAGTGAGCTCCTACAATCGTCAATTGCAGAGAATGAACACTTACAGAGTGACATGATGGTTGGATGTCAGCAGGTAAGATTGTTAGATCCCACTGCTTTTTAAATGTGATGGCACAGGATGCGTCCACATTGTGGGTTGCTTCTGTACCCCACATGTAATGGTCAGCTCCCCTTTCATTCCACATTATCAAGCAACATCCATAGTCAGAAATACATGTCTCTGTTCTGACTGTAATGTTTCCGAGGCCCTAAGCATGGTGCAGTACCTTGTTCTGTTACGGTATTGATAAAAGGGTGTGCAGTAGGGTCAAAACTCAGACTCTTATGCCACAAACTGGATACAGCAGCAATACATACAATATTTAGACTAAGCACTGTGTATGCTGTCCACAGGAAAGCCTGTGTACCCACCTACCTGTGTCAGCAGCACCCACCCAGTTGGCAAAAGAAGCATTTTTGTGTCCACAGAATGCTGCACGGTCAATTGGAATCTGTTTGTTACTGCACATTTCACCAAAACTCAGCTTGTGGCATTCCCTTCCCATGTGCCTTCTGTTTGTCACATGGGGGTGGTTGTGGCAAACTGAGGGAGTCTGGCATTGGGACCCCTCTTGTACAAGAATCAGGTGCAGAGACCCAGGGGCACCGGCATTCAATGCAAGTTGTTTCTTGCAGCTTGCATCAATCTAAGGGCCAGCTTGAAAATCAATCCCATTGACTTTCTCTTCACTTCACATCATGCCTCAGAACATATCTTTCCTCTGTCGCTCACCATCACTGATTCTCTTTCCAGGACTCTGCAGATAATTTCATACTTTTGATAAACAACTGATATTTACTTCTGTTGTTCGGTTCACCACTCATTTATATATTGTACTAGCTCTTATTAAAGCTTCCTATCTAAACAGAATTGTGCAAAATAGCATAGCCTCATTTAAGTAATACACTCATTATTTCAAAAAGGTCATGGGGGAAATCTGAGCAAAAAATTTGCTAGTTTAATAACAGATAGATATAATTAAAGAGATGGGAGGATTTTCAAAGAGCTGCATCCAATTTTTGGATGCAGTTGCTTAACCAGCTAAAAGGTATTCTAACTTCCAAGCATGATTACAATGACTTCCACACTGAAGATGATGCATGCATGAAAATGTTGATGCATGTATAATTTTTTTTGCCATAAATCACATTAAGTGTTGCAAATGTGTCAGGATGTTTGAAAATAGGGTGCACATATCCTGATGCATTTATCTGGATTCAGCATGCACTGAAAATATGCACGCAAGTGCTGTGTCAAGAGCACAGAAAAGGAAATAAGGAAATGTGTATATGAAATGTGGATGTGTATATACTGTAATATAGGAACCATTACGAGAGACCATAAGTGCACGTAGCATAGGTAGGGCTGCAAATGGAAAAATACAGCCCGAGCTGCTTGCACGACTTTAGGCACCTACACGGAAGCTGCCCTGTAATTATCTGATGGGAAACATCTGATTGTGCACAAAAATAAGTGAACAATGTGTTCATTCCCACTGTTAAAAGGTGAATAAAAACTGCATTTTTTGACATCTTTTTGGGTGCTCCAGGAAGCCATGTGACAGGCACAGTTCTGTGTTATAATAAATACTTGTTTGTTCTTTATTTTGTTGTAGGGCTCTTCTGTTCGAGAGTAAAGCTAACAACTTTTACCTTACAGTTGGTGTTTCCACCCAGTTGCTTAAGCTTTGGCCAGCCTTGCAGCAGACCCAGAGCCTTTGAAAGCGGTAGTACAACTAAAGTTGGAATCGGTAAGCACCTCTTTAAATAGGGGAACTATAACACAGGAAAGTACAGGGGACTTTCTAGAGTTAGAGGATCCTGCTACGTTGGACTGATCATCCAGATGTGAGGGAAGGGGAGAGGTGGTATGACAAACCTGCTCCCCAGATAAGGGCCTAGCGCTATAATATATGTATTTTGTGTGTGTGTGGCATGTAGAGATGGGACCTCTGCATTTGTACATAGAAAAATATTGTAAAGAGGGGTGCTATCCACCATGTGCCCCCCCCCAGAATAATGCCCTTTGGTGTTATCCTAGAGACAAAGCCACTACTAGAAATGAAGGGTATAAAGATAAAAATATACAGTTAGTAAACTGGTTGCAGGCTGTAATACAGTATCAGCAAGATACGGAAGCTCGCTACTGTAAGTTGCAAGACAACATGCTAGCGGAACGGTGTCAAGCAGATGAAGCCGAGAAACAGGTCTCAGAGCTAAAATGTGAATTAATCTCGCAGTGTAGTGAAAGAAAGCTACAGGCAGATACTACCCTTGCTCTGAGAGAAGAAAATAGGCAGCTTAAGAAACAGCATGAATCAGATGTTCAGCAGATTGACTTCCTGGAACAAATTTGGGAAGATAATCTGGACTACTGCCCCCCCCCCGGTGGCAAAGACCAGCCACCAAGTCCTATGGTTCCCTTTGAGAAGGCACCATTCACTTAAAGAAGGTGGCCACTACGGGACTTGACTCTGATAATGACACAGAATCAGAGTTTGATTATGACTTGTGGGATCACGATCATGACCCATGTTTTAAAATGGGCCCTGAAGGAGGGGTATGCACTTGTAGGAAGAGAGCAGGAGTAGGCAATGATGAAGGTACAGACGTGACCACAGAGATGAAAAAATCTCACTATCACAGAGGTCACTCAGTTATCTAGTATGCTCGGACCATTGGATCCCATGTCTAATCCTGTTCCCTTCTGTACTAAACCTAGGAGGATAAAATCATGATTTAAATTGTCCAGATAAGATGTGTGTCAACTAGTAGCGATGGCCATCCCAGGGGACTTGGTGGAAACTCTCCCAAAGGAGGTCACCTGCCCAGATGACCCAGACACAGATAACAATTGGGCTGTCATGCCGAATATCCAAACTCAGCTGCAGTAACTGTTGGGCTGTGGTGATACCAACTGGAAAAAGATTAACTCAGTGGTAATGGAGCCCAATGAACACCCCACTGCATTTATCAACAGGCTTTACAGTGCGTACTCCACTTTTGTGGGAATAGTAAATCCACAGCGGACTGATGCAGTCTTTTGGACTTTCTAGGAAGACAAATACATAAGGCAGTCCCCTTTACCATATGGATAATGATGGCAGGGGAAGATAGTTATGATGGGAAAACTAAAATTGTAACAGGTTGGTGGTCAACCAAGGCAGGGGAGACTGATGAAGTTCAGGTCAAAGGAGCTAAAAAGAAACTGGCCACTGTCATCACAAGTAGAGGCAAGGCTAAAGGGGCTTGCCACAACTGTGTCAAGCAAGGCCATTTTATCAAAGAATGCTTTGCTAAGGGAGGTGAGGCCCATGGTAAGGCCCTACATAAAAATGTTACCTTTGATACAGGAAAGAACAATAGAAAGAAAGAGAGAAAGGAGGAAGAAGCTGTGGATCAAAGTATGAACTATCATATGCATAGGGGAATGCTTCAGGGGACAGCCATCCACCTTCCTCAAATCCTTACTGGGATAAAATCAAACAGGGGTGTCCAGCCCCTAGCCTGTGGATTGTTACACATCTGCAGGAAGGTGCTGATGGAAGACCCTTTGTAAATGGCCTGCTTAGAGGCTGCCAGGTCTGTCTGTTAATAGATAAGGGGGTTACTGTCAGTATCACGGGATCTTCCCTTGGAACATAAACTCAAGGGAACATACATCACATTGCAAGGTATGTCCAGTGCCTGCATACAAGCAAAACAATCAGAGCCATGTCTGGTCCAGGTAGGACATACTACCCTTATGGTTAACTTTTGATTGTGTAACAACAATGCAGGCTCATTACTAAGGGCAGATTGTTTGAAACCTAATGCACTGGTGGTAGATCTGAGTAATATGGTGTTGTGTCAAGCACTTTCTTCTTGAGGGGCATGCCTCACCATATCAGATGCATATGCAGTTTCTACTTTAAAAGGTACGCAGCCGTTATATGCAGCCCAACTGTTAAAAATGAAGCATGAGGGGCTGGCCCGAATTTTGTTCCAACATCAAAATGTGTGGGCTGCTAACAAAAATGATTGCAGATGGGTTGCCACCATGGAAGTATGGATTGTTGACTCCAATTCCACCCTGAAATGCCAGTATCCATTACCAGTGGAAGCCATGCTGGCAATTGCAGAAACCATAGCATCCTTGCAACATCAGGGGGTCGTCTGCCCCCGGTGTTCATCGGTTAACTCACCAGTTTGGCTTGTGAAAAAGTCCAACAGCAGCTGGAGACTCACAGTGGACTACAGAGTCCTAAACAAGGTGACCCCACTGGTCACCTGGTTGTAGCTTGATTACCAGATCTAACATCAGATCTCTCCCCTACAGCTACCTTGTACTCAGTGTTGGACATCTCAAATGGATTCTGGTCGGTTCCAGTCCATCCAGATAGCCAGTACAAATTTGCCTTTATGTTCAGGGGACAGCAGTATACATTTACATGCTTACCACATGGATTCCATTCATCCCCCTCCTTGTTCCACCAATGCCTGGCACAAATACTGCAGGCATTTTCCCAACCAAAAGTGCTGGAGCAGTATGTGGATGACCTGCTGTTGCAGACAGACACCGAGGAACAACATCTGAAACTGTCAGATGAGCTACTCAATCTGTTGCAACAGACAGGGCTATAACTCATCCCAGCTAAAGCACAGATAATGAAAACATCTGCAACCTTTGTGGGGGTAGTCATCACCCAAGGAGATAGGATGCCAGACCCCAGTAAAAATAAGGTAATCAGCTGTTACCCACGCCCAAAACTAAAACAGCACTGTGACAGTTTTTAGACTTGGTGAATTTTTGTAGAGATTTTATTGAAAGCTTTGCAGAAAAAGCCAAACCACTTTATAACCTGCTTAAAGGACCCCAGGACTCTCAAGCTATCAAATGGAACTTGCAGTGCCAAAACAGTTTCTCTGAACTGGAAAGAGCTCTCATGTTAGCCCCTGCACTGAAACATCCTGACCGAACAAAACCGTTTAGGTTACAAGTTACGACTACAGACACAGCCATATCAGCGGTTCTCCTCCAGAATCATGGAGACGGGTGGGGTACTTCTCCTGATTACTCACTCTAGTCGAACATGTATTTGATGACTGCACTCGTCATTTGCAAGGCATCTATTGGGCTCTCATGGCCACTGAACACATAGTAGGGTTTAATGAAGTCAGTCTTCAAACACCACACATGCCCCCTCAAATACCTCCTCGAAAATGATGCAAGAGGAGTGTCATCCCAGCGGATGGCCCAATGGGCAATGGCTAACCAGTCCAGGAAAATCAAGGTCACGGTTGCAGCTCATGCCCTCCAACCTTCAATGCTACACTACGATGGTATTCCTCATGACTGTGGGCAAGTACACAGACAGCTAGACCTAGCGGTTTTTCATCTGGTTGCAAAACAGGAGGATGAGAGATTGTTTGTGGATAGATCAAGGTTCTGGCAGGATGGTCATTTCCATATGGGTTATGCCATATGGGCACCTGATCTGAAACAAAACACTTTGGTGATGTGCCCCTCATCCTTTTCAACCCAGAGGGTGGAATTGGAGGTAGTAAGGGAAGCCATGACAATACCCAATGGACATATGTATTTACTCAGACAGTGCTTTTGTGGTCCACTCATTTTACAGAGTATATGCCAATATGGCATAAGAGGGGAACATGTTCAGCAACAGGACACCCAGTGGTATACGAAGAATTAATGAAGCCATTTGGGAAAAAGGAGAGGACATTCCTCTCTGAGTATGTTTGGTCAAAGTCAAAGCCCACCAGAAACCTGAGAGCAGTGAAGAAGCTAAACATAACTGCAAGGCAGATGAACTAGCTAAGCAAGCAGTAAAACGAGGAGTCAGGTGGAGAGGGATAGAGAGTGAGGAGGAACAGGAACAGTTGTGAGAACTGCATGACTTTGACCAATGTCATGAGAAATGGGTAACATCACTACAGAGTGTGCCATCATTGCAGCAGGTACAAGTAGGAGACCCTGTATAGTGAAAATGGAAAACTCAGAGGAAGGAAGAGAGGTATATCACAATGTGAAACTTATGGATTGAATGGTGGTCTGGGAAAGACAGGTGGGATTGGCAAAATGGATACCCCTGGAGACAATGAGAAGGGACATTGTCATAAAGAATCACAGGATCAGAGGACACTGTGGGACCCATAGGACATGTCAAGTAGTGGCCCACAAATATTGGTGGCCACAGATGGGAAAAAATGATCAAACAGACATTGTGCACATGTTTAATTTGTGCCCAAATGAATCCACAAAAGCCCCTGGGGGAAGGGACCCCATGGGAAGGGTACCCTTAGCAGATGGTCCCTAGGGATCCCTACAAAGTGATTGTGTGAGTCCTCTACCAACAGCTCCTAGAGGGATGAGATACATGTTGGCAGTTGTAGACATCTTCTTCAAATGGGTAGAAGCTTTCCCAGTGAAACAGGGTACTGCAGGACAGGTGGCAAAGGTGCTACAGGAACAGCTATTCTCCAGATGGGGCTTTCCCAAAACATTAGAAAGTGACGGGGCACACGCTTTACCACAAAGGTGGTTAAGGCTTTGTGTGCACTGTTGGGGATAGAACAGAGGCTGCATGTCCCATATCTTTCCCAATCATCAGGGGACTATACAAAGGATGAACCGAATACTTAAAGAGGGGCTAAGAAGTTGGCCCTAGAAGCAGGAAAGGATTGGGTAGCTCACCTCCCGGGAATACTAATGACAATGCAGAGTACACAGAGTAAAAGCACAGACTATCTGCCGTATCAGTTGATGACGGGAAGAGATATGAGCGTGCACTACCCCTCAGATCCAGACCTCAGTACCCCGGTCAAGGACTACATACGGGCAGACATGTATCTGATAGAGGTACAGAAGCAACTGAATCAGTATCTGCCTAATGCAGCCAGGAAAATGGCTCAAAGCCATCAGTGTAACCAAGATCACCAAACAGGGTTAGTACCCTATAAGGAACTGGAAACAGGTGATCAGATCATGGTGAAAAATTTTGCCCATGCAGGTCCATGGCAAGCTAATTGGACAGGCACCTACCAAGACGTGGACAAATTGGGCCCCTGGATGGTTAAAGTCACCCGGGACAAACAGAGAGGTAAAAAGAATATCACTCTGTGTGTACATTCAGATCATTGTAAATTGTACCAATGAGAATCAGATATTAAGAAAAAGAAGGACTGATGCTGCACTTGATCATTTTCTTTACAGGTCAAACTTGATGATGGATCCTGGAAATCCAAGAAAAAGTAGAACAGGTCAAGGCATTTTAACAGACTGTATGATGACATTTCTAATTTGTCTTTGGACATTATTAGTATGTGCTATTATTGCTTGGCTGATAGTTAAAGCTATGTGCCTAAATGTAGAGGTTGAGGCATGTAAAACTGAAACTTTCTTTAGGAAAGGCAGAGAAGTAACCAAATATTTTCACCATGCTGAGATATTTAGTACAGTGAGGTGTGAAAAGTGTAATTGTGTGGTTAATGACATCAGAAATGAATGTGGGCAACAATGAGTGCCCCTTCAAGTCTGGGGAGGAACCACTCACATCAATGGTGGGCTCACGACCCTTAACTACTACTTAGTATATGGCCATAATAACAAGACTTGGATGTCAGTGCAGCCAAATAAATTACACTTGAGCGATATGGTATGTTTATCTAATAATGATAATATAGTAGCCAGACCTATACTTGCTTTTGTAAAGTGGTGGCAAATGGTTGAGTGGGAAAGGGAAAGAGTGATTAAAAACAACAATTCATGAAAATAGAGTGCCTTGGACCCCCGGGTATGAAAATAACATGAATGCCTTCCTAAACAGCAGCACTGATTTCTCAGTGGCTGAGATATCATTGTTTCTAACTGTTCCCCATGACCCACGGTGGACCCAAATACACCTCTGGTTCACCGTTAGCCCACAGTGCAATGTATATTAGTTAACAAGAAATGCGGTGTGGAATATCACCTACTCACAACATGGAGGGGGGATCCTTTCCTCCCCCCTCTGATGATGTCATTACTGAGCAAATGCATGAACTTATTTATTTTCCTGCTAGGCTAGAACTGTATAATGTAATAATGCTTGTACCGTTTCCTAAAATGCCAAGTGAATGTAAAAATGAACCTTTGGTAAAGGTATGGTAATCTCTGTATAATAATACATTATAAGTGCGTCACTTAAGAAATGGGAGAGGTAGCCGAAAAAGGTAGGATGTAGGATGCTGGTTCTGCAGTCTTATGGGAGTGGCCAATGTCATAGATTCAAAGGTACTTAAAGGTCATGTTAGGAATATGGAGGAAACTCTGAAGGGAATAATGATAGGACTGCTGGCTACCTCTATAAAATTAGCCAGAAACAATGAACAAATAAATTGGAATGCTTTTGGGGAAGTGTTGATCAATTTTGTCATCACATCCTCATGAACTAACTTGTCAAACCATACTATGATAAGTGCTTTGCAAAATATCACCATTAGTATGGTTTGCTCACAATGGGCTAATGAAGCTGTGAATACTTTGCAACCTGAGTTACAAATGGTAGAGGCTGGGGTCTTACCTTGGGGGATAACCTCCTATTATATCTCTCGACTGATTAATCAAACTGGGAGGGAGGGATCAGTGCTAACAGCTCACTCCTTGGTTATATCCTTTCCCATCACAACGGGAGAGCTGTCTGCACAATCTCCCCATCTCATATCCACAATATTAGCAGTATCAGTATCCTTTGCACCTTCAACTTTTGGGTAGTGATTGAAAAATCTAGGGGTGCGTAACGACAATTCTATTATACAATTAAAAATACCTGGAGACACCTTAATCCCTACAAATAGCGGGTAAGAAGTGCTAAATATCAAGAACTGCATATCTGATAAAGCCACTTATCTGTGTGTAGAACAAGAGATGGCGCACCCATGGATGAAGAGTGAGTATCCCTTCAGCCCACAAGATACCATGGATCAAATCTGAGTCAAACGATGGAACCAATCATGGTGTGTCCTGGCCGGAGAACCATGGAATATTTGGGCCTGCAGGACATGGACTGTTACGAATACAACATTGTACTCTAGACCCATGCATCATGCTGCTAATGTAACACATATTACTGATGTTTGGCTTAATGGAACTGCTGTGCTGATGAGTCACTTAGTTGCTCCACCACATACTGTGATACCACACTTTTCTCATATTTCTATAGCTGCTTTAAAATACGGACAGCAAGCTGAAGTGTTGGTATTAAAACAAATACAAGCTGCTATGGATACTGCAATACAATCACAATGGATCCCTGTGATATCATGGCGGGAGTGGTCTGTAGGGGTATTAGGAATGAGCTCCACGTTAATAATAATTTTGATATTAGTCTTGGGACAATTGATCATTTTAAGTTGTACTTACTGTACGTGCAAACAAATTAAGGTATTAATGAAAATGGTGAAATGTGTTGCCAGTAGTCAAAGACTTCTATGAGCCTAAAAATAGGATCAAAGAGGGGGTTGAAAGGAAATAAGGAAATGTGTATATGAAATGTGGATGTGTATATACTGTAGTAGAGGAACCATAATGAGAGACCATAAGTGCACGCAGCATAGGTAGGGGTGCAAATGGAAAAATACAGCCCAAGCTGCCTACGTGACTTCAGGCACCTACATGAGAAACCGCTCTGTAATTATCTGATGGGAAACATCTGATTGTGCACAAAATATGTGAATATTGTGTTCATTCCCACTGTTGAAAAGTGTATAAAAAAATGCATTTTTTGACATCTTTTTGGGTGCTCCAGGAAACCGTGTGAGAGACATGGTTCTGTGTTATAATAAATACTTACTTGTTCTTTATTTTAAGTCTCTTCTGTTCTAAGGTAAAGCTAACAACTTTTACCTTACAAAATCCCATACAATATATGCAAATTTGTGCATACTAATTTGTGCTAAAAACATTACCCTAGGATAACTAAGAGGTACAGCTGAATTGAAGTAGGTATTAGATAATTAGTGTGGAAGAAAGGACTATAGGGGTAAATGAGTATTACTGAGCTTATGTATAGTCATATGGACTTGCAAAGATTGTGGCGGTGAGCAGACATGAGCAATGGAAGGTCTGGCTGCTCTGGAGTCCTTGATACTGTCTGGAAGAGCATTCTAACAAACTGATGCAGAAATAGCAAAGTAATCATAGTATATGGTAGCTTTCAATTCTACACAGATTTCAGAAGCTTCTGAAATCTTATTGTGGAACAGTTCAAAGGTCAAAAAAGTTGTTGTACTATCATTCTGACATCTTATCCGTAGCACAGCAACTTTTCAACCTTGACCTGGCAGCTGACTGGCTCTCTCAACACAGCACTAAAGGAAAATAGTAGCATAAATATGGCAGTGCGATTTACTGAACGCTGAGAAGTGGACGCACCTAGTTTGGACACGAAGAGCCGCATATGGCTCCATGTCCAAAACTGGATGACTTTTTTTATTTAAAAATACAAACAGTGGACACAGATGGTCTTAACCACCACACAGCAGTACTCCGGACTGACAGTGACTGAATCATATGGAGAAGCCAGAGCGAGCGGGAGTGGCACCACATTACTGTGAAGGTAACTACCAAGTAAAAACAAAGTGAAAAGCAATCAAGGGTTCAAAAAATAATCAAGGTCTCCCATATGCTATATAAAACAGTGGATAGATGATCATCTACAACTAAGGCTATGTTTCCATCTCAGGAGTTGATGACATCACAGAAACCTTGCGCGCGAAGTTCTTGATGTCTCTATGATGTCATCAGCTCCCTAGCTGGAAACACAGCCTTGTTGTGGGTGATCACCCATCCAGTATTCTAGATGTTGCTAACAGCTTTGTTTATCCTTGGATCTTGTAGAAGGTACCTAGAGAGTGATCTGAGTTGGTGAACATGTTTTTGGTTTTACTAACAAAGTGCCAAAGTATTTAGAGTACAACCTAAGGGCACTTGTAAATTAGGGAGACACTTTTGAGTTTCAGCATGATTTTACTTTTTTCTTCTATTTGAAACCTTTCAGCAAGAGTCTGCCAAGGCCATTGTAGAATACACAGTGTGGGGTTACTCTGTTGTATCCTAATGTGAATCTAAGGGCACTGATGAATGCAAATTTCATTGTATGAAGAAATGTAATTCCTGCAACCCTGTATTCTTTTTTCCAGATTTATTTCAAGAGTGATTGGTGCAAGAGCAGTTTTTTTGGTGTTGAAATCCAAGCATATGTGGTTACTGTACAGGAGGCTAAGTTTTGGTGTGTGCTTTGAATATCTTGGTAATCTGTGCATTATATGATGAGTTAGGGTTCAGCCATACCCCCAAGACACTGTATTTAAAGCTTTATACAGTTCCTGGGGGTGCAATCCATTGGATCATTTTTGTAGTGTGCACCATGGAACAGAGGTACTGCTCTAGATCATGGCATAATGTTTGTTTTAGCATTATTTAACAGAAGGAAGTACATAATCAATTCTTCATGATTTAAAGACTGCCTGGAGTGAACTGTTAAGATCATAAATAATCCTATGTTTAGTACACATACCAGTCTCATCAGCACAGAGATGTTAAAATCAGAGTTGTTGCAAACAGCTATATAAATTATTGTTATATGTTTCTACAGTGTATTTGCCTGCTCTACAACCCATGATGATCTGTTCTTCCCTAAGTGTAGTTTCTGAATTGTTTTCAGATTCATTTTTATGATTTGTTTGCACCATTTGAATATGTTTTTATCAAATCTTTTGTATTTCGTTACTACATTTTGAAAACCACCCTGTCTTGTGAGATATATGTTTTTAAATACTGTACATCAGCATGGCAAATGATACATTCAAAATGTCTTCGTTACTTCAGTTTCAATACTTGTTTAACTTTTACGATGCCCCCTTTTTTCTTACGTCTTGAGTGTTTTTTCGAGGAAGACATCGCTCATTCGTACACTTCATAAAGTAACAGTAACTAATATTGGAATCTTTTGCACTGCAGAAGTCTTGTATTGGACATTTCTAAAAGTAAAACTTTTCTGCTGGCCTTTAATTCCAGTGTTCAGTACACAAAGGTTGCTGCTATCAGATTAATACACTAACAATGAAAACAGTTTTAAATTGTGGATCCAATTCTCTAGACAGTGTCAAAATGGTACAGTTGTGTTTATACTAGTTTTGATTAAGGTATTATGCTTTCATGCTTCCAAAAATTCCCACTAAAACTGTACTTCAAAATATGTCACACATTGCCTATATATACATTTATCATTATTCTATTTTAGAATGCCTGATGACCAATTCCCTTTGTTGAGACTTCTTTAGTATTTTGTTTAGATTTTAAGTAATGAAAGGGGAACAGTCAGCATTATGAGCTCCACATCTGGGGCTGGTATCAATTGGCACATTATGTGCAAAAACATTTGTTTACATACTGTTTACCACAGTATAGTAGATTTAACACACTGATTCTGCTGACTTGCAAGATGACATTTTCTGTAACCACAAATCCTATAATCCCCTTCAGCTGACATCAGAGCTGGGCTGCAACAGTGGAAGATTTAATAGCCTACAGTACATGTTCAAGTTTTTATAAGCTGTAATCTTTTTTTTGTTTTTAACCATTCTATTTATCACCCCTGAGGACCAGAACTCTCTTAGGCCACTATGCTCACCTTCTCGCTCTACCACCCACCGTGTTCCCTGCCATCTTCAAAGTTGTTATGATTCCTCCCTGGGACTGGGGGGCTACAACCCAGGGAGACCAAAGGGGCAGTGGCAGGGAGCCGGCAATGGGCATGTGGCAGAGGCACTGGTAAGGACATCACCTATCCAGGCTGGGAGAGTTTTTTCTTGTTTTAGTCCCTGAAAGCCCTCCCAATCACACCCCCTGAGTGTGAGGCACTGCTGACGCTGCGGCACAGAGCAACCCTGACTGCATCAGCCACGCAGAGTACGTGTGGTCCAGTACCACTACAGCACCCCTAGTCTCCACTTGGGGGCAGTGGAGCACCAGACAACCCCATGCTCTCCCCCCCAGGAGAGGACAGCAGCCCAGCAGGCACTCAATCCTCTCCCTCCCCTGCCAACCCCTGACACCCAGGCTCACTCCCAAACTCAGGCTGCTGGCATGGCATGAAGTGTGGCATCCAGTGCCTCAACTCTCAGTGCCACTGGGATGGCTAAGCTGTGATCTTTTGTTTGCTGGTCCCACTGTTCTCCCTGGGCTATGTTCAGTCACAGAGTGTTGTGCCTAGCCCTGGAAGAACAGTGGAATCAGCAAACATATGAGATGAGCGTATATAATCTCTAACATATACTGCAAGCTATTGATTCTCCCACTGTTAAAGCCCTGTTATGATGTCAGCTGCAGGGAATTCTGGGATTTGTAGTTATAGAAAATGTTAGTTTGGAAGTTTGCTGACCTTCACAGAAATTTTGCTGGCAGAATTCTTTTTTCACGCACAACTGATGGAGACAGTGCAGACACAATTTGTTAAAACAGGGGGTGATGGGCCCAGAAGGGCTTTTTAGCTAGCAAACAGGTCTGTAGCTTTATTCTGTGGGTGGTGTTAGCCAGTTAGTAAGTTCAAGGGTACTTCTATGAGTGTGGTTATCTGCACCAAGTACAAAGTGACACATCTTATTACAGATCAGCTTTACTCTGTTTAGCACCATATCACAGGCAGCTGTGTAGACATGGAGGCCATAATCTAGAAGTGACAAAATGGATCTGGCCACAAGAAGACGTCTAGCATCCTCAGTGAGATTGTTCTTGTAATAGTACAAGGCATCAAGTCTCCTGTTAACTATGGCCACCAGACTGTAAACATGGGGGACAAAACCAAAAGATAAGGTGTCATCCAGAGTTACTCCAAGGTATTTGAAGGTCTACTTCTGTTCAAGGTTTTGTCACTAGCCATTTTCGATGATAAAGAGTGGGACTTTCCTTTTCTGTTGGAGACTAGAGAAAAGCATGTTCTTTATTTTTTGTAACTGAGAACCAGTTTGTTGTCACAGAACCAGCTTTCTATTGTCCTCAAGTTACTCTGGAGAATGGAGGGAGGCTGCAAAAGTCATGGATTTTGGAAAAGATGACAGCATCATCAGCATAGAGGAGTACACTGACTGTGTGATAGGCAACAGGCAGTTAATTGAGGGTAAGACCAAAGAAGAAGGAGCCCACTCATGAGGGAGCAATCTTAGACCTCGTACTCTCAAATGGGGGCAGTGAGAGGATCTCAGATCTAGAAGTGGGTTGCCATCTGGGGACAAGTGACCATCAAACAGTGTGGTTCACATTAAACTCAGCTACAGAGTCAAGCCATACAAAAGTGAGGGTACTGGACTTTAGGAGGCTGACTTTGCAAGATGGGAGAGTGCCTCAGAAAGCACTAGCAAACAGGCTAGAAGGAGGTGTGGAGCAACAATGGGGAATTATCAAAACTGCCATCACAGAGGCAACAAGCCTTTGTGTGAAGCAAATAAACAAATCAAAGCGAAAGAAAAAGCCACTATGGTTCTCAAAAGAGGTGGCTGTGAAAGTCAGGAAGAAAAGATAGCATTCGAAGTATAAGGAAACACAGAAGGAGCAGGACAGAGAGCTATACCAGTTAAGGCAGAAGGAAGCAGGCAGGAAGTCAGAATAGCAAAAGGCCCAAACTGAGGAAAAGATAGCCAACTCAGTTAAGAAGGGGATAAAACCTTTTATAGGTACATCAGCGGCGTGAAAAGACAAAGGGAGGATAGTGAGGCTGAATAGAATGAGCGGTGGGTGGGCAGAGGGGACAGTGAAAAGCAGGAATACTGAGCGAATATTTCTGCTCAGTATTCACAAAAGAGGAGGGGGAAGTGCCTAATCCAATTAACAGAAGCACTCTTGATATGGTGGTCAATCCCAGTCCTTTCACAGAAGAAAGGGTTCTGCAAGAACTCCTAAAACTGAAGGCGGACAAAGCAAAGGGTCTTGATGGAATTCACCCCAGAATTCTAAAAGAATTAAGGGAGGAACTAGTGAAACCACTGGCTACTCTTTTTAATAAATCATGGGAGGATGGTGTGGTACCCGAGGACTGGAGGAAGGTGGATGTGATTCCCCTTCACAAAAGTGAGACCAAGACAGAGGCAGGAAACTACAGACCTGTCAGTCTGACCTCTGTGGTAGGGAAAGTGATGGAGTCACTTCTGAAGGAAAGAACAGTTGAGTACCTAGAGGCCAGTGGAGCACAGGACCCCAGGCAGCATGGGTTCACAGCGGGAAGGTCATGTCAGACGAATCTAATAGATTTCTTTGACTGGGTGACCAAAGTAGTAGACCAGGGAGGGGCTGTGGACATGGCCTACCTAGACTTTGCAAGGCATTTGACACAGTCCCACACAAAGATTAATAGTCAAATTAACCAGCCTGGGAGTGGGTCCCAGGGTGGTAGCCTGAGTAAAACATTGGCTGCACAACAGGACACAGAAGGTAATTGTAAATGGAGTCCTCTCTGAAGAAGGGGGTTACTAGTGGGTGCCCGCAGGGGGTTCAGTATTGGGTCCAGTCCTTTTAATGTCTTCATCAGTGACATTGCAGAGGGACTGGAAGGAAAAGTATGCCTTTTTGCAGATGACACAAAGATCTGCAACAGGGTTGATACACAAGGAGGCATGGAAAGGATGAAAAGGGACTTGGCAAGGTTGGAGGAATGGTCAGAAGTATGGCAGCTAGGATTCAATGCAAAGAAGTGCAAAATAATGCACCTGGGAAACAAGAACCCAGGGGAAGAATACAGAATGGGTGGGGAGGTAGTAACAACAACAAAAAAGGAAAGGGACCTGGGGGTAATCATATCAGATGACCTTAAGGTTAGCAAGCAATGTGAGAAGGCAGTAGGGAGGGCTGGGGGTATACTGGGATGTATAGGGAGAGGCATCAGCAGCAGAAAACAGGAAGTTGTTATCCCTCTGTACAGACAGTTGGTGAGACCCCATCTGGAGTACTGCGTCCAGTTCTGGAGACCCCATCTCCACAAGGACATAGGATAGAGGCAGTCCAGAGGAGGGCAACTAAAATGGTGCAGGGTCTGCAAGAGAAGCCGTATGAGGAGAGACTAAAGGAGCTAAATATGTATATCCTTGAGGAAAGAAGGGAGAGGGACATGATAGAAACTTTTAAGTACCTCAGTGGAATCAACAAAGTCCAAGAGGGTAGCATCTTTCAGAAAAAGAGACTTGCAAGAACAAGGGGACACAATTTAAAGATAGAAGGAGGGCGGTTCAGGGGCAATGTGAGGAAGTATTATTTCACAGAGAGGGTAGTGGATGCATGGAACAGCCTTCCTGAGGAGGTTGTGGGGTCTAAAACTGTGGGAGAATTCAAGAATGCATGGGACAGACATAAGGCAATTCTTGTGGGGGATAGGAAGAAATAGGCTGTTGGTTAACTAGGATCTGCGGCCTATCCTGTAGGTAGGGAAATGGGCAGACTAGATGGGCCTTGCGGTCCTTATCTGCCGTCAAAGTCTATGTTTCTATGAGCCCAATATGGAGCCCACAGGGACACCAGTAGATACTCCCCTTAGAGATGTGCAAAGTTGAGAAAACTTTGCTTCAACAGAACTTCACAAAGTCGACCAATTTTACAAAGTTTGAAGTGCCAACTCCACCTTCTCCGACTACACTTCTGGGTCACCAGTGTGTACAACCGAACCCCATCCTTTTTACTCCAACACCACTTGCATACTACCTCGAGCCTGCTCCTGGTACACTCATGCACTATAAATGGTTCTATCACATTATTACTGTTGTGTACATGTATATGTTCTTTTGTATGATTTGGACATGTATTGTAATTTACCCAATGTTCCACTACTGTTTATTGTACAATAACTTGTGTTCTAATTGTTGTACAATCTTACAATGTTGTATTGTTTGTACTACCCATATACTATTGTAACTGATCATCCTTTACAACCCTATGTAACCCTTCCCCCCAGGTCACACCGTGAGATGAGCAACTTGTTGTTCAGTGTACCCTCCTGGTGAAACATTTCAATGAATAAATAAATAAAAATGTTTTTGCCAGGCAAAGAAGCACATTTTTCCATGAAGTGACCAAACATCGATCACGAAGTTGCCACTTTGTGGAAAAAAGTGACACTTTATGAGAAAAAATGTTGCAAAGTTGTCGAAGTCAAAGTTGGTGATGTTGATAGGAACATTGCAAAGCTTCATGAAGCTGAAGTTTTGCAAGTTCATGGCAACCTTGCCAATGAAGTTTAACTTTTCTGCATCTCCAACTCCCTTAATATCAGGCAAGGATTAATCTGTCTTCATATACTGGGAACAATTGGTGTGATAGCTGTCAAACCAGTCAACTGTGTTTTGTGACAAACCCAGGCCAAGGAATTTGTTAAGTAGGAGCTCATGATTGGCCAGGTTGAGGGCTTTAGTAAGGTTGATAAATAAAGCTCCAGTGAGGGCATCATTGTCAATGGCCTCATTAACATAGTTGGAGCATTTCAACAACACTGTCGGTGCTGTGGAACTTCCAGATGCCATGCTGCTCTACACACTGGACACTGTATTTTTCAAGGAAGTATGCAAATGATTCCTGCAGGACACTTGACATTGTGCTTACTGGATTATTTTTGCTTTCAGGTAGGATGTGGGCTGTCATAAACCATATCCAGTTATCACAATCAGACACAGTTAAAAAAAACACATTAGTTTCATTCAGACAGGTGCGAGCCTGTGTCAATGCTTTCAATATCTAGTGCCCCCTCTATTGTTTACCATCACATGTCATGTGACAAGGTCAACCACCATGCAGAACAAACTGCTCTCCGACCTTATGGGGCACTGTTTAAGTCTGGACTGACACCAGGCCAAAAATGCATACTTTAACATGGTGAACAGTAAATAAAATTGTGGTTCCATAAAAAATAGATTTGGAAACACAAACTGAACACTTGGGGACAACATCATTGGATGAAAAGGAATACATAATGAAATGCCAGTATCAGTCTTAGTACCAACATTTATTGATCTGCATTGTAGATCTCATTACAGTGTTAAAAATAAAAAGTTGTTACAATCTTAAAAACAATAAATTGTTTAAAAACACAGTAGAAATCATATGAACATATGAAGGAGCCAGTAGATGAAGGCCATTTGGTCTATCTAGTCTGCTCATATTGCAGGGTCCACAGCCTGAACTACTGACCCTGCCCCTCTCCCCAGTCCTCCCATCCTTTCCATTATCCCTACCCATGATCCTTACCCTCCTCATGTCTATCCCAGCCTCTCTTGAAGCTGCTCACCACCTTCAATGAGACCACCTCTTCTGGCAGGCATTCCAAGAGTCTACCACCCTCTCCATGAAGAAGTGCTTCCTGGCATACCTCCTAAAACTCCCCCCTCCAGCTTAAGACTGTGCCCCCTCATGTTATGGTTGTCACTTAGTTTAAAGAGACCCTCCTTATCCAACTTATTTATCCCTTTCAAGTACCTGAAGGTCTCACTCATGTCCCTGCTCTTTCTCCTGTCCTCCAGGGAGTACTCGTTCAGTGCCTTCAACCTCTATTTATATGCCTTACCCTACTTGTCCACTATCATCTTTGTAGCTCTTTTGTGAACCTTCTCCAAAAAGTTAATGTCCTTTTTAAGGTGCGAGCACCAGCACTGAACTCCATACTCTACACACAAATATGTATATATATATATATATAGCATGGGATAGTGTGTCTTATTCAAATTAAATGCACACCCGAGATGTGGGATGCTACATAAACCCTGAGAGCAAAGTTCAAGGGGTCTACAAAGCATCCCACAGTAAAGATGTACATTCAGTTCTCAAAACATACTACCCCATGCTTTATTTTATATAACTAACAAACAACTTTTTCCAACCAGACTGTGCCTATTGATGCTATGATTCCTCTCACTGTTCCCAGTTCATACTCAGTGCCATCACTTTTCTTCAGACAGTAAATGAAGTTTGACAGTACAGAATCTAGTTTGATAAGTGCAAATTTTGTAAAGTCTATGTCTTCACCTGCTTCTCTTAAGTATGTCTGGAACAGCCATAAGTCATTGTCAGTTTTTCTATTTTTTTTTCTCTTTGTGTTGGCGTTTTCCTGCTCATCAATAAAAAGCTGTCTCTCTTCAGTGGGAGGGACAGTATTGCAAAATGAGATGTCATTTTGGTTTTGTTTCTTTTTTTAACAAAACAAAATGCTGCTTTATTGCTGCAACTGTGCTCTTTACTGGTGGTTTAGTGAGCTGCCACTTTCCTGTCAGGTACAATCACTGAATTGATTCTCAAGCAATACCATTTCTTAAACAGTACAGATGCCTTTGACAGACTTAGGAGCTTGTGACAGGTTCTGTTACTCTGAGTACATGGGCATGGTAATAACCCATTGGTTATTATGGCAACTATCAACTCGCTGAGCCCATAGGAAAAATTGCTAGCCAGTAAATATATATATACATATATATATATATATATATATATATCTCATATGTGCCATATAGAAGAAATAAAATAATGAACTACAGTGTGGAACATATTTATTTATTAGTAACTGCAAGGACTTACTGGCATTGACAGAGATATGGTAATTGGATGAAAATGACTAGGACACCAGGATAGAGGGCTATAGGTTATTCCAAAGGGAAAGGCCTGAAAGAAAAGAGGGTAGGGAGACTCTCTTCATAAGATAGCGAGTTCCTGTGGAAGACAAAGAGAACATCGGTAGCACAAACAGTGCCAGAGTTCATGTGGGTTAGGTTAAGGGAAAAGGGAAGTGAAAGACTCACCCTGGGGGTCTGCTACAGGTCCCCAAATAATTCATTCAGTGAGCTGCTACAATAAAAAGAGTAAATGCAGTATTGAAATATAATAAGTGGGGATGAGCAGCAGATGAAAAAGGCAATTCTCCCCCAGTAAAAGGCCTTGGTTAGACCACACCTGAAGGACACAATAACTGCATTTTAAAATATATGTTTAATTGCTAAAAGAGCTTATCTGCTTCCATTTAATGATTCACAGTTACTCATGTTTCTCATTTTCTCTTCTTTGAAAATAACTATATTTCAAAATTTGCCTTTCACTCACACAATTCTCATGCAGGAATGTCTACAGAACTTAGCTGAAATGTTCTGGAGATATACTGTACAAGTTGTATAAACACAGTGGAAACTAAATTATATGGACATTGAATATTTTACTGCCACTTCTTCATGACAGGAACTTTGAATAAACTGCTTTGATTTCAGTGGAACTTAGCCCCAAATCACTGTAGGTTTTAAAGAACTCACAAAAATTGACAGGGCAGAAAATATATGTCTTCTCATATAGCAAAAGAAGACCCTAGTATACAAACAAGAATATTCTGTATTTTAAGCAATTATTGTTATGCAGGAACTTATTTCTAAGCCTAAATTTAATCATAGTTTTGGTGTTCTGCCATTAACATTGAGTATTACCATACATGTTTAAATAAACATCTTTATTTGAACACAACTCTTTCTGGACCTATTTAACAAAAAGCTGTTTCAGACCATATGCAGTATGTATGTATGTATGTGTATATATATATATATATATATATATATATATATATATATATATGTATGTGTGTGTGTGTGTGTGTGTGTGTGTGTGTGTGTGTGTGTGTGGTCAGGCAAGTCTGGATAAACTGTGTTTGCAAAATCCTAATGGCACTGCGTGCTGAAACTAGATGCTTGCACAATACAGAATGCTAATTTAAATCACATCAGAAACACCTGTAAGATGTTTTACCTCTGTGATCTTATTAATGAGTAAGTTGCTTATATCCTAATGTATTGTTGTATTTGTGTATATGTGTTACTATCCTAAATCTATATTGCTGTGATTCACATTTGAAAAATCAATGCCAACTATTAACTGCAAAATGAGTAATTTCATGTTTAAAAGTTGCTTGTTACAGAGTCCACATAATTTTAATTTTTAACATTAATGATAATCACAGACCACTTTAATGTTCTAGATGTGACATGCACAAGAAAAAGGTAAGTGTACAAATCTGAAATCAGCTCTGCAATGAAGGAGATTCTTGTTGACTTGCCAGTTTGGATTTGATCAGATCCCCACCCTTTTACATTCTAACTAGGTCAGAAACTCTTGTAATCAAGCTATGCAAAGTAGATAAAAGCACATCAAGCAGGGTTTAAATAATCCCCCTGGAGTTCTTTAATATGGTGAAATCTATATTTTCTTAAGCCCCATTCCATAGTGCCAACTTGGAGCAGCCACTCACAGAAAAGGACATTGCCAGTAAAAGGGGCTAAAAGTGCAGAATATACACTGTACATCTTTTAGTTATGTCCTTGGCTCTGGCTTTTCACACATATAGTGTAGTCTAATCCCTTCCCCCACTCTAACCTGCCATCGGCTTGTGGGCACTTTAACTTTAGTCTTACCTAACTACTTCCATCACCAGAGGTTCCTGATCTGGCCCACATGGTGCATGGCTAAGCAAAAGCAATGTTAATATTTGTCACTGTGGCTGGGTAAGGCCCAGAGCAATGGTCAACATGTAAGTAATTAGACATGGTGGTGTACAGCATCATCTCATGCACCAAGCTGTGTTTTTCTTCTGCTGTTTTTCCCTGTCCACTGCTAGATGATGTAGAATACTACATTATGTCTGTTCTGTGAGTAACCAGTACATAGTCACCAAAATTCTAATCCACATTAGTTATATTAGAATAGTGTAATGATCTTTAAATTACGTATTTTTATTCTTTTACCCTATTCATAGTTCTTGTCAGTGAAATGAATAGTGGTGCCAGTCCCCAAGCTCTCCTTCACTGCCATGCATGAGTTTCTGTTCCAATTCATGTGATCAGTACATATACAGTAAGGGGCAACAAATCACCTGAATTGTATCTTATGAAGTTTACAAAAATGAATATAAACAGCAATCAAAAACATAATATAATGAATTAAGCCTTCAAAGTGTGCTCATTTTTAAATGTAAGTTTTACCCCATCATAATAAGGGCTACTGGTGCCAGAGGTACATTGTAACAATAAAAATGAAGCATCATTGTTATCCTGGTTACTTTCATTACTATTCATTAAAGGTGATAAGATATGTTTTTGTTTTACCTCTAGATGCCCTCCTGTTGTCCCTTTAGTGTCTATCCAATAATCTGATATGTTTTTAACCTTTTTTGTTAAATTAATAATCTAACTGTGCTGCCTTTGATCTACCCTTATAAAATGGGTCTGCAGAATTCTGCATCCTGATTGGCTGAGCCTATGGTCATGTCCTTATCAGGGCATATTGTGCCAACCATCACCTCTTCAGCCAGTCAGAGAAGATAACAATAGAAATCACTGTGTCCAAGTCTGTCCTGTCTGAGCTAAAGCCCTCCAGAACTCCATCCTATACACTGTGGCCAACCTACAGTCCCCCCAACCCACTCTGCAACACCACCCAAATACAGTGCAAGTAAAACATGTTCATGGAAAATTCTGACCTCTGCTCCCACTGGTTCACAAAAGAGCAGTTCAAAACCCCCACAGAGCACCACCTGTGGTCCATAGTACATTTACAATCTGCACAAAGAGCCACCCGCAATCCATGGTGATGGTGCATCCCTGTGTGCTGCTAACAAAATGGCTCAGAGACCCAGTTCTCCTGTACTTTTTTTTAAAATGGAGCAAGCTTGCAGCCTGTTATTCTTTGCAGGCTGACTCTACAAACACTCTTTTAATGGCTTATTTCAAATATTAAAACTTTCACCTCTTCATTTGAGAAAGCCATCCCTGATCCAGTGAGAGTTGAGCTTGTGCCACAGAAACGCAGCTTTCAAATCATGCCCTAAACCCGATCCTTTGTCAGCTGTTGTAAAACAAGTTGTCAAACTGTTTCTTAAAGTTAAAAAAAAACTCATACAACATCGACAATCTAGCAGGTTTTGCTGTAGGGAGCAGCTGAAATGGTGATCAAAGAAGTGCTATGAGAAAAGCACCAATGAAGTGACTAGTGAGGTACCCACTTGTTCCCTCTCCTCTAAGCAGAACTTGCTGGGCATTCATTCATATTTCCATCATATCACTGGACTAGCTCCTCAACCAGGTCCTTCACACAACAGTGTTTTTTTTTTCTTTTTTTAACACATCCCAGCTTTCAATATAAGCAGCCAAAAATGGGATTGGGGAAGTGTTATCAGAACAGCACGGGATAGGGTCTGGCAAGGGACATGCTCACTCCCACTCCTGTAAGAAAAACTCACTTACTCCATTATCAAAATAAAAGAAAAAGCATATTGTGAAGAATTTGTTTTGTGTGTGGGGGCAGTAGGAACGAGGAACAGATGGACACTATAGCCCCCTGCTTAATTTTAATCAGAGATGTCCACAATACAATGGATGACCAGGACTACTTTTTGTTTTTATCTATGATATTTTGTTTATTCATTTTATGTGCGGTTTTCATGAGCATTTATTTATTTATTTAGTTTCTAATATGGCCGCCAGGTTAGGCGTGTTGCCGTCACTCGGGTTTGAACCTCTGTTTGTGTGTTAGTTTTACGTTATTTTAATCTATTATTTTAGTCTATTTTAGACTTTGTGAACCCTTGGGTTTTGTACTGGTTCGGCAGGACTAACCAAGGAGCTTATCAGTTGGGCTTTTCGGCTTTCCGTTGTCACGGACCTGCGGTGGTGTTTCTGGAGTTCCGACAAGGATCCATTCAGCAGAGTAACGTCAGAGGGGCTCTTTTGTTTCTGCCCCATTCTGCGGTGGTATCTCTGGATTTCCGATAGGATTCATTTCAGCGGAGGAATGTCGGAGGGGTTTTCTTGTTTCTGCCCCCTCCTTTCAGTGTTCAGCTCCTGACGAGTTCGGGGCAGAGAGCGGGAAGCCTTTCGGTCCGAGTGAATGTTTGAATTCATTCTTTGGGACCGTTTGTTGTTCTGGAAGGCTCGTGGAGTCCTGGACTGTTTTGGATCAGATGGCTTTGGATGTCTCTGTCGGTTGCTTCCGTGATTAATCTCGCGTGTTCATTTCGTTGGGAATAGGGCTTGAAGAGCCCATTACTTTCTCGCTGCTCAGAACCCCGGTGGAGGATTTGGAATGGAGTTACATTGGATGGGTTTGCCCTCTCCTTTCTTTTTGGCTGGAACATTAATCTGACGCTATTTGACTCAGTCAAGTTTAACTGTGATCAGCTTAGTTTTCAGAGTGCTGAACGGCCCTATCTGAGTAAGGTTTTAGTAACTGGCTGTGTAACTCTGGTTTCAGCCTCTGTTAGTTAATTACCTGGTAGGTGTCCTGACTTGGAGCTTTTGCTATGCTGCAGGGAGTTTGGGGGTATTTTTTAGTCAGGGAGCTGGCTGGAGTACCCCACCCCCTTGAGTCAGGAGGACTGCCACTTTTGTGGTAGTCTTCATGACTCTTTGGTAAGGGTAGTTTTGGTCTCCTTCAAAGGATTACCTATTTGGGAGAAACATGGGGCACGAGCTAAGCTGATTTTTTCTACCAAATTTTACAGATTCCTGAATTATCCTGGTGAAATTTTGGACTTTTCTTGCATTATACCCATCCATTCCTGCCTGATAAGGAAATATTATTTTAAGGACTTTGATTTGGTTTGATTTTTTTGATTATGGCTTTTGGACACTGGGGATGAGAGGACTTTGTGTCCTTTAGCTTTTTTAGTTTTGATTTATTTTATCTCCTTTTGTGAGGGTAGAACAAATATCATCTTCCCCCTTGTTGTGAGAGAACTTGAGAGGAGTTTTTGTTCTTGGCCCTCTGCTGTTATATCCCATAAGGGCTAGGCAGTGAGAGTGCCTTGTCCCTTTCCTTCCCGGTGGTGAGAGCAATCCGGGGGGGGGGGGTAATAGTTTAGGTTTAGGCTTTTCTTTCTTTTTAAGTTTATATTTATGATTGTTAAATTGATTGTTAATTAGTTTTGTTGTTGGTTTTGGTTTATTTTACTTAAGCTTCAACATGTGTTGGCCTTTAGCTCCCACGGTGGTGCGCTTTTCATCCTCCTCCCTTCGTGCCCTCTGCCCCTTTGTCACTCCTCCTCTTCATTTTGACATCTACCAGCGCTGTAGAGCTCTGGGTATTGTTCGTGGGGGGTTGTAACAGGGGTGGATGAATGAGCGGTCCATCGTGATCGGGTAGTCAGGTCCAGGAGGCGCCCCTCAAGTGGAATCCAGATCGAGGTTTTCCTGTCTGGTAGCCATACCCAAGGGCACCACAGAGATTAGTGGGCAGATAGGCTTGACAACCCCTGAAGTTTGTCCAACTCGGGCGGTGTTATGCAATGCCAGGTCTGTTAGGAATAAACCGCTATTATTGCCGATCTTGTTGGTTCGGTTGACCTGGCCTGCATCACCGAGGACCTGGCTGGATGAAATTACCCTGGCCCCATCTTGAGGCCATGATTCCGCCGGGTACTCGTGATACACTGCCCGAGATTGGACCCCAGGGCCGGGGGTTGCAGTCTGTTTTAAGATGGAATTGGGTCTCACGAATGTGGTATCGGTGAGACTGGGTCCTTGAGTGTACAGTCGTAGCAGGTGTAGGCGTCAGATCGCCCTTCATCTACCGCCCACCCGAGATGGGAGAGGCTTTACAGGAAGTAGCAGACTTTCATCGACACATGCTTGAGCGCCCAGGTTGATGGTCCTGGGTGACTTCAACGCCTGGGTCGACGATGAACTCTCAAATTTGGGTAATGACTTCTCCAATTGATGTCTTTGGGCCTTACACAGGTGGTTTCCACTGCTACGCACAAATCTGGACACTCTTAGATCTAGTCTTCCTTCTAGGATCAACGATCCGACATGGGGTGGAACCAGTCGCCTGGTCTGATCACCACATCGTGAGGTTCAATTTTTGCACCCCCCTGAGAAGACCAGCCCCTGTGGAGATGGTCAGGTACCGCCCATTATGGAATGTAACTCCACAAGGTCTAGCGGTGGTCCTTGACCTCTCATCCTTCGGTTCAGTGAGCAATGGCCCAGAAGCATTAGTGTTGGCCTATAATAAGGCCGTCACGACGGCTCTGGATTCCATTGCTCCTGTTTGTGAGCACCCCAGATCCCTTCGCCCCGGAGCCCCATGGTTTGATGGGACCCTGAGGGAGATGCGGAGACAGGGGCGAAGGTTAGAGCGTCACTGGCGCAGGTCCGCCCTTGATGCCGACCACTCTAGATTGATGGAACATTATGTTAACTATCAATCTGCAATCACCCATAAGAAGGCAGAATTCCTGTCCAGGAGATTGCAGTTGCTCAGAATCGACTGCTCAGCTGTTCGAACTGTAGACAGACTGTACAACCCAGCCTGCCTGCATGTTGGAAAGCTTTTCAGCAGAGTGTGACGAGCTCGCCGATACTTTGCAACTAAAGTGGCCGACATCAGGAAGAACCTGGGTCCGCAAGCTCTATGGGTGAACCTTTTGGTCAGCATGAGATGACAGTGCCTCATTTCTCCTGGAGTTCCTTTCGGACGACCTGAGTTCGTGGACATTATGAGGATCATCCATTTTATGCGCCCCACAAGTTGTGGTTTGGATCCCGTCCGACTCCCTTATTCTGGGTTGTTTGACATCATTGGTCCGGTCTTGGCGCAAATAGTCTGGTGCTCCTTGGAATTAGGTGAGTTTCTGTTCCTTGAAAGAGGCTGTGGTAACTCCTCTCTTGAAGAAAGCTTCCTTGGACCCGACTCTTATTCTAGTTATCGACCTATCTCTAACCTCCCTTTATTGGGAAGGTTATTGAGAAGGTCGTGAGGTTCAACTGGATGACCATTTAACCATCCATAATGTCTACGTAATCCTTCCAGTTGGGCTTCCGTAAAGACATAGTACCGAGACTGGCTGGTTCGGGTGTTAAATGATCTTCTGATGGCGAGGATCAGAAGAGACGCTCCATTCTTGTTCTTCTTGATCTCTGCAGCCTTTGACACAGTGGACCACGTGGTGCTATTAGCTCGCCTGGGGCAAATTTAGAGATGTCTGGAACCATTC
Source organism: Neoceratodus forsteri (assembly GCA_016271365.2). NCBI lineage: Eukaryota > Metazoa > Chordata > Ceratodontiformes > Ceratodontidae > Neoceratodus > Neoceratodus forsteri. Next base: position 1,319,587,855 of record CM028132.1, read on the forward strand.
TGCAATGGTTCACGCCATTTTACCGGAGATCGCAGAGAGTTGTGTCAGGATTTTTCCTCTGACCCAATCCTCTGTTGTGTGGAGTGCCCCAGGGATCCGTGCTGTCGCCCATGTTGTTTGCAATGTATATGCTGCCCTCGAGGTATCATTAGACGATATGGGCTGAGGTTTCACTGCTATGGATGACACCCAGCTCTATCTGTCCTTTGCACCCGACCAGGATGGAGCTCTCTTGGTGTTTAACAACTGTCTGAGGGAGATCCAAGACTGGATGGATTCTAGTTGGCTAAAGTTGAACTCGGAGAAAACAGAGGTGCTGGTAGTGGATCCTGGTGGTCGGTGGTGAGGCCAGATATCGGTGCTCCATCTGGAATTATTCTCGTGGAGTATCTTTGCCGCCCTCAGAACAGGTGCGAGCCTTGATTCATTCTTGACGACAGGCTGACTCTCAAAGCTCAGGTGTCAGCTGTTGTCAAGACTTCTTTATCATCTCAGGAACATTGCCAGGGTGAAGCATCTTGTTCCATTTGACTCCCTGCCTACTTTGGTTCATGCTTTTGTATCTTCACGCTTAGACTATTGCAACGCCCTGTACTTTGGGCTTTTTGGGGTTGAAATCTGTCACCTACAGCTGGTGCAGAATGCTGCAGCCCGGGTTTTGACTGGGACAAGTCGTTTCTGTCATATTACTCCCATGCTGCGCAAACTGCACTGGCTGCCTGTGCGGTGGCGGATCACCTTTAAAGTCATTTTGTTGACTTTCAAAGCCCTTCACAACCAGGGTCCAGCCTATCTGAAAGACCTCCTGGTGCCTTACTGCCCTGACCGATCACTCCGCTCGGCCGACATGGGGTTGTTAGAGATCCCAAGAGTGAGCTTGAAATCTTCTGGCAGCAGAGCATTTTTATATGCTGCACCCACTCTTTGGAACTCTCTACCATGTCGGTTACGGCAGTGCACCTCCGTGGAACTCTTTAAAAAGGATCTGAAAACTTACTTGTGGAGCATGGCTTTTTTAGATAATTAGTTATTTATTAATGCTTTGGATTTTATTATTATATATTTTATCTTGTTGTATGCTGATTTTATGTATATGTTTGTTTATGTAGTGTTTGAACTGTCAAAGTTGTTAAGCACCTTGATATATTGAAAGGTGCTATACAAATAAAATTATTATTATTATTATTATTTATTATTATTATTATTATTATTATTTACCAGGTAAGTGCACTAGACAAGAATGCTGCCTATTTTCAGGCATGACCCAGGAGAGTTACAAATAATGGAACAATGTACAGACAGGACTACATTGGGCATATCACAACATGATTTAAGCAAATTTGGACAAAGCAGTGTTTACAAGTGGAACAAAGACAATTACAAAAATAATACAAAAATTAAGTGTGCTAGACAAGAATGTTAACTACTTTCAGGCAGCAACCAGGAAGAGTTGCATGTAGCAGTACAAGTAGGAGTACAGTAACCATGTCACAACTGATTTATGCAGAAATGGGTCCACAAGACCGTATATGCAGTGGTTCAAAATATACTGTAGTTTTATACAATATTGAGGAGACAGTACTGAAGCAGGTGGCAGAAGTGCAGATATAGGAAAAAATGCCATTAAGTGGAGCAGGTATAGCAACCAGCTGGGAAGCTCAAAGAGTAGTGGATCAGGAGCAAATGTCAGAGTCACTAAAGAAGGAGTAAAGACCCTTTTAAAAGCATGGTAGGATTTGAAGACTTTGACATTTAGAGGGAGTGAGTTCTAGGTTTTGGAAGCAGATACTGTAAAGGAAAGTTCCCCTTTTTTGGTGGAACATCTAGGAATTACAAGAGGAGATTGTTCAGAAAATCTCAGGGGTAAGCCTGAATGAGATAGTTTAACATAGAGGAAGGGGGATCAGAAGCTCCAGTTCTGACAATGTTATCAATTAAAAATCCAGCAGTATAGAGCTGATACGAGGATGAGGAGAGAAAGGCAAGTCGAGAGTAGAGCTGGCAGCGATGAGTTAGTCTGGGCACAGAGGCTACAAATTGGCATATGCTATTACTGCATGTGCTCCATTTTTGGAAAGCTCCCTTGTTCTCATCTAGATATGCCATAGAGTCATATGTAAGACAAGGGCAGAGTTTTGCTTGAGCTATAATAGGTCTGGCAGCAGAATTGGGGAGGTCCTGATTTTATAGACCAGTCCCAGTTTTTTGTTAACCACTTTACAAGTGGCTACAAATGTGAAGGTTGAAATAAAGAGATGGGTCAAGTGTAACCTGAGACATTTATTTAACAATTTTGTTGGGGACTCATTTTATAAGCAGAGTAAGATGCTCTGAGGTGTGGTTTCTGGCCTGATAAGAGAACATTCCAGTTGCTAAAGGCACTTGGTGCAAGCACCTTGTGCCTCATTACGCACTATGGGGTGTGCTCTTATCAGGCCACAAAGCACACCTCATTGTGTTTTATTCCTTACTGAATCCCTCTCTCCTCAGCAGTTGCTGCTCTCTCCTTTCAAACTGCCTGAGCATTCTATGACATCGATAACACCATTCCAAGCCATTCAGAGTAACAGCATTGAATGGTATTACTGATGTAATAGAATGTCATAGAATGACTTATAAATATGGAAAGAAAGAGCAGTAGTTGGCTAGGGGAGCGGAACTCTGTGTAGCTCAGAAGACACCCCAAAGCTTAATTATTTAATTTTTACAAATTAAAGCATATCAGAATGCATAACTGGCATTGAAAGGAAGATGAAAGGGCAGTTAACTATGTAAAAATTATATTCTGTCTCCTTTAAAAGCATTTAAAATTACATGCCATAAAATTAGACTCATAAATGTTTTAATGAATAGGTGCCCTTTCCCAAGATCAGTTATTACACTGCACATAGCAGTGCAGCTCAAACACAACATAAAGTAAAATTAAAATACAGTATACTGATGTACAACAGCATACCCTTAGAGATGAATACCTCCTTAAAAATTGTTAACAAATTAGCTAATTTCCACCACACATCCAGCATGAAAATGTATGCTGTGTCTAAGGAACTCAGTGAGTAGTAGAACAGAGAACCTTGGGAATCACCCATCCCAGTTTGACTTCAAAACTGAGTTCAGGGTTCTTTCTCTGGGTATAAAGTACTTTTCCAAATTTAAAAGAAAGTAAGTCTGTCAGAAGATTTCTGGTAAAAGAGTGAAAACCTTGGTTAACCGTTTTTCCACTTAACACCCTCTTCCTCTCCAAAAACAAAATAAGAATATACTAATTACTCAAGTAAAAATCTATACAACCTTTACTAGGGAGATTGCATGAAAACAGAATCTGTTGCCCCTGAAGTTCATCATAGAAACATAGAAACATAGAAACATAGACTTTGATGGCAGATAAGGACCGCAAGGCCCATCTAGTCTGCCCATTTCCCCACCTACAGGATAGGCCGTAGATCCTAGTTAACCAACAGCCTATTTCTTCCTACCCCCCACAAGAATTGCCTTATGTCTGTCCCATGCATTCTTGAACTGTTCCACAGTTTTAGACCCCACAACCTCCTCAGGAAGGCTGTTCCATGCATCCACTACCCTCTCTGTGAAATAATACTTCCTCACATTGCCCCTGAACCGCCCTCCTTCCATCTTTAAATTGTGTCCCCTTGTTCTTGCAAGTCTCTTTTTCTGAAAGATGCTACCCTCTTGGACTTTGTTGATTCCACTGAGGTACTTAAACATTTCTATCATGTCCCCTCTCTCCCTTCTTTCCTCAAGGGTATACATATTAAGCTCCTTTAGTCTCTCCTCATACGGTTTCTCTTGCAGACCCTACACCATTTTAGTTGCCCTCCTCTGGACTACCTCTATCCTGTCTATGTCCTTGCGGAGATGAGGCCTCCAGAATTGGACACAGTACTCCAGATGGGGTCTCACCAACTGTCTGTACAGAGGGATAACAACTTCCTGTTTTCTGCTGCTGATGCCTCTCCCTATACATCCCAGTATACCCCCAGCCCTCCCTACTGCCTTCTCACATTGCTTGCTAACCTTAAGGTCATCTGATATGATTACCCCCAGGTCCCTTTCCTTTTTTGTTGTTGTTACTACCTCCCCACCCATTCTGTATTCTTCCCCTGGGTTCTTGTTTCCCAGCTGCATTATTTTGCACTTATTTGCATTGAATCCTAGCTGCCATACTTCTGACCATTCCTCCAACCTTGCCAAGTCCCTTTTCATCCTTTCCATGCCTTCTTGTGTATCAACCCTGTTGCAGATCTTTGTGTCATCTGCAAAAAGGCATACTTTTCCTTCCAGTCCCTCTGCAATGTCACTGATGAAGACATTAAAAAGGACTGGACCCAATACTGAACCCTGCGGTACCCCACTAGTAACCCCTCTTTCTTCAGAGTGGACTCCATTTACAATTACCTTCTGTGTCCTGTTGTGCAGCCAATGTTTTACCCACTCCCAGGCTGGTTAATTTGACTATTAATCTTTTGTGTGGGACTGTGTCAAATGCCTTGCTAAGACTAGGTAGGCCATGTCCACAGCCCCTCCCTGGTCTACTACTTTGGTCACCCAGTCAAAAAAAATCTATTAGATTCGTCTGACATGACCTTCCCGCTGTGAATCCATGCTGCCTTGGGTCCTGTGCTCCACTGGCCTCTAGGTACTCAACTATTCTTTCTTTCAGAAGTGACTCCATCACTTTCCCTACCACGAGGTCAGACTGACAGGTCTGTAGTTTCCTGCCTCTGTCTTGGTCCCACTTTTGTGAAGGGAATCAATCCGCCTTCCTCCAGTCCTCGGGTACCACACCATCCTCCCATGATTTTATTAAAAGAGTAGCCAGTGGTTTCACTAGTTCCTCCTTAATTCTTTTAGAATTCTGGGGTGAATTCCATCAGGACCCATTGCTTTGTCCACCTTCAGTTTTAGGAGTTCTTGCAGAACCCTTTCTTCTGTGACAGGACTGGGATCGACCCCTATCAAGAGTGCTTCTGTTAATTGGATTAGGCACTTCCCCTCCTCTTTTGAATACTGAGCAGAAATATTCATTCAGTATCCCTGCTTTTCACTTTCCCTCTGCTCACCCACGTTCATTCTATTCAGCCTCACTATCCCTCCCTTGTCTTTCTCGCTCGCTGATGTACCTATAAAAGGTTTTACCCCTTCTTAACTGAGTTGGCTATCTTTTCCTCAGTTTGGGCCTTTGCTATTCTGACTTCCCTCCTGCTTCCTTCTGCCTTAACTGGTACAGCTCTCTGTCCTGCTCCTTCTGTGTTTCCTTATACTTCGGAATGCTATCTTTTTCTTCCTGACTTTCACAGCCACCTCTTTTGAGAACCATAGTGGCTTTTTCTTTCATTTTGATTTGTTTATTTGCTTCACACAAAGGCTTGTTGCCTCTGAGATGGCAGTTTTGATGATTCCCCATTGTTGCTCCACACCTCCTTCTAGCCTGTTTGCTAGTGCTTTTCTGAGGCACTTTCCATCTTGCCAAAGTCAGCCCTCCTAAAGTCCAGTACCCTCACTTTTGTATGGCTTGACTCTGTAGCTGAGTTTAACATGAACCACACTGTTTGATGGTCACTTGTCCCTGATGGCAACCCACTTCTAGATCTGAGATCCTCTCACTGCCCCGATTTGAGAGTATGAGGTCTAAGATTGCTCCCTCACGAGTGGGTTCTGAAACTAGCTGTCTAATGCTTGCCACCTGTAGGGCATCAAGAATGGCCCTGCTCTTGGATGTGGCTGCAGCAAATGTGCTCCAGTTAACATCTGGCATATTCAGGTCTCCCTCAATAGTATCTCCCTTTCTCTGCCATTCTAAGAATGCCTTCTATCATATCCTTGTCCATTCCCTCCCCCTGACATGGGGTCTGTACACAACCCCTGTGCGGATTGTGGTGCCCTTTCCAGTCTCCAAGGTGACCCACAGTGCCTCCTCTCCTCCCTGTTTACTCTTTTGTTCAGTTGCTTTTATCCCTTCCTTTACATAGAGAACTACTCCTCCCCCTCTTCTCCCCTGCCTGTCTCTCCTGTAGGTTATGTACCCTGGTATGTTAACATCCCAGTCATGGTTCTCTGTGTACCATGTTTCTGTGACTGCTATGATATCCAGGCATCCCTCTTCCATCAAGGCCATCAGCTCAGGGAGCTTGTTGCCCAGACTACAGGCATTGGTACTCATTACCCTCCATTTCCTGATAGCCTTACTCCCTTTTGCCCCATCCCTGTCCTTCTTGCCTTTGTCACTTTCTCCATTTACCCCTGCCCTTCTCCCTATCGACATCTCTATGTTGGTGTTTGCCGCACTTACTACCATGATTATTTGGGGTGGGGTAGGATTTCCCTGCTCCTTTCCAGTGCCTCCCCCCTTGGCTAGTTTAAAAGCTTGCCAATGAAGCATTTAAACCTATCACCTAGGATCCTGGTTCCCCTCCCAGACAGATGCAGCCCATCCTGCCAGTATAGGCTTGCATCACTCCAGGTGGACCCCCAGCCCCCAATGAAGCCAAATCCCTGAGCTCCACACCAGTTTTTCAACCACTGATTGAATCCCATGGTGCGGAACACCCTAGCCTCTCCTATGCCATAGATGGGCAGCACCTCCGAGAAGGTTACTGCATGCTACTTGACTAAGGCCCTCCCAATTCCATAAACTCTTCCTGCACTTCTCTAATCCTTTCTTAGCCAGGTCATTTGTTCCTAGGTGGACAATGACATCCAGCTCCCTCCCCTGTGCAGCTGCTCCGGCAATCCTGAGGATTCGCTCCCTGTCCCTCCAAGCCATGGCACCAGGCAGGCACCTTACCTCCCTCTCCCCTTCCTCCCCCAGTTCTACCTTCCTAACAATGGAGTCCCCCACCAGGAGTTGTTTCCTTGCCCTGCAGGGTCCCCTGCCACCCTCCTGTGGGACTCCTTTGTGGAGGTTCCCAGCATCCTCCTTGGTCTCCACTGCGGGTGCCTCCATAGAGGAACCACACTTTGCCAGAATGGCATAGGACTTGTGGAGAGGTACAACTGGAGGGATGCACCTCTGTTCCACCACCCTCACCGTCCCTGAGCCCACTGTGGTCCAACCGCTCCTCTTTCTTGGCAACCTCTGAGGCAACGGCAGTGGCACTGGTGGTCCCTGGATGGGAGAGGAGGTCCCACAAATCCCATCAGATCCAGAACTCATAATTCCATTTCTGTAAAATCACAATCAATTGTTATGAACATTATGATGATGTTGCAAGCCTTGTATTATTACTTCAGGTGCAGAGCACCAACAAGAGAATACCATTCTAAGGGTCATGAGTGTTGTTTTCTTGCTTTATTTGCATTGTCAGTGCCATAGACCACGCTATGGCTAAGTAGGTACACTGATACCATGTGTCCTAGGCCTTGGTTAGTGCCTATAATGGGCTTGTCTACCTATTGTACTGAACTATATTGTATGGCTACTGCAATGAAGCCCATTTTGTGTGAAGTGTATGTGGAATGTAACTGAGAAGAAATTGTGTATTATGTTGTTATGATATACTGTCTATTTGTTACCTTCTAATTATAACCAAAATTACTCCTCCACAATGAGACAGCATACAGTGAATGAGGACTGGTGCAGGTAAGGGATCACCAGCCCCTCCTTGGAACTGCTACCAAATCAGGGCACTCCCTGAGGAAGTTCCCACAGAGAGAAGTGTAGCAGCACACTGGACGTGTTATGTGCACAGTATATTGGCAAGAGCACAACCATTCATTATTTTTGCATTGAGCATGATATACTGCAGCTGTCTAATGGAGATGTGAATAAAACGTTCCTGCAGTAACAACTGAATGCCTATGGTAAGCTTATTTCTGACTGCAGGTAATTTTGATTTGGTAGTATTTATAAATGGATCCTGCCTTGCCTGGCAATTCTGCTAGAAAGCACTGTAAATGGGTTCTTGACTCAATGGTGTGTCTATGTCTCATGAATAGAATTTGCATTATCACCATTATTATTATTCACATTAACTAAATAGTGACTAAGAAAGGAACACTAAGTGATAACATATGCCAAATACTGAAGATTATGTTGTTCACTGTTACCCATGTGGTATTACTGGTTAAGAGCAATCAGTGCTATAATTTTAAACATGCATTTCATGGTAAAGAAAACTGATCACAAAACTGTCCAAATGTTACTGTATTCCAGCTACCAGCACTGGCATTCACATATGACACTATCTTCTCTTTCAGGAAGCAGCCCTAGCTGAAATTATGATGTGGTTAATGATGAAGGCTTATTACATGTTTGTTAAATGAAATGTCTTGCAACAGAGCCTGATGATATCCTTTCTGTGAATAGCAGATGACTCACAGCTCATGTAACACTCTGTTATTTACTAAATTAATGGATTTTCCCCAAATAAAAGAGTATTCCTGTCTGAAAAACTAAAACCACCCTCCCCACAGCTTAAAGAGTGTACTTGCCATAGAGTGACATCACCACAGCGAAGACCATCACAGCGACAGAATTCACCTGAAAGTTTCAGATCACTGTGAAGGTCCCCGCTGACACCAGCAGTGCATCTCCTGGTGTTTCACCCCCTCCTCAAGAAAATTACAACTTGGAGTTATGCATTTAGAGACCGGGTATGTGTGGGGGCAGAGCACCCCCATATGGGGGGTTCAGGGGGCACAGCCTTCTGAAAAAAACACACCGACATCCCCGACAGCACAATGCCTACACTTGGCATTGTGTCTGTCACTGTTGGGGATGTCGGCAAAGTAGATGTTGCCGCACGATAGTAGAACCAACTTAAAGAGACACATTTACTATGTGAACAGTGGTCATCATGTTTGGAAAGTCCATGCAATGCTTTTAATTCAGGTATTGGGCTTACTGTACCTATAGTAGAGAGCAGTCCAGAGATATGGATGAGAAAGTCTGCACTAACCTGTTTATACTGGACACGTTAGTGCAAGAGCTTTGCATGTCGTATAACGGTTGACTGCTATAACATTCAGCCGCAGCTGCACATCCAGTTTCTATACTGTTCTACACTGCCACCATTTTTACAACCCTGTAATTTCATTGAGGGTGAAGCTATGCTTAACTATAATGTTTTAGGCACTGCTTCGCCTTTAATGTTATCACAAATTTGTACAACTTATGCCAACACACTGAACTGCAGTATAACTAAATGGCAGACTTAGTCATCAATGTGCATAGACTGCTGACACCTACAGGCAAGCCCAGGGCCTCATTAAAAAAATATTCATGATCTTTCACACTACGATGACCACTGTTCATAAATGTTCCCCTTTAACACAGTCAAACTAAATGAAAAATAATAATACAAAAATGCTGGTAAAAATGAAAACTGACATGGGTCTATAGTAATGCAGAACTCTCAAAGGAGATAAAAAAAATATGTTTGCACCAATGTCTTAATGCATTCAGTGTTCCAATGTGAAACAGATCTGTGAACCAAACCAATCACTTAAAGTAGTACCCTGTAGATAAAAAAGGACAGCTCACTATTTTATATAGTATCCAACCTTTAGCAGTTGCTCTAAGAAGACATACAATGTCAGTTTTCAAATAAACAGTTATATTGTATTTAATTCAGAAAAGAAAAGAAACAATTGCATCTTTCATTTCAGCTAAGTCAGTACCTCTGCTTAGCACCACAGCACCACGGGAGGCAGTATAGCGCAGTGGCTAAAGCTCTGAGCTGAAGATCTGGAGACCTGGGATTGAATCCCACAGCCACCTAGGCGCATACTGTGTGATCCTGGAGCAAATCACTTAACTTCCCTGTGCTCCAAGGTTGCACTTGTAAACAAGCTTTCAGCTTGGTGTGCCACTCCTGGTTAAATAATTAAAAATAAAAAAAATACAAATCCTGGATCAGAGCTGACAATCAACCTGGAAGTAACATTACCTAATAATTTTCTAGGTAAACCTGCAATGGATTCTGCAGCTGTCTGCTGCACTGTACTTGGTATTCTAAATATATTGAATCTCAAGCACATACTATAACTCAGCATAAGTGCTCAGCCTCAGAACTCAATGGTAATGTAATATTATGTAATCGGAGGTGTACATCTCAGTCTTTGGCCTCAGGTTTTTTTTATACCCCAGATTACTATGGTGAAAATGATACCATGTCCTTTGCAGACACCTGCCCATCCTAATTCATTAATTAACAAACTAATATAAACAGGTGTCTTGGATGGAAGCAGCCTATCCCATGAGACAAGGAGGTGACAGTGGTGGCAGCTGAAGAAGTGTAAAGTATGGACAGTTTTATAATTATACTTTTACAAACATTAGGGTTGACAATATTAGCATTTTCAGTATTAGAATCCTGACATGTTTAGTGCATGACATGAAATCAAAAAGCAGGATTTTTATGTCTGGAGTCTTAATCTTTCAAATTACTGTAATTAATGGTGATAGATTGGGCTGTGAAACAGGAGAGTGTGGGTTCAAATCGCCCTACAACCACTGGCTTATGTGGATCAAGTCACATGACTTCTCTACACTATAATCCTCCTACTGTAGTTGTTAAATTAGTAAGAAATGGAACCCCACTGGAAACAATGCATTTCATACTGGTTGGGTTCATCTTCCTTGGTGCATAAATTGAAAAACCAAGGAGTCTAACTGGGATTGCACTACAGTTGGGATGGGGTGTTACGGTAGTTGTGGTTGTAGGGTGAGGACTTCCAAATGCATTCCAATGTGATGACTGCTCTGTTTTAGGTGTGGCCTATCTGGTAAGGAAGAGTGTATCTAAACAAGCCAACTTGCGCTGGAAATTGGCCCATTTTTGGTTCTGATCTAGCAGTAAATCCATGTCAGGCCCCTGTTTCAAATGAATACAACAAATAGAATAATGGATAGATGACTATGTATTACAAGGCAGTTAGACCATCAAGAGGGTTGGGGGACTTGGAACCTCGAGAGCGAAGCTCGAGAGGTTCCCAAAGTCCCCCAAACCTCGAGATGATCTGACTGCCTTGTAATACATAGTCATTTATCTGTTATTTTTTGTAATATATGGATGGAATTGTAAAAAATATGACTTTTTATGTGCATTGCATGAAACAGGATGGCCGCCCGCCGCACTAAAGACAAGCTTTTTCTCAGCCACAGGTAGCACTAAAGACTCTGTCTCACTCATTTCCAAAACATGTTTGCTTCTATTTATTAGGCAGTCTTACCTTTACTTTTTTCCATCATTCTGCAAATGTAGGGTCAGCCAGATAGTCCATGAAACTGTTTGTTTCAAAATAAAAAAAATGAAGTTCACGAATTTCTCTTGCTAAGCGAGAGGAAACCGCCGCCATGTTTTTTAGTTTCTTCGGCCGGGTCTCACAGAAAAGCTACCAATGGGGATACACGCTGTCACTACAGGAATGCAGGAAGGGACATGGCTCCAAGGCAACTGGGTTTGTTGCCAGGCAGAGTTGCACATGCTCTGTAGCATTTGGGTGATAATACTATCGTTTCTTGCAACGATAGTATTATTGGCAGTGAAGTGTGGTATTATTGGGAGAGGAGTGTTCTGTGGTATGAATTACAAGGATTTTTTTGAATTGTTTTTAGTACTGCTATTTTGATGATCCATATATTACATTTGCATAATGCAATCTATTACAGAACACTTGTTGACCTTTGAAGATCATTCATGAAAACAATTGGTTCTGACATCAAGCATCTCCTTAAGCAGTAAAACTATAAGCTATTTTTAAGTATGAACAAAATGGGTTGCAATTAAGGGCAGTCCCCATTGTTCCAGGCCAGCTGACCCTGGGAAGAGGCTGGGATAGCAACAGGGGCAGGGGGGAGGGAGAAGGGAGAATTAGGTCATAAAAGGGGAGGTCTCTCTCATGACATCACCAGAGCATCGGGGGGAATAAGGACCAATGTAAAACAAAGGCAGGCAGAGAGGGGTGGAGCAATAGGGGTTTAAGAAGGGCAACACAGAGGGGCTCTGCCACTTTCTGCTAGGTTTCTTTGGGTAAGTAATTTCAAGAAAAAGAACCTAGCACATCAGTTGGTGAGTTTGTCAAGAAAAGGTAAGAAAAAAGGGATATTCTTTGAAGTTTGTGCAGACAGAGATCGCTAAGCTTGGGATGCAGTAGGATGGTTGAATTAAAGTAGCAGGTAGATTAAAAAAAAAGGAGAGGCAGTTTGGGTATGGTCAGAACACTATATTGAGGCCAGGAGACCATAGTTTCAAGTTATGCCACAGCCAGCTAATTGCTAGAAGAACCTGGGGTGAGTCAGCTGAATGGAGCAGAAAATGCTGGTCAATGTTTAGCGTTCGAACATGTGGTGTTCATTCCTAGAAGGGCTGTAGCAAGATGTAGCAGGCATGCTAGGAAAAAAGGTAGAGCAATATTTACGTAAAAGGTGTAGCAGGCTCTTCTCCTAGAGTGAAAATCCCTAGATGCTGCCACAACCAAGGGCTTCTCCCTTCACCAATGGGATGATTATCCCGGTATGGGTCTGAGGTTTTCTTTTTTTTTCGAGTGTCAGGTTAAGAAAAAGGAAATTGGTGGTGAAAAGGGAGAGAAGAGCCGCAGAGAGAAACAAGGGCAACCGGAGGGCTGAGAGCACTATCTGGTGCACAAAACAGGGATATTAGCATTAGGTGGCAATTGCGAGGGATGGAGAAAGGAGCGAGTGGTGAAAAGAGTAGTGTCCAGGCTTCAGACTGAGAAGAGGTAATCCAGGGGGAGGAGAGATGGGACTGGGGAGTCAAGGGAAGAGCCATATGGTGGGCTAGCAGAGCAGATTGGAAACAAGAGGACCGTGGCGTGCTCAGGGAGCCACGTGGGATTTCGTCACGGTGCGATTTCAGAAAGGGAACTGTGAATGGGGAAGAAGGCCGGGGGGGTGGACAGTAGCATGGATGGGGCCAAAATGGACAAAGAGTCAGCAGAAGTCAGAGGTGAAGAGCCAGCAGGGCCCCAACAAGTAGGGTGGGCTTAACCAGGCAGGAGGCTACCAACGTGGCCTTAGGGCAAAGAGGTGGCTTAGCAAGCCAGGGAAGGAAAGGACCACATGGAGAATGCCAGTGAGTGGCAGCGTGGAGGAGAATGGGCCTTCAAAAAATGAAATAAATAAAAGGTTGAAGCGGCAAAGTGAGCGCAGGACAAAGATGTGGCAAGGGAGCATGGCGGAACAATAGGTCACATGGTGAAGCACTGGGCATTCAGAGTGTCTATTATGGCCTAAAAGTTTCATATAAAGGGAACAGCTATCAGAGAAAAAGCACTCGGGGAGGAGCTATGACTAGGAATGTGCGATTAGGCAGTTTTTTCACAGGATTAGCAGATTGTGGGAGATAGAGTCAAAGGGGCTCAAAAAGAGGGAAAACAGTGACAATATTAGGTAGACCTCCTTTGTTGACTGGGTTTAGCACTGCGCATTAAGGGTGGTGCAGGCAGTTTTTGCCAGCGTGGGGGGAAGGTAAATGGGGAAGGGCTACAAAAGGCCCAAGGGCAATTGGATGGTGTTGGCAAGAGGGAGCAGGGGCCTTGCAAAGCACATTATATTATTAAAGAGCCCTTGGTAAGCTTTCTGTTGTGGGGCATTAGAGGACCTTTTTTGCAAGTTCTTTGTTTACTCTATCAGGGGCATTGTCATCGAAGGAGGGCTGCGAGAAGAATGGTAGCAATATAAAAAAAAATATATATAAGAATACATACAGGAAATTTCCTAATCATGAGGAGCAAGCTAGAGTCCAGGTGTTAGAGTCAGTTATCTCATAGCAGGAGGTACGAGGGCTAGCTGAGAAGTCAGAATTGGCCAGATTTAGTTGCAGTCTTAAAAAGGCACATGTTGAAATTCTTGCTATAGCAGCACTGTAATGCATAAAACTCACAAGCAAAACATTACCACTTTGCAATTTTGTTACTGTTTCCACATGCGTTGCCACTACTGTTTCTGTTTGTGTGGTGGTTTGCGTCACCCTTCGCATTGCCAATTGTAAAAAAAAATAAAAAAAGAGGGAAAGATGATATGAGGTGTTTTTCAGCAAATAGTAAAGACAGCCATAAGGGAAAAGGTAAAAAAAAAAAAAAAAGATGGGGGAGGCAGTAGCATTTTGTTAAAAAAAAAAAAAATTTTTTGCAGGGGAAGCGATTCGCAGGAAAAGACCCAAAAAGTGAACTAACAAAATATATTCTTTGTTGTGAGCAGGAAAAAGACAGAATGAACACCCGTGGAAGCAGTTCAATGAAAGCAGATGCTATGAAAATGATCATGGAGCTCATGGACAGGGCCCACAAGGTCCTGGATACAGTGGAAGACACAGAAAAGGGGGACGTACCAGCACAGAAGGACAGGGTCAGAAAGAAAGGGCAGACCGGGGCAGGAGAAAAGGGAAAGGGAGCAGGGGCACCGGTGCCAAAACACCCGAGAGCAGCTTCACCTGGATGGCAACCAACAACCCATGCAATACCCGACCCAACACCTGCACCCAGTCCGGGGGGGGGGCCGATGCCTGATACAGAACCCAGCCCAAGGGAGGGGGTTAGGCCTCACCGGGGACTGGGACCCAACATTCCTGCACCTGAAGCTAGCCGGCCAGAGGCGGACAGTGACTGGCAGGCCCCGAATAATGGACCACGAGGGGGAGTGGAGCCAGGACTCAAGGCAATGAGCGAACCATCAAAGGAGCCCCAGGGAGAAACAGGTACAGTGTTGATGCTAGAAAGTACCATGAAGGAGTATGTGGAGCAAATATCATTAGGTATGGGGAGGATGATGTTAAGAAGTTGCAGAAGGTGTTGGACAAGTTAGAAGAGAAGGAAAAGGAGAAAAGGCAAGGAGATGAGGGGGAGAAGGAAACGATAGAACAGAAAAAAGGGGGGTAGAGGGTTAGAATAGGGGACCATGTGCCACTAGCAACAAAGGAAAAAATCTGGAAGGGAGAATTCATTGATATCTTTGCATTGCTAGACAAGAAAACAGCGGAGCTCTATGAAGAAAAGGAGAGTTTCAGTAAGAAAGAATTGGCGGCCTCAGTAGTTCTGGTCAAAAAAGGAGAAGAGCAGAGGAGGCCAACATTTAAAGGGAAATCATGGGAGGCCTGGACCCTGGGTTTCACTTAGTATAGTGCAATAGCCCAGGAGAAAAAGCCAGAATTGGTCATGCCCTTATTAGCCTACTCCTTGATCATAAGAAATGCATATAAGATGATGGGAGGTACTAACTTGTTACAGTATGATGAGAAGTGCAGGATCCGAATGGCCAAATATGAAGAGGACTGCAGATGGGATTCTAGACATAATGACCTATGGTGGGAAACCATGACAGTAGCCGGGGGAGCGGAAAGCGAGTGGCAGAGGGGAGGGCCATGGTATCAGAAGTGCTGTTGGGGATACAACAGAGCACACTGTTCCTTCCCAGACTGCAAGTTTCGGCATGCTTGTTCAAAATGCGGGGGATCCCACCCAGCCGCAAGATGCAGATCTTATGGTGAAGCTAACCCTGGGGGAAGACAAGGAAGTGGCTCCTTTCGGGGGCGGGCTACAGAGGGGCGCAGAGAGATAGCACATGGAGAGGGAGGGGACATACGGGTGGGAGAGGGTTTCACCCAGGGGGAAGATAGGAAAGGTAATTTCTGGCTAGCAAAAACCCCAATCAGGGCCGAATTAATGGGGCAATGGATGAAAGAATAGCCAAATAAGGGGGTGGGGCAGGAGTTAGTAGGTGGTTTCCAAAAAGGTTTCAGTTTACATTACCAGGGAAAGAGGTTTGGGACATGGGCAAAAAATTTAAACTCAATTAAAGGCAAGGAGGCACTTTAAAGGCAAAAATCGATACCGAAAAGGATGCAGGGAGAATAGAGGGACCGTTCAAAGACCTGCCTTTCCACCACCTGTTAGTATGACCACTGGGCCAAGTCCCAAAGAAGCAGGCAGGTGAATATAGAGTAATTCATCACCTATCCTATCCAGAGAAGGAATCAGTCAATGGTCACATTTTGGAAGAGGACAGTAGGGTGTCATATGGGACATTGGAGGACACAGTAGAGATCATCAGGGCAAGGCATACCTCATGGCTGGGAAAGACTGACATCAAGTCCACATTCCGGCTATTGCCGGTTCGCAGGGAAGATTGGGAATTGTTGGGTTTTCAGATCGAAGGGGAATATTATTTTGATAAGGCCATGCCAATGGGTTGTTCAGTGGCATGCTCCACATTTGAAAAATTCAGCACATGGCTGCAATGGGTATTCAGAGCCAGGTACAGTCACGATGCAGTAGTGCATTACCTGGATGATTTTTTGTTCATAGGGGAAGGTCAGAAAGGGGTACGGAGAATTATGGAGGATTTTCAAGAGATGTGAAGGGAACTCAGAGCACCGTTAGCTAGGGAAAAAACAGAAGGCCCTAGCAGGTGCTTGGAATTCCTGGGCATAGATGTAGATATGGGACGTGGTCGATTCCATTTGCCAACTCAGAAGATAAACAAAGGACATTTTTGGTAGAGGTAGGAAAGAGAAAAAGGGTGCCCCTGATTAACAGCCATCAATTAATGGGGCACTTGAATTTTTCGTATAGAGCGATCGGGCCAGGACGTGCATTTACATGACGTCTGGCAAGGGCTATGGTGGGGGGTTCAAAGCCATATCACTGGGTCAGTATAGGAAGGGAGACCAAGGAAGACTTAAAAATATAGGAGCAATTCATAGAAAACCACAACGGGATAGCCATTTGGCAGGAGGAGTGGCTATACAACACGGATTTGGAACTGTACATGGATGCTTCAGGTGGGCAGGGAGTAGGTGCCTACTTCCAAGGAAAGTGGATAGCAGAACCCTGGCCAAAAAGGTGGGTCAAAGAGGGTCTGACAAAGGACATCACTTTCCTGGAGATTTTTCCAATATGGGCAGTGACAAAAATATGGGGACCATGGCTGCAGAACCAGCGGGTCACATTTTGGTGTGACAACAGGGCAGTCGTTGATGTGCTAAACAACAGAGGGTCAAGGTTGGTCTTGGTACTCCCCATCCTACAGCAGTTAGTGCTGCAAGGATTGAGGCCCAACATTAGTTTCAAGGCTAGGCACATTGTAGGAATAAGCAACTCCATTGCTGACAGCCTCTCCCAATTACAGGTGGGAAGATTTCGGGCACTGGCTCCCAACGCAGATCCGATGAAAGAGAGGATCCCAGAGGAGCTATGGGAGATTGGCTGGAGGGAGCAGCATATCTCTTTTGAAGCACATGGGTAGACAACATCCTAAAAGCTTACGAAAGCTCATGGAGGGCCTTCCAAGCTTTCAGGTCTCACCACAACATGGAGGTAAGTGAGGCGGTCACAGAGGAGCAAGTGGGGAGATTCGTGGTGGAAAACTGGGAGGAAGGAATGGCCTGTGCCACAGTAAGAGTACATCTAACGGCCATAGGATGGATCTGCCAGATGAAAGGTTGAGGGGAGCTGTGCAATAGTATTCTAGTAAGAAGGAGGATGATGATGGGGTGACAAAGGATAAAAGGGAAGGAGAGGGATAAGAGAGAACCAATCATAGAACACTTACTAGGGAAGATACTAAGAAAATTGTCAGAGGTTTGCTACAACCCATATGAAGTAATCCTATTCAGGGCACTGTTTATGGTGTTATACAAGGGAGCATTCAGAGTGTCTGAAATAGTCGTACCCGCTACACCCGCCCAGGGAGAAAGCCTGCAGTGGGAGGATATAGAATGGAGAGGGATAGGGCTCACCCTCATAATTGCAAGGTCAAAGACGGATCAGACAGGCAAAGGGTACAGGGTGAATATCAAGCCAAAAGAGAACCCGGATATGTGCCCATGCCAGCTGATGCTTGACTTCCACAGAGTTAGGCCAAAACAAGGGGGCCTCTATTTTGTACATGAAAACAGGAAGGAGGTAAAAGGGAGTCAAGTATCTGGGGTGTTAAAGCGGAGCGTGAAAGAGCTGGGGAAAAACCCAGACAGGTTCTCATCTCATTCTTTATGGATTGGGGCAGCCTCAGAGGCGGTCTCCCAAGGAAAAAAGGGGGAGGACATAAAAGCCATGGGTCGATGGGCATCAGACTGCTACAAGAAATATATTAGAGGAACAACACACTAACTTTATCGGTTTTGTCTCTCTACAGGAAAGAATGAAAAATATAAGGTGCAGGATGAGGGAATGAAAGGGGAAGGGGGGAAAAGAAAAATAAAATGAATGAATTTTTGCAAGTGGTTGTTGCCTGCCACACTGTTTCTTTTGGGTGTTATAGATATACGAAAAAGGAAGGACATATGGATGGTGGGACACTCACACATTTATTGGGCGGAAAGGGAGGCAGCACAGAAAAAAGGTGGAAGGCAACTGGGTTATGACCACATAGTAATAAGGATCCTGTGGAAAGGAATTCGAGGAATGTGATGGGGCAGCTCCTTCCTTTACTGTTAGAGATGAGAAAGAACAACAAGGACCCAGACCTCCTGATAATACATCTGGGTGGGAATGACTTGGGACATGTCCCCTGGCTAGAAATTTTTTACAGCATATAAAGGGATGTCAAGGTCTTGAGGACATGGTGGCCAGAGATAACAATCATGTGGCATGAAATGATTCCACATAGAGTGTGGAGACAAGCCAGGCAGCACAAGGCCATAGAAAAAGTGAGGAGGAGGAGGAAAATGAACAGTAGAGTGGAGAGGTTCATGATAGAGAACGGAGGAGCGGCCATTAGACATGATGAGATAGAAGAGAGCATACATGGGTTGTACAGGATGGATGGGGTACACTGATCCCAGATGGGAAACTACATATTCATCACAGAGCTAGGTAGGGGCATAGATCAGTGGTTGAAGGGGTTCCTATAAAGGGGGAAGCTTACCATACAACGCAAGCTGGAGGCAAGCTAATGGAAGGTAGGAAGTAAAGATCTGAGAAGGTAAAAGGGGGGATGGGTATGTGGGTTAGGGAAAACAAAATAGAGGAATTAAGATCTGGAAGAAGGTAAAGGGTATGGACACCCTGACAAGTTGACAAGAAAAAGTGGGGCAGGAATTGGACCTGCCCAGAGAGAAAGTATATGACCAGCTCAGGTTTACATCCAGGTAAGGAATGGAACGGGACCCCCCTCAGGTTTCAACACCCGGGGGAGAAAACAAAAAGAAAACAAAAGTAAAATAAAGAGGAATGGAATAAAAATGTGACAGAGAAAATAAGAGGAACTCAGTATTGTAAAAATGTATATTATTTATGTTTGTGTGGACAATATAAGGTTTTGCCGACTGAGCAGCCAAAGCTACAATATTGAGTGTGATGTCTCTTTTTGGGGGAAGGGGATCTGGAACAAAATGGGTTGCCATTAAGGGCATCCCCCATTGTTCCAGGCCAGCTGACCCTGGGAAGAGGCTGGGATAGCAACAGTGGCAGGAGGAGGGGAGGGGAAGGGAGAATGAGGTCATAAAAGGGGAGGTCTCTCTCATGACGTCACCAGAGCATCAGAGGGAGTGGGGGATAAAGACCAATGGAAAACAGAGGCAGGCAGGGAGTGGCGGAGCAGTAGGGGGTTAAGAAAGGCAACACAGAGGGGCTCTGCCACTTTCTGCTAGGTTTCTTTGGGTAAGTAATTTCAAGACCCACCCACTGCCCTTTAAAAAATGGAGACATAGGTAGGAATAAAGGGAAGGTAGGAAGTAAAGATCTGAGAAGGTAAAAGGGGGGGAATGGGTATGGGGAGTTAGGGAAAACAAAATGGAGGAATTAAGATCTGGAAGAAGGTAAAGGTTATGTACACCCTGATAAGTGGACAAGAAAAAAGGGGGCAGGAATTGGACCTGCCCAGAGAGACAGTATAAGACCAGCTTGGGTTTACATCTGGGTAAGGAATGGAAGGGGACCCCTCGGGTTTCGACGCCCAGTGGAGAAAACAAAAAGAAAACAAATGTAAAATAAAATTGGGTGGAATAAAAATGTGACAGAGAAAATAAGAGGAACTCAATATTGTAAAAATGTGTATTATTTATGTTTGTGTGGACAATCAAAGGTTTTGCTGACTGAGCAGCCAAATCTACAATATTGAGTGTGATGTCTCTTTTTGGGGGAAGGGCATCTGGAACAAATTAAAAATTCAAAGCTTTAGGAGGAAGCTTTTTTTCATGCTTTTAGAGAAATGTGTTTTTTTTGGCAGCAGTTGGGCAGGAGTAATCAAATCCTTTGGCTGAATAGCCAAACAGTGAAAACCACTTTAAGAACTCCCATGAAAAATAGGATTACTTTAAACAATGCATTTTTACATAATTTCCTATCTTCAGTGCATTAAAATTGGATTAACAATAAAAAACATAAGCTGAAATGATCAACTGATTAAATGTTATATTACTTGGGATAATTATGGTTTCCCACTGCTTTGTTTCCCGTGTTTATATATTTGTAAAAAGCAACTGTGTAAAATAACAAGAGGGTCATAATTATGAGTAACATTTTAATTTTTCTAAAATGTTCTTTTCACATAGATCTGAAGTTTTATTAATTAAGCTTCTATGTATTTTTTTGTAATTTGAACTGATTACAGATTTGGGGTATATTGCACATTTTGCAACCAAGTTTAACAGCAAGCTGAAGAGCTAGGCATTCCATGTGTCTAGTCTCATGCTCTTGATCAGTCTCTGCATTTTCTTTCTTTCTTTCTTTCTTTCTACAAAAATATTGACCTGAAAACTGTGAGAGCTCGTTTCCACATGCATTTTACTATACGTGTCAGGTGGGGAGTCAAAATGGACTTGTGTTGTAGTGAGGGGGAATAATGACCAGGGCACCTGGAAAAATCCCCTACTCTTATGATACATGCCATGGGATCTTTAAAGGGAACAATCAGCACAAAGGGCCCCACACTCAAGTGTGGGGCAGGTCACAATGTGGACTTCTTGTGCAAAAACATTTTGGTTTTCTTACTGATTAATATTTTATAGTAGATTGTATTGTGACTAATTTTCTTTACTTCTAGGTTGACATCTTCTGTTACTACAAATCCCAGAATCCCCTGCAGCTGACATCAGAGCAGTAGGCAGCAGTGAGAGATTCAATAGCCTGCTATGCATGTTAGAGCTTTTATGATCTCCGATCAGATGTTTTCCTGTTTTGATTTTCTCCAGGGACTAAGTACAGTCCTTTGTGACTATACTTAACCCAGGGAGAACATCAGGATCAGCAAATAAAAGATCAGGGCTTACAGTATATCACCTCTAACATGTTCTTGAGTGTGGAGCCCTTGGTGCTGATTGTTCCCCTTTAACTTTCCATCTGGACATCCACCAAAGATGGGCACAAGGGACCACATTTTGACATCTCATGCAATGTACAGCCATTTATTTAAGCAATAATGCTTTACCCATGCCTGGTGTGGTGTGTCATGTGGCTGCAGGCCAAGTGACTTCAACGACACCAGATGTGGGTACATCCTACAACAACTTACACCTTAGAGCACATTACTGCGATTATAAACATTGTCTGATAAAATAATTTTAAAAAGTTATTAAAATGGCAACATTTTTATGCCTTTTTAATGATTTTACCGAAACATACTTGCTCCTTGAGAAAATATTCCATCCCAGCAGGCAGCTTAAAAGAGACAAGATGTCCTGTTTCTCAACCACCTGTCCCTCCAGCAGTTATAGATTTATTTTATTTACAAATGATGAGTGTATGTGAGAGAGAAGGTGAGGGGGGAGAGATTTCAGCCAGTTTCTGCTGCTGTGCATGGTGCACTGTGAGTGGGAACCTCCCTGAGAGAATGTAGTGAGTTGCACATGAGTTCAGCTAAGCTCATTAGTGCTGACGATTCAAAATCTGTTGTATTTGTTTTTTGTTAGTTTTGGCAGACAGCAGGAGAAAAAGGGTTGGCTGTGAGCGAGGTGGGTGAGGATCAGCATGGACAGTGTGCACTATGGGTTGGGAGAACAGTGTGGTGTTGGACAGGAGCAGAGAGGAAACTGCATCTGTGTGCATGGCGGAGAGGAGCAAAAGGCAGAGAAGAGGTTGGTTTCTGAGATGGGGGTATTATGGATAACAGTTTGTTTTGTGAGTTCTGACTGAAATTTACAGCAGGGCAAATTTTGGGAAGAAGAGTAGTGGTAGCCGCAATGCTGTGGCTTAAATCAGGTGGGTACAGACTTGGCAGGATTTGGTATGAAACTAGATACTTTACAGAATGTTGAGAAAGCTTAGGTAAGGCAACATTGGTTGGTTGTGGTATTCTTTTGAAACAGGTTTTAACTCTCATTGTAATCACCATTTCAAAGTTCTGTGAAGAGTTTGGGTTCTCTAATTAGGGAGAAAAATGTTGGCAACATTGTTGTGAATTTGTGTTTGTGGTGGGTGTAGTGATTTTATTTTCTATGATGTTGGCACCATGGAACTTTTTGCATGGATTGTCGTAGGATTTGCTCATGCTCAAAAGTGCCAGTAATCCAATCAGAGTGATGAAATCCCTTACCCCACTGTGTAATAGTGCAATACACCCTAGTGCTGCATTACAGTACAAGTACTGGTATGTAAACAATATTGGTCAGATAGAAACACAGAAACATAGGATTTGATGGCAGATAAGGACCGCTTGGCCCACCTAGTCTGCCCATTTCCCTACCTAATGGATAAGCTGGAGCTCCTAGTTAACCAACAGCCTACTTCCTGCAACCCCCCAGAATTGACTTATGTCTGTCCCATGCATTCTTGAATTCCCCCACTGTTTTTGACTCCATGATCTCCTCAGAAAGCTGTTCCTTGCATCTACAACCCTCTCTATGACAAAATATTTCCTCACATTACCTCTGAGACATCCCCCCTCTATATTCAAAATGTGCCCACTTGTTCTTGCACATCTCTTTTTCTGAAAGATGCAACCCTCTTGGACTTTGTTGGTTCCTTTGAGATACTTAAAAGTTTCTATCATGTATCCCCCCTTCTTTCCTCAAGGCTATACATATTAAGCTCCTTTAGTTTTTCTTCATATGTCTTCTGGTGCAGACCCTGCACCATTTTGGTTGCCCTCCTCTGGACAGCCTCCACCCTGTCTATGTCTTTGCAGTGGTGGGGTCTCCAGAACTTCATGCAGTACTCCAGATGTGGTCTCACCAGCTGTCTGTACAGAGGGATGACAACATATCCTCAAAGATGGCCTAGATACACACAAAAGGCATGCACCTAGGCAGTGGTATTTCAGCAGCATGGAGCTACATGACATGTATGTGCAATCCACAGTCCCTGGCCATTCCCAGCTGTGACCTGCATGTGAACTCGAACATAAAAATTACTGTTTGTGCATCAGGGGCATGCCAAGGATTGACTGCAGACTTCCAATCAGATGTCCAGCCCACTGCCTGAGTGTATCCCCTACTCTGTGTTTAGAGGGGGACCGTGTGATACGGAAGCCCTTCAAGGACTGCCATATCCATAAGGCACTGATTTAAAATTAAAATTTTCAAAACAAAACTGCTTTCCCTAACCCTCAGTGTCAGCTTAGGGGAAAGGGTTACCTGGTGGCAGAGTTCAACTGGCCCTCAAAAGACACAACAGCAGCTCAATGTACTTGCAAGTTGGGCCAGCTGGTGATAATGACATCCCCCAGAGCACACCATATCACAAGTCCATGCACACACTGAAAAGTGAGATCACTTATTTAGTCATTACACAGATGTATGTCCCTTCTACCATGCTGATTCCTGACTGGCTGTCTATGTAGACTCATGTACAGCCCTTGTTCAGGTACAGAGCAGTATACATCCAGGGGTGTGTATGTGCAGAGGTCTCTGAATATGCAGAGTGAGACCTTTGTGCACCCCAAGCCCACTATGCCCCCTAACCTGGTGCCTTTTACAGTATGTAAAATAAAACTCCATAGAATTTAAATAATAGTATGTAAACAATGTTTGGAATAATCCTGTTGCGCTAATCATCCTTCTCAGGACCCTCTTAAAAAAAAAAAAAGATGTGGAATAAATGAGGATACCATAACATGAAGAATTTCTAAATAATTTTTTTTACAAAAATCATATTATATATCTGCTGTACTGAGACAACAATGTTTCGCATAAATTATCACGTTATACACTCTTTCATTATTTATTTTTATTTTGAAATGAACATTACATTTAAATACCAATGCTAAACCCAAATATACTGAAAGGGTAACTGACTCATAACCCCTCAGTATGGTTCAGGGAAAATCTGAGGCCCCTTTCCCAACTTATAATTCAGGATCTTGACAGATGGTCTAAACTCCCTATCTCGCTTTGGGGCCGGATTAACATAATCAAGATGAACATCCTGCCATGAATTTTCTATCCTTTATCCCTTCTCAGTACTTTCATCCCATTATCCTGGTTTAAGAGGCTACATGGTATTTTTACCAAGTTTATCTGGTCTGACAAATACCCCCGTGGCTTACTACAAGTTGGCCACTCCAAAATCTGAGGGGCCTGCAGATTCCCCATTTGGCCTTATACTATTGGGCTTGCCATCTGGAGAAATGTCTGAAATGGGTAAATCCGGGTCTTGAAAAGATGCAGCCGACTTGGCTTAGAATAGAGTTGGACTCAATCCGGTCCATGAACCTGGATCCCTTAACTCTGTTCTATGTAAAGGTCTCTCAGGTGCATGTCGCCGAGAAATGTCCTATAGTTACCACTTCTTTAAGGGTATATGCACAACTTTGCTCTTTCTTGCATTATACTCCTCAGTTAGATCTGGTCCAATCTAGTTGGAACTCCCCATCTTTCACTATGAATAAGCAGCAGATCCCTCGCACTTGGTTGCCCCAATTGGGGGATGGGATAGTACTTTCCCTTGTGGATGAGGAGGGGCAATGGCTATCCATATGTGATTTTATACAGAAATTTAGTATCCTGGCATTCTCACATTTTAAAGCGGTACAGATAAGACATCTACTCACAATAGCGTTCAGTAATACCCCTCTTAATCAGATGACTGGGCCCCTGATACCCGAAATTTTACCTCTACTTGGGTCTTCGGGCAGTGTATCCAAAGTATATCAAGTTCTGTTTCACAAAAGGTATGGGAACTCTTTTGGACCGATGAGGTTCTGGAGCTCCTTACTTCCTCAATACTCACTTAATTGGCAAGCATTGTGGGGGTCCTGCCACAAATTTGTCTCCCAAGACGGGTTGCACCTTATGCAATATTGTATTCTACATAATATGTACTATACTCCGGTTAAGTTAATGAAGTGGGGTCTGCTGGATTCAAATAGGTGTGTTAGATGTTCACAGGAGGAGGGGACACTCCTTCACATATTTTGGTCCTGTCCCAAAATCTCCCAGTTGTGGGACTGTATCAAAACTTCCCTAGACCCTATACTGGGTTTACAGGAACATTTTACACCTGATATCTGTCTCCTCAGGGACATGTCATCTTTTAGAGTCAAAGTGAGAAGATTCCATATTTCAATGATAGCTTTATCAGTCAAAAAGCTTATTTTACGTCATTGGAAAGACAAGATTACTCTGACATTACAGGAATGGGTGAATGAAATCCTTGATAACCTGCATACGGAGAAAGCGATTGACAGCCTTCACAACAGATTATCTGTTTATACTCAAATATGGGATCCCCTTCACTCTCTAATTTTAGCTGCTCAGAATTAGTAGTGTTTTAGTACAATTGCCCTGTATGCTCCTGTACAATGGTTTTACAACTAAGTGGTACATTGATATGCAACTGCTGTACGGGAGAGGGGCAGTTTTAATGTAATAAGTGCTGTATCCTCGTCTTCTTTCATGTTACTGCCTCTTAATGTGTAAAATTTTGCTAATAAAATTTGAATTACAAAAATATACTGAAAGGGTATGTATTAAGATACCATACAAATAATTTGCCCATGAAAAAGCCATGGGTTTCATTACTAGATATTGGCTATTTACCCTGAAATTGCTCCACCCACAGCAGAGTGTGAATCATTTTGTTGCTGTGGGTGGAACAGTGAAATCCTTGTTGTATTTGATGTTAACCTTGTTCATCACAGCAAGGAGATGACACCATTTGTGCTGTGCATTTTGCAAGCTGCTGAAGAATTTTGTGCATCTACATTTTTCTGTCTGTTAAAAACTCCTTCAGTCCCATAGCCGCCATATGGCATTTTTAAATTATCTATTGCTGAGCCTGACCCAAAATGACCCCCGGGACATAATGAGTAAATTAAGGAGTCCAAAAGGGACTGATCCCATAGAGATCAAACATATACAAAACTAAAAGGACCATCTCATGTTGTTTCTGGTGCTCTGGTAAGTACTCATTCCTTATTGTTAACATGGGGCAAGAAACAAAAATACATGATGCCCCCTCTGGTTTATATATATACAATTTCTATGTCTGAACTATTTCCTTAAGACATTGCCTGATGTCAGTTACCCTTTACCAGTCTGTGTGCCTTTCGAAAGTCAAATCAGAGTGACACACAAAGCTAACACGGCAATCAAGTTTTTTTTGTGTGTTTTTTGTAAACATAAACCATTAATTTTGCCAAGACCATCTCATTGTAGCTTTACTGTATCAGTACTAGAAATGTTTAGATTATGGATCATTTGAATAATTGGACTGTGTTATATTTTCTGAACAGCGGTACTGTCCAAACAGATTTGTAGATTATTTAGAAAAAATTGGACAGACGGAACTCCCATATTACTGGTGTTAGTATGCTATTCTCCAAAGCAGAGAAATCCATTTGTATCTTGACTCCAGAGGCTCCCTATTGGACTTGCGGCTGGTTTGGGAGCTTCCACAGGATAGCCAACAGGATGCAAAACAGTGTCACAGATTCCTGCAACACAAAAGGGATTACCTGCCATTAAAATTCTCAAGTAATCCTTGTACGAGTCAGTTTTTTTTTAGGGCAAACCAGATGAGCCTAGTGGTTCTTTTCTGCTGACACAATCTATGATTCTGAGAGATCACATTGTTTCCTTCAAAAACTATTCTGCAGAATTCAGCAGTACTGCACTGCATCTTGGAGAGCTCCCCTGTACAGACACATATACTCTGAGCCTTTCAGTGGTGGATGGGCCATATGTCACAGCACTGCTAATATACCATTTTTTCTTGAATTGTCGCAAGGGAAGCAAACAAGGAAATGGAATGGTAGTTAGAAATTAAAGAAGGATCACCTGATTTCCAAATAGGACATACAGTACTGTTACTAATTTCTAAATAACAGGAATACTACTATACTAACAATAATACCCAACAGGACTGGCAGTATTGGGCCATGCAAAACTGCCAAAGGGTGTAATGAGGCTGATGCTGCAGGTGGAGAGCCTTGTAGCCCCCTGGAAAATCCAATATGGCTCATACCATCCACACAGGAAGATATTATTCCACTTAGACAAAAAGAAAAAAGAAAAAAATAAAAATAAAATGCTAAGAAAGTTAAAAGAATCATTATAAAATCACATTTTAAGGCATTTTTTACAAAGTAGTCTTTTCAGTATTAGAGCTGCCAATAGAGGACGCTGCTGCTACAGGGTACCTGTTGCTAGCAGTACTGTTAGCAAAACACTGTTTTGTTTCTTAAATGGTAGCATTTGTTTTGCAAGTTTTTTAAGTTTAGAGAATGAGGTGACTGTGAGCACAGTTGGTAAACAGTAAGCATGACCAAAAGATGTATGAGGTACCAGATGGCTTTGAGATTGGGTTTGGAAAAAGAAAGTTGCAGACTGGGGGGTTGATAGAGGTTGAATTCCCAACCAGGAGCTGAGTGTCAAGCAGAAGGAAATGACTAGGAGTGGATCTATGCCAAAATAAAAATCAGCAGAAAAAATGCTTTCTATCTTGCTAGCAAGTAATTGTTTTGCTGAAAATGGGTAAGGAAGGCAGAGGGCAGAGATGTAGTGCAAACTGCTTGTAGCTCTCATGTTTTTAAAAACTGTGGCCATGTAATGGCTCTTAAGAAACATTGCAAGGTATTTACTGTATTTCTTGGTTTTGACAATTACATTGAGAGCAGGCAAGTGATAGGCAGTCATGTTCAACTTGTGTGTGGGGTGGGTCACTTACTAAGCCAGAAAAAAATATGGTGGGTTCTAGTTTTAAGAATGTCAACCATTGCTTTATTTGTTATAGGTAAACAGTCAGCTGACATTGGAATTTATTTTTTCCTGGTCTCTATCGAGCACTTAAAGGTGCCCCTTGGTAAGGGGTTCAGCCAATCAGAGGCTAGAAAATGTCCCTACCCATTTTCAAGAACACAATAAAATATTAAACACTCTTCAATAGAACACAGGCACAATTTCTTTGGCAACCTGCATAAACCTAATATCAATTCCATCAAGCTCTACTACTGGTTCTAGAAAAGATTATCTAGCTATTTTTGACCCTATGGGCTGGGCTGTCAAATATATAAAATCGGGGTATTTGCTTTTTTTCTTTATTTTTTGTCATCACTTACTGCCCAGACAGTTTGGGATTTTGGTCTGAAATTTTCAGGGTAGAAAAGGCTTTGCCCAGAGTGGTGCTTTCATTGGTTTGATGAAAAATATTCATCAGTTCCAGAGTTATAAGGATTTAAAATTTCAGTTCTGAGCATGCTCAGGATGCTCTTTTGGATAGCTGGTTTATATGAAAAAAATAATTTGGCCATATGAAAAAGGATTTGGTTTCATATGGGGTGGGGGGTGTAATCCTTTTTCAAGAGACAAATACCTGTTTTGTATGGCCACCAGCTTGTTGCTGTTCTTTTTTTTTGTTTGTTTGTTTAAACCCATAAAAATCATGTCACGGAAACACTTCAGCACATATATCTTGCTAATCTGGTCTCCATTATCTGGATTCATTAGTTAGTTAGCGGTGTCAATGGCTCAGCAGGTTGCACATTTGCCTCTGAGGCTGGAAGATCAGAAGGCTGTGCATTCTATCCCCATACCAGGCACCTGTGTGAAATCCCAATACTGACACTGTAGTGCAGCATGAGGGGGGTGCTGCACTCCTGAGGTGCCATCTTTTGGATGAGACATTAAACCGAGGTCCCATCTGCCTCTTCTGGTGGTAGTTCAGGTGGATGTTAAAGATCGCATGACACTTCTTGAAAAGAGCAG
This sequence comes from Neoceratodus forsteri, assembly GCA_016271365.2. Lineage (NCBI taxonomy): Eukaryota > Metazoa > Chordata > Ceratodontiformes > Ceratodontidae > Neoceratodus > Neoceratodus forsteri. Next base: position 1,319,616,912 of record CM028132.1, read on the forward strand.
GGGAATTTTTTTTTATTAGAAACTTAACAAAACAGAAAGACATTGGTAAACAAAACACGTAAGTCATATGACATTATTTAATAAAAAAAAGAAAACAGGCAAATATCCATACACGTACCACAGAAATCAAAAGAAAATACCAATACAGTATGAGCTATTTGTAACAGACGTGGCTATAATGGACAACCGCATGCCATGGACAGACTGTGCTTGCCAAATGCCATTTGCTATCTTCACTATATTCACCTGGGGGAGCAGTTCACACCTAGTTAACATCATCCACATGGATTCTAACAATACTTCTAATGGCTTATAACAGAACTTGCTCCATTGGCAGTTAATTCTGATTAACACCAGGTGATAATAGTTCAGTTAACACTACTTAAATAGTCTCCAAGCACTCCCAGACATGCTAATTATTTGTTTTAGATTGAGCTGTGTACCTGTACCGTGTCTCCAGAGCTGAGAAAATGCTGCCAGGTAAGAGAACCTGTCTTTCCTTGTCAAGAAAAATTGAGATTCTTAATGAAATTGATAAGCTCCCTGAATTAAGCATATGAGATTTAAGCACTCTCTTTGCTGTTCCCAAGTCTACAGTGTCAGATTTGTTAAAAAACTGGGACAAGTTGATAGCTGACTGTCATAGTAACCAAAACCCGGATCGTAAGCGCAGGAGACAAGGTAAAGACAACTATGTTGAATCTGCCCTTCTCCAGTGGTTCACAAATGCCCATGGCAGAAATGCATTGATAAGTGGCCCTCTACTTCTTCAGAAGGCCGATAGCCTTGCAGCAGCTGTAGGAAAAACTAACTTTAAGGCAACTGACGGGTGGTTAAGTCATGGGAAGCAACACCACAACATATGCTTCTGTAAAATTCACAAAGAAAGGTTAAATGCTGACCATAGTTCTGCAGGTGCATGGCTTCAGGGTGTGCTACCTCAGATTTTGTCAGATTACAGCCTAGATAACATTTATAACACCGACAAGACCGGCCTTTTTTTCAGGTGCATCGGGTATGGTACGGTAGCTTTCACATCTGATGCACTGCTAGGTCTGAAAAAAGCCAAGCAGCATATAACAGTCTTGTTAACTTGTAACATGACAGGATCTGATAAAAAAAAAAACCTGTAGTCATTGGGAAGAGTGCCCAGCCTTGGTGCTTCTGTGATGTCCGTCACCTCCCTGTCATCTATAAGAACAATAAGACCGCTTAGATGACTGGGGAGGTTTTCACAACCTGGCTACGAAATTAGGACCGCTCCCTCCGGTTATGCAAAACAGCTTTACTCCTAGACAACTGTAGCTCCCACCCACCTGTCAGTGGGCTCCGTAACATTAAATTAATATTCCTCCCACCTAACACCACCACCAGCATAATGCAACTACTTGATCAGGGTGTGATCTACAGCTTCAAAAGGCACTGCGTTACCCACATGACAGCCAGACTGCTGGATATACTTGATAGGGATGAGGAGATCACCGCTGCGGTGTATGTACGGTGGATCAACCTGCTGGATGCAGTGCAGCTAATCCAGAATGCTTGGGACAAAGTTTCACTGAGACAATCCAGTCATACTTTCGGAAAGGAGGATTTGCCACTGTTGATGTCATAGGCATCATTCCTGAAGAGCCAGAGGAATCTGTGGAACCAGATCACCCCCGCCCACACTGGAAATGTTCAGGAACTGTCACTAGAAGTGCTGGATGAGATCTGTCACCTTGGCAGTGACGTAGAACCATCTGCTGTTGAAGACATCATGGAGGCACTGGAAGGGCTCCATTCTGATGTAGAGGAAGCAGAGGACATCCAGTCAGGTTAAAGAGAATGAGGATTTGCACATGGAAACTCAAGTAACACCGGCCAATGTCAGAAGTGCCTTACTAACACTGCGTCATGCTGTGGAACAGCGAGAAGACCTTGTTCCAAGATGGGACCAGCTCTCATTAACAGAGGCTATCTGGAAGAGATACACAACAGCCTGCACAAAGCAAACCAGTATCACCGACTATTTCAAGCAGCCCAGCAGTGAACTCTAAATTGGAGCACAGTATGGCACATGGCATTTTATTTGTATTTTTATTTTATTTTTGAAATAAAGGTTGTACAGTGTCTGGTATGGTTTCCAATGCTAAAAAAAAGCTAACCACACTACCACAAAAGAGCTGTAAATCTGATCCTTAGATTTGTTAGCATGTGTCCCTGTTTGTTTGCTTGTCTCTATCTGCGTTTTGGTATTTTAGGATGTAGTGGATGCTGTTTGTAACAGACATGATCACTAATGACATTTTAGTCTGTTACAAGCGGCACATCTTGGTGCTATCAAAATCCAAGTTAAATTAATAAGATTGAGGGGCTAAGTTTGGGTCACTTAGTACAAGGGGAAAAATGAGAAAACATATCAGCCTATGAAGAGAAAAGAAACTCCTTGAAAAGGTAAGAAAACTTAATTATGCCCACCCCCCAAAGAATTAAACCCTCCTAAATAAAGAAGGGGTAACAGTTTTACCCTTTTATACAGTAATAGTATCTTGCAAGGTGTAACAAAAAATAAAAACTGAAGTAAATAATGATTAATTATGTAATGACAATATAAAGGTACTATTTAAACAATCCATGACATTGAACCCCAGTATTTTACATAATCTCCAAAAGATAGTATACGCTGGTCAGATTGTTGTATCTGCAGTATTTCTTGTAAAATCATTTGAAACAATTCTTCAGTGGTTAATAACATTTGCTGCAAAACCAACCTACATCAAACTTGCCATATTCAATATTTAAAACAAGATATGTCTACTCTTAAGGAACTAGCCGAATGTATATTCCATTCTAGTGGAAAAATATTTAAGAACAAAATGTCTGGAGAAAGATCTGACAGAAAGGATTTCCCCCATTGTTTGTCCAGGTCTAGCCAGAATTCCTTGATAAAAGGACATTGTAAATATAAATGTTCTGTTGTTTCAGTAACTAATGGGCAGGACAATCTAGGCAATATCTTTTCTCTATGATTTGTGCCTGAGATTTCCTTTAACATTAAGTTTGTTGTGGGTGGATAACTATATTACATCCCACATTTTAGTAGGGATTCTTATTTCTAAAAAACATTTTCTCTGTTTACGCTCTAAGCTTGGTCTTCGTGAGAACTCAGGTTGTTTCAAATATTGTTCTTCAACTATCTGATCATAAACTTTCCTCCTAGTAGACATAAGTATTAACCTAGGAATTACTGACCATTATTTTAAAAAGTTAACACAGGTTGTGAATGAAGCATTGAGTTTTATCTGCCTTTTGTTTTTATGAACAAATTTACCAGCTGTCGAGTCCTGTAATATTTCCTGTAATGCAGGTGTCAGCCAACCCACCCAGGAGACCTGAAGTTGCTTCAATACCGGTAGTAAATTTGAAAAGATAAAAATAGTTTGGAAAAAAAAAACACTGGGTGCACCATTCCCAGGCCTCCCAGTTTCAGTGGCAAATAAAGAATCCCTCTTTTAATTGGGTTTAGTCTGCTTCCCCAGACACTTTGGAAAAAATAACCCAGTACCCCAGTCTCTAAAGACTTGGGAGGAGGGAAAAATGGCTTAAATAGAGAAAAACAGGAAGTAGATATGTTTTAATCATAAAAATCCACTTTAGTTTCCCCATTCTCCACCTATTCCATATTGAAACTTTGTATTTCCCTTTTGCTGTTTGCTTCTCCCAGTTATAGGTGGCCATATCCCCTTTCCCATAAAAAATACTCAATATTTTAAGAGGTGTTTGAGCCACCTGAATGTTAGTCACTGTATGCCTCTGGCCAGTAGGGTTTCCAATAGAGATACAGTGACTTTTGGTGACATTTATCTCTGCACTTGTAGATTTTGTAAAGGCCAAAAATACAGTGTTGGCTAAATCCCCAGAGCAACCATCCTGTACTAATAGGCATAAGTCATCCGCATATGCAACTGTTTGGACTTCATCACCATTATAGCCTTGTATCCCTACAATTTTTGGTGATTGATTTAAAATCAGGACTAAGTGGTTAATGGTCAGGATCTACAACAGCGGACTCAGTGGACAGCCCTGTCACAATCCTCTTTTTAGTAGACAAGTATCCCCCACCTACCATTTATAAAGGGTCTAAAAGAAGCTGTCCAGTAAAGTAGTTTAATCCAAGAAATAAAACCCAGGGAAAACCCATAATATTTTAAAGTTAGCCGTAAAAAGTCTTGAGAAATCTTGTCAAAGGCCTTAGCCTGGTCATAATTAATCAAATTCCCTGTAGACTATCCAGTGTTACCTGCTTCACAGACTTCTCTAAGAAGAATAAGAGCGTCTGAAATTCTCTGACCAGAAACAAAACAGAACTGTCCATCACATACTACCTCTGGCAAAATTATACAAAGTCTTTTACCCTATAACCTTGTTAAAATTTTAAAATCAACGTTCAGCAAGGTTATCTGATGCCAATTCACTAAATCTGCTCTGATTCCTTTTTTGTGTAGGTACATTAAAATGCCATCATACATTGAAATTGCTAATTCTGAAGAGGAAAGAAAGGCATTGTATAAATTTATTAACTCCTGTGCACAAAGTTCCCTGAGCACTTGGTAAAGTTCCCCTGGGACCCCATCAGGCCCTGGGGAAGTACCTTTTTGTAAGTTCTTAATAACATCTCCAACTTCTGCCATTTGGAATGGGAGAGAGTTATGCTGTTTGTTGTCAATCTGTAAGAGTAGGCAGATTGGCTGCTTTCAGCAACAATTCCATATTAATATTACCTGGAAAGGGGCAACCAAATTGAGCTTGCTGTTGTTTGTGTACTTCAGTTAGGATATTTTTATGACCCTTAATCTCTTCCCCCAGCTACTGAGTGTACAATAGTCATGCATTTTTTTCTCTGTTCTGGATTTGCAGTCTGCAAAGGGATTCACCTGTGTAGCGGTACCTTTTGTTCCAAATTTTTGTTCATATTCTAAAGTTCTATATCTGCCATATTGAAACAAACACATCTCCTTCTTAAGCTCAGTTATTTGGGATGAAAAATCAGTTCCTGTAGAGTTTTGAAAAGACAGTAATTTTTGAAACTGGTTCCTAAGGACTTTATAACATTTATTAGAATTAAGTGCCTTCTGTTTTGCTTTAACTTTGAAAAAAAGTGTGGATGCAAATTTTACTATCCTTCCACCACTCTAGCAGGCTATCATATAAACATAGAACAGATAATCTGTCCAGTAAAACTATAGAAAATTCAGCTGCTAAATCTATGTTCTCTAAAAGGCTAACATTCATTATCCAAATCCCCGACCAAATTGAATTGTTGGCATGCATTGCAAGCTATACTCCAACCAAACAATGGTCAGAGGATTCAATCGGAAGAATACATGGATGTGAGATCTGAAGCCTGGAAGAAATTAAAAAAAAATCTATTCTAGAGGTTAGTGACCCTTTATAAAAGGTGTGGACTGGCTTTTTCAATAGAGTAGCATGGGAATCCACCAGGCCTGCCTGTTTAACCATGTTCCCTAAGAAGGCTGCATCACAATAAGTTTTGGTGGTAAAACTACTTTTATCTGAAGCTAACAGTCATGTATTAAAATCTCCTCCCATTACTACTGCTTTAGCAGTATGGAAATAAGGTTGAGTCATCTGTAAAAGAGAAATTCTGGCAGCCTTCATTTTGGGGGAAAAACATCAATTAATCGATAAATTTGAGAATTATGGGCAATATCCAATAAGAGAGATCTGCCTGGACATATATCCACTATTTTCATAATTTTAATATCTGAAGTTTTAAAATCTATGCCCAACCTGCTGCAAGTATCTTCCCCAATAGTCCAGACAGATCCCCCCATATCCAACAGTTTTGTACTTTTTGTACCTCAGAAAGCGTGGTGATTCTAGTATCCCGTAAAAAAAATACATTCTGTTTAAATTGCTGTAACACTGCAACAGAAGTGGTGCGCTTTAAATTTGACTTAATGCTGTTCATATTTACAGTTGCAAAGTATAAGTTTGATTTATAAGAAGTGAATGTTAAGTAGTAGTCCTTTTGACCATGGCTGTAGTTTGCCATTCTTTCTTTGCTGTGGAGGCCCTGGCAGGGCTCTCAACTTTCTTGTTTGAACTGAGGTCTTTTTTGCAAAGAGGTAGCAGAGACATCAGAATCCTCCTCTTCCATAAGTTCTCCACAGGTCTGTAGGGCCTCATATCTATTTTCAGTGGGGAAATCTGGGTTTAGTGGTGTCTTCTTTTTGATTGATTTAGTCCGTTTCCCGTCCCCTTTCCCTGTAACAATCACCATGTCCTGCTCGGGGGAAGGGGGCAGAGGCATATCCCTCTCCTCTTGATTTTGTCATACTGTGGAAGCTGGGTTTTCAGTAGGGTTTCCAGGAGACATTTGTGTTTTAAGATCACTGTGTGAGTCCTCCCTTATGGATTGATCTGTAGATGTATGAGGTGGGGGGTACTAGGCTGTGCTTGTCTATTGGCCTGTGCTGCTTGCTGGGCTCTAAATGATTTAGTTGCAGTATGAATATAGTAGTCTTGCTCACCATAATCTGAAGAGTTATGTGCTGCCCATGGACATGAGCTAAAGGCATGATCTAATGAGTTACAAAGGTTACCTTTAGGTGGACATTTGCAGAAATTACTGGTGTGACCAAAAGCTCCCCACTGCAAACATTTCTGTTTATCACATTCATGATTTAAGTGACTCTCCACCCTACAGCGATAACACATACAGTATGTGGCTGTCCTGGGTAGAAGAGGATGCCCCTATCCTGTCCCAGGAAAAAAACAATTAGGAATGTGTTCAATCCCAAAGTCATTTTGATGAAGTTGAACATGAAATTTCCACACCCCCATCCAAAACCCATCATCTTCTATATTGGGTTCTGTGGTCTCTTGCATGTCATAGCGTTGTTTCAACCAGTAGATGATATCTGTAACATTTACACCTTCATTACAGAAAATAACTGTAATCATTTTGAATGTTGGCTTTGTGAGGGGAATAGCAAAGCAAAAAATGGGGCCCATAAAGGAGTGTCTCGAATTTTGGGATGCAATGCCCAAAATGTATCCAGTTTCTGTTGGGAGAAAAAACTGATGCCGAAATTAAAGTCACCAGGGGCATGAATTAAGGCATACACACCGGCAGGACTAAACTGCAATGAATTTTTGATCAGTTCCTTTCCCACGTATTGTCTGTCAGGGAAAAGTAGTAGCCCCCCCCCCCGTACCTTATTCTAATAGCAAAGCATATTTTGGTTGCCTCAGCTGGCTTTTGAAAAAGACTGGCATAACCTACATGCTCTGTAGGCACATCTACCACATTGCTGCTGCATCAGCTGTTGAGTCTGGAAGTTAAGCAGACTTGAGTGCTGAAGAATCTGTGTGGTGATTGCTTGTACCCTGTGTGTGGTCCTGGCAGGAGGACCCTCGAGTAGAAGAGCCATCTGTTGATGTAGCCAATGGATTATCTGAAAAATCTGGTGGGTTCATGGTTTTCTCTCAAAAGATGGCACTGTGGTGTGTCAGCTCATGCTATTTGACTCTGTCTCCACTCACTCAGAAGTCTCTATTCGGATAGACCCAAGACATTGCACAGCTTCACCAGCTGCCAAGCTGCTATCTGAATGCTGATATTCAGCTCCTAGAGCCATGTCGGACGTTCCTACTACTGACTGTTTGGACTCACAGTGCCAGGATGTCCTGAAGAAGAAGCTCCCCTCTGATTCTGGCCAAGGTCCATATTCAATCCTTTGATCCATAGAAATATGCCGAGATACTTGCTGCAGCCGAGATTTTGTTGTACCTGGAAGAGGGATCACCGGGTCAGAGACTCAGGTTCCCGTAGGTGTCTCCAATCAATCTGCTCCATGGAGCACCCGTTCTGGATACCAGTCCACTTGCTGATAATGTGGCTCTTTTTCTTCTAAACCTGGACCATCCGTTTCAGTGTCCATAAACTCAGTATCACTGTCCAGATCAATTTGTTGAAATTTTTTCTCTATAGGGAGCACGGGTTGGAAGACAAATGTTTTCTTTTCTTCTTCAATCCTTTGTTTCCTTAAAGCATATTGCACTTCAGCATCATCCATCATTTGAAACAATTGCTCCTTTTTTTTCTCCAAGTCTCTTTGCAAAGTTTGTTTTTCTTCAAGCAGGTCCTCATCTACAAAATCACTAAACCCAGATATGCTTCCTTGTGAAGGGGGGGCCTCCTGCTTTCTCTGTTGCTGTAAAGCTTCTTCCCCTTCTGTGGACTCCTGTGGACTGGGACCCCCCATCCTGTTCACAGGAAGGACAGCGCCCCTTGCAGCAGAGCAGGGTAATTTCCCTAGTGTCCTGGCAAAATTTCCCACTTTCACTAAAAATACCACCAACAGCTTAATCTGGTTCAATGCCAATGGGCATCCATCTGTATCCCACTACCTCACGACAAGGCTGAAAACTGGCAGAATTGTCTAGTCCTCCTTTCCCTGTCAACAAAATCTAAATAAATAAAAAAATAAAGTTTGGGGAAACATGACCCAGAAATGTGCTTTTAATACATTTTAGAATCCTTTTTTGTAAGACAATTTTCTTTTTTTTTCATATGGCCATGTGAAACAAGAATGGGGCCATATGAAACAAGATTACCTTCATACAAAAAAAAGAATTTGGACTTAGATTTTTTTACATTCTTTTTTCATATGAAGGAATCATTTTGCTTGAGAATGAAACAATCCCACGAAAAAATATTCCTTCATATGAAAAAATAATGTTTTCCTACTTTTCAATGTTAACAAGCCATAACTTTGTTTATATTTGAGTTAAAGGACAATCTACAATATATATCAAAAAAAGGTCACATAACACCCCACAAAAAATGTAGGTGCCATATAAAAAAATAAAATAAAATTCCTATTGTATAGCATTGCAACTTTAACAACCCATATGTCTGTCAATACCTGGAGTTAAGGGACAAGTATATATCATAAAAAGGTGTCAATGAGTACTGCAACTCTAACACATAATCCCCCCTAAACATTCCTGGGGTATGCTCTGCATCCCAAAATTACTTCCAATCTTTATCATGGTGCCAAATCCACAATGAAAGCCTGATCATCAACACAAATGCAAAAAGTGATTCTAGTGTTTCACTACAAATGTAGCAAATTTCACAGTGAACTGACAAAAGTCTACCGACTTATGGGTAAAAAACTGAGAAACAATTTTTTGCCCAAATACAATCAACTGCTGTCAGTTAATAGTGTCACTTAATACATTTTTTCTTTGAGGTAAGCCCAACAAAAAGCAATTACAACAAAGCACATTTATTTATTTATTCATTCAAGTCTCGGATTACAACCTTTGAGCTAAAAGCTCATTTGCAAAGGTTCCACATCATGAGGGAGGGAAATACATAAGAATTACAAAATGACAAATAGCAAACAAACATTCAGTAGGTAAGTCATATCTTTTAAGATTAACAACCTGTCAGAACAGGCAGTGAGGGCAGTAGGATAGAGATACTGGCATGGATGGTTATAGTCAGCTATCTTTTAAGAGGAGAAGGGAGAATGAGAGGCAGGATTCTGTGCAGGGTGGTGGCAGAGCCAGGCCACCCATTGTCAGTTGAGGGAGGAAAGAACAAGGCAGGGAAGTGAGTGGGACTGATGTTCCCTTTGTGTGAGAGGAGGGGGTATTGTGTTGGGGTGAGGAGTAGGGAGATCAGTAGGTATTGCTAGGAAAAGTATGGATCTGGGGAGGTGAGAGAGGGTTGGAAAAGAGCAAGGAAATACGTGGGAGAAGTGAAGAGGTGGAGGGATAGGGAGATGAGTAGGGAAAATAGTAATTGTAATAAATTGCTTTTCTGTAGGCATGGAAGAGCAGGACCCTGAGGGCCCTTCACTTTCACAGCCAGATGGATGTGTGAGTCTATGGAGGGATGGAAGTGCAGGGCCATTTGTATACAATTCTGCTATCTCAAAACATAAAGAATTTCTTTGCAAAAACTGTGTTAATACAACAGTTATGGTTCAGCTTAGAGTGACAAAAGTAGGTAAATGTGGTGTTAGGATTTCCAACCCCAACTCCCAACCCCCTCGTATCCCAAAAGGAAAAATCCATTGCAGTTTTCACTGTCCTGACTGTTAGCGAATCAGGGGTGGGGTCTTCCTTGGGGTTCTCAACCCTAACGCTCACCCCATTTCATGACCAAACAAGGTGACATGTGAAGTGTTTTCTTCAGGCACAGCCTACAGGTTGTTGGTAACATGTGGGGAAACACAGTTCTGTACGTCTGAAGAATAAATCAGAGTGGGGTGAGTGCTAGGGTTGAGAATGCCAAGAAAGACCCTACTCCTGATTTGTCAACAGTCAGGACAGTGAAAACTGTAATGCTTTTTCCTTTTCCTGCTTGGGGGGAAATGAGTGGGAAGTTATTAACCCTAACACCACATTTCCCTACTCTAGTCATTTTAATCTGAATCCTAACTGGTGCATTAACACAGTTTTTTTCAAAGAACATATACTGTAAAACATGACATTTTCACTGTCAAATAATTTTTGCTATTTTTGTTGAAGTACTAATGTGTACAAAATACATGTGTGCTAATTGGCATTTTTAGCATTTTTTGCATTATAGTGAATGTGGTGCTATTGACTAAGTGCTAAATTTAATTTACACAATTATGATTGCATTTGTGTTTGTGCTAAAATTACTTTGCTTGAAAATAACTAGTTTTACAGTATATATGTCTCCATACTGATAGTAGCAGTGCAAGTGGGTTGGAAAAAGAGATTTTTAGATCATGTTTGAGGCACTTGTTGTTATAGGTAGTGTTGGGAACCTAGCTCAGGAGATTAATCTTGGGGCTGAGTAGAGTCAGAAAGCCTGTGGATCAGGTGTGTAATCGGGAGGTGGAGCTGTCAGAGGCTTCATGCCTTCTAACAAGAGTGCTACAAAAGACACCATTCATGTGTTTCAGTGAGTGAGTAGAACAGTGCAGAAGTGGAACCATTGAGGTGTCGTAGGTGTCAGCAAGGAATAGCAGGCATGCAGGGAGCTGTGCTAGATTGACATGGTAAGACAGTGTACCTGTTAGCTTACTGGTACCTGAATAGGGAACTGGAGGTGGTGTGTAGGAAGTATCTATGGGGAAGGCAACAAGAAGGTAGCTTCTCTAGGTGGGAATCAGAGAAACACCCTATCTTGGGTAGGGTGCCAAAACTGCTCAAGAAAGGCATAAAGGAAAGGGTTAATTGAAAAAATAAGAAGTAAAGAGGCAGAGAGGTACAGAGTGTGATATAGCCAAGCAAGTAAAGGAGAAAGCAAGGGGAAAAAAGGGAAAGGAAGAAACACCCTATCACCCTTTTTTCCAGTTGCTGTTCTGTATTCACCATTATCACAGGTTACCACTCCACACTCTGTCAACTGACCTCCATCACCACAGCTCCTAGGGTCAATCAGTATTTAAAGGATCAGGCTCATTAATCGGGGCTCTGTCATAGCCGTTCTTTGGAAGCACCTAGATACTCCCTAGCAAGCATTCTCAGAATAGGTTAGGGAGGGAGAAGATGTTCTGGAAATTCAACCACACCAAACAGTCACAGCAACAGGGAAATGTCATAAATGGAGCAGCACAAATCATTCAGAATCCATGGAGTTAATGGACACTAGAATTTTCCATTCGCCTGTGGATTTCCACTCTGTCACCAATACTCTGTCAACACCTCTCCATTTGTCATCACTTCTGGGGGTAGATTGGTATTAAAAGCAACAGGTTCTGTCTCCAGTGACTCTGGCAGTGCTATTACTGGTCAGATGTTGGCCATTTTACAACAGGCAGGCTCAGGAGTAGTCTGGGAGGGAGATGATGTTCATGAAACTCAGCCTCATTGAATAGTCACAGAAACAGAGAAGCAACACAAATGAAACAGCACAGAAACTCAGACAGAGTGAAGGCAATGAACACAGGACTCTGCTACTCTCCAGAGGTCTCTGCACTGTGTAACTGGTGCTCTGCTGCTGCAGCTCCATTTGCCCAGTGGTTACACACTGTGGTCTTCAGCCTCAGGAGTTTAATCACTCGCATCTCTCAGCCTTTGCTTTGTATACTCTAGTAAATGGAATATCATGTAAATATGTGCTTAGCAAGATAGTGCTACTATCCAAAGAATATAGACTGACATTGATGTTATCAGCTCATCCTGTCTTTGTATGTGAGTCTTTTCCTCTTCTCTTCAGCTTTTTTGGCTATGAGCAGATTCTACAGTCATTTTGTTATCTGTAGCTTGTGAATGGAGTTTCATGGAACACATGTTTTGGACATTTCTATGTATACTTCCATGCCAACTGAAATTAAATATTCCATTCTTTCTGCTGAGAATGTTGGAGACATAACTCTAAGCTGCTTATCAGATGCCATTAGGAAACTGAAACAGCTTGTTAAATATTTGATAAATATTGGTTGCCTATGAAACTGGGGATTTGCACATTTAGATAATAAGCATTTAACCAGCTTCTTGACATTTGTTTAACTTGGGAATGTATTGTCTTTCAAGAAAGAGTCATACCTCATAAATGTCACCCTTACCCCAGCAAGTCTATGATTTACACTGTGTTTTTAGCCTCTGGAGCCTATAGCTCTCTTGCTATCTGTAGTTGAAAAATGGAGTATCATGGAACACGTGTTTTAAACTTTTCAATGTGTCCTTCAATGCCAACTGAAATAAAATATTCTCTTCTTTCTGTTATTAATGTTAGAGACATCCAGGCTGCTTTTCAGATGCCATTAGAAAACTGAAACAGCTTGTTAAATATTAGTTGTCTATGAAACTGGAGATTTGTACATTTAAATACTAAGCATTTAAACAGCTTCTTGATAATAGTTTAACTTGGGAAAGTATTGTCTTTCAAGAAAGATGCTTGCCTCATAAATGTCACCTTTTCCCCCAACAAATGCATGATTTACCATTTTTTTTACCTCTACAAACACTGTATGATGAGCAGTCTCAGACATATGCCAGGTCTTCAGTGAACTGCTTAGACTAAATATGTATCAACAAGAAGCCATTTTTTAACTATCTTATTCAGAAAAAAATATATTGAGCTACAGCAACACACACACACACACACACACACACAGTCTCTCTCTCTCTCTCTCTTTCTATATATATATACACACACACACACACCATCCTCATGGCCATAACATTCAAAATAAATACTGCATTCTAATATGTTATAAAAAACTGTTTATGTCAGTGAACACAGTGAAGTTCAGTTTAGAGTAGATTTTTTTAAATATTTCTTATCTTATATTTTGTACACACACACACACACACACACTACACATCATCCTCATGGCAACAATACTGCTAGGCAGCCTGATTTCAAGTCCTAGCTGAGGCAGTTATTCTTTCTCACCTCTGTTTCTGTGTTCCATAAAATATGCACACTACACTCCTGTGTGATTGTTACAATAAATATTTGTGATACCATTGGGTTGTTCATATGAAAAAGAGTAATGTGCTCGAGGATGGCCCTGGTTCCAGTTATCTCAGTGGCACAGCTGGTTAGTGCAATCAGAACAGTATTCTGGGCAGCCTGGGTTCAAATCCCAGCTGAGGCACTTATTCTTTCTCACCTCTGTTTGTACATGTTCCATAAAATATGCACACCACACTCCTGTGTGATTGTTTCAAATACATATTTGTGTTGCCATTGGGCTATGCATTTTAGAAAGAGTAATGTGCTCAGGGATGGCCCAGGTTCCAGTTGTCTCAGTGGCGCAGCTGGTTAGCGCAATCAGAATGATATTCCAGGCAGTCTGGGTTCAAGTCCCAGCTGAGGCACATATTCTTTCTCACCTGTTTGTATGTGTCCCATAAAATATGCGCACCGGACTCCTGTGTGACTGTTACAGTAAATAAATTGTTTGTTTATGTCAGTGACCTCAGTGAAGTTCAGTTTAGAGTAGATTTCCTTTAAATATTTCTTATCCTATATTTTGTATCCTGGATAGCGCAGGGAAGATGCTACATCTCATTGTCATAGGGAACTTCATTTACACATTTCTGCACTGTATTTACTCAGGTTGACCCATATTAGATGCAATATATTGTTTTTAGCGGGGTCATGATATTTCCATTTTAATAATGTATTTATTCAGGGTAACCTAGTCCAGGGCCCCCATATTCAAAGGAGATACACAGTGTATCCTGGTGAAAATGTGAGATGTGCCATGCAACTCCAACAATGTACCACAGCATGCTATTCAAACATACAGGATGCACCTGCCACAAGAGAATGGGCCAGCATGCACACAAATAGTATGTTGTGCAAGTCGAGGATGTGTTCCCATGCATACATCATGCTGCGGCATACTCAGTGGGAAATTCACCCCTCACAGGCCAGAGCAGTGTGGCCCACAGCTAGGCCATGAATAGCTGACCTAAGCTAGCCAGCCATACACAGGTGGGCTATGGAAGTGCACCTGGGTGCATAGCAGCCTGGTAGCCCTGGGGGACTGAAGGTACCCCTTCCAATCCCCATTGATCCAACTCCATCCCTGAAGAGCTCCACAGTGTAGGGTCCCCCAGACCCAATTGCACCAGATGAAACCATGGTCCATATCCATAGCATAGAGGACTCCCACCCACTGCCTTGGTACATAGACAACCATGCTCCCCCCATACCCAAGCTGTTACAGAGACTGGCACTGTCCTCCATGCCCTGCCACAGCCAGCTGTTGACTGCACTGGACCCAGGCTGGGGACCTTCACTCCAGAATAACTCAAGTGGCTCTACCATACATTGGGGAATTACACAAGTTGCAGACCCACCAGTGCATGCAGCTGTGTGTATGCCCCTGGCAAACCTTAATAGGGAATTGACATACCTCCAATGCATGCCTTATCATTGCTGTATCTTCCTGCTGCCATACAATCTTCCCCATTGCCCTGTATAACATGCCACCCTCAAGACTGCTGAGGTATCCTGGGTGCCATGGGGTGCAGTATCCTGCAATGGCATTTGTAGTGTATGATCCAGGCTATGGATAGTGAGTTTGTGGTTCCCCAATTTTACAAACAAATAGGTCGGCTATAACATGCCTGTTCCGGGACCTCTGTGATTGAGTACAGCATCAGCTTTCACCCACACTGAGTAGTGCAACAGCACCAGGACGATGGATCCACATGTGAGTGCCTGAGGTGTATGGCCACTGGGCGTTATCGCTCACACGCATCTTGTACCTATGCATGACACATTCCAGTGTCCTACTGCTAGTGCTTTATCACCCAAAAATAAGATGCCATTCCTTCTGTAAACTATCCAGGCTAAATATATAGCAATCAGCAGGCATATTCTAGGAAAATACACTGTAAAAATGTGTAAAATTAAGACCACATTGAAAATGCCTCTCAGCAGATCTGCATTGTGCAAATTCATTAGAAATAATGGATAAAAGCATCCCAACAGCTTTCCATAGCCATATCGGCTCTGACCAGAACCTGTTCCTATTGCTGCAGTTGCTGCATGAACTGTTCCTTCTGTGGGAAGATCCTTTAAATGTAAATGGCAATGAGACAAACAGAACAATCCACTGTCAGCTGTCTTGGTTCCCTTCTTTGTTGGTTTCTACTGGTGCATTTTAAGATAATTTATGGCAATTCAGTTGTCCTTTCCCAGAGGGATATATTATACAGTATGTTGATGAATTTGATGCGATTATGTAACAAATCCAATAGGTTCTTCCTGTTTCATGCACTCTGGGATGCTTCCTGGTTTTCCAACACAGAAAGCAATTGATGGTATGACTTCTGATCCTTGCTTTTAGCTGGCTGAGAAGCAAATACTGTCAAACTAAACTGAAAAACAAAGAAAGTTATAAACACGTTATCACTCTCCTCTGTTAAGCTGGTACTGGTATAAGTAGATGGACACAACTGCAAAGCCAAGATGTTTTGATGTCCTGGAAGCAAACTTTGAATTATTTATGCAGGCACATTTTAGATTGCTCCAACATCTTTAGTCATTCACATCTTTAAGTGGGACAAAGCATCTTGGGCATAAATATATGTGCTGTGCCTCCTGCATATTATACCTCTAACGAAGCAAGGGACATTAGGTGGTGGCAGACAGGGCCCTGTTGTCTCACTGCTATGGCTCACAATGCTTGGCATGTTTTGCCTGATAAATGAAAGATTTTATAGTATCAAGCAACAATGGTTTTCCCTTTCTGCGATTACTATTGTGAGAACACAGCTGAAGCAACCTAAGCTGTGTGTGCACTGACAATGTGAAGCTTCCTTCCAGAACTAGCAAGCAAGGTGGGTAGCTTAGGAGTGGGTGTAAAGGTGGTAAGCTGCTTAAAAATTTGGTTAGGAGATTAGTGGCAGAGAATGATAGTAGACAGAGTTCACTCTGGGAAGGGTGTGTGGGAGGGGGGGTTACCAGCAGGGTGCCTTAGGGATCAGTGCTGGGACAGGTCCTCTTTATTGTCTTCATAAGTGACACTGAAGAGGAGCTGGATGGGAAGGTCTGCCTCTTTGCAGGTGACACCAAAATCTGCAACAGGGTTAGTGATGGTGGAAAGGATAAGCAGTGATCTGACAAAATTTGAGGCATGATCAAGGGTATGGCAGCTGGATTTCACTGCAAAAAAAGTGCAAAATAATGCACTTGGGGTTCAGAAACCCAGAGGCAGAGTACTGAATGGTTTGGGTAGTACTAACTATCATTCAGGAAAGAGATCTGGGGTAATCATATCTGATGACCTAAAGGTGGTCATTCAGTGTGACAAGACAGTTGGGAGGACTAGCGGGATGCTGGGGTGCATAGGGAGGGTATCTCCAGGAGAAAAATGGAGGTGATGTTGCCTCTGGATAGACCACTGGTAAGATCCCACCCATAGTACTGTGTCCAGTTCTGGAGACCACATCTCTGGAAGGACAGACACAATGGAGGCATACCAGAGGAGGGCTACTAAAATGGTGCAAGGTCTGCATCAGAAGCCCTATGAGCAAGACTAAATATGTACACCCTGAGAGGGGGATGTGATGGAGAAAGTTCCTCACAGGGGCAAATGAGTTACAGGAGGGAAGTATTTCTCAGAAAAGAGGTGCTCAAGAACAAAAGGACATGTTATGAAGCTCAAGCGGGGTATATTCAGAAGATATGTAAGGAAATACTTGCTCACAGAAAGAGTGGTAGATTCCTGGAATAGCCTTCCAGCACAGATGAAGGGGGTGAAAACAGTGGCGGAGTTAAAGAATGCATGGGGCTAGGCATAAGGGAATCTTAGGGGAAAGGAAAGGGGAGAAAAATGGGCCAGAAATTAAGTAGGATCTGTGGTGGAAAAATGGGTAGACTAGGTGGGTGAGCAAATTCTGTTTCTGTTTTAGGAAGCTGAGACTTTGTGGTTCTGGAACTCCATCTCCATCTGTCCACACAGACACCAGCCTGAAACAAGAGACAAGTGAGTGCTTATAGCTTTTGTTTTTCCATCGGCTGTTTCTGTAGTACATGCACCCCACACCATACAACATGATTATTTTGTTAATAAAATAACACAAAACAGTATGTTTGTTTTTAGGCTTTAGATATCAAGCCCAGTTGAATGAACAAGAAGGCATGCATCACTTCAAAAAGCATATCCAGCACTATGCTATTAACTTCTTGCAACAGCACTCTATGAGCCTCTTGGGAGTTATGCTATTTGCAGAATAAAATAGTTTATTCAGTAAATATGCAAGTGGCGTGCAAAATGCTAAGTAACATTAGGCCCAATTTCCAAGAATATGTCATAATTCACACCCTGCCAGTTTTATGACATTTGTATTTCTTAGAATGTCAGAGAACTAAATAATACCTGGCAGCTGAAATTTAGGTAAATGTTTTATTTTTTCTATTCTCCATTTCCACTATTTGTAAATAATGCATCAAGAGCCCGATCCATTGCTGTGGCATAAGTAGATGCTAGAATTCTGCCAGGAGCAATTAACTGGAGGCAAGAACTGCAGGGTGTCACAGCCACTGTACCCATTGCTGTACTGTGCCATTGTGTTAGGAACTGAGTGGCAGCGACAGGAGGGGGAATCTATCTATACTGAATCAATAGGGGGGATGTCTTGGCTGTAATGCACAGACACTGAAAATGATCAAAAGTACTCTGCAAAATGTAGTCTGTTGTAACCAGTGGCTTTCATTGTACTTAAAGGTGACAAGCTCTATTCCTGTTTACAGAAATTAAAATTTTACCTCTGAATGATCCCTTCTATTGAACTATACCTCTAAAAATGCTGATGTGAAAACCTGTGTTTTCAATTATCTTCTTGTGCATAATATTCTGCATGGTTCTCTTCATGGAGCCAGTAATTTGGAGTTTTTACTATGTGTATATCATGGTTTATTTACCAAATGCTAAGCATGAACAGCTGGCATATCAGAAGAATGCTCAGAGTACTATACACAACACCAGTTCCATGAAAAGAACTGTTAAGAGAATGTCACCCATAAAAATAAAACAATACAAAATGCAAGTTTTTTGCCTCACTTTTTAATCAGGTATAGTTACATATGGATCACTTAGGGGTATGAATATCAGTAAGGTAAATAGGAACATTATAAACAACTTCCAATTAGAAATAATTTCCTTTCTTTTCTAATGGATATGACAAACTTAGTGGGCCAGCAGAAAGCTGTTTCCAAAATCTATGGTGTCTTGTTTAATTGGTTATACCCAGAATGTTATGGTCCTACCCATTATTGGTCCACCCACTTCCCTGGCTATAACATTAACTGGGCTGACCTCTGGTATAATTGTCACAAATTCATAATGCAAGATAGACTAAGGCTGATGCAGTTGCACATTCTGCATAATTCATATTACTCCCGCGAAAAAATGTTTAAATTTGGCCTAACACCCTCCTCCAAGTGCGTGAGATGCTTGTGTTATCAAGGCTCCCTGTACCATATTTTCTGGTCCTGTCCCAAAATAGTCCCTCTTTGGACTGCTATTAAAAACAAGACTGACCCCATTTTAGGGCTGGAGGACCTTTTTATACCGGAAATACGTATCCTAGGGGACTTCTCCAGCATCAGATTTCATAACAGGAAATATTATATGGCCTTGTTATCTATGTCACTTAAGAAAGTGGTATTACGACACTGGAAAGACTAATCTAAAATTGAGTATGGAGAATGGTTAACCGAGCTTCTAGCGAATCTCAGAACGGAGAAGGCTATTGCTAGTTTAAATAATAGGTTAGGAAAGTTTAAAAAGATATGGGACCCCTTTTACACCCTATTTTCGATTTAAAGGCTCTCATTTGTAGGGCCTTGCACCTAGTATATACTGACATTATTGAGACATCTATGCTGAAGGATCTGTAGTGTGTATGGTTAGAATAAAGCTGTACTAGAATGGGGGGGGAAGTAGCTACGGGATGAGCGGGTGGGGTCGACAGATTTAGTCTACTGTGCATGGTCAATGTATAATGGATGTAATTGCTCTTGGCTATCTGTTTTGTATGGTGAAAATATTAATAAACTTTAAATGGAAAATAAAAAGAAATAATTTCCTGTTCTCTTTAGGTTTCTGTTTTACACAAAAGATCATGGATTTTGACTTGCTTCCTCAACAACATACAGTGACGACAGAAAAATACCACTAGTCCATAAAGTCTGCCCTATTATTTTAAATAATAAAGTGATATCTCAGAGACAGTTTTGTTGCACATCAAAACAAGACTGATGTTTTCATTACACATCATTGGCAGTTGTATTTTTACATTATAGAACTATGTTGTCAGCATATAACTAAAACTCAGTTGATCACATAAATGCATAAGTTTTCTTATACATATTGAATAAAGGAGACTCATAACAGGCTCTTGAAGTATACCAGTGGTGACTGCTACATAATCCAAAACACTACAGCTGGGCAAATTGTTTTGCATGATAAATCGATGCAACCCACCCCCCGTCCGTGGAAGATTTAATTTTCCCAATTAGAAGATTGAGTGCTTTTGATTTCATCATCAGGAGGGCTTATATCACAGGTGATTTGCAGGAATGGTCTTTGTAAGAAACAAGAACTCTAAATCGATGGGCATGTCAAAATCCCATATTCTACATATACCGAAAGATATGCAAAAGCGGCAATGAGTAAACTTTTTCTGAGCTTGGAATTAAACGGGGCATACAGAACTCTGCTTTGACTTCACAGTCTGTATCTAGCAATCTTCACTGGAGCACTGCAATTGCTTTGTAGATGCAAATATTTCACAGAAGGAGAGTTTGTGAAGGATGCAACTTTGAAAAAGAGCCCCTACTTGCTTCCAGATGTTAAATAACAGATCTGAATTTTACCATATGCCAGATTTAGGACTTGCTTTTATGTGCATAAGACTATGAAGGACACCATAGACAGGAAACCCTGTGGAATGTGAGTTTTTAACTTTATATTAGTTCAGCTTACTATACTTATCACTATGCATGGATCAAGAATTAAGGTGGATTTGCTGAACTATTGTGCCCATAAAGCTAGAAAATCATGGCATATGATTCCATTCTATGCATGGATCAGGAATTAAGGTAGAGTTGCTTAACTGTTTTGCCTATAAGGCTAGACAATCATGGCATATGATGATCAGGGCATTAGAACTGTCACTGCATGTTGACTAGTAACAATCACATCTGAAAAGGATGTAGATTTCTGCTTACAAAATGGGTAGGGAAAATTCATGTTTTTGATTGGATAATGCCAACCACCATCCGATCCGGTATCAGGCAGTAGAGATGGGGAAATAATGAGTCCCAGTCTCTGTTGCCTGATTTCATTCTAAAATGCTTGTGCCACAGAATGTTGAATGTTAAACTGCCGCCATATTATTGTTTTTGTTAGCGAGATATATGGCACTCCTTTCCCGTTACTTGATTTGACACCACCCCAGGCAGCATTCAGTTACTCCATTAATTTCTGTCCCAAACCTATACTGAACGCTATTTTTTAAAACAAGTTTCTGCATTCAGATAGTAGCGGTAGCACGTCACATGCTCACTGCTACTTCGAGACACCCCTCTCGCCCTGACTGCAGCTCCACTTGGCGGAAAAGAAAACACATAACTTTTTGTTTTAAAGATAAAATGTTGAAACTACCTCCTTAGCACATCCTTTTTGTCCTGTCTGGTTGCCTGGAAACCCTTTAGGCACCTGTTGTGGTTAGTAAAATCGAAGAATGTGGCAAACAGTCTTGTCTGTAAAGGAGCCTTTGTAAGTGTTCCTTGGCTCTACCTGAGCCTAGTTATATACAATAAAAATGTGTTCAATGCTGGTGGAAGACAGAGAATGCTACTCCCAACTGGAGCAGGGTGCCTGTACATGTGTTCCGGTACGGTGACTCGCCACTGCTCCCCCCCAAAGGGTACCGCTCCATGTGACAGTACGAAGAAAGAAATGCCACAGTGTGTGGCTCAGAGTGACACCCACCTCAGGAAATGCATGCAATTTGGTTGAAGTGAGCAAATGCTCTGACCTAAAAAGAAAGTGGTGCATTCTTGTGAAGCTGGTGACTGCCTCAATATGCGGCTTTGTGTGAAAAAGTTTACTGTTTGCCCACTGAAGTCCAATATTATAAATAAAGATGAAATAAAGTGGGCATGTTAAGCAACTCCAAGAATGGCTCCTGAAACAGAGCCAAGTGAAGCGGGGCTGGGAGGTCCTGGCTGTTTTATTTTACCTCAGGGCTGCTAAATTTAGAGCGGGGATAAAAGCCCTATGTAAGGAAATATATCTGGGGATATGAAATAAAGACACACTCTTTTTACACGTTGACAGTTTTACTTTGCGATCTGGTAAAATATGCAAAGTTTTGCTGACCGCCACGCTGCGTTTTGATCTCGCACCTCCACAAAGCCACCCACTGTTAAGCCTGCAGTTTAAAAAAAACAAAGAATAAAACAAAAAAACAAAGCAGATAAAGTGCCTGTAACTGTTCTTCTCTCATTGGTGGTCAAGAGAGAATGTGTGTGTGATCAGCGTCCCGAACGAGATTCAGCACTGGAGGGGCAACAGACATACCAGTATACAGAAAAAGCATCACATCCTGTATGTCTTTCTGTGTGTTTGTGGGAGGGAAATTCAACTGTGGTCTATAAAGAAGCTGGACTCAGGGTGCGGTGTGTGTGTGTGTGTGTGTGTGTGTGTGTGAGTGTTCACAAAAAAAGACACATTGTAATATAGGTGGAGGAACTGTTTTATTACAAAACTAATTTAAAACTCATTTTCTAATAAAATTTTTTATTAAACAAAATTTTTCTCAATTGCCCATTTCCGTATATGTGCCCTCCAGGAGTGGTAAGTATAAGCAATGCGGACCTTCAGAGGCTATAAGGCCTTCCGCCTGTGGTGTCGGGCCTCACTACGCCCTTGGGTGGTCCGGTATTGCCCAATACTGCCCACCCTGTTGGGTATTATTGCCTGCTTAGTGGGTTCTTAGTACCCAACATTAAAAGGAGATACATGCCAAAGCTTGAAACCAGCAGGTGCATGGGCAGTGGAGGTAGTGTCCTATAGGGGTAGCCAACAAGAGGAGTGGGAAACAAGGAGAAATGCTCCAGTGTGCCATTGAGTTTCTCTAGTTGGGGGTCACACATGTGCAGTGACTTGAGCTCTGCTGCCAGTACTATTTTTGGCACCCAAAGAGGTTCAAAACATCATCTCATTAAGTAGATCTGGGACTGAGGCTAGGATGCAAGAAGTTTACTCTGGCAATACCAGAAAGAACATGTCTGTGTCATGTAATCTCACACTGGCAGAGAGATCCATTACAATCATGGCAGCTCCTATGGTGTACAGGTTAAGTGACAAGCCAGGAAACATGCATAACAGGGCCCCTGGGTTAAAATCCAGGCAGTTCCTTGAAGTAAAACTATTATAGGTTCCCCAGGGGACATCTCTGGGAACATTTCTGAATGTACCGTACCAGGTGGAGTTTTACTTGTTGAAGGCAAGAGGAGATACTGCCAATATACAAATCATTGGTTAGGCCATACCTGAAGTACTGCATGCAGTTTTTGGATTTTTATCTAATAAAGGATAAGAAAAGGACATTGTTTCAATGTTAAAAGCAGGATAGGGCTTAAGGGCCAACTCCAAGCATTCAGCCTCTGAAGCTGAAATGGAACTACAGTACCAGCCTATGTGACATGCCATCAGGACACAATATCAGTTACAGATAAAGAAGATCTTCAGCCAAAAGTTTCTAGATGAGATTAAAGAATCACTGAAGTTCTTAAACAATGACTGCTGCTTTAAAAAAAATGTTCCATACACATTCAAAAGCTAACTAAGACCAACAACAGAGTTAACTCATAAGAGGCTACATCAGTGGCTGAGGTGAGGGACAAAATGCTGCAAAGGAGGAAAAAAAGGATATAAAAAATAAAATAAGAATTGGGATCTGTATATCTTATGGATACCCCACTATATGCAAAACTGACAAAAGAATCTCTGCTGCAGACAGTTTTGGAGAATTTCTGTATGTGGTCCAAAAAAGTTGTTTATTGGAGGACAAAGTAATTTCATAAATAGTAGGAGTGGTCTACTTGTTCATTTTTAGCATCCAAAGTTATTGTTGTGCCAATATATACAGTATATATACTGTATTTTATGTATTCATTGCAAAAAAAACTTTGTTAATTCACTAGTTATGGTTAAAGCAACAAAAATAGGGAAATGTGGAGTTTGGGTTTCCAACCCTAACATCCCTCCGCTACCCTACAGGCAGCAACAGGCATCGGGTGTGCCTTGGGGTTGTCAACCTTAACACTCACCCCAATCCATCAGTAAATAAGCTGAGATGGGCACAGTACATCAGAATGGGGTGAGCATTAGGGCTGACAACCCCAAGGTACACCCCTTGCCTATAGCTCCCTGTAGGGTAGTGGAGGGGTGTTAGGATTGGAAACCCTTACACCACATTTCCCTACTTTTGTTGGTTTAACCATAAAAAGTTCATTAACAAAGCTTTTTGCAAATAATTTCCTTACTTTTTGAAATAGTATAATCCCATCCTCATTTGCCTTTGCTCCCATTCCTCCATAGAAGAAGCGCAAGACCCAGGGCCTTACACTTCTGATTTTAGCAAAATCACAATCAAATTCTCACCATAGACTTCTTAATTCCCCATCTCATGAACCCAGCACTGAAAATTTCCAAAACCCACCGAAATGCGATTCTGCACCAACGCAATGTCATTCCATGCTATAGGTGCAAAAATACAGTTTGTTCAGGATTAGAAAATGCCAACTGTCACATTTTTGAGGTGGTGTAAAAATATACGTCTAGCTTGAAAATTTGGTATCAAAATATTTAAAATTACCAGAATTCTGAGTGAGCATAGCAAAATCTCAGTGCATATGCATAACTTTGCCATTTTTACAAATTTGGACCCCAAATTTTCAACACAGTCTTCTTATGACTCAACGTCATGAATAAGGACAGTGAAATCTTTCAAATCCCTCCCAAAAGATGATTTCACCAACTGGCCATGAAATCATCCTTCGAACTGGATTTGTGGAATTCCACTGACATTGTTCATGAAGTGGGGTCCTAAAAAGGCCATATTGAAAATGTGTTGTGAACATATGCAAAAATGGCCAAGTTATGAATCAGAGTTGAAAACCCCATTGAAATACATTCAATGGGCCTGTGCAACCAGAGTAGTGTTATGCTTATGCAACTGTGATAACTGTTTAGCCATTCACATTCTCTATTCCATGGGGAATTACCACCCTGTTGGGGTACCAAAGGCAAGGTACCCATGAAGAGGGTTCCACTCCTAGAGGTGTTGTGGGAAGATTACCTTGGCTAAAGGTACCTTAAGAAGGAGACCCCTGATGAGAGTGGCGTGCCACCGGAGGTGGAGGGGAGGATGGTGGAGCAAAGAAAAAATGCTTCAGAAGGAGGTTGGGAAGAACTGCTTATATAGCTCAGGAAGGGGGAATGGTTGGTTGCTTACCCCATTGAACTACAGGCACAGCCTTTCAATTCAGTGGGCCTACACAGCCAGAGAAGTGCTATGCTTATGCAACTGTGATAACCGTTTGGTCATTCACATTCTCTGTTCCACAGGGAATTACCACCTTGAAGGGGTACCGAAGGCAAGGAACCCTCAAAGAGGATTCCACCCCTAGAGGTGCTGTGGGAGGATTCCATTGGCTAAAGATACCTTAGGAAGGAACCCTAAAAAGAACATTAAGCAGTAAACATTGAGTACAAGGCAGAGAAGCAAACTGACAGAGAGACTGCTTAACGAAAAACAAATGGAAGCATAGGTTGTCAGGATAGTGCTGATTAAATTTATTGCACTGATGACATCAGGGAGCTTCCTAAGGAGAGAGGGAACAGTGAGTAGGGTCACCATCCATCTCCATCCAGTGGCAGAAACCTACCTAAGGAAACTAGGGAATATACTATAAACAACTAATTACCTATTATGACCTTTGGCATGGAGGAGAGGGAAAAAAAACACTTTTAAGAGGAGGAAACCTCTGGGGAATCCAAGGCCTAGGTCACCTCCCCTCCAGAAGGGGGTAGTTTATTTAGTGACTCTGTTACACACAGATGCACCACATCCCAGTATGGCTACATACATATGCACCATATCTCACTACAGTGATACATAGAAACATAGAAACATAGACTTTGACAGCAGATAAGGACTGCTTGGCCCACCTAGTCTGCCCATTTCCCTACCTAGAGGATAAGCTGCAGATGCTATTTAACCAACAGCCTATTTCTTCCTACCCCCCACAAAAATTGCCTTATGTCTGTCCCATGCATTCTTGAATTCTTCCACAGTTTTAGACCCCACAACCTCCTCAGGAAGGCTGTTCCATGCATCCAAATATATGTGCCATATCCCCGTATGGTGACACACATGCACACTGAAACCCACTATGGCCACACATATACAGTATGTGCCGTATCAGACTATGGCTAAAAACATATGTGCCATAATCTGCTACAGTGACACACATATGCACCATAATCTGCTACGGCTACACGCATAAGCACTGTATCCCACCACAGCTATACACATGCATGTCATAACCTGCTATATAAAAACACATGTATATGCCATATCCTGCAATAGCAACACATATACACACTGTAACCTGCTACAGCTACACACATATGCACCATAACCTACTACAGTGCCAAATGTAAGCAATGTATCCCACTATGGTTATACACATACAAACCATATCCTGCTACAGCAACACACATTAGTGCTGTAACCCACGAC
This sequence comes from Neoceratodus forsteri, assembly GCA_016271365.2. Taxonomy (NCBI): domain Eukaryota; kingdom Metazoa; phylum Chordata; order Ceratodontiformes; family Ceratodontidae; genus Neoceratodus; species Neoceratodus forsteri. The sequence goes on from CM028132.1 coordinate 1,319,643,201, forward strand.
AGCCATACACATATGCACCGTATCTTGCTACAGCTACACACATATGTGACATATCCCACTATGGCGACACACCTACACAACGTATCCCACAATGGCTACACATTTACATACCATAACCCACTAAGGCTACACACATACATACCATAACGCACTACGGTGACACACATAAGCACCATATCCTCCTATGGTAACACCCATAAGTGCTGTAACCCACTATGGATACACACATCTGCACTGTATCCTGCTACAGTGACACACATTCATGCCATAACCCACTATGACCACACATATATGCACTGTATCTCATTATGGCTACACACATATTCACTGTAACCCTCTACAGTGAACACATATGTGCCATATCACACTATGGCTATAGACATACATGCTGTAACTCATACATGTACTGAAGCATGATAAATGAAAGCCATGAAGGCAAAGGAGCAGGGCAAATATATAGCTCACATGATAGCATGCTCCTGCTACTTGGAGCCAAGATGCCCCTCTGTAACATCTCAGTCCCCTGCCATGGAAATAACAGGGAAGCCACACATCGAGCACTGTGAGATCAAAGTAACTGTAATGTTGGTAGGGTAAGAACCCCCAAAAATAGAGGTGGTAAGGAATAGGCAAGCGGAATCAGGAAAGCTGCTTGAACTGATTAGCTGCTTGGCTCAGCAAACACTGATAAATTGAGCAGAGCACCCTGAACACTAATACTTAATGAACTGAGCAGAGCTGACTGAAGGAGTTGAGCAATTAGCTGAGCAGGATGAAGCCTGGACCAGGAGCAAATAATTAAGGTGGAAAGCACAGGAGACAGCAGACAGGGAAACAGCAGTGTGATATAAAACATATAATAACAATGCAGTTGACTGAGGGCTTACAAGTTCTGCTGAAGAAATGGGGCCTAAGAGCACAGGCACAGAGCAGTTTAAGGTAAAGGAACAACAATATGTAATCTGAAGCACAAATAAGCAATGTATAGGCATGCTACTAGAAAATCCCAAAAGAAACAAAAGCAAACTCAAGTACAGAAGTAGAAAGGAAACAAGCATACAACAAGGCACAGAGCAACCGGAGGCAAAGCAATACCAACCAAAAGCAGAAGAAACATAACATTGATCTATTTCAATAGAACTTAATAAATCTCAAACTATTCCTCAATGCTAAAAAGACAAAAATTATGCACCTGTCCCCTAATACCAAAGATGTTCCCACCGACTCCTTGAACACAAATTTTCAGATTAAGACCATCCTGGGAGAAGTACTGGAACCAGTTGAGAAATTTAAATATCTCGACTTCTGGCTGGATTGAAAAATATCCTTTGTAACGCATATAGAGGAAATGGCCAAAAAACTTTGCCAAAGGCTTGGTCTCTTCTAGCACATAAAGCACTTGCTTACCCAGGATGCCAAACTAAGGTTGGTCCAAACAACCTTTCCCCCGTTAATTGACTACGCAGACTTTCTCTATAGCCATAGTCTGAAGTCAACCCCAATTAAACTTGACACACTCTATCACAGGGCCTTAAGATTCATTACAAATGCTCCTTTCAACACCCACCACTGCTCCCTTTATCTGCAGGATGGTTGGCCATCCCTTAATGTCAGGAGGTGCAGCAAAGCACCCCTTTGGGTTTACAGAGCTCTAACCCTGAAACTCCTTCGCTATATCTGCTCCATGTTTAAATGGGCCTCCAGTGTGTACACTCTCAGGAAGTTCTCATATATAACATTTGATCAAATCAAATCAAATTTCATTTGTTTAAAAGGTGCCTTTCCAATTATCAAGGCGCCTGTACATAAATTAAAGCAATCAACATTATCATATTAAAACCATACACATAAAAATCATCGTCTATAAACAAATTCAATCATTACTGCATTAACCTTCATCTAAAAATGCAAGACTGAAAAGATGTGTCTTGAGTTCTGACTTAAAGCTTTGGATGGTCAGGCAATCCCGTATCTGCCGAGGTAGAAAATTCCACAGGGTCAGGGCCGTAAATGCAAGAGAACTAGCTCCTGATGTTTGAAGTTGAACCCTGGGAATCTCCAGCAACCCCTTGGTGGTGGATCAAAGTGGTCGGGAAGGGCAGTAGGGAGAAAGGAGATCTTGAAGGTAGTGGGGTCCCTGATCACGTAGGGCTTTATAGGTCAACACACAGACCTTGAAGATGATACACCATTGCACTGGTAGCCAGTGCAGTCCACGGAGCACTGGCGTAATATGACTGGACCTAGAGGTACTAGTCAAAAACCTAGCAGCTGCATTCTGCACCAGGTGCAGGTGATGGATATCAGTCCCCATTAGCCCTAGGTAAAGGGTGCTGCAGTAGTCAAGGTGAGTGGACATGAAGGCGTGGACCAAAGTAGGAAGATCCTCGGGAGGAACAAGGTGTTTCACCTGAGCGATATTCCTCAGATGGTAAAAAAAGGCCTCGACAATGGCTGACACCTCTGAGACTTCAAGGTCAAGCCATCATCAGAAATAACACCCAGGTTCTGCACCCTGTCTGAGGTGGTAAGCTGGACATCCCTGAGCAAAAGACCTGAGGGTTGTCCTACTGACACACCAGCCTTCCAACAATCAGGGTCCACCACCAGCACCTCAGTCTTATCAGGATTTAACCTCAGCCGATTAGCACTCATCCAGTCTTGGCTCTCAGATACGCAGTTGTTAAACACCATAAGAACATCTCCCCATTTGGGCACAAAGGACATGTACAGCTGAGTATCATCTGAATAGCAGTGAAAACTCAGCCCATACCACCTAATAATGCCCCCCAAATGGCAGCATATGCACAGTGAACAGCACAGGTGCCAATATGGAGCCCTGCGGGACCCCATAGGATAGGGGGAGAGGATTAGAGGAATGAATTCCTGAGACCACTCTCTGTGTCCTACCCATGAAGTAAGATCGAAATCATCTGAGGATGGTACCTGACAATCTGCAGATGACCCACAGATGCTCCAATAGCACTTCATGGTCCACAGTGTCAAATGCTGCCGAGAGATCAAGGAGGACCAAGATCGAACAAGTCCTCCGTTCTCCCACTATTATTGTAGGAGATTATTAATCACCCGGACAAGGGCTGTCTTGGTGCTATGCCTCTTCTTAAATCCAGACTGGAGAGAGTCAGACATTGTGAATAGACAAATGATCATCCAGCTGCTGCTCAACCACCTTCTCAATAACCTTACCCACAAAGGGCAGGTCAGAGGCTGGTCTGTAGTTGGCAAGACTATCTGGATCAAGGGAGAGTTTTTTAAGGAGTGGTCATACAACTTCCTCCTTTAGGGGATCTGGGAAGATTCCCCTCTTTAATGACTGCCAGACAATCTCAGCCAGGACTGGTCTGATTTCCTCAACGCATCCCACAAGGAGATGTGTTGGGCCCAGGTCCAAACTAAAGCTGGTTGGCCGCAGTGACTGAATGATCCTCACAATGTCCATGATGTCTGGTTGGCCAAAGTCTGACCAGACAAGCTGGGTGCTCACAACCTCCCTCCGACCATATAGAAAGGGCTGGATGAATACCAGACCTGATGGTGACAACCTTTTCTGTGAAGAATTGAGCAAACTCCAGAGATTAGAACTCAGTTTGGTTCTTCATCCCTAAGTTATGCCCTGCTGACCTTATGGAACATTATACAAAAAAATCCTTAAATTTAACCTTACTGTTGGCTTGTGTACATTCAAGTCCTTGATTGGGCGTATGGTGAAGGATGAATGTAACTTATGCTTGAACCTGCATACTGTAATCATGTATGTTCTCTCTGACTCCTGCCACTTAATCCTCCCCCTACTCCCCCACTTCCCCTCTGGCCCAGTTTGCTTTCTACCCCTCTATCCCCCTCATCCAGCACTAGTACTAAGCACTTGTATATCATCCACCCCCCATGTCTCCCCCTTCAATACTTCTTAGTTTTCTGCATTCTTCAGCCCCTCCCTTCTCCCACACCTGCTCTCCTCTTCCCCTCTTGTCATATTTCTGCAAACTGCATTACTTTTCCTGCCTTTGACCATCCTCTATTGCTGTAAAAATCTCTCGACCTTGCACTCTATGTGCTCTTCTATTGTTCCAATTTACTTTTTAGCACCTATCATTTTTCATAATCGTTATACTCAACTAGCTTTACCTGTATAGACACCTGCATTAGACTTGGAAACATTTTGCTGTTCAGTATTGTACCTAGTTAACTTCCTTTTGTCTGCTTTTCCTGTATATGGTATCTCAGCTGTATTTGTATTGTACCACTATAACTGTTCTGTATTTTGTATTGTACTTATGTCCCCCCAGGACATCCTTACAAATGAGTTATCTCAAAAGTGTTATCCTGGTAAAATAAACTTTGAATTGAATTGAAAACACAACAAACAGAAGTCCAGCACAAAAAGCACCAGGGGAGGCAAAGCCCCAGCAGGTTGCAAGTGGAAAAGACAGATGGACAACCACAAAGAAAAAAATGCTTCATAAGGAGGTTGGGAGGAACTGCATATATAGCTCAGGAAGGTGGTATGATTGGTTGCTTACCTCATTGAACTACAGGCATAGCCTTTCAATTAAACCTCATTTACCTTAGTTTCCATATTGCAGTTGGCAGTTGCAGCAGCAAGACGTGTCTTCAGTCAGAGCATGGGTCATCACCATAGGACCTGTTCAGGTGAATGAGGGTGGTGGGAGCTCAGTGGATGGTTGAGGTGGGCAGGTGGGAAGATCGATGAGGAACCTTTATTTTTTTTTTACAGCTTAGGGTTAAAAAAAGACACTGAGGGACTGTTTTCTTTATCTACAGCTTAGAGGAACATCAGAGGGGATTGGAGGTTGGGGGAGTGCCAATGGGTACTAGGGAGAAAACATATTATGGGGATGGCCAGCAAAGGTTGGGTGGTGCCACTGGACACCAGGAAACAAAAAGAAAAAGATAATGGATAGGGTGATGGCAGGGTGGGGGGGTGACACTAGACACCAGGGAAATAAATAAATACTTTAAAGCACTTTGTTTCTGCTTGCTCTGATCTGGGAGTGTGCTGCACTGAGCTGAAAAGCTGTTTCTCACTCGCATACCAGGTGAAGCAGTGTCTTTCTCTCTTTTTCTACTTGGTCTACCCATGGAGTGTGTTTTACTGAGCTGATGGACTGTTTTTTGTTGAAACGGAAACAAAAACACACTGTCTCCCACACACTAGTCTCTCTCTTTCTGCCTGCACAGCTAGCAGCCCTACCTGTCTCTAGCGCTTTTATCCCCAGTTTGGCACCAGCCCTCTCACAAAATGGATCTCAAGAAAGCACTTTGAAATTGTTACCTCTCTGCAAGGCGAAACTGGAACTGCTGAGCTAACGCTCTTTTTCTCGCTCTGACACCAGATTATGCACAGTCTCTCTCTCTCTCCAAGAACAGTCACTCTATTTCTGCTTGAGCTGTTGAGCTGACATGCTATTCCTCTCACATTGTTTCTCACTCCAAGAGACACAGAAAAAGGTAACCAATCTTTATTTGATGTTTTTATTTCAGTTATTGACAGGTACCATCAAAAGAAACATGAACGTCTGATAATCAAGACAGCTGCTTACTTGGGACAAAAAGGCTGCTCTCAGTCCATCCCAATTAAACTGCTTCTCCTATTATTAAGGATGTGCAGCGAGCAGAGGGTGGGGAGAATAACTAGACAGCAGGGAACTAACAAATAATTATGGTGGTGGCAATCGGACATGGGGGGGCCCCACTAGACACTAGGGAGAAATAAAATCTATTATATTATTTAAGAACTATGGGGAGGTGAATTGGAGGGTGGGGGAAAACATTAGATACAAGGGAAAAATTGTGTTATTACTAGGACAGTCATCAGAGGGTGGGCGCTATCACTAGACACCAGGGAAAATTATTCCAGCAAACAAAAAATTAGGTTTTCCTCATGAAAAAGAATCTTTTTTGTCACTAGTGATATGAAAAAATAATCTTTTTTCATATCACACAATACAAAAATCTTTTTTTCATATCACACAATCCGAAAAAAGATTCATTATCTATAGAAAAGACCTTTTAAGGGCATTTCTTGAACAGTAAACTGCAGAATCCATCTAAGGGGGGTCCCAATAAGCAAGGAACATATGTTGGTCACTCCACAGAATGTAATTTTTGTGAGTTTTCAAATCTGAATTTTTAGGAAAAATAGAAAACAAGATGTTGGCCAAATGAAAAAAGGATTTTCCACTCATGAGAAAGGATGACATCAATAGGAAAAAATTATTTAAGCAATAATGCCTGACAGGGTGTGTGTGTCATGTTGGGATAACGTCATGCCTTAGGTGGTTGGGCACAAGACCGCAGGCCGAGTGCGTCCAACAACTGAGTCATGACGTTATCCCAAATGACACACACCCTGGAGGGCATTATTGTTCAAGTTCAAGTTTATTGCAGGAAAGACTCTGTTGAGCAAGCTCATTCACAAGGAGGTCCTGAGTCACATACACATACAGTTCGCAATTACATAGACAGGAGATATAAAATGTAGAACAACAAAGAAAAAAATATATAATACAAGAGATATACTCAATAGAAGTCATTATGCTATATATGCAGTACATTCCAGCTTTAACCTTGCCCTAAGTTATGCAACACATTTCAGCTTAATAAGTAGAGGGCCAGTTGGTACCTAGGAAATTGACTTGGCTTTGGGGGCCTAGTAGCACCTACATATGTCTTTTAATTTAGAGATAGGTAGTGTTTTGTAGGAGTTAATTGATACGATGCTGGTTAGCTTCAGCATGGCTTGTAGTTGGTTCCAAATGTTTGGGAGGGCAAATGAGACAGCTCTTTGGCCAGCTGTGGTATGTGTCCTGGGAAAATCTAGTAGGATAAGGTCAGATTTCCTTAGGGAGTAGGCACTATGCGAGATGTGTATGAGAGACGTTAAATAGACAGGCAGTTTGTGGAGTAGTAATTTGAGGGTCCAAATGCCAGCATGCAGGAGGCGTCTGATGGCAAGAGAGGTCCACCAACTGCTGAATAAAGATCACATTGATGGGTCCTGTACACAGAGTTAGTAATGAAGCAAAGAGCATGGTGACAGAGTATGTCCAGTTTAGATAGGCTCAAGGTTGGGGAGGAGATAAAGATAATGTCTCCGTAGTCAAGCAAGGGAAGGAATGTTGCTTGGACAAGCCTTTTGCGGGTCACGAGAGAAAAGAGGGTCCTATTTCTAAAGAAGAAACCCAAGTGTGCTTTAAGCCTCTTTGATAGATCCTCGATGTGGTCATTGAAGGAAAGTTTGTTGACTATCCACATACCTAGATATTTAAATTTAAGTACGATTTCCAAGGGTTCACCTAGGGAGGTAACTATGAAGATTTTAGGTGGGGTAGGTAGGGCACCAGACAAGGCAAGTCTTAAGAAAATCATTGTCTTGGTTTTTTTGGCATTTAAGAGAAGCTTGGCATTGATAAGGTTGCTTTCTAACTGGATAAAGTCAGCTTTCAGTGCTTCCCTGACGTCAGTTAAGGACGAGCCTGATGCATACAAAACCGTATTGTCCGCAAAGAAATGTATGCTAGAGTTCTTTATGTGGGAGTCAAGGTTGTTGATGTACAGGGGAAAAAAGGATTGGTCCTGGGATGGAGCCTTGAGGGACTCCTCTAGCAATTGGAATGGGGGCAGATAGTAGGCCATCAGCTTTGACTTTTTGTATCCTTCCCATGAGATAACTGTTAAACCACTGTAAGGTAAGTGGAGTGGCACCTATGTAGGCAAGACAGGTGATTAGGAAGTGATGGTCTACAGTGTCGAGGGCCTTACTAAGGTCTAGAAAGACTGCACCAGTAACCTTCTTGGTGTCCATAGCATGGATCCAGTCATTAGAGACTTTAGCCAGGGCTGAGATGGTACTCTACTTCGACCTGAAGCCAGATTGGGCTGGGTCTAGGAGTGAGTGCGCTTCAAGGTGATTTTTTAGTTGGTTGTATATAAGTTTTTCCAGTACTTTGGAGAGAACGGGCAAGATAGAGATAGGACGGTAGTTGTTTAAGTCACAAGGATCTCCTGATTTGAAGAGAGGAAGAACATGGGCAGATTTCCAGCAGGATGGAACAGTGGCTGTGGTAATAGAGAGGCTGAAGATGTGAAGGATGGGGGCTGTGAGATGAGCATAGCCTAGCCACAAGAAAACTGATTCGAGGCCACCGTCCCCTGCACTTTTCTTGGTGTCAAGGCTAAGAATTATGTCTTCAACTTCTTTGTAGCTAAACAGGCACAACTGGAAGGGATGAGGTAGAGTAGCATGTGTAGAATCTGGGCTAGTGTTGCAATTCACTCAGCTAGTGTATGGGGAGGAGTTGAATGCCAACTCGGCAGTGGCAAAGTGAAGGTTAAGTTCTTTGAGGATTCGCTGTTTATTTTCAACCATCCCGTCCATGGCCAGAATCTTGGTGGGAAGGGAGGAAGCAGCAGGATGGCCTTCAATGGATCTGTGTCTTCCAGATTTTTGGGGAGTTCCCTTTGGCCTGCTCCAGAGTGGAGATGTAGAAGTTTGCTTTAGTATCATGTACACTTTTAACACAGGCATTTCTGGCAGTTCTAAATGCCTGCCAGTCTGCCGGGTTCTTTGTGTGCCTGGCCCAAGCCCATAGCTTGTCTCTATTGGTAAGTACAGATTTGAGCTCTTGGGTGAACCACAGATTCGAGATTTTCTGCACCCTCATTTTAATAAGAGGAGCATGCTTGTTAATTAGGGTGGTGAGGTTGTCATTTAGAACAGAGACGGTGGCTTCAGCAGATTTGGCAAGATACAGGTCTTGCCACCTGATCATAGCTAGATCGGTTAGGAAGTTTGCTGAGTTGAATTTACGGAAAGAGCGTTTGATTCTGAATTCAGGGTGCTGCTGCGTTTTAGATTGGAATCTTGTACATACAGTGATACGGTGGTTACTCATGTCATTATGGAACACTGCAAAATGTGAGATGTTATGGGGATGTGAAGTTAAGATGACATCTTAATTGATAGATTTCCTGTAATCTGCACCTATATTTTGCGTTTGTGCGCCTTAGAACTATTTGAGTTGAACTCTGACTCTGTGGTAAATGGACTCGCTAGCCTTGTAGTGGTGTACAAACCATGCAGTCTGTTATTTTTTGTCTGGCAGAGCATTCATTTGAACTGTAACGAGGATGGTTTGTGTGAATTAAGAAGACCCGCTGTGATCCTAGTTGAATTATTGTGGAGAGATTTAGCTGAATATTTAAGACTTGGAGGTCTGACTGTTGCAGAGAAACTTAACGGAGTGTTGGGGACTTAAAGCTGGAAGGCTACTCAAGTCTGTTGTGAGGGATTTCCTGCTGTTTTTGGCGGACTGGTTAGCCAGACCAGCTTGCTCTGAGGTGGGTACTTGGTCTGGAAAACTCCTCTGTGGGGGCTGGGGGTGTTGACCGAAGGGTGGGCATTTGCCTAGCTCCCTTGAACTACCATGTGCTGCATGTCTTAGGTCGGGAAGCTCTGGTGGCTTAGGTGGAGGTGTCTCCTTCCTGACTATTTATCTGCCTCGGGGTAGGTTGGGGTTGGCAGAAAGACCTTTGTTTTGTTTTCTGAGGACTGATCCTGATTTGTTACAAAGATAGCAATATGTGAACTGTGCCAAGCCTCTTCCATTTTCATTCTTCTATATTTTTGACTATTCTGCATCTCGGACTGGATAGTGCGAGTACCCTGAATTTCCCAACCTGTATTATTGGATTGTGGTTGGGGAAAGCATCTGTGATTTGGTTCATGACTTTGGGGTGTGAGAGACTCTAAAGCCAAAAAGTATATTTTTCTGGGACCAAAGAATTGAATCAAGTGAGAGTTGATTCTGTTCTCATTTAGGACTTAAGAAGGAAGAAACTTTGGGGACTGGTTTTTGGACTTTTGAAACCTCGATTTTATTATTGTTTGTTAGATGATTTTAAGTTTTTAGTTTGGATTTGTTAATTTTAAATTGTTAGTAATTATTGAAATAGTTTTATTGTTATTTTGGGGTTATTTTGGGTTGGGATTTTAATTTGTTTTCTCTTTATACATAATATTGTTTTGTTTTGACTCCTTTTGTGAGAGTGAGTGAAGGAGAGACTTATTTGGTACTTAGAGGTTTATTTTTATTATTTTGTGTTTTTTCTTTTTCTATCTGTAGTATTGTTAAAATGTGTTGGGGAGGTTTAGTGACAGTTGGGCATTATTCCCCCACCAGGCTCAGGGAATTACGTCCCTTTGAATGCCCTCCATTGCCATCTGACATCTATTTTAGGTGTCGTGAGTTGGGCATTCTTAGAAAAAATAGGCGAAGGTGGAGAGTTGGGCCTGTTGGGGAACAGGAGAGGGGTGGGCGGATTGGGGTTGTGGGGTCCAGGAGACACCCTGGGGTGAAATGGGGTCAGGATAGGGGTTACTCCTGTCTTGTTCCCATACCCAAGGGTTCCGATGTCGATGGACAGGTGCTGAGGTCTTCCCCGACAACTCATCCTGCCTTGGCAGTGCTGTGCAATGCCAGATCTATGAAAAACAAGACAGCTATTATAGCTGATATTGTTGGGTTATCTGATCTGGCTTGCATCACTGAGACTTGGCTGGATGAAAATCCAGGCCCTATATTGGCCCTGGCAGTTTCAGACGGGTTCTCGGTGATACACCGTCCAAGGTTGGATCATAGGGGCGGGGGTGTGGCCACTATGTTTAAGACTGAGCTGGGCCTTGTGGATGTGCCATTAGGAATTACCAGATCCTTTGAATATATCCTGGGAGAGGATGTAGGCTGCAGGATTCTCCTCATTTACTGTCCACCAGGTGATGGTAGTGATTTCTTGCAGGAGATAGCAGACTTCATCATCGACTTAGTTTTGAGGTTCCCCAGACTGATTGTTCTGGGTGACTTAAGTGCTTGGGTCGACGATGAACTCTCGCATTTTGGTCAAAATCTCCTCCAGCTGATGGTAATGCTGGGCCTAACACAGGTGGTTACCTCCTCTACCCATGTAGGGGGTCATTCATTGGATCTGATATTTCTTTTGGGTATGGAGATCACTGATTTGGGGGTGGAACCAGTCAGTTGGTCTGACCATCACACCATAAGGTTCAGTTTCCGGGCCCCCCTCAATTAGGTCTGCCCCTACGGAGATGGTTCGGTACCGCCCTTTATGGGGTGTTAACCCCAGTGACCTAATGGTGGTACTGGATCTATCGGGTTTGTCGGATGAATGCATGAGTCCAGATGATCTCATACAAGCCTATAATAAGGCTATGGGAAATGCTCTGGACAAAATTGCTCCTGTTCGTGTTCGGCCTCTCACCCTCCATCCAAGGGGCCCTTGGTTTGATGGCTCCTTGAAGGAGTTGAGGTGAGTTGGCCGAAGGTTGGAGAGAGCTTGGCGGAAGTCCGGCAATGATGCTGACAGGCTTAGGTTGATGGCACATTATGATTGCTATCAATTGGAAATCACCCGTGAAGGCAGAATTTCTGTCCAGGAGATTTCTGCTGCACAGAACCGACCGGCTCAGCTTTTTCAGACTGTGGACAGACTGTGCAATCCAGTCTGTCTCCAGCCTAAAGAAGCTTTTTCTCAGCTAAGATGCGAGGAGTTCCCTCGGTTCTTTGCAGATAAGGTTGCCAGCATCAGATGTGGCATCGGTCTAACCTCTCCTTTGGGGGATTGCGGTGATCGGCGGGAAGTGGCACGTACTCAGTCTGACTGGTCAGACTTTTGCCGACTGGAGTTCAGTGACATTGTAAAGATCATCCAGACATTACGCCCAACTAGTTGTAGTTTGGATCTGGGACCCTACACCCCTCTTAGTAGGATGTGTAGAAGCTATCTGCCCAATCCTTGCTGACATTGTCTGGAAGTCCTTGGAGAGGGGGTCTTTCCCAACACCCTCAAGGAGGCGGTCATTCGACCACTCCTAAAAAAATCTTCCTTGGATCCAGACTGTCTAGCTAACTACCGGCCTATCTCTAACCTGCCATTTGTTGGTAAGGTTATTGAAAAGGCAGTTGCGCTACAACTAGATGATCATCTTATGACTCACAATGTCTATGATACTCTCCAGTCTGGTTTTAGGAAGAAGCATAGCATGGAGACTGCCCTTGTCCGGGTATTGATCGATCTCCTAATGGCTAGAGATCGAAAGGCATGTACCATTCTGGTCCTTCTCGATCTCTCTGTTGCATTTGACACTGTAGACCATGGTGAGCTATTGGATTGCCTGCGGATTTACTGTGGGCTGTCTGGTATAGTCCTCAAGTGGTTTCATTCTTACCTCACAGGCAGGTCTCAGAGAGTTGCCACTGGAATATATTCCTCTGGCGCTCACTCCCTGCCTTGTGGGGTACTGTAGGGTTCCATTTTGGCTCCATGTTGTTTGCAGTGTATATGCTACCATTGGGAGAAATCATTAGGTGATACAATCTGGGTTTTCACTGCTATGCAGATGATACCCAGCTGTATCTGTCCTTTCTCCCCGGCCAGGGTGATGCACTCTCCGTGCTAAACAATTGCCTTGCTGAGAACAGACGTTAGATGAGTTCCAGCTGGCTAAGACTGAATCAGGATAAGACTGAAGTACTGGTAGTGGACCCAGGTCGCCCGGGAGCGGGTTTGGGAGTTGGACAACCCTCAGGTTTGTTACTTGGTGGAATGCCGCTCCCTACCTCCAATCAGGTGCATAATCTGGGAGTTATTTTTGATGTGGGGCTGACCTTAAAATCTCAGGTATCAGCTGTCATCAAAACCTCTTTTCCATCTGAGGAATATTGCCCAGGTGAAACACCCTGTTCCGTCGGACGATCTTCCAACATTGGTCCATGCCTTTGTCACTGCCCGCCTTGACTACTGCAATTCACTTTACCTAGGGCTACCCGGGGTTGATATCCACTGCCTGCAGCTAGTGCAGAACACGGCAGCCAGGCTTTTGACTGGGACATCTAGGGCCAGTCATATTACACCGGTGCTCCTCGAATTGCACTGGCTGCCTGTTAGGTGGCGGATCACCTTTAAGGTTGGTTTACTAACCTTCAAAGCCCTACACGACCAGGGACACGGCTACCTGAAAGATCTCCTGATTCCCTACTGCCCCCTCCGCCCTCTCCGTTCTGCCAATGAGGGATTGCTAGAGATTCCCAGGATTTGATTGAAAACATCAGGATCAAGTGATTTTGCTTTCTCAGCACCAACCCTGTGGAATTCTCTACCTCATTGGTTGAGAGAATGCCCAACCGTTGATAGTTTTAAAGCTGGTTTAAAAACATATTTATTTAACTTAGCTTTTATTTAAATACAGTTGATGTACTATAATGCTGTTTTAATCTATTTATCTATATGTTTTAATTACAGCGCCTTGGTGGTGAAAGGCTCTATATAAATAAAGCTGATTTGATTTGATTTGATCTAAGAGTGAGCTGTTTGCAGAGTTAGAAGCATTGATTCTTGTGGGTTCAGTTACTATCTGTATAAGATCCAGCTCATCACAGATGGCTTTTAGGGAGTGGGATTATTGCTATTACACAATGGCTCGTTGTTATAAATAAAATAAAAAAATAATTTTAAAGAATGTTTTTTAGTGTGGAAAAATATTTTAGTTTCTTAAGAGGAGATGCAAAAAAAGAGCTCATCTAGCTCATTATCCAAAAGTTCATCTACAGGTTCACAGTGAGGCTGAGACTAGAGCTGTGATGTTGTACTGGGATAAAATCACGGGTCCAGCCCAAACTGACCAATCAGAGTCCAGGATTTTTTCTTGCCATTGTATAATCTTTTTTGTTTCATACAGCTATCTTTAGGTGCTTACTGAGCATGCTCAGAACCAATTTATGAAAATGTTAAAATTAAAAGTTTTTTAAATGGATTGATATTTTCTCACCAAACTAGCAAAAGGCACATCTGCGGGCCAGCCACTTTCTACCCAGAAAATTTCACATAAAAATTCCAAACTGTCTGAGCACTACAGCTGTCAGATGAAAACACCATAGGAAAAAAGTTATGAAAATTTAGATTTTGCACTATCAATAACTCAGAATCTTAACATATGACCAGAACAAAACTTGGCACATCCAGAGATCTATGCCAAGAGACTGTGCATGCAAACATTCATGCAAATCTGTTGAACATTTGCAAAATATTCAAAAAGTGAAACGTCAAGTCCCTTTGCAACACCTGGCTTACCACCAACTTAATAGCATGGCTAAAATCAAGGGACTGTCTCTTCCTCTGGCTCTTGGCCCGTGACTCTGGATCACCAACAGCCATCCAGAACTTCAAGCGTGGGCAGAATGACTGCACTAAGGCAATTAAATGACGAAAAAGCAACTATCACAGGGAAATCCTCACTAACACTTGGGGTAATGGTAGATCATTCTGGAACAACATCAAGAAAGTGACTGGTAAACAGCCAGAAACCTCCCCAACTATGCTTAGCATTGATGGAGCTATCACACTTGACCCCACAACCATTGCTAACACCTTCAATACTGCATTCACTGACCTCAGCTCTGTTCTCCCCCCTGACTTCTTCACTGAATCAGACACTTCCAACATTCCCCACTCTACTCCCTACCCACCCTTCTATTTCAAAGCAGTCAAGCTACATGAAACTCACAAGTACATCTGAAAGGCCATTGCAACACAAGGTATAGCAGGGACTCATTGGACCTTAAACTGCTGTCCCTCATGCTTGACGAAGTTATCAGACTTCTCACCATAATCCTTAACCTCTCCCTCTGCCTTGGACAGTTCTATGACTTATGGAAATCCACCATCATCACTCCCATACACAAGAACGGGGACAAGACTCACCATGGAAATTACCGACAAATCTCCATACTACCCCCCAAAGGCATGTGAACGTATTGTTGCCGACCAACTCACATACTATCTGGACAACCAAAACATCCTGTGTCCTCAGCAACATGGCTTTAGGAAAGGGCACAGCACCACATCTGCCCTTATGGAATTTACTGCAGCAATCCACAATTCCCTTGACAACAGCCACCTTTCTGGGGCAGTCTTCATCGATTTAACAAAGGCTTTTGATACCGTCCACCACAACCTGAACCAGCTATCAGCTGCAGGGCTCTCCCCTGACTCTACTGCTTGGTTCCAAAGCTACCAGTTAAACAGATCACAATGAGTAAAGATTGCAGGCACTCTCTCCAATGCTTTGTCAGTCCATTTGGGAGTCCCCCAGGGCTCCATACTGGGTCTGCTTCTCTTTTCCCTAACCTCCCTAAGTCCTGCCCCGAACAAATTATTCCCTATGCGGACGATGCCATAATTCTTACATCCCATAAGGACCAGCACTCCCTGCAAAAAACCTACAACTTGGATTCTCATCAGTGGAAAAATGGTTCAGTACACAGAAGCTTATTCTCAACTACAAAACAAACAAGACTATGCTTTTCCATAACTCCCACAGCAAACACTGAATACCTCCTCTGATCATTTCTAACCTACATGGCTCAACCCTCGAACAGGTTCTAACCTTCAAATACTTAGGGATCACCCTTGACAATAACCTGTCCTACGTGTCCCACATTGACAATGTTGCTAAGGCAGCCAACTTGCGGCTTGGCCTTCTCTACTGGCATAGGTCCAGCTTAACTCCTGCTGCCTTGTGCCTTGCTTGGCAAAGCTCAATTGTCTCCATCATCGATTATGGCCTCATCATGTATGGCTCGGCCACCTCTACTGCCCTCAGACGTATCTCCACCTTGCTCAACAAAGCATGTCATCTCATCACTGGGTCCAACTGACTAACCCACACCTGTGACCTCTACACTCAATCTGGCTGGCTGCAACTATCTAATCACATAAAATACCAAACCTGCACCATGGCTAAGAAGATCACTATGGGCCTGGCTCCCCCTGGGGTCCTATTGCTCCTCATCCCTAGTAGTAACCCCCATCACACAAGAAGCTCTGAATCTCATCACCTGTTGGTATCACTCAGCAGAACCTCCATGGGGCAATGCTCATTTTCCTACCGGGCTCCTTGTTGGTGAAATAGCCTTAACACTGAAATCTCCTCTGCTTCCACTCTTGGTAAATTCAAATCAAGGCTATGTCTCCACCTCTCTGCCTCCAGCACCTGTGACTGCCATACCTAGCCAGGCCCCCCTCAGCTCAGTCCAGCAGCCCCTAGCCATGGTGCACCCTCCTTGCACCCCATCTCTCCACTCCCTCCGTTCTACCATTCCCCCCTCCGCCCTTATCCACTCTCCCCTCTCCTCTTTCCGCACCAATGTTCAACTTGACAACTGCCTCTGGCAGGCTCTACTTGTATTATTATGCACTGTATGTCAACTCTGATTTATCTGCACTAAACTAGCACTTGCTTTATTTGCTTATTGTCTTATTGCTCCACTGTCTACCACTGTCTTGTCTTGTCCCTGATGTGGAACCTTTGAAAAAGAGCCTTGGCTCAAAGGTGTTTGTAATCCTAGACTTAAATAAAATAAAAGTTATTAAAGTGCAAAAATTGTGATTTAACATTAAACAGCCCACTCAACCCTAATTATAGTGGCATGACAACACCACTATAATTATCTACGTCTATATCTAGAATGTGCACAGGGGACATGTTTGGTAACTGATTTATCTATACAAGTAGAGATGAGCGAAGTCAATACTTTGAGGCAAAACTCCACACTTTGCAGTAAAAACTTTGCAATTCAGACAAAGTCGAAGTTTCTCAGGTCTGGGAAAACTTCACGAAGCTCTGCAATGTGTGAATTTTTACCACTTCACATGAACTTCACCAGTAAGGTTATACTTCACTACATCTCTATATACAAGTGCTATTTGACCTTGGGTTACCTCACAAGTGGTGTAAGCACAGCACCACTATAAATAAATCAGTTATCACACATGGTTCCTCCCCATATTTATGCAATAGGGAAGAAATTGTAGGTGGAAACCAATTTGATTATAATTGTCTTTTTTATATAAAAATAAAATTGTAGTGGACTTGTTTTGTTTTCTGCTGTGTACTACTACATTTATTTCACAGGTTGCTAAGGACTGCACCAGATGCATTCAGTCACCCTGATGTCATGACATTCCATAAATTTTTATTTGTGGAGAGAGTGGGCTTCAGAAAATTTTAGCCCAAGATAATGGCAGCTGTTAGCAAGTGGGATATAGGAGCCCTGGAATCCCAGTGGCAGCTCAGTGTAACTGCTAGCCGGCATGAGATAGTTGTGGCTTATGATGTTTTTTTTCATATTTTTATGTATGTTCAAAAGTTTGAGACAGTCTGTGCAGTGTGGCAAAGTTGCCTTTCAGAGAGTTGCACTGTGCAGTGAGACAGATAGCGAGCAGTGCTCACAAAAGGAAATGAGCACGGATGCAGTTTGATGGCAATTATAAAAGAAAAAAGTGACTGATTTGTATTTGTGTTGGGGCTGCGGTGTATGGAATAAAGCATCTGGCTTGGTTGGAATGACGTCTGCCATCTGCATCATGATATAAATGTCATCTATTTTGCAAGTAATAATACCCAACAGAGTGGGCGGTATTAGGCTATACCTGCCCGCACAGGGGCGTAATGATGCCCGACACTGCAGGTGGAGGGCCTTATAGCCTCTGGAAGGGTGGGTATAGCCCATACCACCCAATCTGAAGGCTATTATTGCACTTAGAAAATGGGCTGCATGTGTAATGCTTTTTATAGGATTCCAAAAATATTAAAATAATTCTCTAAAAAATGACACTGTTTGAATTTTTTTGCCTTACTTTAGTAAAGTAGTCCCTTTACTGCTGGCATTGGTAGGAAGACGGTCGCTGTTGAAGGAAGCCATTTTTTTGTGACAGTCATGGGATGGCATTGTACATCATTGCCAAAGATGCAGGTGGCTCATGATGCCTTTTCGCAGTCAGGCAGCCATGAGGAGAGAGACACATACACCCAGGCAGGAGCATTTACTTGCACCAGTAATCATTGTAAGTGCTGACAGTGCTGTGAAAAACATTTTCAAAGTGCTTGCCTATAAATGACTGAAAGGAGGGAGTGGGCAAGTTGCAGAGCTGAGCTGATCGGGAGTAGTGGGGCTCAAAAGTGTGAGAGAGGTCCAGTTTCAAACAAAATGTTCACTGGAAGAAGCAGTTTTTTGGGGGAACAGTGTGTCTTGAATGAAAATGGCTGCATTTTTTTTTCCACTGGAATTTATGTTGTTAAATGTACAGTACTTCTTTTCCTGTCAATCACTCCATCTCTTGCTCTCTAAGCGAGAGAAAATAATGTCGGCTTTGCAGTTTCATTTTGGAGGTGGCACAAAGATTTTGGTAGGTAATGGGGCAGCCAGAAGATGGACTTGTTTTAGGTGGGCATTATTGTTTCATAAATGCCCACCTAGACAAGTCTGTCAGCCAATCAGAAGCATCCCTCTGTTCTGCCCATTTTTTAATTATATCTAATCTCTGTAGCTTGTCCTTCATCACATAGATCTTCTGAGCCAAGCACTCCAGAGCGTAATTATCCAAATTTCTGGTCATGTCAGCTGTATATCTGGAGGCTGATTTCAGAAGAAGCTATCGATATCTTTACAGATAGTAAACTAATATGATACATCATTCATCTTTGCATCTATCATTGCTTTGGAGATGTATATGTAACCCCTAGATGGCGCTATCCCAGGGGCTACTACCCCTGCCTGATTTGCCACTAACAGGTTGAGGGGCCTGGATCCAATGGCGGGTGCCTCCACCCAGAGGTCAGGGTTTGCAATAGTTAAACTAACTTGGTCACAGCCCTCTGGGACACCAAAATCCTTTCTTCCTACTGTGTGGCCCACACAATATATCAGAATTACCTTCACAGTATACACTTTCCCCCAGGTCTGGTTCCGCACTGGGACCTCCTGTGAAATGAGATACAGTGCAACAATCACAGTACAGTACTTTAACATAGACAAATACCTCAGGCAGTATAACTTTGCTGAAACAAGCAGCTCTGATTTATTTAGGGGATATAACAAGGACAGGGGGAAATCAGGTTAATTAGCTTATCACTCTAATAATCTACCTATGGCTCTGTGCACAGGCCTATCCCTATCAGTTACTGTCCCTGGGTACCCAAGCCCTAGTGGCTAGTCCAAACCATGGCAGCTGGTAGGGGCCTTTCACACAGAGAAAAGGAGAATTAAACAGTCAGCAGTACAGTAATTCCATTTGGATTTAATGTGGCAATTCAACAGGGGCGACCCTGAATTAGTACTCACGACCTCCAAATAAGATAGGGTCCTTCAATGTCAGCAGGGCTCACTTGGGTACACAAACCTCTTCACACATCCATATAAAAGAAAGCACTATACTGGGCAGGCTGCATCTGTATCCCGATCGCAATTACTGCACGTACCGGGAGAACACACAGCAGATTCAGTTCCTGACAGACCGAGTGCAATTTTCAGCAATTCCTCCAGTCTTCTACAGGGTGAGCTGGTTTCTACTCTTCAGAGATCCTTTGATTCTTTTCACAGGACGGTTCAGTCCTATAAGCTGTTACACAAGCTGCAGACCGAACTCTGGGCCATACACGCTTTTGACTAAAACTGCACACTGAAAAAGCACAGGCTCCTTCCTTCTTCACTGCCAAAGCTCAACTGAAACTCCAACCGACAAAACCGGCACTTCCTTTGAGTTCCTCCCAGTTCTTGACTGGATTGGCTGTCACTCACAATAGACTGCTGCTGTTGGTCCAAAAGGCACTGAAGTCTAAACTACATCTCCCAGAGTCACTGCCCATACAATCCTCTTGTGGCTGGCTCCAGATTATGAGTCCAAGTTCTGATTCGTCCAAGGCACCATTTTAGAGCTAGCTTACTCCACACTGATTGGTCCAGTTCAGCAGTTCAAAACTAGAATGGGGAACTAGCAGATACAGTTCTGACTGCAAAGAAAGCAGGTTAGACAAACTGTAATTTCATTATTACTCTAAATAATTTCTGGCAAACAGTTACATCTTTCAGATAGGTTCCCTTTGCACTCCTAGTGACTGCAAAATGAAGTGAATTGGCAGCAGCTTGAGTGGTACTCAGAGAAGCACACAGTCCCCCATACAACTAATTATGTCTGCAAGCAGACAGCTCTAAAGAGACAGTACCAGAGGCTCTAAAACACTCACTGATAAATGGCTTAAATGCCAAACACCATTCAGGCTTGGAGCATTCAAGCAAGCTCCTGGAAGTCTTTTTGGGCGCTTGGGGTTACACCTTCCTGTCAGGAAAGCTTGGCGTCCCGTCAAGCAAGTACCATAAGTTTCAACTGCAACCATATACATTTGCATTAGGCTTGCACATGTAATCATCAGTCAATATATCATTTTACCAAGAACACATTTCTGAAACATTGCAGTCGTCACTCTTTACACAGTATTACATACATTGTACCATAACTCAAGTTATTACCTCTTGTACATGAAACCTGAAGAGAGGGGCCCTTCCTATCAGTTACCTTGGGGCTGGATGGGCAAGGGCACCATACTTAGAGGGCAACACAAGTAACTTGAGTTAGCACTGATGCTCAGTTTGGGGAATGAGCCTGGGACACATACACTCCTTTATGGACAACATTGAGAGGCAAGTCCACAGGCCTCCCAAGTGAATCATAACTGAGGTGCACCACAGGCTTTACAGCTCGACCAGTCTTTCTAGGGGAACTGTTATAGTCTCTGCACTCTGAGCCTCATTTTCAGCATTGTCCTCACTTGTCAGGGAGTCTCCATGGGGGTAGAGAGGCTAGAACTTGGGGCACTTTCAGCTCCAGGAGTTACAGTTTCTGAGTCCACAACATTTGGCTCACATGGAGGCTTTCGGACACTGGCAGTGGACTGTCAGGCACTCAAAATACTCTTCTTGTTCGGTGTATCACCAGTCTGCCCCAATCTATCATTTTCTCCCTGAAAGCTCAAACAGTTCAACCATGCACAATGATTCCATTTCATCTGATCTGATGCTTTGCACTTCACTTTCTGGGAGCATTGATTCCAGGGATGAAGCTGGGGGCTTAGACAGTCCAGAAGGCCCAGCTTCATCTCCAGTATTGACTAGGGATTGCCCAAACAATTGACTCAGTTCGTAAGAAGGATAGTATTCAAAGTCACTCTCACTTTCTTCCGATATGGACTGACAGTCATGCTCAACTGGGACTTGTGGAGGGGAACACTTTAACTTTGCTTCTGTAGGTGCAGACTTTCTTGATCTTTTCTTAGCAGCAGCTCTTGTCACTGGTCCAGAGGGGGCATCTTCTAGGGGCTCAGACTCAATTAAGATTTGTCCAATGGGCAGTAAATGATTTCTATGCATTGTTTTTACATCTTTTGAATTATTCTCAGGCCTTACTTTGTACACTGGCAGATCATCTAGTTTGCCCACTACAATGTGAGGGAGATGGTGCCATCTGTCAGCAATCTTGTGCTTGCCATGCAGTCCCAGATTTCTTAGCAATACCCGATCTCCCTCCTGGAGTTCCTGTGCTTTCACCTTTTTATCATACCTTTCTTTGTTGGCCAGATTTCTTTTGGCAGCCATGGTTTGAGCCAGTTGGTACGCATGAGTTAGCTGGGCCTTTAACTTTTGCACATACTGTAAATAGTTGTCAGCTTGAACCCCATCAGGAGAGACCCCAAACACACATCTACTGGTAGTCGAGCTTCTTCCAAACATCAGGCGGTAGGGGAGAATCCAGTGGCATCACTTTGGTGCAGTTATAAGCATGTACCAGGGTGCTAATTTGTTGGCTCCATCTAGCTTGTCCTTTGGGTGCAGGGTGCCTAGCTTATCTAGCAAAGTGGTTGAAACGTTCAGGCTGTGGGTCCCCTGGGGGTGGTAAGGAGTGGTTCTGACTTTCGCCTCCCCACAGAGAAAGCATCTTTGATCAGACGACTCTCAAAGTCTCCCTTGATCAGAATGGATTCTTTGTGGAGCCCATAGTGAACAAAAGGTTTTCTACAAGTACTTTGGCCACAGTGGATGCTTTCTGGTCTTTGGTGGGGAAAGCTTGGAATATCTGTGAAATGGTCAGTAACCACCAACACATTACTGATATTTCTTTGATCTGACTCCAAACTCAGAAAATCAATACAGACCAGCTCCATGGGTGCACTGGTGGTGATGTTAACAGGGGGCAGCCCCTGGGGCAAAGCTTTCTCTGTAAGCAGCGGCCATAGTTCAATGTGTTGCTCCACATCAGCCCCCATCTTAGGCCAATAGAATCTGGATCTCACCAAGTCAAGTGTTCTGTCTATACCAAGGTGCCCCATGTGGTTGTGCAAGGACCTCAGTAATGAGTCTCGAAAGGCAGTGGGCAGCACTAGTTGTTGTTTGTCTATTTGTCCCCTCTTCTACTGTTTCTCTGTATAACAGTTTATTGATCAGTTTCAACTTAGGACCTTCTTTGTATAACAGTGCAGTTCTCAAATCAGTGGGCGTAATTTGGACACATCTTTTCCTGCATAGAGGGCTTCTAAAGCTGCTTTGATCATGGGATGTGGGATTAGAGCCAGCAGATAATGTCATTGTCCAGCTGAGGCAGTGCACCAATGTCTATTGCAGAAAAGTGGCAATAAGCCATGGTATGCAATTCTCTCAGAATCCTGACAATCCACCATGCAGTCCACTGCGTCCGTGGACATTTGTTCCTTCCTGTCAAACTTCCGCAGAGTGCCCGGAATGTCAGGTTCTGCCAATCGGACCCAATCATTCTGGGAACAGGCCTCCGGAGAGAGCATCAGCATCTATGTGGTTCAGACCTGCTCGGTATTCGAGAGCATAGTCATATGTAGATAATGCAGAAAGCCACCTATGGCCAGTGGCATCCAACTTAGCTGAGGTCTGCACATAGGTCAAAGGATTATTGTCAGTTTTACTAGTATTTTAGCCCCATACAAGTACTCATGGAATTGGTCAACAATAGCCCACTTCAAAGCTAGGAACTCTAACTTATGTACAGGATAGTTCTTTCGGATGGGTCAGGCTTCTACTGGCAAAGGCCACTGGTCTCAGGCCATTCTCGTGCTCTTGGTACAACACAGCCCCAACCCTTGCAAGCTAGCATCAGTGTGCAGGACGAAGGTTTTCTTGGATCGGCATAGGCCAGCACTGGAGCATGGGTAAGTTGATATATGATCTCATGAAAGCAGTCTCAATCAGGAGTAAGCGGGCCTCAAATACTTCACCTCGGATGAAAATACACTCTTCAGTCTTGAGGGCGCTGACTTTTAGTATTTTGTGGGTTGGGGATACCCTTGAGTAAGGTTAAGTAAAGGCGGATCACTCTTGAATAGTCCTTGATGAGGCGCCGATAATAACCACAGAATCCCAGGAATCTTTGCAGTTCTTTTAGATTTTTGGCTGTGGCCAGGTGGTCAAGGCCTCAACTTTACTTGGTCGGTCTCTATTCCTCGGTGGATACTATGTGTCCCACATACTTTACTGATGTTTGAAAGAATTGACACTTATCAATGGACAGTTTAAGGCCAAAGTCCTCCAGTCGGTCCAATACCTTAAATAATCTGCTCTCATGTTCCTCCAGTGAGCTGCCAAACACAATAACATCATCTAGGTATACCAGGCACTCTAGTAAGTTTATGTCCCCCACTGCACGCTCCATCAATCGTTGAAAAGTGGCTGGGGCACCTGAAATCCCTTGAGGCATCCTCATGAATTCATGAAGCCAGCGGACAGATAAAGCCGTCTTCTCATGGATCCTCTGGGGCCTCGGGATCTAGTAGTACCCACTGCGGAGATCCAGCACAGAGAACCACTTGCTCCCGTTTAGGCAGTCCAAAGCATCCTGAATGCGGGGCATTGTGTACTGATCAGGATAGTCCGTCGTTTAAGGTCATAATCCACACATCCTTACTGTTCCATTCTTTTCCTCACTACCACAATGGGGAAGCATAAGGGCTTCTGGATTCTTGTATTACACCAGCAGCTAACATCTCTTGCAGATGCCGTCTCACATCATCTATGTCAGCAGGTGCCAGGCGTGAGACCTCTCTCACGAAATGGTCTCTTCGTCATGCAGCTGGACATTGTGCTCAGCTCCTTGCATGCATCCTACATCCCATTCCTTTAAAGAAAACACCTGGTCTCTCTGGGCAAGCTTCTCACTGATCCTCACTTTCCATTCAGCTGGCAGCGGGGAGTCGCTGAAATCAAACAAGTCAGGCGTTACTCTGTCATTCTTCCTTGTACTCTTGCTGCTGGGTAGCACTGCAGTGTCTGCACAATGCACATTAGCCAGGATGCAACCTCTGTTTACTCGAATGTCTCTTTCAGACACATTATGAACTTGGACCATTACCCTTCTGGCATAAGCATGGGCTCTAGCGGGCAAAATACTAGGCTTGACCAGCAGTCCCTCTGGCAATTTTCCATCGCCTGTGCATCCAACATTAATATTTTATTCTTAACATCCTTTCTGATATGGACCTCTCCTGTAAGGTACACTGGGCATTTGGCACCAGGATCAGAGACTCAGGATCCTTCTTCCATACAATTCGACCGGTTCCTCTAGTTCTGTTTTTTCAGCATCTCTGTGCCTCATAGGCCTTTTTAATTAAAGCTGGAACTCTTAAAGCTCTACTAGTCTTTGACCCTGTTTTCATAACACAACTGTGCCAGCCTTCCAAACATATGAGCATTTGTTCCAATCAACAAAGGGACACCATCATACAGTCCAGTGGGGGACACACTAAGGCTAGGGTCTCTACTTGTTCAGCCACTCCAGCCACGGAGGTGGGGAAAGACAGCCAAATTCGATATACCCGGAATAGGGGTAGGCCTTCTCACTTAACCTCCATACATGCAGTCCTTCTAATGGTTGTAAGGGTACGTCTGACAAATGCTCTGATACCAATCCTGGAACATAATTGTCACTTGGAGCCACCCTCTAATACAGCTCTTGTAGACACTCCATTCACCTTTACAGTGGTCTCCATGGAGGGACCCACTATTCTGGACCAGTCTGGGAGAGGCGGTAGGGGGCCTGGGCAACTGACCTTGCCACAAAAGGACGTGAATTAGCAATTTTGGTGCCCTCACTGGGATCATGTCGTGCACCTCTTAACCACTGATTTCTTCTCCAAGCTCTCCTTGTAGCCTATATGCAACTTTGTCAGTGTCTTTTGGGACTGGCATTCCTTTCATGTGCCCATCTTTCCCACAATTATAGCAAACATACTTTCTGGAGTTTGAGCTGGCCGAGGCGCCACACTGGGAGCCAGGGCGGGGTATTACTAACTGGAAACCTGGATGCCATCTCTGTCTGGGCGTGATAAGCATTTGGAGACATCTCGTCAGTTTCTCCACTTCCATGGTCAAGGAATTGAGTTTGGAGCTGTTATCAGCAGGAGATACATGGGTGGGTACCCCACCCCATAGCAGATGCAGTCGGATATAGGTCAGGGCCCGTACTTGCAGGCGTGGCCTTCATAAAGGGACTGATTTTGAATCTCGGATCTCTCTCAACAGTTCGCCCTATTGTGGCATATCTTTTCCTTGTCAGAGCACTCATTGACTGTCAACCTCTGCCCCTGAACTTCACTTGATGGGTCACCCTCAGTCACTCGGTCGTAGCTACAGCTGTTGGTGCAGGTACCTCCTGAGGTCGCCTTTTCTCAACTCCTCAATTTCTCTCATTAACTCATCGTGGGAGGGTGAGGATTCCAGTCGATTTGCCAGGCGTAACTGAAGCAACAGCAGTTCTGAGAAGGGGCAGACTTAAGGATTCTGTCAGTCTGGTTCGGTCCAGTTCAATCGCTGGCAAACTACCCTTTCTGAGGCATTCTTGCAACAATTTTTCCAGCGAGACATACACAGACAACAACTCCTTGGTACTGTTGTGCATTTCTTACTCTCCACCATAGGTCCTCATCAGAATCTGGGCTCCTATACACATTCTCCAAGGCCTCAAGATAGGCCTGTGCAGTCGCCTTGGGTTACTGGGCCGTTTAGCACGGATGGTAGCCAGGGCAGGACCTCAGAGGCTCTCACTAACCCTCTTTCGCCGCCTTCCGAGCATTGCCATTCTAGCACTTGGGGCAACATAGTCTATCCAGGTCTCCCAGTCATCCCTCCCTTGGGGGTGGAGAGGTGCCAGAGAAGATCCTCAACCTTCGTAAGAGTCGTGACTAATGGCAGGTGCAGAAATAGGAGTCTGCATTGGTTCAGCCACCATTACGGGCACTGGAGCAGGAGAGGGTGTTGGGGAGGAACACCCCAGGTGGCAAGAATAGTTTCTTCAAGTCCTCCACAGTTTTCCCTCTCCCAGCAACCATTCAGCAAATTTCTCCTAAAGGTTTCAGATAGTGGTGGGGCTGATTCCCACCCGGTCTTTACTGTCCTTAGTTATCACTCTCCAAGCAGTGAAGGCTCCTCTGGGGTAATGGTCTGTGGCACTTTGGAGCTATCTATGGGATCCTTAAACTCTACTAGGGCCAGGAAAGTGTGGGTGAGCAGATTAGCATGCCGACCCACCACCACAGGGTTTGTAAACCTTCCACCTTGGAAAGTACTCCTGCACAGTGTCCGTATTGATACCCAGGGGATGTCCAGGATATGCATAGCATTTGGGGGTCGATCTCCTCCCAGTACACCACTCCACCAGCGGTGCACAGCCACTTCTGTCGGGTACCCATTTTTTTCTTAACAGTGGTTCGTAAATATGGCCACTAGAGGACACACAATCCCAGCGGTGAGCCTCAAGATGTAACCCCTAGATGGCTATCCAGGGGCTACTACCCCTGCCTGATTTGCCACTAACAGGTTGAGGGGCCTGGATCCAATGGCAGGTGCCTCCACCCAGAGGTCAGGGTTTGCAATAGTTAAACTAACTTGGTCAGCCCTCTGGGACACTGCAACCCCTCTTCTTCCCACTAGTGGCCCCACAATATATTAGAATTACTTCACAGTATACACTTACCTCAGGTCTGGTTCTGCACTGGGACCTCCTGTGAAATGAGATACAGTGCAACAATCACAGTACAGTACTTTAACATAGACAAATACCTCAGGCAGTATAACTTTGCTGAAACAAGCAGCTCTGATTTATTTAGGGGATATAACAAGGACAGGGAAATCAGGTTAATTAGCTTATCACTCTAATAATCTACCTATGGCTCTGTGCACAGGCCTATCCCTATCAGTTACTGTCCCTGGGTACCCAAGCCCTAGTGGCTAGTCCAAACCGTGGCAGCTGGTAGGGCCCTTTCACACAGAGAAAAGGAGAATTAAACAGTCAGCAGTACAGTAATTCCATTTGGATTTAATGTGGCAATTCAACAGGAGCGACCCTGAATTAGTACTCACGACCTCCAAATAAGATAGGGTCCTTCAATGTCAGCAGGGCTCACTTGAGGTACACAAACCTCTTCACACATCCATATAAAAGAAAGCACTATACCAGGCAGGCTGCATCTGTATCCGATCGCAATTACTGCACAATACCGGGAGAACACACAGCAGATTCAGTTCCTGTCAGACCGAGTACAATTTTCAGCAATTCCTCCAGTCTTCTACAGGGTGAGCCTGGTTTCTACTCTTCAGAGATCCTTTGATTCTTTTCACAGGACGGATTCAGTCCTAACAAGCTGTTACACAAGCTGCAGACCGGAACTCTGGGCCTTACACACGTTTTTGACTAAACTGCACACTGAAAAGCACAGGGCTCCTTCCTTCTTCACTGCCAAAGCTCAACTGAAACTCCAACCGACAAAACCGGCACTTCCTTTGAGTTCCTCCCAGTTCTTGACTGGATTGGCTGTCACTCACAATAGACTGCTGCTGTTGGTCCAAAAGGCACTGAAGTCTAAACTACATCTCCCAGAGTCACTGCCCATACAATCCTCTTGTGGCTGGCTCAGATTATGAGTCCAAGTTCTGATTCGTCCAAGGCACCATTTTAGAGCTAGCTTACCCCACTGATTGGTCCAGTTCAGCAGTTCAAAACTAGAATGGGAACTAGCAGACACAGTTCTGACTGCAAAGAAAGTAGATTAGACAAACTGTAATTTCATTATTACTCTAAATAATTTCTGGCAAACAGTTACATCTTTCAGATAGGTTCCCTTTGCACTCCTAGTGACTGCAAAAATGAAGTGAATTGGCAGCAGCTTGAGTGGTACTCAGAGAACACACAGTCCCCCCATACAAACTAATTATGTCTGCAAGCAGACAGCTCTTAAAGAGACAGTACCAGAGGCTCTAAAAACACTCACTGATAAATGGCTTAAATGCCAAACACCATTCAGGCTTGGAGCATTCAAGCAAGCTCCTGGAAGTCTTTTGGGAACCCCCATTTGCAGGGGGGTTACATATATATTTATAAAATTATATCTGGTCAGTTCAGACTCCTCAATGGTCTGGGCCCTCTAAAATGCTACCCCATTAACCTAGCATATACCTTTGCTCAGAAGAGATTACAGGGGTGCATTAGTTGGGAGCACAACCAGTTGGGGTCAAAAAGGTCAATATGCTAATTAAATATCCTTGTGCTCAAAAATGACACAGTGCAAATCAAACGTAGAAACACCAGAAAGAAATCATGCAAATAAAAACCAAAACACATGGACCCCCTCAAGAAAAAAAACAACACTGCTCAAGAATCATAAACTGTAAATGAAACCCACCCAACAACTTTAAAAAAACAAAAACATACAGTACTTCCCACTCACAAATTCAAGCCCAAAAAAGCCTCAGTGCTGCTCACAGAAGAAAAACATTTTAAACACCTAATAAAAACACACAATATATTTCTAAACTATGATTCTACACAATATATATATGCATACATATATCACTAAAACATGAGCACAACTTCTACAACCAATTGCTCTATAAGCTAATAAAATATCCACTTACCTAATGCAAAAAAAAAAAATGACAGCTCAAACTCCCTGATTCAATCTTAACTGCTCTGCAATGCACCTGTGTTAGGTCACATGATATCTAATTGTTTATTTTGTTTGTTTATTTATTTCACTTTTGGATTAACACCTTTGAGCTGGACAGCTTGTTTACAAAGGTTCCAAGACATGGTTACATAGGACAAGACAACTGGTTACAAACATGTAAAGACAAAAAATGGTCATACATTTTGTAGAAGACAAAACAGTTATACAAGTGCAGGTTTATTAAAAATTACATAGGACAAGGAAGTGAGGGTGGGGAGGGGGATAAAGGTGATAAAGGATAAGGAGGATTTCTTAAGAAAGCACAGAGTAGCAGAAGAATAGCAGCTTAGGAAGGCTTTCTCAGGAGAGAAATGGAGGTGAGAGTGGAGTATTAAGAAGGTAGAGAGTGGGAACGGTTTAGTTAGGAAGTGCTAGGTAGTAGTAGGATTAGCTACCTGTGAGGCATTTTCAGTGGGGCTTGGGGGTGGGGGGTAGTGGGTAGAAATGGTGAGTAGGAAGAAGGGATTTGTGGGTTAATAGGGGATGGATGTACATCAGAGTAGCTCATGTGGGGCAGGCACACTGAGATTCTCCCATTAAAAGGAGATGGAGTTCTCTTTTTTAATGGTTCTAATTTCTCACAGTTAAGGAGGAGGCAGAGAGGTCATTAAGGTACTGAGGCCCTCGGTAGGACACTGCCACTGGGCAAATGAGGTTTTTCTAAAAGGAACAAGGAGTACACCTTCAGCAGTACTTTGTGTAGACTTAGCAGATTTGATATTTTACCCTCAGGTGAAGTGGTAGCCACCCTGCTTCTGAGTAAAGGTACATGTGTGAGTAAAATGCTCTGCCCCCAGGACCAGGCTACAGGCCTTGTTAGGAAGGGTTTTTATTCTTTTCAGGGCAGTGTCCAGCCCCATACTATAGACTGCAAGCCCATAGTCAACTGTTGATAGTACAGAGCTCCTAGTGACTAGGATCAGTGCCTCCGAGGACAAAGCCTCTCTATGATGATATAGGATACCAAGCTTGATGTTAATAGTTTTCACTACATGGTCAGTGTGGGTGGAAAAGAACAGGGTGTCATCTAAGTAGATGCCAAGATATTTGAAATTGTTAACTTGCTCAACTGTGTGACCTTTATTGCTGATGATATTCAAAGGACCAGCTTTTTTCTTGTTATGGGGTGTAGAGAATAGCATGACTTTTGTGTTTTTATGGTTGAGGAGGAGCTTATTCTTTATGAACCATGCCTCAAATTTTTGGAAGCCGTCATGAACTGTTGAGGTTATATCTTACAGTGTTCTTCCCGGGACTGAGATAACAGCATAATCCACATATAGTACCATTTTGGCAGGGCAGGCCGAGGGTAGTGAGTTTATAAATAGGCTGAATAGCAGATGGCTGAGAATAGATCCTTGAGGGATTCCCACTGACACTACCCTTGGGTCAGATACTGCACCATTGATCCATACACACTGATGTCTGTGTGACAGGTAGCTGCTGAACCAGGAAATGGTTTTAACAGGATAGGCCTAGAGTCAGAAGGTTTGTTAACAGGATTTGATGATTCACTGTGTCAAAAGCTTTTGTGAGGTCCGCAGAGATGGACCCCACAGACATCTCATCGTCAAGGGTATCATAAAGGTGAGTGGCGATGTCAATGAGTCCAGTCATTGTACTATGAGTTTTGCAGAATCCATGTTGTTGTGGACAAAGTAGTGAATATTTATTCAGATAATCAGTTAACTGGTTTGATACTATCTGTTCGAGAGCTTTCGATAGTGGGGAAGTATTGAAATGGGTCTATAGTTGGTTAGAAGGGCTCTGTCTCCAGTTTAGGATTCCATGTCTGGCTCTAATCACACAGAAAGTATGGTGAAGTAGACCCCAAGCTTCCAGATTAGCCTCATAGATCACATGGGAAGTACAGGAACTTAAACATCAGGAATACGTACCTAAAGCAACAAAATAAATCCACTCCTTGCAGTGCAACCACACCAAACTAGTGCATCTTGCCAGCTGCAAATATGACCCTTCCACATAACTAATTTATTTTAATGTCTGAAAGCCAGCCATTTAAAGATACCGCACCAAATTACAGTACTACTACACTGCTAAAATAATAGCATTACATTCCAGCAGAATTTGAAAATGTGATCATTAGTGATTAAATGGAAGGAAAACAAATGTATTGAAAAAGTGATTATACACATTCATATTAAACTGGAAACATATGTTCCATCATGCATCATTATTACAGGCTATTATATATGTTAGGAATTTGGGGAAAAGAAACGTGCTTGAGCTACAATATTAATGGGTGCATGTAGTGCATATTTGTGCTTTATTCAATGTTGCTTACTATTTTTGTGGCTTCCTCAACCCCTTTATTGTAATTAAGGATTGGTTACTAACAAGTTTTCAATGATATCATACTCACATGAAATCAACATATTACAAAGTCATACTTACGTAGGACTTTCTCACACAGACCAATACAACTGTTGGTGACAAAGAATGACACATTAAAGGGGAATATTTATGAATAGTGTTCCTCGTGTATTTAGAAGCCCATAAAAACCCTTTTAAACAACTTAACATTGCTGGGTGTACCTCTAGCTGGCAGAAGTTCAGAGATATTGCTGACTACGCCTGCCCTATAGCAATACTATAGGGCCACCTTTTATAGAACTTTGCGATGTCCAAAAGTGTGATGTTATGCCAATGTATAATAGTCAGGCACAGCTTCTCCCTACTTGACACTACTAATTTCATAAATAGCATCAGCCATATATCTATATAGGGCAGACATAGTCATTAAAGAGACACTGTCAACCCTTTTTCATCATATTATTTCTAGTTGAAAATCCACATTTTACAATTTCTTACTTGCTCTAAAATTCATTTATTTTGCTGGTTGATTTAGCTACTTATTTTCTTAGAAGGACTGAAGTGCATGCAAATGGTGTAATAATATCTAACCTTATTTTATTTTGAAACTTTCAGCTGTGTCCACTCTCCCACAGGGCTTGTTGTCAGCCACAAATAGGCACATTTTGCCCTAAATGCCATCCCCAATGTCACTGATGAAGACATTAAGCAACAGCGGCCCTAGCACCAAACCCTGCAGGACCCCACTGGTTACCTCCCTTGTGTCAGATAACTCTCCCCCCACAACCACCCTCTGGGTTCTGTCCCCCAGCCAGTTTTCCACCCATCTGGCCATCTGTTCCCCAACCTCAAGATCCTCCAACTTCCTGATCAACCTTTTGTGGGGCACAGAGTCAAACACCTTGCTGAAATCAAGATAGAGGATGTCTACCACTCGGCCCCTGTCCACTGTCTTGGTGACACGGTCAAAGAAGTCAATCAGATTCATTTGACATGATCTCCCCCCATGAACCCATGCTGCCTCTCATCCTAGAGATCATGCTCCTCTAGATATTCAACCAACTTTTCCTTTAGTATGGTCTCCATGAGCTTGCCCACGATGGAGGTCAGAATGACTGGTCTTTAATTCCCTGGGTCATCCCTGGGACTGCTTTTGTGGAGAGGCACTACATGTGCTGTTATCTAGTCCTGCGGTATCATGCCTGAATCTAGTGCAATATTAAATAGGTCTGCCAGTAGTCCTGCTTGCTCCTTAGCCAGTTCCTTTAGTACCCCTGGATGTACTCTGTCTGGGCCTGGTGATTTGTCTACCTTCAATGCCAGCAGCCCCTTCCTCACTCTATCCTCCTCTATCAATACATCTGTGCCCCCCAACTCCTCTTTTCCCTCCTGAAGGCACTGGTCCATCCTTCTCCCTGGAGAAGACAGAACAGAAGTATTCATTTAGTATCTCTGCTTTTCCCCCATTATCCTCCACTCACTCCACCCCTTTCTTAAGCCTAACAGTCCCTTTCTTCTTGTTCCTTTTCTCACTTATATAGCAAAAGAAAGCCTTCTCCCCCTTCTTAATTCCTTCAGCTATCTGCAGTTCCTTCTGTGCCTTTGCTCACTGGACTTCCTTACTTGCCTCACTAGCCAACCTTAGGTAATTTTCCCTATCCACCTCTCTGTCGGTATTCCTAAATTTTCTATAGGCCAACCTCTTTTCCCTTACTGCCTGGGCAACCCCAGAACTGAACCAGCTGGGTGCTTTGGCCCTTGTGTTCTTCACTCTGAGCCTAATGCACTCATCTGTGGCAGCCAGTATTCCTTTCTTAATCATGGACCACCTTTGGCCCAACCCCATAACTGCTCTGATGCCTGCCAGATGGCTCCTTAGCACTTGGCCCATTTTCCTGAAGTCTGCCCTCCTGAAATCCAAGATTTTAGTCTTAGTCAGGATGCTGTCCCTGTCCATATCCAACTGGAACCACTCTGTGCAATGGTCACTTCCACCCAGTGACTCCCTGACCATTATTTCCTGGACATATTCCCCATTTGTGAGCATCAGATTAAGAATTGCCTCAGCTCTTGTTGGTTCAGTGTTGCCCTGAGTTAGGAACCCACTCTACCAGGATCACTTGATTCCTAGCACATGTTGTGGATGGTATGCTCCAGTACACCTTGGACAAGGTGAGGTCCCCCACAATTATCACCTCTTCTTTCGCCGCGGCTTCCAATATTTGTGAGCTCAGTTTCCTGTCTCACTACTCATCCTGGCTGGGTAGTCTGTAAACCACCCCAACCTCGCCTTTCTCCCTCTACTGGACCTTAACTGAACCCATAATGCCTCCACCTCCCCCTTCCTCTGACTCCTACCTCATGCAAGTTATTCCTTCCCTGACATAAACTGCCACCCCTCCCCCCTTCCCCGACGACCCTGTCCCTCCTGTATAGTTTCTATCCAAGGATCTCAAGGTCCCAGTCATGGTGTAATGTTGCCCATGTCTCAGTTACTGCAGTTATGTCCACCCTCCTGTCTGCTAATAGTGCCTGCAGGTCATCCATCTTGTTTCCAAGACTCCGCACATTCAGAGACATCACCCTCCACCTAGAATCTAACCTTTCTTCTCTTCCCTCTATTCTTCTTTTCACATTTATCCCCTCTGTGTGCACCCCTCAACATACCCTTGTTATGTGTTCCTCACCCCTCCACCCTTTGCTGTTTTTGCCCCTTCCACTTCCTCCCTGAAGACCTCTTCTATCACTGTGGGGGGGTTCACTGACCTCCTCCTCCTCCTCTCGGAGTCTGTGGGCCTGCATGCCCTTTGACACCCCTCTGTGGTTTAAATTAAATGTAGTGGTTATGTATTTCCCCAATTTGTCCCCGAGTCCCCTTAAACCCTCCCTACTGAGGTGTAGCCTGTCTGACAAAAAGAGTACTTTGTTTGACCAGGTCTCCTCCCAGTCCCCAATACATATGAACATCTCCCTGCACCATTTCCTCAGCCAGTCATTAAAATCCTTTATTCTTCTTTTCCTGGTTGTGCAGGCCCTTGGTACAGGTATCACCTCTGAGAAGGCCAACGAACTTCCTTCTTCCCTGCAGATCTTCCCTAACTCCCTGAACCTACTTTGCACTACCTCAACCTCCTCCCCAGCCCAGGTCATTGGTTCCCAAATGTATAACTAAATTAGGTTTTCCTCCAACCACCCTTACTATTTCCCTTATTCTTGGGCATACCTTCGCCACTGTCATTCCTGGCACAGAAACCACCCTCCTGCTTGCATTTGGGTACCCTTTCCTTCCCCAGTGAATACCCCAAATTATGGAGTTCCCCATGATTGCCACTCTTCCATCCCCTGCATCCGTGATCCCAGTCTTTCCTTTCTTACCTTTGGTACTAGCTGCTTCCTCACCTAACTGCTCCCTCTGCACCCTGGTGAACTGATCTCCACATCCACAATTAATCCTCTTAACTGTTTTTCCACCTCCCAATCTGCCCTTCCCCTTTCTGAATATCTGTATCTGCTTTCAGTTTTCCCTTCCATCTTCCTTTCCTTTTCTCTCCCTCCTCCCCCCATCATCCACTCCATTTTGCCTGCCTCCTCTTCCCTGCAGACCCTGATTAGTTCCCTCCCCCTCCCCTGTACTCTTACTCTCAACCCTGGCTCAACCTGAACTCCTGCCTCACTTCCTGCTGCTCCCTCCCTCCCTCCTTCCAGACAGTGGTGCAAATCTATTCAATAAAGGCACCCCCTTTAGAATTTCCCACCCCGATGCTACTCTTATATTCCCACCCCTTCCCCAAACTACTTGCCATTCCTCCACCCTGGGCTCCCTATACCTCTGAGGAAGAGATACTCCTGTATACTGAGTGTTCCTCCCTACTCCCATCCCCTGCCTGATTCCGTCACTCCTCTGGGCATCACCCCTCTGCCTTTCCTTCCTCTGGTCTGCTCCTCTGACTTCCCACACCATCCTACCCAGCTCCCATCTGAGCAGCCTTATTTCGGCCCTTCTCTGTTCCAGGCTCATACACACAGGACCTCCCCATTTACTCCTCATCACCCCCAGAAACACTGCTGCCCCACAGCTATTGCAGTTTATTACTCTCCTGCTTCCCACACATGTACCTATTCCCCCCACAGCCTCCCAGCCCAGATTCCCCTAGCTTCCAGTTATACATAACTATAAAATAACTATACAATTCAAAAATATATAAATTTATATCTCGCTTTATTCATTTATTTTTTGTTAACCAGGTTAGGTGCGCTAGCCGAAGTTGACTATTTTCAGGCAGGACCCAGGAGAATACATACATAAAATGAGATGAGATTATACAATGCATAGTATATAGTACAGGTAAATAGTATATAGTACAGGTAAGTTAGAATACAGATCAAGTCAGACGGTACTCGAGATAATACATATAGCTATGCAGAGATGAAAAAAGTGACATTAGTACATGCAAATAACAACTGAAACTGGGCTAAGTGGCAGCTATAAAGACATTTTATAACAAAGCTTGTTTAGAAGTGCAGCAGTGTCTTGAGCAAAATAGGGTGGTTAGCTGTGAGGCATTAAGTGGAATCAAAGCATGTGCAGGGGTCTCAGGATAGGTGGTGATATAGTTCTTTTTTGAAGATTGGTTGGGAGTTAGCCTGCCTCTGGGCAGGAGAGAGGGAGTTCCAGGTGGCTGGGGTGGTGCAGTGAAATGATCCAGAGCTTTTTGAAGTAAGACACCTGGGTACGGTAAGTAGAAATTTGTTTATCGAGCATAGTCCGTGGGCAGGTGTCTGTGGTACAAGAAGAGCTGCAAGGGAGGAGGGGTTTGGTTAAGGATTACAGAGTCTGTGAGAGTCCCTAGGGAGTATAGTTGGTAGGCAGTTGGGGAGAGCCAGCCTAGGTCACTATACAGTGTGCAGTGGTGCTTGAGGCGATGGGAAGAGGAGACATACCGTCATATGTTGTTATATGCGACATCCCATTTATGGAGAGCAGTCTTATGGGCATTAGCAAAAGTGGAGACACCATATGTCAGCTTGGAAGAAGAATACTTTTTGCAATTGCCAATTTGTCAGATGGTGTTAGCAGGTGACAAATTTTATAGGCGATTACAAGTTTGGCATTTGTTGCTTTACAGGCTGACTGGATGTGCAGACTGAAATCAAGGGATTTATCAAGGAGGACTCCCAGGTATTTGAAGGATGTGACACAGTCGATGAGAGACCCCCGAGAGTCATGGACTAGGAGGGGTTCTTTACAGGCCCAGAGTTTGGGGACAGTGCCAAATAGCATGGCATGGGTCTTTTTTGTGTTGAGGATGAGCTTATTAGCATTTAGCCATGTTTGCACATTCATGAAATCCGAGAAGTTTTTGTTAATGATGTTAACTTTGTCAGCGCTGGAGAAGAGGACAAGATCATCAGCATATAGGATAGCTGAGCAGGAGAGTATGGCATAATCTATGTTGTTGATGTATAGCAAGAAAAGAAGGGGTCCCAGGATGGAGCCCTGGGGTACTCCAATGTCAGTGCTGGTCACATCCGAGAGAGAGGAGTTGAATTTAACAAGTTGTAATCTGTTTGATATGTAATTGTTAAACCAGTCACCTACTGAGGATGAGAAGTTAAGTCTAAGCAGGGTTGAGAGAAGCAGGGGATGATCAACAAGATCAAAAGCTTTGGTAAGATCAATAAATACTGCTCCAGTGAGTAGATCTTTGTCCTTGTTGCAGAGTACATCGAAGGAGAATTTGAGAAGAGCGGTTGAGGTACTGTGCCCTTTTCTGAAACCATGCTGAGTGTCTGAGACAAATTTGTTCTTTGTGAGATAGTCAATGGTTTGGGTTGCAACAAGCTTCTCCAGTAGCTTGCTTATCACAGAGAGGATGGCTATGGGACTGTAGTTGTTGATATCCTTTGGGTCTCCTTTTTTTAATGATAGCATAACTCGGGCAATCTTACAGAGATCTGGAACAACTCCAAGAGAGAGAGAGACAGAGTGAAAATCTTGGCCAGTGGCGAGGCAATCAATGATGCCACCATTAAAATGTAACAACAATTGCAATAACCTAGATTGTAGAGCGAGGGAGTGCTCCTGACCAATCGGAGTGCTCATTTCCCCTGCATGTGAGGCACTCTTATTCTGTGACGAGCATCTCAGACACAGATGCCCTGGAAATGGGCACATTCTAGGAAGTTTTTTTTATTTTATATATATTATTGATCACTCTCAATCAATAATATATTAATATGTCCCCAGTCACCACTTGTTGCTGAAAACGAGTGGTTTCATTTGCCTTCAGCTTGAGCCAGAACAGCTCAGCTTCGCTTTGCTGTTCTCGCTCAGCTGAAGACGTGTGAAACCACTCATTTTCAGCAACGAGTGGCTCCGGGGGATGTACTGACACATAACTCAGTAGGCTGCTGTCTCCAGTGTTCTATCAAAACTAGAACACTATGCCAAGGAAGTTGTTTCTTAACAACCACCTGATTCTAGCTAAAAAAACAATATTTTTAATAAATGCATTTGAAATCATCAGCCCAGAAATCCCATGAAACAGTGACAAACAAAGTCACAGTATCACCTAAACAACATGCCACCACCCAGCAACAAACCAGGTAATCCTGGTGACAAGGACAACCCCACAAAAATCTCAAACAAACTACCTATCTACTGTACAAAATGAAACCTACACAAGATGAGATTCACCACAAAACAAACATGCTAACTATACTGTTCCCAACTAACATGAAATACACACTTTCCACACCTTCCCTGTAGGCAACAATATCCTCCATCTCAGTCTACAAATTGTACACAAAAAATATTTAAAAACTAGAAAAAAATATAGAACATTTTCACTTAGCTAAGGGAGCTCCATATAGACACAGTCACTCTGATGCCAGCATTCTGTTTGACATGACCTCCCCCCATGAAGCTTCACTGCCGGTGGTCCTGCAGTCCTTATGTCTCCAAGTACTCCATCATGCTCTCCTTCAACAGGGACTCCATTAACTTCCCCGCACTGATGCAAGACAGAATGATCTGTAGTTGATGGCCTTCTCCTTGCTGCTGCTCTTGTGCACAGGGACCACACTGGCACTCCACCATTCCTCTGAACCACCCCCATGTCTAATGAGATGCAAAATACTGTTAGTTCACAAAACTGAGGAAAAAAAAACACTTACTAAACTGTAAGATGCTAAAACACATTTATTGCATATACATATAAATAGCAGCGAGAGTGGCAAAATGACAATGTTTTGCACTGGTCACATACTTTCACTTGAGAAAGCACATGACCTGTGCAAAACGTTGAGTCATTTTCTCAGTATCGCTGATATTTTTATGCATATATAATACATGTATTTTAGCATCTTACAATTTGGTAAGAGCTTTCTTCCTCAGATTTGCAAGTTAGGGTTGTTAATTATGTGGTTGTTTCCACTG
Source organism: Neoceratodus forsteri (assembly GCA_016271365.2). Lineage (NCBI taxonomy): Eukaryota > Metazoa > Chordata > Ceratodontiformes > Ceratodontidae > Neoceratodus > Neoceratodus forsteri. The sequence goes on from CM028132.1 coordinate 1,319,681,942, forward strand.
TTTTTGCCTTATTGTTTGAGCTACAATACTTGTGGGCTAAATATTTTTGCCAGAGGGTGTCTAGCACCATACTTGGTTTCGTATATACCCTTGGGTGGATCTTTTCTGGCCCCAACCCCTTGTTTTCCTTTAGGGCTTCCAACTCCTGGCAGACTCTTTCTTCCAAGAATGGACTTGAGTCCACTGCCCTGGTGACTGTTAATGCATGTCAGCCCATTCCCCCCTTCCAGTGTGAAGACTGAGCAGAATTATTTGTTTAAAACGTTAGCTTTTTCTTTCAAATCAGTGGACTGTGGACTGCTGTCAGCTACAGGTAAGTCAAATACCTATTTTCATGGTCTTTCAAACTAGCCCCTGGTCAGAAATGTTCCCTTTTAACTTAAATTCCTTAATAGGAACTTTACTACTGTAGATAAGTGAGTAGGACTATGTGGAATGTGAAAGACACCATGGACAAAATTTGTGCAAAATGGTAATTTCACTTTCAAAATGCATTTTGAAATTTCTTCTAAATTTTGTGGAATTCCAAAAAGCATTTCTATGTAAACCATTGAATAGTATCCCCCAGTTTCTGTAATCCATGGAAAATTATTTTTTTGTTTGCAGAAAATACATCTATGGGTTGCATAAACTGATGATTACTATGTTGTGTTTTTTGGGGGGTTTTGTTTTGTTTTGTAAACTGTGGTTTACCAATATGTAGTTAAAAGAAAGATCAGTGCTGGGTCAAATCCTCTTCAATGTCTTTATCAGTGACATTGCAGAGGGTCTAGAAGGGAAAATATGCCTGTTCACAGACAACTCTAAGCTCTGCAACAGGGTGGACATGCCAAGGGGAATAGAATAGAATGAGCAGAGATCTAAACAAGCTGGATGATTGGTAAAGGGATTGGCATTTGGGTTTCAATGCAACAAAAGTTCAAAAATAATACACATGGGGCACAAACCCCCAGCAGCAACATTCCACTGGGGGCATTAGAATGCTCCAAGTAGGAAAGAAACCTGGACGTGATCATCTCTGATGATCTTAGGGTTGGTAGGCAATGTGACAATGCAATGGGAAGGGCTAACAAGATGATTTGGTCCATAGGCAGGGAAATCACCAGCAGAAGAAGTGAACTAATCATTCCATGATATAGAACACTAATGAGGCTGCAATTTGAGTACTGTGTCCAATTTTGGAGGCCCTATCTATGAAAGGGCATTGACCCAATGGAAGTGGTTCAAAAGAATGGCAACCAAAATGGTTCAGGGCCTACATCAGAAACCCTATGAGGTGAGGCTTAAGGAGTTAAATATGTACTCCCTGAAAGAAAGGAGGGAAACAGGGGGTATGACTAAAACATTTGAATACCTCACAGGGAAGAATTTTCCAAAGAAAAAGAATACTCAAGGGCAAGGGGACATAAGATGAAGTTGGAGTGAGGGAGGTTCAAAGGGAATGTGAGGAAGTACTTCTTCATGGAGAGGGTGGTAGACAAATGGAACAGCCTGCCAGCAGAGGTGGTGGAGGCAGAAATGATTACAACATTTAAGAATGCATGGAATAGGCATAGAGGGATACTGGCAGAAGGGGGAGGTTCTACCTAATACTAGTAGGGCATGCAAGAGACAGTAGGTAGAGGAATAGGGCAGTCTAATTGGGCCTGGAGGCCCTTATCTGCTGACATCTGCTATGCTTCTGTATACTCCATTTTCTGAATTTAGAAATTCCACTTTGACTAAATTCCAGCAGAATCTGAAAATGTGATCTTTTAGTGATTAACAGCAAGAAATAAATATGTGCTGGAAAAGTGATTCTACACATACATATAAAACTGTTCCTTCTTGCATCATTATTGCAGGTAATTACCTTAATTACAAATGACAAGAAACTAAAAAAAAAAAACTTAATAAAAAAAGAAAGAACAGGTGCATGAACATTGTGACTATTTAACAGAATGTAATTATGATATGGCAGAATAATAATATTATAAAGGCCTCATCAGATGCCATATTGCTGTCCTTGAAAATGTCTGTCTCAGATCTCACAAGAGTTTAACATAATAAAGAATTTAATTGTTTTTTAAAGGCAACCCATAACAACACACTAGCAGCCAGAAGGCAAATATGATATCCATGCTGCCATGCTGCTGATAGCTGCTGGAACCAGAGTGGGAAAGTCATTACAGCTATGACAGCTCTTTATAGTACAGTTATAGTGTGATGATTAACAAAACAAAACACCTAATGTACAATACATACTCAGCCAAAATTAAAAATAAGAACACCACTAGTAAATGTGTGGCAAACATCTTTTTTTTTTGTTAGCCCTTTTTCTCCATCCTGACTGGTTTCCTTCCTTTCCAAACCTTCTGCCATGTCACCTGGGATATCACAGATGTATCCACTCCAGCTTCCCCCACAGCTTAACCACTGTTGTAAGGTGGTGGATAGCTGGGCTCATCCCACCTGACAGGGTTCTGTTGGAGCTGCACCTAGGTCAGTGATGCAGGGATTGCGAAGGGTCAGAGAATCATCCTGCCAGCCAGGGTAATTTTTTCCTTTTTTATCCACTCCTTGTGGTACAGGGGAGCTGGCATGCAATTGCATCAATGGCCAGGCTGTGCAAACTTCCGTATGCAGCACACCAGATGTCTGCCTTGAATCCACCCAGTGTATGGTCCCAGTGATCTTTATTGCTATCTGTCTACAGTGGCCAGGTTAACAATGGGCACCACCCCACCCCACCCTGGACAAGAAGAGTACTCCATAAGATGCTCAGTCCTCTTCCCCCAGCTGAAACTCAGTAACCTGTGCTCGTTCCCAGACATGGGTCACTAGTGTGGCAGGAGGTAAGGCATTCAACGCCTAGCCTTCGACACCACCAGGTTGGCTGACAATCTCCTTTTTGATAAATAACTATTTCAACTGGTCTTTATTCTGCAGCATTAACAACAATATGGTAAAAGTTCCTGATGATTTTCTAACTGTATATTCATTAGGTATTTTTTATGTAAATGTTTATTGTTTTGCTGATAATGAAGTAATTTCCATCATACTGTTAGATAATGACTTATCAAAACAGGGTGCAGTACTATATTTTACAGAGTTACTGTACAGTACTGTGCTTGTGACTGCTGCAATTAATCTGTTTACTTGGGAAGCCAGAAGAAAACGGGGCCCGTGTCTTAGCTGAGTTTTGTCTCATCACAAACAGCAAACCAAACCCATTTGATTTAACAGCAGAAAAACAGATATTTTATTTGTCTATTTAAAGTGCAAAGAGCTGTTTTATTTTCTGCAAGTTATTTTAATCCACCCATGAAGTAAATATTTTCACATTCTCTTTCTATAGAAACTTTGCAATGTCTTTTCAGTACACATGTTCCCATCAGCTTAAAGTGGAACTATCAACAGGATTTCTTAATGTCTGAAAGACCATGAAGATCTAATTTGAGTGAGCAATTGTGTTTATCTGTGAGTCTTTGCAGTCCAGAGTTATTCATATGTAAATCAGCCTGTAATTAGGGGCTGGGGCAGCCATATGTTTTAGGCTCCTGACAGGAAATGATGTCACTGGGAATCTTGGCCTTCCATTGACTATAGGTTAAATAGGAAATTGCCTGTGTTATTAAGTGTGTTTTATGGTGTTATTGCAACACTTTCTACATTTATAATACTTGTTTTGTACGTGCATTGAAACTAGTGAGTTATCACCTTTACATTTCAAACTGTTGGTAAAAATAATCCATCTCTAGGGTTACTTTAACCACTAGGCTATACTGCCAGCTGACCATCAAAAACTACACATCTCAAGGCTGGTTCTGTGGTGCCAACATATATTGGGGCCATATAAAAGGATTTCTAAATCCTGTCTGTGTTTATGTCAGTACAGATTTCTGGGGCTAGCACAGCACTAGCTTCTGTCTTTTTCCATTCCCTCTCTTAGAGCCTTTTCTCTTACAATTTTGGGTGTGAACTCAGGTCTACAAAATGCAAATGTGGCTACATACCTACAGGCCTGGCATCATGGTGCCAGCCTTGAAATGTGACATTTTTGATTATTAGCTGGCAGTACAGCCTAGAGATTAAAGCAAAGAGCTGTAAACAAGCTTCATTAATCCAGCAGAATGGGTTTTGATTCCATCATGCTCTAGTTATAGAAACATAGAAACTTAGACTTTGATGACAGATAAGGACAACCTGGCCCACCTAGTCGTCCATTTCCCTATCTACTGGATAAGCTGCAGATCCTAGTTAACCAACAGCCTACTTCTTCCTACCCCCACAAGAATTGCCTTATGTCTGCCCATGCATTCTTGAATTCTGCCACAGTTTTAGACTCCACAACCTTCTCAGGAAGGTGGTTCCATGCATCCACCAACCTCTCTGTGAAAAAATATTTCCTTATTGCCCTATTGCCCCTAAGTTGTCCCCCCTCTAGCTTCAAATTGTGTCCCCTTGTTCTTAGACATTTCTTTTTCTGAAAGATGCTACCCTCTTGGAATTTGTTGATTCCACTGAGGTACTTAAAAGTTTCTATCATGTCCCCCTCCCTTCTTTCCTCAAGGGTATACATGTTAAGCTCCTTTAGTCTCATGTGGCTTCTCTTGCAGACTCTGCTATATTGTGATATTGTATAACCACGGCAAACCACTTAACCTCCCTGTGCTCCCAAAACACACCCAGGGAGAAGCTGTAGCTGTGTGCCTTTCCTAGACAAAGATACTAAGAACAATCTGAGCATGTGCTATGATTCTGAAAATATTATGCTCTTTCTTTCCAAATTTGACTTGAAAAGAAAAAAATGGACACCATTACTTATTAATTGCAAAAACACATAGATGAACAACACAGTTAAAACATGCATAACCCGAAATGCATTATTAAAAGAATATTGTACTTCTTTTGATGAACTTAAAAATATAACAGTTTCTTACTGAAATACTTTGGATGCAATGAGATTTTCTACCATAAAGGAAAAAAATCAATCTGGTTGATCCTGCTGCCCACACCGTTCGAGCGTGTCTTACACTCCACAGCTAGGACGATGAACAACAACTTTTCAGAATGCTATTTCCACTGTAATGTAAGAAAGAAAGAAAGAAAGAAGGGCGATATAGGCTGTGTGTGTGTCTGTGTGTGTGTATCTCTGACAGAAGTGCTGCACTGAGTGAACTGTGCTGAGAGGGAAAAATTATTACCATTAATTAAATAAAATAATATATGGATGAATTGGAGTAAAAACCAGAATTTTGCACACAACCCTCGGTGCGGGATGCTTTTATAAACCACTCAGACTTTGCCATCGCAGTTAATGTAGCATTTCACACCCTGGGTGTGTGTAAACTTTTGTTCCACACACACACACACACACACATATTATTCTATATTTTAATAATGCATTTCAGATTATGCTTTTTTTAAACAATGTTGTCCAGCTATGTGTTTTTTGCAATTAGTAAACAATTTTTTTCTTTTCAAATCAATTCTGGATAGAAAGAGCATAATATTTTCAGAATCATAACATGTGCTCAGGTTGTTTTTACTGTCTTTGTCCAGGAAAGGCACACATCTACAGCTTGTTTCTGGATGTGTTTTGGGAGCACATGGAGGTTAAGTGACTTACTCTGGTCATACAATACACTAGTAGAGCATGTTAGAATCAAACCCCATTCTGCTTGATGAATGAAGCTTGTTCACAGCTCTTTGCTTTAACCTCTAGGTTATACTGCCAACTGTTAATCAAAAACTACACATTTCAAGACTGATGCCAGGCCAGTACTTATGTAGCTACATTTGCATCTTGTAAACCTGAGTTCACACCCCAAAATTATAAGAGAAAAGCTTGTAAGAGAGGGACTGGAACAGAAGTTAGTGCTTTGTCAGCCCCATAAATCTGCACTGACATGAACACAGCCAGGGCTTAGAAATCCTGATACAGTATGGGGCCCGAATACCTGCTGGTACCACAGAGCCAGCCTTGAGGTATGTAGTTTTTAATTGATCAAATGGCAGTATAGCCTACAGGTTAAAGCAATCCTAAAGATGGATTATTTTTACTAACAGTTTGAAATGAAAGGGTGATAAATCACTAGTTTCAATGCACATACAAAACAATTATTATAAATGTAGAAAGTGCTGTATTAACACCTTAAAACACACTTAATAAAACAAAGCATTTCCTATTTAATCTACAGTCAATGGAGGGCCAAGATTCTCGGTGACATCATTTCCTGTTAGGAGCCTAAAACATATGGCTGCCCCAGCCCTTAATTACAGACTGATTTACATATGAATAACTCTAGATTGCAAAGGCTCAAAGATAAACACAATGGCTCACTCAAATTAGTATTTTATGGTCTTTCAGACATTAAGAAGCCAGTAGAATGCTCAGTCCTTCTCCCCCTGGAAGACAGTTCCCCTTTAAGTAGGCGGAGTGCCATAACATAACAGACCCGAAGCTCTGGACTGAGGAATACACACTTACAGTGAATGCCAGTCACATTGTCTGAGAGCAATTAGGTAACCTGGCACAGACAACATCACTAATTCCTAAGAAAGCTGATTAATCATAATGCTCTTGCAGAAAACAAACAGTAATGAATGCAAAGTGTTTCACATAACATCAGAATAATAACTAGATTATTTAGATTTAGATTTTGAAATCCAAATACCTTGGAAGGTTATAAAACAAGTTATATTATACATAATAAATTCCACACAAGAGATTTACATGAATAATATGCAGTGTGGTTACCCCTTGTACATGGATTTCTATCCTAACTTAAGAGCTGCTGTACTGCACACAGTTCAAGGCCTTAGAATGCTACTGTACCCTTTCTTTGCTACAACAGCCTTTTTTTAGTTAGAATAAAAACTCTTGCCGGATGCCACTTAACTTTCATTTTGCTATTATACATAGACCAGAAACCCCCCAAAACAAAATATTTCTTTAAGAAAACAGAAACCCAGCTCTCAACCATGTGGGTTTTCAGCAGCTGGGTGAGTGTACATTTCTTAAAATATAACAAAACATTAAATAAAAGATAACTTCAAAAGAATAAAGCAGCATTTTTAATATTTCGTTTCCAACCATATACCATACTAAATAACACATGGAAAATCATGCAAAACTTGCGACTGCTTTCATCATGGAGTCTGATGGTATTAGGGACCGTTTTTGAGCTTTGTTCCAAGCTTCCTATGATGTTATCAGAACCCCTGATGGAAACACAGCATTTGCTATATATGGTTGCCCATGAATTGTTCTCTATTAGCTCTTGTAGTAGCAGATATTGGTTTTACTGACTTTGTTTAACTCTTACCAAAGGTTCTAAATGCCTGCTTTTCTTTGTTAAAATATGCACAATGTTTTCAATACGGTTTTGCAAAAACAAGTTAATCTATGTAGTCCTACCAGTTTTGAATGATAACTTGTCAAATATCAAAGAATGGCACAGGTCGTTTTGGGCTACAAACAGTTTTGTGTCTGTTGTCAAGACCGGTCTTTATTTCATCAGTTTGATGTGAGCAGGACACATGCCCCATTGAGATCCCAGAGGCGATTCAGTTTTGTTAGATAGTATCCAACATTTGTGTAATGATATGTTTTGGGCTTGTTCACTGCAATAGCTGGGAATTTCTTCCTCAGGGGTTACCACTGTTCAAATATAGGAAATAAGATAGTTACTGGGACTATAAACAGAGGTACATATGTGTCAACCAGGAAGAAGTACAGAAATTGCAGAATACTGCAGTTTACTGCAGAAGCCATTGTAAGTCAATGACAATTAAGCCCTTTTTTCATGCAGGATTTTGTAACGTCATTACTGCAAGTTACTGCTCTTCATCGTGGCTGACACATCCGTAACAATTTATCCCATTAGCATTTACAAGGCTGAGTGTCTTAAAATAAAAATAGCTTTTCATATTAAAAGTAAGGAATATCTGGAACTTGATTACATTATTTAATTACATTGGTTAATCATTGTAGCAGTTGGTGCTCATACAATAAAAATGTATGTTTGCATGTGTGTTTAATATGTGTAAACTTGATATCTATGAAAACAATACCATTTTTAAAACAGTGTGGAGGCTTTGATGCACAGGTTCATGCTTATGGGGGCTGTCAAATGTCAAGCAGCTGGAGAGTATGATTTCTCCCCCCCTTGCATTCCTTGATGGCCCCCCTCTACCTGTCTCCCAGTCCTAGCCCTGTCACACTGGCATCCTCCGGGACATTCATGGGCATCTCCCTTGTTCCCCCAGAGCTTTCCCTCTCTGGCAAGAGTGAAGGAGGCTCCCATTTACCTGTCATTTCAATCTGAATCCAGTTGGGAAGGGACCCCTCAGAGTAGTCAGGTGCAGGGCCAGCAGCCCAGGCAGTTTCATCCTGCTGATGAGGAGTGCTTTCTGTGTTTGTTCCCAAGTCCCCTGGGACATCAGCATCAGTAGTGTACCAAGGATGTCCCTACACAAGTGTGTGGCATGCAGTGCTTGCCGATGTCCCCTCTCCTGTTAGCGATCTAGCTGCACTGCTACAAGTGGTTACCCAGGTGGCAGTAAAGCAGTGGACTAGGCTGCCCCCCTTCGTGGGGAAGAAGAGCATTTGTTAGGATGCTCAATCCTTCTCCCCCTGGCTGACCTCCTGCAGCCTGAATTTGTTCCCACACTTGAACTATCATCATGGGAGAGGTAAGGTGCTAAGCGCTTCAGTCCTCTGAATCAGTGGGCCAGTGGGTGCCATCTGGGAATTCATAGTAAATGGGATTAAATGCCTCTTCACATAAGAAAAATTTAAAAACATGAATAGAGCATAGTACTAGTGCTGTGAGGAATGCAGAATTCCACCAGTGGAATTAACATGGAATGCCCATTCTGCCGGCGGAATTTCTGGTGTAATTTCACTGGTTAATCTGCAGAATTCTGCCTTCTATGAACTTTAGAATCCACAGAATAACAACATTTCCATGTGAAATAATTCTGACTGCAACCATTTCTGTGGAAAACATTGATAGCCATGAAATTCAATTCTGCAAAAAATGTAGCAGAAAATCAAATTCTGCATTATTCTGACACAGAATTCTGCCATTCTGTTTTGGACAAAATTCAAAGGGATTCTTTCAGAATTTTGAAAATTCTGTGAAATTCTGTTTGCTGGAATATGAAAACTCTACACACCACTACATAGTACATATCTCCCCAAAAATATCTCTGGTGTGCCCCATGTCACATTGACATTTCAAGTGTCACACTACAAAGATTGCATTGTTTGTTACAGCTGCTAATAGTTACTATAAGTGAGAACAGTGTAAATACAGAAACCCTCAAAACATTGTGGAAGTCTTAGTAAAGCAAAGGTAATTTATCCCTTTTTTCTTATATTAATTGAACTAACAGTGCCAAATAATCAGGTTAGGTATAAGGAAGGAAGAAACTGTCTCTGTTCACATAAGCGTTATAAGGATCAGCTTCACAGCACTGTCACAGTGATCAGTGTTATGGCTTCACTGTCACTGACAAGCTGTTTTCAATAAAAGTCACACTACTCATGCTGTATTTTGCTATTTTTATTACTCTATAACTTATATTGATATACAGTAATAGTGTGACGAATTTCTGAGGTTCTGGGGGATGTACAAAAGTACAGGCTGCTCAAGATTTATTTAAATAAAAACATAAAATTTGATGGCAGATAAGGACTACTTGGCCCACCTAGTCTGCCCATTTTCCTACCTAACAGATAAGCTGCAGATCCTAGTCAACCAACAGCTTACTCCCCCCCCCCAACTAGGACTGCCTTATGTCTGTCCCATGCATGAATTCCCCACTGTTCTTGACTCCACAACCTCCTCAGGAGGCTGTTCTGTATCATCCACAACTCTCTCCAAGAAAAATACTTCCTCAAATTACCTCTGAGCTGTCCCTCCTCTATTTTCAAATTGTGCCCCCTTGTTCTTGCACATCTCTTTTTCTGAAATATGCTACCCTCTTGGACTTTGTTGATTCCCTTGAGGTACTTGAAAGTTTCTATCATGTCACCTCTCTCCCTTCTTTTCTCAAGGGTATACATATTAAGCTCCTTTAGTCTTTCTTCGTATGTCTTCTAGTGCAGACCCTGCACCATTTTGGTTGCCCTCCTCTGGACAGCCTCCACTCTGTCTATGTCTTTGCAGTGATGTGGTCTCCAGAACTGCACATAGTACTCCAGATGGGGTCTCACCAACTGTCTGTACAGAGGGATAACAACTTCCTGTTTTCTACTATTGATGCCTCTCCCTATGCATCCCAGTATCCCACCAGCCTTCCTTACTGCCTTCTCGCATTGCTTGCCCACCTTTATGTCATCTGATATAATTACCCCCAGGTCCCTTTACATTTTTACTGTTGTCAGTATCTCACTCCCTGTTGTGTACTCTTCCGCTGGGTTTTTGTTTCCCAGGTGCATTGCCTTGCACTTCTTTGCATTGAATCCGAGCTGCCATACATTTGACCATTCCTCCAACCTTGCCAAGTCCCTTCTTATCCTTTAAACTCCATCTTGTATATCAATCCTATTGCAGATCTTTGTGTTGTCTGCAAAGAGACATACTTTTACTTCCAGTTCTTCAAGCAATGTCACTTATAAAGACATTAAAAATGACTGGTCCCAATACTGAACCCTGCGGTATCCCGCTAGTAACCCTTTCTTCACTGTGGACTCTGTTTACTACTATTCTTTGCATCCTGTTGTTTAGCCAATTGTTTATCCAGGCAATCACCTTGGGACCCACTCCAAAGCTGGCTAACTTGTGTATTAATCTTTTGTGTGGTACTGTATCAAATGCCTTGCTAAAATCTAAGTAGGCCATGTCCACAGCCACTCTCTGGTCTACTACTTTGGTCATCCAGTCAAAGAAATCTATTAGATTCATCTGACCTGACCTTCCCATCATGAATCCATGCTGCCTTGGGTCCTGTGCCCCACTGGCATCTAGGTACTCAACAATTCTTTCCTTCAGAAGTGATTCCATCATGTTCATTACTACTGAGGTCAAACTAACTGGTCTATAGTTTCCTGCCTCTGTCCTGCTCCCACATTTGTGAAGAGGAATCACATCCACCCTACTCCAGTCCTCAGGTACCACCCCATCTTCCCATGATTTGTTAAAGAGAGTAGTCAGCGGTATCACTAGTTCTACCCTTAGTTCATTTAGAATTCTTGGGTGAATCCCATCAGGCCCCATTCCTTTGTCCACCTTCAATTTTATTAGTTCTTTCATATCCCTTTCTTCTGTAAATGGACTGGTATCGACCCCCATCTTCAGAGTCTTTCTCTTGTTTGATTTTAGGTACCTCTCCCTCCTCTTCCTTTGTGAATACTGAGCAGAAATATTCATTCAATATCCCTGCTTTTTCACTGTCACCCTCTGCCCACATTCCCTCCCCTTTATTAAGCCTCAGTATCCCTTCTTTGGTCTTTCTTCACTCCCTAATGTACCCATAAATGGTCTTATCCCCCTTCTTAACAAAGTTGGCTATCCTTTCCTCAGTTTGGTCCTTTGCTATTCTTACTACCTTCCCAGCCTCTTTCTGCTTTAACTGATAAAATTCTCTGTCCTGCTTCTTCTGTGTTTCCTTATATTTGCTGAATGCTATCCTTTTCTTCTTAACCTTCCCTGCCACCTCTTTTGAGAACCATAGTGTTTTTTTTCCTTCGTTGTGTTTTGTTGATTTGCTTTACACAAAGGCTTGTTGCCTCTGTGATGGCTGTTTTGATTACTCCCCATTGTTCCTCCACCCCTCCTTCTTGCTTGTTTGCTAGTGCTTTTCTGAAGCACTCTCTCATTTTCCCAAAGTCAGCCCTCCTAAAGTCCAGTACTCTTGCTTTTGTATGGTTTGATTGTATGGCTGTGTTTATCATGAACCACACTGCTTGGTGGTCACTTGTTCCCAGATGGCTACACACGTCTAAATCTGAGACTCTTTCTCCATCCCCATTTAAGAGTACCAGATCTAAGATTGCTCCCTCCTGAGTGGGTTCCAATGCTAGCTGTCTGAGGCATGCTCCTTGTAGGGCATCAGGAATTACCCTGCTCTTGGATATGCCTGCAGCAAAGGTGCTCCAGTTAACATCTGGCGTATTCAGGTCCCCTATCAACAATCTCTCCCCTTTTTCTGCCATTCTAAGGCTGCCTTCTATCATTTCCTTGTCCATTCCCTTCTCCTGAGATGGATGTCTGTATACAACCCCCATGTGGATTGTGGTGCCATTTCCTGTCTCCATGGTGACCCAGAGTGCCTCATCTGCTCCCTGTTTCCTCTTTAGTTCTGTTGCTTTGATCCCTTCCTTTACATAGAGAGGTACTCCTCCTCCTCTTTTATCCTCTCTGTCCCTCCTGTAAATTGTGTATCCTGGTACGTTGACATCCCAGTCATGGTTCTCTGTGTACTATGTTTCTGTGACTGCCACAGTATCCAGGCAACCCTCTTCCATCAAGGCCACTAGATCAGGGAGCTTGTTATACAGACTATGGGCATTGGTACTCATTACCCTCCACTTGTTGATGGCCTTACCACTTTTAGCCCCATCCCTATCCTTACTGCCTTCGCCTTTTTTTACATTTACCTCTGTCCTGCTCCCTAATGACTTGTCTACCTTGGTGTTTACCACACTAATTACCATGTTTTGTGGGGGGGGGGCTGGGATTTCCCTGCTCCTTTTCAGTGCCTCCCTCCTTGGCTAGTTTAAATGCTTTATATGGTACAGTAATACAGAGTTAAATTTGGCTACTGCGAGTAAATATGTTAGTCCTTTATTGTTAGCAACTATAACAGTGTGATTTGCTCTATTTAGCATGACATTTGAAATGTCCAGGTGTCCATATAACATGAGGCACATCAGAGATATTTGGGAACATGCACTATGCTGTATTCATATATATTTTTTTTTTATACAGAGTCATTTAAACTCATTTATTAAGGATGCCCATATAGCAATTATCACAATCTCAGGCTGCTTGACATTTCACACCCTTGTTTTTACAGATGATTTTATTACACAGGCTGTACTGATGAAAACTTTCAAAATAAATAGTAGTAGTGCCAAGTTAGTCATGGGATTTTTAAAGATTTTTGAAAATCTCTATTGAGGATTATGAAAACTTTTGATAGGGATTTTTTTTATTTGGTAGTGTGTTCACTGCTACCAGGATAGGGTGCTTCCATCTGATTGTCTTGTAGAAAATCCACTAGAAGACACTTAAGTACTGTAATAGGAAATGACCTCTTTCTGTAGGTATAACAAAAATAATTTTAGAATATTTTTTCTCTAATTTTTTTGAAGGATAAATAGGGAATCTTACAAAATTGCTTGACAAATTTGGTACTACTACTTTAACATTGCCATGATCTTTAAGCCTAATAGAACAGGAGGAAACTCCTCATCTAAAGCAGGCACCCCTAGTGCTGGACTTTTTATACCCAGGCTGCAACACCACAAACTAAGCCCACTGATGTTCAGACTGGAGCCATCCTGACTGGGATGGATGAATCCAGAAGAGATGCCTCTAGTCCTGTATCTGGGACATCTGCAAGCAAAACAGGATGCCTCCAAAACAGGCATGCTGAGAAAATTGCCACCTCCCAGGCAGCTGGGCACTATAGCAGCAAAACTCCAGCCAAAAATGCTGCAGCAAATTCTATTACAGAGGACTGTAAAACATAAAAGGCCAATGCAGCAGGAATACAATGGGGACCCAAACTGACTTTAAAACAACCGGTTGTCACATCACATAAGTACATGCTGTCATTATGCAGGACTCTTTCAGCTACAGAAAGAAGAGGTTTAAATGGAAGTGGACTGTAGGAGGTGGGACGGTACAGCACCTTAACCAGCTTCATAGTTAAAGGGTGAGGTAAGAAGAGCCTGGTCTAACTGGCTGCTCTTACAGTGTTCATTTGTAAGAAGAATTATGCTGTTCCCCCCCCCCCCCAAGGATGACTGGACATTGAGAAGCATGGTTTGTGACATAGAATGTATATCGTCACTTAAAGAAGAAATCAGATAGGATATGACTCTTTAGAATACCGTATGTACATATATACATTTCCTTAACAGAGGCAAATTCCATTTATTTAGTTTTTTTTTACGTTTTTATATTAAAACCAGAAATTGACTTTCATTAATTAATAAATGCCACTGATAGCAAAGCTTTGCTCTTAGGTGAACATTTTCACTTTGGATAACTGAAGCAAGAAAAATAGCCAAAATATCAAAACTGAGGAATTTGTTGTATTGCAAGGAATTAAAATGAATAATTAAATCAAAACTTTCCAGTTCTGTAATGTGAAAGTATGGATGGGAGATTGCAAAGTTTAATGCAGGATGCCAATTATGTTGTTCATAATAAGAAGAAATGTAGATGGAGGTGAATATGACACTGTGGAGGGGGTATGAGTGTGGGAGGAGCTAGAGTTCAAGGTATCAGATTATGGAAATGAAAATGTCCGATTTGCTCAGTGGAAATGAACACTGCATAACTGATTGGGTTACTTACTGACTTAAAAAAAAGAAATATTGTGCATGGGAGTTTTATCAAAAATGTTGTCATTCAAGTATCCTTTTCATATGTGTATGCGTGTGAGAGAGAGGGATAGAGAGAGAGAGAGAGAGATAATTTGAGAGATAGACATGGGTGTAAGTAAGGTCTACCAGGTAAAACAAAGCTAGCCAGGCATTTCTTGCAAAATTAAAAGTCTGGGTGCAGAAGCAAGTCTTGGGTAGAAAGCAAAAAAAGTTTGTCTATTAATGCTTTTTTTTTTTTACTTGCCATGCATAGTTTTCACTGAGGTGATAATGAGTTGTTACGGTCATGTCATAATTTTCTATTTGATGTGCATTCTGATTTATGTCAGTATCCATCATTGTTATGTTTACTGATTTTTGGAAAGGAAATGAAAAACACTCTCTTGAATGTTATTTTTTTTTTTTTAAATACTTTACCAATTACATATTTATGACATAGGTTCTGTGGGGTAAAGTGTCACATTATAGCCAATCAGACTGTAAAAGCCTATAAATCATGTCAGAAGAGCTCCAAGGACAGCAGATCACTAAATGAATACTGGTGCAAGTTTCAGGATAATCCTCTATCAAGTAAGAGACCTGGATTGCCCCAGCATTATAAACAGTTCCAAGGATCAATGGAGAGCTGGGATTTCTCAGTGAACAGATGGGGCTGTTCCCAAATTGAGTCCCTTTGCATGTGACTGTGAGGAGAAGCAGACTGGAGTGAACTGCAAATGAAAGCTGAAACTGTGATTGCAGCTAGTCTGAGCAGCTTCCAGGCTAGAACCACAGCTCAGAACTGTTCATTGCAACATAATACAGACTGGCTGCTAGGATGTGGTGAGTAGTATGATGCAGATTGAGTTTCACCAGCTGGGCTGTGCAACACCATAAGAAAATCATATGTTGACTGTTGAAGCTGAAAGACGCCTGACTGTTAAAGAGATAACAGATAAATTTGCCAGCTGACACAAGAGGCCTTCAGGGAGAGTAAAAAGCAAAACCAGCCACAGAGAGACTCACTACTACTGTGTCATTGCATCCAATTATTGAGGGAGACTATTTGATCTTGAAGAACTGTGATTAAATCAGAGTTTTCCCTGCAATGGTGCTAGTGTATTTAAGTTGTTGGGAAAGTCATTTAATGGACTAAACCATCCTGCCAGTAATACAAATGCCACCATGAGGTTTGTGTTTTTTGTTTTGATTTTGGTTGCAATCAAGAAAAGCCCTGCTATATTTGTATAAGTGCACCAATGCAGGCAAACCACACACAATCACACCAGGTCAATACTGTTTCTAAGGTTTGGGACCCAGAGAAGCAAGGGGAGATCCCATATAGTTTAATGGGCGATCATGGGTACAGGTAGGGGGAGGCTAGCACCCAACAGTAGAGCCGGGCAAGCACCTACTGTGCATGTGTGGTTGGAGGGATATCATATCATATCATGGGCTGAACTTGGAAGGGAACTGGAAGCAGAGGTTGGATACATATATTATTTGGTTATGCACTGGAGGGTGACAGATGAGCAGCCCTTGTGTTATGGTAGGATGGGCCCATATGGGTACTTAAGATTAAGCAGTGTCTATGCTTTGCTACATCATTTCATAAATCCTTTCCTACAATAGGTATGAGTCTAAACAATAAGTATGGAAACTGGTTGGGGATTGTTACTGCACTGCATGGATTCACAGTGGACTTAACCTGTTGGGAGGCAGGGGGATACTGCATCCCAGGGAGTTTTACTATACTTACTCCAGACCCACTAAACTTTTTCCTAGGAGGTGGCACCATGCAATTAACTAAAACCTTGGATGTGTGCCCCCCCAATCAGGAGTTGTTTGTACCAGGCCCTTAAATCTTATTTGAGCTCAAAAGACAGGGACAATAACCATCAGCGTCCACGGTGAACCAGTTACACTTGGATGCTTGGGGAAGCTCAAATGTTACAATAGTGCACAATACAATTTAATTATTATATGCGACAGCTTCCCAGCAAGAGGAAAAAAAAGAAGTTTTCCTTTGAAGCACATGCTGTGCATCACTATGGCAACATAAATTGTACATTTCTGTATGCATGGGCTAGAAAGACACTTAAAATATAATATATTCTGTTCCTTTTGGCTGGAACACAAATCTGCCTAGATACAGAGCTTGTTTTCCAAAGGTTGGCTAAATGGATTGAATAGGCATGTTTTGTTCAAAAAGCATCTTAAGTTACTGTAAAAGACAAAAGTCAAGCACGATGAGGTGAAAAGAAGAGCTGAAGATTCACAGAAAATCTGCATCTACATGGAAAGGATGGCAGGCAGAATGGACTAACAGTGCCAGAATGGAGCTGTATTCAGTTTAATGCAAGGTATAGTTCCCAGGTTCTGACCTATAGAAACACAGAAACACAGAATTTGATGGCAGATGAGGCGCGTTTGACCCACCTAGTCTGCCCTACCTGTTTCATATGCCAGAGATCCTAAATGATCTGTGTCTTACCCTGCCTTTCCTATCACTAAAGTGCCTTTATGTCTCTCCCAAGCATTTGTGAATACCCCTACTGTTTTTGCCCTTTCAACCTCTGCTGAGAGGCTGTTCCATGGATCCACCACCCTTTTGATGAAAAAATACTTTCTCATGTTACCCCATAGTCTACCACCCTCTATCTTCATATACTGGCCCCTTGTTCTTGAACAGCTTTTGTGTGTGTGTGTGTGTATGTTCATGTATAAGGGATATGCCATTGCCTCAGGAAAAATATCACTGATATTTTCACGAGTGCTATTTGATCTTGTGACATCTCAAGCGGCGAAGCCACAATTGATGTCATAAGGTCAAACAACACGAGTGAGAAATATCAGTGATATTTCTTCTGGGGCCATGGCATATTCAATTTATCCAACACTTATGAGGATTCAAGGCTCTTATGTTACTTTTTCAAAACTGCTCATTTTTTCCTGTCAGTTTTAGTTTTCCCTTTGTTCTTCAAGATGGCCGAGTGGCGTGGGATGCATGATGCATGTGATGCTTTGGTGTGCATTAGTGTTTGCTGCACTGCCAAGGAGCGAGCCAAAATGTACTGGGAACATCTTTAGCTTTTTCAGTAGCCAAGAAGAGGATCCTGCAGTTCAGCATAAGGAGGATAGATGTCCTGGTCGGAAGTGCAGAGTGGGTCAGAGTGGGAGACATTGTCGTTGGTTACAGATAATGGAAGCCATTGACTGGCTGTTATGGGGGATGAAAATGAGAGGGCATGAATACTTGTGGTATGTTTTAAATTGGTTTATGTGTTTTGCTCAATATTTTTCTCTTTTCCACACAAAAAGGTTGAAGAGTGGCAAAGGGTGACAAAATAAAAGTACATTGTAGGAGTCTGAGATTAAGTGAAACCTGTTCGGTGGGAGACAGCACACCAGTGAACTTTTTAGTTCTAAAATTAGAACTGTCTTCTTGTGTTGCTGGTTTTTGCCAGTCAGGGCCTACAGTGAGGATATTTTTGTGACCTCTGGACCTAGAGCGAGAATATCAGACCTACAGTGAGAACTTTTAGATATTCTCACTCTAGATTCAGAGGTCACAAAAATATCACTTAGTGCCCCACAACACAAGTGTTGGAGATATATATATATATATGTGGAGCGGTCGTGCCACTATAGTTACTGTTCAGCGGTCACTTTTATGTTAAACTCAAAACTTTGCATGTTAACTTTAGACCCGTTCAACAGAATTGCCTGAAATTTGGTATGTGTGGTGGGGCCTGGTAGATCTCTTTATTTACCAAATTTGATTTTGGTTGGGCTTACGGTCCTCGCATTCAAAAACGCTGAAAAATGCTAAATTATCTGTTTTTGTAGGCAGCTTTTGAGATTTTGGATGTGGCCCTGCATGGTCACTGTATGGCATGCTGCTCTGTGAGATGGCTCATTTGAAAGAGCTTTGGTGGCCAAACATGCCACTTTTTGTTTGGTGGAAAAATATTAAGGCATTCAAAAGTTATGCCATTTTTAAGTTCCCATTATAAGTCAATGGGAAAATTTATATGTATGTTTTACGAACAAAGAATGGGGTTCTGGCCATCTCGTCCCACCTGACGATCAAAGAATTTGCAGCCCCATGGATCAAGAACCTTTGTCCCCGAGAATTTTAAAAATTCTTTGATCGTGAGGTCCGCCATCTTGTTTTTAAATTTCCGATCAGAAAAACACAAATATCTCGGCTCAGGGGTCAGCTCTGAAGTAAAAGCTGGATGGGTTTTACTCAGGAAACTCCAATCTATTGAGCCATGCCTTTGGTTTGATCTAAATCAGTCAAAAAATAGAGTTCTGAGCTTTGAAAATTTTAGTTCGCGGCTCGCTAATGATCTTTGATCGTGAGCCTGCAAATTCTTTGACTACGAGATTCTTGTGCATCGCGAGCGAGGGACGAGATGGCCAGATTTAAAAATATATTTCTCCAGCCCAGGAGTGCCCTAGAAAGTTAAATGAGGGTGGGTTTTGCTCAGGGGCCTTCGTTCTGCCCCATCTGAATAAAAAAAATATCATATTTTCAATATCCCTGGTAGTCTAGTGCCTACCCGATCATGATAAAATAGATTGTGATTTTTAATTCCCTGGTAGTCTAGTGGCCTCCCCAATGTGTATTTCATAAATATTGCTTTTCTATATCCCTGGTAGTCTAGTAGCCCCCCGATCTGTATAAAATTATTATAGTTGTTCATATCCCTGGTAGTCTAGTGGCCCTACCCATCATAATAAAATACATGACGATCTGAAATTTCCTGGTAGTCTAGTGACCCCCTACTCCCCCACCCAGCTGTGCCAGCCCACCCAGCAGCGCCCCCACCCTTCCCCAGCCATCTGTGTGTATTAGCAGCGTTAATGCAAAGAGGAGCTCAGAAATTATTTCTGAGTGCCTCTTTGCATTAGTGCTCCTAATACACACAGTCGGTGGCTGGCCAAGGAGAGTGAGAGGTGGGCTGTGCCAGTCGCACGACTTGGGAAGGGTGGGGGTGCTGGGTAGGCTACCATGACTGGGTGGGGGGTGGGGAGCCACTTGACTACCAGGAAATCACAGTTCATTATCTATTTTATTATGATGGCGGGGCCACTAGACTACCAGGGACATCAAGAATAAAAATAATTAAATACATATCGGGTGGGCCACTAGTCTACCAGGGATATGAAGAAGAAATATTAATCAAATACACATTGGGGGGCACTAAACTACCAGGGATGAAAAAAATATTTTGTAATGGAAGACACATTGGGGGGGCCACTAGACTACTAGGGATTGAGACGTCATTATGTATGTTATCATGATGGGGGAGTGCTAGACTACCAGGGATATAGAAAACTTTTGTTATTGAGATGGGGCACAACAAAGCCCCCTGATCAAATCCCACCCTCATTTAACTGTCTGGGGCACCCCAGGCTGTAAAAATCAATTTTCAAATCTGACCATCTCATCCCTCACTCGCGATGCACGATTGCGATCAAAGAATCTCGCAATCAAAGATCATTAGCGAGACACGAATAAAGATTTTAAAATCTCAAAACTCTATTTTTGGATGTAATTTGATAAAACCAAAGGCATGGCTCAATAGATCGGGGTCCCCTGAGTAAAACCCATCCAAATTTTACTTCAGAAGTGACCCCTGAGCCGCGATATTTGTGTTTGTGTTTTTATGATTGGAAATTTCAAAACAAGATGGCGGACATCACAATCAAAGAATTTTGAAAATCCTTGGGGCAAAGATTCTTGAACCATGAGGCTGTAAATTCTTTGATCGCCAGGTGGGACCAGATGGCCAAAACCCCATTCGTTGTTCGCAAAATAGACATATACATTTTCCCATTGACTTATAATGGAAACTTAAGTGGCATAACTTTTGAATACCTTAATATTTTTTCACCAAACAAAAAGCGGCACATTCAGCCACCAAAGCTCTTTCAAACAAGCCATCTCACAGAGCAGTATGCCACACAATGGCCATGCAGAGCCACATCCAAAATTCCAAAAGCTGCCTCCAAAAATAGATAATTTTGCATTATTCAGCATTTTCATATGCAAAGACCGTAAGTCTGACTGAAATGCAATTTAGGAAATTAAGAGACCTGACATGCCCCACAGCGTGTACCAAATGTCAGGCAAAACCATTGAATGGGTCCAAAGTTATTACCGCACAAACTTTTGACTTTAGTATGTAACTGACCGCTGAACCCTAACTATAGTGGAGTGACCGCGCCACTATAATATATAAATAAATATTTACACACACACACACACACACACACACACACACACTCACACACACACTGGGGGTGACAGCAATATCATTGTGATAACCTCAGTTATTTTTACTGCAGTGTAATAAATGGTGATGACATCATCAGTTAAAATAAATGCCATTTATCACACTCTGCTAATGTCAGCTTCTGTATAGCCTGCATTCTAAATGGAAGCGCTTCACAAAACAGTTTCTGTTTCTGAATGTTTCCTGCAATTTACTCAATTAGCATTGCAAAGGACACTCACCTGACTCCCATCGTGTTTCTGAGACTCTCAGCCCATTCAGAAAAACTCACACACACACAGACCACACACAGAAAGAGCAGACAGCACACAGAAACAGGAAAAGAACACAGGAAAACATAAGAATATGCTTGGAGCTCCACACCCATTGTATAAATAGCACAGATGACATGCAGATAGTGTGCTATGGAAAATACTCTCACTCCTGCAGAGTGAGCTCTGGATACTCTCACGCATGCCTTCTGCACTCATGAGTATCCAAAGCTCACTCATACATACATTTATATACATACACACACACACACACACACACACACACATATTATATATGCACATACATACACACACACACACACACACACACACACACACATTTACATACATATACATATATCTATATCTATATATATCTATATCTACAACTACATCTACAGTATATCTATATCTATATTATGGTAGCACAGTAGTGCTACCATAGTTAGGGTTGAGTTGCACTTTTAAGGTTAAAGGGTGAAACTTTTCACCTTAATAACTTTGCCACCGTTCAATGGATTTGCCTGAAATTTTGCAGGCATGGGATGGGGGGCACCATAGCTCTTGAGATCTGCCAACTATCATACTGGTCAGATATATGACTGCAGAGTTATTAAGCAACATCCGTGCGTGCAATTACACTTTTTTTGTGAATTCTCTGCCCATGCCTACAGGTCACAGGGTTTACGCGACCAGTCTGAAAACTTCAGGGAACATGTGGCCGGGGTCCTCGATGTGCTCTTTGAAGACTTCGTGAAAAAATATTGAATGGTTCAAAAGTTATTCAAAAAACAAGTTCCCATCATAAGTCAATGGGAAAAGTTAACAAAAAGTTCAACACTTTCGCAAATGCACTTTTTAGTGTCGCAAATGTCCCTAGTAGTGTTGCAAATCAACCATTTTGTTTTCAGTTACTGATCAGAAAAAATGTTTGGCATTTAAAATTGGGACCCTCTAGGAACACAATTATTTTTGTGATCACCTAGTCAGACCCTCAGGATGCTAGCCATGTCTTTATTTTGGGGTTAAACACCCCAGAAATATGTTTTACAAATTTTTTGTGAAAGCTTTCACAAATTGTGACACTACTTTTCCAGACTATGAACAAAATTACAGCAGTTCTTTGCCACCTTGCTGCAAAGGAACAATTTGGTCTTTTGGGGCTCAAATGTGGAGGGAAGGCAGCCAACATCTCACAGATGTGCCTCTTGGTGGCTTGGTGACAAAATATTGCATAGATGCCAAGTTACTGTACTCCGAAGTTGGAATGTTTTCCCATAGACTAACATGGTGGCATACACCGCACCTTTCAGGGCTCATATCTTGAAAGCGGTGCGAGATATGGAATTTTTGACATGACAATGTGTATGAAAACCTAGCCCAGAAACTCATTAATCATGTGAAATTTAAATTTTCTTTCTACATAAGAAATTAAGTATTCCAACTGCTCGTGTTCTGCTCCCAGGCACATTATTAAGCATACATTCTTTGTACACACTGTGTTTCTCTATGCAGCTGTTTGGCAAAAAGAGCATTTGTGCTTCTGTTACTGTTACAGTTACCATTTCCACTTGTGTTCCCATGACCGTTTGCGTTACCATTCCCATGTACGTCACCGTGTGCGTTACCGTTTGTGTTCCCATTTGCATAGACGCTTGCATTTGCATTCCCGTTTCTGTTTCCTTTGGCATTATTTCTGCTGTTAACGATACCATTTGCATTTCCAGTTTCGGTACCATCACTGTGCGCATCACAGTTTGCATTTCCTTACATGCTTGAGTCTCCTTTTGTGTCACTGTTCGTGTTGGTGTCACTTTGCGCTTGCATTTCTACTAACGTTTGCTTTTACATTTACGTTTCAGTCACCATGGGTGCAACTATTAGCAGTTGCATTTCCCTTGCACTTACCGTTACTATGTCACAAAAAAAAAATCACGTGGTGGGCGCTCCCACCACCACATTCCATTCACTATTTCTAATGCACATTCTCAAAAAGAAGGAAAATTAGAGGCAAAAAATTCTATTTAATGCATCAGTTAGGGTTGTTCCACAGCAACAAAAGTGAGGAAATTCGGTGTTAGGGTTGAAAGCCCCCTTGCACACCCCCAGCTTGCCCCCCAAACCAGCATCAGGGTGTGCGTTGGGGTCATCGGTCCTAACTCTCACCCCCTTATCCTATACCTGAGCTTGTTTACACATGTGATGGGGTGAGAGTTAGTTCTGATGACCCCAACACACACCCCAATGCCGGTTGAGGGGGCAGGCTGGGGGTTGCAAGGGGGCTTTCAACCCTAACACCAAATTTCCTCACTTTTGTCACTGTGGAACAACCCTAACTGATGCATTAAACAGAGTTTTTTGTCTTTAATATATATCTATCTCTCTATCTATATCTATATCTACCTATATATACATATATATATATATATATATATATATATATATATATATATATATATAATATACATACACACACACACATATACATATATAAACACACATATATGCACACACATACACACATATATACATACATACACATACACTTTGCAAAAATACATGTTTATGCACCAGTTAGAATTCAATTTCATGTGACAAAAGCAGGGAAATGTGGTATTACAGTTTTCAGCTCTTACTCCCCACCCATGCACCCCCAGCAGCAAAAGGAAAAAAAAAACATTAGGGTTTGGGGTCTCCTGCATCTTGATGAATCAGTGGTGGGGTGCTTGGCAGTACCGAGGATGGGCACCTTGGTGCTGCCACGTATATTAAACAAAGGCAGAAAGCTGGCGTGGAGGGTAGGGAGGCAAGAGATGTAGTATCAAGGGTGGGTACTTCAGTCCACTTGCATTGTTAACCAATTAAACATGTGAAAGGGAGCAGATGACCTGAATGGGAGAGGGGAGGAAGAAGCAGTACTGGGGTGGGCACCTCAGTTCACTTAGCAAACAGGAAAACATAGATAGATAGATAGATAGATAGATAGCTAGCTAGATATATAGATAGATAGATAGAGAGAGAGAGACAGACAGAACATTCTGGCCACAGACAGTTGTTTCGTGAGATCACATGAAAGAACAATGGTTCTTTTGTTTGACCTCACAAAAGAACTGTGAAAAAAACTAAGTTCCACCCTCTTCTTTCATGACCCGACTTTCTTCATTTATGAGTCAGGAAAAAATTAATGAAAGAAGAATCTTGGCTCATGAAAGAAAATGGTGGGACTCAGATTGTGTTTTTCATAGTTCTTCTGAGAGCCAACCTTCTTCTTTCATGATTTCTTTTCTGACCCACAGACGGTCAGCTCAATTGATGTAGCTTATTATAAACTTGCAAGGTTCATTCTCTAACTTCCTAGGTGTACCCACCACTGTGACCTACTTAGGTCCCTCATAGAGATGCAGCAAATTTAAGTTTCACCGTTGATGTTCCAGCGAGGTCAGAAATTTTGCTACATGAAATATTTTATGAAATTTGTGCACTCCAAGAAAATATCCCATGGGGTGCAAAGTTCAAAATTCCACTGTTTTTATTCTGATTTACTCTATCTCTTTCCATGCTTAGGCAGACTTGTGCAGTCACACATTTGTAAGTGGCCACACATGAACTGTCTTGAGATGGAAGAGCTCATTCATGTAATTGTCACTCATAGTTTACATGAACGAGCAAAGAGCGAGACATTGAAGTGTCAGTGACTAACAATTCATTTACTCTGCTTATTTTAGGAATTGGCTGAATGTCTGTATTGTTTTTATCTATCAGACCCATTTTATAATTGAATGGCTGTATATGTTCTGGCAAGCACTGGACAGTCCATAACTTATTTTTACTTGTGATGCAACACTACTAATTAGCTACCTTCATATAATTTCAAATAAAAAAAAAATCTGCTGACATTATTTGTAAATTGCTTTGAGAGAAAGGTATTTAAGTTTTAGGCACAATTATATACATGTATTGAATATGCTCCAGTGGCCCCTACCCCTCACCATCAGTGACAACCCTACAGTAATGATGGCTGGCATTCCGCACCCACTCTCTGCCATTCAGAAGCCACTATCTGTCACATTCATTGATTGTGCATTTGACAAGGTAAAGAATGTGTAGCAGACAGGATTGCAATTCGTGACTGGACATACAACTGTGATGGGCCATGGGGGTAGGTGAATGAATGGGAGTCCACTTGACAGTTAGCAATATTTTAGTAAGTGTCTTTCTCTGGTGATTAGAGGGTGCGAGACCACTGGACTACATGGGGAAGATATTTGATGTGACAGTTTGGCAGTCAGGTGTGGAGGTCTACTGGACTACATTGAGTGTACGATGTGATGATTCAGTGATAGTGATGTGGGAATTATTATACAGCATGGGGGTGTTTAATGTGGAGGTTTGTTCATCACACTGGGAGACTATGATCCTATTGAGGTGTATTACAAAGAGGCAGTTTGCTGGTTATGGAAGAGAGACAATTGGACTACATGGGGTTGTTTGAAATGGTGGTATACCTATCAAAGTTAATAGACTAAAGTCAGTACATGGCAAGGGGGGAATGTTTGACATAGCAGTTTTCGTGATGAGGGTGGTGGCATTTTGGATAGTACTTTAAACTTTAAGCAGTGATGGAATGGTGATCAGGAAGGTAGAAGGGACATAATACTGCATGGAGTAATGTTCATAATGGTGGTTTAGTAATCAGTGGTTGTGGGAAATACGAAACTACTGGTAGCACTTATCACAATGGTAGCATGGCAATAGGGGAGGTGGTATACCTCTGAGATTAATAGTGAAATATTACACTATGTTGAATTAGTCATCAAGAGTGGTGTAATAAAGACCCTACTGTGTTGAAACTGCATGACCATTTTTTTTTAAATTCCCTAATTGGAGTAATTGATAAACATGCCCCGTTAACACACAAGAATGTTAAAAAAATAAAGACTCCATGGATCACAAAGGGGGTAAAAAAGTTAATAGAAACAAAAGTTTAATTGTGGCAAAAGGCAAGAGAGTCTAAGAATTTATCAGACAAGCAGGCTTTTAGAGCCATAAGAAATAAAAGCACATATGAGATTAGAAGAGCAACAAAAGATTATTATATTATTTATTTTACAGAGCACACAAAGAGATTCAAAATCAACATAGAGGGGCATTAATTCCCTACATGGGAAACAGGTTTCATCTACTTTACCCACAGAATTGAAACATGGGGGAAACAATTATGCAGTGCTATGGATCAAGTGGCTGCATTTAATAATTTTTTTAGCTGCAGGACACACGTTTGACAGGGAACATTATGGTTTACTTCCATCTCAATTAGATACAGATTTTACAGATAAGTTTGATAGGCCTTTTTTTTGTTTTTCATGATATAACAGAAGTTGAAGTAGTGAAAGAACTGCAAACATTGGATACTAGTAAAGGGGCAGGATGTGATGGAATTTCCCCATTTATTCTTAAAATTGCATCACATATAGTAGGGCGACATTTAGCTTATTTGTTTAATTTTTCACTCCGTAGTTCTGACATACCAATAGATTGGAAGACAGTGTTCATTATGCCAATTTTTAAAGGGGATGACCCTACTGACCCAAATTCATACAGACGGATATCAATATTAGCAATATGTGTAAAGACATTTGAAAAACTTCTACATAAACAGTTAATTCATTACTTCACCAAATATAGTGTTATTACACATTTACAATCAGGATTCAGAAAAGGTCATAATACTACTCATGTGATTTCAAAAGTGGTGGACGATGTGTTGAAGGCCTTCGACAGAAGAACCAGTGTTCCAACAAATTTTTTGAACCTGTTGAAGGCATTCAACACTGTCCATCACATAATTTTACTTAACCAGTTGAAGTCAGCTGGACTCGGTGTTACAGCCATGTTGTGATTGGGTTCATATAAGACACAAAGGTCTCAATGTGTCAGGGTGGGCGGGGTCTCTTCGGATACAATATCGGTGAACACGGGAGTACCACAAGGTTCGGTGCTGGGGCACTTGTTATTTTTATTATATGTTAATGAACTTCCCAAGCAATGCTCACCTGACACAAGTATATACATGTATGCTGATGATACAATTATATATTCTATACAGAAGGATACAAGCACAGCAATATATATACTACACAAATACTTTCTTGGCATCCAGCAGGAACTCATGGGGTTGCAACTTTTGCTGAATGAGAAGAAAACCCAGTGGATGTTGTTTGAAAGGAAAAGTAGTAATGAATCAATTAGTAGAGATGTGCACACTGTTTCAGGAGTAACAATAAGTCATGTATACTCCTATAAATAATTGGGTCTTTCACTTGACAGCAATTTAAATTTTGACTTACATATCAAGAATATTTCTAACAAATTAAAGGGACTCCTCAATTTTTTCTACAGGAATAAATATCTATTTAATTTGGTAGTTAGTTTGGCAGCATTGTTTATAAAACTAGTACTTTATTAGGAACACTTGATTCATTATACAACAGTGCTTTGCACTTTATTACAAATCTTTCCTATAGTACTCATTGGTGTACATTATACAGTGCAGCTGGTATGACTTCATTGTCAAATCATAGAGATTTGCATTGGAATTTGTTTTGTTTATAAATTTATTACACAGATGTTGCCCTCATATTTATTGCATGTATTAAAAATGAAAACTCCCCATAAACATTCTTTGAGATAAACTATGGGGATATCTTATCTTGCTCCAAGAAATAATACTAGTTATGGGAATACTGTAAGACGTTAGCTACTATGGTCTCTAGAACTTGGGATAAGCTAAGTAAACAACTAAAAGTTCAAGCATTACTTCCAAAAGGGTGTTTTAGAACAGCATTGACCAGTTTGTACAACAAACGTTGTAACTGTTATGGATAATTTTTGAAATCATACTAGCTAATGTATTTGTTATATAATTTGATTTTGTACAACATGTATATTGTATGTTTCATGAACTTTTTTTATGTAATGGACTCATTTGTAAATCAGATTGTAATCTCAAATTGCTATGCAATAAATCTGAATCTGAAATCTGAATTAAAATAATGGTGAACAAGAGACTGTTAACACCCAAGAAATGTAGAATGTTGCCACTGAAGAGCAGAATTCCACCTGTGAGCGGCAAAATTCCACATTTTGCAGGAGGAATTTCACACTTTAACTCCACAAAATGTTTTTAAAAATGTGTGAAATTCATGAAATATTTTGAAAAGCAGTTTGTGGACTTTGCCCATCTCTAGTCCCTTACTTGGTACAGTTTGGTTTAGACGTGTATTCTGCATATGCTCATTTTCGCATGGAAATGTGTTAAACACAAAACTCTTTAATCTTCAGGAATTGTTCACTGTTCACTTTTCAATCATTTAGAAAGTATCTTAGGTCAACACTTAGTCTTGAACTTGTTGATCTTATTGATAAACACTGTATGGGATGTCATACCTCTACATATAAAAGTTCATACTACTGGAACTCTCTTTCTGTGCATCTGTGCCCTGCTGATGGTCCGTTGCCTTCATTGCAAACTATAAACAAGCATTTGTCAATGCCGAATGTTTGCTTGCTGGCATTGGCATTGGTAGTATAGGAGTTAGAGAGCTGCATAATAGGAATGGCAGCGAAGTATTGAACTGAAGCCAACCCCACCACCACCCTGCAGAGACTGACAGGCATTGGGGTGTGCCTTTGGGTCGTCAGGCATAACGGTCACACCATTTCACCACACCCTACCCTGCAGACACTGACAAGTGTCATGGTGTGCCTTGGGGTCTTTGGCCCTTATGTTCACCCCATTCCATAAGGAAATACAGTGAGATGGGTGCTGTATAGGAGAATGGGGTGAACTTTGGGGCCAAAGAGTCAAAGGCACACTTCGATGCCTCTCACAGGCTGCAGAGCATGGAATGGTATGAGCATTACAGGTGAGAATCCCAAGTCACACCCCTGATGCCTGTCAATCTCTACAGGCTAGGGTGTTATGGTCAGAAACCCTAATGCCTCAGGCATTCATTGGCATTTTCTCTCCAAATTTTCAACATGGGTATTTTGTGACCCCCACCTTATGAACAGTGGCAATACCAGTTTGTTATCTGAAAGCTGATTTTGCACAGCAACTACGTCATTTGGCACCACAGGTATGAAAACACATTTTGAACAGGATGTGGAAAATGACAGCTGTACTGTTCATGGGGAGGTATAAAAAATGGCAATGTTGAAATTCTGCAGTGAAAATATAAAAAAAAAATGGTGAAGTCATGAGCGTGCGTAGAAAATGCACAATGCACACCCATAATGCAATTTTTTTGGGGATTATTTTTTACAGCAGATTGTCAACACAGGGATTTTGGAACCACCGCTCATGAACAGTGTAACTGTGATTTTCTTAATCTGTTCTGAACAGTGATTTCCCACAGCGACCACGCATTTCTGCGCTGGAAGTGTGAAAACACATTTTGGCTATGGTGTGAAAAATAACAGCTGTACTGTTCATAAAGATGTTTTGAAAAATGCCAATGGTGAAAATCTGGACTGAAAATATTAGAAATCCATGAAGTTATAAGGGTGCGTGGAAACTGCGCAATGGTCACTCATAACACAGTCACTTTATGGACTTTTTTCACCAAATTTTTAACATAGCCATTTTAACATCTCTGCTCATGAACAGTGTCACTGTGATTTTCTTAATCTGTCCCAAACATTGATTTCACACACCGACTGCGCCATTGTGCGCTACATGCACAGAAACACATTTTGGGTGAGATGTAAGAAATGACAGCTGTACTGCTCATAAGAAGGTGTGGTAAAATAGCGTAATGAAAAATATGGAGTGAACATATTGAAAATGTGCAACGATCACGTGTAGTAGGAGCAGGCGCAACGTGATACCTGTGAAAACAGTCACTTTTGGGAATTTTTTCACCAAATTCTCAACATAGGGTTTTAGGGGCCCACTTTCATCAACTGTGACACTGTCATTTCATAAATTGGTCCTGAAAGATGGTTCTGCGCAGTGTCCATGAAATCACCTTCCGGGGCTGATTAACGCCATGACAGTGACAGAATTCATGAGGTGGGTCCCAAAAACCCCCTGTTGAAAATTTGGTGAAAAAATTCCCAAAAATGCCCAAGATATGCACTAACATTTTAAAAACCCTATTTATTCCATTATACAGCTTACCGGCATTTCCTCACTTTGCGGTCGGCTTTGAAGAGTGCAGACGTGTTCCCAGTCCACCGAAGATCGTCACATCAGCCTCTGGAGGTAAGTATGGAGTGAGATGGGGGGGTGTGTGGAAGCAGAGTGTGAAGAGGGTGGGCGTGGGTGGGGAATGGGTTCAGTACAGTCAGCGAGGAAGGTTTTTCTTTAAGGATTTTTTTTTTCAGGAAGACGACACGGGACTTGTGCCACACTGGGGTGGGCTCCCAGCATGGCAGCTAGAAGGCTGTTTCGGGGAGCCATAGAGCTGATGGGGGATAGGGCACCCCCGTCGGCCTTAGGAACTGTTGCCATGCTAGGGTGGGCTCCCAGCGTGTTACCCGATAGTCCCTTAGGGGGTAACAGTGGAGCTGACAGGGGATTGGGCACCCTCGTCGGCCATACAGACTGCTGCCACACTGGGGTGGGCTCCCAGTGTGGCACCTGGAACTCTGTTGGGGGGCATAGCACAGCAGATGGGGATTGGGCACCCCCCTTGGCTATACAGTGTGTGCGTGGAGGGGTGCATAAGCACGCAATATGCATATATGTGTGTGTGTGTGTGTCTGGGAGGCACGCATGAGCATGCAATATCTTATCACTGCTCACTAAAGCATAACTCTCCCTTTCAACTGTATGGCACTGCATTTTCAGATCTTGACACTATGTTTCTTGCACATGCGTGCAAGCAAATATAAAAACTGGTTTAACAAGAGTTACTTGGTCTTTTATGGCTTCTGTCAATAGTTATTTTATACTTGTGACATTTCCTGTTTATTTTATATTTAGAAATGCTTTTTGTTTTATAAATCATATATTTATTTATGCTTTGTTTATTATGTACAATTTGTAATAGAAACATTTATAATCCTTGTTCCAGCCTTTACCAGGAGGCCATTTTAAATGAGGGTGAGCTCAGTTGGTTTGTTCTACCTTATCCTGTTTTAAATAAAATTCTGACTATTCTTTTGTAAGATAGAAATATTCTTTTGTGAGACTCTCAAAACAAGAAATTCGACTTTTGAAAGAAACCTCAGCAAGGATTTTTAAAATGTCCCAAAAACATATTACAGTTTTTTTTTTTTTGAGAAACAAACTCCAGACTCGAGTCCCATTTAGCTAGATTCACGTGTTTGTTTGTTTGTTTTCTAGGGCACCATATTTATTTGTTTTAACAAAAATAGAAACAAGATGGCTGCCACATGAAATAAGTTTTTTTTTATCATGAAAGAATAATTTTGGCTCAGTTAAGTATTTTTTCTTTTGTATCAAACAACTGTCTAAAAGACCCTACTTAGCATGCTCAGAACTGAAATTTCAAATCCGTGTAACTCAGAAAAAAGATTAATATTTTTTTTTTTACCAAACCAATGAAAGGCACCACACTAGGGCAAGCCCCTTCTACCTTCAAAATTTCAGAACAGAATTCTAAACCATCTGGGCTGTAGGAGAGACAGAGAGAGAGAGAGAGAGAGAGAAGCAAAAATATCCTGATTTTTCCACTTTTTTCCTTATCAGGATCTCAGAATTTAGAAATCTGACCAGCACAAAATGTGCCATATCAAGAGACCTTGCCCCCCAGACCATGCATGCAAAATTTCATACAATTCCATTGAATGGGGTGATGTTATTAAGGTGCAGAGTTAGGGGTATAACATTAAACACCCCACCCAGCCCTAGCTATAGTGGCACTACCATGCCCCTATACTGTATCTGTATCTTGCATAAGTCCCTGACTGCCAGATCTCATGATTCCCTGCTGTGTGGTCACAGGTGATCCACATCAAAGCAGGACTGGGCTTCAGACTGGAGGACTGGTGTTCATTCAAACTGCATCTCCCATGCTGCCCCTTTCCTTCCGTGCTATTATGCACTCAAGGTAATGGGTTTTTTGGGGTACTGAATCTCAGCTCCATGCATTGCTGTGGACCCAGATGCATGGCATTCAGCTGCATGCCTTGATACATTATGTGCCTTGACTGGAGCAAACAGACACCATTAATACATTATGCACATGTGTCATTCAGATCTAATTAATTGCTGCTATTTTTTTATCTTGTTTCAGATAACATGAACTTCAGAATCAAGATTTTATGAATTACCTTACTTGTAATAGAACTCTGAGTTATCTACCTAAACATTATTGGCAGTATTTTAAGAGTCCCCAAAATTCATGCAGCTGCAGAAAATAACTGGCACAAGTGGGTTGCTACTTGTGGAGCTGCAGTTTTTCACATAGTCATGGTATTCTGAAAAGTGGAGCTGATTCGTGACTGGTTCCACAATTTACGGTTGCTTGCAACCTTTATTTTGGCAGATTTGTTCTAAAATGTTATGCCAAAATTTTTCACCCAGTGGGACCAGGCGTGACATCTTCCACAGCTGCACTGACTGAAAATATGAAACTTTGCAGGTGCGGAGAATTCACAGTGTAGCATTAGATGTGAAGTGGGACTTAGTCCATGAGCATTTTAAAAATCTAGCCCTGTGTTTCTATTTTTTTCTGCCCAACCTGTCCCCATCCGCTGGAACCCTCTGTCCCATCACCCACCTTCTTGGACTATACCTCCACAACTTTCCCAGGACCAATATCTGCTAGTGGGTGCCATGGTGATATAAGGCATGATGACAGTTGCATCCTACTGTCCAGGGTGAGGGTGTCCTCCAAATTTTTACCCCAAGAGTAGCTGGCATGCAATGATGCATATACCAAAGTTAGTGGCATCTAGTGGCCACCTCTTCCCCTTGCTGTGCTCCAGCTCAGCTGGTACCCAGCCTACACTGGTTACACCACTTCAAAGCACCTGCAGCACTGCTCCCGACCATTACAATGCCAAGTGGGAAAGTCACTATCCTCTCTTTTTACGGGGGGGCTACACCCCCCTCTTTTCTAAGGATACTAACTTGGGGGGGCAGACCATGGGAAGGGCATGGAAAATCTGACATTTGGCACAGTAATGACCCTGCACTGTAATGTCAGTGCCCTAATGGCCAGGAAAGTCCTCACCAGGTGGCAGACAAGTAGAAGGAAGCAGTGTCCCCCCTCCCTGAAGGAGAAGCTGTGGCTTCCAAGAGATCTAGGTACACTTCCAAACCTGAGTCACCAGTGTGGTGGTGGCACTACTGTTGTGCTATCAGCCCACATCTACTTTACTTTTAACTTTGTAAATGTGCATATCTGTAAATTGCTCTATTAATTTCAATTTGAAATCTCTTCAGAACTTTTTTCTATAATTGTGGGAGTTTGTTGATTTTTTAATTTAATCTTCTGTCTTGAAGAGTTAGAATATAGAAGGTGTCAGAGGGCTAATGCTCTATAATTTTTATTTATTTATTTTACCAGGAGAGACACACTAAGCTAAAAGCTTGTTTACAGGTGTGACCTGGGAGCACAAGGAAGTTAAGTGACTTGCTCAGGGTCACACAGTATGCAAGTAGGGGCTGTGGGATTCAAACCCAGATCTCCAGGATTGCAGCTGAGAGCCTTAAACCACTGCGCTATACTGCCTCCTATAAATATCAAGGGTACTACAAAACTTCAAATGTTCTCCGAGGTTGCTGTCTTTTGTAGCATGATTGTACAGCACAAGTGTTATAACAGAATAACAAAGAAACATTTTTGCAAGCAATCATGAATACCTTTGACTCCTGCAGTTAGTAAGTGCCAGCTTTTCCTCTGTTGTTTACTGTCTGTCTGAGGCCAGGAGCACCACTACATCCCTGTAAGTGGCCCTTTTAGTTTTGCCCACATTCCATTAGCGACAAATTTTGATAGTTATTCACCCAGTTAAATGAATAGTAGTTAAAAGCACAAACAAAAATCTTTGTTTCAGATAAAGTTTCATTACACTTACTTTCTGATCAATACAGAGACAATTTAAATTCACTTAAGTCTGAAAATTGTTAAACTTTGATTTAGGAAAAAAAGGCTAAATAAACTGTTAGATGTTTCTTACCTAGCTGACATGTTCTATTAGATAGAAAAGGAATTAGAATTGTTGGGCCATTTTTCTAAATCAAAATCCAGCAGGTTTTTTCAAGGTTGAGTGAGTGATAAAAATCCTTGGAATTAACTATTTCTTAACAATCCAGTGTTTTTATTTCTCCCATTATTTGAATTCTTTCACAGCATCTTCAGTGATGAAACCACCAAAGCCAGCCATAAAACATCCAGCAGTCTGAAGTGGGATGGATTCTGGACAATTACAACTGACTGTGTCACACTAGTATTGTCCCACCACCAGTCAGTGAGTCCCAGCCAATTCAGGACTGGCTCAGGCACCCTCAGTTCAATTATATTGCACATGGGAAGTGGACAATGATACATGGTGGCAGTCTGCACATGCAACATTTGAAGGCCCCAGCTACATTTACAGATAGTCCATGCTACCTGTATGTGTGACTGCATCATAAAGAAAAGTGTCTGCCAGCAGTAGAGGGTGCAATAATGTAGTAGGATAAATTCCATACTTATCTAGGCGCCACCACCCGAAAGCCCAGGGAAATGCTCACAACTCACCTAATGCTTGTGCAGGTCATCCACCAGCAGCAATGCCTGAAGCTTGTGAAGAACTACCACAAGCAGCGGTCCCCATATTGACTACATGTCATCCTGAAGCTGAGGGTATTCCCAGTTGCCCTGGACTTGGCATGCTATATCCATCTCATCAGGAGCAGCATCACAAAGGGACTTGCAAAGCAATGTATAGGCTTATGAATATTCATGAGCAGCCAGACCACCTAATGCACTGCCTGCCTACCAGTGACTAATATTACCGTGTCCAGAAGCCAGCACACTACAGTTGATGTGCAGTGCCCACAATGCAGCACAGGCAGTGGTGGGATAGCCAATCCTGAATCCAGACCCTTGTCCTTTAACAGATGGCTGGTTTGGGCCACACCCAGTGCCTCGGTGGAAGGATTCTGTGCTTCCATGCCAGTAACCTCGGTTCAGAAATAAGCCTGGGTCTGCTGGGATCAGGCAGCCAGGCTGCAGAATGCTCTCAATGGGAGTATGAGCCAGACAGAGAGGGTGTTGTTCAGGTTCTGATGCAGCAGCAGCTCCTTGCTGTGAGCCAGGGAGCTTGCTCCCTCAAGAGGGCTGTCACATGCCCAGAGCACACTGCTGCTGTCGAGGTTGACAAACACTGCACTGTCCACCATAGGGTGGGGGGAGGGATGATGGGAGAAAATGCCAGTGGAAAATATGAGCCTCAGCTTTGTGTAGCCCTGCTCACTCCCTGTGGATGCTGATGGCACCCTGGGACACCTTATTAAAAGCTGGATAAGTACCTGGAGAAGAGGCCCTCCCTTCTCCACTCTGCCACAGACAGGTAATCCATGGGGACTGAAGGCCTAAAGGTAAGCAGCACGGGGAGATGGACACTAATGATGTGGGGATGGGCAGGAGCTGAAGCTGACACCCAGGTGTCCTCAGAGGAAAAATGGTACAGGGAGAAAAAAGAATGGCTTGTGACTTAATTTCAACAAAGTTGCAAGTCAATAATATCTAAATAGGATGTAGTGTGGTCGCATGGTTATTGCAATGAACTGAATACCAGGAGATCACAAATTCAAACCCTGCAATAGCCAGATACTTTCTCTCTCTGTGACCCTGAGCAAGTTGTTCAACCTTTCAGTGCTCCAGTCCACCAAGCAATAAGATGGGATAAAAAGGTAAGGAATGCACACAAAACCAGATAGTGTTTCTCAGCTGGGAAATACTGGATAATTAAATTGTGAAAATAAAAAATAAAAATCATTTAGCACTCCATATGCTATAGTAGTATAAACTGATAAACATGGCCATGTTATGCCTATTCTGGATCAGTTCAGAGGCCATACATTCAGTTTTGTGCTTTGGGCTCTGCCAGAGATTTCCCTAACTGTGAATGAGGTGACAAAATATTAAAAAAACAATTCAGTCTCGAATGTGGGAGTCAAGAACAAAATGTCAGCCCCTTCTATCACTAAGTTTGTTGTCACTTGCCATACCAAGGGTTGGACATGACCAACACACATGTGGTATAGAAGTGCAACACTGTTAACTACATTAGCCACTGTATTTCACTCACAATGTTTATGGAGCTAAGCATGACACCATATTCAAAACTTGACATGTGTGGACTGTCTGGTGACTCTGCTATCCATGGCAAGGAATTCTTAATGTTCTTGACCTGGAAGTCCCTCTCTCTCCTAGACTCCCATGTCTACTATAGCATAAATATAAAACAATACAGCTAGCAATAGGTGTCTGCCATTTATAGGAGTCCAACATGTCATGCTATTTTAAAAGTAGTCACCCAAATCATAATGTGTTTTCTTGAGAAGATATTGTAACTGTCTCCTCATAGTAGGGGTCATCTAATTGTAGAACATGTGGATTTCTGCCTATTCTATTGAGCCATACTTTAAAATGCCACCACCTGCATTTTGTAATGACATGGAATATGCATTTCCTGTTGTAAATCTAACCCTATGTGTCATTGTTTGCTACAGCAGCAGCAGTAGAAGGCAACCAGGACAATGTGCACCAGTGTGGGATCTAAAGAGGCCTTTTAAGAAGTACAGTGTGAATTGCACTGAAGTGCTTTTTCTGCAACATCATTGAGAGGGACCATTTTAAGAAACGTAATAATTTCTGCAGGTTTGAGAAAATCATAAAAAATTATAATTCTTCGCAGCACTGTAGGTCTTCATGTTTCAGCACAATTATAGTCATATAAC
The DNA here is from genome assembly GCA_016271365.2 of Neoceratodus forsteri. NCBI lineage: Eukaryota > Metazoa > Chordata > Ceratodontiformes > Ceratodontidae > Neoceratodus > Neoceratodus forsteri. Next base: position 1,319,718,956 of record CM028132.1, read on the forward strand.
TTAACATGTTGCCTACATGCCATACTACAGAAAACACATTTTAGCACCTTTGCAAAACAGATACAATATTGCAAAATAACAACACAACCTTTGTCTTTCAAATAAACCAGAGATATTAGGCTTTTAATGTGGTGCTGTGACTTTGACATTAGTCATGGGAGAACATCAGAAGGGTCTGAGATTCTAAAAGGTGCTGATAGGCAACAAAAGGTTTGGTTTCTTATCTGAACCATATCCAAACATTTCAGAACCTTTATGTACAAGGGTAGCTGTGTGTTAAACAGCTTTTAATCCACATATATGTAGAAAAAACAATTAATCCACTGTTTAGTAACAGGAGCACAGGAGGTTACTTAAGGGACTTGTTCAAGATCACATAGAGAATATGCAAGTGGTGGTGAGTGTGGGATTTAAATTCTATCACATTTGCTATATATTGATTCTGGTTCACACTGGTGCTCTAACCAGTAAGCTATTAGGGCTTGTGCCACCTTCTGCCAATGCTAGAGTTCAAAATTTAAATCAGGGTTCAGCAAGATGGCCTATCCCTCTCCGAGTTATTTCAAAGCAAGGAATTATTTTCTTTTATTTTGTTACAGCTGCAGTGGGTGTAACCCTGCAGATGTTTTGCTTTAGAAAAGGACTCCCTGCATAAATTATCTTCCAAACAACATGCTGGAATGTTGAAAATAGTGTCATCCCCTGAAGCCTCATTACTACGCTGCCTGTATGTGTATGGGATCTATAGAGCACTATTTTTCCTCTGGCTTGAGAAGTTAATTTCCACTGCCTGCAAGGCATCAAAGAAGGCAGGACTTTGTCTAGGGGCATGATCAGGACACCTAGATGGACAGATTTGGGGGAGGATGGCAAGCAGGTGCACCCCCTAGGGGCAGGCATTTGTTCCCGGGGGGGAGGGAACTTGCAGCCAGGGATAGGGAGGAGATACCGCATTTCTCCCTTTCATAGGTTGCAAGAACAGTCTCAGAGTTAATATCAAGAGTTTTGTCAAAGAATACACCTTAAGGCAACAGCAGAAAGACATTGGGAATCCTGGAACATTCTGGCAAGTGCTGAGTTTCGATGCTCTGACATTTATAAAAAATCAATGAATATGGTCTGCATTCAAATTACAATATGTTTTGTGATACACTTTACTTTGTCCACTGACACTGCAACATTTCAAACTGCAACACTGGGGCTGGTAGCATGGCATTATTGCCTGGAGGTTATAGTAAGGAACTGCGAATGAGCTCTGTACTTCTAGCAGAGTTGAATTCTGCATGTAGGACTGCTATCAGTAGCACATGACCCTAGCAGGATAATTAGAAAATACAAGCTTTTCCCCATCCTCATTTTGGCAACATATTCACCTGGATGTAAACACCAGATCAGAGACAACCTGATTTTAGTACAGGGAGAATTATTACCAGTAGAAAAATAAAGAAGTGGAAATATGTTTTTTTTTTGTTTGTTTTTTATTAATGATACCAACTGGACTTGTAATTTATATAATCTGAAATGGTAAATACTCACATATCCAGTGTATTGTACAATTGGCAAATGTTTACATGCTTTGTGCAGTGATGTAATACCCTCCCTGTAAAGTAAGAGGTGCTATTTAACTGAAATAATAAATAAATAAAATGATAAATGCTAAGTCTTTTTCCTTTGCTGCTTATTAAAACAGCAGAGCAATATGCATATTTTGCAGCAATGTAAACTGTGTTAGCTTAAAAGCATACATTAAATTGTGTTAATTACACAGTGGTTAAAAAATGTTCAGAAAGCTGTACAATTGTGTAATATTGATTCACATAAGAGCATTATATGTAATGTCAGGCATATATTAGAAAGGTTTGAGGGTGTCTGCAGATAAGAAATTGAAGGAAGACAGACTTTGTGATAAATTTCTTCCATTTTATTTTTTTCTGTCTTTAGCCCTGATGTTTCACACGTATAGTGCTTTTTCAAAGAGCCTCCTAAAAAGATTTTTTAGAAAACATATATGTTATAATAAATAGAATAAAGCATGGGGTGAGGTGTGCAATGAGAAGTTTACACACACCCGAGGGGTTAGTGTTACATAAACCCTGAGAGCGAAGCTCGATGGGTTTATGACTAGCATCTAACTCCTTGGGTGTGTGTAAACTTCGAGTTTACACACCCTGACCCATATTTTATTTTATATAATTGCTGGGTTTTCCTTTTTTTCACCTCAGCAATTGTATAACATAAAATGTTGCTGTGCAGCTGTGGTCCAGTTAAGATGAAGTGCATGGCCACAGTCGGCAGTTTGATTTCCTAATTTAAATTGTTTATCTTGTGCACAGCCCTGAGGCAGATTTGTTTGTTTTTTTCCTACTTACCGCCTAGTCCAGGTGGTGGTTTGTTGTCTGCTAATGGTTCCCAGAGCAGACATGGTGGTGAAGTGAGGAAGTGTGGTGGGCGCATGCGCACAGTGAGGGAAACCGTACGCGTGTTTGCCATAATGAACACTCCTTCATTACGGCAAATTATGCCATGGTTTCCCTATGGGAAAAAAGGGAAACCATTAATTATAATCCAGTAATATATTTGCTTACATTTATAGAAAAATCTTTGTAGAATCTTATTCACCAAGGTCTTCACAAACTACAGTTCAAAGACACACGAGTTCATGCCATTCATTTAAGTACTATTTTGCTCATTACACTACTTACTCTACATAAGACTTGCCATTAAATTCACTTAATTAGCCCAGCATTGTAACTCTTATATCATAGCCCCACTAAAGGCTTTTCACCACTTTTGTCACTACAGGGGCATCTGATTACCACACGTATCTTAATTATCAGCTAGCCATTAGATGGTCACTGATTTTCTAAACTGTGTTAAGAATAATCCTGATTTAACATTTGTATCTGCTACTTTACTATTGCATGTTGAAAAAACTTACTTTCCAAAGTACTTTTAAAACTCTGTTGTTGGTTGTTGCCCATCTTAATATTCAAACAAACAGTTTCACCAGCTTCCAACAAAGAGAAAAAAAAAATGTTTTCAATACTCAATACTGCTACCAGCATTTCACCTTAATGCTAATTTGCTTGGGGCAATGTGTGTACCTTTTAAGTTGTGTTCTAAAATATAACAGTCATTTACAAGGAGCTGCAGCACTCTTCTAAATTCAAGAAACCATCTGGACCCCTGCAGAGTGAAGAATTATTCCTTTCATACTTCAAATGTTCAGTACTCTAAACATTTTAAGAAATATTTCAGGCAGCTGCTTAAACTTTACTAAATGTTTGTTGTACCTGATAGCCATGTGTTTGTGCCTTTCTTGATAGTATGACTACTCATTTGTGCTGCCCTGCTAAATCACAAAATGCCTCCTTTTAATTTACTTGTACAGGGTTTTTTTTTAAAACTTGTTTGTGTGCGTTCCAAAGTCTGTACTCATTTTAGGTCTGCTGGTGAAACGCTGCACAGTCTTGTGTCTCCATTTTGAAAAAGTACTGCTAGGTGTGTAATCAAACAAGCCCTGCCCTTCCTCTTGGGTCTGACCACAGAGTCATGTGACTTAAACATGACATCACCACACTGGGTGTGGAACAATGTTGCTAAGCAACATGAAGCTGTGTTAAACACACAGCCTATGTGGTCAGACCCATTTTATTACAATATCTGGGCTAGTTTTCACTGCAATTTTCAAACTTCTTCTTTTACTGTTATTACTAAAGTTATTGCAGCACTTTCAAGCTTTAAATGAAGTATTTGCTAATCTTACTCAAATATAACCTTATTTCAAGCTCCAAAAGAGCAAATTCTTTCTTTTCTCTAAACAACTTATAAGCTAATAACATTTATATTTGCATGGTTTAGCCTGTTTTCAACACATGAAGAACACAGCATACATCAATTGTATTCTCACAGTTTAGCAGCTAGCTATTTGGTGTAATTTGGCTTGATATAAAACCAGATTACTAAAAGTAAAATATCAAAATCAAAAAAATAAAGAAAGCACAACAGTTGGGGAATAATGAGAAAGGTGGGGTGGGGGGCTTAACCTGATAGGTAAATACTAGAGCGACAATAGAAAGTTGAAACAGTATTTAGCAGAAACTCCTCAGACATTTTCAAGTTTAACACCCCTCATCCTGCATCTATAGACCATTGGAATTCAACAGATATTATTTATGCTGGGCATGTATAGAGGCTAAAATTTTTAAATAGTAAATAATGGAGATGATGGACAAGAAAAAGGACAAAGAAGACTATAGGGAAAATAAGAAAAGGATAGTTCTAACAGAAAAAAGCCAGGAATGAAGGTGAGGGAAAGAAGGTGGGGTGGGGTGGTGGGGGTATGGAAGGGAGAAAAAGAAAAAGATAGGAGTAAATTGCAATGGATGTAAGGGCCAAGGGAGGTAGAAGGGGGGGATTAAGGTTGGGTGAAAATGATGAGGGGAGAAAAAGGAAAACAAAATGTGGGAGAAAAAAGGGAAAGGGAAAGGAAAAAATTAGGCCTGAGAATAGACTTGCCCCTGATTACTGTTAGCCCTTGGATTTCTTATATACATGGCTGACAATTAGTTTCTGTGTTCATCCCTATCCTGGAAAGCAAAGTCTTCATCACGAATAACCAGTATATTTCAGTTTTATCCAATGCTTTCTGGAGATTGCCCCCCTCTTAGCAACTCAGGTTAATGGTGTAATCCCCATAACCTAATGGAGGCTCTGGTATGTTGAGCCTGTGAGAAATGTATTGCCACTTGGGATGTCTCTACTGATCTCCTAATATCACTTTCATGCTCTTGTATTTTACTCTTTAGTGCCCGTGCTGTTTGTCCTACATATAGCTTGTCACATGGGCACTGTAAGATATTCACAACCCGTTCTGTTGAGCAGCTAATATTCTGTTTAATTGGAAATGTTTCTCCAGTAAAGGGATTCCTAAATTCTGTTTTTTTTTTACTAGTGTGATCACAGCAGGAACAGTGGCCACAGGCTGCCATACCTGGCTTTAAGGGGCTAGAAGCAATTGAATTTGCTGGGTGCTTGGAGGCTGAAATTGGGATCTAACCAATTTGTCTTTCAAACTGGGGACTTTCTTTGCCGCCACTAGTGGTCTTTCTTGAAAATATCTGTTCTGGTTCCCTGTGAGTGCCAGTAGGGGCCAATGTTTATACATAATTCTCTTCATTTCTGAGAAAAACTGATTATATTTAGTTTAGTTTAGTATTTTTAGAAATGGCATCTCTATTACTTGTTTCCCTCTCACTGTCCTGTCTATTGGCACCAGTAATTCTTCTGTCTGATTGTTTTAAGTTGGATTTAGAATACCCCTTGTTTCAAATCTCTTCAGCATTTCTTTTTGTGGTTCCCAAATTCCATCCGGGTGGTGCAATTCTGTTGGACTCTTACCAGTTGAGAATAAGGTATACATAAGAGTGTGGTTCCACTTTATTAATGATATCTTGTTTTATTTGGAGAGGTACTGAGCCAGAGCTCAGTGACTTCCTTCACTATGTCAACAATGTTAATCCCAACATTAGATTTACAGCTATATGTAGTAAACAGACCATCACTTATTTAGATCTAAGAATCTTTAAGGAACAGGGGAAGCTAAGAACTACATTGCAAACAGACAGAAATACAGTCTTGCATTGATCAAGTTTCCATGACACCAATTTGATTAAGCATATACCTTATTCTCAACAGTTAAGAGTCAAGTGGAACTGCACCCCCAGATGGACTTTGAGCTCCACAAAAAAGAAATGCTGAAGAGATTTGAAACAAGCGGTATTCAAAAGCCAACCTAAAACAAGCAGATAGAAGAATAACTGGTGCCAGTAGACAGGACAATGAGAGGAAAAGAGAAACAAGTAATAGGGATGACATTTCTAAAGTTGTGTTCTCAACTAAATATAATCAGTTTTTCTCAGAAATGAAGAGAATTATATATAAACATTGGCACCTACTGGCACTCACAGGGAACCAGAGCAGATGTTTTCAAGAAAGACCATTAGTGGCAGTGAAGAAAGTCCCCAATTGGAAAGATAAATTGGTTAGACTCCAATTTCAACCTCCAGGCACCCAGCAAGTTCAATTACTTTTAGGCCCTTTGAGGCCAGGTATGGTAGCCTGTGGCCACTGTTCCTGCTGTGGTCACACTACTAAAAAAAAAAAACCAGAAAGTAGACATCCCTTTACTGGAGAAACATTTCCAATTAAACAGAATATTAGCTGCTCAAAAGAATGGGATGTGTATATCTTGCAGTGCCCATGTGACAAGCTAAATGTAGGACAAACAACATGGGCACTAAAGAGTAGAATACAAGAACATAAAAGTGATATTAGGAGATCAGTAGAGACATCCCAAGTGGCAATACATTTCTCACAGGCTCAACATACTGGAGCCTCCATTAGGTTCTGGGGATTACAGCATATACCTGAGTTGCCAAGAGGGGGCAGTCACCAGAAAGCATTAGATAAAGCAGAAGTGTACTGGATACTCATGATGAAGACTTTGGATTCCAGGATAGGGAAGAACGCAGATACCAATTATCAGGTGTGTGTGTGTGTGTGTTATATATGAACTCCAAGGGCTAACAGTAATCAGGGGCAAGTCTATTCCCAAGCCTAATTTTCTCCTTTCCCTTATTTTTCTCCCCAATTTTTTTCCAATTTCCTCCCCTCATCATTTTTACCATCCCTTAACCCCACCCCTCCACCTCCCTTGGACCTTACATCCTTTTCAATTTACTCCTATGTCTTTCTTTTTCTTCCTTTCAAACCCCCAGAACCCCTCCACTTTCTTTCCCTCACCTTCACTCCTGGCTTTTTTCTAATAGTACTATCCTTTATTATATTTCATGTAGTCTTCTTTGTCCCTTTTCTTGTCCAGCTTATCCATCATTTACACTTTTTAGAGATTATAGCCTCTATACATGCCCTGTCCAAATAATACATATATGGAATTCTAATGGTCTATAGATGCAGGATGAGGGGTGTTAAACTTGAAAATGTCTGAGGAGTTTCAGTTAAATGTTTCCACTTTGTATTGTCGCTCTACTCATTATTCCCCAACTGTTGTGTTTACTTTATTTTTTTGATTTTGGTATTTTACTTTTAGTAATCTGGTTTTATATCAAGCCAAATTACACCAAATAGCTAACTGCTAAACTGTGAGAATACAATTGATGTATGCAGTGTTCTTCATGTGTTAAAAGCAGGCTAAGCCATACAGATATAAATATTATTAGTTTATAAGTTGTTTAGAGAAAAGAAAGAATTCACTCTTTTGGAGCTTGAAATAAGGTTATATTTGAGCAAGATTAGCAAATACTCTCTTTAAAGCATGAAAGTGCGGCAATAACTTTAGTAATAACAGTAAAAAGAGATGTTTGAACATTGCAGGGAAAACTAGCCCAGCTGTTGTAATATAATGGGTCTGACCACATAGGCTGTGTGTTTAATACAGCTTCATGTTGCTTAGCAACATTGTTCCATGCCCAGAATGGTGATGTCATGTTTAGATCACATGACTCTGTGGTCAGACCCAAGAGGAAGGGCAGGGCTTGCTTGATTACACACCTAGCAGCACTTTTCAAAATGGAGACACAAGGCTGTGCAGTGTTTCACCAGCAGACCTAAAAGTGAGTACAGACTTTGGAACACACACAGAGAAGTTTTAGAAAAAACCTGTACAAGTAAATTAAAAGGAGACATTTTGTGATTTAACAGGGCAGCACAAATGAGTAGTCATGCTATCAAGAAAAGCACAAGCACATGGCTATCAGGTACAACAAACATTTAGTAAAGCTTAAAGAGCTGCCTGAAATATTTTTAAAAATGTTTAGAGCACTGAACATTTGAAGTATAAAAGTAATATGTCTTCACTCTGCAGGGGTCCAGATGGTTTCTTGAATTTAGAAGGGCACTACAGCTCCTTGTAAATGACTGCTATATTTTAGAACAAAACTTAAAAGGCACACACATTGCCCCCAAACAAATTAACATTAAGGTGAAATGCTGGTAGCAGTATTGAATATTGAAAAAAAATGCTTTCTATCTTTTTTGGTAGCTGGTGAAACTGCTTATTTGACTATTAAGATGGGCAACAACCAACAATAGAGTTTTAAAAGTATTTTGGAAAGTAAGTTTTTTTTTTTGATGTGCAATAGTAAAGCACCAGATACAAATGTTAAATCAGATTTATTCTCAGCACAGTTTAGAAAATCAGTGACCATCTAATGGCTAGCTGATAGATAATTAAGATAGGTGTGGTAACCAGGTGCACCTGTAGTGATAAAAGTGGTGAAAATCCTTTAGTAGGGGTATGATATAAGAATTACAATGCTGGGCTAATTAAGTGAATTTAATGGCAAGTCTTATTTAGCATAATTAAGTAGTACAATAAGCAAAAGAGTACTTAGATGAATGTCATGAACTCGAGTGTCTTTGAACTGTAGTTTGTGAACACTTTGGTGAATAAGATTCTACAAAGATTTTTCTGTAAACGTAAGCAAATATATTACTGGATTAATATTAGATATATATATATATTTTCTGAAAAATCTTTTAGGAGGCCCTTTGAAAAAGCACTATACATGCGAAATGTCAGGGCTAAAGAGAGAAAAAATAAAATGGAATAAATTTATCACAAAGTCTGGCTTCATTCAATTTCTTATCTGCAGACACCCTCAAGCTATTATTAGACCCTTGAAGGAGCAAACAAATGATTTAGAACAGTAACCATTCCCCTGGTGACTAGTGTTGGCTACTCCTTCAGAACATAGCAGAAAGGGAAAGAAAACTTATGGAATTAGGTATGTACATGGAAATGGTACACCCATAAAAGAAGTATTTGAAATGAAAGGTCTTCTGATGGTGTTGCTATGAAATCCAATAACAGAAGATGCTCCTATTTTCTGTTATTAGCTTTTGCATTGAAATATTCTTTCACAAAATACATTTAGCTGTAATGCAGTAGCCATTCAAACACATCTTGCATAGACAGTATATTTTGCCATCTGCTGCTGATAGAGTCAACATGTATTGCTGTGGGAATGTTACAAGTAATGGAAGAAATTATTCTATTCAGCAGTATATGTAGGCTGTGTTTTAGGGTGGCTAAGTGGTGATTGTCTGCATGTAAATTGTATTTGTCACCTACATGTTGCTATAAGGTGATGTGTATTACTGGAAGCTTTAGCTTGGGGCTCTTCTGAGATGAAGTTTAGCGTTGTCTTGTGAAGTGGACATGAGGCTTGTTTTTTTTTAACATGCAAATTGGGATTGTGTTGTGGATTTTAAGGAATAAGTACAGATTGATTCAACCATGGCACAATGAGCAGAGTGTAGATTTTAGTAATGGAAGATTTTTAGATAATATTTTCCCTTGGATGTGCTGGATTTCCACAGCTACATTACTGGCAGCGAATTTATCTGGTAGACATAAAAAATGTAAATACAAAGAGATGCTTGATGCTTGATTTATTTGTTTAAATTCTGATTTCCAATTCTTCAGGCCCTCTCCTGTCAGTGTCAAGGGCAGATGCACTTAACTGTCTCAATGAGGCCAGCTCAGTTAAGGGTACTTGTTGAAACTTCATATTATAAAGTGCGGTCAATCATTTGTTGTTTTTATTTTACTTTCACAATGTAGTATAAGATCAAAATGTTTTGTAGTTGTAGTTTTTTGTGTTCATTTTGCCACCTGCCAACTTATGAAATCTACCCTAGAGATCAGGTCTCCCTAATTCCCTCACCGCCTTGCTACACCCCTTAACTTCCTCCTACAGACTTTGATCTAGTGACAATACCCTCCTCTCTATGCCCAGATGTAAAACTTCTATGGGTACACGGGCTTTCTCCTACTCAGCCCCTAAGTGTTGGAATTCTATCCCTCCAGAAATTCGCCTTGCTACTACCCATGCTGGTTTCAAGAAACTCCATCGTGAACACCTACTGGCCTCAAATCCTTGCTTATGCTTCCATCCACCCTGATCCCTTTAATCCTTACACCTTGTTCTTTCCCTTCTCTTTTCCTCCTATCTCCTCCTCTCCCCATCCTTTCTTTCTCTCTATATTTGGCCTTGTACTTGGAATTACTAGTGTACTTGTCAGCCAGTTCCAGTACAAACTTGTTAGCACTTGTTTTATTTTTTTCATTATGGTACTGTTTACATTTTTCTGATAATACCTTACTCTGTTTCAGCTAATTGTCAATTGTTTGTATTGCACTATATTCCATTGTGTTATCTCTTCCTTGTGCTGCGTCACATTGTACAGTTTGTGTATTTTTTGTTCTCACTTGTATTCTCCCGGGTCATGCCTGAAAATAGGCATCTCTATGTCTAGTGCACTCACCCGATTACCAAAAGCAAATAAATAAATAAATAGCAGGTATAAATGTAGTTTTCAGTAAATTCTTTTGTGAATGATGAAGATGGTGGTTACCTGTTGTCCTGAACTCTTGACACCAGTTGCTTTCACTGGTGTTATGTTTCTGAAAATGACTTAGTTAAGCAGTATGCTTCGATTTATATAATGTTATATAATAGGTTTAGCTTGTTTCAAATGTTTATCACTGTCTACATTTATGAAACAAAGTAATAATAATGGATTCAAATGTGCAAAAATGTGTAAGATGAGAACATATACAAAGTAACAAGACAGATTACATACTGTACATACATGATACAAAGTAATAATAATGATAATAATGATGTATGCCTTCCTTAATTAGGCAAAAATGGAGACAGTATTTAAAAAACTCATAAGCTTCCAGTGGGTCTGCCAAGTGGGTATCAGACCAGGACAAACAGCTCTCAGGTCACCCAAAGACTATTGCAATCCCCTAATACAATATTATGTCTTCTCACTAATAATATTGTATTAAGGGACTGCAGCAGGGGTAAGCAGAAAAGTGATTGTCCTGGTGTGATACACACTTGGCAGACCGACTGGAAGCATGTGAGCTGTTTAGAAACTATCTCCTTTTGTACCATAGAAAGGAAGGCACACACCACAGAGATTTATATACTCTAACAATATTTTAAAACTGTGTGATGTTATCTCACAATATTGATTTCAAACTGCCAGTAAAAACAGACTATTACGTTCAACCTGTCTGATAAAAAAGCTCCTTCTGATTTATGAATGTCTTGAATTAACTACAACTAGTAACATTTATATACTACAATGGCATAATTAGATGCCATGATTTCTAACTGCAGTATGTAAGTCAAACAAATAAACTTGTCAGGCAAATTTAACAAACAAGAAAAACAAAGAAACAAAAAAAGTTAAAAAAAAATCCATTATTATAAAGCCAGTGATGTTTTACTAGTTACCCCCCCCCCCCAATTGGCCAGGCAGAAATATTCACAAATGCACTGACACCATGGCTTGGGGTGTGTGCAGGCTGAACAAGTATAGGGTGTTACAGAGATGTAGTTGTTATTGAGCACCACCTATGATTTAACAGCTCATGAATTCAAGACACTGGGTATATAGCTTGCTCACTGGCCACCAAAAGAGCATACCTGGCTCCTGGGGGACTCCTCTGCATCTCACAACCAGCATAATTTACATCAGTCTGGTTGTGAGAAACATTCTATCTTGTTTCCATTTATAAATAAAATCACTTTTGTTTCCTTTTATAAATAAAATTACCAACTGGAGAGCCCCTCCATCCTCTTAAAGAGCCCCTGACACTATTGTGACAACTTTGAGAAAATGTAATGTTTAGCATAAGTGTGCTTATAGTCTAATAGTGTTTCTGTATTTCTCATTCTTTATTATTACTGAGGACATTTGCATATAAACAAGATCACTGCAATATCTGTTCTGGCGGCCTGCCTACAAATTACAACACAGTTCTGTTTATGACATCACATTCTGTTGCTCTGGGGATAATTACAATGCCATAAAAAGGAGGATTATTTATTTAAAAGTTGATAACTGGGAAAAGCACCATGACCAGAAGCTCATTTCCAGGTGCAGCCCAGATTATGATGTCATATATAGGATAGCAGAAAGAGCAGACAAAGTGTTAGGGACAGTACATCTCTTTCACACATTTGTCCTCAGTAATAAAGAAAACAGGTAAATAACTATAGAAAATACATGCAATATAAACTGAACTGTCTAAATTACACATTTTTTCCAAGTGTTTCTAATGGTGTAAGGGGCTCTTTAAGGTTCAACTGGAACCAAGTTTCAATCTTCTTCTCCCAACATTACTTTTTTGTATTTCTTATAATAGTCTGCACTCTGGGCCAGCAAAGAAAGATAGAGCACACCTTGCTCCTGTGGACAACCCTTCATCTCCTGACAGTATCATATGCATCAGAAGAAATACAAAATCACATATACCCCCATAATGCAAAGCATCATGGACTGTATATGCAAATCACCTCAGAATATTATGCTGGTTCAACTTTAAGCAGAAATGCATGGTGCCAAAAGGCCTCTCACACAGTCTGCAAAGGGTGCCAACAGAAAGACACACACACATGTTTCATCTTACCAGGACTTATCAGTGTGCCTCATCTATATAACACACCAGTGGAATTAACCAGCTACCCTAAGATTGCCTATCTGGGTTATGTTGTGATGAACCCATTTGCATCGGTCCACTTGGGTAAAAGATGCCCATTTTTTTTCTAATCAGTAAATAACAAACATCATCTGGTGAACCACTCCACCCTCCCAGGTTCCACAGGAACCAAGTGTCTCCCTTCCTCTTCCCACAGGCTGCACTATAATGTATCTCATTGGTAGAATGTCTGATCTGTGTGTGTTTTTTTTTTTGTTTTTTTTTTAACAGTCTACTCTAAGTCAGCAAAAGAACACACCTTGCTCCTGGGGAAATCTATCATATCACAAAATATGTACTGTCATCATTTACATTAGTCCGGTCAGAAGAAAGGTGCTACTTCTTTTTATAATTGAAGAGCCCCTGACAGCACTAGAAAAACTTTGAAAACAGTACAATGTATATTCAACTCTGTCCCATTTTCTTTATTATTTCATATGTTTTCAGTAATTAATTCCCCATTTTCTTAATGACTGAAAATAGTTGCATGAAAACAAGATCACAGTCCCTTAAACTATATCTACTCTGGCTGCTTCCCTACACATGCCATCACAGTCCTCTGTTTATGATATCATAATTATATCCACAGCAACATATTTTAATGTCATAAACAGAATTATGATTTCAGGTGTAGGCAGACAGCCAAAGCTAAAAGGGCAGAGAACCTGTATTCATGTAAATACTCTTAGTAATAAGGAAATAAGGGTGAGAATTACAGAATAAAATACAAAATATAAGCTACAGTTGTGCCCAAATATTACATTTTTTCAAAGTTGTCTGAACTATGTCAGGAGCTCTTTAAATAAAAAAAGAAGAAAGGCCTAATATCTTGAAAACAATTTAATAAAAATGATTCTTCACTTACTTGGAGACACATTTTTCAGCTCTCTTTTTTTATGTTGTCTTGCCCACACAGAAGCAACATATTATGGTAGCTTGGAATAGCAGGTTTTGGAGATGCAGTCATGTTGTGGCCAGTGGTGCCACTGCTTTTTCGGGCTGGGCTCTGTGGCATGAATTAGATTGCACGCTGTCTATGACAACAATTGAAAAGCATGCCACCAACTTGAAATGAATTTGCCGCTACAATGAGGAAGTGACCCCTCATTGCAGGGCGTGCCTTCCCTGGTGTAACATTTCAATAAAACATTGCAGCTGCTGTTGCCATCCACCTCTCACACTCCCAACAAGCTGACATTGGGGGTGCCCAGTCCCTCTGTTAGCATGTCCCCTCCCCAGTTCAATTTGCTGACAGGGGAGTCCAAGCCCTGTTGGCATAATGGCCCCCTACTAATTATATTTGTGTGCTGAGGGGGAGCCCAATCCCCCTCGGCATAATGTGCCCCTGCAAACAGAGACAAGTTTCTGTGATGACAGGGGGCCAATCCCCATTGGCTTCAGTCTCCCTCCCTAAAAATGCAGGTGGCACACTGGGAGCCCATCCAAGTGTGCCAGAACACACTTGCAAAAAAAGAAAACTGTCCCGCGTTGCCTTTATGGTTTTGTTTTTGCACTGAAAAATGAGAAAATGGTCCCTCAACATTTCTGGTGCCCCTCCCCCAACATGCATCCACCTACTGTGTACCCCACCTCCCCACACCCCACCTCACCCCATTCTTACCTCCGGAGCCTGGCAAGACAATGTTTGGTGGAGAAGGAACACGTCTGCTTTCTTCAAAGCCGACCATGAACTGAAGAAATGCTGGTAAGCTGTATAATGGCATAAATGGGGGCTTTTCAACTTAGGTGCATATCTCGGCCATTTTTCAACTTTTGGCACCAAATTTTCAACATGGGGTTCTTGGTACACCATCTCATGAATTCAGTCACTGTCATCTTGTTATTCAGTCCTGAAAGATGATTTCTCAGTCACTGTGTGGAATCACCTTTCAGGACCGATTAATGAAACAACAGTGTCACTGTTCATGAGATGGGCTCCCAAAAAGCCTATGTTGCAAATTTGGTGAAAAAATTCCAAAACATGACTGTTACGAGCATGCGTTGCACAATTTCTACTCATGCTCATAACTTTGAGAATTTTTAATATTTGTACTCCAGATTTTCAACATTGCCATTTTTGTACATCTCCTTATGAACAGTAAGGATGTCATTATTCACATCCTGCCCAAAATGTGTTTTCGCACATCTAGTGCACAATGGCGCAGTCACTATAGGAAAACAATGTTCGGGACATATTAAGAAAATCACAGAGACACTGTTCATAAGCAGAGGTCCCAAAATGCCTATGTTGAAAATTTGGTGCCAAAATTCCGCAAAATTACTATGTTACAAGCATGTATTGTGCAGAGTCCACGCACAGTCGTAACTTTGAGAATTTTTAATATTTTCACTCCAGATTTTCAACATTGCCAATTTTGCACACCTCCTTATGAACAGTAAGGCTGTCATTTTTCACATCTTGCCTGAAATGTGGTTTCACACATCTGGCACACAATGGCACAGTCGCTGTGGGAAATCAACATTTAGCAGAGATTAAAAAAATCATAGTACCACTGTTCACGAGCAGAGGTCCTAAAATGCCTATATTAAAAATTTGGTGAAAGAATTCCAAAAAATGATTGTGTTATGAGTGTGCATTATGCAGTTTTCATACACGCTCATAACTTTGAGAATGTTTAATATTTTCACTCCAGATTTTCAACATTACCAGTTCTTCACACCTCCTTATGAATGGTGCAGTTGTCATTTTTCACATCCTACCCAAACTGTGTTTTCACACATGTGGTGCAGAATGGTGCAGTCACTGTGTGAAATCATTCAGAACAGATTAACAAAATCACAGCACCACTGTTCATGAGCAGAGGTCCCAAATGCTTTTATGAGGTGGGGTCACAAAAAGGCCATATTGAAAATGTGGGGTGCAAATACCACCAAACGCCCAGGGTGTTACGGTTTCTAACCATTATCTCCCACCTTGTACAGATTAACAGGTGTCAGTGGTGTCCCTTTGGATTGTTGGATGCAATGCTTATGCCATTCCACCCCCACCCTGCCACCACTGACAGGCATCAAGCTGTGCCTTGGACTCTTCTGACCCAAAGTTCACCCCATTCTCCTATTCTGCACTAATCTCAATGTATGTCCTTATGGAATGGGGTGAGTGTAAGGCCCAATGACCCCAAGGCACCAATGAGACACTTGTCAGAGTCTGCAGGGTAGGGTGAAGTAAAATGGCATGAGTGTTATGGCCGATGACCCGAAGACACCTCAATGCCTGTCGGTCTCTGCAGGGTGGGGTGTGGTTGGCATCAGTTCCATACTTCACTGCCATTCCTATTTGCATCTAACTCCTGCACTACCAATGCCAATGGCAGCAAGACAACATTTGGCATTGACAAATTCTTGTTATAATACAGAATGGCCCTCTGCTTGGGGAAGGGTGCTCACTGGAGCAAGGTGGCAGCATGTATGTTTCAGTGCTATACTATAACACAATAGCTTTCATTGTTTTTCTTGCACTATAACTGTGTTAATGGGTTCATATACATGCTTAAACGATAGGAAACTATTGACAGCAAATCAGTGCTGCTTGAAAAGCTTTTCACCCCAAATTAACGAACATGACTGTGACTCTAGTGGCAGTTGTCTCTCCAAAGACTGTCAAGACTATGACTTCTCCCTCTATTTGTCTGTCTAGCTATGTAATTATCTATCTTATTTATTTATTTATAACATTATTAGGCCCACTGAGCACCGAAGGTCCCTTTTTCAGGGCCGACCTGGGATAACGATACATGTTTTCATACAGAGAAAGACTTAGGTTACAGAATAGTTTCAGGTATTTTCTACGAATTTCATCTAGTGCTATTTTTATTTATTTGTAAAACAAACTTGCATAACACGTTTGCATGCACTCTGAGCACATATTTAAGATACAGTACATATTTGTACTCCACTCCTGCATCTACCTTATACTGTTCTGATATTCTCGTTTATCGCAAGCACAACTACCATAACCTTATCAACAGTGACCCCTTCTGAAAGTTACTATCACATTTTTTCTCCTAACAGGGTCCATCATGATACCTGACTGCCTGACATCAACACATTGCTTAAATATAACTTACATCATCTCATGGGCAAAACCCCTCTTCCTCTATAAAACTGAGCAAATAATACCAAGGCTGAACATATACCAGCCATTACTTTTTCATGTATTGCCACCTGCTGTACCTGTCAAACCTATATTGCTTACCATTCATTCAATTGAAATGTACACCTCCATATATTTTCCTGATAATGTGTATACCTTCCTTAGAATAGAAAATAAAACAAATGTTACTACTTACAAACCATTGTGCTGTTTCTCCATGCCTCCTTAGCAATTCCACACAACCTCACTAACTTCATTATGAAGCCGTGGTGTATCTGACCAGAATTTGTTTTTAATTGGTCACCAGTGGCCCACTGAGCCAAAGCTTAGGTGTGTCCCAAAAGGGAGTTACATAAAGGACTTGTTCAAGCCAGGATCACAAAGACAGTATGCAACTGATAGGTGTATATGGGATTTTTTTTTCATTTTATAAACACAAGTCTGCTATTTTCTGATTCACCCTGGTGCTCTCTAACCACTAAGCTGCCAAATCAGAGGTCAGCAATTTAGTATGTTGGCACAACCTTCTCAAAGTCTAGGGATTATTTTTTTTTAATCAGCCACAAAAGGGGCACTAAGGGCATCAGTCTAAATCTCCTCTCCTGTCTTTATCTCCCACTCTGTCTCCCTGCCCCTCAGTTTCACTTTTTATTCCTCCAAAAAAAGCTGCAGTCTAAGGAGAATTCAGCAAATGTATGTTTGCTCTGTAACTGCTGATGCTGCATAATATTAATTTACTACTATTTTTTATTGTGACTGCTGGCTTGATTAATTGAAGTGCAGCAGCAGCACCTGTATGCTATACAGCCTATCTGCCACATGCCAACAAGCTCAGTCATGCTTTCCTTTCCCCTCCACCACCCTCCATTTTTTGCCTCAAAGAATCTTTTGCTTTTGTTATCTAATGTAGCATTTTCTATCTCAGCTAGTAAACACAAGAATGAATCAGGAGGACAAAAAAAGGAGCATTTTCTATATTTTTTTCTAATTCTGTCTGTCAGATGGAGATGCTAGATAAGCTGTTGCTGGTTGTTGAAACGTCTGTGGCATGCATGCACTAACACACACAGACATGCTGTGTTGAGCTGGGCTACAAATCAATTAAGTGTCCCCTAACAGTGCACAGATCCCCTCCAAACCAACCACACAGCTTGAGACAAGTTTACTTTCTATACTGTGTCCCTCCTTTGTTAGTCCCTCTCACAGTCCATCCTACATGTTTTGTGCTGAGGCTCATATTGCTCCCTTCCTTCCTCCCTCCTCCATTGCTGAGATGCTCCTCTTTGCATTTGCTGAGACATTTGCTACAGGTGACATCTTCTTCAGCAGCACATTACAGGCACAGTATGGGTAGAATGATAAACACCATTTGTAAGTGGCTAGAGTGCCACTCATGATGCCAGTTAGGGTGTTCTGATTTTGTCCAAATGGGCTTGCCCACCCATACTTGATGTATGACATACCTGTACTGTAGCACATTCATATTTAAAACAAAATAAGCATGCCATTATCCCTTGCAAATTACATGGCAATATGGGAAGGAAGAATTTACATTTGTTTTGATACTGCTCCTTTCATAGACATTGATATCAGAATGGTTTTACAAGTCATGAACATTTTACAGATCAGTAAAGTATGCGCAGAGAAGTTAACCAAGTCTACGAGATGTTAAGGGATTTAAGTCCAAATAGAGACAGAGAAAGAGGAGATTATGTGACTTGCTTTTGGTTACACACCAAACACATTGACAATTGATCTATAAAAATTTGTATGATCAAACATTTTCCATGAATGAAAGATTTTTTATCTCACACCTACAACTGCTTGGCACTCAAACTGACTAAAGATTTCTGCTCTGTGATTTTTCTACCTACAGTACTGAAAGTGTCTCAGAACATAAAATCACAGCTCCTTCTCCTAATACTGTAGACTTGCACTCTGTGAATGGATTTGAGTGGTGAACCTCCTGCTGCAGTCTACCATGTGACCAACCTTCTGTACAGTTAATCAGTCATTCAGACAGCACTGGACCACTGATGAACCAGTAGTGATACTGCTTGTGATGCTGATAACCTGTGTTTGGGAATGAGCCTGGGTTATAGGAGGGCAGACCAGGGGAGGTGACCTGAGCATCCCAGAGGCTGCTCTCCACCTCAGGGAAGGGAACAGTCAGCATCTTCTGTGCTACTGCCACCTGGGTGACAAAAGGTAGCAGTGTAACTGGAACTCTGGAACTGGGGATGGACAATGATGAGCTCTGATGTGCAATGCAGGCATATGCATGCATGCATACCACAATCCCTTCTTGGCATCCATAGGGATAAAAATGGAAAAAAGGAGCACCAACCACTGTAGGGGGATGTCCATTACTTGCTGCCAGCCCAACACTGCCAACTGTGGTGCTCTCCCTCGAGCACCTACCCAGTCTCCATCAGGAGGAAAGGGAGCCCTTCTCAGCAGCCCCACCTGTGGTGGTAAGCCAGGGCAGTAGGAGGGAGAAGTTAAATCCCAGAGAAGGTAGGTGATGGTGCTGGATGAGTTGCGTTGGACCGATGGAAGTGCCAGCTGGTAGGAGAGAAAGCATACTAAATTTAACAAAAAAAAAAGTCATGCACACTGTTCTTTGGCATGCCCTTCACTGAGCACAGTACAATGGACTTCACCAGTGATGTCTTACCATCAAGAAACTGTATGATGTTCCACCTACTCTGGACTACAGTTAGAGATGTGCAAAGTTGGCAATATTTACTTTGCAAATTATTTCACAAGTTTGCCAACTTCAAATGTACTGATTCTGTGAGGTTTTCTGCAGGTGAAGTGCCACTTTTTCAAGAAAAGTCATGACAATTCTCCTGCCTGACTCTGCCTGAAAAGTGCCACTTCCCCAAGAAAAATTACTGGGAAGTGGTGAAGTGGGAATTTTGCAAATTGTTTTTCAAAGGTGAATTTTGCAACTTCACTGTAACTTTATCACTGAAGTAAAACTTTGTAACATCTCTGATCATGGTGAGCACTGCACAAGATTAGCACACAGTAGGTGCTATAAGTAATATACTGTGTATTCTTTCATTGCATATATTGCCTATATCAATTATATGTTTTGGACTCTGTGAATATTTGTCTCTGTAGTATTGCATACCCTGTAGTGATTGTTATTCAAGATCCCTGATGCTACCTGTATCCCTTCCCACCAGGTAGCAACTGGAAAAGAGTGCACCTGGACTCTGTTTTGCTTCCCTGGTAAAATATGTTTCAGTCTGTGTTCCTCTGGCCCAAAGACTATGTAAACAGTTCTCAGGGGACTTTACTGACAGCTGCTACGTATGTGGTAGTAATGGGATTGAAACTGTGGTATCCAGGTTAACAGTACTGGACTCTAACCACTTGTCTACACTGATGCCTCAGTATGGACATCAATTGCTGGCCTACACAGCGTGCCATAATGTGACCTACTATTTCTGTGTATGATCACCAAGATTCACATATGAGTTGTCAGACTGGTATACAAAAAAGGCTATACCTATTATTGTATGCGTGTATTATGCATTTACAATGAGACAAAGTACTTGCAGCTATTCAAAGTTGTTAATTTTCTTTCTGGGCCATTTATCATACCATATTCTCTCTTTATGTTAGGCTTCCTGTAACATACATTTTCTGCATCTGACCGAACAATATGGATCTACTGTAATCAGTTATGTTACACTTTAAATGTGTTTTATTACTTTCTGAGCTACAGATTTGTTATTATGCTATACATGATTCAAATGCCTGTCACACAATTGAAATTAGAGAGTTCAGTTCTGCAGACAATTAGTTTTACCAAAAATACTCCAAACTGTTTTCAGTCTTATACATGAAAAGTAGTTTATAGTAAAAGGAAAAGACATTATAAAAAATCTGTGTGCAGAGATGCTTTCAATCATTTAGCAGATTTGCATAACTCATTTGTGTCTCTTGATGGTTTGAATTATAATCGTCTATGGTTAGGAAAAAAAATACGTAATATGCCATAATCATTAAGTTATTCTCTGTATACTTGTCAGCATTTGGTAAAAACATAGTTTAGATTTCTTATGTCAATATATCACGTTGGCTAGAATGCCTAGTTATATTCCAATATCCATCTGTTTGGAGGTCTCATTTTGCATATTAATTTCAAACAATTTCTTTCTTTTTTCTTGTTACTCCAAGCAAACTGTTTGATAACATCTGCTTCACATTCCTTTTGCTTACAGTATGGATATCAATACTAGCTTCATGCTAGTTCCTTTTTAAATATTCCTTTCTATTTACCTTCATACTTAGTGACACTTATCTAGAACCTCCTTATTCAATTATAATAGTTATCATGTTATTTAGAAAAAAAATATGAAAAAAATGACAATGTACATAAACAGCCAAGTAAGGATGAAGGCCAGCTGTACAAAGACGTGATATCTAAAAGAGAGAAAGAGCCAAGTCAGAGGGCATGAACATTCATATACATGTGAAGTTTCTTAAATGGCACATGTCACAAATGCAGTCCACAGGTCAGGCCCTCTGCTCCCACAGTGCCAACCTCAGACAGCAATAGTGGGAACAGGTGACAGACAGGGTAACCTTCTTATCTGTTTTGGGACTGAATCACCTATTAGCATTGTGTTCTGGAGGGATTCAAACTGTGAACCTTATGCTAGCATACCCAATTAACAGGCTCAAATACTATTCTCTTTGGGGGGGTGCAATATAATCTTTCACCAAAGGCACCCAGCCAGGTAGCCAAAATGAAACCTTGCAACTCTATATGAGACCTAGGTATATTCTTACCTTTTCAAGCTTAGTAACATCATGCAAGCCATTAATAGCTGTCAGACTTAAACAAGATTCAGCATCACAAGCAAAAGAACTGAGGAGAAACACAGGCAGTATTAAAGAAAATGCAGTTTACTAAAAATTGTAAAACAGAAGAATTAAAATACAGAACAACTTATATTATTGGCTTGGACTCTCAAAGGAAAAAAATGGGAAGTTACAGAACACAAATTCCTACCACAATACTTAAGTTTTTCCTATCTGGTTGTTACCCTTCAAGTGCTTTCCAATCCAGAGAGTTAAAAATCTCTCAGAGTCCCAAATGATATGACCCCACATTTCCCAGATGCATGTTTCATTTCAAACTCCCTCTCCCCACCCCATGTTGGTAAGGTTAGCCAGATCTTCCCTTAGAGTTAATTCTAACATAATTTTCTACAAGGAGGTATTTTAATTAATGTGAACATCAGAAAAAGCCAATTCCCAAATATGACAGTCTTTGATCAAATATTTCTGTTTGAACTTAATAATCCCACACTCTGCCACTAAAGGTCAGCTAGGTGATATAAAACCTACAGGATCAGCCAATTGACTTTCCTTCCTGCTGGGTCATAAGATTAATATTTAGTTTCTACTTCAAAAACATGAGCAGGTTATAAAAGATCATAAACCATCCCTGTGAAAGGAATGCAGTTAATTATGTTTCCTCTGGTCTTTTTTCATATCCTGTAGGTTTAGCTACACTGAAACCTTTTGGGGTCAAAGATCACTCACTGAAGCATGGGCTGACTTGGATGCCAGCAGACAATCACACACCATTTATTTATATTACAAATATCACACAATAACCATAAGCAGATGGCAGAGCATCACAATCCTCCAAACCTAGACTGAATTTGGGGTCTCTATCCCCCCTGCATGGGATGTGCTCCCTAAGTCAGTTCATTTCTCATACTGACATGACAAGCCATCAGCATTTTCATTGGCTGCCCCTGCCATGTGTGAGACAATTATGTCATAACCTTGCAAGGCAAGACTCCATCTTAGTAGTCTATCATTCATTTTACCCATTTGTGCCAGCCAAACCAGAAGGTTGTATTCAGTTTGTACCTCAAAACGCTTCTCGTTTAAGTATGGCTCTAGCTTCTTTAGGCCCCACATCATTGCAAGACACTCTTTTTCCACAGTAGAGTAAGCCTGCTCCCTGGGAAGCAACATTTTACTCAGGTACACTATGGGGTGATCTTTCCCTTGGTTGGATGTCTGACTCGGCACTGCCCCAATATCCACATCTGAGTCATCAGTCTGGACTACAAAGGGTCTGCTATAGTAGGGACTTGCCAATACAGGACCACTGCACAGTGCCTCCTTCAGTCTGGTAAAGGCTTTTTCACAGGCTGGATCCCAGGTAATTTACTTAGGTATCCTTTTTTTTAACATGCCAGATAGGGGAGCTGCCAGGGCATTGTAATTTGGTAAAAATTTCCTATAGTATCTTGCTTCCCCAGAAAACTCCTGACCTGATTTTGCATTTCTGGTCTGGGACATGCCTTGATTGCCTCTATTTTCACTTGGTTAGGATGGAGCTGTCCCTGGCCTACACCATGCCTGAGGTATGCCACTTCAGCCATGGCTACCTGGCACTTTTCAGCTTAGACAGTGAGCCCAGCTCTCTGTATCCTGCCCAGCACTTCCCTAGGGTTGGACAGGTGTTCCTCCCAGCTGGCACTAATGATGGCAATGTCATCCAGGTACATCACAGCATACTCCTCAGCACCATTTAACACCTGGTTCACCAACCTTTGGAAAGTGTCCGGGGCATTCTTCATTCTGAAAGGCATTAATTTAAATTCAAATAACCCTATCGGAGTGATGAAGGTCAACCTCTCCCTAGCTCTGGTAGTTAAATCTACCTGCCAATACCCCTTTGTCAGGTCAACATTTATAAGGTATGTCACCCCTCCCAACTTGTCTAGGAGTTCATTTGTCTGTGGCATTGGGTGGGCATCTGAATTCATGACTGCATTGAGTCCACCATAGTCCACACAAAAATGAGTAGAGCCATCTGGCGTGGGCAAAAGGACTATGGGTGATGCCCAGGAGCTGTGGAATTTCTGGATTACCCCCAAATCCAGCATTCCCCCCACCTCCCTCCTAAAGTCCTTTTGGACAGCCTCTGACACCCAATATTCTGTCTGCCATATGGGCATCAGTGTCCCTGTCTCCACATCATGCATCGCTAAGGGGGTTAGTCCAGGCTTTGCGCTAAACAGTAGGGCAAAGTCTGCTAAAACCTCCTTTACTTCCTGGATCTGTTCTGGGGCAAACTGGGGCAACATTTTAATTGTCTCCACAGAGGACTCCCACTTGCTTTCTTTTAGCAAGTCCAAAAGGGGGTCTCTTTCATCCGTCCCTTCCCCAGGACTACATACTGCAAACACCATGTCAGCCCTATTAGCATATGGCTTCATCATGTTAACATGGTGCATTCTTTGTGTATGTCATAGAAACATGGCTGATAAGGACAGCTTGGCCCATCTAGTCTGCCCATTTCCCTACCTACAGGATAGGCCGCAGATCCTAGTTAACCAACAGCCTATTTCTTCCTACCCCCCCCCACAAGAATTGCCTTATGTCTGTCCCATGTATTCTTGAATTCTCCCACAGTTTTAGACCCCACAACCTCCTCAGGAAGGCTGTTCCATACATTCACTACCCTCTCTGTGAAAAAATACTTCCTCACATTGCCCCTGAGCTGCCCCGCTCTATCTTTAAATTGTGTCCCCTTGTTCTTGCACTTCTCTTTTTCTGAAAGATGCTACCCTCTTGGACTTTGTTGATTCCACTGAGGTACTTAAAGTTTCTATCATATCCCCCTCTCCTTCTTTCCTCAAGGGTATACATATTAAGCTCCTTAAGTCTCTCCTCGTCGGCTTCTCTTGCAGACCCTGCACCATTTTAGTTGCCCTCCTCTGGACTGCCTCTATCCTGTCTATGTCCTTGCAGAGATGGGGTCTCCAGAACTGGATGCAGTACTCCAGATGGGGTCTCACCAACTGTCTGTACAGCGGGATAACAACTTCCTGTTTTCTGCTGGTGATGCCTCTCCCTATGCATCCCAGTATATCCCCAGCCCTCCCTACTGTCTTCTCACACTGCTTGCTAATCTTAAGGTCATCTGATATGATTATCCCAGGTCCCTTTCCTTTTTTGTTGTTGTTGTTACTACCTCCCCCCCATTGTGTATTCTTCCCCATGTCTTCTGTCATGTAACTCTGTAATACAGTTTACATCATTTACCTTTCTGACTACTTTGTATGGTCCTGCCCACTCGGCCTGCAGCTTGTCTTCCCAGACCGGGATTATGATTATGACTATGACTTTCTGACCCACCATCTACAAGTGAGCTCTGGCTCTGAGGTCATACCAGACCTTTTGTTTTTGTTGGGCAGTTGACAGGTTGCTCTGGGCTGTCTCCATAAGCTCATTCAGTCTTTCCCTAAACCTAAGGACATAATCCACTATGGGAGTTCCATGGGTGATGTGTTTGCCTTCCCAGTCCTGCCAGATCAAGTGTAGGGGCCCACTTATCCTGCATCCGTATAAGAGCTCGAAGGGGGAAGACCCTGTTGCCTCTTGGGGCACCTTCCTATATGCAAACAACATGTGGGAAAGGTATTTCTCCCAGTCCCTCCTATGCTGTTCAGCAAATGCTTGGAGCATTGACTTAACGGTACTGTTAAATCTCTCCACAAGCCCATTGGCTTGTGGGAGATAAGGTGGTGTGCATCTCTGCACAACCCCACACTTCTCCCACAAACATTTCATCAGGTCCAACATGAAGGAACTTCCTCAAATGGTAATAGCCTCCTGCTGAAACCCAACATGGGAGAAAATCCCTAGCAAAGCATCTGCCACTTTATCTGTCCTCAGTGAGGATAGGGCGACTGCCTCTGGGTACTGGGTGGCATAATCCACCACAGTCAGGATGAACCTCTTCCCGGAGGAGCTGGGGGTATTTAAAGACCCCACAATATCCATTCCCACCCTCTGGAATGGCTCCTCCACTATAGGCAATGGAATTAGGGAGGCTTAAGTTTTCTTACCTGCCTATCCTATTTCTTGGCACTGGTGACAAGACCTGCAATACTCCTTCACCTGCTGGGTGAAGTTGGGCCAATAGAAATTCTGGGCCAATCACTGTGTAGTGCATGTGATTCCCAGATGACCAGACATGGGAATATCATGTGCAGTCTTGAGCAACTCCTCACTGTACCACTGGGGAATGACAAGCTGCCTGCCTATCACCCCTCCCTCTGTCTTAGCATCCAGTTTATACATTAGTCCATTGTCCCAATAAACATTGTGTTTCCCATCACCTCCCTGTGCTCTGTCAAGAGTCTGCCCAAGCCCTCAGCTTCTCTAGACTAGGGTCACTTTTCTGAGCAGCTGCAAACTCCTTACACATTCCCAAGGCATTGGACAGGTCCCCTCCAGTGTCTAAACTAGGGTCCCTAGCTCTAGTGTCAGGGCAGTCAGGATCACTGCCATCCCTAACACTCTGACAATGGGTCACCCCTCCTTCCTCAGAGTAACCCTCCGTAGCTGTTTGGTTAACTGCTACTGGGGAAATTACTACCCCCTTTCATTAGTCTGCATATCAGGAGATGCAGGCTGGGGAACCAGTCTCCCAGTGGTTTCCACAGTGGCTTCTATGGGGTCCAGAGAACCACAATTTTCGTTTGCCATTTGGCTGTGGGTAAATGCAAACACCATCCCCTGCTTGAGATTGTTGCCAATGATTACATCAATAGCTAAAGTTTTGGCTATGGCAACCTTTTGTACAGTTTTCCCGTCTCACCCCAGTCTAGGAGGACACTAGCAAGTGGCAAGGTTTTCTCCTCTCCAGTGAATCCCCATACAGTCACAAACTGATTGGGTGTACACTGACCAGGCTCTACCAGGTCCCCTTTACCCAAAGTCAGGGATGCCCCCGTGTTTCTTAACCCATGTGTCTGTACACCATTTACAGTGACTGAGTATATGTGTTCCCTCATGTTGACTGGCATGCTTTCAGGGACATACAAAGAACCCACTTCTTTTCAAGCATCACTTTGTGTACTGCATGTCTTTTTGGGACACTGTCTGTCAATATGCCCAGTTTTTTTGCAAACCCAACATTCATTTATTTTCTCAGGTGAATCTTTTATTTGAAATCTGGGGCTACCTGGTTTTGGTGGAGGCAGTGAGGATTTTAGCTGCCCTGAAGGCACACTTTTCCCTTTCTGCTCTGCTATGCCAGCCCCATTCACTCTCAGAGCAGGTCTGCTCCTGGCATAAGTCTGAGAGTTCAGCAGCCTCTTGCACTGTTTTTGGATCGCAGTCCTCCAGCCAGGTTTTCAGCTCTGCTGGGCATTCCCCAAAAAACTGCTGTAACAGTACAGCATTTTCAATTTTATCTACAGAGTTTGCTTCAATTCCTTCCCACAAACAGTTTAAAAACTGACGTTGTTTCATGGCTAGCTCCTCATAGCTCATGTCAGGGCTTCTCCTGAGCCTACAGAATTAAACTCTGTATGCCTCTGCTGTTAGCTCATATTTCTTTAAAAGTGCAGTTTTCAGTTTACTATAATCATTACTGTCCTCATTGTCCATTTGACCCAATGCCTCCCGAGCTTTCCCAGTAAGTCATGGGGATAGCTGGAAGTTCCAGGACCATCTAGGAATATTTGTCTGAATGCAAACTTTTTGAAAGGAATTTAAAAAAGCATCCATATCTTCCCCTCTTTAAATTCATCTATCAATTTAGAATTTAATTTGTACCCTAGTCCTGTAGTTCCAGTTACACCCAGGCCACTTACCTGCTCCAGGGTTTTATTTAACTCCAAAAATTGATTAGCGTTTTGCTCATAAAAGTGCTAAAACATTGTGAAAATGCATAGCACTTGCCTCACTGTGTTTAACAAATATAACACTTCTATAAAACCTATATAAATACTTTCTGTACATTTAGCATTGTCCCAAGAAAAAAACTGCTAATCAATTATTTAAAACCCTGTGCTCTGGTGCTGGTGTTTGGAGTCGTAGCTTCTCCAGTTCACGTTGCCTCTGGCGCTCATGCTCTTCACAGTCAGCTTCTCAGTGCTGCCATTCAGCCTCACGCTTTTCTCACTCAGCTTCTCGCTGTTTCTGCTCCGCCTCTCGCTGAAGCTGCTCCCTCTTCTCCTCTGCCTCTCACTTCTCTCACTTCTCTTCTCTCTAGGACTCCAGCTCCATTCTCTGCAACTCTATCTGCAGTTTGAGCCCTTCTGGCTCCGGAATGTTGGTGACCTTCCCCTGCTGCTGTGGCCATTGTGTTGCACTTGCCCTGCTGTCCTCCTCACCAGATCTGGACACTGCACTGGCCCCTGGCCCCTGCACACCCGAGGTTCAGCCCTTTTCAGTCACAGACTGTGACCCGAAGCTCTGGGCATCTGCTGCCATCAGAGCCTCCATGAGGTTCTGCTTGTTGGCTCTCCCCTCATGCAGGACCCCTCTCCTTGCACAACTGCCTCAGGTAGTCTGCAGTGTGCTCGCTGTAGTTGGAAGCCATCTTCTTCCCTAACAATGGCTACTCTAACTTGCACCCAGAAAAAAATAAAACAAGTAGGAACTTTGAGGGTAAGCACAATGATATAGTTCTGTTTACTTTTTAAAAATCACTGCCTTATTTTGCATGTGAGCTGCACCATATTAATCTGACAAACTGAACTGTTAAAGCTTGTGTTAAAATATGTCACAAACGCACTCCATAGGTCAGGCCCTCTGCTCCCACAGTGCCAACCTAAGAGTGCAATAGTGTGAACAGGTGACAGACAGGGTAACCCTCCTGTCTTTTTTGGGTCCGAATCACCTATTAGCTTTGAGTTCTGGAGGAATTCAAACTGTGAACCTTATGCTAGCATACCCAATTAACAGGCTCAGATAATACTCTCTTCAGGGGAGATGCAATATAATCTTTCACCCATGGGCACCCAGCCAGGTATCCAAAATGAAACCTTACAACTCTATATGAGACCTAGGTATATTCATACCTTTTACAAGCTCAGTAACACTATGCGAGCCCTTAATAGCTGTTAGACTGAAACACAGATTCAGCATCACATGCAAAAGAACTGAGGAGAAACACAGGCAATATTAAAGAAAATGTAGTTTTCTAAAAATTGTAAAACAGAAGAAATAAAATATAGAACAACTTATATTATTGGCTTACACTCTCAAAAGAAAAAAAAATGGGAAGTTATAGAACACAAATTCCTACCACAATACTTATGTTTTTCCTATCTGGTTGTTACCCTTCAAGTGCTTTCAAATCCAGAGAGTTAAAAATCTCTCAGAGTCCGGGATGATATGACCCCTCATTTCCCAGATGTATGTTTCATTTCAACCTCCCTCTCCCCACCCCATTTTGGTGAGGTCAGCTAGATACCTCCTTTGAGTTCATTCTAACATAATTTTCTGCAAGGAGGTATTTTAATTAATGTGAACATCAGAAAAGAGCCACTTCCCAAATATGACAGTCTTTGATCAAACTTTGAACTTGACAGTCCCAGACTCTGCACTAATGCTCAGCTAAGTAATAAAAAACATATAGGATCAGCCAATTGACTTTCCTTTCTGCTAGGTCATAAAATTAATATTTAGTGTCCACTTCAAAAGCATGAGCAGGTTATAAACATAGAAACATAGAATTTGATGGCAGATAAGGACCGCTTGGCCCACCCAGTCTGCCCATTTCCCTACCTGATGAATAAGTTGCAGATTCTAGTTAATCAACAGCTTACTTCCTCCTACACCCCGCTAGAACTGCCTTATGTCTGTCCCATGCATTCTTGAATTCTCCCACTGTTCCTTACTCCACAACCTCCTCAGCAAGGCTATTCTATGCAACCACAACCCTCTCTGTGAAAAAATGCTTTCTAACATTACCTCTGAGCCGTTCCCCCTCTGTCTTCAAATTGTGCCCCCTTGTTCTTGCACATCTCTTTTTCTGAAAGATACTACCCTCTTGTACTTTGTTAATTCCCTTGAGATACTTGAAAGTTTCAATCATGTCCCCCCCCTCCTTTTCTCAAGGGTATACATATTAGGCTGGTTTAGTTTCTCCTCGTATGTCTTCTGGTGCAGACCCTGCACCATTTTGCTTGCCCTCCTCGGAACAGCCTCCACTCTATGTATGTCTTTTCAGAGATGGGGTCTCCAGAATTGCACGCAGTACTCTAGATGGGGTCTCACCAACTGTCTGTATAGAGGGATAGCAACTTCCTGCTTTCTACTATTGATGCCTCTTCCTATGCATCCCAGTATCCCCCCAGTCCTCCTTACTGCCTTCTCACATTGCTTGCCCACCTTTAGGTCATCTGATATAATTACTCCTAGGTCTTAAAATAAAATAAAAGGTCATAAACTATACCTCTGGAAGGAAGGCAGTTAATTATGTTTCCTCTGGTCTTTTTTCACATCCTGCTGCTTTTTCTAAACTGAAACCATTTGGGATCAAAGGTCACTCACTGACATACAGACTGACTTGGGTGCCAGCAGAAATCACAGACCATTTATTTATATTACAAATATCATACAATAACCATATGTAGATGGAAGAGCATCACAGCACATATAAAGCTTTTGGAATGAAAATGTTTGAACAGTCCAGCAAGGCCTGCCTCTTACTCCAGTCCAACACCAGTGTCCATTTATGTGACATGAGTAAGAAAAATAGTTAAAGAAAATCTCAGCCAATTCTAAAAAATATTTTAAGTTATAAACCAAAAATATAATTGGCATATTCAAACAGGGAACATGTGGGCATAACTTGGTTTCCAGTATCTGGGTTTCAGAATGGATGGGGAGGGTGTAAGATTAAAATATTTGCAGCATGTAACTAAGGAGACATATAACATGTTTGTCTAAACCAGAGCATTGCAGTTCCTTATCATTTCACTGCACTGAACATACAGCAATATAATAAAGGAAATTTGATCATATTATTTAGTTAGATAAGTCATGAACTTGTAACCACAACATTCTTATCCAGAAGTATTTAGATTTATCAATTTATAAACATAAAATGTTAACACTGAAGACTAGAAGCAAGACTTTGGATAGTGGGGCATATTTCATACACAATATAGCCCACCAGAATGCAATGCAATACTGCAGCATTCAGCAGAAGAACTATTGCAGGAAACAAGACTAATTCAATGGCAGTTAATGCCTTCTGTCATGCAGTAACCTGAAAAAACACTGTGTTGCATCATTGTGGACTCCATTGTACTTTGTGGGGATGCAAAATAAATATGCAAATCAATTTACGATTAATTTGGATTCAAAATCTTTAGTTTACTGTTAGCATGGAACTTCTAAACCAGGCTGCCTACATAATATTTGTGTAAGCCATTTGTTGAACATAGGCTTACATGAGCTATGGGCATCAGATGATGTAATTTATAATTTATTGAGGATTTGCCATTTTTCTAATACCAAAGCCAGCTTATGTTGAATGTGAATCACCTTCTGCCATATAGCAATCTATCTGTACCGGTTATCCAACAAGAATGATTTTGATTAAAACCACTCTGCAGTAGGGGATGGAGGTATCTATCATTATTATACTGGGGCCTAGCTCCACATCTGATTGACCTACATATGTGGTTACTTCCTGTGGCTTCACTGTGTCTAATAGAACATTTTTGATGTATACAGTTTTGCCCAACATCTTGTTCTGTCATGACTAAAGATATCTAGATACTGCTGTCATGATGTCCATAGCAGTAACTTATTGTAATGCTTGGTGTCACTTGATGACACTGTTTTTAAATGCTAATAATATACATTGTTATCTGCAGGGTTGTTCAATAGCCAGCAGGTGACATTGTTTAGAAACAGCACTGGGAATGCATGCCTCCACAAGTCCTTTAGCCTGTGGGCTCTAGTAGTCAGCTGGCAATCTGCATCAAGACAGGCAAGTGCAATGTAACCCCACCCACAATGAGGCTTACCACTGGCTCTGCATAGCCTAAGCCTACACCTTTACTGCTGCTGATTTGCATCTGTCTTGGTTACCCTCTGGACTTGGACAGTTCCAGAGAATGGAGTGAAAGTAAAGAGCAGAATGTTTTGCTTGCCATAGTAGGCACCTTTATGAAGGACAGCTTTCCCACCTCCAATGAGGACAGCAGCACCACTTGTGAATGGAGGATTCACCGACTGGTGCTGACAGACATAGATTTCATTCCAGCTGAGACTAGACTGTACTGCTGACCAGTAAATACCCACAGAGGAACTTTGAGTGTGTCTTGATGTGTTATGGGTGGCAGTGCTTTGTGAAATGAAAGACTTAGTAGGCCATCAGCCTTATGATCAACAGGTGTAGCCATCTTTGATTTCCTATGATCCTTAAGACATTGCAATGGGGCCAGAGGGCAGCTTCTTTGGCCAAACAGGTTCTCAAAACCAGCAACTGGGCTGGAAGGGCTCATGTGACACTGATGCACTTCATTAATTTGCCTGCATGTGACATAGTCAATCACCTATTAATTGACAATAGGAGTATCATCTCATGACAGACATGAGGATTAGCCAACCAAGAGGCTGGAAATGTGAGTAAAATGCAAAGTTCTGCTCAGTTTTCTACAGTCTGAGAGATTATGACAGTATACAGTTAGGACAGAGACTCAGAAGTAAGCAATGTTCAGAGAGTTAGCAATCATCAGAGTGAAGTGAAAGTTGACACAGTGGGCCTGATTTTAAAAGGAGTTAGATCGACACAAGTGGCTTGTGTCAAAAGAGTTTGATGCAAGAGGTGACTTGTATCAAATGCAATTTTAAAATGAAGCCAGATCCAAACACTGCTTTGCCAAATCCCCCGTGCACCAGGGTTGTGTTAAACAACCCAATGTGCCATGTCGCAAGGAGGCTTGCACCATCGTGGGGCTACAACACTACCTTTTTGGGGATTTTACAAGCCCCACCAGGGATGTAGCAAGGGGACCACTTAGATCAGCCAGGAAGTGGTCTAAGTGGCTTGCACCAGTGGGATGGGGTCTTATAGTTGGAAGTGGGGCACACTAGGGGCAGGGGAGGTGGCAGTGGGGGTGTCAAGGAGACAGTTGTTCCCATAAATGTGCATTTGTGTGCACCTGTCAGGGTACATTTGCAGTAGTGTTACTGTAATTCATAATCACTGGAGTGTCTGTTATACACATATGACCCCCCCATCCCCGATGTCCCCCATAAAAAATTAAACATTTACCCCTGATGGTCTAGTGAAACACCTCCCCCAATCTTCCCCAGTAATGTGTACATACCCTTCCCTGGTGACTGAGCAGACCCCCCCATCATAGCAATGATCACTCTCATATAGTATGCTATCATTGTTAGTGGTGGTCAAATGAACCCTTCACCCCCCACCCTATCAGGTAGTGTCCCTCCACCCCACTCCCCCATCCCAAATCAGAGCTGATGACCAGCACAGCCCTCCTCTCCCCAACACAGCTGACTGCCAACTGAGCTCTCAATGAGACCATATTGTATACAGTACACATTCACTGAATGACAGCAGCTGTCAATCTCTGAGTGCATACTACATACAGCAGGTGCTCACTGACAGCTCAGTAGGCAGCCAGCCATGGTGGTGACAGGAGGGCTGTGCTGGGTGCCAGCTCCAATTTGATGTGGATAGCGGTGGTGGGACACTACCTGATGAGATGAGGATAGAGGTCACTAGACCACAGGAACAGTGATAGCATACTATATGTGGGTCATCACAACTGGGGGGGGGTTCTGAAGCCAGCAGGGAAGGGTATATAAACATTCATGGGAGAGATCGGGGGAGGGAGTCCATTAGACCACTGGAGCAGATGTTTCATTTTTAATAGGGGACATCTGGGATTGAAGGACGCATATGTATGTAACAAACACTCCCGTGTATATGTATTACAGTAACACTACTGCAAAAGCACCCCGGTGAGTGCACACAAATATACATTTATGAGCACAACTGGCCCCCTGACACCCCCCCAATGCCACCTTCCATGCCCCTTGTGCCCTGGCACCCTCCTAGCATGCTGTGTCTCCCACCCACCATCCCAGCCCTTTTAGTGTTGCACCAGATGAAGGAGGCCAGATCCCTGAGGCAATGTCTGCACATGTGCCAACTGTTTAGCACACCTAGAGACTTGCAAAAAACCCAGGGAGTTTGGCACAGGGACCCTACTATTTATAAAATTGGGCATAGGGTCCCTGGTGCACCTGGAGTTTGCTGCAGCCCTTAGAGCAACACAACTTATGTCACTCTAAGGACTCTTTTAAAATCAGGCCCAGTGACTGCAACATTCACTATTGCTACATTGGCCATAGACTGTGGATGGAGAAGTGCGTTTTTAAAGCTGAAAAGGAGGGGAACATTATATCCTGCACAGAAAACAACATCAGAGAATGAGGAAATCAGTCTGTAAGGATAAGCCACCCTGCAGCTGAGCTTTTCAGTGCAACCAGAGACAGACATTTAGAGCTACAGACATGCAAGGTCTGTAACTGCAACAGAGCCTAAGAGGTTACAGAGCCACTATCAGCCATAACAGCCTGGTGACTGCCTACAATGTTGTGTTGTTTCCATAAAGTTTCAGTTACAGGGATGTGAGCTTTTGGCCCAGACATTCAACTGACACTGAGAAAGAGAGGGATACAGACAGACATACAGACAAAGATGGAGAGAGCCATCGTTGTGAGGTGACATTGTGTGACTGGTGGAGAGAAGCTGAGAGCGCCACACAGTAATATTGGAGCTTAACTAGAGACTGTAGCCAAGAACCCAGATTGCATCACATGGTTAAGAAGCTAGGAGCTGCTAATCAGGACCTTGGCCCTGCTCCTGTGTAGTTAGCAAGATTAGGGATTATCAAATAGACTCTGAGCTTCAACTGCACACTAGTGAATAATTTCCCCTTTGAATTACAAAATAAGCCAATGCCTTGAATGCCCTGAGAGAAATTTACAGGTTCATTTATAGGAGCAGTGCACAAATAGTGCACCATTTTTATGGCTGCAGTGGGTGTAGCCCTGCAGGCGTTTTGCTTTGGGAAAATTACTCCCTGCATAAATTACCTTCCAAACAACATGATAGAGTCTTAAAAATAGTGTCCTCCACTGAAGCATCATTACTACGATGCCTGTGTGTGTGTGTATGGGAGCTTGAGAGCACTATTTTTCCTCTGCTTGAGAAATTAATTGAGCCCTCCCCAGTACTGCCTTTTTTTGCAAGTTGAAACCTCCTCCAAAGTGTTTTATTGGCCTTTTCTTTGTTTAAGTTTCAGTGCTTAATTTACTAACTTTTGCAAACTAAGAAACTCCTGCTATACTGGTATCCCTTCCCCCCACTCATCCAGAGGTGTGAATTCCTTTCTTAGTCATTGGGTGATCACTGCTGCAAAATTTGGTTTATTTATTTATTAAATGTTGGTGGCCAGGTAGGCCCACTGAGCTCTGGATGTCCCTTTTTCAGGGGGTGACTCAGGATTACAAGGTACAATAGGATATACTGTGAGAGTAAAATAAATAAGTCATAGCAGCTGATACACCTCATAGCAATAACATATTGTGTAACAGGTTTCAGATTTAACAACATTTTAATGATTACATTTGTCTACAAGCACTGTCTTCTATGCAAGACATAAGCAACTGAATCAATACACATACACACACACGCGCAATACCCTAAGCAGAACACAGCTGGATAAGGTACCAATATTTAGGAAACTTATTTTACTTATCTAAAGACTGGCAGTGTGACTCCTGGCCACTGTGTTCTCTCTGCTGTAGCTGAGCAGTAATAAAGACCCTGTAACAAGACACGGGCCTCCTGCAGGGGCTGTTAGACATCAGAGCAAATGACACTCTGGAAAGACTCTCTGGGACAAGATGCAATAAAAGAAACCCGAATGGCATCCCCAAGGGGCCAAACAACAGTCAGGGAAAGGTAGACAAAAATCCTGTCACAGCCTGAGCAGAAAAAAAAACACTGGGATGAGGTAAGAACACAAAGGTAATAATACATATATTTTCCTGATTTTAACATGCATTTTTTCTTTAATAATCCACAGCAAGGTGTGGGTTGGGCAGGGATTTACCCACACCTGGCAAGTGACCAACACTGCCAGGCGTGCATAAGTCCCAGTGCACTCCACACTGTGCAGTGGATTACTGTGATTGTACAATTGGTTGGCAGTAAAGAACTGAAAAAAGTCATTGAAATACTCAATTCTAGAGTGGATCATAGGTACAAAGGGATAAGGTATTGGGCTTACCTTTAGATATCAGCTGTCCAGGCTTATCCCTGTCTAAATCAGTCTTATCTTAAATCAAGGCAGTAGCCATTTCATGAAACCATGAGACTGAAACTGATTCTGCATTTGATAAAGTTGTGCTGGGCAGCATATAACTAACTAAACTCTGGCATCAATTTCTGTTTCAAGGATTTGTGAAATGCCTTCTGCCTTTCTTTATTGCTTTATTTCAGAGATGTCAAAACTGACGTTGCTGGACAGCTGACAGCTGGGTAGCCCCTCACACCTACATAGAAAAGAATTTATAAGACATTACCTCCTGACTTAAAGGGTTGTTATTCCTTTGGTTTCTTCCAAAAACTTCGCTCCTCATCTTAACAAACTTTAATTGAATAGACCATAATCTTTTCTAATTTAAAGCAATTGTAGGACACAGGTTTATTACTTAGAAATCCTCAATGCAGCACTAAATATAGAGAATACTGGAGGGCAACTATGCACAATGAGTGTCTTCTGCCACAGAAGGGTTCTGATTCCCTCTGACCAGGAGAGTGAGGCTCGAGAGGTCCATGGGAATTGGAACCCTAAGGTGACAGAACATATTGGTTATGCATTAAGTTACTCATCCTATATTTTTTATAGTGTATGGTAGTATTATGTGAAATGTGTCAATTGTAGTTTTTTCTCTCTTTCATAATGAAACTGACTTGTGAAGTCTCTAGAGGCTCCACCACCCTTTCTGAGAAGAAATACTACCCCTTAGTCTTTCCCCTTCCAATCTGTCATGCACCTCATTCCTGGACATCTCCTTTTCTGAAAGATGCTACGCTCCAACACCCTATTTATGCCTTTTAGATATTTGAAGGTTTCTATCCTACCACCCTGTTTCTTCTCTTCTCCAGGGTATATATATTGAGGTCTCCCGGTCTCTCCTCATATGACTTTTAGTGCAGGCCCTGCACCATCTTTGTTGCCATTCTTTACTGCCTCCGTTCTGTCTACATCCATATGGAGATGTAGCCTCCAGAACTGGACACCATATTTCAAATGAGGCATCACCAGTGATCTTCACAGTGGCATCACCACCTCTTTCCTTCTGCTGGTGATACATCACCCTATGCATCCCAGCATCCCACTGGCTCTCCCCACAGCCTTGGTACATTATTTAGCCACCTTTAGGTCATCCAGTATGATTACCCCCAAATCCATTTCCTGTTTGGTGACCATCAGTCCCCCTTCCCCCATACTCCTCCTCCTCTGGGTTCCTACAACCCAAATGCATGATTTTGCACTTTTTTGTATTAAATCTCAGTTGTCACACTTTGAACCATTCCTCCAGTTTACCTTGGTCCCTCCTCATTTTTTCTACCCTTCCCAGAGTGTCCACCCTGTTTCATATGTTAGTATCATTCACAAAGAGGCACACTTTCTCCTCCAGCACCTCCGCAATTTCACTTATGAAGGCATTAAACAGGACTAGGCCCAGGACTGATCCCTGTGGCACCCTGTTGGTCACACTCCTTTCCTTCCGTTGAGTACCATTTACCATGACTCTGTATCACCTATCATTCAACCAGTTCCTAACCCAGTTTACCACCTTGTGCCCCACTCTCAGGCTGCCCAGCTTGTTCGCAAGTCATATACAGAATGGTATTGTAGGCCTTACTAAATACAATTCATGTTTATGTTTAAGCCCATGAAACACACTTATCTAGTTAATGCAATTGCAGCCATAGTGGCTCTTCCAGAACTTGTTTTTAAATGCTGTTACTTTAGTAGCATTTGTCTTCCCTACTCACCACCTGCACCATGTTCATAAAACACATACAAACATATGAACATAAGAATGTGCCAGCAGAAACAGACCACCTGGTCTAACTAAGTCTGCTCGAGTGTGCAGCCAATGCCCCTAGCTTGCAGCAGCCCCATCCCCTCCCCTTTGTCATCCCACTGCAACCCCCCACCCTCACTATCCCCTGTTCCCTGTCCCATGCCCTTTTTAAGTTATTAATAGATTTACATGATACCACCCATTCTGGCAGGGTGTTCCATTTTACTACCACCCTATCTGTGAAATAGTGTCTCCTCATTTCCTTCCTAAATCTTCCCTCCTCCATTCTTAGCCCATTCCTCCTGGTGACCCTCCCCCTTCTTAACTTCAAGACCATATCTGCCCCATCCTTATTGATTCCCCTCAGATACTTGAATGTCTCTATCATGTCCCCACTGTCCCTTCTATCCTCCAGGGTGTACATATTCAGGTCTCCCAGCCTGCTGTCATAGTCTTTCCCCCTCCATTCCACATATCATCTTTGCTGCCCTCCTCTGCACCCCCTCCAGTAAACTGATATCTCACTTTAGGTATGGCGTCCAAAACTGCACACAATACTTTAAGTGCGGCCTTACCAATGGCCTGTAGAGGGGCAAAATCACCTCTCTTTGCCTGGACCAAAAACCCCTTGCTATGCACCCCAGCATTTTGTTCATTTTTGCAGCCACTCTCATGCACTGGGAAGTGTTGATCATGGTCCCTGTTATCATTACCCCAAGGTCCTTCTCCTCCTTAGTGATCTCCAGCTTAACCTCCCCCCCCCAGCCAGTATTCTCTCCATGGGTTCTTCACCCCAAAGTGCATAACCTTACACTTCTTTGCATTGAACCCCAGCTGCCGCCTCTCTGACCACTCCTCTAGCTTGCGTAGGTCCCCCTGCAGCTGCTTCCATCC
This sequence comes from Neoceratodus forsteri, assembly GCA_016271365.2. Classification (NCBI taxonomy): domain Eukaryota; kingdom Metazoa; phylum Chordata; order Ceratodontiformes; family Ceratodontidae; genus Neoceratodus; species Neoceratodus forsteri. The sequence continues at coordinate 1,319,757,493 of CM028132.1, forward strand.
CTCCTCTCCATCCACCACTGCTCTGATTTTGGTGTCGTCAGCAAACAGACTTACCTTGCTCACCACCCCATGTGCAATGTCTGATATGAAGAGCCCAACCAATACTGGCCCCAACACCGAGCTCTGTGGCACCCCACTCATCACCGGACTTGGAGATGAGAGCTCCCCTCTCACCACCACCCATTGCAGCCTGCCACTCAGCCAGCTTGTAATCCAGTTCATCATTTTTGCCCCTACCCCTACACCAGTTAGCGTCCCCCTAAGCCACCCATGAGGCACCAAATCAATGGTCTTGCTGAAGTTCAAGTAAAGAACATCCACCGCATGACCCTTATCCAGCTCACCTGTCACCCAGTCATAATATTGTATAAGGTTGGTTTGACAAGACTTCCCTGAAACAAACATACTCTGCCTCACATCCTGGAGGCCATTGTCCTTCAGGTACAACACCAGTCTTTCCTTTAGTATCATTTCCATGAGTTTGCACACTATGGAGGTGAGACTAACAGGATGATAATTACCTGGTTCGTCCCTTGGCCCACTCTTGTGTAATGGTACTACATGTGCCATACTCCAGTCCAGTGGCACACATCCCGAATCCAGTGAGGTGCTGTACAGATCCACCAGCAGCTCCACTCAATTCCTCCATCCTGTACCTGTCCTCTGAGTCATATATCACATGGACCCCCCACCTTACCCACCCTCTGGCACCCATCCTGTCTCTTTCTGCTCCAGGTGATAACATATAGCAGTTTACCATGAATGTTTACCCAGTTATCTGGGCTGGCAGTAAAGGCTGAAGCTTAGAGCAATGAACTGTGAAAGAACCTGGTACATCCAGCAGACCTAAGTTTGATTCCCATAACCTCCACTTGCAAACTGTGTGACCCAAAGTAAGTCTTTAAACTCCTGGTGCTTCTTGGCCACATTCAAAAATGAGCATCAGCTCAGTGTATTATATCTTTCTTGGTAATTGTAAAAACAAGAACACCATCCAGCACTGGAGCAAAATGCACTCTGTCTTCAGTTTTTTGCTGTAGGATGAATGGTCCAGAGTAAAAATGACTGCACTCACCACTAAATATAAAAATTATCAATTTTACGTCCCCATGTCTTTGACATAATTACCAATGACTACAGATTGTCAAGATTTCACAGTCACATAGAGACGCCTTTCTCAGGAAAAACCATCTAGAAAATAATCACAATAATAATATATATTCTTTATAATGTCTCATATTTCTATTTTTTATTTAAATATTTTAAATTAATTCAAGGTGGGTTAACACCCTGAGTACTGAGTACTGGTCTAATCATTATACATGATTATTATAATTCTTCTAATTGAAATCTTTTTTTTATTTGCTATTATAGATAATATAAACATTTACACTCATAGGGCCAGAAATTCAAAACTTTACGCTAAGCAAAAACCATTTGCTGAGGTTTAGTGCGGTATTAGTGAGGGTTTGCTATATTCAAAAGGCCAAATAACGCATGCAAACTGCATTAGCGCTGGGCAAGATCATAATGTATGCAAGAGGCAAACTGAGGGGGCATGTACATGAATACAGGTGCAACGCTACATTCAGAGACTAGCACCTTGCAAAGTGGTTTTGCGTGACTTAGCGTGACACATAGCGTGGTGCACATTACCACCCAGGAAAATATAGTCTTAACCCTGGCAATCAGCTTTGCATGACATTTTGGCTTTGTGTGGTGTTTGCATGGCTTTTGTGCAGCTTTGCATGACCCTAACAAATAAATATGACACACTGACATGCTGCTCACTGATGGCATCACAATAATGCCTTCATCTGTCACCAGTCCCAGCCATGACAGGCTATAAGTGGTGACCCTGCCACCAGTGGACATCATGGCAGTGTGGCCATACAGCACACACCTGTGGACCACTCTTCTGTGGACACCAACAGATGCCAGCACACACATGCAGCACTGTGGGCATGGAGGATGTTGAGGGGAGAGTGTACGGGTGGCCAGGCTGTGCCACAAACCAGGTGTGGCCACAAGGACGGGATACATCATGCAGTGCACAAGGGCCAGTATTGGGAATACCCCAACACCAGTGAGCCTTTCTGATAATATATGCCCCCCAGCGACATACCACACAGCTGTACAACTGCCACAGCACACAAAGCTGGACATGTATATGTCACTATGAGCATCCCATGCCAGAGGTGCAGCATCTGAGAGTCACACAACAGCATAACATAATGTCTACTGTCAGTAAACACCTGCATGTTGGGTCTGTCACTGTATATTGTGCAGTCATCATCACTACCCTACACACCATAGGCAGTGCTGTGTCCACACTAGAGATGGATCAAATTTAAATTCCGCTGGTGAAGTGAACGCAAAGTGGGCACTTCGCGTTGCCACTCCACTATGTGGAGTGGGCAATGCAAAGTGCTCACTCCGCCTTGTCATTACCACTTCACGTTAAGGCAGAATGGCAATGCGAAGTAAGGTGAAGTCATTGTTTTTAATGGACTCATGTCTCATTATGATTCTAAGTGATCCACTTGGTGTTTCAGATTTGCAGCCCCCACACATCACATGGCTTACAGTACTGTAAGTCACATGCTCTTTAGCTAGGCAGGAAGAAAGTGAGTCATACAAGCAGACACTTTTACTTTCTCCTGTGCAGATGGAGAGAGAGTAGTGTGTTTTGTGACTGCTGATACTTTTAGATCACAGCGAGGAGGAGATTTAAACTTTGATTTAGACCTAACAGCTTTTTCTACATTTTTTTCTTTTCTGTACTCTTTTTTTTACTTAATTTGTTCTTTCTGTAAATTTTATTTTTCTTACCTTTATAAATAGTTAGTTGTTTGTCTGTGTCTGTGTGACTGTGTGTGTGTGTGTGTGTTGTGTGACAATGTGAGTAGTTATTGCTTGGACTGAGGGAGCCCAGTAGGAGAGATGAACCAGGGTGAGGGAATGTCTGTGACGGGGCAGCTCTGGGAGAGCGTGTTAATGGTAAGCATCATACCGTGTGCATGTGTGGAGGGCATGGGCACCCATTCCTGTTGGACCGCTCAAAACTTGTGAGTGCCCCCCAACCCCAAAGCAAGAACAGCACCACCTCCTGTCCTGACTCTGAGGCAGTTGAACCACCACCATCACCACCTAGTCCAGCACCAGGTCCTCTGGAGTAGGATATGCCTGTTCCCCCAGGCCCAGGTGTGGATCCCATCCCTGTTCAGCACCGTGACCATCAGGCTTATAATACATCCAAGTAACTATTAAAAAAAATTTATGTTGTGATTCATGACGTTATCATAAATCATGATTAGTGACTGAATTTGTGACCGTGATGATGAAGAGACGTGACTGCCTACCGCCTGCGGCTGTACTTCCCTGATGAGCTGTAGCTTAAAACTCCCAGACTTAAAAACACATATCGATGAGTATAATGGTGGGGTGGTGAAGCCTGGAGAGATACTACAAAACAGGCTTACAATACATCCAAGTAACTATAAAAAAAATTAATGCTGTGATTCGTAACGTAAATGATCGTGAATCATCATTTGTGACTGTGATGATGAAGAATGTGATTTGTATCACAAGTGACTCATGATGATGGCCCTGACTTAAAAACACATATTAATGAGTACAATGTTCATGCAGAATTAAGCACCACACCTGTCCAGTACCCTGAAGGGAAGCCAAAGAAACAACTGTGACTTAAGTTACAGATGGAGATTGGGCCCTAAAGAGATGCAAATGCACAGACAGATTAAGATTGCTCTGTGCACTGAAGAGATGCAGACACAAAGGCACAACACCTAACCAGTGCTCACCATCAGAAATTCAAATCTGGAAAAGAATACCTTTGCCGGTTGGGGTGGGCTGCGTGGGTGTATCACTGCTGCAGTAACAGTCACTAGTAATAGTACCAGTAAACATACCACAAAGAAGTACCAAAATCACACAGCTGCAGTAGATAGCAGCTTCACATTGATGAAATTATTATGTGGCACAATAAAAGGTGTCTGATTTGATGACACGTGTCACACACATGCTCACACACACACTAAGTAATGCATAGCAAATTGAAAACTTCAGTAATATAACCACACATTTTAAACAAACTAAAATTATGCCGTGCTGCACCACAACAATCAGCAAAAAAATGGCAAGAAATATTGAAAATATTACTGTGTATACATTAACACAGATAAACAAGAAAAATACCACCAAAACAGAAAGCACTGTCTTTTCTCCAAGTTAATCTACCTACACCACAGATATACCCCTCCCCAAAGCACACTTCCACTGTCTCTCAGTACACAGACTGAATGTTGTACATTAACATTCAAAATCCATACACAAACAATAAACGCTCTGATATGAGCACAGGAGGGTTTCCTATAATCGATGAACTAAAGTTTCAGCAAAAAAAATGACTCAAAAAGGCTTTTTTAACAGCTTTTTGAAGGTTTGAATCACAGAGAGCTCTCAGAGCAGATTGTCTCCTATAGCTTCCTACACACACTACCCCAAACTGAGGCTGTGCAGAACAATCTAGAGCCCATGTGACCTGAAATCCCATGAATCACTGTAAAATTCATCTTTGGAGCTTAAAAACAAGGTGAAGTGAGGTGAAGTGGAAGCCGGAGTAATGCGAAGTCATTGTTTTCAATGGACTTCACGTTACCCATTATAACGCTAAGTACTCTGCTTCGCATTGCGGTGTACTCCACAAATTCACCTTCACTCCGTGAATCACTTCATGGAGCAAATTGGGGCCACTTCGCCCATCACTAGTCAACACACTACTGGCCCGCTTGCTACTATAGTGTCTGCTGTGCACTGTAGCATGACCTACAATGTGCCAATTGCATGCAGTACCACCATCTGTGCCTATGCTGTGTTGTCCCCTGGGGTACAATATTCTATGCTATGCTATACTATACTGTTTACATGTAGCCTACAGCTATCATCATGCACTGCCAGACTGACCTACAGGTGAAGCTGCAGTCTGACCTGGCCAGCCCCTGTACTTCCAGACTGACCTACAGATGGAGCTGTAGGACCCTGCAGTAAAGCTGGGCAAACTGCATGCAAATCAGGGCATGATGAGATGCTAATCTGGATGTCTGCCCAGAGAGTACCTATGTAGGCTAATTTGCCTGTCACTTTTGAATATGGCACAGTTTAGTACTGGGCAAATGTGTTTGCACTGGGCAAATGGTTTAGCTCTGCACTAAACCCACACAAACTTGTTAGCGCTGCGCAAACAGTTCGGGGAATATTATACAGTTTTGAACACTGTACTTTCACATGTGCTGCTGTCTGCAGATGTACTGGGTCCTCACATTTGCCAGCACACACATTGGCCACATAGTTCACCTCAACCTAACTTCATGTCGCTGTGCACTGTGTTGCTGTTGTGGTTTGCACTTTCTGATTGCTATATTCAGAGCTGTCTTATTTCAGGGCTAAGTTTGCCCTGCACTCCCAGCCCAGTTTGCCCGGCCTCATTCTCATGGTATATTCAGAAGCTGTTGGCCCCGGGCTATTGCTTTTTAATATAGATTGCTCTTTGCTCTGGGCTAAGTCTGCCCACCGTGCAGTGTTAATTTAGCCCTGAGGCAAAGTTTTAAATATCTGGCCCATAGGCAATTAATTTCCTTACAGCCAAAGACAGTTTATCAGTCACATACCAATATGTCTAGGTAGGTGAGTTAATTCACCCTTTTTTAAACGTTGTCAATTTGCTTTCAACTTTCACATGTAAAAGTATTAACAATACCATAACCCCCAATTTGGCTTTTTAATTCTCATTTAGTTTAACACAAATATAATATCTTTCTTATTTTTACTTCCTTACTTACTATTTATTTATAAAACAGCTGCACACGCCTGAATTGCATCTGTGAGCCTTTCCAACCCTCTGCTTTTTGATTGGTAGCTTTATCAGAAAAAGTTTGAGACACAGAATATCTCCCTCAGTATGTTAGTTTTACTGCTTATGTCACTAAAACAATTATGATTCATTATAAATCACCAAAAAGTTGTGTGTTACTTTTTCTTTTTAGAAATTTCTCAAAGCAGTCAACCTACAGTATGTCTCCTCAATTTTGGCATCTTACAGTCTTCATTATAATACTCACTTCACTTAAGTGCAGAATTGGGCATCCCATGTGTCCTGCTAGCCACCATCAGGACATTCAGTGAACATCTCTCATGTCACTGTTGATGTCCATCTCCTAGAAACAAAAACTGTGGTTGCCACCAGACTCACCATTACTGTTGTCAGCACCTCAAATATCACAGTTTTGTGATATTTCAGCTATATAATGCAAATGTAAGGTGTCTTCAACTTTGTGTGGTGCATATTTTGAACAATTGTTATTTTCCTTAAATTGTACTTATTCCCTTCTGGAATACACTTGAATCTCATATGTTTCTGAGTCAATCATTTATTTTATTTCTGTCACACAATGATGTACAGAGTGCATCAAATGACATCATCGCTGACATCTGTTGCTAAGCAACATTAACACTTGGCGTAATACTTGGATTAAGGCAGCAGTAGACATTACATTACATGTTTAGCTACCCTCTTAAGTATAGTAGTCTTTTAAATTACCCCATCCATAAATGTGTCTAACTTTCATTTAAAGGAATCGATGTTGTTACAATTTATTATTTCATACATTAGTGAATTCCAACATCAAGTTTTTCTCTGCATATAGAACAATTTCCTGCTGTTTTCCTAAAATTTTTGTCAGCAATTTGCTTATTGTTAATTCTTGTATTATGTACTTTATTCCTAAAGGTAATATTAAGATTATTGAATAGTTCTTCTTGCAATGTTTTGTGAAATAGAATACAAGTTATTCTTTATATTTTCACCTTTTTATAAACTGGAAGTTCCTCACATTTTACTCTTTCATTTACTATCTGCCATTTGTGAGGGACAGGGTATTTTAACCCCTCTCTTTGATTACTTATCTGAATAACGCAGTTGAACCTTGTTGTTCTCTCATATTGCAAAACATGTATACTATCTACATAAAACATTCACCACAACGGTGTGTATTTTAAAAATATATTATTTTCCATAAACCTTACATATTCTTTATTGAATTACACCTAACTTTCACAGACTTCTGATCCATAAACTTATCTTGCCTGTCTCTCAATATGACATACAGTGTGTGGCAACTTATATCATCACTGACGTCCACTGCTTAGCAACAGTATATTAGTCAGTTTTCAATTAAACTTTTTATAAATTGGCAATTCCTTTCTTTTAACTCTTTGATGTACTATGTTTAATTTGTTTGAACGAGGGCATTCTTAACCCCCTCCCTATGCTCACAAATTTGAATAATTCCGTGTAGCCATTTCGCTCTATCATATCACAAATATTTTATCCTATCTACGTAAAGCATCCACCCAACTATGCTAAATTAGGTTCTTACATTTACATAGAATTATATTTTTCTGAAATTCTAACATAATTAATTAGAAGATGGACACCCAGTCCATGTCTTCATTCAAACCATACTTTTTATCCCTGCTTTTTAATCACAGGATCCTAAATACTTCCCTTTTTAATAGTTGTTATTCCCAGTCACCCCCCTCATGGTGGTACTGGGACTCTCTTGATTCCCAAACATTAAGCATGAGTATGGCATGTTGTGACAGGATAGCAAACTGGACGGCTTCTAGATAACACTGTCAAAGAAAATGGTCCGGACTACAGTTAAAAAATTAAATGAAATCTGCTTTGCTTTCTTTAACAGTTTAAATTAAATCTGCTTCGCTTTCATTAACAGGAAAAAGAAACAAACAGCTTGTATTCAGCTTAACAGAAGCTTATTGCAGTTCAGTCTTGCTGTCTCCACTTGCATCTCCCTGAAAGAGAAACCTTCTGCTTGTTCACCCTTCTTCCTTTATTGCACTCAGGTGTTGCTTTTTAACACTACGCCTCCCCTTGAGAGGTAGCCAACAGGTTGAACCTCAAGCATAATGAGGCCTTAAAGGGCCACAGCTCCTGGCAAAACCTGTGTTGTCTCTGTTTCAGGGTTGTGAACTGGTTTAAGAGTGAAAGGAGTATGACAGACATACTGTACACTCCAGTGTTGCAGCGTTGTGAACTGGTTTATGGGTGAAAGGAGTTTGACAGACATACACTCCATCGCATACCCTCCTCCTCAGAGTTGTCCCCATGGCATGCTTGGTATGGGCCATCTGAGCCTATCCTTTGGCACACATCAAACAAGAAAGGTTGCAGAACAAAGTACCATCTGGTGATATGGCATTGGTATCATGCATAGCATGTAACTACTTAAGACAGCATGGTCAGTGACAAGTGTGAACTTCAGTCCCAACAAGTAGTAGCATAGGACAACCACCCCCTTTACTGCCAGACACTCATTTTCCAGCATGGTGTTGTGCTGCTCCCATGGAAAAGGATTTTTGGAGAGATACAGAATGGGGTGAATCCCATCCTTAGTGTCTTGTGATAGCACTGCCCCCAGTCACATATCAGAGGTGTCTGTGTACAAAATGAAGAGACAGTTGAAATCTGGACGCCATATGACTGGCCCCTCACACAGCGCATTTTTGATGGTTTGAATTGCCATCTGACAATCAGGTGACCAAGAGACCTTATTCAGGGCATTTTGCTTGGTCAAGTCAGTCATTAGGGTATCAAGGGTTGAGATTTCTGAAATGAACTGGCAGTAATACCCTGCAAGTCCTAGAAAGGCCCTAACCTGTTTCTTAGTAGTTGGGATGGGGTACTCAGCTAGGGCCTTTACTTTTTTGATAACTGGGCGTAAGTGGCCATTCCCAACCATATACCCCACATATTTCATCTGCTACCACCCTAGGGCACATTTCACAGCACTAGTCATGATACCTACCTCCGTGAGTGATTTAAATATCATGGACTTATCCTGCAGGGGGCTGTCCCAATCAGGGCTGAAATATGACAACATTGCCCAGGTACCCTCTTGCATACAGCCCATTGGGAATGAGGCTGTGATTGATCATTCTCTGGAATATAGCCAAGGCTCCATGCACTCTGAAGGGAAGTATAGTAAATTGATATAGGCCAAATGGGGAGGCAAAGGCCATTTTCTCACAGGTTTTGGAAGTTAGCAGGATTTGCCAATACCCTTTGGTCAGGACCAGGGTACTAATATAACAAGCCTTCCCTAGTTGGTCCAAAAGTTCATCTACCTTTGGCATAAGGTATGCATTGAGCTTGGATGCAGCATTGACTTTCCAGAAGTCTGTAGAAAACCAGGTGGCCCTGTCTGGTTTTCAGATTAGCACAGTAGGGCTACATCATTCACTCGGTGATTCCTTAGCGATTCCCAACTCCAAAATGTATCTGGTGATAATAGTTAAGAAATATGGGAGAGTACATAACAGTGAGTGGAGAAGAGCCACTTCCTTTAGGGAGGCATTGTTTTAACCGAATGGTTGTTTTAGCGAGATGGTATCGGAAGCAAGGTACTGGTGAAGTGACTTGGGAGCAGTGAAATATGATTCTGTGGGGAGAGCTGCTGAGTTGCTGCTTTGGAGCAGTGGCTAGATTCCTTGGCTGTGTCCTTGTTAGGTGCTCTCCTCCTGGGTTTGAGGCTGGGTGTTTCCTGATTTTTGATTTTATTTTTTCTTATGTTGTATTGTGCCCCCTTCCCAGAATTATGTCTGAACTGAAGTTGATTATAAAAGGTAAGGAGTGTGTGTGTAGCACTGTTGTAGTGATATGTGACAATCGCTATGATGTACAGTACTTGCATGTGTAGGTGACCTTTTGCAGTAGCTGGTTTTACTCTCACCGTTATATTTTCACAGTTATCACATGGAACTCTCTAACATAGACTGGGTTTCCTCCCATACTGTTTCTTGTATTCTTTCCAATAGATTGTACAGTTGTTGGTGTATCTGGACATCTAGGTCTATTTCTATGTGGTTCTGGATCACATCATTTCATCCTGGTTCTGGGGAGAATACATCCTCAGAATTCTCTACCAGTCTTTGGGTTTCTTGCTTTTTGGTCAGTTTGAGCTGGTCATCCACTGGGATGGCACTTGGTTCCTTTACGAGTTTAGGGCCTATGTCCAGGGTTACATCATCAATACTCTCATCCATCAGTGAACTTGGGGCCCTTTAACATCTTCCAGGTCAATGAGCAATGCCACCCTGTCTCTCCAGGGTTTCAACTTAACATAGTAATTGTTTTTTCCTTTTTTTTCTATCTGATTGAAATACTTCATCAACCAGTTCCCTCTTTCTGAGGACCTCATATGATCTCTGCCATTTAACTAGGAGCTTACTCTTAGAACTAGGCAACAAAAAGAGTACTCTGTCATCAGACTTGAACTCCTGTAGCCTGGCCCCTTGATTATTGTGCCCTGCCTGGGTTTCATGTGCTTTTATTAAATTTGTGTTGGTAAATCTGGCAACCATGTCCAGTCCTCTTATTTGTAATAGATATTGGCACATTAGGTGGAGTAAATGCCTATTTGTCCCACAGCTCTTTTAAGGAGACCCAACGTCCCTTCAGGTTGTAGGCCGTACAACAGTTCAAAGGGTGAGAACCCAGTGGATGACTGTGGAACCTTCTGATGGCAAATATTAAACAGGGTAACAATTCATCCAAGTTTTGTACCTCGGTTGACACAAATTTAGACAGCATACCTTTTAACAATTTATTAAAATATTCCACAAAGTCATCAGTCTGTGGGTGATGCACTGCTGTCTGGAGGGATTTAACCTTCAGTAAAGCACATTCCTCCCTTATATATTTTGACATAAAGTTGATGCCTTGATCAAGTAGGATCTCCTTCAGGAGCCTAACTCAGGAAAACACTTTTATCAATTCTTTTGCAACTAACTGGGCTGTAGTGGAATGCAGGGGGGATGGCCTCAGGGTAACTGGTAGCATAATCCAATAAAACCAATATATACTGATTCCCAGATATACTTTTTAACAAATGTCCCACCATATCAACCCCAGTTCTTTCCAACAGGGTGTCTATTATGGGCAAAGAGATAAATGGGGCCTTTTTATACTTCTGGGGGCCACCAAGTGGCAGGGCAGGAAGCACAAAAGTCTGCTATTCTGCTATTTTCTTCCACATACCTGGACAGAAGAACCAGGTTAGTACCTGTGTCTTAGTTTTCTCCCTTCCCAAATGACCCACAATAGATACAGTATGGGCCAGCCTCAGTACCTCTCTTCTTGCAAACCTGGGAACCACTAACTGGTAACGTAAAAGTCACAGTTTGCTTTTAAGGTTCTACCTGATACAAAATATCATCTTTCAGTTCAAACCCTGGAAAACCTTCTGCTTTTTCTTTCATCTACCACTTTACTATTTACCATTGCTAAGTTCTGGTAGGCATTCCTGAGAACTGTATCGGCCCTTTGTTCAAAAATTATGTTAGCTATGTTATGTTATGTTTTGAAAAAATGATCTGGTCTGACCTCCGGAAAGGATCTTGTGGCTTCCTATAGATGTGGATGCCATGTCCTCATGTGAATCACCTTGGCTATTCCTTGAACCCAGGTTCTTATAGTCCCCAACCATTGCAACTTTAGATAGAGAAGCCCCTTCCATTTTCTTCCACTTATTCTGACCCCAGGCTTCTTAAACTTCCCTTCTGGGCCAAATAGTTTAGAGTAAGTAAACAGAATACATGTTCTAGTCCTTCTGCCTGTTTGACCTCCTGTGGGCATGAACTTTCAGTATTGCTCTGCAGGAGGGTATGAACCCCTTCCCAGTCTTGACCCAAGACTACTTAATGGTAAGGTTTTAGAAATTCCTACCTTTATTATTCCTGCATAGTTGTCTACTTTTAACTACACTGAGGCTGTAAGGTATTTACGGTATCCCCATGCATGCAGGCAATATTTATGGGCTCTCACCAGTGACCCAGGTTGGGCCCTACCACAGATTCTATAACCAATGTCTGCCACAGCATGAATGCACCTGAGCTGTAACTGTTTTATGCACCACTTGCACTGGTGTTTTATATGGTTTTCTGGGCTCATGTTAATGGGTGGTACTATACAGTCCACAAAATCACAGTTCAGATGGTCACAAAACTTATTGATATGCCTCACTTTACCACTATGAAAACATACAATGTCACTATCAGGTCTATGACTCCTGCCCCCCCCCCATTTGGTCACTAGACAGTGGGGTCTTGGGACTGGGAAATTTCACCAGGCCCAGGGGTTATGTCTTTCTGAAGTGGAGGGGTAAGCAATAGTTTATAACTTGGCCACTTACCCATACCAACAAGTTTGTTCCCATACACCCAAAGTCCTTTCCTATTCTGCGGGGATCTTCTCCTTGAGTCACTACCTGAGGTTTGTCATGGGTTCCACTCTTATAGTGATGTCTGCTTTTTCAGTTTCCAGGTAATATTCTATAATTTTCACTGCTCCAGCCAGAGTGGTCTGTTTATGTCCACTTACCCCATCATGGATTCAGTGTGGTAAAACATACCAGTACTGCTCCAGTACAATCCAGCCCATGAGCTCCTCTTTAGTGCATACCTCTGGTTTTAACCACCAAGAAGCCAAGTCTTATAAATTTTGTGCCAGCACTCTAGATTGTGTTCCAGCTTGAAACCCGGGGTGTGAAAGTTCCATCAGTAAGTCTTTTTATTTGTTCCAAACCAGTTTAAGATAGCTGCCTTTACCTAATCATAGTCTCTTGCAGTGGCATCAGTTAGACTTCCATAGGCAGCTTGGGCACCTCCAGTCAGGTACAGTACAATGCAAGTAGCCCAATGTTCTCAAAGTCAGGCAGTAGTAGTACTACAATTTTCTCAAAAGTCATAAGGTAGGCTTCAGGGTTGGATTTTTGTTAGCATGTGGTGGGATCCTACAGTGACTGGATTTCCTGTGACCTGGAGCTGGACAGTTTCTTTCTGTGTTCGTAGCACCTCTTCATAAACTCCTGCAGTTGCTGCTCTCTCTGTGCCTGCAGTTGCGCTTGTTGGGCCATTCAGTCTTTGCAGATGGACCTGTTGTGCCTACTGCTCATCTCTCCAAACTGGATGTGCCTGCTGCTGGTCTCCCCAAACATGCTGTTGTGTCTGATGCTGGTCACTATGAGCCTGCTGTTGCACTTGCTGAATCATACTGTCCCTTCGCATCTGGGCCTGCTGTGCTTGTATCTGGGCCTGTTGTGCTCACTGTTCTGCCAGTCATGTCAGTAGTTTGCCTGAGTTCATCTTAACCCTTATTCAGACAAGGAGGAGTTTGATCCCACCACCAGAGCCAACCTTGTGTGACAGGGTAGCAAATGGGACAGATTTGGGGTAACACTTTCAAAGAGAAAACTCTGGACACCAGTTTAAATTAAATTAATTCTGCTTTACTTTCATTAAGAGAAAAATGAAACAAACAGTTTTGTATTTAGCTTAATAAGAAAATTTTTGCAGTTACAGGTAACATATTGGTGAATATAGGTATATGTAGAAAATGTAAGTAAACACTGTTATATGCTTAGTTTATAATTCAAGGGCTAATCATCCAACCATAATGCATAACATATGATGATCCTTATATATGACTGCATTACAATATTGTACTTCTGGTTGGAAGATCTTGTGAAACTTGAAAACACCAATAAACTGAATTAAAAAAAAATGAAAATTCTTGCAGTTCAGTCTCTTGCTGTCTCTACTTGCATCTCCATGAAACAGAAACCTTATACTTGGGTTCATACTTGGGTGCATAAGACAGCAGAAGGCTTGTTGTCCATATCAGTTGCCCCAACTACACAGTGGAAGTAACAAGGTTACTAACCTGTATGTATTTATCCAGCCTAGTTTTAAAAAACATGGAAACTTGGTGCATTAGCTACTTCCTTAGGTAATTTGTTCCATAATTTAACTGATCTGGTCAAAAAACTTTGTTTCCATACCTCTGTTCGACACCTGTTTTCTATAATTTAATATTTGTGTCCTCTCATATCATATTTATAATCCTTATTCACTAGCTGTAAGTCTACCCTCAATTTATTGTCTTCAAAAATTCTATGTAATAGAAGTAAATCCCCTCTTTTTTGTTTTAGATCCAGTGGCCATAGATTCAAGTAACCCAATCTTTTCCTGTAGGTTTTTCCTTCACAACTTCTTATTAACTTTGTAAATGTCCTTTTTGGTCTTTCGATTAACCTTTTATCTTTCTCTAAATATGGACTCCAACTTGGTATTCTATAGTCTAAAATTGGTTTTATGTAACTATTATATACAGGCATCATCACTGTTTCATTTCTTGAATAGACACTTCTCCTGACACTATTTGTTATATACATTGCTTTGTTTGCTACGTATTTACAATGGTTTTCTCACTATAATTATTTCTTCTGACGTATATCCCCAGATCCTTTTCACACTCATGTATTTAAATTGATTCCATTGATGTTATAATCTTGACAAATATTATTCCTTCCCATATGCAATATACTACACGTCTTCAGGTTCAGCTTTATCCCATTTTTCTCAGTCCAATCAGCCATAGCAAGGATATCTTCACCAAACCTTAACCTGTTTTCGAATGTATCAACTGTTCCCCCAATTTTTACATCATCTGTAAATGTTACTAACTTATTTCCACTATTTAATTTGAGATCTGCTATATATGTGTGTATGTGTGTATATACTGTGTATACATATATATATATATATATATATATATATATATATATATATATACACAAAAGTAATGGGCCTAGCACAGATCCCTGTGGTACCCCACTTTCAACCTCTAATTCATTTGAGATAAACCCCTGAATTCTTACTGATTGGTTTCTGTTCATTAATAATGTGCAATCCATCTAATGATGGTGATGGCAAGACCTATCTCCACCATCTTTAAAATTAGAGCCCTATGGGGAACAGAATCAAAGGATTTACTAAAATCTAGCAACACCACATCCATTGGTGTCCCTTTGTCCAAATGTTCCCCTATAAAGCTATACAAATTTATTCAATTGGTGTTGCACGATCTGTTTTCTACAAATCCATGTTGTAGCTCATTAATCTTATTGTTATCCTTCAACCATCCCTTGATTTCTTCCACTATTAAACTTTCTATAATCTTCCTCACCATCGATGTCAAACTAATGAGTCTGTAATTTGCTGGGTTTGCCTTATTTTCTTTCTTATAAATGGGAACAACCTCTGCCCTCCTTCAATCTCTCGGAACATATCCTTCTTTGGATGACCTTATACTTATGGCTGCTATTATTGGAGCCAATTTGATAATTAATTCCTTGAGGAACCTTGGGTGCAGCTTATCCGGAACAGGAGATTTATTGACGTTAAGTTGTTCAAGTTTCACAAGGACTTTAGAACTAGTAATACATTTTGCAGGATCATGTTTTGCATTTTTAAATAAACCTTCAACATTCCTATCATCTGACTTAACAAAAACCAAACTAAAATACTCATTAAACTCTCTTGCCATCTCCATTGGTTTAGTGTATGTTTTACCATCAATATTTAAAGGCCCTATTACTCTTGACTGATTTTTTTTTTTATCATTTATATAGGAAAGGAAGTTCTTCCTGTCCCCTTTTTCATTTGCAAGTCTAAATTCTGTATTCTGTTTTGCTTGTTTTATATAATTTTTCAAGTTATGTAGTGATTTCTTATATTTCTCCTTTTTCTTTTCTGTTGGATTTTGTTTTGTATTTTATATAACTTTTTTCTTGTTACTTGATTTTATAATTTTCTTGGTTAACCATATTGATTTTTTTACCTCTACTATTGTACAATTTCTTTGTTGGTATATGTTCCTGGCTAACCCTCTCTAGAACATGTACAAATAGGCTCCAACATTCCTCAGCTGACAGACCCTTGGTCAACTTATTCCTATCTACTGCTGCTAATTCTTGTTTAATAGCCATATAATTCACTTTATTGTATAGTTTGTGTATTGTTTTACCCTTTAGCTCCTTCTTACTTTTTCAATTTGGAACTTAATCACGTCATGGTCACTATTTCCCAATGGTGGATAATGCATTACATTAATCACCTCTTCATTAATGCTTGAGAGTATAACATTCAAACTATTGTTACCCCGGTTGGAGTTACTGTGCATTGTTCTATTCCTGCTGAATACAGCTGTGATTGGATCTTATTTGCCACTGAACTGCTGGGGCAACATAGTTCATTTCAATTTATGTCTGGTAAATTTAGGGCCCCAACTAGTATTATATCATTATATTCTGCTTCAGCTAAAATATTTATAATACAAGCTTCAGTTTCCTCTTTTAGAGTATCTGGTGGTCTATAAAGGACTCCCATTTTGAACTTCTTTCCACAAAGCCCAATAATATCAACCCAATATGTTCAATTCCATCTTTAAGGAAGAGAGCTACCCCCCTTTGTTCTTATGTTCTCTTTCTTTACTCACTAGATAGTAGCCAGGTATATTTTTATTCCATCCACTATCATTGTACCACCAACTTTCTGTTATTCCTACCATATCAACGTTTTCCTTGTCTATCATAATTTTCAGCTCATCCACTTAGTCTTTATTTAAGTTTTTAGTGTTATAAAACATTACCCTCACATCACAAATGTCTCTAGAATTGTTATTATTATTAGCCTTGTTAACTGTGTCTTTATAGTTTTTCTGTATGGTTCTCCATCCCCCTTTTATTTAGTTTAACTGCTTATTTATTATATTTCTTATCCTAATCCCTAATACTCTACTTCATCAACAACTCAAATGTAAACCATCCTTACCATACATTTCTGCCTTACCATTAAATACATCCCACTGCTTTAAAAAATGAAATTCCTTTTCCTGTGCCCATTTTCTTAACCAAGAATTGGCCAGGCAAATTGTCTTGTTTTTATGTACAGATGCTCTTGGTTCTGGGAGGATTTCAGATATAATAAGGTCACTATTTTTATCCTTTAATTTTTCTGCCAGCAAAGTCTTCTTGTATATATCGTAATGCGTTTTTATTCAAATCATTTATTCCAATGTGTACTACTGCTACAGGATTGTGACCAGCATCCTTAAATATATTGTCTGTACTATCAATTAAATCCTGTACCTGCACTCCTGGAAAACTGCTTACCATTCTACGCTCTTTATCCATTTTACAAATATATTGATCTGTATATTTAATCATAGAGTCTCCCATAACTATTACTTGTCTGTTTTCCTTTTTCATTCTCTGTCTTATTAGACTCTGGGTTTTCATCAATAACAATCTCCCCTATTTCTTCTTGGGTCTCTTCTTGTTGGCTAAGTTCAATAAAACAGTTTTGTAGTGTGATAATAGTATAATTCTCCTTGTCCTTTGACCTTTCTCCATTTAAGCCCCTCTTGATTTCCCATCCACTCTATTTTTTACTAACAGAGGGCTTCTACCTCTTTTCTTCCATTTTACTGATATAACTGTGTACCATTCTTCTTGAACTACTGGTTCTACATTTGATTTATCCAATTTTCTTTTGGAAGTGCCCTCACCTACCATTGTCAAATCGCTTCCTAGGGGTTCCTTATTTAAACTGGACAGTATTCTTAGCTTCTTGGTCATTTCTAAATGATTTCCCTTGGCCATCTCTAATTGCTTAGAGAAATCCTGTATCATACAATGTAATTCCTTGTTCTGAATACATTTCTTGCACTCAAAACTCTCATAGTTGGTTCCTACATCAACTATCATATATATATTACAGAACCGACACAGTAAACACAAATTCCCATTCTGGGATAGAAAGGATGTGGCCATTGTCAGCCCATTGGAACTTACAGTATTTCTTTGTTTCCCTTAGTATTTCTAGCATTTATTTATTGTTACCCTTGCTCCCTTTTACCGGAAAACAGATTAACTTGCTCAATGATGCCGTGTCCCAGCGTATGTCTCCATGTGCATCACTCGAGCTCTTTCCACTCACTGAGCTGCTCATTTTATTACTGTCACATGACCCAGAACTGTCTAGGGGTCACATCCCATTCTGAAGCAAGTTTAGCAGTACTCAAACTTTAAAATGCCCAAGTATAGTAACAGGGATTAATGCCCCAGTAGCAGCATGTAACTGTGGACAAAAACTGCCCCTTACCAAACAATGTATAGTTCCTATGTCTCACTTCAGAACTACTCGTTCAGAAGGTTTACAGGTTCACTTCCTGTTTCTAGTACCAGGACCCTCGAGCCCTAGCAACAGTAAAAGTTTTAAATAAAATAAAGAAAGAGAACTGCTCACTGCACAGACTACCTGTCACACCGCTGTTGGTAGTCACACAGGGAAATTCTGCACTATCAAACCTTCTTTGCTTGTTCACCCTTCTCCCTTTACAAGGCTCAAATGCTGTTTGCTAACATACTCCATCCCCCAAGAAACAACCAACAGGTTGATCATTCAGTTCAATGAGGCCTTAATGGGCCAAAATTACAATAAAAGGGGTTTGATACAAATCACACCAAAACCCCTGTTGTAACCTTCATTGACTGTGTTGCAGGGTTGTGAAGTGGTTTATGGGTGAAAGAAGAATAATTGACATACACTACATCATATATATCTAGCTGTCTTGAAATGTCTAACAGGAAATACCATCTTTTCCATTCTTATATTACTTTTATGCTAGATATGTGACTTCTGAACTATGTTTTTTTCTGCATAAGGTCAGAAGGATACTAAATTATGTACACATGATCTGATTTGCATGCAATGTATGCTTTTATCGCAACTTCCTTATTTGAGTAAATTTTTTATATTCTTTGTTTTGTAAGTGTTGTCACAAAGTCAATAGTCCCAACAGCAATAGTTGCAGTCTACTGATAGAATGTTGAAGCCTTTCAGAAAGTTACCACATTCTTTCCTTGGGACATCATGAACTGCATTACATGATAAGTCCTTGAAATTATTATAGTGTTTTGCTGCTGTAAGTGGCCTGTCCTCAAATACTGCATGACCTATACCTGTTGTCTACAGGATGTGCCAGTTTTTAAAGATTGAGTTCTTTACTGTTCCAAAGTGGATGTCATATAACATAACCATTACAAGTTTGTCATCATGTAGTTTTTATTTTGGTATTAATGTTTATGCTCTCTAGAGTCTAATACTGCCTCTACTTTGCTATTGGTATTGTTTGGGCATTGTATCCCCTGAATGAATGGCAAGGCAAGGCGTCATACACATCAACATTACTATCCATAAAATAAAACAAGAAAAATTTCAGCAATAAATTAGATACCAAATAAATAAGTAGGCAAGGCTTAAACTAAAAACAGCAGCTATAAGGGGCTGATGAATGATAGCATCCTCACTTATACTAATATCTGCTTACTTGACAAGTGTTCAGTCATGTGCTACAATGACTGAGGACATTATAATTTTTTCATTTCAGGTGTGGTAATCAATTTTTAATATATTCTGGAACATTAACAATTATGACACAAATATAATTTTCATATGTTCCAAGAATCAATCTTCATCCTTGATTCCCACTTGTGGATCACAGCACAACCTTAAAGAAAGCCCTAGGGCCGGGGAGGCTGGAGTTCTGGGTTCATCCACGATAGAATCTATTCAATATTTGTCCTGCCAAAAGTGGCATGCTGCCTGACATGGTTATCAAGGGCATAGTGCTTGATAAATGTGTGAACAGTGCTTCAAGTTGCAGCTCAGCAAATTTCTGCCAGGGAAGAGGCAACTGCTCTGGTGGAGTCAGCACATACCATGCCCTCCAGTTTAACCTGAACCATAATAAGAGACACAGAAACTAAGCACTCTGACCGTTGGGTGTGAAAATGTATTGTACAGTACAAATGGTGCTGACAAAATTACGAAGACATGTAAGAGATCCAACGGTGTCAACTGACATACAAACAGCATCAAAATGTGCAAAAATCAGCGTTTGAGAGCACCTTGCCTGTATCTGTTTGGACCACCTACACTTCAGCAGCAGACCCTCTTTCTCAGGGAGACCTTAACTGTGGAATACTGCAAGCCAGCATCAGAAAGGCCCAGTAAGTACTCCAGAATATAATCAGGTGAACATCTGAAGGGGTCCATTGATATTTTGGAGCACCAGACAGAAAATATATTCCACTTGGTTGTGTATGTCTTTCTGGTGGGAGGTTTACAGGTAGGCACAATTATTTCTGAGATGCTCTGAGATACCTTGTACCTGTACATTTCTATCTCTTTAGGAGCAAGGCCAGGAGATGAAGGGAGGGCAGGCTGGAATGGACCAAATGACCCTGAGTCAATAAGTCCATCTGAACCTTGCTGAACAAAAGTCAGTTCAACACAGGAAACCATATCTGTTGAGGCTGTCAGCAGGGGGTCACTAGGATCATCTTGCTTATATATGCTTCCAGTTTGAACAATAGTCTCTGAATGAGAGGATTGGAGGCAATGCATACTGAAGCAGACTTGGTCATGGTAGTCTGAATGCATCCTGCCAAAAAACTCCATGTCATTGTCTTCTGAAGAATAGAGGAAGTTTGGCATTAATTTAAGATACAAACATGTCTACATTTAGGTTGCCTCTCTTGTCAAATAGCAATGTCTCAATGTCTGGTGCTAGTGACCATGCAAGAGGATCTGCCTCTGTTCAACATAACTCATCTGTCAAAGTGTTCTAGACTTCAGGCAGGCAGATGGTTTAGAGCAGTATCCTCTGCTATAGGCACCACTCCCACACTCTCATCACCTCCTTGCAGAGATGGTAACAGGGTATCCTCCTTGCTCATTGATACAATACATAACAGACTTGTTTTGTCTGTGAAAGAGAACTGTCTTTTGACTTCACAAGTCCACTTGGGCTTTCAGACCATATAGAACTTCTTGTATCTCCAGCACATTAATGTGCAGATGTGTCTATGATGGGTCCTAGCACCTTGTGTCTGAAGGCCCTTGCAGTGGGATCCCCATCTCAACAAAGAGGCATCCATGGTGATTGGCACTAGAGGTTGTCCTTCACTGACCACAGCATCAGAGACCTCACCCAGGGTTTGATCACCTGAATGGGGCAGTTATGAGAGTGTGATGCCTGTGATCACTAGGTACTAAGCATCTGTTGACATGTCCTCATGTGTAGCCATGCCAGTGGTATTGTGAAGCACTGTGAACACTGAGGAGGATCTTAAGCCCAGCATGTGCTGCATGGAATGGACTTGCACAGGCTTGTGTTCCATTATGTAGCATTCCTACTGCAAGCCTGAATACAGTCTGCTGTCTAGGAGGAAAACCCAAGCCCAGGTCATGTGTAGAACAGCTCCTGTGAACAGTAGTTCATGGAAGGGTTCCAGCTGAAACTGAGGGGTTCAGCAGGACTCCCCTGGATGTTACTGAGAGACAGTGGCCACTGCCTGCTTTGTCACCTGTCTGGACAAGCTTGAGATTAGCCAGTTATCCAGATACAGGAAGACTTGGAGTCCTAGCTTTCAAAGGTGTGCTGAGAGTACTGCAAAGCACTTTGTAAATCCAGTGGGTTACAAGACCCAAGGCAGCATGGTTTCACAGGAAAAAGTCATGCCAAATGAATCTGATAGATTTCTTTGACTGGGTGACCAAGGAACTAGATCAGTGTGGAGCAGTGAACGTGGCCTAACTAGATTTCAGTAAGGTGTGTGACACTGTTTCACATAGGAAACTAGTAAGCAAGTTGCATAGCTTAGCAATGGGTCCAAAGGTGGTAAACTGGATAAAAAAATTGGTTAGGGAATAGGTGATTGAGGGTGGTGGTAAATGGAGTTCACTCCAAGAAAGGGAGGGAGGGTGACCAGTGGGGTGTCTCAGGGATCAGTGCTGGGACCGATCCTCTTTAATTTCTTTATGTGACTTGCAGAGGAGTCGGAAGAGATGGCCTGCCTCTCTGTGGATGGCACAGAAATCTGCAATAGTGTGGACACTCCTGGGGTGGAAAAGATGAGCAGAGACCTGAGAAAACAACAGAATTGGTCAAGGGTATGGCAGCTGGGTTTTAATGCAAAAAAAAAGTGCAAAATAATGTGCTTGGGGCACAGAAACCCAAGGGTGGAATACAAAATGGGTGGTGTGGTATCGATGACCATCAAGCACCGACCTGTTCCCACAACCTCTCACAGCACTGTAATGTCCCTCGCCCCCCTACTTTTCTCCACTCACCATGTACCTTATCTAATTGTGTAGCCAGTTTTGCTGTATTAGTATCATTGCACATTGCAGTGTCAGTGGCTCAGTAGGTAGCACACTCGTCTCTGAGGCCAGGAGATCAGAGGGCTGTGGGTTCAGTTCCCACATCTGGCACTTGGGTTGATATCCCAGTACTGACACTGTAGTGCAGCATGAGATGGGTGCTGCACTTCTGAGGTGCCATCTTTCAGATGAGATGTTAAACCGAGGTCCCATCTGCCTGGATTGGTGGTAGTTCAGGTATATGTTAAAGATCCCATGGCACTTATCGAAAAGAGTAGGGGAATTTCCCCAACGTCCTGGCCAAATTTCCCTCATTCACTAAAAATACCACCAACAGCTTAATCTGGTTCAAGGTCAGTTGGCATTCATCTGTATCCCCCTCCCCCCGGGTCGTGCCTGAAAATAGGTAGGATGTGTCTAGTGCACTTACCCGGTCAACAAAAACGAAATAAATAAATAATAAATAAAATCATGGAATGTATGTATGCTCCCATTGTATGCTATTTTGTATTGCTGTATTAATTATCATGTAAAGTATCTTATGCTACCTACTGTAAACTATTTTTGTTACTGTTGTGATTGTGTAATCTAATTCTCATCTTCCCTATCACCCAGATTGCACCTGGAAATGAGCCCTGGCTCAGTGTGCCTTTCCCGGTCACCAAATGTTTAAATAAAAGATAAAAAGAAAAAGAGCTGGGGTAATCATATTGGAAGATTTCAAGGTGGCCAGCCATTACAACAAGGCAGTTGGGAGCTCAAGTGAGATGCTGCGGAGCATAGGCAGGGGTCTCACCAGCAGAACTTGGTAGGTGGTGTTGCCTCTGCATAGATTGCTGGTTAGACCCCACCTAGAGTATTGTGTCCAGTTCTGGAGACCACATCTATGGAAGAACATAGACAGAGTGGAGACAGTCCAGAGGAGGGTAACTAAAATGGTGCAGAGTCTGCATCAAAAGCACTATGAGGTGAGACTAATGGACCGCAATATGTACACCGTAGAACAAAGGAGGAAGAGGGGAGATATGACAGAGAATTTTAAATACCTCACGTGGTAAATAAGATACGGGAGGGGAGTATTTTTCAGAAGAAAAGGAGATCATGAACAAAGGTACAGGCTATGAAGCTGGAAGGAGGTTGATTCAGGTGAGATGTGAGGAAGTACTTCTTTACAGAAAGAGTGGTGGATTTCTGGAACAACTGCTTCAGGTTGACGACTTGTGACAGTTTGAGAACAGCTACAAATCCAGTCTTAACACAATGTATCCGAGCAAGCAAGCAATTAATTCTCATGCCACTCTTTTTGGAAATACAGTCTTAACTTCTGTGCAATGTGATTTGATACTGGCCATTGAAATCCTGAATTTACATACTATTAATACAGTGTGCCATGTAAGTCAGGAGGGCTAGTACTTTCTTGCTATTGGAAGACACTGCACCTCTTGACAAAACAGGGACAAATAAAATAAGTAGATTATGTGCATTCTTTATTTGGTGATAAACACAGTGCAGATAAATATAGAGACATAACAGTGCACATAACCATTAATGCACTCCGGAGGTTGTTGCTACCTTATATTTTAATATATTCCTGCACTGCATTTGTCAACAAAGAAGGAAGATTGCAAATAATTTACTGATTTGTGCTGGTCTTAGCAACTGGTACAGCATCCATCAACTGCAAGTGAGTGCTAGTCTTCCCTTTTTACCTGAACTCTCTATGCTATGTGCACCTCTAGCCCCTGGAGCAGCTTCCATTTCATGCAATCAGTTTATTTGAAATCAAGGTCTAAACTGATTTTTTTCCCCTTTTGGGCACCCATGATAATTTTAAATGTAACTTTTTTATTTACACATCCTTTGCAATTTCACATCTACAAAGAGCTTTTTCTGTTTCTGCTCTATTTTTATGTTTGCTTGCATGCATGTGCAAGAAACATAGTGCCACCATATGAATTTTCATAGGTGTAACACCCCGCTTCCAATGCCCTGCTTCTTCTTGCAGGCATGGCCTCACCGCACCAATAAATGTCCAAGCTGTCTATGACAGCAGTTCAGATGCAGTGGCATAAGTTGAAAGCAAAAGATGGCTACAATCAGTGGTGATAACATGTAGGCAATTTGCATACTGCCATCGGCAGTATGCAAAGTGCCTACACGTCAGCACTGCATCTGAACAGCAGTCATAGACAGCTCTGTTTTTTTCTTGGTCCCACCCAACAAACACCAAAGTAGCATGCTGGAAGCCCACCCCAGCGTGCTCATGCTCACTCCCCCCACACACTGTATGGCTGATGAGGGTGCCCAGTCCCCCGTCGGCTCCACTGCCCCCCCAAACAGACTTCCAGGTGCCATGCTGGGAGCCCACCCCAGCATGGCAAAAGTCTGTGGGGCTGACAGGGGTGCCCAATCCCAGTCAGCTCCACTGTACTCCCCCAAAACAGACTTCCAGGTGCCAGGCTGGGAGCCCACCCCAGTGTGGCAAAAGTCCATATGGCCGACGGGGGTGCCCGATCCCCTGTCAGCTCGGCTGCCCCCCAAACAAATCTTCAGCTGCCATGCTGAGCCTCACCCCAGCATGGCAAAAGTCCCATGTCGCTTCCTCCTAAAAAAGGAAAACACCACTTGTTAAAAAAAAAAAAAAGGTCCTCATTGACTGTCTTGCTCCCTCCCCAACCCGCCGCCATCCTCTGCACACCCACCTCCCCACTCCCCTGACCCCATATAACCCCCAGAGCCCAGCACGACCATCTTCGTGGACCGGGAACACGCCTACACTCTTCAAAGCCGGCTGCAAACTGAAGAAATGCCAATAAGCTGTATAATGGCATAAACTGATTTTTTCCAATTTTGGTGCATATCTCAGCCATTTTGGGGACTTTTTTCACCAAATTTTCAACATGGGGTTCTTGGAGCACCACCTCATGAACTCAGTCACTGTCATTTTGTTATTCGGTCCATAAAGGTGATTTCATGGTCACTACGTTGAACCATCTTAGGGGACTGATTAATGAAATGACAGTGTCATAGTTCATGAGGTAGGCCCCCAAAAACCCTATGTTGAAAATTTGGTGAAAAAATTCTCAAAAATGAGTGTTTATGAGTGTGTGTTGCACAGTTCCTACGCACTCTCGTAACTTTGAGAATTTTTAATATTTTCACTCCAGATTTTCAACATTGCCATTTTATCACACCTCCTTATTAACAGTACAGCTGTCATTTTTCATACATATATCACCCAAAAGGTGTTTTCGCACATGTAGCACACATGGTGCAGTCGGTGTATGAAATCAATGTTCGGGACACATTAAAAAAATCATAGTGACACTGTTCATGAGCAGAGGTGTTAAAATGGCTATGTTGAAAATTTGGTGACAAAAATCCATTAAATGACTCTGTTATGAGCATGTATTGCGTTCACAAATTTGTAATATTTTCAATCCAAATTTTCAACATTGACATTTTTCCACACCTCCTTATGAACAGTACAGCTGCCATTTTTCACACCCTGGCTGAAATGTATTTTTGCAGTTCCGGTGCAGAATAGCATGGTCACTGTAGGGAAATTAGTATTTGGGACAGATTAAGAAAATCACAGTGACAATGTTCATGAACAGAGGTCCCAAAATGCCTATGTTGAAAATCTGCTGTAAAAAAATCCCCAAACTAATTACATTGTGGGGTACATTGCGCAGTTTCTACGCATGCTTATGACTTCACCAGTTTTTGTATATTTTCACTCCAGATTTTCAACAATGTCATTTTTTACACCTCCTCATGAAGAGTACACCTGTCACTTTTCACATCCTATTTGAAATGTGTTTTTTGTGCCTGTGGCGCCAAATGGCACAGTCGCTGTGCAAAGTCAGATTTCGCCAAATGAACTGATAGTGTCACTATTCATGCGGTGGGGTCACAAAAAGCCCACGTGGAAAACTTGGAGTAAAAATACCAAGAAACACCTAGAGCATTAGGGTTTTCAATTATAACGCCCTACACTATAGGGACTGACAGGCATCAGGGGTGTGACTTAGTATTGTCGACAGTAATGCTCATGTCATTCCACCCCCACCTTGCAGTCAGTGATAGGCATCGAGGTGCACCTTGGACCTTTTGCACCCAGAGTTCACCCCATTCTCTTATACTGCACCCATTTCAGCATATTTCCTTATGGAATGAGGTGAATGCAAAGCCCAAACACCTCAAGGCACACCTCGACACTTGTCAGTGTCTGAAGGGTAGGGTGAGGTGAAATGCTGTCACCGTCATGAGCGATAACCCAAAGGCACAACCCAATGCCTGTCCATTTCTGCAGGGTGAGGGTGGAGCTGGCATCAGTTCAATACTTCAATGCCATTCCTATACTGCATCTGTCTAACACTTGCACTTCCACTACTAATGCCAGCAAGTAAACATTCGGTATTGACAAATGCTTGTTGATCTTGCTGCAGCGAAAGCTATCACAGCTGGGTTCTTGTCCATCTCAGGTTGTAGTATTGCTATTTACCACTTGCATGGACTAACATTCCATTCAGCAGTAAGTGCTTTTATGTAGTTTTTAAAATGCTTTGAAGATATTTATATCTTTTTTTTGAATCTCTAGTTTTCCATTCTTTTTTACGTTCACTTTCGCGCATGTGCAAGGAACATCTTGGGAGAATGGGACACTTTGGAGGTGTGCCTGTCCTGTGCAATCCCCTGCTCCACTGAGCAGGCATGGTGGTCCTACACCAATCGATGCGGTGCTGTGTATGACAGCGGTGGTCTTCTCTTCAAAGAAAACCACTGCTGTGTGCTGGCAACGTGTCATACCCCCCCCCAAATCTTTGGTGCCACGCTGGGAGCCCACCCCAGCGTGGCAAATGTCCTACGTCATCTGCCGACGGGGGTGCCCAATCCCCCGTCGGCTCCACCTCCCCCAAACAGCTTTCCCTGCTGCCACGCTAGGAGCCCACCCCAGCATGGCAAACGTCCCGCCTCATCTGAGTTAAAAAAAAAAAACTGTAAAAAGAAATCGTTCCATCACTGTCTCCCACCCCCTCCCACAACCCGCACCCACCCACTGCACACCCTGCCTCCCCACACCCCTCACCCCATACTTACCACGGAGCTCGGCGACAATCATCGCTGGACCGGAACACGTCTGCAACTCTTCAAAGCCGATCGCAACTGAGGAAATGCCGGTAAGCTGTATAATGGGTAGATGCGTTTTTTCAACTTTGTTGCATATCTCAGGCATTTTTTGGAATTTTTGCACTAAATTTTCAACATGGGGTTTTTGGGACCCCGTCTCATGAATTCTGTCACTGTCATGGCGTTATTCGGGCCCGAAGGGTGATTTCGCAGTCACATCGTGAAATCACCTTTAATGCCCAATTAATGAAATGACAGTGCCAGCATTTGTAAGGTGGGCTCTCAAAAAGCCTATTTTGAAAATTTGGTTGAAAATTCCTAAAAATGACCGTTTTATGAGCGTGCATTATGCAGTTCCTACGCAGGCTCATAAGTTCACAAAATTTCAATATTTTCACTCCAGATTTTCAACATTGCCATTTTACTACACCTTCTTATGAGTAGTACAGCTGTCATTTTTCAGATCTCGCCCAAAATGTGTTTCCGCCCATGTAGTGCACAATGGGGCAGTCGGTGTGCGAACTCAATGTATGGGACACATTAAGAAAATCACAGTGACACTGTTCATTAGCAGAGGTCTTAAAATGGCTATGTTGAAAATTTGGTGAAAAAATTCCTAAAAATGACTGTTTTACAAGTGTGCGTTGCGCAGTTCCTACGCACGCTCGTAGGTTTGCGAATTTTCAATATTTCCACTCCATATTTTCAACACTGCCATTTTACCATATCTCCTTATGAGCAGTACAGCTGTCATTTTTCACATCCTGCCCAAAATGTGTTTCCGCCCATGTAGCGCACAATGGCGCAGTCGGTGTACGAGCTCAATGTATGGGACACATTAAGAAAATCACAGTGACACTGTTCATGAGCAGAGGTATTAAAATGGCTATGTTGAAAATTTGGTGAAAAATTCTTAAAATGACTGTTTTATTAGGTGTGCATTAGCAGTTCCTACGCACGTCAGAAGTTCGCGAATTTTCAATATTTGCACTCCAATGACTTCCAAATACCTAAACAGCACATACAAGTAAGCAACATTCGGCATTGATAAATGCTTGTACTTCTTTGTCACTGATTTTTTTAAGCCATGTCCAAGTGCCAAATACCACTGCAAATACCTGCAAGCGAACGTTCGGCATTGACAAATGAAACATAGAAACATAGACTTTGACGGCAGATAAGGACCGCTAGGCCCATCTAGTCTGCCCATTTCCCTACCTATAGGATAGGCCGCAGATCCTAGTTAACCAACAGCCTATATCTTCCTGCCCCCCACAAGAATTGCCTTATGACTGTTCCATGCATTCTTGAATTCTCCCACAGTTTTATACCCACAACTTCCTCAGGAAGGCTGTTCCATGCATCCACTACCCTCTCTGTGAAATAATACTTCCTCACATTGCCCCTGAACTGCCCTCCTTCTATCTTTAAATTGTTTCCCCTTGTTCTTGCAAGTCTCTTTTTCTGAAAGATGCTACCCTCTTGGACTTTGTTGATTCCTTGAGGTACTTGAAAGTTTCTATCATGTCCCCTCTCTCCCTTCTTTCCTCAAGGGTATACATATTAAGCTCCTTTAGTCTCTCCTCATACAGCTTCTCTTGCAGACCTTGCACCATTTTAGTTGCCCTCCTCTGGACTGCCTCTATCCTGTCTATGTCCTTATGGAGATGGGTGTCCAGAACTGGACACAGTATTCCAGATGGGGTCTCACCAACTGTCTGTACAGAGGATAACAACTTCCTGTTTTCTGCTGATGATGCCTCTCCTATACATCCCAGTATACCCTGGCCCTCCCTACTGCCTTCTCACATTGCTTGCTAACCTTAAGGTCATCTGATATGATTACCCCAGGTCCCTTTCCTGTTTTGTTGTTGTTACTACCTCCCCACATTGTGTATTCTTCCCTGGATTCTTGTTTCCCAGGTGCATTATTTTGCACTTTTTGCATTGAATACTAGCTGCCATCGTCTGACCATTCCTCCAACCTTGCCAAGTCCCTTTCATCCTTTCCACGCCTCCTTGTGTATCAACCCTGTTGCAGATCTTTGTGTCATCTGCAAAAGGCATACTTTTCCTTCCAGTCCCTCTGCAATGTCACTGATGAAGACATTAAAAGGACTGACCCTAATACTGAACCCCGCGGTACCCCACTAGTAACCGCCCTTTCTTCAGAGTGGACTCCATTTACAATTACCTTCTGTGTCCTGTTGTCCAGCCAATGTTTTACCTAGGCTACCACCCTGGGACCCACTCCCAGGCTGATTAATTTGACTAATAATCTTTGTGTGGGACTGTGTCAAATGCCTTAAAGTCTAGGTAGGCCATGTCCACAGCCCCTCCCTGGTCTACTACTTTGGCCACCCAGTCAAAGAAATCTATTAGATTCATCTGACTTGACCTTCCCGCTGTGAACCCATGCTGCCTTGGATCCTGTGCTCCACTGACCTCTAGGTACTCAACTATTCTTTCCTTCAGAAGTGACTCCATCACTTTCCCTACCACAGAGGTCAGACTGACAGGTCTGTAGTTTCCTGCCTCTGTCTTGGTCCCACTTTGTGAAGGGGAATCACGCCCTTTCCTCCAGTCCTCGGGTACCACACCATCCTCCCATGATTTATTAAAAAGAGTAGCCAGTGGTTTCACTAGTTCCTTCCTTAATTCTTTTAGAATTCTGGGGTGAATTCCATCAGGACCCATTGCTTTGTCCACCTTCAGTTTTAGGAGTTCTTGCAGAACCCTTTCTTCTGTGAAAGGACTGGGATCGACTCCCCTATCAAGAGTGCTTCTGTTAATTGGATTAGGCACTTCCCCCTCCTCTTCCTCCTCCTCTTGCTTGCTTGTTTAAGTATATTACTGTTAAGTATTTAAGTGAAGTGTAAGTAGGTTCCTTGCTCAATAGTTATTACATCAGCTGTACCATGTATAGATACTTGCTAACAAACCAATATTTAAATTCATTTCAGTATCTCATAAGAATATTATCAAATAATTCAAAAGATGGCAGTATAATCAGATGTATGTGAGATATTATTCATTTAGCTATTCAGACATGTCTAACCACTGTTAAACTACTGTCCTATAGTATATGTGTAAGTGACTCTGTATGTAGGACATTTCCCACTGGGGCTGAAACATTGGAAGGTTGTGGTTTCTAACACGACACCTAGTACTGACACTGTAGTGCAGTGCGGGGGTGGGTGCGGCACTTGCAAAGTGCCACCATTCACATGAGACATCAAACCAAAGTCCCTTTGCCCATCTCTGGTCACTGTCCAGGTGGAAGTAAAAGGGGTCTTGAATGTGCAGCCCACATGGCTAATAAAAACGCTTTTGTACTTGCAGTATAATGGGGCTTGCCACTAAAAGGCAAGCCAGGTTGTCTGATGACCCCTGCCAGGAAGGAGCACAAAAGGGTGAGGGATGGGGGAAGGGAGAGGAAAGAGCAGGTAGAGGGGGTGAGGCTTGTGACATCACCAAGCAGGTAGAGGGGGTAATATGACAAGGCAAAACCAGAGCCCCAGGGATTGGCTGGGGGGTGGAGCACCAAGGGTTCCTTACCAGGGGTTCTACAGGAGTATATCAGGCCAGGACACAGGTAGGACAACCTCTTTTGCTGGGATTTTTTCAGATTGAGAACTCAGCACATTGTTAGTATGCAAAGCTAGCGTGAGGACAAGCAGACGGCCGAATTCAGTGGATGTCTTGCGGTTTGTTTTACAAAAAAAAGATGCTGGTGCAGCGGGGCCTTGAGGGGCCGTCAGGTGCATGCCAGGTCCTGGAGCTAGGGGCTGCATGTGTTGGTTGGGGTTTAGGTGGGGTATTGCAGCACATGGCTGTTGTTGGGGGGAGGTGATGGGTGCAGTTCATGCAGGTTTGGTGGTCGGGAAGCATGGCGGCAGGGCCTCCATGGCCATGGGGGCATGTTTGGGCCTGCAGGTATGGGCCAGCAGGTCAGGTGTGTGCCCCATGGGGTTTGGATGGCACAGCAGACTGCACCCTGGATCATGGCGGCACATTACAAGGCATGTAAGAATACAAAAATAAATAAATGTGTGTGTATGTATGTATATATATATATATATATATATAGAGAGAGAGAGAGAGAGAGATCTCTCTCTCTCTCTCTCTCTCTCTCATATATATATATATATATATATATATATATATAGATATCGCCTTCTAAATATATATATATATACACACACATACACATATATATATATATATACACACATCGAATAAAAATAAATAAAAAGTTTGGGTAAAATTGAAGCGGATGCTGGGGGTGGTGGTCCACAGTGGGCTACTGGCTCATGGGGTAGAGGCTTGCCATGGGTAGGAGAGGGTTTTTTTTGATTCTGACTGACGTCTTCAAATTATGTGAGTGGGAGGGGAAGCAATGGAGGTGTGCAGACAGCCAGTGCAGAAGGAAAAAATGGCTGATGTGGGTTACTGGCTGTGGGCCAGATGTAGGGGCTCAGCAATCTGATGAATCGGGGGGAGCAGTTGCAGGTGAGAGGGAGCACACAAGAGGAGGAAGGATGCTTGACAGCAGAGTAGGGGCGAGGCAACCCCTAAGGTGGGCTGCTTTCCAGCGTGACAGCAGAGGCACCCCTAGGCACACACAGCAAGGGCCTACTGGGAGGTTAGGCCCGCTATGACAAATGCTGGATGGTTGAGTTGGCCGAGGAGTGGGGACCGGGGCAGCCAAGGGACACTAGGCAAATGCAGCACAGAAGAGGATGGGGTGATAAGGGAAGAGAGAAATGCCCTCTATCAGAATGTTTAGAGCTGTGGCTCTCTGGGCATTGGTCCTGAGGTGGATTTCTCATCAAGGGTTGAACGTGCATCTGCCCAGGTATAGAGGCAGACAGAAGGTTGGGCCAATGCTGTTGCAGGCTTGGGGGGCAGGGGGCAGGGGCAGGGATTCCCCCCCACAGTGGGAGGGCAACAGCAGAGCATCCTGGTGTCACCATGTGGGGGGGGGTGAGGGGCAAGCCAGTTTGCAGAAGCAAGGGTCATTCAGAGGAGCTGTGTCCTTTGCAAGTGGGACCATGATGCCCTTTGACCATGGGGGGGTCTGAAGAAAAAAAAGAGGAAGAAGGGAATGGAGATCAGGGTACGGAGGTCCCTGCAACCTCTGTGGTATGGGGGGGGGTGTACACAGGTCTGAGCTTTTGTTTTGTTGCCCATATACCTGAAGTGACTGAATAGCAACAATGGCACCAAAACAAACCCCGATGTCCAGCAAAAGGATGATGCAAGAGGTGGCAAAGTTGATTGGGGCAGATGTCGGAGCTGGTGGCAGCAACGCAAAGAGAGGTGGAGGAAGAGGGCAGAAGAAACTTAGAGTGAGAGGAACGCCTGGGCAGGGAAGAGGGGGCAAGAGACCCAGACAGCGGGTACCACACCCCGACACCCATCCCTGCACTGCTGCCTACACCGGAACTGGATGAGGAGAGTCCAGACGGGGGTAAGATTGACGTGTATCTCACCGATGAAAATGGTTTGTGGGAGTATATGGAGGGGCTGTTGAGTGGCATGGGGGACACCAGGATTGAAAAGATGGAGAGGGCCTTGCAGGCCTTAAAAGGGAAGGGGTCTGGAGTTGGAACAGAGGGAAGGGCCACTGATGGGCAGGAAGCTATACGATGGCCCTCCGAGCTGCTCATTTGAGGACCACATCCGGCCTCAATCAAAGACAAGATGTGGAAGGGGGAATATGTCAACGTATTTGGACTAGTGGACAAGGGTGCAGCCAAAAAATATGAGCAGAAGGAGTCAGTGGGGAGGTCAGAGATGGCAGTGGCTCTGGTGGTGGTAGGACACAAGGCCAAAGAAGCAAAATACAAGGGGAAGACCATCGAGAATTGGCAAGGGGGTTTCATCATCTACAGCATTCTGGTACTAGAGAAGCAGCTGGAGCTAGCCATCCCCTTACTGACGTACATGTCCATCATCAGAGATGTGTACAAAGTGAAGGTAGGGTACAGGTGGGTGAACTATGATGAAGCCTTTCAGAAGAGAATGGCGGCAAAAGGTGATCTGAGGTGGGATTGTACCCACTCATAACTGTGGGTTAGGACCCTCTCGGGAGAAGGAAGCAGGAATGGGGGTGAACCCACAAGGAGGAACCCCCCTGGCCCCAGGGTCCAAGACCTGCTGGGGTTTCAACAAGGTAACCTGCACCTGGAATGGATGTAAGTTCAGTCATGCCTGCTCAAAATGTGGAGGGGCTCACCCAGTTTCCAACTGCTGACAAGGAGGAGAAAGGGGAGTGACCAGGGGAGTTCTATGAGCAGTCCTTTCAGGGTGCATGGGGGAAGGTGCAGGGGTGAGGAGGCAGCCACAGGCAACACTACTCGGAGGTTGGCGCACATGGCAACTCGAAGGGGCGGTGGGGTGAGGCGCTGGCACAGACTCCCATGTCTGTGTTGGTGGTGGTGGTGGAAGAGTGGAATGCAGAATACCTGAATAAGGAGACAGCTGAGCTGTTCAGGGAAGGTTTCCAGATGGGCTTCCCATTGGGTTTCAAGGGGGATGGGCAGGGATGTGGGTCAAGAATCTCTGGTCAGTGAAGGGGAAGGAGGGGATAGTAGGGGCCAAGATAGAAAAGGAAATCAAGGCGGGCAGGGTGAAGGGCCCATTGGGGTTCCCCTGAGCACGCATTTCTGAGTTTCTCCACTGGGTATCGTACCCAAGAAGGTGGAACAGGAATTCTGCTTGATCCATCACTTATCCCATCCTGAGGGCTCATCAGTGAATGAGGGCATACCAGATCACCTTAGGATGGTGTTGTATGTCTCACTAGAGCAGGCCATAACACTGATCAAGGTAATCGAGGGGGCATGGCTGGTGAAGACAGACATCAATTCAGCATTTCGACCCTTGCCCATCAGGCCCGAGAATTGGGTACTGTTGGGTTTTCAATTCCAAGGAAGCATCTACTTCGACAAAGCCATGCCGATGGGATGTTTAGTGGCCTGTTCCACCTTTGAAACATTCAGCACCTGGGTGCAATGGATATTCATGGCCACGTATGGGCACAGGAGGGTGGTGCATTACCTGGATGATTGCCTACTCATCGGGGACCGAAAGCAGAGGCACAGGGCATGCTGCAGGACTTTGAGGATATGTGCCGGTGGATGGGGATATCGCTGGCACAGGGCAAGATGGATTGCCCAGCCCGGAGTTTAGAATATTTGGGCATAGAGGTGGACACAGCAGAGGGCTGTTCTGGCTTCCCGGGAACAAAGTGGTGCGCCTTAACAGGATAGACAGGATAGGACAGACAGGATAGAGGCAGTCCAGAGGAGGACAACTAAAATGTTGCAGGGTCTGCAAGAGAAGCCATGTGAGGAGAGACTAAAGGAGCTTAATATGTATACCCTTGAGGAAAGAAGGGAGAGGGGGGACATGATAGAAACTTTTAAGTACCTCAGTGGAATCAACAAAGTCCAAGAGGGTAGCATCTTTCAGAAAAAGAGACATGCAAGAACAAGGGGACACAATTTAAAGATGGGGGGGGCGGTTCAGGGGCAATGTGAGGAAGTATTACTCACAGAGAGGGTAGTGGATGCATGGAACAGCCTTCCTGAGGAGGTTGTGGGTCTAAAACTGTGGAAGAATTCAAGAATGCATGGAACAGACATAAGGCAATTCTTGTGGTGGGTAGGAAGAAATAGGCTGTTGGTTAATTAGGATCTGCGGCCTATCCTGTAGGTAGGGAAATGGGCAGACTAGATGGGCCAAGCGGTCCTTATCTGCTGTCAAAGTCTATGTTTCTATGTTTCTTAAGGGCTTGCTGGCCCAGGTTATGGGGAGGAGGAGGGTGCCGCTGGTACAAATGCAACAACTGTTGGAGCACCTTAATTTCACCTGCAAGGCCATTAGCCCAGGCAGGGCATGTACAAGGCAGCTGAGCAGGGCCACGGGGAAGGTTAGACTGCCACATCACTGGGTGGATGTGTCAAAAGGGGTACGGGAGGTCTTCCAGGTATGGGGGGGAGTTTCTTGACACCTATAACAAGATGACCTTCTGGCAAGATGAGTGGGAGTGGAACACGGACTTGGAATTGTTTATGGATGCTTCATGCACCCTGGGGATGGGAGCATACTTCCATGGGGAATGGATTTCTGAACCTTGGCTGGTATGGTGGGCAGAAAGGGGATTATTGAAGGACATCACATTCTTGGAGATCTTCCCGATATGGGTGGCTTTGGAAGTGTGGGGGCACAGGATGAAGGGGAAGCACATCTTGTTTTGGTGCGACAACAAATGGGTTGTGGAGGTCATTAATAGGCAAGGGGGGAGGATGGAGACGGTAGACAGGATGCTCAGGTGCATGGTATTTTTGGGACTCCAACTGAACCTGTCTTTCAAAGCGCAGCAGATTGAAGGATTGAGGAATGAAGTGGCTGACAGTCTTTCCCGTTTGCAGATTGAAAGGTTTTGGGAGCTGAGGCCTCTGACAGCACCACACAGAACCAGAATCCATGACCGGTTATGGGAGGCTGGAGGGACACAGCCAGGGCACTGTACCGGGGTTTCTGGTCAACAATTATGTTGAGGGCCTATGAAGCAGGGTGGGCAGAATTCTAGGAGTTCAGACGGAAGCACGGGTGGGACAGGGATAAACCGGTCCAGGAGGAGCAGGTAAGGAGGTTCTGTAGTAGAAAAGTGTGAAGAAGGACTAGCCCATGCCACAGTGGTGGTTCAACTGGCCAGCATCAGCTGGGCATGTCAGGACAGGGGCTAGCCCAACGTAGTAGCCAGCTGGACAGAAAAGAGGATGGTTTCAGGTTGGCGGAGGGGTCAGGTGGCCAGGGTAGATGGGAGGCACCCCATAAGGGGGCTGCTGCTTGAAAAAGTCTCAGGGGCAACTCAGAAGGTATGCACCTCTGCCCAGGAGGTGGCTCTATTTTGGGCTGTGTTTGCAGTCATGGCAGCAGGGGCATTCCACGTGGGAGAAGTGGAGGCCCCATGGAAAGCAGCTGCTGGACAGGCCCTGTGGCATGAGGATATCTGGTGGGGACATGATGGAGTGGTCATTAACCTGGCCAGGTCTAAGACAGACCAAAAGGGGAAGGGGAACAAGGTGTCATTGGTGAGGCAGCCACAGTCCACCAACTGCGCAATGAGTGCATTGGAGCCATACGGGTGTGATCGAGGGAAAGCTAGGGTGGCTTTTTCCGACATGGGGATGGTTTCCTAGTCACCAGTTTTCAGGTGGGTGCAAAACTCAGGAGGGCACTGACCTTCAGTGGGGAAGACGCTGGTGAATTCGCCATGCATTCCTTTCAGACTAGGGCAGCCACAGAGGCAAAAAAGGGGCTGCAGTGGAAGAAGCAAAGAAAGTGGGGCGCTGGAAGTCCATCTGCTATAGGAGGTACGTCAGTTACTGAAAACAACCAATCACACTGTTTATCTTGTTTCCATGGCAGGTTCCAAGATGGGGGGCAATGACTTGGGGGATCTGCCATGGGGGGAGTTGGGACGGAACATCCTGGGGGATTTAGAAAAGATAAAAGGGTGGTGGCAGAGGGTGACTATCGGCTGGTCCAACATCATCTACAGGCATGTTTGGAGGGGGGTCAAAGACGTCCAGCTGATTGAAAAGGTCTGGAAGCATCTGAATAGAAGGGTGGCAAGGGCAGTAATTGAAATGGGGGGGGTGCACCTGCAGCACAAGGACATTTCCTTCGACCAGGCTGCAGTGTACAGGTCTGACGGAGTACACTTGTCAGAATTTGGAATATGTTTATTCCTGAGGCTGATAGGGTATCTGGTGGACAAGATAGCCAAGAAAGGTTTTAGATACTAGGCTGCAAGGAGGAGCCCCTCTGTTCATCGCAAGCTGGAGGAGGGGCAGTGGAAGAAAGAAAAGGGGGAGCGAAGGGAAGGGAAGTGAGAAGTGGGGAGGCGGGTAGGATACATGGGCTAGGGACAAGGAACTCAGACGTGGTGTTAAAGTGGGGAGTGGGACAGGTCCAGGTGCCGGATTTAGAAGTGTCTGGGCCTGGATGTCGATAGCCCAGGTAGGTGGAACCAGCTGGGTTCTGGTGTGGAGAAGGGAGGCTGGATTCACAGTGTCCAGGCCCTGAAAAATCAAGATGGAGGAATGACCAGAAGAAGGAAGAGGCTGGAACCAAGAAAGATTTAAAAATGAATTATTATGTATAGAATTTGAAGTAATAACATTTTGGATGAAAATATTTTTTGTGCCAAAATAAATATTGCCAATGAGCAACCAAAAAGTGAAAGAGGTGTAGCGTCTATTATTCCTGGTGGGGGTTCAGGGGACAATGGAGCTTGCCACTAAAAGGCAAGCCAGGTTGTCTGATCCCTGCCAGGAAGGAGCACAAAAGGGGGTGGGGTAGGGGAGGGGCAGGAAAGAGCAGGAAGAGGGGTGGGGCTAGTGACATCACTAAGCAGGTAGAGGAGGTAATATGACAAGGCAATGCCAGAGCCCCAGGGATTGGCTGGGGGGCAGAGCCCCAAGGGGTCCTGACCAGGGATTCTACAGGAGTATATCAGGCCAGGACTCAGGCAGGATGACCTCTTTTGCTGGGATTTTTCCCACCCACTCACACTTATTAAGGAAGTGCTTGGGAGGCATGGTTGGCACAAAGATAGGCAGAGGGCAGACTGAGTGCACTAGGGGCCCTGGGCTAGGGGCCAGTAGGTTGCTGCGGGGAGATTGCTATGTCTTAGGGGGCTGGGTCTTAGTCCCCTGGAGTGAAGGGGCTGCAAGGCCTCAAAGAATGGCAAGTGGGAAAGAACTTGGAAGAAAGAAAATGGGGTGCAGGGGGGGAGGGGGTTAGGATACACGGGCTGGGGACAAGGAACCCAGACGTGATGTTAAAGTGGGGAGGTGGACACGTCCAGGCACCAGATTCAGAAGTGTCCAGGCCTGGAGGCCGATAGCCCATGTAGGTGAAACTGGCCTGGTACTGGTGTGGAGGAGGGGGGCCGGCTGGATTCACAGTGCCTGGGCCCTGAAAAATCAAGATGGAGAAATGACCAGAAGAAGGTAGAGGCCAGAACCAAGAAAAATTTTAAAATTAATTATTATGTATGGAATTTGAAGTAATAACATGGTTGATGTAAATATTATTTGTGCCAAAATAAATATTGCCAATGAGCAACCAACAAGTGAAAGAGGTGTAGCATCCATTATTCCTGGTGGGGGTTAGGGGGACAAAGGGGCTTGCACTAAAAGGCAAGCCAAGTTGTCTGAGGACCCCTGCCAGGAAGGAGCACAAACCGGGGAGGGATGGGGGAGTGGGGATGAAAGAGCAGGTAGAGGGGGTAATATGACAAGGCAATGCCAGAGCCCCTGGGATTGGCTGGGGGGGGGCGGAGTCCCAAGGGGTCCTGACCAGGGGTTCTACAGGAGTATATCAGGCCAGGACTCAGGCAGGATGACCTCTTTTGCTGGGATTTTTTCCCACCTACTCACCCTTTATTAAGGAAGGGCTTGGGGGGCATGGGTGGCACAAAGATTTGCAGAGGGCAGGTTTAGTGTCCTAGGGGCCCTGGGCAAGGGGCCAGTAGGTTGCTACGGGGAGGCAGCAGTGTCCCAGGGGGCTGGGTCATAGTCCCTTGGGGAGGGGGCTGCAAGGCCTCAAAGGATGGCAAGTGGGAAAGAACTTGGAAGAAAGAAAAGTGGGTGAAGGAGGGAAGGGAAGAGTGGGGGGTAGAATACTCGGGCTGGGGACAAGGAACCCAGATATGTTCTTAAAGCGGTGAGGGGGACAGGTCCAGGTGCCGGGCTCAGAAGTGTCGGGGCCTGGAAGCCAATAGCTCAGGTAGGTGGAACCAGCCTGGTTCTGGTGTGGAGGAGGAGGAGGGCCGGATCCATGGAGGAACAACCAGAAGAAGGAAGAGGCTGGAACCAAGAAACATTTTAAAATGAATTATGTATGGAATCTGAAGTAATAACATGGTGGATGCAAATATTCTTTGTGCCAAAATAAATATTGCCAGTGAGCAACCAAAAAGTGAAAGAGGTGGAGCATCCATTATTCCTGGTGGGGGTTCAGGGGACAATTTCACTTGCTTGCCTGGTTTATTTATTTTTTACTGTGTGCTTTAACACTTGAACTTAAGCCTTTCAGGGCATGCTGCCATCTTAGAGCAGCCACTTTCAAGTTGTATGCATGGCTATTTTTGGGACTTGGAAGTAAAAGATTCCATGGCACTTACTGTAGGAGAGCAGAGGAATTTCTGTGGTGTCACAGTCGACATTATCTCAGTCAACAAAACAAGTCCATGCAACCTATCCCACAGGACACACCTAGGAACAAGCTTTAAAAGCTTTTTGTGCCTTTCCTGGTCAAACAATACTAGTAAAATAATATGAAAAAAATATGTTAATGGGTTTGTTGTACTACATCACTACTTTGATTTTGTGGCACAAGAGCATTTGCAATTTAGGGGACTTGCTCTAGTCATTTAAATTGCTTTCCCATACTGCACATCGTGTTTAAGTCTTGGGTGTCGAGAGACAGCAGCGATGTCATTTTTGACAGGTAGAGACTTATTTTCATGGATGAACAGTGAGCACTCTTGACGTAGAAAGACTTATTAAATTTCATTTAGAAGTTTAACTGCCACTGTATACCCCTGTGTATGTTTTTAGGTAATGTCTGAGCAATATAGGCTATCAGTAAACCTCTTCAGTTTCCATCTCTGCCATTACAGTGAATCAATGAAGCATAAGAGTGTCTCCCATAGGAATGTCTTCATGCAAGAAGGCACCACTGTGAAGACATATCTCAACTGTCTTTCACAATTATGGTATTATGACAAGGGTCATGGTGACAGTCTTATTATACTCCTACAATACTTCAGTTTACAAAATGGACTTTAAGAATACAGAACATACACACTCTCACTTAAAAATGATAGAACAGAAATCTGTAGCCATATTGGTCCTTGGAAAATGAGAGACTGGATAGCATGATACCTTTTATTGAATCAACATATATGTTGTCCAGATTTATATATTTATTTATTCAGCATTTGTTTCTAACACATGTTGCAGTACATAATCTATCAGGGCCCACAGGTCCATTCAACAGGTGTAAACAGAATTTTACACCTGGCAAAGATACCCCTGTGGCCCAGTAAGTGTGCACTGCAACAAGGACCCTTGGAAATGTAAGATTCTGCAGATGCAGAACTGGTGGCATAACTTTTCTCCTGCTGCAGAATACAGTATATGTAGTTCTGCAAAATTAATTTTTGTCTCTTTGTCCTTTAAAATGTTATGTTTTTCAGTGCCTGACCTCTTCCA
This sequence comes from Neoceratodus forsteri, assembly GCA_016271365.2. Lineage (NCBI taxonomy): Eukaryota > Metazoa > Chordata > Ceratodontiformes > Ceratodontidae > Neoceratodus > Neoceratodus forsteri. The sequence continues at coordinate 1,319,798,094 of CM028132.1, forward strand.
GTCTATGTATATCCTGAAGGCACACCTGCTACTCTTTCCAAGAAAGGGAAGAACGTTGTTAAGTATTTTAACTGGTTGCAGATGTAAGACTATGCAACATGCTGGCATAGGCAAGGCACATGCAAGAGATATATAAAGATTGTGACCATTTGCTAGTATAAAAAATGTATGCAAGAAAACTGTATCCAGTCAATAAGTCACTGGGATTATAGGTGCAGGAAACATTGCACTGTAAAAATAGTGACAACTAATACAGGTAGTGGTGCTGATATTGTTAATGCTATCCTTGTAGCTGTTGGCCATTGAGGGGGGAAGGATAAAGTCTTGGCTGGGTGATGTGCTGCTAAGCAGCTGCTGTGGCACAGAGGGCAAAGCCACAGGCAGCAGAGGGTGGTGGAATGTTGGTGAACTAGGGTTCAACTCCTGGTCCCAGGACATTTGCTTCTTTCTTTTTTTTTACTCTTTGCTCCCAACTTATGATTTTAATATGTCCGTGCCCCACCCTGCACCTTTTGCTCCCCACCCCTGGTTATCCTGCTGAGTTCCCCACTCTCCCTCTGAGGTTCCTCCATGTCCCTGAGTGGCTCCCCCCCTCCCCGAGGTGATTATTAATAGTTGTGAGGGTGCGGGGATAAACACAAGGTGTAGCTTTTGGTTGTTTTTTTTGGCATGCTAGGGCTTGGTGTTTTTCCCCAGTGCTACCAAGCATTTCACCATTTTTCATGCACAGTGTTTGACTGCCCTGTATTTAGTTTCATTGTTATAACCTAGTGCCCAAGAAAATATCCTTGACAATATCGTGATTAGAGATGCATCGGAATTAAAATTTACCACTGAAGTTGGTGCAAAGTCAAGTAGCTATGCACTTTGAAAAGCACTGCAAAGTTCCATGCCCCCCTCTTGCACCAACTTTGCCAGCAATTTTGTCATTTTTTTAAACCCATGAACAGAAAGACTATCCCCACCCTCAGGGTCATATAAACCCACACACCACCCACCTTACATAATGTTCAAGATTATATTCTCTCACCAGTCCCCTCCCTCCCCGAGGCCCCACTATCTTCCTCTACCCACACACCTTGTGAAGTTCTTTGTTAAGTGATGTCCATTCCCCCATGACAACATCATTTCCCCACATCCTCCCACCCTGTCCCACAAAATCATGAAATACCTGTCAAAAGGAAACCTTTCCCCCATCAGGGTGTGTCCTCACTCTTCAGTGTTTGTGATCAGAATGAATGGTGAGTGACATACAGTAGTGCCAACCAGAATGCAAAGCAATACCTTGCAGTATTACTGCAATATAACTGTGGAGTGCTGCAGTAAGCTATAGGGAACAGTGTAATTCAATAGGAATGAAGACCGTTCATCATGCAGTATTTTGTGACATGTAATTTACTGCAAGATATCGTATTGCAACATGGCTGGCACCACTGTATAACTGAGTTGTAATATCTTATTGACAGGATACCACAGATTGAGGCCCTGTTTTCCTACAGATTTCCAAATTACAGATAGTAAGGAAGGCATATGGAACATAAGCTGAATGGTACTGAAATAATCTATTTTTGAAGTTTTTACTGATGTGCCTGCAACATTTTACAGCCCAAATTGTTCCTAAACATTTACAAAAGCACCATGAAGATGTACATTCTTACATGGACTGTATGTATACTGAGTAGAGCAATCTTCCTTGTACAATTCTTATAAAAAGTGTCATTACATACCATATTCTTTAAACACTAAATTTTATTCTTCCATGTTTGTTTTCTTTCACTTAGCAGTTTATCTCCTTTCTTTCTGACAAGCCCCATTCTGGACCATTGCCACTAGCCCCATCATTCGTCTTCTCTGAAAGTTACTGATTGTACAGCCATAATCTGCCAGAGGACCAGGGAGACCAGTCACCAGTGTAGGACCTGCAGGGGGCCAGACATTTATCCTGCAGGTCAGATGGTTTTCCTCCATTTTCTCCCTAGGCCCACAGTGGTACAATGATGTGTTCCATGAGCTCTGCCTCTTGCAGAGACACACGCAGCATAAAGCCATGGAGGAGGAATGACTGGACTATGGTGGGCTCTGGGAGGGTGGGAGCAGTGGGACAGAGGCACATTCCTCAACTAGTAGTAATTCCTGCACTGCTTTGGTTGGGTGGGACCACCAGGAGGAGGCACCCACAGTGGTGACCAGGGAGGATGTGGGAGCACTCCATACTGGAGACCCCAAGGAAGGTGTTAAGGGGCCCTAGAGGAGAAGGAAGTGACTTCTGGTGGTGGACTCGATTATGAGGAGTATAGTTTTGGAGACAGGAAAAGAGGAGAAGAGGAGAAGGGGCAGGCTAGGGGTTCAATGAACATTTAAACTTGCCAAGGGGGGCAGGTGACAGAAGGAATTAAGGAAGCAGAAACTGCCCCCCCCCAGTTGGCTGAAGTAGAAAGCAAGCAGAATCCAAGGGAGAGCAACCCCACAGGTTGCCAATTAAAATAGGAAGCAGGATAGCAAAGACAAAAGGGGAAGGTAAGGGGAGCATTAAAAAGAGCAGGAGAAAGGAAGGAGGGCAAAAAGGGTAAAAGGGGGGCAACAAGCAGATTGGAAACAAAATCTGGAAGGCCATGTGTGTGAGTGCTAGCAGTCTAGGAAATAAGATTCTGGACCTGGAGGCCATCATGGCAGAGGCCAACATGGATATTGTTGCCATTACTGAGTAATGGTGAACTGAAAACAATGACTGGAACATGGCCATACCAGGCTGTACTCTGTTTAGAAAGGACAGGGTGGGAAGGAAAAGAAAGGGTGTGGTGCTTTATGTAAGGGAAAACAGAAAGGCAATGGAGATACAGGGAATACAGGGAGAGGCAGGGGTACAGTGGGTCAGGTGGAGATGGGGAATGGTGCCACTATTTGCACTGGAGTGATCTACAGACCCCAAGCACAGGGGGAGGAATTGGATCAAGTGCTAGTGGAAGCCATTAGCAAGATGGCATACAAGAGGGAGATGCTGCTGGTGGGGGACTTCAACCTTCTAGATGTAGACAGGAGCCTCCAGAAAGAAGCAGAGACATCCTGGACTCACCGGAGGGATGTTCCTCAGGCAACTACTCCACCAACATACTCGTGATGGGGCAATACTGGACCTGGTACTCACTAACTTGGACAGTATTGTGGATATCAAGGTGGGTGGCACCTTGGGACCAGTGATCACTGTACTGTGTGGTTCAATATATGGGCAGCTGCAGAATCAAACCCCATAAGTGTGATGATGGGGAGGGCAGACTTTACAAAGATAGGTGAATATCTCAGGGGTGAATATGGGGGGTGGGTGATGGCCTGGGTGGGTTTGAGGAACAATGGGCAAAGCGAAAAGGAAGCATAGTAAAGGCAACACACCTCTGTATCAAATTAGTGAGGAAAAGCAAGAGGATAAAGAAACCCTTCTGGTTCCTAAAAGGGTAGCATTCAAAAAATATAAGGACATGCAGAGGGAGGAGGATAGCAATGTGTATCAGGGGATAGAGAGGGAAGCGGGGAAAGCAGTGAAGAGCACAAAGGTACAAACTGAGGAGAGAATTGCCTAGGAGATATCAAAGGGGACAAGGAATTTTTTTAGATACATAAGTGAAAAAAGCAATACGGGAGTGGGATTGTAAGGTTAAGAAGGAAAGGGGGTGACTGTGAAATGGGGACCAGCAAAAGGCACACATCCTGAACAAATGCTTTTGTTCAGTGTTCACAAAGGAAGAAGAAGGGGAAGGGCTATAAAAAAGTAATTGAAGCTTTGGAGGGTAGGAGATGGATACTAATCCTGTTTTGAAGAGAGTCTTGAAGGGACACAAAAGTGGTAGCAGGGAAGAGGCTGGCAATTATAGGCCAGTCAGCCTGACATTGGTTGTGGGGAAAGTTAATGGGATCACTGCAAAAGGAAATGGCTGTGGAATGCAGTATATTGATTCAAGTGGGTTAAAAGACCAGAGGCAGCATGGTTTCACAGAGGGGAGGTCATGTCAAATGAATCTCGTAGATTTCTTTGACTGGATGATGAAGAAACTAGATCAGGGCAGAGCAGTGGACATGGCCCACCTAGATTTCAGTAAGACTTTTGACACTGTTCCACATAGGAGACTAGTAAGCAAGCTGGCTAGCTTAGGAGTGGGTCTGGTAAACCGGATAAGAAATCAGTTAGGGACTAGGCAACAGAGTGGTAATTAGAGTTGACTCCAAGGATGGGAGGGTGACCTGTTGGCTGCCTCAGGGATCAGCGCCAGGACTGGTCCTCTTTAATGTCTTTGTAAGTGACACTGCAGAGGAGCTAGAAGGGAAGGTCTGCCTCTTTACGGATGGCACCAAAATCTGCAATAGGACAAACACTCCAGGAGGGCTGAAAGGGATTAGCACTGACCAGAGAAAAATGGAGGAGTGTTCAAGGATATGACAGCTGGGGTTTCAATGCAAAACACTGCAAAATATTGCACTTAGGGTTTAGAAACCAGAGATGGAGTACAAAATGGGTTGAGTGGTACTGACAACCACCAAGCAGGAAAGAGACCTGGGGGTGAACATATCAGATAACCTAATGGTGGTCAAACAGTGTGACAAGGCAGTAGGGAAGGCAAGTGGGATGCTGGGGTACATAGAGAAGGGTATCACCAGTGAAAAGAGGGATGTGGTGTTGCCTCTGAATGGATTGTTCATAAGACCCCACCTAGAGTACTGTGTCCAATTCTGGAGACCACAACTCCGAATTAACATGAACAGTGTGGAGGCAGTACAGAGGACGACAACTAAAGTGGTGCAGGGTTTGCATCAAAAGCCCTAGGAGGAGAGACTAAAGGACCTCAATATGTGCACCCTGAAAGGTAGGAGGTAGAGGAGAGATATGATAGAGACCTTTAAATACTCACAGGGAGCAAATGAGGTACAAGAGGGAAGTATTTTTCAGAAGAAAAGGTACTAAAGAACAAGTGGATGTGCTTTGAAGCTGGAGCGGGTAGACTGAGAAGAGATGTACAGTAGTACTTCTTCAGAGAGAGAGTAGGATCCCTGGAACAGACTTCTGGGGGAAGTGGTGAGAACAAAAACAGTGGTGGGGTTCAAGATTCCATGGGATAAGCACAAGGGAAAAATTGTGGAAAGGAAGGAGGAGGGAGAAAGCTGTGAATCTAGCACAGTCTGTGGCAATAGTGTAGGTAGGGAGTAATGAGCATACTGGATGAGCCAAGCTATCCTTATCTGCCATCAAATTCTGTTTCTATGTTTCTATGGCTCACTAATCTGAAGGTAGACAAAGCAATGGAGTTCAATGGGGTGCATCCAAGGCTATCGGTGGAGCTCAAGAAGATAATGGCTACACCTCTGACAGTCCGATTTAACAGCTCACTGGAAACAGGACTGATTCTGGAGGACTGGAGGAGGGCTGATGTAGTCTCACTACACAAAAGTGGTACCAGGGAGGAGGCTGGTAATTATAGGCCAGTCACTCTGACATCTACTGCCAGCACTCCCTGCGCTGGACCAAGTGCGCCTGCCATTAGGGCGCCAATTTCCAGAGTTTGCTGCCCCTTCCCCGAGGTCCATCCCCCCTGGAGTTGGTATCTTTAGTTGGGGGGGGGTGTGGGGCACAGCCCCCAGCTATACAATGGGAATTCTCTGTGAATTCCCGGACGCCCTGATGGTGAGCGCCCTCTGGCTGGCATTATTACCACCCAGAACCTCTGACATTAGTAATGGAAAAGTTAATGGAATCACTGCTGAAGGAACGAATTGTGGAATATCTTGAAATCCAGTGGGTTACAAGACCTGAGGCAGCATGACTTCACAGGGCGGGGAGGTCATGCCAAATGAATCTGTTAAACTTCTTTGGGTGACAAAAGATGTAGAACAGGGTGGATCAGTGGACATGGCCAACCTAGATTTCAGTAAGGCTTTCAACACTGTATCACATAGGAGACAAATAAGCAAGCTGGGTAGCTTAGGAGTGGTCCCAAAGGTGATAAACTAGATAAGAAACTGGTCAGAGGATATGTGACAGAGGGTGATGGTAAACAAAGTTCTCTCTGAGGAAGGGAGGATGATCATTGGGATGCCTCAAGGATCAGTGCTGCGATCAGTCTTCTTTAATGTCTTCATAAGTAACCCCGCAGATGAGCTGAAAGGGAAGATCTGCCTCTTTGTATATGACAGCAAAATATGCAATGCTGTGGACACTCCCAGAGGAGTGGAAAGGATGAGCAGAGACCAGAGAAAACTACAGAGGTCAAGGGTTAGGCAGCTGGGTTTCTATGTGAAAAAGTGAAAATGAATGCACTTAGGGAACAGAAACCCAGGGGCAAAATACAAAATGGATGTAGTGGTAATTTGATGACTGCCAAGCAGAAAAGAGACCCGAGTGATTATATCAGATAGGAAAATAGGAATGTGATGGCAGAAAAGGACCACCAGTAGTGCTGTATGGAATTTTCAAATTCCGGCAGAACAAAATTCTGCAGAATATTCAAAATGCCACAGAAATTCCGCCGAATTCCACTGGAATTGTAATGGCGGAATCCCGCAGCATAAAACAGTTGCAAAACGATTTTCTGTGAAAAAAATCAATATTCCACGGATCTCACTATTTTCCATGGAAATCGCTGGGGAATAATTTTCCATGGAAAAAAATACTGTTCTGTGGAATAATCATAGTAGGCGGAATTCCATAGGCAAACAAGTGAAATTCCAGGGGGAAATTCCACCGGTGGAATGGCCATTCCGCACTAATTCTGCAGTGGAATTCTGCATTCCACAGAGCACTAACCGCCAAGCCCACCCAGTCTGCCCAATGTGCCTAGGTATCCCCTTAGGCCTTTACAATAGCCCTCCTCCCCTTCCCAACATCCATTTGTGTTTATCCCATACCCTCTTGAACCCTCCCACTGTCTTTTCACTCACCATCTCCCTCAGCAGCCCATTCCAATTTTCAACTGCCCTCTCAGTGAAGAAGTACCTCCTATGGTTACCCCGAAATCCCCTCCCCGATTTAGAAATCATGTTCCCCCTCCCTGGGCTGCTCCTTTATCTGGAAAAGGCTCTCCACAGGTACCTTATTGATCCCCTTGACATGCTTAATTGTCTCGGTCATGTCACTCCTCCCCTGCAGTGAAAACATGCCAAGGTTATTCAGTCTCCCCTTGTATGGTAAGTGATCTAGCCCTCTCACCATCTTTGTTGCCCTCCTTTGAACTTGTTCTGCATTTTCCACGTCCTTCCTGAAGTATGGCCTCCAGAACTGGACCCCATATTCCAGGTGTGGCCATACCAGCTGGGTGTAAAGGGGAACTATTACCTCTGTCCTTCTGCTGGATAGTCCCCTCCCTATGCAACCTAATATCCTGCTGGCTCATGCCACTGCCTTTCCACACTGCTTACCAACCTTCAGGTCTTGTGAGATGATGATGTCTCGGTCCTTTTCTTCTTCTGTATCTTGCAGGAGTCTACTCCCCATCTGGTATTCAGCTTTCCTGTTTTTTCTGCCCATGTGCATGATCTTATACTTTGCCACATTGAATGACAGTTCCCATTTTTCGGACCATTCTTCTAACCTCTCCAGATCTCTATGCATCATCTCCATCCTCCCTAGCATATCCACTCTATTTCAGATCTTTGCATCATCTGCAAACAAACTCATCCTCCCTTCTAGACCCTCCACTATATCCCCTTTAAAGATGTTAAAAAGAAGAGGTCTTAACACTGACCCTTGGGGGACCCCACTGGTGACCGCTGACCTCTCCATGGGGGCCCCATTGACCACTACCCTCTGTATTCTTCCCTCCAACCAGTTGGTGATCCACCTTATTACCCCTTCCCCCAACCCCAGTCAACCCAATATGTGTATTATTCTGAAATGAGGCACCGAGTCAAATGCTTTTTTGAAATCGAGGTAGACCACGTCCACCAAACCCACTGATCCACCACTTTGGTGACCCAATCAAAAATTTCTATCAAGTTTGTTTGACAAGATCTGCCCTCAGCGAACCCATGTTGCCTTAGGTCCTTAAGTCCACTTGTTTCCAGCTAACTGTTGAGTCTGTCCTTGAGCAGCTTTTCCAAGAGTTTGCCCAGCACAGACATCAAACTCACTGGCCTGTAGTTGCCCACCTCATCCCTTGCCTCCCCGTTGTGAAGGGGTACCACATCCACCCATTTCCAATCATTTGGCACTACCCCTCCGATTTTAAGGAGTTGTTAAAAAGGGTGGTCAAGGGAGCAGCCAACACCTCCTTTAATTCCCTTAAAACCCTTGGGTGCACCCCATCCGTCCCCATGGCCTTGTCCACCTTCAACTCCTTAAATTGCCTCAGGATCTCCTCCTCCCAAAAAGGACTCATGTCCACCCTTTCCCCTACCACCTGTGTTTCTCCAGGTCTACCCCCACCTTCCAGTCCTATTCCTTCTTGAACACTGAACAGAAGTAATTGTTCAGCAGTTCTGCTTTCTCTTGGTCCCCCTCCACCCTCTCCCCTGGCCTGTTTTTCAGACTAGGTATACCTTTTTCTGTTTTCCTCATCTTTCCTATATACCTATAGAAGGTCTTGTCCCCCCTCTCGACTGCCTTAGCAATGTTTTCCTCTGTACTTGCCTTCACTCACCTGACCTCCCTTCCCACTTCCCTCTGCCTAGCCTGATATTCTTCCCAAGCCTCCACCCTCTGTGTCATTTTAAATGTCCTGAAGGCTCTTTTCTTAGCTCTGATGCTGCACTCCACTTCCCTGCTGAACCACAGTTGCTGTCTCTTCCTCCTATTTTTGTTCATCTTCTTTGCACAGAGGTTTGTGGCTCCCACTATGGCTTCCTTTATTGAGACCGACATTTTCTCCACCCGCTCGAGCTCCCATGCTCCTTCCTGTGCCTTTTGAGCATACTCCCCCATCCTGCTAAAATCTGCTCATCTGAAGTTGAACACCTTCACCGTGGTCCGATATTATATTGGCTGACGTATGTAGTGTGACCCACATGGTACCATGGTCACTCCTACCAAGGTTGTCCTCCACCGATACTTCCCCTACCCTATCCCCATTTGTGAGCACCATGTCCAACACCATCCTTTACCTAGTTGGTTCCCTGACCATTTGTCTGAGTAAAGCTACTTGAAGGGAGTCCAGGATTCCCCTGCTTCTGGGTGTTGCTGCTGACAGTGAATCCCATTCCACATCTGGGAGGTTGAGGTCTTCCATCAGCAGACCTCTCCCCTTGTTGCTATCCTTAGTATCTCTTCCATCATCTGGTTGTCCACTCCCTCCAACTGCACTGGTGGCCTATATATTGTGACACTCAGACAGCCGGTTCTGATTAATCTACGATTTTTGTAATATAAAAATGTGTTATTGAGTGTCTCTCATGATACATGCTGAATCAGCCTGTGGAATGACCCCCCTCCCCCCCGATTTTAGCTACAACGTGTTACCTGGAAGGCCAAGAGATAATTACAGGTTAGAAGAGACTTAAGATTTAGGATCTCCTGTTTATGTGACTAATTGCAGCTTGCCAACTGCCAAGATAGATTACAAACTTTTATGATGTTCAGAGGAAACACAGTTTATATTCACATGGTGATACAAAGCATGTTGCACCTCCGTGAGATCTGGCAGAGAGACATAACAAGCCCTTCGATGTTCTGGAAAGGGGAAACTGCTCATAACATCAAAGAAAGTCATATGAGAAAATGAGTTGTGCTGAGGTCACAGAATGTCATACTTTGATAAGACATCCTGTTTTGCATAGATATATATTTGTTATATTCTGACAGGGAGGAGCTAGGTGACCTCATGCAAAGAGGTTGGCAAAGCCAGTTTTTAAACAGGATTCTGTTTTCCATTTACACACAAATGTTTGGACTCTGAAAGCTGCAACATGCTAGCAGCACTGTAAGAGATACATTAGATAGATCAAGTCTAATTGTCTGGTGGTAGGAAATTACACTTTTAAAATCTTTTTTTTTAAGTGATTGTATGTTTTTGTGATATATGGTTCTGTATTTACACTTTACATTATTATCTATTTTTAAGTAAACATCTCATTTTTTAATAGACTATTTGTATCTTCCAAGTCCTGTTTTTGCCTGTGATGCGTGGATGGTTAAGAGTGTGACAACACTGTGCATGAGCTTATATGGTAATACCAAACTGGGAACAGATAAGAGTTATCTGAGGTTTTCATTAGAGTTTTTAAGGGTTCATTTTGTACGCCTGTCTAGGTGCCCACAGGCAAAATATATCTGGCCCCCTGAAGAGCAGAATTATCTGAGCCTGTACATTGGGTATGCTAACAAGAGGTTCACAGTTTCAATCCCTTCAGAACTGAGATCAAAGGTTGGATTGAACCCACAAAACAGACAGGAGGGTTACCCTGTTTCTGTTTCCTGTTCACAAAACTGCTCTCGTAGGTTGGCACTGTGGGAGCAGAGGGCCAGACCTGCTGAGTGGGTTTGTGACATATACCACCCCTGTGCATGCTACCTCATCCCTCCCTATGTCTAACGAGATCCATAATCCTTCTGTGTCCCCCCATCTATCCTGTATTTCAGTTGCCTGGATTCCCTTCCTCACATAGAGGGCCACCCCTCCACCCTTTCTTCCAACCCTGGCCCTCCTAAACAGCACGTATCCTGGTATATTCATGTCCCAGTCCTGCCCACCATGACACCAGGACTCAGTAATACCCTCCAGGTACAAGTCCACCTCAGTCATTGCTGCTACCTGGTCTGGGACTTAGTTGCCCAGACTCCTGGCAGTTGTGCACATAGCCTTCCATACTACAGCCACCCTGATTCCTTCCCCCATCCTAACACTTCTCACTGAGCTGAACCTCCCTCTCAAAGCCCCAAATGGGCATCTCATTTTCTGGGGAAGGGGGCTGAGTGCCCCCCTTGTCAGCTGCACTGTCTTTGCTATTTGCTTGAAACGCCCCACCCAATTCAGTTAAAATTGTATTATTTTTCCATGAACTGTTCTATTTTCCCTTTCAGCACTTCCTTACCCTCCCTGTTTAAATGTAACCTATCTGGGGCAAATAGACCTTCATCTTGCCAAGTGGTCACCTAATCCCCCATTATCCCAAAGCCTTTCCTAACACACCAACTAGCAAGCCAGCTATTAAACTATGTTATTCTTCGTTTCCTCTCTGAGCTAACTTTTGGAACTGGCAGCACCTCGGAAAATGCTACTGATCTAAAGCTGAGGCCACTGCAGAACCTTGCTAGTGCTTCAAACTGTGCCTGCACCTCTATCAAGCTGTGCTTTGCAAGGTCATTTGTTCCCAAGTGGAACACTGGGTGGGTTTGCTCATCTTGCATTTTTCCCCAGGAGGGGATCTGGTGAATCATCTCCGCTGCCATCATGCCTCACAAGCAGCTTACACAGACCTTGCCCCCCCAACTATTGCCTTTAACAATTGTGTCCACAACTATGAGGATCTCATCTTCCACCACACTTGAACTGGATCTGCTCCCTGTTAGTTGTTCAGATGACTTCACTTCCTTATCTCCCTACCTCATGCCTCCCCTGAGCCTTCTATTCCTTGCTTGATATTCCTCACCTTTGCACGCATAGACTGCCCTCTCCCGGGGTCTCCTCCTAGACTCATCCCTGATGCTCCACTGTCTCTAGGCCCTGTGCTTCCATCTCTTCTCTCACATCCACATCTCATGTCCAGCTCCCCTACCTGCCCACCCCTCGGCTGCCTTCCTTCAAACTCCTAATCCAGCCTTTGTCTCCCCCTCTTGTGTCTTGGAGTCCAACTCTCCTCCTCACTCACCTCCATTCCCTTTGTGTCTCATTCAATACCAGTGGGGGTTGTCAACAGGGTACCAGTAAACTTACCCTCCTGCTTTAGCCCTCCCTCCTCACTACTCATAGATACCTTCCTGCCTTTGATACCATTTTGACCCCCATTGCCCCTCTCAGTTCTGGGCAATCCTGACACTTTGATACCACCCTCTATGCCCTACTGAACCTGTTCCTCTGGATTGTCACTGCTGCCCACCCCCTATACCTGGCCACTACTACTGTTAGCTCATCCCTGACTTCCCCTCTCACTAAATTCCTTGCCCCCACCATGATCCTTTGTCAGCAAATCAGCAAACCTATTTTTATGAATTACACCCCCCCTTGTCCTTCCCCTACTGTGGCTTCCTCCTCCTCCTCCTCCTTCTGCTCTATGACCTTACTTTGATTCCCTTTGCCTCCCACTAGTGTACATCCCTCCTTCTCCTGGGTCCCCCTTGGGCCTGCTATGTTCCCTCTCCCCACTGAGTCACCACCCTTCCCTGTAGTCTCCCCCTCTCTTATACCATTACTTACAAACCCCATCCAGCCATTCACTCTTCCTCTCCCTAATCCACTTGCTAACCCCCTGCACCCTGGAGCCTCAAACTGATGTACATCACCATCCACACTTCTATCTTTACCACCCCTAGTGTACCTCCATTTCTTTTTAACATCTCTACTCCATTCTAGAGCATCAAGAGTCCAGCGTAAGCTACTTATTTCCTCCATAAGTTGTGTCAGCTGCTTGCACACCATGCAACCCCCTCGTCTCCAAGTCACATTCAACACCATGGCCATCCCACATCCAGTACATCCCACCACCCATCCAAATATGCCTCCTGATTTTGCTGCCTGTGAGCCTGGTCTCCAGCCCCCGCGGTTCCTATTTGGTCAATGGTTCCTCTCCATGTAGTTTGCCATTCGGGTATTAGTTACTGTTTGTGCCCATGATTACAATAATTAACTTAGTACACCAGATCAATACAGGACTGCAGAGTTGGGGAAGCGGCTATTGTTTCTGTCCCCAGCACAGAAGGTCCCAAGTTCTATCCCTGGGAGAGTCATCTCAGAGTTTCCCCAAAATTAACAGGTTTGGACCCACAATTCTATTGATTAGTGACCAATACAGGTCAGTACTAGGTTGAGGTTTCAGGGGAATACAAAGTAAAGATGAGCACCTCCCACTGGTTGACTGGTATAACCTACAAACAGGGAAATGGTGACTTAAAAATGTGTCCGACTTGCCATGTGACTTGGTCACATGACCCAATATACCAATAAATTGCAGTACAACCCAAGGTGGGAGGATGGGGGTCTGGGGGGATAGTCATTGCGAAGTGTCGATTGGCTAGCACAGTCCAGTAGCAGTCTCCTTGAGAGCACTACTTTGTGCTGCCACTGCTCTATTCACCCCAACCACTGGTTCTCTGCTGCTGCTGTCTCTGAATGGGAAGGGGGGCTCCTGCACACAAAGACAGCCCTAGGAAGAACAATTAAGAGATCCGATTACTGGAAGGAACTGACTGCGCATGGGCTAAGTCAGTTTCTCCCTCTAACACTGAGTAATGGCAAAACACTCCTATAACACTCAAAATGGTACAATAATGCAGTAATTACCCCTAAAGTCATGTAATTTACGGGCTGGCCCGGTGGCACTGAGGGTTGAGGTGCTGGATGCCAAACCTCGCACCATGCCAGTGACCTGGGTTCAGGAACAAGCCCGGGTCATCGGGGGTTGGCAGGGGAGGACTAGGATTGGGCATCTGCAGACTGCTGTCCTAGTCCTGGGGTAGGCTAGGGACATCCACCATGCTAAAGCGACCTCTGGGGACACCCAGAGGTACTACCAGCACTGGTGTGAGCATGGGGGCGCATGGCAGATGTCAGCTCGCTGTGCCTGGACATCATTGCACATCTGACCTCCAAGGGGGAACTAAACAGGAGGAAAAATGGGCTGGGCACAACTGTACAGCCTGATGGACATGCTCTGCGCTGCCCGGAGGACTTGTGAGGAGTCCCATCAGGGAGGGTTCCGGGGCTGTCCTGACTGGAAGAGGCATAGGGGAGCACTCCAGCAGGATGGCAAGATGGCTGTACCAGATCCTCCTGGGTGTGGTTTGAGCCACCCAGCTCTCTGGGCGGGCAGAGCCGGAGGCTGGATGCCCCATGCTGGACATGCTGCAGCACAGTGAAAAATACAGTTCAGATAAAAAAATAGTCATGTAATTTACAACAGTTCTGGCTATTACTACTCTCCCTCTGTACAGGAAGACCAGCCTTACCTCTTAAAGTACCCCCTGTTCAGGCTGCTTGCCATGGCCACTGAAACACTGACCTAAAGGTGGCCAGGAAGTGCAACAAGACAGTAGGGAGGACTAGTGGAATGCTGGGGTGCATAGGGAGGGTATCACCAGCACAAAGAGGAATGTGGTGTTGCCTCTGAATAGATTGCTGGTAGGACCCCACCTAGTGCACTGTGTCCAGTTCTAGAGACAACATCCCCAGAAGGACATACACAGGGGGAGGCAGCCCAGAGGGGGCAACTAAAAAGGTGCAGGGTCTGCATCAAAAGTCCTACAAGGAGAGAGAATAAAGGATCTTAACATGTACACACTGGAAGAGAAGAGGGAGGGGGGGATATGATAGAGACCTTTACATACCTCACAGGGTAAATAAAGTACAAGAAGGAAGTATTTTTCAGAAGAAAAGGTGTTCATGAACAAGAGGTGTTGATTGAGGAGAGATGTGAAGAAGTACTTCTTCACAGATAGAGTGGTAGATTCCTGGAACAAGTTTCTAGTGTGGAGTGCTGGGGTGAAAACAGTGGTGGGGTTCAAGAATGTATGAGACAGACATAAGGGAATCATAGTGGAAAGGAATGGGGAGGGAGAAAGAGCTGTAGATCAGGTATGGTCTGTGGTAATAATGCAGGTAGGGAAAATGAGCAGACTGGGTGGGCCAAGCAGTCCTTATCTGTCATCGCATTCTTTGTTTGCATGTTTCTGTAAATGAGTAGGACACCTTCCCTGATGTCCCGCTGAGATGCCATCTAGAATCTCCTGGTGACAGCCATCTAATGGGAGGCATATCCCCGATGGAGGAGAGCTATCCTTGGAGTGCTCAGTCTTACATCCCCCTGCCAGCCCTTGAGTAGCCTACATCCATTTCAAAGCCAGGTCACCAGCATGGCAGGATGTGAGGTGCCCAGCATCTCATCCCTCCCTGCCACTTGATCAGTTCCTTGCATGTTTTTTGACTAATGTAAGTGCTGGATGTTTTCTTGCACTATTTCTGCTAACATGTAATGTAGCAATATTTTCTACCACACCTCATTTCAGACTTGCATATTTCTTGACCAGTGCTAATACTTTATTTATGACCTTGTAAAAACCACATGTACTTGCAATTAACTTGCACTGATTCGTACAAGAAAAATTAGTTTTTGTATGCAATATAATCCATGCAGAGCCATTCAAAGAGTTCAGTAATTTTGACACTTAGTTAATTACCTTATGCTATTATTACAAATCATACAAGATCTGTCATACATCTTACATTTTTTTCAATAAGGGTCAGAACGTGATGTCATTGATAACATCTCATGATATCTTAACCAATGGGTGAGCTGCTTTCTGTCAGAGAAGTGATCATGCTTGTCACAGAAGCACACAAACTTTATCACAGAAGCCTATGACCCTTGCTACAGAAATTAACACTACAGTTCAATGGAAAACTAATGGCCTGACTAAAACATCTCTACAATATACAGTACACAGTTTGTTGGTTGAATTAAACTGTTCTCATACTCTAGTTAAACAAATATTTAAACATTAGCACATACCAATAAAACAGTTTAGGGTTTGGGGTTACTGTGCACTGAAATTTCACACATCAATCTAATTTATGTTCCTTCCCCTGGCTCATTGTACCCATTCCATATGCAAATCCCCCATTACTGTGCATGTTCCATATGCAAATCCCCCATTACTGTGCATGTTCCATATGCAGATCACCCCCACATAGCTTGTGCCGACTCCTGATGACTTCTTTGGCTCTGCTTAGAGAAGTTGGAATGGCAGTTTTGTGTGTGTGGGGGGGGGGAGTCAGGCACGAGTCAGTGAAGTGCGGGTCACTTCAACAAGCTGTCAGCAGGAAACCAAGCGGACGGCCTAAAAATGTAATTTATAACTAAAATCACTGTTCAAATTGGTAAAGCTTTGCGCACCCCCCCCCCATAGCTCACACCGACTCCAGACTACTTCTCTGCCTTGTATTTGCAGACAAGTCTGAACAGTGTTCTGTGGGGGGGAAAACAAAGTCAGGCACAAGTCAATGAAGAACTGGTCACACCAATGAACTCTCTCAGTAGGAAAACAAACAGACTCCCCAAAAATACAATTTATAACTAAAATCACTGCTCCAGCCCCACTCAACATAATGTGTGCTGTGTTATCCTGTAACCATGATAGCACACAGCACTCCCACTTTCAAAGACTTCATTTCTCTCTCTCTGTCCTCTCTTCTCTCTCTCTCTCTCTCTCTCTCTCTCTCTCTCTCTCACACACACACACACACACACACACACACACACTAGATCTGATCTGGACTTTTTTACTAACATCATACACTATCAGAAATAAAACATGGGCCCCTATACATGACTCACCTTTGTTTCCATCTTGAGGTTGAGATACCAGCATGGAGCTCTCAAGCTTCTCTGAAGGTCCATACACTGGCATCTCAACCCCTCGATGGAAACACAGGCTCGCTGTGTATGGGCACTCATACATTATTCCTTATTTAGCTGTCTTTATAATCACATTTTTCTTTTTCTGCAGTCTAATGAAAGTCTTATCCTTCTGAATGGGATATAGGGCTGTGTCAAACGCAGAGCTGCACTGACAGAATTCATGTGAAATGGAAATTCTGCTTCCAAAATGCTTTTCTGAATTGTTTTAATTCCATTGAATTCTGAAAAGCACGACCGCATATTCCACAGATTGTAGAAAAGGAATCCAGTTTATGTAAATCACAGCTTACTAATCAGCAAAAAACATTTTGCTTACAAAATGTTGGAATTCTGCTAGTGATAGATCTCTGCAGAACTATCCAGTATTCTGTATACTGTACCTAGTGAAGACTTACCACTGACTCGCATTAAGTGCAGATGTATTATTCAAAACATCATGGTGACATGCACTGCCACAACACCAAAAGTTGAGAATCAATCAACTTTCCTCGCTCCACTCTCCTCAAGGGGCTTGACATTTTTTTTAGCCATAAGCTAGGATTCTACTCTCTAAGCTGGGCCAGCTTCAGCTGTGGGTCCATTCTAATGTTTATTTCATCACTGAATCCAATGTCAGTTATTCAGACGTCAGTCTCCCCATGTATGTGACCCACAGGCAGGATCATAGTCTGCATGAGGATGGTGTGGCTACTTATGTACATCTCAGATTCATTGTTGTTCACAGCTGATAGAATGGGCAAAGGGGGGGCTGTGCACTATATCTCGCGGACCCACTCCTGGGTCTTGTTCTCAACACCTCTGTATTTTTTGCCATCACCCAAGCACTGGCCATTACAGCTACTATCAGCAGTGCTGGTAAATCCATTAGAGTAATATCCATCTATACCCCCCCCCCCCATATTACCAAGTATGGATTTGATGCCGTTCTTGAATACTGAGCAACACTACTAAATAACTTGGATGTGATCCTACTAGGGGAATTCAGCATTAAGTGTTTGGCATCAGCCTTGGCCCAGCATAGAGACACTGCATCAGCACTCAATCTCACACAACTTGTCCCCTCACCTACTTGGACAAACTATAAAATGGGTACTAGTACCCTAATCGACCTAATCGACCTAATACTCACCAACTGCCCAGAGCGACTCTCGAACATCATGGTCCTCCCTGATTTAATGAGATACCATTCCCCTACTCTCTGCCATTGGTCCAACTGCTATCAAAAAATCCCCCCAAAAACCACATATCAACATATACTTAAAAAAGGCATGTTAGGAAAATTCCATGATTTCCTTCTCACTAGTGACTGGTCTCCGTTAGATTCTGCCACCAATATAGCGTATGCCCTTAATTTCTTCATCTCCGCATTTAAAACAGCATGCGATATCTTTGTCCCCTACTCGAAGTATACCATCAAGAACCTCAGTAATCCCTAGATTGCCCCCTCTCTACTTAAACTAATAGCTGACAGGGATAACCTGTGACATAATGCCCACACCTCTGGAAAACCTGCTGATAGTCAAAACTACTGAGCTGCACAAAATGCCTGCACCAGAGAAATCTGTCATGCTAAGGCTGATCACTTTAAAGAGAACCTTGCCTCCTCTTGGGGTAACGATAAGCAATTCTGGGTTAACATAAAGGAACACATGAGGAAATCCAACTTTGCTCCCCCTCCCTCCTTAACATTAATGGAACCATCATCCAGGACCCTCAGATTATAGCTCATACCTTCAACCTGGCCTTTACTGATCTGAGTGGGGTACTTGCTTCTGACTTCTTCAATAAGTCAGCCTGTCCCTCTCCTTTGGCTGCTTCAACGTACCCCTCCCTTCCATTTCAGGTTGATCTCAAATACTGAAGCAAAAACTTACCTCCAGAGAGTACTGGGTAAGTTGCAGTTCAGTGGTGACTCAATAGACCTGAAATTACTACATCTGGCCCTTGATGCTGTACTTCTCCCCTTCACTAAAATTCTTAACCTCTCCCTCCACTGTTGTCAATTCCCCACCCTATGTAAATCTGCTATTGTCACTCCTATCCACAAGAGTGGTGACAAAACTGCCCACAGCAACTACCACCCAATTTCCATCCTTTCCCCCATATCCAAAACATTGGAAAGAATTTTATCAGGTCAACTGACTACCTAGTGGAGCACAACCTCCTGTGCGCCCAACAGCATGATTTCTGTAAGGGACATAGTACCACCATTGCTCTCTTGGAATATACTGGCTTTGTCCACAAAGCCCTTGATCTGGGTCAATTAGTAGGGTCTGTGTACATTGACCTGACAAAGGCATTTGACAAAGTTAACCATGACCTCCTGGTCTCATCCCTCCATTCAATCGTCCTCTCCCCTGAAGCCACCTCCTGGTTTGTGAATTATTTCAGTGATCACTCCCAGCAAGTGAAAATCAGTAACACCCTCTCCTCCTCATTATCTGTCTGCTCCTGGGTCCCACAGGGGTCTATTCTCAGGCCTCTCCTTTAGTCTCTTTTTTTTTTTTTCCTGCTACAGCGCCAGTTCTCTGCCCAGTCATGGCCCCCGCCATCCCCACTCATATATAAGCTGTCCTCCCTGCCTCCCCAGCTTGCCCCCCAGGGCGGGGCCATGCCACCAGCCAAGGTGTCAAGGACACAGGTCTGGAATCTAGGGAGCCAGCCTGAGAGCTATGAGGGATGGTGAGGCGGCTTCATGAAGGCACTGTAGCAGGTATTTTACTTGCTTTAACTCCCTCTGGAATCTGCTGCATGCAATGACATCAGCCGAGGTGACCCCCACACACGCCCATGCATGCTTCAATCGAGACGTCTGCACCAGACTCCACACCCAAGTATGCACCCATACATCTTGCTCCCCAGCCTCTACTAGGGGGCACACAGGTGCCAGTGCTGAGTCACCCCCCCACCCCAGGGAAGGAGAGCAGTCCTCCGGATGCTCCATCCTTCCCTGCCCCTTCCGACCCCTGGTGAGCTACATCCATTCCCAAACATGGGTCTCCGGTGTGGCGCGAGATGTGGCATCCAGCGCCTCAACCCTCAATGCCACTGGGCCCAGAGGAAAGTCTCTTTCTAAATAACATCCCTCTAGCCTGCTCTGGTAATCTTTTACTCTATGCTGATGACACTGTTGTCCATACTTGTCACTCTGACCAGTCCATACTACAATGCTCTCTTCAGGCTAATTTCTATGAGTTAGAGTCATGGTTCACTAAACACAAGCTTATCATAAACTATAACAAATTAAATCTATGTTATTTGCAAATGCACAAACCAAACACAAAAATATCCCCCTCATAATTCTTAATGGCCATCTCCAACAGTTAGAACAGGTCAACACCTTTAAATACCTTGGGGTTATCCTTGATGCCACCCTTTCCTTTCAAGGCCATGTTGACTAAGTCTGCAAAGCTACTAATACTAGGATCAGCCTCTTGTATAGGCATAACAAATGCTTAACTAATGATGCCCTCTGTCTTGCTGTCACTAGCTCAGTACTCGCCATAGCAGACTACAGCATAGTAATCTATGGTTCCGCATCTGACACTGCCCTCAACAGGATCAAAGTCTCTCTTAACAAAGCTTACAGGCTTGTTCTTGGAGCCCATCAGCTTACCCACACCTATGACCTTTACCAGCAAGCACACTGGTTGGACTTTAAAGGTCGACTAACATACCATACTTGCTTAATAGCCAAGAAAGTCTTGTCTTGCCAGTCCCCCTCCTCAATCCTTCATTTTCTGACTCCCACTCCCTCTCTGCACACCACCAGGAGCACCTTAAAAGGCTTGTACCTTGTTCCTTTCCATAAAACTGCCCTTGGTCAGCATGCCTTTCCATACCAGGCCCTCTACCTGTTGAACAACCTTCCCCGTGATATCCTGGCCACTGACAAACTTGGCCCTTTTAAAACTAAACTTTGCCGGCACCTCCTCTCACTGAACTGCTGCAACTGCCCATAATTCTCCCCCATTCCACACTGTCTCCACTCACTATTCTCTTACTTCTCACCTATCCCCCTTTCCTACTTACCCTCCTACTTGCCTTTTTCTGATTGCCTTTGTATTCTTCTCTCTCCCTGATGCACTTTTCTGCCCGCTGTTGGCACTTGATTGTAAATATAATCTTTATGTACTTGAATTGTATTTTCATACTGTCTCTGTTAGTGGTTAAGCCTTTTCTATGCACTGTATCTTGGCACCTCAATCTGTTTTGTAGTCATGTCATTTTATAACACTGTATTGCTGTAACTCTATATTATTACCCTGTGTATAGCTTTACAATGTCCTGTATTCTATATATGACATGGAACCTCTGTAAAAGAGCATCTGGCTCAGAGGTATATCTGATATTTCAAATAATATAAATAAAAAATTAAAAAAGATCTCTCTCTGCCACCAACTCTTCCCGTGAACTTCTCCTGAGTAGGTTCCCTGTGTCCTTCTGTTTTCCCATGTTTTCTGTCAGAGCCAAATCAGACTTCTTTATTAGCACTTTCACTTACCTCTCCTCGCTTTTCATCTCTGATTACATACTGATTGTAGGGGATGTCAACATCAGCTGGCACTCCATTGAAGCTAAAACCAATACCTTTGCTATTACATTTCTAATTGTCACTTAACTCATTACTGAATCTACCTGCGTAAACTGCCCCGTCTCAAATCATTCCTTAATGACTGGATCCTTGCTACACACACACCCTGCTGTATACCAGCTACTGTCACACTCTTGGATAAATTCAATAATCACCAGAGATCTTCCCTGTCTCTAAGATCCACCAACTCAAAGTGCCTCCAATATTTGTCTGGTCATGGTTATTCAGATCACTGAACCTATCTTCCTTTGTCAATGAACTTTGGTACACTTACTGGACTGCAGACACACTTTTTTGCTATACATTTGATATTGGTGCAGTAGAACCTGTATGTTAGAACTCAGTGTTTGAATCAGAAATGTGGCTTTTGACAGCTTGTAACTTGATGATCTTGGCCACTAAGACAACAACATTTGGTGTGTATAGTCTCAGTCCTAGGGGCTAATGTTTTGTCAAAATTGAAAAAACTGGTTCAGTGCTTTAAAAGGTACTACTGTATTTACTGAAATTAAAAGAAAAATCAGTCTCTTTTTGCCTCAGGAGATTAACAAAAAAAATTTACACTAATGTAAATTATATAACTTACAGATTCATTAGATCTACTTCCAAACTAAGGTATTTTTATGGTCTGGAAGCAAAATCTTTTTTTTTTCCATTTATAAATTATAAGGTTTATATTTTTTTAAATCTTGTGTATGCATGGACCCTTTCAAAAATAGCTGAAAAATAATGAAAATCATGAACCTTCTTTTTCTGAGTAAAAAGTTGGGCAGGAAAAAAAAAACTTTGAAAGCTAAAACTTTTAAGAACATAGTTAACTATGAAGGTTAGCACCCACACAGTTCACCAAAATACTGTCTAATAAGATGTCTGAGCTATCAAAAAAAATAAAAATTACAATCGGTATTTTAATTTTAAAATGTTTGGCGATTCACTTGAAAAAACATCAAGAGAGTTTTCAACAAACTCATTATGTGCACTGCAGATAGGGTGTGTACTTCATAAGGCACAATAAAAAAACTGAGATGAAGGCAGTTAAAACACAACTCAAATAGTGAAACACATTGGGGCCCATTCATGAAGGTGCAGAGTGGATTATCTGCCATGTACCTCTGGTGCATAGCCCAGTCTGCACCTGCCCAGCCCCTGCACACATTCACAATGCACATATGCCCCCCCAAACACCTGATCCTCTGGCCAATCAGGGAGCTCCACATAGGGGCAGGCTGGGGGGTGGTGCAGGGAGCATGCCAGCACTCTGCGCATTCACAAAGATGTGGAGTGCTGTGCGGGGGGAGGGGGGGCTGCTGTCTTCACCATTGCAGGGCAGCCATAAATTATTGGGGCCTTCCAAGGATGCAAATATTGGCACTGACTAGGTGTCCAGGAAGGGGGGCCCTCTTCTGAGCCATGGTTAAATATTAAATATCACAAAGTGGCTAGCTTAAAAGTGTCACTCCCTTCTCTCCTTTATATGCCTTTTAGCAAGTTACCAGCTCATTTACAACAAACTCCAACTGGCTGAGCTGTGAAGGTGCATTTACAGATGTGTCATTTCTTCAGGTTTAGCTGTAAGCAGGAGCTGGGACAGCCTTTTTTTAACAACTCAAACATGTTAATTGGTAACAAGGTGATTAATCTGGCCTCTTGGAACAATCTTAAACTAATATCCCTGTTAGACCTGGTTAAGAAGGACACATTTTTGTCCCTTACAGATTTTAGGGACTCCTTTCACCTCCCAGAATTCTTGGCTTTCAAATATATGCAGATTAAACACTGTGTGATTTCAGTTCTTGGAGCTCCTCCTTGGTCTTCAGAGGAACCTCAATTTTTTTCAGATTTAGCAGGTCTGGCTGTACCGCCTATGCCAATTTCTAAACTGTATTGTCTGATGGTTACTCGAGTGGAGCAGAGTATGATTACTCACCAGCTGCCTTTTACTGGCAGTATGCTGCTAACCTTTCCTATGACTCAGCCCAATGAAAAACTATATGGATGGACATTTAAAAATATATAAAACAGGACAGACAATGGCTAATTAAGTTTAATGTCCTCCACAGTTTGTACTACACCCCACTTAGGCTGTATCGCATGGGTAAGCAGCAAGACTCCAAATGTCATAGGTGTCTCCAGCAGGTCGGCTCAATGCTTCATATGATTTGAACCTGTCCAAAGGTGAAATCTTTTTGGCAGCTAATTAAACAAACTCACCATTCCTGTTTTGGAAGTACTAACTACTTTACCTTAGACATTTTAGTGGTTGGTAATTTTTCGGCTATTAAATCTCCAGCCTACAAGGCCTATATGGCGTTAATTTCAACTGTTTCTCTGCTTATTATTATGAGACACTGGCTCTCTGACTCCCTCCCAAATGTGAGAGAGTGGTTTCAGGAGATGTATATGGCACTCAATGTGGAAGGAGCCATTGCTGTCCAATACCATTCTTTGTCATCACGCCGAGATAGATGAGAACCATCTTTATACTTCCTAGCTGGGAGGTGAAATGACTCGGTATGTAGAAATGGTATGTAAGTTATCCAGTCTCTTCCTAATAGTATTCATTGTGATAAGAACGATTGACAAATTTATGATAGACATTTTTAAGATATGTGTGTCCTGATTGAATCTGTATAGGCACTTCTGGTTTATAACTAATTGTATGGTTGATGTAGGGGAGGGAGATTAGATACTGGAGAAGAGGTTTGGGGGAAACTGTGCTTACTCTGTAGGTTACATTGGACTTTCATAATATTGGGGGTTGAGGTGAGTTGTTAATGTCTATAAGTTGACATATTCTTTGTGATCTGTTTTGATTGTTGTACTGTATTTTGTTTAAAAATCTTTTAATAAAGCTTACTAAATTGCAAAAAAACAAAAACACTGGGGCCAGTTACACACACCCCCCATATAGCAGCCGCCATCTGCAGCAGGCTCAGCGAGGGGCCTTGGTCCCCCAACAGGGAAGCCCCTGCCGTTGGGGCACACCAGGAGTTTGGGGGGTGGTCAGCAGGGGAACCTCCCTCGACATCATGGTTGTCACTCTGCATGTTGGCTGACATCAAGGTGCCCCACAGTGCAAGGGATGCACTGCAGGACCCTACCTAGGCAGCCAGTTGGTTACCCACCCCATTCTGCCACTCCGGGGGGGGGGACAGGGTCTTGTATGGAAGCCAGGCAGGGGCCAGTGTTTGTGAATGAGGCCCCCGCACTGATCTCCAAAGGGTGTGGAGCTGCGCACCTGGATACGTGCCTTTGGGAAGCACATTAGTGAAAAGGCCCCATTTTTTTTTCACCTTGTGAGAGTCTATGGGAATTGTAAAAGGCTGTGTAAATGTTTCTAAGTCCTACACAAGCAAAATGTTTGAAGATACAAACATGAATACTTGAGAACACAATGAAAAAAAACAATTGTGGTCAGTTGTTACTACTGTACAATTAAAGTCATAAACAAAATATTTAGAAACTTATAACTAATCTTCTGCTAGGAAAAGTAAGTTAGGACTCATGCTGCTTTACCCAGAGTTCTCCCAGGGCCCAAAGAGTCCTGTACAATGTACATTAGGACTCATGTCTTCAGGCCCTGTGCTAAGCATGTTAGAACTTCTTTCTTGCTGTGCACAGGGCCTCAGTGGCCCTGCACATGCTGCTTCAAACAGTACCCTTTGGTCCATGTGTGAAGGGAGTTATGACTATTATTTAGCAAGGCAAGATATTACCTTACATTCTTAAAAATAAGTAAATTGCTTAACATTATGTCAATGCCTCATTTGGGTTCCAAAGTCACAAAAGAAGGGGAAATGGGGTGTTATGGTTTGACCCAAGGCCAACCTATAGGTCAGTGACCATGCTCCATGGGTTCACTGCTTCAAGCTACAGGTCTGAGGTCAAGCTTCACAAGTTTGTTGCTTTACTTAAGTCCTGTAGGATCAGTCATAACTTTCCTCTGGACCTGCACAAAATAAACCACAAAGAAAAATACTGAACCCACAACAAAAAGAGGTCCTCAACAGTTATTAATTCATTTATAATAGCTCATTTTATTTTTACACAGAGTGCCACACATGGTAAAAAGTGCAGTTTACTTATAAGCCATGTCTACCACAAACTCAGCAAATGTGCCACATTATCACTTATGACATTTTGTCCAGAGCTTTCTGGGTTTCATCAGAGAGGTGTAAGCAGTGATAGTGACCCTCTTATAAGTGCCACATTTAAAGGTGTATTAACAGTGATAATGCACATATACAATAGTACACATTTACCAGTCCCTAAAGATAAAGTACATAATGTCCATACAGTTATGAAGAAGAGTTCATGAAAATGTATAAACACTCCTGTAACATGACTGGTCAATTTACTTTGAATATGCATTATAGGAGTATTTAAATTTAAGAATTATAATGGCTAATCTATCCTCTGACAAAGCCCCTGATTGGCTGGGGTGAAACGTAAGAAAGATAGACGCTCCGCAGCCAGCACCTCGCTCACCTGGTTTTGCTGTGTGTTCACTTTTGGATATGAAATAAAAAGCAACTAGTGGGTACATTGTTTCATTGTATTCTCTAAGGAAAGGGGTTATTAGTGTCTTTTACTAGTTTTACTTGAATAAAGTACATAATATATGATAACCTATCTCTAAAGCTAAAAAAGTTGGTAAAATACCTGGTACACAAATAGATCACCATTGAACATAGAACTATTTGAGGATAACCACTGAAGCAAATTAAAGTGTAAAGGTATATTCTAATTCATATCAATGTCTACATATTAATTTTCATATTTTTCTCTCAGGTTGCACACCCCTGGTCTTTTTTGATTTTATGCTGTTGCACACAAAATCAGGACCTATTCCTTATAATGGCACTGAAAAAAGAAGTGTAAAAAAATAAATGTTTATTTGTTTATACAGTGAAGCCCACATAAGTACACATCGGTTAAGTGCACATCCCGCATCAGTGCACAGTTTTTCAATATCACGATTTTGTTCCTATTACTTCAATGTTAGATTTTCCTGTTAAATGCAGTACCTTTAAGTGCACATATCAGTTACATTCACAGTTTTTGGGTTGAAATGATATTCATAATTTGTTTCAGAACTGTTTATAAGGCAGCCAGGTGTACAATCCCCTACTGTGTGGGAGAAGACAGTAGGCAGCAAGGTGCAGCAGTCTTGAATGTGAAACAGAAGGCAGGCAGCTTGTGGGGCAGGGGACAGGTGGCAGCAGAGTGCAGCTGCCTCAACTGTGGGGAAGAGGCATGGTGCATTGGGATGCTATGTAGTGTTTCCATTTATACACATACATGAAGTATGTTCACACAACCCCCCCAGAGAACTGAAATTTGTGAGTTCAGACAGTACATGTGCTTGAAATAGTAGAGTGTGACAGGCACCTGCTTGTCAATCCGACATGAAAAAATTTTCTTACATGAATGTATTTATGGAGGCTACATCAAAGGTAAACTATTTCTATGAATGAACACAATTTAGGTTTATTTTATATTCATTAAGCAACCCTGTGTTATACAGTTAGACAATTAAGAGTTTTGATGAGAAAGAACTGAGAGCTGTGATACAGACAAGTTGATTTCTCAAACAGAAAGATTTCCACTACTTCAATTCAGCACTGAAACTCAAATGATCAACTTTTTATAAGAAGAGAATGATAGATTTTAAGCTAATCTATATAAACACAAACCAGAAACGGAGTTTGTATGAAACCTGGAGAGAAAACCATTAACTCTACAACCTGCTGTGAATGGGAATCTGAAGCAGCAAGCTACAGTACTCCAAGATGATGTCATCACTCTCCAACCTGACTGAGAAAGACAGAAATATCCCCACTGGTTTTAGCTACTATAGAGCAAGTTAACAAATGCTGATTTAAGGAAAACCACAAAACCACACAGCATGACATTTTCAGGAAATTCTAATCATGACACAGAGGGACCTATTCCAAGACATCTTAAGCATGGAGCAAGGCGATGTATGCTGAACCCCATGGTGTAAATCACAACTTGCGCCATGAAATACACGTCACAATTCCAAGTCATGACCTGTGTCATGTCATATGTGAGTTGCACTAAAGGTCGGTTATGCCACTCACTACACCCACAATGGCATGGTGCAAGGGTGGGTTACAGCAGCAGCTATGCCCTATTCCAAAAGGGTGGCTGCCATAACCCACGTATGCTATTGCAGAAGCCACAATTGTGAAGTAGAAAGGGGCATCCGTCCATGCCAATTGATGGATGCCCACTCTGCAGCACTGCAGAAAGTACACAACTGTGCTCCTCATGGCCCAACAACACAGACATGCCCCCACCCCCTCTGAATGTCTAGGACCCCCAGTGTCCATTTCCCAAAGTGCCCCCAAATGCCAGTGTCTCCTGTCCAGCCCCCCATGCACTCTGGTGCATGCGGTAGTGTTGCAGGATGGGGTCTCTGGGAGCAGTTCTCAGCAGGCTGTGACTTGCAGCATCCAGGTCCATTGTGCCATACCCATGGTGCCAGCCTGCATCTGCTGCAAGTCACAGGATGTAGGTGCCGAGGACTCTGTCTGTCTTGAAATACAGTGGAGGGTCCCCGGCATAGAGCTTCACGGCACAACTCACATATGTTCACGAGTTGCACCATGCATCTTGGAATCGGGCCCCGGGACTTAAATTCAAGCAATATTTATTTATTTATTTATTTTATTTATTTATTTAGCTTTTGTTGACCGGATAAGTGCACTAGACAAATCCTGCCTATTTTCAGGCACAACCCAGGGAAGGGGGATAGAGATGAATGCCAACTGACCTAGAACCAGATTAAGCCGTTGGTGGTATTTTTAGTGAATGAGGGAAATTTGGCCAGGACACCGGGGAAATTCTCCTACTCTGTGAGACAGAGGGTGCTGTGTAGCTGAGTACTGATCCTGCTCAGTGGTGTCTAGAGACTTGAGGGAGCTGGATGTGTGGGTGGCTGAGGAGCTGGTCTCCTCCTTGGCCCCTCTTGTTTTGCATGGAGACTGAAAACGAAGGATGTCTTTTGAACATGGAAGGAATGGAGACAACAGAATCGGGTATGGAAGCAGAAGTGCATGGCTTACCTGAGAATTTGGAAATGGGAGCCCAGGGGAGAGAAAGTTGCAGCTCAGTCTACAGGCAAAGGTACTACAGAAGTGCTACGAGTGCAGTTGGAGTCAGCATAATGCTCCTATCGAGCAGCAAGGGAGCGTTTGCAGGAGGAATTCGAATGCCAGGCAAAAGACAGTGTTGCACAAAAACCTGGAGGAACAGGATGAGGTAATGGGCACAGAAACAGCAATGGCAGTTATGTGCGCTACTGGAGTATCTGTAATTGCTACAGAGGAAGATTTTGCTGCAGATTGTATGGTAAGCACCTCTTCTAGCTCAGAAGCAGTGCTAGAAATGGGGGATGGGGAAAAAGACTCAGACATTTGCAGTATGGGGGCTATGTCATGGAGAACAGTAGTGCTGAATGGGCAGGCCAAGGACTTTGTTCCAGTATCAGGAACCCCTGTTTCAATAGACTTGCCAGAGGTAACCTTTAATATAGGGTCCTCGTCAGCTGGAGCAAAACGCTCTCTAAAGGAAGGGGTGGGAAAAAGTAAAAAGCTGCAGTGTTTCTAATGCTCCATTACAAGAGAATGTGCAGCAAACAGCCAAGGGCCCTGGGAATTGGGTGTCAACAGCTTTACAAGCTGCAGGATGGGTAAAAAATCCTGCTGGTCCTGAGTGGGTTATAAATGTGAATGGTGCAAATTTTATACAAGCTTCTCAGCTTAGTTTTCTGGTGTTCCGGCGATATTCCCTCCACTTGATACTGCTTCTGTTTTTTCAATACCGCCAGGGCAATGCTCACATTCAGGGAAAACGTTGGTGCAGCACCAGGATGAGTCCCATCCTCGATTGCAAATAATTAGAGAGCAAGAAGCAGAGAATAATGATTCTACTGCAGAAGACCAGATAAAAAGTTCAGTTTTAGAACAGCAAGGTAATGAATCTGATGTTCACCCAACCCTAGCCTCTGAGGCCTTATCCCCCTGCCAAAGTGTGGCATAGAAAGGTGAATGGATATTTGTTTCCATCTGAGAGAGGCCCATTGTTAGAACCTGCAGTGAGAAGAAATGCTGTAAGGCTGAAATACAAGAGTGATGCTTCTGCTGTACCTGACAGACATTTTGTTGGCAGAACTTTATTAAAGGACAGTATGAAATATTATGCATATGAAATATATGACCTAATTCATGTTCCAGGAGATTCCATTTTCAATATTAGCTTTAGGCATCCTGCAGGCCTGGAACAATTTTGGAAACAGTATCGTCTTTTGAAACTCTTTCCTTTATGGAGGCCTTTCCTGGCAATTCCTTTAACAAAGCCTCTTACGAAGAAAATGACTGTATTATTTAGGAATGAGGGGGTGAATATTGCAAGTATAACCTACTGGTTGCAACAGCATTGCACTGTTAAAGGGTTTCTGGAACCTATTTTGGATGAAGAGCAGTTATGGACTGGAGGATGGAAATATCAAGTAGTTTTAAAACTTGAAAATGGTCAAATCAGTCATCTGCCTAATTGTTTTTTTTCTGGGTCAGGTTAGGGGGTGTAATTTTCTATCCCAGACAGCCACGGGCTTGTTTTAAATGTGGGGATGTTGGACATCTTAGCAATGTTTGCGATAAGCAAAAATGTGGTTTGTGTGGTGAGTTGGGTTATGTAGGGGCTCATTGTCGACAGCCTTTGTGATGTAATTTATGTGATGAACAGGGGCACTCATTTTGAATTTGCTCCTGGGCATCACAGAACAATGTGGATGTGGCCATTAGAGCTGAACAAGATGTTTATGTTGCTACAGCACAAAAGGAAAAAATGCGTATGATGGAATTGCTTAATACTGTTCCTGATAAGAGTCCCCTGCCTCAAAGGGTCCCATGGAAATTAGATAAGTCAGGTAATCGAGAAAAGGAGGTAGACAAAGAGAGCTTAGTAGAGTCAGTTAATGGGGTAGTACAAGAATCAAAGAGTGGCTTAAGGTTAGAGGAGACTGAAGGTGCAAAGTC
Source organism: Neoceratodus forsteri (assembly GCA_016271365.2). Lineage (NCBI taxonomy): Eukaryota > Metazoa > Chordata > Ceratodontiformes > Ceratodontidae > Neoceratodus > Neoceratodus forsteri. Next base: position 1,319,828,295 of record CM028132.1, read on the forward strand.
TTCCTTGCAGCTAGGGGACGATGGAAGGGGGGAATGAAATGGTAGATAGTGCAGAACAGTGTATTGAGACAATGGAAAAAGGAGCCTCTATGCCCCCTCCCCCCATACAACAAGAGGCAGTGTTTCAGAGAGTAACCAGGTCAAAAGCCGGTAAGCTTTCAGTAGGTTCCCGGGTGATGTCTAAGAACATAGAAGGGGTTACAGTGCAAAATTCTTATGCTCTATTGTTTGAACAGGGGGTGGAGGAGGATGGGTTTGATTCTGATTTTTCCTCAGTAGCCTCCTTTCAGGTGGAAGGTACTTCAGAGGTGGGTCCCCCAGATAAGCCAAAAACCAGGAAAAGGAAAAAAAAGAAATTATTAGGTTAGATTTATTTTTTGTTTTTCCCTTTTTTGTTTTGCAATGTTTTTGGCTACTTCATTGGTCACAGTGAATGTCAATAGTATCAAGTCATATGCAAATAGGCAGAATACCTTTTTTGAGTCTTAGTATGAAGGGTGGACAAATAATATTGGTACAAGACACTAGGCTGCACACTTTGTTAGAAGTGCAGGCCGCACAGAGGGAATGGAGATGGGGTATCTCCTGTTGGTCTATAGGAGAGGAAATGTGTTTAGGAATAGGTTTTCTTTTTTCTGGAGTATTGGTAAAAATTTTGCATGTTTTTAACATACAACCTGGGAGAGCTATGATTGTTGATATAATTTTGAAGGATGAGGTTTTCAGGATCATTAATATGTATGCCCCCCCCAGGCTAAGGCAGATAGGTCCATTTTATTTAGAAAAATAGAGCCATATTTGCATACCTCCAAATTGATTCTTTGGGGAGGTAATTTTAATTGTGGTCTCTCACACAGAGACTGGGGGAGGGCTACAAAGAAGATTTAAAGGGATACCAACACTCTGTTGGCGGTCTTGCAAAAGAATAATCTCAAAGACATTTATGAAGTTTTACATCAGGAACCAAAGCATACCTTTTACAAGGGTAAGTTATCTACCAGAATAGATTTTTGGTTTCTATCAGCACGTTTATCTTGTCAAGAAGTAACCTTGTTGCCATTAGAAACGTCAGATTATTTGGCAGTTAAACTGTTGTTAGGAGACAGGCAGAAGTTAGTAATAGGAAGGGGTTATTGGAGACAGAACATTACAGTGTTGCAAGAGGTTTTAATACAAGACTCCATAACAAATCTATTTGCATTAAGGGCAGATGTTTGTTTTCTATATGATAGCCCCATAGAATGGTGGGAGGATACAAAAAGGGACTTGCAAAGTTTGTATATATCTCTTACAAAAAAAAGCTCAGGATAAGTACATTAAATATTTAGGGCTTAGAGCGAAATATATGAGAGTTTTGATGCAGTCAAGAGACAGAACAAATAATGTCTCAAAGTCTTTGCAGAACCTCAAGGAGCAGATGTGTCAATATTCGCAAGAAACTAAGAAGGTGGCATGTCAGCAGAAGTATCAAACTGTAGGTGCAAGGGAGGAAGTAAATCCATATGATTTAAATAAACAGGGTGTACAAAGGTTGGTTGTGACTGCACTAAAAGATGAACAGGGTAGTCTGAAGGTACAAAATCAGGACCTGATGCTTATTGTTCAACAACATGTGGTAAAACCTTTTCAAAGGGAAGCTAAGAGTCAGCAGGAACCCTTTTTTGCAGACTTAAATATACCTTCTTTGAATGATTTGGAGATAAGTACGTTGGTTTCACCTATTGCGGAAATAGAAATTAAGGAAGTTATTTCTCAACTGTCAACTAAGACTACACCTGGTTATGATGGCATACCAAATGAATTTTATAAGACCTTCATAGATATATTAGCTCCATGGTTAGAATTAGTCTATAATGCTATTTGGGATGAAAGTAGGTTAGCTCCAACAATGAGAATGGGGGTCATAATTTTTTTGTATAAAAAGGGAGACTCCCAAGATTTAAAAAATTGGAGGCTGTTAACCTTGCTAAATACAGACTATAAAACATTGGCGAAAATACTTAATACCAGGTTAGCAGTTGTTGCACAGAAGTTAATCATCCCGGAACAGACCTGTGCAATACCGGGTAGGAATATTATTCAAAATCTGACGTTTGTCAGGGAAGTTGTGGAACAAAGTTTAGAAAATAAGTTAGAAGGTTATTTAATGTCAGTGGATCAGGAAACTGCCTTTGATGCGGTAAGACAGGAGTATTTGGATGGTTTTACAATACTATGGGATTCCTCAGCATTTTTAGATCTTATTAAGGTATTGCATAATGAAGCCCAAGGTATTCCATTAGTAAATGGTTGTTTAGGGGTGCCAATTTTTTTAAAGAATGGGGTTAAGCAGGGTTATTCAATGAGCCCACTGCTATATGTTTTTGGTCTGGATCCATCATTAAGGCTGATTGAAAAGAATGATAATATTAAAGCTATTACAAATTATAATGGATATGTTTTTCAAAAAATTTCTGCTTATGTGGATGATCGCGTTTTTACAATAGCAGATGGGGAGTCTGGTGCTCGAATATTAACAATGTTGCAAGAAGTATATGATGTTACTGGGATCAAACTGAACATGGGAAAGAGTACTGTTTTAGTGTTAGGAGGTATTAGGAAGGTGGAGGGTTTTCCAAATTTAATGACTACAGAAGATATTAAAGTTTTAGGGTTATTCTTTGGAACCAAGAGATCGGAAGAGCGTAATTGGAATGCTGTTTATGATAAAGCGCAGCTTAAAATTTTGGCTTGGTTGTCATGGAAGATGTTAAAGAAAAAGTTTGTTTTTATTAAGGGCATATATAGTGCCAATTTTTTTAATATGTCTCACATGGGGGTGATGGGGGTAACAGTGGGGGAGCACCTGGGAAACAGTGACCACCAGTCATTGTGGTTTGAAATCACAGAAAGAGCAGAACCAAACCACACAAAAACATGTATCCTGGATTTTAGGGGGGCAGACTTTGGGAAAATGGGGAGATACTGGAAAGAGGCATTAAGGAGAATGGGACAGGAATCAGGGGTTGAGGAACAGTGGGCAGTATTTAAAATGGGGATTACAAGAACAACAGAATTATGCATTAAGCAGGTTAGCAAGAGGAAAAGGAAGAGGAGACCATTATGGTTTTCCAAAGAGGTAGCAAAGAAAGTGAAAGCCAAAAAGACTGCATCTAGGCAATACAAAAAGACACAGGCAGAAGGGGATAGGGAGAAGTACCAGGAGAAGCAAAGGGAGGCAGGGAGGTCAGTAAGGGAAGCCAAACCTCAGACAGAAGAACACATTGCAAAATCAGTGGGTAGAGGGGACAAAACCATTTTACAGGTACATAAGTGAAAAAAGAAAGACAAAGGAGGGATAGTGAGACTGAAGAGGGAGGATGGGGGCTCATGTGGAGGATGACAACAGTAAAGCTGACATATTGAATAGGTATTTCTGCTCAGTCTTACTGAGGAAGAGGAGGGTATGGGTCTGAAACGGAGTACAAGGGTGAGAATGGTGCAGAAATGGACACAAGTCCCTTTACACGAGAAAGGGTCCTGAAGGAACTGGAAGTAATAAGAGTTGATAAAAGTAATGGGCTAGATGGGTGCACCTCAGGGTCCTTAAAGAACTAAGTGAGGTGGTGGCTGAACCTCTGGCTATCCTGTTTAGCCAATCACTGGAAACAGGAGGTACCCAAAGACTGGAGGACAGCAGATGTGGTCCCCTTATACAAAAGTAGGAACAAAGAGGAAGCAGGGAACTACAGACCAGTCAGCCTCATCTCGGTAGTGGGGAAGATCATGGAAGCACTACTGAAGGAGAGATTGGTGGAACATCTGGTTGTCAATGGACTACAAGACCCAAGGCAGCATGGTTTCACCAGGGGGAGGTCATGTCCCTTGTTGTTCCAGACAGCAGGGATGAGTCAAATCTCTATGCAGTTGTGGGGGAAACCTTTCTTGGAAGCATGGGGTAGAGATAAGAGGCACCCTATGGATAAGTTGCTTCCAGGTTGTGTGCAAACTGCCTTATGATATATATGGACTTGGCAGATTGATTTGCAGTGGTGCATAGGAAAAAGAAAGAAACTGTTTTATAAGAGTATCCTGGATAAGTGGTATCGAGAGGATGAAGTTTTTCAGGTTCCATCCACGATTAAAGTGAATTTGCTTTTAGAAAGTATGATAGATCCTAGGGTTCCCCTAAAGATGCAAGATTTTGTTTGGATATGTGGACATCAAAGACTGCAGGTAAAAGGCAATCAGAAGCATAAGCAGTATGATGATAAAAAGTGTGGGGACAGTGTTTGTGTTGATGCTGTAGAGACTATGGAGCATCTGATTTTTGAGTGCATACATGTCTCTGACTTCTGGAAGTTATTATCTGACCTGTGGGGAGGAAAATTGTTCCTATCAATGAACTATAATATTTTAATTTTAGGACAAATACCAACCACCTGGACAAAATGGACAAAAAGTACAGTTAATATCCTTTTGGCCTATATAAAGTGGTCCATTTGGCAGGCGAGATGCCTTAGGTTCCTGCAAGGAAAGTGATTCTGCAGCAAGATGTTTTCTTTAGGATTCAGCAAGAACTTGATAGTATTTATGAATATGAAAAACATACGCTGGGGCAAGTGGTGGTCTCAAAATTGTGGAAGAATGTTGGATGGGTGGGTTGATTTGTTGTGTTAATGTTTTCCTTTTTTTTTTCTTTCTTTTAGTGGGCAACACTAGTGTATCTGCCTTTTAGCTGGAAAATGGTTTCCATTTATTTAGTGTTTGTGCCTTCTTTTGTTTTCTGTTTTTGAATTTTGAATAAATATTTCCCCTACTCTTGGCCAGTAGGGGGACTGCTGGCTAGTGAGTTGGTCACTTTGTGTTGAGCTGGATAAGGAGATGGATATCCATCTAGCTGCAGGGCAGGCTGCTGCTTTATGGACTGAGGCTATGGACTCTGAAGTTTTCTTTGATGCTCCAAGTGTGGATGCGGATCAGTACATTTCATTGCTATATCTGAGATAAGGGCTGAGACCAGTGATTTACCTTCAGATAAGAAGGATGTTGTTCTGACTGAGAAGCTGCAAGATGTATCTTCTTGTGATTCGGCTGCTTTGCAGCAACAGCTGTGTGAGAAGGAAGCCCATTTTCACTCCTGGCCGAGTGAATTGAAAGCTGCAATTGTGGCAGCGGATCAACGCTCTTGGTGTGAGCAGACTGCAATGCGAGTTGTGCAATGAGCTGCCTCAGCTACTGATGTGGCAACCTTAAAGATGACTCCTCTGCAGAAGACAGCAGCTGTTGTGGATAAAGGGCAATCACCTGAAGCAGGACGCTTCTACAGGTTCTCACTCCTTCTCTGCAGGTACAGGGCAAGTGCCCTTGTTTATCTTCAAGGGCAATTTGTTTAATGATTCTGCGGGAACTTCGGCAGGACTAGTAACTTCAGGTACTGTGTTCCCTGTTCTAGAGCAAAACGCTGAGGTTCCTGCATTAACACGGCAAGAAATCACTGTTGATAAAAACCATTGGTCTGTAGATAACACTTTGCAGGCTGCCGGTTGGGAGAAATCTGATTCAGGCACCTGGGTTTCAGGTCCTTCTCCCATTACTGTGTCTCCCAGTAAAAAATCCACCTTTGCTAACCAAGACTGTCTTCCCTTGGAAACTGACAGATCTAAGGACTGGGGATCGGAAATGGACATTGTTTCTCCTTTACAAATGCCATAAGGCTTAGAACTCATGCAGAACCCGGAGCTAACTATTTTACAAGGTGGGGAAGCTAGACTTTGTGAGCCTGATTCCTCTGTTGCTCCTAAATGTCCTCCTTCTGTGGGATATGCTGAACAGATTTCACAAGGACAGTCTAATTCTACCATATCTTTTGCATCCTTATTTAGAGCTCCTGTTTTCCCTGCTAAATGCCATAATGCTATTAGGTTAATTTATAAAGGGGGGTTAGATGTTTTTCCAGATCGTAAACATAAACAGTAAAGGATGAGAAGGGACTTGGCAAGGTTGGAGGAATGGTCAGATGTATGGCAGCTCAGATTCAATGCAAAGTAGTGCTAGGTAATGCACCCGGGAAACAAAAACCCAGGGGAAGAGTACACAATGGGGGTAAGATACTGACAACAGTAAAAATGGAAAGGGACCTGGAGGTAATTATATCAAATGACCTAAAGATGGGCAAGCAATGTGAGAAGGCAGTAAGGAATGCTGGGGGGATACTGGGATACATAGGGAGAGGCATCAATAGTAGAAAACAGGAAGTTTTTATCCCTCTGTACAGACAGTTGGTGAGACCCCATCTGGAGTACTGTGTGCAGTTCTGGAGACCCCATCTCTGCAAAGACATAGACAGAGTGGAGGCTGTCCAGAGGAGGGCAACCAAAATGGTGCAGGGTCTGCACCAGAAGACATATGAAGAAAGACTAAAGGAGCTTAATGTCTATACCCCTGAGGAAAGAAAAGAGAGAGGGGACAAGATAGAAACTTTCAAGTACCTCAAGGGAATCAACAAAGTCCAAGAGGGCAGCATCTTTCAGAAAAAGAGATGTACGAGATGTGCAAGAACAAGGGGGCACAATTTGAAGACAGAGGGGGGATGGCTCAGAGGTAATGTGAGGAAGTACTGTTTCACAGAGAGGGTTGTGGATGCATGGAACAGCCTCCCTGAGGAGGTCGCGGAGTCAAGAACAGTGAGGGAATACAAGAATGCATGGGACAGACATAAGGCAGTCCTAGTGGGGGGTAGGAGGAACTAAGCTGTTGGTTAACTAGGATCTGCAGCTTATCTGTTAGATAGGAAAATGGGCAGACTAGGTGGGCCAAGTGGTCCTTATCTGCCATCACATTCTATGTTTCTATGTTGCTAGGAACCTACTCATGGGTTCCATGTTTTTTGCCCCTGCGGAAATTTATGCTTTAATACATGTCTGAGGAAAACCTGTCTTTGATGTTAGCTTTAAACAAGGTAGTGGTCTGCAGAAATTCTGGTCTCAATATCAACTTTTAAAAACCTCTGCATCATGGGTCCCTTTTGAGTTAGTTCCCTGAACTAAACCTTCTCATTGTATGATCACTGTGTTATTTAGGAATGAGGGGGTAAGTGTTACGGATCTTATCTATTGGCTTAAACAAAGGTCTACAGTACAGGGTAATCCAGAACCCATATTAGATGAGGATCATATCTGGAATGGGGGGGTGGAAAATACAGGTTGTTCTGAACACTTCTGACACTGGGTTAATTCATTTACCCAATATCTTTTTCCTGGGGAAAGACAGAGGGGTTTTATTCTATGCAGGTCAGCCCAAGGCCTGTTATCACTTTGGAGCCATGGGTCACCTTAGCAGTATGTGTGACCATCTAAAATGTACTACCTGTAATGAGTTAGGTCACAATATGCAGAAATGACCAGATTTGCAATCTATGTGAGGAAAAGGGTCATACTTATCATTTTTGTCCCTCAGCGGCTCACAACCAGGGAGAACAAGCTGATTGGGATGAGCAGAGAGTGTCCATAACCCTAACACAACATGCCCAGGCTCAGCGTTCAGCCTCTAGGCCCCAAGATAGGCCTCCTGATCAGACTGTAGCTACTTCTCATGTTCCAGAAGGTTCAGCACAACAGTCTGCCATGCCTCCACCAGGGAATTTTGCTATAAACACCATTTCCATGGTTCCCCAGAAGGAGGCTTCTGTACCTACAGTGGCAGAAGTTATTATTATTGAGGATGTGTCACCTCACCCAGTGCATACTGCAGATGCTTCACAACAACCCTCACATACTCAGGTTAAAACCTCCAGACATCGGCAGCACTGGGTACAACCGGCTGCTAAAATTCCCAAAACATCTGAAATCCCTGTTAAAAATAGATTTGCCTCTCTGCCTATTGAAGGGGAAATCTCTGGGAATGAATCTGAAGGGTCTTCCATTGTTTCTTCAATACTGGATCAGGGTTCTGAACTGGAAGAACCTTCCCTTGACACAGTACCCCCTCCCTCTGGAAAAGGGACAGGGAAAACTAAACATGTTAGAACCACAAGAGCCTCCTCTAAAAAGCCCCCATGAATAGAATCATGCTCAAGGTTTTTCACTTACTCCTTTATGAATATAATGCCTCCTTTATCTGTTTACTCTATTAATGTTAATAGTATCAAGAGTTTATGGAAAAAGCAAGCTGTGTTTTCACATTTGAGATCTCTTTCAGCTGGTATTATTTTTCCTACAAGATACTAGGTTACACGCCATATCTGAATTGAAACAGGCCATCAACTTTTGGCATTCAGGTCCTTCTTTCTGGTCCCTGGGAGAAGAAACCTGCTCTGGGCTAGCCATTTTGTTTAGCAATATAGAAGTACATGTTGTTATATTAATTGATTTGATTCTAGGTCGGGCCTTAATACTGGATGTCAAGCTGCATAATGTACTGTTCTGGTTCATTAATAGTTATGCTGGTCAAACAAAGGTGGTAAGAATTTAGCTGTTCCAAGCTATTCAGCCCTATCTGTATTCTGCTCGCTACATTGTTCTAGGGGATGACTTTAATTGTAGATTAAAATTAAGGGATAGGGGTAAGCATACTGTTACTAACAAAATATTTTGCGACATGACCTGCCTTTCTTCTATGATACAGAATGCAAATTTGAGGGATGCTTACTTTGAAATAGTTGGGAAAGATGTCCCTACCTTTTATAGAAGTACCTCAGCCACGAGAATTGACTATATTTTTATTTCTCCCCTATTACAAATTGCTAAGGCAAAAACTTTGATTGCAGAATTTCAGATCACAAAATATTATTTTTATTATTGGATGGCTTACATACACCTCCTACTGGGCCAGGTTATTGGACATTAAATGCTTTACTTTCGGCTAAAGAAAATATACGGCAAGATTTGGTATATTTTATTCAATCAAGGAAATCTGTCTTTGATATGTACACAGACTCTACTATTTGGTGGGAAGACACTGTACAGGATTTGGCAGCTTTTTTAAATCATATGGAAAGGTAACTCTGGATAAGGAATATGAGACTTATCTTAATAATAGGTTACAACTTCAAAAATTGTTATCTTTAGCATCTACTGTAAACCATGATTTTAAGGTGCAAATTCAAAATATTAAACAGCAAATGCTACAATATCATTTACTACAAGAACAACAACTGCAATATCAGCAGTTATATTGTACTCAAGGTAAAAAGGGCTATATTTGCCCTTATGAGGGGCATATAGCTAGGAACTTAAACAGAACTATGGATAGTTTATTTGATAAGGATGGTAGATTATGTACTGATACTGGACAGAGTCTTAATATTGTCACACATTATACATCTCAATCCTTTACTCCCCCACAAGTTTACCACGACACTTTGGAAACTTATCTTGATTTAGTTTCTACGGTTAAGCCCACTGACCAATTATTAATACCTTTAATTGCTGATATTCTACCACAAGAGGTGGAGATAGCAATTATGGCCTTAGGGAATAATAAAGCACCTGGTAATGATTAACTGGTGAATTGCATAAATTTTATAGGACCACATTTTATTTATTTATTTAGTTTTTGTTGACCGGGTAAGTGCACTAGACAAATCCTGCCTATTTTCAGGCATGACCCGGGGAAGGGGGATACAGATGAATGCCAGCTGACTTTGAACCAGAATAAGCTCTTGGTGGTATTTATAGTGAATGAGGGAAATTTGGCCAGGACACCAGGGAAATTCCCCTACTCTTTTCGATAAGTGCCATGGGATCTTTAACATCCACCTGAACTACCACCAATCCAGGCAGATGGGACCTCGGTTTAACATCTCATCCGAAAGACAGCACCTCAGAAGTGCAGCACCCCTCTCATGCTGCACTACAGTGTCAGCACTGGGATATTAACCCAAGTGCCAGATGTGGGAACTGAACCCATAGCCCCCTGATCTCCCGGCCTCAGAGGTGAGTGTGCTACCTACTGAGCCACTGACACTAAAACACATATCTTGACAAAACTAGCAGCAGCCTTTATGGCAATTCTTTCATCTGGATCCCCTTCTCTGCATATGACGGGATATTCTGATACACATTTTTAAACAAAAAGGAGATAAATGGTACATAGGTCACTGGAGACCGATTTCTTTACTTAATACAGACTTTAAGATTTTAGCTAAGATTCTAAATAACTGCTTGTTATCAGTAGCAACACATATTCTATCCCCAGCACAGGCATGTGCTATACCTGGGAGGAATATTATGGATCATTTAATCTTGTTAAGGGAACTATTTGAGCATAGTTTTAGGAAAACAGCAGATGGCTTAGTGCTATCACTGGATCAAAGACAAGCCTTTGACTCAGTTAGCCACAGCTTCCTATGGGCAATTTAAAAAAAATATGGTTTGCCACTGCAATTTATTAATTGGGTTCAATGCTTATATAAAACAGCTACAGTTACTCCTTTGGTTAGGGGCTGGAAGAGACCCATGTTGACAGTAATGAGAGGGGTGTGTCGGGGTGCCCACTCAGCCCTCTGCTATATGCTTTTTGCATTGATCCTTTACTTCAGCTCCTTAATAATTCAGTACTTTTAAGGCCTATTACTGTAGCTTCAACTCCCCTACATTTCAAAGCTTTGGCCTATGGAGATGATCTCTGCATCTTAGTAGTGGACAAAGTTTCTTTCAGGGAGCTTTAGATATATATACGATGTATAACTCACACTCAGGTACCAGTTTAAATTTAGACAAATGTATCGGTACACAGCTTGGATCAGTTGTTCCTCCTGTTTTAGAAATAGCTGGTATTGATTTTTCAGCTACTCATTTGACAGTTCTGGGGATTATTTACGGCCAGGTGGATATGTGTTTTTTGAATTGGGAACCTTGTTTCATTCAGGGAAAAGCCTTAGTGGCTAAATGGAATAAGTGGAAATTAAGCAAACGAAAAAGAGTACATCTGATCAAAACATTCCTTATTCCAATATTTCTTTATATTAGTTATGTTTTTCCCCCACCTAATCAACTAATAACAGCAATTTATAGTCTTTTTTTCCAAGCTGTATGGGGTAGTAGGTTGACTCCGTAAAAAGGAATATTGTATACTTGCCAATAAATCAGGTTGGGTTAGGGATGGTAAATCCGATTTTATTTTTCTATAGCGTTTTTCTATATGCAAACTTTAGGCCTTTATTAATTTTTTTTTTTTTTATAAAACTTGGGTGCCTGTGTTCGAACAGAATTGTGGCCTATGGTTTTGATAATGGGACCGAGGGGAATTGGGGATTTTGCATAGATCCCTAAATATCCCACCTTATATCAGGGAAACTTTTGTTTATATTAAGCATTGGAAACTTACAAGCCATCTTTTGATCTCAAAACAATGGAAAGGACTATATAACTGGGTTATGCAGACTCAATTTACAAAATTAGAAGCTTTTTCTCGATGTCCCCTTCCATACAGAGAGGCTGTATTGAGTTTGTTAAACACTCCTAGGATTCCTGATAAAGTTCAAGACTTTCATTGGCTGAGCTGTCATGACAGGATCAATATTAAGGCAAATCAAAAACACAAACAATTGAATGAATGTTTATGTATTAGACCAGGATGTATTCAACAACTGGCGACAACAGAACACATTTTCTTTGACCTGTGTTTATATTACATCCTTTTCGCTTCTATTGGCAACTGTTTGGAATGCTTCATGGTTTCAGTTTATTACTATGGATCCTTTGATGTGGGGTAAATATATAGGGGTGGATCACTGGCATATTGAAACTTTACATAGACTATTACTGGTTGTTAAATGATATGTTTGGAACAGTAGATGTTTATTCTCATTGCAACATAAATTTTTATCTCATGAAGAGCTTCTTGGTAAAATCACAAGGGATTTAAAATTACATTATAATGAGGATTCTAGGATCTTACATTCCAGAACTTTACGTGCAGTTTGAAGAAATATGCCATGGATAACAGATTCTGATGTACCTATTACTTAAAAATGGTGGGTGTTGGGTATCATGATTTATTTTCTAAATATTGTAGAGTTGAGAAAAAAAATCTTCCAGCATACTATGTTATGTATTTGAGTTATGTTTATTTCTCTTTTTTTATATAAGTACTTAATTTGTTTTTTTTTTCTGGCTGTAATGTTGTCCTTTTTGTATTCTTCTTGATTTTTGCATTGGGTTTTTGTTTGATTTCTTTTCTTCAATAAACTCCCCTACTTGTCGGTAGGGGGAGTTGCTGTCTGTGTATGGATGGCCACAATGTCCCAGATGTTGAAGGGAGAGGATGTGTGTGAGGTGGGGAAGCGGGTCTCCTCCATGACCTCTATTGCTCCAGAGACCCAGGAAGAAGGAATAAACTTCTCGCTGAATATGTCTGGACTGAACAGTACAGATTGCATTGTACAGGAATCTGATGTGCTGGTCAGCTTGAACATCGTTCACAGTGAAAACGACAGGATGGATAGTAAGGGTGTGGAGCAGCTCAGTCTGGAAGCAGGAGAAGTTGGCAACTTAGTTGATGAGGCACCAGAGCAGGAACTTGAATGTATACAAACGGGAGGACACGCTGGAGTCATGGAGGAGGTCCAAATGCCCGGATGTCAAGGAAAGAGTGAGGCCGGTGAGTTAGAACCTTTACGGAAGGATTCAACTGCGGATTTAGGAGTGAGTGACTCATTACCGAAGCCTCGAAGGGAGAAACTGGGCAAAACTTAGGGAATAATGCATAAGTTCAGTAAATGGGCAGGGATTGCTGGAGAAATGGAGGGACAGGAATGACAATCAATGGAAGTGCTACAAGCTGCTGGCTGGGTGTGTACTGAAAATGGATGGTCACCAGGTCCACAGGATACAAAAGTCTGAGTATAACTGCATGGTGCAGAAAGAGGCCACTGTATGAATGGGGAAATTGCATGATATGCTAATTAACTCAATGGTGGTGCAAGACAAACAGAGCACTATAAATGAAGGGCCTGTGTCACAGGATGATACCTTGGGGACTAGGGTCCTCCCTGGTACAAGTAAGCAATGGACAGATACTGTGGTAGATCTTGGGGAACAAGGGTTATGTGAGCTTGTTCCAAAGGTCTGTAGGGAAAATCTATCCATGAGCCTCGGGATAGATGTGTTACAAGATCTAAATAAGCAAAAAATGTTTAAACCATTATTAAGAATGGCAGATTTATTCAAACCAAACACAAGAGAACCTGCACCATGAAGGAATGTGATTCATTTGATGTACAAAGGGGGACTGGAGAACCCCCCCAGACAGGTTATTTGTTGGAAGGAGATTATTAAAAGACTTTTTGAAGTTTTATGCCTCAGAAGTGTTTGCCCTGATCCATACAGATGATTATAATTACAATATCAGCTTTAACACGGTGGAGGCTTTAGATAAATTTTGGGTCAAGTACAATACACTGAAGGATTCCCCATTATGGGCCCCATTCCTAGTAATCCCCATCACAAAGCCAGCAGTAAGAACAATAATGGTTTTATTCAAAAATGAGGGTGTGGAGGTAGCTGATATTTTGTACTGGTTAAAGAAAATATGCGAAGTGTTGGAGCAGCCAGTGTCTGATTGACTCTGAACAGTTTTGGACAGGAGGTAGGAAGATTAAGTGTAAACTATTTACAACTGACAATGGTATTGCTCATTTGCCTGGATGTTTTTTCTTGGGGAAGTACAGGGGCTCCTTATTATATCCTGGACAGCCTAAATCCTGTCATAAATGTGTTTCCAGGTTACATCTCAGTAATGCGTGTGATACCCCTAAATGCACGCATTGTTTGGAAACTGGTCACTTTTCAGCACATTGCAAAAATTTGTTCAGGTATAATATATGTGAGGAGAGAGGACATTCATATATTAAATGTCCATGGGCCTCTCGCAATCCTAGGGAAGGACAATCATGTGAGGCCTTGATAGCACAGGCCCAGAAAATAGGATGCGCCCAGGCCTCAGAAAAAAGTATGCAGGAAATTTTTAAGGAACAGGAAAGGAGCTTGAAAGAGAAAGAAACTCCAGTGGTTTTAGAACCACTAACAATAACTCTGTCAGATGAAGTACAGAAGTCTGGTGAAGTGGTCAGCAAAGGAGCTGAACAGGAAATAGGGGAAGACAGTCAGGATTTACCAGGTGCGGAAGGAATTCAGGACGGAGTCATGGTGGAACATGATAAGGAGGAGACTCCAGATGATTCTTCTCTAATGGTACAAATGGAAGAGGAACAGGGATTGCTGATTTGGGAGATAAAAATAATGAAATGGAGGATGTGGGGCATGCTCTGGGCCAGTTAGCTATGCCTCCTCCTCCCTCCCTCCCTCATCAAGCTTAGATAAGTCTTTTTATTTTTTATTTATTTTATTTTATTGAAGTAATCAGTTTTACAACCTTACAAAAGTGGTGTGTAGAACAAGAATGAGGGAAAAAGCAGGAGCTGATAAAGAACAGAAGGGGAAAGAATGGAAAATAACAGCAAAAAAGAAAGAACAGGTGCAGACTAATAAATTTGCCCCTCTATTCATTGACAAACGTATGGAGATTTCAGAGCTAGAAGATTCTGAGTTAGACACTTCCTCTGTTGCCTCATCTAAGAGGACGTCCTCAGAGATAGATGAGGGCAGTTCTGGAAAGAAGCATTGGGTTACTAGATCTAAACATTAAGGGAAAGGCTTCTTTCTAATTTTCTCTAGGACAAATGCATGACTTTCGTATTGCAATAATTAATGTGAACAGTATAAAAAAGGAATAAGGAGGGATGTGGCTTTTCAAGAATTAAAACAATTAAAGGTCGACATAATTTTTTTACAGGACACGAGGATTAAATCATTTCAGGAATAGCACAATGTAATGCTAAATGGACACAAGTGGTCACATTTTGGTCTCAAGGTCAGGACCAGTGTGATGGGTTGGAGATTTCATTCTCGAATTCAGATTTAAAAGTCTCCAGACTCATAGATCTGGAGCCAGGGAGGGTTGTGATATTAAATGTCTCTTATAAAGGACAGAGGGTCCAACTAATTAATATATATTTATTACAATGTATACAAAATGATGCAGAGGTGCAAGGGGTGA
Organism: Neoceratodus forsteri; assembly: GCA_016271365.2. NCBI lineage: Eukaryota > Metazoa > Chordata > Ceratodontiformes > Ceratodontidae > Neoceratodus > Neoceratodus forsteri. Next base: position 1,319,843,334 of record CM028132.1, read on the forward strand.
GTCTTTTGGAGTCTTTTCCTCCTTTGAAAGTATTGGTCTATGCAGATGATGTGGTTATTATAGTCCAGGAACCTACAAAAGAGAGAGTGATACAGAAACAGATTCAAGAATGTTCAGCAGCCTCTGGCTCTAGTATTAATACAGAGAAGAGTGTAGGATATCAGTTGGGGAGGGATACCCTGAATAGGAAGTCATATGCAGGAATAACCTTGACCAATGAACCCAGTACAATATTAAGGATTCAGTTTGGGACAGAAAATGTAGCAATGTTGAATGTTGAATTGGGAGGAGAATGTAAAGAAAGCAGAAGGTGGATTGGGAGAGATGGGTACATGGGTCTTTATCTAAACATAAAAGAATATTTTTGTTAAAAACTATTATTGTGCTCATATTATTGTATGTGAACTATGTCTATCCCCCCAAAGACAATATACACTAGATTATTGAATTTGTTTTTTAGGGCCTTGTGGGGAAGCAGGTTGAATCCAATCAAGAGAAATATAACATATCATGACATATAGGAGGGAGGCATAGGAATGATACATCCGGTGGTCTTCTACTTTAGTATATTTCCCTTTTATAATGTTATAGAACCCAGAAAAAACAAAATTAGAGAATGGTATCAGGTATTATTGGAATGGATTGGACCATGTGTTAAGGCCTGGGAACAGAGAAAAAGTTGGTTGCTAAGCAAAGTACAGGTGGTGCCACAAGAAATAAAGGAAATGTTTCAGCAAGTAATTGCTTGGAAGGTCGAATATGTAATAGAGAAGGTAAAAAAAGAGGTCAGAACTATATGATGCAATGGTTGCTGCACAATGTATGGAGCAGATAGTATTACCTTATAATGCTTACCATTGCTTAGAAATATTCCAGCAATTATTGAATAAGAGACTGCCAGTATTTACATGGGATGTACTGTGGTTGACAATACATGGAAAATGAAATGTCAAGAGTAATAATAAGCATAAGGCATTACAGGAAAGATATTGCTTAAGGCAGAGTTGCAGGCAAATTTTTGAAACACAAGAACACTTGTTTTTGGAATGTCAATATTCTGGACAGTTTTGGGATCTAATTGCTGATTGCTGGGGAATCCAACAATTCCGTACAATTACATAAATGGATCTGATTTATGTGGTTTGGTCATCAAGTTGACAGAGGTTCTCCAAGGAAACTTTACAGGTGTTATTTGCACTAATAAAATACTATATATGGCAGGCCAGATGTAAATGGGTTCTACAACAACACTTTGTACCGCACAACATATTATTGAAGTTGGTACATGAAGCAATAATGCAAGTATAGGAAAATGATTGGGGGGAAATGCTCAGGACAACAGATGCAAGAGATGTGGAAAGATTGTGAGGCATTGTTATGGTATAAGACTTAGGAAAGGAGGGAATGACATGGTAAGAATCAAAAACAAAAGACATAATGCTGAGAAAATTGTAGAATGTGGGCCAGGAATGACAGAGTTAGAACTATAATGTATTGATATGCTTATGGATTAATAACCACTTTTTCCCCCAACAAAATTCCCTTACTCTTTTCAAGAAGTGCCATGGGATCTTTAACATCCACCTGAACTACCACCAATCCAGGCAGATGGAACCTTGGTTTAACGTCTCATCTGAAAGATGGCACCTCAGAAGTGCAGCACCTCTCTCATGCCACACTACAGTGTCAGTACTGGGATATTAACCCAAGTGCCAGATGTGGGAACTGAATCCACAGCCCTCTGATCTCCTGGCCTCAGAGGCGAGTGTGCTAATAATATGCAAAAACCTTTGCACATGCTCTTTAAGATGTTTTCAAATTAATTTTATCTCATAATCACTACCTAGCACTGTTTACAACATGCATTACTTAAGCACACATAATTGCTGAATAACCTGAGTCACAAAGAGGGGAAGTGCTGTATGCCAGCCACCACCCCCTCCAAGGAAGCCACTTCAGGTGGAGATACATAGGGACTGTTTTGATAATGTTCCTTGCTGCACCAATAAATTGATACTTGCTATTTTTCTAAGCACTGTGTGCATGTTGTTCCTGTTCCAGATTTGGCACTGCACAACTATTCCTTTGGAGACATGTTTGGTCTCCCTCATCTGTGCACCTTGGTATTACAACTCACAGTGTTCCTTGGATGTATTGTACATTGGGTTGAATGACAATACTGATTTAGTAGCATATATAAAAACGTCTTTCTTTACACTTCTTTTTCAAGTGTCATCATAAGAACCAGGTCCTGATTTTGTGTGCAAGAACATATCAAAAGCAAACAGAAAGGATCAGAGGTGCTGCAACCAGAGAGAAAAATATGAAAATCAATATATGGACAGCAATATGAATTTGAATATATCCTTCTACTTTAATTAACTTTTGTGATTGTCCTTAAATAGTTCTATGTTCAGTGCTAATTTAAGTATGTGCCTAGTATTTTACTAAGTTTTTTTAACATAGAAACATACAATGTGTCAGCAGAAAAGGACTCCCAGGCTCACCCAGTCTGTCTAGTGTGCCTAGCAAACTGCTAGGTCTTTGCTATTTTCTAACCTCCCACCTCCACAGATCCAAAAGACCCCTGTGCCTATCCCATGCTCCCTTGAATTCCCCCACAGTCCTTGCCCTCACCACCTCCTCTAGGAGTTTGTTCCAGCTACCTACTATCCTCTCCATGAAGTAGAATTGTCTAATGTCCCCTCTTAACCTCCCCCCCCATTATCTGCATATCATGCCCTCTAATTTTCGATTGCCTCTTTAGCTGGAAGATGTCCTCTATTGACACTCTGTTAATACCTCTGATATGTGTGAAGGTCTCAATCATGTCCCTCCTTTCCATTCTTTGCTCTGGGGTATACATGTTTAAGTTCTTTAGCCATTCTTCATAGGACAAGTGACTATAGCCCTTCACTATTTCTGTCGCCCTCTTCTGGACCCACTCCACTCTATCCACAGCCTTCTTGAGGTATGGCCTCAAGAACTGGACTCCATGCTCAAGATGCAGCCTGACCAGTTGCCTGTATAAGGATATTATGACCACCCTTTTCCTGCTAACAATTTCCCTACTGATACAATGCAGCATCCTACTGACTGTCATCACTGCCTTCTCACACTGCTTTCCCATCTTCAGGTCCCGTGAAATAATTATACCAAGGTCCCATTCCAGCTCAGTTACCTCCAGGGCATACCCCCCCCATCTGGTACTCTGCTCCCTGGTTTTTATTACCTAAGTGCATGATCTTGCACTTCTTTGTATTGAAGGACAGTTGCCACTCCTTGGACCAATCCTCCATTCTCTCCAGATCCCCGCTTATACTCTCAACTCCCTCTGGCGTATCAACTCTATTACAGACTTTCATGTCATCCATGGATAGACACACTCTTCCCACCAGCCCCTATGCTATGTCCCTTATGAAGATGTTAAATGGGAGTGGTTCCAACACCGACCCCTGGGGGACTTTGCTGATGACCACACCCTCCTTTGAATGTTCCCCATTATGATTACCCTCTGTCTTCTGCCCCCCCAGCCAGTTCTGCACCCACCTTACTACTATCGACACCAGCCCCAGACATCTCAATTTGTGGCAGTAGTCTCCTGTGCAGTACAGAATTGAATGCCTTCTTCAATTCGAGGTACGCAACATCTATAGACCCCCTGATCCACTATCCTGGTGACTCAGTCAAAGAATTCTATCAAGATCATTTGATATGACCTTCCCTCAGTAAACCCATAAATGTTAGCGACTGGTTACCATATATCATTTTATATCGCGTACTTTATCTTTAGGGACTTGTTATTGTATACTATCATTTACTATTGTATAATATGCACGTTATCACTGCTAATACACCTCTAAATGTGGCACTTATAAGATGGTCAGTATCATGCTTACACCTCTCTGATGAAGGCCGGAAGCCCCTGGGTCAAACGTCAAGTGTGATGACATGGCATATTTTCTAAGTTTGTGATAGATATGGCTTTTTAAGTAAATTGCACTTTTTTCCCCTTGTGTGGCACAATGTGTAAAAATAAAATGAGTTACTTTAAATGATTCAATAACTTTTGAGAGCCTCCTTTACATATGAGTATGATAGGTTTCTTTGTGGTTTACTCTAAAATAGTATATGCACCACAGTGTTTCCCAGTGTACCTCCAGCTCACTTGTGTGGGACCCCAGTTTTTTGACCTGCAGGAAATAGTCAACTTTCTTTATGCATCGACTTGCAGGATCTATGCAAAAGAGATAAGTCATACATTTCTTCACACAGGACCTTGCAGGCTCTGCATGAAGAATGAGATGAATCTTAACTTTCTTTGCTCAGGGATCAGCTGGTTCTGTACAAAGCAAGAGATCAGTCATAACTTTATTCATGCCCCTTCAGGCTCTGCCCAAAGTGTTTTCTTCACAAAGAGCCCCAGATCTTTGGATGGACAATGACATTCTCCTTGTATAGTGAAACATGATTGACCAGTTGTCAGCAAATAAGGACTTATGATAGGTGATGGCATGATCATTTATTTATTCTGCAGCAGGACACTGAACAGTAAATGTGTCTCAATTCAGTACTCAAGGGGTTTCCATTTTTCAAGTCAGATCTATTTTGAATTCTTATATTTTGCCTTACTTGGGGCTGGGGGTGTATGGAGGTTGGGTGCTACAGTGAGGTGTAGAGTGGGGATTTGAGTACATTTTTAAGATTCAGGGGGACAGGAGGGGACAAGGTGGGTGTTATGTTAATGTACATGATGTGACATGGATGGGGAGAAGGAATCTAATACTATGGGAGGAGGGAAGGGGAGGAGGTACAGTAGCCAATAGAAAATGGAGGTGTGGCACTGTCTTCTAAAGGTTTTGGGAGGTTAAATAGTGTAGGAACTGCATATTTTTTTATTTCTTTATTTAATTGTGTATTTATAAGTTGATTACTGGGAAAGGCACACTGAGCCAAGGCTCATTTCCAGTCGTGACAGGGAAAGAGATGTAGGGAGTTACAACTTACAAAACATACACAGAAGTAGCATTAGATTACAGGGTAACAGGTACATACAGAGGCATCATTCATTGAGCTAGCATAATATAACAGTTTTTATACAGCAGTGAATGGTGGACAATCAAGTGCAAGGCAATTAAGTGCACAGTGCATGTTGCAGTAGGGGTAAAATGGAGAAAGGCATCAAGCTAGGGGACTGTGCAAGAGAAGGTCAATGGAGTGGATATGGGATTAGGGAGGTGAAAGACAGGAACATAAGGCAATAGGAAGTTGCCTTAGGTGGTGTCTAAAGGCAGAGAGAGAAGGGGAGAGGAAGAGGAGTGAAGGGAGCAGATTCTAGAGGGAAGGGAGGCAGTAGGAGAAGGCAGCTTAGCCAGCAGAAAAGAAAAGATGGGATACTCATTTAGAAAGGTTTTTATTCAATAAACTGAAACATTTTGTGCAGGTTTTTGAGTCAGTGGGAAAGGTGGGATGCACATTTAGAAACCTTTTTATTTAAAAAACTGAAATACAGTACTTTGTTTAGGTTTTGCTGTAAACTGTTACTTTGCCTGCGGAAACTATGCATAGATATGCTTCACTGACAACTCCACTGGTGAAGTGCCATTACACATAGGGAAAAGGTAGGCACTTGCCTGAACACTAGGAAAACCCCCCAAGTTTACTTAGTTTTACTTGGTAGGAATGGACAAAAGAAGGCTTGGTAGCCCATCAAGATTGTCCCCCACACCATGTGGGCAATTTACCATACATGTTTTGTATTTTTTAACTATAGTAAGTTATCGAGTCCCCTCTTAAAGGCATGTAAGCTATTTTGGTTTACTAGTTCTTGAGGTAATCTATTCCAAAATTTCCCTGATCTCACCATAAAAAAGTTATCTCTTGTTGCTATGTTTTCCCACGGAACCACCATCTGCTTAAGATAGATAGATAGATAGATAGATAGATAGATAGATAGATAGATAGATAAAAACTTTCTTTTTATACAGGAGATTCTTATCATTAGGATTATACAATCCTGTTCTCAAGATAGTCCTGTGTATGACTCGTTAAGTTGCATCTAAACATATAACATTACTCAAAATAGATACAAAATACATACAATACAGAATAAATAATATCCAAAAACCACATTAGAACATAAATACAAAGGAAAAATACAGAATTACACAATGAAACACCCCGACCAGACAATCATATACAATTACACTTTGTTTTGCAGATATATGAGATATGAGATCTTAAAGCGGTACTTCTAGTGAAACATTCCAATCCACACTGTGACATTAGTTCTGGTGTTTGATGCATTTTGTATAAAAATAAGTCTCCCCTATGACTTCTGGTTTGTGGGGAGAACAACCCAATTTCACTTCGTCTTTCAGTGTGGTTTATTTGATAATCTAGGGATCATTTTTGTCACTCGCCTCTGCATCTTTTCTATCAGATCAATGTCGCATTTTAAATAAGGACTCCAGAATGGTGATCCATAGTCCAAATAGAGCCTTACATATGACCTATAGAGAGGTATCAGGCATTGTTCAGTTTCTGAGACAAAGGTACACTTAATACGTTGAACTATAGTATTTGCTAACCTTGATTATGCAATAGAGGTTTAGTGATATGCCGCTAAATAAAAATAGGTAACCTAACACTGAACTGATATCAGAAACGTGATGTGGACACAGCACAGAAACAACCAGATAAATGCACTGTGTACACATCACCAGCAAATATTACCCCTCTGTACATGTCAGCAGTTGAATGAGCCAAACTACATTCCCCATATGTTAAAACAGAACAGATCACCTGGAAATCACTTACATTCATTAGCCCCTGTGTTCTTCATGCAAACTGCAACACTTAAAAAAAAGAAATAAATGTAAAACAACACTACATGAAATGCTGACCACGAAACATGCCAGAGCAAGACACCGAAACTGGAAACAATGAGTATCACAACCAACTTCACAGAAACCAATCAAAGCACCGAACCCCCCAAATAATCAATCAAAACAGTGCAAAAACAAACCAAAAGCAAAAAACACCAAACTCACAAGCCATACATGTTAACCAATGAAACGTCCCAAAACAACTTAATTCAACCAACCCACCAATGAAAAACAACAACCCAAAACATTCGCAGAACAACACAAAAAAAAAAGACATGAAAGAACACCCAAACCAAAAATCACAGGTACCAAATAAATAAAAATGATGCAAAAGGAAAATGAACAACATAAAGCCCTATTGTATAAAACACATACACAATGGTAAGGGGCTTGATATGCCTAATATTACAACTCGTGGCTATGCTATGAAAGGAGGGAGAGGGTGGACATGATAGAAATGTTCAAGTACCTCAAGGGAATCAACAAAGTCCAAGAGGGTAGCATCTTTCAAAAAAAGAGGTGTGCAAGAACAAGAGGGCACAATTTGAAGATAGAGGGGGGTGGCTCAGAGGTAATTTAAGGAAGTATTTTTTCACAGAGAGGGTTGTGGATGCCTGGAACGGCCTTCCGGAGGAGGTTGTGGAGTCAAAATCAGTGGTGGAATTCAAGCATGCATGGGACAGTCATAAGGCCATTCTAGGGGGTGGGGGTAGGAAGAAGTAGGCTGCTGGTTTACTAGGATCTGCAGTTTATCCAGTAGGTAGGGAAATGGGCAGACTGGGTGGGCCAAGCGGTCCTTATCTGCCGTTAAATTCTATGTTTATGTTTCTATGTGGAGTCACTCGGGATAATCCTCAAGCTCACTTGCCACTCATGATATCAGACATATTAAGCCACTTACCATTGCATATCCTGTTAAACTTTAATGCAGTGATTGGAAGCTTTAAGTTTGTTATTATTATACTGAGATCACATTCATTCACAGAGGGTTGGATCTGAGTATTATTTAAAAAATATTGATGTTTAGGATTTCTTTTTTACCAAAATGCATAACAATACACTTTTTTGAGTTAAAAGACATACCATTCTCAACTGCCCACTTTTCAATGTTGTACAGATCATTGGTAAGTGAACTAAATTTGGTCACTGTGTCAACTTCACCTCCAAGTTTTGTATCATCTGCAAATTTCATAAGAAAATTGTCATTATTTCTTTCATGTTGCTGATATAAATTCCAAACAATGTGGGTCCCAGGAGAGAGTCCTTGGGTACCCTGTTGCTAACCCTCCCTTCCGTTGATAGAGTATTATTTATTTTCACTCTTTGTGCTCCATAGGAAAACCAGTTTTCAACCCATCTTATCAGAATTGGGGAAAAGCCCAAAGTGGTTAATTTGTTTATCAGGTTATGGGGGACAGTATCAAATGCTTTGCTGTAATCTAGGAGTATAACATCTGTAGGTGTGCCATTGTCCAAACCTCGGCTGACATGGTCTTAAAAAGAAATTAAATTTGAGGAACATGAGTAACTTTTTAAAAAGTCATGCTGGGTATGGTTACTTAGTCCCAGAGCAGCTGTCTAGATTTCAAAAAAATGTTTTAATGATTTTTTCCATGATCTTACAGATTAGAGAAGTAAGACTGATTGACTTGTAATTATCCACAGCACTCTTACTACCTCTTTTAAATATACTGTAGTTATCATAACAGCCATGTGCCAGTCTGATGGTATGATCCCATAGTCCAAGGATTTATTAAATAAAACTGAGTGGAAGTGCCAGATAGGTGGCCAGTTCCTTGAGAAAATGTGGATGGATGCCATCAGGTCCCATACTAGTATTATTTTTTAAATTAAGTGAAGTGAAATTATGGAAACTTCGTAAAGTATTTTGCAAAGTGAATTTCCCCGACTTCACACATCTCTAAAAATAACACCTAGGGTTTTCATTTGTATCTACTGTATCATAACATAATTAGTTTTGTTTATAAAATGTCAAGAAAAAAATCTACAAATGTCACTGGCCAAGAGATGTCACCTGACCACGCATTAAATCTCTAATAATGCACACACTGCCATGGTTTATTACTTACTTAACCTACAAAGGCTTCTATAACAGTCACTATAGTCAAAACTAAAAACAAAGAAACACAGAAGTTGCTGGCAGCTAAGGACCACTTGGCCTACCTAGTATGCACATTTTCCTCACCTATAGTATCACTGTGGATCCTATTTGATCTCCAGCCCATTCACCCCCCTTCCCTTTCTCTAAGATGCCCTTATGTATGTCTCATGCATTCTTGAACCACACCTGTTTTTGCTCCCATCACCTCTGCTGGAAAACTGTTCCAGGAATCCTCTACTCTTTCTGTGAAGAAGTATTTTCTCATATATCTCCTGAATCTACCCCTTTAGCTTCTTATCATGCCACCTTGTCATTCAGCATCTTTTTTCTGAAGAATGCTTCACTTGTGTACCTTGTTTACCCCCATGAGGTATTTAAGAGCCTCTATCAAATCACCCCTCTCTCCTCTCTTCCAGGGTGTACATATGTAGGTCCTTTAATCACTCCTGAAAGTGCTTCTGATGCAGACTTTGCACCATTTTAGTTGCCCTCATCTGGACCGTTTCCACACTGTCTATGTCCTTTCTAAGATGTGTTCTCTGGAACTGGACACAGCACTCTAGGTGGAGTCTTACCAGCGATCTATACAGGGGCAATACCACCTCCCTATTTCTGCTGGTGCTACCCCTCCCTATGTACCCCAGCATCCCATTCACCCTCTCAAGTGTCCTGTCACACTGCCTGGCCACCTTTAGGTCATCCAACATGATCACACCCAGGTCTCTTGAAATGAGACTACATCTGTCTTCCTGCAGTCCTCTGGGACCACTCCTGTTTCCAATGAGATGTGAAATAGAACCATCAGAGGTGCAGCCAGTACCTCCCTGAGTTCCCTCAACACCTTTGGGTGGACCCGCCTGGCTCCACTGCTTTGTCCACTTTCATATTTGCAAGTCCCTTCAGGACCTTCTTCTCTGAAAACAGACTAGTGTACAACTTCCTTCCCTCCAATGCTCCTGTTACATTTCTGTATCCCCTCCTTATCTGTTTCCTCTTTGAACACTGAACAAAAGTATTTGTTCAGGATGTCTGCCTTTTCCTGGCCCCCCCTGCACAGTTCCCCCTTCACTTCCTCACATTACAATCCCACCTCCGGTCTTCCTTTTTTAACTTACATGTCTAAACAATGTCTTGTCCCCTTTTGTTACTGCCTGGGCTATTCTTTCTTCACTTTGCATATGTGTGCTCTTTACTACTGGCTAAATATGATGCTCTCTAAGTCTGTGTCACCCAGCACAGACTGAATGTGCTATCAGTGGTACAGACCTGGCTTACCCCTAAGACCCCTGACTCTATTTCCCTGGATGGATACACCCTTTTAAGGCAAGACAGGTTGGGCAAAAGGGGTGAAGGATGTGCTATCTACCTCAGGAATACTCTACAGGGCATGTCCTCCCCCCTAATGGACACTGGGAGAACCATCCAGACCCTGGCCATATGACTACTCCAAGGGACCAATACTAAGACTCTCACTGTAATCTCTGTCTATGTCCCCCTTGAAATCAGGCCAGTGGCATCAATGTGGTTACTGAATATCCTTCCAGTCTACAACTAAATACTGAAGTGGTGCTTCTAGGGAATTTTAATGTGAATCGGCTGTTCCCTGAAGCTGACTCCTTCAAGGATGCCATCTTCTCTATCAATGCTGCGCAAATGGTTGATTCCCCTACCAGGGTTAACTACTGGACTAACTCCAGTATGCTGATAGATTGAATAGTTACCAAATGCACTGAAAGGACCATGGGCATCACAGTCCTCTCTGATGTGACTAGCAACCATTCCCCAGTCCTTTGCCTCTGGTCAAACAAAGCTTCTAAACTACCCAAAAAAATTGTATGGTAACACATCGTGTCCTAAAGCCTTGGCAGCTCACACATCTCAAGGCCTCCCTGTTACAAACAGACTGGACTCCTATCGATGCTGCTCAAAATGTAGACCAAGCTATAGAATATTTCATTACTAAATTCAAGGCAATCTGTGATAACTATGCCCCTGTAAACAAGCAAAAGGTGAAGAACTTGGTCAATCCTTGGATTACCCCAACCCTCCTAAATCTCATGGCCAACAGAGATAACCTCTGGCATCATGCTCGGGCCACTGGCAAGCAAACTGACCTGCAGCAATACAGAGCTGCTAGGAATGCCTGTGCCAGGGAAGCCCGCCTAGTGAAAATCAACCACTTCAAAGAGAAGCTCACAATTTCCTGGGGGGATAGCAGGCAATGCTGGAGTAACATCAAAGACATTATATGCAAGTCCAATAAGTAATCTCCCTCCATGTTGGAGATAAATAGAGTAGTCACCCAAGAACCCAGCTCATTGTTGACATTTTCAACTTGGCTTTCGGTGACCTGAGTGGTAAACTTCCCCCTGACTTCCTCAAAATACCAGACAACTCAACTGACACCAAGAGTTGTGACACCCCTCTAGGTCATCCCCCTTTCTACTTTAAGACAGTCTCCCAGATGGAGCCTAAAAGGTTTCACTAAAGGAGCTCAAAAAGTCTAGGTTTAGTAGTGACTCACTAGACCTTAAGCTCATTAGTCAAACCAGTGATGAAAGCCTAACACCTCCACAAAGACATTAAATAAGTCACTATGCCTCAGCTACTTCCCCCAGCAGTGGACAACAACCAAAGTTATGCCTATTCATAAAATTGATGACTGTGCCTATCACACTAATTACCACCCAATCTCAATCTTCCCCCCTTTCGAAGGCACTTGAACATATTGTGTCGGATCAACTAAATGAGCACCTAAAGAAGTACCAAATCCATTGCTCACAGCAGCATGGAGTCCAGAAGGTGCATAGCACCACCACTGCCTTGCTCGCATACACGTCCTTTATACATAATGCCCTTGACTGAGGGCAGCTTGTGAGGTGATTTATATTGACCTCAGAAAAGCTTCTGACACAGTCAACCACACCCTCCTATTAAACGCCCTCCATGAGACTGGCCTATCAAATGACACAGTTGGGTTGTTTTGTTACCTTGGAAGTAGGTCTCAACAAGTCATAATAAGTGGCATCTTATCTGATGGCAGTCGTGTTATCCAGTGTCCCCAAGGCTCAATATTGGGTGCATTACTCTTTAGCCTCTTCCTTAATAACCTCCCCAAGGCATTCTCCAATAATATGCTGCTATATGCAGATGATGCCGTCATTTATGCCAGTTTATCTGACCCACTCCCACTTGAAACACAGCACCAGTTTAGTTTCTCTGACATTGAGGCCTGGTTTAAACACCATAAGCTGCTAATGAATTTCAAGCAGACCAAGACTATGCTCTTCTCTAGTCTGCCCAACAGGTACAAATCACACAAATTAACCATACTAAACAATGAAGGCTCACTGCTTGAACAAGTCCCATATTTCAAGTACCTTGGGATCACGCTGGATGCCTCCCTCTCCTATGGTACGCATGCTGACCTTGTTGCATGGGCAGTTAATACCATGATAGGAGTTATACAGGCACTGCATGACCCCCAGATACACTCCAGATTGCCGTAACTAGTTCAATCCTATATCCTATCTATCACTGACTATCGATAAATTGTTTATGCAGCAGTCATGGACACCACACTCAAAAAGCTCTGCACGGTCCTCAACAAGGCATGCAAGCTGATTACTGGAGCTTACAGACTAACGCATACTTGCGATCTGTATATAAAAACCAACTGGTCAAACCTGAAGTGCAGAATCACCTATCAAACCTGCCTTCTGGCAAAAAAAAAAAAAAACAGTCTTGGCCAGTGTACCCCTGTCGCTCAGCAGTACTTAATCCCCACATCGAACACCCACCAGACTCAGGGCATGACTAAACTGGGGTATTAAGTTCCTTTTTGCTGCACTTCCCAGGTGCAGCATTTCTTTACATACTGGGCACCCTGCTGGCTAAATAACCTCCCCACTGATATCCGGGAAGAGTCCAGGATTGGCCCTTTTAATTGTAATCTTAGGAAACATCTCTGCATTTAGTAGCTGTGACTGCTGATTTTAAGACACTCCTCTCCCTACATGACACCTTTCCTGTCCTTCCCACCCCTTAACACCCCTCCCCCTCCTCCTCCCAGTTTGCTCACTTCCTCATCGCCTCACCTTGTCCCCCATACCACAACCCTCCTCTCACTACCTCCCTTCCCTCCCACCCACCTACTCTTGATACTACTCCCATCACCACTATCCTGTCCTCTCAACCCTCCTCTACCCCTATACCACTTTGATGTTCAATATGGTCTCACCTTACCTACCCCACCCCTCCCTATCATGCCTCCAGTCTCCTTCTACTTCCCCCTTATAAGTGTCCATCGATTCCCCCTCTCTCATCTAACAATGCCTACCTCCAGAAGTATCATTTTCTTACTATTACCTTAGTATTGTCTTGCTCTTTTTATTGGTTCTGTTTTGTGCAGAATGCATGAATTTGTCTCCACACCTCCATGTTCATTTCCCCCCGGTCTAACTTCCTCTGAATGTACCGACATGATGATATTCTACCCTGCCTCAATTGTACTTATCTTGTTGTTATCGAATTGTAGGTCAAAATAATTGTTTTTATATGCCATTGTATTCATATGTTTTTCTGACATGAAATCTTTGTATACGAGCTGCTCGTTGAAAGGTATTATAATCCAAGATAGAAATAAATAAATAAACAAATAAAACTTAACATCTTAACATTTCCACCATTCTGGCTGCAAATGCCCCAGCAACCAGCACTTACAATCAGTCTTTGCACCCCTAGCACCCTACCTGTCATATTCCCTCAACAAGGCCCCCTGGCTGCACTGTCTCCCACCCTTGCCCACTTCCCCCCCATATCTCCACTCCTGCCTCCACCCCAACCACCTCTGTACTCCCACTTACCCCCTGCACCTCCTTCCCCCCTCGATCTCCTACTCTCACTTCCCCTACCACCCACCCCTCCTTCCCTTGTCTTGCTCATAGCTCAAGTCTTTGTACTGGTTATCACATGTCTGTAAGTCAATGACTATATGTTTATAACTAACAATGATGACTGTTGCACATGCTGATGTGGAACCTTTGAAAAGAGCCTCAGCTCAAAGGTATTGTAATCCGAGACTGAAATAAATAAATAAACAAACAACAACTTTCCCTGTTGCCCTTTATTCTCTGGGAAAAGACCAGTGGTACAGAGGACATAAGGGCGAGTACAGAAAACTCTGTCCCCTGCACAAAGCACCACATACCCTTGTAGCATTTTATTCATTTCTTTGCGTCAGCCAGAAGGCTGATCCTGCAACTGCCATTCCCAGTCCTGGTAGGTATCTGAATTCTGCAAGTTGGGCAAATGGCTGAGGAGCAGGGAGGGCAGAGTAAAAGAGCCACTGCTTTAATTTAAAATGTTGGGGCTCTGGGTATATGCTACTTTAGGGACAAGACTGGTGGTACAAGGGATGTGAGGGGGAGTTTTGAAAACTCTGTCCCCTCCACAAAGCACCGCAAGCCCTTATGACATTTTGTTCATTTCTTTGTTTAAGCCAGAAAGCTGATACTGCAACTGCTGTTCCCACTCCAGGAAGGAGTCTGAATTCCACCGATCGGGTGGACAGATGGGGAGTGGGGGGCAAAGTGAAAGATCTGCCACATCCAATGTTCGTACCTTTGGCCTTCCTGTGAAGGTCTCTGCTGCCAAGCAGCCCTCCCATGTGTGGCCATCATGCAAAGGACAATGACTAATGTCTGCCAGGAGTCAGCCAAGGAGACAGCCAACAGCCAGGAACCCTGCCTATTGTAACCCAAGTACACCTATATTGTTTGGGGATCTCTTGGTAGGAGTACGGTAGATGATTGTGTTGTAGCTGAACTGTTCACTTCTAGGTTTGGGAAGCTAGCTGCTAGGATGATATCTAGGTAGGAGGGTACTACATTATCTGTACAGTATACTCAAAAAAAATTAAAGTACTGATTGTTGTTATAGCATACCTGTAAATGTGTAGTGCTTGTGTACCTGAGTAGTAACTGTTGTTGAAGCACACCTGTATCTGTGTAATTACAAGACTGTGTGTTGTACTTTAGTTTCTTGTACTATGTACAGCTCAGCCTTAGTGGGTTCTGGGAATGAAAGGCAGGAAGCACAGGGAGTGTGGGATGTGGTGTAGTGCGGTGGTTGTAGGGTGGCAGTCTTCAGGGAGAATATCTGGAGACTGTGGTGCTGCCCCATCTGCATGCACCTTTTTGTGTTGGTGGAGAAGGTATCTAGACTTCAGGCTGCATTTGTTGCAAGTCAGGAGGAGGTCACTAGACTCAGAGCTGCACTGAACAGGAACTGTGTGACTTTTTCTCCCACCCAGGAGCCATCAAGCCTCTCACCTTTACCTCAAAGGATGCCAGATAGGAGGAGTGACTGAACTACGCTGGGCTAGAGGAGGGAGGGTGTGGTGGGATCCAGAAGGTTAGAGAGATTGCAGGCACATTTCTCAACTGTATCCGGTACCACTACAGAATTCCTACACTACTCTGGTGGAGTAAGACTGCCAAAAAGAGGCATCCATTGTAGTGGCCAGGGAGGATGTAAGGGCCCTCTTGAGTGGAGATCCCAAGGAGGAAGAAAGAGGACACCAAAGAAGGAGGAAGCAACTTCTGGAAGGGGACTTAATGTCAGGAGGATAGGAAAGGGGTGGAGAGTGAGGACAAGTGTTTACCCAGCACCACCACCCAAATGGATGGGAATCATATCCATGGATCGCTAGGCCAGTAGAAGGGGAAAGGGCTCTGGTTATCATTGTCCATCTGGGGACAAATGACTGGGCTAGGTATGGGGCAGGAACAGTGCAGGGGAGATTAAGAGCTGGGAAGAAATCTTAGACAGGTAGCATGCTTTGTAGCTTTTGCAAAGGTGCTGTCTGTCAGCAGTTGGAGGAAGGAGAGGGAGCTCCTCACCAAGGCCTTCAACTCATGATTAAAGGAATGGTGCAGAAAGGAGGGTTATAGATTAATTAGGGACTGGGGAGGATAACAGCATACACAGAGGTGATAGCCTGCGTCCATCCAGGAGGGGAACCACGGTTTTCATTTGATGGTTTAAACATTGCTTCAGTGAATGTTTAAACTAGCCAGGAAGGTGCTGTAAGGAAAAGAAACTTCCCCCCTACAGGCTGAGATAGTGTGTAGGGTGATCCTGAGAGGTGAGATTCTCACCACAGAGCAAATTTTCAAGGAAGTAGAAGGTTAGCAAAGGAAGAAGGGGGAAATGATGCAGTCTAAAGAGAAGATGTAGGAAGGGGGGATGAAAAGTAAAAGGGGGAAGTGGCAAGCAAAGATCTAGCATAATCTTTAAGGCCACGTGTGCTAATACTAGGAGTCTGGAAAATAAGACCCCAGACATAGAGGCCATCATGGTGGAGGCCTACCTGGATATTGTGGCCATTACCAAGTCATGGTGCACTGAAAACCATCACTGGAACGTAGTCATACCAGGCTACACATTGTTGAGAAAGGACAGGGTAGGAAGGAAAAAGGGGGTGGTGCTTAATGTGAAGGAAAGCATAAAAGCAAAAGAAATACACAGAATTCGGAGGGGCAGAGGTACTATGAGTAACCCTTGAATCAGGAAATGGAACGACTATTCAGACAGGTGTGATCTACAGGCCTCCAGCACAGGGGGATGACTTAGATAAGGTAATGTTAGAAGCAACCAGAAAAGGGGGAGGTGCTGTTGGCGTTCCTCAGTCAACTAGTCAGTAAATCCACTCATAATGGGGCAACACTGAACCTGTTGCTTACTAACAGGAACAGTGTTGCAGACATCAGGGTGGGAAGCAGTTTGGTGACCAGTGATCATCATACAGTGTGGTTCAACATAAGAACAGCTGCAGAATCCAACTGCAGAAGGGCTGATTTTACCAACATGGGTGAATGCCTCAGGAATGATCTGACAAGGGGAGATGACCTGGGGGTAGTGGATGAAAAGTGTGCCAAACTAAAAGAGGGCACAGTGAAGACAACAGACCTCTGTGTCAAGCAAATAAGCAAAAGTAAATGAAAGAGGATACTGCTATGGTTCTCAAAATAGGTAGCAGAAAAGGTAAAGGCTAAAAGAGTAGCATTCAGAAGGCATAAGGAGACCCAGAAAGAGGGGGATTGTGTAGTGTTTCAGGGAAAACTGAGAGAGGCAGGTAAAGCAGAAAGGGGTGCAAAGGCAGAAACTGAGAAAGAATAGCTTGGGGAGTATCAAAATGGGATAAGACATTTTAGGTATGTAGCAAAAAAAGGAAGAAAAAAGGAGGGATGGAAGACTCACTAAAATTGTTTTATAATTTTTAAGCTGGAGATACAGTATCTATGCCCCATTTTTTCAGGTATTCAAATAAATGTCCATTGTATGTTTAAAGGAAATCATTAATCTGCTGCTTACAGCTACAGGTCATGCCCCCAAACCCTGCTGCTTCATTTACTGCCTGCAGAATCAATAACTTTCTTCTGGCCTTGTTTTACTTAGTATATCAGTTATAACGTTAGTCTGTCCTGACCCCTCTGTGTGATTATGGTGGGTGAGGGAGACAACTGTCAAATTCAGGCTAGTTTAATCTGTGCACCCCTAACCATGCACAGCATTCTTTATACAGTCTGTACAAACATGTCTGGTACATGTCTGGGGAGAAGGATGGGAAGGGTAGAGAAGTTATTAGGGAGCAGAACAGAGGTAAATGTAAAAAAAGGCAAAGGCAGTAAGGACAGGAATGGGGCTAAAAGGGGTAAGGCTATCAAAAAGTGGAGGGTGCTGAGTACCAATCCCCATAGTCTGTGTAACAAGCTTGCTGAACTAGTGGCCTTGATGGAAGAGGGTTGCCTGGATATTGTGGCAGTCACAGAAACATGGTACACAGAGAACCATGACTGGGACGTCAACATACCAGGATACACAATCTACAGGAGGGACAGGGAGGGTAAAAGAGGAAGAGGAGTAGCTCTCTATGTAAAGGAAGGGATCAAAGTAACAGAACTAAAGAGTAAACAGGGAGTAGATGAGGCACTCTGGGTCACCCTGGAGACAGGAAATGGCACTACAATCCGCATGGTGGTTGTATACAGACCCCCATCTCAGGGGGAGGGAATGGACAAGGAAATGATAGAAATATTTCTTAGAATGGCAGAATAAGGGGAGATATTGTTGATGGGGGACCTGAGTTTGCCAGATGTTAACTGGAGCACCTTTGCTGCAGGCACATCCAAGAGCAGGGTCATTCTTGATGCCCTACAGGGGGCATGCCTCAGACAGCTAGTATTGGAACCCACTCGGGAGGGAGCAATCTTAGACCTGGTACTCTCAAATGGGGAAGGAGAAAGAATCTCAGATTTAGAAGTGGGTAGCCATCTGGGAACAAGCAATCACCAAACAGTATGATTCACGATAAACACAGCCATACAGTCAAGCCATACAAAAGCAAGAGTATTGGACTTTAGGAGGGCTGACTTTGGGAAAATGAGAGAGTGCCTCAGAAAATCACTAGCAAACAGGTAAGAAGGAGGGGTGGAGGAACAATGGGGAGTAATCAAAACAGCCATCACAGAAGCAATACGCCTTTGTGTAAAGCAAATCAATAAAACACAACGATAGAAAAAAACGCTATGGTTCTCAAAAGAGGTGGCAGGGAAGGTTAAGAAGAAAAGGACAGCATTCAGGAAATATAAGGAAACACAGAAGGAACAGGACAGAGAACTTTATCAGTTAAAGCAGAAAGAGGCTGGGAAGGCAGTCAGAATAGCAAAGGCCCAAACCGAGGAAAGGATAGCCAATTCTGTTAAGAAGGGGGATAAGACCTTTTATAGGTACATTAGAGAGCGAAGAAAGGCCAAAGGAGGGATACTAAGGCTTAATAAAGAGGAGAGAATGTGGGTAGAGGGTGACAGTGAAAAAGCAGGGATACTGAACGAATATTTCTGCTCAGTATTCACAAAGGAAGAGGAGGGAGAGGTACCTAAACCAAACAAGAGAAGCACTCTGAAGACGGGGGTCGATACCAGTCCATTTACAGAAGAAATGGTTCTGAAAGAATTAATAAAATTGAAGGTGGACAAAGCAATGGGGCCTGATGGGATTCACCCAAGAATTCTAAAAGAACTAAGGGTAGAATTAGTGACACCTCTGACTACTCTCTTTAACAAATCATGGGAGGATGGGTGGTACCCGAGGACTGGAGGAGGGCAGATGTGATTCCTCTTCACAAAAGTGAGAGCAGGACAGAGGCAGGAAACTACAGACCAGTTAGTTTGACCTCAGTGGTAGGGAAAATGATGGAATCATTTCTGAAGGAAAGAATTGTTGAGTACCTAGAGGCCAGTGGGGCACAGGACCCAAGGCAGCATGAATTCATGATGGGAAGGTGTCATGTCAGATGAATCTAATAGATTTCTTTGACTGGGTGACCAAAGTAGTAGACCAGGGAGGGGCTGTGGACATGGCCTACCTAGATTTTAGCAAGACATTTGATACAGTCCCACACAAAAGATTAATACACAAGTTAGCCAGCCTTGGAGTGGGTCCCAAGGTGGTAGCCTACATAAAAAATTGGCTAGACAACAGGACGCAAAGGGTAGTAGTAAATGGAGTACACAGTGAAGAAAGGAGGGTTACTAGCGGGGTACCACAGGGTTCAGTATTAGGACCGGTCCTCTTCAATGTCTTTATAAGTGACA
Organism: Neoceratodus forsteri; assembly: GCA_016271365.2. NCBI lineage: Eukaryota > Metazoa > Chordata > Ceratodontiformes > Ceratodontidae > Neoceratodus > Neoceratodus forsteri. The sequence goes on from CM028132.1 coordinate 1,319,863,001, forward strand.
TTGCAGAGGGACTGGAAGGAAAAGTATGTCTCTTTGCAGATGACACAAAGATCTGCAACAGAGTTGATGCACAAGGTGGGGTGGAAAGGATGAGAAGTTTAAAAGCTTGCCAATGAAGCATTTAAACCGACTGCTCAAAAGAATTGTTCCCTTCCTGGACAGATGCAGACCATCCTGCCAGTATAGGCTGGTGTCCCTCCAGGTGGAACCCCAGTCCCCAATGAAGCCAAACCCCTGTGCTCCACACCATTTTTTCAACCATTCATTAAAATGCATGGTGCAAAGTACCCTCGCCTCACTCATGCCATTGACATGCAGCACCTCTGAGAAGGATACTGTGTGAGCTACTTGTCTTAGGCCCCTCCCCAATTTTACAAAGTCCTTCTGCACTGCTCTAATCTCATGATGAGCCAAATCATTTGTCCCTAGGTGGACAATGACGTCCAGCTCAGACTCCCATGCAGCTGTTCTCGTGATCCTGAGGATGCGCTTCCTGTCCCTCCAAGCCATGGCACCAGACAGGCACCTTACTTCAGTTTTCCCTGCTCCCTCCAGTTCTATCCCCCTAATAATTGAGTCCCCCACCAGGAGCTGCTTCCTTTCCTTGCGGTGTCCTCTGCCTCTTTCCTGTGGGCCTCCCTTGTGACAGTTGTCCTCATCCTCATTAGTCTCCTCTGTGGGTGCATCCATAGGGGAGCTATGCTCCCCCAGAATGGTGTATGGATTGTGGAGTGGAACAACTGACTAGGTGTGCCTCTGTTCCACCATCCTCACCCTCCCTGAGCCCACTGTGGTCCAACTGCTGTGCTTTCTTCGCAACCTCTGAGGTAGTGGTGGTGGCTCTGGTGCTCCCTGGATGGGAAAGGTTCCCTTCCTACCGTCCAGTGTTGCCTGGGGGAAGGTTCCTTACTACTGTCCAGTGTGGCCTGAAGATGGGCAACTTCCTCCCTCAGGGCAGAGAGTTGTCTGCAAATAGGGCAGCATCTCAGCCTCCAGAAAGACTCCCGGAAGACTGCTGCCCCACAGCCATTACACTGCACTACTCCCCACATGTTTATCTACTTTTTTTGTTTGTGTGTGTGATTGGTTTGTTATATAGAAATATATATATTATACAATGTGTATGCTTATATTGTCAGTGTGCTAGAGAGGATATGACAGTGATATGCACCTTGCACTCTTGAGGAAATGATGTCAGAACCTCAGGTATAAAGGAACTATTTCCAGGGGTGGGTGGGGTGAGAGGTGGGAAGGGGTTGGGCCTAAACTGTGCCCTCACAAAACAATCAGCTAAGAGCTCTGACCCAACCGCTGCAATGAGTGCCTTCCTGTCAGTAAGATGCCCTACACAATAATTTGACAGACTAAATACCCTGCTAATCAAACAGAGAAACATCCAGACATCCATGTCAGACACATGTAAGCCTCCCCAGCCCCAAGCATCTTTCAGAAAAAGAGATGTGCAAGAACAAGGGGGCACAATTTGAAGATAGAGGAGGGACGTCTCAGAGGTAATGTGAGGAAATATTTTTTCACAGAGAGGGTTGTGGATGCATGGAACAGCCTCCCTGAGGAGGTAGTGGAGTCAAGAACAGTGGGAGAATTCAAGAATGCATGGGACAGGCATAAGGCAGTCCTAATGGAGGGGGGTAGGAGGAAGCAAGCTGTTGGTTAACTAGGATCTGAAGCTTATCTGTTAGGTAGGAAAATGGGCAGACTAGGTGGGCCAAGTGGTCCTTATCTGCCATCAAATTCTATGTTTCTATGTCCAAGGGCAAAGGGATCAGCCTCGTTGATGTTACATCATCAGTGATACCTGTTCCTTCACTGCTACCTTCTTGGTACACATAGCTGCTTATAGAGTCACACACTGTATTATAAATAATGAACACACTGCCAAAAATGGGAAGGGGACAACTGGGCTAGAACAGATGTTACAATGCTCCACCCCCACCCCCAATTCCAAAATCATGGATGGGAGTCAATGTGGGCAAATCTTAAACAAAAGATATTTGGGGCCCTGGGTTTGGCTATGGAGGATGGACCAGTTTAAAACATGGTGTTGGCTCCTGGCACAGTGGTCAGCCCTCCCAGGACAAGCATGTACTGGCAAGGGGATCATGGGAAAGGCAAGATCTAAGTGTCTTATCTTCACAAACAACTGAGGCAGCATTTTCAATTGTTCTCCTCCTTTCTCTGTATGTCCCACCCACCTCCCCAGGTGTCACATACAGCACTAGATGCCCTTGCATGCTGAAGTGACTACACATCAATGTCTGACCCTCATGTGGGAGAAAGCCCCCCCTGCACAATGTGGAGAAGCTGTGGACTATAACACCTTCCCTCCCAGGCTGGGTTATATTGCCAAGAGTAATGTTCCCCTCAGCCTGGCCCCTGGCTGCAAGGTTGAGCTCTCTCTCAAACCTACATCACCTATATATATATGTACAACATACTTCCTCTGACCCACCAAGCTGCCACTTGAGTGAGTTTCTTAACAAAGTACTTTAAAAAATTACTCTGGTCATAAATATTGCATTGAAGTATCATGACAAAAATAACCACTAGATTTAGATTCAGGATTTTAAAATTCTGCATTTTATGAGAAACTTTTTAACTTGATACAGAGTTTAATACTGAAAGTATTTCTAAGGCATTATTATCATTAATTTTTACTTTTTACTATTTATTTTAATATGTAATATTTACCATTTATTTTAATATGCAATATGTGCCTTTACAACAATCACACTATAACATTATTAACATTATAACAATCAGAATGGGATTATTTTGCAGAATTAAATGTTACAATCTTCTCTATTCCATTAGGCACATAGGTGTACACTTTATAATACAAAACAAGACTATTTTGTTATTTTAAGCAGAATTTGCCTACCAGTAAATACCACTTCATTCCTGCAAAGTACTAGGTATTCTAGAAAGATAAATATGGCATTCAGTGACCAAAAAGTAGTGCTGTGTCTCCAAAATAAAGATCAATAACTCATTAAGTCTTTGGCAGTGAAGCAACTGATTATTTGTTTAACCAGAAAATGTCTAACATACACTAGGGGATATCTAGCAATCACTCTCATTTGTCATGGTAGGGAACAGCAGACAAAATGAACAGTGCCTACCAAGTTCAATAATGAAGAAAGTGTTAAGCACATGGGATACTAAGTCTGTAAAATATGTGTTGCATAAAATATATCCTCAGCTGGCCGAACCAATTCAAAGTCAACTCTGAGTCAAAGGCATACATTGTTCAGTTTTTTTAAACATACAACTGGTGGACAAATATATAAAAGAAGATAAACTGTACAACTCAAGTAACACACTGTTTTGTATCATTTGATGATTTGATAAATTCTAAGCCTAGATCCATGTAAAACATAGTGAATGTACTGTGCTGCTACACAAATTGCCCAAATCATACTGCTTTGATGCCGACCTTGCAATACATATCACAGCTGAATCAATGATATTTACAGTATGTCATGGGATGCCCCTGTAAGGGAACTATAAAATTATACAAAATTCTTGTATCATTTTCCAAGTAATTAAACTGTAGGCATCTACTGATGATTAACTAAAATAAATTCCCTATTAATATAAAGAGATCAATGACTCCTAATAACTAATAATGATTTTATTGTACCATTTTATTTTTCTCTTATTTTGCATATGACTAAACTGTTGATATGCTTGATAAACTAAAACATACTGTATTATGTTTCTAACAAACTTATTTAAATGAACAGCATAACCCATTGTCAGATAACAGTTATATGATTGTGAAAGATATATATATATATATATATATATATATATATATATATATATATATATATATCTTTCAAATCGTATAATCAAAGATATATATATATATATATATATATATATATATGTATATTTACTTTTCACTCCATTTGTTTGTTTTGGTTTGACTCATTTTACAGTGAATATGATTTGCAGTGCAGATCATATAGTAAGTAGGGCAATGCAAGAATAAAAAAATCCATTTTTGCTTTGCATAGACTACAAACAACTGCCAGTCTGCCACCCATTGACTTCTTTAGCTTCAAGAAATAAGACAAGTATAATTTAAAAGTGTGCACTACACTGAGAAATATGCCATTTAAATTACTCAGATTGTATTTAATGTGACAGAATTGTGAATATTTAAAGTTAATATACAGTATAAGTGCAGAAAGTAAGAAGTACTGTCAGAGTACATAGATACTGTATTTTAAGAATTGCAGTAGTTGTAGTTAGAGTGACTCCAAGGACTCTGTTTTTAACAGACCTCCCAATAGCAGTGTGCCAAGTGCTGCATTCTTTTACATGTCACCATGCAAGATGCCCAAGTGACATTCTAAATTACAATATCAAGCATTGCTTTTTTCATAGCTACAGAAACCCTTGATTGGGCTGATATATAGTAGATCATTAAAATACAGGTAAAGGGACACACTGTGTCCATTGTGATAAAGCAGAGAAGGCTATTGGACAATTAAAGGCAACCTATATTTACAGATTATTTTTGTCTTTACATTTTCTAACATGAACACTGCATATAGCTGAGTAAAGGCAAAGTGTCTTAATGCAATGGACCCTAAATACGGCCCCCCCCCACACACACACACATGGACTTAAATTTTAATGCCTTTCTAAGATCCTAGGTAGCTTATGGGATGAACCCAAAACTGTAATCTCTAAAGGTCTGGCAATAGTTACGAGGGTTTTAATATGCATGACATAAACATGAACAATGGTTCTGCCACAGGAAAAGCAGGATGTGAATTCTTAAATGTAATAGTGGGCTGCTTTCTGCCACAGTGTGTGAAACAGTAGTAGTAAAAATATTTATTTTTATTCAGGGGATACATCTTATTTCGTATCTTTAGGACAATCCTTTTTTCATGACGGTCCTGACAATACTGAAATGGAAGTTGGGTACTAAAATAATTACATCATTCTTTTCACATTCCAAAATGAAACAATACACCAATGGTATTTACTAACTAACACAAATCAAACATCCCATACATATTTAAAACATGATTGTTTTGTTTAGTTTCATTTGCATCTATTACACATACATCTTGCTCTCAATTCTTCTGGCAGGTATTTGGTAACCAAAGATGGTTTATAACCCAATTTCCTTTTTATAGATTTTAACAAATTGTAATTTTCAACATAATCTATCATGAATGTCATTTTAGAAAATGATTTTTCATTTTAGGATTGTGAAGGAGTTCTCCATTATCTCTTAAATGATAATCATGCATAGTACATTGCTGTTCTATTTTGCCTATCAAGTATTTTGGTTCACCTGTCTTCAACAGTCTGTGTATTTGTAATATCACATTTAATTTTCTCCTATTCTCCAGAGCTCTAACCCTTTAAATATATTGTAAGTATTAACATTCAAAACATTATGAATTAGGGTAGCAGTAAAGGCCAAAACTCCAGTCTCAAGATGACATATTGTTTGACACATTTAAGAGATTAATGGAGAAAACATGCATGAAATGGACATAGAGAAGTGCCTGGAGGAGATATAGAACTTGTTCTAGGGGATAATAAATCAGATGAATAAATTTGTACTCAAGAGCTGTAAGGAGATAGAAACAAGAAAAAGACTTATCAGGATGGATGTGACCATTGCAGAATTACTTAAAAAATAAACCTAGACAATAGTAGCTATCAAGCCTTATACCATGAAGGATTTCTTATGACATCATAAACCACAAGAGCAAAGATGAAGTGGTCTATGATGTCAGCCGAACACCAAAATGGAATAATATGTGTCGTTGTACTTGGCTTGATAGCTGCTGTTTTATATATTACTGTATATGATTCTGAAATATGTAAAATGAAACAAAAACACATCCAGTTTCTTCACCCACCAATTGCCACAAAAAAGCAGTTTAACTGTCAGTGACTACTCAATATCCACTCCTCAAAAAAAAATAATTCTGCCATTTGTTTAACATTTTAAAATCCAAATCCCACACCCAGCTGCTCAATTCCCAACCTTTCTGCTATCATGGATAACCTCAAGTAGTTGAATGAAGTATTTTTCTGAACATGATTACTTCTGAAAGCCATCCAGTAATGAATAGTGGCTCCTTAGTGTAACATTGCACCTGCAAATGAACAATGCATAAAGCCAGGATCAATCACTGCACTATGCCTTTAGTTTTGCCTTTTGGGGATTATTACTTTCTAAGATACCATCATACCACAAAGACATTGTCCCTCCAGCACCTCTACTGGTGGAATCCTCATCAAGAGAGTTCCTTTGTCATGTCACCTAGCAAAGCGATACATTGAAAGGATGGCATTCCTTTCCTCAAGAGGAAAGGCCAGAGTCTACAATGATGCACAATGTCAAGTTCCCTCATATCTTTTTTTATTAATCAGTATCTTGAGTGAAGAAACACTGAGAATAGTTAAGGTCATTGCATTTTACCTGCTTGTCTTCCGACAATTTGTCAGCTGCCTACTAAAGCCTACAGGGTAAAGGACTTGTTAATGGTGACTGGAAATTATTTTTACATATTTTAAGTGCCCTCCCATTATCCTTTCCATGCCATTTTTCTATTCTGATATGCTTTCTCCATTTTTGATTGAATGAATAATTTAGCTGTGGGTGCCATCAGATCTATATATGGTTCTGCTAACGTCAGAAGCTAGTGCTCTTTCTTTTCCTATTTCTAATTCATTCTATGACATCAGTTACATGATTCCATGCTATTCATATGAATGGCCAGTAATGGTGTTACTGATGTTATAGAATGTTCAGGCAGTATGAAAAGAGAAAGCAGCAGCTGAGGAGAGAGTCTCAAAGGCATACAAAAACTGATTTATTTAACAAAAAAGTTAAAGCATGTTAGGGCTTGGAGAACTCGGAGAAGTTCTGACTTCTTATTAAATAAGAACCAAAACACAAGGGAGTTCTGATTAGTCTGGATTAGTTATGATTAGTTCTGATTTTTCATAACAGTTTCAATAGATGTGTTAAAATGCATAACAATATAAATTCTCTGGTATTCCACACAGTAAGGCAAAGAGAATACCTCAAATAATTATTGTATGAAAAATAATGTAGAACTGCTAATGTGGAAAGGAGTTGGGGCAATGACATGTAGCATAGTCAATGGCATACAATAGTTCTTTTGTGGCCTCCCTTGAATTTCTCTGGTGGCCCACAGTGGTACAGCAGGTAGGCAGAAAATTTCTCCAGTGATATCATAGAAACATAAAAATTATCAGCAGATAAGGACTGCCAGGCCCATCCAGTCTGTCCAAAAGCCTTACACTGGTATGTGGCCTCTGGCCATACCCAGTCAATGGCTTTTCTCCCCTCTTCTCCACCTCTGAGGTACCCTTATGCCTGCCCCATGTTTAAAACCCTTCACTGTGCCCGTCCCCACCACCTTCTGTGGCAGTCTATTCCACGTGTCCACCACCCTCTCTGTGAAGAAAAAAATCCTCACATTTCCCCTCAACATGCCACCTTCCAATTTCATATGATGCACCCTCATGCACCCTCATTCTTGTGTATCTCTTATATTGAAAGATGTCTCCCCCTGCACTATGTTAATGCCCTTAAGGTGCTTGAATGTTACTAATGTTACTACCATGTCCCCCCCCGATCCTTCCTCTTCTCCAGCAAGTGCATATTGAAGTCCTTTAGTCTGTCCTCATATGTTTTCTGGTGCAAGCCCTGTACCATCTTAATCACTCTTCTCTGGACTGCATCTACCCTGTCAATGCCCTTATTCATGTGCAACAGAAATTTACAGAAATATCTGACTGTCTGTGGCTGCAACTCTACAACTAGTTGTTACTGAGAATATTGTGACAGTACTATCAGAATATCTTTAGTCATGATGGAACCTGATGCTGTATACTTCTATACAGTATGCTGCATAAGCAGTCAGTCTACACTGCTTACTCACTCTTATATGTACTAGAGTTACTACCTGAACCAGTGAATTAAAATAACTAAGTCTGGAGTTTGCTGGGGCTGTGGGCTACTTGGACTTTCCCCTCTAAGCACCATTTAAAGAGAATAATCCAGCTTCCTTCAGACACACACTTTACTGTGACCCACTATCCTCACTTCTTTCTTCAGTGATGGCTCCTTTCAGGGTAATATTTTTATTATTCTCTGTAAGGTGCCTTTAGTCTAAGGGGACCTTGTTCCTATGGAATCTCTAGGTGGGGGAACCCCTTCTCATGAGAGTTCATTTACCATGTTGCCATGCTCAGTGGTACCAAAGTCTATATTGTGAGAGTATGTAAGGCTTATAAACATTCAGTCTAGATAGCAAAACCCTTCTTACACATACTCAAAATGCCAGCTGAACCAGTGAATGGCACAGTTTGGCATGTGGATGGATGACTAGGGCAGTAACACCAATTAAAACAAACACAGTACATAGTACAGCAGCATAGAAGTGCTGCTATTACATTTAGAGTCGTCTGTAGTGGTCATGTTACAGATATAAGCAATTAGAAAACACATTAAATGTTTACAAAACAAAAACATTAAGGAACAAATTATAGGATGGGTGGATGCGTGGTTGGGGCACAGAACCCAGAGGGTCAGCATAAATGAGTATCTGTCAGAGGTGGTTCCGGTAACCAGTAGGGTGCCGCAGGGGCCGGTGCTGGGTCCGGTATTGTTTAGGATATTCATGGATACTATGGGTAATGATTCATTGAACTGGTTAAATAAATATGCACATGACATGAAATTGGCCAGCATTGCTACAAATAGGGAAAATGCTTACTTGATCCAAAGGAATCTACCCAATATCCAGGACTGGGTAGAGAAAAGGGGTATGAGTTTTAATGCTGATAAATGTTGTGTAATGCACCTTGGAAAAAGAAATAAGAAATAAAATTCTATACTAAATGGTCAAAACCTAACAACATCTAAAGAGGAAAGGAATTTTGGAATTGTCATAAATAATAAACTCACCTTTCAAAGTGCACTATAACAATCAAATAATGAAAGCAAATAAAGTACTGTGGGCCATAAAAAGAAACTTCAGAAGTAGAAGTGAAACAGTGGTTATGCCTCTATATAAAGCATATGTTAGACCCTTATTGGATTATTGTAGTCAGGTGTCGGGGCCCCTATCAAGGGGTGGGGTAACTGCCCCAGAGAAGGTCCAGAGACGGGCCACAAAAATGGCGTTTAAAATAAAAGGGGCTTCATATGAAGAGAGGTTGGAGTGCTTGAAACTGATGTCACTGGACACCAGGAGAGTGAGAGGAGACTTGCTTATGTGTCATGATATAATACAAAATGCTAATGTAGCAAAAGAGCTAAACCTAATTTTTAAAAACCCATAAGTCTGTACTAGAGGGCATCCCTTACAGCTTAGCGGTAACAAATTTAACACAAATAAAAGAAAAGCATTTTTTACACAGAGGGTAGTGGGCCATGGAATGGGCTGCCTATAGAGGTCGTAAATGGATAGGAGCAAATAATGGGCTGATCTAGGCCTTCTTAGCTCCTCAAACCATAGTATGAAACATAGTATTTATGACCAGGAAAACTTGGCAACTGTCATTTGGACCTTGACTCAGAGCGCAATCCTCAATGTTCACACAATCACTTTGAACCCAAGGAGGGCCATGGAAAGGTTCAGAGTGACCCGTAAGCACAGGATGCATACCTTTGGGGTACCTCATGGCTTTGACAGCCCATCTATGTACCCTATACCTGGCCATGCTGACAGCTCTGCACCAAGCTAGGTCAGGGTGAGCTACAGGGTAGTAACAGACATCTGCTCCATCCTCAACACTGCTGGGGCAACAATCACAGCCAGTAGGCAGCACATACGTTGCATAGCCCTATAGCTGCTGCAGCATCTATATGCCCTTTTCCATTCAGCCATTCTTACAAGACCCAGGCCCAAATGGCTGCTGCACCACTGGCCCCTATTCCCAGAAGCATAGGTAAGGGGCTAGGGGTGTCATTGGTACCAACCAATATTTCCACACTGCCAAAAGGGGATATAGCAGCCTATGGAGGAATATAATGGGCTACCAAATCTTGTGGACCCTCGTGCTGCATGCAGCATGGAATTCACTGAAATCTCAACTCAGGCACCCCACTGGATGCCTGTTGATCCTGTCTGCAGTTCCCCTGGTGCTGGCCACAGCTTCTATGCAAAGCTCCATGCCTGTAGTGGGTGAAGATGGGGCAGAGGATAGCACCCATCCCCATGTGGTTCTGGGGTGTGTGGTGGCATACCAGAGATATACTCATTCGAAGTGTATTCCTGCCACATATATGTATTGAGCCCTAAATCATGGAGCGGGTCCTCCCCCCGTCATCTGAGGTTTCATTTTCACTGTGGCAGTTTTTGGTCATGAAGCATTGAAGAGCCTGTTGCACCCCAAAATGGTACTCCCAAATGAAATTGTTGACCCCCATTATGCCTTCTATTTTCCCTAGTTAAACTCACTTCATTATTACCCACCTGCTGTAGAATGTGGTGATGTAGCAAGATGGCTTGTAACTGCTTACAATTTCTTAGCAAATGTGAAAAATTGACCGTCCACAGTATTAGTGTTACCACACAAAAATGCATTTGGTTACAGTAATTTATCCACTCCCACAGCATCCTTTCTGAAATATGGACACCCCCTACTAGCCATGTGTGAAAATATTTTTCTCAAGTGGAATTCAAGCAAAAGTCTGACTTTCGCTTCCACAAAAGTTCAGAAATCCATTTCTGTACTTTCACGGAAATTCCATCTGCAATAGCCCATGGGACATCCTGACCCAATTACCTGAAAAACCCTTAGTGTCTAGTGGTCCCTCCTCTCCACCCACATCAAATTTAAACAAAATATCCTTGGTGGCTACTGGTCCCTCCCCGGATCAACTTCTGACCTTTAAAAATGTACCCTTGTTTGCATCCTTCCCCACCCTATCACCTGCCTGACTAATGCTGACAAATGCCCTGGTTGCTACTGGTCCCTCCCTCAAGCCAGTCACCCGCCCTTAGAGTCCAGTAACCCCCCCCCACAATCCTCATCATCTGTAGTCTGATAAATTTCTGCTTTGCCTGTGTTCAAAAAGAATTCCCTGGTGGTCTAATGGTTTCAACCCCTTCCCCATCCCTGATCCCTAGTCCCTGAATAAATACTTAATTACCTGGTGGTCTAGTGCCCCTCCAACCCAGCAGGTGTCCCCCTACCCTGCTTCCACCTCCATCCAAAATCCCAGCAGGTAGACCAGCACAGCCCTCCTCTCTCCAAAATGGGCGGCCCACCCACTGGGCTTTCAATGAATGAGCATGTGCTTGTACAAGATCCCGCTCATTCATTGATAGCTCAGTAGGTGGGCCAGCCATGGTGGGGAGAGGAAGGCTGCACCAGTTGCAGCTGGTGCAAAATGCAACTGCCCGGTTACTCACTGGGCAGCAAAAATTTTGCCACATTACACCGGTGCTGCCTGAATTGCACTGGCTGCCGGTAAGGTGGAGAATCCTCTTTAAGGTGGGTCTTCTCACCTATAAGGCCCTACACAGGCAGGGCCCTGGTTATCTGTTAGACCTTCTTGCACCTGCTCTCTTTGTCCACCCCCTCTGCTCTTCCAGTCGGGTCCTCCTGGTGATTCCCAGAATGAGGCTGAGATCTGCTGGTGATAAAGCTTTCAGTGTTGTAGCCCTCGTTCTGTTGAATTCGCAGTCTTTCGGGGTTAGTGAGGCCCCTACTGTAGATATATTTAAGGCCCACCTGAAGGCCCTACTATTTTCGCAAGCTTTTTGGGATTAATTATGGAATTTAGTAGAATATAATTAATTATATGATAGGCCAAAAATGTTATCTTGTGTATATAAATATGTGATGTATTATGTCTTTGATGCTGTATTGATTTATTTGTACAGCACCCAGAGCCTCCGGGATTAGGCATTTTTTAAATAAAATTTGCCTTGCCGTGCCACTCTGCCTGCTGAAGTTTGGGATAGGGTGGATGGTGAACACCTGCTAGGTTGGGGGGGGCACTAGACCACCAGGTAATTAAATATTAATTTAGGAACTGGGGATTAGGGATGGGGAGGGGGGGTTGAATCCACTAGACCACCAGGGATTTTTTTTCCATAAACAGTTTATGCTGCTGCAGACCCGGCAGGGGCTATGACCCCTCCCTCGGTGGGGTACATCATCTGGCCACGATCCTCCAGCTCATCCATCCCCTGGAATTCTCCCATGGATTTCTCCACTGTGGCATGGCCAGGACGAGGAGTGTCGGTGTGCCCCCCCCCAGTACGTCAAATCTGGTGTCGGGGGGGGTGGACTCACCAGGGCGATCTGGCTTTTACAGGTCTTGTTGAGTCCTGGAATTTTCCACCATTTTTCTTCCACACCCATGTCTGTGAAATGGGAGGGTAGGCTGTCTCCACCTCCGTGGAGGCAGCCAATCATCCTGGACATGGGCTAATCCCATGCATAGCTGCATGCCTCTGCTGACCCCAAGCCACTGCTAGGAGTCAGCCGACAGTGCAGATCCCCCCACCCCAAGTAAGGAAAGCAGTCCTCTGGACACTCTATCCTTTCTCCCTGGCCAACCCCCAAATGACCCAAGTCTGTTCCCAAACCCGAGTCGCCAGTGTGGTGTGAGGTATGGCATCAAGCACCTCAAACTTCAGTGCCACAGAACAGTCAGGGAATTTTTTTAAATACATGCAAGGCAGTAATTTGTTGGACAACAGACAGAGATAGAGATGAGGGGGTTAACAGACACCAGGTGAATGGGTGGAAGGGAGATACCACTAGCCACCTGAGCATTTGTCTGCATTTTTTGGGCAGGTGAATGGGTGGGGGGAAGGGATGAAACAATCAGGTTTTTTTTTTACAGGTAAGGCGGGTGATCCAGTGGTGGGGGGGAGGGACCATTAGCCACCAGGGAAATTTCATTTAAACGTGGAGCAGGTGGGAGAAGGGACCACTAGCCATCTGATATTATTTTATTTTAGAGCAAAATTTCACAGCAGTTTTCCGCTCTGCCACAGGCAGAAGTTCGGTAACTTCTGAAAAAGTTTCCAGATTTTCACGGAAGTTCTGTGAAAGAAGAAACCCCCACTTTTGCCCACCCCTACCACCTATACAACATATCTACTCCAGAGTTGGAGGACATTTCTGCTTTCATGTGGCTTGACTATATGGGGTTATTTATTAAATCCAAGAAGGGGGTACAATAATGGGTTTGAATCAAAACTAGTTTTGATGTGATTATACCCAGTTACACCCATTTTTTTCAGTTTTAAGAAAATGGAAGCAGATAAAAATAACCATCTATGTCATCAAATTCTACAGCAGTTGAACAATCCAGACACATGCTTTCTAAACTAGAAACACCGCAGTATGAAGCTTGAAAGGTTGACATTTTTCCTGTTAATTTAATTTTACTTTAAATTTTTATTAAAATAGAAATTGCATTGCTGTATCACTTCACAATGCACCTCAGTCTTAGACCAATTCCTGATCAGAATATTGTCAATATAAAGCATATTTTAAGTAAATAATGTCAATAAGCATTTTCAAAGATGCAGAAGCTCTTTAGAATGATGGTACATCTTTAGAATGTAAGTAGTGTTTTGAATTGTCATCGTTTTGCTTTGCACTCCCCAGCCATACTTATTGTATTTCATCACTTTCTACGTTTGATGTGCATGCAACAAAAATTTTGTGATGAGTGCAAGGGGATTTTGGGGGTGTGTCACTGCCAAGTCTATTGCAGTTCACAATACCAGGGGCTCTGCAGTCTAGACCAATGGCCACACATTGTGGTCACGATGCGACGCTCTGCTTTGTGAGCTGAAACTGCATGTACTTCAAAAGACTGAAGCCACTCCAATCAGAGAGTGCTTTGGTCCTTCAATTTGCATAAAGTCACATCAGCAAACAGGTGAGTGACTTTCAACATCAAGAGCCTGTCTTTGGAACCATAACTCCAGCAGGAGCATCAGCCTCTATGCTAATGCACATGCCCAAAATCATGGAAATTCCTCACATTCCCCTAGCCACAACATGGAACTTGACTTATGTTTCCTGTTTCCCTGTTTTTCCCTGGTGTCCAGTGGCACCTCTCACCTGACCCTCCCTCTCAGCACCCACCACCACACACTGCCCCCTGCAAATATAATACTGACACTAGGATCCCCAGTCCCCCAGTGTTGCCAATGCTATCTCTTAGTTTGTCCGTTTTTTTTTTTTAATATCCTGCAACAAAGAAAACTGTCCATCCATGTTTGTTGCTGCTGTCCCTGTAACTCTCCCCAACCGGACCTTCCCCTCTCAGCACCCACAACCCGCCCCCACACACATAAACAACACTGACACTGGGGGGTACCCAATCCCCCAGTGTTGCCAATGCTATCTCTTAGTTTGTCCATTTTGTTTTATAATATTCTGCAGCAAAGAAAACCTTCCATCGATGTTTGTTGCTGCTGCCTCTGTAACTCTCCCCCACCCGACTGTCCCTCTCAGCACCCTCAACCTACCCCAACACACATAAACAACACTGACACTGGGGGGGTACCCAATCCCCCAGTGTCTTCACTTAAAAAATGAAACTGTCCTCATTGTTTTTTGTTGTTTGTTTTTTTGGTGGGAAACTGAGAAAAAGGAAAAAAATGCCCACTGATGTCTGTTTTAACAATTTTTCCCCCCTCCAACACCTGACCATCCCACTCAGAACCCACCACCCCACACACCCCAGCCTTACTTACCCACCAGGGGGCCAACGCTGTAACCATTTCTTCACCGCAGACATGTCTTCACTCTGCAATGTCTGACTACAAACTGAGGAAATCAGGTACATGGTTCAATGTATTTCAATGGGGATTTGAACTTAGTGGCATAACTTTGCCATTTTTGAATATGTTTCTTCCAATTTTCAACATGCCTATTTTTGGGACTCTACCTCATGAACAATTACAGTGACATTAGGTGAATCTGTCCTGAAAGGTGATTTTGCAGTCACTGCACAAAATCCCCTTTCTTGCAGGAGTGGAACATTTTCGCTGTCCTTGTTCATAAAGTGGGGTCATAAGCAGACTATGACGACAATCTGGTACAAAAATATTAAAAAAACAGCAAAATTATGAGCCTATGTTGAAATTTGTGAATGCAGGCTTGTAATTTTGGTGATTTTCAATATTTTGACCCTAAATTTTCAACAAAGCCATTTCATCATAGCTCCTCATGAATGTGACAGCTGTTATTTTTCAAATTCTGGCCAAAATGTGTTTTTGCATCTGGAAAGGTGATTTTGCAGTTGTTGCATGAAATCACCTTTTTTGCAGGGGCTGAACATTTTCTCTGTACATGTTCATGAGGTGGGGTCATAAGAAAGCAATGATGAAAATGTGGTGCAGAAATGTTAAAACAACAAGTTATGAGCATACCTTGAAATTTACAAAGACAGGCTCATAACTTTGGTAATTTTCAATATTTTGACCCTAAATTTTCAACATAGTCATTTTGTCGTAGCACCTCATGAATGTGACAGCTGTCATTTTTCAAATCATGGTGAAAATGTGTTTTTGTACCTATGACGCAGAATGATGTTTTGGTGGCTCAGAATGACATTTTGGTGGGCATTAGAAAATCTTCACTAAACAGGTCCATTAGGTGGTTAATAAGAAGGCTATGCTGAAAATGTGGTGTACAAATATGGTAAAATGCCAAAGTTATGACTGAACATTACACTGTTTCAGCATTCACGCATTACTTTGCTAATTTTCAGTATTTTGACTCCAAAGTTTCAATACAGCCATTATTCCACAGCACCTCATAAACGTGGCATATGTCATTTTTAAAATCCTAGATGAGATGTGTTTTCACACCTCTAATAAGAAATTACATGTTGACTAATATACTATAAATGGTACATGTCATGTCTATGATGCAAATCCTAAAACAAGTATCTTCAGAAGCTGTAGTCAAAATTAACAAAAAACAACCTATTTACCAAGCGTCAAATGTGCGGCATTGAAAAATGCTTGTTCACTTTAGTTCTCCCATCTCTGGTACTGCAATCCTTCAGTATGACCAGCTTCAAGCCCCATTCTTACATTCTACACAGTTTCCACACCTCCACTTCCCATGGACTTCCTCCTATACCCTATCACCTTATTGGACCCTCTGGTACCACCCCCATGCCACAGAACAGTCTAATGTTTGTGAGAGGTGGGTGTTTGGCTCGGCAAGGCCTACAGTAGGTATGCCTGGTTCTTCTTTATGCTCTCCACGGATTTTCTTCTTTGACTACTGTCTGCCCAATGGGGTTCCTATGATATGGATTTCATGATGCACTACACATCCAATTGTGTGCTAGTGTTCCAGAGCACGTTGGTCTCATCCAACCACTAAAAGTGTCTGCTGCACAGCAGCCACCACAACCACAGGTGGCAGTATCACATATTACACAAAGTTGATGCTTGAGGGCAGATCTTCAGAACTTAGAAATAAAAGGGATCAGGCTTCTGGCTCCACCAAACCAAAATAGGATCCTTTTTTTTTGCCCCTACATGCCATCCTGAAGAAAATACTGGACTACATGGTAGCTTGTTTATGAGGTAAAGCTATGTCTGCCTGTTTGGAGCAGTTTTTTTTAGTTAAGCATGATAGGTGCACTTAAAGTTCTGAGAGTAGAATCTGTTGCATATTACTTTACCTTTTGTCACAAGAAAAATGATGTTCAACAGCAGATGTTCAAAAACACCTGTGAGTACCGATGAAATCCATGGAGTAGCGATATTTAAAGAGGTTCTTGTTCAATTATTAAAAATTAAAAAATGCTAAAGCATACTCAAAATGAGGGAAGCAGAATCTGACAAGACGGGTTCAAAAAAGAGACCTAAAACAGAATTAAAACATACATTATACAGTAGCTACAAAATTTTCAGTGTGACATGGACTGCTACGGTAAACTATTTGTTTAGACTAAGCTGATGCAGCTGCATGACTTAGTGTAATGCACTTTAAATGTTGCTTTCTAATTAAACAGCATAAAAAGGATTTTTATTATTGTTTAAGCCACTTTCTCACCAATTGGATCCCTTTCTACCTGAGGCCCCAGCCCGATCACTCACCTTTTCACTGTCTTACTCCCTTACCACCTTCCTCAATAATTAGCCTCAGTAGAAGAGTTGTAGGCTCAGCCAAACCCCTTCAAAG
This sequence comes from Neoceratodus forsteri, assembly GCA_016271365.2. Lineage (NCBI taxonomy): Eukaryota > Metazoa > Chordata > Ceratodontiformes > Ceratodontidae > Neoceratodus > Neoceratodus forsteri. Next base: position 1,319,880,227 of record CM028132.1, read on the forward strand.
TCCAAAGTTCAGTGGAGGAGGATGCTGAACTGGTGGTGCAGAGCCTGCAAGTCATCAGTTTCATCTTCCCAGGTTGGGGTTGTTTTCACATTTCTCTAGTCCTTCCTTGGGATGTTGGTGACTAAGGCACACAAGTGTGTACATGCAGGGATGTGCTAGTGCACAACACCAGCCCCCAGCCCTCTCCTGCTACTTCTCCAACTGTTGTCATGAGGCAGCGCTCGAGAAGCAATGTTCGGCAGCCTCCTGTGGAAAGCTGCATTATTTCCCCTATGCATGACCCTTATGACTTTTGCTCATTCCTGTACCTGGGTAACTGGAATCAAAAGTGGTGCCACCACTGGGCCAATGGGCTGGCTCAACCAGTATTAGAAGGTGAAAACAAGTAATGTTTTTTTTTTGACCAGAAACGGGCAGCAGCAAATTTGCACTGACATCTGGGCAGACTAACATCCTGGATCAAGCCCAGGAATCCCTTTCTGGGATCAACTGGGACCCAACTGCATAATGAAAGGAAAGCACAGAGCCAGCCCATGAGCACAGCAGTAGCACTACCACTCACAGTGCTGGTGACCTGAGTTCAGGAATGATCCAGAGCCATCAGAGGCTGGCTGAGGGAGGAGGACTTGGTATCTCCAAGGATCCTTTCTGCAATGAAAGGAGAGTCAACACTGCTGCTGTGCAACTGTCACTGTGGAGACCACAGGTGAAGGTATGAGTAGGATCACTGTCTGGTTGGGGAAACTGCAGATTTGGTTCATCACCATTCTACAGCATGTGCACACCAACACTCAGTCCCACATAGTGTCTCAGTAAGAATGGGAAGAAAACAGAGGTGAAAAAGAGCAAGTAAGTTATGCAAGTTGAAACACCACTGGTACTCTTGGGCTTTGACTGTCCACCTGGCTCTGACTGGTCAGTGGGGGGGGGGAGACAGCTGCAAGGAAGGCTGGCTCTTAGACTAGGTGAAATGTAACACTTAAGCAATAAGGTATATCTAAGGGTTATACTGTATTAATGCCCTGTTAATCACATCCCTGGGGTGTAATGTGCCATGAGGCATAGCCGAGTGCCACATGCATTCAGGTGGTGATTAACAGGCCAATATCATAACCCATAGACATACCTTATTACTATTTTAAAAAGGACAGTGAGTTATTAGATATGTACCTTTTTGGTTTGTTGTTTTTTATTTTTTTGTTTCCAGTTTATGGTCAAAAGCTGTGAAGTAGTCTTTCCGCCGTTAGTTAAGGTCTTTATAGAAATGTAGAAACATAGAATTTGATGGCAGATAAGGACCGCTTGGACCACCTAGTCTGCTCATTTCCCTACCTAATGGATAAGCTGCAGATCCTAGTTAAACAATGGCCTACTTCCTCCTACCCCCCACTAGAATTGCCTTATGTCTGTCCCATGCATTCTTGAATTTCCCCACTGTTTTTGACTCTACGACCTCCTCAGGAAGGCTGTTCCATGTATCCACAACCCTCTCTGTGAAGAAATACTTCCTCACATTACCTCTAAGCTGTCCCCCATCTATCTTCAAATTGTGCACTATTGTTTTTGCACATCTCTTTTTCTGAAAGATGCTACCCTCTTGGACTTTGTTGATTACCTTGAGGTATTTGAAAGTATCTATCATGTCCCCCCCTCCATCTTTTCCTCGAGGCTATACATCTTTAGTTCCTTTAGTCTTTCTTCATATGTTTTCTGATGCAGACCCTGCATCATTCTGGTTGCCCTCCTCTGGACAGCTTCCATCCTGTCTATGTCTTTGCAGAGATGGGGTCTCCAGAACTGTACACAGTACTCCAGATGTGGTCTTACCATCTGTCTGTACAGACGGCCAACAACGTCCTGTTTTCTACTAGTGATGCCTCTCCCTATGCATCCCGGTATCCCCCCAGCCCTCCTTACTGCCTTCTCACATGGCTGGCCCACCTTTAGGTCATCTGATATGACTACCCCCAGGTCCCTTTCCATTTTTTTGTTGTCAGGATCTCACCGCCCCATTGTGTATTCTTCCCATGGGTTTTTGTTTCCCGGGTGCATTACTTTGCTCTTCTTTGCATTGAATCTAAGCTGCCATACATTTGACCATTCCTCCAACCTTGCCAAGTCCCTTTTCATCCTTTCCACCCCACCTTGTGTATCAACGCTGTTGCAGATTTTTGTGTCATCTGCAAAGACACATACTTTCTTTTCCAGTCCCTCTGCAATGTCACTTATAAAGACATTAAAAAGGACTGGCCCCAGTACTGAACCCTGCGGTACCCCACTAGTAACCCTCCTTTTTTCACTGTCGACTCCATTTACTATTACCCGCTGTGTCCTGTTGTTCAGCCAGTGTTTTACCCAGGGTACCACCTTGGGACCCACTCCCCAGGCTGGCTAATTTGTTTATTAATCTTTTGTGTGGGACTGTGTCAAATGCCTTGCTAAAGTCTAGGTAGGCCATGTCCACAGCCCCTCCCTGGTCTACTGCTTTGGTCACCCAGTCAAAGAAATCAATTAGATTTGTCTGACATGACCTTCGCACTGTGAATCCATGCTGCCTTGGGTCCTGTGCCCCACTGGCCTCTAGGTACTCAACAATTCTTTCCTTCAGAAGTGATTCCATCATTTTCCCTACCACTGAGGTCAAACTGACAGGTCTGTAATTTCCTGCCGCTGTCTTGCTCCCACTTTTGTGAAGGGTAATCACAGCCACCCACCTCCAGTCCTCAGGTACCATCCATCCTCCCATCATTTATTAAAAAGGGTAATCATTGATGTTACTAGTTCTTCCCTTAGTTCTTTTAAAATCCTGGGGTGAATCCCATCAGGCCCCACTGCTTTATCCACTTTCAGTTTTAAGAGTTCTTTCAGAACCCTTTCTTCTGTGAAAGGACTAATATTAACTCTCCTATCTAGAGTGCTTCTATTGACCAGATTAGGTATTTCCCCTTGCTTTTCCATTGTAAATACTGAGCAGAAGTATTCGTTCAATATCCCTTCTTTTTCACTGTCACTCTCTGCCCAACCACCTTCCTCTTTGTTCAGCCTCAGTATCCCTGCCTTAGTCTTTGTTTGCTCCCTAATGTACATATAAAAGGTGTTATCCCCCTTCTTAACTGAGTTGGCTGTCTTTTCCTCAGTTAGGGCCTTTGCTAGTCTGACTGCCTTACCCGCTTCATTCTACTTTAACTGGTACAGTTCTCTGTCCTGTTCCTTCTGTGTTCCCTTATACTTCCTGAATGCTATCTTTTTTCCCTTACCTTCCCTGCCACTTCTTTTGAGAACCATAGTGGTTTTTTCTTTCATTTTGATTTGTTTATTTGCTTCACACAAAGACTTGTTGCCTCTGTGATGGCGGTTTTGATGTTTCCCCATTGTTGCTCAACCCCACCTTCTTGTCTGTTTGCTAGTGCTTTTCTGAGGCACTCTCCCATTTTGACAATCAGCCCTCTTGAAGTCCAGTATCTTCACTTTTGTGAGGCTTGACTCTACAGCTAAGTTTATCATGAACCACACTGTTTGGTCGCTTGTTCCCAGATGGCTACCCACTTCAAGATCAGAGAACCTCTCTCCATCCCCATTTGAGAGTACCAGGTCTAAGATTGCTCTTTCCCGAGTGGGTTCCAAAACTAGCTGTCTGAGGCGTGCCCCCTGTAGAGCATCAAGAATGGTTCTGCTCTTGGATGTGGCTGCAGCAAAGGTGCTCCAGTCAACATCTGGCATATTCAGGTCCCCCATCAAGAATATCTCCCCTTTTTCTGCCATCCAAAGGATGCCTTCTATCATTTCCTTGTCCATTTCCTCCCCCTGAGATGGGGGTCTGTATACAACCCCTATGTGGATTGTGGAGCCATTTCCAGTCTCCAGGGTGATCCACAGTGCCTCCTTTCCTCCCTGTTTACCCTTTAGTTCTGTTGCTTTGATCCCTTCCCTTACATAGAGAGCTACTCCTCTTCCTCTTCTGCCCTCTCAAAAACCCTGTAGAGTCAGGACGCAGAAACAGGAGTAGTGTGATTACTGAGGAAACAGTAACCTGGCAACATGGTGACAAGTCTCTGAAGCCCACAGAACTAATTGCTTGCCAGGGTTTTTATCAGAAGGTCTGTGGAGTTACTCATTAAGATGTAATAGTAAAGGGTTTTGAAACAAGTACATACATTTTCCATATTCAGCTGTCAGACACAAAGGGACAAAGTTGGAACACAGAGAGAGGACAAGTAGTGCAGTTACCCTGAAATGGTAACCTGGCACTCTAGTGAAGTCTGATCTCTGAAGTCCATAGAAACAATCACTTAGCAAGGTTTTAGCTGAAGGACAGTGGATGTTCTAGGAGTTATTTATTAAGATTTATCAGTGATGGCTTAATAATACAGGGTTTTAAATAATTGATTAGCACTTTTTTTCTTGGAACAACTCTAACTGTACAGAAAGCATTTATATAGGTTTTCTAGAAGTGTTATGTTTGTTAAACACAGTGAGGCAAGTGCTATGCATTTTCACAATGTTCTAGAACTTTTATGAGCAAAATGCTAATCAATTTTTAGAGTTAAATAAAACCCTGTAATATAAAACAAGCTTGTTTTTCCATTCTCTGCCATCTAGCTACAAAGGGCATGAATCCATACTACAACCAGCATTGCCTGGCAACCATGAGTCAATGTTTAGCTCAGCATTTCAAGTAGCAAAACATCTATTTCAGCACAAAAATATATATTTTTAATATAATATACTGAATTGTGACTCTCAAAATAGACAGTACTGAGTAGCTTTATAAAGAGTGCGATCGCGGTTATCAAGTAATGTTCTGACATTGTGTGCATAAATTATTTGCACAATTCCTGAGTGGCAATATTGTGAATACCAGATCCATTTCTTGCAGTTTTGGGAGAGTCTGAATGCTTTTTGTAAACAAGTTTTTTTTCTGTTTAGCTACCATGAACAGCAGATGTAGCTGTCACTGTTACCGACTACGATCATGAGCAGGTTAATTAAATGGTGTCTGCTTACAAGCATTCAGAATTTCACTTTAGAATATTAATTCTAACTATTGCTCTACTTTCATAATATTTGTACGCAAGTGAAGTGGCTGTACATACATATGAATAAAAGGTTAACGTAATAGTGCTGGAATCTCGTCAGTCAATCAAATGATAGCTATTTCAATGCTCTTTTTATAATTTGACTTAACTTTCTGAAATGTTCTCTATATTTTCTGTAATTCATATCATAAAAGTGATGTACAGTCAGCATGCATCATTCTGGCATGCAAATGAGCTTATTTGGGTGCTCATGAGTCTGAAACTTGAACGCAATTCGATCATTTAACATATGGTCTACTAGTTTAAATGAATGTCTCCATTAAAAAATACAGACGGTTGTTCCCTTTTAAGAACCCTGCCACTAATGTTTCTAAATAAAACCAGTGTTAGAAATTAAACTGTAGCATAAAATAGAAGGTGTATATTTTGGGCTGTGTTGCTGTTTGGCAAATGCCTGCCATACAATACTTATGCTAAAGCCACCTTAGAAAACACAAAACATACTATTAAGTAAATACTTTTTTTTATTTATTTAGTTTTTATTGATCACTATTTCCCACTGCCTGCACTTATACATTTCACACTACAACTGTCTTAAGTTACCCCTTGTCACTACAGTCTTGTTTTAATGCTGTCCTGTTAATGTTAATCTGGATCAGTATTTCCATATCTAGCACACTGTGATAAGTCTTAGTCGTGCTTCTATGTAACTTATAGCATGTCATGTATATACTGTACACTATATTAACTGCTTATTGACTGTAATTTTCCTCTGTAAACAATGTTCTTGACATTGTGATTTGTGATTTTGATGTATTGTCTAATGTTGTACTCTCCCCGGTCGTGCCTGAAAATAGTCATTTTATGGCTTGCATGCCCACCCAGTAAACAAAAACTAAATAAATAAAAAGAAGGATTGGCAACTGCTTATTTTCAGTCTCATCCCAAGGCGGTGGGGCTGGCAGTATAGACTAGTGGTTAAAGTAACGAGCTGTGAAGAAGTTTGGTAGATCCAGCAAACCTGGGTTGATTCCCACAACCTCCACTTACATACTGTGTGACTCTGAGCAAGTCACTTAACCTCTCCAGTGCTCCCAGGTAGCCCCTGAAAACATGCATTTGTGCCTAGTGGGCCTTATCTGGTTACCAAGACTAAAATAAATATAGGTGCAAACTGACATTGATTCAGATTATGCTGTGAAGGTAACGCCATCTCTTATCAATGTGTCAAGAAGACTTGAAAATGCTTATTTTCTAAATTAAAAATACTGCCACACATGATCATGTATTTGAATCTGTCTTTTTTAGCTGAAACATGCACTAAATCCTTGATTTGTAAATAAAGCTTGAAAACCAATACAGAAGGTGTCTGCATTCCTATATACTGTATTTCATCTTAAGATCATGTAGCAGTGGAATTAATCCTGCAATAATGACTGAATTAAATTGCCATACTAAACAAAATAGTTTACTTAATTAGCCTTTTAATAGCTTGGAATCTCTGCCTTGGCAGAAAACTGTTAAAAGCTATTTGAGCCCCTGGACATGAAAGGCACAGTAAAGGGAATTGATGCCTCTAATAGCTGTTAAATGAATGCTGCAGAAAGTGTTACTGCAGCTGGTGCAGTAAGTGAAAACTGATGAAAGCAAAACTGTTGGGACTACTAAATGAAAATTGTTAGAAAATGTCGTACTTTCAGTTTTAAAAAAAATTCTATTTCTATAATATATGGCTAAGACCAGACAAGGTGGGCCAAACTGTCCTTATCTACTGTCGAATTCTATGTTTCTATTAAGATTTAGCACATACACATAACATTGTAAAACATAATTTCTATATCATAAATCTCATAATTCACGAGTATAACTTCAAAGACTTGTGAGGTATAGCTGTCAATCACCTCCTAAGGGTGTTTTCACTCATTGGACTCAGAGTTGGGGTTCCTGACAGTTTGCAATTTTATTTCAGTGAGGACAGAAGCAGAAGGAGGCAGCAGAGGGCACAGACTGACTAGCATATCCTTCTGCTAGGACCTCTTTGTCAGATCTATGAATAGGCCTCCAAGTAAGCAAAACACTTTCAAGCTAGCAACAGTGGCCTCAGTTACAGAACGGGAGACAGAACATGGAAACTGACATGAAAGCAGCTGGCACACATGCACTGAGCATACCTCTCAACCTCCTGCCTCATAAATCGGGGACAAGGCTTAAAAAAATCAGGGACACAGGACCAAAATCAGGGACACATCTTTAAAATTAGAGATATCCACCCAGAAAGCTGGTAGAATAAGGGGCTTAGTGTAAAATGCATTTTCTAAGGAAGAACAAGTCTGTAACTTTAATGTTTGACATTATTTTGTGCTTACAACTCATACTGGTCACAGAAACACATTTTTAGGAGGGACAGAGTAACATTTTGAGGCAAAATCAGGGACAGTTGAGAGGCATGGCACTAAGGTGCAACATGATGAGAAGTCTGATTGTACTAATCTCAACTCCACAGTCAACCAACCAAGAAACATTGCAATCTACATATATTATAAAACAAAAGTTCAACCACTACATTGCAATGTTAAAGTTTAATTCTGGGGCTCTGGTGAGACAAAATATCACCAGAACCCTTTGTTTGACTGACTTAAGCCCTTGTAAGTCGCAGTTTGCCATATTGTTTTTTGAAGCATCACCAGAAAAAAACATGGTCAGTGGACGATGTGTAAAGCTTTCAGTATTTATGCCAAAACTACATTACCTCAACTTGGATGTAATGGTAGCTAAGACACTGAAAAGAAGAAAAGCATGCTCTTCACTATGCAGTCCACCCTAAGCATGGATTGAATAAATTGCTTTGCTTTCCATTTGACCCCCAAATAAACAGAACAATATTTTAGGTAGTATTTCAGGTTTGGCTTATCTAGTGGCATGACTACCTCTTGTGATTTGTCGTTGAATTGGGGGATCCATCTCTTCAGTTATTAATCTTTGTTATTAAAAAACAGGGTAAGGGTAGTGTAGGACCCATTACTGACCCCTGGGGCATACCACTTGCCATTTGTCTGCAGTCTTAATTTTACCTGTTTACACTGATCTTTTATCATCTTCCTGTTAGCCATTCTATTCAATGTGGTACACTGTTTTATTTATTTACCATTTATTAAAAGGCAAGGTACATTAAGTTTGTGATAGCTTGTTTGCTGGAGTGCCCTGGGAGTCGATGTGTGAAAGGTACCCATTTCATTGATGGGAGAATATTGGCCATAACACTGTGGAAATTCCCCTACTCTTTGCAGGGGGCACTGCCACTCTGCAGGATGGTAGGAGGATCTTAGTTTGCTTCTGGACATGGAGGGTGAAGATCATGCTGCGGGACGTATGGAGCCTGGTCTGGTGGAGACCGTGGATTTCCCTCCTCTGACTGTGGAAGGTATGGATGCGATGGATTCTCAGGTTGTTATACCGGCTTCTGACTAAAATGTAGAGGAGGATATAACCGAAGATGAGGCGCTGCTACAGGCAGAACTACACAAGAAAAAACAGCTGTTGTGAATGTTGTCAGCATCAGAATAGGAATTTTTAAAAGGCAAGATGCAGCTTGAGGAAGAACGGAAAAAAAGAAAGCGGTCTATGGCTAGCCCTCAACAGGAAGTAAGTAAACATTTGCCTGGGGGGGAGGGCTCAGAACCTAACCTCAACCGGAGTCTGATAATATTTCTGAACAACCAAGTGGAAAGTACATCTCAGGATGTTTGTTTTGAGGGCACTCTGTTGGATTGGACTCCAGGTAAGGTGCTTCATCGAGCGGGCTGGGTGTTTACTGCTGGATGCTGGCTACCTGATCCTGCCATTCCTATCCCCAGTTCCCCAAAACCTATTGACAATATTGCTTTACTACCTGTACCTGTGCCTACTGATGGTGATGTTAATAAAGCAGGTGAACTCTTCCCATTGGAACAGGTTTTGGATGTGGCTGTGAACTGTAACTCGGTAGCTGTGTCAGACACCGAGCCTCCTGTGCTTCAGGGTGATGGCGTAGTGCTTGAGGACTTTCTGGGCAGGGATTCTGCTTTGTCAAGTGTTTCAAGTGGGGACTACATTGAACAAGATGAACAGAGCAATGTGGGGAAAGGGCAGGAGCCTGCAGGTAAGGCCATGGAAACAAGAAAACAGCCCAAGGTGCCTCTGGGTGGTAAACGTCCTACGACTTATGCAGGACTATTTCAAATGTCCATTACTGCTGACAAAAGAAGATTTTTTGGTGTGCCTTAGGTACAAAGGTTCAGCCCTGATAACACCTGATAGACTGTGGGTTGGTAAAATGCTATTAATGGACTCTATGGGATTCACACCTGCTGAGGTGTATGCGTGTATTCATGCACCGGGTGATCATATGTATGATGTCAGCTTCTGTACTATGGCTTCCCTTGACAAGTTCTGGAGGCTATATTGTGGGGTAAAAGATGCTGTGGAATGGAAAGATTTTTTAGATATACCCATTACTAAGCCAACTATGAAGATGATTACATTGCTGTTCAGGAATGAGGGTGTAGATATCAAGGATATAATATTTTGGCTGTAGAAACGATGCACCATATTTGATCATCCTTGTCCCATAATGGATGACAATGGTTTTTGGACCCGGGGTGGACTTTTAGGGTTCAACTGAATCAAACTGAACATAGTATTCAACATCTTCCAAGTTATTTTTTCTTGGGTCGAGAAAGAGGAATTCTTTTTTACGCTGGCCAGCCAAAGAGTTGTTATCGATGTGGATCTTTATCACACCTAATCACTGATTGTGACACTGTTATATGTTTTCACTGTGGCATATTGGGACACATAGCAATGCAGTGTTCAGCTTCCCTCATGTGTAATCTATGTGGGGATGATGAACATGCTTTCAAGGATTGCCCTTGGGCAGCTTGAAATTCAGAGGAAGCCTCTGATCATGATGTTTTGCTTTCATGGGCCAGGCATTCCTTTTCTTGGAATGAAGAAGCATATTGATTTCTCAATGCCTCCTAGGAGAAGAGATAGAGGAAGGGGTGGAGGTTTTGGGGGACTACCATGGTCTGTTCCTCCATTGTCTCAACCCACAGGTGTTAACACTTTCCCCACTTTGACAGTATTGGGAGGTTTGCAGGTTCCTGAGGTTTCTAAACCTATGCAGGAAACCATTAATTCCCCCCCCCCAAGTAGTACTGTATTGGTTACTGAACATGAGCAAAAGACCTGTGGAGTCAATCTTAAACACGATTCAGTTCCAGTTTCACTTCCCAATAAGGGTAGTTATATAGACACTGTGTTGTGTCTGCCTCAAGGCATGGAGGACCCTACTCTGATCTCTGATATAATCATAGAAGGTGACTCTGGAGCAGTTATGAATCAGAGGCCATTGTTCCCGTTACCTCTTTCAAAACGTTTTTCAGTGTTCTCTTCCTGGGGTAATAGAGTTGAAGAAGAACAACCTATGGATCTGGCTTCAGAACCACTTCCCTCACAAGGAGAGAAGGACAATAACCAAGTTGATGGGAAACCATCTGACCCACCTGTGTTATCTACTAGACGTACAAGGTCTAGTGTTCATTTGAAAAAAATCCCACCCTGAGCCTGTTAATATTAAATTGGCTAGCTTAAATGCCAATAGTCTGAAGTCACCTGTTAGACGGGCTACTACTTTTTCCATTCTACATTTGCGGTATGAGATAATTTTTTTTACAGGATACTAGGTTTCATACGCTGTGAGATATAAATCTTGCCAAAAAGGACTGGATCTGGGGACCTTCCTATTGGTTTATTGGACCTGATTTGTGTTGTGGTGTGGGTATTGTTTTTATGGCATGTGATGTTTGGGTATTTAGGCTAGTAGATATAAAGCCTGGTAGAGCACTCTTGTTGGATGTAGAAATGTTTTTTTTTTCTTGTTTTTTGATTAATATTTATGGTCCACAATCAAAAGCCCAGTGTATAGAATTGATGGCAAAAATCCAGCCATTTTTGCATACTAGTAGGCAAATATTCTTTGGGGGCGATTTCAGTGTTAATTTCTAGCAGAAACATCCTGGTAGCAAACAGTATTGTGACAAACCCTTTTTGATTAAAATGGTTTTTCAAGCAGGTCTGCAAGATGCACATATGCAGGGATGCAATAAGGTTAAACCTACCTACTATAGAGGGACTTTATCATCTAGAATAGATTGTATTTTTGTAAAGAAAATGGATGGAATTTGTTTTACCTGCACGTTACCTACTGAAACCTCTGACCACATGTTGATAGGAATTCACATTGCAATCCTCCCCCCCAAGAGTGTCTGGGCCGGGTTTGTGGAGGCTAAATACATCTTTATTGCTAAAACAGGATGTAAGAAATTATTTACAAATGATTATTTCTGATAAACACTCCACTTTATTTTTATATGAGGGTGAGCTTAGTCTGTGGTAGGAAGATGTAAAACAGTGTATTTTCAGTTTATGACTAGAAAACAGGCTGCATCGATGAATGCAAAATATTTGGAGCTTAGGAGAAAATTGTATAATTTATTGTCTGCTCAAACTGCTTGAAGTCAGGATTTTAGTCATGAAATTAATTTAATTCATACCGAAATGTCATTGTATCAATATAATAGGTTGGTATCTTTGCAGCAGGAACAATCCTTTGGGGTGCAGGGGAGAGTGTTTCAAACAAATCCATTTACAGACTGTCAGAATAGGAGGGAGAAGAAGGGTTTTGTTAATTTTCTAAATGAGCAGGGAGAGTTACTTGCTGATAATAATGTTGTTATGGAGTATTTGGAATCTTTTCTTACTGAAACATATGGGGAGTTGGTGTTACATTCTCATGGTATTTCTATGGTGCTACAGGTGGCTGACCTACCTAAATTAACCGGAAGAACAATCTAATAAATTAATAGCTCCATTTTCTTCAGTAGAATTACAGAGAGTTATTATGTCCCTAAAACCAAACATTTCCCCAGGCTCTGATGGTCTGCCTGGAGAACTATATAAATTGCTGTGGGACTATATGCTTGTTGAACTTTTGGCTATTTATAATTTTATGTTGAGTGATTTTTGTTTACCGATACAAATGTATGAAGGGCTTTTGATTTTTTTGTTTAAAACTAGACAGGTGTCAGATATTGCAGACTGGTATCTGATTACTTTATTAAATGTTGATTTTAAAATACTGGCTAAATTATTGGGAAATAGATTAGCTGCCGTAATGGACTGCTTGATAGATCCGACACAGTTTTGTGGGATACTGGGAAGAATTATTACAGATGTGTTATGTTTATTAAGGGAAATAATGGATAGTGGGAAGACTACTGCAAATTCTGAGTCAGAAGGGGGGTTTTGTGTTTAGTTTAGACCAGGCCAAAGCATTTGATAATGTTTCACATCATATTTTATGGCAGTGTTTACATTCCCATGGGATTTCTGAGATATTTATTCAATGGATTCGACTATGTTATGCTTTAGCTTTTGTGTGACCATATGAGAATGGGTATATTGGCAATCCTTGTAAGATTTTTAAAGGGGTACTTCAAGGGTGTCCGCTAAGCCCTTTGTTGTATGTCTTTTATATTGATCCAATGCTTAGAATTGTACAAAGGTCACCTTTGATTAGGGGTTTGGGTTCTGCCGTAGCACAGAATGTTAAAGTTATTGCCTATGCAGACAATATTTGTTTGTTAGCACAGGATGATGTATCTCTTTTGAGGGCATATGATTTAATTCAGAATATAGGGTCTGTTATTGGAGCATGTTTGAACCCTCAAAAATCGATTTGTTTAGCTATTCAGGGATTTAATGTTCTCATCCTAGAGGTAAGAGGTAGTCCCATTACTAAACAATCTAGTAAGATTTGGGGTGTTTATTTTGGCCATGAGAATCTGGCTGATGATAACTGGAATAGGGCATTAAAAAGAGGGATGGATAAGGTAGCTCATTGGAGTGTATGGAAAATGTCAAAAAAGAAGATAATTTATTTAATCAATTCATTTTTAGTTCCATTATTTATGTTTATAGGTACAGTCTTTCCTTTACTTCAGTCTTTAGAAACAAAATTATTGGCATGTTTTTTTTCTTGAGTTTGGGGTAGTCGTTTGAATCCCGTCAGGTGCAATGTGCTTTATAAATCTATTAAGGAAGGAGGACTTTATATGCTCAATCCACTAGTATTTTTTTTTACGATTTTTGTATACAATAATTTGCTTCATTTAATGAAACCTTCACCAAAATTATGGGTAAATTGGAGCTTACCCAAATTACAGGGTATAATGCTGGAATGGAGCATGAATTTTTTTTATATAAAATTAAACGCTGTCCCTGACTGGACAGCCAGTGGGCAGGGTTTTTTGATAAAGTGAAACAGTGGAAGGTGACATTTGATTCAGTTTTGAAATTCCCTAGGAAAATCCTGTATGAAGACATTATTCAGGAATGTTTTATGGAATACCCTTTTGCAAGTTTCTCAGTGGTGGATCAAAACTCAATCCCTAATTTAATTATGGATATTAGGATCCCAGAGAAAATGTGGGACACAGTATGGCTGGCAATTCATGGAAAGGGGAATGTAAGAGGGAATCATAAGCATAAGCAGCTTCAGGACCGCTATTGTCCAAGAGACACCCTTGTACAATGCATTGAGACTATGACACACTTATACATTGAATGTCCTTATATTAAACAATTTGGGGATTTGATTGTAAATTTGGGTACCTGGAAAATAGACTTTCCTCTGTATGGGCAATTATTGTCCTATGGTATTATTTTGGTTTCACAAAGATTCATTCCTCATAGTACATTATGTATAATCATGGTACACTTTCTATATTGGATATGGATAGGATGGTGTTGAGAGGTCTAAACCTCACTTTCAGATTCTTGATGATATTGGGAATGCAAGTAATCACAGACACGTTGCATTAGAGTAATAAACAAGTTTATTACTACCAAAGGGATAAATGACATTTGCCCTAAGCAGTTCTTACCAATACGAACCGGGAGCCAGTCCTAAGTGTTCCCTACACCTTGAGGTTTCCCTGTAGTCTCTTGGGATCTCTCGGGGTCTCCGAGGTGTAAAGCTTTTGCATTACATTATATACCTATGATAATTTCTATGGTTACCAAAAGATAGAAACATTTCTAGTTACAGAGATGAGCCCTATTGGCTAAATTAGAAGTGGCTCCACAGTCCAAGATAACATTATACAATTCTGTAAAGTCATCAGTTTGAGAACAAAAGAGTTCTTATACAGAGTCTTACATAACTCAGTGTAGTAGTACAAATCACCAAAAGATGGCAATGCCATCTCACATATTATAATTACTTCAAGGACACAGGTGTTTTGGCATCTAACTAGTAAGAAATAGACAGAAAATACATTGCAGAATATATGTGTTTTAGCAGGCAAAGTGTATTACAATATGCATTCATATCCTGACATCTATTCTTATATGGTAGATGCCCTTAGCCCTAAATATTAGTATAACCTATACCTAAGTGTTAGCTGTCTACGGTGTACCTCTGAGTGTACCAATTAGGGTGCAGGAACCTCGTGTAACAATGGTGTAAATTGGCACTTCAACAAACGTAGATTTCAGGAGGGGAACTTTATTTTATCATATTTACTGCATTGAAAGCATTTAAACATAGGGAATTCTTAACGCTTTCTCTGGCTGATTGGGAGAATCATTGGAAATATTTTGATTGGCTTTAAGAAAAAAGGGGTGGGCTGGGGGAAGGGTTTTTATGTGCTTGTTTTATGCAATATTACTTTTTTTTTCTGGTAGTTTTTCTTCCTTTTTTATATCTTTGTGCAGTGTCTTTTTCCCCCTACTTTTGTAGTGGGTAGGGTGAGGGGATGGGTTGATATTTTTTTTTTTATGTTTCAGCAGCTGTTTTTTGTTTGTATGCATGAATACTTATTTTATGTGTTTTGTTTCTTTTTTCTATATCATGACGATGTACACCATAATATTGAATTGTATGATTTTGTTATGATTTGTTTTGGATTACAATAACAAATTCCCCTATGCTTATAGTGGGGAAAGGGAGGTGGGTCAATGCTGTTTTTCTAAAGTTTTAGGGTAATTGTATGAATTAATACTTATTTTTGTTTTTATATCTTTCCTTTGTATGATTTATATGATGGAATACTGACTTAAATATGTTGTTTTGATTTCAATAAAAAATTCCCCAACTCTTGTCAATAGGGGGTCCTGTGGCTGCGTGGAGTGTCATTCAATGGCCAACGTTGATGGAGAGAGGTTGGTGGAAGGCCCGATGGTGGCTGTGGATGTGGATATACTGCATTCTGGGGAATCTGGAACCGCTGAAGCGGCAGCTGGGATGCACCCTCTGGGTGGCCAGCATATCGCACGCAGTAGTAGTTCTCATCCCGATCCAGTGGATGCTTTAAGTTTGGCGCAAAAAAAAAGTTGTGCCTGGAGGCAGAATTACTGAATGTTAATGCTCAATTGGATATCGATGCATCTCAGAAAGAGGAAGACTGCAAATGGAAATGTTCAGATGCTTCTCCAGCAATGGAGGTGCGTTGGGGCTTGTGACAAGGGTGTAGACAGGCATACTCACTGTACACATTTGTGTACAGTTTTGTTGAGTGCCTGTCACAAACCATAAGCCACTCTGTTAATATTATCATTCTAATCTGTAGTATTTGGGTTAGTGTAGGCCACTGAGGAGTGTCCAATACATGTATAACCTCCTTAGAGAGTAGAGGAGTCATCTGACTACAATCTGACTTGTTTAGAAGGGGGTGCCATTTGGATAGGATGTGTACCTTTTTTAATTGGGGGGGGTGTAACTGTTGGAGATTGTGTACAAAATGGAAATTTCTGTCTACACTCCTGGCTTGTGAAAATACTGGTGGCTACAGTCAGCCCAGACGCACTTCCTGGGCAGGAAGATAGGACCCCACATCAGGACTGGAGTGAAGGAGATGACATAGCGTGGTCGCCTGAGGATGAGCTTACCTCGTCTGGCTGGATATCTTTAACCCCCTGGAGCATGGCAACTAGATCCATAGATTCTGATCCCTGGCTTGAGCACGGTTCAGCTGGGAGTTCCTACATCACATTCAGCTTCTCTTCTGGTGGATTCTGGTGGGGAGCCAGGCCATTCAGGTAACATTCTACCTTCTGGGCATTCTGGGCATTCTATTAAGGATAGTGGAGAGTCTGGGCTGCAGCCTGCGCTGTCTTCAGAAGCACCCTCTCCCGGTGCTGGAACTTCTGCTCGCCCTGATCCCCTGACTTATGGAAGTCACTTCCACAAGCCTGTAGAGCTAGCTAAGAGATGGAATGCCATTCTTTTTCAGTACATTGGACATCAGGATTCAGTCCCTGATCGCTTTCACGTCGGCAAAATTCTGCTGAAGCAGTCCCTAGGTTTCTCCCCATCGGAAGTGTATGTTCTTATCCATGTTCAGGGGGAGTGTGCTTTCAATGTTAGTTTTCAGACCCTTGCATTGTTGGAGCAGTTTTGGTGCAGATATACTGCCCTAAAAATGAACCCTCTTTGGGTGGATTTTGTTGTAATCCCCTTGACTAAGCAGCCCATCAGAGTTATCACCATTCTTTTTCGTAATGGAGTGAATATCACTAACATTGTTTATTGGTTACAGAAGTGGTGCACTATTCAGGGTAATCCAGCTCCAGTATTGAACAATGAGGGATTTTGGAATTAGGGATGGAAATTCAAGGTTAAATTGCAGCAGTCTGATCAAGATATTGTGCACTTACCCAATTGGTTTTTCATAGGCCGGGATAATGTTTTTTTGTTTTACCCGTCAGCCCAGGATGTGTTTTAAATGCGGCTCTCACAGACATATCAGTACTGCTTGTGAAGTGCTTAAATGTATTCATTGTGAGGACTTGGGACATGTCAGCGCCCACTGTTTCCAGGAACCTAAGTGCAATCTATGTGACTATCTGGGTCATATTTTCACTAACTGTCCCTGGGCTGCCGAAAACACTGAGAACACTGATTTTGGGGTACAGGATTATTATATTAGGGAAGCTACAGCCCCCTCAGTGTTTCCCTGGTCCTAAACTAGCATCCACCAGGAGAGTTCCGGAGGCACCGGATCAGGCCTTCCCCCGTGTTGTTGGATTTGACTCCAATTCCTGAGACCATTTCGGCTGCCTCCCGGGTGAATTTGGAGCCCACCCTGCTTGCTCAACCATCTCCTGCCCTAGAGTTTTCTGTGGTACACAGCAAGAGTAGATGGGGTTCCAAGCTCAAATTTCCTAAATCACAGGTGGCCGCTTTAGAGGAGACAAATCCATATGATGTCCTCAAGGATGTTTCCTCTTATATGGAAAGAGATGTTTCTACCCCTTCAGTTGGTCAGCACCAGGCGGGTCCTTCTTCTGACACAGGGGGATTGGATGTTTGTAGTCCAGCACCTATATCCAGTGGCAGGGTTACCTGAGCCTCGAGTAAAGTAAAGTGATGATTTCTCCCTTTTTTCTTTATGGCTTCCCCTTGGTATCACTTTAGGCTGGCATCCTTGAATGTTAACAGTATTCAGTCTGAATATAAGAGATTGGCAATCTATGGTCTTTTTTTAAAATCTGATTTAGACTGTCTGTTTCTTCAGGATGTTCACCTTCACTCTCCAGTACTTCTGGAGGCAGCCTCTGCTGGCTGGATATGGGGTGCTAGCTATTGGTCTCAAGGTATAGCACCTTTTTCTGGCATAGGGATTTGTTTTTTCTCACAGATTAAAGTACTTAGACAATTAGAGATCACAGAGGGATGGGCTTTGTTGTTGGATGTTTTGTGGAAGGGCCTGCCTTTCTGACTTGTGAATGCGTATGCCCCTTAATTAAAGCATGACAGGGTTCAGCTTTTCTGAGCTCTTCAGCCTTTTCTCTTTACTACCATGAATGTGATTTTAGGGGGTGATTTTAACTGTGCTCTCTCATAGCCTGGCCTCGGTCTTATGGCCAAGAAACAATATTGCGATGTCTCCTGTTTAAGGGAAGTTATTGCTGATGTGGGTTTGCTGGATGTTTTTGATTTACATTTTCAAGTGGCCCCACATACCTATTTTTGTGGACCTCATTCATCAAGGATTGATTATTTTTTTGTTTCTGCCTCCCTTCAAATACAGGATGCTAAGGTAGTAGATGTGGCCACTTCTGACCATCGAATGTTGATTCTTTTGGTTGGTAACCACTCAGAGCAGAGACATGGCCCAGGAATTTGGAAATGTAATATGTTCTTGCTGGATATTCCACTTATTCAGGAAGGTTTTGGCCATGTTATGGCAGCTAGGAAGTCGGTTTTCTTTCTATATGAAAATATGAATGACTGGTGGGAGGACTCAAAGAAAGACTTCTGCTCTTACTTTCAGTCTGTGGGAAGGCTTAATGGAACATTTAAATGTGACACACTACGTTGTTTAGGGTCTAAATTGCATTCCTTAACCACCCAGCATTATGCAGGGGGTGTGGTTTGTCTAAATGCCCTTAAGGCTCTCAAAGATTGGGTGGCTAGCCTACAGCACGATATGATACGGGGGGAGGTAGTGAAGCAACAGCGTAATCAGCTATTTGTTAAAAAACATGATACGGTCCCCTTTGATACCTGTGCCCAGTTTCGAGAGCAACGTACTATGCTCTCTTTGCATTCTGCGAGTGGTACCACTGTGACTGAGAATTCTGCCATTTTGGCTGAGATTTGGCATTCTTTCAAGGCTGCATTTACCAGTGAGTCTCTACCGCCAGACGAAATGAGATGATGGTTGCATGAGTGCTCCTTTCCTGGCCTTGCTGAGGATCTAAGCAAGATATTGATTGATCCTGTTTCACCTGCTGAGGTGAGACAGGTCATTTGGTCTCTTCCTACTGGCACCACTCCTGGTTCTGATGGGCTCCCTCACGCCATTTATAAAACTATTTGGGACATGTTGGGAGATGAATTGGTGGCCATCTTGAATGGGGCATGAGCTCTGGTACCTTGCCGGTTAGCATGTATGATGGGGTATTGGTACTTTTGTTCAAGGATGGAGATCAAGGGGATATGAGGAATTGGGGACCCATAACTCTCCTCAATACTGATAGTAAAATACTGATGAAGGTCCTAGGAAATAAGTTGGTGAGTGTGTTGGGTTCTATTGTTCAACCCACTCAATTTAGTGGGGTACCCCCCGGGAAGATATAAGATGTCTTGATTCTTCTTTGTTAAATCCTTTATGGGGCAGTACTCAGGAGTTACTGGGGCAACTTATGAGCTTGGATCAGTCCAAGGCCTTTGATCTGGTGGAATATGATTATTTGTGGGAAGTTTTGCAGGGTTATGGGTTTCCTGATGTGTTTATTTTTTGGTTAAAGACTTGTTATAGTAATATTAGTCTTCTGCCTACCATGAATGGTTGGTGGGGGCTAAGATCCTGGTTGGTAGAGGAGTGTGGCAGGGCTGCCCCCTCAGTCCATTTTTGTATTTATTATCCCTGGACCCCCTGCTCCATAGATTCTATAGGACTGATGACATTATAGGCCTTTCAGTAGGTAGTTCCAACATACCAATCAAATCAATTGCTTATGCAGATGATCTTTGTTTGGTTCTGGCCGATCAAGCATCAGCCATTTGGCCCAGGAGAAGTTACGGGTGTTTTCAGCTGTAACCAGCTCTGTTTTGAATCAAGGCAAGTGCTGTATTCTAAAGCATGGTTGTGATGGTTCTGTATGGTCCCCTATGTGGCAGTTTCCAGTGGTGCTAGGTTATACTAAACTCCTGGGCATTTATTTTGGTGGCCTGGACCCGCAATTTTATAATTGGGAATTCAAACTTTAGTCTGCTCAGCTGATGGTTGCTAAGTGGAACAAATGGTGTATGTCTAAAGCAAGAAGATTTATATGATTAAATCCCATTTGTTGCCGATTTTTTACTTCTTTCTGCTGTTTTTCCTCCTCCACAGGCTCTGGAAACTACTGTTTATAGTGGGGATTTTTTTAGTGCTTATGGGGGAGTAGATTGAACGCAATTAAAAAGGCATTACCTATCTACCCCTAGCACAAGGCAGGTTGGGAATGATTAACCCGGTGCTTTTCTTTTATGCTACCTTTGTTTTTCATAACAGTGTCCTTCTTCTTCACAAAGTTTCTAACTTGTGGAGTCCATGAGTATTGGATGAGACTGGCCCTCTGCTGTTGGCGTGGAGCTCTTCAGACTTTCTCTTTAAACAAGTTAAAGTTTCTACGTTGGCTGTTAATTGGAATGATGCAGCTGGAAAGATTAAAGTTTTGAAACTGTCTTATAGACATCTTACTACTGGGACTTGGAAAATGGTTTATAATTGGTTTATAGATACACATTTCACTGTGGACCCTTGGTTTGCAGAGCATCCACCTTTGGTCAAGGACTCATTTGCCCATTTTTTCCACAGTCCTCGGATCCCAGCTTATATATAGGATTTCCTCTGGCTTTGTACACATCTGAAGTTGGGGATTAAATGGAATATGAAGCATAAAGGTTTTGCAGACCATACCTGTCCAAGAGATTCTACTTGCTCAGGGGTTGTTGAAACCATGCATGATTTGTTTTTGAATTGCCCCTTTGCAGTTGATTTTGGGGCTATCTTTTATGCATCTTGGCCTTCCAGCCAATTTTGGGGTGTAGACCCAGATGTCTGGGTCGGGGCATTTTCCCTGGTTCATGGGCAAAGTTTGACTCCTGTACATTGCTACTCTTTATTGGATATGTTAAATTCCAGCTTTGGCAAGCTCGTTGTGCATTGACCCTGTGGCAGAGCTTGCTGCCTTGTGAACATGTTTTTTCTACAGTTCGTCATGAAGTTCTCAGATGGTGTTCTTTTGAGTATGATTTCACATCTCCAGATCTTTACAGCTTATGGTGGAGACATATGTCCTGGCTGGGCACGGGTTGAAGGCCTAACCCTCTGATTTTTATTTTTATTTAATTTTTTTTTCTCTCTGTGCTTTTTTGATGTTTACTGCTTATGTGTGAGTATACTTTGTGGTACAGACTGTTTGGTTTTTCCCCTCCCCTTTTCCTGGGGAAAGAGTTAGGGAGTGTTTCTAGTATTTCTCTTTTTTGTCTGGGTTTAATGTATGATGTAATACTGTAATTGTTTTCTTTTCTTTCCTTTCTGGTTTTTAGTTTGCTGCATCTCTCATTTTATGTGTGTTTTTTATATGTTGTATAATGCAACTCCCCTACCTTCCGGGGGAGGGGACTTACAACTTAAGTTTTAAGACTGTGTTTTGTTACATATATTTTAAGCTGGATGGCTTTGTTCAAAATATGTCACCATTTTTTTCCTGATTTTGTTTTTTTTGTGTGCTAGTTTTTCCTCAATAGGTTTTCCTTTCTTTAATTGCAACTATTGTATGATGTACTATGTTTTCTAATGTTCACACTATGCTTTGTATATGGTAACCCAACTTTCTATTTATGTTGCTTTGCAGTTTATAGTAAATATCCCCATCTCTATTAGTGGGGGGAGTGTTTTTCAGCATTTATTGTTGTGCTTTTATTGATGAATATTTGTATTGAGTGTATGATAAAATATTTTACTTTTTTTTTGCATTATGATTTTGTGTGCTGCAGCACTGTTATGTATGTATTTTGCTTTCAAGTTCTAAAAGAAAATTCCCCTACTCTTTTGGTAGGGATGAGAAGGGGGTTATGTATACATGCAAACTATTTCTGTTTTGCCATTTATGTGTGCTGTAATACTTTTTTCTGTTTCCTTTTGACTTCTTTTATTATGCTTTCATATGACATAATACTCTTCTTGTAGATTTTGTTGTAAGTTTTGAATAAAAAATTCCCTACTCTGCTGTAGGGGGACCCTCTAGCCATTTGGCTGTTAGCTAAGATGGTGGACACGAGCCAGACAGTGGAAGCACAGGCTGCTGTTCTGGAACCTATTGTGGTGTTGGATGCTGCTATTGAGATGCCTTCTGATCCTGATGTACCTTCTTGTTTGGATTCTACCACTGTATAACCTGAGGACTCTACTCCTGTGAGTGATTCCGCAGTTCTAGACCTTCCATAGTTATACCTGATTTGCCAAGTGAGACTGACTCTGATGCAGTGGACTGCTTCCCGACTGAACAAACTGAGCTTTCTGTGGGCCCCATATCAGAACAGGAATGGATTTTGAGGCAAAAATTTGCTGTTGAGGAGTGTCTATATTTTCAAAAGCAAGTGCAATTGAAAACTTCACTTGGAAAGCTGCATTCTGACAGCAGCTGTTCAGATGTCAAAATGGGCCATCTGAGTGCTGCTGATGTGTGTGCTTCTTCAGGAAAGCCTAAGAGCTGGGCGGCGCTTGTCGAAGCCACTGAATTGGCTGGAACTTTGAATGCATCCCATGTTCAGTTGCCCTCCACAGAAATTGTATCAGGAATGGCTCCTGCAAGCCCCAATAGGCTTGGCCTAAGATGCTCTGTGAAGCCGGTGGTTCCCGCTGCAGGGGAGTCTAAATGGTTGATTCAAGTGGTGCTTCGGGAAGCTGGCTGGCAATACAATGAGCTCATAGGTCAGTGGTCTTCTGGCACTTTGCCTATCAATATGACAAATGTGACTAAACCTTTCTCTGAAACATCTGTTGCTAACACTGACATTTCAACCTAGAAAATTCCTTTGGATTTGGAACTGACACAAAATCCGGAATTATATCTTCTGAAATAATCAGATTTGCCTCAGACTACTGGGGTCGAGCCTTCCGTTGCATCTTTTAAGCCCCAGAGGCTCTTAAATTTAATTAATAGATCTGCACCCAAAACATTTGCTTCACTATTTAAAACCCTCATATTTCCAGCAAAGAGACATAATGCTGTTCATCTAACATATACTGGGGGCATGGACTCTCCTCCAGACAGACTTTTTGTTGCCAGAACTCTTTTAAAGGA
This sequence comes from Neoceratodus forsteri, assembly GCA_016271365.2. NCBI lineage: Eukaryota > Metazoa > Chordata > Ceratodontiformes > Ceratodontidae > Neoceratodus > Neoceratodus forsteri. The sequence goes on from CM028132.1 coordinate 1,319,903,167, forward strand.
CTCGATGAAATTCCTTGCCACTGAACTTTATGCCTTGATTCATGTATCAGGAGACACTACCTTTGATATCAGTTTTAATACTGCTCAGGGTTTGGAAAGTTTTGGGGTTAAATATAATCAATTAAAAACATCTTCTTTATTGTCCCCTTTTCTTGTGACCCCTCTATCTAAACCTTCACACAAAATTATTACTGTGCTTTTTAGAAATGAGGGGGTGAGTGTGCAGGACCTGATTGTCTGGCTGAAACACTGGGGTACTTTACTGGAGGATACTGAGGGTATCCTTAACTCAGAGAATATCTGGACTGGGGGTTGGAAGGTGAAAGTCATGCTTAGAAACTCTGATACTGATCCAGTCCACTTACCTAACTCTTTTTTCTAGGTCAAGATAGAGGAATTCTTTTTTATGCTGAACAACTGAAAATGTGTAATAAATGTGGGTCTTTGGAGTACTTAAGTAGTGTCTGTGATCTAGCCAGATGTGTTATTTGTGGTGACCTGGGTCACTTGAGTATGGCCTGTCTTAATGAAAGCAGATGTAATCTTTGTGGGGAGTTGGGTCACACATTTCAAAATTGTATTGCTGTAGCCCTTAATTATCCTGACCGGGCTGATAGAGCTGAACAGCATTTGTTAATTGCTTTAGCACAAAACAAAGCCAATCGTCCTGGATGTCCTCCTTCTGAAAACTCAGATGGTTCTGTTATTCCTCCTCCCCTTCCCCCTCTTGCTCTGCCTTGGTTCATTCCCCCCCCCCACGACAGCTCTGGCTGTGATTGCTGGCCCTTCCTCTGCAACTGAGGAACAACAGCTGCCTCCTGTGCAGGTCTCTTCCTCCCCCTCCCGATTGTTGATTGAATATGTCATGCCCCCTCGACTCCAGGAAAGAAGGCAGGTGGTAGAGTAGCCAGACAAACTATCCGGGATTCTGTGGACAAAGTTATATTTCCACAGTCGTCAGCCATCCCTGTTTCTAATAAATTTGATGTACTGCTATCTGAGCATTTTGTTGTGGATTCTGATTTATCCTCCATGGACTCCTCTGTGCCTGAAGGCACTACTGATACTGATGGATTGGCTCAACCCAGGGGGCAGCAAAAAACAGAAAGCAAGGGTTAATTTGAAAAATACAGACAAGCTTAGCCGAAAAAGCCCTTATACGCAAACTTGATGACTGAACCTTTTTCCTTTTACACCATTAATGTGAATAGTATTAAAAGGGTGGCTAGACAGCAGATGATTTTTTTTTTGTTTTAGCTCAGTTTCATCTGGGTTTCTTTTTTTTGCAGGATACCTGGTTGCATACTTTGCATGAAATCCAATTAGCCTCTAAAGCATGGTACTTGGGTCCGTCCTTCTGGTCCTTAAGTATGGAGACTTGTGCAGGTTTGGGCATTGTTTTTAAATATCCTGAAACTAAAATTTTGAAGCTTTTTGATTTACTCTCTAGTAGGGCCTTGATCTTGGATGTTCTTATCCAGAATGTACCTTATCAGTTACTTAATATATATGCCCTTCAATAAAAAGCTCAAAGATGCGCTTTACTTAGGTTGCTTGAGCCTTACCCACATATTACTTCTAAGGTGGTCTTTGCTGGAGATTTTAATTGCCCCATTATGATGAAACATGGTAAACAGTACTGTGATTTGAATCTATTTTCACAAATAATTCTCAAAGCACAGTTAATAGATGCAGCCTATCTTCTCACTAAGTCAGACCTTCTCACTTTCCATAAAGGACCTTTAATCCATGCTCTTCTCTAACCCGCAAAACAAGAAATGGCAAGTCCCACTCACCATTAATACATACCTGGGAAATACCCTTGAACAAGTGCCAATTTTCAAATATCTTGGAATCAACTTTGATCAAGGCCTAACCTTTGCAACTCACATTGATAGTACAGCAAAAACTATTAATCAGCGAATTGGAATTCTGTATCGGAACCGACAGCTCCTTACCCATTCTGCACTGAGGATTGCTATCCAATCCTCTATCATCTCAGTCGTTGACTATGGCTTAGTTATATATGGATCTGCCACTACTACAGCACTTAGTCGCATTACAACATCCCTAAATAAGGCTTGTCGGCTGCTCACTGGTGCACATCGACGGACCCACACATGTGAACTCTATGCTGACTCAGGTTGGTTGCAAATCTCAAAACGGATAAAGTACCTTACCTGCCTGATGGCAAAAAAATCCACTCTGGGCCTCATTCCACCTTGTATCCAAGACCTGTTATGCCTGAGCGCTAGCACCCGTTTTACCAGAAGATCAGAACACCAGCCTCTCCAAGTCCCCCGATGCCGGACTTCTCAGGGACAAAGATCATTTGCCTATCGTGACCCCAGCTGGCTAAATGCCCTCAGCACTCATATTACTGCCTCCACCTCTCTAGGTATTTTCAAATCAAGGCTGTTCTCTCACCTTGCCACCTCCAGCTCTTGTGACTGCCCTGATTAAACCTCCTATTTTCTCACTACCCACCCTGTTCCGTTATTTGACAAAGACATGTTTGGGAAACCTTTTCTCCTGCTATTGTCTGCTCCCCACACCTTTCACTTACCCTCTCTGTTCTGGACTTTTTCCCTATTTGTTTCTCCTAATCTGGCATGACCTCTTTCTTGTAATAATAATGTGATTATTGATATCTCATGTCCTTTTGCACAAATAATTTGATATGTATTTGTATATGTTTTCTTGCTCTTGACACAGCACAAATTGTTGTGTTATCTATGTAATCTTTTTTGTACTGTACCTAATTGACGTGGAACCTTTGTAAAAGAACCTCTGGCTCAAAGGCAGTAATTCCTAGAACAATAAACAATAAACTAAACCTCCAGAATTGGTTACATTTTTGATTCCCCTACTCGTTCTTTGCAAAAAGACGTGGTATAAGCTTTAGAGTTTACTGACTATCATATTGTTTCCGTGACCACTGGGGGTCACTACTAGACAAGAGAGGATTTGGATTTTGGAAATTTAATATTTCTTTGCTTTCTAACCCACATGTTTCTTTGCTCCTTCATATCTTTATTTCTGCCTGGAAATCTGTGCTAAAATTTTTTGATACTCATACTTTATGGTGGGAAGACACTAAATTTGAATTGAAAAAGTTATGCAAGCAGCTAAGTATTGGGGTTGCTAGAACTGATTATTTGGATTACTTGCACAATAGAAGACTCTTACAACAACTTTATTCTGTCTCTTTTGAGACAGGACAAGATTTGACTTCTCCAGTCTCCCAAGTTTCTGCAAAAATGGTGCATGTTCATGGTTATAAGGCTAAAACTCTATTAACTCAGCAACAATTTTGTATACAGGGTAATTTGGTGACGGCTTGTCCGTATGAACATTGGCAGTCTCAACTGCACAAAAAAACTATCTCTGCAGTTTGGGACCTATGAGGTATCGAGTATCATGAATTAAGGGATGTCATCAGAGTAGTTATTGATTATACCAAACATATGTATAGTAATTTGGAAGTTTCTAACGAGGGATTGCAATTTGTTTTACATGATTTGGATATCCCCTTGCTGAATGACATGGATATGCAGCTCCTATTTGCTCCTATTTCTGTTTTGGAAATTAAAACTGCTCTTTCCTCCATGGCTGGAAAAAAATCTCCTGGTCCAGATGGTATTCCTATGGAACTAATGAAGATTGTTGGTAATCTTGGCATAGAGGAATTGGCTCTGGTTTTTAATTATATTTTGAATACTGGAGCTGCTCCTTTGTATATGAATACGGGGAGTCTGACATATTTATAAAGATGGTGATAAAACAGATTTGGTGCAATTGGTGTCCAATCACGCTGCTGAATTCTGATTTTAAATTGCTTGTGAAAATTTTGGCAAAACGACTTTCATTGGCAGTTGTGAAATTATTTTCTCCAGCACAAGCTTGTGCTATCTCTGGCAGGAGAATTCAAACCCAACTTTTTCTACTGTGAGAGCTAGCTGAACAGGGGAAATTAGGGGACCTTGATGGTTACCTGTTTTCTCTTGACCAATCTAAAGCGTTTGATAGAGTGAATCATGGTTCTTTATAGATCATTTTGGCTCATTATAATATCCCAATTTTTATGATTAACTGGTTTAAAAGTCCATATCACACATCCACTGTTACTCCAGTTATCCAAGGTTGGAAGGGTCCCTTCATTTCCTAAGAAGGAGGTGTGCATCAGGGTTGTCCCCTTAGCCCAATCTTATATGCATTTTTTATTGATCCTCTTTTTCGGAAAATTAATAATTCTAGGGCAGTGCAATATGTCTTATTTAATGGTCATGTAATTCCATATAAAATTATGGCTTATGCAGATGATATGACACTTTTGGTGTGTGATGAGCCTTCCATTCATTCCAGTTTAGCTCTTTGTACAACATTTGGAGGACTCACAGGAGCTGCTCTTAATATTAATAAGTGTGTTGGGCAGCGGTTGCAATACTCATTACATACTTCTGGACTCATTGCAAGAATCACTATCACAACAGACCCTCTTAAAATCTTAGGGTTCTATTGGGGAAATATTGATTTGCATATTTTTAATTGGGAAAAAAAACTCATTCTAAGTACACAACGTCTCATTATGGAACAGATGGAAATTTGGAAAAAAAAAGGGTATTTCTCATTAAAACTTGCTTAATTCCTATCTTTTTATACCTTAGCTATGTTTTTCTTCCCCCTAAATCTTTTGAGGTTAGGCTCTTAGGAATTTTTTTTCAGTCTTGTTGGGGTAGTCGCCTGAATCCTTTGAAAATAAATATTCTCTATCTCCCCATTAAGCGAGGTGGATGAAATATGCCCAATCCCATTCTTTTTTAACAGCTTTTTTTTATATAACGATATATGACCATTGTTAACTTGTGAAAATCAAGGTTGGGAGATGTTCCTTATGCCGAAATGTGTGCAATGGCTCACATCATGGAAGGTTCAATCTTTAAAATGCTTTAAGAGATCTGCAGTGATTCCTGAGTATATTAGATGCACCTTTTTACAGATTAAACAATGGTATCTACTGACACATCATGTCCTGAATCTCTCCAGGAAACAATTTTACTTTTTACTATTAGATACTGTATGTCAGGTAGATGTTGTTTCTGATAAATGTCCATTGGCCTACAGAACTACATTATTGGGGTTTCTTAATAATAAGCACATTCCTGATACTATTTGAGATTTTCATTGGTTAGCCTGTCATGGCAGAATTAATGTCAAATCTAACAAAAACACAAGGCCCAACAGGACAGATTTTGTGCTCGACTAGACTGCATACAGCAAGAGGAAACTATTGAGCATCTCTTGTTCTCCTGTACCTTTATTTCAAAATATTGGGCCCTAGGGTGCATGACTGAGGAGATAATAAATTTTCAACAATCTCTTTTAAGAATTTAATGTATGGGACTTTTGATGTTTCTTGGACATGCAAGTGGCATTCTGGCACATTGCAGGTATTAATGGTTGTTTTCAAATGGCAGATTTGATCTGCCAGATGTGCTTTCACACTGCAACAACGAGAGGGAAACTTGCTTGAACTGCTTCTGAAAGTAGTGCATCAAATGAGAAGTATGTATGTTAATGAGAAATCTCTTATCTCTAACAATCGATTGCTTGAATTATGGATTGGATTCCCTTGGATCACAAATACTGATGATCCAATTACCAAAAACTGTTATCGTATATTTATTTTTTACTTGTTTTGTTTTCTTTGATTGGATTCTTGTGTAAAGGTTGGGGTTACTGCATGATGAAATACTTATTTCTGTTCTTTTGATTTCATTTTTTTAGGTTTGTATAATATAATACTGTTCTTGTATTGTTTTTTTTTTTCAATAGAATTTCCTCTACTCTTTTGATAGGGGGAGGGTTGGTTGAGGTTAGAGGGTGGGATTACTGTATGATTAAATACTTATTTTCTTTTGATGTTCATTTTTATTAAGTTTGTATAATGCATTACTGTTCTTGTCTTATTTGTTTTTTTCAATAAAAAATTCCCCTACTCTCTCCAGTAGGGGGAACCACTGTAAGCGGTCAGCAAGATGACTGACCCAGGAGGAGGAGGTGGAGGTGGAGGTGGAAATGCTGAGAGCTGAAGGATCGGATCCCAGGTAGGACAAGAGGAATTTCATTTTGCTAGCTCTATGGAGATACCTACAGTTAAGGAGTTTGTGGATGCTGCTGAAAGTATTGCCTTACCTGGTATGGAATCGATGGATGTGGAGACACCTACTGGTGAAGGCCTGAGGCAGAGAAAAAATTTTACTGAAAACTCTAAAATGGGAATGATTTCAGGATGCACGGCAAGTTTTAAGGTGATTCTTGACAGGTCAGGATGAAGGGCTTGGCTTTTGCATCTTTGCAGAGGATGAGACAGTTGTAGGAGTCCCCCAGGCATTTTCAGAGCCTCCTCATGGGACTCCTACGAGATCAGTTTCACAGTGGAGAAATACCCATCAGTTTACTGGTGTGAAGGCTGTACATTTGAAGGATGGAGCAGATGTCCAGACACCTTGGTCCCCAGAGTGAGCCTTGCTTGTGGCAGGCTGTCAGCAGTCACCCAATGGAATCAGTTGGGATGCAGGACATGTCCTCATGGCACATATGATCATGGATTTAAGCAATACCAACCTTAATTTAGAAGAACAGGTTTGTTCTTCTGCATCACAGCAGTCAGTTGCTGTTTTTTTTTGGCCCAGGATTGCAGCATCATTTACTGTGCCATCAGAGCAAGTGGTTGCTATGGAAACAGTGCACCCACATGACAGACTGCGACCAGGCCAGGTCTGTACAGTGACAGCTGCAAATACTGAGAAAGAGCTACCTCTTCAGACTGAAGCACTGGTAAATGTTAACTCCAGTGCAGAATGTAATGTGCAGGATTCTGTCCAGCCAGTTAATACTACCACACATTTAGGGGATAAGACTGTTCAACCAAAACACCCATTAATTGAACTTGAATCAAAGCGCAGGGTGCACAGTGGCACTCCTCTCAACAGGAATGGAATGCTGCCCTCTGAGGTACACAGACAAAAGGTGGTGGAAGGGGTGTCTGATATTCTAAATAGACAATGCATGGGAAATATCTGGCCAGCTGTTGGCACAGCTGCCTCACAATTCAGTCCACTACCTGCTTTGTGGACAGACAATATGAACAGGGTTGTAGCTGGACCCTCTTACAGGCAGCCAGGGTTTGCTGAGAAAAGGCATTTTTTGTGAAACAAAATGATCCGAGTGTGTCCTCTACTGACTTGCCACAGGCACACTCTAAAACTTTTTCTTTGGAGGATCATAACCCTATGAGGCCAAATAAGGCTCCCTTAAAGATGTCAGACATTTCCAATTTAGGGAAATCTGGTACCAAATGAAATGCTGTTCGCATTAAATATAAAGGGGGTCTGGAGGAAACTCCAGGTAGAGCTTATGATGGGTGAAAGCTGCTTAAAGATTCCATGCAGTTTACGTCCAATGAAATCTTTGCATTGATCCATATTTCTGGGGACACTCGGCTTGATGTTAGTTTCAATACCTCCGAACAGTTTGAGAAAATTTGGAAAAAATATCAGCTCAAAAATAACCCATTGTGGATGCATTCATGGCTATTCCACTCACCAGATCTACAGCTAAAAATATTACAGTGCTCTTCCATAATGAAAGTGTTCACATTTTGAACATTATCTTTTGGGTGAAGCAAAAGACTGATGTTATTGATCGGCCTACCCAATTCTGGACTCAGAAACACTTTAGACTGGGGGATGGAAAATCGGGATATGATTGCGCACCTCTGACAATGGCCTGATACACTTACCCAGTTGCTTTTATATTGATTAAGATTAAGGATTTTGTTTCTACTGGGGCGGGCAAAAACTTGCCAAAAATGTAGGTCCCTCTCCCACTTGAGTAATGTCTGCAATGTTGTGGTGTGCAATATTTGGTGGAAATGGAGCAGACTAATAGGTTTTGTCCCACTCTAGTGAAAAAGTAACTTGTGTGAAGATACTGGGCATTTATATATACAATGCCCCTGGGTTGTCCACAAAAAAGGCTTCTTCTATGACCACGCAGATATGGTGCACAAGACCCAATCCAGACAGGCAAAAGATGAGGCAGCACACCATCAGGCACTTGAACCTGGGGTTGGGCAACCTGATCAGAAGCCTTACTCTGAACCAGGTGAGCAAGATTCTCCTACTGACAGCACAATAGATGATACACAAGACTTTCCTAATGGAGTACTACCTGATCCCACCGGAGTCTTGGGATGTCAGTCCACACTGCAGCCCCCAGAAATGGGGGAACACTTGACTGGCACAATTCAAGAGCCAGCTACCTCAATGCCCCCCAGCCACAGGAGGATCATCAAGTTGTCAAGGGCAAACAGCATTCCACAAGGAATACCCCGAAACCAAATGTAGCAAAAACATACTGAGTGGAGCTAAGGAATACCTTCAGGGCACTGCAAAAACATGCTGAGGTTGAAGATGGGGATTCTGAAACCTCATCAGTGACATCCTCACAAAAAGACTCATCAGATATGGAGGTGAAGGCTGCAGAACTGGTTAAAACCAAGAAAAGGATTAGAAAAAAAAACATTGAGTCCATGGTGCTTCTCTCTGCCTGCATTCATGGATATTTGCTCTTTTGACAATATTGACATTTTATCTTTGAATGTGAATAGTATCTGCAATCATATTGTGAGATATACTGCCTTTTTAGCTTTAAGTCAGGCTAAAGCTCATATAATTTTATTGCAGGATACTCATTTAAGAACCGCGGCTGATATTCATCAGGCACAGAAAGCATGGCTCTGGGGTCCATCCATATGGTCTATGCACCACAAACTAAATAGACCAGAGCAAACTTATTCAGACAACTACAGTCATACTTACACATGGCAAGGAAGGTCATTTTGAGTGGGGATTTTAATTGCCCTATGGAGTTGCAAGATAAGACAGGGGGCACAGCTAAATTGTTTTGTGACACCAATGTTTTGTGACACATTATGTCTGTGGCTAAGATGCAGGATGCATATAGGTGTTTACATAGGAGGGGGGTCATACCAATCATTGGGGAGTCCCCTCCTCAAGAATTGATTTTGGCTTCACCTCTGAGAGATGGAAGACCTTGGAGGCACAGACACATCCCACAGCTATGTCAGATCATTCTGTATTACAAGTGATTGTGGGAGGTTTTCAGGCATCTAAGGTAGGTCCGGGTTACTGGCATTTCAATACATCAGTTTTACAGGACCCAGTTTTTAAATTTTGGGCTGAGGAAGTGTTAAAAGCCAAGGCTATGGTGGGGGTATTATATGATTCTCTCCTTGAGTGGTGGGGGGATACAAAACTCTGCCTCTGATGCCTTTTTCAGAAAATTGGCAAGACGAAAGGGAGGAATGACTAAAATTAAGGTCACAGCTCTTTAGATTAATCTCATTGTATCATACCAAAAAATGGCTTTATATAGATCAGATCATTCAGATAAAGAAGGACATGAAGTCCTTTTTGTATAGTAGGGCTTAAACATTGCAGACAGAACAGGCCTGTGGCCTGCATGGTCCAGCTGTCCTTTGACCTTTAAAAGGGTTGTCAAGAAAGGGTGGCCAAAAAAACAGGTTACAGCAATTAGAGATTTACAGGGGATGATTCACACAGAATTAACTGATATATTGGGAGTGGCCACAGAGAATTTACTGCAGGTGTTTAGGGAACCCCTGGAAGGGGAAGGGGATTTGGTACGCTTTCTAGGCTGGCTGGATATGGAGAGCTTAGACTCTCAGGAGAAGGCTAATTTAATATAGTCTATTACAGTGGGGGAAGTTTCCACTATGATTAATAAACTGCAGCCAGTAGCAGCCCCTGGGCCAGATGGCCTCAGTGCTGGTTTCTACCATACATTTTGTGATTTGGAGGCTCCACTCTTGAGGGCAGTTTTCAAGAATATGTTAAAACATTTGAGGGTGTCAGATAATATGGCACGTTTTTTTAATCTTATTACATAAAAAAGCTGATAAGTTAGATTTAAGTAACTGGAGACTAATTTCATTATTAAATTCAGATTTTAAGCGTCTGACCCATATTCTCTGCCACCGACTCAATGGTGTTGCTCAGAAAGTTATATCTATTTATCAGACATGTGGCCTACCAAGGAAGGCCATGAGGGATAACCTTATACATTTACTTGAGCTATATAAAAGAAGCCAGTTAAACATGGTACAAGGGGCTGGCCCAGTGGCACTGAGGGTTGAGGCATCTGCCTTACCTCGTGCCATGCCGGTAAACTGAGTTTGGGAACAAGCCTTTGGTGCTGGGGGTCAGCCAATATGGAGAGGATTGAGTGTCCAATGGACTGCTCTACTCTCCTGGGAGGGAGGGGGGTTTCTGTCCCACACCACTAGTGACACCCAGTGGATACCAGGGTGCACTACATTCGAGAGACCAGCGTAGAGGGGAACGTCAGGTGGCCGACCTATGGATGTGCATGGGAACGCTCACATCACATGCTGGATGGCATTGCATGTCCCGCATTTGGGGGGGGATCCAGAAAACAGAAAAGCCCTGGTGTTCAGTAGGTGAAAGGGGGTCCAGGGGTTGGCCTCCATGCCCAATGCCAGACCTTCCAGTCTGCCCTGGTACTCCCTCTCTGCCCTGGTCACTCCACTAGATTCTAGATAGAGCACCAGGGAGGAATAGGTGGTCCCAATCTGGAGGGATTAGGGCTGGGGGGTCAGGTGCAGCAGAGTAGAGACGGGCCCACCTGGAGCGGAGACTGGAGGCTTCAGGCGGGTGGGAGAAGGTCAGAACCAAGTGACCTCACTGGAGAGAGTCCGGACACCAGTAAGAAGGGGGCATAAACAAAGTTGGAAAAAAAAACATGGTACAGGGCATGATGATCTCGCTTGACCAACAAAACAAAGCATTTGTCTGTATCCCACATGAATGTTTATTCCATTTAGCATATCACAGCATACCACCAATGTTTATAGCACAGATTACATTATTATACCAGCATGCTAACTTCCAGGTACTATGAAATGGGTATACTAGCTTGTATTGCAAGGGGTGTCCCCTGAGACCTTTATTGTATATTTTTTGTATTGATGTTTTGATTCAAAAAATGAATTAGACACCACAGATATAGGGTTTGACTTTATCTAGAGAGGGCCTGTTGATTAAGATTTCTGTCTATGTGGATGATTTATGTTGATTTCCGGAAGATAAGCAATCATGTCATGAAGTTATGTTAGGTATACAAGTCTATTCACAGTTGGCAGGTACTAAAGTTAAGAAAAGCAGGACGGTATGTCTGAAACAGTCCACATGTCTTGGCCTCACTCAGATTTGTGGGATTCCTATTGACAATGAAGGGTTCCTTTTAGGGATTTGTTTTGGGGTTTTGGACATGGCTCAGGTTAATTGGGCAGTTAAATTACAGGAAGGGCAGCGGAAAGTGGCTCTTTGGAAGTCTATGCAGATTTCAAAGCTGAAGACGGTTCTTTTAGTTAAGACTTTGATTATTCACCTTTTTCTGCACCTCAGTTACATTTTTCCTCCACCAGTGGAGTTGGAAATGAAACTAAACAGCCTTTTCCTTCTGGTGATTTGGGGGAGTAGACTCAACTCAATCCGGAGACAGATTCCATACTGTATTTACCAATTAATAAGGGAGGCCTGGGAATGATCAATCTGTTACTTTTTTCCATACTATATTTTGGTCAGTGAATATGGTACAGATTTTGCATAATTCCACCAAGCACTGAGTTATTTGGACAAAGGGATGGTTTCTCCCAATTCTTTCACTATGGGAAGCACAGAAATGGTACTTTTACACTAAGATTAAGAAGGATACTATACTGAAGTATGTTACATCGGTTCTGGCTAAAACTGAGGTTTGGAAAGTTTCCCTACACCATCATCGTTCTTTATCTAGGAAGGCTCTGTATGCTTCAATTTTAGAGTCCAAGATTGTAACACCAGTCCAGTTCCCAGGTGGTACAGTTCGCACTGTCCCGGACACACTTAAGCAGTTAACGGATCAACGGGTCCCAAAACATATGTGGGATATTCTCTAGCTAACATGTTATGGGCATTTAGGGGTCTGAGATAATCATAAGCACAAGCAACTTATGAAAAGTTATTGCCCTAGGGATGCTTATAATTTAATCCTTGAAACTAAGAAGCATTTATTTTTTTCCTGTCCTTTTATAGTCACCTTTTGGAAGGTACTTGTGCAGGCTTTGAAATGCATAGACTTTCAGACAATTTCTTATGATATATTCATCGTTGGATTGTACACTGGCCAACTGACCAAATACTGTACCATCCCAATACTTTGAGAGTACTATGTGGGATTATGAAATATCATACAGTATCTGGCAAGTTCGGTGTCAATTGGTACTTCAACAAAAATATTTAGGACAACAAGAACTGTTAACTTTTATTCAAAGCCAAGTGATATCCATTTATATACAGAAGAAACACTGTTTGACTATGCATCACCTGAGAGATTTATGGAAACATGATCTTAGTTGGATAAAGTAGGCTCCTGATATAGTTAGTAACAGATATGTCTATGGAAATACTGTTTTTCTTTTCACGTGGGTGTTTAATTATGGGTCATTATGGATATTTGTGATATTTAATGTTGTCCCTATGTGATATATGATTTCTTTCAATAAAATTCCCTCCTACTGTACTCTTTGGCAGAGGGTGCTTGTGTCCATTTTGGTAGCCAGCCATGATGGTTGACCCAGGCAGAGGTGGAGGAGGAGATGGTGATGTGGCAGGGGACTTGACCTCTGCCCCCTCCTCTTTTATAATTGAGGTCCCAGAGCCTGAGTGGTTGATTCTAAAATTAAGATTCCTCCTGAAAATGAGCTGGAGAAAACTGAGAAAATGTTGGACACTGACTGCTGAATTCTGCACACTGTGCTGAGGAACAGGTACTGAAGGACACCATGAATGAGAGGATGAAAAGGCTGATGTACATGATGGCTGAGGATAAAGCCAGATACCTCCATGAGAGGGATCACCTCCTCAGGAGACCGCTCCCTTCAAAGGCCATTGACGTGTCAGCTGAGTCACTGACAGATGCGGCCCAGTCATCCACAGTTGCTCTGTTTGACAAATCATCCAGTAAAAGCATTCTGGGTGCTAGGAGAACCCAGCTCAAAGCAAACCAGAAGCAGTCTTCAGAAGTCCTGTCTTCATCAGTGTGGTTCCCGGAGCGAGCACTGAGAGAAGCCAGACTAAAATAATCACCTGATGGGAAGTGAGTGCTGGACAAATCGGATCTGATGATAATGCAGTATTGGGAGGATTTCTCTGTAGCCGACATTGCAACCACACAAACAACTGAGCTACTGAACCTCACAACTGATGCAGCTGAGTGAGTAGCGAGTATAAAGACTGGAACTGCTATGGGAATAGAGAATGAAAAACAGTACCAGAAATTAAGAGCACAAACACTGGTGACACTATTGGGAAATGTCTGCAGGCACTGCCAAACCAACTGCCGCACACATTTTTGAGAGTGTGCCTAGCTGTAGATATACCAGTGATCTCACTGGTTACTGCCCCTTGCTCAACCGATGGTACTATCACTTCTGTTAATGAAGAAGTCCCTTTTTCTGATTTCTCTGGCTTCCCTAACCCTGGGCCTTCTACTGCATGTCAACATGGGGAATCTGAGAACCCTCTAAGGATGGGCCATGCATTACTGGACCTGCAAGAGACTGAAATAGCAGGTCTCTTCCAACCTTTATTTAGACTGTCAGATTTATTTTAGAGAAAAGGGGAGCCAGCACCAAGAAAAACATTAGTTTGGTTGCTGTATAAAGGTGATTTGAAAACCCCACCAAACAGGATTTATGATGCCAGAACACTAATTAAGAATTTTTTAAAATGTTTTGCTACAGAAATGTATGCCCTTATTTACATGGTGAGTCTAATTTTGATATTAGTTTCAAGACAGTAGCAGGATTAGATTGTATTTGGGATTAGAATAACTGGTTAATACACCCCCTTGTGGACACTGTTTGTGAACATACCCCTCACCAGACCTTCCATATGTACCATTACTTTTTTTTTAATGAGGGAGTAAACATCTCTGATATATTGTTCCGACTTAAACAGCATTGTGAGATGCTTGATGAACTGATGCCTATAATTGATACTGAGCAGATCTGGACAGTGTGATGTCTGATTAAGGATAAATTGTACTTATCTAATTCTGGGGTAGTTTACTTGCCTAGCAGTTTCATTTTGGGCTGTGACAGAGGCACTCTGTTCTATTGCTTTTATGTGATAAGGGCATATTTTTTATGCCACCGTCCAAAAATGGTGACTAAAAAAATGCCCGAACAAAAAAACAGCGACCAACATAAGATTGATCATGCATACAATGACAGCTGCTATCATCCAACACCCTGACCAAAAGATAAACTTTTTTCTGCAGGGGATGCACCCCCCAACTAAAGAATTCTCTACTCGGGGGGGTGGACTTAGAAAACAAAATTAAACACCCACCCCAGACAAAAGAAAATGTCTTTCCATACCAGTACCCAAACTCAGTTCCTCGAGCTTCACAGGCAGTGACTACAGTATAGCCACTATGCCAAATGGCCAGCTTGGCCTACCCTCCCCACTCACAGTAAGCACCCTAGCAGCCATTCCCAGTGTTTAATGCAAAGGACTTAATACATAACCTGTGTGCTACTTAAGGGGCACTGCTGTGTGGGACTGTGGCAAGGTAGTACTTGATTTGACTATTTGAATACTCCACATGCAAATCAGCATCAGTGGGACAGCTGTGCAGCAAGCCGTTATCCTGGGGGAAGGGGGATGTCAGGTTGTTTTTGTGTGTGTAGGTCCCGACATCCACCTGGTGACTTGTCTGGTATGGTCTGGTCAATTGTTAGTCTTTTTCTAGATGCATTCTTGCCACCCAGCATTACTGAATTCTTGATCTGGCTGGCTAGAACTAACTTGCTATGTGTGTGTCTGCACCCCCCACCCCAGGGTACAGTGAAGCTACTGGCAATGATGGTTTCTAAATTCCTGATTAATTTGGGCTTTGCTTTTATGTTTGGATTAAATGTGTGGGATCCAGTTTCTCACATACCCCTGCCCCATGGCTTATCCCTAAGGGTCCTTGGGTTTCAGTGTCCCCCGGCCCGGGATACACAGTGGTGAAAATGACAGTCATGAATTGGGCCTGAGAGAACTCATGTCTCCTGTGGCCATTTTCCAGTTTCTTCCCTCAGGACTCTGGCTTGAGCTCATGATAGCATCCTCCACCCAGCTGTTGCGACTGCCATCCATCAACCCTGTGGCAGTGCTGCAGCACAGGTACCATCCTTCCCTCCCCAGAGGAGGAATGTGTCCTATTCCAGTCAATCCTCCACTGGCAACCACTGCACTGGCTCTTGTGCCCTACCTGGGATACCAACCTGTAGGACCATGGCTGGTGAATGATCTTCTTGTCTCCAGTTCACAATGCATTCCCAGGGGGCTTTAATGGAAACTCTGAGTCTGCCTCTCATTCATAGTGCTACCCTCGCATGTCAGCATGACTTGTGCTTCCCAGTGCTCGCAGTTCCACCTTTGCCAAAAAAGATCCCCCCCCATTTTCTGGCCAGCATACAGGCCTGCCTTTCATTGTAGCCTCTATAAGGGGAAAGGCCATTTTTCTGTATGTTGCCTCTGGGCCTCCTACAACAGGGATTATGGCCTGTCTCAGGAAACACTGATAACCAGGGCACAATAGCAGGGGGGCAGGACAAGCCTCGGAGAGACATTTTGCTGCACAAAAGGAGCAGTCTGAATAAGATACTGTGAATTTGGAAGACGGTACCCTTCCTCCATTAACTTATGTAGAGGAGGAACCAGTTGAAACAATACCAGTTACAGAGGTGTCCTGTGAATATTGTGACTCAATTTAAGAGAGTCAATTTTGGGAAAATAAAAATAGCGATGGTGATGCGCTATGTGTTCTTTATAGCACAGTGTAGGTTTAGCAATTTCCTTTTTGTAGGGAGTTCTTTAGTTGTACATTAGATAGGGGTTTGTTGGTTGGGCCAGTTTCATGCTGGTTGTCTACTATGCAGTGCTGAGAGTCACTGCCTGTGGTGCTGGTGGTCCCAGGTTCAGGACATGGCAGTGTGGAGAATTTTCTTTTGTGGCTGTTGTTCTCCCCCATTGTGCCTGACCTCCCCACCTCATTTCCCCCAATGTGGCTGCCCTTCCCACTTTGTTCCTGCCACCCACAGGTTGCCCCCCAATGTTCTCACCCTCCTGACTTGTATCCCACTCCCTGAGTTGTATCTCCTCTTGAGTTTCTCTCCCTCCCTGAGATGTGCCCCCCTGAAGTTGGGTATTATAAATTAGGGGAATGGGGTGGGTGCACCCCTGCAAAGGGGGGGACTGGGGTATAGGCCCCCACATCAAACGTAAGTGCAGATCAGCTCCCCTCACAAAGAAAGTAAGTGCCCATCAGTCTTTTTGGTGGGTGCTGTAGTGCATATCGCTGTTTTGACTTTTTGATGATGTGCATCCGCTTTTTTTGTCGATGCTGTTTTTGTGGCCAATATTACAAAGAACCGTTACAAAGGTCACTGGCCTTCATCTCCCAGAAACACAAGAGGATGCATCCAATAGGGCAGTCTCTATGGACATACAGTGGGAAAGGGGTGTCAAACCCAGTGATCCTACAGTAATGCCTCCCCCTCAGAAGGAGAAGTAGAGCCACAAGCTAGTGAGAAGAAATGGCAAAGGAATAAGCAAACCAAAGGTAAAGGACCAAAAACCTTGAAAGGTGTTAAAAGTGCAATCTTTTTTTCCTGTCTCCACAAAAAATAGATTCAGTGCCTTTCTACCTGGGAAGTAGTGGGGAGATATTGAGGGTGAAGATGTTGACTCAGCAGTGCTTCCATCTCATCTTCCCTAAAGGATTCTTCCTCTCACAAGGAGGACTCATTATCCAAAATGTCAGCCTTTATGAGAATAAGATAGCAAATGCAGTCCCAGGGTAACTAGCCTCTTCATTGTTGGGTACATTCTGGTGTTTTGCCCTACTCCAACTTAATATGTCATCTGCCCTGAGATAATTTCCATCAGTGTGCATGGTATTAAAAGCTTTAAAGAGCCTCAGACGCTGTTGTGACAACTTTGAAAACATTTAATATTTAGGAACAATTCAGCTTATAGTTAATATTTTTTTTCTGTAATTCTCACCCTTACTTCTTTTATACTACAGACATTTACGTGAAAACAGGATAGCTGTCTTATCTGTTCTGGCTGCTTGTCTACACCAGACATCACAGTTCTGTTTATGACATCACAATTTGTTGCTATGGAGATAATTAAGATGCCATATGCAGGCAAGCAGAAAGAGCAGATAAAGTCTAGGGGATAGTAATCCTCTTTCATACAACTATCCTTAGTAATAACGGAAAAATGGAAAGAATTATAGCAAGTATATGAAATATAAACAAAACTGTGTCTACATCTTACATTTTTTCAAGTTTCTCTAACGGTGTCAGGGGCTCTTTAAGAAAAGAATAACTGTTTTTACAGCATTATAGCCTTTCAGGAGCAAAATCAAGACACTGGGCTTAAAAGTTTGTGCGAATTATTCCAGCCAACTGAATTATGAAACAAAGGCATTGCCTTTTGGTCATCAAGTGATGATCAATGTGATGATATATGTATTTTTTTGGGTAATCCAGCATTTCAGGTGTTGAGATTGGCTGACAAACATCCTGGCAGAGCCTTGATGTTGGGATGTTTCATAGCAT
Organism: Neoceratodus forsteri; assembly: GCA_016271365.2. Lineage (NCBI taxonomy): Eukaryota > Metazoa > Chordata > Ceratodontiformes > Ceratodontidae > Neoceratodus > Neoceratodus forsteri. Next base: position 1,319,920,958 of record CM028132.1, read on the forward strand.
GATACTAGGATGAGGATCATTAATACATGTGCCCCTCAAACTAAGCATCTATGAGTGGCCTTATTTCAGGACATCCAGCTGTATTTACATACACACCTCCTAGAGTGGAGGGAGGATGATTCAGAGGAAACATGAGGAAGAATTTCTTCACAGAACAGGTGGTGGACAAGTGAAACACCCCGCCAGAGGAAGTGGTGGGGGCTGAAACAATCACAGGATTTAAGAATGCATGGGAATAAAGGAATTCTGGAGGTTAGGGCTAAGAGGCAACAGACTTCTAGGAAAACATAAAGTGAACTTACAAGCTCAAATGGGCAGACGGGGGGGCATAGGCCCTTTTCTGCTGACACTGTCTATGTATCTATGTACTGGTTTGGGGGCTGATTTCGATTGTGGAATGGCACAAACTGATCATGGGTTACAAACAAAATAGTCTGTGACTCCAGTTCTTTAAAATCCATCACTGTGACAGCTAAGTTGCAGGACTCCTAAAGATGCAGGCATGAGATAGAGGGGTAGCACTTACTTTAGATGGATTGATACAACTTGCATAGATTATGTTTTTGTGTCACAAATGGTCTCTATTTGTTCTGCAGACACAGTCAATGTAGAATTTTCTGACCACAGAGCTGTTAATGTTTCCATGTGCTGGGATAATTCTCCCTTTAGTAAATAGAATGAGTGGAGATTGAATAGCACATTGTCAAATCTAGTACAGCAACAAAAATGGAACAAAATGTGGGCTGCCAAAGTGTCAGTCTCATGTCTTTAAGTCAATATTAGTATGTGGTGGGAGGATTCAAAACAAGCCTTTGGAAAATGTTTTCAGGATTACAGCATGCTGGGAAAACTGCTGTCGAGGAATATTTGAAATACCTGCATCTCTGGGCACAACTGCAGAAGTTGGTGTCAACATCTGAAGTAGAAAAGTATGATTATATTTCTCAAATTAAAGTTGTAAAACATGAAACGTTTCAATTGCAGAAATAACAGGGCACTATTCCTCCACCAGGAAATGTAGTTTGGAACCCAGAACACTAAGCAAACCTACAATCCTTTTAATGACTGTAATACACAGGTGGAAAACAGAATCTTCCACTCTGTAAAAACTGGGGAAGAGAGGGTGGTGTCCTCTCCAGCCGGAATGCTGCATGCTGTTGAGACATCTGTGCCATACTGATTTGGAACTCCTTTAGTCACTTCCCCTGACCCCATGTTTTTTTTTCGTCTACTGAACCTGCTGCAGGTTTCTGAGCAGGAACAAGAGCATCTAACAACCCCAGTTACTCTAGAAAAAATGCAGAAGTATATTAAATCTTTAAGAAATGATATTGCACCAGGGTCGGATAGCCTAGTGGCTAAATTTTATAAACCTTATGGTCTGCAGCTTGAACCAGTCTTGGTAAAACTATATCATCACATTTTACAAGACACTTTACCTGCAACTTTGTTCAGAGCAATTATGGTGATAATTTGCAAGAAACGGGATAAAAAAGACTTGGGATACTGGAAAACACTAAGTCTTCTCACAAGTAGCAAGACATGTGATTAGCTCATCCCAGACATGTTCTGTTTTATACAAGAAGATATAGGAAAACCTTATGTTTCTTTGGGAAATCTTTGACAGAGGGAATTCTGGGATGCTGAGTGGTTATGTAATGAGTTTGAACCAAGAGAAGGTTTTCAATTGGTTATCCATGCTTATATGTTTTCAGCCCTTCAGGCTTTTGGGATTCCAGAAGCTTTTAGGAACCACTTAAGGCCCTTTTATAAAGAAGTGGTAATTCTGCCTAATGTTAATGGGTGGATGGGCTCCCCCATCCCTGTACACGAAGAGGTGTGACACGCTGTCCCATGAGCCCACTATTGTATATTTTTACAAGACTAGACTCAGGAATTATAAAGTTAACTCATTCCCCTCAGTTCCTGCAGTTTAAAACTCTTGTGTATGTGAATGATGCAGTCCTGATGGAATCTGAGATTATGTCAGAACAGGCCATTAAAGTGAATATAGGCAGATTCTCACAGGTGTTGGACATTTGCACTCCTCTTCACAGTACACCTGGATGGAGGGATGCTGGCTAACATTCTAGTCACTGTGAACAATATTAAATTATTAGGACTAGAATTCTGGAAAGGGGATTTAGCCCACCTGAATTGGGAAGCCTGTTTAAGTTGGGCAGAAGGAGAAATGACAAGTTGGACAGGGAAACAATATCTAAAAATAAGATGGTGATATTGACCAAATCTCATTATTCCCAACCTGTTTGTATTTGAGCTTTACCCGGTTTAAAAGCTAGAATTTTTCTAGGCCCTTTGGGGATTTTCTTACCCCATAAAGAGGAAAATTACCTATAGAACAAAAAGCAATGGAGGGGTTCACATGATTAATCTCCTAGTATTTTACTGAAGTATATGTATATACTATAGTATACAAATTGTTCTAAAATCAGGGAGACAGACATGGAAAAATTCCATGTCAATGTGGATAATGACCTGTATAATCACCTAGAGAAAATCTAACTGTAGATTGCTTAATGCTATCCAGCATTTGCCAGAATAAGCTAAGGTGATTTTCCAGAGATTAATGAAATGGGGACTGCCCCATAAGCAAGCTCTAACATTAACGAGGAAGGGCATTTACTAATATATATTGGATAGTATGTTTAAAAGGCACTTAAGGTTTCCCCTGTGTCCAACAGGCAATACATCAATAGTTTTATCTCAGTTCACTAATCTTAGAATACCTACACTCATCTGGGATGTGTAATGGCTGTGTGAAAAACACTCATAAACATAAACAAACTGAGTGCAGGGTATCTACAAGGCCCATATGTGCAAAAACACTAGAACCCAGGAACATCTGTTTTTTTTTCAATTGTCCTTATATCTCCAGCTTTTGGGATTTGGTGGCCAGAGAATGGCATGAACCACTACATAACAGGACTGCGGGTCCATGCCAGAAAGCAGCATCAAAGTGGCTGCTAAGGGAATCCTGTAAATGAGGCAGCCAATACTTACTACCTGTAGTGAGACGGTCTTAAGAAGGCTGGCAGCTCTTAAGATAGATAAGGCCCCAGGACTAGATGGGTTGCATCTATAGATACTTACGGAATTAGCAGCAGAACTGGCTGAACCACTGGCTAAGCTGTTCAACAGTTAACTTAGGTCTGTGGAAGTTTCAAGGGGATTGGAGGATGGCAGACATACTGCTTCACATGAGGGGGGACTGGGAGCAACCAAGGAACTACAGGCCTGTCAGTCTGATCTCAATCGTAGGGAAGCTGATGGAATCACTAATTAAAGAGGACCATGGCTAGAGAGCAACTGGCTCCAGTATAGTAAACAACACAGTTTCATGGTGGGAAGGACTTGTCAGAATAACCTGATTTTTTTTTCCTTGACTGGGTGACCAAGGAAGTAGACAAGGGCCACAATGTGGATCTGCTGTACTTCTGACTTCAGCAAGGCTTTTGACTCAGAATTGCCCAAAAGGTTGCTCAAAAAGGTAGAAGACTGTGGTGAGGCTAAAACCATAGTGAACTTGGTGGGTAGTTAGCTAGAAGAGAGGCAGCAGAGGGTGCTGGTCAACAGGGTTAAATCAGGGGAAAGGGAGGTTACAAGCCAGGTTCCACAGGGATCTGTTCAAGCTCTGGTCCTCTTCAACGTGTTCATTTGAGACATTAATGAGGGAATCCAGGGCAAGCTGTGTCTCTTTGCAGATAAAAACATTGGGTATCCATTTTGGCACCAACGATGACACTAAGATTAATTGGAATTTGAAAACTGAGGAGGGGAAACAGAAAGTAAACAGATGAAAATCTTAGCAGATTTCAAAGAAAAAAAGGTATATATGATTAAATGGGTTATTTTATATATATATTTTTTTTTACTTCTCAGCTATGTTTTCCTCCCCATAGTATCACTTGAAGCAGAAATGTATAGTATTTTTTTCAAATGGTCTTGGGGAGCAGACTTAATTCCATAAAATGACTATCACTTATTTATTGATTAGGGAGTGTGGACTTTGGATGGTGAATCCATTCGCCTTTTACACAGTGTTTTTTATGGACCAATATTAGGGGAATTTTGCAACAACTCCCTGTTCATTTGGCATCATGTGTACTAGTATGGTTAACACCATTTATGGACAAATGCTCTTTGGGGAACTACCAGTGGCCTAGAATGACAGATAGCACACATAACCTGCAGTGTGTTAAGACTGTAGCCCTTAAACTGCATGTGTGGCACATTTAATGGTCTAATTTATCCTCAGTTTCTAGGAAGGGATTATACTATCATATTTTAAGAGAAGCCTTTTTTGACTTCCCACAAACCTTGCCAGCAACTGCTCTTACCATACTGATAGATTCAGGATCCCACCACGTGCAGTATGGAGGATATCTCCTGGTTAAGCTAATATGGGTGTTTATTGGTTCACAATAATAAAAAATACAAGAGTATTGATGAAAGACTGTGCCCCAGACAGGGTTGCAAGACCCACTTGGAGTCAGAAGAGCACCTCTTACTTAAATGCCCTTGTATAAGGGATTTCTGGAGCAGAGATGCACTGACATGGAATGAACCCTTGTTTAGGTGGAAATTAACACAGTATGAGGAACTAGTGTTCCTTTCCGCCAGACCTGTCTGGCAGATATACCATCATGACAGTTTTTGACTCTTTGGTTTTCAATCACAACATTTTTTGTCTGGCAGGTAAGGTGTTAACTGATACTGCAACAGCATCAGGTTTCTGTCTTTGGATTAGAACAACACATTTTACAGTCACTGATTTCTGTATATATTAGAGAACAGGGTCACTTCCCAGGTAGAATTCAGAGCCCTTGAATACTGCATTTATTTTTTCCCTTCACGATGAATTGTATTTAAACAACTTCAGTCAATAAATCAATCAAAATCTTTATTTATCCAGGTGGGCACCATTGAGCAAGGCTCATTTGCAAGGTGGACCTTATCATGACTTCATCAAAGTACAGTACAGAAGTAGGTATACAAAAAGTAATAATATACAAGGAAGAAAAAGTATATACAGTGTATACAGTATGAGTACAAGGTTGAAATAAATAAAAAAAACAGCATTATTTTACAACTGAAGAAGTCAGCAGATGTACAATCAACCATAGGCATACAGGGGTTATAAGCAGAGATCTTTTGAGAGAGGCAGCCGGCAACTACACATATAGGGGAAAGAGGCCATGTATGGGGTGGCAGGTTAGAGAGGTAAAGAAAAGGAGGGATATGTTACCGATGACTGAGGGAAAAATTGAGCTAAACCACAGAAAGTGACGATGGCTGTCATGTACTTGTTTATTATGATAATGACGGAGGAGAGGTAGGTAATTGGGACACTACTATGGATGGGGTGGGACTTTAGCCAGGCTGGAGTGGACAGAGAAGGGTGAGTGCAGCAAGAAGAGTTAATAGGGAAAGAGTGAGAGCCAAGGTAGAAATATGGCGAGTGTCAGGATGGAAAGGAGGAGTTGCGGAATTAGTGGGCTAGCGGTGAGGAAAACATTTTCAAGGTGCTTTCATGTAGCGATTGTAGAGTGCCTTGAAGATATTCAGACTAACAGTGCAGCTCAGCTTCAAGTTCCTTTGTAAACCATTCCACAATGTGGGTAAAGAAGCTTAGAGCAGCTTTGCCGAAACGAGTTTTGACCCTTGGAACTTGGAGGGCAATTAGGGAATAGCTTCTTAGAGTTTAGGTGCCTAACACACTCCGGGGAATACAATCTGAGACATATGAGGGGAGCTTGTTGGTCACCACTCTGAAGGCCCATAGGGCAGTTATTCTATTCCTTCTATAGTGAAGGGAAGTCCAGCCTAACGATGAGTACAGGGAGCAGTGGTGTGTGGAAAGGTGAAGGCCAGTAATGAACCTGACAGCTCTGTGGTAGAGGGTGTCCAGCTTAGTCAGTGCAGAGACAGTGCAGTGGCTGTAGAGCAGGACTGCATAATCTATTAAAGATAGGAAGGTAGCTTGAACCAGTTGAATCTTGGCCTCCTTTGTCAGCAGGTGGTTAATTCTGTAGAATAGTCCTAATCTTTGCCTTAGTTTCTTCTGTAGTTCTTCGAGATGGTCAGCGAAGGAAAGTTTATGATCGAGCCAAACTCCTAGATATTTGAATTTAGCTACATACGCTAGTGTTTCTCCAAGAACAGTGGTAATTTATGGGATAGCCCCCCCAGCAGGAATTGTCGTATGCAAGGAGGGGGAGAAGAGCATGGCTTTTGTCTTTTTTGCATTGAGCAAAAGCTTTTTGTTTATGAGCTGGTGTTGTAGAAGGTTAAATTCAGCTTGGAGGTCTTCACAGGCTGCTTCTGGCGTGGGACGACTCAAGTACAGTACAGTGTCGTCCGCGAATAAGTGGATGTTGGCTTTTTTGATGGGGTCATTGATGTTGTTGATGTAGACTGCAAAGAGGAGGGGACCAAGGATAGAGCCCTGGGGCATGCCCCTCAGCATAGGTTTTAATGGAGAAAGATCACCTTCAGCTTTAACCTGCTGTTTCCGTTCTCGAGGTAGTCTGCAAACCAGCACAAAGATTTATGGTCCAGGCCTAAGGTGCTTAGGGAGGAAAGAAGCAGTCTGGGATTGACTGTGTCAAATGCCTTACTAAGATCCAAGAAAATGGCACAGACATGCTTCTTGTTGTCAAGTTCTAGGAGCCAATCATTGGTCACCTTAGCTAGGGCTGTTATGGTGCTGTGCTTTGCTCTGAATCCAGACTGAACCGGGTTTAATAGGCTTCTGGATTCCAAGTATACCCCTAGCTGGCCACACACTATTTTTTCTATGAAATTTAGACAGGATGGGGAGGTGGGATATCGGTCTGTAATTATTTAGATCGCAGGGGTCACCTGCTTTTAATAGAGGGATGACATGGGCTATTTTCCATTGAGGGGGGAGGCTACCCTGGGAGAGTGACATGTTAAATAGGTGGATGATTGGCACCTCAAGCACATGGTAGGCATATTTCAGATAGTATGGATCTATGAAGTCAGAGCCTGCTCCCTTCCTGGTGTCCAGTTGCAGCAGTAGGTCTTCCACCTCTTTTAGAGAGACAGGCAGGAGGGAGAAGGCCTCCTCGGTAGAGGGGAACTCATCGGTTGGTGGGCCCTGAGCTGTGCGGAGGTCATTGGTAGGAGAAGTATTAAATGCTAGCCCTGCCATTGCAAAATGGTTATTGAGGGCTTCCAATATCTCAGATCGGTTAGAGATAACGTTGCCACCAGACTTGATTTTTGCTGGAATGGAATTACCAGGTGCATGTCCAGACATGTCTTTTAATGTTTTCCAGAGCTTTGAAGGATTTCTTGATGCAGAGGTTAGCTCCAAATGATAGCAGGTGGCCTTGGCTGCTCTGACCAACTTGGTGCACTTGTTACATGCTCTCTTAAAAAGACACCAATCAGTTGCTCTTGTTTCTTCGGGCTTTTTTCCATAAAGTATCACTTCCTAACAGGGAAGCTTTGAGCTCAGGTGAGAACCAATGGCAGGTGCTGCTCCTGACCCACACCTTAACCAAGGGTGCATGCTTATTTAAAGCCTCACTTAAAATATCTTAAAAAATAGTATATGCCCTGTTAACCATTTTGGCTAAGAAGAATTCCTGCCATCGCGGTGAATTTATCAAGTCATGGACATAAGCAAACAAATCAAAGTTGCGTTTGCACCTCTTGAAAGAGAACTTTATCACAAACTGTGTGTTGTGCATGGATCTAATGGTGGCGATTATACAATGATCGCTAATGTCTGTGAAAAATTTTCTGACATGAGAGAACAGGTGTGGCTTGCTAACAAAAATTACATCTAAGAGGGAGCTGTTGTTAAGGTTCTTTTTATTTGGGTTAGTAGGCTCGCCAATGAGTTGCACCAGCCCTAGAGTGTCACAAAAGAATTTCAAGGGAGCTGATGCACTTGATAGCCAATCGTAGTTCAGGTCGCCAAGAATAATGGTTTCCAAGGAACTGAACTCCAGTACAGAACTGAGGTGAGACAGGAGATGCGGCCCGGCAGAAGGGGGCCTATAGCACCCTATTACACAGAGTGCACTGGAAGGAGAAAGTTCCATCTTTAGGGTCAAGCACTCGAATTATTTGGGGGAGGATGATGCATCTATGCATGTGGCTGAGTATTTGTCCTTTACATAAATTGCCACCCCACCTCTTCTTGATTGCCTATCCACTCAGAAGAGTAAATCATTTGGGATATTGATTTCATTGTCTGGGGTGGCTGGCCTAAGCCAGGTCTCAGTGATCACTAGGATGTCAGGTAGGGTGTGGCTCACCCAAGTCTGGATACGGGTGAACTTTTTCAGCAAACTACAGGCATTAAGATGCATAAAAGACATTCCTTTGATACCTGCCAGGTCTGATGGAGAAGCAAGGGTGTCTAATGGTCCTGGGTTGAGTTTGATATTGCCTGAGCACAATAGTAAAAGAAGCAGGATTGTTTTTAAGGAAGCGAACTGTAATTTGCAAACAATATTTTTGGGGCAAATGGGGAGGTGGTGTTGATGGGTAGGCCTGTACCCACTCCTGGTGTTATACTGGCCTAGTGTTGCAGCCACTAGTGTCCTGGCAGAAATTTGCCATAAGTAGGAAGTCTCAAGTCTGGATGGGGGAGTAGTCTGCAGAGGCAGCTCGGGAGATGTTCCACTCCCTGGCAGAGACAGCTGAGAAGCCCAATAGTCCAGAATGGCTACCTGAAAGGAGCTGTTGGACACAGGACAGGGAGATGCGCAAGGGTCATTCCACTTTAGGGAGGGATGAGGGTTCTGAAGAATTGAGCTGAGCACTAATAAAGCTAGTGACACACTGAGAAACCAGCTGTAATTTCCCATAGTAGATCTAAAGGCCACAACAGCCAGCAGTAAAAGCCACTAGAAGCCTAGACCAATCGGCGATCAGGTGTCATAAGTTCAAAATCCTTTTGTTGGCTGAGAGGCGGCTTTGGTGCTGAACGCATCTGTGGAGCAACTCTTTGCAGCTGAGCCAGTGAGGTGGTTCAAGGCTGCAATCCGGTGTGGCAAGATTGGTCTGTAGCTTTCGTTTCTGTTTCTGGCCTTGCTCCACCAGTACAGAATGGAAGTGGGGGAAGGCGTTCAAGTCTTGCAGCCTTAGTAGATGAGCATGGTTCAGCCTGAGAAACAGGCAGAAAAACCCCGGGGATGGTCCTCAGAAAGAGAGGTATCCCAGGTCGACTAGAGCAGAAGAGGAAGTAGAAAATATAATGTGTTTCCTCTTTAACAGAAAAGACAGCTGTTGTAGCTCTCTAGTGGCTATGTAGTATAATTTGCAAATGAGAAAGTATGCTTTCATGCCATTCTAGCTTTACAAAAAAGAACAATTTCTTTACAAAAAAAAAAAAAAAATGAAATTCTTGCTTTACAAAAAAGGATAGTCTCCCAGGGTCAGCAGTAGCAGAATCATGGGTTGCTTCTCAGAACAGGCTTGTAGCTCTTCCTCTGGTGGTGAGGTGTGAGCCCCAGGAAGGCACGGCACATCTGAGAGGGAGAGGAAAGGAGACGGATTAAGTAGGGGCAGGCAGGGGAGGTGTGGTTAACTCAAGCAAAGAAACAGGGTGGTCACTATTATTTGAAAGGAAGAGACTAAACTACAACGTGGGTAATAGAAACAGGGAGGAGACATAAGTGGGTTAGAGGGCAGACAGGTGGCAAAGTGCGAGGCAAGGACTGGGCTTTAAATTTTGAATGCTAGACAGTACACTAAAAAATCTGGTCAATTTAAAACTACAGCTTTACACAAATTAATTCTAAAAAGGATTCAGCTGTTCACTTAGAATAATAGACAGTGCAGTACAGGTCTAATAACCTTAAGACTCTACAGTTTTACACTCAGAATTAATAATAAAAAGGATTAGACTGTAGTTTTAGGATATTAAGGAGTGCATAAAAAGGTCAACTTAAAATTCTTCAGCCTTTCACAGAGAATTAATTCTAAAGAGGGATGTAATCACAGTACATTCAGAGCAGGTAAATCACTTTAAACAATGGCAGTATAACACTGAATGGCCTAAGCTGGATTCATAGATGAGGAGAGAAATGGTGGGGTGGGGGGCTTTCATGCCATTCTAGCCTTAAAAAAAAAAGAACAATTTCTTTACAAAAAAAAAACAAAAAAACACATGAAATTCTTGCTTTACAAAAAAGGACAGTCTCCCAGGGTCAGCAGCACTGATAAACGTCTCTTATGAAGCAAGGTAAAATGGAGACCAGCAGGAAGAAGTGTCAGTGAGGCTGAGATACTCCAATCAGAGTGTTGGCGCAGAAAATTCAGAATGTCCAAAGGCATCAAATACCAACGTACCTGAGGGGGTATACGGCTTTTGGCTATTTTTGTAGATTTCTGGGCCCTGCAATGAACCAGAGTTCGGAGTATCCTGGGCAGCAGTTTCAACAGGGGAAGAAAGCCTCAGGGTCTTCTAATTTGCAGTAGCAGAATCGTGGGTTGTTTCCCTGGACAGGCTTATAGCTTTTCCTCTGGTGGAGAGGTGTGAGCCCCAGGAGGGCACGGCACATCTGAGGGGGTATACGGCTTTTTGCTGTTTTTGTAGATTTCTGGGTCCTGCAATGAACTGGAGTTTGGAGGATCTTGGGTGGCAGTTTCAACAGGGGAAGAAAGCCTCAGGGTCTGCTAATTTGCAGTAGCAGAATCGTGGGTTGCTTCCCAGGACAGGCTTGTAGCTTTTCTTATGGTGGCGAGGTGCAAGCCCCAGGAGGGCAAGGCACATCTGAGGGGGTATACGGCTTTTGGCTGTTTCTCTAGATTTCTGGGCCCTGCAACAAACCAGAGTTTGGAGGATCCCGGGCAGCAGTTTCAAAAGGGGAAGAAAGCCTCAGGGTCTGCTAATTTGCAATACCAGAATCGTGGGTTGCTTCCCAGGACAGGATTGTAGCTTTTCCTCTGGTGGTGAGGTGTGAGCCCCAGAAGGGTATGGCACATCTCAAAACTTGGAACTCTTGTATCAGGTTTTAGTACGTATGGAACTTTCATGATATTTTTTTATGCTCCACTAACCTGAAATTTTTCCTTTATATTTTTTCCCCTTGTTTTGGTTTCTCAATATGACTTCTGTGTGTTAATTTGTTTTGGTTTTTTTAAATAAAAATTCCCGGCTGGCCCTGTGGCACTGAGGGTTGAGGTGCTGGATGCCACACCTCACGTAGGCGACCAAGGTTCGGGAACAGACTCGGGACACTGGGGGTCAGCAGGGGAGAGGAGGGAAGGGATCAAGTGTCCAGAGGACAGTTCTCCCTTCCCAGGTAGGGATCCGGGGCTAGCACTGCTCCAAGGCAGCTCCTGATGGTAACCAGGGGCAGTACCAGGAACATCCAGCACAAAGGTTGGAGAGGAGGTGGAGTGGCGGCAGATGTCAGCACGCCAGGGCCATGGATGTCATTGCACATCCATGCTCCAGGGGGAAGCCATCATGGAAAAACCCTTGGTGGACCAGGGAGGTAACGAGGGCTTCCGGGACCAAGCCCACACTCTCAGTGCCAGACCATCTCTCCTCCGGTTCCCCTTGGCTCACATCCAGAACCAACTCTCTCATCACAGAAAGATTACCAGGTAGGTAGACTGGCCCTCCCCCGGGTGAGGGGGTGATCAGGGGGGCTGGAAGGTCCTGGGTTGGGTTTCTTGGGAAGGACGGTCTCAGGCAGGAAGTAGAGGCTTTGGTTGAGTGGGCACCTCTGAGAGATGCCATGGCCAACTGAGCACATTAAATAGAACTGAAAAAAAAATTCCCATACTTATGATATTTTGCTACTTGGGAACATGGGTCAGGCTTTGACAATATGGCACAAAAGTACATGCTTGTTGATTTTCATGTTTACAATGGCACATTTGGCAATCTAGATGCCATTTTGCCCCACAACAAAAAAGATGATTTTATTCTTCCTTTGATAAAATGAGTTACTAATGAACTTTGGATAATACTGGACATAGAATTTGCAGTTGTGCCACAAGATCTTTTCAGCAACCTCCTGAAAAGTATAGTTTGGTATGAATCATAAGTGTGAGAGGTTTCTATGATTTAGTCAAATCAAATCAAATCAACTTTATTTATAGCGCCTTTCAAAGCCAAGGTGCTGTACATAAAACATATACATAATGATAAAAATTTTTAAAACAGCATTAAAATGTAATAACCATAATTAAATAAATGCTAAACTAAATAAATATGTTTTCAAACCGGTTTTAAAACCATCGAGGGTTAGGCATTCTCTCAACCAACGAGGTAGAGAATTCCACAGGGTTGGTGCTGAAAAAGCAAAAGCACAAGATCCTGATGTCTTTAATTGAACCCCATGAGAATCTCTAGCAATCCCTCGTTGGCAGAGTGGAAAGGATGGAGGGGGCAGTAGGGAATCAGGAGATCTTTCATGTAACCAGGTCTCTGGTCATGTAGGGCTTTAAAGGTTAGTAAACCAACCTGAAGGTGATCCATCACCTAACAGGCAGCCAGTGCAGTTCGTGGAGCACAGGTGTAATATGACTGGTTCTAAGAGTACCAGTCAAAAGCCTGGCTGCCGCGTTCTGCACCAGCTGCAGGCAGCAGATATCAACCCCAGGTAGCCCTAGGTAAAGGGAGTTGCAGTAATCAAGATGGATAGTGACAAAGGCATGGGCCAATGTTGGAAGATCACCCAGAGGAACCAGGTGTTTCACCAGGGTGATATTCCTCAGATGGTAAAAAGAGGATCTGACAACAGCTGACACCTGAGATTTTAGGGTCAAACCGCCATCAAAAATAATGCCCAGATTTCGCACCTGATTGGAGGTAGGGAGCGACATACCACCAAGTAACAAGCCTGATGGTTGTCCAGCTTCCCAAGCCCACCCCGGACGACTTGGGTCCACTACCAATACCTCAGTCTTATCTGGATTCAGTCTCAGCCAGCTGGAACTCATGCAGAGTCTGATCTCAGCAAGGCAATTATTCAGCACGGAGAGTGCATCATCCTGGCTGGGCAGAAAAGACAGATATAGCTGGGTATCATCTGCCTAGCAGTGAAAACCCAAACTGTATCACCTGATGATTTCTCCCAATGGCAGCATATACACTGCAAACAACATGGGAGCTAAAATGGAGCCCTGCGGTACCCCACAAGGCAGGGGAGTGAGCGCCAGAGGAATAAATTCCAGTGACAACTCTCTGAAACCTGTCTGTGAGGTAAGAATGAAACCATCTGAGGACTGTACCAGACAGCCCACAATAAACCCGCAGGTGATCCAATAGCACACCATGGACTACAGTGTCAAATGCAGCAGAGAGATTGAGAAGGACCAGAATGGTACATGCCTTTTGATCTCTGGCCATTAGGAGATCACTCAATACCCGGACAAGGGCAGTCTCCGTGCCATGCTTCTTCCTAAAACAAGACTGGAGAGTATCCTAGACATTGTGAGTTATAAGATGATCATCCAGTTGCAATGCAACCACCTTTTCAATAACCTTACCAACAAATGGCAGGTTAGAGATAGGCCGGTAGTTAGCTAGACAATCTGGATCTAAGAAGGGATTTTTAAGGAGTGGTCGAACAACTGCCTCCTTGAGGGGGTCAGGAAAGAACCCCCTCTCCAAAGACTTCCAGACAATGTCAGCAAGGATATGGCAGATAATTTCCACACATCCTACTAAGAGAGGTATAGGGCCCGGATCCAAACTACAACTGTTTGGTCACAGTGTTTGGATGATCTTCACAATGTCACTGAACTCCAGCCGGCAAAACTCTGACCAGACAGACCGAGTACATGTCACTTCCCGTCAACCACTGCAATCCCCTATAGGAGAGGTCGGACCGATACCAGACCTGATTCTGGCAACCTTATCTGCAAAGAATCGAGCGAACTCCTCGCATCTTAGCTGAGAAAAAGCTTCTCTGGGCTGGAGGCAGATTGGATTGCACAATCTGTCCACAGATCAGAAAAGCTGAGCTGGTCGGTTTTGTGCAGCAGAAATCTTCCTGGACAGGAACTCTGCCTTCTTACGGGTGATTTCTGATCGATAGCCATCGTAATGTGCCATCAACCTAAGCCTGTCAGCATCATTACTGGTCTTCCGCCAGACTCTCTCCAACCTTCGGCCAATACACCTTGACTCCTTCAAGGAGCCGTCAAACCAAGGGCTCCTTGGATGAAGGGCGAGAGGCCGAACATGAACAGGAGCAATCCTGTCCAGAGCATCTCCCATAGCCTTATTATAGGCTAGTACGAGATCATCTGGACGCATGCATTCACTCGACAAGCCTGATAGGTCTAGTACTGCCATTAGGTCAATGGGTTTTATATCCCTTACAGGGTGATACCGAACCATCTCCATAGGAGCAGACCTATTGGGGGAGGCCCTGAAACTAAACCTTATGGTGCGATGGTCAGACCAGCTGACTGGTTCCAGCCCCAGATCAGCGATCTCCATACCCAAAAGGAAGATCAGATCCAATGAATGACCTTTTACATGGGTCGAGGAGGCAACAACCTGTGTTAGGCCCAGCATCATCATCAGCTGGAGGAGATTTTGACCAAAATGCAAGAGTTCATCATTGACCCAGGCATTGAAGTCCCCCAGAACTATCAGTCTGGGAAACCTCAACACCATGTCAACGATGAAGTCTGCTATCTCCTGCAGGAATTCTCCACCATCACCTGGTGGACGGTAAATGAGGAGAATCCCACAGCCTACACCCTCTCCCAGGATATATTCAAAGGATCTGGTGCTTCCCAGTGGCACATCCACAAGGCCCAGCTCAGTCTTAAACACAATGGCCACACCCCCGCCCCTACGATCCAACCTTGGATGGTGTATCACCAAGAGCCTGGCTGGAACTGCCGAGGCCAATATAGGACCTGGGTTTTCTTCCAGCCAGGTCTCAGTGATGCAAGCCAGATCAGTTGATCCAACAAGATCAGCTATAATAGCTGTCTTGTTTTTAATAGATCTGGCATTACATAACACCGCCAAGGTGGGATGAGCTGTCGAGGAAGACCTCGGCACCTGCCCATTAAGATCGGAACCCTTGGGTATGGGGACACAACATGAATAACCCCTATCCTGATCCCATTTCACCCCAGGGCATCTCCTGAACCCCAAAACCCCAATCCGCCGGCCCCCCTCCTGTCCCCCAACAGGCCCAGCTCTCCACCTTTACCTATGCTTCCTGAGAATGCCCAACACACGACACCTAAAATAGGTGTCGGATGACAAAGGGGGGCATTCAAAGGGTCATAATTCCTTGAGCCTGGTGGGGGAATAGTGCCCAACCATCGCTAAACCTCCCCAACACATAATAAACAACAAATAAACAAAAATAAAATAAAATAAATTAACAAAAATAAACCTATCAATATCAAATAACTTAAAAGAAAATAAACAAATTCACTCCTCACTCTCTCTCACAGAGGAAGGAAACAAACAAAAACCAAATGCTATCGCATATTAAAGAAAAAATAAAATAAAAATCCAACCCAAAATATAACCCCAAATAACAATGAAATACAATTTTAATAACTGCAACAACAGTCTGAGCATCTGTTACTGTCCAAATGACGCAATGTCCAGTGTCTTCATGAGTTGCTGAATTCATTTTAAAATTAGAAACAAATAATAATAAATCCAAAATGAGAAAAGTGGCACTCTCACTGCCACAACAAAAGATATTAAATCTAAACTAAGAAAATTGAAAAAGTTGTGGCACCCTCACTACCACCAACTGCAATTTGAGTTATACATATGTCTCTGATATTGATGAAAAGCTCTCTCACTGCTTTCCAAAAAATAAATGTAATTACAGTACCTGAAGATGATGAAAAATGAAAACAGCAAACCCTTGTCAGTCAAATCCAGAGAGTGTAGTACCGATAATGCTGGCCAAAGGAAAAGGGGGGGGGGCCCGGATCAAGAGATGCCCCACTTAGCCCACCAAAGCCACCCAGTCAAACTGGGGGCTGTGAGGAACCAAGGAGGAAGATTCTCCACCAGCCCTCTGACTGGTAGCCTCAACCCCCACAGGGAATCCCAAAAAAACGGGCACCCAGATTTCGTCACAGGCCAGTTCAGAAACCCCAATTTCCACACCAAGTCCGGCTACAAACACCTCCGAAAATAGAAATCCAATGAAGCTCCAGCGGTAATCAGCCAGGAAACTGCAGTCGATATCCACAAAACCGCCAGCCAGTCCAGAATCCATGTCCAGGAGCACGGAAAGCAGCTAACCACTGAAAAGCAAGGACAGGCTGCCAAATCCAAATCCGGATCCAAAACGAGAATCCCAAAGCATCGGACAGTATATTATAGATATCAGGCAGGTGGCAGATATCCAAAGAACTGCTTGTTGTAACAAATTCAGAGCAGCAGAATAATAAAGCTGCTCCAAAGGCCAACGTCGGGCAGGCAGGTATTCAAAAAGCCACTTGTTATAGCAAGTTCGTAAAGCAGCACGAAGCAAAACCAATAGTCAGCGGATAACAGCAGGACGCCAATATCACTGTAGCAGATGAAAATTAACAAAAAAACTATCGCGAGAGTCTCAGATGAGTTGCAGTAATCAAATGAAACAAAATACAACAGTATTACAATAATAAAATAAGCTAAAAAATATACTAAAATAGTCTTACCTAGTAAGTTTGGTGAAGACTCCCTATCTTGTCTTTCCCTTTTTACACTTATGTTTATATTTTAGTTTTGAAAATCTATGTTTTGATTTTGTCCTGAGATTTTTTTTAAGTTTCTGATATTCTTTTCAGTAAAAACTCTCCCACTCTTCCTCAGTAAGTGCCATAGATCTTCAACTTCCACTTGGACAGTGAACAGGGATGTACAGAAGGGGCCTCAGTTTAATGTTTTATTCAAAGGATGGAAGCTCAGCAGTTCGGCATCTCCCTTGTGTTACCTGACAGTGTCTGTTATAGGTATCACCCCAAGTATCTGGTATGGAGCTAGAACCAATGACCTTCCGATCTTCAGTTATTTCTATATGTTTGGATACATGGAATACAGTACCTTACTAAATGCCTGGTAAACAACACACATCAGTTTACTTAGATATACTGTATCTAGTATCTATTACTGGTGCAGAACAACTCATCAAAGTTGATTAAGCATGATTATAAACTGGGGACAGCAAATCCTGTGTTCTAATTGATCATTACCCATGTGTTAGAAGTGTCTAACGCATGACTGAAAATAAGTGATGCCAACCTGGATGCAGGACATCAAAGAAATCCTTGAGCTCCTACTTTGAATGTTTAAAAAAATAAAAGCTGTCATTTTATTTTCCACTTAGTGACAGATTGCCACAGCCTAATTCCTTACTAAACAGTAGCTACTCATTTCCTTGTCAGCCAAATCACTGAACACAACATGACAATACACACTGAAATGAAATTGAAGCACAGTGTTCTAAACATTTTTTGTTAGTCTGTTATCTCCATTTTCCTGCCACTCTGATCTGCCCCCACCTGCCCCTGCCAGTCACTCGCTTATTCCTGCACTTCTGCTCCTTGCTGAGACACTCAAAAAAATAAAACTGACTCACAGAAAAAAGCACTTATTAAAAGACACTCACTGAAAAAATGATGAAGATGCAGATGACACCAAGATCTGCAACAGAGGAGATGATCCAGATGGGGTGGGCAGAATGAGAAGAGATATGGATAAACTAGCAAAATGGTCAGAAGAGTGGCAACTGGGATTTAATGCAAAGAAGTGCAAGATCATGCACATAGGGAAGAGAAACCCTGAAGCCACCTATAGGCTTGGAGGGGGAGTTGCTGGCAGTCACAAAGGAAGAAAGAGACTTGGGCATCATCATCATTGATGACCTGAAATCATCCAAGCAGACCTCTAAAGCAGTAGGTAAGGCTAGAGGGATGTTAGGGTGTATTAGTAGGGGCATCACAAGTCGTAACAGGGAGGTAATAATCCCTCTTTATAAGACACTGGTTAGGCCCCATCTGGAGTATTGCGTGCAGTACTGGAGGCCACACCTACACAAGGACATTAACCAAATTGAGGCAGTCCAGAGAAGGGCAACCAAAATGGTGCAGGGACTGCATCAGAAGACATATGAGGACAGATTAACGGAGCTCAATATGTATACCCTTGAGCAAAGGAGAGAGAGAGGTGATATGATCGAGACATTCAAACACCTTAAGGGCATTAACAAGGTGAAAGAGTCTAACATGTTTAAATATAAGAAAAATAGCAGGACAAGAGGACACAGCATGAGATTAGAGGGAGGCCGATTAAGGGGGGAATGTGAGGAAATTCTTTTTCACAGAAAGGGTGGTGGATGCATGGAATGGCCTACCTCAGGAAGTGGTGGCTATGAATACAGTGAAGGGCTTCAAACAGGCATGGGATAGGCATAAGGGAGCAATACAGATGAGTATGAACAGATAGGCCACTGACAGAGCAAAGGCCGATGGCACATTTATAAGGTAGAGAAAGAAATGGGCAGACTGGATGGGCCTTGCGGTCCTTATCTGCCGTCAACTTCTATGTTTCTATGAAACTTTTTCTGTATTTCTCTTGTTTCTGTCTGCTGCGATCTGCCCCCTGCCCCTACCCATCCATGTGCCAGACACTCAATCACAGCTATCAATCTTTCCTTGCTCACTGATCTTTATGGTTTCGAAACTGAAGTCCCTGACAGCTGCTCAAAAAGGAAAAAAAGTATTTGCTGTAAAATTTTATTTTTAAATGGCAAAGATTTCGCTCATGATAATATTCCTTTTGGTTGTGCTAGCGCTCCACATTCAGACCTACTGAAAACTGCAGTTAGAGAAAAAGAGAAAATCATTAAAAAAAACTGCACTTACAGGGAAGATTTTCAAAGATTTACTTCCCTTTCATCTTCACGAGACTACAATCAGTGGGGAGAGAGTGGTGGAGTAGCCATGACAACACCTTTTGGTGCAATAACAACAAGCATTTGTCAATGCCGAACGTTTGCTTGCTGGCATTGGTAGTGTAGGAGTTACAGAGCTGCATAATAGGAATGGCAGTGAAGTATTGAACTGAAGCCAACCTCATCACCACCCTGCAGATAGTGGCAGGCATTGGGGTGTGCCTTTCGGTCATCAGCCATAACAGCCACACCATTTCACCACACCCTACCATGCAGACACTGACAAGTGTCACGGTGTGCCTTGGGGTCTTTGGCCCTTATGCACACCCCATTCCATCAGGAAATATTGTGAGATGGATGCGGTATAGGAGAATGGGGTGAACTTTGGGGTCAAGAGTCCAAGGCACACCTCGATGCCTTCAGTGGCTGCAGGGGTGGGGGTGGAATGGTATGAGCATTGCAGGTGACAATCCCAAGTCACAGCCTGATGCCTGTCATTCTCAACAGGGTGGTGTGTTATGGTCGAAACCCTAACGCCAGGCATTCGTTGGTATTTTCACTCCAAATTTTCAACATGGGTTTTTTGAGCCCCACCTCATGAACAGTGGCAATATCAGTTTGTTAGCAGAAAGCTGCTTTTGCACAGCGACTACGGCATTTGTCACCACAGGTGCAAAAACACATTCTGAACAGGATGTGAAAAATGACAGCTGTACTGTTCATGGGGAGGTGTAAAAAATGGCAATGTTGAAAATCTGCAGTGAAAATATTTAAAAAACTGGTGAAGTTACGAGCGTGCATAGAAACTGTGCAACTTGCACCTGTAATGTAATTAGTTTGGGAATTGTTTACAGCAGATTGTCAACACAGGCATTTTGGGACCTCTGGTCATGAACAGTGTCACTGTGATTTTCTTTATCTGTCCCAAACAAAGATTTCCCACAGCGACCACGCATTTCTGTGCTGAAAGTGTGAAAACACATTTCAGCCATGTTGTGAAAAATGACAGTTGTACTGTTCATAAGGAAGTGTCAAAAAATGCCACTGGTGAAAATGTGAACTGAAAATATTACAAATTCATGAACTTACGAGGGTGCGTGGAAACTGAGCAATGCTCACTCGTAACACAGTCATTTTTAGGAATTTTTTCACCAAATTTTCAAAATAGCCATTTTAAGACCTCTGCTAATGAATAGTGTCACTGTGATTTTCTTAATGTGTCCCCTACATTGATTTCGCACACCAACTGTGCCATTGTGCGTGACATGGGTGGAAACATGTTTTGGGCAAGATGTGAAAAATGACAGCTGTACTGCTCATAAGGAGGTGTGGTAAAATGGCAATGCTGAAAATCTGGAGAGAAAATATTAAAAATTTGCGAACTGATGAGCGTGCGTAGGATCAGCACAACAAACGCTCGTAAAACAGTCACTTTGGGGAATTTTTTCACCAAATTTTCAACATAGGCTTTTTGAGAGACCACCTTATGAACACTGGCACTGTCATTTTGTTAATCAGTCCCAAAAGGTGATTTTGCACAGTGACTGTGAAATCACCCTTCGGGCCCGGTTAACACCATGACAGTGACAGAATTCATGAGGAGGGGTCCCGAAAACCCCATGTTGAAAATTTGGTGCCAAAATTCCCAAAAATGCATGAGATATGCAGCAAAGTTGAAAAATCCTATTCATTACATTATACAGCTTACCGGCATTTCCTCAGTTTGCAGTCGGTTTTGAAGAGTGCAGACGTGTTCCGGGTCCACCTCAAGATCGCTGGCGCGAGTCCGGAGGTAAGTATGGGGTGGGGGTGGGGAGGCAGAGGCGCGTGGGGGCAGAGACAGTGAGGGACCGCTTGTTGCAGGTTTTTTTTTTTTTTTTTTAACAAAGGAGGAGAGATTCGCTGACGCTTTTGCCACGCTGGGGTGGGCTCCAGCATGGCACAAGGATGGCTTGTGGGGCGGAGCCGACGGGGATTGGGCCCCTGCCTGTGATAGCATCTGTTGCCACGCTGGGGTGGGCTTCAGCATGGCACCCTGTACTGGGAAGGGACGACGGGAGATTGGCCTCCCCCGTCAGCTATACAGTGTGGGGGGGTGAGCACGCAGTGTGCTTTTGTGTGTGTGCATGTGTAGGGGGAGAGCGCATGAGCAGACGATATCTTATTGCTGCTCACTGAAGTGTAGCTCCCCCTTTCAACTGTACGCCACTGCATTTTGGACTGCTGTCATAGACAGCTCCAGCAGGCATTGGAGAACTGCGACCGCACCGGCAAACACACTGACTGAATTGGAAGAGGGCTGTCACACCTCCGAAAACTTGGATGATGGCATTATGTTTCTTGCACATGCGTGCAAGTAAACATAAAAATGACAACTACGGAGGCTACAGAAGGACAAATGCCCTACAGTCAAAAAAAGAAATGGTTACGCTCATGTATATGGAGGGGCTATTTTAGGTCACAATTGTGACAGGGTCAGTGCCCTGTACCTTTTCACTATACCTTCCTCCATACTATCCTGTTTTCTGAGCTATTCTTCCTAGATGTATGCTGAAAATTGGCCACTATCTGTCCTGTAGCCTCCCTCTTGCTTTACCTGCCCTCATAACTTTGTATTTCTGCTCTTGCTTCTACTATATTTCCTACTTAGCTTTCCTTGCCCCCCAGGTGAGCAGACCTACTCGGGTCTGTACTAGCCCACACAGGGGCTACTGTTAAAGTAAAAGGAATCTCCCGGATGGGGGACAAAACCCTGCAGAAGAAATGGTTTATCTTTTTAAAATCGCTATTTGCTTTATTTAATCCTCTTCTCTTCCTGCTTTTCTAGGTTCAGGAGGGAGTGGATGACACATTAAGGCTCTTATGCCCTTCATGTTATTTGTTGATTGCTCTCTTTGTGCTGAAAACAAAGTCTACTCCCCCCCCAACAACCTTTTTCCCTGACTGGACCCTAGGTGACATGCAGGATGGGTGGCCAGCAGGGAAATAAAATTATCAGGGGTACATGCCAACAAACAGACAGAAAACAGAAATAAAACAGAGGTATATAGTTCTCAAGGTGTGTTAACCTTCTGCAGTCATCCATTTCAAGCCAGCAGCAGGCTGAGCCCTGAAATGCTACAAAGGCTATCAGGCAGGGTGAGACAAATACCCTCTACCCATAGCAGATAAGCACTGCTCTGCTAAGGCCTGAGTGGTATTCTAGGTACCCTGACAGTTTTGTTTTTTTTCAAAGTTAAAGCCAGCAAAAAAAGCTGACTCATAATAGACAGAAATCTTCCTAAATGTTCACAAGCCCCACTGCATGGAGCTAAACCTTTTGGGTTGATTTAAAGATAAGCACCATGTAAAAATAAACAAGCATTTGTCAATGCCGAATGTTCGCCTCTTGCATTGCCGTTGTACTGGGTCTTACTTATAAATGCTTTTACCATGCATTTACCAAGTGCAGACCAAATGATATGTTATATCTAATTTTCAGTGGTGTCCTGCTTTTATATATTTTAGATTGTATATTCCCAGGATAGGGCAGCTGAGAGGCAATATCTAATTTTCAGTGGGCTCCCACATTGTGACTCCAAGTTTCCAACAGTATTTTTATGACCTGACATTATGATAAAGAAAGGTGAAATTTTTTTAATTCCATCTGAATGGTAATTTTACAGTGCAACTGCAAAAACAAGTTTTTTGAAGGGATTTGAAAAATGACACCTGTCATGTTCCAGAGGTGAAGTAACACAATGGATATGTTGAACATTAGGAGTCAAAATCTGCAGAAATTAAATTATGAGCAAACACTGGCAAAAATCAACATTTCTTTGTAACTTAATTGTTTTTATACATTTTGACCACAAATTATCAAGATAGTCTTTTCATGACCACTCCTTCTGACCATGACAGGTGTCATTTATAAAATAGTAGTCGCAATGTCATTTCACACCACACGTGTGAAAACACCATTTGGCCAGTATTTGAAAAATGACAGCTGTCACATTCATGAGGTGGCATGAAAAAAATGGTGATGTTGAAAATTTGGGGCCAAAATATTGAAAATTACCAAAGTTAGGAACTAGCTTTGAAACATTTTAATGTACACTTGTACCTTTGTGGTTTCTTATTATTTTTACCCCAAATTTCCGACACATTCTTCTTATGATACCACCTCATGAGAAAGGGCAGATAATTTTTTCAAATCCTGCCCAAAAGGTAATGTCGCACCCCCAAGTGTGAAATCACATTTTTGTCAGCATTTGAAAAATGTCAGCTGTTACAGTCATGGGGTGGTATAAAAAAAAACTGGCTATACTGAAAATTTGGGGTCAGAATATTGAAAATGATCAAAGTTATGAGTTTGTGTTGAAATAATTTCAATGTATGCTCACAACTCTCTTGTTATTAAATATTTTTATCCCACATTTTCAACACAGCCTTCTCATGACCCCCATCACATGAAGAAGGCTGGAGAAAATGTTCAATTCGTGCCAAAAAGATGATTTCATGCAGCAATTGCAAAATCACCTTTTGGGACGGATTCACAGAATTTCACCACCCTTTGGGCAGTTCTTTTCTTTCAACTACACAAAGTTTCTGCCCAGCAGTACCAAAAGAGTATCATTATCAGCCTGACTGATGATAGGTCTGACACTGTTGTACCCCTTGCAGACTTCCCTGTATTGGACTGACAGTAACACACCTCTCAAAATCCACTATCATACCAATGTGTTTGCTCTGAGCAAGTGCAGGTATGAACATAAAAAGAGGAACCTCCTTGCCTTCTCCTGTGCTGGACCTCAGTCAGCCAGGGATTGTGGTGGCACAGAGCCAACTGCTCTAGCATTCTGCTTTGTGGTTGTTGGTAGCTGCATAGCTACTTTATGTAAGTTAATGTGCTTAAAAAAGAACAAATCTAAAGAGAATAACATTAACCAATCATAGACACTTTTTTATAAGTTTAACTCTGATACCTAAAAAGGGAGATGAAAGACAAACTCAAAAGGGTTTTTACCTTTTAAGTAAATGTAAATCTAAGAGACCAAATGGTTTTACCTGTGGCTTTTTATTCAGTTAGGGGAGGAGGAGTAAGAAGAACCTATAAGGGAAGGTCTCAATTATATTTATTGTTTGCATCATCAAGGAAATTTATATTTATATTAGTTTTTTTGAAGGTTTAAAATGTATGAAAAAGATGACCTGCATTTTGAAACAGTATAGTGCAGTGGTTTAAGACTCTGAGCTGTAAATCTGGAGACCTGGGTTTGAATCCCACATCCCCCACTTGCATACTGTGTGACCCTGACAAGTCACTTTTTTTTTTCCAATTGTTTAACCAGGTGAGACACACTAAGCTGAAAGCTTGTTTACAGGTGCAACCTGGGGGCACAAGAAAGTTAAGTGACTTGCTCAGAGTCACACAGTATGCAACAGGGCTGTAAATTCAAACCCAGGTTCTAGAGATTTGCAGCTCAGAGCTTAAACCATCATGCTATACTGCCTTCCTCTTAACTTAACTTCCCTGTGCTCCCAGGTCGCACCTGTAAAAAAGCTTTCAGCTTAGTGTGCTACTCCTGGTTAAACAATTGTGTGAGTAAATACTGAATTGTATGAAGTCATAAAAAGCAAATAATACTACTATGATGTCAGAATCATGAAACATAGGTGTCAGACTACCCTAGGAATGGTTATTTAAGGGGTGTTGTTCCCTTTGTTAGGGGGCTGTGTTTCAGTTGTACATGACCTGAGTGAGAGAAAGACCGAACTCCATAAAGAAGGTAGAAACATTGAGACCTGCATCTGTTTCCCTTCTATGTGCCTAGAGAGGGACAGCTATAGATGTCCAAGGAAGTTCTACAGTTTCTTGCAGTGCCTTATTTCAGCCTGAATAAAGAAAGTCTGAAGGTAACTCACATTTTGCTTGTTTCATCCTGATTGAAAAGAACTTTTATAATCACCCTAAAAGTGACTGCTTGTTATTTTAAAATAAATGTCTGGCCAGCCAAGGCCTTCGTACTTGCAATTTTTAATATTTTCACTCCACATTTTCAACATTGCTATTTTTTCACACCTCCTTATGAACAGTATAGCTGTCATTGTTCACATCCTGCCTGAAATTTGTTTTTGCACATCTGGTGCACAATGGCGCAGTCGCTGTGGGAAATCAACTTTTGGGACAGATTAACAAAATCACAGTGCCATAGTTCATGAGCAGAGGTCCCAAAATGCCTCTGTTGAAAATTTGGTTAAAATAATCCCCCAAATAATTGCATTACAGTCATGTGTTGCGCAGTTTCAACGCATGCTCATGACTTTAGCAATTTTTCATATTTTCACTCCAGATTTTCAACATTGCCATTTTGTTACACCTCCTCTTGAACAGTACAGCTATCATTTTTCACATCCTGCCTGAAATGTGTTTTTGCTCCTGTGGTGCCAAATGGTGCAGTCACTGTGCAAAATCACCGGCTAACAAACTGATAGTGCCACTGTTCCTGAGGTGGGGTCACAAAAAGCCCATGTTGAAAATTTTGAGTGAAAATATCAACAAACGCCCAAGGTGTTAGGGCTTCCAACCATAACACCCCATCATGTAGAGACTGACAGGCATCAAGGGTGTGACTTGGGATTGTCTGCTGTAATGCTCATTCCACCCCCACCTGCAGCCTGTGACAGGCATCAAGGTGTGCCTTGGACTCTTCAGCCCAAAAGTTCACCCCATTCTCCTAAACTGCACCCATCTCTGCGTATTTCCTTATGGAATGGGGTGAATGTAAGGCCCGAAGACCCTAAGGCACACCACGACACTTGTCAATGTCTGCAGGGTAGGGTGAGGTGAAATGGCATGAGTATTATGGCCAACGAACAAAGGCATACTCCAGTGCCTGTCAGTCTTTGTAGGGTGGGAGTGGGGTTGGCGTCAGTTCAATACTTCACTTCCATTCCTATCATGCATCTCTCTGACTCCTACATTACCAATGTCAATGCCAGCAAGACAACATTCAGCACTGACAAATGCTTGTTTAGTTTCTTTTCAGAATTTATTCTTTAGTTCAGTCACACTTATGGTATACAACAGGCCTCTGAAGCCACAATTTGAGCCTTGTGCTAGTTTACTTAAAGAGCAAGTGTTTTGTCTAAAATGAATCTTTCTTTTCAAAGGCAGGCAACTATTACTTTTTATATCTGAAGTACTTTTTATTTTCCTTTTGATAAATTAGAACAGTTTTTTCCCTGATGTTAGTAGGTGTGATGTGTGGGGCAGCACTCTGTCTGGCAGCTGAAATATTTAGCTCTATTCAGTCATTGCATCATCAGCACTGTGACTCAGTGACTGTGATATCACAACTGCTCATGAAAAGCACCTAAGCAGCTGTCATTATACATTATCTGTGATATCACTTTCAGTGTGGTCATAGTGCTGATGATGTACTGGAAGGAAAAGAACTAGATATGTCAGCAGCCAGGCAGAGTGCTAGTCCACACATCGAGCATAATCCTAACACAAAAAAAAATGTTCTGATATGCAAAAGGAATAACAAAAAGTAACAACTGTCTACTGTCTTAAAATTTGTAAACCTGTCTGCTATTTCTGGTTCTACAAGTCTTAAACTAGGTGCTCCGTTCTAAATCTGCACCTCCTCCCGAAACTCAATCCTGGGTCTCTCACATGGTTGTGCATTGCAACCACAGCTGTCCCCACCAGACTCGGCTGGTCTTACTTTGTTAAAATCCCCTTCCCCATAGTTATACAGTAGCGTCTCTTCCTTGGATTGATAGTTTCCTATTCATGACAGCATGTACCATGTAGTAGTTGCATCTACTCAGCATTTATGTTATAAAGTAGACCCCTGCTTCTTTCCCTACATTCCTCTATGCAATATCTAATCTAGCCCATTTATCATTCCCTCTTTGATATATTGTATCAAACAGTCATCGTTAACACTAACAGTAGTAATGAATTCCCTTACAGAAAAGTATGTTTTCCTTCAATGTTTTCCCAGTTGCTCTTCCTGAGAATTGTATCTAACTTTAAAATTAAATCTCCTTTTTTCTGCTACCATTCTTATTTCCTCATGAACCTCATATTCACCTTTAATGATTAGGTTGGGTGGTCTGTAACATATTCTATTATTGATAATTTCTTACTTTTCCTGTCTGCTGTAGCACAGATTAATTCAGTATTGATTCCATCTCACTTTATTCCCTCTACCTCAGATTTCCTCAGTTTTGTAATATGAACAGAACTCCTGCCCTACCCATTTTCATTGTTGATCCTTTCTATATAATTCATACCCTCAATGTCCTTCCATCAGGTGTAAGTCTACCCCTGCCATGTCTCAGTTATTCCTTTTATGACTCGATTTTCCTATACTATTATATAGTAGGTTTAGGTTTTCCTAATGTTATGCTTTTTGCATTCACTAGAAACCCATTCCAATATTGATTTATAGTTTTGTTTATTTTCACATTTTGTTTCCCCACTTTATTTTGCACTGCTATTCTCCTATTACTAGCCCTCTTTTTGTGACAGTATGAGACCTATTCCATATCTAGAGTTTGCACTTTCCCAACAACCACATCTTCATGCTCTTTAGTTACAGTTACTGTTAGTGATCATATGAGTCTATTCCCCCAGCATTGTAACCTCTACCTAGTTTCGGTGTTGCCCACAGGTACGATATATTTAATTTGGACCCAAACAGTTCCAGTCTCTCAGATTAAAAATCCTATCTCTTGCTCCAATTTTGAAGCAAACCATTGGTCAGTCAGACTGCTTTAAGTCTTACTTGAGCCACTCTTGGCACTAGTAGTATTTCTAATACTGTACTATTACCATTCATCCATTAACATGTTTACAAAGTCATCAGAATCATATCTATCTTGCTCACCGATCCACCTGTCAATATAATTTATTTATTGTACTTATTTATTTGTTAACTGAGTCAGTACACTAGTCCCATGGACCATTTTCAGGCATGACCCAGGTCACAGAGATGGGACCAAAAGAATACAGAAAGGCATAAACAAATACAAGGCATACAAATAAAAGAAGCATAGATACATCATGTGACAAAAGGATATAACACACAATGTGTATAAGGATTCAATGGCATTAAATACCACAGTACAACAGAATGATATATAGAGCCACTAGGGAAAGGAGTGCGGTAAGTAGCATTGAGAATGATTAGGCATCTGAGTGCAGGCACATGGTGGCAGGCAATGTCATTACCCAGGGAAGTGAGGGCAGTATGAGGTGTTAAAATAATTACAGAGTACAGTTTGTTCACAAATGAATCCCAACTGCCACTTTAGTGTCTCTCCCCCTTAATATCCCTTCTATTCTGCTTTTTAAATACTCCAGCTCTGCTCCAGAAGACATGTCATCTAGTGTTTCATATCCCCTACTTACTGTGCTACCTAGAAACCTAACAACTGAGTCTCCAATGACTGCCAGCTACATCAACTTACCTACTGACTTCTCAATATTCCCTAGTGGATCATCTTCCTATGCATTTTCTTTCTGCACTGTCTAAAGATCCTCACCGTGTTTTCTATGCTAATAAGCAGATGACCTGTTCTCATTTCTCTTTTATGTCTACTTTCCCCAACCACCACAACTGTTCAGTCTCCTCCTTCATTCTACCCATCTGTGCACCTCTTCCTTTATACCAGTCCAGTCTTAATATTGTATCTGAATATCCACTGCTCCCCAAACTTCCTCTTCCCTCTCATACAGACCCTGATTGCAAGCAACTGACTGCCCCATAAAACCCTCTGGCTACCTGAGCCCATGCATCCTATTCAGTCTGACCTACCACATTCCTCCCATCACAATGAATACATCACCGTATGTCACATATGACTGTTGTCCTTTCTTTTTACCATATCTCTCCAACTGTCTAAAATTCTTGCCATCCAAGCCTGTTGCCTTGTTTTGGACCACAATTATTTCTTGATTGGAATTCCTTGGATTGTGCATTTATCATATTGTACATACTCCAGGGGAATCTTCAATTATAGATAGTTGCTGCACCTGGGGTCACCAGTGCAGAACTAACCAAGCTGAACCACAGGCAGCAAAAGGGTTTGTACCCAGCAGTCCTACAACAACAAAAAGTACTACACTGTACATGGAAGACAATGTGCAATATTATTTTATTTAAGGTGCTGTAACACAGCATTAAAATGCAATGGCAGTGGCAACCGTACCTCACAACAACCTAAGAGGCCCCAATGCATTTCACACCAGTGGCTCAATGCTTTCTCTAATGTTGAATCTCTAAGGACCCTACAGGCTTAAACACTGAGTTCTTAAAGTGGCATTACTATTACTAGAGCAACAGCACATAATATTATTATAAATCCATACAAATTCTAATATTTTTAAACTCATGATGCCAAAATGCACAGCCTGATCTAATCTAAACTATACAATGGCCAGAAAAAAAAATCACTGTGCTCGGATTGGTCTGTGTGTGTCTGGGACAATGATGTTATCTCAGTATAACATCACTGTATGCACTCCAGGCACACACATAACAGCATTTTACCAAGAGAGTTTGACGTCTTACAGCTGAAGTAGCTCAAGTTTAGTTTCATATAAAAATCTTATTTACTAATATTGTGGGGACAAAAATATTTGTCATGGCTAAAACATTTCATAGTTAGGCAGAGACCAAGTGTCAGAACATTTCCTTTATAGTGTGGGAAGAACTCTTTTATAGTATCAGTTTTACAGTTTTATTTTTGATGAGGAAACGCACCACATCTGAATGTACTGCATCATGGGTATGCACATATCCAATTGCCTGGCATCACATAACACACTACAGTGATACCAGAAAATTGATTATCTGAATACCCATGATGCAGTGCTTTCACATGGGGAGTGTCCCCCCAAAAAAATAATTAAGTAAAACTGTACAACTGATACTATATGACATATATCTCTACACATAAAAGGGATGTTCCAACACTTTTTCACTACCCAACTATGAAATGGTTAAGCCATCTACATGTGCTCTTTTTTTTTGTCCCCACAATAATAAATAAGAGCCATTGCATAATGGCAATGCCCTCCAAAGTGGGTGTTGTGCAGGGATAATATCACTTCTCAGGTGCTGGATGATCTTGGCTTATGGCCTCATTTCCAAACACTTGAGGTGTGACATTATCCTAGCATGACACACACACCCTGTCATGCATTATTGCTTAATCTTAGACCTGGTACTGTAAAATGGGGATGAAGAAAGGATCTCAGGTCTAGAAGTGGGTAGCCATCTGGGAACAAGTGACCACAAAACAGTGTGGTTCACAATAAACACAACTATAGAGTCGAGCCATACAAAAGCAAGAGTGTTAGACTTTAGGAGGGCTGACTTTCAAAATATGGGAGAGTGCCTCAGAAAAGTGCTAGCAAACTGGTAAGAAGGAGGGGTGGAGGAACAATGGGGAAAAATCAAAACAGTCATCAAAGAGGCAACAAGCCTTTGTGTGAAGCAAATCAACAAAGCAAAAGGAAGGAAAACCCCACTATGGTTCTCAAAAGAGGTGGCGGGGAAGGTTATGGAGAAAAAGGTTGCATTCAGGAAGTACAAGGAAACACAGAAGGAGCAGGAAAAAGAACTGTACCAGTTAAAGCAGAAGGAAGTGGGGAAGGCAGTCAGAATAGCAAAAGCACAAACTGAGGAAAAGATAGCCAACTCAGTTAAGAAGGGGGATAAAACATTTTATAGGTACATTAGGGAGCAAAGAAAGATGAAAGAAGGGATAGTGATGCTTACTAAAGGAAGGGAGGGTGGGCAGAGGATGACAGTGAAAAAGCAGGGATACTGAATGAATACTTCTGCTCAGTATTCACAAAAGAAGAGGAGGGGGAGGTACCTAAATCAAAGGATAGAAGCACTCTGGATAGGGAGGTCAATACCAGTCCATTCACAGAAGAAAGGGTCATGAAAGAACTCTTAAAACTGAAGGTGGACAAAGCAATGGGGCCTGACGGGATTCACCCAAGAATTCTAAAAGAACTAAGGGTAGAATTAGTGACACCACTGACCTCCCTTTTTAACAAATCATGGGAGTATGGTGTAGTACCGGGGGATTGAAAGAAGGCAGACATGATTCCCTTTCACAAAAGTGAGAGCAAGACAGAGGCAGGAAACTACAGACCTGTTATTTTGACCTCAGTGGTAGGAAAAATTATGGAATCACTTCTAAAGGAAAGAATTATTGAGTTCCTAGAGGCCAGTGGAGCACAGGACCCAAGGCAGCATGGTTTCACAGTGGGAAGGTCATGTCAGATGAATCTAATAGATTCCTTTGACTGGGTGACCAATGTGGTAGACCAGGGAGGGGCAGTGGACATGACCTACCTAGACTTTAGCAAGGCATTTGACACAGTCCCAAACAAAAGATTAATATACAAGTTAGACAGCCTTGAAGTGGGTCCCAAGTTGGTAGCCTGGGTTAAAAATTGGCTGGACAACAGGATACAAAGGGTAATAGTAAGTGGAGTTTACTATGAAGAAAGGGGGGTTACTAGTGGGGTACCACAGGGTTCAGTACTGGGACCGGTCCTCTTTAATGTCTTTATAAGTGACATTGCAGAGGGACTGAAAGGAAAAGTGTGTCTCTTTGCAGATGACACTAAGATCTGCAACAGGGTTGATACAGAAGGTGGGGTGGAGAGGAAGCAAAGGGACTTGGAAAGGTTGGAGGAATGGTCAAATATATGGCAGCTTAGATTCAATGCAAAGAAGTGCAAAATAATGCACCTGGGAAACAAAAATCCAGGGGAAGAGTACACAACTGGGGGTGAGATAACAACTACAGAAATGGAAAGGGACCTGGAGGTAGTCATATCTGATGACCTTAAGGTGGGCAAGCAATGTGAGAAGGCAGTAAGAAGAGCTGGTGGAATACTGGGATGCATAGGAAGAGGCATCGCCAGTAGAAAACAGGAAGTTGTTATCCCTTTGTACAGACAGTTGGTGAGACCCCATCTGGAGTTCTGTGTGCAGTTCTGGAGACCCCATCTCTGCAAGGACATAGACAGAATGGAGGCTGTCCAGAAGAGGGTAACTAAAATGGTGCAGGGTCTGCACCAGAAGACATGTGAAGAGAGATTAAAGAAGCTTAATATATATACACTTGAGGAGAGGAGGGAGGGAGAGGGGCGACATAAGAGAAACTTTCAAGTACATCAAGGGAATCAGAGTCCAAGATAGTAGCATCTTTCAGAAAAAGAGATGTGCAAGAACAAGGGGGCACAATTTGAAGATAGAGGGGGGACGGCTCAAAGGTAATGTAAGGAAGTATTTTTTCATGAAGAGGTTTGTGGATATGTGGAACAACCTTCCTGAGGAGGTAGTGGACTCAAAAACAGTAGAGGAATTTAAGAATGCATGGGACAGACATAAGGCAATTCTAGTTGGGGGTGGGAGGAAATAGGCTGTTGGTTAACTAGGATCTGCAGCCTATGCATTAGGTAGGGAAATGGGCAGATCAGGTGGGCCAAGCGGTTCTTATCTGCAGTCAGATTCTATGTTCTATGTTTCTATGTTTCTATTTCTATGTCATAGTAAAGTATGTGAAAGTGGCAGTGCTTAAAATTGAAAACAGTTTTGAAACACACACTAAGATCAGTGCATAACAATTTATATGGCTTATTCTCCATGGAAACAGCTGTAGCTAAGGAAGAATTCATCAACAGTGTCTATAAGGAGCAAAAGAACAACTGAAGAAACATACATGGGCTCGATTCTCAAAGTTCCCAGCATGGCGCAAGGGGCTTGCTCACAAACAATGGTGCAAAGTGCCCCTTGCACCACAAGTTGCACCAGGATCAATTTACAAATGCAGCTTGAAATGAGGAGGGGGGCTGCTAGACCACCTTAAAAGTGTAAATTGTGTATAATGGAGGGATTGGGCTGTGGAGGCTGCTAGACCATCAGGGATGGGAATTATTTAGTGTATAAGGTGATTGGGGATGGAGGGACCATTAGTCACCAGGGATGGGATATATTTCTCAAAATGGGGATCAGGCCAGAATCCTTTATTATATAAAGGGATTGTTGATGGGGCTACTGCTGGATCACAAAGGACTGTATATATTAGACTGGTGTAAGTGCTGCCTGACAACACCAGCAGCTTGTGCCAAACCTCTTAGGTGTACCCTCTCTTTGGTGCATGGCCACCTTTGCCACAAGCTGCTAGACCTTGCTGCCAGGACCCTACTCGATAGAGAATCAGGTACATGGTCCCCAGTGCACCAGGAGTCAACACAAGCTGCCACTGGCACAGCTTGTGATGACCTTTGGGAATTGAGCCCATAATCATTTCAGAAAATGTGTCCATGAATCCTCCCATTACGTTCTGGCACCCTTTCACAAAGGAAAAAAAAATTGGTCTGCTGCACTTCTGAATAGTTGAAAATCAATTTTGTCAGGTTCAAATCTAGTTTTAGCACTTGGTTTACAGATATACTTAAACACCCTGAGTTAGAATACATTTGTAGAATAGAATTTAGGCTATGCTTGGGACTGTCAGAGACCCAGGATAAGATACTCCATTTTACAGTTACCTAGACAGCATAGACAGAGGAGCGGTTCAAAAAGTGGGGGGTCAGAATGAATTATATCATGATATGACAGTTTCACAGTCTCGGACGTCATGCTGTCAATACTGTGGGAAGGTGATACTACCATCAATGGTTCACGGTGTACCACTGTTTTCTGGTCTTTTAACCAGTTTAGAGGGGTGTTTTTTTTTTTTCTGTGCTATCTCTCCCTAAATATAGTATTGTAATAAGAAATAAGTACCTTTATTTGCCAGACTTGTAACTTTTGTGTATTAGCCAAGCAGCCATAGAGTGCTGCAGCTATAGCCCTGCCCCTTAAATACGTTTAATGTTGATACAAAATAGGGAAGACCAAAGGGTTTGCAGGTGCTTTATGTAGAAACAGTATTAACAGAATTGGTGGAGCTGGGAGAGACTCTCCAAGTGTAACCGCATTATTTTTGATGACAGTTCTACATGCATGGGGTTAATTATAGACCCATACATATAACATGGGTAGGAAATGTAAGATCTCAATTGGCTGTCTACCACCATGTGACTGTTCGTTAATCACTGTTGATGAACAGTCAGAGTGAGAAGTCCCAGTGGCATTATCTGTGTTGAGCAGCCAGACTTCTTCACAGTGCACGCAGAGCTGCAGAGTTTGGCAGCCATTAAATTCCTTGCTAAGTGATAGAGAGTCAGCAGTGGTTTATGGGCACTGTTCTTCCCTAGATGCATACATGCGCAGCCTACAGTCACTCCATTTGCTGTTCCCATCCAGTGTTCTGTAGCATGCAGAGGGCTGCCCACCCACTCGCCCTGCAGATCTCGACTCAGCAGACGAGATACCGCACTGGCACATAGTAACCCACCCACTCCAGCCCCCGGAGTGGCAACATGTCCCTCAACAGGCATTCCTGTCCATTCCTGTGCAGCATGCAGAGGTCTACCCACCCACTCACCCACCCCATGGAGCTCCATTTTCCCTCACAGCTATTACATGGGTAGGTGACATGGATCTAATTAGCAGTCCTCTCTGTGCATGCACTGAGGCAGTTATGTGCACCAAGGCAGTTACCTTTTCATATATAAAAGCTTACCCCCTAGGCATGTCCCATTGAGTTGAGAGTGACAGCCCCCTGAAGATACTGACCCCGACTTCGAGTGAGAGAAAGAGGAAGGGAGGGAAAGAGGGGGGGAGAGAGAGAGAGGAGATGCCAGTGATGTGATATTGTTCCCGACAGAGAGACAGAGTCTGAGATAGAGATGGCCATGTTTCCAAACCCCTCCCATCCTCTATCAAAGCTGTTCCATGCTGATCTGCTCCTTCTCCATACCCTCAGTTAATGCTGATGCGGCTAATGAGGGAGAAAGAAAGAGTGTCAGAGACATACAGCTGTCATGACTTACAACTGTCCTCCCAAAGGTGTGTTTCACATCTGTGCATTTGCTTCCAGCAATGCGATGATTGGTTTGGCAAATGCATGGGCAGAAAAAGTGAAATTGTTGTCCCGCAGCAGTACTAGACAGTGGCAAGAGGCTGGAATTGGACCTGTAATTTTGACATGCTGCACTGTCCTCTCTGTTCCCCCACCACCGTGCTGTTTTCCAGAGACAGACATTCTGTGAGGAGTGAAAGAAGCTGAACTCAGTCCTGTTGTTTAACTGTGTGTGGCATGGAGAGAGATCACAAGCAGCATGGAGACTGAGAGACAGAGACAGCATTAAATCAAACTTGTTTTGAAATGCTGCTCTGTCCTCTCTGTTTCCCCACCACCATGCACTGCCCTTTGTGTGTCCTGAATATGGGCTATCCCTTCCTTACTGTACTATGAAACAGTCAACCTCAATTTCAGCAAGGCCTTCAACACTGTACCACAGAAGAGGCTGGTTAACAAAATGGGTATTCTGGGCATAGGGCACAATGTGGAAAACTGGGTTAGAAACTGGCTAATGGTCAGGAGACAGAGGGTTGTGGTAAATGGGATACAATCTGGGGAGAAGGGGATAACCAGCTGTGTACCTCAAGGATCAGTCCTTGAGCCAGTCCTGTTCAATGTCTTCAGTAGTGACATTGCAGAGAGGCTGGAGGGAAAACTCTGCCTGTTTGCAGATGACACCAAAGATCTGCAGCAGGGTGGATACTCCAGATGGGGTGGAGAGAATAAGGAGGGACCTGGGGAAGCTTGAAAAATGGCTGGAGGTGTGGCAACTGAGATTCAGTTCTAAGAAGTGCAAAATAATGCACCAGGGGTGAGGGAACCCTGGGGAGAGCTATAGGATGTGGGGGGGGTGGTGATGATCACCAAAGAAGAAAGGGACCTGGAGGGTTATCATTTCAGTTGACCTAAAGATGTCTAAGCAAAGTACAAAGGCTGCAGAGAGGGCCAGTGGCATGCTGGGGTACATAGGCAGAGGTATCACTAGCAGAAGGCAGGAGGTAGTGATGTCATTGTATAAAACACTGGTTAGGCCCCACCTAGAGTGCTGTGTGCAATTCTGGAGGTCACACCTTCGTAAGGACATTGACGGTGGAGGCGGTCCAGAGAAGGACGACTAAGATGGCACAGGGCTTGCACCAGAAAACATATGAGGAGAGATTAAAGGATCACAATATGTGCTCACTGGAGGAGAAGAGGGATCAGGGGGACATGACAGAATCATCTAAGTACCTTAAAGGTATAAACAAGGTGCGGGGGGAGACATCTTCAAATACAGGAGTACAAGAATGAAGCGGCATGATATGAAATTGGAAGGTGGCAGGTTAAGGGGAAATGTAAGGAAGTTCTTCTTCACAGAGATGGTGGTGGACACATGGAATAGTCTGCCACTGAAGGTAGTGGGAGCAAGCACAGTTGAAGGATTTAAACATGCCTGGGACAGGCAATTGTTCCCCAAAGGAATTCAACTTGTCATGAAATCCCAAGTAAAAGGGATCATGTATCCTAATACCTACAGAGCAAAAATATGACACTATTTAACCTTACTCCTATCTGCGTAGTAACATTTCCAAGGATTCTGGATAGAACCACAATGAAATAAAACTGCCACCTTCCCCAGGGTAATGTAACTAGAAGTAAATATTAAGTATGTCTGTAAGACCAGAGGTCTAACATACCTACATTTTCACAAATCACTACAATACTAGCCTAATGTAAAAGGATCTGTCCAGGACCCCCATGCAAATGAGATCTCACACCCCAATATGTTCAGAGTTAAAAAAAAAAATATGTGACAGTCTATGATAAAACTCTTGTATGTACAGTAACAGACTAGGTAATCTGAATATGGCTCAATGGAATCAACCTCACTCCCAGGTGAAGGTAAAAAGTAAGGAGGAATTAATATTTATTATGTGTGTGAAGTAAGAGTAGTAACACACTGTAACTCCATGTGTCTAAATAGAAGCCTACCTCAATGCGACCACAAGCCCCACACCTGCTATATTCACATACATCACAACACATACTCACATACATACACTCATACACACACACACACACCCGAACCCCACACATGCTGAAGTCCTAAAATATGCCAGTCTGAAGAAGAAGAGGTCTGTGGATGTCAATTTCTGTAATGTCCCATGCAACCCAGATCAATGTTCATCCCATCTGCTACCATATTGAGATGTAAAATAAGTTTAATCTCAAAAGCGCGTCTCTGTTGTGTGTTTTTGAGATTTCCTTTTAAGACCATTACTGACATATCCAAAACTGAGTGGTCAGGCTGGGAGAAGTGGTGCCCCACTGGTTTTTCAGTTTTCTTTGTTCTAATAGTATGTCTGTGCGAGTTCATCCTAGTGCAGAGCTGTTGGCTTGTCTTTCCAACATAACCTGTTTGTGGACAACTCTTGCACTGAATGAAATAAACATGTTGTGATGTGCATGTACAACCCCCATATACCTTGAATTGTATGTTTTGTGATGTAACCACACAGCATACCTTTCAACCTTTTGTCCCTCCCCATGTGGAACATTGCCTCTCAAAATGTGGAACAAATAAGCAAAATGTGAAACACTTAATCATATCTTTACCTAAGAAACTCAGAACACTGTTAAAATGTTTGCATTTATATTCAGAAAGTCTGTTATTAATTGAATAATATATTTTCTGCATCATTTACTATAGATTTTTGCTTTATAATGTTAACACTGAATGTGGGACAAGTCCTCACAATGTGGAACAGTGAGCTTTTGTGAAGTAAAAATGAGGAACGTTCCTCATAATGTGGTACAGTTGAGAGGTATGCCAGACAGTCTGAGGTAGAAATTAGCTCACAAGTCTTACAGGTGCATTAGTTGCAGGGCCATGTGCCATTGTGTGACATGGTATTCTGTTCTGGTGAAAGCTTACTCCTAATAATCAAGCTGGCTAAATTTGGTGGTTGTTTAAAAGATAGTAGTGGTAGTTCCTTAAAAATACAATTAAGGGTTTCATCCTCACTAAATATTGGGTGGAGGTCTTTAATAATCTTATGCAGAAGTTTAAGGTCTGGATGATATGTGACCACTAAGGGTATTCCTTCTGTAGCTGTCTTTTCTTTATATTGAAGTAGCTGTTGCCTTGGTACATGCATTGCATGTTCTGTTATCCTGTCAATTTCTCTGGAAGAGTGTCCCTGCTCAATGAAGGTGTTTTCCAACATAGCCAAATGTGTATCTCTGCCATCCTCATTTGAACAAATATGGTGACATCGGAGTGCTTGACTGTACATGACAGATTTTTTATGTGGTTTGGGTGATTACTTTTCTTGTATAGGTATCTCTGTCTGTCTGTTGGCTTCCTGTAAATACATGTATGTAAGGTTCCATCCTTAATGGTGACTAAATCTACTAAATATACTAAATCTAGATTATTATGATTCAGTGAGGTTATCTGACCTAGCTCTTGATGACTTACAGTGAATGTGTGTGATGTGTGCCACACAAAACACAGACTTAAGATAACAGGCTAGTAAATCCATCAGACATGGGGGGTCAAGATACATTATCTGACCCTTGCTTTTGAAAGTGAGAGGTCAGCTGACCCCCCTGACCCCCTGGCTCTGCCACCTATGCTAGAAGGTTAGGAGGCCTGTGCTCCCAAATCTTAATAGCTATTAATGTGTGGCCCAACTCAGAGTGGTATTTTTCTGGTTATACTCTCAGTACAGTGCCTGGTGGAGGGAGTTAGAGATTCGGGAGGAGGACCTCATAAATTTGAATAAGATTTGGTTAGCTACTCCAGTTATTCCAATAGGAGACATCACTTTGAATCCTTATACAGCGAGCACATTGAAATGTTGGAGAATGTTATTAGACTCCAAATACTTCAAAAAGGTTAGCTTTTTCCTCTGTTCCCTCCTTCATCTGAGCTTCTTTCATCTGGCTTTGATGGATTAAGGATTTCACAGGTGGGAGAGACAAGGTATACATTTAACTAGATATTTCTTAAGGAATGGCACTTAGCTATCATTTGCAGAATAGGTGCAGCTTTATGGTATCTGCCCTTCAGATCATTTTAGACATTTGCAAACCATTAGCTAGATCAAAACTTTGCTTCCATGACCATGTGCAGAGCATGAACTGAGATGGGCAGCTAACTACAAGCTCTTGACAATCCTCTCATAAAAAACAGAAAAGAACAGTGAAAAATGGATGTAGACACTATCTGAATATTTTATTTGTTAAAATAAATTGCACTCAAGTGAATTCTCGATCGGGCGATCATGTGCAAGGTAAACTGTTTTCAGAGTGAAACAAAATTCAAACTGCTATCGCTATGTTAACCACAAATTCAAGAGCCACAGCCACTGCAATAAGACCATTGGGAGTGGACACTTCTCTCAAACCTCAAAAGAAATCAGAACTCTTGATTATAAAGGAAATGCTGAAAGGAATTAAAATAGATATCTTGGACATGAAATCCTCAATGTCATAGCTTCACCAGGACTCAGAGGAGTTTAAACGGAGGTTTGAATCTACAGTGGACAAAGTAACTAAAATGCAGGAGGATATACCACTTTTACAAGACAGCTCAGACTATTATGATAAAGAGCTAGTCTACATCCTTGACATAGTGGACAATCTGGAAAATAAGTGTAGGTGAAACAATCTGAGGATTACAGGAGTGCTTGAAGGAGAAACATGACTTGATATCTACAAGGGCTATTCACTGAGATTTTTCAAAAAAATTGGAACTGGCCATTGGAAATAGAAAGAGCACACCACTCTTTCGCCCCAAAACCACAGAAAGGAGCTAATCCAAGGTCATTCATTGCCTATTTTCTTCAGTATTCAGTTAAGGAAGATCTACTATGGATGGCAAGGGAAAAACAGAACCTAAACTGGAGGGGCTCAATGATCTTGCTTCATCAAGACTTTTCAGCAGAGATTGTTCAGAGGAGGAAGAAGTTTGCTGAGGGAAAAACAGGCTCTGCAGATGAATGGCATTAATCATTTCATGAAATATCCTGCAACTTTATTGCTTCAGCCCAGTTCTGGACCCACTGTAGCCTGAGCAACTGCTGATATGGCCTGGGACTTTTTGGATTGAATAGCTGGGAAAAAGGGACAGTCAGACACCAAGAGACATTATGATGGAAGAACACAAAATACCACTCTTTCAAAAAAGACCAGCCTGGAGAGATCAATGGATTTGGAACACTGCCCACATTCTCAGAATCCTGACAACAGTTCACACACTTTCTCACACTCTGCGCACAGCTGTAATAGGAATCAGTTATTGTCTGGCATAAACTTAATCTCTGCTATCTCTCAGGTTCCAGCATCTCCCACATACACCAGTGTATCAAGTCACCTACCTCTGAAGAGTATTAACCTGTCTATTGAGAGGAAGAGTCATCCTGCAATCAAGGGATACTCAAGTTCAACCTCCAGGAGTATAACAAACACCAGGAAACCTACATGGAGCCGTAGCAGGAACAGAAGGGAATCCTCAAGTTCCTACTCATCACCTAGCCAATCACCAATCCCTTTACCACTTGAGGGCCAACCAGAGGAGGAAATGCTGACTTGCTGAGAGAAAGGAAGAAAAGAATGGATGTTTGGTTACTTTCACCAAATCCAAATGCATGTTTCTGGGTGTCATGACCCCCGGTAGCTTCCAGGAAATAACTCACTAGGAAGAAGCGCGTCCCAACAGGATGCTGCATCACCATGTCCTTTCTTGTCAGACCTGTTAATTGCAAAACAGGAGAATCTGGGTTAAGACTAACAGCTAGCATATCATTCTTTTATATTCCTCAATCAACCTCATATTTCCGAATTTAGGGTTGAACAGCTGCATTTGAAGCCCGGATTTGAAGTTAATACCCCCTCAGTGCGGTAGGTTACACATGGTGCAGCTAACTACCTGGCACGCCAAAGTTGTGGAACATTAAATTGCTGACTCTGTTTTCTCTGGGAGGAAGCAACTGTTCTGTTTATAACATGAAACAAAAAAAGGAGGGTGGGCTGAAATCTGATGTCTAATGTTGTTATTGTGGGGGACTCAGGGACTCCTCTCCTGTCCCGGCTTGTGTCTGCTTATCCTTTAATGAATGGCTGATGTTGCTATTTGTGGGGCGGAGGGACTTAGGGACTCCTCTCCTGTTCCGGCTTGGGTCTGCATTTGACACCAATGTATATCTAATGTTGTTATGGTGGGGGGCTCAGGGACACCTCTCCTATCCTGGCTTATGTCTGCATATGTCATAATGCATGTCTGATGCTGCTATTGGGGAAGGGGACTCAGGGCCTCCTCTTCTGTTCTGGTTTTTGTCTGCAGTTGGCATCAATGTATGCCTAATGATGTTATTGTGGGGGACACAGGGACTCCTCTCCTGTCCCTGCTTGTGTTTGCATATGCTATTAATGCATATCTAATGGTGATACTATGACCACAAGCAGCTATTGCAATATACAGTAGTTAGGCAGCCCTATAGCAGAAACATAAAGGAAAAGGAATCTAAGAGCTTACTATGATATATTGCTATGGAGTGGGTTCTTAGATCTCTTTGTGAAGTATACCTCAGCCAGCTATATATATACAGTATATATATATATATATATATATATATGTATGTATGTATGTATGTATATATATAAAACTTACATACAGTTTACTTCAATAAGCACAACCAAGTGAGGAAGACTGGCAACCAAGGTTAAATAATAACTCAACAAGAATAACCAAAAAGTAACAATAAATAGTCCAAAGACTAAAAGCTGCTGTGCACCGAAGTTCTAAAACTCCAAGATGCCTGCAGATTCAAGTGACTCTAAGCAGACAGACTCACATTTACTTGACTATTGCTCTCAAAGATGTATACCCTTGATGAAAGGAGGGACAGGGGGGACATGATAGAAACTTTTAAGTACCTCAAGGGAATCAACAAAGTCCAGGAGGGTAGCATCTTTCAGAAAAAGAGATGTGTAAGGACAAGGGGGCACAATTTAAAGTTAGAGGGGGGACGGCTCAGGGGTAATGTGAGGAAATTCTTTTTCACGGAGAGAGTGGTGGACACATGGAACCGCCTTCCTGGAGAGGTTGTGGGGTCTAAAACAGTGGAGGAATTCAAACATGCATGGGACAGACAGAAGGCAATTATAGTGGGGGGTTGCAGGAAATAGGCTGTTGGTTAACTAGAATCTGCAGCTTATCCAGTAGGTAGAGAAATGGTCAGACTGGGTGGGCCAAGTGGTCCTTATCTGCCGTCAAAGTCTATGTTTCTATGTTTCTTAGCAACTTATGCATAACTTGGTTTGCCAGCTTATTACCTCAAGAACAGCCAAAGCTTATTTAGTGACAGTTATGTATGTGTGTGTGTGTGGGGGGGGGTAAGTTATAGTCTAATAAGCAGAAGGCAGGCAGGCATACAAATGTTACTGTTGATAACAGAAATGATCCTATTTTTATTTTTTATTTTTTAATGTCCTGTAACAAGGGACAAATAGATCCAAAAATTGTAACAAGAGGTTCTGATACAAAGTCTAGAGTGTTGAAATATAACTCATACTGTGATCTTCTTCAATTTCTGAATGCTTAGTTTGAGAGCAATAGTCAAGTAAATGTGAGTCTGTCTGCTTAGAGTCACTTGAATCTGCGGGCATCTTGGAGTTTTAGAACTTCAGTGCACAGCAGCTTTTAGTCTTTGGACTATTTATTGTTACTTTTTGGTTATTCTTGTTGAGTTATTATTTAACCTTGGTTGCCAGTCTTC
Organism: Neoceratodus forsteri; assembly: GCA_016271365.2. NCBI lineage: Eukaryota > Metazoa > Chordata > Ceratodontiformes > Ceratodontidae > Neoceratodus > Neoceratodus forsteri. Next base: position 1,319,963,616 of record CM028132.1, read on the forward strand.
CTCACTTGGTTGTTTTATTGAAGTAAACTGTATATATACTATATATATATATATATATATATATATATATATATATATATATATATATTCTGTTTGTGTGTGTGTGTGTGTATATATATATATATATATATATATATATATATTCTGTGTGTGTATATATATATATATATATATATATATATATATATATATACTGTATATATATAGCTGGCTGAGGTATACTTCACAAAGAGATCTAAAATCTGATAATATTTTGAGGCTTTATAAAATGGGCAAAATCAACCTAACAGCAAGTACCTGGATTGTTAAGGGGTTAGGTACCCCAATTAACAGGAAACAAAATACTTAGTTATCTGCAGAAAGAAAAGGTGGATATAGCACTATTACAAGAAACCCACTTATTAAGAGAGGAGGCTGAAAAGCTAGCTAGGGCTTGGGTGGCACAAATTGAATTCATTGCCTTTAACTCCAGTAAAAGGGGAACTGTGAGATTAATAAGGAAGTGGGTACATTTCACAAAAACATCACACTATGCAAACCCAGAGGGTAGATTCCAAGTCCTAACTGGAGTTATCAAGGGTAGAGAACTAGCAATCTGTAATGTTTAGATGCCTAACACAGGGCAAGCTAACTTTTTCAATGATATCAACTTAAGGTTAGGCACTATTAAGAACAGGGACATCATCCTGGGGTTGAGATTTTAATGAAACTCTTGATGCAGTTTTGACAGAAGTGGCACTCCAACAGTTATAAGATCTACTGGATCAAGAAAACCTTGCATACAGAAAATCTAAACATGGTAGACTCCTGGCACCTACTGAATCTTCAGAGAAGATATTATACATTTTTACTCTCGCAAGCACTGTTCATGTAGCAGGCTGGACATGATTCTGATCTTTAAGTCGCTTACCTTGGAATTACTTCAGCCCAAATTAGAGACTTGGTCTTCTCAGATCATGCACTTTCAAAAACAGTCCTATCCCTGGGTGGGGATAAGAGCAAGGTCTCTAGATGGAGGCTTAATGTCTCGCTTTTGTTGGATCCAAAGTTTATAGACTGGATGAACAAAGAGGCTACATGCTTTTTTGATATCAACAACAATGGGGGAGTGGGTTTTGACTGTTTGTTTGACACCTTCAAAGCATATATGAGAGCTAGAATAATAAGATTTTCAGTAGCTAAAAACAGGGAAACACTGTTGGATCTTTCAATAAAGGAAGCTAAACCAACTACTCTTGAACAGAAATTCAAAGGCAGATCACTGGCAAATAAGTATCTTCTGAGCAAAATTACTAACCTGAAGTATGAAATTAACAGAGGCTGAGTATGCCATTTGTAGAGTCAGGCAGAGAAGGTGGATACGCTGTTGGCTTATAGACTTAAAAAAAGACACTAAAAAATGGCACTGCAGGAATTGAAAATTCTCAAGGTGTATTACTGTCTAACAACAAAATCTCAATGGAATTTGAGAAATTTTACAAGGAGCTTTATAAAAGTAGACAAAATGGTGGTCAACTAGAAGTCAACACCTTCTTGTCCTAGTCAGGCTTATCTAAACTGTCAGACTTAGATAAGGAACAACTAGATAGGCCCATCTCTGAGGTGGAATATTGTAGAGTCATAAAGGAACTGCCCTCCAATAAAACACCTGGCCCTGATGACCTACCAGGAGAATTTTATAAATCTTTTTTGAGGGGCAAGGCAGGGTTGTCCTTTATCACCATACTTTTTTATTCTAGCACTAGAACCTTTAATATGTAAAACTCTCTGTCAATAAACTTACAAAATATATAAAAAACAGGGGTAATAACTAATAAGATCTTTGCTTTTGCAGACAACATTCTGCTCACCATTTCCAACCCCTATCTGGCCATTAAACCACTGGAAGACTTACTGGATGCTTTTGCTACAATAGCGGGATTGGACATAAATTGGAAGAAAATTCAGGTCATGCCACTGAATAAGGTTATGAAACCAGAGCCAACGTTAGGTAAATTGAGGGAGAAAACCTGGTGCACAAAATGTTCAACTTATTTAGAGATTAAGATCCCAACAGACAGTAAAAGGATTCTGGACCTTAATCTATCGCCGATACTCTCGGAAATAAATAAGGACTTAAAAATGTGGACGAAACCAAATTTCTTTTATGTGGGAAAATTAACTCCATAACAATGATGGTGGATCCTAAACTGTTCTTTCTATTCCAGAATATCTCAATCCAAAAAAGCAGACAAATCTTCAAGAGGTTACATGGTATGATCAGGACATTTTTATGGGGAGACCCCCTCCCAAGGCTTTCCTTAAACAAATTGAAAGCAAGTAAAACAGAAAGGGGATTATTACTTCCCCACTGGGAAAAATACTTAAAGGCTTTTAGATTTAAACAAGCAGCTTGGTATCTCAAGTCACTTAATGAACCTGTCTGTCCTTTATAGTTCAGAGTAGAAAAACAGATGGTTTACCTTTACAAGTTTTCTGATTACTTGTTCATTACAACACCCTTGAGGTTGAGGGAGAACATATGTATCTCTGATTCTCTCATCACCATCACAAAGATTCAAACTTAATTAAACATTATTGAGGAACCACAACAGGAATTGACAGCAATTTGGAATAACTCAACCCTGCTATACAATGGCAGTTCCTTGGAAGACCCTGGGTGGAGCATTGGGCATTACAAACCTCAAAGACCTGTTGAATAACTTGGGCACCTTACTGTTGTTTGAAGCACTAAAGCAAACATTCAAAATCCATGCATTTCACTCTGTGCTCTATTTCCAACTTAGGAAGGCTCAGCATGACACTCTTATGGGCCCAAATGTATGTCTTCCAGGAAACTCACAGTGCAGCCAAATTCTAAAAGTGGTAAACCTCAAGAAAGGGGTAAGCTTAGGGCACAGGCAACTTATGGACTCCTTAGACCAACCCATGCTAACATTATCAGCAAAGCAAAAATGGGAATGTGATATGGGGGGTGGGTATTTCTTAGTCAGAATCAGTCTGTTCATGGAGAAATGTTAACCTTACTAGCAAAGGAATTCTAAGGAGAACTGTACAATACAATATTTTGCATTACTACTATTATTCTCCTCTGAGACTGCAGTTAATGGGTTTCCTTCCAAATGGGCCATGCTGGAAATGCAAGCAGAAACATGCCAGTTTGTTACACGTGCTCTAAGAATGCCCACATATTCCTTTATCGAAGAACATACATCAGATCTGTGAGAATGCTTATAATATCACAATACCTTTCACCTCGAAGTTCCTTGTACTTGGAATTGACCCTGAAACTGGGCATATAAGTAAACATCAGAACACTGGGATATGGGCTGCTATCCTTACTTTCAAAAGATTATTATCAAATTGGAAACAACACTCATCTCTATTCAAGAGTGATATGCCAAGCCTGGAGAAGTTATCAATACTGAGCATATTGCTCGCACTGTGTCTGGAAATCTACCCATTTTTAATGCCATGTGGTCTCCAATCTTAACTCTTTTGGGTGAAGATTGAAGAATCGCTATTAGTAGTCATAACACCTTTAAAGTATCTGTCAGCTACAGCTTACTGGAAATAAAACCATTTCTAAATTAGTGCCGAACTGCTTGAATGGAATATGTTTAAAATAATAAACACTCTGCACACAATGACTGGCTTAGGACATTGAAGTCTAGGTTGATTAGAAAAGACTACAACATATGTATGCTCATTCTGAATAAATATAAGGAATGTTATTGTTTGCACTAGAGAATTTATTGTAACTCATGAACTAATTGAAATATGTTTGCATATAATTCATTTGTAAATCAATAAATATCTTAAATGGAAAAAAAAACTTTTCTTCCCTCTCCATCATCAGATGCTCTGACTCCCCCTATCATAGATATGCAGAGGATAGCGCTGAAAGGACGAGTTCCCTTAATTTACATGATTTCTTATATACAGTGAAGCTCGCCATGATGAAATCCAATTTTACAGCACTCTGCAGCATGCTGCAATGGAGTTACTATGGAAAACAATGTCATTTTAATGGCATTTAGTCCCTTTTGTCATGCAGGAAACTGTGACATTCACTTCATCCTGTCAGTGTCACATTTTCCTGCATGACAAAAGGGATTAATTCCCTTTGAAATTACATTGTTTACTGCAGTAACTTCATTGCAGCATACTGCAGAATGCTGCAGAAGTAGGTTTCATCATGGCTAGCTTCACTGTATATGCAGCGGTGTCCTCCTTGAAGCGAAGTTACCCTGCAGGACAGGCAGGGATGCATGGGAGTCTGATTTGAATTACCTGTTAAGAACCTGGTTTAGAAAAGATGTTAAATGTTTACACATGGGTACTGCATCCTATGGCTGGAGGGAATTCTCACGGAAGGTTACAATTTGTTATTTCAAAATACCAGCTATTTAGGTGAAATATTTGCAGGGTAGGGGAGCATTGTGTTGGAGAGGCTATGGACATTCCCCAGCCACCCACAGACATACAGTATTTTGTTGGTCCTGTGTGGAGCTGCAGCCATTTATACAGGCCCTGCAAGGGGTGTTATCAGATATTTTGATCACTCCCATACAATTCACCCCGACTTCTTCTTGTTCAACAATTAACCAGAGGACTTATGAGACCCTGATAGCAGGAAGTTACTTAATATCTGTATTTTAACAATGAAAAAAGCCACAGCTAAGAAGTGGCTTGTCCTGGGGGCTCCTACCACAGGACAATGGCAAGACCTCATGATAGGGGTGTATAAAATGAAGAAGCTTCCTGCACTGGTAAATAAGTGCCAGGACCAATTTTAACTACTTTGAAGATGCTGGGTTTTATATATCATGTTACACAGACCAGAACTTATTCCATAGGCAATACACTGGACATAGTCCAGTGCTCACTTATTATTTATGACGATAAATGTATCAGTTGATTATGCTCATTGTAAGCCTTTTATTAGTCATTATTATATTAACTGTTTATTTATATTCTTAAGTTTGTTGTTTCATACTGAATTTTTGATGTCAGCTTGGATTTACATGTATTGTAGATGTTTATTTTATGAATGTATTATATGTTCATTGTTCTTCAAATTACTTAAATAAATAGTTTAAAAAAAAGAATCTGGGGTATGCTTTAATTGTCCTTTCCATGCCATTGCTTGATGAACTACAAGGATTACAATGATGATGTGCAACATTATTAAACAGGGCAGTCAGAGGGCTAAAGAATGTAATGATAGAGATTAATGACAAGAAAAAACAAATGATAATTATGTGACAGTTATCTACTGTAAGCCAAACAGAATACAGGAAAGCTATCATTTAATGCCCTACAAACTACTACAACCACTTCCTTAGCCGATTATTCACATTTTATATAAACTTTCAATACAGTAGTTTATCTACATTTTAGACATGCCATATTTATTCACATTTCAGATACTCTCATAACAGTTTACTACCATTTATGAAATGGCTAGAGATTTTCCAGCAATATGATTGGTCAGTAGCTATGCACTAGAACTGTTTAACACACAACCACATATAGTCAAGCAAGGGGCACCTCAAAAACAGGATATATATCAAGCCACCCTCAAAACTGCAAACCCCAGAATGGCAACCATATTGGAAGTCCTAGCCACAGTAGCCCCAAAACATTAAACTCCCAATTACTTGCCAAAAAATGACAGTTGTACCAGAAACAAACTTAAACATGTCTCTCACAGAAGATCTGATAAATGTCTTACAAGATGAGAGCAAGCAAAGAGAAGAAGAAAATAGTCACCCTGAAACTTCTGTGGAAGCCGTGGCAACAGCACCTCAGCCCACTGTAAGTACTCATTTCCAAGAGTACAGTAACGATGAACTAAACAATATCAAGAGCCAAAGAAATGAAAAAAATACATTAAGAGCCACATTATGGGCTCTCATAGTATTTAATGAGTGTGCAACAACTACAAGCACAGCAGTAAACTGGCAAACTGCCAACAAGTCACAGCTAAATTAAATTTTCTGAAGGTTCTATGCAGAGGCCTGCATGACCACTAGACAAGAGTATGCAGTGTCCAGCTTTTGGAGGTTCTGAGCAGCATTAAATAGACACCAGGGGTCTGTGGCTGTCAGCCACATGTTTAAAATTCTGAAAGATGGTGAATTTAAATCTAGCCATACCATGTTCACTGCAGAGCTCAACATGTACCGCAGGGCTCATAAAGATAAATTGGAGCACCATGAGCCCCTCAGCAAGGCAGAACTGAAGAAATTGAGAAATTCACCAGCCCTCTCCCCGAACACCACAACTGGCCTTGTGAGGAAGTTCTGGGTGGATATTTAATTATTAATGGCCAGGCATGGATGAGGGGGGACAGTGGCAGCTGAAACCAAATAATTTCATTATAAAGACAGACAAAAATAGACTAGAATATGTAGTGCTCAACTTAAATGATCACACCAAAAGTCATACAGATCCTCTTGAACCTTGCAAACAAACACACAGAGGATACATGATGACCTTCTGTGCCCAGTTCCTAGCTTTAAAAAGTACTTAAGTAAGCTGCCCCCAGACCCAAAAGCACTATATCTCCACCCATGATGTCTCCTCCAAACAGTACTCGACTCAATGCAAATATGGTGCAGAACAGAAGCAATGGGAATAAATTACCTGTCTACTATGTCAAGACTTAACAAGGAGGCAGGACTGAGTCAGTGATACACTAACCATTGTATCAGGGCTATTTTAGTACAGCTTCTACCCGAGTCAGACTTGTCCATTACAGGCAACAGAAATGAAATCTGTTTACAAACTAGTTGGATACCTACAGCAGCAGACAGAAGGAAGTGGTACAACATCCTGTCAGCAAGGCAAGAACAGACAGAAGCAGAAGATCATCCATGCACCAGCACACAGGCACAATCCCAGATGAGCACCTTCCCCTTACACAAATAATTATATGAAATGTTTTCATGCTGCACACATAACACTACCCAAGTGATATGCATGCTGCAAGTATGATTTAAATGTTAAATTGGAACAGATTGCATGTATATGGCATGTGTGCAGCAAGCAAGTGTGGAAATCATGATTTTTATGTTAAATTGGGAAAGACTGCATGCATGTGGCATGTGTGTAAAAAAGCAAGTGGCCACTGATAACTGCACACATAAAAGATAAGTGACTTGCTCAGGATCACACCATACACAACTGGGGGTTGATGAGATTCAAACCCAGGTCTTCATGCCACCAAGTCTCCTGGCTTGCAGTTCAGTATGCCTTTAACTACTAAGCCATACTGTCTGCACACATATGGCTTGCTTGTAGTTCAATACATACTGTATCTGAATACATCTACACATATGTGGCATGCTTGTAGCCACTGTTATGCTTTTCAGTTTTATCCTCTCCTTCATCTCAATTTCACAGTTGAGCTGTAGCACACATACCAATGGAAACATACGTGTTTTTCTCCACCCCAATACATAAACTTACCCACAAAACCACTTAATTACTTCTGTCTTGTCTGTACTCCTAATATTTTCTCTCCATAGTTTTGAATGTTCCACTCAAACAAACTTTAAGGTGCAAACACAAAAGTAGCAATAACTTGACACACACACACACACACACACACACACACACACACACACACACACACATGCAAACATGACCAGCTCTCTCCCTCACATGCACACACACTGTAGCAGGTACAACCATGCTGCTACAGACAACCCACAACATATAGATATAAGTAAAAAGTATCTTACTTGAGTACTAGGGAGCCAGAGGCAGGAGTCTTTAAGAGATGATATCCATAGGTCAGAGTGCTGGGGCATACCCCCTTGAAATGAATAAAGTTATTTTTTATTACTATTTTATATGTTACAATGGTGAGCTGGAGAACAATGAAGGCCACTGTTCTACTAACAAGTCCCTTGTTAGTCGGGAGGTGGCCTTAATTAATCTCCAACTCTCCATCAATAATGTATAAAATAGTAATAAAAAACTACCCCTATTCATTTCAATGGGGCATACCCCTGCAGTCTCCTTTGCCCTTTGTCACAATGTGCATGAGCGTGGGGATGTGGAGATCAGCTTCATGGGAGGGGGGCATAAGCCTGACAATAGTAGGGTTCAGTTCCACCATGCGCGGTGACATGAAATGTCGACCATCATCACAGTGATGGCACAACACCACCAACTGGTGTGTTGTCGCTGAGGGAACTGTTGTTTTCTGTGGGGGGCTTCACCCCTACTCCCCCCAAGCGGGGGGCTCTGCACCCACACTCCCAACACTTAGGATTACTAACTCCAGTCAGAGTTAGTTCAAGGAGGGAGAAAACACCCCAGTCTCAACAGTGTCAAGAAACATGGAGACCATCACAACAAACTGCAGAAAATGTCACTGTGATGGTCTTCGCAGTATTCCCATTGCTGTTGTGATGTGATATCATGGGGCTCCAATAGTCCATGCATACTATATCTCTCAACTGTCCATGAATGCAAGAGACAGCTCAAGAATGTGTGTAACATCTCTAAAAGGTACAACTTATTTGATTTGACTGAAGAGTGATATGCAAATCATAACAATTCAAATGCATAAGATTCATCTGTATATACCTTGGAGCAGAACATAAGATTTTTGGCTTAAACCCACCCATTTACTAATCAATTTATTTCCTCTCTGAAGGTTCCCCCCACCCCCCGAAAAAAACTCTGCCCCGATTTTTCTCCCTGACTCCATTCCATTCAATACCCATCCACTATGGGTCATGAAGCTGCCCAAAGGTGAAGAAACCTGAAAAACACATCAATATTTCAAGTCCTTCCTCCTTCTCCAATCCCCCTGTAAAACAAAAATGTTTACTTTTACTTACCTTATGGCCAGAACATGCAGCCTTGTATAGTGTGCCACCAGACCAGTTTTCAGTCTGCTCCCCCCAACCTTCTTCAACCAGAAGTTGGATGCTAGAACCAACCATCACAGGTCCCCAATGTGGTCTGTGACCAAGTCACCTCACCAACCAAACCCACCCAACCTAGGTTGCTTGCTTCTTGCTTGGTTGCTGCTGTGGCTACTGCCTCACTGCACTGATCAAGGCCTATGAAGGCCACCCACACTGCTGCTAGCACTGCTGCTAAGCCTTGCTTGCTGCCATGGAGGTCTATGCTGTTTTTTTTGCAAGATGAGCTTAGTAGAGTAAGTAGGTAGCCTAGTCTTGAGTTAGCTTCTAGTACACCCTCTGCCCCTTCAGCCACCAGGGGAGACCACCAGAGACTTATTAAGAGTAGAACAATAAAACTATGCTGCCACAACATTGCTGTTGAGAAGTCAGTGCTCATGTGTTCTTTCTTGGCTGGAGCTCATCCACATAACATATGACTGTGCCACCACTAATAGGTGGAGAGAGTGAACAACACATTACAGATACAGTTGAGTCTGAAGAATACCTGCAGCATGAGCACTCACAGGCCAGGTGGGCACTTATTATGCAAAGGATTAAATCCAAATTTAAAGTCATTATTGCCACACCATAAGAACAACCTAGGCACAAATACGGTGGGGGGGGACTTCCCCTCTCTGCCCTACCTAAATGGCACCCCTGCTTAATGGTAGAAATTCATTCTCAGGTACTAATGCAATGGTTTCCTCTGTGTTCTGAGGTACAGGATCTCCATGTTTCATGATGTGTCCTGATCATCATGTGGGTTAGTGTCACTCATTCTCAGTGTCCATATCCCTCATTTCAGTGATAAAATGTGAGGTATGGTGCATGCTTCCAAGACCCTACTCAGCACAAAGAGTGCTGAGCATGGTCATAGTGTATATGCGCAATACAGAAAGACAAAGGGAAAGTAAGTGAGATGAAACAGTCATGGAGAAATACATTTGTAGCACTAACTATGCATAAGGGATTGGCATGGTCCAAAACAAAAAGGACAGGCTTCACAACACAGAAGCCCCTCTTCATACATCTGGAATGGGGATGTTGACTGGCTGTATCCTAGGCATTTAATGCAGTAAGCAAACAATGCTTTACAAATTAATGGTGATTTAATGACAAAAATCAAAAACCATTAAACAACTTGCAGAAGGATCAGCATCAGTGAGTTTACCTAATTTTTATGGGATTTCAAATAAAAATGTATTTTAATGACTCTAATTGCTAACAGTAGTACAAGAAACAGAAACTGATGTGTTTTTTTAGATGAGACTTGCACCAGCTTAGTTGCTGCACATGTGGCAAGTGTGCAGCATGTGAACCTGATGTGATGTTTAAATGATGTTCACACCTGCTTAACTGCTTCACTCATGTCAAATGTGCAACATGCAAACCTGTTGTAATTTTTAGAAGATGTTCACACCAGCTTACCTGCTGCACACATGTCAAGCTTGCAGCATGCTGACCTGATTTGCTTTTTAGACCTGGTTCACTTAGGATCACTTAGTGTATGCAAACTGCATGCAAACATTGCACAATCAGGCATGCAGCATGCATCCCTCATGTACAAAGCATACCTATATTTCTGTAAGGGCTCAGACAGTAGCACCTGCAGAAACTACAGAGCAGTACTTTGAAACTGTAACAATGAACCACTGCACAATGAATTTCAATGGGCCAGTCTATTTTGGCAAGTAATTTTTTTGTTTTTATAGTACAAACAGCAAAAGTGCATCTCCGGCTACATTTCGTTTTGTTGTTTTGCTCCTCCCACAAAAAAAAGGGGACTACTTTCTTCAGCATATTAATATTTTACTCAATAAATTAATATTTGTCAAAAATTCAAAATGGTAGTCACATTCTCTTCTTTTTAATAAATTTTAGCAATTTCATAAACACAACAGGCCACTCTGGGGTGTGCGTTAGACAGTTCTAATGCATGACAAGGGGTAGGATGCACCCAGCCTGTGGCCTCATGCCTCACTACACCCCCTAGCTGTGCATTAGAACTGTCTAATACACACACCCTGTCATATCTTATTGCTTACCTACTCCACAGAAAAAGGTAAAAAAGCACCTTTCACTTAATGTACCACAAAGCTTTCAAAATACTGCTTTCAAAACTCTGAGTCATAAAACAGTAACAACATTCACTAAGCCAGAGTATGCTCAAAATCACTGGTTTCTGCAGTTGATTAAACACTTCGGCATTTGGCCTCACCCAAATCGGCTGAATATTCATTTGTATACTCTGCTACCTGAAAAGTACCACTTACTTGTGTTTATGTTTGAAGTATTCATGCACAGGTTGAAGAATGTTCTCAGTGTAATAACAAATATGTCCAGAAACAGTATTACATAGAAACATAGAAGTTGATGGCAGATAAGGACCGTTAGGCCCATCCAGTCTGCCCTTGTACCCTACCTGTGTCTGTGCCAGCTTACTCTACTTAGTCATTGGTCTTAGCAAATCTTCTCTTTCTCTGTAGTTCCCTTGTGCCTATCCCATGCATGTTTGAATGCTTGCACCAAGCTTGTTCCCACCACCTCCTTGGGCAGGCTGTTCCATGCATCCACCACCCTCTCAGTGAAAAAGAGCTTTCTCACATTTCCCCTTAATCAGTCCCCCTCTCATCTCATGTCATGTCCTCTTGTCCTACTATTCCTTTTATACAGGAAGATGTTTTCCCCTTTCACCTTATTAATGCCCTTGAGATATTTGAAAGTTTCAATCATATTGCCCCTCTTCCTCCTCTGCTCTAGAATATACATGTTGAGATCCTTTAATCTGCTTCATATGCCTTCTGTTGTAGAACCTGTACCATCTTGGTTGCCCTCCTCTGCATTGTTTCTATCCTGCCAATATCTTTGCATAAATGCAGACTCCAGTACTGCATGCAATATTCCAGATGGGGTCTCACCAGCATATTGTACATAAAATCATTACCCCCCTCCTGCAGCTTGTAATACTACTAATACACCCCAGCATCCCTCTGGCCTTCCCTACTGCCTGTTCAGTCTGCTTGGAGGCTTTCAGGTCATCTGTGATAATGACCCTCAAGTTTCTTTTGTTCCCTAGTGTCTGTCAGCAACCCCAATCTGTAGCTTGCTACAGGATTCCCCTCCCCATGTGCATGATTTTTCACTTCTTTATATTAAACCTTATTTGCCACTCTTCAGGTCATCTCTTCAGTTTTTCAAGATCTGTTCTCATCTTATCCCCCCCTCCCCAGTCAGCAAACATCATTGTTTCTAGAAATGCTTTAACAGGTCTGTGTTGATAAAAAAAAACAAAACAAAAAAAACTCATACCATAAATGGTTTCTGCAAAAGCATTAATGAATACTTAAACTGCAAATAACTGTATACAAAGATTTATCTTTCACCCTTGATGTAAACAGAAATGTATTTCTCATTGCTCAGTGTTCGTTCTCCTTTCTTATGGTTTCCCAGTCTTCAGGTCATTTAGTGGTTCAAGACGTAAAATATTAGGTGCCAGACTAAAGTCCAAAGGAGAATTCAAGTACTTTTCTGTGTGAATGAAGCTGTAAGTTGGACAATCTTCTCATGAACTCTTTTATCCCTGTACAGGGTTTATGTAGAGTCAGACTGCATGATGCACATCACCACTCACCACTGTCACAGAATGTAGTGCCTAGTGTTGTATAGCGTTCAATCAGGAAAACATCTCCACGGTTGCTGCAAAAATGCATTATGTCTTTATTGCCTAGACTAATAGCACTCTAGGTTAACTGAAATAGTATTGCATGGGGCAGATAAAAAACAAACAAAAAAACTCATTCTTAGATATGATGTCTCAAATGCAAAAAAAAAAATCTGCTGAAATTATAGGACTTTGGTGACAAACAAAGTAACTCCCTTTTACAAAGCTGAAAAATGTGTTCCTCTATGAAAATCTAAATGATATCTGCCTAAAATATTTGATAAAATAAATGCATGGTAGTATTCATTTATACAGTATTATTATTATTAGGCAGTATAGTGTGGTGCTTAAGAGCACTGAGTTACAAACCTGGATAAATTAATTTGAATCCCACAGCTACCACTTGTATATTGTGTGACCATGAACAAGTCAATTAACTTCACTTTGCTCACAGGACACTCCTGAAAACAAGTCTCATCTTAGTTTGTCTTTCCTTGTCAAAAGTTGTAAAATAAAAATAATAAAAATTAAAACTATTATTAATATTATTATTAGAAGTAGCAGTCATAGCAATGTATTTATCATAGCAATGTATATATCAAAAAACACCTTCAGAGCTCAGAACATCAGAGATTAAAGTGATACTGTAGTCAGAACACAAAATGGAAAAACAGCAATAAACACATGTAATGTAGCAGAATACAAAATTGCAATAAAGTGAAATTTCAAACAAGATAAAATACAAAACAAAAATTTAGGACGAGGTAAACTATTACAACAAAATCATCAAATACATTATTGTATCTTTTAGCACAGCTGCTTGCTCTATTCACAGCCAGCACTGACTGAATGTTTTGTCTTACATCTTAGTGAAAACTCTATAGTTGACACTGCCAGAGCCAGTCAGTCATCATCAGAACATATTTGAAAAAAAGTTCAGTTTACTGAGTACTTCTAAAGGCTATAATTAGCATATGTGCAAAAATAAGCATCTTCTAAATTTACCTTTGGCATTTTATGTTGCTTGATCACCCCCCACACTATGAACAGCACAAAGAAAGCCCGTTTATGGAGACAATTGCCAAAAATAGGCATGCTGTGCAATTTCCATGGAGAAGTGCCATGTTATGGAATATATAAAGACTGGAAAAGGTGTAAACATGATAAACAGCCATTCATTAAATACACCCAATAAAAGCATGTTAAAAGATCCATATTCAAAATAGACCATAAATCTCCATGTTAAAGAATTAGAAAAGTAGCTTTAATACAAGTGATGGGTGCCTTCTAACAAATAACAACATAAAAGTAAAGTATAAATCAAGTTTATGAGGGCAATCGGATCAGGGCTAAAGATAAAACACAACATGCGATGGTAAACTTCAGATTCAGAGAGATCATCATTTACCATGTACTATATATAAAAACGATTGCCAAAAATATGCATGCTGTGCAATGTCCATAAAGGAAGGCCATACTATGAAATACGTTTCTTTCTAAGGAATATTTATCTTAATGCCAGATCAGTGTTATATGAATGACCACAAAAGTATCCACAGAAACATGACTGTTAGAATTAAAAAAAGGTGGAAAGGCATAATGCGCCTAATGGTCCCTATGCATGAAAGTGTGGAGTGGCTACACACCATGTAATATGGACATGTAGCCACCCCACACCAACTGCACCCCCATGTGCAGCATGCATGAAGGGGGGACATGCAGACCCACTGTGCCTGATCCCCATGTCTGTAGACAGCTCCATGCCAGAGGAATGCCAGCACTATGTGGTATTCACTAGCCCACATAATGCTGGCCACGTGGATGCAGAGGGTGGCACACGGTACACCAGGGACACCCTGCCATAACCTACTGCATGCCCCCACAGGCACAGGCCTGGAGTCACCGGGGAGCTGGGACAGAGCACACCATGCTGCCCCAATCGCTGGGCAGCAGAAAGTGGCAGGGGTGGCTGAACAGGTGAGGGCCAGGACATTTCATGAGTGATGGAACCAGGACTGTAGGGCGCTGTGTGGGTTTGGGTGCATGCAATAGAAATGCACATGTTCAGATTCGCACCATCCTATGCGCGAGATCCACAATGGGTCCTGGGGGGGCATCCCATTGGATGCCAGCCCGGGATGACGACTCCTCCCCTGGCTACCCTGCAGAGTCCTGTGCACCGCGGGGAGGAGCCACAGACAGGTGTCCAGCATTTGTGAATGCCAGAATGGGTGCACCTTCCCATGGGGCACAGGGTTTCAGGTGGGGTATGCACATTTTGCGCATACTTATGCACCATTAGTGCATAGGGGCCAAATAGAGTATAGTCATAATAGACCAGCCAATCATTGAATACACAGTATAAGCTTGTAACAAGAGCCATATACAAAATGGACCACAATTATTCAAGTTAAAATTTATAATGGTCTTAATACAGTTGATACATGTCTCCTAACCATATAACATGGTAAAAAAAAAACATAGCATGGAGCATATTTATGAGGGTGATAAATATTCAATGATTTACCAGTGTATTATGACTATACTCTTATAGCCCTCATTTTACAGTATGGCAGCTTGCACCAAAGATTTGGCTCAAGCACTGTAAAAAGGATCCCCCCAATGGCATAAGTTAGACCAGGGAAAACTGATCTAACTTGCAGCATTTGGCACTCAGGATTGAAAATGGGACTTGAACCCAGACCCCTGATGTACCATGCCAGTGTTCTAACTACTAAGTTATGGGGGCTCAGTGATTAGCAGGCCTCTGGGCTTTCCCTTCAAGCACACACACACATTTCTTTCTACTGTATGTGCTGTGTAACCAGCAGCTAGGCATGTCAGAGACACCAGATAACTTCTTAAGATAGTAAAGCCACTGGGAGGCAATTTTTAAATCATGATGGAAATGTGAAAGGAAAAGTGAAACCCCACTGTGACTTAGTGATTAGAGCACTTGCATGGTAAGTCAGGAGCCTGGTTTCAAGTCTCTGTGGGGTCACACTTTTCCTTTCACATTTCCATCATGATTTAAAAATTGCCTTGCAGTGGATTTACTGTACTGAAATGTTATCTAATGTTTCTGGATAAAAATTACTTCACAGCTCTCAAGGACAATATGTTCGACTGTCAAAGAAATCAAACATAATTTTACAAACAACTGTATCCAAGCATGGATAAATAAAACTTACAATTTTCTGAAGACATACATCTCAAATCCTTAGTGAAACAAGAAATTATGATTCATTACTTATACGTTTTGTGTAAAACTAAATTCAATAAAAAGCTAAAGACGAGGACTTCATTGCAGTTATGCAATTAAAAGTCTCTGGGTGGCTGGTAAACAACACAAAATAACACTGATTGACATTATTGACATTTTATTTAAATTCAGTACAGCACCCATGATATAGAGAGATCTTGACTCTATTTATATTTGAAACATTACCAAGCAACTTCATTACTTATGGATACAAAAAATATGACGTTATATCAGTAAATTGTAACTGTGGCCTACAAGTCTTTGAAGATTTATGTACTCCATGTTGTCATGTACTCTCCATGGAACAAACAAATAAGAAATACATTTTTGGGTAAAATAATAGAGACAGAGGGCCGGATATTCAGAATGCACCAGACAGGGGTGCAAGCCTGGGTGCAGTGCAACTGGGATGTGTCAGGGCATGGTCCGTGCAATATTCAACGGTGTTGCACCATGGCTCAGCACCACTGAATATGGCACTGTGACCGCCAGCATTGCACATGGCACAGTGGCCCTGTGCCAGTGCAAGTGGCTAGAGAGGAGCAGGGGGATGCTCCAGCATAAGTGCAGGTGTGCTAGGTGCAGGAACCGTGATATTCAGCGCTGAATATGCAAATGGGGCCATAATGCATGCAAGGCACAAATGGGGCTATTTTCATGTCATTATAGCCCCATTTGCATGCAGGTGTGCCAATCCCCGGTTACTTGCACCTGGCACTCTGCCAGGCTGCAGCTGTCAAGAACAGACGCTCCCTGCCCCTCAGTGGCAATGTGCCGCAACGCCCAATCATTGGCTTGAATAAAGAACTCCATGCCCTGGTGCTCCAGTGGACCTGCTCCCCAGCCTGATCGTGGGCTTTGTAGAATTAAATGTATCCCTGGTGGTCCAGTGGACTGAACCAGCTCGATTGGGGTTTTGTCAAAGAGTAAACCCTGGTGGTCCAGCAGCAGTACCCCACCCACCCATGCAGTCCTCCACCCCCGCCCCTTCTGATCAGCAGTGGTGGCAGCTCCTCACCGCAAGCCGCCCAGCTGCTCCGCGACTGATAGCGGATAGACGGATGTACGCTTATTGGTCCACAGCATGGGCATGCGCAGACTATTGTATAACAAGTCCCGATATGTGAATGGAATTCATTCACATATTGGGACTGTGTAGTACAGTATGGTCTGCATGCCCTTGGCCCATACTGTGGACCAATGGGCGTACAGCCGTACTGTATGCTGTGAGTCAGTGGGTGGCTGGGCGGCTTGTGAGTGGGGAGCTGCCATCTGCCACTGACTGGGGGGAGCAGGGTGACGGGACTGCATGGGCAGGTGGGGAGGGGGGAACCGCTGGACCACCATGGTTTATTCTTTGACAAAACCCATGATCGGGCTGGATTTGGTCCACTGGACCACCAGGGATACACTTAATTCTACAAAGCCTGCGATCAGGCTGGATTCGGTCCACTGGACTACCAGGGATACATTTAATTCTACAAAGCCCATGATCAGGCTGGATTCAGTCCACTGGACCACCAGGGATACATTTAATTCTACAAAGCCCGCGATCAGGATGGGGAGTAGGTCCACTGGACCACCAGGCATACAATTATTGATACTAAGTCTGCGATTGGGCTGAGGAGCAGGTCCACTGGACCACCAGGGAGTCTTTAGGGGTTACACAGCCCGCAATCAGGTGGGGAGCAGGACCACTGGACCACCAGGGACATTTCTTTTTACTGAAGCCCATGAGCAGGTGGGGGGGCATGATGAAGATGGACCGTGGCTCTGGAGGTTGGGTGGCCATCCACAGCTGGTGGCTGCCGTGTTGCGCCTTGCGATATGGCATCTCACCTGTGGGTGGCCAGGCCTTGCTCCTCTTCTTTTCAGTGGATCTCTGCACCCCCCTGTGCGGCACACGGCGGGTGTGTTCATGCATATGCACCGTATATCCCGGGCTGAATATCGGGATGCCGGATATACCATGGGCATACCCCCAAAATTTGCACTGCTTACATTACTGTGGGCCCTGGGTATCGGGAATTGCAGAGCACAACATCCCCTTTGAATATTGTCTGGTGCATCAGTGGTTACACATGGTATAACACTGTTGCACCATGCGCAATCCCTTTGAATATCCTGGCCAGTATATTTACCCCCAAGGTACATATTGGATCTACTTTTCAATATTGAAATTCTGGCCATCTTGGAGAAACTAGCCACATTTCTTCTAGAAGTTACTAAAATTAGTATCAATCAAGATTTTTTATTTGTTCAACTATGAGTCATTACAAAAAGCATATCTCACAAACATAATACACACATTTGCTAATGTTCCATGCTATATAGACAGATATATTAAAATAAAGCTGATCAAGTTCTGAGAGTGAAAGATCCCATTATTATCTTATAATTACTGGTGACCCTATTTATCAGATGGATTATGAGTACTCTCAGACACCTTAATAACCTGAAATTGGGTTATTACAGCATTCATTACACTTTTTTTCACCTCCAGCACCGTCTTTGTGTCATTCAACTATAGTGCAGCACTTCATTGGCTTGTGCTGTGTGCGTGGGCAGGCTGAACAGTATTTCAAATATGGTGGCTCCAGTTTTCGCTTACTGACCAGCCGAGCTGCTACTGTTCAGTACCGTCCCATCCATTCTTTATTATCTATGTTTTTTTTTAATTATCTGGTTAATCCTGCCCTTCAAAATAGTAAGCGATATCTGGTTGATCCTGATCTACATCCGGATTGTGAGAAAGTGGCCATGGCTGTCAGTAAGTTTCAATAAGAGAGTGTGTGGTCCTGTTCCGACAGTTTAAAAACCACTCCCCAATAGAGAAAGTCCATATGAGAGAGATAGAGAGAGAGAGAGAGAGAGAGAGAGAGAGAGAGTGTGTGTGTGTGTGTGTGTGTGTGTGTGTGTATATATGTGTGTCTGTGTGAGAGAGACTGAGGCAAGAAGGGCTGAGCAGCAGGAATAACACTCACTGTCTGGGGAAACAGCTTCCTGCACTATCTTCTTGCACCAGCAATTATAAAAAAATAAAGTCTACGCACGTGTGCATTCATGATTTGTTTTACACAACCTAGGTGATTGATGAGCTCATAAACCTCTTGAGCTTCACTCTCGAGGTTTATGGTTCTTCATGCACCTCGAGTATGTATAAAAACATCATAACACACACCTGCCTAGCCATTATTCTCTATATCATAACCATTTAGGTATTAAAATTGAGAAATTAAAATCCAGCAAACACTATTTACCTTAGAGACAAAATACCCATCAAATGATCACTTAACCAAAAGCTGGCTCTGAGCTGTTTGCCTCACAAGGAATTAAGTACTCTTTATGCTTTATAAATTATATTCTATATTCAGGTTATGCTGAAGAAACATTCAAATAGCTCACCCAATATATAAACAATACAGTACTGGGAAAGAAGGGGTATTCCAATCTTATTTGGGGGCCAAAGACATTATTTTTGGCCTTTCAAGGACTTATAACACAACCTTATAAATAGTAATCAAGGAGGTCTATATTCATAGGCACATATTTATACCAGTTTTCATATTTCATGTATTGCCCTCCAAAAATCTATAAGTCACATACATAACTCCATCTGAACCAGGACTATGCCAACCTTTGCCCCCATTCATTGACCAGATATACACAGTAGGACAACCTTACTTTTAGTTCAGCTTGGATACACTAACCTTGACCCATATGTTAGCTGACCATTAACAGGCATTATATAGCTACAATTGTGGGCCATTATCGGTCCTCCAACACCCAAACTCTCATCATAGGAGCTGATAGTAAGGCTCCTTAATTAATTGAATGCAGAGCTACATTCAAACTAGTCAGAGTAACCTAGGAGCTTGATGCTCAAACCTCATATCTGGAAGATAGACATTCCAGCAACTGATTTCTGTGCTAAGATCCCAGAGAATTTCTCACATTACCATTCTTTGAATCAGTTCTTAATTAAATAAATCTAAGTGAATCCCCCTTTGAGCTCACTAACCCCGTACCTTAAACAAGGCCCTGCCAATTAAATGTTCTTCAGCTTTGGCTACTAATTATTAAGGTACTTAATATCATTTCTATATTCTAATATAAAATCCCTGATGTTCATATAAGTTAGATAGTTTAAAATGTAAATAGTGGCTCCTTAGCTATATCTACTCTCTGATTCAAACTACTAATGTTATTAACAAAACACATAAATACAGATGGATACACTTAAACTAAAAATATAAACTCTGAGCATCATTACAGCCTTTAAACATTTTATGTAAAGATATTGTATTGCACTTGGCCTTTGACATTCCAAGTCCCTAACCAGATAAACTTAACATTCTGGTCAGTGCATTACCATCATATGCAATAAAATAGTGAAATAATAAAATACAAACACTGTTTCCCAGTTTACCTCATCCCTTTATTTCTGAGTTATTGAGCTTTTAAAATGAGTTCTTTTTGTTAACCTTGAGCTTTAGTAGCATTTTCCAACTTGAAGACAGATCTAACATGTTGCAGCAGGGTTAAAAGCTGTTTAATGGCAGCAGCCTATGGATTAGGTTTAATTTACTCCAGCACTCTAATTCACAAATAAAAGGTCAGCTCTTATACAGAGCATCTTATCAAATAACACAATGAGTTTGCCACACATAAATATTCGCTCCACACCAGAAGTCCCACAGAAATATAATAAATATGGGAAAAGATATGTCAAATCAACTGACAAATCATAAATGCATAGGGTATCTAGGGTACAATGTATAACAGAATATTAAATGGACAATGAGCCTGATTCTTTTTATAAGCTTATAAATTGGCTTTTTTTCCACCTTTGTGTAGTGTAGGGGTTACAGTCAACAAAACACTGTAATGGGATGTAGGTAGCCAGACCCGAGCCATACAATACCCTGTCTAAACTTGTGAAGATAAAAGTGCTTTTCTCTGTATGGGTCAGCTAAAATTATTGGACACACTGTCCATTCCTATTCTTTAGTCTTGTGTTTTATAATTTAAATATTATGTGTACTCTATGACTAAATAATAAGGGCACTGAAATTTTTCAGAACCTCTGTGATCTGATGCAATATGTTTATAAATTTAAACTCTGGTCTGTTACAATCTGTTTGCTGCAATATAACTGCACCAAGGGAAGGATGATCGAGCAACGTGTATGTAAGCATATAGTGACATTAAAATACCTTGAAACTTTGTTTTGTACATATGAAGGAAACTAATGATGAAATACAAATGAGAATCAAACTATTGGTTATCTAGTTGTATTTTATAAGGAAAATATACAAAGTTACACTCAGCTTTTTCATATTTGTTGAAAAATTTTATGTCATTAAACAATGGTATTTTTATTAATTACATGTACTTCCTTCTGTGTAATGACCAAATGGTCAAACAATAAAATCTATTTGACTGATCGCTCTCTTCTTGCTTCCGGTGAGTACATGCAGAGATCTTTCAAATACTCCATGTACGTCTTTTCCTGCTAACACTGGATCATTTTTTACACTATTCCACAATGCCTTCACCCTTTCCCTTTTCTCTTTTCAACTGTGGGTCCCAAAACTACACACAGTACTCCAGAAGGGGATGAGCCAGGGAGCTGTAAACTGACAGAATCACTTCACATCTCTTATTACTGATTACTTTCCTATACATCTGAACATACTACTTGCCCTCTTTATCACCCTTTTGCACTGTGTTAATGCTTTTAAATTGTCCAATATTATTACCTCTGGGTCTCTTTCTTTGGTTGTAGTTTCCAGTGTTCCTACCGCACCAATTTTACAGTATATTTTCAGACTGTTTAACCCATACACATTACGTCTTGCACACCATCCACTCTTCTGCAGATCTTAGCATCATCCCCAAAGAGGAAGATATTCCACTGAATTCCTACCCCAGTATCACAGATGAAGATGATGAAGAGTACTTGACTCAACTCCAATTACTAATCATAGGATAAGATGTTTAACTATTTTGACATTTTGCGGTGTATGTTGTACAATGTCCAGAGCTCTGGAAATGTGCACTTTACAAATTAATACTATAGTACTACTAATACTACAATCTCTAAGATTTCCTCATGCAAACTCTCTTGATTCTGTCACATAGTTTCCTACCCATATTGTAATCTTTTCCAACACTCCCAGGTCACCCAAGCTTTGGACCTATTGCCCATGTGGAGCACTGTCAAAGGCTCTGCTGAAGTCATGGTTCAGTATGTCTACCACTGGACATTTGCCCTCCACCTTCAGCACCAACACAAAGAAGTTGATCAGGTTCATCTGACACAACTTCTCTGCTTTGAACCCATCATATCTGATATCATGAAGTATGTTTCTTTCCAGCAAACCTACTAGCTCTTTCTATCACTTTTGTAAATCCCTCAAACCATCTGAAATAGAATCTTTCATATGGAACCTTTACCTCCCTAAAACATTTCTGTTCTCAACTTTGCAGTATCCTACTGATATGATCTAATCATCAAAAGTAAACTGGTTCTAACATGTGTGTACACCAAGGGTTACTTTTTGTATGTTGTAACCTTTAATAAAAAAAAGATATTCAATATTTATGCAGCATGTCAGTTTGAATGGAAGTACAATTAGAACTACAGTAATGTGGAATAGTATCTGCATTACAGAACAACTCTAGAATATTCTTATTTTCTGACTTATTCTTACAAGTAAATAATGATTAAGGCTCACTGTGTTATTACAATTTCTTTTTTTGAACATTTGGAAAACAATCAAGAGTTTTATACAATTAAAAATTAGTTGAACAAACACTATATTGTTAGCAGTATGCAAAAATAAAACCATTAGTATACACATAACCTAGTGGTGCTAGGGAAGGAAGTATATTTATGATTCCATATGGGAGTCCAGTGTACACTCTTGTACCTACCTCTAACCAATGACCTGGAAGCACCTTGGGTGCTCTGCAGTGGCAGTGTGCTCAGACTCTGGGTGAGGGTGCAACCTGCCCAGCTTCCATCAGTAGATCTTCAAGGGTGAACAAGCAATGTTAGCTCCCCCACACTGGAATATTTAGGCATGGTAAATATGATCTGAACAGTGATGGTAGGAGGCATGTACAGGGGGTAACACAGAGGGATATGTATAACAGCAGGAAGTTTCCACCCATTCAAGTCTCAATGGCCTACCCTACTCCCTGAGTGTCCCATGCTCACAGTGGATCCACATGAAGGTAGGTACCTCTGTGAGTAAGAAGCACATTGGCAATATGAGTTGGTAATGCAAGAGATTTTCAGGGATGCCAAGGTGGTGACATGACTGGGAACTGGGCTGGTTTAATGATGAACACAGTCCTCCCTCAGGAAAAAAAAAACAGCAATGAAAAAAAGCCAGTACTACTGAGTAGTAAATTATTGACAAAACTTCAACAATGCATTGCAGAAGATGGATTTCCACCTAATACCATTATCAATAATTTAAATATGTGGTCAGGTGGTACTGACTTCAATTTTCAAACAAATGTTCATTGTATTGGTATTGTGTAAGCTAATCTAGTAAAGTGGGTTCCTACACAATCTATATTGCATTATTAAGAATTTTATCACTGTCTAATGGGTAAAATTGCCCTTATATATTAACTAAAAATAATAAGCTTGCCTACACAACACAGCAAAATAATGCTTTTTTTTTTTTTCTGGTTTAGCCATTTCAGTCAAAAACTAGAGGTCATATTATACAAATTACTTAAGGGGCAAAGGGATTTGGGATGCAGGTTATCAAGTTCTATTGAAAAGTAAATAATTAGTAAGAAAGAAGTCAAACAACTTCTTGTCTGAATTATTATGCCTGTTTTTCAAATGAAATGGAGCATAGCAAAAAAAGGCAATGCTCATCCGACACTGACTGCTCATGCTTCATTGCTATATGCTCTTGCTGTGAATATTTTTATCTTGGCCATACATCATTACATTTTCTTGGGATTAGATATTAAAAGTTTTAAGAAGCGAGTTAAATATACTGACAATTTTTGTCAAAACAATGCAGTGCAATGTGAAGATAGGTTCTGCAGTATGTGGCACTGTTTACATTTGATTCCCTGTCTGGTTTGGTTTCAGAATCCTCTGGCCAAGTATAGAGTATGTATGTGCACTTACTCCAGGAATTTAACATCTTTGTTGCAGTCTATCAGAACACTTTTCTTTGTGACAGAAACTGAAACAATAGATGGAGAAAAGGGGCACATTACCCAATTCCTCTAAATGGAACACTAACTCTAATGACTTTTATAAGTAGAAGGGCATGTTTTCCTTGTGAACATACTTTCATTTGGAATTGATTTAAATTGAAACTTCTAAGGAATTTGAATGACCCTGTTGATTATCAATTTGAATTTACTTATTAGGGAGTTGGTCATAGTGATTCCATTCTCAGTGCTCTACTACCAAGATAATCCAATGCAAATGGTATAATAAAAACTTAGCAAAAAGTCCTCAAAACATGTTAAAACTCGTCCCATTTTTTTTAACACTCAACTTTAAGTAAGCAAAATCATTGCAACCAAAGTAAAGTAAAGCTGTTTTACCTACTGACTACTGTGTTATGGGGCAAAAATAAATTTCCAACCCTTAGTTATTGGCTTATTTTTCTTTCTTGCATCAAAAAGGGGAATAATTATTGGAGAACTGCAAATAGCTGTTAACTAGGCTTCAATATATTACATCCAGAGTAAGACAACATTTGTTGATTCTGGATTTAATATTGATTGGCTGTGAGTAACTAAATAAAATCTAGTTAGTATTGTATGAGGCAGATGTTTATTGAGCTGGGAAGTGAGGCTCCATATTGATGAATATAGTATTCATTTCTGGAGTGCAAACATTTCTTCATGTTTAAAGAATATACAAATTTCAACATATGTATTTAACAATTTATGCTGAACAGTATATACTATACTGTAGAAAGACAATAACATAGAGAAAGTCAGACAGAAAGCAAGAAAATGTGTATTGTGGAACACTGTGGATGAGTGGTAGAACTTCTTTTTTTAAAAAATTTACAATACTTTACTATACTATACTAGGTTGTATCCTTATTTTGGAATAAAGTTAATTTAAATTAGTCATAACAAACAGTTCACAGTTCCTAGTTGGTAAAAGGTAGCAGATAACACTTTCACAGAATATAGCTGCCGCAGGTATGTGGGTATAAAGATAACACTGGACACAGTAATAGGGTACAACACATCCGCAGTGTGTTTTATTTTATACAAAAATAGACAAAATAAATAAATATAAATAAAACAGTTCAAACAGAACAAGAAAATAAACAATATCTCAAAGCTATGTCACCTTACATCAGATATCTCAAAATAATTCATTAGCTTTCCTGCTGTTAGAGGTAAATTCCTGTTCAGGCACAGGTCCTTCTGCTTACCTTCCTTCAGGTAAGTAAGACTGCCTATGCAGCTAATCTGACTCTTGCTGTTTGAGGAGGGCTTATATAGCCCTCCCACTTATGGGAAACCCCACCCATATTACATCCAATTAGCTCTAGAATGGTCCCTAAAGGCTCATAACCCATCCTATACAAAAGAAAAATGGTTAGTTCTAAATCTTTATGTATCAACTACCATTCCCTAGAACCAAAATATCCCAATGTGCTTTTCATAAGACTAGAAACATCAATTGTTCATAAATAGAGAAACTCCACCGCTCTTATATAATGAGGTTTTAGATAGGGAAACTCCACCTCTATTACATAATGAGGTTTTAGCTCACAGAATATAAACACAGCCCTCTAGGGGTCACTGTCCCCTTACAGAATGTCCATTCCTGAGGTCAGCATCTATTTCATTTCTATGCAAACAGTGAAAACATTTCTATAGTTTGTACAGGCACTGTATTGTTTTAGCATATGGACACTAGCCCTTTAATTTATATCTCGAGGCTCTATGCATAATGGGGCTCCATTAGAGGCCTGCAGTGTCTCTTTATTCTTTAATTTGTTTAATTTCTTTATTGTGTTTAGTTTATTTTACAACTGTCTCCTTATTCTGAGGGCTACTTCAACTGTACAGCATTTCCACATACACAGGGACATTCCTGTCCCTTTAAATCATGTGTTTTCTATGTTGTAGTAGAGTTGCACTCTGTTAGAGAATCCTTATCCAGACACTTTGCTTTGGGGCTCTGCATAGCTTGGTAAGCCCTTTTTATTTCTATACTTGCTAACCTTTCAGTCTAGGGATAGCCTAGTCCCTTTTATCTTCCAAGCACTCGCTTTTTCAGAGTGCATAGTTCATTCGGGGAAATGGGGTGGCTGAAAATGGTGCCACTGAGCGACAGCAAATTAAAAAGTGAACGTTTGCTACTCTGTGGAAAGCCTGCCTTTCAAGCAGCCTGGACTGGCTGCACACGTGCCCCAGACTCCTCCTTGGCTAGCTAGCACAATTCTACAGCATAATTTTAGACAAAGTCAGCAGCCGGGAGTCATATTAGTAAAGGGGCATCAGTAAATATTTAGACAGATACCAAACGGCAGTAAAAGTAAAAGGGAAAGTTTGCCGCTCTGTTCAAACAGTTACTGCTTCGATGCAGGATTTCTTTAGCAGCCATACAACAACAGAGCACCAGCAAAAGAACATAAACAGCATAAGCATAATGCCGCTCCATTTTGATTCATAATCCAACCATCTAAGTGGATAATTTTGTATTTCAACTGCCATTTTACACATTTTGTTATTCAGTCATATCTCTGGCACCATATACTTTAAATGGCATAAGTATTTTAGCTCATTACTTTAATTAAGCACTTTGTTTAACCAGCACTGGAGGCCCAATTCCAAGACAGTTACACCAGGCATAACTAAAGTACACCACTCCTGATAGTGTAAAGTGCAACTTACACCAGCTATTTGTAACATGCACGATTCCAAAAGAACACTTACGCCGCAACCCACAACTGCTATGACAAATGCAGCTTACGGAGCAGTTACATCAAAGAATGCCAGCGCCACTGCTTAATGTGGCTTATGACATGCATAACACACCAGCACCATGGAACTGCTATTCCAGAACAGGTGGCATAATGAACCATGCCAGAGGATGGCAACGTAAGTTAGAACAAGGAACGGCTATCCTAACCAGAGCAGAGGCCATAGAAACATCCCCACACACACAAAGCCAGACTGCAGCATACCCCCAACCAGTAGGCCCCAAATGTGGAACTAATGGGCAAACAGTGGAACACCCAATCAAACATGCCCTGGAAAGCCCAGGACACAGAGAAATTGGTAGCAGCATGGCCAGACAGGCCAATAGTATGTGAAACACTTACTTGGTGCAACGTGTACCATAGCATGTTGCACAATAGCCAAACTCTGACTGTGGGACAAAACATCACACTGTGGAACAGAGCAGTGATGGGATGTACAGTAGGGAACAATGCCATGTACTGGGGAAAGGCAAGAGGTATGTACTGCTGACAGTATTGCAAGTAGTGACAAGTGTACTACTATGCCCCCTATTGCAAGTTACACCATGTCTTGCAGGCGTAACTTGTGACATGCATAATTCTGCATTTTCCATTGTACCTGGTGATTCTCTTGGAATATGGCGCAGCTCATATGTCATAGGGATTTTGGCGTAACTTTATGCACTGGCGTACTTTGCACCTTGCTCTCATTGCTGTCTTAGAATCTGGTCCCTTATATCTTAAAGGCACTTTATATCTTTGGCATTAAGTGCCATAAATGCACCTTATATCATTCCTGCCAGCTGGCCTTAGCCTGGTGCATTATTTTGGGGAGTTCTTGGTGAGGGATGAATATATAGGAGCTGGAATAAAGTCAGTAGGAAAAAAGATTTAGTGAGAAACAGAAAAGGCTGACGTAGGTGACCAACCTATGGCAGGGCTGGAAAAAGGTAAAGTATAGCATAGAAAGATACTGTTGTGCAACAGATTTCAACTGGGAAATGAAGAAGATAGGAAAGACATCCCTCCACTGGGGTTATCGGGCTGGCAGAACACAGTTCTGCCACAATATCCTTTAAGATAAGTTAATATATGTTAGCCCTGAAGAAGTAACAGTATGCTACAAAATGTTGGTATGACGTAATGACAAGCTTGGTGATAATAAATTCAGATATATTTGGTGTACAAATTTGCACTATTTTTTTTTTGCATTTGGACTTGGCTAGGGAGCAGACTCCTTGGCTTGGATCTATTTCCCTTATTTTCTTCTAAATTTGTTAGAGGCTTGCAAACATTCAGTGTTTGCATATATAGTACATTACTAAATATAAGCTTCAAGATTTAAAAAAGAAATCAAACTGTTGTGTGGTGTATAAATATTTTGCTGTATCTGAGAATTAAAACATTACTGCTTCCCCTTCATTGAAAATGCTGATTTTGTATTTGAAAACTTAAAAAATGTAGATGTACTGCATGAATCCAAGACAGTATTCATTTCTGAAAAGAAAAATAGCCAACATACTCAACTGGCAGTTACAAATGATTTTGAAATGTCCTTTCTTGCAAACTCAATGGTGAGAAATGCTACCATAATCATATGGTGATTATAGTACAACAGGCTTTCTCTGGCGATGTAAAGTAGTACCATACTTCTCTATTATCAGGGCATCTGTGGCTTGAAGCATGGTCATCAGTGGTTATTATCTGATTAGATCCCTTATTTTCTTTAGCTAAACAGATGAGACATACACAGTGTTTTGGAAGAAATGGCCACAGCCATGTGTTTATTAAAACAACCAAAACAAGCAATATTGTGATGTGTGCAGCTTGGTAGTGTAAGCAAGCTTATTTTTAGGTAGTCCTAACCTTCCCCAGTGGGTCTACATACCCCCAGTTGATCCCACCTAGCAGACCCACCATCCTTTAAAAAAGGGGCATGAAAGTGTAAACAGGGGGTGCAGTTGAGCACATCTACTGAAAGGAATTGTTTCCTCGAGCTCTGCACTTTGCAGGAACAAGTTACTTATTTTATATTCAAAAGGGAATTATTTCATTGTTTGAGTAGCAGAAAACGTTAGGACATGTCGTGCTGAGCTGATTGATACTCATTTTACACAATGGGGTGCTCAGAAAAGGGAGGTTCAAGCAGTGCAAAATAGCCTTCATCGAAGCACCAGGCCACAACCTCCGCAGCTGAATTTATAGGGACAGAGTTGCCTTGGAGGGCACTCCAACTTTCAATTCAAGCTATGAGCTCCAAAGTGGAAGCTGTGTTACAATGGTTGGGTGAGCTGGACATAAAAATAGAGGTGGCTACAAAAACAGCTGCTTCAACTGAATCACAAGCCATTAAAGCCCTTAATGTTAGCACAAAACTCACCCAAGAAAATGCGCAGCTTAAATATAGACTGGAGTCCATTGAAAATGCTCAGTGTGCTTTGATTGTGCAGCTAGTAGGATTGCTGGAGGGTTTGGGGGACCCGACCTACTTACTTTTTTGAAGACTTGGCTTCCCGGGGCCCTTCAGTTGGAATCTGAGTGTGGTGAGCAGTTCAGCAAGGCATACTGGATTTTACCCCAATTGGCAGATGCACAACGGGAAGTACCCAGGACAGTGCTTTTGGTCACAGACAGCCTGACTACTCGAGACCGAATGCTGTAGGCCACCAGAGTTACAGAGTGGTTTAATTATCAGGGTCACACTCTGCATATGTTCCCTGACCTTTCTTTTACCACGAGAGCTTGGAGAAAGAAATTCAATGGAGTTTGGGCCAAGTTGAAGAGTCTTGGTGTGGTCCACTCACTTCTTGCTGATGCTGGCTTGTTTTAGAATTTATTAATGGGGGCACACCTATCAATTCACCGACCCCTCCCTTGCTAGCAAGAGGGTGGACCAAATCCAAAAGGAGTTTGAAGCAGCTCATGGCGAACTTCCACCCAGCAAGAGCTCTGATGAGGCTGCGGACACTTGAAGGGGTATTACCTGTGGCCTGTAGTACTTTCTCCCCTTAATGCAGTGCATCTGTTGTCTGTTTTGGATTTTGAAAAAACAGCACTGTAGTTTTGGACCTTGTTTGCTGCTACAGTTTACAGATTGAAATAAGTTTGAAATATGGTTCAGAGTTGTTAGTAGGTCTGATTCTGCTGTTTTGGACCTGATCACCTGCTTATTTAATAATTATTTAAACCAAGATTTGTTAGATTGTCCCTGTATAGGTGCCATTGTTCTGGGACACGCATACATTGGGTTTAATATGTTTGGGTAGTGGTCACATCAACAGTGGCTGTTGAATTTGTGGATATCTTTGGAGTAGTAATGCGGGGAGCAATCACTATTTTCTTGTGGGGTGCAGCTAATTCATACTTAATACTGGGACATGTACATAATGTATTTTCATGAAGGTTCCCCCATATCCGTTACCTAGTGTGTCTAGACCTTACCTTCCTGTTCCATTTAATGGCTCCTGTAAGAATTGTTATTTCTGCATACTGATGCTGTATGTTATTGTATACACTTTTAAATGCAATTAACATAAAGTTTAAAAAAAGGGGGGGGGGCACTGCCTCCGGAGGAAATATGGCTTCTGAGGCTTAAGGGGTGGCTCCAGAGCAGTGTGTCATGTGCCGCTCCGCCATCAGATGGCACGACACATGCAGGCCAAAACCCAAGGATGCTGTCCCATGACTGGCCTCAAGGGTTCCCCATTATCAGTGGCTTCACTTCCTGCGAGCTTCAAGCGAACCCTTCTGTTTCAGTAACAGGTTCCCCCATTTCCCTCTCTGTACTTTACCTGTGAGATTACTGTGCCCCTACACTTACATGATTGTAACATCCTACACAATATTTCTACCACTATCCTGTTAGAAGAGGTGAAAATCCCACAAAAAAACTTGTGGGGAAAAAACAGGAAAATTCCTCTTTGACCCATAAGGCGATCCACCTTACTGAGATAACAGGCTCCCTTACTGCTCTCAGCCCTCTAACCCTTGCTTTCAGGGTAGGATGTTCAGCTGGAGAGGGAAAAAATAGGATGGGTTACAATGTCTCAGCCATTCTATAGCTTCTTTGCTCTTCCCCACCAGCCAAACTCTCCCCTGCCCCTCAGTAGACTTACTAACCTATGCCTACCCTTCCCTTTTCCTTCCCACTGCTCTCCTCAACTTCCTTCTTCTGCCCAGTAACAGGGAAATGCACTCAGAGATAAATGCATGCAGGGTTCAAGGAGCCCCTTCATCTGCTCTCTATTACCTGAGTAGGTCCCTTATCCCCTTTAGCTGAACAGAAGAGACATACATTATGTTTTGAAAGAAATTGTCTCAGCCAAGTATTTATTAAACCAACCACTACAAATAATAAGATGATGTGCATAGCTCAGTGGTGTCAGTAATCCTCTTTAGTTGGTCTTAACCTCCTCCAGTACATCCACCTACCCCCAGTATGTATATCGTTGTAACAGCGACACTTTTACAGCGATGCTGTTAGAGCAACACCAACCCATCAACACCCACAGTGTTGACCGGGTTGTCGGAATGATGACCATGTCATCAACTCTAGAGTTTGGCTGCTCTACCCCAACCTCTGCCGCCGCCCCCCCAGAGTTGGAATCTATAAGTCCGGGGGGTCCCTCCCCAGGATTTGAATCTATAAGTCCAGGGGCCCCCCTTATGAACACTGAACAGATGGTGTGATCCCCAGTCGGGTCTGGGACCTGGATAGTGTCGGGGATGTTGGCGACCATGTGTCGCTGTGGGGGAGATCAGTGATATTCTTGTCACCATGGCATGCTGGAACCCCCCCCAGTGGACACAACACAGTGGACCAACCATCCATTAAAAGGAGGACATTGCTTCCAGAGGGACTAAGGCCTAAGGGGTGGCTCAAGAGTCATGTGTTGCACACCCCTACCCATCAGAGGGTTTTACACATGCAGGCCAAAACCATAGGATGCTGTCCACTGATTGCATACTCAGGCTCTCTATCACAGGGGGCCTCGCCTGCTGCCAGCCTCAAGAGGAACCATCAGAGGCAGGCTCCCCCTTGTATTCTACCTGCGAGACTACTGTGCCACCACAGGATGACTATAGTTTTTCTCCAAAGCAAGCCATGCTAACAGAAACACAAAAACATAGAAACGTAGATGGTGATGGCAGATAAGGACCATGTGGCCCACCTAGTCTTCCCCTTTTCCCTACCTAATGAAATATTGCAGACCCTAGTTGATCTGTGGCTTACCCTCTCTTCCCTATTGTGAGAGTACTTTTATGTTTATCTCAACTCTACAAAACACCCTGTATATTTGCTAAGAACCTATCCACACCTACCATAGAGAATGCACCCCATCCCCTGAATACAGATGTGGTAATGCAGTCACAATCTCATCATGTCACAATACCTTACCACCTATCGACCCATAATGGTGTGCATCAACATACTGACCACCCCACAAGCCATCTCAGTCACTGCAGGATTCCTCTTATGCTGCCACTTCTGACATTGCACTGAGTTTCACCAAACCAGTACCACACAAGCCCAGCATTGCTGTAAAAAACTGACATAAGGCTTATGGTCTTATAGCCCTAATTAGCCCCTTTGAAGGGTATACATCCTTGTATACCATCCTTATCTATTATTTATTCTATATATAGATATATATCTTGATATCTATATCTGTATCTATATATATATATATATATATATATTATCTATCTATATATATATATATATATATATATATATATATAGATAATGTATATAGGCACATATACAACCCGGGCTCATGAGGGCAGGGTCTTGCTGCCTAGCTTCCCACTAATGGTCCACCCACTCACAGCCCCTTCAGCCCTCACCACCTGCCACTACAATTACTGTGTGCCATGCTTCCCAGTGCAAACTGGCATTCACCTCCCTCAGTCTTTCCCCAATGTCCTCCACCTATCAGTTCTCATGAAAGCCGTTTGCTTATTATTATGCATGTGCACCGTGGGCCTTCCTCCAATGCTGAACCATTTCCCATGTACCACTTGAGCTGAGTATACTGATGCAACATGTGAGACTCAATTTTCAAAGGACGGTACACGGTTTGTATCAAGCCCTATGCCAGCCCCTTACTTAGACGCAGCTGCATCAATCCCCTCTGCCACAACTGTACCCAATTTTGGTATGTCAGACACAGTTGTGATAGTTCTCCTGATTTACGGCAGCCTGCACCAACGATTTATGGCAGCTTGCACCAACCCATGAAATGGGTGTCAGGGATTGCCACAAGGTAGAATAAAAAAAGTTAGGCTAATGTGCAGCAGCTGGTGCACGGGAGCAAAAATCCTGATCACCAGCTGGGAGATTGCTGCAAGACCTATGTGTCGTATTGTCATTGCACCCGGGGCTTGCATAATCATGAGGGTTTGAACATCAAGCCTGTGGGAATTTACTGACATAATGAATGCTGCGAGGGTTTCTTTATATGTAGCCAGTATGAGCTGAGCATACTCAGTTACCACCAGCTGTGATTTACCTTTTGTTAATAATGATGCTATTCAGGAAAACCAACACTGACATGACACATGCTATGGGGCTTTCTTTATCATGGCTAGTACAATTTACTGTTCAGCACAAACAACTACTGACATGCTACATGTTATGTGGGTTTCTTTGTCATGGCTAGTACGATTTTGTGCACTTATTTGGATCAACTGAATCTGTTAAGCTTGGTGATCCACCACAAAATGAGTGGTTATAATACAATAACAGCAAGGTGGATGCTTACAAACCATACTGCAACCCTTACTCTATTTTTACAGTTTTCTCACAGCACACAAGTTGACTGCTCACTATGCATGACTAGTTGCAGATTATTTCTCCAGCTCCCACAAGCCCTTCCCAGGCCTTCACATACTACAATCCTCTTGTCTCTTTCATGCTTCAGGCACACTGGCTAGGTGCCAGAAGCTGACAAACTTAAGAAGCAGCCATCACATGTAGCCCGATATGCTTGCTCAGCTCAACCCTGTATATTCCTGTGGTATGCTACCTATGGATCAGCAGTCGGCAAGTGGAAATTTTAATGACCACAAAACCCTGGGTGAATGACCCCTTATTATCTCAGGGTGCAAAGAGATTCAGACTACCCTCAATCTCATACTCATTGCTTTGTTTCTCTTGCCCTTGTTATCCTGAGTTATAATTCTGCCTGCCCTAGCTGCTACCCCCGGCTCTCCCACTAACCCTGAAGCTGAAATTCCCACCTGCCTCACAAGCCCATCAATTCACTTGCTCCTGCCAGAGCTAGCTTTATTCACAGAGACCCTCTCCCTCTAGTGGTCAGCATCTCCAGCTTGGTACACCATGTCCTGCTAGGCATGGGATGGAGTGGGATGTAACTCCTGTTGGGTTCTGCCTTCTTATCCTTGTGAAGTACCCTGCCACATGTGGAGACCAGGTAATTTTTTCACCCTGCATTATCCCCTGGTAACCAAGGGAAAACATTCTAAGCCACAATGCCTTCCACTGATTAATTTTATCCCTTCAACCCCTCAGTGATCACCAGTTACACCTAGACATTCATCATTTTTCTTACAAGCAGCTTTCCTATCATGTTGCTTAACTTAAGTGGCTAACCTTTGCTCTTGCTACTGTTTCCTCTAGTCTTGATCCATTTATGACCCTGACATTTTATAGCCTACTTCTCCTCCTCTCCAACCCAACTCTGTCACATAACCGGGCAAACTATTGACCTAGCCCTCCCTTCCCCTGTTCCACTACCCCTGTTTTCCACCTGCCTCATTCCTGCTTCTGTCCAGTAACAGGGAAAGGGGCTCACAGATAAATGAATGCAGGCTTCAAGAAGTCCCATCACTGACTCTGTATATGTAGTCCTTTCCTATTTATTATTACTATTCGTATTTTGTTTTCGTTTTGTCACAGTTCAGTCTACAGAATACAAAACTGTGTGTGTGTGTGTGTGTGTGTGTGTGTGTGTGTGTGTGTGTGTGTTGGACATCAGCAATGTTATCTCAGGCATATTATTTGTAAGTCTGTTATTAATATGTAATTTAATTGTTTTAGTTTTGTCTTAGTACAGCCTACAGAATATAAAAGTGTGTGTGTTTTATCAGTGCTGAGCACCAGAAGTATTGTTTCAGGCACATTATTTGGAAGTCTGTTACCTAAATGTTATTCATTTGTCCTCTGAATTTGGCATAGTGTGCAAAGATTATGATCCAATTATTCAGTCGTCTCTCAGGAAATCCACAAGGACTAATAGTCCATGTAGGGTGTAGAAAATGGTGGCAGTTCACCAGGATAGTAGATTCTTCATAGTGATCACAAGGTCAGGCAAAATATTGGCTTGTTTAAAGTTGGATCCTCCCTAAATGCATTCACAAATGAAATCTCTGTGTTTACTCCTTTGGTAGCTGCAGTAGCATGTGCTTTGGCAATGATTTATGCACTAAAGAGTATTTATTTATCAATTTGGCATTGACGTCAAACAGATAGAAGATGCATCAGACAATATAGCCTCTCATTTTGGGGGGGGGGGTTCTCTTCTCTTTGTAGTTCTACCCACTGTATGCAGCCTTGATAGACAATCTCTGTTAAGGTTTCTGGATCCTGTCTAGCTTGCACCAATAAAATTAATACAAGTAACATCAATGATTGCCTTGCTTTTCTTGCCTTTGCTCCAGACTCTTTATGGAACCTTTCTTTCTGAGCAGTTCATGCACAGTAGTGGTTTGTGATCAGGTATCTGAAAAGAAAAAGTCCATCCACCAGAGAGTACTGAAATTATGTGCTGCCCAGCACTTTGCTGATGCTAATATTTCTCTCACAGAATACTTTTCTGTCTAGTTCAGTTAGAGATTAAGAAGTAGATTGTACCCTCCATTTACTTGGGATACTAAAGCACTATGACCATTATTCTTAGTAACTGTTACATTTTTCATTTTGGTTTCAAGGTGCAATCGTGTAAGACTCAAGATAAGTACGTAGTTTATGTCATGTTAGACTTCTTGAAAGTTGTATTGTATATATTATGCCCCCCCCCCAACCACACGCACACACAAGCTTACAAGGTCAGTAGTGGGAATCTGGAGGGAGAGAGCTCCCAAAAGGAACCAGTTAACATAAGAATCCAGGAGTAGAAGGAAATTGAAATAAAAAGAAGAATAGAGGAGGAAATAAGGGAGGGCAAATGGGAAAAATGAGGGGGAGGGCAGCAGTACAATCTGGACAGCCATGTCAGCAAATGCTGGACGTCTGAGCAATATGATTACAGATCTAGAGGCCACCAAAGCAGAAGCGGACCTGGACATAGTAGTAATTTCAGAGTCCCAATGCAATGAAAATCAGGACTGGGATGTAGCCATACCAGGTTATACTCTATTCAGAAGGGATAGGGTAGGTAAAAAGGGGTGGAGGAGTGGCTCTTTAGGTGAGGGAAAACAAAAAAGCTACTGAAATAGAGGGGGAACAGGGAGGGTCATAGGTACTGTGTGTCACACTGGAGACATGGAAGGAGGCTACTATTCACACAGGAGTGATATACAGGATATGTTGGAAACAATTCAAAGGATGGCTAGCAAGGGGGAGGTATTGCTGGAGGGGGACATCAATCTACCAGATGTAGATTGGAGCCTCCCAACTGCAGCAACAGTTGGAAGTAGGGACATCCTGGACTCCCTGCAGAGGCATTCCTTAGGCAACTAACTAAGGAACTGACTCATGGGGGTCAATACTGGATCTGGTGCTAACAAATGGGGACAGTGTGTTCTGACATCATGGTGGCTAGCCACCTGTGGACCAATGATCATCGTATGGTGTGATTCAATATAAGAAATGGGCCAGAATCAAATCACACTAAAATGAGGGTCCTGGACTTCAGGAGGGCCAATTTTAAGAAAATGTCAGAATGCCTGAGGGGTTCCTAAGCAGGGATAGGGAAACTGGGTGGAGTCGAGGAACAGTGGGCAAAAATAAAGGAGGGCACTGAGAAGGCAACAAACCTCTGTGTTAAGTAGGTTAAAAAAGGGCAAGAGAAAAAAGAAACCACCATGGTTCTCTAAAGAAGTTCATTTTTCATTTTTTTCATTTTTTATTTTTAACCAGGAAGTGGACTGGGTACAGCCCTTTTTCAGCTATGCCTGTCATTAAACAGAAAGCAAGAATTACAACCAGATGTAAAAAAATAAAAGTACATACAATACAATAACTTCACATAGTTACACACAGTCCCATTATTTAAATATAAAATAAATCCCGTCCTAAAGTGCATTAAGTTATGTACACCTTTGTCAGAGGGGTTTATTCATTCAGAAGGAAGAGTGTGTACCAAGATAAAGTCTTTCTGGTCATCTGCAGTTTATATCTTGGGACTTCATAGTCCTGAACCCCACTACTACTTGTTATTCATTCCCTTTTTACTTGAACCAGTGCTCTTTTGATACCCTAAATGCAAAATTCCCCAACTGATATCTAATTCTCTTTTCTGGTGGCAGTACTCACAATTTCTCATAAAGCACACAGTGGTGCATATGTTTTGGCACCCAAATTGAAAACCTGCAAATGTTATTAAATAAGGTCTTGTACTTCGACTTAAACACCCCATTGCTGTTAAAGAACATTATGTTTCCATATTCCAATGTAGGCATCAAAACTTGCTTAGCTATAACTGTCCGAGCTTCTTCAGCCAGTGAATTTACATTCCTATACAGGCAACCTATTTTTTGATTAAGTCTTTTTCCTATTTTTTCAACATGTGGAGTTAAACTCAAGCAGGGCTCCAAAAGAACTTCTAGATATTTTAAATTAGTAGCTGAAGGAAGACATCTAATTTTGGTCAGTTATTTGTAGCTTATTTTCCTTTTGCAGTTTCTGTTAGGTTCCAAATAACATGTTTTTTTTTTTGTCATTTAAGGTCAGTTTGTTGCCCCTTAACCATTGAGCCAGTGTGTTACATCTCTTTTGCAGGGACACCTGAATAATACTACTCTTAGGTGCAGAGTCCCATATCACAGTATCATTGGCATACATTATGCTGCTTTTAGCTGAAAATAAACTAGGTATATCATTCATAAATACTGTAAATAATAATGGCACTAGCACTGATCCTTGGGGCACCCCTGCCTCAACATTCAAAAGTTCTGAGGTTATGTCCCTGATCTTAACACTCTGTCCTCGATCACACAGGTAACTCCGAAACCACTCACTCTCTGTTCCAGTGACCCCTAAGTTGCCAAGCTTGTGCAAAGGCAGTTCATGGTCCACTGTGTCAAAGGCATTGGCTAGGTCAATGAACAATGAAGAAGCGAAGAAGGGGATCACATGATGGCTGCATGAGGGAAGACATGTCTGCTCCCTGTTCCTAGCCTTTACTGCATTTATTGCATTTCTTTGCTAAATTCCTGAGCATTCTACCTCCACAAGCCTTCATTTACAACTCCTGACTATCAGAGCTGCCGATTGTATTGGGGATTTGTTTATCTGTTGACATGGATGTGGATATGAAGTTACCCCTGCCATGGCACACTCTCCCACCAACACCCAAACAGGAGAAGGCTACGAAACTGCCAAAGCTACAGGCCACAGGGGCTTTTAAATCCTCACCTGTGTCTACCACTCATACAGAAGAAAAGTTTATGGCAGAAATGGCCCTTCACCTGAGTTCTCTACAACTATTTACCGATGAACTGCAGAAGATGTGTACTTCTATGGATTCCTTCACCCGTCAAGTCAGGGACGCTGAGGTGTGCATCTCATTCCTGGAAGATTGGAGACACCACCAGGATCCTGAGATGGTAGCCCTAAGACAGCAGTTTCACAAATATGAGGACTGGCTTGAAGATTTGGAGGGCCGGTTCCAACAAAATAACCAGTGGTGATTGGCCTACAGGAGGGGGAAGAGGGCTCCCAAGCAATAATTTTCATCTAGAAGCTGCTCAAGAAGATTGCTGGGCCCTCCCCTAATGGGCCAGTGTATATAGTTGAGTGAGCACACCAGTTCTTTTGTCCTGTGCCACCTCCAGGTTCTCCCCCGACATGATCTGTCACTTGCTGAACTTTTTAGACAAGCAACATGTGTTTGCCAAAACTCAAGATATTAAGGAGGTCCTTTGGAAAGGAAAAAAGTTAAGGATTGCCCAGGATCTTCCCTACTCTGTACAGCAAAAGAGGGCAGCTCTACATCCCATAATTGCAAAGCTGATTGCAGCCAGTATAACATTTCGAGTCCGATATCCCTCTACTCTGCAAGTGCTTCTTGATTTGTCCTGGGTTAGTTTTGAAAGCCCTGAACTTGTCACGGCTAAGTTAACTAAGCGGCTCCCAGATCTATTCAAATGAATGGACTGCAGCCCCTGAAAACTTGGTGATGTCTCAGCGTTTCTATGCAGGATGAATATGTATGCTGATATTAACTTCCTTACATTTTTATCTAGTTCCCTGCTGGCGATGTATATGTGCACTAATTGCTTTTTCCCACTGAGGGTTTGATAATTGTTCATTTTTACACTATCAAGCTTCAGACTCTTGTTCCCTACAGTGTTCTGCCGTTGGACTGTTCCCCGGAGAGTCGTCTTTGTTTTTACTGGCTCAGACAGTTGCTGGGTGCCTCCTTCTGGTAATGGATCAGTTGGCATGTTGAACACTGTGCACTTTTGTTTACAGACAGTACACAACTTTAATGGACGTCCCTCTTAGTACAATGTCTCCTGGGCATGCTGTTTAATAAACAGAGGGCAGAGCTGGACCATTTCTTTAATTTCATAAGTTTTTAGCCTCTGCATTCTGCAGGACTTCATGGGTTCCTTTGCTTTGTTGAACTACTGGCTATTCCTTATAATACTGTTTCATGTGTGACTACTGTACTTGCTTGATATTTCTATTTTTTTGCAGCCTGGCTCTGTTATATTTTTAATCTGTGTTTATCACTACTTAGTCATTATTTTGCAGGTATTTGCTCAATATTTAGGGCTGGGGATGGGGGGGCAGTGGGGTGTGCTCACACCCATCATGGTGAGTGTGCTTTCAGAGTTCAGTCAATTGGACTGGGGTCTTGGGGTATTTGGTATTTAGGTTTTTATGGTTTGGGGTTTGTTTGAGGGGTGGGAGTTTATGTGCTTTGAAGTTCCTATTTCTAAATTTTGTTCCAACTTTTGTGATTGTTGTTCGGGAGGTGGTGAGTGGGTGGGGGTATACAGGAAGTTATTTCGCCTTGCAGTTTAATATATATATTACTGTCTATGTTCTGCATTATACCCTCTATATAATACTCTGATATTCTGGTTGTTCATATGTATTGTATATTTATGAGGGGTTTTGGTTATTATACAAGGGTGTTATGGAGGGGTGTTATTCCCACAGAGTACCTGGGCAAAGTTTTCATAAGGGTTGTTGTTCAAGTGGAAGGGTTTTCTCAATTATCCTAGATATGCTCCATCTGTATAATATGAGAGATGTTGCTTGGAATGTCAAAAGGGCCTGTTCAAGGGTGAAGCAGCACCAACTTCTTAAATATCTCAGTTTGTTGAACTGAGATGTAGCATTCCTTCTGGAGACCCATCTGCTCACCTCAGAAGGGCTTCTCTTCCACTGGCAGAATATAGGGCAGGTCCATGCAGTTGGGAATTCCACTTCTCTGAGGGGAGTGACTTTTTTATTTACAAAGGGAGTGTAATTTCAGTTGTTGCTCTCTGTGGAAGATCCACAAGGGCATTAACTTTTACTACATATGGTACTGGATCACTCTGAAGTCCTGTTGGGCTGTATATAAGGGCCTATAAAGATTCTCCAGATTTTTTTCTCCAATTTCTCTATTTTACTAGCTCCATATCTTCACAATCCCGTTTTGCTAGCTGGGGATTTGAATCTGGTGTTTACCCCTGATCTGGATAGGTCCCGTCAGTGGTACTCCCGTGTTTACCCTGCTCAGTGAGCCTTGCAGGAAATGGTAGATATGGCGGACTTTTGTGATCCACAGTGAATCGCAAATCCCTCTGCTAGGGAATACAATTTTTATTCGCCACTTCACAAGTCCTACTCCCATATTGACTATTTTCTAGTCACTAAAACTATCTTTTTTGAGTGTTCTGAACTGCAGGACAGCTCCACGTGTCCTATCTGATCACTCCCCAACAGGGCTTGAATGTGATTTCTTACCGGCCCCTCACAAGGACAGGATATGGAAGTTAAACACTCAGTTACATAAGGATGACCAGGTAGTAGCTCAGGTCAGGGATACCATAGCCCAGTTTGTGACTCATAATATGGATTCCATCTGTGTGGTAGAAAAGATTTGGTGCACTTTGAAATGTGTGCTGAGGGGGGAGTTTATACATTTAGCTGCCACGAAGAAGCATAAGCAGGAAGCTGATTTGCTCCTTCTCCTAAATTGTGTCAAAGACTTAGAACAAAATCTTTCTCCTGACACCCCTGAATATGACCATGCAATCTTAGCAGTAGTTAGGGATAAATATGCAGACAGCCTGAGAGAAGGAGCAGAATATGCTCTTCTTAAGACCCAAGCCCTTTACATGGACAAAGGTGATAAAGCAAGCCTTTTGCTTGCTTTACGATTGAAGGAGCAGGATGAGTCTCGTTTAGTCCTGGCTCTTTCTTTGCTGTCCAATAACTGTCTTAAAATTTCCCCTGTGAATATCAGTCAGGAATTAGAGCATTACTATTGTCAGCTGTATGGTCCTCCCGCCAATCCACACTCTGTTGAGGGGATTCAAGCTTACCTGGCTGATGTCCCCTCTCCCTTGACTAACCTTAGCTCAATGCTCATTTCTGGACAGATCCATCACACTACAAGAAATCTCTGAGGCATTTAGTTCTCTTCCTTTTGACAAAGCCCCAGAACCCGATGGGTTTCCGTCAAATTTTTATAAGGTATTTGTAGACGATTTGGCTCTCCTCTTCTAACAGCTCTGCTCATATGTTTGTGAATCCAGGATCTCAGACTCTACATTGTTTGCAGCTATAATAGAGGTTCTGCTGAAGCCAGTTAAATCTTGTGACAGGGTGACTAACTATCACCCTATCTCACTTATGAATCAAGATACCAAGAGTTTTGCTAAAATCTTGACTAACAGAACTGCCTATGTTTGGAAAAGTTTGGTTAGTCAGGAACAAGTAGACTTTGTTAAGGGTTGCACCCAAATGGATCACCTTGACAAATTGTCTCATATTTTCTCCATATCTGGAGAGTTTTCTCAGCCAAGGGCTTTGGTCTCCCTGAATGCGGAGAAAGCCTTTGATTGGGTGAACTGGACTTTCATGTTTGAGATTCTTAACAAATTAAGCTTTCCCCAGGTTTCATTAAATGGGTTCAAGTTTTATTTTTGAAGTCTACTGCAAAAATACATTGTAACTGGATTTTCTCTTCGGCATTTCCTCTATGCTCTGGTACCCGGCAAGGGTGTCTGTTTTTGCCATTACTGTTCAACTTATATTTAGAGCCCCTGTTGGTTCATCTAAACACCTCACCTCTGGTTAAATGCATCCCAGTCTGTCCCTTTGACCTCAGGCTCTCTGCATATGCAGATGATATTCTCCTTCATCTCTCTGACCCTGCTACCTCTATCCTGGTAGTACTGGCTCTTAGCCAAGATTTTGGTACATTTTCCAATTATAGACTCAATTTGGACAAGCGGACAAGATGGTGGTCATGCTCCTAAACTATAAAGTGCTTAAATCAGATATTACAGATGTACATCTTACTTGGGGTTACCCAGTTTAAGTACTTGGGGATACCTCTTGCTCAGAATTATTCCCAGTTGAAGAAATTGAACCTAGATGATCTTCTGGTTACTATTCAGCAGGATTTGGAGAGATGGTCCCCCCTTTATTGATCCCTTCAAGGCAGAATTAGTGTAATCAAAATGAATGTCTTACCCAGGTTATTCTACCCTCTCCACATGCTTAAACTTTACCTCTCCTTAACTGGTTTAAGAACGTTTATAGCATTATATCTACCTTCATTTCACAAGGGAAACCCTCTAGAAGGCCCTATATTTATCTCAGATCACCAAAACAGTACAGTGGTCTCAAATTGCCTAATTTCTTTTTATATTACTCAGCTAGTCACATTGCTAAATATGCTAAATGGTCTGTATCCTCTCTAGTGCAAGGAGAACCCAGTTACATTCCGGTGTGGTTACAGATTGAAAGGACTCTTATTAAAAACTCAGCTCTCTTCCCTTATAGCCTATTCTTTGTTTCTCCTAAAATCTTACCACAGTCGCTTTGTAACTTGGTTATTTCTACCTTGCTGAGGGTACATGCCCAGCTGTGTCAGGCTCTACGATATGATAACTTCACAGATATTT
The DNA here is from genome assembly GCA_016271365.2 of Neoceratodus forsteri. Lineage (NCBI taxonomy): Eukaryota > Metazoa > Chordata > Ceratodontiformes > Ceratodontidae > Neoceratodus > Neoceratodus forsteri. Next base: position 1,320,006,771 of record CM028132.1, read on the forward strand.
TTCAGCCATTGTGTAACAATCCCAATTTTAAGCTAGGTGGGTAGATGGTATCTCCTGAAGGAATCCCACAGTTGGAGGGTAAGAGAGTGAAGGACCTTTTATCTGAGCCTAGCAGTCTCAGCTGGTATCTCAGATTGTCTTCAATCTGTTTCCTAGACTTTTTTCAGATGTTAAAGGGCAGTCTCAGTACTGGTCATCCTCTTTCCCCACTAACAATTTTGATTGGGCACACATCTGGACTGATCTTTATTTACACGCCACCAACGATGAGCTTCATATTACCCAGTTCTATATTCTACATAATATTTACCTTACTCCATCTAAACTAGCTGTGCTGGGTAAGTTACCATCTTCCCAGTGTAGTAGATGTTGACAAGACTCTGGGTCTCTATACCACATTTTGTGGGATTGTCCCAAACTTTCTCCTCCTGAGAAAAGATCAGGCAGACAGCAGACCCACTCTTGGGCATTGATGGTTATTTTACTCCAAAAGTTTGCATTATAGGTGACTATTCCCAAATTGGGTTCAGAGAATGGAGATATTATATGTCCATTATCTCATTATCTGTTAAGCGAGTGGTACTTTGTCACTGGAAGGACCAGAAGTATATCTTTCACCCTAAATGGCTTAATGAGCTTCTGGCTAATCTTCATCTTGAAAAGATGATGGCCAGTCTTCGTAATCGGCTATCCACTTATACCAAAAGGTGGAGCAAATTGCATACTATATTTTCGCTTCCTTCCAACCCTTGAATGGAATAATGGGGCATAACCTGGGTTTATAGATAATTATTTTCTTCTATTATAGCTAGCCATGCATAAAAATTAATGTAGTTTGTTGTGTTCCCTGATAGAGCAAATAACTTTTGCCCCTTTCACGTGTGTACAATACTTTGTTTCTTTTTTCTTTCTTTTTTTTTTTGGCTGATTCCCTCTTCTGTGAATTTCTATGGTCTCTGTGAGGTAGGGTAAGGGGTTTAGGAGTGGGGAGGAGGAAATGTTTTCTTTTTCTTTTGTTAATTGTGTTTGTTGATTGTTATGTCTGTTGAAAACTTAATAAAGTGTGTTAAATTAAAAAAAGAAGTAGAGAAAGTAAGGGCAAAAAATCTAGCATTTAGAAAATACAAGATGATACAGAAGGAGGAAGACAGGGAGAGATATCAGGAGAATCAAAGGGAGGCAAGGAAAGAAGTTAGGAGTGCAAAGGCGCAAATGGAGGAGAATATTGCCAAGTCAGTGAAAAAGAGGGATAACACATTCTTTATGTATATAAGCAACAAGAGGAAGTCCAAAGGAGGGACTGTAAGAATGAAAGGGGAAGGACGGGTTTGTGTGGATGAGGACCAAAAAAAAAGCAGACATATTGAACAAATACTTTTTGCTTAGTATTTACAGAGGAAGGGGTAGGTGGTGGGCCACAGATAAGGGACAAGGGCATTAAAGAAAGGGAGGTGGACACTAGTCCTTTTACAGAGGAGAGAGTCCTCAAGGAACTAGCACAAGTAAAAGGGGACAAGGCAATGAGGCCTGATGAGGTACACCCTAAGATACTGAGGGAGCTCAAGGAGGTGCTGGCTGCAACTCTGACAACCCTGTTCAACCTATCATTAGATACGGGGGAAGTTCCATGTGACTGGAGGAGGGCAGATGTGGTCCCACTTCACAAAAGTGGTAATAGTTAGGAGGCATGAAATTACAGACCTGTCAGCCTGACTTCGGTGGTGGGAAAAGTGATGGAATCACTACTAAAGGAAAGGACTGGGGAATACCTTGTGTCCAGTGGATTACAGGATCTAAGGCAGCATTGTTTCACAAGGTGGAGCTCTTGCCAGATGATCCTGATCACAGTCTTTGACTGGGTGACTAGGGAAGTGGATCAGGGTGGAGTGGTGGGTGTAGCCTACCAGGATTTCAGTAAAGCCTTTGACACTGTTCCATACAGAAGACCAGTGAACAAGCTGGGCAGCCGAAGAGTGGGCCAAAAGTAGTAAACTGGGTAAGAAGCTGGCTAAGCAACAGAAGTCAGAGGGAAATGGTAAATGGTGTTTGCTCTGAAGATGGCATGGTGATCAGTGGGTTGCTACAGGGGGTCAGTATTAGGCCCAATTCTCTTCAATGTCTTTATTAGTGACATGGCAGGAGGGCTGGAAGGGACATAATGCCTGTTTGTAAATGACACAAAAATATGCAACAGAGTGGACACACAAGAGGAGGTGGAAAAAAATGAAGAAAGATTTGAAAAAGCTGGAAGAATACTCAAGGGTTTGGCAACTGTGTTATAATGCAAAAACGTGCAAAATCATGCACTTGGGCCACAGAAACCTGGGGACAACATACCAATTGTGTGGGGAGGCATTGGCAACCTCAAAACAGGAAAGGGACCTGGAGGTAATCGTTTCTGGTTACCTGAAGGCAACAAAGCAGTGTGATAAGGCAGTGGGGAAAGTTAGCAAGATGCTTGGGTGCACAGTCAGGAAGGGGTATCATTAGCAGAAAGAAGGAGGTGGTGTTATCCCTGTATAGATTGATGGTGAGGCCTCACCTTGTGTACTGTATCCGGTTCTGGAGGTCCCATCTCAGGAAGGACATAGATAGGGTGGAGAGGGTACAGAGCTGGCAACCAAAATGGCATAGGGCCTGCATCAAAAGTCTGACAAGGAAAGACTAAGGAAAATTAAATATGTACTCTCTAGAGGAGAGAAGGGAAAGGGGGGACATGATAGAAATGTTCATATACCTCAAAGGTATTAATAAAGCACATGAAGGTAGCATTCTACATAGGAAAAGATGCTCAAGGACAAGGGGGTCACACTATGAAGCTGGGGGGGAGACTTAGAGGAGATGTGAGTAAATACTTCTTCATGGAAAGGGTGGTGGATGCCTAGAACAGGCTCCTAGTGGAGGTGGTGGGTGCTAACATCGTAATAGGATTCAAGCATGCATGGGATAGACACAAGAGAATCTTAGAAATAAGGCAATGGGGGAAAAGACTGGAGATTGAGTAGGTTCTGCGATGGCACAGTAGGTAGGGAAAATACGGCAGACTAAGTGTACCATGAGATCCTTATCTGCTGACAACTTCTATGTTTGCAGGGTTTTAAATAATTGATTAGCAGTTTTTTTTCTTGGGACAATGCTAACCGTACAGAAAGTATTTATATAGATTTTCTAGAAGTGCTAAATTTGTTAAACACAGTGAGGCAACTGCTATGCATTTTCACAATGTTTTAGCACTTTTATGAGCAAAATGCTAATCAATTTTTGGAGTTAAATAAAACCCTGGTTTGTATTGCTAGCCTTTATACCATTTCTGGTATGTCTCTCATTAGCACCATCCACAGCATTCCCATAGAGTACTGTATATGTTGCAATCTGCTTACATATGCTGAGTAGTACTCCCACAGGCATAGGAATGAGAGGAGATTGGACTTGATGTCAGTTATGGGTGATTCTAATATTATTCTCATTTGGCCTGTTTGGGCAGCAGTAGAGCTATTGTTCATGTCTATGGTGACCTGGGCTAGAAACAAGCCCAGGTAATTGGAAGCCAGCTGGGAGGAGAATGACTACTGTATACACTAGCTCATTGACAGCTCAGTCGGTGCCTAGCCATGGTGGTGACCGGAGGGCTGTGCCTGGTGCCAACTCTGGGATGGGACAGGTTGGGGGAGTGGGGGCAATATCTGCCGGGATGGGAGATCCACTAGATTGCCTGGGTGTTTATTACTTCAGAAATGGGGATCAGGGCAAAGGTGGGGTACCATTAGCCACCACGGTAATTTCATAATATTTAAACGTGGATCAGGGCTGGGGTGTGGGGGCAGCTAGGCACCGGGGTCATTTAAAATATTTAAACAGGGATTGGGGCTGGGGTGGGGGACCACCAGTCAGCAGGTCATTTCATAATATTTAAACAGGGATCAGGTCTGGGGTGGGGGGGCTGCTAGCCACCAGGGTCATTTATAATATTTAAATGGAATTGGGGCTGGGGTAGGAGGACCGCTAGCCACCAGGATTGTTTATAATATTTAAACTGAGATTGGGGATGGGGTTGGTGAACCACTAGCCACCAGGGTCATTTCATAAAATTTAAAGGGGATTAGGGGTGAGATGGGGGACCGCTAGCCACCAGGGTCAATTCATCATATTTAAATGGGTACTGAGACTGGGGGATCCACTAGATCACCAGGGTCTTTTCATAATTTTTACACAGGGATCAGGGCTGGGAAGGGGGTCCATTAGACCACCAGTGATGTTAGTTTTACTTTTAACAGGGATCGGGTCTGGGGGGGGTGGCACAATAACCACCAGAGACTGCTGCTCATGGTGCTATTGCTGCACGACCGCCCTGCAGCTTGTGGCATACCTTGCAGATGTGTTGTCTGTTTGGCGCAGGGCCAGGGTTGCCACAAGCTGCAGGACTTTGCCATCAGGATCCTTCCTAATAGTGAATCGGGTGAAGGGTCCCTTGCACACCGGTGATCGGCCCAAGCTGCCTTCTGCGCAGCTTGTGCTGACCTTTGTGAATTACGCCCCATGTGTCAGTGTAGGTATCCTTTATTTTTTCATTCCATGGAATCCACTCCTAAATTAAAATAGTCCATTATGTTGATTGTACATTCAGTAGTTGTCCCATTACTATCTTAATGGATGCTGCCAGTTTGCAATTTCAAGTATAATCCAGAGAATGGAGTTCCATGTCACTGATCTTGTATCATAGACTCTGGTGTTCCTCAACCTACACTGTCATCTTAATTGCAAGGACTTGTACAGTACAATGCATCAAGACTTTATTTTTTTCTTATCTCACAGTTAATACATACCATAGCTTCTCTCATTACTACTTTCTATATTGTTCCACATTGTCAGTTGGGAGGTATTTATTTCTTATAGGTAGTGTTCTCCCAGATTGGGGATAGTGGTATACCTCAAAAGCTGTGACCTCAGCACAGAACTCCAATGAAGTTAGCATTCTTGTTTCAGGTTTTTATTTTGTGGTCTAAAGCAGATTGGCAAACTTTAGTGGAGTGTTTATTTTTTGTAGTTTTATGCTGGGCATCTGAAAAAGTCACCTCTATGGGTATTGTCTGTGCATCTTTATTTCTCTATTGACTTGTCCTTGCAAGATCATGCAGACTTAATACCATGAAAGTACATGGGCAGTCTGAATGATTTAGCTCCAGCGTACTTGACAGAAAAGTTCAAACCTACAGTGTCTACTTCTGAAATACTAAAATCGCTATCAGTGGGAACCTGTGCATTCCTGAAATTAGCTCTAGCTTGGGGAAATCAACATTTCTGTATCCAGGCCCTACAGCATACAGTTCACTACCCAATAATATTAGAATGTTTCACAGCCTTGCTATTTTTAAACAGAATGACTACTTAATGGTTTTGAAAATGTATTTGTTTGAAATGGCTTATAATGACATTTAAACTCCTGCTGTATTTTTTAAGAATTGAGTCTGTTTTTAAATTGTTTGATGATATTGTGTAAAATGCTATGATCTAGTTTTGGAATAGCATTTCAGAAATAAAGTTGGTTTGGTTTGAACAGAGAGCATCTATGCTTAAACTGGGAAACATAAAAAAACAGTGTAAATATATTTTTTTGGCAATACCCATACGTAGCTAGCGTAATATTTTATAATCCATAATTGTCTCTGCAACTGTAAGCCATCTTTGGCAGGGCCCAGTTGTAAACATATCTCCAGGCATATATGGCTATCCTATAAAAAATTTTGAGAGAAAGAAAGAACAACTTTAATAACTGTTTCAGTTTGTTTTGCAGTCTGTACAACATTGTCAAGCATTTGTTGTTCGTAGAATAATGGACAATAATTACTCTTGTGGTTACTAAGCTCTTCAGTGCTTGTTCATGTACTGTACCATTTCAGTTGCTAAGTCACCAAAAATGGAATTAGAAATGAATTATTCTACAAATGTGGCATACTGATCTATTGGTTCTCTGGGGTTTAGTCCCATATGGCAACTTGATACCCATCCAAGGTAACATCCTGCATCAGTACATAATGCTTTCCAAGGGGCATGACTGCTTTTTGTGTGTACAGGCTGGCAACATTTCAGTGATTATAGGAAGATTAAGGAAATTACTCTGTCCTTGGGGAGCTATGTAATCTAGATGAAGAGCTTTTTGGTGATGTTCCAAGATTCCTGTTGTGTCAATAGCCTGAATATAATTCTGTAAATACATTTTCCACTGGAGCCATAATCAGGATAGCATATTTATCTGAGGTAAAAATGTGGTGGTACAGATTGCTCCATGGTCAGTAAACTGAGGAAATTAGACTGTATTCCATAACCAATTATGCTGGGTTCTAAAACAAAAGTTATCATAGGTTATTCATAGGTAGTATAAAACTGATCACTTTTATTGCACTTCTAACTCGCTAACTCTGCATGGCTATGTCATGCTGTATGCAGTGACTACCTTATTCTTGTTCTTTCTACAGCCCTTGGTAGTAGCAAAGCAAACTGATAGTTTCAGTGAAGTGAAATAAAGTCAGTAACCTTATAGTTTCCAGGTGCTAAACATTTGCTCATTGGCATCAAGTTCGGAATTAATTCATGAGTCACTTGATATCTTCAGTTTATGACGTAACATGCTTACTTAGCAAAACTACACAAATTAGAGCAATCCCTTGCTAAAGGCTACTATGCTATTTAATTGTTTAATGTGTGTCAACAAATAAAATGATCCTTCTCTGCTAAATACTGATTCTCCATAATATCACAGCCACAGCAGTGCCCAACACCATCTTGTGAACATATAGCTTGCTTACACAATACACCGTACACAAAGGAGTAGTTAACTAACAGTACACCAGGCAATGCACATTTACATACAGTAGAATGATTATAATTTGTGTAGGTTTTCTTTAAAAATTCTGTCCTGCACTATCACACCAGTTTATGGGATTTTTTTCAGTGATTCTGCTTTGGGGTGATTGCAAGCTGTTAAATGTAGTGAAACGTCAAAATAAGCAAATGCACCATAAAACTTTTCCAATAAAAAATAATTTGGTCTTTGGAAGTCTTTCATTAGCATGCACTATCAAGCAGGAAGCATATTACCCATTCTGCATTTTGCATAACCATGAGGTAGCCCAACACAGTTTTTCCATCCTTATTTAACTTCTACAAAATAAAATACTGCTAGTAATATGAACTAACTTGGCAAATACTTTATGATTTTCACTTCATATTTTCTTGCATTTTATACTATAGCTAAGAAAGGGTGACATTTCAAAGGCTGAGCTTCCTCATAGTGATTTCTCTGTCTCTCTCTCTATGCACTGCATCATATAATGAGAAGTTAATTTTATGTTTCTTTGGTAGTGGGCATATCACATTGAACCATCATCCCCCATGAGTTAAACCAGTATTATTACCATAGTCAAAGGGGAAGCATCAAGTTTTCTGCTGATTTTGCTATGCGACAGTGATAATTGTAGATAATCAAAAAGTCTGCTATACTTACCTCCCATGAAGCATGGAAATGAGTGATGTTTCTTACTGCAGTAAAATGCATAGCCATATGGGTGAGTTGAGAACTCAACATGAAAACATATTTTACAATGGCAACAAAGAATACTTGGCTCTGACTGGTCAGTCTGGGACTGGACCTGTGATGTTATCACAGTTTAATATCATAGATGTAGTCCCAGCAGACAGAAGACTGCATCACATGTTAAAAGAATCACTTCACTAGCCATCAGCATGATCGGCTTCATGTACCTGAGTCTTGCCTATAGTTAACATACCCAGTTCACACAAAACCTCTCAGCACAGTACAGAAAACAACAAAATAACACCCAGAACCCTAACACATTCCCTAATAAGTTTCATTTTCTTTCTTAATCCTTGCTGTGCAGCTGGCATATATACATGTCCTAAAAACCTATACATTCTAAATATTCTGGCAGCCTAAGGGTTAAAAAGAAATGATCCCACTGAAATTGGTCTTTGCGATCAACTTCACTGCAATTCCCCACTCTACTAGCAGTCTCTGCTCTATGAACAGCATAACACAAGTGTTACGTGTTTTTTAATTTTAGAAAAAACAGTGAAAGCAGTCACACTGGCTTTACAAGGAAACTCTCCCACCACCTCCCATTCTCCACATGGTCCACACTGCCAAATGTAATGGCAGTCCCTCTCAATTTCCTTGCACAGTACCTGCCACAGAAACTGAGGACATGAGTAAGACCAAGCTTCAGTTGTTTACCTCTAGGCCAGTTTCTCAGTTCAAAATTTGAGCCACGCCTGTGATATCAAGTATGAGAAGGGTCTCAAAGCCCTTTTCTTCTAATTCAGTTCTGGGGCCACTGTGAGAGTGGGAGGGGGGTAATGATGTGTCATGGGGGGTAATGATGTGTCACTTCCACATCATGGTAGCATAAAGATCAATGATCAACACAGGGATAATAGAGAGAGAGAGAGAGGGCTTAGTGTGGTAGACTACAGAGCCACAGTAATAGCAGCTCCACCTACTGGCCAAAAAAGTCAATCAGCATTATTGTTTTTAAAAGTATACTTACCCATTGACAAAAACAGGAAAAAATGTAGTTTCAGATCTAGTTTTTCATCTTTTTTTTTATTTTGCTGACACAAGAGCCATTGCATAATAGGAATAATGTACTCTGGGGTGTGTCATGCTGGGATGGTGTCATATCTCGGGTGTTGGATGCATTGGTCAGCACCTCGTGCCTAACTACCTGAGGCGTGACACTATCCCAGCATGACACACACCCTGTGGTGCATTACTCCTTTAATAAAAAACACAAATTCTAATTGTTATTCCTCCACAGGCGGCAGTGCATAACATATTTTTTCTTTATTTATTTATTTATGTATTGATTATAAAGCTTTTTATCATTCTGGGCTGGGCTGGGTGGCTCTTTAATCCTGTCCTTGAATGCCAGAGGCCAGTCTGCAGCCTCTCTCCTTCTGGGGTGGGAGTTCCTCTATGAATCCCTCCCCCAAAGCAGGAACATCAGGGAGGAGCACAGAAGAAGATGCACAGGGAGGAGCACATGTGCTCTGGAACTGTGGCCTTCTTCACTCACCCACCCAGATGTCCATCCTGCACCCTCATAGCATTGGCACTACCACCAGGCCTCCACCTGGTGGCAACCAAGAGCCAGGAAGGCTAACCACCCCTGCCCAGAGAGGAGAGGAGAGCTGCCTGCTGGCCCTTCACTCCATCTCCAGCCTTCCCCCCATGTTAGCCCCTTGGCAACTCAGCTTGTTGCTGATCTCAGGTCACCAGCATAGCATGAGATAAGGTGAAAAGCAACAGCTCATTCCTCTGTTCCATCAGGCTGGCCACGTAACAGATTGTTTCTTTTCTAGATGCTGTTATAAATTAAAAAAGACTAACAAATCTAACAATCAGATTAAAATTCAAGTACCAAAATGTTCATTAGCAATTATAAAATAAAAAAAAGTGCATTCATCAAATATCCATCATTTAATCATTTTTACTTAATGATAAGATTAACTGCTTATTAACCTCAGTTGATGTGGCAGATGTGGAATGCAGAAGCAACTTTAATCTGGTAATGTGATTAGTCATTCCTTCAACAAATCTAATTGCATTGGTATACCAGAATAATGTTTATGTACTGTACATACATCTTGGGATTTTGGTTTCCAGGGATCCCAAACTGCAACCCCTCCCCAATTTCACATTTTATCTATTGAACTGCTTTATCAGATTTTGTCAGTTACTCGAGACCACTCTTAAACATAAAAGCTCAAGTCTTTGAAATACATCACAGTTCTGTAAACTGCACAAATGAAACTATCTTTCACTTTACGTATAATGCTTTATTTAAAAAATGTTAAGAAATAAATGAGAAGTTAAATAGTGAAACATTTTTTCAGAAAAAATCTCTTACCCTTTTGTATACAAGGCTATGGCTGAGGAAGGCAAATTAGAGTGTTGGTCTCCTTGTGAAGTAAATCATTCATTTAATGGCATCCTTCAGTTTTGCTCTTCATCAGTCTTGTGTAAGACGCTAAATAAATAAGAACAAAATAAGTCAAAAACAATTTAAGTAGTGGGAAGAAAACTTGCAGAAATTATTTATTTTTTATGGATCCTTCAATTTCCAGGCAGAACATCTTACTTGTAATGCCTTGATCCCTTACACTAATCTTTCTTAGATGTTTTGAAGAGTCTGCTACTTTAGCAGGCTTTTAAATCATCAAAACGGAATGTCAGAGCCTTCAGCAGTAAACAGCTTTACCCCTACTTCATCATAAGGTGCATGCTATTTTCATTTATCCATTCATTGTTTATTTTCCGTGGATGAAATCCCACTAAGCCTAACATAGGAATGCAGAATAATGAGTTCAGCATGGTCAGTTCTCATGCAAAATGCACAGGGCTGTATTTTAAGAGTCAGTAATAACAAAAATACTTCAAAGCTATTTTGGTTGCAATAAGGCAAGGGAGGATCCCTTCATTTTTTATTAAGTCAATAGGACAGGTTCGGTGCTATACCCTGAGCACATTTACACTACCTGGCTACATTTTCATGGTAGAAGACCCCTGCAAGTGTAACACAGTATTGTGTACTTCCTAGTAGTTTGCATACCTCATTAAATGTGCCCTCAAAACAGTTACTGCATCAAAGCATTATTAGGAGCAGTGTGATCTTAGCCTAAATGCACTCATTTTCCAAAACTGGGTAGCACTTGAAAGCAACTCATTAAGATATTAGCAGCTGACAGTCTGTATCGTTTATAAAAATATATACATGTTACATTAAAGAATGCAGTATGACATGTGCTGCATTTATTAGACTCACCCTAAAGATGAATAGTACATGCTGTTTTCAATTGCACTTTGTCTACAATAAAAATGTTGCCTGCAGGTCCCTACACTTGTTGTCACAGAGCTACAGACATCCTTGTTAATGACAAAGTCTTACTTTAAATGCACAAAATACAAATAAAAGGCCATATCCAGGAAAGCATGGTGAACAATTTGCAAGTGCCATTCACATTTTTTTTAGGTAAAGAGTTGCATAACTTAAACACAGAATATTGTTGGATAGGAAGGAAGAAATAGATTTGGATGTAAACTGTAATGCCTTACATACATACTGCATTCCAAAGTGGTTTACAAACATAACTTGGCTGCAGCTGGGAGGTACACATAGAGAGATTAAGTGAGATTAAGGGTGATAAAGAAAAGCTTAGTGGGTTTAAGTACAAATATCTCAATGGGGTAAATGAACTGGATAGTGGAGGACATTTTCAGGCTGAGTGAAGCTGGTGGGGGGTATGTTTGAGACAGGTACAGGAAGGTGGTCTGTGTGACAGCTGGGGAGGCATTAACACCAGGGTAGGACAGACACCAGGCCTTGGTAAAGACCAGATCAGAAAAGAAGGGGGATGGGAAGAGTGAAGAACTTCTAGGGCTCTCTCATTTACTCTTAATTAAACAGAAATGGGCAGACATGATAGGCCCAGAAAATATACTCTGTGTCTATATAAAGAGAGAAGTGTGTGTGTGTGTGTGTGTGTGTGTGTATAGACATTCAGAACAGGCAGGTTAAGTGACCTTTCTAGAGGCCACACTGTAAACAGCAGTTGTGGGATTCAAACTTGGTCTACAGATTCACAGATCTGCACTCTACAAACTAAGTTAATTTTCCTCCTCAACTAGACCTCGTATGCTTCTACCTACTGACATTATTTAACAAATAAGTGCTCTTCACTGTACCATATGGAGCACTTCAATAATTCCTTGTGGTGAGCTTCCAGCGCAAATGAATATTTCAAAGGATGCAGCATGGGATAAGGTACTTAAGGCACTTATCATGTTGTGTGTCAGCTCCTCATATTCTGTAAGTGTTTGCTTTAAACAATTCCAGCTGCTTTTATAGTATAATGCCTGCACAGACTGCTAAAACAACAATGATAGCACAGGAAAAGTAATAAGAATAAATAGCAGAACATGGCATTCTACATATTGCCCAGAATACTGAGATTATCATACTGTTGGAAGACCTATGCACAGACATCTGTGAAAAGATTACAATGACTAGCTTCTTTTTTCACATTTCTATATTGCCTTCTACTCAGTTGTCCAGGCTTTCTGTTAGCCAGGCCACAAGCTTTTGAACCCCTGACACTCACCCCCCAGATACATACTATCTGCCCCTCTCATATACTTGCTTTTTTTTTTTTAATTAAAATTTTGTTAAGTTTCCAGTACAAAGAGCGAATCATAACAATGGATAAAATAACCATCTACATTGGGTATAAAACATAGAGTGATTCACTCTCCCCCCACCCTCCCATCCACCCTACCCCACTCCCACCCCGAACAACCCAGTGCTTTTTTACACATTTAGCACTACACCTATGAATGTAGCCTATTAGTGCTTAACCTTGAAGTGCATAGAGAGTTTGCAGTGGTCCCCAAATCCTATCAAACTTCTTAAGTTTGTTAAATAAACTGGCAATAGTCCTTTCAGTTCTGAGATTTGCAAGTAACTCCTGAAGCCATTCAACATAAGTTGGTACCTCCGTATCCTTCCAATGTCTTAGTACCACCTTTTTAACAGACATTGACATCAAAGCTATATGATACCTCCTGTTCACCACCGAAATGGAGGAGAAATCTCCAAGAAGGCAAATTTCGGTGGTGAAGAGGTCCGAGAGCCCCAACAGAGGGTCAACACGCTGTTTAATCGCAGTCCAGAGTGGAACAACTTTAGAACAGCTCCAGAAAATATGAAGATCTCCTTCTTGAGATTGACATCTGGTACAAAGGGGGAGGACACAAGACCAAGCCTAGCAAGTTTCTACGGAGAATAGTAGATATTGTGCAAGATCTTAAACTGCATTAGCCTAAGTCTGTCCTGCTTAAGAAACTTATGGCAACTCTGCCACAGGAGAGGCCAGTCCAGATCTCTACCCTGAAAGAGAGAGGCCCAAAAGGAGATGGGAGCATAATTATCAGGGTAGGCTCAGGTGAAAAGAACACTGTATATTTTGGATACGGCATGAGGCAGAGCTGCCAACTCCGTTAAGGTAATCTGAAAATTGAAATTAGGAGGTGGGGGTGGTCGAGCCCATTACCTTAACCATGAGGTGACGGAACTGGAAAATCTTGAAAATATTTGTACGAGGTATCGAGAACTTACACATAATGTTAGCTGAAGAATGTCATTGACTGTTGGGTGACACAAACTCCTCTAAATGGCAATTCCCTATCTGAGAAAGCCATGTGGCTGGGAGAGGCTTGCCCTCCAATAAAAAATTGGGACTGCCTATTACAGGTTGTGATAAGTCTTGGAGATTCATATATCTCAGAAATGCACACAGCTGAGTATGAACCCTGATAGAGACAGCTACAGGGGAACTATGTAGAGACTCTGGTAGGGAACTACTCTTGGTATATAACAGCGCAGCGGGGGAGGGACCGTGTTTTTTAATGGAGGCAGATTCGACAGCTAACCAAGTCGGAATGTATGTAGCAGCCATAGCGAGCTGGTCCGCGGTCAGCCATCTGAGATATTTATTGGCCTGGCTGGCCCAATAATATAGCCCTATATGGGGAAGTCTTAAACCTTCTTTGGCCTTCGGGGCCGCTAATTTATGAAATGCCATTCTGGCCTTCTTATCCCCCCATAGAAAAGCGGAGATCATACCATGCACTTTTTTAACCCAGGATAGGGGAAGCCATATGTTCAACATGTTAAGGGGGTAGAACAGACAAGGGAAAACATTCATTTTGATTAAATTTAGTCTGCCCCATAGAGAGAGGGGGAGTAGGGTCCATCTATGAAGGTCAAGATCTACTTTATGTACCAGTGCATCAATATTTAGCTGTCTGAGCCACGTTGTATTCCTTGTTAAAAGAAACCCAAAGTATTTAACATAGTCGGACTTCCAGGTGAGTCCAAACACAGTAATATCCTGTTTACAAACCCTATGATTAAGAGGAAAAACCACCGTCTTTCCTACATTAAGTTTATAGTTTGAAACCCTACTGAAATCCTCTATGAGCTTTAGGATAATGGGAATAGATGCGAGTGGATGTGATATCTGCAGGAGCAGGTCATCTGCATAGGCCACTACTTTAACTATCTGTTCCCTGAGAGAGATACCCGATATACCCTGGGCTCCTGATAACCTTCTGATAAGCAGCTCTAAATAAATGTTAAAGAGAAGAGGAGATAAGGGACACCTCTGTCTGGTCCCTACTTATAATTTGAAGGGGTTAGAAATAACCCCATTACATGAGATTCTGGCAGACGGGAACTTATATAAAGAACTCACCCAGTTCCGGAATTCCTTGGGAAAACCAAAAGCTTCTATCGTAACAAATAAGTAATCCCAGTGGACTCTGTCAAACGCCTTCTCGGCATCCAACGAGATCAAGACCATTGGAGGAGGAGCATCTTTGGATACCAAGAAGATGTGGGACAAGGTCCTCAGATGGTCAACCGATGATCTACCTTTCATGAAACAAACCCGATTAGCCCCGATAAGGGAATGAAGTACTGCCTCCACACGGTTGGCTAGTAATTTTGCCAGGATTTTAATATCTTGGTTAAGTAGAGAGATCAGCCTATAGCTTGCCACTTGATCCGGCGGTCTATCCGGTTTGGGCAACAGGACTATTAAGGCCTCAAAAAGAGATAGATCAGACACTTTACCCGAAAGAATAGCCTGGAAAAGCGGCAGCAGAATGGGGATCAATTGCTTTGAGAAGGCCTTATAAAAACTGGAAGTAAACCCGTCAGGGCCCGGAGACTTATCGGATGGGAGAGATTTGATTACTCTTTCAATCTCGCCCTCAGAGGTGGGAGACTCCAGAATTATTTGCTGGGATTGTGTAAGAGTTGGCAACTTTAAATCACTCAGATATTCATAAAGTCTTTTCCTAGATGGGGAGTTGACCATAGGGCCATATAAATCCTGGAAATACTTTGTAAACTCCTCCGCTATCTCCGAGGGTGAGACCCTAAGAGAATTATTACTAAGAGAATGGATAGCAGGAATGAGTCTGGTGGATTCCTATTGCTTAATACGCAGTGCTAGCATTTTGCCCGCCTTCTCGCCCTGATCGGTATATACCGTCTTTGTTTTCAAAATTGCAAATTTGGCTTGTTCCCTTAACATTGCTAGGTAGGCTTCTCTCAATTTCGTTAAGTCTTGTTTGAATGCCTCAGAGGAAGAAGGAGAAAGGGCAGACTCCATACTCCTAATTTGAGAGAGAAGGTTAGAAATCCGAGATGACCTCTCCCTCTTCCTTTTTGAAGTTAGACCAATTATAATCCCCCTTAGATACACCTTGCAGGCACCCCATATCATGTCCTGCTTCCCCATGGAGTTAGAATTAGAAGCAATAAACTGCTCTATTTGGGATGCTAGATATTGAACCATTTTTGGCTCCTTCAGAATTTGGTTATTCAACTTCCACCTGCCTCCTATATTTGGCAACGAGGCTAGGGCTATTAGGCAGGTGACCAGAGAGTGATTCAATGGGGGCCCTGAGACAATGCTAGAACATATAACCCCTGGTAGTAGGGTTTGACAAATGAGGATATAATCAATCCTAGAGGAGGTTGCATGTACCAGAGAAACAAAAGTGTATTCCCTTACATTGGGATGTCATACGTGCCATATATCACAAAGACCAATGGAGTCCATCAGGGCCTAAAGGCTCTTTCTGCCGGAGAGAGACCTTGACGGGATTGACCCAACCTGTCAACAGCCTGATCAAAAACGAGATTGAAATCACCCACCTATGACCATGGGAGTGTCCAAAAAGGGAGTTAGGGCTTTAATTATCTCAACAAAAAAACTAGGGGAATCTACATTAGGGTCATAGATAGTACCCAGGACAATGTCCAGGGTATGCAATCTACCTTTTACAAACAAGAATCTGCCTGAAGGGTCAGATATAACCTAAAAAGGTTTGAACGGAACTGACCTATGTAGAAGGATAATGACCCCTCTATTGTGGGTCATACCTTCCACTGCAAACATCTGCCCAATTTGTTGCTGTCTCATCTTTTCAGCCTTCCCGTTGAGCAGGTGCATCTCCTGCAAAAACATAATTTCTGCCTTTAAATGGTTTATATGCTTCAGTATTTTATATTGCTTGGTCTTATGCCTAACCCCTTAACATTCCAAGTGATAAATTGAATGTTTCTAGCAATCACTCATGTTGCCAATTCAGAATCCTCCAAAGCACACATATATATGTATACTCCATCTATAGTGCTCCAAACATAGTATGCGCTGGGTTGTTCTACCTTCCCCTCAATTCTGCCTCCATTCCATTCCCCCAACCACCCTCCCAAGACCCCCCACCCGAAACACCCCATAAACCCTAACCCCCCCTCCTCCCACACCCTCCCATATTTTACATAGTACATGATGTCCAGCAAACTGAAAAGTTCCTCTCCCCCCAACTACCCCGCCCTCACAAAACAGAAATCAGGAACAAAATTACCCCTCAGCAATCAAAACATTCCAACAGAATAGCTTATTCTCAGCATTAATAGCCTGACAATACCCCTAGATGATACCGGGGGATTGGCTATACTAGCCCTTTAGAAAAAGCGATCCTCCCTATAGTAATCCCACGAGCCATAAAGTAATGTGGCCCGCAGAGCATAAGGGATAAAACACAAAGGTGTTATGTATAAGGATTAGTCTCAGACACCCTCTTGTGGCGTGACCCCTCAACATCAGTGCTTAATGACTAAGGGCAGGCAGTCCATGACTACCCGCTGTGGTATGGGGGGGGAACTGAAAGGTCCAGAGTCACTGTCTAGAGCGAATTTTTAAATCCAAACCAGTGGCCATCACAATGTGAAAGGGAGATTTAAAAAAGGAAAAAAGAAAAATGGGAATCCTCCAGAGACAACACTTAAGCAGGGTTGTAGAGAAGGGGCAAACCAGAGCCCAGTAAGGGCATACAAAACCCTGACATTCTCACCTATCCTTAAGTACGGGATCTCCCTTGATATACGGACTACCCTTGTTTATTGCCCAGTAATAGCAGGGAGCATGAGGAGGAGTGAAATCTGAGAAAAAAACAGACCATGAACAAGGCCAGGGAGAGTCCGCGATTGCCAGAGAAGTCTCATATTAAGATCCGAGAAAGGGAAGCATTGCCCCCCCATTACCATGAGATCGGGTCAACACTCCTGGGAAACAGGGTTACCAGAACTAACAAATTGGGATTTAACATAGGAACAATGACCCCGCTCAGGTGCTTATTAAGTGAAACTGAGAAAAACACATATGAGCCCACTAACACCTGGCTCGTGAACCAAAATTGAAACAGAGATAAACTAGAATGAGAAATGTGAGTCCGCAACGTATCAAAAAGTCCTGAAGATGAAAACCAGATCAGGAGCAAAATGTCTGTTTTATATCAGAAGGAGGACCCCACTCAAGAGCTGTAATGGAAAGATAGGTAACCAGTTACACAGTTTGTCGGCGGCCTGGCCCCGGGAGTATTGTAGACAGATATGATTTACTGTAGATAGGCAGCTCCACCAAATGAAAACTCAGCATGACTCTCTACGCCAGATCTGTTCTCATACAGGCTTGAATAGATTGGGAAACGCTTCTTTGAGCCCAGCAGATGCCGTCTCCACCTCCTCATAGGTTACCCAAGAGCCATTTATACAAACTTGAAGCCTTGCAGGAAAGCCCATGAGGAACTTAATTCCCACGGCGATCAGCTTGAGAACCACTTTATGAAACGTATCTCTTTTCTGGTGTACAGATATGGGTAGATCTTGTGCCACCTTCAGCTTTTTACCTTCCCATTGTAAATCTTGCACCTCTTTAACCTTGTATAAGAAGTGTTGTCGCTTCTGGAAATTCAGAAAATGAAATATGAATGCCCTGGGGGGGGGCTCCGGCCGAAGGAGGGGGCGTAGTGCCTGATGAGCCCTTTATATGATGTAGCTAGCACCGAAAGGGGAAGGGCCTGCCACCTTTTCCACAAACTTTTTAATAAACTTGATGGGGTCTGAGCCCTCTTCACCCTCTGGCAAGCCAATTATTACTGCATTGTTACGGCGACTGCACCTCTCCAGGTCTTCCACCTTATTCTCCATTTTCACTAGCCTTTGCCTCAGGGCCACCAACTCCAGATCAGCTTTATCCTGCTTCTTTTCAACAGATCGTATACATACTTCGTTGTCAGCAGTTTTCTTAGAAAGCTCCTCCAGGGTATTAGAAATGCTTTTGATTTCCCCTGCCATATTCTGCATTTCAGCCTTAAAAGGCTGAAACTCCTCTAGAAATCTCGAGAGTGTAAGAAGATCTGTATCAGGACACTCAGCGGTAACAGGCAGCGAGGGTTGTGAGGGGGAGGCCCTGGCTTTCTTAGAGGCCTTCTCGGGCGTTGCAGGAGGTGTGTGTTTTGGGGCAATTTTCGGCATCTCCTCATCCATCGATGCCCAGTAGAGAGAGCAGGAGTGCTCAGAAAGGCGGTAGGCAGGCAGTCTTCTGTAAAATGCACTGAAGAACAGGATTTTGAATGGCAAATAACGGCCGGTAGGTCGGAGCGGGTAGAGAGGCGTCTTACCCAGTGCACCGCATCACGTGACTCCCCCTCTCATATACCTTCTAGGACCTACTCCTCTGTCTGGGATCAATAAGTTGGAGAAGATTTG
This sequence comes from Neoceratodus forsteri, assembly GCA_016271365.2. NCBI lineage: Eukaryota > Metazoa > Chordata > Ceratodontiformes > Ceratodontidae > Neoceratodus > Neoceratodus forsteri. Next base: position 1,320,025,466 of record CM028132.1, read on the forward strand.
ACTTGAACTTTCCTGACCAGGAATGGGGCAGGGGATCCAGAAATCTAAGTGCTACAACAGAAACATAGAAAAAGAGATAGCAGAAGGAGACCAAGGATCCATCTAGCCTGCTCCTGTGTTCCTTAGACCTACTCAAATCCCAGGACCTAACCCCCTTCTTCCTAATGCATCCTACTTCTCCTGTTGCTTTTGATATCATATTAGCCCTGTCCCACTACAGTTTGAACAATGTCATGGACTTTGCTTCCACTACCTCATCTGGCAGTTTATTCCATGGTTCCATAACTCTTTCTGTAAAATAGTGTTTCCTAAGATCCCTCTTGAAGCTCCCCCCCCCATTAAGCTTCTACTCGTGACCTCTAGTATTAGAGTCAGGGACTCTGATGAACAAATCAGAGGACTGCAACTTATTTTTTCCTCTAAGGAGCTTGTATGCTTCAATCATGGCCCCCCTCTCCCTTCTTGTCTCCAGTGAGAACATGTTTAATGCTTCCAGACACTCCTTGTATGAGATCCCTTAAAGACCCTGAATCATGTTGGTTGCTCTTCACTGGACAGCCTCCAATCTGCTGTTATCCTTTTTCAGATGTGGACTCCAAAACTGGATGCAGTACTCCAGAAGGAGCCTTACCAGGGACCTGTAGAGTGGCAGTATCACCTCCCTTCTCTTGCTGTTGACCCCCCCCTCCATGCACCTTAGCATTTTGTTGGCCTTGCTACAATCTATGTTGCATTGGCTGGTCTATTTATGGGTACTGCTTATGATGGACATCCAGGTCCCTTTTTTCCTGTGTGGTATCGAGCTGGACTCCGTTTAGGTAGTATTTTGTCCTTGGCTTCCCTTTACCCAAATGCAGCACATTGCATTTCTTTGCATTGAATTTCAGCTGCCAGACATTAGACCATCTTTCCAGCCTTTGTAGGTCTTTTTGTAGGTCCCTAACCACCTCCTCACTGTCTATCCTTCTTCCTAGCTTGATATCATCTGCAGAGCATAGCACAATGGCATCACCTGCTGTATTTTATGTTTGCTTGCATACATGCATGAAGCAAACATATTGTCACAGTAGCAGCCTTCTGAAATGTGTCACTGTTGGATCCAATGCAGCTCTGGCTGCTGGGAGTTCAACAGTGACATGCCTATGATCAGCGAGGCTGATCATGCTGGTGTTCTGCTGTTGCAGGCAGAAACATTGTGTAGTTGAAAGAAGTGAGCCACTCCTATCACAGAGTGGATCAATCCATTCATCTGCATGATATGACCCAGCAAGCAGCTGAATGGCATTATGCCCAGCTTGCACCTCTGTTGCTGGCAGACACATTGTGTAGTTGAAAGAAGTGAGCTGCTCCAATCACAGAGAGGATCAATCCATTCATCTGCATGACACGACCCAGCAAGCAGCTGAATGGCATCATGCTCTGCTTGCTTCTCTTTCCTCCCAAAGTTTCAGCAATGAATCCAAGCACCAATCATGTGCAGGCAGCATACAGCACAACCTCTTCTTCCTCACTCTTTGCCTCTCTTTCACATAGCCCCCCCCACCAAAGTAGTGCACCTCAACCCCTTAAAATGTGTGGACAGCAGGGTGCCCATCCCAGGTGCCACCAAACATTTGTGATGCTGGGTGCCCAATCCCAGTGTCACCCTTGCTGTAAAAAAAAAAAGGCCTTGGGGGGGTTGTTGGTAATTTTACCCTGAAATGTGAAGGTGAAATTTTTCAAATCCTGGCCGAAATGCGATTTTGCTGTTACTCCTCAATATCACCTTTTGATCAGGTTTTAAAAACAGTCACTTACCATTTCATAAGGTGGGGTTATATGAAGACTATGTTGAAAATTTGGTGAAACAATGTAGTAAAATGACAAAGTTAAGAGAGAGTGTTGAAGTATTTGTTGAAGTAGTTCAATGTTCTCTCATAACTTCATGATTTTTCAATATTTTCCTACCAAACTTTCAACAAGGACTTTTTGGGACCCACACTCATGACCAAGGTAGGTTAAATTTTTCAAATCTGGCCCAGAGGTGATTTCACAGTTGCTCTGCTAAATCACCTTCCTGGCAGGGTTTGAAAAATGTCACCTACCTTGTTCTTGAAGGTGGGTAATACAAAGTCTAGGTTGAAAATGTGGGTCAAAATCTTAAAAAAAAAAAAAAAAGCTATGAAGATGTGTTGACATGTTTCAATGTTCACAAATTACTTTAGTAATTTTCAATATTTTAACAACACATTTTCAACATAGCCATTTTTTTCACACCACCTCATGAAAATTACAGGTGTCATTTTTTAAATCCTGCCTAAAATGTGTTTTTGCTTTTCTGACAGAAAATAACATTTCAGTCAGTATCTTATATTGCCTTCCCTATAACTTGGTTCCTAAACAGATTGCTGCTTGAAGGCAAAGTCCCCACTCTGTGGAAAGTTGCCTTAAACACTCCTATCCCTAAAGGTGGGGGTATTGAGCTTGTTGAGAATTACAGAACAATATCTATCCTCTGCACTCTAAAGTGTTAGAGAGGATTATATACCAGCAGGTCCAGGAATATGTAGAACAGAACAATTTACTAACTGAATGACAACATGGGTTTAGAAAAAAACATGGCACCAACACGGCCCTGATTAGCCTTACTGAGGATATCTTCACAGCTCTAGATGATGGCCTTCCAACTGGCATGGTCTTTATAGATCTCACCAAGGCATTTGACCTGGTGAATCATCAGCAGCTTATCACTAAACTAACATCTCTTGGTCTTGATCATCTTTCTACTCAGTGGTTCACAGACTACTTTGACGGCAGATCACAAATTGTCAAATGGCATGGAGCCAAGTCCAACAAATGCCCTATCACAGATGGCGTCCTGCAGGATTCGATACTGGGACCACACCTGTTTTTCCTATTTATTAATGATTTGCCTCAACATTGAGGAGGGGCCAAAGTGACCATATATGCAGATGATGCCATGCTTTATAGGTTCTCCCGAGACACTGTCCAACTAAACAACCTTCCTGGTCAAGACCTTGGTCTACTTGAGAATTGGTTTCTTACTAATAAATTAGTTCTAAATAGTAAAAAGACCAAAGCCATGCTATTTGGCCCTAAAAACCTGGACCCAACCTGTTTACATTTAGTGTCCCCAGCGCTTTCCAATGACTCAAAAATTGAAGTGATCAATTGTATCAAATATCTAAGTGTATACTTAGACCAAGACTGCTCTTTTAAGGGCCACATCGACCATCTGACCAAGAAACTCAACCAAAAGTTAGGTTTATTATATCACCTGAGCCCTTTCCTCACTCGTGAATCCAAACTAAAGGTTTCAACTGGTACACTCCTTCCAACCTTGCTATATGGGTCCCCTTTACTACATTCTGTAAGAAGCTCTGAAATGCAAAGTCTTAAAACACTATCACAGGATAGGGTGCTTGGCCACAGTGGCACCACCATGGGAACATCACTGCAAAGTATTATTATTTCTAAGGTGGCCTTCTCTTGAGAGCAGATTATCATATCCCTCACTGTGCCTTGCTTTTAAGCTCCAGCAAAATAGCACCCCTCCTAGCCTAATTAACACATTAGCTCCCAAAAAGAATCGGAGAACACTAAGATCCTCAGGTCTCCAGCTTCTCCAAGTCCCCAGTGTAAGGACTTCCCTAAGATTCTATTCCTACACTGTCTTCATGCCTCTTATCTGGAATGGTCTCCCTAGCAGTCTCCAGAAATGTACCTCCCTTGGGAGCTTCAAGAAGGGTCTTAAGGTCCACTTGTTGGAACCGAACCTCTGCACCTGCTATGTCTGAGAGTCAGCCGACTCCCTACTGCCATTCTAACCTCATTGGGACATCAATCTGACTGTGACTGTTTCATGTATAACAGCACTTTTTCTCCTGTTGATGTTGATTGTAATTCACCTGCCACTGTATTCTTGACTGGGTCAGTATGTCTGTATTGCCTGTTAATTATGAAATGATATGTATGTATTTTGTGATATTTATAAATGTTTGTATTTAATTCTGGGTCATCCCTGAAAAAGAGACTGTTTTACTCTCAGTGGGCCTACCTGGTCACCAAAATTTAAATAAATAAATAAATGGCACCTGTCATGTTGAGAAGGGAAGGGGAGTCTTAAAAAGGATATGTTCAAAATTTAGGGTCAAAATATAAAAAGAAAAAGTTACGAAGAAGCATTGTGTGCAGGGCCAGCCATTGGCCCACTGGGTAGCATACTGTGTTCCCAAACTGGTGACTCAAGTCTGGGGGAGAGTTCAGGAAGCCAATTGGGCAGAATAAGGATGGGGGCAACACTGTTGCATGCCACCACTCCAAGCCTGGGATGGTATTGTGCAGTGCTTTGTCAAACAGACTTTCATCACAAGGGATTGTCATGCATACCATGGCCTGCTTTGTTAATTTATTACTCATGTCATTAACCATGACCACCACTCACAATTTATAAAAAAAAAAAATAAAAAATAAAAATCTTTCCTTGAGCTTACCTGTTCATTGTACATGCTAGATTCTTACTCTGGATGCAGTAGGATGATGTTATCCCATATTTGCAATGGTAAATACCACATCAATGTACCACAATATATTTCTTTGTTACATAGCTCCCATGGTACGAGACTGGGAACTTGTAAAACCTGCAAAATCCTGTATCTTGCTTCAGAAATGAAAATATATAAGGCAAACACTACTCACTGACTCTACTGCATATTTCCTCTTAATACAGTACTACTCTAACTTCATCTTTCTCTGCAACACAGCCAAAACCTATAGTACTGAACCTGACACAACCTGCAAGCAAACATGTGGCATTGACAAATGCTTGTTTCCATTTGTTCTTCACCTCTCCCCATGTTGCATATCACAACACTGGGGTACTACCTAAAGTTAGTGAAATTTTTTGACCAGCGAGAAGCGAGCTTGGCTGAGGCCCAGCTTACCAAATTCTGGCTGAAAATGGATAGGAAAAAGCTTATTTATTTATTTTTTTAGTTGTTTAACCAGGTGAGACACACTAAGCTGAAAGCTTTTTTTTACAGGTGCAACCTGGGAGCACAGGGAAGTTAAGTGACTTGCTCAGGGTCACACAGTATGCAAGTGGAAGCTGTGGGATTCAAACCCAGGTCTGGTCTGCTGGATGTCACCAGATTTGTAGCTCAGAGCCTTAAACCACTGCGCTATACTGCCTCCCAACTTGATGTGTAACACCAGAGACAAGTGTTATGTGCAATTGTTTATCATGCTACTGAGAGGATATCATCTTTGTCTACAGCTGTTTATTTCTGCCCATACAACTTCATTCACCAGGGACTGCTGGCAAGAAGGAACCACCCATTGTCAGGGAGGGTCAGTGTTTCCTGTAACCAGGGAGAAGTCATGTAATGACAGGAACTGCCCATCCTGCCTGAAGCAAAAGATGTTTGAGATGAAAACTCAGCAATGCCTCTACCAGTAATGTATAATAATCAGGACTTAAGCCCAAGTCATCAGTGTGGTGAGCTGCAAACCATACCATTAGACCACAGTGTGGCCCTGATGACGATCTCCAATGCAAATGAGGATCTCAGCTCAACTGAAAATCCATGCATGGTATCTGAGTGAGATGGCAAGAAAGTTTGGACAGAGACCTCCAATAGATGAATTGCCTGAAGCTGACTATGGAGTACTTAAGCAAGAATGCATGACAACATGTGGCATCTCTTCAGTTATTTTCATGCCTTTGGTGCTTTGTGTGGCAAGGTACAGAAGACTGAATGTCATATTCACCAAGGAAGCGATGATACTCCCATCGCATACAAAGCTCTAAAGCATATTATTGCTATTATGCAATTAATCCATCTGTTACATATTAAAAACAAACAAAAAAAAGGTTTTATAAATAGTATCTGTATGTATAGTATCTGTATGTATGCATTTATAAATAGTTCTGTTTGGTTGTGTTTTGACCAGTAGGTGGTGCTACTCTGAAGGATATACTGGATTTGTGGCTGGTGGGATTCAAAGTAGGTATAAAAAAATGTTGGCTTGGAATTTGTTTTACCAATGAGTATGTGATGGGATATAAAGGGATACTGTCAACCCCCTTAGACCTCTAGTATCTCTGTTTTAAACAGCACATGTTATAGTCACATTCTCTAAAGCTTTTTGATATACTGGTAGTTTGGTTCTGATTGCTTTCGTGTTTTTAAAAGTGAACAAAAGACTGTCCACCATACTGGGGTTACCACACAAAAAACATGTTTGTTTACAGTTCTTAATTTACTACCACTGCATCTTTCTTAGACTTGGGAACACCCTCAACACAATCTAGCCTTTCAGGATGCACAAGGAGGAGAATAGACTATTGCATCATGACAGACTGTACTGATTGGGGAGTTCCCTATGTTCTGGTAGTATGCAATAAGAACAGATCAAGGATTTGAAATAAAATGAGGTTGCATACAACTACACCACTATAATGTACTTCATGTCTACTAAAAATAGAAGGAGAGACAACATCCAGTAACATCAATGAATTTTGAGAAGATAAGCAATCATAAAATGTGAATTTTCAACTAGAAATAATATAATGTAAAAAGGGTTGCCAGTGTCCCTTTAATATGGGTAAGAAGATATCTCAACAACTCAAGTTGCGGGTTTCAATCTAGCCATTGCAAAATAATAAAAGTTCTGCTTTCAAATCCTAAAACATTCACTAAATAAAACTGTAGAAATGTTGCTGTACTATAGTTTCATCTTTTGCCAGTATATTGAGATCTGAAGTTTTACAGTATATGTGATGGTAGGTGTTTTGTTTTTATTCATATTTACCATCTGTGCCCCTTCATTGTCATTTGCAAAACAACTGTGCTGTGTCCAGTCTTGTTGGCCTAAGTGGCCTATCCTTACATGAACAACATATTTCTTTATTTTTCTTAATTCCATATGAAAGAAGAACTGTAGTCTACTGTTCTCACATACACAATTATTTGTTTCATAAGCCAACATAACCTATACAGTATATAGAGTGATGCAACTTAAAAATAATTGCTAGAGGTGGTATCACTTTCTAATAAACAGGACACAGAACATGCTCATTAAGACAAAGAACTGAAACTAACAAAAGGGGGAATAGTTAGTAAACTGCAGTGCAGACTTATCTCTTGATTAAAATCTAGCAGAAAATAATATTACATGCTAGATATCTACCATTTTTAGCCATGTTTTTCTCATGGAGAAAGAAATTAATTAAATCAACTTAATAAAGACAGAACATAAGTAAACCGAGAAGAGATATTTCAAACCAGAACACTGTCAATCCCAGAAGGAAAACATCAATGATGGATGGCAGCCATGTTAGGTAGGGAAAGAGACTAACACTCAATTTCCAACAATTCACTTGTCACGTTAATAGCTCATGTGCATCAGAACAGGCAACTGAAAAGAAGAGAGATGCATTTAATACAAAGGTGAATTAAATCTGTGTCATGTATGGCACCAAATGAATGTTCACTGTTTTCAGTGACCCTGACCATTCTCACACAGACATAGATGTGTTTTACATGAACCCAGTTTTAGGAAGCAACAAGATCCACAAAACTTGGAGAGAAGCTAATTTGCAACCTAGCCACTCTCAAAACCCAGTGTTCTAAACAAATGCCAGACTCAGGAAATCCACACCGTTCAAAGTGACTTCATTTCAGTTGCCCCAGTCTTTTACTGTTCCTTCAGATCCCCCTATTTTCAATCTCTCTATTGTTATTTCATCCCTTTTCCAATCTTCTGCTCCCATCACTGTATTCTCATATTTCCGTAGACTATACCCACTACAATTCCATTACCAGACTCTGACACATTACTGACTTTCCTAACACTTCCCATTATCCTCTGCCACCCCACTCCCCCTACTACATTCCCCTTCATCTCCTTATCACCCTGTTGTGCTTGTTTCATTATATACACCATCCTCAATTTTAGAATCGCATGTCAAACTTATGAGTTATAAAAGTAACATAATTCCTGACTATCATTTTTATGTTGGCTTGCACTTGCGTGGCAGCCAACATATTGCAGTGGCAGCAGATTTGGTGGTGCAGTCACTGTGGGAGAATGCAGGGCACGCATCAGTAGGTGCATCCCTCATTCCCCAATAATCCAGCATGTAGGCACCGACACCAGCAATATGTAAGTGGTCACCACATCTAACAAAAGTGCCACTGCAATGAGACCAAACGCTGCTACGCAGCAGCACAACAACATGCCTCCGACAAAATTTTTACTGGCAGTTAAACTGAACATGGCGGCACTGAGGCCGCCATGCATAATGCCAACTTCAGGGGTACACAATCCCCCTGGCGGTATGCCCCAACCCACTTCATTTGCCAATGGGGGAGCCCACTCCCGGTCAGCATAATGCCCCCCTCCCATTCCAACTGTGTGCAGAGGGGGTGCCCAATCCCCCTCGGCATCATGCGCCCCCAGCAGTCTTTCTTTGCTGATGGGGGCCCAATCCCCATTAGCTTCAGTCCCCCTGCCCAGTTCAATTTGCTGACAGGGGAGTCCACTCCCTGTTGGCATAATGTCCCCAGCCCCTGATTCATACTGTGTGCCGAGTGGGTGACCAATCCCCCTCAGCATCATGTGCACCCTCACCCTTTTCTGTGCTGAAGGGGGGCCCAATCCCTGTTGACTGTGGTCCCCTTCCCCGTAATGCAGGCGGTACACTGGAAGCCCACCCCAGTGTACCAAATAGCACCTGCAAAAAAAGAAAATTGACCCTCATTGTCTTTTTTTTCCCTTTTTCCTGTAAAACAAGAAAATGGTCTCTCACAGTCTCTCCTGCCCCCCTCCTCCAACCCACACCCACCCTCTGCGTACCATACCTCCCCACACACCCCCACCCCATACTTACCTCCAGAGCCTGGCATGACGATCTTCGGTGGACAGGGAACACGTCTGCACTCTTCAAAGCCGACCGCGAAATGAAGAAATGCTGGTAAGCGGTATAATGGCATAAATAGGGTCTTTTCAATTTTGGTGCATATCCTGGGCATTTTGAGGAATTTTTATACCAAATTTTCAACATGGGGTTATTGGGACCCCTCCTCATGAATTCAATTTGGTCCCGAAAGGTGATTTCGCCGTCATTGTGCGGAATCACATTTTGGGACAGATTAATGAAATGACAGTGCCACTGTTCATGAGGTGGGCTCTCAAAAATCTTCTGTTGCAAATTTGGTGAAAAAAATTCAAAACATGACTGTTTTATGAGCGTGCATTGTGCAGTTTCCATGCATGCTTGTAACTTTGTGAATTTGTGATATTTTCACTCCAGATTTTCAGCATTGGCATTTGTCCACACCTCCTTATGAACAGTACAGATGTTATTTAGCATATCCTGGCCGAAATGTGTTTTCGCACTTCCAGTACAGAATAGCACGGTCGCTGTAGGAAATCAGTATTAGGGACAGATTAAGAAAATGACAGTGACACTGTTCATGAGCAGAGGTCCTAAACTACCTATGTTGAAAATTTGGTGATGAAAGTCCATAAAATGACTGTGTTACAAGCATGCATTGCGCAGTTTCCACGCACCCTTGTTACTTCGCAAATTTGCAATATTTTCATGCCAGATTTTCAACACTGGCATTTTTTTACACCTCCTTATAAACAGTACAGCTGTCATTTTTGACATCCTGCCCAAAATGTGTTTTCACACCTGTGTCACACAATGACGAGGTCACTGTGGGAAATCAACTTTTGGGACAGATTAACAAAATCACAGTGCCACTGTTCATGAAGGGAGGTCCCAAAATGCCTTTGTTGAAAATGTGGTTAAAAAAATCCCAAAAATAATTGGGTTACTTATGTGTGTTGCTCAGTTTCTATGCATGCTCATGACTTCACCAATTTTTTATATTTTCACTCCTGATTTTCAACGTTGCCATTTTTTACACCTCCTCATGAACAATACAGTTGTCATTTTCTACATCCTGCCCAAAATGTGTTTTCATGCCTGTGGCACCAAATGGCATAGTTGCTGTACAAAACCACCTTTCGGCTAACAAACTGGTTGTGCTGCTCTTCATGAGGTGGGGTCACAAAAAGTCCATGTTGAAAATCTGGAGTGAAAATACCAACAAATGCCTACGGCATTAGGGTTTCCAACTGTAACACCCCACCCTGTAGAGACTGACAGGCGTCAGGGGTGTGATTTGGTATCACTGGCTGTAATGCTCACACCATTCCACCCCACCCCCACCCTGCAGCCAGTGACAGGCATCAATGTGTGCCTTTGAGTGTTCGGCCCTAAACTTCACCCCATTCTCCTATACTGCACCCATCTCAGCATATTCCTTTATGGAATGGGGTAAGTATAAGACCCAAAGACCCCAAAGCACACCATAACACTTGTCAGTGTCTACAGGGTAGGGTGAGGTAAAATGGCATGAGCATTATAGCTGATGACCCAAAGGCACACCCTAACACCTGTCAGTCTCTGCAGGGGGGGTGGGGTTGGCATCAGTTCAATACTTCACAGCCATTCCTACTATGCATCTCTAACTCCTGCATTACCAATGCCTATGCCAGCGAGACATCATTCAGCATTGACAAATGCTTGTTCAATATAATCAGAAATCTGGGCATGCATGTGGTCTCTTTGATCTTCCTATTGTGCCATCTCTTTTGTGCTGTTTGAAGTAATATTGCATTTTCATATTTTTTAGGTTCCTTTATCAATGCTGCTTTTCTTTAGCTGATTTTCTGTTTTTTTTTGTTTTTTTTTATTGTATTGATCAGTTCTGGAACCCATAACTTCAGCAGATCAGAAAGCTCACTATACACATTTCACTGCAGGGTCTCACTGTAAATGATTTCACTTTGCTCAAGAACTAATCAGTAATTATAAAAACTCAATATTAGATGGCGGCAAGGGCAGCATCAACAGGAGACCCTAAAAAAGAAAAAAAAAGAATATTTCAAAGCAAGCTAATGAGAGAGTGTGGGGAGAAATTAAGAAGACTACACACATTCTAAAATGTTCAATTATATTAGAAAAGTGAAAGGCAGTTTTATGTTCCATTTAAGAGCAACAGGGGTCTCATCATGAAACTGTGTTTCCTTCCCACTGTACTCTAAGTAAATGGCAGTGGTACATATTCCACTGTGGTTTGTTTTCAAACTTATGTAGAAAAGGTCTTCTGGCCATACTACTTGATTCTAACAATACCCATATCTCTTCTATCATTTACCATTTGCCATCCTGATGCTTGACTATATCTTGTATCCATATATTAGTATCTGTATATGTCATTTGCTTTGTATTTACTGTTTATCCCCATCCCCTCTTCCCCAGGATGAATCTGGTAATGAGCATTTTCTTCGCAGTATGCCTTTCCCGGTGAAACCTTTAAATAAATTTACATCCTCTACTGTACTTCCTTCATGGTCCCTACCTCATTTTGAAAAACTCTGTTTTTGTACTGTCCCCATTAATACCTCCCTGATCCTCTGAGTAATAAACTAAATTACCCTTGGGATAGTAAAAAAACACCCAAAGCATCCATTTGATTTTTTTGTATTTTAATAGGGGTGTGTTAGTAACAATTATTTCCAAAATCCCCAAAGTATGGGGCACTTAGTACTCAGCACTGAATACCAGGCACAGTAGTTTTCACTATTTGAGGTATTGAGCCTTAAGAAGTAAATAACATTAACGAAGTTTTAAAAACTCTCTATCCCTCCCCAAGTGACTATGGTTAGTCTTGTGGCTACCCCTTTCCATACATGCAGTCTTCTCCCCTTCAATCCTCATCTGCCCTCTCAGATTGCTATAAAAAGCTACCAGGCTACTGGCATGGAGCCAGAAGCACACTGACACCATCTTTGCAGTGCCCCCCCCCCAAGTCTGTACACTGACCCCAAACTAAAACACAGACATTCTTGTTGCTGTATTGGTCCTTATAACACAAGATCCACACAGACAGATGATTTTATACCTTTTATTGGACCAGCAGAGCTGTTAAAAAAGAAAACAGGTGCTTTGAGCTTTGAAATTACACAGAATCCTTCATCAGAATACAGTGACAGTTGGTTTGGAAGAATACACTTTCTTAAACTCCAGATCATACATAAAAAATGGATAAAAAGTTGTTAAATATCAAATTGGCCTAAACTGCTTTTAAAAATCAACATAGGACCATATAAAGACAACTGAGTTCCATCAAAGGAAAGGTATTTCAAGGTGAAATGTCACAGAATAGATATCTTCTTCCCTGAGAACAGTCATAAAACATACTAAAGCTACATGTGTATGTCTATGCCTGCATTAGTAAATGTATATGGTTTTCAACCACAAGATAAAATAAGTTGAAAAAATACATAGTATATAATGTTAAAAGTCCTCTAAAGAAGAGATCTAGATAAACTAGCAAAATGGTCGGAAGAGTGGCAACTGAGGTTTAATGCAAAGAAGTGCAAGATCATGCACATATGGAAAAGAAACCCTGAAGCCACCTATAGGCTGGGAGGGGAGTTGCTGGCAGTCACAAGGGAAGAAAGAGACTTGGGCATCATCATCACCAATGACCTGAAATCATCCAAGCAGACCTCTAAAGCAGTAGATAAGGCTAGGGGGATGTTGGGGTGTATTAGTAGGGGAATCACAAGTTGGAAGAGGGAGGTAATAATCCCTCTTTACAAGACACTGGTTAGGCAGCATCTGGAGTACTGCATGCAGTACTGGAGACCGCACCTTCACAAGGACAGTAACCAAATTGAGGCAGTCCAGAGAAGGGCAACCAAAATGGTGCAGGGACTGCATCAGAACACATATAAGGACAGATTAACGGAGCTCAATATGTATATTCTAGAGCAAAGGAGGGAGAGAGGTGATATGATCGAAACATCCAAACACCTTAAGAGCATTAACAAGGTGAGTCTAACATGTTTCAATATAAGAAAAATAGGACAAGAGGACACAGCATGAGATTAGAGGGAGGCCAATTAAGGGGTAATGTGAGCAAGTTCTTTTTCACAGAAAGGGTGGTGGATGCATGGAACAGCCTACCTCAGGAAGTGGTGGATATGAATACAGTGCAGGGCTTCAAACAGGCATGGGATAGACATAAGGAAGCAATACAGATGAGTATGAATATATAGGCCATTGACAGAGCAAAGGCCGATGATACATTTATAAGGTAGAAAAAGAAATGGGCAGACTGGATGCACCTTGCGTTCATTATTTGCCATCAACTTCTATGTTTATATGTAAATAAGAAAATATCTGTGTTAGGCAAAAAAGTGGTTTTAAAGACAACCTGTCCCAGTGTAAATTAAGCATTAACCAGCTGTTTCTCACATTTATGCAATGTAAGTACTATTCAGATGTGTATGTCTTAAAACTGTGTACAATAAGTCAATATCATTCATGAATATTCAAACTTATACTGTTTAAAAATGATCTATCTGCAACTCTGTAACAAGTGACTAGTGTTTCTGCACATTCAACACCCAAACCTAACACAGACCTCCTTGTAACTGAGATACTGTTATCCTAATATGTCCATGTATCAACATGTGTCCATATATAACTAATATTCTGTTCTATAAAATAACAATTCTATCAATCTGAATCAAAAACTGAGGGAATCAACATTCCAACACCACACCCCACGGGGTGAAACCGATGTACAGATAACCAGTAAAAAGGAATCCATATACCCATTTTGTATCCAAACACATTGCAATACCAACATGTATCACAATTATATGTCCATGTGTTTTCCCTGAAGCAGGTGAAAAAACAGGAGTTGTTTAAGCAGTGTAATGTGGCATAAAACTCAAATCTATATTCATCCCGCCCTCCACCATATTCAAAAGTAGAATGAGCCTGACTTCAAAAGCCTGCCTTTGTTGTGTATTTTTGAATTGTCCTTTCAAAACCAGTGCCGACATATCAGAGATGGAGTGATCAGACTGAGAGAAGTGTTGAGCCACTGGTTTTTCAGTCATCTTCATTTTAATAAAATGTCTGTGTGAGTTTATTCGGGTGTGAAGAGGTTGTCCAGTCTGCCCAACAAAATACAGTGAAAGAAAATACACTGCATGCAATTAAGTGTTCAAGGAGTACAATTAGCAGTGTGCAACAGGCAATTCAGAGTTCAGGCTGGGAGTAATAGTTGTAATTTACTTTAGGGAGGGTGTAATGGGAGCTACGCTAATGTAAGTGGAAGGCAAGGGGGGAGCAGAGGCTGAAGGGTGGTTAGCAGAGCAATGCAATATGCCAGATAGGGTTGCCACCTTTGGATAAGTCAAAACTTGAATAATAAAACATACTCCTGACCCTGACCCCAAGCCGCAACCCTTTTTTTAAGATCAAGGAGTGCATCGCCCCTCTATCAAAGTCATTTGTAATGCCAGAGAAGATATTAATGGAGCAGTAAAATACCATACTTAAAATGCAACGTGAAAAATATTTGGTTAATGTACTGCTAATGGTTTTAAGAGCCATACTTTACACCTCCCCCAACTGACTGGTTTTAAAACAAAGGTCTGTAAGATATTAGAACCTGATTTTATTTTTATTTATTTATTGAGATCTTGGATTACACCTATGAGCAGATGTTTGATGATAGGTTCCATGTCAGATACATTAGACAACAAGGTTCAAATACTGTGGACAAATACCGGGTATATGAATATTGGAAAAAATATACATGGAGGTTACAGAAAATAAACATAAGGCACTAGGAATGCTGAGGCATTGTACAATGCATGCCCGTGTCAAGAAGATAGACAAGATAGGGAGGGGTACATTGGGAGTGGGAGGTCAGGGAGAACAGGGCACAGTGGAGGGGGAGGAATGAGGGTAGGGATGGGGCAGGGGGCAGTGCCTGGGAGGGATAGGGAGGTAGGCAAAATGCTGCAGTCTGACTGATCTGTAAGGACAGAGGCAATGACAAATGCTAGAGACAGATTGTCGCCGTGGGCAGAGCCTTGGCAGGGGCACCTCCAGTTACTCATATCACTGAGATGCTGGAGCAGTCTATGTTTAAATGAGCCAATCGTTGTGGAGCCAGAGATGTCAGGGGGCAGTGTGTTTTCCCAGAGGGGTGTGCGGTGTAATAACGCACATTGTGCCATGGTAGTGTGGCATATGGGCACATGGAAGAATTTAGTGTCGGAGCTTCTGGTTTGTTTGCTATTCATAGGCAGTGCCATCAGATTCTACACACCTGTCAGAAGCAGATTTAATGTGACTTTTTTGGTGAGAAGGCAGGTTTGTTAACAGAGTCTGTCATTCAGTTGATGCCAGCTGGCCTTGGCATAAAGTTCGTAGGTGTGCATGAGTCTTAGTGCATTTGTGAGAAGGCGGCAGGCTTTGTTTAAGGCAACTGATATCCGATGGAGTGCCGTGTCATTTGCAGAACTGTATATAGCCAGCCCATAATCTATGAGGGAGACAACTGAGCTACTGTTTGCCAGGTTTAATGCTTCATGGGTTAGACAATGCCTGTGGCAGTATAAGGTCCCAAATCTGGTATTAATAGCTCTTGCAGTGATATCGATATGCTGGGAGAAGGACAGGGAGGAGTTTATTGTAACCCCCAGGTATCTGAAATGTAGGATGAGCTCCAGTGTGTCACTGCTGTCATTCTTTATTGCCAGGGGGTAGCTTTTTAGCTTGTTTTGGGATGTGGAGTAGATCATCGTCTTTGTTTTTTATAGTTTATGACCAGTCTGCTTTTTGAACCATTTTCCTGCAAATGTGAAGCCATTTTGGAGATCAGTTTTAAGGAGTTCAGGGTGCAGGTTGCTGGTAAAAATCACTGCATCATCAGCATAAAGGAGCATGTGACAATGGCAGGAGGCTGGGAAGTTGTTTAAGAAAACACTGAACAGTAATGTCCCAGAATGGATTATTGCGGTACCCCAGATCTGACAGGTCAGCTGTCTGAGAGGACTTCCCCAGTCCTGACTTGCTGGGAACGGCAGCTCAAATAATTGCTAAACCAGTTTACAGTTTTAGGTGCAAGTCAAATGTCAGATAGTTGCTCGAGGAGGAGCGCATGATGAACTGTATCAAATGCCTTTGATAGGTCAATGAAGGCTGCCCCTATGAGGTGGCCTTGGTCTAAGGTGTTATGGATAAATTCTGTAAATTTGAGTAGGGCCATGATGGTACTGTGCCCACCCCCCTGGAATCCATTTTGCTCTGGACACAGGAGTTGATACTGATTAAAGTATTCCACCATCTGGCCAGCCACAATCAGCTCGAGAGCCTTGGAGAGTGGCAGGAGTATGGAAATCGATCTGTAGTTATTAAGTAAGTCCCCACTTTTGTGTGTGGGGTTTACTGCAGCAGACTTCCATCTTTGGGGGAATTGGAAGTGGAAGAGGGACAGGTTAAGTATTCTGGTTAGTGGTCCAAGTATTTAATTCAGTGCCAAGTGTACAAATTAAGGGCCAACGAGTCCCCACAGCACCTAGATTTTCCGAGGACCTTTTCAAGGTATTTCCTAGCATCTGCTTCAGAGACCATTTTAAAGTGGAACAGTGGCTGGTTAGGTGGTAGTGCATATAACTTAGTACTGTCTCTTGGGTTTGGGGTACTGTAGAAATCCCTGGGGAGCACACTACTGAAGTCAGTGAAAGCATGATTCAGCAAGCTGGCAATACACAAAGGGTCCAGGGTTGGAAGCCCCTCAAAAATAAGCATAGCAGGGCAGTTTGGGGGTCTTTTCCTGTGATGTCATTAAGGCTGGCCCAGAAAGATTTACTGCTGTTCCATGAATTAGTGAGGGCTTCTTTGTAATATGTACTTTTATCATGGTGGATAGCTTTCATACATACATTGCAGGCCTTTTTATATCATTGAATGTTTTTAACCTGGACAATCAGCTAAAACACTGAATTATTTGAAAGAATCTGTTTTAGGAGTATAACACCACTGAAAATAACTAAAATTCAATGTTTGATGAATAGTGAATGATGCTTGTGTATACATAACTTTGGCCTTTCTCAATTTCCACCCTCAGTACTGGAGCCAGGTGGCAATAGGAAAGGAAAGACCAGTACTAAGGGTGAGAAGAGAGCTGGAGGAGGAGGAGGCGGGGAAGATGGTGGGAGCTCGAAATGCTCTGAGCTTAAATTGTGGGTAGGCTAACTTTTATTGTAGTAGTGGGAAGAGTTTATTCCCCCACATTTAATCATGGGTAAAGGCCTCCCATTCAATGTTTGGTGAATAATGAATGTTGCTGGTATATACTTAAATTTGGCTTTTCTCAATTCCCATCCTTAGTATAGTAGCCAGGCAGTGAAAAGGAATGAAAGGCCCAATAAGAAATGGAGCTTATCTCCTCCAACACATGGAGAGTGTGAACAGTAGTACACAGGAGAAGAAAAAAAACCCTGTGGAGGAAACCTCTGAGAACCCATGGCTACTGAACTGCCTGCCCTCTGAGCATACTAAGAGGAGGTAATTTTAATGCTTGACTACTTGTTTTAGATGAATGTTTCTAGCATGAAGGTCCATCTTCCAAGACTGTTGATAATGGAGCAGGGATGGTGATATGGATGCTGATGGTGCTGACTCAATGGGTAATTGTTCTGATGAGCATGGGAATCCAAGCCACAGAAAAGAGTTCATAGATGTGTCTTGTTATATGGTTGATGAAGTCGTAAAGTTTGAAGAAGACTCAAAAAAATGGCAGGAGCTGGTTGAAAGGTTCTGTTCACCACTTACGATGAATCTGGAAATAATCTGAATATCTTTGAGAAGATGATCAGTATTTGAGGTGGCAACAGTTTGATATCTTGCACACCTGCTGTTTGGATTTTCCACAGAAGGTGTTTATGATGTAAGCAACTCTTTTGAGATGAGAAGGTTGGACAATCATCTGATGAGACTGAAATGATCAATCTAGTATGCAGCATGTCCAACGAGTTCTAGAACAGAGTTCATTGATATGGAGGTGTTTAGGAACTTACGGTTGTCATGAAAAGAAATCTAAACAAGCATGAGATAAGTTGAGGACAGATGGATGTGATGAAGAAGCATAGAATTCTGGATGAAAATAGTTGTAAGAATCCATGATGATTTTGAGGCAGCATTATGGATGTGAGGACAAGATCGATGAGTTGATTGGAAGATACAAGTAAGAAATACTTCTTCAAAGTGAAGTATGAGTTGCTTGGGTAATGAGCACTAGGTGGACCAGAATTTTTAGGCTTGCTGATAATCAAAGCTAAATCATTAAAAGATCATGTTTGTTTTCTTTAAAAGTGGACATGATGTAAAATTGCCATAAGACTGCAGATGAGACATAAACTAACTGCTAAAGCTTGAGGAGCCTTTCATAGGTACAGTTTATGCAAATTATTTTCCTCTATGTTTGATATTGTTTTTCATTGTTTATTCAAGTAAAGGCAAAAGGAGGCACGTGATCCCGAGGAACAGCTTTGAGAGGAAAAGAAACAGGAGTTGCTCCAACTGATCTATTAATCTGGTTGAATAGAGGTTGGTGAGACATCAGGCATGTTCAAAAGAAAAGATTAGGCACCTGGTGAGGAGCCACACAGGGGGATGGAATATGCTTAGTTCTCGGTAGGTGAACATAACAGTTTGTCAGTCAGGGTAACTCAAAACACATTAATACAGTGTCAGCTTTTGAGGAGAAGACCAATTATATTCACAGAGAAGCTTTCTCCATATCAGTGCATGGATACGGTACCAATTAATAAATGTGTCTCGTTCCCTACTTTCAAATGAAAATCAGAACAAAGCACCTCACAACATCAGCAGGAGGAGAGGGCATATTCCAGATTTTTATATACTGTGGGGATATTTCAATTTCAGTATGAAGGAACATCTTCTGCAAGATGAAAATCTGTATTTGACAGTATAGGACAATCGGATTTAAGTCTGTCCTTCTCAGATATACTTGATGAGGACCCAAATAAGAACTCAGAAGGACTGAGGAGAAATTGGAACTTAAAATCTGGCAAGTTGGTAGCTGGGGAAATAAATAGAGCATTTGATGATGTAGCATTCAGAGAAGCATCTTCCTTTGATATGGCTGGTGAATGGTAGGATAGCTGATATTGAAAAACTGGAACAGAAAAAGGCTGCAAGGAAAGCATGTTTTGAGAAACAATATGACTGTAACTCTGATATGGATGTAGTGAGCCTGAGCTATGACTCTCAAATTTCAGAGAAGCATCAGAAACTGGCAGGGGAAATGAATGGTTAAAAGCAGGAGTTTTACACGGCAGAGCTGTAGCAGCTGAAAACCAAACGGTTCTTAATTCCAGATGGCTGAAGACAAAAAACAAGTTTCCAAATTTTGATATGAGTTATAAAATGGGCATCCAAAATAAAGAAGTCTCATTGCTCAAAATATATCATGTGACCATGCATGAAATCTCTATCATATACAGTCATCCTGGTCCTAAACCACATTTTGCAATGAGCAAATCAGTCCTTCTACAACCAGAACTATCTTCCATCACAAATATGACTGATATGTTTACCCTGTAAAAAAAACTTCAACTGGGTCCTAAAAATAAAACTAATTTAAATAAAACAAATTAAATTAATGTTGTTTCCCTCATCATCACACTTTCCTTACACACATAAAGAAATTAGAAACATTAAGTATTATTTATAGTGTTCATTACAACTGTTTCTTTTCTGACAATGAAAATCCCCCTTATATCTTTACCTGCCCATCAGGGAAATTTCTTTTGCTTGCCCTGACAGTGAGATAATTGAGTCTCTGGATATTGAAGAGGCCTTTGTTTTGTGTGTGTGCGTGTGTGTGTTTGTTTTGTGTGTGTGTGTGTATATATATATTAGAGGCAAAAAACTCCGTTTAATGCATTAGTTAGGGTTGTTCCACAGCGACAAAAGTGAGGAAATTCACTGTTAGGGTTGAAAACCCTAACTCCGATTTCACCCCCCCCAGCACCACACACACACAGACACACACACATTCAAGTATGGGGGAGGACCAAGTCAACACAACCAATGACAGACATCCAGCAGCAGGTGACAGAAATAACAAACAATTGTCTAAATGTGCTACGAGACATCCCCACCCACCTGACCAGGTACTGCATGCTCAGTGGAGATCAACAGCAAAACTGAGGCCATGTACACCAAACGACACATCCCTGATTGCAGCTGCACACAACGTACCACACTTAGTAGTTGCATGGCCTTACCTACCGATGCCCCACACCAGACCACACCACATGTGGTGGGCCACCTGAGCAATAGAGTTCAGAAAAACCAAGGAGTTGTACAGATATATCTCTGATTATAACAAGGGTTTGAGAAATGCAGCTTTCTAATTGACTGTAAACATTGTAAGCCTTATGTTTAGTTTTTATTAACATACATGTACAGCCTAACCATATGATGAACATGGTTTAATGTTGTTTAAAAAACAGTTTTATTATGATAGCAATAAGCCACTACCAGGTATTATGTTAATGGTCAGTTTATCACTGTCTAGCGACATGTGGCACTTGGCTATGCCTCATTCAACATTAAACCCCTACAGGGTGATTAACAGACCATTTAACATAACTGTTGGTCATGCCTTATTTCTTAATTGTCTTTATGAGTAGATACTCTCCTCTGCTAGGCACTGCAGCAGCTTTGCAACACAGTGTCCCACCCAGTTACACCATACACTGTCTAGTTACTGGAGAATGGCTGTGAATATGAACTCATGAAGATGAACAGTGTAACTTGATCATTACAGTCATCGAAACCTTAGTGTTATTATAACTGACAGAGTCAGTGATAGATAATAACCCCTGCTGTCCTAGTACACTTACCCCATTGTGAGTTAAATCAATACTAAAAGACATTCTGTTTATATCTACACCATACCTACTTGATTCCTGTTGTACCACAATTAACATAGTTATCTCTTTGATAGCATCAGTGACAGAAGTGTGGCAAACCCAAACACTAGGCATACAGCCTGAGTATGAAACAACTGTTAAAAAAAATTACACTGTGTCCATAAGTGGCATAGATCACTCATTGCAACAATAGTAAATGTATTACTATTTGAATAAGTTAGTCATCACAGATGTAATGAGATTGTCTTTATCAGGTACAACATACTCAGTAAGTGCCTACAGGAAAATCTATCCTATATACATCTCCGATACATGGCATCATTGTTGGCTCAGTTGTGCTATGATATTTAGAAGTTGCTTGGCCTGATCCATGCAATTACAATGTTTCTTACAAGAATACTTACTGCATCTTTAGTATTGAAACACACTGAAGGTCTATGTATGTACATCAGCAGTACACCTTCATCAGTAAGAATGCATCTGATACTGGCAGTATGAATTTCACAGCGTTGAACAGGCAATGCTTTTCCATACGTTTACATCAGCCTCTCTATCTTGAGTAAACCATTGCAGTAAATGTACTACTATGTAAATCACCTACTAAATGTAACAGTACTTTTATCTTGAGCATGCTAGTGTCTTGTAGTTAATTTATGTACTTCTCTTAATTAATGTATACTCACTAGTGTTAAAACCTTTCTACAACTGTCATCATGCACCTTCAGCATTTATATTGACTAACAGCACTGTACCAGTTGTGGTGTGGTGTGGGGCACCGGTAGGTAAGGCCATGCAACTACTAAGTGTGGTACGTTGTGTGCAGCTGCAATCAGGGATGTGTACGTTTGGTGTACATGGCCTCAGTTTTGCTGTTGATCTCCACTGAGCATGCAGTACCTGGTCAGGTGGGTGGGGATGTCTTGTAGTACATTTAGACAATTGTTTATTATTTGTGTCACCTGCTGCTGGATGCCTGTCATTGGTTGTGTTGGCTTGGTCCACCCCCATACTTGAAGTGTGTGTGTGTG
This sequence comes from Neoceratodus forsteri, assembly GCA_016271365.2. Taxonomy (NCBI): domain Eukaryota; kingdom Metazoa; phylum Chordata; order Ceratodontiformes; family Ceratodontidae; genus Neoceratodus; species Neoceratodus forsteri. Next base: position 1,320,047,353 of record CM028132.1, read on the forward strand.
TCTGTGTGTGTGTGTGGTGCTGTGGGGGGGGGTGAATCCGGAGTTAGGGTTTTCAACCCTAACAGTGAATTTCCTCACTTTTGTCACTGTGGAACAACCCTAACTAATGCATTAAACGGAGTTTCTTGCCTCTAATTTCCCTTCTTTTTGAGAATGATAACGAGAAATAGTGAATGTAATGCGGCAGCAGGAGCACGGGGCCCAAAGGGCCCCACACTCCCACCACATGATGTCTTGTGGCATAGTAACAGGAGCAGCAACGCAAACAGAAATGCTAACAGTGGCACACATGGTAACACAAGCGAGAATGAGAACAGAAAGGGTAACACACACGACGGTGGCGTAGACAGGAACGGTCTGCCATGTGATGTGTTATCACATAGTAACATGGTGCCTGCAAACGGAAATGTCAATGGGCATAGTGACGCAAAGTGAAACAGAAAGAGAAACAGTACTGTGGACACAAATGCCAAAAAATAACAGAAACACAAGTGCAAATGAAAACGCAAAGGATAACGCACATAGGGCCCCGCGCTTCCGGCATGTAATGCGGCAGCGGGAGCGCGGGGCCCAAAGGGCCCCGCACTCCCACCACATGATGTCTTGTGGAATAGTAACAGGAACAGCAACGCAAACAGAAGCGCTAACAGTGGAGCACAAGGTAACACAAGCATGAATGAGAACAGAAAGGGTAATGAACACGGTGGCGTAGACGGGGAACGGTGTGCTACGTGATGTCTTGTCACATAGTAACATGGTGCCTGTAAATGGAAATGTCAATGGGCATGGTGATGCAAAGTGAAACAGAAAGAGAAACAGTACGGTACACAGAAATGCCAAAAAGTAACAGAAATGCAAGCGCAAATGAAACGTTAAAGGATGACGCACGTGGTATGACGCCAACGGTAAGTGAACGGGCATGGAACCGCAAGCGGAAAGGGCAATGGTAACAGTAATGTAAGCGCACAGGCTGGTTTTCCCCAAAAGCTGAATAGAGAAAGACAGTGAGTACAAAGAATGTATGCATAATAATGGGTATCGGAGCAGAAAATGAGAACTTGGAATACTAAATAAGTTATATCTCAGGAACCGTACGACATAGAAAAAAAATTTGAAAGTCGTATGATTTAAGACTGTGGTGGCTAGAATTTTTCTGACGAAAAGTCCGTATCTCGCACCGTTTCCGAGATACGGGCCCTGAAAGGCGCGGTGAACGCCGTAATGTTATCCTATGGGAAAAAAAGAGAAGTTCGGAGCACCATAACTTTGCCTCCCTGTAATATTTTTTCACCAAACCACTGAAAGGCACATCTGTTGGCTGTTGGCTGTCTTCCCTCCAAATTTCAGGAAAAAAGACCAAACCGTTATTTTGCAGCAGGGATCCAAATGATTTCTGTAATGCGTCGGGCGCTGTAATGTTATCCTATGGGAAAAACTGTCAACTTTGGAGTGCCGTAACTTTGCCACCATGTAATATTCTTTCAATACAACACTGAAAGGCACATCTGTGAGATGTCGGCTCTGTTCCCTCCAAATTTCAGCCCAAAACTCCCAACGGTTCTTTTGCAGCGCAGTGCCAAAGAATTGCTGTCACTTTCCCACAGATGGAAAACTACTGTCACAATTTGCGAAAGCTTCCGCAAAAAAGTTCGACACTTTCGTGAGCACGAAAGTAATTTGTGAAAGTACTTTTTCCAGAAATTTGAAAAACATATTTCTGGGGTGTTTTACCACAAAATAAAGACATGGCAAGCATCCTCAGGGTCCGACTAGGTGAATACAAAAAGAATTAGGTTGCTAGAGGGTCCCAAATTTAAATGCCAACCATTTTTCTGATCACCAACTGAAAACAAAATGGCTGATTTGCGAAAGTAACAGGCCCATTTGCGAAAGTAAAAATGCATTTGCGACACTGTCGAGATATCGAATCTAATCCTGGCCCTTTTTCCCCAAATCTCTCCCTCAACACCCCTACTCACTCCTTATGGGCTGACGCCAAAGGGCTCAAGCTTGCACATATGAATATTGGCAGTCTAAGGAACAAATTCCCGGACCTTGAGGCTTGGGTTACTCTCTATAAGCCTGATGTACTAGCCATGACAGAAACCTGGCTAAAGCCCCAGATCCTCCCCCATGAAGTTGAACTAGTGGGCTACCATACTTTCAGGAAAGACAGGGTAAGAAAAAGGGGAGGAGGGGTTATTATTTATGTCCGCACTGTCCTCCAAGCCACGGAGCTGGATGTCCCCTCCCCTAATGGCTCCTTGGCTGAAATGCTTTTGTAAAATACTTCTGGCAATGCCAAACCTCTCTCCATAGGGAGTATATACCTCCCACCTCAAACTGCCGCCTCCTCCTTGAATCCCTAACAATGCAACTGGAGGACCTCACCAGGGGAGGCCATACCTCGGGATTTCAATCTCCACTGGCCAACATTACTCTGCTCCCCTACTAAAAACCCTCTACTTGGCTCCCCACTGAAGCAGATTATCGACCTCCCCACAAGACTAAACCCAAAGACTGGAAACCCCTCTCTAATAGACTGGATCCTAGTCTCTTGTCTGGGGCGGATACTGCTGGCAGGGATTATGTCTGACGCCTTGAGTGACCACTCGCCTACCTTTTGCATCTGGTCCAACAAGTCTCCAAAAATCCCCGCTAAAGTTATTGAAGTGAGGAATTACAGTAGGTTCTGTCCAGCAGACTTTTGCTTTGACCTGAGGAAAGCTGGCTGGACCCCTATCCTCTCCCTGCCATCGCTGGAGGAAGCTCTTGATTATTTCATGCAGACCTTCTTATCTGCATCTAACATGCACGCCCCTGTAAAAAAGCTCAGGGTCAAAGGTAAATGCCATAAATGGCTGAGCCCCTGCCTCAAACATAACATGCTCCTCCGGGACAAAGCATGGGGTACTTACAGAGCTACTGGCAAATCTACTGACTGGGAAAAGTACAGAGAGTTGAGAAATCAGTGCAAAAAATCTATGAAGCAGGCTAAATCACAATACCTAAGCAACCTACAAACTAGACACCTATGCGACCCCAAAAAATTCTGGGGCCACATAAATCTACTCATAAAGGGCTCCACAAATAGTCAAATGGACTCCATCCTGGTGGGAAACTCACTGTCCAACTCTCCGACTGTCATTGCAGAAGCCTTTTGTGCCTCTTTCTCTACCCCAAGCGTTTCTCCACTCCCTAGGCCTACATTGTACTCTGATGCTGCCTGGGTACACCCGCGACCCCAATTCCACTTAAAGCTGGTCAAACAGTCAGAGGTACTGCCTCTCCTGTGCAAAATTGACCCTTCTTCCACAGTGGACATGACCAACTTGAACCACGACTACTGAAGGCTGCCGCTCCGGCCATTGCCCATCCCGTCACCCTACTAATAAACAGATCACTCCAGGAAGGTAAAGTCCCAAAAATGTGGAAGGTGGCGACCATCGTCCCTGTCCCCAAAAGTGGTCCTCGAGACAAATTGGGGAACTATAGGCCAATCTCCCTTCTCAGTCCCATTGGGAAAATTCAGGAAAGACTGGTCTCTACCCAGATACAGGTCTACCTTGAACAACACTTACTCATGACTGATGTGCAACATGGCTTTAGAAAGGGACATGGCACTGACACAGCTCTCATATGGCTCACAGCAGACATACTTGCCTCTATGGACCAGGGTTCCCCAATGGGTGCCCTCTTCATTGACCTATCCAAGGCATTTGACTTGGTCAAGCATGATCTCCTACTCAACAAACTCTGACTCCTAGGACTGGATCACCATTCACTCTCCTGGTTCGTGAGCTACCTGTGTGACTGCTCCCAAAAAGTCTGGTGGAAGGGCACTCAATCGGGACTCAGACCCGTCACTACTGGGGTGCCTCAGGGCTCAATCCTGGGCCCCCTGCTATTCTCACTGTTCCTCAATGATATTGAGGGAAATTGTTCACTCAGTAAGCTCATCTTGTATGCGGATGACACTGTCTTATATTGCAGTGACCCCCAACCTAGTGTCATCTCCGCGAAGCTGCAGGACAGTCTCTCAAAGCTTGAGGCCTGGTTCTCAGCGAATTCTCTCTTACTCAACGAAGATAAAACCAAAGCGGTGCTGTTTGGGTCTAGGCACTTAGGCCTTGACAGAAGTCAGATGCTCCAGATCAGCACCAACCAAGGAAAAAGAGTTGAGATATTGATCAGCTTTAAATATCTTGGAGTACATCTTGACCAGGAGATGACCTACAAGTCCCACACCGACTCCGTCACCCGGGCCATCCACCAAAAACTTGGTCTCCTCTACTGACTGGGGGACTCCCTCTCCCAGGCTGCAAGATGGGCCATTGCTAGCTGCAATCTTCTCCCTACCGTTCTATATGGTGCTCCAATACTGCAGTTCCTCCGAGAGTCAGAATTCAACAAACTATCTGTACTCTATAATCGAGTGGCTCGGTTCGCCACCAGCTCCTCTCCTAGAAGGCACCACTGCGTAGGCACTTAGGGAACTTAATTGGCCCACTTCATGACACAAACTCGCTGCATTCCATCGCTTGCCTTACCTTCAAGTTCTCTACCCTGGTCCCTCCCATCTTAAAAGGACTACTCTCCCCTAAAGAACAAACCAGAACCTTGCGATCATCCGCAAAACACCTACTGGACATCTCTCGGGTGCGCTCCAACCAAGGCAAGCGCTCTTTCAAGTTTGCTGCCTCCCACCTATGGAACTCCCTTCCCACCAGTCTAACTCACTCTCCCACCCTCAACCAGTTCAAGTCTGGACTCAGACTTTACCTACTCAATCTCAGCCTCTGTGACTGCAACCGTTAGCCTCCAAGCCCTGGTCTCATGCCTGCCGAGCTGCTCTGAACCTCTCTACATCCTGTCTTTCTACCTAGCCTCATCTGGACTGGCTGATGCACACTAACTGATAGGAGCCAGGTGTCTGAACGTGAAACTGATGTCTACTACTGTATGCTGTTTACTAATGTCTATCTATAAAATTAATGTCATAACTGTAAATCATGACTGAAGTCTAGTTGGGTACCTAACTGTACTATCCCTGTATGCTGTCGTAGGGTTTATGTATGTACAATATGTAATTACTGTATATAGTACCTATAAATGTCTCTTTATGTAACTAATTCCGGGTCGCCCCTGAAAAAGGGACCTCTGGTCTCAGTGGGCTTACCCGGTTACCAAAATCCAAATAAATAAACTGTCGAACTTTTTGTTAACTTTTCCCATTGACTTATAATGGGAAACTGTTTTTTGAATAACTTTTGAACCGTTTAATATTTTTTCACGAAATCTTCAAAAGGCACATCGGGGACCCTGGCCGCATGTTCCCTGAAGATTTTGGGCTGGTCGCACAAACTGTACGACCTGTAGACGCGACCGTAGAATTCCAGAAAAAGCGTAAACGTATGCACAGATCATGCTTAATAACTCCACAGCCGTATATCCAACTGGTATGAAACTTGGCAGATCCCAAGGCCTATGGTTCTTGATCATGTATTCCAAATTTCAGGAAAATCCATTAAACAGTTGCAAAGTTATTAAGGTGCAAAGGTTTGGGGTTTAACATAGAAATGGCTCCTCAACCCTAACTATAGTGGCACGGATATATGTATATATATATATTCAGTATGTTAGGAGTGGAACATTCTGCCAGTGGAACTGAGCAGAATGTTGAATCCATGTGTTCCATAGTAAACATTTAAGCAATAAACCATGACAAGTTGTGAGTTATGCTGGGATTTACTTACGCCTGGTGTGGTTTGGTCATGAGACTGCAGGCCAAGTGACCAAATCCATACCAGAAGTGGGTAAATGCAAGCATAACCCACACCCTGGAGTGGTTTATTGTGATTATACAATGTCACCCTTCCATTTTTGTATTAAAAAAGTAAAGAAAAATAGAGTTTTTTGACAGTTTAAATCATTTTTAGTGAATTTATTGTTGCACCAGAAAAATAGTTCCCTGTTCTGGGTGGAATATTAAAGAGATGCTCCCTTCCCCAGAACTGATACTGTCATGTGTTTAGTCATTGTATTTTGGTGGGTTTTTTTTTTTTGTTCAATTTTTGTTTTTGTTTAATTCTGTGGCAGAAATTAGCAGCTGGGAAAGTGATAGGCATAGTTCGCATACCTCTCAACCTCTTGTCTCCTGAATCAGGGACAAGGCTTAAAAAAATCAGGGACAAAGACCCCAAATCAGGGACACATCTTAAAAATTGGTACTATTCACTCAGAATGCTAATAGAATAGGGAGACTTGTGTTAAGATGCATTTTCTGAAGAACAAGAAGTCTGTAACTTTAATGTCTAACACAATTTTGTGATTTTAATCCTTACTGTTCTGTCACAAAAACACAAAATTTACGAGGGACAGAGGAAAATTTTGAGTCAAAATCAGGGACGTCCCTGAAAATCAGGGACAGTTGAGAGGTATGATAGTTCGTGACAGCACCATTCAGTATGCCACCCCCCAGCAACTGATACAGTCATGTTTATTGAAATAGTGTTATCCTTCCCCCTTTCCCCTCTTCAGTTTTGCAGCAGATATGACTGGCTGGGAGAGCAAAAACCATCACACCGATACCAAACAGTAAATTGTAAAGCTGGTGCTGACCATTATGATATCTGGTGCAGACCATTATGATATCTGGTGCTGACCATTATGATATCTGGTGCTGACTGTTATGATATCTGGTGCTGACCATTATGATATCTGGTGCTGACTGTTATGATATCTGGTGCTGACCATTATGATATCTGGTGCTGACTGTTAATGCATTTGGTTGGTTAAGACAGTGAACTGCAGCTGAGGGCTTGCCACTCCAAGAGTGTGTCTGAACAGTTTCTGCCAGTGAGAAGTCTGAGTTATCTTAAAAGAAAGACCTCAATCCTGCATCCGTTAATGAGTGATGTTCTGTGATACTAAATGTAATGGATATTGGCCCATGCAAGCTGGAGGGTTGGTCCAGGGGCCATTTGTAGCCAGGAGGAAAAGTAAACAAACCCATGGTCTGATGTTGGCCTGCACTGCATTTGGAGGAGGTAGATCATATTTTTGCCATATTAAGAAGGGCACTACTTTTATTTTACAGAAGGAAAAAAAGGCTGCATTGTATTTAAAGGTTTGGGGACTGGTGGGGAGTACGAATTCAAAAGTGACTCCATCTTCTAAAGTCACACTTTTGCCTCATGGTTTTACCAGAAAATTAAAGTGGTGGTTTGATGTCTTGGTTTTCGTGGAGTCAGATTGATTTTTCATGTCCTGAATTGCAGTGGTTGGGACAGTGGATATTTATGACGTTGGGCACTAGGGTATTTAAATCAATGAGAATGTACTCTGGAGCTGGGTTTTGAAGCACTGTGCAGACTGCAGGGTCGGAGCCGACACTGGCAAAAAAAAAAGGTAGTGATTTTTGTGTTGTACAGTGGTCAGATGGCACAGCTGGAACTTTACCTGTGGGTTATGCTAGGATTTACTCATGGGTAAATTCCCCAGCTGGCCAATCAGGTTAGGGGATTTAGGATCCCTATTGTATAATTCATGATAAACATTTCATGAGAAACATTCCATATCTTGAATCTTGATGCCAGCAAAGGGCAAACTTTGTCCAGCAGTAATACAATGACATCATCAATGACATCATTTGCACTGGGCAGAAGGACTATTTTATCATAAATGCACAGAAGAAAATCTATTGTTTCTACACATAAACATGCTTTTCCCAACTGTAAAAAGTTGAAAAAGAAACCAATTTTATAAGCGCAATAAGACACTCCAGGAATGTACATGGAACAGATTTTACCACACTTCCAGGTGCTGAAGGCACTCAGCCTGTGGCCTTGTGCTTCACTACACCCACGGGCATGCAGTAAAAACTGTTTCATGCATACACTGTCATGTCTTATTGATTACGTGTAACATGGTCGAACCTTTTTGGAGTGATAATTGCATTACGTTAGTGAGATGAATGCATGCCTGAAGAAGTCGAGAGGAGCCCAGAGGACCTTCTTCAGAAGATGAAGCTGTACTATCGATGAAAGAGGAGGAGGACATCTGTTGCAGATGGATACAAATCTGAAGAGCCCGAGTGGAACCCAGAGGGCCTTCTTTGGAATCTGAAAATGTAGAGTGGTAGGAGTGGAGAATGCGTGTGCCAGTAAACACTTCATACTTCATTTCATGAGATGAACTACGGGTGGAAAAATCAAATGGTGGTCTTTGTATCACTGAAGCTTTTCTGAAGAAGTTCAAGGGGAACCCTGAAGACCTTCTTCGGTATCTGATGATGAAAACAACTAGAAGTTGAGATGCCACAGAGGCACTAGGACTTCAAAATGCACTTCAGATGTGTGAGCCTTGAGCTGAGGAATTCAAACCTGACCTGACCTTAGAGAATTAGAGGAAGGTGAAGTGTTCTCACTACGCTACATGGAGCATTTTGTGTATTAACCCCCAATTCACATAGTGATCTGCAATGTGAACTGTATTACTCTGCCTTTATTTTTTATAGTGATGTGCATTGAAATCAGTGGACTTCTTGCTACTTCACCTTGTTTTACTGCCTTCACTTAATTTTAATGTGATGTGCCATTGATTTTAATGGACTTCACTTTACTTCACCTTTAAATTGCTATTTGAGGTGAATTTTGCATTGATTCATGGGATGGCAGGTCACATGGACTCTGTATTGTCTTGCACAGCCTCAGTTCTGCGTAGTGTGTATAATGGAAAGCTGGAGACAGTTTGCTGTACGAGCTCTGAGAATCAAACCAACAAAAAAGCTTTAAAAAATCACTTTTGATCCAATTATTTTGGTCCAAATTTAGTACATCGATTGTAGGAAACCCTCCTGTGCTTAGATCATCAAGTGATTGTTTTTCTGTGCATTTTGAATGTTAATTTAGAACATTCAGTCTGTGTACTGACAGACACTGCTGATGTGTGCTTCGAGGGAGGGACGTACCTGTGGTGGTGAGGTTCACATGAGAAAGGCAGTCTTTTTAACGGTTTTGTACTAGTAGTGCATGTTAGTATTTGTGTGTTTATGTACACACAGTAATACTCAAATAATTTTTGATAATTATTTTCTGTTTGTTGTGGTGCAGTGCATATTTTCATTCTGTTTAAAAGATTTGGTTATATAGTGTACTGAACTGTTAAATTTTCTGCGCATTACCTCTAGTGTGTGAGTGTGTGCGTGCCATCAAGTCAGGCATATTTTATTGTGCCACACAGTAATCACAGCACTCTTAATCTGTTATCCATCTGTGGTATTTTGTACTGCTTCATTCAATCTAGGTAGTGAACTGGTACTGCAGCGCCCCTCCCACAACCTGCAAAAGATATTATTTTTCCAGCTTGGGATTTGTGTGACCACTGGTTAAGGCGATGTTGTGCCTGTGTGACTGCTTCTCTTGAGTGCGTAGTCTCCATCTGTCTGTGCATTTGCATCTGTTGGGCTCAATCTGCATCTGTAAGCCACAGTTGTTGTTTTTTGGCTTCCCATCCACCCCAAAGTTCAGAAATCTAAATTTGTTGTGAATTTTCTGTGTAATCCAAAATAATGCTGAAAGAGACATGGTTGCAAAGATGTTTCTAGCCATGGCACTGCTGTGACTGGCAAGAGTGGCCATGGGCAAGGTAATATCAGCATAAGTGCACAGTTGATGCCAGTAAAGGGATTTCTCCAACTATGTTTTTCACAATGCAATCAGTTGCTTCAATGATGGTTGGAGTGGAGATGTTGTTGTCCCCGCTGGTGGTGGTAGTGAAGTTGCTGATGGCATGAGTATTGCCCCAAGTTCAATCCATGACAATGTAACAATGTAAAGGGGGGCACAATTTGAAGATAGTGAGGGGACTGATCAGGGGCAACATCAGGAAGTATTTTTTCATGGAGAAGCTGGTGGATGCATGGAGAAACAAAAACGAATGCTCCATGTTATGGTGTGAGAACAGCAGTTGGAGCATGGCCATATTCTGGAGTTGGTGACTTTCGATGTGCTCCAACTGCTGCTCCAGGTCCACAATCCTGTTGTTAAGGTAGTCCAACTCACTCCACATCAGGTCCAAATCAGCCTGTGTGGCAGGCATTCTTGTAGGGCTGCATGTGTCCCCTGCAGGTTCTGGAACAGCCACTTGCTCCATGGCCCAACCAACCAAGCTTGACCCCATGTGCAGGTGGAGGCCGTGCTGCCACCTGTTGCCCAGCAGGGACAGTAGATGCATGGGTGTTCTGTCCAACTGTCCCCAGATGTCTCCTCTTTCACAAAACCTCTTTCTCCCACACTAGGTAAGACAAAAGTGAAAGTCTTTCACTGTCTTGCCTGATTAACTTCCTGCCTGAGCCATGTGACTGGCAGACTGCAACACATGTGATCTCTGGGCTGTTTTAATTATGACTCACTTTGTGTTCAACAGAAACCAACGTGAAGTGAACATGACGTCACCTTAATGCGAAGGCATAATGGGGCAAATTCATCATAAGGTGAAGCAGTGTAATTCTATGGGGACTTTGCGTAGCATTTAGTGACGCGGAGTGGGTGACTTCGCCCCAACTTTGCTGGTGGAGTTAAACTTCACCGCATCTCTATAGAGAATAGAGAACAGTTTCCTCTGACACAATTCATGGGAAGCATTACTGCTGGTGGAATCGGAAGAGGGACAAACTTCAGGCAGTAAGAACTGGGTACTGGATACTGCCATGGACTGAACATTGTAGTAGGCTGTACATGCTTAGTTTTCAGGTTGCAGAATCTCCTCTGCAGGTGATGTTGAGCATTGAATCCTGTATCAGTTGAGAAATGTGGGTAAAATGTTGTTGTGTAACTGAGGTTGCAGAATCCCACTTTGGCAGATGAAGTCAAGTGAGATGATACGTTATGGATGGGTGATGATGCAGGATCATAAATCCAGCAAACAAGATCAAGTTGTCAAAATTTGTTACTAAGTAAATGGACTGACAGTTGCAGACTCCAGCCTCTGGTGGATGAAGTCAAAGGAGTGGTAGAGACTTTGAGTAGTAAGGATGTGAAGGTCTTTGTAGGCCAAATGCATGTCTGAAGAAGTCTGAGGGGAAACCTGAGGAACATCTTTGTAATTTGTAGATGAAAAACCTGTGAGAGTGGTCGAGGCTTGGAATGCAGAACCAAAGGTTTTGCAAGGCAGATGCGTGTCTGAAGAAGTCCAAGGGGAACCCTGAGGACCTTCTTCATAATCTGAAGATGATGAGCCAGAGTATGGATGTGAAGATCTTTTGCCAGACAAATGCATGTCTGAAGAAGTCCGAGGGGAACCCTGATGACCATTATTGGAAGATGTAGACCCCTAGGGAGTGGTTGAGGCTTCCTAGAGTATGAATCTGAAGGTTTTGTAAACTGGGTGCATGTCTGAAGAAGTCCGAGGGGAACCCAGAGGACCTTCTTTGGAATCTGAAGATGCAGAATGAATACAAGTTAAGGAGCCATGATGATGATGTGCCATTTTGTAGTAAATTTCAGAGGAATGAACCCAGTTGAGAGGAATTCGAGCTTTAGCAAACCTTGGAGATCATGGGCAATTTTACTCTTTCAAGTTTGTGGGGAAGGATTATCACAGGCAGCACTGAGAAGGAGATGAGAAGATGGACCTCATGCACTAGGGTCAAGTACTGGACATGATGCAGATAAGAATGGCTCCAGTTGACTGTGTTTGCCTTGAGCTTAATGCTGCAGGATGGACCTAATGGTGAACTCAAGCTGTATGACAGATATCAAGAGGAAATGCTGGCATACAAAATGAATGTGAGAGAATTATGTTGTGATTTCCTTGAAGTTGTAGAGTCCATCTTTGGTGGATGAAGGTAATACAACCTACACAAAGTAGCCTCCTAAGAGGTGGTTACAGAGAAGGTGTACAGGAGGGCTGCTGGCGGGGCTGTGGAGGAATAAGAGAGAGCAGACTTGTCACTTAGGCAGATGAGATGGAGGCAATGAGAATAATGAGGCATGACACCAGACTAGGGAGCAGAAAGAAAACAGCAGCAAAGTGAGTGGAGCAAAGAGTAAGAGCAGGACTGAAAAGGCATGGACGACCCCCCTTTGAGTTGGAATTAATAGCAGGGTTAAGGGCTGGTGGTGTACTATGGACAGGCATGTTAATGTAAATCAGAGGATCATTCAATATGGATTAGTTGCATTTGTGAATGAGTAGCTGGAGGTAAATGATTTAACTGACTGCATTGGCGCTCAAACTAATTTTATTTTATTTATTTAAGAGATTTACCAGATAAGCATACTGAACAGGAATCCACTCATTTCCAGATGCAACCTGGGAGTTACATACTTGAAATATAAAGGTTCATAGGCAATGGTGCATACAACAGGTACATAATGGTGCATACAACAGGTACAAATGGGTACATAAAGGGTGAAACATCACGTCCAGAAATGTTACAGGCTGGACTTATGCATTTCTTATTTAGATTACAAGTTTAGTGCAGAGAGCATGAGTTGCTATATCAATAGTTGGGCAAACTAATGAGGAGGAAAAAGACAGCCTATAATATCAGTGAGACTGAAATAGGTTAGCATGCAGAGGCAGAGGCAGATACAGGTCATAACTTTTGTTTGCATTTGTTAATGACTTTAAATTGTGGTACCCTTGTGAGTTAAGGGGAGTACAATGTGAAACTACAGGAGGAATGGGACACTGAAGCAGAGGTGATAGAAGGAACAGATGCAGAAGTAGCCTGCAGAGTTTTTCCAGATCAAGCAATAATGTCAGCCGCGTCACAAGCCAGAAGGAAAGAGAGCTCTGACAACAGAGCAAGATGGAAGGGAGATCTGCCAAGAAAAAGACAACACAAGGCAGCAGGAATCAAGAGGAAGAAATGAGACCTTTAGAGCAAGCAGGAGACACGGAAGGAAAGGAGGTACAGGGTAGAGGGGGGTGTGGCAGGAGAGATTGACGACAATAAAGTCACAATGGTGTCAAGAAATTGAGGCAGACAAAGGGAAAGGAAGAAACTGGGAGGAGATTGGAGGAACAGAAGGGGTGGGGGGCAGTGAGCTGCCAAGAAAATGCAAGGAGAGACAGAACAACATGAAAGGAGAACAGGAGGAGAAGGAGAAGAAGAAGAGGAGAAATGACAGATCAAGGGAGGAGAATCACGGCCAAAATTCAAGTAGCTGCTCAGGAGTTAGAAATACTCTGAGCATAGATTGTGGTGGAGGCTGGCTTTTATTGCAATAGTGGGAGGAGTATATTTCCCCACATTGAATCAAGAGCAAAGCCCTCCCCAAAAAACAGACCAACTCTAAGCAAAACCGGATGACTGGATAAGGACCTTGAAAACTGGAGGATGTGGTCTATAACCAGATGGGTAGCAACCCTAATGCCAGATGGAAAAATTAGTCTGCTTAGTACCACTAATGATCCGAATGCTCTTCTTCCTTCCTCCTTTTTCTCTTAGGCATGCTGCTGTTAAATGAATGCATCTGTCTGTCCACCTGATTGTGTCTGTCTGACTGACTTAGGAAAGAAGTATTGTGGGTTTGGGAGAGGTATTGCAGTATCATCCTATAATACTTACTACTATCCTCCCAATCATGGTTCTCAGGGTCAGTCACTTAAAATAAATGGCTGTTTTAACCCAAGAAGATTGGTTGGGCTAGATGACAGAGGCACTAAAAACATAGTGCTGGCTCCAAGCACCATGTCAGGATCCTAATGCCTTTTTAGACATTTTTTGTAAGGGAAAATATCAGAGAGTTGAAGTGTGGGAGATGACCATGGTGGAGGATGGGTTGCCACTGGATTAGCCCCGTCAAACTACATTAGGAAGGGCCAGAGTTTTCATTTATTGTTTTGTTGTTTTCCTTCATTTTTGGGTTACCAGATACAAATATGTTGGGTGCAAATTAAAAAATTTTTTTTTTTAATATAGTTGGTTTATAAAAACCAGGAAAGTTGTAGAGAACCATTGAGCATAAGCTAATTTGCAGTGGTGTCCTGCTAATGTGTTCCCCAGACCCTATGGTACTTCATTCTTTCAGGTCCATGTATGTCATAGGAACCACTCTGCTGGGCTCCAGTGTATACCACTCCACTCCACAATGGCCTCCAACCACATGTGGTCCAATCATCCCTTCATGAGGGGTTCCCTTTCTGCAGCTAGGGGAGGAAGCACCTTTGTTTTTTTTGTTAACTTTGTTTCACTCCTGTCACGGCTCCAAGGTCCTCTCTCAGGCATCCCATCCTTGTCCTGCCCACCTGAGGATCCCACGCTATGCCTCTTCTCTCTCCCTCCTCACCCAACATCAGCACACCCGGCTAACACTATCCAGAGTGGGTCATCCCTCTCCTACTTGGGGCACTCTTTCAAGGCAGACTCTGGCGTTGGATGAGGATTGGGCCCAGGGAAACTGAAGGCAAGCCAGGGAAACCCCAGCATAGGGCATGAAGGATTGATGCCATTGCCCGATCCTTGGAGCTGGGTTTTTCCTGTGTTCCTGATTACCCCCCCACCTACACAGGATGTGTAATGCCACCCAGCCCTGATGTAGGTGCTCCCACCCACATCGGAAAGGCAGCTGCCTGACGTCACCCTTACTGTATGAGCCCTGGTGCATAGCAGTGCCACCGGTCTCCACCAGGGGCTGCTGCTGCACTGGGCTACCCCTGGATCCCTCCCCGAGAGAGGAGAGCAGTCTCTCAGATGGTCAATCCTTTCTCCCCCCCACCAACCCCCAATGGCCCAAGCTCGTTCCTGAACCCGGGTTGCTGGCATGGTGCGAGGTGCGGCATCCAGTGCCTCAACCCTCAGTGCCACCGGGCCGGCTGGAAGCACCTTTGTAACTCCAGTGGTGGATCTTGGGGGGAGGGGCCACAAATGTCAGATGACCGTGTAGTGTGGGGGACATGGAGGCCTCATCTGGAATACCTGGCTGAGCAATTTACCTATTTGTCTCCAGGCTGTGCTCCACCACTGTTCCTTAGCTCACTTGTTCTGCATCCCTGTAGGAAGAGTGTAGCCAATGATACTTAGTTACATATGATACTGGGACCAGGCCATGAGTTGTAGGAGATGTTGTACCAGAAACAAAGACTCTCCCCCAAATGCCACACATACTGCTCTTCAGCACACTGTGGCACCACCTGCTGGACAGGGGGAATTGGGAATCAGTACACAAACCCAAGTTTCTACATGGTGGCATGCTGTGCTATGGTTGCAACCATAGGTCCATTCAGTTATCACCAGATATTTTGCAATATATCTAAAGAGATTCTCTCTGGTGGCTCCCAGTGGCATTGCAGGCAAGCAGGAAATTTCTCAAGAGATACTGCATCACAGACATTTTTCAAGACATATTAGCCCATGTCTTTGGCTACAACGTTTATTTATTTATTTGAAAAATGTTTCACCAGGAAAGACAACATGAGCTGTAAACAACTCATTTCCAGAAGCGTCCAGGGGGAGGGTTATATATATATATATATATATATATATATATGACTGGATGAGCAAAAACAGGGAAAAAATACAAATGCATTCAGTGCAAATTCAGATACATACAGTGAGGAGCTAATATAATACATTTCAAAACATACACAATAGACAGAATCCTATAGAAGATGGTGTAATATTCCAGAGTACAGAGACAGGAGCAAACGGTGAGACATGCTGGGGTAAAACAGTACAATAAGCAGATACACATATATAGTAGCAGTTTTAGAAACAGGTAACCTGCAAGGTAGGGGCCAGGTGGAGAGCAGATTAGTATGCTGAGCACACAGATTACTAAGTGCTACTTTGATCTAAAAATTTTACTAAATGCTAATAAGGATTGAGAAAAAAAGGGGAAGAAGAAAGGTGAGGAGGAAGGGGCAGGGAAGTTGGCAGTCCAAGAGCCAATTCCCTTCAGGATGCTGAGAACCCTGCAAGGTTACAGGAGCCAGCAGAAAGAAAAGAATAAAAGGATTATAGAGGGGGAGTAGTAGGGAGGTGGAGTAGTAGGGAGGGGGAGTAGTGGGGATAGGAGGTGGAGAAAACAGGGTGTAAGCCAAGAACTAGACCCCTTCCAGATGCTGAGAACCCTGCAAGGGGACCGGACCTGGTGGAAAGAAGAGGAGAAAAGGAGTATAGAGAGGGATAGTAGGGAGGGTGGGTAGGAGGTGGGGAAAAAATGGTAAAGCCAAGAGCTATTCCCCTTCAGGATGCTAAGAACCCTGCAAGGGGACAGGCCCAGGCAAAAAAGGGAGAAGAAAAGGTGGAAAAGAGACAGGGAAGGGGGGAGGAGAGTGGGTGGATGGGTGGAATGGAGGAGTAGTGAATGGGGGGAATAAGGTGCAGGGTCTACCCTGGGGTAGCCTAGAGGAGGAAGGAGAGTCGGGGGGAAGGTGTTGGGGGATGAAGACTATGGGATTTAGTTAGGAGGAAGGGGATGATTATGTGCAGCTGCAGACATGAACAGAGTACTTATGGAGGAGGAAAGAAAGTGAGTGGCTGGATTGTGTGGAGTGAATTTCTAGCAGGAAGGAGTTCCAGACTTCAAGAAACGTATATGAGAAGACAAAGCAGCCTGATTTAGTGCACCAGGGTGAAAGGGTGAGGGTTCTGCGGGTGGAGGTGTGGAGTATAGCAGAAGGGGAGGGGGGCTGATAAAAGGGAGGACTAGTAGGGCAGCAGAGAAATGAGCCAGAAATTCCCAACTAAATTTGCAGTGTGTGGTATGTGTCTGGAATGGAGAAAAGGAAAGGTGAGTGAGGAGTAAAGGTCACAGTGATGAGTATGTGGGAAGCAGCCAGGAATGGAGCAGCAGAAGAGTGGAAGAGTGTGTCCAGTCTGGATAGGATGGTTTTAGGGGTGGAGCTGTAGACAGTGTCCCCAAAGTCAAGGACAGGGAGACTCATCTTTTGAATGATTTCTCTCCTGGCTTACTGAGGGAGGCAGCTGCAGTGTCTGTACAGAGCATCAAGTCTGGGGAGTAATTTATTGTGGATGGCATCGATGTGTCCCCCAAAGTCTAGAGTCTTGTCTAGCAATAACCCTAGGTACTTAAATGTGGCTGCATCATCAAGTATTGTGCCAGAGAGGGTGTGGAAGGTGGGAATGGAATCTAGCCTGGCCAGTTTTTGCCTGGAGCTGAAAGTAATAGATACTGCGTTTTGTTTTTTTTTACTGCTTTTTGTTTTGCAACTGTACTGCTAATGCCACTGGATCAAGCACAATAATTTGTAACTATTATTTTTCTACTGACATGCCTAGAAATTCTCAACACTCATTTTTCCTGCCAGAAATGTTTGCATCACTGTCTGAGGGTACTGAATTTTTTATTAAAGTGAATCCATGTGATTAATAATTTGCTAGAACAACTGTCCCACGAAAATTCCTTTGTTGCCTTTTTCTTTGTGTACCGTAACATCTGTGACTGAAAATGGGGTTGAAATTAAGGATAAAGAGGAAATAGCAAATGCCTTTAACCGATTTTTTTGGATCAATATTTACAAAGAAAGTCCAACAAAAAGTTCAAAATCTCACATGATGTAAATTATGAGGAGATTGCAATGGAGGAAGTTACAACAGCAATAATTGCATTAAAAACAAAAACTGCGCCAGGTCCAGATAATATAAATTCTAGCCTACTCAAGAAAACCATTAATCAGATTAACATTCCGCTACAGATTATTTTTAACAAATCATATAAGGGAGGGAGTCTACCTAATGACTGGAAAAAATATTGTGGTGCCAAATTCACAAAAAGGGTAGGAAAAATGAGAACAAGTAACTACTGCCCCATTAGTTTGACTTTAGTAGCCTGCAAAACTATGGAAAAGATATTGAAAGCAAGACTAAATAAGGAAATAATGGATAAAGGCTTATTTGACCAAACACAACATGGATTTGTTGCTGGGAGATCATGTGCAACAAATCCCATCTCCTTCTATGAAAGCATGAGTTCTAGTATTGATAGCGGTGTTCCAGTAGACATTGTATTCCTTGATTTTAAAAAATGTGTTTGCTCTGGTTCCACATATTAAATTGATAGATACAAAGAAACACATGGGAATAAACACTTACCTTATTAGATGGGTCAAAAAGTAGCTGTCAGACAGAACCCAGATAGTAAGAATCAGTGATACACCATCAAATGAGATACCCATCACAAGTGGTGTCCCATAAGGATCAAGTATTGGGCCCATCCCTATTTGGTATCTTTATTAGTGATTTACAAAAGGATGTTAACTGTCAGATGAGCAAATTTGCAGATGACACACATATTTGCTCCAAGGTTGACACCACAAACAAAATAAATCTTTTAACTAAAGGCTTGGAACTCTATGAAAGATGGGCGCTGAACAACAACATGGCATTTATTGTGGAAAAGTGTTCAGTGATCCATCTGACTCCAATAATCCAATGACAAACTATATTCTAAATGGTAGTTCATTAAAATCTGTCACTTCTGAAAAAGACCTAGGTATTGTTGTGAATCATCTCCTGTCACCAGGTGACCAATGTAGAAAAGTGGCACAAGTGGCAAACAGGTTGTTAGCAGCAATTAAGAGATCTTTTGTCACAAGGAGTGAACTGTGTATTACACCATTGTATAGATATTTTATCAGATCTCATTTAGACTATGCAGGCTCCTTCTGGGCCCCATATCTAGCTAAAGTTAAGAATATATTAGACAACATCCAAAGAAGGACAACAAAAATTATTCCAAGGATGAGGATGTTACCATGTCATGACAGACTAAAAAAGCTGAATATATATATGATTTGCAGCTAGGATGAAATAGGGGGACTTGCCAATGCTTTTTAATATATATCATGATATATACTGTACATAACCAAGGAATGTAATATTACCATGGCCCCTAATCCAAGTTATTTAAGATGCCATGACAAACAGTTGCATATCCCGAGGTCCAAAACCGACAAGAGGAAGCATTACTTTACCATTCAAGCATGTGAACTGTGGGATTCTTTACCACAACAGTTAATTGATATTAATAGTTTTCAAAAGTTCAAAACTGAACTAGATAGATATGTGCTGGGTAGATAGACTAAATCTCCCCCACGGAGAGTGGGGAAGGCAGTCTCCATTGGGCCTAGTGCCTACTTCTGTCCCAATAAAACTGAGTGAGTAAGTAGGTAGAGTATGACTGATGTTGTTTAAGGATTTCAGTGTTAAAGAGCAACTCTGAACTTCAGCATGGGATTTCATAAGTATTTGGTGTAAGTATAGTGTTTTTAAGCTTTCCATTATAAAGATAGTTGTTCTTAAAAAAAAAAAACTACAAAAGAGACCCTAGTGTATAATTTATACTATACCTGTATACCATAAACATATCCATAAATGTTACTACATGCAACTCTATTTTAATTCTACATCCTTCAAAAGTATTATTGGTTGAAACTACTGTATGTTTAATATGCAAACGTTTCATTAAAAGTAAAGACTTCAGGTCACTGGTCATATGCTGTATATTGAACAGTTCTAAAAAAGTCAGTTGAAAGATGTTAAATGGATGAGCAAGATGAAGTGACCTATTAATATCACAGGCATACTATGTCCTCTTCCCGGAAAAACTGTATAATGTGCATTGCGGCTGAAATCAAAGGTCAGGATTTATCATTACAATAGTACTGGATGTTAAAATGTACTGAAATGGGATGATACATCTGGCACATTTTAAGTAATATTACATGTGCATTGTCTGGATAAGAGCAGGTGCACTGCCAAGTGTCATGGAATAGCTGGCCTTTATCTGTTTCAATGAACCAAAAAGGTCATAGTAGATTTATAGTGCCCAAAGGGGTAATTTTGCATTTTTTACAAATAGCAAATGTTTTAAAAATGCCTCCAGAGTCTTTCTGCTATATCCTGATTGACAATGATAACTCGGTGAAGTAAAAGACTGCTATGGAATCAGATAGTGGGGAAAACTGTCAGTTTACAAGAATGACATTATTGTAGATCTACTGTATTTTCACTTATTTTGCAGGTGATAGAGAAAGTACTTGTTGATATTAAAACAGGTTAATACAGTATGTTGGATTAATGAATGGGAGTGGCTAGGACACCAGGGGAAATCCTACCCCGAGTTCCTTCAAGAAGTGCTTTGGGATCTTTAATGGCTGGTTGCAATTTTCAGAAAAATGTTTACAAATACAGTAGTCAGGCACAATTTAGCTTCTGTTTCAATCATGTTCTGAATAATCTCCTGCCATTCTCTCTTATTGAGGACATTTGCATAAAACCAGGATTTCTGTGCCTTAGGCTTCATCTCATTCACCTGCTTTGCCCAACTGAAGTCATATTCCTTCAGTATGTTTTAGACATCATGATCTGTTGCTGTAGAAATTATCATGATGAATCGGGGGTGGAGGAACAGTGGGCAATATTTAAAACAGGGATTACAATAGCAACACAATTATGCATTGAGTAGGTTAGCAAGGGGAAAAGGAAGAGGTGGCCATTATGGTTTTCCAAGGAGGTAGCACAGAAAGTGAAAGTCAAAAGACTGCATTCAGGCAATACAAAAAGACATAGGCAGAAGGGATAGGAAGAAGCACCAGGTGAAGCAGAGGGGAGGGAGGGCAGTAAGGAAGCCAAAGCTCAAACAGAAGAGTGCATTGAAAAATCATTGGTTAAAGGGGACAAAATATTTTACAGTGAAAAAAGAACTGCGAAGGGAAAAGGTCCTAGAGAAACTGGAAGGAATAAGGGTTGCTAAAGCAATGGAGCTGGATGGGGTGCACCCCAGTGTCCTAAAAGAACTAAGAGAGGTGGTAGCTTATCCTCTGGCAATCCTGTTTAGCCAATCACTGGAAACAGGGGAAGTACCCAAAGACTGGAGGTCAGCAGATGTAGCCCCTTATAAAAAAGTGGGAAAAAAAAGAGGAAGCGGGGAACTACAGACCAGTCAACCTGACCTTGGTAATAGGGAAGATCATGGAAGCACTGCCGAAGAAGAGATTGGTGGAACATCTGATAGCTAATTGACTACTGGACCCAAGGCAGCAAGGTTTCACCGGGGGGAGGTCATGCCAGACCAACCTCATTGAATTTTCTGACAGTTGACAAGGGAGGTGGATCAGGGGAGGGCAGTGAACATGGCCTATCTGGACTTCAGCAAGGCCTTTGACACTGTGCTGCATAGAAGTCTATTAAACAAACTGGGGAATATGGGAGTGGGCAGGACAGTAGTGTGGTGGGTAGGTAATTGGCTGGGTGGCAGGAAACAGAAGGTGGTGGTAAATATCTGTCAATCCACAGAGGGAAGAGTGATTAGTGGGGTGCCACAGGGATCAGTGCTGGGACCAGTCCTCTTCAATATCTTCATCAGTGACATTGCACAAGACCTAGAAGGCAGAATTCCCTTGTTTGCTGATGACACGAAGCTCTGCAACAGAGTGGGCATGCCAGAGGGTGTAGACAGAATGAGGAAGGCCTGCAGAAGCTTGAAGAATGGTCAAGGGTTTAGCAGTTGAAATTTAATGCAAAAAAGTGCAAAATAATGCATATGGGGCAAAACAACCCTGAAACAATATATCAGTTTGAGGGTGAGGATATAGCATGCACCAAGCAGGAAAGGGACCTTGGTGTTATCTTCTTTGATGACCTCAAAGTAGGGGAAACAGTGCGACAAAGTGGCAGGTAAAGCAAATAGGATGCTGGGATGCATAGGCAGGGGCATCACTAGCAGGAAAAGGGAGGTCATAATTCCACTATGCAAGACACTAGTGAGACCCAATCTGGAGTACAGTGTCCAGTTCTGGAGACCTTACCAATGTAAGGACACAAACATGCTGAAGAAGGCTCAGAGGAGGGCAACAAAGATGGTACAGGGATTGCATCACAAGTCCTATAAGGACAGGCTGAAGGAATTGAATATGTACTCCCTGGAGAAGAGAAGGGAGAGAGGGGATATGATAGAGACATACAAGCACCTTACAGGGAAGAACAGGGTGCAGGATAGCACTATTTTCCAGTACAAAAGATGTTCCAGGACTAGATGGCATGGGATGAAGTTGGAGGGAGGATGTTTCAGAGGAAACACGAAGATGAATTTCTTCACAGAAATTGTGGTGGACAAGTGGAATACCCTGTCTGAGGAAGTCGTGGGGGCTGAAACAATCACAGGATTTAAGAATGCATGGGATAGACATAAGGGAATCCTGGAGGTCACGGGTAAGGGACAACAGACTTCTAGACAAACCTAAAGTGATCTTATGAGCTCTAATGGGCAGACTGGGTGGACCATAGGCCTTTATCTGCTGACAGTATCTATGTAGCTATGTAGCTATGTCTGAGAGGATTATGACTTTAGTACAGGAAAAATCAGGAGTATAAGCTGAAGTCTAACACATAAAGATCCTTTATATAAATGCGCTCAGTAATAAAGAATGAGAGGACAAAATACAGATAATTAACAAACAAAGTGCAGATTCATGTGTGAGTATTATATTTAAAATATTTTTTTCTGAATACTGGAACCCCACCTTTAATGTCCACCTGACAACCTCCATAACAGGCAGGTGGGACGTCTTTAATATTTAATCTGAAAGATGGCTTCTCATAACAGCAAAATGCCCCCATAAAACTATGCTGCAGCATTGATGTGATTACTTGTAACCAAGGGAGTAAGAGGACCCTGCAAATCTATCAGACCCTTTACTGCAGGACCATTGTTCATTTCCCCCTTCCAACAACAGACCCGGTCTGACTCTGTTCAGCTTCTGAGATCTGATAAGATCATACTTTAAAATGTTAAAGAGCACAGGAAATGATTTCTAACTGGTAGATGTTTACAATGTTTCCATTTACAGAAATGATATGCATAAGCCTAAATGCTCCATATATAACTGCACTTGAATAAAATGTGATGTGGAAACTGTATTTTGCATTGTTTTGTTTTTATGGGCTGCATTCTATTACAGTTCTCTTCATGGATCCTGTGATCTGGAGTTTTAACTACATCACAATTCGTGCACAAAACTCTAAACATAGGTCTGATAGGAGAATAGCTGATGCTTAGCATTCTATACACAAACCGTGACATAAGAAAAACTCCAGATTACTGGCTTCATTAAGAGAACTGTGCAGGATGTTGTCCATAAAAAGAAAACACCTGAAAACACAGTTCTTCACTGCAGTGTGTATTAAGGTACAGTTAAATATGGCTCATCCGGAATGAAGTCCTTTATTTCTTATTAGGAACATTACTAACTGCTGCCAATTAGCACAGATGTCCTGTCTCCTTTAAGGCTGCTGGTAACTTACTTAAAGCCAAAAATAAAATTCATGAAGGGGAAGCACATGAACGTCTGTTGTTTCAACTACAGATTCTGCAAATGGAGTCTGTACATGAAAGTCAAAAACATTTTCTCTTGCATGAAACATATTTTCACAAAAGTTAGATCCTGCCAAGTAACCAGACAGCCTTATTGAAGGAGATAACTAGTTAGGTGGGTAAGGGCTGTCTAGCTGATTTGAATTTCATGAAGGCTGTTAACACTATGTTGCATGGAAATCACATGCTATATGAAGTTCACAAAGTGTACAGGAGGTGATTAGTAAATTGCTGGATAGGTAGAAAGCAGATCATGATAGTGGATGGTTGTCAACATTTGGAGTGGAGGAATGATCTGTTAGTAGTACTCCAGGGATGATGCTGGATCCTTTGCCTTATAACAATGACCAAGAGGAGACAGACAGCAGGAGGATGTTGAAGATTGCTGATGAGCCTAAACTGACAGAAGACACAACAGCAGTGGGTTATGCACTACACAGGGACCTGCCCACATTGGGGGCTTGCTGTAGACTTAATGAATGGAAGTGCAAGGCTGAAGGGTGCAGAAGCTGGGATATGCAAAAAACAGAGCAACCGATGGCTAGCCATCAATAATAAAGCTATAATTCAATCAAAGGATTCTTGTGACAGTATGAAAGTTTGAGAGGTTCCCTGTTGTCACTAGTATCCAATATGGAATTACAGTGCCCTGTTACTGTCGGGTGAGAATTTATCATTTTTTGTAATAAATCAGTTGGCCCCTTTTACTCAACGACTTTACCTTGCAAATGCAGCAAACAGACGTATTCACCTCAGATGTGTTGATGCTGCAGAAAGCATAGGGAGAAATGCAGGGTTAAACAGATCTAAAAACTGAAGCAGTAAGTAAAGGAGTAAGCAAGTTAAGTATGCTGTACTGTGGCTTTCAGCTGGGAGAGGAAACAGCCACCAGGAAAAGAGATGGGGCAGCCGGCAGAGAAGTGAAAATGCTGAAAAGAATCAGGAAGAACCCCAAACCAGAGCTGAATAGGGAGCAACTGAGTGTTAGTAGAAGGAACAGAAGGCAAGCAGAAGGAGGAAACGAGACAGTTGGAGAAGGTAAGTATCAGTTGGAAACACTTAAATGAGCGATGAAGGAATGGATGTTACCATGTGCCCTCAGTGCCATTGCTCAAAAGACAACAAGGGAGTAAATTAAAAATGTAGAAAGCAAAACAGGGGAAATGAATAGGAGTGGGGACAAGGCAAAAGAGAGGAAGATGGGACTATGTCTTTATTTATTTATTTATTTATTTATTTATTCATTTGGTAACCAGGCTGGTGCACTGATCTGAAGATCTTTTTAGGCATTGCCTGGGCCAGAAACTGGCACAGACAATGTACAAATACAATGAGAGAGCAGCGAGAATCATACACAAAACATAATAGTGTAGTTTCAAACTAACAGCGAAAATATAAGGTAAACAGTACCAGGTACATCAGCAATTGAGCAAACAAGGTATATAACATTTAAGTAAACAGGGTAAGGATGCTCTATCTTTCAACAAAAGGAATAACAATAGGATTCAGGGCAGCAGAATAGAGTGGAGCACTAGAGGGCGGAGAGGGTAAGGGTGAGCTGCAAGGGAGGCAAAGCCATGCTAGTGGTCTATGGGCAGATGCAGGTTGTGGTGGACAGAAAGTTCATTCTTAACAGGGAATTTAGATTTAGAGGTGGGTTGGGGGAACATAGGGAGGAGGGGAGGTCATTCCATAGTGAGGATCCGGCTGCAGAGAAAGCTCTTAGGCCCATCCTCATAGTTATGTTAGGGCATTCTAGTTGAAGGTGTGAAGACTGATGTAGATTGCAGCAGTAGGTTCTAGGCTGGATAAGGAGGGATAGTGGAGTGTAGGAGGGATTGTGAAATGTATCAGCAATGGTCCAGTCCAGCAGGTAGGAGCAACATGCTTGTGGAGGGAGCCAGTTAAGTGACTGGTAAAGAGTTTAGTGGTGAGTGTGTGAGGAGAGGGGTGTGGAGGGCAAGGCGACATATACAATTGTAGGTAGCATCCAGGCAGTTAAGATTGGTAATGGAGGTGAGAGAGTACACAGGGCAGCCATAGTCAAGGAGGGGAAGGAGGTTGCCATGGGCAATAGCAAGGTGGGCATCCAATGAGAGGTGGTCAAACCTCTTCTGGTTTATAAATGTTATTGTGGTCAGTTACCATCTTTAGAGTCAGCAGCCCTGGTCAAAGGTTACAGTCCAAACTGCATTCATGCTTATATGACATGTAATATTATTAGTCTGATATCAGATCAACAGTATTATAACAAACTCTGTCCAGAGCCGATAGGGCTACAGCTGAGGGCAGCTGAGGAATTTGGGGTAAAAATATTGAAAATTTGCTTTTTAATATTTTTACACTAAATTTTCAACATAATCTTGTTGTGATCCTTCCTTACAATGAAGGGCAAAGAAAATGTGCAACTATTGGGCTAAAGGTGATTTTGCACAGGGACTGAAAAATCATCTTTCAAGATGCAGAAACACATTCTGGGCAGGAGTTAAAAAATAACAGTTGTCACATTCATGAAGTGTTGTAAAGTAATGGCTATGTTGACAAGTTGAGTGTACAAATATTGGATATTACCAAAGTTACGACCCAGCGTTTGCAAAATTCAAAATAGCCTCATAACTTTTTTTTTATTAATGTTTTTATACCAGATTTAAAACACAGCCTTCTTATGACCCTGCCTCCTGAATAAGGGCAGAGAAAATTTTCAACTCCTGTCCAAGAGGTGATTTCATGCAGGGACTGCAAAATCACCTTTCGGGATATAAAAAAAATTGGGTTCAGGATTTGAAAAATGACAGCTGTAGTGAGGTGCTGTAAGTATATGACCAGGTTATAAACTTGCGTTAAAAATATTGAAAAATACACAGTTATGAGCCTATATTCACAAAATTCAATGTAGGCTCATAACTTTATTATTATTTAATATTTTTACACCAAATTTGCAACACAGCCTTCTTTTGATGCCACCTCATGAACAAGAACAGAACAAATTTTCAACTCCTGCCCAAAAGGTAATTTCACGAAGGGACTGCAAAATCACCTTTCGGGATATAATGAAACATTTTGGCCATGATCTGAAAAATGACAGCTGTCACACTCGTGAGGTTATATAAAGGTATAGCTATGTTGTGAATTTGGAGGAAAATATTGAAAATTACCACAGTTACTAGCCTGTGTTTGCAAAATTCAATGTAGGCTAATAACTTTGTTGTGTTGTAATATTTTTACAACAAAGTTTCAACATAGCCTTCTTATGACCCTACATCATGAACAAGGGCAGAGAAGATTTTCAACTCCTGCCTAAAAGGTAATTTTGTGCAGGGACTGCAATATCACCTTTCAGGACAGATCTGTCTAATGACACTACAAATGTTCATGAGGTAGGGTCCCAAAGAAGGCATGTTGAAAATTTGGGCCACAAATATGCAAAAATACCCAAGTTATGCAACTAAGTTCAAAACACCACTGAAATACATTAAAGTGCATATCTGTTTCTTCAGTTCACTGTCCGGCTTTGAAGAGTGAAGACTTGTCTGTGGTCCAGACAGGATTGTAGCACTGGACCCCTGATGGCTAAGTAAGGTCTTGGGGGTGTGTGGAATGGTGGGTGCTGAGGTAGGAGGGTCAGGTGAGGGGCAGTTATGGCCATAAAAGACATCGATGGAGGGTTTTCTTTTTGCAGGGCTGTGAAAAAAGAAAAATACAGCACGGAGGATTCTTCATTGTGAAACCAATGGATTGGGCACCAGCAGTGTCACTGTTATGGTTCTGGGGGTGTGTGGGGCGGGTGTTCAGAGGGAAGGTCAGGTGGGGGGAATCAAGATTTATATTAAACAAAAGAAACACATGCAAGACATAACCACACATGTGCAGTATTGGGAAGGGGGTCACAAGCAAATCAAGGACATCCTGATCATGACACTGGGGGATTGGGCACCCCCAAAGTCACTCTTATGTTTGTGGGGGTGGTGAGTGCTGACAGGAAGGGTCAGGTGGGGGGAATAACTTTATCTTTAAAGAAAAAAGAAATGGTAGTCATGGCACACTCCACCGTGTGCAACATGGCCACTGAGATCTACTGCACATGCACAACTGCTAGATCATGCACAGTAGAGTGCAGTGGCCATGTTGCACATGGTGGAGTGTGCCATGACTGCTGTTTCTTTCTTTAAAAGAGGTTATGCCCCATACTCCCTCCTACTCACCACCACCTACCACCCACAAACACAAACAGAGTAGTACACTGGGGGTGCCCAATACCCCAGTGTCACAATCAGGATGCCCCGATGTAAAAAAAATAGGGAAGTACAAGTGGAGTGCTCTAAGTGGAGGTGAATATGGGGCAACTCCATCATGTTGTTTGTTCACAAAGAATTCGAGGAATGTGGAGTCCTTTTCTCAAAGCAAGAGGTCTGCAGGGCTCCACCCAGTGCAGCCCTAAAAAGGAATCTTAAGAACGATGGTATTGTAAAGACTCAGTGTCACTGTCTCCCTATGGGAAAAAGTTGCAAACCAGATATAATATTTCAGTACATTCTATGTAGTGCAACAAGTAGACTACACAACTGAGGAAATGGATCAAGGGGTTACTGTGGTCAGCAAGCTAGAGCTATATTGGCAGTTTGCTGCTTCAGTCAAGAAGATGAAGAAACTGGTAGGCAGTGGCTGCATTAGGAGGTGGGATAAAGATCACAGTATAAGACCTTTGACAGACTTTAACTGGAGTACTGCATCATAGTTTTTGTTCACTACGGCCAGAAAGGGCAGTGCATGGCTCAAGAAGGATCAGCACAAGGCAACTAAGATGATTAATATTTATAAAACAAGTGCTATGAGGAGATATTACCATAATATTGCAATACTTTATTACTGCTGTTTTCAAAATTAAACACAGCAAGAACTTGAAAAGGATATTCAAAAGGAATTTTTTTGTTGTTGTCATTCTTTGGAAAATGGGTAAGGCTCACTATGCCCAAGTGCCTGTTTTCAGGGGTGATCTGGGAGCACTAAGATGATTAAGTGACTTATTTATTTAGATTTTGTTAACCAGGTAAACCCACTGAGACCAGAGGTCCCTTTTTCAGGGGCGACCCAGGGTGAGTACACCAACTACTTTACATTAGGTACAGTATACAGCTTCAAAATATATACAGTTTGTACAGGAGGTTTGGTAACAGTAAGGCAGAGACAGAGAGCATACAGCAAGTAACAGAGTCAGAGAACATGTATTGTCAGTGGGGTACATTAGTCCACTTGCTCAGAGTCACACAGTATGTAAATGGAGGTTGTGGCAATCAAACCCAGCTCTGCTGGATATACAGTGCCAAGCTCATTCAATGCTCATTACTTTAACCTATAGGCTATACTGCCAAACCCAGATTTGTGTAAACTGTATTTCTAGTTGTTCTGTCTGTTTCTTTGTTTGCTACAGGTGTATGCAAAACTGAGGCTTTGAAATGGTTACATTGTAGATGACATTCTTGTCAAGCACCATATGTCTCAGTGTATGACTTGTGCACAAAATACATAATATTCATAATGAAAAGGTGGAAGGGTGCTATGTATGGTCCCCAGGTAATGACAAACAAACCGTGTCATTAAATGCTTGAGCAATTTCTTGAAGATTCTCAAACCAGCTGCAAGTCTACTTTAAGACATGGAACTAAAAAAAGTATCTCATGGGTAGCAAATAACTTAACTGTTCTTCTTAAGGCTCCTTGGTGTAGCCAGCAGATTTCTTGTGGGAATTCCAGAGTAGGGATGTGTGCAGTTGGGAACTGTCACTATGTAAAATTCTTCATGAAGCGCCATGATATTGTGCAGCATGGAATGTCACTTTGCATAGTTCTTTATCAGTCAAATGGCAACTTTCAAGACAAAAGTTCAAAGTGGGTTTCCTCCTGTTGTAGCTTCAATTCAAAATTAGGTGGGGGACAGAGGGCAAAAGGTCAAAATCCCAAAACAATAAGAAACTGGCCACTCCTCAACAAATTGTCACTTATTATAGTTCATTTCAGTTTCACGACACAGATCCCCTTCGTGGCCAATGTTTCACCAAATGACTTCATTAGAGAGGTGGCTCTAGGGTTAAAAAATGTTTTAATACTAATTATGCAATGAAATTGCATGGTCACAGGACAGACTAGAAAAGTAATGTGATGATTGCATATTAGTTGGTATAGTAACAAATAGGTATTGAAAAACTTCGTGGTGCATTATATGCTGTATCAAAGATGAAAAAAATGATTATGTGAACATGTCACAATGAGATGATTATATTAGAAATGCATGTCTGTTTTATTCTATTTTATGATTAATGGATAAAACAAGGAGCTGGGAGATGGGTCCTTACCTGAAACAGGCACCAGGGAGTGCCATCATATCATGTCTATACAGTAATTTACAGAAAACATTTCTGAAATGGATTGTTAGTGGAGATAAATCATGTTACTGATGAATTCAAGTTGTCTACAGTAACCTGCAATGCTGACAGGATATGGGATTATGTCCATTCAATCATGCATGACTTACCATTAGAGTAATTTAAAAAAAAGATTATATAAAAAATATGAATTTCTAACAGAATAAGTGTTTAAATAAGGTATTAAAACATTTTTTAACCGTAGAGCCACCTCCCAGATGAAGCCGTTTGGTGAAACGTTGGGCATGAAGGGGATCTGTGTCATGAAACTGAAATAAACTATATTATAAGTAACAATTTCTTGAGGAGTGGCCAGTTTCTTAGTGTTTTTTGAAAGAGTTCCTTTCATCAGGTTAAGAAACACAGAAACATAGAATTTGACGGCAGATAAGGACCGTTTGGCCCAACCAGTCTGCCCATTTCCCTACCTAATGGATAAGCTACAGATCCTAGTTAACCAGCAGCCTACTTCTTTCTACCCCAACCCCCTAGAATTGCCTTATGACTGTCCCATGCATGCTTGAATTCAACCACTGTTTTTGACTCCACAACCTCCTCTGGAAGGCCGTTCCATGCATCTACAACCCTCTCTGTGAAAAAATACTTCCTTACATTACCTCTGACTATGCAAAGTTGCAGCTTCACTGGTGAAGGTACCACTATGTGTGTAGTTTATCCTGTCTTCACCTGGCAAACTGAACATATTTCCAGGCAAATACTATGCACAGTGGCACATTAGTCGCAAAGTACCACTATGCGTATTACTTTATAAAAAATTTTAAAACCACAAAATACACCCCCCACATATGTGCTGTATTATACCTTTGTATTAATAGGTCCCCAACCCTCATCCATGTCGCACAAATATCCTTCCCCACCGCAGTTTTATTATCCCCCACTCTGACCACCTCAAATCAAATCAGTTGAATAAAACTTGGTGAAATGCCCTCACGCCACCACCCTCTGGCACCTCAGAACCCTCCTTTTCTCCCACACATTCCAAGCAATAAATTCAAATCACTGTAAATGGGGAAAAAAAAGCACTCAGTGTTGTGAATGTCTCACTGTTCACTGGCTCTGTTACTAATGAAGCAGTCTTTGATGATATACCCTATAGTCAAAACTAATTGGCCACTGCGGTCAGTCAATCAGATGCCACTATGGGTAGGTCATCAATGACCAGTTCATTTATTGCAGTGTCAGTGGCTCAGTAGGTAGCACACTTGCCTCTGAGGCTGAGAGATCAGAGGGCTGTGGGTTCAGTTCCCACATCTGGCACTTGGGTTAATATCCCAGTACTGACACTGTAGTGCAGCATGAGAGGGGTGCTGCACTTTTGAGGTGCAGTCTTTCAGATGAAACATTA
This sequence comes from Neoceratodus forsteri, assembly GCA_016271365.2. NCBI lineage: Eukaryota > Metazoa > Chordata > Ceratodontiformes > Ceratodontidae > Neoceratodus > Neoceratodus forsteri. The sequence continues at coordinate 1,320,078,485 of CM028132.1, forward strand.
AACCAAGGTCCCATCTGCCTGGATTGGTGGTAGTTCAGGTGGATGCTAAAGATCCCATGGCACTTATTGAAAAGAGCAGGGGAATTTCCCATGTGTTCTGGCCAAATTTCCCTCCTTCACTGAAAATGTCACCAACAGCTTAATCTGGTTCAAGGACAGTTGGCATTCATCTGTACCCCCCTCCCTCGGGTAATGCCTAAAAATAGGCAGGATTTGTCTAGTGCGCTTACCCAGTCAACAAAAACAAAATAAATAAATTTATGACTATGAATTTTAACTGTGATGATGTTTGCTGCACCAAGGGAGGATTTTCTGTTTTTTTTAAGGTGTTTCAAGATAAGATATAATAAAGTGTAGATATTTAAAGATTATTCTGAAATTTTGCAAATAACAGAAGTCTAGTTAACTTCTTATTTATGATAGTCTACAAACACCTCAAGTCACTTAATACGCTGATGTGGTTTTGGAAAACTTACAATATTTATACCACATAAATCAAACGTTTTATGGACAGCTGTAGACCAAGGCAGAGGAAAGAATTGTTGAGTGCCTAGAGGTCAGTTGGGCACAGGACCCAAGGCAGCATGGATTCACAGTGGGAAGGTCATGTCAGATGAATCTAATCACTTTCTTTGACTTGGTGACCAAAGTAGTAGACCAGGGAGGGGCTGTGGACATGGCCTACCTAGACTTTAGCAAGACATTTGACACAGTCCCACACAAAAGATTAATAAACACATTAGCCAGCCTGGGAGTGGGTCCCACGGTGGTAGCCTGGGTAAAACAATGGCTGGACAACAGGACACAAAAGGTAATAGTAAACAGAGCACTCTCTGAAGAAAGGGGGATTACTAGTGGGGTACCATAGGGTTCAGTACTGGGTCCAGTGCTTTTTAATGTATTTATAAGTGACATTGCAGAGGGAATGGAAGGAAAAGTATGCCACTTTGCAGATGACACAAAGATCTGCAACAGGGTTGATACCCAAGGGGGTGTGAAAAGGATGATAAGGGACTTGGCAAGGTTGGAGGAATGGTCAGAAGTGTGGTAGCTTGGATTCAATGCAAAGAAGTGCAAAATAATGCACCTGGGAAACAAGAACCCAGGGGAAGAGTATATAATGGCTGGGGAGGTAGTAACAACAACAAAAATGGAAAGGGACCTGGGGGGAATCATATCAGATGACCTTAAGGTTGGCAAGCAATGACAGAAGGCAGTAGGGAGGGCTGGGGGGGTACCTGGATGTATAGGGAGAGGCATCACCAGCAGAAAACAGGATGTTGTTATCCCTCTGTATAGACAGTTGGTGAGACCCCATCTGGAGTACTGCATCCAGTTCTGGAGACCCCATCTCCGCAAGGACATAGACTGGATGGAGGCAGTCCAGAGGAGGGCAACTAAAATGGTGCAGGGTCTGCAAGAGAAGCCATATGAGGAGAGACTAATGGAGCTTAATATGTATACCCTTGAGGAAAGAAGGGAGAGGGGGGACATGATAGAAACTTTTAAGTACCTCAGTGAAATCAATGAAGTCCAAGAGGGTAGCATCTTTCAGAAAAAGAGATGGCAAGAATAAGGGGACACAATTTGAAGATAGAGGGAGGACGGCTCTGGGGCAATGTGAGGAAGTATTTTTTTCTTGGAGAAGGCGGTGGACACATGGAACCACCTTTCTCAGGAGGTTGTGGGGTCTAAAACTGTGGGAGAATTCAATAATGCATAGGACAGACATAAGGCAATTCTTTTGGGTGGTAGGAAGAAATAGGCTGTTGGTTAACTAGGATCTGCAGCTTATCCAGTAGGTAGGGAAATTGGCAGACTAGGTGGGCCAAGCTGTCCATATCTGCCATCAAAGTATATGTTTCTATGCAGTATAGTTTTCCTTGGTTAATGTAAACTAAAGATTCAGTTATGGCAGTTAGTCTGCAGTTAAAATAAACAGACACAATTTGCTTTTGGAATTCAGGAACCCAGAATGCTTATATATTGAGATTGATGGCAAACCCAGACCAGTTATTATAGGGATCTGTTACAGGCCTCCTAGCAGTAACAATAAGTTATTTGATACTATATATACTAGATGTATGACCAACACGGATGTTATAATTTGGGGTGATTTCAACATCAATACTGTAGACTGGGCAACTGACACATCAATGGGCCAAGTAGGTCTGGACCTAATTATATTATCAGAGTGTGACCCAGAACTGCTGGTTTTAGTACCCACAAGGGGGAATAATTTACTAGATCTGGTCTAGACTAATACCAAAAATTGAGTAATTGCTTGTAATGTGTTACATGCTCTTAATACTGCAGCAGTGATCATTGCATGATACATGTAGTTATCCCCACAACTTAAATAATATTCCTAGGTCTCAGTCAGTTGGTAATTACAATATGGCTGATTTTGTAGCAATGGTCAGGGAGCTATCCATCTGGGACTGGAAAATATAATTAAAAGGTAAAAGGTAAAACAACAATAGGCAAATGGATTTGTTTAAAGCAGAAACTATTGGATTTACAAGCTAAATGGGTCCCTAAAAGAAAAAAGTATTCAGGACATAGGATCAGGCCCTAATGGCTCAATATTGGTATAAGAAGAGTAATAAACAAAAGAAGAGGTCATACAACAGGTTTAAAAGTGATCCCAGCAATGTAAATTACACTATTTATAAAAACGACCTAAACAAATGTAAAACTGGGCTGACCAGGCGGGCCAAGTGGTCCTTATCTGCCATCAAATTTTATGTTTCTATGTTTAAAACTGCTATAAGGGGGAGTAAACATAAATTTGAAAACAGTCTAGTCAGAAATAAAGCAAAACCTTAAGCCTCTTTTGGGTACATAAATTGTTTTAAAAAGAACAGAGACTGTAGCTGGTCTAGTTCTTATACAGGGTGAACTAATTGTTGACCCAGCATTAATGGCAGAACATTTAAATAACTATTTTGGATCAAATTTTAACAAAAATGGTATTGAAATAGTTGATAACACTAACAGTTTTGACTTAGGTAATGATCTAAGAAGTTATTTGTTTACCACTGAAAACATTCTAAAGGAATTAAATAAATTTAATCCTAGAAAATCTCCTGTACGTGATGATATTTACGCACAAACTATTAAGAATTTGGCTAATTTAATCTTTGAAACTTTAAGCATTATATTTTCATCATCTTTCAATATGGATCTGGTTCCTGAGGACCGTAAAAATGCTGTCACCACAGTATTTAAAAAGAGAAATAAACAATCTATTGGTAATTATAGGCTTATTAGTCTCTCATTCATCTTTGGTTAAATTATGGAAGGTATTTTAAAATAATTTATAATAGATTACATAAATAAAGGAGGTTTGATGGATAGAACACAGCATGGTTTTACCAGAGGCCATCCCTGTGTGACTGATATAATATCCTTTTATGAGCCAATCAGTAAACTTTTGGACCTGAATATTCTGTGCAATGTCATTTAGATTTCATTAAGGCCTTTGACTGTGTCCATCATGGCAATCTACTTACAAAACGTGATTGTCTAAACATAGATAGTAGAATTATACTGTTGATCTGAAACTGGTTAACTGACAGAAAACAAAGGATCAGAGTAGGTGGTTCAGTCTCAAGCTATCTAAATGTTACCAGTGGGATACTTAAGGACTCTGTCGTGCGCCTGATTCTTTCTAACATATATAAATGATCTGCTTTCAGGCCCACAAGTGTTTATAAACAACTTTGCCTACTATACAAAAATCAGAGGCAGAGTACAAAACTGTGATGCTTCTGCTAGGATCCATGCAGACCTTGATTTATTATACCAATGGTCCAAAAGATTGGACATGAAATTTAGTCCAAACAAATGTTTTGTGCTTCATCTGGGAAAAAATAACATCTATGCATCCTACAATATGGGAGACTCTGTATTAAAGGGTTTCAAAGAAGAGAGAGACTTAGGGGTTATTATCCAAAACAACCTATCCTTTAGATAAAACAGTTCAGTCACCATTGTAAAAGCTACTAGAATGCTTGGGTGTGTAAAAAGAAATTTGATTAATAGGCATAGAAACTTTATTGTGCCCCTGTATAGAAGTTTGGTGCTGCCACATTTGGACTATTATTCTCACTTTTAGTCTCCTCATCAGAAATGTGACATAATTGAATTAGAGAAAGTTCAAAGGAGGTTCAGAAAATCTATTTATGGCATGGAGATATCCTATTAGGATACTGAAGCTCAGAATCCCAACACTCAGGGGAATGACTTCAGTATTCCAACACACACACTTGCCTGAAAGATGCAGTGTCTCAACAGATGCAATGTCGACAGGTGTAAAGTACCGGATGTGGATGTGAAGTACCACTACCCTATCCCTTGTCAGACACTAGAAGACAGGAGAGGATGCAGGTGCTTGCCAAGCTGCTCCCATGGCGTGGAGAGCTGGGTTACTAGCAGCTCAACCAGCATGGACACGTGGAGCCTGGTTCTGTTCCAGGTCACTGCAACTTTTGCTCCCTGCCATTTCACTCCTGTAACTATTTTTTCTTTACTCTGAGGTCCACTCCTCTCTGAGCTAGTTATTTCAGTTACAGGGAGTGTGGGTGGCAGAGCCCCCCATGCAGGGGTTGCGGGGGATGAAGCCCTCCTCATTAAATGTAAGTCCCTTGTGGGATTTCACATTTTGGTCTGGGACACCTATTGGGATGCAGAAATTCAGTCTCCCTATCTCGGTTTTGTACAGTTCTGGATCATCAGTTTTGGGATTCTATAGGTAATCTGGCATGGATGGTTACAATTATAAAGATAGGTTGAAACTGCTGGGCTGTCATAGTTTAGAAAGGAGACAGCTGAGGGGTAAGCTCACTTTAATTTTTCATTTAATAAAGAACAACGAGCTACTGGCAGATATGGGTTTGGAATTTGAAGAAGTAACATACAACTCCAGGAACTATACCAAACAACTAAGTGGCAAACTTTTTCAGAATTGAAAAAAAGGGGTTCTTACTTTACTCAATGGATAGTGAAATACTGGAATTACGTGTCTCAATATATTGTTGATGCTTCAAGTCTGGATTGTTTTAAGAAATACTTGGATACCCAAATGGATTCTTGAGAGGACAAATGGATTACAGGGTTTTATTTAACTCTAAAAATTGATTAGCGTTTTGCTAATAAAAGTTCTAAAACATTGTGAAAATGCATAGCACTTGCCTCACTGTGTTTAACAAACACAACACTTCTAGAAAACCTATATAAATACTTTCTGTACAGTTAGTATTGTCCCAAGAAAAAAACTGCTAATCAATTATTTAAAACCCTGGATTACCACTGTACAATGGGGAAGCAGACTTAAAGCACCTATGGTGCACTTCTACTCCTGATTTATCAAAGGAATTCTGCTTCTGGTGGAATCTGGTGAAATTTCCAAAAATCCTCAAATTCTGTTGGAAACACAATTTGAAAATTCATCGCATCTCTAGGCCAAGGCTAAACTTTGTGTGCATTCTTAGCCACATACCACCTTGCTATAAGCTTTAGATTTGTATACAGATGGGTATTTTCAGATATTTTGGCACTAGACAGAGACTCTCCAGGCTTTCATCCCTCCCTCCCTTCCTTCCACACTCTAGATGAGTCTACGACTGAGGATGTTACCTCCTTTAGGTATCTCGCAGTCTGGCTCGACCAACACCTCGAATTCTCTGGGCATGTGGATGCCATTGACAAAAAAACTACATCCAAGGCTTGGTGCACTATATAGGAATCATGTATTCCCATGCCAGCACACTGTGCACTTGTCCACAAAATGATCCCCCCTATCTTCGACAGTGGAGATACAGCCTACAGTGCCACCTCCAGGTCCTCCCTAGCCAGGCTGGATACACTCTTTCACTCTTTCTGTCACTTCACTCTAGACTGTCCACACTGGACTCACCACTGTGACCTCTATTAATCCCTCTCCTTATCCTTTCTTAAAGGCAGGTGCCTAACCCACTGTGCTAGCATTGTAGCTAAATACTTGTTTGGTTCCCTTCCACCTTACCACACCTCTACTCTCTCTCTTCCTCCTTTATCCACTGACTTGCTTCTTAACCCCAGACATTGGTCCTTTGCTCTCCCTCCTAGGTCCAAAACTGCAGGCCAGGACACCTTCTCTTATCACTTCCCTAAACTCTGGAACATCCTTCCCCTGTCCATCTGAAATGCCTCCATCTCCCCCATTCCCTCTCCTCCCTCCTCCAGAACTTCTACACCTCCTCCTGCAACTGCCCCTACCTTTTTCACAAACAACCCCCAGTTCCCTAATCCCCTATTTGTAAGCACTTGCTGTCTGACGTATGCCTCATCATTGTAATGATATTTATATTTGCCTTAGGGTACATGCCGACCTGTATTGATCATCCTGTAATCTATTTTGCCTAAATGTTACAATCCTAACTGTATGCATCTGAACTTGTAAAACTCGTAATCCGTATTACTTGAGTAATATGTATTATTGTCTATTCCCTTTCTCCTTCCCCCAGGACGCATCTGGAAATGAGCAGTTTCTGCTATGTATGCCTTTCACGGTGAAACTTTTAAAGAAATGTTGCAATATTTCTAAAAAGATTTGCCCTGTTGGCCCTCAATGGCACTGCAGACAGGCAAGGAATTTCTCAAGAGATATCACAGAAATTTAAGGAAATATTTGGCCACGTCTTTGACTTTGCACAGGTACAAAGCTATGTAAATAATGTTATGTTGCTAGTGGAAATAGAAATGTGAGCTCTATTTATATATTTATCTAACTGAATTTATTTTTCCAGGTAGAGCCTGCTGAGCTGAAATAACTTGTTTCCAGAAGGACAAGGGGGTAGGATACATAGATATTATTAACATTTACAATAACAATATATATTTTATTAAATTTTTGTAGTCCTCTTGTGACACTGGTGCTGCTCCCATCTATCCACAGACACTCCCAGCACTACCTAGCACTGACACATAACTCTGTCTCCTGATGCTGAGAACATCACCTTCAGATGTCCCCTTTTGGCCTGTCTTGTGTAGCAGTGCAAAACAGCCAATCAATTGAAAGCAGGGTCTGAGAGTCCTGGGTTGACATCCTATTCAGTCTGGTGACTTTTCCTGTTCTCAGAGCTACCTCCACAGGTTGCTGCTGGCTCAGAGCTTTAAGGTGCTCATGTGCCATTTGTACATGACTCACCACCACAACCAGGCAGAGTCCCTCCCTCCTAACATCACTCATCCCTTGCACTGCCACATGTGGTCACTCAAGTGGCAGTGTAGTAGCACAGGATCACAATCCTTCCTTCACTGGAATAGTTGATCCTCCTCCCCCCAGCCAGCCACTGGTATCCCAGGCTCATTGCTAAATCCAGGTCACTAGCATAATGAGCCATAGCACTAATGCTGTGGTAATGGGCTGGCGTGCAATAGTAATATTAATACCATAGGCCTAACCTTAACAGTTACCAGAACAGTGTCCTCACTAGGTAATTTTGTTGTAGGAGTGAAAACATCATACAGTACATTAGGAGAAAGAAAGTAAAGGGACCTGGTGCAGGAGCATACACCCTGGAACAGAGAAGGGAGGGAGGGAATATGATACAGCCCTTCAAATACCTCACGGGGGTAAATAAGGTACAGGAGTGAAGCATTTTTCATGATTGGATCCAAGATGGTGGCTCACTTGAGCCAGCCAGAGCACTAGCGCTAACACTGTTCTGTTGGATTTTGTTTTTGTTTTAGTATTTATTTCTGTTTTGCACTTATTTTGTTTATTATATTATTTGTTTAGGTTAGTAGGCTAGTTAGGGTGGAAGAAGTGAGATAGATTAGCACAAGAGTAGCATCTTTTGTGGGTTTTCATCTAGCACTTGCCGTATTTTTCGGCATTTTGCCAGTTTTACTGGGAGTCTTGGCCCCTGTCCGACTGTAGTGTGGCAGACTGTGTCGTCGGAGGGTTGCAATGAGGGCTCAGTTTGTTTTAAGCTGTTTGGTATCACTTGTTTTTTTTTCTGACAGTGCTACCTTTTCCCCCCCCTAGCTGTTATCTGACATTTGGTCTGTTCTTTCAGGAGTCTCAGTTCTTCCCTGACTGCAGTGTGGCAGACTGTGTAGTCAGGGAGTAGTGGGAAGGACTTCATTTTTTCTTTTAGTCCTTTTTGGTAGCACTTATTTTTGTTTTGGATAGTGCTGCCTCCAGCTCCCCCCCGCCCCGGCTAGTTTTTTCCTTTTGTGTGATCAGTCTGGGTTTGCTATGGGTGTGGATAATGGTGGAAGTGGTTCCTGTTCTGAACCCCAACCACATTTCCAAGATGGTGGTCATACTGGACTAGCCCTTACTGCTTGTTTTGCTACCCTGATTGATTTTGTTTTATTTTCATTTTTTCTTTTTGTGTTTATTTTATTTTCTAGTTTAAAGGTGTTTTTTGGTTCAGTGCTTATTTGTTTGTGCTTTAGCAGTCGCTGTTTTGCTGCCGGTCAGTATTTTGGCGTGATTCTGTGTTTTTGTACCGCCTTGGTGGCAGAATCCAAGTTGGACCGTTCAACAGAGCTGTAGTTTCTGTTTATAACAATTCTACAGCAATTTTTTAAATGTTTGGCCATGGCATTGGTCATGGCATCGGTTGATACCTCCAGTGTTTGTGCTCATGAAGACAGTGTTTTGAGCGTTTGAGCGAGCAGTCAGCTTATAATTGGGAGTTGGAGAGTCGGAGAGTAGATTATCTTTCCGGGAGCTGCCTTTCGAACTGGAACCTGGTATTGGTGAACTTATTCCAGATTTGTCCCTGGTGTCTCAGCTTTTAGACATTTTTTCCTAAACTTGATGATTTGTGATGTACTTCGCAGCGCTGGATATGGAAGAAGTGGGACTAGGCATTTCTGCAGTGCAATCATTTTGGATATCGGCCGGAGGGACTGCTGTGGGCTTTCCTGGAGTATTGCGAGTGAGGGGGTCTGATTTATTGATCAGAGCCCCCTTTTTTCTTGCAACTTTACTTTTACTGTCTCCTGAGTTTTGAGTCCAGAAGTAGGGCCATAGCAGTGGTCTGGTGGTGAGAGGCTCTGCCCCCCCCTTTATGCCTGGGTAATCTTGGGTGCCACTTGGGACCAAGCAAGAGCTGCCTCACTTTTCCCTATGGAGTTAGGGAGTAGTGGGGGGCCCCTAAGTTGTCTCAGAGTCAGTCCGAGTAGTCTGGCCTTGGGACATCTGTAGCTGCAGGTCCTGGTGGTATAATTTGGAACCTGATTAGGCAGTTTGGGGTTGTGGGGGGAGGGGAGCCTCCACTCTCAGTGACTTGGCCTGTTTATTTCTCTGGCTCTTTTTGGAGACCTTGTGGTTCATCTCTGGATTTATACTGAGTCCATATGTGTCTCAATATTCAGGAAGCCCTTATCTGAAACTGACAGAATCTCTGCCACTTGGCCTTTTATTTGTTTTTGGATCTTAACTATGCTGGATTATTTGAATCTTTCATTAAGACTTGGATTTATACTGCTTTGAATTTTTTCTATGGCTCCTCATACTGCTTGATGACTTTCTCTCCTGGACTTTTTAATTTTGTTTTGTGGTTCCCTGGTGGTGAGAGGTCCAGGGTGCCTATATTTTATATTATTTTGATGTTTATGTTTACTTTAGTTGTTGTTTGATTATTTTCCTTTCTTCCTCGGCTGTGGAAGGGGGGGAATTTATATTTGTGTCTGTTTTCTTTAATCCTGTGAGAGGGGATTGTGTTATCCTGTGAGAGGGGACTGTATTAGTGTTTTATTTTGTATTATTTTATTCTATGGTTTAAAGTCATCCTACAGTGGGAGGAACATAGTTTAATATGTTTTGTTAGGGTAAGGTTCACTGTATGTTATTATTGTTTTGGAGCTTTTTAAATTGTTTGTAGTTTCACTTTGGATCTGGGAATTTGGTGTTTTATGTGCTTTCCCTTTATTTTGTTATAGTTATTAGTGGAATGTGCCTGCTTGTCCCCCTGTCTTGTGCTATTCGGCTTCTGCTTTCTGCACCCTCTGCCCGTTTTCCTCTCCCCCCTGCCTGCTTCTGTTTATCAGCACTGTTGAGTGCTGGGGATTGCTCGCAGGGGAGGGAGTCGGGGATGGGTGGGAGGGTTGTGGACAGTGGGGTCCAAATGAGTGGTGCTCTCCCATGTGGGTGGTTAGGACCAGTAGACACCCGGGGCGAAATGGTACCTGGAACCTGGTGATCCAGTCCTGGTTCCCATACCCAAGGGCACCTCTGTTTTGGGAGGGCAAGTAGTTGGGGCAGCTCGCCAACCTCGTCCAACTCGGGCACTGCTATGCAATGCCAGATCTGTCTGCAACAAGACTGGCCTTATTGCAGACTTTGTTGGAAGGACAGATCTGGTTTGCATTACCAATACCTGGTTAGATGGGAATGCTGCCCTTATTTTAGAGGCAGCTATTCCTGCCGGGTACTCAGTTTTACATTGCCTGAGATTGGACCACAAGGGGGGTTGCGGTCTGTTTCAAGACTGAATTGGGCCTAACTAGTGTACCAGTCGAGGTGGCCAGGTCATTTGAGTGTACCATGGTAGCTGGTGTGGGGTGCAGGATAGTTCTCAATTACCATCCACCAGGTGATGAGAAGCTGTTCCTGCAGGAAGTAGCAGACTTCGCCGGACATGGCATTGGAGTCGCCCAGATTGATGGTTCTGGGTGACTTCAATGCCTGGATTGATGATGAATTCTCCCTTTTTGGTCAGCACTTCCTCCAGTTGATGACATCTCTGAGCTTCACACAGGTTGTTTCCTCAGCTACTCACAAGGGTGGTCACTCTCTTGATTTGGTCTTCCTCCTGGGGATTGAGGCCTCTGACTTAGTGGTGGAACCAGTCAGTTGGTCAGACCCTTATTCTGTTGGGTTCAATTTTTCAGCCCCTCTGGGTAGGTCGGCCCGTGTCGAGATGGTCAGTTATTGTCCTTTACGGGATGTGGTCCCTGAAGATCTGATGCTGGCAAGTGACCTCTCGTTATTGGACGAGTCTAGCACAGATCCTGAGTGGTTAGTTACGGACTATAATAGGGCCGTTTCTTCAGTTCTCGTTCTGATTGCTCCTGTTCATGTTCACCCACCTTCTGCGTCATCCTGAGCCCCTTGGTTTGATAGGACTCTAAGGGAGTTGTGGAAACAGGGGCATAGGTTGGAACATCGTTGGTGGAGGACAGCCTTAGATGCCGATAACCTTATTTTGTTAGAGTATTATAAACTCTATCAAACAGAAATTTCCCATAAGAAGGCAGAATTCCTGTCCAGGAGAATAGCTGTCACACGGAACCGACTGGCTCAACTCTTCAGAACTGTTGACAGACTGTGCAACCCAGCCTGTCAGCAGTTCTGTCAAGCTTTTTCACAAAATGATTGTGATGAGATCACTCACTTCTTTGTGAATAGGGTGGCTGACATCAGGCAGGAATGCCTCCAACTTTACTCTATGGGTGATGCTGTTGATCGTACTATGTCACAGGGCCCGGAGTTTCCTGGAGTACCTTTGATCTGACGGAATTCGTGGATATTATGAGGATCATCCAGACCATGCATCTCACCTGCTGTAGTTTAGACCCAGGCCCTACCTCCCTGATTTTGGGTTGTAGTGACATCATTGGCCTGGTCATAGCTTGGATTGTCCAGTGGTTTCTGGACTCAGGTGAGTTTCCTAGCTCCCTGAAGGTGGGGGTGGTGATACACCTCCTGAAGAAAGCTTCTTTAGACCCGGATAACCTAGCAAACTACAGGCCTATCTCTAACCTCCCTTTTGTGGGGAAGGTTATTGAGAAAGTTGTAGCAGCTCAATTGGATAACCATTTAACCATCCATAATTTATACAAACCTCTCCAATCGGGTTTTCGTAAGAGGCATAGTACTGAGACTGCCCTGGTTCAGGTGCTCAATGATCTCCTGATGGCGAGAGATTGGAGACACCATTACATCCTGGTTCTCCTTGATTTATCATCAGCTTTTGATATAGTGAATCATGGGGTTCTGCTAGAATGTCTGAGGTCCATCTGTGGGCTGTCTGGTACAGTTCTTAAATGGTTTGCATCCTTCCTCACTGGTAGAATGCAGAGAGTTGTCTCGGGTATATTTTCTTCTGTGGCTTTCTCTCTGCCTTGAGGGGTACCTCAGGGTTCATTGCTGTCCCCCATGTCATTCACAGTATATATGCTGCCCCTTGGAGACATTGTAAGGCGGTATGTGCTGAGGTTTCATTGCTATGCTGATGATACCCAGCTCTACCTATCTTTTGCCCCCGACCAGGTTAGTGCTATCTCAGTATTGAACAGCTACCTCACAGAAATCCAAGATTGGATGAGCACCAGCAGTTTAAAGTTGAACCCAAGAAAGACTGAGGTTCTGATTGTGGACCCAGGTCATAGGACAGAGGGGTTGAGGACCGAGCTCCCCTCCGGTTTAGTATTGGGGGGGTCCCAGATTCTCACCTCTGAATGGGTGCGTAACCTAGGAGTGGTGTCTGATGATGGTCTGACCCTTCATCATCAGGTGTTGGCAGCCGTCAAGCTGGCCTTTTACCATCTTAGGAACATTGCTAGGATTAGGCACCTTGTTCCATCTAGTGACCTACCTGTTTTGGTCCATGTCTTAGTGACATCGCACCTTGATTACTGCAACTCCCTCTACTTAGGGCTTCCTGGGGTTGATATCCATCGCTTTCAGCTAGTGCAGAATGCAGCAGCACATTTGTTGACTGGAGTATCTAGAAGAACTCACATTACCCCTGTGCTGCATGGTCTGCACCGGCTGCCTATTCAGTGGCGGATCACCTTTAAGGTAGGTCTTTTGATTTACAAAGCCCTACACGGACAGGGTCCTGATTACTTGAAAGAGCTCCTGGTTCCCTACACCCCTCTGTGACAGCTCCGCTCAGCTGACAAAGGGTTGTTAGAGATTCCAAGGGTAAGCTTAAAGTCATCAGATGTACGTGCTTTTGGATTTGTGGCACCTACCCTCTGGAATTCTCTGCCACTTCAGCTTCGGGAGTGCAGGATGGTGGGGTGTTTCAAGCAGGCACTTAAGACTTTTTTGTGGGGAAAGGCCTATTCTATATCTTCTTCATTTTATTGTATTCAGTTTTTATCTTGAATGTACAGCGCTTTGATATGTGAAAGGTGCTATATCAAATAAATTTTATTATTATTTTTTATTACTCTGGGTTCCTTCATGGAGTAGCGGTGTGAGGACTGTCTACCATTCAGGAAGAAAAACTCTGTGTGAGGGTTCAGGAGGCCATTGGAGGAACTGGAAAGGTGATTGGTATCGTATGAGGGTTCAGGAGGCCATTGGAGGAACTGGAAAGCTGACTGGAATCGCTTGGGTATCATTGAGTTGTAGCCCTAATTGTCACTGGTACAGTGGGCTCCTAGATTGTGCTGAGGGGTCTGGGGCTGAAGTTCACTGCTGCTTGGGGGACCTGAGTTGTGGACCGGCTGGGGAGTTGGCCAGTGGGCTCAGGGTTCTCTTTGGTTCTCCAGGGGGTCTACTGGTGAGTGGTTCCCAGTGGTGTTGCTTTATTGCTGCTGTGAATATTTTTTGGCTCTGGCCCCAGTACAAAGGTCTCCTGTTCATGCCTTGTGTGGTTTGATCTCCGTTTGGGCTTCTTGTGTGGATTTCGATTTGGAAGGAGAAAAATTAATGGATGGTTACCTGTTCCCTGTAACAACAAATATGGTCAGACATTTATTTTATTTTTCTGGTGACTTAGACACTTGTTTCCTGACTCTATAAGTAGTGAGAGTGCTTATGCTTTGTATGTTTCCCAAGCAGTGAGAGGGCCTGGAGATTTACAGACATCAATTATCTCATATGTCCTGTGCATTTAAAAGTTTGTTTTCATATAAAGAACTGCTGGCTCTTTTTGTGTGACTTGACCTTTGAGTATACTCTCTTCTCTTTAGGTTCCCCTGGCAGTGAGAGGGTCTCGTGATCTGAAGACTTTTCCTTTTTTCCAACTGATGTATCTCAGTGAGATCTGGTTATCTAAAACATTGTTGGACTTAATAGCTCAAAAGTTTAGAGTTTGTTTTTAACTTTAATTTTAATTACATGTTGGGGTGGGGGGGTGTTAGCGTGGCTCAGTTGGTATCACATCCGCCTCTGGACCAGAAGGTCATGGGTTCTCATCCCACACCGGGATGGACTTGCACCTAAAAATCGTTGGCATCCGAGTGCAGTATTGGGGGTGCTGTACTGCTGGAGTGTGCCGTCCTTCAGATGAGACGTTAAACCAATGTCTCTTCTGCCCATCCTGGTGTTGTCCTGGTGGGTGTCCAGGTGGAAGTAAAAGAACCCAGGGTACTCTTCGTAAAGAGCAGGGAACATTTCCGGTGTCCTGGCCAACATTCCCCTTCCCATAAACTGGTTCATGCAATTATCCAGGCTGTGTGTGGGTGATGAAGTGCGATATGGCTGCCACCACACATTCAGTCACTTCACTACCAGTCTAGCATTGCTTGTAAGCGCTTTGGGATACTGTGTATGAAAAGTGCTATATAAATGCTGATTCTTCTTCTTCTTATATTATTTATTGTTAATTGTCTTATTGTTTAGATAGTTTGTTATCGGGATGTTTGTACGAGGATTATTTTGCATGGGATTGTCTGTGGATACTTATGTTGTTATTCACTTTGCTGGGTTATTTGAATGCATGGGATGCTAGCCTCCATGGCTGTACACTATTCACCCTCTGCCCTTTTTTCCTCCTCCTCCTCTCCAGTTTGCTACTTACCAATGCTGTAGGGCCTTAGGTATTGCACGTAGGAGTCGGAGGAGGTGGAGGGTCTGAACAGTGGAGGGTGAATGAGAGGAGGACTGCATTGGGGTAGTAAGATCCAGGAGATGCCCTGGGGTGAAATGGAACCCAGAGCATGGCGTCCCATGTTTGGTTTCCATACCCAAGGGCACTACCGACTGTGGTGGTCAGATGGTTCGGGCAGCTCGAGAAATTCATCCAACTCGGGTAGTGTTATGCAATGCCAGGTCCATTAAAAACAAGACTGAAAACCTCACAAGTGTACTAGTTGAGGAAACAGAGTCATTTGAGTGTACCATAGTAACAGGTATAGGTTGTCAGATCGCCCTCATCTACCGTCCAACCAGTGATGAGACGTGATTCTTTCAGGAAGTGGCAGACTTCATCGATATGGCGTTTGAGTCACCCAGACTGATGGTTCTGGGTGACTTCAATGCCTGGATCGACGATGAACTCTTGCACTTTGGACAACACTTCCTCCAGTTGATGACATCTCTGGGCCTTACACAGGTGGTTACCACTGCTACACATAAACACGGACACACTCTTGATTTAGTCTTCCTCCTTGGGATCAAAGCCTCTGACTTGGGGGTGGAACCAGTTGGGTGGTCTGATCATTACACTGTGGGGTTTAGTTTTAGCACCCCCCCTTCATAGGCCTCCCCCTGTGGAGATGATCAGGTACTGCCCTTTACAAGATATAAGTTCTCATAGCCTAACTTTGGTGCTTGACTTATCGTCCCTCTCTGTAGCAAGCAATGATCCAGAGACCCTCATGATGGCCAATAATATGGCCGTCTCAATGACCCTGGACTCTATTGCTCCAGTCCGTGTTCATCCTCTCTCCCTTTGCCCTCAATCCCCATGGTTTGATGGGGTTCTGAGGGAGATGCGGTGACTAGGACGTATGCTAGAGCGTCGCTGGTGAAAATCTACCCTTGATGCCGACTGCCTTAGATTGATAGACCATTATCAAGTCTATCAATCCGCAATCCCCCTTAAGAAGGCAGAGTTCCTGTCCAGGGAGATTGTAGTAGCTCAGAATGAACCAGCTCAGCTGTTCCAAACTGTGGACAGACTGTGCAACCCAGCCTGTCTTCAAGTTCAGAAAGTGTTTTCACAAACAGAGTGCGATGATCTTGCTCGATTCTTTGCTGCTAAGTTGGCCGACATCAGGGCAGTGCTCCAACCAGTGCACTCTATGGGTTTTGCTTTAGATCAGCATGAGGTCATTGCTACTCAGTTTTCCTGAAGTACCTTCAGCCGCCTGTACTTCATAGATGTCATGCGGATCATCCAGGGTATGCACCCTACATGCTGTAGTTTGGACCCTGGACCAACTTCCCTGATTTTGGGTTGTATTGATGTTATTGGTCCAGTTCTAGTGCTCCCTGAAATCCAGAGAGTTTCCTAGCTCTCTGAAAGAGGCGGTAGTGATACCACTCTTGAAGAAAGCAACTTTGGACCCAAACTGCCATGCCAACTACAGGCCAATCTCTAACCTTCCCTTCTTAGGGAAGGTGATCAAGAAAGTATTGGCAGCACAACTGGATGATCATTTGACCATCCATGACATCTATGAGCCTCTCCAGTCCAGTTTTCAAAAGAGATATAGTACTGAGACAGTGCTGTTTTGGGTGCTCAAAGATCTCTTGATGGCTAGAGATTGGAAGAGCCACTCCATCTTGGTTCTTCTAGATCTCTCATCAGCATTTGACACCGTGAACCATGGGGTGTTACTTAGCCATCTGAGGTGCATCTGTGGACTGTCAGGAACAGTCCTCAGGTGGTTTACATCATTCTTCATGGGAAGAACTCAGAGAGTAGTGTCTGGGGTGTTTTCATCAGACCCAGTTTCTATGTCTTGTGGGGTCCCTCACAGTTCAGTTTTGTCGCCCATGTTGTTCATGGTGTACATGCTACACCTCAGAGACATTGTAAGAAGGTATGGGCTAAGGTTTCATTGCTATGCTGATGATACCCAACTCTACCTTTTTTTTGTGCCCGACCAGGATTGAACTCTCTCTGTCTTTAATAGCTGTCTCAAAGAAATCCAGGAGTGGATTGATTTGAGCTGGCTGAAGTTGAACTCCAGTAAGACTGAGGTGTTGGTTATGGACCCTGGTCACCAGACAGGGGGTTCGGGGTGGTAGGTTGCCCTCTGGACTTGTTCTCATGGGGGTCTCTCTCCCAACCTCTTACCAGGTGTGAAACCTGGGGGTAATTTTTGACGAAGGGTTTACCCTGCATTCGCAGGTGTCGGCTGTCATCAAATCTTCCTTTTATCATCTAAGGAATATCTCCAGGGTTAAACATCTGGTTCCGTCCAGCGACCTTCCTGTCCTGGTCCATGCCTTTATGTCCTCATGCTTAGATTATTGCAACTCCCTATACCAAGGGCTTCCTGGGGTGGAAATCCACCACTTGCAGCTGGTGCAGAACGCGGCGGCCCAGCTTCTGACAGGATCATCTCTGTCTTGTCATATTATACCAGTGCTGTGTGAACTGCACTGGCTGCCAGTACAGTGGCGGATCACATTTAAAGTTGGCTTGCTGACTTTCAAAGCCCTACACAGACTGGGCCCGGACTACCTGAAAGAGCTCCTGGTCCCTTATTGCCATAGGCAATCACTCCACTCAGCCAGCGAGTGGTTGCCAGAGATCCCTAAGGTATGTCTGAAATCTTCAGGGGCCAGATCATTTATGTTTGTGGCTCCCACACTCTGGAATTCTCTACCTTGTCAGTTATGGGAGTGCACAATGGTGGAGGGTTTTAAGCTGGCCCTAAAGACCTTTCTGTGGCACCAGGCATATAGTGAATAATTCATTGATTAATGTGATTTAATGATGTGTGATTTTATGATTGTTTATTCAGATTTGTTTTTTGATTTTAATTTGTATGGCACCTTGGCATTTGAAAGGTGCCTTAAAAATTAAGATATTATTATTACTATTTTCAGAAGAAAAGGTGCTGAATAACAAGAAGACATGCTATGAAGCTGGAGAGGTAGATCTATGAGAAATGTGAGGGAGTACTTTTTCACAGAAAGAGTGGTGGACTCCTGGAATAGCATTCCTGTGGAGACTGTGGGTGCAAAAGCAGTGATGGGGTTCAAGAATGCCTGGGATAAGCACAAGGGAATCATAGTGGCAAGGAAGGGGAGAGGGATAAAAAGCTGAGATTTGGTATGGTCTGCTTTAATAGATTAGGTAGGAAGAAATGGGCTGACTGAATGGACCAAGCAGTTCCTATCTGCCATCAAATTCCTTGTTTCCATGTATGTTTGTATGAGAGGTATCAATACTGAGTTCACAAAACAAAGCTATCAAACTGAGGGCCCTATGAAACATGTGGATCAGTGCATGCCAGAAAGGGTGCATACCAAGCCATGCTACTATGGAGCGTGCTTCTTTCTCTAGCCAGACAGGGAGAGGCAGGATTCACTATCTCTGGCTGACCCAATGAATGGCTGCATAGTTCCACAAAAGAGACTGGGCCAGCCTGGGGACTGACCTGGGCCTAACATTGATTTCAAATCTGAAGCCCCAGATGGTCCCACAGTTGATCCGCTGCTCTGTGTAATAGGGGATTATGGGGTACAGCAGTCCACAAAAGGACTGCTGAGTCCTCTTGTGTAGCAGTGATATATTTCCAAGTACGGGTAACTGTGGCCCACAATTTTAATCCTCACCTAAGCCCTCTGTACACAGAGCAGAGCTGGAGTATGTGGCTACCGGGTAGCACTGGATCTCTTAAATGCCTCTTGAGGGTTTTGTGTGCACCCATTATGGCAACCCTCTGGCTGTTAAACATAACCCTCAATTTATTTATTTATTTGAATTTTGTTGACTGGGTAAGTCCACTGAGACAATACAGTCCCTTTTTCAGGGTTGACCAGGGGTCTTGGTAAAATAGCAGAGAGACAATTACAAGAATACATTGGTACAAAATACAATGACAGATAAGGAGAAACAGCAAGTACAGTAGCAGACATTGAGGTACAGCATAGACAATGGCAAAACATATAGAGATATAGCATACAGGTATTTACAAAAATTAGTCAAACAAGGGATAAGTGCTTAAAAATCAATCAAAATTTCAAAGGTATATACAACAAACTTAGAGTAGCAACTAAGAGCTAAAGGAAGAAGGGGAGAAGGAGAGGAGGAGAGAATGAGAGGAGGGGAAGGGAAGGGGGACAGATAATGAGGAAGAGAGGGATGCAGGGCAGAACGCATGGATGTAGGGCAGAACACATGGATGTAGCTGGTGGAGAATCACAGAGTTCAGTGAGGGGCAGAAATAAAGGGGGAAGGGAAGGGCGAATCATCAGTGGAAGCAGGAGCAGGCTACAGTGACTGAGAGTGAGGCATACAGATTGGATTGAAACATGGAGAGAGAGAGAGGAGCAGGACAGGACAGGACAGGACAGAGGTGGGGAGGAAATCCCAGTCTGATGTCACCACAAAAGAGAAAGACCTATGGGGAGGAGTGGCCAGATGTAGTTTTGGAGTAACTAGAAGTGGGAGTGGGGTAGATCGTATGGTGTGGGGAGCTTGTCTTAGTGATATAGTCTCATGGAGGCACGGGGGTGTGAATTTATGGACAAGCTTGAACATGAAGCTCAGGGAGGAGTACTTCAGTTTTGCCAATCAGGGTAGCCAGCCCAGAGAGGAGAGGACGTCACAGTGGTGACAGCGGGCATTTGTCCCCAGGTCAAACCTCTCCACCCCATGATAAGCCTGGGTGAGAAGGGTCAGGGAGAAGGAATTTGCAGAGAGTAGTAATGGAGCACCATACATTAGGAGTGGCAGAAGAGATGCAGCAGCTATCTTATGGCAGGAGGCAGAGAAAAGGAAGGGAAGGATGTGGTAAAGGAGACCAAGTTTCTGGTACAAGGATTTGGCAACACAGGAGAGATGCAGGCTAATGGTGAGGGCAGTGTCCAACAGGATACCCAGATATCTGAAGTACTGGACACACTCCAGCATATCGCCATTGTTCGAGCTAATGCTAAGATGGGGGAGATGAGACTTGATGGAGGGTCGATGAGTAAATACCATGCTTTTAGTTTTTTTCAATGACACCAGAGCACAAACAGCATCATGCATGCTGCACTTAGCCATCCTTTTGGTAGCATGACCACTTGCAATACCCTGCCCTAACCTGCTGCACAGCTGTGTGAGTATGAGTGCAGTTAGACCCTGGCAGGGACATGTGCTGGGGTGAGCAGTTTTTTTAATTATTTTTTTTAATTCTTCGGTAACTGGGTAAGGCCAAGAAGGCACATAAGCCTGTTTTCAGGGGCAACCTGCGAGCACTGGGGAGAATAAATGACACAGTATTCAGAGTCATACAGCATACAAATGGAGGGTTGTGGGAATCGGATACAGGTTTGCTGGCTGTACCAAGCTCATTCACAGCTCATTACTCTAACCTCTCGGCTACACTGCTAGCAGTTAGTGCATCCACAAGTGTCTGTTGCACATCCATGATATGCATATCTTGGCCTTATGTGCTGTGTATTGTGATACCATAGCAATTGTGTATAGGGCTCTGAAAGAGCAAGGGATGGGAAGGTTAGAGGTGTAGAAGAAGAAGCCCATAGGAGAAGACTGCCTGCTGAACTGAAAACATTCTAAAGTAACTACCAGTCCTCCTTTCCATGCTCCCATATCCTTAGCTAGGCAGGCAGCCATCTCCTCCTCCCACTTCTCTTCCTCATTTAGTCTATAAGCTCTGTTCCATGATTTTGCTACTCATGCCTGCTCTGGTACCTAAGCCAAATTTGTATTAGTATGTTGATCTAGAAAATGATTCAGCATAATACAGTAAATATTCCAATATTCTGATTGGGTTGTTCAGATATGGAGAATTCACCTTTTTAATGAATGTATTAAATGCTAAATAGGACTTTTCTGTTGGTATTTTCTGAAGACTAAATTGAAGTTTTGCATTATTGTACTTGGATGGCTTAACATTTACAGTTTGAATGTTTCCTTTGAATGTATGTTATGTTCCACTTTATTTTTTGAAACTCAATAAATGCTGATATTAAAAAAAAAATTCAGTAACAATGACAAAGTCCCCTAAGCACAGGAACAAATACAGCTTTATATACAGTATGTCTCTAAAATGATTTAACTCATAGAAAAAGCAAATTGTACAATTTAAAAACATTTGGGACACTTCCATTTCTCAGCACAGATCTTGATAGAAAAAATGATTTCAGTGCTTAACTTGAAGTATTAAGTTACTGCTGGAAAAGCAAGTCCTTCTACAGAAAATATGACAAATCTTTCAGATGAATCACCAGCTAAGACAATATTACACATGGTAAATAGAATTTTGGTTCATCATATTACAAGTAAGCTAAACGTAGATGACCTTTGACCTTAGTTATCTATTTATTAGCAGTTCTATTACTTTTGAGTTTATGCAACAGAGAACTAAATAGTATGCCATAGCACTGGTAAAAGGATACTTTTAAAATACTATACAGTTTATATCTCAATTTATTTTTGTTCTGTATTTTAAATGGTGTTGGGTGGTATGTCCTAATAATTACTGGATTTACTGAAAGAAGAAAAAATAAATCCTTCATGACAAGTGGGGATAGGGATATGATTAGTCTTCAAGTATAAACTAATAAAAAAAATCACTATTTGAACAGCTGATGTAAAAAACTCAATACTCTGATTTGGATTGTGCTTCCATTTGAAAGAATCAAGTTTCCAATAAAAAAAGACTGACGCAAACTAGTAAATTTCAACTAAATGGCACATACAAAATGCAGATATACTGTTGATTGTGAAATGATCACTAAAAAAGTTCATGTTTTGGTAATATACTGTACTTGTAGAAATGATATTGACTTTCACTTCTTGTTTTTGAACTCTGTCTGTGCTTATTTGTCTGACACCACCCCAAAACCCATCACCCCATACCTAACTAGTTGAATAGAAGTAGTAAGTACAAGTACTAAAACAGTGAATGAAATATCAATAAGTGTCAGTGGATCTCGTTATCTTGGTCTCAGTCTTGACTTTTTCTCGGTAGGCATAATCAGCATGTCTTGGCAATTAGGTTAACAGATCCTCTCTCACAAGTACCTCAAGAAACTACCACCATCAAAACACCACCAATGATGCATCATCAGCATGCGTTGGCGATTAGGGTAACATATCCTCTTTCACAAGTATCTCAAGAAACAACCACCATTGAAACACCACCAATGATGCAATACCCATTTAAAATGTTCAATGACAAAACAAACACCATCCAACACTGAGTCAAGTGGGACACTGAAAAAAAGGAGACATGTTCTGTAATCATCGTGTCTGCCAACATAGTTTGCATATCTTGGAATCTCGGCTCAGGGACACAGATGCCCTTCCCCCAGCCGAATGCAGCAATTGTCAAAAAAAAAAAAAACCTTTCTCTAGGAAACAAAAAAAAACAACAACCTTAAATTACAATTGCAGCACAGAGATGGACAACACAGAGTCTACAGCAGTATGACCTCTCAGGGCAGCACAGAAATGGGCAACACAGAATCTGACACATGGGTGACACTCCCCTTCAAAATCTGTATGGCATTATAAACCCCCACTCAAAATTATTGAGGCACTATGACCTTCAGACAAAGTCCTCCTGTCCTGTATGACTCTGCTCCCCTTAATATCTTTTATTTTTATTTTCTGCATTCTGATATTGAATTCATTGGTCTAGCTCTCTCGCTCTGTCTCTAACAGAAATGGGTGGGTTTTTTTTTTCATTTTTTTACTGAGGAGTCTGAAATGCCTGCACATTGCTGCTGTCTACTCTGTACTCTACTGTTGAATTTGTTGGTCTCTTTACTCTCTTTCTAATGGAAAAAATCTTTTTTTTTAATAAGACTACTCTGCAGTTGGCTGCAATGTCTGCACTCAGCTGTTAAATCTATTGATCTCTCAGCCTCTACTCTCCCTCTCTAACAAGATGATTTTCATGATTTTTTTTTGTAAATCTCCACACACACACACACACACACACACACACAGACTGTCTCCATTGAATGCAAAGCCCCAAAGCCACTCGATACTCAGTTTCCTAGGGATGTCCTGTGGTGGGTGATGCAGAGGATTGGCTAGAACATTTATCAATCACAGAACAGAGACCCTCATTGGTTGGCTCCCTTCAGTGTTCCAGGATCATGAGTGTTTCCCTTTGTTGGTCATGTGATGGTCCAGGGACTCGGAAGACTTTGGCAGAGATCAGGGAAAAAAAGAAATGTCTATTTTTTAATTTTCTGCTTGTTTCTGCACCCTGCCTTGTTTTTTCCATGCAGTATTAGTGGTGAGAGTGTTATTCTGGACTGGACCACACTTCCAAACCAGGCTAACTTGACAATTTGAGTCGGCCCTGTGCTAGGATGTTAATAAACAAACATCAGGCATAGCTTAAAATTTCAACCTCCTTTTCACTCTCTCCTATCTTCTTTCCTTTTTCTGACTATCCTTTTATTCATATCAGGGTGGCCAACCTGATACTCTTCATTCTTATCTATCCCTTGTCTGAAATACAGCCTGACCCCCCCCCATTTTGTCTTAAAGACATCCTTAAAACATGTTCCCCATTACACAAGTTCCTTAGTCATAATTAAGAAAACAAAGGTATCTGTGTACTAAGAGTCCAAGGCTACTGTTCTAAAAGTTATCATTAGGTTTCTGTTTCCAAATGAAGAAAGGAGACATGGTTTTTGTTTAGTTAAGCTGCCATGTGTATCCTAAGTCCTTTGCAAATGAAAATGTTGATTCTGCCTTCTTAATGGTTCTGGAATAGAAAGTCATACCCTTGCAAAAATAAACAGATAAAGGAGTGTGCCCTTGTCTGTTTGGGTTTCCAAGATAAATGCCCTTTTCTTCTAGTAAAAAAGAAAAAAGGTATAAAAGGTAACATGATTCCATAGAAATATCAAGTATAGTTAACCTGTTTACTGAGATAGGTCCTCAGTAGTTGAGACAGGTGCTGCTACAGGGCTGGCTGCCCACAGACTGACAGGTTTTATAGACCCAGGAGAGAGTGATGTCATGAGGGGGAGGAGCTAAGCTAATGCTCTGACATCATTAGCCCTATAATTAAGCATTTAGCTCCCTTCTGTCTTGGTGTGCTGCATTAAATGAACATATGTTCAAACGACAAGGACTTGAACACATTGTTTGATGATGTAAAACATATGTATGGTGTATCCAAAGGCTCCAGTAGATCTTTTTGCCTTAATAAAGGGTGTCACATGACTTATGAGGTCACCTGATTGACTTAAAGTGCTCCTCTGGGGCTCAGACAGGTGTGATGATAGTAGCTTGCTGATCACTGTGAGAGAAGGTTCTAGTGAGAGTGTGCCAGTTTTCACGTTGTTCCATGGAAAGGAGAGACTGCAGGAATTCTTTTATGTTCTCTGAAGGAAGAAGAATAATATCCTGTGTGCTGAAGGTGTGAAGGACTAACACCATTTATTTTCCTTTCTGTATACAAGTATTTTTTTTTTTTGATTTATTGAGACAATAAATTGATAAATGCAGAAGTATGCGTTTTTTATGCATCTTAAACTGGCTGTAAGATCTGTTATTGGAACCCACACTACCACAGACCCATGAAAGGCTCAGTTTTCCTGGTCAAAGCCAAGTCAGCCTGATCTGGGGGGGTTCAGAACTGCACCAGATGTGGTTTGGCCATCTTTAGTCCAGCCCTCTGCAGTCCCTACACAACCAACAAGGATACGGCCTACAAAACTGGGAGGACACAGCCTTTGCTTGGGACCCCATCACTGGGGGCATGCCATAGGGAAGCAAGAGAGATGGAGGTGGATGACATGACTGGGAGAGCTGGCTGGATAGATGGGAGCAGATTGGCAATGAATAAGATAAAGGATTGAAAAGCAATATACTGTATAGCAGGTTGAATTTACATCTTCCAGTATTCTCAGATCTCAACCTGCTACACATAACCACATCAGGTTGAATTAGCACTGTAGGGGTACAGTCAAATACTGTGTTTTTTCATTGCCAACAGCAGCGGTAAAAAAACAAAACCAATTACAGTACCTTAACACTGTTTGACACTCTGAGCACCCTAAACACTGAGCACACTCTGTTCATATCCACACTCCCCATCGTAATGTCTGCTGAAATGTATCAAAGGAAGCAAGAGAAAATATCAACTCGAACCAAGCAATGTGGATAGTGAGGCAACAGACTCACAGCACTTGTTTGAACAATGTAAGCTTCACTTTGTTTTGTTTCAAATAATATTATTATATTTAAGACTGAGTTGGGCCTTGTGGATGTGCCACTGGGAAGCACCAGATCCTTTGAGTATATCCTGGGAGAGGGTGTAGGCTGTGGGATACTCCTTATCTACCATCCACCGTGAGATGGCAGACGATTTCTGCAGGAGATAGCGGACTTCATCATCGACATGGTGTTGAGGTCCCCAAGATGGATAATTCTGGAGGACTTCAATGCCTGGGTCGACTATGAACTCTCGCATTTTGGTCAAAATCTCCTGCAGCTGATGACGATGCTGGGCCTCACACAGGTAGTTACCTCCTCGACCCATGTAGGGGGTCAATCGGATCTGATCTTTCTTTTGGGTATGGAGATAGCTGACTTGGGGGTGGAAGCAGTCAGCTGGTCTGACCATCACACCATAAGGTTCAGCTTCAGGGCCCCCTAATAGATCTGCCCCTATGGGGATAGTTCAGTACCGCCCTTTAAGGGGCGTTACTCCAAGTGATCTATCAGTGGTGCTGGACCTATTGGGTTTGTCGGGTGAATGCATGAGTCCAGATGATCTCGTATTAGCCTATAATAAGGCTGTGGGAGATGCTCTGGACAAGATTGCTCCTGTTCATGTTCGGCCTCTCACCCTTTGCCCAATGAGCCCTTGGTTTGATGGTTCCTTGAAAGAGTTGAGGTGACTTGGCC
The DNA here is from genome assembly GCA_016271365.2 of Neoceratodus forsteri. NCBI lineage: Eukaryota > Metazoa > Chordata > Ceratodontiformes > Ceratodontidae > Neoceratodus > Neoceratodus forsteri. The sequence continues at coordinate 1,320,104,239 of CM028132.1, forward strand.
AAAGGATGGAGAGAGTCTGGTGGAAGTCTGGCCTTGATGCCGACAGGCTTAGGTTGATGGCACATTATGATGGCTATCAATCAGAAATCACCCGTATGATGGCAGAATTTCTGTCCAGGGAGATTTCTGCTGCATGGAATTGACCAGATCAGCTTTTCTGGACTGTTGACAGATTATGCAATCCAATCTGTCTCCAGACCAAAGAAGCTTTTTCTCAGTCTAAATGTGAGGAGTTTGCTTGATTCTTTGTAGATAAGATCACCAGCATCAGGTCTAGCATCAGCCCGACCTCTTCTATGAGGGATTGTAGAGATCGGCATGAAGTGCCATGCACTCGGTCTGTCTGGTCATATTTCTGCCCAACGGAATTCATGGACATTGTGAAGATCGTCCAAACATTGTGCCCAAACAGTTGTAGTTTGGATCCGGGCCCTACACCCCTCTTAGTGGGATGTGTAGATGTTATCTGCCTGATCCTTGCTGAAGTTGTCTGGAAGTCCTTGGAGAGGGGGGTCTTTCCAGATCCCCTCAAGGATGCGGTTATTTGACCACTCCTTAAGAAATCCTCCTTGGATCCAGATTGTCTAGCTAACTACCGGCCTATCTCTAACCTGCCATTTGTTGGTAAGGTTATTGAAAAGGTGGTTGTGCTGCAACTGGATGATCACTTTACAACTCACAATGTCTATGATACTCTCCAGTCTGGTTTTAGGAAGAAGCATAGCACGGAGACTGCACCTGTCTGGGTATTGAATGACCTCATAATGGCAAGAGATAGAAAGGCATGTACCATTCTGGTCCTTCTTGATCTCTCTGTTGCATTTGACACTGTAGACCATGGTGTGCTGTTGGCATGCCTGCGGCATCTTTGTGGGCTGTCTGGTACAGTCCTCAAATGGTTTCATTCATTCCTCGTGGGCAGGTCTCAGAGAGTTGCCACTGGAATTTATTCCTCTGCCATCCACTCCCTACCCTGCGGGGTGCCACAGGGCTCCATGTTAGCCCCTATGTTGTTTGCAGTGTACATGCTGCCATTGGGAGATATCATCAGGTGATACAGTCTGAGTTTTCACTGCTATGCAGATGATACTCAGCTGTATGTCTTTTCTACCCAAACAGAATGATGCACTCTCCATGCTAAATACTTGCCTTACTGAGATCAGAACTTGGATGAGTACCAGCTGGCTGAGACTGAATCCAGATAAGACTGAAGTGTTGGTGGTGGAGCCTGGTCATCTGGTGGTGGGTTTGGGGGCTGGACAGCCATCAGGTTTATTGCTTGATGGCATACCACTCACTACCTCAGACTGGGTGCGTAACTTGGGCGTTATTTTTGATGATGCTTGACACTAAACTCTCAGGTGTCGACTGTTGCCAAATCCTCTTTTTATCACCTGAGGAATATCGCCCAGGTGAAAATCCTGGTTCTCCCGATGATCTTCTAACATTGATCCATACCTTTGTCACTACTTACCTTGATTACTGCAATTCCCTCTACCTAGGGCTACCAGGGATCGATATCCTCCACTTGCAGCTGGTGCTGAACGTGGTGGACAGGCTTCTGACTGGGACCTCTAGGTCCAGTCATATTGTGCCTGTGCTCTGTGAGTTGCACTGGCTGCCTATTCAGTGGTGGATCACCTTTAAGGTTGGTCTGCTAACCTTTAAAGCCCTACATGATCAGTGACCTGGCTACTTGCAATACCTCCTGGTACCCTACTGCCCCCTCCGCCCTCTCCAATCCACCAAAGAGGGATTGCTAGAGATTCACTGGGTGTGACTGAAGACATCTGGTGCCTGTGCTTTTCCTTTTTCAGCTCCAACCCTGTGGAATTCTCTACCTCATCGGTTAAGAGAATGCCTGACTGTTGATCAGTTTAAAATTGAGTTGAAAACTTATCTGTTCACTTTGGCCTTCCCTAACCATGATTAACTTGTTTTATTGTTGTTTTAACTCATATTTATATTTGTTCATATTCTATTTTATGTACAGTGCCCTGGTTTTGAAAGGCTCTATAAAAATAAAGTTTGATTTGATTTGAAGATTGCACTTTTGTAACCCATTAGGTTTGAAATCAATTTGTGCCACACCTTACAAAGACAACTTAACAGCTTAGCTCTCTCCTGCATCTCCTCATATCTTCGATCCTCGTTTACCTTTCAGACAACTGATGACTGCCTAGTATACAGCTGCCTAGTGTTCAGAGAGAAATCCAGTGCAGTACAAAGATTGTGCAGAGAGAGACAGGGATTCAGATAATGTTTCCTGATAAATGTTATGCTCTTCCAACTGCCGGCTGCCAAATAATGTAGCGCACATGTCAGATAAATATCACGTTCCATTTATTTTCGCTAAGCTTTCTTGATATGCGCATTTAGTGAAAATAAACGGGAAGTGAAATATACCTGCTATACAGTATACTGTGTACTGTATATACATTTCATTGCCATAGATTAGTTGATTTGTACACTGGAGACACAGAAACATAGATAACAATTTGGACTTGCTGAATAGTGCAACACTTTTTATTCTACTTACACAGATACTGTACATAGATGCTACAATGATATATAGTACACAAGCATTCCCATAGATCATTTCATTAAATATCTTGGCAGTCTGAACAAAAGAAACTGATTAAGTACCTAACATTTACCCAAAAAGCAAAGACTGGGTGTGGGTTATGGTTGGATTTAAACATGCTTGGTGTGGTTCAGTCATGAGTGTGCATGCTGAGTGACTAAACCACACCAAAAGTAAGTAAATCCCACCATAACCCTCAACCTGTCATGGATTATTGTGATTATACAATGTCTTCCAATAAAAGAACTTTAAAGAATTTAGCTACAATTATTTCTAAAGCTTTCTTTATTAATTGTCCTTGCTTCCTATTATATAGTGCCCTGTTGCTAGGCAGAGTATGGCTTAAGTAGTTGCCCCCAACTCCCCACACATATACAGACATACAAAGTTAAACAGACAGCATTGTGGAGTTGTGAGTGACTGTATAATTTTCATGGTTTGTGAGACACTATAGTACATGCCCTGATGGGTACTTTTTACGCTTTGGTGAGACAGCATCGTGTGAGTGCTGATGGGCTGCCATACCTCAGGGTCTGGTTCTGGAGTGAATTTGGCTGCTGCAGTGGAAAGTACCAGTTTGAGTTGGCAGAATTTTTGTTTCTCTCATGATCGGGAAGGCAGTGTTTTTAATGGAGGAATTTTGGGGCAGTTATTATCATCAAGGAGCATGCAGTGTGGACTTGGTAACTGATGATCTTGAGGGAAATGTGGGAACTGAGCTGAGCTGAGCCAAGAACAAAATTGAAAAAAAAAAGAGAAAAATTGAGAAAATAAAAAAAATTGAGAATTTGAGGGGGGAGTGGGAAAAAAATGACAGGTGAGATGGGTGTAAGCAGTTACGAGGAACAACTTGAAAACTAGTTTTGGCTGACTGATATGGGTTTCAGGAGTGCTTCAAGAACTTGTTTTCATTTTTACACTGAGTGATGCACTGGGAGTTCTCACTAAGTGAGAAACAGGATGGCAATGATACTGGCTTCAAAAACTGGAGGCAGTGATTTATTTGTTTTGCTTTTGTTATCTGGTTGTTGGAGCTACTGGATATTTATCTGTGAGTTATTGTAGGATTTACCCATGGGTAAAGACCCTAATTATGCAATCAGATTCATGGAAAAATGGATCTCATTGTATAATACAATGTATCCACTAGATATAATTACAAATATAGAATTTGATGGCAGATAAGTACTGCTTGGCCCATCCAGTCTTCCCATTTCTCCTGACCTACACAATTACTGCAGACCCTGCCTGATCTGCAGCTCTTTCTCTCTCCCCTCTTCCTTTCCACTACGATTCCCTTGTAGTTATCCCATGCATTCTAGAATCCCATCATTGTTGTCACCCCCCACCTCCTCCTCTGGAAGGCTATTCCAAGAATCCACCATTCTTTTTGTGAAGAAGTACTTCCTCGATCTCTCCTGAATCTACCCCCTCCAGCTTCATATCATGTCCCCTTGTTCTTGAGGATCATTTCTTCTGAAAAATGCTTCCTTCCTGTACCTTATTTACCTCATGAGGTATTTAACAGTCTCTATCACATCCACTCTCCCCATTCTCTGTTCCAGGTGCACATATTGAGGTGCATTAGTCTCTCTTTATAGAGCCTTTGATGTAGACCCTGCACCATTTTAGTTACCCTCCTCTGGACCACCTCCACTTTGTCTATATCCTTCCATAGATATGGCCTCCTGAAGGGAACACAGTACTCTAGGTGGGATCTTGCCAGCAATCTATACAGGGGCAACACCACCTCCCTCTTTCTGTTGGTCATACCTCTCCCTATGCACCATACCATCCCACTAGCCCTCCCTACTGCCCTGTTGCACTGCTTGGACACCTTTAGGATATCCAATACAATTACCCCAAAGTCTGTTTGCTGCTTGGTTGTAGTCAATAATACTCCACTCATTTTGTACTCCACCCCTGGGTTTCTGTGCCCTTAATGCATTATTTGTGTACTTTTTCACATTGAAACCCAGCTGCCGCACCCTTGGCCACTTTAGTTTTCTTTGGTCTTTCCTCATCCATTCCACTCCTACAGGAGTGCCCACCATATTGCAGACTTTACTGTCATCCACAAAGATGCAGAGTTTCTCTTCCAGCCCTCTTCACTGTCACTTATAAAGACATAAAAGATGACTGGTCCCCTCCCAGCACTGAATCCTGAGGCACACTGCTGGTCACCATTCCTCCAGAGCTCTGCAGACTGCAGAATTCTGCCAGAAGAATTCAAGTGGGATGTAATTTCCCCTTCAGAAACACTTTCTTACTTTTTAGGATAAACTATTTGGAATTCTGAAAGTGTTTTCATTTAATCCACACATTACTTTGCCATGGTTTACCTAAACTGCAGATTCATTTTCCACAGTCTGAGGAAAAGTAATCCACAGATTATGTAAACCATGGAACATGTAGTTTATGTAAATTGTGAGTACTAATCTGCAATTTTAATAACAATAAATCACTTTCTGAATTTTGGAATTCTGCTTCTGAAAGAGTTCTGTAGAATGCAATAGAATTTATAACATTCGACAAAATTCCATCTGAAGCAGACTTTGACATTTCTGCACATTTCTAGTATCCACAAAAGTTATCATGAATATATACTGTAGGTTAAAGCAGCAGTTCAGGTTATTGTGAAAATGTGGTACCTACACTCTTTATTTCCATATAGATTATTTTCCCCAGCCTTATAAGTAGAGATTGTGAAGTTTTACTTCACTTGCAAAGTTGCTGCATAGTGGGGAGCTTCACAAATCAGGAAGCTTCCCGAAGTTCCCTGACCTGACACTAACTTCTCATTGTTTTGCAAACATTCAAAAGAGACAAAATAAAAATACATCCTGTGGCAAATTGGCCACGTCAGTAATATTGCAGACATATTTTTGTTATATTTTTCTGTGATTTTGGTTATAGTTAAATTCCCAAACAGGCCTGGAGATGAGGTAATAGAAAGATACCCCATGTTTTTACATTTTATTACATGGCAGGAAGGACAGAGAAATCAAAGGTCTGGAAGTCTATTGTGAATTCACTTCAAGTGTCATATTCATCTCCCCTTAAAAGTGGCAGAAGGGAGACTGTTTTTTTTTGTTTGTTTTTTGTGGTTCACTTAAAATTTGGGAAAGAGCAAGAGAGGCCTAACATGATAAGGCCACCAGCTAACCAGAGACTGCAGGACCAGGGCTATAAAAAGCCCCTCAAAAGAGAAACTCTGAGCATTTTTGGTACACTTTTTAATGAGACACTCTTCTGTCACAACACAAGACTGCCAGACTCTAATACGAACTGAGACTTGGAGAACTTTTGCAGAAACTTAATTTATTTTTTGGACTTTTGATTCCCCACAAACAAGGTAGAAACTAAACAGTTAAATTTCACAGTGTGTTTTGTATTTACATTTTTCTAACTTTGTTTTTTTATTCTGTGACCAAATTTCTGTATTTTTTGTTTGTCATGCAAGATCATTATTTAGTCATTAGTAAAAGTATTTGTTTTTAAAACAATACCTGGAAGAGATTTTATTGTGTGTGCATTGTGGGAAGGTTTATTTCAAATCTGAGACCAGCCTGGTTTAATGCAAGGTGCCACTATCACTACCAAAGACTAGGATCCTGGAAAGGGAATCTGGATGCCTAAAGTAGGGGAAATACATAGGTCTTGGAAGGGGTCTGAAAGGGGGAACTAGGTCACTGCACCACCCATTGGAGAAGACACAATCAGGGTTACAAGGCAAACCCTGAAGAGCTTGTTATGCCTGGATCTTCCTCCCAGTAGAGCAACTGAGGAGGGTTCTCACCTGGCTACAGACATGAGGCTGTATTTTATCCATATCCAGATTAGAAAGGAATCTCTGGGACCTCATGGTGAGTGTTCAGTTGTGAACTCAGCGAGCACTCAAGGAGGACACATGGAGGGTATTCCTTTTCCCCCCATCATGGATTGCACTTAGAGGTGGGTGCTGTGAGCTCAGCAGACCTGGCCCCCAGGAGTGGGTTTGTGACACACCCCACCCTCTATGTTAGTAACATCCACCCCCTTCCACCACACCAGCCAGTATTTCATCATATCCCCCCATTAGGCCACCACTTCTTCTCTTGTATACTGTGAGTTCAACGCATCTAACCACCTCTGCTTTAATTAATAAAAAATTTAGTTGACCCCTGCCCACAAAATCAGTTCTCCCACTTCCCTCACCCTGTCACAGCATTTTCATGTTTTGAAATCACCATCCTATACCCACCCTCTTGTGTACCATTACCCTCTCCTCCCATAAAGCCCCCAACCCCAGGTTCAGCATGTTCACTCCTGTAAAGAAGGTAACAGTCCTTATTGGAGTGTGCATCTTTCCTCCACAGTGTCACAATATGGAAGAATGTGTAGTGGTGTTTATCCTAGTAGTAATACATGATTGGTTTATAAGAAAAGGCATGCTGTTCAAACGAAGACTATAAACCTGTTCCTGGCGTCTGGTGAACTGCGCCAGTCAATTGCTTCCTGAAGACTGTGCAGTAATGGGACTGAAGAGTGATCCCCTCCATCTTGCTCTCTCTCTCCTCCCTGATCATTCATCAGTTCAGCCTGAAGCCCTCTGTAAGCATCTGCAGTGTGTCCACCAATCGAGCAGCTAGTTGGTGGGCTGTAAAGACAAGGCATGCTGCTCAAAGACTGTAAACCTGTTCAAAGTGTCTGGTTTATTGCACCAGTAGACTGCCTCCAGAGGACTCTGCAGCAATGGGATTGAAGGTGAGCCCCTCCATCTTGCTTTACCTGCACTCCCCGATCATTCATCAGCTCAGCCTGAAGCCATCTGAAAGCAGCTGTTGTGCCTCCACCAATCGAGCAGCTAGCGGGCAGGTGTACTGCTTCCTATGTAATCAGGTGTAGTTAAGCAGTCCTTCCATGCTGCAATCCTTGTTCAAAGGGTCAAGTGCTAAGGACATTGATTAGTCTGCCTGGGGTCAACTGTGAGTCAGTCATTTGACTGGCCATGACACTTACAAGGTCTGCTTCCTCCTAGCTTCTCGGATCTTTCTTGCACCCCAAACACATTTGAAGCACGAAAGACTATGTAATAACCTCTTGATGCCATATTGTATTCTAGCTGCACATCCCTTTTTCATCCTATCTAGTCTGCATTATTCTTTGTCATTTGCAGTCATTCTGTCTGTTGTGTTTCATACTGTAACTTGTTCCTGCTGACTCATTATTTATCCCCTATCTGGGTGTATGCATATTGCTGCTTAACATTCGCTTATGTTTTTGTTTGCACAGTTATCATCACTGTATGCTTCTCATGCCATTTGTTAGTCCTCAGCATTGGTAACTTGGGCTTGCCTAGGCCCTGCCAGTGTATTGGGTGTCAATGCTGCATAGCACCTCTCTAGTCATTACAACCATCCTATATTAATCACTTGCCTACTTATTGTTACTGTAAGTTTCCATTCACTGCTTAGACCTGTTAATAAGAGGAGATTTTAACTATTTCACTGTGAACTATTTCATTCAGTTTACTGTACTGCTTAATAGTTGTCTGCTGCACCTCACCTCACCTCATGCTTACAATGTATATTACCCTTGCCTTCCTTTCCCCTAACTAATATTGCCAGCATCTCCTCCTCCTTCTTTCCCACTAACTCTCCACCCATCTCCTCTCCATGCTCCCCCTTCCCTATCCACCCTGGTCTCCTATCTTCTCCCTCCCTTGAATTTCTCCACCTCAACCTCATGTAATTTCTCCACTTGCCTGCTACCCCCCACTCTAAAGGATGGAAATGCCATTCCTTTCTACTATTCCTGCTCCTTCTCCTGTCTGGTGACATGGAGCTCTACCCAGGCACCACCCCTCTTTCCTTCTCTGTATCCTCAGCTGCCAAAGGTCTAACCATGTTTCAGCTCAGTGCTCAAAGCCTTCTTCCAAAACTTGACCTGATGGGCACGTGGGTTTTGCAATACTCTCTTGATATCCTATGTATCTGTAAATCCTGGCTATCTGCCAGAATCCCAGATTCTAACCTAGCACTCCTTAGGTATCAACTTATTAGATGGGACAAGGGTAAATTTGGGGATGGGGTTGCCATTTGTACATGTCAGAGCCTCTCCTGCAACATGGCTGACAAACAATGCGTACTTATTGTTACTGTAAATTTCCATTTTGGAAGCAAAATCCAGTGCAGCGAGAATATCTGGAACTGGGAAGGGAGAAGCCAGAGAAGGCGAGTGGGGCAGCAAGGTCAGCTCCCAGGGTGGGGGCTGACCAAACAAGCAGACATGAAAGACCGTTAGACCTATTCTGCTGGCATTTTAGTATGTTAGAGGTTGTATCCTTCTCCCATGAGTTTCTCCTTAGTAGGCTGTCATTTCCTTCCTCTGTACCCATTTTCAGTGGTATACTCTACACTTCCCCCAAAGTCTAATCCTCCTCACTGCTTGGATCAATCACTAACTGCCGAAACTGCTCAGACTGGGGGACCACCTCCTTGCCAGGCCCGTCTCACATCTATTCAACACCTCCATTAACACTGGGATCATTCCCAACCTGTGGAAAGTGGCCAAGGTCATTCCTGTCCCAAAAACAGGAAATTCCAAAGATCCTGGCAACTACCTTCCCATTGCCATTCTATCTGCCACCAGTAAACTTCTCGAGAAAGCCGTTGCCTCCCAGCTCTCCCAATATATCCAGGACCACAACATCCTCTCTCCTGCTCAGCATGGCTTCAGGTGAGGGCACAGCACGTCCACCGCCCTTGCTGTAGTCACTTCACTGATCAGGACAGGTGCCGACCAAGGCAACCTCACTGGAGCCATTTTCGTGGACCTCTCTAAAGCATTTGACAGGGTGGATCACTCCCTCCTCGGCTCCAAGCTCCTATCCCTCAGATTTTCCTCCTCCACAAATGCTTGGTTCATGAACTACCTCTCCAACCGACAGCAATTCACCTACTTCAACTGGATGACCTCCAACCTCTTACCAGTCCACTGTGGCATCCCTCAAGGATCCGTCCTTGGTCCGACCCTATTCTCATTATTCATCAATGACCTACCGTCCGTCACTGTCCATGGTCACACCACCCTGTATGCAGATGTCCTCATCCTCCTGGTCAGCTCCTGGGACATCTCCACTATAAACACCCACCTGAATATCGACTTTGAATGCATCCAAACTTGGCTGGGAGACCACAGGCTCACCCTCAATCTCAAAAAAACCCAATCCATGCTGTTTGGGTCCCTGAACAAAATAAAGTCTTGCCCTGCTCCCCTGCTGATCCTCGGGGTAACCTTGAGACGGTAACTTCTGCCAAGTACCTGGGCGTCACCGTGGACCCACAGTTGGACCTTACCTCGCACATTTGCAATGTCTGCAAGGCCACTAATTGTAAGCTTGGCCTAGCTTACCGAGCCAATAACTGCCTCACCCCCGCAGCTCACTTGGCCTAGCTAGGGGGGTCCTCCTCCCCTCACTCTGCTACGGACTCGTAACATTTGCTCCAGTTCCCAAATCCAGCCTCTCAAAATGGGACATGGCCTACAATAATGTCTGCTGCTTCGCTTTCCGCCTCCCTCACCCACGTTAACTTGAATATAGCCGCCTGGAGTGGCTGCCCACCGAAAAGCACCGCTCCTTTGTTCTAGGTAACTTCATTGACAACATCATCCACTCTGGCACCCCTCCAGCCTTAGCCCTTCCCCTTAAACCAGGTGCCCCATCCTACCACCTAAGATCTGGGACAAACCAGGAATGCCTGGTTCCTAGAACTCGCACCCTCACGGAGGATCGGGCCTTCTACACATACGCCCCCATACTCTGGAACTCACTCCCTGAGTCCACTCGATCCTCCTCCTCCCATCCAAGCTTTAAAACCTCCCTCTGGAACTTCCTGAAACCTCCCTCTCCCTGTTCCCGCTCCTCGTAGCCCTACTCCACTGCCCCTCTCCTCCCTTCAACCTGGTAGGGTGGAGGCCTCAGCGCTACTTGCACTTCTTCTTGGTAACTGGCCAGGAATCCTGGACTTGGCCTCCTGCCTAGGGCTCCTCCCTTCCCCCTGCAGGCACTTACTATTGTCTTTGCTTCTGTTTTACTCCGCTGTCCACCTCCTAATTATATCCCACATACTACTCTATTGCACTGCACTGTGCCAACCTTGTCCTAGAACCAGCCTTGAAATGGCTGTTATTTTTGGTATTTTACAGACTCCTCTACTGTCCATGTATGAACTTGGTGCCAACCTGGCTCTAGAGTCAGCCTTGAGATTCCTGTTTACTCCCTATGTAACTTCCTCCATCCCTCAACTGTCCTTGAATGTACTTTGTGCCTACCGTGATCTAGAGCCAGTCTTGAATTGCCTGTTGTTTTTAGAGCCAGTCTTGAATTGCCTGTTGTTATCCTATGTATTTCTTTTGATTCCTCAATTGTTTATGTATGAAGTTGTCATCTGTAACTCTCCCGGGGCGCACCTGAAAATAGGCACTTGGCTGTCTAGTGTGCTTACCCGGTTAACAAAAGCAAATAAATAAATAAATAAATAATCACCTCCCATTCCTTTGTTGGTGAACTCATTCTTCTAGGGGATTTTAATATCAATTGGCTCTCCCCAGCCTTCAGGTAAATTGCCCAAAAGATTGAGTCCCTTAATCTCATGCAGATTTTCTCAGATCCTACTTGGCTCAACTCACATTCACAAATCCACACACTTTTGGACTGTGTTCTCTCCTCCCATTACCATCGCATTGTTGCAGCTGGTATTTTGCCTGATGCTTTCAGTAACCACTGCATGACGTTCTGCATCAGAAAGATCAGACACTCTTCTTCCTCCCCAAAATACATCTGGTACAGGAACCTCAGGTCACAGAACACTCAGGCCTTCTAGAGTGACACTACTGCATCTGATACTGACATTGCCTTCTCCTTGTTTCATTCTAAATTCTATTCAATCTGGGACAAACATGCCCCTCTCAAAAAAAAAATCTAGAGTGAAAATCCCATCATCACACATGGATTACCCCTGGAACTACTGATCATTGCACATCCAGTGATCTCGCCTGGTCATGTTATAAATCTTCTTGTTCCTTCCCTGATCTCCTCAGGTATAGGTCTATCAGGAATTCCTATACAAAGGCTGTCAGGGCTACAAAATCTCCAATATTTCCAGGCCAGCCTCCAGAATAACCTTAACAGCCCTTCAAAGTTCTGGTAGGTGATTCACTCCCATTTTGATCCCCCCACCCAGCCTGGTCCCTCAGTTCTTCTGATTAATAATTCACCTGTATTTGACCCCTCCTTTATAGCTCAACACATTAATGAGCTCTTCACCCCTTGTACTCTCCCTTTCTCTCCCTCACCCCATCAACTCCTTCAAATCATGCTCCTTATTCCTTCCCCACCCAAGTCTTCTGCTTCTCCAATATGTCCACCAAGGAGACCCTGACTTTCCTTTACTCCCTGAATCTGAATAAGTCTAGCCCAGACAGACTTGATCCTAGACTGCTGCATATATAGCCCCTGCAGTAGCATCATCTTTTCAACCTCTCCTTTGCCCTCAGTGGAGTCTCACACAAGCCTTAGAAGTTGGCCAAAGTTATATCACTACACAAAGGGGTCGGACCCTTCCTCCTTGAGTAACTATCAGCCTATTTCCTTCCTCCCCTCTCCTGCCAATTTTCAAGAAAAGCTTGTCTACCATGGACTCTCTGATTTTCTGTCCTCCTCTGAATTCCTCTCCCCATGCCAGTCTGGTTTAAGAAAACATCACTCCACTGTCTCTTCCCCGCTGTGTGTAACTGATTATATCCTCTCAGGGGATGGATCAGGGTCATGTTACAGCAGCCATCTTCATCAATCTGGCTAAGGCCTTTAACTTAGTGTCTCACCTTCTTCCTCTTAAAACGCTTGAGGTTTCCTGGCCTCTCAGCTCCTCCTGTTGATTGGTTCAATTCTTATCTCACAGGCTGTCTACAGTCAGCACTAGTAAGCAGCACCCTGTCACCTCCTCTCCCTATCCGGGCAGCGGTCCCACAGGATTCTACTCTGGGCCCCACATTCTTCTCAATCTTCCTCAATGACCTCCCTTCAGCCTGTGCAACTCACATATTCACATCTATTCAGACACAGTTAGTTTCACTTCTGGCCTCTCCACCACTGATGTGGAAGGTCTTCTAGAGCAACACTTTCACAACGTCTTATGATGGTTTCAGTCAAATCAGCTTTGGGTCAACACACAAAAACCAAAAAGGGTTCATAACCTTTGGCACCTGCCAAAAAGGGCCGCCACCCTTTTAGACCTTATCTTCACAAATAGGCCACGGAACCTCTCCCAAGCCTCGGTACTTCCAGATTCAATTAGTGACCACTCCCCAGTGACCAGTTGGTAGTCTGGCAAACTGACCCCTACCCCCCCGCTAATCCTCATGCAGAGACGGCTAAAAAGAGGAGGCCTACGTAAACTCATAGCCCACCTAGCTACTTGTGATTGGCTCCCAATTTACACCTCACAGTCGGTAGACTTGCTCTCACTCACTTTATATCCACATTTAACAAGGCTCATGACATTTTGCCCCTCACCAAACAAGTACTGAAAACCAGATCCACCCCTTGGTTCACACTCACTACTTAACCTGCTCCAATGGCGGGACATCCTTTGGCATAAGGCCATTGAATCGCCAAAACACACATGATAGACTACTATACCGAGGCAGCCCGCAATAAATGTACACATGGGCGTCACGACAGGCAAAGGCATCCTACTACCAGCAAACCCTTACCTCCACATGGGAGGCAGGAAGAAATTCTGGAGCAACGTAAAGAACTAGAAGTAGGAATTCACGCTCCTTCCCTCCCTACTCTCTGTAAATGGAGAAGATACACAAGACCCCTCCGTAGTAGCTGAAGCCCTTAACACCACCTTCTGGACCTCTCCAGTATCCTCCCCCTAATTTCTTCCACCAAGTCCCCCTCCCTGAATTCCTACTAACTCGGATTCACTACCATTCAGACTGAGAGTCATCTCCTGCCAGGAAGCAAAACATTACATTACCAATGCAATTTCCACTCCTGCACAGCAATGATTCACTCGATCTAAAGCTCATTCGGCTGACACTGACGCTACACTTCCCACCTCACTAAAATTCTCAGTCTCTCTCTCTGCCTCGGTCAGTCCCTCAACCTGGAAGAATGCCTTAATCACTCCCATCTTGAAGAGTGGAGACCCCACTTTACCAAGCAACTATAGACCTATCTCCATACTTCCTGCTCTCTAAAGCGCTGGAAAAAATAGTCGCTGACCAGTTTACAGAACACCTCACTAGATACAACCTCCTTAGTCATGCTCAGCACGGTTTCCGGACAGGACATAGCACTGTGACCCGCTGACCGAGCTCACCTCGTTCATCCACGAGGCCTTAGACCAAGGAGCTGTTGCAGGTGCAATCTTCGTGGACCTCACCAAAGCGTTTGACACAGTCAGTCACGATCTGTTGCTTCGATGTTATGCCACAGCTAAATGTGGTCACTGAGGTGACTGCCTGGTTCAGGGACTACCTATCAGGCCGGTCTCAGCGTTAGGGTAAATACCACCATCTCCTCCTAAAGCAGTGTGCTCTGGGGTCCTGCAGGGCTCATCCTTGGCCCCTTCTCTTCTCCCTCTTTTAAACTCTCCCATGGCATGCAGTGGAAACATGCTTCTCTATCGGATGATGCGGTAATATTCTGAAACACCCCAACCATGCACCCTGCAGCAAGCCCTACAGGGTTTCTTTGGGGAGCTAGACTCGTGGTTCAATGAACACCGCCTGATCATCAACTATAAAAAAACTAAATCCATGTTATTTGCACACCGACAAAACCCACACAGCCAATCGGCTCTACTAATTAACAACAAGCAAGGCACCCCCCTTGAACACGTCACTAACTTCAAATACCTGGGTATCACTTTAGATACCTCCCTCTCCTACCATAGACACGTCCAACTTCTTTCCATCGCTGTTAACACAAGAGTGGAATCTCATCGGGTTAAACACTGTTTACCCCATAGGCCTTGCATCTAGCAGTCTCTGCCTCAATCCTCTCCTAATCGATTATGGGATATCGACATATGGATCGGCTGAACTCACGGTACTCACGAGCAGTATCGACATCGCCTGAATAAAGCTCCTGCCGACTAGTCACCGCAGTGACCAGCTTACCTACATGTGACCTATATGCCCTGACTGGCTGGCTAAACTTCCAACAAAGACTACATTACCACACCTGTATTCCTGGCTAAAAAAATACAACTTCAGACCGCCCCACTTGGCCTTCTCCCAATAATCAGACCAGCCCCCATCAGGCGCAATACCTGACTTGCCTCTAATCCTTCATTCTGGGTCCCCCACTGTAGGACATTAATGGGTCAAAGATCGTTTCGGTACCGTGCTCCTCAATGGCTTAATGCACTACCTCCTTGGCTCACTCAGTCACACAGCATCTCCCTTTTCAAAGCAGGCCTCAAAGCCCACCTAGCTGAATCCCATTCCTGTGCCTGTGGCTAGCTATTCTTCTCCTAAGTAGGCTACCTTACCACCTAAATAAAAAATAAAAAAATCTGACACAGGGTCTCATGGACCCCAAGAATACGCCTCCCATTAAAAACTGACACAGGGTCTCATGGATCCCACGAACACGCCTCCCCTAGTCTAACAAATGAACCCTTAATGTCCCTCACAGTCACTGCTGTATTAAGATAAAGCCTGGACTCCACTGTTCAGAACTGTCATGTGTATTATTTTGAGTGTGTATGTTTCTCCTGTATACTGCCTTACTATGTATGTATCCTTGTACTCCGTCTCCCCTCCACCACTGTAACCGACGTGGAGCCTTTGCAAATGAGTCTGCGACTCAAAGGTTTGTAATTCGGAAAATATGCAATAAACAAATAATAAATAATAATAAACAAACTCACTTCAGTGCCCATTTTCTCCACCTTGGATGGCTCCCCACTTGAAGTCATTCCCTCCTTCAAGCACCTTGCTGGGTGGCTTGACTTCTCTGTCCACAATGATGCAGTCCATACTGAGCTCCATCCTAAATTTGGTACCTTGTGCTGAAATAAAGATTTTTTTCCCCTACAGATCCACCAAGAGATTGTCACCAAAATGATGCTCCCTGTCATTCACAATGCAGATGTAGTCTATGGGTTGACCCCCTCCACCTCCCTGGCCAGACGGGATACCCTCTACAACTTCTTCTGTTACTCTACAACCAGCTCACTCTTTCAAACTCATCATTGCTCACTTTACTCATCACTATCCATTCCTCCCCCTCCATCACATTGCAAAATACACTGTGCCGCCTTTATATCTAAATACTGGTTTGAGTCCCTTCCATCCTACTGCTCATCACTTCTCTCCATTGTTCCCTCTGCATCATGCTCCCTCCACTTCAGGGACCATTGCACCTTTGCTTTGCCATGTCTCTGTACCTCAGCTGGCCAATCAGCCTTCACCTATCATCTACCCTTACTTTGGAAGCAACTTCCCTCTTCCCTGCATTTCATTGCCAACCCTGACTCCCTCAGATATCAACTAAGACTTCTTCCCTTTCCCCTTGCTCCTGTTTCCCCTCCATTTAACAGTCCCCACACACCCGATGTTATACTTAACTGCCAGTTTCTGCTTGTTTGATCATTATGCACTGATACTATGATAGTAGGATGACAGAAGGCTGGTTGCCCATGTAAGTTGTCCCCACTTCACTGTGGTTATATGTTTTTCCTGGTATACAGATATGCATCTAGTTTGTTTTTAAAGGTGTTAAATGTAGTTTGGTCAAATATATCCTGTGGAAGTTTATTCTAAAGTCTAATAGCTCTAGGTAAGAATGCATTGTTCCTTTTGTCTTGCAAGACAATCCTGGATAGTTTTGTTATGTGTTCTTAAATTATATGGAATTTCTTTGAATTTAATGTCACATGAAGATGTAAGTTCAGTGTCTAAGAGTATTTTAAATAGAGTCAGGATATCACCTCTTTGTCTCCTTAGTTTGAGCTGCCATAGCTTTAATATCCCTAAACTAGATTTATATGGCATATGTTTCAGATTGAATTTCTGTTTTGTATATTTTCTTTGGGCTTTCTTTAAGATATCAATGTTCTGCTTTTGATTGGGATCCCATACCTGTGTGCAATAGTCTAAATGCGGTCTAATGTAGGCTTTACAAAGAGGCAATAATACAGCATGAGACCTGTTTGAGAATGATCTACGAATGCAGTTGGTCAAATTGTTTACTTTCTTAGCTATGTTCCAATAGTGGCTACTGCTTTTCATGTTACTTGTTATGGTGACTCCAAGGTCTCATACTTCATCTATGGATTTAATAATATTACCATGTATAATGTACTTTTGTTTGGGGTTATGTTTCCCACAATGCATAACAGTGCATTTTTCGTAGCTGAACGTCATTTTGTTATCATTTGATCAACAGATAATGTGTTCTAAATGCTTGATCATAGAAAGGCTCTCATTTGTGTCATTGGCACTACCACCCAATTTTAAATCATTGGCAAGTTTAATTAAGTGGTTATGGCTATTTATTTGTAAATCATGTATGTAAATATCAGAGAGCAGTGGTCTGAGGACTGACCCCTGTGGGACCCCACTAGTAATACCACCAATTGAAAATAAGTATCCATTTACTCAGACTTTTTGAGTCCTGTCAGTAAGCCATGCATTGATCCAGGTAATTATGTTGTGGTTGATACCTAGTTTTATCAATTTATCAATAATACCCTTGTGAGGTAAGGTATCAAAAGCTTTACAAAACTCAAACATTATAATGTCAACTGATTTGTTAATGTTAAGATTTTTAGTGACAGTATTATAAAAGGTTAGAAAGTTGGTATTACAACTTCTGGTTGTGAACCATGATGGGTTCTATCTGATAATCCATGGTTATTTAGGTATACTGTTAGCTCATCTTTAATAATTCCCTTGACAACCTTACTTGTAATCGAGCTAAGGTTAGTAAGGCCTGTAGTTTGATGGTTGGTTCTTGTTACCTTTTTTAAAGATGGGGACCACAATAGCCCTTTTCCAGGAACACAACCTTCTGCTATGGTTTTATTCCCAATTATAGATATAGGTAAAGCAAGTAAGTCTGCTAATTCCTTCAATAGATGCGGGTGGATCCCGTCTGGCCCTTCAGATTTATTACTGTCAAGTTTTATTAATCTTTTCTTGATAAGCTCTGGTGTGCACATGTGACTACAGCTATCATTCTCTGTCCTTAACTTTAATAAATTTAAAGGGGATTGGTATTCTGGGTGAAAGTGGAACAAAAATAGGTATTGAAAATAGTTGCCATGTCCTCTGGTTTGGTATAGGTGGTGTTGTTAACAAGAAGTGGACCTATAGGTCTACTAGATTTTCTTTTAGTGTTAATATAGGAATAGAAGCCCTTGAGGTTTTCTTTGGAATGTGCAAGCCTGAATTCAGTATCACTCCAAGCTTTCTTAATTGATGCTTTCTATTGTTTTAGTGTATTTTTCTATTTATTAATATTAGTTGTGGTTTGTTTCCTTTTCTTTAATGCAGATAGCCTTTTTTATTTATTAGCCTTTGTATTTTATGGTTTAGCCAAATAGTCCCCCCCCCCAAATTATGATCTTTTTTCTTAGGTACAAACTTATCTGATGTAAAAAGTGTCCAGGCTTCCTCAACATTCAAAGGCAATAATGTAGTAGCTAAGTCAGCCTGAATGAGTTGTTGTTTAATTGATATCCAGTTAGCCTTATTGTAGTTTATAATAAATGTGTTTCAATTTATAGTTGTATTTTTTTATTAATCTCAGTGTTAAAACAAACTATGTTATGATCACTGTTTGATAAATGTGCCTTTACTTTAATGTTGAAAACTTTGTTGAGGATATTTGTTAATATGACATCGAAAATTAAATGTATGCCGCTACACCAGTATGTACTGATTTCTCTGAAATATTTGTACTATGTAATTTGACCTCATACCATGTATATTTGGCAGTCCTGTTTTAGTTCTAATTGTATCTCTGTATTGTATTGATGGTTTTTGTGTTTGCCACCTTGGTAGCCCGGGTCATGACTGAAAATGGTCCTCTGGATCAGTTTGCTCACCTGGTTATCAAAGACATAAATAAATAAATTAAATAAATAAATAAATAAAATAAAATATTGTTCACCCTTGTACAGTTCTTGTTACAGAAAGGTTGTCTGGTACCCCAGCATGATGCTCGTTGTTTAGGTGGTACTGGGATATGATGGTTGGCACTGTTGCAGTACTGATGCGGTAGAGTGGTAATTCAGTGTGGAATGTGGTATAGCTGAAGTTACCAAACGCACTTCCTATTCTCATCACAAGGTGGCAATCAGGAGTTATTCGTGAATAATTGCTGTCCTGTAGTGAGATTTGACTTTTTTTAACATTATGTAGTTAACTACTAGCAGATAGCACTGTCCTGTTCACCTGTTCCCCTCACAGAAGTGAACATCGAAATAGCTACTGCTTATGCTCTTGTGAACTTTAATCTCACCTTTCATCTAAGCAGGATGATTTGGAAAAAAATTTATGAAAAGCAATGTACTTTATATCATTTTTTGCTATGTGAGGATGTAAGGATTGCTGCTGACTCATTCAAAATCAATACAGTTTCAGAAGCAGCTGAAGTCATTTATCAGTTGATGAATTCCTATTCCATGATCTAAGTGGAACAGGCAGAACTAGAAGTAGAACCTAACTGAAACTATCACCTCCCCCCTCCCCAACTGTTCCACCTGATCCAGAGTAGACAGTTGAAATCACTACTGCAAGGGCCCAGTTTCTCTGCCCCCTCACAAACCAGAGAAATAAAATGGAAATTAACACCCCGGAAGAAATACAAAAAAGAGTAAAAAAAATTGTTACACCTCAATACCAAGAAAAATCTACACATTACACACGCATACTGAAGATAACATATTTTGACATTGCCCAGTGCATGCACCTTTGCCATTAAAACATCACTCATAATGTGACAGTGATGACACCACCACAGAGTCATTTGGGCAGTCAAATAAGTTACATTTACACTTGAATCGGGAATTGTATTTCAAACAAAGCTTGAAAATCTTTCGCTGCAAGAAGTACACTGCACCTGCTTCAAAAGAGGGAAAACATTTAAGAAAAGTCAGGGTATTGGAAACTAAGGGTTGAATATGCTAAGGGGACGTTGCTCATACTTATAGTATGGCAAGCCACTGCGGAGTGACATAGTTCATCAATCTTCAGGTAATTTAAACTATAAAATATTATTTTATTTTTACAGCCAGCAGATGGGGGGCTTAACCTTTGTATTATCCTTTAAACTCCCGACAAGGAGTCCAGATACAATATCTCATTTTCAGTTGTGTCCTGCTTTGACACAGGTGCTCAGAAATATTTTATTATGCTTGCAAAGTTAACAAGAAAGCTGGCCCGGCCACATGAAAGATGTCAGTGCTTCCCGCAGATCGTTATGTGTGTACTTACTAAATAGCTATTGTATAATATGTTTTTTATTTTTGACAACTTGACAGAGGATTGTATGTGTTTCAGTTAAAGTTTCACATTTATACTGCAGAGTTTAACCTCGAATGTCACTGCCAAGTGGATCCTGTCATTACACACTCTATCCATTCCCCCACTGTGATCCATTTGATTTTGTCTCTGTACAGGAATACTCCCACTTTAATGTATATGACAGGCTTATTAAATCCCATTTAACCCTAAGGTCAATAATGTCCAATACAGATGCGTTTTAAAAGATCTGGTTACTCAGGTTCTTATGGATGACTTACTGTATGTACTGTAGATCCTTCATGTTACTAGTCACTGATTCTCAATGCATTTCTTATGAAAATTAACTTGCCCTGTTCAAAATCCTAGATATGTCCCATCCAATGTGAAGATCGTAACTTAAAATAAAAATGCCCTTACAAAGATGAACATAATGTACAGCATGTGTATGTCTTATGTTACATTGTATGAGACCAGCTAATCAATGGCATCATGTATATAGTATTTTGTCCCCCTTTTCCCTTTCTGGCACCATGTTCCAGGAAGTGAACAGTGTAACTTGTCTCCATATTTCTGACTAGTGCATTTGCATTAACATCAGATGTTTTAGATTAATGTTCATATTGATTTGATGACATGTACCCCCATCATATGTAATGAGTTGGGAGCCAGCAGATGTGGTTGAACTGCGGGAACAATTTAAATAAAGCATTTCTACACGATGAGACATTGGTAGCCATACAATTCGCCAAAAAACAGGGTCTTAATTAGGAATGTGGTGAACCACCAATAACCAAATGAAGCATTATTATATAAAATAAATTGAATAGAGAACTTATAAACAACTAACAGTAAGCAAGTATTCAGAGTGACAAAAAAACACCAAATAATGATAAACAGTGCCATCAATGATGTTTCTAATCTGTCACTCATCTGTCTTACTACACAGTCATTGCATTGTGTGACAATTCTACATGTAATATATTCATACAGTACTCTGCCTTACATCGCTAGCTGAATACTACTGTATACCTACCAGTAAACTGACATCCAACTCCAGTCACATACACTGTACAGTGACCAATAATAAATGAACACAAGATTCTTCATCTTCACATTGATGATGGATAAATGTGATTTATATGACTAAATATTTTGAAGCACTTATTATATTTGCAAGTCTATCGGTTTAAAAGGCAGGATGAGATGCAGGCATGTATACCAGACATACAGTATATCTGACTGTTGAGCCCTGTTAAAGGCAAAATACAGGTGCAAAACAATAGTGCTGAATTTTTCTATTAAAAGAAAAAGCACTATCATGCAGCATCTCTCTGAAATGTGTTTGCTCATTTTCTTATTAATTAAAATATATGCTGGTAAAATAGAGGAGCCTAGCAAAGTTGCAGAGTTATATAAAATGGAAATATGGGTGTGTTTGTATTGCTTTTTTTACAAGAGAGTTGGTAAAAATGAAGAGATGTTCAATACTATAGATTTTAATGGCATTGGTCATGCAGCATCTACAGTATATGGAATGCATTTTTTTATTCTGTAATCAGAGCTGGTAAAGTCATGAGCCATTCCTCAGGGCAGAGTATTCATGGCATAACAAATGTTAACTATGCAGTAGCAGCATTAGGAAATTTGTGTTTTTAATTTAGGTGGTGCTTTTTATTTTAAGTTATGAGGTTCTTACTGGTTGGGACACACCTAGAATTCTGAACAGGACAAGTTAATTTTCATAAGAAATGCGATGAGAAGTAGTGACTAGTAACATGAAGGATCTACATACACTACATCATCTATCAGAACCTGAGTAACCAGATCTTTTAAAATGCATCTGTATCAAACAGTATTGACCTTAGGGTTAAATGGGATTTAATGAGCCTGTTATATATACATTAAAGAGGGCATATTCCTGTGCACAGCAAAAATCAACTGGATCACAGTTACGTTTATTAGTTTGGTTGAGATAAGGGTGAGGGAGAGCACCAGAAAGAATAGTTTGTGTAACAAAGGATCGGCTTTGCAGTGACAGTCCTATATTTTCTGTCAAACAGAGCAGCAAACTATGCTTCAGGGCAATGGGAACACAGAAAATAAAACAATGTTCAAACAGAGGCAGCCAGCTTGGGTTTAGGCAACATTTACCAGTGCTCACACTGACAAAGAACAGATAACATAAGCCGGCTGTCACTGCCACAGAGTTAGATAACACAATGTCTCCCATCGGTGTCTGAGGTTAACAAGGAGAAAGAAAATAACACAAGGTACATAAAATATGAACAGGTCTAATCTCTGCAGTGTAAATTTAAACCTGTAACTGAATCACATACGATCCACTGTCAGGCTGTGAAAAATAGAAGACACACAACAGTTATTTAGTAAGCACAAAAATACAGTAGCAGTTTCTCGCTATGGAGACACAGATAATAAGGGGGGTGAACCTTAATTCATTGCCTCCACAGGAGCTCTCTGAAGGTGCACCTCTTTTCTCCTGTATACTGTTAACAGTAAATCCTGGGCCTTTCTAAGCAAAATTAAGCCATAGTCAGTATGTCACAAACAAATGATAATAGCTCAAGAACCATAAGTGCTAGACACAAAGTATGTGTGGTAAAGTTGTTCAGCTCAAAATTACCTTTCCAATGGCGGTATGCAAGCAATAATAAGTAATTTAGTTTTTTTTCTATGCTGGTTGAAACAGCAAAAAAATATTTTTTTTTTCACTAAAAAAAGCAACATAAGCCGTTTTTTGTTGGGAAATATGTAACATAACACCAAATTAAGCATCCAGACATTAGATGTAGTTTTAGTATTGTGTTTGTAAAATAAAAAGCTATCTTTGTAGTAGGAAACATTCCCATTTTAGTCAAAGTGCTTTGGTGAGGTTTGAGGGATGAATCTCAACCATACACACCATATCATAAACAAATGTGTATAACTCCTAAAGTATATATGATACACACAACATATCAGTGGCAGAGTTGTTCAGCACAAAATTACCTTTCCAACAGTGCTATGCAATCAACTGTAATCAATTTGGTAGTTTTATACTGGCTGAGATACACAAAGTGAGTTTTATTCAAAGTGCTTAGATGTGTCTTGATGGACAAAATGTCAGCAATACACACCATACCATAAACAAATGCAAATAACTCCTAAAGTATACATAGTAGAGACAAAACAGCAGCAAAGTTGTTCGGCACAAAATTACATTTCCAACGGTGCGATGCAATCAAATATATATGATATTATATTATATTGTATTAAATATTAAAATATATAAGTGACATCTCCAGACATTGCCAGGGCACTCAGGAAGTCAGTAACTGACTTCTGTAGTCATTCTCAGACACACCAGTGCATTTTACTGCCGACTATAGGCATCTGCTAGGAGACAATGAGTTAACCTACAATATGTTGCTCAAAATTACTTCTAACACAAAATACAGCTTGTTCTTTGTTGTGTTCATATACTGGACTAGGCAGCAGTACAAATGTGAAGAAGACTGCAGAAGAGAAGTTGGAAGACAGAGCACAGTTCTGATACTGCAGGCAGTCACTCAGACAAGCATGTGCTCTCTACCTACAATGGTAACAATCTGCAGTTAAGAATAAAGTGGAACAACAGAAAAAAATGAATGAGCTCAGACAGTCCACATCATGACTGCAGGATGTTGAAGCTGTTAGTGATATCAGAGAGCATTACTGCACATACTGTAAACACAGTAATAGAGAAAAGTGCGATCTACAGAAGCTGTGTTTAACATGTTTCTCAGACAACATGAATTGAAAAAAATTACACCAGAGACCACTGACAAATGCTAAAAGTATATTTTTTTATTAGGAATCAGATGTTGAAATTTAAAACTATAACAAACTCAAAAAAATTGTATTTGCTGTTGATCTTTAATATAATTACAGGCTCATTAAATCCCATTTAACCCTAAGGTCAATAATGCTCAATACAGATGCATTTTAAAAGATCTGGTTACAAATTCAGTGAACTATTTGAATGGGAATGTTTGGTTGTGGTATGGTATCTCAATACTCAGTATGCCTTATTTCTCCTATTTTTTTTAAGCATCCCTCCCAAACTTAGGTTTTACCACTATTTCCCATGTAGTATAATTGAAATTAAGTTATACAAATGATAATTTCATTTTTGCATTTCTATAAATTAATCACAACCCTGTGTTTCCTTAGGTTCCCATTTAATATTTACTCTGAGTAAATCCAACTATTTGTTTTTCTGTTTTTTGACACCTCTAAGGCTTCTTAGTCTTAGCATCGAAATAAACTGTACAAAAACCACCTGAAATGTCTATGGAGACACAGAGTAATAACTCTATACCCATATCAGACCTGGGTTACTCCAAATCTACCACCAGCCCATCACTAATCCAACCAGAACTGGCATAATAGGAACAGGAACAGATCCCACTGGAACCAAGAATTCCACTGCTGAACTGGCAGCAACAGCTTATGTTTCCTCATTCAATTTTTCCCAATTCCAAGCTCACTCTAGTCACAGGGGATGTCTTCCATCAGATCAGACAGCAGAGTGATCCATCTCTCAGCAAAACAAACAAACAAGAAAGAAAACCAAAGCACCCCCCTCAGGAAAATATAAACTGTATATAAAAAATTCAGGCAAAAAAAAAATATAGTAAATATTTTGTTAGACTTTGTTTGCATGAAATGATAAAGTATATATTACACAGCACTCATGTGCATTCAGGATAACAACTTAATTTAGAAAATTGATAATGGCATATAAATAGTTTCCAGCTCCCCAGTTTGCCACTCAAACACAATGCATGCTACTATAAATATCCTCCAAGTTGGAACAAGAGACTTCAGTACAGTAATCAATCTCCTTTCAAAGAAATTCCCTGGTGGCTAGTGATCCCTCCTCCCAGCCAATCACCTGCCCAACCCGTGAAAAGAAAGTTGCTGGTAGCTATCTGTACCTTCCCACACCAGATCATCCACCCCACACGTAGTTATGCTCCTTGACATTATTGAAGAGTAAAAAGAAATAAAATGCTGCTTAAAATCACTGACATTAAGCAGATTGCACTTTTCTTCTTTTTGATAAATGTGAATGAAAACATGCCCTCCTATAGCAGTAACACCAGATTAGCTTACTGTTGACCAGTGAGGTGTTACTACCATAGGAGGACCTCTGTTCATTCATACTTTCATTCACACTAAATATAATGAGGGAGAGCACAAGCTAACACCAAAAATTCTGTATGTTCTACACAGCTCTGACTCAATGACTCATGAGTCCAAGCCTCCTCTAAGTGGTTCTGAATTCAGTTTCTCCCTGGCAGACTGAAACATAGTGTTGTTTATTCAGAGTTTGTATTTCTGTATGCACAGTGCTAAGATAATACTAGTCTCTTTTTACCCACTTGTAACACTTTCAAACCAGCTCCTGATGGATTGCACTTTTCTGCT
This sequence comes from Neoceratodus forsteri, assembly GCA_016271365.2. NCBI lineage: Eukaryota > Metazoa > Chordata > Ceratodontiformes > Ceratodontidae > Neoceratodus > Neoceratodus forsteri. The sequence continues at coordinate 1,320,129,827 of CM028132.1, forward strand.
GTTTCTATCTTGCGTACAATGTGCTCTCAGGAGCCAAATACCTGGTGTGTGATTAAAATAGTTATATTTTTTATAAATAAAAACTATAAATGAACATCACTCTTTTTTACATACTGCTTTTTTACATACTGGGTTTCTTGTAAAACTATGGCAGTAAAACATATGTTATGGCTTTTCATCCATTGGCTGTATTGCATATGAACAAGTGGCAGATGGTCTGTGTCAGAGCAGATTTTCGGATCGTGTTTGTTTTTACCACCTCCCAAAAAATACATGAAGTACTGTACACATGCTTTAGTGCTGTCCCTCCTCTCATTCCCCCCACCATTCATTTCAAGTGCACTCTCTGCAGACTAAGGAAATGAGAGACTATTTATGTAACATCTCACATTGAAATACAGAAAATGACAGACAGTACTTGAATGAATGTAATTATTATGAATTAAATGCATAACACAATACAATATTGTGCAATACAACATTATACAGGACAATAAACAGTTCTGAGGGAACTGAAAGGCTGTAGTTGATTAAACCAAGTAAAACAGAATATACTACAGAGTGATTAATGTGATGTGTCAGAAGAGCAAAAACCCACACATAAAAATAACTGCTTTTTATTTTTAGATACCTCGATAACAACATATAATGCTTAAAATGAAGTGCATGGTCATGACATGTAAATGACAAAGCATGCAAGCTCCAGTTTAGCCAAATGCAGCATTTACATCTCAACTCTGTTCTTGCAGTGGAAAGCTCTCAGCTAGAGATTGATTTGAACTGGTTCATGTGTAAACTGCTATACATTATGGACTACCAGACTGTTTTGATTTTCATTTAGATAAAACTGCATAATTGTATACGACATTTGCACTGGGCTCTGCTGAGATACTGTGTTTTTTTTTTTTTTTGGCACCTATTTTTCTCCACTACACCAGAGCACCTTATTCTTTAAACTTACTCACCAAGTGCTACAGGAAAAGGCATTTAGTAAGATTTTATTTTACCATTTTAAGACCCATACAGCAAATACCAAAAATAATGAATACCCCAATATTTGGCCATTGAACAATAATATTCTGCTAACTACATTTTGAAGTGGTGTGGGGAGAGATAATTGACTTTCTCTTCGAACAGATCTTTCCTCGTCAGTCAAAGTTTGTCACACCCAATTACCTAATCCTCAAACCACTTCTCCAGCCCATCCCCATCACATCTCATACCCAAAGAAACACAGAGAGAGAGTTAGGGGAAGGGGAATCTGCTTCAACTTAGCAGACAAGCAGGAGAATTGTCAACCTCCATGAATCTCAAAGGCAGTAGATAGTGGAGCACCAGATACAAACATGATCCAGCAGGTGGTCTTGGGAGTTTAACAGGGATGTATATGTCAGAGAAGAGGCTATTATTCACAAAGAGATTCAGACTAGTGTGACAGGGAAAGTGGGGGAGGAGAGCGAGTCTGTCTTGGTTAGTCTTGATGTTTAAACCGGGGTCTCCATGCATACCTCTCAACCTCTGAGCATTAAAAAACATAGCAAGGACCTTCAAAAGGCATAGCACATGGCCAGAATGTGCAGCACAGTTACCCCATAGATTTAGTACTAAGGAATGCATCAAGTTAGTTAAATGATTTAATTGTTTGTGTTTTCATAAACAGCTCTTCCATTATTTAGAACAGCATTGTACCTTTATGGAGCAAGGATAAACTGGAAAGTAAAAATCACACAGAGCTATATGAAATTCATTACAGTTGTGAAGTACTGCGTGCCTCAGTGTTCAATATCACTGTGAATATTGATGGCAGTTCTCCAAATGAACCACATACAGTATATAAATTACGGCCTCCAGAAGAATGAAAGTACAATAAGCTGCAGTTATTGGCTTTTTAAAAATAGATGTAGTGTAATTATGGTCTGTAGCCAATGCACAGTAAAGTAAACATTAAACTGTTTTTCATAGTTTTCAGATCTTTGAAACAGAGGGAAAAAATTAGTGAATCAAAAAATTTTGAAACAGGGTATCAGCTCGGCATCAACTGTGCATGGTCTGTGGTTAACTGAGGTTTACACTTTGTACATAATTACAGGGGAAAGCATTACTGTACACTGGACTTGTATCCTTATTTGTGTTCTCTGAGCAGTGTTGATTCACCTACAGTATGGACATTAATAAAGAAGCTTTGATTATACTGGAGCTCTATTATGGCATCCCCGCCCCCTCTCCCCCATTATCTACTATTCTAGAAATTATCAAACAGGTCGATCTGCTCTGAAAGCAATATTACCACATTGTACCTATTAACGAAACTAATCACTGATTATGCATACTGTACGTGGAACCCTGTATCTAATTTTGATTTGCCATCCTAAAGTACATTCCCTGTTTTTGTCCCCCCACCACCATAAAGATGAGTGCCTAGAGGCATTTTATGGTAGTGTGTGGGCACCTTTTATGCATTTCTATTTTAAAGATATCAATTTAGAAAACTAACAATCTGCCACTTTTCAAACCCTCACATTCAACTGTGTTTTATTGCCAGAACCCCCAAATGATTTCAACACAAACTTTTTGGTCCCAACTAAAAACAATGGACACCTTAATTTTCCAATAACTTGCAATATGCATTTTAGAGGTACAAATTCGCTCATGGGTATACACTTCCTTATTGTTTTCATAAAGTTCACCAGATCAATGTAACAAAGTACTGTACTGTACAAGGTTCTCTGTGTTTGAAGTGGACAGCTGCACTAGATGCCATAAGGGTTGCAAAAAAAAAAGTGTGAGCACTTGAGCTGCATGTTTTTGTACATTGTGACTCGCATTCGTGTTGAAGGCTGTGTGTACCAGGTAAATTAAAATGCAAAAACTGCAAGCTGCAAGCAAAAAAAAAAAAATACAACTTTATTTATTTGCTTGCATCTTGCTTACATTGGTGTAGGAGTGAGCAGCTCTCAGATGACACAGACATTTTTTTCCTCTCCTGCACCCCTCATTCTGGACTGTTTAATGTAAGGTTTTGCACTGTCAGCCGTAAACACCCACAGTAGCTGTTTAAAACAAACTTTAATCACTCAGTTTAGTTTAATTTAGTTTATCCGTTTAGGGACATGTGTTGTAGAAGCTGATGCTGGTGTCTTTTTAGTGTGCAACTTTCATCGGCTCCCTGTTTTGTCAACATTGCAGACTTGCTTCTCCATTACATATTGTAGCTTATCTGTTAGACTCTCTAGTGCTAGCACTTAAAACTTTTTTTTGCTTGACCATGAAATAATAGCCTCTCAGAGCCAAACTGCCCTACCATCATACCATGCCATATACTGTAGATTAGATGCCAGCACCCATTGACCCACTAAGGCTCCAGACATTTGCAACAATACATTACTTAGTGTCTGTGATGCATGTTTTTGTACATTGTGACTCACACTCATATTGAAGATTGTGTGTACCAGGTAAATTAAAGGGCAAAAATTTCAAGCTGCAATGAAAATTAAAAATAAAAACTTTATTGATTTGCTTGCAGCTTGTGATTTTTGTCTTTTAATTTACCTGGTACTCACAGCCGTTGATGCAAGTACTGGGTTCTTTGGACTTGCTTACAATGGGGCAGGACTGAGTAGCTCTCAGCTGGCACAGACACTGGCTCCCTATTTTGTCAGCTCTTCTAGGGCCAACACTTAAACTTTTTTTTTTTGCTTGACTGCGTGAATAACATCACATCAGAGCCAAACTGCCCTGCCATCAGACCACTCAGTTTACTTTATTTTATATATATTTAAAACCTGTGAAGTGATATATGCTAGAACTGTTCTGCATTTTTTTAGAATAAGGGGAATGTGTTATAGAATCTGACGCTCTCAGTTGGTACTGACATTTTCCTCCGCTATTGTACCCATGACCCTGGATTGTTTAGTGCAGTGTTTTGCACTGCAACATTTTTTTTTGCTTGTCTGCATATAGCGATTAGTGTCTGTTCTCACGCACAGCCATCATGTAGGGCTCAGGAACATGCTATAGAGTTTTTTTTTTACATTTAACGTTTTACTTTTAGAAAACAAAGCATCTGCTGGCTTCACTACAAGGACTGTGGACTGTGAGGACACCTGCTGGCAATTTGAAACTCCCACAGATAAATTTAATTGCTAACAGCACCACGTGGTGCATTTAGGGCTGATAACAAGGATTCATATAATTAACAGCTATGCCACATACTTACCGCATTGCCAACCCTTAATGAGGTATTTCTCGGTAACAATTGGTGCACCGCACCTGCTGAGAAATACCTCGTTACCAGTCAACTTTACTATAATCACCACTGTAGGTTCCCGGATCATCTGTTGTAGGTCGAGTGTACCTACAAGGTCTAAAATTTGCTGGTCCTGCAAGCTGGTAGCCTGTTCATTTGTTCAATTGATATTTGGCAGATTAAGATCCCCCATAATAATTACATCACCTTTATCAGTCATACTGACTATTTGGTGCAGGAGTAAGTTGGTCAACTCAGGAGTACAATTTGGTGATCTGTATATTGCTGCTAAATAAAAGTTATTTCCATGTGGTCCACTGATTTTAATCCAGATGGATTCCACATTGTTTTCCTCTACTGGGTCTGGTTTGACCTCATGGCAGTCGAGGGCTTCCTCAGTATATATTCCAACCCCCCCCCATGGCTTAACCTGGGCTTGTTAAATAGTTGGCAGCCCACTGTTTCTTGATTCCAGGTGTTGTTTTCATCCCACCAAGTTTCAAAGATGCATATAACGTCTGTATCAGATGTTATCAAAATGGTAGTTAATTCAGCTAGCTTTTTGTTATTGAGACTACATGCATGGAGGGAGATGATGGAGATATGATTTTTGTCAGCCTTGAGCTTCTTGTCTTTGGGCAATGGGTGATTTATGGCTGATAGTTCCATCTGTCCCCTCACCCCAGAAGTGTCTAGTTTAAATTAGACATGGCAGCCCTAACTATGCTGTTTGCTAGGTTTTTACTACCTTTGTGACTAGGATTGAGGCTGTCCCCACAATTCATATCTGAATTGTCCCCAAAAAAGTCTTAATGCCTAATAAACCTATATTGTGTTTCTGTACACAAATCTCTCAGCCAAATATTTATGTGCTTGATTTTATCCTGCCTTCTTTTGTTTGCTCGGGGGACAGGTAACATTTCTGAGAAAATTATTTTGCAACCTTTACTTTCAAGTTTGTTTGCCAGTGTAATGAAATCATTGTTTACTACCCTTTCACTCTTCTTACCAATGTCATTAACTCCTGGATGTATTATAGCCAGTGGGTGCTCACCTGCCCCTTTAAAGATGGTGTCTGACATCCTAGTGATGTCACTAACTCCTACTCTGGAGTAGCTACAAACCATGATGTTTTCCTTATCGTACTGGCAAATATGGCTATCTATATACTTGAGCACTGAGTTGCCCAGAACAGTTAATTGCCTTGGTGTATCCCTTTCTAATGGTGGATGCTCCATGGCCTGTGGTCTGTCCATAATAGAATTATTAGCACAATAGTCTAATCTAATAATTAAAGTATGAAGAGAACCTGACTTTTCTGAACCAGTTAGAAAATAAAACTGTAGACAGCAATTTAATGTTACTGGGTGATTTTAATTTTCCACACATAAACTGGGAAACATTACAGTCCCCTTGAGAGAAAATTTTTAAAAACTACTTTTAAACTTGGCCTAGAGCAATTGGTGCATCTCCCTACAATAAATAATAATATACTTGACTTCTTTTTTATGAATAACCCCAATCTATGTTCTTCCTCGGTTATATTACCATCTTTGGGAAATAGTGATCACAGTATGATCACATGTGACATTACACAACATGTCAAGTGTAACAAAGGAATAAGTAAATTTAAAAATTACTATAAAGCTGACTACACTAGTATAAAAAAGTATTTAACTACATGGAATTGGCAAAATTAATTAAAAGATCTTGACAAAAAAATGAAGGACACATTAGACTATTGTTTAGATACATGGGTACCAGACAGAGTTAAATACAATAATAATACTAAACAAAGAATACCTCTTTGGTGGTCTAACGATGTAAAACATATTATAAATAAAAAAAACATCGAGCCTACAAGAAATTTAGTAAGACCAAAAAAGACTCTGATTGGTGTAAGTTTAAGTTAATTGCAAAACAAACTAAACAAACAATAAGAATGGCAAAACAAAAACTTGACATTAACTTAGCTACAAATATCAAAGGTAATAAAAAAAGTTTTAGAATTATATTGGTTCTCTCAAACAAAATCATACAGGAATTGGCCCTCTAAAGTTAAACAATAAAATTAGAAGTAATGAATCAGAAATGGCTTCAGAACTTAACCATTACTTTACAAGTATATTTAGTCCTAAAGAACCCATTAATTTCAGTATACAACTGTCAGCTGATTTTATCTTTTTTTCTCTGAACAAGACACCCTTGAGGCCATTAATTTAATTTAATCAAAAATAATACATCTCCTGGACCCGTCTGTATACATTCCAAGTTCTTAAAAGAACTCTCAAAAGAATTAACTGGACCATTCACCTACTTATTTAATTCATCTGTGAACTGTGGTATTGCATTTCAATCTTGGCGGGTAGCTAATATAACCCCTATTCATAAGGGTGGTAATAAACAGCAGACATCAAACTATAGGCCAATTAGCTTAACATCACTTATTAGTAAAATTATTGAACATTTGATTCAAACTAAAATCTCCAACCATATTATAAGCACAGGTTGTATAGATATGTCACAGCATGCATTTACTCCTGGTAGGTCATGTTTAACTAATCTTATTAGTTTTTCAAACCCATCAGTAATGCTTTGGACAATGGCTTCCCAGTGGATATTTTCTTTCTGGACTTTGAAAAGGCTTTTGACACTGTATCCCATAAGATTTTGATTAAACAACTTCTTAATTTAAATTTGGATATTAATATAATTAAATGTATGGCATCATGGCTATCCGATAGACAACAAAGGGTGGTTATTCTTGGGCATGAGTCCGACTGCAGCCCAGTTACTAGTGGAGTACCTCATGGGTCTGTGTTGGGTCCTCTTCTCTTTAATATATTGGTTTCCAGTATGCAAACATCAAAGGAAGTTTGGATCAACAAGTACGCTGACGATTGTAAAATAGGTTGCCTTGTAAATGATATTTCATCCGCCAATATCCATACAAGAAAATTTAAACAGACTAACTACCTGGGCTGTCGATACTAAAATGAAGTTTAATGTGAATAAATGCAAAGTAATGCACATGGGGAACAACAATCAAAGATTTAACTATTCTATACAGAATATGAACTTAATGATCACGACTGAAGAAAAGGATCTGGGCATTACGATATCTAACAATCTAAAATTCAATTCTCATACTAATGAAACTGTTAAAAAATGCCACATGATTCTGGGTAACATTTTGAAACACATTAAAAGTAGGAAACAATCTGTTATTTTGCCATTATATTCCTGTCTCGTTCACTCACATCTGGATTATTGTGCCTCATTTTGTGCTCCAACTTCAACTGGCTATTTAAGTATGATAGAAAGGGTTCAACGTAGAGCCACTAAAATAATGGATAATATGTCTGATATGGACTATGGGTCCAGACTCAGAACACTCCAACTATATTCTCTGGAATACAGAATATTGAGAGAGGACCTAATTTATACTTTTAATGCCTACCAAAATGAATATCTGTTGAACACGATTGGATTAGAAAAGAATCTTGTATACAATCAAATGAGATCACATAATGTTTAACTTAAAACTTCATTATGCAAAACAAATAAACATTCCAAGTTTTTCACTCGGAGGGTCCTTTCAATATGGAACTCATTACCTGAAGATATTGTTAATAGCCATAACCTTCAACAGTTCAAGAAAAGACTTGACTCTTATATGGGTGACAGAAAATGTTCCTTCCATCGCTGAATTGTGGTGGCGAGTTCACTTGTGGGCATCTACCTCCTGAACTTGTAAACATCTATGAATCTATGAATCTTGCTGAACAGGGTGTATATCTATTAGATAGCTGGATGGGGTTCATTTGTGGGGGTGTGCGTCTGGAAGTACTAGGGTGAGATCTGGCTGCTGTCCTATTTGCAGTATGTATTACTTCTTGGGACAGTATGTCTGTTGATTGGTGGGGGTCTGTGAACCTCTCACCAGCCCGTTTCGTTTGTTTAACTGTTTGCACTTAGCACCATTCATTGTCCTCATCACTGACCTCAGGGGTTGCTTTTCTTTTCTTTTTTGATGTACTAGGACTATTGGAGTGTATGGAGATGTTAAATTTAGTAATAGTGTAATATGTTTTTAATTTATTGGCCATTATTTCCTGTTTTTTCTCTGGGTCTTCTAGCTGTTTAGTAAACATCAATAACTGTTCCTTAAGCTGGTTGTTTTCAACACATTTATTACAGTTATAGGTTTCCAGTTGCTGCTCCTTTGTATATAAGGCATACATGTGGCAGCAACTACATTCATAACCAATGTCCCCTTCAAGTGTAAGAACTTCATTCATCATGGTTACTCGATATGTTTACAAAAATACCCAGAGGATATAGGTTAACAATCCTCCCTTATGGTTACACACCAGTATAGTTTTGTGGCCTCCTCACCCACCTCTCCCACTGGACATGTCAGACATGTGCATGTAAACACTTGTGCCTCCACGCGCAGCACCATGCATGCCCTGCTCACTCACCCTGCTCACAGAGGAGCACTCTAAATACTGTCTTGTGACCTGGAGGTATTTATCTTTTGTTCCCTTCCTTCAGGTTGCACCTGGAAATGAGCCCCAGCTCAGTGTGTCTTTCATGGTTACCAATTTTCAGATACATTAGATAAATAAATAATACATAACCAGAAAAACAGCGTAGGAACCTACAGGCTAAATGTGGTCAAATTCAGAAATAATTCTAAGGAAAGAAATCTTGGGTACATGATCAGTACAGACCTTAGGTCCAGTTTGTACTGTAATTCATTTTCTAATCAAGCCAGACAGGCACTATACTGTGTTAGGCATTGATTTATCAGCAGATTCAGATAAAGTTATAATGCCTCTGTAAAGAAACTATCCAATACCCTTAACTGACTAATCATCTCAGTTTTGAGTCAGCACAGCTGAAATGGGATATTTTATAATTGGAGAGAGTCCAAAGAAAAGCTAATGAACTAGTGGAAAACACTGCAGACCTACCATTTGAAATAAGAAATGGTTTTGTTCTTCTTGGAGCAAAAATGATAAAGGGGTGATCTGTTGTTTCTCTATAGAAGAATAAGACAACCATACATGTGCAGCTCCATGAATCTAACACTAAAAATTCATGCACATGGTACTAGGGGGACAAAAGTCCCTACTTCTACAAAAATAATTTTAAACTCAGGTCAGTAAGCTTTCATTTTACTCAGACAGTCATAGGGTGTGGAATAAACGTCCAGCTGCCCTGGTGGAATCTAATTAATTTTTAACTTTTAAAAATCATTTTAGATAAACTGATGGACAAGATTAAAACAATTTATTACTACCATATATAAAAATGATTAGGAATTTTACTAACTTTGATTTACAAGGATTTCATGCAAAATTACATGATGCTGATCGGTCTTTTTTGCTTTCAATCCCAGATGTAAACTGTGCCTTAAATTTTTTAATAACAGAGTTTATAGCAGTTTTAGATGATTTTGGCCCCTTATATTAAAAGACGTAAGTCAGGGAAAAATCTGGATGGATAACCATACCCTTGTTACAATTAATGAGAATATGACAAACTTTGGAAAAAGTGTAAACAGGATGGCTTGCCTGCAACTTTTCATGAATATTGACCTGCACGTAACAATTGTAATGTCTAGATTAAATTGGCCAAACAGGATTACTTAAAGAAAAAACAAGCAGCTGAAGAGTTGGTGTATCCTGTTTGTATTTTAATGAATCTGTCCTTTGTCACTGGTCAAGTTCCTAATCTTTGGAAACACTCCCTAGTTGTGTCAGTTCACAAGTCTGGCCCAGTGTCTGATTTCAGGAATTACAGATCAATTTCCATCTTGTCTGCTTTGTCAAAAATTCAAGAGAGAATTATCTATAGACAACTCTTGAATATATTCATAGTTATGGATTGTTATCCCTGAGTCGACACAGTTTCCAGAAAGAACATGGTACAGAGACTGTCTTGGTTGAGTTCATGAACATGGTCCTAGGAGGAATGGAGAGGGGTTGTTTGACTGGGGCTACATTTGTGGACTTGACCAAGGCATTTGATTTGGTTAACCATGAGCTATTGATTGCTAGATTGGAATCTTTGTGTGTAGGTAAGTCTGCTCTGTGTTGGTTTTCAGACTATCTCCACAACATATACCAAATGGTGAAAGGTAGAGGAACCATCTCTGATAAAGTTTTGGTTAAGTGTGGAGTCCCACAGGTTTCCATACTTGGACCAATATTATTTTCTTTATTTTTTTGATAAAATCTCCTCGGTACTACATACTGCTAAATCTACTCTTTATGCAGATGATGCAGTAATTTATCTGCATGGGTCAACAATAAGTGAGTTAAATCTTGAGTTAACAAATGAGATGTCCAGATTATACCATTAGCTAGCTTCAAATAAACTGGTGTTGAACAAAGCGAAAACAAAAACGATGGTATTTTTGACTGCACCTAGGTTAAGGGATACGGGTTCTTCTCTTAAAATGTTGGCCGCTGATGGGACAATATATGAGAATGTAATGAGTTTTCAATATCTGGGGGTCACATTGGACACTACTTTAACTAAAGATTTGCATTTGGCTAAAATATCTTTCAAGGTTCATTCCAAAATTGCATTGCTATATAGATTACAGTAGTTTTTGTTCAGTTAGACAGGACTTGCAATTACAAAATCATGTTTGTATCCTATAGTTAATTATGCTGCCATAATTACAGATAATGCTTCCACAAGTGTACTAAATAAATCTGTTTTGTTTGCCCTTTCAGTCAATAGGCATATACATCACTGTGTGATTTTACATGAGATGGGATGGTTACCCACCCAGCTAAACTATACATTTTTTGTTAGTTAAATTTGTACATAGGTTGGTGCATTGAGGAGCCCCTCAAAGCTTGTTACCATATTTTTAACAATATCAGTCTCACAATTATTTAGAGCTAGGTCTGATAATACTGTATTTAAACTTCCTCCCATGAGGGCTTCTTGTGGGCAGCAGCATTTGCTTACAAACAATTGAAATGGGGTCCCTATTGATATTAGGAATTTAGGATCAACTGAGCTTTTTTCTAGAATGTTGCTTCAGTATTTACTGTCTCTGTCAGAATGTAAGTGTTATGACTGATTTGAATTCATTTTACTTTCAGTGGTAAGAGGTTTAATTCAAATAAAAGGCAATACGTCTTTACCCAGACAGTGGTAAACCCATGTAACTCCTTTTAAATAGAATTATAAGCAAAAATAAAACAGAGTTTAAAAATAGATTAGACAAATATCTGAGTCAGGGTAGTGCATTGTATTATTAAAACTAATGGAGTAAAATGTGCACTGCACCAAGTAGCTCTTACCTCTCTTTATATGAACCTTTGTATGTATGAGAAGTGACTAGGCTGCCCTTAAACATTCTGGTACTGTACCATAGAAGCCACGGAACAAAACAACAAACAATGCTGTTTACCACCAAAATCAGTCTTTAAAATTTATAACATAGAAACATAGAAATTGTCAGCAGATAAGGGCTGCTAGGTCCATCCAGTCTGCCCGTAGGCCCTATACATTGTATGTGGCCACTGACACTATGTGATCAATGGCTTTTTATCACTCCCTCCCCTCTCAAGCTTCCCTTTTGCCTGTCCCAGGCATGTTTAAACTCCTCCACTGTGCTTGACCCCACTACCTCCTGTGGCAAACTATTCCAAATGTCAACTACCCTTTCTGTGTAGAAAAACTTCCTCACATTACCTCTTAATCTATCCCCTTCCAATTTCATAGTGTGCTCCCTTGTTCTAGTACTTTTTCTACATTGGAAAAGGTCCCTCACCTGTACCTTGTTTATGCCCTTTTGGTACTTGAAAGTTTCAATCATGTCCCCCCGCTGTCTCCTCTCCTCCAGTGAGTACATACTGAGGTCCCTTAGTCTCTCATTTGTTTTGTGGTGCAAGCCCTGCACCATCTTTGTTGCCCTTGTCTGGATAGTCTCCACCTTATCTATGTCCTTGCACAGGTGTCACCTCCAGAACTGCATGCAGTACTCCAGGTGAGGTCTTACCAATGATTTATTCATTGGCATCACCACCTCCCATCTCCTGCTAATGATACCCCTGCCTATGCACCCCAGCATGCCACTGGCCCTCCCTGCTGCCTTTGTGCACTGCTTTGATACCTTAAGTTCATCAGAGATGATAACCCCTAGGTCCCTTTCATCTTTGTTAACAGTCCGCTTCTCCCCTCCTACCTGTAGCTCTCCCCAGGGTTCCCCCTACCCAGGTGCATTATTTTGCATTTTTTTTGCATTGAACCTCAATTGCCATATCTCTGGCCATCTTTCAAGCTTCTCCAGGTCCCTCTTCATTTTCTGCAACCCTTCTGAAGTATCCACCCTGTTGCAGATCTTGGTGTCATCTGCAAACAGGCAGACCTTTTCTTCCAGCCCCTCTGCAATGTCACTAATGAAGACATTGAACAGGACTGGTCCTAGTGCTGATCCCCTGTGGTACCCCACTGGCCACTCCCCTCCCCAGATTGTACCCCATTTGCCACCTCCCTCTGTCTCCTGCCTGTTAACCAGTACCTAACTGAGTTCACTACCTTGTCTCCCATGCCCAGACTACCCATCTTGTTAATCAGCCTTCCATGTGGGATGGTGTCACAGGCTTTGCTGACATCTAGGTAGGCAATGTTGACAGCCCCCCCTGATTTATTTCTCTAGTCACCCAATCAAAAAAATCTATTAGAATATTTGACATGACCTTCCTGCTGTGAATCTGTGTTGCCTCAGATCCTCAGCACTTTTGGATTCCATATGTGCCATTATCTTTTCAGCAGTGTCTCCATGATCTTTCTCACCACTTAGGTGAGGTTGAATGGTCTGTAGTTCTCCACATCCTCACTACTGCCGCTTTTGTGCAGTGGGATTACATGTGCCCTCCTCCAGTCCTCTGGAATGACACCTGTGTTGAGTGACTCAGTTAACAGGGCCACCAGAGGGGCTGCTGGTTACCTTCGCAGCTTCCTTAATATCCGCAGGTGTATGCTGTCTGGCCCCATGGCCTTATTCACCTTCAGCTTTGTGAGTTCTTCCAGAACTCTCTCCACTGTGAATGGACTGGTGTCTACTACCCCCCCATTGCCTCTTCAACCCAACTGTGGTCCTTGACCTTCCCCCTCTTTAGTGAATACCAAACAGAAGTATTTGTTCAGTATTTCTGCCTTGTCCAGATTCCCCTCCTTACACTCTCCCTTCTCCCCTTTGAACCTCACAATCTTTACCTTTTTTCTTCTTTCACTGCTATACTTATAATAAAGTTTACCTTTTTGACTGAATCAGAAAAATCATTTGTGAGTCTTTTCATTAATTGTATCTTGCATTCATTGTACTCAATATCCATTAGGATTTGTCCATGTTATCTGCATTTGACTGTAGCTCTGTGATAATGTTAAGTACTCAAAAAAATAATGGAAAACATAAACTGAGATAATGTCTCAGGACTCCACTTTTCATAAAAGTATCACTTTTTACTTTAATCTATTGTAGTAAAACCAGATAACAAAATGGATGAACTCCTCAATATTTTATTAATAATTATAAAATGGGCTAAAGAAATCCAGCATTCTGATTGGCTACTACATCATCTGAGCCGTGTCCTTATCAGATGATATAGTAGCCAACCAGCACTACCCTACACTCCTCAGCCCCATAACACTAACAAATCAGTGAGCTGTGCCAGCTGAAAACAGAAACACAGACTGGCACAGCTCACAACGTAACATCCTTCTCACCGAGCTCATGGTCTGCCGCCCCCCCAAACACACATTGCGCGCAACCTGCATAATACAAAAAGAAAAAAAAGTAAAAAAAAAAGTGAGTACCTCGAATAGTTTTTTTTTCTGTCCCTATCTTGTCTCTTCCTGACAGGCGAGCTCTTGCTCTCACTTTCAGCTCTTCAATTAAAAAGCTCCATCACAAACAGCACCGTAACCTCCAGTATCTCGCAACGTGCCCTACATGTCCTGTCTCCATATTTTCTACTGAGTAGACAGAAGGGAACTAATAAATATAAAAAAGTGACATCTGAAAACTTGCCACAGTACCAACCACAATCTCCACACTTCAGCGGACAACCAGAAGTAAATCACTAATGCTCATCTCCATCCTGTGGTCACAAATAAAAATAGTCATTCTCTAAAGCAAAAAGAAACAAAATAAAATAGTTAAGCAGCACAAAATGCAACCTAATACACAACCTCATGCTTAAAAATAAATGAAATCTTGACTGGAGCGAGGCGGGCTGGGACGGCTACTGGAAATAAAAAATAATCCTGATACTGCTACCGATTTCTCTCCCGATATTTAAAAAAAACCATTATCTCATTCAACAACTATTTATTTCTCACTCAGATACTATACTGTCAATGAAACAGTTTGACACACACTTACTAAGTGAACTATTTTTTTTACCATTTCAGGTACTGAAATCTCCTTTTGTTATATTTTTTACTACTTCATGTTTTTTTGTTTTATCCATAAAATAATTACTTGGATGCCCATTTTATAAGTGCAATAACACACTCCTAGGTGTGGTTTATCACCTGATAAGAGCACGCCCAGTGGCATAAGGCACTGGGCGCAAGCGCCTCATGCCTTAGTACACCCCTGGGCATGCTCTTATCAGGCGATAAACCACCCCTCATTGTGTGTTATTGCTTGCAGAATGTATAACTCTGGAGATGTTCTGTTTTTAGATCACATTCTTATATTAATTCCCTGCTGGTTTCATCAATTTTACAGCAGTAGGAGAGTTTCAGTATTTAGAAACCTGAAGAAACAGACGTCCCACTAACTAATAACAGCATGACCACAGAGCCACAGTATGTGTTATTCATTCAAATATGAAAATACTGTAACACAAGGACATACAGTATGAATTTATATAATTTTAATCAAAGTGTCTGATACTATACATGCATTGTAATGCAGTTTTGTTGCAAGTACATAATGCTCACATCCTAGTGTACTGCTGTCAGAATTAGAGATACAGTAAAGAAAAATGTAATGGTAATACTAGTGCGAAGTCTGGAACTTTGCATTACAAGTAGAAGGGAGAAGTTCCCTGACTTCAAGGATGAAGTCCTGAAAAAAACATTTTAAGCAACCTACACCACCATAACTCCATCATCCAGTCTGCCACTCACCAGGTCCAACAATTTAAAGTAACTATCCACCCTAATACACCCATTCCTTGCCCCCCAGTCCTGATAAGCCAAAGTTACATGTTGTACATTATATGTAAAAATCTATTCCACCTCCTAAGCTGAGGCAGCAGAAACCCATACACCAACTCCCACCACCCAACAGACCCAGTACACAACCAAGACCCCAACTCCACTAATGTACACCACTTACCCCAAAAGAGTACTTATCTTATACTTCTGTACCTGTAAAGTAGAAAACTGTTCCTAACTGCAGTGACCAGCCAGACCTCCTTGTTCATTTGTCCACCATCACTTAATAAAAATGGTGACATGCTCTACAGTAACACTTTAATGGCTGCCAACAGTGACCAATCAGGTGGTACTCTAGAGCATGTTGGCTTCTGACAGCAGGAAGATGGCTAGCCTTGGGCACATGCCATAACTCTTCTGAGCTGCACAATCATAGTTGCAGCTGATGCATTGCGCATGATTCCTCGGGAAGATATACAAGCTGAACTACCTTATAAGTGAGAGCTAGAATGATTTTTTTCCTGAGCCCCAGCTAAGTAATTGATTTAAGAAACCACCTTTCCTGAAAAAGTGTAATTTGCCATGAAATGTAGACTCATGGGGTGGAAGATAAAACAAAGTATATTTAGATAAATAAGTAGTTGAACCTTCTTTTCTGTTTATGTATGGACCTTTTACTGCCTGTAGAGGACTTTCTCTAACCTGCAATATTTCCTGCTAGTCACACTCTGGGCATCCTGGATAATTGATTTTGTGACTACAGAGCATGTTACCAGTTTCATTTATTGATGGGGGAGCTGAAAAACATAGAGGTCTAACTAGTCACTGTGGCTAGAGGCAGTTTTATAGGTTTTGTTAATAATTTTCTGCCAGAAAAGACACACTAGGATAAGGCTTCTTTCCAGGTGCATCCTGGGAGCACAGGGAAGTTAACTCATTGTTAGCTGGAAACACTTTTTAAAGTCTGAGATTTCATTGCTTAACCTTGATACAAAATGAGCACCTAGGCAACTGACTTGCTGTAGGTTACACAGTACGTAAGTATTGACTGTGGGATTCAAGTGTAGTTCTTAAAGTTTGCAGCTCAGTACTCCTAACCAGTACACTATACTGCCTCCCAAGTTCATAAGTTTTCCACTTTACAAGTGTGGCAAGCTATCCTACTGCTAGCACTTATTTGTAGATACAATGCTGTTGTATATATTTTTGTTATTTAATTCTATGTAAATGTACATGATTGTGTCAGCAAAGGCACATAGAGAAAAGATTGGATTTTTTTTTAGAAAGGTGTTCGACCTTCCTCTGACCTACAAGGCCAGCCTTGCTTGCAGGAATTGGACAAGTTCTTGTCAAAAAGCTTGGGGATACATGATCAAAGAGTAGTCCTTTAAAGTTGACTGGCCAAGGGAAAGAGAAGTAATACAATCTGTTTGTATAATCATATAACTTACAGGGTCTTCCTTATAAATAATTATAAAATGGGCATCGGATTTTGTGTGTCCTGATTGGCTGAGAGGTATCTATACCCATGTCCTTATCTGGACATAATGTGCCAACCGGCACCTCTTCAGCCATTAAGGACACAGAACAACAGGTATCACTGTGCCACCCGCCAAGCTCTCCATTTTAAAATCAGACTTTGGTTGCCGTCGCCAACCTGAAGCACTCCCTCCCACACACACACAACCAAAACCAAGTATACTACACCATTTTCCATGACTTCATTCTCCCAAAAAAGAAAAAACTGACAAACTAACCAGTACTCTGAGCAACAACATCTGCACCAGTAACCGACGCCACGGCTCCCCCACAGATTTCAATTTATTCAGTTCGGTCCTCCGCTCCATTTCTGCAGACTGTCATTTGTCCAGCTGTCTCTTCCGCTCCGTTCCTTCGATTCCCCCTCCCTGCACCTATCTGTTCAGCCTCACCTTTGTTACCCTTTCGACCTTAAACAAAAAAAAAACAGATACCTTTGCTCTGGGTATTTCCCGTTGCTACAATCGGAATCATTTCAAAATTGCGAACCTGGAAATGGCTCTCTATGGTGGCCGGCATGAGACACGCTCGCTCAGTCTGTACCAGGCATCAATTAAAAACCAAAAAAAAAAACAAAACTAAAAGCTGTAATTTCCGATCATTTATCGTGCTGATATGAATAACCTTTCCTTTTCCTAGTTCTGCAGGAGACACAATGCCACACTACTAAATGCCATGGGGTTACGGGGACAAGTACATAAAACTGATGAAATATCCCTGGGGAGATATCTTAAGAGCCTAAATGCAATCAGGGTGGGCTTCTTCAGTTTTCAGGCGGGAGATTAAAAGTCTCTGGAGAAGGTGCCGTACAACCTAGTGTGTGTGTGTGTGTGTGTGTGGGGGGTAGCACCATTCATTGCAGTCACACACTACATAAGTTACCTGAATAGGAGGGACTATTTTACCACTTCAGTGTGAAAACCTTAAAATGTGTAAACATTTTGCAATTCTTTGAATTTTTTTTTCTTAAATAATTACTTGTGAGGGCCCATTTTATAAGTGCAATAAGACACTCCGAGGTGTGGGTTATGGCCTGATAAGAGCACTTCCCAGGTGCAAAAGGCACTTGGTGCAAGCGCCTCATGCCTCATAACGCAAACTGGGGCGTGCTCTTATCAGGCCATAAGCCACACCTCGTCGTGCCTTATTGGTTACTTAAATTAAGCCAATTCAAAATCCCAGGATGAGAGAAGCTGTTTCCACTGTTGTAAGCCCTTAAGATCAAAAGGGAAATGGTCTTAGAAAAACGGTAACAAAAAAGGTTCCCACAGTACACTGACATTTTTTTTTATTAGTGCCAGGAAACATCCTACTAACAGGCCTGTGTGAGATTATAAACCCTGTGTTAACTATAGGAATCTGATATCAAAGATGATTAGGAAAATAAAACTTTGAGAAAGCTCAAGAGTGACACCCGGTGGACTAAAGTGGAAGGGCCAACCTTTATTCACAGACTGGGGGGGGGTCTTTTGTATAAACTCTCCAGCACAGACACTCAGAACCATTTTGTTATTCTGTTTGGACTCCTTCCTCCTGACTACAAGTAAACACCTGTCAGAACAGAGACTGCCTAAGAACCAAAGGCAGCTATAGAAAGACAGAAATATTTTGCAAACCAGTGATTCTCTGGACTTTGAAATCCTCATACCTCAGGTAGACTAGTTAACAGTGTTAGTGTGTTTTCATTGTACATTTTTCCTTTTTTTTGCCTGTATACTGTAACCCAAATTAGTATTCCTCTTTTGGCTATAATGGTAGTCATTTAAGTATTTTAGTAAAACATTTGTTTTACTAAAGAATTCAACGTGTGTGAGAATTTCTTATATTGTATGTGTGACTGTAGAAGGTTTAGTCATAATCTGTGACAACTGTTACTTGCTTAGAGGGGCCACCATAAGCAACCAAATTGAGAAAAGGGTCTGTAAGGGACATCTGTAATGATAGAGAGAATATCACAGTCTATAAAGATTTCGAACCAGGCTGTTGCATGTCCTGTAGGGAAAAGGCCAAATCAGGTTTTTACGCTGCTACCCTGAAAAGAGTGTGATACCTGGGTCTTCCTCCTGTGTGTAATAGCCAAGGAAGGGTTCAAATTTTGCCACAAGACTTGAGACTGGTATTTGCCCTTATCCAGAGCTAGAGGGACATCCTGGATCCTTATGACAGAGGTGCAGTCATGACCTTGGTGAGCATTCTAAAACACAAGGAGGGTATCCCTATCCCCCCATCACAGATCAAACTTAAGGGTGGGCACTGTGCACTCAGTGGGCTTGACCCCCAGGAGTGGGTTCATGACAAGTACAGAAGAATATCTTTTGGGGGCAAGAAGGGGGAAAGAAGGTGGTAAAATGCCAGAGGGTAGTGGAGTGGGATAGATGCCAGTTTGTTTACTGGGTCTATGGGTGGGGGCGGTAGGTAGTGGGGTTCCATTTTTACAACCTTGGTGGTGGGAAGAGCTTCTTTATGTTTTTTGTATATTATATGCAACACTGCAGGAACTGGGGAGGAGGGAGGCATGGGTACTATATATGTGTGTGTGTAGTTATTTTTAATATTTGGCAGTGGGGTGGAACAATGGAACTATGTGGGCAGAGGGTGTTTTTTTTCTTTCTTCAAATTCTGATTGTTTAAAAAAACACCACTACATATAGTGGTATCTCACTATACATACTTCTTTCCAGGTGATGTACCCACTTCACTAGGTGAAGACAGGAAGAACTATGCTTAGTGGCACCATCATCAGCAAAGAGCCACTGTGTATTGCCCCTGCCTGCAAAACTGGTGAAGAATTTTACAAAGTGAACTTGCCAGACTTTGTGCATCTCTAGTCACAATGAATGTCCCAACAGGCCACAACTATGACATTTGGACTACAGAACGAATAACATACATGACAGATATTGCTAAAGAACACACTACTGTACATCTAAATCCTTCTGAAGCTGGTTGT
This sequence comes from Neoceratodus forsteri, assembly GCA_016271365.2. Taxonomy (NCBI): domain Eukaryota; kingdom Metazoa; phylum Chordata; order Ceratodontiformes; family Ceratodontidae; genus Neoceratodus; species Neoceratodus forsteri. Next base: position 1,320,149,767 of record CM028132.1, read on the forward strand.
TGGGTATGGGACAATAGAGAGCCACCAGCCAGTATGACTGATTGAGGTCTTAGCTCTGCTTGCCCCCCTTTTAATTATCATTAATATCCATAGTTTACACAGTCGGTTTTGTAACTGTTTCACCACACATCTGTTTGTAAGGGTCTTACCTTTTCAGAAACTGTTGTTTGCAGTGACAATTTCGGCACCTCAGTTTTGCTTCCCTGAAGTTTGTGTTCAGTAAACCTCTGAGGCCAAAGATGACAGCTGGATTCTCACAACTCAGTGTGGCAGATGTTCTAGAAATAAAGCACATGTTACATCAAGTATTAGTTGAACTGCTGTGGTAAAAAAATGTATTTGGCATGTTATCTCAGTTAAAGGAGCTTCCTCCTCCACTTTATTGATGTGGAAAGCCAAGTAGGCTAAGAGGATGACTGAGGGGAAGTGGTGGGCTAAACAGGTAGCCAAGCATGACAAGTTCCTAAAATTAGTGTGGGCCAGGGTTGAGAACCTGAGAACTGTGGGATGCACAACAACCTCTATCTCACAGATTTTTCTGAAGTTCTCAAAAATCAGGACTATGCTAGGACTTACAAAACATTTAACATGTATTCAGTGGCATCAAAGGAAGGGTCTCTTGAAACCAATAAGGCCCAAACATACTTGGCACCCACTCCCAAACTTGGTGAATGATGCTACTTGATCCTGGCTAAATTTCTCTAAATGTATCTAACATTTTAATTGTAATAAAAATGTTTCTGTAATAGCAAGGGTTCATTAGAGTAGGAGTCTATGACCACTCCCAAGACTCTTTCCAGCACAATGAAGAAATGTTATTTTATTATGCTTTACAGTTTCATTACGCAAAATATCCCAGCTGATATGCAACATTTTAGTCATAGTGGGCCTCTGCTGCTACCCATTTCCACAGCTGAGTGAACTGGAGCACTCAGAGGTTAAGTGACTTGTATATGGTCACACAGTGAGTACTGGTCTCTGCTTTGATTTCAATGTGTGATCTTCCAGTTCCCAAGCCAGTGCTCTAAAGGCTATGAAGAAATATCAATGTTTGATTTTATGGAATTTCAGGGAAATTTTATGAAGTTCAATGACATTTTGCAGAAAATCATGGACTTTTGAGAAATTGCACACATTTGTTTGGTCATAATTGAGTTGTTTGTTGAGCTGGAGACCTGCAAGTAGAGATGCAGTGAAGTTTTACTACGCGGGGTAAAACTGCTGTGAAGCCAGTAATTTCACCCCATGTAGCACTTAGCATAATTTTTCCAAATAACCCATTATTCACCATTTGTGACTTTGACTTGCTTTGGGGTTTTTTAAGTGAAAATTGAACTTAAAACCCCCAAAGCAAGTTGAGGTCACAAATGGAGAATCCCAACACCACCCCTGATCTATCCCTGCTGTCTAGTTAACCTCCAACCCACTCCCCTAACCCTGAGTCAGATCCAGTTAAAAAATATAATATTTTCCCTGGTATCTAGAGGCCCCCAACCCCCCACCCTGTCAGGTAGTACCCCAGCCAGCTCCCCCCAACCTGAGTCAGATCCGTTTAAAAAAATATATTCTTTTCCTGGTGTCTAGTGGCTCCCCACCCCACCCCCCACCAATCATCTCTAGCAATGGCAGGACCAGAAAGAGAGTGAGAGAGAGAGAGAGAGAGAGAGAGAGAGATGTGCATGTAAAAAGGGAGAAGATAAATTCATTGTGGCTTGGTTTTATATCTGACATTTCTGTGATAAAGGAAAGAGGAATTATTTGAATTTTGGGGAGGAATCCAAGTATTTGGTAGATTTTGAAGGGGAAGCTACAAAGATCAGGATCTCAGGTCACTGGAGCAGTTGGATTCCCCCCTTGAAGCACAGCAAAGGAATTTTGTACTGTGTTTATGTGGGGTAGCACCATGCAAGGCAGCAAAGGTGGGAATGAAAGTCTGTCCGAGTTCAGGGATCTGGATGGGTTTTACTATCCGCTTACTGGTAGGTCCTCCAATTATATATCTACTGTATGTGATGGATGTATATGTATCAAAGCACTAAGAAGGAACAGCTTTCCTTTTTCTAAAATGCTAAGTTGAGTTCCCAGTCCATTCACAATTGCACCTGTTGGTGGTGGTTACTGGTGGTGGGTCTTTTACTAATCAATTTCTATTTCAAAATCATCTACACTGGCTGCATCATGTGCATGAGTCGTTGCATGCTTTGGGTGGGCTCCTACATCTTCCTTTACCTTTCTCCCTACACAATTACAAACTCAGCTCTGCTGTTTTCTTTTTTATTCCCAGGGCTGCAGTGATGGCAGTAAAGAAAGTGGCTAATATTGTCATGGTTAAAATTAAAGGTTTTGTAGCCACTAGCTGGTATGGCAAGCAACTAGGGTTAACCCCCCATGCACACACATAATAGCCAGCAGCTCTTGTTAAAGGGCAACATGAGTATCCTGACACTAAAATGTCTCTGCATTTGGGCCATAGCAGTTGTGAACCCTGTACCCCCCCATCCACACTCACCAAAGTGTGTAGACCTTGTTTATACTTTGTGTGGTGAAGCAAGCAAAAAGAGGGTATACTATTGACCCTCCAATAAAAAGTGGGTATAATTCCCACCACAGCACTGTTCATACCTGTTATATTTGAGGTGTGGGAATGACACACATCCAACCTGGTTTGCTCACTTGAGGCTTGCTCTAGACATTCAGTGTTTTGTTAATATTTCATACTAGCAAAAGATGAGGAAGAAAAGGCAAGAAAAGCAGAACCTTTTTTTGTCCACACTATTATACCCTCGGCACAGTGTATATCCTCTGGGTGGCATGCTGCCTGCAGGGAGAATTACTTGGCACTATCTATTTTGTTTCCCTGGGGTGGGACATTCAGACTGTGCCAGGCAGGGGTGCAAGCCTGAGCGCAGTGCAACTGGGCCTGCATGAGGTATGGACCAGGAGATATTCACAGTCTCATGTGGCTCCTCAGCACCATTGAATATGGCACTGAGGGCACATGCACACTCCATGGGCTCAGAGGCACTGCACCAGCGCAAGTGGCAGGAGGGGAGCGGGGGGATGCACCAGCGCAAGTGTAGTTGTGCTAGGTGCATCAACCACGATATTCAGCACTGGGCATGCAAATGAGGCCATTATGCATGCAAGGTGCAAATGAGTCCATTTGCATATCATTATGGCCCCATTTGCTGTGGTGTGCCTACCCCCAGCGACTTGTGCCTGGCACCCTGCCAGGCTGCAGCAATCGGGGACCGATGTCCTGCTGACCTTAGGCGGGCTCCACACCCGTGCACCAGATCATGGGCATATGTTGTTTAAATCCCTGGTGGTCCAGGGATCCGCTCTCCTATGCCTGATTACAGGCATAAGTTAAATAAATCCCTGGTGGTCCAGTGGACCACTATCCTATGCTTGATTGAGGGTATAAGTTAAATAATTCCCTGGTGGTCCAGTGGACCGCTATCCATCACCTGATCATGGGCTTCAAAAGAGTATAACCCCGGTGGTCCAGTGGAAACCCCCCCCAAGCGCCCAATCACAGGTGGAATGAATGAAGGGCACCCTGGTGGTCCAGTGGTACCCCCAGCCAATAGGGCCAAGACCACCCTGCACCCCAGTCAATGGCAGACAGCAGCACCCTGCCCGCAAGCCGCCCGGCCCCGCCCGCCGACTAACAGTGTACAGTAGGGTCTGTATGCCTGCGGTCCACTGCTTGGGTCAATGGGCAGGCAGACCATACTGTACTACACAGGCCTGGTGTGAATGGTTCATTCCATTTCAGGCCGATAGTCTAATATATCTCTGCGCCATTGACTACGCAGACCAATAGATATATAGACCTACAGTATGCTGTCAGTCGGCTGGCAGTGGGTGGCTTGTGGGAAAAGTGACCCGCTGCTGACTGGGGGGTGCAGGGTGGGGAGGTCTCAATGGGCAGGTGGATGGGGGGCACCAGGGTGTCCATAGTTCATTCTGCCCATGATTGGGTGCCGGGGGGGGTTCCACTGGACCACCAGGGTTATACTTCACTGAAGCCCATGATTGGGTGATGGATAGCGGTGCACTGGACCACCAGGGATTTATTTAACTTATGCCCATGATCGGGCAATGGATAGCAGTCCACTGGACCACCAGGGATGTATGTAACAGATGCCTATGGATGGGAGAAGGGGAGGGCACAATGCCCCCTGGGCAGGAGACATGTGGATTGTGTCCTGGATGGTCGGGTGGCCACCCACTGCAGGCGGCTGCCATGTTGCACCTTGCAATATGGCCGCTTGCCTGTGGGTGGCCAGGACTTATTCCTGGATTCGCCAGGCACAACTTTGTGCCCCACTGAGCAGCACAAGGTGGGTATGTGCCAGCATATGCGCCGCACATCCCAGGCTTAATATCAAGATGTGCTGCATATGCATGGGCATGCCCCCATACTTGTGCCACATACATTACTGTTGCGACCCGGTGCAGCAGGGGTTGTGCAGTGTAACTGGCCCCATTGCATATCACACCAGGGCTCATCGGTGGATTGCACATGGTGCATCCCTTTTGAATATCCCATCCCTGGTGTCTAGAGGCCCCCACCCCTCCCACCCTGTCATGTGTATCCCCAACCCCGCTCCCCCCAACCTTGACTGGAGCGGGCCACTGGCAAATCCCTCCACTCATCTCCATGGCTGGCAGCGCACCTAACTTACAGTAGCTTAATGAATGAGTGCGTGCTTGTACAAGCACGTGCTCATTCATTGACAAGTCACAGTAATTTACTCAGTCCTGCTGGAGTGTACAGAAGGGGAAGGGGCTGCTCTGGTGTCTCATGTGGGGGCAGGATGGGTACACAACACCTTTACCCCATCCCAATGCCCCAGCCAGTGACCAGAGTAGTCCCCTACCCTTCTTCTGTACAACTGCAGGACTGAGTCAATGATGTGATTCTGTCAATGAATGAGTGTGTGCTTGTACAAGCACATGCTCATTCATTGAGCTGGAGTTGGGTGGGCTGCCGTGTGGAGGTGAGGAGGATGTATGTGGGCCCGCCCAGTCAGGGTTTGGGGGGAGGGGTGAGGTACTATATGCCAGGGTGGAGGGCTACTAGACACCAGGGGGAAAAAATAGATGTTTTTTAAGCATCCTGAAGAAACACAAAGTACTCACAAACATGTGAACTTTGAATTACTTTTGGATGCATAGTTGTTCACTTCGCTAGGTCTTCCAGTCCCCAAAGCAAGCACAGCAAGAAAACAGAGAATTGAAGATTTTAACAAATGGTTAGTGGCATGGTTTCAGGCCAAGAGGTACGGGTTGGTGGGAGGGTGGGATAGGATCTGGGAGGACAGTAGTCTATTCGCTAGGGATAACCTTCACTTAAGTGAAGAGGGAAAGAAGGTGTTGAAACAGAGGATTGAAGAGTACATTAAGGTAGCTGAGAATTTAAACTAGGAGTGGGGGGTGGCTGGAGGAGAGTGGGCATGCAGAGGCTACATGATGGGAGGTCACACAGGCTTACCCCCCAAAACAGGATCAAAGGACTGGAAGAAGGTACTAATGGGGAAGCTAGAAGGGGAGAGCTGGGGGAAGGGATGGAAGGTGATCACCGTAAATATTAGAAGCCTGGGGAATAAAATGACAGTGTTACAGACCCTCATGGTGTGGGGTTGGGGGTTGACATGGCAGCCATCACGGAAACTTGAGCCACTCAACACCATGACGGGGACCTGGTGGTACCAGGATACAGGATGTTCCACAGGGATAGGATAAAAGGGAGAGGGGGAGTGGTGATATACATGAAGGATGGACTGAAATGTGTAATGGAGGAGGGAGGGGAGGGCAGCACAGAATCCTTATGGTTGTTAATCCAGGATTCAAAGAATAGGACTCTTCAGATAGGAGTGGTGTACAGGCCACCTTCCCAGATGGAGGAGTTGGACAGGGAAATAGCAGAACAGATTAAGGGGACATGCAGGAAGGAGAGTGTGGTGGTCATAGAGGACTTCAACCTACCAGGAGTAGATTGGGGTACCCCAGCGACAAACAGTAGATGGGAACAGGTACTGCTGGATGCTTTCCAGGACAGCTTCCTGGAACAGATGGTCAGCGAACTAACCGGGGGGAGAGCACCCTGACCCTTGTGCTGACTAATGGGGATTATGTGAGGGATCTGAAGGTGGATGAACCACTGGCAAGGAGTGACCATTGTTCCATATGATTCATGCTGAAGATGGGTAAAGAGAGAGCAGTATCCAACACGAAGGTACTGGACTTCAGGAGGGTCAACTTCACAAGGATGGGGGAAGTAGCAAGAAAGTACCTGGCCAGAATCCAGCCCAATATAGACACTTACCAGAGATGGGAGTTCATAAAGATGGGGCTAATAGAGGCTAACAAATCCTGCAGAAAGGCTCAGAGAAAGAAGTCTAGGGTGAAAAAGCCAAGCAGGATGAGTAAGGATGTTATGGAACAGGTAAGGAGGAAAAGGAAGGCCTTTAGGAGATACAAGAAAACTGTGGGGGGGACAGGGAGGAGCACCTAAAAGTAGCAAGGGAGGTGACAAGGGCAGTAAGAGCAGCAAAGGTGTCAAAGGAGCTCAGGCTGGTGACAAGGCATTAAGGAGGGAAAGGATTCCTTCAAGTACATCAGGGAGAAAAGGAGTTGCACAAATCAGATAGTGAGGATTAGGATGGAAGGGGGAATGGGTGGAAAAGGGGGGAGAAAAGGCAGAAACACTTCATCAATATTTCTGCTCAGTATTTACTAAGGAGAAGGGGTGAGAGATCCCCAAGAGGGGGGGGAGGCAGGAATGGGGGGGGAGTGGTGACAGATGGAGTAATCACAGAGAGTAGAGTGCTGGAGGCATTGAGGCCACTGAGGGTGGACAAGGCATCAAGGCCAAATGGCATCCACCCCAGGATACTGAAAGAACTGGCAGAGGTCCTAGCAGGCCCCTTGGTGGACCCGTTCAGTGCCTTATTGGATGCGGAGTGTGTACTTCAGGATTGGAGGATGGCTAATGGCTCATGTGGTACCCCTCCATAAGAGTGGCCCCAAGGATGAACTGGCAAACTACAGGCCTGTAAGCCTCATATCCATCATGGGGAAGCTGATGAAGACAATCTTGAAGGAGAGGCTAATGGCTTTTCTGGAGGCCAATGGGATGCAGAACAGCAAACAACATGGCTCTGTCACTGGCAGATCCTGATAGAATACTACGACTGGGTAACTAGACAGTTGGATGGGGGCCATGCAATAGATATCCTGTATCTGGACTTCAGCAAGGCATTCGACTTGGTGCAACATGGGGGGCTAGGAAGTAAGCTGGAAGGTACAGGGCCGGGTGCCAAGTTGGTGGGATGGGTAAGGAACTGGCTAAGTTGAAGGCAACAGAATGTGGTGGTGGATGGGGAGCTCTCATCACTAAGGGAGGTGACAAGTGATGTTCCACAGGGCTCAGTGCAGGGACCAGTGCTATTTGGGATATTCATTGCTGACATTTTGAGGAGCATCAATAGCAAGATCAGACTGTTTGCTGATGACACCAAGATGGGAGTGGTGGTGGTGGATGACCAAGGGTGGTGGATTACCAAGAGGGATGACAGGGGTTGCAGGAGGAGCTAACAAAACTGGAGACTTGGTTGGACACCTGGCAACTTGGGTTCAATGCCAAAAAGTGCAAGGTGATGCATTTTGGGCCAAAGAACCCAAAAAGGAGCTACCAGTTTGGTGGGGTACAGTTTGCCGTAACTGAGGAAGAAAAGGATCTAGGGGTAACCATTACGGGTTCCATGAACAGCTCTGCACAATGTAGGTAAGCAGCTGCAAAGGCCAATAAGATGCTGGACTGCATAGCCAGGGGTATAACCTCAGGAAGGGGGGAGGTTATTCTGCCATTGTATAGTTCACTGGTAAGACTGCACCTGGAGTACTGCGTGCAGTACTGGCAACCATACAGTAGCTGAAGAAAGACATTAAGATGTTGGAGGGGGTGCAACGCAGGGGAACAAAGATGATCCAGAGTCTGGGGGATGTACCATACCAGAGCAGACTGAGGAAATTGAACATATGCTCAGTGGAGGAGAGGAGAGATAGGGGAGATATGATTGAAACCTTCAAGTACATGACCGACACAAACAGGACTGGGAGGGAGGGGCTTTTCAAGGTGAGGGAAGGGAGAGATACTCAAGGCCATGCTATGAGGTTGGAGGGGGTAGATTCAGGAGGGAGATGATAAGACACTTTTTTATGAAGAGGGTGGTGACTGAGAGGAACGCATTGAGGATGAAAGTGGTATCCAGCAGGACAGTGAGCTGCTTCAAAAGGGGCTGGGACAGGGTAAGGGTTAAGGGTGGGGGGGGGAGTGAGGCAGCTGCTGAGTAGGGGGGCTAGCTGCAAAATCGAGCAGACTTGATAGACCTGTGGGCCTTTATCTGCTGGCAAATTTCATATGTTTGTATGTTCATAATACTAAGTAGTCTTGTTAGTGGGGAGTTAACCATATCACAATGGGACTTTTCAATAAGGGCACCCATGAGGTAGTCACATCAGGCCTGTGGGAGCATCCAACCAAACGTCAAGTACAGGGAGCAGTAGGGGGTGTTGAATGGGGCCAGTGCAACAAACCTGTAGATGCTGCTAATGGTGGCATTAAGTTGAGCAAGGTTACAATTTGAAGTCTGGGTAAAAACAGAAGAGCAGTAATACAGTAAAGTAGAAGTGTGCCTTGACCAATGGCCAGATGCACTGCTGGGATCATGAGACGCTTTAGGCAGAAGCAGGCACATAGTTTCTGGTTCATATGCTTGACAACTTGCCCATTGTGATCCGTGATGGTTAGGGAAGGATCAAGGGTGACACCCAGTTATTTGAAAGTAGTTACTTGTTCAAGGGGTTCCCATCTGAAACCACAATACTCAGCATAGAGGAGGTATTTTGCCCTAAAGAGCATTTAATGAGCCATGGGTTAGAGCCAACAAAGCATTGCCTTTATTTTTTTGGCATTAGCAAGAAGTCTGTTTGAGGCAAACCACTTTTGGACAATCCGAAATTCCCTGGAGACAGAGAGGGATAAATTCATTGAGCTCTTATCACTGCAGTCTATCCTGAGCTTGGAGAAATTCATTGACCCAAAATGCCTTCTATTTGGCCAGAAAAAGAAGCTTGTCTAGTTTGTCAGTGTCATTCCTTACAGGCCTCATGGCCATGAGAACCTTGGAGAAGATCCCTCTGAATATCTTTCCCCTTAGGAATATTCATAATTCACTAACTAGCCTCTCCATTCCCACAAAACATTTTTTTTTTCAATTTTTTATCCTTCTGGTTGCTGACCCACAGGATTTCCCTCAGGTGTACCTCTCCAACCAAGGTCCTACCGCCCGACCTGACACCCGCTCAACCAGGAAGTCAGAGACTGGATCCCCCTACTCCAACTCGCCATGGTTCCCGGCTGACCCTCCGGCTTACACAAACCCCGTGGCAGGGCCATCCTGCACTCCTTACTTGTGTGCCCATTCTTAGAAGCCAGACTGCCAGTCCTGGGGAGAGGAGAGAGGGTCCGGGAGAGCTGGTCAAGGACAGTCTAGTGATGGATGTGTGGCCTGGTCCTTGAGGCTGCCAGCATCCTCCTGTGTGCTGGGGTGTTACCTTGTTTGATCCCTCTCCCAGGCATTTGGACATGCAATGACGTCCAGCCCACCATGAGCATGCTCCCGCACCCACCTGGAAGACGTCTGCCAGAGCATCCCCATACATCGTGATCATGACTGTCATGCTCCCAGCAACCACCAGGAGCTGTTAACACCACCGATCCAAAAATCCCCTCCCTCCCAGGAGAGGAGAGCCATCCCTTGGATACTTAATCCTCCCCTCCCCATCCAACTCCAGGCAACCCAAGCTCGCTCCCAAACCCTGATCGCCAATGTGGTGTGAGGTGTGGCATCTAGCGCCTCAACCACCAGTGCCATCAGGTCGGCCATGCCCACAAAACATGTACTCTGTTTTATAGTATGGACAACAGTCAGCTTCTCTGTCTAGCTCAAGTACATGGCTATGGGTCACACTCATTTGACTTGTATGGTAGGTAAGCAAATAATATCTCCTGCACTACCACTCCACCTAGGGATTTCCTTGATCATATATGGCAGGTTAGGTGTATGGATGGGAAAAATTCAAGGATATAACTTTCACAAAATTAGCATAAAGTTCCACAGTTCCACAGTTTTCACAAAAAACATGTGAAAGCCAACCTTACGTAATAAGTACAATATTTGGTTGCTTATAACATGGAATCATTTAGACAAGTGATTTAAAAGTTTGTGACATTAAGTTCCATAGTTTTAAAATTGCAGTTGCTTATACTTTTGAAGATTAAGTATGTGTGACATTCATTGTAAACATTTCTGGATGTTTCATTGCTTATGGCTCAATCCAGTCTAATTAATTAGTTTATTTATTTGGAAATTGGTAACCGGGGAAGGCTCACTGACATGACAGTCATTTCCAGGTACAATCTTGGAGAGGGGAACAGGAGAAACAGCAGCATAACACATGAAACAAGTCAGCAGAGCAACATTTTGTAAACAGGTTGGTACAGAAATGACTAGATAAAAAAATAAATTGTAGCAAAAACATAAAGTGTGATCACAGCTCAAAATGAGACATTAGTTCAAGTGCAAAGTAAAATGGCAATACACAGTATGCAGTTACTGACTGACAGGTGAGAGACCTGTAGGCGAACTGATTCCTAACCCTGTGGTAGAGGGAAAAGAAGTGGTGGTGAGGAGGTGCAACCAGTATGCAGGTGGTGGAGACCTAGTCAAAGGCCCAACCAAGAAAATGTGAGGCAAGGCTGGGGAGGTTTCAGGAGGTAGGAGCAGGTGGGGTGGGGTTGCAGTTTCAACTGGTGCCTGAGGAAGCCAAGGGAGGGGGGGAGGTGTAGGGAAGAGGAGAGTCTGCTACAGAGTGAGGGAAGCTGATAGGAGAAGGTAGACTGCCCAGCAGAGAAGCAGGGGAGAGGAGTGGAGAAAGTGTGATAATCATTGGAATGGAGGGAGCAGGAGGCAGGGGGAACTGAGAGAGTATAGAGGAGAGGTAGGAGGGGAATAAACCAAATTATGAAATGGGTACTAACAATGCTGAGTCCTGATTGGTCGGGAGGTAGTTTCAGCTGGGCTGTTATCCCAGCACAACAGCCTGGCTGAAAGTACTCCCAGAGCAACAGGCTCATCACACAGCATTAGAGCAATCTGCCTCAACCATCATCGCACTGCCCCACATAGATGATCGCAAAAAAAGCATAACTGCTTGTCCCCATGACCTACCTGTAAGCACACCCCCCACCGCTGCCACTCAGAACAGATCTGAGGTAAATTCCCAGCTCTTCTCTCCCCAGTCTCACACATTTTTGGGGGTCCCACCTCACAAACAGCTTTTCCTATTTTGTAATTGTTCTTGTCATGAAGCACAGTAGGTATGTGGCTGCATCTGTGTCTTGCGCATGCCACAGCAACATTTGCTGATTACTGTTTTCTTTTCTTCTTTTTTTTTGCAAACTCTCTGGCAACTTTTACATTTGCCTGCTCAGCCCCAATCCCACTACAGGCTTCCCTGACTCCACACTGACAGTATGTTAGTAGCCCATTCCTCTGCCAAGATGTGCTAACGGCTAAAGTTACTGCTTGTCCTGCTGGTCCCTTAGTGCTGCTTCATGCAGCAGTGGCGCCACCTGGTGGCTCTCTGGAAAAGCAAAAAGCAGACTTCAGACTGGACTATTTTTCTGCCATAGACTTTTAATTTACGTTTTTTTATATTTGTTTCTGAGTGTAGTAATCCTAAAATAATTTTAAAATACTGCATGCCATTTAGTAGCAGGGGCCTATTTCATAATTGCAATAATGCACTCCAGGGAGGGTATTATGGTGTAATAACAGCCCACCTTGGGTGGTGGAAGCACCCGGCTTCACCTCGTGCTTCAACCCACCCGAGGTGGGCCATATCCCACCATAATGCCCACCCTGTCATGCCTTATTGCTTAATCAGTATTTAGCTATGAAGACAGTACAGTAAGCCTGGCAACATGAGGGCAGAGGGATGATGGAAAGGGAGAAGTATAGGGAGCATTGGTGAGTACAAGTCAGGGAGTTTGTAGCAAAGCAGCAAAAGGAGTTATGGAGGGTGTTTAGTCTGGCAAGGGCAGTGCCACAGATTACATGCTTGTAGTCGAAGACAGAAATCATCATTATGGTAACAAGCTCCCTGCAGAGATAAGCAGTCTTTGTTACAGTAGAGGGCAGCAAACGTGGGATGGTGTTTAGCATAGATGGCATCACTGTGGTCTGAGAAGTCAAGCTTACTGTCAAGCCACACACTGAGATACTTGAAGGAATCCACAGCGTTAAGGGGGTTGCCATGCAGTGTGGTGAAAACTGATAGGGTTGGGGGCATGAGTCTGGCCAGTTTCTGACTAGTTCCAAAGGTCATGGAAACTGTTTTTTTTTTTAGTGCTGCACTGGAGTTGGTTCAATTGGAACCAGTGCAGAACATTGTTGAAGTTTTTAAAGTTAAACTTAGCACACACATACATGTGGGATTGAACTATGATTGTGCCAAATTTGGTACCATTTTAATAAGTAACTACATTTGGAACTCATTTGCACAATTTACCCAGACATTCCATGGAACTGTATGGAAACAGAATCAGAATATCACATAAATTCCTCTGGCAGAAGTGACCCAGAAGCAAATGATTTGATACCGTTTATTGGACCAACTTAGATGTTACAAAAAGAACAAAGTGTCTAAGCTTTTGGACCAGCCAAGTCCTAGCACCTGCCCACTGCCCTCTGAGTGGACAGTCATTGAGCTTGCATGTCCACTCCATATTCTTTTCCATATGGTACCTGGTAGGGCTGTGTGAGTAATGAATATTAATAAATTAATTAAATTAATTGAATTTTGGTAACCGGGTATGTCCACTGGAACCAGAGGTCCCTTTTTCAGGGGCAACCCAGGATTAATTACAGGCAGATATACAGACAACAGACTGATACAATTTTCATAAATGCTACAAATAATAGAGTGCTCAGGAAGAAAACCACATATTTTTTATTATTTGTGTTTTTCTACTTGGAAACCTAAATAAAAATATTAAAAATGGAATCCCCCCTCTAGCCCCCTCAGGTGGCCAGAGCTTGAAGAGACACCAACCATTCCCCATCCCAGTGATTTCCCATTCTCCAGCATTTGCTCATTTTCCCCACATCACATGTTTTAAACTAACAGTTAAGCCCTCTCCTATCACTTTGTCAGAGACCAGCATCTTATTTGAGCACCTGCCCTTGCCCAGCCCCTAGGCTCCAAAATGTAACTATTTAAGAGTGCCCCCTCTTGACCCCCAATTCATAATTTGGGTGGGGGATAATAGGTGTTGAAGTTCCAACTAACTCAATCACCCCCTCAACATGCCCATTTCACTGATAGTATTACAGTCAGTTATTAGAGTGAGAGGGGTCATGTAAACAGGAGTATGAGACAGAGCAGTCTGCAACACTGATGATGTTAGGAAGATTGACCAATCACCCTGTGACCCAGCCTGTGATTTATGTGACCCAGTTTCCTCACCCCTTGAAGTAGAATGTGTGGCATGTGTACTGCAACCCTGGCCCCTAGCTTAACTCAATCATGTCTGTTTTCAGAGTTCCCTGTCAGTGAAATGTGGCTGGTTCTGATGTTTTGGGGCAACAAAGTTTCAGTTATACTGAGCGGTCATTTGGAATAGTTTGCAATGACCAGTACATTAGCTGGTCAGGTTTTGGAAGGAGACTTCTGGTGCTGAAGTGACTAAATCTTAGGCCTTTGACAAGGGAGAGATGGACAAAACTGGAGGGGGATACTGTGTATTAAATATTCACTGTCTTTTTATTTTCACTATATTCGCTGGTTCCATATTAGAGTGAAAATAAAAAGACAGTGAATATTAGGTAGATCACTGTATACAGCACTAGTGTTCCACCAGTAAAAATATGAGGAAGTGAACATGTGGAGGTGTGCTTGGAATGCTGAATATAACAGGCTTGATTATAACCTGTTATATAGTATGTTTGAGCTTATTCCTCCCAAGGCAACATGAGTTGGAGGATTGCTATTATTTTGAAATAACTTGACTTCCTGTGTTAGTTCACGATATTAGAAGGAGGGTTAACATGTAATAACGATGAAGACAAAATGGTGACGTCATAATGGTGACTCAGTAAGGGTGAACACAAAAATGAAGACCATGAAATAATGGCGAACATGAATTAGCAGTGATTACACAGGAATGGCAATCATCAATCAATCAATCAAATTCTTTATTTATCCAGGTGAACACCATTGAGCAAGCTCGTTTACAAGGTGGACCTGCATTACACAAGTCAAGTAACAATGCATTTATATACAGACAAATAGACAGTAGATGCAAGAGTATAACAGTACAGGAAGGCCTGCAATAGACAGAATAAGAAAAAATACATTTGGGTTCAGGTAAAAGACAGTCGGTAAGGTATACATGACAACAGGGTAGCAAGTCAGTAAAAATTTATACCAGATACAACAACATACATGGTTTAGTATTCCTGTAAGGTAAAGGCAATGCAGTCCAGCAAAGAGTTTAGTTGAAGTGGATGCTACAAGCAAAGATACATACATAGTCAGTTTAAAAAGACCCAGGCGTATCAAGAGGGAGACATGTGTTGGAAGAAGTGGGCAGCCAGTGGGGGGGGGGGGTCTGGAACTGGGATAGTACTAGGAGCAAATGAATGAGATGCTGTGGGTATACAAGGAATAGGTGAGTGAGGAAGGGTGAGATTTAGGGCAGTAGATAAGTAGGTGGCTCAGGGACAAGTTATGCACTGATACAAGAAGGAAGGAGGATGGGAAGAGCAGGGAGGATGTGGAAGGGGGGTGTAAGTATTCATGGGAATCCAAATGCAACTCAGAGTAGGATAATTGGAAACAGGGGGGTGCAGGGGGCAGATCCCTCTGGATTGAAACAGGTGAACTGAGTCAGGACACCCATAAAGGTGTGGTTGTGAAGGTAGCCATAGGTGAGCTACTGGAGGAGAATGTGTGGCCAGTTTCTAATCAACGAGGAGGGTAAACCTTTGCTCCTGCACGCTGGCTATGTAAACTGGCGAGATATGAAGGTTACTGCCACTTTCAGGTATAGAGTGTTCCTGAGTATTGCTGTGGTGTAGGGGAAATGCCTGCTGAAATTGCCCTTAACTATGTTCATTTTAATTTCTTGTCACCATTATTGTAGTCCACATATTTGATTCACCCATATAACATTCGTCGTTATGCATTAGCCATTTTGACATTGAACTGAAGGAGGATGGGCCACGAGTAGAGATGTTGCAAAGTTTTACTTCACTGGCGAAGTTTCAGTGAAGTTGCAAAGTTCTCCTTCATGAATTACTTTGCAAAGTCCCCACTTCGCATTCTTGCCTGACTTTACCAGCCTTCAACTGGAAAAGTGGTACTTCTTCAGGAAGTGTCAGGCGAAGTCAGGTAAAATGGCAACTTTGCTAGCAAATTAAAGTCAATTCGCATAGAAAAAGGTTCACTTCACCTTGGGAAAACTTTGCGAATTCAACACATAGTGAATATTACCAACTTCACAAATTAATTTGCAAAGTGAATTTTGGCCCCTATGCCCATCTCTAGCCAAGATGACAGCAGTTTAGTTGCAACAGATGTTTCAGGACTTTATGGCAGGGTAGGGAACCCAGACCATGAGCCAGTGGGAGGGCAGCAGGCTGTCATACATTGTAAAGCATGTTGGGATTTTGTAGGAAAGGTGCTATATAAATCCAAATTCATTTTCTTCCTCCCAAAAGGTTTTATCTTTTACTATTTATGATAAGAAAAAAACATGCTACTGTTGTCACCCCCAGAAATTCACAAAATTATGTTCTAAACTTTCATTTCCTCTCCATTGCCTCCCAGCACTTTCTCCTCTGGGAGTTCTGATTGGACCACTGGTTCAGGATTTGCATGTTCTGGTTTAGAAGCTGGAAAATTCAGATCCCAACTCTGTGTCAAGGTACGCTAGTGCAGTCAGACATAGTAGACTGTCTAAGGTCCAGACAAATATAAAGTATCTCCTTAACTTACCCAAACTACCTTAAGATTATGGTTGTTTATCCCATCTGAACAATGCTAGCACCCCCCCCCCATAAATCCACTAATGATTTTATAACAATCCTGTCAGAGACCCTCAACGGTATAGATCCATAATGCACCAACACTGCAGGATTTCATTCAGCTTAACAAGACCAACAGTACCAACATGCTCCTCTGGGCTGGGTTGGGTTGCTTTGCATTGTTTAGTTTTGTATTTACTGAGTAGCAAGTGCTGTCAAAAGGCTGACCTTTAATAAGATCTATAGGAATGAAGTAGTAACATGCATGCTATAACAGTAGCACTATGTCAGCACTCAAAAATGTAGCCTACTGTATCTACAGAATAGCATTATTTTAACACACTAAACTGGAGACTCACATACCTTGCCATTCCACCTGGAACTGATGCTAAATTACACACAATGTCAGGTTAATTTAAATGTGTATGTATCAGTAACCAACAAGAGCTGTATGTATTGAATAATATCACATTTAGTTACAACATCCTTTTGAAACTGTGCCAGTATAAGATAATCTACGATTGTGTTTTCTTTTTAACAAACAAGCTAATGTGAAATTTGCCTGTTCAGAAAGTAGAAACATTTTCTGTCCCCTAGCTACAATACTGTAAATCTAACACTAAGCACAAATCCAGAGACGGCTGTTTCTTTTTTTTTAAACCTTATCGACTTTTTCATGTAGCTTATGACCTTTGATTAAATTTCTTCCTATAACATGTGACCTTTACTGAAGAGACTGCCATTAAAACAATGCATGCATTTCAGATTAGGACATGGACAGCAGTGAGGTACTCCACTCTAACAAACCTTTTCCTTAATCAATCCTTTTGCACTTCCTTCTCCTGAGTGCTCAACTTCACACTAATACACTTCCAAAGAAAATCAATTGCTCAGTCATTGAATCATAGCAAATAGCCTGGATTACCTTTGTTAGAGAAATTCCTCATATCATCAACAAAGCATGGAGCATAACTCAAGAGAACATTAGAGCAAATTGACTGTGAAAAGTAAACCCACATTGAGTGGTGCTGCTTCATTGAGCCTAAGAGTATTCTTAAAACATTACTACACATTACAACAGAAAACTGGGCATGCACTTTTGAAAGTAGCATGGAGGAATCTACAAACCAATTCCCCATTTTGTGACAGAACTGTTTGCTATATTATATCCTAACTAGAAAGTTTAAAGATCTCCTGTCAGCTATTGTGTACTTTTTTAGTGTTGTTCATTTAAAACAGCACGAATGCTCTCACAAAACCTGTATACTGTAGCTGTATGGGAAGTCTAAATTAATTATGGCTATGTCTATATAATTACTGGTGAATCCATTTAATAACCAGTCTACCACTACTTTCAAATGCCCTAATCACTGGCCTTTGTGATAATACACAGCTGGTTATTATGGTATTCCTGTCAAACACATTATGTTGTGGAAATCATTGTTTTGTTTAGGTGCTTTCAAAACACATAATGAAACCACTGTTTTTGTTTCTTGCACACTACAGAGGCATCTGCTCCTAATAAAATAGGTGAAAATATACATTCTCCACAGATCTTGCAAGCAACAACACCAAAAATCCACTCAACTGGTAGTTCATGTACAGTACTTCTTGTTTCACTGTTTTCTGCTATGGGGATTCTTTAAAACAGAGTTTGTCTGTGAAATCCAAACCAGCAATTATATAAAATAACGCACTGTATGGGGTGTTGACATTATTTGTTTTTTGTAACACGGCATTATGGAGAGCCGTGCCAGGGCGCCACGAGATAGGCGGGACGACGTCATGTGGTGCAGGAGCAACACGGCATTGTGAGATGATAATGCCGTGTTGCTGTTGTGGGAAGTGTGTTCATGAGCCCAACACAGCATTATCTCTCATAATGCTGTGTTGCTGTTGCGCGTTCATGAGCCCAACACGGCATTATCATCTCATAATGCCGTGTTGCTCCTGCAGTGGCCACGACAGCCACTGGGTCGCAAGTAGCGCTGTGCCGGCCGGGGGTTAGCGAGAGAAACTGGGGATGGAGCCAGCGAGCAGCGAGACTGTGCCGCAGGTATGCAGCGGGGACAGTTAGACAGGACACACATACGGAGAGAGACATAGGGAGCCGTAGACCTTCTCTGTGTTACAACCGCATTAATCCATGCTGAAGGTGGCATCTAATGGGGAGTGAATGCATGGCAGGGGCTGCTGGCCAACCTCGGCCTCCGGCCTCGGTCCAGAATGGCCCCTGCCATGCATTAACTCCACATTAGATGCCACCTTCAGCGGGGATTAATGATTACTTATACACCCATGGAATGTCATACCACCCACAAACCACTTGTGCTTTGCACTCAGGATTTATGTGGTATCACAGACCTTGAGTCTGTAAAAAAAATCCTATCGTACAACTCCCCATACAATTTTCTATATTTACTTACCTTTGATTTACAGAGTCACTGACATGTCAAGAGGGACTTTGAAACAATATGTTTTTTTATACACAAATTTGATAATGAAATAGGAATGTTCTTCTTACATGTTAATGGGGGATGTTTAATACCAAATTAGAGATGCTTAGAGACTTAGCTACAGAAAACTCGCCAAACATTGCCCTAGAGCCTTTCACCCAAAGAAGGACACCACACCCAGCACTGTTTTGGCTGCTCAGCCGGCACACCGTTTATTGAATTTCTATTCAAATTTTACAAACAACACTGAGTTTCTTTACATACCATCTTTAACATATTTCTTTATTCCATCTTCTCTTTATTTCAAAATATCACAACTTACGTCACATTTCATAAACAACTTTTTATATCCAATTTTTCTTTCATCCCGAGTGTAAACTCTAGGGGGGTCTTTCTTTCTTGCTCATTTTTCTCTCTCACCCCCAGCTGTAAAGCTGAGGGGGTTATCTCTTAATTTCTGGGCTAGGTCCATTTTCTGCCCATTCCCATTCCTGGGTGTCCACACCCTTTCCTCTTGTCTGGGCCAGGTCCAATTCCTGTTCCCCATTTTATTCCTGGGTGTCCACGCCCTTTTTCCCTTACACCCCACCTTGGTGTAACTCCAGAATTTTTCCCATCCCCTCCAGAAAATATTTCCTTGTTCATTCTTCCCTCACTGTATCCCATAACTCCTTGGGTGGCAGGTGGGAAATCAAAATTTTGCCTAGCAAAAGTGAGGTAGAGCTTCCTTGTGCAGCCAATTTTATCCCTCCTTTTGCACCCACCCCTTTGCTCTCTTTCACTCACTCCCTCTCCCTCTCTCCCTTCCGCCTATCCCTGGCTCTCTTTTCTTAATGCCCCACCCCATCTGTGAGGTCATCCTCTCTGGACCTGAGCCCCCCTCCCTTCTCCGGCCCTCCCCCATGACCACTTTTCCAAACCCCGCCCCTTGGTTCCCTGTTCCCCTACCCTTCCCCCATTCTCTGTCCATTCTTCTAGGCTTCCAGGCCTATGGGGCTTGTCTTTCTAGAGACAAACCATCTTGTTCTAGAGCCTTTCACCCAAAGAAGGACACCACACCCAGCATTGTTTTGGCTGCTCAATTGGCACACTGTTTATTGAATTTCCATTCAAATTTTACAAACAACACGGAGTTACTTTACATACCATCTTTAATGTATTTCTTTATTCCATCTTCTCTTTATTTCGAAATATCACAACTTATGTCACATTTCATAAACAACTTTTTATATCCCATTTTTTTTTCACCCCCGAGTGTAAACGCAAGGGGGGTCTTTCTTTCTTGCTCATTTTTCTCTCTCACCCCCAGCTGTAAAGCTGAGGGGGTTATCTCTTACTTTCTGGGCTAGGTCCATTTTCTGCCCATTCCCATTCCTGGGTGTCCACACCCTTTCCTCTTGTCTGGACCAGGTCCAATTCCTGTCCCCCATTTTATTCCTGGGTGTCCATGCCCTTTTTCCCTTATACCCCACCTTGGTGTAACTCCAGAATTTTCCCCTTCCCCTCCAGAAAATATTTCCTTGTTCATTCTTCCACTAGCCCATCTCCAGCTTGTGTTGGAAGGCGGGCTTCCCCCCAAACTCCTTCCTTCCTGCAAAATTCTCAGCCCTGCATCCATGTCCCCATTGTGTTCTTTGAGCATGCCCCCCATCCCCTTCCTACTGCTATCTTCCACTACCCAACATGCCTCTAGGTCTCTCCACTCATGGACTGTCTGATCATCCCATATCTGCTTAATTGGAGGCAGTATAACACAGTGGTCCAAGGCTCTGAGCTACAAATCCATCGACAACCGGCAGACCAGACCTGGGTCCAAAACCCACAGCTTCCGCCCGCCACTGCGAACCCCAAGCAAGCCACCCAACCTCCCTGTGGACCCCAGTCGCTCCTGCAAAAAGCTTTCAGCTTAGTGTGCTACTCCTGGTCAACCTAATTAAAATAAATAATAAATATGAGTAACCCCTAACATGCCCCAAATCACATGTCACCCAGGTGTACCATAATGCAGTTAGGTTCTGAATTGGTCTGGCATCTTCTATCCATCCATGGCAATAACAGGGCCCCAAGTGCCCCTTTTTGTGCCCTTCCACTGGGTCCGTACCTTTTGCTGCTCAAAATCATTGTTCATACCCCCCCTTCTATTCAGCCTGTCTCTTGGCACGCCATATTCGAGATGGTACCTGCTGCTCCAGTACTTCTGTCCTGCAGCAGTCTGTATAACACATAAACAAATCATTCAAAACCATTTATTTTTATATGCATACTGCCCCCCCACCTGCTCCATTTCCTTTTTTTTTTTGATAGCTGAAAGAATTTCCTTCGTGATTTCCACTTAAAATTTTTTTCTTTGAGTAATGCACTGCTGCCCAATACCATAATATTCTGCTCCCCAATGGGAGTAAAATCTTCCTCTCCTAACCTGAGAAACAAAACTAGGACTCAAAAGATGCCACGGTGGAAGATTACTGTACTTCTCCCACCCATGTGCCACTAAAGGTGCTGCTGTACTGCCCTTTGGTAACTGCCCCTCAACCGCTCAACTGCTATCCTGAAGTAAGGGTGAAGTTCCTCGCCCCAAGGGTGCAGCCAGGGATCTCAGATCTGCACACCAAGTGGACTCACAGCTACCACCCCCATTGTTAGGGTGAGCTACTCCCCCCCCCGGGTGTAATCCGACAATATACAAATGTACACCAGGACCATGTTTGTTGCCTCATTTGTCACACTAAATACAACTTTTTCTTCTCATGACAGTGGTTGTTGCCATTCATGGGTAAATACAACTGCCATGCATTGTTTCTTAAGACACCCACATACCAACCCAGAACCTGTAAAGTTGTATTGTCCTTGGGATGCATAGAGAGTAGTAGTGACCAGTCCTTCTAGTTTCCACTCCTATGAATAAAATTACAGAAAGGTTCAGTATTTTCATTGTTGGTTTTCATGGAAAAAGGAAGTAGCTCAGAGTCTATTTGCTACCCTCCTTAAATATAATTGCCCACCATGGAGTGCATGGAGTGTGCTTGCCTACACCCATGCTCACACCCTCTGACTGGTGTAAAAGGTCAAAAACCTACTGTCTACCACGCTCCAAACTTAAAAATGATCATAATCCCATCTGCCCCCCCACCAGCGCTCAGACCAGCAATGCTGTGCTCCGTCGTAGCGCCTATTAGGCATGATTTGTTTCTTTTTAAAACTCTATTTTTTTTTTATCTATATGTGGCCCTACTAGGGCCCATAACATGATCTACCCCCTCATATATCGTGGCCCTGCTCTGTAGAAAAAACTCCATCCTGATAAAGTCAGGTGGCTCGGTTTCTTGTCCAGCAAATGTCTGTATTGTGCTTTACGCTGTCCATTGTATCCATGTTTGCAACTGCTGATAAACCCCTGGTAGCTCCTGCTATACCATGACCTTACCCCATGTCTATTGTAATGAGTGCTGGCACATACCGAACAACATGACCTACACTCTTCAAATACCTAAAGCTAATAAAGGGATTATTTAAACTGCCTGCTACCCACCATGACAGCAAATTTCTTTAGCACTGTTTTTGCTTGAATAGACTTCCTGAAGAAAAGTTAATTCACCCATGTTTACCAGGGAAGCTATCTGGAATGTTTCCCGAGGTCAGCTCTCTTCCTGGAGTGAGCAGGTAGTTCCTGCTGACCTTTTAAGCCCTGGAGATTTTTCCAGGCTACAATAGTACTTATATCGTCTCATCTTATAACTATGGTGTCTGCGTTGTTAAGACAAACTTCAGACAACTGTACGATAGCGGTATATAGGTTATTTCCTTATCGAAGCTCTGATGGTGTACCCCCAGTGACTGTAACCATATTTCTGAAGTGGAGGTGAAGCTCCCCCCCCCCGACTGGTGTTCAAAAATCTGAAGCATCCAGTATGCACCCCAGACTTAAAAATTGTCATAACCCCATCTTTGTCCTCAATGGTTCAGGCTGGAAATACTGTACTCCACCATTAGTCCTCTCTCCAGTGCCCCCTGCCAGCACCTGAGACTAATCGTATGACTCCCCTTCCACACTGGAGATCCACTACCACCCCATCTATGAGTCTATTTTGCTCCTCTCAGTTACAACCCTGATCTGCATTAGACTACCCCCCAGCCCCCTTAAATGGCCACTAAATTAATCAGACACCTCCCAAAATGCTCAACCGGGCTGCAAACCTCAAAGGCTGGGGATACTGTCTAGTTTCTGCCTTGGAGCAATTACAGTGATCCCCAACTGGATTGAACACTTTTTTTTTTTTCCCAGTCAGGCTACCCCATGCACATGTTCCAGCGTTAGGCATGTGCACCCGAACATCGGGCCAAAATTTGAAATTGTTGTATAGGCTCCCCTTGTAATCCTAACCACAGGAATTTGGAACAAAACTAACCTGTACTCTTTCCCCCAATAAGAATCAGCTTGCCCCATCTGGACTGGGAATATTGACCTGGAAAATGTGCCCTCTTCGAAGAGAAAAAACTTCTCTTGTAAGATAGAAAGTGCAGGTTAGATTCAGTATTTTCTTTGCTAAATTGACCATTTGTAAAGCATACTCAGGCACCACCCCTTTAAATGCCCAAGTACTGAAAACCGGGATTATCATCAACCAACATGTGCCCTTTTCAGGAAAACAATCCCTTTTTTAAAATAGGAAGTGAGGGTTAAATCCAGTATTTTATTTGTTAAAACTGGACCATTTTCCAAAGTATATTTGGGCACCGCTCCTTTTAATACCCAGGGACACAACTATCTTAAGAGCTCTGATGGGACTCATCAACTAAATGTTGCAGCCCCACTTCCCAGAACTATCCTGATGAGGGCACTGATCAATTGCTAGCCTCTTAGAATCTCTGCTGTTGTTACCATGATAAGAGGTTTTTTTTTTTGGCACTATTGTTCAAGCCCTGCCCATTATGCTTTTACTTTTTCTTTCTTGTTTTTACTGTGCTGCATTCTGGAATTGTTCTCTGGTCAATTGCCCCAACTCCTCAGAGTTTACACTTATCGTGATGCTGTCCTCTGATTGCAGGCATATCCTTAAAAATGGTGGTTGCCATGCGGCCCCGCTTCAAAATGGCAACCGCCGTCCAGCTCCAATTCCAATCAATGGCCATCCATTTTAATCCCTAAACTTTGGCTAATTCAAAACTTGGTGTCTGCCCTGCCATAAAAACGTCCACGTGGTACACACAAATGAGTCATGTGGCTCCTCGACAGCTTCCGTTACCTGCGGTCTTTGTTAAAAAACTTGGGGGCACCGTGCGGCCCTTACTTCCCTACCACCAACCCCTCTGTCCCTGATTCAAGCAAAAAGAATCCCTGTTCAGGCTACCACAACCAAAAACGCCCGAGTTTTGAAAAGATTTGGTCGGGGACCAGATGCCGGGAGATGAGCCTACATGGTTCCCTCATAACTTCCATTCCAGGCAATCTTCTTTATTCAACTTGAGGCTCCATGCAGCCATTACTTCCTCAACAACACGAGCATCTAAGGCTCCACCCAACCTGGTGGCCCAACATGCAGTTGCTTGCTTCTCTTCAATTGATTGGTCCCCCGGGACCCTTAAAAACTACCAAAACAAGACCATTTTCCCCTTTTGGGTCACCAGCAATTTTTTTTTGATTGCCATCCCAAAACTACTGCAGCTCCAGTGCAAACAGTGGTCTTTACTGGCCCTCTTAGCCAAACATAGAACAGCTGCACTGCTTAGGGGGGATGGTGTGCTATTAATAGCACTTACCACCAAAAGAAATGATACTACTGGTCCCATGCATTCAGTTCTGCCCTTTTGTTTAATCACTGGCGCATTTTATACCTGTTCACCTTCTAACCACTGCTGTTGTTCCCCACGTTTCTGCTGCTCCCCACCCCCCGGAAAAGTCTCACCGGATAATCGGGGGTTGGTGCTCTGTTATTAGTAACCAACAAACCAAGATAATAAGCAGCCCCATGACTCCATTCTGCCTTTTTCCTTACCCGCTGGTTGCTGCTCTAAGTGCGTGCTACTTTCTCCTCCTAAAAATAGTTGCCACTGTCCCTCCGCCCGCTGGAGGCCACCATGTGGTCATGTTTGTACTCCGCTCGGGCCGCAGGCCCTGTGTGGCTGGTCATGTTTAATCACTGGTGCATTTTCTACCTGTTCGCCTTCTAACCACTGCTGTAGTTCCCCATGTTTCTGCTGCCCCCCCCAAAGACAATTGTACTATTAACACCGGCCCCCTGGGCAATTAATGAAAAAGCCTCACCGGATAATCGGGGGTTGGTGCTTTGTTATTAGTAACCAACAAACCAAGATAATAAGCAGCCCCATGACTCCATTCTGCCTTTTTCCTTACCCGCTGGTTGCTGCTCTAAATGCCTGCTACTTTCTCCTCCTAAAAATAGTTGCCGATTGTCCCGCTGCCCGCTGGTGGCCACCATGCGGTCATGTTTGTACTCTGCTCGGGCTGCAGGCACTGTGTGACTGGTCATCCCCCCAGCCTTCATGTACTACCAACTGGCTAGCCACTCAGGGACTCAAGCAAAATGTGAGACGCCTTTGTTGACTCCTTCAATGCTCCTGCACCCCCATTCTGTGCCCCGTGTTTGCACCCCGTTTTTTGGGCCACCGTCCCTTGCACTCCAGCTCCTGTCCATTGCAACTCACCCCCCAACTCTGGATAATGCTCGATTGGCTGCATAACTAGCATTAAAACTCTGCTTTTTCCCCGGCTCTGACTAAATGCTCAGTTGTGTGTTGAATTAACATTAAAACTTGTTCATCCCCAGCTAACACCCCAAAACTATATTCTAGATAAACCAAGTTTGCTTAACCAAGGTTCCCCTCATCTGCCCTGATAATCTCTATCCTGGCATGCCCTCCTGCCTCCTAATCATGATGCTAGAAACTTGGTAAAAGCGACTCGAATTAAATACAATTTTCTGATAAAACATACTTTTTTTTTTTTAAACAAAAACTCCTAATTTTGATCCTACAGACCTTACCTAAACATTTCTGTAACCTCAGGAACTCTGACTGATGTGCTAAACAAAATAAAAATTTTGCCTAGCAAAAGTGAGGGAGAGCTTCCTTGTGCAGCCCGTTTTATCCCTTCTTTTGCACCCACCCCTTTGCTCTCTTTCACTCGCTCCCTCTCTCCCTTCTGCCTATCCCTGGCTCTCTTTTCTTAATGCCCCACCCCATCTGTGAGGTCATCCTCTCTGGAGCTGAGCCCCCCCCCTTCCCCGGCCCTCCCCCATGAAGACTTTTCCAAACCCGCCTCTTGGTTCCCTGTTCCCCTCCCCTCCCCATTCTTTGTCTGTCCTTCTAGGCTTCCAGGCCTATAACAATGGGGCTTGTTTTTCTAGAGACAAACCGTCTCATGCTGATGACAGAACCCTGGTTAAATAGAAAAATGGGGGATGACATGTTGAAAATAGAAAACTATAGTTTGCACATATAAGACAGGAAAAAAAATAGAAGGGGGTCAATATTTACTGTCAAAAGAAGTTTGTTTACAATAAATTGGATTTAAAAATTCCTAGCGAAGTATGTGAAGGGTTAGGACTAGTAATAAATATATAGGGAGGCAAACAGATACTTTTGTTTGCATTATTATAAGCCACCCAAATTCTCTTCCCCAAAAATTGCTGAGTTGACTTAACTTGTATCCCCTTACGTTGCATTACACAAACTTCCTCTGATAGTGGATTTTAACCTTGACTGGATAAACCCTGAAAAGTCTACACACCTCTGGAACTTTGCTCTGTCTCTTGGCCTGTAACAGTTAATTATGGAGTCAGCAAGGGACATTTTTTAAAAGAGATGCACTGGCACACATCTCAAGAAATGCACCACTGTGCTATATTCAAAGGTTGTAGATGTGCCATGCAACTCCAACTGCACTGAAGTGCGGTGATAATGTATGCGGTGCATCCCAAGGGGGTGTGCACATTAATATGAAGCACATCTCTATATTCAGCCGAGATGTGCAGTGCATCTGCCCGCACATCTCGAAGATATGCAGCAAAAAGTCAGGTGTGTAAAAAACAGGCCTAACTGCTAGCCACCCACAGGTGGGCTGCTGTACTGCACACAGCAGCACAACAGCCTTCAGCCTCTGGGTGGCAAGCCCCCCCAAACCCTGAACCTCAATCTTATCATAGTAAACAGGAACCATATTCCATGATAGTCTAGTGGAACCCCTCGTATCCCTGAACCCTGACACAGTACCCGTATTTTCTGATCCCCCATTCCAAGTTGCAGTCCCCCCATCGATCCCCGTGTGACATAGTAAAATGCTGGCTGACCCCTTTTTCCATAGTGTAATGTCCCCCCTTCCCATCCAGATCCCCATGTGATATGTAACAAAATCCCTCCTGAACCCTTTTTCCATAATGTAGAGTCCTTCGTCCCCATCATGATCCCCATCCAAAATAAAATAAAATATTTCCCCACAACCCACTTGCCAATATTGTGGTGTCCCACCCCCCCTTTCATGATCCCCATCTGGAATAAAATAAAATATTTCTCCACAGCCTACCTGTCAACATTGAAATGCCTCCCATACTGATTCCTGTGTGGCACAGAATGATATATTCTCCCTCAGGCCCTCTTTTCCATAATGTAGTGGCCCCCCACCCATTGAGGCACCCACATCCCACCCCAATTCCCCATTCCAGCATTGCCAGTTAGCTGGCAGGCAGCACACACCTCTGTACACTTCCATGGCTGCCCGCCAACTGAGCTGTCAATGACTGACAGCTTACTGTACACCGTACAATCCCACTGGTTGACACTATCGACCAATGAGCCTGCAGTGTGTACTGTGAGCTGTCATTCACAACTTCTGTGAATAACAGCTTACAGTACACACTGCAAGCCCTTTGGCCAACACTGTCAACCAATGGGCTTGTACTGTGTACAGTAAGCTGTCAGTCATTGATGGCTTAGTCGGCGGGCAGACATGGAGGTGTGTGGAGGGCTTTGCTGCCCACTGGCTAACTGACCATGCTGGGATGAGAGGAGTGGGGTGGGATGTGGGTGCATCAGTGGTTGGGGGGTGAGGGGGCCACTACACTATGGAAAAGAGGGCCTGAGGGACAATATATCATTCTATGCCACACGGGAATCTGTACAGGGAGTGGCACTTCAATGTTGACAGGTAGGCTGTAGCGAAATATTTTATTTTATTGCAGATGGGGATCATGACAGGAAGGGGGGCTCCACAATATTGGCAAGAGGGCTGTGGGGAAATATTTTTTTTTATTTAAGATGGGGATCGTGACAGGAAGGGGGGGCCTCCACAATACTGGCAAGTGGGTTGTAGGAAAACTTTTATTTCATTCTGGATGGGGACTGGGACCAACATGTGCCACTGGACTGGGCGCGGGGGCAGGTTTCAGGGCATCCCTGATAATGACATGAAATGGGTTATAATGACATGCAATGGCCCTTGTGCCTTGCATGTCTAATGGCCCCTTTTGCATGTTTCAGTCTCAGTATCTGGAATTTGGGCATGGCGCATCTGGGAATGTTCCATGTATCCCCATTCCAAGTAATCAGGTCCACCAGTGGGATGCGCTGGCACATCATGGGTGGCCCCCATTTGTGCCTCCCACTATATTTGCTATATTTGGATGAGATGCTCAATTGTATTGGGCACAGACATGGCCTTTGAATATGGGGGCCACTGAATCCAAAAGTCATGGCCCCTGCTCCAGCAGCAATGTGAGACCTAATCATTATGAATTCCCCATATCTTTACAAGAGATCTGGTATTTTGGTGGAATTTTCCAGTGACCATTATGTTTGGGCTTATTCACGAACTGCTTTGGTGGTTACATGCCACATAACCTGGGTGCATAGCCACCATGCAGCCGCCTGCACCCACTGCACCCTTCCACTCCATTCTTGACAATGATGTGTCCCCCAAGCAAACAATCCACCGGCAGATCAACTCAGCACGGGGGTGGGCCAAGGGGTGAGCCAGCACTCTGCGGCATGCATATCCTTGAGGAGTGCTGTGTGTGGGGTCTGCTGGCTGGGAGGAAGCTGTACACCACTGGGGCCAGTTAGGTGCCCCCCCTGGGGAGGCTGCCTCCAGATGTGGCAGATTTGGTGGGGGGAATCGTCTCCATTACAATGCTGCCCCTGCCCTCGGGGCACTTCAGGAGCTGGGGTCAGGCAGATGGGGTAAACCCCTCTTCAGCACAGTCGGCACCTGCACCGGCTGGCATGAAGTACCAAAGAGCAAAGGGATCCACTGTGAGTCCCTGCCGGGGCAGCCGATTGGCTGCCCACCAGGATCCACCACTCCACATCTGCCTGCCCCCCACGGACTTGTGCACCAGGTGGGTGGGGCCACATGCGGGGGCTGGAGTTTGTGAATGCAGCCCTCACATGGAAATCCCTTGGGTGCAGAGCTGCACACCCTGATATGTGCCTCTTGCATGTGTTTTTGTGAATAGGCCTCATTATCTTTAATATTAGGGGGAAACAAAAGATGCAGAGACCATGGACATTTGTGCAATTAAAGGGATAGCTGATTTGGACAAATTTAACTGGGATAAGTTATACCTAATCCCACATATAAATGATCCTTGGAATTATCTTTTAGCTAAATAAATACATTATATGATAGACAGTTTCCAGTAAATATAAAAAAGTAAAAAATAATTCCACAGTGTGGTGACTCTTATCCAATGGGTTAAAAGAGAAAAAAATAGATACTGAAATGGCTTCAAAGTCAGGCAAGTCTAAAGACTAGCCAAAATGCAGACATGTAAAAAAACAGATTTGTGAATTAGATTAGGTCTGTAAAGAAAATTATTTTAGGAATTTGACTAATGAGCCGGAAGGAGACCCGAAAAGAAATTTGGGAAACCATAAAACTATTAGATGGAAAGGAACAAAGCAGGGAAGATACATTATTTTCAGGTGATGGAATGTAACTATTAGAGAGGCTGAATTACCAGATACATTTAATTCAATTGTTTGTGAATATAGGAACATTTGGTGATGAGCAAACTCAAGAGTATGAGAGGGACATAAAGTAACTCCCTCAAAAGACTAGTAAACAATTTTGTATTTCAAGAGATTACTCTGAAAGAGGTTCAAGATCAACTGCTTAAGTTAAAAATGGATACAAGCTGTGGGTTAGATAATTTAACAGTATTTTTTTATGCTTTCATCCCTACGGCCTTCAGAACATTTGGCTCATATGTCCAATTGGTCCTTGAGTGAGGGGGAGATACCTCAGGGGTGAAAAAGTGCCAGAATTGTCCCCATTTTTATGGTGGGCAGCTCTGAGCTGATAACTAACTACAGGATGATCTCCCTTCTTTCCATGGTAGCTAACCTCCTAGAAAGATTTGTGGCTGGACAGCTACAGACATTTTTGGAGAATGAAAGCCTGCATGACAAATACCAATCAAGAGTTTGTAAAAAAACACAGCACAGTTATCACCATGTCGAGGGTCTAGGATGATGTCTACAAAGCTATTGAACTTGGAATGGCAACTGGGCCATCTTTATTGACCTCTCCAAGGCCTTCAACATGGTGGATCATAAGATGATGCTAAGAAAACTAGATGAAATTGGGCTGAGTGCTAGGGCCTTGATTCGCTTTACAAACTATCTCACAAGAAAGGAACAGAGAAGAATAGTGAACTGAAAACAATCAGGGGACCCGATTATCAAAAGAGGGAGTTCCACAGGGGTCCAGTCTGGGACATTTACTTTCCATCCATTACTTAGTGGGTCTGGGACAGTTCATCAGAGGTGTAGATTAACAATTGTACTCAGATGATATGGTGATCTACACCTCTGATGACTCAATACAGGGAGTCCAACCATGCTTGCAAATGGCCTTTGAAGACTGAAGTTGTTTTTTCATGACGTCCTCCCTAAAACTAAATTCAACTAGGACAATCATTAGAGAAACTTAGAATTTTCCAGCAGATAAGGACCACTTGACCCACCTAATCTGCCCATTTTTCCCTGCCTATATTTCCACCACAGATTGTACTTAATCTCCATCCCATTCTCCCAATCCCCCTTCCCTTTCTATAAGATTCCCTTATACCCATGTCATGCATCCTTGAACCCCACCACTGTTTTCAACCCACAACCTCAGCTGGAAGAACGTTCCAGGAATCTGCCACTCCTTCTGTGAAGAAGTACTTCCTCATATCTCTTCTGAATATACCCCCTCCAGCTTCTTATCATGCACCCTTGTCCTTGAGCACCAATTTTTTTCTGAAAAATATTTCCCCTCTGTACCTTATATACCCCCGTGAGGCATTTAATGGTCTCTCTTATATCCCCCCTCTCCCTCCTCACCTCCAAGGTGTACATAGTTGGGTCCTTAAGTCCCTCCTCATAGGGCTTCTGATGGAGACCCTGCACCATTTTAGTTGCCCTCCTCTGGACTGTATCCACTCTGTCTATGTCCTTCCAGAGATGTGGTCTCCAGAACTGTGCTCAGCATGCTAGGTGGGGTCTTACTAGTGATCTATACTGAAGTAATACCACCTCCCTCTTTCTGCTTGTGACACCTTTCCCTGTGTACTCCAGTATCCCACTAGCCATCCCAGCTGCCTTGTTGCACTGCCTGGCCACCTTTAGCTAATCTGATATGACTACCCCTGGTCTTTTTCCTGTTTGGCTGTCATCAGTACCACTCCTCCCATTTATACTTGTAACCCCCCTACTAATGGGGGTTCCTAAAAAGCCCCTAGGAGCTTGACTAAGTGTTATCCTACCTGCTGGCGTTCAGCGTTTAAGCCGCTAGAATGGCACTGGGAGTGCTGGTAAAGCCTCCACCTACTGTCTCTTTAAGAGCTGTCTGCTTGCAGACTAAATTGATGCTTTCCTAGGGGTGGTGGTGTTTCCCTGCTCGAATCCCACCTGAACTGTGGGGCAGTCACTTTATTTTGTGTTCGCTGAAAGCGCAAAGGGAGCCCCCCTGAAAGATATACCTGTTTCCCTGTAATCATTTAAGGCACTAGTAATATTGTAGTTTGTCTAACCTGCTTTTGTTACAGCTGGGACTCTGTGTGTGTGGCCCCTCCATTTTGAAACTAAACTGCTGTGCTGGGCTAATGGAATAAAGGGGAGCTTTAAAATGGAGGCTGTTTGGACCAACCAGAATTCGGACTCTCCTGGGAGCCAGCTTAAAATGGGGGGTACAACTAGTAATTCTGGGAAGTGAAGTTCTGGACTGGGTGGCACCTGAAGAGAATGTTCTGCCCTACAACTGAGAGATCAGATCCGTTGTGACCATGAGGAGAGAAGGAGCTCTGTGCTTCTGCGTTGTAAGGTTTCACGCGGGAAGCACGTGAGAGGTCCTGCAGTCGGTTGGTGGCCATTGCAAGCTTGAATCGGACTGAATCAGAGTTGTCTGAAAGGAAGAAAGGCTAAAAGTGGAAACCAGGCTCACCCTGTAGAAGACTGGAGAAATTGCTGAATCATGCTCGGTCTGTCAGGAACTGAAGCTGCTGTGTGAACTCCTGGGTATTTGCAGTAAGTGCGATCAGGACCTATGAGCAGCTGCCTGGTATAGTAAATTTCTTTACATATAAATGTGTTGAATGCTTGTGGAAGAATAGCTATTCCGGTTATCTTATCACCATGTGGTGTAAGCTGAAAAGTGAAATGAGTGTAATCGGACTAAATCTGTCCACTAGTCAAAGCAGTTGGGCCTGGCCTGTAGAATCTCATCTCTCTGCCTTGTTTGTCCGGCAATCCAGAACAGCCATCTGCATCAGGTTCTCAGCTTGGGGTAGTGTGAGAACAAATCAGGGCATTCCCCTGCGACCTGTTATCAATCACCAGTGTTTCATCTAATTTTCTTTATTTCATTTCCTCAAGGATTGAGCCATCCGGCTCCAGATTATAATTGGGGGTTGTTCATAACTTTTTTCCTACAGGGCCCTATCCATCTGCACCTGCTGGCCAACCCCCGGCAATGGACCTGGCTAGCACCTCCAACCTGGGTACCCAGAGTGTGACTTTTAAGACCCTGTATGAGTGCACACTACTGTGATTTAATTCTGCCAATCAGCTTGATCTCCCCCTCCTGTGTTCCACTCCCCTTAAATAAACCAGATTTTATGTTATTGACTTTAAACTGTCTGAAGTGTCAGTAACTATATAGCAGGCATTGCAATAGTTTGTGTATGTTGATCAACCTTACAGGGGGTCCTCTGAGACGAACTTCAGAATCGGTCTCAATGGTAAGTGGTACCTTATGGTTGAACTGTGTGTACATGTGGGGCATTGGTACTGTAATTTCTAAGTATTGTGTGGATCATTAGAGGGATTAGAAGGGGGACTCAGTGTCCCCAAGGGCTGTGACCAAACTCCACCTACCATTACAAACCCTGACCTCTGGGTGGAGGCACCCACCCTAGAACCTAGGCCCCTCAACCTGTTGGTAGTCCAGCAGGCAGGGGTAGTAGCCCTTGGGATAGTGCCACCTGGGGGTTACATCTTGGAGGCACCGCTGGGATTAGCGTCCTCTAGTGGTCACATGAAGGAATTACCCCATTATGTTTAACTTAAAGGAAAAAATGGAGGGGAGTACCACGCCCAGTTTAAAACTTGACCCCCTTAAGTTGATGGTGCACAAATTGATGGGGTGGTACGAAGTTGAAGAAATGGACTCCCAAAAGGCTGTTTTATTGTTGGATGACCCTTTGGGGATTAAAAGTGCTGACACTGTATCTACTGTAGAACATGTTAAGTGTATGGACAAAGTGGACGTAAAAGGGCAATATGCTGACTTGCTTGAACAAACTCTGCAATTGCTACTTTCATTCAGTATCCCAATAGACCCTGAAAAGGTGCCCCCTGCGATTTTGCCCAAAGGTGCTCAGAAGGGATGGAGGGTTATTCACGTACGTAGTGGTCTGGCCACCCCGGGTGGGTCCCCTAGTACCAATAGCTTTAAAGAAAAACTGCTCAAACTGTTAGCCTCAGAAGGGAGAACTGCTCAGGAACTGGTAAAGGTATTAGACATCTCCAGTGACCACACCACCTGCCTTCCCCAGGTACATCTCCTGGGTCCCCCAAGAGTTCCATACTGGCCACCCCCATGGTAATTCCCCCCATTTAACTGGATTCATATTGGAGGTTGAGACTTTTCACCAGTACTGTCCCAGTGCCTTTGGGGGAAGATGATTTGGAGACCTGGATGGACTTTGCTACCCCTTTGGTACAAGAGTGGCAGTGTTCCGAGGGGGAAAAGAGGAAGAGGTTGATGGAAAGTTTGACGGGTTCTGCCCTAGAAGCCATTCAATTCCTATGGGCCACTAGTCCGGAGGCCACTGCAGCAGAATATCTTTCTGCCTTAGAGGGGGTATTTGGCAGCACAGAAACCAGAGATGATCTATTATGGAAGTTCAAGTCAGCTAAACAGTGGAGAAATGAGAAATTGTCTACTTTTATTACCAGGATAGAAAGAGCTTTGCAGAAGGCCCACCGAAAAGGGGGAGTGCCTGCCCAAGCATTAAACCAGGTCAGATTAGACCACATATTGGTCAGCAAGATTTTCGAGCATAATATTGCTGAAACTCAAATTGCAAGACAGAAGGGCCAGCCCTCCCGAGTATTGCCACTTGATGAGAGAGATCCATGCGATTGAAACTGATGAAGAGGGCTGGGAACCCTATGCTGGGGCTGTGAACCCTTGCCAGACCCCTGAAAAGAGTGAGCCAGATGAGGCTCAACAGTTGAGAGGTTTACTTAAGGAACTTACTGAGACCTACAGGGAACCAGATCTGCATCAGGCTCCCCCAAGCCTAAAAGTGTAGTGGGAGTGCATGTCATTTCCCCTGAGACCTGGATTGAGCACAACCAGAGAGCAGAAATAAGGGACTTAGGAGAGATGGTGAGGGAGCTGCAAAGGGCTGCTCTTACCCCCTAATAGAAGTGGAGATCCAGTGGCCCAACGGCATAAACCCCCAGTTCAAGAAGAGCCCTGCAGGGCTCCAGAGATGCCCAAACAGATAAGAGACCCCCCTCCCTCCAAGGACAACAGAGACATTAAGTTCTGCTACCATTGTGGAGAGGATGGACACTTTCAGTCTGCTTGTCATCTGCCAGAGAATTTGAGAAAAGTTACCAATAGGTTAGTGGCCTGGCATTGCAAAACCTATGCCTGGTCACCAGGGGGAGCCCCTCGGAAAAGTTTTGCCACCAGGGCCAATGCCCGATTGACATCCCAATCAATGCCCCCCAAATGGTCCGAAGTGGTGGGTCCCTCGATGGAGACTACTGTGAAAGTGAATGGAGTACCCACCCGAGCTGTGTTAGACAGTGGCTCCCAAGTGACAATTATGTTCCAGGACTGGTATCAGAAGCACTTGTCTAACATACCCCTGCAACCATTGGAAGGACAACATGTTTGAGGCTTGAGTGAAAAGGCCTACCCCTACTCTGGCTATATTTGAATTTGGTTGTCTTTTCCCACCTCTGTGGTTGGAATGGCATGACAAGTGGAGACCCTGGCCTTAGTATGTCCCCCTACTGGACTGTATGATGGGGTTCCATTGCTGATTGGAAAAAATGCACATATGTTTGGACAGCTGGCACAGCTGTGTTATGAAAAACAAGGGTCCAAGACTGGTAGAGCTCTAAGATTTCTGGCCTTGATCAAGAAGGCCTATGAGGCACAGAGAGATGCTGAAAGAGTGGACCCTGAGGAACCAGTTGGGGTTGTCTGGAAAAAGGATCCTGAGTCTCAGATTTTGGCATCAAATGCCCAATGTATCCTACAAGGAGAGGTTCGTATAAAAAAAGATGTCAAGAATAAAATATTAATGCTGGATGCACCAGGAGATGGAAAATTGCCCGAGGGGCTGTTGGTCAAGCCAAGTATTCTGCCTGCTAGAGCCTATGCTTTTGCCAGAAGAGTAATGGTTCAAGTTCATAATGTGTCTGACAGGGAGATTCGAGTAAACAGAGGTTGTACTCTAGCTAATGTGCATTGTGCGGATACTGCTGTGCTACCCAGTAATAAGAGTTTGGGAAAAAGTGATAGAGTAATGCCTGACTTGTTTGATTTCATTGACTCCCTGTTGCCAGCTGAATGGAAAGTGAGAGTCAGTGAGAAGCTTTCCCATATGGACTGAGTGTTCCCTTTGAAGGAGTGGGACGTAGGCTGCATACAGGGGGCTGAGCACCATATCCAGCTGCATGATGATAGGCCATTCCATGAGAGGTCTCGACGCCTGGCACTTGCTGGCATAGACGATGTGAGATGACATTTGCAAGAGATGCTAGCTGCTGGTGTAATACAAGAATCCAGAAGCACATATGCTTCCCCCATTGTGGTAGTGAAGAAAAAGAATGGGACAGTAAGGATGTGCGTAGATTATTGCACTTTGGACCAGCGGACTATCCCTGATCAGTATACTCTGCCCCGCATCCAGGATGCTTTAGACTGTCTGAATGGTAGCCAGTGGTTCTTCGTGCTGGATCTCCGCAGTGGGTACTACCAGATCTCAATGGCCCTGGAAGACCATGAGAAGACAGCCTTTATCTGCCCACTTGGTTTCTATGAGTTTATGAGGATGCCTCAAGGGATTTCAGGTGCCCGAGCCACATTTCAACTGCTGATGGAGTGTGCAGTGGGGGACATGAACTTATTAGAGTGCCTGGTATACCTTTAGTAGATGATGTTATTGTGTTTGGTAGCTCACTGGAGGAACATGAGCGCCAATTATTCAAGGTGCTGGACCGATTGGAAGACTGGCCTGAAGTTGTCCATCGATAAATGTCAATTCTTCCAAACATCTGTAAAGTATGTGGGACACATAGTTCCCACCGAAGAGATAGAGACAGACCCGAGTAAAGTTGAGGCCCTGACCACCTGGCCCCAGCCCCATAATCTAAAAGAACTGCAAAGATTTCTGGGTTTTTGTGGCTACTATTGGAGTTTCATCAAGGACTATTCAAGAGTGATCCGCCCTTTACTCAATCTCACACAAGGGTACCCTCCAACTCACAAAAAATACAAAAAGTCAACTTCCCATGAGACTGAGAGAGTGTATTTATGTCCAAATGAAGTATTTGGTGCCCGTTGGACATCTGATTGTGAGACTGCTTTTCATGAGATTATATATCAACTTACCCATGCTCCTGTATTAGCCTATGCAGATCCAGCAAAACCTTATGTCCTGCACTGTGATGCTAGCTTGCAAGGGTTGGGGGCTGTGTTGTACCAGGAACATGAGAATGGTCTGAGACACGTAGCTTTTGGCAGCAGAGGCCTGACCCCTTCCGAAAAGAACTATCCAGTACACAAGTTAGAATTCCTAGCTCTGAAGTGGGACATTGTGGACCAATTCCACAAATAATTGTATGGGGCTAAGATACTGGTAAAAACTGACAACAATCCCTTGACTTATGTTCAAACTTCAGCTAAGCTGGATGCCACTGGTCACACGTGGCTCTCTGCATTATCCACATACAACTATGCTGTTGAATACAGAGCAAGCGTGAACCACATAGATGCTGATGCTCTCTCCCAGAGGCCTGCTCCTCGAAATGACTGGGTCCGACTGTCAGAACCTGATATTCGAGCACTCTGCCAGAAGTTTGACCGAGAGGAGGCAGCAGTCCCAGACCCAGTGAACTGTTTGGTGGATTTGTTGGGGCCCTCTGAGAATTGCATACCTGCTGCTTATTGCCACTTCTCTGCCTTAGACATTGGCACTTTGCTTCAATTCAACAATGACAGTATTAAGCGGGCTCAGTCCCGAGATCCCATGATCAAACCAGCTTTAGACGCCCTCCAAGCAGGGAAAGATGTGTCCAAATTACAGTCCACTGACTTGAGAACTGCACTGTTGTATAAGGAAGTTCCTAAGTTGAAACTGATTAATAGACTGTTATATAGAGAAACAGTACACAAGGGGGGACAAATAGACAAACAGCTAGTTTTGCCCACTGCCTTTCGAGACTTGGTGCTGAGATCCCTACATAACCACATGGGACACCTTGGTATAGACAGAACACTTGACTTGGTAATTTGAGTGTCCGGATGATTCACTGGCAGTGTCACAGATTTTATTGGCCTAAAATGGGGGCTGATGTCGAACAACACATTAGAACTTGTAGTCGCTGCTTACAGAGGAAAGCTTTGCCACAGAGGGCTGCCCCTCTTGTTAACATCACCACCAGTGCCCCCATGGAACTGGTCTGTATTGACTTTCTGAGTTTGGAGTCAGATCAAAGAAATATTAGTAATGTGCTGGTGGTCACTGACCATTTCACCAGATATGCCCAAGCTTTTCCCACCAGGAACCAGAAGGCCTCCACTGTGGCCAAAGTGCTTATAGAAAACTTCTTTGTTCACTATGGGGCACCCCAAAGAATTCATTCTGATCAAGGGAGGGACTTTGAGAGTCATCTGATCAAAGAGATGCTTTCTCTGTGGGGAGTGCGAAAGTTAAGAACCACCCCTTACCACCCGCAGGGGGACCAACAGCCTGAACATTTCAACCACACTTTGCTAGATATGCTAGGCACCCTCCGCCCAAAGGACAAGCCTAGATAAATAAATTAATAAAATAAATAGATGGAGCCAACAAATTAGCACCCTGGTACATGCCTACAACAGCACCAAAAGTGATGCCACTGGGTTCTCCCCCTATCGCCTGATGTTTGGAAGAGAAGCCCGACTACCAGTAGATGTTTGTTTTGGAGTTTCTCCTGATGGGGTTCGAGCTGATAACCATTTACAGTATGTGCAGAAGTTAAAGGCCCAATTAAAATATGCGTATCAATTGGCTCAAACCACGGCTGCCAAAAGAAATCTGGCCAACAAGGAAAGGTATGACAAAAAAGTGAAAGCACTGGAACTCCAGGAGGGAGATCGTGTGTTGCTACGAAATCTGGGACTGCATGGCAAACAAAACATTGCTGATAGGTTGCACCATCTCCCCCACATCATGGTAAGCAAACTAGATGATCTGCCTGTATACAAAGTGAGACACGTAAATAATTTGAAAGAAGTGAAAACCATGCATAGAAACCATTTACTGCCCATTGGCCAAATCTTGATTGAGGCTGAGCCTCCAGAAAATGCTCCCTCTGGACCAGTGACTAGAGCTGCTGCAAAATGAAAACAAAGAAAGTCTGCACCTGCCAATGTTAAATTACAGTGTTCCCCACCAATAACCCCAGTTTAACAGGACAGTCAGTCCATGTCAGAGGAGAATGAGTGCGGCCTTGAATACTACCCTTCTTATGAACTGAGTCAATTGTTTCGGGGCAATCCCCTAGTAAATTCTGGAGATGAAGCTGGGCCTTCTTCTCGACTGTCTAAGCCCCCGGCTTTGTCCATGGAGTCACTAATCCCGGAAAGTGAAGTGCCCAGTATTGAGTCGGATGACCTAGAATCACTGTGCATGGTGGAATTGTATGAGCTGCCTGAGAAGGGAACTGTTGAACTGGAACAGACTGGTAATATACCAGAACAAGAGGAGTATTTTGAGTGTCCGGATGATTCACTGGCAGTGTCACAAAACTCTCCCTGTGAACTAAGTGTTGTGGACACTGAGTTTGCCACTCCTGGAGCTGAAAGTGCCCCAAGTTCTAGCCCATCTACCCCACTGGAAGTTCCCCTAACAAATGCAGACACTGTTGAAGGCGGGGATCAAAACACAGAGACTGTCACGGTTCCCCCTAGAAGGACTGGTCAAGCTGTGAGGTCTGTGGTACATTTAAGCTATGAGTCTCTTGGGTGACTCGTGGATCTGTCTTTTAATGTGGTCCACAACGGAGTGTATGTGACCCCGAGTTCATTGCCCAAACTAAGCCTGGGAGATAATTCCAGATTACTGGTCTTGCCCTCTGAATATGGTGCCCCTGCCCCGTCTAGCCCCAAGGTAGCTGATAGGGAAAGCCCCCCTCTTTTCAAGTTTCATATGCAGGAGGTGGTGATCTGATGCAAGAATTTTATTGTATATGTAAAATGGTACCCTGTAGTAAGCTGTGAAATACAGAATAAATGCATATGACCAAGAGTTAATATGTGATGTGATTTAAAGGATGTAAATCTAACTGTTAGTGATGTAAATATGTTAGTGGTTGTTTTAAAATGTTATATGGGTATCTACTTGATGTGGACCCCAAGTTCTTTTTAGGCCAGGAAGGGTGTAACCCCCTACTAAAGGCAAGCCTCTAGGAGCTTGACTAAGTGTTACCCTACCTGCTGGCGTTCGGCGTTTAAGCTGCTATAATGGCACTGTGAGTGCTGGTAGAGCCTCCACCTACTGTGTCTTTAAGAGCTGTCTGCTTGCAGACTTAATTGATGCTTTCCTAGGGGTGGTGGTGTTTCCCTGCTCGAATCCCACCTGAACTGTGTGGCAATTGCTTCATTTTGCGGTCGCTGAAAGCGCAAAGGGAGCCCCTCTGAAAGATATACCTGTTTCCCTGTAAACATTTAAGGCATTTTAATATTGTAGTTTGTCTAACCTGCTTTTGTT
Organism: Neoceratodus forsteri; assembly: GCA_016271365.2. NCBI lineage: Eukaryota > Metazoa > Chordata > Ceratodontiformes > Ceratodontidae > Neoceratodus > Neoceratodus forsteri. The sequence continues at coordinate 1,320,189,883 of CM028132.1, forward strand.
ACAGCTGGGACTCTGTGGGTGTGGCCCCTCCATTTTGGAAATGAACTGCTGTGCTGAGCAAATGTAATAAAGGGGAGCTTTAAAATGGAGGCTGTTTGGACCAACCAGAATTCGAACTCTCCTGGGAGCCGGCTTACAATAGGGGGATATAGCTAGTAATTCTGGGAAGTGAAGTTCTGGACTGGGAGGCACCTGAAGAGAATGTTCTGCCCTGCAACTGAAAGATCAGATCCATTGTGACCGTGAGGTGAGAAGGAGCTCTGTGCTTCTGCGTAGTATAGTTTCGCGTGGGAAGGGTGTGAGAGGCCCTGCAGTCAGTCGGTGGCCATTGTAAGCTTGAATCGGACTGAATCCGAGTTGTCTGAAAGGAAGGAAGGCTAAAAGTGGAAACCAGGCTCACCCTGTAGAAGACTGGAGAAACTGCTGAATCAAGCTCGGTCTGTCAGGAACTGAAGCTGCTGTGTTAACTCCCGGGTGTTTGCAGTAAGTGCAATCAGGACCTATGAGCAGCTGCCTGGTATAGTAAATTCCTTTACATATAAATGTGTTGAATGCTTGTGGAAGAATAGCTATTTCGGTTCTCTTGTCACCGTGTGGTGTAAGCTGAAAGCTGAACTGAGTGTAATCGGACTAAATCTGTCCACTAGTCAAAGCAGTTGGGCCTGGCCTGTAGAATCTCATCTCTCTGCCTTGTTTGTCCTGCAATCTAGAACAGCCATCTGCATCAGGTTCTCAGCTTGGGGTAGTGTGAGTACAAATCAGGTCATTCCCCTGCGACCTGTTATCAATCACCAGTGTTTCATCTAATTTTCTTTATTTCATTTCCTCAAGGACTGAGCCATCCAGCTCCAGATTACAATTGGGTGTTGTGCATATCTTTTTTCCTACAAGGCCCTATCCATCTGCACCTGCCAGCCAGCCCCGGGCAACGGACCTGGCTAGCCCCTCCAACCTGGGTACCCAGAGTGTGACTTTTAAGACCCTGTATGAGTGCACACTACTGTGATTTAATTCTGCCAATCAGCTTGATCTCCCCCTCCTGTGTTCCACTCCCCTTAAATAAACCAGATTTGATGTTATTGACTTTAAACTGTCTGAAATGTCAGTACCTATACAGCAGGCATTGCATTAGTTTGCGTATGTTGATCAACCTTATTTTACAGGGGGCCCTCCGAAACGAACTTCAGAATCGGTCTCGAGGGTAAGTGGTACCTTATGGTTGAACCGTGTGTACATGTGGGGTATTGGTACTGTAATTTCTATGTATTGTGTGGATCATTAGAGGGATTAGAAGGGGTCTCAGTGTCCCAGAGGGCTGTGACCAAACTCCACCAACCATTACAAACCCTGACCTCTGGGTGGAGGCACCCGCCCTAGAATCTAGGCTACTCAACCTGTTGGTAGTCCAGCAGGCAGGGGTAGTAGCCCTTGGGATAGCACCACCTGGGGGTTACATACTCTGCCCCTGAGTTTCTGTCTCCCAAGTGCAGTACTTTGCTCCTTTTTACATTGAAACCCAGCTGCCAAAGATGCTGTTTGGAATAACAAGTAAATTAAGTGATTCTAATAATATACCAGTTGGTTATACATACATCAGATGGAGACAAAATAGAGCAGATAAATGGGCAAAAATACCTAGGATCCTGGATGGACCCCAGAGGATCAGGTATCTTACATATAAACAACTTGATAAACAAAGTTGGGAAGTGCTTAGGTGTACTGTACAGATATAAGGGTTATTTGGACCCTGAAACAAGGTTAAAATAATTCCTCCACAAAGTTTCCCACTTTTTTTTAAATTGAATACACTTTATTAAGTTTTGTCAACAAATGTACAATCACAAATATTTTCAACAAAGAAAGAAAAGAAAAGAAAACAACCAACAATACCAATTTCAAACAAAGCAAATCTTCCATCCATCCACCCAAATCAACCCTCCCACCTGTGCTCCGGAACTAATCCATGGATACCTAAGCTAGAAGGGGCTAGAAAATGTTATGATTAAATAAAGTACAAGAGGAACCAAAGGTAGAGACACCACTGCCACAGGAATACTATAGGTTCTCCACCTGGGAATCCTCCACATCTGCACTGGACCTCCTAAGAAACTTAATTGCCAGTGTTTCCCAATTTTAGATTATGCGAAAATCAAGTATGATTATTATACACAGGACAAGTTAAGTTTGATGTCTTGTATAATAGGACAGCAAGATTCATCTATAACAGCCCCTACACTACACATAATACACATAGGTGTCACATGCAGAATCAATTGGGATGGGCATCACTGTATGTGAGGTGAAGGTGACATGAAATTCAGTTGGCCTTAAAAAGCATTCAGAGAGAAGTCCCAGATTACTGAATCTGCTTGAGCACCTTGTTTTTAGAGAAAGATATGGGTATCTAAGGAGAGCTTGTGGAAGTAGTGACAGCCAGGAAAAGCACTTTAAGGGCCAGTCATTGCTATAGTAGCAAGATCACATGGAAGTGAAACTCCTTACATGCCAATTTCTGTTCAAAGAGTAAAAAAAAAACTCACAGGCTTAACAAAAATTGTTTTTGTCAACCCCACAATCCTGTGATAAATGCAGTGGTACTCTAATTGGGATAACATAACCCTATAACGTATTTACAGTATGTGAATTACTTGTGACCACTGTTTTCTGTCAGGAGGCAGTATAGCACAGAAGTTAAGGGCACTTAGCTGCAATCCTAGAGAGCTGGGTTTGGATCCCATCATCCCCCACTTGCATGCTGTGTGACCCTTGTGCTCCAAGGTTGCACCTGGCAATAAGCTCCAGCTTAGTGTGCCTTTCCTGGTTAAGCAATACAGAGAGAGTGATGGACACATGGAACCGCCTTCCTGGGGAGGTTGTGGGGTCTAAAATGGTGGAGGAATTCAAACATGCATGGGACAGACATAAGGCAATTATAGTGGTGGGTGGGAGGAAGTAGGCTGTTGGTTAACTAGAACCTGCAGCTTATCCAATAGGTAGGGAAATGGGCAGACTGGGTGGGCCAAGCAGTCCTTATCTGCTGTCAAAGTCTATGTTTCTAAGTTTCTATGTTATATGCTGTATGAATTATTATATGTACTTACAAATGCCTTTTTTTTGGTGAACTTTTATGTAATACTATGTATGGTAAAAAGTATGCTTTTAAGGAACAAACAGCATCAGTGTTAAGGAGCTATGTTCAATGACTAACTAAATAGCAAACTTCAACTTGAATTTTGAACAGATCGGCCTATATGCAGTATGGCCTATTTGCATCCTTCCATAAAAGTCTTCAAGTCCAAGCAGCCCTTCTGTGCTGAGCGCAAAGGACAATGACTGGGAGTCTTCCAGGAAGTCAGCCAGGAGAGGGTGCCAGAAGGTGGACATTCTGTTTGAACTGAAGACTTAATAGTACTTGACACTGTTTGGCTTGCTTCTTGATAGACTAGGTTTTTCCTAACTGATTCATGGGCTTGTACTCCCTATAGATTGCTACCATTTAACATGTAACTGTGCTGCTAAATACCTTGCTGTGCTAGTTTGAGCAGACAGTTTAATGGTAATGACACAATTTGACTTGTTTTTAGCCTAGACTAGATATTTCCTTACTGGTTTGTGGGCTTGTACTAAATATAGTTTGCTGAAACTTAACCGGTATGTGGTGCTGTATATCTGCTGTGCTAGATTAACAGAGGACTTAATGCTAATGACACTGTTAGACTTGTCTGCTGAGACTAAGTAGTCCCTAACTGGTTTTGGAGTTTGTACTCACTGAAGTTTGCTACCACCTACTCACCACCTAACTCACAGCTGTGCTGCTGAAAACTTTGATGTGCTAGTTACACCCTAATTGGTTAGTATGTTTTCATTTGTTTTTCTTTAACCCTACATTAGCTGCTGTTAAAAGTATCCCACTGATGTGATAGCTACTCCTCACAGCAATCACAGAGACATCCAATCTGGGTGTAGTGTGTTTTAATCCACTATTCCTAGCAGCTGTTGAAATATTTGTTTGTGGTGTGTGGTTGGCTCTTCCCAGTCATGCATGCAACACTCTATCTGAGTGGTGTGTAGCTTCTCATCCCACTACCTCTTGTTGGCTTGGGAGCCCAATCTAGGAAGTACAGAATGTATACTACTGTGATACCCTTGCCCAATACTCACCCAATTCTGTACAGTGCCTTCAGAAAGTATTCACCCCCCCCTTGGATTTTGTCACATTTTGTGATGTTGCAAACTCAAATTAAAATACATTTATATGGGATTTTTTTGTCGCGTATCTACACAAATTACTCTATAATGTCAAAGTGGAATGAAACTTCTGGAATTTTTTGTACATGTAATTTAAAATAAAAACCTGAAATGTCTTGATTTGATAAGTATTCACCCCCTTTGCTATGACACTCCAAATTGAGCTCAGGTGCATCCAATTTCCTTGTGAGATCACTCTAAACTTGAATGGAGTCCACCTGTGGTCAGTTCAAATGGTTGACATGATTTCAGAGGAAATACACCTGTCTATATAAGGTCCCACAGTTGACAGTGCATGTCAGAGCAGAAACTCTACCATGAAGACCAAGGAGCTGTCCATAGAACTCCGTGATAGAACTGCGAGGAGGCATAGATCTGGGGAGGGGTATAAAAACATTTCTAGGGTGTTGAAAGTTCCCAGGAGCACAGTCAAGTCCATCATTAGGAAATGGAAAGATTACAGAACCACCCAGACTCTTCCTAGAGCACACCGTCCTCCCAAACTGAGCAACCGGGGCAAGAAGGACCTTGGTCTGGGAAGTGACCAAGAACCCAATGACCACCCTGACAGAACTACAGAGTTCCATGGCTGAGATGGGAGAATCTGTCCAGAGGACAACAATCTCTGCAGCACTTCACAACAGATGTAGCCTTTATGGGAGAGTGGCTAGACGGAAGCCATTCCTGAGAAAAGACCACATAATAGCATGCCTGGAGTTTGCAAGAAGGCATGTGGCAGACTCTGAGATCATGTGGCAAAAGATTCTCTGGTCTGATGAAACAAAAATTGAACTCTTTGGCCTGAATGCAAAGCGCTATGCCTGGTGCAAACCGAACACAGCTCATCACCCATGTAACATCATCCCTACCATGAAGCATGGTGGTGGCAGCATCATGTTATGGGGATGCTTTTCAGCGGCAGGGACTGGGGCACTTGTCAGGATAGAGGGAACAATGAATGGATCCAAATACAGGCACATCCTTGAGGAGAACCTGCATCAGTCTGCAATAGACCTTGGACTGGGGTGAAGATTTACGTTCCAACAGGACAACGATCCCAAGCATACAGCCAAAGCAACACTGGAGGGGCTTCAGGACAAGAAGGTGAATGTCCTTGAGTGGCCCAGCCAAAGCCCAGACTTGAATCCCATTGAGAATCTGTGGAAAGACTTGAAGATTGCAGTTCACCAACGCTCCCCATCCAACTTGACAGAGCTTGAGCAAATCTGCAAGGAAGAATGGGCGAAAATCCCCAAATCCAGATGTGCAAAGCTGATACAGACATACCCAAGAAGACTCAAAGCTGTAATTGCAGCCAAAGGCGCTTCTACAAAGTATTGACTCAGGGGATTGAATACTTAAATAAACAAGATATTTCAGTTTTTAATGTTTCATAAATTTTTGTTACACAATACAAATATTTTTGCCCCTTTAAATTGTTGAGTATGCTGTGTGAATCAAGGGGGAAAAAATAATTTCAATGCATTACAAATTCTGGTAGTAACACAACAAAATGTGACAAAATCCAAGGGGGGGGGTGAATACTTTCTGAAGGCACTGTATGTATGCTCATCTTATACTAAGATGGCCTTAAAGGGAGCTGTCATGTTGCTGATGTTTATAACCTTGTTTCCCTATATAGATTTAATTGATGGTGTGTGCCTAACTCCCAGTCACAGCCATTATAGCTCGCATTCTTGGTTCACTACTGAGTGACTCTCAGCAGCAGATGGCTCCTCATCTATGCTCATACTTCATGGCCTGTAAAGAAAAGGCACTTGCTGGAAACTTTCCATGTCACTTCTGATTAGCAGGACTGGTACCCTTACCTCTACCCTTGTTCCCCTAAGTCAACTTAGGTTACATAACCTGCTAATTATCTCTGGTGATGTGGAATCTAACCCTGACCCTGTAAACTGTAGAGTATCACCCCCCAAGACCCTGATTGCACTAGCACAAATGGCCTTAAATTGGTACACATGAATATTGGTAGTCTTAGGCCTAAGCTCCATGAATTTGAAGCATGGACTAACCTTTATAATCCTGATATCATATGTATTTCTCAAACCTGGCTTACATCAAAGGTTCAAACCCATGAAATTGAGCACCAAGGTTATAGAGTGTTCAGGAAAGACAGTGAAAGTAAGAGAGATGGTGGGGTCCTGTTATACAGTATATAGGATCCTCCATAAATGCAGGGGTCAACACCATGGCAGAATTAAGATTCCCTTTATGAATCCATATTTGTAAACTTGCTGCTTGGGCGTGTTAAATCTCTCTATGTGGGTCGTAAATACAATCTCCACCAAGGTGGCAAAATCTGCACTAGCCTCTCTCGCTAGCCACCTTAGTGCAATCCCCCATGACAAGGACATACTTCTTGGTGATTTCAACCTTGACTGGCTTGGCAGTGGGGTGAACAGTTATGTCTACCTGTCTGATTGCCACCTTAACCAGATGATACGTTAACCCATGAGGCTAAACACTAAATCCAACAAACATACTCTCAACAATTGGCTCCTTGCTAATAGGCCAAAAGGAATCAAAGCTGCTGGCTTACTTCCTAACTCCCTTAGTGATCATTCCCCAGTCTTCTGCATATGTGAAAACAATGCCCCAAAGACCCCAAAATCCATCATGGTCAAAGACCTCTCTAACACTGATAAATCGACTTTCCTGCACAGCCTTGCTGGCATTCACTAGGAGCCTGTAGTCAGCATCCTCAGTACTGACATTGTCCTTGACTACTTTATCAACAATTTCCTTAGTGTGTTTAATAAGCATCCCCCATTCAAACAATGCAGGATAAAATGTTTCTGCTCAAAATGATTGAGCAGAGACTTATGGAAGGACTTGAAACTGAGGGACAAAGCATGGGGACAGTAAAAGCCCTCCGGCCGGGTAACTGACTGACATAATTGTACATTGAGCCTACCACATGCAAAAAGGACCTAGCTAAAGTCTCCAACTTAAAAACTGACCTTAGACTGTCAAAACTTAATCCTGGATTAACTGTCTTTTAAAAGGACATTCTGCAGTCTCTGTTCATACCATTACCATTGAAGGCTCAGTGATCTCTGACCCCTACACCATAGCAAACACATTTAATAGCTTCTTTACAGACCTGGACAGGTTTATGACACATCACAGCATTGTTTCAACTGGCCCTCTTGAACTGGTCCCCCAACTATTTCACTTTTGCCTCATCACTAGGAAGGAGGTTCTCAAGAAACATAGGAAGATTAGGGCTGACTTAACCCTTGGCTACAACAATCTGGAACCTAAATTCCTTAAAATCGATGCTCCAGTTACTACCACTCCCCTAAGAAAGCTATTCAACAAATCCCTTGACAAGTGGCCAAGTGGAAAATTGTCACTGTTGTCCCAATACACAAAAACAGACCCAAAGGCCTCACTGATAACTATCAGCCCATATTCTCTTCTCTGCTCCCTTGCCAAGGTGCAAGACAGGCTGGTCTATAAACATCTCCAATATTACTTAGAAAGCTAACACACCATATTTAATGCCGAACATGGCTTCAGAATGAATCATGGCATAAACACTGCCCTGTTTTGACTGACCTCCAACATTCTCAGGCAATGGACCAAGGTCTTTCCACAGGTGCTATTTTCATAGACCTTACCAAGGCATTCAACCTGTTAAGTCACAGTCTCCTGTTGACCAAGCTAAGAAGTGTAGGCCTAGGTAGCCTGGTCTGCTCCTGGTTCAAGCACTATTTGTCAAATAGGAAACAACCCGTTAAGTGGCAGGGTTATTCAACTGGTCTGAGAGTCATAACTGTTGGGGTGCCTCAAGGTTCCATTCTTGGTCTGCAGCTCATCTTGCTATTCATCAATGACCTGCCTGATAACTGTGGTGTGTCCAAGCTGCAGCTCTACATGGATGATGCCATCCATTACAGAAGCAAACCAAACATCCTTTAAATCAGTCATGATCTTGATTCTGATTTCAAGCTCCTCAAATCCTGGTTAGTAAATAGTAAACTTGTGCTAGTTGTCAAAAAAAAAAAGAAAGAAAGAAAGAAAACCCTGCTATTTGGACCCAGATGCCTAGGTACTGACACTTACTCAAGTTATCCATCCTCTCTGTATTAAAGGTGGAAGTGGTTAACTCTGAAATACTTACATGTTCATCTAGACCAGATCTTCACCCTCAAACTACACCTTCATTCAGCCATTAAGTCTAGCCACCGAAAGATTGGTCTGCTATATAGACTCAATATGTATCTCACCAAGGAGGCATGGCTGGCCATTGCCACCAGTACCCTCTTGCCTGCCTTAACATATGGCTCTCACCTATTGTACTCCCTTTGAGAAACCATGCTCAACAGGCTGAGCATCCTGTACAATAGTGCTGCTCAGTTTTCAGCCAATGCCCACCCCACAGACCATCACAGTACTGTTTTCTTGACTCTGAAGTGGCCCTCCCTAAAGGGTAGACTGGCCTACCCACTGCTCTGCCTTGCCTACAAACTCTCAATGAATGCTCCCCCCAAGTCCTAAAGGGCTTCTAAATCTGGTACCCCAAAGATGGCTCATCCACTCCTCAAGCTGTTGTGCTTTGGAGTGAGGTCATTTGCAATCTCAACCCCAGTCGCCTGGAACAAACTTTCACCTGAAGTTCCAAACAGCTCGTTCCTGGCTATGTTTAAGTCTAACCTCAAGGCCCATCTACTTATAGACTTGCGATGTCTCTGCAACTGTTGACCTGATTACTGCCCTCTTTACTCCCTTGGACCATGCATCTACCAGAACAACTGCTATCTTGAGGTTTATAGCTGGTGTAACTTCCCCTTCATGAGAACTTGTTTAATGTTAATAACCTAATTGTTGCTCTTGACAATATGTACAGTACTGCTTGTCACACTGTAAACTATAATTATCTATCATTAGGTACAGTACATCAATTTGTTTTGTTTTGTGTGTGTCTTCATTTATGCATTGTATTCCTGTATGTAATCCAGCTTTGTAATAGTCTCCCTCTGTATATTAGTTTACTTGTCTGTATCAGTTTTATGCTGGCTCCTTTACCTGAATGTAATTAATCTTGGGTCACCCCGATAAAGGGACTGTTCGTCTCAGTGGGCCTACCCATTTGCCCAAATTCAAATAAAATAAAATAAATATATCTGTCCTTTAAAATAAAACAATTATTATTAATTTAAAAACAAAGTCACTGATCATTAGATGTAATTTGCTGTGGTGGGGTTCCTATGCCTGAGCCAATAGGGGTATAGTCTGTATAGGCGGGACAGGAGAGAAAAAAGGGGGTGGGGTAGCCCTATACATAAGTGATGGGATAAGAGCAACAATGTCTAGGGAAGGACAGGGCTCAGCAGAGATCCTCTGGGTCATGATAACTAAGGGGACAGGGAGGCAGTAAGAGTAGGGGTGGTGTACAGACCATCAAGTCAGTAAGAGAAGGTGGATAGGGAGATGGCTAGTGAAATACAAAGGATGGCAGGCAAAGGAGAAGTACTGGCTGTAGGGGATCTTTATGTGAACTGGGAGATTCCAACAGTAACATCAAAAAGGAGTAGGGAGCTATTGGAGTCCATGCAGGAGGCACTTCTTCAACAGCTGGTCAGAGAACTAACTAAGGGAGAGGCCATACTGGATGTGGTAATGACAAATAGGGACAGTGTTGAGGATGTGGAGGTTGGGGGAAAGTCTGGGGGATAGCAACCACAGAATGGTCAGGTTTAGTCTTCGGATGGGGGTGTAAAAGAACAGGACCACCAATAGGGTAATGGACTTTCAGAAAGCAGATTTTAGGAAAATGAAAGACATTTTCAAGGAGGAACTAGAAAGGGAAGGGAAAGAGAACCTACAGGATGTTGAGATATGAGGGGACAATAAAGAGGGGAATTCTGCTGGCAACAGAACAATGAATCAGGAGGATGAGCACACACAAATGAGGGAGGAACCCACTTTGGTTTACAAAAGAGGTGGTAAGGGTAGTGAAGGAAAGAAAAAAGTGTTTAGGGCCTATAAATCTTCATAGGGAATGGCAGAAAGGGAAGCTTATAGGGAGAAGCTAAAGGAAGCGGTGAAAATAGTCAGGAAGGTTAAGGCGGATACGAAGGAGAAACTAGTGAGGGACGCCAAAAGGGGGACAAGAAATGTTTCTGGTATATAGGTGACAGAAGGAAAAGCAGGCAGGGAATTATGAGACTCAGAGAGAAGGGGGGAACTCTGATGGAGGGGGATGAGGAAAAGTCTAATCTGCTGAACAAATGCTTTATCTCAGTCTTCACGGTTGAGGAAGAAGGAAAGAGGCCAGAGCTAAGAAGCAGGGGAAGAATGGGAAGGGAGATGGACACAAGCCCCTTTTCAGAGGGTAGGGTATTAGAGGAGTTAGGAAAATTGTGGATAGACAAGGCACTGGGCCCTGATGCAATCCACCCCACGGTGCTCAAGGAGTTGAGGGAGGAACTTGCAGCACCATTCAAAAAGTTAATTCATCTGTCCCTAGACAAGGGAGGATCCTGGGGATTGGCAAAGGACTAATGTGGTGCTATAGCACAAAGGGAGAGGGAGGGAGGGAGGGAGGGAAGAGCTGGGTAACTATCATCAGGTCAGCCTTGCCTCTGTGGTGGGTAAACTGATGGAGGCACTTACAAAAGAAAGGCTGGAACATTGTCTGGAGGAGGGGGGGGCTCACAGACAACAACCAGCATGGGTTCACAGGTGGAAGATCATGTCAGACCAACCTGATTGAATTCTTTGATGGAGTAATGGACATATGTAACCAGGGAAGGGCGGTGGACATGGCCTAACTAGACTTCAGGAAGGCCTTTGATACCGTCCCTCACAAGAGACTAATAAGTAAGTTAGGCAGCTTAGGGGTAGGGAGAAACTAACAAAATGGGTGGAAAATTGGCTGGTAGATAAAACTCAGAGAGTGGAGCTAAATGGAGTGTACACCAAGGAAGTGGGGGTGATGAGTGGGGTTTCCCAGGGATCCGTGTCGGGTTCCATATCGTTTAACATACACATTGGGGATATTTCAGAAGGCCTGAATGGGAGGGTGTATTTATTCACAGACGATACGAAGATCTGTAACAGGGTGGACACACTGGGGGGTGGGGGTTGAATGAGGGAGGATCTGATCTGCCCAAGCTGGAGCAGTGGTCAGGCAGATGACAATTGCAATTCAATGCAAAAAAAAAGTAAAATTATTCACATAGGACATAAAAACCTAGGGCAAAATATTGGCTGGGGGGGGGACTTGAGGAAACAGAGCACGAAAGGGACCTGGGGATCATTAGTTAGGATAACCTGAAAGTTGGGAATCAATGTAACAAGGCAGTGGGAACAGCAAGCAGAATGTTGGCATTCAAGGGAAGGGGCATTACAAGTAGGAGGAAGGAGGTAATCACACCACTATACAAAACTATGGTCAGACCACATCTGGAATACAAGGTGCAATTCTGGAGGCCAAACTTACAGGGTGACAGGGACAGGGTGGAGAGGGTCCAGAGAAGAGCAACCAAGATGGTTCATGGATTTCACAGGAGGTCTTATGAAGACCGACAGGAAGAACTAAACGTGTACAAGCTGGAGACAAGGAGGGAGAGGGGGGATATGGTGGAAACCTTCCAATATCTGAAGGGAATAAACAAGGTGAGGGAAGAAAGCATATTCATGATGAGTGAAAACAAATCAACAAGGGGACATGCATTCAAGCTGGAGGGGGGCAGATTTAGAGGAAATATGAGGGGACATCTTCACTGAGAGAGTGGTGGTCTTTGGAATAGGCTACCGGAATGGGTAGTGGGGGTAGATTTGGTGAGCAAATTGAAGAAGGCTTGGGACAACTACATGGGGTTAAATATAAGTAACAATGGCATAGAACAGAGGGAGTAAGATAAACCAGACAGGGAGAGGGTAATGAGCAGACTGGATTGGCCAACGGGTCCTTTTCTGTCACCAAATTTCTATGTTTTTACGTTTCTATTAATCCTTTGCTTGTTATGTTATAGTTATTTCCAAAGCAACTGACAGTGATGTCACAAGCAATGGGAGCTGATGTCTTGTGCAGATACAATGCCTAAGCAGGTAACTTGTGTGAAACAGTAATCCTGTTTTCATGGTAACATATATAATTAGTTAAAGAACAAGGAAGAGAAGCTTAAAACAAAGTGTATATAAAATATGAGATGGAATGTGTTTAAAAATGACTTTTTTTTCAGAAGCAAAATGCTGAATCTGTATTTATTTTAATGTTTTTACTAACTGTGATGTGATGGTACTGTAAGGAGGTGATACTCTTCTCTGAAATATCCTGATATGGAATGTGCTTGACTTTAAAAAACTCTAGGCTCTTCATGTAATCACAACCTATGAAGAACAAAAGGTGATAAAATGCAAATATTTTAATAACCAAATTTAGTATACCAATGGCCTTTAAATATTACATGATATGGCGCGATAGGTGGTCGGCCCTATTTTGCAGCCAGCTGGCTCCGAATATGGGGCCCTGCATCTTTTAAATACTCTACAATGTGTTAACTCAGACACTAATGTTGTGCAAAATACCACATTCTGGATTTTCAGTGTCCATGCTGGCTTCCCATATAGCAGCATCTCTTTCAGTGGTTAAGGAAGAAATTCTTGAAGTGCTCACAAGCGCTCTCCCAAAATAACTTGTAAGAAGTCACCTCACCAGGCATCCTGTAGAGTGCTATGTGCTGTGCTGTGTAATTCAGATTCCTAAAATGTTTTGTGCTGTGCAAATCAATGCTCCTAATAGCTACTCCTTTCAGCTCACCAAAACCAAATGCCCATTGTTCCAAAATCAAAAATCTTCTGCTTGCTTCCAGCTTCCAAATCACTGTCGCAGAACTAACCAGCCATATAGTTACATGCCACCATTTATTTTAATGTGCTCCAACATACAGCCTTTCTTTACACGTCAGTGTCAGTGGCTCAGTAGGTAGCACACTCGCCTCTGAGGCCGGGAGATCAGAGGGCTGTGGGTTCAGTTCCCACATCTGGCACTTGGGTTAATATCCCAGTACTGACACTGTAGTGCAGCATGAGAGGGGTGCTGCACTTCTGAGGTGCTGTCTTTCAGATGAGACGTTAAACCGAGGTCCCATCTGCCTGGATTGGTGGTAGTTCAGGTGGATGTTAAAGATCCCATGGCACTTATCGAAAAGAGTAGAGGAATTTCCCCGGTGCCCTGGCCAAATTTCCCTCATTCACTAAAAATACCACCAACAGCACAATCTGGTTCAAGGTCAGTTGGCATTCATCTGTATTCCCCCTCCCCGGGTCGTGCCTGAAAATAGGCAGGATTTGTCTAGTGCACTTACCTGGTCAACAAAAGCTAAATAAATGTTTCAGTGTTATTGGTTTAACTTCTACTTTTAAATCACCATTAAAAAACAAGAAAATGCCTTTTTGTCCAAATAGCATTCAACTGCCCAAGTGCCCATGTGTGCATAACGTTGACTAATGTTTCAACCTGTGACCACACTTTCCTCAGAGTCCACCAACTTGGATCCTGAAGATGAGGCTTTTACAGATTCTCTCTCAAAGTGACCAATTCCCCCCAAAAAATGCTCATGCCAGTGCCATGCAAACTTTTCTTAAAAGCATTTCTAGACCCAGAATTTGTTATACACCCTCAAGTCTCAGCTTGATGTGCTTCAGTTAAGCATATAGCTACTCCCTATCTGGGTGAGCGCCACAAGGTAGTTTTAACTCCTGTTAAATTATCTGTCTGCTTAGTAAGAGGTCTTTATGGGGATGGGGTTCAGAGATGAAGCAGTCAGTGATGCCAGCTGTGGGGCACTCTTCTCTAGGGATTTGCTCTGGAGGAGAGGGTACTGCTCCATCTGCAGTACTCTGGCAGAGCTCCAGACTTAGCTGGTGGCAGCAACGGTAGAAATATCTCAACTGCATCATCAGCTGAGCAGGAGCCCCCCCCAACCCATACTCCCTCAGAGACCCACTGGTCCATGAGGGTGGAGAGTGGTGGGGAGGGGGACAGGGAAGAAATGCTGGGTTAGCCACATGGAGGTTGTCCAACCCCTAACCATCCAGAATGCAAATAGTTTCATACCAATAGAGGAGGTTCAGGCACCTGACTCTGCTGGGGGAGTCTCTGAGACAGTTGATGGGAAAAGGCAGGACAACATGATAGCACCTAGAGGAAGCAAGTCTACCGGGAGAGCCTTAGTGGTTGGGAACTCAATGATTAGAGGGGTACAGAAGATGGTGGAGGGGGGATGATGGGAGGAGGATGGTCCAGTGTCTTCCATGAGCATCGGCCATCCAGGACTTAGACATGATAGAAAGGATAGTGGAGAGGAAGAAGGGGAGCTGGGGGTGCTGGTACACCTGGCTACCAGTGATCTGGCAAACCAGTCAGTAGAGATGGTAAAGCGGAACTTTCGTAGACTGGGGGACAGATTGGTGGCACATTCAGCCTATTTGGCCTTTTCTGAAGTTCTTCCGGTGTGGGGCAGGGAGGGGAAGCAGGATTAAATAAGGAGGGCGGTAACAGAGGAATTAAAAGATGGCTTAAGGGATGGGGTAAGGATAAGGGGTATCACTTTGTAGGGGACTTGTGGGACAGGAGGCTTTTCAAGGGTGACAGACTTCATCTGATGAGAGAGGGAGCTAGTGCACTGGGATAGAAGTTTGATGTCTATGTCAGACATATAAACTGACTTCAGGGGAGACTAGTTCCAGCAGAACCTCAATGGCAGGGGGCAGGAATAGGATCCTGGCTAGTACTCCACCGCATCAGGGGGCGTGTAGCAGCATAGCAGGTACAAAGAAAACTGTGGCCCATACTGCACTAGGTGAAGGGACTTTGGAGATGGAGAACACAAAAGGTGCAAGCACCAAGAAAGACAATGGGATGAGAGGACATGGGAAGTGCAAGGGTTGTAGTGAAGGAGGATCAGGGGTCAGATGGAAGTGGATATGCCTTTATGACATGAGCCTGGGTAATAAAATCAGTGAACTCCAGGCACTGATGGGAGACATTGAGGGGGACCATGTGACCAAAACAGAAACATGGGCTTTGGAAAAAGATTGGGAATAGATGGTCCCTGGTTACTCGATGTTCAGGAGGAATAGAGGAACAGGTAGAGGGGGAGGAGCAGCCCTTTTTGTAAAGGAGGGCATTGAGGTGGCAGAAGATGAGTGTATCAGGGGTAGTAATGGGGAGACATGTGAGTAGAACACATGGCAGCTTCAGGCAATAAATTGCTCCTGGCAATGATCTATAGACTACCCGTGCAAGGGGAGGAAAGGTACAAAGAGTTAAGGTAAGAACTGAAAAGAGGGTAGCTAAGAAGGATGTGGTGGTGGTGGTTGGTGATCTGAATCTGCTAGACATTGATTGGGATGTTCCAGTGGCCAGAAGCACTAGAAATCAGGCCTTGCTGGACTCATTCCAGGACTGTATGCTGGTACAGTTTGTTAAGGAGCCCATCAGGTAGACCACAATTCTCGATGTGATGCTTACTAGCTCGGAGGTGGTAGAATCAGTGGGAGCAGGGGAGCTGCTAGGGAACAGTGACCATAACACCCTTGTGACAACATCCACTTTTCTGAAAGATGCTACCCCTCTGTACCTTATTTATCCTTTTAATGTATTTGAATGTCTCTATCATGTTCCCCCCTCTCTCTTCATCTCCATCGAATACATATTGAGGTCTTTCGGCCTCTCCTCATGTGGCTTCTGGTGTAGCCCCTGTACCAAGAAAGGCTACAAAAATGGCACAAAGGCTACACCAGAAGTCATATGGGGAGATGGTGGAAGAGAGATGGGGCAATTATGGGGGTCATTCTCTGGGCATCTAAGATATGAATGCGAACAGCAACCAAAAAGAACGGGTTCAAGAGATTGCTATGGTTCTTGACAAGGGTCAGGGAAGTGATAAGAGCCTAGAAAAAGGCCTTTTACAAATTTAAAGAAAAGTGTGGGCGGGAGTGGGGGATAGGAGAATATTTGCTGAAAAATAACGAGACAAAGAGGGTGGTTAGGGAGGCAAAAGCAGACATCAGAACAGGCTGAGTGAAGAAAAACAGTTTTTCTGGTATATTAGTGAAAAAATAAAGAAAGGAGGGAATTGTAAGGCTAACTGAGGGGGAATAGGGTTTCCTCTCTCTCTTTTCCCAACTCCTTCCACCTTCTGTTCTCTCGGTTCCAGAGAACACTGCACTTTTGATATTCCTCACCCCTGCTCCTCTGCTGTGCAGTTTGCCTTCTCCTGTTGACTTTCCTCACTCTGGTACCAACTCCCCTCCTCCCGTCACCACTTCCCAACCCCTGGATCTCACAGGCACCGGTTGAAACTCCAACCCCTCCCCACCTGTTCCTGTTACCCTTCCTCCTGGTACCGCCATGGACACATCCTACCATCCTGGTCAGCAGCTGACTGGGTATCTACTCCTGCCTTGGATTAACATCCATGCACTACATTAATCCCTCCCTTATGTGGTCGGGCAATAACTTGCCCTTCAAGTCATTCGCTGGTGTCAATATTTTTCTTATTCACCAAGGATTGCTTCTTCTTTTGAATTTGCACTTGTTAAGTGTTCCAACTGTACTGTACTGCACTTTATTCTTTGCACAGCCGTGCTTTTGTATCATAGTAATGTGTCAGCAGAAAACGACCATTCTGGCCATTCCAGTCTGCCCCCCCCCCCCCGCTTGTCACCAGTGGCCAAGGAGCCTATCCTCTGTCCTCTAACCAACCCTTTATGTCTATCCCATGCTGTCTTGAATCCCTCCATTTTGACACCTACCACATCCTCAGGTAATCTGTTCCAGTGTTCAACCACCCTCCTAGTGAAATAACACTCCCTTACATTACCTTTAAATCTTCCTCCTTCCAATCTTAAAGTGTGACCTCTTGTTTTAACTCCGACTTTACTTTTAAATAGACTTCTTTCTCTCACTTTATTTATCCCCTTAATGTACTTGAATGTCTCTATCATGTCTCCGCTCTCTCTTCTAAACTCCAGCGGATACAGATTTAATTCTCTCGGTCTTGTCTCATATGGTTTCCCTCGCGTACCTTGCATCATCTTTTTAGCCCTTCTCTGAATCGTTACTGTTGCATCTATGTCCTTTCTTAAATGAGGCCTCCAGAACTATACCCCAAACTCCAGGTGCGGTCTAACCATGGTCTTATATAATGGCATCAGCACCTCCCTCTTCCTACTAGTTATGCCCCTTCCTATGCACGCCATCATTCTATTAGCTTTGCCAACCACCTTACTAAACTGGTCACTTACCCTAAGGTTGTGTGATATTATAATCCCCATATCCCTTCTGTGTTCTGTTTGCTTAATCTGCTCTCCCCCATGTGAGTATTGGGCCAGTCAATTGTTACACCCTATATACATCACCGCACACTTTTTTGTATTGAACTTCAGCTGCTATGTTTCTAACCATTACTCTGGTATACTCAAATTCCTCCTCATGGCCTCAGCCCCTCCTTCATTGTTGACCCTATTCCATAACTTTACATCATCTGCAAACAGACACATTATTCCGTCAATTCCCTCTGATATATCACTAATATATATGTTAAAAAGGATTAGTCCAAGTACAGGCCCTTGAGGAACCCCGCTCATAACCTTCCTCACCCCAGGATTTACACCATTTACCAACACCCTCTGACTTCTATCCTTCAGCCAGTTCTCCACCCATCTAGTTATTTTCTGTCCCAACCCCAGGCTCTCTGTCTTATCTACCAGCCTGCGGTGAGGGACAGAGTCAAAAGCCTTACTGAAGTCCAAGCAGGCAACATCAACTGCCCCTCCTTGATCAAGCACCTTCATTACCCCATCAAAAAAAATTCTATCTGAGAAAGCTGAGGTTTTAAATAATTATTTTTGTTCTGTATTCACAGTGGAATGGTTGGAAAGGGACCCTATAGTTAAAGAAGGGAGGAGATGAATGTGGGGTGCTTCAAAGCCCATAAAGTGATGAAAGAATTAAGGAAGGACATGGAAAATTAAAGGTAGACAAAGCAATGGGGCCGGATGGTTTGCATCCAAGGGTTCTTAGGGAGTTGAGGGATGAGTTGGCAACACATTTAGCAAAGTTATTTAACTTATCCCAAGATACAGGGTGTGTTCCAAGTGACTGGAGGATGGCAGATGTAGTACCACTGCACAAGGGAGGCTGCAAGGAGGAGGCAGGGAATTACAGACCTGTCAGCCTACAGTAACATCAGTGGTGGGCAAGGTGATGGAGCTGCTAATAAAGGAAAGAGTGATAAAATACTTAACAGACAACAAACTATTAGATGAAAAGCAACATGGATTCACTAGTAGGAGATCTTGCCAAACAAATCTAAGTCCCCCTCAACCTTAATTCCCCCTTCTACCTCAAACTCACAATCCTCAGTCTTGTCCTCCTCTTTTCCCCCACATATCTAAAAAAAAGTTTCCTTATTTGACATTTTTAGCAGTTCTCTCTTCTTTTTCTGATTTTGCTCTCCTAATTAATTTCCCTGCCTCTCAGTTTCTCCTTATAATTTACTCTGTCTATCACCCTCTGAGTTTTCTTATATCTTCTGGAAGCTATCCTATCTCGTATTGCCCTTACAATCTCCTTAATAAACCAAAGAGGCCTTATTTTCTTGTTTTTTTTTTCCTACTCTCCTTATGCATAGTTCAGTTGCTTTTAATAATGCCTCCTTAATACACTTTATTCTGTTTTATTCTACTTTGTACTAATTGTTTTATTGAATGTTTTCCAATGTTTTGCAACTACATATATGCTTCTGTCCTTCCACTGTTCCTCTCCCCAAGGTCACACCTGGAAATGAGCCTTGGCTCAGTGTGCCTTACTCAGTTACCAATGTTCAAATAAATAAATAAAATGAGGTTGATGGGCAAAAGGCCACAATCTTTAATGATTACTTTTGTTCAGTTTTCACTAAGGAGGATGGTGACTCCTTGTCAGAGAGTGGCATCAAAACAGTCAATAAGGGGATCTGGAGAAGAGGCAGCCAACATTTACTAGCAAAAGGGTCCTGAAAGGGCTAGCAGACCCAAAGGCTGATAAGGCCCTAGAACCAGATGAGCTGCATCTGAGAATAGTCAAGAAAATGACAGTGGAATTTGATGATCCTCTGGTAGATCTATTCAACAGCTCTCTAAGGACTTGGGTAGTTTTGAAGAATTGGAGGGTGGTAGAAATAGTTCCACTCCATGGGGGGGGACAAGCAACAAGCAGAGAACTACAGATCTGTCAGTCTTACCTCTACTGTAGGAAAACTGATGGAATCACTGGTCAAAGAGGACCTTGTTTACTTGGAGAGCAATGGTCTCCAGAATAGTAAGCAGCACAGATTCATGGCAGGGCAGTCTTGTCAGATAAACTTGATTATTTTCTTTGACTGGGTGATGAGGGAGTTGGATAGGGGCCATGCTGTGGGTTTGCTTTACTTTGACTTCAGGAAGGCTTTTGACTGCAGAGACCTGCTGTTTAGGCAGTCTAGCTCCAACCAATAAAACCACCACCAGGTTTGAAGAAATCCAACCCTTGAACTCTGCCATTGATGAACTTAAAGCAAGGTGTTGTAGGGAAGATGCATGCAGAGAAAAAGACATGTAGTGCCTCAACATAAGCTACAGGCAATGTTTGGTTCCCTTGGCACCAAACGATATGATAAACCAAATGTGATATCTGGAACATGAGCTCACATGTTGTTGCAAGTGCAAGTAAAGGTCAGCAAGCCCAGTAAGTGCCATCTGCATGATTGAAAGGTACACTACTCCAGTACTTCTTTGTCTCACCATAGTGGGCTACCTACCAGGGGCTGATTTCAAAAACCAGCTTGGAGGAAAGCACTCATTGCCTGGCCTGAAGAATACAGTCTCTGTGCCAACTGGTCAAGAATGCTGGTGTCAGGCAGAACAAGCCAAAATAGCACTGCAGGGCTGTTTATACTGAAAATGAGTCACCAGTAGGAAGCCACATCTGTGGAGAGAAACAACAGCAGTCCAGTCGCAGGGAATGAAACAGCTCTACTGATTGTAGAAGAAATTGCCGGGAGACAGAGGCCTAGTCAGTTTTGGGGGACAGCACTGCTCAGAATGCTCCAAAAGCCATTCCAAACTGTCCAATACTGGTGTCCATAAATGTTTCTAGAAACAGAGGCCACTGAGTTAACTAGCAAGAGATGCACTCATGAAATCAATGGGAATAGAAACGAACAAGGTTCACAGAAACTGCAGGCTATGGTGAAACACTGAAGCACAAGCAAACTATCTGGAAAAACTCACTCAAGTCTTGATTCCTGGGGCAATGGGAAGAAGTCTCCACAGCTAGATTGTAGGATGAAAACTTTTATTTATTAAACTACATCAGACAGCTCTGACACCTCCCATGCTCAAGCCAGACTTGTTCAAGTTTACAGCAGACACTTTCTCAAGGCATGATGTCACAACCAATTACTCCAGTTTAAATGTATAAACAATAAATAAATAAAAGAATAAATCAATCAATCATTAAACAAATAAATACTGAACACTTAAAGTGATAGTAGAACATTTGTTGTAATGTGCAAACCTCAAAATTTAAAGTGTAAACTAGAGCACTTAGTGCAGACCTTGTTGTGATCATAAACTCTCCGGTGTGTACTATAAGTATACAAGAAGAGACTAATAATAAATACGTGAACTAGAGGAAGAAAAAATGGGGAGGTGTGGGAGGATGAAGGGGAGGGTAAAAATACAAGAGCTGAATGAGGAGGGGAAGGGAAAGAAAATAGGGATGGAAAAACAAACTAGACGCGTATAGAAATATGATCTAGCTAGTTTCTAACAGTATATCAAATCTTTGCCAACACTAAACATAATGCATTATTTCATTTCTGATGTCAAACATCAATACAGAAATAGTCAGTGTTTCTAGTTGTTAAAAATGTATTACCTGAAAATGATCATTATGATCAGGTGATTTGTTTGAATCCATTTTAAACTGCCCAAATGACTCCAGGTTCATCTGTGAATCATTCAAATCAGCCCCGCCCATTTTCTCTCGAACACATTCAATTGCCTGAAAGTAAAAACTATGCTGTTTCCCCATCATAAAAATGCAGAATAAGCACACTGTTTTGATCATTCTTTTAAATAATGTGGTGCTCACAAAATCTTATTTTGAATTTTATGTGGTTTTTCCTAAGAAGAATGCACTGCACATATTACATTTAACCATGTATAGCACATTAGCACTGCTACATGTTATCAAATCCCTTACTATATATACCTGTGCAGTTAGTAGATTTGAAAATGTATTACCCAGTTTAATGTTTGTTCAGAAATGACAATTTCCACATCTGTTGTTCCCCCTGGGAAATGATTGTAAAACAAGAAACTCACAGTCCTACAGTACTGTGTGCTACAGAGTAAAAGAAGAATGCATGCTTATGCGATGGTGCAAAATGTCACACCTGTTTCCAAATTTCAAATCACTGCCACCATCAGGGGAGTTTAGCACTCTTTGCCTTCCATCTTCTAGCTTAAGTAATGAGTTCTGAAGCAACATTGCTGAGCAAGGAGAGGTCGAAGGCTGTCGCACAGAAAAATTCAGTTCTCCCATGAGTTAAATATACTGTATAAGTCAGTATCAGTAGTCTCATCTAGGCTGTGCCTTAAAGGAAGATGAATGAAGGACCAGAGAAATGTGGTGGCAACTAAAGGAATGGAGTTGGGTGACTCACTAATTAGGAGCTCCAGTCTCACCAGTTGCACAGAATGCCTGCAGTGAGCAAACTTACACAGTAGTGAGAGGATAACAAAATAATCCTCCCATCCATGAGACTAGAAGGCTGGAACATTAAGGACTGCCATAAAGCCCAACAGCAGGAGATGCTCACTGATATACCTGAATCTGCAAAGGCAAAACAAACTCCAGATCTTAGCGAGGAAGTTAGTGCTCTTACATGCTGCTCAATAGGTCTGTTCCCGCTTATAAGTTGTCTAGGAGGGAAGATCACAGCAGTACTCAGAGACTGATGATTGCGCAAGGAGAGTGAGTAAAAAGACACGTCACCTAAGGCAAAATGGAATGTGCACGTACACACAACAGCAACACCATGCATTCAAAAATGACTAAATAAATTGGAAACATAGAATACATCAGCAGAAAAGGACCAGTAGGCCCATTGAGTCCACACTAGACATCAATTTATCAGCAGTATGACAATTTATGCTTAATAGCCTCTATGCACTCAGGCGCAGGTGTTATGTGCGATACATGTGTAACCAGCCTGTGCAGCTACACGCCCATGGAAAGGCAACCAGTGGCCCATATTGATGAATGTGGGGTGCCTTTCTGTGGTCCCACCCCCTTGGCGTGCTTGACTACAGGGGGAGGTTTGGAGGACACATGCAGTGATCAAATCGGATGCCCAACCTGGGTCCTATAGTGGATCACCTGCTCTGTGCGGACAGGGGATTCTGGGAAGGCACAGGTCCCAGGTACTGTACAGTATGGATGACTGCCTGAAGGGTTGCCTCCAGCATGTTTCATGTATGGCCACACCATGCTGTTGTCATTAACTTCAACCCTTTGGCAACTACTCTAGTTACAGCTGGCAACATCATTCATACACACGTAAGAAAAATCACTGTTTGTAGTATTGGCATTTTCTCTGACTGCTGTGCATTTGTTAGTCAGCTATTGGCCAGAGTTGTGTACAATATATGTTGAAAATGGTACAATAGTACAAACACTGAGTCACAGGGCACATTGTATGCATTGATTTACAGAACTCAGGAATACCATTACTCTGATTGCTGCTTACAAAACTGTGCTCTTCTGTGCCACACAGAGTATATGAAAATGTAGTTATGTTATCTGTGATCATAGTTTAATGCCAAGTAAATATGGGGAAGATTTTCTACCAAATACCAGAGATGTGAAGTAGTGGTCCCTGTAGAGAAGAGTACTATTGTGTGGTGGACCTACGTTAGTACATGTATTTGTTTTTTCATATATATTTTGGTTGATGCTCTACCATGTAGGTAGGACAGCTTGGCCATCATGGTTTGGGAATCCATGTTCCACCAGAGCCAGCAGGTATCTGTGGTGGGTGTGTACACTAGTTGTGACAGGGTCCCCTGCTGCCATAACCTGCACACTCCTGGAACTACATGCCTCTGTGCATGGCATGGAATGTGTGCATGCCCCTGACACTCCCCCTGGACCATTGCAGTGCACAGATACATGACTGGCTCGGGGGAACTGATATCCAAGGGCCTCACACCCCTGCTGTGAATGCCGGCAGGGGTCCACTGGACCATGCACAGCATTCCGCCTTAGGGTTGACTACATGCCATACACATGCAGTGTATGGGCAATCCACACATTTGTACATACAGCCCAATGAGATTAATCATTTCCTTACGAGATATGTAAATGCATCATCAATTATTATGAAGAACACTTTGTAGGGCATTATGAAAGAGATTATAAAGTAGGGCTTGGGGTAAAATAGGCAAAAGTATTTTAATGAGTAAAAATATGTTTTTTCATATTTCCATGTTTCTATTATTTTGTAATATTCATATCTGATAGTAATATTGAATCAGTATCCATTGTGCAGTTCAAATATGTAACTTCTCAGTACAGATTAATATTTGTTGTAATGACTAAGTGCCGGATTTTCAAAAGGATCTGCTCAGGATCAGTCTTCCCCTATTTTCAAAGCAGAAATGCTTGCAAACATGCTTGACCATGTATTAGATAGGCAAGGCAAGTTTTATTTTTGGGTGCCCAATCCCTCAGGTTCTGGGCACCTAACAAAGAATAACAAAGATAAAAGTACACATAAAAGCACAATAACATTTTCAGAATAAATAGGAATCAGAATGACAGCTATTAAGATTAGCATCTGCTAGCTAGAGCGGTTGGGCTAGGGAATCACTCCATAAAAGCCAGGCTAAAAAGGTGTGCCTTGAGTCTCAGCTTGAAAACACCAATCAAGGGGGCCTCCTAGACTGCAGATGGAAGCAAGTTCCACAGGGTCGGCCCAGAGACATTAAAAGCCCAGTCACCTGATGTCTTGAGTCGAACCCTGGGAACATCCAGGAAGCCCCTCGAAGAGGAGTGGAGGGACAGTGCAGAGGTCACAGGTATCAGGAGCTCCAACAGGTAGCCAGGACCCAGACCATATAGGGCCTTGTAGGTGAGCAAGCTCACCGTGAAAAGGACCCTCCACCAGACAGTCAGCCAGTGCAGAGCACGCAGGACTGGGATCACATGGCAGGACCTGGATAGTCCTGTCAACAACCGGGCCACCACATTCTGCACCAGCTGCAGTCTGTGGAGGGTCCCTCCCATGACCCCAAAGAACAGAAAGTTATAGTAGTTGAGCCTAGTGGTAACAAAAGCATGTACCAGGGTCGGCAGATCCTTGGGTGAAATGAGCAGCTTGATGCTGGCGATGCTCCATAAGTGGTAGAAGCCACCCTTAACTAAAGACAATACCTGATCTTCAATGGTCATCCTGCAATCCAGGATCATATCAAGATTATGCACCCTTGGGGAAGCCACAAACAAAGCAGACCCCAGGAAAAGACTTGTGTTCGCTCTAGGTGACAACCCATCATGCACGTGACCTGCCTTGATCACTACCACCTCTGTCTTATCTGGGTTTAGTCTCAGCCAGCTGGAAGCCATCAAGTCATTGATTTTAGCCAGATAGCTGTTACGTAGCCTACATGCACCCTAAGTTTGCATCCTAAAACAGATGCAAGTGTGTCCAATCGAACTCAGGTGTGTCCAAAATGGAAGCAACTCGCAACTATGTCCGTGTTCTGCTGCAAATCATTACTTTTTTGTCATAAACAGAGGCATCTTCTGAAAATACTGTAGTCTTAGGGCTGCCTGGATGCAAGATGATGGATGTAGACACAGGTGCAACATGTATTTGTGTACACATCCAGCCCTTTTGAAAATCTCTTGCTAAATGTCAAATGCAACAACAAAAAATCCTTCACTAAATATAGACTTAAAAGGGAACTCATTTGTAATGGGGGCCTCCACAGCTTTCAGTAACAGGCAGAGCAACATAGAATGATGGCATACCCAGCAGTAATGGAGCTTTAAAGAGCTCCTGACACAATTGAGACAACTTTGAAAAAATGTAACATTCAGGGATGCAGTAAATGTAGCTTATATTTTGTATTTTATTCTGTAATATTTCTCACCTTTATTTCCTTATTATTAAGGGTATTTGCATGAATACAGCATCTCTGCTCTTTAGCTCTGGCTGCCTGCCTACACCTGACATCATAATTCTGTTTATGAGAACAAAATATGTTGCTGTGGAGATAATTATGGTATCATAAACAGGGGATTGTGATGTCACATGTAGAGAACCAGCCAGAGTAGATATAGTTTAGGGGACATGGATCTTATTTTCATGCAACTGTTTTCAGTAATAAAGAAAATGAGGAATTAATTACTGAAAATATATGAAGTAATAAAGAAAATGGGATGGAGTTGAATATGAATCTTACTTTTTTCAAAGTTTTCCTAATGCTGTCGGGGCTCATTAAATTAGTGCAGTCAAAAAGGGAGCACGGTGCATTTCCCCTGCTCGTTCAACCAATCAAAAAGATGCGGCTGAGGCAGACAATTAAATTTAATGTGTGTGTAAATACAAAGCTGTTGGTATAATGTTTCAGCCCCATTGCCATTATTACTGAAATCCCAGTCTTTTATCAAGTTCCGACCGTTATCAGTTTCTGTCATTCCTACTTGCAATCCATTTGCAGCTGTTCATTCTTACCACAATTTCTCTAGGGTGTTACCTATGTTGATTGCAATGTGTTCCCCATCCACAACTGTTATATTAAGTAGGTCACCTCTGTAGTGCACTTTCGGTTTTAGATTAGACTGATGAGACAGCAAGAAATTCCCTTACTGAAAAAATGTAAGGTTTATGACTGACCTTGCATGATTTGTAAGAATATTATAAGAAAATGTACTGTCAAAATTACTGTAAGTTCTTTTCATGACTGTGCAAGACTTTTATCAGATACACAAACTGTCATTTTTCTTACATGAACAAATGCAAGTTTAGTGCAAGAACACACAAGGTTTTTGTAAGATCACAATATAAGTTTTAATGCTAGTCAAGAACTCTGGAAATTTAAAATGTAGTGTAGTACAAAAGAATTAACCTTGCATACTTCTTGACTAGTTCAAGTACAGGATTTTTTTTTTCTTGCAGGTAATTATGTTTGTAAGAACAGTGCAAAAAAAAATCCAGTGCTTTCGCTAGTCAAGAAATATGCAAGTAAAAAATGTGTTTTTCTTCTCCCACTATCAGACAGCCCCCATTCACCTGGACCCTCAGCCCTGTCACCCCGACATCCACCGGGACTTACCGCCTCTCAGTACTTCCAGGGCTCCCCCGACAGGGTCAGTGGGATCCCCCAATCTGCCACCAAGAGCCAGATCCAGTAGTTGGACCAGCAAGCCCCACTAGTCAGGTGCGAGGCCTGTGAGGTTCCAAACCCCATCCTTATATTTAGGATGTTTCCAGTTTTCCTGTCCCTGGAAGGCACGGTGTGCAATGATGCCATGACATGTGACCCGTTCACTACAATGCCATGCCTTGGCATCTGCCCGCCCCCTGCTCAGTCTTCGGCAGTTCCAAGTGCCTTTCTCCTAGCTTACCACAAAG
The DNA here is from genome assembly GCA_016271365.2 of Neoceratodus forsteri. NCBI lineage: Eukaryota > Metazoa > Chordata > Ceratodontiformes > Ceratodontidae > Neoceratodus > Neoceratodus forsteri. The sequence goes on from CM028132.1 coordinate 1,320,216,840, forward strand.
GGCCAGGTATATACCGGGCTTCTGCACTCCCCCCACCTGGATGAGGAAAGCAGTCCTCCAGACACTTGATACTCCACCGCCAGCCCTCTGACAGCGCAAGTTCAGTACCCAACTGAGGTCACCAGCATCATGAGCGGTACCACTACCACTGCACCGGTGGGCCAGTGGGCCAGAAAATTTAGCTTTTAAGGATGAATGATACCTTGTAAGAACTGTGCAAGGAGGATTGCTCTACTCTGTTTACTTGCAGGTAAGAATTCATGTCTTCATAGTGCTAGTAGAAATATTTAGGTACAATCTGAGCTGTAAACAGATGCATGCACTTGGGTAAAAGTTTTTAAAAATGCACTGTTCAATTACAATTCAGCTACTATTACATACTTCTTTCTTAGACTGTCTTTATCAAGGAATGGTGTATGTAAACAGGGTCTTAATCCTTTACAGTATCTCTACCCTTGTTTCTCATGCCCCCACTTGAATTCATATCCCTCTATAGTTACATCATAATTTGTCATGGTAATGATTGTGATGCCACAAGTACAGTACAATATTGTGTCCTCAGTTGTATATTAATACTAATGTGGACAGCACTCCAGGAGATGTAAGAGTTGATTTTTGCATTCAAACCAAAAACATTGGGAGCAGAATGAAGACATTTCCTTTTATATATGCAAGAAATATGTAAGAATTTATCAAAAGTACTGCTTGCGTATCTGTTTATATATTTTTTTAAACAACACTTGAACAGCATGGTGTTAGTGTCTCAAAAGCTTGCACGTCTGCCTATTCAGCCACAAGGTCAAAGGCTCTAGCCCCACATCAGGAAGTAAAATCAATACTGTAATACAGTAACTCCACACACAATTCTCTTGCATCTCAGTATGTTGTCAAGGACTTTTCTTGTATGAAGCAAGGAGTTTTCTTGTATGAATTTTTAATGCAAGAAAAAGATCACAATCCTTGCATATAATTCTTACATAAAACACTTCATAAACTTACATAAAAACTTGCAGGTAGCTGGAATATTCCAGTGTATATGCTTGCATGTCATACCATCCACATTCTTATATAGTTCTTGCCTTTCTTTGGTAAGGTTTGACTAAATGTGTAGTGAGAGACAAATGACTATGTGTTGATGCACTTTTCAAAATGTCTGCAACTCCACCCTCTACATTTAATATATTTACAATGCAGGTTTTAACTGCCTGTTACCTACCCCAAACTACTCTGAGGCCAATGTGAACCTCAATTGTAGTTTATAAATATTGCATGTGAGTACTCTGAGTCTTAGTAGAGTTGTAACAGATGCAATAACTGAACTGGTGCAACTGGTATTGCTGCTACTAGTTTGTAGTCATAGGACTGATGGTAAGGGGAGACAGTTGGAGGGCACCAATGTCTGCTTGCTTTAACAATAACTATGGCATTGGAAGAGGCAACAGGAGAAGTGGAGGACACTTATCTGATGATAGCAACATGGAAACATACAATTTAATGGCAAAAGAAGACTGAAGTCCATTGAGTCTGCCTTTACTATACTAACTCGCCCCATAGACCTACTGCCTTGGTGGGCTGTATCCCTTTCCCCCAGCTACCCCTACCTCTCAGATACTTGCTGCTCCTCTTGTGGACTATGAGTCTCCTTGTTCTGTCCCACCTGTGTTTAAACCCATTTAGGCTAGCCGGCCTGGTTGCACTGAGGGTTGAGGTGCTGGACGCCACATCCTGCATCATGCCAGTGACCCAGGTTTGGGATTAGACTTGGGCCATTAGGGTCAGCAAGGAAGGGAGGGGATTGAGCATCTGGAGGACTGCTCTCCCCTCCCTGTCGTGGGTAATGGGGGGTTATCACTCTTCAGTGACCCCCAATGGAGATTGGGGCTGTGAAAGGAGCAGTGCCGCAATGAGGGGGTGGAGCAGCGGCAGATGTCAGCATGTTAGTGCGCAGATGTCATTGCACATCCACGCTTTGGGGAAAACACAAGCAGAAAAACCCCAGAGGATACAGGGAGGTGATGGAGGCCCCAGGAGCCAAAGCCCACATCCCGAGGCCAGACCATCCTTCCACCGGGCTCTCCTGAGCCCCTCGACCCGACCCAGAATCAAGCCTCTAATTTCAGAAAGGCCACCAGGAATATGAGGCTGATCCAGGGGGCTATAATGTTCCTTGGGTTCAGTGAGAGGGTGCTCAGCAACTGTACTCCCTGGAGGAAGGTGGTTTCAGGCAGTGAGTAGAGGCTGTGGCTGAGTGGGCACTCCTGAGAGATGCCCTGATTCCCCAGTGAATAAATAGAATCCACAAAAAAAACACATTTAGGGTAGCTACCCCCACCACTTCCATACAGCAATCTGTTCCATGGTTCCACCACCCTCTCAGTGAATTATAACTTCCTCATGTTTCTCCTGAATTTGCCCCCCACAAAGCTCCAGTCATTCCGCTAGTGACTGCTTCCTATTTTGTAGACATAGGTCCTCACTTTTTACCTTGGTTATACCCCTAAGAAACTTATAGGTTTTAATCATGTCCCTCCACCTCCAGCAAATACATGTTATGGGCCTTCAGCCATGCCTCACAGGATCTGCCCAGCTGGTCCTGGTTTATCTTGGTGACCTTTTGCTAAACCAACTCTAGTCTTGCAGTGTCCTTCCTCAAGTGAGGGCTCAAGAAGTAGGCACAGTGCTCCAGATGAGGCCTCTCCAGGGATCTTTACAGTGATAGAATAACATTGCTACTTCTACTGTCAAAACCCCTCCCTATACAACCCAGCATCCTTAATGCCTTACTGCATGCATTGTTGAATTGATTTGTTTGCTTGAGAGAGTCAGTGATTAGGACCCCCAGATCCCTCTCCTCTGTGAAAGTGACCAGTCTAACTCATATCAAATATTCTGTGCATGGATTCCATCTACCTAAGTGCATTACTTTGCACTTCTTGGCATTTAACTTTAGCTGCCAGACCTTAGACCACTTCTCTACTTTTATAGGTCATTCTGAAGCTCCTCCACCCATTCCTCACGATCTACCCTGCATAGCTTTGTGGTGCCAGCAAAGATACACACAACTTTCCCTGAATACCCTCCCGCAGATACACAGCTACTGCGTAATTTTTTATTTTAGTCTTTGGTTACCAGGTAAGGCCCACTAGGCACAAGTGCCGGTTTTCAGGGGCAACCTGGGAACACTGGGCGGTTAATTGACTTGCCCAGAGTCACACAGTATGCAAATGGAGGTTGTGAGAATCAAACCCAGGTCTGGTTTGCTGGATGTACCAAGCTCATTCACAGCACGTTACTCTAACCTCTAGGCTATATTGCCATATTGCTTTTATATAATAATGTAAGTCTTTAAAACTTTTAGGCTGAGTTCCTCACACTTCTAGTGCGCTCAGCTACCAGCCAACCCCTGCAAGGAATTCTGGGGCTCATACACAAACCAAGTTCTCCCAGGTGGCAGTGCAATGTGCTACCATCAATAGTTTCATTATTTAAAATCCTTATGGCCTCACTGAAGTCTAAATTTAAGTATGTTCCACTTATCCTTCTGTTTATGTAACTTAAAGTCATGCAAAGATGCCACTAACAGCTCTGTAAAAGTTTTGCCCTGAAGCTCCAGATGGGTTGCTTATTGTTGCATGTGAACAAAATTGTAATGAGTCCCCCACCTCCTCTGCACTAAAGTTGACAATGACTTTTGTATTTCATGGCCAGGAGTCACAAAACTTTGCCCCGGCACAAACCCAGTTTTGCATGAGCAAACTGGGTTTTCCGCTGAGTTGGTATTCACAACAACCTGGTTTGCACACTCAAACTGGGTTTGCAGTGGGGCAAAGTGTGTGGTGGGGGCTGCAATGCAAATGAGGTGAGGGGACCTGAATATCAGTGCTGTCTGATTCACAAAGCAGTTGCTCTATGCAAGGGCCTTTAGCGTGGTCCCCTTGTACAAAGCAAATATCACTGACCAAGACAAAAAATTACCTTATCCAGTGCAACCCTAGTGATTCGCAGCCTGAATATACTAAAAGAATATTCCCTGGTGCTAGTGGCCCCCCCCAATGATCGCTGGTCCGAGAAGAAAAAATAAGTTTCTCATGTGTTCAGTTTCCCTGCCCCCCCATCAGCACCTATGCCCAACTTACAGTACCTCTCCCTGGTGTCCAGTGGTCCTCCCACCTACCTACACCCATGCCTAATCTATAGGTAAGGCAAGACAAGGCAAATTTTATTTTTGTGGTGCCCAATTCCAGGGGCTCTGGGTGCCTTACAGAAAATATTACACAGACAGTGAAACAAGGAGATAAATACAGAATAAAACATACACAAATAAAATGATTTAAAACATTATAATAACTTTCAGCAATAATAAAAGCTAGACTACATTTGAATAAATTATAGTTTAAAAGCAAAGCAAATCAAAATTCAGATGGATTGGTGTACACTAATCACATGACTGCTTCAGGGAAGGCCTGCAAGAACAAGTAGGTCTTCATCCCCTTCTTAAAGGCCTCAACTGTCTGGGCTCCTCTGACACTAGCTGGAAATGAGTTCCATAGGGTAGGATTGGTGACATTGAACGTGCGGTCACCAGAGATCTTAAGCCTAACCCTAGGAATGTCAAGGAGCTCTCTAGTTGAGGACCAGAGGGAGCGGGTTGAGGCTGCAGGTGAGAGGACCTCAGTCAGATAGCTAGGGCCCAGTCCATATAGGGCCTTATAGGTGAGCAAACCAATCTTAAAGATGGCTCTCCACTGGACTGGCAGCCAGTGCAGAGCTTGCAAAATGGGGGCACGTAACTGGTCAGGCCAGTCAGCAATGTCACCACTGTGTTCTGCACCAGCTGCAGCCAGTGAAGGTTCCCTCCAGTGACCTCAATGTATGGATTACTATTCTGTGGTGCTATTCCCTGGTATCCAGTGTTCCCCTCCCTATCCAGATCCCCTGTAATTTCAAAGAACACCATTCCTTGGTGCCCAGTGTTTCACCTGCCATCCTGATGCCATATGCAAGAATGTGATACCATTCTCTGGTGTCTAGTGGACCCCCCACCACTCCATGCTGGGAGGTAGTACCCACCACCTCGCTCTCCCCCATCCTGACCCCAAGCCAGCAACTGGCACAGCTCTCCACTCTCTTCTATGGCCAGCTGCTGACTGAGCTGTCAATGAGCGTGTACTGTACTACAGTATGTGCTCATTGATTGACAGAGAGGTGGGGCACTACCTGTCAGGGTGGAGGGGTCGGGGGACTGCTAAACACCAGGGAATGGTATCGCATGGTTGCATATGGCATTGGGACGGGGGGGACGCTGGACACTGGGAAATGGTGTTCTTTGAAATTACTGGGGATCTGGATGGAGGGGGAACACTAGACGCCAGGGGATAGTACCTATAGATCAGACATGGGTGTGGGTGGGGAAGGGAAGGGACCACTGAACAGCACGGAAAGTTATTTATAGATTGGGCATGCATGAGGATGTCGGGAAGGAAACTGGGCACCAGGGAAACTTATTTTTTTCTTCTCATGCTAGCGAACGACAATCACAGGGTGGGACCGCTAGCACCAGAGATTATTCTTTTTTATACTCAGGTCGGTGATCATGGGGGGATCACTAGCACCAGGGAGATTGTACACACACTGACACATGGCTGCGTCTGGGGCAGAGGATGGGGTAGAGTGCAAAACTTGCCACAGTCTATGTAAATGGACCCACAATGGGCATGCCAATGGCCACATAGCGCCTAGCATGCCCAATGGGCTCATTTACATGGCTGCCTTACTGAACTGGAAATAGCAAACCTGCCCTATTCATTGTGGAGCCATACTCTTGGCTGCCTGTCAGGGTAGTACTAGCAGGGTTAGCGCTAGCTATATTGGGGTTAGCACTGACTCCACCTTTCCCTATTCACAGTTGGATAGCGCAGTGCCCTGTCCAACTGAGAATAGCAACATGTAACACATGGGAAAATTCAAAATGCAATGCAAATGTTTACACTGTGCTTTGTGACTTTTTGTGAATCTAGCCCCATGTGTGCACTGCAGGACATATGTAAATAGGAAATGCGTTTTCATTTAGGATTTGCCCAAAATACACACTGATTGGGTCACAAACTGGTGTATATAAGATCAATTCTATTTTGACCATGAAGCCCACAGTACTCCATTGAAGTATCTGGTTTAATTCAGTACTTTTCACCTTTTTGGGAGGGGCGCGGAATACAGTTAATCACAGTTAATCATATCATGGGATCACTTTACTTGCACATTGAAGAAACAAGTGATTTTTATTCACACTCCTACTGTTTTAACTAGCACTGACACTGGTCACTAGTGGCTGCTTTGCTATAAGACTTTTTTATTTGTGTTAAAAACAGAATATAGCAAAACAAATCTGCATCCTAATTCATGACTATACGACTAGTATTCTAGGCACAAGCAGACACATTGCCAAATAAATTCTCCCAAATAGAATGTAACCAAGTATGGAATGTTTCCAAAGTCAGAGCCTACAGAATATTCCTATACCACAATGTACATGTTGGACTTGATTTCCTTGATTGTATAGATTGAATGAAATTAGGTTGTCACTAGTATAGTACCAGCCTCAGCTATGGGACACTCTGTCAGCAAGAATCACATTCCAGCTAATGGAAAAGTGTGTAATCATATCTTATAATTAATAGAGTACATTTTTTATTGCCAGACAATTAAATATCTGCTTCAAAAAAGAAAGGGCTCTATTCTGCTCACCTTCAACGTTTGCCCTTTATGTCCATTCCCCAAACATTTCATGAAAGAAATTGGCGCATAAAGAACATGCAAAATGTCACTGGAGAGCATCCCCTCCAACAGAAAAATAGTTACTGCTACATCTTTGTAAGGTATGAGACTTGTTAGAAAAAAAAAACATTCCAGACTGTTTACTGCTGGATAACCGTCTTCAATACCTAACATTAGTTGCAAGCAAAATGAGTTTGGTTATCTCATGTTCTTTCCTAATGTACTACTATCCTCATTAACAGCAGCAGCAAACATTGCATTGGAACTGAAAATTTATTACTGACAATGCTGGCATTATGGAGATGCCTAAAAGGGCTTGGTTCCCAAAGAACTGACATGAGCCCCAGTATCAATTTCAGTGTCTTCCATTTGCCATGCTAATAATGTAACGAAGGTCTCAGTTTTAAAAGAGAGCCACTGAGAATCACCTTAGCTCCTAAAGGCCACAATATATCATTTCAATGCTAAACAGTGAAGCAGCATGTGGAAAATGGTACTGTGCACTGTTGAACTGTACCTGCCTGTCATACGAATGACTAGGGAGTTGATTTACTGAAAGTATTTAGATGGGGGCTAACCCATTGTGCTGACAGTAGTATGTTTCCCTACCAGGTGTGGAACCTATGTTTGTACCCCAGAACCAGAATATCCATGGCATGCCAGAAGGGGAGGCAGAGACATCAAGGTTGGTCCCTACTCCTCTAGGAGGGGTATGTCTGCTGCCCCTGCAGTATATGGTGGATCAGAGGAATGAGGCAGCCAAACAGTACAGTACATTAAACCATGAGAAGGCTACCAGTGGGACATTTGTGTATGCTAGAGTAGTGCAGAATGTGGTATGCTTTTGGAATTTCACTCCAAAGTACTTGGTATGCCCTGTTTCTAACTTGAAACAATTATGGTCTTTTTCTGAGTGAGTCCATCAATTCTGCAACCATGAATCCACTTCCAAAAGTTCAAGAATGAGACATTATATCAGTACCAGCACTTTTTATTCTATTTAGCAGGCCTCTGTGCAATGTTTTGCCATACAGGCTTATTCATCCTAAGTCCTCTGTTAGCAGATGCTCAGATTCATACAATATGTTTTTGATCCCATTTACCTATTTCACGAATATGGTCACTTCCTATGGGGTTTGTCCCAATATTACAACCCGGCTCTGAAGTGCTGGATTAGACACCGAGAGGCAGGTAGTTCTATTGTGAAAAAAACAATAAAAAGTGACAGTATTTGTGAACTAGATAAATGGAATCCAAAACATATTGTGTGAATCTGAACATCTACAGTATTAGCAGAGGACCCAGCATGAATAAGTTTGTATGGTGAAACACTGCATAGAGGCCTGCTAAATGGAATACAATGTGTTGGTCCAAAGAGTCTCATTCCTTGAATTTCTGGAAATGCTTTTGGAATTTTTCAGTATATTCTGTGGAATACCAGAAGTCTTTTAATTGAAACTGCATGTTAGTTTACATAGAAATATAAAAAATAAACATATAGAAACTTAGAATTTGACAGCAGAAGAAGACCAAAGGTCTATATTAATTTTCTGCAGTTTGGAAAAACTTAACCTGCTGTTTCTGTAGACCATAAATTATTACTATATGGTTTAAATTCCACTTTTGTGATTTTAGAATTCTGTTTCAGAAGTCTGCATCAGAACCCCTACAAGGAGAGATTAAATGACCTAAATATGTACATTTTGTAAAAGGAAGGGATATGATAGAAACCTTTAAGTACCTCATGAGGTAAACAAGGTACAAGAGGAAGTACTTTTCAGAAAAAAGGTATTCAAGGTCAAGGGGATATAATAAGAAGATGGAGGGGGTAGATTCAAGAGAGATGTGAGGAAGTATTACTTCACAGAAAGAGTGGTGGATTCCTGGAACAAACTTCCAGTAGAGGTGGGAGGGGTGAAAATAGAAGTGGGGTTCAAGAATGCATGGGATAGGCATCAGGAAATCTTAGGGAAAGGGAAGGGGGGGAATGGGCCAGAGATCAAGTAGGATCTTCTGCAGTGATACTATAGGCAGGAAAAAATGGGCAGACTAGTTGGGCCAAGTGGTCCTTATCTGTCAAAAAATTTCTTGTTTCTATGTTTTGCTTCTGATTAAAAACTCTGGAATAAGAATTTTCTGGAATTTCATGCCACTGGAATTTGAAAATGTTTAATGATGTTGCTTAGTGCATTATATAGAGCTCAAATTTAAACAAAAGTGGGTCATATGACAAAATGTATAGGTACTACCTGATACTAAATCATTCTTATTACTGTCAGCAGCGACTGAAACATATAAGTAATTCCAAAATGTTTGGCACTTCTTTTAAGAGTTTATGCAGTTCTCAGGTGGATCAGGTATAAACTGTTTAGTGTTGGGAATAGGTTTATTCACAATGAGAAAGATATGGAAATGTTTAATAAATTTTTTTAGACCAAATTAAGCAGAAGGGTAGTAATGATCAGGGTGGTAGTAAACAAGAGTTTGAATTTAACAAGAATGAGGAAAGGCCAAAAGGAACTTACAGTTTAATTTTCAGGAAATTGAAGTAAAGGAAGTGTTGGAACAGCTTTATCCTAAATTATTAAAGGTGGCAGCTAATGTTATTTGTGAGACTGTGACATATCTGTTAATTCTTTCCGTGAAAATCTGCATTGTCCCTTCCCTTTGGAAGGAATCAACTATTGTTCCACTTTTTAAGGCATGGGACAGATTAAACACAGCAAATTATAGGCCTATATCTTTTTCTGCTAGTTCTAGTTAAATTGTTGGAAAAGTGCATTTTCATCAGTTAATACATTGTCTTGAAGATAATGGAATTTTAAATTAACAGCAGCATGGATGTTATTTATTTATTTAAGAGTTTTACCAGGTAGGCATACTGATTGGAGTACCGCTCAATTCCAGATGTGACCTGAGGGTGTGGGGCAATAGGAGAAATATACAGTAGAAAGTACAGTAGAATAGTAAGTCAAGTAGCACGCCATACCATAGAATATATAAAGAATACACAGTAGTATTTACAACTGCTTAGACATACATAGAATATGCAATACAACTGTTTAGCCATACCTAAAATATGCAATACAAATCATGCCCTCTGCCTGTTTCCCGCACCCCCCTCCTCCTCCTCCTCCTATTTCCCCTCTTTCCACTACTCCACCCTCCCAGAGCCTACTTCCCCTCTGCCCCTATCAGTTACCTACCCATTCCCACTTATCGACACCAAAGTACCCTACATATACAACTCTGCCACCCTCCCCAGGGCCCGCACGCACCTACTGAATTGTACCATATCACCTATGGGCGCTGGGTACCCCACCCACCTACTCTTACTGCTCTCACCCTGAACATCCGCTGTCACCTCATGACACAATCTCCCAACTCACGCTGTCTGCTGACACTAAGGCATAAACGCCTGGCTAGGGAATTATATATGAGTACTCTAAAGCTTATCCTTCTTCTCCTACTGATGTCTGGCAACATTCACCCAAATCCTGGCCCATCTACTACCAAGGCAACTAATCAGAGCAAAAACGGAGGAGCCCTCTCACTCATCTCGCTCAACATTTGTAGCCTCCTCCATAAAATAGATGCCCTTCAGGCTTTTGCTTGCCAACACAATCCAGACATCTTAGCAATTGTTGAAACCTGGCTCTCCCCATCAATCCCTGATCATGCTATCGGCCTCCCTGGGTACAATGTTTTTTGCCATGACCGTACAACAAAAAGAGGTGGTGGTTGTGTCCTCTACCTAAAGGATACCTTCCTGGGACACCACATCAGCTCTGCTCCCCCAGACCACTATGACACAGATACTTCCCATTAAAATCCTTCTTGGTGATCAGAACAAAGCCCTCACTGTTGTTACGATCTACATTCCACCTAAAAAGCAAGATAGTGGGCTCAATGCAGTTCTTGACTATGTTAAGTCTTTCCCACCAGGCACCGAATCTATCCTTCTCGGGGACTTTAATATAAACTGGCCTGCTACTGAGGCTGGGGCCCACAGGGACACTATAGCAGCAGCTAACCTCACCCAAATGGTCCACTCCTTTACCAGGAAAAACTATAAAACTGGAACCTGCACACTGCTGGATTGGATCCTAACCAGCCACCCCACCCGGATTACAAACACCACTGTCCTCCCTGACTCCCTCAGTGACCACTCTCCTGTTAGCTGCTCTTGGTCCAACAAATTCTCCAAACCCCTCCCAAAAACCATCACCAGCAGAGTTCTACCTCATGGACAGTTAACATGCCTAAAAACCCACCTTCTCCTACAGGACTGGTCACCAGTCTTCACAGCCACTAATGTGAACACTGCCCTCGACCATTTCATCAGCATCTTCAATGAAGCCTGCAACATATTTGCCCCACTAAAAAAGTGAAAGATAAAGGCTCTCTTTAACCCCTGGCTCACAGGTGACCTCCTAAGGTGACTAAAGGCAAGGGACCAGCTTTGGGAGCTCGCCAGAAACACTGGAAGACAAATCGACATTGATAACTACAAACGTGCATGGAATGACTGTAACAAATCTATCTGGCAAACAAAATCGGCCTTCTTCAATAACGCTTTTGCAAGCTCCTGGGGCAATGGAAGAGACTTCTGGAATAACATAAAAAAAGTCACTGGGCAGCAGTCCAAATCCCCCCATCCATTCTCTGTATTAATGGTATAACCACTCAAGACCCAAAAATCATTGCTGACACATTTAATGCTGCTTTCACAGACCTTAGTTCTGTACTCCCACCCGATTTCTTCATAGAAGATGACACTCCTAATTCCCCAACTTCCCCTGCCCTCCTAGCCACCCTCCTTTTTACTTTAAATCGATCAAGATGTACCAGGTGCATAGCTATGTTACCAAAGCCATTAGTAAGTCCAAATCTAGCAAAGACTCACTTGACCTTAGACTTCTATCACTCACCCTTGATGAAGTACTTCTACCTCTGACCAGGATTTTCAACCTCTCCCTCAGACTTAGCCAGTTCCCGGATAAATTGAAATCTGCTACGGTAACCCCCATACATAAAAGTGGTGTCAAAACTGCACATGAGAACTTCCATCCAATTTCCATCCTTCCTTCACTCTCTAAGGCCCTGGAACGTATAATTGCAGACCAGCTTACCGACTTTCTGGACATGCATAACATCCTGTGCAGGCAGCAACATGGCTTTAGAAAAGGTCATAGTACCACCACGGCACTACTTGAATTTTCCGGCACCATCCACAACTCACTGGATAACGGACAACAAACTGGGTCTGCTTTCATTGATTTAACAAAGGCCTTTGATACCGTCAGCCACCATCTTCTGCTTATCCAGCTACAAACCACAGGACTCTCACCCAACTCTGTGAACTGGTTCAAAAGCTACCTTGATAACCGGTCCCAAAGAGTGAAAATTGCAGACACTCTCCTAGATGCCAGACCTGTCCACTCTGGTGTCCCTCAGGGTTCTACCCTGGGACCCCTCCTCTTCAGCATTTTTTTGAACACATTGCCAGACTCCTGTCCAGAAAAAATCTTGCTCTACGCGGATGATGCTGCTATCCTAACCTCCCACCATGATTCTAATCAGCTACAAGAGAACCTCCAGCGGGGTTTCACTGCAGTTGAAAACTGGTTCTTAAAACATAAGCTGATCCTGAACTAGAAAAAAAACAAAGACAATGCTTCTCAGCAGCCCATGCAGCAAGAATAACCAGTATCACCTCACCATAAAAAACAAGGAAGGAGTCACCCTAGAACAAGTCCATTCCTTTAAATACCTTGGCCTCACCCTTGACTCCAAACTCTTCTATGCTGACCACATTAATAATGTGGCAAAAGTGGCTAACACCAGACTGGGCCTACTCTTCCTCCACAGGAAGAATCTAACCACCGAAGCCCTGTGTTGCCATCCAGAGCTCTATTGTTAGTATTATAGACTACAGACTCAATATCTATGGCTCTGCCACTGCCACCTCGCTCAAACGTGTTTCTACCTCCCTGAATAATGCCTGTTGACTTGCCACTGGAGCCCACCGTTTAACCCATACCTGCAACCTCTACTCCCAAGCTGGATGGTTGCAACTCAACAACCGAATAAAGTATCAAACCTGCATAGCAGCAAAGAAAATAATGATGGGCATTGCTCCCCAAGGGGTCCGCTCCCTCCTCAAACCTAGAATGAACAATTGTAACACCAGGAGTTCAAAACCCCTAATCCTGCAAATCCCTTACTGTCACATAACCCAAGGCCAATGGTCCTTTGCTTATAGGGCCCCTAGCTGGCTAAACAGTCTCGCAACTGACATCTCTAACTCTCCAACACTGGGCACTTTCAAGACTAAGCTCTGCCTCTCATTAGCAGACCTCAGCACCTGTGAATGCCCTGCTTAATGCAATACTCTCCACGCTTCTGCCCATAGCCTCTAATGTCTGCTGTGGACAACCTATGTAGCACTTCATTCCTACCATGCCCAACATTTGCTCTTACCCCTGCTCTGTCATGACAAAAGCCCCTTGGCTACCTTTCTTTGTCCCACCCCTCCCTTCCTAGCTCCTCCTCACGCTAACATTTTCTTTGTTACCTACATCTTCCCATTGTGTTTCCTGTAAAGTCCTTGTAATAACATGTTATGACGATTATGTTACTGATTGTTTTATAATGTATGTAACCTGTATGACCTGTATGCCTGTACTTACTGACTTGGAACCTTTGTAAAAGAGCTTCAGCTCAAAGGTATTTGTAATCCTAGAATCAAATAAACAAATAAAAAAACAGAATATAAACATATAGCCTGGCATCAGAGGACACAGTGGGTTCAAATTAGTGTGACCCACAAATTATAACAGTATGGGTAGTGGTCTGGGGACACAAGTAGTGAGCTTTAGTGCATCACACTGGATGTGGACAGAAATTGGAGCGAGGCAAGATACTAGGCCCTCCACGGTGCTAGACGCAGGTTTAGGTGGAGGAGAGAGAGGAGTCTTAAGAAGGGAGTTAAGATGCTGAGTGCTGGTGGTGTGCCTAATGTCAGCTGGCAGGGAGTTCCATCGTTTAGGCATGTGGTAGCTAAAAGCAGCCTGGTTTGTAGCAGTGGACATGTGTGGGATATGGAGAAGCCGGGAGTCGATGTTCCAGAGCGAGTATGCAGGTGGGGGTAGAGCTGCTAGGGTTGCCATGAGGTAAGGGGGGAGGGCCCATGCCCAGAATTTTGCTGTAATTCTGGTACAGTGGGACAGTCTCCGATCCTAGAGTGATGGGAGGTCCAAGGCTCTTAGAGGTCGCAGTGATGGGTTGTGGGAGGGCAGTCGAGGGTAAAGAGAGAAAGAGTGAAAGAGTGGATCTAGCCTGGCTAAGGAGGACTTGGGAGCAGCACTATAGACTATGTCTGTGTAGTCCAGTATAGGGAGGATCATTTTTTTTTAATTTCCTTCCATGTTGGCAGAAGGATGCAACTTCTATTGCAGTATAAAGCACCCAGCATGGAGTGCAGTTTCTTGAGGGTAGCATCCATGTGCTCACAGAAGATAAGGTGCTGGTCTAACCAAACCCCAAGGTATCTGCAGGACGTACAAGCCTCCAGGGGGGGTCCCATCAATAGTGTGGAATTTGGGGGTGGAGGGAAGAATGGAGAGTTTCTGCTGCATGCTGAATGTTAGGGAGACAGTTTTCTTAGGGTTGAGGAAAAGCTGATTAGAATGAAACCAGTTCTGGGCACTGTTGCAGTCCCGCTGAAATCTGTTAACCACTTCAGAGGAGGATGAACCAGAGGCATACAGTACTGTATCGTCCACATAAATGTGGATGGAAGTGTGTGGGCAGACTGAGGGCAGTTCATTTAAGAAGATGAAAAACAGTATTGGGCCAAGGACCGAGCCTTGGGGGACCTCTGTAGTGACAGGAAGGGTGACTGATGTGGAAGAATTAATTCTGACTGTTTAAGACCTGCCTGCCAGGTAGGAGGGGAACCAGCTGGTGGCGGCTCCAGACAGTCCAGCGAGGGAGAGCTTGGAGAGTAGCAGGGCATGTGAGACAATGTAAAAGGCCTTTGCGAGGTCAACAAAGATAGCTGAGGTGGTGTGCCCATTTAGGAGGGGCTATACCTTGGTGATGGCCCTAGTTGGATTGGTGAGCACTGTACTCAATGCCTGTGAGGCAGTTTTATTAACTGGTGCAGTATTCATTGACTTGATTGGGGCCTTTGATATTGTGGATCATAAACAGCTATTAGAAAAACTAGAGTGTATTGATATACAAGATCAGGCTCTGGTATGGTTTATGAACTAGTTGGGAAATCAAGTACAGAGGGTTTGAGTTGGAGATTCCCTGTCTGAGCCTGGGGGACTGAGTGTAGGAGTCCACTAGGGCTCAGCACTGGGTCCTTTATTACTTTCAGTTTTTATAAATGAGTAGCCTAAAATTGTTTCTACTGGAAAAGTTTATTGTATGTTGATACAGTCGATGTCCACTCAAGCCCCCCTTTATCTGAGTTGCAAAATTCATTGCAATCAAATTATGATAGCCTGATTACCTGATTGATATTGAATGAATTAAAATTGAACAAAAGCAAAACAAACGTAATGCTTTTTGGTTCAGCTCAGAGATTGACACAAGTTGAGGATGACCCAAAAATAATGGGCAGCAATGGTCAAAATCTTTCAGTTGTCCCAACTTTCAAGTACCTGGGAATCCATTTGAAACCCAGCTTTAGTATGATAACACATATTGACAGGGTTGGGAAAATGATAAATCAAATGTTAGGACATCTGTACAGAAATTTGACTGAAGAGGCATGAATTCTAACATCAAAGCAAATTCTGGTTCCAACACTTGATTATGGGAATGCACTGTTTGTGAATCAGAATACGTTTTTTTTTTAACAAGTACCAACATATTTTAAGTAACATCAGTCACTTCACCCTAAAAGCACCATTCAAAACTCACCAGTGCATTTTATGTTTAGGTATGGGGATTTTGCCATCTCAGCTGAGGATAGACTATAACGCGTCAGTCTTTGCTTTCCATGTTTAAAAAATTCTGGACCAAGTATCCTTTCTTCAGCATTCTGTCCAAACTCAAGGACCTGTAATACCAGGGACAGTTCATCCTTACTTTTTTAAGTTAAATTAACTCAGTTAACCACGGGCAGAAATTATTTTCATAGTTTGCTCCTAACATTCTAAACGATTTGTCTGATTTGGTTAAATCTGCAAACAATGTTATGCACTTACAGCATCTTTTGAAAACGTTATATTTCACAAATTGTAAATGTTCTTTTTGATATTTATAATTGCCCTAAATGCTGTAATTATTTTGTTGTTGCTATTTGATGTTCTATACCAGGCATGACTGAAAAAGTACTGTGCCAGTTCACTTCCTAGTTAAAAGTAAAATGGAAATGGAATACTGATTTAAATATCTGTGTGTGCATGTACAAGTAAGGGTGAATTTATTGCTTCTAAAAGTTAAGGGTCTGCTACCATTTTTTATTAAAAATGTATCAAGATCTGTGTCACATAAATGGAACAAATATTAGAGTATCAAAGTCTTGCTTACTTGAATTGGTCTATTTTCACTGCATTTCTTATCCTGATTCCCAGTTCATGCCAGATTTAATTAAATAAGTACAACAGCCATTAGGTTACTAAAACCAGGGTAACTGCTACCGGCGCCTGTGAAGTACAGATAAAATGCACCTGGGGGTCTTATGCATGTCACGCCAATAAGTTCCCTGGATAATCAATCTGCAGTGTAAGTGCTAAGGCTTCTGTGAAAACAAATGAAATCATTCATCTGGAATAATTGCAGTCATTGAAAACATCTCACTCATCTTATTACAAGATAAAGACCTTTATCCATTTTCATTTTGTTAGACTGGCTAGACCACAGTTACTGTATTAATATTTAATAGATCAGGAACTAGATAACGTAAACAAAACAAGAGCGAAAACATTAAAGATAAATATAAAAGTTGTTAATCTAACGGTTTAATGCTTTTTTGTTAGTAGTGAAAAGGGGCTCAATTTTAAAAGAGCCCTTAGATCATCGCAAGTTGCAGTGATCAAGTGTTGTGGCAAACTCCGGGTGCATCAGGGACCCTGGTTTTATTTTGCAAAAATATGGGTCCCTGCACGGAAGACCTGGGAGTTGCCACAGCTGCAAGGTTGTGTCACACATTGGTACACAAGTGGTGTAGAATTGAGGGATTTATTACCCCCCCCACCAGTGCAACCACAGATGACCCACAGATGTTTGGGGGGTTGTAATGTCCAGAAGAAAGGGACTGGTGCTGATGGAGCCCTGGTAGTGCCATGGTGTGTTAGGGGGACATGGCAGCAGTGTGAGGGATGTGTGGAGGCACCCACGGCAATGCCCATGTAAGCTGCCACACAGTTGATTGGGCTGGGTGTGGGGGCATGGTCAGATCAAAGTGTTATCTACCCCAGTGGACAGCAGCACTGGCACCTACCCCACAGGACTCACAGTCCCCTAATGGCAGTGAGTGGCAGTGGGTGCAGGTTGCAGGGTGCATGTGGTGGCCAGGAACATGCCCTGGGCACCATGACATGACCAACGAACAGTGCCCCCAGTGTGGCAGCTGGCTGATACCCAACTAAAATGCCAGAGACTGTGGGTCCTGTGGGAAAAGTGCCAGGGCTGCTGCCCTTTGGGGTATGAAACAAGCTGGTCCAGCTGTGCCCCTCATGCCTGACTAGCTGCGTGGCAGCTTACATGGTATCTCCCTTGGGTACCTCCATATGTCTTTCCCACTGCCGTCGTACCCCACTTGTCCCCCATGCCACCAGCAGGGCTCCATTGGCCCCTTGTCCTCACCATCTAGGTCCTCCACAGTCACTGCCCTGCCAAGCAGTGGTGCAGAGCCCTTAGACAACCTTCTAGCTGGTCTAAAGTCAGCCCCCTGTTGCCACCATGGTGAGGCTTCTGGAATGGATGGATCCAATTCAACACACCTCCACTAATGTAAAATGGCCTTCCAATCTCAAAACCTGTCAGTATAGCTGACACCCTAAAAAAATTCTTCACCACCTGTGCCCTCTCCAACAGTCTTTCAGCCCCCCAAAGAACCCAGCGTACCTCTCTAAACATGTGCCACAGCAACTTCCTGCTCTATCACATCTCCACATAGGATGTTCTAGATGCTCTGTACTCCTTAAACATCTCCAAATCTAGCCGCAAAGAGATTCACCCTATACTTCTTCCCATATCAGCTCCTGTAATCAGTTCAACACTATCATTCCTACTAAACCTGTAAATCTCCTCAGGAATTGTCCCCCAAGCCCATAAAATGGCTTGTTTAACCCCCCTGCACAGGGGGAAACCACCCATCAATGCCGGGCAACCACCGACCCGTCTCCCTCCTCCTAGCCCTAGTTAAATTACAAGAAAAACTAGCACAATGCAGGCTGACTGAATTCCACACGGTGTCTGATTTCCTTTCTCCTTACCAGTCATGCTTCAGAAAGCACCACTCCACTATATCTTCCCTACTACGGGTCACCAGGCACATCCACTCTGCCTCTGACCAAGGCCACCTAACTGCTACAGTTTTTGTTGACCTGGCCAAGGCTTTTGATACAGTCTTTCACCCCTTGCTACTTGAAGAACTTGAGCTGGCTGGATTGGCATCAACCACAATTCAGTGGTTCAATTTGTACCTTGAAACAGGCTCCAATCTGTCAGGGTAGCAAACTCCTCCTCCTTCCCTCTCCTTATACTCTCAGACATTTCACAAGGATGGATACTCAGTTCCATCCTGTTTTCACTATTTATCAATGACTTACTCACTGTGTGCTCAAGGTCCTGCACACATATGCATGCGGATACCATCCTCTTCGCATCTGGTCCAGTTCTAGATGATGTCCAATCCCAACTACAGCAGGACTACAATAGCATGCAGTCCTGGTTCCAGGCAAAACAGCTGAAAATAAACACCTCCAAAACAGTTTCAATTACATTCATGACTGTGCAAAAACTTGCCAGACTTCCCCAACCCTGTGCCATCACCTCACTGGATGGAACCCCACTAAAAGTTGTCACAACACATAAATATCTAAGTGTTTGGCTCGACCCCCACTTACACTTCTCAATCCACTTGGAAGCCATCATGTCAAAGCTATGCCCAAAGCTTGGTATGCTATATTGCAATAGAAACTCCCTCCCACTGCCAGTGAGACATGATATTCTGTCAAAAATGATAACACCTATTTTCGACTATGCTGATGTATACAGCACATCCCCTGCCTCATTTTTATCTAGACTCAACTTCCTCATAAATGTCTTCTGCAGATTTGCCTCCAACTCAATCCTCCCAGAACCCATCACTGCACTCTGTACTTCACTCTCGGTACTGCACCCCTGTCCCATCGTTGCTGCCTACACTCAATCTCCCTAATATCCAAATATTGGCTTAACCTGCTACCTCCCTACCTGGTGGAGAGGCTATCTCCAGCAGATGAAAGCCAAAAACCAACCTAGCCAACCTCAATGAGGAGAAAAATAAACAAATGGGAAAATGTATCAGTAGTGGGAGACACCCAGACCAACCATGGCAATACAAACAAAATCTCAGATTGGAGAAGCAGGTCTGCTCACCAAATATTTTGTTAGATTCTGATTTATTTTAATGGATTTAACAGCCCGCAAAAATATCCTATGTGTTGGGGAACTGATAGTTCCCTTCCTCAGTGAGTCTGGTTTTAAGGTCTCTAAACATTATACACAAGAAAATATATAATCAGATATCTTCATTTTAAATTCCCAAGATTTAAAAACTCTTCAAATACAGATGGACGCATACTCACTTTTGCACTATTAAAGTGCTCCCATACTCATAGTTTCAAACAGTCTAACCGTATCATTGTTGCCTTACTGTTCTGAAATTCCAGTAATACAAATGGTGAACTTATCTTCTGTCCTGAACCATGAGTGATGTATGTATCAGTTTCATTTGTTTAAATACTGACTGTGGTAAACAGGGAAAATGCTTATCAAGTCTTAACCTCCTATTTTAACTGGTATCTAAACAAATGCATGCAAGCTGAGTTAAGCCCTTATTTTAAATAGCATACAAGAAATAACTTTGCCTTCTTTATGCATTCTTTGTCTTACCATATCACATCTTTTCTTTTAGCATTTCACTGTAGTGCATTTGTGCTTTAATAACTTGTGCCCAGCACTCCAATAAACAACTATGGCTATGGTGATGCTTTCCAAAAAAGTAAGGAAATTCATTACAAAAAACTCTGTTAATGGATCAGTTAGGGTTCCTATTACGGTGAAAAAAGTAGGGAAATGTGGTGTTAGGGTTATCAATCCTAACACCCCATTCCACCCCCCAACCAACCCTACTACCCCACCTCACCCCCACCCTTCACACATCAACAGGCTTTGGCCTGTGTCTTGGGGGTGTAAACCCAAATGTTCACCCCATTCTCCTATGCTCTACCATCTCAGCTTCCTTACATGTGGAATGGGGTAAGCATTAGGATGACACCACCAAGACACACCCAATGCCTTTGGTGTGTAGAGGGTGGGTGGCTGGGGTGGTAGGTTGGTTGGGGTGGGATGGGTGTTTGAGTTGATAACCCTAACACATTTCCCTACTTTTGTCACTGTAATAGGAACCCTAACTAATGTATTAAAGGAGACAGGAAATCTGTGCTATTTAGCAGCTATTAGTAATGTTACTCCTAATAGAAATGAAAGACTTGCCTCCAAATGAGCCATATTGAATTGTACCTGAATAAACACTGATGTGAACAATTGTGCTTTTAGTTGTTTCCTTTTTATGGACAACATTCTGCACAGTTCTCTTCATAGAACCAGTATTTTGGAGTTTTTACTATGTCATGGTTTGAGTACAGAATGCCAAACATAATCTATTGTCCTATCAGAACCATGTTTAGAGTTCTGTGCTCAAACAAGAAATAGTTATAATTCCAGATCACCAGTTCCGTGAAGAGAACTGTAATAGAATGCTGCCCATAAAAACAAAACAATGCAAAATGTAGTTTTTCACATCACTTTTTTATGCCGGTACAGTTATATATGGATCATTTAGACTTATGGATATAATTTCTACAAATGGGAATGTCATAAACAGCTGCAGATTAGAAATCATTTCCTGTCCTCTTTAACCAAGTTTTTTTTCAATGACTACATATATGTATATACATATATATATTCAAAGCAAAATACTTTGTTAATGCATCATTTAGGTTTAAAGCACAAAAGGTCAGGAAATGAGACCTTTAGGGTTGCCCCATCCCCCCCACCATGGACCCACCCATCATTCAGCTTGCCAGTGGGTGTGTCATTGGAGTTAGGAGGCCCAAATGTCACCCCATTCCATCTGTAATCATATTCACAAGCCACAGTAAAGAGGAATTGGTTGACATTTAGGCCTCACAACCCCAATGACACACCCCATCAGCTGTCAATCTCAGGATGATGGGTGGATCAATGAGGGGGGGATGGGGCAGCCCTAAAGGTCTCATTTCCTGACTTTTTGGCTTTAACCCTAAATGATGCATTAACAAAGTTTTTTGCATAGAATTTCCTTACTTTTTGAGAAAGAATAGAAAAGTAGAATGTTGCACAAGTTGGTGGGGGGCCCTGCACTCCCACCAACTTGCCAATTCCTGCCTAAGATAAGAGTACAAGTACTGAATATCATATGTATTGCTGGCAGATCATATGGGTGGTAGCATGGGACCCACCACCTTGAAAGAAAGCAAAGTGTCAGTCATCAGAGTGGCATAATTCAACACCTGTTTACCTGTCAGATACCTAACCACTACAAATTTCCTCCATGGCAGTAACGCTAGGCACCCTATAAATGTGAAGCCAGTACCACAATGCAAAATGCCATGCACAAAACATAAAGTGTGTCATGCAATATGGTTGCAGCAAATTAATTTTCCAACACCTAAACACCATAATTCACATGGACAGCACATCCCCTCAACATGCTCCAAATTTCAGTGTAAAAGACCAAACTGTTTCCGAGATATAAAATGTGAAAGTTTTAGATTTTCATTTGTCACACTGGCAGAATTCCACACCTAATAACATTCTACACACTTAACTGAAAAGTGCATCCATGGCAGTAAGGCTAGCTACTCTAGTAATTTCAAGCCACTACCACCATTGAAAATGCTGTCCGCAAAACGTAAACTGCGCCACGCAATATCACCTCAAAAAATGTATTGTATGACACCTAAATACTATAATTCACTTCTACAGAACATGCCGTCAACACCCTATAAATTTAAATTAAAGTTAAAAGATCAAACCATTTCCAAGATATTTAATTTGAAAAATGTTTTAAATTGTGCTATCTGGGCCCTCCAAATCTGGCCATCTAGTCCCTCCTTCACGAAAACAGATTGCAATCAAAAAATCTCTGATCAAAGAATTTGCAGGCTCATGATGAAAGAATTTGCAGGCTTGCGATCAAAGAATAAAAAATGTTAAAACTCAATTTTTAGAGAAAAATACATGAAACCACAGACATGATTCAACAGAACAAAGGCTCCTGAGCAGATCCCACCCTAGTTTGCCTTTAGAAGTGACGCCTGTGCTGAGAAAATTGAATTTTTCTTGTGGCAATCTAGTCATGCCCTCGCGATCAAAGATCATGGTCAAAGAATCTCGCGATCAAAGAATTTGCATGGTTGTGATCAAACAATAAATAATGTTAAAAGTCAATTTTTAGGCAGAAATACACGAAACCACAGCCATGCCTCAGAAGAACGAAGCCCCCTGTGCAAAACACACACTCATTTAGCTTAATGAGGCACCCCTGAGCTGAGAAAATTGATTTTTTTCAAGTGGCCATCTAGTCACACCCTCAAGATCAAAGATCGCGGTCAAAGAATATCGCGATCAAAGAATTTGCAGGCTCGCGGTCAAAGATCTTTAGTGAGCCATGATCAAAGAATAAAAAAGTTAAAAACACTATTTTTTGACCATTTTGAAAGAAACCACAGGCATGGCTTGATAGAGGGAAGACCCCTGATCAAAATCCACTATAGTTTCACCTCAGAAGTCCCCCCCCCCCAGGTCAAGATATTTGAATTTTTCCGACTGCAAAGTGAAAACAAGATGGTGGCTGTCATGATCAAAGAATTTCTTTGATCACAAGCCTGCAAATTCTTTGATCATGAGGCAGGACTAGATAGCCAAAACCCAATTCTTCATTCACAAAATAACCATATAAATTTTCCCCATTGACTTATAATGGAAACTTTAAAGTTTAATAACTTTTGAATAGATTAATATTTTTTCACCAAATGACAAGTGACATGTTCCTTGACACACGCTCTTTCAGATGAGCCAAGTCACAGAGCAGCATGCCATATGACAACCACACAGTGCCATGGACAAAATCAAAAAAACTGCCCACATAACTGGGGAAAAGTGCATTTTTCAGCATTTTGGTGCGCAACAACCGTAAGTCTGACCAAAATGAAATTTGGCCGATCAAGAGATCTACCATGACCCACTGCACGTAACAAATTTCATGCAAATCTGATGAACAGGTCCAAAGTTATTAACATGCAGAATTTTAACTTTAACATAAAAGTGGCTTCATAACCCTAAATATAGTGGTGAGATCATGCCCGTATAATATATTCCATGTCTGAGCATGCTGACATGATAAAGTAAAGGAGAATGGGGTGAGATTTAGGCCTCATGACCCCAATGACACACCCTGGCATCTGTCAGATTGTAGAGGATCGGGGTGGCATGTGTGAAGGGGGGTTAGGGGTTCAACCCTAATGTCTCATTTCCTGACTTTTTTTGCTTTAACACTAAATGAAGTATTAACACAGTTTTTGCATAGAATTTCCTTACTTTTTGAAAAAGTGTAATATGAGTAGAAAAAATACGTATTGGTGGGAGTGCGGAGCCCAGCTCCCACCAAGTTGTCAATTTTTGCACAACAATATGCATCTGGGCCCACACTTCCACTTATACAAAGCTACGGAACCATGCAGCAGCACTATAGGGTACCAAACTCTTGTAACAGTAATTTGCGCATATCTTGGGAACTGTAAGAGCTAGAAAAAAAATTATATCATCATTACAATGTGACAGTGAGAACTTCACACATCATCTGAAAGACTGCACCCATATCTCACACCGTTTCCAAGATATGAGTACTGAAAAGCACTGGACAGGTACTCTTTCAACCCTTGTGACAGTAATTTCACAATATCTCATGAACCATGCAAAATTCCACTGCAGGCTTACTCTATGATTTCAAATCTCTTTCCAGTGGCTATATTGTAGTCTGTGTCATGATTTTCGGAGCCATTATCTTGGAAACAAAGCGAGATACAGACTTTTCACTAGCTATGCCACCCCTAGTGAAAAGTCTGTATCTCGCTTCGTTTCCAAGATAATGGCTCCAAAAATCATGACACAGACTACAATATAATCCTATGGGAAAAATGTCAATTGCTTCATTGAATATCTCTGCAACAAATTATTTCCCCAACACCTAAACAGCATAGTTCACATATCTATGACATCCCCTCAACACCCTTCAAATTTCAAGTAAAAAGACCAAACTGTGATTGAGATATGGTCATCCCAATTTGGGCTATCTGGTCTATCCTAGGACCATCTGGTCTTTCTCATTAACATTCCAAAAATACATATAAATGTTCCCATAGCATACAATGGGAATTTCAAATTGTAATAAGTTTTAAACAGATTAATATTTTTTCACAAACAAAAAGCAGCATGTTCGGCCAGCTGAGCACTTTCAAATGAGCCATATCACAGAGCAGCAAGCCACATGATGGCCACGCAAGGCCATGGACAATATCCCAAAAAACTGCCTCCAAAAACTGATAATTTTGAATTTTTCAGCATTTTGCTGCACAAAGACCGTAAGTCCGACCAAAATGAAATTTGCCAAATCAAGAGATCTACCATGCTTCACCACACATACCAAATTTCAGGCAAATCTGTTTAATGAATCCAAAGTTATTAACGTGCAAAATTTTGACTTTAACATAGAAGTGACATCTCAACCCTAAATATAGTGGCGCAACCATGCCACTATAATATATATCTATCTATTTATAAATATATCTATATACAGAATATCTATATATATATATATATATATATATATAGTGAAGCCTACCAGGATAAGGCGCAGCACTGCAGAATTATGCAGTAGTGATACTGCAGTAAACAATGCAATTTCAATGGGAGTTAATCCCTTTTGTCATGCAGTAGTTCAAAGTGTAAAGTTTATTACAATGTGTATTAAGTAGTGTGACACATAAGTTTACTAAAAACAATCTAATAAATAGAGCATCATCATTCATTTCATATACTGTATAATAAAGTATGGGTCACAATACATTTATTATTTCAACAATCTAGTAGCAGCTATTGTAAACTGTGCTACACTATATAAAATAGCTGTATTTTGTGTATTTAGCAAAAATTTCAAGTCCTCTTCCCTACTTCTATTTCTAAATCAATTCAGATTAGTAGAGAGCCACTTTTTCCTCAAGCCATATACTTTTGGACACTCCTGAAGAACATGTCCTGTATTCCACTTTCCTGAGCAACTGCTCTTACAGTCTATTTGTGCTTCAAAAATTGCCCACTGAATAAAACCCACTGACATTCCAACACTGACGACAAATCTCAGATTGGATATTATCTTATAGTGCATATTATTTTCACATAGAGATAAATACTTCACTCTCTCATGTGTATTTTTTAACAACTTATAATTTAAGAAATTTTGTGAAATTGCAATACGTTCTAAATCTCCTTGTTTAGCAGTATCAGTTATTCTCTCTAAGGCTACATTCTGCAGTACTTTTATATTGAAATTCACTGTAAAGTTTTCTTGTACACTACTCTGTGTACTTATTTTCCTTAAATTCTTATCCAGTTCTCCTAACCAAGACCATTTTGTTGCAAGTACATTTCCATTTAACAAATCAACCTTGCTATCATTATAACATCTAAGCAATACCAGGTTTGTACTATACTTTTGACATAGTTTACTATAAAACTTTACTTGCCTTGTAAGTACCTTTGATTTTAAGGAGAGAATCCCTAGTTCTGCTCTAATAAGCTCTGCTGGTATAAACTGTGGAAGAGTTAATGTTAATCTGATATATAAATTTTGAATTGGTTCCAATATGCCCACCTCTTCTTGTCTCCCCCAAACCTCACTACTTTACAGTATAATAGATTCCACCTTACGCCGATATATATTCAATAATGTTGAACATGAATTATTCACATATTGCTTAGAGAACTTAGTGGCCAAAACCTACTGTCTACCTCTTTTTTTATTCTCTGCTACATGTACTTTCCATATTTGCTTACTGTGCAGCAGGACTCCCAGGTATACATAACTCATAACTTCCTCTAGGTTTATGTTATTAACTAACTATTTACAATTTAGCTTCTTTGGTCTATTTATAGTAAGTATTTGTGATTTATCTATATTAAGGGCTAACTGTAAACTAGTTAATGTTGATAAACACATGCTAGGGCTCTTTGTAGTCCACTTGCCATTCTGGAGATCAACACTATGTCATCTGCATATAATATAGTGTTTATACACATAGCTAACATTTTTGAAGCATCAGTATTACAACTGTCCAGGTTATGAACAATCTGGGCTATATAGAAGATAAAAAGAACTGCTGCTAGTAGGCAACCGTGTTTAACATCTTTGCTCACATTTTATGGGCTTAGTTAATTTTCCATCCATTGAGTATCTTATCTGTATCTTATCAATGGGAGTTAATCCCTTTTGTCATGCAGTAAACCTATCACACTGCACTTCATCCTGGTGGGCTTCACTATATATATATATATATATATATATATATATATATGTAGTGCCATTTATCTGTATTATTTATCAGTATTAGATCCTCTGTGTGAGATATCACAATTTATTGAATGGCAAATTGTAGCCATCACTTTTGGATTGCATTGCACCCCAAGAGTATCCTTCAAATTATCACAGCAACAACTGCAGTAAGAGCACCGTATCCTGGTGAACAGCACCCTGGTTCTCTGGAAGTATAGTGGTACCCCATCCAACCTGATTTCAATACCACTGTTTATGGAATTAAATTCCTATTTGAGATCACCCTCTCTCCAAGCACATATTAAAAAGACCAGACTTTTAGTAAAAAAAAAAAACTCTCTAAACAGTTTGGGTGCTCTTCCCAACAACCACTGTTTCAAATCAATATTCAAAAATATGATAAACTATATAAATGCAGCTTTAAAAACATTATTATAATTTAGTAAACAAGCAGCATGAACTTACCATACAACTGCTGGCAGTTTCAAAGCATTTCCAAACATAGAAAAAAAGCACATTAATGAAGAAATGGAGCACATGTAGCACAAAAGCTGGCAGTAGCCATCTTCCACTGTCTCACAATCAAATGATTTTCAACACATTTGACCAATTAATGCTGACAGCATTACATTCAGCTGCAGTAATTCAAGTGATACAACAGGCCATCAAATTTTGGGGGGAAGGCCAGTCATTAAAGGTTGTATTAACTGGCTGTTCTTATAGCAAGCACGCACTCAAACTGGGAAGCAGCTGTGCTCCAGACTTGCTCTGACTGCAGCATTCTGTCACATAGCTGACCGTTGTTTTTTCCAGAAGTTTCAAACTGCTCAGTAACCAGAGGTCACTAAATAACTCTGATAAAACATGGACAAACCTGCCAAATATGAAATCCCCTGCTAACAAAATAACTGAAAGTGGACAGTCAAGTCTGATTTCTACCAAAGTGGTCACATTTAGATGTTCATCACTATTGTAAGTTCTGTACTGAGTAAGGATATATATATATAAAAAAAAAGATAAAACTGTGGTTTAGTTTTGGGGCTTAGCACACTAATTGTTTTGCTTTGTACTACCTTCAGCGTGGGGGGGGGGAGGAAAAATTGATGGCCAGAAATTGTAAAACATCAAGCATGGGGTGGTGTGCATACTTGAATTTAATGCACACCCTCGGTGTGGGATGCTTTTATAAGCCCCTCAAGCTTTGCTCTTGGGGTTAATGTAGCATTCTACACCTTGGGTGTGCATTATATTCTCATAATACTCCCCATCCTATGCATTATTCTCTATGGCCCCCCAATTCAAAAGTCCTCAGCAAAATTACACAAGTTCCTGTGCTGCACATTTGAGATGCACTAGCCCAAAATAATGAGATATCCTGAAGATGCATGACTGTGCAGTGGGAGATGCATGGCATAGCAGGTGACCTGAGCCCTATGCAGAGCATGGGAAAATTCATGACGAAAAACCACTTGTGTGGTTGCAATATTGCAAGGTTGTAATATTCAGCTGGAATATGTACATGACCTCATTGAACATTTCAAGCCCATCTCCCACATGTGCAGCTCATTACTGGTATGTATTCAGGTCATTTGCATACCCTGGACATGCTCAGTTCCAACTTTACAGGGCTGCACCACTACTCCACAAAGGTGAATGGGAGGTACTGCAGCCTATCAGGCAAGTGTGATGGACTGTTTGTTTGTGTGGGGGTGGCTGGACTGCACTGGCCTGGGTACAGTGCTATTACCCCTAGCCAAGGACAGGGTCAGACTGGGGTACAAGGGGCCCACCTGGACAGTGGTCACAGGGGCCCACCAGGGCATGCAACATGGGAGGTCACAGGGTGACATAGTCTGATCGGTATACCATATGCATGTGATACACCAGCTCCATATGCAGTTTACGGTCACCTGCAGTGCCCCACACCCACTGTATGACAGGAGCATGGTGATGACTGCAAGGAATGGCAGTGTATGGAGGGTGACCAGCTACCCATGTGGGTGGGTCCCACTTGTGTACACCTATGGTGCACCACCGTGGGTGTGTGCCACAGCTCAGTCCTTGGCCTGTGCCAGGCTGCCATCCATCCACCAGGCTACCAGGGCACTGTTGCCCCAGATGGCACCCTGAGCACATGCCACCACCTAGTGGCACCCTGCAGGCTGCATGGGTGCAGGCCATGGCCCCCAGTATGTTTGCTGCACTGTGGCTGTCTGTTCCAGTGGTCTGTCCAGGGGGCACCTGACAGCACTGGCATGTGACTGCTGAGTTTTACATCCATGGTGCAGTGTGGTGGATTGCTCCCTGGATGGTGCCAGTGGTGAAATGGCACCTATGGCTCCATGTACATCCATCCTGGCATGACAGCTGCGTGTGGGTGCCTGAAGCATGTTCTGGTGCACCTCCAAGAGCTGTCTCCAGATGGTCTGCTTGCATTTCTGTGGTCTGCCTGTGGGTGGCTGGCAGATTTAGGCATGCATTTTCCATGCGTAACTTTGGGCAGGGCATTTCCAAGATGCGCAGCAGATACACGCACATTTGGACTGAATATAGGGATGCACAGCATATTCATGAGATTGCCCCTTTTATTTGCACCAAATACATTATCTCTGCATGACAGCACATCTGGAGATGTGTAACGCATCTCTCCCTTTTGAATATCATGCTTCGGTGCATTATTTGAGATTGGCGACGCATCTCTACTTTGCACCGTACATCTGCTTTACAAATGTGGGCCTATGTCTCTTTAATGTTCCTTAGCTCATTAAGGCATTAACTCTCAACTGCTGTGAAGTTTTTCAACATAAAAAAATAGGTAACATAAAGACATTTTAAGGGGACTTCTAGTGCTGTCCTCCAGGAAATGGCAATAGATTAGAGGATATCCATCTCAGCATCCAAAATAACTCTCTAAAAGTTCTTAAATCAGCATGAGAATCTAAAAGTAATCATAAATAGAGAAAGGACATCCATCATTCAAATGGCAGGAGAGACTCTCCACTGCATGATATACCACTGTGCTGCAAACTCAGAAGAACAGTTGAAGAATTCAGGTGAAGGTAATGTGTGAAGCAATGGAAACTGATTTTAATTTGGAAGTGGTAAAACCAGTGCCTGATCAGTGAAAGAGAAAGATGTGTATGTGCAGGTTCTGTCTTAGTGGTTGGTGCATAAATGCCATTAAAACCTATTGGTTATAATGGTAAATTATAGTCAACATTCCTGATGCGGAAAAAAACCCACCAGTCATTATATAGAGACTAATGTATGGGATGGTGTGTATTAAAGCATCAGTACTACAAAATCAAAAAGTAAGCTATCAAAATTCTGTTTTTCAGCTGTAAGCATGTGGCCAAAGTTCCAGTTTCCATACCTGTAAATGTTTTTTCCAGTCGTCTTTCGTTTTTTAGATATTTGCAATTTATTTGAAGTGTTGTAGCGCTACAACAAATATGGTGGCTGACTAATTTTCAGCTGCGCTTTTTCTTCAGGTCACATCACGTCTTTTAACAACAGCAGAGGGACCCTCTGCTGACCATTCCTGATGTCCCTGCAAGTCATTCACATGTGCAGTTGGCAGCAGAGGGGGTTCCAGTGCAACATGCTTAGTGGCAGAAATGTAAACAAAAGCAAAGAATAACTGAACAAATTACTCAGCCATAGTACAATGCCAGGGAGAAAGATCACCAGGTATATGATTAGAAGGGCACAGGGAATAAACTGTCAAAAATGCACTTTTTTTTCCGTAGTACTGCTGCTTTAAATAAAGAATAATGTATGGGTTACAGAGTGGTAGCTCATTTTATTATACACCAGAGGTGTGTAATACCACATACACTATGAGACCAAAGATTGTGTAGTTTATACTAGTATTTGACATTGATGGTGTGTAACAGAACAAGGTAGTACACTGTAACCATATCCTATTTTATATAATTACTGGTTTTACTCACAATATTCGGTCTCCAAAAATGCAGCAACAAATGTTCATGTTAATTTTTCCTGGGCACCACTCAATGATCATTTGCTGCTCACAGCATACATACAGCTGATGCTGTGTAATAAGATTTGTGTGGATGGTGTGTTGCTGTACCCTGTCAAAACCAAGCAAATAAAGATAGCATAGTCAAATCTGCTCTGACATAATTGCACAAGATGGAAAAGCAAACAATAAAAATTACCAACTGCATTTAATCAAGTGCTTATTTTTGGTATGAGCGTGTGTTTTGGCACACCCAATATTTTCCTCTGACATTTTTCCTTGATGGGGTTGTAATCCTCTCTACGTGCTTCTTTCTTTTATTCATGTTCTTTATGGCACTGTGGATTGACAGCACTGTCTTTGTTTGCACAGTTTTGACACAGAACTGTGTGGCGCAGCTGCAGTGCACAAGATAATTTGAATTACACACACATAGTATAACAGGGGTTGTGTAATGCAAAAAGTCAGGTACTGTACTGATTTTGTGTTTAAACCAATGCTAAACAGTAATTATATATAGAATACTACATGGGTAGGTGTATGTAACCAGAATTTTACTCACTCCTGCTGAGTGGGATGCTACATAAGCCCTGAGAATGAAGTTCAAGGAGTTTATAAAAGCATACCACACTGAGAGTGTGTGTGAAATTCTGGTTACACCCACCCACGTTTTTACTTTATTTAATTACTGGTCCTCATTTTTTTTTAACTGTGGTGGAGGGAGGAGCAATTGCTGGCACTTCTGAGGCCAGTCTGGGTCCTCTTGGGGCCTCCTTGCTCTGCCCCAATGCTCTCTCGCTCTCGCTCTCTCTCTCTCTCTCTCTCTCTCTCTCTATCTATCTCTGTATGTCTCACACCCGTGGCTCCACTCTCACTCTCCCCTTCTTGCCACCATGGCTCTATCATGCTGCCTCCAAGGGACCAAACTTAACTTTATAAAAAAAGAAATGGGGCAAACCAAGCCACACCACAGCCACCAACTCATGCCGATGCTGACCAGAACTGCCAGTTCTGACCGCCTGACACTGCTGTCACTAGAAACCAATGAGGATGGAGTCTCAGATCAAAGGAGACCTGGGAAACAGACAACCCAACAGGATGGATGGCTTCAACATCAGGTAAGCCCACAATGTCCTCTGTCATTCTCTGCTCCCCTCTTCTAGCTGGTGACACTCCTCCCAGCCACACACTGACTACTAAGTGCAGTTTGCTTGTGCTTTCTCTAGTGCGAGCTTGATTGAAAGGCACTGATAACAAATACCCACTTGTAATGCAAAATATTAACCAGGCAGTTTTAATGCCATTTAAAAGTCTGGTTATCCAGACATGAAAAATGAACAGTAATTAAAAAATATAATGCCTGCCATAGATGCTGATTTGGGAGGTAGTAATCCTACTCTTCAAGGATTGCCACAACTGATGAGGCAAGGAAAAAGAAAAACTGCTTCCAATAAAACAAAGCCTAAGGAAAAAGACATTGTCCTGGAGGAGCTAAGAACTTTACCACCTGAAACAAAGGAACTTATCACAGACATGAAAGCTAATATACTTAAACTGGAACAAAAGTACACAACAATAAATGGATGAATACTAGGACTGAATGACATTCATCTTCTGTCACCAAAATTCTGGTGAATTCTGATTTCATTTCCATGAAATTTCACAACATTTTCAAGAAAATTTCATATTTTGCCAAATTATTTCAGTTATTTTCATCTAATTTTAAAAGTATTTGTTCACAATGCATCACATTTGGTATTGTGACTTCACCTAGGTCCATACTGTAAAGCACTGTATCAAGTTTCAGATCTCTGTACTAAAGATAACTGTATTATAAGATTCCAAACTTTCAGAAATGTTAACATTTCTTTTCTCAGTTATATAAATTGCAGAATTTTAAGCCCCTATAAGTTTACATTTAGAGAATGGAATGTCACCAATTTTTCTAGGCTCACTGACCCTGTTAGGCTTTGAGGCCACCCCCATGGCCCAGCAGCAGAGCATCATGCAGCAATGCTGATGACCAGGAATTGGAAGCAAGCCCAGAAAGTAACATTGGGAGGCAAGCCATGGCCAAGAAAGCTGCCACTTGGCAGTGTATCTGAGTCAGGAAAGGTTGGCAGTGGATTTTACCAATACAGCAACCCATGAAGCTAGGCCAGGGAACTTGCTCTTGCTGCAGGGGAAGCTATGGCTGTCTGAGGCTAACAGAGGTATCACTCTCATCAGGGGATGTGGGAGGGAAAAATATGTGAGAAAAACCTGGTAGCCAACAGAATGTTTGCTGAGTTCAGCCTGACCAGGGTGTATATCTGTGAACAAGGTACATCTCTGAGAGATGAGCTGCTGGCCAGCGGAAAAAGCACAACATAGGGAAAAAAAATGGCTGTGTGTGTGCCAGGCTGTGTGTGTGTGGAACTCTAAGCTCTTGCTCAAAGGCTGGCCAAGTTATAAGCAGTCAAGATTCCAAGTAATGTCAGTAATTAAGAGCTTTTGTAAAATTGTAGAATTCTTTGACACTTTTGTCGAAGTCATGTCAATACATTTTGTCTGCTCATATGCTTGAGTTGCCATTGTAGAGGATGATAAAGGCTGGGTAAATAGACAGTAAGGTAGTATTTATAGAAGGCTAGTAAAGTAATGTGGTACCAAGTCAGGTCACTATCTTGAGTGATAAACCATGAAGAACAGTCATGAACATCACTGTGCACTAGCTTGTCTTCTTGGAATATACCAGATTACTACTAGAGCTCTCTGACTTAATGACTTGTGGTAGCACATGAACTTGCAGCATTGATTCTGTACAGTGCCACCTACTGTCTCTTTAACAACCCTGTAGATAACGATGTACATTTTTACTATTTGAAAATTATGGTACCAAGTGATGAGAAAGCCTTACAACTGGTTGTGACTTACACCATTATGATGGAAGTATCTTGGATATCATTAGCCACGATGGAGTATAATGCTTGGCATTACTGTCACAGGATGTGTTGGAGAGGCATTGCAGGGTCATGATGCTAGTGCAGGTAAGGTGATTCAGTGGTGAAAAATGCTTTGTGATGTACTTTGTGAAAGTTAAGTTCCACAAGTGGAAATTTACTGACATTACTTATTATATGTTTGTGAATTTGTGAGCAACTTTTTCCAATTAGTAATTTCTAATGTAGCCACAATAATTTATTTTTAACCAACTAAACCACATGTATCCAGCTTAATTAGATTCCAGGGCATATTTACTTTGGTAAAGTATGCATAACAAATCTTAAGTGTATATCTGCAGTAGCAGTGGAACTACTGCATAAATAGCCTCTGTATAAATATCTAAATATTTTGACAAGAAAACCTATCTTTTTAAGAAAGCTTATCCTGAATGTTTATGCTGTTTTTATTGACTTATTTATGTATTGATTTACTGTGTAATTTATATGTTCTTATGTTGTGTGTCTAACCCTGCTTGAGTATCTATAAGGTGCCCGGATCCTCCAGGATTAGGCGCCATATAAATAAAAAATTATTTACTAACTTACAATTTTCATACAAACTAAAAAATAGCTAAACTGCAGAATTTTGAACTCCTATAAAACTTACAAGTCTCATAACCACCTACCCCTCAATTTAATAGTTTCTAAGGCTCTTTTAAGAAAGTATGCATATAAATGTTAAATTATCTAGCTCCAAAGATGGCTATGTTGTAACAGTCACAAGGTCTTGGGCACACACAAAACCCATAAGAGGGATACAAAAATAACTTTAACATGTAAGTAAACTTACATAGCTTTTACTCAAATGGAAATGAAGGACAACCAGAGAAACATCCCGCCTGACATGTTTTAGACACAGCAGTCCTTTATCAAAGGTTTTTGATAAAGGACTGCTGTGTCTGAAACATGTCAGGTGGAATGTTTCTCTTTGTCCTTCATTTCATTTGAATAGAAGCTGTGTAAGTTTACTTATGTTTTAATGTTTGTTGTACATTCCTCTTATGGGTGTTGTGTGTGTGCCCTTAACTGTATTGTTTTTAACTAAGGACTCTCAGGGAGCAGCACTTGCCTAGTACATACTTCTTTGGTTGTGGCTAAGTTATAACCATAGAAATATTTTCAGAAATGTTCGCATGAATAATAAATTGCCATACTTTGAGCCCCTCTAACTTCCCCACCTCTCATGCAAATGTGTTGTAACTTAATATACTTTCAGGGCTCAGATTGTTGATGTCCATCTCTGTGAGTTTTGGTAGGTTAATGTCAGATAGACATGTGCTTATATCTTCTGTGTTTATAACATTTTTACAGATTGGAATAACATTCTAAACATTATTTTTTAGTTTCTGCATTGGATGTGGTGATCTTCCCATCAGATTTAACACAACAGGGTATCATACTTCCAATTGTTTTTTTCTTTAACCTGTTTACAGGTAATCCTGTAGGCCTTTCCCTGCTTCCCAATATTTTTTAAGCTCCAATTCTGCCAATGAGTGTTGAGAGGCTAGAAGGGGAAGGAATTAAATTCTTTTCAGTGCAGTAACTGCTGATTGCTGCTTTTATTGCTTCTTTTGCTGCTTATTAATGATTTCTCTTGGTATCAGGTTGATTTTTTTACTTCTTATAAGGGGCTAAAAATGAATTGTTTTGGGGCTGTTGAAAATGTGAAACCTATAATGGTGTGATTTAAGTGATGCTGTTATTTCTTTGAATTAGATACATATTTCTTCTCATTTAAAGCCTATTTTGGTGTGCTTTAAGTGAGGCTATTATTTCTTGGCTGTTTTTACTTGCTTTTGAAAATGTGAAACCTATTTTGGTGTGATTTAAGTGAGGCTGCTATTTCCTTGCTGTTTTTACTTGCTGTTGAAACTCTGAAACTTATTTTGGTGCAATTTAAGTTGGACTGTTTTTTCCCCTTGGCTGTTTTAACTTGCTGTAAGTTTCCTTGCTGTTTTTACTTGCTGGTGAAAATGTAAAACCTGTTTCAGTGTGATTTAAGTGGGGCTGTTATTTCCTTGCTGTTTTTACTGGCTACAATTTTATCCACCCTCCCACCCCACCCCACTGTTATTTAAATGCCCCATTAAATCTGATTGACAGAAGCCAAACACAGGGAATAGCTGGGGCTGTGGAGTAGGAGGGGCATAAGGAGGAGTAAGCCCACCCTTGGCACAACAAGTTACAGTAACATAGAAGTGCAGCCAACTTGAGGGTTACCATAGCATAAATTATAAAAAGAAAACTGACATCAAGTAAGAATACTTCCAAAAAACTAAACACAGGGACCTAATAGGAGAGCTACATGTCTAGGGGAACTAGAAAGAGGGCTTCAGAAACAGACAACTAGTATAATAGCTAACAGACAAATACTGTAATATCATAATTTCACAAATAGTGCAATAGATGTATAAGTGCAGAAAATGTGAGGAGAGGTACAATGCAGTGGATGCAGGGCAGCCATATCCAGGTTTACCTTGTGGATGCTGAGGTGCTGCCTATCTGCAGGCATCTCTTTGGACTGTAGGATGAGGTAGTCAGTCTTAGAGTGGAGGTAAACTGGGTCTGGAGTACCTTTGCCCCCATCCAGAGACCACCCAATCCAATGCTGCTGCCTCAAATGATGCCAAGAACATGGAGCACTTGGAGAACAGTAAGCTCAAGAAGAGTTAGGATGGTTAGGCAGAGGCACATTCAAAATCCTATTCTGCTCCAGAAAGCATATGCTGCACTGGCAAATGGGGACAATCAGACAGAGAATCCTGAAGAAGAGTAAGGGAAGGATGTGGAGGTCAACTAAGGTGGTGACCTCAGTGAGGGGAGCAGTGGACCCCAGAGGAGGAGGAGGAAGCAAATCCTGGTGGAGGACTCCATTATATGGGGGATCAAGCTAGGAACATGCAAGGGGGAGGACATTGAGTTGAGGTGCCTATGAGGAGCCATGGCATGGAGGGATGGGAGGAAGATCCTGGGAATTACCGAGAAGGCAAGATGGAAGGGAGAGCTGGATATTTATCCACCTAGGAACTAATGACCTGGCAAATGGGGAGATATAAGGAAGTTCAGGAAGAGTTTAGAAAATTAGGGAAGGGTCTAAGCAAGTAGCTACACCCTTTGCTTTCTCAGAAGTACTACCTGTGAGAGAAATGGAAGAGCTTAGGGGAGCACGCATCAGGAACTTTAACACATGGCTGAAGAACTGGTGCTGTGAGGAAGGGTTTAGATTCATTGGTGACTAGGAACCCACCTGGAGGGATGGGGGATTGTTCAAGCCTGATGGCCTGCATCCATCCTGGAGTGGAATCCAAGCACTCAATGAAAAGTTTAAATAGAAACATAGAAACATAGACTTTGACGGCAGATAAGGACCACTTAGCCCACCCAGTCTGCCCATTTCC
The DNA here is from genome assembly GCA_016271365.2 of Neoceratodus forsteri. Classification (NCBI taxonomy): domain Eukaryota; kingdom Metazoa; phylum Chordata; order Ceratodontiformes; family Ceratodontidae; genus Neoceratodus; species Neoceratodus forsteri. Next base: position 1,320,253,860 of record CM028132.1, read on the forward strand.
CTACCTACTGGATAAGCTGCAGATTTTAGTTAACCAGCAGCCTAGTTCCTGCCACCCCCCCACTATAATTGCTGTATGCCTGTCCCATGCATGTTTGAATTCCTCCACTGTTTTAGACCCCACAGCCTCTCCAAGAAGGTGGTTCCATGCATCCACCACTCTCTCCATGAAAAAAAATTTCCTCACATTACCCCTGAACCATCCCCCATCTTTAAATTGTGCCCCCATGTTCTTACACACCACTTTTTCTGAAAGATGCTACCCTCCTGGACTTTGTTGATTCCCTTGAGGTACTTGAATGTTTCTATCATGTCCCCCATCCCTCCTTTCATCAAGGGTATACATATTAATCTCTCTGTCTCTATATGGTTTCTGATGCAGACCCTGCACCATTTTAGTTGCCCTCCTCTGGACTGCTTCCATCCTGCCTATGTCCTTGCATAGATGAGGTCTCCAAAACTGCACACATTACTCCAGATGGGGTCTCACCAACTGTCTGTACAGAGGGATAACCACTTCCCTTTTTCTACTTGTGATGCCCCTTCCTATGCATCCCAGTATCCCCCTGGCTCTCCTTACTGACTTCTCACATTGCTTACCCACCTTTAGATCATCTGATATGACTACCCCCAGGTCCCTTTCCATTTTTGTTGTTGTTAGTACCTCCCCTGCTATTGTGTACTCTTCTTCTGGGTTTTTGTTTCCCAGGTGCATTACTTTACACTTCTTTGCATTGAATCTAAGTTGAAATATGTCTGACCATTCTTCCAACCTTGCCAAGTCCCTTCTCATCCTTTCTACTCCCCCGTGTATCAACTCTGTTACAGATCTTTGTGTCACCTGCAAAGAGGTATACCTTTCCCTCCAGACCCTCTGCAATGTCACCTCTAAAGATGTTAAAGAGGACTGGACCTAGTACTGAGCCCTGAGGTACTCCACTAGTGACCCCTAATGCTACCTAGACAAGCATTAAAGCTAGCCAAGGGGGGCAGGTCAGCAAGGAGAGTACCCAATTGATTACCTCCCATAGCTAGCAGTGAAACCAGAAAGCAGAAGGAGGAGACATCACTACAAAGCAGTTTGCAAAAGATGGAGATAGGTACCCAAGTGGAAGACAGGCAGGAAAAGGACAAAATACAACAGAAGGGCAGACAGGAGGGAGCACCAGGGTTAAAGTATAGCCAGGGAGAGGACTGGAGTAGAACAGCAAAACAGTCAAGGGAAGTCACAACATGGAAAGTCATGTGTGCCAATGCCAGGGGCCTTCACAACAAGATGGAGTATCTGGAGGTTGCCATGGCACAGTTGGACCTGGACATTGTGGCCATCACAGAGACCTGGTGTAATGATAACCACGACTGGGAGATGACCATACCCGGCTATAATATATTTAGAAGAGACAGGGAAGGCAGGAAGGGGGGAGGAGGAGTGGCACTTTTATGTGAAAGATGGCATAAATGCCAAAGAGATCCAGGAGAAACAAAATTGGGTGAATACTGTAGATTAAGCTGGAAAGGAAAATGGGGTCAGACATCTGCACATGGGTGGTGTACAGAGCACCAGCCCAGTAGGAAGAGAGACAGATAGGGAGTTAATGCTAGCCATCCAAATGGATGGTGGATGAGGGTGAGGTGGTGCTGGTTGGAGACTTCAATATTCCAGATGTGGACTGGAGTCCCCCAGCAGCAGCAGCAACTAGGAGCAGATTTATCCAGAACTCCCTTCAGTGTGTCTTCCTTAAGCAACTGGTCATGGAACCAACTCGGCAGAAAGCAATACTGGACCTGGTGCTCATAAATGGGGACAGCGTGATGGGTAACAGTGGGGGAGCACCTGGGGAACAGTGACCTATGGTCACTGTGGATTGAAATCACAGATGGAGCAGAACAAACCACACAAAAACATGTATCCTGGATTTTAGGAGGCAGATTTGGGGAAAATGGGGACATGCTTGAAAGAGGCACTAATAGAAATGGGGAGGGAATTGAGGGTGGAGAAACAGTTGGCAATATTCAAAACAGGGATTACAAGAGCAACTCAATTATGCATTAAGCAAGTTAACGAGGGGAAAAAGAAGAGGAGTCCATTATGGTTTTCCTAGGAGGTAGCAGAGAAAGTGAAAGCCAAAAAATTGCATTCTGGCAATACAAAAGACATAGGCAGAATGGGATCGAGAGAAGCAACAGGAGAATCAAAGGGAGGCAGGGAGCTCAGTAAGGGAAGCCAAAGCTCAGACAGAAGATCGCATTGCAAAATCAGAGGTTAGAGGGGACAAAACCATTTACTGGTACATAATTGAAAAAAGAATATGAAGGGGGATAGTGAGACAAAAGGGGGAGGAAGGGGCAGCTTGGAGGATGACAACAGTAACACTGACATACTGAACAAATACTTCTGCTCAGTCTTTACTGAGAAAGAAGAGGGTAACAGGCTTAAAGGGAGTACAAGGGGTGGAAAGGGCATGGAAATGGACATAAGTTTCTTTATACAGGAAAGCATCCTAAAGGAGCTGGAAGGAATCAGAGTTGATAAAGTAATGGGGCTGGGTGGGGTGCACCTCAGGGTCCTAATGGAACTAAGAGAGGTGGTGGCTGAATCTCTGGCAATCCTGTTCAGCCAATCACTGGAAACAGTGGAGGTACCCAAAGACTAGAGGACATCAGATGTAGTCCCCTTATACAAAAGCAGGAACAAAGAGGAAGTGGAGAACTACAGACCAGTCAGTCTGACCTCAGTAGTGGGGAAGATCAAGGAAGCACTACTGAAGAAGAGACTGGTGGAACATCTGGATGCAAACATACTACAGAACCCAAGGCAGCATGGTTTCACTGGGGGGTCATCCCAGACCAACCTCATTGAATTTCTGGACTGGGTGACAAGGGAGGTGGATCCAGGGAGGGCTGTGGACGTGTCCTATCTAGACTTCAGCAAGGCCTTTGACACTGTGCCACTTAGAAGGCTGTTAAATAAACAAGGGAATATGGGAGTGGGCAGGACAGTAGTGCAATAGGTGGGTAATTGGCTAGGTGGCAGGACACAGAGGGTGGTGGTAAATGGCTGTCACTCCATAGAGGGAAGAGTGACCAGTATGGTGCCACAGGAATCAGTGCTGGGACCGATCCTATTCATCATCTTCATCAGTGACATAACACAGGACCTAGAAGGCCGAATTTCCCTGCTCGCTGATGAGACAAAGCTCTGTAACACAGTGGACATGCCAGAGGGTGTAGACAGAATGAGAAGGGGCCTGAAGAAGCTTGAAAATTGGTCAAGGGTTTGGCAGTTGAAAGTTAATGCAAAAAAATGCAAAATAATGCACATGGGGTACAAAAACCATGGAACAACATATCAGTTGGGGGGTAAGGATACAGCATACACAAAGCAGGAAAGGAACCTTGGAGTTATCATCTTTGATGACCTCAAGGTAGGGAAACAGGCGACAAGGTAGCAGGTAAAGCTAATAGGATGCTGGGATGCATAGGCAGGGGCATCACCACAGGAAAAGGGAGGTTATATTTCCACTATACAAGACACTAGTGAGGCCCACCTGGAGTACAGTGTCCAGTTCTGAAAACACAGACATGGTGGAGAAGTTTCAAAGGAGGGCAACAAAGATGGTACAGGGATTGCATCACAAGTCCTATGAGGACAGGCTGAAGGACTTGATTACGTACTCCCTGTAGGACAGAAGGGAGAGCAGGGATATGATAGAGACATATAAGTACCTTACAGGGAGGAACAAGGTGCAGGAAAACACTATTTTGAAGTGAAAAAGATGTTCCAGGACTAGACGGCATAGGAGGAAGTTGAAGGGATGGTAATTCAGAGGAAATGTGAGGAAGAATTTCTTCACAGAAAGGGTAGTAGACTAGTGGAACACCCTGCCTGAGGAAGTAGTGGAGGTTGAAACAATCATGGGATTTAAGAATGCATGTGACAGACAAAAGGGAATCCTGGAGGTTAGGGGTAAGGGACAATAGACTTCTAGAAAAACTTAAAGTGAATCCTACGAGCTCAAATGTGCAGACTGGGTAGGCCATAGGCCCTTTTCTGCCAACAGTATCTATGTATCTATGAGTTTGGCTTATTTAATATTTAGGTATGTCTAGCAGTAAATGTTTTAACTGTTCTGGGTTCTTTTTATGTTTTTTTTTTTTTATGCAATGGTTCAAGCTTCCCCTCAAGTTTGTCTAGGTGTACCCTATTCAGTTGTTTCTTCTTAGCAGAATATGCTATACTCATCCCATTTATGAAGTACTTACAGGCTTCCCATACAGTTTCTTCTGAAGTATCCTGAATGGTATAGGTTTTAAATAAATGCTTTGATTCATCTGTTTCAAGTTTATAAAAGTTGGATCCCTAAATAGCAAGGTATTTAGAGTCTGTCTAGGAGGGTCTTATCTGTTTTTCTCAGTGTCTAGATTACACATAGGCAGACAGTGATCAGAAACTGTGTTCTCTAGTATATTGGCACTGTCATAAATCTCTGGAAATAATTATGTAATTAGTTCTACTGTAACTATTATGTGGTATTGAGTAAAAACGTAATCTCTATTTGTAGGGCTGAGAATTCTTCAGTAATTTGTTTAATCCATGATCCTTAATCAGCTGTAGTAGTGTTTTCTCATTTTTTTTGTTTTTCAGATTTATTAGCTCCTCTGTTTCTCTCAAAATATGGGTCAACTGTCAGGTTAACTTCCCTCCCTATTAGCAGGCTTACATTGTTGATGAACTTAAGCTCATTGTAAACTTCATGATAAAAGTTTGGATTTTTTTTTTAGTTGTTTAATCAGGAGTAGCACACTGAGCTGAAAGCTTTTTTACAGGAGTGACCTGGGAGCATAGGGAAGTTAAGTGACTTGCTCAGGGTCACACAGTATGCAAGTGGAAGCTGTGGGATTCAAACCCAGGTCTGGTCTGCTGGATGTCACCAGATTTGTAGCTCAGAGCCTTAAACCACTGTGCTATACTGCCTCCAAAATGTGGGTCAGAGGGGCCATATATGTTAAATATTGCTATCACTTTACCATTTAGGGTGCCATATACTATTAGCTATCTGCTGTCTTGATCTTTTAGTTATTTCTTTAATACAAATGTCATATTTTTCTAACCAGCATCAATAAACTCTATTAGTACTATTACTAAGACATGGACTGTCTGTTAGTGTTAACTTGGTGAGATGTGACCAGAAGTCAAAGATTTTAACACTAGGAGGACCCATGAGGCGGTCAGTCAAAAACCATCCTTCTCTTTTTTCCATAGTCACTATTCGTATCTATGGGATGTTTCTAAAATCTACAGATAGTGAAATCTTAAATAAGAAAATTAAAGACTCTTAATATCTAAGCATCCTACATTTGCAGTACATCACACTTTCTCCAATTAAAATACTACATATATATATATATATATATATATATATATATATATATATATGTATGTATGTATAGAAGAACTCCATTTAATGCATTAGTTAGGGTTGTTCCACAGTGACAAAAGTGAAATTTGGTGTGTTAGGTTGAGAAAGCCCCCTTGGACCCCCGCCCACCCCCAACCGGCATCAGGGTGCCCACTGGGGTCGTCATCCCTAACTCTCACCCCATCAGATGTGTGAAGAAGCAGAGGTATAGGAGAATGGGGTGAGAGTTAGGACCGACAACCCCAACATGCACCCCAATGCCAGTTGGGGGTGTGGGCGAGGGGTCCAAGGTGGCTTTCAACCCAATAACTCAATTTCCTCGCTTTTGTTGCTGTGGAACAACCCTAACTAATGCATTAAATGGAGTTTTTTGCCTCTAATTTCCCTTCTTTTTGAGAAGTATAATGAGAAATAATGAATGTAATGTGGCGGGAGCGCGGGGCCCAAAGGGCCCTGCACTCCTGCCACATGATGACTTGTCACATAGTAACAATGTGCCCACAAACTCAAATGGTAATGCGCATGGTGACACAAAGCGAAACAGAAAGATAAACAGTACTGTAGACAGGAATGATTAAAATAACACAAATGCAAGCGCAAATGGAAACGTGAAGGGTAACGCACATGGTGTCGTAGACGGGAACAGTAAGTGAAATGGTTACGGAACCACAAGCAGAAGCGGTAAGGGTAATTGCAATGTAAGTGCACAGGCTAGTTTTCCCCAAAAGCTGCATAGAGAAAGACAGTGAGTACAAAGAATGTATGCATAATAATGGGTTTCAGAGCAGAAAATGAGGAGTTGGAATAGTAAATTGTTTATATCTCAGGAACCGTACGACGTAGAAAAAAATGTAAAAGTCATATGATGTATGACTTTCCTGACTAGTTTTGTACTAAGCCCTGCAGTGGGCTAAGCATTTTTCTGACAAAAGTCTGTATCTTGCACTGTTTCCTAGATATGGGCCTTAAAGGCAAAGCGGTAAATATGTTATCCTATGGGAAAAAGAGAAGCTCGGAGGCAATAACTTTCGCTTCCCTGTAATATGTTTTCACCAAACCAGTAAAAGTCACATCTGTGGGATGTTGGCTTTCTTCTTCAAATTTCAGCCCAAAAGACCAAACTGTTATTTTGCAGCAGGGCGGCAAAGAATTCTCTGTAATGCGGCAGACGCGTAATGTTATCCTATGGGAAAAAGCATCAACTTTGGAGTGCCGTAACTTTGCTGCCCTGTAATATTTTTTTCACCAAAACACTGAAAGGCACATCTGAGAGATGTTGGCTGCGTTCCCTCCAAATTGCAGCCCAAAAGACCAAACCATTCTTTTGCAGCAGGGTGCCAAAGAATTTCTGTCATTTGCACACAGCCTGGAAAAGTATTGTTTAACTTTGCTAAAGCTTTACAATCTATTCGACACTGTACAAGTGCGAAAGTACTTTCTGAAAGTACTTTTTCCAGAAATCTGAAAAACATGTTTCTGGGGTGTTTTACCCCAAAATAGACATGCCTAACATCCTCAGGGTCCGACTAGGTGAATACAAAAAGAATTAGGTTGCTAGAGGATCCCAAATTTAAGTGCCAAGCATTTTTCTGATGACCAACTGAAAACAAAATGGTGGATTTGTGACAGTAAAAGGGCCATTTGCGAAAGTAAAAACTGCATTTGTGACACTGTTGAACTTTTTGTTATCTTTTCCCATTGACTTATAATGGGAACTTGTTTTTTGAATAACTTTTGAACCGTTTAATATTTTTTCACAGAATCTTCAAAAGGCACATCGGGGACCCCGGCCGCACGTTCCCTGAAGATTTTGGACCATTCGCACAAACTGTGTGATCTCTAGAGATGACTAAATTAAAAAAAAGCATAAACACGTGCACAGATCATGCTTAATAACTCTGCAGCTGTATATCCGAATAGTACGAAAGTTGGCAGATCCCAAGACCTATGGTCCTTGATCTAGTATTCAAAATTTCAGGCAAATCTGTTGAACAGTTGCAAAGTTATTAAGGTGCAAAATTTTAGGTTTAACATATAACTGGCTCCTCAATCCTAACTATGGTAGCACTACTGTGCTACCATAATATACAGTATATATACATATATATGATAGAACACAGTGGTTTTAAAAGATAAAGAAATGATTTCCTTTTTTGGTCAAAATACATATCCAGTCTGTCAGAAAGTTCTAAGCTTCTTAGAGGATCATTGTAATGAAGATCCTAGATTTATTAGCAGGACAAATACATGCCAGTTCTGCTGCAAATCTACATTTTGTTGTAGACTGCATTAATCTTTTTTTATGACAGTCAAGTACAGTAGTTAGATGCCTGGTAGGGAAAATGTTAGTTAGGGAGGAATGCACTAACAAACAAGATTCTTTCCAAGCAAACATTTGCCCTCACCCCTTTTTTTAAGTTCATACTCACAGAAATGAAAAATAAATCTTATGTTTAATTTGTGTCTAATCTTGCCCACTGGCATCATACCAATAACTTACCATCCCCAAAATGCTTACCTTTGTTTCCCCGAATGCTTAAAGATCTAGTGTACTGCCTAAAACTAATACTAGATAGTAAAAGCAGCCAATCATTACCTTGTATATCTAAGGTACTTTTTATTTCCCTTTGTTTAATTAAAAGATTGTTTATCTGATGTTAGTAGGTGTGATGTGTGGAACAGCTCTCAGCCTGGCAGCTGACATACCTTGCTCTACTGCCCCACACTACATCATCAGCATTGTGACCTCACCAACTGTGACATCACTGCTACTTAGGAACAGTAAGTGAGTGACTGCCAGATCAGTCACCTGTGATGTCACTGTCAGTGAGATCATAATGCTGATGATGTAGTGTGGGGCAGTGGAGTTAGACATGCCAGCTGCCAGGCTGATAGCTGTTCCTCACATCCAGCTCAATAGTATCACATATAATACATTCTGATGAGCAAAAGGAAAAGGAAAAATACTTCAAAAATAAAAAGTTACCACTGACTATTTCCATTTTTTATTATTTTCCTGTCTGCCTGTTTTAGCTCCATTAGCTCTTTAACTCAATGACTAATGGTCACTATTTCCTGCATCATAAGAGTGTTCTAGAGGACTATGCCACTTTTTGCCAGCAAAGCTACACATAAACATTTCCTCAGCCAGCAGGGAGCTGCAAACTTGAGGAACATATGAAAAGTCCATATCTCAGTTACAATCTTTTTACTGTGAGGAGCAGGATCTTCTGGAGGCAATGGATGATTTGTAGGACTTGTTTGTAATTTTTTCTTTAGGGATTGGTGGCTCCTTTCTCTGAATTTATAAGGGGAGGGATGTCTGATCCTTTGGCCTTTGCCCAGGGTGGCAGTCCTCACTTCCAGATCAACTTTTGGTTTGAAGGTGAGTGCTCTTTGGTTTTCTTTGAATCTGGTTCTTTGCATATTTTCCTATTTGTAACTTCTACTGAATAGTACTGCAAAGTAAATAAATCCTCTGACCTTGCCATGACAAAGTTCTTGCTTGTCTTGCAGCTTTTAATGCAGTTTCTTTTTGAGAGTACCTCAGAAAATAAATAATAATTGTCCTGGGTTTCTCTTTTGTCTTTTGGAGGGGAGTGAGTGACCTGTGTGGTCTCTTGATTGGTAAATTTATGTCTGGTTTTAAGTTTAGAAACCTTGGCAAGAAATACTTAAGAAAGCTCCACATGCCATGCTTTTCTATACCCTCCAGCCTTCCTATCAGGTGAATATTGTTTCTTCTTCCTCTATTTTGAGGTCATCTACTTTCTGTAGTAAATATTAGAAGTTTTTTTGCCTATAAATTAATGGTATACTGTAGTTTAGTTACCGAGTCTTCAGACTGAGATGTTCTAGATTCAGCTGTCCCTATTGTATCATGTACCTCTGTTAGTTCAATCTTCAGGCTTTCAAATGAGTATTTTAGCTCTTTTAATTCATTTAAGTCTGACTTTAATTGACAGGAACATATTTTTCAGTTCCCTTTTATCTATATTCACCTCCTCAGTCACAGCTATTGCCATTTTTTGTTGGCAGATGGCACCATTGTCATACTAACAATGCAGCTTTCAGTTTGTTTTAAAATGGAGCAACATTGCTGTGTAAGGATTGATTGGGGGCTAGGCAACAGAGTGTGGTGGTAAATGGAGTTCACTCAGAGAAGGGAAGGGTGACCAGTGGGGTGTCACAAGGATCAGTACTGAGACCAGTACTTTTTAATGTTTTTAAAAGCAACATTGCTGAGGGGCTTGAAGGGAAGGTATGCCTTTTTGCAGATGACACTAAAATCTGCAATAGGGTAGACACTCCGTGTGTGTGTGTGTGTGTGTGTGTAAAAAATGAGTAGGGATCTAAGAAAATATGAAGAATGGTCAAGAGTGTGGCAACTAAGCTTCAATGCAAACAACTGCAAAATCATGCTTATGTGGCACAGGAACCCAGGGACAAAGTACAGGATGAGGGGAGTTTTAGTGATGATCACCAAACAGGAACGAGACCTTATGATAATCATATATGATGACCTGAATGTGGTCAAACAGTGTGACAATAATAATAACAATAATAATAATAACCTTTATTTTTAATGCACCTTTCAAATTTCGAGGCACAGTACAAGTTAAAACAGTTTAAAACAATGCTACACTACAATAATAAATATAGAGTACTATACAATTTAAAAACTATTTTCCACATTACCATAAGCCATGCTCCATAAATATGTCTTTAATGCCTGTTTAAATCCCCCCACAGTCATGCACTCCCTTATCTGATGGGGTAGAGAATTCTAGAGGGTTGGAGCCATGAACATAAATGCCCGTGCCCCTGAAGATTTTAAAGAAACCCTCAGAATCTCCAGCAACCCATCATTGGCCGAGTGGAGCAGACGCACAGGGTAGTAAGGAACCAAAAGCTCTTTCAGGTAGTCAGGGTCCAGTCCATGTAGGGCTTTATATGTCAGTAATCCGACTTTGAAAGTGATCCACCACTGAGCTGGCAGCCAGTGCAGTTCCCGCAGCACTGGTGTGACAAGGGAGGACTGGGAAGTCCCCATCAACAACTAGGTTGCAGAATTCTGCACCAGCTGCAAGTGGCAGATATCAACCCCCAGTAGCCCAAAGTAAAGGGAGTTGCAATAATCCAGACGCGAGGTCACAAAGGCATGGATCAGTGTCGGAAGGTCACTAGATGGAACAAAGTGCTTGATCCTAGTGATGTTCCTTAGATGGTAAAAGGATAACTTAACAACAGCAGACACCTGAGATCAAAGTGTGAGCCCTTCATCCAGTATCCTCATCTAGCTTACTGTGTCCAGTTCTAGAGACTACATCTCTGAAAAAACATAGACAGGGTAGAGGCAGTCCAGAGGAGGGCAAATAAAATGGTGCCAGGTCTGCACCAGAGACCCTATGAGCAGAAACTAAAGGACCTTATTATGTACGCCCTGGAAGAAAGGAGGGATAGTGACTTTTAAATACATCATGGATATAAATAAGATACAGGAGGGAAGCATTTGTTTTAGAATAAAAGATGCTCAAGAAAAAGGGTGCACATTATGAAGTTGAAGGGGCAGACTCAGGGGAACATAAGGAAGTATTTCTTCACAGAAAGAGTAGTGGATGCCTGGAACAGCCTCCCAGCAGAGGTGATGGGGGAAAAAACTGTAATGGGATTCAAGAATGCATGGGATAGACATAAGGGAAACTTAGTGGTTAGGAAAGGGAGGGCTATGCTAGAGATCGAGTAGGGTTTGCAGTATTACAGTAGGTAGGGGAAATGGGCAGACTTGGTGGGCTAAGTGGTCCTTATCTGCTGGCACAGTTTCTATGTTTCTGTATTTCTAAAGTTCTAATTAAAAAATAATAGTCTAAAATATGGCAAACCTGCACAACTTTGATACATTTTGATAGCAATCAGCAGCCAGAGGTCTGTAGTATTTATTTTAGTGACAATGTCTTGATTAGAAGTACTATCTGTAGCAGATGATTTTGGTACTCTGTTTACCTTGGAGCAACTTATTCAGGCAGCCATTAGCGTTAGGCATATGCATGGGACTGCTTCCATGTTTATAACTGGTGAGAGGGTTCAATGATAAACATGGTTCTCAGTTGATCAACTGAGCGCAGGTGATTGACACTTAGAAGATCACTTTTTGAGTGAGGTGGTTTATGTCAACCCAAATCCACCTTAAATAGCATTACATTACAAAGTGTTTACAGGCCAATAAACAGTTCCAGTTCATGAAAAAACAAGGCTTCTTAAAGGTGATAGGAAGCAAGTTTCACACCTCTAGATACCTCCAGTTTTCCTTTTAGTATCTATCCAATATTCCAGATGTTCTGATCTTTTTTCTTAAATTAGTCATTTGTTGTTTTCCTTTGTAACTACACTGAAATATCAGTTTCTCTTCAGATGTTGCTGTGCTGTATTCATACTGTCTGAATATTCTATGACATCAGTAACACCATTCCAGGTCATTCAGATAAATAGTATGAAATGTTGTAAATGATGTCACGGAATGTCCAAGAAATAAGAAATGAATGCACAGTAGCTGGTGAGGACAGTGGAGCTCTATGTACATATGAGGCCACTCTAAGCTACACTATTTATTTATCTATTAAAAACTGATCACAGCATACTAGAATACATAACTGGCATGAAAAGGAAAGGGCAGGGCAGTTAACAATACAGACATTTTTTCCCCATCACCATTAATGTGAGAGCCACTTCTAAATTTTTAACTGTGCAAAACATAATGTGAGTGCTGTGAATATTGCCCTTAATGGCTCTTAAAAAAATAACTGGCTCTGCTGTGCCACTGACTGATATATCAGTTCAGAATTCCAAAACATTCTAATTCTGTTGCCAGCCCAAGTAGAAATGTCATGGCTGTTAGACTATACCATATCAGGATCTAAATAGCAGCTATTATCATTTGAGTTTATGCAGAATCAGCATTTTTTGACTGGCAAGCAAACAAGTAAAATTTAAGTTTGCAATGATTCCATATACTTAAAATATATTTCTGAAATATGTTGTAAAACAGGAGCCAGGAAACATACCCCTTGCTTATAAAATCAGGATCTGTTTACAAGTATAAGAGACATGTACTCCTAAACTGACCCTAATCTGCTGCTGGGAAAGCACTGTCATATAAATATTGTCAACCGGTTGTTTTGTTCAAATAGAAGAATTGAATATTTAATTTGTAATTTCAGTCACATTATTAAGAAAGGGGTATGGAAGTGGCTCTATGACACAGATGAGTTTAGACATAAAGTCCAATTAAAGGTGACCGGTTCTCTGTGTGCTGCTGATGTATTTCTGTGCTGTTTGTACTTAATTAGCTGCTACTTTGTTCAGTGAGATAAGGAAGGTCAAACTTTGAAAATGCCTCTGTATTAATAACATGCATCAATACCACTGATCCCACATCTACAAGAAAGCATATAGCATCATCACTGTACAGCAGGGAATCCAACAACAAGGAAAAACAATAAAAATAACAGCTTAGTATATAATGTGTCAGGTTGAAAATAAGAACAGAGTAGGATGGACACTGTATGTGTTTTGTGTTCTGATTGCACAGCTAGAGTACAGCTTGACAATTAGTTAAAGGGACACTGTCAACCTGTTTTGCACCATATTATTTCTAGCTACAAATCCACATTTTATGATTGCTTACCTTCTCTAAAATGCATTAATGTTGCTGTTTGTTTTGTTTGTCTCCTTGTTTAGTAGAACTGAAATACATGGTAATGTATATTTAGAAATAACTTTGTTTTGTTTCAAATCCTGAATCTATTCTTCTTGAATACTTCCTAATCATTAGAAGCACTCCTAAACAGTTCATTCACTCATGAGGCAGTAGCCACCTAAACTCCCACTGCATCATGTGTGGCTATACTGTGTTGGAGGTGTTCTCAACTCCAGGAAAGATGCAGTGGGAGTTGATCGAGGAATGTAAACAAACCTGCTTTTGTGTGGTAATGCCAGTATGGTGGGTAGTCTGTTTTTCACTTAAAAAAAAAAAAGAATCTAGCTACATCAACAGTCTTTTCAGAATGTTAGCCATCATAAAATGTATTTTTTTAAACAAGGGACACTTTGAAGCCTAAGGGGACTGACAGTGTTCCTTTAACATTATTTTCAAAAGACAAGAACCTCAGTGTGGAAGCACTGAAGCAAGACTACCTTGGAATGCCAGTAGCAATAAAGCACAATTTTAATGAAATATAAAATTACACATTCCCCTAATCTAAGCATCATGGTTGGTATATGCAAAGTACCATACTGGAGACTAAAATCTTCTACGAGCAGTACTGTAGAAATTATGAAAATTCATTCATTGTAATTTGTTTACCCATAATGCCTTGCATGGGGTAATTTCATTTTTTTTTATATTTTGGAGGGAGCAAATGTGCCTTTCTTTGCATTTATCTCTGGCTCCTTATCACATTTTATACAATGACTGTGAGAATAAAATTTAGCAAATAAATTCATTTATTTTCATGTGTGACAGGCCTGTAGTGGAAATAAATCATTTATTTCAACCTTTGGGGGTTCATCAGCATTTATTTTAACTCAAGGCAGGTTACAAAGGAGCTCTTAACCACAGGGAGAAAAACTTGAACAATGCCTGATGACATCACAATGGCATCTGCAGCAGTTACAAACAGAACAGTGAAATGAAACAGAAGAAAAAATTACTCACCTTAGTAATTGCTTTTCTTCTCATGGAGTCTTGCTATATTAGGACTTATTGCAGTTAGCCACTGCACTTGAACTGCCCCGGAGAGGAAAGAGTTAACTCCAGAGAATCTGGAGTTCTAAAGCGCGAGGGCTCTATACCAAAGCTCTATCTGGGCAGTTTCAAATGAAACTGTCAGATCTTTACGAAGCTAACACTAAGCAACAAGTCTGTGTGGAAAGCTCTACACTAGGCAAATGGCTACCTACTAGTAGTAATAACAACAATAGAAACAACAACAGAAACAACAATAACAATAATAAGAATGAATAATGGTATTATTAGTTTTCCCCTGACAAGACTATTAGAACCCCTTCCCCAAAGACTCAAGTCCAGGAAGGGGCCAACAAATCACTCAACCAGAAAACCCTAGTTCCCTAACCCTAAATAAAAGAGGGTGAAGGGAAGAACTACAATGGCATGACACAGTGCTTGCACTAATTTGCCACCCCACCCCAGTAGAAGTTCTGAGAGGGGCAGGTTGGGTGGTTTACTATAGCAAGACTCCATGAGAAGAAAAGCAATTACTAAGGTGAGTAATTTTTTCTTCAAACACCATGAAGTCTTGCTATATTAGGACTTATTGCAGATTACAGACAGTACCTCCATGGAGGAGGGTCAGAACCTACTTAGGAAATAGGCTCTGAAGCACAGCTGTGCTAAAAACGAGCATCTCTCCTGACTGAAATCCAGGAATAATGCTTGGTAAAAGTGTAAACTGTCTTCAAGCAACAGCTTGACAGATTTCCAGAATGGGAATATCTCTAGCAGCCGCTAGAGATGCAGCTGTACACCTGGAGTGAGCCTCAGTCCTGAGGGGCTCTCCTACCTAGTCTTTGATAACAAAATGGATACAAGAGACAATCCACCTTGCAATTGTCCTCTTAGTGGCAGGTTCCCTTTGCCAACCTCGCCCTAGGTAAGGAAGAGTTGGAGGGATTCAAACCTGTGACCCTTGGTACGTTACAAATAGTAGCATAAGACTCTTTGACGTCTGTTGTGTGCAGTCTCCTCTCACCTGAGGAAGAATGCTCAGTGAAAAATCCTGGGAGAGAGATGGATTGGTTCAGGTGGAAACCTGAAACCACTTAGGGACAAACCCTGTGTTAGTCCTAGGGACTGTCTTATCCCTGTGGGGAGAGGAAAATCTTCTTCCACTGCCAGGGCCTGTAGTTCACTTATGCGCCTGGCAGAAGTGAAACCACCAGAAAAACATTTTCCAAGTGAGAAGCTTGAGCCTGCTGGGGACAGAGGTCCAAAGGGGTTTGCATTAACTGAGCACGCAAACATTTGGGCTCCATGCAGGAGCTGGTTCTAAAAGGAGGGTTGGTGAAGCAACCCTTAAAAACTTGGAAAACACAGGTTGAGAAGAAAAGGAAGCAGGCTTCCTGCTTGCAGAAAAACAGAGACAGCTGCCAAAGGAACCCTTAAGGTAGCTGGCCTAAGACCTAAAGAATTTAAAATGGACCAAAAAGTCCAGAAAATGGGCAGATAAGCAGACTGTGGTATAATCTGCTTCTCAGCGCACCAGACTGAAAACCTGTTCCACTTAGAATTGTAAGTGGTGCCAGTGAAAAGCTTCCTTGAATCCTTTAAATATCCGCCGACACCTTGAAAAAGGTAAAATCAGGGAATTCTAACCCTCAAGAGCTGCCTTGAGAAGGAGGAATTTGAGGTTCGGATACCACACTTCCCTTGTGCAAAGGCCAGTAAGTCGTGGACTCTGGGCAAGCTCAGGGTAGGGTGGACTGTCAAGGACAGAGACAATGGTACCAGGGCTGTCTGGCCCAGCTTGGAACAATCAGAATCGCTTGCAGGGCTAAGATCTGATTTTTACTAGTACCCTGAAAGAAAGGGGAAAAGGGAGGAAAGGTGAACAGAAACTTCCTTTCCAATCCAAGTGAAAAGCGTCCAGGGGCTGATCCCAGCACTGGAGGCCCCAACAAA
This sequence comes from Neoceratodus forsteri, assembly GCA_016271365.2. NCBI lineage: Eukaryota > Metazoa > Chordata > Ceratodontiformes > Ceratodontidae > Neoceratodus > Neoceratodus forsteri. The sequence goes on from CM028132.1 coordinate 1,320,269,975, forward strand.
ACAGAGAAAGTTAGTGGTTATCTGGGGCTGCGAAAAGATCTATCTGAAAAAGAGCCCCATCTGGCAAGGACTGAACCCAGCACCTGAGGATTCAGAGCCCAATCGTGATGGCCCTGAGAATCCTGTTGAGGGCATCTGCCAGGGCATTGTCCTTCCTGGGAGGTGAACTGCTATCAGGGAGGTGTTCAGGGAGAAGCCAGAGACCACCACTTCATTGCTTCGGTGCACAAGGCTGATGACCGAGTGCCCCCCTGCCTGTTGATGTACCACATTATTGTGGTGTTGTCTGTCCTGACTTGAACTACCTTGCTCTGGACAGAAGCTGAAAACTCCTAAGAGCTAAAAGACAGCTCTGAGTTCCAAAAATTGATGTGGAGCAGAGATTCCTAGGGAGACCACACTCCCCTAGTGGACAGGTCGCCTAAGCGAGCTCCTCACCCTAACACAGGAGCATCCGTGGTGAGGGAATGAAGAGGACCCTAGTTTTAGATTGCTTTGATCCTGCCACAGTGTAAGGCCAGGATCAGGATTGGGTCACTAGAACCAATTTGGAAAGGAATCCCTCCTTTGGGACCAATAGGGCCCTCAGATGGAACTGAATGTCCCTCATCTGGAATCTTGCTCCTGCACTACAGCTGTGAAGCAGCCATGCGCCTTAGTAGTTGTAGCAAATGCTTTGCTGGTCAAGAGACTCACAGAGTAATGGAAGATGCCAGGGCAAGAGACTGCCTACCCTTTTAGAGGAGAGAAATGCCCTGGCTAACTTTGTGTTCAACTCTGCACCTATGAAAGTTAGCACCTGAACTGGTTCGAGAACTGACTTTGGTAAATTCAGCAGGAATCCCAGAAAGGTGAGAAGCTGCTGGGTGACTTGCAAGTGGGATTTTACTTGATCTGGAGACTGACCCACTAAGAGCCAGTCATCCAGGAAAGGAAACAAAGCAATCCCTTGCCTTCTTAAACAGCCACTACCACAGCTAGAATTCTTGAATACCTTTGCCAGAGGTAAGGTCAAGGGCACGCCTGAACTGTGGTAGTGGCCTGAGGGTAACCTGAGGTACTTTCGGTGAGAAGGCCTGATCAAGACATGAAAAAATAGGCATCCTTGAGGTCCAGGAAAGCTAGCCAGTCCCCTGGCCTCAGCCAGAGTTAACATTTTTAACTTTGTTTTCAAAAGATGCTTGTTCAGGTACCTTAAATCTGAGATGGGCCGCCAATCTCCTGCCTTCTATAGGTTAAGAAAGTATCATGAGCACAGCCCCTTGCCCCGGTGGCAAGGAGGACCTTTCACTGCTTTGCAGTTCAGAGGAGAAGAAACCTCTGCTCCCAAAGCAAGGGATTCGAAGGATTTGCAGTGGACCTGTCTGGCTCTCATCTTTGGAAACTGTTTGAAGCTGAGAACCAGACCTATTACTTCCAGAACCCACTTGTCCGAGTTAGGGACACACAGTTCTGGCTGAAATAAAAACCAACCTGCCCACTGGTATAGAGAATCAGCCCTGGGCACCCATCAGGGTGCCTCTGGCAGCAATAGTCTTAGGCTAAGGGGAGGGGGACGGTTTACTTGTGCCCCGTCTATCTCTGCCTCTGAAGAGACCCCTCTGGTGAAAGCAGAGGAGGCCTGAGCCTCTACCTGGGCACTTTTGTAGGTAATCATCCATGTTTTTCATATAGCTTTCTGTTTGTTCCTCAAACAGAGAATTACCCACAACAAGAAACAAATCCATAGACTTTGACAGAGTATCTTGGGACAGATTAGTGCATCTGAGCCATGCCAACCTACGGAAAGCTACAGAAGAGGTCATGACCCTAGAGAAAACAAGATTAACACCAACAGCAGTATGAACTTGAACTTAGAGGCTTCAATGCCATTAGCAGCCACCTGTTCCAACTCAGTTAGCCAGCCGCCATGGCCTGCTTATTAACTGCAATATCAAGGCCCCACCCAGATTTCAAATCTAGCCACATAAGCCATACAATCTTGCCTGTCTGAGTCCCACAGAAGCTGCCATATACTGTTTTTCGTTATGGCATCAATCCTCCTGGAATCCTATTCAGGAGGATGTGAGGCCAGGGAACTAGCCTTGACACAGGCTGCAGCTTGTACCACACCTACATGACTACACTGCTCAGTGAGGAAGTCTGTAACAGCCTGACGAAATACACCTTCTGTCCATTTTTTTATCTTACAGGAGGGACAGAAAGAAGAATCTTATAAAATCTTAGTTGTTTACTTCCTAAATGACTTATGCCAAGGAAAGACAACCTCCTAGCCCATCATTCCTACATAATCAGGCTCCCCTTTACTCATCCATAGCCTCCTCTAAAGGAAGCTGGGGGGATTCTGCAAGCTTTTTGTAAAACATAAACTGAGAAAGGGACTCAGACAGAATAGGAGGAGATTCTAAAAGTCTGTCTGGAGAAATGTCCGCTTAAGTGGGCAAGTCCAGACCCTACCAGCCACACATGTATTGATCAATTTTCCTCCTCCCACTCCTGTGGTTCATAACAATTCCTCAACATCATAAACCTGAACCACTGGAACTGAACGAGCCACCTTTTACCAACTGTAGATGGTTCGACAGGACCTAGAAACAGTGACTGGACAATCTGTATGGCTTAACTACTTCTGCAGCAGTTGGAGAGACAATCTTGGACTCCAAACCTACTGATTTCTCTGTCATATTCTTATTTTTTTTTTTTAAACTGGTTCCTCTGAACCATCCTTTTGCCCGAGGAAGTCTAGCCCTGGTCAGAGGGCACTCCCTCTGGTCCAGTGGGTACTGGACCGGGCTGGCCATCTGGGTCAGCGGACTTTTTGGCCAATAGTTCCCTAAGCCGGCCCTATCTCTTTTCAGGGTGGCTGCAGAGAAATTTTAAACACCTGGCAGTCTGACAGGAGGTGGTCAGCCCCTAGACAATAAACACAAGTGGTGTGTGGGACAGCCTTGGCAAAGGCTTCCCCACAGCATCACAGTGTTGAAACCCAGTGGGCCCGGTTTTTCTTTTTGGGTTTCCCAGACATACTGCAAGCCTAACCAAAAACTTGCCCTTTTTATGGCTGTGCCAGGTAAGACACCCTTATCGGTTCCTAACCGTTTCACGGGTATTTGAAAAAACCCTATTTAAAATCAAGGTTTTTTTTAGAACCGATAAGAACCAGGTACTGCACTCTAAAAGCCCAAAACTTTAAAACATTAAAATAAGCAAACCGATCTGTTCAAAACCAAACCGATAACTAAATTTCCACACAGACTTTACATTTTGTACTTACGGTTTACCAGATAGAGCTTTAACCGAAATGCGGTAAAATAATTACTTTTTGCCGGTTCAAATTAACCAAAAATACTCGCTTGACCGAGAAATGAACCGAGCTGAAGGAGCTGATCTCCGGAGCGACTGTTCAGTGAAGCGGAGTAAAGAATCTAACAGTTTCATTTGAAACTGCCCAGATAGAGCTTTGGTATAGCGCCCTTGCACTTTAGAACTCCAGATTCTCTAGAGTTAACTCTTTCCTCTCTGGGGCAGTTCAAGTGCAGTGGCTAACTGCAATAAGTCCTAATATAGCAAGACTTCATGGTGTTTGAAATAGAGAAATCTTCATTGAAATAACCAATTTTGCCAGAGAGGCACTGTGATTGTATAAATGTCATATGCCATGGGCTGGCTAAAAATGTCACATTTATTTTTATCTGCAGGGTTTGATCTCTACAGACCTCACTCATGGCTTTGCCATTTGTGAGGCCATAGAAGTTAAACCCTGCAGATAAAAAAATTGATATTTTTAGTCAGCATATTGTATATCCAATATATATTTTGTGGCTGTAGGTTAACCTCCATCTAGGGGGAAGTGAGTCACTATTTTTGCTGCCAACAAAGCTAGAATGAGGGTCCCCCAGCAAGAAAAGTGATGTGGCCCACTATCCAACCCTCTTCAACCACATTTATTTCACTATGTCCAAATGCACAGCACTGAAATTTCAAAACAACCACTTGCACATGTATAGTTTTTAGTTGGAGGCAGAAATGTTACACCGATACATGGGAAGGTACAGAAACGAGCATTTGTCAATGCCGAATGTTCATCATGTGCACTGGTGTCATGGGGGGAGGGGATGTTTTAAAATTGCTTCAGTGAAGTTGTTTGTGAGGTGGGGTCCCAAAAGACATATTTTGAAAATCTGGGGCAATAGTATTTAAAAATGGCTAAGTTATGCCACTAAGTTGAAGACCCTATTGAAATACATTGACATAGAAAACCCCACTGAAATACACTGAAGAGCGTACCTCAGTTCGCAGTTGGGCTTTGAAGAGTGAAGACATGCCTGCTGTCCAAGGTAGATTATGGTGACGAACCTCTGGTGGGTAAGTATGGGGTAGGGACGTGTGGGGTGGTGGGTCCTGAGTGGAAGGGTAGGGGGTTGGGGAATGGCAGAATGGACAATGATGGATGTTTTTTTTACCAGGAAAAAAATGATGAGGGCAGTTTCCTTTTTTTCAGGGAATTTGCTGAACAGATGAGGACACTGGGGGATTGGGCGACCCCAGTATCTGTATACTTTTGGGGGGGGTTACACAGCGGACAACAATGGATGGACAGACAGATGACACTGGGGGATTGGGCACCTCCAGGTCTGCATTCTCTTTGGGGGGGGTTACACAGCACACAACAATGGATGGACAGATGAGGACACTGGGGGATTGGGTACCCCCAGTGTCTGTATACTATTTAGGGGAGGGGGAGTTACACAGCTGACAATGATGGATGGTTTTCTTTTTTTTGGGATAGAAAACAAGCATTTGTCAATGCCAAACATTTGCTGTATTGAAAGATGTCCACCTCTGCACCTTGTTTATGCCCTTGAGGTACTTGAACGTATCTATCACGTTCCTCCACTACCTCCTTTCCTTCAATAAGTACATATTGAGGTTCTTTTAGTCTCTCCTGATATGTTCTGTGTTGCAAGCCATGTACCATCTTGGTTGCCTTTCTGTGGACTGCCTCCACCCTGTCAATGTCCTTGTGCATTTGTGGCCTCCAGAACTGCACAATGTATTGTAGGTGAGGCCTCACTAATGCATTATACAATGGCATCATCACCTCATGCCGTCTGCTAATGATACCTCTGCCTATGCACCCCAGCATGCCACTGGCCATCCTTGCAACATTTGTGCTATGTTTTGACACCTTTTGGTCATCAGAACTGAGAACTCCTAGGTCCCTTTCTTCCTTGGTGATCATCAGCACCTCCACCCCATCCTGCAACTCTCCACAGGTTTCCCTCTTCTAAGGTGCATTATTTGAGCTTCTTTGCATTAAACCTCAGCTGCCACTCCTAACACAATTTTTCAAGCCTCTCCATGTCCCTGCTCATTTTCTTCACCCCTTCTGGAGTATTCATTCTGTTACAGATGTTGGTGTCATCTGCAAACAGACAGACAGACCTTTCCTTCTAGCCCTTCCACAATGTCTGTAATGAAGTCACTGAACAAGACTGGTCCCAGGACTTATCCCTGAGGTACCCTGCTGGTCATGCCCTCTCTCCAGATGGGATCCCATTACCACCACCCTCTGCCTCCTGTTAGCCAGTTTCCAACCTATTTTATCAGCTTGTGCCCCTATTGCCAGACTACTCAGCTTATTACTCAGCCTTCTATGTTGGATGTTGTCAAAGGCTTTGCTGAAATCAAGGTAGGTGACATCAAACATCCCTCCCTGATCACCCCACCTCCACCCTGCAGAGACTGGCAGGCATTGGGGATGTCCCTTTGGGTCATCAGCTGTAATGTTCTTGCCATTCCACCTCCACCCTGCAGACACACTGACAGGCATTGTGGTGTGCCTTGAGTTCTTCGGCCCTAACGCTCACCCCATTCCATAATGAAATAAGCTGAGATGGGTGTAGTATAGGAGAATGGGGTGAACGTTTGGGCCAAAGACTCCAAGGCACACCCTGATGCCTGTCTCTGGCTGCAGGGTGGGGGTGGGAGTGGAATGGTGTAAGCATTATGGCCAGTGACCCCAAGGCACACACCTGACACCTATCAGTCTCTACAGGATGGGGGTTGGGGCATTACAGTTGGAAACCCCAATGCCCCAGATGTTTGTTGGTATTTTGCTCCAAATTTTCAGCATGGGCTTTCCTCATGAACAGTGGCACTATCAATTCATTACTCAATTCCAAAATGTGATTTCATACAGCGACTGCGCCATTTGGTGCAACAGGTGCTAAAACACATTTTGGGCAGGATGTGAAAAATGCCAGTTGTACTGTTCATGAGGAGGTGGGAAAAAATGGCAATGTTGAAAATCTGGAGTGAAAATATGAGAAACTGGCAAAGTTATGAGCATGCATAGAAACTGTGCAACGCATATCTGTAATGCGGGAATTTTTGGGGAATTTTTTCACCAAATTTTCAATATGGACTTTAGAGACCTCCTCATGAACAGTTGCATTGTGTTCTGTTATTCACCCCCAAAGTGATTTTGCACAGCGACCGTGCCATTCTTCTCAACTGGTGCAAAAACACATTTCAGGCGGGATGTGAAAAATGACAGCTGTACTGTTTATAAGGAGGTGTGAAAAAATGGTAATGTTGAAAATCTGGAGTGAAAATATTAAAAGTTGGCAAAGTTACGAGTGTGCGTAAAAACTGCGCAATACATGCTTGTAATGCAGTAATTTTTTGGAATTTTTTTCACCAGATTTGCAACATGGGCTTTTTGGGACCCCAGCTCATGAACAGTGGCACTGTCATTTAGTTACTCAGTCCCAAAAGATGATTCCATGCAGCAACCATGAAATCACCTTTCAGAACTGAGGAATGAAATGTCAGTGACATGTTCATGAGGTGGGGTCCCAAGAACCCCATGTTGAAAATTTTGGGCCAAAATTCCTAAAAATGGCTGCAATATCAACATAAGTTGAAATCCCCATTGACTCCCATTATACGGCTTACCTTTCATTCTTTCAGTTTGCCAGTCAGCTTTGAAGAGTGCAGATGTGTCCCACTCTGCATAAGATTGCATCTGCTGACCCAGGAGGGTAAATATGGAGTAAGGGGGGTAAGGAGAGGTGGGTGAGCAGAGGGAAGTTCAGTATGGGGAGGAGAGACGATGAGGGACAGTTTTCGTTTTTACAGGTGAAAAAAAAAGACCACGAGGGAAGGTCTTCTTCATTTACAGGTAAAAAACAATTAAATATAAATTTAGGCACACTGGGGCGGGCTCCTGGTGTGCCAAAATAGTGGGTGGGAGGGGGGATGCTGACACGGGGATTGGGTACCTCGATGTTGTCTAGGGATATAGACAAGTTGGGGAGGTGCATCCGGCACTGGAAGTGGGCATCCCAGTGTCAGAAAGGAAAAGGGGAAATTGTTTAACCAGGAAAGACACACTAAGCAGCAGCAGGGAAAGGGGACATTGTTTAAAAAGGAAAGACACACTAAGCCACAGCTGAAGAACTTGCATTTCAAAGGACAGAGCTGCGAGCAGTGTCAGCTCTGTCCTTTGAAATGTTTGCCGAGATGAGCCCCCTCAGCAAATCAGTGTCATCAGGACACTGCCTGCTGATTTTCCAGCCACAGATTGGCCCCTGCAGCACTGCTGGCCATTGGGCTGGCACCCCTCACCTCTCTCTCTAGCAATTCTCATATCAACATGTTCATCTGCACTTGCATGCTTGACAAACATAAAAACAAGGAGAGATCTGAAGAGGCTAGAAAACTGGTCCAAGGAATAGCAGTTGGATTTCAATGCGAAAAAGTGCAGGACTATGCACCTGGGGAGAGGGAATCCTAGGGTTGAGTATGAACTAGATGGGGTAACACTGGAGGCCACCACAGAGGAAAGGGATCTGGGGTAGTCATAGAAGACAACTTCAAAGTGGCTAAACAGTGTGATAAAGCAGTTAGAAGTGCTAACAGAATACTAGGGCACATACGGAGCAGTATAACATGTAGAAGGAGGGAAGTGGTGGTACCATTGTACAACTCCCTACAGTGGTTGTCACAGTAAAGTTCCACAGTACCCTGGTACTAAGCATCAGTAGCATTAGTGGTAGCCCTAGCAGTAGTGAATGCCATGCGGTATGCCATTTGCGGTATTTGGTCAGCGCAGGGTAGTTGAGGGTTTAATTCATTAAATTTGGTTTCAGTAGCAGCATGCAAAATGTGCCAGGTGGCACTTTTCCAGGCATTGATTTCCTGCAGCTTTCACTTTCTCCAGCGGGTGTCCCAGGAATCCACACTGAAACGAAAAAGTGCCAGTGCCTATGAAAGTAAATAAAAGTAAATAACTTTGTAGAAGTGGAAGTGGGCACCCCACTCGCTTACAGTGGTTGCCACAATCGGATTGCTGGCAACATTCACCTTTAGTTCATGGGAATAAAAACAATACTGGAAGCTCAGGGAAAGCTGCCTAAAAAAGTGATGCCTCATTTGTGTATGAATATATTTATTTCTTTATTCATTTTATTTACTAAAGTATTTATTTCATTTTTGGTTAAAAGTTGTTAACTGGAAAGGTTCATTAAGTCTCAAAAGGCTCATTCACAACAACCTCCTAGAAGTGATGGTGCTGCAACTGTACTTCTAGCACTGCATTAAACACTATAATGAACGTATCTCTACTTTCAAACATTAAAATGTTTTGAAATCTCACTACTTGATTTACATAGTGCACCTTATGCAGCTTATAAATGAGCAATGTTGAGGATGCAACAATGAATGATAACAAAATTAGACTGTATTTTGTAACAGTCTTTTTTCCTTTACTTTATTATTCATGCTGTGCATCTCATGTTCATTTGGCTGTTGGTGGATGTGATGGGAGAGCAATGACAAAAATCATAGAATTTGCAGATGATAAGGACCATACAGTGCATAAAGTCGGCATGCTCATTTCTCCCTACATACTGTACATAATGTCATCAGTCTGTGCTTAGGAGCCCCACTGCCCCTTCCTCCAACACACACATGTAAGACAAATTCTCTGAGTCAGGAGGAATTCAAATTTTGTCACATTTTTAATAATTCTTAATAATTACAAAATATTACAAAAAAATATGGACACAACTAGCATATGGCAATGCAGGAACACACAACTTGGTACTGTCTGCATGTCTTTGTTACCTGTGGTACAGGAGCATAAATGGCAGTTTGACGGGGTCAAAGGAGTGAATAAAAGCACCCCCCACCCCACAGTCCCACTAAGGTGAAATTCACATACAATCATACTTTTACATTCATATTTATTTTATACTACAAGAAACAAGGAAACCAAGAACAGCATCAGGCAATGCAGGAACACACCATTTGTGGGTTGATGACATGTCTTTGTTACAGGTGGCAGAGGGCTCTGATGAGACAGCAGCACTGGATGTTTCCTTATCCATGTTACAGCTCCTGCGAGGAGCAGATTTGTACTGTACATATAGGGACCTATCATTCTTTCTCTCATTTGAAACACATACTGTACAGCTGTTCCACATCTGACTCCTCACAATATTCATTCCTTTCCCCAACACAGTAAATCCCAGCCCATTAAGCATTAAAAGACTATACAAGAACAAACAAATCAAAATTGGTATAACATTTTATTGACAGCATCAACTAGTGTTAGATTCCAGTGCTCCCCCATAGTCCATTGCTGTATTAAATTTACACATCAGTAAAGCAGCTCTTTACTGTTATAATAGTGTCTGGTGGTGTCTGCTCACAATGTGATGATACTGTATGTTATGCCACAACTGCATTATTTAGTTTAAATCTAGTTTTGTTTATTTTTGTGGTATTATTTTACTGGATCAGCTGGCAATTTTACTGTATTTAAATGGAGCCAGAGTTAAAGTGGAACTGCTGCTACCGTATTATAAATTAGATCACTTCAAATCTGGGCTCTATAATGAGAAAATATTCATGAAAGCATAAAACTGAGTACATGTCTTTTGGGCTAAAGACCACAGCTGTTGATAGGGCTGGACTGTCTGAAAAGATTGTGGTAGGCGAACTGTGTGAGATCTATTACAAATCATAATTTAACAGGTGTTTCTTTATATGATCCCAGTAACACTGTGGTCTGCCAGGGTTTATGGGGACTAAACAGCTTTGTTATGTATGACTGAGATGCAGTGAAATAGACAGTTCCCAGCTGCATAACAACATTCATCATCAGTACTCCATTTTACTGTTTCCGTGCAAGTACCAACATGGAAAATCACATAAAATGTAAATGGGGAAGAAGGGAGGACTTTCCTTAATTTACTTTATTTAAATGGGAGGCAGTATAGTGCAGTGGTTTAAGGCTCTGAGCTGCAAATCTGGTGACATCCAGCAGACCAGATCTAGGTTTGAATCCCACAGCTTCCACTTGCATACTGTGTGACCCTGAGCAAGTCACTTAACTTCCCTGTGCTTCCAGGTCGCTCCCGTAAAAAAGCTTTCAGCTTAGTGTGCTACTCCTGGTTAAATAATTAAATAAAAAAAATATATAAATGGTGAGCAAGGGAGAACTTTCCTTAGTTGACTTTATTTAAATTAAAATACTTATTTACGGTGGGGGGGGTAAGAACAGGATAGCGAGAGAATTAAAGTATGAGAAATGTATGAGAAATGTGAAGAGGAGGGGGAGAAAAAAGTATCAAGGACAATTTGAAAAAAGAGTCAAGAATTTCAATAAAATATTAGAAGGAGAATTCAAGTTTAAATAAAGTAATGGAATAAAAGATATCTAACCATTACTACAAGATCAGTTCATATTACTGCAGCTATTTATAATCCATGTATCTAATGTCATTTGTACAGTTACAAACTAGGGACATCATATTAATTACAGTCATTTTGCATTAGTGCCACTTGCTGTGGGCAGAGGTAGCAGCTGAAGTTTGAAGATGTGGTGAGGTTCTGGAAAGCAAACTTTGCCATAAGTTTTTGTAAGCTATTACTGTTTGTAAGTTGTTGTGTTTTAAATTTGGCCTAACTCCTTAAGAACTTTCTGGACTAGAGGGACATAAATCCTTAAATCTTTCTGTGCTAGTGGGGGGAGGGTTCTTAGGCCAGTAACACAGCGAGCCAATCAAGGCTGTTTGCATTTCAGTTCATCTCTGTTTAAAATCCTTACTGAGGCATTTTAAGTTTTCTTGCTGTGCGCAGAGGTAGCAGTTGAAGTTTGAAGATGTGGTGAGGTTCTGTAAAGCTAACTTTAACATAAGTTTTTGTAAGTTGTTATTGTTTGTAAGTTGCTGTATTTTTTAATTTGGCCTAACTCCTTAAGAACTTCTGGGAAGGCCCTTCCACCCACCTCTTGCATTAGCCTTTCTTAAATATGGAAGAGCCACTGGGGGTTGAGCTTAAAGGCTGGGAGGGAGGGAGGAGCTTAGGGAGTTGAAAACTTCTCCTATGAGCAAACTCTTAAGGCTATTAGTTAGGTGGGGAAAAGTTCAGCTACTCAAGCATTGCAAGTTTAAAAATCTGCATGCCGTATTGGGGGGATCGCCTTGGTATAGGTACTGGTAGCTCGAGAAACTGTAGAGCCACTGAGTTGGTAATCTGGCCTAGAAAAGATTGCTGTGATGATGGGGAAGATACCACATATCACTACAGCAGGTATCTTTGGGTGGGTGGTTGGGTACACAGGGTGTGCTACGGCCATGATACTGGATGGGGCTTGGAAGTTTGGGGGATGCCCACTGGGCTACCAGCTGGCACAGCTTAAGGAGGAGGTAGAGGGGATCTGAAGACAGCTGGGCAGGGAGGATTGGAGAGATAGAAGTCAAGCGGTCACCTATATGGAGGCATTAGGTGCTGGGGGATCCCAAGCTGGGGGAGGAGTGAAGAGAGGTGCTCACACTAGGGGAGGAGAGAAGGGGGTACACAGGGGGCTCTAGGGGACCCTGGCACATGGGGCCCAAAAGGTGGAAATTTCCACAGCAGTAGGCAAGAGACTGGGGGTGTCCAAAGGAAACTGAGAGGGGTGGTAGGGTCAGGGGGTCACTGGGGATGGGCTAAGGTAATATTGTATATTTTATTGATTGTTATTGTGCTGTGTTGTTTTTTTTGATTGATGTACGGTGCCCAGAACCTCCAGGATGGGCATCTTCTTTAATAAAATTTGCCTTGCCATGCCTTGCCAAAGGCTCACAAATTGTTTTAACCCTCTACGCCCATTGGTAGAAGAGGGGAGTGTGGGGGGGAGGAAGAGGAGGAGGATGATGATGATGATGATGCTACTGCTGGTGGTGAAGCTGGTGCAGGGACGGATAGAAAGGGGAAAGGGGCAAGAGGCAAGAGGCAAGGGCGCAATAGAGGGGGTCCTGGACAGGATGGGGAAGAGGGGTAGGGGTGAGAAGAAAAAGGAGGATCAGGGGAACAAGGAGGAGGCTGATGGCATGGAACAGGGGAGCATGACAGGCAGGAAGGTGCAGGATGTAAATGGTATGATAGCAACCAGAAAGCCAAGTAGGTAAATGGATAGGACAGATGGATTAGTAAGGAGTGGGGAAAGAGATACAGAGAAAGATACTCGGGTGGGGGGATAAAGATGGCCAGGACATGGGTAGAGGAGGTGACCAGGGACAATAGTGAAGTGGCTACCTTTGACACCCAGATTGTGGGAGGTGCGAGGAGCTGATTGAGGGGAGAACCCAGACAAAGGGATGAGGAGGGGCATGGAAGGAGGGGAAACCCGAGGAGTGAACAGGGAGGCAAGGGGGAGGTTAGAGTACTGCTATTGGGGGACTCCATGATCAGAGGCATCCAGTGGGAGGGGCAGAGGAAGGGTAAAACCTGTCTGATCAGAACCAAATGCCACCCAGGCCTGATGGTGCACAAGGCCAAGCATGAGTTGTATTCACTGGCAAGTGAATGTGGGGAGGACCCAGGACATTCTAGTACACTTGGGGACAAATGACATAAATGGTAATAGTGAGATAGAAATTCAGGCAAGGTTCTGGGAGTTGGCCAGGGTATGTCTTCCATAGGCTGTAAGATCTCCTTTTTGGAAATCCTGCCAATGCCAAGGGCTAGTGGGGAAAACAAGATGAAGATTAGGGAGATAAATCAGTGGCTTAGGGAGTGGTGTGGGGAATTGGGGTATGGCCTAGTGAGGGACTGGGGGGAGACCTGGGAGGATAAGAGGCTGTACACTAGGGACAGGCTGCACCTTAATTTGGAAGGGAAAGAAATCCTTAAGCTCAAACTAGCTGGGTTCATCAGTGAAAGGTGGGGTTTAAACTTGTGAAGGGGGGAAGGATCAAAAAAGGGGCAATGCCAGAAGGTATGATAAATGAGGGACATGATCTCCACTCCTCTAGGGGGCATGGGAGATGTGGAAATAGGTCACCAGGTAGGGTGCAGGAGCTGAGAAATGGGAGCTCAAGGAAGAGAAAGGAGAGGAGAGAAAAGAGATGGAGAGTGGTCCTGATAAATGCCAGGAGCTTAGGAAATAAAATGCCTGAGCTCCAGGTGATGCTAGTTGAGGGGGAGGTAGATGTGGCAGCAGTTACTGAGACCTGGGTCACTCAAGGGCATGTGTGGGACCTAAATCTGGAGAGCTATACTATGTTTAGAAAAGATAGGAGAGAGGGAGGGGGTGGTGTAGCACTGTTAGTCAGAAATGGCATGGGTATTGGAGGGGTAGAGGAGGCAGAGGGGAAACATGGAGGCTTTTTGGGTCACCTTGCTGATGCAGGGGGGTAAGACAGTAAAGGTCAGAGTGGTATACAGACCACTAGCACTGGCAGAGGTCCTGGAAGAAAGGTTGGTGGCAAATCTTGAGGGACACTGTGGATTGGAAAAGGGAAGGGTAGTGATAATGGGGGACCTCAACATGCCAGGAACAGACTGGGGGACTATGGCATCACCAGTGGCCAAAGAGCAGAGGCTGCTGGATGTCTTCCAGGATGCATTTCTGACACAACAGGTGGGTGAGCCAACTAGGGAGGCCCAGACACTGGACATAGTCCTGGCAGGCAGTGATCAGATTAGGGGGCCTAGAAGTAAGGGTCCCATTGGTGGGGAGTGATCACATCACAGTCTGGTTCTTCCTGGACCTGGGGGGAAGGAAAGCCAAACAAGGATGGTGGTAACCAACTTTAGGGGTGCAAACTTCAGGGAGATGGGAAGGATCCTTAAAGATTGTCTGGACAGGATAAGGCTCAATATGGATGCTGACAGCAGGTGGAAGATCATTAACAGGGGAATACAGGAAGTTACCAGATTCTGCGCAAGGGAAAGGCATAAGTTCAGTAAGGCCAGAAAACCCTGCTGGTGGACCCGGGAGGTACAGGCGGTGGTGAGGGAAAAGAAGGCAGCCTATAGGCACTTCAAGTGCTCAAGGAGTGAAAGGGATCAGGAGGAATATGAGCTGACAGCCAAGAGAGTCACCAGGGTGGTGAGAGCAGCTAAGGCAAAAAGGAGCAGTCCTTGGCAAGTGGATCTGGGGGGTGGGGGACAAGGGTTCTTTAGATACATATAGGAAAATGAAAGTAAGGGGCAGATCAGCAAGATAAGAATAGGGGATGGTTGGGCACAGAGACGGGGAAACAGGCAGAAGTCCTAAATGAGTACTTTGCCTCAGTTTTTACCAAGGGGGATGGAGGAGGTATATCTTGAGAGGGGTGTGGGGGAAAACTAGAGGAAGGGGGTGGGACCGGTAGAGACCAGGGTCCCTGATGGGTCTGGGGAAAGGGAGTGGCCACCACAGACAGGTGGTGGGCAAGCAGTGCAGAGTGAAAAGGGGGAGAACATGGAGGCTGAAATCCTGGTAGAGAAAGTAAAGGAATCCCTCAGGCCCCTTTGGATGGAGAAAGCACCTGGGCCAGATGAGATACATCCCAGGGTGCTGAGGGAACTGGCAGATGTCCTGGCAGTCCCTCTAGCAGAGCTTTTCAACATCTCTATGAGGACTGGGTGGGTGCCCCAAGACTGGAAGGTGGCCCATGTTGTGTCGATCCACAAGGGGGGCTCAAGAGAGGAGGCGGGAAATTACAAGTCCGTTAGCCTGACACTGGTGGTCAGCAAGGTGATAGAGGGTATTGTCAAAGAAAGGCTAGAGGGGTTCCTGGAGTAAACTGGGTACTTGGACAATAGGCAGCATGGCTTTGTCACGGGAATATCCTGCCAGACAAACCTTGTTGAGTTCTATGACTGGGTGACGAGGGCCCTGGACCAGGGTAGGCCAGTGGACATCGTCTTTCTGGACTTTATCAAGGCATTTGATTCAGTACCCCACAGTGGCCTGCTGGCTAAGCTGAAGGAAATGGGTGTAGGGAGGCAGTTGTTAAGATGGATAGGAAATTGGCTCTCTGAGCATACTCAGAAGGTGGTGGTTGGAGGGTTAGTCTCATCCCCAAGGTTGGTTACTAGTGGGGTTCCCCAGGGGTCAGTGCTGGGGCCACTCCTGTTCAACACCTATGTCTCAGACATCAGGAGGGGGATCAGGAGTGAGATGAGTATCTTTGCAGATGACTCAAAGCTGGGTGCAGTGGTGGATGAGGAGGAGGGGAAGGTGGCCTTGCAGGAGGACCTGGAGGCTCTGAAAGGTGGTCAGGAAAATGGAAACTAAAATTCAATGTGGGGAAGTGCAAGGTTCTGCACCTGGGAGTAAGAAATCCAGGCCAGGGGTATACTCTGGGAGGAGACATGATTGAAGTCACAGAAGGTGAGAGGGACCTGGGTGTAGTGGTAGATGTCAAAATGAACAACTCAGAGACCTGTAGAAGGGCAGCGGCAAGGGCAAATAGGATGCTGGGATGCATTGCCAGGGGGGATTACCTCCAGAAAGGCAGAAGTGATCCTTCCACTGTACAGCTGCTTGGTTAGGCCACACCTCAAGTACTGTGTGCAGTTTTGGAGACCATATTTAAAAAGGGACATTAGACTCCTAGAAAGGGTCCAAAGGAGGGCAACCAAAATGATCTGGGGCCTGGGGGAGAGGATCTATGAGGAGAGGCTCAAGGAGCTCGACATGTACATCCTGGAGGAGAGGGGGGACAAGGGGGACATGATAGAGGTCTTTAAGTACATGAAAGGGATCAATAAGGGAGGCCCAGTCAGGGTGCTCCAAAGGAAGGAGGGTGGGGCAATGAGAGGTCACGGGTGTAAGCTGGATGGGGGCAGGCTCAGAGGGGAGAGGAGGAGATGTTATTTCACTGAAAGGGTGGCGGAGCCATGGAATGCACTGCCCAAGGAGCTGGTAGAGGTGGAGACTGTGGACAGGTTTAAATGGGGATGGGACAGGTACAGAGGGAGAGTAAATCTGACCAGGCCCAGTATAGGTGGAACATCTGGGACTGGGGACAGTATAACCCAAGGGGCAGGGGGGGACACCAAAATCGACCCTCAGTGTGGATGCTGAAAATTGAGCAGACTCGAGAGACTGTTAGGCCTATTCTGCTGGCATTTTAGTATGTTAGTACAATATTTTACAGCATATTGCTAAATTCGATAATGTGCAATCATAAATGAAAGAAAACTCATTTAGTTACAGTTAAAGTCTTTTGATGCAGTCATGCATTGCAGTCATTTGAGAAAGGATGCCAGTTAAAACACATCGTTCAACTCTAGTGGATTAAAACATTTCAATTTATAGTGCCAAAAGACTTTTCTGTGAAGCAGCCAGTTCTCAATGTCAACACTACGCCTAGGACCCAATGCGACTCTTTCAATACCTGTGAAGTGAAAGACATGTCTTCTATTTATGTTTATCTTATTCAGATGGACAGCTGAGGGATTCTTGGTATCCTTCTTAGTTATACTGTAGACCGCAGTTGTTTGCTAATGCAAACTTTGTCTTTTTTAATTTTGTTTTTTCCCCCAATTTTTTTTTTTTTTTTTAAATTCAAAATTTTTATTGAAATCAACAACATCAAAACAACATATATAAATAAAAGATTTTGTTCCTTCATAACAATTGACATAAATTAGAATCGGTAACCAGTTTTCCCCTAAAAAAAAACCCTCCCTACCTATCCCCCATAGTACTAAATACCCTCAAGGAAGATCTGCTCGTCCACAATCATCTCTAGCGTTACCTTACTAAATCAGACTTCACCTGAGGAAGGTATAACGACTGAAAATGACCCCATACCTTTTCATATAGTTGAAGCCGATTATCCCCCAATTTTTTAACATTGCTCCAGGTACAGGTGTGGTAAAAATCAAACATAGACGAAATCCTATGGCAACAGTACAGTACTTCCTGTCATAACAGGACTCAATTGGATCTACTATCCATTGCTGCCAATATCCCTGTGGATGTTTTAAATAAACATTTCCTTTGATATTGCATTTACTCATTTCCTTATTATGTACTTAAGATTTTAAGGATGATAGCTACAGTAAGTCTCAGAGCATGAATAGCATCAGTATAAGCCCTCTAACCAACCTTCCAATTTCACCCTTTCTAAGAAATTACATCTGGTTGATGTGCCATCATCCACACAAGCCAGCTATTTCATTCATTAGTAAAAGTGGCTTGTGTTTAGGGACAGTAATCAAGGCCCACTGTCAAGTACCTCATATTGTACAATATATGGACATTATATCTTCCCAGACTTGTTGGCTAAGTGTGTCTAGTGTGAGACAGCATCTGGCTAGTGCCTTCGTGGCAGCAGTTAACCGAATCCCTAACTGTTAATAAACTATTTCTTTTAAATGAGGAGGCTAGGTTAAAAATAAAGATGAGTATACTGTTAGTTCAAGCACTATGGTGTTGGTATGCCCAGAAAACAGATCCATCAGCAGGTGCCAGACAGTTCCCACAGAGAATGTCTTTTGGGAAATGCCTTAGGACACAAAGGTGAGAACTCTTGACAGAGGAATCAAAGGAAGGAGCTGGAAAAGGAATTCGGATTCAATCAAAGAATAGAAAAAGAAAGAGATCCAGTGACCTCTCTTAACTATAAAAATAGTCAAAAGCCAAAAAGGAAAACCATACCTAAACAATAAAGGGAGACAAGGAAACAATATGACCACAGTTCAGAGTGTATAATTGTTTAAGAGAAAACAAAAAGGTTCTTGTTTACAAGATCATATCTACTCTCTCTCTATCTATTTGTCTATCTTTTTTTTATTAGATCACAGATTTGATTTGAAGGAGACAGAAAAAAATGTCTCTACAGGTAACACGCGTGTGATGAATAATACACTGATGAAATAATTATTTTATCCTTACTTGTTCTTCCATCTGAGAAACGAGGAGCATAAATCATTTACAAACGCTTGTTCCTGCTTTTCTTTAATAAGACTAATGTACTGTATCTATCTTTGGGTACAAACACAGTTCATACCTGAAGCTCAGATTCAGGAATAGCCACCACCACTGATGAGAGAAGAGAGTTCCACTGTTTTCAGCCAGCATTTGAGGGTGAGTTGTTTTAACTATGCTCATGGCTATAGCTGCTAGAATGGGGCCATTGACAACTACACTCTCAGCTCATAAAGCCTTTATGACAGCACGCAATTCTGTCTCAATATCTTCCATAAGGAGATGTGGCCTACCTCTTGGTTTAATAGGAAGACTCTTTTCTAATGCTTGAGGGTCTGGATTAAGTTTTAACTTGTCCATGTAATCTCTTTTAAAGTGCAGACTGTACTTTCATTTATTTTGGAGTGGCACTTGGACTCATAAAATTGGGTAGCATTCATAACACCGTGTTGAATGGCATACTGTCCGATCTCAAACCTGACCTCCGGTGAATAGACTGCCCAAAAAAGCTTCCTTTTTTAGTAAGAGGAGATGTGGAAGCAATCTCCTGTGCAACATTTTCTGCCATCAACCTAGATACACCTACAGTGACACTTAGTAGCTCGGTGTCAATACTGGTCGCTTGAAGTGCAGCAAAGTCCCGTTTAGCTGTTTTTTGTGGGGTTTTCAGCCATTTCACAAGTGACATCTTAGCAGATACAGCAAGTAATGCCATTAGAGGACAAGAAAGGTACTGCATTTGTAGATGGCATTATATGACACTGTTTAGTGGCAGCCAGTAGCAATGCGCGATGTTACATTTGCACACTACCAGATACAAACACATGTGCACGATATAAACTTTACAAGATCATTAATAGTTCTACAGTATCTATCTATCTATCTATCTATCTATCTATCTATCTATCTATCTTTTTATTAGATCATTGATTTGATTTGATTTGAAGGAGACAGAAAACCAGTGTCCCTACAGGTAACATGCGTGTGATAAATAATACACTGATGAAATAATTATTTTGTCCTTACTTGTTCTTCCATCTGAAAAATGGGAAGCATAAATCATTTACAAATGCTTGCTCCTGCTTTTCTTTAATAAGACTAATGTACTGTATCTATCTTTGACTACAAACACAGTTCTGTACCTGTAGCTCAGTTTGATACCCACCAGAAGAGCACATGTCAAAAGATCGGCCAGCTAATTATTGCTTTATCAAATAGAATCCATACCTAAATTAATCACAAGTATGTCCTGGGTAAAGGATGGATATTAGGATTTGACAATTTTATTTTCTGTCATTCAGGCCAACAAAGTGAAAATGTTTTATTGCATATTTATTAATTAAAAAATATCCTTTAATCCAGTGGGGCTAGAGCTGACATTATTGGATGGTTTCACAAACATAACTATTTGAGTTTATAATGATTGCTTTGTATCTAACAATTCTTAAAATAGAATAGGGAACAGTGAGGGCTGCAGCAAAATTCCCCCTTTGTGTTCTCTTTTAGGGAGATGAATGGATAATGTCAATGAGGTGATTAATTTGCACTATTAAGTTGTCAAAAAGGAATAATTTCTCTAATAATAAGGTATTATGTAAAATTATGGAATTGAGATATACAGGAGACAGCTTGAAGACACACAAGGAGGGGATAAAGGGCAAGGACAATAGAATATGGCAAGAATGAAGAAAATAAGAAGGTCATAATTGCATTGGACAGGGGTGCTTTAAAGTTAAGATGATACATATTTGAGGATGTAGCAAACAAGGTTGACGAAAGTCAGGAAAAACAGATGGTGAGAAAAACAATGTCCATGAAAAAAAAGCAAATTAAAACAGAAGACAACATTTTAATCCACCTTGTTTAATGGAAATGTTTTTTATATAAAAAAATAGGGATTCAGCATGTTTGCAGTTCATTTGCATCACCAGGTAAGAAAAAAGGTTTGTCTCCCCATACGATGCACAGGGGTAATGCCAAACCTCACCCAACAACTAATACACCAAAATCTGGCCAATGGAAAATCATGTACACAAATGCTCACAGCCTGGGAAATAAGATCCCAGACCTGCAGGCAATAATGTCAGAGGCTAAACTGGACATAGTAGCAATTAATGAGACGTGGTTTACCAGTAACCACACTTGGGAGACTTCAGTACCTGGCTATGTATTGTTCAGAAGAGACCGAGGTGCAAAAAGGGGGGAGGAGGGCCCTGTATGTCAATGAAAATATCAAAGCTACAGAAATCTGACACACATAAGGAGCCAGAAGAACTGTGAGTCACCCTGGAAACAGGAAAGGGACAGCCATAAGAACTGGGTTGTCTACAGGCCCCAGACCAGGGGAGGACATAGACACATTACTGTTAGAAGATATACAAAACATGACAGCTAAAGGGGAGGTTCTGATAATGGGAGACTTCAACATGCCAGATACAGATTGGTCAATACCAGCAGGAACATCTGCCAGAGCTAGACACATAGTGGATTCCCTGCAGGGGGAGGGCCTCAAACAACTGGTACAGCAACCCACAAGAGACAGGGCTATCCTAGATCTAGTACTGACTAACAGGAAAGGGATCATAGATCTCCAGGTAGAAGGTCACCTGGGGGCCAGTGACTATCACATGGTATGGTTCAATTTGGCTACTACATCTAAATCATCCCATTCCAAGGCAAAAATATGGGACTTCGAGGAGCTGACTTTGATAAGATGGCCAACAGAGTTAAGCTAGCCCTGGCAAAAAGAAACACAGGTGAGGGGGTACAGGCAAAGTGGGCAAGCATTAAGGATGCAATACTTGCAACATCCCATTGTGTTAGACAGAAAAGGAAGTGCAAAGAAGAAGGAAACCACTTTGGTTCTCAAATACAGTAGCAGAAAAGGTCAGAGCCAAAAGGCTGGCCTTCAGGAAATATAAGGGAACACAGCGGGATGAAGATAGGGAGGCATACCAAACTGCCCTAAGGGAAGCAGGGAAGGCAGTAAGGCAGGCAAAGTCCCAAACTGAGGAAACACTAGCACGAACAGTAAAAGAAGGTGACAAGACTTTCTATAGATACATTAGTGAAAGGAGAAAGTCCAGAGGGGGTATTGCTAAGCTTAATGGAGAAAAGGGAGCATGTGAGGAGGAGGACCCTGTAAAGGCATCTATCCTAAATAGATACTTTTGCTCAGTATTTACTGAAGAGAAGGTAGAGCAGGGCTCACAGCTCAGCATCATGGACACAGGGGGGAGGGAGGTGAGCACTACTCCCTTCACAAAAGAAAGGGTCCTACAAGAGCTTGCTAAGCTCATGGTGGATAAGGCAATGGGACCTGATGGCATACATCCCAGGGTACTTAAGGAGCTAAAGGTGGAACTAGCAGAGCCATTAGCAGAACTGTTTAGTGAGTCTCTGAGCACAGGAGAGGTCCAGAGAAGACTGGAGAAGGGCTCATGTGATCCCGCTCCACAAGAGTGATAGCAGGAGGAGGCGGGGAACTACAGACCAGTCAGTCTTACACCTCAGTAGTGGGCAAGATTATGGAGGCACTCCATAGGAAAGGATAGTGCAACACCTGGAACCATAGGGCTCAGGATCCAAGACAGCATGGGTTTACAAGGAAGGTCCTGTCAAACTAATCTCATAGATTTCTTGACTGGGCAACCAGAGTGGTGGACCAAGGGGAGCAGTTGATGTCACCTACCTTGACTTCAGCAAAGCTTTTGACACTGTTCCACATAGAAGATTGATAAATAAGCTGGGTAGGCTCGGGTGGGTCAGAAGTTGGTCAACTGGGTGGCAAACTGGTTGACGGGCAGAAAACAGAGAGTGGTGGTAATGGTATACAGTCAGAAGAGATGCAAGTCACAAGTGGGGTACCTCAGGGATCAGTCCTGGGGCCAGTCCTCTTCAACATCTTCATTAGTGACCTTGCAGATGGACTAGAGGGTAAGGCTTGTCTGTTTGCAGATGACACCAAGATCTGCAACAGAGTAGATGATCCAGATGGGGTGGGCAGAATGAGAAGAGATCTGGATAAACTAGCAAAATGGTCAGAAGAGTGACAACTGGGATTTAATGCAAAGAAGTGCAAAATCATGCACATAGGGAAGAGAAACCCTGAAGCCACCTATAGGCTGGGAGGGGAGTTGCTAGCAGTCACAAAGGAAGAAAGAGACTTGGGCATCATCATCACTGATGACCTGAAATCATCCAAGCAGACCCTAAAGCAGTAGGTAAGGCTAGTGTTAGGTGTATTAGTAGGGGCATTGCCAAGTCGTGAAAAGGGAGGTAATAATCCCTCTTACAAGACACTGGTTAGGCCCCATCTGGAGTACTCGTGCAGTACTGGAGTCCACACTTCACAAGGACATTAACCAAATTGAGGCAGTCCAGAGAAGGGCAACAAAATGGTGCAGGGCTGCATCAGAAGACATATGAGGACAGATTAACAGAGCTCAATATGTATACCCTTGAGCAAAGGAGGGAGAGAGGTGATATGATTGAGGCATTCAAACACCTTAAGGGCATTAACAAGGTGAAAGAGTCTAACATGTTTAAATATAAGAAAAATAGCAGGACAAGAGGACACAGCATGAGATTAGAGGGAGGCCAATTAAGGGGGAATGTGAGGAAATTATTTTTCACAGAAAGGGTGGTGGATGCATGGAATGGCTTACCACAAGAAGTGGTGGCTATGAATACAGTGCAGGGATTCAAACAGGCATGGGATAGGCATAAGGGAGCAATGCAAATGACTATGAATAGATAGGCCACTGACAGAGCAAAGGCCGATGGCACATTTATAAGGTAGAAAAAGAAATGAGCAGACTGGATGGGCCTTGCAGTCCTTATCTGCCATCAACTTCTATGTTTCTATGTTTCTATTACATTTTAAAGTCCAGAGAAAACGTAAGTGTATTCAAACTTGCAATTTAATTAAAATAAGCAAAAATAAATAAAGAACTGTCCCCTAAATGTTTTGTCTATTTATTTATCTATGTTTTCTTGTTTCAGTAGTTTAAATAGTTTATGTTAGTCCCCACCAGTGTAAAAAAAAAACTGACTGACTGCAAGCTCAGCCACTGTTATGGACCTCTGGGTTTGCCCTGTTTACCCTGTTGGAAAATCTTCTTTCCTATGCACTAAAACTCCAATGGCCAGATATTCAAAACTTTGCCCCGGGGCTAAATTAACACTGCCCAGCGGGCAAACTTAGACCGGAGCACAAAGCACGCTATATTCAAAAGGAATAGCCTGGGGCAAACAGCTTCTGAATTTAGCATGGGAATGAGGCCGGGCAAACTGGGGCTGGGAGTGCAGGGCAAATTTAGCCCTGGAATAAGACAGCTCTGAATATAGCAACCAGGAATTGCAAACCACAACAGCAACACAGTGCACAGCGACGTGAAGGGTAGGTAGAGGTGAACTATGTGGCCAATGTGTGTGGCAGTAAATTTGTGGACCCAGTACAGCTGTAGGCAGCAGCACATGTGAAAGTACAGTGTTCAAAACTGTATAATATTCCCTGAACTGTTTGCGCAGTGTTAGCACATTTGCGCGGGTTTAGCACAGGGCTAAATCATTAGCCCGGTGCAAACATGTTTGCCTGGTGCTAAACTTTGCCATATTCAAAAGTGACATGCAAATGAGCCTACTTAGGTAATCTCTGGGCAAACATCCAGATTAGCATCTCATTATGCCATGATTTGCATGCAGTTTGCCCAGCGTTACTGCAGGGTCCCACAGTTCCAACTGTAGGTCAGTCTGGAAGTCCAGGGGCTGGCCAGGTCCGACTGCAGCTCCACCAGTAGGACAGTCTGGCAGTGCACGATGATAGCTGTAGGCTACTTGTAAACTGTACATTATAACACAGAATACTGTACCCCAGGAGACAACACAGCATAGGCACAGATGGTGGCGGTGCTGCATGCAACCGTCACACTGTAGGTCATGCTACAGTACACAGCAGACAGTACAGTAGCAAGGGGGCCAGTAGTGTGTGGACACAGCACTGCCTATGGTGTGCAGAGCAGTGCTGATGACTGCATTATACACAGTGACAGGCCCAACATGCAGGTGTTTACTGACAGCGGACATTACTGTTACACTGTTGCGTGACCCACAGATGCTGCACTTCTGGCATGGGATGCTCACAGTGATATATACATGTCTGGCTTTGTGTGCTGTGGCAGTTGTACAGCTGTGCGGTATGTGGCCGGGGGGGGGGGGCATTTATTATCAGAAAGGTACACTGGTGTTGGGGTATTCCCAATACTGGCCCATGTACACTGTATGATGTGTCCCAGCCTTGTGGCCACACCTGGTCTGTGGCACAGCCTGGCCACCCATACACTCTCCCCTCAACATCCTCCATGTCTACAGCGCTGCATGTGTGTGCTGGGATCTGATGGTGTCCACAGAAGAGTGGTCCGCAGGTGTGTGCTGTATGGCCACACTGCCATGCTGTCCAGTGGCAGCAGGGTCACCACTTACTGCCTGGCATGGCTGGGACTGGTGTGACAGATGATGGCATCATTGTGATGCCATCAGTGAGCAGCATGTGTCTTCTATGTCTGGCTTTGTCTATGTATCATATTTATTTATAATGTATGGGTAGCCCTTATTACCCACTGAAAGTAAGCTGCTTACAACCTTGTAATCCCACTGTTGTGATGTCAGAACCTTATAAACCTCTTTCATCTATGTCATAGCAGTGGGTTTACAAAACAGAGTGCCAGTGTTATTTAGTATTCTACTCACCCAGAATGTGATTGTTAGTCTCAGTACAGTATTCAAATAACATTCCAATTGTCAGTTTACTGTTACTGTGTCTAGCGATCGCTATGTCTGATAGATATTTTAACTCTGGTGCCATTTTGACTCGCTGTTGATCAGTCCATGTATGCTAATAAATTGTTTTCCTACACAATCATGTGGCCGTAGTGATAAGGCTAAATTACTTGTGTTGGGGGGGTGTAACTTCTCATGTCGAGTCCCATACACTATAAATGACAATGACTGATGTACAGGTGATAACCACAGTGTAATCACCTCTCGTGGTTGCTAGGACAATGGTAAACCTCTTGAGCTGCGCTCTTGAGGTTTATTGATGCCCTAGCAACCACTCAAGGTGATTACACCATGGTTATAACCTGTACATCATGCATTATCCTCTATGTTAGGGTCACGCAAAGCCACGCAACAGCTGCGCAAACACCGTGCAAAGCCAAACTGTCGCACAAAGCTGATTGCCCAGAGTTAAGACTATCCTTTCCTGGGCAGTAATGTACACCATGCTAAGTGTCGTGCTAAGTCACGCAAAACCACTTTGCGCAGCGCTAGTTGCTGAATATAGCATTGCGACTATTCATGTACACACACCCTCAGTTTGCCCCTTGCATACAATATGATTTTGCCCGGCGCTAATGCAGTTTGCATGTGCTATGTGGCCTTTTGAATATAGCAAACCCGCACTAATCCCGCACTAAACCTGCGCAAACAGTTTTTGCCTGGCGCAAAGTTTTAACTACTTGACCCCAAAACTCCAACACCCTCTCACTGAAATCAAGTCACAAAATGCAGACTAAGAAGACTGCCACACCTGCTCTTGCCAATCACAAAGGACTCCCCCCTCCCCCTCCAAACACACACACACACACACACACACACACACACACACATACATACAGGGACTGGAATCACCCATACCCATTACACCAACCCAAGCAAAAAAATGAGGTAGCATCATCAAAGTAGCTGATAACAATCACAATTCATCAAAATTCAATAAATAAATAAATAAATAAACAGTGCGTAATAATGATAAAAAGTTATATGAAGAAAAATGTTTCTTCAACAACCATAACTGACTACTTTGTTTTCCTCGATCCCACTAGCTGTTGATAGTGGAGAAAAAACTGAGGAGACATGGGTCTACCCACATTATATAGGCAGTGCAGATGGGTGCCTGTGCAGTATTCTGTTTTATAACTTGTTCCTCCTACATTTCCCTTTTCCCCAGGTCTCACCTGGAAAAGAGCCTTGACTCAGTGTGCCTTTCCCAGTTGAGATTTTTTCAATAAATAAATAAAAAAATAAAAATGTATTGGCTATGGCAGTCTAATAGTGCTCATTGCTTGGCTAGCACAGCTGACCTACAAAACACTGACTGGGTTTATAACAAAATAGCGAGGTTTGCTCAAGATCCCATGCCCCCCACCTCAGCAAAATTCACCACTCTGTCATACTGAAAGCTTTGGCATGGTCACCACTTCCTATCAGATGGGACAAACAATTTAGCATGAGCTACAAAGTCTCCAATTACTTGATAAATGTCATGACTCAGGCCCATTCCCAATACAGTCTTAGAAATGTTACATTTGGGAATTGTAACTATAGCCAAGGCTAGGCCTTGTTGTGGCCAGTTAATATTTGCCTTTACTGCCACCACATCCTACTGGAGACTTCAGAGCTAACTTAGGAAATGTGTAGTTTGTTGGAAAGCTGTATTTTTGGGGGGATTTGGCAGCAAAGATAAAAATACAGAGTGAACCCAGAATAAAGCTGACCGAAAGTTGCCCTGCATGATTATCATTTGAGATGTTACACAGTACATGGGTGCTCCACTATTTACTTATGTACATTACTAATCAATTATTAGCTAATGAATAATTACAAGTTATGGTGATTTGTAGGAAAATTAAATTTTTGCTTTCGATTTGGCAGAACAGAAAACGAATAATGAATTGCTGTTTAAATGTACAGCGTTATAGCAGTACTAATAAATCTGACAAATATAACAGATTTGTAAAGATACATACATTGTGAGGTCACATAAAAGTACTTCGTTTTAATAATATTTTAATTATAGTATTGGGACAGCAGTACAGCATAGCAGCTAAGAGCACTGAGTTGCAAACATGGTGGACTGAGGTTGAATCCCACAGCCACCACTTGCCTATTGTATGACCATGAGCAAGTCACTTAAATTGCTTTAAGTACCTTAGTAGCTATACCATTACAGTATCATGTGTGAGACACTAGAAACTGCTATTTAAAGCACGTATCAGATTGGACTCTGCATCAAGTGTGTTTTCTATATAAATGGAGAGGTTCTGTTTACCTTAATGATGAAATGAATAAAAATATACGATTGACATGTGTCTGTGTGTTTATTCGGTTGACCGATATGCATACTGTATATACTTTACAAATACATAAAAATGAGTAATCATTAACATTGATCTTGTTTTTAGCTGTTTTTACAAGTGTTGCTATCAGGTGCTTATTTCAACAATAAACATGCCATTCAAGCAAATTGTTATATATTTTATTAATAGCACATATTTCAGGTAAGCTGTGCCACCGGAGAAACAGTGCTAATAATGCTCTGAATCATTTTGATTAAATGGAAATCCATTGATTATTTGTCTGCTGAGAGCAGTTCCTGGCACACAATAGGCTCCCCTTCCCCAGTGTTTCTGAATGACTCTATTTGCCAGATTGTTCCCATGATCATGGAACCCAGAAAGCAGTTACATTTCTTAATTGGGAGTTGCATAGACTCTGCTAATTCAGGTGTTGGTTAGAGATTTATTTATTAAGGAATTTCTTCCCAGCTAGTAATTAACAAAGATAATAATAATAAGTTTATTTGATATAGCGCCTTTCACATTTCAAGGCACTGCACAGTAAGATCAAAACAATAGAATAGAAAACAGTAAAATCAAAGGACTTCAGGATACGCTTTTCCCCACAAAAAGGTTTTCAGTGCCTGCTTAAAGCATCCCACTGTCCTGCACTCCCATAGCTGACGGGGCAGAGAATTCCAGAGGGTAGGTGCAACAAACCCGAAGGCATGAGCACCAGATGGCTTTAAACTTACCCTCGGAATCTGCAGCAACCCCTCATCAGCTGAGCAGAGCTGTCACAGAGGGGTGTAGGGAACCAGGAGCTCTTTCAAGTAATCAGGACCCTGTCTATGTAGGGCTTTGTAGGTCAATAAACCTACCTTAAAGGTGATCTGCTACTAAATAGGCAGCCAATGCAGATCGCACAGCACTTGGGTAATATGAGTTCTTCTCGAAACCCCAGTCAACAAAAATGCTGCAGCGTTCTGCACTAGCTGCAAGCAGTGGATATCAACCCCGGAAGCCCTAAGTAAAGGGAGTTGCAGTAGTCAAGGCATGATGTCACAAATGCATGGACCAAGACAGGCAGATCACTGGACGGAATGAGGTGCATGATCCTAGCAATGTTCCTAAGATGGTAAAAGGCCAGCTTGATGACTGCTGACACCTGATGATGAAGGGTCAGGCTATCGTCAAGCACCACTCCTAGGTCACGCACCCATTTGGAGGTGAGAATCTGTGCTCCCCCAGGACTAAACTAGAGGGCAGCCCAGTCCTCAACCCCCCTATCCTGTGACCTGGATCTACTACCAAGACCTCCGTCTTTCCTGGGTTTAACTTTAAACCACTGGTACTCATCCTATCTTGGATTTCTACAAGGCGGTTGTTCAGTACCGAGACAGCACTAACCTGGTCGGTGGCAAAAGACAGGTAGAGCTGAGTATCATCAGCATAGCAGTGAAACCTCAGGCCATACCATCTTACAATGTCTCAGAGGGGCATCATATACACTGCAAATAACATGGGTGACAGCACCGAGCCCTGAGGCACTGCGCAAGGCAGAGAGTAAGTCTCGGAAGAAAAAATACCCAAGACCACTCTCTGCATTCTACCAGTGAGGAAAGATGTAAACCATCTGAGAACCGACCCTGACAGCCCACAGATGAACCTCAAACACTCAAGTAGAACCCCATGATCTACAGTGTCAAAGGCTGATGATAAATCAAAGAGAACCAAGATGGAATGGTGTCTCCGATCTCTCGCCATCAGGAGATCATTGAGCACCCGAACCACAGCAATCTGGGGAAGGCATCACCAGAACTGGACATCAAATCACTGTTTTTTTAAAGCAGGACAAATGGATGAATAAAAGTATATTCTGACTTCTGCGATCAAACTAAAAACACTGGCTCTGACATTTTCATATACTGTAACTGTGCAAAGAAAAAGGACATACTAAAATGCCAAATTGTTCAATAAGAGTGGTCTGTGCAGTGTAAGATATTTTAGATATAAGCATGGGCTTTTGTGATTATGCCAAAGGTAAAAATGTGTTTACCAATCTATGTTTTAAGAGCAGCCATGTTTGATTATATGGGACAAACTGACACAATTTTCCATGCACAATGAGAATTTTTTTTTTTGAACACTGTAGCTCATCCTCTATATGCACTAAGTTTACTCTGGACAGAAAATGTCTGTTGTGTATTTATCATGTGACTCCCATGGTGAAAAGCAATTTTCATTTTCAAGGGGGGGGGTGCACTTGACCATTCTGTGCTTGGTTGCAATTATGAAGTACTCCACCATAATATTTTGTTGAAATTTAGCATCTGTTTTTTCACATTGTCCATGCTACTTTTTCCTCCCCCTCTCTTCTTCACATTTTTCATACATTATTTATCTTTTTTCTTACCCCCACCATGCCCCCATTTCATCTTTGCTATTCTTCTGGTGTTTTAGTTGCACATAAATTAAGTTATTCCATGTTATTGTTATCATGCCATTTTCCTCTACTATTTTTATTTTTCGGCTACATATTTCTTTCTTAAGCCATAAATTGCTCAGCATGAAAATAAATAAATAATTGAATAAATAAAAGCATACAGACTGTAGAGAACCCCCCCCCCACGTATGTGATCTGGCAGTACTCTCCCTCACACACTGTCACATAGACATTTTTTTCTACTGTACCCAATTTAAAAAAAATGTAATCAGCCAAAATAAATAAATAAGTAAATAACCTTGACAGCATGATGTGTTATCTATTATTTACACTGCAAACAAATATTTTATTCTACTGATGAAAATAATGGGAAAATTAAAAAAAAAACAAGACTTTGAATAGGCTATCAGAACCCAACACAGCACCCAGAAAACATGTTTCACACTGTTCCAATTCAAACCTCAGATAGAAGAGGTGTACAGTATTTCTTTTATGGTAATACAGATAGGGGTGTCATAAATTCAGGCAATTGAGGGAAAAACTTCTGCCACAACTGCAAAGGGGAAATGTGTGCCATTGATCTTTAAGTGCAGCTGAAACAATGAAGCTAGATGAAGCAGCGGGAAAGTCTTTTTTACATTAAGGGAACATCTGGGATTGGGGGGGTTCCACTAGACTACCAGGGAATGTTTTTTTTTAAATAATATCATAACTGAGGTGGCATCGGGGATTGCTTAAGAACTGAGAAAAGTTTGTTTTATATATCTTTTTATATTAATCAGCATTGGGGATCAGAGATCAGGCTTGACAATCAGTGAAAATGTTTAGTCTACTGATGACAGTGATGGAGAAAAAATAAAGAAGACTTTGAATAGGCAGTCTAAACACAACAGGGCACCCAGAAAACATGTTTCACATTGTGCCAATTCAAACCATAGATAGATGAGGTGTATTTCTTTTATGGTAATACAGATAGGGCTGTCAAAAATTCAGGCACTGAAGGGAAAAACGTCTGCCACAGCTGCAAAGGGGAAATGTCTGCCATTGATCTTTAAGTGCAGCTGATATGATGTGGCTAGATGAAGCAGGGGGGAAGTCTTTTTTAGCTTAAGGGAACACTGGGGGGGTGCACTAGACTACCAAGGAAAGCTTTTTTTTAATAATATCATAGTTGAAGTGGCATCGGGAAATGCTTACGAACTGAGGAAAGTCTTGTTTATATTAATCAGGATCAGGGATCGGGCTTGACAACCAGTGAAAATGTTTAGTCTACTGATGACAATGATGGGGGAAAAAAGACTTTGAATAGGCAGCCAGAGTGCAACACGGCACCCAGAAAACAGGTTTCACACTGTGCCAATTCAAATCTCAGAAAGATGAGGTGTATATCTTTTATGATAATACAGATAGGGCTGTCAAAAATTCAGACACTGAAGGGAAAAACTTCTTCAGCAGCTGCAAAGGGGAAATGTTTGCTATTGATCTTTAAGAACAACTGACACAATGAGGCTAGATGAAACAGAGGGAGAGTCTTTTTTATATTATGGGAACAATGGGGATTATGGTGGGGTCCACTAGACTACCAGGGAAGGTTATTTTTTGGAACAATATCATAGTTAAGGTGGCATCAGGGATCACTTAAGAACCAGAAATGTATTTTTTATATTTATGTTTATATTAATCAGAATCAGGGGTCAGGGATCAAGCTTGACAATCAGTTAAAGTGTTTTTTTTTTTTAACTACAATGCCATCCACTGGTGAATTACAGTCAACAACAGTAAAATGACACTCCAGGACAGCAATCACTCTGAATGCCTGGTGATTGCCACCTTGTGGGGAACTGAGGAAGTGTATTAAGCACCTCCTGGAATGCTGCATGCAATGCTGCATTACCACTCCACTGCCTCAGTTTCTAGCGGAATACCGGGATACCCGCCTCAGTACTGAGTGGTATTCTGAGGTAAAGTGAAACTTTTCTATAATGACCACTGTAGTAAGACCTCATCTGGAGTACTGGGTTTAGTTCTGGAGGCCCCATGTCCAAAAAGACATAGATAGGATGGAGACGGTACAGAGGAGGGTGACAAAAATGGTGTCTGGGATGCCACATAAGTGATATGATGAGAGATTCAGAACTCTCAATATGTACTCCCTGGAGGAAAAGGGGGGGGAATGATAGAGACCTTCAAGTATCTGAAGGGGGTCAACAGGGTACCAGAGGGGAGCATGTTTCACATGAAGGGAACTAGCAGAACAAGGGGGCACAGCATGAGACTAAACTCAAACCAAATCAAATCTTTATTTATCCAGGAGATCATCATTGAGCAAGCTCATTTACAAGATGGACCTGCTGTTGTCCAAGACAGTTATACATACATAGATTGAGAATACAAAGTACAACATGTGCAAAGAGTTACAAACAAATTTACAGAAAAGTGGTAGGTGCACGATATACATTCCAAGTGTTCTTGTAGGAACATACATGCATCACTCAACTTTGCTGTGGTATATACAGACTCCATGTATGCAGAAGTTGAGGTGGTATGTTTAGTCATTCTTAGTCAAGCCTCCATCAGAGGGTACAATCCTTTGCATTTCAGCCCTCACTGACCGTTTACCATACTTGGGTGAGGGTCCTGGGCTGCATAGGGGCCCCCAATGAGATCTATATGTTCTGCTTAAATGGTGAGAGGAGAGTAATATGGGAGAAGTGGTGCCTTGGGTGCTGAGAACCACTATGGCAACTGACTAGTGGACTTGATTAAAATAGGGAGGGGAGGAAATAGGTTAGTGGCTGGATGTGGTAAGGATATGGAGTGAACCGTCAGCAGGACAGCTAGGAACTATGGAAACACTTACAGATTTTGGCAAACATTTTCTCATAAATGATCCTAAACAGGGCAAAACTGACAGGAGAGCTGAGTCTCAAGGATCTTTGTACCTGTTCCAGAGCATAGGCAAGGCGTGACTTATGGCATCCCTGCCAAAGTGGGTACTGATCCCGGGGATTTTCAGAGAAATTAGCGAGTGGCTTCTCAGTGCATAGCTACTGATTGGGCTCAGGGGAGGCAGGCAACAATGTAATCTGGCAGTTTGTTGGTAAGGGCTCGGAATGTCCAGAGTGCTGCATTTCTACACCGCCTATATTGAAAGGAAGGCCACCCTATGGCTGCATATAAAGAGCAGTGATGTGTGGAGGATGGGAGACCAGTTATAAATCTTAGCTCTGTGGTACAGGACATCCAGTTTGCAAGATGTGAGATGGAGCATGACCGCCAAATAATGTCAGTAGTCGATTAATGAGAGGAAAGTTGATTGAACAAGCTGTCTTCTTGTGTCTGCAGTCAGAAGGTGTTTAATTCTGAAGAAGAGGCCAAGCCTCTGCCTAAGCTTTTTCATCAGTTCTTCTGTGTGCTCTGCAAAGGAGAGTTTCTTGTCCAGCCATATACCCAAATATTTGAATTTAGGCACAAACTCAAGATCTTTGCCTAGAAGGATAGTCATGGGAGGAAGGTTACCAGTAGCAGCAGAGTAGGCCCTAGTGCTAGATGGGGTAAAGAGCATGACCTTAGCTTTTTTTGCATTTAGCAGTAGCTTTTTGCTGAGAAGCTGATGCTGCAGTGTATTGAATTCAGTTTGTAGATCTGTGCATGCAGCTCCAGGGGAGTCACGGCTTAGATAGACCACCGTATCATTGGCAAACAAGTGGATACTGGCTTCTGTAATGTCTAGGTCCAAGTTGTTATTGTAGATGGCAAACAGTAGAGGCCCAGTATGGAACCCTGTGGGACTCCTCTTTTTATTGGCTTGAGAGGAGAGAGCTCACCTTCAGCCTTAATTTGTTGCTGCCTATCAGAGAGATAATTCCTGAACCAGTCCAGTGAGTTTGAGTCCATACCTATGGTTTTTAAGGTGGAGAGGAGTAGGCAGTGGTTGACGGTATTGAAGGCCTTGCTGAGGTCTAAAAACACAGCACAAACAAAATTTTTGTTGTCAAGGTCCCATTGACAGTCATTAGTGACTTTGGCCAGCACCGTAACAGTGCTATGCTTTGCTCTAAAGCCAGACTGCATGGGGTTAAGTAATGTACAGTTGTCTAGAAACGATCTTAGCTGTAAATCCACAACTTTTTCCAGCATTTTTGAGAGTACAGGTAGAAGAGAGATTGGCCTGTGATTGTTCAGGTCACATGGGTCCCCTGCTTTAAATAGGGGGATAACATGAGCAGTTTTCCATTCCATGGGGATAGAGCCATGGGCTAGGGACAGCTTGAATAAGTGTGATATAGGTGATGCAAGAATGTGGTGTGCTATTTTCAGAAAGTATGGGTCGAAGGAGTTGGCTTCTGCACTTTTTCTGGTATCTAGCCATAGCATAAGGTCCTCAACTTCTTTTATGGTGGTTGGGGAAAAGGAGAAGATCATATCTTTGTCACTTTGGTCTGAAGGCTGGGTGGTGAGCTCTGGACAGAGACTACTTACTGGTGCATTATCGAATGCCATGCCTGTAGTGGCGAAGTGGTTGTTGAAGGCTTGAAGAATTTCATATTTATCACTGATAGTGACATTGTCGATGGTGATTTTGGAGGGTAGTGCACCACCTGGGGAGTGTCCAGACAGTTCCTTTATGGTGGACCAGAATTTGGTTGGGCTGTTGGATGTGGATAGTAATTAGTTTTGATAATAATTGGCCTTGGCCTCTCTGGCCATTTTCGTGCAGGCATTTCTAGCTGTCCTAAAGAGACACCAGTCTGCATCGGCCTGTGATTTCTGGGCTTTTTTCCATAGCTGGTCTCTTTTGAGTAAAGCATTCTTCAGATCTGGTGAAAACCAACGACAGGTTCTGGTTTTTATTCGTGCTTTAATTAGAGAAGCATGGTTGTTTAGGCACTGGCTATGATTTCATGGAGAACATTATAGGCATCACCCACTGATTTAGCCAGGTAGAAAGTCTGCCAGAGCAAGGAGTTTTTTAGTTCTTGTATGTAGGCCAGAAGGTCAAAGTTCCATCTGGATCTTTTAGTAGAAAACTTTGATGTAGATAGTGGGTTCAAGATGGTTCTTATGCCAGCTATGAGACAGTGGTCACTAATATCTGCTGGAAGGATACCGGCATGGGAAAAGTAGTGTGGTTTGTTGACAAGAAGGACGTCCAGAAGTGTGTTTTTCACTGGATTTTTCTTGTTGATGTGTGTTGGTTCTGTAATCATTTGGGTGAATCTGTGGGAGTCGCAGAATTGTTTTAGCGGTAGTGGTCCATTGGATATCCAGTCATAGTTAAGGTCACCTAATATAATTGTTTCCAGAGGTGTCATGTCCATTTGTGAAGACAGATGAGCCAGGAGCTGTGGTCCTGCTGCTGGGGGTCTATAGCAACCTATTATGCAGAGTGCCACAGATTGGGATGGTTCGACCCTGAGAGACAGGCATTCAAAGCCCCCCTGCAATGGAAGCAGCATCTAATATAGATACTGTAAATTTGTTTTTAACTTAAATGGCTACTCCTCCCTCCTAGTCTTTCTATCTGCTCTGATGAGGAGGTAGTTGGGGATATTAACCTCATTGTCGGGTGCAGAAGCCCGAAGCCAGAATTCCGAGATCACAAGTATGTCTGGGGCAGTGTGGATAATCCAGGCCTGGACAGAATCCAACTTCTTTAGAAGGCTGCAGACATTGGCATGCAGAAAACTGATTCCTTTTAGGGTAGTAATTTCAGTTGGAGATGAAATCAACTTTGTGGGGCCAGGATTGAGCTTGACGTCTCCTGAGCAGAGTAGTAGGAGGAGCATGATACTTCTCAGATTGGCAAGGAGATGTTTAAAAGCATGGGCCTTGTTGTGTTTTGTGTAGGTTAGATTGCAGAGATCCAGGGACTGAGTTGACCTCTTGTGTTGCCCTGCCAGTACGTAGATGAAGGTACATGCAGAGTAATACCCGACTATGCAGCGTATGGGTGACTAGGGTTTGGGGCCATGCATAGCCAAGTAGTTTGCAGTCCCCCTTTGAGTGGATTCAACAAAATTTGACTGAATCAGGGCCAACCAGGGGCAGCATAATGAATACATAGTCTTACTATGTGGATATCCTAGTGGCGTAGGGTATGTCCCTTTATTAGAGTCAGATCTGTCAGGGGGTCCACTAATATTAGGTATTAGGGAAATGCAGGCTAGTAAGTAAAGCCAGCCGAGACCTGCCATGGTAGCTTATTCAAAAAGTGGAGTGTACTATCGTGGGAGCTGCTAACCAGAGTCTTTAGGTCCCCAAATTTGTTGTATGGGTAGTTACTGCTGTGGTATGATAGGGGAAGGGGGGAAATTTAGGGGGAACTTAAGGAAATTCTACTTCACAGAAAGGGTGGTGGAGAGATGGAACTGTCTCCCCCAGGAAGTGGTGGGGGCGGCCATGATTCAGGGATTCAATAATGTGTGGGAAAGGAACATGAGAATTATCAAGCTAGGGTGAAAGGGGGAGACCTTGTAGCATCTAGGGTACCTTAAGCATTAGAAAGAGGGATAGGGCAGACTGGATGGGCCATAAGGCCCTTATCTGTTGACAACATCTATGTATCTATGTTAGCCTTTGGAGCCCCTTCACTCACTATATTTTATTCTCTCTGCCTCTGACTGGCTGAGCTATGCTTTACATTAGTTAACTGCATGCAATTATGATGCCTCATCACAAGGCTTGTCACAGTTCAATGGTGGCATTTGTCTCAGTTTAAGAAAATAATAGAAACTATTTAAAATAAATATATAAAAAACTAATGTGGTACACAGAGCTCCAGATGGTTGTCACCCATGAGCAGGATGCAGCAACAGCAGGAATCACTGCTGACCAAAACCAGCTATGGCATATAAGGCATATGGCAATTGAGCATTGACACCTCTACCCTGAATGACAGTACAGTGAAGGGTTGCTATACTGTCACCACAAGACCCTAGCACTGCTTTCTTGGGGTCTTGCTCCCCCTCCCCAAATCAACTCTGACTCGGAGTTGATTATCTTATGTACAGAGGGTGGAGGGGCAGAGTCCCCTGCATGGGGTTTAGGGGGGGCAAAGCCCCACTAAGAAAACACAGTGTTCTTGAATGGATTTATGCTGACCACAATTGCAGTTGACATAAATCCATCACTATAATGTTGGTTGACAAAATATTTGCCAAACCGGGCATCACAGAGCCCAGATAAGGACATCAAATGTTACTCTATGCTCAGCCAACTGCCTTGGTTCATAAATACCAAGCAGCCTGTGTTCTCACTTCTCATGGATTAAGCACCTCAACTCCATTATACAATGTAGAACATATAAGATCATATATACACCCAGGGTTCCCAGGTGGAAGTATAGCACTGGAGAGATCAATTTTGGCAGTATTTCAAGTCAGAAAATTATGAAAAAGCTTAACTGAGCTAATGTAATTTTTTACATCAGTTTTCTATTTTAATGCAGTTTTTCTTCAAAGCACTTGGAAATAGGAGCACTTAGCTCAAAGGTTTATCGTTGTGCAAACAAATAAATAAATAAATGCTTCCACTTGTGGGTCAATAGAATTCCTCAGCCACATATGATAACTTAAGAACTGGTGACACATTCAGGTGAACTTTAACAAAACATAATATATAGACACAGTCCAGCTTGTATTTTCCATTAGTTCTGTATTTCTCCTCTTCATTATTTATTACTGAAGTCATTTGTATGAAAACAGGATTTTTGCTCCTGAAGAGTTACTTTATTCCTACTGCTTTCTCCCTACCTGAAGTCATAGAGCACTGCTTGTGACCTCACAGTTACTCTCATGGAAACAGACTTTGATGTCACAACAGAGGATTATGACTTGGAGTAGGGAGCAAGCTACAGAAGCAGATGAACCCAAAATAAACTCTAACAGAGAACAATCATACATTTATTCATATTTCCTTAGTAATAAATGATGGAGAAGAGACATATATAAAATATAAATGGAATGCAAGCAGAATTGTACCTAATTATTATTTTTTTTAAAGTTTTCTTTGAGGTGTCAGTAGCTCTTTAAGCAAAAATTATAATTAAAGCAAAAAGAGGAAGACCAAAGGTGGGATAGTAAAGCTAAAGGGGAAGGAGGGGTTTGTGTGGAAGAGGACAAAAAAAAGCAGGCATATTGAACAAATACTTTTGTTCAGTATTTATGGATTATGGGGTAGGTAATCAGCCACAAATAACAGAGAAAGGCATTAAAGGAAGGGAGGTAGATACTGATCCTTTTACAGAGAGAGTCCACAAGGAACTAGCGCATCTAAAAGTGGACAAGGCAATGGAGCCTGACTAGATACACCCTAGGATACTAAGGGGACTCAAGGAGGTGCTGGCTACACCTCTGAGTTTTCAACCTATCACGAGATATGGGGGAAGTTCCAGGGAACTGGAGGAGAGCAGATGTGGTCCCACTTCACAAAAGTGGCAATAGAAAGAATGCAGGAAATTACAGACCTGTCAGCTTTACTTCAGTGGTGGGTAAAGTAATGAAAACAATATTGAAGGTAAGGATTGGGGAATACTTTGCGATTAGTGGATTACAGGATCCAAGGCAGCATGGTTTCACAGGGGGAGATCTTGTCAGACAAACCTGATTGATGACTGGCTGACCAGGGAAGTGGATCTGGGCAGAGTAGCAGATGTGGCCTACCTGGATTTCAGTAAGGCCTTTGACACCATTCCACACGGAAGACTGGTGAGCAACCTGGGCAGCCTAGGAGTGGGTCCAAAAGTAGTAAAATGGCTAAGAACTTGGCTAAGCAACAGGAGGCAGAGTGTGGTGGTAAATGGCATTCACTCAGAAGAAGGCAAGGGGACCACCAGGGTGCTACAGGGGTCAGTACTAGGTATTTTCCTCTTCAATGTCCTTACTAGCTACATTGCAGAAGGGCTGGTAGGGAAAATATGCCTGTTAGTTGATGACGCACAAATCTGCAACAGAGTTGACACACATGGAGGGAGACATAAAATATGAGAGACAATCTGAAAAAGCTGAAAGACTGGTCAATGATTTCACAATGGGGATTCAAAGCAAAAAAGTGCAAAATCATGCACTTGGGGCACAGAAATCTGGGGGCAATGTATCAATAGGGCAGAAAGGTATTGGTAACCTCAAAACAGGAAAGAGACCTTGGGATAATCATTTATGATGACCTGAAGGAAGCAAAACAGTGTGATAAGGCAGTTAGAAAAGCTAGCAGGATGTTCAGTTGCTTAGGGAGAGGAATCACCAGTAGAAAGAGGGAGGTAGTGTTACACCTTTATAGACTGATGGTGAGGCCCCACCTCAAGTACCGTGTCAAGTTCTGGAGGCCCCATCTCTGGAAGGACATACATAGGGTGGAGGCGGTATAGAAGAGGCAACCAAAATGGTGCAGGGCCTGCATCAGGAGCCCTATAAGGAAAGACTCAAGGAATTAAATATATACTCTCTAGAGGAAAGGACGGAAAGGGGGGATATGATAGAAATGTTCCAATACCTCACAGATATTAATAAGGTGCATGAACTTAGCATTTTACATAGAAAAAGATGTTTCAGGACAAGGGGTCATGCTATGACGCTGTGGGGGAGACTCAGAGGAGATGTGAGGAAATACTTTTTTACAGAAAGGGTGGTGGATGCCTGAAACAGTCTCCCAGTATATGTTGTTAGTGCTAAAACAGTAACAGGATTCAACCATAAATGGGATAGACACAAGGGGACCTTAGAAATAAGGCAAGGGGGGAGACCAAAGATCCAGTAGGGTCTGCAGTGGCATGGTAGGTAGGAAAAATAGGGCAGAATAGTTGGGCCAAGATGTCCTACTCTGCTGACAACATCTATGTTTCTATGTAACTTTCCTGAATGTTTGGATACAGTAGTTCGTGGAGTAGAACGGTTTTCTCTGTTATGGGCAAAATATTCAAAACATTTCTATGTGCAGACAGTAACAGACTCTTTGTTGCAGAAAACAAACATGCCTGTACAGAGTCTCCAGAAAATTCCTGAGAATTTGTAACCATTTTACATTCTGCTTATGCCCAAAGCAGTTCAAGAGAGGAACACAAACCACAAAATGTGATGGAGCAATCACTTCGTGCACTATTTTCAGGGTAAAGTTTCTTTCTTCCCAGTGAAAGTTACATTTATTTAACTTGTAATGATTTCTAATGGCTTTTTTGATACACAACAGTCATATGTGGTGGTACTGTGAATTCACTGCATCAAGGTTAAGCTCAGTCACATAACATTTTCTGCTGGAATGACCTACAGCATGAAGGACTATAGCAGAAAGCCCCATAAAATCTGTCAGAAGAACCAGATGTACATATCACTCAAAATCCTCATGGAATGCAAATGCAGCAGTAGCAACACAAGTCCAATTAGTGCTGACCAAAAACACAATGGTAGAAATGTGGAGCATATTTTTTTTCTTTTGCTGAAATGTACATAAGCAGAGCAAATTACAAAAATCTAGAAACACTTCCAAAAGGACGGCAGCATAACCGATATCAGGGAATGCAGAAGTGCAAAATAGAATTTATAGTCATTGTTAAAGAGCTTGTGACATTTCTGGAAAAGTTTAAAAAACAATATTTTCCACACAGTTCTGATTACATTTCACATATATTTGTATTTATCTTCTCATTCTTTGTTACTAAGGATAGTTGATTGAAAGTAGGATCTTTGTCGCTCAGATGTTCTTTCCTGCTGCCTTTCTACATTTGAAGTCATAATCCTCTGTTAATGAATCATACTTGATTGCCAGGGAAATGATTGTGATGACACAAGAAAGAGATTATGACATCATCTGTAA
Source organism: Neoceratodus forsteri (assembly GCA_016271365.2). Taxonomy (NCBI): domain Eukaryota; kingdom Metazoa; phylum Chordata; order Ceratodontiformes; family Ceratodontidae; genus Neoceratodus; species Neoceratodus forsteri. The sequence continues at coordinate 1,320,310,554 of CM028132.1, forward strand.
CCAAGCCGGGTAACAGAGTTGAATAAGAATCTGTCCATTTGTTATGCAGAAAGAGTTTAAAGCAAGGATATGTTCTGTCCTCTCATTTCCTGTCTCTTGTCTCTTGTCTGTATGATTGCACAATCAAATTTTCTTGTGAGATCTAGGAACTGATCACTCTGATGGTCTCGTGATTTCCCCCAACCACCACTATCTCCCTGCCTTCATAGTTTCATAGTTTTATAGTCTGATACGAGTTCTGTGAACAATTTGTCGTTTGTGAACTCACCACCTGTTACTCCTATAGATGGAACATATATTTGTTTCCACCATATATTGATCTAATCTGTTTTTGAATTCCTTAATATTGCTACTTTCAACTACATATAGTGGTAGTATGTTCCAATCTTGTATAATCCTTTGTGTAAAAAAATCACATCTTTTCTTTGTTTTACTAACGTCACCATCAAATCTAAATCCATGAGATCTTGTTCTTTTATTTCCTGCCTTCTACTAATACTAGTGCTTTCCATCAAGTACTCATCATGCATAGCTCTAAATATAAGACACAAGTCACCTCTAAATTGTCTGTAATCTGCTGAATATAGGCCTAAAACTTTTAATCTGTTATATGAAAATTCTCGTAGCCCTTTATTTTTTTAGTTAGTTTTTTTTCAACTCCCTCTTGTAGCTTCCTACCTTTAGCTGTATTTGCTGCTGAAAACTGGGAGCAGTATTCCATATGTGGTCTTACCAAAGTTGTATATAGGGGTATCATAGTTTTAGATTCCCTACTCTTTATATTAGATAATATACATCCCAATATCCCAATAGTTTGTGACATTTTTTTTTAACAATTATACTAGTATGAACATCTGTTGTTAATTTGTTTGTCATTACTATCCCCAGGTCTCTTTTTTCAGTAGTGACTTCAATTTCCTGGTTGTCTATGTAATATCTGTACATAAGATTTCTAGCACCAAAATGCATTACTTTGCATTTTGAAATGTTGAACTGCATTTTATTGTCCTTAGTCCAGATTATCCTGAAGTTTTTGTACATCTTCAGTAGATTGTACCAATGCTCCTAATTTGCAATCATCTGCATATTTATTTAACAATGCATGGTTTGTCATCTGTGGAGTACTGACCAAGATGTTAAACAATGTAGGACCCAAAACTGATCCCTGAGGAACTCTGCTGGTCACCTCTCCCCACTCTGAGCAAAAACCCCTAATCACAAATCTGTGTCCTGTTTTCTAACCATGATATTATCCAATTTATAATGTTATTATTATCCAACTTAATCATATACAGATGTTAAATCAGTTTTTTTTATGAGATACTTTGTCAAATGCTTTTGCAAAGTCTAAGTATATGACATCCAGAGGTACCCCTTGTTCCAGTGCTGTACTAACTGGTTCAAAAAAAGATATCAGGTTAGTAAGACACAATCTCCCTTTAGTGAACCCATGTTGGGAGATAGCTGTTATTCCTTCATTTGCCATATGATCCAGAATTCTGTTTTGTATTACTCTTTCTAGTATTTTTCCTAGTACTAAAGTCAGGCTTATGGGCCTATAATTTTTAACTTCCGATCTACTTCCTGTTTTATGTATCAGAGTTATAAATGCTTTTTTCCATTCTGGAAGTACTTTTCCACTTTGTATTGATAAATTAAAAAGGTGCATGAGTGGTCCCACAAGTTCAGGTAACAATTCCTTTAGAAACCCAGGTGTTATTCCATCTGGGCCAGCTGATCCATTGGGTTTAAGCCCCCTAATAATGGTTTGAATTTCTGTTTCTGTAATAAGTGTACAAATGTCAGTTAAAGTATTTATGGGTTTCTGTATTATCTCTTTGGGTTCATGCACTGTTAAAAAATAAGTATTTAATTCAGTAGCTATATCTACTTCCTCAGTTAATGTACCTTTATCTGTAATTATCGGTCCTATCCCATTATGTTTCCCTTGTAAAGTCCCAATATAATTGTAAATTTTTTTTTTTATTATCCTTAACCTTGTCAATGAGTTTTAATTCCACATTGCTTTTGGATTTTCTAATCCTACTTTTTAATTGTTTATCACAAAGTTTTAGTTTTAGTTTTAAACAGTCAGGTTTGAGTTTTCTTAAATTTTTTAAATAACCTTTTTTTTTTCTTTTTAATTAATTTCATTATATTCTTATTCCACCAGGGGGGTTGTCTTTTATTGTTATAATATTTGTTGATATTTGGGACCCATGAATCTATACAGTAATCCAATATGTGTTTAGTTCTATTCCATGTATTAAGATCTATGTTTTGAAAGTCCTTTTGCCAATCCCAACTTGATAAATATTGCTTTATTTTCTTATAGTTAGCCTTTCTATAGCTTTTAAACATTGCTTTCCCCTTTGTTACTGTAAGACCTGATCGGTAGTTGAATCCTATAATCAAATGATCACTATTTCCAAGAGGTGGCATTGTTTTAATACCATAAATATTGTTACTTCCATGTGTTATACTAGATCTAATATGTTAGTCCCCCTTGTGGGTTGACTCACTAATTTATCTAAACTTTTATATATAATGTAGTCTATGAATTTATTTCCTGAATTATTACTTCCTTCCTGAGTATCCCATTTTATGTTTGGAAAATTGAAATCTCCCATTATTATTGTATCCTGGGTTATTATCTGTTTTTCCATATAATTTATAAGTTGTTCGCTTTCTTCTTTGTGTATACAAGGAGGCCTATATCCTAGTCCTAATGTTAAGGTTTTGTTTATTAATTTTATTTGATCCAAAAAAAATTCATATATTTCCCTAGGTTTTAAGAGCTCACAAGGTTTTATTTTTTCTTTTATGTATAACACTACTCCTCCACCTCGTCTGTCATTCCTATTTTTCTGTATATTAATGTACCCAGGTATGTTCATATTCCAGTCTGTATCATTATACCAGGGCTCTGTGACCCCTGCTATATCAATATTATTATTATCCAGCATATAGGTAAATTCATCGATCTTATTTCTTAGACTTCTTGCGTTTAGTAAAATAATTTTTAGATCGGTAGTTTCTTTATGCTTCACAAGTCCTGGTACAACAATTTTATTTCTTTTGTTCAAGTTAACATTTTGTTTCTTTATTTCTAGAGAGTTACTTAAAATATTTCTCTCCCCCTTATTATCTAGTTTAAAGAGTGATTAATATGTTCAACCATATGTGTCCCTAATAGTCTGCTCCCTCTCCTGCTTAAGTGGAGACCGTCCCAGCAATACAGTTCATGCTTCTCATAAAAAGTTTCCCAATGTGTAAGACATTTTAAATTTTTTCTGAGACACGATTTCCATAACCAATTATTGATACATCTTATTTTATAGTTTTTTATACTATCTAATTTTGGTGTAGGGAGGATTTCTGATATTACAATTTCACTGCCCAAATCTATACACTTATTTGTTAAGGCAACAAAGTCATCCTGAATTGTTCTAATAGATTCGTTCAGGACATTATTAACCCCAGTGTTTACAATAACCAAAGGGTTTACCCCTGCATTTTTTATTATGTTAGGTATCATTCTTGTAATGTCAGCTATTCTGGCTCCTCTGAAGCCTGAAAGTGTTCTGTTCTGCTTGTCTTGATTACATATGTCTCTATCCATATGTTTCACTATTGAGTCTCCCAGAACCAGAATTTCTCTTTGCATTATGATACCTGTGTCCATAGCTTCAGTTCCTTCTGTAATAATATACTCTGGGAAAGAAGCTAAATTATTTGTTGATGTTAAATCATTTACTGTTGTAATTGGTATTTGTTCTATAAACATGTTAATGTTGTCTCCTGTATTAATCCTTTTTCATTGTTTGTTACACTGAGTAAAAATTGATTAGGTTCAGCCATTGATGTTATTGATATTGTCACTGGGTTTTCACTTTCTATAGTGTCTTCTTGGTTCAGCTCATTATTACTAAGAGGATCAAAGTGATTCGTAAGAGGTATATCAAATTTACTAGCCTTTCTTCCCTTTTTAGCCACCTGTTTTGATTGTACTTGAAACCAGTCATTTAAACTATAAATCTCCTCCTGTCTACTTCGGTTTTTGTTTGCTCTTTGTACTGGATCAGAATTATTTTCTAGATGGTTTATGTTTTCTTTAGTCCCTTCCAGTGTTTGAGTATTAGTCTCAGGCCCATTTCAGAACTCCAGTACTTCTGAGCTAGTCATTTTATAGTTAATGTCCCTTTCATGAAATCTGCTACTCATTTGCTGTTGGCTTTCTTCTAGAGCTTGTAGTCTAACATTAAATAACTTTATTTCATTTGCCATAAGTATGTTGTCCTCACATTTCTTACAGATAAATGCTTGAGGAATATCTATTGTTCTGTTTGTTTGGAACATGTTACCGTTTTCACATACTACACATGTTATCCCATCTACCATCAGCACTGTTTGCACCATTTTTATGCTGCAATTTAATTAAAATTAGAAAAAAAAGTAAATGAATAAACAATTTCACACAGACCTAAATTTAAACCGATATGATATGAGCATGTTCTTGTTTTAAATTACTGCACTAATGTATGAGATAGATAGAGGCTTATATTTTTGGTGCTCAGGGTTTAAGTTTACCAGGTATTCCACTTTTATTATGCACCTCTATTTCTGTTTACAGTTAGTTTTTAAAGCAGTGGTTACTACAGCTTACTCATGTATTTAGGTACTCCTCTGTAATACCTCAATCGCCAAAAATCCTGTTATAAACCCTTACCATGCCTTTTACTTTTCTGTTCTTTCCAAACGTAACACTAACTTTTCCTGTGTTGCTCTATTTTCACTTCAAACACTCCCAACATGCCTAACACACACGTTGTGTTGCTGTTTCTTGCTTTTCTATCTTGTCTTTTCCCTTGCTTATCTGTAGTTCCTGTATAAAAATATATGTGGACCTTTATATTGTTGAAATCCTTGCAAAAAATCTGTTTGGAACTCATGGGCTTAACTTTGAGATGCAGTTTGACCTCCACGAATTCTTTTGCACAGCTGTCAACAACAGATTAGTTCTGGGATACAATATAAACATATGAAAACACCAGCAGAAGCAGGCCTTATGGTCTATCAAGTCTGCTCGATTGTGCAGCTAGCCTCAACTTGCAGCTGCCTCACCCTCACCACCCCTCTTATCATAGAACCCCCCTCACCTTGTCCCAATCCCTCTTAAAGCAACCCACCATTCTACATGACACCACCCCCTTGGGCAGTGCATTCCACCTGTTCACCACCCATTCCATGAAAAAAGTCTCCTGATTTCCCTTCTAAATCTTCCCCCCTCCAACTTCAAATGATGACCTCTCATATCCCTCCCTCTTCTAAGCTAGAAAATCCCTTCTGTATTAACCTTGTTTATCCCATTAAGGCATGCAAAGGTTTCAATCATATCCCCCCTTTCCCTCCTTTCCTCCATGGAGTACATGTTCAGGTCAGCCAATCTATCCTCATAGGATTTTCCTTCGAACTCCTGAATCATGTTTGTTGCCCTACATTGCACCACCTCAAACAACTTGATGTCCTTTTTCAGGAATGGGCACCAGTATTGCAAGCAGTACTCCAGGTGACACCTGACCAGAGATCTGTATAGGAGAAGGATCACCTCTCTATTTCTGGAGGAGATTCCCCTCGCTATACACCCTAGCATCCTATTCACCTTTGCCACCACCTACCTGCATTGAACTGAGTTGTTCATGCTGCCCGTTATAAGCACCCCTGGATCCTTTTCCTCCTTATTACTTTTCAGCTGAACCTCTCCCAGCTGATAGCTCCTCCCCTGGTTTCTTGCTCTAAAGTGCAGTACCTTGCACTTCTTGGCATTTAACCCAAGCTGCCATGTTACTGACCACACCGGTAGCTAGTTCCTCAAACCTCTCCCTCAGAATTTCCACCATCTCCCCTGCCAGGTCATTTGTACCCATGTGCACCACAAGATGTGGTTTCCTCCTACCCCTCCTTGTGCACTTCGGAATTGACTGCCCCACCCTGCCCACTGTTAACCCAGGTATGGACTCCACTCATATATAACTGTGCCTTTCCCCATTACTGCCCCATCTTATCCCATTTAGTATGGAATCCCCCAGCACTAGAATCCCCCCTTCACCATTCCTCATTCCTGCCCCCACCTCTACTACCAAGGTACCTATCCCTGGAGTCCTTCACCTTTGTATCCCTGCCATTCCCCTAAGGCTCCCCACCCAACCCTGATCTGTCCCCCTCTCCCTCTCTGCTTCATTCCTCTCCTCCACTTTCCTCCCAACCTTCCTGACCCCCTCACCTAACCCATCCTCCATCCTCTCCCTGTTCCTCCCCTTCCTCTCTGCTCTCTTTGATCATCCTTCCAGCTGTGCCCCTCCCCCTTTACCCATGGCTCCCTCCTCTGACCCACTTCTGTCCCTTGTTCCTTCCCCTCACCTCCCCACTCCTGCCCCCTCCTGGCAATCCTTTCCCCCTCCTCCTCCACCAATGATGCCAGGACTGCATACCTATTACCTGCCCCAACTGCCTTGCTGTGGGTTGACTCTTCCCTCCTGACTACGGCCCTCCCTACAGTGCCTGATCTCCTGTTTGGTTTACTCCTCCCCCCATCCCCTCTCTCAACCCAATGTTCCTCTCATATGGTGCCCTCATGTTACCCCCTAGGAGTGGCCTACTTGTCCCAGCAGCCCACCTCCCTCCTCCCATCCTCTCCAACTCCCAACCAAGCCACATCAGCTCCTCCTCGAGCCTTCTTAGCCTGTGACAGATTGGACACCCTCCAAGTTTCCACAAAATGTTCATCCAAACCGCTGCTCCACATCCATTACAGCCCATTATTCTAACCATGTTTAAGAAGTACTTACTTCACAGGAAAGGATAGTGCAAAAGGAATGCAGTACTACAATAACTATTTTTTTTTAATTTTAAGTAGTGATATTTGTGTGCTTTTAACTAGTACTGCCCCACAAAAATTAACTTACATTACAGTACAACAAAAAGAATGCCTTACTACCTATTTCATTATTTTTTCCCCCAGTCCCTACCTAAAATACCTTCCCACTAAGGTGACATGCACCACACATACAATATAGTTTGCCCAAAATACAGCTTAAGATGCCACTCTCCTACCCTCACCCCCTGTAAACATGAAAGACAGTGCCAGATTGACTCAACATCTGCTTTCAGCCAGACTACCTGAAGTCTGGGTAACAATTCAGCACCTTCCTGGCCCCATCCTGTGTGTGCTTCTTCAACTAGAAGATGACACTTTCTGCTGCTCTTCAGCCCTTGGCTTCTTTCTACGCCATGCCCCTGGCTCCTTCCACCTCAACCATTTAATAGAGGTCAGGGCTCGGGTGTCTATCGGGGCCAGGGTGAGTGGTCGAGCCAGATTCATCCTCCTCTCCCTCTTTGTTCTTGTGGCTATAAGTTGCATTGCTCCCGACTCTTTCCGGCTTCCAAACCACACTGCCCCTAGCTTCTTAAGCAGCAGATGCTGCTCTTTCCATGCCACACTGCCCCCGACTCCCCCCAATGGCATCCATCACCTAAGCTCTCACTCCACTGATCCAGAGGACAGTGGTTGGGCCCAGCTCTTATAGTCCAACCACTTGTTCAAATGAGGTGCTGCTCTGCCTGACTGGCTCCCAAGCATGCATGCTGATTGGCTTCCCTAGTGCAGCCAGATTGGCTCACCACGTGCCAGAAAACCTCCTCCTGTGGCCCAAATTCATTCTCCCCTCTCAGTTTGATTTTGCAGCTATAAGCCACGCTGCCCCTGACTATTTCTGGCTTCCAAGCCATGCTGCCCTCAACTCCTTAAGCCACAAATGTGGCTCTTTCCACGCTGCACTGCCCCAACTCCTTAAGTTGAAGATGTAATTCTTTCCTGGTCCCCGACTCCAACCAACAGCACCCAAGCTCTCACTTGACCAAATGTTTTATTTTGTTGCACCGGCAAGGAAAGAAACTGACAAGAATGCTAATACATTTTGTGAGAAACAGGAAGTATCTTAAGTTCAGGATGCAGAAGTTAATTGCCAGGGAAAAACTTCTTATATAAAGAGAGCAATCTTTTGTTAGAGGAAGATTGAGATTTAGATCTAAAGATACTCTCAGACAAAGGACTTTGTTTTGGACTGGCGATATACGAGCTATTATGTACAATTTTGTTTTATTTTATTGTTATTTATAATAATAAAATGCTACTTGAGAATTTTATAACTTCTCCTGGTTTTTCTCTGTTTCCTGAATTGCACCTCAATGACCAGCAAGAGCAGATGAGGTCCGAAGACAAACTCTGATTTTCATGCAATTTTCCATGAGTAACAGAAACATAGACATATAGACACTGCTGGCAAAAAAAGACCATTGGTCCATCCAGCCTGCTCTAGTTTACCCTACCCTACCCTGTCTAACCCTGTAACCTATTGTCTAAATGGGTTTTTTACAGTACCATTGCCTGCACCCCCTTGCTCAACACCTTACTGCCCTCCAGATAACTATAAACTTCTGACACTGTACCAGCCATGCTTGAACCTCTTTATGTTTTTTCCCTCTAACCACATCAGCTGTTAAACTGTTCCATGGCTCAGCCACTCTCATTCTCTGTGAAGTGAAATTTTCTCACATCCCTGCTGAATCTTCCCCACCAGCTTCCATTCATGTCCACTTGTTGATGGCCCATTACTGCTGTTGAATAGTTCTTCATAGTTTACCTTGTTTATTCCATTCAGGAACTTGAAGTTCTCTATCATTTCACCCCACTCCCGTCTGGCCTTCAACAAGTACAGGTTCACAAAGTGTCAGTGGCTCAGTAGGTAGCACACTCGCCTCTGAGGCCGGGAGATCAGAGAGCTGTGGGTTCAGTTCCCATATCTGGCACTTGGGTTAATATCCCAGTACTGACACTGTAGTGCAGCATGAGAGGGGTGCTACACTTCTGAGGTGCCGTCTTTTGGATGAGATGTTAAACTGAGGTCTCATCTGCTTGGATTGGTGGCAGTTTAGGTGGATGTTAAAGATCACATGGCATTTATCAAAAAGAGTAGGGACATTTCCCCGGTGTCCTGGCCAAATTTCCCTCATTCACTAAAAATACCACCAACAGCTTAATCTGGTTCACTTTCAGTTGCTTACCATCTGTATCCCCCCCCGGGTTGCCCCTGAAAAAGGGACTTCTAGGCTCAGTGGGCTTACTGGGTCAACAAAACTCAACAAACAAACAACAAACAGTGCCCTATGCTGTTCCTCTGGATCTGTGATGTTGACCCGGAATCATCATGATTACAGTGTGCTACACTGTCTGCAGTCTGCTTCCATTCTTCATCAGGTGGGGGTTCCAGAACTGGTATCATAGTCCAGATGGAGCCTCACCAGTGTTCTATAGAGAGGTAGTATCACCTCTTTCCCCCTGCAAACAAACCCCCTCCTGATGCATCACAGCATTCTGGTTGCCTTGCTGTCACTCTTATTGCACTTGCAAGTTTGCTTTAGGTAGTCTCTTATAATTCCCAGGTCCCTTACCTTGAAGTAGGGACCATCCTAACTTCTCCCATTCAGTAATCTCTTCTAGGATTCCTGATCTCCATATGCATCACCTTGCACTTTTTGTCATTGAATGTCTGTGGCTAAACTATAGACAATCTCTCCAACCTCAGCAGGTTGTTCTGCAACTCTATCGCCTCCTCCTTGTTGTCCAATATAGTAAATAAGTGGTAGCTACTGAAATTCAGAAATCACATAAGGAGCCAGAAGAACTGTGGGTCACCTTAGAAACAGGAAATGGGACAGCCACATGAACGGGGGTTGTCTATAGGCCCCAAGATCAGGGGGAGGACATAGACACATTACTGTTAGAAGATATACAAAACATGACAGCTAAAGGGGAGGTTCTGATAATGGAAGACTTCAACGTGCCTGATACAGATTGGTCAATAACAGCAGGAACATCTGCCAGAACTAGACACATGGTGGATTCCCTGCAGGGGGAGGGACTCAAACAACTGGTACAACAACCCACAAGAGGCAGGGATATCCTAGATCTAGTACTGACTAGCAGGGAAAGGATCACATATCTCCAGGTAGAAGACCACCTGGGGGCCAGTGACCATCACATGGTATGGTTCAATTTGACCACTAGAACTAAATCATCCCATTCCAAGGCAAACATATGGGACTTCAGATGAGCTGATTTTGATAAGATGGCCAACAGAGTTAAGCTAGCCCTGGCAAAAAGAAATACAGGTGAGGGGGTACAGGCAAAGTGGGCAAGCATTAAGGATGCAATACTTGACACAACATCCCATTGTGTTAGAGAGAAAAGGAAGTACAAAAGAAGAAGGAAACCACTTTGGTTCTCAAAAACAGTAGCAGAAAAGGTCAAAGCCCAAAGGCTGGCCTTCAGGAAATATAAGGGAACATAGCGGGATGAAGATAGCGAGGCATACCAAACTTCCCTAAGGGAAGCAAGGAAGGCAGTAAGGCAGGCAAAGGCCCAAACTGAGGAAACACTAGCACAAACAGTAAAAGAAGGTGACAAGACTTTCTATAGATACACTAGTGAAAGAAGAAAGTCCAGAGTGGGTATTGCTAAGATCAAAGGATATAAGGGGGCGTGTGAGGAGGAGAACCATGTAAAAGCATCTATCCTAAATAGATACTTCTGCTCAGTATTTACTGAAGAGAAGGTAGGGCAGGACCCACAGCTCAGCACCATGAACACGGGGGGAGGAGGGAGGTGTGCACTAGTCCCTTCACAAAAGAAAGGGTCCTACATGAGCTCGGTAAGCTCAGGGTGGACAAGACAATGGGACCTGATGGCATACATCCCAGGGTACTTAAGGAGCTAAGGGTGGAACTAGCAGAGCCATTATCAGAACTGTTTAGTGAGTCTCTGAGCACAGGAGAGGTCCCAGAAGACTGGAGAAGGGCTCATGTGATACAGCTCCACAAGAGTGGTAGCAGGAAGGAGGCAGGGAACTACAGACCAGTCAGTCTTACCTCAGTAGTGGGCAAGATTATGGAGGCACTCTTTAAGGAAAGGATAGTGCAACACATGAAATCCGTAAGAGCACAGGATCCAAGACAGCATAGGTTTACAAAAGGAAGGTCCTGTCAAACTAATCTCATAGATGTTAGTATGTTAGTAAAGTTTTTGATACTGTTCCACATAGAAGATTGATTAATAAGTTGGGTAGGCTTGGTTGGGTCAGAAGTTGGTGAACTGGGTGGCAAACTGGTTGATGGGCAGAAGACAGAGAGTGGTGGTAATGGTATACAGTCAGAAGAGATGCAAGTCACAAGTGGGGTACCTCAGGGATCAGTCCTGGGGCCAGTCCTCTTCAATATCTTCATCAATGACACTGCAGATGGACTGGAGGGTAAGGTATGTCTGTTTGCAGATGACACGAAGATCTGTAAGAGAGTAGATGAGCCAGATGTGGTGGGCAGAATGAGAAGAGATCTAGATAAACTAGCAAAATGGTCAGAAGAATGGCAACTGGGGTTTAATGCAAAGCAGTGCAGGATCATGCACATAGGGAAGAGAAACCCTGAAGCCACCTATAGGCTGGGAGGGGAGTTGCTGGCAGTCACAAGGGAAGAAAGAGACTTGGGCATCATCATCACCGATGACCTGAAATCAACCAAGCAGACCTCTAAAGTAGGAGGTAAGGCTAGGGGGATGTTGGGATGTATTTGTAGGGGTATCACAAGTCAGAAGAGGGAGGTAATAATCCCTCTCTACAAGACACTGGTTAGTCCCCATCTGGAGTACTGCATGCAGTACCAGAGGCCACACCTTCACAAGGACATTAACCAATCTGAGGCAGTCCAGAGAAGGGCAACCGAAATGGTGCAGGGACTGCATCAGAAAACATATGAGGACAGATTAACGGAGCTCAGTATGTATATCCTAGAGCAAAGGAGGGAGAGGGGTGATATGATCGAAACATTCAAACACCTTAAGGGCATTAACAAGGTGAAAGAGTCTAACATGTTTCAATATAAGAAAAATAGCAGGACAAGCAGACACAGCATGAGATTGAGGAGGCCAATTAAGGGGTGATGTGAGGAAGTTCTTTTTCACAGAAAGGGTGGTGGATAAATGGAACAGCCTACCTCAGGAAGTGGTGGATATGAATACAGTGCAGTGCAGGGCTTCAAACAGGCATGGGATAGGCATAAGGGAGCAATACAGATGAGTATAAAAAGATAGGCCATTGACAGAGCAAAGGCCGATGGCACATTTATAAGGTAGAAAAAGATATGGGCAGACTGGATGGGCCTTGCGGTTTTTATCTGCCATCAACTTCTATGTTTCTATGCAGATAAAACAGGTTATACAGCACAGGAATACAGCTGGAACTGGGTATAGTTTCTATCAGTTTTTCAGAGGTGTCACACAGGTTCTTTAATGCAAAGGCCTTCAAAATATGCCTGGGTAAATACTTGCAAAACCTACACACACACACACACACACACACACACACACACTCTGAATTGACAGAACTCTGCCTTTTACATTTTCTAACATTGTTAAAGGGAGCTGTCCTGCAATCCAGGGGTAGCTTATACTTGTGACCTGCAATTAATTACTTAAGAAGAGTAACATCAATTGAAGAACCAAGTCATTCATGGAAATGTTACTTCAGGCTGTGTTCATTGGCACCACCGTTTCATTTTCAGAGCTTTGTTTTTAACAGCAAACTGAGCAAAATGTCCTAATTTTGTCAAATGATCCATGCTTAATATTTTATTTTTTTTTTTTATTTCCTTGCTTGTCCCCTAGAGCCACCCCCCCCAAACACCAGTGTTTTAGGGACACCATAGCTGCCCTCTTCCTCTGACCAGTAGTTCAGCAGAATGCTTCACTGACAACACCAGTCCCAGGTTGACCAGCAGAGTGCAAGTGAATGCCAGGTGGCTGAAGTCAGTCCTCCCCAGGAGCCTAAAATCTTACTTCTAAGATGAAACCATTGCCCCCAGTTCACTCCAGTGTTGGAATCCAGGGCTCACAGCCCACTCCAGGGTGGTAATCCAGGTCCCCAAGCCCACTCTAGTATGGGAAGCCAGGGTCCCAGACCATTCTAGTGAAGGAATCCAGGCCCCCAGTCCACTTCTGTGTGGAAATCAAGCACCCCAGCACACTCCAGTGTGGGAATCCAGGGCTACCAGTTCACTCCAGTGTGGGACTCCTCCAGGGCCCCCTGTCCACTCCAGCATGGGAATCTAGTGTCCCAGTCTGTGCCCTGTATTTCCTCACTGCTATGGGCTAAGGTTCTTATATAGCCCCATCTTTAACTTTTGCTCTGCTTTTTTCTTCTTCACATAATTTTCAGTTAAACAGTCTCAGTTGATGAGGCATTGCTCTGGCACACTGGTGACCCAGGTTTGTACCCTGAGTCCAGGACATCAGGAGCAGAGGCCGGCAGGGAGGAATTCAGAAAATCCTTTGGGTGTTTCCCTCCTGGGGGATTGGAGACAGCATGCCACTTCCATAGTCACTTCTGGTGGTGGCTCTGCAGTTGCATTCTTGGCAGTGTGGATGACCACACGCTTCTAAGTGTCCTGACCCCAGGATGCCATCAGTGGATGCATGTATGTGGGTGGTGGGTGGGGTCCCCTAAAGTGGAAAACTCCTAGACTGCTGCAGGATGCTGCCCACCCCACACCACAGATCCTACTCTGTCAACCAAGGTGCCTGAAACTGAGTACACAGTGCACTAGGGGTTGTGCCTCCCCACCCTCGAAGGACCCGTCCTGAGAAGCAACCCTGGGAGGAACTCTGAGAAGAGGTAAGTCACAGAAGACAGATGACAGGGCTGGGTGCCTGGCAGGGCTGACGGGAGGCCAGTCCGATATGGGAGCAAAAATAAATAAATAAACAGTGTCAGTTCACCTGTGAATATTAATGTAATTTAGGCACTTACCTACAAGTTAAGGCAAGTTTGTATTCATAGATTGTAAGTAAAGTGACTTCTGTGTTAAGAATGACATATCTAAAACTTCTGAAGTGATCCTGTGTTGTACTTTTACTAAGCACATGCTGATTTTATTTACTTGAAAAAAAATAATTACAAAAAATGGCTGAAGAAGGATTGCTGTCAGATCTCGTCAGCTGCTCTCTACAGGTAAACTTTTTTATTAATTTTTCATAAGATATACAGACAAACCTCTTACAGTACAGTACAATGTGAGGATTATATTTTTTTAAAGAAATTGAGGCAGCATATAATAAGAACATTGCTACAATAATACAAGGAGCTTTTGGTTTAAAATATAGTAAACAATACAGGTCATGTAATTAGCATATACTTGACATTTGTAGTGAACTTAAAGCGGATAGTATGATTAGATACGGTTTATATTAAAATGTTACATAATTATATATGATGCTGCAAAAGGGAAAAAAGTACATTCGTAAAAGGACTGTGGAGTAATAAAGAACGATTGAGAACAGACTATAGGAAAGAAAAGATATATAAGAAAGTTAAGAAGAGAGAGAGGGAAACTATAAAAAAGGGGAAAAAAGGCGAGACTACAATGATGTATCAGTAAAAGGGGAAAATCCACGTATATTAAGTCCATACGTTGGTGTTGGAAGATTTAGTTGATTCCAAAAATTTAAAAAAGCCTTGCCAACAATTGTTATATAACATGAGTCGGTCAGACAAGATATATGTCATATGGTCCAGAAAGGCATATTGCAATAGTTGGTTAATGATACCAGGAAGGGTAGGGATTATGTTGGATCTCCAATGCATGAGGATTGTGCATTTAACTTGAAGGAAGAGTATATTTAACCATCTGCTCTGCGAATATGAAATTTTATAAGAACGGTGATTAAAAATACCAAGAATGCAATGTTTAGGGTCCAGTGTAAAGGTTGACTCTACCACTTTCATTGCAAATCTGTGAGTACAGAACAGTGCCAAATCTTTTGTATGAGGGGACAGTGCCATAAGATATGCAATAAATCCCCATTGGGGGAATTGCAGCGCCAGCAATTGTTATTGTTCAATAAACCCATTTTTTGTAATACAACAGGAGTTCTGTATCACAAATGAAGGATCTTGGTTTGAATGAGGGAACTGTATTTATCATTAAAAGATTTGTGACAGGAGAGCCAACATCTGGACCATTGTGCATTGGTGATATTATATTGTAGCAAAGTACTCCATCTGTTTTTAGCGTTGACAAGTAGTCAGGAAGGATATCACAAATATCTTTGTAAACAGTGCTATTTAAATTGGATGTTGTTTTATCCATTTACAGATGTGCTTATCATACAGAGAATTGATAGAGAAGGGTGTGATGTAAGAGTTGCATGCGGTACGGAGCTGTAGATATTTCCAAAAATCCTGATGGGGAAGATTCCATATGCCTCGTAGGTCGGTGTAAGATTTTAACTTTAATGTAGTAGTAGTAGTAGCAGTAAAAAGTTTATTTCTGAAATCAGAAACAGGATAATACCCAATTTAGCATCAGCTAGTTTACAATGGGGTCCTACTGTACAAAAAAATCTCAGTTTCAATTTAAATACATACAAATGCAAACACTATACATACATAAAACACAATACATATATGACCAAAAAAAAAGAAGAAGAAAGAGAACAAATAATAATTACAACAATAAATCATATGTATGAAAATCTCAAGTACAACAACTTAATGACTTGGGTTCAAGTATATCCTGCAAAAAGAGAATACCCTTATTTTTCCAGGTACAACAAAAAATGGGGTGATTATCAAGAGATATATGGTGGTTACCCCAGATGGGGGTGTAAGCTAAGGGTTTGGGGTTAGATTTAATATGCTTGTGAATGATTTTCCAATAGAATATAGAAGCAGCAATGGTAGGGTGAGACTTTAAATAAGAGGTAAGGGTGTTATAAAGGAAAGAAGTCACCACATTACCAGGACATAAGGATGTTTCCATATTGACCCATAAAGGAGACTGGATGTTGGGTTTGTTAAACCATTTAATTGTTTGAGATGCACAGAAAGCCCATAAGTAGGCTTGGAACCAAGGAAGGCCAAAGCCACCTTTTGACCAATGGGATCTAAGTTTATTATGACTAAATCTAGGTATTTTGCCTTCCCAAATGAAGCTGCCGCTAATTTTGTCTATTTTGCTAAGAAAACTAGACGGATGGATCAAAGGGATATTGGAAAATAGGTATAATAGTTTAGGAATTATAGACATTTTAATGGCGGAAATTTTACCATTAAAAGAAAGTTTAAGCAGCTTCCATCTATCACGTGTTGTTTGGATACTGGTTAACAGAGGGGGGAAAGATTAGCATCCCATAATTTATTCAATGTCAGGGTGATCCGAATGCCAAGATAAGATATACCTTGGGGGCCCAACGAAAGCCTAATGAGTTGTTCATGAGGGGACTACAAAGGGTATTCAATGGTAGCATTTCGGATTTGTTAAGGTTTAGAGCTAGTCCGGAGTGGGAGGTGAAGTTATTCAGTAGTTTAACTAAAGGTTGCCCGGAACTTTCAAGGTTTTCAAGTAAAATAAGGAGATCATCTGCATATGAGAGTGAAGTATAGTGAGAGTGAAGTATAGTGAGAGTTACCAATAGTAATGCCTTTAATTGTACCGGATTGATGTAGGGACACAGAAAGAGGTTCCATGGCAAGTATAAACAATGAAGGCGATAAGGGACATCCTTGTCTGGTGCCTCTTGCTAAGTAAAAAGGAGGGGGGACAAAATAGAGTTCGTGAGAACTCGAGCTGAAGGGGAGGTATACAATAATTGAATCCAAGCACAAAAATTATTTGTAAAGCCAAATGAGATAGCACCTGATATAGATATTCTCCAATTGAGAGAGTCAACTGCTTTCTCAAAGTCACTATTGCAGCTGCAGGGTTTTAAGAGTTTTTACTTTGTGAATTAAATTGAGTAATGAGCGAAGATGATCAGAACTGTTTCTATTTTGATAAATCCTGATTGAGAAGTATGGATGAGTTTAGTCATTAAAGATTCTAAGTGGAGAGTTAATAATTTGGCAAAGATTTTTCCATCAGTATTAAGAAGTGAGATCAGTCTATAGTTTGAAGGAAGAAAAGGGTCTTTGTCTTTTTTTGGTAAGACTGTTATAATGGCTTTGGTCATTGTGCATGGGAGTTTCTTTATTAAGGCTGCTTCTTGGAATAAATTGCCTAATACAGGACAAAGAGTGTCAGGGTTTTATAAAAATCAATAGGGAACCCATCACTGCCAGGTGTTTTACCGTTTTTTAATGATGATAAAGCATTTTGGATTTCCTGTAAAGTGATTGGTTTATCAAGCATAGCTTTGTCCTGAGGGGATAGGTGGGAAAGATTCAATTTTTCCAGAAAATGTTGTATTAGGTTGGGATTTGTAGTATTAGGTTGCGAGAATAGTTGATGGTAAAAGGATTGCATAATACTATTGATTGAAAGGTTGTCTGTGTGTGTCTGACCTGATGGATATTTTAGACCTGCTATATGTCTCTGCATCTGTTGAGTTTTTAGCTGGTAAGAGAGCAACTTTCCGCATTTATCCCCTTGTTCCCAATAACCGTGTTTAATCCTAAAAAGGCAAGTTCAGCTTTCCTGGATATCAACTCGTTAATTTTAAATCTTAATTGTAGAATTTCCAGATGAAGCTGTGAATTATGATTGGGTTTATTTAATTTATAGTATTGGTTTCTTTTTTTAAGAGATTTTTCTAAATTAGCTAATTGTTGTTCTCTTAATTTCTTTCTATGCTGCATAACTAATAATTTTACCTCTAATAGTGGCTTTAATGCTTCCCAGATAGTACCGTGAGACATATCTGAGTATCATTAATAGAAAGAAAATCTTGAATCTGGGTTTTAATCCAAGAAGTGAATTCAGGGTCTCTGAGTAAAAGTGGGTCTAAACGCCAAGATGGGGATTTAGAAGAAGGTGGACCCCAGAGTAAATGCAAACTGATAGGGGAATGATCAGATATAACAATAGGGAGAATCAATGTATCAATAATTTTTTCAGTAATGAGGGGAGAAGAGAACCAATAATCAATCCTACTATATGATTTATGTAAAGAGGAATAAAAGGTGTAATCTCGTTGTCTGGGATGATGTAGTCTCCAAATGTCAGACAGACCTAAATCCTTCATAAGCATTGATAGAGCATTAATACTACGGGGGTGGGCATCATGTGATGAGTTACTTCTGTCTAAATATGCTTGTAGTGCTAAGTTAAAGTCACCACCAATAAGAACAGGTGAATTATTTTTATTATTAATCATAATTTGTTGGGATAGATTATGGAAGAAAATGGGCTAATCAAAGTTGGGTGCATATACATTCACAAACATAAGCCGACTTGCTGTGGTGTTTAATAGGGTTATAATCCACCTACCATCCGGGTCTCTAATGATTTTTATGGGGGGCCAATTAAGAGATTTATGTATTAAGATAGCAACCCCATGTTTTTTGGATGGAGAAGATGATGCATATACTTGACCAACCCAGTCCCTTTTAAGTCTGTCGACATCCTCTGATAAACGTTTAGTTTCTTGTAAGAAAGCAATATGTGTTTTATGCTTTTTAAGATAGGTAAGTACTTGTTTATGTTTACAAGGTGAATTGAGTCCCTTGACATTCCATGAATATAAGATTAGATCACTCATGGTACTAGGATATAAGGTAATTAGTTACAAATAGGAATGAGGGACTCAATACCATTAATTTGGAGGATGTCACAGATTCAAAAGGTGAATATATATAATAAACAAATGTATGCAGGGCCCTTAACTTGTATGGGTTTGAGATGATTGAGTATTTGTATTCATTTTGTCTCACAGAGGGAGAGTATAGAGATAGGAATATCAAGTAATTAAACATTAGAACCAACAAACGTTAGTATAAACTCAGTAACAAGAAAATTAATTTGAAACTTTTATGAAATGCAGAGCAATAAGAGTCGGTAAATATACCAGGACTCTCACGCTACACTACTAGGTGTGTAGAATAATTAGTGAATCTCAAGATACGGTTTACCCTATAATCTTAAGATACTAAACTTTATATAACAGTATATTAAAGAAGTGTAATTGAGATTTGTGCTGAGGTAATTAAAGCATTACCCTGGAAAAAACCAAAACATCATTCTACCAAATAAAAAAGGATAATTATGTAATAGTGTTAAATTACAAACATAATGAATTAGCTTGGACCTAGCAATAAGTCCAATATTAAATAAAGTATACCAACATGATGGCAGATAATGCCGGATCAGTGTGAGCCAGATAAAAGGATGCCCAATGTGTATTAATCCACATAAGCTAGGTTAGGGAATGCAGTATATACTATAGGTTCATAGTGCATCAGTGTATTGTGGAATCATTTTTATAAGTTCCAATGATTTGGAAGAAATGGATGAAGAATAATGTGAAAAGGCGGAAACACTCAATGTATAGAAATACAATTGAAGCATACTTGTGCAAAATCTGTGAGATATAATGGAATGCACCTGATGCACTACATACCAGAAGTGATGCAAAATAAATATTAAATAAGTAAATGATTTTGAGTATTTGTCTAATCATCCTCCACATTCCAAATGATAGGATTTATGTGGAAAATGCTATAATAGTAGGGGTTAAGGCACATTGATATGAAATACAGAACTCTATATATGTATGTATGCTACTGACCACATGGTGGTGCTAAAGCTTATGAAAAATTAGAATGTAAATAGCAATTATATATACTAATGTCTGGCACCACACAAGGATTAATTAGAAGAGATCTTACAAACATTGTAATATTTATTCTTTCTCTTATTTTTTTTCCATTGAATACATTGAGAGTAACTCCTGCATGGATTAAATACCTCCAGTGTCAATTGGCTCACCTCCCACAGACAGATACAGGCTTCTCAGCAGCGATAGCGATTTACTGCATTTAAGTGCTCCAAACCTGTTGGGTGCGATAGAGACTGCGCTTTGTGGTAAATGTACCGAAGGAATCGAGTGAGGTGGTGTGAAGAGGAGGGATTCTGGTGAGAAACTGCTATACCACATCTAATTATGGGCCATAGTATTTATTACAAATTTTTTTTTTTTTTTTTTAGTGGGAAAAGGCCTCAGATAGCCTTGCTCTTCGATTTTCTTCTCCTTTTCTTTTTGGGTGGTTCAAATGATTTAAAGGGAGAGCTGGAAACAAGATCAGCCCAGGAAGAATCGGGAGAGTCACTACCATTGAGAGCTTCTTCAGGTCTTGAGTAAACGTGTC
Organism: Neoceratodus forsteri; assembly: GCA_016271365.2. Classification (NCBI taxonomy): domain Eukaryota; kingdom Metazoa; phylum Chordata; order Ceratodontiformes; family Ceratodontidae; genus Neoceratodus; species Neoceratodus forsteri. The sequence goes on from CM028132.1 coordinate 1,320,330,803, forward strand.
AGATACAGTATGTTTCAGATCCTCCAGATGAGTGCAGATCTTCTTGAGCAGATCTTCTTGGAGTGGGGAGAATTTGTTAGACAAGGTAAGAGGAGTAGAAAACTGATGTGACGCTCCCATGGGAAGCTGGAGAGGTGGAAATATTATTTAAACAGCAGGTATTATTATTTAGAGAAGAACCAGATGCTTTTTTTCTTGTATGCGTATGGAGCTTCGCAGTAGAGCTACAGTGGCAGATATGATGGCTGCAGATTTCTCAGGGACCTGAAGAACAGTTTCAGCAGGAAGGGCAAGACATTGTAATTGCGAAGTGCTTGTGCTGGAGCAGGAAGGAGCTGCATTAGCATCGCAAGGCAATGTAAGTGCGGGCTGTGTCCAATTCAGAAATTCTGAGAGAGATTCTGGGGTACTGAAATCTCTGGTAGAATCATTCAAAAAAAGACGCATTGTTGCAGGGTAACACAATGCAAACTTAATTCCACACTGATGAAGGATCATTTTAATGGGGTTGTAAGCTTTTTGTTTGTTAGATAATTCTTTAGAATAGTCTCTGAAAATTAGGATTCTGTTTTCTTGCCAAGTAAGTGCACCTAATTGCCTCTCTTTTTGAAGAATCAGTTCAGTATGTGTGTGGTTTAGAAATCTGGCAATGATGGGCCTGGGTTTCTGGTCAGTTCCAGGCCTTGGATTTAAGGTGCGGTGAGATCTCTCGATGGTTAGGTCTTGGCCAGCTGGTAATTTAAGCAAAGAAGGATGTACATGAGTTAGAAGAGCACTGGTATCTCCTAGTTCAACACCTTCAGGAAATCCGAGAAATCTAAGGTTGTTACATCTGTTTCTATTTTCAATATCATCTATTTTGTCCTGAAGGTTCCTAATAACTCTGTCCTGCTCCCTGATGGTAGCCTGTAATGTGTTAATGGAATCTTCATTTTGAGATGCTTTAACATCAGTAGTGCTGATTTTTTGATCAAGTGCCTGCATATTATTGATATTATGTCGAGATGCAATTTTTAATACATTGATTTCACTTATTAGTTGCTGGAACATTGCCTCCACTCTATTAAGAGAACTGTTATGTGGAGATTGGTCCGCCATTATTGTAGGCCTTAATAGAGTAATTATAAGGCAATAAAAATACTGTACCAGAGCTGTTCTGCGATGTACATATAGTAAGATCTCAAATGTTGGTGAAGGTAGGAAGTCTGGAATCTGTAGGATGGATGATGATATTTGGTGAATCAAGGGAGATGAAGAGTCAAGCAGCCATCTTCAGCACAGCACCCTCTGGCTGTCATCAGCTGCTCTCTAGACCTAGAAGAGGTGCTTTAAGATTAAAGGAAAGCAAATTGGGTCATACTACACAAATGTGGGAGCTGAGACAGGACAGGTAATTATAGACTGGTTGCTTTGACATCTATGGTGTGAAACCTATTGCAATCTGTAACAAAGGTGAGGGTGGTATGGTTCCTGAAGGCAAACAGTTTACAGGACATCAGGTAGTATGTGTTTACCAGTGGGAGATCATGATATAACAAAGCTAACTCAATTCTTTAATTGCATGACCAGGGCTGTAGATAAGTGTCAGACTGTGGATGTCCCATATCTTGATTTCAGCAATGCCTTTGACTTTGTCCCACATGGAAGATTGGTTAAGAAACTGGGTGACGTGGGGGTGGAAGATACAAAGTAACATAATAATTGATGATAGATAAGGACCGTTTAGGCCCACCTAGTCTGCACATTATCCCAGCCAGCATCAGTGGCTGCTGACCCTGCTTAGTCATTGGCTTTTGCCTCTCTTCCTTACCTCTAGGGTTCCCTTGTGCCTGTCCCATGCATGTTTGACTCTCCCCACTGTGCTGCCTCTCACCACCTCCTGGGGTAGTTTATTCCATGCATCTATCACCCTTTCTGTGAAGAAAAATTTCCACACATTCCCCTTTACCCTGCCTCCCTCTAATCTCATACCATGCCCCCTCATCCTTGTATATATCCTATCCTAAAAGATGTCACCCAAATGGACATTGTTCAAGCAGTGAAGATACTTGAAGGTTTCCATCATATCTCCCCTCTCCTCCAGTGTATACATATTAAGGTATTTCAGTCTCTCCTCATATATCTTCTGGTGCAAGCCCCTTACCATCTTAATTGCCCTTCTCTGGAACACCTCCACCCTGTCCATGTCTTTGTGAAGATGCGGTCTGCAGAATTGTAATCTGTACTCCAGATGAGGCCTCACCAGCCTTTTGTACTGTGGCATCACCACCTCCCTTCTTCTGCTAGTAATACCCCTTCCTCTATACCCTAACATCCCACTGGCCCTCCCCACTACCTTGTTAAATTGTTTAGCCACCTTTAGGTCATCTGAGATGATTATCCCTAAATCCCTTTCTTCCCTAGTAACCATTAGAAACTCTCCCCCCCATCCTGTAACTCTCCATAGGGTTTCTTCACCCCAAGTGCATGATTTGCACTTCTTTGCATTGAATTTTAATTGCTACATTTTGAATAATCTTTCCTGCTTACCTAGGTCCCTCCTCATTCTTTCACTCCCCTCTGGAGTGTCTACCCTCTTGCAGATCTTGGCATCATCTGCAAATAGGCAAACCTTTCCCTCTGGCCCTTCCAAAATGTCACTAATGAAGACATTGAAAAGGACTGGACCCAGGACTAATCCTTGAGGCACCCCACTGGACACCTCCCACTTTCTTTGGATTTAGTCTCATTTTCCACCTCCTTTGCTTTCTGTCCCTCAACCAATTTTTAACCCAGTTTTTCACTTTGTGGTCCATCTCCAGGCTACCCAACTTGTTTACCAGCTTTCTGTGTGGAACAATGTTGAAGGCCTTACTGAAATAGAGGTAGGTGATAACCACCACTCCCCCGATTCACCTCCTTCATCAACCAGCCAAAAAAGTCTCTCAGGTTTGTTTGACATGACCTTCCTGCTGTGAATCCATGCTGCCTCAGATTCTGTGGTCCACTGGATTCCAAGTGCTCCACAGTCCTTTCCTTAAACAGCACTTCCACAATCTTGTCCACTACTGAGGTGAGGCTAACCAGTCAATAGCCCTGTTTACACAGCAGCAGCAGCACCTCAAAAAAGTCTCTGCCTTCCTGCTGCACTATGACTTGATCCTGCAGTTTCTCCATTTACACTCCTGACCTTGATGCGCTGCAGATCATGCTGAGAGGAGTGTCCCTGGACATGGGGTCAGATTTCAAAAAAATGTAATCTTCAGCTGACAGGGGATCACAGTGGATATAGCACATCAGTCATTTACATAGTAGAGTAATGTGCTCCATCCAGGATGCAGACCCACTTTCCTGTCAGCTTAAAATCTGGAGCAGTTCCACAGTTAGGGTGATATGGTGAGTGTCCGCAAAGCCATCTTTGTAGCGCATCAACTGGAGCACATAAGTTGATGCACTGCAAAGACGGTGGTATAAATGTGGCTAAAAGTTACCTGCTTGCTCCCTGCTTCCACTCTTGTGAATAGGGACTACATGTTCCCACTTCCAGTCCTCTGGGCCATCCTTGTATTGAAGAACTCATTAAACAGGACTGCCAGTGGTGCTGCTAGCTCCTTCTGAAGTTCCTTTAGTATCCTGGGGTGTATACCATCAGGTACCATCGCTTTGTCTGCCCTCAATAGATAAATAGGTAAGATAGAAGATAAAAGAACTGGGGGTGGGGTAAGAAATTGATTGAGTGAGAGGAACCAGAGGGTAGTCCTAACAAGAGAGCATTTGGAAATAAGGGAGGTCACAAAGGGAGTACCTCAATGATTGGTTTTGAGCCTGCTCTTCTGTAATATATTTATAAGTGACATAGGGGAGGGGGTCTAGAACAAGAAATGCCTCTTCACCGATGATACTAAGATCTGTGGAATGGAAGTCAGTGAAGACTGGATAAGAGCCAAGGCTGGATCTGGACAAACTGGAAACACAGTCAAGGATGTAGCAGTTGGAATTTAACACCAAAAAGTGCAAAGTAATGCATGTATGAGCCATGAACAGGAAAGCAGTATCCAGGATGGGTGGGATAGGGCTGGAGAGAACAAAGCAGGAAAGGGACCTGGGCATATTAATAATGAAGAATCTGAAAGTATTAGCAAAGAGTATGAGGGTTATAGGCAGGGCAAATAGGATGCTGTTATGCATAGAGAGAGGCATCAGTAGCAGAAGAAGGGAGGTGAAACTGCCCTTATACAGACCCCTGGTTAAACTACATTTAAAGTACTGTGTGCAACTTTGGAGACCAAACATGAGGAAAAACCAAGAGAGAGGCTGGAGTCAATGCAGAGGAAAGCAACCAAAATGATCCTAGGACAGCAGGATAAGTCCTACAGGGAGCAGTTTGGTGACCTCAGAATGTACACACTGGATAGTAAGAAGGAGAAGGGGACATGATAGAGGCATTAAAATATCTCTGTGGCATAAACAGTATAAACAGCAGGGAGTTGTACACTCTGACTGTGAACTCTGACACTAGAAAAAACTCCATGAATCAGGTGGAAGAATGTTCAGAAAGGAAGTCAGGAAATACTTCTTTATTCAGTGGGTGGTAGAAGAATGCAATAAGTTCTCTGAGGAGGTTGTGCATGTCGAAAATGTTGGGGGGAGCTTCAAAAGAGGGTGAGACAGGCACATGGGAAGGTTGTGAGTGGGGCAGCAGAGGCAGAGAGGGAGACAAGAAGGGAAATGTCTGCTAGGGACAGTTCCCAATACTAGACATTGTTTTGGGGCAGACTGTACAGGTCATGAGACCTTTATCTGACAACCTTGTCTATGTTTTGTATGTTTCAGAGATGTCACTGAATACATAGAAACACACTATCTGTAGAGGACTAGCATAAAGCACTTTACAAGTGACAGTTAAAATAGGCTTCCCAGCATCCATCATGGTGCCCCAAACATGGGATAGCATACCCACTGGTGTTATTTGCACCCTTGGTATACATAAAACAAAAACTGAGATGCCACTATAATCATTCTTGCTCCTGTCCTAGGTGACCTGATTACCTATTTCTTTGTTTGTACAAGTTACAGTGTATCCAATCAGATGCAAGCCTATTGATTTAAAAAAAAACTTCTCCCAACAGGTTCTAAGTTTTATACAAAAGCAGTACATACTGTAACAATACACATTTATAACAAGCAGGTTAGATATGGTATATACAATAATACAACATAAATAGTTCTGTAAGTACCGAAGTCCATGGAGAAATAATGCATTTCTAGCAATGACATAAGCAGTTCTACAACACAGATTTGGTGGCTTGAGATGAGAATTGCATTACACAGTGCAGGGGCCCTAGATGCAAAAGCTTGTCCTACAACAGTTATTTTAATTTTAAGGACATTGAGGAGAGCGGAATTCAAGGATATTGGTGATCCAGATGAACAGTAATCAGAAATAAGGTCATATAAATACTGTGTGGGCAAAGCCATGAGAGTTTTTATTAAGTTAGGACAGGCATTTTAAAATTCCATCTAAATCTGATTGGTAAACAGTGCAAATTTTACAGACCTGGGGAAATATGATTATGCGAGGTCCAGTAGTTCCTGAGACAAGGACAATGACAGAGTTAATGATGCAGTGCTGCCTATACAAAGAATTATTAGATAGCCCAGATGAAAAAAAAAGAGTTGCAATAATCCACCTCTGAGATTATAGATGCATTAAGTACCCTGTTAATTATGCTTAATAAATTAACTATGCTTACCTTTATTACTGTATATTTATCTTATTGCATCTAGTTTTATAGTATCTTCTATTTTAATTCAGTTGTTTTATATACAATATTGTAAATAATGTCTACAGTCTTGCTGTACTATAAATGTAATACTAGAAGTTGTGCTGCTGAATGTGATATCTATATAATACAAAAGAAACACATTTTTATCTGTGCTCTTAAAAAGTAGTTGTCAACATGCATTTGAGAACATCATTTTCATAATGTTTAGAACAAGGAAACTTGACAAGAGCCTAGCTGTGACTGCAGTTGTGCTAATCAGAAATGCATACTTAGTTAAGCTATATTTCCACTTTTGAAATTACTCACTAGTCAACATCGTCTGCAGTATCTAAAATGTGGTAAAACAGTGGAAAACAATCTCAACATTTGGGATGGATTCATTCAAACCCCATAAAAATATGTTACTTTTGTTTTAAAAAAATAAAACACACTGACGTGTGAAGAACTCATAGGTTCACACACCTCATGGATGTTGTGAAATCATTGAGGCAGCTAAGCTTTCTTCATGCCAAAGAGTGTCACTGCAGCCACTGGGGGTGTGAACAAGCTTGTTCATCACACTTTGGTGTCAATGTTTCTTTATGTACACACCCTACTCCCAGTTGCACTTAGATATGAGATTGTTGTAACGATCTCTGCTGTGCATTACATAGAATAAAGGCATTCAGTAAATAAATATATATAAACAATGTAGGTGAAAGTCATACCTGACAGATAAACATTTTATTTTAGCCACTCAAGCATTTTTAATGAAGATAAGTGGTGGTATTTTCAAAAGTGCTCAGAAATGATGCAGTTGATTCGAGACACACATATCCATTTATCACGTGACAGAGAACTGAATTATCATAGTTGTGTCAAAACCAACACTTAAACTTCATCACAGCTGCAGTACATTTGTGGACTGTGTCATAACTGTGTCAGTTTTGCATCACTAATCTTGCCACAAGTGTGGGACCAGCAGATTGGCACACAACCATCTTCTGATGGTAGAGTACCCTGCTGACACTGACGCAGCTGCAATTTGTGATGCAAAAGTGTTGCGACTTGTTGCTGTGTCTGTTGCAACTCTATAAAAATACTGGCAGAATTCTTTATCTTTATCAAGCCATATTATGTACCATTTCAGCCATGCCTGACAAATAATAAATACACAGTCAAAGTAAAGACATACAATAACGACAAGTTAACTGTGTGCTAGCATGACACTTAAAATTTATATATGTAGGGAGTGCTACCTTTTTTTAGCAATTGAGAAACTCTTATTCTGTAAATAGTGTCTCAAATGTAGCTGGCCTGGAAACACGCACATGAGAGAGAAGTCTTTAATATGTTTACTATATGATTAATCACATTTTATTAATAATTAATACACTCTTTGGGACCACTCTTACAGTTGTCATGGTGGTCTTACTTAGGGTTGTAGGGTGTCAAAACCATTCTTGTAACGCAAGACAATATGTGAGACCACTCTTACACCCATTAGAGAGGTCTCCACAGATGTATTAAGGTACACCTCTTGGTCCTTTCTCTCCACTTCAGACATGTCAAAAAAGAACCCTTAACTAATAAGAGAGTAGTGTGAACAATGCCTGATGTCACCACCAAGGCCACTGCTGCTTTAAGTACAGATCAGCAAACGCTCACAGAAACAGTTAAAATCTTTATTAAAAGAACTAATTTACAAGCTTTATAACTTATATTTCTGAGCACTTCAGAAATTGGACACAAAATGGGCTGGCTCAAAATATGCCATTTATCAATAATGAGAGGGGTAGGTCTTACATAACTCAGTCTTTCTTGATCACTTGGAAAGGGATGTGTGATTGCTGAGTGACCTGCAACCCCTCCACAGTAGTCTCATGTCTGCAATGCACCCAGCTCCCAGTTGGTCTCAGCATGTGATTCCAGATCTCATTTAAGAACCCTGATCTCTAAGATGGTAGTGTTATGTACTACAGCCATAGCACTGATACCCCCTTTGATGTTATTTCACTAAGAGTATACAACATCTGAAAAACACACCAGTCTTTTTGCAGTCCAGGCCCCTAGATATCTTAGATCTTTTGGCCTGCCTATACTCTGTTGCCCATTTGTCTTGCTCTGTTGTTATAAAAGCAAGACACTATTATCCAGACACCACTGGGTATTCACTAGCAAATGTCTGATATACAGTACAGCAGAATCAGCCAGGATGCATACGAGCATACAACAGAGCCAGCGGAACAAAGCCATTAGATCCATTGAGTCTGCTCATATTGCAGGATCAACATCAGCTACTGACCCTGCCTCCCAACCCAATCAGCCCTTCCCCTCTGTTCTCCCCCCTCTTGACCCTTATTTTTCCCTTAAGTCTATCCCAGCCTCTCTTGAAGCTGCCTACCAACTTCAATGAAACCACCTCCTCATGAAGCCCATACCACCTTGCCACCATTCTCTCCTTGAAGAAGTGCCTCCTAGCCTCTCTTCTAAACCTCCCCTCCTCCAACTTGAGACTGTGTCCTCTCATATTTTTATTCCCACTGAGCTTAAAGAGACTCTCCATGTCCACCCTATTTATTCCTTTCAAACACTTGAAGGTATCAATTATGTCCCCTCTCTTTCACTCCTCTCATCCAGGGAGTACATGTTCACGGCCTCTAACCTCTCCTCATGCATTCTACCCTGCTGGCCCTAATTATTCTAGTTGCAATGCTTTGTAATAACCATGTCTCACATTTCTGATTGACAAATCAAGGGCAAGGCAATTTTATTTATCTTGTGCCCTATCCAAAGACTAAGAGTGCCTCACAACAATAAAACAGAATATACTTATAAAAAACAATAAATAATTATGAATTATAATTAATCAGTGCAGGCCAGTGCACCTTAATAAGACTTCAGCTGGTTTATAAAAGCTTCCTCCATGCATGATGGTCTTACTGCATCAGAAAAGCAGTTCCAAAATAATGAGGCTATAGCCCCAAAGGCCCTGTCTCCCAATTGCTTTAGGTAATATCAGGGAACATTGCACAAGCCCACAATGGTGGATCAGGGAGTACATGATGGAGTGTAGGACACAAAGAGGTATTTCATGTAGCTTGGGCCCAGACCAGGTAGGGCCTTGAATATTAACAAGCCTATACTGAACATGGTGAGCCACTGCAAAGGCAGCCAGTGCAGGTAATGCAGCACTGGTGTGATGTGGACCCTTCGAGAAGTAAGCAATTGCCTTTGGAATATACTGTTTTCCTGCAGTATTCTGCAGTGTCTCACTGGTATCAGGTGGGAAAAGAGTGTTGCATCCTGGCTGACACCACTATATATTAAATCATGCCCCCTCCCACCACCATGTTGCCACCATTCATAAAGTGAAGTGAAGGTCTCTAATGCCAGCTGGGAGGTGGACTTCCCTTCCACTCTTTCTCTGTACTTAATTTACCTCCTCTACCATTCTTTCTTTGTAATACTCTGTCTTTCATTGTACATAATCCACTGAGCTTTCCTTAACCTCAATTAACTTTCGTACTGTATGTGTACTTAATGACTGCTACCATTGGACAGTAACACACTTAGGATACAAGACATATGAAAAACATTATTTAAAAACCTAATTCCTTTCCTTCTTTCCTTTCTTTATATTAGGTGTCCTCACACAGATGCAATAATCAAGTACTGTTTGCTGCAGTACTACTGTTCAAAAGAAACAAGATTGTGAAATGTGGATAAAACACTTGCTCTATTATTCCTATTAATACTATAAGCTGCAGCTCAAGTATTGTAAAACGAGAAATATGGCAACCTTTTCCCTAATCACTGTGCTACATCTAGCTAGGAATGACATATCAAAAACTAATTCAGTTACATATGCCAGTTAATCTTGTAACAATACTACATGATATGAATTTCTAATTTATCAAATCCAATTCAGCTGTTAAGAAATAGCAAAACATTACTGATTACAGCAGAACCAGATGACATTCTTTCTTAGTACTCAGATTATTTCTGTACAAATAAAGATATAATAATCTAATGCTAAGCAATTTAAGTTATCTTGTGGGCACTTGATGTGCGTGGGCTGGGTATACTGTATAGCTGCTAAAATACAAACAAGATGTGTTAACTCTTTTTAAGAATATGACAATTTTAAGAAATTCATTAGGTAAATTATGCTTATTGATAATGGGAAATGGGTAAGCTTGTTATCCAACAAGAAATAAAAGAAAATAGATAATAGATGATTAGAACACCAAATGGTTCAATTGGAATGTTGGGGTACTCACCATTGAAGAATCTGAGTGAGATTGCTTAAAGCCTAAGAGTTTTTATAGATATGTGAAAACAGCTTATGGAAATATTTCCTTTTTTCCCTTTAGTCTCAGTAACTCAGATGGTTAATTGTATCTTTATCATAATTCTGTCCAGCTTGAGTCACTTTTGCGTCTCAGAAGTATAACATTTTTGTATAACATCCAATCAAGGATGTTCCTGTTAATTGTAATAAAGTGGACAATGTTATACTACTAATATAGTACTACTACTTAGGAATCCTAGAAAACAATAGAAAAAGAGATAGCAATAATGTGCAATAATGAAACATGGATGTATACAAGAATGAGCAGCAATGTTCATCCTCCTATAATTTTACTCTCACCCTTCCACATAATCATTCATCACTGCTCCCTTTACTCCAACCTCTCAGTACCCTTATTTGAAAGTAGAAATCTCTCATTTCAAAATTTTGAATTGGTTCCCTTTCCTATATCCTGAATCCCTCCATATGCCCTCTCTACCTACCTCTTATGCTCTCCATAATTCTGACCCACTTTCTTTCCTCTTTTCCACCCCAAACCTCTGTTGGAGAAGCTTTCTCCTTCCATCACCTCATCTGGGGTGCTCGGCATCAGTTCTTGTTCCACAACAGGAGTCACAGGGGCAATAGGGTCAAAGAAGCCCATAATGCTTGTCTACTTTTTTCTTTTAAGGCGTGAGATTGTACGCTCCATTCAGCATCAAACAGGGAATCCCTGATTGCATTTTGCTCATGTTGCTGACACCACAGTTGTCTAATTCCAGAAAGTGCTTCTGTGTTGGACACTTGCATTTCATCTTCAGTAGTTTCCTCCTAAACAGTGTTGTCAGAGTCTGCAACTTTGGAGATGGCACTCACCGCTTCAGAGTCAGACAGTTCACCGACTGTCGGCTTATTGTTATCCATGTCAACAAAGACATGGAATGCAGCTGCATCCATAAAGGTAGGGATGCTAACATCCTCTAAACCATTGATTGCTGGCAGTTTTTCTGTGGCAGTGACATCAGTGACTCTTCTCCTATAGCCAGCTTTCCTAAAACAGTATTCTATTGTTTGTTCCTTCACAGCCTGCCAAGCTCATTGCAGCATGTAGATGGCATCAGACAGATTTACGTTTCTGGCAAACTCTGCTGCATGTGCAGTCTCACCCTCTTCAATGGACAGGATAATTTTACCAGCAACAAATGATCAGTAGGGTTCTTTTAAGTTTTAATCATGCCCATATCCATGGGTTGGATGATGCTGGTGGTGTTCAGAGGAAAAAAACGCAAGCTTGAGTGATTAAAAGTGTTTAACAAGATTATGAGGGTGAGCAGAACAATTTTCAACAAACAGGATGATTTTCCCACTGTGTCTGCAAAGTTCTGCATCTCAAGCTATAAGCCATTCATGAAAAATCACACCAGTCATCTGTGCATTGGCTGAACTATTGTAGGTGACAGGCAACAATTTTAAATCCTGAGGTAGGCAACGTGAGCGTTTACGTTTGCCTATGACCACAAGCTTACAGCTCTCTGTGACAGTCTGATTTGCACAACACAGCACTGAAATCCAGACTTTTGCCTTTGTCCCACCTATCAATTCATCATGTTTTAATGTGTAGCCATGATTCAGACAGTCATGATAAAAAAGGCCAGTTTCATCTGCCTTCCAGACATCAGGTGGTTGATAACTGTCAAGGATACCTGGCAACACTGCTTCTGTCCATTTCTGAGCAGCAATGGCATCTGCATCTTGTTTTTCCTCTATGCTCATGCTTAAAGACAATTTGATGGTGCTGTTTTCACCGGGATAGCCATCTGACAGTGGCATCAAAGCCATCATGCCCCATCTCATTTGCCAGATCCACAGCTTTTGCTTTCAGCATGGGTCCAGATATGTGAGCCTCCTTTTGCAGGGCCTGGGAGAAACATAGGAGGAAGGCATTATCCACCTCACTATCTTTACCCTCCCTTTTCCTTTTGCGCCTGGGGTTTGAGTTGGTATGCCACTTGGTCAGGATGGCCTAGCGGCTTTTGTTGATGCACCCAGCCTGGCTTTTCAAAATTTTGATCTCCAGGACAACTCATGAAAGAGACCTGTTAGAATTTGTTAGTGCTTCACATGCTCAGCTAATATGAACTCATTCCATGGAAGAGGCATGTCAGAGTCTCAAACAGCAGCAAACAGTGAAACAAAGAGACACGCCTGAGAAAGCTTTGATCATTTGCCTATACTTAAGGATTGAAAGGTCAGAATAATTTGAGAAACAGGCAACAACTGGCAGAAACAAACAGAAAATGGTCCCACTAAAGTGGCTTTTGCTTTTTTGACAATCCTGCTTAACCATTTGCTTTGCCCAGTGTTATTCATTGACATAAATCAGTGCCTAGTGAGACATCCCACTTAAGCAGTCAACCCACTTAAGTGCATCTCGCTTAGCTGAAGTATACTGTATGTGTTAACTGGACCAGAAGAGGGAGGGAGGTACTGGTGGACACTAGGGATATACATAATGGGAACTGGAAGAAAGAGGGGTACCAAATGACACCAATGAGTTCCTATCATTGGGAATAAGGAAAGGTAAAAGGTATCACTGGACATCAGTGATAGACATAACAATAATGGAAAGATGGAGGGTATACCACAAGACACCAATGAGATGCTTTTAACAGGAATAGTGGGATGGAGAGGGAGTGCCAGTGGACACCAGGGAGATGCCTACTGTGAACTGGGTGAGGGAGGGAGGAGTTGCTAACAGGCACTATGGATAAAGTGCTGGTGAGCAGGGGGGAGGGGGGAGTCTGTGCTATTTTCTCATCACTACAACATTGTTTCTGAAAATGTTAACTAACACTGTGTACACAGAATGTGGAACCTTCAAAGACACTTTGAAAATGCCAGTGTTCCCTGTATACATGATTCTATGTCTCGTAAGAGGCAATATCACACACTGAATTTGAATTACAAGCAGTTTTTGCTCAATGTCAAGATTATTTTTTTCATTCTAAACTCGTCCTTAATGCAAAAAAATGCTAGTTATGCTCTTTCACTGGGGAAAGGAAGTTGATTCCCCACCTTACCTTATGTATTCTACATAGTAACACAAAAGCTGATTGCAGAAAAGGACTGCTAGGCCGACATAGTCTGCCTGTATTCCCTGCCTGCATTTCTAACCTTCAAAAATGAAGTACTACAACAAGTACAGATCTATAAATACTTAGAGGTGTGGCTGGATGACAAGTTCAGATGGAATGTCCATGTAGACTATAGGTCTGATACCAGAAGGTGCCTGCACCAGATGCAAAGTGCAGCATAGCTGGGGACTGTGTCTTGCAAGGGTCCAACAACCACAAAATATGCTATTTCAGAAAGTTTACTTGTGGCAAACTAACTGGAATAGCCTCAAAGTGCAGCTCTGTGCCAGAAGGAGTGGTGCAAAGGGCAGCATCATCTCAAGTCTGTGATGCAGGCACAGACAAGGTTGTAGGGCCAGCCCAGGTGGCCCAAGAGCAGCAAGTGTGGCATCTGGGCAAAAACTGAGCAGCTGATACTCAGCTGTGGCCCTAGGTAGGGCCACCATAGCACTGTGCCCAAGGACAGATCAGGCAGCCGCATGCTAGTGTAGGATGATATCCTGCCATGGCAGGCACCTGGCAACCCCCTAGTCACCAATACAGGCAGAGCCTAGCCTCTCCCAACTCTCAGAAACCTGACCCTGCCCCCCCCACAATGTTCCTCCAGTGCTAATGCACATCCAATCACCAAAACCTGGCGGGCTAGTGGCCCCCACCCTCACCTCCCCGAGAGACAGAGGTCAACCACCCTGCTTCCACCCCTTCCCCAACACACAGCTACACATGGCTCAGCCCTCCACACACCACAATGGACAGCCACAGACTACAATCTCACAGACCACTTAAGCATACTGTTCACTTATGCAGTCTGTGCAAGTGCATTCTGTGGCTGCCCGTAGTGATGTGAGGAGAGCAGTGCCAGTTGCAGAAGTGGGTCAGGGGCAGGGGAAGTGGGGTGGTGGACCTCTAGCAGGGTGGTGATGGAGAGGGGCCACTAGACTGCCAGGTAGTGATCTGACTGCTCTGTGTGGGCATGGTGGGGGTGTGGGGGGGCACATAGACTGGGACCAGGCTTTTTTGCCAAACAGGGACGTGGATCGGGGGTACTCTCAGTTGGGGGGCCACTACACCACCAGTGACCCAGGATCCAAAGGAGATAGGGGGACTGATGGGTTCAGTGCCATACTGTTTGGGCATGGAGTGCCCATGGAGTGGTATACCAGGGCACATTGGCACCATCATTGCACACACTGGGGGTGGATTACAGACCCCATCCATGCCCCCACCATGACATGTCCTGCCCCTGGTGCACCTCTACAGGCCCCTGTCCCACCTCACCCCATTGGAGCATGCCAGTTAGACCACCTCCTCACTGATCTAACTGGCTGCCTCATCTGCATCCATGGTGGGGCTTCCAAAATCTCAAAAAAATGGGATGTGGCAGCCCCGTCACAGTGCAAGCCCACTTGCACCATGTTGCACTGGGTTGTTTGACACAACCCTGGTACAAGTGGGCTTTGATACAACTGTGTCTGGAACAGATGCAGCTCATGTTATAAAATCGTGCTTGATGCAAGTTGTGAAGCAAATCACCACTTGCGCAAACTCCTTTGATGCAAGTACCTTGTGTCATTCTAACCCCTTTTAGAATCCAGCCCTATGTCTGAAAAGTTTGGGAAAATGCTTGGGAATTCTTTACAAACACAAACATTGTATGGCTAGAGAAACTAGAAAACATATATTTAGTACCATGGTACTACCTCTTTTTGATTGCGGCAACTTGGTATTTGCTGAGGCCTTAGGTATGGAGCTGATAAAGCTTGATGTAATGTACAATAGATTTGCTTGCTTCATGCTCAATGCCCCCTATAGGACACATAGTTGTGATCTTAGAAGATCAGGTTCGTCAAATTAAAGGACTGGAGAAATCATAACAATTATGTTTATGTATAAATGCTATAAGAATTTAGTACCAGGTTATTTATTAATGGATCTTAAACTCAGAGGGCTCAATTCTCAAAGGGTGATGCAGGGTGTGCACAAGCCCTGCATCAAACCCTGTACTGCCCTAAACACTTTGCCACATGGTGCACCCTATTCTAATAGGTTGCATGAGTTTGCAGCAAATTACTTTCTTTATGACTTGCACCAAATATTTGGCACAACCCCCATAAAAAGGGCTGTGAATTTAGACCAAGAAAAGCTGTTCTAACTTGTAGCATGTGACATAAGGGATCAAGATTCCCAATTTCCAGCCATGGACTGCCACAAGCCCCATGCGCCGTGTGTTTGGCACATCCAGGGCTCACGGCATTCTAACGGGTTCGAGAATTGAGCCCAGAAAAATTAAGGCTAGACTAAGATCAGTCTCTGGAATTGAATTTTTTCCAAGAAATGTAATTATGAAGTAGGTAGATCTCACTTTTTTACAATAGTCCCAAATCTATGGAATTACTTGCCATTCCATTTAAGACCACTGGAGGGTCAAATCATAAAAAGCAGGATTGTGACTTCCGGTGACGTCACACGACTGATGGCAGCCTAATTCGAGCCACAGGCACTTCGGGCATAGTATGTTAGTGAATCGGTCATCATTGAGAAGCGCAAAGGCTACCCCAACATAATTATTGGTGTTTACAGGCTTTGCACAGAATGGGCCGCACAAAAAAAACGCATACTGGAGAGGAGAAGGGACGTTCGAACAGTCGGTCTGGTTTGAGGCCTATGAGCCCGGCCGAATCCCGCTCCTCGGCATTAACTGCTTTGGGGGAAGACTCAGATGGCTCAGGATCTGAAGCTACGGCCACGTTCACAAAAGCAGATGGCCATAGGATGCTGAAGATACTACATCGGATTGATGCCAGGATTTTGGGCTTGCAAAACGATTTTAAAAGGCTGGAAGCTCGTACAACATCGGTGGAGAAACACATGGAAATGATCCAATCGGAGCACATGGCCTTTGGTAGATCTTTAGCCTATTTGCATAAGAGAGAGAAAGAGCTGACGGCAAGGGCTGAAGATGCAGAGGTGAGAGCCCGTCGTAATAATATCAGAATTTTTGGTATCTCGGAGGGGGTGGACCCCCCATGTATGGAAGATTTTATTGATTCCTGGCTGAAAAAAGAGTTGAATCTGGAAGAAGGCTTTAATATGGAGATAGAAAGAGCTCATAGATCCATTGCTCCTAAACCTAAAACGGGGATGCAGCCAAGGTCGATAATTATGAAGTTCTTGAGATACACAACCAAAGAGAAGATTTTAAAGTTGACGTGGGCAAAGAAGGATCTCAACTTAGATGGCCAGAGAGTATACATAGATCAGGACTTCCCTCCTTTAATGCTCGCTCAAAGAAAGAAAGTGCTGCAAGTAGTTAAAGCCCTGAGAGAGAAGGGTCTTAAAGCATACCTCAGATACCCCACAAAGCTTTGGGTACAGAAGGAAGACGGGATTAAAATCTTTGACTCTCTGTTGGTGGTGACTCCATTTCTCACAACTCAAGAGAGCCCCATCCCAGATACGAAAGAGGAACAGGCTGAGAAAGAGATTGAAGATCTGCTGTGGTCGATTGCTCCGGGTCCAAGGAAACGAGTGAAGAGACGGGAAGAAGCTCTGCTACCGTTACACGCAGACATAGCGAGATGGGTACAAGTGAAGGAGCCCTGAAAACTGATTTAAATACTGTGGGGAACTAAAAATACTCAAACTCGGTCTGTGCTACTACCGTGGAGAGTAGAGCCGAGATTGGATCAGGGTACTTACCTGAGGGATGTGGGGATCTTTTTCCTTTTTTGTGTTTCCCTCTTTCCTCCAGGTGTGTCCGCATGGTAGTAATTAGATGGGCTCACTGGTAAGGAGGGGCCTAATAGTGCCGAACCGATGTTTTC
Source organism: Neoceratodus forsteri (assembly GCA_016271365.2). Lineage (NCBI taxonomy): Eukaryota > Metazoa > Chordata > Ceratodontiformes > Ceratodontidae > Neoceratodus > Neoceratodus forsteri. The sequence continues at coordinate 1,320,347,799 of CM028132.1, forward strand.
AGGGGGAACTTTTTCCCAGATGGAACTCATTCTGATGGTAACGCTGAAAAGACTCCCCCAAGTAAACGGAACCAGATTGCACATTGAAGGCATTTGGACTCAGTAATAGTATGGTTCACAGTTACTATGTGCTTAAATATAAAATTTGGATAGGCTTCAAGTTGTCAGTGATGACCTAAGGGGGTTGAGGAATTCAGCGGTGCAAAGGCATAAGGAAAAAAAAAAAAGGAAAGGAGATTGTTTTTGAGTGGGAGGGCGAGCAGCGAATTTCATCTGTGCTGGTCTGTGTCCTCCTTCCACTATAATTTGAACATAGGAAAGCTTGAATTGTAAATTGGTTAAACGCACTGGTTTATCCTCAACCCATCTTGCTATTTGAAACATTAAGTGTTTTGCGCGTGGCGCTTAGCCTCGATGGCTTGCCAGGCCGGATTCATACTTGGTAGGAGAAGGCTGGTCCCTTGGGTTTCCGAGTCCCTGGCCTTGGGTGTTATTGGACACCTTTACTCCTACTAACCTAGGGCTTTATGCACCTAGTTTCTGGAGAGTTTACATCATAACCTCCAGATACCTAGCTCTGATTGAGCTTGGGGGTACCCCGACGATGGGTACTCAGCTCACTGTTACACTTGTTGGGGATTTTGTTTTCCTCACCCAAGCTGAGATGGGTGAGGATATTTCACCCATGGTTAAGATGAATTGGGTGTTGTTTGTTGTTGATGGTGCTCACTTTTATTCTTTTCCTACTTTGTTATTATTTTTTTTATTCAGTCCAGCTTTTTTTACTGATATATATCTTTGTGTGCCAATAATGTTAATCAGATGGAAGGGAGGGTCTGGTATTGAGATTCTGTTTTTTTTTCTAAGCTGTAACAATGACATCACTTAAAATAGTGTCGATTAATGTTAAAGGGATAAATGGGGTGGTCAAACGGGCACGCATTCTGCGGGAGCTGGGGAGATTAAAATGTGACAGCATGCCTCCCCTCCAAGAGACCAAGTTATCAGACTTTGAACATTCCAAATTACGTAGATCCTGGGTGGGAGGGGTGTATGCAGATTCTTGACCTGGGGCATCTAGAGCAGGGGTGGCTGTATTAATTCGTAAAGGGCTTCCTTTTATAACTCACTGGGTACAGACTGAGGGTTCAGGTCATTATGTAGTAATTTCCGGGGAATGCATGGGGCATGCCCTTCATGTAGCGGCGATATAGGCCCCCACGCCCCCTTTGGGTAGTTTTTTTAGGCAGTTTTTCATCATGATAGATTCCTTGACCCCAGGGAGAGTGATAATGGTGGGAGACTGGAATTGTGTGGAGAACAGTGAATTAGACAGGAGTGTGGGGGGGAAAGGTGACCGAGTGGCATGCTCCAGACTCCTTAGAACTTTTTTATCAGAGGGAGGTTGGATAGACCCATGGAGGCAGCAAAATCCCCAAGCCAGGGATTATACTTTTTTCTCTTCGGTGACAAAAACATACTCTAGGTTAGATAGATTTTATATTCAATTAAAGTATGCTAATGATTTGAGGGATATAGTAATTCACCCAGTGACCTTTTCGGATCATGCAATGGTTAGTGCCAAGATAAGATGGTCGGAGGTAAAAACCAGGGGGAGTTGGAGGTTTGACCCAGGCATTCTGAATGATACAGGGTTTGTTAACCAACTGAAGGAGACCATTAGGCTGTATATATCGGAGAATAAAGAAGAAGATACCCATATTCGTTTCATGTGGGATGGCCTAAAAGCAGTCCTGAGGGGTCAAATTATTAGCTATGCCTCTTATAGGCAACGTTGTACCCAAGCTAAGATAAGTGGCCTGCTAAATAAAATAAGTGTTTTAGAAGGGGAACACAAAAAAACTAGAGATGCTTCGGTCTTAGAGAAACTACAAGAGACCAGGGAGCAATATAATAAGGAAATGAATACTAGGACGGAAAATGCCTTAAGATATACCAGACAAAGATACTATGAAACAGGGGGGAAGAGCAAGCCGGTTACTGGCTCTTAGACTTAGAAAACAAGAAGCTGAAAGATATATCCCACAACTTAAAAAAATATGGGACCCAGGTCATTTCCTCCAATCCAGTGCAAATAGCAGACAGTTTCTGTAATTACTATCAGGGGCTATATGCTCAGGAAAGAGGACCCGACCACCCCACCCAAGTCCAGAATTTCCTACACAATATCACACTACCAGGGCTTGAGAACTCTCAAAGGGATAAATTAGATAGGGCAATTTCTGAGCAGGAGGTAAAGAATGTCATTAAAAACCTGAAGGGAGGGAAGGCCCCAGGACCGGATGGTTTTGTGGGGGAGTTTTATAGAGCCTTTATCGATGACCTGGACCCCTTATTATGTAGAGTTTGTAATTCAGCACAAGAGCAGGGGAACTCTCCGCCCTCCTGGGAAGAAGCATTGATTACTGTATTGCTAAAACTGGGCAAGGACCCGACAGAGTGTGGAAGCTACCATCCTATTTCATTGATTAATCAGGATGCTAAAATATTTGCCAAGATTCTAAGCTCTTGGGTACAAGAATCCATCCCAGAACTAATACATAAGGATCAGACGGGGTTTATCCCGGGCCGCCACATCCAAGATAACATAAGACTATTACTCAATGTCTTGTCCACCTCCGGGTCATTCCCGCCTGATATTCACCGGGCGGTGATGGCACTGGACGCGGAGAAAGCATTCGATCGATTGGATTGGTTGTTCCTGGAACAGGTCCTGAGGAAATTCGGTTTTGGTGAAGGATTCCGAAAATGGATTGCAAATTATATAGGAATCCCTGGGCAAGAGTGAGGGTGAATGGGGTAACATCAGACAGAATTATAATTAGTAGGGGAACCAGACAGGGTTGCCCTCTTTCGCCTTTGCTGTTTGCACTATGTATGAAACCTTTTGCCGCCCTCATAAGACAATCAAGGGATTACAAGGGGATACAAGTGCAAGGGGTGGAGGTTAGAATATCGTTATATGCAGACGATACGTTATTATATATATCAGATTTAGAAAGACAACTGCCCCTGGTTAATTCTTTAATCCAATCATTTAGTGCGGTATCCGGATTTAAAATTAATGATACTAAATCGGAGCTCATGCCCGTAGGGAGGCAAAGGGATGGTAGGCTCCCAGTAATAGGCAAATATAAATGGGCGAAGGAGGAGATCAAATACCTAGGGATCAGAATGTCTAGAGATATCTCTAAACTGTATGCTTTCAATCATGGCAGATTGCACCAATTGATCCAGGAAGATTTACATAGGTGGGCTGAGTTACCCCTTACACTATTAAGTAGAGTTGGCTGTGTGAAGATGAACATATTGCCACGCTTTTGGTTTTTGTTCCAGTCCCTGCCGGTCAGGCCCCCAACCTCGTTCTGGAAAGCAGTCAAAACTTCCATATCCGATTTATATGGGCTTGCAGCTCCCCAGAGTAAGATGGTCTGTCCTTCTTAGGGATAAAAAAAGGAGGGTTGGGCTTGCCCGACATTAGAAAATACTACTGGAGCAGCTAAGTACAGCCATTGGTCCCCTAATGAGGGATGAGGACTCCCCGTTCTGGGTAGAAATAGAGAGACCAGAGTCTTCTTTAGGAGACATCAGAGATTTGATTTACATGGACTACAATGGAATGCAACAGTTAAATGGTTGTAATCCCTGGTCTGGGTTGGTGATCTCTTCCTGGCAGGAAATTAATAAAAAATTAAATACTGAGGTGGCTTTGTGGGCGGACTCCCCAGTCAGGGCCTGTCTAGACTTTAGACCATTAGCTTGGGACCTGGGATTTAGACGTTGGTACCGGAGAGGTTTAAACAAAATTGGTCAATTATACTCAGGGGAAGGAGTCAAATCCTTTCAGCAACTTTCACAGGAGTTTTCTCTTCCAGCTTCTGATTTTTTCCGATATATAAAGCTTAGGCATTTTTTATTAGCTAAGAATTGTATAAAAGATAGACCTGGGGACAGGGATATCAACCCGTTGGTGGATGCCATGAGAGCTGAGGCCAATAGATCGGGGACAAAGGGATTCATATCCCGGATAGTGGATTGTATCTCTGAGTTAGAGTCTGACCCTATGATTTCCATAAAGATGAACTGGACATTAGAAATTGGTGAGGAGATCGCTGCTCCAGATTGGGGCCTAATATGGGAAGCTATACACTCAACCACCGCTTCTAATAATTGGCGGGAATTCCGGTGGAAGGTGGTCTCTAGATATTTTCGCACCCCGGTAATTACTCAACACTTTGGTAAAAATCTCACAGATCTTTGCTGGAGGGAATGTGGGCAGAAAGGCACACACCTACATATATTTTGGGAGTGCCAACTTATCAATAACTTTTGGAAACAGGTAAGAGAACAAGTTTGTGCGATGCTGGGGGCCCATATCTCGGATGATCCTGTACATTGGGTTCTCGGGCTATATCCGAAGCAGATTAAGTTGAAGTCGCAACGGTACTTATTTAACATACTGGTGGCCTCGGCTCTCAAGGCAATTACTCAATGTTGGTTATCCAGGGTTGGCCCTAGCTCTGAGGCATGGTATAAGAATTGCTTATTAATTCTGGATATGGAGTATCTCACGGCAAAAGTGAGATTACAGAGGGATAGATTTAAATCACGCTGGATGCCTTTTTTTAAGTTTCAGGCTCAGAAAGAACAGATTAATATATTAGAGGTCTTAGCTAAATTTTCTTGCTGATGTAGCAGGGATTGGAGCCCTCCTAGCTTTCTTCTCCTCCCCCCTTCTTGGATAGAGAGATTTGGATCCATTAAATATAAAGTAAGGCTAGGGGTCAGCCATACCTCCAAGAGAATGGAGAGTTGAAAGAATACCCCCCTGCTGCTGCATCTTGGAAATTTATAAGTCTGTGTACCTCAAAGGTAATAGTTCAACACAAAGATGATGATGGTTGGTGATATATCTCCCCCCCTTTTTTTTTTTCTTTCCCTTTCCCTCCTCTCTCCCTTTCCCCATCCATTATTTTATTATTAGTTGGGTTCGATGCAATATGTATTAGACTTCAGTTATTACATGGAATGGCTTCATGAATACTGAATGCTGTGTTTTTATACATGATTCAAAATGAGCTGATCAACAATTGTCCCTTTTTTTATGTCCAAATGTACCTTAACTGGTGGTATTAACTAAGAAGTGTACTTGTAATAGCCTAGACTGTTGCATCTTGAAAAACAATAAAATTGCTATTTCAAAAAAAAAGCAGGATTGATAACTGGTTATTTAGGCAAGCACAGATTAATTCAGTCTGTTGTTACAACTGGGATACAGGTTAATACAGAAATCTAAGCACTGTAAATGTTTTTAAATAAGAAATAAAACATTTTCTGCACATATGATATGTATTCTGTATATGTTTTAATGCTCCTTTGTAGTAATGTTCTGTATTTTATGTTTTCTTTTTGTATTTTATCTTTTGTAACAGCTTTATTCAATTGTATTTACTGTAAAAGGACCTCACTGAAAATGAGATGCTCTCAACAAAATAAAATATTACCGTACCATACCATAAGCATGCTCTCCTGGCGTGGCTTAGCGCTCATATGCTAACAACTTTGGGCAGACATTAACTGTGCCTTTCAATATGGTACCTGCCATTAAAACTGTCTCTCATGCTTGCAAAGCACAGCTAACACAGTGATAACTGAATGAAGGGCCCTTAAAGCAGCAATATTTGTTAGGCACCATGTAGTTTTTTTTTTTCTTCAGCAGTAATGTTGTGCTGGTGAAAACATCAATAAACTCATTTTTATTTTAATTTTCTTTCATTCCTGAAAGTAGTTATGGGATTTTGAAATTTTTAAAGGTTCCCACTCATGCCAAGCCCTCCATCTAAAAAGTAAATATCTTTGTATGGTGCCATGCAGTTTACCATTAGAAACATGGGGTAGTACCATCCACACTACGACTGTAGTATGTACATTCAACAGGTGATCTCACCAGAAGAGCTTTATAGAAACTGTGCATGCTAGGCATCTTTAATGAGGACAGTCATAAATTACAACAGTAGTTAATTACAAAATCAGCCATAAAAGCTTTTTAAAAATATTTGAGAAAATTACAAATACACTGAGGATGAATCTAAGGAAGTAAGTAATACAGTTAAATGATATTTAAACAATAGGAGTGAGCAAATACCCACCAAGATAAAGCTGTGTATTTGCTCCCCCATGGAATAAATGGCAGATGATGTGTACACCATGAAAGTATCAAACATTTATACCACAGTGAACACATCATCGCCATTTATACACATTGCAGATATGTCATCAACCCCCTCCCTAGCTGGCACTTGCTGCACACATTCCTCCTGACTCCAAGTGTACTCCGTAAATATCACAAACACACAGGATAGCTCCTTTTATTTTGTGAACCCGAACTCCCTGCCTTGACACTAGTGGTGGGCGAAGTCCCTACACTTCACTACATGTAGTACTGTGCGTATAACATGAAATTTGCATATTACTCCGCAACGTGAAATGTATAACGTCACATTTAACTTTAACATGAAGTTCCATTGGTTACAATGGACTTTGCATTAACTTCACCTTTTTAACTACTTTACTTTTAATTTTAATGCAAAGTTCCATTGATTTCAATGGACTTTGTGTTAACTTTGCCTTTTTCATTCCTGTTTAAGGTGAATTTTGCAACGATTCATGGGCTGGCAGGTTACATGGGCTCTATATTGTCTTGCACAGCCTCAGTTCAGTGTAGTGTGTGTAGTAGAAAGCTGGAGACAGTTTGCTCTCAGAGCTCTAAGAATCAAACCATCGAAAAGAGTTAAAAAAATCATTTTTGCGACAAACTTCTGTGTCACAATTTAGTACATCAATTGCAGGAAATCCTTGTGTGGTTATATCATCGAGCGTTTATTGATTTTGTGTGCATATTAAATGTTAATTTAGTACATTCAGTCTCTGCACTGACAGACACTGTAGAAGTGTGGTTCAGAGGAGGGGCGTATCTGTGGTGACAGGAGATTCACAATGACCAAGGCAGTCTTTCTAACTGTTGTTGGGTAGCTAGTGTGTTGGTATTTATGTGTTCATGTACACACAGTAATACTTGTAGCAAGTTTTGATAATTGTTTGCTGTTTGCTGTGGGGAAAAGTGCATTTTTTCAGTCAATTTAAAAGATTTGGTTATAGTGTACTGAACTGTTAAATTTTCTGCGCATTACCTGTAGTGTGTTTGTGCATACCATCAACTCAGACACATTTTATTGTGCATACCATGATCACAGCACTCTGAGTCTCTTATCCATCTGTGGTATTTTTTTACTGCTTCATTCTATCTAGTTAGTGGACTGGTACTGCAGCTGTACCCTCCCCCTGCAAAAGGTGTTATTTTTCCAGTTTTTGGATTTGTGTGACCACTGGCTAAGGTGTTGTTGTGCATGTGTGACTGCATCTCTTGAGTGTGCAATCTCCATCTGTCAGTGCGTCTGCATTTGTTTAGGGTCTAATCTCCATCTGTAAGCCACAGTTGTTGTTTTTTGGCTTCTCCTCCTCCCCAAAGTTCAGAAATCTAAATCTGTTAATTTTCTGTGTAGTCCAAAATAATGCCTGCAAAAAGATATGTATGCAAAGATGTTTCTGGCCATGGCACTGCTGCCAGTGGCAAGAGTGGCCATGGGTGTGGTAGTATGCAGCATAAGGGCACAGTTGATGGCAGTAAAGGGATTCATTTAAGTATGGATATGTGGACAAGTGACAAAATGGTGAGTAGTTCCTATTTCTGTATTACTGCACGTTGGGTGCAGGTACCAGGGGTTGTTTGTGCTGGTGGGATTGGAAAGCAGTGTAATAAGGCAGACTGTCATGGTAGCAACCTTCAGGGAATTAGCATGTGATGCTTGCAATGTGCAGTGTTGCAGGGTAACACACAGGTGAAAACATGCTAGACTTGCTACTGACAGAAACTGATGAGTGGCTGAACCCCCTGTCCCTCAAAGCTGGCTATATAGCTAGTGACAATGGACCAAACATCGTTAAATGTATTCAGCAATGGTGACTCATGTGGTCTGTGGGCTGTTTTCAATTCTCACACACTTCACCTTCTTGAACATAAGGGGAAGTGGCTGGCACGGTGGTGTTGAGGGCTGAGGTGCTGGATGCCTTACCTCATGCCATGCCAGTGACCCATGTTCAGGAATGAGCATGGGCTGCCGGGATGTCAGCAAATTGGCCGATTATAATGAAGACTTCAAGTAGCCCAAAATGGATGCGAAGTGAACGACTTCACCTGTACTTCACTAAGGAATTAAAACTTCACTGCATCTCTAATCAATACCCCTGAAACCACAGACAGAACCCAAAACTAGCATTTTACTTTTGTTTTTGAAATGAGAAAACCTTAACCTTTACAGCTCTCACAGGCTTCCTGCACTCTCCAAACTTCCACAAAAACCTTGTTCCATTCTTCAGTGGCTTCATAACGCCACCCGCCAACTCAACCATGACCTCGCTCAGCAGTGCTGCCACACACAAACCAAATAAATGAACACTACACCACAGATTTAAAAACAAAACACACAAACTTCTCCTAACACAAGGCACAATCCGTAACTGTTGCAAACTGAGAAGCCTACAGTAGCTGCCATGATCTCAAAAGTCTCTGACCCACCCACACACAAAACTAAACCAATCATAATGCACGCTCTAAACACACATATGTCAGCTCCATAGCAATGATGACACTGATCCTAACAACCTGCCCTAATACGAGGAGGAGCTAAAAAAATAATACCACATACTAAAGAAAATTATCAACAAATGTAAACAAAAAATATGTAAAAAGACCACAGGACTAACCTGATCTGTTGTATAAATCAAATATTTGACCTTGGGAATCATCGATCTTGGCTCTGCTACGCTTTGCCACTCATGAGGTTTCCCAAGGTCACTCGCCACTCATTCAGATACATAGTTCATTACATGCCTGGCGATCATGTATCCTCTATATATATATATATGATGACATTTTTTGCCAACTAACAAATACTGTCGTTTTAAAATGAATTACCCTCAGGAAAATAAATACTACCCACAGTATTGAATAATTGCCCAACGCATCTTCCTATAGTGTAACCTTCTGAGTCTGTATTTTTCATACAATAAATCACAAACTGAAATGAGAAAGAAATAGTGTGAACTAACTAGGAATGGGACCCAGGCGTTACTGTATCAATCATTTAAGTTGTAGCAATTGACATGGTCAGATACTTCCTGAGATTTCTGTGATATCTCCAGATAAATTCCCTGCCTGCCTATAGAACCTCTGTAGAGCCACCAACGATAATCTATTTAGAAATACTGCAAAATATCTGGAAATATCTGACCATGTCAATTGCGTTAACTGTAATTACCACCTGAAAAAGCCACATACTTTTTTAACTGTCTGGTTTCTCATTTTTTTCTTTACTAAATGAAAGTGATATTGAACTGTGCCATCGTACTGTACAGCATTTTTGCTAATGCATCATCCTACCTGAGTTTTTAGTCACATTATTACATGGATATCAATGCAGTGTGGTCATCCTCATGGAATAGTTTTTCTAATGCTACTGTAAAAGGAGGTTAATAGAATCCCTGCAGGGTAAAGGAAATTCAATCTCTAAGTTGTATACCTCATTGCTTTGCTTTAAAAAAAAAAACATGACTTCTTATAAAGTAATGGGATACAGTTAATTGGAGACTGCTAATGACTAAAATGACATTATTTGAATGTTGTGAGCTTGAGAGAACAGGAAGGTGGCTACAGTGAAAAGTATATTGTCAAGCCCTTTGGTAACATTATACTTCATTTAAGACAACAAACTGTTTATACTATACTATATGTTCCCACTAAAGTTAAAAACAAACTCCATTGAACCCCCAGCAAAGATTTCATAAATAGACAGTCACTTATAAGTTTTTACTTTCCTGCTCACATTCTCTCTTCATTCCATGATTTAACAAGGGATTCTTGATAAGATAAATCAGCTGAATAAGCCTTACCATCAACAACAAGGTGACTCCCTTGTAGGTCAGTTACAATACCTACAGTACTCTTTTTATTTTAACACCCCAATTACTGTATGGGCTGTGGTCTCATTGCTTTATCTGTCTATGTATGACCGTCTTTAGCTTCCTGGAATCCACTTTTATATAGGGTTCTGGCCCTTAAGAGGCTCACAGGTAGGCAATGAGTAACATGCAACATAGAAGAGGGCCACAGACAGTAGCACCCCTGCAAAACAAAGAATGTTATAAATACAATTAGATGTCAGAGAAGGAGCCAGGGTTGAACTTGTTATGTACAGTACAATGGTGCACAGTGTCAGGTTCCCAAATGTCACAAAATCTTGTGACACTACTGTCATGATGTCCTTAAAAAAATTAGCTTAAGGTTTGGGTACACCAGGCAAATGAAGGCAACAAAAGAATTAGCAAGTGATCACTCTATCTAATCTTGTCAGTTCTTTACTGAAGATCCTGATTGGCATAACTAGACAATAAGGAACCTAGTACTTGGCACCACTATGCTTAATGGTCAAACGATCTAGGGAGGTGTGGCACTACCTTATTTAGGATATTTCCCACTGGCATCCTGTGAGCCTCTTATGAGTCAGCAATAATGATGAGCTGATGTCAGATTTAATATTCAGTGAATTTGCTGAAATTCAGCACTTTTATCTTCAATTCCACCCAGTCAAACTTTTGGGTAACTTCTGGATCACTTTAATCAAATCAACCTTTAACCCTTTCCAGGTAGCCAGGGACATGCCCATGACCACCCCATCACTAAACATGGACACATCCCACCACCTCCTACTCAGATATAAAAAAATATTCTGGATCCTGAAACTGAGCCAAGTACTGATTTTTTTTTTCTTTTTTAAAATCTGACCAGAGGACCAGGGAAAGGCTGAAGAGGTTGAGATTAACTGGGTTAGATGAGGGGTGCCAATTACTCCTATTTGCAGCCCACTAAATCTTAATAGCAAGGACCCAAAATATCTTTGGCTCAAATGTCAGAGCTGAACTGAAGATAGATGGTCTGAATCTAAGCCAAACCAAAGTTGCCAATTACTACATTCACTCATTCTTAATCAGCACACTTTATAACAGTGGCTTTTAGGAAGCTAAAAAGTAGCCTGTAAAGGAAGACACACAGGCAGGCAGGCAGAATAACAGAGAGGGAGAGGGGGAGAGGGAGGGAGAGGGAGAGAGAGAGAGAGAGAGAGAGAGAAAGAGAGACGCAAAGAGAACAGTGGCACCACATACCATATTAGTGTGTTAAAATTGTAAGTGCCTGATGTATGATGTATAAGTGGGGTCTTGCCATTGGTGATGAGGCTTATTCATATCTTATCTTATTTATGAACTCTGTAACCTATTATTTAATCATGGAATGAAAGAAGAATGAGTAAGAAAGTAGAAAATATGAAATGCTTGACAGTCTCTTGAGCAGCACCCAAGGAAGGGGATCAGTGCACTGCATTTGTTTATTTTAGATATTGCCCACATACACTAGCAGTACCCCTGCAAACCAAAATAATTTATAATAAATATGATTAAAACTACATGAATATTCTTAATCACCATTCAAGAAATATTGTTAAAGCAAGGCAATTCTATTTATAAAGCACCCTTTCCCAAGGGCTCAGAGTACTGCATATAATTTAAAATTATGAGAAAAACAAATCCCATAATAGTTAAAAACATATTAAGAAACAGAAACATGTAACGCCATTAAAATATCTTGGCTATGTTAATCTAAAAAACTCACTGGCTGGGGAATGTCTGCTCAAAAAAGTAAGTCTTAAAGAGCTGGTGGCATGTTCAGGAGAACTTTAAGCAAACCTAATATTTAGACACAGTCCAGCATGTATTTCCCATTAGTGCTGTATTCGTCCTCCCCATTATTTATTACTGAGGTCATCTGAAGGAAAACAGTATCTTTGCTCCTGAAGATTTGGTCTATTCCTACTGCTTTCTCCCTACTTGAAGTCACAGAGCACTACTTGTGATATCACAATTACTCCCATGGCAACAGACTGTGATGTCACAACAGAGGATTATGACTTGAAGTAGGGAGTAGGCTATAGAGGCAGATGGACTCTAAAGAAACTCTTGGCAATAAAGATCATATATTCATGCAAATTTCCTTAGTAATAACTAACGAGGATGAGAAATATATAAACTATAAATGGAATGCAGGCAGAATGGTACCTAATTATTACGCTTTTTAAAGTTTCCTTTGAGGCATCAGTAGTTCTTTAAGTAATCTTTTAAATGACACTGCCATGCCATGAGAGTGGATATTCCCTGGGAGGGAGGGAGTTCCACAAACACTGGATCCACAAACCCAAATGCTCTGTCCTCTGACTGTTTAAAAAAGGATGAGGGAACCACAAGTAGTCAGCACTGGTTGAGCAGAGTGATTGAGTTGAGAGGTAAGAAAGCAACAGATTATTCAAGTAGTCAGGTTCCAAACCACACAGGGCTTTAACAAGCACATCTTGAAGGTTATGTGCCACCACAAAGGCAACTAGTGCAGCTCATGCAGGACCAGTGGTATGTGGTCCCTCCGAGAAGTTCCCATCACCAGCTAAGCTGTGGCACTCTGGACCAGTTGCAGGTGTTGCATTAAACTTTCAGGCATCCCTAAGCACAGAGCATTGCAGTTGTCCAATGTGGAATTAATGAAAGCATGAATAATCATTGCCAGGTCAGCAGAAGCCAGATGCAGTTTGAGCCTAGTGATATTCTGAAGATGATAAAAGCCAGATTGGACCACTGCCAATACCAGCTGGTCTAGTGTCAGCCTTCAGCCTGAAGTCCAAAATGATTCCAAGATTCTTAACTGCATCAACAGCAACAAGAGTTTGGCCACCCAACATAGAAAGGGCTACTGCATCTCTCACCACTGTTGCACCCCATCTACTCAGCTGAATCACTATGACCTCAATCATGGTTGATACATAACCTCTTCTGCCTTTCCCTGGTCCTCAGGTCAGATATTAAAAAAGAATCAGCACCTGGCACAGTTCCAGGAGTTAGAATTTTTTCTTAATATGTGGGGAGAAGGGAGTAGGAAATGTCCATGTTTTGGAATGGGTTAGTCATGGGATTATTCCTATCCACCTGGGAAGGGGAAAAGTGATCCTGAAGTGACCCAAAAGGTCACCTGAGTGGAAATGAAGATAAACGTGCTGTCATGGTTGAGACATAACCAGTTTGAGGCCATCCACTCATTTATCTTGGCAAGACATCAGCCCCAGCACTGAGTCCATCTGAACCCCATTGGGAGAACAAGAAGAATAAGACAGGTACTGTTGAGTATCATCTGCACAGCAGTGAAACTCAACCTTGTACTATCTAATGATCTCTCCCAAATGCATCATGTACACAGAAAAAAACACTTATATTTAGAAAAAAAAATCTGTACCACTGTCCTTTTAACTACGTGTTATATTAACCTTTTTCTGTATCAGTGCTTCTTCTAATTCTACATATCTCCTTAATAGTATTTTGTGATCCAAAATAATTCCTTCTGAAATAGAGTAAATTACCTCACTGACAATAAATATCTGCCATAGTATCTAATTATTGCCCACAGTATCCTTCTATAGTGTGATTTTGTATGTCCATATTTCCACCTGATGAAGCCAAAGACCTATTTTTTTTATTTCTATTTTACCCATGCTACCTGGTAGGCCAGGTGACCATCTAGTCAAGACACAGGTTAATGATCCAATGCTAATGCCTTCTACCATGGTCACCAAATGCATCTGAGACCTACTACTTGTCCCTCATTTACAGTTCTGTCTTCTGAGTGAGGCCAGCTGACCAGATGGTGAGCTAGCTGTAACTTTAGCAAATGAGTGGGCAAGGGACTCAGTGGTCTGGCCGTATCAACTGGGCAAGGCAACTATGGCAGTATAATATTTCTGAGTGCCAATGTTGCTTTCACTTGTTTTTCATCCCACTTCAACTACATCCTTACTGTACCGGAATGTGGTGCAAGACAAAAGACCCAATTCTTGCTCATCGGAGGTGGGCTGGAGCCAGACTATTCACAACACTGTGACTGACAATACCCTGTACAGGACTAAATGTCTGATGCCACCAGGACATATGTCACCACCCTGCAATATGCTGGTGGCAGGATTTTATCCCCCACATCTTGAGTTGTTTGTGCCTGCCTACATGACTTTCACTGTTGTGTAATGACAGGAGCCTCCAACTTTTCAAGAAGCAAGGGGCATCTGAGATAGGCATTCTGTCACATAATGTCTGATGGCCTGGGCTCTGGATGGCTAGTGGAGTAATCATCATGGTAAGTTGCAATGCTTACCACTAGGCAATTGGGCAGCCTAAGGCAAAGATTTATTTTTTTATAAATCTGACAAAATGCTGTGCATGGAATCCTGCATTTTGATTGGTACACTAGAATCATGGAACATAGACTTTGATGGCAGATAAGGACCGCTTGGCCCACCTAGTCTGCCCATTAGCAGTCATTATCTCACTGGCAATAGACCAATAGTGGAAACCAAATGCTAGGACCATTCAACATGTTCAGTAGTTCACTAGTTTTTAAATTACACTGGATATGATTCTTTTTGCCATCAATTTAATTTAAAAGCACTGTTAGGAGGTTTCTAATAGCAATAAGGACCCCTGTAGTTCCAATTGAAAAGCTAATGGTTTTATCATGAAGTAGAATAAATGATCATTATCAAGTACATTCAAAGATCATGTTGAATCTTCAAAAACCATCACTGTGTTCATTACTAACAAAGACTAATCCTGAATGTTAAATGTCCACCAATCAAAAAACATGATTAATGATGACTGTGATAAATAATAATCTAATATCATCATGTTGCTTCATGATTGCCTATGGCCGCTAGTACTGAAATAAATCAACACATTTTTTTTTGTCAATTCTTTTGTCTTATATTTAGACAATTGTACTGGAATAATTAGTTACACTGCATCTTCTATCTAAACACAGTGCTTCTATTTATAATTATTTCTGCACCTCAATTCTTACTCTTGTTTTAAAGGCTCAGATTGGTGTATACAGTATATTTCCATAAACTGGTTCCTTTCATGCTTGTAGTGAATTACTACAAGTACTTGATTTGTGCTTAAACACATTCTTTAAAGTCTGTGAATTATTATTATCAAGTGAAAATGATTTAGAAAAAAAGGAATTTACCATTGTTTTGGTCCTTGATATGTGCTTTGAAATATGCATAATAATTATACAAACATATACAGTATAGTACAACAAACTTAGCATGTACTCTTCCTAAAGGGATTAAAAATTTACTCATATGATTTATATTATGATTAGGTTTCATCTGCGGATATTTGACATATTTATATGTTCACATTAATAACAAAAAACTGTTTTTAGTATTCCCTTGTGGTTTACAAATGTACATCATTGAACTAATAAATCATCAATGATCATCACATGATAATCTATTGATCATAAACAAACATAATGCCGATATAAGCGTGCAAAAATAATTAATAATCATCAGTTAGGGAATTGAAAGTTACATGATAGATTGTTACCTCATAATCTAGATGATGATCCTAGATCATTATCTCCTGTGGTGATCATATAGCAACAATGATCAGTCATGACTAACCATCAAAAAAACATGACAATTTGTCTTTTAACCTGAGTTGTTCCTTTTTTTAGTAGAATAAGGACTGGTAGGAAACTAACTCTCCCAACAGATATTTATTTTAATGAAGGACCGCCATGTCTGTCCCTATTATTTAAATAAAAAGCAAACACCCATTGAAAATAAATACACTTAATATTGAAACATTTTAATCAGTAAAGTGTAGTCTATGGGCCCGATTCTAGAAGGGTTACGCCTGGTGAAACAGCAGCTGCGCCAAGCAGAATGGCACATGTAGCAACTTACACCAGCAGTTGTGACATGCGCAATTCTACAAAGTGGCCTGCGACATGTCACAGGCCACTTGCACTGAACAGCTGTTACACCGCATAAACCCCCTATGACATGGCGCTAGGGGGTTTACGGCAGCAGGTGCTCCCCATTCTAGAAGGGCACCCACAAAGTGCCCACATTGGGATTCTACAGGAACCCCCAGAGGAGATCCAGCAATATAAGTTATACCAGCATTTAGTTGCTATAATTTACAGACACCCCTGGGGGTTCTGTAGACCCATGGGCTGTCCAGCTGGACAGTGCACAGTGTCCCTCCCCCCCATGCCCAGTACACCCCAGCAGGGCCACACAGGGCTACCCATAACCCCAGCCCCCAAAACAGCTGTTGGCAGAAGCCCTGCAGGGTGGCGCTGCCATCCCCCCACCCATGCCCCGAACCATGAGTTGCCTAACGCATATGCGGCAATAAGCCAGCACTGGTAGTCTAGTGCCCCCCCGGACTTTACATAAAGAAATTGAACAAATTCCCCTTTTCTC
This sequence comes from Neoceratodus forsteri, assembly GCA_016271365.2. Taxonomy (NCBI): domain Eukaryota; kingdom Metazoa; phylum Chordata; order Ceratodontiformes; family Ceratodontidae; genus Neoceratodus; species Neoceratodus forsteri. The sequence continues at coordinate 1,320,364,295 of CM028132.1, forward strand.
TGGTAGTCTAGTGCCCCCCAAACTGTACATAAAGAGAATGAATGAAATCCCCATTTCCCTGGTAGTCTAGTGCCACCCCAAACTGTGCATAAGGAAATCGAACAAATTCCCCATTTCTCTGGTAGTCTAGTGCCCCCCTAAACTGTACATAAAGAGAATGAATGAAATGCCCATTTCCCTGGTAGTCTAGTGGTCCCCCACCCAGCCGTGCCAGGCCACCCAGCACCCCCACCGTCCCCAGCCCGGCAACTGGCACAGCCTACCCCTCACCTCCATGGCCCACCGCCCGACTGGGTGCAGTATTGGTGCTAGTGCACTCAGTCAGTGGCTGGCCATGGAAGTGAGAGGTGGGCTGAGCCAGTCGCCAGCTGGGGACGGGTGGGGGGTGCTGAGTGGGCTGGCACTGCTGGTTGGGGGGCCACTAGACTACCAGGGAAAAGGTGATTTTGTTCATTCTCTTTATGTACAGTTCGGGGAGCCACTAGACTACCAGGGAAATGGGGAATTTGTTCAATTTCTTTATGTACAGTTCAGAGGGGGCACTAGACTACCAGGGAAATGGGGATTTTGTTCAATATCTTTATCTACAGTTCGGGGTGGGCACTAGACTACTAGAGAAATGGGGATTTCATTCATTTTCTTTATGTACAGTTCAGAGGGGGCACTGGACTACCAGGACAAGTGACATGAAACATTAGCAGTGGGCAACCTGGGGGTCGGGGCATGGGTGGGGAGTGCACTTGCGATCTGTGGCAGCGGGTTGTGACATGCTGGCCAGGTACACCCTCTGTGCAGTGTACCTTGCCACATGTTGCAGGACTTTGCTGCAAAGACCCTGCCCCTTCTAGAATAGGGTGCAGGGTCAATGTCACAGTTACAGGTGGTTCAAGTTGCGTTCAGCGGCAACTTGTGCCACCCTTCTAGAATCAGTCCCTATGAGAACATCTATGAGGCTTATGACAGTAAGGTACAGAACCCACATGGAGAAAATATAGCAGTGCCAGACAGGATGCAATGTAGTAATGCTGCAGTATATCACAAAATGTTGCAGTATATCAGAGAGAACAACGTAATTCCATAGCAATTAAGCTCTTTCATCTTGTAGTATTTTATGGCATGTTACTAACTGCAGGTTACTGCTCTGCACTGTGGTTGGCTCTACTGTAGCACAATATGGCATCCACAAAGAAAGCAGAGTGCAAACTGGCTGACAGCCAGGAAGTGGACAGTGGTGCTAGATGGTCATCATTCAAAGTGTATGGATGTGCTAAGCAGAGTACCCCAGAGGATGGTGCTGAGTCAGTTTTCTTTAACATATTTATACTAGCGACCTAGAGGAAAAGCTCAGCAGCAGACTTCTGAAGTTTGCTGTTGACAATAAATTAGCAAGAAAAGTGGACATAATAGAGGAAGGGGGTTCAATATAGGGGGACCTACACACATTAGGTTTGTGGGCTGAGAAAAGTGGGCTTATATTTAAGGTGAGGGGTTGTGAGCTACTACAACTAAGGGCAAGGAATTTGCATCACACATAATCCTTGGCATTGACACAATGAACAGCATAACCAGGGAGCAGTTTTAAAGGGTAAGTGGGGACAGAAAGCTGAAGCCAGAAAGGCAGTGTTTTGACACAGTCAAGAAAGGAAATGCAGTGTTGTGATGCATTAGGAGGGGGTTGAGCACTAGGTCAATGTGAATCATTGCCCTGTAAAAAATTTTGGTTAGACAACACATGGAGTATTGTATCCATTTCTTGCCAGCCAAGAAAGAAAGGGTATATAAGAGATAGTGGTCAGTACAGTGACCACACCACTGATTGATGGATTACAAGCTAACAGCTCTGAGGATAGACTGTGCATAACCAGAACAATTTAATTTCATTTTTATTTTATACGGAAAGGCCTGTAGGCAAAACTGCCCATTTTCACAGACGTCCAGTGATAACACAGGCAATTACAATACAAGAAAGCTTACAATACATGAAGAGTTCAAACAGATCACATAAAACAATAAATAGTAAATTAAAAGATCATGTAAACCCCTTGCAAATAGAATTAGTATGTGATTTCTGAGAGTTATCTTGAAGGTGGATAACTCTGGACAACTAACAATACAACTTGGTAGTTTATTGTACAGTTTTGTAGCAGTAAAGGTTAATGAATTTTGGGCAAGCACAGTGTGATAATAGGGATTTTTTTTTTGGCTAATACTTTTTTTTCTCCTTTTTCCTGGCTGCCTTCAGTCTGCTTCCCTTGTCCCCGCATCTGGTCGGCGATTCTGGCCACCATCCACCTCTACCTAGTTGGTCCCAGGCACCCATATGCCCCTGCAGTTGTACCCTCTGCTGCAGGGCCACAAGAAGCCCCCCCAGACTCCCCATGGAACATGGATCCAGCCTGGGTGCCCGGCCACTGGATGAAGCTCATGGACGTCCATCAAGCCGCTCAACTCGGTGACCGTTTTTCACCCCCTTGGAACTATGGACATGAAATGACATCACCAGATGGAGGCACACATGCGTCCGCACATTCTCCCTTCCAGACATCTGCCCTCAGCTCCACCCCGAGTGGAATGAGCATGCAGTCTCCCAGCCGCCGCCAGGAGGCAACCACACACTGACTGCCATGGACCCCCCTCCCCAGAGAAGGAGAGCAGTCCTTTGGATGCTCAATCCTTCTGCTCTCCAGCCAGCCCTTGGCAACCTGTGGTCATTCCCGAACACCGGTCGCCAGCATGGAGCGAGGTGTGGTGGTCAGCACCTTAGCCCTCAGCACCACCAGGCCAGCTGATAATAGGGAATTTTGAAGTAACTTCTACTTTTCATTCTAGTATCAGCATTAGAATTCTTTTTTTTTTGCAAATAATCTAGTAATACTATTTGGTAACAAAACCAACTGAATCTTGTGCAGAAAAACTAAGGATCTAAAATGAGAAAGTTCAACCAGGGATAAACAATCAAAAGAATTATAAAGATGACAGTGACGTGTCAATCTGGATAGTCCTGAGACTCCTATGGTCCAGCCTGAAAATGCAAATGACCACCAGAGCATGGCTACACCACCGTCCTGTAGTGTACGTTCTTGTTAGCTCCCACTCTGCTTCTATTCTGGTAACTCTATGTACCATTGTATTATTAGCTGCAATATGTTACTCTATCTACCATTGTATTACTAGCTGCAATATGTAACTCTATGTACCACTGTATTACTAGCTGCAATACTTCGACCACCTGTACCCATGTCTGATACTGTACTGACTGAAGTACTTGCCACTTTTGTTACCTCTGCTCACATTGTTACCTTGTATATGTTGTACTATTTGTTGTATTGCTTCTTTACTCAACTAACATGTAACCTTTGTAAAGGAGTCTTTGACTCAAAGGTATGTCTCCGATACTCCGCAATAAATAAATAAATAAAATGAATAACACTGCGAAAACTCATCTGGAGTTTAGTAAGCATTCTATCCATGGAATGTGAATATACTGAAGAGCCATATTCTATTATGGATAACAAAAACTGTGCATTAGAATATGCCTAGTTTCCAGTGTATGATTCCTCTTTATTCTATATAATAAGCCCAATCTCTTTTGAAGTCTACCTATAAGTTCAGTGATATCTTATTCATAGGTAAGATGGCAGTTAAGAGCCAGGCTGAGATATTTAAATATTGTTACTTGTTCGATTTGATTTCCAGAGTTGTCACAAAGAACAAAATCTGAGATTGGCACTTTCATAGGACTGAAAAATACTATAGACTTTGTTTTAACAAAATTTAAAACTAATTTATGTGAGTCAAACCACTGGTGCAGTAGACTGAAATCAGATTGTAATGTTTTTTGAAGTGACGTAATACTGTTCCCTGAGCAAAATAGGACAGCATTGTCTAGGTACAAAATTAATTCTGTGTGAGTGAAAAAATCTGATAGAGAATTAACAAAAAGGGAAAACTGGGGTCCGAGTATGGAGTCCTGAGGGACTCCACACCTTAACACAGCTTCTTTGGAGAAGGAGCCATCAACTAAGGTTCTCCGATTCCAATTTGACAAATGGTTTCCAATCCAATATATAACATCATCTGAGAAGTGAATCCCAGACAATAATTTTAAGAGCTCAGCATGGTCCACCAAATCACATGTCTTGGTGAGGTCCACAAAGGCCGCAGCAATGTACTTTCCCTCATCCAATGCTTTGATGACTTTGCTATTGAACCTCATCAAGGCAGTTTCAGTATTATGTTTGGTTCTGAAACCATGCTGAGACTCTGACCAAAGATTATACTTATTAAGATGTTCTGTTACCTGGTCCAAAACTATTTTTTCTAAAATGTTATAAAGCAGAGCCAATAAAGAAATGTGGCAATAGTTGTTTAGGTTAGATTTTGAGCCAGATTTATACACATAGGCTTAACTATCACACATTTCCACTTAATTGGAAAAACACCATGACAAAGGGAATAATTAAACAATTTTGATAAAGGAAAAGCAAATAGGTGATTAAACTTTTTAACTATCCTGAAGTCTATATTATCTAAGACAAGACAAGGTCTGGGGTTCATTCTAATTTTATAATAAAGTATATCATAGGATGAAAGAATACGAAAGTAGAAACTACAGATATTACCAACTACACATCCATCAGAAAGATTAGTGTGACTAGTTGTATCAGAGTTCCCAATGCTCCATTACAGCTTTGTAACTGAGGCCTATACTTTTCCAAAATGGAGAAATGTGTGTTAAATGCCTCTGCAACTTTGATTGGGTCAGTAATTACAGAACCATCAGACTCCACAGTAAAAGTTTCAGCCCCTCTAGATTTGCCCATCATTAAGTTAAGGGTTTTCCAGGTTGCTTTTGTATTCCATTTGTCACTTGTCAATTTTGCTTAAAAAAATCTATTTTAGCAGCTCGAATGGCTGACTGACATTTGTTTCATAATTCTTTAAATTTCAACTGATGATCAAACTGTTTGGTCTTTCTATATTTTTTCCAGGCTTTATTCCATTGTCTAATTAATTTAAGTAGATTAGGGGTGGTTCATACATTATTGTACCCCCTAGTCCTAACTATCTTTATGGGAAGTAGTTTATCACAGATTGCTAAAAAATCATAACAGAAAGTATCATAGGCCTAATCAATATTTGTAATTTTACCTAAGAAAGATCAATTAATTTATAACATTTGATTCAAAAATTTCTATTTGTCAAGGTCTTTAAGTTGTCAATATGCAATAACCTTATGTTTCTTTTTGAAAAAATTGTCTGACCAATCACAATATACAGCACAATTATTGCTAATTTCATCAGGAAAAACACCCAAGGAAACAATGTGCAAAGGGTTTTTGGTAATTACCCAGTCTAAAATGTATTCATACCCTGTTCTATAATTAGTTCTGGTAGTGTCAGAAATATCTGACGGAATCCAAGATCTGACATTAGATTCCTATTATCAATAGCAGAGGTTGAGGTCCAATTCAAATTAAAATCACCAAGTATTTTCAATTCCCTAATTGCAGGTAATATAGAACAATTTTGAATGAAGGAGGGAACTCCTAATTTGGAGTTGTCTGGGGGAACATAGACATTGCAAATTGTTAAAATTTTAATAGTGCCCAAGGTAATAGATTCAGAGTGAATCATTAAAGGAAACCTCGGGGATAACTGATATCTCAGAAGCTGTGAAATAATCTGCCATGTAGAATAAACAACCTCCCCCTCTCCTTCCAACTCTGTATTTCCTAAATATTGAAAAGCCCTGCAGTCGAATTTCTTAGTTTGAAATTTTATCTGTGAGCCATGTTTCAGTTAATGCTAAAACATCTAATTTATTTTCAACTACCCAACACTCTGAGATTTTTTAGTGATTAAACTATGAACATTTAAGTGAGCCAACTGAAGAAATGAAGAGGTATTATCAGAGGCATTATTTGTAGGGAAGGTTCTATCATTGAGACCCAGATTAGGATGCACAGTGCCTAACAGCATTAACATCAAGAATATAATTTGTCTATGTCATTGCCCTTAAACATATCTTTTCCTCATAAGTTTGCAACTCTTCTGTAAAGAATTAGTAATAGTGCTAAGTCTTACAAAATGATAACTATGCAAGCGTATATGCCAACTATCTGAAGTCCATGGAATTAAAATATCCTGCCTAATCATAACATTGATCTTTAAACCCTGTAAGTTAAAAGTACAATGGAGTAGGAGATTCAATTTGCCTATTGTCCCTGTAAAAAATGGCAGTACAAGCTGTGGAACAGGGACATAGTCAGATCCTCGTAAACTTTTAAAACAATTCTGATCTTCAGATAAGTACAGTAATTAGAGACCCCGCTAAAATACTTAGACAAATGAGTATGTTAAACATTCTAAACAACTTAAACATAATTAATAACCTTCCTCTAACAGACCAAAACAATATTTTTTTAAAGAAGCCTCCCTGCAACCTCCCGCTGTAGACTCCCACAGGTGACTACCACCACTCCCACAGTAGCCACTTATGCGGAGGGCTGCTGATGTGGCTCTGCTTTTATATAAGCTGAACTCCACCCCCAAAGCACATCACACCTAGCGTCTCTTCACCCGACCAGTGCCAGTAACTGGGAAATGGAGAGACAGGTAGACAGCAGATGGGAGAATGTCTGTGGGGCAGGTAAGAGAGCAGCAGTCCTGTTAAACAGCAGCAAGGTCTTGGTCTGTGGAGAACAGCAGGCTGAAGTGTTGTAGTAGTGGCTCTGCTTTTAAGTGACCCGAACCCCACCCTCAAAGCACATCAGACCCAACACCTCTGCACCTGACCACAACCAATACCACTAGCCAGGAAATGGGAAGACAGGTAGACGGCAGATAGGAGAAAGTCCATGGGGCAGGTAAGAGAGCAGCAGTTCTGTTAAACAGCAGCAAGGTCATGGTCCATGGAAAACAGCAGGCTGAAGTGTTGTAGTATAAAGGTCCTATCCACAAAAAAAAGGTTTCTCCAATTTTATGTCTATGGCAAAAATGTTTTGTTGATAGGGCACTAAGCTTTAAAAAGAGATGGCTAACAGGGGGCTTGATCACTGTGTTCTGAATACTGAAAGGTATAGAAATGTTCTGGTATATACATACTGTACGTTTGTTCTGGTGAGTACAAGCAAATTTACCAGGCATGCACTTTACTGTGGGAGGCAGGATAATGGAAATATTACAAAGCATTACTTTACACATGTGGATTGCAGTAGCGTACTCAGTGAGATTCTAGAAGTGAGCATTGTTTAGGCTTTTAGTAAGACAAGACAAATTGCTGAAAGGTGATGGCATTAAAGCTTTCATAGTAGGATCTGGGGTAACATTCTAGCTGTTAAATGTACATGTGTGTCCTCCATATTGAAATTAGCTATAGCCACTGCTTTGCAGTGGAAAGGGTAAACAAAATAAACTCTAAGCCTTTTTATCATCAAAATACAATATTATTTATACATGCCAACGGACAGTACATTAGAGATATGGAGAAACAGTCCATTACATTTCTAAATATATTTCTCAAATCTTTAAAATATAATGCAGTTATACAGTATATTATCACATCAGTAATGAGTTTACTGGTCTCAATTTGTAAAGCCATGTGGTCATTCATTAGATTGCTTGCTTCCTGGAAGAAGGCAGATCATCTGTGAGAATACCCATAAACTGACAGTTAAAAGAGATCTAGGGCCAGATTTACAAAGCCCCTGAAAATCCCACAGTTGTGGGAAAATAACAGGTGCAAGTGGATTGCCCCTTGTGGAGCCACAGTTTTTTCCGCACCCACTGTGTTCACAAAGGTGGAGCCAGTTTACGACCAGCTCCACAATTTATGATAGCTGGTGGGTGTTGTTTCCCCGTAGCTGCATAAAATGTTTCAACTGTTGGGACCAAACATAACATCTCTGCGGCTGTGGGGGACTGAGAATACAAATCTCTGCAGTTGCAGAGATTCTGCTACGCACCTGGAGTTGTGGAGTAGGAATTAGTCCCATTTTGGTTTGTGAATCTGGTCCCTTATATTTACTTATCTGGTTGTTCCAAACTCAAAAACAAAACTTTACAATTACTTCAGTAATTTGCAATACATTGCATCAGTGTTTGCTAAAATTATGACCATTATTCTAATTATAGAAAGCATGCAGATTTGATTGTGGCAGTCTTCCCTTGAATATGATAATCAAGGAATTTAGTATAGAGCAATGAAATATGAAAAAAAATCACAGGTTTAGATCTTACAACTGTTTCTGCTTATCATGTAACCTTTTGTTAGTTCATTGACCTCATCATGCTTCAGTTTCATTTGCTATAAAACTGGGTAGAAGCAGAACCCCACAGAAAATTAGATCTACTAGCTCATTGCGCTATGCTGAATAAACACATTGAGAAAAATACTTGCATGTTAGCTGCTTGGTATACTGCCCCGTGTCTGTCCATAAATGTTAATTTTTGCTACAAATTGACACTCTTTTTTTTTTTAATGGGGACATTTTTCCCTGACTGCCCATGAGACTCGGTAATGGCATACCAACAATTTGCTCCATCCCCCCCTTGCAGGGATCACAGGGCATGGCAGGGTGTGTTTTTTTTCCATGGTTATGGAAGTAGCTATAGGAAGCCCTACCCCACCCGAGGGTGTCAATGCAAAGGACCAAGGACCAGGTGGGAAGCCATGCAGAGACATGGCTTCCACCAAGCACCTAACAGCAACCCTCCCTCCCATCACCATCTGCTGGTCGGATCAGTGCCCAACCCTCCCTTGGAGAGGAGAGCTGCCTAATAGTTGCTCAATCCAGCTCCTCCTCTCCCCCCCCTCCGCTGACCCCTGGCGACCAGGACACATTCTCTAACCCGGGTCACCGGTGCAGCACAAGGTGTGGTGTCCAGCACCTCAACCCTTAGCACCACTAAACCAGTTACAACTTGACACTCTTGATCATGCACAAACTGCTGGGGCCAGCCATGGATGTGATATGCAACAGTATAGTGTTTGTACAGTAGAACAATCCTCTAAGGTGAGCAGTGTAGTTGCAAACCCTACTGTAGAATATGTTCCACTACATTCTATTACAAGACTTTTTTTTCCAGATCAAGCCAGAAATCTAAACAGATCTCTGTTTAGAGAGGATTCAGGTCAGTATTTAGATTTCTGTTCTGCAGTGACCGTTTGCAAATAAATATGAGACCAGAGAAGAAAAAGTAAGTGGTTACTAGCAGCAGAAGTATCCAATCAGAGGGAGGAAGTCATATTGTTTGAAACACAAAGTCTATTGAATCTTCAGTGTGTCAGTGGAGATGTGGAGAAGCAAGGGAGTAATTAGAAATTAAAGAGAGAAAAATTACAGACAGAAAAAATAAAAAAAGCATAAATAAAAGAAATGCATATAAAATTGAAAGCTACAGTACTTGGATGAAGCAAAATAAAGGTAATTAAGAAACATAGATGATGATGGCAAAAAAAGACTGACAGTCCTTCTTGTCTGCCCATATTACCCTATCATACCCTGGGACCTATTATCTGTCTGAGGTATATGCTTCCTCTATTCCTCCTTTTGTTCTGTGTTTCTGCCTCCGTCATCCCAAAGCCATTTATGGTTCTGGCACCCAGCACCTCTGCCAGCATACCATTCCATGGCTCAACCACACTGTCTGTAAAACAATACTTCCTCACATTCTTTTTAAATCTTCCCTCCATTATCCTCAACTCATAACCCCTTGTCCTAACATCTCTGTTCCTTGTAAATAGCTCTTCACCATTCACATTGTTGTTCCTTTCTGGAATTTGAAGGTCTCTATCATAACACCCCCCCTCCCCTTGTTTGGTTTCAGATAAATACATGTTCAGTGCCTTTAGCCAATCGTCATAGGATTTTCCTTCCTGGCCCTTAATTATCTTCATCACCATGCACTGCATCATCTTTAGGCAGTTCCTGACCTTTTGTAAGTGGGGGACTCCAGATCTGGCATAGTACTATAGGTGTGTCCTTACCAGTGGCCTATACAGAGGTAATGGTACCTCCTGCTTCCTACTACTAAACATTGCCCAAATTTACCCTATCTTCTTGTTAGCCTTGCTGAAGTACTTGATATACTGGCTGGTTTGTTTAAGGGAAACACTAAAAATGATGTCTAGGTCCCTTTTCTCTGACGCTGTGTCTAGCTGAACCCCTCCCATCCAATACCCTGTTCTGGGCATTATGTTCTCTAAGTGCATCACTTTGCTTTTCTTGGCACTGAATTTCAGGTGCCAGACTCTAGACCAATTATTTAGCCTTTACATGTCCCTGCAACTCCCTTATCCCCTCAACATTGTCAAGTCTACCACAGAGTTTAGTGTCATCTGAGAATAGACACAACCTGCCCTTGGTTCCCATTCCTATGTAGCTGATGAAAATGTTGAAGATGACTTGGCCCAGGACAAATTCCTGTGGTACTCCATTGGTGACATCTCTTTTTACTGATTTTGCCCCATTCACTATAACTTTGTGCTGCCTTCCCTCCACCCATCTCCCTACCCACTTTAGTATTTCTCTAGCTGTACCCAGAACCCCCATCTTCTTTGTTGACACTGAGTTGCATGCCTTGCTGAAGTCAAAGTATAGAAAGCCTACTGTGTGCCCTTGTCAACTACCTCAGTTACCCAGAGATTACTATCAGGTTGGGATCACAAGACCTCCTCCCATGAACCTGTGCTGCTTACTATCATGAAGACCACTTTTCTCTAGGTATTCCAGTAGGTCCTCTTTTGACTAGTGTCTCCATCAGTTTCCCTACCACAGAGATAAAGCTAATGGGTCTCTAGTTTCCTGACTGTTCCTTGTCTCCTCCCTTGTATAGCAGAACTACATCTGACATCCTTCAGTCCTTGGGCACTACCCCTTGCTGCAAATAGCTATTGAAAAGCCTACTAGGGGTTCAACTAACATTGACACCAGTTCCCTTAGTACCCTCAGATGCATCCCATCCAGCCCCAGGGCCTTATTTACCTTCAGTGCTGCTAACCCCTTTTCTGACTCTTTCACTAGTATACTTTGGTAGCCTCACTTCTGGGACCTTTCTATCAACTGCCTTAATGTCATTCTCTTGCAAGGGCCAGCTGTTCTCCTTAGTGAATACCAAGCAGAAGTGGTAGTTGAGCACAGCTGCTTTCTGCTTATCACCCTCTTTTACCCTGCCCCCTCTCCTTTACAATTCCCCATCCTGGCTGTCTTTCTTTCCGTTTATACAGTATATCAACAAGCATTTGTCAATGCCGAACGTTCGCTTGCAGGTATTTGCAGTGGTGTTTGGCATGTATGGTGCTTTACCCTAATGCCCTGTGCGATTGCTGGTAGTTGCACAATAAAATTTCAGCATGACCTTTTTGTTACCCCAATTGTGCGCTACATAGGCGGAATCACGTTTTGGGCAGGATGTGAAAAATGACAGCTGTACTGCTCATAAGGAAGTGTGGTAAAATGGCAATGTTGAAAATCTGGAGTGGAAATATTGAAAATTCGCAAACCTACGAGAGTGCGTGGGAACTGTGCAATGCACGCTCGTAAAACAGTCATTGTAAGGAATTTTTTCACCAAATTTTCAACATTGGCATTTTAAAACCTCTGCTAATGAACAGTGTCACTGTGATTTTCTTACTGTGTCCCATACATTGATTTCGCACACCGACTGCGCCATTGTGCACTACATGGGCGGAAACACATTTTGGGCAGGATGTGAAAAATGACAGCTGTACTGCTCATAAGGAGGTGTGGTAAAATGGCAATGTTGAAAATCTGGAGTGAAAATATTGAAAATTCACAAACTTATGAGTGTGCATAGGAATTGCACCATGCACGCTTGTAAAACAGTTATTTTTAGGAATTTGTTCACAAAATTTTCAACATAGCCATTTTAAGATGTCTGCTCATGAACAGTGACACTGTGATTTTCTTAATGTGTCCCATACACTGAGTTCGCACAGCGACTGTGCCATTGTGCGCTACATGGGCGGAAACACGTTTTGGGCAAGATGTGAAAAATGACAGCTGCACTGCTCATAAGGAGGTGTGGTAAAATGGCAATGTTGAAAATGTGGAGTGAAAATATTGAAAATTCGCAAACTTACGAGCGTGCATAGGAACTGCGCAATGAACACTCATAAAACAGTCACTTTTTGGAATTTTGTCACCAAATTTTCAACATAGCCATTTTAAGACCTCTGCTCATGAACAGTGTCACTGTGATTTCCTTAATGTGTCCCATACATTGAGTTCACACACCAACTGTGCCATTGTGCGCTACATGGGCGGAAACAAGTTTTGGACAGGATGTGAAAAATGACAGCTATACTGCTCATGAGGAGGTGTGGTAAAATGGCAATGTTGAAAATCTGGAGTGCAAATATTGAAAATTCGCAAACGTATGAGCGTGCGTAGGAACTGCGCAATGCATGCTCATCAAACAGTCATTTTTAGGAATTTTTTCACCAAATTTTCAACATAGCCATTTTAAGACCTCTGCTCATGAACAGTGTCACTGTGATTTTCTTAATGTGTCCTATATATTGAGTTCGCATACACCGACTGTGCCATTGTGCGCTACATGGGCGGAAACACGCTTTTGGGTGAGATGTGAAAATGACAGCTGTACTACTCATAAGAATGTGTGTAAAATGGCAATGTTGAAAATCTGAGGGAATATTGAAAATTGCGAACCACAGCATGAGGAACTGCTAATGCACGTCAGAAACAGTCATTTTTAGGAATTTTTTCACCAAATTTTCAACATAGCCATTTTAAGACCTCTGCTAATGAACAGTGTCACCATGATTTTTTTAATGCATCCCATACATTGATTTTGCACACCGACTGCGCCATTGTGCACTACATGGGTGGAAACACGTTTTGGGCAGGATGTGAAAAATGACAACTGTACTGCTCATAAGGAGGTGTGGTAAAATGGCAATGTTGAAAATCTGGAGTGAAAATATTGAAAATTCACAAACTTACAAGCCTGCGTAGAAACTACATAGCACGCTCATAAAACAGTCATTTTTGGAATTTTGCCAATTTTCAACACATAGGGTTTTGGGACCCTTCTCGCAGCGATTTCACTGTCATGGCATTATTAGGGCCCAAAGGGTGATTTTCACAGTGACTGTGAAATCACCCTTCGAGCCCGAATAACGCCATGACAGTGACATCATTCATGAGAAGGGGTCCCAAAAACCCCATGTTGAGAAGTTGCAAAAATTCCAAAAATGCCTGAGATATGCAATACAGTTGAAACCCCGATCTAGCCATTATACAGCTTACACGGCATTTCCTCAGTTTGAAGTCGGCTTTGAAGAGTGCAACGTGTTCCCGGTCACAAGATCGCCGCGCGAAGCCCGGAGCTAAGTATGGGGTGAGGGGTGTGGGAGGCAGGTGCGCAGTGGGTAGGTGCGGTTGTGGAGGGGGGCGAGACCGTGAGACCGCTTTTACTTTACAGGTTTGTTTTTTAATTGACGTCGGACGCTTGCCATGCTGGGGTGGGCTCCCAGCGTGGCAGAAGGATGGCTTGGAGCGGAGCCGACGGGGATTGGGCACCCCGCCGCAAACAATACGGAGGTTTGCCACGCTGGGTGGCTCCCAGCATGGCAGCAAGGATTTGGGGGCGGCATGACGCGAGGGCGGCGTGACGGCAGCTTAGGCGACAGCGTGTGGTTTTCGAAGCGAAGACCACCGCTGTCATACACAGCTCCTGCACCCATTGGTGCAAGACCACCACGCCTGCTCAACTAAGCAGTGGATTTAACGGGAGAGTCACACCTCCAAAGTGTGCTACTCTCCCAAAACATTCCTTGCGCATGTGCGCAAGTGAACGTAAAAATTGTTTTTCTCCACCCTTGATCCCCTAAGCAATATGAAGTTCTGTGTCTGCCTTTGTTACCTTGATTGCCTTCTTGGCCTCTTCAGATTTTTTCTGATACTCATCCAATTTGTCATCCCCCTCTTTTCATTGTACCACATAAAGGCCCTCTTTTTGGCCATCATAGCCTCCCCATACTTTTTTTTGTACCATCCCTCCTGGCCAGCCACTTCTTAGGACTACCAAGGGCTCCCACCACCAACCTCCCACCAATCACCATCTCGCCACCCTAATTTGTTGCTGCAGCCTGGTTGATCCAACGTATCCCTTCGTCGAGGATCCCACCTCCCATTACACCACTGTGAGAGGAGACTGATGCAGCGGGCACATCCATTTATGCCGGGCTTGACGGGGGAACAGTGCTGACACCTCCAGGCTTTGTGGCACACAGGAGATTAGCAGCCATCATTCTACTGGCAAGGTGAACCATTTTCCAAGTTTTTTCTGCCCGCCCCCCTGTTCAGTCACAAAGTGGATGCACTCCTGCAGTGTCCATAGCAGGACATACAGTGGCACGTGATCACCCAGGCTACAATGTGTGTTGCCCCATCAGGCCACCAGGAGCTGCTCAAGAGCAGTGTGGTCTTGCTCCCACTCCCCCAGGAGGAGAGGGTCCTGCCAGATGCTCTTGAGCCCTCCCTGCTGGCCTCCACTCCTGTTGTAATGGGCTCGGGGGTGAACTTGGGTTACCAACATGCCAGGTGAACCCCCATCAACTAGTGCCACAGAAGCCTCCCCTACCTTTCTCAGAGAACCACATTGGTCTTTTATACCTGTTTCTCTTCATAACTGTTTTTGTATATGTCTTCTTTGCCTCGAAAAAAGGACCCTTTATGACATCTTTCTTCTACTTCCAGATGCTGTCTACCCCAGCTAAACTACCCTGGATTAGCTCCCTCATTTGGTTGAAATCTGAACCTTCTTAAGTCTAGCAGCTCAGCCTTAGACAAGAGCTTACTGCTGCCCAGGGCAAAATCAAGCCATATAGTATTGTGGTTACTGGACCTTAGTTATTCCCTAACCAACACGATGCCTACTGTTTCAGAGATGGTGATTACCACAACAAGAATGGATAACTGACTAGTGGGTTCCTTGACCTGCTGCACCAGCATGCAGTCCTGCAATGTATCAAGCAGGGCCTTGCTACTGGTGATCCTGGCTGATGGGATAGCATAGTCACCATCTGGGAGGTTAAGATCTCTTACTACTACAACCCCCTTTTTTCTGCCTCCTTTCTTACTTTTGCTCCTAGTTCCTTATCTCTCTCCTCTCCCTGCAACGGTGGCCTGTTAATCACCCCAAGCAAAGTTTCCTACCTGATGACTCAGTGAGCTGTATCCACAGTGATTCTACCTCCCCTACCCTCCAATGGATACTCTACTGACTCTGTTCCTTCCCTGACATAAATAGCCACCCCTCCACCTCTGCTCATCCCTCTATCACGCCTACATAAGATGTATCCAGGGATTGCCAAGAGCCAGTCACCATTCTAATTAAAACCATACACTATTAGCTTTATATAACATAATTTTATGATTAAAAGACTGCATTATATATGGCTCTACAAGTCCCATCTCATGAATATTTGTCGAGTATTCATACCTGGAGTAAACAAATATTTATGCCAGGATCAGACCCCTGATCCTGCAGAATTCAGCAGAGATTTGCAGAACTTAGCAGAAAAACAGTGCAATTCCATGGCAGCTATCATGCTGGAAACTGTGACATATTGCAACACTGCATCTGATCCTAGCAAATACCACTGTATTCTTCCATGTAAAGGGAGTAGTGGGCTAAAGATAGTGCTAAACTGATTTCATTTTCCTATCTTCTCCTTTCAACCCACTGTAGTATTCACTCCCATCAATGCTGTCACACAGCCTGATAGTATATCAATAGATCCTGTTATAATGGGATCACTTCATTGACCACATCACTGCATTTGATCCCTAATTTTGGCCATGGCCAATGTTACATGACCCAGACTGCATATATTTCCTGGCAGTGATACTGTGAATGCACTAAGGTTATTTCAATCCTCTCCTGACTCAAGTGAATAATGCATATTGTCTGTTGGATATAAGGAGGGATTCTTAATGCAGTTTCCATATTCTACATCAGATTCAGGTTTAGTGGTCATGCTTAAATCAGGGTGGTATGTAATTTATTGTTGGCTCATACATTTCCAAGTCCCAATCAAGGTATGTTCCAAGAGCAAACAAGGAAAAGGGCACTTGATTAACCGCCCCTACCACAATTCACTGTTTATGACATTCCTGTGTGCATAGCTGTTGGCTGTGTGCTGCTTTCTGTGATGCTGCACCCTGCACATATGTGCAGGAATTTGTCACAGGGCATTTGTTTGATTACATTTCTCTCTGATCCCTTTCTGCTGCTTGCCGTACAGTCACTGAAGCCTGACCACATGATTGTGTTCCTTCCATGAATGCAGAGAAGGGAGACAGATGTCTTTGTCTTGCTTTGTGCTTTGCACTGTGATTCCCAACTTGATAAGAAATATTGTCTAAAATGCTACAGTGTGAAAATAATGAATTGCACATGCTATGCAGGGATAATCAAGAAAATATTTCTAAATCTTGTTTGTTTTCTGGTCATCAGCTATTTAGAACCCTTAAAAGTACTACAGCATACAGACGAGGCAGTTTGCAAACTGAGTAATAGATCCATAAAAGGATACAAAGATAGAAGAAATATCAAAACTGTTTAGTTTCATGGCATTTTTCCAAACCACACATATACAGAAGCCAGAAAAGTTGGAGCCTTCCTGACCAATCAGAGGTTGTTTTTTGGAGTCATGGAAGCCAGCCCATGCGATCCTGTCACATCAAAACTGCATGCCCTGTAGTCTGAGATACAAATACTAAAGAAATACTAACTAAAAACAATTATGACACTGTGTTAGTTTGCATGGAATCGAAATTGTATTGTGCACTTTCAAGTGAACATTAAATCTGTGATTGGGCATTTTTTCAGTCTGAATTGCAGTATTGTTATTTCAGAATGTTTTCAGCAGTTGTTGCTGCAGAACTGATTCCCATAAATCTTCCTCCCAGCTCACACTAAATTAAATATTTCAACATTGGTGTGCAGCCCTCATAGCCACCTTATACTAAGATTGATTGGGTCTCTTGGTCTGATCACTGCACTGTGGGATTCACATTTGGGACCCCTCCTGAAAGCCCTTCCCCTGCTTAGATGGTCAGTTACTGCCCTTTAAGGGGTTTGCACCGAGAAGAACTACTGGTGGTAGCTGACCTATCTAGAGTAGATGCAGCTTGTGCGATTGGCACCAGTGAGAGGTGGTCTCTGAAGCACTGGATGTCATTGCTTCCATTTATATATGACCCAGATCTTCTCACTTGAGATCCACCTGGTTTGATGGGGATCTCAAGGCGATGAAGAGCAAGGGTTGGAAGTTGAAGCATTGCTGGCAGAAGACCCAGCTGGAGGCCGACAAACTGGCCCTGCATGCTCACTGCGGTGAGTACCAGGGGGCAATCTTCCGTAAGAAGGCAGAATTCCTGTCCAGGGAAATTGCGGCAGGGAAGGACAGACCTTCTTAACTTTTTCAGACTGTGGACAGGCTTCTCCATCCTGCCTGTCTGCTGCTCAAGGAGACTTTTTTATCCACTACATCAGAAGGGTTTGCTCTGTTCTTCTCTGACAGAGTGTCATCTATTCGATCAGGGATTCCATCAGGAAGGCAATCACCTCACAATAGCCAGGCTGGGAGGAACACAGGCACTCTGCTTGTCTGGGAGGAGTTTAGGCCAGTGGAGGTGTCTGAAGTGACTGGGATGATCTTACAGCTGAAGCACACATTTTGCAAACTGGACCCAGCCCCGACGCATTTCTTAATGGGATGTGACAAGGCTGTTGGCCTGGGGTTCACCTGGATTGCCAGGTGCTCGATGGTGGATGGGGTTTTCCCAGTGGCTTTGAAAGAAACGCAGGTGAGACCCCTCCTTAAGAAACCTTCCCTCAACCCTGATGTCCTAGTGAATTACCATCCAAACTCCAATCTACCATTTTTGGGTAAAGTTGTTGAGAAATTGGTGGCACAGCAGCTCAAGGACCGCCTTGTGTCCTTTCACATCAATGAGCCATTTCAGTCAGGTTTTCAGGCTAGACACAGCACAGAAATGGTTCTAGTTAGGGTGCATAATGGTCTGCTCAGGGCAAGAGATAGAGGAGACAGGTCAGTTCTTGTGCTCCTCAATTTCTCATCAGCAATTGACACTGTGGACAACGTTGTGCTTCTTGATTGGCTCTGTGAGTTTTGTGGACTCGCCAGTGCTGTCATCAGATGGTTTGAGTCCTATCTCTCTGATAGGGTACAGTGGGTAGTGATGGTGAATTTCTCCTCCCACCAATGCCCCTATCACATGGAGTACCACAGGGCTTGATCTTGCTGCTGATGCTGTTCACAGTGTACATGCTCCCCTGGGTGAGATCATTTGGCCATACAGCATGGAGTTTCACTGCTATGCGGATGACACCCAGCTGTACTTGTCATTTGGATCTGGAACATTCAGTGCTGTTGATGTGCTTAACAGCTGTCTGGCTAAAATCAATGGCTGTATGACTTCCAGCTGGCTGTGACTTAACCCAGATAAGACAGAGGTGCTGTTGATTGAGCTGGGTCACAAGCATGATGGGTTGTCACCTGGAGTGAACACAGGCCTTTTCCTGGGGTCTGCGCCATTGATGGCTTTCCCAAGGGTGGGTAATCTTGGTGTGATCCTGGACTGCAGGCTGACCTTTGAAGTTTGGGTATAATCTGTAGTGAAGAGTTGTTTTTACCACCTGTAGAACATCACCAGGATTAAGCCTCTCATTCCGCCCCAGGAGCTGACCCTGGTACATGTTTTTGTAACCTCTAGGCCCAACTACTGTAACTCTCTATACTTCAGGGTTGCAGGAGGGGACACTCCACAGGCTACAGCTGGTGCAGAATGCAGCAGCCCAGTTGCTGAAGGCCAATCCAGGTCCTGCCATGTGACCCCAGTCCTGTGTGCTCTGCACTGGCTGATGTCAGGTGAAGGGTCCTTTTCAAGGTGGGCTTGCTCACTTGTAAGGCTCTATATGGACTGGGTCCTGGCTACCTGTCAGAGCTCCCTCTACCTCTGACCTCTGCGCTCCCTCTGCTTCTCTCGAGGGACCTCCTAGACATTCCCAGGGTTTGGCGCAAGACATTGGGTGATCATGCTTTTAGTATCTCTGGGCCGACCCTGTTAAACTTGCTTCGATCTGCAGTCCAGGAGGCTCCATATATTAGTGTTTTCTAGCTGAGGCTGAAGGCCCACCTCTGTAGTGTGGCTTTCATCGAGTGATCTTCCAGAAAAATTGCTTTGGTTAGTAGGTACTAATTTTGATAGCTGTCCTTCTAATTTTATTGTTTTTAAATTTTATTGTGCTTTTGTCTGTACTCTATGGTTATGCTTGACAGGCACCCAGAGCCTCAGGGATTGAGTGTCCTAAAAATAAACTTTACCTTGCCATATCCCCTGCCCATTGTTCTTTGCTTGTCCAGTTCCCAAGTTTGGGTCCATTCTATGTGCAACTGAAAAGGTGGCCAGTTGACTGACTACTCCTTGCCACCACAGTTCACTAGGTGTGACCTGCACAGACAAAGGAGACAAGCAACTTTTGTTGTGCTCTGCAGTATAAGACACAATTTGCTGAGAAATACTGTCAAGAAACCTTAATAGGGAAAGTGACATTTGGTAGTGTATTTATGAACTTCATAGTTTAAGTTAGTGAGTATAGTAACAAGAAGTTGTTTCAGTCAAACATCTGTCAGATCCCTTTTAATAAGTCATATTTGACAAAGTGAGTTGTGTCATTTTTTTTTGCCAGGGGTCATATATCTCCTGTTTGAAGGTGCTCTGCATTCAATCAAGGAGGGCAGTTGGCAGACTCCCTTGTACTGCAGGTCATTCCAAAAAATACATTTCTTCCCTACCAGTGACTGCTGCAGTTGTACCCCCTACCACAGGTAACCTCATAGCCCGATACTAGCCACATACAATGCAGCATCCACTCATACAGCCAATGGGTGTGGTGGAGGGAGTTTTTCACCCAGTTTTGGGGTCTGCTTCCTGTTCAACAAAGTGGTAGGGCAGCTTACCCTCTCCCCTTCCTGCATCACCCTGAACACAAGACTTTTTTCTTTGTACCAGATGTGGCTACCACATGCAACCTCTGACCCCAAACAGTGCTGAAATGTTGGTGGAGATTGCACAAGAGTAATTTGTCCATTACATTTTTAGCCATCCAATGGAGTGGATGGAGATTTTTTTTTTTTTTAATGGAGGGGTAAAATAATGTGTCCTGATTGTCCAACAGCCATGCATGGTGAGACTACTCATGCTGAGAAAAGAACTGACAAATAGAGCACTAAAAATAAATTAATTTGCCTTGATTCAGAAGATCCAAAATTTCAAATTTCAACAGTCAGCCTGACCTCGGTAGTGGGGAAGATCATGGAAGCAATACTGAAGGAGAGATTGGTGAAACATCTGGTTGCTAACAGACTACAGGACCCAAAGCAGCATGGTTTCACTGGGGAGAGGACATGCCAGACCAATCTTATAGAATTTTTATGTTTGCTTGCATGCATGTGCAAGAAACATAGTGCCACCATACGAAAATTTGTAGGTGTGCCTACCTACTTCCAATGCCCTGCTGCCTTTTGCAGGCACGGTGCCACCGCACCAATGAATGTAACAGCTATCTATGAAGCATTTGCAAATGCAGCGCATACAGTTGAAAGAAAGAAAGGAAGGAAAATTTTGTATACTGCGTCAAGTAGTATGCAAAGTGCCTACATCGCACTGCAGTGAAAGAGCTGTCATAAATAGCTCCTCTCCCCACCAAACAAGTAACACGCTGGGAGCCCACCCCAGCATGCTCATGCACTCCACCCCCCCACCAACACAGTATGGCTGATGGGGGTGCCCAATCCACCATCAGCTGTGCTGCACTCCCCAACAGAGTTTTAGGTGCCACGCTGGGAGCCCACCCCAGCGTGGCAAAAATCTGTAAGGCCGACAGGGGTGCCCAATTCCCATCAGCTCCACTGCCCCCAAACAGTTTTCCAGGTGCCACACTGGGAGCCCAACCCAGTGTGGCAAACATCCATCTGCTGCCCCCAACACCACTTCCAGGTGCCGCTGGGCTACACAGAGTAGCAAAGCTCTATAGCCAGCGAAATTGCCCAATCCCAGTCGGCTCTACCCCAAAAAAACTTCCAGCTGCCATGCTGGGAGCCCAGCCTAGCATGGCAAAGGTCCTGCGCTGCCTTCCTAACAGAAAAACCTAGAAAGAAAAAACGCTCCTCACTGAATGTCTTGACCCCTCCCCACCCGCACCCACCCTCTGCACACCTGCCTCCTCACACACACCTCACCCCATACTTACCTCCAGAGTATGGCGCGACGATCTTCGGTGGACTAGGAACAT
This sequence comes from Neoceratodus forsteri, assembly GCA_016271365.2. NCBI lineage: Eukaryota > Metazoa > Chordata > Ceratodontiformes > Ceratodontidae > Neoceratodus > Neoceratodus forsteri. The sequence continues at coordinate 1,320,385,670 of CM028132.1, forward strand.
GTCTGCACTCTTCAAAGCCGACCGCAAGCTGAGGAAATGCCGGTAAGCTGTATAATGGAATAAATAGGGTTTTTTCAACTTTGATGCATATCTCAGGCATTTTGGGGAATTGTTTCACTAAATTTTCAACATGGGGTTTTTGGGACCCCACCTCATGAATTCTTGCACTGTCATTTTGTTATTCGGTCCCAAAAGGTGATTTCGTGGTCACTACGTGAAACCACCTTTTGGGACTGATGTACAAAACAACAATGTCACTGTTCATGAGGTAGGCCCCCAAAAACCCTATGTTGAAAATTTGGTGAAAAAATTCCCCAAAATGACTGTTTTACGAGTGCACATTGTGCAGTTCCTACGCACGCTCGTAGGTTCGCAAATTTTTAATATTTTCACTCCAGATTTTCAACATTGCCATTTTACCACACCTCCTTATGAGCAGTACAGCTGTCATTTTTCACATCTCCTCCAAAATGTGTTTCCATGCATGTAGCGCACAACGGTGTAGTCGGTGTGCGAAATCAATGTTTGGGACAGATTAAGAAAATCACAGTGACACTGTTCATGAGCAGAGGTCTTAAAATGGCTATGTTGAAAATTTGGTGACAAAAGTCCATAAAATGACTGTGTTACGAGCGAGCATTGCACTGTTTCCACGCACCCTCGTAAGTTCATGAATTTGTAATATTTTTAGTCCAGATTTTCACCACTGGCATTTTTCCACACTCCCTTATGAACAGTACAGCTGTAATTTTTCACAACATGGCCGAAATGTTTTTTTCACACTTTCTGCGCAGAAATGCGTGGTCGCTGTGGGAAATCACTGTTTGGAACAGATTAAGAAAATGACAGTGACACTGTTCATGACAGGAGGTCCCAAAATGCTGTGTTGACAATCTGCTGTAAAAAATCCCCAAAGTAATTACAATAAGGGTGTGTGTTGCGCAGTTTCTATGCATGCTCGTGACTTCACCAATTTTTTTACTATTTTCACTGCAGATTTTCAACATTGCCATTTTTTACACCTCCCTATGGACAGTACAGCTGTCATTTTTCACATCCTGTTCGAAATGTATTTTTGCACCTGTGGTGCCAAATGCTGTAGTCACTGTACAAAACCAGCTTTTGGCCAACAAACTGATATTACTACTGTTCATAAGGTGGGGGTCACAAAAAACCCATGTTGAAAATTTGGAGTAAAAATACCAATGAATGCCTGAGGCATTAGGGTTTCCAACCATAACACCTCACCCTGTAGAGATTGACAGCCATCATGGTTGTGACTTGGGATTGTCACCTGTAATGCTCATACCATTCCGCCCCCACCCACACCCTGCAGCCAGAGAGAAGCATCAAGGTGTGCCTTGGACTCTTCAGCCCCAAAGTTCACCCCATTCTACTATACTGCACCCATCTCACCATATTTCCTGATGGAATGGGGTGAGCATAAGAGCCAAAGACCCTAATGCACACCGTAACACTTGTCGGTGTCTGCAGGGTAGGGTGTGGTGAAATGGTGTGGCCATTATGCCCGAAAATCCAAAGGCACACCCCACCAATGCCAATGCCAGCAAGCAAACATTCGGCATTGACAAATGCTTGTTTAACTGGGTGACATGGGAGGTGGACTAGGGAGGGCAATGGACATGGCCTATCTGAACTTCAGCAAGGCCTTTGACACTGTGCCACACAGAAGGCTATTAAACAAACTAGGAAATATGGGAGTGGGCATCACAGTAGTGTGGTGGGGGGTGGGTAATTGGCTGGGTGATAGGACACAGAGGGTGGTGGTAAATGGCTGTCACTCCACAGAAGGAAGAGTGACCAGTGGGGTGCCACAGGGATGAGAGCTGGTGCCAGTCACATTCAGCATCTTCATTGGTGACATTGCTCAGGACCTAGTAGGCAGAATTTCCCTGTTGGCTGATGACACAAAGCTCTGTAACACAGTGGACACACCAGAGGGTGTAAACAGAATGAGGAGGAACATGCAGACGCTTGAAGAATGGTCAAGGGTTTAACAGTTGAAATTTAATGCAAAAAAGTGCAAAATAATGCATATGGGGCACAAAAACCATGGAACAACATATCAGTTGGGGGGTGAGTATATATAATGCACCAAACAGGAAAAGGACCTTGGGGTTATCATCGCTGATTACCTCAAGGTAGGGGAAACAGTGTGACAAGATGGCAGGTAAAGCAAATAGGATGCTGGGATGCATAGGCAGGGGCATAACCAGCAGTGAAAGGGAGGTCATAATTCCACTATACAAGACACTAGTGAGGCACCACCTGGAGTACAGTGTCCAGTTCTGGAGACCTTACCTACGTAAGGAAATAGATGGGGTGGAGAAGGTTCAGAGGAGGGCAATAAAAGATTGTACAAGGATTGCATCACAAGTCCTATGAGGACAGGCTGAAGGACTTGAATATGTACTCCCTGTAGGAGAGAAGGCAGAGAGACAGAGAGAGAGAGAGAGAGAGAGAGAGAGAGAGGATATGATAGAGATATACAAGTACCTTACAAAGAGGAACAGCATACAGGAAAACACTATTTTCTAGCAAAAATGATGTTCCAGGACCAGAGGGCAACAGTTGAAGTTGGAGGGAGAGTGATTCAGAGGAAATGTGAGGAAGAATTTCTTCACAGAAAGGGTGGTAGACAAGTGGAACACCCTGCCTGAGGAAGTGGTGGAGGCTGAAACAATCATGGGATTTAAGAATGCATGGGATAGACATTAGGGAATCCTGGTAGTCAGGGGTAAGGGGCAACAGGCTTCTAGACAAACTTAAAGTGATCTTAAGAGCTCAAATGGGCAGACTGGGTGGGCCATAGGTATCTGCCAACAGTATCTATGTATCTATGTAACAGATCCCACTTATTTCCTTGGTAGATGAAAAAACTGGCAACCAGCATCAGTAGTAATCACAAATTAACCACCTCAAATAATATCACATATATTCAGTATTTTAGTATTGTTTCTTATTTTTTAAGTTACAGATTACTTGTTTTGGTTTTAAACAATTTTTTCCCCCTTTAGTCATGACAGCTACACATCTGACAACCCACTTGCTTTAACACTCTGGATATGGCCCCTGCTCTCCCCCCATGTCACTGAAATCTGTTACCTCCCACCAGCTCCCTGTCTCATCAGGTAAGTTTATATTTCAAAGGAAAATAAAAAATGTTTGGGGAACAGTAATTGAGCTAGACTACAAATTGCTTACTTGGCCACCAGTTCCACCAGTTACTGAGTCCTGTTATCAAACATTTTGTGCAATAACATCTCATCTGTGCAGGCTCCTTGCCTCATTCGCTCTTTCACCTCCTCATCTATCCATATTAACAGACACACACACTCTCTCAGTCTCTCTATTTAAGCCCACTCATCCTACTCCAAAACGCAACCTGAAAAACAAAAAGAAATGAAAACTTTCCAATGGGATGGGAGTTAGGGGAAGAATCACAAACGTATTTAATGTCACAGAGAAATCCAACAACACGCTGGCCCGGTGGCACTGGAGGTTGAAGTGATGGTCGCTATACCTTGCGCCACGCCAGCGATCCGATTTCAGGAGTGAGCCCGGGCGCCGGGGGTCAGCAAGAGGCAGAGAGGATCAAGCATCTGGAGGACTGCTCTTCTCTCTCGGGGGGAGAGAGGCTTGTCATCCCACTCATTGACTGCCCTCTGGTGGTAGCTGGAGGGCAGTATGGGTCGGGAGACATGTGCCAATGTCCCATGTTGGGAGGGGGAATGGGAGAAAAGAGGAAAATTGGGAGCTGGTGGGCTCCATGATGGCTCTGTGTCCCTGTGCCACCCCTGGATTCTGGATTTGTGATTTGCTGGGGGAGAAAAGCCATCACTCTTCTCCCTGGCCTCGCCGCTGGGTGCAAGCCATGGGAGAACAACCAAAGGTTGGCTGATTGTGGGTGCGCAGGGCCAGAGGATGACTCCCTCTTAAGGAGGGCCATAGCTGCCTGCCAGGCTCTGGGGCATAGAAAAATGAATAATTAAAAAAAAAAAAGAAATCCAAAAACACTCCCCAGCTCAAGCCCTAGCTCAAACCACAAGGGTATGGTCTGTTTTATATATTGTAGTATCTACTTGGAGATATCTCTATATCTATATCTATATTATTTTTCAAATCTAATTTTTTATGTTTTAATGTATTATTTGTAATAGTTAATCATTTTATAACAGCAATAAGACACTTCAAGGTGCAGGTAGCAGTGTAATCATCACACTTCCAGGGGCAATAATAAACTTGGTCTTTGGCCTCATTCCTTATTATGCGCATTGCATGTGTTAATCACAGTACTACCCATATATTTGTGTCTTGCTTGCTGTCATCATTTTTAGTGTGCCTGGTCCTTGTGCAACTGAAAAGGTGGACAACTGGCTGACTTTCAAACAGAACAGCTTACTAAGCATGACCTGCCTGTGTACATACAACTTATATGTGGCACTAGTGACAGTATTTGTTACATAAGTACTTGGTATCTTACCTTTTGTGGTATTTAGGAATCTAGGTAGATGGATACATGATAGATAGATAGATAGATAGATAGATAGATAGATAGATAGATAGATAGATAGATAGATAGACAGACAGAAAGAATATAAAATGGTCTGACTCAAAATACTCAGCTGAGGGCAGGATCATAACTCACAAGTGGCAGGGCCACAAGAGATGTTATGAAAGTCCTGTCCAATAACAAGTGTTAATATTTAAACTGTGTATTTTAAGTTAGGCTATTGCATATTTAATTTAATTTATAAACATCAGTTTACTTGTTATAACCCCAAAGAGATAGATAAGATACAACACTTGAAAAATTGCCACAATTTCTCTGGGCTGTGTGAATGCTGAACCAGATCATCACTTGCAATTTGCTGTTTTCAATTTTAGCGCCTTCTCAGGGTAGCACTGTTGGCTCCACACCTGTGTAGAGCTCCCTGATTGGCTGGTCTCACTCACCTGAGACAGGAGCACCTGAGACGTGTGGCTTAATGTAAGCCTGCATCCCTGTACTCGGCTTCTAATTTATATATTTTAGTTTAGCCTGTTCTGCTCAGCCTGTGTAAAGTAACTTACCATTCCCCCCCCGCTGCAATTTCTCTCCAACTGTATGTGCACTGATTCAGTGCTAGCTCTGCAAACTTCCACTTGATTTTTCGTCCCACCCCCTCCTCCTCCCAGGCCTCCTTTAAATGTGCACAGTCTCCGCCCACTCCTGTCTGATGTTTCAATTTATTGGTTACTTACTGTCAACAGCTGCAATTCCTCCCATCCCCTTTTTTGCAACTAAGCCTTCTAGCAGCCTTATCTCATTCTGTCTTGCTGAGGCATACCATTTTGGTACTTTAGGTTTGCTTATTGCTGACTAGCATATCCTGTCTTGCTAAGGCAGTTGATTTAGGTCAGGGGACCTCTCTAGTACTTAGTCTGCTCCAGAGTAGTAGCTAAGAGATTTGCTTCAAAGTCTCTCTGCCCTAGTACTACTCTATAGTCAGGTGAACTCTTTTCTTATTAGCCTGACTAGGAGCTGTACTTAAGGATTACTGTCTCAGGCTCCACTGCCTATAGTAGTATTCTGCAGGGATGAAGAAATTCTCCTCCATTGAGAATCCCTTTCTCTTGCACACACTTGTAGTGCCCATTGTGTGATAGTCTCATAATGAGGGCATATTTCCTGCTTCTATGCTTGTCTCTCCTCATCTTACATGTATTGGACCCGAACGTGAACCAAAAAATAACTCCTAGAGTGGAGAATGGCTCTCTTTTTACATTGTCCGACCAGGACCTTTCCTATCAAGTAGAAGAACTTGTATGTGCTCTAACTTCCCCAAGCCTGCTGCTGGTCCTTCACCTGTACCAGCATACAGGAACTCTCCTAGAACCTGCCCACAGGGCTACACCACATTCTGCATACTCCCCCTTACTCCAATTGACTCTCTCGGTCAGGGTATTATTGTATGCAGCATCAGTAAAACTGGGAACTAGCCTCAGAACTCCCTATACTGCCACAGACAAATCATGTAACAGAAAGAAGACCCAGCCACCCACCCACACTTCTCCTAGGACTCTGCAGGAAACTCTTGTTCCTGCTTTTACTATGCTCAGGAAATGTTGAGCTTAATCCAGGCCCCCTGGCACCCATGGAATCCCAAGCAGAGCTACAAAGCCTCAAGGGGCTTACATTCTTGCATGTTGATGTATGTAGCCTATTAAAAAAAATCTCTTCTGTTCAGGCCTGGGTATGTCATACTGCCCCAGATGTTCTGGTGATTATGGAGTCCTGGCTCCGACTGGCGACCAGTAACAATGAAGTTAACATCCCCTCCTACTCTTTGTTCAGAGCTGACAGGCAAACCAGAGGTGGTGGAGTAGCTATTTACATCAAGGATAAATTCCCTGCCTCCATAATTGACTCAACCTCTGTCCCAAAAGAATTCAAAAGCTTGTCATTAAAGATTGAAATTGCCACCGGTGTCTCATTATGTATAATAGGATGCTACAGACCCCCATCAGCTGGACTACAGTTGTTAAAACATCTCGAAAACATTCTGGGTTCGGCATCTTCAGAGTGTATCATACTAGGGGACTTCAACTTAGACTGGCTCTCCAGTGCATCCACCCCACTTAAAATGTTCTGTGATCCCCTTGGGTTGTCACAGCTAATAAACGAATCTACTCATCCTAACAAGCTCAACCCTAATAACAGTACTCTCTTGGATATCATTTTAGTTAACAAACCCCATTTATTCTCCCATACTGGCATCTTTATCTCAGATATTAGTGACCATTGCTTCATCGCGTGTGTAACATCCACTCTTAAATCCACAACTGTACCAAAATTCTCCTTTAAAAGGTGCATAAGCAACTTTGATCTCCATGGGTATATATATCAGACCTAAGAGACTCCATGTGATGGCAGGACTTCTACCTAGCCAAGTCCCTGACTACGGCTTATATTTTCTCAGAAATTGTGCTAGGGACTCTTAACAAGTATGCTCCCATAGTAAAAGTTCATGCCAGAAACAAATCCTGTCGGTGGTTTACAGAAGACCTGAAAGATGCTTTGCAGAGCAGGGATGTACTCTAGAGAACTGCTAGGAAAACTAATTTAATAAATGACTGGAATTCTTTCCGGAGGGCGAGGAACCTCTGCACCAAAATGGTCAGAGAAGCCAAAGCTAATTTCTACTGCTCTCAGCTGGAGAGCTCCTCAAGAAATGCCTCCAAATTCTGGAAGACTATCAAAGACATTGAAGGTCACACCACTGTAAATTCCCTATCTAATAAATTATTGATCGACAATACTGTCATCTTCGACAGACCGTCTATCCTCGATGTTCTCAATAATCATTTTGCCACTGCAGGGCTAGCCTTTGACTCCTCTCCCGTGAATATCCTCCGCCAACAACTTAGATTGGATACACAAGAAAAACCCATCCCCAGTCCATCCTTCTCTCTGCAGCCTACCTCCCTTAAAGAAGTCGAAGATCTTCTCCTACAGCTGGACACTAGAAAAAGTGCTGGGGCCGACCTCATTGACCCGTACTTCTTAAAGGTTGGCTACCGTGTCCTCACAGTCCCAATTACTCATCTCTTCAACTTATCCTTGTCCCAGGTTGACCTACCACCCATTTGGAAAAATGCACTTGTGGCCCCTTTGTTTAAGTCAGGAGATCCTAGTGATCTCAACAACTACAGGCCAATCTCCCTACTTCCAATCCTGTCAAAGATGCTGAAGAAAATAGTGAACTCCCAGCTCCGGAAGTACCTGGAATCAGAAAAATAGCTCAACCCATTATAATCCAGTTTTAGAGCACAGCACAGTACAATCTCTGCTCTAGCCAAGGTGACAAATGACTGGCAGCTTGAATTAGACAAAAAAAAAACTTCGTCTGCACAGTTTTCTTGGACCTTAGCAAGGCGTTCGATACCATTGATCACAGACTGCTTCTGTTGTCCTTCCAGAACATTGGTTTGGATTCCCTATCCCTTAAATGGTTCTCCAACTACTGCTCAGGACGACTTCAACAAGTAAAGGCAGAAGGGGAAGTTTCTCCACCAAAACCCCTATTGAGGGGTGTACCGCAAGGTTCCATCCTTGGTCCCTTGCTCTTCACCATTTATATTAACAACATAGATGCACCCATCAAAGAAGCACAAATACACCTATTCGCGGATGATATGGTGCTCTATGCTAGTAGCCCCACACCTGCAGCAGTCTGTAAAGACCTTCAAAATGAGTTTAACCTGCTGCAACATCAGCTTATAATCCAGAAACTGCTCTTAAATGCAAAAAAAAAAATAAAGCAATGTTCCTCTCGCCCCTTCAAAATGCAATAAATCCTGCAATTGCTGGGACACTCCTGCAGATGACTACCATTCTAGGTGAGCAGTTGGACTACATACCAAAGTTCAAGTACCTGGGGGTCTGGTTAGACCATAGACTTACTTTCACAGATCACTTAGAAGAACTGGCAAAGAAACTTAGACAAAGATTTGGTCTGTTCTTTAGGATTAATAATCTCCTCACAAGAGGCGCTAAACTGAAACTGGTTCAAACTACCTTTCTTTCCATATTGGGTTACGTAGACTTTCTATATAGTCAGGGACCTGCAGGTACCCTAGCCAAACTCGATACGCTTTATCACAGAGCCATAAGATATATCATGGGTCTTCCATACTCAACCCACCACTGTGCATTGTACACGGCAGTGGGATGGTCATCCCTTGCTTACAGACGGCAAAGAAAATGCTGCGGTTTGGACATACAAAGCTATCTCAAATAAACTGCCCCAGTATATCTCTGTCTGTTTACCTTTGTGCACTCTGGGGAAGTATGCCCTGAGAGGCACCTCATATATCTACCTTTATGTTTAAGTGCAAAATCTCGTGAGATTGGTAGAGAGTAGCCAGCTTTGTGCTCCTCAACTGTGGAACAAGCTGCACAAAACTTTTGAAATTAACTCACCCCATCAGCCTAGCAGCTTTTAAATCTCTATATCTACATCATAATAAGGAGTCCTGTGCCTGTCTACCCAAAATAGTGACTCCTATAAGTCCAAGCACACTCTAATTACTACTGTTAAAAGACTGATCACATTTATAATCGACTCTTCCCTCTCCCCTTTTTCTACCCCCCATCTGTCCCTTCCACATTCCTTTGACCCTGGTTCCAGCTCTAAATTCTCCATACCGTATCACTATATATCTTTTTAGATTAGGTTTTATTTGTGTTCGGTGCACTTGATATGTATATTTCTTTACTTTTATGAAAAACTGTGTCCTACCCAAAACTAGCTGTATCTTCTGTTCCAAACATATACTGCTGTCAATGCTACCTGCTGATACTTTGTATATACTGTATTATTGTACCTCACTTTATTTGTATTATTACTATTTTCTTGTGTGTTGCATCCCATGTATCTTGTTCCTTTTTAACAAACCCAGGACCACCTAGAAAATGAGCTTGCTCAACTGTGATCACCTGGTTAAATAAAGACTTTGATTGATTGATTGATTGATTGAAACATTCTGTCTGTCTGAAGATTTAACTGTTTCTCTTTGATTTCATCAACTGGCTTCAGTGCATCACAAAGGTTTTGTGATAACATCCATCAGCATTCTAAAAGCATTCTCTGATCAGTTCAATGCTATATTATGATGTACCTGATCTTCAAGGTATCAACTGTGACCTGCCTAACCCTTAACATACAGAGAATACTGGTTGGGCAGCCATGCACGACCAGCCTGTGCTGCCACAAAGTAGGTTGTAATTACTTCAGACCTCGAGAGTGATAAAAATCCACAGTGGCAGCACAAGTTGGTTGAGCATGTGTTTGCCCTTTTGTTTTAGTTTTTTTATTATTTTTTAAATGAAAGTGTTTTCACAGTGCTCTACAGCAGCAGTGAACATGCCAGTGGTTACAGCTCAGAACTTGAACTTATTGCTGTCTGTGTGGCACTGCTGTGTAAAATATCATCTACCACGAGAATTTATGATCAGCCTGTAACATTGTTGTATGAAGAATCCATGTTTACAAAAAATATCAGCATGTAAAGTATTTCATATATCATCTATAGATCTCTTTGTGTCATTATTTACTACTGAAGAAATTCTCATAAAAATAAGACCTTTATCCCTTAGAGTTCATATATCTATGTAGCCTGTCCCCTACTTAAAAATTATAATGTCCTGTTGTGACATCACATTGTACTGCCATGGGAATAACTGTGATGTTACAAGAAGAGTATTATGACATCAGATTGAGAAGAAGCAATGGGAGCTGATAAATCCTCAAATAAGTAAGTGTCCCTGTTTTCACACATGTGAGTGTGGCAATAAATACTAGGAATAAGAAATACAGAGCTAATGAGAAATGTAAGCGTTGTGTCCAAATATTATGATGTTCATCATTCTCCTGGAGGTGTTTGTGTCTCTTTAAAATATTAACATACCTGTCAAATTATTTTTCAGCTATCCCCTGTACTGCACACAATCTTCATTTTTTTTATTTTCTTGATGTTATTTCTTGCTGGGTCTACAAAGCTGTTTCTGTGTCAAAAGTTGTGGCCATCTTTTTTTGTTGAGGAAAAGAACTAAAGTAAAACACTAATAAAATATTCCTATTTTAGGTGAAGCTGAACATGTTGTGACCAAACGAAACAGGAAGATGCCTACAATCTTTGATAATGAAAAAAACTAAGGGTCACATTTTTTGCCCAGTTTCATTGTACTGCTGCTTAAATATTTGTAAAGTTAATGTTTTGTATTGCATTATAGACATGTTAAGGCAGAGTTTACTGGGGAAAATATTTGCAATGCTAGGACCCTAAACAGTAAATGAACTTTTCCCCAATCTTTGACTTACAAAATTTCACTTGATGTTTAGGTGAAACAGAACTGACGAGTAATGTTGACTGGATATAAAAAACATCTTAGCCCAATGAGTGGGGTGTTGAGAGTTAATGATACTGTGTAAAACACTGTATATTTGAAAACAAATCTTCAATACATGTGGTAATAAATTATAATTTTTATGTAAGTGGCATTGATGTCTTCTGGAATGCACAAAGCAATGTATGACAGCAACAAATGAACTCATATTAAGGGGAAAACGTACAGTATTTGTAAGTTAATTAAAATTTGGGATGCAAACAGAAAAGTAGAGATTCAGTTATGTAAGAGAATAAATTACAGCAAGGTACTGTATCTACCTCATTTAATGTTATAAGAAGCCTCTGAAGAAAACATTAAACCACTTTAAACAGCACCTCCCTTCGGAGAAACTGCATGCAGCAAAATCTAATATCAGAGTCACCTGATGCAACATGTACATGTTTCTGCTAGTTGCCTGGAATAGAATGAACACACCCATCTTATGACTCTTCAGTTTTTTCATTCATTTTCCTTTTAATTCTCAGATGTCCCCTAAAATAGCTCTTAGCAGTTATTTAACAGAAAGCATCTTAACAGATACAGTTCAGAGTTTGACAAGTTATTCATTTCACTTTCCAGTTTATTTCTCCAGAATAGCCCAGCTGAATTACATCAGTTTGTGTTCAGTAAGGCATTGTTCCTGTAACTATATTAGTTGGTCTTGCTATTGCAATTGTCATACCTATATGGTTTCCTGTGTCAACTATTGCACTATCAATGTACTGCACTTACCGGGTCACCACTGAGAAAGGTACGGTCTTGTCTCAGTGGGACTACCCGGTTACCAAAATAAATAAATCGTTCCCACTCATTTTTACAGCTGGGCACACTCAAGCACACTGGTGTCAAAACACAGGAACAAACATCAGTCTAACAACAGGGATATGTGTGACGCTGTAGAGCAAAATGAACAATACAACATAGCAAAACTCATGTACACATGCACGCGTGCGAGAGCGCACACACACACACACACACACACACAACAGCCAGAAAAATAATATATTGTGTCAGCTTACCACAATATATTCTTAAAATATGTGTGCTGCAGAGAGTGAGAACAGTCCCAATCGAGCATGCCGGGTATATCATGATGGTAGCAGACTGATGTCATGTTTACTGGTGATGCCTAACATTTCACCTGGACACAGTAAGTCTTCATCACAGAATGCTATCCAGTCCTAGAAGTGCCCTTAAATACAGCACCCTTAAAGGTATAATAATTAAATACTCTTAATAAGGGCAATAAGGCCTCTACACATTCAGTCACTTCACTACCAGTCTAGCATTGCATGTAAAGTGCTTTGGGCTGCAATGTATATGAAAAGCATAATATAAATGCTGATTCTTCTTATGTATAAATATTAAAACAACCACCACAAGCAGTGAGATATACATGTGCAAAAGTGTACATTCATATGTAATAATAACTGGTTCTCTTTTTTCCCCTTAAGAAAATCCGTGGCGTAATTTGTTGTTATAAAGGATTGTTTATAATGGCAAATGTGCCAGGTTTTCTTTCTCCTGCACATGCGTCCGTCACCGCTATTCCCTTTCTGGTTGCCAGATGCCATCGCTTACTACCAGAGACTGGACCAACACATGGACTTGGTGATATGTCCTTCACCCAAGAAACAGAATAATCGCTGGGCTAAAACTATTGAAAATGGTCTGCTTTTTAACAGACATTGGAAAAAAATGTAAAGTAAGCCTTTTTTTTTCCAGCAGCCGCATCTGACCGCTGACTCCTGTGAAACCTGGTTGGACTGCAGCTGCACAGAAGGGTATTGTTATTTTATATAATTGCTGAGATGAAAAAAACAATACCCAGCAATTATATAAAATAAAATATGGGGTGGTGTGTTTAAACTTGAAGTTTACACACACACTCAGTGTTAGATGCTTTCACAAATCCCTCAAGCTTCGCTCTGGGTTTTATGTAGCATCTAACACCTCAGGTGTGTGTAAACTTCTCATTGCACACCCCACCCCATAAATTATTCTATATATAAATAATGGGTAAGGGTGTTAAAAAGGATGTATACCCATTGAGGGGGCAAATTAGGACTGTAAGACCACAAGCCCAAAGGGCAAGTAGTTTTATTGCCCTAATTTGCCACTGAGTTGGGTATACTTCTGAGTGTTCCACCCTTACCCACTGTTTGTTGAATATAATACATTAGGATGGCTATTGTTGTGAAGATTACATCTGTGATCATGTTTTGACACCCATAGGTTTCTAGCAGCAAGGAGGGAATGGTATGTAGTAAGAGCAGGTAGGAGTTTGAAGTTTTTCAGAGTTTGGGGGAGAATTTGTGTGTCGCTTCCAGGTTCTTTTGCAGTTTGTTAATTGGTTTGCTAGCTTCCTAAGGATGTGTTCAATGTGTTATTAGTACTGTCCCTTAGTGTTTAATGCAGTGTAATAATACACTTTTTAATTATTTATTATACTTTTTTGTTAATATAGGTATACACTTTTAATTGTTTGATTAGTGTAGGTATATAGCTTTAATTAGTGTTGGCATATAGCTGTAATTGTTTAATTTGTGCAGGTATATACTTTTGATTGATAGATTAGTCACAGGTATACAGGGAAATAAATGATGGCATTTCTACGTGGAAAGTTCCCATCCATGTATTATAGTAAAACATGGTCCCTAACAGGCACCCAGGCACATAACTTTTGTTAACAACACATGTACAGGCACAGTTAGTCAAGCAGCAGTCAAGTAGCAGCTAATTTATCTAATTTCATAAAAGCTGATATTTCAAATCTCATTATAATGGTACTGGGGCATTAGTTATATTTTATAAATACATTCCATAAGTCTTACCAATAAAAGTACAAGCACTTTTTTTTTGCTAATGCCAATGTTAATTTTCACATTTCTGTCAAGTAGCTGAAGTATAACGATTTATGGAAATGGTGTTACTGTATCTAAACAGAAAAAGTTTTAAATGCCACATAACCAAATATAGATTGAAATGTCCTTCATTATCAAAGGACATTATACAGTAACCAGACAGATGACAGGGAAGCCTACAGGACAATACAAAGATAGTGGGCCCAATTCTAGAACACATACACCAAAACGTAATGGAGTTGCAACAAATAATATGTCGCAACCTGTAGATTGGACATGCGCAATTCTACAAAGTGGCATGCACCATAACATAAACCAACTATGCCCAAGCAGACTTATACCGCAGTTGCAACAACCCCACAGATATGCAATTGAGTAAATCAACGTGTGCCCAGAAATGCAGCCATGTATGCAATAGTGGAATTCCACAAGGTACCAATGGGCCTGATATGCCAAAGGCAAAAGGTATAACTTACACCAGGTGAGGGCAGGTGTAACCCACACAGTATAAAAGGAAGCCTCCCAGGCAGGAAGAAGAGACACTGTAGAACAACAGTGTGAAGACAAGCCACAGAAAGAGATAGAGAGAGAGAGAGAGAGACAGACTGAGAGAGATGGCAGCACCCACTGCCATATTTGCAGCAATGCTAGTAGACAGGTGGCAAGGACACTACAGGTGACGGAATGGACAGAACCAGGGGAACATGCAGCAACCAGTACAGCACATAGCCACCAGACTCCATGTGTTACGAGTGTACAGAGCCAGGACATCCTACCTCGACCTCAGGGATGACCAGTGCATAGCACGCTACTTTCTGCCAAAGGCAATCATTGCAGGACTATGCGATGAACTACGTGATGACCTACAGAGTGCCACCTGTAGGGGGCACCCCGTAGCTGTGGAAGTGAAGGTTAATGCTGCACTGTGCTTCCTTGCCATGGGAAAATTCCAGAAACCCACTGAAGATACTGTAGGAATCTCACAGCCTGTAATGTCCAGGTGCCTGTGACAGTTCTTGGATCCAATGGTGGGTCGAATGGGGGAGTACCATGTCTTCCAACAGGATGCACAGCAACAGCAGGTGGTGAAGCAGGCCTTTTACAACATTGTACATGTGCACGTGGGGGTGTCCAATAAAGTCCAGAAAGCAGTCAGGATCCAATACTTCGAAATTTATTAGAAGCAGAAAAAAATCAAATGAACTTGAAGCGGAACTTGTACATAACTTTCAAAAAAACATAAGGCACAGGAAATCATATCTTTAACAAGAAATAAAAATTCCTGCCAAAAAGGCGCCTAGAATCTGGCTAGGCATCTGGTAGGTTTGCCTTCCTACCACACACTGACTAAACACTTCACATTCACTCTGCTTTTATACAAGTGGAGAAGCACATGACCTAGTTAACTCCTCCCTGAACTTGCATCATAAAAGTGGGACAACCAGGGCCGCTCAGTCCTATAAGGAGTTGGACTGAGAGGGAGCTGGAAGCACTTTACAAGAGAGTTGTAAGTCTAAGGCATTTCTGGGTCACATTAGGAGACTTTGGTCCTTTTAAGATAAACAGTTTGATCTCTCTCCTTTTAAATGTGGCATGCATTGCCTTTTCTCTTTTAAAAGTACTATTTTAACCTTTTGATTAAACAAACAAACACCACATTTTAAATGATTCTCAGTTACAATTCTGATATAAATCATAATTCTGAGCTTCTCATACTAAAAACTAGCAAACAGGCTGTTAACTTGTTCATAATTTCACCAGATAATAAAAACGCCATAACAACCTCTTTTTTCGGCGTCTTGGCACATTCGCAGACAATCGCACAGACTTAGTACCTAACGCATGTGCGCACGTTCGTGAAGGAAAATTAGCCTAATCGGCTTATGCTGCAAGCACAGAATGTTTTAAACACTGAGGCTTTAATATTTAATGAAAATGAGCTGGAATTAAGGAAAGGGACAGAAAGACTACTCAAAGGTGGCCAAGCTTGAGTAGGGGAATGACAGAGAAGGAGCAATAGTAAAAGGAAGAAATTAGAAGAGCAGGAGACTGTTGCAACAGATTTTTTTTTTTAATATTTTAGCCCACAATGTTCTCAGATCACCTCCAACACACAGGCAGGTGATTACATATGCTCTGTAACCATATGAGCATATCAATGTTTTGGGGGAGGGGTCCACCGACCCTACCACAGTACAGTTTCCCCATGTGCATGGTGCCATCGATTGCACACACGTGGCCATCAGGGCACCACCAGGCAAGATGAATGTATATGTGAACCATAAAGGCTACCACTCCATGAATATGCAGGCAGTGTGTGACTGCCAGTGCTGCATACTGGATGTGGAAGCCCAGTACCCTGGTTCCACCCATGATGCATACATCCTCCACAACAGCAGCCTACATGAGGCATTCCAGAGGGGACACCACCCAGGTAAATGGCTACTATGTATGTGCAAACAGTACACAACAACACAGCTGTGTACATACACAGACCATGGTCCCTCATGAGCAACACACAACAGGCAGACTGATGGTGTGCCATTCTATCCACAGGTGGCAGTGGCTACCCACAACTGCCCTGGATAGTGACACCACTACACCACTCATGCACCCCTGTGGAGACCAGTTACAATGATGCACACAGCAGCACTAGGTGTGTCACTGAGTGAATCTTTGGTATCCTGAAGTTGCAGTTCTGGTGCCCTGACAGATTGGGAGGTGCACTCCAGTACAGTCCTGAGAAGACATGCAGGACATTCATGGTGTGCTGCATGCTGCACAACACTGCTGTAAAGAACTGCGTGCCACCCCCAGACGTGGATGTGGAAGTGGACGAGGAAGAGGAGGATGTCATCCCACAGCACTGTGGCAGACAGCAACAAGACCAGACTGCAATGGCCCAGGCAGGGCAATGGTCATGTCGTAAGCTGATTGCACAGCACTTCAACTAATGGACAACACAGCACCAGCAGATGGGACCACCGGCAAGCATCCATCCAGCTATGGTGAACATACCACCACACAGCAATGCCACCTGGTGCTGAGCACAGAACATGGTGCCACTGTATACTGGCAACAGTGCCCTTGTGATGTGGCAACACACTGCTGTGACTAAACAACAGAGGAGTGGAAGAAGGCCAGGGGACTGCACATAGCACCCACATGGACAGTGGAGTGTGCCAAAGGTGGGTGACTGTGAATATACCCCAGAGTTGCCAGGGTATGGGGACCATGCACAACCGGCATGGCACCCAGTGCACAACCTGCAATACCACTGACATGGGCCCCACTGTGGCACCTGTGCCATGCTTCTACAGGTATAAAGATGTGTGACTGACACCATGTTATGCAGAGGTGGTGCATGCAGGGTGGCATCATACATGGGGGCGAAAGGGCACCAGCGCCAGTGTAGTGTGCAGTAGAGAATGCAGCCACAACCCACAGTGTGACACATACAGCAGGACAGGGAACACATACACCAGCATAACAGGCATGCGGATGCATGACCCCACACAGGACAGTAGCACATGTGGGGGGGCTGTGCTAGGTGATGTGCAGTATGTGGCCCTCACACATATGTGTGTGACACAGACTGCAGGGCATAGAAACACCAACACTGAGAGAACTTGAATATGGTGGCATGCACCACACGTATAGTAGTGATGCATGTCACAAATGCGTGACAGCTAAACCCACAGACAGTTGCACAATGCAGTACAATGTGAAATGGAATCACCGATAATACTGCACACTTGTGTATAAAATATACACGTAGTTGTGTGATGCCTCAGACACATGCTGCACATGAATACACATATGTGGCATGCCAAGATTCCACATGCATATGCGGCATGAGTACATTTCATATGCGTCTGTGGCCTGCACATGTAATGCATGCAGCACATGCAAGGGACACCTTTGACTGAATAGTTACGATGCAACAGGCCTGAACAGGGACAGTGGAGGCTACACACAGCTGAAAGTGGACACAGACACCCTGTATTGTGTACACAGCAGTGACAGGGCCATCAAAATGATCACATTGAGTGGGAGAGCACCCAATTTCAGTGCAGCTGAAACTGCACAATTGAACAATCTGGTGCAGTAGTGGCACACTACACTGCTACCACCAGGGTGCAGGGGACACACTCCAAGGGAGAGGGACAGGGTGTGGAGGGCCATTAGTGCACACCTGCAGTAAGTCTCAGGTGTGAGGAGGTCAGCCAGGCAGTTGAAGCACAGGGGCAGGACCTCTACAGGAGGGACAGTGCATTACTGGGGCACCTCATGGACATGTCAGCAAGGCATGATGCAGACATGAGAGGTGGAGGTAGATCCAGGTAAATTGAGTATGGCACCCTGCCTGTGCAATGACACACACCACAGCTCATGTCTGTGTGCATGTGAAATGTTGACTGACATGTATCACACCTTTCATGCTACAGGATAGAGCAATATCAGACAGGGGGCAGCAGGGGGATGCCAGACCATGACCAACCTGCTGGGTGGCAGCAGGAACTCTACAGACGACACTGTCAAGGTAAGTGTGGGCCAGTAGCTCATACATTAATTGTTGCAGCATGCCTCACATACACCCTGCCAATATATGCACCATCTCAGGGTGACCACTGACAGTGGAGACTCACATGTATCACATTTCCTTGAAACAGGTGAGCACCCGGCAGTACCCACCTGACATATGGTCCTCCTCAGAGCCATGGCAGAACAAAAGGAGCAGGAAGCCATCGCTTATGCCCAGCGAACAAGGTGGATGAGGAGGAGAGCCCGCCCTCTGCCATTGGAGCCATCTGATAATGATGGTGAGGAGGAGGAGGAGGCACACCCACTGCCCATGGCACCACAGGCTGCAGAGGCAGAGAATGTGCAAGTGGAGGGAACAGAGGTGATGACAAACATGGGCATCCCAGACTATGCAGGTGCAGCCCTGGAGACAGCTGTAGGAGAGACTGAGCACCAGGATGGTGACAGCTGGTGAGAAGATGCTGTGGGACACACTGGGGACCTGACACTGCACGGACAGGGGCATGTGGAGCACACAGAGAGGCAAGAGGCACATCAGCATGAGGTAGGACTTGTCATGGTGGACAGGCCACCCTACACTGCAGGTGTGGCTGTGGTGGTGGAAGCAGCAGTGGATGACGCAGGGCAGCAGGCTCAGGTGCAACAGCCTGCCAACCAGGACAAGCGACTGTAGGACTTTGTTGAGGCTATCATGGCAGAAGAATCCAGGTTCCACGGGTCTCTCGGTGCCCTTCTCCCCGTACTCAGGAATCAGGACTCGTGCATGTAGTGCGTGGATTACCAATGCAGTGCTGGACTGGTGTCTGTATGGGGGGGTGCATGTGGGGGACTGTAGATATGTTACACTGTTGTTGAATGCTCCAGGGTTTGGGGAGGAGTAATGTTGGTGCCATGGACAGGGTGCTGTGTGGGCAGGGTTCTTTTATGCATGTGTTGTTTGTGTACTGCTTGGGGGGTGTTGTAGTTGTTAGTGTCACCTACTGTATTAATGTTCATTGTTTTACTGTTGTTGGGGTTATGTATGTGTATATTGTTGTTGCTGGCTGATATTAAACTGTGTTACCTTTCATGCAACCACTGTGTCCCTGTGTGTTGTCTGATGGTCAGTACCATCTGTACTGAATGTGTGTCTGCCATATTACACATGTGGGCATGTGCATGCATATCACAGTGCTGCTGTATGCATTGCCACATCCCATGTATGGCACATGTGTGCCAGCTGTACAATACACAGCATTTGACAGATCACAATGGTACACTGCAACACACTGCAATGCACTGACATGTGTGCACTGTGGTGTGCCATGTACCCATGCCTTGTCAATGTACCCATGCCTTGTCAACATGCGAGATAGTACAGTGCTATCCATGGGCCTGCATGGCACCAAAACACCAGCTTACAGCCATTGTCCTGCAGGTGGCACCAGTGACACCTTGT
The DNA here is from genome assembly GCA_016271365.2 of Neoceratodus forsteri. Classification (NCBI taxonomy): domain Eukaryota; kingdom Metazoa; phylum Chordata; order Ceratodontiformes; family Ceratodontidae; genus Neoceratodus; species Neoceratodus forsteri. The sequence continues at coordinate 1,320,405,471 of CM028132.1, forward strand.
CGAGGTGGCGCAAACCACAGTCCAACAACAGAGTTGTGCCTTCCGGTGCTGCACACCTGGCGTAGTACCACTGTGAACATAAACCAGTGGCCATGGCCGGTATGTGGCACCTGGTGGCTACAGCAACATGCTATGTTGGTGCTACCGAGTGTGTTGTACACACAGGAATGTGGGGTGGACCTGTTACCCATCAGCAATGGATGTCATACATGACAGTGTCTGTGACTGGTCAAGTACTGACCCTGATAGTAGGTGTAGGTGGTTGGCAGACTAGTGGTGGTTTACAGTCATGTTACATTGTGGCACAATGCAACTGGTATGTGTTTGCTGGTATGTCCCTGAGCTTTTGTGGCCATGTCACTGATGTATTCCATGGATGGTGTTCCATTCACATTGTGTGGTGCATATTTCAAAATGTCTGTGTGTGTGTGTGGGGATCAACAGTGACATTGTCACCGATGTTGTGTGGGTGGGTGGTGCTGGACATGGAATTCACCACCATGCTACTAATGGCATATGCATGCATGCGGACCCTGCACTGGCCAACATACTGGCAGTGCACATGGATGCTCCACCCCCAGCAGAGCATCAGCTGTGTGCCATTGGCCACATCCCCTGCCACACCAACAACAGTGCTGCACACACCATACACATGTACATGACCCATACCGTCACCCCCATGACTGTGCAGCATCAGGTTGTTGGCCATGGTCGCCCATGGGGGACCACATGATCTCCGGTGACTGCATGATGCACGGTGCTGCTTTAGACACCACTAACACCCACCACTCATTGCAGCATCCAGGTGACACACACATGACCATCTGTGATTGCCACAGCACTCCCCATCATGTACCTGGCACCGGTGGCACAGTACCGTACTGACCCCACACACCCATGGTGATCTGCACACCCCTGGCAGGGGCCTACCCATGCGTGTGGCCATAGCTGTTGAGGTGCATATGTCTGGTATACATGACACTGGACAACAATGTCTGAATAGTGCTATTTAATTCACAGTGCACCACGGTAGGTGGTGACAGTGGCATTATATACATTGTGCTAACCTATGTTCCCCAACACACACACACACACACACACACACTCACTCATACCAGCAGACACACCCTCTGCAGTGCAGTGTGCATCCACCAACTCCCACTGTATAGTACATAGTACACCATGTGTTCCCGGACATACATGGGCATATGCCCATATCATCAACTGTAGCATGTTATCCTGTACACGATTACTGTTTGGCATGGCTTTGCCGCATCCTGACACCATCTGCCGGTGATGGCATGTGATCCTGTAGAGCACCCACTATGGCGGTGTTCTGCCCATCCCCTGGCAGGGCCTCAGTGAGCACACTGTCCAGTGTCCCTGTGTTCAACTCCTCCACAGTCCTGGCCTTCTGCTTCCCCTCCCTCCAACTCTGCCTAGGCACCATGGACATTTACGGTGTGGAGCCAGCCATGCTCGAACCACCAACTACAGGTGGGACCATTATGGCACTGTTCCTCCAGTGTCACCATTGACCCTGTATGTGTACACTGTTGAGCCTGCACAGGGCTTGGTGCTGTGCTCTGGCCTCTAGTCCTGTGTGTTCTGTGGTGGGCACCTATTGTTCAGTGGCTGTAACAGTGTCAGCAATGGATGTTGTCACAGTCTGTGGGCTGACAGGTGCTCTGGTCACATGGTCTGGGACCACTGTGCTGTGTGTAGCATGGGCAGCCATGTTTGAGGGGTTCCGGTGCAGTCTGCGATGCTGCCATTGCACATGTTGGCTGGAGGGGTGTGCGTGCAGGTGCGTGTGTCTGCCTGGCTGGTGGTCTGTGGGGCTGACCAATGTGACATGGGTGACTGGTGGTGAAGTGCAAGTAGACTATCCACTATGGACAGCATGGTGGTGGCCATTGCCTCACTATGGTTCTGATGCTGTGCCATTAGATGTTACATGACATACGTGCAGTGTTCTATAGCCCCCAGCTGTCCCTGGGCACGGTTCCTTATGCCATGTAATGCGTGTACCATGCTGGCCATCACCATCATGTTCTCCCTTGCAGTGGCAAGCATGTTATTGCTGATGGGTGCCAGGTGGACATCTAATCTCTGATGGTGTTCCTGGAGGTCCTGCCGTATGGCTGTAAGTTCCTTTGTCATGTCCCCCTGGCCAGCCACGACTGAGTGGCAGTAGTCACCAATGTATGCAGGTGGGGACAGCTGGTCTTGCATCTCATGCACTGCATCGTACAGCTGCATCTCTATCTCTGCACTTATTATGGGGCTTGTGTCCCCTGCCATGGTCCCCATCACTGTGGCTGTGCTGGGTGCCTTTCTCCTCACTGTCTGCACCATCATCAGTGTCGCCCTCCAAGCTCACTCCCGCAACACTGGCCTCACTGCTGTCTGCCTCCTCCATGTCCACCGGTGTGTCTGGGGAGGATGTGCTTGTGGAGGTGCTGCTGCTGCTGTTGCTGTCATCATCAGAGTCTGCACTGTCCCAGCTGTGCTGCTAGCTTCCACTAGGTCCAGCAACACTAACCACTCTGACACTTGTTGCTGCTGCTGTATCTGTGGATTGGACATGTTACCAGTGTTTGTGGGTCACAGCACACCAGTGTCAACACCTCAAACCACACCGGGCAGGCATGTACATGTTGCATGACCTTGCCCCTTCCATGCCCCCATGGGCATCTGCATGTTGCAGAGCCATGCCCCCCCCCCCACTGTGTGGGCATCTACATGCTGCAGGGTCCAGTTCCTCCCTCAGATTACACTTTCTTTGATAAAGGAAAACCAGTACACTCAATTCACATGTTGCACATCCTTGCCCCTACCACCACCCCCTCACCTGGGCGTCTGTGTGTTGCTGAGCCATACCTCCCCCCTCCGTTTGTGGCTAACTGCTGCAGGGCTATTTTCCTTCCTCAGGTTACACTTTCCTTGTCCAACGGACACCAGTACACTCAATTCACATGTTGCATGCCCTTGCCCCTACCACCACCACCCCCACCTGGGCGTCTGCATGTTGCTGAGCCATGCCCCCCCCCCCATTTGTGGGTAACTGCTGCAGGGCCATGTTCCTCCCTTAGGATACACTTTCCTTGTCCAACGGACACCAGTACACTGAATTCACATTTTGCTTGACCTTGAACCTCCCCCCCCCACTTGGGTGTCTGCATGTTGCAGTGCCATGCCCCCAACCCCCTGTGGGCATCCGCATGGTGCACTTCTTTGCTTTGGGATGTGGTGTCCACTACTGCACATATGGATGGCCACACAGTGACCCTCACATGCATGGACACTGTTCAGCATGGTGGTGCCATACTCAGCATTCCAGGTGCACATTCACATGACATGCATTTCCCACCGCTCTACATATCTGTGCCACCCTGCCACCTGTATGTGTCCAGGTCAGTATCACCACTGATGCTCTGCTGGCACAGGTGGCTGACTATACACCTTTCAGTGCTGTTTAGTGTCTGTTGCTGTGTTGGGCCTCCACCCATGACTAGGGCACAGCGGCAGTTGTGTGCCAGCTTTTGTTTCACAATCCACTTCAGGTCATTGTATTTTTTCTGTAGGTCCCTCACTGTACTTTTTTGGGGAGCCACAGCATTGACCATCCTGGCCACAGTGTCCCATGTTTTCTTCTGTTTGTCCCTTCTGGCCTTCTCCCCAGCTCTGCTCAGCAGCAGGACATGGTGCTTGTCCATCTCTGCTACCAGGATGTCCACCTCATCATGGGTGAAGTTCCTTTTATGCCACTGCATTTCGGTTGCCTGTTGCGCTATATTCCGGTTTGCCTGTGCTACACAATTCTGCACCATTGTGGTTCACCATTGTTTCCACCTGTCTTGTGGTTTGCAACCTTTTATAGACCGTATATCATGGTCTGTGACATTTGGAATTTTTCTTGCCATAATTCGCAATGTTTGTGGAATCGGTCATTGGTCGTATGTCGCAACTGCTTGGGCATATGTTTCTCATTTGCATAATTTATGTCAGGCATATCTCTCCTTTCTAGAACTGGCCCCAGTATTTCTAACATATAATTCTCTGAAATCTTAGTTTCTACCCTATTTTACAGGAACAGTATGTTTTTTTCATCCAGTATACATAAAGTACAGTAAATAAAGTCCAATAATACATTGTAGAGTATAAAATATCTGAAAGATTTATAAAGCCATTTAAATCCAAACCCTCTCCGGCACCAGTTATAGAGCTAAAAGTTCTCTCACTGTCCAGACTTACAATCCCAATCCCTGGCTCCTTGCCTCTGTTCCACCCTTTCAGTCCCTCTGTTTATAAAATATAAATTATGACCCACTATCAATGAGATTGGAAATGCCACCTTTTTATGAAATTGGGTGAATTAGCTGCTACTTGACTAACTGAGCCTGGACATGTATTAATGAAAGTCATGTGCATGGTTAACTGTTAGGGACCATGGGCCCAATTTTCAAAAGGTGATGCTTGAAGCAAGGTGACTGCGCCAAATGACGCAAGTGGCACCTTGTCTCAAACTTTGTGGTAATCCCGATTTTCAAATGCAGGCTGCACTGAAATTGAGGTGCCTTGTGCCCAAGCCATCCTGTGCCACCCTTGCAGCAAAAGAGCCCTTGAGCCAGATCTCAAGGCTACTTGCACCATGGTGGGGCTGCACCATCCTCTTTTTTGAATTTTGCAAGCTCTGCCATGACTGCAACAGGGTGCTGTGCTTAGACCAGCCAGGAGGTGGTCTAAAGGCTCTGTGCCACTGCAGAATAATGTGGTAGTTGGGTGAGGACCTGCCAGGAGGGGCAGAAGAAACATGGTGGTGCCCTAGAGGAGCATGGGGGAGACAGTGGAAGAGCAGGATGATGATATGGCACCCAGCTGGGGTGCATTTTGAAATGTCAGGCAACCAATTGGTTGGCGATCTGGGGAGGGTTGGCAGGGAGGGAAAGTGGCCTGGTCCCAGGTGGGCACAGCCCTTGCACCTGCCCCTGAGGTATGATTCAATAGCCTGTATGTGAGAAGCACTGACTGCAGGATGAGAGCTGCCAGTGTGGAGGGGAACATTTTCCAGGCACGGCAATGTCCCCTGGCACCCAGTCCCCCATGTTGTGACAGACTGCCCCCACATACAGGCTTGTGGATTGTGACACCTCATGGGCAGGTGCCAGGGCTGTGCCCACCTGAGACCAGGTCACTATCTCCCTCCCTGCCAACCCTCCCCAGACTGCCAGCCAATCAGCTGCCTGGCATTGTAAAATGCACTCTGGACAGTTGCCACATCACCACCCTGCTCTACTGCCATATCCTCCACACCCCCTAGGGCACCCCTCATGCTCCTTCTGCCTCGGCCCCTCCTGGCATACACAGTTGCACACACCCAACTTCATGGCCCCTCTAGTGTTTTGTCAGGCAGGGGGGTTGGATCCTTGCATCAATTCCTACACATGCACCAAATGTTTGTTGCAAGCCTTCAACTGCGGCAATTCTTGGGTCATTGGTGGAGGAACACCCCCCTGTTATAAAATTGGGCATAGGGTCCCTGATGCACCTGGAGTTTGCCACAGCCATACAGTGATGCAACTTGTGTCACTCTAAAGGCTATTTTAAAATAGGACCTCATTGTTTACAACATTAAACATATTCACTTTTTCACATATATAACTCACTGCTTGGTGGTTGTTGTAATATTACACGAGTTTTGCACCTTACACGAGTTTGCTCCAGTACAGCTTCGCTGTCTGCACTCTCCAAATGTATATTTTATGTATCTAACCTGTCTGTCATCCCTGTCCTAACCCCACTCTATTTGTCATCTCCCCCACCTTTCTTGACGAGGTACCTTTGTAAACGAGTCTTTGACTCAAAGGTTGTAAAACTGATCTTTACAATAAATAAATAAATAAATAAATAAATATTTACATATAAGCGTATTAAAACATTATATCTTGAATGATGGTGTGCTTATGGGCACTTCTAGCACTGAAAAGCCATATTTGATGAAGCCCAGCAGAGTCCTGATGAAACATTAGGCGTCACCATTAACCAAAGGCTGCAATTACTCCATTTTTGAATGTATGGTACACATTGCTTTGGATTTGTTTTCATTATTTTCATTCATTATTTTCTCATTGTTAATCTGAAAGTAATAATCTGTAATAATCTGGCATTTTACTATGTAAAAAGCAAAAAGCTGATATACTGATTCCCTGTTGGATGTTTACAGTGATCATCCTAATTATATTTACATGCAGGTATAATATGCAAATCAAATTAGAACATCACCTTCTCACCCTGCATTCTGAGTGCATTAAAATGATTATGAATGTATCAAAAACATCACTAAAGCACATTACTGCTTAGTGTAATCAGGAACAGGTGTGAATTGTATTTTTTCAGTTGATTTACCCAGGATAGTCCAAGTGAGATACAACATCTTGTTCTGAGCATGGCCCTGCTTTGACTCAATTGTACACCTTGGAGCATACGGCGGTCAAGTAACTTGCTCAGGGGCACACAGTGATTAAGTAATTAATTGTGGTGGAATTTGAACATGTGAGCTTCTGTTTCACAACTCATGCACTAAGCGCTACTGATTTAACCAGATCATTTTCTGTTTCTGTCAAGGCGACAGTTGAGACTAGTGATTGTGCTATAGAACTACAGCATGAACCTTTAGACCCAGATATACTGTAATTCTCACCACCACTTACTAACTGAAGAATCCTGAGCAAGTTATTAAGTCTTGCTTGTGATTAATCTCCATCTGCAGAAAGGATCATGCACAAAGAGGTGGTGGTGTTGCCATCTATTTTTTCCTCTTACATCCAGTTTGAACCTGTGCTGTCTGCCTCCTCCCCTTCTACCTATCAGATACCCCTCCTCAAACTTCCCATTCCCTTTTCAGTATCCAGATTCATTCCTGGAGTTTACTGCTGTCCTGGCACATTTCCCTCATCAGTCACTGAACTCCTTACCATCATATCCTCTCATGCATACTCTGCTGACTTACTCATCCCAGGTGATTTCAAACTGAGTTGGCTCTTCCCCTTACTTTGCAAATTATGTGAAAACATAAGCTCCCTCCAGCTCTCACAACCAATTTTTGATCATACTCAGCTCAACACAAATCCCTCAATCACCCCATCCTAGACTGGGTCCTCTCCTCACACCCCTGTCATATGTAACCCCCAGAGGGCGCTACCCTTAGGGCTACTACCCCTACCTGCCTCCACTGAGACAGGGTGAGGGGCCCAGATCCATTGACGGGTGCCTCCACCCAGAGGTCGGGGTTAATGCAGTCGGAACTGCCTTGGTCACAGCCCTCTGGGTTACTGCAACCCCCCTCTTGTCCCACTAGTGGCTCACACTGGTTACTACCAATTCCTTTCACCAGTACACTTACCCCCCGGGCAGTATCTCTCAGCTCACTCCGGAGACCCCCTGTAAAGTAAGGTACAGTTAAATCACAGTCACTATGCAGCAGTTCACCAGGGATGCACAGACCAGCCAGGGTGCAGTTGCAACACAACAATCTGATTTATTAGAGGGACGGATAACAAGGGAAAGGGGAAATCAGGTCAATTGGCTTATCACTATAATTATTTACCTAGAGCTCTGTGCACAGGCCTGACTCTAAGATTTGCTGTCCCTGGGTACCCAAGCCCTAACGGCTAGTCCAAACGTGGCAGCTGGTTGGGGCCCTTAACACAGATAACCATCCCAATTCTAAGCAGGTCGGCCTGGGACGAAGGTTTAATTAGGCAGTCAGCAGTATAACAATACAACGGGAAACCACTGTTGGCACACTCTGCAGGGAGCTACCCTGAATCAGTACTCACAACTCCAGCAAATAACGATTCCTTCAACACTGCCAGGGCTGAGCCTGAATTTCACCAGCCTTCTCACACATTCATATGGCAAACAACAGAGGGGTACCATACCAGGCAGCTGCTTTCAGGCCTTCACAAACTTGCAGAAGAACTCGGGCAGCAAACGGCAGCTTCAACATCATGGGTGGACCGAGCGCGATTTAGCAATTTTCTCCAGTCCTCTCAGGTTAAGCCTGGTGGTAGCTGGCTGGCACCAGCCTCCTCTGACTGCGCCAGCGATTTAATACGACTCACCCGAAGTGAAAAACGTCACCAGGCCTTCACGCTTCCCACGTGAACACTCACCAGCGCAGGAGCACACACCTTTTTCTCCCTCAGCCACAACGTGACTCCTCTTGGCAGCATTGAGCACTCCTCACAGATTGGGCGCTACCCGCTCCCATTGGCTGGCTGAACATGCCAGTCATTTCCTCCTGCTCTCAGTGGTGCGAAAAAGCGCCATAGCCCATAATGCCTTTCTCAAAGGGAAAACAGTTTCCCCGTTGGTCAGCCGACTCTGTAGGGTCCCGAGGTACTGATTGGTCCAATTCAGCAGTTCTGGACCAAAATGGAGGAGACAACTGAAACAGTCTTTACTGCAAAGGAAGGCAGGTTAGAACAACTACATTATCATTATTACTATTTCACGTTATTTCCAGCAACAATCACATCCTCAATAGAGCTCTCTCTGCACCACTAACGATGACAAAAAAGGAGCTAGTTTTCAGCATCCCAGGCGGGAATCTGGCATATAACCACACAGCCCCCCCATTTCAGTTAATTACGACTGCAACAGGCAGCCCTTAAAGAGACAGCTTACAGAGGCTTTTAAAAGCTCTCACTGGCTACCCGTTTAAATGTCTTTATGCTGATCAACAACCAGGCATGGAGCATGGAAACGAGCTCCGAGAAAGCTTTCAGGAACCCCCATTTGCAAGGGGGTTACACATATACTGTGTGCTGGTACCCTTCCAGTGCCCTCAGTGATCACCACATGGTCTACTGTCTTTGCAAGATACATTGTGCCAATACTTTCTCCAAATTCATACATGACTGATCCTTTCACTCTCTGGACCTGCCCTCCCTTCATGCCTACCTTGTGACTACCGACTGGTCCCCCATTTCAGCTGCCAGTAACATCAACATGGCCCTTGAATACTTTTATCAGAAGTCCTTATTCATCTCTGCCTGTAATCACCATACCCCTGGGAAAAAAAATCTAGGGTTTGAGGTTTTCACCTACTCTGGATCTCAGCTGAGTTGCTGTTCTGTCACTGAAAACATGATCTTACCTGCTAGACTTACAAGCCAACAAGTTCCCCATTTGATGTTTCTAGTTTCAGGGCCCTTCACAACAGCTGTATGAGAGTTACTAGGCTTGCAAAAGCTCTTCACTGTGCATCCATACTCTAAAAACTTAAGCACCCCTCTAAGTTCTATATGGTCATTCACACTCTTTTCTTCCTACCTCCCATCCTAACAGTGGGCAATACTCCTGTCTCCAACCCTGCCACTGTCATCATCTTTCAACTTATTTTTTTTTTTAACTCCTGTGCCTTTTCCCTCCTTTCAACTCCCACCTTCTCCACTCCCTCCCTGCTTCCCCCCACCTCAGTTCCCCTCCATCCCCCAATTTCCCCTGCCCCCTTGTTTTCTCCATCCTTCCCTGCTGAATGAAGTGCCAACAGTGCTTGTTTCACCCTTCAAACTGCTGCCATCTGTACTTTAATACTGTACCTAGCAGTGCCTTGTTCATATTCCAATTGTGTTCCAGTTTGCAGTTATATTACTAGTTGTTCTTTAGATGCTCTGCCTAGCTCTTCTTGCTCATTTTGTTACTACCTAATTGTTTAATTCATATTTTTGATTTGTGTAACCAGCTGTTGTAACCAGTTGCTGTACTCGCTTCATTTCCCACTCCCCCAAGGACACACCAGGAAACAAGCCAATTCAGCTCAGTATGTCTTTCCTGGTAAATCTTTTGAATAAATACATAATAAATAAATAATCTTAGCCCTTCTTTTTCACACTTCCTGACTCACTTCCCTTTCTCTCTCTCTGCTGCATACATGTATACACACACACACACACACACACACACACACACTTAGATTGCCTCATTCTCACGTCACCCTTTATGTGCCTAATGGCTTTTCTTATTAGCTGTTATATTACAAAGCTGTTTGACATACACTATATCCAAATTAGAACTACAAATGGTTATAAATTGAAAACAGGTAGGCTTTTTTAAAAATTATAAAATACAACCTTATTTCTAATGTATTATAATTCGAAAATAAATATTCATTGGCCATTTAAAACCATATCAACCAACAACAGCAAAAAAAAAAAAATAAGACAGGATTAGAGGAAGGGAAAACCTGCTTACTTGAGGACTTTGCAGTGGTATGGAGGTGCATGTTCTGCATTCCAGTACCTTCCACAAAGGAAGTAGTGACTATGAAAAGCTTTCTGTGAAGTTAGCGGATCTGTTTGGAGAAAACTTCTGTGCAATGAATATTACATGGTGTAGACCTCAGCATTCAAGCCACATGTGATACACTGTAACTTCAACTGACATCTGTATTAAACACAGACACATGGATACATAGACCGTGCCAAAAGAAAACAATCCAACAGCCTATTGAGTCTTTGCATATGTATACCTGAAGCCAGTCATGGCAGTCATACAATGGAGACTTAACATAGAAACATAGACTTTGACAGCAGATAAGGACCGCTTGGCCCATCTAGTCTGCCCATTTCCCTACCTACAGGATAGGCCGCAGATCCTACTTAACCAACAGCCTATTTCTTCCTACCCCCCACAAGAATTGCCTTATGTCTGTCCCATGCATTTTTGAATTCTCCCACAGTTTTAGACCCCACAACCTCCTCAGGAAGGCTGTTCCATGCATCCACTACCCTCTCTGTGAAATAATACTTCCTCACATTGCCCCGAACCTCCCCCCATCTTTAGATTGTGTCCCCTTGTTCTTGCACGTCTCTTTTTCTGAAAGATGCTACCCTCTTGGACTTTGTTGATTCCACTGAGGTACTTAAAAGTTTCTATCATGTCCCCCCTCTCCCTACTTTCCTCAAGGGTATACATATTAAGCTCCTTTAGTCTCTCCTGGTACGTCTCTTGCAGACCCTGCACCATTTTAGTTGCCCTCCTCTGGACTGCCTCTATCCTGTCTATATCCTTGTGCAGATGGGGTCTCCAGAACTGGACGCAGTACTCCAGATGGTGTCTCACCAACTGTCTGTACAGAGGGATAACAACTTCCTGTTTTCTGCTGGTGATGCCTCTCCCTATGCATCCCAGTATACCCCCAGCCCTCCCTACTGCCTTCTCACATTGCTTGCTAACCTTAAGATCATCTGATATGATTACCCCCAGGTCCCTTTCCTTTTTTGTTGTTGTTACTACCTCCCCCATTGTGTATTCCCTGGGTTCTTGTTTCCCAGGTGCATTATTTTGCACTTCTTTGCATTGAATCCAAGCTGCCATACTTCTGATCATTCCTCCAGCCTTGCCAAGTCCCTTCTCATCCTTTCCACGACTCCTTGTGTATCAACCCTGTTGCAGATCTTTGTGTCATCTGCAAAGAGGCATACTTTTCCTTCCAGTCCCTCCGCAATGTCACTTATGAAGACATTAAAAAGGACTGGACCCAGTACTGAACCCTGCGGTACCCCACTAGTAACCCCTCTTTCTTCAGAGTGGACTCCATTTACAATTACATTTTGTGTCCTGTTGTCCAGCCAATGTTTTACCCAGGCTACCACCCTGGGACCCACTCCGAGGCTGGTTAATTTGACTATTAATCTTTTGTGTGAGACTGTGTCAAATGCCTTGCTAAAGTCTAGGTAGGCCATGTCCACAGCCCCTCCCTGGTCTACTACTTTGGTCACCCAGTCAAAGAACTCTATTAGATTCATCTGACATGACCTTCCCGCTGTGAACCCATGCTGCCTTGGGTCCTGCCCCCACTGGCCTCTAGGTACTCAACAGTTCTTTCCTTCAGAAGTGACTCCATCACTTTCCCTACCACAGAGGTCAAACTGACAGGTCTGTAGTTTCCTGCCTCTGTCTTGGTCCCACTTTTAGAAGGGGAATCACATCCACCTTCCTCCAGTCCTCGGGTACCACACCAGCCTCCCATGATTTATTAAAAAGAGTAGCCAGTGGTTTCACTAGTTCCCCCTTAATTCTTTTAGAATTCTGGGGTGAATTCCATCAGGCCCCATTGCTTTGTCCACCTTCAGTTTTAGGAGTTCTTGCAGAACTCTTTCTTCTGTGAAAGGACTGGGATCGACCCCCTATGAAGAGTGCTTCTGTTAATTGGATTAGGCACTTCCCCCTCCTCTTTTGTGAATACTGAGCAGAAATATTCGTTCAGTATCCTGCTTTTTCACTGTCCCCCTCTGCCCACCCACTGTTCATTCTATTCAGCCTCACTATCCCTCCCTTTGTCTTTCTATGCTCACTGATGTACCTATAAAAGGTTTTATCCCCCTTCTTAACTGAGTTGGCTATCTTTTCCTCAGTTTGGGCCTTTGCTATTCTGACTTTCCTCCCTGCTTCCTTCTGCCTTAACTGGTACAGCTCTCTGTCCTGCTCCTTCTGTGTTTCCTTATACTTCCGGAATGCTATCTTTTTCTTCCTGACTTTCACAGCCACCTCTTTTGAGAACCATAGTGGCTTTTCTTTCATTTTGATTTGTTTATTTGCTTCACACAAAGGCTTGTTGCCTCTGTGATGGCAGTTTTGATGATTCCCCATTGTTGCTCCACACCTCCTTCTAGCCTGTTTGCTAGTGCTTTCTGAGGCACTCTCCCATCTTGCCAAAGTCAGCCCTCCTGAAGTCCAGTACCCTCACTTTTGTATGACTTGACTCTGTAGCTGAGTTTAACATGAACCACACTGTTTGATGGTCACTTGTTCCCAGATGGCAACCCACTTCTAGATCTGAGATCCTCTCACTGCCACCATTTGAGAGTCCGAGGTCTAAGATTGCTCCCTCACGAGTGGGTTCCGAAACTAGCTGTCTGAGGCATGCCACCTGTAGGGCATCAAGAATGGCCCTGCTCTTGGATGTGGCTGCAGCAAATGTGCTCCAGTTAACATCTGGCATATTCGGGTCTCCCATCAACAGTAACTCCCCTTTCTAGGCTATCCTAAGAATGCCTTCTATCATATCCTTGTCCATTCCTTCCCCCTGACATGGGGGTTTGTACACAACCCTTGTGCGGATTGTGGTGCCCTTTCCAGTCTCCAAGGTGACCCACAGTGCCTCCTCTCCTCCCTGTTTACTCTTTTGTTCAGTTGCTTTTATCCCTTCCTTTACATAGAGAGCTACTACTTCCCCTCTTCTCCCCTGCCTGTCTCTCCTGTAGGTTATGTACCCTGGTACCCTGATTTCTGTTCATGTTAACTTTATTTTATATAGGATCTTTTATACAAAGTATCACAAATGCTTTACAATTAATAGACTAAGAGGAAATCAGAACTTAACTGAATGATAATAGATAACAGTTAGGACACCAAAAATGAAAGACAATAATCAGTAACATAAATAAAAAATATCTAGGATTTAAATAATTTTTAATTATAAGATTTTGGTTCAGGTTGCAACATGTCAGATGTACCCGTGGTGTGCATATTCACACCATTTGATATTCCATGAACTGATGAGTCCAGACATGCAAAGTTGCAAAGGCTACCTTGATAAAATCTAAAGTTTACACTTGCTTTCATGGAGGCTATTGGACTGCAGAGCATTAGATTCCATAGCACTGTGACTGTTCATTCATGTAGAATTTCTCACCTTAAAGAAATGTATTTCTATATCATATAAGTCTATTTATAGATACTCCAACAATATTACTGACGTTGATATTAATCTAAATCAGGACTTTGCATCCTAATGACTGGGAGATGATGGCCCCTTGATATTCACTGTTCAGGAGGGATAGAGGGACTTGTAGAGGGAGAAGAGTTGCCCTTTTTATCAAGGAAGGCATTGATGTGATAGAAGATGGGTGCAATAGGGGTAGCAGTGGTGAGGTTGAGTCAGTATGGGTGCAACTCATGGCAGTCTCAGTCAGGAAAGTACGCTTGGGGATGATATATAGACCTCCAGGGAAAGGGGAGGAAAGGGACAGAAAACTCATAGATGAACTTGAAAGAGGGGTAGCAAGGGGAGAAAAAAGTGGTGTTAGGAGACCTGAACCTGCCAGACATCGATTGGGAGGTCCTAGTGGCCAAGCTTGTTGAATGCCTTCCAAGACTATCTACTGATGCAGCTAGTTAAGAAACCCACCAGTTAGACTGCAGTCCTTGATGTGGTGCTCACCAACTCAGAGATGGTGGGAGTAGGGGAGCCAATGAGGAACAGCAACCATAACTCTGTTTGGTTTGAATTGGCCCTCAGGGCTGACAAGCTACAATTGAGAACTGAAGTCCTTAACTTTAGAAGGGCTAACTTTGATTGGATGAGAGAACTGGTCAGGAATTAGTAGGGATGAAGGACATAGGTGGGGTGGAGGAGGCATCTAAAGTATGCATCAGAACAGCAACAAACAAAAACAGGTTTAAGAGACAACTATGGTTCTCAGCAAAGGTCAGGGAAGGAGCAAGGGCCAAAAAGAAGGCCTTCTATAAATACAAGAAAAAACAGGGAGGGGGGTTAGAATAGGAGGATTATCTACAGAAAAATATGGAGGCAAAGAGGGCTATTAGAAAGGCCAAAGCAGACAAAAAGCTGCATACCACAGAGGGATTCAGGAACGGAGAAAAACAGTTTTTCAAATATATTAGTGAAAAAAGGATAAAGAGTGGGGGAATCATAAGGCTAGTTTATGGAGGGTAGGGTGATAGAGGAGGATGGGAAAAAGGCTGCCATTCTAAAAGACTACTTTTGCTCAGCTTTCACCAAGGAGGACAGCGGGTCCATCAAAGCAACCACTAAGGGAATCCTGGAAATGAGACAGTCATTGTTTACTAGTGAAAGGGCTCTGAAAGGGCTGACTGCCCTTAAGATAGATAAGGCCCCAGGACCAGATGGGTTGCATCTGAGGATACTCAGGGAATTAGCAGCAGAGCTGGCCAAACCACTGGTATGTCTATTCCAACAGCTCACTTAGGTCTGGGGAAGTTCCAAGTGATTGGAAGGTGGCAGACATTGTACCGCTTCATAAAGGGGGAGATAAGGAGCAACCTGGGAACCACAGGCCTGTTAGTGTAACCTCTATAGTAGGGAAGCTGATGGAGTTACTTATCAAAGAGCTAGACTACCTGAAGAGCAACAGGCTACAGGATAGTAAACAGCATTGATTCATGGCAGGAAGATCTTGTCAGACTAACCTGGTAGTTTTCTTTGACTGGGTGACAAAGGAATTAGACATGGGCTATGCTTTGGATCTGTTCTACTTTGACTTCAACAAGACTTTTGACTTGGTATCTCACAAACAATTGCTCAAGAAGATGGAAGAACTGGCTGCAGCTAAATCCACAGTCTAACTGGGTGGGTAATTAGCTAGATTGGAGGCAGCAGAGTGTGGTGGTCAATGAGGTTAAATCAGAGGAGATGGAGGTTATGAGCAGCATTTCACAGGGATCAGTCCTGGATCCATTCCTCTTCAACATGTTCATAAGTGACATGGTAGACATTGTACCGCTTCATAAAGGGGGATAAGGAGCAACCTGGGAACCACAGGCCTGTTAGTATAACCTCTATATAGGAGGCAGTATGGCACAGTGGTTTAAGGCACTGAGCTGCAAACCTGGAGATCTGGGTTTAAATCCCACAGCCCCCACTTGCATACTGCGTGACCCTGAGCAGGTCACTTAACTTCCTTGTGCTCCCAGGTCACACCTGTAAACAAGCTTTCAGCTTAGTGTGTCTCTCCTGGTAAAAAATAATAAATAAAATAATGTATAGAAGGAATCCAGGGCAGGTTGTGTCTCTTCACAGATGACACAAAACTATGTGGGATGGTGGATAAGGATGAGGGAATAAGTGAAATGCAGAGATAACTACAAAAGCTAGAGGAGTGGTCAAAGGTTTGGCAGTTAAAATTCAATGCTAGAAAGTGCAAGGTAATACACCTAGGGGAAAAAAAACAAAGGCAGAGTACTGGATGGGAGGAGAGAGACTTAGCACTACAAGCTGAGGAATGGGATCTAGGAGTTATTAGTGACTCATTTAAGCAATCGAGTCAATGCAACAAGGCCTATAGCAAGGCTAACAGGATGCCTGGATTATTGGGAGGGGTACTGATAGCAACAGAAAGGAGGTAATACTTCCCCCCTACAGATCCCTGGTGAGGCTTCACCTAGAGTACTGTGCCCAGTTCTGGAGTCTGCACCTCAGAAAGGATAAGAACAGGTTGGAGACAGTGCAGCGTAGAGTAACAAAAATGATTCAGGGCCAGCAGGACAGATCCTATGAGGAGCACCTCAAGGCACAAAACATATATTCACTGGAGACCAGAAGGGAAAGGGGAGATATGCTAGAGACCTTCAAGTTCCTTAAAGGAATTAACAAAGTGAACTGCGGGGAACTATTTAGTCAGAATACCAATTTGAGGTCATGTGGTCATGAATGGAAATTAACAGGAGCTAGGTTCAGGGTAGATGTGAGGAAGTACTACTTTACAGAAAGGGTGGTGGAACCTTGAAACTGTCTGCCAATTGAAGTGGTGGGTGTGAAAACAGTCAGGGGATTCAAGCAGGGCTGGAACATAATGAAGGGAATAGTGGTTACCGGGGGTGACAGGACCAAGGGGGAGAATAGAGAGAGGACAGGGAGGGTTAGTACCCTGGAGGAACAGTTGTTTCCAAGGATTATAGGGAACTTGAGAAAACTAGATGGACCTCTGGACTTTTTCTGCTGTCATTGTCTATGTTTCTATATTTCTAAATGAGAAGAAAGCAAAACTCATGCTTTTCAGATCCACAATCACAACTTCTCTTTCTGGTGCCTTTGACATACACACACTAGATGATATGAAATTGGAGGATGTCAGCAGTTTGAAACTTCTAGGGATTCATATCAATCCCAGACTATTCCTCAAATTTCACTGTAACCATCTTACCATTCAACTAAATAGATAACTTGAGCTCCTTTACAGAGTTAAGCAGTACAGTGCCATACTGATGAAGCCTAAGTCATAGCAAACCACAGTATCCACTGCTAGATTATGGCGCCATTCTCTTTAGTACCTTGTTCAATAGGGCTTGTCAAGGTTCTTGTCTCTTTACATTTTGGTAGGGAGTTTTGCCTTTGTTGCATATAGTAGGATGAACCATTGCTTAACCACTAGGGATCTTGGAAGGTTATCCCCTGAAGCCAGGCCTGACTACTAGCTCAGAAGCACCACTTATAAAATCCTTGCTTCTAGCATCCTTCATATACATTGTGTCTCCATTTCCCAGACAGGCATCACTCACTTAGATCAGTAACAGCTATCAATTCTCCAATTCTGAACCCCAGTGGGTCAGAGGTCCTTGATTATACTGCTCCCAAACTCTGGAATGCCTTGCAGCCAATCTGAGGGAGGCACTGTCTCTATAATCCTTTAAACATTTGTTCAAATAGTACCTACTGGACCTTTGCATATGTAACTGTTTTACTTGAACTGGAATGTACTGGAATGCAATTGTTCAGGCATTTATGCCTACCTGTGCCTCTGTCATGTCTTGCATAATGTCTGGGTCACGCCTGTAAAAAGGCTCTGTCCCAGTGGGCTCCATTCAGTTACCAAAGTCTAAATAAATATTTGCCCTTGGCTAGGACCCCACCAAAATTGTTTTCTTAACTACTGTGTACAGTTTGTTGCTTCTGTATTATACGTGGTTATGCCTGGGGCTATTCATTTCTGTTTTTCACCCACAATTGCAAAATCACATCATTTGGTTTTCTTTACACTGATCAAAAAATCACAGAATCTCAAGGAATTTTGCATTTTATTGCAGAAAGAAACATCTATATTGTATGCATTTTGACAGTAATTATTTCTTGCACTATTTTCATTTTACTTGATATAATGTGTTACGCACTTAGCTTTCTTTAATTCTATTCATTTATACTGCAAACATAATAAAAGCTAGATATTGGAATCCTGGTAAAGTCCAGAAATTAGACAAACAATCACTAATGAAATTTCAACACATGAACATGGAATTTGATTACTTCATTCACAATAAATCAGTGACTCAACTGAACCTCTATAAGCTGGGAGGAGGTACAGTATTTATTTCCCTAAGTTAGCACTTTGAAACTTAAAAATACAGTTCAGGGTGGTTGTCCATTCTGAAATATAGCTCAATGTATTTTTATAATTTTCTGTTCTATACAATGATCTAACTAATTGTAGATGCATTCTTGATGCTAGTAATATGATCTGATTTTGGTTTGAAATTGAGCACCATCGACCTGAGATAACTATGAATCCCACTGGTTATCACTGGGGCTCAGAGACAGTGCATCTTGTTGCAGTGCAACAGACCAGGGTTCAAGTTTGACATCACATTGCATCTTACAGTCCCCGAGTTTATGGTGAACAGACAAATCATGGAAGCTGCATGTTTACTCAGTGAAGAAAAGCCTAGCATATGTTGCTAAATGGCCAATGCAAAAGTAGACATTGGCATCAGTCTCACAGGAGACTTCACCTGTGCTACAAAAGGAATGGAAGGGCATGCCAAGGAAGAGGCATATGTCAGCATTTGATATGATTTATTTAATATATGTTAAAACAAACTGCATAACTGGTACAGCAGGTATAAACAAGCAAAAAAGTATACCACCGGTGCCTGGGAGTTCTCAGCTCCTTCTTCAGGGAGGATATACTCCTCATCTGTGCCCCTTGTGCTCATGGGTTGGCGTAGGTGATGCATCTAGTACAGTGTATGTCATGTTCAGAACCCTGTCCCATTTTAGCTAAAAGCTAGGAGTTTGTTAAAGAAAAAAAAACATCACAGGCAGGAAGGCACTAATGCTTTCCAGGATTAGCTAGTTATTTTTCTTACTTATTTGTTTACCTAGGGACACTCATAAAAGACAGCTAATTAAGTGTGATGTTTTGAGAATAAAACGTCAAGGAGGTCAGATCAGAAAATCAACATAAAACCCCAGAAGGCTGCAGGAGAGATGTCTCTACTCTCTCCTGGATACTCGATTCTCTGAGAAGAAGGTGAAGGCTGCCTAAAAAGTGAGAGGAAGAATGAGCTAACCTAGTCAAATATGGTAACTTGAACCTGCAAGGGATTACTTCTAACTAGAAAGGGGGTCTATGATTTTGATACATACAAGAATATTTGCAGCTAATATGAAGTGCAAAAGACTCTGCTGAACCTTGATGTACAACAGTAACAAAATGAATAATCTGTTTACCATTCTGAAGCCATCAAACAACATATATACTTTTTGTTTATTTTTCTGTTTTGAATAAAATTATGCTATTTGCACCTTGTACCATTTTCCATTGTCTGTGTGTTTCCTGGTTCAGTACTCTACCACACAGTGAGGATGCTAGACAAGTAGAAAACAGTGCAGCAGAGACTAAGTAAAAAAACATTATTCACTGCAGTTGCACAGCATCTTTAAATAATCAGTCTAAATATATGTCAGCTATGATTTAGTGGACATAAGGAGTCTAGAACCCTTTTAAGCTCTAGTCACATAAAGTATGAGAAATATTCAGAAAACTCCAAAATTAAAGACAAGGAGCTCAGTTTGCAAAGGGCTGGGACTAATGCAAGATTCTTGCATCCAAAAAATGATGCAAGGGGGACAGTGCACCAAACTTTGCATCAATCCTGATTCTGAAAGCAAGCCTGCACCCCCAGTGGGGCTGCCTGTGCCAAACCTGCTAGCAACAGGCTTGTGCTGAGTCCAAAGATGAACTGAGGTGGAGAGGGGCTTGCAGCATATGCAATCTGCCATATCCCCATGACTGGGATTCTGAAGCATAGACTGACACCTCCCGTCCTTGACCAGCCAGACTTAGTCTAACAGCAGGATGCACTGACATCGGCTATAAGAGCTGACTGGCCAGGGTTACCAGGCACAGGCAACATGAGGCACACCATAGGCCAGGGCACAGGATTTGCTACAGTGTGCTCCAGAAAGCTAGGGACTGTGAAACAGCCATGCACTGCTGGGAATGCCAGGGAACACACATGGCACATGCTACCTTGGTGACCATACCATCACTGCCTGTACAGTGACTGTCAGAGGCAAACTCTGGTGCTGCATCAAGGCATGTCATTGGCAATGGCCATGCCAGATGGTCCTCAAGATCAGGGATACCCCTGCCAACCAGCATCCCCGGGGCCATCTCTGTCATGAGGACACCATTGGCATAATTTTCTTGGCTGTCATAGACTGAGTGGTCTGACGAATGAGCCCAGAGAAACAACAGATGGACAATGTAGTGGTGCGGAGATTGTGGGTATGGCCAGCACAAAGTAAGAATTGTTCTCCACATGGTAGCATATTGTGTACTGAGGTCATTGCATGGTGCATTAGGCCAATGGGCTGTTCTGGGACTGTGGTTTGTGGATGCTCGGTGACACTTCTTTGTATCTGGGTATATGGCATAGGGCTGTACTTGCCATGACATCACCAATATTGACCAGTGTCACATGGGGCACAACACCCATGTCCCCTCCAGTGGGGTAACATCCTGCCCTCTCCTCCTGTCCAGCACACACCAGGGGGACCTGAGGTGCCTGCTGTGGGGTTGTGTGTCCATCATGATGTACTGGTTCCCTGGGGCACTGCTGGAGGGCTGAACCACACCTCTGTCAAACCTCTCCCATGCACTAGGTTTTGATGCAAGTGAGCAGTTGCAGCAAACTGAGGAAGTCTGGAACCTGGACCCCACCTGTTTGAGAATTGGGTGCAGGTTCCCTGGCACACTGGCATTCAGCACAAGCTGCTGTTTGCCACAGCTTGCTTCAGTCTAATGGCTGGTTTGAAAATCAAGCCCATGATGTTTACAACAGACAGATTAGACTTCAAAGCCAATCATTGTGTTTGCATACCCACTAAATTTATGTGCCAGCTATGGTGACTACAATGGGACATAACATATAATCAACTGTCATTACACTCAATAGCACCACAATATTGTCTCTATCCAAAATCTGTATGTTCAGCAACTGTAAAATATAGCAAAAGAGTGCAGTTTGAGAGGAAAGAATATATTGTTTGAAAGATTTGCCTTTCTACAGAGTCCAAAGTCATGGTCTCATTATGCTATACCACTGCATGACACAAGTAAATCTATAGAAGTTAAAAATATAGCTGTAAGAAAACCAGTAGGAATGGCAATCCTGTGTTCAACTAATGTCATTTTATTTATTGGAAAACCACTGATACTTCCATGGGGCCCTAGATGTTGTTTATAGATATAGACATGTGACATGTCTCATATTTACTTGCCATAGAAACAAACATTTCTGTCAAATGTACATAGAATTGAATGACATACAGTAACAGATTAGCTGCCATATTGGTCCTTGTAAGAACAGATACAAAAGCAAATGGTTTGATACCTTTTATTGGACCAACATAGATGTTACAAGAAGAAAACAATGTCTAAGCTTTCAGACTAACCAAGTCCTTCCTCAGACATGTAAGACAATTGTTGAGAGAGTCACAATCTATTAACACCCAGATGATACCTAAAAAAACAGAAACAATTCTCATTGGTTAGAAGTACCTATTTCATAAAATCACAAATTTCAATGGAATGAATAGCATCCATTTTGCTTGCTATTACTGAGAATCTTTTCAAGGTCAACCCTATAGATAAGGTAAACACTTAAGCAGGCAAAGTCTGTAACTGAAATTATTAATGAATGTGTGTGTTAGAAGAATACATTCAAAATTAAAAGCAAGACCCTTAAATTAAAATCTGTACAACAGAAATATATGTCTACTCTTATTAACATACATATATTTCTGTTGTAAAGTTTATCATACTATACTATCAAGTTTTAACTTGGACATTTATGGTATTAAATCTAAGGGTCTTGCTTTTAATTTTGAATGTATTCTCCTAACACACAAATTTGTTAATAATTTCAGTTACAGACTTTGCCTCCTTGAGTGTTCAACTTATCCATGGGTTTCACCATGAAACGATTCTCAGTAATAGCAAGCTAAAGGGATGCTATTCATTCAGTTTAAATTTGTTATTTTATTGAAATAGGTACTTCTAACCAATGAGAATTGTTTCTGTTTTTTCATGTATAATCTGGGTGTTAATAGATTGTGACTCTCTGAACAATTGTCATAAGTCTCCAAGGAATGACTTGGTTGATCTGAAAGCTTAGACATTGTTTTATTTTTGTAACATCTACGTTGGTCCAATAAAAGATATCAAACCATTTGCTTCTGGATCTAGAATTAAATGAGACATCTCTCCCATTCAATTGATTTGCACATAGAGTTTTTTATTCTTTTTTTTCTCCCTCTTCCTTCCCTGAAGCCCTCCTCACAGTGCCAGCTTCTCCATAGCCTTATCCTTGTAAAGTCACTCAGTTTTAACCCCCCTGCCCCATAGTGGGGCCTCCTACTGGACCTTAAGTTGAGAATTGATAGAGTTGTTCAGGTGGGATCTTAGGCTTAGGAAAGGTGATATTGGGGCAGACTATGGTGGGAGACATTTTTACCTCTTTCTCCAACATACTTTTGGCTCCTAAACACTGACAAGCATGTTTTCAGTCAATGATGGGAGTATGTGTGCACCTCCCTCTACTCTGAGCAAGAGTTACCCACCCTGTGTATGGGACTAGGGAAAGTGATATAAAATATGTGATTCACCTGTCACTTCCTGGCCTTGGCACAAGGGGGTTCTCTTTGCTATTCCCCTACCCAAGAAAATACTCATGCAACTTCATGAAGCACTGTAGCTCATGTTGCAGACTGTGGTGACCCAAATCCAGAAGATGAACCCACATCACCCACACAGTACCATGATAGGCTACTTTGGGTCATCCAACTGTCCCATTTGCACAGAGTATACTGTTCATGGAAGGACGTGTGCTGGGTATGATTTCCACATACTTTTTGGAATGTTTCAAGTTAAAAGAACCCTGGGAAGTTGTATAATTTTGCATATTTAAAGATTTTATGGTGCCAGGAATACCCACAAATAGAATACTATTCCTACATATTGCACCTTCCAGAACTCCACCTTGGAACTCATTGCAACTCACATTAAATTAATCATAAGTGGTGTTGTAAGATGTGTAATAATAGGCAATGTGGTCTAGAAGTGAGAGTACCAGCTGGTAAACTGGGAGATCACAGGTGCAAAGTCAGCTACAGCCAGGTACTCAGTGTGACTGCAGCAAATCACTTAACCTTTCAGCACTCCAGTCCACCCAGATACAAAATAGGTAGAAGCAGGACCACACTGGAAATTAAATGCATCTCAGCTGGGTTATCACAGGCAAATAAATTGTAAGCAAAAAAAAAAAAGTAGTAACTGGCCTGTCCTGTTTTGCTACTTGCCTATAATCGATTGTACCATATTATAATCTTAGGCTGCAGACTGTCATTTTATCCAGGTGCACACTGTGGAGATGAATCAATAGCTCAGTGACAAGGGCTAGTGATAATCTGTCCAGAAAATTAAATAAAGAAAATGAGAAATAAGAAAATGAATCAATACATTATTAAATATAGTTGTATATTGTTAAAAGAGCAGCTAATTTCTTGTTCCTTTTCTAAATCAAGCTGTTGAGCTTTATCAGACTTTTCCATTTTGAGTTGGCCCCATTTGCTGAACTAATTGGAAAGAGAACTAAATTCAGAAAACTTTAATTTGTTGACAGATGGACTAGCAAATACATACTGCTTCTATCATTTGCAGTAGCTGCAGAGCACACACTATAAGTTTGAAAGGCTGAACTTTTTTATTATTATTGATAGGACTGTAGTTTAGGTGTCAGATAGTTCCAAGCAAAACTTCCCATCTATAATGAAATCTGTAACTATCTATTAAAAATAATATACAGCACAGAATGCACAGTGGAGTACAGCAATATGTTGTTTGTTCACCATGTGGCCTCCTTAATTCCAAAAGATTACTATTTTCTATCAGAACATGTCAGCTTGAATTAGTAAGCATGCTGTTAACAGTAAAGGTACATGAAATCGTTTTTCCTCCCCAAAGCTAATCACATTTTCTTCCCAAAGCTATGAAGAATTGAAAAAAATGCATTTTATTTATTGAAAATACACTTCTAATTATGATTTTTTAGATAACAAGTGCAGAAATCATAAAACCTGATATTCAGAATGAAGGGGAACATGGAACTGAATTATTGTGTTACTTCCTCTCTGGTGTATAACAACACAGTCAAGAATATTTCAAGAAACGTTTTTATCAGTAGGTAGCTTGACTATTTATTACTCTTGTAACCAGTCTAAACTTCACACAATCCTTCCTTCTTTCCTGGAGTAGCATCATGGCTCACCTGATTGCTGATTTTGCTATCCAGTCCCAGGGGAATGCACATATGATTGTTCCAGGACCTCTCTATTCTCTTTCAGTCACTTGTGGAGAGAAGAAATACAAACAAGGGCTGCAGCCTGTGTCTGTCTGAACAAGGATGTGTTTCAACACCTTCAATTCAAAAGATTTTTCTTTTTCAACATCTGTTGATTCTGAACCAAGTTCAGTTGCTGCATGTGCCAGTAGTGGGATAAAGGCTTAAGATGACTAACGTTAACACAGAGGAAAAATTGCTTCTGTCTTTTCAAATTGTGCCCAGGACATACTGCATGTATTTACATAGAAAACATAGATACATAGAATTTAACGGCAGATAAGGACCACTTGGCCCACCTAGTCTGCCCATTTCCCTACCTAATGGATAAGCTGCAGATCCTAGTTACCCAGCAGCCTACTTCCTCTCACAAAACCAAAAATAGCTGCTCAAACCTTTAAATTACTACACACTGGAATTCACATTTCTTATAAGGGGTGCTGCTAGATGGTGACAAATAACAAACAAAGAAAAATACTAGCGCACACCCTCCAGTGTGTAGTAATTTAAAGGTTTGAGCAGCTATTTTTGGTTTTATGGTTTTACTTGAATTTGGGGAGTTTATGGTGCTCCTCTATAGCATTCTCCCTTTAAAATGCCTGTGTTATATCCCTTCTGGGAGCACAGTATAAAGTGAGTCAATTGGTAGCCATTTAGGCACTTGAAAGTTAAATCACCTGTGCAAAATCCCTGCGGGGAGCACAGTATAAAAGCAGTTAGCTAGTAGCCATTGAGGCATTGGAAAGTTAGGGACTAAATCGAAGGGCCCCACTTTGACATTGGTGATTTAGCTTACTCAAATTGGAATTCCAGTCTGAAACTAAGAGGACCCTCTCCTCACATGGAGCTTGAAAGTAAATATAGCTATTTTTGGCATTTGAAAGTTTAAATGTTATGCTATGTGGGGAGGGAGAGGGTGTGTGCTAGTATTTTTGCTTTGTTTACTTCCTCCTACACCCCACTAGAATTTCCTTATGTCTCTCACATGCATTCTTGAATTCCTCCACTATATTTGACTCCATGACCTCCTCAGCGAAGCCGTTCCATGTATCCAAAACCCTCTCTTTGAAAAAATACTTCCTCACATTACCTCTGAGCCTTCCCTACTCTATCTTCAAATTGTGCCCCCTTGTTCTTGCACATCTCTTTTTCTGAAAGATGCTACCCTCTTGGACTTTGTTGATTCCCTTGAGGTACTTGAAAGTTTGTATTATGTCCCCCTCTCCCTCCTTTCCTCCAGGGTATATATATATTAAGCTCCTTTATTCCCTTGTCATATGTTTTCTGGTGCAGACCCTGCACCATTTTAGTTGCCCTCCTCTGGACAGCCTCCATCCTGCCTATGTCTTTGTGGAAATGGGGTCTCCAGAACTGCATGCAGTACCCCAGATGGGGTCTCATCAACTGTCTGTGCAGAGGGATAACAACTTCCTGTTTTCTACTAGTTATGCTTCTCTCTATGCATCACAGTATCCACCCAGCTCTCCCTACTGCCTTCTTACATTACTTGCCCACCTTTAGGTCATCTGATATTACTACCCCAAGGTCCCTTTCCATTTTTGTTGTTGTTAGTATCCCACCCTCCATTGTGTGCTCTTCTCCTGGGTTTTTGTTTCCCAGGTGCATTACTTTGCACTTATTTGCACTTCTTTGCACTAACTCTAAGCTGCCATACATTTGATCATTTCTCCAACCTTGCCAAGTCCCTTCTCATCCTTTCCACCCTACCTTGTGTATCAACCCTGTTGCAGATCTTTATGTCAACTGCAAAGAGACATACTTTTCCTTCCAGTCCCTCCACAATGTCACTTATAAAGACATTAAAGAGGAATGGTCCCAGTACTGAACCCTGCAGTACCCTACTAGTAACCCCCCTTTCTTCAGAGTGGACTCCGTTTACTATTACCCTCTGCGTCCTGTTGTCCAGCAAATGTTTTACCCAGGCTAACACATTGGGACCCACTCAAAGGTGGGCTAACTAGTATATTAATCTTTTGTGTGGTACTGTGCAAAATGTTCTGCTAAAGTCTAGGTAAGCCATGTCCACAGCCCCTCCCTGGTCTACTACTTTGGTCACCCAGTCAAAGAAATCTATTAGATTCATCTGACATGACCTTCCCACTGTGAATCCATGCTGCCTTGGGTCCTATGCCCCACTGGCCTCTTGGTACTTAACAGTTCTTTCCTTCAGAAGTGATTCCATCATTTTCCCTACCATTGAGGTCAAACTAACAGGTCTGTAGTTTCCTGACTCTGCCTTGCTCCCACTTTTCTGAAGTAGAATCACCTACACCCTCCTCCAGTCCCCAGGTACCACCCCATCCTCCCATGATTTGTTAAAGAGTGTAGTCAGTGGTGTCACTAGTTCTACCCTTAGTTCTTTCAGAATTCTTGGGTGAATCCCGTCAGGCCTCATTGCTTTCTGCCCCTTCAGATTTAAGAGTTCTTTCAGAACCCTTTTTTCTGTGAATGGACAGGTATCAACCCCCTATCCAGAGTGTTTCTGCTGTAGTTGCCACTCACTCACAACACTCTGTTCTGAAGCACCCTTTAAACGAAAATTAATCTAATCAATGGCCAGCATATTCTGAAAGAGTACTGATACAGAGCAACCATAAAGGTTTATGCTATATATATATATATATATATATATATATATATATATATATGATTTTAATGGTACTGCCAGAAGTACCCCCACAGTTTTTATTCAGCTGTGTGATTTAATCCTGGGAGAGAGAGAGTATGGTTTTTTATTCAGATTCAAGTATTTGGGACATGGGGAGGATGTATTTGTTTATTCCAAATTAAAAGCAAGTTCAGTTAATTAACACTAATTACTTCTAATAGCACTTTTAGAAGTCTGAACATTCCATTCATTAACCCTCATACAAAATGCCACTTCCGAGAGACTTAGTCAGCAGTTCATGGCACTGTACATATTAAAAGCAGCCTGTAGTATACTGCTAAAGCAGGTGGCCTCAAGCCTCAAATCCTGGTGACCTCTAGTTACAGTACATACCAGAGCCATACCACAGCTTAACAGCAGTCCTGCTC
This sequence comes from Neoceratodus forsteri, assembly GCA_016271365.2. Taxonomy (NCBI): domain Eukaryota; kingdom Metazoa; phylum Chordata; order Ceratodontiformes; family Ceratodontidae; genus Neoceratodus; species Neoceratodus forsteri. Next base: position 1,320,432,978 of record CM028132.1, read on the forward strand.
ACCATTTTCATTCCAAATACACTGATATAATATTTCTTCCCTACTACAGCATCATGTAACATTTTAGCAAATGAGAAATGTTGGAGGAGAGGGAAGGGATCCTACATCTACCAAGTATGCCCCTGCCTCAAAAGCAGGGATCAAGAAGGACGCTGTGCAAATGTATAAACTGAGATGGATTGAGGACTGATCCAATTCTGGGCACCCTATGATCCCACTGGCAAACAAACATTTTCTCAGTTTTACACTGAAAGCCTTTACTGTATTCATATTCACTGTCCTTTCTGGTAAACTGTTCCATAGGTTCACCACTGTCTGTGACAAGTGCCTCCTAATGATTCCTCTAAATTTGCCAGAAGGACTGAGTGAAATGTAATTTTTGCCAGTGGAATTCAGGTAAAATTACAATTCTAGTACTATGAAATTTCACAGAATCTCTGCAGCATTTGCCAAGTGTTAAAATTCTGTGATTTCCATATATTTTTAAAACTACTTTTCCAAACTGCATAACAGTCAGTACATTCCACATCATCTAACTCATGGATATGTGTACCAAGATTTAGATCTTTAGCAGTAAAGGGGGAGCATTTAAAAGCAGTCCCCTTTGCAGCTTTGAAGGTGGACAAGGCTATGGGACTGGATGAGATATACTCAAGGGCACCGAAAGAAGGCAGGGAGGTGTTTTCTGCATCACCGACAACCTTGTTCAGCAGCTCACTGGAAACAGGCATAGTTCTGGAGGACTTGAGAACAGCTGATATGGTCCCTCTACATAACAGCAGCAGTAGGGAGGTGGGTAGCAGCTACAGACCAGCCAATCGTACATCAGTGGTGGCAAAATTATTGGAAGTCCTACTGAAAAAAAAGACTAGTACAGTATCTTGAATCCAACGGGCTGCTAATCACAGACAGCATGGACTCACTTGGGAGGGGGGAGTTATGCCAAATGAATCTGACAGATTTATTTGAATGGGTGACTAGCGAAATAGATCATGAGAAGACAATGGACCTGGCCTAGGTCTTCAACACTGTGCTACACAGGAGACTGATAAAAAAATTGAGCAGCCTAGGAGTGGGATTAAAAGTGGTGAAGTGGGTTAGAAGCTAGTTTATGGATAGGAGATAAAGGGTGGTAGTTAATGGCACTCACACTTCAGGAGAGGGACCAGCAGGGCTGCCACAGTGCTCAGTACTTGGACTGCTTCTCTTCAATGTCTTTATAAATGACACTGCAAAAGAAATGAAAGGGAATGTATGCATTTTTGCAGATGATACCAAAATCTGCAAAAGGGTGGACACTCAGAAGGGGATAGGAAGAGTGTGCAGGGATCATGGAAAACTTCAGGCACGGTCAAGAGTATGGTAGTTGGGGTTTCATGCCAAAATATGTAACATCATGCACCTAGGACATAGGAGATGACAATAGGGTGGGGGACGTACTGACAGTCACTAAACTTGAAAGGGACTTTGGGGCTATTATATTTGATGACCTCAGAGTGTCAGTCCAGTGCAACAAAGTAGTGGGTAGGGCTGGTGGGATGATGGGTGCACAATGATGGATATCTCCAGCAGGAAGAGGGAGGCACTGTTGCCACTTTATCAGTCACTGGTTAGACCCTACCTGGAGTACTGCATACTGTTTTGGAGGCTGCATCTAAGAAAGGACATAGAAAGGATGGAGGCAGTTCAAAGGATGGCAAATAAAATGGGGCAGGGGTTGCATGAGAAGCCCTTTGAATACAGTCTGAGGAACCGCAACATGTAGACCCTGGAAAATTCTTCATTTATTTCAAAACTGGTTACCGAGAGAGGCACACTGAGCTGCAGCTTGTTTCTAGGCATGATCTAGGGGAGGAGAAAGGGTTGGGAAACTATGACAAAGATTACAGAAAGTCAGATGATGTGGTTACAGTGAAAATGACAATAAAATGTAATAGTAGAGTGCAGAACAAACAAGAAAGCAAGATTGTTGCATATAATGAGGAAAAAAAAATAGCATGCAAATCAGCTCTGCAAGAACTGATTATTGCTTGAATGAGCAGAGATTGACCTAGACTTGAGGGGAGCAGTGAAACAGGCTCATTAGACTACACATGAAATAGCAAAAGCCATGTCGTTAGGGTAGGAGGGAAAGGTAGTGGAGGGCAGAATCACAGGGGAAGGGTTTGGAAGGGTTCATGTAGATGATTGACAGGAACAGGAGTCATAGGGGAGATGTTTTAGCTGGTGACTGATGGAGAGAAGGGAGGTAGAGAGACAGATGGTCAAAGGTAGCTGGTTCCAGAGGGAGGGGAAGGGGTAGGAGAATACAGATTTTTTATCTGAGGAGTGAGGGTGGAGGATGGAGAAGGTGTGAGGGTCCCTAGAGCATAGGGAGTAGAAGGAGAAGGGGATGGGGGAGAGGAATGAGGAAGGTATGATGAGGGGAGGGTCCCAAACCAGTATTTATAGATGATGGAAGCACAGCGGGACTGGCAACATGAGGGGGGAGGAGGAGGAGGATGGATGAGGAGGAGAATAGGGAATAGTGGTGGGTACAATACTGTGAGTCTGTAGGATAGTGGCAGAAGGTATTGCAGAGGGGTGTCAAGTCTGGCAAGGGTTGGGGCAGTGCCATAAACCACATTTGCATGGTTGAAAACCCAACCATTTTGGTGACCAGCTCCCAGCACACCTGGGGAGAATTACAGTCTATATTGTGCTACGGGGAACCAAATTTGGGGTGGAATTTGCAAAGGATGATGTCAATGTGGGCTGAGAAGTCAAGCCTGCAATCTTAACCACACACCGAGGGACCTGAAAGTTGGGACTATTTCAAGGAGTATTACATCCAGTGTGGAGGAAATGGGGAGGGGGAGAGCCTGGACAATTTCTGGCTGGTACAAAAGGTCACTGACACTATTTTTTAGTACTGACCTCAACTGGAACCAATGCAGAACATTTGAATGTCTTGCTGAAGCAAGACTTCCACAGATGCAGTTGAGCAACTTGAAGTGCAGAGAACTGTGTCATCTGCATATATGTGACAATGCAAGTTGGCACAGACAGAAGGGATGTCATTTAGGAAGATGGAAAATAAAATTGGAACCAGAATGGAACCCTGTGTAACCCTGGCCTGGATAGGGAGGGATGGGTACAGAGCCCCTCCTACCTGTACTGACTGTTGATGACCCAAAAGCTAGGAACAGAACCATTCAACAGCGGGGACTGAGAAGCTGACTGAGCTCATCTTACCTAGGATGGAGTCAGTGACCTGAAGCAGGGAGGAGACAGTAGAGTGGTACTTCCTAAAACCAGATTGGAAGGGGGAGAAGAAGTTAGAGGAGTTAAGGAAGTCTGCAAGCCATGAGTAGACCAGTTTCACTTGTAGCTTTGCAAGACAAAGGAGGGAGATAGGTTGGGAGTTGCTAGGGTTGGAGGGGGGAACCTTGGCAATCTTCCTAGACTGAGGCACAGCAGACAGGGTGAAGAAGAGGTTCAAGACAGGAGCTGAGAGATGGAGAAGTGTTGGTTCCAAACCATCTGGACTCGATTTGGATGGACTGAGTGAGGAAAGGGCAAGCAGGATTTCCTGGTGAGTGGCAGGTGGAAAATCAAACCCAGGGGAGGATGAGGGAAGGGAGGAGGACATGGGGAGAGGAGGAGAGGAGCCAGAAGGGGGGGTGAATGGAGAGCACAAGTGGTGAAAAACTCATTGAAGTGAGCAGCAACAGAGGGAGGGGCAGATACTGATGAATCAATATCCATGAGAACCAGGGGAAAGGACTGGGCTGGAGGGGTCAAAAGGAAATGAATCACCTTCCAGAATTTGGCATGGGAGTTAAGATTATTCTGGAAGATGACCTCAAATTAGAGGGACTTAGCAGTATGAATGGTATTTTTTGCAAGATCCCCTAAGCACCCTGTAAGAGAGGAGGTCCAACAGGGAGTAGGATAATTTATACCTGGCCCAGTCATGATCACAGGACTTGCACATGACTTTCTGGGCATGCTTGTCTAAGACAGAAGTAAAAGCAGAGTGGATAAGGGACAGTGCCATGTCAATGTCTGGGTCAGAGAGCATGGGGGAACAGTCAGTTTTAGCCAGGTCATGTAATAGAGCTTCTTTTTTCAGTGACCAGAGGGAACTGTACTAGATGTACATGTGGGAGGAGGGATGGAGCCAGACTTTCCTGACAAAATGTTATGCAGTAGTCACCTGAAGGCATCCGGAAATATACCTGCTGCAAGAGGGTATGGTTTAATGAATGAGGATTGAGATGAGTGGTGAGTTGTGAAAGATTAAGGGATTCAATCCTGGGGAGGTCAGCCTGGAGACCGGGGAAAGCCAAATAATGTTAAAGTCCCCAGGAGGATAAGCTTACCAGCAGGTGGGTGTGAGGTGAAGTTAGAGAGTGAGTACACCAAACAGAGGGGGAAGATTCTAAGAGAGGCACAGAAAACACCAAAAAAGATGGGTAATAAGGAGGGAAATGAACATCTGTCAAGAAGAAACTCATGGATGGAGGGTGCAGTTTTCCTGAGAGTGATTGTGTAGGAGGGGTTATGCCAGACATACAGTATAGATTGAGAGTGATTGTGCAGTAGAGGCTGTGGTGAATGTATAGGGCAACATCACCCCTTTGTTTACCCCTGTCCTGCCTGACTAGTTTATAATCAGGGATGGCCAAGCTAGAACCAGGAATCCTGAAAGATGACCACAATTCCACAATATAAATGAGGTCTGGAGAGTGTTGACAAACCCATTCATTGAGGAGTCTCAGTTTAGGGATGAGGATCCTAGCATTGAGGTTTAGAGGAGGGGAAGGGGGGGAGGGAGAGAGAGAGAGACTGGGGCTGAGTTCCACATTGCCAGTATGGAGGTGAAGCAGGGTAAGGAGGCATAGAATGCATTAAGACATACGTCACCTAGTCCGGGGGAGAAGATGGATGGGGATGGGTTGGAAGAGGAACTCCAGGTTGAGGGGTAGGGAAGGAAGGTGATTAGGATGGATAGGGGAGAAGGGAAAGGGAGATGGGTGGAAGGGGAAGGAAAGGGGAAGGGGTGGGGAAGGGGTTGAGGGTATGAAGGGAAAATGGAGGAGGCAGAGGAGCAGGACAGGGAACATAATTAGCAGCTAGACAGAAAATCTGAAATAAGCAAGTTGTTCAGACAGTACCAATATGTGTAGCAATAAAAAGGCAACCAGAGAGTAGTGAGCAGTTAAAATAGCAGGTGAATGGTAATAAAACTGTCTTGTGCAAACAGATAAAAATTAGACAGAGCTGAGGAGGGGTGTAACCAGTACAATTATCCTAGATATAGCAGCAAATAAGGCATATGTAAACACAGCGGTAGGCTAGCACACACTCTGAATCACTATAATAGGAAGTGAGGTAGGGATACAAGGTATACACAGCTAGGACAAAGTTAGAGTACCCTATTAACAACAATAAAAAACTTCAAGGCAAACAGGCAAATAGCCGTTTAAGCAAGTTGAATACAATATGCAGTCTAAAATTTGAGCAGGATGCTGCAATCATGTCTGACCCAGACAGGATAACTTAGGATTAAGCAGGACAACACAAAAACTAGGACACAAAACTAGCAATGGTACAGTACTCAGATAGTGTAATGGTGAAAGCAGCAGAGTGAGAAGAGGGAAAAAAGGACAGTGAGAAGTGACATGATACTGCAGATACCACAAGTACTTCACAGTGGATAACAGGGTGCAGGAGCAGAGTATCTTTCAAATGAGTAACAGCACCAGGAGCAAGGGTCATGAGATGACGTAGTTCTATGTGAGAACACTCCCAGCTAGGCACCTCATTCTAAGTATTTATGCCAGGGGGCTTTACTCCCTGCTCCCCAAACCCTCCTGCACCCCCTCACTAAAAATAACCAACTCAATAGGGGGTGCATGTCAGGGAGGGGGGCAACTGTAATTAAAAATAAAATTAACACCCTCTCCCATAAAGAGCACAAAATATTGTGCTCCTCCCCAGCCCTGAACCCTGCACCCTGCCCACTGTTGCCAGCCACCCTTCACCACCACGCCACAAAGCCAGCTCAGCGGCTTCCCACCTCACCATCCCTCGCATACCTTTCCCCTTCTTCCAGTCTGCGTGTTGCTCTTCCCTTCGCCCTGTCCTTCCCCGTCACTATCTATTCAGGGTAGCTGACATTGCAGGTGCTGAGACTGAGTCGTTCATATTTGAGTCACTCAATCTCAGTCCCCGTATTAATGGTATACCCAATGAAGCGAGAAGGGAAGTTTTTGACAAATGTGAAAAAATACTTCTTTACTGAAAGATTGGTGGACACCTAGAAAAGACTGCCAGCAGAAGTGGTGGAATTGAAAACAGTGGGGCTTCAAGCATACTTGGGATAAACATAGTGCTATATAATAAAATGGGAAAGGAGAAAAGAGTATGACCAAAGACCTGTTGGGGTCTGCAGAGCCAGGTTAGACAGGGAACATCTGGGTAGATTGTGTGGGCCAAACAGTGCTTTTCTGTGCAGTGCTGGCAAATACCATGCTTCTATGTTTCTAAAACATTCAGAAATATTTAAATTAAATTTTGTACATATGTAAACTGCATAAATTTAAGCCCTTGTAACTTTAAAACTAAACAAAACAATGTTACTAATTTGTGTAGGTTCACAGATCAAGAAATGGAGGTTGTTTAAGTCAATTTAAAAAATGCAAAAAGAAAATCAACAATTAATGTTGAATTTCATGAACTTTTGGAAACTTGTGAAATTCTGTGATAATTTTCTGAAGTGATATCCATACACTTTGCCCAGCCATACACTTCACTTGTCATGTAGGAGGAAGGAAAAGGCTGGGTAGTATGATAATATAGCATTCATGGTGGGTACTGTGACAGGGTTGAATAAGGCCCTGTCCCAGCTGTTATGCACAAAGAGTTTAAACAAAAGGGTCTGTTCTTTCCACTCCTTTTCTGTCTCTTCTCTGTTTGGTTGAGCAACCAAATTTTCTTGTGAGACCTAGGAACTGATCACTCCTACAGTTTCACAGTTCTCAGCCTCTCGCTATCTCTTTGCTTTCTCTTGCTATTTTTGCCTTTTCTTCCCCATTGCTTATCTACAGGCATAAAAATAAATGTGAATCTTTATGTGGAAATGTCACTGATACTGTGATCCCTTTGTTTAAAACTGTATACAGTTATACTGTTGAAATAATTGCAAAAAGCTTTTTGGAACTCAATGGAGTTAACCTGAGATGCAGTTTGCAAACTCTCTGCACAGCTGTGAACAAGAGGTCAGTTCTGGGTCACTGTGTTCTGTTTGCTGCACCTGCAAGGAAACTGACAAGAACATTCTATAAACTGACAGAAAAATTATGTGAGAAGCTGGATATCTCTTAAATAGGTTCCCAGGCAAAGACTTATAAAAGGGCAGCAATGCTTTTGCTAGAGAGACAAGGAGAGTGAGAGACCGAGATACTGAAACTTGGAATTAAGAGATACCCTCAGAAGGACTTAGTTTTCTCTGTTTTGTACTGCATTTGTAAATAGTTATACTGAATAATTAAATTTTTTATTTTGCTGTTATTGAGAAAAATAAAATGCTATTTGCAGATTTTGAAACTGCTCCTGGTTTTTCTATGCTTCCAAACCTGTGCTTTAATAAAAGTACTGTAGTACCCAGTGTCAGGCATTCTCATGTCAATCAGTATCTAAACTGAGGGACTACAATAATTAGACAAGACCATCACTTTGTACTTGGCTGACTTCTTGCAATTGGTCAACTAACTACTGGAGTTCAGACTAAATGCCTTGTGGAGGCATGCACTTGTGCAGCATTCTTTCTGTACAATGCCACCTGCTGGATGTTTAACAACCCTGCAGATGCCAATGTATACTCTTAGCATTTGAAAACAGTGTCATCAAGTGATACCATGCATTACACACAGTTGTGACTTATGCCTTAATGCCAGAACTATCCAGATATATTTTGTCATGATAGAACATGAAGCTGGGCACTGTTGTAGCAACAGTATTGGAGGGACATTGCTGGACCATGATGCCCATGTAAGAAGGTGATGTGCTTGCCTGCAATACAAATAAAATTAATATTATCTACAACCAAACCAAGAATCATTGACTCCCAGTTGGAGCAAGGAAGCATAGAGGAACAATTACCCCTTGAAGCAGGTGGTATGAGAATCACATTCAGCAAAACCATTTGGTCTGAGCACCATAGGCACTTAACAGTCAAGGACTCAAGGAGATCTGTTGTAGAAGGAAATAACTGGGGCACCTACATGGAGAAATGTTGACTATTCCAAATGGAGAGGTCTGAAAGGAAAATGAGTAAGTTGCTTTTTTTATTGGGGATGGTGTCTGTGAAAAACAAGGGGAAATCAGTGTGACAAGCAGTTTTGTTGCATTCATCTGGTCAAGCTCAGAGAAAACAATCAGGGTGGAGGACAAAAAAGGTCTCCCAGTAAGGAACTATAGGACTGCGAACATCTTAGGAAAGTTAAATGGGTTCAGTGCTGATAAGTGCTATGTGAAAGTTAAATTTCATAAGTGGAATACTAGTGGCATTATCTATGACACTTTCATTAACTTCTCAGTAAATTTTGCCACTTACTAACTTGAGGTATTTTCACTATACGTTTCTTAACTAGCAAACCTAATTTCTACAATTTTGTTAGTTTTCAGAATCCATCAACATTGTGTATGCATGACAAATTTCAGGTTCTACCTTCAGTGGTAGCAGAGCTACAAACATCCACATCTGTGGAACATTTTCACAACATTTCCTAAATAAATTGGAAAAATTATAGTATGAACCCTAACTTAAATGTATTTACCCAAATGCATCCATATTTATACATTTCCCAGACCCTTTCAAAATGGTTGTGCATGCTCATTTTCAGGCAACTAGCCCCAAAGGAGGCTAAGATATAAGCAGAGAAATATTTTCAGAAAAGTTTGAAAAAATACATTTCCAGACTTTGTGCCCTTAAATGTTCAAAACTACTGATCCAAGTATCTTAGCATTTCTATAGGACTCCATACAACTAGTATGCATGCCAATATTTGGGTATCTTACCACACAAATAGCTGGATTATGACCAAATTAAGAATTTCACAAAAGTTGTAAATGTTCTACGAAATTTCACAAAATTTACTAAAATTTCTATAAAACAGAAATGTGCTTTTTCCACCCAGTCATACTTACTACGCATGAACTTCAGGGTATATTCCCATATCCTGCTGGAGCACATCACATGAAACATCTCTATTTGTTTGACTGTGTCATTACCCCTCAGTATTTAGAAGACTGACATTATGTCTCTCCTCACGCTTCATTACTCTTGGATGAACATGTTAAGGGCCCACAGACTCTTCACATACGGTAGCATTTGTGCTCAAAAGCCCTGATTATTTTGGAGGCTTTGCATTCCACTCTCTCAACTGCCTTAATGTCCTTTGCTTGTTGGGGAGCTCAGCACTCATGCAAAACCCTGGGCAGGACCTACTGTAATTATGGTCTTCTAAAACTGCAAGATTAATATTCTATTATACCTGTACTATACTCCTATAAATTAATCTACTAGTATTTGGTACTTTACATGGTAGTATACAATAACTCATGTTGTTAATCTCTTTTCTTTTAAATTACAGTACTGTATATAACAGTTTATGTATGCATTGTATGTAGTAACTTATGTTTCTCTATCTCTTTTCATGTAAAATACAATATATAGCAGTATACATTATATAGGAATTTTATATTTATTTTAGATTGTATTTGACCAAGTAAGTGCACTAAGTAAACAAATGCCCATTTTTAGGCACAACCCAGGAGATTACTTACAAAATGCAGAGCATAATTCATATACTGTACATGGCTTAGCAAAATTTGGTAGAAACTTATCAGCACAGTGGACTACAAAAGGACTAAATACACAGAAGACAGTGAAAGATTATACAAAACATAGTAATAACATATATTACCTAGAGTAATACACAATTAACTGTACATAACTGCACAATAATTCAATACCCAATGAGGCTACAATAGATGAACAGGTAGAACAAAATCAATGACAAAAGAAATTTGTAAACTTAAGTAGTTGCTTGTGGTATCTACCACGAAATGAGGCAGCTGTGGGACACTGTCTAATTTCAGGCATTCCATAATGTAAGGGCAGCTTAGGCAAAGAAGAATTTCTCTGACCTCGTTTTAAGTTTGGGAATAATGAGTGGGGTGTTAGAGTCAGACTTTAGGGAGCAAGCAGTACACACTGGATTTAGGAAGGAGGGGAATGTTAGTGGCATATGGTTATTTTAGATATCACAGATGAAATCCAAGAACAGTTCATGAAACTGTGATGGTGGAAGTCAGTCAAGTGTGTCATATAGCAAACAGTGATGTGTAAGTCTATGGGATGCAAGTACAAAGTGACAGATATTGTTATAATACACATCTGATCTAAGTAGAGTGGTTTTTAAGGTTGCAGTAAAGATCAGTGCACCATAAAGAAGTTTGGGAAGGAGCATTCCATGGGCAATAACCATGGGAGCCTGGGGAGGTCAGATTGCAGCCTACTTTATAGGAGGCACCCAGCATGGAATTGATAGCTTTACAAGTGCCCCACACATATGCATAATCTAGGGTCAGGGATGACATCAAGGTAGAAGAAAGAGGTGACAAGGGGGACTGGAGAGCCATCATTGTAGGTCACCGATAATGAGCCTGAGCAGTCTCAGTCTTGAGGGTCTCCTGAATAACATGGATTGTGTTTCTGTCATATTGAGAAATTTATTTTGAGACAGCCAGTTATGCACTGCCCAAAGGTTAGAAGTGAGGTTCTGGTTGATAGTGTAGATATCTTTAGAGCTGGTGGAAAAGACCAAGTCATTTGAGTATAAGAGCAGATCAAAAGGACAAGCATTTGCTGATCAAGTTTATGTGAAGGGCAAAAAGAAGTGGCCCCAGTATAGAGCCTTGAAGGGACCCACTCTTATGAGACCAGGTTCAGATAGAGAGGATCCAAATTTAACTCTCTGAGATCTCTCCAACTGATAATTTCTGAACCAGGGTAGTGAAGGGGGAGATATACCTAGGCAGGCAAGTTTGTCACAGAGTAGTGAGTGGTCAATAAAGTAACAAGCTTTGGTCAGGTCAACGAAGACTGTTCCTGTGAGGTTACCACTATCCATGCTTGCAGCAACATGACTGGTGAGAGTAAGCAGGGCAGTAGCAGTATTGTGCTCCTTTGGAAGTTGTTCTGTATGGGAGAGAGGAGGTCGCATGCAGTGAGATAATTGATAAGCTGGATGGAGACAGTTTTCTCCAGGATTTTATTTAAAACTGGAAGGATGGTAAAGGGCCTATAGGTTTTGATCAATTTATTATCTCTTTTCTTAAGATTTGCACTGTAGCTGAGATCGTCCAGCAGTCTGGCACCATACGAGAGGGCAGGGAATAGATTAATAAGTTTGCTGACATGGGGGGGCAATCTCATAGGAAGAAAGCTTATGAAGTTTGGGCTCTATTCCATCTGCACCTGCAGATTTTGCATCAAGAGTTTGTCTTGGAGCTTGCAGACCTCAGAGATGCCAATCCCCTTAAAGTTAAAAAAGGCATCCAATGAGTGGGGAGTGATGAAGTGGGTGACACTATCAGATGATGATGTGGATGAGTCAGGGAATGCCTTAGTATAAGGGGAGAGGTCTAAATAAATTGCTAAAAGCATTGGTTATCATAATGCTCTTTGTACAATTAATATAATTTACAATCATGCATGAGGGGGTGAGATTCATGTTTTTAACCAACATGTCCAAGACATGTCTCCAGAAGAGCTTCAAGTCGTGAGAAAGGGACTTCAGCAATCATTTATAATGAAAGATCTTATTGTGCTGAATAGCTCTTTCACACTCGTGACGGCACTCCCTACAAGCTACCTAATCAGTTGGAGAGGAGGAAGCATTGTATTCAAGACATTTTTGTCCCTAGTGAGTAGCTTGGAGAGGACAGAATGGTCTAATCATTTAGTAATTGAACCTCTTAACCTTCTCTAGGATACAGTTGCAAATTCATTTTGCAGGTATATGAAGGCAGAAGTGAACGTGGCTACTGCAGAGTTTAGGTTTGGAAATCTCATATAGAGGGAGCAATCAGTTTGGAACACAGCTGATCTGAAAATATCAGGATCAAGATTGGAGTAGTCACAAAACTGGATAAGTCTGGGAGGTGGCATGGTCAGTTTAGTGCACCACATGCAGAAGACAGGTGAGTGGCCTCTTATTGCATCAGATAGCACACTTGAACATTTACTCCTATCTGGGCTAGGCATAAGTATCCAGTTGATAATTGTTAACATGTTGCCACTGTTGGACCTTCTAGTAGGTTCAGAATTAAACTGGGTCAGACTGAGATTACTAAGGGCCTGCGCCAAAGACTTACTGCAATAAGTGATCCAGTTAATATAAAAGTCCCCTAAGAGAATAAATTCATTTTTTCTTTACCATAGTTTCAATATATGTATTTAATGAGGAGAGGGAAGATTTATTACCAGTAGGCAACAAGTAAATACAGAAGAGCTGGAGCAATTTAGAGTTCCTCAGTTTAAGTATGACAGTACGCCAATGGTGACTCGGTTATGAGTAAAGTTAGGCGAAGTGACACTGAGGTGAGACCTAAAATAGATTAGAGTGCCACCTCCTTTTTTAGTACCAGGGTAGTCACACCGGATAAATTTATACTCCTGGACTGTAAAAAGTCTGTCGGGGATGGTTGATTTCAGACAGGTTTCAAAGAACCCAAGCACATCAGGTTGGTAATGAGACACCCACACTTAAGTTCATCCATCTTGGGGATGAGGCTTCTAATGTTGAAGTGTACTATTTTTTGGCCCTCAGTGGACCGCCAGGGTGATGAGCAGAAAGTAGTAGGGGGGCCAGGACAGTGGTAGAATCAGGGTTTAATTCAAAACCATCAGCAGACATTAGATAAATTAAGACTATATAAATTACCAGACAGTATCTCAAGCACACATACTTACTGAACAAACCCTGTAAAAATTCTGAAGTAGAACACAATCATATTGATACAACATTTTGGTAGGATAAAATGGGGGGTATAAGCAACTTTCATGTATGCTATATAGTCTGACATGATGATATTCGTTGGGGTACATGCATAATCCTACATGAGTACATTAGAAGGAGTGAGTCAGATAGATACAGAGCACCCCTGAGCAAGGCAGAGACCAACATTCACAGCAGTAACATGCCCATTGTTAATACCCTTGGTTGAGCGATCAATGTTTTTGAGTTACTGAAACCAGTTATGAATGATATAAAGCAGCTGCTGCTTTGAAAAAGAGGATGCAAACCAGTTAAGTATGAACTAAGTACAACATACCAGTTTAAAATGCATAGGAGATTACTGTAGGTGCAGATAGGCTGAGAACTGTTTGAGTTATGTAAGCGAGGGTTAAAAAACAGAGCCAAAACTATTCATAAAACTTGGAGTAACAGGTGATCCACATGGGGATTAAATAGGGTCCTCAACAAATTACTAGAAAACTGACTGAACTATAATCCCTGCATGCAAGTCGGGAGGATAACTGGTGTAAACGCAGTATAGACCTACGAATCACAGGTTACCTAGCTAGGGATTAAATAGGGTTCTCGACAAATTACTAGATCCCAGACTGAACTCTTGTCCCTGTATGAAAGCTGGGAGGGTAGCTGGTACAAACATTGTATACAATCACTGAACAATTATTAACAACATGACACTGTGAATATCATTGCACAGATCCAATAGTTTGAGTATAAGGTGGCTGGAAGTCCATTGAGCAAGCACTGTATTCAGCAGCTAAATATTCAGGTCACCCAGTTAGGAATAAACATTAATTAACTAATGCTGCAAAAACACGTCCCATGATATAGGTTCACAGCAGTCAGCAAGTCATTTAAACACTGAGTGTCACAGTAACCCTAGACAGAGATAATCAGGTTACTTACATGGTGTGATATATGACAAAGAACCACAGCGCACAAGCACTGAGGCAATGGTTACCCCAAAGGGCATTGGCTGGGAAGCCAAGTTTCAAAGAAACACAAAATCACACATGCCCCCATAATGCAAAGCATCACAGGCTGCATATGCAAATCACCACAGAATATCATGCTGGTTCAACTTTAAGCAAAAATTCATGGTGCTGAAAGGCCTCTCACACAGTTTGCAAAGGGTGCCAAAAGAAGACACAGACACATGTTTCATCCTACCAGGACTCATCAGTGTGCCTCGTCTGTTTGACAGCCCAGTGGAATGAACCAGCTACCCTAAGATGGTCTATCTGGGTTATGTTGTGGTATGATATATGCTGAAACTAGAAGGGCAGCATGACTGGCTGCAGGCAGGCTCTTCTGACTGACTCCCTGGCAGACTCCAAGATGTCCTTTGAGCTCAGTCCTTCACATAGAGGCTGCAACATGGAACGACTGCTTGGAGATTCAGGGTCTTTCAAGGAAGAGATCATTCCCAGTCTTTGTTAAGCCCTGGCCACTCTCCTGAGCTGGCTGCCTGATTTTTGGAGCACAGCTAGTTGCTGGGAGATGAGGAAGCCCTTGCCCTTCTGAAAACTGGAGGTGAAGGAGGTGATCAGTGGGGAATGCTGAGGAGTAGGAGACTGTTACTCTGATGACCCCTTAGACATCTGGCACAGGTCTAAAGCTGTGAGAATTGCTCCATGCCATTTCTTTTGTTCAGATTCCTGGGTTTCATTAATCTCAGTCCGCTGTTCCAAGCAGCTTTCCTGATTGGTGAAGCACAGCCTGTTGCTGGAAGATGAAGACACCCTTGTCCTTACCAAAACAGGAGGTAAAGAAGGTGATCAGTGTGGGGGACAGAGCAGCTGAGGTGTAGGAGGTAACTACTCTCATGACTGCTTAGATGTCCAGCACAGGCCTGAAGACATGAAAATGGCTCCATGGGGTTTCTATTGTTCAGATTCTTGGGTTTCATTAAGCCCCACTCATTGTCATCCTGAGTTAGCTTTCTGACTGGTGGAGCACAGTTAGCTGCTGTGAAATGAGGGAGCTCTTGTCCATCCCAAACCTAGAGGTGAATGAGGCAATCAGTGTGGTGGAGAGCAGCTGCAGAGTAGCAGGTAGCTACTCTCACAACCCTTTAGACATCCAGCACAGGTATGAAGCCATGAGAACAACTCCTTTGTGTTTCTATTGTTCAGACTCCTGGGATTCGTTCAGCCCCACCCACTACCATAAGCTGTCTCCCTGATTGATGGAGCACAGCTAGTTACTGGGAGATAGCCCTTGCCATTAATTAAACTGGAAGTGGAGGATGTGATCAGTAGAGGGAGAGTAGCTGAGGAGTAGCAGGTAGCTACTCTCATGACCCCTTAGACATCCAACATATATGCAGCAGTAGATCATGTACTTGATCTCTTTTCATGCAAAATCTGTCTTCCTTATTTTGAAAAAGTCAGTTTGATCACAGTTAATTTACTTTAACTTTTTTACTGAAATGTTGCAGACCTATGCTTTACCAATTTACTTTTCAGGAGGGGAGAGAAAGAGAGGGAAGGGGAGGGGCAGTTGGGACCACGGCAAGTAATGTCTGTGGTGACTCCAGTTCTCTGTGAGTTGCTCTTTCACAAGGTGGCTGCTACTGAACAAGAAGTCAGAATGTAGTAGGGATGGTAAAGTTTTAGAAAAGCAAACAGTATTCCCATATTCAATGGCACACAGCTCAGATGTGTTTCTTTAAAACAACAACAAAGTACCTAACATGGAAGGAAAGATACAGAGTTAAGAAAATCAGTTAAAAGCATCCATGTGAAATGTTCTTCATGCACTCATTAAAAATATGTTAAGTCATAATGGATATAAAGTTTGACCTATTTAAAGGCCAAACTTTAGAGTCATAAGGGAATGAAACTTTGTTTTTTTTTTATTTAAATAAAGCTTGGAGTCAGATGAACAGGTATACATTAGAATGTACTGTGCCAACAGTGTACTGTAAACTGATATACCACTACTGTACTAATAATGCATTTCTACTAAACTGACAGAAAGAAGTTATTTCAGTATATCAGTATAGTGAAACTATACTTCTACAGCACCAATACCAGAATAAGCTGATACCTCACTATATCAAGAAAATAGAAGGGTAAACAGAGGTGCAAGGCATTAACAGTAGTGTAGTACTCATGGAAGAGTGCTCAAGAGTGAGAGTAGTAAGAGAGTCTGATGTGGAGGATACTTATACAGTTCCTTTAAGGAAAAGAAAGAGTTTTTATGTACTAGACTGAAAAGACTCAAGACTGACTAACAAATTTAGAATGCAGCAAAAAGAGAACTATAGGAAAAGGGATATCTTTTCTGTTATGGAATATTGCTGGTCTGAGGTTTAAGATCAATGATGGTGCTTGGTTAGAATTTATTAAACAATATGAAGTTACAAGTTAACAGGAACCCTGGTTACCAGAAAATGTAAACCTTACCAGTGAGTGATTTAAAACATGAAAGTTAAATGGTTTTAGGTCATCAACATATGAAAGATATTGTGGCAGGTTAATCATGCTTATTTCAATTAAAGTGGGCCTTCTATTGGGCTGATCTTGTCCTCCTTGATCTCTCTGCTGCATTTGACACTGTGAATATGAGGTGTTGTTTGACTGCTTCAAGACCATTGTGGACTGACCAGTACAGTCATCAATTGGTTCAAATCCTATCTCACTGGCAGGATGCAAAGAGTGATGATGGGGATTTTCTCCTCCTGATCAATGCCCCTGTCCTATGGAGTCCTGCAAGGTTTGATCCTGTTGCCCATGCTCTTCACAGTGTATATGCTGCCCCTGGGAGACATTATTAGACAGCACAACATGGGATGTCACTGCTATACAGGTGATTCCCAGCTGTACATGTCTTTTGCACCGGGGCAATAGGATGCAGTCTCTGTATTTAATTCCTGCCTGGCTAAGAGCCAGTGCTAGATGTCCTCCAACTGGTTAAAGCTCAACCCAGGCAAGACAGAGGTATTAGTGACTGGGCCTGATTGTCAGAGAGACACTGGGCTGGTCAGGGAGAACTCCAGTCTACTACTCGGTGGCTCCTGGTTGACCACCTCAACTAAGGTGAAGCATCCGGGCATTATCTTTGACAGCAGTCTGACACTAGAGTCTCAGGCGTCAGTCGTTCTTCAAAGTGTTTTATTCCACTTGAGGAATATTGCCTGGATCAAACCTTATATTCATCCTGAAGGCCTGCCCTCTCTGATACTTGCCTTCATGATGTCCAGCTAGATTACTGCATTGCCTTATACCTGGGACTAACTGGAGGAACCCTACATCACCAGCAGCTAGTGTAGAATGCAACGGCCAGGCTGTTGGTGGACCTTCCTAAGTTATCTCATGTAATGCCAGTCCTGCGTAGTCTTCACTGGCTGCTGGTGAGGGGGAAAATTGCCTTCAAGGTCAGATTGCTGACCTATAAAGCCCTGCATGGCCTGGGGCCTGCTACTTGCAAGACTGACTGTCTCTCTACCAGCCACCTCCCACCATCTCCGTTTCTCTGAGAAGGGCCTCCTGGCAGTTCCAATGGTCCACCTAAAATCATCAGGCAAGCATCTTTCTCTGTCACCAGTCCGACTCTGTGGAACTTGCTTCCTAGATCTTTAACAGAGGCTACCTTGGTGGAAGCCTTTAAAAGGGATAAATGGTCCCATTTATTCAAACCGGCACTTTCCCTGGACTACTGAAAGGTTAGATATTTATATGAGATTAAGTTATATTAGTTTCTGCAAAATTATTTCTATGTTATACTTCAATGTTATTCCACCTTAATTCTATTTTAAATTCTGACCATGTATTTTATTGTATGTTTTATTCATATGCAGCACCCCTAGAGCCTCCAGGGTTAGTGTGCTTTATAAATAAATTTTACTTACTTACTTTACTTACTTTGTGGTAGGAAAGTCAACATAGTTGACCCTCTCTTCCTCTATGTTGAAGTACAGGTGAATAATGATATGCATGGCACCTTAATAAATATGTACATTCCCCCCAACATGCTGTGCACTCCCCAATACCTAATAAGCTTGCTGAGTTCAAGGAAATTTTAATTTACATTAAAGTAGAATATCAAGACATAATGATCCTAGTGGGAGGAGATTTAAATGTCAGAAATTGATCATTTCCAGAGGACATGAATAATTATTGGAATATAGATGGTGTTCTTATTCCTGTAAGACCAACTGTAAAGGGCCTATGTGAGACCATTGTTGGATTACTGTTCCCCCCCCCCTTGGAGTCCACACCTCAGGAGGGATGTAATTAGTCTGGAGGGTGTCCAGCGAAGAATGACTAAAATGGTTAAAAATATGCAGCATAAAGAAAGATTGGATGAATTAAATCTATGCTCCCTGGAACAAAGGAGAATTAGAGGATACCTCCTTTTATTGCATAAGTTGGCAAATGATACAGATCTATTGTCACAACTAGGAATGACCTTTAACCAACGGAACTGTAACCTCTGAAGTCACACGTATCAATTGTCTCTTACATACCCTAGAAATAATAAAAGGCACTCCTTCTTCACTCAGCAAATAATCCTCCTATGGAACACCTTACCTAAATCGGTAATAGTTTGTACTGACCACACAGATTTTAAATATAACCTGGACCAATATTTACTGACCAAGGGATGATGAACCAGCTTGGCACATTAATGGGACTTGGCCTTCTGTGTATTTAATCCTTTTAGTATGAACCTTAGTAGTATAAAGACAAAAACAAAAAGGAAATCGGCCTGTTGGCAACACTAAATTAATTTAATTTGGGAGAAGTAAATGTGAGATGGAGATGTGCAAAGGAATTTTACATTTCCAACTCTTTCTGGAGGAAGTGTTGTGGACTACTTTATTATAGAATGTGTTTCACTATGCTAAAAGGGAATGTATGAATGTCTTAAGTGTGAGACAGTGATCACGTGCCACTTCTCCTGAAAGTAATGACTAAAACGAATCTATTTACAGTAAAGGATGTTCCATCTAGGAAGATTGTGGACAAGAATTTGGCAACTGTAAATTAAAGGATAATAACATGGGTACTTTTTATGGAAGAGATAATTAAGACAGTACCGCAGACATCAACGTTAATAAATGTTAGGAAAAAACTCCTAGAATAAACCAAAATTTTGAACAATGGGTCAAATAATACAGGCATAAACCTAGGCAAGTTTGAAATTATTTGTACATCTGCATCGAATCCTTAACAATGTATGATACAAAGGGTGAGAGCAAACATTTTTATGAAGAAAGTACAGTGGTTTGATGAAGAATGCTATGCTTTAAGAAGAGTTACAAATAAACAAGGCAAAAGGGCTAAGAATGCAGATAGCTGATAGACAAGCCTTTATAAGCAAAAGGAAGGAGTCCTATAGTCTTTGGTCTGTAGCCTAGTGTGTTTACATGTTTTGAATTAATGCTTATAGTAAAGAAGGAAATGAGGGGAGTCCTTGCCAAAACAGGCAGAGATATGTACTATACTGAACATGGGGACATTAGTCCTTACCAAAGTTAGCAGTGGCAGGGACTGAGAACTGTGTAAGTTGTTTTTCATAGTGGAAGGGACCAAAAGTACAACTGTGGACTCTTGTCATTGGGCCAGTCATTACAGTGCAATTCACAATAAGCTGTCATGCTAATGGGTTGTTTGTGCATGCTACTATGAGTTGCATAAATGTTGTTGGATATAGTAAAAAGCCTTGCAGAACTGTTGCTTAAGAGTTTTTTTAGTACTGCCTTGTAACAGAATTGTGATGGATTCCAGATAAATAGAAACATAGAAACATAGACTTTGACGGCAGATAAGGACCACTTGGCCAACCTAGTCTGCCCATTTCCCTACCTACTGGATAAGCTGCAGATTCTAGTTAACCAACAACCTACTTCCTGCAACCCCCACTATAATTGCATTATGTATGTCCCATGCATGTTTGAATTCCCCCACTGTTTTAGACCCAATGACCTCCTCAGGAAGGCGGTTCCATGTATCCACCACTCTCTCCATGAAAAAAAAATGTCCTCACATTACCCCTGAGCCACTCCCCATCTTAAAATTGTGCCCCCTTGTTCTTACACATCTCTTTTTCTGAAACATGCTACCCTCCTGGACTTTGTTGATTCCCTTCAGGTACTTGAAAGTTTCTATCATGTCCCCCCGTCCCTCCTTTCATCAAGATTATGCATATTAAGCTCTCTCAGTCTCTCTTTATATGGTTTCTGCTTAAGAACCTGCACCATTTTACTGTAGTTGTCCTCCTTTGGACTGCTTCCATCCTGTCTATGTCCTTGTGTAGATGAGGGCTCCAAAACTGCACACAGTACTCCAGATGGGGTCCATCAACTGCCTGTATACAGGGATAACCATTTCCCTTTTTCTACTTGTGATGCCCCTTCCTATGCATCCCAGTATCCCCCTGGCTCTCCTTACCGACTTTTCACATTGCTTACCCACCTTTAGGTCATCTGATATGACTACCCCCAGGTCCCTTTCCATTTTTGTTGTTGTTAGTACCTCCCCTGCAATCATGTACTCTTCTGCTGGGTTTTTGTTTCCCAGGTGCATTGCTTTGCACTTCTTTGCATTGAATCTAAGTTGCCATATGTCTGACCATTCCTCCAACCTTGCCAAGTCCCTTCTCATCTTTTCTACCCCTCTTGTGTATTGACTCTGTTACAGATCTTTGTGTCATCTGCAAAGAGGCATACCTTTCCCTCCAGACCCTCTGCAATGTCACCTATAAAGATGTTAAAGAGGACTGGACCCAGTACTGAGCCCTGAGGTACTCCACTAGTAACCCCCCTTTCTTCGGAATGTGTTCCATTCACTATTACCTTCTGTGTCCTGTTGTGTAGCCAGTTTGTTACCCAGGCTACCACCCTGGGACTCACTCCCAGGCTGGCTAACCTGATTATTAATCTTTTGTGCGGGACAGTGTCAAATGCCTTGCTAAAGTCTAGGTAGGCCATATCCACGGCCTCTCCCTGGTCTATTACTTTGGTCACCCAGTCAAAGAAATCAATTAGATTCATCTGACATGACCTTCCTGCTGTAAATCCATGCTGCTTTGGGTCGTGTTGCCCGCTGGCCTCTAGGTACTCAACAATTCTTTCTTTCAGAAGTGATTCCATCATTTTCCCTACCACTGAGGTTAAACTTATAAGTCTATAGTTTCCTGCTTCTGCCTTGCTCCCACTTTTGTGAAGGGGAATCACATCTGCCCTCCTCCAGTCCTCAGGTATCACCCCATCCTGCCATGATGCATTAAAAAGAGTGGTCAGTGGTGTCACTAGGTCCTCCCTTAGTTCTTTTAGGATTCTGGGGTGAATCCCATCAGGCCCCATTCCTTTGTTCACCTTGAGTTTTCGGAGTTCTTTCAGGACTCTTTCTTCTGTGAATGGACTGGTGTCAACCCCCCTACCCAGAGTGCTTCTCTTGTCTGGTTTAGGCAACTCCTCCTCTTCTTCTTTTGTGAATACTGAGCAAAAGTATTCATTCAGTATTTCTGCCTTTTCACTGTCTCCCTCTGCCCACCTCCCCTCTCCTTTATTAATCTTCACTATAAATCCCTTAACCTTTCTATGCTCCCTTATGTACCTATAAAAGGTTTTATCCCCTTCTTAACTGAGTTGGCTATTTTTTCCTCGGTTTGGGCCTTTGCTATTCTGACTGCCTTCCCCACTTCTTTCTGCTTTAACTGATACAGTTTCCTGTCGTGCTCCTTCTGTGATTCCTTATACTTTTTGAATGCAGCCTTTTTCTCCTTAACCTTCCCTGTCACCTCTTTTGAGAACCATAGTGGATTTTTACTCCGCTTTGTTTTCTTTATTTGTTTCACACAATGGCTTGTTGCCTCTATGATGGCAGTTTTGATTTTTGTCCATTGTTCTTCCACCCCTCCTTTTTGGCCATTTACTAGTGCATTCTTCAGGTATTCACCCATTTTGCCAAAGTCAGCCCTTCTAAAGTCCAGTATCCTTGTTTTTGTATGGCTTATCTCCATGGTTGTGCTCATTGTGAAGCACACTGTGCAGTGGTCACTTGTTCCCAGATGTCTACTGACTTCTAGATTTGTGATCCTCTCTCCATTTGAGAGTACCAGGTCTAGTATTGCTCCCTCCCAAGTGGGTTCCAACACAAGCTGTCTAAGGCCTGCCCCCTGTAGGGCATCGAGAATGACCCTGCTCTGGGATGTGGCAGCAGTACCTGTCATCCATGAAATACTTCATAAAAGCTGTTCTTGTGCAGACTAAGTGTTAAAAAATACAATGGAAGTTGCAAATGGATTGGCAATGTAAAAACAATGCAAAGCCAACTCAATGGCATGACATTTGATGTGAAGTACTATATCTTTATGGGCACCGGGTCAATTCACTGAAAGTAAAAATGGCATTGGCAAAACCCATGCAGTGCAGCCCTGTAATCTAGACACGGTCCAAAACCATTCTAGATTACATATACAAACTCTGGGACCGCACATGCATTTATGCCCATGTGGGTTTTGACAGTGTGAATGTGCTGTTGGCATTTTGACTGGGTACAATCTTTATGGTGGATACTACAATACAAGTCACATTAAACTGTTCCTCCAATGAGTTGCTGTAGCATTTCTGACTGTGTTGCATAAGTGTTGCTGGATCCAGCACAAAGCCTTGAACAAACTGTTTCTTAAGAGTTAAAATGTAGCTTTGCACTGCACTGTGACTGGACTGCAGATGCATTCCAGCTGAGTTCCAAAAACATTCTACAAACATTGCTCTTCAGCTGGTTAAGCATTGAAAAATAATGCAATATGAGTAGGCAATGCATTTCCAACTCAAAAAACAATGCTAAACCAAGTCATTGATGGAACAGTTTAATGTGACTTGTACTGTATTTTTCCTTTGAGGTGGTGAGAGGAGGGGGGTGGTCAGGTTAAATTGTACAGTAGATCTTCACTAAGCAATGTAGTACATACTTACCAATCAGTGAAAACAAATGTTTTGTTCCTCTAAAAATATTGTATACACAACATATGCACATTATGGGTAGATGTTTTGCTATAACTGTTTAGTTCAGTACAAGTAGTATTTGTTTGTTTGCCATAGGCTACTGACAATATTAGTTAAAAGGCATAACATACAAAAATGCATCATGTACAAAAATATAAACAACATATTCATATTAATTTAAAAAGGATTTTGTGCAAACATATTGTCACATTATTGTTCTCTTTAGTATGCCATTGAAGCAGACTGGGTGGACCAGAAGGGCCTTATCTGCTGACGACTTTTCTATTTCTATGTTTCTAGTACATTATCTTGAATGATAAATTACACAGTATTATTATTTAAATTAGCTAGGGTATATTAAAACTAAAGAAAAATAATGTACAAAATAAGCTGAAATTACATATTGAATATGTCCTTCGATTCCATGTAGTTACTGAAGAAGAAAAGATGAAGAATTTGCATTTATGTAGAGCTTTTCATACACCATGCATTACAATGTGCTTTACAAACAATGAGAAACTAGTAGTATAGTTGCTGGAAATGTGTTGTAGTAACTATTTTGCACATCAACACTGGGGTGGCCATATTTTGGTGATGGCAAACAGTCACACCTATTCCTTAGGGGCATTCTCCCCTGGAAAACAATTGTGGGGGTATGGGGGGGTCAAACAGTGGCTTTCCCTGTATTAAAAAATAGCAAAAATGAAAGATCCATATATTGAAACCCATAGGGGAAAGTAGTGGAGGACAGGCTTGGTGTCACAAATAATATAAGGATAATAGGTGCAAACATCCTAAATTTGGGACAATCCTAACTATAACAGCATACCTGGCAACCCTGATGAAGACACACATATAGCCTTGGACTATTGCCTGAGCTGGTTTTATGGGAAAGGGAATGTTGTCTAAGACATGGAAGAAAACATCCTTTCTTGAGAAAAGTGCCTTGGGTTATTTGAATCCCACCTCGACACCAAACAGAATACCAGACATGGGCAGAGACCTCAGTTTATCATCTCACCTGAAGAATGGCATACCCTGACAGTACAGCATCCCTGTAGTATTTCACTAAGGTGCCAGCATTTTTATAGTATGAGCCCAAGCCTGAGTGTAAAACCTTCTGGCCCAGAGGCAGCTGTACTACCACTCAGCCATGTACATAGGTGAAATCTATGCTAGGAACAGAAGAGCATGATCAAGTCCCCAGGACATCAATCGGCACATCCATTTGGAAAGAAGCATGACTGAGGTGATATTAAATACCTAACATTCTGTATCTCTTCCTACTAATGTGCACATGACTTTCTGCACTGATTTAAACATACCACTTCAGGAATGGGAATGCTGCATGTGGCCCACATATAGAGCCATTTGATAGTATGAAGTCCAAACCATGCCAGTTAGTCAAATTCAAGAACAAGGAACAAAGTAAGCAGGGGTTTCCATAAATTACCTAAATTCAAACTACTATATACTAAATATGTCTTCAGAATTTAAAGAATAACTCAGTGCTGAACATTACCAGCATCATTTCCTCATTTTAATAAAAAAAAACTTCAAAATGAGTATGAATGAGACTAAAGAACTAGTAAAGATCTTCTCAGTAAGGCATTTGATAGCTCCTCTCATTCAAATGGATTACACTAAAAAATAATAAACACTTTGTTGTCATGAGTAATTCTCGCGAGGCATCTCATAAAGGTCAGCATAAAACCCTACTAGCTGCTATCTTATTTGATATGACAGCATTAATGGTAAAATACTGTTGAACTGACAGGCTCTGATTTGCAGTTGACACTAGAAGATGACACAGATAAGTCTTCAAGAATAGAAAAATAGAGGTTTTATTTAAAGAAAATGACATAACAGAAAAAGGCTTTTGCCACTTTTAATTATTAACTACAGTTTCATTTGGGGTCCACTCAAACATTTCTTAGACAAGAAACCTAACATGTGCACTGAAGTAAGAAAGCATACTGTAGCTATATATGATATGATTGAAAACATTCAAATACATACAGGAGTAGGGTGAACTTCACAGAGTTGTTCACATTAAGAAATAGTTTATTCACTAGTGAACACAATCTTGGGCTAGAAGCCAGGAAATTTAAAAAGAAATTAAGAAGTATTTTTTTTTACTAAGTGGGTCGTTGAAGCATAGAGTAGTCTACCCTGACACTATAGCTGGGTTAAAACTTCAATGAAATGTCTTTAAAGGGGTCATTAAGAAATAACACAGCACAGGGCTTCAGGGCACACTTGATGGATTTATGGTCTTTCCCTGTTATTATTCTGTTTTTTTTTAATATTGCATAACTTGGTAGTAATGTTGAATGGTGGATCAGAAACTGGCAAAAGAGTATAAAGCAGAGGGTGATGGTTCAGAGGGACCCACCTGGGTGGAGAGAGGTCACTAGTATAGTGCCACATGAGTTGATTATGGGACCACCAACATTATCAGTAGTAAGGGTGACAAAAGCCCTGAGGAGAGGTTGAATGCTCTAATCATGTTCATCTTTGAGCAAAGGAAACTGAGAGGAGACATAACCTCTATCTTATGCATACTCAAGAGTATTGGGAAGACTGAACAGCCAGATGTTTGATGTGGTATTCTGCAGCAGGTCATGGGGACATGCACTAAACTCAGGGGTGGTGAGTAATCTGTTAAGATACAAACCATGTTGTTTGGCAACTCACATATTCTAAAATGTAATTTATACAGCACCTTTGGAAATTAACACAATAATAATATTCTATAAAGTGTTTAATGTTTATGTACATCTGAGAGTCAGGTTACACTCCTTTTAAAATGGGACTACCACGTAAATCAGCTGATGAAAACAAGCATAGAAATTAGGTTTTCACCAGAGGCAGAAGTCCATCATACCGTCTGAGGTTAGGGCCCCTACTGTATATATTCAATTATACTTCCTTTAATTGATTATGGAGACACTGTATATTGGAACATGACAGCTACAGTAGTAATCTAGAGAAGCTTGAGGTGCTCTACTGATGTTAAGCTTCATCCATGTTAAATGTCCTTCACCACCCCTGAGACACACATCACTATGACCTTTACATCTCACTAAATAAATAATTTTTTTTTTAATTTTTAGTTGTTTAACCAGGAGTAGCACACTAAGCTGAAAGCTTTTTTTACAGGACCGACCTGGGAGCACAGGGAAGTTAAGTGACTTCCTCAGGGTCACACAGTATGCAAGTGGAAACTGTAAGATTCAAACCCAGGTCTAGTCTGCTGGATGTCACCAGATTTGCAGCTCAGAGCCTTAAACCACTGTGCTATACTGTTTCTATAATGAAATTGGGTCCCAGTAACTTGTAAGCATAAGTTACACACCCTGAACATATCCACAATTGTGCTAACATCAATGGCACCTGGGTACATTGGTAATTTTCTTAAAAAATGACTGATATGCCTGGGACATAGGGCTGATGAAGGCCATGAATTCAACTTCACTAGGGCCATGAGTGTAGCTGGACAATGGGCATTCACATACACTGGTCTCAATCTGTGGACATTACAACAGACATTATGGAGACCTCATACTGGCAAATTGCTTGTTCTAAATCCTTACCAAAGAGGTTTATGCTAGAATATGGGGCTATGTATTCATAGAAACATAGAAAGGTGATGGCAGAAGGAGAATAAAGGTTCATCTAGTCTGCTCATTTGTTTGCATGGACCCCTGTTGGGCCATGCCTGGTGGCACTGAACTCTTACTTAAGATGAGTCCCCACCCTTGACTCTGTGTTGCATGTATGTCCTGTTCTGCTGTCCTTTCAGCATGCAGAGGTCAGGTTTTGTGATGATAACCTTGATAAATCACACATAGATTCTAAAGTTATTGATACCTCTATGAGTTCCTATTCCAACTGCATAGAAATGAGACGTCACTGATGCAGATACCAGATATATGAAATCCTAACATCTTACATACACAAAACATGCATAGTTATGCCCTTTTTTTAGCCTAACTCAGCATTTCCAAATTTTTTGTACCCTGACCCCAACATTATTTTAACCTGGTTATTAGAATATAATTTCCCTACTTTTTAAAAAGGAATTAATGGCTCATTCACTACATTGCACTATGCAGCTTGGTATTACATTTTTCAGATATAAGTGCAGTGTGTGTCTATGACATACATTTTAGAGCTGAGAAATAAGAAAGTGCCTCAACTGGTGTTTGTACCTTTGGGATGCTGAGACTATCATTCTGCTGCACTACCAACATGTTGCCAACACAACTGGAAATATTGTGATCCCAAAAGCACTTATTTATTTCAGTGCAGACCCCAGGGGAAATCTTATGTCTCTCTCACCACTAAAAAGCTTGGAATTACGCTAACTTCAAAGTACAGAAAAATATTCCCATATCAGTGTTTGGAGAAAGGATTCCACAGTTAAGGTAATGTCAGTGTTGCATCACACAAGGGTTCAAATACTGAATAACACCATGCCAACATAAAAAGAAGTGAGTTAGCAGATTCAGAAGAAAATTGACTGGAGATTTTAAGAGTGAACAGAGTGAAGTTCAGCTAGGGGGATTTCCTCAAGGAGCCCCATAAGGACCATGAGGTCTATGACAATCTCGGTGGGAGAGGTGTAAGTGCCTATGTAGAGAAGGCCTGGCATACCCCTGGGATCCAGCGGGAACTGGCAGAATGGAGCCTCTAAAATGGATCAACTCTGGCAGCTTACAGTGGGTGAAAAAATGTAGGCCTCAGCAGGGGCCACCCATAGAATCTAGGTTAGCAATAATGCTTTACTACCAAGGGATGGGCTGGTTTTCTTAAACCTCACCTGTGAGTCAGGAGTGCAGATAATTAATGAAGAGCAAGTGATGTATGTGTTATGGAGTAGGAGGTAGTGAGTGGTAGTGGGATTTCTCCTCAAGAGTGTCCATTAGAGGCCCATGTTGGTCTCAATGCCAGCTCACTGTGGGGTCTCTATCAAGATGGGAAAAAAGAAGGAGATAGAGATGTGCATTCTGGTTTCCTGGGAGTAGTCATGGTAGTAAGCAAGTAAGAAGGAGGAGGAGGAGAAGCACTCATTTCTTGGCATTACAGTGCAATTCACTTAATCGGGACATGGTTAATCGGGATGTCTGCTTTATTGGGACATCCCTCCAGGAACCAATTAAGTGGCTATGATACCCTGGAGCAGTGACAACTGCATAAAGGGGGACATCCCTGCTGCCTCCAGCTGCTTAATTGGGACAATCAAGTCTGGTCTTGCCCAGGCATGCCCCTCCTAAAATTCCTCTAATCCTTTTTTTTTTCATGTCTAAGAAGGTGTGAATCTCCAGCCATTCATCCTGTCAATATCCCCCTCAACTGTGCTCTCACTGTCCACTCCGACTTTGGATCCCAGGCTTTCCTGCCATGCCCCCCCAAACTCCTGACCAAGTCTAAAACAGCATACATAAATGGGCAAGTGGCCATCTGTTTTACTGTTTCACTGTTAGTAATCTTTTCCCAAAAGAGGCTGTGCTGAATTATAAAACTGCTGCCTGATGGTTCCTGTTTTTTTTTGTGGTCTCATGTCCGCCAAACTTGAACACAAATAAATAAGCAATCAGCCAGCTGCTCAGCTATTCGCCCTTGTTATGCATGCTGTATGCCCAGTCTCATCACTCGAAACACACAAAAGTAAACATAAAGTTAAAAGAAAGAAGCTTAGACTGCATCAAATAAATTTACAGTGCCGGTGTCTGGAATTTACAGTGCAGCCCCTCTCCACACGAACCCGACATGCTGCTATGATGTACTACAACCAAGTACAGTACAGTACTGCACTGCAATGTGCTGGAAATAAATAAATTACTAAATTAAACAAACTGCTGATGGCTTTGTCGAAGGACATGGTAACCTGAAACACTGAGGTCAGATGTAGAATTCCATAGGAATCTATGTACTTCTGTTAAAGGAGATAGTCACTTAATCAGGATGAATGGGCTGCCATTAGGCTGTCGTGATTAAATGACTTCTACTCTCATTAGTGTCCATCTTCAGTTCGGTGGCAACACCACACACAGGTCAGTTGGTCGGGAAGTCTGCAGTTGTGCTAGTCCAGGGCAGACATGCCCACCAAGACTGGCCCCAGTCTGGCACTCTGGTAATGTGCACACATTGAAACTGGGCACCATGGAAGGGTCATTGTCTGGGGTCTTGAACTGTTCCCATTAATGTTGGCCCATCTGTCTAGCTGCCAGTTTGGGAGGCAAAGTTTCGTGGTCCCCTGGGGAATAGGGAGTCCAGTGGAAGCAGAGCAATTTAGACACTGTAACAGTGAAATCCTAGTCCAGAGTCATGAGGTAGGTTGCTATGTGTTTGTAACAACAACTTGAAAGGGATCATCTATAGTCAAGGGATGTGTGCTTGAATCACCTGAATTGAGAATGTGTTTAATTGGCAGTATTTTGTAAGACAGAAACTCGGTTCCCCAGGTTTCACTATCCCGACACCAGCAGCCCAAAACACAGTTGCCCAATATGCAAAGTTTGCCCATGGCAGAGTTTGTTACAAAAAATAAGGGGGTGTTGGTGTGAAGCCCCCCAAAACACAGAAAAAAGGGAAACTCTGCATGTCAGGCAACAGTGTTTTTGACTGCTGGGGTCTGGTTAGTGAAACTCGGGGAACCGAGTTTCTGGATTTCGTAATATATCAATTTAATTTACCCATTATCTGAAAAGTGAATAAACCCCTGCCCTGCTTTGATGACGATTTCACAGTATGGCTAGGCAGAATTTATCTTCGACCAGTTGGGATTTTAATTCTGCAAAATTTTGTGAAGTTTTGTCAAAATTGTGATTTCAGTTATTTCAGCATAATTTTAAATATAGTAGCCCAGACTGCACAAAAACTGGTATGCTGACTTTCTCTTGGTCCATAGAGCTGTGTACAAAGTTGGCAATCTCTGTTTTGAAAGGTGACTGAGATATAAGTCCCCAAATGTAGAGAAATTTTAAAATTACATTTTATAGTTATGAAGCTGCAGAATTTTAAGCCCTTATAACTTTAAAACTGGTGAACAGAGTATCACCAGTTTTCTTAGGTTCATTGACCCCAAATATCAAGCTTTGAGGCCACCCACATGACCCAGAAGCAGAGCATTGCACTGCTGTGCTGATAAGATGGGTTCAGAAGCGAGCCCAGGAAGTCACATTGGGAGGCAGGCAATGGCTGAGACAGCTTCTGCTCAGCAGTGCATCTCAGTCAGGGAAGGCTGGTGGTGGGTTTCACCAAGACAGTGACCCCTGGGGCTGGCCATGGAGTCTGATCCTGCTACAGGGGAAGCTGTGACTCTGCAAGGCTTACAGAGGCACTGCCCCCACTAGGGGAGATGGCAAGGAAAAAATGTTGGAGATAAATGCGGTAGCCAACTGAATGATGACTGGGTTCAGTCTGATCAGAGTACATCCCTGTGAACATGGCATATCCCTGAGAGAGGAGCTGCCACCTAGAAGAAAAACAAAGATGGGGAAAAAAAGAGGCTGTGTATGTCAACTCTGCAATCTCTTGCTGAAAGGCTGGCCATGTAAAAAGCAATCAAATATTAAAATAACATCAGTAATTGAAGCTGAATTTCATGATCTTTTCTGAAATTATGGAATGTTGTGATACTTTTGTTGAAACCATGTCTATACTGTACATTTTGACCAGTCATTCACTTAAGTTGCCCCTATTTAGGAAAGTGGTTGAGACTTAGACTATTGTGACAGAAGGATCTGGATATCTTCAGTAATGATGGAGCATGATCCTCGGCATCATCATCCCAGGAGTGTTGGAGGGGTATTGCAGGGCCATAATGCTAGTGCAGGTAAGGTGATTCAATACTTTGTAAAAGTTAAATTCAACAAGTGGAATTTTACTGTTATTACTTATTATGTGTACAAGAATTGTTAAGTACATGTTGTCAATTAGTAGTTTCTAAAGTATCCACAATAAATTTTAAATGACTAAACCACAAAACCCAGCTTAGTTAGATTCCAGGAGAGATTTACTTTGGTAAGCATGCCAAATTTTGAGTACATACCTACAATAGCAGCGGAGCTATACATATTCAAATATTTGGAAAAAATTCACACAATTTAACAAATAATTCAGTTGTGAAATGTTTAACTCCTGTAACTTACAATTTACACAACCAATTGCCTCTCTATTTAGCAGTTTCTATGACTCTTCCAAGAATGTATGTGTGTAAATTTTCTGTTATCTAGCTTCAACAGTAGCCATGTTGCAAACATAGAAATATTTTCAGAAATTTCCACATGAATAATAAATTGCCAGAGTCTGAGTTTCTGTAACTTCCTCACACTCATCCAAAATGTCCTGAAACATGACGGTCATTCAGGGACTCTCAAGCAGTATACATGCCAAATTTCAGACTTGTAGCTATAACACTAAGTTATGTCAAATTAGAGCATTTCAGAAAATTTAAAAGAATTTTGTGAAATTTCACTTAATTTTTTGAAGTTTCATGGAACTTCATGAAAAGACTGTTAAATCAGAATTTGTTACTTTCACCCAGCCCTATTTCACAGTTATGGACAATGGACATTATTACTTTTCCGCTAGTAAAGTAAACAGTATGACTGATGCTAAGTGTTGCACCTTGCCAAAGCACAGAATTTTCTGAGACCTGAACCTACTGTACCTTCCAGTTCCAGTCCTGCTAGGAAGGACATCCCCTGGGGAAATATTACACAGGTATGGACAATAGACACATAGTGGATTCCCTGCAGGGGGAGGGCCTCAAACAACTGGTACAGCAACCCACAAGAGACAGGGCTATCCTAGATCTAGTACTGACTAACAAGGAAGGGATCACAGATCTCCAGGTAGAAGGTCACCTGGGGGCCAGTGACCATCACATGGTATGGTTCAATTTGGCTACTACATCTAAATCATCCCATTCCAAGGCAAAAATATGGGACTTCAGAGGAGCTGACTTTGATAAGATGGCCAACAGGGTAGCTAGCCCTGGCAAAAAGAAACACAGGTGAGGGGGTACAGGCAAAGTGGGCAAGCATTAAGGATGCAATACTTGAAGCAACATCCCATTGTGTTAGACAGAAAAGGAAGTGCAAAAGAAGAAGGAAACCACTTTGGTTCTCAAATACAGTAGCAGAAAAGGTCAGAGTCAAAAGGCTGGCCTTCAGGAAATATAAGGGAACGCAGCGGGATGAAGATAGGGAGGCATACCAAACTGCCCTAAGGAAAGCAGGGAAGGCAGTAAGGCAGGCAAAGTCCCAAACTGAGGAAACACTAGCACGAACAGTAAAAGAAGGTGACAAGACTTTCTATAGATACATTAATGAAAGGAGAAAGTCCAGAGGGGTATTGCTAAGCTTAATGGAGAAAAGGGAGCATGTGAGGAGGAGGACCCTGTAAAGGCATCTATCCTAAATAGATACTTTTGCTCAGTATTTACTGAAGAGAAGGTAGGGCAGGGCCCACAGCTCAGCATCATGGACACAGGGGGGAGGGAGATGAGCACCTAGTTCCTTCACAAAAGAAAGGGTCCTACAAGAGCTTGCTAAGCTCAGGGTGGATAAGGCAATGGGACCTGATGGCATACATCCCAGGGTACTTAAGGAGCTAAAGGTGGAACTAGCAGAGCCACTAGCAGAACTGTTTAGTGAGTCTCTGAGCACAGGAGGCGGTCCCAGAAGACTGGAGAAGGGCTCATGTGATCCCACTCCACAAGAGTGGTAGGGAGGAGGTGGGAACTACAGACCAGTCAGTCTTACCTCAGTAGTGGGCAAGATTAGGAGGCACTCCTTATGAAAAGGATAATGCAACACCTGGAATCCACAGGGCATAGGATCCAAGACAGCATGAGTTTACAAAGGAAGGTCCTGTCAAACTAATCTCATAGATTTCTTTGACTGGGTAACCAGAGTGATGGACCAAGGGGGAGCAGTTGATGTCACCTACCTTGACTTCAGCAAAACTTTTGACACTGTTCCACATAGAAGATTGATAAATAAGCTGGGTAGGCTCGGGGTGGGTCAGAAGTTGGTCAACTGGGTGGCAAACTAGACGGGCAGAAAACAGAGAGTGGTGGTAAATGGTATACAGTCAGAAGAGATGCAAGTCACAAGTGGGGTATCTCAGGGATCAGTTCTGGGGCCAGTCCTCTTCAACATCTTCATTAGTGACCTTGCAGATGGACTAGAGGGTAAGGCTTGTCTGTTTGCAGATGACACCAAGATCTGCAACAGAGTAGATGATCCAGATGGGGTGGGCAGAATGAGAAGAGATCTGGATAAACTAGCAAAATGGTCAGAAGAGTGGCAACTGGATTTAATGTAAAGAAGTGCAAGATCATGCACATAGGAAGAGAAACCCTGAAGCCACATATAGGCTGGGAGGGGAGTTGCTAGCAGTCACAAAGGAAGAAAGAGACTTGGGCATCATCATCACTGATGACCTGAAATCATCCAAGCAGACCCCTAAAGCAGTAGGTAAGGCTAGGGGGGTGTTAGGGTGTATTAGTAGGGGTCACAAGTCATAAGAGGGAGGTAATAATCCCTCTTTACAAGACACTGGTTAGGCCCCATCTGGAGTACTGCGTGCAGTATTGGAGGCCACACCTTCACAAGGACATTGACCAAATTGAGGCAGTCCAGAGAAGGGCAACCAAATGGTGCAGGACTGCATCAGAAGA
The DNA here is from genome assembly GCA_016271365.2 of Neoceratodus forsteri. NCBI lineage: Eukaryota > Metazoa > Chordata > Ceratodontiformes > Ceratodontidae > Neoceratodus > Neoceratodus forsteri. Next base: position 1,320,466,727 of record CM028132.1, read on the forward strand.
CATATGAGGACAGATTAACGGAGCTCAATATGTATACCCTTGAGCAAAGGAGGGAGAGAGGTGATATGATCGAGGCATTCAAACACCTTAGGGCATTAACAAGGTGAAAGAGTCTAACATGTTTAAATGTAAGAAAAATAGCAGGACAAGAGGACACAGCATGAGATTAGAGGGGGGCCGATTAAGGGGGATTGTGACGAAATTCTTTTTCACAGAAAGGGTGGTGGATGCATGGAATGGCTTACCACAAGAAGTGGTGGCTATGAATACAGTGCAGGGCTTCAAACAGGCATGGGATAGGCATAAGGGAGCAATACAAATGACTGTGAATAGATAGGCCACTGACAGAGCAAAGGCTGATGGCACATTTATAACGTAGAAAAAGAAATGGGCAGACTGGATGGGCCTTGCGGTCCTTATCTGCCGTCAGCTTCTATGTTTCTATGTTTCTAAATACATTGATATAGTTGTCCATAGCATAATCACTGCCTTGTGTTGTAGAATGACAAAAGCAGTCCAAGGAGTCAATATTTTGGGGCTTGCATGAAAGATTTCAAGTTAACTGCTACAGTATTTACATTTCACACTGAATTCAGGGACATTACTAATCATACTTAGAATGTTTGGGTGACCAAATCCTCATAAGTTTAAAAGAAAAGAATTGGGAAGGTGAGTTTATAAATTTGTTGACCTAGTGAACAAAAAGGCCATAGTAAAGGAGGATGACAAACACATGATCAGGAATAATGAAAAGAGGACAGCTCTAGTATTTCTGGGCAAACAAACTGAGGAGTATTAGTGCAATAACATAAAGATGATTGAGTAGTGGCTCACAGGATTTGCATATGTTAGGACTATACTCCTCCAGAAACAGCTGGAATAAGCATGCTTGTTGCTAACATATTCTCTAATAATCCACAATGTACACATACTAAAAGGGAGGTATGGCTGGTTGCATTATGATGAGAAATTGTGTCAGCACCTTGCCTCTCATGATAACATTCATTGAGCACCATGTAACTGGAGATGTGGTTGGAAACCATGACATCCCCAATGGGAAGGGTTGTCAATGCCAACAGTGGGATGGGGAATCAGGCCAGGCAAGCAAAGCTTTGCTGTGGATACAGCAAGTCACAGTGCTACTGGGCTTACTGCCATTACAAGCATGAATGCTAAACATAAGCAGTCAAGCATCCCTTGTCCAGATGCAGGGATGTGGGAGTTTAGTTTAGTTTAGTTTAGTTTATTAGTCTAGGAATTAATACCTTTGAGCCAGGGCTCTTTTACAAAGGTTCCACGTCACAAAGAACATTTAACAAAGCACGATACACATTACAGGTAAAACCAGACAGGAAAGTTACATCATAAATTTGCTATTAACAGTTTAAGGCAGTAACGTTTTTAAGTTTCATAGAAAAACAAGCTATAACAGGTTCAAGCGAGTAGACAATTTTGAGGTTAAGGAAACTTCCAGGGAGAGGGTGATCATTAGGCGCCAAAAGGAGGCTAGAGAGGAGGGAAAGGTGGTGAGCGGCAGAGTAAGTGAGAGGTGACAGGAAAAAAGGGGGGGGTGAGTTTGGGTGGGAGACAGGAAATAGTAGAGGTACCAGAGGGTTCATTAGTCAGGAGGAAGAGGCCTCAGATGTGAGGATGGACATGAGGAGTAGTAGTCTTTATCTAGTGCAATCACAGTTGCTAGTGGTGGTGAGGTGGGCATAGAGCATGGATTTGAAAGCTTCAAGCAGGTTGAGGATACAGTAGGTGGACTAAGCGCATTGAACCATGTCGGGGCCCTGTATGCGAAAGATCTTTGTCCCTGTGCAGTCCGGCATCTCGGAACCAGGAAAGGTTGGCGTTCAGATCTGGTGGAGGGTCGTGAGCCAGGATTCAGTCGGAGTAGATTTTGAATACATAATGGAGTCAGTCCCAAGATAGATTTTTTTGCCATTGTGCAGGTGAGATAACTAAGAGGGAGAGAGGAATGGTGAATGTCTCTTTCACCTAGCTCAAGGGGGCAAGTGATAAAGGGCAGCTAGTTAGATGGGAAGGGGATACTGATTTCCCAGTCAACAAAATGAAGCATACTAATGCCAAGGAGAAAAAAATGCATAGGGATGGAATAGAGAGGAGGGAGACTGAGCTGGCTTGGTCACCAATCAATGTGAGAACAGTCACCAGGGTTACCACCTATCCTGATTTTCGCAGGATAGTCCTGATTTGGGCAGCTGTGTCCTACAAAACAACATGAAAAATACTGTATGTCATGACTATACAGTATAAAAAAATATTTTCTAACATTCCACTAAATGTTGCAGAAAATTAAAATACCTTAACTATAATACCTTAAAATGACAAGAAACAATAGAAGCAACTAGGAAACGACAATACTTAGCCCTAATTCTGATTATATAGAGAAAACAAGTCTGTTGCATTGGCCAAGGTTACCTACTGTCCTGTGAAAAATTATGTTTCAGTAAGAAATGTCCCACTTTGGGCTTCTTAAAAGGCGGTAACCCTAACAGTCACCGAATCTTTACATTTTTTACATTTGGAGGCAGTGTGGCGCAGTGGTTTAAGGCTCTGAGCTGCAAATCTGGAGACCTAGATTTGAATCCCACAGCCCCCACTTACATACCGTGTGACCCTGAGCAAGTCACTTAACTTCCATGTGCTCCCAGGTTGCACCTGTAAACAAGCTTTCAACTTAGTGTGTCTCACCTGATTAAATAATTGGGGGGGGGGACATTATTTCCTGAGGAGACAGGAAGCTGAGATGATAAGGGTTAGTTTTGAGCAGTGATTCAGGCAATAATACAAATGTCCTACAGTCAGTATAAAAGCAGACAGTCTCAAAGATTGAGACAGAATGAGAAGGTAGTGTCTATTGCTGGGCGAAAGCTGTGAATTCCACTTGAGCAGAACATTCACGAAAGTTCACCATCTTTAGAGGAATTTTCCAAACTTCCACATTTGGCGGATTGGAAATCTTTTGAATGTGTTTTGGGTGAATTTTTACTATCTTCTACTGGCACCCCTGTCCAATCACAGGCCCTATAAAATTTGACATTTCCACAGTGTCTAGTTGTCCCATCCCCACTGATCACCAGCCCTGTGTAATATTCAATTACCTGGTGTCTAGTGGCCCCCGCACCGATTGCTAGCCCCCATGTAATAAAATTCCCTGGTGTCTAGTGGTCCCCTTCCCACCAATCGCCAACCCCATGTAATATCAAATTCCCTAATGTCCAGTGGTCCCTCCCCACCAATTGCTGCCTGATGTTAAAAAAAAACCTTTATTTCCCTGGTGTCTAGCTGACATCCCTCCCTATCCCCGATCCCCTGTAATAAAAAAAAGGTAGTCAAGTCCATCCATTCCCTGGTGTCTAGTGGACCCCAATCCACTGTTATAAAACAAAAGTAGTCAATTCCCTAATCCCTGGTGGCTAGCAGGCCTCCAACCCCTCCACCATGGCAGGTGAGGCCTGACCTTCCCACTCCCCCCACCCCGACCCCTAGCTGGCAAACATCACAGTCCTCCTCTCTCCACCTCAGCTGGTGGCCATACTGAACTATCAATGAATGAATGCATACATTCTCATTCACTGATAGCTCAGTCCAGCAGCCAGCCGAGGTGGAGAGAGGAGGGCTGTGCCAGTCACTGATGAGGGGAAGCGGGGTGGTGGGGCATTACCTGCCAGAGTGGTGAGTTAGGGGGTCCACTAGACACCAGAAATAAAGTGGAAACATGTATTATGAAGTGGATAGGAATGTGTAATGTCTCTGTTATATTGCCATAAAATGAATGATGTAGGTATGTACATATGTGAGAAGAAATGCAATAAGTAAAAGTACAGTATGTGCATGAACAGTACCGTAATAAAGAATGAAGTATGCACAAACCCAAAGTGGTATGTGCGTGCATTTTAATTGGTTAAAGCGTCAAACACTGGAAGGTCATGGAACAAAGGTTTATTTCTATTTGGCGACTACTGGTTTTATTGTTTGGATAAAACTGAAAGATAAAGACGTCTACTGTGAAGTATTCCTATCAGTGATTTTGCAAATTTATCTCACTGCAGATTTCCTCGGTGCAGAGCCAAAATTAATTCTAAAAAGCCATGCTTCATGCAAGTAGCAGGTAAATAACTATGTGGCAACTGCATTTTGGCAATAAATTTTCCATTTATTTTTTACTTCATATCAAGCCTAACAGCAGTAAATTGAAAAAAAAAATACTCATACAATACCTTGCTTTATTAATACAGCAGCAATGCTAATAAGATAACTGACTCGAGACTGACACATTCTATTATCTCTGTGTCTAAATATGAGAGCTTATCAAGGCTAATTGCTAATATATCTGTGTTCATGGGTTCCAATTTTCAGAGAAGCCAAACATTTCTGAAATCAGATGCCTTAAGATCTTTTATTACAGCCTAAACAGTTTTAAACTTTTGAAAACATTTTTTTTGTTAAGCACTGGAATGGACATAGCAATAGCATACATACATATATTTTACAGATGTTTGCATTCATCATTTTTACCTTCTTGTCCAATTAAACACAATAAATTAGTATTATAACATAGAACAATCTATGGGAAAAATAGAGGAATATACATTTCAATTTCCCATCAATTATCCTTAGTTCAATGGGGTTAGGAGTATAATCTTTTCTCATATTTCTGCAACTTTATAAAATACAACAAACAATTATGTTATCTTACCACAGCCTATCAATGTTAACAGGAAATTAAATGAATGTAATATAGAACTAAGAAGCTCAAATATAATCTTAAACAGAAACACAGGAACTAAAGAGAATATTTTAGAATCCATTGGGAATATGAGGTAGCTCCCAATCCCCACACTGCAGCACTCAATACACCAAGTTAGAGGTGTCAATAGCGAGAAGGGCAGGGGTAAATGGAGAAAGTGACAAAGGCAATAAGGACAGGGAAGGGGCAAAAAGGGGTAAGGCCACCAGGAAATGGAGGGTAATGAGTACCAATGCCCCTAGTCTGGGCAACAAGCTCCCTGAACTGGTGGCCTTGATGGAAGAGGGATGCCTGGATATTGTAGCATTCACAGAAACATGGTACACAGAGAACCATGACTGGGATGTTAACATACCAGGGTACACAACCTATAGGAGAGACAGGGAGGGGAGAAGAAGGGAGGAGTAGCTCTCATGTAAGGGAAGGAAAAACAACTGAACAAAAGAGTAAACAGGAGGAGAGGAGGCACTGTGGTCACCTTAGAGACTGGAAATGGCACCACAATCCGCACAGGGTTGTATACAGACCCCATGTCAGGGAGGAAAGGACAAGGATATGATAGAAGGCATTCTTAGGATGGCAGAGAAAGGGAGGTACTGTTGATGGGAGACCTGAATATGCCAAATGTTAACTGGAGCACATTTGCTGTAGCCACATCCAAGAACAGGGCCATTCTCGATGCCCTACAGGTGGCATGCCTCAGACATCTAATTTTGAACCCACTCATGAGGGAGCAATCTTAGACCTTGTACTCTCAAATGGGGACAGTAAGAGGATCTCAGATCTAGAAGTGGGTAGCCATCTGGGAACAAGTGACCACCAAACAGTGTGGTTCATGATAAGCTCAGCTACAGAGTAGCCATACAAAAAGTGAGAGTACTGGACTTCAGGAGGGCTGACTTTGGCAAGATGGGAGAGTGCCTTAGAAAAGCACTAGCAAACAGGCTAGAAGGAGGTGGATAACAATGGGGAAACATCAAAACTGCCATCACAGAGGCAACAAGCCTTTGTGTGAAGCAAATAAACAAATCAAAATGAAAGAAAAAGCCACTATCATTCTCAAAAGAGGTGGCGGGGAAGGTAAAGGAGAAAAAGATAGCATTCAGGAAGTATAAGGAAACACAGAAGGAGCAGGACATACATCTGTACCAGTTAAGGCAGAAGGAAGCAGGGAGGGAAGTCAGAATAGCAAAGGCGCAAACTGAGGAAAAGATAGAGAACTCAGTTAAGAAGGGGGATAAAACCTTTTGTAGGTAAATCAGGGAGCATAGAAAGACAAAGGGAGGGATAGTGAGGCTGAATAGAATAGACGGTGTGTGGGCAGAGAGGGACAGGGAAAAAGCAGGGATACTGAACAAATATTTCTGCTTAGTATTCACAAAAGAGGAGGAGGAGGGGGAGGTGCTTAATCCAATTAACTGAAGCACTCTGGATGGGTGGGGGGGGGTCGATCCCAGTCATTTCACAGAAAAAAGGGTTCTGAAAGAACTCCTAAAACTGAAGGTGGACAAAGCAATGAGGCCTGATGGAATTCACCCCAGAATTCTAAAAGAATTAAGAGGAGAACTAGTGAAACCACTGACTACCCTCTTTAACAAATCATGGGAGGATGGTGTGGTACCTGAGGACTGGAGGAAGGTGGATGTGATTCCCCTCCACAAAAGTGGGACCAAGACAGAGGCAGGAAACTACAGACCTCTCAGTTTGACCTCTGTGGTAGGGAAAGTGATGGAATCCCTTCTGAAGGAAAGAACTTTTGAGTACCTAGAGGCCAGTGGGGCACAGGACTCAAGGCAGCATGGGTTCACAGCAGGAAGGTCATGTCAGACAAATCTAATTGATTTCTTTGACTGAGTGACCAAAGTAATAGATCAGGGAGGGGCTGTGGACATGGCCTACCTAAACTTTAGCAAGGCATTTGACACAGTCCCACACAAAAGATTAATAGCCAAATTAACCAGACTGGGAGTGGGTCCCAGGGTAGTAGCTTGGGTAAAACATTGGCTGGACAACAGGACACAAAAGGTAATTGTAAATGGAGTCCACTGTGAGGAGAGAGGGGTTACTAATGGGTACCACAGGGTTCAGTAATGGGTCCAGTCATTTTTAATGTCTTTATAAGTGACATTGCAGAGGGACTGGAAGGAAAAGTATGCCTCTTTGCAGATGACACAAAGATCTGCAACAGAATTGATACACAAGAGGTGTGGAAAGGATGAGAAGGGACTTGGCAAGGTTGGAGGAATGGTCAGAAGTATGGCAGCTTGGATTCAATGCGAAGAAGTGCAAAATAATGCACCTGGGAAACAAAAACCCAAGGGAAGTGTACACAATGGGGGGGGAGGTAGTAACAACAACAAAAATGGAAAGGGACCTGGGGGTAGTCATATCAGATGACCTTATGGTTAGCAAGCAATGTGAGAAGGCAGTAGGGAGGGCTGCGGGGATACTGGGATGTATAGGGAAAGGCATCACCAGCAGAAAACAGGAAGTTGTTATCCCTCTGTACAGACAGTTGGTGAGACCCCATCTGGAGTACTGCATCCAGTTCTGGACACAACATCTCTGCAAGGACATAGACAGGATAGAGGCAGTCCAGAGGAGGAAAATAAAAATGGTGCAGGGTCTGCAAAAGAAGCCATACGAAGAGAGACTAAAGGAGCTTAATATGTATACCCTTAAGGAAAGGAGGGAGAGAGCGGACATGATAGAAACTTTTAAGTACCTCAGTGGAATCAACGAAGTCCAAGAGTGTAGCATCTTTCAGAAAAAGAGATGTGCAAGAACAAGGGGACACAATTTGAAGATAGAGGGGGGACAGTTCAGGGGCAATGTGAGGAAGTATTTTTTCACAGACAGGGTGGTGGACACATGGAACAGCCTTCCTGAGGAGGTTGTGAGATCTAAAACTGTGGGAGAATTCAAGAATGCATGGGACAGACATAAGGCAATTTTTGTGGGGTTTAGATAGAAATAGGCTGTTGGTTAACTAGGATCTGCAGCTTATCCTGCAGGTAGGGAAAAGGGCAGACTAGGTGGGCCAAGCAGTCCTTATCTGCCATCAAAATCTATGTTTCTATTGCAATAAAACATTGGCAATGCTGTAAATCATACTGTACTCACTCCAGAGACTTCTAAATCTGTAACATGATAAATACTAATCAAATCTACACTTTATTCTTCCTCCGTAACATCCCTTCTTCTCTTTTTCTTCTCACCTCCATTACAAGTCATTCTTTGCTTTTGCTCATCCAGCCATCCATTTGTTTTGCCCCCTACCTACCCCTTATTCTACAGCCCATCTTCCTATCACCTCCTCCTCACCCATGGCGTCCACCCATTACATTAACCCACCTGTTCTCCACCCATCTACTCTGTCACTCATCTTCTCCCCATTTGTATTTGCCTCTTCACCCCATCTCTTGATTCTGTTATTATGTAGAAACATAGAAACATAGCAGTTGATGGCAGATAGGGACCAAAATGCCCATCTAGTCTGCCCATTTTTTCTACCTTATGAATGTGCCATAGGCCTGTACTCTATCAATGGCCTATCTATTCATACTCATCTATATTGCTCCTTTATGCCTATCACATGCCTGTTTGAAGCCTTGCACTGTACTCATATCCACCACTTCCTGAGGTAGTTTTCCATGCATCCACCACCCTTTCTGTGAAAAAGAACTTCCTCATATTACCCCTTAATCGGCCTCCCTCTAATCTCATGCTGTGTCCTCTTGTCCTGCTATTTTTCTTATATTGAAACATGTTAGACTCTTTCACCTTGTTAATGCCCTTAAGATGGTTAAATGTTGTGAACATATGACCTCTCTCCCTCCTTTGCTCTAGGGTATACATATTGAGCACCATTAATCTGTCCTCGTATGTTTTCTGATGCAGTCCCTGCACCATTTTGGTTGTCCTTCTCTGGACTGCCTCCATTTTGTTAATGTCCTTGTGCAAGTGTGGCCTCCAGTACTGCATGCAATACTACAGATGGGGCCTAACCAGTGTCTTGTAAAGAGGGATTATTACCTCCCTCTTACGACTTGTGATAACCCTATTAATACACCCCAACATCCCTCTAGCCTTACCTAATGCTTTAGTGGTCTGCTTGGATGATTTCTGGTCATCTGTGATGATGATGTCCAAGTCTCTTTCTTCCCTTGCGACTGGCGGCAACTCCTCTCCCAATCTGTAGGTCGCTTCAGGGTTTATCTTCCCTATGTGAATGATCTTGCACTTCTTTGCATTAAACCCCAGTTGCCGCTCTTCAGACCATTTTGCCAGTTTATCCAGATCTCTTCTCATTCCTCCCACCCCATCTGGATCATCTTCTCTGTCGTAGAGCTTGATGTCATCTGCAAACAGACAAACCTTACCCTCCAGTCCATCTGCAATGTCACTGATGAAGATGCTGAAGAGGACTGGCCCCAGGACTGATTCCTGAGATACCCTACTTGTGACCTGCATCTCTTCTGACTGTATATCATTTATCACCGCTCTCCGTTTTCTGCCTGCCAACCTGTTTGCCACCCAGTTGACCAACTTCTGACCCACCCCGAGCCTACCCAGCTAATTAATCAATCTTGTATGTGGAACAGTATCGAAAGCTTTGCTGAAGTCAAGGTAGACAACATCAAATGCACCCCCTTGGTCCACCACTCTGGTCACCCAGTAAAAGAAATCTATGAGATTAGTTTAACAGAACCTTCCTGTTGTAAACCCATGCTGTCTTGGATCCTGTCCTCCTATGGATTCCAGGTGTTGCAGTATCCTTTCTTTAAGGAGTGCCTCCATAATCTTGTCCACTATTGAGGTAAGACTGACTGGTCTGTAGTACCCTGCCTCCTCCCTATTACCACTCTTGTGGAGTGGGATCACACGAGCCCTTCTCCAGTCTTCTGGGACCTCTCCTGTGCTCAGAGACTCACCAAACAGTTCTGAGAATGTCCCTGCTAGTTCCACCCTTAGCTATAGTACCCTGGGATGTATGCCATCAGGTCCCATTGCCTTGTCCACCCTGAGCTCAGTGAGCTCTTGTAGGACTCTTTCTTTTGTGAAGGGACTAGTGCACACCTCCCTCCCCCTTTTGTCCATGGTGCTGAGCTGTGGGCCCTGCTCTACCTTCTCCTCAGTAAATACTGAGCAGAAGTATCTATTTAGGATAGATGCTTTTCCTTGGACCTCCACCACACACTCTCCTTATCCCCTTTGATCTTAGCGATACCCCCTCTGGCATTTCTCCTTTCACTAATGTAGCTACAGAAAGTCTTGTCCCCTTCTTTTACTGTTCGTGCTAGTGTTTCCTCGGTTTCGGCCTTTGCCTGCCTTACTGCCTTTCCTGCTTCCCTTAGGGAAGCTTGGTATGCCTCCCTATCTTTGCCCTGCTGCGTTCCTTATATTTCCTGAAGGCCAGCCTTTTGGCTATGACATTTTCTGCTACTGTTTTTGAGAACCACAGTGGTTTCCTCCTTCTTTTGCTCTTGCTTTTCTCTCTAACACAATGGGATGGTGCTTCAAGTATTGCATCCTTAATGCTTGCCCACTTTTCCTGTACCCCCTAAACTGTATTTCTTCTTGCCAAGGCTAGCTTAACTCTGTTGGCCATCTTATCAAAGTCAGCTCCTCTGAAGTCGCATATTTTTCTTTGGAATGGGATGATTTAGTTCTAGTGGTTAAACTTGAACCATACCATGTGATGGTCCCTGGCCCCCAAGTGACCTTCTACCTGGAGATCTGTGATCCTTTCCCCATTAGTCAGTGCTACATCTAGAATAGCCCTGTCTCTTGTGGGTTGTTGTGCCAGTTGTTTGAGGCCCTCCCCCACTGGGAATCCACTATGTGTCTTCTTCTGGTGGATGTTCCTGCTGGAATTGACCAATCTGTATCTGGCATGTTGAAGTGTCCCATTAGCAGAACATCCCCTTTAGCTGTCATGATTTTTATATCTTCTAACAGTAATGTGTCTATGTCCTCCCCCTGGTCTGGAGGCCTGTAGACAACCCCAGTTTGTATGGCTGTCCCATTTCCAGTTTCCAGGGTGAACCACAGTTCTTCTGGCTCCTCATGTGAATTCTGAATTTCTGTAGCTTTGATATTTTCATTGACATAAAGAGCCACTCCCCCAACTCCCCCCCCCCCACTTTTGCACCTCAGTCTCTTCTGAATAGTACATAGCAGGGTACTGAAGTCTCCCAAGTGTGGTTGCTGGTGAACCATGTGTTGCTAATGGCTACTATGTCCATTTTAGCCTCTGTCATTGTTGCCTGCAGGTCTGGGATCTTGTTTCCCAGACTGAGGGCATTTGTGTACATGATCTTCCATTGGCTAGATTTCAGTATGTTAGTTATTGGATGATGTCCGGCGATTCCCCTGCGTGTCGTCTGGGAAGCCGGACCTTACTCCTTACCTGGTGATGCAAATGAACTACAAACATGCTGAAATCCTGTTTGATCACTAGCTGAGGGGGGAGGGGTGTTCTTTCTGTACGATGTATCGGGTGCTGCACCCCTCTCCCCATTTGCTAGTTTAAATATTCTGCAAAGACATCAAACTTCTGCCCCAATGTACTGACTCCCTCCTTAGTCAGATGCAGTCCATTGAATTTAAAGGACTTTCACTCCCAAAACTGTTGCAAGTCATCTACAAATTTGTGTCCTTTTTCATGGTACCAGACCTTGAGCCACGTTTAGCTCCCCTATCTCCCCTTCTCTGACCATCCATCCATCTGCCCCCCAGACTTGCAGGATCTCAAAGATTACATACGGACTGCTGCTATTTCACATCCATATTGAATTTTAGTTGTATATAACCTGACATTTTGAAAAAAAAAACGTACTTTTTAACCCTTACAGTGCTGCAGGAGTTAATATCCATCAATGGCACCTGTTTGTATGACTTGTAAATCTGCTTTCTTGACTGGCAAACCTTTTTGAGTCTTAGTGGTCATGAAAGTGAATAAAATAAGAGAAAGCTGCACACAGAAAACAAAACAAAAAAGCTTGAAACTGTAGTCTAAAATGTGCTTTGTTCACAGAGTGTGGTGTAAGGTTAATTCTTCAAGGGTTGTGTTTTTTTTAAATAGTTTGAAATTAATAAGGAAAAAAACAGGGTCTGTTTTGGTGACTCATACACTTGTTTTCCCTGGCTTGTATACCCATTTTCATGAGCTACATCTTCCATTTTCATGTTATAATCTCAGAAAAAATATAGATATCTATTGTAGGGCCATGTGCAAGTCAATTGGCAGGTCTTCTGCTACACTTCCATCCCCTGTCCAAAAATAAACATTCTATTCATGATGCACCCCCTCCCATCCCCTGCTTGCACTCTCCTCCCTGTGGCAAACAGCAGCAAATGAATCATTTTGGAGTCAGAAAACTCCTTTCTGGCCATTAGGGCACTGGCATTACATTGCCGGGTCATTACGATGCCAAATGCTGGATTCGCCACCCCCTCCCTGAGGTCCACCCCCCTGGAGTTAGTATCCTTAGAAAGGGGGGTTGTGGGGGGTGCAGGGGTGCAGCCCCCCTGCCCCAGCAAAATGAGAGAACATTGAATTTCCCACTTGGTGCCATAATGACCAGGCACACTGCTGCCAGTGCTCTGAAGTGGTGGAACCCAAAAAACTCCAGTATAAGTAGTATGAATTAAAATGTCATCAAATCCCTACCCTTCCTCCACCTGCACTTCAGACACACACTGCCTGCCTTTCTAAACCCAAGTTCCACCATGTATGTCATGGGGCAAGCAGTATAGCCTAGAGGTTAGAGTAACAAGCTGTACATGAGCCTGGTACATCAAGCAAAGCTGGATTTGGTTCCCATAACCTCCACTTGCATACTGCATGACTGAAGAAGTCACTTAACCTCCCCCATGCTCCAAGGTCACCCCAGAAAACAGGTACTTGTGCCCAGTGGGCCTTACCCAGTAATCAAAGAATAAAATAAACTAAAATGAGCCCCCCCCCAAGAAACCCCATCTCTGGTGCCCACAACCCTTCTATCCCAACAAGCACCAAGAAAAACAACTGTAATAAAGAAAATGGTCCCCCAATGCACAGCATCGGCTCTGTTCAATGTTCATCTCAGTAATGGTATGCATGAATGAGTGGTAACGTCTTTGCTCCCAGCAAAACCTGATTGGCTGAACTTTCAGCTGCCAATAAGGTTTTAATTAGTGATGGGCGAAGTAGCCAGAATTCACTCCACAAAGTGATTCACAGATTAATATGGAATCCACAAAGTAATCCGCAATGCAAAGCGGAGTACTTCGCATCATAATGAGGAACACAAAGTCCATTGAAACCAATGACTTTGCATTACTTCACATTACTCTGCCTTCCCCAAACCACTTCTCCACCAATTTTAAAGTGAAGTACATTAAAATCAATGTACTTCGCATCACTGTGCCTTGTAATTGAGCTCCATGGTGAATTCTGCTGTGATTCATGGCATTGCAGGTCACATGGGCTCTAGATTATTCTGCACAGCCTCTGTTCTGGTTAGTATGTGTGTAGTGGTAGCTGGAGACAGTTTGCTTTTAGAGCTCTACTATTCAAAACCTCTAAAAGCTGTTATAAATGCCTTTTTGAGTAATTTATTTTGCTTAAAATTTAGTACATCAATTGTAGGAAACCCTTCTGTGCTCATATCATCGAGTGTTTATTGTTTGTGTGTGGATTTTGAATGTTAATTTAGAACAGTCTGTGTACTGTAAAGTGTGCTTTGGGGGAGGGGCAAATCTGTCGTGTAGGTAGATTGAGAGAAAAAGGCAGTCTTTCTGTTTTGGTCAAGGGTGCCGGAAGATGGTAAAAGCTGAGGGGGCTGAGAATCAAAAGGGTACTTATAATGGAACAAAGGGCACTTTTTCTACTAGTTTTTGCCATACAGAAATAAAAAGTGGAGGGGCTACCGCCCCTTCCGCCCCCCCGGTTCCGGCACCTAAGGTTTTGGTTATATTTTTTCTTGTATAACTGTTAATCTACAGACAGTAATATTTTCAGTAATTCTTGACATTTTTTCGCTGATTGTTGTGCTGCAGCAGTGTATAATTTTAGTTTGTTTAAAACATTTGGTTATATAACTAAAGGTTTTCAATTTGCTACGTATTACTTGTAGTGTGTGTGTTAGTGTGTGTGCGATGAATGCCATCAAACCAGACACCTTTTATTCTGCCACAGAGTAATTGCAGCAGTGTGAACCTGCTATCCACCACATCTGCATGAATTTTTTGTACTCCTTTGTGGTATCTTTACTGGTAGTGGACTGTTACTGCCATGCACCCCCCCCCCCAAACTGGCAAAGGTACTATTTTCCAGATTTCGATTTGCGACCTGTGAGCACTGGTTAGGTGTTGTACCTTTGCATCTGCATTTCTTCAGTGTGCAGCACAATCTTAATCTGTCTATGCATTTGCAGTGCACCATTAATTCTGGTAGACTTTGCATTTCTTGTTACACTCTCATTTCACTTCATCAGCACTGGAGAATTTTCTGGACACAAGACAGTAGCATTTTGGGGATGCACATTAATTCTGGTGATTGTGTGTGACCACTGCGCGAATGACTGAGTGTGCCATTAATTCTGGGAGACTTTGCATCTCTTGTTATGCTCTCATTTCACTTTGTCAGCATTGGAGAATTTTCTGGACACAAGACACTAGCATTTTGGGGGTGCATATTAATTCTAATGACTGTGTGTGACCACTGCTCGCATGACTGAGCGCACAATTAATTCTGGGAGACTTTGCATTTCTTGTTGTGCTCTCATTTCACTTTGTCACTGGGGAGTTTTCTTGACACAAGACAGTAACATTTTGGGGATGCACATTAATTCTGGTGACTGTGTGTGTGGGGGGCTGCCAATATTGTTGTCACTTCGCCTTTCTTCTTGTTAAGGAGGAATGACAATGCAACGTAATAATTACAAGGTGAAGTGAGCCTTTCATATTGGCCACTCCACTTAGCGGAGTGAAAATGTGAAGTGCTCACTTTGCAGGCACTTCGCCAATGAAATTTAAATTTGCTGCATCTCTAGTTTTAATAGGAGCAAAGAAATTACCATTCATTCATATTTGCCATTACTGAAATGGACAATGAACCAGCCAAAGCATTGCACCCAGTGGACTGTTTTCATTACTACAGTTTTCTTCTGGGTGTTGGGAGGAGGAGGATAGCGGAAACAAGAGGGGGGTTGTATGGGGAGCTTATAGCCCTAAGGTCACAATTCCTTAATTTTGCAGCTTTAATACTAAAGCCAACATATTTATGTAGTATTTTGAAATATCTAGTGAATATTATATAGGTGTGGTAGTACCTGCATGTTAGGGTTGATAGTGTTTCTGTCAAAAAAAAAATTAACAGCTTATACCTCAGCAAATGTAGACCCTAGTTCTGTGAAATTTGGTATGCATAGTCACAGTCATAGGGCCCTCTTTTCTGGCAATTGTGGCAGAAAGTGGTTCAGCAGTTTAAAATTTACTAATTTCTGAAAATATGTTAAAATCCCAATTTTTAGTCTCATTGTTGCTTACCAACAGTGAGAAAAAACAGGTACCACTAAATTATGAGACTTGCAGGTTTATAAGTGTGAGATCCAGTAATGTGGCCTTTGGGGGTTTAAAACTAAATGTTAATTGGTTTTTAAGTTATAAGGGATTAACATTTTCAAATCTCATACATGCAAAGAATACATGTAAAAATAGCTGGGTCAAAACGTTTCCAAGTTAAAGTCTGACATGAACAAAGAGTTTAAAATTTGCAAACATAAACAAAATTCTTTAAATCTAAAAGTTAGAACTTCTTTGATTTGTCAGAAGACAGTCTAACAAGATGTCTAAGCTAACTTTCCAAAAATATAGAAACCATACAATGTTTTGACAGAAAAGAACCAGTAGGCCCATCCAGTCTAACCTTTTTACCCTGCCTATTACTACACCCTGGATGCTACTTAATCCTCTCCTCTCTATTCTCTCCTCCCCTCCCCTCCCACCCCATCTCCCTCCCATCCCCTCCCCTCCCTCCCTATTTCCCTCTTCCCTGTCATCCTCTGATCCTCTCCCTCCCCTCTCCACTCCTCTCCTCCCTTACCCCTTCCCCTCTCCTCTCCTCTCCTCTCCTCCAGGGAGTACATGTTAGCTCCTGCAGCCTCTCCTCATATGGTTTCTTGTACAACCCCAAGATGATTTTGCTAGCCCTCCTCTGGATCACTTCCACCCTGTTAATATACTGTACTTGAGGAGTTGCTGCCTCCAGAACTGGACACAGCACTCCAGGTGGGGTCTCACTAGTAAATGATACAGTGGCAACACCACCTCCCTTCTCCCGATAGAAATCCCCCTCCCTATACACTCCAGCATCCGCCTAGCCTTGCCTATTGCCCTGCTGCATTGCCCTGCCACCTTGAGATCATCAGATCTGATTATTCCAGAGTCCCTCTGTCAGACCTTTTAGGAACAAGTTAAATTTGTCTTGAAAAAACCCTGAGACTTAGTTTAACAAACTCAGCACATATATCAAATATGTATCAAATACTGAGGGTGCGCTTGGTAACACACAACCCAAAAAGAAAAAAAAAACACTTGGAAAAGACAGCGAAGAACCTGACCAACACAGAGAAAAACATGTCAGCATTTTTTATTATGGATGGTTTGCCATTTGTAAAAACTGTTGCAAAAATATACTAGATCCTACAACAATGAAACATTTCAAGTTGTAAAACATTAATAACAGTCAATACTACATAGAATTTGATGGCAGATAAGGACCGCTTGGCCCACCTAGTCTGCCCATTTTCCTACCTAACAGATAAGCTGCAGATCCTAGTTAACCAACAGCTTACTTCCTCCTACCCCCCCACTAGGACTGCCTTATGCCTGTCCCATGCATTCTTGAAGTCCCCCACTGTTCTTGACTCCACGACCTCCCTGGGAGGCTGTTCCATGCATCCACAACCCTCTCAGTGAAAAATACTTCTCTCACATTACCTCTGAGCCGTCCCCCTATCTTCAAATTGTGCCCCTTGTTCTTGCACATCTCTTTTCTGGAAGATGCTACCTCTTGGACTTGTTAATTCCCTTGAGGTACTTGAAAGTTTCTATCATGTCCCTCTCTCCTTCTTTCCTCAAGGGTATACATATTAAGCTCCTTTAGTCTTTCTTGATATGTCTTCTGGTGCAGACCCTGCACCATTTGGATGCCCTCCTCTGGACAGCCTCCACTCTGTCTATGTCTTTGCAGAGATGGGGTCTCCAGAACTGCACACAGTACTCAGATGGGGTCTCACCAACTGTCTGTACAGAGGGATAACAACTTCCTGTTTTCTACTATTGATGCCTCTTCCTATGCATCCCAGTATCCCAGCCTTCCTTATTGCCTTCTCACATTGCTTGCCCACCTTTAGGTCATCTGATATAACTACCCAGGTCCTTTCTATTTTTACTGTTGTCAGTATCTCACCCCTCATTGTGTCTACGCTTCCCTGGGTTTTGTTTCCATGTGCATTACCTTGCACTTCTTTGCATTGAATCTGAGCTGCCATACATTTGACCATTCCTCCAACCTTGCCAAGTCCCTTCTCACCCTTTCCACTCCATCTTGTGTATCAACCCTGTTGCAGATCTTTGTGTCATCTGCAAAGAGACATACTTTTCCTTCCAGTTCCTCTGCAATGTCACTTATAAAGACATTAAAAAGGACTGGTCCCAGTACTGAACCCTGCGGTAAACCGCTAGTAACCCTCCTTTCTTCACTGTGTACTCCATTTACTACTACCCTTTTGTCCTGTTGTCTCAGCCAATTTTTTACCCAGGCTACCACCTTGGGACCCACTCCAAGGCTGGCTATCTTGTGTATTAATCTTTTGTGTGGGACTGTATCAAATGCCTTGCTAAAATCTAGGTAGGCCATGTCCACAGCCCCTCCCTGGTCTACTACTTTGGTCACCCAGTCAAAGAAATCTATTAGATTCATCTGACATGACCTTCCCATCATGAATCCATGCTGCCTTGGGTCCTGTGCCCCACTGGCCTCTAGGTACTCAACAATTCTTTCCTTCAGAAGTGATTCCATCATTTTCCCTACCACTGAGGTCAAACTAACTGGTCTGTGGTTTCCTGCCTCTGTCCTGCTCCCACTTTTGTGAAGAGGAATCACATCTGCCCTCCTCCAGTCCTCGGGTACCACCCCATCCTCCCATGATTTGTTAAAGAGAGTAGTCAGCGGTGTCACTAGTTCTACCCTTAGTTCTTTTAGAATTCTTGGGTGAATCCCATCAGGCCCCATTGTTTGTCCACCTTCAATTTTATTAGTTCTTTCAGAACCCTTTCTTCTGTAAATGGACTGGTATCAACCCCCATCTTCAGAGTGTTTCTCTTGTTTGGTTTAGGTAACTCCCCCTCCTCTTCCTTTGTGAATACTGAGCAGAAATATTCGTTCAGTATCCCTGCTTTTTCACTGTCACCCTCTACCCACATTCCCTCCCCTTTATTAAGCTTCAGTATCCCTCCTTTGGTCTTTCTTTGCTCCCTAATGTACCTATAAAAGGTCTTATCCCCCTTCTTAACAGAACTGGCTATCCTTTCCTCGGTTTGGGCCTTTGCTATTCTAACTGCCTTCCCAGCCTCTTTCTGCTTTAACTGATAAAGTTTTCTGTCCTGCTCCTTCTGTGTTTCCTTGTATTTCCTGAATGCTGTCCTTTTCTCCTTAACCTTCCCTGCTACCTCTTTTGAGAACCATAGCATTTTTTTCCTTCTTTGTGTTTTATTGATTTGCTTTACACAAAGGCTTGTTGCCTCTGTGATGGCTGTTTTGATCACTCCCCATTGTTCCTCCACCCCTCCTTCTTGCCTGTTTGCTAGTGCTTTTCTGAGGCACTCTCTCATTTTCCCAAAGTCAGCCCTCCTAAAGTCCAGTACTCTTGCTTTTGTATGGCTTGATTGTATGGCTGTGTTTATCGTGAACCACACTGTTTGGTGGTCACTTGTTCCCAGATGGCTACCCACTTGTAAATCTGAGATTCATTCTCCATCCCCATTTGAGAGTACCAGGTCTAAGATTTCTCCTCCAGTGGGTTCAATACTAGCTGTCTGAGGCATGCCCCCTGTGGGGCATCAAGAATGAACCCTGCTCTTGGATGTCCTGCAGCAAAGGTGCTCCAGTTAACATCTGGCATATTCAGGTCCCCATCAACAATATCTCCCTTTTTCTGCCATTCCAAGAAAGCCTTCTATCATTTCCTTGTCAATTCCTCCTCTGAGATGGGGTCTGTATACAACCCCATGCGGATTGTGGTGCCATTTCCTGTCTCCAGGGTGACCCAAAGTGCCTCATCTGCTCCCTGTTTACTCTTTAGTTCTGTTGCTTTGATCCCTTCCTTTACATAGAGAGCTACTCCACCTCCTCTTACCCTCCCTGTCCTTCCTGTAGATTGTGTATCCTGGTATGTTGACATCCCAGTCATGGTTCTCTGTGTACCATGTTTCTGTGACTGCCACAATATCCAGGCAACCCTCTTCCATCAAGGCCACTAGTTCTAGGGAGCTTATTACACAGACTATGGGCATTGGTACTCATTACCCTCCACTTTTGATAGCCTTACCCTTTTAGCCCCATTTCTGTCCTTACTGCCTTTGCCTTTTTTACATTTAAATCTGTTCTGCTCCCTAATAACTTCTGTACCTTGGTGTTTACCTCATTAATCACCATGTTTTGTGGGGGGAGGCTCGGATTTCCCTGCTCCTTTTCAGTGCCTCCCCCCTTGGCTAGTTTAAATGCTTGCCAATGAAGCATTTAAACCTCTCACCTAGGATCCTGGTTCCCCCCCGGACAGATGCAGACCATCGCACCAGTATAGGTCTGCATCCCTCCAGGTGGCTCCCCAGTCCCCAATGAAGCCAAAACCCTGAGCTCCACACCAGTTTTTCAACACTGTAACCAAAAAACAATGCATGCATTTTGTTCTACAATTAAAGTCATGGACAAACAAAATATTTAAGCCCCTAAAGCAGTAAACATAGTTATGGCTAGAGGTGGGCAAGCCAAGTCAGGCTCAAGCCTGTCTTGAGCCTAGTGCATGGCTTTGAGTTGGCTTGATCTCAATGAGCAAATAATAGTGAGGGTCAAGCTAAGCTGGCTATGATGAAAGCAAACATTTTTGTCAACCTGAGAATATAGTGCAGCGAAGGGAACTTCCAGTTCCTCTCATGCAACTTATAAGGGATTAGTATAACTAAAAAATACAAAATCACACATGCCCCCACAATGCAAAGCATCATGGGCTGCATATGCAAATCACCACAGAATGTTATGCTGGTCCAACTTTAAGCAGAGTTGCTTGGTGCCGAAAGGCCTCTTACACAGTTTGCAAAGGGTGCTAACAGAAGACATAGACACGTGTTTCGTCCTACCAGGACTCATCAGTATGCCTCATCTGTTTAACACCCCAGTGGAATGGACCAGCTACCCCTAAGGTAGTGTGCCTGGGATATATTATGGTGAACCCATTAAAATAAAAAAACATTTAAAAGACAAAGAACCTCTGTGCGTAAATAACTAGCATAGAGGAGAGCTTGCATCAGCCATGGCTTGTCTCAGCTGCTGCCTTGTAGAGTCTAGCCAGACCCATGCCTCAGCTCTGGCTTGGCTGTAAGTGAAAAAAAATCTTGGTTTGCTCACCTCTAGTTATGACTCATCTACTACTCACTTCTAATTTATGCAGGGCCCACAGGTCATCCCTCATGCCTTGTTTTTCTTAAAATAAGCTACAGCTCAACTACTAATAATGCAAATTATCACCAATGTGCTACTTTGTCCAGTGCCTGCAGACACCTACATGAAACAAGTTGAGATTAATATACAACTTTGGGGTCCATACAAATCAAGTTACAGTGGCCCCAACCAGGGTGCAATGCAGTAATGCTGAGGCATATCATAAAGTGCTGCAGTATACTGCAGGAATCAGTGTAATTCAATGGCAATTAAGTCCCTTTGTCAGGCAATATTTTGTGACATGTCACTTGCTGCAAGTTATGGCACTGCATCATGGCTGGCTCTGCTGCATGAATCATCTCCTGCTTCATAAAGAGTTCTGAAGTAGCATCTCACCTACTCCTTCATGCAGGGTGCACAGGTGCTTGTGTGCAGCAATTTATATGACTAGCACTATACCTTATCAAAACATTTAAGTACATTCATTGAAAAACATGATGTTAATGCATATATTAGGGTTACATGTGACAGGGTTGTGAAGAGACCCTCCCCCACTTGTTATGCAGAGAGAGAGTTAAAAGCAATGGAAGGGCGTAGGTTAGACAGATGCACAGACACTGTAATGTGCTGTAAAATGCACTTTGTGATATTTATTTTATAACAAGAAAATAATAAATATATAGCTGTGTGGACAGTATTCGAGAGACAAAGTGTGATATTCATACACTCAAAAAAAGGTTTTGTACTTTGTCATGACTCAATCTTAATTTTAATGTCCATATGTGGTAGTTGTATAATACAAAATATAAAGATAGTTCTGTATTTCTAAGTTTGGAAAAATAGCACAGTTAGTTATGACATGAAAACTACTTCCGTGGGTAATTCAGTGTCCATTATGCATGATTTCCCATTTCTAGTAATAAATTTAATTTTGAAATGCAGTGTATCTGTCTTCTATTTAGGTGTATTAGTTTAAAACATTTAAGATTTGATGTTCTTCCATACCTATGTGTCGCTATCTATCTTTCAATGTAGACAGCATTAAAAATACAAAAAAGAGGTTACCAAAGTTTTGTTACTTCATGCTTATACTATTTATACCCAGTCTACATGCCTTTCAGAGTTAAGTTTGACATTAAGCAGAAAGATAAACATGAACAAATCACTTTTTTGCACTTGATTTATTATGTGACCCTCTCTGTTGCTTACTACTACTGTGGATAATGCGGACACTGTAGCAGCAATGCAACAAGCGAAATACAAGGTACAACTTTTATCAGTGGTTTATTAACAACCAAACAGCCAAAACACATTGATAAGTACCATGCCACATCAGGGTAATTTTGACACTACTGTATCTCCGCGGAGCCAGACCAAGGGCAGGCCCATCCACAGCTAACAACCAGAAAGCACCCAGGCAAGCTATTTGGCACTAACTGTAGATGTGGGCACCGCATAATGCCCCCTGGCAACCTAGTGCCTGCCTTTGTGGAGAAAATGATGCCAAAATATCACACGGGTCCACTCTCGGCTCACCACCATATGCATCACAGGGATGCAACTGCTGCAGGTTTCTTGTACTGTATTTGGAATGGCACATCCAAACTGCTCTACAAGTCAAAACAATACACCAAAGTGCCCAATAAATAAGCAAAGGCAATACCAAAGACAGCTGGATGTTACACGATGGACTTCTGCCACTTCAGGAGTCATTTTGACGTCACTATACCACCACGAAGCCAGACAGAGGGCAGGCCCAACCACAGTTACCAACCGGAAAGCACCCAGGTAAGATGTTTGGCATGTATAACTGTAGAGTCAGGCACCACATGATGCCCCCTGGCAACCCCATGCCTGCCTTTGTGGGGAAAATGATGCCAAAATATCACATGGGCCCACACCGGACTCACCACCATGTGCATCACAGGGAAGCACTGCTGCAGGGGTTCTTGTACTGAAGGTGGAATGCCACATTAAAAACTGCTTGAGTTACGCCCAGGTGCTGTATTTTTTTATTTTCAAACAGTTCCAAGATATTATGCAAACACTTGAGGTCTAATTTATAAGCAGTCTCCTTATAAATCAATCTGCAAAATGTTTTTGCCAGATGAATCTAAACCACTGATGTTGCCCAACAGGCACTAGTACACCCAGACAATGACCAGATTACTACACATGGTATCCCTCCCATACCCCAAATGTACCAAGCAATACCATGAGCAGCTTTCTGAGGTAGGCCCACGTGCTGTACTTTTTATTTTCAAACAGTTCCAACATATTGGGCCATCACTTGATGTGTAATTTAGAAGCAGTCGTATTATAAAGAGATCAGGAAAAAAATATTGCCAGATGAATACACATCCCTGATGTCCTACAGGCACTAGTACAACCAGGTAATGACCAGATTACCAAACATGGTACCCCCCCCAAATGCCCTGAATAGCCATTTTGAGGTAGGCCCAAGTGCAGTATTTTTTTATTTTCAAACAGTTCCAACATATTATGCCACCACTTGAAGTCTAATTTAGAAGCAGTCTCATATAAATAAATCTGCAAAATATTTTTGCCAGATGAATCCAAAGCAATGATGTTGCCCTACAGGCACTAGTACACCCAGGCAATGACCAGATTACTATACATGGTACCCCCCCACCATGCAATGAGCAGCCCTTTTGAGGTAGGCCCAAGTGTTATATTTTTTTAGTTTCAAACAATTCCAACATATTGTGATGTCAAATTTAAAAACCGTCTCATTACTACATACAGTATCCCCCATAACCCCGAATGAACTGAGCAATGCAATGAGCAGCATGTATTTTTTATTTGAAACAGTTCAAAACATATTATGCCACCACCCACACCTGATCCCCTAGTTCAATATGCCAATACAATAATGCTCCTTTATAATTTTACATCAAGAAATGCAATTTTTTTCATTTTAAAATAACACACACGTGCACGCACACACACACGCACACACACACACCCCTTAACCAGAGCCAGCATCACCACCTTCTTTCCAAAAATTACAAGCATCTCATACAACGTGTGTTTTTTGTTTCATTTAAAACATGTTAAGAGTGCAGCTTTTATATTCATTCCACATACACATATCTAAACTAGAGCCATCATCACATCCACAGGTGCAGCATTCATTTGACAAACACACATTCTCAAAATTTACTAGTAAGAACTCCACAGGTGCTGTTGTCCCCCCTTTAAACATGGCTAAAGCCAGCACCAGAGGAAAGTTTACAGATATTATCAATATTCAGAAAACATCTAATTACTGTATGTAATGAAACCCCACTGGATGAATAGTAAACAAAATAATATAAATAACAAACAGAACTATGTTTGATTAGACTGGTCATGTATATGCACAGCCCAATTTTGAAGAGGGCCATTTATAAACAGCTAGACCATGAGGGAACACACAAATTTAACTTTTCTGCCCTACAAATATGACACAGCACAACTGCTGCACTATAGCCAGATAGTATTTGATATGCCCCATTTAAACAGTGCCAGCACTACAGGAAAGTTTTGCTGATATACTTCTCAAATAAAACTTTAAAATATGGTATACTATTTATTATATCCCTATTTAAACAGTGCCAGCACCAGAGGAAAGCTCTGCTGATATACTTTCCAACAAAACTTTAAAATATACTATTTAGTATGCCCCATTTAAATAGTGCCAGCACCAGAGGAAAGTTCTTTTGATACTTCCTAAACAAAACTTTAAAATATACTCATTATGCTGCACAGCCCACTAATTCAGTCATCCTCCATTTTGAAGAACAGCCCTTCACAAACAGCAGGACCATGAGGTCCTAAGGTGATAATTGTACTTTTTCTGCCCCCAAAACAACACAGAACAACTGCTGCACTTTAGCCAGTCACTATTTAATATGCGTCCCAGAATTTTAACTTACTGTTTTGTAGCAGAAAGCTGAGAATCACGATTGTGATTTCTAGTCACTGGAAACCTCTGATACCCATCTGAACTCCCATGCAGCATGCCGGATTTAAAATGGATGATGTTCCTTTCTCCCTATTTTTAAAAACGGCAAATGGGAGAAACTGTGGGAAGAGAACAGTTTTACTTAGAGCCAGAGTACCAAAACTGAACGCCCAATGTCGCGTCCGGTTCCCAGATGGTTGGACCGATACCAGCTTCACTGGCCATGTGAGTAACAGCTGTACTCGTCAAAAGAGCCACAGCTTTTGATGTTGCTGTTCCTAGCAGGCTCTATGTACCACTGCATTAAGATTGCAGATTTACGTGGGGGAAACACATTAAACAATGTGAATTGAAACTGAAAAAAAAAATGCAAAGAATAAAGACAGAATAAAGAAGAGAAATAATGCATATAAGACACCACGTGTAATGCACAAGAGTAATACATTACACGTATTGTCATGTAAATGTAATTACAGCTGCATAAAATTACTAGTCACTGGGGAATAGTTGTACATCCACACTATCCATTAAAAAACACTTTAGTATTGTGCTTTAAATACAGTACATTTATTGGTTACCAAGATGTGTAGCAAAGCCATGTCACAAAATGGCTGCTTTTTAAGGCTATTTTCATTATTAAAATGTTGCCACAATAAAATAAAAATACATGCACCCTTTTTTACTATCGCTTAGCTATATTGGCAACAATACAGAGCACATATTCTGCATTTTTAACAAATTATGAGTAAAATGCAGACCTTATTTTAAGTGCACACCCAAGTCTCTCGAATACAGTCCACCCATTATATCTATCTATCTAAAAGAAATCAGTGGATAGTCTCTCAGTTCCAAGAACAGTACGCTTTTCCTTTCGTGTACAATTATAAGGCTCAGCTTCAGACAACAGAATTCCCAGTGTATGAAAACTTGCATACACACCTTGAGGCTTCTGCCAACACTGTCAGCTCTTTACTGACCAACCTAACATATGTTTCAGAAGGCAGACTTTTATACTTGCCACCTTGTGACATCATGATCATGTGATCCATTTATCACATTTTTACTTGTAGCTAGGAGGACATTTTGTTACTCGAAAATCTGCCATATGTAAGATAACATAGTGTACTATTGATAGCTATATACAGTGGCGTGAAAAAGTATTTGCCCCCTTCCTGATTTTCTCTGTTATTGCATATTTGTCACACTGGATGTTTTCAGGTCTTTAGAGAAAATGTAATATTAGATAAAGGGAACCTGAGTGAACAAATAACACTTGTTTTTTTTTTTTAATTTCACTTATTTAATGAAAAAAAGTTAACCAACACCAACTGGCACTGTGTGAAAAGTAATTGCCCCTTTACATCTTAATAACTGGTTATGCCACATTTAGCTGCAATGACTGCAACCAAACACTTCCTATAATTCAATATCAGTCTTTTCACATCGCTGTGGAGGAATTTTAACCACTCTTCCTCGCAGAACTGCTTTAATTCAGTAACATTTGGTAGGTTTTTGAGCATGAACTGCTCGTTTCAGGTCCCGCCACAGCATCTCTATTGGATTTAAGTCTGGACTTTGACTAGGCCACTCCAAACTTTAATTTTACTTTTTAGCCATTCTGATGTGGACTTGCTTTTGTGTTTTGGATCATTGTCTTGCTGCATGACCCAACTACGCTTCAGCTTCAGCTGACGGAAGGATGACTGGACATTCTCCTTAAGAATTTTCCGTACAGAGCAGAATTCATGGTTCCTTTAATTATGGCAAGTCATCCAGGTCCTTAGGCAGCAAGCATCCCACACCATCACACTACCACCACCATGTTTGACTGTTGGTATGGTGTTCTTACTGTGGAATGCTGTGTTTGCTTTACGCGAGACATTATGGGATCCATGTTGTCCAAAAGTTCCACTTTGGACTCATCTGTCCATTGAACATTTTCCCAAAAGGCTTGTGGATCATCCAGGTGCTTCTTGGCAAATGAGAGATGAGCATTTATGTTCTTCTTGGTTAGCAGTGGTTTCACTTGCTACCTCACATGAAGCCCATTTTGCCCAGTCT
The DNA here is from genome assembly GCA_016271365.2 of Neoceratodus forsteri. Classification (NCBI taxonomy): domain Eukaryota; kingdom Metazoa; phylum Chordata; order Ceratodontiformes; family Ceratodontidae; genus Neoceratodus; species Neoceratodus forsteri. Next base: position 1,320,493,241 of record CM028132.1, read on the forward strand.
CTTTCTGATTGTGGAGTCATGAACACTGACCTTAGCTGAGGCAAGAGAAGCCTGCAGTTCTTTGGATGTTGTTTTAGGATCCTTTGAGACTTCTTGATGATTTTACACTGCGCCTTGGAGTAATTTTGGCAGGCCGCCCACTCCTGGGAAGGTTCACTACTGTTCCAAGTGTTCTCCATTTGAGATTATGGCTCTCACTGTGGTTCGATGGAGTCCCAGGGCCTTAGAAATAGCTTTGTAACCCTTTCCAGACTGATAGAGGGCAACAAATTTTTTCTGATCTTTCAGGAACTTCCTTTGATCATGGCATAATGTGCTTGTTGAATCTTTGTGCTGGCAACGTGACTCTTGACGGTAAGGGCCAAAATAAGGAGGTTTATATTGAGCAGGGCTGGCTGTAATCAAGCCTGGCTGTGTTCAATCAGCTGACTCTAATTATCCCTTTAATTGGGTTGATTTAACTAGGGGCAATTACTTTTCACACAGTGCCAGTTGGTGTTGGTTAACATTTTTTCATTAAATAAATGAAATAAGTAAAAAAAAAAAGTGTTATTTGTTCACTTAGGTTCCCTTTATCTAATATTATATTTTGTCTAAAGACCTGAAAACATCCAGTGTGACAAATATGCAATAATAGAGAAAATCAGGAAGGGGGCAAATACTTTTTCACGCCACTGTAGTTTAAAACATCAGTGTTATCCATAAGCAAAATAAACAGTTTTATCCTTATAACTGGTCTAAGCCCTGTCTTCTTTCATGACATCACATTTTCATCACTAGTATAAATATGCTGCCTATCTGGGCTGCCTGCCTCTAAAGAGGATCCTTACAGAAAAAAAACAGTTGGCTTTTGGGCCCTGCTTTTTTCTTGCCCAGCACACCACCAACTTTAGCTGGTGAGCAAAGCTTCAATGTAGCAATCATACCTCTCAACCTCTTGCCTCATGAATCAGGGACAAGGCTTAAAAAAATCAGAGACAAAGCCCCCAAATCAGGGACACATCTTAAAAATTGATACTATTCACTCAGAAAGCTGATAGAATAAAGAGATGTGTGTTAAGATTCATTTTCTGAAGAGGAACAAGTCTATAACTTTAATGTTTGACATTGTTTTGTGATTTTAATTCCCACTATTCTGTCACAAAAATGCAAATTTTATGAAGGACAGAGGAAAATTCTGAGGCAAAATCAGGGATGTCCCTGAAAATCAGAGACAGTTGAGAGGTATGGTAGCAATGTTTGAACTACTTTAATTAAAGCTGAATAGCATGTCAAAAAAATAGAATAAGAGGGCACGCTTCCTTAGTTCACTCCCTTTTCACCCTTTCAACACTAATAAACATTTAACAGTACTCTTCTGTTGTTTTTACTGCCACTAAATCTTAATGCAACACCTTGGAGCTGTTTAAACATTTCTATGTTAATGGGAGCAACTGCAGGAAAATGGTAGCAGCTGCAGGAACAGACTCTCATCTCTCTATAGAATGGGCAGTATTTTTACCAGTGGTGTCCCAAGAGAAAAAGTTTACTTATTTACTTAGCGGGGAACAACCACAGCAACAACAGTTTCTTCTTTTCCCACTCTCATTCATAAATTTACCACAGTGTTTGTTCATCTGCCCAGCAGTCGGCTCCTTATCTTTGGGGTACATTTTATACTGAACAGTTCACTACTCTATTTGTTTCATTCCCCTCAAACTCAGGGAAACCTTAATGATTATAGATAGCAGTCAGCTTTTATGCCATTACAACATCAGATCCTAATGCAGCATTCTATACTATCTAAAAATAAATGGCCTCATACAGGTGATGCTGTCAATCCTGCTGCATGTCTATTTCTTTCATACAGACACATTTTGGACCATACACAGGAAGGAGGGGGAAGAAAGAAAAGGATAAAGATAGAAAAAATTACCAGTTTAAAGAAAGATATACAAGCAAGTGGCCAACCTAACAGTAGAAAGTAAATATTTTGATAAGGAAAGCTGGATATAGACCTCCACAAGCTTGTTTGCATAATTATCAGCAGTAAACCAACCCAGCGACAGGATGCCTTAATTGGTTTCACTTGTTAAGAAGATTAATGTACTCTTCATGCTGGTCACAGGAAAGAAATAGCAAAGTCTCAATATATTTTTTGGAAGACAGGTAGTGTAATTTACAAGAACAGAATGCAGAATTTAATTGCCTGGGGAAGACATCATATAAAAAGAGATCAATGTTTTATTTAGAAATATAGAGAGAGAGGGATCGTGATTTTAAAGAGAATCTCGGATAAAGGACTTCTGTTTGAACTACCTGTATCAAGAGCAAGTCTGGACAATTTTATTTTTATTTTATTGTTATTGATAATAATAAAATGCTACTTGTGAATTTTATAACTTCTCCTGGTTTGCCTATGCTTTTTAACATATATCTCAATGACATTACAAAGCCACAAAAGGAAGGAAATGTGGCACTGTTTTTTTTTTTTTTTACTATGGTGTTTGCACTGTGCTATGTGAATGGTGACACAATGGACGAACAAGTCTTTTTTTTTTGGTTTGCAGATGGACAGATTCTATAGTATGTATGATTGAATGACCAGCACATAAGTTATTGGGGATAAATGACATTTCTGTCCTTTTTCTCAATTTCATTAACATTTATGGGATTACAGTCTATAAACTTTCACCATTGCTGAGGATTATTCAGTTATGATGGACCAGGATTCAGACATCTTGTATAGTATATGGTGTCACTGATCTATTAATGAAATCAAATACATTATACAGCATTTGACCAAATTTTGAAATCAGAACTCTGATGAAGCTTGGCAGGAGAAGTATTATGGTCACTATATTTGACTTTTTAGCCTTGAGATTTATGAGAACTGGAGCATTTTTGTGACAATAAAGTACACTATCTGTTTTAAATTGAACTTCTTGGTTTGGGTGCTGTCCTTTACTTTGGTTGCTTTGACTATTGAATTTACTTGTTCATGTTGTGGCCATTCATTTGAATTGACTACTACATTAATAGAATAGATTCCTTTACTCACCTCCTCACACCATAGTTATCTGTAAACTGAAAAAGAAAACATTTTTCAAGTGTCAGGTTCTCTTTTATGCCTGGTAGGTCAGTAAGCTACTTTTTAATATGATCCCAAAGTGGCTGAATCACAAAAAAAAGGATATCTGCATTATTCTTTCCACACATTCTACAATTATCTGCGAGCTTCTTCCCCATCTTATATACATGCATCAGTGTGTAGTATATGTTACAGTATTTAGAGCTACAGGCAACTACAGGCCAGTCAGCCTGATCTCAGTGGGTGAAATTAAGGGAGGCAATATTAAAGGAGAGGACTGTATCATTCCTTGAATCTAGCAAAGAACAGGATCCAAGACAGCATGGATTTAGCTGGAAGGTCATGTCAAATGAATCTAATAGATTTCTTTGACTGGGTGACCAGGGGCATAGATCAGGGAAGAGCAGTAGATATGGCCTACTTATATTTCAGCAAAGCCTTTGATACCATCCCACATAAAAGGTTGGCAAGCAAGTTAGGCAGCATGGGGGTGGGTCCCAAGGTGGTGAGCTGGGTCAGAAATAGGTTAGGGGCAGGACACAGAGAGTGCTGGTGAATGGTGGTCAATCTGAGTAGATGGAGGTGACCAGTGAGATGCCACAGGGATCAGTCCTGGGACCAGTCCTCTTCAATATCATCATAGGTGACATTGTGGAGGGGCTGGAGGGGAAAGTAAGTATTTTTGTAGATGACACTAAGATCTGCAACAGGGCTGACACTCCAGAGGGGATAGAAAAAAGAGAAAAGACATAAGCAGGTTAGAGGAGTGGTCAGAAATGTGGCAGCTAGGATTCAATGCAAAAAAAGTGCAAAGCCATGCACTTGGGTAGCAAAAATATAAGGAAGGTATACAAGATGGGGGGTACTGGCAGCCACCAAGCAGGAATGGGACCTGGGGGTACTCATATTGGATGAACTAAAGATGACCAAACAATGTGAGAAGGCTATGAGGAAAGCCAGTGGGATGTTGGGGTGCATAGGGAGAGGTATCACCACCAGAAATAAGGAGGTAGTTAAGTATCTATACAGATCACTGATGTGACCTCAGCTGGAGAACTGTGTCCATTTCTGGAGCCCACATCTCCAGAAGAACATAGAAAGACGACTGGAGGTAGTTCAGACGCGGGCTACAAAGATGGTGCAGGGTCTGTATGAAAAGCCCTACTAGGAAAGGCTAGAGGAACTCAATAAGTATTTCCTGGAGGACAGGTGAGAGAGGGGGGACATGATAGAAATGTTCAAGTACCTCAGCGGTATAAAAAAAGCACAAGAGGGTAGCATGTTTCAAAAAACATGTGCAAGAACAAGGGGGTATGAAATGAAGTTATTGGGAGGAGGTTTAAGGGCAACATGAGGAAGTACTTTTTCATTGAAAGAGTGTTGGATGCAAAGAAAGTTGGGGGAAAAACAGTTCGGGAATTCAAGAATGCATGGGATAGACATAAGGGTACCACAGAGATAGGAAAGAAAGGGTGAGCTGCAGATCAACTAGGATCTGTGGCTTGAAATAGGTAGGCAAAATTGGCAGACTATGTAGTCCACACAGTCCTTATCTGCCTTAAAATTCTATGTTTCTTGAACTTTAACTTGACTCTGGACAAAATCACCATATGAGCAAATACCTGGGGCATGAGTTTTTAACAGGAGAAAAATGTTAGTCATACACCTCGGTAATCAAAATCCAGAGCATCAATACATATTTCAAGAAACTACGCTAAAGGTGGTTGATACTGAGAGAGATGTTGGAATACTTATTGACAGAATGTTCAACTTGGGCAAGCATTGTAATAGCTAAATCAAATAAAATCTGGTGGAACATTGAAACAAGTATTAAAAGTATGGATAAAGAGCTTACATATGTTCACATTTGAACTGTGGATCTCAGTTTTGAGCACTATATAAAAAATATATAAAAAGCATTGAAGGAGTACAGAGGAGGGTGGCTATGGTAATTAGGGGGATGCATAACTTGGATTATGAAGCATACTTAAATAATATAAAACTAATGACTTTGGAATCTCATCACATCAGTGGGACCCTACAGTTCATGTATGACATAATTAACAATTCCAAACTAATGGTTATACTAGACATGAACTATAAATTGGACAATAAAGAAACTCGAGGACATCCAATAAAGTTATGAAGGAATATGATTAGGAGTGAAAAGAGAAAGTTTTTTAAACTCAGAGAACAGCTGGGTTATGGAGCAGACTCCCATTAAATGTGTTTTTTATCCGATTGCAGATGACACCAAGATCTGCAACAGAGTAGATGATCCAGATAGGGTGGGGTGGGCAGAATGAGAAGAGATCTGGTTAAATTAGCAAAATGGTCGGAACAGTGGCAACTTGGGTTTAATGCAAAGAAGTGCAAGATCATGCACGTAGGGAAGAGAAACTCTGAAGCCACCTATAGGCTGGGAGGGGAGTTGCTGGCAGTCACAAGGGAAAAAAGAGACTTGGGCATCATCATCACCAATGACCTGAAATCATCCAAGCAGACCCCTAAAGCAGCAGGTAAGGCTAGCTCCCAGGGATGCCACAGGTCACAGGACAGGGCAGGTGGCAGATGCACCAGCTGAGGGGAGCCATGGCACCCCATGCCCACCTCCGATCCCCAGTAAGATGCGGGCTCCAGCCGCAAGCACCCTTGCCATGGACCCCCCCAGAATAAACACCCTTAACTGCCCTGGTGGCCCAGTGGTCCCCAACCCCCCTCCCAGTGGTGCCAGCCCCCCACACACACACACACACACACACACACACACACACACACACGGCGGGTGAGTCGGCGACTGGCACAGCCTTCCCTCACCACCAGGGCCAGCCACCAACTGAACTGTGCCAAGATTGTGTACTGTAATTATATGCACTTTGTGAATGACAGCCACTATCATTCACAGAGCGTGTATTATTACAGCACGTGATCTTGGCTCTAGTGGTGAGTGGAGGGCTGTGCCAGTCACCAGTGAGGCTGTGTGTGGAGGGACTCACACTGTCGGGTGGGGGCCTCTAGACTACCAGGGGGGTTACGGGGGTGAAGGGGGGGATCTTGCCCCAGGGCATATGGGGGAGCTCTCAACATGTGTGTATGTGTGTAGGTCTGGGCATTGGGGATGTTCCACACACCCATCCTGGCACAGAGTGTGCCATGCCTGGGAACTGGAGCCTATGGAGGGTCTGTAACCCACAGGGGATGTGGAGCTGGGGTGCAGTGGCAACCTCCAGTGAATGGCAAAGACCACTTAGACCAGCTTTTTGTTGGCATAAATCGTCTTTGACAGATGTTCACTGGTGGTTGTCTCTGAATCTCGATTTGTGCACATAGAAGCAACCCTACCTGAACAGGGTGCAAATGCTGCCATAAACCCCCTTACGCTATGTCGCAAGGGGGTTTATGGCACATAGGTGCAGTTGGATGCAGGCAGCTTGCAGCATGGCAAAGGCAGCCTGCAGCATGTTGCAGTCTGCCTTTGTGAATCCCACCGGGACACAACTCAGGACACAAGTGTTACTTGCACCATTTTTACTGACGCAAGTTGCCTTGCGTCCTGATTTGCCTTTTCTGAATCCGGCCCCTTTTGTTTTCCAGCATTTCAAAAACAGTCGCATCTTCTTCTGGTAGATTAACTCTGTTTGAATACTCCTGAAGCCCTTAGGTTTATTCCCTGTAGTTATATTATTAACTGATATTAGAAGCATAGAATTTGTTGGAAGAAAAGGACCGACTGGCCACTCAGTCTGCCCAAATGACCCTTGCCTAGTCTGTCTCCACAGACCTAAATTGGTCTCTGGTGAACTTCCCTCCTCCCTGCCTACTTATTCCAATATGTCTATCTAATCCATGCTTGGATCCCTTACTGTTTTTGCCTCCACGGCTTCTACTGGCAATCTATTCCAGGCATCCAGTACTCTTTCAGTAAAGTAGTACTTCATCATAGTCCTCTTAACCCCCAGCTTCACTACATGCCCTCTTGTTCTGGTGCTCTTTTTCATTTGAGACTCCCCTTCTGTCTTGTTCACCTCAATGAAATACTTGTAGGTCTCTAACATGTACAGTACCTACTAGCTCTCCTCTCTTCTATGGTGTACATGTTGAGATCCCTCAGTGTCTCCTTGTAGGGCCTTCAGTCACAGCCAAAGACATGGTCAGATATTTCATGACATTTCTGTGATATTTCTAGATAAACCTCCTGCTTTCTCCATTTACACAGTGAGGCAGTAGAGAGAAACTCTTCAGAAATTTTGCAAACTATCTGGAAATATCTGACTATGTCTGTGGCTACTACTGATGCAACTCCTGCACCATTTTAGTTGCCCTCCTCAGTACTGCATCCACACTGTCTATATTCTTTCTGAAGTGTAGCCTCCAAGCGATACAGTGGTAATACCACTTGCCTCCTTCAGCTGGTGATACTTCTTCCTATGTATCCCACTGGCCTGCCACTTTGAGGTCATCAGATATGATAACCCCAAGGGAAGTCAGCAATTCTGAAAACTTTAAAATCCCATATTGTGGTTCAGGAATGAAAAAAAAAAAAGAAAATGGGGTATCTTGATATTTTTGCCAGATAAACGTTTTGGCTGAAAAAACCTATATGGTCACTGACAAATACTGCTGCTTTAATAGACATTTTTATTGTGTGTTTAAAGTTTTGGTAGTGGTGACTTTTCATAACTCTTTGATAAGGGCTGTTTATTGCACTGATGTTTATAGTGCTCTGATTTCAAGTTGCATGGGTTTACTGATCAGTGATGGATTGGGTCACCTCTATGTGTACTGATAACTCATAGAGGTTTTATTTATTTATTTATTTAATCTGTGTTGATGGATAAGTACATTAGACAAAAAAGCCTCTTTTCCGCAATGCCATGATGAATTGTACTGAAAATTAACAAAGTTGCAGAAGTGCAACTTTACAAAAGAACAATAATTACATTAAGGGAAACAGGAACAAGTAGTTGTCAATGCCGAATGTTTGTTTGCTGGTATTAGCATTGGAAATGCAGGAGTTAGAGAGATGCAGAGTAGGAATGGCAGTGAAGAATTGAACTTCATGCCAGCCCCACCTCCACCCTGCAGAGACAGACAGGCATTGGGATTTGCATTTGGGTTGTCACCCATAATGTTCATGCCATTTTACCTCACCCTATCCTGCAGACAATGACAAGTGTTGAGGTGTGCCTTGGGGTGTTCGGCTCTACAGTCACCCCCACTCCATAAGGACATATGCTGAAATGGGTGCAATATAGGAGAATGGGGTGAACTCTGGGGTCGAAGAGTCCAAGGCACACCCCGATGCCTGTGATTGGCTGCAGGGTGGGGGTTGGGGGTGGAATGGCATGAGCATTACAGTCGGCAATCCAAAGGCACACCCCTGATGCTTGTCAGTCTGTACAGGGTGGGACCTTATGGTTAGAAACCCTAACACCCCAGGCATTTGTTGGTATTTGCACTACACATTTTCAACATGGCCTTTTTGTAACCCCCCACCTCATGAAAGCCTTTGGGACATCTTCTCATGAACAGTGGCACTGTGATTTTGCCAATGTGTCCCGAACTTCGAGTTTCCACAAAGACCATGCCATTGTGCACCAGATATATGAAAACACCGATTGGGCAGGATGTGAAGAATGACAGCTGTACCATTCATAGGGAGGTGTGAAGAGATGGCAATGTTGAAAATCTGTAGTGAAAATATTAAAAATGCTCAAACTTCTGAGCGGATGTGGAAATTGTGCAACGCATATATGTTAACACAGTCATTTAGTGGCATTATTTCACCAAATTTTCAAAATAGGCATTTTGTGACCTCTGCTCATGAACACTGTCACTATGATTTTTTTAATCTGTCCCAAACATTGATTTCCTACAGCAACTGCGCTATTCTGCGCCAGATGAGTAAAAGCATATTTCAGGCAGGATGTGAAAAATGATTGCTGTACTGTTCATAAGGAGGTCTGAAAAAATGCCAATGTTGAAAATCTCGAGTGAAAATACTATAAATTTACGCAGTTATGAGGGTTTTTGGAAACTGCACAATGCACGTTTGTAATACAGTCATTTTATGGACATTTGTCACCAAATTTTCAACATAGGCATTTTAGGACCTCTGCTCATGAAGAGTCGCTGTGATTTTACATACGAACATACATACGAACATATGAACATATGAATCTGCCAGCAGAATACGCCAATCGGTCTATCTAAGTCTGCCCAAGTGTGCAGCTAGCACCCTAAATTGCAGCTGCCGCAGCCTCCTCCCTTCCCCCAGTTCCTCCATGCTTGTCCCAGCACCTGCCCCATTGACTCTTTCTCTTGCTTTATCCCACTCCTTCTTAAAGCTATTGACTGTTCTACATGTTACCACCCCCTCTAGCAGTGCACTCCAACTAGAAACCACCCTCTCAGTGAAGTAGTGCCTCCTCATTTCCCTCTTGAAATGTCCCCTTCCAACCTTAATCCATGTCCCCTTGTCTCTCTTCCACTCCTCAGTTTAAACACCCCCTCCATGCTATGTTTATTTACCCCCCTCAGGTATTTAAACACTTCAATCATATCCACCCTATCCCTTCTCTCCTCCAGTGTGTACATGTTCAGCTCCTTCAGCCTAACTTCATAGTCCTTTCCTTCAATCTCATTTAACATTTTTGTTGCCCTCCTTTGCACCCCCTCCAGTAACTTTATATCTCTCATCAGGTATAGCCTCCAGTATTACACACAGTACTCTAGGTGCAGTGTGACGAATGATCTGTAGAGAGGTACGATCACATCCCTGTGTCTGGATGAGAACCCCCTTGCAATGCACCCCAGCATCCTGTTTGCCTTCACTGCTGCACTCCTGCACTTGACCGAGTTGTTCATGCTCCCAGTTACCAACACCCTTACGTTCTTCTCCTCCTCTGTGATCCCCAACCAATAGTTCCTCTTATGGTTCTTAGCCCCAAAGTACGTCATCTTATACTTCTTGGTGTTGAATCCCAGCTGCCACTCCACTGACCATGTCTCTAGTTTGGGTAGATCCCCCTGCAGTTTTTCCCATCTGTCCTCTTCGTCCACCACCACCCCCATTTGGTATAATCTGCAAACAGACTATAACCTTTCCTCCCTGCACCTGTGTGCTATATCAGAGGAAGAGCCTGGGCTGTACCGGGCCCAGCATAATCAACCACATCGTGGCACCTGCTTGTCACTGCCTAGGTGCTGAGAGCTCCCCCACCACCACCCTCTGCACTCTCACCTGTAAGTAGTTCTCTATCCATTTAGTCAGCTTTTTCCCACCCCACTGCTGTCAGCTTCCCCAGTCTCCCATGAGGCACTGTATCAAAGGCCTTACTGAAGTCCAAGTACAAGACATGTACCGCATGGTCTCTGTCCAACTCCCTTGTCACCCAGTCATAATACTCTATTAGGTTGGTTTGACAAGACCTCCCTGAGACGAACCCATGTTGCTGCCCATCGTGGAGGCCATTAATCTCTAGGAATACCACTAGCCTCTACTTCAGTATTGCTTCCATAAGCTTACCCACTATGGAAGTGAGACTCGCCAGCTGATAATTTCCTGGCTCCTCCCTAGACCCAACCTTGTGCATGGGCACCACATAGCCACCCTCCAGTCATGGGGCACACATCCCGTTTCCAGGGAGGTGTTGAACAGATCTGCCAGTGGTTTAGCGAACAGCTTCGCCATCTCCCTCAGCAACCTGGGGTAGATGCCATCAGGACTTGGTGCCTTGTCCACCCTTCCTGTCCTCAGCCCCTCTAGCACCCTACTCCCTGTGATCACTTTGTCTGTCACCTCCTCCCCTTTTCTCCACCCCCCAGCCCATTCTGGTTGTGGACCATCCCTCTCCTTAGTGAAAACAGAGCAGAAGTACTCATTTAGAATTTTCACTTGCTCCTCTCCCTTTTCTACCCTATCCCTTCCCCACTTTATCCTCAAAATATGTGCCTTGCACTTCCTCTTTTCCCTGACATACCTAAAAAAGTCATTTTCCCCTCCCTTTATACCCTGTGCTAACCTTAATTCCCTGGAGGCCTTAGCTTTTTTCACCCTCCTGGCCACCTTCCTTGACCTACACCCAAAAGCCTTCTTATCCTCTCCCTCCACCTGTTCTTCTGTACTTCCGGTATGCAGACCTCTTTGCCCTCACCGCTTGCAGAACTTCCTTGTTCAGCCAGCATAGTTTCTTGGCTCTGCTCTTCTTACTTCTGGCCCTGTTGCAGTTTACTGTGGCCTCTGTTAGTCCAGTCTTTATGACTCCCCACTTTTGTTCTGCATCCATCCCCGCCTTATATCCTGGAGTCTCCCTTATAGTATTGCTCCCATCCCCCCAAAGTCCACCCTAATAAAGTCCACCAACTTAGTGCCCGTGCCTCCCGTCTCCCTGCCCAGCGCAAGAAGGAGCCACACTGTTTGGTGGTCACTACCTTCTAGTGGGTCCTCCACCCTTATCTCCCTCATCGCCTTCCCACTTGCCAGCACTAGGTCCAGAGTGCTACCAAGCCTTGTAGGCCCATTTACCAATTGTATCAGAAGGCTGTCCTGGAATGCATCAAGGAGCACCTGCTCCCTGGTACTGCTATTGGCTGGGGTGCTCCAGTCAACCCATGGTAGATTAAAATCCCCCATTATCACCACACTTCCCCTTCTACACACCCTCCTTATCTGCTCTGCCAACTCCCCATCCAGTTCCCCGGATTAGATTGGTGGTCTGTACACCACTCCCAGCCTCAGCTTTCTGCCCTTGGAGTCCAGGAGCTGCACCCAAAGCGCCTCTATCCTCTCCTCTTCTCCCTCATCCCTTATGCATTTAATACCTTCCCTCACATAGAGTGTAACCCCCCTCCTTCCAACCCCCCGGTCCCTCCTGTATACCAGCATTGCCAAGTCCCAATCATGGTACTCTGTGGCCCAAGTCTCAGTCACTGCAGCAATGTCCACCTTCTCCTCTGAAAGTAGTGCCTGAAGCTCTGTAATTTTGTTCCCCACACTTCTTGCTTTGAGAGAGACCACCTTCCACCCATACCCCTCCTTCACCTCCTTGGCCTGTGTCCCTCCTCCCAGTAGTCGACACACTTTCTCCTCCTTATTCTTACCGGCTGGTGGTGCCCTCTGTATTACACTCAGACCACTCTACCCGCCCCCTCCCAGGGTTACTACTCCTCTGCCTTTACCTATATCTAGGCCGGTGCACTCATTAGGCTCCCCTGTCTGGACCTTTCTACCAACCTCATTCTTTTGGCCACCCCCCCAGCTAGTTTAAATCCACCATAGTAGAAATATACTCCTCTAATCCTGCCTTTAATACTCCCTTCCCCTTCCTGATCAAGTGTAGCCTGTCCCCCATGCACAAGTCACTATTCCCCCAGACCCTACCCCAGTTAGTCACTAACCCATCATTTTTAATGTGGCACCAATCCCTCAGCCACTCACTGAACTCCTCAATCCTACCCTTCCTCCCCATGCTTGCACATGGTACCAGGAGTACCTCCGAGAATGCCACTGACTCCCCCACCTTCTCATACTGCCTGCCCAACTACTCGAACCTCCCCCTCACTACTTCCACACTCTTCCTTGCCAAGTCATTTGTACCCACATGTAACACTAAATGAGATATCTTCCTCCCCCTTGCTGCACACTTGAGCAGTGCCTGCCCTGCCCCTCCTGCAGTCAACCTGGGGATAGCTTCAACCATCTGACTGTGCCTTCTCTGCCCCATCTCACCCCTTTCAGTATAAGATCCCCAGGATGAGTATCCCCATCCCTTACTCCCCTTTCCCTTCTAATGCCCCTTCCACCACCACCCCAGTATTCGTTCTTCCCTGCCCCTTACCCCCACCAGCTTCACCCTCTGTGACTTCTGTATCTGTACCCCCTACTTCTTCCTCACCCCTTTTCTCTGCTATATTCCTCCCATCCCCCTTGAACCCCTTCCCAGCCTGACTACTTACTATTGGGCTTCCCATGTCGACCTCCCCTCCTCCCCTGCTGATTTCCAACCCCTCTCCTATCCCTGTTGTTGTCGATTTAGAACCCCCATTCCCTTCTACCATGATAGTGATGCCCCTCCCATCCTTCCCCTTCCTGTAGCATTCTCTCCTTCAGTCACCACCCCCTCCTTCCTTACTAGCCTCCCTTCTACCTTTTCATCCTCTCTATCTCTTCCCCTACCTGTTGCCATCCCTCTCATGCCCCACTGGTCCTCCCCTTCAGTATGTTCCTGCTCCTCCTCTCTCTCTCCAATAGCAGAGGCTCAAATCTATTCCTAGTTGATACCCCTCCTACATCTCTTCCCCCTATTGGTTCCTTCCTTCCTACTTGTTCCCCTGCATGCCACCCCTGGTCCCAGCTGTTGTCCCTCCCTACCCGCAGCCATCTGCTCTCTCCCCTGGTACTCAGCATGGTCTCTTCCTTCCCCATCAGGAGACACCCCTCGCCTTAGGCACCCCCTCCCTTCTCTGGTAGTGCCTCTGATACTGGGGTCAGTTTCAGTCCCTAGTTGTTCTTCCTCCATCCCCCCTTGCCATCCCCTATCCCCCCAGCCAGGATGCCTACCATACTCATCTGTCCTGCCACTTAGACTCCTGCCTAACATCCACAGTTCCTCCCTCAAACTAGCCAATTGTCTAAAGACCATATACCCCCCATCCTCCAAGCCCAGTCCAGGATCATGGAGGACCCACATCCTGTACACCCCACCACCCTTCCAAAGATGCCTACCCTAGTGACATGTGGCACCTGCCCCATTTTGGCCCCCATCTTATGTTAGGGGCTCTTACTCCCAGTTTCTGTACCCTACTACAACTTTTAGGCCCCTATTTACTCAAGTTCCTGCCCCCCCACACACTAGTCCCCCTACTGCCCCCTTGTCGATCGGGTTATTCAGTCCCAAATCTCATCCACTAGATACTGTATTACTGTAGCAATCCTAAAGCCTCCTTGTCTGTTTTGCACCCCTCAGCTACCATACTTTTTGTTCTCAGCTCTCATATAGTTTCACCCTACCAAGTTAGAAATCCTATCGCACTCTACATATTACTCAGCTCAGTTAGAGAAAGGAACAGAACAAATAAATATGTATTATTACAGCAGTCCTAACAGTATTGAGCAGTACTTAACTCAGTTAGAGAAATGAACAGAACAACTAAATCTGTATTATTACAGCAATCCTAAAAGTATCCAATCATTGCTTTGTCTCCACCCCAGAGACCCAGCTGTAATATAGGACCTCAGAGGACCCTGGGTGGGAGGGTGGGCAACTCTAAAATCCAGCAGAGCTCCATTGAGCTCACTCGCTCCCCTCTCTCACTCGCTCGTTCTATTTCTCCAGGCGCTGCAGGCTACATTTCTATACTGGGTTCCTGCCTGCATTGGCGCCTTTTTCTGCCCACAAAGAAATCTGCAGCAGTCCTGACAGAGCTCCATTGAGCTCACTCAATCTCCCTCTCTCACTCGCTCATTCTGTTTCTCCCAGTGCTGCAGGCTGCCCTTTTGTACTGGGCTTCTGCCTGCATTGGTTCCTTTTTCTGCCCACAAAGAAATCCACAGCAGTCATGACAGAGCTCCGTTGAGCTTGCTCACTCCCCCTCTCTTACTTACTCATTCTGTTTCTCCCAGATCTACAGGCTGTCCTTTTATATTGGACTCCTGCCTGCATTGATGCCTTTTCCTGCCCACGAAGAAATCTGCAGCAGTCATGACAGAGCTCCATTGAGCTTGCTCACTCCCCTTCTCTCACTCGCTCATTCTGCTTCTCCCGGCGCTACAGGCTGCCCTTTTGTACTGGGCTCCTGCCTGCGTTGGCACCTTTTCTGCCCACAAAGAAATCTGCAGCAGTCCTGACAGAGCTCCATTGAGCTCGCTCACTCCCCCTCTCTCACTCACTCGATCTTATTCTGTCCCAAACACTGATTTCCCGCAGTTACCACACTATTCTGCACTGAAAGTGCCAGGATGTGAAAAATGACAGCTGTACTGTTCATAAGGAGGTGTGAAAAAATGCCAGTGTTGAAAATCTGGCGTGAAAATATTACAGATTTGCAAATTTACATGGGTGCATGGAAACTGCGCAACGCACACTTGTAACTCAGTCATTTTATGGACTTTCATCACCAAATTTTCAACATAGGCATTTTAGGACCTCTGCTCATGAACGGTGTTACTCTGATTTTATCAATGTGTCCTAAAAACTGATTTCCCGCAGTGACTGCGCTATTCTGTGCTGGAAGTGCGAAAACACATTTTGGCCAGAATGTGTAAAATGACATGTATACTGTTCATAAGGAGGTGTGGAAAAATGCCAATGCTGAAAATCTGGAGTGAAAATATTACAGATTTGTGAAATTACAAGTGTGTGTGTGGTAACTGCACAACGCATGCTCATAAAACAGTCATTTTGTGGATTTTTTTCACCAGATTTGCAACATAGGCTTTTTGAGAGCCCACCTAATGAACAGTGGCATTGTCATTTTGTTACTTGGTCTCAAAAGGAGATTCTAAGCAGTGACTGCAAAATCACCTTTTGGGACTGAGTTACGCCATGAATTCATGAGGAGAGGTCCCAATAACCCCATGTTAAAAATTTGGTGGCAAAATTCCCAAAAATGCCTGAGATATGCACGAACATTGAAAAAAAACTATTTATGCCATTATACAGCTTACCGGCATTTCTTCAGTTTGCATTTGGCTTTGAAGAGTGCAGACATGTTCCAGGGTCCACTGAAGATCATCGTGCCAGGCTCAGGAGGTGCGTATGGGGTGAGGGGGGTGTGTGGGGAGGTAGAGTAAGCAGAGGGTGGGAGCTGGTTGGGGGAGGGGCACCGAAGACTTTGAGGGATCATTTTCTTGTTTTACAGGTGTGTTCAGCACACTGGGGTGAGCTCCCAGTGTGCCACTGGCACTTGTGGGAAGGGGGACCACAGCCGACGAGGATTGGACCCTCTGTCACCACAGAAATGGGCGGGGGAAGCATGATGCCTAGGGGGATTGGGCACCCCCTCTGCACAGACAAAACACAACTGTGGGTCCTTAATACTGATGGGGACTGGGCTCCCCCATTGGCAAATTAAACAGGGAAGGGGGGATTAAAGCTGATGGTAACTTGGCCCCCCATTGGAAAGAAAGACTGTTTTGGGGGGCGCATTATGCTGAGGGGGGTTGGGCACCCCCTCAACACACAACAAATTGGGGGGCATTATACAGACGGGGAGTGGGCTCCCCCATCAGCAAATGAATTGGGTCGGGGCATGTTGATAGGGGAACTGACCACCCTAGGTCGGCTTCCATGGGGCTGTGAGGTGGTGGCAAGCATGGCCATGTTTACACAAAATGTTACACTAGGCAAGGTACCACCCTGCAATGACAGGTCGCTCCCTCTTTGCAGCGGAATGGCTGATGCTGCAATGATGAAGCAGCCCCTCATTGCAGTGGCAAAACTGTTTAAACTTGGTGGTACTTTTGGAAACCAATGTTATCAGCACAGTGTACCTGCATTGGTCCACCAGTGCCAAGCCCCCAAATGTAGTGCCGTCGTTGGCTGCCACAATGCCGCACCTCCACAACCAGCTTCTCTCCTAAGCTGCCACATAATGTTTCTTGCACATGCGTGCAAGCAAACATAAAAAAGCTGAATGGCAGACAGCACAAGGCTAAACAATGTTACAGAAAACATCCCATCCAAAGCTAAAAAGTAGTACATGGTAAAGTAGGGCAAGTTGGGAAAAAGGATGAAGCAGTTAAATGCGAGTACATGCTGAGGAGATCAACAAGTGATTACTGTGTGTTCTTTTGAAAAGCTACTTGGAAAATAACATGTACTGTACCTGTCAGTTTCTGAAAATGTTAAACATAGAAACACACTATGTAGATTTAGGCTACATGTCTGTATTAACAGTAATTAGTTATCAACTGATCAAAATATAAGAGAGAATGTAACTGCTCTGAAAATGAAGAAATTACAATAAGGAACTTAATTTTGATTGTAAACGTTTCATCAAGGAAAGGAAAATATTATTGTTAAGCTAATATCATAAAAAATAACTGCAGTACAGGGACTTAGCAAAAAGAATGAGAATGCATTTCATTTGGTGGCAGCAAAATACACTTTTATACAATTGCCTCATTTGCACTAAAGGAACTGTTGAAACTAATGCAGCATGTAAAATAGGAAAATGTCTTATATATACACTACAGCTGTTCAATTAAGCATGATCATTTGTAACAAACTGTTGTTTTTATGCATACTCAAATATCTTAAATCTATTGGGAGAAGGCACAATGAACTAAAAATGGGAGGGAGTTCCAGGCCCTGGGCAATTGTCTGACACCCATTAGGGTGATGATGTTTGCTACAGTAAGTAAGGGTTCTTAATTAGAACTCAAACAGTAGCACTGGAAACAAGCATCTGAAAAAGCTGGCAATTAGGGGTGGGGTATTAGTCTGGATGGCCTTTTCAATATAGCTATCAAGATCAAGCAGATGACTATTGGCAGGAGACGACCAGCCAAGACTGGAATACATTTCACGGTGGTAGGCGAGTCTGTTTGCTGACACACCAAAATGATAGACATTGATATATGTCACCTTCTTTCTAGACAGAACAGCTTTGGGGATGCACATGAAGACAAGGGCGCCATAATTTAGGTTTGGGAGGAGGATACCTCTAGCAATGGTTTGGTGGGTCTCAGGCATGAGAATACTGTATGTTTGGGTCTACAAGCTAGGACCAATTTAGCACTGACAAGCTTGCAAGTAGCCATGATATTGGTGGAGGAGTCAAAGGAGGAATCTGGGGTGACTCCAATGCACTTGAAAGAGGAGACAACTTCCAGAAGAGAGACATCAGGACAAGTTACACTTAAATTACCTACAAAACTTAATTTTTGCAGGAGAGCCAAAGACCATACAATAATTTGGGTCTTTTTGGAGTTTAGCACTATTCTAGTTCTAGTAATACAAAACTGGATTAGGTGAAAGTCACTGTAACCCTGCATTAACAGTCAATATTTTTGAGCTAAGGACAAAGACAAGATCAGCAGCAGAGTTTAGTTTCATGCAGTTGGTTATTTATAAAGAGGAAGAGGAATAATGGTCCAAGAATGGAGCCTTGGTGTACACCTAGCTTTGACAGATGCACAAGTGTATAAAGACTGACTATATTTAATGTCTTGGTGTCTGTTGAAGAGATAGTTTGCAGACCAATTCACAGCTAATGGACAGTGACCAAATGCTGGCAATTATGTCTATAATAGGTGGTGCTCAACCAAGTCAAAGGCTTTTGACAAGTTGACAAAGTCCACCACAGCCAGCATTCTCTGGTCCATAGCTGCCATTTGCTAGTTGTGCTAGGGCAGAGGTAGTACTATATCCATTGTAAAATACATGGGGCTGGATATTCAGACTGCGCCAGGCTGTGGCGCAAGCCTGGGTGCAGCGCAACTTGGCTGCGCAGGGGTGTTGACAGGGTGATATTCAATGGAGCTGCACCATGGCACAGAAATGTTGAATATCACACCCTGGCCACCTGCATTGCACATGGTGCAGTGGCACTGTGCCAGCGCAAGTGGCCAGAGTGGAGCAGGGGGATGTGCTAGCGCAAGTTCCGTTGCGCTAGGTGCATCAGCCGCGATATTCAAAAGTGCACATGCAAATGGGGCCATAATGTATGCAAGGCACAAATGGGGCCATTTGCATGTCATTATGGCCCCATTTGCATGCAGGTGCTCCGATCCCTGGCGACTTGCGCCTGGCACCCTGCCAGGCAGCAGCCATCGGGGACCGACGCCCCCCTGAACATCGCAGCAAAGTACCCCAATGCCCGATAGTGGGCATGTGTATAGTGCAGAACCTGTCCAATATCCCTGGTGGTCCAGTGGACAGCTCGCAGCCCAGTCGAGGGCATAAGTATATTTAAAAATAGATAACTCTCTCCCTGGTGGTCCAGTGGACCGCTCGCAGCTCGATCGCGGGCATAAGTATATTTAAAAATAGTTAACTCACTCCCTGGTGGTCCAGTGGACCGCTCGCAGCCCGATCGTGGGCATAAGTATATTTAATAATAGATAACTCTCTCCCTGGTGGTCCAGTGGACCGCTTGCAGCCCGATCGCGGGCATTTGAAGTAGAATAAATGTTCTGTATCCCTGGTGGTCCAGTGGACTGCTCGCAGCCTGATCGCAGGCATTTGTTATAAAAAATGACGTCACAATCCAACCCTGGTGGTCCAGTGGTACCTCCTCCCCACCACCCACCCACTGAGCCCCACCACCCCCAGTCAGTGGAGGCGGCAGCTCCCACCCGCTTGCCACCCGCCACCCGACACCGTGCGGTGAGGCTGTATGCCCATTGGTCCCTGGCGTGAGCCAATGGGCGTGCACCATACCGTACTACACAGTCCAGATATGTGAATGGATCCATTCCACATATTTGATAACTGATAATGGTATGGGCTGCATGCCCTTCAGCTCATGCTGTGGACCAATTGTCAACCCTACCAGGTGTCAGTCGGCGACCGTGGGCGGCAAGCGGGTGGGGAGCTACCCCCGCCGCTAACCGGGAGCGGGGCAGTGGGGCTCAGTGGGAGGGTGGGAGGGGTACTGCTGGACCACCAGGGGTGGATTGAGTGTCATTTTGGATAACAAATGCCTGCAATCAGGCTGTGAGCTGTCCACTGGACCACCAGGGAGAGAGTTATCTATTTTTAAATATACTTATGCCCGCGATCGGGCTGTGAGCGGTCCACTGGACCACCAGGGATATAGGACTCTTATTATTCTATATCTGCCCACAATCAGGCATGGGGGGTGCCACCAGGAATGTGCAGCCGGAGCTCAGGTGGCCACCCACAGGTGGCAGCTGCCGTGTTGCGCCCTGCAATATGGCAGCTCACCTGTGGGTGACCAGCTGTTGATACTTTTTTTTTGGCTCACCTGTGTGCAGTGCAGGTAGGGGTTGTGCATGCATGGGCTCAGCACATCCCAGGCTGAATATCGGGATGCGCGGAGTATGCACAGGCACCCCACCTGCACTGCATACATTACTGATGCACTCTGGCACGCCAGGATTTGTGCAAGGCTCAATCCCCCTTTGAATATCGTGCTGGGGTGCATCAGTGGGTTGCGCATGATGCAACTGTGTTGTGCCATGCTCAACACTTCTGAATGTCCTTCCCATGATGTTCTGGAGCTAGAAGATACAAATAAAGCAAGTAGCTAGTTGACTGTGTAGCAATGACCTACTGAAGGAGCTTACTGAGTGTGGAAAGAATAGCTGTGGGGGATAATTCTCAATGGTCTTGGGGTCAGCCTTTTTAAAGTTGGGGGACCAACTGAGCAATTTTTCCAAAGATCAGGAACAGAGCCAGATGACAAAGACTGGTTGTAAATTTAAGTAATTGGGGAAGCAAAATATGGGGTACTAGCACATAGAATTATTGACTCCAGGTATCAAATCCAGCACTGGAGAAGGAGGAGATGTTAGAAGCAGAGTGACCTCTTGTGCAGAGACATTGTTTATGTAGAAAGGAGGCAGTCAGAGAGACTAGGAGGAGGGTATTAGAAGGACATGGGACTTGTTGACTGGTGAAGGATGTGTAAGCAGACAGATCAGTGAACTAGTTTTTGCATTAGAAATCACAGTGGGATTATTACAATTCACACACTCGATAAGAAGGCCATTTATAGAGAGACTAATGATGCCTCCAATAAGGCCTTTTACATTCTTCCAAAAGTGAGGGCCAGAGACAGCAAACAAGAATGAACTCCTAAAATAATGCCATTTTGCTGAAAGTATGGCACTTATTCATGTTTTTAAACCTTGTATACTCCTGCCAATCACTCAGATTTAAGGAAGATTTCTAAGTATGCCAGTAACTGCAGTTTGTGTACAAGCATAGAGTGACTTGGTGACTGACAAATACACTCATATAGAAACACTGTAAGTTGGGACCAGGTCAAATTGCTCTTCATTAAAATATGTCTCCTTTGACATGATTTTATTTAAAAGATGTTGCAGCACCCAGTTCTGAATTTATACAGTCATTGTTGAATTATAGCTCCTTTTCCATCTCACACAATTTAGACATACTGGGCCCAGTTTTCTAAACCGTCCACAGAGTGATGTAAGCTGCAGTAAACAGCAGCTTGCTTTGATCGCTGGTGTTCCAGAGACCCTGCACCCGATTTTAGTACAGGTGGGGTTCTGGTGCCAAACCTTTGCAATTTGGTGCACCCATTCCTGTGCAACAAACAGAAGGTACACAGGAAGGAAATGTCACATGCTGCATGCAGGATGGCCCTGCACCATGGCAACTAGAGCCAGAGCCCATTGGCTGTGTGCATAGGTGGCTGCCAGTGACTGCAGTGGGGTCCAGCAAAAGCTGGGAGGGTGGTGGGTAGCAAAGACCCCAGGTCATGCCAGACAGGGATACTACAGTATGAGGAACAGTCATAAGGATGGCCAGGAAAGCAGAGTAATGCTGGGAGCCATGGCAGGACTGACATGCCCAGGAATGGATAAGGCAAGGGTGTGGTGGGTGATGACATGGGTCTCCAGAGCTGCCTGACATTCTAGCTGGGGAATGCCCAACATGACCATAGGTTGGCAGGGGCACCTGTCCTGGATCTGCACTAGGCTGGCAACAGTAAAACATCATATTCTATGTAGGTGTGGCACAACAGTGGTTGCAGATTTGGGCCATAATCAGGGTGCATGGGCTCACTTCCCATCCCCACCTGTGCAGGGGATGGCAGACAAGTTGTTCGACCAGCTTCAGGCTGGTGTAACTCCTGGTGAGCTCTGTGCCTATTGCAGCTCTTTTAGAATCCTGAAAAAGGGGGATGTGGCAGCACCATCAAAGTGCAAGCCCCCATCCACCAGGGCACAGCTGTGCATCCACTGCAAGAGCAGTGCAAGCCTGGCTGATGCAGGCAGTCCCCCATTTGGAGTAGGTGGCACCTGAAAATCAAGAATGGTGCATGGTGCAGAGCCAGATGCTCATTGTGCCATTCCTTGGCACAGTGCACCATTTGTTTGAAAATTGGGCCCAATACATCTTTTTTTACAAACTGATGATTGATATTGCATGTACAGTACTTGGGCAGAGGGGCATTGCTATACTATATGATACTGTGTAAACATTGTTATTAATTATCAGTTTTCCTTCATGGACCAATTCAGCCCATAATCGGGCTCGTTATTACTGAACAATATTTTCTGGATATCATATATTTTCTTAGCCCACTGTCCTGCTGCAAATGGTTCATCTTTCAGAACATTCTTTTCTTTGTTCAAGCTGCCAAACTGAGGTCTCACTATGCTTATAACCAGAAATGAGAAAGGGATCCTACTCCAATATTGCTAAATGACTCACTGTATCTTGTGGCCACACACTTTTTGAATCTGCTTAATTGAAAACTGAATAAAAATAAGTGAAAAAAAAGATAGATTCTCTACATCCACACACACAGAGACATATACACATATCCTCAGACATTTACTGTACATGCACATCATCAGACATGAACAGACACATACCCAAGACACAAAAACACACACCCTCTGACAGGCATACACAAATCCTCAGATATCTTGAGAAAGAAACACACACACACACACATTCAACTTATACTCATGCACATTCAACTTACACACACACATACTGAACTTATGCACACACACACACACGCACGCACACACAGTTCTTGAGAGACAGCTCACAGTAGGAGTACAAAGTAAAGACTTTCATACTTTACACAGATCCAGTTAGTATACCCTGCTATTCCATCTCAAGTGATGTGCTGACTTGAGTCAGTCTAGCAGTTCTGCTGAGCTGTTTTCTAGTCTTGGCACTGTTCATTTGAGGCTTGGTCTTGGTACTTCCATGAGTTTGAACGAGAGTTTTGGAGAGGGAGGGGTTACTGCTGTATGCAAGGGAGTTATGAATGAGGGTTACAAAATGGTGAGATGGGTAAGTAGATCAAAGCTGTTCTGTGAACTTGTTTGTCAAGGAAAATGTTTTCCTGTATATTAACTAGTGCAAACCTAAAGAGGACAGCCTGCAAACCAAGAATGACCTAGAAACAACCATCTTCCTCTCATGTGCCTTTGATATTTGCCAGTCTGGCAAGGAACTACAGTAACTCAAGACAAGAGACACATCCCCAGAACCCCAGTGAACACTGTCCATGTTGGGTTGCCATCAGTCTGCTGCCATCAGAGGCCTTAGTAAGTAAGTCAGTTTCTAATGTATGGATTGAGCTTTTTGTTTTACTATTGGCTGCCTCACAATTTGGTGCACTTTCTCTGGAAACTCCTCCTGGACATGATCCACTACATCTCATACCTCAGTCTTGTAGAAATAGATCCCTGTGGGAAATGTGTTTGCAGCTGGAATAGTCTAGATCTACTCATCCTCTTCCACACATGTACTGTATCTACAGACCCTTGCAGATTAGTAGTCCACAGATGACCTGGTCTTGAGCCAGCCATATTCAATTGATTTCAGTAGTCTCTGTTGATCTAGTGCTTTGCAGGTCCAATATAATTTCTCATCCTCCATATTGTATTACTAACAACTGGTGGTCATACCTCTTAAGTCTTATCAGCAAGATGTTGGACACTGCCACTCAAAATGTGACACAATGTGGGACACTGCCCATTATAATGTAAGATATGTGATCAAACGTGGAGATGCAAGCTCAGAAAAGTGTGGACACTTTTTCTGCTACTTGTGTAAAGTGTACTTTTGATTTAGCCTCAGAGTATTTTGAATATTTGCTTTAAAGCAGCAGTGCAACAGTGTTGTGCAAAAAATCTGACCCTACTGTTTTTTGACTATAAAAGATTTCAGAAATTTTCCAGTTTTATTTGCTGGTAAGATTTTCCATGTGCACCAGAATTGTAGTATTTTTAAATATTTTACATTAGTTTTTTTTCCTCAAGAAAATTATGGCTGTCTCATTTGACTTAGAAATAATAATGTGGGCCTGACAAATACACAGTGTTAACAGCACTGGAAGCAAATAGAAATCATGTATGGGAGTATTTTTATTATATATTTTTATTATATGATGCTTTATTGCACTGCTGCGTTACAGTCTTAGCTCACATCACCTTCTATATGTGTGCAGTATTTGTTTACATGAGATGGTGTAGTTCTGAGAATTAGAATGCGGGAACATGCCTCATTATGTAGGGCAGGTGAGAAGTAAGGTATGCTAGCGGTATAGGTGCCTGGAGCAGACTTAGTACTGAAACAGAACTGCCCCCATATACACATGTGAAATGTGAGTACAAAATGTGATCATTTGGGCTTGCTGCCTTGGGCTAACTTTGTGGTGGCTCTTCACAGATCTCAGTTGCTCAAGCTTGCATGTTTGCTTGCTACTAAAGTGTGCTTGACCCGTCATGCTCAAAGTGCAGGCATCAGATTCACAGGCTAAACACTTAGATACATTTTTTAATGTTACTTGTTTTTTACAGCTCTGTAAATTGGATAATCAATAAGGTTTATTCCCCTATACTACCAGGGAATAATAAAACAAGAGGTACAGAGATGAACATTGTGGTAGGCAGAGTGGGCTGGTTATCTTGATGCTTGAGTGCAGCTCAAAAGGTTATCCATATGGTGGCCACCCCACCCTTTTAACAGTTAATAACAGTCATTTCAACTATATGTTACCTCTGTGGGTACAGCTGCACACACAATAAATAATTCTGAACTTTCCTACCCTGGTTATATACTGTGTGTATACATATATATATATATATATATACACACACATATATATATATATATATATATATATATATACAGTATATACAGATAGATATATTGGCACAAGCTGAATTCTAAGCCTCTTGAACCTGCTAATGTAAGAAACAAAGCATTTTTGATGATACCTTCTTTTCTATTGCACCAAATCAGATTTAATCAATCCCCAAGCTCCTTGAACAACAAACTTCAGAAGAAAAGTAGACAGACTTCACAAACCACTGCCTAACAGTTTTACAACACTGCCCATATATGCAGTCTTTTTAACAAAACTTCACTTTTTTTAAAAAAAGAGCAGGAACTTAAACAAGAAGCAATGTTTATCAATACCATACATTAGTAATAGCAAATAAAATTCAGTAAACATCAAAAATCAATTCAGCCTATGTGTGATAAAAAAAACTCTCATACTTGTATGTAAATCAAGTGCTAATTCTCTGAATAAACAAAAAAAAAACTTAAAACTACAACAGCAGCAAAACACGGTCCTGCAAATAGCCCAAAAACCACATTGTAAAACTGTCAAAGAAGGAGCTGCAAAACTTCAGCCTCCAATCTCCTGTTTCAAAGAAACCACAATCTCAAAGCAGAAAGTAAACTAGTTCAGCATATTATAAATTGAAAATCTGTCTCAAATTTCAAGAAGGATTCCTGGGGTGAAAATACAGCAACACAAATCAGCAATAATAATATGAACAAGTGGAGTTCCCCTGATCCTGCACTCTGCACAAAACAGACCAAAGCCATGAGATTTCCACTTCTAGCCTCAGAAATGCTGCTCTGCAACCTGACATCCTGGTGCTATCTGCAGTGCAGACCATAGTCATGAGAAAGCACTGTAGCTATGACAAGAACATGTAGGAGAGGTAGGAGCAGGGACAGGGACCAGGGAGCATGGAGAAAACAGAACTGGCACCAGAGGAAGGGGCAGAGCAACAGTGCCACAGAATGGCTTCTGGAGAAGCTTGTTTTGCCTGGTGCAAGGAGTGGAGCACTGCCACATATTCAGTGCCTTCCATCCTTCTGCTGGCTGCTCATAGCTCAATTAACTGACCGCAGTCTGCAGTCTGTGGGTGAACCTGTGCTCCTGACCTGCCAGTGAAGTGTAACCCCCCCCTACAAATGGGGGTTCCCAAATGTCTTCCTTGGGCGTGTCTAAATGCCCATGGCAAGGCTGGTATCCTGTGTCTTAACACTTTAAACATGTTTGTGTGAGAATACCTTAATGCCTCTGTGCTCTGTCTCTTTAAGAGCTGCCAATAACGTGGTGCTTAGTTAATCTGGGAGGGGGCTGAGTGTATTTATGCTCGAGTCCCGCCTGGGCTGCCAGATAATCGTTCTGTTCTGCCATCACTATTTATGCAGAGGGAGCTCTGTTAGAAGCTGTACTTATTTGCTGATTATCCATTAGAATAGCAATAGTATTGTAGTTTGTCTAACCTGCCTTCTTTGCAACATGAACTGTCTGTATTGCACCACCATTTTGGTTTTTGGACTGCCAGTCAGCACCAATCAGTACCTCTGGGGACCCTAAAATGGAACCTGTCCTCAAGGGTCTTGTGGGAGCAAATTTCTGTAGGAATTGTAGTTTTTACATTTTGGCTCCAAAACAGACCTGAAGAGGGAGTCCTTGCTTTGACAGACAGATGAATCAACCAATCAGAACCTACTGGACCAAAGGGAAATTCCCAAGTTGCCTGCTGCAGTCAATCAGTCTGGAGTAAGAGTTTGCAGAGTAAACAGCTTGAATGATTCAAGCAGCAGCTCCTGCGTAGTTCATGTGGGAGATTGATGGAAAAGCTGAGTCTGGCCTGTCTGCCTTCAGTCCCTTGAGAGGGAATCCTTTGGAAGGCTTAATACTCCAGACTGTATCCGAATTGAGTAAGAAAAAAGCCACTGAAGTGTGACCAGGATTAAACCTGAAGAAGACCAAAGATTTGCTGTATGTGATCGGCCTGTAAGGACATCCATTCACCACAGAACTCCCAGTTTTGCTCAGAGACACAGATATTGCTGCTGGACTGCTATCCGCTTTGTGGTATGGTGATTGCTTTACTATAAATGTGCTGTGTGATGTTAGTGGGTCGCAATTTGGTTCCCCACTGTTTACTTGTGCCATGCTTGCTGGAAGCTGCATCCTGCCTTCCCGGACAGATTTCCAAACTGTTTTACCCAGCCTGGGCCTGGCCACACTGGCCCAGCCAGCTACTTCAGGTGCAGAGAACACCACTGACGAGAGACTCACACGGGGATCAGCCCCCTGCTCAACATCTCGAGCAGGAACAACACCTTGGTGATTCGTGTGGGCCCTGCTTCTCCTGGCATACCAGTTGTCAACCTGCAGTCTCCATCTCGTCCCTCCTGTGTCTTGCATTGGGTAGCATGAGTAACAATTAGGGTAGCTCCCTGCAACAACAGCTAAATCTCAAGTGTTGTCATCTGATTGCATTGTTTTTCCATTCACAAAGTGAGCCTTCAGGCTCTGGCTTACACATTTTGTGTGGTTGTGCATGCTTTTTCTTTTCATCACAGGGCCCCAACCAGCTGTCATGCTGGCCTACCCTGGGCAACATTCCAGGCTAGCCCACCTTACTTCCAGCTGGGTACCCAGAGTGTGTGACTGTGTAGGGACTAAAAGTGCATGCATAATTGCCTGACTAGATCAGTTTTCAAATCAATCAAGCTGATTATGTCCTTCCCTTGCTCAATTCCCCTGAATAAATCAGATCTATTTTTGCATTTAATCTGACTATGGTTCCAGTTTGTACCAAGAGAACTGTGCTGTTGTTATTTGCTGAGCCTAACCTTGTTTTACAGGGGGTCTCCAGAGTCGAACTGGTGGAACCAGACCTGGTGGTAAGTGCAAACAGTGTGTGGAATTGTATGCTGAATAGGGGTTACTGTGAAAGTGTTTGTTGCATATTGTCTAGGCCACTAGAGGGGAAAGAGGGAGGTTACAGTGTCCCAGAGGGCTATACCCAGGTTAGCCTTGTTACTAACAACTCTGTCCTCCAGGAGGAGGCACCTGTTTCAGTACCCTGCCTCTTAACCTGCAACTAGCCAAGCAGGCAGGGGTTACAGAAGATTATGCCAAGTGGCCATCCCCCATTAGCTGCAGTAAGGTAGCAACTTAAAAAGATTCGAAGGAAGGGAACGGCGACAGCATAGAAGTCTGGAGCATACTGATGCCAACAGTACTGTAGCAAGCATCGATTCCACTACTGACTTCTTATTTTCTACTGTATCCATTATGCCTTTTTTAGGAACAGTATGCAGCTGTAGGAAGTATATTTCCTCTAGAAATAGTGTTCCTAGGATCAACAGGTATGTTTGGGTCTAACACCAATGTTCTGGGGCACAGGAAATGTAGAGGCTGTCTGGTTAAGCAACCATACCTCTCAATTGCTATGAATTCTGCATAGCGCTATGATTTTCACACTCAAATGTATCCTTGCTCCTCACAAGTTTACCGATGTTCCTCATAATGTTAGAGCTATTTCTGGACACACAAAGTATTAAATCATTGAACTAAGCTGATAGAAATATTCCTTATCACTTACTATATGGGGTCCACTATCTGTAGACATAATATTGCTTAAAATAAGAAAGTGCTCCACATTCTGACCCTTTACTATAATTTTTGAAGCCCATTGCTATGATTTTTAATGCTGAGAGGTTGAGAGGTATGTAAGCAACTGAAAATAATTCATACGTACATCTGTCTAAAGGTTAGATGCAATTGCATTCAACAAAAGCCACATTATCAACAAATTATACAAAAAAACATGATTTAATACAAAGTGCTGCAAATTATGACTTTGTATCAAAAAGCTAACTAGCTAGCTAACAAGCAAGCAAAAGATGAATTTCCATGTGTGGCCACTGTTTTGAAAATCTGACACTTTTACTTAAACCCATACATCTACGTAAGTTTTTACTGTCTCATAAACACTTCTTCACCTCACTTCAGTCTAATTTTCCAGAGTTTCTCAATTTGACTTTGTGTCTTTCACCCATGTACTGTAGTTCTTTTCTTCCCCCACAGTATTGATACTACAGATTTAGTGATTTATGGTGAAACTTTTTACTGATTTTTTTAGACATACAGTAACAACATTGCATTATTTAAATAATTATAGTATATGGTTAAGTGGTGTTATGTACTGATTGCCATATAGTTAAAATCCTTATTGTACATGGGCAAAAGTTGTGCACAGTTCAAAGGTCACAAAAAGTTGGTGTGTATGGTTATCTTTGCTATATTCAATTAAGCTCCCTCCCATCAACATACTTTATCTGTAATAAATTTTCTGACTAAGAGGGATTAAAAGGTGGGTGGGAGGTGAACAGATGGAGCCCACTTACTACTGAATATAAACTAACATTTTCACTTTTGGCATTCAGGAAAACCATGTACTATAAAAAAATAAAACATAGGCAACCCTACCAAACTCAGCTCATGTTTTTATCTCTGGGTTGAGATGACATCATGGACCTCTTGAGTTTCTCTCTCTCTCGAGGGCCATGCGATGTCATCTCAACCCCTCGATGGAAACACATCCTTGTTGTGTATGGTTGCCCATGCATTATTCTGTATGTGGCAATGTATACTGAGAGGTGTCCCCCAGTATCTAGTTATTGCACTGCATGCAGAGCCTGTTAACACACTAAACCTATAAAATAAACACAATACACAAATTCGAACAATGTTCAAAGGTGAGGATCATGTTACTATAATAGGAGACAACCTTTATACGTTGCTGATAGTTTTACAGTGGGTGGGGCATTAGCCAACAGGTGTACTCCTAGCTCCCTGTTTTGAATTATTTACCTATTTCTGCTCATGACTTTGACTTTGAACATTGAGTTGATAAGAACTTGTCTGCCTGTCCTTAAAAAGCTAGTACTGCCTCAAGGAAATTTCTAAAAAAACATTATATTTGGGTACAACTGCATTTGTATTCTGCATATCTTTAATATATTTCTCCTCCACATTAGTTATTACTGAGGAAATTTGCATCAGTACATGATTGTTTTCAATTAGCATTTGTCTGCCTCTATAGCTTATTCCTTACTTGAAGTAACAATCCTCTGTTTTGACATCACAGTCTATTACCAGAGAAGTAAATGTGTTGTCACAAGCAGTGTGTTAGTGTATTATGACCTCAGTTAGGGAATAGCCAACAGAATGAATGATCTCTTCAGGAGCAAAGATCAGGTTTTCATGCAGATTACCTCAGTAATAAATAACAGGGAGGACAAATATTGTCCTAATTTGACATTAAGCACTAATGCACAACAAGGTGTGTGTCGGCCTGGGATAACAGCACGCCTCAGGTAGCTGATGCATGAGGCCACAAGCAGAGTGTGTTCAACACCCAAGAAGTGATGCTATCCAACCCTTGAGTGCTTTACTGCTATTATACAATGGCTGGTGTTTAAAAAGAATAACATTTATATATATATATATATATATATATATATATATATATATATATTAATTAACAAAAAGTTGTTAATGGATCAGTTAGGGATGAAACAACAAAAGCAAGGAAATGATGCATTAAGGTTGACACCTAATATCCCCAACCTACCACCCCACCTCAAGCCACCACCCACAACAGATCAACAGACAGGGTGTGCCTTAGTCATTGGTTCTAACTCTCACCCCATTCCATATGTAACAAAGCTTACATGATACAGTATGGGAGAGTGGGGTGAGAGTTAGGCATGATAACCCCAAGGCACACCCTGTCACCTGCTGGTCTGTGGTGGTTGGGGGTGGGGGTGTTAGGGTGTTAACCCTAATGCTTCATTTCCCTACTTTTGTCACTTTAACCCTAACTGATGCATTAACAAAGTTTGTGGCAATGAATTTACTTACTTTTTGAGAAGTGTAAAGCAACTGGTAGCTCATATATTTTGGTCGGATCATGAGCCCTTCAGGCCCCACACTCCCTTCAAGCTGCACATTTCTGAATATATGTAGCTGTGGAAACACAGGAGTCTCTGGCTCCTGTGCTTTTACACATTAAGTTATGAACAGGTGAAGCAAAATTGCAACAAATAGTCATAACTGTGCCATCTTAAATAATAATAATGTGTTTTCACAAGCAGTGTATTAGCGTATTATGACCTCAGTTAGGGAATAGCCATTAGAATGAATTATCTTTTCAGGAGCAAAGATCAGATTTTCATGCAGATTACCTCAGTAATAAGTAATAGGGAGAAGAAATATTGTCCTAATTTGAAATTAAGCACTAATGCACAACAAGGTGTGTGTCAGCCTGGGATAACATCACACCTCATGTAGCTGATGCATGAGGCCACAAGCCAAGTGTGTTCAACACCCAAGAAGTGATGCTATCCGACCCTTGAGTGCTTTACTGCTGTTATACAATGGCTGGTCTTTAAAAAGAATAAAATTCCATGTGTAACAAAGCTTACATGATACAGTATGGGAGAGTGGGGTGAGAGTTAGGCCTGATGACCCCAAGGCACACCCTGTCATCTATTGGTCTGTGGTGGTTGGGGTGGAGTGAGAGGTTGGGGGGTGTTAGGGTGTCAACCGTAATGCCTCATTTCCCTACTTTTGTCAATTCAGCACTAACTGATGCATTAACAAAGTTTTTTGCAATGAATGTACTTACTTTTTGAGAAAGTGTAATGCAACTGGTAACTGGTATGTGTCGATGGGAGCTTGGGCCCTTCAGGCCCCACACTCCCTTCAAGCTGCACATTTTTGTATTTATGTAGCTGTGGAAACACAGGGGTCTCTGGTCCCTGTGCTTTCACACATTAAGTTACAAACAGGCGAAGCAAAATTGCAGCAAATAGTCATAACTGTGCCATCTTAAATAATTTTCACCCCAATTGTTTAACATAACCTTCTCATCACCTCACTACATGTACCCAATACAGAAAATGTTCAAATCCCTGTCAAAATGTAATTCTGCACACCTGTAATGCCATTTTGCACCACAGGTGTGGAAACACATTTTTGACAGTATTTTAAAAATCACAGCTATACCATTCATGAGGTAGTGTGAAAAAATGATAATATTGAAAATCTGGAGTGAAAACATGAAAACAGGCAAAGTTACAAGCGTGCGTAGAAAGTGCACAACACAGGCTCATAATGCTGTCATTTGTTAAACTTTTTTGACATAATTTTCAACATGGGCTTTTTGGGACCTCCCCTCATGAACACTGGCACTGTGAGTTTGTTAATCCATCCTGAAAGTTGTCTTTGCACAGTAACTGCGCCATTCTATGCCTCGGGTGCAAAAACAAGTTTCAGGCAGGATGTGAAAAATGACAGCTGCACTGATCATAAGGAGATATGAAAAAATGGCAATGCTGAAAATCTGGAGTAAAAATATTGAAAATGGCAAAATTATGAGTGTGCATTGAACCTGTGCAACACACATTTGTAACACAATAATTTTTTTGAATTTTTTCGACAAATTTGCAACATGGGCTTTTTGGGACCCCACCTCATGAACAGTGGCACAGTTGTTTCATTAATAAGTCCCAAAAGGTGATTCCACTCAGCGACTGCAAAATCACCTTTCAGGACTGAGTAATGAAATGACAGTGCCAGGGTTCACGAGGTGGGGTCCCAAGAACCCCATGTTGAAAATCTGGGATCAAAATTCCTAAAAATTACTGAGATATCAACCAACGTTGAAACCCCTATTGACTGCCATTATGTGGTGCTTATCTTTGATTCTTCAGTTTGCGGTTCGGCTTTGAAGTGTGCAGACGTGTCCCAGTCAAGTGAAGATAGCTGTTCCCATCATCTGGAGGTAAGTATGGGGTAAGGGAGGGAGCGGGAGGTGGGTGCTCAGTGGGAGGGTGGGGATGGGGAGGGAGACTGGGGAAATGATGAGGGCCATTTTCTTTTGCAGTTTTAAAAATAAAAGGCATCAGGGATGTTTTCTTTATTTCCAACTATTTCAAAATATTACATATTTGGGCACACTGGGACGGCTCCCAGTGTGCCATACTAGTGTGGGGGAAATACATGGCAACATGGGGATTGGTCACCCCCTGTCAGCAATTCAAGACTACCGGCTTTGGGAAGGGGGCATCATCTGACACAGAGAGTGGTTATCCTGGTGTCAGAAGCATTAAAATTAAATAAAAAAATAATAAATATATATTTATCGGGGATGGAGATACATGCTGACATGGGGATTGGGCACCCTGATATTGGCATTTAAAGAATAAGTGCTGGGCAGTTTTTTCGACTGGGGAAATCCACTATCATGGATCCCCGTTCATGACCCGATCCCTGTACCTGAGGTGGGATGAAGACAAGATGCCCTTATCTGACCATCTGGTCTTCATCTCATGAATGGGGATTTTAACACCTGATGAATGGGGATCGGCAGATGAACGGGGATTCTGACAGCTCTCAAAAGGGGATTTTGACAGCTGGTGAAAAAAGATTTAAAAAACCAATCCCCTTTTGCAAGCTGTCAAAATCCCCTTTCATGAGTCGATCCCCTTTTGTGAGGTAACAAAATCACTGTTCGTGTCCCATATCCTTGTTCACGAGATAGGGCCATCTGGTCTGGAAATCACGATCAAAGAGTTTGACAGCTTGCGAACAAGGATCTGTTCTTGAAAAGGGATTTTGACAGCTCACAAAAGGGAATTTTGACCACTCGCAAAAGGGGATTCAAAAAAACAATCACCTTTTGCGAGCTGTCAAAATCCTTTTTTGCAAGTCGATCCCCTTTCGTGAGCTGGCAAAATCCTTGTTTGTGAGCCAATTCTTGTTCATGAGATAGGGCCATCTGATCCAGAAATCATGAAGGATTATGACAGCTCGCAAACGAGGATTGGTTTGCGTACAAGGATTTTGTCACCTCACAAAAAAGGATCGGAAGCGAGTGACAACCAAGGATTTTAAAAATTAAAATTGGCCATTTTTCCACAAAAGCAAAGTAAACCAAAGCCATGGGTTTATACAGGGCATCATCCTGAACAAAATCCATACTTCAGTCAACTCACAACACATCCATAGGACAAGTTATAAGGTTTTATTTGTGGTTAAAAATCAAAACAAGATGGTGGCTCGCAAAAAGGGAATTTTTCCCCATGAATGAGGATTTTATAAATCCCCATTTGCGAGGTGACAAAATAATTGATCATGAGGCAAATCCTCTTTCGCAAAACATACATATATTCCAAAGACTGAACTGAGCATGCTCAGAACCTGAATATTCAAAATTAAATAACTTTGGAACTGATTAATATGTTTTCTCCACACTAATGCTGAATTGCTCTTTGGGGAAGCCTCTTTCTACTATGAATATTTTAGACCATAATTCCAAACAGTGCTGCTGCACTGCAATGGGCAAAAATCAGCAAAAATGGGCAAAAAAAGTGAATCATTAGTTTTTAGGCGCTTCGCTGCACGGAAACTGTAAATCTGATCAAAATGAGACTTGGCATATCAAGAGATCTACTGTCCAAAACTTCATAGTCTGAATCTCATGAAAATCCATTGAACAGTTGCAAAGTTATTAACGTGCAAAATTTGGGGTTTAACATTAAACTGCTTATTCAACCCCTAACTATAGAGGTGCAACTGCGCTCCTATAAATAAAATAGCTTTTTACTCTATTTTTGTGTATGGAAGTACATTTAAATAAAAATAAGTTCCATTTTTTCTAGTTCCATTTTATCTGTTTCTCCACTAGGTGGAGCTGTCTGTTTGTCCAGTAGATGGTCTGTCTCTGTGTATTATCTGCCTCCCAGTCCCAGTCGCTAACTACGTGGTTTCACTCGCTGTTCCCTGCAGCATGTCCTGATCACAGTTCTACCAGTACAGTTTGGTAGTACATTTAAATGTTGCACCAGTAAACATAGAAACATAGACTTTGATGGCAGATAAGGACCGCTTGGCCCATCCAGTCTGCCCATTTCCCTACCTACAGGATAGGCTACAGATCCTAGTTAACCAACAGCCTATTTCTTCCTACCCCCCATAAGAATTGCCTTATATCTGTCCCATGCATTCTTGAATTCTCTCACAGTTTTAGACCCCACAACCTCCTCAGGAAGGCTGTTCCATGCATCCACTACCCTCTCTGTGAAAAATACTTCCTCACATTGCCCCTGAACTGCCCTCCTTCTATCTTTAAATTGTGTCCCCTTGTTCTTGCAAGTCTCTTTTTCTGAAAGATGCTACCCTCTTGGACTTTGTTGATTCCACTGAGGTACTAAAGTTTCTATCATGTCCCCCTCTCCTTCTTTCCTCAAGGGTATACATATTAAGCTCCTTTGGTCTCTCCTCATACGGCTTCTCTTGCAGACCCTGCACCATTTTAGTTGCCTCCTCTGGACTACCTCTATCCTGTCTATGTCCTTGTGGAGATGGGGTCTCCAGAACTGGACACAGTACTCCAGATGGGGTCTCACCAACTGTCTGTACAGAGGGATAACAACTTCCTGTTTTCTGCTGCTGATGCCTCTCCCTATACATCCCAGTATACCCCAGCCCTCCCTACTGCCTTCTCACATTGCTTGCTAAGCTTAAGGTCATCTGATATGATTACCCCCAGGTCTCTTTCCTTTTTTGTTGTTGTTACTACCTCCCCACCCATTGTGTATTCTTCCCCTGGGTTCTTGTTTCCCAGGTGCATTATTTTGCACTTCTTTGCATTGAATCCTAGCTGCCATACTGCTGACCATTCCTCCAACCTTGCCAAGTCCCTTTTCGTCCTTTCCACGCCTCTTGTGTGTCAACCCTGTTGCAGATCTTTGTGTCATCTGCGAAAAGGCATACTTTTCCTTCCAGTCCCTCTGCAATGTCACTTATGAAGACATTAAAAAGGACTGGACCCAATACTGCACCCTGCGGTACCCCACTAGTAACCCCTCTTTCTTCAGAGTGGACTCCATTTACAATTACCTTCTGTGTCCTGTTGTGCAGCCAATGTTTTACCCATGCTACCACCCTGGGACCCACTCCCAGGCTGGTTAATTGACTATTAATCTTTGTGTGGGACTGTGCCAAATGCCTTGCTAAAGTCTAGGTAGGCCATGTCCACAGCCCTCCTGGTCTACTACTTTGGTCACCCAGTCAAAGAAATCTATTAGATTCATCTGACATGACCTTCCTGCTGTGAACCCATGCTGCCTTGGGTCCTGTGCTCCACTGGCCTCTAGGTACTCAACTATTTTTCCTTCAGAAGTGACTCCATCACTTTCCCTACTACAGAGGTCAGACTGACAGGTCTGTAGTATCCGCCTCTGTCTTGGTCCCACTTTGTGAAGGGGAATCACATCCGCCTTCCTCCAGTCCACAGGTACCACACCATCCTCCCATGATTTATTAAAAAGTAGCCAGTGGTTTCACTAGTTCCTCCCTTAATTCTTTTAGAATTCTGGGGCGAATTCCATCAGGACCCATTGCTTTGTCCACCTTCAGTTTTCAGAGTTCTTGCAGAACCCTTTCTTCTGTGAAAGGACTGGGATTGACCCCCCTATGAAGAGTGCTTCTGTTAATTGGATTAGGCACTTCCCCCTCCTCTTTTGTGAATACTGAGCAGAAATATTCATTCAGTATCCCTGCTTTTTCACTGTCCTCCTCTGCCCACACACTGTTCATTCTATTCAGCCTCACTATCCCTCCCTTTGTCTTTCTACGCTCGCTGACGTACCTATAAAAGGTTTTATCCCCCTTCTTAACTGAGTTGGCTATCTTTTCCTCAGTTTGGGCCTTTGCTATTCTGACTTCCCTCCCTGCTTCCTTCTGCCTTAACTGGTACAGCTCTCTGTCCTGCTCCTTCTGTGTTTCCTTATACTTCCGGAATGCTATCTTTTTCTTCCTGACTTTCACAGCCACCTCTTTTGAGAACCATAGTGGCTTTTTCTTTCATTTTGATTTGTTTATTTGCTTCACACAAAGGCTTGTTGCCTCTGTGATGGCAGTTTTGATGATTCCCCATTGTTGCTCCACACCTCCTTCTAGCCTGTTTGCTAGTGCTTTTCTGAGGCACTCTCCCATCTTGCCAAAGTCAGCCCTCCTAAAGTCCAGTACCCTCACTTTTGTATGGCTTGACTCTGTAGCTGAGTTTAACGTGAATCACACTGTTTGATGGTCACTTGTCCCCAGATGGCAACCCACTTCTAGATCTGAGATCCTCTCACTGCCCCTGTTTGAGAATATGAGGTCTAAGATTGCTCCCTCACGAGTTGTTTCCAAAACTAGCTGTCTAATGCCTGCCACCTGTAGGGCATCAAGAATGGCCCTGGTCTTGGATGTAGCTGCAGCAAATGTGCTCCAGTTAATATCTGGCATATTCAGGTCTCCCATGAACAGTATCTTCCCTTTTTCTGCCATTCTAAGAATGCCTTCCATCATATCCTTGTCCATTCCCTCCCTCTGACATGGGGGTCTGTACACAACCCCTATGCGGATTGTGGTGCCCTTTCCAGTCTCCAAGGTGACCCACAGTGCCTCCTCTCCTCCCTGTTTACACTTTTGTTCAGTTGCTTTTATCCCTTCCTTTACATAGATAGCTACTCCTCCCCCTCTTCTCCCCTGCCTGTCTCTCCTGTAGGTTATGTACCCTGGTATGTTAACATCCCAGTCATGGTTCTCTGTGTATCATGTTTCTGTGACTGCTACGATATCCAGGCATCCCTCTTCCATCAAGGCCACCAGCTCAGTGAGCTTGCTGCCCAGACTACGGGCATTGGTACTCATTACATTCCATTTCCTGATGGCCTTACTCCCTTTTGCCCCATCCCTGTCCTTCTTGCCTTTGTCACTTTCTCCATTTACCTCTGCCGTTCTCCCTATCGACACCTCTATGTTGGTGTTTACCGCACTTACTACCATGATTATTTGGGGGGGGAGCTAGGATTTCCCTGCTCCTTTCCAGTGCCTCCCCTTGGCTAGTTTAAAAGCTTGCCAATGAAGCATTTAAACCTATCACCTAAGATCCTGGTTCCCCTCCAGGACAGATGCAGCCCATCATGCCAGTATAGGCTTGCATCACTCCAGGTGGACCCCCAGTCCCCAATGAAGCCAAATCCCTGAGCTCCACACCAGTTTTTCAACCACTGATTGAATCCCATGGTGCAGAACACCCTAGCCTCTCCCATGCCATAGATGGGCAGCACCTCTGACAAGGTTACTGTGCGTGCTACTAGACTAAAGCCCCTCCCCAATTCCACAAACTCTTCCTGCACTTCTCTAAGCCCTTTCTTAGTCAGGTCATTTGTCCCTAGGTGGACAATGACATCCAGCTTCCTCCCCTGTGCAACTGTTCCGGCAATCTTGAGGATTCACTCCCTGTCCCTCCAAGCCATGGCGCCAGGCAGGCACCTTACCTCCCTCTCCACTCCCTCCCCCAGTTCTACCTTCCTAACAATGGAGTCCCCCACCAGGAGTTGTTTCCCTCCCCTGCAGGGTCCCCTGCCACCCTCCTGTGGGTCTCCTTTGTGGAGGTTCCCAGCATCCTCCTTGGTCTCCACTGTGGGTGCCTCGATAGAGGAACCACACTTTGCCAGAATGGCATAGGAATTGTGGAGAGGTACGACTGGAGGGATGCGCCTCTGTTCCACCACCCTCACCCTCCCTGAGCCCACTGTGGTCCAACTGCTCCTCTTCCTTGGCAACCTCTGAGGCAACGGTAGTGGCACTGGTGGTCCCTGGATGGAAGAGGAGGTCCCACAAATCCTGGCCAACTCAGCCTGGAGATGAGCAACCTCCTCCCTCAGCCCAGAGAGGTGCCTGCAGATGGGACAACACCGCATCCTCCAGAACGTCTCCCGGAAGACTGCTGCTCCACAGCCACTGCACTGCACCACTCCAATCATGTCTTATTTCTGGCCCCTTAACTGTTTGCAATCCTTACTCTTTCCTCTGTTTTTTTCTCTCTCTCCTTACTTTCTGCCTGTGTGACCTTTAAGTTCCTGATTGTCCTGTTCTGAGACAAGAATATCCTAGATTTCTCAGTAGACCACTTACTTGCTCAGAGGCAGACCTCCAGCAGCTAGAAGGGGCCGGAGAGCTACTCTTGCCCTTCTAGGATGGTGGGTCTTTGGTGGTTCTGTGATCACCCACTTCCTGCTCCCAAACAGGAAGCTCCTGTTGTCAGTCAAATCCTGTGCCTATAAAAATAGAACTAGCTTGGGTGGGGGGTGGAGGGGAGGGAAGGAGGGCAATATAGTCCCAGTAGAGAAGTTCAGTCACACAGCAGTCCTTTCTCCTGGTGTCTTCTGCCAAGTTGTTAGCAGAATCTTTCTAAGGCAGTCTTTAAATGTAGCTTCCTTCTAGCTAAGCCACTCCCTCTACTTACTAGATCTTTCTACAAGTAATTTAAACCTCACAGCAGTTAAGTCCTTTCAATCACCTGAGATTTACACCTAGATAACTGTTCAGATAGCCATTCAGTTCAGTTAACCCAGACAAACACACACTTTTATTTTTGTTTTGTATGTTAGTTTTTTTATTACCCTAAATTAAAGGTCCAAGTACAAAAGTTCTTCTACTTTAGTCCCAGCAGAGAAGTCCAGTCACACAGCAGTCCTTTCTCCTGGTGTCTTCTGCCAAGCTATCTAGAGAAGAACAAAGTAGAATAACAAAGTAAAGAATGTTCAGGAGTGAGTGAGTGAACAATGTCTGAATTTCCTGCTCCCTCACTGCCCCCACCACCACTGTCATTGATGCCACTCTCAACTGTATCTCTGCCCAGGAATAGGAAGCTATCTGGTAATAAGAATGTGTTTTCCTTTTAATTTATTGAGAAAGAAACATGTACAGTACAAAAGAAAACTATTAAAGTTACAGTAGGTGTAAGGCAAATGTGCATTATCAGAAGTGAAGAGTCATGCATGGCTCACTCAGTCTCTTGCTCACTCGCACAGCCCAGTTGTGAGTGAGAGAAAAAACAAGTAATAATGTTAGTTACTAAAAAGAGATTTGTGTGTGTGTTGGAGGAGGCATACTGTGACATGGTGGAAGGGAGAGTCATGTGGCTGCTGGACCTTTTTTTTTCCCCAACTGTTTACAACCCTCAGCCGTGAACTCTCTCAGGCCTCCTGCTCACACCAGCTTGCTCTACCTCCCACTGTGTTCCCTGACCATCTTCAAGTTTGTTGCGGTTCCCCGGGTTGGGCAAATCAACCCGGAGAGACTGAGGGGGCAGTGGCGGGGAACCAGCATTGGGAGTGTGGCAGTGGCACTGGCAGGGGCCATCACCTATCCAGGGCTTGAGTTTTTTTTTCCCAGTGTTTACACCCCCGATGTGCGATGTGCAATGCCGCCCAGCCTGTGATGTGAGTGCTCCCACCTATGTCGGAAAGGCAGCCGCCTGACATCTACCCCTAGCTTGCTAGCTAGCCCCTGTGCATAGCAGTGCTGCTGGTCTCCACCGGGGGCCGCTGCCACACCGGGCTTCCCTTGGATCCCACCCCAAGAGAGGAGAGCAATCCTCTGGATGCTTGATCCTTTCTCTCCCCTGCCGACCCCTGGTGGTCCGGGCTCATTCCCAAACCAGGATCACTGGTGTAGCGTGAAGTGTGGCATCCAGCGCCTCAGCCCTCAGCGCCACTGGGCCAGCTAAGCTGCTGGACCTTGACACAGTGATAGGCTGGGGCCAGTAACTAATCACACTGCTGGAACTCTTCTTAGCTGCAGTACACTATAAGCTGAATTGTGTCTAAACAATATGTTTAATTAACATTCTCCTGAAGGTGTTGGCTGCTTTTTAACCACCATCTCCTGTTTCCCATCATTTCAGACTCTCATTTTGTACACCTCTTGGATTCCCCTTCAGTATTGCTTCTATGTCATTCTTTTGCTGCAATCCTTTTTCTACATTTTCAGCCTCTACTCCTTTCAGTCCCTTCACTATGCTTAGAGATGCAGTGAATTTAAATTCCACTGGTGAAAGGCCAGCAAGGTAGCCAAATTCACCTGGTGGAGCAAGTCGTAAAATGTTTCCGCCTAAGGCTGAATTTTGCCTAGGCAAAATTTCACCTTCCATGGGTGAAATTTCACCTTCCGCGGTGACATTCCGCCTTCTGCAATGAAATTTCACTTTCTTAGGATGAAATTCCACCTCCCGTGGGTGAAATTTTGCCACTGAATGCGAAATTCTGCTATTCTTCCAGTTGAAATTCCGCATTTCGCTCTGTGAAATGGGTGTGATTTCGAGGATTACTCCGGATCGAATTTTGCTCGCTTCACTCATCCCTAACTATGCTTGACCCTTATTGGGCTCTTGTAACAAATGCCTACACACCATGTAAAGGCAGTGTGAAGGCATTCCTATGCCTGAAAGCCACATGGTGGTGCCATGCACACCCACAACAGCATTCACAAATGGTGTGCTAGCACCTTATGCAAGGGATCCCCATGCTGGTCGTATGGCTTTGCACTGGGGATGAGACGGGGCATGCCGCACTTGTGTGTTGGGCCAGGGCTGGATATCTATGGCAGGAAGGACTCAGATGTAAGTGGTTATGCACCCCCTCACAGATCAACAGCAGGATGTGGTAGTGCCGGGATCCTCAGGCACATGGCAGCACCAGCACACTGTGCTGTTCAGGAGGTCTGGGGGTATTCATATGGGCAAATGCCTGTTTGTTCCTGGTGGGATATGTGCATTCCCAGGGCCCCTGGCCCTTATGTGCAAGGAATCCACTGTAGGAGTTGGGATGGGCATCCCACTGGATGCTCACCCCAGCAGCCATGCCCATCCCTTTGCTGCTGTGTGCCGGGGGGGTGGGGCCATGATCCAGCAGCCAGCAATTGTGAATGCCGGCATGTGCACACCCACTTGGGGCTGTGGGGTGGCACAGGGTCTCTACGTGTGTTTCACGTGTAATTCTTGAATAGAGCCCATTGTGAGTTGGTACCTATAATATTCTATCCCCCCACTCATCTTCCTTCTTCGCTGCAATCCACTGCCCCTTTTCCTTTATTTTCCTCCTCTACTCCAACCCTCAGTTTCTACCTCTCTTTTCCTGCCTGCCTGCTTGCCTCTTCTGTCAACTTTCCCCTAAACACCATCATTTCCCATTGCTTCACCTGAACCCTAGTTTTCATAATTCTACACCTCCTATGTCTACTTTTCTTTTCCCTCTCTCTATATTCTTCTTCTCTTCTGTTCACTCCATCCCCTCCTCACTCTCCCACTTTACTTTTACAACTCACCACTCCCTCCTCTTATCCACATGTCATCAGTTGCAGCCTTCTCCTTTCTCCTGCTTGCAAACTTGAATCGCTTTGTATCTCTATTCCCATGGTCATCCACACTTCCCTTTCCCTCTCCTTACACATTTTATGTAGTCCCACTTTCTAAGGCTCATCATCACCCTCTGCTCCTACAGTTGAGAGATACTGTGCCATACCCTTCCCCCTCTCCAGACCTCTCCCATCCCTAAGGGGTCTAAGTACTATCCATATGAATACTCAAAGCTACTCAGTGACCAGGATCAGTGAAACAGTGTTCTTCACTGGTTATGCAATCCACATACAGGACCACTGTATGCAAAGGGACATGATGGAGATATATATGTTTGTCCATACCTCAAATGTTATTGCCATTCCCTCCACAAACAAATTTCTCCTGTGTAAGCTACCTTTCCCAACTTTACTCCCCGTATTCAATGGTGGAGTCTACTTCCACCTAGTTAGCAGCCCTGACTCTCTTTTTGATTTCATATCCTCTATCTGTACAGTTTTCTTTTCTGGTGAGAAGTTGGTCTTTTGGGACCTTGGTATCAAATGGTTTTTCCAATTAATGAAAAAACATGCCCAACAAATGTAATGCCTAAATGTCGCACCTGTTATAACTGAACCTACCACTTTGATCTTAGTTCCTACAACTACACCCTTATAGAATGGGTCCTCTCCTCTCCTCTCATCTTCACTTTCATGAAATCTGACCACCTACTAGATGAATCAGTAGAGATAGGCATAGTAAGGGAAATTTGCTTTCTGTAACACTTCACAAATTTTGCCCAACTTCATTTCTCTGACAGCAGCAGTTTGCATAGTTTATACCAAGTGACATGCTTATCTTCATTTGGCTAAACTATGAACAGTGCCATCATTTCTGCTTGATGAAGTAAGCACTGACTACCACATCCCCCACTAGCACCCATCTCTACACCAACAACTGCCCAACAAAGTTTTTATTATGGAGTGTAGCTGGTAATTATAAGTATTTTTCATAATCTTCACTCATCCATGTGGCATAGACTCACAATGCCCACTTCTCCACACCCCATTCCAGTGTCCTCCCATGAGTAACAGTTTTGTTTTTTTATAGGACCTTTTTCTGCACCTCCGCAGACCCGACAGTGGCTACAACCCCTTCCCTCAGAGAGGTACATCCTCTGACCCCACTGACCACTCCCACCCAGTTCGCCCCCCCTGAAATCCCCCCGAGGGTCCCTCCCCTGT
This sequence comes from Neoceratodus forsteri, assembly GCA_016271365.2. Taxonomy (NCBI): domain Eukaryota; kingdom Metazoa; phylum Chordata; order Ceratodontiformes; family Ceratodontidae; genus Neoceratodus; species Neoceratodus forsteri. The sequence continues at coordinate 1,320,536,529 of CM028132.1, forward strand.
GGCGGGGCCAGGGCAAGGAGTGCCAGCTAGCTCCCTCCCCGGAACACAGCAATCCAGAATGGAAAGGAGTGATCAGGGCCACCACAGGTCCTGCCAGGTCCTGTTTTTTTCCTCCATTTTCTCCTGCACCCTACACCCTTGATCTGGGTGGGGTAGCTGTTCTCCACCTTCATGGAGGCAGCCAATCACCCTGGGCATGGGCCAACCCCCTTCCACTTGCATCTGCACGGATACCCAGCCACTGCTGGGTGTCAGCCAACAGTGCACAGCACCAACCTCCCTCCCAGAGGAAGGAGAGCAGTCTTCAGGATGCTCAATCCTTTCCTCCCTCAGCCAACCCCCAAACAACCAGAGTCCATTCCTGAACTCGTGTCACCAGCATGGCGTGAGATGTGGCATCCAGTGCCTCAACCCTCAGTGCCACCGGGGCTGGCAACAACAGACAGTTTTGTTAACCCCTTCCCCCTAATATCCACCCTATCACACCCCCACCCTCCAACTCCTAATGCCCTCCCCAATAAAATGTTTTTTTCCAGCTGTACAAAAATTAAGAAAATGGTCCTTCATAAAAGCAGGACTGGGGTGCTCTTTGTCAAATGTCATTGTAGGAATGACTGAATTATGACGTTTACTCTACTGTAATTCCTGATCGACTGGTGTGGTAATCAAAATTGCACAGCTGAGAGCAACTAACATGATTAGGCAATGGAAAGTTTAAGTTATGGGGAATGTTTTAAAAATGTTGTGGACATTTTTCCTGGAATAACAAAGGATATGGGGGGTACAATTTCAGTTTTTAAAAGTTTATAGAGACTAGATGAGTCTTGCCAGAGGAAATTTTTTTCATCTCATACAGGATTGTGGATTTAGAAGACATATTTTATGCTAGGGGATAGAACAAGTGGTAATCTGAGGAAGAATTTTTTTTCACCTACAGAGTGGTAAACCAAAACAGATCTTAAAGAGCAGCTCTCTACTATAATAAAGGAGGCTCCACCCTCCTTTGTTTTCTTGTTCTCAATTGTTCACACTTTGTTGTACCTGATGTGAAACCTTTGTAAAAGAGCTTTTGCTCAAAGGTGATGTCCGAATCTTGAAATAAATAAATAAAAAGCTTAAAAACACTTATTTACACCAAATATGTTTTAACTTTATTGTTTTCTAGTTTGTTGTTATTTTTGTTACTTTCCCTTGCCGTCTGTCAACTCAGTCTTGAAGATAATGCAGCAATTATTTCACTGAGTCTTTTGAAATGTATCTAACTCTCCCCTGCTAACCACACAATTGCTGTTTGTGACATCACAGTTGGTTGTCATGGTGAGCCCTATGATGTCATAAATAAAGGCACTGTGAGGTTAACAGGGGAGAAGCAAATCTGTTCAGATGTTTTCTAAACAGACATTTTAGATGGACTACCAAAATGTGCTGTAAATCATGGAAAGGAACAATGAAAATGAAAAATGTATTCTCTAGTAAACTGTAACAGCTGAAACATCTTATTTATGAAACCACATGTTGAAATGCAGAGTTGCTCTTTAAAGGACACAGATGAAGTTTGAAGTGTAGATTTTTTAACACTCATGTTTGATCAGTTTTGCATTCAGAAAAGATGTCTAAATACAGTTGTGACAGTGTTGAATAAGGCCCTGTCCATTTGTTATGCAGGAAAAGTTAAACGCAAGGATCTGTTCTATCCTCAGATTTTCTATCTCTTGTTTGTCTGGTTACACAAACAAATGTTCTTGTGAGACCTACAGTAGGAACTGATCACTCTGACAGTCTCGTGATTCTTCACCTCTCGCTATCTCTTTGCCTTCACTTGCTGCTTCTGTCTTTTCTTCCCCCTTGCATATCTGAAGTTGTAAAATATATGTGAATCTTTTTGTAAAACTGTAAGTGATAGTGGGACTCCTTTGTTTGAAAACGTATAGGTATACTGCTGAAATGATTGCAAAAAGCTATTTGGAATTTACGGGGTTAACTTGAAATGCAGTGTGAGCTTCTCTCGGGCTTATTTGCAAACTCTTTTGCAGAGCTGTCAGCAGGAGGCCAGCTTGGGGTACTGTTCTATTTGCAAGCCTGCTCTGCAAAGAAACTGACAAGAACTGTGAGATATTTTGTGAGAAACAGGATGTCTCCTTAACAAGCTCAGGATGAAGAAGTTAATTATTAGGCAAAGACTTGTCATAAAAAAGAGTAGCAAATGTTTGCTGAGGAGAGACTGAAACTTGGAGTTAGAGATACCCTCAGATGAAGGACTTTGTTTTCGCTGTTCGTGTTGCCTTTGTAAATAGTTACACTGAACAATTTTTATGTTTTAGTTTACTATTACTGATAATAACAAAATGCTACTTGGGAATTGTACAACTGCTCCTGATCTTCTTATGCTTCCTGACCTGTTCCTTGATGACAACAGTGTTTAATTAGTTTCCCAAGAAATGGTGAAAATTGAGGACATCTGTTGACCCATTGGCAGATCACTGTACTGCTGTTACGGAAAGTTATGTTTGAGTGCAAACCTCGTCGACGGCCAGGCAGCAATGGGGACTAGCAAATTGCTGCCATGTGGCATCATTCCTAGCCTGAGTGGGAAAGAAACTGTGTTTCACAGCCTAAGTCCCCTGTGGTAGGTTAGGGAGCTTGCTCCACCATAGGAATGCACTGTGTAGTGCACAGAATGCTGAAGCACACACGAACCCCTATATTAATAAGGTCCAGAGCATATATCTGGAAAAAATTAGATGCCTTTATTACAATAAAAACCACTTGACGCGTTTCGGACAATATCCTTTATCAAAAGCTAAAAATACTAAATATATCAGCATTTAAATATCCAAATACCCATGACAAAACATGACGAAATTCAAACTCATTGGTACATCAATCAACCAATATCAACTTCATTATTAACTCTTTGTGGTGCCATAGAGTATAGATGGAAATACAAGAAATTAAAACCAAAGAATGAATCTACCTACTTTCTAAATATGGTTTCAATTCTAAATGTGCATTAATGCCTGGTTTCTTATATGCATATAAACGTAAAATCCATTCATTTTCTTTTTTCAAAATTTTATTACGATAATTACCCCCTCTTAATCCATGTAGAACTTTTTCTATACCTAAAAATTTAAACTCGTGTAATTCAGATGAATCCCTGTGTTCAAAAACATGCGCTGCCGTAGCATAAGTTAAATCCTGTTTATGTATTGCTCTAACATGCTCCAGTATTCTAACTTTAAATGCTCTCTCTGTTTTACCTACATAAAAAGCTCCACATTTACACTGTGCTAAATAAATGACCCCCTGGGTATTGCACGTGATCAATTGTCTAATATCAAAAATCTTCATTGGTCTTGTACTAACATTAAACTCCTTTTCTTTTGAAACATGGTTACATGCATTACAATTTCTGCATTGTACACACCCTTTATAGTTATCAAGCCAAGTATTGGTGAGTTTCACTTGTGTCGTAAAATGACTCTTTACCAGAGTGTCCTTTAAAGTAGTAGCATGGCTAAACGAAAAAATAGGTGCCTGAGCTGTCACCTCACATAACCCAGATTCTGCTGAAAGAACTTGCCAGTGTTTGTTAATAATTTGTCTAATATCTTGACTTTGTGAGCTATAAGTAGTTACAAAATGAAACCTTTGGTTATTTTCAGAACTCTGTTGTTTATCCAAAGTAACTCTTTCCTATCGATTGTAGCAGCAGCTTGATATCCTTTCTCAATGGCTGCTGTTTTATAACCCCTATCACTCAATTGTTTTTTTGAGCTAAAGCTTCTGTTTCATAATCAGCTTCTCTGCTACAATTATTTTTCAATCGAAGGAACTGTCCCTTAGGAATATTTTCTTTTGTATGCAGTGGGTGACAGCTAGTGGCAAAAAGTAAGGTGTTACCATCTGTAGGTTTTCTAAACAAGTTAGTATTAACTCTACCATCTTTATCACGGCTAATCTGAACATCTAAATAATTCACTAACTCCGAGCTCAATTTATCCGAAAATTTTAAATGTGGATTCGTATTATGCAGAAAATCTACAAATTCTGCCAACATTCTACCATTTCCTTTCCAAATTAATATAATATTGTCTATAAAGTGTTTCCACAGCAAAATATTATAAAAAAATGGATTTTTATCGTTATTGAAAATCATGTCATATTCCCATTGACCTACATATAAATTAGCCACTGACGGGGCACACGTAGCCCCCATAGCTGTACCCTTTGTCTATACAAAGTCCCTTCAAAAATAAAAATATTTTTGGTTAACACATGTTCAAGTAATTTTAGAAGAAAGGCAATCTCTTCATCTGTTTTTAACTTAGATGCATTCAAAAAGTAAGCTACCGAATCCATTGCTCCTTCATGAGGGACATTAGTATAGAGTGCCTCAATATCAAGTGTCACCAGCAGACAGTCTTCACCTAGAGATGTTTCTTCTAGTACTCTAAGCACATCTTTCATATCTTTAACATATGAACGTAATTTTTTAACATATTCAATCAAGGTAAAATCTACAAACTGTGACAGTGGTTCTGTTAAACTCCCAAGTCCACTTACTATCGGACGACCTGGGGAATTCAAACTATCTTTGTGTACCTTTGGTAAAACATAGAAAGTGGGTCTGACTAGTTGTTCAACTTTTAAAAATTTCCTAGTGTGATCTGTAATAATGCCCTTTTTAAAGGCCTCATCTACTGTGTCATCAATACAGGTTTTATATTCCCACGTAAGTTCAGACCTCAATTTCACATAAAACACTTCATCATTAAGTTGTCTCAAAACCTCCTGTCTATATTTTTCCACATCCCAAAGCACTACACAACCCCCTTTATTGGCTTGTTTAATAACAATATTAGAGTCATTACATAGAGAGTTGATAGCTTCTCGTTCATTACTGGTCAAGTTATTAAAACATTCCCGCGGTGAATGTTCAAACAGTTTCTCAAAGTCTCTTTCACATAGTTCTCTAAATACACTTATAGCGCTGCAGAGTGGTGGATTAAATATAGAGTTAGGTTTGAAAGTCTTTTTGTAGGTAGATTGACTGGCCATGTAAACAATGGAGGAATTACTATCAATGCGCTTGTTGAAAAAAGCACGTACATTCAAATTCCTGCACATTAAGTGTAAGTCAATAATAGTTTGTACTGGGTTCGATTTAGTTGTTGGTGTGAAAACCAAACCTTTCTGTAGTAATGTCATTTCTGATGAAGTCAAATATGTGTGCTGAAAGATTTATTATTTGAATGTCGCCACTCACCTCTTCATCCCTCTGGTGTTCCACCTGTTGCCATTGCATCTCCAATTGTGACGTCCCCCTCTGCTCGCGGTAATTTGTGTTTCTTCTGTCCCCTTCTTGTGCATTTGGCATACTGTAATTCACTAATCTGGGGCTCCGTCGTAATTCTTGTTGTAGAGGTGGCTCTTGATTTACCAAATCCTTGTGAAAAAAATGACTAGGAGCAGAAGCATTATCATCCCCTTCTGAACCACTTTCTTCTGTACTGTAGCTAAAGGAGACATGAGCTGGTTGTTTCAAAATTCCTCTTCTCGTATCTTTTTTCCAGGAATAAACCCGATTATTCTCGTAGTCACCTTTATCCCTGATGAATTTGGTCTGTTTGACATTTTTTAATTCACGATCTAATTTATTAATGTATTCCTGAAGTTTTTTATTATGGGTATCAAAACCCTCTACATCCTTAAATGTTAAAACATTTGTCTCAATTTTTTTCAAATCATTTTTCAATACTTCCTCTCTTTCTTTGCTGTATTTAATTATTAGCACCATCAATTTACTGCTGGCTTCACTTAAAATCATTTCCCACTCTTGCATAAAAATAGCATTATCTGTCACAAATGCTGGATTTTTAATTAATCTAAGTCCTCTCGGGATTCTTTTACGATGTAGATAAGCTTCCAAGTTAGTAACATTCCAAAAATCTTCCTTAGTTGTGACATCGTTTTCTCTAATTCTCTGAATGCATCTTTTACTGAGTTAGTATCTGCAGGAACATAGCCAGGATCACCGGTATCTATTAAAAATGGATTGGCAGTTGTGGAGTTCTCAAATAGCTGTTCAATATAAAACAAAGGAGTCTCACATCGAGTCGAATTACTTGGTGTTACTTCTCCAATTTCCATCATTTTCCAAAAAGCACTCTCTAGGTATCCAGGGGAAAAAGAACGAATGCTACGCTGAATAAATCAGCTGTAGTAGCCACAACCAGTGCAGCGGTTCAAAAATATATCCTGTAGCAAACAAACCATGCACACGGTAACCGTGGTGCATTCAGCCAAACAAACAATAGTGCACAGAACGCTGAAGCACACATGAACCCCTATATTAATAAGGTCCAGAGCATATATCTGGAAAAATTAGATGCCTTTATTACAATAAAAACTGCTTGACGTGTTTTGGACAATATCCTTTATCAAAAGCTAAAAATACTAAATATATCAGCATTTAAATATCCAAACACCCATGACAGAACATGACGAAATTCAAACTCATTGGTACATCAGTCAACCAATATCAACTGCATTATTAACTCTTTGTTATTTTTTTTACCACTATTAACTCTTGTTATTTTTTTTTTTACCACAGAGAGTTAATAACTAGTTGATATTGGTTGATTGATGTACCAATGAGTTTGAATTTCGTCATGTTTGTCATGGGTGTTTGATATTTAAATGCTGATATATTTAGTATTTTAGCTTTTGATAAAGGATATTGTCCAAAACACGCCAAGCGTTTTTATTGTAATAAAGGCATCTAATTTTCCAGATATATGCTCTGGACCTTATTAATATAGGGGTTCATGTGTGCTTCAGCGTTCTGTGCACTATTGTTTGTTTGGTTGAATGCACCACGGTTACCGTGTGCATGGTTTGTTTGCTACAGGATATATTTTTGAACCGCTGCACAAGTTGTGGCTACTACAGCTGATTTATTCAGCGAAGTATCGCTTTTTCCCTGATACCTAGAGAGTTTTTGGAAAATGATGGAAATTGGAGAAGTAACACCAAGTAACTACTTATGTGAGACTCCTTTGTTTTATATTGAACAGCTATTTGAGAACTCCACAACTGCCAATCCATTTTAATAGATACCGTGATCCTGGCTATGTTCCTGCAGATACTAACTCAGTAAAAGATGCATTCAGAGAATTAGAGAAACGATGTCACAACTAAGGAAGATTTTTGAATGTTACTAACTGAAGCTTATCTACATCTTAAAAAATCCCGAGAGGACTTAGATTAATTAAAAATCCAGCATTTGTGACAGATAATGCTATTTTATGCAAGAGTGGGAAATGATTTTAAGTGAAGCCAGCAGTAAATTGATGAAAGTATTAATTAAATACAGCAAAGAAAGAGAGGAAGTATTGAAAATGATTTGAAAAAATTGAGACAAATGTTTTAACATTTAAGGATGTAGAGGGTTTTGATACCCATATAATAAAAACTTCAGGAATACATTAATAAATTAGATCGTGAATTAAAATGTCAAACAGACCAAATTCATCAGGGATAAAGGTGACTACGAAATAATCGGGTTTATTCCTGGAAAAAGATACGAGAAGAGGAATTTTGAAACAACCAGCTCATGTCTCCTTTAGCTACAGTACAGAAGAAAGTGGTTCAGAAGGGGATGATAATGCTTCTGCTCCTAGTCATTTTTTCACAAGGATTTGGTAAATCAAGAGCCACCTCTACAACAAGAATTATGACAGAGCCCCAGATTAGTGAATTACAGTATGCCAAATGCACAAGAAGGGGACAGAAGAAACACAAATTATCATGAAGAGAGGGACGCTCACAATTGAGATGCAATGGCAACAGGTGGAACACCAGAGGGATGAAGAGGTGAGTGGCACATTCAAATAATAAATCTTTCAGCACACATATTGACTTCATCAGAAATGACATTATACAGAAAGGTTTGGTTTTCACACCAACAACTAAATCGAACCCAGTACAAACTATTATTGACTTACACTTAATGTGCAGGAATTTGAATGTATGTGCTTTTTTCAACAAGCGCATTGATAGTAATTCTCCATTGTTTACATGGCCAGTCAATCTACCTACAAAAGACTTTCAAACCTAACTCTATATTTAATCCACCACTCTGCAGCTTATAAGTGTATTTAGAGAACTATGTGAAAGAGACTTTGAGAAACTGTTTGAACATTCACCGCGGAATGTTTTAATAACTTGACCAGTAATGAACGAGAAGCTATCAACTCTCTAGTAATGACTTAATATTGTTATTAAACAAGCCAATAAAGGGGTTGTGTAGTGCTTTGGGATGTGGAAAATATAGACAGGAGGTTTTGAGACAACTTAATGATGAAGTGTTTTATGTGAAATTGAGGTCTGAACTTACGTGGAATAAACCTGTATTGATGACACAGTAGATGAGCCCTTTAAAAGGGCATTATTACAGATCACACTAGGAAATTTTAAAAGTTGAACATCCAGTCAGACCCACTTTCTATGTTTTACCAAAGGTACACAAAGATAGTTTGAATTCCCAGGTCGTCCGATAGTAAGTGGACTTGGGAGTTTAACAGAACCACTGTCACAGTTGTAGATTTTACCTGATTGAATATGTTAAAAATTACGCTCATATGTTAAAGATAATGAAAGATGTGCTTAGAGTACTAGAAGAAACATCTCTAGGTGAAGACTGTCTGCTGGTGACACTTGATATTGAGGCACTTTATACTAATGTCCTCATGAAGGAGCAATGGATTCGGTAGCTTACTTTTTGAATGCATCTAAGTTAAAACAGATGAAGAGATTGCCTTTCTTCTAAAGTTACTTGAACATGTGTTAACCAAAATATTTTATTTTTGAAGGGACTTTGTATAGACAAATAAAGGGTACAGCTATGGGGCTACGTGTACCCTGTCAGTGGCTAATTTGTATGTAGGTCAATGGGAATATGATGTGATTTTCAATAACTATAAAATCCATTTTTTATAATATTTTGCTGTGGAAATGCTTTATACATGATATTATATTAATTTGGAAAGGAAATGGTAGAATGTTGGCAGAATTTGTAGATTTTCTGCATAATACTGAATCCACATTTAAAATTTTCATATAAATTGAGCTCGGAGTTAGTGAATTATTTAGATGTTCAGATTAGCCATGATAAAGATGGTAGAGTTAATACTAACTTGTTTAGAAAACCTACAGATGGTAACACCTTACTTTTTGCCACTAGCTGTCACCCACTGCATACAAAAAGAAATATTCTTAAGGGACAGTTCCTTCGATTGAAAACGTAATTGTAGCAGAGAAGCTGATTATGAAACAGAAGCTTTAGCCCTAAAAAATGATTGAGTGATAGTGTTATAAAACAGCAGCCATTGAGAAAGGATATCAAGCTGCTACAATCGATAGGAAAGAGTTACTTTGGATAAACAACAGAGTTCTGAAAATAACCAAAGGTTTCATTTTGTAACTACTTATAGCTCACAAAGTCAAGAGATTAGACAAATTATTAACAAACACTGGCAAGTTCTTTCAGCAGAATCTAGGTTATGTGAGGTGACAGCTCAGGCACCTATTTTTCGTTTAGACATGCTCCTACTTTAAAGGACACTCTGGTAAAGAGTCATTTTATGACACAAGTGAAGCACACCAATACTTGGCTTGATAACTATAAAGGGTGTGTACAATGCAGAAATTGTAATGCATGTAACCATGTTTCAAAAGAAAAGGAGTTTAGTGTTAGTACAAGACCAATGAAGATTTTTGATATTAGACAATTGATCACGTGCAATACCCAGGGGTCATTTATTTAGCACAGTGTAAATGTGGAGCTTTTATGTAGGTAAAACAGAGAGAGCATTTAAAGTTAGAATACTGGAGCATGTTAGAGCAATACATAAACAGGATTTAACTTATGCTACGGCAGCGCATGTTTTGACACAGGGATTCATCTGAATTACACGAGTTTAAATTTTAGGTATAGAAAAGTTCTACATGGATTAAGAGGGGTAATTATCGTAATAAAATTTTGAAAAAGAAATGAATGGATTTTACATTTATATGCATATAAGAAACCAGGCATTAATGCACATTTAGAATTGAAACCTTATTTAGAAAGTAGGTAGATTCATTCTTTGGTTTTAATTTCTTGTTTTTCCATCTATACTCTATGGCACCACAAAGAGTTAATAATGAAGTTGATATTGGTTGATTGATGTACCAATGAGTCTGAATTTCGTCATGTTTTTTCATGGATGTTTGGATATTTAAATGCTGATATATTTAGTATTTTAGCTTTTGATAAAGGATATTGTCCTAAACGCTGCCGTGTTTTTATTGTAATAAAGGCATCTAATTTTTCCAGATATATGCTCTGGACCTTATTAATATAGGGGTTTGTGTGTGCTTCAGCATTCTGTGCACTATTGTTTGTTTGGCTGAATGCACCACGGTTACCTTGTGCATGGTTCGTTGCTATAGGAATTCACTGTGTGTATGCAAGGCAATTAAAGACATATGGCACATTGCCAAGAGGTGGAGGGAAAATCGGCAGAAAATGGGAGTAAAAGCCATGAGACCTTTGAGGAGACCACTGATGACACTGTCAGGCCTCATGTTATGATGATCTGTATCAGGAGGGTGGTGATTTGGAGGTAGTGGAAGACAGGACTGGCAGATTACCAGAGAAGTCTGAGATCTGTGGATTGGTCTCAGCGGAGATAAATCTAGGTAAAAAGAGTGGTAAATGCATTTCGTGACACTAAAGATCGGGGCCCAGAACAATGGGCACACTTCAGTTTAAGGATAAATCTTTACATAGGTTATGAGGAAATCATGTTTTACCCAAACTGCAATACAGGTGTAGAATAGGCTACTCAAGAATGTACAGTGTACAGACAGCATGTATTGCTTCAAGTACAGGCTGGAGTAATCCTAAAGGACAACAGTATTATAGCTTATACATAGATGCATAGACAGTGTTGGCAGATAAGGGCCTATGGCCCACCCAGTCTGCCCATTTGAGCTTGTAAGTTCAGTTTATGTTTTCCTAGAAGTCTGTTGCCTCTTACCCTGACCTCCAGAATTCTTTTATGTCTATCCCATGCATTCTTAAATCCCATGATTGTTTCAGCCCCCACCACTTCCTCTGGCAGGGTGTTCCACTTGTCCACCACCGCTCTGTGAAGAAATTCTTCCTCATGTTTCCTCTGAATCGTCCTCCTCCAACTTCATCCCATGCCTCTAGTCCTGGAACATCGCTTTTGCTTAAAAATAGTGTATTCCTGCACCCTGTTCCTCCCTGTAAGATACTTGTATGTCTCTATCATATCCCTCTCTCCTCCTCTCCTCCAGGGAGTACATGTTCAGTTCCTTCAACCTGTCTTCATAGGACTTGTGATACAATCCATGCACCATCTGTGTTGCCCTCCTCTGAACCTTCTCTACCCAGTAAAGGTAAGGTGTAAGCTTATAATGTTTATATAAACAGTAGCCAAACACAAGAGATTAATGCTCTTACTACCTTTGCTCCATGTATGTATACAGTATGTGTGCCTGTTATGTGTACAAGTCAGAATAGCTCAATTGGTAGCACATCTGCCTCTGGGCCAGAAATGCATGGGTTCTAGTTCAAAAGCAGGACTTAACATAGAATTTGATGGCAGATAAGGACTGCTTGGCTATCCAGTCTGCCCATTTCTCCCTACCTACACTATTACTGTACATCAGGCCACGCCTAATCTACTGCTTTTCCTCCCTCCCTTCCTTCCTTTCTTTCCACTATGATTCCTTGTGTGTATTCCATGCTTTCTTGAACACTGGCACTGTTTTTGCCCCCACCACCTCCACTGGCAGGCTGTTCCAGGAATCCTACACTCTTTCTGTGAAGAACTTCCTCACATCTCTCCTGAATCTACTCTCCTTCTGCTTCATAGCATGTCCACGTGTTCTTCAGCTCCTTTTATTCTGAAAATAGTTCCCTCCTGTACTTTATTTACACCGTAAGGTATTTAAAGGTCTCTATAATATCTCCGCCTCCCTCCTCTGTTCCAGGGCATACATACTGAGATCCTATAGTCTTTCCTGAGAGGGCTTTTGCAGACCCTGCACCATTTTAGTTGCCCTCCTCTGTACAACCTCCACTCTAGAACCAGACACAATACTCTAGGAGGGTCTTACCAGTGATCTATATAGCGCAGTGTCACAGAGTGGCTCTGTGAGGTCTGAAATTCCAAGTTAAAAATATATGGGCTAGAGAATTGTTTTTCTTTTCTTAGCACATTTGGGAAGTTCCTTTAAGAGAGGAAATTAAATAAATTTTGAGGCAGGTGAGAGTAATTTTGAGATTTGTAGGATTTAATTCCTTAGTATGGACTTTGGGATTAGTGTTTGAAAAGGGTCTTTGTTGTTGGACTCTGTTATTTGGAGGTTTAGGATCGTGGTTTGTACGATCTGATACTGCGTCGTTGCGATTATGCGCCGCGTTAGGTACGATCAAAAAAATATTCGGTTCTTTGGATTTGTCAGCAGTAGTTTTTCCTTGAGTTTTGGGGATGGATTCGTCTCTGGAATCGTAGACCCAATGATTTAAATATTTTGTGTGAGCCAGGCATGTGGTGCTTTGATCAGGAGTCTGGTAATATAATAAATACAGAAAGCATTTTTTAGAAACTTTGAAAGTATGAGTAGCTTTACAATCTTATTACTCATTTAGAGAGTGTTGGAATTTGGATGCTTCTGAGGACAATGTGGATAGCTGACTAGGTGGTTGTATTGATGTTCACCTTAGTTGGGCACTTCGTTGTTCTGGTTATACTGAATTTGGATTAAAGAAAGGGAGATTTTCCTCCCCTTTAGTATGTGTAGTGTTTTACAACTTGAATTATTTGTTTCAGATTCTTCTAGTGTGGTAGAGATTTATGTGGATATTTGGTTTATGGCTGTAAAAGCTGTTTCTCAGATTGGATAGCTGTTTTAGCAGCTGTTATTACTTTGGTTTTGGGCTATTTTAATAGAGAATACTTTATGATAGCGCATGGCTGTGAAATCATTCAGCCTTCGAATGCTATCTAAATTTAATGGCTTTATTTGAAAACTGATAGGGACAGTTTGAACATCCTCCGGAGTGGAGGTTGCTTAATTTTGAGCAGTTCTGTGATTTTCTCAGAGTGAGGGAGTTACAGCGCTTTTGGGCATTTCAGCCCTGAAATCTAATTACTTGTGGTTTCAGCTCACTATTAGTGAAGGCTGGCCACAAGTGGTATATTTGGTCATTACTATGGGAAATGGGTGATTCTTTTACCCTGTGCGTTAGTGCAATTGGTAATTGTACTGTAGTGGGAATATAAGTCTCATTAGCGCTTTAAAACTTTAAGTTTTTGTTATTTAAAATAAGGAGAGTTACTTTGTGCTTAACCGAGAGGATGAATTCCTTGTTTCTGTTTGGTTTTGAAACGTGGGTTTTTCGGCATTTGTGGAGCTTTGGAGTTGTTGTGCTTTCAACTGCTGGCGTCCTTGTTTGTTCTAGGAGCCGGCCGCCATTCACGCCTTCTTAAGTATTATTGGGAAGGGGTGGTGTTTACTGGTCTCTTAGAAAAGGAGTTTAAAACGTTCAGAAAAGAAATAACTTATCTCTGAGTGAGGGAATACATTAGTAAATGAGTTTAAAAGACATAATCTCTTTAAAATAAAATAAAGGACTAGAATGTAAAATAAAGTAATTAAAAGTTGTAAGTGAAGGTGGAGTTTGAAGGTCACCTGATCCTGGCTGGATATAAAGGGTGAACCTTTGACTCAGTAATTTAGATTTGTTCACAGAGATTCATCAGCACAGATGAGATTCAGAAGAGGTGTAAACAGGTGGAGACTTAAATCCTGTTGTGGTGAGCCTAGAGGTGTGCTCTAGATGCTGCTGAAAAGTGCTCTATGGAGTTATTTGAAAAAAACTGTTTTGATTCATGGTTCGGATGGAAGATTTAAACTGCCAGAATATCTGTGTGAGGTTTATGCCTTTATATTGTCTCACCTAAAGACTTATAAATATGAGATGATGCCAGATGTTTTAATGTCTTCTGACGAAATGGAAGTGATAAATGAGAAAATATTGTGCCTTTCTGACGTTATCCTGATATGAGTGATGTTTGAAAGAAGAATCAATTAAAATTGAAGAAAATTGCAAAAAGTGGTGAGACATTTTTCTGTGACTGCCCACATGAACCTGCACCCCACCACAGGCAGCACCACTTCCTCTTCTGCTGGTTATACCTCTCCTATGCATCCCAGCATCCTTCTCACCCTCCTTACTGCATTGTTGCATTACCTGGCAACCTTTAGGTCATCCGATATAATTACCCTCGGTCTCTTTCCTGCTTGGTGGTTGTTAATATCACTCCACCCATTTTGTACTCTGCCCCTGAGTTTCTGTGCCTTAAGTACATTATTTTGCACTTTTCAGATTGAAACCTAGCTGCCATTCCCTTGACCACCCTCTGTTTTCTTAAGTCTCTGATCATTCTTTCAAGCCCACAGAGTGTTCACCCTTTTGCAGATTTTGGGGTCATCTGCAAAGAGGCAGACCACCCTTCTTGCTTTTCTATAATGTCAGTTATAAAGACAATAGAGGACCAGTCTAGCACTGATTCATGAGGCACCCAGCTGGTCATCCTCCCTTCCTTGGAGTGAACTCCATTTACCACCACTCTCTGTTGCTTATCCCCAACCAATTTCATATCCAGTTTACCACATTTATACCACTCCTATGACTTGAGCTAATAACATAAATGCTAACATTTGAGTGAAGTCCTAGGAGGATTCTGCACTTTGGAGTATACCATCCTTTGATGAGATGTTAAACAGAGAACCTTTCTGCCCATCTGTAATACTGTCCTGGTGGAAGTAAAAGAACTCAAAGCATCTTAGGGATTTTTCCTGGTGCACTGTCAAATATTCCCTTCTCATAAAACTGGTTCAGGCAACTAACTGTTCAAGGCTATGTGTGGTGCTGATATGCAAAATGGCTGCCACTATACATTTATTGTCACTTCACTATCAGTCTCTCACTGCTTGTAAAGCACTTTTGATACAATGTGTGTGAAAGTGTTACATAGATTCGAATTCTTCTGTTTAAGACAACCATTGAAAGCGGAAGTCATGCTACCTTTAATGTTCCTTTGCTATTAAAAAACTCAGGATGTCAAATCTACAAAGTGCTCTCAAAACTGCACATACAGACAGATAGAAACAAAGCCTCATGGGACAAAAAGTAATGTGTACTTTAAGGAAATCATTCTCTGAACAGCAGCCAAAACTAATAAGAAAAGTTAATGCAAAAGGGACATATTGTGTTGCTTTATAATGTAGTTTATGTAGTCAGTTCGATAACATTAACATACTGTAAGTTCAAAGAAATACAAGCACTAAACTACAAAAACTGGTCACAGTACAGGACTCTGTCACTCAGTTTAGATAAAGTTAACACCATTTCTAATGTTTCAAATAAAAAAAAAACTTGTATGAAGGTAGGTTCCGCTCTTACTATACCTTGAAGTGACAAGAGGTCAAGTACATACAGTAGAGGAAGGAATCTTTTCAGCTCTTAGGGAAGGCCAGATTGGATCTGTGTGGTCCATACTATATGTTTATATGTATACTTGGGAGTTTCTTACAGAATAACAGTATACCCTCAAGCCTCATTATGCACCTGGGCATGTTTTAACCCCTGAAACCAATGCCCTGTCATGTCTTATTGCTTATGTAATATCTGGTCAGCCATGAACAACCAGGCTATGTGTCCATTGTGGGATGAGATGACATCACAGATCTCGAGAACAAAGCTTAGTGGTCTCCATGATGTCATCTCACCCAGAGTTGGAAACATTAGCTTTTCTGTAAATGGTTTCATACATTATTTTGTATGGCATATATTTTGTTTAATTAATTAACATTCTTCTAATTCTGTCTTGAACTATAGTCAAAGAAACAAATACACAGCAAAAAAGAAGATAAGATTAAAAATGTAGTGATTTAAGTATTGGTTACATGAGATGGCTAACATTTCCAGTAGTTCATCCAGAGTGTAGCCCTCGTGCTGTAGTTTGGATCCTGGACTGACCTCCTAATTTGGGTTGTATTGACATAATTAGTCCAGTCCTTGTGTGGATAGTCTGGTGCTCCTTGGAATCCGTGAGAGTTTCCTAGCTTTGAAAGAGGCGGTGGTGACACCACTCCTGAAGAAAGTTACCTTGGACCCAGACTGCCATGCAAACTACAGACCTATCTCTAACCTTCCCTTTGTAGGAAGGTGACTGAGAAAGTAGTGGCAGTGCAACTGAGGACCATTTGACCGTCCATGACATCTATGAACCACTCCAGTCCGTTTTCGTAAAGACATAGTACCGAGACAGCGCTGGTTCGGTGCTCAATGAGCTCCTGATGGCAAGAGATGGTAAGAACTGTTCTATCCTGGTTCTTCTGGATCTATCTTCAGCCTTTGACACAGTGGACCACATGGTGTTGATAGGATGCCTGAGGCATATCTGTGGAATGTTGAGGACCATCCTCAGATGGTTTACATCATTCATCGGTAGAACACAAAGAGTTGCATCTGGTTTTTTCTTCAGGCCCAACTGCTTTGTCTTCTGGGGTGCCTCAGGGTTCAGTGCTGTCACCCATGCTGTTCCTAGTGTATATGCTACCCTCAGAGACATTGTAAGAAGGTATGGGCTGAGGTTTCACTGCTATGCAGATGATACCCAGCTCTACCTCTCTTTTGCACCTGACCAGGATAGAGCTCTCTCGGTCTTTAACAACTATATGAAAGAAATCCTGGACTGGATGGATTCCAGCTGGCTGAAGTTGAACTCAGAAAAGACAGAGGTACTAGTTGTGGACCCAGGTGGTCGTAGAGAGGGCTGGGTGGGTGTGCCTCTGGAATTTTTCTTGGTGGCATCTCACCCTGACCTCTGAATGGGTGCATAACCTGGGGTAGTTTTGATGATGGACCGACTCCTACATTCTCAGGTGTCAGCTGTCATCAAAACTTCCTTTATCATTTTATGAATATTACCAGGATTAAACATCTGGTTCCATCTGATGACCTTCCTACCTGGTCCAGCCTTTGTGTCCTTGTGATTGGATTACTGCAACTTCCTTTATCTAGGGCTTTCTGGGGTTGAAATCCATCACTTGCAGCTGGTACAACATGACTTTTGACAGGATCTTCTCTATCCTGCCATATTACCCTGGGGCTCGTGAACTGCACTGGCTGCCAGTACAGTGGCGGATCACCTTTGAGTTGGTTTACTGACTTTTTAAAGCCCTATGGACAGGGTCTGGACTATCCTGGAAGAGCTTCTGGTTCCTTACTGCCCTGGTTGATTGCTCTGCTTGGCCGACTCAGTCCTGCAATTGGAGGAAAAGGCTTCAGTTAGAGAAGGGAGAAGCTTCAGCCGGGGCTGGAGAGTAAGTAGACTAGAAAGATTTTCTTAGCTGATATTCTGTGTATGTAATTGTATTTGAGGCTGGTCTTAACTGTCATTTATTGTGCTTTGCATTTAGTTTGGGTAGCCTTTTATTGTGTGTTTACATTTAGTTTGGGCAGGAGGAAGGGATTCTAACAGACAAGTTGGTGTTTGTGTGTGTTTAAAAGTTGCTATCTGGCCTGCAAGTGCAGGTATCATATTACATGGGATTAGTGCTGTCTGAATGTAGGTGTGACTGCCAGCTCAGTCAGTCTTCAGTTAGAGAAGGTGGAAGAAGCTTCTAGCTGGAGGCTGGGAGAGTAAAGTAGACTTGAAAGATGTTTTTAGCTGGTAGTGCTTGGAGGTGCAGTGAGGGAAGATGCAGGGCTGATACACTCTCGTGAGAGTCAGGTGTGGACCTAATCCCACCCTCCCCCACCCTCCCTCCCCAGAGCTCGGCTCATTTATAGGGAACACCTGCCCTGCAATTGGAGTAAAAGGCTTCAGGTGCAGCTCATGTAGTTATAGTCACTGGGGTTGGGTTTAAAGGCTGGGAAAGAGAAGCTTAGGGAGTTGTACACTTCCCTTATAAGATTACTGTGTAGTACTACACCTAGTAATGGGGGTACCTGTTTGCTGTGGGACTGTATCTAGGATTATTGGGTGACATGATTAGTGGGTAGGGGTGTATCTTGACTAGTGGGGAACCTGGTGGTTCACCCAAGGAAACCTACTTGAGGGACTGGGATCACACGTCATTAGGGTCGGCATCTTTGGGAGGTGGTGGGGTGCACAGGGTGTGGGTCAGCCATGATACTGGTCTGGGCTTGGGAGTTCAGTGGTTGCCCAGTGTGCTACCAGCTGGCACAGCAGGAGGAGGTTGAGGGATTAGGAGACAGCTGGAGGAGGGGAAGGTATGGTTGTGTTACATGAGGTTCCTGCACCCTAATTGATGCCCTCAGTGGTACACCATAGACAGCTAATGCTTAGGTATAGGTTATACTAACATTTAGGGCTAAGGGCATCTACCATATAAGAGTAGATGTCAGGATATGAATGCATATTGTTATAATCCACTTTGCTTGCTAATATACACATATTTTACCATATATTTTCTGTCTGTTTCTTACTTGTCAGATGCCCAGACACCTGTCCTTGAAGTAATTATAATATGTAAGACAACACTACCATCTTTTGTAATGTGCACCACTACATGTAGTGATGTAAGACTCTGTATAAGAACTCTTTGTTCTAAAACTGATGACTTTACAGAATTATATAATGTTATCTTGGACCGTGAAGCCACCTCAATTTAGCCAATAGGGCTCATCTCTGTAACTAGAAATGTTTCTGTCTTTAGTAACCATAGTAATTATCATAGGTATATAATGTAATGCACAGGCTTTACACCTCAGAGACCTGAGAGATCCCAAGAGACTACAAAGAAACCTCGAGGTGTAGGAGCTTAGCACTGGCTCCGGTTTGTACTGGTAAGAACTGCTTAGGGCAACTGTGATTTATCCTTTTGTAGTAATAAACTTGTTTATTACTTGAATGCAACTTGTTTGTTATTACTTGCATTCCCAATATCGTCAAGAATCTGAAGGTGAGGTTTAGGCCTCTCCAACAAATTGGCGACCATGTGCAGGCGATATTTGGGTTTGTAAGTATTCACTTGTTGCTTAAACCTTTTCCCTTTCCACGAGGACAGTAGGTGTACATTCCATTATCACCTCTCCCATTTTACAACCAGTTTGCAGTAACTTGCAAAGTCTGGCTGACTTTTGGGTATAGTTGATGCTGTCTTGACCCACTCCATAGCAGCTTTGAATTGCAAAGCCTGCAACTTATACAGTAGCCGGCTGTGTTTAAAGTACTCGTGTTGTGGATCGATATGCAGCACGTTGTCTTTTTCACAGTTTGAATTTTCATTCCCTCCCACATAATGGCCACACTATCAGATATCTGTGCAGAACTGAGACTTCGATGTCTCTAACTTCCTTGCCTCCGGAGGATGGGCTGACTTCATCCGGGCGCAAGTCAATCCGAAAACCCTATACTGGGATTTCAACCCAATACATGAGCGATGCGACAATCAACCAATAAGCATCATGCTAAAGGGTTGATGGTCTCTACTTTCTCGCTAGATTTGGAAGCCTCCGAGTAAGGTTTCGTACCTTGATCTGCAGATATCATCTCTTAAGCAAAAATGGGTTTGGGGAAACAGAATTATTAGACTGCGCAGAACTTGAGTCTGAGCTCCAAACTCTGCGAAATGAAAAGGATTCACTATTACATCATTCGGCACAGGCTGGTGAACAAGAACTGTGTACCTTGAAGCAGGAGTGTGAAAGTTTGAGACAGGATAAGAGTCAGGTTGTGCAAATGAATGATTTGTTGAGTGCTGCCGAATGCTCAATTGAGTGATGAAATGGGTGAGCTTCAGGACCAGATCAACCAGGTACGTAATGATTTAGAAATAGCCTATAGGGACAATCGCGAATTGAGCGCTGCACTGAAGTTTTGCAAAAGCAGAAGCAGGATCAGGGGTTAATATGGATGTTGCAAGTGTGAATCATGATGAATGTAGAACTAAGACGGCGACGCTGCACCATCAGCGAGAGGTTCTGGCTGGCCATGTTAAGGCAATGGGAGGCGTAGCCCTGCCTTCATTCGTCATCAGAAGGGACTTATATGATGATGACATTTCACAATACAATGCCCAGTCACGCCCCTACTATGGTTTAGATTCCCCAACCAGCCATCCACAGCATGGCGGTCGCCACCCCAACTCCCCAAGTAACTGCGTCGGCGGCCGTCGTGGCGCTCATCATATGGGAAGTGCCATCATGGCGGCGCCCATGATGAAGCGAGCAAGCCCAAGTTTGGTCCCGACGGCACCTCTGGTAGCCGTTATTAATGTGGAAGACAGGCAGGAGATAGAAACCATGATTGAGAGAGCAACAGGCAAAGTACCCTTCCTGAAAGGAGTATGAGGGCTATTAAGACCCAGATTAGACAGCTTTTTCAAGAAGCTGGCACTCAGGAAGGTATTGACGCTGCAGCTCGAAAGCAGTCTTGGATGGTGCTCGAGACACCCTACCTGCGCCTGATCGACCACCTACTAATCCTGCAAATGGCCTTCTCTGTTCAGCAAATTGCTGACAGCATCAGTCAGACGAGCCCGTCCAACAACCTCAGCTGCCACTTGAAAAGTACATTCTAAATGTGAGATGCTCAGCCTCACTGCAGAATATCAGGTCCAAATACTGCGCAGACCATCGATCCTGGTTTATGGGCCAAACTCCGCAAGCTGTTCGCCAGGATGGGAACGCTACCTTGATGAGGTTGCAGCTGAGCTCATTTCGGCTCACAGCCCAGGTGTAGTAGGAGTGATGCTGGCATACCCCATGAAGCAGAATGCAAAGAAAGTCCAGCGACTTACCACCAGAGACTCTGGATGGCATACCGAGCAGAAAACACCTGGCACAAGCAGCTGGATGTAGATCTTATTGAATGTAAGACCCTATTCCTTAGGAACATGATTCCAGCAGTAAGAGAAAAGGTAGAGCCAACCACTTACCCAAATACGGATAGTTTGCCGATATCCTTCGGAAAACTGAGAGGGTGTATCAACTGTACATCCGTGATTTGGGTTCTGGTTCCAAGAAAGTAGCTGCTGTGGAACCCGCCCTGGGATCACAACACACTATACAGTGGAAGGACAGGCCCAATGCCAGCAGGCCCAACATCTGTCAGCCCCTCCAGCTGGTAATCAACACCTCAACAGGCCCAACAACAACAGCAGTGGGGTGGGAACTGGAATTACCTAAGAATAGGAAGCATAAGGGCAGAGGTAAACCACTTAGAGAACGGGTCCCTCATATAGGGAGATAGCTGAAGAAAATCAGAAATTTTGAGAGCTCTTGGGACAAGTGTGCTCTGTAGCGGATGCCATTCCCGCACAGACCCTTGCAGCGGTACAACTGAGCCCAGGCCACAACCGGCCATGGAGACACTGGAAGTACAAGCCCTAGGCCCACACAGGCCTGAACCCAAGCTCCTCCCTATAGCATCGGTACAACATGGTGAAGTCATTCACGTAAGTCAGGCCCAACCTCTGCATGCTTCTGGCAGTGCGGATTGACAATTACAGGCCCCTCCAGTATTGTAAACAAGCTGGTCTTGGATACAAATGGAAGGCTCCTGCACCGAGGTCGAGGTCGGGCACGCCAACTAGTAGTCTTACTAGATACAGGTGTAGCTGTATCTGTACTACATGACGAACACCCGACACGTCCCCTTGGTCTACAGATGGAAGACCAACATGTCAGGAGTCTATGGCACTAGGCTGCCTGCATACTGTTCTCTTACCTCACCGTGTAGAACTAGGCCACTAAAAGCCTCACATACTTTCCAAATAATGATGCTGCATGATCATCCTAGTATCATAGGGATCGACTCTCCTTGCGCCACACGGCTGTGTGGTGGACCTAGTAATATGTTATTGATACAGATTCAGGGTCAATACCATACCATTCTGATTCCCGACTCACATGTTGTGGCAACGATATCTGCCAATGACAAAGAGTATGATGTCATAGATTTGTTCAAGAATCACAAACTTTCCCAAAACTCCTCCCTATTTTGCAAATGACACTTAGAAGTGTTTGCAGTTAACAAGCATGACTGTGGTAGGATGCACACTGTCATCTAAGTGCCAGGCCCGGCACATGAGAGGCAAAGCAACACCCTTTTCCAACTGAGGCCTTGCCTTCCTTAGAGAAACTATCGGTCACTCCTTAAGCAAGGAGTAATCAGAACTTGTGTTTCACCGCCAACTCACCAGTATGGCCCGTGAAGAAACCCACAGGTGCCTGGAGACTTACTATTGACTACAGGAAACTGAATCAGGTCACTCCCAGTTGTTCCCCAACTGTAGCATCAGCACCGGATGCCTGCACACTTCTAACCCCTGACCAGCAATGGTTCAGTGCCCTGACATCTCCAATGGTTTCTGGTCATTGCCATTGGCCCTTAAGAGTCAATATAAGTTTGCCTTCACCTTTGAAGGACGACAGTACCTGTAGACTTGCTTGCCACAAGGATTCCAAAATAGTCCATCCCTCTTCCATCTTCACATGATGGATGCCCTTCAGAGTTTCTCTAACCCCAATGTCTCTTACAATATGTGGACGACCTGTTGTTGGCCACAACCACACAGGAACAACACTTGGATCTCTTGGACGAACTACTGACTCTCATCCAGATAGTAGGCCTGAAATGCAACCAGCAAAAGCACAATTGTGTCAGAAAGAAGTACTCTTTCTGGGTCTGAAAATAATGGACCAAGGTCGAAGCCCTACCTGGAAGAAGGTACAGGATTACAAGACTTGCCATTGCCTACCAGCGTGGCAACTCTTTGAAGGTTTCTAGGTATGGTAAACTATTTGAGAGATTTCATTTGTGATTTTGCTCAAGAAAGCTGCTCCTCTGTATGAACTACTCAAAAGGATGTACCATGGACTTGGGCCCTATTCACACCCAGGCTGTGATGTCACTAAAGCAGGCTCTGGCCTCCGCCCCAGCACTGGTCAACCCAATCCAGCACTACCATTCCATCTGGAGTGTGTCACATCTGACATTGCCATGTCAGCAGTGTCGGCTCTAGAAGGTGCATGGCACCTTGAGACCCATTGTATATGCATCACAGCTCTTGACCCCAGTGGAACAGAAGTACGGCCTTTGTGAAAGGAACCTTCTGGCCACCTACTGGGCTGTCAAGCACTTCCTGTATATCATTGGGTACTCACCACTGATCATTAACACTAACCATACACCAACCACCTTTTGCTATCGGATAGAGTGAAGGATGGGTCAGTCTCTAACACCAGGCTGACACACTGGTCACTTTCTCCAGGACAGAGACATCCAGGTCCACCCAACCAAAGTTCCATCGATGCTAGCTCATGGTCTCCTTTTCTGAGAGAACCCCATGACTGTACACTACAGTCACCTGATCTTCCTGATCCAGGTCCTTTCTCCCTGCCACTACAAGTACTCAAGAGTACCTCTTTGTGCCGTATCTTTACTGATGGTTCAGCATCTTACTATCAGGGAGAACAAATTGCAGAGATGGGTATTTGGTGATCTACCCTATGGGAACACTGTCAAAATATCTAAATGCTGTAGTGTAGCTTTATCACAATATGCAGAGATGGCAGCGGTGGCCTGTGGCCTTGAGTTCATCCAACGTGGAACTCAGGATACCATCATCTTTACAGACTCTAATTGGGTTTGTTGTTCCCTTATCAATTTCTTCCTTTCTGGCAGAAGAACTCCTTCCTCTCTTCTGACGGCAGTCCAATGAAGTACAAAGAATTGGTAATATACATACATGCATTGGCACAGAAATTCACACACAAACTTTATGTACACAAGGTTAAAGCCCACTCTCTTCATGACCCCTATCATGCTTTCAATGACACAGCAGACACCCTTGCTAAGGAAGGGCCTGGGGAACGTCTGGATAATGGACCATCCAGAAGCTAACGAGCTGTACATGTTGCAGCACTCAAGAAGAAATCTGGTCTTTTTCCCTTGGACCTTTCAGCAGCCCAACATCTGGACACTGAACTGAAAGAGGTGTTCAGATTCCTTGACAAGGTACTGAAGAAAACTACCTACACATAACCCCCATCAAGGCATGAAGGTAAGTTACGCTATATCACCTGATGACAAGCTCATTTGGTTTCAACCAGATGACACTACCACCAAGTTGTGGTAGTCCCCAGACACCTAAGATCTGAATTTTTGCACCAAGTGCACAATACTCTACTAGTGGGCACCAGGGAGCAGAAAACACCCTACAACGACTCAAGACCACCGCTGGAGGCCTGGTATCACCAAAGATGTCAAACAATACATAGACAATTGCCTTGTTTGTGCACAAAACAATCCCATACCTACTAAATGAAATGCCAAACTTTACCACAAAGACATTCTGGCCCTTGGCATGCCATCCAAATTGACTTCATTGGTCCTTTGACCAACACCAGTAGAAACAATAAGTATGCTCTTGTGGTAACTCGACCTCTTCTCTAAGTGGGTGGAAGCTTTCCCACTAAGACATGCACAGCAAAGACTACTGCCAAAATCCTGGTAGAACAGATTTTCTCCAGGTGGGGTCTGCCTCTTAAGGTAGACTCTGACAAAGGAACCAGCTTTACAGGTGAGTTGATGAAAGAATCCTTGAACTCCTTGGAGTTCAACAGAAGTTCCACATACCTTATCATCCTCAATCCTCAGGTCAAGTAGAAAGAGCCAACAGGACGGATTAAGCAAATGCTTCCAAATTCAACAGTTGGGAAATAGAGCAGGGGCTCTCCCACAGGGTTACACCAAGCACACTAGGGCAGGGGCATAGGGAAAGGAGTGCAGGAGTACTCTGGGGTCGAATAGGGACCCTGACAGAGGGGGGCCCAAAAGGAGGACACTACCAAGGAAGCAGGCAGATGACTGGGGCTGGACAGAGGAAGGAAGCAATGGGGGGAGGTGGATCAGACCTTAAGCTCTCAGCAACTGCTTCAATTCTCTTCTTCTGCTTGAGGATGAGGGAGGATGTAGCCATGACAGGGATGGTTAGAGATGGAAAGGAGTGGGGGGCAGGAGGCAGGGCCAGATAGCAGGAAGAACAGGGGAACTTGGAATGTGGGAAATGGGAGCAGGGATCTGAGTAGGAGGAAGAGGGGTAGAGGGAGGAAAACATAAGGAGAAGGACCAGTTGGGAGGAAAGGGCAAGGAGAGGGACCAGAAGTACAAGGAGGATACTGTAAAGGAGCTGAGGGTTTAGGCCAGGGAGCATGACAGGCAAGGAGGGGCTGAACGGAGACAGGGAAGGAAGGGAGGATGAGCCAGGCAAGTATAGCAGATGGGGAAGGACCACATAAGCAGTGATGGGGGTACAAGTACAGAAGGATACTCGGGAGGAGGAGGAGAGATAGGATTGGTGGGGGAAGGGGTGGCCAGGGTAGCTAAGGAGGTGGCAGCAGATGGCACCCAGATAGGGAGAAGCAAGGAGCCGGCTGAGGGAGGGGCCAGTAGAAAGGATAAGGGACATAAAAGGGGAAATGGAGGAAAAGTGGAGGTCAGAGTGCTCCTGTTGGGTGATTCCATGATCAGGGGTATCGAATGGGATAGGGAGGGAGAAGCCTGCCTGGTTAGAACAAAATGCTTCTCTGGACCAACGTGCACAGGGCTAAGCATGAGGTATATCAGCTGGTAAAGGATTGTGGAGGTTCCCTGAGAGTCTGGTCCACCTGAGTACCAATGACATTGAGGGAAATAGTGAGCTAGAGATACAGGCAAGGTTAAGGGAGCTTGCCAATGGCTGCCATGACATAGGATGCGATTCCTTCTCAGAAATCCTGCCAGTGCCAAGGGCTGGTGGGAACACAAGAGGAAGACTAGGGAGATAAACCATTGGCTCAGGGGAGTGGTGTGGGGCCAGAGGTATGGGTTGATGGGGGATTGGGGAAGACCTGGGAGGATAAGGGGCTATATGCTAGAGATAGGCTCTATCTCACTTTGGAAGGAGAAGAATCCTTAGTTGAAAATAGAAGGGTTCTTGGTGAAAGGTGGGTTTAAACTTTGTGAAGGGTGGAGGGATGGAAGAAAAGGCTGTCGGGAGGGTCTGATAAAGGAGGAATCTGTCTCCACCCTCCTGGGGAGCTGGAGGAATGCAGGAAAAGGCCACTGGTAAGGTGCTGACTGGGAAAGATGGAATCCCCTAAGGAATGCGAGTGGGAAATGGAAGTATACAGAAAGGGTGGAAGGTAGTCCTGCTAAATGCCAGGAGCTTGGGCAATAAAATGCCTGAGCCTCAGACGATGCTAACAGAGAGAGAGGTGGATGTGGCAGTGGTCACTGAGACCTGGGCCGCTGCAGGGCATGACTGAGATCTGAACCTGGAGGGTTACACCATGTTAAAGAAGGACGGGGAGGGAAGGAGGAGGGGTAGTAATAATAGTCAAAAACTGCATTGGCATAGGAGGAGTGGAAGAGGCAGAGGAACTGTGGAGGTGATTTGGGTCACCTTGATAACAAGGTGAGACAAGACAGTAAAAATAAGAGCGTATATAGACCTCCCACTCTGGTGGAAGAGCTGAGGAGAGTCTGGTGGCAGATGTGGAGAGACACTGTAGTTTGGGCAGGGAAGGGTGGTGGTGTTGGGGGACTTAAACATGTCAGGAACAGACTGGAAGACTATGACATCCTCGTGGCCAGGGAACAGAGGTTGTTGGATGTCTTCAGGACACGTTCTTAACTCAGCAGGTGGGGAACCCACCAGGGAGGCGGGATACTGGATGTGGTCCTGGCATACAGTGACCAGATTGGGGCCTGTAGGTAAGGGACCTGTTGGGGGAGCGACCATGCCATGGTCTGGTTCTGCCTGGACCTAGGAGGGGTAGATGGCTGCACAAAGACAGAGGTAACTGACTTCAGGGGTGGATTTCAAGGAAATGGGAAGGATCCTTAAGAAGCATTTGGATGGGATTGGGCCAGACATGGACGCTGACAGTAGGTGGGGAAATCATCAGGAGGAGGGTGCAGGATGCACCCAGCACCTGTACAGAGTAAAGATGAAAATGCGGTAGGGCCTGTAAACCCTGTTGGTGGACCAGGGACGCTCAGGAGGCAGTGAGGGAAAGAAGGTGGCTTATAGGCATTTCTAAGTGCTCATGGAGGAAGGATCAAGGGGAGTATGAGCTGATGGCTAGAAGGGCCACTAGGGTGGTGAGGGTGGCTAAGGCAAGGAAGGAGCAGAACCTGGCCAGGAAAATTAGGGAGACGGAACAAGGGTTTCTTTAGATACACTGGGCAAAAATGAAGGGTGAAGGGCAGATTAGCAGGATTAAAACAGGGAGGGATGGGCACAAGACCCTGGGGGGGCAGGCTGAGATACTAAATGAGTATTTCACCTCAGTTTTCACCAAGAAAATGGGGGCTGCATCATACATGGGAGGAGACAGTGAACTGAGGAGGGGACCCTACTTCATCAGTGGGTCTGGGAGAGGGGGCCATCACTGGCAGGAGGGGGGAAGGCAAAGCAGGGGGATGAGGTAGTGGAGGTGGAAATCACAGCAGATTGAGGGAAGCCCTCAGGTCCCTTAAGACAGAGAAAGCACTGGGGCTGGATAAATTACATCCGAGAGTGCTGAAGGAACTGGCGGATGTCCTGAAAAACCTCATGAGCTTTCAGCATATCTCCGGGAGGACAGGGTGGGTGCCTCAGACTGGAAGGTGGTGCATATAGTGCCTATCTACAAAGGGGATCAAAGGAGGTGGTAGGGAACTACAGGCCCATCAGCCTGACATCGGGTGGTGGGCAAGGTGATGGAGGGCATTGTCAAGGAGAGGCTGGGGAACCTGGAAAAGTCGGGTGCCTGGATGATAGCAGCATGGATCTGTCTCCTGGGAAATCATGTCAGACAAATCTTGTGGAGTTCTATGACTGGGTGACAAGTGTCTTGGACCTGGGAAGACCAGTGGATGTCCCTTTCTTGACTTCAGCAAGGCGTTTGACTCTGTTCCTCATGGGGCCTATTGAATAAGCTGGAAGAAATGGTGGTGGGGAACCAGAAGATCAGATAGATAGGAAATTGGCTCCAGGACTGGACCCAAGCAGTCGTGGTTGGCAGGATAGTCTCATCCCCCCAAGGAGGGTCATTACTGGGGTCCCTCAGGGATCGGTCCTTGGGCCCCTCCTGTTCAACGCCTATGTCTCTGACAGAAGGAAGGGTATCAGGAGTGAGATGAGTCTTTTGCTGATGACTCAGAACTGGGGTTGGTGGTGGATGGGGAGGAGGGGCAGGTGGCCCTGCAGGGGACCTGGAGACTTTGGAAAGGTGGCCTAGAAAGTGGAAGCTGAGGTTCAATGCAGGGAAATGCAAGGTACTGCACCTGGGAGCCAGAAACCGGCCAAGTGTACACCCTTTGGGGAGATGTTACAAGTCCCAATGGCTTAGAGGGACCTGGGGTGGTGGTGATGTCAAGATGAACAACTCTGAGACTTGTAGGAGGGCAGCGGCCAAGGCCAACAGGATGCTGGGATGCATCGCTAGGGGTCACATGCAGAAGGAGGAAATGATACTCCCTCTGTATAGCTGCTTGGTGAGGCCACACCTGGAGTACTGCATGCAGGTTTGGAGGCCAAACTTAAAGAGGGACGTCGAACTCCTGAAGAGGGTCCAAAGGAGGGCAACAAAATGATCTGGGTCTTGGAGGACAGGCCCTACGGGAGAGGCTTGAAGAGCTAAATATGTACACATTGGAAGAGAGAAGGACCGGGGGACATGATAGGGTCTTCAGGTACATGAAGGGGTAAATAGGGAGGAGCAATCAGGGTGCTCAAGGGGGCAACTAGAGGGCATGGGTGGAAGCTGGAGGGGGAGAGTCAGGGGAGAAAGGTGGAGGTGCTACTTCACTGAGAAGGTGGTGGAGCCATGGAATGCACTGTCCAGGGGGCTGTTAGAGGCAGAGATGGTGGAGGGGTTCAAGAGGGGTGGGACAGGTACAGGGAAGGGTTCTGGAAGCAAAGTCCTGTCCAGCGAGAATATCCAGGAAGGGAGAAGCCAGAGAGGGTGAGGGTGCAGCAAGTTCAGCTCACAGGGTGGGGGCTGACCAAACGAGTAGACATGAAAGACCATTAGCCTATTCTGCTGGCATTTTAATATGTTAGTATGTTAGATTCTGAGGGTGAATTTGAAGTCATCAGGTTGTCGAACTTTTGCATATGCAGCCCCTACCCTCTGGAATTCTCTACCTCACTGTTACAGGAGTGTGCAACTGTGGAGGAGTTTAAGCAGGATTTAAAACCTACCTGTGGAAAAAGCTTTTTAGTTAACTGAAATGAGCAACTGTTGTATTGGTATCTGATTTACTTGTATTCATTTGTCATTTGATGTTGTATGACTTGTTTTATACTGTTAGGTGCCTTGGCAGTGGAAAGGTGTCATTCAAATAAATTTATTATTATTATTATTTACCAAAGCAGTTCACATCAGGTGTTTTCAGCCATGTTAATGTCAGCATTATGAGGCGTCTGCAGTGTAGGCAATCATGAAGAATCCTAATAGACACAGGATTCCATGTTGGTGTACCAATGTAGTGATCTAGCTACTGTGGTACAACAGCATTTGACATCACTACTGGGGTACTATGGCATCTGGAAGTGAATGGATTTACACACGCAACACAGAACCATGTACTATAGAAAAAATAATGTGGGAAGCAAGATCAGTTATCATGTGTTTCCATTTCAGGGTTTGGGTGACATGGAGGACCTCTCAAACTTCACTCTGCAGGTCTCTACGTTGTCATCTCAACCCTTATTGGAAACAGAGTCTTGGTTTGTATGGTTACCCATACATTATTTTATATTTCACTCTCTTGTCAACCAGTATGTAGGGCAAATTACTTCAGAAAAACAGCACTCTTCTTCCTTAACAACTGAATATATCACTTTATGGGCCATGTGCCCAGGACTAGTCACTAAGAGTTCATTCCCAATCTCAGCTCTCCTTGTAATGTCAACCCAGCACACCATCCAACACACTAATACACTTGGACAAACAGAGCAGAGTTGAGGATCTTTGCTAGCAGTAATGCTCTTCCTTTGCCTCTTAATATTCTTGAAAATAGACTATGTGCATACACATAGACATGAATCTATGACATTCATTTTGGCACTTGTACAGTATGCTAACAGCTTTGTACAATTTGTATAATGAGTTCAGCAACATGCCACCTGCTGGACATTTGCCAAAACCTCTAAATTATGGTGCCTATTATGGGAAAGAAGTGTTTTCTTGGTGGTGGTAGGAATCAATTGTCTAGGCTGTAAATGCTACTAGTTTCCCTGTTACAAAGTCCACTGTGGTAGAAGACTGGTTATAAAAGCCTGAAAATGTGAGAATACTGCTTTAAAAACTTTTGCATAAAGTCTCATCCCAATGTTTTTTTTCAGAACCTTAAGAACAAGGTGATCTTTATTTTTCAGCTTCAGTAATCTATGATTTAAAACAAACTAAATTTTGATGAATAGGCTGTTCTACAAGTAATGCACCTGCTCATAACACATATTTATAGGTCTCTGTGGAGGAGATTGCTGAGAGACCAAGATGGGTTGTTACGAGACCCATTTAAATTCTGCAGTAGCTACATCCACTAAAATAAATGTTTATGATTGATTACAGATTATGATACACTGCATAACTGCTTTATACAATTACTTTACAAATGCCCTTCAATATGACTCTTGTAATATCTATGTGTACTTTAGGGACAAGGAAGTCTTTAGATCTTAACCTAATGTGTCTGCTGGCACACTCTAAGCTGATCAAGAGTCTGAATTTTACAGTCTAAGCCTTTTCTGTGTATAAAAGTAGCATTTTCATTTCATTTATTTTAACCAATCAGTAAACTGGGACATGCTCTTATAGAGTAACAAATGAGACAGCAAATACAGACAATATACAAACGATAGCAAACCAAGACAGGAAAACAGTTCAGCAATAGCACAGTGGGCAACAACTTGTTCCTTTATTTACAGGAATAAATAATGGGTTACAGTGAAATAACAGATTCATCTTCACTAGTGAATGGAAAGATCCATAACTTTTAAGTGTCAAAGCCAAGTATTTAAGAGGGTCTTACCACTTGTGTTGAGATCAATGTATTATTCCACTACAAAACATTGTGTACAGTATTTAATTATTTATAAATTGGTTTGGAAATTTGGTGCATCCTGTTGGGCCAAGAGGGCTACAGACCCATTTCCTTATGGGCAGCGATACAGTGAAGTTTTAATTTGCAGGCAAAGTGAACCAAGTGGTCCACTTTGAATTTGTGTAGCACTACCAAATTGTCCATTAAAAACCTGAAATTTATCTTACATCATGTTGTCCACTTCAAGTTCACTCCGAGTTACAGTTTGATAAGGTGAAGTCATTAAAACAGGCCACTGATCACATGCCTGACTGTCTCTGCAGGTCACATGATTCAGGGAGACAGCTAAATAGGCAGGAAGTTAGTGGGCACAGATGCAGCATGCCACAGTCAGCATTTGCTTTATTTCAGGGTACTGCAGAAACTCCTGTACCACCAGATTTAAACAGTGGGCCACATACGGAACCCACACAAAGCCATCATTGCTGATATATTTCACAATGTTCTATCCATTATCACTAGCTATGAAGCCAGCTTTAGGGACAGGGAGTGCAGTCACTCATCAATGTCTCTCAGTAGGAATTCTAGCATGTGTTCGCCTGTATGCAACCCTGCTACACTCACACATTGCAAGCATTGTATGCTGCCTAATGCCATGAAGGTTGCTACCATCACCACAGTCTGACTTATTACACTGCTTTCCCATCCCACCATCACAGACAACCCCAGGTAGCTGCATCCAATGCAGTAATACACAAATAGGAACTACCTGCTGTTCTGCCACTTGTCCACATATCCATGCTTAAGTGAATGTATGGTGATGCAGAATGTTGAAGGGCATGTCTTACAGACACTGTTACTGTCAGATATAACTCAGAGACAGCATGGGTGGAAAAGTATGTCCAGGACAGGACCTTCCATTTAGGACATGTGCATGCTGCAAAGTGCCAGAAGCTCTCACTCTCCACAAAGAAAAATGGCAAAAGGTCAATTGCCATCATTTCCGCTATGGCAGCATTGAGTTCACATGCATCTGCATGATTGGGTGGGTATTTAGTGTTGCACACAAAAGGCTGTGCAATGTGGGCTGCATTGTTCACTGCTTTACATAGGTGCCTCAAATGGCTGTACTCTACTAATTGATGTGGATGGGGTACCTTGGATGTGTGATGGTGGGAGCACAGGTGACAAGCCAATATATGCGGTTATTTTCCTTGTTTTAAGCACAGGGGTTGATGTAGTAGAATTACTACATGGACCACCACTGCTACTCTAACCACTGCTTAAACATTCCAAATCGCCATCCTCCTCATGCCTGTAGTAATCCTCCGGTGTTATTTCACCACTTTACCGACATGGCTACTCACACTGATGGATGGGGATACCATGCTCACCAAGGTGGCTGAGGGTGAATGCCCAACTACGGCATTAGCTCTCTCTGAGGCCGCATCCACAGTGCCTTGTGCATGCTTTTAGATGAGTATGCTGGCCTCCAGTGCCCAAATGGCTATCCTTTTACCACACTTCACACACACTTGGCAAAGCTGGCAGATTGCCACTGTTTCATTGTTACCATCTTGTACAAAAATCCCAAACTAGGATTTGGATACCTTACTCTTCACATGTCACTGTTGGTACTGCTGCTGCATATGTAACTGCACTTTTGGTGGCAATGAAATGGGGTTGTGATGCTTGATTTCTGCTGTTGTTTACAACTGAACTTTGACTGAACATCATAATCTATGACTATTAATTCAGGGTCATCATCAACAGACACAGCTACAGCAGAACTTTGAGGAGAGGATTGATTGACTAACAGACTGTTTACAAACAGCCACCTTCACTTTCTTTTTCTCGGTTCCCAAATGAGATTGCTAGCATCATCATCATAATCATCATCTACTAATTCACTGTGGAGGCTGTCCTCCTGTGAAGATATTCCAAGTTCAACAGCAGCCTCAATATTATCAGCCACACTTTTTCATCAATGTCTGAATGTTTGGATAGCCTATCCTCAACATTACTGGAAATATGAGACTGTGAGTGATCATCATGATCAGAATCATGTTCAAGTACTGTAGGTAGTGGGACATCAACTGCACTCAAGTCTGCGATTCAACAACATTTTTCCCACATGATAAGTTTAACAGGGTTGCACTTATAGCAATACTCATGTTGTTATCAACCATGCCGTTACTAACAGCAGGAACAACACCATCTCCAGCTAGCATGGACGTGACTGATTTTGCTGTGAAAACATAGTCGGACAAATCCCTTTACTTGCGCCTAACTACTACCTTTCCCTTCTGCTGTACTGCTAGGCACTACCAAGGCCGTGGCCACTTTAATACTGCTACCATTGGTAGCCCTGATGAACCTGACTCATCTTCACAATGACTTCCACTGCTAATAGTCTTCTTGGCAGCAGCACCACAGCCAGAAACTGCTTTGTCTGACCGTCTCTTCATTGGCATTTTTCAGATGACACAGACAATTTACAACAATTTGATATTTCAACACTTTGGGTTGTTGGGAAGCAAACACTAAATGCAGCTGCATAGGCACAGCACAATACCTGTCCTCAAGCCTTAACCAATTTTCAAAAAGTCGACAGTCAAACAACAATACTTGTTTTGATGGGGAGGGAGACGAGTACCTAGCAACAAAGAAGCAGGGAAATAGACTGCAGGCAGGCTTAGAAATTCAGAATACTGCTATTGCAGTGTTTCAATGAAATGCATATCAATTAACAGCATGCACACAGATTAAAGGTCAGGCATAGAAACTTTAACTGCTCAGTACAGTACAACACAACACATACAATCCTGTAAAAGATTTAAAACTGCCCAGCAAACAGACAATATTTATAAACAATTCAGTGAAGTTGTACTGTGTCTATCTGAACACAAAATAATAAAACACTAGCCAACAACGATTAGAAAAATGCCTTTATCACTACTGTGCCTTCTATACCACAGATCAGCTCTGCCCCAAGTACACTTCTACAGTGCCTCTCAGTACGAGACTGAATCAACTAAATGAACTTTCAATATTCACAAAACATCAATAAATGCTCGATGTTATACCCACATCAGGGTTTACTACAATCGATCTACTAAATTTTGTCACAAAATTCTGTGGTAAAAGGCATTTGTAAAGGTTTTATAGAGGGTTTGAATCTCAGATCTCTGAGAGCAAACTGTCTCCAGCTTTTCACTACACACACTACGCTGAACTGAGGCTGTGCAAGACAATATAGAGCCTATGTAACCTTACATCCCATGATTCACTGCAAAATTCACCTTAAAGAGCACAAAAATAAGGTGAAGTAACACAAAGTCAATATAAAACAAAGGCAAAGCAACGTGAAGTCCATAGAGAACAATAGAACTTCACATTACTTTGAGATGCATAGTTATTCACCTCTCTTTGTGGAGTAGTAGAAATTCGGGTTCTGCATGAAAGCAACACATAGCAAATATTAGGCACTTTGCCCACCACTACTTACGGGTAACAACCAATATACCAGGCACTTTGCTGGCAAGCAGGACACAGCACATGCAGACATCTATGCCTCCCAAACACTTTGGAAAAGAATCTGGCAGTCATGTGTGTAATGTAAAAATAATCCACATTCCATATGCTATTATGTAAAAATAAATAAATAAATAAAATAACACATTTTATAACCTCCTATCACAAATTACATACATCTACTACAGTATCCAATACAAACATGTAAGGTTTATTCTGTCAACTTTTTAAAATATATCCTTCTTTTCAGACAGGCCTTAGAAGCAATATTGCTCATCTCCTCTGGTCTCCTTTTGCACTCCCAATTCCTGCCAGTGCTGATGTTTACTCCTCCCCAACCTACAAACACACCAAGCCTCCCAGTCACAGCAAGTCAACACTGTTCTGCCCAGCCATGAAATTACCATTACACTTTTAAAAGGAAAGCACCCTGCAAATATACATTTAAAATGAGTCAAACAAATGCAATACAGTGAGTGCCATGCAAGTGTAATCAGTTACTGCTGAGTAGAGATGTGAGATGCTGGCAAACTTCACTTCACAAAGTTTTCCAACTCACAAACTGTAAACTGGAAAATGACCCCTAAGAAGAAATATACCATATGCCTTTTGTTGGTATGGTGAAAAAATATTAAACCATTCTAAAGTATTTAATTTTAAAATTTTGGGTTTGAGCATGCCCACTAAGCACTTCAAAATAGCTGTATGAATCAAAAAATAATCCTTTTTCATAGGGCCCAGTCCTTATTCATGAGGTAAAACCCTTTTTCATTTGCCACCATCTTGTCCATTTGTTTCTTTTTTTTTGAAAAACAAATTTCAAATACAAAAATGGCATCTATAGAGAGACCAACATATGTATCTTGCTCACTGGGACCCGTTATATGGATTCTGCACTTAACTGTTGGAGAAATGAACCCGACATTTTTTAATTAACATTTAAATCCTTTTTGTGACTTGCTTCTGCTTTTTTGTATGGTCGTTCATGTGAAAATGTTCTTGAATCACTGTCACTGTAATTCTGCAAATCATTTCCTATGTTTTTAGTGGTACCACCACCCTCTCATCATCGTCCCCCTAATTATTTAACTATTCCCCAGTGTCTAGTGACACCCCACCCTCTGATTGCAATCCACATTATTATTTTATATTTTTCTGGTGTCTGTGTACCCGCCACCCCTTTGAACACTGTCCCATACTGTCTAATATTACCCTGGTGTCTAGTGGCACCTCAGCCTCTGATCGCCATCCCATAATTATTTAATTTTTCCCTGGTGTCTATTGGTAACTCCCACCCTCAGATCAACATTGCTGTAATAAATGTTATATTTCCCTGATGTCTAGTGGCACCCTCACCCTCTGATCATGATCCCCACAGTTATTAAATACTTCCCTGGAGTCTAGTGGAAACACCCCACCATCCAATCTGCATCCCCGTAATTACTGAATTTTTCTCTGGTGTCTAGTGGCACCCTCACCCTCCAATTACTGTCCCTGTTCACATTTCTTCTTTACCTGGTATCTAGTGGCATCCCCCCATCTGATTGGAGTCCTGTCTGTAA
Source organism: Neoceratodus forsteri (assembly GCA_016271365.2). NCBI lineage: Eukaryota > Metazoa > Chordata > Ceratodontiformes > Ceratodontidae > Neoceratodus > Neoceratodus forsteri. Next base: position 1,320,572,827 of record CM028132.1, read on the forward strand.
CAAAAACGGTTCCTTGATGTCTTTTTTTTTTATAAACCTGTAAAAAAGAAAATGGTCCCTGACCCCAACCTGACCACCCACTGAGCATCAACCACCCTGCCTCCTCCACACTCCCCACACACCTCACTCACCTGAACAGGTCCCAGGATGAAGATGCACTCTCTAATCACAGACACATCTTGCCACTGGAACTGCTGACTGCTACAGGGTTTTCAACTCTGATGCATAATTTTGTCATTTATGCATATTTTTAAACCAAATTTTCAACATGGCCTTTTGAGACCCCACCTCATGAGCAATGGCTATGGAATTATGCAAATCTAGCCGAAAGGTGATTTTGCAGTCACTTGGTGAAATCACCTTTGGCATGATTTGAACATTTTCACCACCCTTGTTCATGAGGTGGGGTCAAAGAAGGGGTATGTTGAAAATTTTGGGTCAAAATATGTAAAAGGCAAAGTTATGCACATCTGTTGAAATTTTGCTATGCTTGCTCTTAACTTTGGTATTTTAAAATATTTTGATCCCGAATTTTCAACAAGGTTATTTTTTTCTTTAACACCACCCATGAACGTGACTGCTGTCATTTTAAAATCCTGCCCAAATTATGTTTTTGCACCTGTGGTACAGAATGACATTGCAATGGTGCGGAATCATGTTTTGTTGGGATTTCAACAATTTTATTACAGGCTACATGAGGTGGGGAAATAAAGAAGGCTATGCTGACAGTTTGGTTGCTGTTGTCCTACAAGTGAAAGTGCAGGGCCCAGAGGTCCTTCGCTTTCACAGCGATACATATACACATCAATGTAAAGATGGTAGTCAGGGCCTAGAGGGCCATGCACTTACACAGGCAAGTAAGGATATGATTACACCATCTCAAAAAGTATGGATGGATAGATGGTTGGGAGCACAGGATCTGGAGGGCCCTGCACTCCCACAGACAAATAAGGATACAATTATACTATCTCAAAAGTAAGGAAATTCATTGATAAAAACTGTGTTAATGCAAGAGTTAGGGTTCAGATTATACTGACAAAAGTTGTGAAATACAGCTGTGGCCAAAATATTGGCGCCTTGCAGTTTTTCTAACATGCACCATTCCTTCCAGAAAATTGTTGAAATAAAAAATATTTTGGTATCCACATATGTATTTCTTTGGTTTGCAGTGGAATAAAACACAAAAAGCAGAAAATTTACTAAGTATTAGCTTATTTCACACAGAAATTCTTAAATGGCCTGGACAAAATTATTGGCACCTTTTAGAAGTAGTTAGAAATAATTAGATTTCAAGCAGGTGATTCTCCTTCACTTTGGAACTGAACTCACCGTGGTGAGTTGCAGGTGCCTGCAATATAAAAATCACTCATTCAACCAGTTTGAATAGAGAAAATGACTCATTCTCCTGTTTTGTGTCACTGTGTGTACCACAATGAGCATGGAGAAAAGAAAGACAGCCAGAGAATTGTCTGAGGAGGTCAGACAGCAAATTGTAGCCAAGCATGTACAATCTCAAGGCTACAAATCAATCTCCAGAGACCTTGATGTTCCTGTTTCCACCATACGTAATGTTATCAGGATGTTTAAGGCCCATGGCACTGTAGCCAACCTCCTGGACGTGGCCGCAAGAGAAACTTGATCAAGATTGCAGCGCAGGATTGTCTGAATGGTGGAGAAAACACCTCAATCAACTGCCAAACAGATTGAAGCTGACCTTCACACACAAGGTACAACAGTTTCAACTCCCACCATCCATCGCCAACTCAATGAAAGGGGTTATATGGTAGGAGGCCCAGGAGGACCCCACTGCTGAGAGAGAGAGACATAAGAAAGCCCGACTGGGGTTTGCCAAACACACCTGAACAAGCCAAAATCCTTCTAGGAGAATGTCCTGTGGACAGATGAGACCACATTAGAGCTTTTGGTAAAGCACATCATCTCTATGTTTACAGAAAACAAAATGAAGCCTTCAAAGAAAAGAACACTTTCTCTACAGTCAAACATGGAGGAGTTCAGTGATGTTTTGGGGTTGCTGTGCTGCCTCTAGCACTGGGTGCCTTGAACGTGTGCATGGCATCATGAAATCTGGAGATTACCAGGCCATTTTGGAGTACAGTGTTGAACCCAGTGTCAGAAAGCTGGGTCTCCGTCAAGGTCATAGGTCTTCCAGCAGGACAATGACCCCAAACACACTTCAAAAAGCACCCAGAAATGGTTTAAGACAATACGCTGGACTGTTCTGAAGTGGCCAGCAATGAGTCCAGATCTAAATCCCATTAAAAACTTGTGGAGAGATCTGAAAACAGCAGTTGGGAGAAGGCACCTTTCAAATCTGGAGAACTGGGGCAGTTTGTACAAGAAGAGTGGACCAAACTGCCAGTAGAGAGGTGCAGGAAGCTCATCCATGGCTATAGGAAGCGGTTGATTGCAGATATTTTGACCAAAGGCTGTGCTACCAAATATTAAGTCTAGGGTGTCAATAATTTTGTCAATGCTATTTCTTTTCATTTTCTGATTTAAAAGGATATATTAAATTCTGAATCATAAACAAAGGTTCTGTAATATTAACAGAGAAATAAAGAATTGTGGAGACCAAATACTGTACTGCTGTTAATTTCAACTTATGTTTAGAGGAAGTTGTGAGTTATTTGAAAAGTGCAAGGGAGCCAATATTTTGGCCACTGACTGTATGATGTTGGCATTTTAAACCCTAACAATTCTGTCCCACCCGAGGCTAATCAGGGTGGAGTCTTCCTTGCCATTGTCAACCCTAATGCTCACCCCATTCTAAACATTCATGGGTATCCCCAACAGCAACACCAACACAGCGACCTACACTGCTGTCAACAAAATTGATAGTTTGCTGATATGTCACTGTGTTGTCGTGCCTGAGACAGGGGCACACGGTCTCCTGGTCCTGCATCCTCCCTGAATCAACTCTGACTCGGAGTTTAGAATCTTTAGTGTGAGGGTGCAAGGGCAGAGCCTCCTGCATGGGGCTTCAGTGGGTGATGCCCCCAATAAAAACAGGACCGGAGATGTCTGGGATTTATGTCGACTACAACTTATGTCAACATAAATACTATTGCTGTGATGCCAGTTGACATAAGTGTTGTTGAACCAGAATCAAGGATTCCACTCATGGAACATACACACCTGCCTCCATCACATCTTAGATTTTCTGTCACTGCAATGGGGTGAGCATTAGGGTTGACAATGGCAGGAAGCATCCACCCCTCATTTGCCCAGGGGTGGGTCAGGGGTGTTAGGTTTTGAAATGCTAACATAACATTTCCCTACTTTTGTCAGTTTAATTTGAACCATAAGTCTTGCATTAACACAGTTTTTGCAATGAATAGATGGATAGATAGATAGATAGACAGACAGATAGATAGATAGATCGACTGTATACACCAGAGATCTCCCACAGTTTTGTCTCAGCTCATTGGTCAGGATGTATGCCAACAACACAGTCTTGCTGGTGTCTGGTGGAACAAAAGATGAGCTGCAGTTTATGTTGCAAACTGATAGATGGCCCAGTGGTATGGTGGTAGCACTACTACCCACTACAATGGCAACCTGGGATTAGGAGCAATGCAGTTTGCCTTTAAGGGGCAGACCAAGTTGTCCTAGGAACCTCCCTTGAGGCAGAGATGGTTTGCTCGAGGGAGGAGGCAGGGGGAAGGGGAAAGAGGGAGTCATAGGACAAGGGACATGGCAGCAAAGAAGGAGTGGAGCCAAAGCAAAAGGAACAAGATAAGGATAGGTGGGAAAAGAAGGAGGAGGGGCAGAAATTACAGGGATAAAGGGACAGCATAGAGGGACACAGCCTCTTTTGCTATAAGTTTTCATTGCCTCCCACCCACCCATCAAAGGAGGGCTGGAAAAAGGGGTTAAGGAACTGTGAGTCTGTCAAAGGTGGATGGCAGAAGGAGTCTGGTTGAACTGTGAGGTAATACCAAAGGTGGATGGCAAATGGGGAAAAGGGGAGATGGGGAGGGAATGATAAAGGAATATGAAGAGACGAAGAAGCAACAGAAGGAGAAAAAGCGGTCTCAGTTTTCTGTTACCTACAAGAGAGGAAGAGAAGAAGTCACCCAGGTTTTCACCTGGAGGTGAGGAAGAAGAAAAGAAAAAGGATGGGAGGGGACAGATATTGAGATGTATTGCAATACAACAAGGAATTGTTTGTAAAGACAATAATGAGGAATGGTGATGGAATTTGGAATTTGTAAATACATGTGAAACAGAATAAACTGATTGCCAATCTGAGCACAACACACAAGTTGTCTGTCCTGTTTGTAGGGGTGGGGAATCCGGGACAATCTTGGGTTGCTGCAGGCTATTCAGGAGAGAATACTGCATCTTCTGGACTGCTCTCAGCTCCTGTGGAGGAGAGTTCTGGCACTTCTATGTGACTGTCACCAGGTGGAGCCCTGGTGATAGGATGTGTCTAGGAGCAGCAAAGATTGAATGGAGGTGCAGGAGTTCTGCCAAGCATACCTCCACATGCATATACCAATGTGAGCAACCCAGCTACAAGGAGAGAGGGACCATAAGATGGAAACGGAGCCTGGAACAGACTTCATGAAGCTGGGCTTGCTCTTCTGCAGCCTGCTCCAACACCTGACCACTGGAACAGGATTAGATGGTATTGTGGGGGAAAGACAGACATCCTCATCCTAGCCCTGCTGTGGAGGGGGTAGTCTGCCAGGTACTCCCACTGTTTTGAGGAGGCAGGAATCCAGCTGATGGCCACCCATCCACCCCATGGCAAAACAAATGTATGGCAAAAAAGTAGAAATTGATTTCTGTGCAGCCCAGGAGTGGTTTATCAGGTCAAATCTGGCAATGAGAATTAGAAAAAGAAAATGCACAGGTTTTGGAGTGCTGAAAAGGAACCAAGTGAACTAATGATAAAGGACCTTGTGGGTAACCAATTGGTTCATGTCATTCACTATAAATACCTTGATGTGACCTTTGATGGTGGATTGACCTTTTCCAACCACACATAGAATATAAGATCAAAGATAAGCAAAAAGCTAGGGGCTACAAGGTGCTCTTCAAAGTTAATAACAAGGGAAGTAAAACTAAAAATTGCAACACTAATATTACCAATTCTGGAATATGGTAGTTGTGTGTATGCACATGCCAGTAAAATGATTTGGAAAGCCTTGACAACGATGCAATAAATTGGCTTGCATAACCTTAAGTGTAGGTCACAGAACACAGCTCTGTGACCTGCATAACTGTTTAAATTAAAATTTACTGGAAGTTAGTGTGATTTGAAATTGATAAATATATTTTCAAGGTAATACAAGCGAATGGTACCAATCCATTACCCCAGTATATAATACTTGAACAAAATGGTGTGATGAGATGTGTCACAAAAATATTCAAGAAGCCAAAAAGCTCAATGTCTCAAAAGAGCATTCTAATTCAGGAAATAGGATTGGCTTTCATGCAGCATCTAGGTGAGATGAACTGAGTAGTGCAACAAGAAGAGTAACGTCCCACAGACCAGTTCCAAAAAGTATAAAAATGAGCTGTAACATCTATACGACTGTTTTAAAGTGAGCTGTGTTCAGTGAGTGAAATTTAAAGTGTGATATTTAATGGGTATGTTTATGGGGTAACAATGGAATTTTAGTACATATGGATTCATCTTTTTAACATGTATGAATAAGTATGTCAACTGTGTATAGGAACACGTGAATGCTACAGAAGTGCATTTTAAAATAGGCTTCATCCCAAATATGTACTGTTCCTGTTTCACAATAAATTTTATACCTTGTTATATATCACATGAAATCCTGTACTAGATTTCCTGTGATATATTATGCTATCCAGTATATACCATAACTTTTCACTGGCTGCAACTGTACCAAACATTTGGTACTGATTTTACATAATACATTGCTGTTATAGACTACATTTCAAATAATGACTCACTGCTAGAAGAATCCTCAAAAATGCACAAATTGTATAGCCTCTTTGAAATCCTTGTCTACTGTTAATTTTCCAAATTTAACATAATTACATACTATTGTGATGATGAAAGGGACTTAGAGTATTTCTTATCCTCTGATGCTGCCATGCAGCAGTGACTATGCATATCCAGTTTAAATATGGACACACATCCTTGCTTAACAGCCAGAATGTTACCCCTACACATGCTGCATAACTCTCAGTGCCATTCTACCTGAGAGTATTCCTAGCTTTGCTTTGAAAGCCAGAACAGTGCTATCCTCTACAACCTCATCAGGTAGGCTATTACAAATGTTAACCACCCTCTGTGTGAAGAAACACTTTGCAATGGTTCCCTTTTAGTGCAACAAGTGTAGAATGTGCACTCCTAGCTGTGGAGGAAAGGGTAGAGGACAAATAGCTTTGTGATACATATTTGTTGGTGCAAAACCGAAGAGGAGGTTAAGGATTTAGAAGCAAGGTTGTGGAAGATGAGATGTGATGAGATAAAGAGAGTTGCCCAATTAAAGGGGTAGACCCTTTGTCCACAGGTGCAGACCAAGGTTTGCAGGGCCTAAAATACTTGATTGGCAGGGAAGAATGAGTGAGGAAGGAGAAAGGGGGAAGTGGAGGGTAAGTGGCGTCAGAAAGGGGAGGGGCTGTGAGGTCAGAGCAGGCATGAGGTTGGAGAAGGGGACTAGCTAGGTAAGGGGAGAGGGTGGAGCAACAGAGGTATTTAAGGACAAGCACATGCTTAGGCAGCTCACAATTTTATTTGAAAGAGAATTTCTCTAATTAGCACATCAGTTTTGACAATTTTCAGTAGCTGCAGTTTTGCTTACTTAACTTTGGCCACTGTGGTCATTTTATAGAATAACGATTTGGAGTTACAATTGTATTGCTATGTTTGATTGTTGTTGTGGCTAGTTAAGTTTAATTCAGGTAATTTAGCTGTTTTGAACTATCCCTGCTGCCATACTTCTCAACTGTCCCTGATTTTCAGGGGCATGATTTGTCTAAAAATGTTACTCTGCCCTCCTAAAATTGTGTTTCTGTGACTAAACAGTGGGGTTATAAGTACAAAATAATATCAAACATAAAAGTTACAGACTTGTTCTTTCTTAGTTGATTTTTTAAGCCTTGTCCCTGATTTATGAGGGAGGTTGAGAGGTATGCCTGCCACGGACCTCCAAGTGGAACTGTGAGTATTCCCTGAGACACAAGGTAAGTGTAGAAACTATAACAAAAGAAAGGAGAATGAAACACTGAAAGCTCTTGGAATACTGATGGTAATTGTACCAGAGGACACCAGAGTGTCTTGCCAGGAGCTTGCAAAAATGTCTTTGGAGGCTGGGGAGGTTTATTGAGCAGCCAGGAAGGAGTTTACTGTTTTGCTGTAGTGATGCCAGTAGCATGGGCCTGTACCGGGCAGCAGGCGCTGCTGATTCTGGTATTACAAGGGTTAGTCACCTGTGCTGGGCCAGTCTGCTGGATCCTATGGTGTGGGTGAGCCATGGCGTGCTCTGCAGCGCCACTGCCTGGTGCCCAAAGGGTCCGAAAGGATTGGTGGCCACGGTGGGGTAAAAGCAGTGGATCTCCATTCTTACTGCACAATTGGTGTTATTGGGAGTTACAGCATATGCACAGAGGCAGTGGATTGAGGCCAGAAAGCTGGTGAGTGGTGGAAAAGAACCAGGGGACCGACGGCATGGTGGTGGCATCTGACATCACCACCACACAGTCCAACTGAGGATTGGCCACGGTTGTAGGAGATTGGAGCTCACCAACTTTTCAGCCCTGGCACAAAGCAAATAGCAAACATGTTGACCCCTCCAGGATTGAACTGGAGGAACATCTGGAGTTACAAGCAGTAATGATGAACCTTTCGGGTTTTGGTGTGAATAGGGCCCTAGGCATAAACCCAAACCATGTGGCAATAGCGCCTGACATCATCACCATGTGCACCAGCACTACAGGGCCTATGGGAGAGAAGCCTCGGTTTTCTTTTATTTAGAGGGTGTTTTCACTGGCTCCATCAGTGGCTGCAGTAGGAGGGCTGCAAAAGCCATCATGAGGTGGAGAGTGATCTCACCAACCAGGACAGTGGCACAGGGGATCCAGATTGTGGAGTGCCCTCTCCTCCTCCTCCTGAGGGACTGGGGGGCAAGGCCAAAGTAGCCAATGACTTGGCAGCCGGGTGCATGGTAGCATCTGGCGCCATCACTACGTGGCTGTTCAGGACAAACCTGCTTGGTGGTTTCAGGGATTTGACTGCTTTTTGGCCCAGGACAAGATCCAGTGCCTACAAGAACTAAGATTTAAAAAATGGGGGGTGGCAAGGGCCACGGGAGGGGTCCCACAGGGTCATAGGCAGCAGCAGGCTAATAAGACTACAAGGTATATAAAAAAAGTGGCGAACACAGACATAAGAGATCTACCTTCCAACAGGAAGAGAATAATATTGAGGAGGTGGACTTCCATTGCTAGGCAGATGCTAGACCTAACTGGGGACTGGGCTGCCAACAGGGAATGGTAGGCAGACAGGAAAACTGGCTGTGATGTGGTCTGTGTTTGTATTTCTCCAGGTTACAAATTTGTATTTTGGCTCCTAGACAGAATAGACTGAATAAAGAGGTGCTACCATGCAGTGATGGAGCTGGTGAGCAAGGTGAACCAGTTGTTGGGAAGGCTGCAATTCTACCCAGCCCAGCTAAGGACAAAAGCGGAAGGAGACAGAAAGCAGGGAGGGAAGGACAGCAAAAAGGCACCACGGGCTCTGCCCATAACTAGGCCAGTAGGGCCTATACCTGTCGACCCAATGTCAGTTGATCCAGTACCTTCCCGGCACCTGTGCCCCTTCCAGTGCCTGTCCCACCCTTTGCCTCACCAGAACCACCAGTTCCTTTGGGACCCACACCTCCTGCCCTGGTGGCTCCCTGGTTCCAGTACCTGCACCCAACAACAACCAGCCGATCCAATCCACAGGCCCTGCCACAACCAGACCTCCAGCCAGAAATAAAGATATCACACTGGACAGCAGTGTGAAGGAGTATATGAGCAAATGCTCAGAGCTATGGAGGACAATGGTTTAGGCCAAATAGAAAAGCACTGGGGAGATCAGGAGCAAGGAAAGGAAAGACTACTGGGGCTGTGGGGAACAGGTGGGAAAAGTTCTCAGGGCAGAGATAGGGGCACCAGGTGTCCAGATAGAGGATCATGTCCCATTAGCCACAAAAGAGAAGATTTGGAAGGGTGAATATGTAACATATTTGCCCTGGCTAATGTAGATAATATGGACAAATAGGAAGAAAAATAAGGTTTTGAGAAAAGGACATGGCAGCGGTGGTAGTGATGCTGGGGAAAGATGAGGAAGATAAATCGATGAAGGGCAAGAACTGGGATAACTGGTTGATAGGTTTTACTTACTACATGGCCATAGTCATAGAAAAGAAGCCGGAGCTGGCCACTCCCTTGCTGACTTATTCTTTTATTATAAAAATGCCTATAAAAAGTGGAGGTACAATTGTTGAAATATGACAAAAGTTCAGGAAGAAATGGCTCATTTAGGGGTGTTAAATGGGATGCAAGGCAGATTGACTTATGGCTGGAGATTTGCACTGGCATGACCAAATCGGATAGCAAGGAGGATGAGAAAGTGGGGATAGCCCAGAAATGCTGCTGGGGTTATAACCACGCTTTTGCACCTGACCAAACTGCCGTTTCCGCCATGCATGCTCCAAGTTTGGGGTAGCCACCCAGCTTCAAAATGTAGGACTAACTGGGAAAAAGGGTCTGCCAACCAGAATATACCTTACAACCAATCCTTTCAGGGTAGTCATAAGGGTATAGAGGACAGTAGTATGGGAGGGAGTGGGGGGATCAGGTAGGGGCAGAGGACAGACCTATTATAGCAGCCACCAGGATAGCTAAGGACCAGGCAGGTAGGTAATTTGGTTAGAGGTCACCCCATTAAAGTTGACATATTTGCCAGCTGGGTATGGCATTACCCATATTGAAGCAGCCCACGCCCTATTAGTGGCTTTCAAAAGGGTTTCAGCGCATATTTTCAAGGGACAGAAAAGGGAGAAAGGCTAAGAACTTGAAGTCTGTAAGGGTAAGAAGGAATTATTAGAACAGAAGATTCAGAAGGAGATAGTGGCTGGAAGGGTGGAAGGCCCATTTAGTCATCCACCATTACCAGATTTGAGGATATCCCCATTGGGTTTAGTTCCCAAAAGCAACCAGGGAATTCCAGGTGATACACCACCTGTCCTACCCAGATGGCGACTCTGTCAATGATTATATCAATGAGGAGGACAGTAAGGTGCTTACACTGCCTTAGAGGAAGTGGTCAGGTTGATTAGGGCCATGAGGGGTTATGGCTGGCAAAGCGGACATCGAGGTGACTTTTCACCTGTTGCCAGTACAGCTTGATGACTGGGACTTACTGGTTTTCCAGATAGGGGAAAGATATTATTTTGATAAAGCCATGCCCATGGGCTGCTCGGTCACTTATACTACGTTTCCAATGTTCAGCACATGGCTGCAATGGGCCTTCCAGATGAGATATGGACACAGGGCAGTGATTCACTACCTGGATGATTTTCTCTTGATTAGGGAGGGAAGACAACAGACAGAAGAGATGTTGAGGGATTTCGAGGCCATGTGCAAGGACCTTGGGGTGCCGCCCTCTCCTGACAAGATGGAGGGTCCTAGTCAGAAGACAGAATTCCTGGGCATTGAGATAGACATCAAAGGGGAGTTATTTGGGCTGCCTGAATCCAAGGTACAAAAATTAAGAACACTGATACGGGCAATCAAGGCCTGGAGCAGAGTACAGCTGCAGCAGGTGCAGCAATTGATGGAGCACTTGAATTTTACCTGTAGGGCCATAGCCCCAGGTTGTCACATTTACATGGTGCCTGGCTAGGGTGACACAAGGTGTCTCTAGACCATTTCATTGGGTGGATTTAGCCAGGGAACCAGGGAAGACCTCGAGGTGTGGAGACATTTTTGGGCAGCTACAACGGTAGGACCTTTTAGCAGGAAGAGTGGGTTTTCAACATGGACCTGCAATTGCACAATGATGCAGCTGGGGCATTGGAATGGGGCATATTTTGGTGGAAAATGGTTCGCCATCACCTAGCCCATCGAGTGGGCTTGTGGGGGGTGACATGGGATATCACCTTTTGGAGATCTTCCCTATATAGGTGGCAATGGAGGTATGGGGAGGCCTTCATGAATCAGAAGGTGACATTTTGGAGTGACAATAGGGCAGTCGTGGGCATGCTAAAGAAGTGGGGGTGATGTCTGAGAGGTCATGAGGGTTCTGAGGCAGTTGGTATTAAGGGACTGACATTGAATAAGTCACTTAGGGCTAGGCACATAGACGATGTGGATAATGAGATAGTTGATTGACTCTCTCGCCTGCAGATGGACAAGATTCATGCCATTGCCCCAGGAGCAGAGCACAGACAAATGACAGTTCCAGACTATTTCTGGAGGATTGGATTGAGGGAGCCAAACAGTTGTTTCACAACTCCTGGTCCCCAGACCCTAAAGCATATGAAACTTCTTGGAGGGCCTTTCAAGCTTTCCACACACAAAATGGCTATGAGGTAAGTGAGGTGGTAATGGGGACCAGATAGCACAATTCATAGTGGCAGGATGGAGAAATAAGATGGCACATGTGACCATGGGGGTCCATTTAGCAACAATAGGTCAGATTTGTACTCTAAAAGGGTGGAAGGACCTGATAACAGTAACTTGATAAGGTGCATGATGCAGGGTTGGCTAGGGGCCAACAAAACACAGAGACAGTAGGAGACCTCTAACAGAAGAACTGCTGGGAGTGGTTACTGGGGACTCTACACAGGTATGCACGTCCAGTAGTAAGACAGTTTTATTTCAAGCAGTGTATACCAACATGCACAGCAGGGCTTTTAGGGTCAGCGAGGTTGTAGGTCATGGAAACAGGACATATCTGCAGGACTGCAGTGGGAAGACATAGTTTGGTCTGGAGAGAGGATATCCATACTTGTAAGGTGGTCAAAGACTGACCAGGCAGCAAAGGGAAACACAGTCCTGATAAGAAGGCACACAAATGTCATCATATGCCTGGTAGGGGCCCTGTATATGTATCTGCGGCAGGGTGTCCATGGGATAGAACCCTCTGATGTTTTTGCATGGAGATGGATCCCCAGTAATGGGATCACAGGTAGTTGTGGTCCTAAAGGGTTTGGCTTTCCTGGGAGGGACCCTAACAGGTATTCCTCCCACTCATTCCGCATTGGAGCAGCTTCTATGTGGTGGCACAATGCTGCACACCAGGTGACATTAAACAAAAGGGACGATGGTCTTCTAATTGTTTTAAAAGATATGTTACAATGTAAAGCATCCTTACTAATGCTGTTTTCTTTTCTCCCTAATAGGCAGGTCGATAATAGCGAAATAAAAGTAATGGGGGATTTGCCTTGAACAGAGGTTTTTAATAGCAAAAAGGTAACAGGCAGAATGGTACTACTATTGGGAACTAATTTGTCTTTGTTTCTGATTTATTCAGAGTGGACAAGGAGGCTGGATGCCTGGATATGCGGTCACTCATTTGTCCACTGGGCAGAAAAATAGGCATCCAGGAGTCTTGGGGAAGGCAGCTGTATTTGGATCTCAATGCGATCAAGCTGACCTGGAGAGGCATCGTGGCATGAAGTGGGCACAGCTGCTGCCAGTGCTAAGGGAAATGAAGAGGAGCACAGCCACCTGGACCTCTTAATCATCCATTTAGGTGGCAACAATTGGGGACCAGGCCATGGGTGGACATATTCTACCAGATAAAAGGACATTAATAAAATAAAAGATTGGTGGCCAGAGGTTACTCTGGTTTGGTCTGATTTTATCCCACAAAGGTGTGGCAGCATGCCCAATGTCACAAGGCCATGGACAGGGCCAGGAAGTGTATGAATGCCATGGTGGGCAGGCTGTTCAGGGAACTAGGGGAAAAAGTTATACACAGAGGGGTGGCAGGAGAATGATGAGTATTATAGGGAGATGGGGTACACCTTTCGGGCTAGGCTTAGCAATGTTCAGCTCTGAAATTGGTGACACAACTGTGCCCTGGATGCAGGACAAAACTGGCTAAAGTGGGGGATCTACCATCCATCGCAACCAGGAGGTGGACTAATGTGGAAAATAGGGAGGGAGGATAGGCTAGGGAAAGGGGATAAATAATAAATAGGACATAACACAACCTAACAGGAAGCAGAAATGCGGTGTGTATGCTCATACCCTTGAACAGAGGGAGGAGGATGAAAGTCAGACCACCATGATGTACATCTAGGGGAGAAGAAGATATGAGAATAAAGGAAAAGGAAATTAAAAATTCAGAAATAAAATTTAGAAATAAATTAAGAAATGAATTATGGCATGATAAAGTGGATTTGAAATGTATGATGTTATATGGAAATATGTCTGACATATTGTATATCTATCTATGATTTTGGATGAAAATGGATATTTGAAATCAAAAAATTAAGTAAATTAATTGCCAAATCTGAGCACCCGCACATACTTGTCTGTGTTTTCATTGGTGAGGATCTGGGGACCAAAAGGGTTGCCCAATTAAAGGGCAGACCCATTGTCTGAGCCCAGACCAAGGTCCGTAGGCCTAAAAGGCTTGATTGGCAGGAAGAGTGAGTGAGGGAAGGGGTAAGTGGAGGGGTAAGTGAGATCAGAAAAGTGGAGGGCTGTAGGTCAGAGCAGGAGTGAGGTGGGAGAAGGGGATTGGCTAGGTAAGAGGAGAGATGTGTGAGCAACAGGGGTATTTAAAGACAAGCACAGGCTGAGGAGCTCACAATTTTGCTTGAAAGAAGATTTCCACCACCCCTCCTTAAGCAAGGAGGTTTGGTGTGGTCGCTGCAGGAAGTGGAGGCGCGAGTGTAACTGGGCTTGCTAAATGTGGATGGCAGATACAGCATGCCAGAAACAGGAAGAGAATATAGGGAAGAGGAGGATAGGATAGGGGGAATAAGGGGGATAAATAATAAATAGGACATAACACAACACATCAGGAAGCAGGGGTACTGTGTGTACAGATACCCCTTGGACAGAGGAGGATGAAGAAAGTCGCCCCCATGATGTACATCTGAGGAGGAGAAGAAGATATGAGAATAAAGAAAAGAAAATTAAGAAACAAATTAAGAAATGAATTATGGCACGATAAAGTGGATTTGAAATGTATGAAGTTATACGGAAATATGTCTGACGTATATGTATATCTATGATTTTGAATGAAAACGGATATTTGAAATCAAAGAATTAAGTAAATTAATTGCCACATCTGAGCACCCACACATACTTGTCTGTGTTTTCATTGGTGGGGATCTGGCGGGGACAAAGGGACTTGGAAGGTTTTCTGGATAGGACACTATGAAAGTATTTGAAGGGAACTTATAGATGAGTTAAGACATTGTAGATGAGGATACAAGGGATACATGGGTGGAATGAAGTAAGTAGAAGAGGTGTAAAGAAGGAGGGAGGAGGGGAAGAGTGCCACATAGAGGAAGCAGAAGGAAGACATAGGGAAGACTGGCAGAACACGACTTACTAAACTAAGTCTTAGGTTTGAGGGATTTCAGGTTGTTCAGGTGAATAGCCTTGAGGTGCACAGACTAAGTAGAAGGAGCAGGAGGAAAAGAACACAGGAGACGAGGCACAGCATGATGCTTGGGGACTCCATAATGTGATGTATTTGCAGTATTGTAGGCAGCGGAAATAGGAAAGCTATTGGGAAACAAAGAAAGACTCTGGCAGAAAAGAGCAAAGGTCCATGCAGTAAAGATGTTGTGAAAAAAAATTAATGAGAAGTCAGGAAATTCCACATTTTGGAAGCTTTGCTGATCCTCGATCTCGTACTATCGTTGTCAATGATTTTTTAAATGCTTAAGAAAAAAATGCCCTCATGCTGTGGGCTATATAAACAACCACCTCCATCACACCACACAGTTTAAAATTAAAATTCCCCATCAATGCCCAACTAGGCCCCATCCTCCTCTTCCCTATATACATGGCAAGATTGTGTAAATAACAGAGTAATGTACATCTCCAATCCCTTCCAGCTATATAGTCAAGTTTTTCCCCACCTGCCCCACCCCATCCTGCCTTACTGTATTAGGAACCCCCACATCATTCATCACCCTTGAATAACTTCACTTCCGCTAAAGACCCAAACTCTAGTGGCGGAGTGATACACCTATAAAAAGAAAACAATTCCCTCTCAAAGTGAGCATCCTCACTCTTCTGTGCTGTGAGCCAAATGAATGGAGAGTGATGCACACCATAGTAAGTAATACCTGACTGACTGAAAACCAGCCAGTCAGATATTAGTATTATGTTATACATCACTCACCATTAATTTGGCTCACAGCACTAAAAAGTGAGGATGATTGCTTCGATGAGGAACAGTTTCTTTTTATAAACATAATATCAATCTACTACTGGGGTTTTGGGGCTTTAGGGGTGAAAAGGGGTCATTAAAGGGGTGGCATAGGGTGGGGTTCTGTTATGATTTGGTGAGGTGGGGTGGAGAAGTGGGAAACTTGGTTTTGCTGGTGTAGACAGGGATGGAGATACAAGCATTATTATTTACACAACTTCAATGTGTAAATGGGGAGGAGGAGGTGGGTGTAGCTGGGGGATAGGTGGGTGGACTATCATTTTAAACTGTATGATTGGAGGAGGGGTGGGTGATATGACTGTTTTGTTTTTAATTACCACCAAAGAGGACTTCACATGGTTCTTTGGAGGCAAAGTAGTAGGTAACTATGCATTGCCACACTTAGCATGTGTAGACTTTGCTTGGTGAAAAAGGCACTCTGTCATGCAAAGAACTGTGAAGTTGCTGTATGCACTTCACAAAGTATTTAATGAAGCAAAGTTTCATAACTTGCACATCACAGTCATGCAGTCTGGAGAATGGGATGGTCTGTTGCCAGCCAGGGCAGAATAGAGGACATTATGAATAGCATGGGTGGGCGGCCGGTGGCGCAGAGGGTTGAGGTGCAGGCACCTCACCTCTCGTCACCGACAACCAGGTTTGGGAGCGGACTCAGGCACTGGAGGGTCAGCAGGGGTGGAGCTGGATCAAGCATCCGGAGGATGGCTCTCCTCTCCTGGCGTGGGCTTGGGAAGGTGTCTCTCTGTAGCAGCCTGGTGGAGACCAGGAAGCTACCGAGCAGTGCAATCTGGGGAAAAGCAGAAGGAAAAACAGAAAAACACAGCGCCTCCACCCACCAGGATGATGGCTGCCCTGGGCCAAGTGCCTCCTTGGATTCCACTAAGACTGACTGCTGCAGCACCCAGAGCCAATGCCTAGCCGCCAGCCCTTTCTCCTTGGAAGAGGAGGACCCACCGACGAAGGGTCATGTCGGGTTACCCGTGGTGGCTCAATATGCAGTCGGGCGGTGGAGCCGAGAGGGTGCAGATCCTCGAGGGCAACTGGCCCGAAGGGGTGAGTGGAGAGGGAAAAAGAAGAAAAAAAAAAAAAAGAATAGCATGGGAAATCACTGGAACAGGTGCATATAGAGCCAGTGATAGAGGTGCAAAGTGTCGATGAACAAAATATGCAAGAGGACGACTAGTATATCAGGGAAGAACGTTGAGAGCCCAGGGTGGTTTAAATATGGATTGGGTAGAAGATAGAGATAAGAGATAGAAGTCAACCCTAGTGGTAGGAAAGAAAGTAAGCTGCAGATCAATTGGATCTAGAGTTTATGCAGTAGGTAAGGAAATGGGCAGACTGTGGGCCAAGCAGTCCTCATCTGCTATCAAATTCTAGGTTTCTATGCTTGTTCTGATAACCAGAATTGCTTGACTTAGAGCCATCCAAGCGACTAATGGCTGATCGCATAACTGGGTTAGAAGAAACAACTGTATGTGCCTCAGAAACTGGGATAATATCAAACAGACAGAATCTCTATTAACAGGAAGGACTTCATGCAAACAGGAGGATGGCGCTAAGGTCATAAGAGAGAATGAAATGTTACAATTACAGGGCTGGTGAAATTAAAAACTACTTTTCTTTGAAAATTGTGTGAAATTCAAGAACCTGTCTTCACAGGACACTGTAAAATGTGAATTTATTTGGTTCTTACCCAGCTGTTCTTTCAGCTACAGCCTTGAAAATTGACTTTGGTATGTGTTGATATGAGCTCTAAATTCCTGCCAAATACAACATTAGCTGATCAGTTTAGAATGTACATGAGCTTACAACATGACATTTATTTCTTTGTGAAAGTTTGTGAAAATATTTTTGTTGTTTGTCAGGAAGGACTTACCAGACTATCCTGTATAACTTCTTCAACTGGGTTACTAAGAAAATGGACAGAGGCCAAGCAGCCATGTGCGTGTATCTAGAGTTCAACAAGGCCTTTGACTCTGTTCCTCATAAGAGACTGGTCAAGAAGTTGGAAGACCTCGGGGTGGGGGCTAAGCTTGTTGTCAGGTCAGAAGCTGGTTGCATGACAGTAGCTAAAAGTGGCAGTAAGGGTAGAATTCTCAGAAGCTAGGCCTGTGACTAGTGGAGTCCATAGGGCTCAACACTTAGTCTGGTGTTGTGTAACATCTTCATAGCGACATCGTGGATGAGATCAAGGGTAAAATCTGCCTGTTCTAGATTACACAAATCTCTCTGAGAGAGTGGACAAAGAGGAGGAGACAGGAACCCAGGAACAACTAGCTAGGTTGAGAAGTGGTCTGGCATTTGGCAATCAGATTTCAACACTAAAAAGTATAAGGTTATGCACTTGGGGCAAAGAACCCAGGGACCAAATACTAGTCAGGTGGTGTGCTGGTAACCACATCAGAGGAAGAAAGGACCTAGAAGCAACTTTCACACTGGTAATCTGAAACATATAGCACACTGCAGGAGAGCAGCAGTCAAAGCAAATCAGATACTAGGCTGCATGGCCAGGGATTTACCAGCAGGAAGGTGGAGGTCATTCTGCCACTATAACAGCAGGTCTCTAGTGAGACCAAACCTTGAGTACAGTGTACAGTATTGGTGCTTTTATCTTAAGAAGGATATTAGCTTGCTGAAAGTGGTCCAGAGAAGGGCAACACTCATGATCCCTGGCCTTGCAGGGCAACACCTATGAGTTGAGGCTTGGGATTCAACATGTACTCTCTTGAGGATAGAAGGGAGAATGGGGACATGACTGTGACCTTCAGATAGCTTAAAGGTAAAAACAAGGTGAGCATTGAGGGTCTCTTCAGCCTTAGTGGGAGCAAGACCACCAGGTGGCACAGCCTAAAGCTGGTGGGGGATTCAGGAAGGAGATGTGGAAGCACTTTTCATCAACAGGGTGCCGGCCTAGTGGAATAAGTTTCAGGAGGAGGTGGTATCCTAAAGATGGTGGACAGCTTCAGGACAGGATGGGACAAGTAAAAGGGGAAAGTTGCAGGTTGGGGGTTAGTGAGAGAGGAGACCACTCCAGCACCCCCACTGTAAAATTCTGGATCCACCACTGGGAGGGGTATTTGAGGGGATCAAGAGAAAATAGGGAGGGGTAGCTCCTTCCAGAAAACACAAGTGGAACTGCATACTCAAGCAGACCAGAGGGACTGGAACACTTTTATCTACTAGTGTGTTTGTATGATACAGTGAGTTCTGGAAGACTGTAGAGCATGGGAGAACAAAATATTGGGAGATGGAGCTGACAACAGGAGTTTTAGGCAATACTTAAGGAAGCACTTCTTTACCAATAAAAATGTCAGATGGTGGAACAGACTGCCAGGTGTAATAGGCAGATAACTGAAAATGTGAAATGAAACCAGTCTGACAGGGGACGGTGAAGTCATAAAGGCATCCTCAGCTTTGGCGTTTAAAAGGATGCTGCTGATGGCGACCTAATTTGAAGGGTTCTAGAAAATTAAACCATTGAGATAATGGGGCAGACTAAATAGGCATTGCCTCCTTCTGTCCTGACACATTTCATTTCATTTTCTTTGAAACATATGTAATCAGGTGAGAAAACAGAGTCCAATAAAGTTTTGTTTCCTGCTGTGAACTGGGGATAATTTTATTTATTTATTGAAAAGTTTCACCAGAAAAAGCACACTGAACAAGTGGCTTGTCTCACGGTGCGTCGAGGGAAAGGGTAGTGGAAATGCATACATGCATACAACAGCAAACATTACAATATTGGTAGTGGTGAATAGCACATAACAGAAAAGAAAATTTTAAATGCAGCATATGAGTACAATTGTTTACAGAGTACACAATGGACAGATCAAGTGCATTACATTAGGATAACACCTTAAATTCATGATGATCAAGGCCACTCTTCCTCCGTGATTACGGACGGAATCATGGAATCCTGATGGAACTGGTGGAATTTTAAATCTCCCTCGGGCAAGTCACGGAACTCACTCTGCTTGCATGAGCATTGGAAATGGGCTAAATAAAAGGCTCTGTGTAACAGGCTTCCCTCCCTATTCATTCAGGACCCCCAGAAGAAGGAACAAAGCTCTGACCCTACAGGAGAGACCATGAGAACACCATGAGGATCCCGCCATAGTTAGATTAGAGACCCACTGCTCTCAATCCTGTCAGTGTGCTACTTTTTGTTCAGCCTTGAGTCTTGCGGTGCAAATGGAGCACTCAGCTCTGTAATTAATGTAATTTTTCTTAAAAAACTAGTGACGGGCATTGCAGAACAATTACACAAGGAACTGGAATACACTGCAACTCTGCCTTGTCTTCCACAGACCTAATGTACACTTCAGGTACATGGACACTTCTAAGATACCTGAAATAATGGAAAAATGTAAAAACAGGGGGCACAAAAAGTAGCTTCATATATGCTGTGAAGTTGGTGGTGGTGCTCAAAGCAGGCAGAACCTAAATATCAGACAGGTACTCTCTGAACACAGACCTTCCTTGTGCTACATCTTACTGTTTGTTATTTTAGGTTTTAACAAGGAAGAATCCTCATTTTCTGTGTTCTGTGAGTACCTAATTTGTTCCTGTCCATGTTTTTGTGAGGATGCCTTTTGTTGTGTAAAATGAGAGTGGAGTCGCTGCTGTTTCTTTACACGCCCTGCTGTAATGCCCTCGACACTGTGGTTATTCAAGTACTGTGCTCAGCTTTATTAAAAAGTTTTCAAGTTTGTTGGGCAATGCAGTTTTATTCAGACATCTGCTGTGGGTGAAACTCATTTTATGAAGCCACATTTCTCTGTGTTCTATGTTTCCCCACATGCCTCCAACCGTGTACAGACTTTACGTTCCCAGACATTTGGTTGCGGACAACAGATTCGTATTTTAGTCACACAGACAAATACTTCTTACAATTTTAATCGCAAGTGTAGGTAGTTGCAGGATAATATGTGGAAAACAGGATTTCTTGCAGTACAAAATGTCGCAGTATCCTTTCAAATGGGCCAGAGTAAAGCTCAGATAAAAACACAGCCAACAGCCAACAGTGATGACATAATGCAGGATTAGATTCTCAAACAAACTTTATTGCTCATAAAAATGTAAAACAATGCAAAATGTCAAACTAAGCTATTTAAATAAGGGCTTTAAAACATATGAGAGTAAGTGCTACTTTAAAATGATATTTAAAAGAATCGAATAAATGATTTAAAAACAATGCTTTAAGTGGTGCAATATTACAGTATGGGGAAGCAGTGTGCAAATGTGGCAATGTGCAAAATGGGAGGTCACAATTAGCAAGCGTTTGGCAGTATAATAGCATCAGTGTGCAAGTGTCGCAATGTGCAAAATGTGTGATTACATTTATTATGTTTATAATAGTTGCAGTGTGCAAATGTCAATAGCATCAATAACAGCGACAACGTCTAGCAGATATTGTTTAGGTTCTCTGTTTGCTACGTCCTTACATATTGCCTTAAAATTTTATTCAGCAATATTTGCTGTTCTTATGAGGTGGCTGTTGCCACAGCTCCAACTATTGCCTTTCCAGTGCACAGCGTGCTGTTCCTGATAAAGCTTTCAAGCAAACTTAGCTCATGTTGGATGGCTTACGCACACTGTGTGTGAGAAAGCCCTATGCCAAACTTCTATTGCATTGTTGCTCCTTGACAGTTCATTAATAATCCTAGAATGTTGGTTCCAAAATCCTATTGCTGCCTATGTCTCCTGACATCACGTCTTAGTGTTTCCATGTTTGGCAACAGATGTGCATGGCTTATAGTCACATCTTGAAGTGCCTGATGCACCACATTGTGGGTGGATTCCTCTGACTCACATGCCTCATGCTTCATGTTGCTTCTGGCATTAATAACTCTCCACACAACCTGCTGTGGTGCATGATTGTGTTGATGGGCTCCTTGAGAACTGTGTCTCTAACGGTGTGCATTCTGGCTCTGCATGTTCTCTGCTCACATTGCCATATGATTTTGCCATCACTACAGTCCTTTTCTTTCGTATACAAGTAGTTTTGGAAGCACAGTTTCTGCTTCCTCTTTTAAGATGCACATACTCCATTGTTCTCAGCATACAAAACTAGAATGGGTATGTACTGTACCATTCTTCTTTTGTATTGCCGTGTGCCAGTTTAACAACCTGTTTAAGCTGCATGGTGTAACTGTTTGTTGTAGGCACCTTTAAGATCACTACACTATCAATGCTTCTGATGTCATCATCAACATGGGTAGTGGTAACATGTGGACACTATGCAGAATGCATGTCGTACAGGAAGAAAAGGTAAGATGTTAAGATTGTAAACACATACAAGAAAGTCACCGTTAAAAATGTTGCTAGAAGCTGGTCGCCCCATCTACCATTTGGCTGTGACCACTAAGCTGGAGGCAATTCTGAGATCTGCATTATGCCCACAATGGCTTGACCACAGAAAAAAGACGCTCTGAAATGTCCATATGCCCATCCAACATATTTTGTTTGTGCAGGTACTGTAACATTGAGAGGGGTTCTTAAATAGCGTGTGGTTGAAGTGCTGGTGTATGTACACTCCTGCTGCTGGTCTATAAATTAAATATTTAACCCTGTGTTTAAACTTCTCACCCTATAGTTTGTGCCACCCCCAACACGTTTAACAGCACCCTGTGCTTGGTATCCTCATTCATTTTCCTTCCCATATTTGATGTCTCCTGTGCTTCTGCAGCTTCTTCCTACTGTTTAATGGCTCTCCCCATATTTAAACACATCTCTGTGCTCAGTCTCACTACCATATTTAATACAGTACCTCCCTTTTCTTTTCTTTCACACTCACATATTTAATGTCTTCCTGTGCTTATGTGTGGTGTCATATATAACCAAGCTATGAATTTTATGTACAAAAAGGGTGTACAGCTCTGGTAAGCGCAGCACCTCTGAGAGTGAATCAGTGTGTGTGTGTGTTTTGGTGTGTAGCAGGGTGCTTTATTGCCTGCATTTGCTGCAAGTCAAAGCAGAAATCAAGTCTTTCTGACTTGGGGAGAGTCAAGGACTCCTAAGCAGCTTTTGACTTCTGTCACCAGAGCACATATTGGGAGAATCCTCCAACACAAGGTGCCACAGTAAGGGAGCATTAGACACTAACATGGGCATGCTTGGGAGTCAGATTTGGCAGTGCTGCATCTGAGCACATCAGAAGGGGCTATGTTGGTTTCTGTGTACCCCAGAGCAAGTTTGGTGAGGGGTGTTACTGTTACAGACTCTGTTAGACATGTATGAAGCCCCTGTCTGCAAAATTGCTCTGAGGCACTAAGAAATCTGTACACCTTCAGACTTTGCAGGTGTTGAGGCAAGTCTGAGGGAGATCTGAGCAGGTTTGTTGCCTTCTGTGTACCCCCAGAGCACATGTGTGTGTATGTGGAAGCATGGGATCCCAAGCTTGCTGTGTGCCACAGTAATGGCAGGGATACACACTAACATGGGCGTGGTTGGGAGTTGACAGAGTTGGCATAGTTCTGCAGTTTGCATGATTTTTTTTGCATTTTACTGTATGCTTAGTTGACTTGAATGCTTTTTTAAGTTAAACACTAGAACTTCTTTGAGGATATCTCTTGCTGGTTAACTGTCAAAAGGGACATGGTAGGTAGGTATGGCAAGGAAGGTTTGAAGTGGGGATCTTGGGGGGCTATTCTTAGCTTCACCAGCAGAAAAAACATGCATCTGCATACACTAAAATGCAAAAACATCACTGCACCTAGAGTGGCATCAGAGCGTAGTAGGCAGGTGTGGAAGGCATGGTTACAGTGGTGATCTGGGAGGGGCTTCCAGCTTTCCTCAAGAGAAACAAATAGAGCAGTTGAGTAAGAACTTACTGAAACAACAGATCTTCAGCAGAATATCTTGCAGCTGGTCACACCATAAGAACAACAAGCTTCAGGCGCCGAAACCACCGCAAAACTTACCTAGCACCCCCCTCCACCATGCACTCTATCTGGGGCTACCCATGTCGATGTCATCTAGTTGACATCTTCCTTTTATAACTATGGGTGGCCCCAGAAACACTGCTAGTAAAAATGTTTCTATGTGGTCCTGGCATCTGATGGTTGTCTTTCCTGTCACCTGCTGCAAGAGATTCTCTTGAAGAGCTACTGTTGCAGTGTTTATGTTCTTACATAACTATTTTGTTTCTCTTGGGGAAAATCTGAAAATCCCCAGATCCTCACTGCAACCCCACCTTCCATAGCTGCCCACTAAGCTTCTGAGACCACCCTAGGTGCAGTGATTTTCTGCATTTTACAGTATGCAGGCACAAGTTATTTCTGCTGGGAAATCTGGGAATACTCCCAGATCCCACTGCAACAATGCCTGCCATAATAACTGCCTACAGTGTCCCTTTTGTGAGGCCCTGTAATCCTAGCATGAACCCCTGTTTCAGACTGCAGAAAACCATTTGTAAAAGCATAGCTTGTTGAAAGCATTGCACTTTTACATGATTTTCTGCATTTTATTATATGCTGCTTAAATCTCAAGTGGTCTACAGACTGGGAAAATCTGGGAAATTTCCAGATCTCTATGTGACCCTGCCTTGCCCAACCACATAACTTATACTGGGGCATGTGTCAAGTTTTGTTGAATTGAGTGTACCTCAAAGCAAGTTTTCTGGAGGGGAATTGTGCATACTGCCTGCAAGCAAGTCCAAGTGGGTGCATCCCTTGTAGTATGCATTAGGGCAAGTTGTTGGGTGGAGAAGTTGACTCTGCACAGTGCTAATGTAGCAGTGATGCTCCTGCAAACACACTCTGTGAAGGCAACTAGGGACAGAAATCTGCACATTTGGTCAGGGTCACACTGATGCCACCCTCCACCCAAACCAGCTCTGGAGCATACAACATGCAACAGAGACCCTAGGACATGCTGAGGGACATACGGTGTGTAAGGCCCACCCTGAAAACTTGCTCTATGGCTGCACTGGGTTTTGTGTGCCTCATTTTGAAGTGTGCTGCATTAAACACTGTGTGTCCCCATGGATGTCTGAAGGTGTCGCTCCTTTGTATCATGCACCACAACAAGTTTTAGGCTGCTGCTGTCATATCTGCAGGATGGGAGTCGTGAGCTGCTGCTGCTGTCGTACCTGAAGGATAGGAGTCATAGGCTGCTGCCATCTCACCTATTGAATGGTAGTTGCAGAATGCTGCTGCCATCGTACCTGGATGACGGAGACACAGAATGCTGCTGCTGCCATCATACCTGGAGGATGGGAGTTGAGACCGCTGCTGCCATCTCACCTAGTAAATGATGGTTATTGGTTGCTGCTGCTGTCATACCAGGAGGATGGCAGTTGTAGGCTGCTGTTGCCATCGTACCTGGATGATGGGAGTCATAGGCTGCTGCTGCCATCATACCTGGAGGATGGAGTTGTACAATGCTGCTGCTGTCATACCCAGAGAATGTGATTCATTGACTGTTGCTGCCTTCACACCTGGAGGATGGGAGTCGTGAACTGCTTCTGCCTTCACACCTGGAGGATGGGGGACATAGACTGCTGATGCCTTCACACCTGGAGCATGGGAGTCATACAGTGCTGCTCTTTCACACTTGGAGGATGGGAGTCATAGATTGCTGCTGCCACTGTATCTGGAGGATGGGAGCTGCAAACAGCTATTGCCATCTCACCTAGTGAATGGTGGTTGCTGGCTGTTACTCCTGTCCCAGGAGGATGGGAGTCATAGGCTGCTGCTGCCATCATACCTGGAGGATGGCAGTTGTACAATGCTGCTGCTTTCATACCCAGAGAATGTGATTTGTAGACTGTTGCTGCCTTCACACCTAGAGGATGGGAGTCGTGAGACTGCTGTTGCCTTCACACCTGGAGGATGGGAGTCATAGAATGATGCTGCCTTTACACCTGGAGGATGGGCATCATAGATTGCTGCTGCCATTGTACCTGGAGGATGGGAGTTGTAGATGGCTGCTACCATCTCACCTAGTGAATGGTGGTTGCTGGCTGCCACTGCCATCCCAGGAGGATAGGAGTCATAGGCTGTTGCTGCTGTTGTACCTGGAGGATGAGGTTGTAGGCTGCTGCTGCTATCGTATCTGGAGGATGGAGTCGTATGTTGCTGCTGCAGTTGTAACTGAAGGATGGGAGTTTTAGAAAGCTGCTGCTGCTGTTGTACCTGGAGGATGGGGGCTGTAGAGGTGGCTGGCTGCTGCCATCATAGCCAGAGGATAATCATGGACTGCCCCATCTAGGGGATCTGAGTCTCCCATTTTGTTACTTGAATTATCTCATCAAGCAGATTGGTGGAACCACTACTATTTTTTTGGTTGTGATTTCAGTATTCATACTTTCTGCCTGCACGATGTTTGCCACACCACTGAATAAGAAAGCCAAGCTCTGCTACACCTCAGCTAAGGAGTGAGCTCTTCAGTTCAAATCTGAAGGCCTCTATGAGGATGGAGGAAAACTTTTCTGTCCATACTGCAACCATGTCCTGGACCATACCAGAAAGATACAGTAAAAGATCATCTGCTCAGCAAGAAACATGCTAGGAATAAGGAATGAGCTGCTAGTGAAGGAAGACAAGCAAGGCAGGTGACCCTGACCAGCAGTTTCAGAGCTGCAATAGAATTGTCCGTAGCAAGAAATGAGAAGGTCATAGACACAGTTAAGGAATTGGGGGGCTGCAAATATCTCATTGGAGAAGCTTCATCATACAGAGCTGAGGGAATGGATGTGCAAGTATGTGAAGGGGAGGAGCGGTGCTGAAGCAGACATCCTGAAGCAGCTCTAGCTACCCAAGTTAAGAGAGAAAATGAATGCAGACCTTAAGGCAGCTCTAATTGGAAAATCACTGTCTGTTATATGTGATGAGAGCAAAGATGCACAGTCACGGTGCATTCTTAATTTAATCTTTGTGTTGGAAGGGGCAAGACATACCTTGGAAACAGCACAGAACTAGACTCCATCAACCATTCTACAGTGGTTCAAGCTGTCTTGAAGACTTTCCAGAGATGTAACATTGACTTAACAAATGTAGTTTAATTTGTCAGGGACAGTGCTCGTTATATGATTAAATGTTTTAATGAAGCATTTCATGGGGTTCTTAGGGACCATGTTGTGCATGTGTGTGCTGGCACGTCTTGTCCCTTATTGGGATACAAGGCTGCATCATTTCAAAAAGTTAATGAACTGATTTCATTGGTAAAATATGCCTTTCAGCAATCTCCAAAATGCAAAAGAGAATTCATTACATTTCTGGAGGATCCGGGCTCCAGGAAATTATTGCTTTGCTGCTGGTTCCTGTTTTAACTAGAGGAACACATGGTTTACAGCTGTCGCATACCATTCAACACACTTGCAATACCGAGAACTTTTTCAGGGCAGGTTCGAGAGATGCCACCTCAATAAACAATCTACGGGCATTACTGGATGAATGTTATGATGAGCTACAAGCACAACTGGCATTCATTATAGAGAATCCAGGTGACATTATTGCTGCAATAGAACTTTTGCAGTCAAAGGAGAAACCTCTTACGACACCCACATATGACATGCTAATGTCAGTTAAGAGCTGCTTTGAGGCTGACACAACCAAAAATATGGCTTTGGTGAGAAGACAGAGCTGTACCTCTCTAAACTGAGGAATAAAATAAGGGATGAAAACCTCAAATTGTTCAAAAATGCTTTCAAGGTCAGTTTGGAGAAAATGACAAAACACCTGCAGTCAAACCCATCTGTACAGTTTCTCATGGCCTGTCAAATTCTCAACCCACTCAATCTACCCAAACTCAATAAGAACTTCCAACTGTACTTGCCCTATATCCCAATGTTCATGTTACACAATAAGAATGCACTGTTAAAGGACTGGGAGATCTACATACTGCAGGATATGTGGGAACTACCAGAGATTGGATCATTTGATCTTCACCAGTACTGGATCTCGATGTCCTCACAGGTACCAGCTCTGGCCAAGCCAGTCCTTCAGGCCATCTGGGTCCCTGTTTCTTGTTCAGATATGGGCGGTCATTTTATGCATATGGACAAATCCTGACCGACCAATGGAGAAGCCTGACTGTGGACAATTTAAAATTATTTTCAAAGCTGCTATTCAATAAGTAGACCCAGAATTTCCCACCCTCATTTGTGTAATTGCAGTTTGCCTTGACAATTGCAGAAAAGTGGTGCTCCCCTGTGTAATAATTTGTAGACATGCAGTTCTAGTGCAATACTGTAGAAAACAAAATGGTGCTCCACTGTGCAATGAAGTAGACATGCAGTTCTGGTGCAATATTGTAGGGAAAAATGGTGCTCCATTCTGCAATAAAGTATAGATGTGCAATATGTAGTATCTCTGCATTATGTAGCTATGGGTTAGAGTTTACTGTCCTTCACATAGATATATGTAGTCTGTATAGCATATTTGTCGAACTTTGTTCAGTAGCCAATACTTGAATTGATTTGTGGTTTGTTTGCATATGTTTATCTTTGTAAATCTAATTAAAATAAAACACATGGATTGCATTTTAACTTGGAGAAGTTTTTATTATCGTGTCACAGAACACATTGTCAGCATTAAAACAAAGAATAGATTTTGGTATCTATTTAGTATCGAACAGACATTAAAATTGGTTCTTCCTTGCAAGAAAAATGTTACTGTTATGAGGCCATTTAATTTCACTGCTGCCTAGATCTGAGAGGGAATATTTTAATAAGTACCGTATATACTCACGTATAAGCCGAATTTTTTGACCTTTTTTTGCTACCGTGATCTACTACCTCCGCTTATACGCTGGTCAGCAAATTTTCAAGTATCCACTATCGGATTTAGCACGCCAGTTAGCACACAGAATAGAGCCAGTCCTGGAAGAACAATCCTGCAATGCTCCTCACCAGGAAAACCTGCAGCACTCAAATGCCAACAGCAGGCCACCAGCTCTCTGGTCACAGCACTCAGCACACTCCAGTGAAGAAAATCCTCTCGGTCCTCCTCAAAGTAAGGTAAAAGCTTTTAATCCACCGATGGCAATGTGGAGTTCACTAGGTGAATAGGGCAGGAAGTCAAAACGAGGAATTGAATGTTAGGCAGCTTTGGCTCTAACATCTTTAACTTTAAACTATAATGGGTTTTTCATCCAAGGAAACGAACAGTAATAAAACCTACACTACTGCTACTAACTCACTTGAAGTCCCTGCCCAAAAATCAGCATAACGATGCAGCTTACAAGCTGTGGGGATTGAGCAGCTCGCCACTTTTGTGTGAACAAGAAACAGAGTAATAAAGTGGCAACGGAGGGTGATAGAATTGCTATGAATAGTGGGCAGGTATGAACAAGATCTCTGCTTTTCAGAAGCCTACAATCGTGATGCAGATTCCAACTGAGTGGAGTAAGTTGTTCTCTGCTAACCACCCTGCTATTTCATGATGCTTTATCCCTAGGTCAGATATCAGCTGTAACTGTGGATGTCAGATGCCAGTACCTGTAATGTGCTAAAGGGGCACAGCAGTGCTGGACATTCATTGTTTTGTGTATTCCTTGGTGTGACAGTTTGCTAATAAATATATTTGGCTTATCACGTGAGTCAAGCAGTTTTATTTTCTGTGCTTGCAATTTAGGGTGTCGGCTTATAAGCGAGTCGGCTCATCAGGAAGTATATATGGTATGCCAGTTTGGCCAATGGAGTTCCACAGTCACTAGCCTTGCTAGCTGCTAAATGCAAAACTTGGGTAGCTATATAACATGCAATATGAGATTAAATGTTCTTGTTTTCTGCTGATGTGGCTTAAATCTGCATAAAACATGATGAAACACTGTGATAGAAAATTTATTGCTTAAAATGTGTGAATAATATTATGATTTGGATTACTGGAAAAATCCCAGAAATTGGATTCCTAAACACTGGTAAACTCCCAGAATCCAGGATAGTCAAAATGGAATTTGCTTTTTCCAAGTACCAAAAGACAGTGGCTTTAATGATGATGGTACCATTTAGCCCGGAAGGAAGGGGTGGATAGGGAGTAACAGCAAGAGGTGGAAAGGTAGCGAGGCTGGAGGGGAGCAGAAGAAGAAGAATCAAGGTTACAGATATATTGATAGTTGTGTATTGGAATCTAAAGCCATAGTTAGATAACCTGAGGGAATGACCAGGTAGAGATCTCTGCAGGGAAAGAAAGTAGTAAGGCTGGAAGGAAGCTGTAATTCAGAATAGTTACTGAATATATTGATAAAGGTTGGGGTGCAGGTCAGGAATACCAGGTAGATTAATTGCAGGTACAATTCACAGAGAGGAAATTATGTAGGGCTGAAGTTATAGAGGAGGGAAGGACTGTCAAATCTGGTGAGGATGCGATTCCATAGTTTTGGGTAATTTAAGATATTATTAGGCCATGCTTCTATCTATGGCTCTATGAGGTTGCAAAAAATGAGCAGGTGAGCAATTATATAAGTAATTTAGAGCTGTGCTAAATGCAGAATTCCACCAGTGGAATTTAGGCAGAATAAAAATTCTGCCTCCAAAATGCTTTCAAAATGTATTTAATTCTGTAGACTTATGAAAAGCATTTCTTTTTCTCCATATTCTGTTCATCTACTGGTTCTCCCTGAGTGCCCCTTATGACTGACCCTCCCAGCCCCATCACCCAGCTCCTCCTGGACTTACCTTAACAATTGTTCTTTGCCACAGGACTTGTGGTTGTGCCCACCCACTGGTGTGGGGCCTGCGCAGGTTAGTCATTCATCCTGCCACCTGGGCTGGTTTTTCCTCCATTCTCTCCTGGGCCTATGGACATGCAATGGGTGTGATGTCCGAGCTCTGCTTCTGCAAAGAAGGCCCTGGCATTCTCAATATGGGTTCCTTACTTGCATGGTGACATGCATGTGCTGCAGGCAAGCAGCACACCACTCAAACTCCCCTCCCGAGGAAGGAGAGATAACTTGGAATGCTTGATCTTTCCTCACCCCACAGGCCCAGACAACCCAGTTCCGATCCCAACTCAGGTCACCAGTGTTGTAGGAGGTAAGGCACCAAGTGCTCTGTCCTCCACACCACTGGATCAGCCCCTGAAGAGCATTTCTATGTAAACTGCTGAACAGTATCCGCAGTTTGTGGAAAATGAATCTGCAATTTACATAAAATGGTGAATACAAATCTGTGGTTCACCTTCCACTTTTAAATTATGGAATTCTGCTTTTGATGGAAGTCCACAGTATTAGGCAGAATTTCTGAAATTTCATGGCATTCCACATTGCTGTTTTATAATGCTAATGTGCATGTTTTGTAACTTCATTGAGTAATCCACCAGAGGTTACTATATAATGTACAAGTTGATAGCTCACAAAGGGATAAGCTGATTAGGTATAAAGTGAACAGAGAGGTTATTTGGCAAATGGGTGGTAGGGTGGGGTGAGTTATGAATACAGTTTGCAGTTATAGTAGCTAAAGTAAAACTACACCCTCATATCTTGTAAACTTTGTTTCCATGTCAACAAACAACTCTTTGTATAGCTGTTCGAGATGAATGTGATTGCTTTTGTGTATTTTATTTTCACTGTTCATACTAGTGCCTTTAACTACAGTATCCTGCCGAGGTCTTCATCTTCTGATTATTGAAATCTCATTGTCCCTGAGAGATGCATTAGCATATGAGAACATGATGTGTTAGCACCCTTTAGATGCCACAGTATACCTCTCTGCTGAATTAGACTTAAAAGAAACAAGTAGCAGCAGGTGTGAAATACTACATTTACCTTCAGTTAGCTTTTACAAACTGTCTGAGTTGAAGTGCAGAGGTTTTCCCTTTAAATTGCTTTCAGTTTCTGTGTTTTCCAGAGAGTTTTGTAGGATATTTGGTCTTTCAGCATAGAGATGAAGAAGAAGAATCAGTATTTATATAGCACTTTTCATTCATCCAAAGCGCTTTACAAGCAATGCTAGACTAGTAGTGAAGTGACTGAATGTGTGGTGGCGGCCATATCACACATCACCCACACACAGCCTGGATAAGTGCATGAACCGTTTATGGAAGGGGAATGTTGGCCAGAACACCGGGAATGTTCCCTACTCTTGCGAAGAGTGCCCTGGGTTCTTTTACTCCACCTGACACCCACCAGGATGGGCAGAAGGGACCTCGGTTTAATGTCTCATCCGAAGGATGGCACAATCCAACAGTACAGCACCCCCAATACTGCACTCGGATGCCAGTGATTTTAAAGAGTGAGATAACACAGCATGTGATGGAGCCCACAAGGGAGGGCATGTCCTGGATGTGGTTCTGGCAGATGGGGATCTGGTAAGGGACATGGTTGTACAGGACCCCTGACTGGGAGTGACCACAATACTGTCTGGTTTCAAATAAGCATTGGGGAGTGGGGTGAGATCTAGGACACTGGCAGTGGACTTCAGGGGCAGACTTTATGGGCATGGGAAATATTCTCAAGGATCACTTGAGGGATTACCTCAACAACAAGTGTGGAAAGGAGATGGGAGGTCATAAACGGGACTTCAAGAGGCAGTCAGGATCTGCGCTAGTTGAAACGTAAGGGAGCAAGGTCACATAAACCATGCTGGTGGTCCAGTGAGGTCCAGGTAGCAGTCAGAGAAAAGAAGGCGGCTACAAAAATATAAAACAACAAGAGGGATAGGGATAAGGAAATGTACCAGCTTGCATCTAGAAAAGTCACCCTTATGGTGAGGGAGCAAAGTCAGTAAGAGCATCGGCTGGCACAGGGATACATGGAGGGAAAGGGGTTCTCCCGGTACATTGGGGAGCGGAGAAAAACTAAGGGCCATCTCAGCAGATTGAGATCAGAAGGAGGGTGGGTGGAAGAGGCGAGGACCAGGCAGAGGTATTTAACGAGTACTTTGCCTCTGTGTTCACTAGGAGGGGATGGGATATCTACAAAGCAAGGCACAAAGGGGATAGAAGCGGCAGGAGTGGGATCAGGAGCAGCAGAAATGGAGCAAAGGGAGGGAAAGGTACCAGGGTGTCACATCTGGTTAAGGATAAAAAGACCAGTAAGGTGGAGGGGACAGATGATGCCATCCCCACCAAAGGGTGTGGTTTGCCCTCAAGGCCTAAAGAAGACAAATCTCCTGGGCGGATGGCATTCATCCGAGTACTATGGGAATTGGCGGACATACTGGCTGCACCTGGCGGAGCTTTTCAACAGGTCACTTGAGACAGGAGGGTACCTAGGGATTGGCGAGAGGCACATGTGGTACCAATCCATAAAGGGGGGTCAAGGAAGTACCAGGAAACTATAGACCCATCAGTTTAACCTCGGTGGTGGGAAAATTAATGGAGAGTATACTAAAGGAATGATTGGGGGTTTACTGGAGGAGGTGGGAGGTCTGGATAGTCGGCAGCATGGGTTTGTGCCAGGTAGATCATGTCAAACCAACCTTGTGGAGTTCTATGAATGGGTAACATCAGAACTGGATAGGGTAAGCCTGTGGATGTATTATTCTTGGACTTCAGCAAGGCTTTGGACTCTGTCCCCACAATGGTCTGGTGGAGAAACTGATGGGGTTAGGAGTAGGCCCTTTGATGGTCAGATGGATTGAAAACTGGATAGCTGGACGCACTCAGAGAGTAGTGGTCTGTGGGGAGCTCTCGAACCCTACAGAGGTTGGTAGTGGGGTACCAAGCAGGCCGGGTCCTGGGTCCAATCCTGTTTAATGCATACATATCAGACATCAGGGATGGTATAGGTGTGAAATGAGTCTCTTCGCGGATGACTCCAAGATGGGAGCAGTAGTAGTGAGGAAGAGGGAGGTTGGCCCTGCAAAGACCTGGACACCCTGGAAAGCTGGGCTCACACATGGAGAGTAAATTTCAATATCACCAAGTGCAAGGTGTTGCATCTTGGTCGGGAAACCCTAAACACAGGTACACCCTGGGAGGGAGGTGCTGGAAGCCTCAACAGGGGAAAAAGACCTAGGGGTCATGGTGGATACATGTATGAATAACACTGAGCAGTGCAGGAGAGCAGCTAGCAAGGCAAACAGGATGTTGGGATGCATCGCAGGGGATCACCTCTAGGAGCAAGGAAGTGATTCTGCCACTGTACAATGGACTGGTTAGACCACACCTTGAGTACTGTGTACAGTACTGGAGACCACACTTGAAGAGGGACATACAGCTCCTGGAGAGGGTACAGAGGAGGGCAACAAAGATGATACGAGGCTAGGGATTTGACTTACGAGGACAGACTTGAGGAGCTCTGCCTGTTTTCATTGGAGGAGAGGAGAGACAGGGGACATGATTGAGGTCTTCAAGTACCTCAAGGGAATAAATAGAGTAAACATGGAGGGATCTTTAGACTAAAGCAGGAGGCATCACCAGAGGGCATGGTTTGAAGTTGGAAGGTGGAAGGGTGAGGGGAAAAGGAGGAGGTTTTTTCACTGAGAGGGTGGTGGACCCTGGAATGCTCTGCCTGGTGAGCTGGTTCAGAGATCCACAGTGGAGAGCTTTAAGAGAGGGTGGGACAGACACAGAAAGTGGATGTATCAGATGATGGCCTATCCCGGGGTGGGATGGATGATAGGGGTTTCTGGAGCACAAGGGGTGGGAGGGTCTGGCACCCAACTAAGGATCTAGGTTCGAGCAGACTTGATAGACCATAAGGCCTAATCTGCTGGCAAATAATATGTTAATATGTTAATATGTTAGATAAATGGTATAAA
Organism: Neoceratodus forsteri; assembly: GCA_016271365.2. NCBI lineage: Eukaryota > Metazoa > Chordata > Ceratodontiformes > Ceratodontidae > Neoceratodus > Neoceratodus forsteri. The sequence goes on from CM028132.1 coordinate 1,320,606,894, forward strand.
ATGAGTGATCTGATATCATGTTCTCATATCCTAATGCAGCTCTAGTGGACAATGAGATTTCAATAACCCTAAAATGGAGACATCCAAAGTAATTATAAGGAACTAGCATGAACAGCAAATCAACTAAAGCAAACATAGCCCTAACAGCTACAAAAAAGAGTTGTCTGTTGACATGGGAACAACTAAAATTTACAAGATATGAGGTGTAGTTTTCCTTTAATTACATAACAACAGATCCAAAAACCTCTATGGGGCATCTACCAGGAGGAGGTGGGCTAAGAAGCACAGATTATTTTGGTTATAAAACAAAACAATTCTGGAGATTGAAGCTGGGTGGTTTGGTAAGAAAGATAGTTTGCTTAATAAGCTGGAGCGAGGACACGTTATTTTGCTTGTTACTAAACTTAAATGTATTGGTTCACCTTGCCTTAGTACAGTACATATTTTCCCACTGCCATAGATTGAAAAGTAAAAGCTGCAGCTTTTATTTCTCTACCCAACTGACACATTATACTGGGTTTGCACATATCAAAGTTGAAATGGGGTGTACCAAAATACATTGTTGCCTTATCCCTCTATAATTATCTGTACAAGCAGCTAGACAATATCTCTTGCCTTTAGTTTAGCTCATTCCTTTAGATGAATAAGCATTCTAAGCATTCTATACTAATGAAGAGGCATCTGTGTATTCAGTGGAAAAATACAAATACACAGGAGGAAAGGTTTATGAATTTCAAATTCCTCTACCATTTCCAAAGGCAAAACAATGTTTCATTCTCACAAATTATGTTCATTTGGAAAAATTATTACAGCGATCAAACTTACTTTAGGAGAAGGAATGGCAATCTAAACAAATATTTCAGACAATTGTTCTAGTCGCTGAGCTTAGGTCTTTGGTAACTTTTATGTATATCCACAGAGACTAGCCCTAAATAAAAAAAAAATATATATATATATATATATATATATATATATATATCTACTATATTCAACCATTTTGCTAATAACTATATATCACGGAACACTGTGATGTTGCTATGTACTTGTGTTCAAAACAAACTGTACAACATACTTTAATACTTGCATACACATGAAAACAGTTTTCAATTGTCTTATTTGTTGTAGACTTCTTTATTAATTACATTCCTTGTTTTAGTTTGTCACACTTCAGTTCAATCAACTGGGATCCAGACCGTACATTTTATTTCTGTCATTGTCACCTTCAAATTGATGAGTACAGGGTCTCATCTGCATGCACACAACCCACATTTCCTCGCACTGCCTTTTGGGGTAACTCATCTTAATCAAAGCTTTAAAGAAGGCAGGTTTAACTGAAACAGCAGCATGAGGTCACATGCACATTGTGTGCATGTGCTGAGACTCCCTGTACTCATGAATTTGAGGTGATACATCCAAAGTAACATATTGTGCCATCTCATGATCCAGTTGACTGAACTGATTTGTGACAAAGTAAACAAGGAATGGAATTAACAAAAGAAGCTACAACAAAAGGTAAGTGGTTTAAAACCATTTTCTTGTACATGTTATTAATAGTTTTGAAGTGCCCTACAACATGTTAGCACTCTGAGGAGTGCTTGGTTTGTGCACTGTACATGAAGATAAGTTAAGTATGGCACAGGAGGTCTTATTCAGACTGAGCACTGGCAACTAACTTTTGTTTGATGCTGTAATACTAGTTTATGAACAGGGCCACTGGAAAATTGCACCCACTGTTTTACTGCAAAATCCACAAATGTCACCAATCTCTACAATATTTCCACAACATCTTGCAATTTTGGAGTTTCTCAAATTACGTAAAAAATAACATTTTCAAAGAAAACTCTCAAATATACTGATAATGCAATCATGCAAACTTTGAGTTGGCTGAAACAATAAGTGTCAGATGGACAGGGGTTTTCTAAAGGGTTCAGTATAATGCTTCTTTTATTTAATTTACTGCCTGGTTTGGTTTCAAAATCCTATTTAAGTTGTCACAGCAACTGAGATGATAAATGCAGTATAGATGCAAGTTGTACCCTTTACATAAATGGGTGCTATCAACAAAACATTTTGCAAGTGGAATGGTGTGGTTTTCTTTGTGTACATTTCTTTCTGAATGGATTTTGAGTCAAACAGCTGAGGATATAGGATGGTACTATTGATTTGAAACATAAGTCTGCTTCTGATGGAGTTAATGACAGTGGTCCCTACCTTGACAGTCCACCATTTACCCTGTTCATGTTCTGTTACAAAGACTGCAATACAAAAAAATGTTTTTTGTTTTGTTTTGTTCACCAGATAAGTGCACTAGGCATGCGGATGCTTATTTTCAGACACAGCCTGAGATAGTTACATTGCTAAAACAATCAGAGAAGCTGGAGAAAATACATGTAATTATTTGTCTTCCAATAAACAAAAAAAATTATTGCAGTTAGAATAAACAAGCGTGCGTTACAAAGCATTGTATGATGCAGTAAAAAGATGTATTTGTATTTATTTTTGATAAACATTTCACTACTCAGCACTCACAAAATATAATGCTTTTGAAGTTATTTACTATTGATGAGCTGTGGATCAATATATGAAATCTAATTAGACTTGCCGTGGTTGATGTTTCTACATTTTGAAGCTACGCTTCTGTACATAATGATGCATTTCAACATCAGCAAAGTTTCTTCAAGCTCTAAGCATATAGAAGTGACAATATATTTACATAACAATTGAATCTGGCCTATATGTGCTCCAGAAAATAATAGCAGCTGTATTAGGTCACACGAGGTACTGTACAACTACTACAATCCCCGAAAAAAATAGCATTTTTAGGAACTGTTTTTCTATTATTTTCCTGTGGCCCTGCTTGTGAATTAGATGAATTGTAGCCCCTTTATGGCAATGAAACTGTAAACCAAAAATCTGCACCATTTTCAACAAAAAATACCTATAATATGGATAGCTTTATGGAAAAAGTTTTTAATAATCCCATAAACTAAAAGCTACCACCCTATATGTCCATATAGGTTGTTATACAGAAAGATCAAAGAACAAAGCACTGCATAATGGCACTAACTGCATAACGCTTTGTGAGCTTACAGTGGAGGAAAACATGGTCTTGCAGTCACTTTATCAACACAAAACATCCCTAAATAACGCTTTAAAATGGAAAAGGTGGAGAACTCCTAAACACTAAAATTGCCCAAGCCAGTTATAGACTATATAGTGGAGCTTGACAGGATGCAAACTAATACTACAGCACACCACAGGAGAGGTACTGCAGTAAACAAGGCAATTTCAATGACAGGTAAACACTTCTGTCATGCAGTAACTCAGGACAGTGCACTGCATCCTGGCTGGCTCATCTGCATGTCATCCTGTACTGAAATCCCGATGATTTTATACAGAGTTGCTTTTCTCGATCGAAGTAGAAAGGGTACTAGAGAATGAAAGAAGATAAGCCTGCTGCAAGTTATTTTTGTGGGGCACCTGTGATGTGTAATATTTACTCTACAATATCTCATCATCCACTGTTAGCAGTGTGCAACACTTCAAACAAATGTTCACTCTGAAAACACTATGTTTTTATGTTTCTAAAACATCTAACATTAGTGGTTTTGGAGATGAGTTTTAGTACTGACATTTTCAAGAAATTCTGGTATCATGCACCCTTATAAATGTTCCTCCAGGAAGCCTTTTTTTTTTTTTTTTCTAACTCCCAAGCTCATAGAGGTTACTCCAAGGTGAGACACGCTGGCATCACTCCTAGCTCATCACACTGTACAGAGCTGGATGACTTCCTTCCTAGGTACTCTAATGGATAAAAGGGAGGCTGGGATGCTGACAGCTGAATGGGAGGTGGGAAAACTTGCCATTCAAACACCATGAGATCTGCTATATTATGACTATATGCAGTCAGCCACTGCAGCTGAACTGCCCGGAGAGGAAAGAGTTAACTCCAGAGAGTCTGAGTTCCACAGCGCCGAGGGGCGCTTATACCAAAGCTTCTATCTGGCCAGTTTCAAATGAAACTGTCAGATTCTTTACTCCGCTTCACTGAACAGTCGCTCCGAGATCAGCTCCTTCACATCGGGTTCATTTCGGTTCAAGCGAGTATTTTCGGTTCATTTGAACCGCAAAATATTTATTTTACGCATTTCGTTAAAAGCTCTATCTGTAAACCGTAAGTAGAAAATTTAAAGTCTGTGTGGAAATTCAATTATCGGTTTGGTTTTGACCGATCGGTTTGCTTAATTTAACGTTTTAAAGTGTGGTTGGGCTTTTAGAGTGCGGTTCCCGGTTCTTCTCCGGTTCTAAAAAACCTTGCTTTTAAAAATAGTTTTTTCAAATACCCGTGAACGGTTAGGAACCCGATAAGGGTGTCTTGCCTGGCACTGTCATCAAAAGGGCAAGTTTTTGTGAAGGCTGGCATTATGTCTGAAAACCAAAAGAAAAACCGCTCCATTGAGTTTCAACACTGTGGATGTTCAGGGGAAGCCTTTACAAGGCTGACCCACACCACTTGTGTTTATTGTCTGGGTTGACCACCTCCTGTCAGACGATCAGGTGTGTAAAAATTTCCTGCAGCCACCCTGAAAAGAGATTGGGCCGGCTCAGGGAACAGAGAGGCCAAGAAGTCCGCTGACCCGGATGGCCAGCCGGTCCAGTACCCACTGGACCAGAGGAGTGCCCTCTGACCAGGCGAGACTTCCTCGGGCAAAGGGAAGGCTGGTTCAGGGAACCAGTCTCAGCGAAAAACACTAAGAAATCAGTAGGGTTTGGAGTCCAAAATTGTCTCTCAACTGCTGCAGAAATAGCTAAAGCCATACAGATTGTCCAGTCACTGTCTCAGGGTCCTGCCCAACCACCTACAGTTGGTAAAGGTTGGTTCGTTCAGTGCCAGTGGTTCAGGAGTATGATGTTGAGGAATTTTATGAACCACAGGAGAGGGAGGATGAATTTGATCATTACATGTGTGGCTGGGAGGGTCTGGACGTGCCCATTGAACGGACATTTCTCCAGACAGACCTTTAGAATCTCCTCCTATTCTGTCTGAATCCCCTTCTCATTTTATGTTTTACAAAAGGTTGCAGAAATCCTCCAGCTTCCTTTAGAGGAAGCTGTGGATGAGAAGAGGAGCCTGATTATGTAGAAATGATGGATATACCAGAGTCTAGGAGGTTGTCTATTCCTTTGCATAAGTCATTTAGGAAGCAAACAACAAAGATTTTAAAAATCCTCATTCTGTCCCTCCTGTAGATAAATAAATGGACAGAAGATATACCTTGTCAGGCTCTGATACAGACTTCCTCACTGAGCAGTGTAGTCATGTAGGTGTGGTACAAGCTGCAGCCTGTGACAAGGCTAATATTCCTCTGGCCTCACATCCTCCTGATAAGGATTCCAGGAAGATTGATGCCATGGCGAAAAAACAGTATATGGCAGCTTCTTTGGGACTCAGGCAGGCAAATTATATGGCTTATGTGGCTAGATATCAGAAATCTAGGTGGGACACAGTATTGCAGTTAGCCAAGCAGGCCCATGGCCAGCTGGCTAGTGAGTTGGAACAGATGGCTGCTGATGGCATTGAAGCCTCTAAAGTTCAATTTCATACTGCTGTTGATGTTAATGATGTTTCCTCTAGGGTCATGGCCACTTCTGTAGCTTTCCATAGGTTGGCATGGCTCAGATGCACTAATCTGTCCCAAGATACTCAGTCAAAGGCTATGGATTTTCCTGTTGTGGGTAATTCTCTGTTGGGGAACAAACAGAAAACTATATGAAAAAGATGGATGAATACAGAACTACTTACAAAAGTGCCCAGGCTAAGGAGAGGAATGCCACTCCACAGAGGCACGCTCCCAGAGGAGAGGCAGGCTTTTCCACAGGCCTTTTACCAATTTCAGGCCTCCTCTGCATTTGCACAGAGGGGTTTCTTTAGAGGCAGAGGTAGGCGGGCACAAGTAAACTGTCCCCTCCTCTCAGCCTAAGGCTACTGCCAAGCAGGCACCTGATGGGGTGCCAGGGCCAATCTCCTGTACCAGTGGGGGCAGGTTGGTTTATTTCAGCCAGAACTGGGTGTCCCTAACCCGGACAGGTGGGTTCTGGAGGTAATAAAGCCAGGTCTGGTTCTCAGCTTCAAACAGTTTCGAAGATGAGAGCCAGACATTTTCCCTGCAAATCCTTCAGAAGCCCTTGCTTTGGAAGCAGAGGTTTCTTCTCTTTTGGACTGCAAAGCAGTAGAAAGGTCCCTCCTTGCCATCAGGGCAAGGGGCTGTACTCAAGATACTTTCTTACCCAAAAAGACAGGAGAATGGCGCCATTTTAGATTTAAGGTACCTGAACAAGCATCTTTTGAAACCAAAGTTCAAAATGTTAACTCTGACAATGATTTGCCCTCCCTGAGGCCAGGGGACTGGTTAGCTTCCCTGGACCTCAAGGATGCCTATTTTCATGTTCTGATCAGGCCTTCTCACGAAAGTACCTCAGGTTCGAACTACCCTCAGGCCACTACCAGTTCAGGGCAATGCCTGGCCTTACCTCTGCCCAAGGGTATTCACGAAATGTCTAGCTGTGGTAGTGGCTCATTTAAGAAGGCAAGGATTGCTGTGTTTCCTACCTGGACGACTGGCTCATAGTGGGTCAGTTCCCAGATCAGGTAAAATCCCACTTGCAAGTCACCCAGCAGCTTCTCACTTCCCTGGGATTCCTGCTGAATTTACCAAAGTCAGTTCTCGAACCAGTTCAGGTACTAACTTTCATAGGTGCAGAATTGAACTAAAGTTAGCCAGGGCATTTCTCCCCTTGAAGAGGTAGACAGACTCATTGCCCTGGCATCCTCCTTTACCTCTGGGTCTCTCGACCAGCAAGGCATTTTCTGCAACTCCTAGGGCACATGGCTGCTTCCACAGCTGTAGTGCAAGGAGCAAGATTTCAGATGAGGACATTCAGTTCCATTTGAGGGCCTATTGGTCTCAAAGGAGGAACCCCTTTCCAAATTGGTTCCAGTGACCCAAACCCTGATCCTGGCCTTACACTGGTGGCAGGATCAAAGCAATCTAAAACAAGGGGTTCCTTTCATTCCCGTTTCCCAATCCCTCACCCTCACCACGGATGCTTCCCTGTTAGGGTGGGAGCTCACTGGCGACCTGTCCACTCAGAATGTGGTCTCCCAGGAATCTCTGCTCCACGTCAATCTTTTGGAACTCAGAGCTGTCCTTTTTAGCTCTTCAGGCGTTTTCAGCTTCTGTCCAGAACAAAGTAGTTCAAGTCAGGACAGACAACACCACAACAATGTGGTACATCAACAAGCAAGAGGGCACTCGGTCATCAGCCTTGTGCACTGAAGCAATGAAGTTGTGGTCTCTGGCTTACTCCCTGAACACCTCCCTGATAGCAGTTCACCTTCCAGGGAAGGACAATGACCTAGCGGATGCCCTCAGCAGGATTTCTCAGGGCCATCACAAATGGGCTCTGAATCCTCAGTGCTGGGGTCAGTCTTTGCCAGATGGGGCACCCTCAGATAGATCTTTTGCAGCCCCAGACAACCACCAACTTCCTCTGTTTTGTTGCAGGCCTCCAGTGCTGGGATCAGTCCCCTGGATGCCTTTCAGTTGGATTGGAAGGGAAGTTCCTGTATGCCTTTCCCCTTTCCCCTTCTTTTCAGGGTACTAGTAAAATCAGATCTCAGCCCTGCAAGGAGATTCTGATTGCTCCAGATTGAGGCCAGACAGCCCTGGTACCACTGCTTCTGTCCTTGACAGTCCACCCTGCCCTGAGCTTGCCCAGAGTCCACGACTTACTGGCCTGTGCACAGGGAGAGTGTGTATCCGGACCTCAAATCTCTCCATCTCAAGGCATGGCTCTTGAGGAGTTAGAATTGCTGACTTACACCTTTCTCAAGGTGTTTTGGATATTTTAAAGGCTTCAAGGAAGCCTTCCACTAGACCACTTACAATTCTAAGTGGAAAAGGTTTTCCATCTGGTGCTCTGAGAAGCAGATTATCCCAGAATCTGCCTGATCTGCCCATTACTGGACTATTTGGTCCATTTAAATTCCTTAGGCCTTAGGCCAGCTACCTTAAGTTCATCTGGCAGCTGTCTCTGCTTTTCTGTCAGCAGGGAAGCCTGCTTCCTTTTCTTCTCACCCTGTGCTTTCCAAGTTTTTAAAGGGTTACTTCCACCAACCCTCCTTTTGAGAACCAGCTCCGCTTGGGACCTGAATATTTGCATTGCTCAGTTAATGCAACCCCTTTGAGCCTCTGTGCTCAGCAGAGCTCAAGTTTCTGACTGGAAACTGTTTTCCTAGTGGCTATCACTTCTGCCAGATGCATAAGTGAACTACAGGCCCTGTCAGTGGAAGAAGATTTTATCTCTTTCCACAGAGATAAGAGTAGTCCTCAGGACTAACAGAAAGTTTTGCCTAAAGTGGTTTCAGATTTCCACCTGAACCAATCCATCTCTCTTCAGTATTTTTCACTGAGCATTCTTCCTCAGGTGAGAGGAGTCTGCACAGCTTGGATGTCAAAAGACCCTTAAGCTACTATTTGGAGCACCAAGGGTCACAGGTTCGAATCCTCAACTCTTCCTTACCTATGGCGAGGTTGGCAAGGGAAACCTGCCACTAAGAGGACACATTCAAGGTGGATTGTCTCTTGTATCCAACTTGTTATCAAAAACTAGGTAGAGAACCCCTCAGGACTGAGGGCTCACTCCACCAGGGTACAGCTGCATCTCTAGCGGCTGCTAGAGATATTCCCATTCTGAAATCTGTCAAGCTGCTACTTGGAAAACAGTTCACACTTTTACAAGCATTATTCCTGGATATTCAGTCCAGGAGAGATGCTCGTTTTGGCACAGCTGTGCTTCAGAGCCTATTTCTAAGTAGGTTCTGACCCTCCTCCATGGAGGGTACTGCTGTGTAATCTGCATATAGTCATAATATAGCAAGACTTCATGGTGTTTGAAGAAAAATTACTCACCTTAGTAATTGCTTTTCTTCTCATGGAGTCTTGCTATATTATAACCACCCTCCTGCCCCTCTCAGAACTTCTACTTGGGTAGGGGTGGCAAATTAGTGCAAGCACTGTGTCATGCCATTTAGTTCTTCCCTTCACCCCTTTATTTAGGGTTAGGGAATTAGGTATTTCTGTTTTAAGTAATGTTGGCCCCCTTCCTGGACTTGAGTCTTGGGGAAGGGGTCTAATAGTGCTTGTTGGGAGAAACTAATAATACTATTATTCATTGTTATTATTATATTGCTGTTTATATTGTTGTTTATATTGTTGTTATTCCTACTAGTAGGTAGCCACTTGGCTGGTGTAGAGCTTTCCACACAGACTTGTTTGTGAGTGTTAACCGTAAGATCTGACAGTTTCATTTGAAACTGGCCAGATAAAACTTTGGTATAAGCGTCCTCCGCTGTGGAACTCAGACTCTCTGGAGTTAACTCTTTCCTCTCCGGGCAGTTCAGCTGCAGTGGCTGACTGCATATAGTCATAATATAGCAAGACTCCATGAGAAGAAAAGCAATTACTAAGGTGAGTAATTTTTCTTACTGCTTGAGGCTGAGAATCTGTCTGGCAAGATCATGTAGGGATCTTCTAAACAAGAGACAGTGTAAATGAAATTTGTAAGCCATATCTGATTCCTGAACCCCAAAATGAATTTGAAAATCGAGGCCTTGAATATAACTACAAGGCACTATGCTGCAGAGTTAGAACTTCACTTCATGAAGTATTTCACAAAGTGCCCTGCTTCATTTCACCTATATCCTCCTTAGTTTTCATCTTGTAGTGCCCACCTTCACCTGGCAAAGATTATGCATAGTGGCACCTCAGTTATGAAAGAGTTAGTGAGCTGCCACAATGTGTACTGTAGTTTTTGTCACATGAAGTAGCACTTTGCTGGTAAAATTATACAAAGTGTGTTCACCTGTACAAGAAAACTTGTTTTAAATCTGTTATCAGTGCTCCATCCACTATGAAAATAGCCAATGGGATTTACTATAGCTAAGACCACCACAATTAATTCATTCTAAAACAGAAAAGTGAAAATGGAGGGTGTCTTGCTCCAGCAGTGGATGGTTTCTTCTTTACAAGTCAGACCAGAGTATACTCATAATTTGGATCAGAGGAGGAGAAAGGTTGGGTGCTAGACAGTGGCAGGGTGGGGACCAATTGCCTTTTGATGAGTCAGAAGGACAAGCATGTGGTAGGGAGGTGGGTGGTGTGTTTTAATTTTGTTTTACTGACGTGGTGCTGGTTGGAAGGGGATATCTTTTATTGTTATAAAAACTTTCCTGTTCAGGGGCATGCTGCTGAGCTTTCAGAGAGAAGCACCACGTTAGTTTGGAGCTCCATGATTCAGGACTGAAAACCTGAATCAAAAATGCTTGCACTAAATATTTCTTATTGAAAACTGCTACCAAAGTCAACAAGTTCTTAGGGGTCTGTAATGGCTAAATTTATTTCCCCAAAAATTTTGGGAGAGGGCTCTGGCATGAGGGCCTGAGGCTCTTGCCATGTCGAAGCAGGAACCCCTCCTGCTATGCAGATGTGCTCTGACCCAAGCGCAAAGCTTAAATCACAAGGAAAACTGACTCTGGCTTCTATCCAGTCCTTCCTGGATGAGTTTCAGGCAGATGTCCACTGGTCAATTGTCAGAATTGAAACCTCACTTGCTGAAATTACCTCTCAATGTACAGCTATTGAGATGAGGGTCGAGAACATGGGTTAGCAGGGAAAATTAACTTTTTGAGGACATTGATTCTCCAAGAGCATTTTCTGAGACAAATGTCAAACTTCCAGAAGATATTGCCTCTAATCTGGACAAAGATCAGGCAGAAGTCACTGAATATCATCCAGTAAATATTTTGAATTACTGTCATTTGACTGTCCAAGATTCTCTAGTCCTTTGAAGAGTTCTCTTTTCTTTTTCTTCTTTTGACAGGCTCTGTGATGGACTCGATGTGGGAGAAAAGATTGGATGAATTTTGTGTGCTTTTTTCTCCCTCCCAGCGGCCTCTCATTCAGGCCACCTATGCCGTTCCTGCGCGCTGCCTCCAGATCAGCCACCTCTTCACCCCACATGGCAGCCCGGGTAACCCTGGACTTAACCCTTCACTCAGTGTAGGTCCCTCTCAATGAGGTGGAAGGCACCGGTGGAGCTGCCAGTATGATACTTGCACTAGGTGCTACTGGTATGGTGCATGCACTGTCCTCAGACTCATGGTAACAGGAGCTGGCAACTGTCATCCGGTCAGATATGGGGCTCTTTTCCCATTTGCTCCCGAGAGGCATGGTGTGCCACTAACGTAAGGCTGGCGCAGACATTCACCATGCCCCCTTTGTGAATGATCCCAGAACATTACCATTCCCCAAGCCTCTGCTAGGTCCAGCAATCACCTGGTCATGTCCCACCCTCCCCTGAGGTAGGTGAGCCATCAGCCAATGCTCAAGACTTCTCTCCCCAGCGGCTCTCCAGCACCCAAGTCCTTTCCGAACCTGGGTCACTGGCATTGCAAGCAGAAATCCAACCACTGCACTTGACGGCCAGTGAATTTGTATTTTAAGATTGACTTAAGACTGGGAAATAAAAGCTTGGAGCACATTTAAAGTTGATTAACAAAGATACTGCATAATAAGTTCTAAGAAAAAGATAAATGTTTAGGTGAAAATCCTTTATGTTTTATTAAGTTTACTCTTTGTCTAAACCCCATGCTTAATGTTTTCTGAGGAATACAAAATTATATTGTTCTATAATTTTTGTTCTTAAAGAATAAAAAATAAAGTATTAAAAAAATATTTCCTGGGACCATGAAAAGAGGAGGGTAGTGGGAGTAGAGGATGGTAGGCTGAGGTGCATCACTTCAAAAAGTCAGTTTGGTGAAGGTGGGTGGTAACAGTTTGTCACAGTAGTGGGGAATAGAATACACATTCATTTCTTTTAAAGAACCTTGCCATGCAAAGGTGTCTGAAGTCAATAAACTTCACCCCACTAAGTATTGTGTAAAATTCCCAACTTGGCTCCACCTTCCCCAGTGAAGTTTAATTTCACTATATCTCTACCCTTACCTTCTTCCATCTATCGATCTATCTGTCTGTCCGTCTATCTATCTATCTATCTAGCTATAGCAGAGCCAGTCAGAAAGCAAGGTAGTACCTGCAGTAAATGCGATGTCACAAACTACTGCATGACAAAGGAGGTGAATAGCCATTGGATTACACTTTTCCTGCAGCTTACATAGAAACATAGAACCATAGACTTTGACAGCAGATAAGGACCACTTGGCTCACCCAGTCTGTCCATTTCCCTACCTAATGGATAAACTGCAGATTCTAGTTAACCAACAGCCTACTTCCTGCAACCCCCACTATAATTGCCTTATGTTTGTCCCATGCATGTTTGAATTCCCCACTGTTTTAGACCCAATGACCTCCACAGGAAGGCAGTTCCATGTATCCACCTCTCTCAATGAAAAAATTTCCTCACATTACCCCTGAGCCATCTCGCTCTATCTTTAAATTGTGCCCCCTTGTTCTTACACATCTCTTTTTCTGAAGATGCTACCCTCCTGGACTTTGTTGATTCCCTTGAGGTACTTGAAAGTTTCTATCATGTCCCCCCGTCCCTCCTTTCATCAAGAGTATACATATTAAGCTCTCTCAGCCTCTCTTCATATGGTTTCTGATGCAGACCCTGCACCATTTTAGTTGCCCTCCTCTGGACTGCTTTCATTCTGTCTATGTCCTTGCGTAGATGGGGTCTCCAAAACTGCACAGAGTACTTCAGATGGGGTCTCACCAACTGTCTGTACAGAGGGATAACCACTTCCCTTTTCTACTTGTGATGCCCCTTCCTTGCATCCCAGTATTCCCTAGCTCTCCTTACCAACTTCTCACATTGCTTACCACCTTTAGGTCATCTGATGTATGCTACCCCCAGGTCCCTTTCCATTTTGTTGTTGTTAGTACCTCCCCTGCTATTGTGTACTCTTCTCCTGGGTTTTGTATCCCAGGTGTATTACCTTGCACTTCTTTACATTGAATCTAAGTTGCCATATGTCTGACCATTCCTCCAACCTTACCAAGTCCCTTCTCATCTTTTCTACCCCTCTTGTGTATCAACTCTGTTACAGATCTTTGTGTCATCTGCAAGAGTCATATCTTTCCCTCAGACCCTCTGCAATGTCACCTATAAAGATGTTAAAGAGGACTGGACCCAGTACTAAGCCCTAGGTACTCCACTACAAACCCCTCTTTCTTTGGAATGTGTTCCATTCACTATTACCTTCTGTGTCCTGTTGTGCAGCCAGTTTGCTACCAGGCTACCACCCTGGGACCCACCCCAGGGTGGCTAACTTGATTATTAATCTTTTGTGTAGGACTGTGACAAATGCCTTGTTAAAGTCTAGGTAGGCCATATCCACAGCCCTCCCTGGTCTACTACTTTGGTCACCCAGTCAAAGAAATCAATTAGATTCATCTGACATGACCTTTCTGCTGTAAATCCATACTGCTTTGGGTCCTGTGCCCTTGAGCCTCTAGTACTCAACAATTCTTTCTTTCAGAAGAATTCCATCATTTTCCCTACACTGAGGTCAAACTTACAGGTCTGTCACTTCCTGCTTCTGCCTTGCTCCCACCTTTGTGAAGGGAATCACATCTGCCCTCCTCCAGTCCTCAGGTACCACCACATCCTGCCATGATTTGTTAAAAAGCGTGGTCAGTGGTGTCATTAAGTCCTCCTTAGTTCTTTAGGATGCTGAGGTGAATCCTGTCAAGCCCCATTGCTTTGTCCACCCTGAGTTTTGAGGCGTTCTTTCAGGACTCTTTCTTCTGTGAATGGACTGGTGTCAACCCCCCAACCCAGAGTGCTTCTATTGTCTGGTTTAAGTAACTCCCCTCATCTTCTTTTGTGAATACTGAGCAAGCGTATTCATTCAGTATCTCTGCCTTTTCACTGTCTCCTCTGTCCACCTCCCCTCTCCTTTATTAATCTTCACTATCCTCCCTTAATCTTTCAATGCTCCGTAATGTACCTAAAAGGTTTTATCCCCCTTCTTAACTGGAGTTGGCTATTTTTTCCTCAGTTTGGGCCTTTGCTATTCTGACTGCCTTCCCCATTTCTTTCTGCTTTAACTGATACAGTTCCTGTTATGCTCCTTCTGTGATTCCTTATACTTTTTGAATGCACCCTTTGTCCTTAATCTTCCCTGCCACCATTTCGAGAACCATAGTGTTTTTACCACGCTTTGTTTTCTTGATTTGTTTCAAACAAAAGCTTTTGCCTCTATGATGGCAGTTTTGATTTTCTCCACTGTTCTTCCACCCTCCTTTTGGCCATTTGCTAGTGTATTCTTCAGGTATTCACTCATTTTGCCAAAGCCATCCTTCTAAAGTCAGTATCCTTGTTTTGTATGGCTCATCTCCATGGTTGTGCTCATTTGAGAGACACACTGTGCAGTGGTCGCTTGTTCCCAGATGTCTCCGGACTTCTAAATTTGTGATCCTCTCTCCATTTGAGAGTACCAGGTCTAGTATTACTCCCTCCCAAGTGGGTTCCAACACTAGCTGTCTCGCCTGCCCCTGCAGGGCATCGAGAATGACCCTGCTCTTGGATGTGGCTGCAGTACATGTCATCCAGTTATCATCTGGCATATTCAGGTCCCCATCAACAGTATCTCTCCTTTTCAGCCATTTTGAGAATGTCCTCTATCATTTTCTTGTCCATTTCCTTCCCTTGAGATGGGGTCTATATACAACCCCTGTGTGGATTGTGATGCCATTCCCTGTCTCCATTGTGACCCAGAGTGCCTCTTGTTATCCCCTTTACTTCTTAGTTCTGTAGCCTTGATCCCTTTCCTTATGTATAGAGCTACTCCACCTCCTCTTTACCTTTCTGTCCCTTCTGCAGATTGTGTACCCTGGTATGTTGACATCCCAGTCACAGTTCTCTGTGTATCATGTTTCTGTGACTGCCACAATATCCAACTGTTCATCTTCCATCAGGGCTACTAGCTCAGGAAGCTGGTTTCCCAGACTACAGGCATTAGTACTTATTGCCTCCATTTAATGTTTGCTTTATCCTTTATCCCCATCCTGCTCTTATTGCCCTTGTCTATTTTTCCATTTACCCTGTCCTGCCCTGTGCTGAGCTCTGTACCTCAGTGTTTACATTACTACCTGCCATATTTTGTGGGGAGGCTTGAAATTTCTGCCTCTTATCAGCACCCCCTTGGCTAGTTAAAAGTTTGCCAAGGAAGCATTTAAACCTGTCACCTAGAGCTCGGTTCCTTCATGGACAGATGCAGACCATGTGCTAGTATAGACCTTTATCTCTCCAGGTGGACCCCGGTCCCCAGTGAAACCAAAGCCCTGTGCTCTGCATCAGTTTTGCAACCATTCATTAAACTGCATGGTGTGCAGTACCTAGCCTCACCCTTGCCATGGACTGGCAGCACCTCTGAGAAGGTTACCATGCTTGTACCCATCTGAGGCCCTCCACAACTCCACAAATTCATTCTGCACTACCTGATCCCATGCCTAGCTAGGTCATTTGTCCCAAGGTGGACACTGATATCTAGTTCATAGAAACATAGAGGTTGATGGCAGATAAGGACCAGAAGACCCATGCAGTCTGCCCATTTCTTTTCTACCTTATAAAAGTGCCATTGGCCTTTGCTCTGTCAGTGGCCTATCTATTCATACTCATCTGTATTGCTCCCTTATGCCTATCCATGCCTGTTTGAATCCCTGCACTGCATTCATAGCCACCACTTCCTGAGGTAGGCCGTTCCATGCATCCACCACTCTTTCTGTGAAAGAATTTCCTCACATTCCCCTTAATCGGCCTCCTTCTAATCTCATGCTGTGTCCTCTTGTCCTGCTATTTTTCTTATATTTAAACATGTTAGACTTTTTCACCTTGTTAAAGCCCTTAAGGTGTTTGAATGTTTCGATCATATCACCTCTCTCCCTCCTTTTGCTCAAGGGTATACATATTGAGCTCCATTAATCTGTCCTCATGTAATCTTCTGATGCAGTCCCTGCACCATTTGGTTGCCCTTTCTGGACTGCCTCAATTTGAGTTAATGTCCTTGTGAAGGTGTGGCCTCCAGTACTGCACACAGTACTCCAGATGGGGTCTAACCAGTGTCTTGTAAAGAGGATTATTACCTCCTCTTATGACTTGATACCCCTACTAATACACCCTAACATCCCCTAGCCTTACCTACTGCTTTAGAGGTCTGCTTAGATGATTTCAGGTTATCGGTGATGATGATGCCCAAGTCTCTTTCTTCCTTTGTGACTGCCAGCAACTCCCCATCCAGCATATAGGTGGCTTCAGGGTTTCTCTTCCCTATGTGCATTATCTTGCACTTCTTTGCATGAAATCCCAGTTGCCACTCTTCTGACCATTTTGCTAGTTTATCCAGATCTCTTCTCATTCTGCCAACCCCATCTGGACCATCTACTCTGTTGCAGATCTTGGTGTCATCTGCAAACAGACAAGCCACTACCCTGTAGTCCATCTGCAATGTCACTAATGAAGATATTTAAGAGGACTGGCCAAAATGACTGATCCCTGAGGTACCCTACTTGTGACTCTGCATCTCTTCTGACTGTATACCATTTACCACCACTTTCTGAGTTCTGCCCGTCAACCAGTTTGCCACCCAGTTGACCAACTTCTGACCCACCCTGAGTCTACCCAGCTTATTTATCAATCTTCTATGTGGAACACTGTCAAAAGCTTTGCTGAAGTCAAGGTAGGTGACATCAACTGCTCCCCCTTGGTCCACCATTCTGGTTACTCAGTCAAATAAATCTATGAGATTAGTTTGACAAGACCTTCCTTTGTAAACCCATGCTGTCTTGGATCCTGTACCCTATGGTTCCAGGTGTTGCATATCCTTTCCTTAAGGAGTGCCTCCATAATCTGCCCACTACTGAGGTAAGACTGACTGGTCTGTAGTTCCCTGCCTCCTCCCTGCTACCACTCTTGTGGAGCAGGATCACATGAGCCCTTCTCCAGTCTTCTGGGACCTCTCCTGTGCTCAGAGACTCACTAAAAGTTCTGCTAATGGCTCTGCTAATTCCAACCTTAGCTCCTAAGTACCCTGGGATGCATGCCATCAGGTCCCATTGCCTTGTCCACCCTGAGCTTAGCGAGTTCTTGTAGGACCCTTCTTTTGTGAAGGGAAGTGCTCACCTCCTCCCCACTGTGTCCATGGTGCTGAGCTGGGCCCTGCCTACCTTCTCTTCAGTAAATACTGAGCAAAGTATCTATTTAGATAGATGCTTTACAGGATCCTCCTCCTCACATGCCTCCTTTTCTCCTTTCAGCTTAGTAATACCCCTCTGGACTTTCTCCTTTCACTAATGTATCTATAGAAAGTCTTGTCACCTTCTTTTACTGTTTGTGCTAGTGTTTTCTCAGTTTGGGACTTTGCCTGCCTTACTGCCTTCCCTGCTTCCCTTTAGGGCAGTTTGGTATGTCTACCTATCTTCATCCTGCTGTGTTCCCTTATATTTCCTGAAGGCCAGCCTTTTGGCTCTGATCTTTTCTGCTACAGTATTTGAGAATCAAAGTGGTTTCCTTCTTTGCACTTCCTTTTCTGTCTAACACAATGGGATGTTGCTTCACGTATTGCATCCTTAATGCTTGCTCACTTTGCCTGTACCCCCTCAACTGTGTTTCTTTTGCCAGGGCTAGCTTAACTCTGTTGGCCATCTTATCAAAGTCAGCTCCTCTGAAGTCCTATATTTTTGCCTTGGAAAGGGATGATCTAGATGTAGTGGCCAAATTGAACCATACCATGTGATGGTCACTGGCTCCCAGGTGACCTTCTACCTGGAGATCTGTGATCCCTTCCCTGTTAGTCAGTACTAGATCTAGGATAGCCCTGTCTCTTGTGGGTTGTTGTACTAGTCGTTTGAGGCCCTCCCCTGCAGGAATCCATCATGTGTCTAGTTCTAGCAGATGTTCCTGCTGGTATTGACCAATCTGTATCCGGCATGTTGAAGTCTCCCATTATCAGAACCTCCCTTTAGCTGTTATGTTTTGTATACCATCTAACAATAATGTGTCTATGTCCTCCTCCTGGTCCAGGGTCCTGTAGACAACCCCAGTTCTTAGCTGTCCCATTTCCTGTTTCCAGGGTGACCCACAGTTCTTCTGGCTCCTTATGTGTATGCTGAATTTCTTTAGCTTTGATATTTCTATTGACATACAGGGCCACTCCACCCCCACCTTTTGCATCTCGATCTCTTCTGAACAGTACATAGCCAGGTACTGAAGTCTCCCAAGTGTGGTTACTGGTAAACCACATCTCACTAATGCTACTATGTCCAGTTTAGCCTCTGACATTATTGCCTGCAGGTCTGGGATCTTATTTCCCAGGCTGAGAGCATTTGTGTACATGATTTCCATTGGCCAGATTTTGGTGTGTTAGTTGTTGGGTGAGGTTTGGCAATTCCCTGTGCATCGTATGGGGAGATGGACCTTTTTCTTACCTGGTAATGCAAATGAACTGCAAACATGCTGAATCCCTGTTTGACCACTAGCTGAGGGAGGGTGTTCTTCCATTCAACATATGGGGTGCTGCACCCTCCCCATTTGCTAGTTTAAATATTCTGGAAGATGTCAAACTTCTGCCCCAATGCACTGACTCCTCCTTAATCAGATGCAGTCCATCAAATTTAAAGAACTTTCACTCCCAGAACTGTAGCCAGTTCCCTACAAATCTGTGTCTTTTTCCTGGCACTCAGCCTTGATCCACATGTTTAGCTCCCCATCTCCCTTTCTCTGACCTTCTGTCCATCTGCCCTCTCCCATACTGGCAGGATCTCAGAGAAGGAGATGAAGGATGAAATGGATGATAGTTTGTCACCCAGCCTGGTCAGGTGCTCCTTGGTCTCACAACTGACCAGCTGGCGAGATCATAGTCCCTATGTGTACCAGGACATCAATGTTTTCTCCTGCTTTGTGAACAATTTTAGCAATGTGGTTAGTGTCTCTACACACTGATGTACCTGGGAGACATCTGACCATTACCCTGGCTGGAGATGGGTATCAACTCCCGAATCATGAAGTCTCCTATGATCAGAAGTTTTTGAGTTCCTTTTGCTTTTTTGTTTTGGTTCCTGATTTGGGTCAGTTTTGTTGTGCTAGTTCCTGTGCTGCAGTCTCCTGCTCTGCAGTGTCCTGTGCCACTTTGATTTTGGAGATAGAGACAGATACCTGTTTGTAGTGTTTATATGGTTTTGGAGGTAATATGTTGGAGAGCACAGAGTGATGGGGTGCCGATTTGCCCTCCTAACCACCTGCCAACCTCCTGGACCAACTACCCTCTGTGGTCAAGGTTCTTCTGTTGGATGTTGGGGAAATGGCTGGTGGTTCTTATAATGTATTTCTTCTTGAATATGAAATTTGAGTGCACAATCTCTGCCCATGCTGCCCGGAGCTGAGCCCTAAGATCTCCAATGGCCCAACATGTAGGACAGTGTCCAAATCCTGTAAGACTGTCCTTCTGAAAAGTGTTCCAGTACCTGCAGTTAATGATATCCATTCTAGATAAGTTGCTGGGTTTATAACCTGGTCGGAGTAATTAGAGGAAGAAAATGCAAGTAATGGTTTGATTTTGTGTTTTGTTTTTGTATAACTTGTTATAACAAGTGAAATTACTAGTGCCCCTGCAAATGAGCTCACCTTGTGGATGCCCCACTGATCTGCCCCTTCCTGCTTTGCCACAGAAAATGTCACAACTGTGGTAGCCTATAAAGGAGTACAGTGTGGGTGGGTGACTGGGCCCTTCCCTGCCAAAAAGAAGAACCACAGATGAAAGAACAAGGAG
Organism: Neoceratodus forsteri; assembly: GCA_016271365.2. Lineage (NCBI taxonomy): Eukaryota > Metazoa > Chordata > Ceratodontiformes > Ceratodontidae > Neoceratodus > Neoceratodus forsteri. The sequence goes on from CM028132.1 coordinate 1,320,626,743, forward strand.
GTAAAAGCAGAAACAATCAGTCAACAACAAATGCAGTAACCTGAAAGCTTATCCTAATGCTAGATAAAACTGTAAAACCTAAAGCACCACCTGTAATAATTTCAGAGAAGATATACCCTGTAAGAAACACTTTGCTACAGAGAAAAATAAAGCAGTAACAGAAGATATAACTTGCAAAAGACTATTTGGATCAGAAGATTACAGCAATAATCTGTTACCACACACCTGTAGGCACACTTGTAATAATGCAGAAGAAGGTATACCAGCAACAACAATTTGAATCAGAGAAAAATAAAGCAATGAAATGTTAGCAACAAACAGTAGCAATCCTGTGAGTACAAAATAAAAATAACAACATGCAGTAAATCTGCTTAGCCAAAAGAACTCTTAATCCATTTTCCTTGCTCTGGTAAGGTTCTCTGCTCTGTCCTTTCAAGCAGTCTTAGAAGGAAAGAGCTCAGAAGCTAGCTGCCTTGGCCAGCAAACCAAGTCTTCCTCTTCTTTTACCTTCCCTGTCCCTTCTGTAGATTGTGCACCCTGGTATGTTGACATCCCAGTCATGGTTCTCTGTGTACCAAGTTCCTCTCCTGGAATGCTGCTTCTGCAATCCTGAGGATTCACTTCCTGTCCCTCCAAGTGATGGCACCAGGCAGGCACCTTACTTCCTTCTCCTCTCCCTTCTCCAGTTGTACCCCCCAACAAGTGAGTCCCCTATCAGAAGCTGTTTCATTCCCTGTGGTGTCCCTTGCCTCCCTTTGTGGGTCTCCCTTGTGGACATCCTCAGCATTCTTCTGGGTCTCCACTGAGGTGCCATCATAGAGGAACCTTGCTCTGCCAGAATGGCATATGATTTGTGTGGGGTACAACTAGAGGCTTCACCTCTGGTCCACCACCCCACCCTCCAGAACCAACTGTGGTCCAACTGCTCTTCATGCTTGGCAACCTCTGAAGCAGTGGTTATGGCAATGGTGCTCTTTGAGTGGGGGAGGCCTCCTTAGTCCTTGCTAGTTCAGCCTGGAGGTGGGCAACCTCCTCCCTCACAACTGACAGTTGCCTGCAAATAGGACAACAATGCAGTTTTCAGAATGTCTCCGAGACTGCTTCCCCACAGCCAGTGCATTGTACCACTCACTACATGGCCCTCTCCTTATAATATACAATATGTAATATATAAATATATATATATATATATATATATATATATATATATATATATATATATATATATATATATATATATATATATATATATATATATATATATATATTTATTATTATTAGTTGTGGTGTGTACCTACCCTTTATGCACTGTGCTGGGTTATTAAGAATATGACAGTTCTGCCCCAAGACCTGTTGAGGAAGTGATGTCAGAACTTTGGCTATAAAGGAAATGCCATGCCTGAAGGGGTTAGGGGTGGGGAAGGGTGGGGGTTAGTCCACAGCCACTGGTGACTGTTAGAAACAATCAAATACACAACTGCTCCACCACTCTGGTGAGTACTGCCCTTTATAGTAATTCAACCAACACCACAATTTACTAGACCACTACTCCTACATAAACCACTCTACTGAGTCAGGGATAAAACTGAACTCACTCCTCAGCCAGCAGGACACTTTTAAAATGTTGCAAAATATCCTTCCAAATCCTAGGTTTCAACCCCAGGAATCAAGCAAATTCAGTTGTATCTCACTCCTCTGGTTATAACATTACTACACTTTTAATGGAATCCTGCAATTCTCTGCTTAATGCCAATAAGGAAAAAATGAATCTTTTGTAGAAAGCGTAGCTTCCTTCTTAACAAGTCCCCAACAATATTATGCCTTACCAGGTTTCCAGGTCCTAAACGGAGTTATAGTTTGTTCTTTGCAGTGTAGCAAGGTTCTCAGCCTCAAGAGACAAATCAAAGTCATTCTGACTGGCTTCTAACTGTGAAGGATGCCTAAGACAGCACAGTGATGAAACCCTCCCCTGAGCCAATTGATTGACTAGTGACACCTGTGATTTAAGCAGGCCTTTCAATGTAGGCACTCTGCTATGTCTGATTCCAATACACAAACCTTTCAGTGAAACCAGGGATAAAAAACGTAACTTCTAAGCAAGCAGGACACTTTTAAAATGTTGCAAAATATCCTTCCAAATCCTAGGTCTCAACCCCAGGAATCAAGCAAATTCAGTTGTATCTCACTCCTCTGGTTATATAATTCCTACACTTTTAATGGAATCCTGCAATTCTCTGCTTAATGCCAATAAGGAAAAAATGAAACTTTTGTAGAAAGTGTAGCTACCTTCTTAACAAGTCTCCAACAATATTATGCCTTACCAGGTTTCCAGGTCCTAAATGGAGTTATAGTTTGGTCTTTGTAATGTAGCAAGGTTCTCAGCCTCCAACAGACAAATCAAAGTCAGTCTGACTCAAAGCTTACATAGCCCAGTTTAGATGCAACATCTCATTTTCAGTGGAGTCATATTTCTACCCAATGTTACAAATAAGAGGACTGAAGCTCAAGAAAAGCATTGTCTAGTACGACCATACAATAAGTCAATAATTGTAGTGGATATGATCCTGGAATTTAGGCATCTACTGAGTCATGTTAAACATTGAAACACAGAGTATGACAGCAGATAAGGACTGTTTGGCCCACCTAGTCTGCCCATATTCCATACCTACTGTAACACTGTAGACCCTACATGATCTCTGGCTCCCCCATTCCTACCACTAGGGTTCCCTTATGCCTGTCCTATGCCTTCTTGAATCCCATTACAATATTCCCTCTTCTGTGCTCTAGCCACTGGATCACAGTTTATTCAATTTAAAGTATCAGCAGAGGATTTTCACACAGCTGAATTGATGGCATTGCTGTTTTTGCCCAAAAGTAAGTCAACATGAGTTGATTTCTGTCCGAAACAATTGTACACAGTGACACTCCCTGATTAGCTCTGGTCTTGACTTAAAGCATCTGCAAGCAGACATAGATAATAAAAGTTAAGGTCAGAAACTGCTAGTTGCTAAATGCAAACAGTTATCTTTTTGACAGTTAAGCCACTCTTCATTTTCACAAGATTATAAAAAAGATATTTCAGACAGTGCATTCAGAAAACAAAACTCAGTGGCAAAGCACATTTACTGTACGTTTTCATGTGTGAATTTTAAAGCACATTTTCACTTTCAGAAATGAGGACATACATTTATTTGAGTTTGGTCCGTATCTTGGCCCAAACATGTACATTCCTCAGTTCTATGATTATATAAAAGTGTCAGCAAAACCTCACCATTTCTAAATCTACATAGGAGTGTTATGCATCCCCAAAAGGGAAGACTGCAGGAGATCAGGATGTTTCCTTATTTTATCCCCAACACACAAACATTTGTCTACCATTAGATTAAAATCAAATCAAGAAAAGTCCTTAAATGGACACTAAGCAGTTGCAGTATCTATCCAGACAATGTGCAAATAAGTCATGCAATATCTCTGCAAAATTGCTTAGTCTGACTTGCACACTGGAAACTCTGTAGAAATAACTCAGTGAAAGGCACCTTTGAAGGCAAGCTTGAGTCCCTAAGATTGTGTTGTTATCATTATGACATGGGTTATGTTTAAACAACAAAAAAAATCAAGATATGTGCCTTTTTTTACAGTTTAAATAGGGACAGTGTTACTGTATCCTGCCAACTGGCAAAGTAGTACGCAAAAGTCATGCATATCTTACTTACTTTATGAACATACACATGCCAGAAATACAGTCCTGAAATGTTATCTGACATTTGTATGTTCATAAAAAAATAACAGATACAGGACTCACTTTCATGTGAAGGTCCACAGTACTGAACATTACGGGGAGTTATACACAGAATAGTGCTGAACTTCTCTCTCTCTCTCTCTCTCTCACACTCCTCCTTTCCCTACACCATGGGGACACACACTGAAGAAAGAAACACTACATGAAGTTACACTGCAGAACGTCTCACTGTGTCTCTGTCTCTTTCCATACACTACATAATCTCTGTCTTTTACATGTGATTATTGTTTGCCTTTCATTATCTGAGCTAGCTCATGCTTATGCTTTAGAGTATGTATAAAGTTCAGTTAGACCTCTGGGTGTAATCAGTAAATATTGTAAATATTGCACCATAACGGGTCTTTCTGTATAGTGGTAAAGCATCATCTACGTAAAATGTATATTAAGGCTTTGCCACAATAAAGTGAAACACTATGGGGACTTACAGTGAAGAAAGAATTGGGCGTCGGGTGATGGGGATGACGCAAATTGTGGTCACCTTCTGGCTGGCTGTCATTCCCTTTCCTGATAGCGTGGTGCTGCTGACTTCTTGTACAGTACAGGAGCTCTCACAATGTTAGCCACAGTGACCGCCAGGTCAGAGGTCTCACTGATATTTAATATACTCTCTGACACTAGTATAAAAGAGCAGGGTTCTGCAGGAATGGTGGGGAGAGAGGAAATGCGAGTGCTCTCTCTCTCTCTTCTGTGTGTCTCTTTCCCTGTGAGTCTATCTTCACAACCCGTGCTGTCATTCAGAGAAACAGAGGACACACACCAACAGCAAAGAGACTGTTACTGTCTGTATTACAACTGACAACTCAGTGGTATTGCAGCCCCACAGTACATCGCCATTGTCCCATGTTTAATGGTTGCCTGTCAGGTTTCTGATCTTTGGAAGCTAATGAGTCCTGTCTCTACATTGTGATCTTGCTGTGGGAAGCTTCGCCAACTGTGGATTAAACTGTGAATTTAACCCATGGTCAGGTGATGCTCTTCAGTCAATTAGGTTTACTACTGCTATGAACCCATGTTATAACATCTTTTAATGAATACTTGCCTGTGTATTTGCAATGGCACCCAAATACCTTGGTACTCATTATTCGGTAATTTTTAAAACAAAGAAACTAGAAAACTTCTAGTACTCCCCAGGTGGCCAAAGCTAGTTCCTGTTGCATAGCCCCTGGATCTGAGGTGAAGTATCATGGCTGCACACTCCTATTATGTGAGTCAACCACCTGCAACTTCATTTTGTTTTATTTTTATTTTCATTGGCAATCAAATGCCACCTTTATATGACTTTCCTAGTCCTTTCTGCCACCTCCTCCCACTGTAGTCATTTTAAACCCTACACCCCATTCCCAATACCACTGACAATTTTAATTAAAAGTCAGATGCCAGGAGAAGACAATGTCATTTAAAGATAACCGCCTCACTAATCCAGCCCCCAGTCCCTGAAACAGATTTTGAAGAGTCTCTCAATCCATGAATTTGGGTGGTTAGTACTCTGAAAACCCAGCTAACTCAGCTGCACCCTTCCTACAAACCACATAGTGCCCAATCCACAGTTTGTCATCTGACTCAGTGTAAGTGCAATCAGAGCACTACTAGTAGGGAGACATTACTACAGAAGGATTCAAATCATTGATGGTACTAGGCAGACTGACCAATCAGTCTACCTAATGTTATCAATGATGCCATTCACTACAACACCTCCCTCCCCCAGTAGTGCACCTGATTGCTCCTACAATGATGATTGTCTGATTGGCTATAGTTTGTGGGAGGTGTCTACTGAATTAGCCATGTTTTTGAGTACAGCCTTCCCTGCAATCTTGGATTGGGGCTGTGGGAGACTTTTAAAAACTGTTCTGGGGATGGTAGATAAGTTAGGGAGGGTGTTATCTGTAAATAATGCTGCCAAGTCATGGCATCAGCATTTTTTTCTTATTAAACTATCTGTAAGGCTGGGAAACAGGGGTGGAGGGTAGAATCAATTATATGGCTGGTTTGTCTTATATACCAAGCTTGGCTTCTTGACACAGATACAGATAGAGCAGGGTCTTTAATTTGGAAACCAGTTTCCAATCTTTTGGATACTGCCGATGTTAACCTCTTTGTAATCTACATCTAATATTCAATGAGCCTGTAGGGTGAGCACTGTCCATAGAAATCAGAGAACCATGGAAATAACTGTTTGTTCCCAGGTGGAACAATAGTTATCTTTTTCAATGAGGAATAGTTAAAGGGACACTGTCAGCTTTTTAGTTGTATTTTAGGTCATGTGTGATCAGTATGCCTTTATTATCACAAGTAAATCAACTGATCAGATAGCCCCAATATGTGGTAAAATGTAAATCTGTATCTTTTTACAAATTTGTTGCACTATTCTCCAGTTGAGCCATCTGTCTAACTTCAGCTGCCAGCCAGAAGCATCTTGTTGCAATGAACACAAGTCTAAAATGGTGCCACGCTCATTACAAAACTTGTGCATGAACTAGTTTACATTTAGTTTGGTCCTTATTAAGTCAGACTTCTGTCCCAAAGAGCATACTTTTCAGAATTAAACTATGCCCTCTGTAGAAAAACTCAACCCTGGAAGTGGAAAAGCACTAACTTTGAAAAAGGCAGCCAAGATCACCGAGCATGCACAATAGTGGTCATGTTATTTCACATGCTGGGGATCTTGGCTCATTCTCAAAATTAGATTTTACTACTTCTAGTGCTCGATTTTCTTACACAAGATGATAGTCCTGTTCAGAGTACTACACTCTTTGTCACAATGACATCACAGTGTTCTACAAATGGCTACAATGTTGTATTAATTTTGAACAGATTCAATCATCTGTATCATTGGAGTGCTTCCAGCTACAGGTGAGCCCAATATCTCTTTTGGGTGAGTTTTCTGTTGGCTTTCAAACTATGTTAGCCACTGCAGATAAGTGTTTACTTTTTTTTTGTTAATCTGTTTCTTCTCTCCTTCTGACTGGTCCCCTTCCACCAGCCCCAGCCCCATCACCCCAGCATACACTGGACTCACCTCTGCTTCTGAGGTGCCGGTTGGCTGAGTGTGGTGCCTGCGGTGTCGGCATCATCCCACCAATGCAGTTTTCTTGGATTACATCCCAAGCATGGAGAAAAGGTGTGCAATGATGCCAATGGACAGAGGATTGCACGTGCTTCTGCATGTGGCATGTTGGGCATCTGCCCTACATCTACCCTACATTATGGATCTGTTGTGCCAGCTCCAGCCACTGCCAGGGGCCAGTCATGCAGCAGACTCCATCTCACCCCCTCCCCAGGAGAGGGAGGCAGTCCTCTGAATGCTCTTCCTCTCCCTTCCCTGTGACCCCTGGCAGCCCACTACCACAAACATGGGTCAATGGTATGGCAGGAGGTAGGCATGAATGCCTCAGCCGTCCATACCACTGGGTCAGCCATGATAAATGTTTACCTTTGAGAAAAAAATTAGTCTATTCAAAAGACACAACACAGGGTGACACAACTTACTCAATGCGGTGGTACAGTGGTGTGTCTTGGCCTACCAAACAAAGGTCAGTGGTTTGATTCCCAGTGGGAACATTTATTTGTAACAGGGTGCAGGAATACACTATTTTCCAGTGAAAAAGATGTTCCAGGGCTAGAGGCATGGGGCGAAGTTGAAGGAGGGTGATTTAGAGGAAACATGAGGAAGAATTTCTTCATAGAAGAAGTGGTGGACAGGTGGAATATCCTGCCAGAGGAAGTGGTGGGGCTGGAAAAAATCATAGGATTTAAGAATGCATGGGATAGACATAAGGGAATTCTGGAGGTCAGGGGTTAGGGCAACAAATTTCTAGAAAAAAGTAAAGGAACTTCCAAGGTCAATTAGCCAGACTGGGTGGGCCATAGCCCTTATCTGCTGACAGTGTCTTTGTATCTATGTATCTAATGTATGCAAGACAAACCTCAGAAACACAGAACACACTCACTGGAGCATTACTCTCTGGAGAAAAGAAGAATAAGAGGACATATCCTTGCTATATGAAATCCTCCAGGTTAATGAGCTAAGGGAAGATATGGGTTTGAATACAAGGTAATAAATCACAATTTATGAAGTCATAAAGTTCAAGTACTGTAGTGAGCAAGCCATCAAAAGGATGTCTGTACATATTTTTACATGCAAGACAGTGATTGTGGCATGGAACAGTCTACAAGTTACTTCTGGTAACTCTCTCAGCTTCACTTATTTTAAACATAAGACTGGATGCATATACTGTATGACAGAACAACCTTACAAGCTATCACCCACTGAGAAGGGGTCTTGGGTGTTATACCTCCTACTGTTATACTGTCCAAATATATTCCAAGTATATTACTTTCATTTTCATTGTTCAGCAAAATCTAAACTATTTAATTGTGTATAATATTTAAGGAATGCTGAGGAATACTCTCAGTGGTTGAGGCTTTTCTCAAGTTTCTGCATCTTCTATTCACATTATGGTGGTTTTGCACTTTGTACCCTAAGTCATTGGGCGTGCAACTTTGTGGCCTTAGGCCTTCCCTTAGTATCTGTCCATAGGAATCTAAAATTGCATTCTGTTTTATAATTCACCATCTGTTGTTGTTGATCTTTCAGGCATTTTATAGTGACCATTAGTTCTTTCTGGTTTCTTTCTTTCTTTTTTAGTTTTGGAAGCTATAAGTTTTCCCGTACTACTGTTTTGACAATATCCCACAACCCTATTGGATTTACATCTGGAGTATCATTTTCAAAATGATCCTGTGTCTCTCAACCTAGTTAATTTCTTAACCTTCTCTGATTTTAAAGGGACACATTCAACAGCTTCAAAGTTCTGTGCTGAATAGATTAAGAGACATGTCCATGCAAAATGAGGCTTAATCTGATAGACTCAATGTTGTCATTCAGCTAGAGTGTACCCTCACTATATCTTTCAATAATGCCCCATAGTAGTCAAAGCAAAAGTAAAATTTTGTGTAGAGAGGAATAGTAGGTGTAATTCCTCATTCTGGTGTGCAGTGCTCTTCATAAATCTTTTATAGCTAAGTATGTGAGGAGTTGTAGCCACGTTACTTACAAATCTATTCTGTTACCTGTAAAGTGGTATCTAATATAACATATAGAGTATGGTTAAAATCACCTTTTTGATCAAAGTCCTTTAGTGTTTTTGATTGCCAGTGTCAGGAAAAGCGTACAAAGGCAGCAACTGAAACAGCACAGGACCAGACCCAAAACAAAAGAAAAGGTGCTCACAACTTGCAGGCAGTTTGCTTGCATGGTCTCCAAATCCTCACATAATGATATATTCCATTAAACAGTGTCAGGATAAACAAAGGCACTTTATTTTCAAACAAGACACCTGTAAGATGGTGAGGAGCAACAACGTCATTCAGGCTTAAAGGACATTCATCCTGGGGTCCATCCGATTCATTTTTCGTTGCACCGGAGGTGCTGCTTCTCATCTCTCTTGCCTTCAGCTGGGTTCTCCCCTATCTCTGCAGCTGCCTCCAGCTGCCCATTTGTTCCTCTATTTTTATGTCTTTTCCCCTGCCCTTCTTCCTGTGGCTCCCACTGCTTCTCCCCTCCATCCCTTCTCAGTTGGCACTTTGGCTTCCTCCCTCTGCTTGCCACCCCCCTGGTGCTTATCACCACATCATTCTGGCTCCCAGCTCCCCATTTGTCACGCCCGTTCCTGGCTGCCCTCGCATGTGTTTCAATCTCCCTCTTTCCTGTTTGCCCTGCTCGTCTCTTTCTTGTGGGCTGCCTGGCAGTCGTGGCGGCCTCCTCGGCTCTCTCTCTCCACATCCCGCCCTCTCTGTTGTTAGCTCATACTGGAGGACATGACTGCTTTCAGTGCTTCTGACAGCGTACCTGGTTGGGCCTGATGCCCTTCTGTGCCAGAGTGGGTGAGTTGCCTGTCCTGCTTGTTTCTGCACTGCCTCACCTTTGCCTGCAATTCCCATCCATGTCTGCACAATTTGTCTCAGTTCGGTGGCTTGTTCTGCGCTACCCAATAGCATGCTTTCCATTCTTTGCTTCAGCCCTGTGCCTCCCTTGCATGTGTAACCTCTTTCCCCTTACTTGGGTGTTGTGTGGTGTATCGACTCTTGGACTGCATTCTTTCTTCTGGCTGCATTAGGGTACTTATCAGTTGCTGCTTTTCTTTGCTTTTGGTAATGTGCTCTGCATTCCCAGTTTTCATATCACTACAATCTCCATCGGTTTTACTTGATCTGGGTTGGATTCCCCTGCTGGAAGGAGCCATGTGCTTCATTTGCCACTGCATTCATTCTGCTTAGATACCTGGTTGCTCTCTGGTACCTTCATCCTTCTTTTCTCCAACTCATGCTTTTGGTTGAAGTAACTGTACAGTGCAGGTGATTTCTACCTATGTGTGCAATTGTTCATGTCTCATTCTAACCTAGGTGTCTGCCTGATCATTCTGTACTGCACCCAGTGGCTGCTGCATGTCATACAGCCACTCTGGTGGGCTCACCCTGCCCACAGGTCTTATTCCTCTCATGCCTCACCTATCTGTTCCAGCCAGTCAGACTTTCCACATCCTTCCATACTATGCCTATCCTGTCTCATGTCTCATGTGCTGGCATAGTTCAGTCTGCTGCTCCATGTCCTTTCTGTCATTCTTCCTCTCGTTGGTCCTCTCTCTCCTTCCTTGTCTGGTACCTTCTTTTGGGGTTTTCCCTATCCTGCATCATCCTCTATCAATAATCAGCCATCAAGGAATTGCTCAGTCATGGCTTCATCTCTCCTCATTCTCTCTCTCATGCCTTTGCTCGTACCAGCCATCACGGATTCATTCCTCTCATGGATTCCTCCTCATCTATCCCTGCTACCTCGATTGACTCCATTGCCACTCCAGTGAAATGTCTTCCTTCCGTTGCCCTTTGCTGGGAGCTGGCTGGAAGCTCTTCCCCATCGTTCAAGTTCCTTTGCAAGTTATTTTCTGAATCTACCGCCTATCGAGCTCTTACTCACATCGCTCTATTCAATTCCAAATCAACTTCCTTTCAAAGTCTACTTAGTCAAGTTGCTTTCCGAGCATAACCCCTCCATTTCGCATACCCTCTGGTTCCAGTCATGCCTTCTTAGCCTTGGAGTATATCTCCTTTCGAGAGAGCCTCATTACTTGCATCACTCTATTTAATCCTAAGCTATCTCAACACCCACAACATTAGGGTCTATTCGTTCACATCACATAATCCTGCCTTACTGGCTTCCCTCATTGGATCTTATGCTACCTCATCGATCTGCGCCCTCCGTAAGCAGCATCATGTTCTCTCTCAGCCTTATGTTCCCTCTTCAATCTGTGCTTTCTTTTGGGATGTTCCTATCATCCTCCTTACTCATGTCCCTTTAATTACTGAACCCTTCTCTTTAATGAGATACATCCTAAAGTAAATGTCATCAGCCTGGAGGAAGGCGACCTAGGCCTTGGATCCCAGAGGTTTCCTCCTCAAAGGGTTTTCCTCTCCTTGAGTGCCAATGGTCATATATTAGTTAGTCCTTTCTTAGGTTAGTTAGGTTCCGCTGTTGGATGGAGGCAGATGGTGGCTCCGGTTTTCCTCTCTTTTACCTTGTGCACCATGAGATGAAATATTTTACTCAGTGTGCCTCTCCAGGTGAAACATTTTCAATAAAATAAATTATTAGGAAGTCAGCCCTTATCTTCTCAGAATTCATTTATTCATCATCCTTGCCTCTTGATGCTCGACACCTTTTGGGCTTCTTTCTAACCTACCTTTAGCTGATGCAATCATTCTTGCAGCACCTGTGAGAACCCTCCTTTAGGGTTCCTTGCATCCTACCCTACAGGGTGGTATTTTCCACAGATAGAGGCGGGAAGCCAGAAACTAAATCCAAGTTACACAAGCATCATCTTATATCATCTCATCCGGTTTGCATAAGCACATCAAATGGGAGGCTTTAAGCCTGAGGTTGATGGGCAAGCAACAACATCTCTCCCCATCAGGCTTAAAAGGACAGTCATCCTGGGGTCCATCCAGGATTTGTTTTCATTTCTACCATCCTCCCCTAGTCCTCCAGGGCTCATCTCTCTTACCCAAGGGCTTCTTCCTAACCTACACTAACCCCGCCTCAATCATTCCCATGGCACTTGTAGGGGAGGAACCCTCCTCTAGGGTTTCTTGCATCGTACCTTACAGGGTGGTATATCGCATGGATAGAGCGGTGGTAAGCCACAAAGCCAAATCAAGTTACACAAGCATCATCTTATATCATCTCATCAGGTTGCATAAGCACATCAAACTTGTGCTTCTCAAGCCTAAACAGTGCTGCCAGTGGCAAAACATTTAAATGCCGCAGTTAAAGTCCCATAGTCCCAGAGTGAGAGCCACTCTCCAGTCAATGACACATCTTGCTGATGGAACTGGTGACTGCAAATGAGAAGATCAGGTAAGTGTGGTTTAATGTATTTCAATGTGTTTTGAACTTTTATTCATAAACTTTGTCATTTCTGAATATTTCTACACCACATTTTCAACATGGCCTTTTCTGGACCATAACTCATGATCAATGGTAATGAAATTATGCAAATGTGGGCCAAACGATGATTTTGTGATTGCTTTGTGAATTCAACTTTTGGGGATTTGAGAATTTTCACTACTAATGCGATTCCATTTCTTGAGCAAACCATGTCAGATGTGATCGATATACCATCTCTATGGTCAGCACATAGCCATCAATCTAAGTAGCAACACAGGTGGCAACATATACAGTAACATAGTCATTTAAGGTCAGAAGGACACTGTCCCCGCGGTTTACTCCCCAGCTTCATAAACAGGGATAAGATAAGTATTTCTTGAAAAAAGTACCAGTTTGTAAGTATACCCTACCCACTGTATTACACAATGTACCAGTGATTCACCTGGTAAACAGAAACTTCTCAATGCTTAACATAAAGGCCGTGTGTGTTCACATCATCTGTCTGTGCTAGCTGGCTGTTCTATTGGAGAAAAAGTGCCTCCTGGCATTACCCTGCATTTACTAAGCCTGAGCTTCAGGCTGTTTCCCCTCTTCCTCCTGCAGGACACCAGATCAAACACCTTCTTCTCTTTGATCCGGTCAATGCCATTGTATATAGGGCAGACTGAGATCATATTCTGTCTCTCTTTTTTTCTCCCAGGTGAGCAAGTATGATTCCCATCATCTCCCCATAGTTCATGTCCCTGATACTGCTCATTCTTTTTGTAGCCCATCTCAACAGCCTCAGTGTCTTTTCCTATTGAAGAGATCAAAACTCCATGCAGTACTCAGGGTGGGGCCTGACCCGGCTATATAAACTGGCAAAATTAATTTCCCTGATCTTTTAGTCACTACCCTTTTGATGCACACCAACATTCTGCTGGCCCTTTTGACAGCAGTAGTACAATACTTCACCTGCTTAAACCCCTTTGTCTATTATGGCCCCGGATATGTTTCCTTCTGAACTGTAGCAAGAGGAGCACCACCAAGTCTGTAGTTCATACCCTGTTTTCCTCCCCAGATGTAGTATCTTGCACTTCACTACAATGAATCTAAGGCTCCAGGAGTCAGACTAATTTCCCAGTTTGCTCAGATGCTCTAGGTGTTTTCCCCATCCTCAAAGGGAGCCCACCATTCTGACTAAATTAGTGTCATCTGCAAATTCAAGCAGCGGCAGAAGACCCAAGTGCCAGACTCATTAATAAGGATGCTGAAGTGCAGTAACCCCAGAATGAATGAGGGAAGACACTAAGTAATCCTTTCCACTCTGATTATTGCCTTGCTGCCATCTTCTTCTGCTCCTGTCTCCCAGTTTAGCAATCTACCTTATGAACTGAGTTGCTGTCAGTGATAATTGGCCATCTACAGTAACTACATATATCTATATACAGTATAGCCATTTAAATCCAGACCATTTCAATTGTATTTTCTGTTTTACAGCTGGATACATCTGAATATTAATTGCAAAAACTGCATTCATGTAGTCATTAGGGTTGAGGAATACAAAAGTGCACAAAGTAGTGAAATGAAAAAAACAACATTAGGGTTTTGGGTCTCTGAAGTATAGGCAAATCAATGGTAGGATCTTCCTTGGTATTTTCAACCTAATGCCCACCCACTTCCCCCAGCCCATAGCCTCCTGTCCAAAGTACAAGGTACAGTTCCTGGCCAGTGCCTCATAGTGATAAATATGGCTCGCCATGTGTTGCCAACAGAATCTATCTTTGGTGTCCTGCATGAAGAAAAGTGATCACATCTGACCTCCTTTGCTCAGGGAGGGAGTGGGAATTAGGTTAGCAACCCCAAGGAAGACCACACTGCTGATTCACTAATACAGGCAAATTTGCTTAAGCATAGCTGTGGGACTTGGGAAAAATTATGCATTTAAGTGGGTTAAGAGATCTTGGTGTTTTCAAAGCCTGGCGGTGACCGTTAAACACCATAATATGCTCTACATGCACCACAATCCAGGATACACTCATAGTAGTGCACAGTACAGTCAAGATACTGTGGTGCTGACATCCTGACCCAACCCTTACACCAGCCTCCTGCTTCTCTTCCTTTACCTCAGTGTGTTTCTCCAGTTGGAGCACTCCCAAACAGCTACTTTCTTCCTGCTGCTGGATATCCCACAGTTTGTATTTTCACCATGCCAAAATTCACTAATTTCCTCCTGCTGCACTGTGACAACACCCTATCAACCCTTGCAATCTTGGTCACATGATCCCATGGACCTCTTGTCTCTGTGCTAACACCCTAGCAACCATAATCACATGGTCTTGTCTCTTTGGATTTTGGAGATCTGATTTGTTTTTGGATTTGATATTTAGAGGAGTTTGATTGAACTTGGCTGGGCAAACAGTTTGAGGAAAACATAATGCAGTGTGAATTGGTTCGAGTGTGATTTGCTTGTAAGCTTTATTTTGTGTTGCTTTGACTTTTTTTATTCGGGGTGCTCGAACTATGACTTGATAGGGCAAACAGGCAAACAGTTTAAAACAGAAAAATGTACTAGTCTGTGCTAAAAGTTTTAAAATGGTCAGTAACCTTCAACTGATATGTTCGGTTTTCATAGCTCAGTTGCAGATATTCTCTATGTCATAAAATGCCTGGTTGTCAAAGCTGGCTGAGTGGCACTGAGGGTTGAGGCGCTGGATGCCTTACCTTGCACCACACCAGTGACCCAGTTTCAGGAATGGACTCTGGTTGCTCGGGAGTCAGCTGGGGAGGAAGGATCAAGCATCCGGAAGACTGTTCTCCTTCCTCGGGTGTGGGGATTTGGACTGCATGCTGTTGGCCAACACCGATTGGTGGCTGGGGGTCAGCCATGCACACAGCCACTCAAGAGGCTGACCCATGTCTAGGGTGACTGGCTGCCTCCATGGAGATGGAGACTGCCTGCCACCCATTGCAAGATGTGGGTGTGGGAAAATGGAAAATTCCAGGACCCAGCAGGACCCATGAAGGCCAAAAAGGCTTAGAGATATACCCTCCAACGGAGGTCATCAGATCTGCCGGGTCCATGGCAGCAGAGAAAAGAATAATAAAAAAAATGCCTTGTTGTCTTCCTCAACACTGGCAGTATGTTTGATATAGTGGTGTATGGTCAGGAGGTCAGGAGAGACTGAAAGACATCTTTGGCTGTCAAGGCTGGCACAGTCAATTCCTCTTCTCCTCCTCATCATTATCATTGTACCTTGTGTCATCACTATCTGCCACAGATGCAGCAGTCTCATCTATACCTGTGCACTACAGATAATCTCTACCTCAAATAGCTCAAAACAGACTGTGGAATGTTACCTAATGCTGCCACAATTTTCTTCTCCTATTCATCACCATCATCTGTGCATTCCGTAAAAAGCCAGCTTTGATGTAATAATTGTATATGGTCTGCACCTTCACTTCAGATCAAGCCTGGCTCAGCATATTTATAGCACCTAGATGGACATTTACCTTGCTATGTCAGTGGCTGACACAGCAGTGCCATTGTTGAATGCTGTGATCACAGTTGCCAACACATTGGTGGTAAAGGAACTTCACATTTCTGATGATTCCCTGATCCACTGGCTTGATCAGGGATGTTGTATAGGAGGGAAAAATGACTTTTACATGGGATAGATCAATTTGAGGGTGTGCTGTGCAGTTGTCAATCAGGAACATTGTATGTTTCTTTCTCCTCTTCATATCTTTGTTGAAATCTTTCACCCATTCAATGAAGAACTCTGCAGTCATCCAGGCATTTTGGTTTGCTTGGTAGGTCACTGGCAAGACTGAAGATTAACACCCTTAAAACATCTAGGGTTTCTGCTTTTGCCTATAATCAGTGATTTTGTTTTGTAGGAGCCATCCATGTTAGCACACACTAGTGTGTGAGGCGGTCTTTTACCTTCTTGCTTCCTGAGATGCTATCAGACTTAAAGGTGAGTGTGCCATCAGGGGTGGCCCAATAAATTCGGTTCCATCTGTATTATAAATGCAGTAGGGGGTAATCAGACACCAGGGTGGGCAATACTAAATAGACCCAGTTTTGGCAGAGGCAGTGCCTGTGTCCTTCTTCTTCCCATGCAGCCGTTTGAAAACAATGTTGTGCCTCACCTTGAACAGCACAACCAGCCATTGCTCAGCTCAAACTCTGGCTTCCCATGGCATCTGTTAATTTCCTAGCCTTCTCCTGTAGTAGTGAGCGAAACAAGCATGTCGGATGCAGAGCATGCTCAAACCAGAAGAGAGCATCCTCAGCTCCTGCGTCCTTGCCCTCACATTCATTTCCACCCAAGGTTTCCATTCATTTTAAATTCTGCAGAATCTGTGACTTATTTTTAACAGTCTACAGATCTGGTTCTGTGATCTCTGAGATGCCATGCTACTTCTGTTTGGGAGGTTCCAGGACTTGACAGCAAGTTTAATGCCTTTACTTTTCAGCAAGAAACAGCTCTTTTCTCTTATTTGGTGTCTCGGCCATCAAGACATGTTTAGAAAAACAGAGATCTGAATGAATCACAAGGACTGCAGTTTTATAGACTGCTAATTAAACAATTAACAGCTCCTTAGTCAATGCTTGGAGCACTTATTGTTCTTTGTACTTGTTGCTAATGACTACACAATGATAGCTGCTCAGCAATTAGGTGTTATGGGAACTTTAAAAATCTGAGTTTATATAGGTGGCTTGCATGCCTTTAACCATGCTGCTTATAATAGGCACAGATAAGAAAAGAGGTGAGAATGAAAAAATCATTAATTAAAGCGGGATTTGTGATTAAGCGGCATGCAATTAAGTGGGTTCACTGCACTCTGGAGACCAAAACCCTAATGTTTTTCATTTCCTTACTTTGTGTGCTTTGTATTCTTCAACCCTAATGTCTGCATTAATACAGTTTTTTGCAATTAATTTCCCATCTTTTTCTGACAGTGGAATGGTATCCTCATTTGCATATTGGAGACAAACCTGACCCAGTGCATGGGCCCATCAGGCCTCGACACACATGTCAATAACTTGTGAGGAAGGCTCCCCAGCCCACCACAGTGTGTTGTGTCTATGCTGAAACACTGCCCCATCCCTACCAAGGCTGGGGCTGGTGCTGAATGCTGTAGCACTTACCCCACCAGCCTTGGTCCATTAAACTGGCTCACTGAGTTCACACCGAGCTTAGGTCACTGGCTGGAGTAGGTAGCATGGTCCTCACTGGTCCAACAGACCTCCTGCAAATATTGTTACTTTATATTTTTATGACATTCTGACCCCCAAATTTCAACAGTCTTTTTATGACCCTCCTTCTGAACATGATTGGTGTCATTTAATATCATACTGGACAAAATGTAATTTTGTGCAAGCAGTTGAAATCACACATTGGCTAGGATGAGAAAATAACAGCTGTCATGTTCATGAGGTGGTGAGACAAAATGGCTATGTGAAAATTTGGGGTTTAAATATTAAAATTACCAAAGTTATGAGCATGCATGGAAAATTTCAACATACCTCAATAACTCTTGTTTTTCAATATTTTGACCCCAAACTTTCAAAGTAGACTTCATATGACCCATTTCATGAATAGAGATGTGGCGAAGTAAAACTTCACTGGCAAAGTTCATACAGAGTGGGAAAAGTTGCACTTTGTGGAGCTTTGCTAAACTTACCCAGAGCTGAGAAACTTCGACTTCACCTGAATTGCAAAGATTTTGCTGCAAAGTATAGAATTTACAGGTGAAATTACACACTTCTGTGGAAAAATTCCACACTTCAAGATATGTGAATTGTGCAAATTTTGCTAATTATACTTCATGAATTGCATGAAATTTATGAATTAATTAGCAGAATGAAGTTTGCTGACTTTGCCCATCTCTACTCATGAACCCAGTAGGTGAAAATTTTCAAATTCATAGCAAAATGTCATTTCATGCCATAGGTGTGAAAACACATTTCACCAGGATGTGAAAATGGCAAATGTAATGTTCATGAGGTGGTGTGAAAAAATGGCTATGTTGAAATTTTGGGGTAAAAATATTGAAAAATTACCAAAGTTAAGAGTGTGCATAGAAAAATTTCAATGAACACTCATAACTTGTTGTTTTATATTTATTTTCATAAGCTTACAAAATGACTTCTTTGGGACTCCATCTCATGAACACTGGTGGTAAAATTATATTAATCGGGACCAAAAGTGATTTTGTGCAACAACTGCAAATCACCTTCTTGGCCTGGTAACATAATTTCACTGCCACTGTTCATGAGTGGGGTCCAAAAAGGCTCATGTTGAAAATTTGGTGAAAAAAATCATTAAAATGACCAAGTTATAAAGACAAACTCAAAATGCCATTGAAATATATTATATAGCACTTACCTGTTTTCCTCAGTTCCCGGTTTGGCACTGAAGAGTGAAGACATGTCTCTGGTCTAGAGATGATTATGGTGTTGGACTTTGGCTCAGTACATATAGGGTAGGAGGGGTGGCGTGTTGAGTGAAAGGTTGAGATGGAGGGTTGGGGATGGTGGCACACAATGAGGACTGTTTTCACTATTTCAGGCTTTGGAAAAAAAATACATGGGGATGATATTTATTTATTTTTACAGGAAAACAGATGGGCTAACACTGCTTCCAATACTGAGATAGGTACACCCAGTGTCAGGATGATACTTAGGGGCACCAGGAGGGCACTCTGGTGTCCCAGATTGCTGGGGGTTGTGTATACCAACAATGAGGACTGGGTATCGGTGTCAGAAACATCATAATATGGGTTTGTGTGGGGAGGACCATCACGGAGGAAAGGGGACAAAAACAACACCCGGTGGACACCCTGGTGTCAGATTCTCGTAAATTACATAGTTACACTGGCACCAGGGATTGGGTTAATGCAGCTAATTGTGTCAGAGACACACACACACGGACACATAGCAGTCTGGCATTATCAACAAGGTGCTAATATTCCAACTGACAAAAACAGCTGTTTCATATAATACAACCTGACATGCTGTTGCAAAAACTCAGCTATTTTAGAATGTTGATTTTTCAAACTGCACATGCTCACAAACAGACTATTTTTTCTTAATAATTTTAAAACCACTTAGCTTTGGGACATGAAAAGCACACAAGCACAAACATTGGGCAAAACTCTATGAAACCTGTGTGTTTCAGTTTTCAACTCTAATCTTTTAGTTATAATTGAGCAAAAAAATAGCTGAATCTTGGTGATTTGGAGATTTATTGCCTCTGTAACTTTGCCTCACAGAACCAATCCCATGACATTTTCAGGATCCAGAGATCTTGCACTGACGCTGTGCTTTCCAACTTTCATGTACATCAGCTGAACAGGGCAAAGTTAATAATATGCAAAACTTGAGTTTAACATTAAAGTACGTACTCAACCCTAATATCCAGGCACTACCATACCTGTATACCACAGTTATAGTTATAATTATAACCAGGGCAACTGGAAAACTGCAGAAAAAGTTACCCAGAATTGCATAGTTTTTGCAAAAATTGCAGGAAAGTGGGGAGTTCTACTATAGACCCCAAGTGCTTCACAATAAAACTTTTAATATCTTCTGCAGCATGTATTAGTCAGTATAAACTGCTAAATGAATACACTACCACTTGAATATGTTTAAAACATAAAGAAAAGTTTCTGTTCCTAACATGAATACTAGATTGATAAGCTATCATAAATATTCCCTACCTCCCAAAATTGAAAAACATCTGCCTCATAAAGTGCTAAGCAGATTCTATAAAGTGAGCCACAGCAAATCAATATTAAATAAATCCCAGAAGAAATCTATTTTTCTGTTTCTGGATGTAGAATAATGAAGTTTGTAACACGGCTCTCAGTCGGGGTCTCGAAAGCAGCGGTAAAACAATCGCCACAGCTGACTGAAACGGCGGTATTAACCCACGCATAATGCCCGGGCCGGTCAGTACCAGTTGTGGCTATGGAGGCCGTCAGGTAGCAGCCCGCTCGGTAGTACCTAGATCTGCCAGGGCGAGGAGGGTACAACACTGAGCTTGCAATTTACAGGGTCAGGAAGCGAAGTCAGAAATGGGGCGCGCCTGGCAACACTGATATACAGAGGCAGTTGCACTAGGTAGCCATCCTCACTATCGTCTGATGCACGCCTGCTGGCCAGCACTGGGTCGATCTCACGGACAGCGGTCAGTTCTATGCACGCCAGACGGCGAAGGATTGATCCTCGCTGTGTCGCAGATGAAACCGCTGGAGTGGAGAAGCTGCTGCCACCCATCCCTACTAGTATCTGAGCCATCGAGCTGTTTTGACCTCGGAGAGGACCGTGCAGCCAACCCAGCAGGTCCCAGTACAGGCAGACAGGCACGGATGCGAGAACATAGAACAGTTGGAGCTGCTGAATCATTGAAGTGCGCTCCAGGGCGTAGATTTTGCCATTGTACGTAATAAAAAAATTCTGTTTTCACACCTGACTCCGCCTCCTGTATTCGTTCGGCTCCGGTACAACAGAGAAATAAATGATAGTACGGGCAGAAGGTAATCCACGCCGGAAGCGTACGGTAACAGAGGTTCTGCGGCGCGCGCAGAGCCTCTACAGCCTATCACCTTCTGCTTGGGCTCTACCGTGATTAATCGCCCACTGGGCGCCTTCGTGCATGAGCCCCTCAGCGGGCATTAATCCACCGGTAGAGCCTCAGCTGGCGGTGATTAATGCTTACCTAATCAATAGCTGTTTACAGTGCTCTGTCAGCTATTCATCCAGTTTGGTACAAGAAAAATAAACAGATTGAGAGGTGAATAATTGAGTTTTAGTAAAATGTTAAAAGTGTTTAATGTTCATAATTTGCACTGTAAGTACTGTACACTGTTTTGAAATTGCATCTTTAAACATTAAAGGTAGTAGGTTACTGGGGCTGACAGTATTGCCTAAAGGTTAGAATAACAAACAGTGGATGCATTTGGTATACCTAGCAGCCCTGGGTTTGATTCCCACAACCTGTACTTGCATGCTGTGTGACTCTGAGCAAGTCACTTAACCTCCTCAGTGTTGGCATTTGTGCCTAGTGAGCCTTACTTGGTAACCAAAAATATAAGCAAATACAAAGATAGTTTTCATTGCATCATACAGTAGTCAGGGTACCCTGTAATTTACCTTTGTTTTACTCTAGCTGCAATGATTTTGTTTAAAGATAAATGTTCAGATACATTTTATGTGTTTCATAAGATTGTTTTAGACTTTAGTCAGGTTTTATTGTAGTCTTTGCATGTGAGCATCTATGTGGTAGATTGCTAGGAGCAAGATCACTGTTAGCAACAAGCATATTCAAGTTTAGAATCAGCAGGGCCAGCCAAAAATCCTCAGCTGTTTGAATCAAAAATAGTTTGAATGAAAGTATGTTCACAAGGAAAAGCTGTACTACCACTTGCAAAAGACGTCATACTGTAGTTAGCACCTCATTTAGGTGACTGGGATAATTTGCACCTTTTCTTCCATCTTTTGTTTCAGTCTGTGTGGCAGCAAAATGTTTTCTGATAGATTGCTTCAACACAAAACAAATGTTATGTGTGTAAGTGTACTTATGCTTGGCCAGTGGATTTTGAAACGAACAAGGGCAACAGACTTCTAGGAAAACATAAACTGAACTTACAAGCTCAAATGGGCAGACTGGGTGGGCCATAGGCCCTTATCTCCTGACACTGTCCATGTATCTATGTAACAAGACAAGGATTTAAAAAGCAAAATTTCTCTTAAAACCCTTGCCCTATCTTGCACTGCATTGTTTCGACCAAACCCAAGTCTGTATAGCAAAACTGTCAATATATTTGAGAGTATTTTATTTAAAACTGTTAATACTTTTACACAGTTCAATGTAAAAACTAGAAAATTGCAGAACATGTCAGTTTTGTGGAGAATGGTGAAAATTGCAGAGTCCACAAAAAATTGTGGGTGCAATTTCCAGTGCCCTAGTTATAACTAACATAAAACACAGAGAACACAGAGGGACGTCATGACTATACAGTTTCTGAATACTTTAATACAGTTAAAATGTAACCCACAACATCATAAGATGCATGTTCTCTTGACACATTTTGGATGAAATATCCTTTATCAAAAGCTTTTGATAAAGGATATTTCATCAACGCCTAACAAACATGCATTTTATGATGTGGTCTGCGTTTTAACTGTAATAAAATATTCAGAAACTATCTACTGTGACATCCTTATGTTTTGAAATGCTGATGAAGTGTCAGTTTTCTTTGTTTTGTGCTGGTCTACTGATCTGAGCACCATAACCCTTGTGTGCACTCCTCTGTGTTAGAGTTATAACTAGCTACACTGTGTAGAATGTCTTGTGATTACTTCACTGGTTTACTTTGCCCAAAAGCTTGTCATGTGCCACAGTATCAATGGCCTACCTGAAGTCCTGATATAAGGGCCCAATTCTCAAAGCCCTAAGAGTGGCGCTAAGGTGCCTGTGCTCACATGCCTCTGTATTGATCCCTGGTAAGACCCCACCTGGAATACTGCATCCAGTTCTGGAGGCCACATCTCAGGAAGGATATAGATAGCCTGGAGGCGGTGCAGAAAAAGCATCAAAGATGGTGCGGGGCTTTCACCAGAAACCACAAAGTCAGATTCAGTGAACTCAATCTATACTCCCTAGAGCAGTGCAGAAATTGGGGGACATGATAGAGACATTTAAATACCTTAAAGGCAACAACAAGGTACAGGTGCAAAACCTCTTTCAGGTAAAAGACTATAGCAGGACAAGAGGGCATGACCTTTGCTTCAAGGAGGTAGGTTCAGGAGCAATATGAGGAAATACTTCTTCACGGACACACTGCTGAACTGTGGAATAGCCTGCAGGAGGGTGATGGGGAATTCAAGGTTGGGATAGAACAGGCATTGCAGGATACTCAAGCAGACAGCTAAGTGGGGGAGTAGGAAAACAAGGGCAGACTTGATGGATCATAAGGGCCCCATCTGCTGACAACTTCAGTGTTTCTATATTTTAACATAAATGGCACAAGTGGCACCTTGCTCAAGTATTGCCCCATTGCTATTCTGAAAGGTAGCTTGCATCAACCACAGGCTGTCTGCCCCAAACAGGGTTTGCATTGCACCTGCACCCAAAATTGGGCTGCAACAGGGCACAAGGGAGCATGTGGCAGACAAAATCTACCACAGCCCTGTAAATGGGATTCTCATAACTCTCCCAGAGGGAGAAATTCTAAATACCCTTAGACTAGCCAGGGCTGGGGCTGGTCTAAGGGTAGTAAAATTCCCCTGGGAGAACTGACTTATTGTGACATTGTGACAATGCTCTGATGATCTAGTGGTCCCTCCCCAATGTCCCCATAAGAGTGACAAGCACCAACCCCCATACCTGGTGGTCTAGCAGTCCCATCCCTGCCCCAATATGCTCATTGTTATTCCATTTATACTGGTTGTCTAGTGGTTAATCCCCCACCCTGATATGCCCAATATGATTCCATTTATCCTGGTTGTCTAGTGGGCCCTGGTCCCTCCCTGATATACCCATTATTATATGAATTAACCTGGTGGTCTAGTGGCCCATCCCTCCACCCTGGTGAAGTGCTCACACCCGCACAGCCCCAACACATACCCCAAGCTGGGACCAGCACAGCCCTCTTCCACACCTCCTCAGCTGTCTCTGACTTAACTGTCACTGATCGCATAATACAATACAGTAGGTGCTCATAGGGCATCAGTGAGCTCCTATTGTATTGTATTATAGATCAGTGACAGTTCAATGAGAGCCAGCTGAGATGGTGTGAAAGGCTGTGCTGGTTCCAACTTGAGGTAATGGGTGAGGGTGGTGTGACAGGCACTTCTTGCCAGGGTGGGGGGCAGGACCACTAGACCACAAGGTTAATTCATAATAATGGGCATATTGGGGTGAGGAGATGGATCGCTGGACCACTGGGTTAAAGCAAATAATATTGGGCATATCAGGATTGGGGATGAACCACTAGACCACCAGGATGACATCAATTATTTGAATGGGCATATTGGGGTAGGGGGAAGAAGCCACCAAGGACATTGCTGGACAGGCGCACAGCCCTTACAGCTTGTAGCAAGTCCTCCTGCTGTGTGTGTGTGTTTGGTGCCTGGTCTGGCTTTCTGCAAGCCTAGGAACTTGGCTGCGGGACCCTGTCTGTTAAAGAATGGGTGCACAGGTTCCTGGTGCACGGGCATCAGTGCAAGCTGCTGTTGCTTGTGCAAGTCAAGCCTGCTTTGAGAATCAGGCCCACTATGTCCATAGCCTTGTCCCTGTCACATTCTCTGATTACCCCCTCAAAGAAGATGATTAGGTTGATTTGGCATGATTTACCTTTCAGAAAGCCATGCTGAGGGTGGGGGAGAACCTTGCCTCAACCAAGTACTCACAATTACTCTGTTCTAGATAATGGCTTCAAGACATTTCCCAGCACTGATAACAGGCTGAATGTCCTGTAGTTGTTCTGGTCCAACCTTGACCCTTTCTTGAAGATATGGAGTGTAGTTGCCACTTTCCAGTCCTCTGTCACCATTCCTGTCTAGACACATTCCTGAAAGATTATGAAATATTTGTATAAGTGGCACTGCCAACCATTTCCTTTATGAAGAAAGATTGGGTATACTTACACAAACATTGCACTCATGGAGGCCAGATGAGGAGGAAGTATTAGAAAGCATATCTTTACATACAGTGTTGTTAATATGTGAAATACAGTAATCTATACTATGAAGTTATGAAACTAACACTTCAAATATTTAAAGCAGAACTACTGTTGACAGATGTGTTATAGAGATTTGCATTAGTGATTGCATAGCATAAATAAAGTTAGCATTTTGGCTAATGAAACTGGATGTGTGCCTGTACACAAAGTAAGTATATGTTAACTGTTGTGTGACAGAAGGGTCAGAAAGGATGGACACTAAGTCTCTTCTATAAACATTCTGCCATGTTACAGTGCTATTCATGTATGTCACTATGTTATGTACTCAAGTAGCAGCCTTCTTTATTTTCTGTTTGCAAATGATCACTAGACATACCTCCCAGAATTAATGACTCAGCATTTGGTATCTAACAGGTTGCAGCATTATACAACAAGCAAACCACCACTGTACTGGCAAAGATTCTCCTGTATTTCATCCCTCATATCCCTTTATTAAATTGTACACTCAGTCAAATAATGCATTTCTATATGATGTCAACACTGCAATTATATTTCTAATTCTACCAGTTTATCATCTGATGCACCCATGAATTTAAAGAAAATGTGTTGTAATAAACCTCCAACTAATACTTGCATATTATTGTAATGATCATATTTCCCCATAGTTACAGGAATCTAATTTACCTGAGGAAGGGCTTAAAGAACAAATTATGATACTTTAGATAAATATCAACTGCAGATAACAAAAATACTTTAAGATAGCATTAGGCAAAACAAGGGTAGGAAGCAACTGCATAGATATGAAGATAGTAGCCCTCACCATGTATGAGCGTACAACTCCTATCAAAAAGCTGTTTAGTCGATCTCTTATGTTTGGACAGTTTCTGAGCAATGGAAAATGGTCCAAGTTACTCCCATATACAAAAATGGAGACCAGGGGTTAAACTCGAATTACAGAACCATCTCCATCCTCTCCCCTATCTAAAGCCCTGAGAGGGTAGTGGCCAACCAGTTAATGGAGTACCTAAGCAAATACAATGCAATGCCCTTACCAACACAGATTCCACAAAGAGCACAGCACCTCCACTGCACTCTTATAGTACACAAATTATATTCACGCAGCCCTGAAAGCAGTAAACAGGTGGGTCCATAAACATTGACCTCACGAAAGCATTCAACCTAGTTAATCAGCATATTCTCTTAGTAAAACATCTTGACCTGGGGCTGTCTCCTGAAACCATCAACAGGTTCTGCAGCTACCTTATTGATAGAACCCAGCAAGTAAAAATCAATGGTACATTTTCCAGTGTTAGGAATGTACTCCTTGGTGTCCCTCAGGGATCCATCCTGGGACCCCTTCTTTTCAGTCTATTTCTTAACACCCTTCCTGACTCATCCACTTTGAATAGCCTGCTTTACTGGATAATGTTGTAGTATTAGCTAGCAATAACCACCTTGGGCACTTACCAGTGAACTACAAAGTAGCTTCAAAGATCTAGAGGAATGGTTACACCAGAATAAATTACTTCTCGACTACAAAAAAAAAAGTAATGCTGTTCTCTAACTGCCAAGCTAAGAGGAAAGCAAGCCAACTTGGCATATATAATAGGAAGGGTGAAAACCACGAACAGGTTAATACTTTCAAATACCTGGGTGTCACTTTAAATGACTCCCTTACATTCAACTTGCACATTGACAACATCATTAAGACTGCTAATGCTAAACTAGGTATCTTATTTAGGCATCGGAAGCCATCACACCTGAAGCCATGAGCGTGGTAGTCATCAGTTCCATCCTACATGTCATCAACTATGGGCTAGCAGTGTACAGGATAGCCTCTGACTCCTCACTAAATAGAGTCAAGATGGTAATGAACAAAGCATGCAGATTAGTGCTAAACATTGACAAACTTACCCACACCAGCACTCTCTATGCCCAAACTGGGTCAATGAAAGAATCGTGTGCGGGTTTGCCTCCTGTGTAGAAGGCACTTCTCAACCTAACTCCTCTAGGGATCAGGCAATATTTCAGCTAGTGCTCACCCCACATCACACAAGAAGTGTGTCAGCAATGCCCACAGTGTACAGCATAGAATAACTAGTTTTGCATAGTGGTCTTTTGCCTACAGGGCCTTGCAATGGCTGAATGGTCTCCCTCCTTCAATACTGAACACTGACAAGACTGGTCTTTTCAAAACTGATCTCAAAAACACTTCACACAAGTGGGAATATCGACTGCTTTGAATAACTCCATGCTGGAACAATACTTGGTCCATGGTGTCATCCCTCCCCTACCTCAGCAGCACACTATCCCTATCCTCTAATCCCTCACTACCATGCCCTCTTTCCCAACCCATCTACCACCTATAGCACTAACCAACAACCTCACCCAGTGCTGACCAACCCCTATTTCCACACCGCACCTTGCTATTCTTCTTCCCTCCTGGTTACCACTGCTTCCCCTCACCTATCTTTATAACCCTGATACGCCTCTGCTAATAAGGGCATGGAGACAGTGTCAACATTTGCTCAAGGCAAGGCTATGTTCTGCTTCTTAAAATGATAGTTTATTTAAAATGAAACATTTGTATTAGTTAGCTATCTCCTCTTTTATTGTAACTCAGTACTGAATCCTATTTTGCCTGTGTATATCTTGTCTTTTTGACATGGATCATTTGTAAAGGAGCTATAAGCTCAAAGGTATTTGTAATCAAAAGTATCAAATAAATAAATGCATAAACAGACTGTTAATTCATAACATTCATGCATTGTTTAACTAAACATTTGTTCAATACTTCTTAACTTATCATAAAGTTGAGTAGATGCTCTAAACTTTAGAATTGTGGACTTCCAAATCTAGAGTGATTGAATTTACTTTGGAAGACCTTCATTACCAACCTCAGACACTAGACACATTCCAAATTATATTCTTTGTTGATGCAGGTTAGGCAAAAGGTGGATATACTGTATGGGCCTGCAATATATACTATAGAATACTACAGTCACCAAGGTGAAAGTCACAGTGGTTTGCAGGTTCAACTTGTTTTCTAAAACAGGAAGCATTAAACTTAATGCACATGTTATGTTCTACAAATTACAAACATTAGACTGGGGTAACCACTTGATTCACAAAAATATATGGATTTTCATTGACAACAAAGTAGAACTGAGCAAAATTTATTTTATTTTATTTATTTAGTTTTTGTTGACTGGGTAAGTGCACTGGACAAATCCTGCCTATTTCAGGCATGACCGGGGAGAGGAAGGGGATACAGATGAGTGCCAACTGACCTTGAACCAGATTAAGCTGTTGGTGGTGGTATGTTTAGTGAATGAGGACATTTGGCTAAGACACAGAAATTCCCTACTCTTTTTCGATAAGTGCCATGGGATCTTTAACATCCACCTAAACTACCACCAATCCAGGCAGATGGAACCTCGGTTTAACGTCTCATCAAAAGGCGGCACCTCAAGTGCAGCACCCACTCATGCTGCACTACTGTGTCATACTGGGATATTAACCCAAGTGCCAGATGTGGGAACTGAACCCACAGCCCTCTGATCTCCTGGCCTCAGAGGGAGTGTGGAATTCTGCCATCAGAATGTGTGTGGAATCTCACTTTTGCTTCCAAAATGTTTTGGGAAATTTCATTTAAAATTCCATAGACTTTGGAAAAGCATGTCTGTGTAACCTGCAGAATAATTTTCCACAGATCATGCAAATCATGGTATATTATTCTGCACACACGGCACCACAAATCGACTGCTTTACAAATGATTATGATCTCACGAGTAGAGGATAAACAGGTCAGGTATAGAAACAGGTCAGCATCAGGTTCAGATGAATATTAAGAGATACATATACTATAGTATTGTCTCTGAATGTCCTTCATAAATAGCCAGTGAAGGTGATTATTGATTTGTTTTAAAATAACACATTTGCAATGCTTTTCTAGAGGCATCAAGCGATCTTTAAATCATTTTATCAGTTTGCACTTATGAGCAATATAGAACAACCAGGGATAAAACTAATATGAAGAGCCAACAATCTGAATTTTCAATTATTTCAAACTGACAAAATGAGTTCATACAACAAAAGCAAAGCAGATGTACAATCTACACATAATAAATGAGATAACTTTATTCTAAAAGAGTTCTTCAGAGAATCATAAACAGGGTCACATCTTTAGGGAAACATGAATGCCTTCAATTGAACATACCCAAAAATTAATATATTATACACTCTAATAATTGCTATACCACATAACCATTGCACATTTGATGGAGTAAAGATGTGAGGTCATCTTATCATAAATTACAGCACTGTAAAAATTATTTTAATGTATGTGATTAACCTCTGCTGCCCTACCTCTCATACACCAGAGATGTAGTATTAATTGCCTTCACTGGACTGATTAGAATGACCTTGCTTTAGCTTAAGGTTTAGCCACAAAATCTGAAGCGAGAGCTCTCCCAACTCCCTAATAGGAGGTTGCATAGATGGCTAAGAATAAGCATGCTGATGATTTTTTGATTAGATCATACCTACGGATGGTCAGGTCATACAACAAATTTGACTTTGCCTATTCATTGTCCAATCTTGATTGATTGCACATGGGTTGACAGGTGCAGGCTAGACCTAACTGCTTCAGCTGAAAATGCTTTATCCTAATTTTATTTATTTAAGAACTGGTAACTGGAAAGGCACACCAAGCAAAATTTCCAGATATGACCCAAGGGAGAGGAAAACAAAACAGCAAGTAACTACAACAGAATAGATGTTTACAAACAAATAAGGTGCAAACAACAGTAGTACAAACCTGGCAAGGTGTAAAGTTTTCAAGATACGGTATCAGGAGAAAGAAAATGTGCAACATCCTGAAACAAAATCAAGTAACAGGTAACTAATTACAGTGAAGAAATGGAAAGCATACAACTGTCCCATGGGAAGGCATGAATTGAGGAGGGAGGAGGAAGGTAGGTCAAGTGGAGCTGACAGGTGTGGGTGTGTGGAAAAGAGCAACTTGGTGCTTAAGGAGGCTGGGGAGGTGAGAG
Source organism: Neoceratodus forsteri (assembly GCA_016271365.2). Taxonomy (NCBI): domain Eukaryota; kingdom Metazoa; phylum Chordata; order Ceratodontiformes; family Ceratodontidae; genus Neoceratodus; species Neoceratodus forsteri. The sequence continues at coordinate 1,320,656,714 of CM028132.1, forward strand.
ACAGAGTGCAAAGAAAGAGGTTCGGAGGAGAGGAGATGACAGGAGAAAGCTGACTGCCAGGGAGGTGCAAGGATGGGGGAGGAGACAGTGTAGGGGCTCTGGAATAAGAGGGGTATGAGACAGATGGGATGGGAGAGAAGAGAGTGAATAAGTATGAGAACAGTTCCTCAAACCAGTATTTAAAGATAAAAAAACACAGTGATACAGGTGATGAGAGGAAGAGGGAGGATGGATAATAAGGATACTTCAGACAGGAGTTCATGGCAGTCTTTAATAAATATGAAATATGCATCTATCCATTCTAATAATAATAAAATGTATTTATTAAGTGCAGTATCAAAAAATCAAAGTGCTGTACAATCATCAAGTACTAAAATGAATAAACACAAATAAATAAAACTAATAAACACTATTAAATATTGAAATATCCAATACTAAAAATCAGGAAAGCACATGCAAATAGATATGTTTTAGAGCAATTTTGAAGCTGTCCACTGTCTGGCACTCTCTTACCTGATGAGGTACAGAATTCCACAGGGTGTGAGTGGCAAAAACAAAAGCCCAAGCTCCTGAGGACTTCAGACATACCCTGGGAATCTCTAGCAATCCCTTGTCGGTTGAGCAGAGTGGTCTGAGGGGCAGTAGGGACTCAGAAGCACTTGTAGGCAACTCGGATGCAAGCTGTGGAGGGCTCTAAAGTCAGCAAGCCAACTTTAAGGTGATCCACCACTGAACAGGCAACCAGTGCAGAACACGCAGCACAGGTGAAATAAGACTGGACTGGAAATATCCTTTATGTAGTATAATAGAAACAGAGAATCGTACAGGCAGAAAATGACTAGTGTCCATCAAAAGTTACCAGGCCTATCTTTTCCTGACCATTCTATTACTAGTTATGAAAGACTGAATGTCCTGTTAGATGCTATGCCTTGTTCTCTGACTGACCTCCACCCTCCACCCATGCATATGCCCTCACCAAACCCTTATGTCTGTCCTACCTACTTTGAATTCAGTTACCTTATTTACAGTAACCACCTTTCCTGAAAAGCAGTTCCATTTGTCCAGCATGCTTTCCATGAAGAAGTACTTAATCAGATCGTTCCTGACTCCTGCCCACTACTGTACTTTGCAAATTATGTCCCTCCTCACTGATCCCTCACTGTGACTGAACAAGTGTTGGCAATCAACCCTTCTGATAACTTTGAGTAATCTCAATGTTTCAATGATGTCCTCCCTCTCCTTTCTTACTTCTTTAGTGGACATGTTCTGGCCAGTCAGCCTCTCCTTATGTGATTTTCCCTGTATCATTTTGGGTGACCTCCTCTAGATAGACTCCATTTGATCAAGTAATCAGTACACTTTTCAGGAGAGAATTCCCAAACTGTGCACAGTATTCCAGATGTGGCCTCATTAGGTATCTACAGAAGACCAGGATAATCTCCATATTTCTATTGGATAAAGCCCTGCCTTTTATCCCTAGCATTCTGTTAGACTTCCCATATGCTTTGTTGCATTGGCCTGTGGTCTCAAGGTTCTGTCTTACAATGCTTCCTAGTATCCCACTGTTGCTAATTTTAAATTCACACATGCATTGTAGCAAATATACCAGCTATGCACTATATGGAGTATCTGTACTGCACACTTCACAATTCTCCATGATTGCATTAATTTTACTATGCAAATTTTCAGTTTGCTGCTTTGCAATGAATTTTTGACATGATGTACTGTACATCACACCCCTCCCATTATTGCAGATGAGCAAATAGAAAGTACCATTCCCAGGAAAGACTCTTGCAGTACCCACTGGTCATGTCTTTAACCCACAAGAATGTGCTATTTAATGCCACTCTTTAGGTTCTATCTCCTAGCCAATTGCCTATCCATCAGGTTTAACCATCCCCACCCACACTGTAGATCTTCTAGATTTATTACTAATCTTTGTCAGGCACTGAATCAACAGCCTTCCTGAGGTTCAGAAACAGGACATTCACTGCTTGACTCCTAATACACAGCAATACCAACTGACAAGGTTTATGAGGTTTCTCCTGCATGATCTCTCCTTGGCAAAACAATGCTGTTTTCCATACTGTAGTCTATTTGATTCCATTAACTCTGCAGTATATGCTCTTGATAATGGTTTCTAGCAGTTTCCCCACAGTTGAGGTCAGACTGAAAAGCCTATAATTCTCAGTGCCCTCTCTCTTCCACTGTTATGAAGAGGCTCTTCATCAGTCATTCTCCAGTCTGCTGGGACTTCATAAGTTATTAGGGAGCAATTCAACAAGTTTCCCTGTGGACAATGTGAAGCAGTACACAAACAGTACCAACATGACCCTGGACTTTTACCTTGGTTCCTCAGAGCAATGTGAGCCCAGCACAAATTATACCTGTCATGATCATGTGTAACTAGTCAATTGGGCATTCATGAGGTGGAGTACTGTATACACTGTTCTTGCGTTTGGTGAAAATAATTGAAAAGTTAAAAAAAATGACTGAAAAAACTGATAAAAAGTAAGAAGTCTAAATGTCTGACTACAAGAATTGTAGCAATTCCATCACAGCTGTATGACTCAAAATGTGACAGCATTTTGTGGCTATTTCAAACATTTGATGCATTTATGGCAAAAATGATGCATGCATCATATTTTTTGATGTATGTAATATTTTAATGTACAACTTGTGGCACTGGAGATATGTTTTAGACCACAGACATTATGTGGTCTAACAGTCATGTTGCAAGTAGCACTGTTGTGACAAAAATCTTGTTGTAAAGCTTTGAAAATGCAGCACTACATCTTTGAGCATACTCAATGTGCATTTACTAGAACTAAGTTCTAGTAAAGGGATAATTTTCTAAGATCGAAAAAATTTAATGTATTTAATATTTTCCCAAATTTTTGTGTTGGGGCTCTCTTACCACCCCTAAACACCCAGCTGGAGTATCTGCCAGGTTGTCCCTAAGTCCAGTTTCTGACACCTTTTTGCTTTTAATAAATCCTATATCATGGTTTTGTTTTATTATCAGTTTAGCATTTTCTTACTTGCAGGTACTGAAGTGCATTAAGGGACATTAAGGAATCATGACACTGGCCATTAATGATCCATGATGTGGGACACTGAGGATTGCAAAATGGGACCAAACTCTGGGTACTGACAGGAAGAAAAGGTGTGGTGTATGCCAAGGATAGGTGAGGGTCTTTTATTTTTTAGAACATGGCAGATGGGATTTTGGTACCAGCTGTCAGGTTGGATACCTGCTGTGGATCTGGTTAATGACTGGGTGGGTGGGTGGGTGAGATGAGGGTACTGGCAGAAGTTGGACACCTGCTACCAGTCTGTTTAAAGATGAAGCAAAGGGAGGGGATACCTGAGGGGTTTGGACACCAGTTGTGAGTCTGTTTAAAAACTGAGCTAGTGACAGAGGGTGTACTTTAGCAGGGTTGGGCAATTTTCACCAGTGTATATAAAGATCAGGTGGGTTGACGGAAGAAGCCTACTGGTTTTGAGATTGGAAATCTGCCACTGGTCTGTAAAGATCCCACAAGTGGGAGGATGGTAACAGAGGCTTGGTTGAGCACCTGCTAGCAGTTGGTTTAAAGATCAGGCAGGTGGGTGATGGTAGTGGTTGCAGCATTGGGAACCCACTGTTAGATTCTTTAAAGATTGTGCTGGTATGTGGAGGATACTGGTGGCATGGTTGGGCACCCACTGCCAGTTTCTTTGCAGGCTGGGTTTGAGGAGAATACCAGTAGCGTGATAAGGCCATCACCACTGTTTTTCTTTTAATGATCGGTATGAATGTGTGGGATTGCAGTAAAGGATGCCAAGGCTTGAAGTAATGTTTAAGGCAGTACATAATGCATTTATTACAAAGAAGACAAAACAAATTGCAACAACAACAACAAAAATATGGACAGCCTTGTTAACAAGGTAAAACAAAATCAGATCAAACAAAGAATATACATGAGACCAAGAGCAGCCAATGGAATATCAGGAGAGGGGACTCTTCAGGAATGTAAGTCTCTTAACAGCAGAGCACAGACAGTAGCCCCTTCCTCTTCACTGTCCCCAGGCTAACTAACTCGGGTCCAAACTAGGGCGTTTTATATACCTTGCTGCTGTTCTAGTGGCTGCTTGTCTGCCTATCAAGCTGCCATGCATATTAATAAACACCAAAAATTTACATTATACCCAGTAATTTAAATTTGACAAAATGTGCCAGTATAACAAATGCATATATAAATTCTTTTTCTACTGCTGACACATTCCTATATGATTATATTTCATGGCATTGTACTAAGGCCCATATACAGAACTTTAAATGAATTTCATTAATATTCTTTTGGGAGAACCTCCAACTCCTCTCATTTTGACAGTTGCCTATCCTCAGATATCCCATAAGTACACAGAGGATGCAGCCGCCAACCCTATGGGAGTAAAGGGGAACAAGCAGGAGCAGCAGGACAAGGGACTTGGAAAGGTAAGGGAGAAAAGGTAAAGGCCTTTCTACCCACAAGAAGCAACAATTACAACAGCTGTGCCAACTTTATAATACAACAATGCAACAGTTACTGTCTGTGCAGACAATGTCTCAAAATAAAAAAACTTAGGAGAACTGTATTTGTATTGTGTTCAGTCAGACTTAGAACACTGTTTGTAAACTAATTATTTAATAAAATGTGCTGTGGTTCAGGTGCAGGCAAGAGCAGTAACAAGAAACAAGCATTTGTCAATGCTGAATGTTTGCTTGCTGACATTAGCAGTGTAAGTGCAGGAGTTAGACAGATGCAATATAGGAATGACAGTGATGTATTGAACTGACATCAACTCCACCTCCACCCTGCAGAGATGGACAGGCATTGGGGTGTGCCTTTGGGTCATCACCCTTAGCAGTCACAATATTTCACATCAACCTACCCTGCAGACACTGACAAATGTCAAGGTGTGCCTTGGGTGTTCAGGCTTACAATCACCTCATTCCATGAGAAATATGCAGAAATTGGTGCAGTATAGGAGAATGGGATGAACTCTGGGACCAAAGAGTCAAAGGTGCACCTCGATGCCTGTCACTGGCTGCAGGGTGGAAGAGGGGGTGGGGGTGTAATGGCATGAGCATTACTGTTGACAATCCCTAGTCACACCCCTGATGCCTGTCAGTCCCTACAAGTAGGGGTGTTATGGTCGGAAACCCTAAGGCTCTGGGCATGTCTTGGTATGTTTACTCTAAGTTTTCAACATGGGCTTTTAGTGACCCCACTGCATTAACAGTGACACTATCAGTTTGTTAGCCAAAGATGATTTTGCACAGTGACTGTGCCATTTAGCGCCACTGGTGCAAAAACACATTTCAACATTATGTGAAAAAGACAGCTGTACTGTTCATGAGGAGGTGAATAAAATGGCAATGTTGAAAATCTGGAGTGAAAATATGAAAAACTGGTGAAGTCATGAGCATGCATAGAAACTGCACAACACACCCATAATGCAATTATTTGGGGAACTATTTGGACCAGATTTTCAATATAGGCATTTTGGGACCTCCACTCAAGAACAGTGTTACTGTGATTTTCTTAATCTGTCCTGAACACTGATTTCCCAGCAACTGTGCTATTCTGCACTGGAAGTATGAAAACACATTTCAACCAGGATGTGAAAAATGACAATTGTTCTGTTCATAAGGATATGTGTGGAAAATTGCCAATATTGAAAATCTGGAGTGAAAATATTACAAATTTATTGAGGACTACTTGATTAAGTAGAAACTTGTGCAATGCATGCTAAATAACACAGTCACTTTATGGACTTTTGTGACCAAATTTTCAACATAGGCATTTAGGACCTCTGGTCATGAACAGTGTCACTGTGATTTTCTTAATCTGTCCCTCTTAATCTGATTTGCCACAGTGACCATGCTATTCTGCACAGAAAGTGTGAAAACACATTTTGGCCAGGATGTGAAAATGACAGCTGTACTGTTCATAAGAAGGTGTGAAAAAATGCCAATGTTGAAAATCTGGAGTGAAAATATTACAAATTCACTAACATGCGAGTGAGCATGGAAACTGCGTAATGCATGCTTGTAACACAGTCATTTTGGGAATTTTTTCACAAATTTGCAACATAGGCTTTTGAGAGCCCAAATCATGAACAGTGACACTGTTGTTTCATTAATTGGTCCCAAAAGGTGATTCCACGCAGTGACCATGAAATCACCTTTCGGGACTGAATAATCAAATGACAGTCACTGAATTCATGAAGTGGGGTCCCAATACCCATGTTGAAAATTTGGTGCAAAATTAAAAACAATGACCAAGATATGCACCAAAGTTGAAAAACCCTATTTATGCCATTATACAGCTTACGGTATTTCTTCAGTTTGTGGTCAGCTTTGAAGAGTGCAGACATGTTCGTACGAAGATCATAGTGCTGGCCTCCAGAGGTATGTATGGGGTGAGGGGTGTGGGGAGGTAGAAGTCGCAGAGGGTGGGCGTGAGCTGGGAGATGGGGCAGGAGAGTCAAAGAGGCACCATTTTCTTTTTGTTACAGGTTTTTATTTTCATAGATGAAGTGGGACTTTTGCCATGCTGGGGTGGGCTCCCAACATGGCAACTAAATTTTAGGGCCAAAGGCGCCAACATGGGATTGGGCACCCCGTTGGCCAACCAGTGGAGGAGGCCATAAGGGCGCTTGACTTTTGTCATGCTGGGGTGAGCTCCCAGCATAGCACCTGGAAGTTGTTTTTGGGAGGGGCCTGGAGCCAATGGGGATTGGGCATACCTGTCGGACATACAGTGTGCTTGGGGGAAGATGCATGAGCTGAGGGTTGGGCACCCACTCGGCACACAACAAATAGGGGTGGAGGCATGCATACAACACTGATACAATCAGTGGTGGTGACATGGAGGCAATTTGCATACTGCTGATGCCGGCAATATGCGATTGCCCATCACCACTGCTGATTGAAGAAAGTGGTTGCTTTCAACTGTACACCACTGCATCTGAACTACTGTCATAGACAGCTGGGACATTCATTAGTGCGGTGCAGCTGCGCCATGCAAAAATGCTCAGGGCATTGGGCGAGGTGCCACACCTATGGAAAACTCATATAGTGGCACTGTGTTTCTTGCACATGCATGCAAGCAAACATAAAAGGAATGCTTATTAGATGCTACAGCACATTCTGGTGCTGTATATCTCTGTCAGTTTGCACAAGAACTTCTGCCACAATGCCTGTGTCAAATAGTTTTACAAGTGCAGGCAAGCACTTTACTAGCAGTGTTTCAAAGTGCTGGCAAAAAGGCATTTAGTATCAGTTGTGAGATTGTAGCCTTCTTAAAGGCTTAATGCGAGGCATGCATCACCCAGTCCCTTGCAACAACTATGCATGTCTGTGCCACGGTCATGGTCAAATGCATGGTCATTTGTGAGCAGAGATCCACTTCTATGTGCAGCATGGTGGTACTGTGGCTAGGGCCACATTCCCAAAGCTGTACCATCCAGGCTGAATCTCTCTAACTCAGGCACCGAGCTGCACACATGAAAAGGAGAAAAGGGATAATTAAGCAAAACAAAAGAAATAAGAGTAGAAAAACAAGGAATAAGAGAATGAGAGGACCAGCCCTCCCATTTATATGTGGCCAGAGAAAAAGATATAGAAATGAATAACAAGCAAATGGGGAGGGGCATGGTGACAGGGGCAACTAACCCCTTCACAGTCAGGCAGGTGGGGAATACTGGTAATGGGGCTGAGCACCAGATTACCAGAGAAACTAGGGCAGGAAGTGCTGGCAGTAGGTTGAGCTCATACCTCCAGCAATGTAAACCAATGGGAAGGATGTTTTGTAACTCAGAACTGCATGCAAATAGCAATATTGAGGCATGAAATCGGGCCCTTCACACAAAAGTGATGTACTGTATGCCAATCGCAAAAATACAGTTGTCAATGGAATCTTGAAAAATGTTTTAGCATAGGTGAAAACTGCATATTATGTTCTTAATAATTTAAAATGACACTTTATTTTCAGTAAAATCAACTATCAAAGAATTATCCTTCTGACAGCTCTAGCAAACCAGAAAGTTTCAGGTTTCATCTCCCACTCATTTTATGCTATCGGCAAGCAACAACAAAAAATATCTTAATTTCTATATTTTAAGTGTTTACAACCTTCCAGAACATTTAAGCTATGGAACCAATGATTATCAATTGATGAGATTTTGAAATCCCTAGCAACAACTCTATACTTACCAAATGTCATGCTATTCCCTCTTTGAAGGCGTGCCATTCAGATGCAAATATTAGGGTTTAACATGAAAGTGCTTGCTTAACCCTAGTACTGTGGGCACAATCATATCCCTAAAATATGTGTATATATAGGAGAGAAATAGATACAATGGGTAATAGAGATAGATAGATAGATAGGTAGGTAGGTAGATAGATAGATAGATGAACAGACAGACAGACAGATGTCTTCTAAAATCACTATAAAGCATTTGGGGTGCAAAGTACTTAAGAAAAACATTTTAGAAACTGTTGTTGCTATTTCTATTATTTATACATTAGTAATAGTAATGGAAGATTAATAAAATGTTTGGCAATGTATCACTCTAATGTAGATGTAAACATATATACTATATACAGTATTTGTGCACTTGAAGTAAGACAATCATTCACAAATTGTAACATAAAAATGTTTCAGTTCAATGCCTGCATAATGTATATGCTAATTTAAGAAAACCAACTGCCTCCCACATCTTTTCTTCCAAATATGTTATGAATAATTAAAGGCACGTAATGGAAGGTGTAACCTTTAATTCAGCAGTTTCTTCTTTTCATTTATCTGTAAAACAATTTTATTGGAACATCCACTTCTCTTAAAATCATTATTCTTAAACTGTGTCTGAAATAATCTTAAATCAGTTGTTAGAAATAGAAAGACATAAAGCTTCAAACATCTTTATTCAATAAAGCCATGCAGCACCACAGAACCACTAGTTCCACGTGCAAACATGCAATAAATATTGTTTACTTTAGCATTTATATGTGGAAATTACTAACAGTTTATAACATCAAACATTAGATGCACCACATAAAGGAAAGAAACCATGGGATATTACAGACTTGATGCAGAAATAATCTAAATAATGTGCACCAGTAGTCAATCAAGCTAAAAGGATGCAGGTTTGTATCAGAATGGGCACAGCGAATAAGGAAAGGGAAATGATGTTGTTCCTATAAAAAATATTTTGCTAAGACTGTGCTTTGAATCCTGTGTTCATATCTGGGAACTGAGTTATAAAAATGACATTCTGTAAGTTATAAGAAAGTCATTCCATAACAGACCTACATTGTACATCAGGTGCAGTACTGAGCATTAATTGTGACCAAGGGTTTTGAGAGGCTAGGTATGAAACAAGATTGCAGTACCTGGACTGTTTTCATTTGAGAAGGGAAGGCTTTGGGGACATAATAATGCTGTTGAGTAGAGTGCTGGACATGGAGAAGGTACATGCCAGCAAGTTTTCATCATATTGCAGCATTCATAGACAATGAAAATGAGAGGCCCAGTTCAAATTGAAGAAAACTAAAGACTTTATATAAGTAACTATTGCTGCACACAGAAGACAAGGTATAAAGACTGCCAAAAGAGACAGTAAAGACTAGTAGTATGTAGACCTGCAAAATAAACTGAATGAATTTCTGGGACAGAACCCTATAACTGGACATAAAGAAAAATAAGAGGATATAAAAGATGAATCAGTCATCTTATTCTGTCCAATTATAAACTACCTCTGCACTTTAGTACCAACATATTATCTCTCATTGTGTTAATGTGCTTGACATAGTTAGAATTATGACTGTCTGGGGCAGGAAAGGAAGATTCAGAAATCAATTTTTAGTATACACAGATGGTGTCTTCACTGGGGTCTACAAACCTATTGGTAAAGTCTGAAAAAAGGGTTTTTGTTTTGTGGTGTCCGTGGAAGATGTTGTTTTTTATTCAGGAAGCATGCACAATGTACTTTAAAAAAAAAATACTTCACTGATTCAGGATAGGTCAACAACAGTGAGAAAATATTTCCACAGCTTGATGGACTTGAGCAATGGGAGGATACATGACTTGCACAATGTCAAACAGTGAAAATCTGGCTCTAAGAGGGGTTTGAACCTGTAATCTCCTTGTTCTTGATCTGGTGCTCTATCCACTTGACTACACATTTGATTCTTGATTTGATGGCTAACACACTCTTTACAGTACCTACAGACACTGCAATTTAAAGATTGGCTGAAGAGTTGTTCAAACAGTTGACAGTTACTCCAGATAGACTGTGACTACAATGCATGGACAGTGCACTATGCAGTCTGTGCAATGCTGCATTAAGAGGTGCCACTGTGTTGATTTGTTTAAACAAACAGACCCTCACACAGTGAGGGCCCCATGCTCAAGATGTGCACATTATGAAGCAAATCATGCATATCAACCTCCTGTGCAGACCAGTAAGGTTCATAGGATAGCCCTTGAGGGCAAAATGCATAGGGTCTGCAGCTAAACAATAACAGAGAAGGGCATGGTAACATAGAAACATAGAAGTTGATGGCAGATAAGGACAAGTAAGGCACATCCAGTCTGCCCATTTCTTTTCTACCTTATAAATGTGCCACATCGACCTTGGCTCTGTCAATGGCCTATATATTCATACTCATCTGTATTACTCCTTATGCCTATCCATGCCTGTCTGAAGCCCTGCACTGTATTCATATCCACCACTTCCTGAGGTAGGCTGCTCCATGCATCCACCACCCTTTCTGTGAAAAAGAACTTCCTCACATTACCCCTTAATCGTCCTACTTCTAATCGCATGCTGTGTCCTCTTGCCCTGCTATTTTTCTTATATTGAAACATGTTAGACTCTTTCACCTTGTTAATGCCCTCTAGATGTTTGAATGTTTTGATCATATCACCTCTCTGCCTCCTTTGCTCTAGGGTATACATATTCAGCTCGTTAATCTGTCCTCATATGTTTTCTGATGCAGTCCCTGCACCATTTGGTTGCCTTCTCTGGACTGCCTCAATTTGGTTAATGTCCTTGTGAAGGTGTGGCCTCAGTACTGCATGCAGAACTCCAGATGGGGCCTAACCAGTGTCTTATAAAGACAGATTATTACCTCCCTCTTTCTGACTTGTAGATAACCTTACTAATACACCCTAACATCCTAGCCTTACCTACTGCTTTTAGTGGTCTGCTTGGATTATTTCAGGTCATCGGTAAGAAAGATGATGAGGAGTGAAACCCAGGTACAGCTGCAGCAAAAGACATGGTAAGATATTTAAATATTTTAGATTCTCTCTGGTGGTGTTACGAGGGTAAAGCAGGCATATAATTTCTCTAGAGATATCACAGAAATGTCAGGAAATATTTGAACATGTCAGTATCTGCAACTGAATGTAAAGGTGATGGTAAGGGGTGGTGACTGTCAGAGTAGGTTGTATGGTAAAGGAGGCATAAAAGCGTTGTGGTTGCAGAGAATGAGTGGAGCCTGAAGAGCAATGGAGAACAAATGAAGCACCATCCAAGGGTGAAGCCAGGAGTTATAGGGGCAGGAGCAATGAAACTTGGGCCAGGCAAGTACAGGAAAAGGGTCAAGACTAGGAAGGGAGGAGGAGGTGGGGAGACAAGCAGCAGAGGTTAAGCAGGCTGGAGGATGAGGAATAGGAGGGGCTTGGGAGAACAGCAGGGCCAGCAGAGGAACACAAGAAAGAGGTATTGAGAGAAGGCAACATGCAGGAATGACAGGAAAAGACAATTGGAGCATGCAGCACATGGAAGCCCCAGCAAAGCAGCAGCACCACAATGATGGTCAAGCACAGTATAAAGGCAGGAACCCAGCCTCAGCCAGGGCCAAGCAGTAGGGGTAGGCAAATACCTTATTTCAAAGATTCGCTGAGCATTTGTATTCAGGACTCCTAATTATTCATTATTCATGATTGGTTAATCAGCTACTGGAACTAGCTGTGAGACTAAAAGATCTCCTAAGACTTCTTCTCCAATCAAAGACCACTGTGGAAGCTCACTGAAAGCAGGTCATATGATCCAGCACTCAAAGAATCTTCAGGCAGGAGAGACAAATCACCAGAGTTGCTGCAGAGAAAGAATGTACAGTCCAACCCACTTATCCAACACCCTTAAATCTGAACCTCCCCATCTAATGAACCAATATTCTGTTCCTGACTAAAGCACTGACAGCTGGTAATTGCTGATTGACTCTTAAGCATGGCAAATTCACAGCTGTCAGCAGTCATAATCAAGTGATTAACAAAGCGACCAAAACAATCAGCAGGTAAAATGGTGCTTAAATACAACCCTGTACCTTAGCCTGTTGCTGTTGATTGTTGCTTCAGTTCTGTTACGGTACCTGTAGTTACGATGGAATCTCAGGCTGTAAAGAGAAAGAGGGTAATGCTTACCCAGGCCAAGAAATGAGAATAGTGGAGAGGCTGGAGAATAGTGAGCAAACAGTGGTGCTTGCATGGGAGTACAGTGTTGGCAAGTCCACCATAAGTGATATAAAAGCAGGAAGAGATAAGCTCAGAGACTCTCGCTTTCCATGGAGACTGCAGCAGGTTCTGACAACCAAAAAACATGCAGCGTTGTAAAGATGTTTAGCATGATGCCACAATCTATCTTTGGTTTCAGCAGAAAGAAACTCTCAGATGAACATTTGTTTCTGCTTCTAGTTTTGGGCAGACTGGATGGGCCTTGCAGTCCTTATCTGCCGTCAACTTCTATGTTTCTATGTTTCTATGTTTGGCTGCCATTTTCTTGTAATCACTCATGGGCTTGCTATTACATGATCCATACCTTTCTCCTATGTTTCACTGGTAACAGGTCAAGTATCCATGCAAAAAACATCCTGGCATAAAGTATGCAGTACATCCACTACTAACACTTACTGAGACTGAGACTGAGGCAGAGGTCATAGGCATAGGAAAAACAGGAGAAGTTGTAAAATTTAGAAGCAGCATTTTATTAACAATAAAATAAAAAATAACATTGTACAGGATAGTGCTTCATAAAAGCAGTGCAAACAAAAAAATTCCTTCATCTGAGAGTCTCTCTAGAAAAACTTTGTTCTGATTTTGCCTGGCCTTTCAAATTCTGCATACTGTTGGTGTAAATTAATCTCTGTTTCTCACAAAATGTCTCAGAGTCTTGTCAGTTTCTTTCCTATGACCAGGCTGAAGAGTTCATCTAGTCTCAAAAGGTACAACAAAATAGAACATTTTCTGTGTTACAGATTTTTACCTTTCTAAAAAATCCAAATAGCTTTCTGCAATCATTTCAACAATATAATTATATACATTTGCAAACCAAGGGATCCCAGTTTCACTTAAATGTGTGCATATATGTTGTAATCATAGAAGTAAGGGAAAAGAAAGAATAGAAACAGCAAGTGAAGGAAGAAAGATAACAAGGGAAGTTGTGGGAGCATCAGAGTGGCCAGTTCCTAGCTGCCACAAGAAAATCTGATTGGGACTTCTGGTGACATCACCTCCATGGCAGATGGAGTTTGATCAAGCTCTCCTGGGTGATCCTTTCATCTGACCCACATCTGCTATGCTGGTCTGGCTAGTCATACCAAAAGACAATGTTTGGAAGACCTTATAATGGCAGCTCATCTCCAGTTGTGAGAGTTTGCAGCTGGGATCCCCAGAAAAGAGAAATTAGATAAAGTTGATCCCATGCAGCAACATGGGGCTCATCCAAGCAGGACACCAAGTCTCTGGATCCAGACATGACTTCTAACTCCAGGGATGATGGAAGGAGGAATTCACTATTACCTCTAAGAACTTGTTTAAGGAGCTCTGGAGGCTTGTTTGTTTGTTTATTAAGCAATGGGTAAGCACACTGGAAAACTAGTTCCTTTACAGTCGACCACATAAAATTATACATATACAATACAAAAGACATACATATACAATACAAATATAGCAGACCAAAAATGTCTTTGTTACAAAAAAAATCATAAAAACATTTACAATTAAATTGGAATTCAAAAACATCCTTAATTCATCTGCAAACACTTTAGCAGAACGCAACTGCCTTATGTCACAAGGAATTTCATTCCAAATAGATGGGGCAATATAAGCAAAGGCTCTCTGTCTACTGTTAGTTCTCATAAATGGTATTTTGAGAACTAAACCATCTAATCCTATGTCTGGAAAAATAGCCCTCATTATACGGCCTCAAAATTACACAATTTTGTGAAACTCAGAATTAACAATTCTGTGTAAATTTATGCTACATAATAGTGGAAATTTAATGAAACTGAAGCCAACCCGTCTCTTTCAAAATTTCCAATGATGAGACAATTTAGGATAATTTAAAGCAAATTTAGCAATCAGCTGAAGTAAAGTGGATATCCTAGAGATTACCATCACAGAAGCAGTATCAGTTACAATAGCAGCATAATTTACAGTAGGAACTAAACAATGACTGGAAATAGCTAACCAAGACTCCATAATAAGAAATGAACAAATTCTGTATAAAGGGACCATTCTACAATGAATTCTCAAAGTTACCCTCATAAAATGAGGTTCATAACTTAAATTAGAATCTAATCAGACCCCAAGATACTGAAATGTATCCACTTGATCAAACAAAGATCCATCAAGAGATTTAACCTGCAGACACTGACCCATAGTTCTTAATCTTGTCGAGGTTCCAAAGATCATCACCTTTGTTTCTGATTTATTTAAAACCATCCTACAAGCAATAGGGGATGATTGAAATTACACATTTCATCTGTTAGAGAATCACCTAGGTCATCAACAGAAGAGTCTCTGTATATATCACTGCATCATCTACATAAAGGGTTAGAAAAGTATTATTAATTACTTTCACTTGCTGGTCAAAAAACAAAGAAAATAAAAGTGGTCCTAGTATGGAGCTTTGTGGGACCCACACTTTACCATTACAGATTCAGAAATAACACCTCCATATTTAACCCTTTGAGACCTGCCAATTAAGTAATCCCCTATCCAGGCCTAAAAGACTGTCCTGCTCCCAAAGACCCTAATCTAGAAATTAACAACTGATGGTCCACTGATCGAATGCCTTGGTCAAGTCCATGAACACGGCACCAGTCAAACAACCTTTATCCATACCATCCAGTACCATGTTCATGAACTCAACCAAGGCAGTCTCAGTGCTTCTTCCTTTATGGAAGCCATGCTGATTCTGAGACAACAATCCCAAAGAATCCACATAATCAATCAACTGATAGTAAACTATCCTCTCCTGGGCTTTAGCCAGGACACATAAATTGAAATCGGTCTGTAATTACCAAACTTGATGTGAACCAGACTTAAAATGGAGTCACCAAGGAATGTTGCAAGCGTCAGGTACAATACCTGTCAAAAAGACAAGTTAAAAATAATACTAATTGGATACGCTAGAACTGAAGCAGCGTCTATCAATAAGCAAGGACATAAACCATCAGAGCCTGCTGAACTATCCCTTCTAATTTGTCGTAATAACCTCTCAACCTCTTTTGGAGTAGTAATCCTTAAATAAAATTTATGATTATCAGTAAGACCATCAATAAATCCTTGATGAGGCACATCAGACTGGTCACTACAGGAATTAACGGAGCAGTAAATTTTACATTAAACTCACTAGCTATTTTGTAGAACAAGTTAACAAATCACCATTCAGTTTCATTGGGCTCAGTTGATCAACATCAGGTTTTATCAAAGTGTTAATTGTGTTCCAAAAGTTGTAGCATTATACAGACCTTCATATTGTTTTGTTGAATAAATTCTATTTTAGATTTCTTTATCTGAGCCTTACATTGATTCCGTGGGGCCCTGTAAATATGATAACTAGACACAGAATTTCTACTTTTATATATTTTCCACGCCTTATCCCATTGTCTCATAAGTTTAATCAAAGAAGGTGTTAACCATCCATAAGTCTGCCCTCGAACCCTTCTTTTAACAAGAGGAGCAACTTGATCCAAAGCGTGTGAACTCAGTAATAAAAAATCTAAAGCAAAATTAACATCAGGAATGGAATGTAAATAAGACCAATCTATACTCAATTGTAAACAAAATTGTATGCAAATCAAAATTAGTAAAATATATTGAAATCTTTATCATTGGCTTTGACTTCTTTGCTCCACCATGATTCCATATGCAAAACACAGGATGGTGATCACTTAAGGCATCAGAAATCAAGCCACATTTCATCACATTAGTGGGCTTATTAGATAATGTCCAATCCAACAGTGTATGATTATTAGATTTGTTGTTATGTCGAGTAGGCAAAGTAACAAATTGTTGTAAGCCAGAATGAAACAAAACAGTATTTAATTTTGAAACATCAGGGCCAATCCAATTTAAATTAAAATCCCTAATACTATAAGCTCTCAAAGGCCCTATTATCTAATTTATCTATAAATTCCTGAAAGCCAAATTTACTACCATTGGGTGGAAGATATACACAACAAATTGTTAATTTCTTAATTGTATCAACTGAATGCTAGTGTGTTCACAATAATCCAAAGTATTAAAAATACAAGACTCATTTACCACTAAATTATCCTTAACACAGATCATAACCCTCCCCTCTACCACTAATATGATCTTTTCTAAATACTTTATAAGCAGGAATACATATTTCCGAATTTAGAACAGTAAAATTTAACCAAGTTTCACTCAGTGCTAAAACATCTGGGTTAAATAAACTAATCCATGATTCAACCTCATGAAATTTAGACAGTAAGCTTTGGACATTAAAATGCATAATTTTGGAACCTTGAGGAAACTGCATAAAATAATCACTATCAGCCATATCATTTACCAAAGGGCCAGGGGTTTGTTTCAACATTACCAGTCCAAATTAACAAGAGTAAACAATGAGACCAGATCTTTATATACTGTAGGTATAAAGAACATGTATTTTATCTTCTGTTTCCTAGTAATATACCCCAAGTTACAACTCATATGTTTTCCATTAACCCAAAACATCATGCTACAATTAAATACAAACTAAAATTGCTGATTCCCAAGCACAGTTTCCTGTTTGTCTTCCTGAATTCTAAAATCATTTTAGTTATATGATAAAATATTCCATCAGTGCATATCACACAAAATATATACACCACACACAGTAAAATCCTCTGTCAATCATGCTAACACTGCAATACAGTACCAAACCTAAATGCCACAATAACAAATCTACAGAATTTTGTGGCCCAGTCAGTCCAGTCTGACTCGGTCAGACTCTCGCTCCACTTTGCCGTTCCCTAGCCACTGCCACTGAATGGAAGTGTGGACATTTAAATAATTGAGTCGCCTCCTCCACCTCCCAAAGCTGCCACCAACAGGAAGAATGTGGAGTTAAGAGTAGAATTCAGTTCAGTTTCAGGTGTTACAAATAAAGCAGCAAGCGGCTGGAGCAGTGTACTGTTGCCTAGTAACCAAGTTCGATCTTTGCACCGCCGCACTCTGATCAATTTAGGCTAAATGCAGCAGTTTCTTCTAGGTGCAGCCACTAGACACATCCTTCCCACCATTCAAATATATCTGGCCACTACTTCCAACACTTGCAGGTGCAGGAAAAGAGACTAAGTGAGGTTGAGAGCCATACAACTAAACTCTAGCAGACTACAGATCTGTGCAGTGGAGTGATTCTCCAGCTACATGATCAGGAAATTTGGATTCAGCAAAAGATGACGAATTTAGAAAACAGATTGCAACAAATCAACATCCATATCCATATAAAACCAGAAGCGAACAAAAACTGGAGATATGGTGTTTTTTATGGAAGGCTTTATTAAGGAAGTGTTGGGGCTGGATTCTAACAATGCCTTAAATATCATAAGGGCTCAAAGAACTTTAGCTGCCATTTTCACGGATCCTAATGCCCAGCCTAGCTCAGTGATTGTGGCTTTCCTAGACTAAAGGATGAAGCAGGACATTTTACAAAGACGTTGGCTAAGAAGGAGGTCTTTTTGGAGATCACAGACTTTTTTAGCATGACTATGCTCCCCTGATGATGGACTATTGGGCAACTGCTCCCAGTATTAAATCTGCTTCAGAATAAAGGGATGAAGGTGAGAATGGATTATCTAGCAGTGCTTAAAGTTACCACTGACTCTGGAGTGCACACCTTTCACTCCATCTCCAGTGCCAGGAAGCTGTTATCGCAGTGGGACATCACGTTGGACTAAATTAATAGACCCTCAGAAACTCAAAGAGTTGGATTACTGCAGGTGGCAGACAGTCCACAGCTCTGGACCCAGAGGAAGTCTACTGCTGGCACAGATCCAATTTGCAACCCATGGAGAAAATGGCAGCAATGATACAGAAATCCACACTATCGGCAAACCTTTTACCTCAACACAAATAGGTAAGAAAGTCAAAGCACCAGAAAAACAATCTGAAACAGTGAAGACAGATTGCAACAGATCAACATCCATATCCATATAAAACCAGAGTGAACAAAAACTGGAGATATGGTGTTTTTTTTAATGGAAGGCTTTATTAAGGAAGTGTTGGGGCTGGATTCTAACAATGCCTTAAATATCATAAGGGCTCACAGAACTTTAGCTGCCATTTTCATGGATCCTAATGCTTTGACATCTGGTACGGAGAACCCTCTGGGACTTTCAGATATGAGAGACTATTATTCTCACCTGCTTGCAGATAGTGGGACCTCTGGTGAAGTATATGCTTTTTATCCAAGACTCGATGGCTTGGTAACTGTTTCTTTCTTTTGTATTTACAGATAACCTTAGAGGCAGAGTAACCTAATATGTTGAGGCTGTTGATGCATATATATATATATATATATAGTCTGACAATTTAGTTTCTACAATCACGGGACACAGCTGCAAAGACATGCAAAGGTAACCATAGGGAGGGTTGTCTACCTGGATCATCCCTCAGACTTTTGGATGAAGCAGTCCCACAGATTTCAGCTACCATTTCATATATCTGGAACTGAGTTTCTATTATTGGCTTGTTTCTTACTATTTATTTTTTATTCTTGGACATGTGGGATCGGAAACATTGTACTGCAATTTATGCCTTTCTTTTATACAACACAGGATATATTTGTTGTATTGTGAGATCTCAGCCTGTTTGTCAAAGGTGGGGCTAGCTGGGTTTGGGGTGGGGGTGGTGAGCCTGGAGGGTGGGACCTGGCATCTGATATGTATCAGTGTTAATATGGAGGCTCTCCCTAGATTATAATAGGGCGCCTCTTGGGTTTTATTCAGTTAAGGGATGTTGGGATCCTGACTCCTGTCCTCATGGCTTACTGTGGCTGGTGGGGGTACACCTTGTGGGAGTGGCCACCTCCTTGGATCTCGACCGGGGCCATGGTTGTTGTGGGTAGAGCCCTGGATTGGACAGGTGTATGTGGTTCTCGATCTGTGGGGGTATGTTGCCATGCCTGGCACTGAAACATGGAGTCTACAGGTTTCTAGCTGGGTACAGCCTGGATGCTGCACCTACCACTCTCCTAGCAATCACATAAAGTGGTGTGAGGTGGCATGGTTGGAAGCTGATGTGTGGTTCTGTTTAATATGGTTCTGCTTCCAATTGTGTGTTGTTGAAGTATTAAAGGTTTACTATGTTGTTATGCACTCCTGTCAACAGCTTGGAAGATTGTACATGATGAGCAGGTCTCTGACAGCACTTGGGGAACATTACATGGGGAGGATAGCCTGTCCTGGCTATCTTAAGCATTAGAACTTCAAATATTTTTTCTGAAATATGGTTGAACTTGTGGTGATCACCTACAATGTGAAAGGGTTAAACAGACCAATTAAAAAGGCCAGAATTTTATAAGAGCTGAATAGACAGCAGGTAATAACTAATAAGACAGAGCTGCACTGGGTGCTCTGTGACTAAAAATACCTGAATATACCAAAACCAGTCATGGCACTCCCCACACAACCTAATGAAAGTCCAAAGGCTGATATGTTCATAAACAAGCCTTTACTGAAGCAACAACAATACCATCAAAGCTTATAGACACAGAAAAATCTTTTCACATTCACACCCAGTTTGAAAAAGCCCATGACTGGATGAAATGTGAGAAGCTGTTTCTGTGTCTATAATTTGGATGTGTTGCTGCTGTTTCAGTATGAACATATCAGCCTTTGACTTTCATTTGGTAGTGTGTAGTGAGTGCCGTGACTGGTTTTGGTACAGACAGAAGGTAATGTTTGCCTTTCTTCAGGAGACACACAAGACTCCCAAAGAACAAGAGAAACACCCCAGATTTTGGGTGGAGGAGGTGTATGCAGCATCCTGTGAAAGACATCTGCACAGACAGGGGACAGCCATTTTGATCATAAGGACAGTCCTGTAAAGGTCTGTCATTGAGAATGTGATCCTGAGGGGCACTTTGTGAGACTGCAGATAAAAGTTGGAGCTTACAATTGTACATTGTAAGATTTTATGCCCTAATGACCCAAAAGATAACACATTTTTGATGTTTGATATTAATGATCACTCCCTGTTATGCACAAAACTGGGTGAATTGGTTTTCTGATAATGTTGTCTAGTGGTTTAATTAAGCAATAATGCATGACAAGGTGTGTCTTGTGCTGGATAACGTCACGCCTGGGGTGGTTGGGCATGAGGCCGCAGGCGAGTGCGTCAATGACCCCAAAAGTGATGTTATCCAGCACACACACACCCTGAATGCTTTATTGCTATTATACAATGGGCCGTTGTGTTTTAAGAAAATGAAAATGTGAAAAATATATTTAAATACTTTTTTCTTACTTTTTTGCTAGTGAAGGTATACCTGTTGAAAAAAAACATTAGTATCAGTGCTGTCCAACAGGTGGTGCTGCACTTATATAGTTGTGTATTCTCTTTTTAGTCTGTCCTTGTGCTGGATTCTCTGCATTTGTTTACTGAGAACCCCCTCCCCCAAAAATGGAAGTACTTAGTTGTGTTTCTTTGAGCTGGTCCTGCTGTACTCCTTGTAGTGGCTGATGATGTAGAACATTTTTAATTATTTATATGAAAGCAGCAAAGTTTTGAAAGTGGATCAGGAACCACAGATGAGTTTAGGAAACATGATCCTACTTCCTGTGTTGCGCCCTATTTGAAAACGAATCAGAGGTACTGTAGTGAGGCATTTTATTCATGGCTTTATTAGAATTGCTTTAATTTTCCCCATTTGGTTACAGTGGGTGAAAGCAGTGTGACCGTTTCTTGAGAACTGGGCAGTCTGCCCACTGAAGCGATAATGATGGCTGTTTCAAAGTGCTTGCGCTACAGCCTAATGCAATTAAAATGCCATTACAGATAATGGCTTTTTTTCCATTTAAAACATGTTTCTGTCTGGGAGAATATGGGGCAGAGGTACAGCATTGTGCCAGTGTGGTTGTGACTGCTGGTGGCTACTGAGCCGCAAGTTGGGAAAAGAGAAGTGGGCTCTCCACAGGGGATAGCTGAAGTGGGCCACGGCATGCATGCAGTGATTTCTTTAACAGTTGATGTGGTCATCAGAGGGCTGGGACTAGACCCGTGATGTTGTACTGGGATAACATCACGGGTCTAGTCCAGTCTGACCAATCAGATGCTAGCATTCTTTCTTGGCATTGTATAATGATTACTTGCTTAGTATGACCCATTTTGTTAATATCAGTATTGCAAATTCTTCTACTTATCCAATTGAATCTGATATGCCACAGGGCTCCATTTCGGCCCTTATTATTTTCCCTTTTTTTCAATCGGCAACCTTCTCTTTGTAAATCATGTGACTGTTTACTTTATGCAGATGACTTTATTGTCCCCCCGCCAAGATAAAAACATTACTCAGTTATCCTTGTCTTTGAAACAAGAATTTGTGGATATCTATAACTGGTTTAAGGCTAATTCCTAAATTTAAATATCAAAACAAACAAGTCCATTTTATTTGGATCTTCATCTATCTTAAAGGATAATCCAAGCTTAATTATTCATGATGAAAAGGGATTATTATAGAACAAGTTTTGAGTTTAGATACCTACTGTAGGTGTTTTGCTTGATCTCTGCTTGACTTTTCAGTCCCAGGTTAAAGCTGTTTGTAGGACAGTTAATCAGAAACTGGGATTAAATTAGGGCTGTGTGAATACTATTTCCCCAATATTCGGCTGAACATTCAGTATTCAATGGCCAAATATTCAGTATTTGTTATTCAGTATTGACCATTGATGGAACTGATGGAAACCAGCCCCTCCCACATCTCCTTGTCCATGCCAGTGCTAAAACCCCAGCCCTCTACCTTCCATCAAAAGCATACCCCCCAGCACTCATAGGTTGTTTTTCCTTTTGTTATTAATGCCCTGAAAAATATTTATACAGATTGCAGGTGTCAGGTTATTAGTTCTACCCACCCTTCCACGGTCGATTGTAAGCTAGTAAGGCTCTGCATTATTACCCCAACCACACAGCACCTGAATCTGGCATCCACCACCCAGTCCAGCATCCAGTTATTCAAATTGAAGCTGAGAAGGTGCGGTACAACCCTCCCTCCTCACGGACAGCTACTTTCTGATGAATGAAGTGCTTGCGCTTGCTATAAGTAAAACCAACCTGTGGGTACTGGGAGGGTATACTTTTAATGGAAGCTGAAGGGCTAGGTTTTGCTGTTTACAAGGGCTGGGAGAAGAGGAGGGACTAGTTCTTGTCTTTTTTTTTGTCAAACACTGTTTCCGAATACGGGACGAATAGTGAACTATTAGTTATTCAGACTCAAATACCAAATAGTGCTTTATTTGTGGTATTCAGGAAATAATATTCAGGCTGTGCATATCCTAATTATTATATTATATAAATTCAATTTTTGTTACCACATTTAGGCTATGTTGGGAGCTTATATTTTAAGCTGTCAGTGAAGGAAACTAATGCTTTAACAATTGTGTAAAATAATATTTGCAGATTTGTTTTGCATATTTCATTATATTACTCATCATTGCTTGCTGTATTCCTTTCTTGGTTGGCCATCCCAGCTCTAGATTTATTTATTATTATTATTGTCTAATTTTTAAATCTTTATTTTCTAGAGATGTATTTCCCTCAAGTGACTTAGTTTTAGTTCAGAACCACAGCCAATCTACTTCTTCTCAGTGCAGTTTAAATAAGGCACTGCTAGACAAATTTAGATTATGAATTACAATGAAGAAGGGAAAAGGTGAACCACTAGGAAATGAACCTAGGACCTCTAGCATTCCATGCTAGTAGCACTGCCTCTGAGTTATGGTTCACATAGCTGCAGGGGCTGTCCAGGTCTTCCTTTCAAATTCTCATTCCCTTCCTTTGGATGTTGCGTAACTTTGCAATCTCAAATACATCAGAACAACAGCCAAACAACTCCTTTTAGTTTGTCATACTTCCCTGAATCTTAAGTCTTATAAAGAATTCTTCTTCAAGCCAACCTTATAAAACAAAGTTGGGTCTCATTATTTTCTGCTGCCCCACACTTTGGAATGCCTTACCTCAAAAGTTAAGATGTGCCTCCTCCTGCAAAGTTTTAAGACAAAGTAAAAAGTTTTCTGCAATGTCGGATGTTTGTAAATGTTTTATATAATGTTTATTTTTTATAAATGTTTCATGTAATGTTTATTTTTTTCTGTGTTTGTTTGAATTTCAGTTGTATTTTCCTTATTGTTTATGTTTTGAATTTCCTATGTGTCAGGTTGGACCTGAAAAGGACTTGATCCAGTGACCGTACCGGTTAACAAAATAAAAATAAAATAAATAAAATGATTCATTAGGAAGGTTCTCCTGAGTAGTTGGCCCAGTGGTGTTGAGGTTGAGTCATGGATGCAACACCTGATGCCACACCAGCGACCGGGGTGAGGAGCAACCTCAGGTTGCCAAGGTTGGCAGGGAGGGAGAGGATCAAGTGTCTGATGGACTACTCGCCTCTCCCGGGGAAGGAGGTTGTCATCCAGCTTCTTGGCTGCCCCTAGTGGAGGCAGGAGGCAACACTGGAGGCTGGAGACACAGTAGCACAGAGACAGGACGTGCATGTCCTCCACAAAGGCATGTTCATGGTGTGAGGGAGGGGGGTGTGCAGGAGAAAATGGAAAACAATGAAAAAAGCAATATGGAAAAAACATTCTCCTGGACACAGTCTCTGACCTGGGTTCGATTTATCTTATGGAAATTTAATGTGATAGTTTCCTCTAATAAAGATAGAAGGGCCCTCCACTGGCCACTCATCACTCAAAGGTAGGTTCTTGACAAAGCTTTTAGAGGAGCTTGGGTTAATAGATGTTTGGCGGTCACTGCACCCTAAAGAAGGATTTTGCCTTCTTCTCTAGCAGGCATGGGAGTTACTGCAGATAGATACATTCATGCTTTCTTCAGGATATATATACTGAGTTCAGGATTGCAGTATTCTCCTATGACTTGGTCTGACCATTCCCGTTTTAATGCAGCTCTCCTTGCACCCTATGGTTAGGAACTCCTACTGGAGTCTCAATGTGGATTGCTGAATTCTATACCTTTCAGGAATTAACATAGTCTACCATAAAGATTATTTAGACTAACTCTAAGAGATACAACACCATCTACCCTTGGGACACCTTGAAGGTGGTGCTGAAAGGGATAATCATTAAATTTTGCTCAGAAGCAAAGAAATTGTGGCAGAAACATAGAAACATAGACTTTGACAGCAGATAAGGACCACTTGGCCACCCAGTCTGACCATTTCCCTTCCTATTGGATACGCTGCAGATTCTAGTTAACCAACAGCCTACTTCCTGCAACCCCCACTACAATTGCCTTATGTCTGTCCCATGCATGTTTGAATTCCCCACTATTTTAAACCCAACAACCTCCCAGGAAGGCGGTTCCATGCAACCACCACTCTCTCCATGAAAAAGAATTTCCTTTCATTACCCTGAGCCGTCCACCTCTATCTTTAAATTGTGCCCCTTTGTTCTTACACATCTCTTTTCTGAAAGATGCTACCCTCCTTGACTTTGTTGATTCCCTTGAGGTACTTGAAAGTTTCTATCATGTCCCTCCTGTTCCTTCAGTTCATCAAGGGTATACATATTAAGCTCTCTCAGTCTCTTCATATGGTTTCTGATGCAGACCCTGCACCATTTTAGTTGCCCTCCTGGACTGCTTCCATCCTGTCTATGTCCTTGCGTAGATGGGGGTCTCCAAACTGCACACAGTATTCCAGATGGGGTTCACCAACTGTCTGTACAGAGGGATAACCCTTCCTTTTCTACTTGTGATGCCCTTCTGCATCCCAGTATCCTCTGGCTCTCCTTACTGACTTCTCACATTGCTTACCCACCTTTAAGTCATTTGATATGACTACCCCAAGTCCCTTTCCATTTTTGTTGTTGATAGTATCTCCCTGCTACTGTGTACTCTTCTCCTGGGTTTTGTTTCCCAGGTGCATTACTTGCACTTCTTTGCATTGCGTCTAAGTTGCCATATGTCTGACCATTCCTCCAACCTTGCCAAGTCCCTTCTCATCCTTTCTAACCCCTTGTGTATCAACTCTGCTACAGATCTTTGTGTCATCTGCAAAGAGGCATACCTTTCACTCCAGACCCTCTGCAATGTCACCTATAAAGATGTTAAAGGGACTGGACCCAGTACAGAGCCCTGAGGTACTCCACTAGTAACCCCCTTTCTTGAATGTGTTCCATTCACTATTACCTTCTGTGTCCTGTTGTGCAGCCAGTTTGTTACTCCAGGCTACCACCCTGGAACCCACTCCAGGCTGGCTAACTTGATTATTAGTCTTTTATGGGGACTGTGTCAAATGCCTTGCTAAAGTCTAGGTAGGCCATATCCACAGGCTTGTCAGAGGCAATTTGAGGAAGAGCTGAGAAAGGCAGAGTTTTGCCACAAGCTCACCCTTCATCCTGAGGCTAAACAGAGTGGGAAGCTAAAATGCAGTCCTTTAGAAACCTTTGGCTGATCAGGAAGAGGGTAACTCGCAAACAAGGCAAAGATATTATAGTGGGATAACTGAGCAGGAAGCTCCTGGCCCTGGCTCTATGTAAACAGCAGACTGGCAGGGCAGTGTTAAAGATACTAGATCCTCAATCAACAGAATCACCTTACAGTATAATGATTCTGTTAGGGATTACTGCTGTCTTTGCTGATTTCTAGTCTCAACTTTACTCCCAGGAGGACTAGCCTGATCTTGTTCACAGTATGTAGGACTTTCTGGGCCAAACAATGTTACCCTCCTGACTGAAGAGGAAAGTGATGATTTGGAACAGGATTTGGAGGTCTCAGAGGTCATTAGGAAAATAAAACAGTTCAAGGTGGAAATCACTTGGGCTAGATGGTCTGCCATCTGAATTTTATATAAAAGTCAAGATATTTTGTTGCCCCACTGTTAGATTGCTTGCAGTACATACTGGAGGGACAACTCCCAGATTTGTAGTGCTATGCAAGATTTCAGTGTTGCCCAAGGAAGGAAAGGACCCAGAGTACTGTGGCTTTTATCGTCCTGTCTCCCTGCTCAGTGTAGATTTAAAAATCTTCACAGGGTTATTGAGTTACTCCACTCCCTTCTGTAACTGTCCCTGACTCCACTCCCTCCTGTAACTGCCCAGAGCCCTCTCCCTCTTTTCTCTGCTCTATCTCTCCCCTCCCTCCTGTTTCTGCTTTCTCAGATAGCCCTCTCTCACCTTCCCCTCCTTACCTCCACCCCAACCATCACTCTGCCTCTTCCTCCACCACTTCCTCTACCTTAACTCACATCTCCTGGCCTCCTTCTGACACTCTGCCTCTCCTCCTTCTGCCATACATTCTCTTTTCTCCTCCCTTTAACTCTTCTCCCTTAATGGATGACCCTTTTGGCTGCTATGTCCTCCTTGTTTGCACTCTCCCCATTCTTGAAAACTACTGATACCCACTTCTGTTGCTTCATTTATGTAAAATAATTTTTCTAAATGCTGTGTGCCTTTCAGTGTATATAATCAATGTTTAATTTAAGGTATAATGTATGTGATTGTTTTTCTGTACTCTGTAATTAGATTGTACTCTGAATGCACATGTATATATTCCTTCCTACCCACTCGCATAGGATGCATCTGGAAATGAGTTGTTTATAGCTCAGTATGTCTCTCCTGGTGAAACTTTTGAAATAAATAAATATGTAGACCACATTCAGGGGTTGGTTCAAAGGTAGTTCATCCTAACCAACCGGGTTTATAACAGGATGATAGCTTCAAGACAATATCAGAAGACTATTAAACATGTTTTCTTCCCAATGGGATTGGGGAGTTTCAGTTAGCAATATCCATGGATGCTGAAAAAGCATTTAAAAGGGCTAATTGGCACTTTCTAAAAACATGGAAAAATTACATTTGGCCCTGAATTGTTAGCAGTAATTTTAAATCTTATTCTACTCCTAAAGCTTTAGTGAGGGTAAATGGAATTAACTCAGCCTGCTTCCCCTGTCAAGGGAACACATCAGGGTGCCCTCTGTCCCCATTCTAATTGCACTAAGTCTGGAACCATTGGCAGTGGCAGTCCATCAGGCCTCATGGACAGTAGAGATAATGATACTTGAGGTGGTCACCTCCACCAAATACCTTGGCCTTACCCTGGACCAAGGCTTCACACTAAAAAATCACGTGAGACCAAATCACCAAAGCCATCAATGGGAAACTCAGAATCTTCTATAGACTAAAGGACCAGATTATCCCTGAAGCTAGGGTAGCCATTGCCGCTCGCCGTACTCCTCCCAAAGCTCACCTCTGGCCCCGGTTCTCCAGGGGCGTGGCCGCAACAGAGTTAGGAGGCTGCAGACCTGTACAACAAGATAGTCCGCTTTGCCACTCTGTCACACCTGAGAATTCACCACTGCAAGGCCCAATCTAGGCTCAGGTGGCCGTCTCTGAAGCTCACCTCATCTACCCAACCCTCTGCCTTACATTCAAGTTACTGGGTCCCACCTCCTCCTAGCCTGAATGGTCTCGTTAGGGGTGAAAACTAACCCACAGACCCTACGCTCTTCAGGCCAAACTCTTCTCATGGTTCCCATGACTAGGACTAAAGCCAGGTCCAGGTCCTTCGTACACCCCCTTCCATCTGGAACAACCTCCCTTGGAGTGCAGGGAGGCAGTGTCCATCACCAGCTTCCGGACAAAGCTCAAGGGACACCTGCTCGACATGAGCACATGCCTTTGTTACAGGACCTGACCATGCACAGCCATCCTGGTAGCTCAATGGACCTGACCATACATAGCCATCCTGGTAGCACAACGGACCTCCCTCAAAGGATGGGGAGCACTTATGTTCCAATATATCCCCTTCCACTATGCCCATAAAGAAGGTACCCAGGTCTTTAGCTACTGCTTACCTTTACCAGAGCACTCTCAATCTAATCACGAACTTGATATGTAAAATGTTCTCATATGTGTAACTTCTATGTCCTTATCGCCTGTATAGTCTTCCACTACCGCCGCTTGTAATCCTATTGTCTAAAACATTACAATCACCTGACTGTACTGATCTGTTACCTGTATGTAATTGTTACACCTGGGTTGCCCCTGAAAAAGGGACCTCCAGGGCCCAGTGGGCCTACCGGTCATCAAAATTCAATAAATAAATAAGTGGAACACAAGGTGGCATTACATGCTGATGACTCCATCTTTTAATTGGCCAGCTGGAGCAGTCCATTCCTCATTTGGTGGCACTAGTGGAGCTGTTCAGTCCCATTTCTGGGTATAAAATCAATTGTTCTAAGTCAGAGGCCCTTAGGCTGGGTGGACAGTGCCTTGCCAGATTCAAGAACACTTTGCCTTTGCTTGGGCAAAACATAATCATATCCACAATCTGGGTATTCATATATCTGGTGGCATCACTAGATTATTTTATATAAATTACCAGAAGCTGTGGGGATAGGTGCAGCAAGATTTGGTGAGATGGCCTTGCTTCCACTCTCCATTGCTGGATGCACAGAAACAATCAAGATGAACCTGTTACCATGTTTTCTTTCTTTCTTTTTAGTACCCTTCCCTTACCAGTCCCAATTTCATATTGGACACCACTATATAATGAGATACTTCAATTTATTTGGGGTGGGGAGGTCTCAGGTGGATCAGAGGACTCTGATGTTCCCTAGAGACATGGGGACTTTCGTTGCCAGACCTCAAGATGCATTATTTGGCTGGAAAGATGGTTGCAGTGTTCACGTGGGCCATGCAGTGCCATGACTACAGGTGGTATGACTTGAAGAATGCTGGTTGAGGTGACCAGCCACTATTCATCTGCCTTGTCATACTTCTCCTGAACTATCCTAAAAGCATCACAACTCCTGGGTTAAGCATGCCCTGAAAATGTTGTATCAAGTCCAACAGAAGCTGGCTCTTGGTGTTTTTCTGGGCCTGCTCACCTGATCCAGTGTCACCCTTACTCTTTACCCCACGCCTAGACAGGGATATGCTAGCTGAGAAAGAAAGGCCTCACCCGTTTCTCACAGTTGTTAAGGAGGGCACTTGCCTGACATTTCAGGCCCCATGGGACAATTATCATCTGAGTTTTGGGATTTCCACCGATATGTCCAGGTGTGGCATTTTATCAATGGTGGAAACAATAAAGCCCAGCTGGAGTGACCAAAACTCCTTGGGAGGAGTTTGTCTCTTGAGTAGTGACTTTAAAGATGAGAATCAAGTGTATTTCTGAGCTATATAGGAATCTAGGAAAGACTGGGCTGCACTCCCTTAACAGAGTTAGAGTGACCTGGGAGGTAAGTAGCTGTAGCATCAGGGAGGAACACTGGAATCAAAGTTGAAATCTGGGTGGAACATTACATCATCCACCAATTGGTATGAGTTTTATTGAAAAGTACTTGTATGATTCTTTCAAACCTCCACAATCACAAAGCATTTTAACATATTAACACTGTAGAATGCTGGAGGGCCTGTGGAGGGGTAGGCACCCACTGGCATATATTTTGGGGTGCCCTAAGTTATACAGATTTTGGACGGAAATACAGAATAAGATCAAATAGATTTTACAACATGATATTCCTAATACATTTATGGACTGTGTTCTGGGGTTCCCACTGTGGTTCATATACTCCCCCAAGGCATAAGTTATGAGTGATGTTTCAGGTGGTGGCATTGAAATGTATTACAGCCCACTGGCTTCTAAAAGAGCCTCCACAGACTTCTGAGTGGACCATCCAGATGAGACAGCTTTTTGATATGGAAACTCTAACTGCTAATCTTAGTTTGAGAAAGCCTCTCATTTAGAAAGATGCCACCCATGAATTCAAATGGGAGTGGGTCAGCTGGGGACCAGGCCCTAATCTTAAATCAGCATATGGATTAGCTGGCAATATAGGTGTACATGAGGTGATACCACTCATGGACCTCTGAAAGAGGCCCTGTCGTATGATCTTACACCCCACTGGGAGGAATATTCCCTCCTCATGTGCCAGAGACCTCCATGTTGGTTTCTAGTACACTGATTCAGAATGAATGAGATGTTTCTTCTGTAGTGATTACCGTGATTATCCTCATTGATGATCGTGTTAAGAGTATTTATGTCTTACTATCTGTTATAGACAGAGAGTGCAAAACATTTAGCTCAAAGGAGCAATGCTGAATGTTCCTTTTTCTTCCTATTTTCTTTTCTCTTTAGTTTAAGCTCCATATTCTAGAGGTTCCTTGAGTAATACCTGTCTTTGGAGGCAGTATAGCGCAGTGGTCTAAGGCTCTGAGCTGCAAATCTGGTGACATCCAGCAGACCAGACCTGGGTTTGAATCCCACAGCTTCCACTTGCATACTGTGTGACCCTGAGCAAGTCACTTAACCTCCTTGTGCTCCCAGGTCACTCCTGTGAAAAAGCTTTCAGCTTAGTGTGCTATACCTGGTTAAACAACTAAATAAAAATAAATAATTGGTATCAAATGTGGTAATCTAGGAACTACTGCATGGATCAGAATTGTTATCTTATATCTAGCAGTAAGTAACTTTCCCTGATAAAAGATGAGTTTAAAAAAAGAAAAGTTGTCTGCACAATCAGACAAGAGACAGACATGTGGCAGAAAAGGAGAGGACAAAATAGATCCTTACTTTTTTTTTTTTTACTTGTGTTTTCCCTCCTATCTCCTCTTGGTGCCCACTCCTTCTGTCCACTCATTTTCCACCACCCCACTTTTTGGGATCTGCCCTAGAGTTCCCCATTTCTTACCTCATGCACAACTGTGTCTGTCCCTTCCGGTGGTCTTGGATGGAACTGGGCGGCCCTCATCTAGGGCTGCCAGAGGTGTTTCTCCGTTTTCTCCTTGTGTTCCCTTACCCTCTGGGGCGTCCGTGCGTGGGACATACGTCCCGAGTGGTGTGCTAACGCATGCCTTACCTCTCATCGCGCTGTCCAGCGTCTCTTCTCCCGACTCTGCAGAGCAGAGCCGCCCATCCTTATTACTGTCAGTGCTTCCACTGGCTTGAAGGGATGCAGAATGCTAGCGCGTTCTTGGTCTCCCACCCCTGAGGGAGGAGGCATCCACTGGGATGCTCGATCCTCCCTCTCCCTGCCGACCCCGGCCACCTGAGTCCATTCCTGAACCTGGGTCGCCAGCTTAGCGTGAGGTGGCATCCAGTGCCTCAACCCTCAGTGCCGCTGGGCGTGATCCCTACTTTTAACTCTCTCTATATAACAAATCAGATTCAACCCTGTCACAGGGAGGATGGGTCCCACCACAGGAGGGACTCCATGGAGGGATTATGAGGTGGAGACAGAATGAGATGGTAGACAGCAAAGGAGGTGAGCAAGGGCTGAAGAGCCAACCTGCAACCTGAGTAGAAAAACTTTAAAGAAAATAACAAGCAGGCAGCCTTTTTATTTGTAGTAATAACTGCAAGCAAGAAAGGGATAGCAAAATGATGAAGGCAGCCAAAACAATCCCTTCAACAAGCTGTATCTGCAAAATGTTGAGACAATTAGGGAACTGGGAAGCAATTAGATTTTGAGAATGTTCTTTTTGTACTGTAGGCTTCATCTAAAAGTGGAGTAGTGAGTGGTGCACTCTGCAAAGCACCAAGTTGCACAACATCATCGTTATAAGTCATAACATAAGTGCAAGTTATTAAAGGAATAATGCCCGACAGGGTGGGTGTATCTGGGATAACATCCTGCCTTGAGTGGTTGGGCCAAAGGCCACAAGCTGAGGGCATCCAACACCTGAGAGGGATGTTATCCCAGTAGGGCACCCACCCTGGAGGGCATTATTCTTATTATACAATGGCTCGTTAACATTTAGATAAAAAATATTTGAAAAATAGTGTTTGCATTTTATTTTTTAGTGTTTTTGTTGTGGAGGGATACTGTTTTAAAAATAGTCCTTTGTGTTAATGTAGTAGCTGTCATATGGCTGCCCCCCCAATACACACAGAAACGTCTTTGTAGGTTCATGTTTGTAGTTTTCACTTTAGTGAACAGTGTTTGGACCTCTTTTCCCATCACCACTGCTGATGGCTACCTGGTACCGAGGAATCCAGAGAAGAGCTGAACAGTGAGTGAACATGTTTGGAATGGTTGTGTTGGCACTTGTGACTGTTGAAGGACACCATACTGTAGCTGACTCATTTGCTCCTCTTGGTTTTGTGACTGAAAACCGAGCCGGCGAGTTAATCAGCTATGGCATCTTCTTTCAGTTTTACTGTATATTTTTTTTCTAAGTAGAAACAGATTGTTTGCTGGAATGAAATCACTGGTGGTGTCATCGGTGGGGTACAGTGGGGAAGGAGGGGGACTGCATCTGATTACTAAGACAGCTTTCATTTGGCTAAGTTTTGGGTTTTTCTTTTTTCACTGACAGAATGCAGCTTTGTGGAAAGGTGTGAAACAAATCGTTAACGTGTCTTTACTTTGGCACTGGAACCAGTGAAGCACATGGCAGGGACGGCTGTAGAGTTATATTTTTGTTTTAACATTTACTGTGATGATTGTACTGGGACTAGAGCTGGGATGTTATGCTGGGATAACATACTGGGTTCAGTACCAGACTGACCAATCAGAGCCCAACATTCTTTCTTGCCACTGTATAATAGCACTCACAGGGTTTTAATATACTTTGGAGCTATTATAGCTGTGTTTCTGTTCAGCATCCTTGCAGTTTATAAGATACACGATAACAAGATGTATTAAAATAACAAGAAGAGCAGTTTTTCTGGTTCAGAAACATTTTATGTATTTAATTATATTATAATGAATGTGTAAGCATTAAAACACTGCAGGAAGGAAGCATGGGAAAATATGCAGGTTAATTTTATGAAAAAGTACAGTCAGCAAAAACAGACTTGAGAGACTATATTTCTATTTTGTGGTGGTAACACATAATGATTCACCACTATCGTTGTGACAACCATTTTGACAACACAATATGGGTGCAGGCAATATGCTGCCTGGCTCCACAGTGCCAGGCATTACAGCTCCTGGAGCCAGAGAGCCAAGCGCCATCCACAAACATTCCTCTGCCCCTCACCCCCGCAACAAAATATAACCAACTTCAGTGCAGCCATATCTCAAAAAGTAATTTGGTGGCGTAAAGCCGATGAGGCGTGGGCTGATCAAAAATCAAGACCGCCCCTGTCACTCTTGCCCTTGTTACGGCACCTTAAGTGCAGCAGCAAATTTCAGTTACCATGCTAACAGTATACCACTCATAATTTTAGCCAAGTAATGGCATGTTAAGTTTCATAGAAACAAGATGTTAGATGTGTTCAGGGTCTAGTATTGAATAACGAGGTTCAATAACATCACCAGCTGTGCTAAACATCCTCTCAGATGGCACACTCAAAAGGGCAAATGATGCATCTCACATTCAGCTGTGTCAAGTGAGGGATGAACGCATCTTCTGTGCCCAGTAACCTAATATGTCAACCTGAAATGGCTCAAGAAATTCTGTAAAATAGCCAGTCAAGATATTGTATTTTCCATAGAAAAAGGCTCTGTGTCCTCTTCTATTGCTCTTGACATAAGGATGTGCTGAACAGTGCCCACTCACTTCTACCAGTGCTACGGTCAGTAACATATATGTCCTCCCCATCTCCAGCAGTGGAACCAGGCCTGCCAGTAGAATTCACTCTCTCTCTGGACCTTCTGCACCAGCGGCTTGTGTCACCAGTTTCTGCATGCAACCAGTCATCTCATTGTGCAGCTCTTGTCAAAATGAATTACTCTGTGACAATCCACAGCCATGTGAAGGATCTCATCTTTGAACCAGGAATTCAGCATGGTTGCAAAAATGTGGCTGCAGCTATCCAGCACTTTCACTGACCTTGCATCCAGTGCAGCTTGCAGCTTCTCAATGTGCACAGCTGTCCCATCTGGAAACTCCTTATTTTCCTATACATATCACTCTATTGATGCTCTTAGTATATGCACTACTAGGATCAAAGACTCAGAGTGGAAGTGGATGCAGTTAGAGCATGGGTTCTCCTCTTGAATGGGCCAAGTATGCTCACCACATGGTCAAACAATGACCACTCATTGTGGCCTAGGACTTCCTCAATGTTGTGCAACACCATTGCCATGTCATGAAATGTGTGATTCTGTTCTATCAGTCTAGACAGCATCAAGTGTGATAAATTCTATCTGTATCAAATGACGCTGTGACAGACCAAGGCATTGTTAAACTTCTTTTAGTTGCTTAGTCACCTCTACAGAGTGATGCAAATGAATACAGATGAAGCATGCTGTGGAGTCAGTCTTGCTAGCCTCAGTACTGTGACACTGTGCACCTGTAACCACAGGATTCAAGGTGTGGGCAAAGCAATGAATGCTGGCATTTCCATCAGCAACTGCTTTAATCATATTGCCCCAGTATCTATGACGAAAAACCCAACATGTAGACTGGTACCAACTGCCCATGACTGCAACATGTTTTGAATGAATGCCAGGACATCCGGTGATGTGTGGTCTTTCTCTATTAGGCCATCATTTAGAAGAGCAGACCTGGAATTACTGCCAGATTTTGGAGGGATGAAGGAAAGCCAGTGACACAAAGAAAAAGGAAGAATCCATGACAGGAGACAGAGGCTTTTGCACACACCAGTGTGTGATCAAGGAGAGATATGCATGCCTGGAATTTATACTGCTTCATATGTCTAAGTTACAGTGGAAAATTCCAGCCACAGCCTCTGAGAGTAATGTGGCAATTGTCATTCTCATACCCTCATATACATGTATCTTTGGCATATCAGAGAGTGAAAATATGGAATGTGATGGGAGCTGGTACTGTGGCTGCAAGTGCTGCAGAAGTCTGCAAAGCCAGTGTCTTCCACAAGTGAAAAGGCTTACAGATCCAGTGCAATCATACTCATTTTGCCTATAAGCTATGTTATAATGCTGAGCTGTTGGATGGGATGACTGGTACTTAGTTCTGGCCTGGAACATTTCTGCTTTTGTCATTGACAGTGAATAGGAGGATGTTCCACACTTACCAGATTCTGTGCAAACAGCAGGGTACTGGTGTCTGTCAGCAGTTCCGGGGTGCATGGAAGATTCTTTAGCATTGAGGGAGATGGAGTGGTAGAAGCAGTAGGCACAACAGCAGCATTTTTGTGGCATTGCCAGTGCCATCAGTACCACTGCCTACACCATCTTCATGAGATGGGTAGATGAAACCACAGGTACAGACCATGACACTTTAAAACCCAGAGATGTTTTACCTTTAGTTATTCATTAAGGAAGTGGTTGTTATATTTGCCAGAAGTCTCTCCTGCTGACAGTCATACTGCAGAGAGTGCATACTGCCTTTCTGTTACCTTGTTTAAGCATGCTGACAACCATGCCATGCTTCAACTGCTTCTGACACACTCATGTGGCTGGTGTCACCAGTTCCAACACAACTCTTGTCCCCACTAGCCTTTCTTGTTGGGACCTGCATCTGTCCCTGGCACCACTGTGCTCCTGCAGTTGCTCTGCTTGGCTGTTCAGTCTGGGATGGAGCCTGATGAACAAAGTGCTGATGGATAGCTTGATGATTTTTTAGAGGGAAGAGTCATATCCTTCTTTCTCCAGCCACTGTAGCCCTGAGAGGTTGAGTTATCTGGCCATCTGAAGTTCTTCCTTTATGGCTCTCAAGGTACTCCTCATACTCTGCCTCATCATCAAAGCTGCTTAGGTTAGCATCCTCAGATTATGTATCAGTGGGCATATCTCCTGGTGGAAAGTACGGAGTATGCCTCCTCCTCATCTGCACTGACAACTTCTAGAGTACTGAAGACAGTCCAGAGAAGCGGTGTCACAGTACAGGTGGGCACAGTACTAAAAATAGTTGTATAACTGTCTGTGGCCACAGTGGCAGTAGTGACTGGTGTCACCATAGCAATACTGGTGGTCACCATAGTTACAGCGGCAGATGTGGTCAAAGTCACAGTGACAAGAGTGGCTGGCAGAGTCTCGACAATGCCACTTGGCTGCATCTTTTTCCTCCTGTAGCATGATCCCAACCCTAATGCCCTTCCTTGCTAGTTAAGCTTACTCCTAGCAGCTGTATGTCTGCAAAATGCCTGTTTTTGTAACTTAAATCCATATGTGCTTATTTTATTGTTACCTTTACTTCTAGGTGTATTTTTCTCATTATACTGTTTGTTTCTATTCTTTGATACAACGTGAATCCTATGTAAAGAGCCTTTGGCTCAAAGGTATTAATTCCAGAACTGAAATAAATAAATAAAATAAAGGTCACTGTTGCAGGGAAGCTTGAATGCTAGTAGTTATAGTGGATGGGTGGTGGATCAGAACAGTGATGGTTATTTAGGAGGATGTTAATATCCTGGTGGTACTGGTGGCAGTGGTCGGGGATGAAGAAGAAAAATTCACATTGGTAGTACCAGTAGCAGTTAATGACAATGTCCTCCTAGCAGCTTTACTAGCACTTTGAATGGTACTTTTATTTTTTTCCCTGGTGTCAGCTAATGGTGCTGGTGGAAACTGCAGGCTTTGATGAGGTGGAACATAATCTTATGTAATGAATGTGCCATGAACATCACTGTACAGTATGCACACCCTTACCTGCTGCTTGTTACTCTGCACCTGATACAGCCTTGCTGGGGTTACTGGACCAACTACATTTTCTGTTACTATATTATTTGTCTGTCATGGTTATATTCCTCACAGGAAGATGATATAAATCAAATTGTATTATTTATTTATTTGAAAGGTTTCACCAGGACAGACATCATGAGCTACAACAGCTTGTTTCCAGAAGCATCCTGGGGAGTGGGTATAAGAGGAGTAGAAATGTAACATACCAGGCACATACATAAACAGATGCAATACAATATGGTACATGGCAACAAAAGGATGGAGATAGGCAGTAACAGTGGAGCTAGTTACAATGTAGATTATAAAGAGTAATGATAAACAGTTTACAAAGAACCTCATATAGAATAGCAAATGCCTAAAGCATAATGAAAACAGTAGGTACTAAGACATAATGAATGCATTATGTAATTACTAATTGCTGAGTTTATCATAATAGATAGGAGCAGGGGGCAGAGGGATTATTATGAAATATAGCCACTCAGGCCACTGCAGCAATGATGAACAAGCAAGTCTCACTCACTTCTAGTCAAGACTCACTAGTAAATTCTCATGTAACCCCATGGTTAATAGGACCCTGGTAGTTTAGGTTAGAAGTAGGTTGCTAGGTAGATTTGCTGGGCATCTAGGTCCATAGACCTGCTTTGGTTCCATGGTAGCTTCTGTCAATTAGCCTGGTAGAGGCTACAAGAGGATGGAACTCTTGCTGCAGCATAAGCCACACTGCAGTCTTGGCTTGGAATGCTGCAAGGGAGACTTTTCTGCCTAAGTGCAGATTGAAGAAGTTGCCTTCAGCATGCTGACAGAGGAGGAGTGTGGGGGCTGGCTGAGGGCAGGTTACCATTTCCCTGGTGTGGCCAGTCATGAAGTCAGAAAATGTGTATCGTTGAGCAGTTGTGATGGCCAGCTGCATTTCCATGTCTTTGCGGGTGAAGACTGCAATGCAGAGTGATGTTTCTTCAACCATAAGAAACCGTGGGATCTGTACTTACCTGTGACAGACTCGATGAAAGTGTTGCCTAGTGTGGGAAAAGGTAGGAATTGCCCAGTTGGCTCCTGTGGAATTCCTATAAGTTTTCAGACATTGTGGGAGGTCTGACTGAGGGACAGGGACACCTCCTCAGTATGGATCTGAAGGATAAGCAAAGAGATGCCCCTTTGTTCAGGGACAAACCCCAAGTGTATTATCTAGTACAGGAGGGCAAGATCTCATGTAGTTTGGATACAGTGGTATTAGGGAAGTTCTGGGCTTTGTCTGTCCCTGGGGGAAGGACAGCCAAAAGCAGTTTGTGTCCATAGCCCAGAAGAGGGATGGAGGGAGAAATGTAATTTGTGTCCCTATTGAAAGGGAGTGGGTTTTGTACCTGTAACTGTGCAAATTACAACTTGGAAAAGATGAACTGCGTACCTGCTGTTACTGCACCTGCAGCCCCTGTGACAGATGTTCTGAATGTCCAGCTGTCAGAATAAAACCAATTACTTAACTCAGTGGGGTGCATGCACATGCATTTGCAGATGGCTGCTGACTATGAATGTCCATCAGCCCTGGTTAAATTCATTAATTTTAGGCTGCATTCTGGTATTCTGTCTTGCAGTTCTGTCAGACCTGTGTTGTAGAAAGTCTTGCCTACCTTTTCTGACAATTTCTAGATAATTGTTACTTACCAAGACAATGCTATCACTGCATCATTTTGGACTGGGCTTACCTTAGCACTCAGTATTGATGGCTGCATCAGGGACATCCATTACTGTCGGGCAGAGGACCTTTCAGATACTCGGCCATATTACAAGCCCTAACACAAGATATACCTAGCATTAAAACTGTCTTACAACTGAATGAGTGTATTGATGGGTAACACATTTTTGCACTTAAAGTTGAATCTGATACCACCTGGCATGCTGATTGGATAATCCAATTAGAACAGCAGCTACAGCAGGCCTTGGAAAAAATTGAAGACTTGAAGAATAGAGGGTGCAGGAATAATCTGCATATAGTGAGCAACCTGGAGGGTGCTGAGGGCACCAACATGACTGAGTTCCTGCAACAGCTGATTCCACAGGCAGTTGATTTCTATTGGGACTCACACTTGGAAATCAAAGGGCTCACTGTTCCCTGGGTCCCTGGCCAGCAAGAGGCATGCCCCGCATCCAATTATAGCCTGTTTTTGAGATTCTCAATCAAAAGCAGATTCTGAAGCTGGCCAGGAGTGGGTCCACTAAAGTGGAATAGCCATGCAATTCATATTTTCAAGATGACTTGAGGGAGGTTGCCACTTGCTGAAAGCTTTTACTGCTGTGTGGAAGGAACTTGCTTCTTGCAAGTTACAATATTCCTTAAAGTATCCTGCTAGCCTAATGGTGTTATGGGAGGTCATTGGATATGTTTCAAGACCCCTCAGGATGCTCAAAAGTTTCTGAGAGAGATCAGCAGACCCTCCCATTTGGCACCCCTCCTAAGGCAAGACTAGTCTCTGGTGGACCATGCACAGGTAATGCAGAGAAACCCATTGCACAAATGGTCATCAGTCTGTCTCTGCAGTGGACCTACATCACTCCAGTAAGCTCTGTAGTAAGCAGTCTTCTTTTGCTTCCCTCAAGGAGGACTGTGCTTCTATGTATATGCCAAAATGGTAGAGGAACTCCAGAGGCTGCCTGAAAACCATCAGTCACCTCCACACTGAGAACTGGATGACATTCTGGTGACAGGGCAGATTAATTCTGTAGCAGCACATTGCTCTCTACTCTACATGGGTGGTCAGTAGACCTGGAGCCCAAGCATCCTAGATCATCTCTGATGGCTGATCTGGAGAATCAGCAGGAGGCTGGCATGGACTAGGTGAATTATCCAGATGACGAGTTAGTAGCTTCACTTCCCCAGGAGCCCTCGACATACAGACAGACTTCTTCACCTGTGGCAATACCTGCAGTGGAGTAATTCTTGGATGCTGCTATACAACCTGTTTCTACCTCTCCATCATTGGCTACTTTGATTTATTTTGGTTCTCCATCTACATGGGTAGGTAAGACTGAAGACTCTACTTTGATCAGTCAGCATTATATGGCCAAACATCTAAAGTTGCTGAAGGACTTTTATAATTTGTGGACTTTAAGGTAGTTGGGCTTTGATGGAGGAGAGACAATTTTATTTCATTGCTGTTCGCTTTCATGAAAATGTATGTGCTATATAAAGTTTACCTTTCTTATGCGAGCGTGGTATACTCTTAAGCATAATTCAGAGATGGTTCCTCACCCCTCTCTCTTATTGGTCTCATTTCTTTACTTCTGCCCTAGGTTGTTGATTAGTTTGACTCTGATCTGGGCTAATAATCATTTTATAGGCTCACCTTTGCAGGTCATGACAATTCTGTCTAAAGAGGCCTTTTATTTATTTTTGTTTATCCTACTTTTCAGGGGTGTGTGGTGGTCCTTTGTCCAGCCATGTAAGGCAACAAGTTAAGGGCTTAAGTAGCATGCCCATTGGTATGCCCACTTGGATATGGAAGAGCATGGGCCATTTTTTCTATCTACTCTACAGGATGCTCCCATTCCCTCAGCTTCTAGGGATTTTTTTATCATGTCCTTTGTTACATCACTATATAATATTTCTGTATTCAGTTTACTTTAAGCTCATGGAATACTTACTTTTCAATTCAAAGTTTATTCAGTATTACACAGTTACAGAGAAATCTACTGTTACATTCGTGTATCAATTATACAATAATACATAAACTGGGAATAGATCAACTCTCCCCTCCACCCTCCCTAACTCCCTCCTTTACACAGAGCACATCTATCTGATGTAAAGCTGTCTATTAAAGATTTGAGATCTTTATGACTTCTAAATAGAGTACAGTGTAATGAGAGGACCCCATTTCTTGAGAAATTTTGAGATTGATTATGTAAACTAGCAATTGTCTTGGCCAATCTTTGCCTGGAGAACAATTCCTGTAACCATTCACTGTAAGCAATTTCAGCTGTATCTTTCCAGTGCCTCAAAACCAGTCTTTTAACTGACATAGCGATGAGGGTTATATGATAATTTCTGTTGGTAACAGTAACTGAGGAAAGATCCCCAAAATACAGATTTCAGCTGTAAATACAGCCGATAAACCCAAGAGGGGTCGGCCTTCTGTTTAATGATAGTCCAGAGGGGACTATCTTGGGCATGCCCAAAAGATATGCAGTAGGTTACCCTCACTTTGCAGGCATCTGGTACATGTGGGTGAAGGGAGCAGACCCAATTTATCCATCCTCTGAGGTGAATAATAAAGGTTATGCAGAATTTTAAATTGTATTAATCAAAGCCTGTCTTGCATAACAAACTTGTGACAGCTCTTCCATAGAGAGGACCAATGAAAATCTTGATTGGGAAAAGCAGGGACCAGAAAGAAGTGGGACCAAGGCAGTCGGGCCATTTCAATTGTGGATTACCTCATACAGTCTGGAAACAGCATGATAGAGGCCCACCTGGGGAATTAAGCACAACAAGGATGGGTTTGGGACTGCTGGTGGGACATTGCCAAAGAACTTTATTATTAAGTGTCGTAGTGAAATATTTTAAAAATCACAGAGTTTGGAGCTTGGGATTTGTTAAGGATTTCAGGTGAAGTTAACCACAAGCCATCAGTCTTCAGAAGAAAGAAGAGGCAATCCCTAGCTGGGAGATCCATCTCAATTGAAGTGGCTTGCCATCAATTTATAGTTAGGGTTACCCCACCAAGGCTGAGATGGGTCCATGGTGTGCTTATATTTTAGGAGCGAACAGCACTAGGAGTGGATATGCATAGATAATGCAATGGGGTATTTTAAGTGCGAAGGCAGAGATTTTAAATTAACATGTAGTAATGCAACAGGGATAGCCCATGGGTTTGTATTAAGATACTCTCTATTTTGAGTCATATAGGTGTGAAGGACTGTGCAATTGGAGATGGTCCACCCTTAGCCACTGCAGGTACTTATTTGCATGACTAGCCCAGTAGTAAAGTCCTAATTGTGGTAGGCACAGTCATCCCTTCAATTTCGTTGCCAAAAGCTTGTCATAAGCTATCCTGGGTTTCTTATCAGACCAAATGAAAGCTGAGAACATCTGATGTATCTTTTAAACCACGTCAGCGGCAACCAGGTGTTCGATAGGTTTAATGGGTAAAATAACCACGGGAAAATGTTCATTTTGATGATATTGATTTTACCCCAGAGACAGAGAAGTAATGCCCATCTCTTAAGATCTTGTCTAATAGTGGATATTAATGGGTCAAGATTTAATTTTGTAAACCTGGTCGGTTCCCTAGACAGGTTCAATCCCAGATATTTCAATGAGTTGGTCTGCCAAGAACAGCCGCTTAGGAGGCTAGTTTTAACGCTTTATGATTCAAGGAAAAACCACCGTCTTGTCTTTATTTAATTTATAGTTGGACATAGAACAGAATTCTACCAGGGTGGTAAGTAGGGCAGGTATAGATGTATCATGCTGAGATATTTGAAGAGCAAGTCGTCTGCATAAGCCAAGACTTTAACTGTTTGCTGCTGTATACTTATACCCTGAACTTCTATATTCACCATAATCCTCTGGATAAGAGGTTCTAAATAAATATTAAACAGCAGGGGATAAGGACAGCCTTGTCTAATGCCAGTGCGCAATGTAAAGGGTCAGACAGTATTCCATTACACACAACCCATGCTGTGAGGTTATACAAGACACCTATCCACTTTATAAAGAGAGGGACCCAAATGTTGTGAGTGATTGAAACAAAAGTTCCAGTCGACCCTATCAAATGCCTTCTCAGCATCCAGGGAAAAAAAGAACAGCGGAAAATTGGCACCCCTGGAAGCGAGAAGACATGCAAAGGGTTCTAAAATGATCCACAGGATCTACCCTTCATGAAACCTGCTTCTTCTGGGCCTATAATATCTTGCATGACAAGACTCGACTGGTCTGCCAGGAGTTTCGTTAGAATCTTAAGGTCCTGGTTGAGGAGGAGATTGGTCTATAGCTCTGGACTCTTCGAGAGGTTTACCTTCCTTCAGTATTAGGGTAATTAAGGCTTCAAATAAAGACTACGTCTGAAACCTGCCAGAAAGAACATTCTGAAATAAAGAGAGAAGAGAAGGGCTAATTGCGGTGCAAAAGCTTTATAAAAATTAGAGGAGGGCCGTCCGGACCAGGTGTCTTATCCGAAGGCAAATCCTGAATAACACTAAGTATCTCCTCTAGGGTAATGGGAGCGACTAGGAAGTCTTCTGTAAGTCCGAAAGTACAGGTAAGGAGGACACTGTTAAATAAGAGACTAATTGTGATAAAGATGGGGATTTTCCATGGGACTATATAGCCGCATAATAACTCCTAAATTCTGAAGTTATATCCGATGGGGAGGTCATAAGTGTATCATTCTCTTGGGAGGCGAACTGCAGTGATCAGTCTATGAGATTCCAACTGTTTGAGTTTGAGGGCCAAGAGCGCCTGCTTTATCCCTTGGTCTACATGAAAAGCCTGAGTTTTCAGAATGATAAATTCAGTCTTTTCTCTTAGGTGATTCAAGTATGAGTCCTTGAGTTTCACTAGGGTTTCCCTGGTTTGATCTGAGGATTGGGGGATAAATCATGCTCTGTGACCCAAATTTGAGACAATAAGAATTTAAGGCGTTCATCCTGAGTTCTTTTCCTTTTGGTTGCTAAACCGATCAATAAGCCTCTAAGATAGGCTTTCAGGAGCACCACTCAATGTCTGGTTTTTCCGTAGAGCTGGCATTAATATCCATAAAAATGGAAATGTGTTCGGATATGTATGTTTTGTAATCCAGGATCTTTAAAAGTTGATTATTAACCTTCTATCGCCCGCCTATTGTGGGCA
Source organism: Neoceratodus forsteri (assembly GCA_016271365.2). NCBI lineage: Eukaryota > Metazoa > Chordata > Ceratodontiformes > Ceratodontidae > Neoceratodus > Neoceratodus forsteri. The sequence goes on from CM028132.1 coordinate 1,320,700,623, forward strand.
GCAAGTAATAGAAAATCGAACAAGAAACTGGTGAATGGTCGGAAAGTGGACCGAGAGTATAACTAGTCTAATACTCCGGGATTAAGGACTGGAAATCAGTATGTAATCAATATGGGAGGGCAGTGATGTACCAAGGATGTAAGGTGAATTCTCTATCCGAAGGGTGAAGAATATGCAGATATCTGCCAAACCAGCACCGTCTATCCAGTCTTGAGTGCCCATTGTGCTGGAAAGCCCTTGCGAGGTTTACCTGAGTAATCCATTTGAGGGTCAGCAAGGTTGAAATCACCTCCTATTATTAAAGGATTTGCAAAAATGGGGAGAGGATGTTGAGAATATGTATAAAGAAACTGGGGTGTCAATATTGGGACCATAGACACTGCCCAAGATAATTTCTTTGGTATGAAGCATGCCTCTCACAAAGACGTAGTGTCCTTCAGGGTCTGCTATAATTTGGCTAGGGCAAATGGTCTGGACCTCACATAATAGGATCAAGACTCTGCGACTTTGGGTGTTGCCCTCTGCATGAAGCATTGACCCATCTGCTGCCTGCAGAGCTGCGTGGTCTCAGAATTAAGTAAGTGAGACTCCTGCAAAGCGCAATGTCTGCAGCCAAAAGATTTAGATGTTTAAGAATCTGATATTGTTTAATTTTGCATCTGGCCCCAGCACATTCAAGTGATTATCTTCATTGTCCCAGCCATGTCGAGTAAAAACTGGTGAGATATGAGGCAAATAACAAAGCATACTCTGCCACATGCCACTGTGTGAACTTATCCTCCCACCCACCCTCAAGTCCCATATAGTCTACCCAAATAGTCATTAAACAGTATAGACATTAAAGTCCTTTCCCAACCCACCCTCCCACCCACATTCTATGTTTCACCTTCTGCATCATGCCCCAAATCATTTCCCTTCGCTCCAGCCACCCTAACAAAACCTAACTATATAAAGTAATGACAGTAACGAGTAACACTATCTAACATCTAGTGATTAAAAGGCTAATAAAGGAATTTACTGTATTGGAGTGCCTGAAGATATGAAGCAATTTGTTGAAAATTAGCTCTCCAATCTGTGAGGCTATACACAAATCAACAGCAATATTCAAAGCGAAGGCCAATACATTTCCATGGCCATTAATGAAACTAACACGCTAATGTAAAATGAGTATGAAAGCTGGTCTAAGCAAAATGGACCAGAAAATAACCTTTACCTACTGCTCTACCACAGCAAATAATTATACGGGTTATAGGATGAACTGGCAACCAATTAAGTCATAAAATTCCAGCACATCACTACCTTTGGGGAGAAAAGACACAAAAAAAAGGAGGGACCAATATCAACCTTGTGTGATATCATAAGTGGCATCTACTCTCTCCGAATCTCCAGTTAACTTGGGAATCATTTAGAGAGGAATGGTACTTTTTCCCTTCTCCCCTTTTCCTTCTCATTTAAAACTAACAACGCCTATTTATACAGTGATTGGCAATTCGTCCGTATAGTAGAACAAACAAGTACTGATACAGTCACTATACTGGGAAGTTCACATAGACAATGCAGTGTTAAAATGGCTAGTTAGCCTAGAAGCAGTGCATTGAGAAAGACTGCATTTATAAAGGAAGAGCCTCCTCTAGTGGCAACAACATGGGAGTGCCAGCGAGGAATAACACATTGAAAAACAGCAAAAGAGCAGCGACCCTTTCTGGCACTAAGAATTGCACTGTATCTCGATCATCTACCCATTTCTTTGTTGTGAGTAGAAATAGTGACTGATGTGTGAGGGAGATAAATAGCCCCATAATTAAGCCATCCACGGTATTCAATCGGCCACAAAATAGAAGTGTCCAACCGCTTATGTTTCGGGCTTACCAACCACAGTCAGGGATAGACATCTCCCCTCAGCCCACTATAAAGAACACCATCTTCCACCCACACATCTCGTTGCTTTCCTCAGGGATTCTTGACTAAGTCGGGAAAGCAGCTTTCAGTTGCACCGAAGTGGATTCAGAGGCGTGAAGGCAACCCAGACACCAGAGATTAGAACATTCAATTTTGCCGTATAAGCCATCTGAAACTTGATGCCAGTGGCTATTAGCTTAACTACCATAGGGTGGAAGGCCGTTCTTTTCTGACGGACCGAAGCTGGGTGACCCTGGGCAACTCTCAGGCGTTTTCCTTCCCAACTGATGTCTTGAAGCTCTTTGATCTTGTTTAGAAAATGTTGTTTTCCAGGAAGTTGAGGAATCAAAATATAACCATACGTGGAGGGACCCTGGGGCTGGCTTGGGGCACAGAGCTCTGTGTGCCCTTTCTATGATGTAATTAGCATTGAAGGAGAGGGCCAGCTAGCTTCTACCAGCTTTTGAATGAATTTGATCGGGTCGTGCCCCTCTTCCCCTTCAGGGAGACCGATGATGACTAACGTTATTCCTTCTACTGCCCCTCGAGATCCTCCACTTTTAACTCAAGCTTAGTAAGGCATTGTCTGTAGGTGGAAAGTTCGGGGTCCAGTTTATCCTGTCACTTTTCTAGTGAGAAGAGTCGAGCTGAGTTGTCTGTGGCTCTTACAACTTCATCAAGCTTCAGAGTAAGGGAGCTGAAGTCTGTTGTTAAGGTATGAAGATCCTCCTGAAGGCTTAAACTCTTCTAGGAACCACTGTAAGGTAAGTGGTTCACTATCTGCGGAGGAGGGCTGGCGCTGGTACTGGTGTCAGTGCTCAGGCTGGAGTTGGAAGCCGAGGCTTCTTGGGGCCTTTCAGGCGTCACTGCGCGTTCGCTTTGGTAGATTCTTTTTCATATATACCTCCATTCTGGATGATAAAACGTGCCTCTCGTGTACCTGCAACTTTCCAACATGTATTAATGCAATTTGCGCTGTCCAAGAAGCATAGTTTGATAATTAGAAGTTATAATGGAACAGGTGGCTGGAGCTCTGTAGGAAGCTGCCACAGCACAGTGCATCGCCAGAAGTCTCATGGGATACTTACTTACGTTACTGGGTTATATGCAGGTTATAATTATACTGCTCTGTCTTTTTATTTGGTGTTTTCATAAGAAACTGGGGAATGCGTGCTATTTTGGATTCATTCTGGGCTTGGTTGTTTTGGGAATGTTGGATGTTACTTCTGATTATAAATATTCTTGTTATATTGTTGCTATTAAGATTGTGTGTTTGTTACTGGATTATAAGGTATTTATATAGATAGTTGGTATAGTGTAACCATGGCACCATCTTATTATCAATGTTTGGTTCTCCTCCTTTATATTTTGCCTGCTGTTGTACCCTTTGTCTTATATTGCATACTGTACCAAAATGACTGCTATTAAAATAACTACATTGAATGTGCAAGGTATGAACCACCCTGTAAAACAGAAATAAGTTTTATCCTACTTAGGTTCCACCAATTGTGATATTGCATTCCTTCAAGAGACCCATCTCTTGCGACAGCTACATCTAGGTTTGGTTAGAGGTTAGGTAAAGAGGACTTCTTTCAGTATTTGTTTAGTTAAAAGCACGGAGTTTCAATACTTGTAAAAAAAGGTTGCTCATTTTAAATAGAATGTACTTTCTCAGATGAGGAAGCATGTTTTATTCTTTTGATGGGAACCCTTTGGGAGTCTGATTACTATTAATAAATGTATATGCCCCTAATGCTGATTCTCCAAATTATTTTGCTCACCTGACACAGAGAATAGCAGATTGGTACCAGCCTTTAACATTTGTGTTGATTTGTGGGGACTTCAATCTTGTTATGGACCTGTTTGTTGACAGAACCCTACACAAATGAGACCCCTAGCATCCATGCTCCAGAGCAATTTTAGCCCAGTTATGTTCAGAATTTAATTTAGCAGGTTATTGGTGTTTGCGTTACCACAGAGTTCACAGTTATCTTTTCACTCCAACAGATTCCATACTTGCAGCAGGCTGGATTTTTTCTTCGGTAATTCCCCTTCTTTGCCGATGTTCTGGATGTGTCAGTTTCCCCATAATAATTTCAGATCATGCCCGTCAGTCTGATTTGGGTTCCCAGAGGCAGCATCCTAAATAACTCAGATGGTACTTTAACCCCACCTTTTTATGTTCTGATGGATTTCAGGAGTGGCTTAGGGCAGAGATTTTTTAAACTAACATCTCTCCCCTTTTGTACTCTGGGATGCCTTGAATGTGTTTATTTGGGGTCAGATTATAGCCTATGCTGACAAAGAAAATAAGGCTGAGAAGTAGGAGATCATCACCCTTACCACATATAAAACAGTTGGAGAATGTTATTTATCAAAATCTCTCGAACACCCAGTCAGGTACAGGAACTGCTGGATCTCAAATATAGGCTGAATACATTTATCAGTGACAGGCCTCAAGGGCTTTGTTTCTCCTGTGCCAATTATTCTGGGAGTCAGGGAAAAGGCTAGAAAATTGCTGGCCTATCATTAAATAAAAAATTTCAAAAACTTGAATTTCTTATCTCAAATGTGTTGGTGATCCTTTAATTGTAGGTCCAATACAGATTTCTAATTATTTTAAAGAACTCTATCAGACTCTTTATAGTTCCAGCATCTCCCCTACTAGAATTTTGATTCTTTCTTTGCTAACTTTCATCTGCCATGTCTGCCACCAGATATTGTCCAATGTTTGGAGAAGACATTTCTCTCAAGAGATTCAATCAGCTATAAAGCAACTGACTGCGGACAGAGCGCGGGCCTGATGGCTTAAGTACTGATTTTATCAGGCCTTTAAGGATGTATTATTACCCCACCTGCTTGCTCTTTTTCTCATGTTAAGGAAACAAGTTCTTTGCCACCTTCCATGCAGGAGGCCACTATCACTGTCCTGCCTAAACCCAGTAAAGATCCAACTCTCTCTGTCAATTACAGATCCATCTCTTTGCTTAACACTGAAAGCAAGGTTTTGGCAAACATTTTGGCTACTAGGCTAGAAACAGTCCTTTCTTTGCTGATTCATAAGTTGCAGGCTGGTTTAATGAAGGGCAGGCAGGGCAGTGATAACTTCTGATTGCCACTATAAGTGCAGGTCAGAGGACATAGTTGCAATTGATGCTGAAGAAGCCTTTAATTCTATTGAGTTGTACTACCTCTTTTATATGCTTTCGGCCGTGGTAGTTGGGCTCAGTTTTCAGGATGGGTTCATTGTCTATATTCTTCCCCAAGGGCTAGGGTTATAGCCAATGGCATTTCATAGGATCCATTTTGTTTATTTAGAGGTGCTAGGCAGGGGTTCCCACTTAGCCTTGTTATTTCTATTAGCTATGGAACCCTTACATGCTACTATAAGATAACATCGGATCTGCACAGTTTAAGGGAGGCACACACCCTTTTCATCATTACTATATGCTAATGACCCACTGCTGCTACTGTCCAGGGTTCAGACTTTGCTTCCTGTTGCTTGGGCCATTCTGGAGTCTTTAACTGCTATTTCAAGTCTGAGGGTTAAATGAGCTAAAACAGAGATCCTACTCCATGTTGTGGGGATTCCATCTGGGCATCCTTATGTACTCCATCCCTAAAGTGGTCACCAGATGGTATTAAATATCTAGGAATGCTTATATCTAAAGATGTACATGAAATGAGTTCCAGAAATAGCTTGGGGATTCTGGCTAATATGGAAGTCTAGTTTACCAGATGGTCGAAATTACATTTGTCTCTTCCGGGAATGTGGCAGCCATTAAATTAATGGATTTTCCCAAGATATTTTGTTGTTTGAGTAATCTCCTTTACCCACCTCCTGTGGTTTATGGGACAGAACTGATTATTTTGTAACTTTATCTGGGAAAAGAGACCCCCAAGGTTTCGCGAGTAAAACTTTCTGGGACTCTGGTTTGAAAGGTGGATGGAATATGCCTTGGCCCTGGTGGTATCATGTGTGGTTGGGTATGAAGGCTGCAATCACCTGGATTTCATCATCCTCAGTGAAGTCTCCACTCTGGATGAATATTGAACAGGCTTAGTAGGGGATCTACCATGCTCTGTTATACATAGAGAGTGTCAGTTTTCCAGCCTTAAGTCTACCCTCCTATTTTATTAAATCAGCAATGTTAGAAAAAGGCATTGAAGGTGTTCAAATGGAATTCTGACTTTCTAGGTCCCTCTAAACCTTTATGAAACAATCCTAGGATTCAAATTGGTGAGTCTCGAAATCTTGGTTTACATGGGCTCTTAGTGGAATTTCACTGGTGGGTGATCTTTTGATCCAGAAATGGGGTACTGAAGGCTTTTACCCATCTACAGTGAGAATATTCCCGACCACCCTGGTATTTTGGAGATATCTGCAGATACGTTCTGTCCTTCACCTGTGACTCACTAAAGATTACATTTAGCCCAACAGACTTAAACATTTACAAGTTTGGTCTCACCTCCCTAAGGACCAGGTGAGACACATTTTACAATTCACTTTTGACTTTTTATACACCTGATTAGGGATTCCAAAGTTCTAAATGGTCAACCGACCTTCAGACTCCTATCACAGAGACATGTTAGGCACATTGCTGGGTGGAAGCTCTAAAGTCCTACCTGATCCTCAACTGCAACTTTTACAAAAGAAAATCTTAAGCTGCTGGTACAGGACACCAAAAAGGTTAGTCTCTATGGGTTGGAGTAATTCTGATACCTGCTGGAGATGCTAAGAAGGGACAGGGACTCTATCATATATTGTGGAAATGTTCTCTAATTAAAGGGTGGTAGGATGAATTTATACATTGTATGGAGAACATGCTTCAAACAAAGATACCTCCTCCCCCTGCTCCTGTATTCTGGGAGATATCCATCTCTTCAACCATTCAACTCACAAGCAATACCCAACAGGGTGGGCAGTTGGGCAATTCTGGACCACCCAGGGTGTAATGAGGCCTGACACCACAGGTGGAGGACCTTATAGCCCTGGAAGGTCCAGTATTGCCCATACCACCCACCCTGGAGGGAGGGCATTAGTGTGCTTAGAAAATGGGCATCTATGTAAATTTTAATTAAATAGTAAAAATAAGAGGAACTGACATTTAAAATGAATAGAAATAAAAAAAAACATATTTGTGGTAAGTAGTCCCTCTGTTACAGTGCTGTTCCATCTCTGGTCTCCCTCCTCCACGAGCCATTCTGTTCTACTTACCCCACCCCTCAAATGCTGCAGAGGAAGACATGACACCGATATTAAATTGTGCCTTAAAACTATATTGTCATCATGTTTATAGTTCAGTACATGTTCAGTGCAGTTTACTCGAGCGTTTTTTATTTTGTGGTCAGAGAATGCACTAGTTATGTGCGTGAGCTTACGTGACCTGCCAATTGAAAACAGGAAGTGGAAATTAGGAGGTCTGATTAAGCAGGACAGTGCTCTATACTTTTCTTTTTTTTTTTTTTTTTGGAGTTAGCATTTTCTTTTTGTATTTTTTTTTGAATAGCGACCACAGAGGAAGCCTTCTGTTCTGTACATTGGAGGTCACTCAGGATCGGGGATGTAAGCAGTGGTAATGGAGTCACGGGCTGAAAGAAACAGAAAGATATTATGAGGTGAATAATGAAGTGGTTTTAAACAGATGCTGCTTGGTTGTTTTTGTTAAGTATATTAAAATGAACTTTCTCCAATGGCAGGGGTGGGATGGAGGGCGTGCTGAATGGAGGACCAGCTCGGTTTTCAAGTGGTCCACTAAGCAAAGAAAAAATGGCAGCTGCTGAAATTCAGGGTGCCCAAGGTTAACCTAGTATTAGGGCGCAGTATTTGCTCTTCTCTTTTGGAGTGGGCATCTATTGAAACTTTATGTACCCTCCTGCTGTGGCTCTCAGCCAATCAGAGAAGTTCTACAATCTAGTCCATTTGAATACGTTATAAACAGCTATGGTATGCAGCAGCTTTAGAGGCTAAAAGATTAATTTTATGTTATTGCGAGCAACCTTTATTCCTTCTTTTTCATTGGCAACAGGCCATGGCCATGACTGCCTCTTACCAACAAGTGTTACTTTGAAGGTGGAATAAATTAATGGACTTCTGTAAAGGATGGGAGCCATGGCTAGCATCAATTTGGGGATGGTGGTTGTATCTTAAAGGAGAAGTCCACCCAAAACTTTAAAAAATATATGTTGTGCAGAGTTTTAATTTGTTTGTGAAGTTCTAGTGTTTCCTTCCCTCTGACTGGTATTAGGAGTTTTTCCTAAATTAGCTTGCTAGCTTTAGGGTAGTTTCGACCCTGGGATCTTCATCCCTGACAGCTTAACTGCATTTCTTGTTCCACAATGCATCTTTTCTCATGTGACAGTGATGTAGAGAGACCCAACATACAGCACACACATGCCAAACAAGCTAAATATCTTGGGCGCTTTATAAGCTGCACAAAATTACCAGCAGCAAAGTTTTCAGGACAGTAAGACCTATACTTTGAAGGTAGTCACTAAGTTGAATTTTATAGATTTTAAAATATAGCCATCTCTACTGTTGTGAACTGATTGTAAAGCAATGCTTTCTGCTGAATTTATGGTCTCTGCTACATCACTGTCACATGAAGGTGCAGTGTGGGACAAAGGAATACAATTAAACTGTTTGATATGGAGATCTCCAGGGGTTGTAAAACTACCCTAAAGCTAGCAGGCTAATTTAGGAAAAACCTATTACCAGTCAAAGGGAAGGAAACACTAGAACTTCACATACACATTAAAACACTCTGCACAACATATATTTTTCAAGTTTTGGGTGGACTTTTCCTTTAATTCATTTTTGGATGGTTAAACACTTTCATAGGTTTCATAGGTTGTTACAAAGCTCAGAAGACTGAAGTCCATTTTGCTTGCCATGTGAGCTCCTAGCTGTATCCCTTATATATTTACCCTGAAATAATTGTCTAATTCTCTTTTAAACTTATTCATGGTTTTGCTAGTGACTACCTCCACTGGTAGCTGGTTCCATATTGGCACCACTCTAACATGCAACCAGTGTTTCCTTTTAGTAGTGGAATACCCTTCCATGGCCAGTTGTAGTGTGTGAACTCTTGTATTGTAGTTTAATACTAAATGTAAATCCTAGTTTTTCCCACAGTCCCTCAGTATGGAGTGCTCTACAGACCATGCACATGCCCAGGTCTTCTATATTCTAATGTATACATGTCCAGTGCAGCAAGTCTTTCCTTTCACCTCTGATATCTTATGGGTAGTTTTGAGTTGTACCCTATCCAGAGCTACAATGTTGTTTTTATACCCTGGAGACCAAAATTGGGCCCCATACTCCTTGTGTGGCCTAACCAAGGACCCACACAATGGAAGCAATACTTTCTTCCTTCTGGAATTTGTGTGTCTAAGTATACCGTTTATCGCCACTAGCATTACCAATGACCTGACTTTGTTTAGTTATGATTTTTTCTTTATTTACTAGTTACTGTAATATCTTGATCTGGCTATGACTTAGCTGGCATATTGTTTTATGGTTTGTGTCTAACTTTTGGGCTCATATTTACTGTCAAGATGTTGCCATAGATTTTCAACATTTATTTTGGTGTATTCTGCACTGACATTTAATCGTTGTTACATGTTTTCTCTTTTCTATCTTCATTTTAAGGACAACCAAGCTCCTTTGTATACTGTGGACTTTCTTTTTTGTGGCTAATGCTCATTTACTATTTTTATGCTATTGAGTTATTTGTTGTAATCTTTTTGCATTTCATGGTTGTATATGGCTGATGGCTACATTCAAGAATTCAATAAAACATTTATATACAAAAAAAACCTTAAAACCACACTATGCATTATATGGAAAACTATGCAAATGACCATACCCTACTCCCGTGCTTCTGGATTCTGCATACCTATCTCATCAACCATTTGATTCTACATTATAAACAGCTATGATATTCAGCAGCTTTAGAGGCTAAAAGATTAATTTTATGTTATTGGTGAACAACCTCTATTCCTTCTTTTTCATTGACAACAGGCCATGGCCAAGACTGCCCTTACCAACAAGTGTTATTTTGGAGGTGAAATAAATCAGTAGACTTCTGTAAAGGATGGGAGCTATGGCTAGCATCGATTGGGGAGATTGTACTTTAATTAGTTTTGGGTGGTTAGTCACTTTGTTTAGTTTTGATTTTTATTTATTTACTAGTTACTACAATATCTTGATTTGGCCATGACATACGGCTTATTGTGTTATGGTTTGTGTCTCACTTTTTAGGCTCATATTTACAGTCCAGATGTTGCCATAGACTTTCAACATTGATCCTGGTTTATTCTGCACCGACATTTAATCATTGGTACATGTTTTCTCTTTTCTAGCTTCATTTTAAGGATAACCCAAGCTCCTTTGTATGCTGTGGACTTTCTTTTTGTGGCTAATGCTCATTTACTATTTTTATGCTATTGAGTTATTTGTTGTACTCTTTTCTGCATTTCATGGTTGTATATGGCTGATGGCTATGTTCAAAAATTCAATGAAACATTTATATACAAAAGAAACATTTAGAAACTAAAATAAAACTACTACTTGACTCTATTTCCATTGTGGACAGCTTGTGTGTGTGGACTGTCAAGTCTCTGGTGCACCAGTGCCATGGCCTACCAAACCTGTTCAAATGCAAATATTGCTTGGTACCCCTTTCCCCACAAGACTGAGCAGGAAAAGAATTGCCAGTGGCGTGTATAGACTGTTGCTACAAATGTCATCTGTGGTACCAATTACCAACTATGTGAGACCCTGAGGGAAGAGGGTTACAACAGAAAAATATTTCTTAAATTTCTTCTTGGGCACACAGCTACACATTTTGAAAAATATTTTGTGAGCACAGCCATGCAATGACACAGAACAGAAAAACAGCTAACTGAAGTGGTGGGAGTCAGCCTCCATCTAGCAGCAGCTACAGTGCACTTGTACTTGCTTATGGCCACGGAAGGACCCAAGCCTGGATTCCTCATAGGAGATGTATGATATTACATTTCAATCATGTTTACTATTAAATTAAGTAACTCAAGTCAGTACAGCAATGCTGAGCTGACAAACCTCACTCACTACAGTTAAGCCTGACTAAAGTTTCAGAAAAACAATATTTCTTTAAAATTCTTGTTGGGTGTGTAACCCCTGTGCAAATGGGGTTCCCAAAGACTTCCGGAGCTTGCTTGAATGCTCCAAGCCTGAATGGTGTTTGGCATTTAAGCCATTTATCAGTGAGTGTTTTTAGAGCCTCTGGTACTGTCTCTTTAAGAGCTGTCTGCTTGCAGACATAATTAGTTTGTATGGGGGACTGTGTGCTTCTCTGAGTACCACTCAAGCTGCTGCCAATTCACTCCATTTTGCAGTCACTAGAGTGCAAAGGGAACCTATCTGAAAGATGTAACTGTTTGCCAGAAATTATTTAGAGTAATAATGAAATTACAGTTTGTCTAACCTGCTTTCTTTGCAGTCAGAACTGTGTCTGCTAGTTCCCATTCTAGTTTTGAACTGCTGAACTGGACCAATCAGTGTGGGGTAAGCTAGCTCTAAAATGGTGCCTTGGACGAATCAGAACTTGGACTCATAATCTGAGCCAGCCACAAGAGGATTGTATGGGCAGTGACTCTGGGAGATGTAGTTTAGACTTCAGCACCTTTTGGACCAACAGCAGCAGTCTATTGTGAGTGACAGCCAATCCAGTCAAGAACTGGGAGGAACTCAAAGGAAGTGCCCGGTTTTGTCGGTTGGAGTTTCAGTTGAGCTTTGGCAGTGAAGAAGGAAGGAGCCCTGTGCTTTTCAGTGTGCAGTTTTAGTCAAAAGCGTGTAAGGCCCAGAGTTCGGTCTGCAGCTTGTGTAACAGCTTGTTAGGACTGAATCCGTCCTGTGAAAAGAATCAAAGGATCTCTGAGAGTAGAAACCAGGCTCACCCTGTAGAAGACTGGAGGAATTGCTGAAAATTGCACTCGGTCTGTCAGGAACTGAATCTGCTGTGTGTTCTTCCGGGTATTGTGCAGTAATTGCGATCGGGATACAGATGCAGCCTGCCTGGTATAGTGCTTTCTTTTATATGGATGTGTGAAGAGGTTTGTGTACCTCAAGTGAGCCCTGCTGACATTGAAGGACCCTATCTTATTTGGAGGTCGTGAGTACTAATTCAGAGTCGCTCCCTGTTGAATTGCCACATTAAATCCAAATGGAATTACTGTACTGCTGACTGTTTAATTCTCCTTTTCTCTGTTGAAAGGGCCCTTACCAGCTGCCACGGTTTGGACTAGCCACTAGGGCTTGGGTACCCAGGGACAGTAACTGATAGGGATAGGCCTGTGCACAGAGCCATAGGTAGATTATTAGAGTGATAAGCTAATTAACCTGATTTCCCCTGTCCTTGTTATATCCCCTAAATAAATCAGAGCTGCTTGTTTCAGCAAAGTTATACTGCCTGAGGTATTTGTCTATGTTAAAGTACTGTACTGTGATTGTTGCACTGTATCTCATTTCACAGGAGGTCCCAGTGCGGAACCAGACCTGGGGTAAGTGTATACTGTGAAGGTAATTCTGATATATTATGTGGGCCACTAGTGGGAAGAAGGGGGTTGCAGTGTCCCAGAGGGCTGTGACCAAGTTAGTTTAACTATTGCAAACCCTGACCTCTGGGTGGGGCACCCGCCATTGGATCCAGGCCCTCAACCTGTTAGTGGCAAATCAGGCAGGGGTAGCCCCTGGGATAGCGCCATCTAGGGGTTACATCTTGAGGCTCACCGCTGGGATTGTGTGTCCTCTAGTGGCCATATTCTTGAACCACTGTTAAGAAAAAATGGGTACCCGACAGAAGTGGCTGTGCACGGCTGGTGGAGTGGTGTACTGGGGAGGAGATCGACCCCCAAAATGCTATGCTTATCCTGGACATCCCCTGGGTATCAATATGGACACTGTGCAGGGAGTACTTTCCAAGGTGGAAGGTTTACAATACCCTGTGGTGGTGGGTCGGCATGCTAATCTGCTCACCCACACTTTCCTGGCCCTAGTAGAGTTTAAGGATCCCATAGATAGCTCCAAAGTACCACAGACCATTACCCCAGAGGGAGCCCTCACTGCTTGGAGGTGATAACTAAGGACAGTAAAGACCGGGGAATCAGCCCCACCACTATCTGAAACTTTGAGGAGAAATTTGCTGAATGGTTTGCTGGGAGAGGGAAAACTGTGGAGGACTTGAAGAAACTATTCTTGCCACCTGGGGTGTTCCTTCCCAACACCCTCTCCTGCTCCAGTGCCGTAATGGTGGCTGAACCAATGCAGACTCCTATTTCTGCACCTGCCATTAGTCACGACTCTTACCGAAGGTTGAGGATCTTCTCGCACCCTCCCCACCCCAAGGGGAGGATGACTGGGAGACCTGGATAGACTATGTTGCCCCCAAGTGCTAGAATGGCAATGCACGCAGTGAAAGAGGGTTAGTGAGAGCCTCCGAGGGTCCTGCCCTGGCTACCATCCGTGCTAAGCAGGGCCAGTAACCCTGAAGCGACTGCACAGGCCTATCTTGAGGCCTTGGAGAATGTGTATGGGAGCCCAGATTCTGATGAGGACCTATGGTGGAGAGTAAGAAATGCACAACAGTACCAAGGGAGTTGTTGTCTGTGTATGTCTCGGCTGGAAAAATTGTTGCAAGAATGCCTCCAGAAAAGGGTAGTTTGCCAGCGATTGAACTGGACCGAACCAGACTGGACAGAATCTTAAGTCTGCCCCTTCTCAGAACTGCTGTTGCTTCAGTTACAGCTGGCAAATCGACTGGAATCCCACCCTCCTATGATGAGTTAATGAGAGAAATTCGAGGTTGAGAAAAGCGACCTCGGGAGGTACCTGCAACAGCTGTGGCTACGACCGAGTGACTGAGGGTGACCCATCAAGTGAAGTTCAGGGGCAGAGGTTGACAGTCAATGAGTGCTCTGACAAGGAAAAGATATGCCACAATGGGGCGAACTGTTGAGAGAGATCCGGGAATTCAAAAACAGTCCCTTTATGAAGGCCCCTGCAAGTACAGGCCCTGACCTATATCCGACTGCATCTGCTATGGGGTGAGGGTACCCACCCATGTATCTCCTGCTGATAACAGCTCCAAACTCAATTCCTTGACCATGGAAGTGGAGAAACTGACGAGATGTCTCCAAATGCTTATCACGCCGCAGACAGAGATGGCACCCAGGTTTCCAGTTAGTAATACCCCGTCCCTGGCTCCCAGTGTGGCGCCTCGCCAGCTCAAACTCCAGAAAGTATGTTTTGCTATAATTGTGGGAAAGATGGGCACATGAAAGGGAATGCCAGTCCCAAAAGACACTGACAAAGTTGCATATAGGCTACAAGGAGGCTTCGGAGAAGAAATCAGTGGTTAGAGGTGCACGACATGATCCCAGTGAGGGCACCAAAAATGCTAATTCCGTCCTTTTGTGGCAAGGTCAGTTGCCCAGGCCCCCACTACCGCCTCTCCAGACTGGTCCAGAATAGTGGGTCCTCCATGGAGACCACTGTAAAGGTGAATGGAGTGTCTACAAGAGCTGTATTAGACAGTGGCTCCCAAGTGACAATTATGTTCCAGGATTGGTATCAGAAGCATTTGTCAGATGTACCCTTACAACCATTAGAAGGACTGCATGTATGGGGGTTAAGTGAGAGGCCTACCCCTATTCCCGGGTATATCCAATTTGGCTGTCTTTCCCCACCTCCGTGGCTGGAGTGGCCGAACAAGTAGAGACCCTAGCCTTAGTGTGTCCCCCACTGGACTGTATGATGGTGTCCCTTTGTTGACTGGAACAAATGCTCATATGTTGGGAGGCTGGCACAGTTGTGTTATGAAAACAGGGGTCAAAGACTAGTAGAGCTTAAGAGTTCGGCTTTAATTAAGAGGCCTATGAGGCACAGAGAGATGCTGAAAAAATAGAACCAGAGGAACCGTCGGAATTGTATGGAAGAAGGATCCTGAGTCTCTGATCCTGGTGCCAAATGCCCAGTGTACCTTACAGGAGAGGTCCGTATCAGAAAGGATGTTAAGAATAAAATATTAATGTTGGATGCACCAGGCGATGGAAAATTGCCAGAGGGACTGCTGGTCAAGCCTAGTATTTTGCCGCTAGAGCCCATGCTTATGCCAGAAGGGTAATGGTCCAAGTTCATAATGTGTCTGAAAGAGACATTCGAGTAAACAGAGGTTGCATCCTGGCTAATGTGCATTGTGCAGACACTGCAGTGCTACCCAGCAGCAAGAGTTCAAGGAAGAATGACAGAGTAACGCCTGACTTGTTTGATTTCGGCGACTCCCGCTGCCAGCTGAATGGAAAGTGAGGATCAGTGAGAAGCTTGCCCAGAGAGACCAGGTGTTTTCTTAAAGGAATGGGATGTAGGATGCGTACAAGGAGCTGAGCACAATATCCGCTGCATGACGAAAGACCATTCGTGAGAGGTCTCGACGCCTGGCACCTGCTGACATAGATGATGTGGACGGCATCTGCAAGAGATGTTAGCTGCTGGTGTAATACAAGAATCCAGAAGCCCTTATGCTTCCCCATTGTGGTAGTGAGGAAAAGAATGGAACCGTAAGGATGTGTGGGATTATCGCACCTTAAACCGGGCGGACTATCCTGATCAGTACACAATGCCCGCATTCAGGATGCTTTGGACTGCCTAAGCGAGAGCAAGTGGTTCTCTGGTGCTGGATCTCCTGAGTGGGTACTACCAGATCCCGATGGCCCCAGAGGACCGTGAGAGAGACGACCTTTATCTGTCCGCTTGGCTTCTATGAATTCATGAGGATGCCTCAAGGATTTCAGGTGCCCCAGCCACTTTTCAGACGATTGATGGGCGTGCAGTGGGGACATGAACTTACTAGAGTGCCTGGTATACCTAGATGATGTTATTGTGTTTGGCAGCTCACTGGAGGAACATGAGAGCAGATTATTTAAGGTATTGGACTGACTGGAGGACTTTGGCCTTAAACTGTCCATTGATAAGTGTCAATTCTTTCAAACATCAGTAAAGATATGTGGACACATAGTATCCACCGAGGAATAGAGACCGACCCAAGTAAAGTTGAGGCCTTGACCACCTGGCCACAGCCCAAAAATCTAAAAGAACTGCAAAGATTCCTGATTCTGTGGTTATTATCGGCGCTTCATCAAGGACTATTCAAGAGTGATCCGCCTTCTACTAACCTTACTCAAGGGTATCCCCAACCCACAAAAATACCAAAGTCAGCGTCCTCAAGACTGAAAGAGTGTATTTTCATCCGAGTGAAGTATTTGGGGCCCGCTGGACTCCTGATTGTGAGATTGCTTTTCATGAGATCATATATCAACTTACCCATGCTCCAGTGCTGGCCTATGCGATCCAAGAAAACCTTCGTCCTGCACACTGATGCTAGCTTGCAGGGTTGGGGCTGTGTTGTACCAAAAGCACGAGGAATGCCTGAGACCAGTGGCCTTTGCCAGTAGAAGCCTGACCCCATCCGAAAGAACTATCCTGTACATAAGTTAGAGTTCCTAGCTTTGAAGTGGGCTATTGTTGACCAATTCCATGAGTACTTGTATGGGGCTAAAATACTAGTAAAACTGACAATAATCCTTTGACCTATGTGCAGACCTCAGCTAAGTTGGATGCCACTGGCCATAGGTGGCTTCTGCATTATCTACATATGACTATGCTCTCGAATACCGAGCAGGTCTGAACCACATAGATGCTGATGCTCTCTCCCGGAGGCCTGTTCCCCAGAATGATTGGGTCTGATTGGCAGAACCTGACATTCGGGCACTCTCGCGAAGTTTGACAGGGAGGAACAAATGTCCACGGACGCAGTGGACTGCATGGTGGATTGCTTGGGAGCCTCTGAGAATTGCATACCTGCTGCTTATTGCCACTTTTCTGCAATAGACATTGGTGCACTGCCTCAGCTGGACAATGACAGTATCGTGAGGCTCAATCTCAGCGATCCCATGATCAAAGCAGCTTTAGAAGCCCTCTATGCAGGAAAAGATGTGTCCAAATTACGCTCCACTGATTTGAGAACTGCACTGTTATACAAAGAAGGTCCTAAGTTGAAACTGATCAATAAACTGTTATACAGAGAAACAGTAGACAGAGGGGACAAGTAGACAAACAACAACTAGTGCTGCCCACTGCCTTGAGACTCAGTACTGAGGTCCTTGCACAACCACATGGGGCACCTTGGTATAGATAGAACACTTGACTTGGTGAGATCCAGATTCTATTGGCCTAAGATGGGGGCTGATGTGGAGAAACACATTCGAACTTGTAGTCGCTGCTTACAGAGGAAAGCTTTGCCCCAGAGGGCTGCCCTTGTTAACATCACCACCAGTGCACCCATGGAGCTGGTCTGTATTGATTTTCTGAGTTTGGAGTCAGATCAAAGAAATATCAGTAATGTGCTGGTGGTCACTGACCATTTCAGAGATATGCCCAAGCTTTCCCCACCAAAGACCAGAAAGCATCCACTGTGGCCAAAGTACTTGTAGAAAACTTTTTGTTCACTATGGGGCTCCACAAAGAATCCATTCTGATCAAGGGAGAGACTTTGAGAGTCGTCTGATCAAAGAGATGCTTTCTCTGTGGGAGTGCGAAGTCCAGAACCACTCCTTACCACCCCAGGGGACCCACAGCCTGAAGCTTTCAACCCACTTTGCTAGATATAGGGCACCCTGCACCCAAAGGACAAGCCTAGATGGAGCCAACAAATTAGCACCCTGGTACATGCTTATAACTGCACCAAAGTGATGCCACTGGATTCTCCCCTACACGCCTGATGTTTGGAAGAGAAGCTCGACTACCAGTAGATGTGTGTTTTGGGGTCTCTCTGATGGGGTTCAAGCTGACAACTATTTACAGTATGTGCAAAAGTTAAAGGCCCAGCTAACTCATGCGTACCAACTGGCTCAAACCATGGCTGCCAAAAGAAATCTGGCCAACAAAGAAAGGTATGATAAAAAGGTGAAAGCACAGAACTCCAGGAGGAGATCGGGTATTGCTAAGAAATCTGGGACTGCATGGCAAGCACAAGATTGCTGATAGATGGCACCATCTCCCTCACATTGTAGTGGGCAAACTAGATGATCTGCCAATGTACAAAGTAAGGCCTGAGAATAATTCAAAGATGTAAAACAATGCATAGAAATCATTTACTGCCCATTGGACAAATCTTAATTGAGTCTGAGCCCCTAGAAGACCCCCTCTGGACCAGTGACTAGAGCTGCTGCTAAGAAAAGATCAAGAAAGTCTGCACCTACAGAAGCAAAGTTAAAGTGTTCCCTCCACAAGTCCCAGTTGAGCATGACTGTCAGTCCATATCGGAAGAAAGTGAGAGTGACTTTGAATACTATCCTTCTTAAGAACTGAGTCAATTGTTTGAGGCAATCCCTAGTAAATACTGGAGACAAAGCTGGGCCTTCTGGACTGTCTAAGCCCCAGCTTCATCCCTGGAGCCAATGCTCCCAGAAAGTGAATGCAAAGCATCAGATCAGATGAAATGGAATCATTGTGCATGGTTGAACTGTTTGAGCTTTCGGGAGAAAATGATAGATTGGGGCAGACTGGTGATACACCGAACAAGAAGTATTTTGAGTGCCCTGACAGTCCACTGCCAGTGTCCAAGCTCTCCATACGAGCCAAATGTTGTGGACTCAAACTGTAACACCTGGAGCTGAAAGTGCCCCAAGTTCTAGCCTCTCTACCCCATGGAGACTCCCTGACAAGTGAGGACAATGCTGAAAATGAGGCTCAGAGTGCAGAGACTATAACAGTTCCCCTAGAAAGACTGGTCGAGCTGTAAAGCCTGTGGTGCACCTCAGTTATGATTCCCTTGGGAGGCCTGTGGATTTGCCTCTCAATGTTGTCCATAAAGGAGTGTATGTGTCCCCGAGCTCATTGCCCAAACTGAGCATCAGTGCTAACTCAAGTTACTTGTGTTGCCCTCTAAGTATGGTGCCCTTGCCCCATCCAGCCCCAAGGTAACTGATAGGGAAGGGCCCCTCTCTTCAGGTTTCATGTACAAGAGGTAATAACTTGAGTTATGGTACAATGTGTATGTAATACTGTGTAAAGAGTGACGTACTGCAATGTTTCAGAAATGTGTTCTTGGTAAAATGATATATTGACTGATGATTACAAGTGTGAGCCTAATGCAAATGTATATGGTTGCAGTTAAAGCTTATGGGTGTACTTGCTTGACGAGACGCCAAGCTTCCCAGGCCAGGAAGGGTGTAACCCTCTGCAAATGGGGGTTCCCAAAAGACTTCCAGGAGCTTGCTTGAATGCTCCAAGCCTGAATGGTGTTTGGCATTTAAGCCATTTATCAGTGAGTGTTTTAGAGCCTCTGGTACTGTCTCTTTAAGAGCTGTCTGCTTCCAGACATAATTAGTTTGTATGGGGGACTGTGTGCTTCTCTGAGTACCACTCAAGCTGCTGCCAATTCACTCCATTTTGCAGTCACTAGGAGTGCAAAGGGAACCTATCTGAAAGATGTAACTGTTTGCCAGAAATTATTTAGAGTAATAATGAAATTACAGTTTGTCTAACCTGCTTTCTTTGCAGTCAGAACTGTGTCTGCTAGTTCCCATTCTAGTTTTGAACTGCTGAACTGGACCAATCAGTGTGTGGTAAGCTAGCTCTAAAATGGTGCCTTGGACGAATCAGAACTTGGACTCATAATCTGAGCCAGCCACAAGAGGATTGTATGGGCAGTGACTCTGGGAGATGTGAGTTTAGACTTCAGCACCTTTTGGACCAACAGCAGCAGTCTATTGTGAGTGACAGCCAATCCAGTCAAGAACTGGGAGGAACTCAAAGGAAGTGCCGGTTTTGTCGGTTGGAGTTTCAGTTGAGCTTTGGCAGTGAAGAAGGAAGGAGCCCTGTGCTTTTCAGTGTGCAGTTTTAGTCAAAACGTGTAAGGCCCAGAGTTCGGTCTGCAGCTTGTGTAACAGCTTGTTAGGACTGAATCCGTCCTGTGAAAAGAATCAAAGGATCTCTGAAGAGTAGAAACCAGGCTCACCCTGTAGAAGACTGGAGGAATTGCTGAAAATTGCACTCGGTCTGTCAGGAACTGAATCTGCTGTGTGTTCTCCCGGTATTGTGCAGTAATTGTGATTGGGATACAGATGCAGCCTGCCTGGTATAGTGCTTTCTTTTATATGGATGTGTGAAGAGGTTTGTGTACCTCAAGTGAGCCCTGCTGACATTGAAGGACCCTATCTTATTTGGAGGTCGTGAGTACTAATTCAGGGTCGCTCCCTGTTGAATTGCCACATTAAATCCAAATGGAATTACTGTACTGCTGACTGTTTAATTCTCCTTTTCTCTGTGAAAGGGCCCCTACCAGCTGCCACGGTTTGGACTAGCCACTAGGGCTTGGGTACCCAGGACAGTAACTGATAGGGATAGGCCTGCACAGAGCCATAGGTAGATTATTAGAGTGATAAGCTAATTAACCTGATTTCCCTGTCCTTGTTATATCCCCTAAATAAATCAGAGCTGCTTGTTTCAGCAAAGTTATACTGCCTGAGGTATTTGTCTATGTTAAAGTACTGTACTGTGATTGTTGCACTGTATCTCATTTCACAGGAGGTCCCAGTGCGAACCAGACCTGGGGGTAAGTGTATACTGTGAAGGTAATTCTGATATATTGTGTGGGCCACTAGTGGGAAGAAAGGGGTTGCAGTGTCCCAGAGGGCTGTGACCAAGTTAGTTTAACTATTGCAAACCCTGACCTCTGGGTGGAGGCACCCGCATTGGATCCAGGCCCCTCAACCTGTTAGTGGCAAATCAGGCAGGGGTAGTAGCCCTGGGATAGCGCCATCTAGGGGTTACAGGTGCACAGCCACAGACTTAGAAAAATGTCTTTAGTGTGTCTCTAGTGTATAGCTATGTACACACATAGAACAGAAAAGCAGATAACTGAAGTATTGGGAGTCTGCCAACTAGTCCCACCCTACCAGCAGCAGCTATAGTGCCTGAGTGGTCATGAAAGGACACAAGCTTGGATTCCTTAAGGATGATTTTTGATCATTTTAATTATATTTACTATAAGTCAATCAAGTCACTGTTGCAGTTCTAAGCTGGCAAATCTCAGCTGCTATAGTTCAAGTTCCAGTGTATTTCCTCAGGAAAGCTCCATTGAGCATGTTCATTTGCAGGAAGGTCCTGACACAGGCAATACAGAACACTGACACAAAGTAGTACAATAATACATAAACAACAATGCAAAAGTAGTACAGTAATACATAACCATAACTATTAAAAGTAAATGACAGGTTCAACATATCAGCTTGACTAACACTAACATAAAAAGCTAAGATAAAGATCAGACAAAATAGAAAAATGCAGACAGAACAACAGGCAATAGAGGGAGAAGTGCTAATGGGGTCAAAGCAAGTGAGTGTAGGGTCTCTTTGTATGGAAACAGTCAAACCTGACTAAATGCTCAGGAAAAATATTTATTTAAATTTCTTCTTGGGAACTCAGAGCATAGCAGTGTACATACACAGAGCAGAAAATCAGCTAATTGAAGTGATGGAAGTCAGTGGACTCTTCTCATCTTACCATCAGCAGCTATGGTGAACTCATACTTGCTTAGTGGCCGTGGAGGGACCTAAGCCTGAGTTCCTCACAGGAAGATTTCAGATGTTAATTTTAAATTATATTAATTATGAAATCAAGTCACTCAAGTCACTGCAGCAATGCTAAGCTGACAAATCTCATTCACTATAGTCAAGCCTAACTAAATTTTCAAGAGAAACAAATATTTTACATTTTCTTTCTTTGGTCTGAAGCCAAGCCATGAACAACAATAGCACAAAAAGTCCTTAACAGCTAAGTGCACTTCGTTGGACTACTTGCCTTGTTCTTTGTTTCAAACAAAACTAAGTTACAAAAACCTTACATTTTTAATCAAAATAAGCCCCTTCAAAACCCTTATTTACTCCCTTAGGCTGTCAGTCTTTTAAAACAAACTACACTGCAGCTTTAAATCTTATTTATTTTCAGTATAGTTACACACACACACAGTCTGTGTACGTGTGCTGCTGGTGCCTGCCTGCCTCTCTTCTCTCAGCAAACACTAAACAGTCCTATTTCCCTTTCTTAAAGCCTAATTTTCCTCCTAACGGGAAACACCTGACCAACTCTAGCTTGGGATTTAGAGAGGAACAAACATGTCAAGATTTCTGATTTTTCTCTAGTTTTAAAAGAGGACGGAAATTGATTCTTTCTTGTAGCATCTCAGGTCATCTGCCTCTCCTGCCTGAAGCTTCTACAACTGCTGGGTCCCATGATCTGCCTTCAATGAGTTTCCAAAGTGGCTCCTGACTGGTCAGGAAGTCTCAGAGATCTTGAACTCACACTGAATATCCTCAAATAGCACTGATTGTTTGTTTTTCTTCTGAGTAATGAACAACCTATTATTTATGGTATTTGGGAAATACTATTCATTACTTGCACACCTACTGAGCACGGTAAGACAGCCAGAACAAGAGAAATCCAAACAAGATGTTGCATTAATGTTTTATTGTTACATCTTGTTTGGACTTTGTTTGTTCAGAGGTTGCCAGTGCCGGGCTGTTTGTACTGCACTTCTTGGATCACTTGGGTCTCTGCCCATGTGCACAGCATTTTCCTGAGTGGCCATCTTTCTCTCTCTTGGGCAGCCACACAAGTCCTGTCATCTCTAAATGTGAGACAGATTATGTGATGGTGGTTGAGTACTTGATTGCTGGCCATTTTGCCCTAAATGGTTCTATGTGATAAAGGTGAAGAAACAATGGTGAAGACAATAACAACTAGTGTACATCGCTGAAAACCAAAACAATGATGTGCACTACATCAACAGGACAAATCAGTGATGGCACCATACTTTCTCTGTGGGGCAATCATAAATTACTTTTATGTGGGACTATGCCCCCACACCCCAATCAACTCCGGGGATGACAAGAAAACTTGTGAGGAGGGCTACTCAAGGGTGGGGGACAATTCATGAGGGGAAGAATGTTGGGGAGCAACCTGTGGGGAATAAAGTCAGGAGGGTAAGAGAAGAGGAGTGCAATCCAAAAAAACCCAATAAACCAAAACAAAAAGCAAGAAAAATATATCTCCCAGAGCCAGTCCTGAACACAGGTCCACCAGCCACAGAGACGGTGACTCTACCCACTGTACCCATGACCAGTTCAAAAGCAGCCTAATGAAAAAAACTGTATAATGTATTGCAGAGCATTCCCTATACTCAAACACTTTGAATTTACCATGCGCTATTAATACCACATATCCCATGTTACTTACTATTTTACCTCGCCCAAATTGAGTCAGCTCATACTGATTCACTGTATTCATGGTATACTGCCCCAACTATAATATGCTCATTCTCTCCTTATTTATCTCTAATGGCTATCAGACAATCATCACAGAAGATCGGTGGAGGGCACCTGACTCACAGAGGTGAATTATTTAATATATTGAGGTTGTTTTGTTTGTCAGCAAATAAAACAAGACAGAAAGAGAGAGGAGATAAAAATAAAGTGAACAACTCATTAAAAAGGGAAGAGCTGAGAGTGAAGAAAGGAACTGTTCAAAGGGAACAGTCATCACTAACAGCCCCACATCCAATTGTGGGTCTGGTCCTAATTTGCATTTTCATGCAAAACAATTTTACTTACCCATTACTGTAGTATAGTAGATAGATTGCATCAACATACTGATTAATGTAGTGTAGGAGATCAAATCTGACTAATTTTGCTTAATTCTGGCTGACATTCTCTGTAAATATAAATCCCAGAATCCCCTACAGCTGTCATCAGAACAGGACAACAGCAGTGGAGATTCAATAGTCTACACTGCATGTTAGAGCATTTATAAGCTAGCTCTGATCAGATATTTGCCAGTTTGGCTGTTCTCCTGGGGCTAAGTACTGTTCTCTGTGACTTTACTTATCTTCAGGAGAACAGTGGGACATAAACAAACAAAGGACTAGTGCTGATATAAACTCTTTGATGCACTGTAGGCTATTTAATATACCATTGCTGCAGTCCTGCTCTTATGTATCTGCAGGGATTCTAGGATTTGTAGTTACAGAAATGTCAGCCTGAAGTACAAAATTAGTCTGATGCAATGTATGATATTACAGTCAAACAGAACTAGAAAAATGTTTTTGCATACTACTGCTGGTTTAGGATAGCAAGCATGTGGAACACTTTCATTCATAAGAAGGCAGATGGCCATGGAGGAGGCAGGGTTGAGACAATTACCTTCTCAACTTATATTTGTGCTGGTGGGTGGGAGTAGGGAGCTGTGCCAGGGGGACATAAATTATATTTTAAGTGCAAAGAGTGCTTCACAGTAAGATGGTGGCCTGCCATGGAGGTAGCTGGGTTGAGGTGGCTGGAATCTAGTTCTATTGTAACAATTAAAAAAGGAACTTGGCAAGCTGGGGGAGGGTGAGATTATGCTTTTAATAGAGGGCAGGGGATGGGGTTACATTTTACATGGTTTTGGACTGGCGAGGAAGGAGTAAGCTGTATTTTTTATGTATAGGGATTGAACAGTCGAATACCTGAATATTTGGCTGCTTCTATACCACATATTCAGCTGAATATTCAGGAAAGGTATTCACACAGCCCTAGTATCTTTTTACATTGTCTACATTATGAATTGCTTCACACTCTTTTGTTGAAATCCATCTAAGATCCTTTCCATGGCTTCACTAGTGTATAGTAATTGTGATTCAAAGGCTGTATGTAACCATATACTCTATATGCCATTTGCTGTTAGTATATTATTATTAAGCCTTGTGAACCAATTATTTGAAGGGTTTTCATTGCATCTACCCAATATAGCTTTGTAGATGACTGTCCTTCATGCTGTATGTGCCTTTCAAGAGTCTTATAGCACCTGTATTTTCACAGTAGTAATATCGTTCCTGTTTCCAACCTCATGAATGCTGATGGTACATCCCTCAGCAGTACTGCACTCCTTGTACAGTGCACAGGCGCATACTCCTGTACAAAACAGGGAACATGCACCCTGTAAAATAGATTGAATTCATGCTCCCAGTCTTTCCAAATGGTAGCTGACTGAAGAGGTAAGAGGAGGGCTGTGCCAGTCACCATATGGTCTCCTGGGGCATCGGCACTTCAGATAAGGGGGTTGGCACAAATGCCCACAGTGAAGGGGAGACTAGATGACAGGGAATGATTATGCTGGTACAGGCATGTGGACTAGTTCATGAGAGGGGCCACTGGATACCAAGGAATACAAGATATTTATTTAGTTTTTATTTATTTGACACCATCAGAGGTTAGCTTCAGGTGTGTTCAGAGATATCACACAGGGCCAGCAATCAGAGGTAGTGAAACCACTGGACACCAGGGACATCATTTCAAATTTATGGAATGTTGAGTGGAGGGTGTGTAGGACTACTAGGCACCAGGGTGGTTTGTACATGTACTGGTGATGGGGCACGGAGACTGGTTGGGACCATTGGCCACCAGGGTATAATCTTCTAGTTAATGGGGAAGGGGATTGGAGACTAGGGGCACCACTGGATGCCAGAGACATATTTAGAAATAAACAGGATGGTGATCAGAGGGTGAGGATACCATTAGGCAGCAGGGATGAGTTACATTACACCAGAGATAGCGATTGGAGGGCAGGGTGGAATACTAGGCACCACAGAATGATTTTTAGTTTACTGGGGATGGTGATTGGATGATGGGGGACCATTAGGCATCAGGGACTTTTTAACTTTCCAGTGGATGGTGATTGGTGAACAGGAGTGCCACTAGATACCAAGGGTGGGTGTTCTTCCCAAACTGCCAACTTGGTTGTTGGTTGTAGTGTCTCTGTCAGCCACTGGTTGCCTAGAGTAAATGGGTTTTGATCAGCAGTATTTGTGCTGCACAAAGTGGCCTATGCTAACCACTTTCCACAATGCAAATGCAATATCGCACTGTTCAGTATTCCTTTACCTTCCCACCTTCACACACACTTGCAAGCACTAACCCTGTTGGCTCATGCAAAGCCCCTTTGAATATTGCATATGGATACAAACCTTGGGAAAACAATGCATGGTCACTTTGCCCACTGAGAAAAGTTTTGAATAAAGTATCTGGCCCTGGTGTTTTAACAATGTCATGGTCTGCATGAAGAACTCTGTATGTGGTTCCAATAGGTTGACAGCTCATGCTTGGCACTCTTTGCACAAAACATGACAAAGTAAAAACTCCAAATTATAAGCTGCATGGAAGAACTGTGTAAAATGTTGTCCATAAATAGAAAACAATTGAAAACATAGCTTTTAACATCATTGTTCATTCAGGTACAACTAAATATGGATCATTTACAGGTATGAATTTCATTACTTTATACATGACTATTACTAACTGCTGCCTGTTAGCACATATATCCTGTCCCCTTAAGATAAATACAGTATTTACCCTTGCTTATTCACAAACATTTTGTATTGTGCTGTCATTGCATTTATTCATATTACCCTGTTTACTGGATCTACAGCATTGTATAAAGTTTAATTGACTTTTACTCTGCCTTATGCATTGCTTTACAATCTCACATTTTATATGCAGAGTGCCTTTCTTGGACATAATTTCAAAATAAACAATTACAATTCTATAACTTTTTATATCAATATGTATTAGAAACTAAATTTACAGAAAGAGTTGGAACTGGGAGTAGAAACAGATATAAGAGTTACTGTATAGCATCTGAATGTTCTTAGGTGAAAGACCAGGCATGGGACAGGAGGAAAAATAGAAAACCACAAGACAGTGGTAAGATTGCACAGCTTTTTTTTTATAAAGGAATCTTTTATAACTGAATCTAGTATCCCCAGTCACCATCTGCATACTCTATAACCATAAGCAAATCACCCAACTTCCATGTGCCCCCAGGATATGCATGGAAACAAGTCTCAACTCAATATGTCTTTCCTGGCAAAATTGTAAAATAAAACAAAATGTTACCAGTACAAATAAATAAAAAGAAAGTCAGAATTGTGTGCCACACTACATGCTAAAACTGTTTTGTGGATATCTTGAACATGCAACTCGATTTTGAAGCTCCAAAATGGTTACCTCATGTAAATTCCACAGGTACATCAACCTAACATAGAAGCTTAGTCTCACCCTTCTCTGGTGTTTATTGTGGGCACCAGAACCAGATATTTATAAGTAAATATAGTACAGCAGCCAATGTTCTTTAAGCTGTGCTATTATGTTTTATGACTGATACGTCATAGATTAAAACCACAGGGTATCTACAGTAATTACAGGACTTGAACTTTAATTTCATACCACTGAGAAGACATCTCTGTCTGTATCGTTTGTGGTTTCAATGATGGTTAATGGGGAAAATACATGTAAACACGTGCACTGTAATTAACAGCAACAGTGAACCAAAATGACCAAAACCCTGCTGATATGCCTTGAGATAGCATAACCTAAGTAGAGTAGGTAGGCTGCCTTTTAACCCTTAACTTGAAATTGCTTGATTTTTACAGGATTGCCCGTAACTGTCAGCAATCATGTAAATTTAAAATATGCTGTAAAATCTGTATACTGAATTGCAATACTACTTACTACAAAACTGTGATTTGCAAACTACTGATAGAATATTTCTTAAATAAATTGCAAAAAGTGCATTAATGCTCTAGTTAGGGTTACAGCCACAAAGTAGGAAATGTGGCATTAGGGTTTCAAACCTAACATCTCACCCCCATGCTGCACACACAACAGGCACCAGGGTGTGGCCTTGGCTTCATCAGCCCTGGCGACAACCCCATTTCATAAGTAAATAAGCTAAGATAAGTACAGTACAGGAGAAAGGGGTGAGCATAAGGGCTGATGACTACAAGACACACCCCAACACCTGTTGGTGTGTGCAGTGTTGAGGTGGTGTGTTAGGTTTGGAAACCCCTAATGCCACATTTCCCTACTTTGTGGCTGTAACCCTAACTAGTGCATGAACACAGTTTTTTGCAATTCATTTCCTTAATTTTGAGATAGTATAATGGTATCCTTATTTGCTCAGGGGAGCGCAGGGGCCATCTGGGCCCTGCACACCCATCCTCCATAGATGCATATACAGTATGTATGTAGTTAGAAGTGCCAGGCCCTCTGGGCCCTGCACATCTATTTATAGGACAACAGTGACCAAATTGCCAGCATAGCCATTTTATTACCCCACCTCATGTACACACAGTACAGAAAATGTTCAAATCCCGCCAAAACATAGTTCTGCACAACTGCAACACCATTCTGTACCACAGGTGCAAAAACATTTTGGCCAGGATCTGAAAGATGATAGTTGTGAAATACATGAGGTGGGGTAATAAGAGAGCTATATTGAAAAATCTGGGTTCAAAATATTAAAATTTTCAAGGTTATAAGTGTGTTCAAGCAAAACTGCAATGAATGGTCATAACTTGGAATTTTTACATATATTGACCCCAAATAGTCAACATAGGCATCTTTTACTCAGTACAGAACATTTTTGAATCCTGACCAAACATAATTCTGCATAACTGCATTGCCATTCTGTAGCCACAGGTGCAAAACATGTTTTGGTCAAGATTTGAAAAATGACAGCTATGACATACAGTACATGAGGTGGGGTAATAAGAAGGCTATGTTCAGAATCTGGTGTTAACATTTTGAAACTTTCCAAAGTTATGAGCGTGCATAGTGAAAGTGCAATGAATTGGTCATAACTCAGTCATTTTATTATTTATTTGTTTCAAAAGTTTCACCAGGAAAGACATATTGAGCTGAGTAACAACTCATTTCCAGATGCATCCTGGGGAAGAGTCATGGAGAAATATACATATACATAATATTTACATATACATAGTACTCACAGGACATAATAGAATAAGCTGTACAATGAAATAAACATAGTATTTACACTACATAATCAGCTAGATTGTACAATGAATTGACATACTGTACAGCATTTACTGTGTGTAGTGGGCAGAGCTAAACAGCAGCAGTATCATAGTATGCATACTCAGGTTCAGCATATACAATACACGATAGGGCCAGCCAAAAGGTGAAGACAAGTAAAGACATGCAGTGAAGAAGGGAGAGGAATATACAGTAGTTGGTAGGAACTGAGGTGGGGTTTACAGGAGGAGACCAGAAGGTAATGGTAGAGGTAATGCAAGAAAAGGAGGGAAGGGAGAAGAGAGAACTAGACAGAGTAGTGGAGTAGGGATGGAGAGCTCAGGTGCAGTTGCAGGAAGGAGAGGTGAAGTCTTGGAGAAGACAAGCAAGGGAGCAGAAGGAGGTGGCAGTGCAGATGGGGAGGACATTCCAGAGTTTAGGTGGTGAAAGGAGAATGCAGCTTGGCCAGAAGAAGATGACTAGATGGGAGTGCTAGGATCTGGCAGCCTGCACTATGAAGGACTAAGAGGAGTGAGTGGGAGTGGAGATTAGAGATGTGAGGTAGGAGGGAATGATCTCAGCCAGTACTTAGCAATAAGGGTGTAGGTATGTGCAAAATGTCTGGCTTCCAGGGAGGGAAGATTGCATGAGGTATAAAGGAAGCAGTTGAGAGTCAGGAGAGGGCAGTCAGAGCAAACCAACAGAATGAAAGACAGAGAGGGTCCAGTCTGGCTAGGGTGGACTTTGGGAGCTGCCACAGATGGTGTCTCCATAGTCAAATATGGGAAACTCATTCTCTCTAAAATGGCTCTGCAAAGCCAGCAGTGGAATACACCTCTGTTCCGTACAAGCGCCTAGTTTTGGGTGGTGCTTTTATGGATTGAGTCCATATGAGCAGAGAAATATAGCTGTCAGTCAAGCCACAGCCCTATGTACTTGAAAAGAATGGGACATCTTCAAAGATGGACCGATCTAGAGTGTGGAATAAAGGGATGTCTGGAAGTCTAGAGTGCTTTTATTTTGCATTAAAGGACAGCTGATTATAGCAGAATCAGAGGTGGATGTTGTTGAAATCCAGTTGAAGACTGGGGAGGAGCCAGAGGCAAATATGACAGTATCATCTGTATACATATGTGGATGCAGATGTACAGGCAGAAGGTAGGCTATTTAGAAAAATGGAGAAGAGGATGGGACCTAGCACTGATCTTTGGGGAATGCCACAGCTAATAGGGAGGGGGACAGGGAGTTACAATTTTAACTGACTGAGTTCTACCCAGAAGGTATGAAGGGAACCAATCTTTAGCATGGGGGAGTCTTGAAGCAGAGAGAGTTGCAAGGAGGGTGGGTGAGCTATGGTGTCGAAGGCTTTGGCCAGATAGAGAAAATTTCAGAGGTGATCAGGCCCTGATCCATGCCAGATAGAGCGGAGTCAGTCAGCATAAGCTGGGAGGTGGAGGTGGAGTGGAATTTGCAAAATCCTGACTGGAAAGGGGTCAGGTAAGAGGATGAGTCAAAAAAGGAGAAAGTTGAGAAAGAACCACAGGTTCTTGAAGTTTAGTGAGGGTAGGAGTAGAAAGATAGGGCAGTAGTTCCCAGGAACAGAGGAGTTACCACCTTTAGGGAGGTGAATGACTGTTGCATGCTCCCACTAAACTTGGACAGAGGCCAGGGAGAAGAAGAGGTTAAGGAGGGATGCGAGAGGGAGGATAATGGCAGGGGCAGAGAGATGAAGGAGTTTTGGTTCCAGTCCATCTGGACTCTTGCCCTTAAGAAGGTTTAGAGCCAGGAGGGCCTTGAGAGTGGCAGTTGTTGAGACTGAGGAGAAGGAAAAATGGGAGAATAGAGGATAGGGAGGCTGGGGAGCAGTGGGGGAGGCGGAGAGGATGGAAGAGGCACAAGAGGTAAAGCAGTCATTAAATTCAGTGGTGACAGCAGAGGGGTTGGACATAATAGCACCTCTCCTCTTGGTTAATACTGTTTGGAGGTGGTGTTAAAGTACTCTGCCTTAGCATGATTTGCAGCCCTAGTGCAGGCATACATAAGTATGACATTTATGGTAGTCACAGTGGAGCCAGAGGTCTTGTGGGCTTTCCATGCACGATCTCATGCACACAGGCAGGCTAGCAGTTTGGCAGAGACCCAGGGGAGATGAAAGCCTCAAACCCTAGTTTCCCTAAGGGGGGTCTGGTGATCTTAAATCGACAGGAAATGTGATGTAAATAAATTTAGGGCCAAGTCAATGGAGCTGGCAGTAGAGATAGGAAAACAATCAGTAGCTGCTAGGTCCTTGTGAAGAGAGGACAGGTCCAAGGACCAGAATGATTGAATTAGTAGGATTTTGGGTGGGGCTTTGGTTGATGAACCTTGCATATACAGTAGACTATGTGGTAGACACTGAGGGGCATCTGGGAGGGTGCCAGATGCAATAATTCTGAGTGGGTGGGAGGCAAGGGCCCAGTCCAAAAGGGTGTGATTGAGATTGAGGCAGAGATTAGCTGAGTAAAGTTTAGGGATTTAATGTTATCACAGAATTTTGATAGTGAGGAGGAGAGCCAGTTTTTATTAAAGTCCCGAGGATGAGAGTTCATCAGTAGAAGCATGAGAGACAATAGTGGAGAAGTTCAGTAACAGAAGAGGAAGGCAGGCCAGGGCAGCAATAGACGCTGGCAATGAAAAATGGGAAGAGAAAAGTGGAGTGTAGTTTAATGAGGAGGAGTTCATAGGCAGCCGGGGAGGAGATAGAGCACATAGGGACATATTGAATGGCAGAGGTGAAATAGATGGCAACCGACTGCCCCTAGTGACTCTATCCTGCTGGGTAAGTGAATAGCCAGGCGGGCAGCTGCCAAGTCTGGAATCCTGTGGGAAAGCTAGACCCAGAAATAACCAGTATGTCAGGATTAAGGCTGACCATGAGGAGTTGCAGTAAGTCAATTTTGGGGAGAAGGTTGCAGATATTAACATGTGCTACACTCAGTCCTTTGGGGAGGTTGGTGGAGGGGTGAGCAGCACCAGGATTGGGCTCTATGTCAACAGCATGCAGCAGCAAGAGGAAGATAAGGAGTTTTGTGGGTGAAGAGCGTGCCCATGGCAGAAGGGTGAGGAGCAGCAGCAGGGTGGAGGGCAATGGGAGATGCATGTAGGGAGCACAGAGTGGAAGATGGCAGCTTTTACATATTCTGACCTCAAATGTTTAACTTTGCATTCTTGACCCACTAGTGAACAATATGACTGTCATTATGCAATCCCAACTGAAAGGTGAATTCTCCAAGTGACATAAAAATCACCTTTTGGGCAGAAGTTGTATAATGACAGTCATATTGTTCATGAGGTTGGGTCCACAAATGGCTATGTTGAAAATCTGGTGCCAAATGTAAAAAATGGCCAAGTTATGAATAAAAGTTGAAATCCCTAATGAAATACATAAACAGCATTTATCTTAGTTTGTTATATTGCTGTCGCGGTTCCAGCAGCAAGACGTGTTTTCAATCGGAGAATGGATCTCGAACCTGGTACCTATTCAGGAGAGCAGGGTGTGTGGAGGTGTACTGGGGGTGTAGGGAGGTGGGTGCTGAGTGGGAGGTGGGGTGGTGGTGGTTAAGGTCACTAACAAGCTGCAATTGAAGTCTATTGTTACCTTGACTGCTGTTTTTCAATCTGCAGTCAATTTCACAAAAGGCTTCAATTAAGACAATGCTGAGATGTCATTGAAGACTGGTGATGATAATCTGTAGGTTAACAGCTAAGTAATTTGGCCTGGATGCATGGGATGATAGGAGATGTCATATTATTACAACAGCTCCTGACTTTAAGTAAAAAAATATTTTTTCTCATAAATTATTAAAATCTGCTGATGCACATGAAAACAAAGAAATTTGTCAATTTATGGTAACACCTGTAAATCATGGCGATCGAGAACTGCGATGGCGTGGAATTTCTTTATAGCCTTAGCCATTGCGATAGAGGAGTACAACAGCCTCCTTTCATTGAAAATGGCATAGTTAAATAAATCAATTAGTCAGGTAATCTCTATTTGCACCCTTTGTCTATCTGTTTTTGTCTGTCAGTTTGGAACAGCTTGGCCAACAGCAATTACTAGGGATAGCTTCCTTTGATTAGGAAAAGGCCCATTTTAACTAGTTAATTATCCTCTGCATAATGCATCTCTCTCAGGATTCCTTGAGGGGATTCCATCTTCTGCACTAGTGGTCTGCTGCTGAACACAGCCAGCAGCAGGGCGGCTCCTCAGCCTGCCCTCAAGAGTAAGATTCCAGGATTCCCTGAGGGGATTCCATCTTCTGCACTAGTGGTCCAGTGCTAAATGAGGCCGGCCACAGGGCGCCTCCCCAGCCTGCCCTCAAGAGCAAGATTCCAGGATTCCCTGAGGGGATTCCATCTTCTGCACTAGCGGTCTGGTGCTGAATGCAGCCGGCGACAGGTGCTCCCTAGCCTTCCCTCAAGAGCAAGATTCCAGGTGCGCCTGGGAAAGCAGCTCCAGTCCAGCTTGCTAGCCATAAACTCAGTTGGTGGATGGTGCCTGAAATTGGGTCTACTATAGGCAGATTCAGCACTCTGTCTCTCCTGACTGGCTTCAGCTCCAGGAGATTTGAGCTTCCTGGCACAGTCCCCTGGAGCTCATCTCTCTGTTGCCTAAATGTATATTTTCCTAACCTCTGCAACTAAATCTGTGATGTGTCTTTGTGCCCATTGCTGAATTTGAATTGTTAGTGTAGGGAACTACAACCATTTTGAATTGTTAAGAGTAGGAAACTATAGCATCTTTGGAGTGTTTCAACTGCCTTGCTATTTAAGTATTAACAAAGTTTGAAGTTAAAAACTGCTTTGTCTAACTGCTGAATTGCTGTTCCTCCCATCTGCCCTCCCAAACCCCACTTGTCTTTTCCTCTGTATATTGGTGACACTGCTGGTGCTTACTACCAGTCTCTCCCACAGCCATTCTCTCCCTCTCTGGCTAACTTAGCACCCTTAATTTCTCACTGTGTTACAGAATTATTTTTCTCCTTATATACCCTACCTCCCAAACTCTGAAGCCTTTGTTCTGTTGGTACATAAAGGCTGATTTCTCCTTTCATCTTTTCTTCAGGATTCTCTGAGAGGGATTCCATCTTCTGCACTATTGAACTGGTGCTGGCGCAGCGGCCACAGAGTGCTCTCCAGCCTGCCCTCAAGGGCAAGATTCCAGTGCAGCTGGAAAACAGCTCCAGTCCAGCTTGCTAGCCATGAACTCAGTTGGTGGATGGTGCCTGAAATTGGGTCTACTATAGGCAGATTCAGCACTCCATCTCTCCTGACTGGCTTCAGCTCCTGGAGAATTTGAACTTCCTGGCACAGTCCCTGGAGCTCATTTCTCTGCTGCCTAAATTTTTTTTCATTAGCAGATTATATCTTTTAGCCACTAGAGGGCCCAGTTATAAGCACACTTACCCAATCCAATCCAATACAGTCTTCCTGACTATTACATCATGTTGTCCTCCATGCACTGCAGTTTCTGCTTCTCTTACTCTCATCCCTCTTTCTGCTTTTCTTCCTCCCAGGAGCTTGCTTCCTCTCCCTCAGCATCCTACTTGGCACTGCCTATCATCACTCAGATACTCTCCATCATGAGCTTGCCCCCGGGTGCTCCCTCTGCAAATGGATGGCAATCCCTGCCTACCACTGTGCACAGGCCCTGGACCCTATCATCACTCTCATGTGCCATCACTCTGGGATCATTGCCACCAACCTAATATAAGTTCCTGCAAAACGGGCATGTAGACTCATGCTCAGGGACTTATGCTAGTGCATCTTGAAGCTTGTGCTCCTCCTGCAGCTGTCGGGAAACATCCATCCTAACCTTGGCCCAATCACCTCCAGCTCCATCTACCAGGAAAACCCTCAGGAGCACTCTGCATAGCATCTCTCAACATCTGTAGTCTACTCCCCAAGCTGGATTCCCTACAAATCTTTACCAATCAGCACAGCCCAGATATCCTGGCAGTTGTAGAAACCTGGCTTACACCCAAAATCCCCAACCTGGCTATTGCTCTTCCAGGCTACAATGTTTTTGGCTGGACCGAAAGTCCAAAAGAGGTGGTGGATGTGCAATTTACCTTAAGGATTCACTACCTGGACACCCTATCACTACCCCTCCAGCCATTTCTGTGCAGATTCTCCTATCAGAATCTTATTAGGTGCCCATAACAAATCCCTCACAGTTGCCTCAGTGTCTGTCCCCTGAAAGAACATGGGAATGGCCTTAGCGCTGTCTTGAATTCACCAGATCCCAACTTCCTGACTCTGAAATGATTCTGCTTGGAGACTTTAATATAAACTGGCTCTATCTGATGCAGAGGTCCATAAGAATGCCGTCTCATGGGCCAATCTCACCCAGATGGTCATCTCTCCAACCAGGAAAAACTACAAATCTGGCACCAGCACCTCCTGGATTGATTCTACCAGCCATCCAACTCCTGATCACAAATACCTCAGTCCTCCCTGGTCAGGCTTAGCCACCATTCCCCTGTCATCTGTGAATGGTCAAACAAACAAATTCCACAAACCCCTCCTAATATCATCACTAGTAGAGTCCTACCACGTGGGCAGTTGTCACACCTCAAAACATGCCTCAACCTCCAAGACTGGTCCCCTATTTACAAAGCAACAGATGTAAATACTGTGCTGGATTACTTCATCAACACTTTCAATGCAGCTTGTGACTCTTAAGCTCCTTTTAAAAGTGCAAAGTCTAAGCCCTTTGCAATCCCTGGCTCTCAGCTGATCTCTTACATCAACTAAAATCTAGAGATCACCTCCGGGATCTGGCCAAGAAACTGACATCCAAAACTATAAGCGAGCATGGAATAACTACTAAATCTATCCGGCAAAAGAAATCTGCCTACTTCAAGAAGCGCTCTCACGGATACCTGGGGTAATGGGAGGCATTTTGAACAATATTAAGGAGGTCACTGGGAAGCAGCCAAAACCTCTGTTACCTTGCTCAGCATAAATGGGTCTACTACGCTTGACCCTAAAATCATAGCAATGCCTTCAACACTGCATTCACCAATCTTAGCAGTGTTCTCCTTCTGATATTTTCAAGGACTATGACTCTCCTCTCCTCCCCCAATGCCTCCTCCTCCTCTAGCCACCCATCTTTTTATTTCAAAACAGTCAAGATGCATGAAGCCCACAAATTCATTACCAACGCCATCACCAAATCCAGATCCAGCAGTGATACACTTGACTTTAAACTGCTGTCCCTCACCCTTAATGAGGTGTTACAGCCACTGACATATATTTTCAACCTCTCACTTAGGCTCAGCCAGTTCTCTGACAAATGGAAATCCACCCTGTTACCCCTGTCCATAAAAAGTAGTGACAGGGCCACTCATGGAAACTACCATCCGATCTCTATATTGCCACCCTCTCCAAGGCCCTTGAACGATTTGCAGCAGATCAGCTCACAGATTTCCTGGACAAATACAATATCCTGTGCTCACAACAACATGGCTCCAGGAAAGGATATTGCATCTCATATGCCCTACTGGAATTCTCTGGCATTCTTCACAACTCACTGGACAATGGTCAGTTAATTGGGTCCATCTTTATCGATCTAAGGTGTTCAACACCGCCTATCACCACCTACTGCTTGTGCAACTTCTGAAAAGCTGGGCTGTCTCCCAACTCCACTGCCTGGCTCAAAAGCAACTTGGAGAACTGGTCTCAGAGTAAAATTGCAGATGTCCTCTCTGATACCATGTCTGTTTGCTCAGGTGTCCCCAGGGATCCATTCTGTGCCCCTACTATTCAGCTTGTTCCTGAACTCCCTTCCAAATTCTTGCTTCAAAACAATCATCCTCTATGCAGATGATACTGTAATTCTTGCCTCCCACAAGGATCCTAAACCTCTACAAGACAACCTTCAGCTTGGCGTCACATCTATTGAAAACTGGTTCTCAAATCACAATCTGGTCCTCAATAATAAGAAAACAAAGTCTATGATGTTCAGCAGCTCTCATAACAAGCATAAGCTGAACCTCTATCCATCAAAACCAGTCATGGAGTCACCCTGGAACAGGTTCAAGCCTTTAAGTACCTTGGGATCACTCTAGACCCTCATCTTACTTACAGTGCCAAAGCAGCAAATACCGCCTTGCCTTCTCTTCTGACCTAGGCACGCCTACCCCAGATGCCCTGACTGTTGCTGTTCCGAGCTCTGTTGCCTCCATTACTGACTATGGGCTTATCATCTATGGCTCTGCCCCGCTACTGCTCTTAGACACATATCCACCTACCTCAATAAGGCCTTCCGACTTCTCACTGATCCCACCACCTCACACATACATGCGACCTCTTTGCACAAACTGGATGGCTGCAACTCACCAATCAGATAAAATACCTAACCTGCACAATGGTGTAGACAACAACTATGGGCCTTGCAACCCCTGGGTGTGTGCACTCCTGCACCCTATCAATAACCCTTACTCAACCAGGGTCTGAAACATAGCTCCTGCAGGTTCCACATTGTTGTACCTCACAAGGTCCAAGATGTTTTGCCTACAGGGTGCCCAGCTGGCTAAATGGTCTAAACAGTCACAACTCCTCCACTCCTACCCTTGGTGCATTTAAATCAAGGCTCCGCCTCTCTCTCACTGCCTCTAGCTCCTGTGACTGCCTCCACTAGCTGGCCCCAAGAATATTTCCCTAACCTTATGCAGTTCTTTCTCCTTTTGCACATGCTTACCCCTTACACGCACTTCCCCATGTTATGTCTATGATAATGCCCCAGGCTGCACTCCTCGCAATAGCTCTCCACCCACCTCTAATCTTCTCTCTCTTGTCCTCTATCCTCTCTGCACCTCATCCCCTATCTCCTTGTAACCTAGCCTCCAAAACTTGTTTTGTTTCTCAAATGCTTTGTAACTCTGTTACCTTGTCCTATGTATTGAATTTGATCTGACTTACATGTCTTATGTTTTAATTGTAACCTGATGTGGAACCTTTGTAAAAGAGCCCTGACTCAAAGGTATTGTAATCCTAGACCTAATAAAAATAACATAATCATACTAATAGTGTTTACTATTGTGGTACATCAGTCTTAAGGCAAGGCACATCAGTGACAAACAGTAAGAAAACAGTATAGATCAGGAGTTACTCAAGTGACAACAGAGCTGAAGAACACAAACGTTTTCAGTCTGCATTTAAATGCTTAGATATCCAGAGAACAATAAACATTAAGTAGGAGGCAATTCCAGATTGGTAGATTGTAAACTGATAAAGCTCAGCCACTGCAAGTAGTAAGTCTTGGCTTTGGACCATAAGAAGATTGTTGCTAGAAGAATAAAGTCCTTGAGTTGAGGGCAGATCAAGTCACTCAGGTACAGGTCAGAACAAGATCACTGCAGCATTTGTAAATTATTTTAAACATTTAAAAATCAACATGTTTTTCACTAGTTTGGCCAGTAATGGAGTAATGTGGGCAGTTTCTTCAAACTGGTTAATGTATGTACAGTATATGGCTTCTGTTTGTCTAAGGCAGTGTGTGTTAGCCTCCTTTGGTAGGGAAAAGGCCATCTTGTAGCCAAGATGCAGAAATGTTACAATTCTATTCCAGTTGTAAGTAGGTAAAATGTTTATGGTGAAGCACAAAGCATAAAACACATTTTAACACAAATTAATGCTAGTTTAGGTTTACTGGTATCTCACACATTCATTTTTTCCAGAACAATGTTTTACCACATTTATTAAAAGGAGCACTTTGTGAAAGTACAGAAGGAAATTCACTCTGAGATATGGTACATGTAAGAGGCAGAAAAAATAGAAGCCTGATCGAGGTCAGCTGATAATGTGTATCCCCATGCTGCTTCTCTTTCAACAGTGCTGCTTATCCACAGTGCACCCGTTGTTTACATGTTTATGACAAAATCATATAAAGATAAATCTTCAGGACCTAGAAGACAATACGGCTATCAAACATACAGTCTGCTATTTAGAAATGGATTTAATGAACCTTGTAAGAGTTTGCCTTTAACACACAGAGCGTCTTTTTTCTTCTGCTGCACACACTTAAACAGGCCCTACTGTCCTTTGGTATTATCAGTTTCGTACAGTTTTTTATTGATTTAGCAAGAGAGAATCCATTCAGATCTTCATCCCATTCTCATGATAACCCTGGAAGACATCAAAGACCCGTATACTGTTTTTAGCAGCAATCACAAATAATTAAAGAAGCAACAACATCATAGTGGCTGGGGTTTATGGTAATAATTGGAACAGGGATTAATAAACACTGATGCAAAAGGCTGAAGTATTTATTAACCCTTTGGTCTGATTAGTACCTAGTAACCTCCACATTCACCCACCCCGCCACTACCATATTATCACTATTATACTGAAAAGTATTGAAATGGTTTAAAATGGTTGAATGAGTGGTTTGAAACCAGCAATCTGTACTATTGTAGTTTCACTTTTAGTAAACAAAACAAATGATTCAAGTGTTTATGCAAAATGTTTACAAGCTGTGTTACTGTATATCTTTGAACAAGTAACACATTGTTTGCAGTATTTAATAAAACTGCCTGTATTGGACTCTGTGGCACTACTGCACATTTGTAAATTGTGCTGTTAATCTCAACCAGTCAGAACACATGGATTGGCATGCAGTCTTATTATTGAGTCTACTGCCGTGTTACTGCAGAATAACCAGACAGTAACTCTCTGTTCTGATTGGCTAAAAGTAATCTTTTCAATAACATTAAACAATAACGGTATAGTGAGCTGGGTTTATGGGGAGTAACTGTATTAGGATGACAGCAACCATAAAGGCTGCAGGCCAAGCTACTTTTTCACATCCCGTACTGTTATTCCCCAGTAAACCCAGTTCACTGTGCTATTATTGTTTTCATAGTGCAGATTTTAGATCGCAGAAAACACCACATGTGAAACAAACTACCAAATTATTACTGTTAGAGATGTGCAAATGTGGCAAACTTTGCTCGGTGAAATAATTTGGAAAGTGTGTCATATCTATGAAGTAAAAGGTCAAATTCATAGAAGTTTTTTCAAATGAAGTAGACCTTTTCAGGCAAAGTTGCAACTTTGCCTTAAAGAGCTAGTGTACTGCCTGGAAACTGCCTGTGATTAAATTATAACTTTCAAATGTAGTCAGCTATCACTTTTAATATCTCATATTTTTTCTTTCCTGGTTGCCAATTAAAGATTTTCCACCTGGCAGTACTGGGGTGATGTATGGAGCTGCACTCTATCTGGAGATGAAAAAGTCAGTTCTGTTCCTCCCACTGCATGAACACTGAGACCACACTGACTATGACATAACTAGCGACCAATGAGAACCATTTCTCACTGTCAGGTTTCCTTTCACATAAAGCTGCAGGGATTGGTTCTCCCTAGTTACTAGTGATGTCACAATTTCCTGCATTTTGATTGGTAGCTTGTGAAAGTCAGTGCTCAGGCTTCAAGGGTTGTGGTGCCTCAAGGTGTTTGGTGTCATTTCTGACAATGCAGTGGGAAGAACAGAACTGACTTTTTTTTTCTCCAGAGTGCTACCCACATCACCCCAGTACTGCCAGGTGGAAAATCTTCTAATTAGCAAACATAAAATAAAAACATACTTTGTATATGTGAAGGGATAGCAGACTGCATCTGAAAATTACTAATGAATTCCAAGCAGTACACAAGCTCTTTAACTTCACCTGAAAAGATGCCTTTTCCGACGGAAAATTAAATGTGAAGTGGCAAAGTAGTGAGGTAGGCAATTTGCAAAGTTATTCACAAAAGCAGATTTCACAACTTCACTGGAACTTCACCGCAAAATAAAACATAGTGACAT
The DNA here is from genome assembly GCA_016271365.2 of Neoceratodus forsteri. Lineage (NCBI taxonomy): Eukaryota > Metazoa > Chordata > Ceratodontiformes > Ceratodontidae > Neoceratodus > Neoceratodus forsteri. The sequence goes on from CM028132.1 coordinate 1,320,741,316, forward strand.
CTCTACTGTTAGTACACACAGACACAGACTAAAGAAAATGTTTTATTAAGTGAATTTCATTTAATGTCTGTAGCTAATAAATAGACTCTTCCAGTAAAGAGCAGTTCTCCTTTTCTGTGAGATTTTGGAAATTAGAGTTTTCCCTTGCCATTTCTCTCAGTAAAGTGGCGAATGATGGAATGTTGGTAGTTAACAGCAATTTATTGAGTGGTGACAAGTCACCAGCTGGCATTATTAGCACAGTCCATCGTTCAGTTCTCTGCCTGTATATGGCTGAATAAAGGGACTCTAACTTTGTATTCTGACTGACTACATGGCGTTTTCTGCAGATATAATAAAGCAATAACACATGACAGGTTGTGCACTGTGGTAGGTTAATGGCACACCACATGTGTTGTGAGGCACGAGGCACTGCTGAGTGCCTTCAACCACCAGAGAAGTGCTGCTATGCCACAATAATACGTGACCCTGGAATATCTTATTGCAATTATAAAATGAGGTGTTTTTAGGGGTGCACAAAATAAAAATAAAAATGTTAAGCTATTTAATGATTTTTTTTTGCATTTTTCCACTCCAACAAAACAGGCTTGGTACACCTAGAATTTCACATGGCATCTCAGTTTCAAATATAATGCACAGCTAAGCACAGTTTTCAAATTAGCCTTAAACTCTGTTTTTCCAAACTTACCCCATTTACCTGGTTCCTTTCCTCTTTCTTTATATAATTGATTCCTTTCCAGTTTCCTCATCTTTTTCTGTTTCGTCTTTCCTACACTTAAAGAGCTCCTGATGCCATTGTAACAATCTTGAAAAACTGTAATATTTAGAAACAATGTAGCTTATATTTACATAGATACATAGACAGTGTCGGCAGATATGGGCCTATGGCCCACCCAGTCTGCCCATTTGAGCTTGTAAAGTCAGTTTATGTTTTCCTAGAAGTCTGTTGCCTTACCCCACACCTCCAGAATTCCTTTATGTCTATCCCATGCATTCTTAAATCCCATGATTGTCTCAGCCTCCACCATTTCCTCTGGCAGGGTGTTCTACTTGTCCACCACCCATTCTGTGAAGAAATTTTTCCTCATGTTTCCTCTGAATCGTCCCTCCCTCCAACTTCATCCCATGCCCTCTAGTCCTGGAACATCTTTTTCGCCTACAAATAGTGTATTCCTGCACCCTGTTCCTCCCTGTGAGTACTTGTATGTCTCTATCATATCCCTCACTCCCTCCTCTCCTCCAGGGAGTACATGTTCAGTTCCTTCAACCTGTCTTCATAGGACTTGTGATGCAATCCATGCACCATCTTTGTTGCCTCCTCTGAACCTTCTCTACCTTGTCTATGTCCTTACATAGGTATGGTCTCCAGAACTGTACACTGTACTCCAGGTGGGGCCTCACTAGTGTCTTGTATAGCGGAATTATGACCTCCTTTTCCTGCTGGTGATGACCCTGCCTATACATCCCAGCATCCTATTTGCTTTACCTGCTACCTTGTCACACTGTTTCCCTGCCTTGAGGTCATCAGAGATGATAACCCCAAGATCCCTTTCCTGCTTGGTGCATGCTATATCCTCACCCCCAACTGATATATTGTGCCAGGGTTTTGTGCCCCATATGCATTATCTTGCACTTCTTTGCATTGAATTTCAACTGCCAAACCCCTGACCATTCTTCAAGTTTCTGCAGGTCGCTTCTCATTCTGTCTACACCCTCTGGTGTGTCTACTCTGTTACAGAGCTTTGTGTCATCAGCGAACAGTGAAATTCTGCCTTCTAGGTCCTGTGCAATGTCACTGATGAAGATGTTGAATAGGACAGTCCCAGCACTGATCCCTGTGGTACCCCACTGGTCACTCTTCCTCTGTGGAGTGACAGCCATTTACCACCACCCTCTGTGTCCTGTCACCCAGCCAGTTACCCACCCACCACACTACTGTCCTGCCCACACCCATATTCCCCAGTTTGTGTAATAATCTTCTATGTGGCACAGTGTCAAAGGCCTTGCTGAAGTCCAGATAGGCCATGTCCACTGCCCTCCCTGATCCACCTCTCTAGTCACCCAGTCAAAAATTCAATGAGATTGGTCTGACATGACCTCCCCTGGTGAAACCATGCTGCCTTGAGTCCTGTAGTCCATTGACAACAGATGTTCACCAATCTCTCCTTCAGTAGTGCTTCATGATCTTCCCACTACTGAGGTGAGGCTGGCTGGTCTGTAGTTCCCTGCTTCCTCTTTGTTCCCACTTTTATAGAGGGGACTACATCTGCAGTCCTCCAGACTTTGGGTACCTCCGTTTCCAGTGATCGGCTAAACAGGAAAGCCAGAGGTTCAACCACCACCTCTCTTAGTTCTTTAAGGACCGGGGTGCACCCTATCTGGCCCCATTGCTTTATCAACTCTTATTACTTCCAGTTCCTTCAGGACTCTTTCTTGTGTAAAGGGACTGTGTCCATTTCTGCACCATTCTCACCCCTTGTACTCCCTTTAGACCCATTAGCCTCCTCTTCCTCAGTAAAGACTGAGCAAAATACCTGTTCAATATGTCAGCTTTACTGTTGTCATCCTCCATGCATCCCCATCTCCCCGTCAGTCTCACTATCCCTCCCTTTGTCTTTCTTTTTCACTTATGTACCTGTAAAGGTTTTGTCCCCTCTACCCACTGATTTTGCAATGTGTTCTGTCTGAGCTTTGGCTTCCTTACTGACCTCCCTGCCTCCCTTTGCTTCTCCTGGTACTTCTCCCTATCCCCTTCTGCCTGTGTCTTTTTGTATTGCCTGAATGCAATCTTTTTGGCTTTTACTTTCTTTGCTACCTCTTTGAAAACCATAATGGTCTCCTCTTCCTTTTCCTTTTGCTAACCTGCTTAATGCATAATTCTGTTGTTCTTGTAATCCCCATTTTAAATACTGCCCACATCTTTCCTCAACCCCTAATTCAGTCCCATTCCCTTAATGCCTCTTTCAAGTATCTCCCCATTTTCCTAAAGTCTGCCTCCTAAAATCCAGGATACGTGTTTTTGTGTGGTTTGGTTCTGCTCTTTTGTGATTTCAAACCACAATGACTGGTGGTCACTGTTCCCCAGGTGCTCCCCACTGTTACCCCCATCACACTGTCCCTGTTTGTGAGCACAAGGTCCAGTATTGCCTTCTGCTGAGTTGGTTCCATGACCAGTTGCTTGAGGAAGGCAACCTGAAGGGAGTCCAGGATAAATCTGTTCCTAGTTGATGCTGCTGCTGGGATGCTCCAGTCCACATCTGGAATATTGAAGTCTCCAACCAGTACTACCTCACCTTGTTCTGCCATCCTTTGGATGGCTAGCATTAACTCCTTATCTGTTTCTTCCTCTTGGGCTGGTGGTCTATAGACCACACCTGTGTGGATGGCTGTTCCCATTTTCCTTTCCAGCTTAACCCACAGTATCTCTCCCCATTTTGTTCCTCCTGGATCTCTGTGGCCCTTATGTCATTTTTCACATACAGTGCCACTCCTCCTCCCTTCCTGCCTGCTCTATCTCTTCTGAATATGTTGCCAGGTATGGCCATCTCCCAGTCGGGTTATCATTACACCAGGTTTCAGTGATGGCCAATGTCCAGGTCTGACTGCACCATGACAGCCTCCAGATCTTCCATCTTGTTGCTAAGGCTCCTGACATTTGCACACATGGCTTTCCATGATTTGACCTCCTAGACTGTTTCACTGTTCTACCAGCCCATTCCTTGGTTGTCCTTTATCCCTGGTTCTCCTTGCTGTCTGCCCCTTCTGCTGATTTTGCCTTTTCTGCCTATCCACCTCTTGGGCACTAATCTCCATCTTTTGCACACTGCTTTGCAGAGATGGCCACTCCTCTGCTTCACTGGTTCCACTGCTAGCTGAGGGGTTGAGCAAGTAGAGTACCCTCCTTGCTGGCCTGCCACCCCTTTGCTAGTTTAAATGCTTGTCAATGTAGCATTTAAACTATCATTGAGTGCTTGATTCCCCTCCAGGATGGATGCAGGCCATCAGGCTTGAACAAACCTCCATCCCTCCAGGTGGGTCCCCAGTCACCAATGAATCCAAACCTTCCTCACAGCACCAGTTCTTCAACCATGAGTTAAAGTTCCTGGTGCATGCACTCCTATGCTCTCCATTGCCTCTTGTAGGTAGTACTCTGAGAAAGTGACAGAAGTAGCTACTTGCTTGAGACCCTCCCAATTTCCTAAACTCTTCCTGAACTTCCTTTGGCTCCCCATTTGCCAGGTCATTAGTACCTAGGTGGATAATGGCATCCAGCTCACCCTCCTGTCTTGCCTTCCCAGTGATCCCCAGGATCTTCCTTCCATCCCTCCATGCTGTGGCACCTGGTGGCACCTCATCTCCCTGTCCTCCCTCCTGTGTTCCTAGCTGGATCCCTCTTATGATGGAGTCCCCACCAGGATTCACTTCCTCCTCCTCTGAGGTCCACTGCTTTCCTGCTGGGTCACCTCCTTGGCTAACCTCCACATCCTTTCCTTCCACTTCTCTGGGTACCTTTATTTGGTTGTCCTCATTTGCCAGTGTGGCATATGGAGTTCTTGAGCAGAATAGGATCTGGGATGTGCCTCTGACTGACGCTCTAACCTCCTGAGCCCACTGTCATCCAAGTGCTCCTCATTCTCGGCATCCTTTGAGGCAGTTGCATTGGACTGGGTGGTCTCTGGATGGGGTGATGGTACTCCTGACCTAGTTTACTTCTGCTCTGACTCTGGCTACCTCATCCACAGTCCAGAGAGATGCATGCAGATAGGGCAGCATCTCAGTGTCCAGAAGGTCTGCCTGAATATGGCTGCCCCACAGCCACTGCATTGCACCACCCCCACATTATACTGCAATTTCGCCACTATTTTTAAATTTTCAACAGCCCAAAACAATTATAAGTAAAGACAACAAAGAAAGTACAGTGTCACTAAAAGCCCACAATCTAAGTTTGAAAGAAAATAGCAATTACCAGTTACTCTAAAGCACTGAATTGAATATGTTTCCTTCCTTCCCTTCTAGCTTCTGTAATTCTACTTCTTCTTTATTACTAAGGACATTTGCATGTAAACAGGATTGCTTCCATACCTGTTATGGCAGCTTACCTATACCTGGCATCAGAGTTCTGTTTATGATATCCTAATCTGTTGCTGTTGTGATAATTATGATTCCATAAACAGGGATAATAATGTCAGTGTAAGCAAGCAGAAATATCAGATAAAGTCTAAGGGACAGTAATCCTTTCATACAACTACCCTCAGCAATAAAGAAAAAGGGAAAGAATTATAGAAAATATATGAAATTTAAACTGAATTGTTTCTATGTCCCACTTTTTTCCCAAGTTTTCTAATGGTGTGAGGAGCTCTTTCACAGATGGAATATTTGCTATGGATGGAACAAAAGAATGTAAATCTCTGCTCAGTTCTTCTGGCAGAATGTTCAATCCCTAACTTAACAGATGGCCTCAGATGGAACCAGTCTTCTCTTCTGTCTAGCAGCTAAACAGCAGAGATTTCCTTGGTAAGCAGATATGGATAGGAGGGGGATTTTTCATGGTAGGCAAAGAAACAGCAGAAACTAAACTGTAAGTACTGAGGTATTTCACGCTTAAATGTATGTATATGATTGTAAGAAGAGGATCATGAGGGCAAATAACATTTAACTGCTGTTTTTTTTTTTATTTAAGCCGGTTTATTTTTAGGGACTAGTTGAAGGTTTTAAGTAAGTAAAGGTGGCAGCCATGTTTGTGATGGCAGTCTCAGATGTGTGGTTAGTCCTGATTTTATTGTGAAGATGCTGCTGAATCTTTATCTGGTGCTGTTGTGTTGAGATAAAAGTATAGTATAGATAGCCCTCAGCCAATCAGGTTTCACAATTTTTCAAACCTATTTTTAATTAAAGCGTGATGTATAGTACATGCATTGCAACAGCAGTAACAATGATAGAATGTCATATTAGGAAGCCTACAAGGAAACTAGACACAGATTAAGATTATTAGCCTGTGGTACTGTCCTCACTTCTCAGTGGCAGTAATCTGTGACAAGACCACTATCTGTGTAACAGTCCAAAGTATGCTTAAATATGTTTTAAGCTAGTGCACCAATCATTTTGCAATAATTTCAACATGTTAATGCCTGTCTGGGTGGAAAAATTGTCTCATATTGTTCTGAAAAACAACACATCACAGTAACTTCAGAACTATCATGTCTGTTGTAAAGTATGAATGCATAGTTTATAATTAGATGATGGCAACAAAGGCAAAGCTTGCAAGTCGGAAGGCAGACCAGTCCTGGTCTAAAAAGGTAGGAATGCAGAAGCTTTAAGGGCAAGATTAGTCCTGAACTGTGGAATAACTAATTAAAGCTAACCTTCTAATTTATTCCCTAGGCTACACTCTCTGAACTAAAACTAAATGATTTCTAAAACTAGGCAGCTTGCCAGATGCAGTTTTAAATACATGATCATACTAATTACTCTCTATATTGACTCAAAGACCAAGCCAGCCAATGACAGTACACATGCTGAAATGGGGTATGATTTTAGACTGCATGAAAAGACTTGCCATGCTATTCATCTAGAATTCCAACATGTTTTGCCATCAGCTATATCAGTCTGTGAACATCTGTGAAAACAAAAACAATGGCATATTGTGATGGGGGTAGAACTCACTCACTCTCCCTGATATGCTATTTAACTTTCCAGTTTTGTTTCTACACTTATGAGAATGTGGTATGCTGAGACAGTGTAATCTTTTTAATCTGACTTTTTAATGAGTATTATACCAGTCTGTACTTTAAGAATAATTTGTAAGTGACTGTTTTATCTTGGTTGTCCATATGCTTGACTACATGAAGTACAAATGTATGCTTAAATAAAATGTTCAGCTGCAAATCAAATTTACCACTTACTAAAAATATATTTTAATATAATGTTTTGTCATATAATATGCTTGAATTTGTATGACCCATGTGACTTACATACATTCATTACCTTTTGGGCAGTTGCCCTTGGGTGAAATTCTCACTATAGTAGTAGTGTACATGTTTAGTTGTACACAGTCTCATGGAGTGGGTCTGTTTTACAGAAAAATGTTGTAAAACAAAATGTTTTGCTGTACTCTCACCCTTGCCTGTAGTGGCAGGCTAAATACTCTACACACCCATCATATACCTTTGTACCTTATATTCACACCATTTTCATAGCCCCAGTCTTAAGGAAGCCTCTTCACTACTCTAGATCATCTACAGTACTATATATCAAGGACAACACTAACTTTAGAATATCAGAGCTAGTACAATGTGAGTAGGAGGAGCATGAACTCAGTCAAACATGTTGAGTGCAGCCTAGACAAACTGTGTACATGGGAGGAAGTGGCAGGGTTTCATAAAAGCACCTACAGAAAGTATGTTTCTATGGTAAACCCCGTCACGACACCCAACATCCAGCACTGGGCTAGGCTGCATTGCACCTATGTGAATATCACTGCCTGCTTCCTAACACTCCATTGCACTCAGATAGTGCTGCTCTAGACACAGTTTGAAGCAGTGAAAGGGGTCATCTATGTGTACTGCATAAGATGGATGGAGGCTGCCACCCTGCCGGCACGCTGGTAGCACTACCAATGGCAACACTGATGACCCAGGTTCGGGAAGTAACCTGGAGAATTGGAGGGCTGACTGGGGAAGCAGGGGTTAGGTCAAGGGACTGGTGACCAGGGAGGGAAGGGTGCCTGGGATAACAGGACCTGGGTGGATGAGCAATGGCATGGACATGCTGTGAGTAAGAGCATGCACAGTCATGTCTGGCGTCATTGTATATTGCTCCACCAGAGTACAGAAACATTAGAAAATTCTGCTGATAGTGAGGGTGATGTCATACCTTTCCCCCACCCCATCCATTGCATGGCCTCTCCTGCAGGGTTTTCATTTCCACGGCCTTCATCTGTGCCACTAGGCTGACTGGATGGAAGGGAGTGATCAAGGAGCAGAAGGCAACCCTGTCTGTGAGGGGTAGCCAAGGGGAATGACCTGATGGATAGTTGCAGGTGGACCGAGAGCCCAGTGCACCAGGTAGGAGGCCTTTGGAGAACAGGAGTGGGTGCTGGTGCAGGCCAAATGAGATCCAAGTCAGCAGTGGAGGTTACATACTGTAAACAGAGTAAAAAAGATGAATGGCTGGGAGTTCTGGGATATGTGGATGGAGCTTTTATAGATTGTAGTAGTACAAGTTTATTGATCATCTTAAAAGCCATTACAACTGACAGACAAACATATATAATACAATAACATAAGACATTTTCCATAAAACATTTCCCTTCCTCAGTATTATTTAAAATGTATACACAACTTAGAATTTTCAGATTTAAGTACAAATCAATCAGTTTTGGGAGAAGTGTTACAATTTCAAAAGAGCTTTAAATTATATAATGAAGTCCTAGACATTCTATCATACTATTCCTTGATTTCATTAAATTCTGATATAACCCTTAATTCAGATTTAACATGATAGTAGTATTGATGCATTCATTTTCCGTATCCTTATTTTGCTAATTTACTGAATGTATTTGGCCATTCTATCAATTGAACAGTCTTCACTGCTAATTAAAACCATAGTCATAAAGTCTTTGTCCAAATTATTCCAGCTATACACCAACAAGCGTAAGCCAGTACATTCTGGCAGTTTTATACCATTCACATTCCCATAGAATGTGGTTCAGATGTTCTTTTCACCAATAGTACAGTGACACCTCTGAGTGAACAGAGGCAATTTCTTAAATCTGGCAGTTAGCACATTACTATCAAATTGCTTGAACTTATATTTAGAAACATTTTTCAAAATTCTGGATTTGTGAGGCTATCTAAATAATATTTAAAACCATGGAAGCTGGTTCTTTACAAACCAGGCAGAATATTTAAATTCTTTGTTTTCTATATCTTTAGTAACCCAAAAATTCTGGATTTTTCCTGATGTATTTTATTGTATTTACAGCTTAGTGTACTATTTTTATTTACAAATTCCTTCAATTTATAAAGCCATGTTCTTTTTGCCTTAAGCATTTAGCTGGTAATCTCTCATGTGGCATCCTTGTAATTCTCGGCCAATAATTTACTTTTCTAGTATCTGTCATGGCCTGAACATTATGAAATCCTAATTCCACTGTTAAGTAAGATGCGGATATGAATGCATCATCTCTAGTGTAGATCTCAGAACCTTATAAATTGATCTTGAAAGTTTCTCTGGTTGTTACACTCCCAGATTTCAGCACCCTAGAGAATCTGAGAGAAGAATTTATTTTAATTGCTGTAAGAAGAGGTTTTATTGTGTTACCTCCATAAAACACATGAAACCTGTTGAGCCCATTCACAGACTTAGAGGCCTGATTTATATAATATTTTATATGAGAAGTCCATGCTATATTGGAACTTATCACTATGCCTAATATGTATAGGTTTCAGTATTGATTAAATTATTAGGCCCCATACCATGATCCTATAGTAGTTTTCTTTGTCCTAGTACCATGGTTTAGTTTTTTGTAGATTAATCTTCTGCTTTAATAACTGGGACTACCACATGTGATGTCATTCCCTGTCTTCATGTATACTGGCCAAGATAAAATTAACTAAATTATATTGCATTTAACTGTCTTTGTCTGATGTGAAGTTTGCTGTAGATAAATAACCTCATGCTAAATGTATGTCAGTATGAAGCAGAGCTTGTTCCACAAAACAGTGCTTCAACTGGATTTTCATTGCTGCCTGTGTCTTATTGTGGAAGCGGGCTGAGCTGCCTAGGTTCCAGTCAATCCGACATCTGGTATCTTTCAGTTTAAGAATGCTTCGCAATATCTTCTGTGCTTTCATCAGTACTTATAATTATAATTCAAATGACAACTATCTTATCTGTTTCCTAGGCAAAGTTTGCCTTCAACATCTTTAGTTTTGGTAATGTTCCCAGTTGACAGTTGCTTTACTGTGAAAATGAAGCATTCTTTCAGTATGGAGAAAAGCAGATTGAAAGGTATAGACAGCAAAAAGTTAGCCAAAGCTAAATAAACAGTACATAAAAAACTGAATAAGTTGTCCAAGTGACATGGCAGCAGTGCTCAAGCTGGAAGCTGGGAGACCTGGATTCATGTGTGATCTCAGGTTTCCTTCTCTGGGAGGAGCAGGTGCTAGGTAAGTCACAAAACAATGCTTTTAGTAATATATGCTATCTATCCATCTAGGTACCCATCCATCTATCTAGCTGTCAAGCTAGATCTATCTATCTACACTAACATAATAGTGCTAGTATAGTTAGGTTGAGTAGGTTGTTTAGGTTAAACACCAATTGTTGCACCTTAACAGTATTGGCAGTGTTTGATGAAGTTGCCCGCATTTGGTATACTTTGTCATGGAAGCATGTTCTCAAGATTTGGAAAGTTTAGTGATAGCAGCTTATGTAGTTTTTGAGATGTGGAATGTTACTTTTACCATCAACTCTAACTTCTTCCTATACTTATTAAACTTGTTTTGCTCTTACCTAGAGCTTAGACAGTACATAATTTCTTTCCAGAACTTTTAGAGTAGACATATAGTGTGAGTGTGTGTGTGTGTGTGTGTGTGTGGTGTGTGTGTGTGTGGTGTGTTTAATTACTGGTTAAATTATTGTTAGACTAGTTACTGGTGAAGTTAGTTTTATTTGAGTTGTGTTTGGCTGGTATTATGTATTGGTCTGTAGCCCTTCAAAAGGTACTATTCCCTGCTTGGCTCTGTGGCCTACACCCTTTTGACTGTCCCCACTAACAGCTGAAACCTACAGGAGATGTAGGCATTAGGGATAGTCTAAAAGGAAGAAAGTGAGGGCAGTGGGGCCTATAATGGGGAATAGAGCTGGGGGGCAGATTGAGATGGTGGGATCAAGGAGGTGCCCTGGGGTGAAATGTGCATAGGAAAGGAGTTTTCCATGCCTTGTGCCTATACCCAAGGGCTCTATGGTTTGTGGGCAGTGAGCCAGTCCAGCCTCATCTACCTATCCTTTTTGCGTGGTGCTATGCAATGCCAGATCAATTAAGAATAAGATTGCTATTATTGCTGATTTTGTTTCAGCATCTGATGTGGCTTGCATTACCAAGACCTGACTAGACAAAAATGCTGGCCCTGTATTAGAATCAGCAGTTCCAGCTAGGTACTCATTAGTGCATTGCCCAAGAAAGGATCATGGGGGTGGGGCATGACAGTTTGTTTTAAATCTGACATGAGTCTCACAGCTTTCCCAGTGGGAACAATGAGATCTTTTGTGTGTGTGTGGCTGCACAGGGAGTTGCAGGATCCTTTTGTCTACTATCCTCCAGGAAGTGAGAAGGAATTACTGCAGAAAGCTGTAGACTTCATCACTGAGCTGGTGTTGAGTCATCCAGATGTATTATTATGTGTGACTTCAATGCCTGGGTTGGCGATGAACTCTCTAATTTTAGCAAGACTTCCTCCAAATAATGTGCTCATTGGTGTTACTACAGGTTGTTACCTCTGCAACCCATGTACATGGCCACTCCCTGGATCTCATCCTCTCACTGGGATTGGAGATCATGGATCTCATGGAGGAACTGGTCATCTGGTCAGACCATCATATTGTGAGGTTCTCATTTGATGCCTCCTCAAAATACCCTCCCCAAGGGAAAGGTCCAGTACCACTTTTGAGGGGGTTGACTCTCACAGGGTCTGATGGTGGTGCTGGACCTATAAAGTGAGATGGGTGCTTGTAATGAGCTGGGGGCTGGTTGCAACCTATAACAGAGTTGTGACAGAAGCATCGACTCAATTGCACCTGTCCGTGTTCGACCCTCACTTGCACCAGGGATCCCTTGGTATTATGGGACTCTCAGGAGCTGAGTATGAGAGGTCACATTTTGGAGTGATGCTGGCAGAGATCCTGGTCTGTGGAAGATGAGCTTATATTGATGTCTCATTATAGGGACTATCAATCAGCAATTTCAGTAAGAAGGCAGAGCTCCTGTCCAGGGAGATTGCTACAGGAACTAATAGATCATCTCAACTCTTCTGGACTGTCAACAGGCTTTGTAATCCTGCCTGTCTTCAGCATGGGTGAGTTTTTCACAAACAAGGTGTGATGAGTTTGCTCTGTTCTTTGATAATAAGGTCACCTCCATCAGGTCAGAGATCCAGCTGGCACCCTCTAGTGGGGCATGCAGTGATGGGCTGAGGGTCATGGGTCTTTGATCTGTCTGGTTTGACTTCCACCAGGTGAGCAGTCATGGATGTTGTGAGGGCCATCCAGGAGTTGAGGCCAAGCTGGTGTAGTTTAGACCTGGTCCCAACGTGCCTTTTAGTAGGCTGTGCTGAGGTCATCGGCCCAGTCTTAGCCAAGATAGTCTGGGTTCTCTAGTGACAGGGTTTCCTGGGCCCCTGAAGGAGGTGGTTGTTACACCACTACTAAAGAAACCATCACTGGACCCAGACTGCTGGCTAACTACAGACCAGTCTCTAACCTTCCCTTGTGAGAAAGGTTATTGAGAAAGTGGTTGCCTTCAGCTGGAGACCCATTTGTCAGCTCACGACATCTATGATCCTCTCCAGTTGGGTTTCAGGAAGAGGCACAGCACTGAGACTGCCCTGGTGTGGGTTTTAATGATCTCCTGGTGGTGAGGGATATAGAAAGGAGTTCCATTATTTTCTCCTCATTCTTTCGGTGGCATTCAACACTCGTACAATGGGGTGTTGTTGGAGCACCTGCAGATCTGTTGTGGACTGGCTGGTACAGTCCTCAACTGATTTCAATCTTTCCTTACTGGGAGGATGCTGCCAGCAATGTTAGAGATTTTTCCTCGGCATCTCTGCCCCTCCTGTGTGGGTTCTGCAAAGCTCCATCCTTTCCCTTTTGTTGTTTGCAGCATATATGCTGCCAGTAGGGGACATTATAAGGTGGTATGGTCTGAGATTTCACTTCTTTGCCGATGATAATCAGCTGTATCTATCTTTCATGCTCTAGTAGCAGGAGGTGATTTTGGTTTTAATCACTGCCTCACTGAGATCCAGGAATAGATAAGGGCCAACCAGCTGAGGTTAAATCTGGACAAGACTGAGGTACTAATGGTGAGTCACCTGGGGGTGAGTGGACAATCTGGTTGAGTCTCCTAGTTTAGGCTTGGGGATTTCCAGTTGCTCACTTCAGTTGGGGTGAGAAATCTTGACATGGTCCTGGACTGTGGATGGACACTTAAGTATGAGGGAGGCAGCAGAGGTTGTGGTCAATGCGTCAAATCAGAAGACAGGGAGGTCATGTGGGGTACCTGAGGGATCTGTCCTGGGTCCGTCATCTTCAATATGTTCATCAGTGACATTGGTGATGGAATCAAGGGCAATTTGTGTCTCTTTATGGATGACACTAAGCTCTGTGGGAGAGTGGATAGTGACGAGGGAATCAGGAAATGCATAGGGACTTACAAAAGCTAGATGGGTGGACTATGGCTTGACGGTTGAAGTTCACTCTAAAATATATGATGTGCAACATCAAACCAGCAGGCATGATTTTCATGTAAGTTCAAATACATATATATATATATATATATATGTATTTTTTACCAGAAGAGACACACTAAGTTGAAGCTTTACAGGTGCAACCTTGGAGCACAAGAAAGTTAAGTAACTTGTTCAAGGTCACCCAATATGCAAGTGGGAACTGTGGGATTCAAACCCTGGTCTCAAAATTTGCAGCTCAGAGCCTTAAACCACTGCGCTTATACTGCCTCAGTAGCTCGTATTTTGGCCACTTGTTAAGATTCACAAACATTTTGCCTATGTCCCTAGGCTTTTTCATAGGGAAAAGTGGTGCTAATATTTAAACAAATATACATATAATTAGTAAGGTCAAAGCAAAGTATAACATTTTTCAAAAGAAACTGTTTTCTGATACATTTTGTACTGTAAAGCTTTTTTGAAAATTTCTTACTAGCTTCCAGCAATAACATAAATGTTCTCCCAAACACCTATGCAGGTGTATTGTTGTTCATCCCCACCTAGTCTGTGTAGATCTGGCTGAGTAGTGAAATTGCTGAACTTAATGGATCACTGTTTAAATGATGCCCCAAGCAAGACACTCTGTTCTTGCAACACATCATTAGCACCACTAGTGGTGTTGATCAAGTAGGTAGTTTGTTAATGAAAACAAGTCTACAACCTCCCAGTCAAAGATATTAAAGTACTCTATGCTTTTCACTGTTTCAAATAACAATTTCAAAATGTACAACTCATGTACTCAGCATTTATTAATGCTATATAGTCACCACAGTGCTCATATGCCCTAAAATTATAGGTTAAATCTGCAGTTATACTTCACTTGCAAAGAGGTCAGATTCCATAGCTCAAGGTCATGATCTGTAAATTTAAAGACTAAAATCACTAAACTTCAGTTCATTCATTATCTTAATAAGTACATAGTACAAATATCATATAATGGCTTTTGAGCTGCTTAGTGTCAGACACTTTACAACACTCTGTCAAATGGAATTTGCATCTAAAATTATCGTAGGAGGAACTTTGCAATTATATCATTTGTGGGTCAGATGTCCCAGAGAGGGGCACATTTAATTTTCTTAAAGTATTACATCAAAGGGATCCAATCAATCTCTCCATTCATGCCAATTCTGTTATCTAATGCCACCAACCTCTTGATCCAATATTCTTCCCTTGCTGGCAACTTTTAATCCCAATCTCCTCCCCGTCAGGTTTCTTATTTTTTCAGTTCCCCCAAAATTTAAGTTGAAATATGATGGTTTTCCACCATGAAGTGTCTTTCTAGGCTAGATGATTCATCTTTCCTTCTGCTCATAGACGTATGTTCCAAAAGTCTCAAGTGAAGTTCCTCTATCCTACATATTACTTATCATACAGACACTTGACAGTGTAAATCACATACATACTTTTACAGGTGACAGCACTCTTGATTTTAATTTTCTCAATTATCTGATGGATTAAAAATTATTTCATTTGCCGGGTGTTGTTACAATGTCATGATCCCCACACGGATAATTACCTGGGGAATTGGACCAAAACTAAATCAGTTTCTTTTGTCTTGTGCTTAACAACATTTGAATGCACCAAGCTGTCTTTTAAAGTCAGAGCTTTTTTTGCTACAAGTGAGCAAACTGAATCTTTAAAAATGGTGAACTTTAGCTTTTTTCATCTTTGTAACTTTGACTCCCAAATCGATTAACACACAATTTTCAGGATACAGAGCCAGTACTCTAGAATCCATGCATAACAAATTTTGAGCAAATCAGTTGCACTAAGGTAAAGTAATTAAGGTGTACAAATCAGGGATTAATATTAGTGCTGTGAGGAACTTTCAAATTCTGGCAGAACAAAATTCTGCACAGCATTCAAATTCCACAGAAATTCTGCGAATTCCACTGGAAATGGAATGGCAGAATTCTGCAGCATATAATAGTCATGGAATATTATTCTGCAGATTACAGTAGGTAGAATTCCACAGGCAAGCAAGTGAAATTCCGGCAGAAATTCTGCCGGCAGAATGGTCATTTCACACTAACTCCACCGGAGGAATTCTGCATTCCTGCAGCACTAATTAATATTAAAGTGTTAATAAGGTGTACAAATCAGGGATTAATATTAAAGTGCTTACTCAACTCCAATATTTTATTTCTAACCAGCTGTCATTCTTTACACAGGGCTATACCATGACTGGCTGAGGGATCCTGCCATCATATAGCTGGAAGCTGTTTTTTCTTCCATAATACAGTAGCTATCTTGGCCCAACTTGGTCCAGCCTGCCTCCCAATCCAGTGCACTGAGTTGGTTTCAAAACCCATGTCACCCACACATCACCATTATAAGGCCATAATGGGCCATCAGGTGGCCCTGAAGAGAGCTGTTTTTCTAATGGTGAGGACAGTTGGGATACAAGGCAGCAGTACACCCCTATCAGCTAACTAAGGACCAGTGTTAGCTATGAAGGCAACTGCTTCCTTTATCTCTTGGCTGAAGGACAAGCTGTGGCTGCAGAGACCTCAATTATTGATGAGGCAGTCAAAACCAAGGAAAATAGGAGTTCACTGGCTGGCCCGCCAGCACAGTGGTATCGCCACTGCTTGTGGCACTGACAACCAGTGTTCAGTAGCAAGCATGGTGCATCAGAAGGTCAGCTGAGGGAGGCTGGATGAGTATCTCAGAGACAGCTCTCCACCTCCGGGAGGGACCATCTGGTATGCAGAGCATCAGCGGACATCTTTATGAGTGTGTGGGAGTGCACCTGCCCTATGTTTATGTCATTGCACATCTGCACTCCTGGGGTAACTACAGAAAAAACTGGTTCACGGAGCTCTGTGAAGCCCTGAACTGCCTCCCAAATGATGCCCCAGGCATAAGCCTCAGCTGGGTCCTCTGGTTTATCTCAGTCCTCCCTAGCCCCCAAAGGAGACCCACTGTAGGAGGCAAGCTATGGGCCACCCAGCTGGGCAGCCTGGAGGAAGATGCTGGGAGAGTAGTCCGAGTACAGACAGTGAGTATATTCCTGCCAGCTCCACCAGGATTTAATAGAATGGGGAAAAACAGGATTTCAGCAAACCAACACATTCTTAATAAATGGACTCCAGGGTAGCATTAACAGTGAACATTTAGCTTTAATGCTAATACTAAATAAGGAATATGAACTACCGAATAATTGTAACCCTGTTAAGGCTAATTGGAGACAGTTGGTATTTTAAGTCAAATTCAGCAAACATCTTTTTTCAGAATATAATAAATTATGAAATTTATAAAATCCTAAACTTTTGAGGGAACTAGAACATTTTTCCAGGTAATCTTAAAACCAACCTACTACCACTACCTCCCAACCTCCTAGACAAAGCCACTTCTTTGGCCACCCACTCTTCCCCCACCAAGTCTGCTCCTCCCCTCAGCTTGACTCCTACTCGGACTCTCACACTAGCTGTCATATCTCTTTATCTCCTTCGCCATATAAACACTGTCCTTTACCCTAGTTGAATGCTCTTGATGCTGTACTATCATCATTGGTACTATGAATTACATTGTAACCTTATTGTATACTAGCTACCTACTATTCAAGTATTGTATATAAACTGTTTGTTATTGTTGTCATGGTCACTGTTTGATGTGGAACCTTTGTAAAAGAGCTCTGAGCTCAAAGGTATGATACTAATCCCTAAATAAATAAATAAAAAAATTAATAAATAAAATCTAGAGCTGCCTGAAATCTTTTTTATTGAAAAGATAGGGACAGTTGTTTTGCCAAATTTTGCTGCATTTAAACTGTAATTTCCTTGCATCTTTACTGTCTGTGTTCTATGTACTGAGCTGACAAGATGCTGAGGAAAACTTGGAAATGCTGATCTTAATGACACCAGATTCAAAACAGTCTACCAGACAGTCAGAAAACATGTGGAGGAATTTGTGTGAAAAACAGACACAGCAAAATAACATTTCTGTTGAGAAAGTGCAATTATGATACTTTATTTGCAATAAAATATGATTATCCTCATGATGTGTAGGACGAGTACATTTTGCAAGCATTTCAGCTGATTTGCAAGCAGTAAGACAGGACAATGTGTGGGTTATTTTGTGATAATGACATATCCTGATGCATTGTGAGGCACAAGGCATTTATTAGTGCCTTAACCCCCCATGAAGTTGCCATAACATAGCAACCCATACCTTGGATTGTATTACTGTGCATATAAAAATTGATGACTGATAATATTTACATTTTACATTTTCATTTGTAGTACTGTACTTTGTAATACTAAGTGCAACAATTAGTTAAGTTTCTCCTGCTGTCACCCTGTATAACTATATGATTGTCTACAATAATGAATCTGTCACTGTAATGCACCTTGCATTATTTCTGAAATGTCTAAATTTATAAGTATTGAATGTGAAGAAAATCCTTTGCATGCCACTTCTGTGATCTCTATGATTAATTATACCATAGCCAAAATGCAGCAGCCTGCTTGAGAGTTGTGGAATATCCAAGCACATGCCCATGGAGAAAAATAGCCAACGGATTCTACACAAACACAAAATCAGTCAACCCACCTACCCGCATTTTGCCACAAAATGTATGACTGCCAGAAGCCTGCTTTGTTGCTCTTTGTGCTACTGTAAATGACATCTTCACCATCTGATTCACACCCAGGGCTACAGTTAACTCCATTTAGGAGAATTTGACTTCAAAAAATAAGGCCTCAACTTCCCAAATAAAGAGGGAGGAAGTCATTGATTTCCAAATATATAAAACAAAGCTGAATGACTTCCAAAACTGAAGGCACAGAAAGCTAAGAAATTATGATTTTTTCTAAAATGAATTGTATTTTACCACTAATATTGGTATCAACATTCATAAATTAGTCCTTTCTATAATATTGGTTTTACATCATGGGATCTGTGCACTATTTTGTCTTCCAAAAATCATAATGACTTCTAAAATTTTGACTTCTGGAAGTATTTGACTTCCACTAAAAATGAATTAATTGAACCCCTGTTCACTCCTGCTCACAAAATTACAACCTTGTCTCTATCCTACCACACATTAATCAATATAGCCTACCTACCCACCTCATTTTGCTCAGAATTGACCAAAACAACTGCTCCATCAATTATATAGCCCCACCTGCCCATTCATACCACAACTTACAGTACCTCACCTTCCCTGACTTCCGAGGCTCACTACAAAAGTACTCAGACTGCAACTGTGACAGTAAAATCAAGAAACACAACATTTTGATATCTATCCTCAAAGCTACACATTTCCACAGCGCTGCCTCCTAGCATTATGCCACCACACTTCATTTTCTCTCAGTATCACACTTCAGACTATATAGTGCCAGATGTCTTTCTCCGAGTCCACACTTCTCCACTACATTTCATTAGACCTGCACTTCTCCATAGTGCCACTTATTAAGTATGAATAATTTATCTAAAATAAACTTTCTGTTTTAAAAAAAATGCCACAAGACCAATAGTAAACATAAATCTTAAGAAGTTTGCATTGTATAATAGGTACAATACACACTACAAGATGCTGAATATTATAGGATATTGCCAATACTTGGGTGCATGGATCTTGTGGATAACACTTGAGGCATGGCAATATCCAATGATATACCAAACCATACCATGTAGTATTCCTTAATTATAAAATGGGCAGGGACACTGGTTTTCTGTGATTGAAAGGGCAAATTCTGCTTTGCACATGGTAAAACTGATATTGCCACTGGTGTCTGCCAAGCCAAAACTGCTTTTACCGGTGTTTTGTTTTGTTCACTTTATTTAACAATTTCTAACTGTGTTAACATGCATATTAGCAATTTTGACCTCCACTATTGTACATCCATCCAGCCTTGTACCAATTAAAAGTTAATTTAGGTACAAGATGTGATGGCAGCAGCAGCACTACAGCACCCATCCCTCAGGTTCAATAGTAGCAACAGCACTAAGGCTCCCTCCCTCCACTGTGACAGAAACAGCAGCACTGCAGCCTCCCATCCCGCAGGTGTGACAGCAGCAGTACTATGTTCCTGTCCTCACGCTGTGATGGCAGTGTGTCAGCACTATGGCCCCTTCCTCAGGTGTGAGGTGACAGCACCACCAACACATCCAGTTCCTCCAACACAGCAAACCACCCTGGCACCAACACAGCCAGTCCCTCTATACTGCACTAATATGCCCACCAGATGTCAGACAGCCACTTCACCAATACAGCCAATCACCCAATCCAATCCCAAATCACTCAAAATTGAATACAGTCAGGTGTAACAGCAGCAGCGTAGAATGACGGTACTCATCCAGTGCCATGTATTAAAGCTTGACAGAGCTCAGATGTGAATTAAGCCGAAAACCAGATGCCAAGGTGGACTCCATCAGTTCAGTCCCTAACATCTAGCTGCCTGGATTGGTTTACATGTAAACAAAGTGCATCCAATTAAAAAATCCACAGCTGATTAAAGAGGATTGAGGATGCTAATGGAGAGTTCAACAATCTGTACCAAAGAATAAACCAATCAGGAATTGCACCCACAGTAAATTGAGTACTTTCTAACTTAGTCCTCATGAAAATGGAGCTCTTAGTTTTCATGTCGGAGCCAAACTCATAAAAGGTGTTCTACCAGCAGAGGTCAAGCCATAACCACTGTGCAGCTCATGGCTTCATCTTCCTAGCACCCTGCAGTCACCAGAAATAAAATCGATCTTTGTGCCCAGTCACCAGTTTGAGTGATCACTCAGGTGCAAAGATTATTTTTAATATACTGCCTGCAGGGGACCAGAGAGGTGAAGCCCTAATCTGTACAGTTCACCTCTTCCAGTAGTTCACCTTAAGAACTTATCAATTCTATAGTTCCTCCACACTTCCAACAATATTCCATTAGACATTCTTGCAAAAGTCCGACTTAAAGGTGGTAAGATTATTATTAACAAGCAGTTAGACAGTTTAACCAACTTGTCTTTGTTTACCCCTAGGTAATCTGATGCCTACATCCTCCACAATTGATCAAGGAAACCAAGGAGGAAAATCCGAGTTTTGACAGTTTGAAGGGCTCAGATTAGTCATGGTTTATTCAGTCTGATGTGGCTTAATAAAGTTGTTTTATCTGACTGTGTCTGTTATTCTACATGCACACACAGACACGCACACATACGCAGATGCAAAGCAGACACACACGCACAGACGCACATGTGAGACACAGATGCACACGTGCAGACACACATGTGCAGACAATACACAGATGTGCATATGCAGACACAGATGCACACGCAGAAACAGACGCACACATGCAGACACAGATGCACACACGCACACTCACTCACACACACACACACTACACATGCACATACAGACGCAGCTAAGAAGACACATGCCCAGCAAACCACAATGGACTGGCATGGACACTCCCCACCCGTGGACAAACATGGCCACTTTCCACACCACAATGGACTAGCATCTTTCCCCACGCTGCCTGAACATCATCCAGGTCGGTGTGTCCCCCAACCACACCACAGGCACACAAAAATAATGACACATTTTATACACAGGTGTGCAATAAAAATAAAAAACATAGCATCAATAAAATATGATGATGGTCACATACTGGAGCAGCAAACTAAGGGTACACATTGAGGAACAAATGCTCACACAGTGGAATGTTTTGTTTTCTTATCAAAAAATTTTCCCCATCATCTGAACCAGTCCTTTCAGCCTGTCTCTGCTGACCATCAACAGTCAACCACTGGAGCATGGCACAGATCCTGCAGACTGGCATACATGCTGGAAAAACTAGTTCTGTGCCACTCCACCCATCCACCCTCCCTCAGAGGGCAGAACTTTTTCCCCAATCACATGAACCAGTCCGCCCAGCCTGCCCATCTGCCAACCATCAACCAGCAACCACGGTAGCATGGCACTGATCCAGCAGACTGCCATACATGCTGGAAAAATGATTCTGTGCCACTCTGCCCGCCCACCCTCCCTCCTCCATCACCAGAGGCCAGAACCATTGTTTTCATCATGTGAACCAGTCTACCCAGCCCGTCCATTTGCTGACCATCAACAAACCACTGAAGCATGGCACAGACCCAGCAGACTGGCATACATGCTGGAAAAATGGTTCTGTGCCACTCTGCCCATCCACCCTCCTCTTCCATCACTAGAGGCCAGAACCATTTTTTCCATCATGTGAATCAGCCCATCCGACCACCATCTGCCGACCATCAACCAACAAACCAATGGAGCATGGCATGGACCCGGAGACTGATATACATGCTGGAAAAATGGTTCTGTGCCACTCTGCCTTCCACCCCTTCCTCCTCCTCCATCACCAGAGGCCAGAACCGCTTTTCCATCATGTGAACCAGTCTGCCCAGCCCGTCCCTCTGCCAAACATCAGCAAACAAACCAATGGAGCATGGCATGGACCCAGCAGAGTAGCATACATGCTGTAAAATGGTTTTGTGCCACTCTGCCCATCCACCCTTCCTCCTCCATTACCAGAGGCCAGAACCATTTTTTTCCATCATGTGAACCAGTCCGCCAGCCTGCCCATCTGCCAACCATCAACCAGCAACCACTGGAGCGTGGCATGGATCATCAGACTGGCACACTGTATGTTGTAAAAAAATGGTTCTGTGCCACTCTGCACATCCAACCTCCCTTCTGCCTCACCAGAGGCCAGAACCATTTTTTTCTGTACATGTACCAGTTGGTCAAGCCTGACACTCTGCCGACCAGCAACGACCAACCACAGCAGCATGGCATGGACCCAGTGGACTGGCATACATAATGGAAAACATGGTTCGGTGCCACTGCCCATCCGCCGTCCATTCACCATGACCAGAATGATTTTTCCAGCATCTGTTATATTTCAAAATCATTATTCATTTTATTTTACATTAAACATACCAGCTCATGCACCCACTCATCCCCCCCTCCATCTTCCCTCTCTTGCTTTCACATTCAAATAAAAGCAGCATGGATGCTAGCTGAAAAAGTAATTTACCAGACTATGGCGGACACATAGAAAGGCAGTAGTCCATGGCAGCAGATGGCAAGGCAGGTCAGGTGTAGCACAAGGAAGCTGAAAGTGCAGGTCAGCAGCATGAGGAAGCTGGTGCAGCAGGTTAGCAGCACAAAGCTGGCAGGTCAGTTCATCACGGCCAATCTCCTCGCCCTGATGGACCAACATGGATGCTCCTCCCATGAACCTGCACACCCACTGTCCCCACCCTGGACAAACACGGCCACTCTCCCTCTTAGACGGACCAACATGGCCACTCTCCCACCCAGACAGACCTGAATGGCCACACTCCATTACCCCCATGGAGCAGTATGGCCCTCTCCCACACAGATGGACCTGAATGCCCAGTCTCCCCACCTGGATGGACTAACACAGCCACTCTCCTCACCCAGATGGACCCTAAACAGCCTCTCTCCCACCCAGATGGACTGGCATGGCAACTTTCCCCACAGTGGCAGATTTTTAACAGTTCATATTAGAGTAGGTGCATCCCAAATAGACATACTGTAGCTCCCCACCCCACTGCCAGTGGCATGGACCCAGCGGGCTGGTATACATGCTGATAAAAATTCTGTGCCAGTCTGTCCATCTGCCCCTCCTCACCGGAGGCCAGAACAATTTTTCAGCACACGCATCAGTCACTAATGCAGGCATACCCTGCAGCGACATGGCTACCCCACCAGTATTGCAAGTTCCCCACCAACTAATAGTCAGCTCCCTCACTCTTCACACCAAGACTGACCTACCTGCACTAACATGTCAGTCCCAACCCACAAATGAACAGGAAAAGGCTTCCCACCTCCACACAATTAGTACACTCCTCACCACCTTCCCAACATGGCCAGTGGGCAGATATGCCCCGCAACAAAAATCAACTTACTATAGTTCTTTTTTCAGCATAGACAGCAGTAGATAAGGAGTGAAGAAGGAGTCAGTAGCTCAGTTCAACTGGTGTCCAACTCCAGGCAGCCAGGTCTATGGCATTACCACCCTCTGGCATTACCACCTCTAAGTCAAACAGTCAGCTTAGTCACCCATTCCATGCACCAAACATGATGATCCCTTGCATCCCACCTGGACAGTCACAGCAGGCGGCTCCACCAAAACATGGTAATCCAACGCACCCTACCTGAATGTACATAGCTGGCTCCCTCAGCAAGCATGGAAATCTCATGGACCCCATCTGAATGGACACAGACAGCTCCACCACCCCACCAATATGGCAAGTACCCTAAATACAAACAGTTGATCCCTCAATCAACTAGGCATACACTGCATATGTCCAGTCCCATCCCAAAATGAACACAGCTGGCTCCCTCACCCTCACCCCCAAACACAAAAGCATTTAGGCCAGTGCCCCCCACTAACATGGCCAGTACTAACTGCAGACAACTCCTCTACCCATACCAACCATAGTACACTCCCTCTTACCCATCACAGTCCACTGCCCTTACCCACCACTACCCAGACTGCTCCCTTATGTGGACTGTACCTTACCACACCTAAGTGAACAGAGCCAACAGTACCCCCACCACAAACAAGGCCAGCCTCAGAGAATCAGCATCATGCCCATACACAGTTGGCCAACAGCACCTCTATTGTGTAATCTTGGATCTGCCACTTGCCTGCAACCCAAGCTGGCATCATCCACTGGCCACCCACCCCAACAATATGGACAGCAAGCAAAATATTGTAGCTGGATTTTCTTGTATATGTACTTGTATAAATCAAACAACTGCAGTGCTGCACAATCAATGTAACCTTTGCACACACAAGTTTAATATAGAAAACAACCTACTGCACAAAACTTACAGAAATAAACACATTTTAAATATAATAGGTAAATAACTAAAGAATCTAAATTTTTTCTTGTTTTGTTTGTCTCTTTATGCACCCACCTACAATGGGCATGTGGCGGGACCACTGGTGGTTGCCATTGCCTCACCCAGAGGTGCAGGGTTTTCTGCTTGTTTCTTACCCCCCCACGGAGTGCGGCATGCAATGATGCCCGTGCATGGCTGCCCTGCTAGCGCCTGCCACGCCCCATCCCTCTTGTCTGGCTTGGTGTTCCTGCATTACCCCATATCTCCATCAGGGGCCACCAGGACACCGAGCAGCCCTGGATCCCTCCCAGGAGAGAGAGCTGTCCTCCGGATGCTCCATCCACTCCCTCCCACCAACTCCCAGCTCCCGAGTCCGTCACGAACCTGGGTTGCCGTGTGGCATTCAGCGCCTCAACTCTCTGTGCCACTGGGCTGGCAGATCTACATTTTTGTGCTGCTCCATTATATGCCCGCACAGACTACTTGCCCAATCATCCTACAGCTTCAACCTCAATCCATGATTTTACATTTAAAAGACCTGTAAAGTAGCCAGCCCGGTGTCGCAGAGGGTTGTGGTGCTGGACGCCTTTCCTTGCACTACGCCAGTGACCCGACCGGGAAAGACCTCGGGTCATCTGAGTGCTGGCATGGGGAGGGTGGAGCAGGATTGAGCATACCAGTGGTCAGCCTCCTCCCTCAAGGGTGGGTTGGCACCCTTCATAGTTCCACTCCCATTGGGTGGAGGTCCGTGGGTAGCGTGGTCAGAGAGGGGTGGCAAGGTATCGGGAGGTGGAAGAGGCTGAGCTGGAGCTATGGAGTGTGAAGGTACCCCATATGCTCTCCCAACCATGTGCCAGGGCCTCAGGGGCTAGGTGACAAAACATAAATATCAATATGTGTCCCTATTGCCAGTTGGTGGGTGGAGGTGACAGTGATCAAAAACTTGAATAAAACAAACAAAAAAAAGACCTGTAAAGTTGGCATTAAAGACCTTGCTCACTTTTGGGTTCAGGACTGGATTGTCTCACTTTCTTGCCCACACTCCTCAAACAGTCCGCAATCAGCATTCAGCTGACCCTGTCAACAAACAAACAAATAAATAAATAAATAAAGGCCAGGCTGTTGCTGGATGACACAGGAGGATCAGCTTTTGTGCAATTTGGGTGTGGAATTGCTCGGCTCACCCATCTGCTTCTAGTGAATCAGCCCCTCATGCCACCAAGGTAAAACTTAACTGTAACTGACTGTGGCCTTTGCTGTTCTGTGCTGCTGTAGTGTCCTCTTCCCAAACCACCACCATGATCAGTGTTCCCACCAGAACATGGCCAGTCTCCCCACCCCATTACACCCCACCAGTGCAGCCAATGTCCCCACACTACACCACCGGTACAGCCAGTGTCCCCACCCCACCCAACCAAACATGTGCCATCCCACAGCCTCACCAAACACAGACCCTTCCCAAGTCCCACCAAGCAACCAACAGTACTGCAACCCCACCAGCATGGCATTTGATTTCACACCCCAACCCACCTCACCAACTCAGCAACTGTCCCCACCCCACCTCCACGGCCAGTGTACCCATGCCACCAACATGGCCAATGTCCCCACCCCACGACAACAGCATGGTCAATGCCCTCCCAACACACACAACCAGCATGGCCAGTGCCCCCACCGCACCACAAAGAGAGTCCACAGCTGCAGCAAACATAGACCATCTCCCAAATCCCACCAAACCATGAACAGTACCAGCACCACACCAGTATGGCCACTGTTTTATCACCCTCATCCATGGCAGGTGTCCCCAGACTACTACACACCACCAGCACAGCCAGTGTCCCCACATCACACCCACACAGCCAGTCCCCACAAACATGACCAATGTCCCCACCCCACCTCCATGGCCAGTGTCCCCACCACACCCAACCAGCACAGGATGGCCAGTGCCGCCATACCACAACCCAGCAGCACGGCCAGCACCCCACCCCATCCACACAGCCAGTGTCCCCATCCAACCAAACACAGGCAGTCCACAGCCCCACCAAACACAGACCATCTCCCAAGCCCCACCAAACCACAAACAGTACCCCGCCCACCGCACCAGTATGGCCACTGTTTCACCACCCCACCAACACAGCTAATGTCTCCACTCCACCAAACCATGAACAGTACCCCATCCCACCAGTATGGCCACTGTTTCCTCACCCACCACACCAACATGGCCAATATCCCACCCCACCTCCATGGCCAGTGTCCCCATCACACCACACCAGCATGGTCAATGTCCCCATACCACACCCCACCCCACCAGCATGGCTGTTGTCACCTCCTCACCATAACCAAATACAGACAGTCCCCTGCCCCACCAAACACCGACAGTCCCCTGTCCCACTAAACACCAACAGTCCTCCTGCCCCACCAAACACCAACAGTCCCCTGCCCCACCAAACACTGACAGTCCCCTGTCCCACTAAACACCAACAGTCCTCCTGCCCCACCAAACACCAACAGTCCCCTGCCCCACCAAACACCAACTGTCCCCTGCCCCACGAAATACCAACAGTTCTGCACCGACCCACCAAACACCAAGCCACCACAGACACACAGCCAGTAACAGACATAACAGCATGACAAAACTCTCTGTTCCCACTTAGCCACAAAATAAACTATCTTGTATCTTTTTTTATTGCTACTTATTACTACAAGGGCAGTTTTTATTACTTTTTATTATAAAAGATGCTACTTTAACGCAATTTTTTCTGCAGCATTTTATCTAGCTCAGTCTGTTCAGACCTCAGCAGTCACCAAAATTAGTGTTAAAAGCTGCTGCTCAGTACCTCAAAATACTGTGTAGTCTCTTTCCTTCCCTACCTACTATAATAACCCAACGTAAACCATTTCAATGGGTTCAGTCCTTTGCATCACCTGGCACTGTATCTCATATTTGGCACTCAGGCAGCATTTGTTAAATATCCAGGGCAGATACAACAATACCGTTTATGGTTTTGGAGTAGTGAGAGCAGAGATAAGATGACTGTAAATCTATTTCAGGGCTGCATGGGCATTTGGACACTCAGAAAGGAATGACCAAATTTTTTACACCAAACATAACAAGGAGTTGAGAGAAGCCTGTTTTAGGAAGATTTAGTAATTTTACATTAAAAAATGCATATTAATTTGCACTGGTTACCTTGTTGAGGAGTCGCTAATCATGCAGGGAAAAGGTAGAGACGGTCAGATGAACTTTGTTTAAAGGAGGATCATATGTACCAGACAAGTAAGCCCATTTTAGAGCTACAACACATTCACATCCAAAATTAATTTGTGATGGTTTCAAATGTTAAGATGACGATTGTGCTCATCGAGGAGTCGTGTACAGTGGTAAACGCCATTAAATGGAATGGCTGGTTTTTTATTATTTCTACAAATAGTGTCACCTTTGGGGAATAATAATAAAACAATGCACCAACCATGTTCAGAGAACATTTGTATATGAAATAAAATGTTCTCTGCACCAGTATCTTGGAGTAATTTTGGCACAAACCCCAAACTGAGCAGTGCTGTACCACAGTTGTTTTACTACAAGCTGATACATTTGTATGCCAATACAGATCCCGATCACATAAAACATTCCTTTAAACATTTTAAAGCTCATTTTAAACTTACTTCAACAATCATTCGGTATAA
Organism: Neoceratodus forsteri; assembly: GCA_016271365.2. Lineage (NCBI taxonomy): Eukaryota > Metazoa > Chordata > Ceratodontiformes > Ceratodontidae > Neoceratodus > Neoceratodus forsteri. Next base: position 1,320,769,357 of record CM028132.1, read on the forward strand.
CATTTGATGGCAGGGCAGCTCAGTAGACCAGGACAGCAGCAGCAAATATAGTTACTAAGAAAAGCAACAGAGAAAGCAACAAAAGAAACCCACATGCTTTGTTTTTTCCTTTTAAACACTGCAGATCCTGGCTGCTCCATGAACAAACGCTGCTTCAGTTTTGGCTCCAAAATTCCATGGACCAATCAGGGATCCACTTTTCCTTCCATTTTCCTTGAAAACAGAAAACCAGTGTGCCTGAAAATGGGGTTTAAAAAGTGTTCATGTCTAACATTATTGGTTGAAACACATCACCTGACCATTCAATAATTTGCTAGAAACTGCACAACTGATAACTAATCTATCATAATCTACCTATATATGGCCTTTTTACAGTACAATCTACCACAGAACTAAAGTTGATCTATTTATGTAGCTCACATGTCCAATTTGAAAAGGCTTGTTTGCCACTGATAGGCCTTGTTTTACCCTAAAGTTTTATTGCTGAGATTCGAGCATTTCTTGCCTTGTACCACACATGCAACAGCATTTTTGACCACTTCAATTTCAAATATTTTTAGCATTTTACTGTAGTTCCTCTCAGGAGCGTCATTTTGTAAGTTCGAGCATTAGTGACCCCTATGAAAATTTTGTAGAGCTCCTATGACAGGGTTTATGCACCCCTGCTGCCATGGCTTATGGACGCGTTTAACCATTGGCCACTGCTGGGCAGACTAATCTAAAAAACTTTTATTTTTTGCCAAATTGCCTCCCCGAGAGCCGAGACAAGTGTCCGCCTCTAAAAATCCAAGTCCCAGAGTCCCAGTGTGCATTGAGATGGGGTTGGTACCACCTGGACATAGTAAGGCCAGTGGGTGGGACTAGTCATGACGCTTTGCTGTGGTGGATAAGGCAGAGCACAGCAGACAGGGTATCCCTTCGCTTTGAAAAACATGGGACGTCATGGTTCCTTCAGGGCTCGCTGGTTAGTAAAACATTTTTTTTTTTTTACCGATATCTTCAAATTGATTTCAACAGAAGATGCCAGCATTACCACAGCCAGATTAATACATGGAGAGAGGTCAGGCATTTGCAGATAAAACCGATGCTGTATTTTTTCCAGAATTTCTTACAACAGTTGAAAAAGTTGTTGCCATTTGAAAAATCTTTCAAGTGCATATTTATATACGGTAAAGGTATACAGTATTTAGATGTGATCACTGATGAGGTGTCAAATCACCAGGTAGCAGTGATAAAACTTGTTAACTCAGTGCAATTTAAAAATGTGCAGAAGAAAGGTACTACTACTAACAATACCTATTGAGCTCAAGTTGCACACACAATTCAGCTGTTAGTATCCATTAGCTACCTTAGTCCCAGATAATCTTAGTTTATCCATGTTTGCTCGTAGTTTGTCTTTTGAAACAAGGTACCAATACATTTTGAAAGCAGGAGACAGCCTTTTTTTCCTTCCCAGCGTAGCCTTATGAGGTATAACGTCGAACTTGTATGAGCATAGAGAGGAGGTGGTTCTGTAAGGACAGGCTCAGTAATGTTATCAAGTATAAAGACATAGTTGTTAGTTATTATTCTAATGTAACACATTTATTTTCTATAAATTTGCTTTTATACCTGTCTGCTGATGTCACCCAGAGGCTTTCTTGTGGCACCACCCTCAGCCAAAGGTAGCAGGTTTAAACTGACTGAGGGGACAATGTAGAGTTGTTTGTCCTGACAGCTGAACACCCATGCGCCATGCGGAGCAACCACTGGCAGAAATGGAAAGTATTTTTAAGGGGAGACATTGTTCCCCTGAAAAGATTCCACTGCCATCACGCAGAGCAACAGACTAAAAAGGGCACCAGGATCTGCTAAAAAATAATCCCCGACTGGATGGCTAAGTGGTAGTGTTGACTGGTTATGCAGTCAAGCCCTTTATTTGCATAATCAGTCATCATTGACAGCTGCTACCCAGCCCTTGCGCTGTCTCTCCAGCATGCGCTACCCCCAGTAGCTTTAACTGCCATTTGGCTTTAAACAGAAAATGACAGCCTTTGATGTACTGCTGCAGGAGTCACTAGATCAGGACTCCTGCAGGCATCACTTCACTTTAAACTTTTTTTTTCATTTTGAAGGCAGTATAGTGCAGTGGTTTAAGGCTCTGAGTTGCAAACCTGGAGACCTGGTTTGAATTCCACAGCCCCAGGGGCATCATTTGGAATTGATTGACCCCATGAATTAAGTGACTCCTATGACAGGGCTTACGACCCTTGCCTGCCCTTGCCTTGCCATGGCTTTAATGGACTCTTGGGCTGGGTGCTATTCGCTGACCGCCAAATTTAAAAAAAAAAAAAAGTGTTTTTTTTTTTGCCTCCCGGTGTCCACATCCCCCGCCCGCCAGCTGTAGGCACACTAAATGCACACTGGGACTGGAAGCAACAAACAACAACAACAACACAGTGACTGCCCTTTTTAAACTCCAAGCCCCAGTGTGCATAGCATTGAGTCGAGGATGTTGGTACTACCGCGATTGGCTAGGAGGAAGGCCAGTGGGTGGGACAAGTAGTCACGATGTGGTGTGGTGGGGTAGATGAGGAACGTCAAAAGCGGAGAAGTGAGCCTGTCTAAGTGCGAGCAGACAACAACAGGCCAAGTATCCCTTCGAGGCGGGCGAGGACAGGGGAAAGTAGTACTCTCTTCGACTTCATTCATGTAACTAATCTTGGGGAAATGAAATCTTAAATTCAGCCAGCTTCAAAACGTAAAGTAGTCGGCCACGCCCGTCACACAGGTCAGGCAGTCACCAGTGAGTTGGTCGTCGGACGTGTCGCAGACGATTGCCGTCAGAGGAGTCAACAAGTAGAAGGACTGAAGGAGAAGAACAAGACAGTACAAGCAGGTAGGCAAAGAAGGCAACAGTAATTTAGGAGGAGTAGGGCACCTACAGTGTTTCAGGGCCAGGCAGAAAAGGATGTAACTGAACTCACAGGTCAGGTCACATAGCTGAAATGTGCAGAAAAGCCAAAGGGCACTGTAGTCTGTGATAAGTACTTCCTGATAAGAAGCAGAAGGCTTACCATTTTGATTTTAGACATTCATGTCTGCCAGACTGCCCTTCTGCATGACAGCGAATCCCCAAACTGATTGTTGGTTAATCGCAGCAGGCTAATCAGCACTGCTCTTCTCAGTTCATGATCCACCGAGCAGAGTGGAGCGATTGCACCCCGTGAAACCATGAGAGTCTGTAGTTTATCTTCATTATTTTTGCCGTGAACTATTCATTTATGAAGCCTGTGTATTAAAACAGGAAGGATCGCTGTCTGCTCTGCAAGCACTCCAACCATCTGCCTTTGTGGTGATGGTAGTTAAGTAACGTTCACTTCTGAAGTCATGTCTGTTTTTGTGTGTGTGTGTGTGTGTGAAGATTAAACTCCATTCAGTTTTAAGTGAAGTGACTCAGCAAACTGCTGCAGTTTATTTTCCCAATTATTTTTCTCTGCAGTCATAATATTTTAAAGGGCTCTTCCTTTTAAAGACAAGTTCAGGATTTGACACTTGTTGAAACACAAAATATGTAGTTTCCATCTTAGTAAAGCTGCTTCTACAGAGGAATAAATGAAATATGTATCAGGTTGGTGGAACTGGCATGCTGTGGTCAGTTCAGCAGGCAGAGTGGCCTGGTTTTAGTGGACTCCACACTAAAGAGACTGTGGTACCAGTCCAGTTCTAGCTGTAGTTCCTGGATTCAAACACCATGAAGTCTTGCTTATATTAGGACCTTTGCAGTATGCCCCTGGCTTTTGACTGCCCTGGAGATGAAATAGTTAACTCCAGAGAAATCTGGAGTTCCAACAGCCGAGGGCGCTTATTGAAAGCTCTATCTGGGTTGTTTGAACCCAAACTGTCAGATTCTTTACTCCGCTTTCACTGAACAGACGCCCGAGACCAGCTCCTTCATTTCGGTTCATTTTGCGGTTTAAAGTATTTTTATCGGGTTCATTTAACCGAGAAAGTGTTTAAAATTACCGCGTTTTCCGCTTAAAGCTCTATCTGGTAACCGTAAGTAAAATAATTTTAGTCTGTGTGAAACTCATTATCAGTTCGCTCTGAACCGATCAGTTTGCTTTAAAATTGTTTTGCATTTAGAGTGAGGTACCCGGTTCTTATTGGTCCTAAAAACCTGCAATTAAAGTGTTTTTCAAATACCGTGACACGGTTAGGGACCGATAAGGGTGTCTTGTCCTGGCAAGGCTCGAAACAAAGGACAAGTTTGGTTAGGCTGGCATTATGTCTGGAGAAACCCAAAAGAAAAACCGGCCCACTGGGTTTCAACACTGTGATGTCTGGGGAAGCCTTTGCCAAGGCTGACCCACACACCACTTGTGTCTATTGTCTGGGGCTGACCACCTCCTGTCAGACTGCCAGATATGTAAGAATTTCCTGCAGCCACCCTGGAAAGAGATTGCAGGCTCAGGGAACGAGAGGCCAAAAGTCCGCTGACCCGATGGCCAGCCCGGCCCAGCTACGGCTGGACCAGAGGGAGTGCCCCTGACCAGGGCCATACTCTCGGCAAAGAAAGGCTGGTCCTGAGGAACCAGTCAAAGCAAAAGGACAAAGAAATCAGCTAGTGTGGAGTCCAGTTTTGTCTCTCCTTCTGCTGTAGAAATAGCTAAAGCCATACAGATTGTCCAGTCTTTGTCTCAGGGACTTGTTGAACCCTCTCTGGTTGGAAAAGGGGTCCTGCTCAGGTCCAGTGGTTCAGGATTATGATGGGGATTTTATGAACCACAGGAGGGGAGGAAGATTTTGATGATTGTAATTGTGATTGGGAAGGTCTGGAAGTGCCAATAGAACTGGACATTTCTCCAGACAGACCCTTTGAGTCTCCCCTTTATTGTCTGAGTCCCCATCTCATTTCAGATTTTATAAGAAAGTAGCAGAAACTCTCCAGCTCCTTAGAAGAGGCTGTGATGAGCAAGAGGAGCCTGACTATGTGGAAATGATGGATATTCCAGAGGCTAGAAGGTTGTCTATTCCTTTACATAAGTCATTTAGGAGACAAACCACTAAGATTTTAAAATCCTTTTCTGTCCCTCCTGTAGATAAAAAATGGACAGAAGGTATCGTTGTCAGGCCTAATACAGACTTCCTTACTGAACAGTGTAGTCATGTAGGTGTGGTGCAAGCTGCAGCCTGTGATGGTACATATTCCCTGGCTTCACATCCTCCTGATAAGGATTCCAGGAAGATTGATGCCATGGCGAAAAAACAGTATGTGGCAGCTTCTTTGGGACTCAGACAGGTTAATTATATGGCTTATGTGGCTAGATATCAGAAATCTAGATGGGACACTATATTGCAGTTGGCCAAGCAGGCCCATGGCCAGCTGGCTAGTGAGTTGGAACAGGTGGCTGCTGATGACATTGAAGCCTCTAAAGTTCAATTTCATGCTGCTGTTGATGTTAATGATGTTTCCTCTAGGGTCATGGCCACTTCTGTAGCTTTCCGTAGGTTTGCATGGCTCAGATGTACTAATCCGTCCCAAGATACCCAGTCAAAGGCTATAGATTTTCCTGTTATAGGAAATTCTCTGTTTGGAGAACAAACAGAAAATTACATGAAAAGATGGATGAATACAGAACTACTTACAAAGTGCCCAAGCTAAGGAAAGGCATGCCACTCAACATAGGCATGCCCTCAGGGTAGGGGCAGGCCTTACAATAGGCCTTTTACCAATTCCAGGCTTCTTCTGCTTTTGCACAGAGAGGATTTTTCAGAGGCAGAGGCAGACGGGCACAGGCAGGCCCTCTCCCAACCTAAAGCTGCTCCTGCAAGCAGGCACCCTGATGGGGTGTCTGGGATGACCTCCTGTACCGGTGGGGGGCAGACATTATTTCTGCCAGAACTGGTTGTCCCTAACCTTGGACAAATGGGTTCTGGAGGTGGTAAGCCAAGGCTTGGTTCTCAGTTTCAAACAGTTTCCCAAGATGAGAGCCAGGCACTTTCCCCTCAAGTCTTTTAGAAACCCTTGCACTAGAAGCGGAGGTTTCTCTCTTTGGACTGCAAAGCAGTGGAAAGGGTCCCCCTTGCCACCAGAGCAAGGGTCTTTACTAAGGTACTTCCTGACCCCAAAAGACAGGAGACTGGTGGCCCATCTTGGATTTAAGATTTGAACAAGCATCTTGTAAAACCAAAGTTCAAAATGCTGACTTTAGTAATGATTCTGCCATCCTTGAGGCCAGGGGACTGGCTAGCTTCCTGGACCTCAAGGACACCTACTTCATATTCTAATCAGGGCCTCTCACCGAAAGTACCTCAGGTTCGAACTGCCCTCGGCCACTACCAGTTCAGGGCAATGCCCTTCGGACTCACTTCTGCTCCAAGAGTTTTCACAAAATGTCTAGCTGTAGTAGTGGCCCACTTAAGAAGACAAGGGATAGCTGTGTTTCCCTACTTGGACAACTGGCTTATTGTGGGTCAGTCATCAGAGCAGGTAAAATCCCACTTGCAAATCACCCAGGAACTCCTCACCTTTCTGGGTTCCTGCTGAATGTTCCAAAGTCAGTTCTCGAACCAGTTCAGGTACTAACTTTTATAGGTGCAGAGCTGAACACAAAGTTAGCCAGGCATTCCTCCCTCCCAAAGAGTGGACAAACTCATTGCCCTGGCATCTTCTTTCTCCATGCAGGTCTCTCGACCAGCAAGGCACTTTCTGCAACTCCTGGGGCACATGGCTGCCTCTACAGCTGTTGTGCCAGGGCAAGATTTCAGATGAGGGACATTCAGTTCCACTTGAGGTCCTATTGGTCTCAAAGGAGGACCCCTTACCAAATTGGTCCCAGTGACCAAGACTTGATCCTAGCTCTCAGTGGTGGCTGGATCGGAGCAACCTGTCCTCAGGGGTCCCATTCCTTCCTGTCCTCACTCCCTCATCCTCACCACGGATGCGTCCCTATTGGGTTGAGGCTCACCTGGGCGACCTTTTCAACTCAGGGAGTTTGGTCCCCCAGGAATCTCTGCTTCACATCAATCTGCTGGAGCCTCAGAGCTGTCTTCCTAGCTTCCAGGTTTTTTCAGAAACTGTCCAGAACAAAGTTGTTCAAGTCAGGACAGACAATACCACAACAATGTGGTACATCAACAAGCAAGGGGCACTCGCCTTCAGCCCTATGCACCGAGCAATGAAGTTGTGGTCTCTGGCCTATTCCTGAACACCTCTCTGATAGCGGTTCATCTCAGGAAGGACAATGTCTAGCCGGATGCCCTCAGCAGGATTTCTCAGGGCCATCACGAATGGGCTCTGAACCCTCAAGTGCTTGGGTCAATCTTGCCATATGGGGCACTCCTCAGATAGATCTTTTGCAGCCCCAGACAACCACAAACTTCCCTGCTTTGCTGCAGGCCCCAGTTCTGGGGTCAGTCCCCTGGATGCCTTTCAGCTGGATTGGGAGGAAAGTTCTTCTATGCTTTCCCGTTCCTCTACTCTTCAGGGTTTTAGTAAAATCAGAACTCAGCCTTGCAGGGTGATTCTGATTGCTCCAGACTGGGCCAGGCAGCCTTGGTACCCCTCTTCTTCTGTCCTCATTATTCCACCCTCCCTGACCTTGCCCAGGGCTCACGACCTGCTGACCTGTGCACAGGGAGAGTGTGGTATCCGATCTCAACTCCGCCCACCTCAAAACTTGGTTCTTGAGGAGTTAGAGTTTGCTCATTTACACCTTTCTCAAGGTGTCTTGGATATTTTGAAGGCCTCCAGAAAGCCTTCCACTAGAGCCACTTATAATTCTAAATGGAAGAGATTCTCATTTTGTGTTCGAGAGGCAAATCACCCCAGAATCAGCTGACCTGCCTATTTTGTTGGACTACCTGGTCCACTTAAATTCCTTAGGCCTCAAACCAGCTACCTTAAAGGTTCATTTGGCAGCTGTTTCAGTTTTATTTCTGTAGGAAAACCAGTTTTCTTTCTTCTCACCCTGTGTTTGCCAAATTTTTCAAAGGGTTACTTCATACTAATCCTCCCTTTCGGAACCAACCCCTGCATGGGACTTGAATATTTGCATTGCCCAGCTAATGCAACCTCCCTTTGAGCCTCTGGATTCGGCAGATCTCAAGTTCTTAACTTGAAAACTGTTTTTCTAGTGGCTATCACTTCTGCTAGGTGTATAAGTGAATTGCAAGCCTTGTCAGTGGAAGAGGATTTCATTTCTTTCCACAGAGATAAAGTGATCCTCAGGACTAACAGAAAGTTTTACCTAAGGTGGTTTCAGATTTTCATCTTAACCAATCCATCTCTCGTCCAGTATTTTTACTGAGCACTCCTCTTCTGGTGAGAGAAGCTTGCACAGTTTGGACGTAAAAGAGCCCTTAGCTATTATTTGATCATACCAAGGGTCACAGGTTCAAATCCCTCCAGCTCTTCCTTACCTATGGAGATGTGGGTAAGGGAGACCTGCTACTAGGAGGTCGATTGCTAGGTGGATTGTCTCTTGTATCCAGTTCTGTTATCAAAAACTGGCAAGGAGCCACCCTCAGGTCTGAGGGCTCATTCCACCAGGGTACAGCTGCATCTCTAGCTGCTGCTAGAGATATTCCCATTTTGGAAATCTGTCAAGCTGCTACCTGGAAGACAGTCCACACTTTCACTAAGCATTATTCCCAGGACGTCCAGTCCAGGAGATGCTCGCTTGGCACAGCTGTCCTGCAGAGCCTATTTCCTAAGTAGGTTCTGACCTCCTCCATGGGGTACTGCTGTGTACTTCTGCAGAAGTTCCAATATAAGCAAGACTTCATGGTGTTTGAAGAAAAATTACCACCTTAGTAATTGCTTTTCTTCTCATGGAGTCTTGCTATATTAGGACAACCCTCCCCTCCTACCCCTCTCAGAATCCCTACTTGGGTATGGGGTTGGCAAATTGGTGCAATCACTGTGTCATGCTCAGTTTAGCTTCTAGTCTCCTTCTTTCTTTCTTGGGTTAGGAACTAGATAGTTTCTGTTTTTTTGTTAATTATAGCTGGGCCTCTCTCTGACTTGAGTCTTTGGGCAGAGGGGCCTAGTAGTGATTGTCAAGGGTTATCCAAACAATAATACGTGATACTGTTTTTCTTTATTGGTGTTGTGTTTTGTGGTTCTACTGTTAGTAGGTAGCCAATGGCTAGTGTAAGGCTTTTCCACACAGACTTGCTATGTTAGTTTAGTCTCAGAAAGAACCTGACAGTTTGGGTTCAAACAACCCAGACAGAGTTTCAATTAGCGCTCGCTGTGGAACTCCAGATTTCTCTGAGTTAACTATTTCATCTCCAGGACAGTCAAAGCCAGGGCATACTGCAAAGGTCCTAATATAGCAAGACTCCATGAGAAGAAAAGCAATCACTAAGGTGAGTAATTTTTCTTCCTGTTTATACAGTACATTTCTTTATTCTTTATTACTTAGTAAATATGTATAGCAACATGAACCTTGTCACTGGGACTTTCACCAGCTCGGCTGCTTGTCTGCATGTGATGTCATAATCTCCTGCCTGTAGCTTCATATTTGTCCACTGAACCATTTACAATTCATAAAGAAGATGACTACATTACGTGTAAGACAGGCAGCAGTAGTAGATGAAGTCTGAGGACAGGGAATCCTATTTTCAAGCAGCTATCCTTAGTAATACAGTAATAGATAAAATATGTAAAAAGCAGACTTGTTTAAAAACAATATGTTTTCAAACTTATCCCTAACATGTCACAGGCTTTTGTTGCTGGATCAATTTACTCTGCAGGTAATGCTGTAATGGTTGTCCAAAATTATAGATGTGTCTGCTGTCAGGTGTGTTATATTTCAAACAAATATTGTATTAATTTAATCAAGCTCAGCTGTATGACCAGTATTTGGTTTTGTGCTTGGTTTCTTCATAAATAAGTCTGGTAAAAGTATAAAAAGCTAAATGTTGCAAGTGAAATGTTGTTTTGTTTACCTTGCCCCAGTTCTTTATGACTAACCATCAAGACTCGACTACGCGCTGCATGGAAACTGTGGTTTTCTATCTGGGGCCCTTTAATCTGATCTTTAAACTAGCTTATATGATAAACTACAACTTATAGCATTCAGTGTAAGTAAACGCTTGCTGTGCTAGTCCTTCTTTCCCTCTCACAGCTGTATTCTCCATGGTAACAAGGAGACTCAGACAATACTTTACTATCCAATTCATACCCATTTTAAATTACTTGGTAACTAGCTATGTCACATTGACAAATGCCACCCTCTCTGGACCCGCCCACACCTTGGCCCCAACATCATACCCCCCACCTTGCTACCCCTATGATTTTACTGAAAATGATTTCTGGTTCCTCTAATAAATCGCCTATGGGCTCACCTCAAAAACTGTTGTTATTTAGCAGAGCTGCATATAACCTATTCAGAAAGCAGCCCAAAACTTAGTTAATGATGCATCCTGATTGTAAGGGGGATATGCAGTGAGTTAGAACATCAGAAAAGAAACTATTTAACATGTCAAGGCACATTTCATCAATTTCTTCAATTTTCTAGCAGTTTAAAAACATGGTTGTCTTTGTTTCATTATTTTTATCAACGATTCTGCAGTATTATAAGCATAATAAACCACTTCAGATCGTGGGTGTATGCTGAATCAATGCATGCCCCAGATGCATTAGGCACTCAGCAATTAGCCTCATCTCATACAAAGCAGCTGGGTGAGTATGAATTCAGCATTTACCCATACCCCTATCATGGCTCATTGCTTACACAGCTTATAGTACTGTAGCAACTTTTGTAACCATCAATTGCGCATAAATCAGTAGGTGTCTTTGAATGAAAGTCACTGACATTAGCTATCAGCTCAGCTGGCTTGATCTCCTAATAAACATTATCTACAACAATAAGGTTGTAAAAGTAGCTCCCATCAACCCCCACACAGTCTAACATTTGAATATTAAAAGAGACTATGCAGTGACTAATGGCCTGTAGTTATAAGGCTTATTTTTTTTTGCAGGAAACTATTGGCAATATTTTATTTACCTTGTAAGGGTGAGACAGCTTTTTCAGTTCAACACTCCACCACCACCACCACCACAGGATTTTGAATACATTACAATCCCTAAGGACCATTTGACTCGCTTTCCCCACTGGAGTGGATATTTTATTTTAAAAACTGTAATCTCTTTGATGGTTCCTGTTATGCTCTCTTCACTTGACCTGTGACTTTGTTTGAAAAACTGACATCTTAGCAGGCAGTTCCTGTTTTGCTGTCACTTCTGGGGCAAGGCGTTTATTTGAAAACATAACCTTATTAACCCTCAGATTGCCGACAGAATTAGAACGCATATGAATTCTGGACAGACATATCAGTCCACAGCACAGCAAGGGTTAAGGCAAACAGCTCCACGGACCCTTTTTGTAGAGAGCTGTCGTTAATAAAACTATGCAGTTGGTAACAGGATCATAAAGGAGATAAACAGATAAAGCTACAATTTTGTACTGAAGTGCAGAGTGGGGGTGTAATCTGACTTGGCAGGACTTTGTACATTATAGCAGGGTTTTAAATAACTACAAAATTAATCAGCATTTTCACAAATAAAACTGCTAATCAGTTGGGATAATGCATAGCTCATGTCTCAATTTGTTTAGCAACATAAACTGCTAGAAAATGCATATACCTACTTTTCGTGTTTGATTACAATGAAAGTGCTAATCAATTTTGCAGTTATTTAAAACCCTGCTATAGGTATGGGCTTGGGACTATATATATTCAGTAACACATTTTTATTTTGGATAGGTGCTAGGAATTGATAGCTGGTATTTAATGTGTGTTGCCATGAATGCTGTGAGATTTTTTTTTTGTGTGTGTGTGTGTGTGTGTGCAACAATGATATCTTAGTGTGTTGTGTCCTGGTTGCTGAATGAAGTCTGAAAGCATTAGTTGTCAATCGTTCAACACAACATCAGCAATCTTCCATCCAATCAGACTGCAGAGAATCCCTCACTACAGTATTTTATAAATTATTTCAAACAGTCAGCAACATGCCCAGCAGTCATTACCTCATGAAAATGGACTGGTCTAAACTACTAAAAATTACAGGAAGGAAAGAGAAGAAAACACACTACAAAGGACTGTAAAAATTAATCAATTTATGCTACTATTTAGCTGAGTAAGAACTGCAGTATGACCATAGCAAAACACTACTGTGAGGTGATAAACCTGCACCTTCAGCTAAGTGTCAGGATGCTAGAGTTTGGAAATCTTCACATGACAGGTCTTACATAAGCAAGAAAACTCCAATATTCTTATTCTGCTGTTTTATGGTAATATAGTCTAGAATCCTAGAAGATTCAATTTAAAAGAAAGAAAATGTAAGACTTTGAAAACTTAACTCATTTAAAATAACAGCTAAAGCTTCTTATTCCTAACCTCTGGAAGAGTGATTGTCAAAGTGAATTAGATCTTCCTATGATCTTCTGATAGAACATCTCATCTCCATGTAGCCCACCCTTGGCTCCTCCTTATGGGAAATAAATGTTGAGCTTGAGCATCTTATTTACTTCCATCATTCACAGCTCCCCACATGGAGTCATTTAAATGGGTTTTGCTTTTCTCTGAGGGCTATGTAAATATGAACACTGTGAACTGTAGACAGGACCTACTTGATGTGAACTGCATAATAAAAATATGGGGAGGAGTACATGGAGGGAGGTAGTAACTTCTGGTCTTTGAAGTTATTCTGTTTTTTTTGGGGTTGATCTATTTTGCACTGCATGCATGTTTGCAGTCATTATATATTTGGCAGGCAGTATAGCATAGTGGTTAAGAGCACCAAGCTGCAAACCAGAACAATTGGGATTGAATCCAATAGCTACCACTTTGCTGCATTGTGACCACAGCAAGTCACTCAAGTTCCTGTGCTCCCGGATGCACACAGAAACATGCTTTGGGTTAGTGTGTCTTTCCTGGTAAAAATTGTAAAATAATAATTTGTACAAAAGCTTGCAAAGAGGACTGACATTTTTCTTACGTGACTGCAAGGCTGGTTTATTTCAGATAGCTTTATCATTTCCAGCAATTTTTACTAGCATTACACATTTTTATTTTGGAAACTCATACAATCACTGCAATGCAATATAAACGTTCATAACTATACAGTATACAATCTGGAGCACAAAGTTAAAGGATGTATTTGACTTGAAAAGATGAAGTTTTATTCTTCCAGGTTTTTCAAGTATTGTGCTTAATCAGTAGGCTATGTCACTGACTGGTAATTAAGTTAGATATCCACAGATATTCATATAAATGGGAATTATAACCTAGTCATCTGAGATGTCAAGCAGATTACAAATGTCATAATCTAAAAATATGTCTGGTTTATCAGTTATGACCTCACACCATAATTATTTTGACTTTATGCATATCTGGATTCTCAATTACTTGTTTCCTGATCCTAAGCTGACAACCAGAGAGTCTATGTTTTTAGCTGGATTAAATTCTAGCACAAACTACAATGATGCTAACCAGCATAATACTGAAAGATTACCAAAGCATTCTTTGAAAATCCATCTCTATTTATGATAAACATCAGACAAAAGTCCCAAGACATGCTATGTTCTGAAATATAAATTTAACAGTAAGTAGAAAACAAAATTCACATAGTTATTATTTAGTTTGCTCTCCATAGTGAGTCACCAGTAACCTCTGGGAAAAATCAGGTGCCCTTAAACTTAGGAAAACATCCTGGTTCTACCTATCAGAAAAAAATGCAGTGCAAAATTTTACACAGCACAACAGAATAAAGTGAAATACTTTTGACTGGATGGCTATGTTTAATCACCTAGCAGGGTTTGAAATCCACCCAGCCCTCTAGTCAAATGCTGATAGATTTTGAATTAGGTAAATAGTCCTTCTGGTTTGTATTAAAGGAGAGATTACTTGCAAACAATATTACAGATAGGCCACTGAAAAACTGGTGGAGCTAGTGAAATTTTCTTAACCAATAGCCTTATAGACTAGCAACCGAAAACTTAATTTATACCTCTATATTGTTTCATTCAGTTTGCCCTATCCTCTCTCAACAAACATCTAAAACTGACAATATAAAGTGGTTTTACATTTTCCTGCAAAACAATTAAACTTGGCATCAGCAGGCCTCACAAATCTCAGAATATAAAATTGAATTTCAGAATATTTAATTTTTTTTTACTAAAACATTTGTGTAAAACCTTACTTTTGTCCTTAGACTTCATCTGTCCCTTCCTGTTTTTCTAGTCTCAAGTCAACTTAAGTGGCATTCTAACATCCCTGCCTGGAGCCCTGTAACAGACTGTTTGTAGCCTGTACTTTATTAATGAATTGTCAGCCAAACTTGACTATGTCTACCTTCAGCCTACTTTGATGCCTTTCCTCTGCAGCACTCAAATCCTACCAGCCCGCTACAGAATAACTACTTGGGGAGGAGGTGGAGCCAGTGATGTCACTGGAGGGAGAGCTCAGCCAGCTTCAAAAGTACACTTGCACTAGCCACCCAACCACCTTAAGCAGCATGGTAACATCCTTCCCCTGCCTAAAACTCCTGTAATATACTGTTTGCACCCTGCAGTTTACTAATTTGCGGTTAAACTGACTGTGCCTACCTCCACCCTGCATTTGATGTCCTGTCCACTATAGTACTTGAATCCCACCAGTCTCAGTAAGCAGGGGATACCAGGAGGTGGAAGTGGAGCCAGTGATGCCATCAGAAGGAGGGTCCAAACCAGTTTCAAAAGTGTAGCCATGCTAACCAGCATAGAAACTTGAGCAGTAATGTAACATCCCTGCCTTAAACTTGTGTAACAGACTGCTTTCACTATGCACTTTACTTCTGAATTTGTGGCTAAATGGACAGTGCCAATTCCAGCCTGCCTTTAAAGATTGGTCTGCTACAGCTCTAATCTCACCAGTCCTGATTAGCAGTGGGCTAGTGGGGGAGGTGGAGCTAGTAATGTCACCAGAGGGAAAGCCCAAACCAGCACCTTCAGCAGCATTGTAAAATCCCTGCATGCAGCTTCAGTAGGTGGCTGCTTTCACTTGCATGTTACTGTCACCAGAGAGAGGGTTTGACTAGCTTAAAAAGTACACTTGCCCTAGCTTGTCCAGTTCTTTGAGAAGTGTTGTTAAACCCCTGCCTGTAGGTCCCAAAACATACCATTAGCACCCTGCACATTACAGCTGAATTTGTTGATGCTCAGCTTGAGTCTCCCTGCCTCCAGCCTGCCATTGATGCCTAGTCCACAGCATCACTAAAATCCCACCATAGTTGGTAAGCAGGCAGCTAAGGGGAGGGGCATGCTGAGCTGGTGACATCACCAGAGGTAGGTCCCAAAACCCCAAAACTGTCTTGAAAAGCACAGCCACACTAGCCAGAGCAGCATTGAGTGGCTTTGTAACATCCCTGCCTATGATACCTCTAAGACTGTCTGCACCCTGCCCATTACTGCTGAATTTGCTGCTAAAATTGATTGTGTCTACTTCAGCCTGCCTTTGATGCCCAGTCCACTATAGCATTCAAATCCCATTAGTCCCTGTAGGTGTGGGGGTGGATGAGTACCAGGGAGAGTCTGAGCTCGGAAATCACCAGAGGGAGGACTCAACCAGTTTCAAAAGCACTGCTTCACTATAGCAGCATAGCACCTTCAGCAGTGAAGTAACATCCCTACCTGCAGCTCCTCTTAATGGACTGCTTGCACCCTGCACTTTACTACTGAATTTGCTGCTAAAATTGACTGTGCCTACCACCAGCCTGCCTTTGATGCCCAGTCCCCACAGCACCTGAATCCCACCAGTTCCAATATGCAGTGGAGATACTGGGAGGGAGGCAGAGATGGTGACATCACTGGAAGGAGTGCCAGAACCAGCTTCAAAAGCAGTCATGTAAGCCAGCCCAGCACCTTTAGAAGTTTTCAAAAATACCTGCCCACAGCTCCTGTAACAGACTGCACCTTGCATTTTACTTTGAATTTGTTACTAAAATTGACTCTGCCTGTCACTAGCTTGCCTTTTACATCATGTCCACTAGTACACTCAAATCCCACTAGTCCTGGTAAGCAATGGGCCACTGGGGATAGAGGCAGAGCCAGAGATGTCACAAGAAGGAGGGCTCATGACAGCTCAAAAGCACAGTTGTGCTATCCAGCCCAGCACTTTTGGCAGCAGAGTAACATCCCTGCCTGGCACCTGCAGCTCCTGAAACAGACTAGTTGCACCTCCACTTTACTGCTAAATGTGCTGAAAAACTGACTGTGCCAACTTCTAGCCTACCGCTGATGCCCAGTTCACTACAGCACTCAACCTCATCTGCACTGGTAAGGAGAGTGGCTAACAGGGGTGGAGGCAGAGCCAGTAATGTCACTGGAGGAGGGCCCGAACCAACTTTAAAGAAGAGCAGCTGTACATGAGTGGTATACAGGAGGGCATTAGCCTCACGGCGCAGGTCGTTATAAAATATTTTCCTTTCTTTAATGCTAGAGCAACTTGTGTTGGTGTATAACAAATACTGCTCCTAATTTCATTATTTTAAAATGGGCTTAAACTAAAATTTAATTAGCTTATTCTGACAACATATTAGAATATAACATCAAGTGGCTTAAAAGAAATCAAAACAGAGTAAAGGCTGTAATATAATTAAGAAATCTGAATAAACCAAGACAACTTAAGGTCTGGCATTGGGAAATTCTGAATTGCATTTTCTTAAACCATGTTTTTGTATCTATTTTGATATTAGCTGTTCAGCAAGCATTAGGCATTTATTTTTCTTTAAAATGAATTTGATGTTTGTGTTTATAGGCTGTATGATGGTAGCTATGTGTAGTCCTATGGTTAATCATGAAGTAGAAAATACAAGCACCATCAAATAGTGTGCAAAAAAGTCTTTTATTGTAACTCCACTGTGAGAAACAAAATGCAAACACTGCAGCTCAGGCAGATCCTGTACCAGTTTTGTAAGTAGACTACATCATCTCCTAAAAGCCTTTTTTGCACAATATCTGGTAGTGGTGGTATTTGCTGCTTCAAGTGAATCCAAGCTGTATTGTTCATTGTAATGTACCTTGCTTTATCCTATAATTCTTGTTTAGCAATCTATGATGTGGAACCTTTGTAAAAGAGCTTGCACTCAGTCTTTTCAGAATCACTAAATAAATAAACAAATAAAAGTTTGATGGATACCGAGGACACCTGGTGGATTTGGGTTGGCAATTGTTCTTCTGGGTCACAGGTAATCATGCTTAAATAGATTGCCCAGTTTCTTCTTTAATGCTTACAGTTTTAAGTTTCCTATTGGTTTGCATAGTTCCACTTACCTGGCCCCAGCTTTTAAACAAAAGAACCGCGATTTATTAACCACTGGAACCAAAAGTTGCATACTGAAATACCTACAGACAAGTTTAAACTATGGAGTTTTAGGTTAGCCACAGTTTCAAGAAATCAAATTCTTCTTAATTTTAATTGTAACAGGAGAAGACATTGAGGTAAATCCTGGACCTGAAATGGTTCCCAACAATTTGAAAATTACACATGATTGCACCAGGAGTAGAGATGCACCAAAGTCATATTTCATCGGTGAAGTTGCCACAAAGTTCTAAAACTTTGACTTCATGAGGCATCACGAAGTTCCTACTGGCATCACTAGCTTTGATGTTGCCAACTTCACAATGATTTTCCATGTGATATGGCATTTGTTCTGCTAAGTGGTAACTTCATGAGTAAAGTTTGGTCACTTCTGGGAAAAGGTGCAACTTTCCTTGGCAAAACATTGCACATTTGACTCTTCTCAACTTCACAAAATTATGAAGAAGTGAAGTTTTCTCAGGTTTGCACATCTCTAGCCATGAGTCTGATGGGCAAATGGATTTGTTTAAAGTTGGACTTGATAATGTTAATTAAGATATTGCTGCCATCTCTGAGACATAGCTCTAAAAAATGGCCTCAGAGATAAGTAACAAAAATGTCAAGCATTTCAATACAATACACCCAAAAGGAGAAAGGGGCCAATTCTATATATTAAAGGTGATCTGGGACATGTAGACTGATTATTTTCTGGTAGTGTGGAAGGGACTGAAATGTTACTAATTTTTCTCCCCATCAAAAGCTGTATGCAGGGTTTACTTACCCCTCACAAGAGCAACTGAATGGCCTTTGAAGAGGTAATGATGCAATTGCTGTGTCTGTATTAGTCCATGGTAGGAAATCCATTTTGATGGGGATTTCAACACTGCATGGGGTGAGCCCAGGGTGACAGTCTTACTTATAGTCTCCTCACTGGGCCTACAACAGATAATTGATGCTCCCCTGAAAGAGAACTCTATAAATCCAAGTTAATACATTATCTTGGATTTCATATGTAAACTGCAAATATTAAAGAGCCTCTGAAGCCTTGAGAAAACTAGAAAAACATAATATTTAGAAGCAAAGCAGTTGATAGCATTTATAAGATCTATATTTATTATTCTCATTATTTATTACTGAGGTAATATGCATGAAAACAGGATAGTAGTCCTTGATGATTCATCAGCTCCTATTGCTTCTTCCAACCTTATGTCATAATACTCTGCTTGTGACACAGTTCTTCCCATGGCAACATACTGTGCTGTGACAACAGAGCATTATAATTTAAAGTAGGGAAAATGCTACAGAGGCAGATGAGCTCTAATGGATAACGTTCTGTTTGTGTCAGACTTTATTCAGTAATAAATAACAGAGAGGATAAATATATAGAAGATATGAAATACAAGCTGAAGTGGGTCTAAATATTATGTTTTTGAAAGAGCTCCATAGGTGGCAGCTGCTCTTTAAGATAAAAAATTCAGGTAGGGACCCCTAACCTAAGAAATCATTGCTACATCGAATGCACTGCAGACATTTTGATAGAAACTGTATCAGCTTCATTTCCTAAAGCAGAAGTTATAAAAATTTTAATAAACAAACTTTAGAAACTGGATGCATCTAGTAAATTGGGACAGACGAACACATACACCATGTAGACACAGAGGCTAAGGAATTTTCTACTTCTTTCCTAGAAATCTGCAACAATGCTCCATTTAACCAAATAAAAGAATGAACGATCACCTTCCCTGGATCAGTGAAAATAAAAGCAGATCAGATGGAAATATTGTATGGAAAAAGGCAAAAGAACCCTGAAAACAGAGGATCTGGAGTCCTTTAGATAACTTAGAAATAAATGCAAAAGCATGATAAAGAAATAAAAATGGCATAGTATTGAAATAAGATAACAGACTACATGTTCTTCTCAATCTTGGAACATAATAAAACAACTGAATGCACAGCCAAAACTAACAGTTAGTTTCATGAATAAGAAAGAAAAGAGATCCTGTAAAATAAGCCATAAAACTTTTAAACCCTTATTTTTTCAATCTACCCAATATCAAAATGGTGAGTTCTAGTTCCCTATGTCTAATAAGGTTTCTTGTACATCCTTAAAGACCTCCACACCTAAATGAGTTCCAAGACACTATTTCAGGGCTTTGATGTCCCATCATGTATTGCAAAAATAAATAAGTTAAATTAAAAACCAAACGCCATGATTGGACCAAGTCGAAATCACATTTTGAAATGCTCAGCAGACAGTATCACCCCTTCTTACAAGTAATTTCAATCTCAGTTTACAACAATACATTTTTCCCAAACATTGGAAAAGTTCTAAAATAGTTCCCATTTTTAAGTATGCTGAGAGAAATGAACCAACATATTACAGACATATCACCTTACTTTCTACAGTGCCAAAGCTATTTGAGAAGCTGGTCAGACAACAAACTCACGAACATCATTCCAAGCAGATTTTAGGGTGGGGAGGTCAATGTATAGCACACTAGTGGACATTGTCAATCTTTTGGCTAAGGGATTGGAAAAGGGTGAGTCCATTAGTGTGGTATTTGTTGACCTTGCCGATGCTTTTGACCTGATAAACTATCATATCCTAGTAAACAGACCCTTCCAGGTTGGTATGTTCTAACACCATAATCGGTTGGTTTCAATCTACCTAGTGGATAGGAGACAACAAGTATCTGTCAGTAACATACTTTCAATAAAGAACACTTCTTTAGGGTGTACTACCAAGGTCCCATATGGGACCTCCTTCTATTCTTGGTTCAGGTAAATCCCTTCCCCAATTGATCTCAAATTGTGACATAACACTGTATGGGGACAATACTGTCCTTATTGATAAGGCAATTAACACATTTGAATTAGAGTTAACATTACAGACATAGCATAACATTTTACAACACTGAATTTCAGAATCAAATGTAGTTCTGAGTGTGTCAAAATGCAGGTAATGCTCTTTGAAAATAAAAATTCAAACTCAACTACTGACCTAGAATTAAAGATCTGCTTACACAATGGTACAAAGTGGCAAAAATAGGCACATACAAGTATTTGGGGTCAAAATTAACAATCAATGAACATTTTGTGTACTGCTCTGCATGACTATGCAGAGCTCCATGCTCAGCTGGTAGCAGCAAGAGATGAGTTATCTCAGTTGAGGAGCTGGCTCAGCAGTGGTCTGCCCACTACACCCCAACTCCTCCACAGGCCCACTGGCCCAGGGGCTGAAGGGTGGTGGAGAAGGGAGAAGGAAAGATGACATAGGCAGCCACAAGAGGTTCAGCCACTCTCACACCATCCATACAGTAAATCACTTTGCACCACTGGAGGTGGTTGAGGTACCTGACTCCTCAGGGTAGACTCTGAGTCAGTCAGGGAAATGGGCAGGATGACTTGGTGGCATGCAGGATGGTGAGCAGGAGAAAGGCAGCCAGGAGTCTTTGTGATTTATTTATTTCATTTTGTTGACCGGTATGTGCACTAGACCAAAGCATGGCCTATTTTCAGGCATGACCCGAGAAGGTTACAAACAAGGTGAACATCAGATTACAATGTAACATGGTAGGCAAGATGCTAGGTTAACATGTAACACTTGAGCAGTACAGGAGGTACAAGAAAGCAACCAAATAAGTGCTACAGTAACATGATATATAACAGCTCTATTCCAACAATACAAAAATCAGGAACAGGAGCATTTATCATTGACCAGAAGTAGTTTGTGGAGATCATTCTTAAAGACCTGATGAGACTTAGTGTATCTAAGAGTGACTGGAAGAAAGTTCCTAAGACTGGGTGTAAACACTGAGAAAGCATGTTCTCCCATCTTTGTGGCACATTTAGGGATTACAAGGAGAGACTTGTCAGTTGACCTCAAGGAATAAGCCAGTGAGGTGAGATTCAGCATGCTGGCCAGTGACTCTAGTACACTGGATCTTACAGTATTATATATGGAACATCCAACAGTAAACATTCAGTAAGAGAATGGAGAAAGCCAGCCAAAGCTAGTGTAGAGGACACAGTGGTTGGTTTGCCTGGGCACTGACAGGGCAAATCAACAGATACTGTTGTAGCATGTGTTCCATTTACTTAACACCCCTTTTAAGCCTCCAAGTAGGATATCAGCCCATATGTGAGGCTGGGCCTCAGAACACCTTGTTCAATGGCAAGCCTGGTAGCTGCAGTTAGATTGTGTCAAGTCTTGTAGGCAAGGCTGAGTTTTATGTTTACAGTCATGCAGATGTTTGACACATGGAGGTTAAAATCAAGGGCAGGGTCTAAAGTGACTCCAAGGTACCTAAATGAGACAATCACCTCCAGCGAGGAGCCCCGGACCACATACATTTAGGTTTGGAGACACAATGATTAGATGTGAGACAAAGTAGTAGGCAGGGCGGAAGGAGGAGAGGATATGGCCAGATAGCTTCCTGGTGCATCAGCCATCTGGCATATAGAAAGGATATAGAGGATTGTGAAGAAGGGGAGAGGAAACTGGGTGCTGATATACTTGGTACCAATGATCTGGCAAACCAATTATGGAGGTACTGAAGCAGAACATTAAAATGCTGAGGTACAGACTGAAGGTGCACTCAACTTCCTGGACTTTTCTGAGGTTCTCCTGTATGTAACTGGAGGAATGGGAATGATAAAGTAAGAATGGATGAGACTGAGGAGTGTAACGGATGTTTGAAGTGATGCTGTCAGGAGGAGTGGTACCACTTTTGGGGACTGTGAGTGGGCTTCTAGGACAGGAGGCTCTTCATGGGTGATGGCATTCATCCAATGAGAAAAGGGAACAGTACTCTGGGGCAGAAGTTTGATGTTTACACTGGACAGTTAAATTGACTCCAGTGTGCTGGAGGCTAGGGAAACTACTGTTAAGGGAAAGTGGTAGGGAACCAACTAGGCTCCTCCCCAAACAGAAGGCTAACTATAGTAGCAGAAAGGTGGGTAACAGTAAAGTTGATGTCCAAATATGATTAGTGGACGAGGCCAATGAGGAAGGGATGACAGCACCTACATTCAGCATAAAAATGAAAACATTAGGAGACTAGGAAGAATACAGTGAGATGGAATAGGAAAACAAGATGGAATCCAGAGAAAAATGGAAATAGGTCTGCCTTAAAGCAAGGCATCTGGGAAATAAAATTAGTGATCTCCATGCAATGCTGGTAGACATGGAGATGGACCGTGTATCCATCATGCAGATTTGGACCACAAAGAATAATTACTGGGACCTTACAGTCACAGGCTACACTATGTTAAGACAGAATAGAAGAAAATATAAAGAAGAGCTATAGCCCCATTTGTCAAGAAAAACATAGAGGCAGCGGACAATGGAAATATCAGGGAGGTAATGGGAAACAGAATTGCTGTGGGTTCAGCTTAAAGCTTTCTCAGGCAAGAAACAATGGATAAGGAGGTCTTTGAATTCCAGAACAAGGGACAAGACAGACAAGAGATAGAGGCAGAACTGGAAATGGGGTTGCAAATGGGGAGGTAGTGGTAGTGGATTATCAAACCTCACAACATATTGATTGGGTCATTCTGGTGGTAAGGAGCTCAAGAAATCATGCCCTGCTGGATACATTGCAGGATGGCCTGCTGGTATAGCTGGTTAAGGAACTAACTAGGCAGGCTACCATTATCGATTTGATGCTACCAACTCAGAAAAGTGTAGGATGTGTGAGGGAAGAAGAGCCACTAGGATCCAACAACCATAACTCTATATGGTTCATCCTGGCTCTTGGGACAGATAAACTTATATCAAGGGCTGAACTCCTAGATTTCAGAACAGCAGACTTCAACAGGATGAGGGATCTGGTCTGGGACAAGTTAGTTGGTAAGTCATGCATGAAAATGGTAATCAAAAGAAACAGATACAAGAGACCAATATAGTGCATTGTTTGAACTTATTGTGCACTGAAATCGCATAAGTCAATAATCCTATTGTGTTCCTTCTTCAAGGCTTATTGTGCACATTCCATATGCAACTTCCCCATATTGTGCATGTTCCATATGCAAATCCCCCTTATTGTACACGCTGTATAAGCAAATTACCTCTCACCAATAGCTTGCATCAACTCCTGACAACTTCTCTGGCTGTTTTATTCAATACCTCACAGAAATCAGAATGGTACGCTATCTTTTATTTATTTATTTAAACATTTATCCTTCGGGCGGAGCTGACCACCATGATCTCCAGCCCCTCAGCTGCCTGCAGCCCTGATCTGGTCATGTGCACAAGCCACACTAACCCACAGAACTAGGGATGGGCTAACATCACACTGTGCCCTGGACAGATGCCTCTCTCAGGTCCTGGGGTGTGGGGCACGGCCATGAGCTGCCAAGATTGCCCTCCAATGTTTTTCCTCCATTAGCTTCCCTCAGAGCATGAACGTAATGAATATCTGGGCACTACGTGTTGACGATAACTGCGCCCACCCCATGCTGTCACCACCAACTACAAGCTTTGTGGGTAATGGAATAAACTTGTTCAACAATTCATTTCTTAAATGTTCTTCAGCTGACCCCCCATGGATTACTGCAAACAACAACACAAAATGGGGGTCAAGTCCTTTTAATTCTTCACAGAGACTCAAAACACTTGCTGGTGAGTTCAATTTCTTTTATTCTTTCCCCTACATTTTGCTCTGTTCATAGAGCTTGTTCATGGAGATTTAAATTTCTTTTTGAATAAAATGTGAATCTATAAATAATATAAACATTATTAGTTTAGTTCTTTTACAAATGCACTTTATACACTTGATGTGTAAATCAAAAAATTATTGTTTACTCAGAGAGTATTCGTTTGCCTACCTAAATTTCCTTTGCATTCAAAGCACACTCTTTGCAAGATTATATCCTCACTTCATGCCTAAAAGTACAAAAAATTTATTTTTGAACATTTCGCTCATTATGTTGCACTGAAATATTTTCATGACCCCAATATCAGGGTATCTACTCCTTGTAGCTTAAAGCAATTCCAGCATACCTGGATAAGCATCGCACTGGTCATAATGTTGTATGCTAAATAGCATATGGCATTATGGTGAAACCTGGACCTGTGTGTACCCGAGTTGGACCCCCAGAGTTGGGATCTTTGAGTGGGGGGCTGGGAGCACAGACCCCCATACCAGGGCTGTGGGGCAGATACCCCACAAAACAAACAACTTCAGGACATCACACAACGCACTATGCTATGCGGCATTCTGCCATGCTACATAATGACCCCGTACAATAAGCATGTATACAACAACTTTTATTCTGAAGTTCTTTAAAGGCTTCCCTAGGAGATAGGTTCCTCTGTAAAACACAACAGCATCAGCGCTTAAGCTTCAATATTATCTACACGATGAGTTGCTTGTTATTTTGTTAGAAAATTATTTACTTTGTTGGGGTATATTAGAAAACATTTTTACCTTTGAAAAGTAAACCAACAGTGTTTCTTTTATTTATTTAACCAGGTATAGCACACTAAGCTAAAAGCTTTTTACAGGAGCGACCTGGGAGCACAAGGAGGTTAAATGACTTGCTCAGGGTCACACAGTATGCAAGTGGAAGCTGTGGGATTCAAACCCAGGTCTGGTCTGCTGGATGTCACCAAATTTGCAGCTCAGAGCCTTAGACCACTGCGCTTATACTGTCCTTTCATCCACTAATGCAGCATTCAGCTGTAATGGTGAAATGCTGGTTGCTGTGTCCTCTCAAGCTGTCCTAAAGAAGTACTTGTCAGCACCTCAGTAGACATAATGATGTCATGTCAACGTCTGGGCATGCGCATGCAAGAATACAGCCAAGATGCTCACAGACTCTGCCACAGAATTGTATAGGCAGGAGCTTGTCTGGGAAAGCTGTAATACAGTGCAGCATAAATAAAACAAATAGTTTTACAATAACTTAAAGATTCATGTCAGCCTTCAAATTTACCCTACACTTTCTGAATTTTATCTAACTAGTTAAGTACAATTTTTCATTCTAGAACATGACTTCTTTATCGCCAGTGTTTGGGAAAGGGAGGGAATAAAGCACCTCAGTAGATGCATACAAAAGTACAAAGTATTGCTGTGTTACAATTTTACATATTTTAGCCACCTCATAGACACTGTAAATAATTTTTTCTTTGTTGCATATTATAACTAATACTTTACATTTGGAGACCTTATAAAGTCTATTAATCAGTCCCAAATACATGGATTTTAAAGGCAGTGATAAGTACCAATTTATTTTACAAATCAGATATTTTTTGAACAATTACTAAATGTCCTGGTACGTTATACATTTATATATAACAGCATTCTTTTGTTACCTGCTCCCATCTTAACACACTTACCAGTTAATTTCTATATTCATACCTAAGTTGCTTTCCAGTGTATATAATTTAAAAATCCACCTCATCTCAATTTAAAGGAGTTTATCTCTAAAATTCCCACCCTCAAGGGTGGGGTAACCTTTTCTAGACCCCAAAAGTGAAGCGAAGCACCACTGTGACCACTACTGTTAAAATGCACTGCAACTGGTGAATTTATATCCCCATTCCTGATGTCTCCTTTATGTTCTAATATTCTGGTTTTAATATTTGACTTGTCTGGCCCACATACCATAAGTCACATGGGCACTGAATAACATATACTACACCTTCTGACGCACATGTGGTATGTTGTAATATTTTATGTTGTTCACCTCTATGTGGGTTTTGTAAAAATTTGTTTTTGAGGTATTGTTACATACAGCACATCTGCCACACTGGTGCATCCCTGGGCTAAGGGGTCCCAACAGAAGTTGTTTTCCTGGGACTACTGGAAGTTTAAGCTGGGACTGAACAACCCTATCCTTAATATTCCTCACCTTTTGGTTACTGCTTAGGTGGATTTTGTAATTCACTGATGTGTTCATTGTCCTGTCTCACTAAATACTAGTGCTTATGTATAATCTTCCTGATTTCAGACAGTCTGTGATTATATTTGGTAGACATAACTAGTCTATGTTCACAGGACTTTTCTGAAGTTTGATTAAACAACTTATTTCTGTCTTGTTGTTTTATTCTCTCTTCTGCTGCCTTTAGCATCCCCACTGATATCCCCTGTCCCTGAATTGCTAAAACATATTGCAGATTTATATACATCTATACCACATAGGGAAGGGGTTGAAAGCATGGGTAAACTTTTGACAAAAGAGAAGGTGACATACATCCCAAAACCAGAATCTTGCAAGAACCAGCAGAATTTATATTGCAACAGAATTATTTTGAATTTGATAATAAATTTTATCAACAAATAAGAGGGTTCAGCAATGGCACCAGCATACCAATGCATACATGGATAATTTTGAACATTCTATATATTTAGTGCTTAGATATATAGGTATTTTTATGATTTGAAGGAACGGAACAAGAACTCATGGATTTTATACAGAACTCAATTTACAGGACAGGAACTTAAAATTTGTCATGAATTATGACAAAGTTGGAGTTCCATTCTTAGACCTTTATGTATATTTAGAAGATTCATACATTCACACTAGCTCATATAGGAAAGACACAGATAGAAACGCCTTATTACATAATAAAAGTTTCCATGAACCCCGCTTAAAGAACAGCATTCCATATGTGCAATTAACCAGAGCCAAAAGAAATTGTAATAAACAAGAGGATGTGGACAGAGAGATGGGACTCATGTTGGAGCAATTCAGGGACAGAGGATATCAGTGGGGATGCTAAAGGCAACAGAAGAGAGAATAAATCAACAAGACAGAAATACGTTGTTGAATCAAACTTCAGAAAAGCCCTGTGAACATAGACTAGTCATGTCTACCAAGTATAATCACAGACTGTCTGATATCAGGAAGATTATACATAAGCACTGGTATTTAGTGAAACAGGACAATGAACACATCAGACAATTACAAAATCTACCTATAGCAGTAGCCAAAAAGGTGAGGCATATTAAGGCTGGGGTTATTCAATCCCAGTTTAAACTACAGTAGTCCCAGGAGAATAACTTTTGTTGGGACCTCTTAGCCCAGAGATGCACCAGTGTGGCAGATGTGCTGATGTAATAATACTTCAAAAACAAGTTTTTATAAACCCACATACAGGTGAACAATATAAATATTACAACATATCACATGTGCATCAGAAGGTGTGGTATATGTTATTCAATGCCCATGTGACATATTGTATGTGGGCCAGACAAGTTGCACATTAAAAACTAGAATATTGGAATATAAAGGAGACGTAAGGAATGGGGATATCAATTCCCCAGTTGTAGTACATTTTAATAGTAGTGGCCACAGTGGTGCTTCACCGCTTTTGGGGTCTAGAAAGGTTACGCCACCCTTGAGGGGTGGGAATTTTAGAGATAGACTGCTCCAAATTGAGATGAGGTGGATTGTTAAGTTATATACTCTGGAAAGCAACATAGGAATGAATAAACAAACTGGCAAGTGTGTTAAGATAGAAACATGTAACAAAAGAATGCTGTTATATATAAAGGTATAACGTACCAGTACATTTAGTAATTGTTCAAAAACATCTGATTTGTAAAATAAATTGGTACTCATCACTGCCTTTAAAATCTATGTATTTGGGACTGATTATAGACATTATAAGGTCTCCAAATGTAAAGTATTGGTTATAATATACAACAAAGAAACATTTCTTTACAGTGTCTATAAGGTGGTTAGAATATGTAAAATGGTAACAGAGCATTACTTTGTGCTTTTGTATGTATCTACTGAGCTCCTTTAGTTTCCATCCCCCTTTTTCCCAAAACTGGTGTTAAAGAATGTATACTCTAGAATGAAAATTGTAACTAACTAGTTAGACGCAATTCAGAAAGTGTAGGGTAAATTTGAAGGCTAACATGAATCTTTAGTTATTGTAAAACAATTCATTTTATTTATGCTGCACTGTATTAGAGCTTTCCAGACAAGCTCCTGCCTATACCATTCTGTGGTAGAAACTGAGTGCATGTGCATTGTATTCTTGCATGTGCGCATTCCAGACACGTAAACATGACATCATTATGTCCGCTGATGAGTACTTCTCTGGGAGAGCTCGAGAGGACACAACAACCAGCATTCTGCCATTATAGCCGAACGCTGCATTAGTGGATGAAAGGAAACACTGTTGGTTTACTTTTGAAGTTAAAATATTTTTCTAATATAACCCAACAAAGTAAATAATTTTCTAACAAAATAACAAGCAACTCATTGGGTTAGATATTATTGAAGCTTAAACGCTGATACTGTTGTGTTTTACAGAGGGAAACATATCTCCTAGGGAAGCCTTTAAAATAACTTCAGAATAAAAAGTTGCTTTATACATGCTTATCCAGGTATGCTGGAATTGCTCTAAGCTACAAGGAGTAGATACCTTTGATGTTGGGGTCAAGAAAATATTTCAGTGCAACATAATGAACAAAATGGTTAAAAAATGTATTTTTGTACTTCTAGATATGAAGTGAGGATATACTCTTGCAAAGAGTGTGCTTTGAATGCAAAGGAAATTTAGGTAGGCAGACCAATACTGTCTGAGTAAACAAGAATCTTTTTATTTACACATCTTGGGAGGGTATTCAGAGGGCATGATGGCAACAGTGTTGCACCATGCACAGCCCACTGATACACCCAGCACGATATTCAGAGGGGTCTGCTGTGCTGCACACCCCAATGTGCCGGGCGCACCAGTAATGTATGCGTGCAAGTGAGGGGGTGTTCCCATGCATATGTGGCACATCTTGATATTCAGCCCGGATGTGCGGTGCATATGCAGGCACAAACCTGCCTTGCACCACACAGGGTGGTGAAAAGATGTGCCTATAAAAAGCAGGAGCATGTCAGGAGACACCCACAAGTGGGCTACTGTATTGCCGACACAACATGGCAGCCACTTGCTGCAGGTGGCCACCTGACCTCTCCAGACACAGGCCGGCATCGTGACTCTCCTTGGCCGGGTAGCTGGCAAAAGCAACATATCCCTGGTGGCCCAGTGGACCCAACACATCGCCTTCGGATCACAGGCATAGGTAACACAGTCCCTGGTGGTCCAGTGGACCTGAACCCCTGCCCGATCTCTGGCATAGATTGTAATTATATCCCTGGTGGTCAGTGGACCTGATCCCCTATCTGATCAGGGCATATGGTTAGGAATCCTTGGTGGTCCAGTGGCACCCCCACCCACCCACTGAGACCCATCACCCTGCACCCACCCCTGGTTAGTGGCAGGTAGTTCCCACCCACAAGCCACCGGTTGCCCCTCCATCCGACAGCACATAGTACGGTTGTGGTCCTTATTGGTCCACTGCATGGCCAATGGGTGCAGACCATACTGTACCACACAGTCCTGAAATGTGAATGAATCAAGTATGGTCTGCATGCCCACTGGCCCATGCAGTGGACCAATAGGCATACAGCTGTACTGTATGCTGTCAGTCAGCGGGCGGCTGGGCAGCTTGTGGGTGGGGAGCTACCCACCATTGACTGGGGGTAGTGGTGGGTCTCAGTGGATGGGTTGGGGTAACGCTGGACCACCAGGATTCCTAACCATATGTCTGTGATCGGGCAGGGATCGGGTCCACTGGACCACCAGGGAATTTAATTCCATTTTATGCCCACGATCAGGCAGGGGATCAGGTCCACTGGACCACCAGGATTGTTCTAACTATGCCCATGATCGGTGATGTGGTAGGGTCCACTGACCACCAGGGATATGTGAATATTATGCCTGTGATCGGGCAAGGAAGCAGGTGCACTGGACCACCAGGGATATATGTATTATGCCCATGATCAGGTGATGAGGTAGAGTCCACTTTACCACCAGGGATATTTTACTACTATGCCTATGATCAGGCATTGGGGCGCATTGCCCTCCAGGGGCAGGAGGCATCAGTCCCCATTAGCTGCAGCCTGGCAGAGCGCCAGGCCTGGTTACCGGGATCAGTGCACCATATGCAAATGGCTATAATGACATGCAAATGGCCCCATTTGCACCTTGCATACATAATGGCCTCATTTGCATGCTCACATCTGAATATCACTCTTGCTGCACCTATCGCAACTGCACCTGCGCAGCCCCTTGCTTCTCACCTGCCACTTGTGTTGGTGCAGTGCCACTGCACCATGTGCAGTGCAGGCATCCCTAGTGCCATATTCAACAGTGTTGGGACATGACATAGCACTGTTGAATATTGCCCAGCCCATGCCCTGGTGCATGCCAGTTGCGCTGTGTCCAGGCTTGCCCTGCCTGGTGCAGTCTGAATATCCCACCCCAAGTGTATAAAGTCCATTTGTAAAAGAACTACACTAATAATGTATATATTATTTATAGATTCACATTTTATTCAAAATAAATTTAAATCCCCATGAACAAGCTCTTTGAACAGATCGAAATGTAGGGAAAGAATAAAGAAATTGAACTCAACAGGAAGTGTTTTGAGTCTCTGTGTAGAATTATAAAGGGCTTGACCTCCATTTTGTGTTGTTCCATGCTGTCACCACTCTAATAGTGCCCCCGGTCATCACCAGGATCCCTCCGCAGGATAGGCAAGCAGTCCTTGGACGCCGATCCTATCCCTCCCTGTTAACCCTGGAGACCCGGCTCATGTCCCAACCCGGTCACCAGCATGGTGCGACGGTGGCATCCAGCACCTCAGTACCACCAGGCTGGCCAGAATGGTGCTTCTATCTATACCAAAAAATGTACTGCAGAGAAATACTGGTCAGAGAGGAAGCAGCTCGGTTATCAGATCTGAATGGGAGACTGTCAAACAAACTAGTTTTTTTTTTACTCAGTCAGTTTGCCCAATTCATTTAGGTTCTACTGTTTATGTTTTGAATGGGCAGCTGTCTTTCAGAGCATGCTTACTCTTGTTCTCACATTTCATATGTGTGGTGAGAGGGCAAGAAGGAGAGTGTGTGCTAAGACATCTACACATTCAAAAAAGAGGGGGTCAAGGGAGAAGGAAAACAGTTCTCTAGATATATTATGGGAAAAATAAGGAGGAATTGTTAGGTTAACAGAGGGAGGTAGGGTAATTGAGGAGAATGGGCTGAAAGCAGCCATTTTAACAGCTACTTTTGCTTTGTATTCAATATGGAATACAGAGATTCTCTGCCAGAGAGTGGGATTAAAGTGGCTGTAAAGGGAATACCTAAGATGAGGCAGCAAGAATTTATTAGTGAAAGGGGTCAGAAAGGGCTAGAAACCCTAAAGATAGATAAGGCAATAGGACCAGACGTGATACATCTAAGGGTGCTCAAAGATTTGGCAATGGAACTAACTGATCCCTTGGTAGGGCTGCTCAATAGCTCAGTTCAGACAGGGTAATTCCAGAAGACTGGATAGTTCCAAAAGACTGGAGAGTTGAAAGCAGAGGTAGTTTCAATGACTGGAGAACTGTGACATTGTTCCTCTCATAAGAGAGAACAAGGATCAACAAGGTAACTACAAAACTTTCAGTCTTACGTCCATTGTGGGTAAACTGATAGAAACACTAGTCAAAGAGGATCTCACATGGACTACCTGAAGAGAAATTGACTCCAGGGTAGTACACTGCAATGGTTCATGGAGGGAAGTCTTGTCAGACCAAACTGATAGCATTCTTTGACTGGGTAATGGGAGAAGTGGATAAAGGTCATGGTCTGGATTTACTCTACTTTGATTGCATCACAGCTTTCAACTTGGTGCCTCACAGAAGGCTGCTAAGGAAGCTACATGATCTGGGTGCAGTGGAGGAGGCAGACAGGTGAGTAGGGAGACAGCAGAGAGTTGTGGTTAGTGGAGTCAAACCAGAAGAGAAGAAGGCCACCAGTGGGTGCCACATGTATTAGTCCAGGGTCCAGTCTTTTCAATAGGTTCATCAGCAACATGGGAGAAGGAATCTAGGGCAAGATGTGTCTCTTTGTAGATGACTCAAAGATATGTGGCAGGGTAGACAGCAATGAGGAGG
The DNA here is from genome assembly GCA_016271365.2 of Neoceratodus forsteri. Lineage (NCBI taxonomy): Eukaryota > Metazoa > Chordata > Ceratodontiformes > Ceratodontidae > Neoceratodus > Neoceratodus forsteri. Next base: position 1,320,801,642 of record CM028132.1, read on the forward strand.
TTAGGGTGATGCAGAGAGACCTGTAAAAGCCTAGTGAGGAGTTCAAAAGTTTGGCAGTTGAAATTCAATGCCAAAAGTGCAAGATAATGCACACAGGAACAAGATTCCTAGCAAGAGTACTGGTTAGAAGTTAAAGCTGGGAACAACCTCTGAGGTAAGAAATCTAGTGGTCATCATGAGTGACTCCTCAAAACAGTAACACCATTGAAACAAGGCCTACAGTAAGGCAAACAGGATGTTGGGGTGTCTAGGAAGGGGTATTGACAGCAGAAAAATGAGGTATTACTATAACTCTATAAATCAATAATTAGACTCCACCTGGAGAACTGTGCCAATTCTGGAGTCCTCACCTTAGGAAAGATATGGTAATGACAGGCTGGAGTCAGTGCAATGTAGGGTGACTAAACTGATTCAGGGCCAGTAGGGATATATTATGAAGCTCAGTGCAAGGCACTGAACATGTACTCACTGGATGTCAAACAAGAAAGGGAAATATGATAGAAACCTTCAAAGTTCTAAAAGGAATGAACAAGGTTCTGTGAGGAACTGTTTAGCATACAGTAAGTAGTTGATCAAGAACACAGAGGAATGAGTGGAAACTGAGGGAGATTCAAGAAATATGAGAGAACTACTTTACTGGAAGGGTGGTGGAGCTGTGGGACAATTTGCCAACTGATGTGATGGGTACCAAAACTATCAATTGCTTCAAACACAGCTGGGGCAGACTAAAGGGAGTAGTGGTTGCTTAGGTGGTAGTTGTATGGAGGGTAGGATGGGGTGATAGTGTGGGTTAGAACCCTGTATGGACAATAGCCCTCAGATTTGATAGGGTTTATGGGCAGACTAGATGGACTAATGGTCTTTTCTGTCATCAATGTCTATATTTCTATATGTGTCTCTCCAGATAAAACAACAAAGCCAATACTAGGCTAGAGTTCTGCAAAGGAAGGCATATATATTGCCCAATGAGTCTCAAAACAAAATTGCTTTTGCAACTTTCACCTGTACTGGAATACAGAAACATAGCTTACTGGCATTCAAATTCCATCTTACTACATAAGCTGTCTTGGGCTGTTGTACAATATTATGATGGGATCCTTAAAACTGTGAAGGAAAAAACAACTTGCCATGATAGCACTCAAAATGTTAGACGTAGTGATGTATCCATTTCAAACATTTCTCAGCCCACCACCATGGGCATAATTTCAGGGCTTTAAAAATAGGGGTCAGATAGTACCATTGGTTTCAAACTCCTATTATAAAATTTTACTAAACTTTTAGCTTCCAAACATTTAGAAAAAACTAGAAACCAGTACTAAGAATATAGAGAAAATATCAAACAATAAACTAGCCCTGAATCAAGAACTAGTCAAAACCATGTCTGTGGTTAATATTGTTTTATGGTATGTAATATCTCTAACCAACACCAAATAACAATCCAATGTTTATTGTCTAAGGAAAGTAAATCAATGTAATTCAGTTTAATTCATGTATGACATACATGTGCTTGTATGATATTGTTTAGGTTTGATAAGTATTTTCTATAACAGATGTGTTTGTATGGAATTTTATAGGCCTACAGAAGTATGTTTAATATGCTTTCAAATACAAGTGTTATTATTTTATGTGATCAGTATTTTTGTATAAGCATGATTTTCTAACAGGTCAACTTTGCAAAACAGGACTTCTAGTCTTAAAGTAATCTGTCAAAAACTAAAGATGTTTATCTATCCATCTTATAACTCTTTGATAGTAACATCAGAAGATGCTGTGTGGCAGCAGGTTGTATGCTTTCATACAGCAGAAGATGACATCATGACAGCAATAAGCAGAGTAAACTTAAGATTTCTAAGGGCTAAAGAGGTGGTTTTAATGAAAACATCTTCAACAATAAAAAATGCAAGGTCCCAAAATTCTTATTTTTGAGGAAATGTGCATCACTGAGTTCTGAGGATACTATTAATGTTTTGATGGAGAATGCCACCATTCCTTTAAATAAGTACTACGGTACGTTGTCAGAGTACTTGAACCTCCTCTGTAACAGGTCTGGGCATTACACAGGATGCTACCCCCATTATTTGGGAAACAATACTCTAGTGAGGTCCCTTTACTTATGCTCATTACTTCTAAAGACTTCTTCAGTAATTGATCATTTTAATTCAACAAAAAGACTTAAGTGTATTTAATCATAGAATCCCATACAACATATAGTAAATGTTAATCTGACATTAAAGTTTTAATGAATAAAACTTTCATGAAATGTAGTTGAGAGCAATTTACAAATAATATTAAAATCAGAATTGTATAACTCTGAAACAATTCAACCAAGTAATTATATTACAGATTATGTACTGCATCTTTTACAAAGGGCTCATTTTAAAAATGTACAGTATTCTAAATGAAAGTATACAGTACAATATAGCCAATTGAGATATATCATTGAATTAGGGACACTGTAACCCAGGTACTAGCTAGAACAACAAACATGGAGACATGAGTTACTGGCTGAAATCCAGCTTTGTGGCCCTGGTCAATTAACTACCACAAAATAGAAAAGCAAAACACACATTCTCCTGCTAATGACAAACTGAGGTAGTCATTAGGTCAACATAAAACTTCATTTATTGATCAGCCACACACATATATCAAATGCCTACAAAAATCTACAAGTACTGTCTTTTCTGCTCCAAGTATCTAATGTATTCCAGAATAGAAAGTCAATTGCTGACTGTGTTCTTTACATAGCAATGATGACTGTACCAAGAAATATAAGTGTGGGTTGATATGCTCATGCTTCTGACTATATTTGTTATTTGAACAATACTTTAATTGGATCTGTGCATTTATTGCTATGGCCACATTTGTAAATTTATTTGCAATTGTCACTTTGTATGTTGACTTCAGTCCCCATGTACACTTTTGTGGGGTGCAGCACTATAAATCTGGAAAATTTAAGGCCTCCAGTAGATGTGGCACCACAAGTGACAAAGTGCTACATGGAAGTACAAAACATTGGATGACTTGGAAAAGCACATTGCCTTTGTATGTAGTCAATCAAGAAATGAACCTTTCTATTCACTTAATAATTATGTGTAGCATATCTAGAAGGAGTGAGCACGTACCTTTCATTTTCCATTTGGATGATTTTGGTTAATAATGTAGCAAGCAGCACTGCACAGCCAGTTGGAATGACTCTTTTCTGTACATATGGTGAATTACTGATTAAATGCTTCATTCATTCATCCTTGATATGACATTTTATGGAATCCAACTCCTATTGTAAACCTTAAGTATTATGTCAACAAGGCTGATTCAGTTAGCTCACCCATGTCGGTATGAGGTTCCATGTCATAATAGCGATCGTAAAAGAGCGATCACCATTAGAACAATGTACAGCACCAAAAGCACAACGGCGATGTACACTTGCAGGCAACAACACATCCAACAAGCTAATACAGTATTTCTGCAGGGGGACTGCACCTCAAGACCACTCTTAGGGAGGCTTTGCCCTGCACTCCACTGACTAAATATAACCAACTCCATGGCGGTGCATGTTGGGTGGGGAGACAGTCTGAAAAACAAACACTACAGCAGCAACAAAATATTCCCTGGTCCCCAGCCTCAAACCCAGTACCTGCTGCACCAAAGCTAGCCGCCTTCATCACCACACCACAGCTAGTTCAGTCACAACATGACACACTACCCACACAAGCCCTATTCCCTATCCCTCCCTTCTCATCCCTACCTCTCCTTCCAGCACCCTCCCTGCTCATCCTTACTGTCGATTCACATTTCATCGCTACTGTTACAGAGTAGCTCAATATGATAGCGCTGTAAATGAGTGGCTTTTGAGAGCCAATCATTTACAGTCACTATAATCACTGAATACCCCAGTGTGACAACAAAATGGTGCCAGCACAATACCAATGGCGATCATTATGCCTGGTCATTGTGCTTCCCAACCCCAGTTGTGTCCAATGCCCCAGAGCAAGTGCAGGCTGTTGTGGGGGCTTCATCCACACACCCTGCAGCAATAATATAATCACCTCCATGTAGGAGGTGTATGGGCAAAGGGCACAACACCCATACAGCCCCATCTATATTGAGTCAAGAAGAAATCCAGTTCACCAGAATGACAGGTGAATTATTTTATGCCCACACATTATGGTACTCTAACGAAGTCACTGTTCTAATGGTATATGGCTTCAGGTAAATACATTCTGTTTGCAGGTGGTATTATCAGTATAAACCCTTCTTACAAAGTACACAAACTAATACTGTAGACACATATAATATATCACCAGCCAAGAGTAGTTAAACTGTATAAAGAATTTAAGTAGTATTTAGTCAGTGTCAGTGGCTCAGTAGGTAGCACACTCGCCTTAAGGCCGGAAATCAGAGGGCTGTGGGTTCAGTTCCCACATCTGGCACTTGGGTTAATATCCCAGTACTGACACTGTAATGCAGCATGAGAGGGTGCTGCATTTCTGAGGTGCCATCTTTCGATGAGACGTTACACCGAGGTCCCATCTGCCTGGATTGGTGGTAGTTCAGGTGGATGTTAAAGATCCCATGGCACTTATCGAAAAGAGTAGGGAATTTCCTGGTGTCCTGGCCAAATTTCCTCATTCACTAAAAAAAAAAAAAATACCACCAACAGCTTAATCTGGTTCAAGGTCAGTTGCCATTCATCTGTATCCCTCCCCTGGGTTGTGACTGAAAATAGGCAGGATTTGTCTAGTGCACTTACCTGGTCAACAAAAGCTAAAATAAATAAATAAAATTTATACAGTCTATTTTGATCATTCACTGCCAGAATTTGTTATATGAAACACACAGCAAGACAGATGTGTTCATTTATTAACTGTATATTCCTGATGTAGTGGCATACTGTCTCTGTCTCACCGCCTACTTAGTGATAAAGATTAATAGCACAACCAGAGAGATCAAAAGGAAAAATAAGATTTTAAGCTTAGATTTTGCATTTTCCGACCCTTAGTTTTACTAAACTGCTTAACACGATACTATGCCAATATATATGTATGTGAGATGTCTCTTATTTTATATGAGTGTCATCTCATTTAGTTTGGGTAAGAGGACAACGGTGCAAAGTTGAGCAGTCTGACTGACCAAACAATGTGAATTAATTCTCTTTCAAAATTTGAGAGAGGTCTCACAACAAATGTAAACCCATTTTGGTACATTATTAGATTTTCTCATATGGAAACTGCAAGTTCCCAGCTCATAAACAAAATAAATCAAGTATGACATAATTCATTAACCACCCCATACCCAAGGGCACTTCCGATTTGGGAAGACAAGTAGTTGGGACAGCTCACCAATCTCGTCCAACTTAGGTGCTGTTATGCAATATCAGATCTGTCTGCAACAAAACGGGCCTTATTGCAGATTTTGTTGGTAGGGCAGATCTGGTTTGCATTACAGAGACCTGGTTGGATGGGAACGCTGCTCCTATTTTAGAGGCAGCTGTTCCTCCAGGTACCGGTTTTACATCATCCAAGATTGGACCGCGGGGGTTAGTCTGTTTTATAACTGAATTGGGCCTAATTAGTGCACCAGTCAAGTAGTCCAGATCTTTTGAGTGTACCATGGTAGCTGGTGTGGGATGCAGGCTTGTTCTCATCTACCATCCAACAGGTGATAAGAAGCAGTTCCTGCAGGAAGTAGCAGACTTCACTGCCGACATGGTGTTGGAGACACCCAGACTGATGGTTCTCGGTGACTTCTATGCCTAGGTTGACAACGAATCCTAGCTTTTTGGTCAACACTTTCTCCAGTTGATGACATCTCTGGCTTCACACAGGTTGTTTCTCAGCTGCTCGCAAGGGTGGTCACTCTCTTCATTTCGCCTTCCTCCTGGGGATCAAGGCCTCCAAATTGGTGGTGGAACCAGTTGGTTGGTCTGACCAATACTCTGTTGGGTTCAATTTTTAAGCCCCTGGGTAGGTGGGCCCCTGTGGAGATGGTCAGTTATCGCCCTTTGTGGGATGTGGTCCCTGAAGACCTGATGGCAGTAACTGACTCTCGTTATTGGGCAAGACCAGCCCAGATCCTGAGCAGTTGGTTACTGCCTCATAATAGGCCATTTCCTCAGCTCTCGATCTGATTGCTCCTGTCCATGTTTGCCCCTCCCGCATTGCCCTGGGGCCCCTTGGTTTGATGGGACTCTAAGGAGTTATGGAGTCAGAGGCGAGGGTTGGAGTGTTGTTGGTGGAGAACCACCTTATTTTGCTAGAACATTATAATTTCTATCAAACAGAAATTTCCATAAGAAGGCAGAATTCCTGTACAGGAAATAGCTGTTGCAAGGAACCAAGCATCTCAACTCTTCAGATCTGTTGACAGACCGTGCAACCCAGCCTGTCTGCAGTTCCATCAAGTTTTCTCAAAATGATTGTGATGAGATTGTTTGCTTCTTTGCTAATAAGGTGGCTGACATCAAGCAGGAATCCGCCAACTTCACTCTATGGGGATGTGGCTGATCGGTACCTTGTCGAGAACCCGGAGTTTCCTGGAGTACCTTTTGATCTGCCAGAGTTTGTAGATATTATGAGGATTGTCCAGGTGATGCATCCCAGCTGCTGTAGTTTAGATCCAGGCCCTACTCCCGATTTTGAGTTGTAGTGATATCATCGGCCGGTCTTAGCTCGGATTGTCCGGTGCTCTTTGGAGTCGGGTGAGTTTTCTAGCTCCCTGAAGGAGGGGTGGTGATACCCTCCTGAAGAAAGCTTCTCTAGACCAGGAGAACCTAGCAACTCAGGCTTACTTGGCCCCTCCAGTTTAGTCCTGGGGCCAGATTCTCACTTCTGAATGGGTGCATAACCTGGGAGTGGTGCTTGATGATGGTCTGACCCTTCATCATCAGGTGTCGGCAGTCATCAAGCTAGCTCTTTTACCATCTTAGGAACATTGCTAGATTAAGCACCTTGTTCCATCTTGCAACCTTCCTGTTTTGGTTAATGCCTTTGTGACATTGGCGCCTTGATTACTGCAACTAGCTGTACTTAGGGCTTCCTGGGGTTGATATCTGCCACTTGCAGCTAGTGCAGGATGCTGTAGCATGTTTGTTGACTGGGGCATCTAGAAGAATTCCGCTGTGCTGCACGGTCTGCACTGGCTGCCTATTCAGTGGCGGATCACCTTTAAGGTTGGTCTTTGACTTACAAAGCCCTACATGGACAGGGTCCTGATTACTTGTAAGAGCTCCTGGTTCCTTACACCCTCTGTGACAGACCCGCTTGGCTGATGAGGGGTTGCTGGAGATTCCGAGGGTAAGCTTAAAGTCATTTGGTGCATGTGCTTTTGTGGCACCTACCCTCTGGAATTCTCTGCCATGTCAGCTTCGGGAGTGCAGGAAGGTGAGGTGCTTTAAGCAGGCACTTAAGACTTTTTATGGGGAAAGCCTATTCTGGATCTTCTTGATTTTATTCTATTTATTGTAGCTTGTTTTATCTTGATATACAGCGCCTTGGTTATATGAAAGGCACTATAACAAATATATTTTATTATTATTACTATTATAAGCATAGGTATATTAAAATCCAATCATGTGGTTATCAAAATACCAATAAATTATTATATCAATTATGACATCACCAACTGTCATTTTAAAATTGCACTGTATGACCTTTCACAACTCCCTTGGCCTCCCAGTGCTCCCATCTATCCAGCTGAGCAAAAGGTACAAAGTGGGACCTGTGATGAGAATAAATAGCTACAGCTCACCTTGGATATTCTAGATTAAAACAATGTAAAATGTACTGTATGACAACACATTTTAGGAACAGTTCATATTTCAGCCTCAGATCAAAGGCATCATCATGCAGCTAATCATCTTATCTTCACATATAACACAAAAAATTCAATACAAATAATGTGATTAATTACAATATAGACAGCTGGAAAGGGAAAGGGCTCTAGCCTGAAGATATACTGTATACTTTAAAAGAACTAGAAATCAGCTTGAAAATTCCTGGACCAAACGTCATACTGCAGCTGATCATTTTAACTTCACATACAATAAACACAAACTCAGTAGAATAAATGTTATGTGCCACAAAAGGGCATGTTGATAGAAAAAGGCACTAACCTGAAGATAGGTGCTTGAAAACTGAACTAGCACAGCAGATTAAAACCTTAGCAAACTCCAGAAATCCATTTTGATGTCCTGCTGCTCAGTCACATGTCCACTGATGAATCTCGCCTCAGGCTCAATGAGCAGTAATTAACACCACAGAAACACTCAACAAAAATGGTTACTTAATATAAACTTATTAACCATCCCAAAAGTATGAGGCCACAAAAAAATCTATCCATTTTTGGCTAGGAAGCCACTTATCAGCTAACTAGATATATTATATTTTGCAAACAACATGGGAAGAATTTGAAAATAACTCCAGTGTGGTTAAATAAAGTTTCATTTTGCCTCTCTCTCTCCTGGCTTATGGCAGATCCCCTTGTTAAACTAATTGCTGGAATGATTTTCCTCATAAACCAGTCTGTCCCTAAAATACATTCTATTTGTAATGTAGGGATATCCCTATTAATACCATCATAACTCACACAAAAATCCTCCTAATACTGTCATGATAGAAATCCATCGACAGTGCCATGAAATCTCATAATACTATTGCTGGATGTTCAATGATAGTATTACGAGATCTCATAGTATGGATTTTGTAAAAGCAGTGCTATGAGACAACAGGTTTTCCTCACACCATGCACACTCACCACAGCTGTGCGCGATCCATTACTGTTGTGTACAGTGAAAGCTGACCTGCATGCAAGGCAGGATTACACTGACTGCCCTCCTGCTTAATGTTAACAACTTCCTAGTGCACTGAGTAGTGTGAACCGCAATCAAAGCTAGCACTGTTACTTTTTTCTTGATACTTCCCACTTGACAAAACTGACAAAAGCAAAAGCAGTACAAGTCCTCAAGGGTCAGTGTGAGCCAGCTTTTATTGTAACTGATGTATACAGTGAAAGCTAATTTGCCAGACTACAAAGGCAGAAACAAAGGCTCCTTGGATGCATATATTACAAAACATAAAATCAGTGGATTGTGTATCACTCAGCTATAACCCCATCTCGAGGTTCTGGTGACATGTTGGAAACTCAAGCTTCTCTCACATTTAACATGCCCTCAGAATACCCTGATGTAATTATAATTATAGCCTCACAATACACAATCTCCTATCTATTATTATATTTATAAATCTCTCATGTAAGCTGAAATGATTGTACAAGATTTATGTTAATTTTTTATTTAGAAAATGGAATGTAACACTCCTCCCTTGCCTCTGAAACAGATCACTCCATTTAAGGTAGCCACATGACTGGAAACCCATATGCAGTATAAGAGATCCTGAGCATTGATTGGCCAAAATCACCACAACAAAGATCGCTTTCATGTTATGAAATTATAGACATGTAGAATGTTATGGCAGATAAGGATAGCTAGCCCACATAGTCTGCCTATTTTCCTATCTACTGTATCATTGCAGACCCTACTTGATCTCTGACTCTCCTTTGTCTTATCACTAAGGTTTCCTTATGCCTATACCATGCTTTTTGAACACCATTAGTTTCCCCATCTCCTCCGCTGGGAGGCTGTTCCAGGCATCCACCACCCGCCTCTGTGAAGAAGTACTTCCTCACTTCTTCCCTGAGTCTACCACCTCCAGCTTCATAGCATGACCCTTGTCATTGAGCATATTTTTTCTGAAAAATGCTTCCTTCTTGAACTTTATTTTTACCTGTGAGGTATTTGAACATTTCTATCATATCCCCTCTCCCTCTGTTCCTCTAGTGTATACATACTAAAGTCCTTCATTCTTTCCTCATAGGGCTTTTGATGCAGACCCTGTACCATTCTGCTTAACCTCAGCTTGACCACCTCCACTCTTTCTATCTCCTTCCAGAGATGAGGTCTCTAGAACTGGACACAGTACTCCAGGTGATGTCTCATCAGTGATCTACACAGGGTAAACCATCTCCTCTTTCTGTTGGTGATCCCTCCCTAGGCATCCCATCATCCTGCTAGCTCTCCTGACTGCCTTGTCACACTGTCTAGCAACATTTTGATCATCAGATATGATAACCCCCAGGTCTCTTTCCTGTTTGGGTGGTTGTCAATACTCTCTTCCTGTTTTGTACTCCACTCCTGGGTTTCTGTACTTCAAGTGCATGATATGCACTTTTTGCATCGAAGCCCATTTGCCATACCTTTTGCCATTACTCTAACCTTTCCAGATCTCCTCTCATTTTTCCACCACCCTGAATGTGCACCCTGTTGCAGATTGTAGTGTTATCTGCAAATACTGTAAGCAGATCTTTCCATTCAGCCCTCTGCAATGTCACTAATAAAGACATTAAAAGGACAGGCCCCAGTACAGATCCCTGAGATACCACACTGGTCAACCTCTTTCACAGAGTGAACTCCATTTACTATCATCCTCTTCTCCTATCCCATAGCCAATCTTTACCCAGTTTACCATCTTTGGTCTCAGTCATAGGCTACCCAGCTTGCTGACTAATCTCCTCTGTGGAACAGTGTGTCAAAGGCATTGCTGAAATCTAGGTAGGTCACATCCACCACTCATTCCCTGAGCCAATTCCCTGGTCACCCAGTCAAAGAAGTCTACTAGATTCTTTTGACAAGATCTCCCCATGAATCCATGCTGTCTTGGATCCTGTAAGCTGCTGGATTCAAAGTATTCCACTATCCTTTCCTTCAGCAGTGATTCTAGTAATTTCTCCCACTGATGTCAGGCTGACAGGCCTGTAGTTGTCGGCCTCTTCCCTATTACCACTTCTGTGAAGTGCAACCACATCAGCCCTCCTCAAGTCCCTTGGAACCTCTCCCACCTCCAGTTAGAGGTTAAACAGGACTGTCACAGGTGCAGCCAGCACCTCCTGGGTTTCCTCAGTATGCTTGGATGGTCCCTGTCTTGCCCCATTGTGTTATTCACTTTCAGATTTGTGAGTTCCTTCACAACTCTCTCCTCTGTGAATGGACTAGTGTCCACCTCCTTTCTTTGATGCTTCTATCACTTTTCAGTGGCCCTTCTCCTTCCCCTTCTTCTATGAACACTGAACAAAGGTATTTGTTCAAGATGTCTGCTTTTTCTTGGTATCCCTCCACACAATCATCCACTTCCTTCTTAGACTTACAATCCTCCCTGGTCCTTCTCATTTTGCTTGCATACCTTAAAATGTCTTGTCTCCTTTCTTTATTTCCTGGGCTATTTTCTCTCTGTTTTCCCTTTCTGCTTCTAACTGATTTATCTGCCTCCTCTGTTTCTCCAGGTACAGCTCCCTATCATCCTCTTTTGTCTTCTTATACCTCCTGAATGATAACTTTGTTGTCCTTGCTTCCTAGCCACCTTGTCCTTGTGTGGTTTGATTCCACCCCAGTCCTTATATTGAACCACACAGTATGGTGATCACTGGTCCCCAGGTGGCCATCCACCATGACATCTGCATACTGTCCCTGTTAATCAGTACAAGGTCCAGTAATACCCCATCACAAGTGAGCTCCTCGTATGTAAAACATTTATGCAAGCCTTTAAATTGTATTTCTATTTGGTCTAGTGGTCTTTGAAAACATCTTTACATGTGGTGACCCATACACTTTCTCCGGCTCCCATATCTTGTATCTCAGCATCCATGTACTGTACTTTGTGCACCTGTAATAGTTTCTTTATAACATCTACAATTGCTCCTGGCAGTTTCTGGCATCAATAAAGTATTGAATTTCCCAGTAGCAGACTGGCACTTTGCTAGTAAAAACTATGACTGCCAGAAGAACTGAAGATGACTGGCAATGGTTGCAGCTCATGGTATGTTGATTTTGATTACGCATGCTCAGAGCTGCAGTGCCCAGGTTCTCTTATGGTTTAATGTCTATCTTAGTTGCTATTAGAACCTATAGTATCTTAGTAATGTGAATGCTCTACAAATGACACAACTGGAATGACAGCATCACTTGAAGGATTTTACCAGGAAGCAAATATGCACCTCTCGAGTATATATTGAGATGATTCCAGCCATGCAGTAAAAACGTAACTGGTATGTTATCTCTATGGTTATACAAACAAAGAATAACACAAACTTTAAAATAATTTAGTTCTTATTGATCAGTTTTGAACATACAAAAGCTGCTTAGTGATTTTTGAGTGATTGTTAGATTCTCTGAAAGTATTATCCATAATACTATACTATTTTCTTCTGTTACAAAAACTATAAGTAAAAAGAACCTAAGTTGCTCAGTTGGGTCCTATTCTTTTTTTTTTTCTGAAACCCTCCCTATCTCTCAAATCTTCCTTTTGTACCATCTCAGAAATGTTATCACCATGAAATCCATTCAATTGATGGGCAGTGAAATCCCACTAACATTTCCACAGGAATACAGTACTATGCTATCATTTTGAACCACCTTGCTTCTGGCCTTTCCATAGTCCATACCAGACTATTTAAAATAGATGCATAAAACAGTAAACTTGTAGATCAGGAAAACAGTACATTCTTTTGAAAAGCACTATTTCTGTCAATAGCAGTTTTAAGAAACACATGTGTGTATATACAGTATATATATATATATATATATATATATATATATATATATATATGTGTGTGTGTGTGTTACACAGCTTTAGGGAAAAGGAAGCTATTTTGCTCATTGATTTACTCTTCCTGATGCTAAGAGGCTTATATAGAGAATGCCGATTGGTAACTATGCAGAGCCAGTATGTTCTCACCTCAGGGTCTGATCCCTTTAGCTCGAGAGCAAAGCTCAAGAGGTCCTTGGGAATCAGACTGGAGGTAGCAGAACACAGTGGTTCTGCATAGGGTTACCCATCTGATTTTTTTTTATAGTGTATGGTGTCCTGTCATTTTTTAGCCTTTTTAAATTCATTTTATTCCTACAGAAATTGCCTCTGAGCACTATAAAATGGATTTGTGTGGTTGCTATGGACTCTGTGTCCCTAACTTAGCAGCGATGCTGCCATTGGTTGATTCCCTAGTGTGAGAGGGATTTTTAAACAAAAGAAAATAAATGGCGGCTGGATATCTTGCTTTGTGAGAGAAGAAATAGACACCCTGCTGAACATTGAAAGTAAACCAGCATATCTGGTTGATTCTGCATTAAAATGAACGGTGCCTGTTTCAGAAAACTGCCATGTTAATTTTTCATGCAGTTGTAAATAATGTTGATACACGGTGGTTTTCTGCTTATGATTTCAACCCATGGCTCGAGTTTTAATTCTAGATGAATGGAACGCTGTTCTGCATGTACAGCCAGGACAGCATTCCACTCATTTTGTTGACTGTGGCTGAACAGCTCTTATGTGAGGAGGATTTTCGAGTGAGAACAACATTCCATCATACACTATAAAAACATCCTTGTTATGAGTAGAAAATGTTATAAATGTTTCACTGTATGTTCTTTCTTTCCTCAAGCTAATGCCTGTTCTATGGCACTTAATCTGCTTCAAAATCCCAGCACCATGATCATCCGTTATTTTTCGCTGTACATAAATTTAGTCAATGAGATGCAGAGGCTTAATTGGTACAGATAACCCACAAGATTTAAAAGCTAAGTCATGGTTAATAAAGTGGATGGGCTACCCTCATATAACTGCCTACTGTTGTATGTCACAGTTAGGGCAACAGTTTTTAGAGGTAGACTCAATGATGCTTTCACTAAAAAAAACACACAAATTGATATAATTAAATGATTATTTCTGTCTGTAGTATTACAGTAGGTAGGGAAAATGGGCAGACTTGGTGGCCAAGCTGTCCTTATCTGCTATCAGATTCTATGTTTTTATGCTGTTTGACTGCTGGTGATTTTCTGTCTTGTGATGCTGCAAGAGTTTCCTATGTGTAGTCCCTGTTCCCTTCACCATGCCCCAGGGTGCAGCTGCAAGGAAGATTATGTAGCCAGTCTCTCCTTGGCTGCCTGAATTCAATATAGTTCAATAAATAAATAAATACATGCTATGTCGTATTCAGTGCATTAAATAAATATGATCATGATTATAGTGCATATGATCACTGTTAAATTATATTTTTCTTTAAAGAAGTAATCTAGTAATAGAAAACAAGGTGTCTGCTGCAGTGTTACTTGGAGTTTCAGATTCCATAGCATGGACCTTCTTCAGATGTGGAAAGTGTCATGCTTCCCACACTTGAGGAAGATCCAACATTCCTGAAGTAACTACATATCAACAGTGCCACCAACAAAAACAAAACTTAGAAGACAGAAAATCCTCTTTGTATAAGTCTATCTGCTTAAGGTGTATACATGGTTAACTATAGTAAGTAGTAAAACAGCACAGTATACAGTAACAGTAGTACCCATTGAAATTACTGTGCACTGTACTCTTCGGATACTGATCTTACTGTAGATGTTAAATTCATATAATCTTTCAAATCTCTAACACAAACATGCCATATACTTATGTTATGCCAACAAACTGAGGAATCCATATTTCAAATAGTATGTTCTACTGTATCACCATTTGCAGATTCACTCTGCTACATTCTAATGTGTTGCAACCTGCTGTTTTTCCTCTGACTAATGCCATGAAATAACCCTGGATTTCCATCAAACCATGCATTCCAGCACTAACATTATATAAAGAAAACATTGACTGATGCAGCAAAACTGCATAGTTGGTATATGGTTAATAAAAGGATAAGTGACTCTTTATCATATTTTTTAGTGTACCTATTCCTTTCACAGTATCTTAGAACAACAGGAAATATTGATGGAATACAGTTATGGAGATTCTAGTCCCCAACCTAATAACACTTACTCAGTTTAAAGGCAGTCATTTATTTTGTGATTCAGTGATAAGCAGTGCAGCTTTAAAACAAGTAGTCCACAACACATTTAAATGATGCATCTAAAATAAAACTTATTTTTATTCAATCACTGTTCTGCAGTTGGCACTTGGAAACTATGCATTCAGTTGGGGCAGTGCTTATGATGTTAAAGTGGCTGTAACTGTCATTTTCATTAATAATGTAATAATTTGTTAGAAACATATAGTGAATGTATTGTCACTACAGTGTTTATTTTAAGGCAATTTCATGATCCTTGTCAGTGAGCTCCCTCTGTTGATTTACCATTTTGTCTAGTCTTCCATGTGCCCTACAAACACGCAGTCACACACCTACTCAAACACATACAAATGCACACAGTCCTTACTAAACTCTCACAAAACTATCACCTATTGTCACATAAAGGTTAAGTTTTGCCTAAGATATTAATTGCTGTCATCTGAAGTTTTTCTTCTTTCAGTACATGCATGTACTTTATTTTAAATAGCACATTAGACCTTTTCTTTCTCCTGAGAAAACTTTTGTTGTGATGGTGTCATAAAACCTTCTAGAGGACCATTTGTTTATTATATTTTTTGTTTTGCAAGAGTCAAGCTAAGATGTTCCATACTATTTTTAGTGGAATAGTGTTTATACTACATTTGTCCAGGGAGGATGGTAGTACAAGTGAGCATGTAACTTGACTAAGGTCACATGGTAAGATAGTGGCTGCGATACAATTTGAAAATGATTCACAGATCCATCCTCTAACAACTGTACC
This sequence comes from Neoceratodus forsteri, assembly GCA_016271365.2. Classification (NCBI taxonomy): domain Eukaryota; kingdom Metazoa; phylum Chordata; order Ceratodontiformes; family Ceratodontidae; genus Neoceratodus; species Neoceratodus forsteri. The sequence goes on from CM028132.1 coordinate 1,320,817,276, forward strand.
TCATGACATCAATGTCAGAACTGGATTAGAAACTGAGAGCAGTTTCTGCAACTGTTAGTTTTCCTCCATTTGGACATTACAGTTGCTGTATTATTATTTTTCCTAAAAGCATACTTTTCATCACAGTTTGGGAATACATCTCTTTCCATGTAGCAGGTAATATTTTATCACTTATTCAGCTCCCTTTCCTACTGTGTAGGGAATGAAGGTAAGGTGCCACATCAAAACTGTATTATTCTAGCTCACACCTGGATGCTACTTCAGTACCTGCATTCTGTATGGTGGTAGCCAGAACTACATCTCAGAATATCATATCTAGCTATCTCTGGATATATTACAGGAAATACTAGAGAAATAAATGGGTACTTCATTAGATATATCTAGTTATACTGGGGATATATCTGGCTACCACTGCACAGCATCAGTGGCCAAAGAACTGAAAAATTAAAATGAAAATCATTTGCTCTTTCAAAATGAGATACTACAAACCATAGTCAGACAAATTTAACAGCAGAAAACGGTCCTAGCTAACACTTATTGCATTGTTTAAAAATTATTGCAATCCTTCAGTTTCTTCCAACCTATTGTAACAAGAGAAGTAATAGAACAGCTGACAAGGTCTTGTGGGTGGGGTGGGGCTATGTAGCCATAGCTACAGTAAACTAAAAATGAAACTACAGATTATTTAGATTCACTTGGATCAATGTTACCTTAGTGAGCTAACCCAGCAGCAGACATCTTAGCATAGTATAATCTGTTAAATACAGGACAGTCATTTATCACCTACTGCAGAAAATTAGCCCTTCTTTATGCAAAATGTTTAAGGTTCTTCGAGGAAATGATTTAAATTTAATGTATAGCTTCCTATTTTTCCAGGGCTGCACACAGGCATTTATTCAGCTGTAGTATTAATATATTTATAATATTTCTATTTTTTTCCAGAGATCCTGACAGAAGATAAATAACCCTTTATTTTAAATAAATGTACATTTTCCTTTGGTAGATGTTTCAAATGTGTTCTTTATAGTAGAGAGTGGCTAACTGGTGGTGCATTTTTAAGACATTCCGGAAAACAACTTTGATTCCTGTGACTATTCTTGCGGCATATCAGTCAGGCTGCAATGTCCACAACTGTCATCTGAAAGAGCTATTTGAAATGTCAGTTGCCTTTCCAGCTTTTAATATCCCGTTAGCCATGCAGTGGGATATGCACAGTGCCTTGCAGCTTGAATGCAATTATCCTCGTTGTATAATGTGCAACAGTTTTCCTACTTAACAAAACACAGTAGCGAAGCACCGTTTTGTCCCAGCAATCTGCTGCGAACCGCATTCCAAGAGAGATCATGCTTCATCTCTTATGGATCGCATTCCTGAATCTGGTGACCTCAACAAGCACTAGTCGTGGCAGCCTTCCTGAAGCTTCTACCATGCAAAACAAGAGCAGAGCGACAACAGCTAGAATGCAAAACTTGCACATCAAAACTAATAAGCACAGAAGTCCATCGTCCACGTTGATGTTATAGACGCAGCTGAGCTTTATAGCTTCTGCAAGCATCACTGGTTCACAAGTTTTAAGACGTAATAATGGAATTCGACAAGAAAGGAGAAACCTCCTGCCACTCCATTGGTTTCCAACTCGTTCTGAAGTCTGTTTCCACAGCTAGAACGGAGTATTGCACAGCAGTTAACCTATCAGTTTGCGTCAGCGATGGCGCCCTAGTTAACAAAACTTTAGCGCACTTTTGCAGGCTGCCTTGGAGAAAGTAATAGTGGAAGGGTAAATAAATGACCATCTCGTCCTAAAAAGTTCGCTAGAAAACAGAGAGACTGCACTCCTCTCCAAACCTATGGAGATGGACGTGCTCGAAAACTGACGTGTTTCGTGCCCTCAAACAAAACACGGCGGCTAGATGTCAGTCAGAAATCAAAGACACACAGACTACCCCGACAAAAGTTGACAGAAGACAATCCGCTCTGGTTTCCGCTGTCTCATCAACAGCAAGCTCTGCCCAGCACAGCGGGCGCAGGGTACACGGGCTGCTCTATCTGCCTCCTCAAGCTCGGACCCTTGAGTTGCGACTGGGGTCAGGAGGGTAGTTTCAGCCTGCCCGGTCAACAAAACAACAACCCCTCCGCCCCAGCCACCCATATCAGCTCACCCAACTTCTGAAGGGCATGATTCGAGAAGCGAGTCCCCCAACAGTTCACAAAATAACAACAGTAACAGCGCGGTCGCCCCTAGCCCCAGGCTAGATAAATGTGAAGGAAGCATTAGCGGCTTTACCTTACGGAGGGAGGGGGGCGGTCTCTCTCTCAGTCTATGTGGCAGGCAGCAGCACTAGCGCGGCTGGTTGCCTAGCGGTTCGCAGCTCCTCGCCCAGACTCGGCTCCACAGCTGCTCCTCGCAAAGTTTCGTTACGTCACCTACCCACAGCCTTTCCAGACTGTACTCTACTACTCCCGGTTCTTGCCAGCTGTAGAGTTAAAGGGCCAGTGACAGGGGAAGGCAAACCAGCTGAGCACTACAGAACCAGCTGCACGCTCAAGCCCCTTATACACCAGTTCCTACATCGCTCACAGCCAATGTTTTAGGATTGAACATAACTAAAAATAGGAGCAACGGTGCCAGGTCTTCCGCACGACACTTGTACGCATGAGCGATGGTAAATGCCAGCATACTACTATTGTGCAGCAGACGTGACAGACTGACTGCATCAAATAAAGATGACTTCGGCTTTCACCACTTTTCACACGAAGTTGTTCACCACTTGCCACGATAAATCACATCTGGTAATACCATTTTTGACACAGGCATTCTAGACGCAAGTATAGCATACCTCTCTACCTTTCTCCCCAAATGTGGAACATTGCCTGTCAAAATGTGGAACAAATGGGCAAAATGTGGAACACTTAATCAAATCTTTACCTAAGAAGCTCAAAACACTGTTAACATGTTGCATTTATGTTCAGAAAGTCTGCTATTAATTGAATAATATATTTTTGCATCATTTACTATGGATTTTTGCTATGAAATGTTGATCATGAATGTGGAACAAGTCCTCACAATGTGGAACAGGGAGATATTGTGAAGTAAAATGAGGAACCTTCCTCGTAATGTGATACAGTTGAGAGGTATGAAGTACAGATTAACAGTATTCACAACTCCAAAATGATATAAGTATGACCACATAAATCTCTCAACGTGTCTTTCACTGAGATTTGCAAGGATTTTACTGGCCTGCTTTCAACTCCAAAATTTCCCTATTTATACCCCTAAAACTAATATTTATTCAGACAAGGAAAACTAAGAGTTTTAATTTAGAAACAAAATCACTACTAACATACAACTAGCAGTCTAGTTTTCCTCCACAAAATGTTTTTATACGAAATTACTAGTATAATCAGTATTGGAATGGAGGGGACTTTGTTAGGCTCCCCAAAAGCTTCTGAAATGAGCCCCAGTAGCTCACAAATCACTGCCATTGACTTACAATGGGAAGGGGGCTTGATTTAAAGATATGATGGGGGTTGGTAGAAGGGATTAGCAGCCAATGCCAGGAGCTTAGTAATAAGATGGTGGACTTGGAGGCCACCATGGGGACAAATGAGTGGGCATCTTTGCAATAAGCAAGACTTGGTGGGCAGAACATCTCACCTGGGAGATAGCCATCCCTAGTTACAGGCTGTTTAGAAGGGACAGGGCAGGTTGGAAGGGGGGCAGGAGTCACTCTTTACATCAAGGATGACATAAGGGTAATAGAGCAGCAGTAGGAAGATGGGAAGACAGTGCTTCTGTTGGTAACACTGGACAAAAGGACAGGGAATCCTTGAGACTGGGGTGGTATACAGGCTGCCTATGCAGGGGAGGAAGGGATAGACAACTGATACAGGCTGTCATGAAGATGGCTTCAAAGGGAATTTCTCCTGATGGGGACCTAAACCTCCCAGACGTGGACTGGGCCATCCTGGATGCAGTATTGGCTAGAAGCAAGAAAATACTAGAGGTGCTGCAGGAGTATTCTTGCAGCAGCTGGTCAGGGAGCCAACAAGGGCAACAACCTGCTGGACATGGTTCTGACAAATAGGTAGAGTTTAGAGGAGGTAGAGGTGGGAGATGTACTGGGCACCAGCGACAATAGGATGGTAAGGTTCAAGGTAAGGACAGGGAGGGAGGCAAACCAAACAACACAACAGTTATGGACTTCTGGAGCATGGACTTCCACAGAATGAGAAGGATAGTGAGGGAAGAGATAGCTGGAATGGAGAATATAAGGGATGTGGAGGAGTTATGGAAACAATTAAAGGTGGGATGGAAAGCAACACAAATGTGTATAAAGAAGGTAAGGAAGAGCAGAAAGAGGGGAGGAGGAGACCACTTTGGTTTACAACGGAGGTGGTGACAGTGGTCAGGGACAGGAGGAGGGCTTTCAAACAATATAAGAGGACACAAAGCAAGGAGGACAGGGAGATTTATAGGGATAAGAGGAGACTAGCAGGGCAGAAGATAAGGAGAGCAAAGGCAGACACTGAGGAGAGAATAGCTAAATAGGCCAAAAGAGGACAAAACATTTTTAGATATGTGGGAGAAAAGAGGAAGGCAAGGCAGAGGATTGCAAGTCTGAGGGGGAGAGGGATAATACTTGAAGGGACTGTGAAAAGAAAAGTCGAACAAGTACTTCTGCTCAATATTTATGGCGGAGGAGGAGGGTAGGTGGCCCGGCTTTGGAAAGGGAGGAGAAAGGGTGGATCTGAGTCCATTCAATGTAGAAAGAGTTAGGAATTAGGCAGGTTGAAGGTGAATAATATAATGGGGCGGGGCTGCACCTGAGGGTGCTTTGTGGGCTGGGGAGGAGTTTGCTGCCCCACTGATGAGGCTATTCAGCTTGTCTCTGGATTCGGGAGGGTGGCAGAGGGCTGGAGGAGGGTGCACATGCTACTGCTGCACAAAGGGGAAGTGGGGAGGCAACAGAGAACTATTACCCAGTCAGCCTCCACCTCAGGGATGGGGAAGGTCATGGAGTCACTCATAAAGAAGAGGGTGGTGGGCTACCTGGAGGACAGTGGCTTGCAGGTTGACAGGCAGAATGGCTTCACAAAAGTGAAGTCATAATGGATGACTCTGACTGAGTTCTTTGATTGGGTGATGCAGGTGGTCGACCAGGAGGGGGGTGGATGTAGCCTATCTGGACTTCAGTAAGGCCTTCAACACCATCCCCCACAGAAAGTTGGTGAGCAAGCTGGGAAGTATAGGGGTAGATGGGAAAATAACTAGGTGGGTGGGAAACTGGTTGAAGAGCAGAAGCCAGGGAGTGGTGGTAAACAGGATGCATACGCTGGGACTGGGAGGTGATAAGCGGGAACCCAAGGGGTCAGTGCTGGAACTCCTCCTTTTAATATCTACATCAGCAATATAGCAGAAGGGGTTGAGGTGAAGGGTGTGCCAGTTTGCTGATGACACAAAAATCTGAAATAGGGTGGATACCATGGGGGGTGGAGTACATGAGGCAGGACCTGTAGACCCTGAAGGGATGGGCAGAGACTTGGCAGTCGAAATTAATGCCAAACGTGTTCTGTGATGCACTTGGGGTGAAGGAACCCAAAGTCGGATACACCTTGGCGTGGAAGGACATCAAGGATATGGAGCAGGAGAGGATCTGGCAATTATAGCATCATGTAACCTTAAAGTGGGAAATCAATATAGCAGGGCAGTGGGAAGGCCAATTGGATGTTGGCATGCATTGGCAGGGGCATCACCAGCGAGGGGGAGGTACTGATGCCCCTCAGCAAAGCCATGGTAAGACCGCACCTAGAGTGTGGAGTCCACTTCTGGAGGTCACATCTATGAAAAGACATAGATGGGATTGAGAGAGTTCAGAAAATGGCAACCAGGATGGTGCAGGTTATGCAAGGGAAGACATATCAGCAGAGATGTAAGGAACTGGATATATACATGCTGAAGACTAGAAGGGATATAGAGGACACAATTTAAACTTTTAAATATGTCAAGGGATCAACAAAGTAAAGGAAGGGTGTTTACTTAGAAGGAAGGAAGGGATATAACTATAGGGCATAGTCTAAGACTTAAGGGAGGAAGATACAGAGGCAATGTGAGGGGATGATTCTTCACAGAGAAGGTGGTGGAGGCATGGAACACGCTTCCAGAGGAAGTAGTGGGGCTGAAATGGTGGAGGGATTAAAGAAAGCATGGGACAGTCACATGGGGCTGCATAGCAGGGGAGGAAGAGTTCCAGAAGGGAGGGACAAGTAATGGGGGTAAGGGCAGACTAGATGAGCCAGTGTGTCCTTTTCTGCCACCAGGTTTCAATGATTCTATGACTTTTATGGACCACACTAGTTTCCAAAGCTCATTAGTTTAATTCCAACATTGAGTGTAATAGCTGTTTATCTGTACATCTTGAATGTCTGAGACAGGATTCTAGCAATGACTTTTAAAAAGAGTTAAAAAGGCCAAAAAGGCCCAGTATCTGTGTCCTTAGTGCACTCTGATATTCCTGTGCACAGGTCCAGTTTAAGAAAACTCATTTGGCCACCATATTTGTATATTTCTCAGCGAGCTAATGGCTGCTCTTAGCAATCCACAGGCTGTAAAATTACTAGCCACAGAAGAATGTAAATTACAAAGTGTTGTTTCACATATCATATCTCTCTCTGGCTGTCCCTAGCAAGCCACTCACACCCTCTCCTGAGCTGCATGCATAACAGACTCCAGGAACTCCCTTCTGACTTGTAGCTTGACAGAGACCACCTGAAATTCTCAGAAAACCTACAGCAGATGGTAGTGTGCTTCTGGTAAGACCTTTTGAAATTGCAGTCTTGCCAATATCTCAAAGTAGTGACTTTGTAAAATAATTCAACAGCACCACACGTACCATTCTAGTTACACCATGGCAAAACAGATCACAGAGAAAAACTAAAAGCAGAGGAATTATTTTACATTAAATTACAATTTTATTAAATTTTCAAAGAATTTTCCTGTTTTTCAAAATAGGCCCATTTTATAAGTGAAATAACATGCAGGGGGCAGGGGTTAATGTGTGATAAACACAGTTCTGGGGCAGTAAGGGCACTCAGCCTATAGCGGCATGTCTCACTTTGCCCCTAGTCATGAATTTACCATACCCTTTGTACATTATTGCTTACTTTTTTTTTAATTATTTTCTCACGTCTCTCCATTGGACTCTCTCCAGTGTGGGCACATGTTCTGAGACTGTCTCCCATCTGCCTCAAACTCCATCCATTCTTCTCTGGTGTGAAGGCCTAACTCCTCAGCTTGCTAGCCCATCCCCTGGCTCTGAGTTCCCCAGGGAGGGACCACCTTACTCCTCAGGTGCTCTATCTACAGTGTTGTGGGCTGCAACCCTTTGGAAGGAACCAGTTCTGGACGTTGGATGCACAGCATTAACGTGAGGTCCCGACATCCGGCCCCACCATCGCCTACCAATGGCGAGAGGTTTTTTCTTCTTGTGGTTTACGCCCCCATGGTAGTGTCCGAGTGTGCAATGGCGCCCAGGGATGTCCGTCACGGTTCTGCAACCCACTATTGAGCCCTGAGCATTGCAGTGCCTCTGCTCACCACCGGGGACACTGCATTGCCAGACTCTAACCCTGGATCCTCCTGAGAGAGGAGAGCAGTCTTACAGATGCTCAATCCTCCCTATCCTCTGCCGACCCCGGTGGCCTGGGCTCGCTCCCAAACCCGAGTTGCCGGTGTGGCGTGAGGTGTAGTGTCCAATGCCTCAACCCTCAGTGACACCAGGCCAGCTACTGTTGTTGCTTACTTAAAGCTGCAATATTTGATAGTAACCATGTAGTAGTTTGTTTATTTCAGCAATATGATTGCCTGGCCATTTTTGAACCACAATACAAAATAATGAAGTTTTAAAATACTCTGTGCCATGCCCACCATGAAAAGTAATACATATCTTGGTACATTGTTGAGCTGTAGTACCATCAGAAACATGTGGTAGTGCCATCCCAATATACCTACAATATGAGTCTAGCATGTATCTTGAATAGATAAACTCAGTGGAAGAGATTTTTAAAAATGGCAAGTGGCAGCCAGTCTTAATGATGTGAGTTATTAATTACAAAATTAGCTGTAAAAGATCTTTTAACAATCTTTGAGAAAACTAAAAACTATACTGTGTATGAATCTTAAGATACCAGAATTGCGATTTTGCAAAAATAAACTATATGTTAATATTTTATTTGCTAACAATTATCACTGCTTTAAAGCAGCAGCGCAATGAAATTGGGCAAAAATTTGACTGTATGTTTTTTTCACTTTAAAAGAATCCAGACATCTTCCAGTTTTATTTGGTTGTACACTTTTCTAATTCTGCCAACATTTGAGGATTTTATGAATGTTTTAATATAGCTTTGTTCAAGAAAAAGAAAGCCACCACATTTTATGAGACATAGCATTGTAGACCTGCCGAGGGTTAGAATAAAAATGCTCATGGTAGGCAGCGAGGAAGTGCCTAGACAAGTACATTTGACAGGTATGCTAATATTAATTGTAGCTGAAGCTAGATTTTTGAAAACAGTTTTCGTTGCACTGCTGCTTTAAGTTAATTTGTCAATTTTGAAGTGGTATGGCTAATTCCTTTTGGTTATATTTCTCTGTTGTTTAAGCTTTGCCCTATGTTCTGGACTGAATCCAGCAGAATGTATGGTAATAACATGCCATCATGAAATAACATACTGCTTTTATGAATCTTTAAAAATCATGAATCATTTAGTAATACAAATTGATTTACCACGCTATTCACAAAGCTCTTTAATATTGTTACTCTTGGTTTCTTTGGCTTTATTTTATTGTTGTTTTCATTGTACATCACTACTGCATTAAAAGGTGGTACAAACTAGACTAAATAAAAAAAATACTTCATGAACAACAGAGTGAGTAGAACTTAATTCTCTGCTAAATTGCCTTTTGAGTAGTACCCACAGAAAGCTTCCACTAAATATTTGCAATACAGTAACTGTTTCCTAAGCATACAATAACACACATTAGGTTGTGCATTACTCAGAGTGTGCATTAAGTAAGCAATAACACATGATAGGGTGTTGGGTATGTTGTTATAAGCACATGCTGAGGGTCCTAGTGAGGCACAAGGCTGCAGGCCGAGTGTCTTACTGCCCCTAGAAGCATGTTTATCAATGCATAACCAACATCCCAGAATGTGTTATTATGTTTATAAAATGGGTTTGGGGTTTGCATTTCATTGTTGAGGATCAATAACAAAAAGCTTAAAACAACCTGAGAAACTACTAAAATACTGACCATTATGAACAAAATATTTCCACTTCTGGTGGTCTGTTAGAGATGGCACTAGTGTGCCCTTGTTTAGCTTTTAAATATAATTAAACTTCTTTATTTAGTTTTACTTTTGTATTCTGACCAGACAACAAGAGCTGAGCAACAGACCCAGCCAGAGCAAAAATTGTGGCTTGTGTATGCAGTGCCATTCCTGAGGTCCATTTTTCATGTCCAGGCTGAGGGAAAGTGATGTGGAGAGGTGAGTTTGCCGAGTGGTGTGTGTCTAGAGATAGGGATAAGTTATCTATGCAGGGCTGATGGGAGAGTGGCATTGTGCCATTACTGAGATTAGGGTTGTAGCCTGGGAGTGAGGAAAAGTACTGCAGAGAGCGAGTGATGTGCATCTAGCACAGCTGGGCCAAGTGGGCAGTGGCATTGTCACATAGCAGTGAGCTATAAGAAAGAAAACTGTGTGGCAAAGTAATAGTCTTGCAGAAGTAAGGTGATAATACAAATGTAAAACGTCATTTTGACATACGTTTTGGTGGAGTAAAGTATGTAGGGAGGAGTCAAAAATGAGCTGCTCACTAACAAAAAATGGCTGCTAAATGAGAGTTTAAAAATACTATTGGTAGCACATGGATTTTTGTTGTGATAAGGGCACAGTACATGAACTTTTCATTAAACTGTGATTTGTTTTGAAAACTACAAAAAACATGATTAGAATGCTGTGTGACCCAATCAAGTTTCAGTAATGTACCTATGCATTTTGTAAAATATTTTAATGCAGGCTAAGGGACATGAGGTATGAATTGAAGTCCAAGTGTCCTTATGCCCTAGGGAAGAGCATTTAATCTTTAATGCATGCATTGGAGTGGCTTATTTTGCTTATAAAATGGCTCATATTATATGTAAAGTGATACATATTTTGTATGACTTCTTTATTTTATTTATTTATTCAAAAGTTTATAACCAGGAAAAGCACAAATGAGCCAAGACTAATTTCCAGATGTGACCCAGAGAAAGGCTACATGGGAAAATAGTACATTTACATATGACAAAAAAACACATCAGCAACAAGAAACAAGTGTCATGGTTACAAGACTAACAGTAGGTAACATCAAGGGACAGGAGTACATTATTAAAACAAAACAAAAAACTGTTTACTCACAGATAGCAACACAGTCCAGTTGCAGAACAGGCCATTGCACCAAATAATAAATAATGGATCAGGGCAAAAGAAATACAGAGCAAGGCACAAATTACAACAATGGGGTTTCTATTGATAAAGTAGATATTGCTGTCAGGGTTTTGCAGCTGTAGGTGATTGTTAACTAATGCTTAGGAGACGAGGCTAGAGTGCAAAGGGAGCACTTTGGGTGAGGCAGATGTCTGAGTAGACCTTGAGTAAGAAGGGGGAGGAGGAGGATAGTCTGAGATCAGAGGGAGTTTATTCCAGAGAAAAGGAAATGAAAAGAGAAAGCAGATTGGTCAGATGCAGAGAGGGGTCATGGGATGGCAAATGTATGTGATCCGGTGACTGAAGAGAGTAGGTAGATGGAGCAACTTGGGAGAGGAAGGAAGAGAGGTAGGTTGGGAGGGTACCAAACCAGAATTTTGCAACAAAGGGGCACAGTGAACCATTCTTCTGTGGGGCAGGGGTGTGAGGGCAGAGTACAGGAGACAGAGGTGACTAAGAGGGGAGGCAGTGGCAACACAGCAGAGAGTTCAGGAAGGTGTCTATTCTGGTAAGTGAAGATTGAGAGGCAGTACCATAAACCACATTGGCATAATCGAAGATGGGAAGGATAATTTGGTAACCAGCTCATGGCAGATGGAGAGGGAGGCTGGCCTTATGTCGATAAAGGACAACTAGTTTAGGGCTCAATTTAGTGCAGATGGCATTGACATGGTAAGAGAAGTCCAGATGGCAATCCAGCCAAACCTCTAGATATTTGAAAGCAGTAACATTTTCTAGTGGTAAGCAATCCAAGGTTGTGAAGATGGGAGATGACTGGAGGGTGGCCAGTTTTTGTCTGGAGCCAAATGTCATGGCCACTGTTTTTGGCATTAAGCTTGAGTCTGTTTTTCTGGAACCAGTACTGAACTCTATTGAAGTCTTCCTGGAGGGGACTGTACACTGATGGAGAGGGCCCAGAGATGAAAATAATGATATCATCAGAGTACATGTGTATTTGTGAGGATTTGCAGACTGAGGAAGGTTATTTATAAATAGGAAAAAGGATAGGTCCAATGATTGAGCCTTGAGGACACAGAGAGGATAGGGAGAGGGAGGAGACAGCATCACCTATTTGAACTGATTGCTGCCTGCCTTGAAGGTAAGAATGGAATCAGTTTACAGCCGGACTCAACAAGGCAAATCGTGTTAAGGTTTTGAAGCAGTAGGGGTGGGAGACAGAATTGAAAGCCTTGGCAAGGTCAATAAAGATGGCAGCAGTAATGTGGTTTTGATCCATAGCTGTAAAAATCAAATCTGTAACTCGCAATAGAGAGGAAGTGGTGAATGTTGTTTCTAAAGCCAAACTGTACTGGAGATAGTGTATTGGTAGTGGCCAGGAATTCAGACAGCCTAAAGTGACTGAGAAATTCCTAAGTTCGGCAAGAGAAGGGAGGAAGGAGATAGGTCTATAGTTTCTGGGTGCAGAAGGGTCACCTCCCTTGTAGAGGGGATGACTGGCAGATTTCAGACCTTCAGGACAGCAGAGGTGAAGAGAGAGGTTTAGAATGTGACTGAGTGGGGCTACATAAACAATTTTGTAAAATACTTTTCAAATAACAAAATATTACATGAAATAGTTCAAGTTTTTGTAGACAATGTTTGCCTTGGTAATGAGATTCAGTACCTGACCAGGAGGTGCTAGGAATTTAAAGCATGGTCAGGTGATGTCCCTCAGTCAATGAAGTTTCTAGAGTTCTTTTGACATTTTATATAACATTTGAAAACACAATCATGTGACATGTCTCAGTCAATCACGTATGTGGATTTTCCAGTGCCACAAAGAAGACCCACAGGAGAGTGGCAGGGGACCCCTGAGGAAGAAACAACTCCTGGTGGGGGACTCCATTGTTAGGAAGGTAGAACTGGGGAGGGAGGGAAGAGGGAGGTAGTGCCTGCCTGGTGCCATGGCTTGAGGGACAGGGAACTCAATCCTCAGGATTGCCGTGAGCAGCTGCACAGGGAGGGAGCTGGATGTCATTGTCCACCTAGAGACAAATGACCTGGCTAAGAAAGGGATTAGAGAAGAGCAGGAAGAGTTTGTGGAATTGGGGAGGGCCTTAGACAAGTAGCATGCACGGTAACCTTCTCAGAGGTGCTGCCCATCTATGGCATAGGAGAAGCTAGGTGTTCCGCACCATGGGATTCAATCAGTGGTTGAAAAACTGGTGTGGAGCTCAGGGATTTGGCTTCATTGGGGACTGGGGTCCACCTGGAGTGATGTAAGCCTATACTGGCATGATGGGTTGCATCTGTCCAGGAGAGGAACCAGGATCCTAGGTGATGGGTTTAAATACTTCATTGGCAAGCATTTAAACTAGCCAAAGGGAGGCACTGGAAAGGAGAGGAAATCCTAGCCCTCCCCAAAAATCATGGTAGTGAGTGTGGTAAACACCAACATAGAGGTGTCAATAGGGAGAAGGGCAGGAGTAAATGGAGGAAGTGACAAAGGCAAGAAGGACAGGGATGGGGCAAAAGGAGTAAGACCATCAGGAAATGGAGGGTAATGAGTACCAATGCCCATAGTCTGGGCAACAAGCTCCCTGAGCTGGTGGCCTTGATGGAAGAGGATGCCTGGATATCGTAGCAGTCACAGAAACATGGTACACAGAGAACCATGACTGGGATGTTAACATACCAGGGTACATAACCTACAGGAGAGACAGGCAGGGGAGAAGAGGAGGAGGAGTAGATCTCTATTTAAAGGAAGGGATAAAAGCAACTGAACAAAAGAGTAAACAGGGAGGAGAGGAGGCACTGTGGGTCACCTTGGAGACTGGAAAGGGCACCACAATCTGCACAGGGGTTGTGTACAGGCCCCATGTCAGGGGAGGGAATGGACAAGGATATGATAGAAGGCATTCTTAGAATGGCAGAGAAAGGGAGATACTGTTGATGCGAGACCTGAATATGCCAGATGTTAACTGGAACACATTTGCTGCAGCCACATCCAAGAGCAGGGCCATTCTTGATGCCCTACAGGTGGCAGGCCTCAGACAGCTAGTTTGAACCCACTCATGAGGGAGCAATCTTAAACCTCATACTCTCAAATGAGGACAGTGACAGGATCTCAGATCTAGAAGTGGGTTGCCATCTGGGAACAAGTGACCATCAAACAGTGTGGTTCACGTTAAACTCAGCTACAGAGTCAAGCCATACCAAAGTGAGGGTACTGGACTTCAGGAGGGCAGACTTTGGCAAGATGGGAGACTGCCTCAGAAAAGCACTAGCAAACAGGCTAGAAGGAGGTGTGGAGCAACAATGGGGAATCATCAACACTGCCATCACAGAGGCAACAGGCCTTTGTGTGAAGCAAATAAACAAACAAACAAAAGAAAAAGCCACTATGGTTCTCAAAAGAGGTGGCTGTGAAAGTCAGGAAGAAAAGATAGCATTCAGGAAGTAAAAGGAAACACAGAAGGAGCAGGACAGAGAGCTGTACCAGTTAAGGCAGAAGGAAGCAGGAGGAAGTCAGAATAGCAAAGGCCCAAACTGAGGAAAGATAGCCAACTCGGTTAAGAAGGGGATAAAACCTTTTATAGGTACATCAGCGAGCATAGAAAGACAAAGGGAGGGATAGTGAGGCTGAATAGAATGAATGGTGGGTGGGCAGAGGGGCACAGAGAAAAGCAGAGTTACTGAATGAATATTTCTGCTCAGTATTCACAAAAGAGGAGGGGAAGTGCCTAATCTAGTTAACAGAAACACTCTTGATAGGCGGTCAATCCCAGTTCTTTCACAGAAGAAAGGGTTCTGCAAGAACTCCTAAAACTGAAGGTGGACAAAGCAATGGGGCCTGATGGAATTAACCCCAGAATTCTAAAAAGGATTAAGGAGGGAACTAGTGAAACCACTGGCAACTATTTTAATAAATCATGGAAGGATGGTGTGGTACCGAGGACTGGAAGAAGGCGGATGTGATTCCTCTTCACAAAAGTGGGACCAAGACAGAGGCAGGAAACTACAGACCTGTCAGTCTGACTTCTGTGGTAGGGAAAGTGATGGAGTCACTCTGAAGGAAAGAATAGCTGAGTACCTAGAGGCCAGTGGGGCACAGGACCCAAGGTAGCATGGGTTCACAGCGGAAGGTCATGTCAGATGAATCTAATAGATTTCTTTGACTGCGTGACCAAAGTAGTAGACCAGGAGGGGCTGTGGACATGGCCTTCCTAGACTTTAGCAAGGCATTTGACACAGTCCCACACAAAAGATTAATAGTCAAATTAACCAGCATGGGAGTGGGTCCCAGGGTGGTAGCCTGGATAAAACATTGGCTGGACAACAGGATACAGAAGGTAATTGTAAATGGAGTCCACTCTGAAGAAAGAGGGTTACTAGTGGGTACTGCAGGGTTCAGTATTGGGTCCAGTCCTTTTAATGTCTTCATAAGTGACATTGCAGAGGACTGGAAAGAACAGTATGCCTCTTTGCAGATGACACAAAGATCTGCAACAGGGTTGATACACAAGGAGGCATGGAAAGGATGAGAAGGACTTGGCAAGGTTGGAGGAATGGTCAGAAGTATGGCAGCTAGGATTCAATGCAAAGAAGTGCAAAATAATGCACCTGTGAAATAAGAACCCAGGGAAGAATACACAAGGGGGTAGTAACAACAACAAAAAGGAAAGGGACCTGGGGAAATCATATCAGATGACCTTAAGGTTAGCAAGCAATTTAAGAAGGCAGTAGGGATGGCTGGGGTATACTGGGATGCATAGGGACAGGCATCAGCAGCAGAAAACAGGAAGTTGTTATCCTTCTTTACAGACAGTTGGTGAGACCCCATCTGAGTACTGTGTCCAGTTCTGGAGATCCTGTCTCCACAAGGACATAGACAGGATAGAGGCAGTCCAGAGGAGGGCAACTAAATGGTGCAGGGTCTGCAAGAGAAGCTGATTAGGAGAGACTAAAGGAGCTTAATATGTATACCCTTGAGGAAAGAAGGAGGGGGACATGATAGAAACTTTTAAGTACCTCAGTGGAATCAACAAAGTCCAAGAGGTAGCATCTTTCAGAAAAAGATATGTGCAAGAACAAGGGACACAATTTAAAGATGGGGGGCAGTTCAGGGCAATGTGAGGAAGTATTATTTCACAGAGAGGTAGTGGATGCATAGAACATCCTTCCTGAGGAGGTTGGGGTCTAAAACTGTGGGAGAATTCAAGAATGCATGGGACAGACATAAGGCAATTCTCGTGGGGTAGGAAGAAATAGGCTGTTGGTTAACTAGGATCTGTGGCCTATCCTGTAGGTAGGAAACGGGTAGACTAGGTGGGCCAAGTGTTTTTATCTGCCATCAAAGTCTATGTTTCTGTTTCTATACAGCCTTTCATTTTAAGTCTACATACTTTTGCACCACCCCCATCCTTGTAAACCCTCCTGCCCTTTTACCCCATTTAACTCATGGTTAGGTTGAAGGCAGTCTCCTGATCCCTTTTCCCATGGCTCCTGGTTAATGGTATTCTCACCTGAGGGCTGATACAATATGGTAACCCTCTCTTGGCATTAGGCATCAGGGACACACTCCTTGTCTAGAAGTAGATGGTAACTCAATACCAGTGGCTTCCCCTGCACAAAAACAGCCACTTAAAATTTTACATAGTTACAGTGTTGTTTCCCTTTTAATGTTTGCTTGCACGCATGCATAAACATAGTACCATCATCCAAGTTTTCGGAGTGTACCCGTCTTCCAATTCAGTCAGAGTGTTTGCAGGTGTGGCTGCAGTTCTCCAATGAATGCTGCAGCTGTCTATGACAGCAGTTGAAAATGCAGTGCTGTACAGTTGAAAGGAGAGCTCTGCTTCAATGATCAGCACTCCCCCCACACACACGCACGCACGCATGCATTGCATGCTCACGCGAGCTCCGCCCCTACACACACTGTATGGCTGACAGGGTGCCCAATCCCCGTCGGCTCTGCCGCGCCCCCAAAGATTTAGGTGCCATGCTGGGAGCCCACCCCAGCATGGCAAAAGTTGTTATGGCTGACGGTGGTGCCCAATCCCCGCTGGCTCCTGGCCCTCCCAAACAGCCTTCCAGCTGCCACGCTGGGAGCCCACCCAGTGTGGCAAACATCCCGCATCGTCTTCCTGAAAAACAAAACCTGTAAACAAAAAAGTTCCCTCGGCAGTCTTCCTGCCCACCCACCCACCCTCTATGCAATCTGCTTCCCCACACCCCATCTCACCCCATACTTACATCCGGAGTCTGGTGTGATGATCTTCGGGACCGGGAACACGCCTGCACTCTTCAAAGCTGACTGTGAACTGAGGAAATGCCAGTAAGCTGTATAATGCCATAAATAGGGTTTTTCAACTTTGATGCATATCTCAAGCATTTTTCGAATTCTGGCACTGAATTTTCAACATGGGGTTTTAGGACCCCTCCTCATGAATTCTGAACTGTCATGGCGTTAATTGGGCCCGAAGGGTGATTTTGCAGTCACTATGTGAAATCACCTTTGGGACTGATTAATGAAATGACAGTGCCAGTGTTCATAAGGTGTGCTCTCAAAAGCCTATGTTGCAAGTTTGGTGAAAAATTCCTAAAATGACCGTTTTATGAGCGTGCATTGTGCAGTTCCTATGCACGCTTGTAAGTTTGCGAATTTTAATATTTGCACTCCAGATTTTCAACATTGCTATTTTACCACACTTCCTCATGAGTAGTACAACTGCCATTTTCACATCTCACCCAAAATGTGTTTCGCCCATGTAGCACACAATGGTGCAGTCGGTGTGCGAAAACAATGTTCAGGACAGATGAAAAAATCACAGTGACACTGTTCATGAGCAGAGGTCTTAAAATGGCTATGTTGAAAATTTGGTGACAAAAGTCCATAAAATGACTGTGTTATGAGTGAACATTGCACAGTTTCCTCGTAAGTTCATGAATTTGTAATATTTTCAGTCCAGATTTTCAACAGCTGCATTTTCCACACTTCCTTATGAACAATACAGCTGTCATTTTTACAACATGGCTGAAATGTGTTTTCACACTTTCAGCACAAAATGCATGGTTGCTATGAGAAATCATTGTTTGGGGCAGATAAAGAAAATTAGAGTGACACTGTTCATGATCAGAGGTCCCAAAATGCCTGTGTTGACAATCTGCTGTAAAAAATCCCAAGCTAATGACATGACAGGTGTTCATCGCACAGTTTCTACGCACGCCGTGACTTCACTATTTTTTAATATTTTCACTGCAGATTTCAACATTGCCATTTTTTATACCTCCCCATGAATAGTACAGCTGTCATTTTCACATCCTGTTTGGAATGTGTTTTGCATCTGTGTGCCAAATGCCGTGAGTCGCTGTGCAAAAGCAGCTTTTGACTAACAAACTGATACTGCCACTGTTCATGCGGTGGGGTCACAAAAAAATGTTGAAAATTGGAGTGAAAATACCAACAAATGCCTGAGGTGTTAGGGTTTCTGGCCATAACACCCACCCTGTAAGAGAATGACAGGCATCAGGGCTGTGACTTAGGATTGTCTCCTGCAATGTTCATACCATTCCACCCCACCCCACCCTGCAGCCAGTGACAGGCATTGAGGTGTGCCTTGCACTCTTCAGCCCCAAGCTTCACCCCATTCTCCTATACCGCACCCATCTCACTGTATTTCCTGATGGAAAGGGGTGCGATAAAGGCCAAAGACCCTAAGGCGCACCCTAACACTTGTCGGTGTCTGCAGAGTCGGGTGTGGTGAAATAGCATGGCTGTTATGCCTGACAAACCCAAAGGCACACCTCAATGCCTGTCACTGTCTGCAGGGTGGTGATGGGGTTGGCTTCAGTTCAATACTTCACTGCCATTCCTATTATGCAGCTCTGTAATTCCTACACTACCAATGCCAATGCCTAGCAAGCAAACATTTGACATTGACAAATGCTTGTTCTTATTCACTTTTATGTGAGCTTTGCTGAGTGGCAGTTCTGTTCAGACTGGCCATGGCCTCTCATTATGAAATCAGGGTGGGTCATAATATCTTTTGCCCACTCCGCCTTATTTTACCTTTTGACTGTCTTCTTTTAACAGTGAACTGGCTTTCTGTTGACATTTACGGTAGCTAGTACTGTATATACAGTTGGGGTCAAGATGTTGCCACATTTGTTACCCAACCCCTATTTATTAGTGTTTCCACCACTGCAGTGCCTCAGCTGCCTGTGAGTTTGTGCACACTTCATGATGTTTTGCACAATATGACCTGCAAGTTGAATGAGAATGAAACTAAGAAAGGATCTCCTTATTCATGTGTGCATCCATTGGCTCCACTACTGTCATGTGGGGATGGACGGTCCACCACAGGGTGGCTGTCACTGTGCAGAAGTGGTAGTGCGTTACTGTTCAATTGTAGCTTAGAACACAGTCAGGATGAGCTGTGAGCACTTTCTAAAAGTTAATATTCCTCTTGTCTTTGAGCTGCCAGCAGCATCTGTGAAAGAAAGTAATAAAGTATCATGGTGGCAATTTATTTTTATTTATTTATTGAAGACAATCGAAATACAATCCTTTGAGTCATAGACTCTTTGCAAAGGCTCCACGTCAGTACAGAAAGAACAAACATAACATATATTGGTGTTATATATAGGTACAGTGTATACATTGAGTCAAGGATCCTGAAGTGGATTTTTTGGTCTAGCTGTGACCAAAAAGCTTGATTACAGATTTGGGGGTCCTAGTTGAACCCTGAGTCAGTTTTTATAAATTGTGATTGCGGGACCTGAGGATGTTTTCAGAGGTAAGGGTGGGCATTTATATCCCTGATATTATGGCTTTACTGCATTCATTTGCACTAGATAAACTGCTAGCAATGTTCTTCCTTTTGTACTCTGGAGAAGGTGGAGGCATCTTGTTGTAGTCACAGGTGGCTGATACAACGAGGAGGTCCATGAAGCCAGATTTAAATTGGCCAAGACTAGGGGCTAGGGAGATAGAGGTTGGTATGCTGTTTAGCCATAGGGGAGCCATGTATCAGAAAGATCTTTGTCCTAGGGGCGGTCCTACAGTGGGGGACTAGAGAGAGGTGCCAGTGGTGCGTCTAGGGGCCTCTGTGGGAGATAGTCTGGATGAGGGGAGGAGGCCTTTCAGAGCTAGATTCAAGAGAATTTTTGCTTGGAGGGTGTGTGGTATTTAAGCCTATCTTCGAAGGTGAGCCAGTTAGCATGTTTGTAAAGCTCACAAGTGTGGGTGTCTCTATCACTCCCAGTGACCAGGCTACAGGCTTTATTGAGAGCAATGTTGATGCTGCATAGGGCCGTTTGTCAGCAGAACCATAAATAATAATGTCATAGTCAACCAAGGATAAGACAGAGGTAGTTAGAGTGAGATGTAGGGCCTGCGGGGTAGGCAGTGCTTATGCCTGTATAGGATCCCTAATCTGGTGTTTACAGCAGCGGAAAGGTGTTGGATGTGTGTGTAGTAGGTGAGAGAGGTGTCCAAAGTGACACCCAGGTATTTGAAGCTGGTGACCTGTTCAAGAAGGAGACCCCAGGAGTTTGAGATGAGTAGCGGAGGATTGCTGAGTGGACTTTGGCGGTGGGCAAAGATCATCGGCTTTGTCTTGTTGTAGTTGAATACTAGGCAGTGCCTCATGAAACCAGGATTCAATTTCACTAAAAAAGCCTTGTAGGGCAGATTGTAGGGAGTTAGGATTGGGGTGTTTCCAAAGCAGTACTGCTTCATCTGCATAAAGCAAGAGCTTCCCAGTGCATGATTGAGGGAGGGAGTTTAAGAATAGGGTAAAGAGCAGTGGACCGAGAATGGACCTTGAGGACACCCGATTGAACTGGTCTTTCAGAAGAAAGGGTGGTGTTAATTTTAACCTGTTGTGTCTGGCCAGAGATAGTCCTTTAACCAGGATGTGGCCTCAGGGAGAAATGCTGGGAGGGAAGGGTGGAGCAGAAGCACGTGACTGATGGTATCAAAGGCTTTGGTCAAGTCTACGAGATTGCTCCTGCTATGGACACCTGGTCCAGGGCTTTGTGAATGTATGAGGTAAATTCCAGGAGGGCAGTGGTGGTGCTGTGCCCCTCTGGAACCTGTGTTGCTCATGGCAGAGCAGCGAATGTTTGTTAAGTAGTCGGTGAGCTGGTCCAACACAATTTTCAAGCGCCTTGAGAGGTGGAAGGATCAGATGGGTCTATAAATTGCTGGTGGAGGTGGGATCACCACTTTTAAGTATGGGGTAATTATACCTTTTTCCATGGTGCAAAGAACTGGCTGAGGTGTAGTGACCAGTTAAACATTTTGGTAAGGTGTGGCAGGGTTGCATCTAGAGTTAGCCTGAGCTATTTGAGGTCAATAGAGTCACTGCTATAGCGAGCATTCATCACGGCTTTGTTGAGGTAGTGTTTAGCTTCACTGCAGGAGATGGTTCTAAGCCAGAAAGGTGGAGGGACTGCGGTGGCAGAGGTGACTATGGGGCAGTTATGGATAGAGTAGAAGAAGTTATGAGGGAGGATGTGACTGAGGTCAGTGAAGGTGGTATTAAGGGCATTAGATATGGCAGTGGGGTCCTGGGAGAAGGCTCTGTCCACTATAATCTGTGAGGGTGCTAGGGAAGTGGTTTTCCACACAGCTCTTTTATATTGTTCCAAAATTTTTTCCTGAGCCCCATGTGTGGCGAGGGCATGTTTGTAATAGGTGGTCTTGGCTAGCTGGATGGACCAGATACATTTGTTTCTGGCCTCTCTGTAGAGTTGTCTGTCCTGGGGTAGCTGTGAGTCCAGGGATCTATGCCAGAGATTGTCTCTATGATGTATCAGATTAAGCAGGGACTGTGAGATCCAGGGGTGACCCTGTGTTTTAAAATATACTTGTGTATGGGGCAAGATGTTACAGGCAGCATTAAAGATGGTGATAAAGGAGAGGAGGGCAGTGTCAATAGAGTGAGCATCATGGATGGGTGACCAGTTGCAGGAGATTAGGTACGATTTGATGCGGGAGAGGGCACTTTTTCGAGGCTCCTCTGGAGCATAACTTTATGGGGGTTAGATGGGAGTTTATTTGACCACCAGCAGGTGACAGAGGAGTGGTCACTAGCGCACCAGGAAGCACTTTAACCTGGGAGAGGCTATTGGGTGGTTGGTGAGGATGAGATCTATAAGAGTGGAGGATCCAGTTCTGGGGTCAAGTCTGTGGGGGAAAGGACCACCTGAGTGAGGTCAATGGCTCAAACAGCTTCTTTGTATTTGGCAGATGTGGAGGATAGCCAATTCACTTTGAAGTCTCCCATTATAAATAACCTATTGGGAGGGAGATGGGTGAGCCTGGAGAGTATTGAATCAAATGCTGGCTTTTGGTTGTTGGGAGATGTAAACTGCCACAATGTGTAGTGTTTTCCCATGATTGCCAAGTGTGATTTTAATGGCAGTCGATTGGGCACCATGGGTCGGCGGAGGAAGGGAGACAGGTAGGGCTTGCAGCATGGTTTTGACATAGATGGCACACCCACCTCCCGTTTGCACAGTCTGTCTATGAAGATGGTGTAGCCACTGAGGGTAACAGAGGCATCAGGGATGTTTTTTGAGAGCCAGGTCTCTGATAAAGCTAGGATGTCAGGGGTGTGTTGAGTGTTCCAGCCCTGAGAGGGTAAATTTACTAAGGAAGCTGCAAATATTGAGGGAGGCTAGTAGCAGGCTGCCTAGATTGTGGTCTGTTTTGGTACCAGGAGTATGTAGCCCGGGTTGGGGTGCACATTGCCTGACAGTATAAAGAGGAGGAGGGCGAGATGGAAAAAAAGCTTCCGTAGCAGCTTGAGGCAAGGTGATTGGAGTGAGGAGAGGTGCAGTTTTGGAGGGTCCTACAGGTATAGGGGAGGGTGCTTATGAGGTGGGCTAGTAGTACAGGGTGGAGTAAGGATGGGGGCTGAGTGTGCGCGATCAGAGGCATGAGGGGTGAGATCCCATGGGGTCAAGGAGGCAGTGAAGTGAGCGTAGTGGTAGCCAGAGCTTGGGAGGATGATACGTGGGTAATCAGGGAGCCAGCCTTTGGGGTCCCATGTATGCATCTTTGACCGGATATTAAAGGCTGGCAGTTTGGAGAAAGGAGCAGTGTGGCAATAGCAACAAGCATCAGCTGGTAGATAAGCATGTTATTCTAGGGAGTGGATTGGAATTGGAGGGTGGTGGCCACTAGTGGTAAGAGTATAGGCTGCAGGTGGGAAAGTGGGCTGATTGGTCATTACCGATCACAACATGAACTTCACTATATAACACTATGTTTGCCAATGGTGGTGGTGGGGGTGGTGGGGCAGCCGGCGCAAGTGCAGCAGGGCTAATACAGCTGCGAGTATGATATCTGGCGAGAAGCACTGCTACCAGCTCCTCCGATGCTTCACAAAATCGGGTCCATACCTTCACGTTTATACATGGGGAGAGCAGCCTCTGGACCCTCACGATCTCCCGAGTTGCAGTCCGCCCAGCTGTGGAGAAGGAGAGGAGAGAGCAGAGATTTATATAGGAGGTAAGAGGCTTGGAGGGGCAGCTTACACCTAGTTACATGGGAGGCACCGAAGATTAGCTATGCTTTAAACATGCAGCGCTGTACTCCGAATTGATTTTCAACACCAGGCAGTTCAAAAACACTAACTTAGATTTAAACTTTTGATTTCTATGAAACAGGCAGCAAGTAAGTTTAGCATTGATTTTAACTTGCACTGCTTTACTCCCGGACTGATTTTCAACAATAGGCAGCTCAAATAAAACTAACTTAGCTTTAAACTTGCTGATTTTCTGTGAAACAGGCAGCAAATTAGTCTAGCATTGATTTAAACTTGCAGTGCTCTACTCCCAGGCAGATTTCCTGAAATTAGGCATCAAATAAATCTAGAATGGATTTAAACTTGCAGCGCTTACTCCCGGCTGATTTTCTATAAAACAGGCTACAAAATAAGTCAAGTTTTGCTTTAAATTTTCAGAGTTTTTCTCCGATGTTGTTGCATTTTTCAGTCTACAGTAGGAGTCTTAGTCGAGATACCATTAAGCACCACCAGAAAGAGGAGAACAATAAGGGAAAATATAAAAATATTTTGATTGAGCTTTGGCACCAAACTGCCATCTCTGATCAATGCAACTGGCTTATGGATTTTCAACAGTGTCCATGCAGCTTTTCTTAAATTAGAGTTCAAAGAAGGTAGAAAAGCTCAGGGGATCAAAAGGAAGGTAAAAAAAGTACAAGTGTGGGGACATAAATTTAATCCCCTTTAAATAAGTTCATTTTATACAGCTGTGAGTCAGCTATTTGGTGAGAAACATTGCTACCAGCTCCTCCGATGCTTCACAAAATCGGTCTGTACTTTCAGTGTTTAGACATGAGGAGGGCAGCTTCTGGACCTTCACGACCTCCCGAGTTGTGGACCGCCCAGCTTCAGCATCTAGATGTGGGGAGGGCAGCTTCTGGACCCTCACAACCTCCCGAGTTGTGGCCTGGCCCAGCCTTGGCTTTGCTGAAGTCTTTATCCTCTCTCCAAGATATTTAGTCTGACTAAATATCTTGGAGAGAGGAGGAGCTATTCCGAGTAGTTCTGCATGGTTGTTTGGTGTTAGGGTGGTGGTGGGGTAGACAGGCCCTTAAATGGAGAATAGAAGCCTGTTATTCCTTTCTGCTGCACACCTAGCCATCAAGGTCATAACTGTTGCCAACTTTTCAGATACGATATCTGTACACCAGTTAAATGTATTTTGTGCCCATGACGTAGTATTTCAATTTTCTGCTTGTGCATTTATAGTTTGCAGCATGCAGAAGATAATGGAGTAGTGGCTCACTGCTTCATCTGCCAATGTTGAGGACAGGTTTGTAAGCTGACTTTGAGCTCCTGTAATGGCAAATGAAAAATCTTATGACAATTTTAACAACAAGAGCAGGAGTTCGTGTAAGAATTCCATCTGCTCTAGTAGCTGGAGAGGACAAATATTTTACATTGTTATGGACCTGACCTTCCTCTTTACCCATATCAGCAAGGAACTCTTGTTGGAATTCCCATATTTCATCTATGATGGTGTCCAACCTTGGTCATATTCAACTGGGAGAGAAGTTTTGTCAGTTATGGGAACATGTTAGTGGCCTGTGAACTCTGTGTGTCACAGGTCCTGTCTGCTGAGAACTGTGGGCATGGCATCTTGGTTTCTGGGTGTACCCTCTGTTTGTTGTTTGTTATTCTTTGCAGCATGGGTTAGGAGAAAAAGAAATGCAGTTGGTAAAACATCATCAGATGACCATGGATTAAATGCTTGAATATGCACAGTTGCTGTGATGCTCCCTGAAGGAATATCCCAGGGCAGTGCAGCACTGTTATGTACGGGGAAAATCAGAACTGAAAGGCAGCCATTTAAAACAGTAATGAAGCGAAAGAGTGCTCCACTGCAGTCACCAGGATAATGGGAGTTTGGGCATTTAGAACATAGAAGCACAGACGTTGACAGCAGAAGATGACCACTGGGTCCATCTAGTCTGCCCATTTGTTTTAAACCTATTTTGACAGTCTAGTTGCTCTTTGTAGTCAGTGCTCTCTTGTGTCTATTCCATGCATTCTTGAATCCCCCACAGTGCTGACCCCACATCCTCTTGGGGCATGCTGTTCCAGGCATCCACCACTCTTTCTGTGAAGAAAACTTCTGGTGTTGGTAGAGAATCTTCTTCCTTGCAGCCTGTGGTCATTTAAACCATGTTCACCTGATGATGTTTCTCTAATGGAATGCTGCAAATGTTCCCCAACACAATTGCAGTTTTTGCAAGCCCACATGCATAATCTTCCTTGGCACAACCAAAGCTCCACTTTAATGCTGTGTATCAGAATGTTTCATTAATAATATTTTGTTTTGCCTGAATTCATAGTAGTACAGAAAACAGTAGTGAATGGCACAACATGTAGCTCTTGGCTGTCATTTTTTCTTTTATGAGCAGTTATTCACTTGCCTTCCTTGCTTGTTCCTCAGTGATGAGAGAGAGGAGAAATCGAGCAGTGCACAACATTGCAATGGAGAGACACTGAAAGTGCATGAAACTGCAGCATTTACAATGTTATATTGTATTCAGAGAAAAATAATGTCATTTCATACAAAGGGGAGCAATCAGGCAGCTTAAAATTATATTTACAAGCTGCACCAAAAGCAAGATGCTGCATCCCTTCCTTTCACTACTGCTTATCTTGGGGCTGCTTATGCAGTTTCCTCTCTCTCTTCCCTCTCTGACTCTCTGGTCCAGTTATTGTGCTGTCACTGAGGAGGTCAGCATGCAGTGCATTCACACAGACAGTGACAGTGAGGAAGAAACAGGGACATTTCTTTTATTGGGCTACTTTTGTTGGGGGTACTTCTGTGATTGACACTGTGTTTGTATGTGTGTGGTCATCGACAACTGACTTATCACAATTGTGTTTGGGGGCAGCAAAGTACATGAGGTGTCAAATATGAGGAGTTATGTTTGGGACAGAAATGTTGAAATCATGTCTGCACTGTATTTGTTACATTTGGAACTGCATACAAAAATCACATATGCATTATTTGTTGGGGACTATTTTGCATGGTGGTAGGATACAGTAGCTTTCCTAATATTTAAACAGGAAAAAAACTGTCGTTTTTCCTTGTTTTCTAGGACCAATGTTATAAGTGCAATAACCTACTCCTGAGTATGGGTTATAGGCATTTAATCCATTCTTCAGGCACTGTGAGGACACTTACAATGCACGAGGCATGGATCAAATGCCTATAACCCATACCCTGTTGTGAGTTATTGCTAAATTAGTAACTGGTAAAGACTACCAGGCACAAATGCCTGTTTTCAGAGGTGGCTGGAGCATTGTGGTGCTTAAGTGGCTTGCTCCGAGTCACACAGAATGCAAGTGGAGGTTGTGGCAATCAAACTCAGATCTCCTGGATGTACCAAACTCATTCCCAGCTCATTACTCTAACATGTAGGCTATACACTGCCCTGTGGCCAAGGTCTTCTATATTCTTTATACAAAAGTAACCATACCTGCTTGCTGCAGACTTCTTTTGTAGCTGAGCATAAAACCTTTATCTCATCTCCATGTGACATTTATTCTGTGAAATTCTGCTTTTTGTGGTGCAGGAATGGGGGCACTTTTTGTTGAGAAAGAGCACACAGCAAAACAAAGAAGGGTTTTTGTGGTGAGTGCATTAGTTTTGCAGCAGCCTTTCCCTTTAACCACAGACATTTAATCTGTGCATTTTTGTTTTGGTGCTAATGACATAATGAGACTTGATTAACACTGATGATACTGCAAAAGTAGTTAACAAATGCTCGGGGTTTCAGTGTCACAACTGCCTACTATGGACCTAAACAAATGTGTTTCTGGATGTGCTCTGGTACATTTCATGTTCTTCCAGAGACTTTTTTTTCCAGTAAAATGTAACCCATGACCTGGGTCGCACTTTATTTAAAAACACTCTAAAAGACCATAAAATGTACCAAAACACTTTAAAAATCAAGTTATCTGGAGGCCTATGCCACCCCGAGACACCTCACCATTTGTTAAAGATTGCTTGCCCTCCCCACATTAATGTCACATTAACCGCCCTGGTTGTACCTTTGTTAATATCTTCGATCTGGAGCCCCATGACTCACAGTATTCCTTGCTATTCATCAGTGGGCGTGGTTATATCTCATTCAGAGTCTTACTACCTGTTTGCTAAATTGACCAGATCTCCTGCTTTACTTTGTGCTTTGGGTTGCACTCATATATAACAAATACTACATTACACCTTAGCTTCAGTAAGCTGGTGTGCAAGAGTCAGCAATGCTGTTAGGACTTCACTCAGATATAAATGGCTAACTGCCACTCCAGCTATGGGCATCTCTCACTAGCTAGATCTACCCTCTCACTGGGTAATCCTCCCAGGACCTCTTCAGGAGGCAGAGGAAGATGATGAAGAATTAACATTTATGTAGAACTTTTCATACACATTGTACCCCAAAGTACTTCACAAGCAATGGGAAACTTGAAGTGAAGTGACTGTAAATCTGTAGTGGCATCCATATTGCACATCAACACCACACATTGCCTTGGACAATTGCATGAATAGGGTTTATGGGAAGGGTTATGTTAGTCAGGACACTGGAAAAATCCCTATTCTTACAAAAGAGGGTTTGGGTTCTTTTAATTCTACCTGGACACCCACCAGACAGCACCAGAGATGGGCAGAAGGGACCTCAATTTAATGTCTCATCTGAAGGACAGCACGTACTCAACAGTGCAGCATCTCCTAGTAGTACATTCTGGTGCCAGCATTTTTAATCATATGAGCCTGATCTAAATGTAGGATTGGAAACCATGACCATCTAAACCAGAGGCAGATATGCTACCAACTAAGCCATACTGGCATCTCCTATGCATTCTGGTTTGGAACTCCCTATAAAAATAGGAGATACATCTTCTACTTGCATCTGAATCTTAACATCTGCCACCGGAGCATTCAACATCTTCAGCATAACTGGCAGTATCTCTCAGGTACAGTACCAAAATTGCCCTCTCCTCAAGTGTAACACCTGCTTGTGAGATGGTCCATGTGCCACAAGGTCACAAGGGACTTCTCTTGACGGGCAACCTCTAGAATATTGTGCTGGGTTTTCAATGGTTAGGAAAGAAACAGGGTGCTTGCATCAAACAGAATGATGAAAGGAGCACCCTGTTTAACACTGTTTATCATTTCTGAATTTGGAATGCTGCTTGCATCTAAAGCGAGGCAGCCTGCACCAGACTGGCATGTGCCAAGCTTGTGGCAATCTTCCAGCTGCACCATGGTGGACTGAGGCCTGTGCCACAAACACATGAACATCCTGATTTGTGCAGTTCCCTAACTACCAAGTTTCCCTATTTTCAGGAGTTTTCTTGATTTTGCATTTTTTCTGGCATACCTCCAGCTTTTACAGCACCAGTCCACATCCCTAAAACCATCAAAATTAAATACCAAATTGTTCTCCTGTCTTTAAATGACTTTAGGAATGCATTTCTAGCACTTTAGATTCAATTAGGCATATACATTAGGGCCCTGTGAAAATCTGCCTGATTTTAGCGGTCAAAATCCAGAGAGCTCCCTCATTTGAGAGTGCTGACTTGGAAGCTCTGTAAAGACAACTGGTCCTGCCAGTGCCTACACTAGTCAGAGTTGGTCTAACCACTATGTGTGCTGACACCACCACCCACGGCAGGTAGGTAGACTGGATTATGAGACCCAGGATGGCATGAGGCTGCCTGGATCAACCATAGTCACACTGGCCTGCTGTCCCGTGTCCTGGAGCAGGTACTCCTGGCCCCGGAGTCACACACAGACAGTACACATCAATACTGTATGGTGCCTGCACTATCTGGGTTAGCATGGGTATGGGCTGTCATGGTGTGTGTCGAGGGGCCACCTGACCCCACAGAACCACATTGGGGTGCATTGGGGATATATTTTGAATACCAAAATTCAGTATCCTGAACTCTGCAAGACCAAGTTCAGGAGACTGAATTTTGGTATCCTGCATGGAACTTACATAATGCAGGGGGCTCCATCCCTGCACCCCCTAACTTTAAAGAACCAACTCTGAGGAGGAGCGGACCTCAGATTAAAATTTCTGCATTCTCTGATCTCTCCCAATATGCCTCTTCCTTCAATCTCACTGCAGTGTCCTGCCACTCCTCATCAGGAACCTGTCTGGATAAGCTGGAAGTGTTGTCTCCTGTGCCTCCTTATACTCCTCCATTCTATTTTAAGGCTGTGTCTAGAAAGGAAGTCCTGAAGCTCCTAAGGTCCATCTCTGATCATACCAGCTCTGGATCAGACTCCCAGGAACCCCACCTCTTGAAACTTGCAGCTCCCTTATTGCATTACTGCTGGCCAAAATTTATACGTTATCACTTTCAGGTGGAATGGTCCCTGACCTCTGGAAAGCTGCTCGAATCACACCTGTACTTAAAAAGGGATCCTAAACTTGTCATGAACTACAGACCAATTGCCATACTCTTGGTACTGAGCAAAATCCTGGAGAAAATTGTCGCAACTCAGACAACTGACTATCTACTTAAGCACAGTCTGCTCTTGGATACCCAACATGGCTTCAGGAAAGGACATAGCACAATGACTGAACTCCTTAAATTCACCACAGACACTCTTTCAAAATGGATACTGGCTATCTGACTGGAGCTGTCTTTATTGACCTCACAAAGGCTTTTGACCTTGCTGATCACACTTTGCTTCTCTCCTCGCCTCGACATCTGCATTTCTCCTCTGTTGTTGACTGGTACGAAAGCTACCTGACAAAGAGAACTCAAGTGGTGAAATTTAATTCTCTCTATCGAACAGTATACCATTAACATTAGTGTACCTCAGGGCTCCATCCTAGGGCCCTCATTCTCTCTTTATATAAATAACATTGGAGCTGCTCTAAAATCCTGCTCTGCTATTCTATATGCTGATGATTTTGTCACCTATACAAGTTCTACTAATACAGACACTATCAATACAACCCTTTCCTCTGACTTTAACAATATTCAAAACAGGCTATACGACCACAAACTGGCTGTCAACTCTAGCAAAACTAAAGCCATGCTGCTTGGATTGGCCTCAAAGCTCCGGACTTGCACAACACCACTGACGGTGCAGGACTTAGAAGGTCAATTACTGGAATGTGTGACCTCTTTCAAGTACCTGGCATCCTCACAGATCAAGCTCTTGATCTTAATCTTCATGTACAGTCTGTCTGCAGAGCTGTCAACTCCAAACTGGGTGTTGCATATAAGACTAGTTATATGCTCATGCCATCGGCTAAAATGGCCATTATGTAGAGGGATTCTGCTTCCCACCCTAACCTATGGGACTCCCTCATTTGGGGCTGCTCAAAAACTGACCTACTCAGATGGGATATTACATATAACAACATATGTCACTATGCTTCTTCTGCTCCTCGCTTAAACGTCACTGTCAACTTTATAATGATCTTGGTTGGCTCTCTCCATTAGCTAGTAGGAAATACTACCTTGGCTCTCTTATTGATTCAATAATTTGAAATCAAACCCCAGGTGTCTTGCAGCTATGCTTGTTCCTCAGGACACACTCCATGGTCTACGATCAGCTGATAAATCCTTTCTGAATTTGCCGAGGTGCCACACTAGGAAAGGAACTGTTGCATTTGAGCATGTGGCTCCACAGCTGTGGAATTCCATTCTTCAACATTAGACTTTCTAGCTCCCCACATGCTTTAAGAGAAAATTGCGCTCAAATCTGCTGATTGCTGATACCTGTTCCTGCTTTCACCCTACCTAATGACTGATGTCCCTTGCCATACAGTAGTATTTCCTCACCTCTATATAACCCTCTTACTGCCTCAGCCTGTCCCTGCTCCCTTTCCTGCCCATATACAATCTTGCACTGTAGGCATCTCCTTACACTTACATATACCATATCATCTAATTTCATGGCTTGCTCCTTTCCCTCATTTACCGACCTTTTCCTTAATGACACCCCTGCTCTCAATTGTTATTTCTTCCTATTATATTACTTGTTTTTGTGTACCTTGTTCTGTTTATATGATATGTCACCTGAAAATTTATTGTTCAAGGTCCTCTCTATTCAATGCATAGGTAGGCACCTATGAATTTATGAATGGTCTACTCTGTATGTCTCTGATATATTGTATCCCCTTTAACTCATTGTATGTAAAGTGCTTTACTTTGTATTGTTATGTTCTAACATTTATTCTGGTCTTGTTCAACAAACTCACACTGCAACAGGAGTAGAGCAGCTTTCATTTTATTCAGGTGTCTCTCTGGTCTCAGCAACGACACTCTCTCTCTCTTTCTAGCTTACACATATCGGAATGCTGCCCTCAAGTGGCAGAGTAACGCAATGCATTACCTTTCACATACATAACATTTCCTCCCCACTAAATTATATTGTTACCAACTGAACAAGTATTAGCATTATTCGCTATTATTAAGGTGGTTCATTCTATGCTAGAGGTAAGGGTAGACTGCTCCCAGGTCTCGAACCAGTCAAGGGGATTATTCTGCCCCAATAATCTGATCTGGTTCTCTAACTACACAAAACATTTATTTCTTTTAAATGTCTCACA
Organism: Neoceratodus forsteri; assembly: GCA_016271365.2. NCBI lineage: Eukaryota > Metazoa > Chordata > Ceratodontiformes > Ceratodontidae > Neoceratodus > Neoceratodus forsteri. Next base: position 1,320,848,872 of record CM028132.1, read on the forward strand.
GGTTCAAACGATCTGGAGGTTTTGAAATTCGGATGGATAACGTTCTCGTGAGCAACCCTTGGCATGGCTGCCCTGTCTGGTACCTCCCTCCGATCCTCGGTTGGTGGTTGTACAGCCTCACCATTGCTCCTCTCCACCTCCTCCTTAGCATCTTCAGAAGGTGTTGAGACTTCCGTAGTGGGGCTTCTGTAAGCTACGCAGATGGAATCCACATTTCCCATGGGTTTTCTTCCTGGAGGTGTCCCCATCTGTGCACTGCTGAAGATCTAGGAGTTGTTCAGCATGCCATTTCCATTTTCCTCCAGATTCAACATCAACTGTATACGACACTGGACCCATCTGAGATGTCACCACACCAGAGGTCCACTTCTCCCCTTCCGTAATCTCGAACAAGCACCTCTTGACCAACAATGAACTGCCTGTCCTTTGAACAAGCTTGCCGGCACAGTATTTGAGATTCTTGGTTCTTCAAAACCTCTGATGCCACATCTGGCTTAAGCAAATCAAGACAGGAGCGAAGCTTACATACAAAAAATAACATTGCTTGAGATTCTTTTGTTGTAGCATGGGGTGTATTTCGGTATGCCAGCAGGAAGTTATCCAACTTGTGTTGTAAGGTCAAAGACCCCCACCGATTTCAGAGCATTCTTCATGGTTTGCACAAAGCGCTCCGCTAGACCATTAGTCAAGGGGTGATATGGGGCACTACTGAATATGCCTCACACCATTGGACTTCAAAAATGCTGCAAAGTCACTAGAAATAAATTGTGGTCCATTGTCACTGACCAGCTGTTCAGGAATCCCATAACGGCTAAATAGTCCTCGCAGCACTTGAATGGTCTTACTGGTAGTAGTGGTGTCCATGACTTGAATTTTGGGCCATTTTGGTGGGCATCTACAACAATTAAGTACATGTGTCCTCCATGGCCCCTTGAAATCTACATGAATGTGCTGCCATGGTGCACCTGGCCACATCCAGGGATGTAGAGGTGAGGACACAGCATTTTCTGAACACGTTGACAGGTAGTGCATGTTTTGCTTGTTGCTCAATTTGCAAATAAATCCCTGGCCACCAAATATAGCTTCTAGCTAAAGCCTTCATTCTCACCCTACGCCTGGGTGTCCCACATGAAGCTCATCAGAACACGAATGCGTAGTTTTGAAGGGACAATCACCCGGACACCGCACATCAAGCAGTCTTGCTGTACTGAAAGCTCATTATGTCTGATGTAGAATGGTGATAACTCACCCTGAATGTCCTGGTTCACAGTAAAATTCCCTTTTGTTACTAAGTCCAAGACTTGAGACAACACACGGTCAACTTTTGTCTCCTTTTAATTTCAGAACTTGTGATAGGTAATTTCTCAAGCTGACTGATGTAGAAGACATCGACAGTGTCCACTTTGTCACTGTGGGCTACCTGCAGAGGCAATCTTGAGAGCCTATCAGCATTGCCATGAAGAGCCGCCTTCTTGTATTCAATGCGGTAGTTGTGAGCTGATAACAAGAGAGCCCAACGTTGCATTCTGGCTGCTGCCATGGAAGGAATACCTTTGTGGGGGCTGAAAATGGTGTTGAGGGACGGTGATCAGTGAGGAGTGTGAATTCCAACCATAGAGGTATTGGTGGAATTTGCAAACTCCAAACACTATTGCCAAAGCTTCTCTCTCAATTTGTGTGTAGTTTTGTTCAGTTTTGCTGAGAGTTCTGGATGCAAAGGCAATTGGCTTTTCGTCCCCATTCGGTAGAACATGAGAAAGAACTGCTCCCACCCTACAAGGTGAGGCATCACATGCCAGTCTGATGCTCAGCTGTGGATTATAGTGAATGAGCACATCTTGAGAAACAAGATGCTTTTTAGCCTTCTTAAACACACTCTCACAGTCCTTTGTCCAACACCAGGACTTCCTTGCACAGCAACCCATTTAGTGGGTTGAGAATCATAGCCAGATTGGGAATAAACCTGCCATAATAATTTAACAGGCCCAAGAGCGACTGTAACTGGCTCACATTTTCGAGTGCTGGGCATCCACAATCACTTTTTCTTTCTCAGGCGATTTGTGTAAGCCCGCTGCATCTATGGTATGGCCCAAGTACTCCAATGAAGTCTTGAAAATTCACACTTCTCCTTCTGGACACACAAGCCAAAATCTTCCAATCACTGCAGAACTGCATCCAGGTTCTTCAGGTGCTCTGCATCATTTCTTCCGGTCACCAGTATATCATCCAGGTAACAGTGAACATTCTGAAGACCTTGTAAAACCTGGTCCATAGCTCGCTGAAATATGGCTGGAGCTGATGCAATGCCAAAAGGTAGGCGATTATAGCAGAAGAGACCCTTTTAGGTGGTTATTGTGAGATATTTCCTTGAGTTTTCATCGACTCTCATTTGTAGATAAGCATGTGACAGATCCAGCTTACTGAAGCTGGTCTCCTGTGCCAGCGATGCAAACAAGTCTTCGATGTGTGGAATCGGATACTGCTCCACACACAGAACTGGATTTATGGTTACTTTAAAGTCTCCACATATTCGCATGTACCCATCTTTCTTTACCACTGGCACTACTGGCGCCGCCCAGTCACTACACTGTACAGGTGACAAGACTCCAGCTCGGTTAGGCTTAGCTAATTCGGCCTCCACTTTCTCGGGTCTGAGGCATAAGGTACTGGGCAAGGCTGACAAAACTTTGGTTTGTGCTGTGGCTTCAAAACACTCTTGCCTCAATGGCCTTCATTGTGCCTACCTCTCCTTTGAATAAAGGAGCATGTTTTTGCAACACTGCTTCTAGAGTGTGGTGGTCGCCTGCACTAACAGTCCTTATCTCCTGCCAGTTGAGGTGTATTTTCTTCAGCCATTCTCGGCCTAAGAGTGAAGGGTAGTTACCTTTAACCACGGACAGAGGCAGTAGTGCCATTTGCCATTCATTTTCACCTGCACCTTGATGACACCTTCAGTTGAAATTGCCTCGCCAGTGTATGTCCTCAGTACAACATCAGTCATTTGCAGGGGTAGATGTCTCAACATATTTTCATACTTCTCTGTAGAAATCAATGAAACTGCAGCCCTGTGTCCAATTCCATTTCAGCGGCTTCCTTCAATTTCAGGTGTTACACAGATGGTTGCCGTTCCCTTTAAGAGTCAGCATATGCAATGCTAATTCAGTAACAGTGTCATCACTGCACGTTCCCTGTGTTTCCACACGATGTACTTCTCTTTTTCTGCATTTCACAAATTGCTTCCTTTGCTTCCATTGATTTCCCTCCTTTCTTTTCCCTCTGCACACTCGCCCAATGTGGCCTTTCTTCCCACAGTTATGACATGTCTGTTCTTTAAACCAGCAATCCTTATCACTGTGATTAGCCTTCCCACAATGACCACATTTATTAGGCTTCTGGGAGAAGAGAAGGATAAAGCATTTACTTTCAGGGAATCACTTAAGTGCTGAGCCTCCCGTGCAGCTGTTCCCATCAATACAGATCTCTATCGCTTTTGTATGTCGTCCTGCCTCCAAAAGACGCTTGTGTCGCTTCACTTTTCAAACCGCACACAAATCTGTCCCGGAGGGCATCATCTAAATGGGTGCCAAACTCACAATGCTTGACTAATTTCTTTAGAACAGCCACATACTGCACAACAGACTCACCCTCTGCTTGATTTTGTTTGTGAAGCGAAATCTTTCAGCAATCACCAGAGGTTTAGGAGAGAATGTGTCTGTAAGACCTCCACAATACTGGCAAAAGTTTTCTCCCGGGCTTTTCTGGGCTATTAGACTTCTCAGCAAACTGTACGTTGTGCTGCCCATAACACTCAGCAACACAGCCACTTGTTTTTCATCACTTATATCATTTGCTGTGACAAATGTCCAAATCTCTCAAAATAAGTTGTCCATTGTTCCACATTTTCATCAAAGGCATCAATATGTCCTATAGTCACGGCCATCTTGTTGTGTCTCTCGCAGGTTCACTCATGGGTCCAAAATTTACGTCTCAGGAAAAACCCTCACAGCTGTAGTTCGCTCTGGTAAGGTACCGAGAGTATTAAACACCTCATCGCCAATTATGTTATGTTCTAACATTTATTCTGGTTTTGTTCAACAAACTCACACTGTAACAGGGTAGAGCAGCTTTCATTTTATTCAGGTGCCTCTCTGGTCTCAGCAACGACACTCTCTCTGCTCTCTTTCTAGCTTACATATCAGAATACTGCCTTCAAGTGGCAGAGTACCCAATGCATTACCATTTCACATACGTAATATGTATGTTCCGATATATTGTATCCTCTTTAACTCACTGTATGTAAAGCACTTATAAATTGTTATCCTGTAAAGTTTCTGCAAGTTCTATACTCCCTGGGTCATGCCTGAAAATAGTCATTTTATGGCTAGTGCACTTACCCAGTTAACAAAAGCTAAATAAATAAATAAAAAAAGAAGTTAAGGGAGGTGAAACAGTGTGCGGCAAAATCTCTGGTGTCCAGGAACAGAACCCAGGTCTACCAGATCATGCTGGCTGAGCTGCTAATGGCTTAGACCTCCATGCCATGGGAGCAGCTCGGCTAGCTTTTGCATCTTTAGTCTCTGTGGTGCCTGGCTAGGTAGGTACTGATTCATCACATCCACTACCGACTCCTGTCGGCATCAGCTTTCTTCCTGTCAGGCCTGTGGGTGTCGGGAGATTGAACTTGGTCCATCAGTTTTGGGATTCTGAGTTTGTCTCCCTAAATAGGCACCCATTAGGGATCTACATGACTGCGTCCATACCTGCACAGGACAACCATGATGAACTGCTGCACATAGCACGGGCAACTGGCACTGGTACCCCATATGGCTCAATGATACATGTAACCCCCTACAAATGGGGTTCCTAAAAGCCTTCCAGCTTGCCTAAGTGCTCCCTGCCTAACTGGTATTCAGCGTAAGGCTGCTTAAATGTGGGTGCTGTAAGTGCTTTCAGAGCCTCTGGTACTGTCTCTTTAAGACCTGCCTGCTTGCAGGCTTTATTAGTTGTATAGGGGGACTGTGGGTTTAAAGGAATAATGCCTGACAGGGTGGGTGTTATGCTGGGATAACATCCCACCTCGGGTGGTTGGGCCCAAGGCCACCGGCCGAGGGCATCCAACACCCGAGAAGGATGTTATCCCAGCATAACACCCACCCTGGAGGGCATTATTCCTATTATACAATGGTTTATTGTTTTATAGTTAAAAAATAATTTTAAAGAATGTTTTGTTAGTGTGTAAAAATATTTTGTTTCTCAAGAGAAAAAAAAGCGCATCAGCATGCTCCATATCCTGCAAACAATCAGCAGGGATGTTATGCCAGGATAACATCCCTGCTGTGACAGCCAACTGACCAATCAGTAGCAAGTTCTTTCTTGCCATTGTATAATACTGCGTGAATCCCACTTGAGTTGTTGTTTGAATTGCTCCATTTCTGCAGTCGCTAAGAGAGCAGAGGAGCTTGGTTAAACTATGTAACTGTTTGCTGGAAAATATGTAGTGCCATCGCAAAAATGTAGTTTGTTTAACATGCCTTATTTGAAGCTGGGACTCTGTGTGTTCAGCCCTCCATTCTGGACCCGAACTGATGAGATGGGCCAATTGGGAAAAGGGGCCTTAAAATGGAGACCACTGGAGCCATTTAGAATTTGGACTCCACTGGGAGCTTGCCTGAAGGGGAATATATGACAGATGTTCCTGGAAGTGTAGTTTGGACCCTGGTGCTTTTTTGCACCAAAAGAGGTCGTATGGAGTGACTGACAAAACAAAGCGCCAACTGGATCCCTGTGGAAGAGAAAACTGCCCTGCAACTGTCCTGGAGGGGCAGAATCGCCGGTGTTCATAAAGGTAGAAGGAACTCTGGCTCCTGTGCTGTGGAAGTCTTTGCGTGGGAAGCGCATGTGGCAGGCCAAGAAGTCAGGTGATAGCATCCCCAGAAGGAGCAGACAAGATCCATGGAAGAGTGCAGGCAGAGAGGCTGTACGTTTACAGCTACCTACCAGGCTCACCCTGTAGAGGACTTGAGAATCTGCTTCAGTCGTGCTTGGTCTGTCAGGACATGTGAAGCTGCGTCGTTGGCCCAGTTATTGCAGTGAAAGTGATCGGGAGTATAAAGCAGCTGCCTGGTATGGTACCCCTCTGCTCTTCATATAAATGTGTGGAGAAGTGTTTGGATCTCAGGCTCAGTCCTGCGAGTGGTGTGAGGCGATCTTTCTGCAGGAGTCATGAGTACTCTATCAGGGTAGTCCCCTGTCAAATGTTCATTGTGAGGGCAAGATCTCTCTGGCTGCTTTACTGGCTACACGAACTGAGCCTGCTGGCTCTGCTTAATCCATTTAGGTATCAAAAGCTTGTTTTCTGTGCCAGGGCCCCAACCAGCTGCACCAATAGGCTAGCCTTCTATTGCCTGGGTACCCAGAGACAGTGACTTACAGGTTTGGCCTGTGCACAGTGCCCTAGGACGTATATATATATATATATATATATATATATATATTTATATATATTAGAGGCAAAAACTCCATTTAATGCATTAGTTAGGGTTGTTCCACAGCGACAAAAGTGAGGAAATTCACTGTTAGGGTTGAAAACCCTAACTCCATCACCCCAGCACCACACACACACAGACACACACACATTCAAGTATGGGGAGGACCAAGTCAACACAACCAATGACAGACATCCAGCAGCAGGTGACAGAAATAACAAACAATTGTCTAAATGTACTCTGAGACATCCCCACCCACCTGACCAGGTACTGCATGCTCAGTGGAGATCAACAGCAAAACTGAGGTCATGTACACCAAGCGTACACATCCTGATTGCAGCTGCACACGTACCACACTTAGTAATTGCATGGCCTTACCTACGATGCCCACACCACACCACAACTGGTACTGTGCCGTTATTCAATATTCGAGGCAGTATAGCGCAGTGGTCTAAGGCTCTGAGTTGCAAATCTGGTGACATCCAGCAGACCAGACCTGAGTTTGAATCCACAGCTTCCACTTGCATACTGTGTGACCCTGAGCAAGTCACTTAATCTCCTTGTGCTCCCAGGTCACTCCTGTAAAAAGCTTTCAGCTTAGTGTGCTATACCTGGTTAAACAACTTAAAAAAAAAAAAATGCTGAAGGTGCATGATGACAGTTGTATAAAGGTTTTAACACTAGTGAGTATACATTAATTAAGAGAAGCAAATAAATTAACTACAAGACACTAGCATGCTCAAGATAAAAGTAGTGATATATTTAGTAGGTGATTTACATAGTAGTACATTTACTGCAATGGTTTACTCAACATAGAGGCTGATGTAAGCGTGATGGAAAGCATTGCCTGTTCAATGCTCTGAAATTGTACTGCCAGTATCACATGCATTCTTACTGATGAAGGTGTACTGCTGATGTACATACATAGACCTTCAGTGTGTTTCAATACTAAAGATGCAGTAAGTATTCTTTGTAAGAAACATTGTAATTGCATGGATCAGGTCAAGCAACTTCTAAATATCATAGCACTACTGAGCCAACAATGATGTACCTGTATCGGAGATGTATATAGGATAGATTTTCCTGTAGGCACTAACTGAGTATGTTGTACTTGATAAAGACAATCTCATTGCATCTGTGATGACTAACTTATTCAAATAGTAATACATTTACTATTGTTGCAATGAGTGATCTATGCCACTTATGGACACAGTGTGATTTTTTAACAGTTGTTTCATACTCAGGCTGTATGCCTACTGTTTGGGTTTGCAACACTTCTGTCACTGATGCTATCAAAGTGATAACTATGTTAATTGTGGTACAACAGGAATCAAGTAGGTATGGTGTAGATATAAACAGAATGTCTCTTAGTATTGATTTAACTCACAGTGGGGTAAGTGTACTAGGACAACAGGGTTATCCTCTATCACTGACTCTGTCAGTTATAATCACACTAGGGTTTCGATGACTGTAATGATCAAGTTACACTGTTCATCTTCATGAGTTCATATTCACAGCCATTCTCCAGTAACTAGATAGTGTATGGTGTAACTGGGTGGGACACTGTGTTGCAAAGCTGCTGCAGTGCCTAGCAGAGGAGAGTATCTACTCATAAAGACAATTAAGCAATAAGGCATGACCAACAGTTATGTTAAATGGTCTGTTAATCACCCTGTAGGGGTTTAATGTTGAATGAGGCATAGCTGAGTGCCACATGTCGCTAGACAGTGATAAACTGACAATTAACATAATACCTGGGAGTGGCTTATTGCTATCATAATAAAACTGTTTTTAAACAACATTAAACCATGTTCATCATATGGTTAGGCTCTACATGTATGTTAATAAAAGTAAACATAAGGCTGTTACAATGTTTACAGTCAATTAGAAAGCTACATTTCTCAAACCCTTGTTATAATCAGAGATATTATACCTACAACTCCTTGGTTTTGCTGAACTCTATTGCTCAGGTGGCCCACCACAAGTGGTGTGGTCTGGTGTGGGGCATCAGTAGGTAAGGCCATGCAACTACTAAGTGTGTACGTTGTGTGCAGCTGCAATCAGGGATGTGTACATTTGGTGTACATGGCCTCAGTTTTGCTGTTGATCTCCACTGAGCATGCAGTAGCTGGTCAGCTGGGTGGGGATGTCTCGTAGTACATTTAGACAATTGTTTGTTATTTCTGTCACCTGCTGCTGGATGTCTGTCATTGGTTGTGTTGACTTGGTCCTCCCCATACTTGAATGTGTGTGTGTGTCTGTGTGTGTGTGGTGCTGGGGGGTGAATTCGAGTTAGGGTTTTCAACCCTAACAGTGAATTCCTCACTTTTGTCGCTGTGGAACAACCTTAACTAATGCATTAAATAGGGTTTTTTGCCTCTGATTTCCTTCTTTTTGAGAATGATATTGAGAAATAGTAGATGTAATGTGGTGGCGGGGCGTGGGGCCCAAAGAGGCGCTCCTACCACATAATGTCTTGTGGCATAGTAACAGGAGCAGCAATGCAAACAGAAATGCTAACAGTGGCACACATGGTACACAAGCGCAAATGAGAACAGAAAGGGTAACACACACGGTGGCGTGAGACAGGAACGGTGTGCCACGTGATGTCTTGTCACATAGTAACATGGTGCCTGTAAATGGAAATGTCAATGGGAATGGTGGCATCAAAGTGAAACAGAAAGAGTAACAGTACGGTACACACAAATGGCAAAAAGCAGCAAGCATAGAAGTGCAAATGAAAGCATAAAGGATGGCACGTGGTGGTATGGGGTGTGCATTGGGATCATCAGCCTAACTCTCACCCCATGACATGTGTAAAGCAGCAGAAGTATAGGAGAATGGGGTGAGAGTTAGGACCCATGATCCCAATGCACACCCCAATGCCAGTTGGGAGGGTGCAAGGGGTTTTCAACCCTAACAGCAAATTTCCTCACTTTTGTCGCTGTGGAACAACCCTAACTAATGCATTAAACAGAGTTTTTGCCTCTAATGTCCCTTCTTTTTGAGAATGATAATGAAATAGTAGATGTAATGCAGCAGCGGGAACACGGGCTACGCAAAACAGAAATGCTAACAGTGGGCACATGGTAACACAAGCGTGAATGAGAACTGAAAGGCAATCTATTATGGTGGCGGACGGGAATGGTCTGCCACGTGATGTGTTGTCACATAGTAACATGGTGCCTGCAAACAGAAATGTCAATGGGCATGGTGACATAAAGTGAAACAGAAAGATAAACAGTACTGTAGACAGAAATGGCAAAAATAACAGAAAGCATGGCATGAATGAAAGCATAAAGGATAGCGCACATGGTGGCGCAGGCGTCCAGCAGGTAAGTGAAGTATGGAACCACAAGCGGAAGGGCAACAGTAACAGTAATGTAAGCGCACAGGCTGGTTTTCCCCAAAACCTGCATAGAGAAGACAGTGAGTACAAATAATGTATGCATAATAATGAGTATGCGGCAGAAAATGAGATCTTGGAATACTAAATACATTATATCTCAGGAACCGTACTGACGTAGAAAAAAATTTAAAAGTTATATTATTTACAACTGTCCTGGCTAATTTGGATCTTGGGGCAAAGAAGTTTTCTGACAAAGTCCATATCTCGCACCGTTTCCGAGATACGGGCCCTGAAAAGCGCAGCCAAACGCCGTAATGTTATCCTATGGGAAAAAAAGAAAGTTCGGCGCCATAACTTTGCCTCCCTGTAATGTTTTTTCACCAAACTACTGAAAGGCACCTTTGTGGGCTTTTGGCTGTCTTCCCTCCAAATTTCAGGAAAAAGACCAAACCGTTATTTTGCAGCAGGGATCCAAAGGATTTCTGTAATCAGTCGAGCCGTAATGTTATCCTATGGGAAAAACCATCAACTTTGAGTGCCGTAACTTTGCCGCCATGTAATATTTTTTCAATACAACACTGAAAGGCACATCTGTGAGATGTCGCTGCGCTCTTCTCAAATTTCAGCCCAAAACTCCCAACGGTTCTTTTGCAGCGCAGTGCCAAAGAATCGCTGTCACTGTCCCACAGATTGAAAACTACTGTCGCACTTCATGTAAAGCTTTAAAAAGTTCGACACTTTCATGAGCACGAAAGTAATTTGAAATACTTTTTCCAGAAATTTGAAAACATATTTCTGGGGTGTTTTACACAAAATAAAGACATGGCGAGCATCCTCAGGGTCCGACTAGGTGAATACAAAAGAATTAGGTTGCTAGAGGTCCCAAATTTAAATGCCAACCATTTTTCTGATCACCAACTGAAAACAAAATGGCGATTTGCGAAAAGTAACTGGCCCATTGCGAAAGTAAAAATGCATTTCTAAAGTGTTGAACTTTTGTTAACTTTCCCATTGACTTATAATGGAAACTGTTTTTAAATAACTTTTGAACCGTTTAATATTTTTCAGAAATCTTTGAAAGGCACATCAGGGACCCTGGCGCACTTTCACTGAAGATTTCAGACGGTCACGCTAAACTGTACGACCTGTAGGCGCGACCGTAGAATTCCAGAAAAGTGTAAATGCGTGCACAGATTATGCTTAAAACTCTGCAGCCATATATCCGACCACTACAAAACTTGGCAGATCCCAAGGCCTATGGTTCTTGATCATGTATTCCAAATTTCAGCCCAATCCATCAAATGGTTGCAAAGTTATTAAGGTGCAAAGTTTTGGGATTTAACATAGAAATGGCTCCTCAACCCTAACTATGGTAGTACTACCGTGCTACCATAATATATATATATATATATATATATATATATATATATTGATGCAAAAACTCTGTTTAATGCATTAGTTAGGGTTGTTCCACAGCGACAAAGTGAGGAAATTAGCTGTTAGGGTTGAAAACCCTAACTCGAATCCCACCCCCAGCACCACACACACACAGACACACACACACACATTCAAGTATGGGGAGGACCAAGTCAACACAACCAATGACAGACATCCAGCAGCAGGTGACAGAAATAACAAACAATTGTCTAAATGTACTACGAGACATCCCACCCACCTGACCAGCTGCTGCATGCTCAGTGGAGATCAACAGCAAAACTGAGGCCATGTACACCAAACGTACATCCCTGATTGCAGCTACACAGCGTACCACACTTAGTAGTTGCATGACCTTACCTACCGATGCCCACACCACAACTGGTACTGTGCCATTAGTCAATATAAATGCTGAAGGTGCATGATGACAGTTGTAGAAAGGTTTTAACACTAGTGAGTATACATTAATTAAGAGAAGTACATAAATTAACCACAAGACACTAGCATGCTCAAGATAAAAGTAGTGTTACATTTAGTAGGTGATTTACATAGTAGTACATTTACTGCAATGGTTTACTCAAGATAGGCTGATGTAAGCGTATGGAAAAGCATTGCCTGTTCAATGCTCTGAAATTCGTACTGCCAGTATCAGATGCATTCTTACTGATGAAGGTGTACTGCTCATGTACATACATAGAACCTTCAGTGTGTTTCAATACTAAAGATGCAGTAAGTATTCTTTGTAAGAAACATTGTAATTGCATGGATCAGGCCAAGCAACTTCTAAATATCATAGCACTACTGAGCCAACAATAGCGTACCTGTATCGGAGATGTATAATGGATAGATTTTCCTGTAGGCACTTACTGAGTATGTTGTACCTGATAAAGACAATCTCATTGCATCGGTGATGACTAACTTAGTCAAATAGTAATACATTTACTATTGTTGCAATGATGATCTATGCCACTTATGGACACAGTGTAATTTTTTTTAACAGTTGTTTCATACTCAGGCTGTATGCCTAGTGTTTGGGTTTGCCACACTTCTGTCACTGATGCTATCAAAGTGATAACTATGTTAATTGTGGTACAACAGGAATCAAGTAGGTATGGTGTAGATATAAACAGAATGTCTTTTAGTATTGATTTAACTCACAATGGGGTAAGTGTACTAGGACAGCAGAGGTTATTCTCTATCACTGACTCTGTCAGTTATAATCACACTAAGGTTTGATGACTGTAATGATCAAGTTACACTGTTCATCTTCATGAGTTCATATTCACAGCCATTCTCCAGTAACTAGACAGTGTATGGTGTAACTGGGTGGGACACTGTGTTGCAGCTGCTACAGTGCCTAGCAGAGGAGACTATCTACTCATAAAGACAATTAAGCAATAAGGCATGACCAACAGTTATGTTAAATGGTCTGTTAATCACCCTGTGGAGGTTTAATGTTGAATGAGGCATAGCCGAGTGCCACATGTCGCTAGACAGTGTTAAACTGACCATTAACATAATACCTGGGAGTGGCTTACTGCTATCATAATAAAACTGTTTTTTAAACAACATTAAACCATGTTCATCATATGGTTAGGCTCTACATGTATGTTAATAAAAAGTAAACATAAGGCTGTTGCAATGTTTACAGTCAATTAAAGCTGCATTTCTCAAACCCTTGTTATAATCAGAGATATTATACCTGTACAACTCCTTGGTTTTGCTGAACTCTATTGCTCAGGTGGCCCACCACATGTGGTCTGGTCTGGTGTGGAGCATCGGTAGGTAAGGCCATGCAACTACTAAGTGTGATGCGTTGTGTGCAGCTGCAATCAGGGATGTGTGCGTTTGGTGTACATGGCCTCAGTTTTGCTGTTGATCTCCACTGAGCATGCAGTAGCTGGTCAGGTGGGTGGGGATGTCTCGTAGTACATTTAGACAATTGTTTGTTATTTCTGTCACCTGCTGGATGTCTGTCATTGGTTGTGTTGACTTGGTCCTCCCCATACTTGAATGTGTGTGTGTGTGTGTCTGTGTGTGTGGTGCTGGGGGTGAATCGGAGTTAGGGTTTTCAACCCTAACAGCGAATTTCCTCACTTTGTCGCTGTGGAACAACCCTAACTAATGCATTAAAGGAGTTTTTGCCTCTAATTTCCCTTCTTTTGAGAATGGTACGAGAAATAGTGAATGTAATGCAGCGTGTGTGAACGCTCCACCACATGATGTCTTGTGGCATAGTAACAGGAGCAGCAGCAAAACAGAAATGCTAACAGTGGCACACATGGTAACACAAGCACGAATGAGAACAGAAAGAGTAGCGCTTACGGTGGCGTGAGCGAGAATGGTCTGCCACGTGATGTGTTATCACATAGTATATTATGTGCCTGCAAATGGAAATGTCAATGGGCATGGTGATGCAAAGTGAAACAGAAAGAGAAACAGTACTGTAGACACAAATGGCAAAATAACAGAAAAGCAAAGCGCAAATGACAGCAAGGATAGCACATAGGGCCCGTGCTCCTGGCACGTAATCCGGCAACTGGGCCAGGGCCCAAAGGGCCCCACCTCCACCACATGATTTCTTTGTGGCATAGTAACAGGAACAGCAATGCAAACAGAAGCGCTAACAGTGGCGCACAATGTTACATAGCCGAATGAGAACAGAAAGGATAAGCGAACACGGTGGCATAGACAGGAGCGGTGTGCCATGTGATGTCTTGTCACATAGTAACATGGTGCCTGTGAATCGAAATGGCAATGGGCATGGTGATGCAAAGTGAAACAGAAAGAGAAACAGTACGGTACACACAAATGGCAAAAAGTAACAGAAACACAAGCGCAAATGAAAGCGAAAGGATGACGCATGCTGGTGGCGTAGAGCGTCAACGGTAAGTGAAACTGGCATGGAACCGCAAGCAGAAAGTGCAATGGTAACAGTAATGTAAGCTGCAGGCTGGTTTTCCCAAAAAGCTGAATAGAGAAAGACAGTGAGTACAAAGAATGTATGCATAATAATGGGTATCGGAGCAGAAAATGAGGACTTGGAATACTAAATAAGTTATATCTCAGGAACCGTATGACGTGAAAAAAATGTAAAGTCATATGATTTATGACTGTCCTGCTAGTTTTGTACTTAGCAGTTTTTCACGACGAAAACTCTGTATCTCGCACCGTTTTCGCGAGATACGGGCCCTGAAAGGCGCCAAGCGAATGCCGTAATGTTATCCTATGGGAAAAAAAGAAGTTCAGAGCGCCATAACTTTGCCTCCCTGTAATATTTTTCACCAAACCACTGAAAGCACATCTGTGAGCTGTTGGCTGTCTTCCTCCAAATTTCAGGAAAAAAGACCAAACCGTTATTTTGCAGCGAGGGATCAAAGGATTTCTGTGTCGTCGGGCGCCGTAATGTTATCCTATGGAAAAACTGTCAACTTTGGAGTGCTGTAACTTTTCTGCCATGTAATATTTTTCAATACAACACTGAAAGGCACATCTGTGAGATGTCGGCTCCGTTCCCTCAAATTTCAGCTCAAAACTCCCAACGGTTCTTTTGCAGCGCGAGTGCCAAAAGAATTGCTGTCATTTTCCACAGACTAGAAAACTACTGTCACAATTTGAAGCTTTCGCTAAAATTTCATTACTTTCGTGAAACAAAGTAATTTAAGTAGCATTTCTTCCAGAAATTTGAAAACATATTTCTGGGTGTTTCCACAAAATAAAGACATGGCAATCATCCTCAGGGCCCGACTAGGTGAATACAAAAAAAATTAGGTTGCTACAGGGTCCCAAATTTAAATGCCAACCATTTTTCTGATCACCAACTGAAAACAAAATGGCCGATTTGCGAAAGTAACAGGCCCATTGCGAAAGTAAAATGCATTTCGAAAGTGTTGAACTTTTGTTAACTTTTCCATTGACTTATAATGGGAAACTGTTTTTGAATAACTTTTGAACCGTTAATATTTTTCACAAAATCTTTGAAAGACACATCAGGGGACCCTGGCATACGTTCCCTGAAGATTTCGGGCGGTCATGCAAGAGCCATCAATTCGTAGGTGCGACTCATAGAATTCAGAAAAGCATAACGCATCGCACAGATCACACTTAATAACTCCACAGCCGGATATCTGACCAGTACGAAACTTGGCAGATCCCAAGGCCTATGGCTCTTGATCATAAATTCCAAATTCAGGCAAAATCCATCAAACAGTTGCAAAGTTGTGTTAAGGTTGAAAGTTTTGGGTTTAACATAGAAATGGCTCCTCAACTCCTAACTATGGTAGCACTACCCATACCATAATATACATTAGAGTGTTAAGCTAATCAACCCGATCTACCCCATCCTTGTTACTTCCCTTAATAAATCAGATTTGTTGTTGCAAGGTATACTGTTTGAACTGCATGTTTGTGCTACCCTTTTGCGCATGGGTTATGGTATCACTGCACCTTATTTTACAGGGGTCCTCAGCACCAAGTTGGCCATCCCACCTCGGGGTAATTGTAAGTCATAATGATAGTGTGGGAATCGCTGGTGAGCCACTAGTGGGAAGAAAGGAGGGTTGCAGTGACCCAGAGGCTGTGACCAGGTCAAATCGACTGTTCCAACCCGACCTCTGGGTGGAGGCACCCGGCTTGGACCTAGGCCCCTCAACCTGTCAGTAGTCAGTCAGGCAGGGGTAGTATCCTTGGGATAGTGCCACCTCAGGGTTACATCTTAGAGGCACCACTGGGATTAGCATCCTCTAGTGGCCAGTAGGCGAAATCTCCAACATGGCAAAACAAAGAAAAACTGGAGGGATATCATGACTAAAATTAAGTTAGAACCCTGTTAAAATGATGGTGCATAAACTGATGGGGTGGGGTGAAGCTGAAGAGTTGGAGTCCCAGAAAATTGTGTTACTACTGGATGTACCTCTGGGGATAAAGAACGCTGACCTTGTTTCTGCAGTTGAGCATATTAAATGTTTAGGCAAGGTAGAGGTGAAGGGTGAATGGCTGATCTACTCATCCAGACCTTGCAGGTGCTGCTTTTATGCAGTATAATCACTAGACCGGAGAAGTGCCCCAGTGATTTACCGGAAGGTGCTCAAAGGGTGGAGGTCATTCATGTCTGGAGTGATTCAGTCACCCCAGAGGTCCCCAAGACTAATAGTTTCAAGATAAATTGGCTTAAACTGTTAGCTGCAGAAGGAGGAATACTCAGGAATTGCTATAGGTGTTAAACCTTTCCAGTGATCCCACCCATCAACCATCCCCAGGTATATCTCCGGGTCCTCCAAGGTTCCATCCTGGCTTCACCACCTATAGTTGTCCCCCCATACAGCTAGACTCCTATCAGAGATTGAAACTTTTTGGTACTGTGCCTGTACTCTCGGGAAGATGATTTGGAGACTTGGATGGACTATGCCACCTTTAGTCCAAGAGTGGCAGTGCTCTGAGGGAGAAATGAAGATACTGATGGAGGCCTGGGGGCCCCAGCTTTGGAAGCCATTTGTTTCTTGCGAGGCTACTAGTCCGAAGCCACTGCAGTAAAGTACCTTTATGCCTTAGAGGGTGTTTGGGAGTACAGAAACTGGGGAAGACCTGTTGTGGAAGTTCAAGTCAGCTAAACAGTGGAGGAATGAGAAGCTGTCAGCCTTTGTTACCAGAATGGAAGGGCACTGCAAAAAGCTTATCGAAAAGGGGGTAACTGCACCTACTTTAAATCAGATCTTCCTAGATCATATCTTGAAATCTGCCAGGTTTTCCAGTGTGATATTGTTGAAGCTCAAACTACATGACAGGCGAGCTGCACTCCCTAATCCTGCAATTGATGAGAGAGATTCAGAAGTTGAGACTGATGAAGAGGGTGGGAATCCTATGTGGGGTTGCAAATCTATCCAGACCCCTGAGCCCAGTGAACCAGATGAGACCCACCCCTCGGGGGATTGAGAGCAAGGGACCTGATGCCTTTCTGTGCCCCAGAGTCCCAGGGTGGAGTGGGGGTGCATGCTGTTCCTCTGATCCCTGGGTGGAGAGTGATTTGATGGCGAGATTAGAGATTTCACGATAAATGGTGAGAGAATTTAAACAAACTGCTGCCAACCCTCCAAATTTGGGGTACCTGAGTTATCTGAAACAAATGACCTGGTTCAGAGGGCCCTCCAGAACCCCGACTCATCTCAGCAGGCGAGATATCTCCCTCCCAACAAAGACCCCAAGATACTAAGTTCTGCTACCACTGTGGGACAACGGACACTTTCAGACTTAGTGTCAGTTACCAAAGAACTTAAGGAGGGTCAATAGCAGTAGTAGCCTGGCATGAGCCTATACCAGACCCCAGGGAGGGCCTCCTCGGAAGAGTTTTGTTACCAGGCCAATGCCCAAGCAACCTCAAAACCATGCCCCTGAATGGTCTGGCGTGGTGGGTCCCTCAATGGAGACTACCATGAGAGTGAATGGAGTACCCACCCAGGCTGTGTTGGACAGTGGTTCCAAACTGACCACTATCTTTCAGGACTGGTATCGGATGCACTTGCCTGAAGTGCCTCTGCAGCCTTTGGATGGACTACATGTTTGGGGACTGAGTGATAAGGCCTAACCTTATTCTGGGTATATCCAGATCTGGTTGTCTTTCCCTACTTCTGTGGCTGGGGTGGCCAAACAAGTGGAAACCTTGGCATTAGTGTGTCCCCCACTGGACTGTATGATGGGGTGCCCCTGTTATCGGAACAAATGCTTACATGTTTGTCGCTTAGCGAGCTGTGCTTAAAAACAGGGTCCAGGACTGGGCGAGCTCTCAGAATACCCACCTTGACTCAGAAGGCCCTCGAGACCCAGAGAGGCCAGCCAGGCAGAACCTGAAGGCCTGGTGGGTGTTGTCTGGAAGAAGGATCCAGAATCCTTGCTGCTAGCCCAAATGCCAAGTGTGTTCTACAGGGAGAGGTCTGGATTAAAAGGATGTTAGAATAAAATATTGATGCTGGATCTATCAGGCGATGGAAAATTGCCACAGAGGTTGCTGGTTAAACCCAGCATTTTGCCTACTACAGACCATGCTTTTGCCAGAAGAGTAATGGTTCAAGTGCACAATGTGCCTGATCAAGAGATTCAAGTGAGCGAGGTTGCACTCTGGCCACGGTGCACTGTGCGGATGCTGCTGTTCTACCTAGCAACAAGACTTCTGGAAGGAGTGACTGAGTGACCCCAGTCTGTTTGATTTTGGTGACTCCCACTGCCAGCAGAATGGAAGAAAAGATCAGTGAAAGGCTGCGCAGAGGGAGCAGGTGTTTTCCTTGAAGGAGTGGGATGTGGGATGTGTGCAGGGCTGAGCACCACATTCAGCTACAAGATGACGACCTTTCCATGAGCGATCTGATGCCTGGCTCCTGCTGATATAGATGATGTGAGGCCACACGTGCAGGAGATGCTCGTGGCTGGGTGATACAAGAGTCTAAAGCCCTATGCTTCACCTATTGTAGTAGTGAGGAAAGAATGGAAACTGTTCAGATGTATGTGGATTACGCACTTTAAACAGGTGAACCATACCAGATCAGTATACCATGCCACACATTCAGAATGCCTTGGAATGTTTAAATGGTAGTAAATGGTTCTCCATGTTAGACCATCACAGTGGGTACCACCAGATCCCGAAGAGCTCTGGAGGATCGAGAGAAGACTGCTTTCATTTGCCTGCTAAGCTTCTATGAGTTTATGCGGATGCCCAAGGGATTTCAGGCACCTGCTACTTTCCAGTGTTTGATGGAGCATGCTGTGGGGGACATGAACTTACTCGGTAGTTAAGTCTACCTGGATGGTGTTATAGTGTTTGGCAGCTCCTTGGAGGAACACGAGAGCAGGTTATTCAAAGTCCTGGATCGACTGGAAGATTTTGGTTTCATATTGTCTATAGACAAGTGTCAATTCTCAAACATCCGTGAAATATGTGGGGCATATAGTATCCACTGAAGGCATAAGACTGACCCCAGAAAAGTGGAAGCTTTGACTACCTGGCCTCAGCCAAAGAATTTGAAGGAGCTGCAAAGGTTCTTGGGATTTTGTAGCTATTATCGATGATTTATCAAGACTATTCTTGAGTGATCTGCCCTCTCAGCCTTACTCAGGTATCCTCAACCCACAAAAGTATAAAAGCTGTGCCTCTGGGACTGAGAAAAATATTTCCATCAAATGATGTGTTTGGAACCCACTGGACTGCTGATTGTGAGACAGCTTTCCATGATATTATAATCAGCTTACTCATGCCCCAGTGCTGGCCTATCCTGACCCTGCCAGGCCATACATTCTTCATACTGATGCCAGTCTACAAGGATTGGGGGCCGTATTATATCAGAAACACACAAATGGTCTAGGCCCGTAGCATTTGCCAGCAGGAGCCTAACTCCTTCAGAAAAAGAACTATCCAGTGCATAAGCTAGAGTTCCTGGCCTTGAAGTGGGCCATTGTTGATCAATTTCATGACTACTTGTGCGGTGCTAAGATACTGATGAAAACTGTAACAATCCCTAACCTATGTGCAGACCTCAGCTTAGTTGGATGCCATTGGCCATAGGTAGCTTTCTGCATTGTCTACCTACGACTATGCTGTTGAATACAGAGCAAGCCTGAACCACCGATGCTGATGCTCTCTCCTGGAGGCCTGTGTCCCGAGACAACTGGGTCAGTTGTCAGAACCTGACATTAGAGCACTTTGCCAAAATTTGACAAGGAGGAACAGGTATCTCCTGATTCTGTGGATTGCATGGTGGATTGTTTGGGGCCGTCTGAGAACTGTATACCTGCTGCTTACTGTCATTTCTCTGCATTAGACACTAGTGCATTATCCCAGTTCAATAATGATAGTCTCTGGATAGCTCAATCCGAGACCCCATGATAAAAACTGCTCTGGAGGCTCTGTGCGAGGGAGAGATGTATCAAAACTATGTTCCACTGACTTGAGAACTGCCCTGTTACACAAAGAAGGTCCCAAGTTGAAACTGATTAATAGACTATATACAGAGAACAGTAGATAGAGGGCAAGTAGACAAACAACAACTGGTGCTGCCCACTGCTTTTAGAGAACTGGTGTTGAGGTCCCTATACAATCACATGGGACACCTCAGCATAGACAGAACCCTCGACTTGGTGAGGTTCTGGTTTTATTGACCAAAATAGGTGCTGATGTGGAACAGCATATCAGGACCTGTAGCTGATGTTTACAAAGTAAGACCCTGCCCCAGAGGGCTGCCCCACTGGTTAACATCACTACTAGTGCCCCATGGAGTTGGTCTGTATTGATTTTCTGAGTCTAGAACCAGATCAGAGAAACATCAGCAATATATTGGTAGTTACTGATCATTTCACCCAGTATGCACAAGCTTTCCCCACTAAAGACCAGAAAAACCACGGTGGCTAAAGTACTTGTTGATAATTGTTGATAATTTCTTTGTCCACTATGGGGCCCTCAAAGAATCCATTCGATCAGGTGAGAGATTTTGAGAGCAGCTTGATTAAAGAAATGCTATCCTTGTGGGGTATGAAAGCCAAGAACTACTCCTTATCATCCCCAGAGTTCCTCAGCCTGAAAGATTAAACTGCATGTTGCTTGACATGTTGGGCACCCTGCAACCTAAAGATAAGCCTAGATGGAGCCAGCAGATTAGCACACTGGTACATGCTTATAACTGCACCAAAAGTGATGCCACTGGATTTTCCTCATATAGACTGATGTTTGGGAGAAGCTAGACTGCCAGTGGATGTATGTTTGGGGTCTCTCCTG
Source organism: Neoceratodus forsteri (assembly GCA_016271365.2). Lineage (NCBI taxonomy): Eukaryota > Metazoa > Chordata > Ceratodontiformes > Ceratodontidae > Neoceratodus > Neoceratodus forsteri. Next base: position 1,320,869,894 of record CM028132.1, read on the forward strand.
ATGGGGTTTAGGCAGCTAATCATCTACAATGCGTGCAGAAGTTGAAAGCCCAACTAAATCATGCCTACCAACTAGCCCAGACTGTGGCTGCTAAGCGAAACCTGGCCAACAAGGAACGGTATGATAAGAAAGTGAAAGCAGTGGAGCTTAGAGAGGGGATAGAGTGCTATTGAGGAATCTGGGACTGCATGGCAAGCATAAGATCACTGACAGATGGCATCACCTCCCTTATATTGTTGTGGGAAAGCTGAAAGATTTACCTGTGTACAAAGTGTGGCCTGGAGAACAACTCAAAGATGTGAAAACTATACACAGAAATCATCTGCTGCCAATTGGACAGATTTTGATAGAGCTGAACCTCCCAATTCCCCTCCCCAGGCCTGTGACTAGAGCCACTGCCATGAAAAAACTAAGACTGGTTGATTCCTCAGAAATTAAACTAAAGGGCCTTCTCCACCCCTCTGTTGAAACTGATTGCCAGTCTGTATCCGAGGTCAGTGAAAATAATCCTGAGTACTACCCTTCTTGTGAACTGAGCCAGTTGTTTGGGGCAACCCCTAATCAACCCTGGGGATGAAGTTGGGTTTCCTGGACTGTTTGAGCCCCAGTTTTGTCTCTGGAGCCAATGCTCCTGGAGGAGAAGTGAGTGGTATTAAATCTGAAGATATAAACTCATTGGGACTGGCTGAACTGTCTGATTTCTCAGATGAAGGAAGTGATGTGGGGGAGGCAACTGGTGATATGCCAGACCAAGAAGAATATTTTGAGTGCCCAGATAGTTCCCGGCAGTACCAGAACTGTCCCCAGCTGAGCCAAGTATGGTGAGCTCCAGAATAGAGGGCCCTGTCCAGAAGGTACTATGGGCTCTGGGTCCCCCTTCCTGTGAGGTTTCCCCGACCAACCCAAGTGGGGCTGAAATGAGTCAAGTCTTCAGAAATGTTATCTGAGGGCCCCTAGATGGACTAAGCCGAATCGACCTGTAGTGAGATTGATCTATGAGTTCCTGGGCCAGCCTGTGGATCTGCCTCTGAATGTGGTCCATAAATGGGTGTACATGTCCCCGAACTCTTTGCCCAGACTAAGTCTGGGAAATGATTCAGACTGCTGGTATCGCCCTCTTGAATATGGTGCCTTGCCCCATTTAGCCCCCAGGTAGCTGATAGGGAAGGGCTCCCTCTATCCATGTTTCATGGGCAGGAAGTAATGACCTGATGCTAAAAGAAAAGGTTGTTTGTATGTGTAATATTGTATAACCAATAGTAAACTGTGTAATACAGTGCCAATGTATGTAACAAAGGTCTGATGTCTGTCAGTTTAAAACTATTTTGCCTTAAAAGTGATTTAAGGGTAACTACTTAACGGACGCCAAGTTCTTTCCAGGCCAGGAAAGGTGTAACCCCCTACAAATGGGGGTTCCTAAAAGCCTTCCCGGAGCTTGCCTAATTGCTCCCTGCCTAACAAGCGTCTCAGCGTAAGGCCTCTTAAATGTGGGTGCTGTGAGTGCTTTTAGAGCCTCTGGTACTGTCTCTTTAAGAGCCGTCTGCTTGCTGGCTTTATTAGTTTAGAGGGGACTGTGGGTTTGCTGCGCGAATCCCACTTGAGTTGTTGTTTGAATTGCTCCGTTTCTTCAGTCGTTAAGAGAGCAGAGGAGCTTGGTTAAAATATGTAACTGTTTGCTGGAAAATATGTAGTGCCATCTCAAAATGTAGTTTGTTTAACCTGCCTTATTTGCAGCTGGGACTCTGTGTGTTCAGCCTCTCCATTTTGGACCTGAACTGATGAGATGGTCCAAATGGGGAAGGAGGGCCTTAAAATGGAGACCACTGGAGCCATTTAGAATTTGGACTCCACTGGGAGCTTGCCTGAAGGAATATATGGCAGGTGCTCCTGGGAAGTGTAGTTTGGACCCTGCATGTTTTTCCACCAATAGAGGGCATATGGAGTGACTGACAAAACAAAGCAGCCAACGGAGCCCTGTGGAGGAGAGAAACTGCCCTGCAAGTGTCCTGGAGGGACAGAGTTGTTGGTGATCGTGAAGGTAGAAGGAGCTCTGCCTCCTGCACTGTAGAAGTCTTTGCAAAGGCGCATGTGGCAGGCCAAGAAGTCAGGCGATAGCATTGCCAGAAGGAGGCGGACAAGATCCGTGGAGGAGTGCAGGCAGAGGAGGCTGTCGTTTACAGCTTCCTACCAGGCTCACCCTGTAGAGGACTGGAGAATCTGCTTCAGTCGCTAGGTCTGTCAGGACAAGTGAAGCTGCGTTGCTTGGCCTGGTTATTGCAGTAAAAGTGATCGGGAGTATAAAGCAGCTGCCTGGTGTGGTATCCCCTGCTCTTCATATAAATGTGTGGAAGTGTTTGGATCTCAGGCTTGGTCCTACAGTGGTGTGAGGTGATCTTTCTGCAGGAGTCATGAGTACTCAATCAGGGTAGCCCCTGTCAGATATTCATTGTGAGGCAAGATCTGTCAGGCTGCTTTACTGGCTACACAAACTGAGTCTGCTGGCTCTGCTTAATCCATTTAGGTATCAAATGCTTGTTTTCTGCATCAGGGCCCCTAACCAGCTGCACTGAATAGGCTAGCCTTCTATTACCTGGGTACCCAGAGACAGTGACTTATAGGTTTGGCCTGTGCACAGTACCCTAGATATATATAAATATTAGAGTGTTAAGCTAATCAACCTGATCTACAGCGTCCTTGTTACTTCCCCTTAATAAATCAGATTTGTTGCTGCAAGGTATACTATTTGAACTGCATGTTTCTGCTACCCTTTTGTGCATGGGTTGTTGTATAACTGCACCTTATTTTATAGGGGCCCTTAGCACCAAGTTGGCCATCCCGACCTCAGGGTAAGTGTAAGTCATAACGATAGTGTGGGAATCACTGGTGAACCACTAGTGGGAAGAAAGGAGGGTTGCATGACCCAGAGGGCTGTGACCAGGCATATCTCACTGTTCCAACCCCGACCTCTGGGTGGAGGCACCTGCCGTTGGATCTAGGCCCCTCAACCTGTCAGTAGTCAGTCAGGCAGGGGTAGTAGCCCTGGGATAGTGCCACCTGGGGGTTACACATGCACTAGTGCATACCCATCCCAGGATGTCATGTTGTGCCATGTCTACAGGACTAGGAACCTGGGTGCACTGTCCCTGACCTGTAAAGTGTAGCCTACCTGTCCTGCATGCCATCCTCTCCCTCAAGGCATGCACCCCATAGTATCAGCAGTAACTGGCTATAACCAACAGCAACATGCAGAGCAGCCAGGGGGCACATACAGAAATTCACCAGTGGCACACAGTGGTGTTGAGTTCTGTAGGTATTTCTAGTAGCGATAGCATGTGTAATGCACACTACTGTACCAACAGTCCATACACCTGTGGCAAACAACTATGTGTGCACAATCTGCTTTGTGCCCATGTATCCACCCCTCTGCCCTCCCCTCGGTCAGCCTTCCACCCTACACTTGATCCTCCTCACCCTACCATTTCTCCCCTGGCCCTTCCGCCACCATCTGACAAGATCTGCCTCAGCTACAATCTAAATGCAGACCCACTATAAACCCTAGCCTGTCCCCCCTCCCTGTTCTGCATCTCTACTTTACTCAATTTTTTACCATATTTTGCTCCCTCTTCCTCCTCCTCCCTCCCTCTCCTTTCTTCCTCACTGTCAAAGTGTCTCTTTATCACCATACTCTATGAACCTACCCTAATCCACCTATTCCCCCTTGTTCACCCCATCCTGACAACAATTGTACCAGGCTGCCTGTTAATGTCCACAGGTTGCACTTAAGTTGAAAGTCATTGCCATATGATAAGTAGGATGTTACTTTTTTTTCCATTCAAATTTTATTAAAGTTTTCCGGCGATGTTGCTTTTCAATCATGCACTTCCATAATGGGAAGGCTTTAAGCCCAAGGTTTGATGGTAGACATCAACATCACTCCCCATCGAGCTTAAAGGGCAGAACATCCTGGGCTTTGCCAGGATTCTTTTCGTTCATGACTGGAGCACTGCTTCTCCTCCTGCTCCTTGGCTCTTTTACCTCTCTGTATTTTGCACTGCTTCCAGCTGCTGAGCTCGATCCATTCTCATTCCTCGCTCAGCCTGGTTCGTTCATTTCGTCTCCTTTGTGGCTTGCTCTCCCAGGCAGTTGTGCCGTTCGTCCCATTTCCTGGTTCATTGACTTGGTCCTCGCCTCTCTAACAATCACTGTGGGTCAGCAGCCCGGCACTGCTGTTTCACATCTGCTATTACGTTGCAGTGCTGGCATTACAGACTTTGCCTCTTCCTGTAGCCCTTGCGTTCTGCTTTGGCGATTCTTACCATTCCTGCCTCCCTGAGACTCCTCGATGTGGATGTTGATGAGACTTCTGAAGTGGCAAGCTGCTCTGATGGTGTTTGCATGCACCTGAAAGGTAAGGGCTTGGCGGAGCTCTGCATCGCTGCTATGGGGGTTGTTGCCTGCAAAGTGCACATATTTGCCTGGATGGTTTGGGGCTAGTAATTACCCCTGCATGCTTCCCTATGGCAGCACCGTCAGTAAGCAACATAAGTGTTTGGCTCATTTCTGTTGTTTAAAAAAAAATGGAAGTGGCATCTGCTCTGTCCCATACTCTGGTATTTTTACCTTGCTTTCTTTTCTATCTCACCCACCGTATCTGCCGTTCCTCTTCATTTTTGCTGCTGTTCCTTTATTCATGAATCCTCCGTTCATTTGCTTGTTAGGTGATGGCTTCCCCACTCCTGTACATTTTCCCATATCGCTCAGCCTCTTGCCTCCTGAATTGGGATAAAGGCTTCCATAAAAAAAAAAAATGTTATAATCGTGGACAATGACCCCAGATCAGGAACCATCTGACAATCTAGTACTCTTTACTCAGACAGCTGATAGCATAAAGGGATTTATGTTAGGATGACTTTTCTGAAGCATGCATGTCTGTTACTTTAATGTTTGTCATTATTTTGTGCTTTTAATCCCCACTGTTCTGTCACAAGACCATAAGTTTTATGAGGGACAGAGGAATAATCTGCAGCAAACTCAGGGGCGTCCCTGAAAACTGGGGACTGTTGAGAGGTATGCATTTTCATGCTGTTTCCTACATTCACTGTTTCCTGTCTGTATTGAACTCCTGCAATACCTTTCTCGTCATTTGCCTAATGCTGTTGACATCTCTTACTCATCCCTGCTGGAGTCCTGTTCTCATTTGCTGACCCCAGGTTCTCTGTCTGACCTCAAGGTCTGTTCATTTAAATTGCTTAATCATGCATACCTCTCCTTGGATTGGATGAGTGCTCTCCCTCCTTCCTTGTCCACTGCTTTCTTTGGGGTTTCCCCTATCTCTGTATATCCCTAGTCCACCTGGTGTCCAGGTGCCTATGTCTGGTTCTCCTTCAGGTCGTCCTTAGAGTAATTTTACCACCTGATTATCTCTATCAGTATGCCTTGGCATGGTTCATTACCAAGTCTGCGCTATTCACTTGCTCCGTCTGGTCTGATATCAATATTTATTTGGGCATACCTATCATGGATCATATACTACCTAATCCTACTTGCCCCCATGCAGTTCTCATCCCATCGAGGCTGGGTCCTATGCTACCTTTTGACATCCCTACCATCCTTCGTCCTTTCATACCTTGCTGTCCAGTACCTGCCTTCATGGCGTCAATCCCTCATCATACCTCATCCGTTCCTGTTACCTTCCTCAGCCTAGCACTTATTTTTCGTCCTGACCATGCGTAGGATTCTTTCCACTCATAGCTTCCCTCCTCATGGTACAGCATCTGATTTGACTGCCTTGATTGCCGTCCTGAGCTTGCCCTCTGGTTCGCATACCCTCTGGTTCCTGACACACCTTCTTGGCCTCAGAGTCTGCCTCCTTTCGAGGGAGCATCATTGTTGTATTCGCTCCATAGATGTAGATACCTTCGTTCAAGTTCTTTTCAAGTTCATTCTCCATCTCTCTTCTCCAATTCCGTACTGGCTCTTCAGGATTCACTCCACTCATGGTCTGCTATGATATTTCTCTTTTAGGCATACCTACCATAACTCCTATGCCACCGATCAACATGACCATCCTGCCGCATGTATTGAGTTCATAACTCCAGTCATATCGAGTTCATAAATCCAGTCATCATTCACTCAGCATTACCTCAAGGTTTAAATATTTACATCTCTTACTTGAACATTCCTATCTTTAAATTCCATACTACCTCATCGACTACAACCTCAGGGACTAATCGTTTCAGGGTCTAATCGTTTACATCGCATAATCAAGCATGCCTCTTCAACCTCAGTGTCTGCTCGCTCGCATCGCTCAATCAAGCACATCGCTCAATCAAGCAAGTCTGCATTATCATCTGTCTCCTCATCAGCACATCTGGAATCTCCTCTTGAGCACATCTGGATATCCCTTGCTCTTCTGACTCATATATGGATTTACTCCCTCCATCCTTGTTCCTCTGATCTACTATCTCTCATTGACTACTCGAGCATACCTCCTTGGGTCCCTGCTACCTCATGTTCCTTATTTAATCTGTGCTTCTTTGGGTTTTCCCTATCCCATCATCATCCTCCTACTTATATCCCTCATCTATGAACCATTCTCTTTACCAACATATGTCCTCAAATCAAATGTCGTCAGCCTGGAGAAAGGTGATCTAGACCTTGGATCCCCAGAGGTTTCCTCTTCAAAGGTTTTCCTGTCCTCCTTGCCAATGGTCATAATATTAGCTAGGTTAGTGCTTTCTTCACGTTAGTTAGTTAGATTTCGCTGTTGGATGGAGGTGGATGGTGGCCCAGCTTTCCCTCTCTCCTTAGGAGTTAGCCATTCTCTTTACAGAACTCACTCATCATCCTCTCATCTTGAAGTTTGACATCTTTGGGTGTTCTTTTGGGCTTCTTCTAACCTACCTTTAGCTGATGCATTCATTCCCAGCACCTGTGGGGGGCCTCCTCTAGGGTTCCTTGTGTTGTACCCTACAGGGTGGTATAGCCCATGGATAGAAGTGGAAAGCCACAAATCAAATCAAGTTACACAAGCATCATCTCATATTATCTCATTCAGTTGAGTTAAGCACATCAAATGGGAGGGCTTTAAGCTTGAGGTTCGATGAGCAGAGCAACAAAGTCATTCCCCATTGAGCTTAAAGGTCACAACATCCTGGGCTTTGCCAGGATTCTTTTATTGCCCACCATCCACCGTTCTCCTCCAGCGGCTCATCTCTCTTCACTGTGGGCTTCTTCCTAACCTACCTTTAGCCTATGCATTCATTCCCAGCACCTGTAGTGGGGAACCCTCCTCTAGGGTTCTTTGTGTCAGACCCCTACAGGGTGTATCCCACGGATAGACAGGTGGAAAGCTACAAAGCAAATCAAGTTGCACACATATCATCTCATATTATCTCATTCAGTTGAGTAAGTACATTAAACTATGTTTGCCTTTTCTTAGTGGGTGTAAATGCTGTTTTGTTTTTATCATTTTGTGTTATTGTGCATGTTTCACTGTTTTGCATTGTGTACTACATTTGAATTGGAGCCTTTGTAAAAGATCCTATAACTCAAAGGTATTAATCTGAATTGTGAAATAAATAAATAAATAAATAACTAAATAAATAATCTTGCCTTCATTTAAATGGTAGCCAGTGTTTGGACTACTGTATACATAAGCATTCCAAAACAGTACTACGCTTACATAGTGACAAAAATCATGTCCTACTGGTATATGTTGTCATCATTGGTCAAGGTGAGGATGAGGGGCACATGTACAACTGCTTGTTATTCACCATGCATACTCACTGAACATTCTGCTCTGTTCCCAGGGTCTATACCTAAACATGGCATGTGTGACTCCATACACATTACATGTGTCAGCCCTGTCTGGGCATAACGTGAAACAGTCTCTTCCATGTAGCACATATACATGTGTCTCTGACAGCCTCCTATAATGGGCATTTCTGAAGAAACTCATGCATGCTAGGTGGTAATGTTCTGTGCAGCACCACATGACATAGGTAAAGTCATTGAGGCACACAATGCCCAAACACCTCGCCATCATCACCCCTTAGCTGCAAGGCCTCTGACACACCTCTGTCATCAGTATTGGATGTGACCAGCAACTCCAGTGTACCACAACATGGACGTGTGTTGTGACAGTCCACCACGATACAGTAGTCTTCCATGTAATCTGGCGCACCACATCTGTGAAACCAGCGTTCCTTGTGTCCATGCTGGTGGTCGTACTCTTGGTTACATAGAAACATAGACTTTGACAGCAGAAAAGGACCATTTGGCTCAACCAGTCTACCCATTTCCTCACCTATTGGATAAGTTGCAGATCCTAGTTAACCAACAGCCTACTTCCTCCTACCCCCACTATAATTGCCTTATGTCTGTCCCATGAATTCTTGAATTCCCCACTGCTTTGCCCCCGACCTCCTCAGGAAGGCCGTCCATGCATCTACTACCCTCTTCATGAAAAATACTTCTTCACGTTGCCCCTGAGCATTACCCCTCTATCTTCAAATTGTACCCCTTGTTCTTGCACATCTCTTTTCTGAAAGATGCTACCATCTTGGACTTTGTTGATTCCTTTGAGGTACTTGAAAGTTTCTGTCATGTCCCCCTCTCTCCTTTCCTTGAGGGTATACATAATCAGCTCCTTTAGTTTCTCTTCATATGGTTTCTGGTGCAGACCCTGCACCATTTTAGTCCTCCTCAGGACTCCTTCCATCCTGTTTTTGTCCTTGTGGAGTTGAGGTCTCTCAGAACTGCATGCAGTACTCCAGATGGGGTCTCATCAACTATCTGTACAGAGGATAACAACTTCCTGTTTTCAACTGGTGATGCCTCTCCCTATGCATCCCAGTGGTAACCTGGGTGACAAACTGGCTGGACAACAGGACCCAGATGGTAATAGTAAATGGAACACATTCTGAAGAAAGGAGGTTACTAGTGGGGTACCACAGGGTTCAGTATTGGGACCATTCCTTTTAATGTCTTTATAGATGACATCATAGAGGGCCTGGAAGGAAAAGTATGCCTCTTTGCGGATGACACAAAGATCTGCAATAGGGTTGATACACAAGAAGGGTGCAAAGGATGAGAAGGTACTTGGCAAGATTGGAGGAATGGTCAAAAATAGCAACAACTTCAATGCAAAACTGCAAAGTAATACACCTAGGAAACAAAAACCAAAGGAAAAAGTACACAATGGGAAGGGAGGCATTAACAACACAAATCGAAAGGGACCTGGGGTAGTCATCAGATGACCTTAAGGTAGGCAAACAATGTGAGAAGGGAGTAAGGAGGGCTAGGGAAATTTGGACGTATAGGGAGAGACAACACCATTAGAAAACAGGAGGTTGTTGTCCCTCTGTACAGACAGTTGGTGAGACCTCATCTGAGTACTGCATCCAGTTCTGGAGATCCCATCTTCACAAGGATATAGACAGGATGGAGACAGTCCAGAGGAGTGCAACTAAAATGGTGCAGGGTCTGCAGCAGAAGCCATATGAGGAGAGACTAAAGGGCTTAATATGTATACCCTTGAGGAAAGAGGGAGGAGGGGACATGATAGAAATGTTTAAATACCTCAAGGGAATTAACAAAGTCCAAGAGGGTAGCATCTTTCAGAAAAAAAGAGGTGCAAGAACAAGAGGGCACAATTTAAAGATGGGGGATGGCTCAGGGTAATGTGAGGAAGTATTTTTTCACAGAGAGGTGGTGGATGCATGCAGCAGCCTTCCTGAGGAGGTTGTGGGGTCAAAAACAGTAGGGAAATTCAAGAATGCATGGGACAGACAGGCAATTCTTGTGGGAGGTAGGAAGACATAGGCTGTTGGTTAACTAGGATCTGCAACTTATCCAGTAGGTAGGAAATGGGCAGACTAGGTGGGCCAAGCAGTCATTTTCTGCTGTCAAAGTCTATGTTTCTATGTTTCTATCCCCAGCCTTCCTTACTACCTTCTCACATTGCTTGCCTACCTTTAGGTCATCTGATATGACTACCTCCAAGTCCTTTTCCATTTTTTGTTATTACCCCCCCATTGTGTACTCTTACCCTGGGTTTTGCTTCCCAGGGCATTACATTGCAATTCTTTGCATTGAATCTAAGCTGCCATACTTTTGAACATTTCTCCAATATTGCCAAGTCCCTTCTCATCCTTTCCACCCTCCTTGCATATCAACCTTATTCTGCGGATCTTTGTGTCATTTGGAAAGAAGCATACTTCTCCTTTCAGTCCACCAACAATTTCGCTTATAAAGCATTAAGAGGACCGGCCCAAGGACTGAACCCTGTGGTACTCCACTACTAACCCTCTTTCTTCAGAGTGGACTCCATTTACTATTACCCTCTGCATCTTGCTGTCCACACAATTTTTGCCAGGCTACCACCCTGGGGCCCACCCCAGTCTGGCTAATGTGTTTATTAATCTTTATGTGGGACTATGTCAAATGCCTTGCTAATGTCCAGGTATACCATGTCCACAGCCCCTCACTGGTCTATTAGTTTGGTCACCCAGTCAAAGATCTATTATATTTGTCTGACATGACCTTCCACTGTGAATCCATGCTGCCTTGGGTCCTGTGCCCTGCTGACCTCTAGGTACTCAACAATTCTTTCTTTCAAGTAATTCCATCATTTCCCCTACTACTGAGGTCAAACTAACATGTCTGTAGTTTCCTGCCTCTGCCTTGCTCCCATTTTTGTGAAGGGACTCACATCCACCCTCCTCCAGTCCTCAGGTACCACACCATCCTCCATGATTTGTTAAAAACACTAGTCAGTGGTGTCAGTAGCTCTCCCTTAGTTCTTTTAGAACTCTGGGGTGAATCCCATCAGGATCCATTGCCTTGTCCACCTTGAATTTTGGGAGTTCTTTCAGGACCCTTTCTTCTGTGAATGGACTGGTATTGAACCCCTGTCCAGAGTGCTTCTATTATTTGGTTTAGGTGCCTCCCCTCCTCTTCTTTTACGAATACTGAATAAAGTATTCATTGGTATCTCTGCCTTTTCAGTGCCCCCTCTGCACCACCTCTCCTTTATTAAGCCTCACTATCCCTCCTAGGTCTTTCTTTGCTCCTTAATATACCTATAAAAGCTTTCTTCTTCTTCTTAACTGATATGGCTATCTTTCCCTCGGTTTGGGCCTTTGCTATTCTGACTGCCTTCCTCATTTCCTTCTGCATTAACTGATACAGTTCTCTGCCTTGCTCCTTCTGTGATTCCTTATACTTGTAGAAGTGATCTTTTTCTTCTAACCTTCCCCACCACCTCTTTTGAGAACCTTAGTGTTTTTTTTTTTTTTATTTGCTTCACACATAAGCTTGTTGCCTCTTTGATAGTAGTTTTGATTTTTCCCCATTGTTCCTCCACCCTCCTTCCTGCCCATTTGCTAGTGCTTTCCTTAGGCACTCTCCATTTTGACAAAGTCAGCCCTCCTAAAGTCCAGTACCCCTGCTTTTTGTATGGCTTGACTCTCAGGTTGTGTTTATCATGAACCACACTGTTTGGTGGTCGTTTGTTCCCAGATGGCTACCCACTTCTAAATCCAAGATCCTCTCACTGTCTCCATTTGAGAGTACCAGGTCTCAGACTGTTCCTCCTGAGTGGGTTCCAACACTAGCTGTCTGAGTCATGCCCCTGTAGGGCATTGAGAATGACCCTGCTCTTGAATGTGGCTGCAGCAAATGTGCTCCAGTTAACATCTGACATATTCAGGTCCCCATCAACAATATTTCCTCTTTTCTGACATTCTAAGGATACCTCCAATCAATTCCTTGTCCATTTCCTCCCACTGAGACGAGGGTCTGTATACAATCCCTGTGCGGATTGTGGTGCCATATCCTGTCTCCAAGGTGACCCACAGTGCCTCCTCTCCTCCCTATTTACCCTTTAGTTCCATTGCTTTGATCCCTTCCCTTACTTGAGAGCTTCTCCTCCTCTCTTTTACCCTCCCTGTCCCTTCTGCAGATTGTGTGCCCCAGTATGCTGACATCCCAGTCATGGTTCTCTGTGTACCATGTTTCTGTGACTGCCACAATATCCAGGTGTCCCTCTTCCATTGAGGTCACTAGTTTGGGAAGCTTGTTATCAGACTATGGGCATTGGTACTCATCGCCTCCATTTTTGATGGTCTTACCCCTTTTAGGAACATTTCTGTGCTTACTGCCTTTGCCTTTTTCTCCACGGATCCATGTCCTGACTTTTAACACCTCTCTACATGTAGTGTTTACCTCCTTAACTACCTGTGGTTTGTGGGGGGCTGAATTCCTTGTTCCTTTTGTGCCTCCCCCTGGCTAGTTTAAAAGCTTGCCATTGAAGCATTTAAACCTATCACCTAGGATCCTGGTTCCCCTTCTGGACAGATTCAGGCCATCGTGCCAGTATAGGACTGTATCCCTCCAGGTGGACCCCAATCCCCAATGAAGCCAAACCCTGTGCTTCTCACCAGTTTACAACCATACATTGAATCCTAGGGTGCTGAATACCGTAGTCTCACCCATGCCATAGACAGGCAGCACCTCAGAGAATGTTACCAACATTCTACTGTCTAAGGCCCATCCCCAACTCCAAAACTCATCCTGCTCTGCTCTAATCCCATTCCAGTCGGGTAATTTGTCCCTATGTGGACAATGGCATCCAGCTCCTCTCCTGTGCAGCTGGTCCCATGATTCTGAGGATTACTTCCTGTCCCTCAAGCCATGGTGCTGGACAGACACCTTCCCTGCCTCTCCCCTCACTCCACCAGTTCTACCCCTATAACGGGTCCCTACCAGGAGCAGTTTGCTTCCCCTGTGGGGTCCCGTGCCACCTCCTGTGGGTCTCCCTTGTAGGGGTTCCCAGCATCCTCCTTGTCTGCTCGGGTTGCAGTGATGGTCAGTAGTGCCACAGCCTCCATCAATCCCTCCCTTGCACCATCTGTTTGCTGCATGGGACAGTGTGGCAGCTGTGGAGACTTGGCCTCTAGGATTGGTTTTGTACTGGAATCCAGCACAGGGTCAGTGGCATACCGGCTTACTGCAAGCTGCCTGTTGTATACCTTGCATTGCTCTAAGGGCTTTTCAAAATCCATCCCAATGTTTCTGTCTGGTGATCCAGTACATTCACACCAAAATTAATAGAGATTTGCACCCAATAGCCTTCAGGCGTCAAACCCCAGACTGGCCTGTTGGTGCAGTGGTAGTTCTATAGCTTGTGATGTTGGTGACCCTGGTTTGGGAATTAATGTGGGTCATTTGGGGATGGCCAGGGGAGGAGGTTTAGCATCCCATAGGGATGCTCTCCTCCTCCTCCTCCTCCTCCTCCTCCAGGAGGGAGGCTGTCATGCCACTCTCTGTTACTGTCACCTGGGGATGCATGGGTGGTAGTGCAGGAACAATGGTATAAGGATGAGTAGTATGCCATTAGGCATTTGTTGGTGTGTGGTGTAGTGCCCGAGGACAGTGTATTGCACATAAAGTACTTCAAATTCTCAGAGGTCCAAATATATAGTTTATAAACTCACAGAACAGATTATAATAAAAATTTATGTTTATGTACTGTATAGTTTTAAAATGTCAAGCATACTTTTTTAACTATATTTCTTTAAGTGGAAAATGATGTGCATATAAAGTCTTATTCTGAGAAGAAAAAATCATACGAGCACTGAATCTACGTTCAGCTTCTCTTATATCAATGAACAGTCAGAAACCCCAAATGTGGAGAAATTACCACCAGGATAGAGACATGCAGCACTTTAGGAAATAGACATTAAGCTGAAAAGTCCTCAACTTGAAAACTCCAGGTCCAGATGCTGTTCCCAATATCTAGCTGAAAATAATAATATCCAGTACTTTTACTTAGCTAACAGTATACAATAAGAGTGACATAGGATATGCAGTGTCCATCTATTGTAACTAACTAATAATAAAACACATTCTCCCTCACCAAATCAAAACCTACTAATCGCCTCAAAACTATCTTCCAATAACTTGATAGTTACAAATATGTTATTTACTTAAATAGATGCAGTCTAGTATCATTTAGACTACAAGCGACCTAATAGCAATTGAACAATAATGCAATAAAAGAAAATTACATGCCACAAAACATCAGTTTATGCTAAATAAACACATGGGGCAGAATTCACAAAGCAGATGCGCTGGGAGCGAATGATGGCCTCAAGGCAACCTAGATGTGCTGACCCCAGACAGGGTGATTCACAGAAGGATGCACTGCAAGATGCCCTGTGTGCATCCCCACTGTGAATCACAAGATGCGAAATGATGCAACATGAGATGTCAATGGCATGGCAATGTGCCGTGACAGTTTCGCCAGCTCAGGAAATGCCCTATTTCCCACATGCTGCTTGCACTGGAAATGTGCTGTATGGAGATGCACTCAATGCAGCAGATATGCCCTGCTGATTGGGATGAGCTGGGGGCAAGTATGCTATTCACAGACATTGCTCTAACTCAGTTCATTGCCAGATTCAGGGCATCACACCTGATTAGCATCTCATTACAGATGTTCCCAATCTCATTAGCATGCCCTGAGCCATAAATGCTCTTGAATGTGCCTCCACAGAGCTCAGGTGACTGAGAGGAATTGCATCCTTGAAGGTAGGTTTGTTTACATTCTTCCAAAGGTAGTGTGAAGCACAAAGGACAGTGTGAGGCCTAGGACATATAGCCATGGTCCACGCCTGTTCCTGGTCATCAGGCACATCCAGGTGAGTGCCCCACAGTGTCCCACTGTTCAACTAGGTCTGGCTTGTGGGGGAATGTTGCTTATGTGTGATGTAGCATGGGACCACAGAATGATGACATGTGTGTGGCAGTTCGGATCATCATCTGGTGGTACATGGCAAGCAACACCAGTCACATGTGCAGGACATGTCAGCTACATGTACCAATGCTGCAGAACTGATCCTTCCAATGCCCAGTTGTCCCTGACAGTCCAGATCCTGTTCCAGTAATGCACGGCAGGTGGGTGTGTGGTCTGCAGACAGGGTGCTATGACCCTTCAGCAGCCAGACACCATGCCTGCACATATATGGAGCTACCTGTCATATGCTAATGGTCGGGTATTCTCACCCACAGAAACCTACATGTCTGGAAATGACACAGCAGCTGGACACAGACATCCCAATTTCACTAGTGATGAAGACAGGGCACTAATCGAGCATACCTGCTGCGAAGGGACATCCTGTCTGGTGGGGTGGCAGCTGACAGCTGCAGGGACGAGCTGGGAGGCTGTAGCATGGCATGTCAATGCCTTTGGAAAGTTTAACAGGATGCTCCAGGAGTGCTGAAAGCACCTGAATGATGAGAAGAGGAGAGCCAAGCAGAAGGTGGCATACATAGAGGCCTCCCTGAGTAGGACAGGGGTGGGCCGCAGACAGGTGTGCACGTTACACCCATGGAGGAGCTGCTGGTGGCCAGCATGGGCTGGGAGGCTGTGCAGGGTGTTCCTGGAGGGGCTTCAGACAGGCGGCAGTCCATCACAGCACTGTCGTGTACATGCCCAGGATATGTGCCTGTCTGTCAGTGTGTGTGGCCATGTGTGCCTGACAGCCCGCTGTGTGTGACTATCTGACCATGTTCCTGTGTGAATCAACCATGGTTCTGTATGCCCCATCTGTGGACTGTCATGCACAGTCACATGACAGGCTGGGCATGTGGTGGTGGGGAGACCCGTGGTGTTGTGTTCCTCTGCACACCATTGCTGCATCACAGTAGGTGGTGGTCGGAGTGTGTCACAGTCCCACACATAAACAAGGGGCATGTACAGGCACTGGGTCTGTTCAGCTGTAGCCAGTACATGGCTGCATCAGCAGAATGGGTGTTGACTGTCAACCACATGGCATGTCAGGCGCGCCACTAGCATATGTGTGAGCCAGTCCACCTGCACATGCCTGTCTGAACACTATCCCTTCTTTCTGTTACAGCTCCATCACACTTCATGGGTGCTACCATGTCTGGTGCACCGAGAGTGCCACTGTAGAGGATGATGCTGATCCATCTCACTGGGCAGCAGCCAGGTCTGGGATGTTGCTGTCCGGGCCCATCATATACAGCTGCCCTGGACATATCACCAGTGATGGTAGGGCCTTCCGACACCTCTGTAAGCGGTGGCATGGCTGCCAAGTGGGATGGCACTTGGCTGAAGGGGTTCCTGGGTTTGGCTGATGATGACCCAGGGCACATGGTAGACATCACTGACACCCCGCTGTTGTTAGTATCCAGTACACAGGGGTGTACAGCGATGCTGATGATGATACTGATGCCACACAACTTTGGGAGGACATGACCAGCAGTGGAGCTCATGACACACAGGTGCATGCACAGGTAGCACCAGCAGGCATTGGTGGTCCTGCAGCCCATGGCACACCACAGGGCCTGCACAGCTGTCCAAGGTGGTGGTTGCTGTGGGCTCTGTGCCTGGTGCTGCTGTGGTGGCGAGGACCACCAGCATGGATCAGCAGGGTGCTGTGGGTCCCCCAGGTGGCAGTGGCCCATGATGCAGCAGTCCTTGGATGCACAGTGGTTGCTGGCCCAATCCCCACCCATACCCTGGCCTGCTGTGTTGCATCCACCAACATTGGATGCACAGCAGTAGGCCACACACCACCTGCCAATGGCGCCATCCCCATCAGCCTTCACCTGCTGATGAGATTCAGGTTATGCATGCCTCCTGCAGGCCACCATCGAGGGGCAGGGATCCCTATGGGCAGAGCTCAGGGGCCTTCAGATGCTGCTGACCATTGAACACGAGTTGTCAGCCATGTGGCATGCCCAGATGTTGGAAGAGGCATGCTTACTGAGGGTGGGCATGTCCACAGCTCTGGAGTGGATTGCTTACACTGCCAAGGTGGCGTATGCAATCAGTGTGCCATGCGGCCACCAGGCCTCCATCCAAACCCCAAGGAGTGCCTCAAGCAGACCCAGGAAGCAGTGTCAGGTGAACCCTTTGCTACTGATGCCATCACCCACCTCTCCATCCCTTCACCCCCTATCCGACATGTATTCATGGGGCCACACACCAGTGAGCATTCATTCACAGTCTCACTGCTGTACTCTTCAGGGTGTTATACCCCCATGGCCAGTGGTGCTGCATCAGTGATCACCGGTCATGGGCATGGCCACCCACATGTCACATGGCCCTGTCACCCTGCACCTTTGTGGCCCACTCACTTGGCTACCTGTACCTGGGGTGGAGTGGGTGCCATGCCTGCCCAGTGCATTGCCTGTGTGGGTCACCTGTGCGGTGCTACATTCATGTCTGTGTGTGCTATTGTTGTGCTGCATGGCATGGGCATGATGAATGTGGTCCTGTGTCTGCTGTGCATGTGTGCCAGCAGCAGTACACTGATCCATGCCATCCCAGCACATGCGCTGTGTCCCTGGACATGTGGATCTTGCAGAGTGAGGTGTGTGTGTGTGTGTGTTCGTGCACGCAGCATTGTTGCCCTCACGGGTGCACTACACTGCAGCACTGTTGTGGTAGAGTGCCCTGTGATGTGTATGTGGGTGTTTGAGTGTGTGCGGGTGGGGTGGGGTGCCAGCCATGTATTATGCACCTGAGCTACTCATCTGCAGTCCCAAGTGCTCCTCCATGATTACGTTTCTGTGCTGCCTGGCCCTGGTGACCAGTCATGGGTCTTGTCATGACAGTGGTGGTCCATCATGCGCCCTTGGACTGCTGCATCATTGTCCCCTCCTCATCCTCTTCCCCAGAATTGTCGCCCTCCTCAGCCTGGACAGCTATTCCATGGTCAATGGCCATGTTGTGCAGTATACAACAGGCCAGGAATATGCACAGGCCTTCTCTGGGCTATACTGTAGGGCACCCCAACCTATCCAGACACCAGAAGCATATCTTCAGCATGCCAAAGACACGATTGATGATGGCGTGAGTAGAGATGTGTGCCACATTGTACCACTCTTCCACCTCTGTTCCAGGTTGGAGGAAGGGTCTCAGTAGTCAGGACTGGAGGGATACGCTGCATCACCTGTGGGGAACAAGAGCAGGCCATTACTCCACTGCATATCTGTGCATAGAGCCCCCCGCATCATGGTGCACTGGTGTGTCTGCCAACTGTACACCCCAGTCCCTGTGGCGACTATTCCTGGCTGCCTACATCCTCCTCATGACTGCTACAGCCTGGCCAGGCTGCATACATCTGTCCATACCTGCCCATGCTTGCAGCCATGGCAGCCAGCACATGTTCCTGTCCCTTTGTCTGCCCACAAATGCACAGCAGTCGACCATGCATGGCTGCATGTGGTGTGTTCTGCCCTGCCACTTGTGCCATCTGGTACACTACACCCACCCCATGCTTTGCTGTTCTGCTGCACTGTCCCCTGTGTGCATGGTTTCACAGGTGTCCCCTCCATTATTCCACCTGTGCATATCTCCTGAACATTTTGTATCATGGCATTGCACACCTGCCCCTCTCCTTCATTTGTTGCACTATGGTGGCCTGTTCATGGGCATTTCTGCTTGCCTCACCCACTTACAAGATAGCCATGGGCATGTTCCCAGTCTCAAACCAGCAGCAAAGAGAAGACATGGTGCCATATGAAAGCATCATGTGTACTCCCAGAGCGTGTGACACAGACATTGCTGATGCACAGTGGCATTGCACACCAGTTGACTGAGTGGTAGCCCTTGCAGTTGACATATGTCATGGCATAATCACCAGGTGATGCAGATCGCCACATGGGTGCAGTCAATGGCCCCTATGATGCCTGGCATGTGTGTCACCCTGTGGAACTGCTGCATGACTTCTGTCTGCTCTGTCTGTGTGCTTTGGGAAAAGTACGGGAGCAGTGCGGTGAGGAATTGTGTGAGGAGATGGGACATGGATAGCTGGGATATGCCAGTGGTGTCTCCAACTGGCCTCTGGAAGGTTCCTGTGGTGAGCAGACACATTGCTGTTGTCACCTTTGTCTCCACTGATATGGCAGGACCTCTTCCAGTGGGTGCCTGCATTTCAACAAGGCACAGCTCACAAAGCTGCCTCAGAATAGTCCTGTTCAGGTGGTATCAGCTGACTGTTTGGTGTCCATCAGCTGTTCAAACATCAGCCTAGCATGATACCACCACGGGACTGGCTGTCTATGGTGCCTTCCACCGTCACATTGCTGATTTGCCCGTCCTCATCTCCATTAATATTCCTACCATCAGGAATGGCGCTCCATCCATTCTGTTATTCTGCTGCTGCTCTCCTCCTGCTTGCTGCTGCTATCCTGTGGTCAGCCTGCTGGGAAACGCATAAGTCTACTTCTTTTATATTTATCTCCATGGGGCATTTGGTACTTGCATTATGGATGCTCCATATTTGCACATTCATTTTGCTCTGAGAATGGCTGTCGCCATATATGCAGTTACACACACCCTCAAGTTGGGCCACATATCATTACTTTATGTCTCCAGCACATCCAGTTTGGCGCAGTGCATCCAGGTTGCACCAGGGCATCTGTACTGTTTGTGAATGGTTACATGGCATGTTTCCCAGTTGTGCCAGCTCATTTGTTTGTGCTCAGCATATCTGCTTTGTGAATACTGCCCATGAAATGTAGTTCCCTGGGTACTCCACAGTCAGTAACAAAAGTCTGTGTGCTAACTAAAACCGTCATGGAGATCTCCACAAAGAGCTGCAACCTTAGCACTTCATAGATACGTTGTAAAAAGCAAGTAATAGTTCCCCATATTCTTGGAATCATGAATAACTAAAATTATACAGAATACAATCCAACCCACTCTAATCAGCTTCTTCAGGATCCCAATCCATGAATGTGGGAAGCAACACTAAATTGCAACAATGGTCAGAGCATCACAAAATAAAATATCAAAACTCAGCAAGAAATATTCCAGGAAGTTAAGTGTCCAATGTGCACAAGTTGCAGTGTACTAACACAGAAATAAAGTACCTGTGCAAACTAAATTTGTGTAATTCCAAAAGCTGTTTTCAGGCTCAAAAACAACAAAGAGATACTACCAAGATGAACTCCCCAGCGCCTCATGTGTCTCTTTTTCTTTGTCAAGGTCCTTGTGACCAATCCAGTTCTGTTTCATTGCAATCCACTAAGCAGTCTTTTAAACAACTTGTGGTGTGGGTCCAGCTTGAACTCTTGAAATGCCAGGGATTCCCAAACAATAAGTAATCTTCCGTTCAAACAAGACTTTAAACTCTCTAACTCATGTAATAAATGTAGATATTGTCAACGAGATAAAGGTCTTGCAGTCCAGTCAGCCTGAAACCTGCCTAGTGGTGGAAAATGCATCTGGTATCCATTTCACATACCCCAGCTGCCCCACTTTCATCCTTCCCATGTGTCTGTGCCACCCTTTCTCAACCCCTACTGTTTTAGTGTAAACAGCCACTTCTAAGGTCTTATTACATTTTTATACCAGCATTTCTGTAAAGGAGTACTTCCTGATGACTTATCTGAACCTCCTCTGCCATCTTCATGGATTTTCCCCGGTGCCCATGTTTCTACTCAGTGTAAACAACTCCTACTGTCCACCTTGTTTGTCCCATGGACAAATCTCAACATCTCCATCTTGTCTCCTGTCTGCCTGATCCCTCTCTGTCTGCCATCCTCTGTGCAAATCCTTCTCCCATTTAGTAGTAGCAGTAGTATATTTTATCCATGATATGAATATGGATAACCAAGTTGAGCAAAGCTTATTATCAATGGGGTCCTTAGTACAAAGTTACAAAAATACCTCATGAATTATGTACAACAGTCAGGAAGAGAGTTACATATCACGTAAGTAAAACATGTAAAAGATATATGATGTATTTACATTTTCTATACCTGTATCATTACTACTTAATATACAATATACTCAAAACCAAATTTTAAAATGAATTATCACAGAATCTAAGAAATGAAGGGGGTCACTTAAGAATTTTAGCCTACAATAAAACCATAGCAACATGGGTGTAGTGTCTTTCTCCTTCCATTAACCATGGTTTTATTTGGCTTAAACTTATTTCTTTGTCTATTGGTCTTAAGCTAGAGGGCGACACCTTCTAGGCTTTTGGGCCCACATAGCAAAAAAAGCAGATCAGCCTGCACAGGTTTTCCTCAGGGTATTCTAAATTCCTTTCCTTGTGTTAATCTTAGCCCTTTTATGTTGACTTGCACAGGCAAAGCAACATCTTAGATAATGTACATATCAGAGGTGTGTCAGTGCTGCCAATGCAGGGAACTCTTTAGTGGTGCATCCTTCAGCCCCAAATTGGTAAGCATGTTAGCACTGACATAAAACTTCAAAGAGTGCCAAAACCTTGAAAGAAATCTGCCACTCCATTGAGGTGCAGTTACCTTATTGGAGCATCAGATGACAAGGCTCCGTTATGTGCCTTTTCTGGTGAAACGTTTCAGTTAATATGGTGGCTTCTGCCACCCACCACCAATCCCACAAAGCCAACATGGGTGGTGGCCAGTCCCTGTGTCAGCATATTCCATTACACACACATCGTAGTTTCTTTGCCGAAGGGGCCCAATCCCTGTTGGCATCATGTCCCCAAGCACACACATTTCTTTGCTGATTCTTTGCCGATGGGGACCCAATCTCCATCAGCATCATGTCCCCCTCCCAAACACACACTTTCTTTGCTGATGGGAGCCCAATCTCCACTGACATCATGTTCCCCACCCCAAACTCATGGGGCACACTGGGAGCCCACCCCACTGTGCCTAACATTTTTATTTTATTTTACCTGTGAATAAAGAAAACTGTCTTGGTATTGTTGTTTTTATCCTGTAAACAAGAAAACAGTCCCTCACTGTTCCTGGTGCCCTCCCCAACCAGCACCCACCCTCTTTATACCACACCTCCCACACCCCTTACTCCATACTTACCAGGTCTGGTGCTGCGATCTTCTGTGGACTGGGAACACATCTGAACTGTTCAAAGCCGACTGCAAAATGAAGAAAATCATGGTAAGCTTTATAATAGCATCAATTTCAACTTAGCGTGATATCGCAGCCATTTTTGAATTTTGGCTCCAAATTTTCAACATAGGGTTCTTTGGACCCCACCTCCATGAACACATGCACTGCCATCTCATTACTCGGGTCCTAAAAGGTGATTTAGAGGTCACTATGTAGAATCACCTTTCAGGACAGAGTAATGAAATCACAATGCCACTGTTCATGAGGTGGGGTCCCAAAAGCCCATGTTGCAAATTTGAGAAAACATTCCAAAAATGATTAAGTCTATGAGTGTGCATTGGACAATTTCCACGCACGCTAGTAACTTCATCAATTTTAATATTTTCCTCCTGATTTTCAACATTGCCATTGTTTCACACCTCCTTATGAACAGTACTGCTGTCATTTTCATATCCTGCTCAAAATGTGTTTTCGCACATGTGGTGCACAATGGCACAGTCTGTGGAAAATCAACTTTTGGGACAGATTAACAAAATCACAGTGCCACTGTGCATGAGTGGAGGTCCCAAAATGCCTGTGTTGAAAATCTAGTTAAAAAATCCCCAAAATAATTGTGTTATGGGCATGTGTTGTGCAGTTTCTATGCTTGCTTGTGACTTCACTAATTTTCATTATTCACTTCAGATTTTCAACATTGCCATTTGTTTACACCTCCTCGTGAACAGTACAGCTGTCATTTTCACATCCTGCCCAAAATGTGTTTTTTGCACCTGTGGTGCCAAATGGCACAGTCGCTGTACAAAATCACCCTTCAGCTAACAAACTAGTAGTGCCATTGTTCATGAGGTGGGATCACAAAAAGCTCATGTTGAAAATGTGGAATGAAAATACCAACAAATGCCTGGGGTGTTAACGTTTCCAACCATAATGCCCCACCCTGAGACTGACAGGCATCAGGGTGTGACCTGGGATCGTCGGCTGTAATGCTTAGACCATTCCACCCCACCCCCACCCTGCAGCCAGTGAAAAGCATTGAGGTATGACTTGGAGTCTTCAGCCCCAGAGTTCACCCCATTCTCTATACTGCATCCATCTCAGCATATTTCCTTATGGAATGGAATGAACATAAGGCCTGAAGACTCCAGGGCAATCACAATGCTTGTCGGTGTCTGCAGGTGTAGGGTGAGGTGAAATGGCATAAGCATTATGGCCAATGACCCAAAGGCATACTACACACACCTGTCAATCTCTGTAGGGTGGGGTGGGTTGGCCACTTCAATACTTCACTGCTATTCCTATTATGCATCCCTCTAACTACTGCACTGCCAATGTCAGCAAGACAACATTTGGCATTGATCAATGCTTGTTTGATTTGTCTCTGATCCATATGATTCATAAGATATATTGGAACCCTTCCAATTATAGGGGGAGAAATTTCACCATAGTTAGGATCACTGGTGACTTCTATGTAAAATCATTTTTTGTTTGCTTCATGCAGAAAGGTGATTTTACAAATTTAATGAAATTTTCAGAATTTGGTGTCACATAAACCAGTTCAGTACTTTTTAAAAATATTTAAGTGTGATTGTTTTTAATTTTCAACTGATTTTCAATGGTGTTTTTTTCTGAATTGTTGCTGTCTTCTAGTGAGAAAACTAGAAATTTTTAAATAGTAAAATTTGTAGGGTTTTGTAGTTTGATGGGTATGATTTCTTGGGAAGGGATGATATTTGGGAGTTTTGTACTTTTAGGATATTTATATCTGAAAATCATGTTTGGACTTTGAGGAGTTGTGTTGGCGTTAATGTTATCTCATGCACAGAAGAGGGCTAGAGTTAATGTACCACATGCACAGAAGAGTTTCAATTCTGTTGAATGAGAATTGGGAAAGATAAAATCATCAAGACTGGCAATTAAAGGCATCAGAACAGGCATAAGACAAAAGAAAAAACATCATGCCGCTCCAAGAGAAAGTTGTACAGGGTCTTATGCACTCCTAAATGTGCACTGCTAAAATGAATATGTTGTCCTTCTTCAATTGTACTGGACTAAATCAACTTCTTAAGAGAAAAGTCTTGAGAACTGAGTTTAGCTGTCTCTGATTCCATTTCCTTGTGCAAGTTCACTTTCTTTGTGCATGCAGAAATATTTTATTCTGATTAAATGTTCACCAACACCCTTGTTTTACAAAACGATATTTCTTTTTTTTCCTCCACCTTGCCCTAGCCTGCCTCTCCTTCTGGCTGCACATGACCCCCCGACCTCCTCGCCCGACCACCTTACTACTCACCTCAGATCACAGCCAACTCAGGGGTGGCCCAGCGTAACCCTTTGCGGATGGGTCCCTCACCTCTGAGGGGAGGCATGGGAGGGGATACCAGTGCACTCACGATCAGTCCCTGGGCACTGCTGAGGTGGATTCCAGGGCTTTGGGGCATCTGAGGCAGCAGGAGTCAGCAGCCATCATCTGGCAGACCAGGCAGCTTTTCTGTTTTCTGTGGGGAGTGACGTCCTGACATTAAGGCATACACCAATGTCTGTCACTCCCCTGAACACCAACCGGCTGTACATGCTGTACTCCCAGCCTCCGCCAGGAGTCAGCATGTGCCAGTGTGCATCCCCACCCTCCTCCTGGAGAAGGAGAGCTGTCCCCAGATGCTCCATCCTTCTACCCCAGCCGGCCTTCAGCGACCTGAGTCTGTTTCCAAACTCGGGTCGCTGGCGTCTGAACAGAAATCCAACCACTGAGCCGATGGGCTGGCCCCCAAAACAGTATTTCATATCACCATGAACTACCTGTGTGTGTGCTATATTTAGTCAAGGCAAATTTTATTTATATAGCACACAGTCCATCAATGGCTCTGAGTACTTTACAAATGTATGAAACAGTAAGCTATAAAATATATTTAAAAAACAAAAAGGTCAGCACTAGAAGCAGTACAGAGTAACTTTTATTCACATAGGTGCATTGGTGCAAAAATACAAAGTCCAAATGTGCAATATAGTCAAAATAAATACTGGTAGTGCTAGAAAGCTCCCACAGCAAGACATTTGTTTTGAGTTCTAGGACCTGTGAAGAATCTATGCATTGCTGGAGATTGAAGAGCGGAAGACATTGGCTAGCCAGAGTGTGGCGCTGACATCTTACCTAATCATCAACTGACTACCTTTTGGCAAACTGGCATAATTCACTGTGAGAGATTATTTCTAAAACCTATGTTGGTACACATTAACTTCTATACTCACTAGTTAGTGATGGCCATTAAGGTCAATTGGACTTATTTTCTCTTTTGAAATATCCTGTTTGAATGTCATGCCATTCCTCTTGTAAATGTATGCACTCTGGCCCAGATATTCAAAGGGTTGCACATGGCGCAACAGTGTTGCAACATGCACAACCCACTGATGCACCCTGGTGTGATATTGAAAAGGGAAAAGTGCACTGCACAAATCCCAATGCGCTGGAGTGCATCAGTATGGCGCAGGCACAGGTAGAAGGGCATGCCCATGCATAACCTGCACAGCCTGATATTCAGACTGGGCTGTACAGAGTCATGCATGTGCAACCCTACCTGTGCCTGCACAAAGTTACCACCCCAAAAAGGAACAAGTGATGGCCACCCACAGGTGAGCTGCCACATTGCATGCCACAACACAGCAGCTGCCACCTGTGGGTGGCCATCACTGTTCCTGCCACATCTGGCAGTGCCCCCATGCCCGATCGTGGGCATGATTAATCCCCAAGTCCAATATCCCTGGTGGTCCAGTGGACCACTATGTTCCCGATCGCAGGCATCCTGTATTCCCCCCAAGTCCGATATCCTGGTGGTCCAGTGGACTGCCCTGGAGCTCGATCATTGGGCATCATTCATCCCCAAGTCTGATATCCCTGGTGATCTGTGTCCCCCCCCCACCCGCACACTGAGCCCCATCACCCTGCTCCCAATGTCAGCTGGAGGGTGGCAGCACCCACACCTGCCGCACAGCCACCCACCAACTGATAGCTCGGTAGGGCTGTACCCCTATTGGTTCAGAGCATGAGCCAATGGATGTGCAGCCCATCTTACTCAGTCCAGATATGTGAATGAATGAATTCATTCACATATCTGAACTGAGTAACACAGATTGGCTGCACGCCTATTGGCTTATGGTCTGAACCAATGGGCGTGCAGTGCACTGAGCTGTCAGTCAGTGGACGGCAGGGCGGCAGATGGATGGGATGTTGCTGCCAGCCAGCTGATGGGGGGCTGGGTGAGTGAGGCTCCAGTGGGTGGGTGGGGTGGGGATGCTAGATCACCAGGGATATCAGACTTGGGGGATGAATGATGCCAGCGATTGGGCTCCATGTGGTCCACTGGGCCACCAGGAATATTGGACTTGGGGGAATATAGTGATGCCTGCGATCGGGCACATAGCAGTCCACTGGACCACCAGGGATATCAGACTTTTTTTCTCTTACAGGACTTCACGATCGAGCTGCAGGGAGTGTCGGTCCCGGCGGCTGCTGCCTGGCAGGGTGCCAGGCACAAGTCATCAGGGATTGGCGCACTTGCATGCAAATGGAGCCATAATGGGATGCAAATGTCCCCTGTGCACCTTGCATAAATTATGGCCCCATTTGAATATAGCAGGTGCTTTTGCATGGCATAATGGCACTTGCGCCACCACATCTCCATGCTCCACTCTGACCACTTCGCTGGCGCAGTGCCCTCACCATGCACAGTGGCGTGGCCAGGTGTGATATTCAAAACTGTTGCGCCATAGCGAGCTCCATTGAATATCACCCAGGCCACACCCATGCGCAACAAAGTTGAGCTGCACCCAGGCTTGTACCACAACCTGGTGCAGTTTGAATATCTAGGTCTCTGTGTTTAAAATGTACCTACTTGGTTACAAGTATGCTGCTATGATCGATATTATCAAATGCAGTATTTTTAAAAACGTAAAGATTTTTTACACTGCACCTTTAATCAACTTTGCACATGTGATCCACACAGTGCTCTTTAAAAGAGCTCATATTTCCTTGTTTTGATGTCCCTTGATACAGACAAAGGCAAAATGAGGTTGGGTGTCCTGCTAGCGCTTCCTGGTATTTATTGTGACAATACTGCACATTTTCACTTTGCATTATTGCACCTATTCATTGAATAAAAGTTACTTTGTACTGCTTCTAGTGCTGACCCCTTTTGTGTTTTGATTATTGCTTAGGTCTGTGGCACAAAACTAGGTGGTGGAGTGGTGGCTCTTGTGTTGCTCTGTGTAAAATATATTTACAAGATAAGACAAGAATAAATCAGGTCCCATTAAAAGCTGGCTCAAATAAAAGGTTTTAATGAGGCTTTGAAGCCTCCACCAAGCTGGCTGCACAAATATGTTAAGGAATAGAGTTCCAGATAATAGGGCGCTACTCCAAAGGCTAAATCCTCACATGATCTGAGCTTTGCAGTGGGGATCACTAGCAGTCTGGCTTCAGTGGATTGGAGAGGGTGGAGTGGTTGATAAGTAATCAGGATCACTTTTAAGTAGTCTGGTTCCACTTACTATAGGGCGTTGTAAGTTAACAACCTGATCTTGAAGGTGATGCATGAATGCAAAGGCAACCAGTGTGGAACACGAGAACCAGAGTAATGTGATCCCTCGACAAGGAACCCAACAACATCTGAGCTGCAGCATTCTGAACCAGCTGCAGTCAATGCATCAAGCCTACAGACATCCCTAGGTATAGTGAGTTAACATAATCCAACCTCATGGTGACAAACCCTTACAGAAATAATTATATCAAATGTTTTCATGCTGCACACATAAAACTAGCCAAGTGATATGCGTGCTGCAAGTATGATTTAAATGTTAAATTGGAACTGATTGCATGTATATGGCATGTGTGCAACATGCAAGTGTGGAAACCATGATTTTATGCTAAATAGGGAAAAGTGCAAGCATGTGGTGTGCTTGCATAAAGCAAGTGGCCACTGATAACTGCACACATGAAAGTTAAGTGACTTGCTCAGGATCACACCATAAGTGGGGGTTGATGAGATTCAAACCCAGGTCTTCATGCCTCCAAGTCTCCTGGCTTGCAATTCAGTGCCTTTAACCACTAAGCCATACTGTCTGCATACATATGCTCACCTGCACTTCAATACATACTGTATCTGCATACATCTGCATGCATGCGTAATGCACGTAACCACTGTTATGCTTTTCAGTTTTCTCTCCCCATCTCATTTCTACAGTTGAACTGTAGCACACATACTGTACCAATGGAAACATGTGGTTCTTCTCATCCCAATACAGACACATACCCACAAATCCACCTAATTACTTCTGTCTGGCCTGTACTCCTATTATTTTTTCTCCATAGTTTTGAATGCTCCCATGCAAACAGACTTTAAGGTGCAAACACAAAAGTAGAAACAACTCAGCACACACCACATGGCCAGTCCCTCCCATGGACACACACTGTAGTGGGTATGGCCATGCTGCTAGACAACCCACCAAGTGTAGATATAAGTAAAAAGTATCTTACTTGAGTACTAGGGAGCCAGATACAGGAGTCTTTAAGAGATGATGTCCATGGGTCAGACTGCTGGGGCGTACCCTTGAAATGAATGGAGTTATTCTTTATTACTGTTTTATACTTTATGATGGTCATTGGAGAATAATGAAGGCCACTGTTCTACTAATAAGGCCCTTGTTAATCAAGTAGTGGCCTTTTTAATATCCAACTCTCCATCAACTATGTATAAAATAGTAACAAAAATACCCATTTAATTTTGATGTGTACACCCCTGCAGTTTCATTTGCCCTTTGTCATACTATGCCTGGGCATGGAGATGTGGAGGTCAGCTTCACTGGGGTGGGGGCATAAGCCTGACTATTGTGGGGCTCCAATAGTTTGTGCATACCATACCACTCAACTGTCCATGAATACAAGGGACAGCTCTACAATGTCTTTAACATCTCTAAATGGTATAGCTTATTTGTTTTGACTGAAAAGTGATATGCAAATCAGGAAAAATTCAAATGTATAAGATTTATCTGTATATACCCAGAGTACTGCATCAGATTTGGGCTTAAATCCTCCAGTTACTAACCAATTTTTTTCCTAGCTGAAGTTCTGCCCCACCAAAAGAACTTTGTCCTGATTTTGTCCCCGACCCATTCCATTCATGACCCATCCTCTATAGGTCATGAAGCCACCCAAAGGTGAAGAAACATGAAAACACATCAGTGTTTCAGTCTTTCCTAATTCCTGTAAAAATTATTTACTTTTTACTTATCCGGCCATATGGCCAGAACCTGCAGCCAGGCACAGTGTGCCACCAGCCCAGTTTTCAGTCAGCACCTCCGCTCTACTTCTGCCAGAAGCTAGATGCTACAACCGACCATCACAGATCCCCAGCATGGTCCACAACCAAGACATTTCACCAGCCAAACCCACCAAACTTGGGTTTCTTGCTTCTGCTTGGTTGCTGCTGTGGTGGCTGCCATACTGCACTGATAAAGGTCTATGAAGGCCACCCACACCATTGTCACCACTGCTGCTAAGCTTAGCTTGCTGATGTGGGTGTCAGTGCTGTTTCTTTTGTAAGGCTAGCCTAGTAGAGTAACTAGGTAGCCTAGTCTTCAGTTAGCTTCTAGCTCACCTCTGCTCCTTCAGTCACTAGGGGTGACAGAGACTCACTAAGAGTAGACCAACAAAATATGCTGCCACAACACTGCTATTGAGAGTTCAGTGCTCACTGACTCCTCCAAGCTGTAGTGTGCAGTCTGTCTACTCTGTGGCAGAAAAGACAGTGTAGCACTTGCAAGACTCATGCGCTCTTTCTTGGCTGGAGATATCACATGTGACTGTGCTGCTTCTAATAGGTGGAGAGAGTGGACAACACAATACAGACACAGTTGAGTCTATAGAGTACCTGCAGCATAAGCACATGCAGGCCAGGTGGCACTTACTGTGCAAAATATTAAATCCCAATTTAATGCGGCTATTGTCACACCACAAGAACAGCCTAGGCACAAATACAGGGGAGGGGCAACTGTCCCCTCTGCCCTACCTAAATGGCACCCCGCTAATGGTAGAAATTCATTCCGTGCTAATGCAATGGTTTCCTCTGTGCTCTGAGGTACTGTATCTCCATGTTTCATGATGTGTCCTGATCATTAAGTGAGTTAGTGTCCTCATTGTCCCTCATTTCAGTAACAAATGTGAGGTATGGTGCATGCTTCAAGACCCTACTCAGCACAAAGAGTGCTGAGCATGCCATATTGTATATGTTCAATACAGAATTACAAAGGGAAAGTAAGTGAGATGAAACAGTCATGGAGAACACATTTATAGCACTAAATATTAGTGCTGTGTGGAATGTGGAATTCCACTGGTGGAATTAGTGCTGAATGTCCATTCTGCGGTGGAATTTCCACCGAATTTTGCTGTTTGCCTGCTGATTTCTGCCTACTATAGTCTGCAGAATAATATTCCACAGAACAGCAATTGGTTCCACAGAAAATTATTCCACAACAAGTTCCAAGAAAATATCGATATCCAGAATAATATTCCTCAGAACAGTGATTTTCTGTGGAAAATCATTCTGCAACTATTTTATGCTGTAATTCCACCATTCCATTTCTGGCAGAATTGGCAGAATTTTGGCAGAATTTTGAATATTCCATGAATTCATTGTGCCAGAATTTGAAAATTCCACACAGCACTACTAAATATGCATAAGGGTTTGCATGGTCCAAAACAAAAGGTGGTGTTCACAACACAGAGGCCCCTCTCTGTACATCTGGAATGGGAATGTTGGCTTACTATATTTTTAATTTTATTTTTATTTATTCATTTGTTAACCGGTAAATGACACTGAACCAAAGGCCCTTTTCGGTCCCGACCGGAGCAAACAATACACAAAATACAAACAATAACAAATAAAAGAAAACAGTACACAAACAATATACAGTACATTAACTGTTACATACACATTGATACTTTGCCAAAAAATCATGATTTTTTTTTTTAAACACAGCAATTGATGAAGCCTGTCGAATAAACAGGGAAGGCATTCCAATAAATGGGAGCAGAGATAGAAAAAGCACGAGATGCTAATGTAAATTTAGAAATTCAGTCAATAATGAAACCCCAACAGATGACACAAGCTAGTAGGAACATTTCTTTTTTTTTTTTATTCAATATATTTTATTTATTTTACTTGATATCCTTGACAACACACGGATTTTACAGTATTTTGCAACAACACAATGCAAACTGAGTGCAACAGAGACATTATAACAGCCTTGCTGGCACATACTACCAATTTCTACTGGACTAAATAGGAACAAGACAAATTAACCAGCCTAATACTATTCTCCCTCCTCCCCTACCCCCCCACCTTCCATAGCATCCACACCCTATTTTTGGTGACCCTAGATTCTGCATAACAGAAGAATCGACAGGAATGCAGTACATTAGACATAAGGCGGACCCAGTTACTAGGTAGTTTTATTACACCACGTTGATAGAGAACGGTATCTCAGCATCCCCATATGGGGTCATATAAGTGATCCCTGCTATTCATTTTAGCAATATGTAACTCAACTTGCAAAGCAAGGACCATCTCTCTGTACCATTCTATAATTGGTGGAGGATTTGGGTCCTTCCAGTGCTTTAAAAGCACCGCCTTTGCTGCCGCCGATATAATGCCCATATACAGTTTATCTCTCTTGGTCGTGCTCTTCTGATAGCTATTCAGCAAGCAAATTTCTGGTATAAACAGGTCGACTATACTGGAATTTGTGACAGGGAGGCCCTGATTGTTTGCCAGAAAGATTGAACCTGAACACACTCCATAATACATGATATAGGTCTCCTTCCTTGATCCCACACCTGCTACATAAGGTGACATCAACTTACCCATCTTGTAAAGTTTAGCAGGAGTGTAACAAGTTATGCATTATATTAAATTGCTGTAACTTATATTTGTCTTGCCTAATGCACTTGTGAATGCTGGCCCATATCTGTTTCCAAATGCTCTGTTCCTCCACCATCCCTAATTTTGCACCCAATAATAACAGACACCAGAAGGAGACTTTCATCCATATTTTGCAATAGCTTATAAACTCTAGAAATAGAATGGGGCTGGTCAGCTGCCTTGGATAGTAAGGACAATTCAACTCTGTTTTGTACCCATCTTGCCCCTTTAAGGTAGTTACCGCCTGTCTAACTTGACAAAATTTGAAAACATGACCCTTTAACTCTGGAAATTTAGTGCAAGCATGCTCATGTGATAAAACCTTCCCTTGGGGAGCCAAATTTCCTAATTTTAGCCCTTCTAATGGACCTAAAACCAGGTGGAATCGGGGTCTGTTGAATTAGGAAGTGCATAAGTAGGAACATTTCTAACATTAATTAAACCATTCAGAGGAAATTCTGGCCCCAAAACACATTTTAAAGACCAAACAATAAAGAAATATTCAATTCTAGCTAATGGAGACAACTAACCCAGTTTAGAATACAATAAACAATGATGTAACGAGGATATTCTAACAAAACAAAACAGCAAATATTATTATAGGACACCTTCAAAAGTTGCAGTTCTTTACTACCCAACCCCAAATAAATATGGGCAACATAATCAAAAAGAGGTAACAAAAACCAACCACAACAGACTTCCTAACTTCAAAACAAAAATAATCCTTATACTTATAAAGCAGACCCAATCTTTGATTTATAGTATGAGTAACAGATCTAACATGAAAGAAAAGGACAAATTAGGATCTAACAAAACACTAAGGTATTTAAAAAGAAAACCTGTTCAATACCAAGTCCATTTTGATCAAATAAATGTAACATTAGATTTGAGCTTAACATACCTTTAATCCCAAAACCCATGGATTTCATTTTAACCAAGTTGAGAACCAAAGGATTTTCCAAAAACAAGAACAAACCCTCCCAAAATCACAACTTAAACCCATAGATATTTCTTCAATAGATTTCCCTGACAATATATTATCAAATCATTAGCATACAACATAGATTGACACTTCAAACTAATACTAAGAAGCTCATTAACAAGGAAAGAAACAACAAGGGCCCAATATGGACCCCTGAGGAACCCTACACTCAATCACAGACACCTTAGAAAATTACATCCAACACTAACAAATTGTACACGATTAGACAAATAATCCCTTAACCAAGCCACAGCAGAACCAGAAAACAAAAATCCTTAAGTTTTGACAAATTAAATCATTCTCCAACAGATCAAAAGCTTTGGTCAGGTCCACAAACATCAATTAAGTCATAAGGTCTTTCTCAAAGCCCTCAGGCGGCTTAGAACCCAACCAAAACAGTACCAGTCCCATAGTTTTTCCAAAAGTCATGCTGATATGGTGAAAGCAACCCATTTCAACTGAAATAATCATTAATCTGATTTGTGACAACTCTCTAACATCTTGCTCAGTGGGTTCAAAATTGAAATTGGCCTAAAATCATCCAATGAAGTTGCATGATTTTTTGGGTAGGCACCAGCCTTGCAGCTTCCAATCTGTTGGAAATTGGCAATACTGTAAAGAAAAAAAAAAGAAAACAAAGAGGTTTAACAAAAAGGAACAGCTAAATGCAAAAATCTACCATACAACCCCCCAGCAATCACTATATTTATTAGGGAGACCACTTAATAACTGCAACATATCATCCTCATTTATCTTCTTAAAATTAAAAAAGGCTGACTAATCAACTTAGGGTCCTCTGAAATCATCCCCTGCCCAAAAAACAATCACCCACCCTTCAAAGTTTAGATAAATCACAACATTCCTGATTAAACATATTAGCTATATCAACAGGATTTGTATCAGTAACATTATCAACTAGTAAACTCCCAACCAGATTTTGGGGAACACAAGCATTTAATGCAATAAGCAAACAATACAAATTAATGGTGACTTGATAAAATCAAAAGCCATTAAACTACTTGCAAAACTATCAGAATTGACGAGTTTACCTAATTTTTATGGGAATTCAAATAAAATGAATTGTAATGATTCTAATTGCTAGCAGCAGTATAAGAAATAGAAACTGATTGTTTTCTGAGATGAGATTTGCACCAGTTAGCTGCTGCACACATGGCAAGTGTGCAGCTTGTGGACCTGATGTGATGATTGGATGACGTCACACCAGCTTACTTGCTATACTCATCTCAAGCATGCAACATACAAACCTGATTTGCTTTTTAGACCTGGTTAACTTAGGATCACTTTGTGTATGCAAACTGCATGCAAACATTGCACTACTAAGCATGTGGCATGCATTCTGATATACAGTACATCTATATTTCTATAAGGAAGCAAGGATAACCTTTGTTAGGTCATCTTGAACTAAGAATGGTTGGGTTCTAGCAATATTGTGAAAATAGAAGAAGCTAGACTGGACAACAGATGACACTTGTTGTTCAAAGGTCAATCTGTCATCCAGTATAACCCATATATCTCTGACCACAGTCATTGCTGAAAGGGGCTGGCCACCCAAAACAGGAAGGCAACCTCCACCAGCAGACAGACTCCCATGATCAGGCTCAATAACCATGATCTCTGTCTTGCCTGGGTTGAGAAATAACCAGTTGGCAGCCATTCAATCACTTATCTCAGCTAAACAACAGTTCAGCACAGAAGGTGCAGAAGTGTCATCAGGGCACAGGACAGATACAATGGGTATCATCTGCATATTGGTGAAACCCACATTGTACCATCTTATGATCTCCCGTAGTGGCAGCATATACGGAAACTTTTGGGAAGAGGATTGAACCCCAGGAAGATTTCCCAGAACCATGTGCTGCATCCTCCTAATCAAATATGAGCTGATCCAGTGCAAAACTGTACTGTAGCACTGACATAGTTCCTCAGTGGATTAAGCAGCTCCTCATGATGCACCGTGTCAAATGCAGATGAAAGGTCCAAGAGCACCACAACAGTGCGTTGCCTTCAGTCCCTTACCATGAAGAGTTCATGTGTCACCCTGATCAGGGCTGTTTAAGTTCTGTGCCAGAGCCAAAAACAGATTTGAGAGGTTCAAAGATAGAAAGCAATGCCAAGCAGTGTAACAGCTATTAAGCCACCACCTTCTCAATAACCTTCCTAAAAGGGAAGATTAGAGACCAGTCTGTAGTTCACGAGAACATCAGGGTCCAAGGATGACTTCTTTAGAAGGTGCTCACCACTGCCCTTTCAGGGCAGAGAAAGATGCCATCCTTCAAGAATTCATTTATGATCTCAGCAAAACTGGGCTGAAACTCAGTGCAGCCTATAATTAGCCACGTTGGGCCTGGGTCTATTTCACAGTTGGTGAGATGCAAACAGGTGACCACTCTGAGGATCTCTGCCTTTGAAACCAGTGGAAACTTATGCCAGGCAGATGATCAGTGCCCCCACAAGGTTGGTTACCCTCAGCCCCAGCTAGGTGCAAGAAGAAATATAGTGTCCAATAGCAAACACTTCATCAGCGAAAAATCACCCAAACTCTTCGCATCTCTCTGCAGAAATAACTCTCATGAACTGCAGACTTGGGTGATTTAACCATCTATCTACAGTGTAAAAAAGCATTACTGGGTGATTTTCACTGCAGAAATCAACCGAGACAAAAATTTATCTCTGGTTGATTACCCATTGCTAATCAGTGTAATGAAGTCTCATCACTAACGTGTTCTATAGATCCAGATCTTCTCCAGGAATGCTCAATCTATGAACCTTAGTTTTCAACTAGTGCAGGTCAGAACAATATCAGGGTGAGCCATGATAGGAGATCAAGGGCAAATGTGAAAAGATGCAATTGAGTCCAAGGTATCTGTAAGTGTCATATTATAGTAATCAATGACTACCGCTGGACCTTGTGCACAAGCTACAACATGCCTGAGATGTCCAGTGCATCCTGCAGTTTATGAAGCTTCAACTTGCATTTTGGACAACACTGGATAGTCTCTGCAGAGGGATAATATAGCAGGGGACCCCTCAATGGAGCTTAACCACATGATCATCTGACGGATGACTGGATCAACCCTGACTGCAGTTATGTCAAGTCAAAGTGAGAAGAGCAAATCCAATTTCTGACCATGTTTATGCGTCTCAGAGGTAATCACCTATATCAATGTCAGAGAGACCATTAACTGGAGTAGCTCCTGTCCAAACAGTTAGGAATCATCATCGACCCAGGCATTGAAGTACTCCAGTAGCATTAAGCTAAGGGACTCCATCACCTGTTCAGCAATGAAATCTGCCAGCTCCTGCAGGAGCACATTCCTACAGCCTGAGGCTGCTAGATGAAAATGCCCTGCCATTGACACCTGAGATGCATCTGGCCATCACATATTCAAAGGATTCAAATGTTCTCATTAGGAGTTCAGTAAGTTCCACGGTGGCTCTAAAACAGATAGCCACCTCACCCCACAGTGCCTCCTTGGGCAGTGCACCACACAGTACCTGGAGGGATAGACACCACTAGCACAGGACCAGTGTCATCATCCAACCAGGTTTCCATGATGCAGGTGAGGTCAGCTAAGGAATTGGTAATGAAATTCTCTATTACCAAGGTTTTATTCCTCAGTGATTTGGCATTGTAAAGAATGACCTGAGGGGATGAGCAGTGCAGGCCATACAGACTACTTGCTGCCCAATGAAATTTGGCAGAGCCTTGGTAAGGGAATCAGGTGTGATGGTCCTTGGTCCTGATTCCATCTTCTCCCAGGTATCTCCTGGTCCAAATCACCACAATCCTACCCTCCTGACATCCATACCCAAGACCTCCACTGCAGCAAGTGCTCCTCGATGTAAGATTCCCAATTCTGGCAGTGGCTGAACAACTCTTCCAGGAGAATCAGTGGAACCCCAATGAAAGTGCAGAATGGTCACAGATAGTCAGGAGTAGGTGTGCCTTTGAGATGAGAGCCTCTACTCATAGTCCACAGGAAAACCTGCAACCTCCAGGATTTTTAGATTTTATGTTCTACATAATGCTCTGAACCATGTTTGTGTGCTTATACAACATCATGTGTTGTGCTTATGCAACTTGTTGAATAAACTTTGTTGTTGTGGCTGTTCACCTCTCTGTGCCTCAGAAATACCACCATGTAGGGATGGTGAAGGAAAGAACCCTGGAGGAGGGTTACACTCCTAGAGATGCCACAGGAAGGATTCCTTAGACTAAAGGAAGCTTAAGAAAAACCCCAAGAAGAGTGTAGATCTGAAGCATTGCACAGGTAATGAGTTGGAACTGAGCATTTGGACCTTAACATAGATCAGCAGAGATAATGGTAATGCTGAGCAATCTATTGAAACATGTAATGAATTATAATGAGAAGGCATGACTTCAAATGAGAGAGGGAATGGCAAAGGAAGGCCACCATCCACCTCCATCCAACAGTGAAACCTACCTAATAACTGCAGAAGCCTACCTAAGTAACCTAGAGAAACACAAGTAAAGAAACTAGATATTATGACCTTTGGCACTGAGGAGAAAAAACCCATTGAGGAGGAAACCTCTGGGGAGCCAAGGCCTAAGTCACCTTCCCTCCAGGCTTGGGATGTTTTATTTTGTGATGGCTCTACTGTTGCAATTTGGAAACCAATCAAGAGGAGGAAAGTATTCCAATTTGATGGAAAGGTCTCATGAGCCCACTAAAGGGAACACCATGAAGGACTGCAAGCACGTACTGCAACATTGGATACTCTAAGCAGAGAGAGACCCCCAATTTAGGAGGAGGACAGCAATGGCTTCAAGGGACTCAGTCAACTTACTGACTGAAAACAGACCAGGTGAACCAGAGGTGGTCAAGGGAGGATAGTGTAGATGGTGCAGCCAAACCCTATTCAGCTAGCTAAAGGATTAAGGTCCCACCCTCATTGCTAAAGTCTTAAATTCTACATCAAGAGGTGTCACTGATATGTCTGCACAGCTAAAGCTTTGGACCACACACAAAGGGGACATGCACAGTGGAAGCAGGAACACCATCCTAGATCGAGGATGTCCATACGATACATACAGAGCCAACAAGGCAAACCTTTAGCAATTCACAATGGCTGCATCTATCGAAGTACAAAAGCTGGCTCGAAAAGGTGTACTGGTGGTGTGCTGAGGCATGCAGTTACATCTGCCTCCCCACCTGCACACCATTGATGACACTATGGTTGCCACAATACGGAGCTAACCATGCTCCCGATGTGTGAATGTCGGTGAGTGCAGTGTGCTGGGGACATTATGAGACAGGGTGCATAGTTCACTGGACAGTGCATCCCAGGTAGTTGCAGCAAGCATGTTAGGGATACCTGTGGCCATTGCAAGTCACCTGCCAGAGGTGTGCCTACTGTGCCTGACTGTGCAGTAGGTACGTCATGTGGCATGGGGTGGCCAACAACACTGGCCACGGTCACCAACCTAGCCATCCCAGCCAAGTTTACCATCAAAGGGAAGGGGCCAGCTTCTGCTCTGTGACAGTGGCCAGGAGTAGGACCAGCTTGTGATATATGCCAGTGACCGGGGTCTGCAGCAGTGGCAGGACTGCCCAGACTGGTTCATGGATGGCACCTTCAGGGCATGCCTGAAGCTGTTCAGGCAGCTCTACACCATACATGCTATCCAGTCTGGTGCAGTCCTGTCAGTCATCTATGCCCTCACCTGCACCAGGAGGGTCCAGACCTACACATGGCTGCTGGGCCAGCTCAGCCACCACTGTCCTGCACTAGCTCCCACCACCTTGCTGCTAGATTTAAGCATGCAAGCTGGCACACTGTCCACCTCCTTCCCAGGCGCCAATGCCAGAGGCTGTTTCTTCCACTTTTGCAGGCAGTCTGGCACAGAATACACAACAGTGCCCTGAGGTTCTGCACCAGTACCCATGGACCCAGACCTTGCCCTGCACCTCTGGATGCTGCTGGCATTGGCATTAGTGCCACCTGGTGACATGTCATCTGTCTTCCAGGAAATGCAGGCATGGGAATACATGGTGCAGAACAAGTAGTTGCTGCAGCCAGTCCTGGACTTCTTTGAGGACACCTGGATTGGTCATTCTGGTGCCCAGTCCA
Organism: Neoceratodus forsteri; assembly: GCA_016271365.2. Taxonomy (NCBI): domain Eukaryota; kingdom Metazoa; phylum Chordata; order Ceratodontiformes; family Ceratodontidae; genus Neoceratodus; species Neoceratodus forsteri. Next base: position 1,320,908,846 of record CM028132.1, read on the forward strand.
GGCACTATCGAACAACATTCCCAATCGAGCAATGAAACTGCCATGTGGTGACCATCTAGGGCCTGGCCAGGACAAATAATGCAGTGGAGGGTGGCACAGAGCATTTACTACCAGGCTTGATGCGTGCCAACCCAGCATCTGGAGAATGCTGGACTGCCTCTGAGAGGAAGGCGGCTGACCGTAGTCCGCTCTGAGCAGCTGGTCTCAGTGGCAGAGGTCCCACATGCCCAGTGATGCTATTAGGACCTGAACTCCCATGTCACCACTGTGGTCACTAAATATGATACCCGGAGCCATTATAACTACCTCTGTGGGCTGGCACACTACTTCACCTTCCACAAGTGACCAGCCATGGTCTTGTGGTGGTGTGCACATCATGCTCTGCCACCCATTGACCACCTCCTGACACTGTGAATTTGCTCCTTCATGCCTTTGGCTCAGGCTGGCTCCTTGCCAAGGGGTCAAGCAGTGCCACCCAGTATGGGCACCTGCTCCCCTTCCCTGTTCCTCATAGTCACTTTTTCACGCACGCGCTCCCTGTGCTTTCACCCATCTGGCATTCCTCTGTTCTGCATGCTCACCCTGTGTGCACGGTCACTGCTAAAGTGTGCTTGCCCTTCCTGCAGTTGCCTGTTGTCAGTCACTGTGTGGGGACCAGTACATGGGAGTCACCCACATCACATAAATCCAAGGCTGGGTAGGCAGAAGCCATCATAGGTATTGTGACACTGGGTGAAGCCAGTAACTAGGAGGTTAGGTAGTGATTTATGAGGAGAAGGCTAGGTGAGCCAGCAGCTGGAGGTTAGATGTAGAAGCAAAGCCAAAGAAAACCAACCAATTCCATTATGGAAGCTTAATATTGATGACACTGAAAATACTCAATGGAGGTAGGTATTACAGATGTGGCAAGGCAAGGGCAAGACAACATTTATTTAAAAGATGCCCAATCCTGGAGGATCTGGGCATCATACAAATAAATGAGACACATATCCAGAAACAGATCAATAAAAACACAGAGATAAATATAAACATATAAATAATAACACTTCATATAAACTTTACCCACAGATAAAAAACTAAACATGAGATTACCAACAGCTATAACCAAATCAGATCTGTAAATTGATAAGCTTAATCCAAAAAGGCCTGAGCAAATAGGAGGGCCTTAAAGTCGGACCTTGAATACCTCCAAAGTAGTGGCCCCTTAACCCCCAAGGGGCAGTGAATTCCACAGGACAGGGCAGCGACACTAAAGACCCTGTCACCAGCTGATTTCAACCTTGTCCTGGGAATCACAAGGAGGCCTCCACAGGAGGAACAGAGGGGTGAAACAGAGAGCAGGTACAAGAAGGTCTAACAGATAACCAGGGCCTTGACCATGTAGGGCCTTACAGGTGAGAAGACCCACCTTAAAGAAGATCCTCCACTTGACCGTCGGCCATTGCAGCTCATGCAACACCGGTGTAATGTGGCAGCATTTTGGCTGCCCAGTAAGTAACCAGGCAGCTGTGTTCTGCACTAGCTGCAGTCTATGGAGAGATCCTCCTGCGACCCCAAGGTAGAGTGCATTACAGTAGTCAATCCTTGATGTAACTAAGGCATGCATCAAAGTGGGGAGGTCAGAGGTGGAACAAGGGCTTTATCCTGGCAACATTTCTGAGATGGAAAAAACAGGAGCAGACAGTGGAAGATATCTGCGCCTCCATCGTCAAACTCTATCCAGTATGACACAGATTTAACACCCTAGGGAGGCCTTCATTGGAACAGATCCCAGAACAAGTCCACTTATAATCCAGAAGCCATCCTATCACGCACTCTGTGGGTAGGTGGTAGGAGGCCAGTCAAAGCCAGTAGCTGTTGGTTAGGTAGAAGGAGGCTATGAATGCCAGTAACCAAATCAATGAGGTTTATATAATTGAATTGATATGATTTTTACATGATTACCTTAAATACCATTTAGCTGCACAGGAGCAATAGCAGGAGGTCAGGCAAGCCAGCAGCTGCAAGATACAGCCAGTAATTAAATTAATGAGGAGAATGAAGGAATATGGCAAAGGAACAAGGCAAAATCCATTTAACTTATGTAAAATTATCCCCTTCTACTTGGATTGATGATGGCCCACTATGACATCACAGTTCCCCACTGTGGGAATAGCAGAGAAGCCACAAGCTGAGCACCATGAGACCAAACAGCTAATATAATGACTGCAAGTTTCAGTATAACTAGAAATTAGAAACATACAGGTTAAAACCAGCAGCTATAAGCCAGGCTGTGATTCATCGGATTGAATACATAAGCCAAACTAAAGAAAATTTGATTTATGATTACAAATGCATACCAGTCTTGCATGAGGACAAGGACAACATTAAATTTATGATAGAGGGTAATTTGGACGAGTAGGGCAGAAACCCCAAAACAGTAGAGGCACTCTTTGTTTCCACTCAGTTTTAAGTCTGGGTAGAAGTCAGAAACAAACTGCTGCGGCTTTGGTAAAGGTATGGTTCAGTAAAAGTATGAAATACTAATTTAATAGCTGATTTTTAGTATAGTAATGTAATAGAGCACAAGGGCTATGCTAGAAACAGCACAAAAAATTGAAAGTAAGGAGCTGTAACTGTCTGAGTGGAGCTAACAATGAATGAATTAAGAGCAAAGCTGCTGAGCAACAAACAAAGCACAACAGGGAGTGGCAGCTAGCTGGGGCAGGATGAAGCCTGGACCAGGTGCAAACAATTAAGGTGGAAAAGTACAGGAGACAGCAGAGATGGAGAAACAGCAGTTTGAGCTCAAGCATACAGATAGCAATTGCAGATAAATTGAGGGCTTGTTAAAAGTAGAAAAATGAATGGGATGCTGGAAATACTAGAAAAGCCCAAAAGAAACAAACAAAAAGCAAACAAGCACAGCAGCAGAAACAAACAACTGAAAGAGAGCACAAACACAATGCAGCCAGAGGAAAATATTGACTTAAAAGCAGGAGGTGCACAAACCAGGCAGAGAGTTCAGCATAAGCCAGAAGAAATCCAAGCACAAGGGAAGGAGGAGACAAACACAGCAGAGGGGGTTAGAGCCCAGAGAGAGGTTAGGCAGAGCCTCAATAATGAAAAATGCTTCTGAATGAATCAGGAAGGCAGAGATTAAATAGGTCAGGTTTTGGGGGACTGTTGCTTCAGCTCATTGAACCACAGGCTTAAGCCTTTCAATAATAAATTCAGTCCCCACCTCATGCTGAGACCCACTCGAGTGGCTCCTTATAAACCAAATGCTTCCCCTTTAAATCAGCTCTGAGTGTAATTTAAAATAAATAGAAGGTCCTCATAGAGCTGCTTCTTGCTCAAAGTGGTGGATGTCCAAATTGTCATAAGTAGAAAACCCTGATTAAAGTGAATGTATAAGACCAAGATATTGAAGCTGCACAAATGAAGAGAATTATGAAGCTTTTACTTTCACACTTGTATATTGAGCAGACACCCCAAAATCTAAAGATTAAAAAGCCAGTTTTGGGGGACAATAAATATTAGGTCCTCTTTATAAAACTTATGATAGATTCCAGGGGCTATGATATACAAATTGAGAGATGAGCACTCAGGCAGGAGTCGGGTATAAAGAAAACTAAGTTACAATGTCTTGCATCCAGATCTCAGTGTAATATATTCAGACATGATTGAGTGGCTAATAAATGAAGTACAACAATGTTCAAACAGACAGATTTGAACTGGATGGAGAAGACCAGTTTTAAATGCCCAATAAGAAGATCAGACACAAATTAAATTAATCAGTATTGCATATTGTATTTGATGTCTGTTAGAACAACAATATCTTTGCCAGATCATAATAACAGTCACTGACCAAATCCAAATATCTACCAATGCCTTGCACCTTTTAATTGCATCATGCCTAAGTAGTGCAAACTAGTACAATGGTGAGTCAAAATTAATAGCTGACAAAATGCAGCTGATCAAAATGTATTTGCATAAAGATGCTACTGTTATTTCATGCCAGTGTATTGCTGTTACAGACAATATCCCAGAGTTTACTTGATGATATTGTTGCATGCTGAAAAGCAAATTTTGTAAGGCAAGGCAAGGCAAATTTTATAGTATTTTAGGCGCCCAATCCCTGAGACTCTGGGTGCCTAAAAAGCATAACCATAGAGTACAGATAAAAGAAGAATAACATTTCAAAACAAATAAAATCAGAAAGACAGCTATCAAAATTAGTAACTACTAGCGAAAACCATTTATCTGGTAGATCACTCAGTGAAATCCATGCTAAAGAGGTGGACCTTCAGCCTCAGCTTGAAAACACTAATCAAGGGCCTCTCAGACTGCAGATGGAAGTGAGTTCCACAGGATTGGCACAGAGACACTAAAAGCACAGTCACCCAATGTCTTGAGTTAAACCCTGGGAACATCCAAGAAGACCCTCAAAGAGTAGTGGAGGGAGGGAGGGCATAGATCAGAAGTAGCAGGAGCTCTGACAGGTGGCCTGGACCCAGTCCATAAAAGGCCTTATAAGTGAGCAAGCCCACCTTGAAAAGGACCATCCACCTATCGGCAGCCAATGCAGAGCACACAGGACCAGGATCACATGGCAGGACCTGGATTGGCCTGTCAGCAACTGGGCCACTGCATTCTGCACCAACTGCAGCCTGTGGAGGTCCCCCTGCAACCCTGAAGTATAGAGAGTTACAGTAGTTGAGCATGGAGGTCACAAAGGCATGTACTAGGGTCAGCAGATCTTCAGGCAGAATGAGGGTCTTAATCCTGGCAGGTTCTGCAGGTGGTAAAATCACTCTTCACTACAGATGATAACTGGTCTTCAAAGGTCAGCCTGTGGGCCAGGATCACACCAAGATTACACACTCTTGGAGAAGTCATCAATGGAGTAGACCCCAGGAAAAGCCCTGAGTTCGCTCCAGGTGACAACCATCACACACCTGCAACCTGGGTCGACCACCAGCACCTCTGTCTTATCTGGGTTAAGTCACAGCCAGCTGGAAGCCATCCATTCATTGATTTTAGCCAAACATCTGTTAAACACATCAACAGCACTGGATGTTCTGGGTGAAATGACAAGTACATCTGGGTGTCATCCGCATAGCAGTGAAACTCCATGTTATATTGCTGAATGATCTCAACCAGGGGAGTATATACACTGCGAACAGCATCTGTGACAAGATCGAGGCCTGTGGTACTCCACATGACAGGGGCATTGGGAAGGAGGAAATTCCCATTGCTACCTGCCACCCTATCTGAGAGATGGGACTCAAACCATCAGATGAAAGCACCAGCAAGTCCACAAAACTCACAGAGCCTATCGAAAAGCATGGCGTGGTCCACAGTGTCAAATGCTGATGAGAGATCGAGGAGCACAAGAACTGACCTGTCTCCTCTATCTCTAGCCTGGAGCAGATCATTATGCACCCTAACTAGAACTGTGTCTAGCCTGAAAATCCAACTGAAATTGCTCATAGATGTCAAATGACACAAGGCAGTCCTCGAGCTGCTATGCAACCAATTTCTCAACAAGCTTACCCAAAAATGGTAAGTTGGCATTGGACGTAATTCATCTGGACATCAGGATTGAGGGAAGGTTTCATAAGGAGGGTCTCACCAGTGCTTCTTTCAGAGCCACTGAGAATACCCCTTCCCCATCGAGAACCTGGCAATTCTGGCAAACACCAGGCCAACAGCCTCAGCACATCCCATTAAGCAGCGTCCGGGCTGGCTCCAGTTCACAAAATGTGTGCTTCAATTCTAAGATCACCCCAGTCACTTTGGACACCGCCACTGGCCTAAACTCCTCCCAGACAGGCAGTGTGCCACTATTCCTCAAATCCCAGCTACTGCAAGGTGATTGTCTTCCTGATGGAATCCCGGACCAAAGAGATGACACTCTGTAAAAGAAGAACAGAGCAAATTCATCACATAAAGTTGATGAAAAAGTCTTTTGGCTGGAGACAGGCAGGATGAGGAAGCTGTCTACAGTCCAAAAAGCTGAGAAAGTCTGTTCTTCCTGCCACCATCTCCCTGGAAAGGAATTCTGTCTTTTATGAGATATTGCCCCTTGATACTCACCATAGTAAGATGTAGGGCCAGTTTGTTGGCCTCCAGCTGGGTCTTCTACCTATAATGCTTCAACTTCTGACCCTTGATCTTCATTGACTTGAGATCTCCATCAAACCAGAGGGTCTCAAGTGAGAAGATCTGGGTCATATCTACTCCTCAGAATGATGACATCCAATGCTTCGGAGACCCTTTATTATAGGTGGCCACTGCCTCGCTGGTGTCAATTTCACAAGCTACATCTACTCTAGATAGGTCAGCTACCACCAGTAGTCCTTCTGGGTGCAGACCCTTTGAAGGGCAATAGCTGACCATCTTCACAGGGAAGGACTTTCAGGGGCACCAATATGAATCCCACAGTGCAGTGATCAGACAAACAGACCTGATCAGTCTTAGGCTATCAACCCCAAGACGGAGCTGGAACAGCAGATTGAGTGTGTGACCATGCCAGTCAAAGTCATGACATCACCTGGAGGAGGTCGTAACTGAAATGCTAGGATTAGTCATCGACCCAGGTGTTGAAGTCCCCAGGATTAAGCACCTGGGGACTCAAACACCTGGTCGATGATCAAGTCTGCTACCTCCTGCAGGAATTATTCTTCCAACCCTGGGGACAGAATATAGATAACATAGTGTGAATATTTTCAGTTTGCACTACTTGAACACGATAAATTAAAAGGGCAAAATATTTGTAGATATCAAGATTTGGGACAAGGCTGTTATTATGATCTGGTAATGGTATCCTTATTTTAACAAAAAAATAAAAGATCCTCTCTAAGGGTTATCTAGTAGGTACTCCTGACTTAAGACACAGTATTGAAATGCCAGTAGTGACATGCCGACATGCATGACTGACTTACTCAGTAACTCTGACTAGCAGGAGGGGTTTGTCTAAAATTTAGAGAATTTACTGATGCCAGCATTTACACAGTTCTTAGCCCCACTACCACTACTAGCCACCTTATAGGGATGCTAGTTTATCAGACTCAAATTAAATTCTGTAAACTCCCCACCACTAGCTCTACAAATTGTCTGCTCTCATCTAAAATTACACTGTTCTCTGACATCTTATTGTACAGCTCAACAATGCCCAAACCACTTACCTACAGTCTTGCTCACTGTTACACAAATTTTCCCAATCCCTCAACTCCCCCACCACCATCACTGAAGTGCTAAGGTATGATTGAATAGTGAGTACAGGTGTACCAGACCAAAGTTTGACAGGAAATGATTTAGTAGTTATGACCACAGTATGCATGAAGCCAGAACCTATAGGTGTATCTCCTTCTCTAATGCCGCATTAGATCACCATAACAGAGAAATAAGGATGAGCTGAGGCAGTGACACTCCAGTGAATAGAGGCATCAGTGTAGGCTGAAATGATAAGAAGCCAACAGCCTTTCATGCTTGCTGGACTGCATGACCAGTATGAAAGTTTCACATGCAGATTGCAGCTCCACAAGATCAGAGACTCAGAACAAAGGTCATCCACGCAGGTGCACATGAGAACGTGAAATGGTGGAGAAGGAGGATAACTGGGTTTCTTATAGGCCTTATCATGTGGAGCCATTCTTAGAAATATACCAGCAAGAAACACGAGTGCACAGGAATTAAGGTACATGAATAAATGTATTAAGCAAAAAATGTAGTTAAAGTTATTTTTTTTTGTACAATAAATTCATTATTTTGCTTTAGTTCCTGTGCACAGCTCATTTCTTGCTGGCTTCTCATTCAGGTAGCCAGATGTTTTCTAGTAGATGAAAGGAATGCTTGTGGACTGGTTTTCACTCTCCGACTTTGCACCAAGACTTTATTTGTTCTCTTGACCTTTGAACTTCACTAATAATATCAAAAGAAAGGATGAGCTGTATTTGATTTTTCTCTTTTCTAACTTAATTTTATGTTCAGACAATATAGAATCTATATCTAAGATAATGTTAAAATACTTAACAAGTTGTAATTATGTCTGTTTTCTGGTGGTGTCTTTCATTATTTATCCTTGAGCTTTTGATACACACAGTACTGCCTGAAGCACTGACTAACAGGTCAATATTGCCTATCAGGAGGAAGGATTAAACTTATTCTGTAGCTACTTCTGCAGTTTCATGTTGCCTGCTAATCCATACAACATATGTGCTTTGTCATCTGGTATCTTCCCATTTCCCACTGTACCTTTGCACTTTGAACAGATTACGGTTCTGTTCTCAGAATGACTTCAGACTCATTTTAATTTATTTCATACCTCTGTTCTTTATAGCTGCATAGCATTTTAATATAGCATTTTCACATTTAAAAGTGTTTATCTCCAACTATTTATGTGACCAGATGCCCTTTTCCTTGTGACTTTGGAATTCATTCATAGCAGAATGGAAAAGGCAGTATGAAATGAGACAGTGTGCTACATATGTTTAATCTTATGTGATCTCATATCTGTAGACTGGCTGACTTTATTATGATTTCAAAGGGTCTGCACTCCAGTACTGAAAATATGTACACCATTTAGCATGGAAAGCTAAGTAAGTACATATCCTGTGTACCGTTTGATCTGGTGCATTTGGGAAACTTTAGATGAGAGCATGAAACATTTGTGTAGCTGATAGTGGTGGTAGTGAGGTGACAGAATCAAATTTGAGTCTGGATAAATTAGCGTCCACAGGTTATGTGTGTGTGTGGGGGACCAAGAATAATATAAATGCTGGCATCAGTTAAATTCTGAATTTCAAGCAAACTCATTCTGTGAGTCAGAGATGGCATTTCAAATTGAGGTTAACTGTCTCAGATACTGTTTCCTTCACCACTAGGAAATATATTCTGATTATATGTTCACACTCACCCTTGCATTCCAGAACAGTATTTCATGCTACATTGAACTCCCTGTGTGGTGTACTATATTTGGGATTTTATGTTTGCTTATAATGCTCTGAACCCTATGAATAAATTTGCCCCATGCTGACCCACTGAAAGCATGCTTCAGATAAATCACTGAGCCTCCCTCCTTGCTGAGACCCACTGTGAGGGTAATTTAAAATAATTAGAAACCCCCACCTAAAGAAGCTACTTGCTCAAAGTGGGCTGATGTCCAAATCGTCAAAAGTAGAAAAGCCCAGTTAAGTTAAATGTACCAGACCAAGCCATTGAAGCTGCACAAATAAAAAGCCATATAATGCCTTTACTTACACACCTGTATATTGAGCAGATACTCTAAAAACTTTAAAATAAAAGCCAATATTTTGGGACTATATGTATTAGGTCTTGTTCATAAAACCTATGCTTGATAACATGGGCTAATATATGTAAATTGTATAGTCAAGTGCTCAGGCTGGAGACAAGTTTAGGAGGATTAGTTTACCATTTCTTGCTCACAGGTCTCAGTGTACTATATACAGACATTACAGAGGCGGTGCATAAATGCATTACAACAATGTTACAGTATTCTCTGTTATCCTTTTGTATACATCAACAACCTACCCAAACACGTACCCACACACTCACACACTGTCATACAACTTATCATAAAACTCCAAATATTAGGGAAAGTACTGATTTGTTGGGCAAATGTAAGGGACTGATATGGGGTGCACATTACAGCTGGTGACTATTGAAGTCTATAGCCTGCATACTGTACTTCTATTCATCACCACCAGGGCCTGGAAGCAGCCAGTTTTTTCATTAAGAACAAACTGACATTCCCCATGCTTTTTACTTGGGACCTTGGAATTTAGTTTAATATACAACTATTTAACATTCAACAAATAATTTTTTTCATAGGTATGTGTCACAATTATGGAGCGGCCTTCACCCCTCTTATGCCAATTTATTTATGGTCCTCTTTGATTAGAGATTTATCTATAATGCAATCCATAATCAATACCTGAACCATATTATTTTGTGGTTTAGGCCTATTGATGATGTGATATTTATGTGGTCTGGTGATGATACTTTGATACCTTCTTTTGTGAAACAGCTAAATGAGAATTATATGAATTTGGAATTCACATATGAAACTAATACAAATGTGATAACTCTTTTAATTTAAACCTTATGGGTGTTTCTGGGCAGGAAATGTCTATTACAACTTTTCATAGGAATACAGCAGCTAATGTTTTTCTCCATGCTGATAGCACACTTCCTAAAATATAATTTACTCCATACCTCAGGGAGAAATGATTCATCTAATACATAACTACTCAGATGATATGATATTCTTGGAACTGGCCACATAACTGAAACACAGATTTCTGAATAGGAGCTACAAGCCATAGTATCCTGGATGAGGCTTTTGCAAGATTCATAAACTCAGTCAGAATGACCGTTTGATCCCACAAGAATGAAAAATAAAAATATTGCCAGTGGTACTCATTCCACTGCAATGAAGGACAAATCTGTTGTAACTTTTGTCACAGATGTGAATTGCCTTGCAGGTAGAATTGAGGTGTAATACATAAGCGTAAACTTATTTTACTTACAGGCCCTATGTTAAAAGAAAAATTTTCCCAAACCAAGAATTAATTTCAACAAGAATAGGAGTACTGGTGACAGGATTTACATAGCCACTTTACAGCTTCCACACAGGGTGGGGTTCGATTGCTAAGGAGGAAACCATCTTGATTTTTGAAAGGTGTCAGATGTAACAACTGCAAGTATGCAGCTACAGGAATAAATTTAGTAAGGATGATGAAACCTTTAAAATCAAATATTTTTGACTTGCATAAAACAATTTGTTGTATACATGTGCTGGTGTGATTGTGGCCTTTATTTTGTGGAAAGGATAACCAGGCCTGCCAAAACCTCATACAAGAACATGTTAGGGCTATTATTAATGGTAATGTCCTAAATACTTTTGGTGCACACTTTGCTGAAGTCCATGATTTTAAACCTGATTGTTTGTGGTTTATGGTTCTTGAAAATGTTGCCACACGTCACAGAGGTGGGGATAGACTAAGGAGTTTATCGCAAAGAATACTAAATGGATCGTTATTTTAAAAATTGCCTTTCCATGAGGTCTGAATAATGAAATGGATTACAGTTCATACTTGTAAAATCAACATTTTGAAATGCTATTTGAAGTAATATTTGTTTCATATTTTTAAAACTCTTCTTCTTTCTATTGTAGGTACATTTGTCTCTTATGAACATAAATTTCTGGTTCCCATACGTCTGATAAATTCACCAAATGGAGATTCACTTCTTTACTGTTTGGTGACAGATACAGGCCAATTGCACTGAGGAAAGGAACTTTGTCTGTTGGTTGTTTTTGTTCCTGTTTATCATTCCCATCCCACTCTCTTTTCCTCTCCCCACCCCAACAAATCACCATCATTATTTACATTGGGATTCACTTTGCTCCCTGCCAGACCCTCACTTTCCACCTCCATTCTTCCCTTCCCCTTTTTTCCACCTCTGCTCTTTTTCCACTTTTTCTTCTCTTTTCCCTCAATCAAAGCTCTCCTCCTTTTAGCTATTTTCGTTCCTAATAGACAAGATGATGCTTCTTATTTGGATCTGCTTCCTTTATTTCTCTTTTCTTCTTTTTCCAGTTGTTATAATCTTCCTTTTAGTATATTGCTTTTTGATACTGATAACTAGTTTGTGCTTACAGGGTTTATATACTGTTGGCACCCTTTGCAAACTGTGTGAGAGGCCTTTGGAACCATGCATTTCTGCTTAAAGTTGAACCAGCATACTAGTCTGTGGTGATTTGCATATGCAGCCCATGATGCTTTGCATTGTGGGGCATGTGTGATTTTATATTTCATATATATATATATATATATATATATATGTGTGTGTGTGTGTGTGTGTGTGTGTGTGTGTGTCTGTGTGTAGTGTTGTAGCAGTTGCCTATATTTTCATTCCCAGTACAGACTGTGTACATTATTATTAATAATTGATATACAGGTTTATTGTGTTTTATCACTTTAAATTCACTAGTTAAATTGGTGGTTTGTCTGTCCAGCCTTTAGACCCACCCCTGATGAAGGCCCTGTGTGGGTTGATGCACTGGGGCTGTAGGGTGCTGTATGGGACTCAGTGGTGCTGGAATAAACTCCATTGTTCACTTAATTTAAAAGAGTCTGCTGTTTTTCCACAAGTGTGGAGATTACCGTTTTTCTAAAGTGAGGGCTAGCTGCCACTAGTTGCCTTGCTCTGCACAGAATGCTGTTACCAGAAGTGCCCCATTTTCTATATGTGATTGGGCACCTGTATATTGAGCAGATGCTCTAAAAAATAAAATAAAGACAGTCTTTGAGGGATTATTGTTATTAGGTCCTGTTCAGAAAATAAATATCATAGATTGAAGGGCTGTTATATGTAAGCTGGATAGTTGGGCACTCAGGCAGGAGTCAAGTTTAAAGAGGTCTTGTTTACTAGTTCTTGTCCAAAGGTCTCAATGTACTATATACAAACATTACAGGGTGGTACATAAATGCATTATAACAATGTTACAGTATTCTCTGTCATCCATTTGTATTCATCAACAACCCCACCAACACTTACCCACACACTCACACACTGTCACACAACCTACCTCAAAACCCCATAACCCCCCACCATCACTAGAGTACTTATGTAAGCAGTAAGACACAATGGGGTGTACACTGTGCTGCGATAACCACATGCCCATGGGTGTAGTGAGGCACAAGGCTGCAGGCTGAGTGCATTCGGCCCTGGAGTGTGGATATCATAGCCCAATGCACACCATTGGAGTGTCTTATTGCACTTATGAAATGAGCTTTAGTTTTTAAAATATGTGTTTAAAAGTTGATATGACTATGTGGGGTTTAGCTAAAGTAGTCCCTCCACCTACTGTGACTACACTGATTTTACAGCTTTTCTTTAGGTCTTTTGACCTAATGGAGAATCCATCCTTTTTCTTCCTTTTAGTTTTGTACTACAGTATTGCAGCTCAGCAACCTCAATGTCCCTCACTGCCCAATCAACTTGTAAAATTAAAGAAGGATACTTTTTATTTCATTTGTTCTGTGTTTTTTTTGTCAGTTTTGTGATTTTAGAGGCAGGGATATGATGGTGTGAGGTTCAGTCTCTTCATGTCAGCTCTGTTCTGGCACTGTAACTTTGAGATCAGAGAGACACACATTTGTTACTGTGGTCCCAGTGACCATAATGTGTTTTTTTTCTTTGGAAACATTATATTGATGGTACAAAATTTCAATCCAGAGTTGGGGGAGTGTATGCAGACACATGGCAGAACAATGCAGAGTGCAAAATGTAATGGCTCTGAGTCTGAGCACAGAAAGGCAGATTTGTTGGGCTGACAAAAAGTAATGGGAGTGTCAAGAACTACTTACATAAAATAAATAAAACACTCTGGGACAGATATTCAGAACATTGCCCCAGGGCTAAATTAGCACTGCTTGGCGGGCAAACTTAGCCCAGAGCACAAAGCAAGCTATATTGAAAAGAAAATAGTCCAGTGCTAATTCGTTGAATATAAGTAGTTCAAGGAAGCCGGGCAAACTGTTAGGGAGTGCAGGCAAACAGCCCGGGAATAAGACAGCACTGAATATGGCAACAGGGAAGTGCAAACTGCAACTGCAGCTCATTAGACTCTGTAGCAAGTCAGTGTTGCAGATGGAGAACATTGTGTGCGATTGCATAGAGATGTCTCACATCTACTGCAAACATACCTCTCAACCCCCTGCCTCATAAATCAGGGACAAGGCTTAAAAATCAGGGACAAGGGTTTAAAATCAGGAACACATCTTAAAATTGGTGATATCCACTCAGGAAGCTGGTAGTGTAAAATGCATTTTCTAAGGAAGAACACATCTGTAACATTAATGTTTGGCATTATTTTATGCTTATAGCCCCACTGATTGGTCATGGAAACGCAATTTTAGAGAGACAGAGTAAAAGTCTGAGGTAAAATCAGGGACGTCCCTGAAAATTAGGGACAGTTGAGAGGTATGACTGCAAACAACAATGTAAGCCACACTGCAGAATTGTGCTATGCTGAAGTAAGGTTTGCCCGGGGCTAACCCGATTGCACAGAGTGCTAACACATTAGCCCAGTCCAAACTGGTTAACCTGGGCAAATGGAAGCTATATTCAAAGCTCTCATGCAAATGAGCCTACTTAGGTAATCCGTGGGCAAACAGGCACATTTGCATCTCATTATATGCTGCTTAGCATACATAATCATGCAGTTTGCCTGGTGCTACTGCATGGTGCACACAGCTCCACCTTTTGATTGGAATGGAAGTACAGGCTGATGCTGCAGGCCAAGGCATGCCTACAGCAACCCTTTTGGTCGGAATGAAGTACAGGCTGGAAGCAGCAGGAACTGTGTGCCAGCAGGCACAGTCAGTGCATACAGCGTACTAATGCATCTGTGCAAGCATAACCTGTATATGTGTGTGTATATATATATATATATATATATATATATATATATATATGTGTATATATATATATATATATATATACTCACAGATCAATAGCTAAACACAGACACACTGCCTGTCGCCACTGTGGCCATACATGCCTGGAGGATGCCCCCCACAACATAGGTACCCTACTGCAGTAGTGGGTGACTTACCGTGGGGTGACACAATGCACGGACAGCCTAAGGTGAACCAGGTAGAGTGGGAGGCCATAGGCATATAACTAAACTTCTCTACTGGTACTATATTGCCTCCTTCCCTCCCTCCACCCGCCCCACCCAAAGGCAGCTTTACTTTTATAGGCACAGGATTTGACTGACAACAGGAACTTCCTGTTTGGGAGCAGGAAGTGAGTGATCACAGAGCCACCAAAGACTCACCATCCAAAAGGGCAAGAGTAGCTCTCTGTCCCCCCAGCTGCTGGAGGTCTGACTCTGAGCAAGTAAGGAGACTACTGAGAAATATAGGAACTTCTTGTCTCAGAACAGGAAGATCAGGAGCTAAAAGGCACAGAGGCAGTACAGTAAGTAGGGGAGAAAAAATAAACAAACAGAGGAAAGAGTAAGTATTCCAAACAACAATTAGGGGTCCAGAAAAAGACATGATGGGAGTGGTGCTGCAGTGGCTGTGAGCAGCAGTCTTCCGGGAGATGTTCTGGAGGATGCGGTTGTCCCATCTGCAGGCACCTCTCTGGGCTGAGAGAGGAGATTGCTCATCTCCAGGCTGAGTTGGCCAGGATTGGGACCTCCTCTCCCACCCAGGGACCACCAGGGTCACTGCCATTGCCTCAGAGGTTGCCAAGAAAAGGAGTGGTTGGACCACAGTGGACTCCAGGAAGGGTGAGGGTAGTGGAATAGAGGTGCATCCTCCAGTTGTACCTCTCCACAATTTCTATGCCATTCTGGAAAAGTGTGGTTCCTCTCTGGAGGCACCCACAGTGAGATCAAGGAAGATACTGGGAACCTCCACAAGGAGACCCACAGGAGGGTGGCATGGGATCCCACAGGAAGGAAACAACTCCTGGTGGGGTCTCCATTATTAGGAAGGTAGAACTGGGGAGGAAGGGAGATGGAGGTAGGGCCTGCCTGGCTCCATGGCTTGGAGGGACAGGGAGTGAATCCTCAGGATCGCAGGAGCAGCTGCACAGAGGAGGGAGCTGGATGTCATTATCCACCTAGGGACAAATGACCTGGCTAAGAAAGGATAAGAGCAGTGCAAGAAGCATTTGTGGAGATGGGGAGGCCTTGGAAAATAGCATGCTTGGTAACCTTCTCGGAGATGCTGCCTGTCTATGGCATGGGTGAGGCTAGGGTGCTCCACACCATGGGATTCAATCAGTGGTTGAAAAGCTGTGCAGAGCTCAGGGATTTGGCTTCATTGGGGACTGGGGTCTCCTGGAGGGATGCAGGCCTATACTGGTGTGATGGTCTGCATCTGTCCAGGAGGGAACCAGAATCTAGGTGATAGGTTTAAATGCTTAATTGACAAGCATTTAAACTAGCCAGGGGAGGCACTGTAGAGGAGCAGGAAATCTAGCCCCCAAAATCAGGGTACTAAGTGAGGTAGACACCAACATAGATGTCGATAAGGAGAGCTCAGGGGTAAATGGAGATAGTGACAAACTAATAAGGACAGGGATGGGGCAAAAGGGTAAGGCCATAAAGAAATGGAGGTAATGAGTACCAATGCCGTAGTCTGGGCAACAAGCTCCCTGAACGGGTGGCCTTGATGCCTGGATATCATAGCAGTCACAGAAACATGGTACACAGAGAAAAATGACTGGGCTGTTAACATACCAGGGTACACAACCTACAGGAGAGACAGGGAGGGAGAAGAGGGGTGGAGTACTTTCATGTAAGGGAAGGGATAAAAGCAACTGAACAAAAAGTAAACAGGGAGGAGAGGAGGCACTGTGGGTCACCTTAGAGACTGGAAATGGCACCACAATCTGCATAAGGGTTGTATACAGACCCCATGTCGGGGAGAGGAATGGACTAGGATATGATAGAACACATACTTAGGATGACAGAGAAAGGGACATACTGTTGATGAGGAACCTTAATATGCCAGATGTTAACTGGAGCACCTTTGCTGCAGCCACATCCAAAAGCAGGGCCATTCTCAATGCCCTTCAGGTGGCTTGGCCTCAGAGAGCTAGTTTTGGAACCTACTCATGAGGGAGCAATCTTGACCTCATACTCATACACGGGGACAGTGAGAGGATCTCAGATCTAGAAGTGGGTAGCCATTTTGGAACAAGTGACCACCAAAGAGTGTGGCTCATGATAAACTCAGCTACAGAGTCAAGCCATACAATAGTGAAGGTTCTGGACTTCAGGAGGGCTGACTTTGGCAAGATGGGAGAGAGCCTTAGAAAAGCACTAGCAAACAGGCTAGAAGGAGGGTGGAGCAACAATGGGGAAATATCAAAACTACCATCACAGAGGCAACAAGCCTTTGTGTGAAGCAAATAAAGAAATTAAAACAAAAGAAAAGCCACTATGGTTCTCAAAAGAGGTGGCGGTGAAGGTTAGGAGAAAAGATAGCATTTAGGAAGTATAAGGAAACACAGAAGGAGCAGGACAGAGAACTGTACCAGTTAAGGCAGAAGGAAGCAGGAGGGTAGTCAGACTAGCAAAGGCACAAACTGAGAAAAAGATAGCCAACTCGGGTTTGAAGGGGATAAAACCTTTTATATGTATATCAGGAGCATAGAAAGACAAAGGAGGATAATGGCTGAATAGAATGGACGGTGGGGGGAGCAGGGGGACAGTGAAAAGCAGGGATACTGAATGAATACTTCTGTTCAGTATTCACAAAAGAGGAGGTGGGAGGTGCCTAATCCAATTAACAGAAGCACTCTGGATAGGGGTAGATCCCAGTCCTTTCACAGAAGAAAGGGTTCTGAAAGAACTCCTAAAACTGAAGGTGGACAAAGCAATGGGGCCAGATGGAATTCATCCCAGAATTCTAAAAGAATTAAGCAGAGAACTAGTGACACCACTGACTACCCTTTTAACAAATCATGGGAGGATGGTGTGGTACCTGAGGACTGGAGGAAGGCAGATGTGATTCTCCTTCACAAAAGTGGGACCAAGACAGAGGCAGGAAACTACAGACCTGTCAGTTTGACCTCTGTGGTAAGAAAGTGATGGAATCACTTCTGAAGGAAAGAACTGTTGAGTACCTAGAGGTCAATGGGGCTGAGGACCCAAGGCAGCATGGGTTAACAGTGGGAAGGTCATGTCAGATGAATCTAATTGATTTTGTTGACAGGGTGACCAAAGTAGTAGACCAGGGAGAGGCTATGGACATGGCCTACCTAGACTTATCAAGGCATTTAACACAGTCCACAAAGATTAATAGTCAAATTAGCCAGCCTGGGTGGGTCCCAGGGTGGTAGCCTGGAAAACATTGGCTGGACAACAGGACACAGAAAGTAATTTTAAATGGAGTCTACTCTGAAGAAAGAGGGGTTACTAGTGGGTACCACAGGGTTCAGTACTGGGTCCAGTCCTTTTAATGTCTTTATAAGTGACTTTGCAGAGGGACTGGAAGGAAAAGTATGCCTCTTTGCAGATGAAACAAAGATCTGCAACAGGTTTGATACACAAGGAGGTGTGGAAAGGATGAGAAGGGACTTGGCAAGGTTGGAGGAATAGTCAGAAGTATGGCAGCTTGATTCAGTGCAAAGAAGTGCATAATAATGCACCTGGGAAACAAAACCCTGGGGAAGATTGCACAATGGGGGTAGTGACAACAACAAAATGGAAAGGACCTGGGGGTAATCATATCAGATGACCTTAAGGTCGAAGCAATGTGAGAAGGCGGTAGGGAGGGTTCCGGGATACTGGGATGTATAGGAGAGGTATCACCAAGAGAAAACAGGAAGTTGTTATCCCCTGTACAGACAGTTGGTGAGACCCCATCTATAGTACTGCATCCAGTTCTGGAGACCCCATCTCCGCAAGGACATAGAAAGGATGGAGGCAGTTCAGAGGAGGGCAACTAAAATGGTGCAAGGTCTGCAAGAGAAGCCATACAAGGAGAAACTAAAGGAGCTTAATATGTATACCCTTGAGGAAAGGGAGGAGGGGGACATGATAGAAACGTTTAAGTACCTCAGTGGAATCAACAAAGTCCAAGAGGGTAGTGTCTTTCAGAAAAGAGATGTGCAAGAACAAGGGACACAATTTGAAGATAGAGGGAGATGGCTCAGGGGCAATGTGAGGAAGTATTTTTTCACAGAGAGGGTGGTGGATGCATGGAACAGCCTTCTTGAGGAGGTTGTAGGGTCTAAAACTGTGGGAGAATTCAAGAATGTATGGGACAGACATAAGGAAATTTTTGTGGGGGTAGGAAGAAATAGGTTGTTGGTTAAATAGGATCTGTAACTTATCCTGTAGGTAGGGAAATGGGCAGACTAGGTGGGCCAAGTGTTCCTTATCTGCCGTCAAAGTCTATGTTTCTATGTTTCACTAGGATATGCAGCATATCCATTAGATAGGGAACAGGGCAGATTGGCTGGGCCAGGCAATTCCTTCCTGACTCCTGGAATTTTAGCAGGCACAGACTCCATTTTGTGCAGAACATCACCCCCATCGCTTCCGCCTCTCTCTTCTCACTCCTCTGAACTTTATCTCTTTATCTGTTTCACTCCCACCTTAGCTACCCATGCCCCCCGATTTAGCTAGTGCCTTGCCCATCCCTTGCTCTGCTCTCCTAAACCCGTGATTTTCCTTCCTGCAGATCCTTCAGCCCCAGACAATGTGCACCTCACAGTGGCTGCGGCTTCCTCAGCCAGCTGGCCACGCCACCTCTTGGAGCCGCTGGGGACCCTCACAAGTTGGATCCTCCAGCCCCTGACTGGAGCTTACCTCGCAGCAGCCGTGGCTTCCTCAGCCAGCCACCCCTTGCCTCTGAGAGCCTGGGAGACCCTACTTAAGCTGGGTAGGAACACTGGCTGCTACAGGACCGCACTGAATGGCTCCAATTGGCCACTGGTTGCTGCCTCCATGCCTTGATTGGTCTCCTGTTTCATGCTCGGCCACTGGATTGGCTCGGCTGATTTCTGACTGAGTCCACGATTATCTGGGCTCCTCGTCCCATAGCTTTGTACTGCATTGTGCAGTAATTTTATGCCCCCCTCCTTCACCTCCTACCTTAATTAAATAGACCCTTGCTCCGCCCCTACTCTTAGCTCCCTCCCAACTCCTTCCCTGTGACCTCCTCCCACCCATCTCCTTTCTCTTGGCTCCCCACCCTGTCTTCTTTCAATCTCTCCTACTGTCCTGGCATACCAGCAATGCTGCTCTTCCTCCCTAACTCAAGGTTACCTATCCCAAGCTGTGCACACATACTCCTCACCTGCTCTGCTTTACCTGCCCTTGAAGATAAAATGGCTCTACCTCTCCTTCACCTCTACTTGATTGTCTTGTTCTCCTGCTCCCTCCACTCTACCTCCTGGTGCCAGCAATCCCCTGCTACCCCTCACCCACCAGATTGATCATATTTTCATTTACACTGGTACTCTACCCACTGCACACAGTTCCCATTTCCCATCCTCTGCTGGATATGGCTCCCAGCACCCATGGAGTCATAACAAAGGACACATAAACATTTGTTCCCATTCCACCTCTGGCATGCATGACTGCCTTCTGGGACTACTGACAACTATGTTACCCTTGCTCACACAGTAAGCATTCCAGGAAAATCTCTCTCTCAGGCAACTAAGATGGTACTCCCAAAGCTCCTACTGCTGCTTTCTGGAAACATTCACCTCACCCTGGACCTGGACCGCATCACCTCTAGCCCTGGATACCACCTAAGGCACACTAGGTTGCTCACCCTTGCTTCTTTAACATCTGCAGTCTCCTGCCTAAACTCGATGCCCTACAGCTATTCACTAACCAGCACAAACCAGACATCCTTGTGGTTATTGAAACCTGACTCTCCTAAAATCCCTGATGTGGCAGTTACCCGCCAGGATACAACATCTCTGACTTGATAGGAAGGCAAAAGAGAAGGTGGTTGTGCCTTATACCTCAAAGACTATCTCCAGGGACACCTATTAAAACTCCCCTCTGAAACGCATCCTCTCAGATTCTTACTGTCAAGGTTCTGTTAGGGGCCCAACAAAACACTGACAATTGCCGCGAGTGTACATACCTTGAAAGAACAAAGGAAAGCACTCAACGCTGTGTTGGACCTTGCCAGATCCCAACCCCTGGCTCAGAGATAATCCTGATGGGCAATTTCAACATCAACTGGCTTGCCCGGAGGCTGGTGGTTATCAAGATGCCATCTCCTCAGTCAACCTCACCCAGCTAGTCGACTCACCCACTAGGCTCAGCTACAAACAGGCAACAGCACACTCCTGGACTGGATTCTCACCAGTCACCCATCCCGCCTCACAAACATTTCTGTCCTTCCTGACTCTCTAAGTGATCATTCCCTGTCATCTGCAAATGGTACAACAAATGTGCAATGCCACCCCAAAATTAATACACAGCAGAGTCCTTGCACATGGGCAACTTAAACACCTAAAATCCCACCTCAGTCTGCAAGATTGGACCCTGATCTACAATGCTACGGATACTAACTCTGCCCTCGATCATTTCATAGAGACCTTTATCGCTGCCTGTGACTCCTATGACCCTGTCAAAACATGCAAAGTCAAAGGTCTAAGCAACCCTGGCTCTTTGCTGATCTATTGGCTCAACTCAAATCCAGGGACCACCTTTGGTTTCTAGCTCATGCCACAGGAAAACAAGTTGACATACAGAAGTATAAATGGGCTCGCAACGCCTGCACTAAACTTGTCTACCTACAGAAAAGTTCTTACTACAAAGATGCCCTTACAAGCACCTGGGGTAATGGGAAATCCTTTTGGAACAACATAAAAGAAGTTACCAGGAAGCAGCAAAACTCACCTTCTATGCTGGTCATTGATGAGATCTGCAACGCTTGACCTACTACCATTGTTAACTCCTTCAACATGGCATTCACAGACCTCAGTGCTGTCCTTCTGCCTGGCTTCCTCAATGAAGATGACCCCCAACTATCCCTTCGAGACCCCCTCTTTCTTCCAATCTACCCTTGTTCTACTTCAAATCAGTCAAAACACGAAGTCTGCAACTACATTAAGAAAGCAATAGCCAGGTCTAGGTTTAGTAGGGACACCTCGACCTCAAACTACTGTCCCTCACCCTTGAAGTGGTTCTCCAACCGCTAACAACATTTTCAATCTATCCCTCACCCTTGGCCAGTTCTCCTACAGATGGAAATCAGCCACCGTTACTCCGGTCCACAAGAGTGGGGACAGGGCTCTGCTTGGAACTATTGCCCCTATCTCTATATTACCCCCCAAGGCCACGCGTATTGTGTCTGACCAAATTACAGAATACCTCCACAAATATGATATCGTCTGCCCCACAACAGCACGGTTTTAGAAAAGGACACAGTACTACATCTGCCCTTCTCGAATTCACTGGAGCAATAGCCTCCTTACGGATCAGTCTTCATAGACCTTACTAAAGCTTTTGATACCATCAATCACCGCCTACTTATCTCACAGTTGCTTAATGCTGGCATATCCCTGAATCAATGACATGGTTTAAGAGCTACTCGAAAACCGCTCTCAAAGAGTGAAAATAGCTGACTTTTCTCTGAGGCTAAACCTGTATGCTCTGGGGTTCCACAAGGTTCCATTCTCAGACCTCTTCTCTTCAGTCTCTTTCTGAATAGTCTTCCTCAATCCTGTCTGGAGCAAATCCTTCTCATGCCAATGGCGGTCATCCACTCCCTCACAGGACCTCACCTCCTCCGGATCAAACTCCAACATGGCTTCTCCTCGGTTGAGAGCTGGTTCAGCACTCATAAACTGGTACTTAACTATAAAAAAACAAAACCATGATGTTCTGCAGTTTGCATAATAAGCACCGTCCCACCTCTCCATCTCCAATGGCTAGGTGAAACCCTGGAACAAGTAGTATCCTTCAAATACCTTGGGGTCACCATCGATTATAACCTCTTGTATTGGTCCCACACTGATAATGTCACCAAAGTGGCCAATACTTTGTGCTTACTCTTCAGGCACAGGAAATGCCTCACCTCTGATGTCTTATGGATCACAGTCCAGAGTTCAGTAGTTGCAGCAATTGACTATGGCCTCATCATTTACAGATCCGCCTCCTCCTCCGCCCTCAGATGCATATCCATGGCCCTCAACAAAGCTTGTCGACTTATCACCGGGTCTGACTGTCTCACCCACACATGTGACCTATATGCTCAAACTGGGTGGCTCCAACTCTCATCCGCATTAAATACCAAACATGCCTTATGGCTAAAAATCAATTATGGGCCTTGTCCTCCTGGTGTTCAAGCTCCCATCTGGCCTGCTGTGAGCTGTGAATCGTCATCCCACTAGGGGCTCGGAATCTCAATCACTACTCATCCCAAGATGCCGGACTAAACTGGGCCAAACATCCTTTGCTTATAGAGCTCCTAGCTGGTTAAATGGCCTAAACAGTGACATCTCCTCCATCCCTAAGTTTAGACCCTTCAAATCTAAACTTAGCCTACACCTAACTACCTCCAGCTCATGTAACTCTCATCCCTAACCTTTCTGTATCTAGCACTTGTTCACCCCTCCTCCCCTACCCCCTACCCCTCTACACCCCCATACTGCACTTTCTACTGCACTTTCTGTGTTATGTGAGACCCTGACACTAGCCACTGGCTGCATTTTTGTGAATTGCCAAACTCGTGATAATATTGTGTACCCAGTCCTTTGTTAATCAATCTGTTTACTGAATCCATTGTACTCATGTGTTTTACCAGTGTAGCCTGTTATACTGACATAATGTAAACCTTTGTAACCTAACATGTCACATTGTTCTACCATGTATTATATCTCACCTGACATGGAACCTTTGTAAAAGAGCCTTGGCTCAAAGGTATTTGTAATCCTAGATTAAATAAATAAATAAATAAAATGATTCCTGTGCCCATGTGTGCCTGTTACACACCCTGGCATACCCTCAGCTCTTGTGTCACTGAAAAGAGGGACACGGACATATGTGGACACTCATGATGAGGGACAGGGCAGTTGCAGGGGTAGAATGAGGATATCCCTCATAAACAGGAACAGTTGAGTGGTATGCACACTGGTAGGCTAGTGTCTCTCCCCTCCCCAGCATGGTCCCCGACCTCTGGTAGCCCTGACAATCAAAGAAATACCTGGTGATCTAGTGGTCCCCCCCCCCCAGCACAATCCCGACCCCGGACAAGTAATATTTAAGATCATTTCCTGGAAGTCTAGTGGTTCCCCCACCCTCACGCATGTATCCTGACCCCGGTACATATTAAATTACATTTACCTGGTAGTCTAGTGGTCCCCGCCACCGCACATATCCTGACCCCGGTGCACATTTTAAAAGTACATTTTCCTGGTAGTCTAGTGGTCCCCACCCCACGCATGTATCCTGACCCCGGTGCACATTGTAAAAGTAAATTTGCCCTGGTAGTATAGTGGTCCCCTCACTCCCACACGTATCCGACCCCCAGTGCACATACTAAACAAATCTTCCTGGTAGTCTCAGCGGTTCCCCCACCCAGCAGTGACACTCTGCTCCTCCCAATAATGTCTGAGAACAGAGCTAGCGACTGGCTCAGCCCTCCTCTCACCACTATGGCGGCTGCTGACTGAGGTAGGAAGGAGGGCTCCTCACCCCCCACCAGCTCTGTTCTCAGACATTATTGGCAGGAGCTGGGTGGAGGGACCGCTAGACTACCAGGGAAGACGAAGTTTAATATGTGCACCAGGGGTTGGGATACGTGCATGGGGTGGGGGGGACCACTAGATCACCAGGGAAGATTTTATTGTAATATGTGAACCGGGGTTGGGATACTTGCATTGGGGTGGTGGGACCATCAGGACTACCAAGGAAAATGTACTTTAATATGTGCACCGTGGCCGATGTGTGCATGGGGGTGGGGGACCACTAGACTACCGGGGAGACTATATTCTTTGGGGAACAGGGGTCAGGATACGTGCTGGGAGGGGAACCACCAGACTACTGGGGAAATAAGGATTGTTTACGGGGAACAGGGTTGGGATACATGCTGAGGGGTGGGGAATCACTAAACTACCAGGGAGATGTTATTCTATGGGAACGAGGGTTGGGGATTGTGCTGGGGTGGGGGACCACTAGTACACCAGGGATTAGGTGTGCTGTTACTGGACATGGGGGTCAGGTTTATGTGATGGGGGTTTGGGGCACCGCTGCCTTAGCGCTGCAATAAAAGCAGCTTTTTCACGGTGTGTAACTAGCACGCACTACAATTGTGCTAATGCCTGTGGTGCGGAACTATGCTTTGAATATGCCAGTGCACCAGCATTCAGGGCCCCTCTCTCTGTCCCTCCCTGCATAAATTATGGTTAGCGTTGGCACTAACACCTAGCGCCCGGCGCTAACTGTACTTTCAATATTGCAGTCTGGCTCAAAGTTGGCACTAGTCCAGCACAACGGCTTTGCACCCAGTGCTGAGCTTTGAATATCTGTCCTTCTGTACTACTAATCTTGCTTGGGATGCATGGCTGCTGAGCCCTTCCAATCACAGCTCAAATTGGTGATAGCAGGAACTGCAAACTCAGTTGCTCTGATTGCAGTGCCTGCCTACTTGCTTGTTTCTTAGAGGGCTAGGTTTGGTGCATATCCACTACAATCACAGCTTCAAATCTAAACATTCACCAAATGTTCCCATCCTCTCCCCACATTAGCTGGCGAAAATTTAGGCTTCAAATTGAAGCCTCTGCCTGACGGTTCCCTCTACCCGCCCCACCCACTCAAATGCAAAATTTCAAACCTACTTGCTCACTCACGTTACTTTTGGCTCCTTATCATCTGTAAACAAAGCAATGAAAAAGGTACTGACAGCAATTATAAAAATAGAATACTAAGATTTCTTACCAATACCAAGACAGGGACCTGGTGATCCCGGGTACAGGCTATACCGAAGAGATAGGAAATACGGAGAGGAGGTGGGGTAGCTATTTATGTAAGAGAGGGATAAGGCGTACTCAGCGAGGAGAGTTATGAGGGTAGAATGAAGCATTATTGTTACAATTCCAAGGTTCAAGGAACAGGACACCCAGGATGGGGTGGTATAGGCCACTGTCTCAGATGGAGGACTTTTCAAATCAATTAAATTTTTATTTAACCAGGATAACACAGTTGAGCATGTTCATTTACAAGGTAGTCCTGGAAGAACACAATTTACAATAGCAAAATACAGAGACAAGATACATACAGAAGCATACAATGTTTAGAACAACAACAGATGTACATTTCACATGAGGAATAACAATAGAATACATCATGGTTACGAGAAAAGTATGAGATACAATTTCACATGAAGGGTAACACAGAGAATACCATGACATGAAACACTGTAAAGTGGGTTAGAGAGGCATTGAAATGGGATGGCCACACTGAGTAGGAATGGGGAAAGAGAAGAAAGAGGGTGGAAGGGATGGAAGGAGGTAAGAGGGGGCAAGGAGGGGACAAAAGTTGAGGGGAGGAGGAGGCGAGTGAAGGGCAAGACATAGGCAAGGGGAGCAGGGAAAGAGGTGGGAGTAAGAGGATCAGAATGGGGAGAATAAAAGGAGAGTGACAATGCTAGGCTGATAGGAGGAGAGAGGAGCGAGGAAGGCAATAGTGATGGGATAGGAGGGAGGGAGGATAATTTGACAAAAATGAGAAAGAGATCAGAGGCAGAGAGAGAGTGGGTGATAGGGAAGTGGGAGGTTGCTCAATAAAAAGGATGGCAAGGGGAGAACAAGTGAGGAAGAGATTTCGAGGGATGCAAGAAAAATAAACCACTACAAAAGAGGCAAGGAAGGGGTTAAAGACCAGAAAGGGTTTTAAGTGCAGAAGAAAATAAGGCAGATCTGAGGTGGTTTCAGATACAGCTACAGTTTGCATTAGGAGTAGCAGTTACATGATTCTTTCAGCTGTCGATTTAACAAGGATTTAAAGATGGATAGTCCTGTTGTTTGCACGAGCTTTAGTGATTTTTGAAGGTTATTCCACAAGGTTGGGAGGGTGTATCTTATGGATGAGGCGGCTGTAGCATGTTCTTATAGAAGGAACATTGAACATAATATAAGAACAGCATCTCAGGTAGTAGGCCCCAGTGGTATGTATGAAAAGGTCAGTGATGTAAGGGGTGAGTTTTTGAGATGGCTCTGTTAATCCAAAGGAGGCATTTCCCCACCTCCTATTGCTAAGAGATGGCTGTCCATGTTCTGTATACAGTAGGGTGGGAGTAGGTATGGGCATTAATAATAAATTTCAGCTCTCTATGATACAGAGTGTCAAGTTTGTTTAAGGTGGTTTGGGGCAGTGGCTACACAGGAGATTGGTATAGTCCAGCAAGAGGAGGAAGGTGGTTTGAACTAGTTTAATCTTGTCTCGTAGTTAAGTAAGTGCTTAATGTGATAGAAAAGGCCCAACCTCTGTCTTAACTTTTTGGCCAGTTCATCGATGTGCATTAAGAAGGAGAGCTTATTATTGAGCCAAAAGCCCAGGTATTTAAATTTGTGTACTGTTTCAAGTGGTTCCCAGGAGGGTCTGAATCTGTAGATTATCGCTCATGTGTTAGCGGTTATTGCTTTTTAGCGAGGGGAGACAAACGTAGCTTTTGTCTTTTTAGCATTAAGCAAGAGTTTCAGCTGTGGGAGATTGCGTTGGAGGATATCAAATTCATGTTGCAGTTCCTCGCAGGTGAGATCAAGGGTAGGCCTAGCAGTGTAAAGTATTGTGTCATCGGCAAATAGATGCACTTTGCTGACCTAATCTTAAAGGGAGGGGTTGTTTAACCAGGAAAGGCACACTAAGTCAGAGCTTGTTACAAGTGTGACCTGGAACTAAAAGAGTTAAGAGAGCTGCTCAGGGTCTCACAGTATGTAGAGTTGTAGCCAAAGACATGGTCAAATATTTCCAGATATTTAGCAATATTTCTAAAGATTTTCTCTCTGCTGCCCCAACTGTGGAACTGCAGAAAGCAGGAGATTTCTAGAAGTATCACAGAAATTTCAGGAATATCTGACCACATCTTTGGCTGTGACTGTAAGTGGGCTGATGGGATTCAAACCCAGGTCTCCAGGGTTGCAGCTCAGTGCCTTAACCACAACACCAAACTGCCTCCTTAAGGATCCTTAAAGTCAATATTGTTTATGTATATTGTTATATATTTATGTATATTGCAAAAGAAGGGGCCCCAAATCGACCCTGTGGTACCCCCACAGCTGAATTTTAAGTGGTGAGAGGACTCCTTGCACTTTGACCTGCAGTTTATTCCTATAAGGTAGCAGGCAAACCAACTTAAGGCTGTATTATTTAGGCCGAGGTCTTGCAGCATAGACAATAGAAGATCATGGTTGAACGCTTTGCTTAAGTCCAGAAAAGCATGCAGACATGTTTCTTTGACTTGAGTCTGATTAGCCAGTCATTTGCAACCTTTGTAAGGGCAGAAACCATACTGTGCTTAGGTCTACAACTGGATTGAATGAGACTTAACAGATTATTTGATTCTTGGCACTCTATCAGTTGGAACTTGAGTAACTTTTCCAATAACTTTGACAGGATAGGTTGCAGAGAAATAGGCTAGTAGTTATTGAGGTCACAAGGGTCACTAGATTTGAAGAGAGGATTATGTGTGCTATTTTCCAGATAGCAGGAAAATCGCCTTGGGAAATGGATAGGTTGAAGAGGTGCATGATGGGGAGGTCAGGTAAAAATATGCTATTTTCAGAAAGATGGGTTCTAGTTGGTCAGCGCCAGCACTTTTCTTAATGTCCAGGATAGTTAGGAGGTCCTCAACCTATTTAAATGATATAGGGCTAAAACTTAATGTTGGTTTGGTGAGGGTTATTCATATGGTGAAGATAGGAGGGTCGCTGCTCAGCTGCATAAGCAGCTTGCTTGCTGGTGACTTGTCAAAGCTAAGCCAGTAGTGGTGAAGTGATTGTTGAGTTGATCTAGAATGCTGGATTTGTCTGGTAAGTGTTGCTTCCAGAAATAATTTTAGATAGCAGGGATGACGGAGGTGTATGACCTTCTACTTCTCTAAGAATCTGCCAGAACTTAGTGGCACTATTTCTAGCTGAGTCAAGAGATGGTTGAAGTATCTTGCTTCTTTTTCTGCCATTATGAGTTTAGTGTAGGAATTTCTGGTGGTTCTAAAATCCACCCAATTAGAGTTAGATTTTGTTTTATGGCCCGCTTCCAAAACACACTCTGTCGTAGGGCTGTTCTTAGTACAGTTGAAACCATGAGCAGGACCTTTTCCTTGTTCTAATCTGAATGAGTGGAGCATGTTTATTAACCACCCTTAGTACAAGGTTCTGGAAGATATCGTAGGCCTCAGGGCAGTGGGCACCAAATAGAAGTCTTGCCATCTAATCTGACTTAGGTCTGCCGGAAAGGCTAACTGAATAACATTTTTGAGTTTTCTTTTCAACTTGAAGCTGGAGGTGGAGGGCAATTTTGCATGTGTCTTACACAGGCTATGGCCCTATGGTCACTGATATTGTTGTGGAATACCCCCAAATGGGAGATGTGGGGCTTATTGACAAGCATTAAGTCTAGAAGGGTGCTGCAAGTAGAGTTTTTGATGTTAGGCTGAGTAACGCTGTGGGTGATCTGAGAGGCCATGTGTGTTGCAGAGATCTCTCAGTGATTTGGAACAGGACAAGTGCCAATCGAGGTTGAAACCACCCACAAGAACACATTCCAAATTAGAGGTCTCCAGCAAATTGTGGAGATGATGTAATAGTCTGAGGACCCCTGATGGAGGTCTGTAACAGCCGTAATGGATATGGCCTCCTTCTTGGGTGATAGAGACACCCTTAATGAGAGGCTTTCAAATTAATTTGGTGTAGTGAAGTCTTTTGGCACAACCTCCTTATCCAGAGAGGGGCAACCATATACTGTGGTCAGCTTGGATCAATAGGGGTATTTACCTTCTCAGCGATCTCCTGATCCCCAACACCACGATAGTAGACACCTTTCAAAACCTAGAAATTTGTTGGTCCCTACCTTCATCTGACTCTGGTTGTACTTACAAATAAGGGATGCAGTTAAACCTTTTAAGTCAGATCACCCCCAGCTGGATGTACTTTGTATACCAATAAATGGTTTCTTTTAAAAAGGGACTGCAGGGGCTATCTATTCCTTCTTAAGGGACTTCCTGCCAAATTAGGCATCCTCCTAATGAGCAAATGGGAAAATGCTTTACATATCCAGATCTCGGTACCCAGTGGAAACAGTGCTGGAACACTAGCCATACTGCCGGAGCAGACTGATCCAGAATAAAATAATGCATTTCTGGTGCAGAACTCCTCAGTACTCTGCAAGGCCAAAGTACTAGCCCATGACAACTGCTGGAGATGCCAACAACCTGGAGGATTTAGGTCATATCCTGTGATAGTGCCTCCTTATATGCCCTGTCTGGCTAGGAATCTCACAAGAGGCCAGTAAGATTTTAAGACATTCTATTGCCCTTCAGCCCCACTGATGCTGTTGTATGAAATCTGAGGCCTCATATCTCACCGCTTCAAACTTTAGGCGGTTAATGTTTGTATGCATGCTGGTGAAATGCTCAGTTCTAAGCAGCTAGAAGCCCCACCATACCGCCATTACATACATTTTTCCTCTTACCACTGTATGAATTAAATAGATGTTCACATGTAGCCCTTAGACAGGTGGAAAATGTCACCAATGCTGGCCCCTATATGGCATTCCTGGACCCACGGCTGGTATAGGCTGAGGGCACTGGATACTGACTCTGGATTATACTTCATTACTGACTTAATGAATGTAACTGACCCTTCAGATAATTAGGTTTGTGTATGTAGCAGTTAGTTATGCTCAAGTACATTTCTTACTTTATTGCAGACAAGTATATACCTGTAGTTGTCATTAGGACATGGTACCTGTTCTTATGCCCTCAGCATTCATGTATATGTCTTAAACTTCACTGTATTTAGGCTCAGTTGCTTTGTGGTGACTTTGTTTTTCATTTCAGATTGGCACCGAGGAGACCACTGGAAGGTACAACTTTCTGAACATCTTAAGCCTTGTCTGACTGTTGAAGTATTGTCATGAATGTAAAAATACATTGTTCCTACTTTTATAACTGTATATTCTATATATAGTCAGTTTCTACGGAATTGATAGTATTAAGTCATGTTAGTTGCTTATGTTTTAAGTAATTTAAATGAATGAAATCTTAAAGTGTTTGAGGGGTGGTAAGGGACAAATGTAATGACTGACTGTTTAAGTATTGTCATGTATGTGAAAATAGTCTATTTTCTGTTTTTATAGCTATATATTCTGTCCCGGACATTCAGACTGCGCCAGGCTGTGGCACAAGCCTGGGCACAGCGTCAACAGCTGGCTGGGGCGTTGACTGGCGATATTCAACAGAGCTGTGCCATGGCACAGCATTGTTGACATCGCACCCCTGGCGCGAGAGTGCATATGGCACAGTAGCACTGTGCCAGCACAAGTGGCCAGAGTGGTAGGGGATGCGCTTACGCGAAGTTCCGCTATGCTATGCGCAACAACTGTGATATTCAAAAGTGCACATGCAAATGGGGCCATGATGTATGTAAGGAGCAAATGGGGCCATTTGCATGTCATATGCCCCATTGCATGCAGGTTCACGATTCCTGGCGACTTGCACTTGGCGCCCTGCCAGGCAGCAGCCGCCAGGAACCGGACGCCCTGCACAGCGGCAATGCACCCTTCTGCCCGATTACAGGCATATGTAGATTTAATTAATCGTCCATCTCTCTGGTGGTCCAGTGGACGCTCGCAGCCGATCGCGGGCTTCAGTATAAACTATAACTCCAATATCCCTGGTGGTCAGTGGACGCTTGCAGCCGATCGCGGCTTCAGTATGTAAAATATAAGTATCCCATATCCCTGGTAGTCCAGCGGTACCCCCTTCCCCACCGCCCACTGTGCCCCACTGCCCCACCTCCCCCATCAGTGGCGGGCGCCAGCACCCCAGCTGCCTGTCACCTCACCACTCCGCCAACCGACAGTGTACAGTAGGGGCTGTACCATTGGTCCACAGCGTGAGCCAATGGCCATACAGCCCTACTGTAAACTGTCAGTTGGCGGGCGGCAGGGGTGGCAGGCGGGTGGTGCTGCCGCCGCCGCTGACGGGGAGAGGGGCTGTGGGCACAGTGTGGGTGGGGAGGTGGTACTGCTGGACCACTAGGGATATAGGACTTATATTTTTACATACTGAAGCCCGTGATTGGGCTGCGAGCAGTCCACTGACCACCAGGATATTGGATCAGATTTTACATACCGAAGCCTGTGATCGGCTGCTAATGGTCCACTGGACCACCAGGGATATTGGACTTATGTTTTACATACTGAAGCCCATGATCGGCTGCGAGCGGTCCACTGGACCACCAGGGATATTGGACTACTTTTCATTCAACAGATGCCCACGATCTGGCATGGGGGCGCCAACATGAAGGTGCAGCGAGCTCAGGTAGCCACCCACAGGTGGCAGCCACCATGTTGCGCCTTGCAATATGGCAGGTCACCTGTGGTGGCCAGCTGTTGTTCCTTTTTTTTTTTGGTTTACTCTGTGTGTTGCGCAGAAGGCATGCATGGACTCTGCACATCCTGGGCTGAATATTGGGATGTGAAGAGTATGCATGGGCATGCCCCCCACCTGCTCGCGATCACATTACTGATGCACTCGGTGCATCAGGATTTGTGCAGGCACAATCCACGTTTGAATACTCGCTGGCAGGATCAGTGGGTTGCCATGGCGCAACACTGTTACACCATGTGCAACCCCTTCTGAATATCCTGGCCTTTATGTAAAGGTAACATGCTACAAACAGGACAGTCTTGTAAACTGGGCCTCTGGCCTAAAGATTAGTTTCTATAAAATAAAGTTTTACTATTACTTTACTGGTCTCACCCTTCAGCAGCGGTACCTCCTACTTGGTCTGGTCCTTGCACATGGAGTATCTAGGTAGGTGGCCTAAAGCAGAACCTTCTAAGAATTTTCTTTTCTTTGTCTCTCATATACATGTCCAGATATGCCTACCACTAGACGAATTTGATAAGTTTCATCACTTCTGACTTACGTTGTTCCTTACTTAGCCTGCACACATGTGTAACTGTATGAGGCACTATGCCATTTGTGTATTATGAATGCTGTGACAGTTAATCTTTATGTAATGTACCTTATTTCGAGGTTGTAAAGACCAATAAAACATTTAACTGAAAAAAGATGCCAGTTCCAAAGTTGACAGAGAATTAGCGGAGCAGATAAAAGGGTCAGTGGGAAGAGTAACACCATGATCTTGTGGGACTTCAATCTGCCAAGGGTAGATTGGAGAACACCAGCCACTTCGAGCACAAGGGAGCAGGTCCTCCTGGAGGCTTTCCAGAGCAGCTTCCGTACAAATAGTAAATGAATCAACCAGGTTGGGTAACATTCTGGATCTCGTGGCTGACCAATGGGGAGTTTGCTAGAGAGCTGAAGGTGGAGGATCCACTGGCAGGTAGTGACCATCACTCCGTGTAGTTCACACTAACATGGGCAGGAGGCTGCAAGAACAGAGACCAGGGTGTTGGACTTCAGGCAAGCTGACTATGGTAGGATGAGGAAAATAGTGGCAGGGCACCTAGCCAGCACCCATCCACACAAGTATGCTAATTAGAAATTGGAAGTTATCAAGCTAGGGTTTGTGGAGGCCACTAGCTCTTGTACTAGGGCACAAAGTAAAAAGCTAGGTCCAGTAAACCAAATTGGTTAAGTGGGAGGTGCTGGATTAGGTGAGGGTGAAAAGGCAACCTAAAAGATTCAAGAGGTCCAATCGGGAGGAAGATAGAGAGGAGTACCTGAAGAAATCAAGAGAGGTGACCAGAGCAGTCAGGGCAGCAAAGGCTTCAAGAAAGCTTAGACTGGCACAGGGTATCAAGTAAGGAGGAAAATGACTTCTTCAGGTACATAAAGAAAGAAGGAATTGTAAGGATCAAATTGTAAGGATTAGGATGGACGGGGTGGGAGGAAAAGGGCAGATCAGGCAGAAGCACTCAATGAGTACTTCTGTATTTACTAAGGAAAAGGATGGGTCACTGCCTCAGGGGTTAGAAAGGGTAGGCACCAGGGGATGACAGATGGGGCAATCTCAACGGGTAGGACACTGAAGGTGGATAAGGCACCTGGCCCAGATGGCATACACCCTAGATACTGAAGGAGTTTGTGGATCCTAGCAGAGCCATTAGCTGACTTGTTTACTACCTCCCTGGGAACAGGGTGTGTACACCAGGACTGGAGGATGGTTCACATAGTGCCCATGCACAAAAGCAGACCTAAGCATGAGCCAGGCAACTACAGACTAATAAGCCTGACATCCATTGTGGGGAAGTTAATGGAGACAATATTTAAGTAGAGGT
Source organism: Neoceratodus forsteri (assembly GCA_016271365.2). Lineage (NCBI taxonomy): Eukaryota > Metazoa > Chordata > Ceratodontiformes > Ceratodontidae > Neoceratodus > Neoceratodus forsteri. The sequence goes on from CM028132.1 coordinate 1,320,942,825, forward strand.
TGGTAACTTTTCTGGAAGGTAATTGTCTCCAGGACAATAAGCAACATTGGTTTGTCTCTGAAGATCCTGCAAGGCCAACCTGGTTGACTACTATAACTGGGTGACTAGGGCACTTGACAAGGGTCATGCAGTGGATGTTCTGTATCTGGATTTCAGTAAGGACTTTGACTTGGAGCCATATGGAGACTGATTAACAAGATGGAATACCAGGGAGCAGGGACAAGGATGGTGAATTGATCAAGAACTGGCTGCAGGGGAGGCAGCAGAGGGTAGTGGTGGAAGGAGAACTCTGCCTCCAAGGGCTGTGATAAGCAAAGTGCCCCAGGGCTCGATACTAGGCCCAGTGTTGTTTGGCATTTTCATAGCCGATGTTTCACATGGCATTAAGAACAAGTTTAGCCTTTTGAGGATGACACAAAGATCAGGGCAGTGATAGATGACACAGTGGAGTGGCAGGGGCTGTAGGATGATATATGTGAACATGAGGACTAGTCAGACACATGGCAGCTGGGGTTCAATGCGAAGAAGTGCAAAGTCATGCACTTGGAAGCAAGAAACCCAGGAGGAGTTATCAGCTGGGAGGGGAGATAACCACTACCGAGGAGGAGAAAGATCTTGGGGTGATAATATCAGGGCAAATGAATCACTCGGCACAGTGTAGGAAAGCAGCAGCTAAGGCCAGTAAGATGCTGGGATGTATAGTTAGAGTAATCACCTTCAGGAGAGGGAGGTGATCCTGCCACTGTACCAGGTGTTGGTGAGGCTGCACCTGGAGTACTTCATGCAGTGCTGGTGCCCATACTTGAAGAAGGATGTTAAGTTACTGAGAGGGTACAGTGCAGAGGAACAAGGATAATCTAGGGAATGGAAGACAAACTCTATGAGGAGAGGATGAATGAGCTGAACATGTATTCCCTAGAAGAGAGGATGGATGGATATGATAGAGACCTTTAAATATATGAAGGATATAAAAAGACTGGTACAAAGGGTTTTTAAGTTAAAGGGAGGAGGGAGGAAACAAGGGGCATGAGATGAGGCTGGAGGGTGGATGATTCAGGAATGAGATGAGGAGGCACTTTTGACAGAAAGGGTGGGTCCAAGTGGAATGCGCTCCCAAAGAGGTGGTTTCCTGTAAGTCAGTGGGCAGTTTTAAGAGGGGTTGGACAGAGTGAGGGGATGGTCACTGGTATGCAGGGAGGGGGGGCAGCTGCAGTTTAAGTGGATGGCTAGCTGCACACCTGAGCAGACTTGATAGACTGTGTGGCCTATATCTGCTGGAAGTTTAGAATGTTCTTCCTTTCTCCTGTAGCTTTGTTTTCTGCTGATTCAAGAATGCCTGGTATCTTCAGTGAGAGAATCAATGTGAGGCGATAAGTGGGAGAGAGTCACGTGTGGTGCAATTACTGAATTCCAGTGCCGAGACAGCAATTGATAGCTTTCTTGGCAAGGGATCAATATATTATTCAGTTGTAAAAGTGAGGGACAGTAGGACATGGCATTGGTTTTAAATACCATTATACAATGGCAAGAAAGAATGCTGCCTCTGCTTGGTCCATCTGTTCTGGACCCAGGATGTTATCCCAGCATAACATCCCGGTTCTAGTCCCAGCACACAAATGACCCAATCACAGGGAAAAAATCACTGCATGTCCAATCCTCAACCAAATTGAAAGCCCCATTTTGATTGGCTTCACACCAGTGAGATCGGTCTCCTGATTCCTGCCAGGCTGCTCTTAACATACTCACTTCATAGAAAACATCTCAGTTTAAATCCCTCTCTCCCACAGCACACAAACCAACAAAATGATGCCCAGCAGTCCAGAATCCTGACAAATTCTCCCATGAAATTTCATTTTCTTACAGAAAAAAAAACATGAACCACTGGAAAGCTCTCTTCGATAGGCACTACCACAGTCCTCTGCTCTATCAGTTTCTGGTCTGTGACTGCCAAAACACAACTGTTTCTTTTTATCAGAAAAATAACACAGTTAAAGCTGTCACATCGGCTTTGAAAACAAACACCCCAGTGCCTCCCACTTTCCACACATTCCATGCTGCAAATTTAACACCTCCTCCTGAGTTCCAGTCTCCTCACACTGTGGCTGCCATATAAACTGAGCAAGTGAGTAAGATTGCACTTCAGTTTCTTACCTCTTCTACAGTTTGTCACAGAAAAATTTGATCTGATACTGAACTGGGGGCAGCTAAAATCCTCTTTGTGATTCAATCCAGGCAACTTGGGGGCGAGGACCATGATGTGTCACTTCCACAAGAGCAACCACGGATCTATGGCAGCAATAACAGAGAGACAGCTTACACTGCAGAGCAATAGAAACAGCATGTCCACCTGCTGGCCTATCAGCAATCAGTCAGGCAGCAATATTTGTTTCTAAAGTATACTTGCCCATTGACAAAAACAAGAAAACTATACTTTCAAATGTACTTTTTATCTTTTTTTCATTTTTTACATAGGAGCCATTAGTATAATATGAATATCGCATTCCAGGGTAGTGTTATGCTGGATAACATCCCTTCTCAGGTGTTGGATGCGCTCAGCCTACAGCCTCATGTCCAACCACCCGAGGTGGATGTTATCCCAGCATAATACCCACCCTATTGTGCATTATTCCTTTAGTATTTATTATATGATTTGAAAGAATCTGATGGATGTGGGTGACACGTATGGCTCTGATAGTTGAAACAAATCAGCTGTTCTAGCTGATAGTGAAATTAAGTTTTGAAATTAAGAAACATGTATTTTAACATGTACATTCTGTGCTGGAGAATGTAGGACAATCAGGGCAGGGTTAACAGAGAGGTAATGGGAGAGAGTACATATGCAAAAATAAATTGGGGCTACTGTGACCACAGAAATACAGTGATTGACTATGACTGCAGTGGAAAAAATGCTGCCATTCAGGTTTCAAACATTCTGATGTTGCATAGTGATTTGTGAGGTGGTTAAATATCAGCATGACCATGCATTGTGCTATGTTAATGCATGGTTGGGGTATGGTTTTAGCAAATGAAGTACATGGGATTTTGTTTACCCATTTTATAAGCATGATTGAAAAGTGTGTATGGATGTACCAGACCAAGCCATTGAAACTGAACCAATAAAAGCCTATGAAATAAAAGTCAGTTATTTGGGGACTATGGATATTAGGTCCTCCAGATCATAAAACATATGATACTAATATACGAACCCCTGTGGACCTCCTCAATATAAAGAGATTAGCTTTCTCCATATCAATGTCTGTAGTTTGCTAAAGAAGATTGACTCTATACAGACCTGGGCTCTACATGCATCTCCTGATTTCTTCATGATAACTAAATCCTGGCTCACACACTTGACCCTGGACAAATCTATCAAAGTACCTGGATATATCATCTACCGCTGTGATAGACTGACTAGAGGAGGGGTTGCAATATATGTCAAAAGCAAATTCACAGTCACAGTCTTTGACCGTACCTCAAAGGCTAAGGAATTTGAATGCCTTGCTCTAAAATTATCACTTTTCAGTGAGAATTATCCTTATGGCAGCATGCTACCAACCACCGCCTGGTGGCTGGGCACTTGCCACACCTTCAAAACCTTCTTGACTCTGCTAATACTGAGTGTATTCTAATGGGGATTTCAATCTAAACTGGAATGATGACAGCTCCAAGAAATTGAAGGATCTATGCGATGTTAATGGTCTGTTACAAATGGTGACTGCTATAACCAGACCTACAGAAAAATCCTGAGCGCAGCACCCTCCTGGATCTTAAGCTAGTAAACAAATCTCACACTACCTCGCAACTGGAGTATTCTTCAATGATATAAGTGACCATTGCACTACTGCCTGCATCAGATATCCTTCCCAAATAAAAACAGCCTCCAAATTCAAACTGAAAAAGATGCCTGAAAAAGTTCTGCCAGTACACTTTCCTAAAGATCTAAGCAACATTCGTTGGCAGGATTTCTACCTAGCTCCCACCTTTAATGAGGCATTTAACATTCACAGCATCTTACTGGGGCTAATAGACAAACACGCCCACTAAGACCGATCAAATCAAAAATAAAACTCCTGGCTGGTTCTCTCCCATCCTGAAGAAAGCACTTAGGATAGGGACTACTGGTGGAAAAAAGCGAGGAAATCCCACCTGGAAGCTGATTGGTTAGCATTCCGTATTACTAGTAATGCTTGTACCAAGCTAATTAGGTCAGAAAAGCTAGGTACTTCCAAAAGAACTAGAAGACAATAAAACAACTCTGCCAAATTTTGGAACATCCTCAAAGAAGTCAAAGGTCAGTCCACTGTAACACCCCTTCTAAACAAAATTGTGTCTTATGGTACCACCTATACGAACAAAGCTGATATACTAGAAAGCTTAATGATCACTTTGCCACTGCAGGGCTTTTCTTTGACACCTACCTATCAGCAAACTTAGCCCGGCAAGAGACTACACTGTTGGCTTCACTGATAATCACAATCATAACCAACGCATCCCACCCCTTCAGCTTCCTCACAATTACGTTCAAGCAAGTGGAGGACCTCCTCCTTTCTCTGGATACAAAAAGAGTGCAGTTGCAGATAATATTGAACCTTACTTCCTAAAACTTGGCCATACCTATCTGACTGCCCCATTACACACTTATTCAACACTCTCTGATTCAAGGTGAGCTACCTGTCTTGTGGAAAACTGCCCACATCCTACCATTATTCAAGACTGGGATCTGAGTGATCTGAACAATTACCAGCCTATTTCTATACTATCTGTCCTCTCTTAATTACTTGAAAAATTGTCAACATCCAACTTAGAGAACATTTGGATTCACAGAAGTTGCGAAACCCGGCTCAGTCTGGCTTCAGAGCCAAACACAGTACAGTATCGGCTCTTGCCAAAGTAACTACAGACTGGCAAATGGCCTTGGACTCTAAGAAGCATGTATTTGCCCTCTTCCTTGACCTAAGTAAGGCCTTCGATACTGTGGATCATACCATCATGCTTACTGCACTGAGTAACATCGGACTTGATAGTTCTGCCATTAAATGGTTCACCAGCTACCTAACCAATAGGTTACAACAAGTCAAAGCCATGGGAAATCTATCCCCACAAAATCCTTGTTACGTGGAGTCCCACAAGGCTCCATCCTGAGCCCTATCCTCTTGCAATATACATCAATAATCTGGACTTGCAGCTAGCCACAGCAAATGTGCACTTATTCGCAGATGATACCGTACTCTATACCACAAATTCATCCTTGGATCTGGCCCATGAGTACTCACAGAAAGACTTTGTCACCCTCCAATACAACCTTCTCACTCATAAGCTCCTCCTCAACTCCAAAAGACTAAAGCAATGATTCTTTCACCAAAATCTACTTCCGGATGTCCACATCACACAGATCCAAACACTCTTAGATGAACCCCTTGAAGTAGTTGATACCTTTAAATACCTAGGGTTCTGGCTGGATAACAAGCTCAACTTTCTGTGCCACTTAAATGAAACCTCGAAAAAACTAAGACAGCGATTAGGTTTATTCTATAGCATTAAACACCTACTCTCATTAGAAGCCAGAATGAGACTAGTACAAACTACATTCCTACCTATACTGGACTACACTGACTTCCTTTACAGTCATTGCCCATCAACAATGCTAAACAAACTGGACACCCTTTAACACCGGCTTTAAGATTTATTTTAATTCACCCCATAATACACATCACTGTCGCCTATGCCAGGTTTTAGGATGGACCTCACTCTCAACTAGAATAAAAAGGAATGCTCTCCTCTGTTTTTTAGAGCATTATCTGATAACCTCCTGCATACATCTCAAACATCTTCAAACGGGCTAAAGGTTCCTATGGCCTGAGACGCTTCTCCTTAATCTGCTTCCAGAATCCTAGAGTGAAACTACCCTTGGCTCAGCAGCAATCAACTTCTCACTTCCATCGCTCTGGAACACTCTGCAAGACTCAGTAAAATTATCCTCACTTCCAAGCATTTTCACATTCAAAGCTCTAGTAACAGATTATCTGAAGGAATCATCCAACTGTTTCAGATGCCAATGATACCCTAAGCCCGGGTGCCACTCTCAAATCCTATGCCTAAGTATCTCATCCACCCCACATTCCTAACAACAGAAACCTAGGACTTACAAGCCCTAGTTCCCTTAATCCAAGATGGCCCTGCCTATTCTCTACCTTTACCTATTCTGGCCTCCTTTGGCTGCCTACTCTTTCACCCCAATTTCTACCCTATTCCTTAATACCTCCTAATTTTTCATCATTTAGGTCTGAGCTCTTACATAGCGGAGACTTTATAGGATTGTTGTCTCTTCTCATTTCAGTAAAGCTTATCATTATGTACCTTTGCATGTTAATTATCTTGACCGGTATGTATAGGCCCATACTGACCATCACCTTCACATTGTTTTTCTTTCTTTTTTTTTGCACCGTTGTTCACTGTAATTGTAATCTTGAAGTTACTGTATTGTATTAATGCCCAGGACCACCTTGAAAATGAGCTTGCTCAATGGTGTTTATGCGTGATTAAATAAAGTGATTGATTGACTTGATAAATTGAATAGTTGGGCACTCAGGCAGGAGTCAAGTTTAGAGGGACTAGTTTACAATTTCTTGCCCCAGGTCTCAATGAGCTACAGTATATCCAGACATGACAGGGTGGTGAATTAATGAATTACAACAATGTTCAGACAGACAGACTTGAAATGGATGGAGAAGTTTGGTTGTAAATGCCCGAAGAGAACAGCAGACATAAATTCAATGCAGTACTATGACATCTCGTATTTGATGTCTGTTTCAATAATGATATTTTTACAGATCATAAATAGCAGTTAGTGCCTAAATCCCTGTATCTACTGATATGTTGCCCCTTTTAATTGCAGTTTACTCAAGTAGTGCAACTAGTACAACAGGGAGCCAAAACTAATAACTGGGAAAAATATAGCTGACTAAAATATGTGTATTGTGATTCCATGCCACTGTATTGCCTTTGAAGACAGTATCCCAGAGTTTTCCACATGACTATTGTTGCAGCCCATTGGCAAATTCTGCAGGATGGAATATAGATACATGGTGAGAATATATTCAGTTTGCATGACTTGGGCATGATGCAATTAAAAGGGCAAACTATCTTTAGATATCGACATTTAGGTACTGGCTGCTATTATGATCTGGTAAAGATGTCCCTGTTCTAACAGACAATCCACTCTGAAGGTTATTTAAAATAAACAGAAGTCTCCTTCTAGGGCTGCTGCATACTTAAAGTGGGCATTTAATTTTCTAATGCCCCTCTTGTGCTAAGACCCTGCAGAGCTAACTTAATAAATGCATTTGAGAGGAAAATGAAAATGGAGCATGCACCAAGCTGGAAGCAAGTAATAAATATTTTATTGGTGCAAGTCCAGTAACATCTGTCAAACTGCCCCTACCTATCCACACAGAGTGACTTCTTCTGGAGGTGCGTTGTCTGACTGGTAGCACTCCTACTTTTTTATTCTTTGTTAACCAGGTAACACCCACTAGGCACAAGTTCCTGTTTTCAAGGATGACCCAGAAGCACTGGGGAGTTTAAATGACTTGCTCAGAGTCACAAAGTAGTGCAAGTGAAGGTTATGGGAATCACACGCAGGTCTGCTGGATGGACCAAGTTCATTCACAGCTCATTGCTCTAACCTCTAGGCTATACATTTATACCCTCCTGTTGATAATCAGATATGTAAATTGCATTAAAATGTGCAAACAAGAAATCAAGAAGCACTATAGAAAGTGCAAAAATCTAGCAATGCCATAAGCCCAAATGTCGACCCACCGTTCTAAAGGCAGAATGCCCCTGGGTAACCCAGCTTTGATCCACCAACTAAATAGGGACAACCTATGGCACTGTGCCATTGAGACTGGCTGGCCCAGTGACAGGCAGTTATATGCTGCCGCCCAAACAAGTGCACTCGGCCATCAGAAAGGCCAAGTCTGAGCACTATCGGTCCTCACTCACTGCCTCATGGGGAACCCCAGAACCTTCTGGGATAACATTAAACAGTTAAATTGGAGTGCACACTCCCCCACCCTCCCAGATCAACATTAATGGCGTGATCTCCTCAGACCCAGCCTCATAGCCAACCACCTCAACACCTCATTCACTGACCTTAGCCCTATCCTCCCTACAAATTTTTTGACCCTCCTCCCAGCACCTGCCATAAATCTTTCTCGCCTTAGTTTCTCCTCCACCGTGTTTCTGCCCAAGAACTTAGGCTGCACCTGTCATTGCCTCAAGAGTAATAGTACGGCAGTGACACCCTGGATCCGTGTATCCTATGGATGGTCTAGACATAGTCCTTACCCCAATCACATGCCTCATCAACCACTCTCTTTGCCTGGGAAGGTTCCAACTGCCTGAAAGTCACCACTGTCACCCCTATCTTTAAAGGTGGTGATAGGACTGTGGCTGGAAACTATCGGCCAATCTCCATTCTCTCCTCTCTCCAAGGCCTTGGAAAAGTGGTGGCCTCTCAAATCTCTGACTACCTCTCCACCTACAATGTCCTATGTCCTGAGCAGCATGGCTTCAGAGTGGCCACAGTACCAACACAGCCCTCCTAGAGTTCTCCAACTTTCTCCACTCCTCCTTAGACACTGGTTCTCTGGCTGGTATGGTCTTCATTGACCTCTCTAAAGCTTTCGACACTGTCTCCCACCCTCCTTCTTGATGCCCTAAGTCTCTCTGGTTTTGCTGCTGGGCCTATCTTCTGGTGCACCAGTTATCTGTCTGATCACTCACAGCATGTAAATTAATGGGACCTACTGAGACATCTGTCCCATCTTTTCTGGGGTTCCCCAGGGCTCCATTCTGGCCCCTTACTATTCTCCCTTTACCTTAACACCCTTCCACGCCTTGCTCGGGAACATTCTATTGTACTGATGATGCAGTCATCTTTTCCTCAAGTCGTAACCCTATTTCCTCCAGGACTCACTGCAGAAGTCCTCATCAAGCCGAGGGCTGGTTCAAGGAACATAGATTGGTAATAAATCTTAAAAACAAAATCCATGTTATTCACTCATCCTCAAAACAAGTCCTGCAACTTCAAACTCCTCATTCAGTCTGGGTCCTCTTTCCCACTCGAACAAGTTTGCTCCTATAAATACCTAGGGATCCATTTTGACCCCCTCTCTCTCCTTCCATGGACACATCGCTGCCCTTGCCACTGCCACTAATATCCGATTGGGCATCTTACATCGGTATAAACACTGCCTCCCCGGAGACTCTTCGACCATGATCACCTCCTCTATCCTGTCCCTAGTGGACTATGGACTGCCAGTGCAGTGCTGCGATCAGACTGCACTCCATAAAATTCGCACTACTCTGAATAAGGTCTGCAGGTTTATTACTGGGGCACCTAGGCTAACACACACCTGTTCACTGTACGCTAAAGCGCTGGTACTTGATCTTGATGAGCGCCTCAAACATCTGACCTGTACCCACAAAAAGACCCTCCTTGGGCTATCCCCACCAGGATTGACCACCACCATCCGCCTTCTGTCCCACTAGTTCATACTGACCTCTGGGAAAATCTCTTGTTATCCCTAGAGCTAGGACATCTCATGGCCAAAGAGCATTCAGCTTTAGGGCCCCTCCTGGTTCAACACACTGCCCCTCCATCTCCGAAACTCCAACTATATCGTGTTTCAAAATGTCCTTACGGAACCGCCTTTGTTAACACCGGCTGTAATTGCCACTAGTCATAGCCTTACTCAATACTTATGACAACGCTACTACTAAGCTGCTAAGGACAACATAACTCTGGTATTGTTTGCATCAATCCTACCTGTACCAGCTTGTTTGTATCTATGTACTTATTGCTGTCATAAGTTACTGTTATACTGTGTTATACTGTTATACTGTGTATTTTCGTTTGTCTTACTGTGACAAGGTACTTTTGTAAATGATCCAATGGCTCAAGGTTTTCCAAACTGCTGCCTAAATAAATAAATACATAAATAATCAAAGTGCTTAATGACATGTCCATGAGAATAACTAAAAATTCAAATTAATGTATCTAAAACATTTTCCAAGCTTATTGTTATATATTGAGTCAATGCCCCAATGCCTTGATTAGTTATTTCAAAATTTAATATTGTGGAAGAAAAGAGCAAGCAGGCTGCAGCTGCACCACTCTGTCATTGGATGTCCAAATTGTTATCAGTAGAAAAAATGATTAACTTGAATGGCCCTTTTAAGTGTAACATTGCTAGCTCAAGAAGAGGTTGTTTGATACATGATTTACCCATCAATCACTTGGTAAATATAAACAATATATTTTTATATTTAATATGTTTAAAATAGCTAGACAGTAACACATATTAACTAGGCTAAACAATTAACAAAAAAAAGCTAGTGGTGCCAAAGGGAATCACATAGCTGCAGCCAATATATAACTATTTCATGATTTACTGACAAGTTTACCTACAGTTTTAGGTAGCAAGATATGCCATTAAATACACATGCAATATAAAAATAGTCTTTTAACCCAGTGTCACACATCATGCTCAAATATGCTAATGTACATTAATACAGCTGTTGTTTTCCCACAGAGCTTTGGCTTTCCTACTTCAGTATAATGTATGCGGGCTGTACATGTGACACCTCTCCTCCATTCCCCGATGCTGTTCTGAAGACTTATATCCAGACCCGCTTAACTGTTGCAGTGTCAAGCAGTAGGCCCTATCCCAGTCCTAGCTAATGGAAAATCATGGGCCTTCAGTAGCCCTGGGCTGGATGATAGCTGCAGTGCCATTCCAGTGAAAGCTGAATGCACTCCACTTTCTTTTCTGGTCATCTGTCAGGTCTGTCTAGATCTCCTTTGCTCTGGCCCTGTCTTGCAGATCCATTTTTGGTTCACTAAAGCAGGAGATTTTCTACCCTACTTCTGGCTGGATGAGCCGCACTATGAGTCTGAGAATGTTGGAACAGCTGATCCTAACTGCTACTTTGAAAATGCTGAACAGCTGCTGCAATTAGTAGCCCTGTTCATTTTGTGAACCCAGTTCTTATTTTTTAATTATTGATTATGTTTCTTTTGCAAGTTGCCTGTATCAGACAGCTATGTCAAAAGTTTAGCCTGTCTCTAGCCAGTAAGTCAGATATGGCACTCTCTTGTATAATACTAGGTACTTACACTTCACAAGATAAGTTAGAACATTCACATTAGATGTCATTTCTTGCTGGACATCATGAACAGGCATAAACAGAGCTGATTCTTGAAAAAGTAAAGCCACTTTATAGGAGTGGGCTCACTTTTTAAATATTAAAACAAATACAGAGTTTTAAAAAATGAAACATGTTATGTTGTGATCAGTGCCCAGTTTTATTACACATGTAGCTAGGAAATAAAATGCAGAGAAAAATGTTAAAACATTTGCACTTGATCTTTAAGTTTAAAAACAGAGTTTGGTCATTGTCAATCAGTCAGAGTTATTGTGTATTTGCTGTTTTTATTTTTTTTATAGCATACTGAGAAACTGCAAAAAATCTTTAAACTGGTATGGTGGTGTAGAATAGTGTGGAAGGATTTCTTAAGAGGTGGGAAGTATAAGGCTTAGTTTCAAAAATATTTAACTTTAAACGTTGGATTTGTTGTACAGGTGGAGGGAAGGGTTTTACTATAATTATGAACTGCCTATTCACTCCAGTGGGTTCTTAGGACACTAAGGCTCACAGTGGTTGTTAGGGCCAATAGAGTTGCATTGTCCTGTGGGGTACCAGGACAGTAAGGCTGTGTCAGAGCACTAAGGAACCTTCTGTTAATAAGTGACATGGCATGGAATTGAACAGAAAATAGAATAAATGATGACAGAAAAGAATCAAGATCCAGTCATTTTGCTTAAAATCCTTACCTTTTCTGTGTTCCCTTTGGCTTGAGGGAGTACCATATCTACATCATGATTGCTTGGCAAGTGATGAGCTCCAGTAACTGTATGGGCAATCACAAATTGATAATCCACATGGGACCCCTAAACTGGTCCCCTCCCAACAAGTTCCTGCTGCTTAGAATCCCTCAATTTTCCTGCTGTTTTGTGGAAATATCAGGGTAACAGATGATTTCAGAATCCTGGGACAGTATACAGAAACATTATTCTACTTGCTACATGGTCATGGGGTGTGTGTAACTTCAGCCTGAAGCGTATGGGCTCTAAATCGAAAAAATATGGGTATGTAAAGGAAGATGCCACTGAATTGGCCACTGTCTTGGGGGAAAAGGAATGGGGTGCTATTGCATTCCAGGAACATTGTTTGGAGGAGTGTGGGTATGAGTACCACAAGATTTCAGGGATTTTCTTTGGGGCAGGGTGAGGAAGGAAGTGCCACTGGACCCCATGTATGTTCTTTGAAATATGACAGAGAAATTTCCTTTTTAAAACTAGAAATTCTTTTCAAAAACTATGTTAAGATGACATTATAGTCATGGGCAAGCCTCAAAAGTCTTGAAATGCTGAGTTAGGGGCAAAATAGATCCAAACTCAGCACATTCTGTTAAGCAAGAGGGTAGGATTTCATATCCTGGTATCTGGATCACTGGTACCTCAGTCTATGCAGAACCCAATTAACATCACTATGAAACTCTACTACCTTTCTTACACTTTCTACGTCTGCATTTATGTAATGATAGAATTAAGGCACACCAGGAGTTAGGGTTAATATAACCCTAAATAATAGGGATATAGAGTCACCACTGCATGCCAAACCTTACTGAATGACAGCCTATCCACCCCCCAAATTCAGCCACCTGGAGGGAATTCCAGTAGCACTGTTGTTGCTTCCACATCCCTCCCTTTCTAACAATCAAATTCCTACACTGTTAGTGTAACTGCTTTAACCAACATAACACATCTTGCCTCTTTAAAGTCTCACTACTGTAATTAATGCGCTATATCTTAACACAGGACAACTTTAAAAATAAGACCATGGTGGCACTAACAGTTTTATGTTGTCGAAAAGTATGATTTCTACTACTACTACATTACTGACAAGTGCTGTTTTGTTTAAATGTTGCACTATGATCACATTTGACCATTCACATTGCTTGATTTTTCTTAACCATTTTATAATACATCATAAGGAAGGAGTCTCAGCAGTTTAATAATTGACATCTCAGGGAAAAAAATCCAGATTAAATATACGACCAATGGAGAGCTAGCAGACACATTTTAATAACTTGTGTACAAGACAAAAGAGGAACTGTACAGACTAGTTTGAGAAACAACCACAATTTAAAATCAATTGTATTCAGAAAGACTACTGGCCTTGATGAGGTGCGCCATCTGCCAACGTGTGAGATTGATAAAACCAAGTATACAGCCAATAGGAATCCAGACACTGCAAATAGAAATAAAATATCTATTGTATATCTATTAGGTGAGTTGTTGCAGTTCTTTGACTTTTCTCCTCGCTATAATGACATATTATAAGTCCAGAAAGCATGTTTCAAAATAAAAATAATTAAAACAAATACTTAAATCTGCCCATTTTAGGGTAGGTGCATATAAAACACTAAGCTATACAGTATGCATTATTTTAGTGTGCCTGTATTAGCAAAACATAATTTATTAATCTATAGAAATTATGCACTGAATCATATATTTCTTAGTCTTATGATTATTGAATATAGTTAATTGTTAAGATATGATTTCAGAATACTGAACCATCTGTGATTCTAAACCTAGAGGGTAATCTACAAGCACTTTTGCATCAAAAGAATGGTGGATAAGTGGTGTGATTCAAGTCAGTAGGGATTAAATGTAGGGTGGGAGAGGGACATGGCCATAGCAAGGGCAAGGGGAAGAAGAAAGAGGAATACATGGTCACTAGGGCCATTGTAGAATGGCTAGATAGAGTGGGCAGACTGCATGGGCTGCTGGCCTTTTCTTCCATAATTCTCTGTATTTCTAAGCCCAAAAGCATAAGGCATACTCAAGTGTGGTATTCCCCTAGGGCTATATCAGCAAAAGATAGCCCAGCCCCTGGAGTGCTTTAATTCTATTATTACATAAATGCATGCATAGTCTGTGTAAGTGTTAGCAGAGTTTCAAAGTGCTGTTAGTTGGGTTCTGCATAGAACTGAGATGTCAGTGATCCATGTACCAGAGATATGGGGCCTGATTTTAAATGCCAGAGATTGCCATAAGCTCAGGGTGTGCCATATTTATGGTGCACTGGGCTTATGGCCAGCTAAAGGATTTTCTATCCCTTGTGTCAATTGATGCAAACTAGACCATCTTTTGTGTTCTAACATGCTTCAATACCAGGGACTACTTTCATAGAGCTTGCACCTGAGATTTGGCACAAGCTGCTGTAAATCAGGTAAACTGTCATAACTGTGCCAGAGATTGTAAAATCGGTGCAGTTACATCAGACGGGTATGAACCACAGAAAAGTTTGATGCAGGACTTAATGCAGGCCTTGTGCTGCCTTTGAAAATCCAGCCCATTAAACCTCCCATCTTGCTTAGACAGAATGTGCTGAGATAGAGTTGTTTTGACCCTAACTCAGTATTTCCAGACTTTCTGAGGCTGTCCTTGACTCCATGACCCTAACATTATCTTAACATAGTTTTTGAAAAGAATACTGCATAAATGCTTAAGGTTTTCAAGGTTCATGTGTTTTCATTCAAGTAATCTTAATCATTCCAATTCCAAATATAGACAGCAATGATGTGTCTGTTGGTGGTGTTGAGGATGAAGTGGGAAAATCTGTCATACATAATACCCTGCTTTGACAGCTCACTCTCTGATGCTCCCATAAAAACAGATTACCATCCTTGATTATCAGTACAATCATAGAGTCTATGATCATCTTCTGAGATTCTCTGGGTAGACATTTCCTATTCCATGCAGCATACTAACCTACAAGGTCATAATGTTGCATGCTTAAGGTGAGCCTGCAGTGAGGGTGGTGTTAGGGTTGGGAACCCTGACACCACATTTCCTACTGTTGTCATTTAAACCCTAACTGATGCATTAATGGAGGTTTTTCCAAAGAATGTCCTTACTTTTTAAATAGTGTAATCATATCCTCACTTGCCTGTGGGAGTGCTGGGCCCTCTGGACCCTGTGCTCCCATCCCACCATAGTTGCATACATGTGTGTTGCATTGAAGATTTCAGCTAAAACAGCAACCAAACTGTTAGTATAGCCTTCAGTTTCAGTTTCAATGTTTATTTGTTTGACAAAATAATGTAATTACAAGGTTAAAAACAATACTCTATTTCACATAGTTAAAAATAAATTTCTATACATTAAAATCCTATGAGGACCAGCTTTCTGTTACTATTCTTAAGTAAACAGCATGTCTAGGATCTACAAATGTACATAAAGATTACTTTCATGTCCAGTAAAGACCAGCTATTTACAATTCTTAAGTAACCAGAATGTTTAAAGCCTTCAAATGTAAACAGAAATTGCCCCGAGTTTCCTCATTACACATTCCAGCTATTGGTGATGAGATTAACAATAAGCATCCTCATATTAAAGTATGATTACCTCAGTATTCCAGAAGAAAAATTATTACAGTATTAATATAAAAGGAGTTTTAAGTATATCTAAAAGTTTCCTTCTGGGTTGTTTTAGGACTGTCAATCACCAATGTAATCATTTCATGACATGTAATGCACAATTTCATGCATTTTTGATAGTTTTCCTATATCTTATCATCTCCTTGTAAATGTTGCCACTTCTATAGTTTGACTTGCATTAAGGGTGTGTAACAGCATGTACAGTGCATCTTCCAAGTTGTATGCTTATGGAAGGATATATTTTTCTATATACTTTTTCCTCCATTCTGTGTAAATAGGGCAATTGACTGTAGTGTGCTGAAGGGTTTCTGCATGTCCTTTATGATATGGGCAGATGTTATGCAAAGTGTTCTACCCATTCCTATTTAATTTTTTTTTTAATTTTAGTCTTTGGTAACCGGGTAAGGACCACTAGGTACAAGTGCTTGTTTTCAGGGGTGACCTGGGAGCACTGGTGTTTAAGTGACTTGCTCTGAGTCACACAGCATGCAAGTGAAGGTTGGGAGAATCAAACCCAGGTCTGGTCTGCTGGATGTACCAAGCTCATTCACAGCTCTTACTCTAACCTCTAGGCTATACTGCCAGCCCAAATCATATCCTCACTTGCCTGTGGGAATGTTGGCGTGTAGTCTCTCAATTAGTAGGTAAGAGATCCATTCTGGCCATTATCAATAATATTTTATATTCTGGTGAAATGGTAGAGTAAGACAGTTTTCAGATCGTGTTGTTTTTGTTTACTGCATACCACTGGGCCATTTTAAGTTTGATTATCATAATCAGTTGATCTTCTGCCATTTTTGAAATATTCTCTGTTTGAACCTCTTTTGTTAAAATAATGAAATTATAATTTTATTACGATACAGAATCCACAGGCCTTCATAGCCAGTTCCTTGCAATATGTAAATAACATGTTGGATCCATGAGAAGGTCAATCATTTTAGTTGCCAATTTGCTTTTTCTAGTAAGGCCCATTTTGCTGGCAAGGCAGTTTTGTTGTTAATTATTCTCAGCCAATATACTATCAATTAAAGAGAGGCCATTGATCTAATAGGTATCCTTCCTAATTCTACACATTCCACATAGTTTGAGTTGAATGAGGGACTTTCAAAAGATTTGTAATAACTAATATATGGCATATCTATAGTTTCTGTTGCTTGATATTCTCAAACTTCAGCACCATACAAACTAATAGGATTTAGTTTCATCTCAGTGGCCCACAGTTCCGGAATGACTGACCAGCCTCCATAATTTGAATTATATTTGAGTAGCCCTCTGGCATTGAGTTTTATTTTCTTTAATTGATTATTGATATGTGGTGCCCAGTTCCTTGTATGATAGAGAGTAACCCCAAGATATACTGGATGTATTGTTTAACTTATTCAATTGTTTCCTTATACAAAAAAAGTAATATTTTTTTCTAATCACAAATAACAAATGGTTTTGTTTTAGATAGATTTATGTTGAGTTTTCATCCGATGCGTAAGCTTTCCACTTTATTCAGCTTACATTGCACACCAGATGCACATAGTGATACTAAAGCTAGATCATCAGCATAAGCCAACATGGGGCATTCTTTGCCCATATTCTTTGGTGATTGGAAGTTTGGGTTAGTGCATTGCTTTATTATTTGATTTATATGCACATTGAACAGGCACGGGCCAGAAGACAACCGTGTTTTACCCTTGAGCTTGATTGTATATATTTTGACATATTTCCCATCTTATCATACCTGATACTTGTTGTGTTATTGCTGTAGAGTTGAATTATTGGTATGAGTACAACATGATTAATACCATACTTAATCAAGATCCTCCACAAATGGTCTATTTACTAAGTCAAATGCATTGGATAAATTCATAAACAGTTCAAATAACTTGCTTTTCCTGATTTTATATACTTTTCTAACAAATGTTGTTGAACAAAAGCATTCTATATTATGGAACAGTTTTCTTAAATCCAGCTTGGAGTGGGAAAGAATTTTAGCATTATCTATCCATACCAATAATTTGTTCAAGATGATATGAGCAAAATCTTGGAGATGGAATCCAGCAAACTGATATGATGGTAATTCTGGGGACTGTATGAATTCCTTTATGTACAGGAACAACTATATTCTTAGCCCAAGAGTCAGGTACAAATCTGTTACTTAAACACTTATTGAACAAATTAGTCAGTACTGGTACACGATATTTAAATGAGCTGTACAGACCTCACTGGGGATCCCATCTGGGCCTGGATGTTTCTACTGGCATTTTATTATGGCTTCTTGTTCCACTCTGAATGTTATCCTAAGGGGCATTGCTGACCAGTCCAGGATCTCAGTCCCCAACTGCTCGGATCCCTAGATTGATCCTTAAAAAGTTTTTGAAAGTGCATAATCCAGGTTTCTAGTGGAATTAATGTTAAAATGTCATGTGAGTTCCCAAGCGTACCTCAGGATATAGGTCTCCAAAATTGTACTCCATCCCATTTTCAATACACCAGTATTTTGGGCCACTGTTCCTCCTGAAAGTGTTTCCTTTCTTCCTGCAATAATTGCATGTATTGTTTTCTATGTTTGATAAGAGACTCAAAATTCTGCATAGTGGGGTTCCTTTAGTCCATCTAACTAGAGCATTTAATTTATTTTTAGCCTCATGGCATTTTTATTAAACCATGTCAGGTCCTTTATTGGCATTGCTTTGGTGTCCTTGTATACAATCTTCTTTATTTCTAAAATATTTATATCAGCTCTGTATAGGTTTCCTGAGGGGGTGTCCTGTTTCACTGTACATGACAGACTTTAGAGGATGCCCACCCTAAAACAATATTAGCTAGGTCCCCTGCATTCCCTAATTGAATGTGTTTCAATTATTGTTAAGCTCTAGTTCAACTGTTTATTTGAATTTTGTTGACTGGGTAGACCCTGGATACAGGTCTCCAAAATTGTGCTCCATCCCTTGTTTTCAATACATCCAGCATTTTGGTCCACTGTTCCTCCTGAAAGTGTTTCATGTGTCAACATCTGGATCAATATTAGAATTGTTTCTAAGAACTTTCAAGATTGTTATCAATGGGGGATGAACATTTTCTGGTCTTGTCTTTATACTGAACTTATCAATGTTTTCATAATTTTCTGGAGTTGTTATAATTAATTACACTCCATCCATGTGTGCCAAAGTATGTTGGTTGACATTTGGGGTCTCCAGTCTCCTTCCATTTAATACCACTAAATTAAGAGCTGTGATGACCTGAATAAACCATTTTCCATTTTCAATCTGTGTTAAATCTGTGGTTCTCATAGCATGAGAATTGGTTAATTGGGGCATATCACAGAAGTTAACCATATTGTCATGTGAGCCTATCCTTGAGTTAAAGTCACCAGTAAGTATCAGGTTTGCTCCAGTGAATGCATTCAGGCCGTCCCTATATTCTAGAATAAATAATCCCACAGCACCTCCTTGTAATATTGAGTGCCTTTGGGGTAATTTGAACAGTTCCTATAAGGATACAAGTGGAGTTAACTTTTATCAAAGCTAAGATCATGTTTTCATTTTTGTATGGAATCTTGACTACTTCAATGTCAAGTGAAATTTTAATATAAATTGTGAGACCTCCTATAACTCTTTCATATTTTTCCTTTTAAAGCTGGTGCACTAATAAGTTGATTACCATTTAGGTTATAATCATCAGGAGCCAAAGTTTCTTGAAACAAAGGAGGTCATTGTGTTATATAAAATTAATCCAATCTGCATCTACTACTTTAGTGGTCACCCCTGTGTTGTTCCATGATATTACAGAGCTGTAATTATCTGAGAAGTTATTAGATGCAAGTTCTATGGTTATGTTCTTATGTCAATCTAATGTAAAACAGTGTGGTAATTGTGTTACATTGTCACTATCACTTACTAGTGACTTATTTAAGTTCTCCCAGTCAATTACATAGATCTCCAACTCCTCCAAAGTGAGGGCTTTCCTTATTATAGCATCAATAAATTGTTCTCCTTGATGTGGATATTAATCTGTGATGTTTGTTTGCTTAGTTTTGGACTTTCCTATTGTTCCGTATTCCACTAGAATTCCATTGTGTTATATATTAGGAAACATATACAGTAGCTGCCTTTAATTTTCTATGATTTTCATTTTTTAAGGGATCAATGCCAAAACTGATATCATTTTTCTTTTACGTTTCTTTTGGTTTGCTAAAATACATTTCAGATCTGATATAGTGTTATTTACTTCATCCAAAGTAACCACTTTCTTTGTTGATATGGTCCCCATATGAGAAGAACAGCACTGTTCTCCATTAAATCAATGCACCAGTTTCTAATCCTAATCTATGTAAAGTGGACATTTTGCCCAGATTTTACTTGCACTGTTCATTTCATTCATCAGAACATGTACAGGTTTACTAATGTCATTATGATCTCTAAAACTCCTTAGATTGTTTTCCCTCATCCTTTAACCCAAGTTCTGCTTTGATCAAATATGTAATTAATTCCATGAGGCATTGTTCATTCTCATTCTACTTGACATAAATGCCAAGTATCCTAATGAGTGCTTCATTCTCATTAGGCTGGGAAAAGCTCTTTGAAGGTTGTGGGTATTGGGGCTATTGTGCTATTATTTAAGGTTCTTTTATTCTGAGACATCTTGGTTTTGTCTTATATTGATATTTGTGTCCAACGTTATTTCCTACTTCTACCCATGATGGTTCCATCCGAACCTCTATGAATGGTGGGTTTTTTTCTTAATTGGTTTTCTTCTGAACTCCTGAAAGGGTTAAACATCATTTAAACTGTTATCTCTGTTGATTAACCCTTCTGTATCTTTTGCTATCCCTGTCTGTTTAGTAGTATTTGATCCTGCTTGAATCTTTCACAGCTCTCTTTATTGGGTCCAGCTAGGTTGGGGACACTGTTTTTTTCCTTTAGTTTTATTTTAATTCTTAATTTCCATATTTCTCCTTTTTTTTTTTGTACCTTTACTCCTGGTGTTTTAATAACTTTCTGTTGAGCTGGTCTTCCCTTTGTTTTCTTTATAATCCTCATCTCGTCCTTTATATTTTAATTTTTCCTTGGTTTGGGATCTTCTGGTGTTATTATACTTGAGGAAATCAGGACAAAGTTTATTTAATTTGCTCTATATTGTGACTTGCTCTAACACAGTAGAACTACCCAAGGGTTCTGTCTCCTTACAATGGTAAGAACATCCTCTAATGTGGCTCCATTAATTGCCACATCCTCCTTTAGTGTCTCCATGTCGATTCTTAAATGACTAACTGCTCAATTACCATCCAGACCCTAGACATAAAAGTGGATCATCCATTAACATTAATAGGGCTATATATTGATTTTACATGACCATTACGATATCAGCACTCATATAAGATGAAAATATGTGATTCATTAAATATATTTGAGTCTCTTTGTTTGGCTGAGTTGTTTGCTCATTTTCCTTATCTGAGTAGAAATATTTGCTGTGGTTCAGATCATGAGACTAATATATTCTACCGTTGCCTGTGTCTACCCTTTCTATTTGATAATTGTCCGTTCTCTAAGCCCCTGAATTGTATTATACTGATCTATCATTGTTTCAGATAGACTGTCTAGTTTTCTGGTATTAGTAGTGACTTCTTTGTGAGAGAAGATGATAAAATGCCTTCATCATAGACCCCAAAAGAGGTGAGTGAAATCAGGGTATGAAGGGATTTTGGTGGAAAAGTTCACTTGTGATGTACCTAAGCCTCTCTGGGGCTTGCTGATAAGATCCTTACTATCCTGGCTAGTTTGTATTCTTGGTGGTGACCCATTGACTTTCGCATCTCTTCTATATCCTCTCTGTCCTTGGGCCACATTGAATGGAGTTTCCATTTGGGCTATTTTACCTCATGTGAGCAAGTGGTAGAGGTCCAAGTAAAAGTTCAGTTTCTAGGACTTTTTATGTTTATTAAAATGCAAGTTATTTTCAACTGGTTCATTTCGTATGCCTCCTGTACAGCAACATTTCTACAGCGACATGCGTCGATATCAACAACAGCACCATGCTGCTGTAAAAGTGCTGCTGGGACTGGGCAACCCTTTCCCTGACCTGCACCCTCCTCAAACTAACTCTGACCTGGAGTTAGAATCCTTTAGTGGGGGTGCAGAGAAAAGCCCCGATGAAAAGCTCCATGCTGACTGCAAATCGCTGGTCGATATAGAGCCTGGCACTGTGATGCCGGTCAACATGTTTCTTGTCAAACCAGCACTGTAGAGCCATTGGCATCAAAGCAGGTATCTGTATTCCCTTTCCCTCTTTTCTTTCCTATCCCTATTTTACATTCTTACATATTTCAGTGATCACTTGCTCCTGTGTTTCTAGCTGGCTCCTAGTGGTCACCATTATAGTCCAATCAATTGGGAGAATTACTTTTTTAGAGTTTTAGCATTTGGTGCCTACTAAACAATAAGCCACCATGAAGAAGAAAATAAATAATAAAAAACAATAGAAAAGCAATATGCAGTAGGTGGTAAATAGTATAGAAATAATCTGTTAAAAGCCATTGGTGACTGTAATTTCTACTAATAAAGTGCTGAGTGTGGTATAATGCAAATGATGCAAATAAATCA
Organism: Neoceratodus forsteri; assembly: GCA_016271365.2. Classification (NCBI taxonomy): domain Eukaryota; kingdom Metazoa; phylum Chordata; order Ceratodontiformes; family Ceratodontidae; genus Neoceratodus; species Neoceratodus forsteri. Next base: position 1,320,964,989 of record CM028132.1, read on the forward strand.
ATTAGAGGTTAAAAGTTAACCTAGTATATCAGGCAATGGCCTGATTAAATGTAAGCAGGTGCCTAATAAATAAATCTCTTCAACACTAATCAGACCATTATGTAGCACTTTAAGTACCACGCGCCATACACTAAGTACTAAGTATCATCAATTGTTTAGACAAAATATGCCAGTTAGTAGCAAGATAGTGATGATTTTATCACACCCATTTGCCAGTTGTCAAATACTAGTTCAAATTCAATGCCACTATTTTTAGTGATGGTTTGTTAAAAATAAAAGCCCACACCTTATGCTCAATGCTAAAACTGATACTTCAGTGATAATATTGATAATAAATAGGGCTCAAAAGGTATCCAGTTATTAAAATGTCACAACTTTTCATGTGGGCTGGATTGTAGCAGATACAGTACATTGCTATTTGACCATTTGGGCAAAGTTCATATATTTTTTACTCCCTTCCATTTTTAGCTCTGTAGAAAATTATTGCACAGAAGATAATTAAATAATTCAGTGAATGTTCAATTAATAGTGGTTTGGTTCAGTTCAGTACCTCAGCTACCTGTAGTGAAATTGACTCAGGTTCTTTTGATGGTTGTGTGGCTTTCTCATTTACCAGCCACTGTTTCTACCAGAATTCTTCTCAACTGCTTAGTTCTCTTTGTGAGCTGAAACTTCTCCCTTTACTGCACCAGGTCACTTTATAGATTAGTGGCTGAACTTTCCAAAGCTATGGCTACAAATTCCTTTCTTTCAGAGTAGGGAAGCTTCAGTCCTTCAAATGACCACCGCTTGGTGCATCAGGAAGTCTTCTCCTGATATTGGCCACTGATAGGGAAGCACAAATACAGAGAATTTGATATAAAAGGCAGCTGGGGAAAGACATATTAATAGCTGCAGTGTAAGTAAAAGTAACAATGAAGACACGCTAGGTTAACTGGCTGTGACTGTATTCAAAACTATTGGGCTCTATGCACTATACAAACATACTTGGTTACTTGGTTAGAGGGACAAAAGAAGGCAAAGCCCATAGATATTGTCCTCGCATATGTGGATCATTGTCAATGGTTCCTATCTAGTTAACCATTTATCTAATCTGAGTTTAAAAGTCATAAAGGAAGGGGCATCTACAATATCCTGGGAAGTGTGTTCCATAATCTTGGGGTTCTTATGGAAAGAAATTTTGTCTTTTGTTGGTTTTACATTTGACTATATCCAGCTGTTTGTTATTCAGCCTGGGTCTGATTTTTCTAGTTTCAAAAGAAATACCACATTGCATCATCAAGATTGGGTTTTGAATAATCTTGAAGAGTTGGACTAAATCCCTCTTGATCTTCTCATTTTAAGTGAGTGTAACCCCATTTTATGTAGTCTAGTTTTGTAATCCACATGTGCCAGTGGGGAATAGTTTTAGTGACTCTTCTCTGAATCCTCTCAAGCCTATCTGTGTCCCCACAGAGTACGGACTCAAAATGGAGAACCTTAATCAAGATAAGGTCTAATGTGTGATCTGTACAGCGGAATAATACACTGCTCGGTTCTAGAAACAAAAGTACAGTTGATCTTACGAAGAAGTGAATTTGTTTGGTTTGCTATTTTATTGAAATGTGAAACTGGGGTCAGCTTATTATTGACTAGAATCCCTAAATCTTTTCTAAACAAGAAACCTTAATAATGGTATTATTCAGTGTGTGTACTTGTTGGGGTGTTTTTCCCAAAGTGCAGGACGGCACATTTGGCTGTGTTGAACTCCATTTTATTAATGGGGGCCCAGTGCTCAATAGATGAAAGATCGTTGAGTAGAATTTGTCTATTTGCAGCATTGTTAACAGCACCACCCAGCTTGGTATCATCGGCAAATTTTATGAGAATATTTGAAGAATGAATTTTCATGTCGCTATGAAGATATTAAACAGAGTGGGTCCCAGGACACAGCCCTGGGGAACTCCACTCATCACCCTGCCTATATCTGACAGAGTGCCATTAACCGTACCCTCTGAGATCTATCTGTCAACCAACTTTTTATCCGTAACACAAGAAAAGAAGAAAAACCTAATTGAGTAAGTTTAGATATGAGAATGCTATGGGACACTTTATCGAAAGCCTTGCTATAGTCCAGCAAAATAACATCGGAAGGAATGTTTAAATCTAGGTTAGAACTAATGGGATTATAGAAGGTCAATAAGTTTGTGGTGCATGACAGACCGGATCTGAATCCATGTTGAGAGATATCTGTAAGATTTAAGGATAGTATTTCCTTGTCCAAGAGTGCTTTAATAAATTTTTCAAGTAGTTTACAGGAATAGAAGTTAAACTAATGGGGCAATAGTTATTAACTAGTGAATGAGAGCCTTGCTTGTGAATAGGGGTAACTATTGCTGTTTGCCAATCAGGTGGAACTGTAGATTCGTGAAGTGATTTATTAAAGATAATTGTAAGTAGAAGAGTGATTATTTCTTGGTGCCCAGGAGGAATTTTGAGCATATACCAACCGGACCAGGGCTAGTGGATTTCTTTAGGGCTAGTAGTAGATTGTAGGTGTCTTTCTGCTGAACCAGTTGCTCGTTGATGTTGATGGGTGGTATGGCTATTGTGGGTTGTAAGGGTCTTGAGTAAATTCTGATATAAAGTAGTTATTTAGTGTAGAGGCTACAACAAGATCAGAGGTTATTATTTTATTGTTAAGCATAAGGGACCGATTGATTTATTATTTCCTTTTTACTGTTTAGATAAGCATAACGTGATTTGTGTGTGTCCTTAGTATGTGCTATGAGGAATTCAAGATTTCTTTTGCTACTAGTATTGATTTTTAAGAAATCTTACTGATTCTCTGTACTGTATTATTAACTCATCATTGTTACTTGTAGGTGACTTTTTTAGACGTATGAATAATTTGCGTTTATGTTGCATTTGCTTTTTAATGGATGAATTAAACCATGGTGGAATTTTCTTCTTTGCTGTTGGGGAACGTTTATTAGGGACACATTTATGTTCGACTAGGGATATTTGTGATTTTAAAAATCCCATGCCTCGATGGTACTAAGGGAGATAAGGTGTTTGTCCAGCCAATACTGCTTAAGTGTTCATTTATTTTTGAAAATCTGCCCTTTCATAATGTTTAATTATTTTTATTTGGTACCGAGCAACGAGGTACAGTTATGGTAAAGAATATTGATTTATGACCACTATTGCCAAGTTGGTCAGATATATGTAGATTGTTTACAGGAACATCTAAGCTAGCTATAACAAGATCTAAAATATCGTTACCCGTGTAGGTTCTTTGACTAGTTGGTACAAACCCAGATCAATGATGGTAGTGAGAAAGTTGTTTTCATTATTGTTGGATATCTTTGTTGGCTTTTGCCACCACCCTTCTGCATTGAACAGATTTGTTTGTTCCTTATTATGATCACCCCACGTCCCTTTTCTGCTGTGAAGCAACCCAACTGAACACCATTTCAGTGATAATCCCTTCCCTGGTTCCGGGCTCCAAGTGCAGAACCTTGCACATCTTAGCATTGAACCCTAGCTGCCATTTATCTGCCCACTTCTGCAGCTTATTCAGGTCCTCCTGCAACCCCTCCCCGTGTCATCTACTACAGCTCCCATCTTGGTATCATCTGCGAACAGACTGATTTTGATCAGGATCCTATTCGAGATATCTGCAATGAAAATCCTGAACAGCACTGGTCCCAGCATAGATCTTTGTGGTACTCCACTTGTCACCACTCTAAGTGATGAGATTCCTCTTACCATCACCTTTTGCTGTCTCCTCCTCAGTCAGTTCCTAATCCAGGTCACCATTTTTGGTTCTGCCCCACATATTCCAGCTTCCTCCCAATCTCCCATGCGGCACTGAATCAAAGGCCTTACTGAAGTCCAGGTAGAGGATGTCCTCAGCATGGCCCTTTGCCCAGTTCCCATGTCACCCAGTCATAGAACTCTACCAGATTTGTCTGTCATGATCTGCCTGCAACAAACCTGTGCTGCTGACTGTCCTGGATACTGTTTGCCTCCAAGCTCACGAGTCTCTCCTTTTGGATGGTCTCACGATTTGCCCATGATCGAGGTGAGGCTCACTGGCTTGTAGTTCCTGGTTCATCCATTGGCCACTTTTATGGAGGGGTACCACATGGGCCATACATCAGTCCTGTCACACATCCTGTGTCCAGGAGGTATTGAACAGGTCTGTCAGCAGCCCCACAAGGACCTCTGCCAGCTCCCTCAGTACTCTAGGGTGAATACAATCCTGCTCATGTGCTTTGTCCACTTTTAACACCCTCAACCTCCAGCTCCTGACCTCTGTAATCCCTACATCTGTTGTCCTCTTCCTCCCTTTATCCCCACTTGCCTGAGGTATTTGCCCCCATCCCGCGTGAACACAGAGCAAAAGTACTCTTTCAGTGCCTCTGCCTGCTCTGCCCCTTCTCCACTCACCCCCATCTTTTTGATCCTCACATGCTGGTCTTGCTGCTATTTGTCTAACTCATGTATGGAAGAAGTCTTTTTATCCTCATTTGATACCCCGTGCCAATTTCAGCTCTCTAGAAGCTTTGGCCCCTACCAGTCTGGTAAACTTCCTAGACTTTTCCCTGTATGTGTGTCTTTATTTCTCCTTCCCATTTTCCTATATTTCCAAATGCCATCCTCTTGGCTCTCACCCTTCCCTGACCTCCGTGAAATCCAACTGAGTTTCATGGCCCTGCACTTCGTTTTTTTCCTAGTACAGGTCTCTGTTGCCTCCACCAGCCCTCCCTTATTATAGTCCACTTCTGATCTGCATCCATGTGTTGTTGGATATGTGCCAGGTGCTTGCCCAGAATTCCCCCATCACTTTAAAGTCTGCTCCCTATACTCAACCACCATTGTACACATGCTCCCTGTGTCCCTCCCCATGTTTAGTGTGAACCACATCGAGTAGAGGTCTCCCCACAAGTGGTTCCCCACTTCTAGGTTCCTACATCTTCCCATTATCAGTACAAGGTCATAAAAGCATAGAAACGTAGAATCTGATGGCAGATTAGGACCGCTGGCCCATCCAGTCTGCCCATTTCCCTACCTAATGGATTAGCTGCAGATCCTAGTTAACTGACAGCCTACTTCTTCTTCCCCATCCCTAGAATTGCCTTATGACTGTTCCATGCATTCTTGAATTCCACCACTGTTTTTGATTCCACAACCTGCTCAGGAAGGCTGCTCCATGCATCCACAACCCCTCTTATGAAAAAATGCTTCCCCACATTACTCTGAGCCATCCTTCCATTATCTTCAAATTGTGCCCTTGTTATTACGCACTCTTTTCTGATGAATGCTACCCTCTTGGACTTTGTTGATCTCTTGAGGTACCTGAAAGTTTCTTTTCTTTTTTTATTTTCTTCTTTTACCCTCGCCTCTTGTCATCCCTCCACTCTGTCACGGACCTCCGAGCCCTGGCCACCGGATATCGCTGACTCCCGGTCATCCCTGGCTTACCCCCAGAGAGTGGGGCCACGGTTCCGACCCCCTATATCGGACCGTGGAACTGTAACTGGTTGGGGAACGGCCCGTGGCCAATCAGGGCATTTCTGGGGCAGAAGTATCTAGGCGCTAGGCGTGGGATTTTACTCCCATTTTTACCTCCCGAGGCAGGGCGTGCAATGGCCGCCCGCCCCCGCCTCCCTCCCCCATTTTGATGTCGGCAGCGTGAGTTCTCCCGCCCCGCCCAGGAGTCCCAACGCCTCCGGATGTTGCCCGCACCTCCCCCAGAGAAGGAGAGCCGCTCATCGGACGCCCAATCCCTCTCCCCCGGCCGGCCCTCCGGCCGATCCGGGTCCGTTCCCCAAGCCCAGGTGGCGAGAATTTGCAAATCCACTGCTATGCCGGCGGGCGACCTTGAAAGTTTCTATCATGTCCCTCCTCTCCTCCTTTCCTCAAGGCTATACAATTTAAGCTCCTTAAGTCTCTCTTCATATGTCTTCGTGCAGAACCTGCACCATTTTAGTTGCCCTCCTTGACTGCCTCCATCCTGTCTATGTCTTTGTGGAGATTGGGTTTTCAGAACTGCACACAGTACTCAGATGGGGTCTCACCATCTGTCTGTACAGAGGATAACATCTTTCTGTTTTCTACTGGTGTTGCCTCTCCTATGCATCCCAGTATCCCCAGCCCTCCTTACTGCCCTCTCACATTGCTTGCCCACCTTTGGGTCATCTGATATTACTACCCTCAGGTTCCTTTCCATTTTTGTCATTGTTTGTATCTCACCCCACCCCATTTTGTACTCTATCCCTTGGTTTTTATTTCCAGGTGCATTACTTTGCATTCTTAGCACTGAATCTAAGCTGCCATACATTTGCCCATTCCTCCAACCTTGCCAAATCCCTTTTCATCCTTTCCACCCCACTTGTGTATCAACTCTGTTGCAGATCTTTGTGTCATCTGCAAAGAGATATACTTTTCTTCCAGTCCCTCTGCAATGTCGCCAAAAACATTGAAGAAGATCGATCCTAGTACTGAACCCTGTGGTACCCCACTAGTAACTCCCTTTGTTCAGAGTGGATGCCATTTACTATTACCTTATATGTCATGTTCTCCAGCCAATTCCTTACTCAGGCTACCATCATGGGACCCACTACCAGGTTGGATAACTTGTATATTAATCTTTGTGAGGGACTGTGTCAAATGCCTTGCTAAAGTCTAGGTAGGCCATGTCCACAGCCCCTCCCTGATTTACTACTTTTGTCACCCAGTCAAAAATCTATTAGATTCATCTGACATGACCTTCTCACTGTGAATCCATGCTGCCTTGGGTTCTGTGACCCTCTGGCCTCTAGGTACTCAACAATTCTTCCCTCAGAAGTGATTCCATAATTACCTATCACGGGGTTAAACCAACAGGTCTATAGTTTCCTGCTTCTGCCCTGCTCCCGCTTTTGTGAAGTATAAAGACATCTGCCCTCCTCCAGTTCTCAGGTACCTCCCCATTCTCCCATGATTTCTTAAAGAGGGTAATCAGTGGTGTCACTAATTCTACCCTTAGTTCTTTAGAATTCTGGGATGAATCCCATCAGGCCCCATTGCTTTGTCCACTTTCAATTTTAAGAGTTCTTTCAGAACCCTTCTTCTGTGAATGGGCAGGTATCAACCCCACTATCCAGAGTGTTTCTATCCTTTCCAGCTATGTCGGCCCTGTACAAGCTGTGTCAAGAAGCTGTCCTGAAAGCTTCCAACAGGACCCTTCTCTTGCACTCATGGTGGCAGGTGTGCTCCAATCCATCCCGGTAGGTTGAAATCCCCACCACCACTGTGCTTCCTTCCTGCTTACCTTTCAAATTTGATCTTCCAGTTCCCAGTCCAGGTCACAACCCTGTGATGATGGCATGTACACTACCCCATACTCAGTGTCCTATTCCTCACATCCTGGAACTGCATAAACAGAGCTTCTGTCCTCCTCCTCCTCCCTTCCCTCCCTTATGCACTTAATCCACTCCCTCACATAGATCACCACCCCTCCGCCATTGCTCTTGGCCCTGTCCTTTCTGAATAGCCTGTACCTGGGATCATCATATCCCAATCCTGGTACTGTGTGCCCATGTTTCTGTAAAGGCTGCTATGTCCACCAGTTCCACCGCCAAGAGAGCCTGTATCTCCGCAGTTCTGTACCTTAGGCTTTTGCATTTAGTGAGACCACCTTCCAGCCTGTTGCCTCCCCAACTTGCCATTCCTCTTCCCCTTTGGTCCTCTCTGTGCCCCTCCTCACTGCTTTACTCTAACTAGGGGTGAGCACCTTATGCTCCTTTCCAGACATTGTTTCTAACAATGGTCCCCTCACCACCCCCTTCCTAGTTTAAACCACCCTTGTTTAAATATACCCTCCAATCCCTGTTTGAATACGCCATCCCTCTTTGCTCAAATGTAACTTGTCCCCTGTGTATAGGTCACTGTTGTCCCAGGTCCTGCCCCAGTCTGACACCAGTCAGTAATTCCTGGTTTGGTACCAGTCCCTCAGCCATCCATTGAACTCCTCTATCATTTTTGTTCTCCTGTACTTGTATATGGTACTGGTAGCAACTCAGAGAATGCCACTGATACTCCCACCTCGTTACACTGCCTACCCAATTCCTCAATCCTCCCTTTACCACCCTCCACTGTTTCCAGCCAAGTCATTTGTCCTCACATGTACCACCATGTGTGGTTTCATCCTCCTCTGCTTTCGCACTTGAGAAGTGCCTGCCCTGCCCTGTCTGTGGTCAACCCCGTAATTGCCTCAGCCCAGATATTATTGTGCCTTTACCCTTCCTCCCATCTTATCCCTTCAATATGGAGTGCCCCAGCACCAGCACCCCCATCATTCTGATCCTTACCCCACCTTCCACTGTGATCCATGTCCACTCCCTGGAACCCTGTTGCCTCCATCCTTACATCTGTACATTCAGTGGTTTTACCCATTTTACATTATGGGGATTTTATTTATGCTAGTGCAAAGAAAAGTGACTTGGACAGGATTGATGTATGTTATGGTAGATTAGCAAGATTTATCCTTGAAACTGATAGGTTTACTCACAAGTGCTTCCTTTTAATCTCCTCCAATAGCTGATACCATCTGAATATAAGCAGGAGCACTTGCTGCCTTTATGTGTAGATGCTGGCTGGGAACTCTGTGTCCCCATATATTGTTGCAGCGATCCCACAATGGACTAAATTATGCTCATTGTGAACTTCACATGCCCCAGAGTTTGTTGTACCTAGGTATAATCTAGAGATTGGTAGACATTCTGTCTTTTTAGAGGTCCAATGGCATGGAATAAGATCCCAGCTGATATCTAATCTTATAAGGGAAACTACCTGGCAGAATATTAGGGCATGGTTTATACAGCAAGTTACTAATTGTAGGAATTGTTGCTAGTAGTGAGAATATTTATTACGTTTGATAACTTAATCTATGTTACCTGTATGTTAGTCTTTATTGCAAAATCTGTACATAATGTGGAACACTGTTTGTATAGAACTCATTGTAAATGAGCCTCAGCTCAATTGAGTACATCCTAGTTCATATAACTATATTAATCCAACTTTATTACTACTACTACTACTACTACTACATCCTTCATCTACACCTTTTGTGCTCTTTGCATCATTCCCTTTCCTCCCATCTCTCTTTCCCATTGTAAAGTCTGCCTCTTGGACCTTCCCTTACCTCTCCCTCTCACAGCTTCGATACCTCCCCATCCTCTGTCAACACTACAACCATATTGCTTGACAATGTCAGAGTGGTGCCAGTTGCCTCCTTCCTCCTTCTCTGATCCCTCCTCCTCCTACTGCACCTCTGCTCACCTCCCCATCCTTTTATATCCCCATATTTAGCTCTGCAGTTTCCTCTCTGCATCTCCCCACCCTCCTTAGTGGGGTCACTCCTTCCTCAGCTCCCCTTCCTCACTCTCCTTAATTCCCTCAATAACCCCATTACTTCATCCTCCAATTTTCTTAGCCTGTAGCAAATTGGACAGCCTTCCGGTTCTAATAACTTCATCCAAACAGCTGATCTACATCCAATGCAACCTACTATCCTCCCTCTGCCTGCTGCACTTCCTCCCCAGTGCCCATCATTCCTCCCTCTCTTCTGCAGCCTCACCCACCCTTATCTATAGCTGTCCACTTCCACCACCCCTCACATCCACCCCCATGTAGCCATTCACGCCTACTCCCCATTATTTGCATTCAGCTGAAGTGTATCCCCACACCTGTCCCCCAGTCCTTACTCTCATACTTATATGCTCTATTAGTAGTTTGATATCAGTCCTTTAACCCCTTGGTCCTCATTTGATGGCCTTTACTTAGTAACACAGTAGTACAATCCTCTCAGTGTATTACAGCTCTTACATACCCTAAATACTTATCACAGCCCTGAGTATGCTAGATCTGTAGCTTAGTAATACAGTACCACCTTAATATACAGTATATCAAATCCAAATATGACATCACATAACAAGGCAAGCTTTCATATCATTACAATCATTGCAAGAGACCGTGGGCTTGTAAACCTTTTATCTCCACCCACCTACACCCCTGTGTCTGAACTTTTAGCACCTGACTATTAGCTTTAAGAGTTAGTTCATATGGCAGTTTGTATCTCCTCAACATACATGTGATATGTCCAACTTGCTTAAGAGGGAGATTTGGATCAAATTATTTGGGAGATTGGCCTACTAGTAGGGAGATGCTGTAACGTCATGAGTTTGTCCTTAAATGGCATACAAAATGAGAATAAAAGCATTTAATATATTTTATTTTGTCAAGAATAAGCACTAAAAGAATCAACAACTAGTTGTACAAAGTTATCACTTATATTGTTCATCACTAATTTACTTTTTATGTCTTTATCTGCCAAAACAAACATGAATGGATATTTTGGACATAATTTTACTTAAGCAGGAGATTTTGTTTCCCAGGAGGGAGAGAGGGAGTTCAGTCAAAAAACAGGAGTTTCCTGCGCAAAGAGGGAGATATCACATGTATGCCTCAAGCTCCTCCCTCATAGTCTTCAGCCCAAGCCTCAGTGACTTTTCAGTATTTAAGAAAGCCTGCAACACAGAGCGGGTGGGAGGGCTTACCACTGCCAACAACTGTTCCTCACAACCAGCACACAAGCCACCAACAGTTATAATATCACAGCCCAAGTAACAGTTGTAACTCATAGCACTAATTTAAATGATAAAATATTCAAATATCACAGCTAAAACAGAAGATAAACAGAACCACTTTCCTGAACACACCTCCTCTTCTGTCCCCAGGTGAATAATGAAAGACAAGAGGGTTTCTGTCATTACCCCTCCATCTCTCACCAGGCAAACAGCACTGATTTAAATTTCACTCTAAATATCACTGCCAACAACTGTTCCCACAACCAGAACACAAGCCACCAACAGTTACAATATCACTATGCTTATGCACCGTAGAAACCAGGCACATAGGCATAGCTACATGTAATTACACATTGGGGAGGGTCCTGTAGACCACCGGCAGAATTCACAAATGGGGCAAGGCAGTTATGCACTGGATCACCCAGCTGCATGGGCAACAATATGCTGGGGCGGTCGGGATGCATTCCAGTCTGTGCCTGTCCTGCATGCCATTCACTAAAGTGTGTATGTGCACAGGGGGTGCAGGAGGGCAGGTTATGCCAGGGGTACTCTGCCATAACTGCAGTATGAACCCAGTCCTGTGCACACAGGCTCCCCACCAGGTCCAAGCAACAGTATGGCATCCCCAAACACATCTGCCCAGTCCCTGTTATATGATAAGCATACCCCCAACACATGCATGCCCCATCTCCATTGTATGATAAACATACACCCCAACACATGTATGCCCATCCCCATTGTGCTGTGAGCATACCCCTGGACACATGTATGCTCCACCCATTGTATGATAAGCATAGCTCCTCAACACATGCATGCCCCATCCCCATTGTATGCTAAGCATACCCCTCAACACATGAAAGCTCTGTCCCAGTGTAGAACATGACAGCACCTCCACACACAGAGGTGTCCTGGTTCACACAACCCCGACCCCTAAACCTGGTTCCCCAGTTTCAACATTGGTGGCCAGTGGATCCCCCACCACCCATGGCACTGACAACACCCCCACTATGGATGGCCAACAGTACATCCCTCTGTACACCTCCTCAGCTGCCAGCCATCCAGCTAATGCTGTGACTGTGCTGCCTATTTATAGCAGCTCACTCCCAGCATCAGTTGGACAGCCAGCGGCTAGGGAGGTGTGCAGAGGATGCTGTTGGCTATCAATGCCCATGGCACTGACCGTCATATGGGGGCTGGGGTGTTGTCAGTGCCGTGGGTGGGTTCCACTGGCCACTAATGCTGAAGCAGTGGAACTGGGTTTGTGGGTTGGGGGTTATGGGGACAGGGCACCTCTGTATGTGTGTGTGTGTGGTGGCTATCATGTTCTACACCAGGGCAGGACTTTCATGTTGGGGGTATGCTTATCATACAATGGGGACGGGCATACATGTGCTTGAGGGGTAAGCTTACTCATACAACAGGGATGAGGCATACATGTTGGGTGGTATGCTTACCTTACAACAGGACTGGGGAAATGTGTGGGGGTATGCTTAACACACAACAGGGACATAGAATACATGAGTTTGGGGTTAGCCTTACAAACTACAGGGACAGAGCAGACATGTGGGGTGGGAGGCCATGGTGCAACAGGGGCATAGGTGGGGGTCCTCCAGCCAACAGGGCATGGCCATGTGGGTCTGGATGAATGCTAGCATTCACACACCCAGACCCATACCTTCATGCACAGGTGATCCACTATGGGACTCCAGGACTGGCATCCGATTGGATGCCTGTCTTGTGTCCACTACTCCACCCAGGCCACGCAGTCCTGTGTACCAGGGGTGGGTCCACAGACAGGTGCCTCATGGGAGCTTGCAATAGTGAAGACCATGCACCCTTCACCTGTCTGGGGCCATGGAGTTCGCAAAGTGGGGTACATGCCTTTGGCGCGTATTTTCCACCCATTACTGCTAGGCACCCTTATTAGTAAAGCTTTCAAAAAGATTCAACCAAGATACTACTGTACTGGCACTACAAGTAAAAACTGCACTAGATGAATTAAACATGAGGTAGTGCTTTAGAGTAGCGTTGATAGGAGAGGATCATTTTAAAATCACTATACCATTAGAAAAGAAAAAAAAAGATCTCCAAAAGCAGTGGACTTACTTATTCCCAGCTAAGCCAGTAAATATCTGCAAAGAATCTCTCAAGAGATCCTCAGATACCCTGCAAAGTCTTCCCTGGTTCAGTGTAAGATGCAAAATGGTGAACCTGAACATAGAACACCACGATGTGCTTTATATGGTGATCAGTCATGTGACTGGCAACGAAATTTTAAAAAGTGATTTAAAAGTAATAAATTTAAAAGTCTGAGATTAAATTAGAAAAATCTATGGTGTAGATCCACCATTCTACTCTGCTATCTGCTTAGTTGCTAATATCTCTGAAATAAACAAATCTGCTTGCATCCAGCATCAGCATTGGTAAATATAAAAAACATAAAAACATAAAAATCTGGCTTTCTAGCAACTCAGTGGAGTCAGTGATTCCCAATTCTGCCATGACTTATAGAGCAGGATGGAAAAGCAGATTCCAGAGTAAAGGAACAGAGTCTAGTCTGGATTACTAAGGTGATCATACCTAACCCCCAAACCTCTGAACAGATAACAGTGGGGGTGCCCATCTCTTTCTTCTTTGGAGAGGAGGGTGAGAGTAATGCAGCTAGGATATACAGTATGCTAAAACTGCTGAAAATCGAAAAAAAAAACACACAAGGAGTCAAACTCCTACTGCAGCAACTGCTACTGCATACCTTCCACAGGGCTTACTGCATTCCTGATGACTTAGTAGGCTCCACCACTGTACAGATTCCTAGGTCCCTCTGTCAGCTTGCAGAACACTAAACAGGACTGCAGTCACAAATGAGCAACTCAGGTAAGCCTGGAAAGGGCTTGGAAGAGTTCTTACTTGAGGCAATAATGGAACACCTGTTTTAAGAATTAAAAGCACCTTCCTTCAAACCCCTCTGAGTTAGACTCTCCTCACAACTCAGCATGCAGTTGCTCTCTCTCACTCCTCAGTCATCTGTAGAGAGAGTTCCTAGAACAGAGAGTAGAGAGTTCCTTTTGCAGAGAAAGAGACTGCCTCTGGCGACTAAGGTAGGCGTCAGGAAGGTGTCCCTTGACTCACCTCAGCATAGCTTTGTTATTACCGACCTCATGAACGCTGTGTTGAGAATGTTCAAATCCTGCCAAAATATTTTGTCACCGCAACATCATTCTGTGCTAAAGGTGAAAACTAAATTTAGGCCAGGATTTAAGAAATGACAGTTGTCTTGTTTATGAGGTGATGTTAAAAAAATGGTTATGTTGAAAATTTGGGTAAAAAATTTACAAATTCCCAAAGTTACAAAGCCAAGATAGTTAAATTTAAATGCACACGCATAACTTTGCCATTTTTACATATTTTGTCACCAGATTTGCAATCTACAGTGACCCCCACCACCTGAACAAAAGGCAGTGAAAAATGTTAACATCAGGACAGAAAGGTGATTTCACCAAGCAACCGTGAAATTGCCTTTTGGGATGGATTTGCCAAACACCAGTGACATTGTCCATGGGCGGGGCTCAAAAACCATGCTGAAAATTTGTTTTCAAAATATGGAAACATGGCCATGTTATGCATCAAAGTTGAGAACCCCATTGAAATATATTGAACCACAATTACCTTAGTTTCTCATATTGCAGTTACCAATTCCAGCAACAAGATGTGTCTTTGATCAGAGAGTGGATCTCAAACATGAGACCTGTTCTAGTGAGTGAGGATATGTGGGGTGCACTGGGGGTGTGAGGTGGTAGGTGCTGAGTGGGAGATGGGGTGGTCAGATCGGCAAGGATCATTTATGTTAAAAAAACATAGAAGACAGTTTTCTTTATTTCAGGGACTGGGACAGCATTGGCGGGTAGAAGGTACCACTACACACCAGGGAATATCATTCACAAGGCGCGGTGATCAGCGGGTGGAGGGTGTGACTAGGCACCAGGGACATTTTTTGGTAAAAAGGACAACAAATTGTGGTTGGGGTGCCACTAGACACCAGGAAAAATGCATTTGATAATGGGGATGAAAAGTGGCAATTTGGGGTTGCCACTAGACACCAGGAAACAAAAGAAACAGGGATTGTGATAATCAGGTGGGGGCACCATACACCAGGAAACAAAAGCAGACAGGGGACAGGAATCAGGGGATGGGTTCCACAAGACACCAGGAAAATGGAATAAATGGATTGCAGGGTTGGGGGTGTCACTAGACACCAAGAAAATACATGAAAGTACAAGGGTTAATGTCAGAATGAAAGCCAGAGATTTTTCCTTCATGAAAAGGATCCTTTATCATGACTTATGATATGAAAAAGTATTCTTTTTTCTATCATGTGGTCACAAAAAAGATTTGTACTAGCAAAAAAAAATCACTTCTATGGCATGTCTGCAACTGTGAAGTGCAGATTACACCTAACGGAGCCTGGTCATCTAGATAGATGTGGTGTCTCAGTGATATCAGTTTTATAGCTTTTGAATATTTTTTGGGGGATGGAATGGAAACAAGATGGCAGCAAATGAAAAGGAATATTAGAAACATAGAACCATAGAAATTGACGTCAGGTGGGGATCAAAGATCCATCTAGTCTGCCCTGAGCCCTACCCCTTTAGGATTTCTGTGAGACAATTTCTTTGTGACTGTCCCAAGCTGCTTTAAATTCCCCTACTGTTTTGGAGTCAATGACTCCTGCTGCAGATTCATTCCATGGGTCAACCACCCTGTCTGTGAAGAAAAACCTTCACATGTTGCCCTGAATCTTCCTCCCTCAATTTCATCTCATGTCCTCTTGCCTACTGGTGCTATTGACCATAAAGAGCCCCTGGGTGGAGACTCTGTTTATACTCTTCAGAAACTTGAATGTCTCATTCATGTCCCCTCTGTCCCTGCGCTGTTCCAGGGAGAAAATGTTGACTTCCTGTAACCTTCTTTCATATGGCAACTTATGGAGGCGTGTATCATTTTTGTTGCCCTTCTCTGTACTGTCTCCAATCTAGCTATGTCCCTCTTGAGGTAAGGTTCCAGAACTGGATGCAGTGTTCAAGGTGTGGTCTCACCAAGGACCTGTACAGTGGTAGGATCACCTCCTTTCTTCTACTTGTGATGCCCCTTCCCATGCATCCCTCTACTGACCTTCTTTGCTGCCTTTTGCATTGTCCGCCTACCTTCAAATTGTCTGATATGATAACCCCAGATCCCTCTCCTGATGGGTGGTTTCCAGTTTCTCCTCCCAGATGGTAGTCTGTCTCTGGGTTGCTTCTGCCCAGATGCATAACTGCACTTTTTCATGTTGAATTTTAACTGCCACAAGTTGGACCAATGTTCCAGCCTGAGTAAGTCACTTTTCATTTGCTCTACCTCCTGTGCAGTGTCCACCCTGTTGCTGAGCTTTGTGTCATCTGCAAACAGGCACACCTTCCTGCTCAACTCCTCTGTGATATCTCTGATGAAGATATTAAAGATTAATGGTCCGAGGATGGATCCCTGTGGCACCCGCTTGTCACCTCCCTATCCCCTGATGCGTCCTCATTTACTGTCATGGATTGAGTTCTCTGTTCAAGCCAGCTACTCACCCATGCTACCACTTCCTGCCCCACTCATGTACGGTCAAGTTTGTTTAGCAGCCTTCAGTGTGGTACAGAGTCAAAGGCCTTGCTAAAGTCAAGATAGATAGCATCAACGGCTCCCCTTGTCCACAGCCCTAGTAACTGAGTCAAAGAACTCGATCAGGTTGGCCTGGCAGGACCTTCCCATTGTGAAGCCATGCTGCTTGGTGTCCAGTTGTCCAGATTCCTCCAGGAATGCTAGTATCCTTTCTTTGAGCAGTGACTCCATCATTTTACCCACCACCGAGGTGAGGCTGACCGGGAGGTAGTTTCCTGTCTCCTCGCTGCTACCATTCTTGTGAATCGGGACCACTATTGCTCTCTTCCAGTCCTGGGGAACTGTCCTTCTCTCAAGGATCTGCTGAAAAGATCCACTAGTGGTGCTGACAATTCATCACTAAGTTCCTCAATGCGTGGTGGACTCTGTCCGGCCCCATGGCTTTATCTACCTTTAGTTTTGTAATTCTGTCCTTACCCTCTCTATTGTGAATGGGCTATGTCCATTCCCCAGGTGACTTCTATCCCCTTTGTGGTGGATCCATTCCAAGGTGCCTCCTTAGTAAGATTGAGCAGAAGTATTCATTTAAGACTTCTGCCTTTTCATTATCTTCTTCTACCTTCCTCCATCCATGTTTATGAGCCTGACAATGCTCCTTGTTTTTTCCTTTTGTCGCTTATGTACCTAAAGAAGGTCTTATTGCCCTTTAACCCCCCACACTATGTCTTTTCTCAGTCTGCACCTTTGCTTTTCTGATCACCCTTTCTGCCTCCTTCAAGCTGCACTTGTATGCCTCCCTATCTATTTCACTGTTTGAGCCCTTGTATCTTTGGAATGATAGTCTCTTTTCCCTCACTGCAGCTGCCACCTCTTTTTGTGAACCATAGCGAGTTCTTTTTTCTTCATCTCACTGACTAGCCTGGAGTATTTTGCAGTAACCTTCACTAGTGTTTCTCTTATGTTTATCCAACATTCCTCTACCCCTCCTTTTGCCTTCCTCTTGAGGAGATCCCTAAAGCATATTCTCATTCTTTTTTTTTTTGTCTTTATTTCAGTTTTAATCAATTCAACATGCTACAACTCATACAATTTATAATAAAACAAAAGTTTATTTTCCCATTGTAGAAATACATTCGGGTTGACCTTATTATTCTTGTAACATTCAGCTATCCATCCATTCTATGTATTTCTCTGGTTGGATTTCCTTTATATGCATTGTTCATAATTAATATTATACCAATAACTGAAATAAGAAATAAAATAAACAGTAAGGTGTATACAGGCAGGCATTTTTAAGTTTAAAAGTTTATCCTCTTGAGTTAATTCTACTAAATTTTCCTTAATCAATTGGGTTCATGTAGTCAATAATTAATTACGCTCCAGGTTCCTTATAAATCTTGATATGAAACAGAGTTAATAACATTTATACTAACAGGAAGAGTTCATTTTCAAAACTACTTCTGATCCCTTAGTTCAGTTATTTTTCACTCTCAGGTCACTTTATGGGACAAAATTAGGGTCGTGCTCAATTGGTGCTGCACGACTTCTGCCATCTTGTTTTGAATGCTCTCATACAGTTTAGCATTCTTGCTGAGAGACTCCAAGGCATACATTTCCTAGCTAGAGAGTTCTAATTTTCTTTTGTAGAGATGATTTAGTATGCCACAAGCGAGTCACTACTTTCAAGGCAACTAAGAGCAAGAGAGAAATCTGTCTATGTGTTATCTTATCAGTTCTGATCCCCTCAGGGACTAAGTGTAAGAACGAATGCAGGGATAAGCAGATCAGGACAGTCATATATATTTGTAAGTTCTTGTTTGATCTGTCCCAAAATGGGGCAAGGAGTCCACATACCCACAAAATGTGGGTTTGGCCTGCCTGTGAACACCCACATCCCTCCAACACCCTCCCATCCCTGACCCTTCATTGTTTGGCTATTATGGCAGATGTAAGAAAAAGTGCATTTGAAGCTTCCACGATATTCCTTCCAACATGGGAGCCTGAAATTTTATATGTTTGGAGGGCAGAGGTCTGCCATTTTGTGAGGGTATATCAGTTTGCAGTTCTTGCTCCCACTTGACTCGTATTTGTTCTGTAAAGTCAGTAAGGTAAGGTTTCAATGCTTTGTAGGCATAACTCTATTAGGTGCCCCAAAGGTGCACCTCCTATGTGCATATTCTTATTCTTACAGGAGGCAGTATAGTGCTGTGGTTTGAGGCTTTGAGCTGTAGTCCTGGAGACCTGGGTTTGAATCCCACAGTCCCCACTTGCATACTGTGTGACCCTGAGCAAGTCACTTTATTTTATTTATTTGTACATTCAGAAATACCTTTGAGTAAGAACTCTTTATAAAGGTTCCACATCAGACAAAAACAAAACAATTACAGACAGGGTTACATAATAATCAAATTGTAAAAACAGAGTTAAATGGGTGGTTTCTGGACAAGACTAGCAACAACCAAATAGGCAGGAATAACTTATAAAGCAAAACCACATGCAGCCCCTAGGGCCTTTTCAAGTAGAACAAGGATTCAATGGGATCCAAAAGTAGAAAGGAAAGACAAAGAATTGCATATAGGGATGGGAGGGAGTGAATCACAGAGGTGAGAGTGGAATTGTGAGGGGAGAAAGAAAGAGAAAAGAAGTTTGAGGGAAGAGGGAGGAGAGAGAATGAAGAGTTTGTGGTGGAGAAGTAGGGGAGGGAGGGAGAGGAGGATTGTAGGTGTTGATGGAAAGGAGGAGGAGGAGGAGGAGGTAAACCTCCTTGTGCTCTCAGATTGCACCTGGAAACAAGCATTGGCTTAGTGTGCCTTTCCTGGTTAAACAATTTCCCTTCCCCCATTCATCTGATCAAAGTCTGTTCTTCTGAAGTCTATAACGTGTCTTAGTGTGGCTTGTTTCCTTGGCCTTTTGACTTTGAACAAGACTGATTTGTGGTCACATGACCCAGATGGCACCCACCTCCACCTCCTGGACCTTGCAGCTATTTGTGAGCACCATGTCCAGGACTGTGTTTTCTCTAGTTGGGGCTGTGACAAGCTGATTAAGTCCAGCCCTCCCAAGATGTTTGGGAAATTTCTGCTCCTAGTTGTGGATGCTGTGCAAGAGTTCCAGTCCATGTCTGGAATGTTGAAGCCTCCTATCAACACTGCTTCTCCTTTTGGCCATCTTTAGTATGTTTTCAAGCATTGCTTTGTGTCCTTCTGCCGCTTGTGAGGAATGCCTGTATATCACTCCTCGTTTGAGGGCTGAGCATGAGCCGGTTCGAGAGTGACCCAGAGTACCTCAGGTTCATCTTGGGACCTTTGGACCACCATAGCATTTATGTCCTCCTTATATACAGTGCAACCCACCCCTACATCCTTTTCTGTCTTTCCTGAATAATTTGTAACCTGGGATTGCAACATCCCATTCATGACTCTCATTTAGCCATGTTTCTGTGCTTGCGACCCAGTCCAATCCTGCATCTGCTATTGTGGCTGAGAATTCTGGGATTTTGCTAGCCAGACTCCAGGCATTGGTCATCATTGCCTTCCAGAGTCTGGCATCCTTGATCCTTTGTTTCCTTGTACTTTGTTTATCTTGTATGACCTTCACGTGCTTCTGTTGTTTATGTCTATGTGATTGATGATAGGAGCTGTTACATGGCTGTTGGGGTTGGTGACTGGGATTCTATACTCCTGCTTCCATCTGGTCAACACCACCCCATCCTCTAGTTTAAACTTGCAGTGAATATGTTGAGTTTTTGCCCTAATGCCTTTACCCCTTCCCTGTTTAGGTGAAAGCCATCAAATTTAAAGTAAATCCTTTCCCAGAAATCTTTCCAGTCACCAATGAAGGTGTGGCCCTTTTCTGAGTACCAAGTGTGGAGCCAAGAGTTCAAATCTATGATTTCAGCTAGATATGTCTATGGAGTTAAGATTACTGGAGCAGCATACTTCAACATTAGGAGAGGATACCATTCCATCTTATTGCTTTTGAAACATTTTTAATATTCCAATACAAAACAGCATTCCTTTTCATTTCATAACAGCTACCCTGAATTGCTTACTGAGCATGCTCAGAAACTTCTTTAATTAGAAAATTAAATGACTTGAAACAGATTATTATTTTTTCAGCAGACTGGCATAAGGCACATCTGTGGACTAGTCCCTTTTGGCCCTGAAAATTTCAAAGCAAGATTCAAAACCGCCTGGGCTGTAGACAAGTTCAAAGGAAAATCCATCAAAGTCAATGAGCGAAAACTCAGTTTTTCACCTCTCTGAAATTCAGAAACCCACATTCCACTGGAACCTTACTTGGCACATGCAGAGATCTACCCTAGGCAATGGAACATGCAAATTTTCATGCAAATCTGTGAACGGCTGTGAAGTTGTTAAAGTAAAAATTTGGGATTTAACATTGAACTGCCTATTCAACTCCTAACTATAGGGCAGAACTGCACCCTATAATATATGTGTATAGTATGTGTGTATATATATGTGTGTATATATATATATATATATATATATATATATATATATATATATATATATATATATACACACACACATAGATATACAGTGAGAAAGATACAGATTTGTCTATGGAGTTAAGATTTCTGAAGCAGTATTTTTCAACAGTAGGAGAGGATACCATCCTATCCTACTGCTTTTGAAAAAGTTTAGTTCTTTCATTACTTCAGCAACTTTCATTTTACTAAATTTAAAAGATGGATGCCTGTGTTCATTCAAAAATCATTTTAAACTGAAAACAGGCATTCATATCTTTCCCAGTTAAAAGTCATTATCCAGACTTAGGGCTTCAGTTCCCATCTTTACAAAATACTTATTGAATTGAGTTGCTGCTTTGAGGCCTATTGGTGTGTTTTGTTCTTCGTGCCAAACAGAGGAAAGATGATCTGTAATAAGGTGTGTCGCTTTATACTTAATGCAAATAACTGCATTCATAGTTGCACCCTTTATGCACTCACTAACTGGCTAGCTTTATTCAGCAGAATAAAACTCCAGACCTGTTTGCTAGAAAAAGGTGCTCTGGGGTCCAACACCCCTGCTTTAACAAATTACTTCCACACTCTTCAACCAATACAACACCAGGAGCATGGACAGGAATCGCCTTAAGCCTCCTTTCAGACATACTCAGCTGAGCAAGAGGTCATTAGCTGTCAGGGTTGCTAACTCATTAAACGAGTTGCCAGATAGAATGCTGAAGCTCCCAAGTTTAATCAGCTTAAGAGATCCTTGCAGTCTGCCTTTGCAGCCCAATAAATAGAAATATAGAAATCTGATGGCAGAAAATGACCCATTGGCCCATCCAGTCTGCCTTATCCCATCCCCATATGTACTCTAGACCAAACTTTTTGTACCCCTCCCGTGAGTCCACTCACACATGCTGGAGAATCCAGTCCCTCTTATTTTCCAGGTTTATCCTTTCCCACTTCTAACATACTAAAATGCCAGGAGAAGAGGCCTAACTGTCTCTGAGTCTGCTCAGTTTTCAGCACCTGCACTGAGGGCTGATTTTGTGTACCCCCTCCCCTTGGGTTATACTGTCCCCAGTCCCAGATATTTTACCTGTATTGCCTGGTCAGATTTACCCTCCCCTGTACCTGTCCCATCCCCTCTTAAACCTGTCCACAGTCTCCATCTCTACCAGCTCCCTGGGCAGTGCATTCCATGGCTCCACCACCCTTTCAGTGAAATAACATCTCCTTCTCTCCCTCTGAGCGTGCCCCCTTCCAGCTTACACCCTTGAGCTCTTGTTGCCCCACCCTCCTTCCTTTGGAGCACCCTGACTGGGCCTCCCTATTGATCCCTTTCATGTACTTAAAGACCTCTATCATGTCCTCCCAACCCTCCTCTCCTCCAGGGTGTACATGTCGAGCTCCTTGAGCCTCTCCTCATGGGTCCTCTCCCAGGCCCCAGATCATTTTGATTGCCCTTCTTTGGACCATCTCTAGGAGTGTAATGTCCTCATTAAATGTGGTCCAAAACTGTATGCAATACTTGAGGTGTGGCTAACCAAGCAGTTGTACAGTGGAAGGATCACTTCAGCCTTTCTGAGGTAATCCTCGCGATGCATCCCAGCATACTATTTTCCCTGCCGCTGCCCTCCTACAGGTCTCCATGTTGTACATTTTGACATCTACCACTACCCCAGGTCCCTCTCACCTCCGTGACCTGAATCATGTATCCTCCCAGGTATACCTCTGGCCTGGATTTCTGACCCCAGGTGCCAAACCTTGCACTTCCCTGCATTGAATTTTAGTTTCCATTTTCCTGACCACCTTCCAGAGCCTCCAGATCCTCCTGCAAGGCCACCCTCCTCCTCCCATCCACCACTGCACCTAGCTTAAAGTCATCTGCAGAGACTCATTTCACTCCTAATTCCTCCTGATACCTGAGATATAGGTGTTGAACAGGAGTGGCCCCAGCACTGACCCCTGGGGAACTCCACTAGTAACCCACCTTGGGGTTGAGGTTAACCCACCAACTACCACCTTCTGAGTACGCTAAGAGAGCCAGTTTCCTATCCATCTTAGCAACTGTCTCCCTACCCCCATTTCCTTCAGCTTAGCCAGCAGGCCACTGTGGGTAATGAATCAAATGCCTTGCTAAAATCCAGAAAGAGGATGTTCACTGGCCTACCCTGGTCCAGGGCCCTCGTCACCCAGTCATAGAACTCAACAAAGATTTGTCTGGCATGATCTTCCCATGACAAAGCCATGCTGCCTATCATCCAAGTACCCAGTTTGCTCCAGTAACCCCTTAGCCTTTCCTTGATAATACCCTCCATCACCTTGCTGACCACTGATGTTAGGCTAACGGGCTTGTAATTTCCTGCCTCCTCTTGATCCCCTTGTGGATCGGCATGACATGGGCCACCCTCCAGTCTTGGGGCACCACCCAGTCCTCAGAGAGATGTTGAAAGCTCTGCTAGAGGGACTGCCAGGACATCTGCCAGTTCCCTCAGCACCCTGGGATGTATCTCATCTGGCCCAGGTGCTTTCTTCATCTGAAGGGACCTGAGGGCTTCCTTACTCTCTCTACTGGGATTTTAGCCTCATCCGCCCCTTTTCACCATGCACTGCTGAACCCCACCTGGCTGTGGTGGCCACTCCTCCCCCCACACACACATATTACAGGGTGCAGTTCTGCCCCTATAGTTAGGGGTTGAGTAGGCAGTTCAGTGTTAAATCCATGTAATTATTCCATGACCTCAAACTCCCTACCATTATGGCCCCCACCACCTCTTCCAGTATTCTGTTCAAGGAGGTTACCACCCTTTCCATGAAGTAGTACCCCACCTATTACCTCTGAACTTTTCTCCTTCCAGCTTCAAGCTGTGCACCCTATTTTTCAGACTTTCTTTCCTCCAAACGATGCTCCTTCCTCACCTTGTTTATCCTCTTCAAATATTTAAATGTCTCAATCATATCCTCTTCCTCCTAATTTCCAGTGGATACAGATCAAGCTCCTCCATCTTGTCCTCACAGGGCCTCTGATGCATGCCATGTACCATTTTGGTTGCTCCTCTGGACTCTTCCACCCTGTCTATAGCCTTATGTAGGTGAGATCTACAGAACTGGACCTCATACTCTAGGTGAGGTCTCACCACAGACCTGTATAGGGGCATTAACACCTCCTTCCTTCTGCTTGTAACACCTCCCTATGCATGCCAGCATTCTGGTTGCTTGCCTACTACTTTGCTGCACAGGTTTGTTTCTTTAGGATGTCTGAAATGATAATCCCCAGATCCCTTTCCTGAACTGTTACCGCAATTCTCTTCACCCCCAATGTGTACATAGCCTTTGGATTTTTGTGTCCTATGTGCATTATTCTGCACTTCTTGAATTAAATCTTAATTGCAAACTTTCCAACTACCCTCCAGTTTTATCAGATCCTCTCTCATTCTTTCCACCCTCTGGTGTGTCCACTTTTATTGCAGATCTTTGTATTGTCCACAGTTAGCACACCTTCCCTTTCAGTCCTTCCACAATATCACCGATGTATACGTTAAATAGGATGGGCCCAATACTGACCACTGTGGCAACTCTCTTGTCACCCTTCCCTCCCTGGAGTGCTCCACAGTTACTACCACCCTCTGGCTTCTGACACTAAGCCAGCTCTCCCCAGTTGGTTATCTTTTGCCCCACCCTAAACTGCCCAACTTGTTCACCAGCCTCCTGTGAGGGACAGTGTCAAGGGCCATGCTGAAGTCCAGATAGGTTATGTCTACCGCCCTCCTCGATCAACCACCCTCATCACCCAATTAAATGATTTGATCAGGTTCATCTGGCTTGACCTTCCCTTGTGATCCCGTGCTGCCTGTCATCTTGGAGACCACAGGCTGTAAGGTAGTTGAAAATTATTTCCTTTAAAAGTGCTTCCATAATCTTAACTACCACTGAGGCCAGGCTTACTGGAAGATAATTTCCGACCTCTTCCTTCCTCTGCTCTTGTGTAGTGGTACCACATCTGCCCTTATCCAGTCACCTAGAACCCTCCTTGTATCTAGTGACAGATTAAGCAGTCTAGTCAATGGAGCTGCCAGTTCCAACCTAAGCTCCTGGAGCACCCTAGGATGTAGGGCATCTGGACCCATTACCTTATTTACCTCAAACTTTCCAGTTCCTCCACACCCTGCCTTCTTCAAATGGGCTAAATTCCACCCCTGCCTTGGGTACCCTCCCCATATGTCAGGTCCCTACCTTCCTTTCCCACCATAAAGACTGAACAGAAGCACCCTTTCAGCAACTTGCCTTCTCAAAGTGGCCCTCTACCTGAACTCCCCATCCCTCTAAGACTCACTATCCCTGTTTGGATTTCCTCCTCTCGCTGACATACCTGCTGTTGTATAGATCACTGGTTGGGCCACACCTGAGTACTGCATGCAGTACTGGCAACCATACCTGTAGAGGGTCATTAGTTACTGGAGGGTGCAGCACAGGGCAACAAAGATAATCCAGGCACTAGGGACATACCCTACATGAGCAGGCTGAGGGAGTTGAACATGTACTCACTGGAGGGGAGTAGAGACAGCAGCGATATGATTGAAACCTTCAAGTACATGAAGGAATAAACAAGACAGGCATAGAGGGACTATTCAAGTTCAGGAGGGTAGGGCCACTTGAGGTCACAATCTCAGATTGGAGGAGAGAAGGGTCAGCAGGGAAATGAGAAGACACTTTCTTAAGGAGAGAATGGTGTCTGGGTGGAATGCATTGCTCATGAAGTGGTATCCTGTAGAACAGTGGACTGCTCAAAGGGGTGGGATAGAGTAAGTGGGTGGGAGGTCAGGGAGGGAGGGAGGGCACTGCAGTATCAGGGTTGCTAGCTGCACACTCGAGCAGACTCGATAAACCATAAGGCCATTATCTGCTGGCAAATTATATGTTCATATTATTCTGCATACTGGTAGCATTTTTATCCCCCTTTTGGCTCCCTAGCTATCCTATCCTGTCTTCTGTATCTGCCTTCACTCTCCTTTTTGTCTGCCCTGCCACTTTCAGCTTCTCTCTGTATACATCTCATCCTCCTTCCCTGTGTTCTTTTATATGTCCTGAACGCCTGTTGATTTTCCCTTATTGCCCTTACCACCTCTCTGTTGATCCAGAGTGGCCTCCTTCTTCTTTTTGTTTTTGCTTACCTTCCTTATGCAGTGATCAGTAGCTCTAAAATTCCCCGCTTATTACTCCACACATTTCTTCTGTCCCCAGTTTCTCCCTGCCCTCCATATCCTTTCTGAAGATCCTCCTCATTCTGTTGAAGTCCAAATGCCTGAAGTCCAGTACCCTTGTGATGGTTTGATTCACTTCATTCTCTGTCTAATCCTTAACCTAACAGCCCTGTGGTCGCTGACTAAACTGTCCCCACTGAATCCTCATCTACACTCTCCCCATTCGTCAGTACTAAGTCTAATGTTTCCCAACTCTAGTAGGTTTCTGACCAATTGGTGAAGGAACGCTTTGCAGGAGTCCAGCAACTCCTTCTTCTTGTTGATGTCACTGATGGGATCTTCCAGTCCACATCAGGGAGGTTAAATCAGCAACAGCAGAAGTTCCCCTTGCTTGCCATCCTTGCACATCCTGCATTAATTCTTTGTCCACTTCCTCCACCCTGCATAGGAGGCCTTTATACCACACCTAGGCTTATTGTTTCACCTGACCACTTTTGCAGCGTGCCCCACAGGACCTCCAACTCCTTGTTTTTCCTGCCCTACTGTCACCCTTATACTCTCCTTCATGTACAGTGCACCCTCTTCCTACCTGTCATGTCTCTCCTAAAAAGACTATACCCTGGGATAACCACCTCCCAGTCCTGGTGCTCAGTCCACCAGGTCACTGTTATGGCCACCAGGTCCAGTCTCTTGTCCACCATCATGGCCTCTAAGTTAACCATTTTATTGCCCATGCTCCTGTTGTTGGTGGACATCCCCTCCACCAATTTCCTCCCTTTTGTCCACTCCTACTTCCCTGTCCTTCCTGCAGGAGACTGCTAGCTAGACAAGGCCTTTTAAATTTGTCCACCTTCCTTTTCCTAGTCTCATACTCTCCCACACCTAGTTTAGATCCCTCCCAAGACCCTGTCTACATATCCTTGTAATTTCCCCTCAGTACCCTAGAGCCCTCCTCACTTATGTGCAGTCTATCTTTGCATACAGATCCACCCCTGCCAACATGTTCTACTCCACCTATGCAGGTGAAAGCATCTTCTTGCACCAGTCCCTGAGCCAACCATTAAATTCTGCAACTACTGCTGCCTTCTGGTACTGGCATAAGGGACTGGCAAGACTCTCTGAGAATTTTATAAAATTTTGCAGGTATAAGGTCATTACTACATTTATATATGTACATAGTTTCAGATTTTTAGATCCAAAGGTGCCTGAGTTACATGCAAATAAATATTTCATGAAATTTACCACATACAAATGCCAGACTTTAAGCACCTATAAGTTTGAGAGGATGCTATGTAATGTCATGATTGTTGGCACACTGTTAGAGCATATATTAGTAAGTAATCATGCCAAAATTCAGATCTCTAGCTCAATTGTAGCTACATTATGACCAAATTAATACATTTCTAAAATTCTGCAAAATTACAATGAAATTCCATGCAATTTCACAGAATTCTGTTGAAATTCTTCAAATTCAGAATGTTTTTATTCCACACAGTTCTATTTGTATGGCTGCAATGAGAAACTCTCCTGGTGATTCAAAGTCTTTTAGCACTCCTAAAATTAATTTCCACTGTCAGTTTAGCACATGGAAAATTCTCACTGATTGCTTGGTAGTGATGTTTTAGAAATAATTTGTATATATGAATATGTATATTTTTGGGATATTTTAAGTCTACCATTTGCATTCATACATATCCCATGAGGAAGCCCTATATTTAGCGATAGTGTAGGGGATCTTTGCACCACATCTGTAATTTAGCACAATAAAAATATAGTTTGCTCTTATGCTTGAGTGCTTTGCTTTTTTCTATTAATTGATATAGCTGCTGAAATAATTTAAACAGGACACTAAAAACTTCAGCCAAAATCTAGCAGTGTCTGTTTAATGAACATTATACCATGGACATAAGTGCACAGCCAATGAACTCATCAAACTGGCAGTTTACCACCATTGTAAGTCCTCTTATAACAAACAGCTGTTGATGAGTATATCATCAATATCATCTGCATCATAGTAATAAATACAATAAAATGAAAAAACAAAGCAATCTCTTTAATATTTGTATTTTATTATAGTAAAAAATGAACCTTGAGATAATCACAATAAGCCTTACTGAAGGATGTGGGTTATTGGGATTAATTATTATTGAGGATTTACCCACTTGGCTGTGCCTCATGGCAGATCACTCCAGCCATGGCAAATCCTTGATAACCCACACCCTCATGGCTTATTGCTTAAATAACTCACACTGAAAACAGGAATATGGATGAAGAGTACTGAACATGAGTTAGTATACAAATACTTGAGGACATACGAAGGAACAATAAAGCAATAAATAAAATAATATGTCAGAAGATCAGCAAAGAGTAATATCTAAGTAGATTAAAGCTAGTACTGAAAACAGTTCTGGCAGCACACAATGCAGTTCATGCCATAAACCAGCTTCATTCTTATCATGCCTTAGCAAAATCCCACATTTGGAAACATTGCCCACAGGTCAGAACATTTAATTGCATTGACCAAGAGGATAGCTTTTCC
Organism: Neoceratodus forsteri; assembly: GCA_016271365.2. Classification (NCBI taxonomy): domain Eukaryota; kingdom Metazoa; phylum Chordata; order Ceratodontiformes; family Ceratodontidae; genus Neoceratodus; species Neoceratodus forsteri. The sequence continues at coordinate 1,320,993,462 of CM028132.1, forward strand.
TGAAAACAGGTCTTTCTAGTCTTTAGTAGATTCACATAAACTGAGAGAAGACAAACAAACCACATCAATACCCTATAATATTATGGGTATAGCTACGATTCTGCCAGTCAACATGCTGTCAGCCATTTAAGAAGGAGATCAGGTACTGTTTCATAGTGCTGTGCAGAAATTTCAAATTCTGGCAGAACAAAATTCTGTGGCATTTTTAAAATTCCACAAAATTCCACAGAATTTCTCCAGAAATGGAACGATGGAATTCTGCAGAAGAAAATATTTGTGGAATGATTTTCTGCCAAAATAAATGCTGTTCTGTAGAATATTATTCCACAGATCTCAATATTTTCTGCTGAACTGATTGCAGAATAATTTTTATGAAAAATTCTGTTGAACACAGTAGGTGGAATTCGCAGAAGAACCAGCAAAATTCCAGCAGAAATTCCACCAGCAGAATGGCCATTCCATGATAATTTCACAGACAGAATTCCACATTCTGTACAGCACTACTGTTTCAATATACTGGGTGCTGCTGAATTTAGGCAACTATGGAGCTGGACAGGTGAGTAAGCTGATGGATACTTTACAAATTTAATTAGGAGGTTCCACAGGGTTTTGCAGTTGGGTTAAGGTGGGGTTAAATAACTATGTCAAAGATTACAAAGATATGTTGATGTTGGGCATTCTTTGTCACAGAGGTATGATTTTTAGGATATCATGGGTTTTGGAGGAAGAAGGAAATATCACCTTTGTTGTTAGCAAGTGGAAGAGGTAGTGGGGCTATGCAATAGTGTACTGTAGGCTTTTATCTACTTTATCTTATATCAACAAATATTATGGATGATTTAAAATATAGCAGGCATCTGCTCTGTTAAAATTAACCCTTTATTTCTTGTTATCTTCTTTGGTAATGTTGGTGGCTACATTGGCGCCAGGTAACAAATACAGCAGACAGTGAACTACTTGAACATTTTAAGGCACTTGGCAAAAATCCAAATTTGTGGTGAGAGAAACCTTTCAAGTGCATGGGCTATAGGAAGAGTGTTTCATTCAACGGAGATCATGTTAGCCATGATTTGATTCTGCATAAAAATCCAACACCATCTTTTCTGCTTTGTAACATTTTTTAAATGTTTAAAGCAGCAATGTAACAAATTGTGCAAAAAAAAAAAATGACCCAACCTTTTTCACTTTAAAGGATTTCAGGCATCTTCCAGTTGTATTTGGTGGTAAAATGTTCTAGTATCAGCAACATTTGAGGATTTTATAAATATTTTAATTTATTTGTTTCCAAAGGGAAAAAAAGTTGGCCACCACATTAGGATTAGATCAGAAATATCACTGTAGTCCTGGCAAGGTTAAGATAAAACATTTCAAGGTGTGCAGCATGGAAGCACCCTAGAACAGCAGATTTGACAGGTATGACAATCTTGTCTTATCTGTAGCTGAAACTAGCATTTCAGAAAACATTTTTGTTGCACTGCAGATTTAAATATTAACACAGACTTTGTATAATTCAAAAGATGCCACTATATAGGACCTAGGTACAGAACAGTGAGAATATTTATTCACCCTCTCTGTGTCTCAGACCCAATGGTACTTTGGGTAAAATGCATCCCCTAGAAGCCAGCTCCATGCACTTGGCAACTTAAGACCACCTGCCATGCTGGTGTCCATGTCCATGCCCTGAGCCTTGGATGATCAGAGCTGAGAAAAAGAGAGGCTGGGATGATAGCTGCTGAGGCCAGGAGGGAGGCTTAGGAGGGTCTGTAGGATGCTGTCCTCCAGGGTTGGGTGGTTCAAAGATGACATACTTCAGTGACACATAGTGGAAGTCTGGTGATAGTGCCATTGGTGGTGAGAATGAATATGTGCCATATGATGCCCCATTGACACTGTGAGCATATGCACATTCACTGTGGGTAGTGAGTGGGACCATGTAAAGAGGGATAACTCCATTGTCTGAAGTATGTCAGTAAGGGCCTATGACTGGCTACAGCATCTGGGCAGACAAATAGTTGATCCCTCCCATGTTACTGAGCCCCACAATTGGGAACTGTTGTCCACAATTACACCCATGCCAGGTGATACGGGAAAGCCATCAAGAGCAGCAAGACACAACTTTATGGTATACTTGGATGGCAAAATATATTAGAAAGGGCACTGGATCAGTGTCTAACATCCAGAGTAAATAATAATTCAGAACCAGGACTCAAAGAAAGTACAAAGCAGGAGTAAAAAGAGTAATTCAAAAATGTGTTCCTCACACAGTTGTGGAAGAATGAATTAACTGGGATCTGCATGAGAAAGGGACTGTGTGCAGGCTGAAAGTACAACAACACGATCCTTTCTTAATTCTTCTATGTCATTTTGGTGTGAATTGAAGGCATATGCAGATATAATTTCCAACAGTGAGCAAGAATTATTACTAACAATATCCTTGTAGTTTGTGCCACTGGTCAAGGTTGTACAGTCAATATTTTATATTTATTGCAAAAAAACTTTGTTAATGCACCAGTTAGGGTTAAAATGACAAAAGTAGGGAAATGAGGTGTTAGGGTTCCAAACCCCAACACCCCCTCCTGCAGGCAGCAACAGGAAAAACATGATGGTTTCACCATTCCTTCATCTTCACAAATCAGGCATGGGGTAAGCCTTGGGTCTGTCAACCCTAATGCATACCACATTCCATCAGTAAAGAAGCTGAGATGCAGAGTATGTGAGAATGGGGTGAGCATTAGGTTGACAACCCAAGGTACATACCATGCCTACTTTGTGAAGACACAGAAGAGGTGAACCATAATAGCATTTCCTGTTTCTGCCTGAAGGATGGGGTATGGAATGTTAGTGTTGGGAACCCTGACACCACACTCCCATACATTTACATAGAAACATAGAAACATAGAATTTGATGGCAGATAAGGACCGCTTGGCCCACCAGTCTGCCCATTTCCTACCTACTGGATAAGCTGCAGATCCTAGTTAACCAGCAGCCTACTTTTTCCTACCCCCACCCCTAGAATTGCCTTATGACTGTCCCATGCATGCTTGAATTCCACCACTGACTTTGACTCCACAACCTCCTCCGAAGGCTGTTCCCATGCATCCACAACCCTCTCTGTGAAAAAATACTTCCTTAAATTACCTCTGCGCCCCTCCATCTTCAAATTGTGCCCCTTTAACCCTTTGTAGCTTTAACCCTAATTGGTGCATTAATGACGTTTTTATGAACTTCCTTACTTTTTAAGACAGTATAACTTTATCCTCATTCATGCAAGTCCCTTTGGGACCTGTGTGAAAATATCTATTGTCTATGGAAACACAGGGCCTTATGGGCCCTGCACTTCATTCCTCCATTGATGCATACATCCATTTTGGTGGAGATGTGCAGGACACTACAAGCCCTGACCTCTCATTTCTGACAAAAAGCACATATAGCAATGTATTTGCTTGGTTGTATTGTTGTTAAATTTCCAGTGTTATCTTATAGGAATTTTGTTGTTGTAATGTTTGTGTTTTGTACATGTCCCCTAAATTGTTGTGACGGATGGATGTATGATGTGTTATTCTTGTAGTAGTCATTAAGACCTGTGTTGTGATATATACGGTAGATTGTCCCTTAATTGCAAGTACTGAGGGAGTTATAGCTTGTTGAGGTTCAAATGTGGGAAATTATGTCCAAAATCTTTTATTTATTTATTTATTTATTGAAGTCTCGGATTTACAAACACCTTTGAGCCAGAGGCTCTTTGCAAAGGCACCACATCAAAAGGAATGAACAAGGGTATACAGTAATTTACAAGGAACAGGGGCAATTACAGAATACAACTTTACATAAAGTACAATACATAAAATACAAAGTAAATACTGGAAAGGTTACACGAGTTATGAACTTACAAGTAAGTAAAACAGTAAGTGATAGCGGTTAGTGGGAGAGACCTTGTCAAGAGTCTCTGCAATAGGGGATATAGAAGGTAGAAAAGAGGGTAGAAAGAGGACACCGCTGGAATGAAGAAGAGAGCTATCTGGGTGGGCAGTGAAAAAAGAGGGGTAAGAAGAGGTCAAAGTCATGGAAAATTGCAGAGATGAGGAGAGGAACAGAAGTAGGCTGAAGGAGGCAAGAGGAAAGTAAAAAGTGGGGGAGTTCAGAAAGTAGGGGCTTGGTAGAAAAGGGGCATAGGAGTGGAGGGGTTGTGGGAAGTGGAGAGGAGGCAGGATTAGAAATTGGGGAGGAGAAACTTTGAGAAGACAGAGGGAAGCTAAAAGATATGTACCTGGCTGGTGTGATAAGGCAGAGGTGCTAAATATGGTAGGGGGGTGGGAAGAAAAGGAGGGAAGGTAGTGGATGTGGTGAAGTAGCAAGGGTGAGTGAGTAGCTACAGATGAAAATTGTAAGCAGGAGAAGGTAAATAGGGTTGTACAGGGTGGACAGAGTTTGGAGGGGAAGTGCAATTAGGATAGATTAGGACCAGCATTCTCAATTGGTATGTTCCAATAGGTACTGCTGAAACTTAGTTTTGAAGGACCAATATTGGTGTTAGTCAGGGGTCAGGAGGGAGGCTATTTAGCCAGCTCAGAGCTCTATACATGAATGTTCTCTGTGCCTGCACAGTATGGCAGAAAGGAACTTGAAAGGTGGGGCAGGATGTGCTTCTGGTGTGGTGGTGGCTAGTTGTCCTGTTAAGGAGCTACAGAAGTGAGGGCAGTGCTATACCAAGGCAAATTTCTTTGCAAACAGGCAGGTGTGGTAATGGATTTTGTTCTGGAGGTTCAACCAGTTCTCTGAGTTGTAGAGGTAGCAGGTGTGGGTGTATAGTTGGGCTCCTGTGACTAGGTGGCACGCCTTGTTTAGGCAACAGTTAGTCTTTTGAGTATAGTGGTCATGGCAGCCCCATAAATTATGAGCCCCAAATCAATAGTTGTGAGGATGGAACTAGTAATAGCTAGGTGGAGTGCTTCCTGGGCCATACTGTGCCTGTGTCTATGCAGGAGACCTAGTCTAACCCTGGCAGCTCTAGAGATAATGTTCATGTTGTCATTAAAGGATAGGTTACAGTCGAGTGTTATACCTAGATATTTGAAATTATGGACTTGTTCTAGGGAGTGTTAAGGTTGTTGTAATGTGTAGCTGGGCATTTTTATGTTTGTTGTGATGATCGGCAAAGAGCATCACTTTGTTTTTTGTAATTCCAAATAAGTTTATGTTCAGAAAACCAGTCCTCGACCACAGCAAAGCTTTCTTACAAACATCTGGTGAGGGGTAGGGATCAGGCTGGCTGGTGAAAAGCACTGTGTCATCTGCATATAGAAGCAGGTTTGTAGGGCAGGCTTTGGGAAGGGTGTTTAGGAAAAGACTGAATAATAAAGGACCCAAGATCATGCCTTGGGAGACTCTATAGTGTACCAGGTGGCTAGCTGAGAGTGTATCATGTACTCATACTCTTTGGGTAATGTCTGCCAAGTAACATTTGAACCAAAGGGTGACATCATGAGAGAGTCCAAGGAGGTAGAGACCTGAGTAGTATAGTGTGATTAACAGAATCAAAGCCTTTATGAGGTCAATGTAGATTGACCCCACAAGACCCCAGTCAAGTGACTTATGAATGTAGTTTGTATAGTCAAGAAGGGCAGTGGTGGTACTGTGCCTCTTTCTAAAACCATGCTGTTGGGCACATTGTATATCATAGGAGAATAGGTAGCCAGTCAGCTGGTTGGCCATTATTCACACAAACTCAAAAGAAAGCATAATAAAAACTTTTATTTAAAACTGTGAAATAAAAGATTTAAGCCTGATGTTCAGGCTGTTGTTCAGTTTCACAGTTTTAAATAAAGTTTTTACTATGCATTTCTTTTGAGTTTGTGTGTGTCAGAACCTTGGTTTCCACAGTTTTACAAAGTTGGTTCTTAGAACACCACATCCCATTTTTGAGTTTGTGTGTGCAGAACCTTGGTTTCCACAGTTTTACAAAGTTGGTTCTTGGAGCACCACGTCCCAGTGCGTACTCATTTGGAAAATTTACCATTATTTACTCCAGGGCTTTGGAAAGGTGGCAGGATGGAAACAGGGTGGTAGTTATAGTGGGAGGCCCTATTACCACTCTTGTCTATAGGCATCACTAGAGCCACTTTCCAGACCAGGGGGATTGGCCACAGCAGAGGGAGAAATTTAGTATCTTGGTAAGTGGTGTTAGAGAGGCAGTCAAGGGTAAGGGTAGCAGTTTAAAAGGTGTGTCACTGCAAATCTGGCATTGTTGAGGACATGCAGTAAATATTTTTAGCTACCTTGGTAGTTATTGCTTTGAAGTAAAGGGAGAGTTAGCGGTGGAACTCATGTTTCTTTCAATACTCTCACAGGAAGGATCAATGAAGAAATTCAGAGGCGAACACCACTCAGATCAGTGAAGGCATCGACAATTTCAGCTATTTATTTAGACTCTTGAGTGGTGACACCATTTACATTGAGAACTGAAGGGGGACTTATTGGGCTTGCTGTTAGGGTTTTTATATTCTCCCAAAATGTTTTGCTATTACTCCAGGAGCTAGCAACTGTCTTGGAAGTAAGTAATTTTGGCTTGATGTACAGTGCATGGGTGCAGGCATTTCTGTCTTCCTTATAACATTGCCAGTCATCTGGTTTGTTAGTGGCCTTGCAACATGCCAGAGATGATCCTGGGAGGACATGAGGCCTAGTAGTGATGTGCTGATCCAGTGGTTGCTGCGTGATTTGCATTTCTGTTTCTTAATGAGGCAAAGATATCACATGCTTTATTGAACAGTGAGATAAAATACTCTAATGCAAGGTCCACATTTGTTGCTGTGTCAATTGGTGATCAGTCACAAAGGCAGATGTAATCTTGAAATTGCCCAAGCTGTCCTCGCTTGAGAGCACGATGGTAGGATGACTTGTTAGGTGTTTGGGATGCTGACCTGACCAGTGACAAATGACAGGAAAATGGTCAATAAGGGAGTCAGGAAGTACCTTAGTGTCCTTAATTTTATCAGGTCTGTTGGTGAAAATGAGGTCAATTAGGTATGGGTCCCAGTTCTATAATTAACCCAGGTAGTGGATTGAACCAGCTGAGTGAGGTCGATGGCAGCAGCTGCATCTTTAAAAGGGCAAGGCTCAGGTGCAAGTCAATTGATGCTGAAGTCACCTAGCATAATAATCTTAGAGCAATTGGGAAGTTTGGTGATAAAGTCAAGGACTGAGTCGAAACTAGTGACTGTGTGTAACCCCTTGTTACCGGGGTTACTAGAACCCAGTAAGACCTAGTGGTAGGCAGGGAAGGCAGCTTGTGAAACTCCAGTTAAATGGGTTTCACACTGTCTCACTCTGTTCTCAGCCTCAGCTGAGACTGAGAGATGACATCACCATAGAACTGTCACAGCTGCATAAGCCACATTGGAATCTGCAGCAGAAGGAGTGAGATAGAACTTTGGGAGTTTTCAAAGTCAGTCTTCTGTTTGTTTTGAAGCAAGAAGCAAGTCTCCTGCTTGCCTGCCAGCAGGAAGGAAGTGTCTTTGTTTACCTTCTGTGTGAGAAGGTCAGTGTCCAGTTTCAAGTGGTGGAGACCGCTGACCAGGTCTCAGTGTCCCCCCTCCGGGGAGTAAGTATCCTCTGTGGATTCAGGAGCAATCCCTAATTTCTACTACAGGAAGAAAGCTGCCTTTTACAGTTTCTGTTTTGGTCTGATAAAAGTGAATGAAGTTGTACTTAGCCTGTGGGCACCTGCAATGAAAGGGTGAGTGTTTTGCTCTAATTTGAGAGGGAAAACAATATGTTTCTTCAGTTTGGAAAATCTTAAGAAAGCTGGGATGTGAACTACTATTTGGGAGGCCTATTGTACTAGGACAAACAAATGGAGTAGTGTAAAAATCTAAAGTCTTTATGGATTCAAGTAATGTTGTAGAGGGGAGCTACAGGTCATCCACCGTTTAATCTACATTTGAAGTTTTAGTTTCTGTTTGTCCAGAGAAATGGCCGGGTATGGGCTGTGGGAGCTGGAGGTGGGAACACCCCCATCTTTAGTAACCAGGTCCACCTCTATGGATTTCTTCTGTGATTGCTACTCGCCTCATGTGCCTGGCCAGTGATGAGGTAGGTACCCAGACGGGTAGCAAATTGAAAATCTCTCTAGGAGTCACAGACTCTATGTGGTGTGGTGAGCCACAACTGGGAAAAGAATTCTCCTTGTTTGATGGGAGTCAGAGGAAGTAAGAAGAAAATCTCTCTAGGAGTAGACTCTAAGTGGTGTGGGAGCCACAACAAGTAAAATTTGGGTTCATTCTTTAAATGGACCATCAGTCAAGTAGCCGGCAGGGAGCCGGGCCAGTCGGGCTGTGTATCCAAAGCATGCAAGTCCAGGCTGTGTGCCTGGTGGGTCCAGAGCCTGAAATTAGTAGAAATAGGTTCATTCTTTAAGTGGACCACCTGGTAGTCTCTAATCTGCATTATCAGTAAACATGGCCCCTTGGGGGTCCATCTATGCTTTGTTATGTTCAGCTAGTTATGAATAAAAGCCACACTGAAAAATCCCAATCCTGGTTCTGGACATTACAGTTATTGCTTCCTGTAGTCAGATTTACTTGGGTGCCCCTGTGCAGAGTAGCCAAACCTAGGTCCCCTTGTGCTAGGGAACCTCATCCTCCCTGAACCCAGGTCCTCACCAGGTATTGCTGCCAATGCCAACAGCATGCCACCTGTCATTTTAGTAAAAGGCAGGGTGAGGGGTTACATGTGCACCTGGGTGGAATATAGACTGATAGGACAGTGAGTGACTTCCCATAAGTTCCTAAGGTTATTTTGACAGTGATTGCCTGGGGAGTATTCTGATTGGACAGGGTTGGAAGGGCATGGACCTGAAGTGTATCAGAGAGATAGATGGCACCTACCACCTTTTTACAAGCTGGTCAGCAGAGTAGCCATCCAGTGTAGTAGCAGAATCAGGAGTTTTGGGAGAGAGCTAGGTTTCTGCAATGGCTAGTACGTCTTGCTTGTGCTGTTGTACCCAGACTTGAAGCTGGTCAAGCTTTGGTAATAGGCACCAGATGTTAAGGAAAGCAATCTTTAGACCATAAGAGTTATTAGCATTTATTTGTGATTGCTGCAGAGGGCCAGGGTTGGGGTATACATTGCCTGAGAGTAGCAGGAGTAGTAGGGCATGACACACTAGCATGAGCTTAATTCGCTTTGGTTTTGGGGAAACTGGGTGTTTGAGGGCATGTTTAGGTGATGGGGCAGTGGGAGTGAGGCAGGTGCGACATCAGAAGAGTGTGGGTGGTCTCTCGCGCACACAATAGGCCAGCCTGGTAGGGTGGGTGGTGGGTGGTGGGCTGTGTCGACACATAGTGTGCTGGAGAGTGGTGCTGTGGTCTCATGGATTAGTGAGTGGGGGTAGTTTCAACACCAGAATAATCTGGGGTACTTGGGATCAAGAGTAGCAAGAGAATAATTAGTTGGAGAGCTAAATCTAGGGACACATAGTTTGGCCAGGAGATCGAATATGAAAAGTGTGGATTACAGTATGTTCGAAACAGACTTGATGGTGGCGGGAGGGAGGTGAGACAAACTAGAAGAGGAGAAGGACCAGATGAGATGGAAATTGGAATGGTGATGGGGATGGAGGAGTGGTCTGGGGACAGAAAACCTAGGAAGCAGGTGAGCAAGGGAGTAAGACAGATGAATATTATTCAGATTTTGACCCTGCAAGTGGTGCAGTGGTAGTGTACTTGCCTTGGGTAGCAAGGGTCAAAAATTTGAATCCAGGGAGGAGGGTTAGAGAAATGGAAGGGTGCAGGGAAAACTGAAGGACAAGGTCAATGAAATAGCTGGTAGAAGTGAAGAACAGGGAGGGTAGAAGGGGAGTAGGTAGTTTGGAAAATGCACATTAGTGACTGCTAGTGGTCACAAATTATAAAGGTCTAATGGAGACATGGGGACTTAGAAAACAGAATAGGGAGTCATAGGGAGTCATAATAGGGATGTCATAGGGGAGTCATGGGGAGTCACATGACTAGTCACGTGACAATCAAAATCTATAAATGTAGAGTCAAGCCATGGTGGGTGGGGCAGTTGGTGTGCAAGTGTTGACGGGCTACACTAGTTCACTGCTGCAATGTAGCAGCTCTAGGATTTCCTCCATACCTGTTGTGTCTTTAGTTGCAGGCTCCTGCTGTGTGAGGAAGCACTCCACCATGGAGTGTGTGGCAGGAGAGGCGGAAAGAGAGGGAGAGGATATGTTACAAAATGGGAGCATGTACAGGGTAAAATAAAGGAACAGACAGATGTGGGAAAATTGAGAGGAGCAGAAATGGTGGACGATACAGGAACTGCACAAGTGCAGAAGCAAGATCAGAGGAAACAGACTGCAGCCAGAGGGAAAGCAACAAATTTGATTTAAGGTACAAGTAACAGGCTCCTAAGACAAGCAAAACTAACAGGAATCAGAATGATTTCACTTTGGCTTAAAGCACAGTCATAAAACATCCATAAACAAGCAAATATTCTAGAATGTAGCAGAGCAAAACCTATCTGTGTGCTTTAGTTGACAGAAAAACTAATTAAGTAATTTAAACTAACTTTGGACACACTAGTTAGTGCTGCAGTGTAGCAGTTCTGTAGAATTCCTCCATACCTGTTGTGTCTTCAACTGCAGGCTCCACTGTGAGGGAGTGCTCCATTGTGGAGCTTGTGGCAGGAGAGCATGTTGAGTCTTTAGCTGCAGGCTCTACTGTGTGAGGGAGTACTCCATTTTGTAGGAATCTTTTCATATGAGTGAAAAGCCATACAAAATAATTATTTCATACAAAAAGAATCAGGAAAACAAAGTCCAAAATCTTTCTTTATATGAAGCCATCCATTTTATATGAATGAAAACCTCACATGAGAAAGGATCCTTCATATGAAAAATAATTGGGGAAAAAAACTTAGTCCAAATTCTATTTTTCAAATGGCCATAAAAAAAGGAAATTGAATCATGAAAAAGATTTTAAAATGTATAAAAACACATTTCTGGGTCATTTTCCCAAATGTAAGTACAGAATCCACTTAACAGGTTCCGATTAACAAAAACCTGTGCTAGTGTGTGTGCAGGATGTAATTTTTGTGGGTTTCAAATTTAAAAAAAAAAAAAAAAAACTAAAACAAGATGGTGGCCAGACAAAAAGAATTTTGCTAATGAAAAAAGATTATCCTATATGAAAAAGGATCCTTTTCCTATGGCCTAAATTCTCTTTTGTTCCAAGCAGCAATTCAAAAGACCATACTGAGCATGCTCAGAACTGAAATTCAAAATGTCATAACTTTGGAGCAGATTAATATTTTTCACCAAACTTGTGAAAGGCACCACTGTCTGCCAAGCCCTTTCTACACTGAAGACTTTAGACCAATATTCAAAGCCATCAGGGCACTACCATAGGCAGAAAAAAACAGCAAACCCCTGTTTTTCACTTTTCACTATCCAAATCTCAGAATCCACACATCCTAACGAAATGAAACTTGGCATGTCAAGAGATATCCCACTGAGACCATGCATGAAACAGTTTGTGCAAATCCATTAACCAGCTGCAATGCTATTAAAGTTCAAAGTTTGAGGTTTAACACAGAAATCCCTGCTCGACCACAATTGTAGTGGCATTACTGTGCCACTATAATATATATTTTTCAATATGTTGTCCTAATAAAAGCATTTGACCTGGTGGACCACGATGTCCATCTTGCCAAACTAATGATCATCATTTTCTCAACATTTGTTTCATCCTGGTTTCAGAGCTATCTTTCTGGCAGGAAACAGGTTTGGGTGGTTCCATTTCCAACCAGTTGTGGGTCTCAAGTGGGGTACCATGGGGATCCACTTTCAGGCCCTACTTTTCTCTGTTTTCATTAATAATAGCAGGCAGACAGACTTGGCTTCACAATCATCACTTGGAGAAGAAATAGCACATTGCTCTAGGTTAAAGGAGTTTAATTTTTTTTGTAACATTAAAGTCCTTTAACCTGGAGCTAACGTCCTATCTTCTCTTAGTGGAATTGAAAGCATAACCTAATCTGCCTGCTATTCTAATTCTCCTTTTGGCTCCAGTCCATGTTGTTTTTCGTAGCTGCCTTGTGTGTGTACTTGGTGACTGTTTTCATTGATTTCACTTCCTAAGGTGTGCCAAGGATGTCAATGTCTTCTTTATGTGTGATAAATCCCTGTAGCATCTCCTCTACCCTCACTGAAGAATGTGGCTCTGTTCAGTGCTGGATCCTAAACAATAGGCTTCTACTCAACACCAAAAGACCAACACCATGTTGTTTGGGTCTAAACCTAGACTAGGCAAATCAACAGGACAAGTTTCCTTTTGGCATCAGAATGGTCATCTCCATCAAATATCCAGGTGTCACCCTTGACCCATCTCTGACTTTTTCTGGACATATCACTCTCACTGTCAAGCACATAAACCAAAAACTGGGCATCCATTATAGACTTAAATATCTACTGACTCTGGAAGTGAATCATGTCATAGCAAAGGTGGATAATGCTCTCCCTGTTAAACTGCTACTCCCCTGTCTTCTCATAAATTACTGCTCATAGACTGTCTAGATTGAACAGTATGCAATAATGTCTGTAGGTTTGCCCTAATGGCCCCATTCAGTACTTTTCAAAGCTCTTTATACTAATCTCTTTGATGGTTCGCCCCTGAGTTGTGATGTGAGTACCTGCTAGGTTGTGTTGTTGAAAACACTGAGGGATATAAAGCACTGCCCCAGCTGACATTCTTAATCACCCAATTTATGCCATCCTTGCCTTAAATCTTCCTCTCTGCTACCTATGGAGATCCCCTTGTTGCTACTTGTATGGAGCAAAAAGTTTTCTTAGTTGCTGCACTTCACCTTTAGAAATGGCCTGCCTAGCTCCTTACATTCCCTGGCATTACATTTCCAATTTAAATCACACTACAGTGTTGAGCTACTAATGACTGCACCTTAAAATGCTTCCCTGAGTCACATAATTTGTCTCTAGTGACACTTGGTGCAGCTTCTAACTTAAGGTTGCTTGATCATATTTTTTTTTTTTACTGGGAGAGACATTAAGATGAAGCTATTAACAGGTGTGACCTGGGAGCAAAAGGAAGTTAGCGACTTGCTCAGGGTCACACATTATACAAGTGGGGGCTGTGGATTCAAACTCAGATTCCAGGTTTGCAGCTCAGAGCCTTAAACCACTGTGCTATACTGCCTTCTATTTATAAACATCTATTGTCTGTCTATTTCACTTCCTGCTGTTCCCGACTACTGGTTTTGCATTTATTATGTCTTGTATGGATTACATTTCTTGTCCTAGCTGTTATCAACTGATAATTCTTGTGTTCTATTGTCCTCAATTGTAGGATATTTCTATTGATTTGTTGTGTCGACATCTTCATGGATCTGAGCATGCCTGAAAATGGCTTCTGGGACCAGATGCACCACCCTGGTGAACAGGTAAATCAATCAATCGATCAGTCACTCAGTCAATCAATTAATCAATCCATCCATCAAAATGTGCTGTCCCCAGGTGTACAGAATACATCAGAACTTGTAAATGGCATATATTTTCTATAGAGTCCCTATCTTAATAAATGCAGCAAAGGACCACATGGTCATTTAATCTGTTGTAGAAGAGATAAAAAATCCAGTGACTTAACAAACTTGTCAGCACCTTCAACAGTCAGTATTCTCAATGTCATATGCATCAGCACCAATTATCAGCTAAAGTTGTGGGCTTGGGGAACAAAAGCTGAAGCAGATTGAAGATGGCAAAATAGACACTTCTAGCCTTACGCAGTTGTGGTGAGGTGGCAGAAGAAGTTTGAGCAGATTACAATCATATGTAGTAGATAGAGGAAAACATTAAGGAAATATGTCCTCACCCCACCCTAAAATTAAACCTTGCAGATAAATGATTTAGCTCCTACCATACAGATAGGTCCACAGTAGTCCTCAAAGGTGACTCTCACTAACCCCTGCTCCCAAATCTGTTCAGGTGTAGCCCAAGGCTCTGTTCCCAGATCATCCTGTTTTCAATGTTCCTTATCAATCTCCCTAAGGCTTGCATTTCTTCATTCATCTACATATGTGCAGATGACAGTTAGCTATTTGCATGTGGTTCCAGTGTTTCTGACTTGATTGCACAGCACCATTTTGTCTTTAACAGTGTCCAGTTCTGGTTCTTTGCTAATCAGCTGTCTCACTTTGGTGCCAGAAAAGTCTCATATCAATTATCTTTGGCACCAGGCAGTGACTGGCCAAATCCAACCCTCCACTTTCATCATGACTCTAAATGGCTCCCAATTAGAGATTTTCCTCTTTTAGATACCTTGATGTAGGATTGAAATGTCATCTTGCTTCTCTACCCACATTGACTCCACCAGAAGAAGCTAACCCATAAATGTTGTGCATTTTAGAGGGTAAATCTGTGTCCTGTGTAGAGGCATGAGGAATTTAAATTTTGTTGTTGAAGTTGCCATGAAGCTTTGAAACTTCAACCACAAAAGCTTCACAAAGTTCCTGTTGGCATCACCAACTTCAAACTTTGCTGTTTTATGAAGTCTTTTAAAGTGAAGTGGCATTTTTTTCCACAGTGTGGCACTTTTTCCTGTTAAGTGGCAACTTTATGAGCTAAATTTAGTTACCACATAAAAGTGCCACTTCAACTGGAAAAAAGTTTGCAAAACTGGCAGATGGCACTTCGAAAATTTACAATGTTTGCAAACTTCATGAAGTTCTAGCAAATCAAAGTTTTCTCAACTATGCACATCTCTGGTGCCATACGTGCCCATCATGAGATTGCCATAAGGTTTTCCATCTACTTTTTAACTATAGAGATATGGTGTATCGTGCTGCCTCTAAATGTTCCCTGGCAAGGTAATTTCCCCATTACATTCCTTCAGCTGGCTTTTCTCTCTGACTGCCTTACAAACTGCTCCTTTGACACCCCAATCTCTCTCTTCCCCTCTCTGGATGGTAGACACATCTCTACTGTGCCTTCCTTATCTGTAAGTTCTGGTTTCATACCCTCACCTTGTACCTAAAGCTCCCTTCTCTTGCATCCTTCATCCTCTTATCACATCTGTAACTCTACCTCATGCTCCTTTTCTGCCCCATGTCATAACCACTGGTGGTCAAGCAGTCTTCTTGTACAGATGCCCCTCACTGTGGTAAAACCTCCTCCATGTTATGAGCTCCTTCTCTTCTTCTCTTCTCTTCTCTTCTCTTCTCTTCTCTTCTCTTCTCTTCTCTTCTCTTCCTTCTCTTCCTTCTCCTCTCCTCTCCTCTCTTCTCTTCTCTTCTCTTCTCTTCTCTTATCTCTACACCCTAACGGCCCTATCACATTACAGAGCCTCTAATGTTTGTTTATGTGCCTCATCCCAACTATACCTCCTCTCCAGTTAAAGTGGATGTGGCTAGTGGTCTCAATCTACTGCCAAGCACAATGTGCACTTTGCAATCCTTTGTATATACTTAGTTTCTCTTTGCACAGTTCTGCACTGTTCATTATTTGAATATTATTTTATTGTTTAAAGGTGATGCTGGACCTATCGGGCATATCAAGTGAGCGCATGGATCAAGAAAACCTCATGCTAGCCTATAATAAGGTGGTACTAGGAGCCCTGGATTCCATAGTGCTTGTCGGGTTTGTCCCCTCACTCTTCACCCAAGGTTTGATGGGACCTTGAAGGAGATGAGGTGAGATGGACAAAGGTTAGAGAGTGCTGGAGGCAATTGGGCCTGGATGGTGACAGACTTAGATTGATGGACCATTATGTTGTCTATCAATCGGCAATCCTCATAAGAAGGCAGAGTTCCTGTCCAGGGAGTTTGCTGCTACACAGAATCGATCAGCTCAGCTCTTCTGGGCTATTGACAGATTGTACAGTCCAATCTGTCTTCAGCCTGGTGGAGCTTTCTTAAGAGAAATGTGATGAGTTGCTCGATTCTTCACTGATAAGGTTGCCACCATCAGGCTCAAGATCTGCACAGCCCCCTCATTGGATATTGTGGAGGTCAGCAGGGGATGTGGATACCAGCTTGCTAGTCTGACTTCAGCCATCTGGAATTCATGGACATCATGAGGATCATCCTGACTTTGCAGCCAACTTACTGTAGTTTGGCCCCAGACCCAACATGCCTTCTTGTAGGATGCATTGATGGATCAGCCCTGCCTAGCCAAGATAGTCTGGAGTTCATTGGAGGATGTTCTAGACCCCTAAAGGAAGTGGTTGTATGACCTCTCCTTAAGAAATCCTCCCTTAACCCAGACTGTCTGGCCAACTACAGACCTGCCTCTAACCTGCCCTTTGAGAAGGTGATTGTGCTGCAGCTGGATGATCATATATCTATTCATGATGTCATGATTCTCTCCAGTCAGGTTTCAGGAAGAGACATAGTACAGAGATGGCTTTTGTCCAGGTGCTAAATGATCTCCTGATAGAGAGAGGATAGAGGACCCATTCCATCTTTATCCTCCTTGATCTCTCTGCAGGGTTTGACACTGTGGACCATAGTGTGTTGCTGGAGCACCTGTGGTTCATCTGTGGACTGTCTCGGTACAGTCCTCAGATGATTTCAATCTTTCCTCGAGAGTAGGACTCCAAGAGTGGTGTCTGGAATTTATTCTTCAGCCCCTGTTCCCCTCCACCTGTGTCACCCATGTTGTTCACAGTGTAAATGGTGCCATTGGGAGATAACATTGGCAGTACAGGCTGAGTTTTCACTGCTATGCAGATGATACTCAGCTGTACATGTCCTTTAATGCCCAGGCAGGATAGCCTTCTTTCAGTCTTTAATAACTGTCTTTCAAATCCAGGACTGGATGAGTGCCAGCTGGCTGTGGTTGAACCCAGATGAGACTGATGTGTTGGTTGTGCACCCAGGCCTACCAAGGGTTGATATCTGCTGCTTGCAGCTGGTGCAGAATGCAGCAGACAGACTTTTGACTGATACCTCTAGGAACAGTCATTTTATGCCTGTGTTATTGGCCTGCACTGGCTGCCGGTACAGTGGCAGATTACCTTCAAGGTCAGGATACTGTCCTACAAACCCTACACAAACAGGGACCTCATTAACTACACAATCTCCTCCATCCCTACTGCCCCTTAGCCCACTCTGCTCCACCTACAAGGGATTGCTAGAGATTCCCAGGGTGTGTTTAAAGACATCTGGGGCTTGGTCTTTTGCTTTTGCAGCCCCATCCTGTGGAACTCTCTGCCTCATTGATTCAAGAATGCCTGACCATCCAAAGCTTTAAAACAGCTTTAAAAACATATTTATTTAGTCAAGCATTCCCAGACTCTACTGTATGATTTCATGCTAGGTGTATGATTTTCACTTACTGAAAATGGCCATTTTATTTTATTTGATGAATATTGAACATTTTAAATGGTATAATATGTGATTTTATGTACAGGTGCTTTGGCTCAGGAAAAATGCATTTTGTAAATAAAGGATTGATTGATTAATTGATTGATTGGTCTTTGCAGAGTCTTCTAATTGGTTTTCCTTTTCTCTGTGCCATGTTTTGTACTGAATTGGAAAATAATTTTGCTTAACTTTCTTTCCGTTCCCAGGACATATGAAAAAATGAGCCATTCTCAGCTTAGCATGCTTGTCCTGGTTTAAAACATTTTAAATAAATAATTAAATTAATAAATATATAAATCCATTAATTTTCCTTTAATCATGATAACAAGCTGAGAATACTGGATTCTCTTCATATAGTTTTCTTACTTTTAGCAATTGGAATATTATTTCTCAGTCACTATCACTGGTGTTACAGAGCTTATGAAACATCAGTTTAGAGTTTCAAATAGCACTGCAGCCTAGAGCAGACATGTGGGAGAAAGGGAACTCTGACAGGCAAAATTAAGGTACTGTGTCATTTAATGTAGGATGCTAGAGAAGAGTTCAAAGCAACTATCAGCATTAAAAATGGTGCCCAGACTTAGCATGTAAAAAAAGCAAAATGAAAGTAATCTCATAAGGTACTGTAAGTAAATATACTTTATAATAAATCTGACTTGCAAAATAAATCTCTTATAAACAGTGTGAACAAGCAGTATTATGCAGAAGTGTGAAGCTTGAACACATAAATAGTCCAAAATAAAATTTAGTTGACTAAAGCCAGGGTGCAATGGTAATCCAAGAGAAAAGTATAGAGGTGGAATATAAAATGGGAACCACTACCATCAGGACAACAAGAAAAATTGTGCAGAACAAAGGCACTGAAGAAAAGTCTTTTTTATCCCAGATAGCCCAGCTGATATGCAACATCTTGTCAGAAGTGGGGGTTTGTTGTGCTCATCACATTATCACATTAGTTTACAGCATCCTTCATCGTTACTGACTGGGTTATACCCACCTGATAGGCTAATAATCTACATGTGATCAGATTTTGCAATATGATCTATCTGTCATCCATCCTGCAGGCTCTCAGTTGATTCATGTGGCTCACGAGGCTACAGCACAGATACCCGACTCCCAATACAAGGTCACCATTTAGGTGAGATTTATTGTGTTTTAAACTAAAACTCAATATGCATGATTTATTGGTGACCTAAAGCACGTTACAACACTTTATGAGAGAGATGTTTTCCTAGATGATTTCTATCAAATTCTAAGACTGTTTATTCTATTGCCCCCCACAAACCAGTTTGTTGGATATGCAACAGCTTGTAGAAGTGTGGGCCTGCTTTTACCGAGTTCTTTAGTTGGGTTGACTGAAGCACTGGGAGGTTAAGTGACTTGCTTTCTATCTGGGTTTAAACCTTAAATCTACCTGTTCTTAAACCAGTGATCTAACCATTAGGAAACACTGCCACCTCAACTGAATTTCAACTTTAACTTCAACATTAAATTCACTTGAACATGTGAATCACAAAGAGATGGTTCAGCCTTATTTTGCACTACCAAACAACAGTGTTACACACAGGCTGAGGGTAGACTATCATAGCTCCTCTAATAGCAGAGGCAAAATTCTAAATTTAAATCCATCTGTTAGGTGAAAATGGGGTTCAGTAGTTTACAATACAGAGTGTGTCTACAACCTGATCACAGCGTGTTCTTGTGCCAGCAAATGGTGCATTGTCATGATGCAAGCTTGGCATGCACTCTGAATACTGGCTTCTCAACCAAAAGTGTCCCACTCTCCCAGACCCAGAAACAGGTAATGGGCCTGGGTTGTCCTGTGATCCTACATTGGCCCAGTGACTTGTATTTATTTTACTTATTAAAATATCAAAATTACAATCCTTTGAGTCATAGACTCGTTTCCAAAGGTTCCTCATCATGAGCAAGACATTATCATAGATTACATAGGTGGATATGCAATCAACAGATTCATAGCACAGGATGACAGGTTTTGTAGATTATACATAGTTACAGAGAAGCAAGTTTCATTTGACAGTGTACATTTATTTACACAGTTGCTTAGTGGAGGCAAGTTATGGGTAGTAGTGGTGTGGTAGCTGCCCCAGGGGACATTGTTGTCATTAACAGCGAACTAAGCAGATGGGCTGAGAGGCAGTAGAACCAGCAGGTAAGGTGACCAACTGGCTAAAGCACAACTGCAGTGGTGAGAAGGCAATAATGTGGTTTCTTATGGTGGTTTTGAGGGGTGATTTTAGGAAGGTTGATGATTGTGGGAAGAGCCCTATAGTAGAAGGACCACTGAAAAGAGGTCCTGACCCTAGGGACCTGGAGGGTGGTCTTGCTGGCACTGCAGTAGAGACATAGTGGGTGACTCTGAGGATGATGGAGGTCACTCTGGGGGTGTGAGACCTAGGAGTGTTTTTTGGTCAGCAGGCATGTTTGATAGAGCAGCCTCTCCTCAAAGCAGAGCACGTTGGCCACTGGGTATAGACAGCAAGTGTGGGTGCCTGTGTCAGCCCCAGTCAGGGTCTGCAGGCCTTGTTGGTGGACATATGAACCTTATTAAGGGCAGCGCTGTTGGCGACAACATAGATTGGCAGGCCATAGTCCACGAGGGCAGAACAGAGGAGGTGACAGCTAGCTGGAGGGCATCGGAGGTAGAAAGTCTCTGTGGTGGTAAAGTAGCCCAATATGCACCTTCATGGTGGAGGAGAGGGTGCTAATGTGTGAGTGGAAGGTGAGGGCTGAGTCAAAGTTTATACCCAGGTATCTGTAGGAGGATACTTGTTCAAGGGGTGATGTGTACTAGGAGTATTTGGAGGGAGTTTCTGTCCTTGTATTGGTGGTGGGTGAAGAGCATAGTTTTTGTTTTTTCAGATTGGTGACCAGCCTGTCTCCACTGAACCAGTGCTCTATCTAAGTAAAGGAGTGCTGGAGCACTACCTGAAAGGAGGCAGGGTCAGGGTATGGGGTGAACAGGACAGCATCGTCCACATAGAGTAGGACCCTGCCCACACAGGGCTGGGTAGCATGTTGAGGTAGAGGCTGAAGATAAGGGGCCCCAGGATGGAGCCCTGGAACATGTCAGAAAGGACAGGTCAGTATTGGATAGAGTGTTGTTAATTTTTACACACTGGGACCAGTCAGACAGGTAGCTGCTGAACCAGGAGAGGGACCTTGGGAGAGACTGAGTTTGGGAAGGAGCTGAGTAAGAGGGGTGGCTGACCATGTCAAAGGCCTTCAAAGGTTGACAAAGCCAGCTCCACCAGGTGGTCTGAGTCTATGACTTCGTGTAGGAAGTTGGAAAATTCCAAGAGAGCTGTGGTGGTACTGTGGCCTCCACAGAAACCATGCTGCTCCCTGTACATAATATATGTTCGGCCAGGTAATCAGTGAGTTAGTCTGTGACTATTCCTTCTGCAGCTTTGGAGAGTGGGAAGAATGGAGATTGGCCTATATTTACTGGGGAGGAGCTGTCCCTCTTTGAGAAGTGGAGTGATGGCTGCTGTTTTCCAGGCTTGTGGGAACTGACCAAGACACAGTGAGTGGTTAAGTAGGTCAGTGAGTGGTATGGACTGTGTCTAGTACCAGGTGGAGGAGTCTGGTGTCTAAGGGATCACTGAAGGGGCTAGTGCCATTGAGGGCTCTGGCTAGATATGGCCTAGTTTCATGACGGAAATGGTATGGAGGTAGAAAAGGAGAGCAATGGTGGTTGAGGCAGCTGCGAAGGGGATTGGATCAAAGAAGTTGGTGGGAGGATTGAACTGAGATCAGAGAAGGTGGTATTGAGGCAGTCCAGATGCTTTGTGGATCATTGATTGTGGAGTCATAGCTGGAGAGTTGGGAAGAAGTACGATTTCCCATTTAGCTCTTTTATGTTGTACCAAATTTCTGGGTGGTCCCCCAGGAGGAAGAGACATTCTGTAATACTCTGCCTTAGCAGATAGCCCAGGTGCATTGTTATGCTCAGAGTTGTATGCTGATCTGTCTGCTGGCTTGCCAGATTCGATATCTTGGTGCCACAGGTTGCCTCTTATTTGCATTTGCTGGATGAGGGAGGAGGTCAGGTGGATTACCACCAAATGCACACAACTTCATCATCAGCCATAGTTTTGAAGGACCATTCTCCAAACTTAGCATGACTGCTAGGCTGATGTGTGATATCCCAGTGCTGTGTCTTCTGTTTCTACCCCACATTTGCTGGAAGAAACCTGGTGGAGGTGTGAGAAAACAAGTTATGTGTGAGTAGACATGACTTTTAGAATGGCACCGCAGTCCATTTGCATGGCAGTCCTCAGTCCCTCTCCTGCTGACTAAGATGTTTTGAGTGCTAAGGAAAAGGTTGTGACTCCCATTGAGCATACTATAGCTCACAATGTCAGTTTTGGTGCTAAGGACCAAATGGTTCGATAACGCTAATCATTGCATCTGAGAATAGAGCTTATGGTCTCATTTGATAATAATTCATATTGAAATCGAAGAACATTGTACTTCAAAGGACAATCAGGAACAGAGGTAAAGGTGGTGATAATATGCAGTAATGTAGATCCAGGATTTAAACACAAAGACTGACTCAGTTTTGGAAACCAATGCAATTTTGCTGTTGTCGGAAAGAAATGGTAAAACTAGACAATTCCCATGTACTGTCAGCTGAAACTGTAAGAACCTTTCAAGGCCAGACTTGACAAATACTTTAAAGAACTAAGGTTGGCAGGTCATT
This sequence comes from Neoceratodus forsteri, assembly GCA_016271365.2. Classification (NCBI taxonomy): domain Eukaryota; kingdom Metazoa; phylum Chordata; order Ceratodontiformes; family Ceratodontidae; genus Neoceratodus; species Neoceratodus forsteri. The sequence continues at coordinate 1,321,015,565 of CM028132.1, forward strand.
CCCACTGAACTGGTGAGAAGAACAAACTTGATGTATGTAAATCAGTATGTATGAATACCCTTCACTCTGGACCCCAGCTTGCCTATATAACTCTCAGTTAAACCTCTTCTATGGGCTCATTTGTTCTGTTCTAACCTACAGTAGCTGTCGCTGACTATGTTTTCCTCTGCTCACTGTTCCTCCCAAAACAACCCTAGTTATTTTTTTACTTAGTTATCAATTTGAACTTCAGCAATGATTTGTTTCAAGTTGAATATACTTTATTCATTTTAAAGCGTATAAAGCAAATAAAAACATGTAAACATACAATAGTGTTATCAATTAAAAATGTAAATAATAGAAAAGTAACACCATGTAACAGAGATGACGCAACACAACAATATGATTTATTTACTGACCGATCATCCCATTATAGGATTGTACCATGATTTTGAACACTGTCATACTGGAGTTGTTGTTCTACTACATTTATCAACTGAAGCTTTCCAGCTACTATGCTTGGTTGTATGTGTCAGCTGCTTTGTAGGAAATTGTTATCTTTATCCACCTGCAACTGTTAGTACCTCTGCCCCCCCCCGGTCATGATTGAAAATGATTTCCAGCTCAGTGTATCTTTTCCACCTACCAAATTTCAAATAAATAAATTCTTCAATCTCTATCATGCATTGAAGTTCAGAAACATGCAGAACTGAAAAATCTTATGGGAAAAAATATCTGCAGTTCCCCTATCCAAGATGATGACTTTCCATACCTGAAGATGTGGGTATTTCCCAGTTAATGCTTTCCTGTTTTCACCACTGATCAGAAGATGGAAGGGACTGCCCAATGTGCTGGCCCACTGATCTGATGAAAGAAAACGAGAGACAGAGAGTGAGAGTGAGAAAGACTTGGGTTCACTTTTTTGAGTAATTAAAAGTTTTATTAATTTTCCAGCAAAAACACAATTATACACAAATAATTGAATAGGGGTTACAGAGAAAGTCAGAACATCATTAGAGCGAACGGCAGAAGAAATGAAAAGGAACACTTTCCCAGAAGGAACAACAATCAATACTAATTAACTCACTAACCCCATATCCTCTCCCCACCCCCACTAACCCTCAGCATTACACATGTAGAGTCAAAAATCACTAATTAACCCTTAGAAAGTGCTAGCTAACCAAACAGAAAAGAAAATAAAATATTAGTTAAAAGTCCATGAGAAAAGAAAATGCTCCAGTGAGCCCCATAACAACAAAGACTCTCTTTTACCCCTTGTATGTCTGCAATGTGTTTTCAAGTTGTATAGCAAAGGTGCATTCCCTATGCCACTCAACCAATGTTGGAACCTTGTCTGACACCCAATGCCTGAGAATTAGCAGTTTCGTTACAGCAACAGTCAGACTAATTTATGCTCTCCAAACTTTAGAGTGGTCACAGGAAGGCACCCAATAAGCAGATCTCGGGGTATCCATTCTATAAGAGCCAAGGATAGGGCTGAGCAGGGAACCTACCGATTTCCAAAAGTTTTGAATTAGAGGACACGACCATAAAAGGTGGTAAAGAGTTCCATCTTCCTTTTACATTTCCCACATAGAGGTGAACTGAGAACTCCCTTCTGAAGAGATGGGTAGGAGTCAAAATCATATGATGCATAATTTTAAACTGGATCATTCTTAACCTGTCCTGTAATGAATCTATACAATGTAGACCAAAGCATCCTGCAGGCTTTTGGGAAGCACTGAAATCAACGCCTGGACCCAATAATAGCAGGTTCCCGGAGGTGGCGTGTGATCCCATTCCTGGAGGAGACTGCGAACCCTGGCCACAGTGTGCGGCTGCTGCTAGCGTCCTAAAAGAGTGTGTATATCTTACCATCCTTAACCTCTTTATAATTCGGGAGAAGACCTGAGTTAGGGCTTTCCTAAGCTGCAACCATTTATAAAAATCACGTCCCTTACATCCCCATTTTCTTTTAGGACATCAAGCGTATATGCCTGCCCTGATCCCAAAATCAGCGACCTTTAAGTTGCATACTACTGCCAAAAGGCCGCCGGGATAAGCGCCTCAATTTTAATTTGTGGACTGTCAATAATGGGTTAAGAACCGGATAACCACCACTTTACTCCTAAATAAGACTTGGGTTCACTTGTGGATAACATCTTCTAAATCAAATTAAGCTGATATTGATAGATAGTTTATTTATTTATTTTGTATTTATTGAGGTCTTGGATGACACCTGTGAGTGGATGCTCATTGAGAGGTTCCACATCAGATACATTAACACAAAAGACACAATATAGTTACATTAAATTATACATACAGAGTACAAAAATTCAACAGTAGATGGGTTGCAATGACAAGCAGTTCACAAATTGTGCTAAGGTATTGTCGTGGTATGCCAGCATCCTGCGAAGAAAAGCGAGACAGAGGCAGACTGTTAGGGTGAGGTAGGGAGGGGCAGGGAAGGGCAGTGTGTGTGCTGGGATAGGGAAGGCAGAGGAAAAAAACAGCCAAGGTGTAGGGGTGGGAGGCAAGTGCTGGGGCAAAAACTTAACCTGATGGGCCAAGAATGGAAGTGCTGAGGAAGACTAAAGCTGCAGGTGCAGACTAGTGTGACCACTTATAGGTACTATTGTTGGAGAAGTGCTGACAGAGTTTGTGCTTAAAGGAACTAAGGACTGTGGCTCCAGTAATGTCAGGTGGTAGACCATATTTGTCCACAGAGGCCCCAGTGAGCAAGGATCACTGGGCCATGGTTAATGTAGGCACCTGGTCATGGGCCATAGTTTTGTGGCACCTGGGCACATGGAATACTTGTGTAGTCGAGCTCCTGGTGTGCCTGGCATGTATAGGTCATAATAAAGGGTCAGAACTCCTTGAAGAAGTTTTAGTGTGACCTTTTTGCAAGTAGGCAGGTTTGACAAAGTATTCTGTCCTTCAATTGAAGTACCAATCGCACATAAAGCTCACAGGTGTGGGTGAGTTTTGGGGCATTAGTGAGCAGGCAGCAGGCTCTGTTTAAAGCTGTTGAGAGGTGTTGTAGCACTGTGTCAGTAGCAGACCATAGACAGCTAGGCCATAGTCAATCAAAGTGATCGTGAACTGTTAATTACCAAGTTCAGAGCTTCATAGGTCAGGCAATGTCTGCGCCAGTACAGGATACTGATCCTAGTGTTAAAGGCGTTAGCCATGATGTCAATGTGCTGTGTTTAAAAACAGGGCAGTGTCCAGTGTGATTCCCAGATACTTGAAATGGGGTACTAGTTCCAGGGTGCTACCCGGAGGTTTCGTGATAAGGCGAAAGCCTAAGGCGATCACCATCATCATGAAGTCAGAGTGCCGAACATTTATTCCGCACTCAGACCTGATACTCAACAAAATGGCACTGGGGCTTAGTTTACATGGGGACTTTGCCCACTACACCCCTACTTAGGATTCTCAACTCCAGAGAGTGCATGTCAGAGGGTGAAAATATTTTAAAAAGTATTCAGGCAGGGCAACAAAAATGCACCAGTACCCAGAACCCAGAACCAGACCCAGTACCCTGCCGAACAATGCCACCAACCCACCCACGCATCATGGGGTCATCTAGGTAACCCACCATGGCACCACCCTCAACATTCCCTCCTGCCCTCGCTGTGTGTGCTCCCCACCGCGAGTATGTATAGTGACATCCAGTCGCTATATTCACTGACCCTCCCCATCTGGCCACCCTACTCACGGTAGCCCTGGAGACATGCACGAGATTGGGTCCCCATTAATATGGGCACCCAATTCCCAGCACTCATATCTCATGATGCTCTACTGGAGTCATTCTGAATTGCCAGAGGATAGCCTTTTGGCTTGTTTTGGGCAATAGCAAAGAGCATGGTCTTGGTCTTGTTATAGTTCATGACCAGTTTTTCTATTTAAATCATTTTCAGCCACTGCAAAGTTTAAGCATAGTTAAATATTAAAATTAAATTGCATATAAAAGTGTCTGAACCATAAACACTACAGGATGTAGGTGTACTACTATATTTAGTTTTCAATCCGCTATTATAGTGAGTCCCTCAGGGCAGACTATTAAACAAAACAACTTGGCTCATTGGCCTCATTATTATTTTCAAAGGCCTGTTGCACAATAGAACCCTCTCATTTCGATGGGGGAGAGGTGGGAGAGAGGTGCATAATGTGTATCCATGTGAACCCCATTATGGGATTCACAAACTGGTTTAGTTTAGTATTTCCTGTTGATTTCCCTTTCATCTTCTGAAATTATTTAGAGACTATTTAGTAGTTGAATGATATTTTGGTGTTGACTTATCATTTGTTCAAGTTATCGTAAACAACTGCATCTCTTGTGATAAAGCTCAATGTGTGTGTGTGTGTGTGTGTGTGTGTGTGTGTGTGTGTGTGTGTGTGTTGCTGCAACCGTTATATGCGCTGACATATACCACACTATGTTTAATGCCTTTATTGTTTTTTACCTTGCTTAGTCTTTCTTTCCATTGTAATTCTCTATCTAACCCATTGTTCAGTGTGTTCTATTTCCAGTTTCTATGTGGAAATAACTTTTTAAGTAAAATAACTAGTGCTTATTAAAATAACATGTTCTGAGTGAAAATAAATGCTTATCCCAAACTTACATGATTTATTTACCCAGTTTATTCACCACTAGTTTGATACTGTATACTTCTAGATCATATTGCTGTAAGACTACAGTTCTAGTATTGTCAGATAATTTTATTACAAAAGCTCTGGCATCATACTGATTTTTGTTCAAACATCTGTTGTCAAAAGTATTTTGAAATACAGCTACCCTCTTTTATTTAATAAAAGTGCAGCAGGATTGGATGCTCTAATGAATTTATAGCAGGATGAAGAGTCATTTACCTCTAATTCACCAGTCCAAATCTGGGTCAGGTCTGAAGTGATTGAATATTGTTGTCATCTGATGGCTGTTCCGTTGCCAATATGAAATGAAATAATATGGTCTCATTCCAGTTTTAGAAGACAGATGTACACTTCTCAAAAGTGCCATCATAATTGCACTACAGTAGCAGTTAGAGACAAAATGTACAGTATATATTTATATACTGGGAAATATCACAGGAAATCAATTGAAATGACTTGACATTTCTTGCACTATGTAATGCTATAGCTGGATATTCCAGATCATGTCATTTGCTATCACTATAATTAGCAGCCTGGTTGACCATAACATATGAGAGGCCCAGGTGCAGTGGGTATATATGGAGTCTGAAATACCCTCCACCTATGGTGGTCCCTCTATATCAGTGTTGAGGCATATTGGTGAGCAGAATAGAGACAGTTGCAAGTCTAATTGGACATGCTTCACATTTCACATGGATAATCAGTGGGCTTTAGTGTTCCGTAATATCAGTCCAGCAACTTCTTAAGCACAGAAATGCAATGCAAACATTGAAAAAATGAATACAAAAACTGTTCGGAAAATAAAACAAATAATGAAAATTTAAAATGTATAATATATGATATTTGAATGTGGCTTTATATTTATTTTTAGCCAGTAAATAAAAAAAACACTTTACTCACATTTTAACATTTTCATGATACTAGTTCTTCAAAAATATAGTAAAAACTATAATATGGAGCGTGTCAATGGAAGATTATAATCCAGCATGATCTCATAATTAGACATATCCTCATAGCCTTTCATTCAGATTGAAAATTTGTAATGCATACATGCTTATCCATTGCTCTGCTAATTTAAGATATATGAGCGCTATATGGTGGTGCTATAAGGCAGTTATTAACTAACAAGAGATTGTAAAATGAATGAACAAACAGAGGTCCTTGTTATAAATATTCCCGTCTTTTCAGAAATTAAAATAGCATTAAAACAGTGTTATGCACCATACATACTGCATAGTCATACCTGTATAATACCAAAGTTTGACAATTCTTCTTATTGTATTTAACAATACCAATGCTTTGCCAACCAGTTAAAAGGCAAGATGGCAAGGCATGTATTGTTCTGCAATCAACCTTGGTTTCATCCCACTTCTGGAACTTGTCTCTAACTGATTAAGTCTGAAAAGTGTTGCCGAGGCAATGGTTTAATTAAGATTATAGACTGAGGAGGTGAACACTGCATGCTATATATGCAACTCTTACAGACACCTGCAAATCAGCACTGTCATTAGATGTAGAGACATGGATTCACAGCCACAGGGAAAGGTGCAGTTAGTTGTGTGAAGTTCAGAAAATTCACTTTGAAAACTAATTCACAAATTTGTCACAATTGCAAAGTTAATCCAACGAAAAGTGCCAACTTGCTGTACAGGAGTAACTGTGTGAATTGCAACTTTAATAAGTTTGCTAGTAAAATGGAGCCCATAAGTGAAGTTCATAATGTACTATGGGACTAGATGTCACATAGTACTGAAATAACTGTATGCCATGAAGAGGCTGTATTGACTGCAGTCTTCAGAAGAGAGTGTTGAGGAGAATTACTGCATGTCCCTGCTTCTCTTAGCAAAAAAAAAAACAAAAAACTTTAAAATAAATCTAAAAACAGAGGCCTGGATATTCAAGGCAATTGCACATGGCGCAACAGGGTTGCACATGTGCAACTGTAAGATGTGCTATAGACGATATTCAGCAGAACAACTGCAAGCACAAGTAGCAGTGCCCCAATGCGCAATAGTAATGTATGTATGCCCAGGGCAGTGGGCTGACCCATGAATATGCGGCACAGCGCGATACTGAACCCCACCCAATGGCACTAGTGGAGGAGCAACCGTGAGTTGCATGGAGCAGACTTGAGCCTATAAATACAGGGACCAAGTTGGAGGAGGAGGCACTTCGCAGAGGAGCAGAACAGAGGAGACAGACAGGCAGTCTGAGAGATGAGGAAAGGAGACAGGGAGAGAGGAAGAGAACGAGAGGTGTGTGGAGAGAGAGAGAGAGAGAGAGACAGGGAGGCCGATGGAGGGGTGAGAGGAATGGGTGCCACACAGAGCCACCAGACCAAAGGGAGTCACACAGGCACCCACAAGGGTGGTCAATATGCAGGAAGGGTCCAGCCAAGTGACAGGCACTGCCCACAGAGCTGGGAGGACCAGTCAAGCCAGACACCCAGGGGTGACAGGACAACAGGGGCCATGGCCAGTGCAGCATTCCAAATGGAGGCCATAATGAGGGGGTGTGAGGAGGCAGGAGGCAGAGCAACATGGCCGTGAAAGGCCGTTAATGCGCCCGGAACAGGTGGTACGGCCCCACATCAGCTTTGAGACTCACGTTGACACAGAGATCATGGGCTGTTATTGCCTGAACCAGGCGATTCTGAGGCAGCTCTGTGAGCTGTGTAGTGATGAGATTCAGGCACTCACTAAATGAAGCCATGCCCTGAGAGTGGAGACAAAGGTAACAGCTGTCATGTGCCTGCTTGCCACGGGCACCTTCCAGAGACCAACAGGGGACACCACAGGCATAACCCAGTTGGCCATGTCATGGATCTCACACAATCCCTCACCGCCCTGCTGCCACATGCTGCGGAACACATTCACTTCCCCAGCACACAGGTGGAGCATACAGCAACCATGCAGGAGTTACACACGGTAACACGTATGCCTGGCATGCTAGGAGCCATCGATTGCACCCATGTGGGCATCTGCATGCCACCTGGTGTGGAGGGTAGTCTACATCAACAGGAAGGTACCCCAGCATCAACTGCCAGGTAATGTGCGATGCCAGGGGTGCATAACCAATGTCTGTGCCACACACCCTGGGGTGCACATAACAACACATTTGGCACAGCTTGGCATTGTGCCACAGGTTCAAGAGTGGGACATCCCCACAGGACATCTAGTGGGTGAGTATGGGTGAGACCAGGGCAGCAGGATACAGCAGGGCATGGAGGGGCAGACAAGGTGGGAACCAATGTGGCCAACTGGGAGGGGCAGGGGCACAGTGACAGGGGTCACCTGGCTAACCGTCCCTCTCCCCACATACAGGTGACAGTGGCTACCCACTCTGGCTCTGGCTGCTCACAACCTACTGGCATCCATCATCCATTATCCCCAGTGAAAGAGCAGCATAATGAGGCACACACCAGCATGTTGAACATCATTGAGTGTGTGTTTGATGTAAGGCATGGTTCTGTTGCCTGGACAGGTCTGGTGGTGCCCTGCAATACAGCCCCTCAAAGGCCGTGGCCTATTCCAGCCTGCTGCATGCTGCACAACATGTCCATTGACCATGGAATAGCTGTAGAGGTCCATGAGGGGAACAGCAGTGGGGTCAATGCGTACATTGGGCTGGGAGGTGGTGGGAAGCCCCCTGGGTGGAGGATCCCGGTTTATATGGCTGGCTCGCCACCGGCGAGACACGATAGTGCAGGAGCACTACAGTGCATGCAGGTAGGTGGATACACATGTGCACAGAACCGACACAGTGACAGGGCACACAGCCATGTGTGGGCATGGCCAGGGCCATGCACACACAGGCATGGTGCAGTGGCAGGGCAGTGCCATATGGCCACCGCAACACCACACCACACAGCACTGCACAATGACACACACACACAGTGGCACCCGCATGCATGTGACTGGGCACCAGTGCGTGACGTGAATCAGACACAGGGCACCGGTGCACAGGCACAACCAGTGGTGAAATGGCATCATCATGCACACGCCACACAGGCCAGCAGCCAGGCAGGTGCACATACTGGCAGCATGCAGCACACCACACAGCTGCACGACCGTGCCATGCACACACACACAATGCTCACATGCACACAGGTCAGTGGCTGTAGACAGCTGATGAGGGCATGCACATCCAGTCTGCTGCACAGTCACACAGCTGCCACTGACATGGGGACAGCCGCCACTGCTGCCCAGCTGTGCAGCGGCTACAGGAGGGTCTGTGACTGCCCCCAGGGGTGGGACTGTGGGACTATGACTAGGTCCTCACATGGGAATGCAAGCTCCCAAACAGGCCAGCTCCAGGTATGCCTGGGATGCCCACAGCAGAGCCTGGCATTGACACAGATGGGGTCACCGAAGCCTGGGCCGTGGGGTGGACAGTGTACTCTGTGGGGTCTGTGGCAGCCAGTGGAGCAAGACTGACTGAGATTGCATTGGCAATGTGGTCCAGGGCTGCAGTCGGGTCCTCCTTCAGGCATTGACTGGCCTCCAGGACTTGCACCGTGCCCCTCTCATGCTGCTCAGCTGCCTGATGCACCTTGCATGGAGTGCCCACACCCCAGCCATGAGCAGCACCTGCTGCTCCATGGAGACCTTCAGCAATCGGGTGTGCTCAGCCAAGGGCTCAGCACCCTGGGGCACATGGGCATGGTGCCGACCCACCGGTGTCATATGACCAATCTGCACAGCCCCTGCTCAGGTGGGGCCACACAGCATGAGCCCTGATGGGGATGGGCAGTGTTAGGGCACCCTGGTGGCAGACACAGTGCCCGGCCCCCAACAGCTCCAGCCAGCCATCCACTGCTGCCACCTGTGTGGGTGCCTTGCCAACCTGCACCACTGTGCCTGCACACACAGCAGTACCAGGGTCAGTGGCAGGCAGCTGTTACACTGCCGACAGGCCACCAGCCGTGCAGCTAGTGCTGGTGTTTGGTATTGGAGACTCCCTCCGACAAGCCTCCCACCGACCAGGACAATGGTCTGATAGTCATCAGTGTCGGAACCTGCCCTGATCTGTGTCTCAGCACAGAGCACTCCATGGCTGGCATCTTGCTGGAACACAGCCAGGGCCTTGTCCACGACCATGCCCAGGACATCCGAATGGATGGCGGTGATGGTCCCCAGTCTATCGGGACCCTGGATGCCAATGGAACTGGATGGCTGATCCTCTAGGGCTGGGCAGGCTACCACAACAGCTGCAGGTGCCCCAGCCACCGCATGGTGGTGAGCTGGTGCTGTAAGGAACACAGATGCATTAGAGCTCCCAACCTGACAGGCCCCCTCTCCCGCCTGCCAGACCTACCATGCAGTGATGGGCTCCCTCCAGTCTGGAGCCACCATCCAGCACACCTCCACCACTCTGCACCACATGGTGGCCACCACCATCTCCTCCTGTGGCAGGTGAGCTGTGACACAGCAGTCTGGCCCCCACCTGTGGCCGACCTGGTGGTCTGGATGGTTGACACCTTCTCCTTTATCTGGCGCTTGTTGGTGCCCACTTTCTTCCTACACTCCTGTGCATATCCTGGTGGCTGCCCTGCTGGTTCATGGCCTCTGCCACCTCCTCCCAGACCATAGCCCTGGTCTGGGGTGTGCCAGTGGCACCACTCAGCAATGGCTCCCTGTCGAGGTATGCCTCAAACAGGACATCCACCTCCACTCTTGTGGGGTTGGGCCTGCACTTCCGGGCAGGCCACACCCTCACCCTCCTCGTGCTCAGACATGTTGCTACTTGTGGCCATGGACATGTGGTTAGTTGCTGCAGCAGCCCACCCCAGCCAGTGAGCACTCTGTGCTGGCCTCCCCCAGTAGGCACATCCTACCTCTGATGGCTGCAATACTGGTCCATGATAAGTGGTGTTGTGCTGCACTGTTATAGCGCATCACATGCAAATGAGCCGATGCGTAACTATAATGACATGCAAATGTCCTATTGCTCTGTGGATAGGCTGAAGAGCTAATCTTCATATGTCAGGATGCCGCCTATTGTGCAGCATGTGCTGCTTAAGGTCCTCATTGGCCATGTGCCATGGGCCTATGGTGTTCAAACACCATACAGCCTATAGCGCTCATGCTTATTGGGTCTATGGCTCTTGGTGCCATTGACTCTATGGTGCATGAGCAGCTTAGTGAGTCTATGGTGCTTGGGTGCTATGGACCCATGGGGCTTGCTGTTCACATGACTCTATTGCGCAATATGTGACGCCATTGTCTTTTCACTTTTACATTGCATGTGCTGACCCCGATCCCCACCTTGCCCTATGCCACCCAGTGACCTCTGCCCCACATGCTGGTGTGGCACACCCATGCCACGCATTCCAGAGGATGTGTGATTGCCCTGAACTGCACATCTCCTTGCGAGGTGAGCATCCGTGCATGCTGTGCATGTGCACTACTGGGTGCCATTGGCATTCTACAGTGCTGACCAACAATGCCACATTGCGCAGTGCTCATGCCTGAAACTAGAGCCAGGTAGAGCTTGTGAACCTGGTGGCCCAGGTGGATCCCCATGCTACTGGCCTGTTTGGCCAGCAGCCCGCCACTTGGCCCAGGACAGAGGTGTGGCAAGACATCATGGATGTGGTGGTCCAGGCCACTGGGGTGCAGCGCATCATAGAACAGTGCCAGCACCGGTATTGTGACCTACTCAAGGGAGACCCAGAGCGGCTGAGGCGCTGCTCATGCATGTCCGCAGGGAGTCATCCCACAGCCAGGTAGGTGGGCTCATACTGCATGTGCACAACCACTGTTCCATGAGGTTGGCAGGGCTGCATGCCATGCTGGGATGGGGAGGTCTGTCATTGTGTGCCCTGTTGCATGGCATTACCAGTCACTGGGTGCGCTGTGCCACAGCCCTGTGGCTTTGCCCAGCCAGGGCGCACACTGTGCAGGGGTGGGGCAGTGAGCTCATGCTGTTGCTATGTTCTGAAGTGTGCCTGTCTGTGTTCCTGTCCTAGAGCCTGAGGACCAGACTGGAGATGTGCCAGAGCAGCAGGGGCACCTGTTGGCACACAGCAGGCTGCTGCAGGCCCTACAGCTTGGGTGTGGGACCAGCGGAGGTGCAGTAGTGGGTCCGGCAGATGCAGCGCCATGGCAGGCAGGTAGGCACTGTGCATTCCCACATTGTCATGCTGGGTGGTCTGCGGGTGGGGGTACAGCCTTGACCTCCTGTGCCATGTGCTGTGGCAGCTGTGTGCAGCACATGGTGCAGTGTCGTTTCACCGTGGGGCAGCCATTGCACATGTGTGTCAACTGTTGGTGGGCTGGGTGTGCATCCAGCTACCACCAGTGCCACTGAGGTTCTGCTGCAGCACCACACCACCTGCCTGCCACTGTGCTATTGGGTGGCCCTTGGGTGGGGACCCCAGTGCTGTGCACTGCTGTGGCCAGCTTGGTTGGTGGCAGACATAGGCCCACCCACTGTGGGTGGCAGAGGTGCCACCCAGGGCGTGTGTTCCACTGTCCACTGATCACCTGTCCCTTCCTCTGCCATAGGTGTCCAGAGAGGATCCCGCCTTCCACTCTATCTATGTCTCCTGTGTGAGATCCTCCTCATCATGTCCCACACCATGGAGATTGTAGGACAGAGCAGGAGGTTCGCGCCTGAACTGGTGCAGGGAGATGCACCAGCTGCCAGAAGGCCATGGCCGCCATGAGGATCACCAGCCACCATCCTGTCTCTGTCCTCCTTTCTCCTCCTTCCCATTTCCACCTGTACAGATCCTGTCCTCTGACCCATTCTGACCTACTCCTACCCTCCTCTTTGTTACCTGTGTGATGTTTAGCTGAGTTGCTTTCTTCCATTATATTTTTACCTGTTTACCTTTCTGTGTCTGTGTCTGTTTTGCAGCTGGTGAGTGGGTCCATGTTGCAGAAGTGTGGTGGGTGGCCGTGTGGTGTGCCTGTGTCATTGTGTGGTGCGTGCATGGTGTTGGCATGCCCTCGATCAGTGGCTGTGCCTGCATTGGCCCTGGGATGACTGTTCGGGATGTGTGGTGTGTGTGTGTGTGTGTGTGTGTGTGTGTGGTGGGTGCCATGTGTTGGGGTGTGGCTTGTCATTGGCAGGGTGGCCACATGCCCACTGGTGTGTGTGGTGGTCTAGGGTGCCCACCCCCTACGTCAGTTCCACCTGTGCCCTGCACCCTCCCAGGGGCACTGCTGCATGCTTGCACTCCATGTGCAGTGGTGACCTGTGTGCTGGCTGTGTCTCTGCCAGTGTTCCTGACCTGGTGCTCCTGCCTTCCCACTGTTCCACCCCTTCCCTTGCCTCTCTCTCTGCTGTGCATCTGGCTGTTTCTGCTGTGCACTGGTGCATCTTCCTCTGCCCCTTGCACAGCCCTGGTTGTGTTATGGCACTTTTCTGGTTGCTCCTTGGCACTCCTCTCACTGCACCATGGTGCAGTGCCTGCAATATTCCTTGCGTGTTGCACCGTGCAACCGTTGAATATCACAGTCACTGCACCATCGCCAGCAGTTGACTTGTGCTGCACCGGTTGCACATGCCATTGTGCATTTCTGAATATCCCACCCAGAGTCTTTTCTAACCAAATCAAACACAAACAGTTCTAGAGAGCCTTGTTCCACTAGATTTGAATTGTTTGTCTCTTTTGATGATTATTTAGCTTTAAACAGTTGTTTGGTTTTGTCTATTGTGAAGCACTGCAGTGGAGGAGGGTAGTTATAGTTAGCAAGGCAAGCCAGATAAATCAGGACTTGGAGCTCTTTTGTGAACATTAGGCTAGACTATATGCAGCAGATATCTTATATTTGTTTTCCTCAGCCTTTCTTGTTAACTATGTTTATCTGTGATCTGAGTTCTCATTTTATTTCTGTAGTTCAGTTTTGTGTAGTTAAGAGAAGTATTGCATCTATTGCAGCAGTCTCTTTCTACATTAGTTTTAGTTATTTACTTTGTTTCTTAAAGTGATGGTGTTCTGTCACTTATATTAACTTGTTAATGGGTGGATAGGTGAGAACAGGGCTGCTAGCAAAGAGTGTGAACAAATCACCAGGTCAAGACAGCATACACTGAAGGGTGCTTAAGGAACTGGCAAAAGAGTTTGTAGATCTGTTGACCGTCAGTTCAATGGTTCGGTGGAGTCAGGCATGGTGCCACCAGACTAGAGAAGTGCACATGAAGTGCTCTCCATCAGAGCATCCCTAATGACAACCAGGAATTTCAGACCAGTTGATCTGACCTCAATCATGTGTAAGCTCATGGAGACCATACTTAAGGAAAGGTTGATGGAGTATCTAAATGAGTATGGTCTCCAAGATGTGAGGCAGCATTGGTTTATCACGGGGTGGTTTTGGCAAATGAATCTGACTGATTTCATTGACTGGGCCATGAAAACAGTGGACAGAGGCCAAGCATTGGACATCCCACCTGGACTTCAACAAGACCCTTGACTTTATACCCACATGAGGTTGAGCAGGAAGTTGAATGATCTTGGGGTTGGAGAGAAGTTGACTAGATGAGTGGAAAACTGGCTGTATGGTAGGACCAGAGAGCAATGGTAGGGGAGAGAAATATAACACCAGAGTGGCTACCATGAGGTCCCACAGAGCTGTGTGCTAGGTCAGTGCTGTTCAATGTCTTCATCAGTTATGTTGGGATGGCATTAAGGGTACAATGTACCTATTCATGGTCAACACCAAGCTATGTGGGAGTGTGGACACAGCAGAAGGGATACAGGACCTAAACAAGGATCTAGAAAAGCTAGAGATGTGGTCTGGGATTTGGCAGCTTGGCTTCAATGCAAAGAAATGCAAGTTATGCACACTGGAGCCAAGAACTCCAGGACTGAATACAGCTTGGGAGGGGTCCAGGTATCTGCATCAGAGGAGGAGGAGAAGGATTTGGGAGTGATTATCACTAGTGATCCAAAGCACGCCATACAATGTAGGAAAACAGCAGCAAAGGAAAAAAAATATTGGACTGCATTGCCAGAGAGATCAGCAGTAGGTGAGAGGAATAACATTGCTTTTGTACAGGTCATTAGTGAGGCCACACCTAGAATACAATGCACAGTACTAGTGCCAATACATTAAGAGGACATAAATCTGCTGGAAATTATCCAAAAGAGGGCAATGAAGATGATTATGGTCCAGCAGGGTAGAACATATAGAGCAGAGGTTGGAGACCCTGTACTTGTAGAGGGAGAGGAGAGAAATGGAGGACATGACTGAGACCTTCAAGAGTTTGATAGGAATAAACAGTGTGGATAAGGTGGGTTTCTATAACACTGGTGGAAAAAGAACTGCAAGGGACACAGCCTCAAGTGGGAGGAAAGCTAGGAGGCACTTGTTCATGTGAGGATGGTATGGCAAGTTGGAATGTGATTCCAGAAGAGGTGGTTTCCTTGAAGTTGGTGGACAACTTCAGGAAAGGCTGGGACAAAGTTAGGGAAATAAAGATCAAGGGAGGGTTGGAATGATGAATGGGTGGGTGTAGGGTCAGTGGTTTAGCTGAGGACCCTGCAATATGAACAGACTAGACAGACCAAATGGCTTTATTCTACTGACTGCTTTGTATGTTTGTATACTCATATGTTGTTAACTGCCCCTGTTGTGTGTCTTGTCAGTCGCTGTTGTGTTAAAAACATTATTAAAAAAAAAACTTTTGGGATGATTTAACCATAGCTGCTATTATTTCAGTAGACTGTTTTGTTCATATCACTGCTAATCCCCAGGTGTAGGGGTGGGTGAAAGTTGCCATTTCCACCTCAGCAGAACATTCACAAAAACTGGGCAGTTTTGTGGATGTTTTCAAGCTTCTGCCTGTGGTGGATCAGAAAACATCTGAATGCTTTGGCAAAATTTAGCCCTGTTCCACCCTGCCTGACTTGTAATACCACTCCATGGCTAGTGATCCCTCACTCCCACTGGATCACCCACCTGTACAGTTTCAGAACCCTCTCCACCATGGCTAATGGTCCCTTCTCCCACCCAATCATCCCCTGTCCAGTAGTAATGCACCCCATCCTTTACTGTGTATAATAAAATATTTAATCAACGTGGACAAATGTATAGCACATGTCCCAGGATGTAAAATGAAAAAAAAGGGTAAGGTCCTAAGGAACAGGAAACCATTCTCATATTCCTAGAAAAGTACAGAACAGGAAATTACAAAAGTCATGAACTCCTGGTGCAGATAGTTGGCACTGAGTTTAAAATATATGTGCATCTACATCAGAAGGCCACATTTGCTTTATTCAGGCTGTATCAAGCTTTTGGGGAAGCAGTTGAGAAATCTAGGAAGCACCTAGACCATCAACTGAAAAAACACCAGCAGAAGCTAGAATTCTGTCTCAACAGTAGGAGTTGGGAAGTCATCAGGAATCAAGCTGGGATAAACCAAGCTTTTCTGGGCTTGTACACACAGCTGTACTCTAGGCAATATCCTTGACTGTGGCAGAACTGGAAACTTTACTAAGGACCACTCACTTCCCTTTCTGTCAGCATACCAGTGGACAATGCTGGAGAGGCCCTTCACAAAGATGAAATAGTCTCTAACCTAGCCAGCATGCCAGTGGGAAAGGCATTATGGGGAGATGGCCTCCCAGCAGAGTTTTACATAAAATTCCAGAAGTGCCTCATGGACCCATTAATGGATGCATTGAAGCATGCATAAAGGGAAGTTCCACTCTCCATGCACACAGACCAGATTTCCTTGATCCCAAAACCCAGGAAAGACCCACAGCTGTGTGGCAGCTATCAGCCAATCTCCTAATCAGAATGGACTGCAAACTCTTCACCAAGATGTCTACACATTAAACAGCTGCAAATTTAATGTAGTTACTGAGAAACAGACCTGGGGATCACAATCTTGAATGACCTTCAATTAAGTGGCAGCTGTCATAAAATCACACATAGGGTAAATGGAATATTAAATAGCATACTAAGGCATATCGCCAACAGGAAAAGGAAGTAATTGTTCCAATGTATATATCCCTGGTTAGACCATTTGGAGAATTGTGCCCAGCTTTGGGCACCACACAAAAATTAGTTATCCAAAAGATAGAGTGAATTCAGAAAAGAGCAACATGTAATATTATAAACCAAAGGAGTAAAAGTTATAAAAACAGAATGCATGGTTTGGACATGTTCACATTAGCGTATAGATGACTAAGGAGTGCTTGTTATTTAAATCTATGTCAGATGACAACTTATGGGATTTGCTGGGAATGGAGCTTCAAGATCAAACTTATAATACATGAGCCCATCCATTACAGCTTTTGGGTGATAAATACCATCCTTACAAAAGACAAAAATGGTTTTCAAAGAGTGGTTACTCTTTGGAACTCATTACCACTGTAGGTAGTAGCAAGCAAAACAATTATTGAATTTAAAGTTGGTTTTGATAATTATTATGTACAAAACAGCATCCTAGTTTATGGATGCATCCTAGTTTATGGATAAATATTTGGTGAGCATTATGGATGACGTCTTCTAACTCTGTAACTACCTATGATACCTATTATGATTTCAGTGAGGGCAAAATAGTGGTTTTGCACTAAACTGATACAGACCAGTAGGTTTTGTTTAGATAGCTAGAATAATGCAGTAGCAGCAAACCTGCTAGAGATGAATTATGATGTACAATTTTGTTTTGATGTTTTTATTTTATAATTTTTTTTACTTTTAAATTTGTTTTTAGAGCAGGTGATGAATAAAGGAAACAGTAAGACAGATAGCATATGATGAGTCTGATGACAGGAGCATACAGAGGATAAGACTAGGACCTGAGCACAGAGGGTGCACTGCTACAAAAAGTTCTACCAGCCTCTATCCCCACTGGTTTTGAAGCAACACCACCAAGGTTTCATTCGTGGAAACAACTTGGCAGGAGAGTTGCCCTATTTCTATGAACAGCTGTGCCACTTTGGTATGAGTGGATGTTGGAGGAGGACCTGGGGCAGGTCTCTCATGTGACCCTGTAGCACCTAAGTTTGGCTATAGGTCACACTCCTAGTCTCCTCTCTGTCCATCTCTGGAACCTGTGCAGTGCATGATGACCCATGTAACGTCTTCCTGCGCTGCCCATTCTGCAGCACAGAAAGACCAATAGGGGTTCCACTGCCTCCCCACCTCTGAGCTGTTTGGTCCATCCGCTTATATGCTCCTCCCACTCCTGGAGGTGCCTCACCTTATGATGGGTGTGCTGCCCATCTGTGCTGAAATGGATGCCCCTTTTCTAAACAACAGTGAGACACAAGGTGCACATCACCAAACTGTTGCCAGTGGGTCAATCACAAAGAAGTCTCAAACAAAAGACTTATACTGCTGTTAAGGGAAGAGCCAGGTGGTCTCAAGTGGGTCTCCTCCTCCTCACATGGCTCAGCTGGTGGCACAACTGAAGGACTGCACAGGGCAGGTGGTGCAGGTACAGGACCCTACTGAAACAGTCAACTGTTGGTGGTACTGCCACTGCATGGTGCTACTGGTGCTGCGCTGGGAAGGGAGGGAGGGAGGTTGGGTGCTGACTGTTGCTGGTGCTCCTGGTGTCAAATCTGGCCAATTTTGATGGATGAGATGGCATGTCCCATGATAGACTGCATCCCCTCTCCTTGCTGTGATGACTCCAAGCCCGTTTTTCCATGAATCTTCCCGCTGCTTCTATTAATTTAAGTGGAAAAACAAAACAGAAAATAACAAAAAGCAGATAAGAAGGAAGGAAGAAAGAAAGAACAAATAATGGTGGGGAATATAAAGAGAAGCATACATAAACAACAATAAAATATATCCTTACAAACTGCTAAATAAAGAGAATGACAAAGCAGAACAAGCTGTAAAAGTCAGTTTTGGGGGGCAGGCAGTTAAAGACTCTCAAAGCAGCAGATCCAACCTTTTCTACCAACTCACTTAGACTGCAAATGAAACTAATGACTGAGGTAGAAAGGTCAGTGGGGATGCTGCAAAAGGTAAAGCCATCAAAAATGGAGACAATGAGTACCAATGCCCGTAGTCTGAGTAACAAGTTTCCTGAATTAGTGGCCTTGATGGAGGAGGAACATCTGGATATCGTGGCAGTCACAGAAACATGGTACACAGAACCATGACTGGGACGTAAACATACCAGGATACGCTATCTACAGGAGGGACAGGGAGGGTAAAAGAGGAGGAGGAATAGCTGTTTACATAAGGGAAGGAATCAAAGCAACAGAACAAAAGGGTAAACAGGGAGGAGAAGAAGCACTGTGGGTCAATTTGGAGGCAGGCAATGACACCACAATCCGCTCAGGGTTGTATACAGACCCCCGGAGGAAATGGACAAGCAAATGATAGAAAGTATACTTAGAATGGCAGATAAAGGGAGATATTGCTGATGGGTGATCTGAATATGCCAGATGTTAACTGGAGTGCAGTTGCAGCAGCCACTTCTAAGAGTGGAGTTATTCTAGATGCCCTACAAGGCATGCCTTAGACAACTAGTACTGGAACCCACTCGAGAGGGAGCAATCTTAGACCTGGTCCTCTCAAATGGAGATGGAGAGAGGATCACAGAGGTAGAAGTGGATAGGCATCTGGGAACTAGCGACCATCAAACAGTATGGTTCACAATAAACACAGCAATAGAGTCAAGCCATACAAAAGGCAAAAGTATTGGACTTCAGGAGGGCTGACTTTGCCAAAATGGTGTGTGCCTAAGGAATGCACTAGCAAATGGGCAGGAAGAAGGGGTGGAAGAAAATGGGGAATAATAAAAACTGCCATCACAGAGGTAACAAGCCTTTGTGTGAAGCAAATAAACAAAACAAAATGAGGTAAGAAACCACTATGGTTCTCAAAGGAGGTGGCAGTGAAGGTTCAAGAGAAAAGAAAGCATTCGGGAAGTACAAAGAATCACAGAAGGAGCAGGACAGAGAATTGTATCAGTTAAAGCAAAAGGAAGCTGGGAAAGCAGTCAGAACAACAAAGGCCGAACTGAGGAAAAGATAGCCAACTCAGTTAAGAAGGGGGATAAAACCTGCTCGCCATCAGTCTGCCTTGCTTAGCCATCAGACCCTGGTGTACCAAACTTTAAGGATCCAGCTATCTGACACTTGAGTGGCTTGCTCTGACTATATCTATTCCAGTATTATTTCCTAAGCTGTTGAATTGTATGCAAACATCTGGTTCCCTGAATTCCTTGCATGGCAGACACCTGGGATGACCCTTTGAAAGTAATTGGCCCTATACTTGCTACGCTAAAGCATTCCTATCCTCAGTCATATACTGCATGGTCTTATTCTGCATTTCACTGAAAAGGGTAACTCCTACTTCTATGAATTAGTGGCTGGTCCTCCCACTTAAATGCTATCAGACTACCTCAGTGCTCATTCAGCAGCTTCCAGGGTTACTCTCTCTTTCCATCTACCTTGTTGGCATTGGGCCTCAAGTTTCTGACCTCTGACAGCCTACCACCCCAACTGGGCCTGCAGGTTCATTACTTTGCATCCATTCTTCCTCTCGTCAAGCCTGGGGTTCATCTATTTGTTCTCCGCTAGCACGTGCCATGCCAGTCGGGAGGTTGCCTCGTCAGATTGCCTAGCTCCTCGCCGCTCCTTCCTGCCTTAGCCTCCATTGGTTCTTTCCTCTAGGGCTTCTGCAGAGGCTTGTATGGTTCCTCAGGCTTTCTCCTTAAGTGTGCTTCTGGATGTTCCATTCGGCTCCTCGACCATGCTTGCCTACAATGCTACGTATCGCACCTTTGCTTCACTCCTAGACTTCTGATTCAGGATGTTCTTTGCCTCGACAGGTTGCCTGCTCTTCTGCCAAGATATTCACTGTGATCCCTTCCGTCCTTGATCTGCAGGATCCATTGGTCTACAGCATCGTTTACTTTCATAACATCTGCTTTACAGTTACATGCTCCTTCACTCTCAACTGGCTCAGGCTGCTACCTCCATTTCAGCACTTACTTTTCCTCTACACCGCCTCGCCCAGCTTGGGGCCTAGAGAATTACAGCTTCTACATCCTGCCTTGCCCTTGAAGCGAGGTTTACCTACTTCTACTCTATGCCTGCCTTGTTTAGCTCTGGGATTGGAGATTCACAGCTTTCACGACCTGCCTTCGGCCCATCAGGCTGGTAGGTTTACATACTGCTCACTTGCTTCTACGACCTGCCTTCACCCATCGGGCTGGTAGGTTTACCTACTTCTGCTCTTCTTCTGCCTCGCCAGATCACGGGCCTGGAGATTCCCACATTCTCCTATCGCTTACCTGCTACGTGTCAGCCAGCGGCAGCTCCTTTATTATGGATCCGCATCTGGCCGTTTCTTCGTTCCTTCTCTATGCTTGGATGCTTTGCCCTGCTGCTTCAGCCATGTGGAATTGCTGCTGCTTCACCATTTCCAGGACACTTAGTTGCGCCTCTCATGAAGACTTTATCCTGGTTGTGCTCTACCACTTTTGACCCTGTGATAACGCTACTCCATTTGACTCCGCCTCTTCAGTTATCTCCATCTAGGACTCTTATGCTCGACTGTTCAGGTCTCATCTCGTTATTGCTGCCTCAAACATTGCATACCTACAGTTTTGACTGCTATTCCTTGTCAAGTTGCCATCTCTGCCACGGTCTCTTCAATGTGATCCCTGCCATCCTTGATCTACTGGATCCATCAGTCCTCAGCACCACTCCATTCTCTACATCTGCCTTACCAATGCAGTACTACTCTGCTCTGCACTGACTCATGATACATCTCCTGGAGGCTTCTACCACAATATTCCTACTGGCTGACCTCCATAGGTCTGGCTGTAATTTCCTGTTTCCTGGAGCTAGTCGCCTCTCTCCTTACCTCTCCAGCTGATGGAAAAGCTGAGCTTCTCGTCAAGGGACTAACTGCCATGCTCTATTCCACCAGCAGACTCCCATGGGTCTGACTAGCTTCCCATACCTGGAATCAGCCGCCTCTCTCTCCTACCTTACCAGCTGTCAGTTGCTGCGCTTTCTTCAAGGGCTGATTGCCACATCCTGTTCCTTCTCATCTGCCTTCGTGGATGCAGTCCTGCTCCTGCTCCTACTGCCTCTCACTTCTGATGAGCAGTCCGACTGCTTTGCTTTCTTTGGGCTCCCTTATTCTACTACTTGGATGCTTCATACCGCACCAGTGTCTCCGATTATCCTCTACAGCTGACCATTATTACAGCTCAACTCTACAGCTGTTGCCTTCATATCAATTCCTAAGACTATACTTCACTTATCAGAACTGGATTCATCAGTCGGTAGCCTGGCCTGCAAGCCTTCTCATTATACATACTTTACAAGCCCTCCATTAGAAATCAGGAAGTTGTTCTACTTCTATTCATCCTGCCTTGTTGATGTCAAATTTGGATACAACTATCTGTGTCTGGTCTCCTGTATTGAATTAGTCAGTCATCAACTTCATCTCACCGTCATACATTTCCTGGATTATGCCCTCTATCAACTGAACTGAGGCAGTATAGCGCAGTGGTTTAAGTCTCTGAGCTGCAAATCTGGTGATATCCAGCAGACCAGACCTGGGTTTGAATCCCACAGCTTCTACTTGCATACTGTGTGACTCTGAGCAAGTCACTTAACTTCCCTGTGCTCCCAGGTCGCTCCTGTAAAAAGCTTTCAACTTAGTGTGCTACTCCTGGTTAAACAACTAAAAAAAAAAAGTCTGGAAGAAAGTTCTTCATATCTACTCTCCATCATTCGAATTGTACATGGATTCTCAGACTCGGACTTTATTAGGAGGAAATTACTTCACTGGACATTTACAATTCAGTTCTTCTTAAGCTCCGTTTATATGGATTAAATTCTACAATTAGAATTCAGATTTAGCTGATTAATTTAGTTTAATTAAGATCTCTCTCCTTTAGTATGCCCAGAAGGACGGGCAGGTCAGTAGCCATGGATCCTCAGAGGTTTCCTCTCAAGAGGGTTTTCTCTCCTGAGTGCTACTGGTCACACTCTCCAGAGTTGGAGGAGGTGATCGTCTATTCCTATCATTTAAGTGTTGTCATGCACGACTCTTCAGCATTCAGTTGAAGAACTATCGTTGATATATATATTCTTTTTGGGCTTTCATAATTCTAAACCAAGCTTCCTTCCTACAGGTGGGATACAGAGAAAGGCCAAAACCATAAAATATTATCAAACAACTCAATTCAAGCATCCAAGTACCTAAGCACAAACATTTCTTACTACTACCTAATAAACATTGTCCTCATAATGCTGGCCTCTGTATCCAACAACCATCTACATCTTAGCAATATATATGTTGCATAAGCACTGAGCTATGAACCACACATAATTGCAGGAGTAGCGGAGTTAAGTGGGGAAGAACTTCTCCTCCACAGCCTACTTAATGGAAGAACTGACTCCGCTCTGCTTAGAGCGAGTCACACTCACCACCGTCCTCCCCGACACCTCCTCCTTCTGCGGTACTCTTATCCCACGGGGGCTTTCATAATTCTAAACCAAACTTCCTTCCTACAGGTGGGATACAGAGAAGGCCAAAACCATAAAATATTATCAAACAACTCAATTCAAGCATCCAAGTATCTAAGCACAAACATTCCATACTACTACCTAATAAACATTGTCCTCTTAATGCTGGCCACTGTATCCAACAACCATCTACATCATTCCAATATATATGTTACATAAGCACTGAGCTATGAACCAGTCATAATAGGAATGGCAGTGAAGTACTGAACTGATGCCAACCCCACCAGCACCATGCAGAGACTGACAGGCATTGGGGTGTGTCTTAGGGTCATCAGGCATAACAACCACACCATTTCACCACACCCTACCCTGCAGACACCAACAAGGGTCACGGTGTGCCTTGGGGTCTTTGGCCCTTATGCTCAACCAATTCCATCAGGAAATATGGTGAGATGGGTGCTGTATAGGAGAATGGGGTGAACTTTGGGGCCAAAGAGTCCAAGGCACACCTTGATGCCTGTCACTAGCTGCAGAGTGTGGAATGGTATAAGCATTACAGGCGAGAATCCCAAGTCACACCCCTGATGCCTGTCAATCTGTACAGGGTGGGCGTTATGGTCAGAAACCCTAACGCTCAGGGATTCATTGGTATTTTCACTGCAAATTTTCAACATGGGTTTTTATGACCCCACTTTATGAACAGTGGCAGTATCAGTTCATTAGCTGAAAACTGATTTTGCACAGTGACTACGCCATTTGCACCACAGGTGTGAAAACACATTTTGAACAGGATGTGAAAAATTACAGCTGTACTGTTCATGGGGAGGTGAAAAATGGCAATGTTGAAAATCTACAGTGAAAATATTTAAAAACTAGTGAAGTCATGAGCTGCATGGAAAATGCACAATGTAGTCCTGTAATGCAATTAGTTCGGGATTTTTGCAGCAGATTGTCAACAGAGGGATTTTGGAATCTCCATTCATGAACAGTTTCACTGTGATTTTCTTAATCTGTCCGAACAGTGATTTACCACAGCGACCATGCATTTCTGTGCTGGAAGTGCAAAAACACATTTGGCCATGGTGTGAAAAACGACAGCCGTAATGTTCATAAGGAAGTGTGGAAAAATGCCAGTGGAAAATCTGGACTGAAAATATTAGAAATCCATGAACTTACGAGGGTGCATGGAAAATGCACAATGGTCGCTCATAACACAATCATTTTATGGACTTTTTCACCAAATTTTTAACATAGTCATTTTAATACCTCTGCTCATGAACAGTGTCACTGTGATTTTCTTAATTTGTCCTGAACATTGATTTACTTTACCGACTGTGCCATTGTACGCTACATGCACGGAAACACATTTTGGGTGAGGTGTGAAAATGACAGCTGTACTGCATATAAGAAGGTGTGGTAAATGGCAATGTTGAAAATCTGGAATGAAAATATTGAAAATTCGCAAATTTACAAGTGTGCATAGGAACAGTGCAATGCATGCTCGTAGAACAGTCATTTTGGGAATTTTTCACCATATTTTTAACATAGCTATTTTAACACCTCTGCTCATGAACAGTGTCACTGTGATTTTCTTAATCTGTCCTGAACATTGATTTCACACCGACTCGCGCCATTGTGAGCTACATGCAGAAACACATTTTGTAAGATGTGAAAAATGGCAGCTGTATAAGGAGGTGTGGCAAAATGGCAATGTTGAAAGTCTGGAGTGAAAATATTGAAAAGTCGTGAACTTACAGCATGCATAGGAACAACACAACGCATGCTTGTAAAACAGTCAATTTGGGGAATTTTTCACCAGATTTTCAACATAAGGTTTTAGGGCCTACCTCATGAACTGTGACACTGTCATTTCATAAATCAGTCCCAAAAGGTGGTTTCATGCAGTGACTGTAAAATCACCTTTCGGGACCCGATTAACAAAATGACAGTGACAGAATCATGGTGGTGTCTCAAAAACCCATGTTAAAATTTGGTGAAAAAATTCCAAAATGCCTGAGATATACATCAAAATTGAAACACCCTTATTTATTATATTATACAGCTTACGGCATTTTTTCAGTTCGTGGTTGGCTTTGAAGAGTGCAGATGTGTTCCCGGTCCACGAAGATTGTCGCACCGGACTCGGAGGTAAGTATGGGGTGAGATGGGGTGTGTGGAGGCAGGTGTGCAGAGGGTTGGTGTGATTGGGGGTAGGGGGTCAGAACAGTCAGGAGGGTAGTTTTTTCTTTTTAGGTGCTTTTCTTTAGGAGGATGACACGGGACTTGTGCCATGCAGGGTGGGCTCCCAGCATGGCAGCTAAAAGGCTGTTTGAGGGGTGTAGTCGAGCTCATGGGGATTGGGCACCCCGTCAGCCATATGGACTGTTGCCATGCTGGGGTGGGCTCCTGCATGGCACTCGGTAGTCTCTTGGGGAGGGTAAACAGTGGAGCCGGCGGGATTGGGCACCCCGTCGGCCATACAGAATGTTGCCATGCTGGGGTGGGCTCCCAGCATGGCACCTGGAACTCTGTTTGGGGAGTGCAGCAGAGCCGACAGGGGATTGGGCATCCCCATCAGCCATACAATGTGTGTGTGAGGGGACGCATGAGCATGCAATATGTGTGTGTGGGAGAAGCTCATGAGCAGGCATGAACTTATCACTGCTCACTGAAGCGTAGCCTCCCTTTCAACTGTATGGCACTGCTTTTTCAACTGCTGTCATAGACAGCTGCAGCATTCATTGGCGAACTGTGGCCGCATGCAAACACACTGACTGAATTGAAGACAGGGTGCCACACCAACGAAAACTCGGATGATGGCACTATGTTTCTTGCACATGCATGCATGCAAACATAAAAATGGAAAACATTAGGAGAATTTCTTTCACATACAGGTGCATGGAACATGAACAGTCTGATATTGTCATTAAAAGAAAGTGTGATGCAATATTGAGCCCTTCTGCTGTAAAAAGTATGATTTATTTATTAATCCTGTATCCTAGCAGCTTTGTTGCTCTTCAACTAGACTAGTGTAGATGTTTTACAATTTCGAGCCTCTTTTTATTTGTTCAACTGGGTCCAAACTCCCTCCAGGGCCTTCAACTAGGTCACACATTGTTGAATTTTATGATCTCACTATAGTAATTTCAGTTTAGTTTTTCATCTCACTGTAGTAATTTCAGTTTAGTTTTGAATTCTCCAGATCCATACATGTTTTCCTTGTAGGCATATTAAATCATGTTTCTTCTATGCACAGTTTTTAATGCATACCAGCGCACAGACAGATCCAGGAATGTACAGCAGGTGGGAAGGGGGCACAGTTATCCTGGAAAACATGACCTGTCTAGAGGGGAATGTGAGCATGCACCACCAGGACATTTTGAAAATGTAATGTGTGAAATGGGCATTTTGTCACATTTTAGGACCAGTTTCAGGAGCAAAGTGTTGATTACCCCCATAAAAATCCCCTTGTTCCCTTTCCATCATAGAGCAGCTGCAAAATGTAATAGCTGCCTCACAGGAATATAACAATTATGTGGGAGATGTCTGGTTTTTCTGCTAGAACAGCCTGAGATGTCCCTCAGTTTCCCTCCCATCCTTGCCTAAGCAACTTGCAACTGCTCTGTGGTGGTGAGAAACTAGAAGATGGACTCAGTTGAAAAAGACATGAAAAGAGAAACTTATAAACAACTAAGTAAGCAACAGGACTCAACAAGGTGTGGGTTGTTGTTGGCTTTACCCATACCTTGTATGGTGTGGTGCAATTCAGAAAATAGTACCTTAAACACCATGAGAATTGGATAAATCCCACAATGACCCATGGCCTGGAGTGTCTTATAGGAATTATAAATTGAATCCATCCTTAAAAATGCACTAAAGCACAAAATAAATACAAAATAGAGAATAATATATGGGGTGGTGTGTGTAATGAGATTTTACACATCTGAGTTATGGGATGCTACATCTATGAAATGCATCCCATAATGAGATGCATGTAAAATTGAGTTTTACAACCACCCCATATTTTATTTTATATAATTGCCAGCATGAGTTTTTTCCCTCAGAAATTACATTAAATAAAATCAACAAACAGATTGGTTTTCAGGCAGCCATGGACCAGTCAGAATTCTGTGCAGTCTGCAGTCTGCCATGTTACAATGCTGTAATTGTTTAAGGTTCTAACCTGGGTTTTAAATGAAAGTTGTTTAAAACTGAATTTTTTATGTAAACGTATCACCGAAGCGGTGGTTGCAGACCTGCTGGCCCATGTGTGCTGACAAAGAAAATGAGCGCTCTTTTAAAAGTTTCCTTCCTTTTTAAGGGTCAGTGGAGAAAGAGACTTCTTTTGTTTTTGAATAAAAATCAACTTAAGCGCTGACTGTGAGGGGTGGTGAAGTTTGTGGCGTCATCGTAGTAAAGGAAGACCGGCGACTGGCACATGCATGGTAAGAAGGAAACCTGGTGCATGTTTGCAGGTTATAATGGAAAATTACAACTGGATTTCTCTATGGGAAAAAGCGCACACCAGTAATTATTTAAATATTTCTATTAAACTGCAATTAATCATAATATGATGTATTTGGCAATTAATGAAATAGTTCCAAATTCAATAGCTATGTGCAGCTGGCAGTGCAGTATTTGTTTCACAGAGGAAAACCCAATGAACACAACACTAAGACCTTAACCTGATCATAGGGAGAGGAGGGATACAGGAGAGGCCACTGAAGTTAAAAAGAACAACGGTAGGGATAAAATGAGCAAAGACCTCTTCAACAATCGAATTCAGAAAATGGGCCCAGCAACACAAATGCAGCAACACAAGATGCTATGAAGTGGAACAAAAGAAACAAAACTGCAACTGTAGGTGTTGGTACACCGATGCAAGAAGCCTGAGAAGCAAACTAGATGAACTACAGACACTGGTCTGCTTGCAAGAACTGGATGTAATAGCAATAACAGAGGTAATTCTACAGTGTCACTACCTCCCAAAGGACGTTGCTCTCCCATTGAAGAACAATTTACTTTGCCACCACCATGTGTCATGTGATTGCACAAAACATTTATTGTTGCTTTAGATTTGTCCACTGGTTCAGCTGAACATGGATCACCTGTAATTGCCTTGGTACAGCATCTTTTCAGATGTGCTGTGTAATCATCTGTTCCGTCTGCTGCCTTTGATTGCCTTTCAAGTGCTTTGACATTTTATGTAACTCTGACATGCCACTAGATATGTCATGTCAGTTCTAAATCTGCATTGCACTGTTTGTCCTGTCCAGGACCTCCTTGTAAAGAGCTCTGCTCAACAGAACGTTTACTGTGTAAAATAAATGAAATTCAAATACAAAACACATTATAGGATTCAAATGTCCAGGATACAATGCGGGCATGTGTGTGACAGCAGCTGTGGTTGAAAGAATGTTAAAGATGGTAAATATCAACAAGGCAACAGGGCTTGAAGGAATGCAAACACCCACAAATCCTTGTTAGTGTCTTACACTACCCACCATTTACATAACCATAGAGATATGATACAGAAACTCAGAAATCACATTTCTCTAATTTCAGCATCACTAAGTGGGGTATACTTGGTGTGGATTTGTTTCTCCATTGCCAAGAGAGAGGTGCAACTTTGCTGAAAAAGAGCAGCAGATTGATTCCCCATGCTACACATGGTACAATAGTAAAGCTGTGCATGTAGCTGCCTCAGGAGGTGTTTCATTTGCACTGAACATTAACACTGATTTAGGCTCTGTCCACACTGGGACTTTTAAGCCATTTTAAGAGTTAAAATGGTTTAAAGGTTTGCACCTGCACTGTAGCATAGTTAAACTGTGCTTACGTGTGTTACAAAACCATGCTAAAATTCTGCTTGGAGCATGGCTTTAACATGGCTTTTAACTCAACATGGTTGCCTTAACCCTTAGGCTGCCAGAAGATTTAGAAAGTATAGGTTTATAGGACACTATATCCTGTTAGCAGCAGCCACCGTGTTAACAATAGTATGGCTGTGATCTGTGTTGTAACATGGTTTAAAGCAACCGTGTTAACACTTCACTTGTTTTTTTTGAGGCTGTACAAAGGCAAAAATGTACTTACTGCACCCAGCAGAGAGTATCCTGGCATGCTATGTGGTACCCACAATTCTGTGCAGTACTGTTGCAATCATGCCTGGGAACTTGCCCAGGGAAACAGTGTCAGCGCACAATCTTGATGCTCTGAAAACCATGCTCAAGCACAAAAATGAAAATGTTTTCATAAATTATGCTCAGTCTGGATGGGGTGGATATAGCTATGAAAACCAAGCACCTAAAAGTGGTTATGTATAAATAATAGGCAACTGAAACATGACTGGACCAGATGGGTAAAAGCTGGACAGAGTGCAAGTTGCACAAAATATGCCGATCCAGCTTTTTCCAATCTGATCCAGTATAGTTCAGGAGATCCAGCTTTCACCAACTCCCAGGAATGGGTGAAAATGGGACTGATGGGAATAAAGCTGTTGTAACAAAGTTCCCTCAACTTGCACTCAGTCCAGCTTTCACTGATCTTGTCCAGTCTGCAGTCTGGTTTCAGCAGTCCAGTTTTCACCAATTCTCCTAAAATCAGTTTCGAGAGCTTTTGAATTCCAAAAATAAGGTAAAAGTTCTAAAGTGAATGGATTGAGGATGAGGGGATTTGGCACACAACAGGGAAATAATGAGAAGGAGATGACCTCAACTGTTACATGCATGGAAGTAAAAATGTTTTATTTTTGAGGGTGGTGGAGAAAGGGATTGTTCCAGAAATATGTCATATTATTAAAACTGAAATTGTTCCTCCAGTATTGACTTCTAAATTCAGAACCTGTGAGGAAGAATTTTGACTTCTGCTAAATTATGTGGATCTGGACCATTGAAACTTACACCCACCCCCTTCTAAAAGTGAAAAACATAGTACACATGGAAGAGGCTATAAATATATCATGGCCATCTCAACACAAAATGTGATATTCAAGCACAAGAAGTTCTGAAGCCATTCTTGTTAGTACAGTACCACCCCAACCCCACTGGCATCCACAAGGCAGCGTGCCAATAGGCAAATTCTCTACCACAGTCACAAGCACAGCTTCCTGAGCTCACAGGCACAGCATTATTATTATTATTTGGGGGAGGAATCTTTCACATTAAACAACTGTAATAGGCAATTCCACTCAGCTGAAACTGAGGGCCATTCTGCTCAGAAGTAGGACATGTTGCCATACTGGACACATTCAGAGCCAAGTTAGGACTCAATATTACATTTTTGCTTTCAGTTATTCTAGTTCCTTTGAAGTATTGTGGCAGAATGATGTGTTGGAGTACTCTTTTCTGAAAAGTTATATTGTTAACTTTCTAATAAACACTGTTTGATATTTAGTGCTCTGAAACCTTACACTTTGAGAAACTGTGAATTAGGGATGCTGTGCTCTCACCTTGAAATATGAAGGGATGATTTTCTGTCCCTCGTGGCTCTGTAATAATTAAAAAACATACTTGTTTCCTCCAGTGGTGAGTGTAATGTAGAGCAGGCAAACCCAACGCAGTCAGCAGGGAAGTTCAGTGGTTGGACTTGAGGATGGGAAAGGCAAGGGCAATACTGGAGTCAGGTAGACGAGGGAGCATGGTATTGAGCACACAATGGATGGATCACCCAGAAGCACTCCAGAACAGGGGAAAGGGCATCAGCACTCAAGGGAAATGATGGAAGTTATATTTATACCTGGGCGGAGGGGTGAATCATCTGTAGGCACATGCCGGTGCAAAATGACAGGTTTCATTTTTCTGTGACAGCAGCTGCAACAGGCAGGCTAGCAGGAGAGTAAGAAGCAGTATTTACTAAAGATAAAGTGGCATAGCAAGTGGGGTACCAGTTATGGACCAAAAGGAATGAAAGCTGTCCCTGAGGCCGTCATATGCAACTCAGGACTGATAGAGCATGCTGCCAGGAATTTTAAAACAACATTCCAGGGCCAGAATACATTACTGATTGGTCCAGCTCCAGTGTTTACATTTGTTCATGTAAAACATACGAGTCAGTGGAGTGCTGGAACAATCGGTAATGCTGTACCATTGCAAATCTGTGGCTCTGTCAGTTCCAAGTGGAGCCCAACTGCAGGGCCAGATTAAGGCAACCTGGGGCCCTAGGCCCAAGAGGAATCTGGGGACCCCTCACCGCACTCCTTTTGGCCATTGTATATCAGTTACTGAAACTTGAAGAAAAATAGAAACATAGAAACATAGTAACATAGAAGTCGGCAGAGAAGGACCTCTTAGCCCACCTAGTCTGCACTATTTTTCCCACTCACTGCCACTGCAGACCCTATCACTTTTTTTGGTCTTCACCCCTTGCTTATTTCTAAGGTCCACTTTGTGTCTATCCCATGCATGCTTGAATCCTTTTACCATTTTAGCACCCACCACCTCCACTGTGAAGTTGTTACAGGTGTCAACTACCTTTTCCATGAAGATGTATTTCCTCACATCTCCTTTGAGTCTCCCTTCTCCAGTTTCATAGCTTGACCCCTTGTCCTTGAGCATCTTTTTCTATGTAAATGCTACCTTCACATACCTTTTTAATACCTGTAAGGTATTTGAACATTTCTATCATTCCACCCTCCCTTTCCTCCTTTCCTCTAGGAGTACATATTTAGTTCCTTGAGTCATTAATCATAGGGCTTTGATGCAGGCCCTGCACCAGTTTGGCTGCCCTCTTCTGTACTGCCTCCACCCTATCTTTGTCCTTCCAGAGATGGAGCATCCCAAACTGTACACAGTACTCGAGGTGGGACCTACCATCAATCTATACAGAGATAACACTACCTCCATCTTTCTGCTGGTTATGCCCTCCCTATGTTCTTACTGTCCCTCAAAAGTGGCATAAAACATAAATAACCTAACTAAATGCTTCAAATTAATGAAACTAGTAATATCAGTATGGAAAAATAACAATAGTCTGAGTTTTGATCATGTAGAGAACATAATTACTAATTGGCCTGGTAAAACTATTTGGGATGTGAATTGTCATAATGTGCACTTCTTCAAAGCCCTCCCACCAAACACACATGTATTTGGTTGTAGTCTGGGTGTTATTATTTTATCCTGTCAAGTAAGGTCCAGAACGTGTAGCACTCTACGTAACCCCTTGGCCATAGAACCACTTATTGTGCTGTGAACTTGAATACAAAATAAATGTTTTGAAATTTCATCTACAGTTGTTTGAATGTTTTCAGCTGTTACTGCAGAGTGCTACCCTGTTCTGGAACTTTTTAAGCCTTTGGACTGGCTGTCTAGTTGTGTGTGCACCACTTATCCAGCAAGTCACATCAGCTGCTTCTTTGGACTTTGTTCCTGTCAGGTATTATGAACCAGGATGTGGGGCTTTTGTGGGTGGGACAAAGACCCCTCACTAAAAGAGCTAGGTCCTCAAGTGGTGTAGAAATTAAGTTGGTAGTTTACTAGAGAGTCATGAACTTTAGAGATTATATTTCAAAGCGAGTGATTGTTGGAACAAATTATTTATTTATTTAAAAGTTTTACCAGATGAACATACTGAGCGGACAACTGCTCATTTCAGACACGACCTGGAGGAATGGTGAATGGGGGTCAATAACAGAGTATAAAAATGACAATCATACAACAAATAGATAAATACAAGGTACATTCAGCAATGCATAAGTGCAGTACATATTGAGTACAGAAATGTAGGTGATTTGATGCAGACATCATATACATTGTAGAAATGAGTATTTGAGGTACACAGAATATAGCACAGTATTATGAAATACAACAGTGAGACAAAGGTACCGAGATTATCTGGAAATGAATTTATACAGAATCTACCCATGGGCGGGTTTAGTATTAGCAAGGTTGGAAGAGACAGACAGATTTGCAACTATGGCTGGAGCTAGCTACTCATTTCAGATTGGTGACTATCACTTCTGGCTGGAGATACTGCCTAGTTATAGTTAGAAGGATGTAGATGTGGCACAGGTACATGGGGTTTAGAAATGGGGTTTGAGGAGGGTGTTGAGTTGGTTTGCATATTTGGCTTGCCAAATGGCAAGTGGGAGTGAATTCACAGTTTGGGCATGCAATGTGAGAATGCTGCTTGCCCTAAGTTTGAGGTCATGAGGGAAACTTAAGGAGTGAGAGTCAGTGTTTCTGAGGGAGTATGAAGGTGGGGAGGTGTGGTCTTGTTCAGGGCACTAGCGGGAGTGAGGGGCAGGGACTGAGACCAGAACTTGGCTGTAAGTCTGGCACAGTGAGACAGCCACCTATCCTAGAGGGAAGGGAGATGTAGGAACTGGTAGGGGGAACAGTGGTGTGTCCTGGAGGGGCAGTCAGGAGTGAAGCACCAGAAAGAGTGGAAAAAGGTGCCCAGTCTTGTTAAGGTAGTCTTGGAGTGGCACAATAAACTACATCACCATACTTGAAAATGGGAAGATCATTTCTGTACAATCTCCTGCCAGGCCGGAAGCAGGATGCAGCCACAGTTCTGGTACAGGGCCCCAGGCTTGTGGAGCAGCTGCTTGTGGAGTGCCTTGATGAGTACAGAAAATCGAGGTGTTGGTTGAGCCATACCCCAAGGTATCTAAAGGAGGAGCAAACCTCCAGCAATGTCCCATCTAGGTGTAGAAAGTTGGTTTGAAGAGGCTGAGAGTCTCTGGCTTGTGCCAAAGGTCATGGAGAATGTTTTCTTGGCATTTAGGAAGAGCTGATTGTCACTGAAGTCAAGCTGCAGTCTGGATGCCACATCAGAGGTACAGGGCCTGATATATACAGGACTGTTCCATCTGCATACATGTGAATGGATGTGAGGGCAGGCAGAGGGCAGGTCATTTAGGAAAATAGAGAACAGCAGGGCCCTGGGAACTGAGCCTTGTGGGACACCAAAAGTGATAGGGATAGGGGAAGAGATGGAGTTGCCAGTCCTACGGATTGAGTCAGGTCCACCAGATAGGATTGCAACCAAGTGGTTGATATGCTGGAGAGCCCAGCTATGGAGAGCTTGTTGAGAAGAAGAGTGCACAAAACCATGTTGAATGCCTTTGCAAGTCGACAAAGATGGCTGAGGAAATGTAGATTTATCCATGCTAGTGAGAATGCCATCATTGAGCCTCATTCATCTCAACATCTAGCCTCATGAATCAGGGACAAGGCTTAAAAATCAGGGACAAAGACCCATAATCAGGGACCCATCCTAAAACTGGTACAATTCACTCAGAAAGCTAATAGAATAAGGGTATTTGTGTTAAGATGCATTTTCTAAAGAAGAACAAGTCTGCAACTTAATGTCTGATATTATTTTGTGATTTTAATCTCCACTGTTCTTTCACAAAACACAAATTTTATGAGGGACAGAGGGAAATTCTGAGGCAAAATCAGGTATGTCCCTGAAAATCAGGGACAGTTGAAAGATATAGCACTGAGCCTTAGGAGGAGGAGGTAGGAGTGGTCCTAAAATCAGACTGGTATGGAGTGAAGAATGAGGCAGAGTCAAGGAAGGGGAGAGCTGAGAGAGGACAAGGTTTTATTTTATTTATTTTATTTTATTAGACTCTAGGATTACAAGTACCTTTGAACAAGAACTGCTCATTTACAAAGGTTCCAAGTCAAAGGATGGAGGGTAACATACATACAAAGGTTGACAATGGTTTACAGTCATAACACACTTACAATTACAGACATTACTGAAGAGCAATTTAATAAGCAGCTAGATTAAGTAACAGAGTAAGAGATTATGAAGCAAAGGACAGGTAGCTGAGCAGGGTAGGTGGAGGGTCAGTAAGAAGTAGGTAGGCTGAGGGCCACTGTCAGAGAGAAGAAGGGAGAGAGGGTGGAGCTTAGTTACAGTGGTGAGAAGGGAGATCAGTGATAGTCTCCTGGGGAGGAGGGATCACCACCCTTTGGAAGAGGGATGACTGTGGTATGTTTCTAGTCAGAGAGAACAGAAGCAAGGAGAAGGAAAGGTTGAAAAGAGGCCAGCAGTAAGACAATGTCTGGCGCTGAGAGGATGAGCATTTTAGCACTCTAAACCTGAGGGCATTTGCCTTTAAAGTTAGCAGGGCACTGTAAATGTCTGCTGGAGAGACCTGTTTGAAGGTGAAGCAGTGGGATGTGGCTTGTGAAGATGGTGTGGGGTATGGGATGTGGCTAGTGTTGATAGTAAAGGGTTGGGCGGGGCTGGTGTGGATGAGGGATAGGACAGCAGAGATGCCATGCACCTTGTGAAAAGAGTTGAACTCAGTTACTACTGCTAGTGGTTCATCTAGAGTGGTGTTGCCCGACTTAAGGACAGGGTGGGGGTTGGGAGGGAGGGAGAAGAGAGATTAAATTACTTTCCAGAATTTGATGGGGTTGTTTATATTTGTTTGAAAAATGGCTCAAAAGTAATTTGCTTTAGCCTGATGGATTAGCATAGTGCATGCATTTCAAAGTGCAGTATTTTGGTAGGCTGAGTAAGTAACAGTAGCTTTATGTGCCTTCCAAGCCTGATCCCTGGCTCTGAGGCTGGACAAGATGTTGGTGGAGATCCAAGGCATGTGTGGCCCCCATACTCGGATATTTCTAAGAGGGGCATAGGAGTCCTAGACCGCAAGGACCTTTGTCTTGAAAAATCCAGTGCAAGGTCAAGGGAGGAGGCATGAGAGATAGCAGACCAGTCAATATTAGCAAGATCATTTAGCAGGCATGCAAGGTCCAAGGATTTAGGATCTAACCACCAGGTTCTGGTGGGGGGCCTTGGTCTGAAATCCTTCCTTATTGAGAATATAAGATGGTGGTCACTTAGGAGTCAAGCAGGAGGCCAGAGGAGATTATCCGATGAGGGTGAGAGATGAGGACCAGCCAAGCAGGGAGTGGTTTTGTGTTATGGGGTTCAGGCAAGTGGTTGGTGATAAGCTGGGCATTCCCAGGATCAAAAATTTCTGTTATTGAAAGTAAGCCAGGATCAATAAATGGCAAGATTTACTGACAGGATCCTGGAAATATGTTCACTTTATTCACCCTGAAAACTGAGCTATATCAAGGTCAGAATTTCAATTTTATTCATTTATTAGATCATTGGTTTGCAGACCTTTGAGTCAAAGGCTCATTTACAAAGGCACCTCACCAAGAGAGCAATACATCACAGCAAACAAAACAGTACAATACATAACACTTAGATTAAAAAGACAACCAGTGCTACAGGCATTCACTGGTGGTACAAGCTTGGTAATAGGTAGATCACAGTAGTCATAATATAGGTACACGAGCCACATCAGGTAGCAACCAGAGATATTTTATTATATTAGTCAGAAGATGTTGTCTGAGACCCCAGGCATATGCAGCAAAAGTAGACAGGGCAGACCAAGTCTAGGGGTGAGGGTATGAGGCAGGTGGGGATTATGTGCAGTTACAGCAGCAAATGCTTGTCAGATGGCTTCTGAGGGAGACCTTGAAAGGACCAAGCTTAGTGGAGTCAGCTATGATGGCTTGGAGGAATTGAACCAGGAGGGATTCCCGATAGCAAAAGGATCTCTGGGCCATAGATGTCCTTACACTGGGAACAATAAGGGAGGTTTGGACAGTGCTGCGAGTGTAGACTGAGGGGAGGCACGCTGCAGGAGGTGCTGACCCGGAGGAGAGCTCCCAGCGGGTCTTTGCTAAGGAAGGCAGGCAGGTTTGGAAGCAAAGTCTTTCTTCAAGGTTGAGCAAGTTGGTAGAATACAGCAGGCACATATGGGTACACTTAGAGGTCCCAGTATTAACCTGCAGGCCTTGTTTATAGAGAGCTGAATTCTTGCAAGCGCAGTGTTGTCAGCTGCAACATAGATGGGCAGCCCATAGTTGATTAGCGACAGGACAGAGGAGGTGATTGCCAATATAAGGCCTTCTTGTGATAGGCAGTCCCTATTTGTTTATTTAGTTTTGTTGACCAGGTAAGTGTAATAGACAAATCCTGCCTATTTTCATGAATGACCCGGGAGGATACAGATGAATACCAACTGAACTTGAACCAGATTAAGCTGTTGCTTTGGCGGCATAAGAGTCCAATCCTGACACTTGTGACAGCAGAAAGGGCATTGATATGGAAGGAGAGTGCGAATCAAAGGTAATGCCCAGATACTTGTAGGAGAAAACCTGCTCAATGGGGTTTAGTGTGCTAGGCAGTATCCGCAGAGAGGGCACCACTGACTTTGCTTTAGCGATGTAAGAAGAGCATAGCTTTGGTCTTTTTAGGTTCAGAACTAGCCTTTGTGATGTGAACCAATGCTCAACTCTATCAAAAGCTTGTTGGAGGGTGGCCTGGGCGGTGTTGAGGTTGGGGTCAGAGGCGAAAGAGCACAGCATCATTTGTAGTAGAGGAGGATCTTACTTGGGCAGGCCGAGGAGGGGAGTTGAGGTAGAGACTGAAGAGGAGAGGGCCTAAAATGGAGCCCTGGGAACCCCAGAGTGAACAGGTCATGTGTCAGATAAGGTGCTATTGATTTTACACACTGAGTTCTGGCAGAGAGGTAGCTGGTGAACCATGCAATGGGGCTGGGGAGAAACCAAGGCATCTGAGGGAGTCAAGCAGGAGGGAATGGCAAACTGTGTCAAAGGCCTTGGAGTGGTAAATGAACACAGCACCTGCAGGACTTATGGAATCAAGAACAGATTGCAGGAAGATGGAGAATTCAAGTAGCACGGCTGTGGTTCTGTGACCAGCATGAAAGCCATGCTGTTCAGGGCACAAGATATTATGCATGACCAGGTATTCAGCAAGCTGGTTGGCAACTACTTTTCAAGGGCCTTAGAGAGTGGGGAAGGATGGAGATAGGTCGATAGATACCGGGTCGCACAATTGCCGCTCTTTAGGATGGGAGTGATGATGGTGGTTTTCCATGTGCTGGGGAACTGCCCCAGGCACAGAAAGCGGTTGAGCAGCTTGGTAAGTGAGACTTGGATAGCATCCAAAGTCAGATGAAGTAGCCTAGTGTCCAGTAGGTCTGTGCGGGGTTGATACTACTAATGTTTTTTTCAGAAGGGGTCTAGCCTCCAGTGGGAGATGGTATGTAGATAGAAAGGAGGTCTCTGGAGAGTGGGCAGGGTGCTACTGGGATGAGGTCCAACAAGTTACTGGGCAGGACTGAACTCAGGTCTGAGAAAGTGTGGTTTAGGCAGTCTTCAATGCCAAGGGGCTCAGAGCAGACAGTTCCATTATAGGAGAGTTGAGAGGGGGTAGGGGCGGTATTTCCTATTCAACTTCTTTACATTATCCCAAAGTTTCTAGCCAACCTCCAGGAGGAGACAAGAGCAGATTGGTAGTACTGAGCTTTGGCCTGTCGAATGGCCCAAGTACACTTATTGTGCTCGGCGTTGTATGCTTGCATATCAGCTGGCTTGCCAGATTCCATGACAATGTGCCATAGGTTGCTCTCATTTTAAGTTTGTGAAGGAGGGGGGGTAACCCGGGCGTGCTTTGCTTTTGGTGAGCATTTCTAATGAAGGGGGCATAGAGGTCACAGGCAGTGTTAAAAGTGCAAGTGAAAAGTCCAATGCCTCATCTATGGAAGGTACAAGCCTGACTGGGGACCAATCTAGTTGTGGAGGTACAGTTTAAGGACGCAGGCCACCTGGGAGTAGGCGACATCACTGGGTGGTTTGTGTGCAGGTTTGCTGTTGGCAGCGGACCAAGAGAATATGACCGGGAGTGGTCACTAAGTGAGTTGGGAAGCACACTGATATTGAGCACCCTCTGGGAGTGGTTGGTAATGGTGATATCCAGGAGGGTGCTGGAGCCAGTAGAGGAGTTGAATCTAGTTGGGGTGGTGACAAGTTGAGACATGTCAAGGGCAGCAAAGATATCTCTGGTTTGAGAGGCCATGGCAGACAGCCAGTTGATATTCAGGTCACCAACAGTTATCTGAGCCATTTTGGGTGGTAGGCCAGAGAGGTAGTCAGCAAATGCCTGAATAGCGAGGTCTTGCTTTCTGGAGGAATATAGGCAATGGTGAGAAAGAGGGCACTTACCAGGTTTGGGGTAGATTTTTAGCAGGGGGCTTGTGCCCTTTATCAAGCTTGGGTGGTGGAAGTGCATGCCCAAGGAGAGAGTCATGCATGTAGACAGCACAACCGCCTCCATGCTTACCCACCGATCTTCCTGAAAAGGGTGTAACCAGGGAGGGACCAAGAAGTCAGGGTGGATTTGATAACCAGGTTTTGACAAGTGTGACAATGTCCAGTTGGTGCTGAGTAACCCAGCGTTGGAATGCAGCAGCCCTCTTAAGGAGGCTGCAAACATTCATAGAAGCTATACGAGTCCTTGAGCCTGGGCAGGCTTGTTCATAAGGTTGGTCATGGGGCCAGGGTTTGGATGAATGTTACCTGATAGACGCAAAAGGAGGGTGATTAGGTGCACCAAAGTGTGGTAGTGATTGTGGCATCTCCCTTACGACTGGACATGGGGCCGGGTGCTGGGTTGCAAGGGGTGGGTAGAGATGAAGGGTGGGAAAGGCATTGAGGAGAAGAGACCAGAGGTGAGGTAGCAGGGTGGAAGTGTGGGTGGTACTGAGGTAGGAGGTGGTCGAGCATCTGGGGAGTCTAGTAGAGGTGTTGTAGATAAGAGGGGGTACTATGAGTAGAAGGTGATGGTCCTAAGTGAGGTGGGACTGGTGTAGGAAGTAGGAGGATGACCATAGTCATTGTCAATGCACTTGATCCCGGATGCATTGAGGACTATAAGTTATTTGAGCACAGAGAGGATCACCTTTAAGAAGTTACAGAAAGGAGATCCCTTTAGGAGTTGCTGTAATTGACTAGTGTGAGGCCTCAGGGGTGGGAATTACTGGGAAAGTGTACTAATAAAGAAGAGGAGGAGGAGGAGGGTGGGCAAAAACTGTCCAGAGAGCAGCACAGCAAGGCAGTGGCCGAGCTGTGTTTTGAAAAAGGTGCCTTGGGTGCTTTCTTTCTCAATGGGGATCTGCAGCATCCAATCAGGAAGTAGCCACAGTCCCAAGAGCCAGTCCAATTACGGATTGTAGCCTGACAGCACTGAGCTAGGAGCTGACCAAACGTACCTACTTTCCTTCATCAGGAGTGGCGGGCTGGATGCAGAGGTCAGGCCATCAGCAGGTAGCAGCCAGGGCCTTGGCTGAAATGGAGAGCCTGGTTTGGGCTTGTGGCTAAAACAGAGCAGAAAAAGGTGGGCCGTTAGTTAAAAACTCAAAGACAAAGGTCAAGTAAATTGGTGGGAGGGCACCTGAGCATTTAGTGCTCAGGCAGAAGTAGGTTCCTGCAGAGAGATCTGGTCAAAGGTGCCAGGTGGGAATTTAGAAAAGAAAAGGCTGATTCAGGAGGTTGGGGAGGGGCCTTGAATGAGACCAGGAGAGCTGGGAAGGAGGCGTGTGGTGGAGAGGACTCAGGGATTCTGGAATGGGAAGAGAAGATGGCCCAAAATGCCAGACAAAGTTACAGAATGTGTTGGTTCAGGGGGTGTCAGAAAAGGAATCAGCGGTCCAGTAGATGGCAGAGAAACATTGTAGGGAATAGAGAGAAAGAAATACAAAAGGGAAAAGCAAGAGAAAGAGGGAAACAAAGAAGACAGTCCGAGGATGATTGAGAGGAACTGTGATGGGAAAAGAGTGTGGCAGAAAAATAGCAGGCAGTAGTCAGTTCTAGCTATTCTACAATATTGGGCAATTAGCAGAAAAATTCAGTAGTGCAAGCAGTAAGCTATATAGACGTCAGGCAGTCAGTTAAAGTTTGCTACAACTCTGCTATACTCTGCTAGGCAATTCCTACATATACAGTGCAATAGTTTACAGGTGAAATATTTAAGCAGTAAACATATTCAGCAGTACAAGTGTAACCCTTTGTTACCGAGGTTACTAGAATCCCAGTAAGACCTAGTGGTAGGCAGGAAGGCAGCTTGTGAAACTCCAGTTAAATGGGTTTCACACTGTCTCCTCCATCCTCAGTCACAGCTGAGACTAGAGGGATGACATCATTATAGAATTGTCACAGCTGCATGAGCCACATTTGGAATCTTTCAGCTCAGAGTAAGATAGAATCTTGGGAATTCAAAGTCAGTCTTCAGTTTGTCCTAGCAAACAAGAAGGACAACAGTATGTCTGTTTACCCCCTCCTCTGGGGTGAGAAAAGTTCTTGTGGGTTCCAGGGCAATCCCCTTCTCCACCTTGGGAAGAAAGCTGCCTGTTTTAATTTAAGTTCAGTCTGTTCATGTATAACAGCAAAGGTTACATTTCTTACGCCTGTGGGCACCTGCAACGAATGGGTGAGTGTTTGACCTCATTGGAAGGGGCAAACAACTTCTTTTCTTCAGTTGGATTTCAAGTATTGGGGACTGCTATTTGGGAGAACTTTGTCAACTAGGACAAACAAATAGAGCAGTCATCTGTTTAAAGTGTTAAAGTTCATTGTAGAGGGTGTGCTTCAGGTCATCCACGTCAATCTACAGTTTTAAAGTCTAAAGTTCTGTGTGTCCAGAGAAATGGCGGGTATGGGCTGTGGGAGCTGGAGGTGGATAGATCCCCATCTTTAGTAACCAAGTCCACCTCTACGGATTTCTTCTGTGTTTTGCTACTTGCCCTCATGCTTGGCCAGTGATGGGGTGGGTACCCAGATGTGGGTCGCACTTGAAAATCTCTAGAGTCGGAGACTCTAAGTGGTGTGGGAGCCACAGGATGGGAACATACTCCTTGTTTGATGGGAGTCTCCTTGTTTGATGGGAGTTTGAATTGGAGATACAAAACAAAATCTCTCTAGGAGTCGAAGACTTCAAGTGTGTGGGGAGCACAGTTTGGGAGCCTCCTTGTTTGATGGGATGTCTTTCCGAGAGAGTTTGGGTTCATTGCCAAGTGGACCATCAGTCGAGTGGTCGGCAGGGGCAGACCCAGTCGGGCACTGTGTATCCAATGCGCATGCAAAGTCCGGGCTGAGTGCCTGGTGGGTCCAAAGC
The DNA here is from genome assembly GCA_016271365.2 of Neoceratodus forsteri. NCBI lineage: Eukaryota > Metazoa > Chordata > Ceratodontiformes > Ceratodontidae > Neoceratodus > Neoceratodus forsteri. The sequence goes on from CM028132.1 coordinate 1,321,057,572, forward strand.
CAGACAACTGTTGTGTGTTCATTCCTCAAATGGACCGCTGTGTTTAACCTCTAATCTGCATTACAGTTACGTAACCCTGTGGAGGACCATAAAAGCTTTTGTTTATGTTCAGTGAGTTAATAAATAAAGCCACATGAAAAATCCCAATTCTGGTTTTGGACACTACAGTTATTGCTTCCTGTAGTTGGATTTACTTGGTGCCCTGTGCAGAGTAGTCAAACCTAAGCCTCTTGTGCCAAGTAGCCTCATCCTTCACCGAACCTGTAGATACCCTATGTATATCCATGCTACAAATGTGGACACATAGAGGAGTTACAAAAATGGAGGCACCGCTTTGGATTTGTTTGGGAAGGAAGGTGCTTGGGCAAGTAGGCTAGCGTTTTGGCTATCAGCAGTGATGGCCCAAAAAAAAAAAAAGTTGAAGCAATTTTCCTAGTGTGTGCTGTGTGCTGTGAATCTTGTGCTGCTGTTTAAAAATGCCAACTGTTTACCAAGGAGCTGTAAAAGCCAAAATGTTGTCCTTGTCCTGCATCAACATAGTTTACAGCGCTTGTCAGTTTTAAAATAAAGTTCTGTGAAGAAAAGTGTGGAAAACTAGGTGTAGCAACAGAAAAATTATGCCCTGACGTTGGAAATGCTGTCTGTGCAATACTAGAGACTGCAGAGTTAATGGCAATGTTACATGGTTGAAATGGGCTCACCGTGGAGTCAGTTGAAAAAAAAGTGTATCTTTTCAGTTTAAATTGTGTGTGTTCGATTTGGCGCCATGAGGAGAGGAGCCTTGTGAGGAAGAAGAGGCTCATTTGCATGGCGTCGTGTGGTTGGTCAGTTTGCCATTAGTCCGCCCCTCAGCCAGCTCTTCAGAGTCTGCTTCAGCATTTGAGAGGAGACAGAGAGTAGTGCGTGTACTGGCAGTGGAGGAGCATTCAAGAAGTGTTCAAAGTGCTGTAAACAGTGAAAAGTGACTTTTCTAGTTCAAAATCGGCTCAACCCGCTTATCGATCGTGGGATCAGTGAATTGTGTGATTAATACTACGATGCATGGAGACTGCTCCGCCGTTTGAAATCCGAGGCCTTCAAAAATCTGATGCAGAGCGTTTTCCTCCATGCAGCAATCTGCTACCATAACAGTGAGTAAAGCGATTTAAAACTGCTCAAGTCAGTGATTTTCAGTAATGCCATATAAAATGTAGTGCAGCTGTATAGTCGCTTTGCAAGTAGCGATTGTGTGATATCCTGCTGGCAAGTGCAAGTCTGTAAAGCCATTAAATGTATGCATAGCAATGAAAGTAGCCTCAGTTTATAGTTTGCAGCCAGAGAGACTGTGGGTTGTAAAATAAGTGCAACACTAGTAAAAGCAGGCAATCCTGTGCTGAAACCTGAAGTTTTAAAAGGACTGTGATTAAATAAATGTTGCCAGCATGTGAAAAGTCCAAGGAAAATCCTGTAAATGTGAGAACAGCCAGAAAAAAGCAAGTTGTGCAGTTTGAAATAAAAGTTATTAGTAGCTGATGTAAATCCGGTGCGCAATGGCTTGACCCAGAGTCTTGAATGTTGATGCACAGGAATGCTGCCACCGCCATTACAGGTGGGGTAGTAAAGTGCAAACACAGCAGCAGAGGAGCCATTTAAAAGCTACAGAGTGTGTTCATTTAAAGTGGGACTTTCAGTTACAGTGAACTTTGTTTGTTTTTCTGCAGTTATGGCCTCAGGACCAGCTCGTTACCGGATCATGCCTGGGTTGCAGTAACAGCAGCAGTAAATAGATTGAGAGACATTGAAAATTGGTGCTATAGAGGGCAACTCCTCCTGATGTGGCAATTCCTAATTATCCAGTGCGTGTATCCAGATGTGCTTTAGTGCTGGAAGGATGTCTTCATGATTCCTCACTGTGCTGGTTGTCTACAAAAATATGGCTTGTATAAAGCGCCTAAAATTCATTTGGCTCCCACATGGACACAACTTCAAGAATCTGTTGTTGGCAGCACACAGCATCAGGCAGAGCCTGTGGAGAAAGGTCCCCGGGTGTGTGGTACAAAGTTAAAGCGCAGAATTAGAGACTGAATCTGAAGCTGAAGTTTTGGATGCTGGATCTCAGAAGGCAAGTTCAGATAAAGCATCAATAGACCCCTGGGTGGGGGGCCTAGCCCAAGTCTGAAGGTGAAGATGAAATCGGGAGGCCGTTGAATGGGAGGTGTCGACCGTGATGAATGGATAGTCTCGGGGTGAGAACTACTGTTCACTCCTGGGCTCGGATCCTCAGTGAAGAGGAAGATGAGGAGGAACCTAAGTGGCCTTGTGAGATAGGCCGGTGCACAGCCTCAAGATCTTACCTCGGAGGAATGTGTTCAAGAAGGTGGTGATGCCACTGCCTGGCTTCACCAGAAGAAAAAGAAGTCAGGGATCCGTTTTAATTTAATTGAGGATGTGAAGCTGGCAGAACCAGGACTGGCCACCCCAAGCCAGGCCAGCGGTCTCAGATTGACCAAAGCAAGTAAAGAGGAGAGACTGGTTCATAGAAAGGCCAATGAAATTTTTGGTATGACCTTCCCTACCTTTCCTCGGAGAGTCTGGGAGGAGATTGAGAACTGCAGGAAATCCTGGATCTGGGATGAAGCAATGAAACATGTGCATCCTGGGGCTAACCAGCATGTAAAGAATAGACTATTCCACGAAAAGTATACACAGTGGAAGAGAGGCAGGACACTGTTTATGGACAGAGTGAGAATAGTGGACGGAGAGGACGAAGTCTCCCACTGTGTGAATTATGTGCATCCAGATGGAGTAATAATTCAAGCCCCTGACCCCTCTACTATTGGCCTCGGTGCAAGGACCTCCCAGTAATTAAGCCCGTGCCTACAAAATGGAGAGCCGAGCAGTGGTAGTCAATACTGCCACATCTACACTGTGAAGTAACCTTACAGAACTGCCAATATGAATAAACAACAAATCAGGTGCTCCACATTCTTCAGTCCACAGTGTACTGCCCTAATCAATAACCATCTACTGCTACCACCAGATGACTTCAGATCCAGAGAGGACACCAGCCCAGCTGTTTGCCTGTTCATCGTCTGGTAATTGGATAACGCCGGACCAGCTGTTTCTCTTTTTGTTCCTGTTCTAAGGTTCCTTCTCCAGTTATGACATCATCCCAGCTGTTTCCAGATGTGCACTCCTGTGGGTTCCCGGAAGATGTCCGCCCAGCTGTATCAGAAGAAATGCTGCCAGGAGAGTTTTCGGAAGGGACCAGGTTTGCTTAGTTCGAATACTTCAAGAGGCTGGTGAGTCACAATCATTTTATTCTATCTTTATGACATTGCAATACACACCTTACACTACAGACTTCAAACAGTGTGTGAATTGTCTGCAAAGACTCTCCGTTCAGGATTATGGCCTTAAAGACTATGTTCAGGGGCCCGGCCCAGGAAAGACTCTTTAATGGACTGGCCTTCGGCCTTGTAGTCACTAGTGGGACATTTAGGGCATTCCATCCCCCAAAAGGTGTATTGTTATCAATGTCATTTCTGTACTTTATGTATATACTGTCTTTTCTACTTTTCTAAAAGAAAAAAAAATTTTTCTTTTGGGATGTTTAGTGTTCTGTTTTTCCTGTATGGTAAGGGTTGTTGCTGTTGTTGTCACTGTTGTTGTTTAGGTAGATCGTAAATGCAGATTAGGGTGTGTTTTAGTTTTGTTTTTGTCTTTTCTTACAAGTGTTCCTGGAAGACAGAAGAGAAGACAAGAAGAGGAGGAGGGGCTCATCGGAGTTCCTCGTTTCAGTGCTTATGTGTAGAAATTAAAGTACTGTTTGTGTTCCTAATGTTGTAGTTGCAGGCTGTCCAGGGTCGGGAGGTCCCGGTTTTGTTTTGTTTGGGATGTTATGTTAGAGGCAGATAGGTTTCCCCTAGAGGGTTAGCCGGGATGGACAGGCTGTGGCCTAACCTGCAGTAGGGCCGCAGTGCTGATCTATCAGGGCTATGCTCTGGATGGTTCTACAGAGCCACAAGGTGTCCATAGTAAGTGGATAGAGTAGAGGCTGATATGTCAGCTGTGGGCCTCTGGGCCCTTAGTGTTGCCTACCTGTGCTCACACATGGTGGAGAGGCCTGATCACCCCCTCCACAGGTAGCACATAGGGTGGGATGCCCTAAGGCCGGGTGCATAATGACTGGGGACAGTCATTTTCCTGGTCAAGGCGAGTGTAACCCCTTTGTTACCCGGGTTACTAGAATCCCAGTAAGACCTAGTGGTAGGCAGGAAGGCAGCTTGTGAAACTCCAGTTAAATGGGTTTCACACTGTCTCACTCTGTCCTCAGTCACAGCTGAGACTAGAGGGATGACATCATTATAGAATTGTCACAGCTGCATGAGCCACATTTGGAATCTTCAGCTCAGAGTAAGTTAGAATCTTGGGAATTCAAAGTCAGTCTTCAGTTTGTCCTTAAGCAAACAAGAAGGACAACAGTAGTGTCTGTTTACCCCCTCCCTCTGGAGAGGTGAGGAAAAAGTTCTTTGTGGGTTCCAAGAGCAATCCCTTCTCCACCTTGGGAAGAAAGCTGCTTGTTTTAATTTAAGTTCAGTCTGTTCATGTATAACAGTAAAGGTTACATTTCTTTGCCTGTGGGGCACCTGCAACGAATGGGTGAGTGTTTGGCCTCATTGGAAGGGCAAACAACTTCTTTTCTTCAGTTGGATTTCAAGTATTGGTGACTGCTATTTGGGAGAACTATGTCAACTAGGACAAACAAATAGAGCAGTCATCTGTTTAAAATGTTAAAGTTCATTGTAGAGGGGTGCTTCAGGTCATCCACCATCAATCTACAGTTTAAAGTCTAAAGTTCTGTGTGTCCAGAGAAATGGCGGGTATGGGCTGTGGGAGCTGGAGGTGGATAGATCCCCATCTTTAGTAACCAGGTCCACCTCTACAGATTTCTTCTGTGTTTTTGCTACTTGCCTCATCGCTTGGCCAGTGATGGGGTGTGTACCCAGGCGTGGGTCGCAACTTGAAAATCTCTGTAGGAGTCGTAGACTCTAAGTGGTGTGGGGAGCCACAGGATGGGAACATACTCCTTGTTTGATGGGAGTCTCCTTGTTTGATGGGAGTTGAATTGGAAATGCGAAAAAAATCTCTCTAGAAGTCGCAGACTTCAAGTGGTGTGGGGAGCCACAGTTTGGGAGCCTCCTTGTTTGATGGGATGTCTTTCCAAGTAGAGTTTGGGTTCATTGCCAAGTGGACCATCAGTCGAGTGGTCAGCAGGGGAGCAGAGCCAGTCGGGCTGTGTATTCAATGCACATGCAAAGTCCGGGCTGAGTGCCTGGTGGGTCCAAAGCCAGACAACTGTTGTAGTGTTCATTCCTCAAATGGACCGCTGTGTTTAACCTCTAATCTGCATTACAGTTACGTAGCCCTGTGGGACCATACAGAGCTTTGTTTATGTTCAGTGAGTTAATAAATAAAGCCACACTGAAAAATCCCAATTCTGGTTTTGGACATTACAGTTATTGTTTCCTGTAGTTGGATTTACTTGGGTGCCCTGTGAGGACTAGTCAAACCTGGCCTCTTGTGCCAATAGCCTCATCCTTCCCGAACCGTAGATACCCTATGTATATCCATGCTACAAATGTGGACACATAGACGGATTACACAAGCCATAAGCTATATAGAAGTCAAGCCTAGCTAATACAGCAGGCTAAACAGCAGAAAATTTCAAGAGGAGGGAAAAATATTTCCACGTGAGCAATAAATTCAGCAGAAAAAACTGTCCAGAGAGCAGTGCAGCAAGGCAGTGGTTGAGCTGTGTTTTGAAAAAGGTGCCTAGGGTGCTTTCTTTCTCAATGGAGATCTGCAGCATCCAATCGGAAGCAGCCACAATCCCCAGGAGCCAGTCCAATTATTGGGATTGAAGCCTGACAGCTCAAGCTAGGAGCTGACCAAGCGTACCTGCTTTCTTTAGTCAGGTGGTGGTGGCTGGATGCAGAGGTCCGGCTGCCAGCAGGTAGTAGCACCAGGGCCACTTGGCTGAAGTGGAGAGCCTGGTTTGAGCTTGTGGCTGCTTTTCTTCTCAATATGATTGCGATGAGGGAATTAAAAAAGAGCACAATTTTTCATTTTACCACGGTAATGCATTGTAGATTTGTTAGTTTTAAGAAAGAGATTAAATATAAACTACACCCATTGAATTATGCTGTTAATCTATTGTATTTAAGAGTAAGACTTGATTCTAAATGAGGATTGTAAGTGGGGTTGAGAGACAAAGCAAAGGAAATGGGCCTGTTCACACCTTAAAGGTCAGCCTGGCCAGAGCCCCTTAAACTTAACACCTAATCAGGGAGGTGAGAGACATGTCACTGTTCATCCCGTTTTGCTCAAATTACTCAGTGGCTGAGTCCTTTACAAAACAAAAAGTGCAGCTCAGACAAAAGAAGAGTATATTTATTTATTTATTTAAGCAGTTTACCAGGAAGGCATACTGAGCAGTGTAAGTATATGATAATAAATACATGTTGGGGATTGCTGGGGGCCCCCTGGCAGGTAGGGGCCCAAGTCCTGTGCCTATGTTGCCTATGCCTTAATCCTGCCCTGCCCAACTGTCACGGTGCTAACCCTTACTTACGAACATATAATCATATGAAATTTGCCAGTAGATAGAGGCCTAGTGGTCTATCTAGTCTGCTCAAATGTGCAGCTAGCAACCCTTATTCTGCATCTGCCCTTCCTCCCACCCTTCCCTCCCTTGACCCTCCCCTTGCCTGTCCCAGTCCCTTTTGAAGCAGTCCGATGTTCTACTGGATACCACTTCTGCTGGTAATGCATTCCACTCAGTTTGGATTACAATTTACAGCATACAGCTGGTATGAAATATACAGTATGCAGGCTGGCAGTGTCTACTTTTTCTCTGTATTGTTCCTTTACTGTCTTGCTTCAGCTATCCAATGGAAGAGAGCATTTCAGGAGAAAACATATGATTTTCAATTTAAGCTGTTGAAAATACCTGCAGCAATATTTGTGGAACTGTTTGGACATACAATATTCAACATTTAGATAAAAGGAATTCCCTAAGTAACCATGGGGCTTATTATATAAACTGATGTTTAAAATCAATAAGCACACTGTTTCAGTCTGAGAAGTGCATTGTTTTTATATTTAATTTCTGTCTTCAGATCTACATGCCTAAGATAGGCTTTTCTAGAGCTTATTGAACACCCTGACTCAAGTCAGCTTTGTTTACAAGTGGGTTTTGCTGCTTTGTTTGTTTGTTTTTTAATCAAAAATGGAAATTGTTAGTACTTGATATTCAAAAGCCTGGATGAAAGTTCATCTACTGTACTGGATGTGCCTATGTGTAGTGGGCATCTCCTTGTTTGTTATTCATCCGGTGCAGCAGACCTTCTTTTGAAGCCACTACCTAACATAGAAACATAGAATCTACGGCTGATAAGGACTGCTTGGCCCACCTAGTCTGCCCATTTCCCTACCTAACGGATAAGCTGCAGATCCTAGTTAACCAACAGTCTATTTCCTCCTACCCCCACTAGAATTGCCTTATGTCTGTCATATGTATTCTGAATTCCCCACTGTTTTTGACTCACGACCTCCTCAGGAAGGCTTTTCCATGTATCCACAACCCTCTCTGTGAAGAAATACTTCCTCACATTACCTCTGAACCGTCCCCCTCTATCTTCAAATTGTGCCCCTTTGTTTTGCACATCTCTTTTCTGAAAGCTGCTACCATCTTGGATTTTATTGATTCCCTTGAGGTATTTGAAAGTTTTATCATGTCCCCCTCCCTCCTTTCCTCGAGGCTATACCTCTTTAGTTCCTTTAGTCTTTCTTCATATGTCTTCTGATGCAGACCCTGCATAATTTTGGTTGCCCTCCTATGGACAGCCTTCACCCTGTCTATGTCTTTGCTTAGATGGGGTCTCCAGAACTGTACAAGTACTCCAGATGTGGTCTTAACAACTGTCTGTACAGGGGCCAACAACTTCCTATTTTCTACTGGTGAGGCCTCTCTCTGCATCCCAGTATCCCCCAGTCCTCCTTACTGCCTTCTCACATTGCTGGCCCACCTTTAGGTCATCTAATATGACTACCCCCAGGTTCCTTTCCATTTTGTTGTTGTCAGTATCTCACCCCCACTGTACTCTTCCCTGGGTTTTGTTTACCAGGTGCAATACTTTGCACTTCTTTGCATTGAATCTAAGCTGCCATACATTTGACCATTCCTCCAACCTTGCCAATTCCCTTCTCATCCTTTCCACCCACCTTGTGTATCAACCCTGTTGCAAATCTTTGTGTCATCTGCAAAGAGACATACTTTCCTTCCAGTCCCTCTGCAATGTCACTTATAAAGACATTAAAAGGACCGGCCTCAGTAGTGAACCCTGCAGTACCCCACTAGTAACCCTCCTTTCTTCACTGTGGACTCCATTTACTATTACCCATTGTGTCCTGTTGTCTAACCAGTGTTTTATCCAGGCTACCACCCTAGGACCCACTCCCAGGCTGGCTAATTTGTTTATTAATCTTTTGTGCGGGACTGTGTCAAATGCCTTGCTAAAGTCTAGGTAGGCCATGTCCACAGCCCCTCCCTGGTCTACTGCTTTGGTCACCCAGTCAAAGAAATCAATTAGATTTGTCTGACTTGACCTTCCTGCTGTGAATCCATGCTGCCTTGGGTCCTGTGCCTCACTGGCCTCTAGGTACTCAACAATTCTTTCCTTCAGAAGTGATTCCACTGAGGTCAAACTGACAGGTCTGTGGTTTCCTGCCTCTGTCTTGCTCCCACTTTTGTGAAGGGAATCACATCCACCCTCCTCCAGTCCTCAGGTACCAACCCATCCTCCCATGATTTATTAAAAGCGTAGCCATTGGTGTTACTAGTTCTTCCCTTAGCTCTTTTAAAATCCTGGGGTGAATCCCATCAGGCCCCATTGCTTTATCCACCTTCAGTTTTATGAGTTCTTTCAGAACCTTTTCTTCTGTGAAAGGACTAATATCAACCCCCCTATCTAGAGTGCTTCTATTGATCGGATTAGGTATTTTCCCGCTTTTCCATTGTGAATACTGAGCAGAAGTATTCGTTCAGTATCCTGCTTTTTCACTGTCACTCTCTGCCCAACCACCTTCCTCTTTGTTCAGCCTCAGTATCACTGCCTTGGTCTTTCTTTGCTCCCTAATGTACCTATAAAGGTTTATCCCCCTTCTTAATGGAGTTGGCTATCTTTTCTTCTGTTTGGGCCTTTGCTATTCTGACTGCCTTACCAGCTTCCTTCTGCTTTACTGGTACAGTTCTCTGTCCCTGCTCCTTCTGTGTTTTCTTATACTTCCTGAATGCTATCTTTTTTCCTTACCTTCCCTGCACTTCTTTTGAGAACCATAGTGTTTTTTTTCATTTGATGTGTTTATTTGCTTCACACAAAGACTTGTTGCCTCTGTGATGGCGGTTTGATGTTTCCCCATTGTTGCTCCACCCACCTTCTTGCCTGTTTGCTTGTGCTTTTCTGAGGCACTCTCCCATTTTGACAAAATCAACTCTCCTGAAGTCCAGTACCTTCACTTTTGTGTGGTTTGACTCTACAGCTAAGTTTATCATGAACCACACTGTTTGGTAGTCGCTTGTTCCCAGATGGCTACCCACTTCAAGATCAGAGATCCTCTCTCCATCCCCATTTGATAGTACCAGGTCTAGATTGCTCTCTCCCGAGTGGGTTCCAAGACTAGCTGTCTGAGACATGCCCTCTTTAGGGCATTGAGAATGGTCCTGCTCTTGGATGTGGCTGCAGCAAAGGTACTCAGTCAACATCTGGCATATTCAGGTCCCCATCAGCAATATCTCCTTTTCTCTGCTATCCCAAGGATGCCTTCTATCATTTCCTTGTCCATTTCCTCTCCCTGAGGACGGGGTCTGTATACAACCCCTGTGCGGATTGTGGAGCTATTTCCAGTCTCCAGGGTGACCCACAGTGCCTCTTCTCCTCCCTGTTTACCCATTAGTTCTGTTGCTTTGATCCCTTCCCTTACATGAGAGCTACTCCTCCTCCTCTTCTTCCCTCCTGTCCCTCCTGTAGATTGTGTACCCTGGTATGTTGACATCCCAGTCATGGTTCTCTGTGTACCATGTTTCTGTGACTGCCACAATATCTAGGTATCCCTCTTCCATCAGGCCACCATTTCAGGGAGCTTTTACCTAGACTATGGGCATTGGTACTCATTACCCTCCATTTTTTATGGCTTTGTTTCTTTTGCCCCATCCCTGTCCTACTGCCTTTGTCTTTTCTCCAGTTACCCCTGCCCTTCTCCCTAATGACTGCTCTATTTTTGTGTTTACCTCACTAATTTCCATGATGTTTTGCGGGGAGGCTAGGATTTCCCTTCTCCTCTTCAGTGCCTCCCCTTGGCTAGTTTAAATGCTTACCACTGAAGCATTTAAACCTATCACCTAGGATTCTGGTTTCCTCCAGGATAGATGCAGACCATCACGCCTGTATAGGCCTGCATCCCTCCAGGTGGAGCCCCAGTCCCCAGTGAAGCCAAATCCTGAGCTCTGCACCAGCTTTTCAACCAGTCATTGGAAACCCATGGTGCGGATTGCCCTAACCTCATCCATGCCATAGACAGGTAGCACTTCCCAGAAAGTTACTGTGTGTGCTACTTGTCTAAGGCCCCTCCCCAACTCTTTGTGAAAAGTTGATAATGTTTCTATCAGCATGTATCCTATGCTGCATGCATCTGCTGTCAAGTGTGAAATCAGGTTAGACTATTGAAAATGGCCTGTCTGACTGTTCCTGACCTTCCACTTCCATTAATGAATGAGAGGACTTTGCCCTGGGTCCACTATATCTGTCAATAGATAATTGCTTTTGAATGCAAAAGGCCGAACTGCCCCATTTGAAATTGCCTCTGATGTAAGGAAGGTTCAGAGCTCTAACAATCTGCATCTGGTAGCTAGTATGATCAGTAAGGACTCTTCCCTTCTCACACCACTGGTACTCTTGTGCACCCTCCTTAGTATCCTTTTTTTTTTTTGCAGGATGAGGTAGGAGACTGAGGGCATTTAACTGTTAAGTAACATAGCCATAACTGGATGAGTGAGATGCCCCACTCTTGTTTGCTACTTGAACCTACATGGAGCTCAGGCTATGGCCTGGGCCCAAGTGCAGGTTGAGGGGCAGAAAGAATAATCATTGGATGGTGAGTGCTGTCAACTATGATGTGGCTTTTGTGTTCAATAAAACATGCCCTAAGGTGCATGCATGAAAATGAAAGGGACCTTTTGAGCTGAAGTTCTGGGGAACAAGACATTTTATATATAAGATGGCAGTGGGGTCAATTGAAAATAAATACTGTATATGTGGTTGTCATTTTTGGATGATATTGCAAGAGCTGTAGACTGCTGGAGGTAATTAATTTTGCACATGTTGTGGGTGGGTTGAATTCTGGTATGAAAATTAGTTTGTGACACACATGGTGCTTGTGGTTGGGTGGTGAGCTCTAAAGTCTTAGCTCATGTAATGTTTTGGTGTGTTTAATTATGGTGAGAAAATGTTATGGTTGGAATGAAGGCAGATCAATCCCATTTATTACATGTTCTTTTCCTCTTTGATGAAAACTGATTCAATATTATTCTTTAATTTGGAGCAATTCTATATCATGCAGTAAGAATGCCTTGGACTCAATTTGGCAATTTTGTTTATTGTTAAATTTAATTCCAAAATGAAGGAAACTACTGTAAGAAGCAGATACACGTGGGACTCAGGGACAGAAAATTACCAAGCGGTTGATGTAGTCTATCCCCCTGCCATCTCAGTAGAAGAATCCTTCATGCAATTTGTTGTAGTTGTAATCTGTGTGTGGATACAGCCGCTTTTTTTTATTATGTTACTGGCACTGAAGAGAGGACAGACACCTGTAACTGAAACCCCTGGGAACTGAAGACTTGATGGATGTGCCTGGTTCTCCTGGTATACTGTATAACTGGCTGTTGCATTATTAAAATTAGAAACATAGAAGCATAGAATTTTATGGCAGATAATGACTGCTTGACCCATTCAGTCTGACCATTCCTCCCTATCTAGACCATTAGTGCACTATTGCTTTCTTTTGTTAACTCAATTGTAATAGTCTACAAATATGTTATTTTAAGTGTGTACAAAACTAAATTTCAATGCCTTTGTATCACTCGGCATAACAATACTATCTGGAAGCATGTTCCTCATACTCACTACCCTCTGAGTAAATACAATATTTTTGGACAATTCATTGGAAATCATCACCATCGACTTAGAAACATGAAACATAGAATCTGACGGGCAGATAAGGACCACTTGGCCCACCCAGTCTGCCCATTTCCTACCTACTGGATAAGCTGCAGATCCTAGTTAACCAGCAGCCTACTTCTTCCTACCCCCACCCCCAGAACTGCCTTATGACTATCCCATGCATGCTTGAATTCCACCACTGATTTTGACTCCACAACCTCCTCCGAAGGCCGCTCCATGCATCCACAACCCTCTCTGTAAAAAATACTTCCTTAAATTACCTCTGAGCCGCCCTCTATCTTCAAATTGTGCCCTCTTGTTCTTGCACACCTCTTTTTTGAAAGATGCTACCCTCTTGGACTTTGTTGATTCCCTTGAGGTACTTGAGCGTTTCTATCATGTCCCCCTCTCCCTTCTTTCCTCGAGGCTATACATATTAAGCTCCTTAAGTCTCTCTTCATATGTCTTCTGGTGCAGACCCTGCACCATTTTAGTTGCCCTCCTCTGGACAGCTTCCATCCTGTCTATGTCTTTCGGAGATTGGGTCTCCAGAACTGCACACAGTACTCCAGATGGGGTCTCACCAGCTGTCTGTACAGAGGATAATAACTTCCTGTTTTCTACTGGTGACTCTCCTATGCATCCCAGTATCCCCAACCCTCCTTGCTGCCCTCTCACATTGCTTGCCCGTCTTTAGGTCATCTGAATGACTACCCCCAGGTCCCTTTCCATTTTTTGTTGTTAGTATCTCACCCCATTGTGTACTCTTCCCTGGGTTTTTGTTTCCCAGGTGCATTACCTTGCACTTCTTAGCATTGAATCTAAGCTGCCATACATTTGACCATTCCTCTAACCTTGCCAAATCCTTCTCATCCTTTCCACCCCACCCTGTGCATCAACTCTGTTGCAGATCTTAGTGTCATCTGCAAAGAGACATACTTTCCTTCCAGTCCTTCTGCAATGTCACTTATAAAGACATTGAAGAGGACCGGTCCTAATACTGAACCCTGCAGTACCCACTAGTAACCCTCCTTTCTTCTGAGTGGACTCCATTTACTATTACTCTCTGTGTCCTATTCTCCAGCCAGTTCTTTACAGGCTGTCATCTTGGGACCCACTCCCAGGCTGGCTAACTTGTATATTAATCTTTTGTGTGGGACTGTGTCAAATGCCTTGCTAAAGTCTAGGTAGGCCATGTCCACAGCCCTCCCTGATCTACTACTTTGGTCACCCAGTCAAAGAATCTATCAGATTCATCTGGCATGACCTTCCGCTGTGAATCCATGCTGCCTAGGGTCCTGTGCCCTCTGGCCTCTAGATACTCAACAATTCTTTCCTTTAGAGTGATTCCATCATTTTCCCTATCACTGAGGTTAAACTAACAGGTCTATAGTTTCCTGCTTATGCCTTGCTCCCACTTTTGTGAAGGGGAATCACATCTGCCCTCCTCCAGTCCTCGGGTACCACCCCATCCTCCCATGATTTGTTAAAAAGGTAGTCAGTGGTGTCACTAGTTCTACCCTTAGTTCTTTTAGAATTCTGGGATGAATCCCATCAGGCCCCATTGCTTTGTCCACCTTCAGTTTTAGAGTTCTTTCAGAACCCTTTGTTCTGTAAATGGGCGTATCAACTTCTGTATCAGAGTGTTACTACTGTTTGTTTTATGTACCTCCCCTCTTCCTTTGTAAATACTGAGCAAAAATATTTGTTTAGTAGCTCTGCCTTTTCACAGTCTCCCTCTGCCCACCCTCCCTCCCCTTTATTAAGCCTCACTATCCCTCCCTTGGTCTTCCTTCGCTCCCTGATATACCTATCTTCATGCTACATCACATTGTCCTTCTATTCTGACCTGCACTACCTAAAACAGTTTACTTGTAACTACTGTACTTTATTGCATCCTTTTAAAATGTAAACACTACCTCCATATTTACAGTTCTCATTCTTCTCTTCTATTATCCAGGCCAAACCAGCTGTTTAATATCTCCTTATAGCTCAGATACTAAAAGCCCTAATACTTTTGTTTGTTTATGCTTCATTATCTCTGTCTCTGCAATTTTATTTTACAGTGTTGTTACCAGCATGAATGCAGTACTCTAAATGTGGTCTTTCTACTGACCTTTTCCCTTTTAATGAGTTTCAGCATATGGTTAGTTTATTCATGATTACTGCTCACTGCTAAGACTGCCTCAGCTTCCTATTTATAATAACCTCAGTATATGTTCCCAATCTTTCTTTGCTATTTTTCACACTAATATTTCATCCCTTATTTTTAAACATCTGAATACAACACTTTATATACAACCTACCTTAAATTTCATGTGTGATTTATCCACTCAGTCCCTATCATGAACACAGTAAGACTTTTTTAAAGCTTACTTCCTTCATTCACAATGTTGACAGTCCCCACTATTTTCATGTAGTCTGTAATCTTAAATCAAAGCCACTTACCATACAAATGTCTATGTAATTCATCTCAAGAAGTAAATAGGAGAATTTACTACACTGACCTGAGTCACTTCACTTGTCATCTGTCTGTGCCGATGCAGCACTCTGCACTATCATTCTCTGCTTCTTGTATCTCACCTAATTTATTATTCCTCTTAGTATAATGTCCTGTTCCAGACTTTTCCACATTACATATCAGTCTAACATGTAGGTAATGCTAGAGTTATACTAAAACCAAAATGTATGTACTCCCCTGCTTTTCTATTGGCCATGTCTTTAGTTATCCTGTCTTTCAAATGTATTAGATTGGTCGAACATGGCCTTCATTTACTGAATACCTTTTATTAAATTATACTTTTTCAAAATATTGCACTATCCTGTCCTTGATAATTGCTTTGTATTCCCAACATGGAAGTTACATTTATAGGTATATAAATTATTGGATCTCACATGGATGCCTTTTTAATGTAAGTGGCATATTGCTGGCCATCTGCCAATCCTTAACATCAGTCCAGTCACTTGTAGATATTACAAGAGCACTGTTGTGGCTTGAGTCATCTCATTCCCTAATTCTTATATTAATATAGGGTGCAAATTTGGCCTTTCAGACTTGTTAGTATTCATTTCCTTATATGCTGTCTGATCATGACTCCATGACAGCCTTCTTCTGACACCTCTGTGTATATCTCCTCTACTTTTGTCAGTACTCATCCTTATTTAATACTAAGGATGTAGGAGGGATTTATGTAACGGTGGGGAGGGTAGCCTGAAATTTCAGTATCTCCAATGTGTGAGCTCATACTGTAGCTCTAATTATATATTAGTTGCCTAATTGATGATTCCATTCAAAGTTCAAATCCATTTTCATTATTATCAAATGCTGTACCATTTATGCAATTACACACCACAATCTAATGATTAAAACTAAGAGTTTTACATCTTATTTATTTCCTGTTTTGCTCCATGATGGTGGAAGGATTATAACAAAAATGTCATTTACACTGTATATTGCAAGTTTTGTCATTCTCTGCTATAAACAATACTTTCTGTTTTCCTGAAGTTCAGAGGTTTTACAGTCGCTGACCTTGGAGGTGCATTTTAAAAAGTCAGCTGTCTGTCATATGGCTTATATTCTCTTTGGAACTTAAGAGATGTTTGCCTTGTGATGACCGAAACCTGCTTCAGGATACATGTATATGCATATGTATATCTATATCTATAGAAACAAATACCATGATGGTAGAAAAGACCAGAGGTCCATCAATCTGCCCATATTCCCTATAATCCGTTGAACTTTCTCTGGAAGCTATTGTTCCTCCAGTGTACTATAGATATATCGATATAGATATACTGTGAATCTATACAGTAAACTATGACAAAATATGGTATATGTAAGTAATAAGCCCACGACAAGTGTGCATTAAAGAGATTTTTAATGCACACCCGAAAAGGAATGCTAAGGCATGAGCCTGAAAACCGAGTGTCCTTACGCTCCTGGGAAGTGCATTAAATCCTTTAATGCACAGCCTGGAGTGGCTTATCACACTTATAAAATGGGCCAACATCATAAAATAATTATTTATTTATTTATACATCAGTTTACAACCTTTGAGCCAGAGGCTCATTTCCAAAAGTACCTTGTCACATTGATGACAATACAGAACAGACTCTGTTACAGCATCTGAGTTACACAGTTTAGCAAACACATGTGGTTACATACATTTGTACAGTAAAACAGTTTAGTTACAATGGTACATTCTTGCAAGAAGGAGAGATCAAAACAGCTGGATAATAACAGTGGTAATAGAGCAGCAAGGGCAAGGTTGAGTGAAGTGAGGTGTGGTGCCGCCCAGTGAGCTTTGTCAGTCTGAAGCGTGCTATGCCTCATTTAGAGACAGGAGCAGCTACACATATTAAATAGTTGGCTCCAAAGTGTGGTTTTGAAGTTGGAGATCGTGGGGGTATCAGAGATGGGGGCAGGGAGTGAGTTATAACAGGATGGAGCTCTATAGCAGAAGGACCTCTGTCCATGGGTGATCCTGGATCTTGGGACCAGTAGAGTGGCCTTGCAGGAGGTTCGTGTAGTAACCAAGGGTAGGGCTCGGTGGATGGAGGCTGTCAGCCTGGGAAGGATAGCCGAGAAGAGATTTTTTTGTTATGAGGCAGGTTTGGTATCATAGTCATTCATCTAGATTAAGCAGTATTGCCTTGTCATAGAGCTGGCACATATGGGTGAGCCTGGGGCCCCAGTAATTAGTCTGCATGCCTTATTTAGGGTGAGGTGAATTTTATTGAGGGCAGTCGTGTCAGCAGCACCATATACTGGTAGGTCATAGTCAACAAGGGACAGTATTGAGGATGTAACTGCTAGTCGGAGGCATCAGGGGAGACAGTTTTATAGCAGTAGAGGATACCTAGCTGCACATTAGTAGCTGATGCAAGTGCATCAATGTGGGTGCGTGTAGGTGAGGGCTGAGTTGAAAGAGACCCCAAGGTACTTGTATGAGCGGACTTGTTCACGTGGTTGTTTGGAGCTAGGGAGGATATGAAGTGGGAAGTTGCTGGCTTTGTTTTGGGGGTGGGCAAAGAGCATTTTTTTAGATTAATGATAAGTCTGTGCTCTTTAAACCAGGTTTCGGCATCATTATAGGATAGTTGTAGGGTGTCCTGGAGGAGATGGGGTTTTGGTGGGTGGCAAAATGACTGCGTCATCTGCATATAGCAGAATTTTACCAGTGCATGCACTGGGCAGGGTGATAAGGTAGAATGAGAAGAGTAGGGGTCCCAGGATGGAGCCCTGAGGAACCTGAGCGGATGGGACAAGTTTGGGAAAGTGTCCACTGATTTTGACACATTGGGAGTGGGCAGATAGGTAGCTAGTGCACCAGGCGAGAGGCCCTGCAGAGAAACCAGTGTGGTAGAGGGCATCCAGCAGAGAGGGTGGGAGACAGTGTCAAGGCCTTTGAGAGGTCAACAAACACTGCACCGCTAGGAAGCCAGAGTCCAGGGAGGAGTGTAGGAAATTTGAAAACTCAATTAGTGCAGTGCCGGTACTGTGTCCTGCACAAAACTGTTCTGTTCTGGGCAGAGGATGTTGTGTTTGGTCAGGTATTAGGTGATTTGAGTGGCCACCAATTTGTCTAGGGCTTTGGAGAGGGTGGGAGGATGGAGATAGGTCGGTAGTTCCGGCAGAGGACCTGTCACCTCCTTTGTGTATGGGTGTAACTATGGCAGTTTCCATGCAGATGGGAACTGCCCCAGGCAGAAGGATTTGTTGAGAAGGCTGGTGAGCAGGGCAGGACCTGATCCAGCACCAGTTGGAGAATGCTGGAGTCAGGAAGTCACCGCCAGGACTATTGCTCTTTAGTGCTTTGATCAGGTGAGGTCTGGCTTCCTGGGTAGTTACCCTCGTGGTGGAAACTAGGGCATTGGAGGACTGGGGTAGGTAGGGTGAAGGAGGGTCAAAGAAATTACTGGGAGGACAGAGCTAAGGTCAGTAAAGGATGTGTTAAGGTAGTTAGCTATGCAGGCAGGGTCGGTAGAGGTAGAGCCATCGATGGTGATCTGGGATGGGGAGGGAGCGCGCCCCATTTAATTGTTTAACATTGTCCCAGAATGTTCGGGCACACCCCAGGAGGAGGTGAGGTGGCCTGGTAGTGGTCGGCCTTGGCTTTATGGATGGCCCAAGTGCACTTATTCCATGCCGCATTGTAGGCCTGAATGTCAGCCATCGGCCTGTTTCAGTGGCAGATGCCATAGGTTATCCCTAAGCCTGAGCATTTGTAGTAGGGCAGGAGTATCCAGGGCACATTATGTATTTTGGTTCGGACTCCTGTGAGGGGTGCGTAAGAGGTCAGAGGCTTTGTTAAAGGTTTGGGAAAAAAAGGCAAGGGCAGTATCTATGTCAGGAACATGGTATGGGGGACCAGTTTATCTGGGCAAGAAATTGCTTGAGATTTTTCAGCCCACCGGTCTGAGGCACCGGTGGAGTGTGGACTGGGCTGTGAGTTGGGCGTGGGGGTCACCCAGCGGAATAGGATAGGGAATGGTCACTAAGTGAGTCAGGAAGGACCTGGATATCATGGATTTTTGGGCGGTTAGTGATGATTACATCTAGAAGGGTGCTGGTACCTCTGTTTGGGTTTACTCTAGTGGGTTGGGAAATGAGTTGTGTCAGATCTAGGGCAGCAAAAGAATCCCAGGTTGTGGAGGTGGAGGCACTGAGCCAGTTCACGTTCAGATCCCCACTAGGATTTATTCTGCCTTGTGATGGAGGGTGGCAAGATAATCTGTTAAGGATATCAGTGCTGGGTTCTGGTTCTTTGGGGAATGTAGGCAGTGGTGAGATATAGGGGTCCCTGGAGGGTCGGAGCAAGTTTGAGGGTAGGGCCTGTGCCCGCTTACAAGAGCCGGGCAGGGAGTGCTTGTCCAGTGAGTGTGTCCCTGGTATAGATTGCACAGCCACCCCATGTTTGCCTACTTGATCCTTCCAGTATAGGGTATAGCCTGGGAGGAGACAAAAGGAGTCAGGGGCGGACTTTGATAGCCAGGTTTCCACCAGTGCTATGACATCTGGTTTATGCAGCATGACCCAACATTGGAGGGTATCAAATTTTTTCAATATGCTGCATATATTCATGGAGGCTATGAGGAGACTGGAGGACCCAGTCGGTGGGCTAGTATGGGCAGGGCCTGGGTTAGGATGTATATTGCCTGTTATGAGTAATAGGCAGACTATGGCTCTGGCCAGGGGTGGTGATGTACAAGCTTCCAATGGGTATGTTGGGATGGGGAGGAGACCTTCAGGGAACAAAGGTATGGGCAGGGTTTGCCAGGTCGGGAGGGTGAGCGATTAGCTAGGGAGCCAGGGTAGGCGGTGGGGAGGTAACCAGGTATGGGTGCTGTGGGCCAGAGCACATGGTCAGTGTAGGGTGGGATCATACTATGTCAAGGAGAATTGTGGGTGCTGGTACAAGAGTGCCAGGGAGATGCCTGGCTGATGGGATGTGGGTACTAGAATGTAGATGGGGGGCATTTGAGGAGGAGGAGGTGGAAAAACATAGCGCTTGTGGTGGCAACAGGGCAGAAAGGTAGAAGTATTTAGGTTGTCCTTCAGAAAGTTTAGATACCACTTTGGAGTAGTGGTAGTGACACGGACTCTGGTGGACAGAGTACGAGGTCCCGAGACTCTGACAGGGCAGCTGGAAAAGGGACCTGGGTAAGAGTGGAGGTCCACGTTCTGGGGGCTTGAGGCAGGCTGGGTTAGGGCCAAAAAACAGGGTGAAAATAGCGACTCCCAGTGGTCACTGGGGTTAGTGGCACACTGGGTGTGGGGTTTGGTGGTGGGGCTATGGGTCAGAAAGTAGGGCTAGCTAAGAGGTTGGGTGCTGGGAGAGGTGTGGCCAGAGGCAGAGGTGATTGTAGTGGAGAGAAGTGGCACAGGTAGTTAGAGGGTTCCAGGAAGTAGGAGGAGGAGGAAGTCAGATAGAAGAACCTGAGGTGAGAGTCTGTGGGTCCCTCTAGTGGCTGGCAGGTATAACCTACAAATGGAAAAGTGGGGACCTAGTATTTCAGCAGGCAGGAGTGATGTCATATGGGAGGGCCAATAAATTAAGGGACGCTGGTGGGTGGGGTGGCTGGGGCTAACACCCCACACAGGTAGCAGTCTGTTAGAAGAGGAATCCTTTACCTCTTAGGCACTCGTTTGTGATTCCAGCTCCAGGAGGGAGCTTGTAGGCAACGGAGCACTGCAGCGACTGCATTGAGCGAGGAGGGGGTCTAGGAGGCAGTTGCTGTGATTCCCAAATGTAGTCTTAGTTTGGTGTACTCTGATAGGGATTACAACGTACAGTATTTACTATTTTCAAAAGAGTGCACAATACATTACCTCTAAAACATCTAAAACTGAAAATGTAGTCCCTATTATTGCATAAAATAGGATATGTCAGCAATAGGTTTACTAGTACAGTACTTTGCAGTAAAGTATTTATTAGTAGAGTTGGTTGAACATAAATACTTTCTCTGTCACTTGTCAATTTTATCATATAAATGCACTATAACATCTGTAAATTTGTAAGACATAAGCAGTGTTTAAAACTTAATTTTCATTACACTGTAGTTATATAGTCTCATTGAAGGCAACCTTCTCTTTATTTTTGTGTTTTACTTATGTGCTGTGATCTAGTACGTAAAGGAAAACTGCTATAGAATGAGGTGAAAAGTCAGTGAAAAAAAACTTTAAACCTGCCAGGTTGCCTTTTTTGGGTGGGCAAGGAGGTGGATTTCACCTGAAAACTCCCATAAAAGATTCAAATGTACATGCTTTTATTAACATTAGCAATATATTTGGCCACTTTGGGTCTGCCTCTGCCTATTTAACTGTGTTTTTCCACCTTTTCTTTTTGTTTATAAGGTATTACTGTATTGCCTACTTTCTTCATCCTGTTTTTGTTTTCTGTCTTTCCCACATTTAAGACATAGAATGTTCATCATGGAATGTTTACCATGGGATACAGGGATTCAAAATTCTGCTCTGTTCCACTTGCTGAATGTTACTGTCCTGACATTCTGTGCGCACAGGCCAGAGAGGCCTGTTTTAGAACCAGAGACTCAATTATATCACTGTCAGGGCAAGCATGAGAAATTTCACTGATGAGCAGGTAAAGACAGAAGGGAGTTTTCACTGTTAGTAAACAAACAGTTGTAATGAAAACTATAAACAATATTTCTAATTTGTTTGTGTGTGTAAGGAGAGTGTGATGATCAGGAAACAACATTTCATTAATTGTTTTATTTTTATTTAAGGTAGTTTTATTTTTAGGGCCCAGTTGAAGGTTTTTTGCAGTGTAAAGGCAGCAGCCATGTTTGTGATGGAAGACCAGTTCTGGTTAAAGGGGACTGATGGAAGATAGTTCTGGCTGTAGGAGGACTGATTTGTTCATTGGGTGATGTGGTTTAGGACCAGGATGACTGTGTGATAAAGAGAGTTAACGTACAGTCAGCTGATGTCTCTTGGCCAATGAGATTTCTAGATTTTTCTTGCCATTTTATAAGAGGAAATAATGCCAATAAGAGGTTGAACAACCCATAAAGCCATGCCTGAAGGGCAAGTGGGCTTACCCTGAGATGGTATTATTTCACAAGCACGACAGACTTTGCCATCTTTATTTATATAATGCATAAGGTTGGACACTTTTTGCTGGGTTGTATGTTTTGCCATAGTGTTGAGGGGTAGGGTGGCTGTTACAAGTGTTATTAAGGGGCTTGTTACATGTGTATTAGGTTGTTTGTACAGTGTTGGTTACTTGTGTATTATTAAGGTGGAGATATACTGTATATATACACATACATACACAAAGAACCTTAGATGATATATATATAAAATGGGCAAAAATATCTTCAATCCTGATTGTCTGGAAGCTTTCTCCAGCTGTGTCCTTATCAGGACATAACCTTACAATAGGCACTACTAGTACCCGCAAGATCCAACACTGCGGGAAATCAATGCATCACCGCTCTCCACTGTAGCTCCTCGGCTAAAGTCTGATGAAACAGCTGCAGCGGGAAAGTGGTGGCAACAACAGACAAATGAGATCTAATTTTCCCATTTCTGCATGATTATCTGAACATATTTGTTTCTTTTACTCACTGCCCATTCATTCCATTGTGGCTGCAGGCTTCAGCTTTCACCCCGCTGCTTCAACCTCTGCCGCTTTCATTTCTTCATTTCATTTCTTTGATCTCCCTGTGATCTTTAACATGAGCCTCAACAACAGACAAATCCTGATCACAATATTTAGTGCTTTGCTGTAACCTGGAAACCCCAAGAGACTTTATTTATTTTGATTCACTTCAAGTTCTGTGACTGTTACGTTTTGAAAAGTGCAACAGTCTGTACAGCGACTGCTGAGGGACAAGCTCGGACTCAATGAAACCAGCTGCTCTACTTAAAGTCATTAAACATTGAAATTCAGGCAAAAAGCAAAAAACCCCATAGCAAACTAAAAGGAAACATAAAAGACCTGTGCTCTTTGTGTGTCTGCTGGGTGGGAGGGAGGAGGAGCACCTTGTACTATTCTTGCTCTCAAACAGCCACGCTAATACATTTCTCACTACCACAAACACCTTTTATGAGAATAGGTCTGTGGAAGTGGGAAAACTAATTTAATACAGTGTGAGGAATGGAAACACAACCTCAGCAGTGTTGGGGAGGGCATTGCTGCCCATCAAACAGTTTCAAATTACCTCAAAGGGGTACTGTTTTACTCCTTCAGGTATTTAAACCCCAGGTTTTAAATTTTCATGCCATATTTTTTATTACTTGTTTTTTTCATAAATACTTACTTGACAGACCCATTTATAAGCACAATAAGACACTCCATGGTGTGGGTTATGGCCCAATAAGAGCAGTTTTCAGGTGCTAAAGGCACTCAGCCTAAGCACCTTGTGCTCATAACACACCTGGGGTGTGCTCTTCCCATACCTCAAAGTGTCTTATTGCTTGTATATATAAATATATCTATAGAGTTTGCTAGATATTAATACTAACATACTAAAATGCCAGCAGAATAGACCTAATGGTCTCTCGAGTTTGCTCGATTTTCATCACTCACACTGAGGTCAATTTGGTGCCCCCTTGGGTTATACTGTCCCCAGTCCCAGATGTTCCACCTGTACTGGGCCTGGTCAGATTTACTTCCATTTTCCTGACCACCTTTCCAGAGCCTCCAGGTCCTCCTGCAAGGCCACCCTCTCCTCCTCCTCATAATGTGTTATTAATGTGCTAATAACACATTAACTGAAGAATAATGGATGGGGAAAGGTTTAATATGAGAATTTAATGTACACCCAAGTTGTGGGATGCTACATAAACCCGAGGGCCAAGCCAAAGGGGTTTATCAAGCATCCCACAATGAGGGTGCATTAAATCTCATATAAACACCCTCCCCATCTTTTATTTTTATAATAACAGACCAGCAATTTTCTCCAGCAGTTTGTGAGACTGTTTGGCCCGCCCACATACAGAATGTTGGCCAATGAGGCAGCAGCATAGTTTGACTGGCGTGGCTCATGAATGTCATAACAACCAGCCAGTTGTTATGGAAAATATCAACCTGGTCAGTACATTGAGAGAAATTGCTGACCAGTTATTATTACAGTGTAATTCACTAATTGATATAAATACACTAATTGGCTACTATCATATTTGTGGAAATATATGATGGCTTTTATATGGGGATGAAGGCCCAACCATGAATGATGGCAAAGTGTAGTGTACAAGGAAACAATACCTTGAGTGGATGAGACATGCAGCTAGGTCACAAGCACAAAAGGTGAGTGGCCTTTATGAGCTTGTTTGACCCCAAGATGGTATTATTTCATGAGTATGCCAGACTTTGTATCTTATACTTTCTATAAAGCATTAGATTGGACACTTTTTGCTCTGTACTATGTTTTACCATAGTGTGTATGTGTATGTGTGTGGGGGAGTATGGTGGTTGTTACATGTGTTATTAAGGGCTTGTAGCTCTTGACAAACATTTTGGATCTAGCTACAACTTATGAAATTTGGCAAGACCAAATGGCATAACTGCTTCTGACTTATAAGAATTCTATGAAATCCTAGGAATCTTTGTCTTTCACTTTTCCTTTATATTTGGACATTTCATAATGTTGATTAATGTCACTTAATCCACTGTTCATCCCTAATACCAGTGACAAATGCTCTTGTTTTGTAACATGCTTTGGGGCGGACATGTCTTTAGAAAGCATGGCATAAAAGAAATTCCTTTCCTTCCTTCCCTTCCTATGTTGTGTGTATCAGTATCTTAAGTTATACCATTCTTTTAGAAATCCTGTGGAGACACAAAAGTTCAATAAAGTCAATTTCATTTTCTTAATCCTCTCTATCAATATCACATTCTGCATCTATATTTTGTATCTATTTATTCCTCCTCTTATTAATATGGGCATCATAGTCCAGTATTGTTGCAAGTCCTCTACTCTTGAGAGGAATAATATAACTCAGGAAATGTAATTCTCTTTAATATTTTATGTTTATGTTCTTATTAAAGAGATATGAGTCACTGAGAGGAAAATGGGATGAGTCTTGTGATTCGTAATCACTGCCCTTCTCTTTCTTCATTTCTCTGGATTTTGCAAGCCAAGACTATGTCCTGATACTAATTTTATGTCTGTAAATGCAACTGTCAAACCCTGGAATAAATCTTCAGTCATGTTAACTTCTCTAAACATCCTACTTTAATTATTGTATTCCATTGTCCTTGGCAGGGCAGCAGCTAATTACTTTTAATTGCACACAGAATAGCAGTTATACCACTCACTTTAATTCCTATCAGATCTCAGTGCATCATTGAAAACATACTATCTAACATAATCTTTCAGGTCCCAACCTCCCTCTAGAGCAGTGGTACTCACACATGACTCATGAACCTACGCAGATCTTTGCACTTCTCCTCGGCTCCTTTACTCATCTAATCCTCCCTTATATATATGGCTGTTCACATGCTGCCCAATTGATTGCACACATTAATACTTTAAAGAATGTTTCAGGATTTCTTGATTGAGCATTTGGCCAAGGAGTTTCACCGTGGCTGTTGAATGAAATTAACAGCAAACTGCTTAAGCCTATCAATGACAAGCATGGTAGTGCTAAATCGGTGCTGTTAATTTAATTGTATCTGGAACACCTGCTAAATGATGCAGTTACTGTAAGTGGCATTGATTTTTAAAAGACAAATAACTGTGCAAAGATGAGTTATACCTGAGGTTCATTTTAGCAGCAGTTCAGATTTAATCCTCAGTGTTGGTTTTAGTTTTGGTTTTGTTCTGTCAAAGGTAATGCCTTCATCTCATTTGACATGTGCTGTAGCAGGGCGATTTCCTCATCCGGGGCATTACAGGCTTCATTGGGTTTAATGTCTTTGTGGTTACAGAAGCAGTCTTTGATCATGCTCTATTTCATCACTAACCATAACTGTCATGGATTCGCTCTCAGTACAGGACTCATAGGCATTGTTAATGTTAGCCTGCTTTGTGACCGAACTAAATGAGCAACCGAACCAACATCCAGAAAGTGCTGTGGGAGCCGAGCATGCAGAATGTGAGTTTTAATTAACTAAATGAGCTATGGCTGTGGCTGTGGGGTGGACCCGTGGAGTAAATATCAGCACTTGGCAGATCACAGTTTATTTGCTGCTGATACTGCTACTCGTTGTTGTCTTGTACCCTCCTTTGACTCGTGCTTCACTCATGGTTCTTTCTTCTTGCCTCTTTATTTTACTTAACATCTGGGGTGACAAATCTACTTTATGTTTCTCTCTGCAATTTCTCTTGGGGGTTCACTGGTGAGGTGGTGTGTTTTATATTTTATAAATGTGATGCTATAGCACATGGCTTTTGTTCTTCACTTTGCACTTGTTTCAAAGAAGGAGTGTCATGTATCTAATTGCCTGCTATTACAATCTATTTAGTATGTGTAACAGTGCTATTTATGTTTTATGTCTATTTAATTGCATACATTTGTAATTGATAATAATAAAATTTTTGAACTTTATACATTTTGTGTGCATGTTTGATTTCGACACTTGTGGATGCGTGTACATGGGTTGTTGCTCCATAGCAAAGTGAAGTAACACATGTGGCTCTCCAGGCTCATGTGACTGAGCACCACTGCTCTAGAGTGATGTTTGCCTACTGGGAACACAAGGACAGGACCTTAGAATGTTATCTGACTCTGAGTTACCTGCACAGAAGAGAAAGAACAGACCATAGTTTTATGTGACTCCAAATTACCTCCTCATGAAGACAAGCTCTGTGGAACCACTATGGCTACAAATACATTAACTAGATAAGGGTGTTTCATAGGCTTAAACATAAACATGAATTGCATTTAGTAAGGCCAACCGATACTATTCCACATATGAATTGTGAACAAGTTGGACAGAATGGGAGTGGGTCACAAGGTGACAAACTGGGTTAGGAACTTGTTGAATGATAGAAGATAGAGAGTCTTGGTAAATGGTGCTGAATCTAAGGAAAAGTGTGACCAGCAAGGTGCCACAGGGATTAGTCCTGGGCCCAGTCCTGTTTAATGTTTTCATAAGTGAAATTGTGGGCGCTGGATGGAAAGTGTGCCTGTTTGTCAATGACACTAAGATCTGCAACATGGTGAACACTCCAGGAAGGGTGAAAAAAATGAAGAGGGACCTAGGTAAACTGGAGGAATGGTCCAAAGTGTGGCAGGTGAGATTTAATGCAAAAAGTGCAAAATCATCCATTTGTGTTGCAGGAACCTGGGGAGGATTACGGGGGGACAGATGATCACCAAATAGGAAAGGGATTTGGGGTAATCATATTGGATAACCTAAAGGTAGCTAAACAATGTACAAAGGCTGTGAGGTGAGCCAGTGGGATATTGGGATCCATAGGGAGAGGTATCACCAGAAGGAAGGAGGTAGCGATGCCACTGTGCAGATCACTGGTGAGGCCTCATTTAGAATACAGTGTCCAGTTCCGTGGCCACATTTCTGTAATATAACTTTAAATCATAAATGGGCTAAACGGTTCTATTTTAGATCTGTATCCTTCTCCCTTCTGCTCCCACTGGTTAGGCTAACTGAATGAAACTTGGAAATATCTAGGCTAGCATGATGATTCACCTGCACAAGTTGCTTCTCAGTCCACATCACTGTTGTTCTAACATTGTAACTTCTTGTTTAAAATAGCAGCTTGCCACAGTAATACATAAGCTAAAGTGATGTCATCTACCAGGAACCGTAAGACATACTGCAGCTAGCTTGGCTTGAGGAAGGGTGAACATGGTCAGGACCCCATAGCATTTGAGATGCATATGCAGCAAATAAGTCTAGATGGAATAATTTATCCTACAAGTGTTAAGTATCACAGTCTGCATAATACACAAGGCTTACAGTGATGAATCTTCATATGGTTTGGCTGGTTTGGGTTCCACTGTTTACAATACAGGGATGAATAGCTAGGAAGACATTTTTTCAATGACTGCCAAATGTGGTACAGTGACAGATGTTTTGCAAAGGTAAAACAGAAATTATGTCTATAAGGTATCGTTACCCAAGAACTGGGTCACGTTTTCATAGAGACAGATTACATTTGGCTACATGATTGTCCTTTGTGAATCCCTGCTGCTCTGGGTCACTAAAATCACTGTTAGACATATGGCTAACTTATATCTTTAACAGTGATTCTAGAATTTTACCTGGAACCTGTATTTATAATTTTTTAATATTTTAAGGGAATGCCTGATTTTGGATTATCCAATATTTAATTTCAGCAGTTTAGTGGAAACTTTGCACTCTGATTTTTTTATTCTGAATTTGTAGTATGTTGTCTGTATTTATATTAATTCTGTTGGCATTCCTGGTAATGTACAAGGGCAGGGGACTGAGTTGTGACTGGGTTTGAATAAGGAACACAACTATTTATTAACTTTGGTTTGCTATCTCCACTAGATGTTTTACTGTTTCCTTTTGATATTAATATTACTTATATTCTTATTTTTTTATTTATGCATTGGATTTAACTGCACATCTGCTTGTTGTTGCTTTTGTCTGCATCTGTTGCAAGTTTGAGCTCTATTGTCTTTTGAAATGGTTACTTTTGCTTTTATGTTTCTTTTAAAATGTTTAATATTCTGACCATGTGGTTATGTCATGGCTTTTGTTTTCAGATATTTTATTGCATGTTTAGTTTTTTTTGTTGAGTAACTTTCTTCACATCCTCATCTAGCCATCTTGTTTGTCATCATTTGTTGTTATATTCCTTGATCCTTTTAATGTAACTATTGCAAATGATAATATGTTGCCCTTTATAATCTGTCAAATGTCATTCACTGTTTTGTTGTTTTAAATTTTATGCTAGTCAGTTTCTTAGATTTCTTTGGTTGTTTTGTTGTTTTCTACTGCATCTAGGACCCTTTCCTTATGTTATCCTTTTCAACTGTTTTCTATATTTAGAACCTATGTTTTTCTTGAGCTTTCATCCTTTCAAAAGTATAACAAAATGCATTTCAGTGCTGCTCACTTGCTTTATACATATACCCCCCACACACACACACACTTTGGCTTATTTTATACACATTTTCTTTTTTTGTTTCCTTTTTCTCTTTTTTTCTTTATGGTCCTGACTTCTGTAGAGATATCTATTTTTGATTTAAATTGACAATAGGTTGATTCCATGGATTTTGAATATTTGAGCAGTACTTGTCAATGGCATTGTGTTACTGGTACCATTGTCTTTATATTTAACATCTTACAATTGATATCAACATGAATGTAAAATATTCATGTATCAGCTATTTACTAACATAGAAAACATAGAAACTGTTGGCGAAAAGGACCTCCTGGACTACCTAGTCTTCCCTAAGGGCCATACCTGCTGTGCTGCCATGGACCATAACGGATCTCCAACCTTAAGCCTCCACTGCGCTAGTCCTGTTACCAAGGTCCCCTTATGGGTATCCCATGAATGTTTGAAACCTGTTACTGTTTCAGTACCCATGAAAGCAAAGTAGGTTCAGGGAGTTAAGGAAGATCTGCAGGAGGAAGGAAGTTTGCTGGCCTTCTCAGAGGTGATTCCAGTACCAAAGGCAAGCACATCAAGGAAAAGAAGACTAGAGGATTTTAATAACTGGCTGAGGAATTGGTGGAGGGAAGAAATGTTTATCTGTATTAGGGACTGGAAGGAGATCTGGTCAAACAAAGCACTCTTTTTCACCAGACAGGCTACACCTTAGTAGGGAGGATTTGAGGGTAGTCAGTGACAAACTTGGGGAATACATAACCACTACACTAAATTTAAACTGCTGAGAGGGCAGTGGGTGCACAGGCCCACAGACTTTGAGAGGAGGAGGTCAGCGAACCACCCCCTCCACACAGTGATGGAAGATGTTTGGAAGGAGGAGGAGGTGGAAGGGATGAGAACACAGTTAGTAAAGGGTGAAGGAGTGAGGAACACATAACAAGGGTACATGGAGAGGTGCACATGGAGGAAATAAATGTGAATAGAAGAATAAAGGAAGAGAATGAAGGTCAGATTCTAGGTGGCGGGTGGTGTCTCTGAATGCACAGAGTCTTGGAAACAAGATGAATGACCTGCAGGCACTATTAGCAGACAGGAGGGTGGGCATAGCTACAATAACGAGACTTGGGCAACATCACACCATGACTGGGATCTTGTTATCCCTGGATATAAACTATACAGGATGGACAGGGTAGTCAGGAAGGGAGGGTGGCAGTTTATATCAGGGAGGAATAACTTGCATGAGGGAAGAGTCAGAGGAAGGGAGGTGGAGGCATTATGGGCTCAGTTAAGGTCCAATAGAAGGAGAACAGATGAGGATGGTGTGTTTTACAGATGACCCAATCAGGATGAGAAGAGGACAGGAATGGAGCTCATAAATACTGGAAGCTGTGGGGAAGGAGAGGTGGTAATTGTGGGGACTTCAACCTGCCCAAGGTGGAATGGAGCATGCCCTCCACAACATGTTGTAGGAGTCAGGTGAACCTGGAAGGACTGCAGGGTGAATTCTTGACTCAGGGTGTCACTGAACCAACGAGAGCTGAGGCAATTCTGGGAGCATGTACAGGAAATAATGGTCAGGAGCCACTGGGTGGAAGTGACCATTGCACAGTGTGGTTCCAGTTGGAAATGGGCAGGAAAGCATCCTGACTAAGACCAAAATCTTGGATTTCAGGAGATTGGACTTCAGGAAAATGGGTGAAGTGTGAAGGAGCCATCTGGTAGGCATCAGAGCAGATATGGGGGAGTACCAAAGGTGGTCCATCATTAAGGAAAGATTGAAGGAAGGAATACTTGTTGCCACAGATGAGTGTGTTAGGCTCAGGGGAAGAACATCATGGCCAAAGCACCCAGCTGGTTCAGTTGGGGGTTGCCCAGGTAGTAAGGGGAAGAGGTTGGCCTATAGAAAATTCAGGAAGACCAAGTGAGAGGTGGACAGGAAAATTACCTAAGGTTGGCTAGTGAGGAAGTGAGAAGTCTGAGAGCAAAGGCACAGAAGGAGCTACAGAAAGCTGAAGGAATTAAAAGGGGAGAAGGCTTTCTTTCACTATATAAGTGAGAAAAGGGACAAGACAGAAGGGAGTTTTAGGCTTAAGAAAGGAGTGGAATGAGTGGAGGATAATGGGGAAAAGCAGCGATACTAAACAAATACTTTTGTTCCGTCATCACCAAGGAGAAGGATGGACCAGTGCCTTCAGGAGGAAAAGAGGAGCAGGGAGGAAGGGGAACACAGATGTAGTGATAGAGGAGGTTAGAGTAAGGGAGGGGCTCTAGGCTTTGAAGGTAGACAAATCACCAGGCCCAGGCACAGTACATCCAAGGATACTAAAGGAACTGGCTGAGGAGCTGGCAGGGCCAGTGGCAGACCTATTTAATAGTTCACTAGAGTCAGGTGTGGTACTGCAGGGCTGGAGGCACACATGTAGTGCCCTTCCACAAAGCTGCCTAAGCATGACCCAGAGAATTACAGACCTGTCAGTCTGACCTCCATCGTGGGCAAGCCCATGGAGAACATACTAAAGGAAACATAGATGGATTATATAGAGGAGCATGGTCTCTAGGATGCCAGGCAGCATGGGTTCATGGGGGAGTTCATGTCAAACAAATCTGACTGACTCTTTGACTGTGTCACTAAGACAGTAGACAGGGCCAAGTGATAGACATCCTCTATCTTGATTTCAGCATGGCCTTTGACTCTATGGCCCACAAAAGGTTGATAAGGAAGTTGGTGGATCTTGGGGTTGGGGAACAGATGGACAGATGGGTGGAAAACTGACTGAGGGACAGAATCCAGAGGTTGGTTCTGGGGGTAGAGTTATCTGGGACCAGAGAGGTAACCAGTGGGGTCCCGCAGGGATCTCAGTGCTAGGGCGGAGTTGTTCAAAGTTTTCATCATTGACATTGGAAATGGCATTAAGGGCAAATATGTTCATTTGCAGATGACACCAAGCTCTGCGGGAGAGTGGGCACAGCTAAAGGGATATAGGGCCTACAGGAAGATCTGGTAAAGTTGGGAGGTGGTCCAGGATCTGGCAGTTTGGCTTCAATGCCAAGAAATGCAAAGTTATGCATATTGGAACCAAGCTTTCCAGGACAGAGTACTACTTGGGTGGAGTCTGAGTATCTGCATCAGAGGAGGAAAAGAACCTGGGATTGATAATCATTAGTGCCTGAAGCACTCCACACAGTGCAAGAAAGCAGCAGCAAAGGCAAACAAGATGCTGGGATGCATATCTAGGGGATTAGTAGTATGAGAGAATAGGATATACTGCCCTTGTACAGGTCACTGGTAAGGCCGCAACTAGAGTATGGAGTTCAGTACTGCTGCCCCACCACAAAATGGACATTAACCTGCTGGAGAAGATCCAGAGGAGGGCTACAAGATGACAGTGGTTCAGCAGGGTAAGGCATATGAGGAGAAGTGGAAGGTACTGAGCATGTACTGCCTGGAAGACAGGAGAGAGAGAGAGGGACATGGTGGGACCTTGAGTACTTGAGTGGGATAAATAAGGTTGATAAGGAGAGTCTCTTTAAGCTGAGTGGCAACCATAACACAAGTTGTCACAGTCTTAAGCTGGGGGTGGAAGGTTTAGGATGAAGGCCAGGAATCACTCCTTCACAGATAGGGTGGTGGACACTTGGAAGCGCTGCAGGAAGAGGTCATCTCATTAAAGACATTGGGCAGCTTCAAGAGAGGCTGGGATAGGCATAGCAGGAAGGTAAGGATCATGGGTATGGAAGATGGCAGGAGTGGAAAGGGAGGGCAGGGACATTAGCAAAAGCTGTGGACCTTGTATGTCTGAGCAGACTTGATAGACCAAATGGCCTTCTTCTGCTGGCTCCTTCATATGTAAGTTCATATGTATGTATGTAAGGTCCCTACTGTGCTGCCATGGACTATAAATGATCCCAGCCTTAACTCCCCACACCCCATGCACCAGCCCTGTTATCAAGGTCCCCTTATGTGTATCCCATGCATGTTTGAAACCTGTTACCATTCTGTACCCATTACCTCTTCTGGCAGGCTGTTCCAGGTGTCCACTGCCCTCTCTGTAAATAAAATATGTCCTTGCATTCCCTTTAAGTCTCCCCTTCCAGCTACATATCATGCCCCCATGTCATTGGACATCTCTTTTTCAGTATAATTGAGCATTCCTGTACCTTACTGATACCTTTTAGTCATTTGAATACTTCAGTCATGTCTCTCCTTTCCCTCCATTCCTCTAGAGTACATATTTATCTCCTGAGTCATTCCTCATAGTGCTTCTGCTGCAGGCCATGAACAATTTTGGTTGCCCTTCCCTGCACTGCCTTCACCCAATCTATATCTTGGCTGAGATGGCTAGGATATCCAGAACAAAGGATTGCAACAGCAAATAGGGATCATAATAACAACAAGAAAGAGAAGTATAAAGAATATAAAATCAATTAGATTAAAGTTGAACATAGAAGTTATTAGCGAAAGGGACATTCTGGACCACCTAGTCTGCCCTAAGGTTCCTACCTTCTATTGAGGCAATGAATCATAACTGATCTACAGGCTTAAATCCCTCCTGGCACACCAGATCTGCTCCCGGGTCACCTTTATGTATCCCATGCATGTCTGAATCCTGTTACCATTTGGTACCCATTAGCTCTCGGGTTGGGTGTTCCAGCTATCCACAGCCCTGTATATAAGAAGTATTTCCTCACCTACCCTCAAAATCTACCCCTTCCAGTTACAGAGCATGCCCCATTGTCCTTGAATATCTCTTTCTCAGCAGAATTGAAACTTCATGTACCTTATTGATACGTTTGAAGTATTTGAATGCTTCAGTCATGTCTTCCTTCCTCCTTTCCTCTAGAGTACATATGTAACTCCCTAAAGCTTTCCCTTAGAACTTCTGGTGCAGGCCATGCACCATTTTGTTACCCTTCTCTGTGCTTCCTTCACCCAACCTACATCTTTCCTTTGATGGCTGGGACCTCAAGCACAAATGATTGCAACAGGAACGCAAATAGGGATCATAGTAACATCAAGAAAAGTGAAGCATAAAGAATATAAAATCAATTAGTTTAACATTGGACATAGATGCTGTTGGCATAAATGGACCCCTGGCCACTTTTCTGCCTTAAGATCCCTTTCACTGTGCTGCTATGGACCATAAATGAACTCAAGCCTTACCCCCCATGCACCAGCCTTGTTAGCAGGGTTCCCTTATGTGTATCCCATGCATGTTTGAAATCTGTTTCCATTTTGGTACCAATTATTTCTGCTGGCAGGCTGTTCCAGGTGTCCACTGCCCTCTGTGTAAAGAAGTATTTCCTTGAATCCCCTAAGTCTCCCTTTCCAGCTATATTTTATGCCCCTTGTCATTGAACATCTCTTTCTCAGCAGAATTGAACCTTCCTGTACCTTACTGATACCTTTGAGTTATTTGAATACTTCAGTCATGTCTCCCTTTTCCTCCATTCCTCTAGAGACTACATAGTTATCTCCTGAGTCATTCCCGTAGTGCTTCTGGTGCAGGCCATGCACCATTTTGTTGCCCTTTCTTTACTGCTTTCACCCAATCTGTATCTTTTCGGAGATGGCTGGTACCTCCAGAACAAAGAACTGTAACAGCAAATAGAGATCATAGTAACATCAAGAAAGAGAAGCATAACAAATATTAAATAAACTAGACTAACATTGAACGTAGAAGCTGTCGGCAGAAATGAACATTCTGGCCCACCCAGTCTGCTCTATGGTTCCTGCGTGCTGTGCTGCCATTCACCATAACTGATCTACAACCTTAACCACCCACACGATGCACCAGAGCTGTTACCAGGTCCCCTTATGTGTATCCCAAGCATGTTTGAAACCTCCTGGGAGGAGAGCACCTTGCAAGGCATTCAATTCTCAACCTGCCACTGTCACAGCCCCAGCACTCTAGCTCACTTCTGAACCCAGGTTGCCGCGTAGTACAAGTCTGGCATCCAGCGCCTCAACCCTCAGCGCCACTGGGATGCCTATCCCAAGCATGTTTGAAACTTGTCACCGTATTGGTACCCATTACTTCTGTTGACAGGATTTTCCAGGTCTCCACCGCCTCTGTGTGAAGAATTTTCTTGCATCACCTATAAGTCTACCCTCTTCCTGCTACATACCATGCCCCTTTGTCCTTGAACATCTCTTTCTCAGCATAATTCAAACTTCCTATACCTTATTGCTACCTTCGGTATTTGAATATTTCTATCATGTGTCTCCTTTCCCTCCTTTCCTCTAGAAAATACATATTTAACTCCAATAGACTTTCTCCATAGTGCTTCTAGTGCAGGCCATGAACCATTTGGTTGCACTTGCTGTACTGCCCTCACCCACTCTCTATCTTTTCTGAGATAGCTGGGACATCCAGAACAAAGGATTGCAACAGCAAATAGGGATCATAATAACTTCAAGAAAAGAGAAGCATAAAGAATATAAAATCAATTAGATTAATGTTGAACATAGAAGCTGTTGGCAGAGAAGGAACTTCTGGCCCACCTAGTCTCCCCTAAGGTTCCTACCTTCTTTGATGCCATAGACCATAACTGATCTCCAGCCTTAAACCCCCGCACACCAGACCTGTACCAATGTCACCTTATGTATCCCATGCATGTTTGAATCCTGTTACCGTTTTGTGCCCATTACCTAGGCTGGAAGAGTGTTCCAGCTGTTCACTGCCCTCTCTATAAGATGTATTTCCTCACTTCCCTCAAAATCCACTTCTTTCAGTTACATATCATGCCCCCTTCTCCTTGAACATCTCTTTCCCAACAGAATGGAGCCTTCCTGTACCTTATTGATACCTTTCAAGTATTTAAATGCTTCAGTCATGTCTGCCCTTTCCCCTTTCCTCCAGAGTACATATGTAACTCCCTAAATCTTGCACCTTAGTGCTTCTGGTACAGGCCATGCACCATTTGGCTGCCCTTCTGTACTTCCTTCACCCAATCTGTATCTTTCCTTTGATGGCTGGGACCTCAAGTACAAATTATTGCAACAGGAACATCAAATAGGGATCCTAGTAACACCAAAAAAGTGAAGCGTGAAAAAGAGCCCACCGGCCCACCTAGTCTGCCCTGAGGTCACTTCCAACTGTGCTGCCATGGATCCTAACTGATGTCAAGCCTTATTCCTCCCCAACCCCGCAACAGCCCTGTTACCATGATTCCTCATGTGTATCCCATGCATGTTTAACATAGAAGTTGACGGCAGATAAAGACCGCAAGGCCCATCCAGTCTGCCCATTTCTTTTTCTACCTTATAAATGTGCCATCGGCCTTTGCTCTGTCAGTGACCTATCTATTCATAGTCATTTGTATTGCTCCCTTATGCCTATCACATGCCTGTTTGAAGCCCTGCACTGTATTCATAGCCACCACTTCTTGTGGTAAGCCATTCCATGCATCTACCACCCTTTCTGTGAAAAGAATTTCTCACATTCCCCTTATTCGGCCTCCTCTAATCTCATGCTGTGTCCTCTTGTCCTGCTATTTTTCTTATATTTGAACATGGAACTCTCTTTCACCTTGTTTATGCCCTTAAGGTGTTTAAATGTCTCGATCATATCACCTCTCTCCCTCCTTTGCTCAAGGGTATACATATTGAGCTCGTTAATCTGTCCTCATATGTCTTCTGATGCAGTCCCTGCACCATTTTGGTTGCCCTTCTCTGGACTGCCTCAATTTAGTTAATGTCCTTGTGAAGGTGTGGCCTCCAATACTGCACGCAGTACTCCAGATGAGGCCAACCAATGTCTTGTACAGAGGGATTATTACCTCCTCTTACGACTTGTGATACCCCTACTAATACACCCTAACACCCCTAGCCTTACCTACTGCTTTAGAGGTCTGCTTGGATGATTTTTAGGTCATCAGTGATGATGATGCCCAAGTCTCTTTCTTCCTTTGTGACTGCTAGCAACTCCTCCCAGCCTATAAGTGACTGGGGTTTCTCTTCCTATGTGCATGATTTTGCACTTCTTTGCATTAAATCCAAGTTGCCACTCTTCTGACCATTCTGCTAGTTTATCCAGATCTCTTCTCATTCTGCCCACCCCATCTGGATCATCTACTCTGTTGCAGATCTTGGTGTCATCTGCAAACAGACAAGCCTTACCCTCTAGTCCATCTCAGAGGTCACTAATGAAGATGTTGAATAGGACTGGCCCCAGGACTAATCCTGAGGTACCCCACTTGTGACTTGCATCTCTTCTGACTGTATACCATTTACACCACTCTCTGTTTTCTGCCAGTCAACCAGTTTGTCACCCAGTTGACCAACTTCGACCCACCAGAGCCTACCTAACTTATTTATCAATCTTCTATGTGGAACAGTGTCAAAAGCTTTGCTGAAGTCAAGGTAGGCGACATCAACTGCTCCCCTTGGTCCCACCACTCTGGTTACCCAGTCAAAGAAATCTATGAGATTAGTTTGACAGGACCTTCCTTTGTAAACCCATGCTGTCTTGGATCCTGTGCCCTATGGATTCCAGGTGTTGCACTATCCTTTTCCTTAAGGAGTGCCTCCATAATCTTCACCCACTACTTTCGAGTAAGACTGACCCGGTCTATAGTTCCGCCTCCTCCCTGCTACCACTCTTGTGGAGTGGGATCACATGAAACCCTTCTCCAGTCTTCTGGGACCTCTCCTGTGCTCAGAGACTCACTAAACAATTCTGCTAATGGCTCTGCTAGTTCCTCCTTTAGCTCCTTAAGTACCCTGGGATGTATGCCATCAGGTCCCATTGCCTTATCCACCCTGAGCTTAGCAGCTCTTGTAGGACCTTTCTTTTGTGAAGGGGTAGTGCTCACCTCCCTCCCCCTGTGTCCATGATGCTGAGCTGTGGGCCCTGCCCTACCTTCTCTTCAGTAAATACTGAGCAAAGTATCTATTTAGGATAGATGCCTTTACAGGGTCCTCCTCCTCACATGCTCCCTTTCTCCATTAAGCTTAGCAATACCCCTCTGGACTTTCTCCTTTCACTAATGTATCTATAGAAAGTCTTGTCACCTTCTTTTACTGTTCGTGCTAGTGTTTCCTCAGTTTGGGACTTTGCCTGCCTTACTGCCTTACCTGCTTCCCTTAGGGCAGTTTGGTATGCCTCCTATCTTCATCCCGCTGTGTTCCCTTATATTTTCTGAAGGCCAACCTTTTCTGCTACTGTATTTGAGAACCAAAGTGGTTTCCTTCTTCTTTTGCACTTCCTTTTCTGTCTAACACAATGGGATGTTGCTTCAAGTATTGTATCCTTAATGCTTGCCCACTTTGCCTGTACCTCCTCACCTGTGTTTCTTTTTGCCAGGCTAACTTAACTCTGTTAGCCATCTTATCAAAGTCAGCTCCTCTGAGTCCCATATTTTTGTCTTGGAATGGGATGATTTAGATGTAGTAGCTAAATTGAACCATACCATGTGATGGTCACTGGCCCCAGGTGACCTTCTACCTGGAGATCTGTGATCCCTTCTTTGTTAGTCAGTACTAGATCTAGGATGGCCCCTGTCTCTTGTGGGTTTGCTGTACCAGTTGTTTGAGGCCCTCCCGTGCAGGGAATCCACTATGAGTCTAGTTCTGGCAGATGTTCCTGCTGGTATTGACCAATCTGTATCTGGCATGTTGAAGTCTCCCATTATCAGAACCTCCCCTTTAGCTGTCATGTTTTGTATATCTTCTAACAGTAATGTGTCTATGTCCTCCCTCTGGTCTGGGGTCTGTAGACAACCCCAGTTCTTATGACTGTCCCATTTCCTGTTTCCAGGGTGACCCACAGTTCTTCTGGCTCCTTATGTGTATTCTGAATTTCTGTAGCTTTGATATTTTCATTAACATACAGGGCCACTCCTCCCCTTTTGCACCTCGTCTCTTCTGAACAATACATAGCCAGGTACTGAAGTCTCCCAGTGTGGTTGCTTATGGTAAACCACGTCTCACTAATTGCAACTATGTCCAGTTTAGCCTCTGACATTATTGCCTGCAGGTCTGGGATCTTATTTCCCAGGATGTGAGCATTTGTGTACATGATTTTCCATTGGCCAGATTTTGGTGTGTTAGTTGTTGGGTGAAGTTTGGCATTACCCTTTTGCATCGTATGGGGAAAAAACCTTTTTCTTACTTGGTGATGCAAATGAGACAGCAAACCGCTGAATTCCTGTTTGACCACTAGCTGAGGGGAGGGGTGTTCTTCCCATTCGACGTATGGGGTGCTGCACCTCTCCCAATTTTCTAGTTTAAATATTCTGCAAAGACGTCAAACTTCTGCCCCAATGCACTGACTCCCTCTTTTAGTCAGATGCAGTCCATCAAATTTAAAGAACTTTTCGCTCCCAGAACTGTTGCCAGTTCCTACAAATCAGTGTCCTTTTTCCTGGCACAGTCCTTGAGCCACGTGTTTGCTCCCCTATCTCCCCTTCTCTGACCTTCCATCCATCTGCTCCCTTCTCCCAGACTGGCAGGATCTCAGAAGGAGATGCAGATATGAAATAGATGATGGTTGTCACCCAGCCTAGTCGGTGTTCCTTGGTCTCACAACTGACCGGCTGGGCGAAGTCGATAGTCCCTATGTGTACTAGGACATCAATGTTTTCTCCTGCTTTGTGAACAATTTTAGCAATGCAGTCAGTGTCTCTCCATGCTGATGTACCTGGGAGACATCTGACCATCACCCCTGGCTGGAGATGGGTATCAACTCCCGAATCATGGAGTCTCCTATGATCAGAAGTTTTTGATTTCCTTTGTGCTTGTTAGGTTTGGTTCCTGATTTGGGTGAGTATTGTTGTGCTAGCTCCTGTGCAGCAGCTGCCCTGCTCTGACAGTGTCTTCTGCCTCTTTATTTGATTTCAGAGATAGAGGCAGATACCTGTTTGTAGTGTTTATATGGTTTTGGAGGTAATGTGTTGGAGCAGAGAGATGGGGCACCTGATTTGCTCCTCCTAACCACCTGCCAACCTCCTGGACCAACTACCCTCCATGATCGAGGTTTTTCTGTTGGATCGGAAATGGCGGGTGGTTCTTATAATGTTTCCTCTTCAATATGAAATTTGAGGCATGCAATCTCTGCCCATGCTGCCCGGAGCTGAGACCTAAGATCTCCAGAAGCCCAGCATGTAGGACAGTGTCCTAAATCCTGAAAGACTGTCCATCTTAAAAATTGTTCCACAGTACCTGCAGTTAATGAAATCCATTCCAAATAAGTTGCTGGGTTTGTAACCTAGTCAGAGTAATTAGAAGGAAAAAATGCAAGTAATGGTTTAATTGTGCTTTGTTTAACTTGTTATAACAAGTTAAAATACTAGTGCCCTGTAAATGAGATCACCTTGTGGAGCCCCACTGATCGCCCCTTCCTGCTCTGCCACAGGAAATGTCACAACTGTGGTACCTATATAAAGGAGTGTGGCGTGGGGTGGTTGGGGATGGGTGGCTGGGCCCTTCCCTGCCAAAAAGAAGAACCACAGGCGAAAGAACAAGGAGGTAAGAGCAGAAACAATCAGTCAACAACAAATGCAGTAACCCTGAAAGCTTATCCTAATGTTAGATAAAACTGTAAAACCTGCAAAGCACCACCTGTAATAATTTCGAGAAGATATACCCTGTAAGAAACACTTTGCTCCAGAAAAATAAAGCAGTAACAAAATATAACTTGCAAAAGACAATTTGAATCAGAAGATTACAGCAGTAATCTGTTAGCACACACTGTAGGCACACTTGTAATAATGCAGAAGAAGGTATAGCAACAACAATTTGAATCAGAGAAAAATAAAGCAATGAAATGTTAGCAACAAACAGTAGCAATCCTTGTGAGTAAAAATAAAAACACCACCACACAGTAAATCTGCTTAGCCAAACTAAGTCTTGATCCTTCTCCTTGCTCTGGTAAGTTTCTCTACTCTGCCTTTCAAGCAGTCTTAGAAGGAAAGAGCTCAGGTGAAGCTACGTGCTAGCCAGCAAACCAAGTCTTCTACCTCCAAGATATCAACTAACCTGAGTTTTAACCCTTCTTTCTGTTGGAAATTACTGACAGTTTGCCAGCTCCACCCCCATACACACCTAATCCTTTGGAAGAGCTGTGGGAGGAAAAGCAATTAGCTCCTTCAATGTGAGAAGGAGACTGAAACACCTCTGAGACAACAAACCTTTCAACAAACAAGAATAAAATAAAACACAGTGTCAAACAGTAATTTGCTTAGCCCAATGATAAAAAAGTCACAAAATGTAAGCTCCACCTGTAATACAGTCATTTCAGAAGATATACCCTGTAAAAAACACTTTGCTCCAGAGAAAAATAAAGCAGTAACAAAGATATACCTTGCAAAAGACAATTTGAATCAGAAGATTACAGCAGTAATCTGTTAGCAACACTATGAAGACACCTTGTAATAATGCAGAAGAAGGTATAACAGCAACAACAATTTGAATCAGAAAAAATAAAGCAATGAAATGTTAGCAACAAACAGTAGCAATCCCTGTGAGTAAAAATAAAAACACCACCACACAGGAAATCTGCTTAGCCAAACTAAGTCTTAATCCTTCTCCCTTGCTCTGGTAGTTTCTCTACTCTGCCTTTCAAGCAGTCTTAGAAGGAAAGAGCTCAGGTGAAGCTAGGTGCCTTAGCCAGCAAACCAAGTCTTCTACCTCCAAGATATCAACTAACCTGAGTTTTAACCCTTCTTTCTGTTGGAAATTACTGACAGTTTGCCAGCTCCACCCCCACATACACACCTAATCCTTTGGAAGAGCTGTGGGAGGAAAGCAATTAGCTCCTTCAATGTGAGAAGGAGACTGAAACACCTCTGAGACAACAAACCTTTTCAACAAACAAGAATAAAATAAAACACAGTGTCAAACAATAATTTTGCTTAGCCCAATGATAAAAAGCCACAAAATGTAAGCTCCACCTGTAATACAGTAATTTCAGAGAAGATATACCCTGTAAGAAACACTTTGCTCCAGAGAAAAATAAAGCAGTAACAAAAGATATAACTTGCAAAAGACAATTTGAATCAGAAGATTACAGCAGTAATCTGTTAGCACACACCTGTAGGCACACCTTGTAATAATGCAGAAGAAGGTATACCAGCAACAACAATTTGAATCAGAGAAAAATAAAGCAATGAAATGTTAGCAACAAACAGTAGCAATCCCTGTGAGTAAAATAAAAACACCACCACACAGGAAATCTGTAGCCAAACTAAGTCTTAATCCTTCTCCCTTGCTCTGGTAGTTTCTCTACTCTGCCTTTCAAGCAGTCTTAGAAGGAAAGAGCTCAGGTGAAGCTCGTGCCTTGGCCAGCAAACCAAGTCTTCTACCTCAAGATATCAACTAACCTGAGTTTTTAACCCTTCTTTCTGTTGGAAATTACTGACAGTTTGCCAGCTCCACCCCACATA
Organism: Neoceratodus forsteri; assembly: GCA_016271365.2. Taxonomy (NCBI): domain Eukaryota; kingdom Metazoa; phylum Chordata; order Ceratodontiformes; family Ceratodontidae; genus Neoceratodus; species Neoceratodus forsteri. Next base: position 1,321,099,739 of record CM028132.1, read on the forward strand.
CACACCTAATCCTTTGGAAGAGCTGTGGGAGGAAAAGCAATTAGCTCCTTCAATGTGAGAAGGAGACTGAAACACCTCTGAGACAACAAACCTTTTCAACAAACAAGAATAAAATAAAACACAGTGTCAAACAGTAATTTTGCTTAGCCCAATGATAAAAAGTCACAAAAATGTAAGCTCCACCTGTAATACAGTAATTTCAGAGAAGATATACCCTGTAAGAAACACTTTGCTCCAGAGAAAAATAAAGCAGTAACAAAAGATATAACTTGCAAAAGACAATTTGAATCAGAAGATTACAGCAGTAATCTGTTAGCTACACACCTGTAGGCACACCTTGTAATAATGCAGAAAAAGGTATAACAGCAACAACAATTTGAATCAGAGAAAAATAAAGCAATGAAATGTTAGCAACAAACAGTAGCAATCCCTGTGAGTAAAAAATAAAACACCACCACACAGGAAATCTGCTTAGCCAAACTAAGTCTTAATCCTTCTCCCTTGCTCTGGTAAGTTTCTCTACTCTGCCTTTCAAGCAGTCTTAGAAGGAAAGAGCTCAGGTGAAGCTAGGTGCCTTGGCCAGCAAACCAAGTCTTCTACCTCCAAGATATCAACTAACCTGAGTTTTAACCCTTCTTTCTGTTGGAAATTACTGACAGTTTGCCAGCTCCACCCCACATACACACCTAATCCTTTGGAAGAGCTGTGTGAGGAAAAGCAATTAGCTCCTTCAATGTGAGAAGGAGACTGAAACACCTCTGAGACAACAAACCTTTTCAACAAACAAGAATAAAATAAAACAGTGTCAAACAGTAATTTTGCTTAGCCCAATGATAAAAAGTCACAAAATGTAAGCTCCACCTGTAATACAGTAATTTCAGAGAAGATATACCCTGTAAAAACACTTTGCTCCAGAGAAAAATAAAGCAGTAACAAAAGATATACCTTGCAAAAGACAATTTGAATCAGAAGATTACAGCAGTAATCTGTTAGCACACCTGTAGGCACACCTTGTAATAATGCAGAAGAAGGTATACCAGCAACAACAATTTGAATCGAGAAAAAATAAAGCAATGAAATGTTAGCAACAAACAGTAGCAATCCCTCTGAGTAAAAAACAACCCACCACACAGTAAATCTGCTTAGCCAAACTAAGTCTTAATCCTTCTCCCTTGCTCGATAAGTTTCTCTACTCTGCCTTTCAAGCAGTCTTAGAAGAAAGAGCTCAGGTGAAGCTAGGTGCCTTGGCCAGCAAACCAAGTCTTCTACCTGAAACCTGTTCCCATTTGGTACCAATTACCTCTGCTGGAAGGCTGTTCCAGGTGTCCACTGCCCTCTGTGTAAAGAAGCTTTCCTAGCATCTCCTCAAAATTTACCCCTTCCAGTTACATAACGTCACCATTGTACTGGAACATTTCTTTCTCAGGAGAACTGAACCTTCCTGTACCTTACTGATACCTTTGAGTTATGTGAATACTTCAGTCATGTCCCTCCTTTCCCTCCATTCCTCTAGAGTACATATGTAACTCCCTAAGGCTTTCCCCATAGTCCTTCTGGTACAGGACATGCACCATTTTGGTTGCCCTTCTCTGTACTTCCTCACCCCATTCTATATCTTTCCTTTGATGGCTGAGACCTCAAGTAGAAATGATTGCAACATTAACAACTAATGCAGATCATAGTAACATCAAGAAAAGTGAACCATAAAGTCTATAAAGTCAATTAGTTTAACACTGAACATAGAAGCTGTTGGCAGAAAAGGACCCCTGGCCCACTTAGTCTGCCTTAGGTCCTTCCTACTGTGCTGCCATGGACCATAACTGATCTCAAGCCTTACCCACCCCACCGGTCATTAGCTCTGTTACCAAGGTTCCCTTATGTGTATTCCAAGCATGTTTGAAACCTGTTACTATTTTAGTACCAATCACCTCTGCTGGAAGGCTGTTCCAGGTGTCCACTGCCCTCTGTGTGAAGTATATTCCTCGCATCCTCTCTGTCTCCCCTTCCAGCTACATATTGTGCCCCTTGTCATTGGACATCTCTTTTCCCGTTAAATTGAACATTGCTTACCTTACTGATACCTTTTGTTATTTGAAAACTTCAGTCATGCCTCCCTTTCCCTCCATTCCTCTAGAGGTACATATTTATCTCCCTCAGTCATTCCTCATAGTTCTTCTGGTGCAGGCCATGCACCATTTTGGTTACCCTTCTCTGTACTGCTTTCACCCAATCTGTATCTTTTCGAGATGGCTGGTACATCAGAACAAAGGACTGCAACAACAAACATGGATTATAGTAACATTGAGAAAAGAAAGCATAATAAATATTATATATACTAGAATAACGTTGAGCGTAGAAGCTGTCAGCAGAAAAGAGCCTTCTGGCCCACCCACTCTGCTCTAAGGTTCCTGCCTACTGTACTGCCATGCATCGTAACTGATCTACAACCTCAACCACCCCACCCGTGCACCAGAGCTGTTACCAAGGTCCCTGTGTGTATCCCAAGCATGTTTTTTTCCCAACTATTTCCCTCCTTGTTACGGTTCATGAGGCCTCTCTCTCGGGCATCCTGCCTGTTCCTGTCTCACCCTGAAGTCCTCCTACCTGAGCCCTCATCTCCTCACTCTTACCCCACAGTCGGCACCCCAGTTTAACCCCTCCATGTTGGTGCCGCCCCTCTTCTTGCATGCACTTTACAGACAGACTCTGACATATGGGTAAGAACCCAGGTGGAGGAATCTGGCCAGGCAGGGTGGACCTGGCTGTGGACATGGGGCAGGTGCCATTGCCAGCTAATTGGACTAGGTTATTCCCTGTTCTGGTGCTCACCCCCTCCCGCGGTGGCACATACCCTGATGCAGCTGCTGCACAGCAACCCTGCCTTGTGTCAGCAAAGCTGATTTTGCAAGCTGCCCTACATGCTGTAGTGCCCCAACAGATTCCACCAGGAGCAGCTGTCACAGCAGGGCAATCCCCAACCCTTCCCTGGGAGAGAACCCTGCAGGGCATTCAGTTCTCAACCTGCCACTGCCGTCCCGGCATCCGAGCTTCCTCCCAAATGCCGGGTTGCGGCATAGCCCAAAGTGTGGCATCCAGCGGCTCAACCCTCAGCGCCACTGGGATGGCCTATCCCAAGCATGTTTGAAACCTGTCACCGTGTGGTACCCATTACCTCTGTTGACAGGATTTTAGAGAGTCTCCACTGTCCTCTGTGTAAGAAGAATTTCCTTGCATCACCTCTAAGTCTACCCTCTTCCTGCTACATATCATGCCCTTTGTCCTTGAGCGTCTCTTTCTCAGCATAATTCAAACTTCCTATACCTTATTGCTACCTTTGAGGTATATGAATATTTCTATCATGTGTTCCCTTTCCTTCCTTTCCTCTAGAGAATACATATTTAACTCCAATCATCTTTCCCCATAGTGCTTCTGGTGCAGGCCATGAACCATTTTGGTTGCACTTCCCTTACTGCCCTCACCCAATCTATATCTTTTTGAGATGGCCAGGACATCCAGAGCAAAGGATTGCAACAGCAAATAGGGATCATAATAACTTCAAGAAAAGAGAAGCATAAAGAATATAAAATCAATTAGATTAATGCTGAACATAGAAGCTGTTGGCAGAAAGAACTTCTGGCCCACCTAGTCTCCCTAGGGTTCCTACCTTCTTTGATGCCATGGACCATAACTGATCTCAGCCTTAAACCTCCCCAGCACATCAGACCTGCTACCAATGTCACCTTATGTGTATCCCATGCATGTTTGAATCCTGTTACTATTTCTATACCCATTACCACTGCTGGAAGGCTGTTCCAGCTGTCCACTACCCTCTCTATAAATATGTATTTCCTCCCCTACCCTCAAAATCTACCTCTTTCAGTTACATATCATGCCCCTTCTCCTTGAACATCTCTTTCTCAACAGAATGGAACCTTTCTGTACCTTATTGATACCTTTCAAGTATTTAAATGCTTCAGTCATGTCTCCCTTTCCCCTTTCCTGTAGAGTACATATGTAACTCCCTAACTCTTGCACAAAGTGCTTCTGGTGCAGACCATGCACCATTTTGGCTGCCTTCTCTGTACTTCCTTCACCCAATCTATATCTTTCCTTTGATGGCTGGGACCTCAAGTACAAATGATTGCAACAGGAACATCAAATAGGGATCATAGTAACATCAAGAAAAGTGAATCATAAGAGTATAGGACCCCTAGCCCACCTAGTCTACCCTAAGGCCCCTCCTACTGTGCTGCAATGGATCATAACTGATCTCAAGCCTTCTCACCCCAACATGCAGCCCTGTTACCAAGATTCCCTTATGTGTATCCATGCATGTTTGAAACCTAGTTACCAGTTTGGTACCGATTACCTCTCTGCTGGCAAACTGTTCCATGTGTCCACTGCCCTCTGTGTAAGAAGTATTTCTTCAGCATCTCCTCAAAATCTACCCCTTCCAGTTACATGGCGTGCCCCATTGTCCTTGAACATCTCTTTCTCAGAAAAATTGAACCTTCATATACCTTATTGATACCTCTGAGTTATGTGAATACTTCAGTCATGCCCCCTCTTTCCCTCCATTCCTCTAGAGTACATATGTAACTCCCTAAGGCTTTCCCCATAGTCCTTCTGATGCACAACATGCACCATTTTGGTTGCCTTTTCTGTACTTCCTTCACCCATTCTATATCTTTCCTTTGCTGGCTGGAACCTCAAGTACAAATGATTGCAACAGGAACAACAAATACGGATCATAGTAACATCAAGAAAAGTGAAGCATAAAGACTACAAAGTCAATTAGTTTAACACTGAAAAAGGAAGCTGTTGGCAGAAAAGGACCCCTGGCCCACCTAGTCTGCCCTAAGGTCCCTGTCACCAGGTTCCCTTATGTGTATTCCATGCATGTTTGAAACCTGTTATCATTTTGATACCAATTACCTCTGCTGGAAGGCTGTTCCAGGTGTCCACTGCCCTCTGTGTAAATAAGTATTTCCTCAGATCCCATCTAAGTCTCATCCTTCCAGCTACATATCATGCCCCTTGTCAATGGACATCCCTTTCTCAGCAGAATTGAACTTTCCTGTGCCTTACTGGTACCCCTGAGTTATTTGAATACTTCAGTCATGCTTCTTCTTTCCCTCCATTCCTCTAGAGAGTACATATATATCTCCTGAGACATTCCTCATAGTGCTTCTGCTGCAGGCCATGAACAATTTTTGTTGCCCTTCTCTATACTGCTTTCACCCAATCTGTATTTTTTTTCTGAGATGGCTGGGATCTCCAGAACAAAGGACATAACAGGAAGCGTGGATCATAGTAACATCAAGAAAGAAGCATAATGAATATTAAATGAATTAGATTAACATTGAACATAGCTGTCGGCAGAGAGAACCTTCTGGCTCACCTAGTCTGCCCTTGAGGTTCCTGCCTACTGTGCTGCCATGGACATAACTGATCTCAAACCTTAAACCCCCTCACTGTGCACAGAGCTGTTATCAAGGACCCCTTTTGTGTATCCCAAGCATGTTTGAAACCTGTTTCTATTGGTATCCATTACCTCTGCTAACAGGCTGTTCAAGTTCTCCACTGCCCTCTGTAAAAGAAGTATTTTCTTGCATCACCTCTACATCTCCCCTCTTCCTGCTACATATCATGCCCCTTGTCTTGAACATCTCTTTCTCAGCATAATTCAAACTTCCTGTACCTTATTGCTACCTTTTACGTATCTGAATACTTCTAACATGTGTCCCCTTTATCTCCTTTCCTTTAGAGTACATATTTAACTCCAAGAGTCTTTCCCCATAGTGCTTCTGGTGCTGGCCATGAACTATTTTGGTTTGCCCTTCCCTGTACTATCTTCACCCAATCTATATCTTTTCTGAGATGGCTGGGACATCCGGAACCAAGGATTGCAACAGCAAATAGGGATCATAATAACATCAAGAAAAGAAGCGTAAAGAATATAAAATCAAGTATATTAATGTTGATCATAGAAGCTGTCAGCAGAAAATGACCTTGGGCCCACCTAGTCTGTCCTAAGATTCCTACCTTCTATTGATGCCATGGACCACAACTGATTTCCATCCTTAATCCCCTCCGGTGTACCAGACCTGCTACCAAGATCAGCTTATGTGTATCCCATGCAAATTTGAATCCTGTTACCATTTTACCACCTGTTACCTGTTATCCATTACTTTTGCTGGTAGGCTATTTCAGCTGTCCACTGCCCTTCTCTATAAAAAGTATTTCCTTCCACCCTCTAACTCTACCCCATCCTGTTACATATCCTTGCCCCTTGTCCTTGAACATCTCTTTCTCAGCAGAATTGAACCGTCTTGTACCTTATTTATATCTTTGGAGTATTTGAATGCTTCAGTCCGTCTCCTTTTCCCTCCATTCTTCTACAGGTATATATTGATCTCCCAGTCATTTTCCATAGTGCTTCAGGTGCAGGCCATGCACCATTTGATTGCCCTTCTCTGTACTGCTTTGACACAGCCTGTATCTTTTCTGAGATGGCTGGGACCTTCAGAACAAAGGACTTCAACAACAAATAGGGATCATAATAACATCAAGAAAGAGAAGTATGATGAATATTAAATCAATTAGATTAGCTGAACATAGAAGCTGTCTGCAGAAAAGAATCTTCTGGCCCACCTAGTCTACCCTAAGGTTCCTGCTTCACTGTACTGCCATTGACCATAACTGATCTCTAACCTTAACCCCCACTTTGTACACTAGAGCTGTTACCAAGGTCCCTTATCTGTATCCCAAGCATGTCTGAAACCTGTTACTGTGGTACCCATTAACTCTGCTGGCAGGCTGTTCCAGGTGTCCACTGCCCTCTTAAGTAAGAAGTATTTCCTTGCATCCCCTCATATCTCCCCCCTTCCAGCTACATATCATTCCCCTTCTCCTTGAACATCTCTTTCTTAGCATAATTGAATCTTCCTGTACCTTATTGATACCTTTGAAGTATTTGAATGCTTCATAGAAACATAGAATTTGACAGCAGATAAGGACCGTTTGACCCATCCAGTCTCCCATTTCCCTACCTAATGGATAAACTGTAGATCCTAGTTAACCAACAGCCTACTTCCTCCTACCACCAACCCCTAGATTTGCTTTATGTCTGTCCCATGCATTCTTGAATTCCCCGCTGTTTTGACTCCACAACCTCCTCAGGAAGGCCGTTCCATGCATCCACTACCATCTCCATGAAAAAATACTTCCTCACATTACCTCTGAAGAGATGTGCAGAACAAGTGGGCACAATTTGAAGATAGAAGGGGACACCTTCTATCTTCAAATTGTGCCCTTGTTCTTGCACATCTCTTTTCTGAAAGATGCTATGCTCTTGGACTTTGTTGATTCAGCTGAGGTACTTGAACATTTCTATCATGTCCCCCTCTCCCTCCTTTCCTCAAGGGTATACATATTAAGTTTCTTAAGTCTCTCTTCATATGTCTTCTGGTGCAGACCCTGCACCATTTTACTACTCTCCTCTGGACTGCCTCCATCTTATCTATGTCCTTGCGAATTGGATCTCCAGAACTGCATGCAGTACTCCAGATGGGGTCTCACCAGCTGTCTGTACAGAGGTATAACAACTTCCTGTTTTCGACTGGTGATGCCTCTTCCTATATATCCCAGTATCCCCCAGCCATCCTTACTGCCCTCTCACATTGCTTGCCCACCTTTAGATCATCTGATATGGCTACCCAGGTCCCTTTCCATTTTGTTGTTGTTAGTATCTCACCCCATAGTGTACTCTTCCCTGGGTTTTGTTTCCTAGGTGCATTACTTTGTACTTCTTAGCATTGAATCTAAGCTGCCATACATTTGACCATTCCTCCAACCTTGCCAAGTCCCTTATCATCATTTTACCCCATTGTGTATCAAATCTGTTGCAGATCTTTGTGTCGATCTGCAGAGATACATATTTTCCTTCCAGTCCCTCTGCAATATCACTTTTAAAGACATTGAAGAAGACTGGTCCTAAACGGAACCTGTGGTACCCACTAGTAAGCCCCTTTCTTCAGAGTGGACTCAATTTACTATTACCCTGGGTGTCCTGTTCTCTAGCCAATTTTTACCCAGGCTACCATCTTGGGACCCATTCACAGGCTGGCTAACTTGTATATTAATATTTTGTGTGGTACTGTGTCAAATGCCTTGCTAAAGTCTAGATAGGCCTTGTCACAGCACCTCCCAGATCTACTACTTTGGTCAGCCAGTCAAAGAAATCTATTAGATTCATTTGACACAGACCTATCACTGTGAATCCATGCTGCCTTGAGTTCAGTGCCCCACTGGCCTCTAGGTACTCAACAATTCTCTCCTTCAGAAGTGATTCCATCATTTTCCCAATCACTGAGGTCAAACTAACAGGTCTATAGTTTCCTGCTTCTGCTCTGCTTCCACTTTTGTTAAGCAGAATCACATCTGCCCTTCTCCAATCCTCAGGTACCACCCCATCCTCCCATGATTTGTTAAAGAGGGTTGTTAGTGGTGTCACTACTTCTACCATTAGTTCTTTTAGAATTCTGGCATGAATCCCACCAGGCCCCTTGCTTGTCCACCTCAGTTTTAAGAGTTCTTTCAGAATTCTTTCTTCTGTGAATGGGCTGCTATCAACCCCCAACCAGAGTGTTTCTGTTGTTTGGTTTAGGAACCTCCCTTCTTCACTTGTGAATACTGAGCAAATATATTCATTTAGTATCTCTGCCTCTTCACAGTCACCCTCTGCCCAGCCTCTCCCTTTATTAAGCCTCACTATCACTCCCTTTGTCTTCCTTCGCTCCTGATGTACCTATAAAAGGTTTTATCCTCCTTCTTAACTGAGTGACTATCCTTTCTATGGTTTGGCCTTTGTTGTTCTGACTGCCTTCCCTGCTTCCTTCTGCTTTAACTGATACAGTTCTCTGTCCTGCTCCTTCTGTGATTCCTTGAACTTCCTGAATGCTATCTTTTCTCCCTAACCTCTTCTGCCACCTCCTTTGAGAATCATAGTGTTTTTGTACATAGTTTTGTTTTGTTTATTTGCTTCACACAAGGCTTGTTGCCTTAGTGATGCCAGTTTTATTATTCCTATTGTTCTTCCACCCTACTTCCTGCCCATTTGCTAGTGCATTCCTTGAGCACGCACCCATTTTGGCAAAGTCACGCCTCCTAAAGTCCAGGACCTTTGCCTTTTGTATGGCCTGAGTCAACTGCTGTGTATATCGTGAACCATACTGTTCGATGGTCACAAGTTCCCTGATGGCTACCCACTTCTACATTTGTGATCCTCTCTCCATCTCCATTTGAGAGTACCAGATATAAAATTGCTCACTCCTGGGTGGGTTCCAGTACTAGTTGTCTAAGGCATGCCCGTGAAGGCATCTAGAATCATGTCATCCTTTCCCTTCTTTCCTTTGGAAGAACATATTTAACTCCCTTAATTTTTCACCATAGTGCTTCATGAAGCAGGCCATGCACCATTATGGTTGCCCTTTCCTGTTCTGCCTTCACCCAATCTATATCTTGGCTAAGATGGCTAGGACATCCAGAGCAAAGGATTGCAACAGCAAATAGGGATCATAATAACATCAAGAGAAGAGAAGCATAAAGAATATCAACTCAATTAGATACATTACCAGGTAAAGAAAAGGTCCAGCTCCCCATATGACACACAGGGAAATGCCAGACCTCACCCAACAACTAACACACCAAAATCTGGCCAATGGAAAATCATATACACAAATGCTTGCAGTCTGGTAAACAAGATTCCAGACCTGCAGGCAATAATGACAGAGGCTAAACTGAACATAGTAGCAATTACGAGACTTGGTTTACCAGTAACCACACTTGGGAGACTTCTTTACCTGGCTATGTACTTTCAGAAGAGACGAGGTGCAAAAGGGAGGGAGTGGAGTGGTCCTCTATGTCAATGAAAATATCAAAGCTACAGAAATTCAAAATACACATAAGGAGACAGAAGAACTGTATGTCACGCTGGAAACAGGAAATGGATCAGCCATAAGAACTGGGGTTGTCTACAGGCCTCCAGACCAGAGGAGGACATAGACACATTATTGTTAGAAGATATACAAAACATGACAGCTAAAGTGGAGGTTCTGATAATGGGAGACTTCAACATGCCAGATACAGATTGGTCAATACCAGTAGGAACATCTGCCAGAACTAGACACATGATGGATTCCCTGCAGGGGAGGGCCTCAAACAACTGGTACAACAACCCACAAGAGACAGGGCTACCCTAGATCTAGTGCTGAGTAACAGCAAAAGGATCACAGATCTCCAGGTAGAAGGTCACCTGGAGGCCAGTGACTATCACAAGGTATGGTTCAATCTGGTCACTACAACTAAATCATCCAATTCCAAGGCAAAAATATGGGACTTCAGAGGAGCTGACTTTGATAAGATGGTCAACAGAGTTCAGCTAGCTCTGCCAAATTAAATACAAGTGAGGGGTACAGGCAAAGTAGGCAAGCATTAAGGATGCAATACTTGAAGCAACATCCCATTGAGTTAGAGAAAAAGGAAGTGCAAAAGAAGAAGGAAATCACTTTGATTCTCAAAACAGTAGCAGAAAAGGTCAGAGCCAAAAGCAGACCTTCAGGAAATATAAGGGAACACAGCGAGATGAATATAGGAGGCATACCAAACTTCCCTAAGGAAGCAAGGGAAGGCAGTAAGGCAGGCAAAGGCACAAACCAAGAAAACACTAGCACAAACAGTAAAGAGAGGTGACAAGACTTTCTATAGATACATTAGTGAAAGGAGAAAGTCCAGAGGTGTATTGCTAAGATCAAAGGAGATAAGGGGGCGTGCGAGGAGGAGGACCATATTAAGGATCTATCCTAAATAGATACTTATGCTCAGTATTTACTAAGAAGAAGGTAGGCAAGGCCCACAGCTCAGCACCATGGACATAGGGGAGGGAGCAGAGCACTAGTCTTTCAAAAGAAAGGGTCCTACAAGAGCTCGATAAGCTCAGGGTGGACAAGGCAATGGGACCTGATGGCATACATCCCAGGGTACTAAGGGAGCTAAGGGTGGAACTAGCAGAGCCATTATTAGAACTGTTTAGTGAGTCTCTGAGCACAGGAGAGGTCCCAGAAGACTGGAGAAAGGCTCATGTGATCCCGTTCCACAAGAGTGGTAGCAGGGAGGAGGCAGGGAGCTACAGACCAGTCAGTCTTACCTCAATAGTGGGCAAGATTATGGAGGTACTCCTTAAGAAAAGGATAATGCAACACCTGGAATCCATAGGAGCACAGGATCCAAGACAGCATGGGTTTACAAAGGAAGGTCCTGTCAAACTAATCTCATAGATCTCTTTGATTGGGTAACCAGAGTGGTAGACCAAGGGGAGCAGTAGATGTTGCCTACATTGACTTCAGCCCAGCTTTCGATAGTGTTCCACATAGAAGATTGATTAATAAGCTGGGTAGGCTAGGGTGGTATCAAGTTGATCAACTGGGTGGCAAACTGGTTGGTGGGTAGAAAACAGAGAGTGGTGTGGTCAGAAGAGATGCAAGTCACAGTGGGGTACCTCAGGGGATCAGTCCTGGGGCCAGTCCTCTTCAATATCTTCATTGGTGACATTGCAGATAGACTGGAGGGTAAGGTTTGTATGACTGCAGATGACACCAAGATCTGCAACAGAGTAGATGATCCAGATGGGGTGGGCAGAATGAGAAGAGATCTGGTTAAACTAGCAAAATGGTCGGAACAGTGGCAACTGGGGTTTAATGCAAAAGAAGTGCACAGATCATGCACATAGGGAAGAGAAATCCTGAAGCCACCTATAGGCTGGGAGGGAGTTGCTGGCAGTCTCAAGAGAAGAAAGAGACTTGGGCATCATCATCACCGATGACCTGAAATCATCCAAGCAGACCACTAAAGCAGTAGGTAAGGCTAGGGTGATGTTAGGGTTGTATTAGTAGGGATATCACAAGTCGGAAGAGGAGGTAATAATCACTCTTTACAAGACACTAGTTGGGCCACATCTGGAGTACTGCATGCAGTACTGGAGGCCACACCTTCACAAGGACATTAACAAACTGAGGCTGTCCAAAGAAGGGCAGCCAAAATGGCAGGGACTGCATCAGAAAATATATGAGGACAGATTAATGGAGCTCAATATGTATACCCAGGAGCAAAAGAGGAGAGAGGTGATGTGATCGAAACATTCAAACACCTTAAGGTCATTAACAAGGTGAAAGAGTCTAACATGTTTCAATATAAGAAAATAGCAGGACAAGTGGACACAGCATGAGATTACAGGGAGGCCAATTAAGGGTAATGTGAGGAAGTTCTTTTTCACAGAAAGGGTGGTGGATGCATGGAATGGCCTACCTCGGAGGTGGTGGATATGAATACAGTGCAGGGCTTCAAGCGGCATGGGATAGGCATAGGGGAGCAATACAGATGAGTATGAATAGATAGGCCATTGACAAAGCAAAGGCCGATGACACATTATAATATGAAAAGAAATAGGCAGACTCAATGGGCCTTGTGGTCCTTATTCACATCAACTTCATGTTTCTATTAACATCGAACATAGAAGCTGTCAGCAAAAGGACCTCTGGCCCACCTAGTCTGCCCTAAGGTTCCTACCTTCTAGTGATGCTATGGACCATAACTGATCTGCAGCCTTAACCCCCAGCACACCAGACCTGCTATCAAGGTCACCTTATGTATATCCACGCATGTTTGAATCCTGTTACCGTTTGGTACCCATTACCTCTGCTGGCTGGCTGTTCCAGATGTCCACTGCCCTCTCAATAAAGAAGAATTTCCTCGCTTCCTCTCTAAATCTACCCCTTCCAGTTACATATCATGCCCCTTGTCCTTGAACATTTCATTCTCAGCAGAATTGAACCTTCTTGTACCTTTTGATACCTTTGAAGTATTTGAATGCTTCAGTCATGTCTTCCTTTCCTCGTTTTCTCTAGAGTACATATGCAACTCCCTAAGTCTTTCCCCATAGTGCTTCTGGTGCAGGCCATGCACCATTTTGGACTGCCCTTCTCTGTACTTCATTCACCTAATTTATATCTTTCCTGTGATGGCTTGAATCTCATGTATAAATGACTGTAACAGCAATACCAAATAGGATCATAGTAACATCAGGAAAAGTAAAGCATAAAGAATATAAAGTCAATTAGTTTAACGTTGAACATTGAAACTGTTGTAGAAGAGCACCCCTGGCCCACCTAGTCTGCCCTAAGGTCCTTCCTACTGTGCTGCTATGGACCATAACTGATCGGAAGCCTAACCCCCCTCCCCACACACAGCAGTCCTGTTTCCAAGGTTCCCTATGTGTATCCCATGCATGTTTGAAACCTGTTACTGTTTTGGTACCAATTACCTCTGCTGGCAGGCTGTTCCAGGTGTCCACTCCCTCTGTGTAAAGAAGTATTTCCTTGAATCCGTCTAAGTCTCCTACTTCCAGTTACATATCATACCACCTGTCATTGAACATCTCTTTCTCAGCAGAATTGAACCTTCCAGCACCTTACTGATACCTTTGAGTTATTTGAATACTTCAGTCATGTCTCCCCTTTCCCTCCATTCCTCTAGAGGGTACATATTTATCTCCGAAGTCATTTTCCACAGTGCTTCTGGTGCATGCCATGCACCATTTTGGTTGCCCTTCTCTACTGCTTTCACCCAGTCTGTATCTTTTCTGAGATGGCTGCAACTTCCAGAACAAAGGACTGCAGCATAAAATAGGGATCATAGTAACATCAAGTAAGAGAAGCATAACGAATATTAAATCAATTAGATTAATGCTGAACATAGAAGCTGTCGGCAGAAAAGAACCTTCTGGCCAACCTAGTCAGCCCTAAGGCTCCTTCCTACTGTACTGCCATGGACTATAACTGCTCTCCAACTTTACCCCCAGTGCACCAGAGCTGTTACCAAGGTCCCATTATGTGTATCCCAAGCATGTTTGAAACCTGTTACTGTATTGGTACCATTAACTCTGCTGGCAAGATGTTCCAGGTGTCTACCCTCTCTGTAAAGAAGTATTTCATTGCATCCCCTCATGTCTCCACTCTTCCAGCTACTGATCATTCCCTTGTCCATGAACATCTCTTTCTCAGCATAACTGAACCTTCCTGTACCTTATTGATACTTTTGAGGTATTTGAATGATTCAATCATGTCTCCTCTTTCCTCCTTTTCTCTAGAGAGTTCGTATTTAACTCCCTTAATTTTTCCCATAGTGCTTCTGGAGCAGGCCATGCACCATTTCGTTGCCCTTCTCCATACTTCCTTCACCCAATCTATATCTTTTCTGAGATGGCTGGAAAATCCAGAACATTTGTTTGCAACAGCAAATAGGGATCATAGTAACTTCAAGCAAATAGAGGCATAAAGCTGAAAGTGAGGCCTGGACTAACAGCAGCTTATCGGCCATCTCCTGCAGCCTGCAGCCCAAGATCCTGCATTCAGGCAACAGGGCACACCCAAAGCACTAGTGCTGAAAGCAGAGACCCAGACTACCAGCAGCCTACTCTGCCTTCCCCTGCAACCCAAGATCTTGCATTCAGGTGGTGGGGCACACCTGAAACTTTAGGGCCAAAGCGGAGGCCCGGACTACTTGCAGCCTACTCGGCCATCCCTGCAGCCTGCAGCCCAATATCCTGCATTCAGGTGGCGGGCACACCTGTAGCTCTAGAGCTGAAAGTGGAGGCCCAAACTACCTGCAGCCTACTCTGCAATGCTCTGCAGTCCAGCAGCCCAAGATCCTGCATTCAGGTATGGCTCCCTTCGGTCTGAAGCACCGCTGAGCTTGAATTTGATGCGGAACTCTCCCTGATTGGTTGCACTTTTGGCTCTCACACTGTGATTGGCTCCAGCACTCAAGCCTGGCCAGGACAGACTTTTGCTGGTGCTCCTTGCTCTCACAGCCACCCGAAGATCGGCATTTTTTCCTCAATCTTCCCTGACCCTATTAAATAGTCGGTAGCTATGCCCAGCTTGCTATTTCCGCCCACTTTCAGCTGCAAACTGCTAGCAGCCTCTTAAGCTGTACTGCCTGTTAGTTACACACCAGCTTTAGTGGTTAACTGTACCACCTCACTCTTACACCTGTGCGACAGGCTTGCCGACTGAATCAAACTGCCATGTACCCTATCATGGGTGCTTTCTCCTTCTACTTTTGCTACCTTTCTTGGTACAGCCTGCACCAGATGCCTTGCTGGACTGCTGCTATCCTCCTCTGAACCACTGCTGGATAGTACATGGCTGCCAAATGCACCCGTAGAAACTGCCTCATCTGGTTGTGAGCGGAGACTCATTTTGCCTTACCCTACAAACACGGATGGCCACATGCCCTCCCTAGCATATGGGAAGCAACTGTTAGCTACACCTAATAATTAAACTGTTGTCCAGCCACCTGGATCACCTGAAGCCATAGCAGCGGAAGGTATGAGCCGAATTCTGCATAAACCTTTCTGCCAGAAAAGTAATCCTTATGCTCTGCTCCTCTCTGGCAACATTCACTCGAACCCAGGCCCACTCACTTTGACAGGCCTTGGTGTTCATAAGTTAAAGGCCTAAAAATAGCCTCACTGAACATCCACAGTTAAACTGCAAAATTTGACCAGCTACAGGCATGGATGGCCCTCCATACCCTGACATCCTCTGCCGAATGGTGACCTGGATTAAAGTGGGATTAAAGATAGCAGTTGTCCTCAAAGGCTTTGATGCATACAGGATTGATAGAATAGGCAAGAGAGGTGGTTGATGCCTCATCTATGCCAGGGACTCTCTGCAGTGCTCCGTTCTCCCTGTCACCAGAGTGGCTGAGGACCATAAGATAATAGTGATAAAAGCACAGGTCATTCAGCATGGCAAAACTCTCAACCATGTTATGATCTACCTGCTCCCAAGAAAGCCACAGTAGGCCTTCCCTACAATCACGGATGTTATTAGCACCCTTCCAAAGGGAATGGAGCTCATCATTATCGGTGACTTTACATTAACTGGGATGGAAAGGAGGCAGCCCCTTTCAGGCATCTGATAGCCACCTCCAACCTGGCATAACTTGTCTCCTGCCCCACCAGGCAGAACTATAAGACAGAAAACAGTACCCTCCTTGACTGGGTCCTAGCAAGATCACCATCCTGGGTCTCTGAGCTCAAAATTTCTCCCAGACACACTGAGTGACCACTCCCCAATCCCTTTCCTGTGGTCTAATAAATTTAACAAAAGCCCACCCATCCTCATCAAATGCAGGATCTTGAGAAAGGATAAACTTGGATCCCTCAAATCAGCCCTTGCTCTCCATGACTGGACTGCCATTGACCTGGCACCTATCCTTGATCAGGCCCTCAGTTACTTCATTAAGGGCTTTAGCACCATCTGTGACATCTATGCCTTGCTCATGAAAAGAAGAATTTGGGCACAGGTAAATGGTTGGATTGATGGGGAGCTCCTGTCCCACTTGAAATAATGTTACATACTCTGGGAGAAGGCCAGAAACACAGGTAGCAAGCATGACTATCAGTGTTACAGAACTGGCAGGAACCACTGCACCAAGCTAATCTGGCTTGCCGAAGCCAACTATCGTAAGACACAGCTTAACAATTCTTGGGGTGATGGGAAAGATTCTGGGACAACATCAAAAGCATCCTTGGAAAGGAGGATAAGAAGCACCCTCAGTTGCTCAGTATCAGTAACACCCCACTACAGACCCTTTAGCTATAGTGGACGCTGTCAATAAGGCCTTCATTGATCTTACCCCAGTGCTCCCACCTGACTATCTTCGACCTGGCTTGAACCATGCTAACAATGTATCTCCCAAGTGTTCTCATCCGACCTATTACTTTGAAAGGGTGACAGTGAAGAAGGCCCTAACTATGGTCAAATAAGTACCAGGTAAGACCAGAATGGGCAGTGACAGAATAGAATGAAACTACTATCCTCAGCCTGGATGTTCTTATTGTGACCCTAACTACACTGTTCAACAAGTCCCTGGCCCTTGCTCAATTCCTGGAGGTTTGGAAGCATGCCCTAGTTATGCCAATGCATAAAGGTGGTGACAAGTTTCTGGTAGCCAATTAAAGGCCTATCTAGAGCCTCTCTTCCCTGTCCAAGGCACTGGAAAAGATTGTGGCTGGACAACTCATTGACTACCTCAGTAGGTATAATCTACTATGCCCCAACCAACACGGCTTCAGGCAAAATCATAGCACCACCACGGCCCTGCTAGACTACACAGACTTGCACATAAGGCCCTGGATGAATTCATACTGGTGGGGTCTGTCTTTATTGACCTCACCAAAGCCTTTGATAGAGTTAACCATCCTCTATTACTAACCCAGTTGCAAAACATGGGTGTGGTGCTCAATGCCCTTTGCTGGTTCCAAGACTACCTGACACATAGAAGTCGATGTGTCAAAATTGGGCAGACAGTATCCAGCACAACAGATGTATCCTTGAGGGTACCCAGGGGTTAATACTGGGGCCCCTACTCTTCAGCCTCTTCTTACGACCTCCCCACAGCCTGCAGCACTAAACTCATACTATATGCAGATGATGCTGTGCTCCTAAGCAGCAGCACATCTCATACTACCCTACTATCTGAGCTGCAGAACTCCATCTCCAAACTTGAGGGTTGGTTCTGTAGCCACAAGTTGCTGCTAAATTACAGGAAGACCAAGGCCATGCTTATATCCAGCCCCCATATCAAAAATAAGCACCACCCCTTGTCATCTCCAGCGTTTGCAGTAAACTGCGGAACAAGTCCGCTTGTTCAAGTATCTGGGGTCATAATAGATGATACCCTCATGCTTGTGCACCATATTGACTCTGTGGTCAAGACAGTTAATACCAAGATTGGTGTCCTGTACAGGCACAGGCAATACCTCTCTCCGGAAGCCCTCCACATCTCAATCCACAGCCCCATCATAGATACAATCGACTACGGGCTAGTGGTCTACAGGGCGACAATGGATACAGGGCTCAAGAGGGTTCAGACTGTGCTCAAAAAGCCTGAAGCTGACCCTGGATGCAGATCATGGCACACATACCTGTACTCTGTCTGAACATGCTAATTGGCTGTCATTAAGAAACAGAGTCAAGTTCCAGACTTGCATCCTAGGAAAGAAGGCACTGTTGGGTAAAACACCACCTTGTGTAGGCAATTTGATCGGGTGGCAAACTCATTACAGGTCATGAAGGGAGGACTAGAGGGCCATGGATATACCCTTCCGTCTCACCTCGCTTGGGCAATGTGCATTTGCCACTGGCCCCTGTGGATGAATGAACTCCCTATGCACGCTTTGGCCACCAACTGCCTGCTCCAATTCAAAACTGGTCTCAAACAGCACCTAATAATGAACTCTAAGTGCACCAGCCTCTAAGGCCAGCCACACCCACTCTCTCTGCCCTTAGCAAGCACTAGGCAGGCCTCAGGTACCTCCTCCCCTCTTTCCCTTCACATGACTTGCCGCAGCAATCAGTTCACTTCATGCTCCTTCAGCACCTGCCCACCCCACCATACACCCTTCCCAACTCCCAGTCCAGTAAGTTCCCTAACAGTCACTACTAAATCAAGCTGCCTGGCCATGCCTCCTCGCACCTCATCATTACTCTAGCACTTCTTCACTGCTCTGCTTCCCCTCATCCCACCCTCAATCTGCCTCTACCTTACCGCCCTTCTTCCCCACCTACATCTCCACCACATTACATACCCTCTTTCGTACCTTCCTTCATTACCCCACTGCCAGCTATTCCATCCCTCTGAACTATTGACAAGGCCCTTTATGGCTGCATAATTTCCTCCCACCTATATTCTCTCACCACTGCTTGTTATATAATTCCTGATTCAGTATCTAATTCCCTTGAATCCAGTGACAGTCTTTATCCCATATAAAGTGTGTGTTCTTGTTATTTTAATTTGTATGCATGTTTTTGACTTATTCTGAATCCAATCTGTATCGTTCATTGTGTTGTACTTCTGCTTTCTCCTGTTGTACTTTGTTTTGAGAACTCTGACGTGGAACCTTTGTAAAAGAGCTTGTGCTCAAAAGGCTTTTCTGAATCACTAAACAAATAAAATCAATAAATAAAGAATATAAAGTCAATTAGTTTAATGTTTAACATTGAAGCTGTTGGCAGAAAAAGACCTCCTGGCCCACCTAGTCTGCCCTAAGGTCCCCATCTACTGTGCTGCCATGGAATATAACTGATCTCCAGTCCCCCCACCCACCCACCAGCCCTCTTACCAAGGTCCCGTTATGTGTAACCCATGCATTCTGGAAACCTATTCCCATTTCAGTATCCATTACCCATTTCAGGTGTCCACTGCACTCTGTGTGAAGATGTATTTCCTGCAACACCTCCTTGAACACGCCTTTCTCAGCAAAATTGAACCTTCCTGTACCTTATGGATATCTTTGAGGTATTTGAATGTTTCTATCATGGCTCCTTTTCCTCCTTTCCTCTAGAGAGTACATATTTAATGCACTGAGTCTTTCCCCATAATGCTTCTGGTGCAGGCCATGCACAATTTTGGTTGCCTTTCTCTGTACCGACTTCACCCAATCTATACCTTTTCTGAGATGGATGGGACCTCCAGTACAAATGATTGGAACAGCAACAGCAAATAAGGATCATAGCAACATCAAGAAAAGAGAAGCATAATGAATATTAAATCAATTAGTTTAATGTTGAACATAGAAGCTGTTGGCAGAAAAGGACCTTCTGGTCCACCTAGTCTGCCCAAAGGTCCCTACCTACTGTGCTGCCATGGACCATAACTGATCTCCAGCCTTAACCGCCTACCACGCACCAGCCCTGTTACCAAGGTCCTTTTATGTGTAGCCCATGCATGTTTGAAACCTGTTACCATTTTGATACCCATTACCTCTGCTGGCAGACTGTTCCAGGTGTCCACCACCTTCTCTCTAAAGAAGTATTTCCTCACATCCCTCTAAGTCTCCCCTGCTCCACCATATATCATGCCCCTTGTCCTTGAACATCTCTTTCTCAGCAAATTGAACCTTCCTAAACCTTATTGATACCTTTGAAGTATTTGAATGCTGTTATCATGTCTCCCTTTCCTCCTTACCTCTAGAGAGTACATATTTAACTCCTGAGTCTTTCCCCATAGTGCTTCTGGTGCAGGCCATGCACCATTTTGGTGCCTTCTCTGCTGCCTGCACCCAATCTATATCTTTTCTGAGATGGCTGTGACCGCCAGAAGAAATGTTCACAACAGCAAATAGGGATCATAGTAACATTCAGAAAAGAGAAGCATAAAGAATAGAAATTCAATTAGTTTAACATTGAATCAGTTCAAGGAACTTTGCATTGCAGTCTGCATTTGTAGTCTAATTCCATTGTAACCATTAAAGTGTTATATTCCCTTCTCCCTATATATATCATGTGACTTTTATACATCCCTGGCAGTAGAAATATCTTCCTGTGGCTTACCCAGGCACTTAAAACAAGCAAGAAAAAGTCCTACTTTTAAGAAAAACTGCTTTCTTTCTTTTGACAGCTGTGTTGTCTAGCAGTACTGTGGGTTATCTCAGAGAGAGAGAGAGAGAGAGGGGAGAGGAGGGTTGGCTTTCTGTGGCTGCAGAGGCAGGGAAGAGAAATTAACCTAACTATTTTCAAGGAATACAATTTGATTTCATATATCACCTTATATGAATGATGTATCTTACAGCTGTGGTCTTAAGAGTTGGTGGCAAGTGAATTACTCCATACAGGTAAAGGGATACAGCTTCATCACAATATTGAAGGGTGGACATGTCATTTTATCAATAATTTAAAATAACACAAATTTAGGTTATTTATTTAATTATTTAAGTCTTTTGAAACTGGGTAAGTGCACTGATACAGGGGACCATTTTCAGGCACGACCTGGGCCACACAGGTGGCAGTTACAGAGGTAATAACAAGTTATACAATAAGTACAAGCAATGTGGATATACAGACATCATTGGTGAACAAAGTAGATATACAGACATCATTGGTGAACAAAGAAAGTAACATAGGAAAGTAAAATTATTGAGAGGCTAAAACAAACAATCAGTACATCATGATAAGCAACAATTATTATACAATTATTTACTAAGGATAAGCAGCCAGTGCAAAGTAATGCATGATGTAAAGCAAACAAACAAAAAAAACATTCAAGACAATAGCCAAGTGGGAGAGCCCAAGAAGACCCAGTGACGGATGTAAGACAGGAGTCCAAAGAAATAAAAGAGGGCAGGGGAGGCCAAAGCAGCCAAAGAGGGAAAATTCAGAAAGTGAAGGGGTAGGGTTATCCAAGCTAGCAACAGCATGTGGCCTCAACAAGCAGCCAGGATTTGAGATGTGTCTTGAAAGTGTCATGGGAATCCAGAGAGCGATGGGCATGGGGATTCTGTTCCACAAAGTGGGACTAGCTACAGATAACACTCTGCTACCCACAGCTGAGGAAACATTTGGGATATCCATAGGGGGACTTAGGATGCAGGCAGACACCTTGAGGGAGTTCTTGTCTTGAGGAGAGATATATAGGAGGCTTCAACATGTCTTATGGCACTGCCAGGAGGCAGCCAAGCCCTTAATCAAATCTGCAGTGTAGTGGAGCCAGCCAAGAGTCCGGTAGAGGTGGCAGTGGTGAGTGGAATATGGTGCCAGGAAAGTGAAATGACATATGTTATTGTACATACAGCAGAGCTGCATACACAATTCTGAGAATGTTTGAGTAGATAGGGGAGCAGTAGTCCATCAAGGGTAACAGGTTGCCTTGAGCAATGGCTAAATAGGCCTCGCTGTTCAGGAGTGACTTTATCCGATAAATTGCACCAAGTCTCTGGTTAATAGAGTGGATAACAGAGGAGATATGATTGGAAAAGGAGAGGGATGGGTCCAGAATAACTCCCAGATATTTGAAAGTTAGTACATTTTCAGCAGGGGTGGTAGCTTGCTAAGGAAGGCAGACAGGTCTGTGAATTTTTTATTGAAGGCCTCAGCCACAGTAATGGAGTTTCACATTCTTACTATGAGGGAAGCAAGTAAAATCAACCAGCATGGTTAGGAAACAAAGGAATTCACACCTCTGGATGAGTGGGAGGGGATACCAGCAAAACAAGTTTCTCATTTGCAAATGGTAGTAAATTATGCACTGAAACTTACAAAGAAAGAAAAAGGCCCATAAATAACTATGGAGGAGGTTTCAACTTGCAAAAAGGCAGGTCTGTGGAGGGTTCAATTAACTTCTCTCAAGCCAGAACAAAGGCTCATAAAACACTATGGAGGAGGTTTCAATTTGCAAAAAAGGCAGTACTGGGGAGGGCTTAACTTAAGCACTAAAACATAACAAACAAAGAAAGACCCATAAAACACTATGGAGGAGGTTTCAACTTGCAAAAAGGCAGTACTGGGGAGGGCTCAATTAACTTCTCAAGCCAGAGAAAAAAACAGTGTGCTCCAGCTGCCATACAGACAGGCAGTTTAATAAAGAAGCTTCAGCTGAGGACACTGTTTTGACACTCTGTCATGTTGTTTGGTAGGTAATTTATGCAGGAGTCCTTTTCCCAAAGTAAAACATCTGCAGGATATGCCCACTGTAGCCGTAAAAAAGTTAAGCAACTTTATCATTTGGGGCCCTGATGCTTGCCTTTACAAGTACTAAGGGACTATCTGAGTATCTAGTTATGTGCACATAGTATCCAATGTGTTGAATGCCAGTAGAAACCTGTTGTGCAGTCCTTTATCTGCCTTTTACGTACTTTGTGCCACTGTCAGGACACTCTTGACTCCCTCCTTCCCATATGTCACGCATTTCAGGAAACTCTTTACAATACAAGTCCAGTGGTTGCCATTAATCTCATAGTCATGACTAGCTACAGTTAGATATGGGTCATTCAGTTCAGTGGCAGAAAACTGATATCACCAAATGCCATGACTGGATATTATTACAGATTTCCATTGTTGTCATGACATGTTAAACTGTATCAAAGAAAAATATAGGGAAGTCATCCCTGATTTCTAAATAGTGTCCATCTTCCACACTCCTGCTTGTGTTGGTTCACATACAGTGCATATTATTGATTTCATCCAGGTACAGTTACAGTACTTTAAAGCTGGTCTCCAACTACTACAGTATATCAAAGATATGTTGCCTTGGTAACAAAAACAAAAGAAAAAGAAAAAGCAGAGTCGCTATTGTATAGCTATAAGCAACAACAGTTGAACACATTTTTACTGTAAATTTCTTTTTGAAAATTTGCATTTTCAGGTATGTTTTAGTCAACTTGCAAAGAATAACAAAATGTATTTACAATATCATACCTACTTTTCTGATGTCATATTAAGTGATATCCATATCTCCTCCAGTTCAATATTATTTGGTTGTCTGGGTATCATTCTCTTGAACATTTCTAGTGCTACACTTTCTACTCTTGAGCTATGTTTCTTTCCTATTCTGAGTAGCCAGCAGCACAATAGCTGAGACCCATCTCTGACATGAGCAATTGGATAAGAGTGAGAGAAGGTGGGCTTTGACAAATACAGTGAGATAATAATCCTTGAGGTCAGCAATAAATATTAATTACAGTACTCTAGTTTCCTTGCAGCAGACAGTGTTGTCATGGTAGTGCTGGGGACTGCAGAGCTTTTGTGTGATTACAGCTTGCAACCCAGACTGATAAGGCAGCAACACACTAGTCTCCTTGAGTTTTAAAATTTATGCAATTTGCCAAAACAAAAACATAAAAAAACCTAACACATATATTGCCCCTCTGCTTCATGTACTTAGCAAGACTGTAGCATCCATTAAATATATATTTTATATTGTTTAATCTTTAACTTTTTAAATTTCACAAATCTAATATTTTATTATATTTTTATCTGTTTGTTATATCGCAGACACATAACGGTAAAGGAGGTTAAGGAAGAGTAGGTACAGTAGACAGCTTATCTCATAACTGGGAATTGCTATGTGGTGTGTACACAGTGATGTCATCTAATTATGAATAGAAAGTGATGTCTTAGGAAGTAAGAAGGATGAGAACAGTGATGCTGGTAGCAGACCATGTGGTAATGACAATAACTCTTTTCAGCATCATCACAAGCTGATTTTGATATCATGAAATAGTAGCATGACCATTCCTGGTGGTGTGTGTCAGATGCATTCTTTCCATTGCTGAAAATGGCGTGGAGTGATGTTAGCACCCTGTTAGTGGTGCAAATGGGAATCAGAAAAGACTTGTGACCTGGGTGATGGAGTAGCAGATGTCATTTGATGTGAATAACATAATCAAATAATTTCAGAATCAATATCTGAATTACAAAGTCAGCTGACTGAACTACTGTAAATATACAGCCAGGGTTTGAAAAGATGGAGCAGAGCTTACAAGAAAAATTTACTTTACCTGAGAAGGAAACCATAGAGAGGAAGAAAACTTTACTAGAGATACCCAGGACCACACGATTAATCAGGTCTTAAAGTGGGAATGGCAATTACATTCTCAAACCAGGGGTTGTCATACAGTGAGGTCCAAATAATCTCACACACAGACGTGGTGAATATAACTCTTACAGCTCCATATCACCAGAACACAGAGCAAGTACCTCCACAACAACAAGGGAAGATAATGTAAGAAATGTCTTGTTTTAGACATAAATCAGATTCAGCAACAGAGTGCACTGAGAAAAGCAAACAACAAAATACACCCACAAAATAACAGGAGTGATAAAAGGGCAGAAGGTTGCAGAGTGGAGGTTCACAAGCACTACCTGAGGTGCAAATCTGGCTGATAGTTTGTCAGACTGAGTTTTCAGAATCACAGCCTAGCTTTCTAAGTAAAGGCCTATCTTTTGCATTGAATTCTAAAATTAATCCATTTACAATATATTGTAGGAGTGCGGTAGCACTCCTGTAGTGTGGGCTGCAATGGCACTTCTTTGTTAAACCACAATATTTGCACCTTAATAACATTGGTGTATTTTAACAAAATAGCCAAAATTTGGCATGTGCAGCCAGCCTGCCAGCGTTGCAAATCTTGAAAAGTTCTGTGGCAGCATCTTATACAGTTTTGAGATAAGGAGTCCTAAAAACAAAGAAAAACAGTTTTCTCCATACTTAACATGCTTTTTTGCTGTCTTCTACAGTCCATATGGTATGAAATGTTTTCATGACATTCTAAACGATGATGGGGTCTGTGCCAAGGGTGTGCCTTTCGATAGTTTGGTGAAAAATAACAAAACATTTTGAATTATAATGATTTTTGGCATAATGGCTAGTCTGGCAGGTAAAAAGTGCAATCATTAAAAACATTCACAAGTGTTAACAGGTCATAATTCATCATTTTAATCTAGAAACAGGTAAAAGAACACATTGGGAATGGTCATTTGCATGATTGACTTGCAGTGGGAGAATAAAACACTAGATAGATAGATAGATAGATAGATAGATAGATAGATAGATAAACAGATACTTTATTTGTATAGCACTCCTTTCCAAGGACTTAGAGTGCTTCACAATCAATACAATACAACAATTTTACAAGTATACAAAAATACAATAACAATCAGCACTAATATCCATTCAGACATAATAAATAAAACTATCTGTCTAATCAATCCCAATAAAATCAGTTATCTAAAAATTAAAAGCCTGGTTAATTAAATAAAAGTTTTAAACCTTTTGAAGGTATTCACCGAGGGTGCCTACTGTAGCTAGTTTAAGTAGTAGATTCCATAGGGTTGGTGCAGCTACCAAGAATGATAGCTCACGGAGTGGTTCAACCTCACTCTAGGAATATCCAGGAAACAACCCTCAGTGGAACAGAGAGCTTGGGATGGGCGGTGAGGCACAAGGAGCTCTTGCAGGTAGACTGGTCCCCCTTCAGGTACAGCTTTATAGGTCAGTAACCCAACCTTGAAGGTAATCCTTCACCTAACGGCAGCCAGTGCAGTTTGTGGAGGACTGGTGTGATATGATCATACTTATACACACCATCAATAATCTACCACCATGTTCTGCACCAGCTGCAGTCAGTAGAGGTTGCCTTCAGATAGCCCTAGGTACAGAGCATTGCAGTAATCCAGTCTGGATGCTACAGAGCGTGTACTAGTGAGGCTAGGTCCTCACGGGGTGGGGGTAACAGGTTCTGAATCTGGGCAATGTCCCTCAGATGTTAAAATCCACTCTTAATAATGGCCGACACCTGAGCATCAAGTATCAAGCCACTGTCAAGGTTCACACCAAATGCTTCACCCGTTTGGAAGGAGTCAGCGGCACCTCCCAGTACAAGACTAGGTGGTCTCCACAACCCCCACCCCAATGACCCAGGTCCACCACCAGCACCTCTGTCTTGCCTGGGTTGAGTCCCAGCCAGTTATGGGACACCCAAGTCCAGATCTCAGACAGGCAGCTGTTAAATACAGAGTCTGCCATCTAGTTACTTGGTGCACAGGACAAATACAATCCGGTATCATCTGCATAGCAGTGAAAACCCAGTCCATGCCTGAAAATGTCTCCTAATGGCAGCATGTACACTGTGAACAATATGGGCGACAAGACCGACCACTGTGGAACCCCACAGGTAAGAGGCTTGACCTTGAAATAGCCGCCATTTATTTTTACAGTTTAAACTTCCTAACATTAAAAGTAAAATCTAATTATGTTATTTAAAAACAAACACCTGAACCTAGCTAAATGAGACCTGTTCAGCTAGATTCTGCTATTTGTTTAAAAAATAACTACCAGAATTACATTTTCTGGACAACAAAATCTTGAGTGTCCAGCTTAGCAAGAGGAGTCCTTGACTTGCATTCTTCGATATAAGAACAGTGTTACTTTCTTGACTTCTTGCTGCAGCTGGAACTCATGCTATGGGCAGCAGTGAGAGCAGTGAACCACCTTTACCTGATGTCTAGTGGCACCTGTTTCCTGTTTTTGAAACAACAATATGCAGCCAGAGCCATTTTCTAAATTGTTAAAATAGTGGTACCTTTTATTTGGGGATGTTAAATAAAGCCATTTGATGTACTCAAAGACATTGGATTAATCATGCAACATCGCCAGGCAGTAACAATCAAACCTGGTTTAGTAGCAACATTAAGTTTTGTACAGTACTGTCTATTTAATAATTCAGGAAATAATTTAGCCTAAGTATAAGAGAAGGGCATCCATACTGTAAATAGAAACAGAACAATAGCACAAATAATGCAAAGTTAACATGTTTTACTGTCTGATTCATTTACTGACAATCTCTGGTAGTGCCTGACAGCAACTGTGAGCAAATGGATATCACAGTCAAACTGGGAGAACTTCAATTCCTCCCCAGGCACAGGCTCCAAAGAGACACAGGCCTACATTGCCGATTACCTCCCACAGGCTTTTCAAACCAATCAAAGCCCATGGCTACCAGAGGGACCCAGCTGTAAGAGTGAGGAACCTGTTGAATCTAATGGCTGTTTTTTTCTTCTGTTTACCAGAGAAAATTCTAATCTAGAAATGTCAACTAGTTGTACATGCTTCCAGGTATGTAAGTATTCAACCCCTCTTGCTTGCCTAAAAGTGACTGTGAGAAGTAAAGAATTGGGTGTTTCATTACTCCAACCTTGGTACAATGCCACAGTACAATGCCACAAGGTAGCTCCAAGATGGCACCTGTGATAATGCCAACTTGCCAACTACAGCACCATCACTCTCTTCTGGCCACACTCACAACACCTTTTTCTTTCCCACATCTTACGCTGAACATCAGCTGCCACAGATGTCATTCTATCAGATTCTGACAGCTCAGTTTCAGCCATGCCCTCAAAGCTGCCAAGCTTACCTGACTCTCAAATAGTGCTCTGGTTGTTAGGAGAAGGGCTCCCCACCAATCATCCTCGAGGGCTGGTTGTCCCTAGATGCTACCCAGTCTGGTCATTGTGCATCGCTTCATGTTTGCACAGCTGTACAAGTCTGACAACCTACATGCTCAATCATGACTGTTTCTGCATGGGTGCTGCACATCAAAATTGCAAACTCCAGCAACACTCAACAAGGATCACAGAATTGGCTCCCATTCTCCACGGAAGTGCAGGCTGACTTCCACATGGACTTTGTTGGCTCCCTGTATTTGCTCAACCACTCCACATCGAGGACCAAGACAACATGGGAATAATTTTAATACTCTGTATGTGGAGAGAAAGAGGGAGAGAGAGAGAGAGAGAGAGAGAGAGAGGCACTATAGGGACATGGGTCAGTTTGTGACCCGTCCCCTCATCAATGTTCATTATCCATCCTGATTCCTCACCTGTGTTGTGAGCCGTCCCTGTTGTCCCATCCTACATACACCTGATCCTCAATACACACTGTGACAGACCACTGGGACCCTGACTAAAGAATTAAACCAGTGTCAGACAGTGACTTACCATGAGAGGTTGAAGACTCATGGAGTAGACTCATTTGATAAGGTTCCAAATTTTGGTGTGCAGTTGCCATGCTGCTGTTTAATTACTGGCCCTTTGGACTGTGGTCCCAACTGCTGGAGGGAGGATTGTGCTGCAGTGAGTGCTCCCACTCCTTCCATGATGTTTAGTAGTTAATTTAGACTTCAATACCTGCAGCTGCAGCTCACTGGCAGCTGGCTACAGTTGCTCACTCAGTGGTGTCTAGTGGCATGCCCCCACCCGCCAATTGCCATCCACATGATAAAGCAATATGTCCTTGGTGTCTGGTGGCACCACCACCTCCCAATCACTATCCATGCCTCAAATAAAAAAAAGCCCCTTGATGTTTTTCAAACCTACCAAAACAAAAATGATGCCTCACCTATCAGACCCCCTACCTCCCACTCAGCACCCACCACCACACAACCCCAGTACACCCCACACACCATCACTCACTTGAACATGTCACAGGAGAAGATCCAATCTCAATCAAAGACACATTTTGCTGCTGGGACTGCTTACTGCAATATGAGACAATAAGGTAAATGTGATTCAATGTAAATGAACAATGACAGTGGAATTGAATAAATTCCACCAAGAAGGTGATTTTGTGGCTGCTTGGTGAAATCACCTTTTGGCAGGATTTGAATGTTTGCACCACCCTTGTTCATGAAGTGGGGTAATTAGAAGGATATATTGAAAATTTGAGGTCAGAATATGTAAAAATGGTAAAGTTATGAGCATCTAGCGAAACTTGCTACACACGCTCGTAACTTTGGAAATGTTAAATATTTTGATCCAAATTTTCAACATAGCATCTTATGATACTACTTCATGAATGTCACAGCTGTCATTTTCCTAAATCCTGGCCAAAATGTGTTTTCGCACCTGTGCCATGGAATGACATTGCAGTTACATGGAATTACATTTTGGCAGGAATTTGAAAGTTTTCAGTACCAGGTTCATGAGATGGGGTAATAAGAAGGCTATGCTGACAATTTGGTTGCTGTTTCTCCACAGCAACATACTGTACATATATGCATCTATGAAGGGATGGGAGTGCAGGCCCATGCTTCAACAGGCAAATAAGGATATGCTTAGTCTATCTCAAAACTATAGATGGATGGGAGCACACAGCAATGGGAGGTCCCTGCGCTCCAATAGGCAAATAAGGATACAATTAGACTATCTCAGAAAATGCAATTCTTTGCAAAAAAAAAAACTATGTTATTGCATCTGTTAGGGTTCAAGATAAAGCAACAAAAGTTGGGAAATGTGATGTTAGGATTTCTAACTGTAACACCCTGCTCCACCCATGAAGCGAATGAGGAGTGGAGTCTACCTTGAGGTTGTTTACCATAATACTCTCCCATTCTGTGCAGTCATGAAACAAACACACCTGTATCCATCACATCTCAGCTTTTCTTTTACTGCAGTGTAGTGAGCCTTACGGTTGACAACCCCAAGGAAGACTTCTTCCCTCATCCCTTCTGGGGTGGGGCATGGTTGTTAGAGCCAGGAACATTTCCTACTTTTGTCACTTTATCCTGAACCCTAAATGATGCATTAATGCAGTCTTTTGCAAATTTTTATGGAGAGAGAGAGAGAGAGAGAGAGAAACTACTTAGAAAACAATCTGTATAAAAGCATTTTGCACACAAGTCCATCATGTGATTCAGGGATCTAGTAGCAGTTGGGGACACCATTTAAGAAGAGTATTTACAGGTATTGATTTATTTTCTTTGAAAAACAAACTCTGTCCAGAGCCGATAGGGCTGCAGCTAAGTTCGCAGAAGAGTGGTCGGAGTTGCACAGATGGGGAACTGCTTGCAGCCACACTGAGAATGTGCAAGCTGGAGATCCACACATCTGTTTTGAGCTCTACTGGTGTTCTTGGACCCTGAGATCACTTAGTTGGGGTCCAGAGACACGAGGGCTGTGGTGCAGAAGCCTCAAAACTATTTGTTTAAAGAGTGCCAGTGACGCTGTGGAACTGAATATATGCATAATAATGAGCTGCTCTTGAATATTAATGAACCCACTTCATATGTAGCTCATTATTATGTATATATTCAACCTCAAGTGGTCATTGGCACTCTTTAAATAAATAGTTCTTTGGTGGATACTTTAGAAATTTTACAGTGTCTGACATTGCAGGTTTTTCTGCTTCTTGCTTTAGACTAAGTACTCTCTAAGCATGTTTAATGCCAAATTTGAAATCCTCTGCAAGCCCCAGTTCCATTTGCAGTCATGTACATAGGAAAACATTGAGGTTCCAGCCTCTGCATCCTCTGAAAAGCCAAAACATTTGCCCGTGCCTCAGCATACTCTGTCTTCAGCTCATTTCTTTCTGTCTTTGGCACAGATACAGAATGTACAGCCCATGCTTGCCAAGTCCTCCTGCACCTCAGGGAGGTGCAGTGCTTAATACAAAATCCCTGTTTATATGTGACACCTTGGAATCTATCCCATGCAGCATTTTCATGCTGCTTGCAGAAATCGCTTTGATGTGCAATCCTGCTCCTGAACAGGAGTTGGCCTCTTCGATTGCTGAGCCGACGGTGCCATCAGAAGCCCAAGATGGGGAAATACTTCAGCTTCTAAGCTTGCAGGCTGGTTGGGACAGTTTACATTGTGATTTGTCCCATCTCTGTGTCTTTTTCAGTACAGCCATACTTTCCAAGTGCTCTACCACTGTTTTCTAAGTTTGAGAGCATGAGTCTATGCAGGATAGTGCTAGATTAGAGGTGAGGAAGAGTCAGAGCAAATGCTCAGTCCATTATCTTAGGCAGTGACATCACCAGACATACCTAGTTTTTATACTTTGTGCTTCAGTCCTAATACTTGTGTTAATTTAGTTCTTTGTAATTATAATATATTATACACAGTGAAGTCAGCAAGGATGCAGTGATCTTATCAGTTTCTGTCAATGACACAATGCAAAATGCTGCACTAAGACAATATCATTCCATGGCAATTATTCAAATTATCACAGAGCACTGCATCCTTGATGACTCTGCTGTATGCAGTGTATATATATATATATATATATATATATATATATATATATACACACACACACACACACACACACACACACACACACACAGAAAGAAAGGAAGGAAGGAAAGAAAGACAGACAGACAGACAGACAGACAGACAGACAGACAGACAGACAGACAGACAGACAGAAAGAAAAGAAACCTTGATAAATGCATGTAATTAACAACATTTCACTTTTTGAGCTTATGCTTCCTGAGCCTACAATACCAACAGCGACACTTCATTATTTACTTGCATTTATCTAAAAACAGAGTGGATAAATTAAAAGTCAGGGAATGGCACAGTGTACAGTCAAGCAGTTTGAACAATCCGCTTGCCAGCAGTTAACTGGGGAGGAATGTGGTAGTCAGATCTCTCCCAGGAAAGCAAAATGTATTTATTTATTTTTTAATCAGGTATTGAAAACAAGACAGAAGATATCTAATGAGAGAAAACTGACATTGGATACTATTGTCAACTCCAGGGTTACATTTTGACACCTTACTACAGCATAATCCTGGAATACCAGCAGTGACACTTTGCTATTTACTTGCATTTAACTAAAATTGGGGACTGGGTTAATTAAAGTAGAGGAATTGTAGTCCTTTAATACAATCTCGTTGGACAAAGATAGAGGAATGGACTTTGTTTTTTTTCCTTGTCCCTCCACATATACAAAACATAGCACTCTTGTCCATCCCACATATAGAATAAAATAGCACTGTGGGTCTGCTGCAATAAATACAGACAGCGGAGTTATTCATGTCCCATGGAGAAGACTGTGGTGCAACTCAATATGTTGTTCAGTTGGAAGGAATGCGCTGAGTCCTTTTTTGACATCAAGAGGTCTGCAGGGTCGCCCAATGTAGCCGCATACAGAGCAGCATGGATTAGATGGTATAATAATACTATACAGGAATGCACACCACTCTAGATATGAAAGAGAGAAAGTCATCTATGCACAGAACTCCAAAAAAAAGGTATCGGCACAGCTAGTAAAATTGAACCAACCATTAACCTATAGGGAATATTCAGGATTGGTTCAGACATAATGACCTGCAAAAACTTTATCGCTACAGGTTACTGATTGTCATGATCAACCTCTCACCAAGGGAGCATACCCTTTGGACAGGAAACAAGCAACAAGAGCTGGACAGTATGAAGGTAATTATGTAAGGAGAGCAGGATAAGGAGATGTGTAAGGGAGGAAGGACTTCCATTGTGGGTTGCACTCTTTCCTCTGGAATGGAAGATCATGGGTTCTAGCAACCGACTATGAGAATGGACAATACAAAGAGGCAGGAGTGGATGGAGCAGGGAACCTGAGGACTAATTAAGACAACAAAACCAACAAAATGGATAGCACCATCAGAACCAGATTACATCCATCTGACTACATAATAGTGTATGAGTGAAACAGGTGGAGAGTGCAAATAAGCGGTATACAGAGATTGAACATATGTAGGAGTTGCACAGATAGAGGAATTTTATATAAACAGAATGCAGGCTAAAAAGGTGGATGAACTATCTAGCCAGCTAACAAAGTAAATATGTAATGTAAGAGTTTATTGATCGGTCAAAGACCTTTACAATGAAAAGCATGTACAACATATAAAATACAGATACATCCATGTTTAAAAGTTATGTTTAAATATATAATATCTATCCAAGCAATTAATTCAAACCACAGGTTAACTAATGTCTTTGAAGTTGTGCAAATCATCAATAAATAAAAACATAATTTGGTGTGCCTTTTCAACATTCCTTATATGTATCCTAATAACTGCAGCATTTAGACAATCTGAGAACAGTCTATACAGCAAATTTCTTAGTAGAAACTGTGTTAAGTTTCACAGTCATACTTATGTGAAACCATCCACAAACAGAGCACAGTTACACTAACTGGGCTGGATAGTCAGACTGCGTCGGGCAGTGGCACAAGCCTGGGCGCAGCACAACTGGGCTGCACCAGGGCATGGACCAGGCAATATTCAACAGTGCTACGCCATGGCTCAGCACCATTGAATATGGCACAGATTGCACACACACTGTGCATGGCACAGTGGCATGGCGCCAGTGCATGACAGGGAACTGGAGCAGGGGATGCGCCAGCGCAAGTGCAGTTGCGTGAGGCTCATCACCTTGATATTCAGCATGGGGCATGCAAATGAGGCCATTATGCATGCAATGCACAAATTGAGCCATTTGCATGTCATTATGGTCCCATTGTATGCGATGCACGATCCCCGAAACTTGCACCTGGCACCCTGCCAGAATTGCAGCCATCGAGATCGTCACCCTAAATGCCAAAGAAGTCCCCCTCCCATACACCTGATGCGTGGGCAAAAGTACAGATATTATCCCTTGTGGTCTAGTAGGAAGCCCTTACCACCCGATCGCGGGCATTCATAGAACATAACCCTGGTGGTCCAGTGGTGAACCCCTATCGCCCAATCACAAGCAGGTTGAAATTCATAGCCCTGGTGGTCCAGTGGTGATCCCCCATTGGCGATCACAGGCAGTTGTAAACTCATATCCCTGGTGGTACGGTGGTATGCCCCTCTGCTTCCTGATCGTGGGCACAGTAAAATGACCTATCCCTTGTGGTCCAGAGGTGCCCCATCCCCAACCGCCACAGTGGTCCCCCCACCCAGCACCCCTTTGTCATCAGCGGGTGGCAGCGCCCCACCCGCATGCCTCCTGGCCGCCTGTTGAATGACAGCATACAGTATGATCTGTATGCCTATTGATCCGCTGTGTGGACCAATGGGTGTGCAGACCATACTGTACTACAGAAGCCCAGTATGAGAATGACGCGTTCATTCACAAATCGGGCTTTGTACTACAGTATGGTCTACATGGACCAATAGGTGTACAGATCATACTGTATGTCATCATTCAGCAGGTGGCTGGCGCATGCGTGGGGTGCTGCCACCCGCCGATGGTGGGTGCTGGGTGATGGGGGACCCCTGTGGGTGGGTGTGGAGGGGGCTACCACTGGACCACCAGGGACAGGTCCTTTCAATGTGCCTGCGACTGGTGAGAGGGCGCACCACTAGACCATCAGGGATGTGAGTTTACAACTGCCCATGATCAGGTGATGGGGATTGCCACTGGGCCACCAGGGCTATGACTTTATCCCTGCCCACAATTGGGTGATGGGGCAGGGAGGCACAATGCTCCCAGGGCAGGGTGCTTGTGGACGGTGTTCCTGCTGGCCGGTGGCCACCACAGCGGTTGCTGTTGTGTTGTGCCATGCACTACATCTGCCGACCTGTGGGTGGCTGGCATTTGAGCTGTTCTTTTTGGCTAAACTTTGTGCACCAGTGTACTGACGCATGTGGGGATTGCACCAGCATATGCACCACATCCCAGGCTGAATATCAGGATGTGCCGCATGTGCATGGGCATGCCCTGAATCTGTGCCACATACAATACCAATGCCCCAGTGCATCGGGGTTGCGCCGCACAGCCTGCCCTTTGAATATCATGGGGGCACATTGGGAGTTGCACATGGCACAACCCCTTTGAATATCCAGGCCACAGTTTACAAATAATAATTCAACAATTAAATCAGTCAATAAAGCAATTCCCTGAAGTATAATTCATCAATAAAGAAACTCCAACTAAATTCCTTGACAGTGTGCTTTTGAACAGTCTAACAGACAGTCTGTAAAACAGATTCCTGATGCAAATCATGCTAAACATTTTAATCATATTTTATATATAGTCACTAAGTAAGCAGCAACACTTTTTATAATCATATCATCATTAGCAGAAAACAAGATATTCAGTAATAAGTATTCACCACAAGAGTATATGGTTTTCAGTAGTGGATATAACCATTTTGTTCTTGGACTAGAGTTCCATGTGCATTCAAGAATAACATGCTTTAAATTTTCCACCTCTGATCTATTACATTCGCAACAACAAGTCAGACAATCTTTCTCCTTCCTGTACTTAACTGTTAAAACTTTACTTGGAAAAATTCCATGCGGTGTTTTGTATATAATTTCCTTTGTTTATTATATGTCAAAACATCCATATAGTGTCTGTACTGATGGAACACATTGTTCCATACTAACCAGTTTGAAATAAGCAGTTTTCAATGCACCTTAGATCTTTGTTATTATAATTTTCTGATAATTTCTGAGTTACATAGTTTTGATATTTGCAACTAATAATAATTCCTTGTTCTACATATGTTTAAGGCCCTCCTATTACGCCAGGCCTTTCCTGATCCAGTTGTTAGTCTATTGGTATAGACATAGTTCTCGACACCCCTTTTTTAGCTTATTTTCTGTGATAAATTTTTATCTTGTAGATTTGATTGTTTATATGTTTTCTTTTCTTTGCTATTTATGGATTTATTTATGTATATTTGCTTATTTGACTTGTACAGCACCCAGATCCTCTGGGATTGGGCGTCTTTTAAATAAATATTGCCTTGCCTTGCCTGTTTCAAAGTTGTCCAACCCGTTTTCTTTTAAAATGCTAGAAACTCTTTTAACCATCCTGACTAGGACAGTCCATTGTATGTCCATTCATATTTTCTTTTAAACATATGTATGGGAGGCGCTGTTTGTCTAGTTGCAGGAGCTTAATCCAATAGTTTATTTTCCATGCACAAACTACTGCAATAATACTAATCGATCCTAATTCTGCTCTGATCCCTGTAGCAGGTACAGATTGACCCAATCCAAGACTAGATCTTAATATGTTTAGAAATAGGATCTCCAAAGATTCAGATTTTGGTTAATCAGATCTCTACATTATAGAAAGCCTGAGTATTGTATTTTGCCTTTGCTGCCATAATTAATGGTTTGATTGAACTGCCCCCATACTTTTGTTAAAAAGATTTAATGAATTAGCTGTTTATTTTAACTCAAGTTTCAGTATGTCAAAATGCTTTGACCATGTTCCACTTGATGTCAAGGTAAGACAGAGGTAGTTATATAGATTTACTGTTTTTAACCTTAGTTTACCTATATGCCACATTTTAGTTTGTTTTCTTGCTCCCATAATCATTGCCTGGCTTTTTGTTTCATTAATTTTCAATTTGTAGTTATTAGCATATATTTGCAGTATTTCCACCTTTTGGAAAGTCCTGACTGTGTCAGAGATATGAGAACCAAGTTGTGAGCATATGCAAGTGTGGCACAATTTTCCCTTAATATTTTTGGTGTGTCTGTTTGTGAATTTTTAGTTGTATTAAAAGTCTATTTATGTAGATATAGAACAGTGAGGGTGCCAGTACATCCCTGGTGAACTCCTTGATTAGTGGGGATTCTGACTGGAGTTTGTACACCGACTTTACCTGACCTGTGCCCATGTACCAGTATATAATCCTTTATAATATGTATTAAATGTTCTGATATACACCAGTCTCTCATTTCTGCCCATAATTTTTGCTGTGAGATCATATCAAAGGCTGAGCTGAAGTCTATAAATGCTAAATATATATTTTGTTTTCTAAATTTAAAGTATTTCTCATACAGATGATGAAGTATGTAACAATTATCAGTGGTTAGGTAGCCACCATGACATCCACTTGATATTCTGACAAGTCCCCAGATTAAAGGATACCTAAACAAGCAGTTTTTAAAACTGCAAACTCCAAAATCTGGCTTTATTGAGGTAAAGCAAAGGCTACTGTTTACATTTATGCTAAAACTGCATTTATGTAATAACATAAATGTAGTTTCATAGCTTTTGAAAATGTAAACATCAGCCTTTCACTTACAAAAACAGCCTTGCCTTCTCCCTAAGATGTCTGCAACTGTGTTGAGTGATGAGTCATGATGACATCATTAGAGCCACAGCCAGAGACCAATATAGATTCCTATAGGCTAACTATACTTTGTCTTTTAAATAGTTTTTATTTTAATGGGTTCACCACAACATATCCAAGACACACTGTCTTAGGGTAGCTGGTCCATTCCACTGGGGTGTCAAACAGACAAGGCATACTGATGAGTCCTGGTAGGACGAAACACGTGTCTATGTCATCTGTTAGCACTCTTTGCAAACTGTGTGAGAGGCCTTTCGGCACCATGCAATTCTGCTTAAAGTTGAACCAGCATAACACTCTGTGGTGATTTGCATATGCAGCCCATGATGCTTTGCATTGTGTGGGCATGTGTGATTTGGTATATTCTATAGGCTAACTAGTACTTCTTCCCTCTGTTTTGAATTGTTTTACTAGAATGATCAACACCATGTGTTAGTATGTGGATTATTTTGATCAGTACATGTTAGGCTATGATTTTGTTCATTATATTTACTTTAACTTGCTGAAAATGGTTTGCAATCTAGCTAACTTTCTCTTTGGCAAACTGCAGAACAGTTCAACACTTCAAATATCTGATGATCTAGAGGTTATGTGATGCCCTGAATTTTCTTTTGTTAACCGGGAGACATTATGCTGAAACCTTGTTTACAGATATGGCCTGTCAGCACAAGGAAGTTAGCGACTTGCTCAGAGTCATGCAGCGAAGTACCAGTCTGGTCCAATTCAAAGCTCATGCATGCTTGTTAATCCACAAAAAATGTCTCTTGTATTCTTTTCAAGTGAACCCACTGCATCTAACCTGGCTTCTGCTGAACACCCCACCATCCATACCGTGTCCTTAGTACTGCCTGCAGCTGCATATGAGCTTGGGTCTCAAGAAGAAATTATCACACCTCAGACTGTAATCGTATACCTAAGAGAGTTGTGCATACCTACACCAATATGGATCATCAGCTGGCACTGTTAAAAATATCTCCCAAATCACACTTAAGTACATTTTTCAATGTTTGACTTCTGCTCCCACAGTAAATTTGGTGGATCACCACCCTCCTGCACAGTGAAAGCAGTATGTACAGTTCCCTGTTGTGTTTTTGTCCCAACTCATTAACCAACAATTGGGTCTTTGTGGAGGGCCAAGCAATAAGCCTCAGAACTCACCAGAAAAACTGATGTTCATGCCCTCATAGGGGCTGTGGATAACTGGATTACTATGGATAACAATATTATTAGCAGGAGAGCATACTAATGTCTTGAGTGACTCCACCAGACTTCCAGTGTTGGTCTACTCCTTTACCTGTGATCTGCAGAACCCAGCAGGACAGTTCCTGCAAATCTTCTCCTGTACTTTTAGTGCCCTAATCCACAATGCAAGCTGGTTGGCTACCACCCTTCTAAATCTTGAATGATCTATAAACAGCTCCTCAATACTGTCCTAACAAATGTCAACACCCTCTCCCACCTGAGGTAATCTCCCTACACTGAATTCAAGTAATACTTTAAGTGCAGCCCTGCCACTGAGTATTTGTCATCACTGGCTGCTCTCTTTCACAGTCAGGTAGTGATCTTGGTGCTAGCAGCCCTACATTTCAGATCTCACAATGATCTGCCTAAACATCCCTTCCTGTCTTCCCCCTAACACCTGAATAGCTGCTTACCCCTGCTGGAATGGCCTCTTTGGTCACTCTCTGGCATTCATTCTTCTCTTCTGTCCCCACACCCAAAACTGGTGAGCTCCTGCACTCTGCATCCTTGAATATGGTTAGTACAGTCACCCGTGTCATTTTTACATATTAATAATACACATGATCTTCTGGTAAGCCAGGCTGATAGCAGCAGGGCACAAGGGGAAACATAGGTATTCCTACCCATATAAGAGTGAATCCACCTATAATTAGCACAATTAAATGATATGCATAATGATGTGAACACCAATCATTTAATAGTGCCTAATCAAAGGTAACCTAGCTTTTTAAGGCTAGGAAAACCTATAATTCCCTTTTTCCTGCTGCTATCAGCCTGACTTACTGGAAAGATTTGTTTATTTTTGATATGTCAAAAGACCTGGGGACTATACTACCTAATTCATGATGCAGAAGGTGATGAGCTCACCAGTTTTTGGTGTGGGGAGAAGTAGTGAGAATGAATACCAAAGGGGGACTGAGAAGGCCACTCCAGCAAGGCACTGCTATATTCAGGAAGGAGAAGACAGAAGTGGAGAAATATGAGCAGATCACTGTGAGAAAATATGTGGGGCTGCCAGCACCATGATCACTAACTGACCCCTATTGTCCTGGCCAACATTCCCTTCCCATAAAACCAGTTCATGTAATTGTCCAAGGCTGTGTGTGGGTATTAATGTGTGAACTGGCTGCCACTCCACATTAAGTCACTTCACTACCAGTCTAGCATTACTTGTAAAGCACTTTGGGATACAATGTGTATGAAAGCACTATATAAATACTGATTATTTTATTATTTCCCATGGATGAAGGAGAGAAGACAAGATAAGCATATTTTTGATTTCCAAGAAAGAATTAACTCTGTCATTGGACTACAGAAGAACTTTGTTACAAACAAGTGGTGGATCTACGGGGTGGTGAAGGGTGCTGCTGTAACCCCCCATTGTAAAGTACTCACTTGCTGCTGCTGCTGCATTTCACTTTGTTGAAGAAGTCTGATTTATTGACTGTACAAATGTTTACATTCAAAATATGGATTACATTTGTAGTTTCAGTCAAAACATGCTAGAAATGCATAGTAGGAGAAAATATAAAGGATTCATAAAAATGTTAAAAGTGCATATCAAGTATGCACACTCCTGGTACTCCTCCCCCTCCCCAATTGTAGCAGCCTGGATCAGTTATAACCACTAGACCACCAGGTTATTCAAGATTTGTACTGTACTGTGGTTTGCCAAAGAGAAAGTCTGTTGGATTAAAACACAATTTCAGCATGTTAAAGTAAACAAATGAACAGAACCATAGCCTAACATGCATATTGATCTAAATAATGCACATGGTTTTGGCAATTTTGGTGAAACTATTCTATACACAGGAAAAAAAGCTAGTTAGCACTATAGAGAGCCATATAGCTCTTTGACTTTGGCTCGATTATGCCATCACTTAACACATTTGGCAGCAATTTTAAGAAGCAGGTAAGGCAGTTTTTGAAATTGAGCGCTGATTTTCATTTTCAAATGCTTTGGAACCACATTTAGGTAACTTATATAAATGTAGTTTTAGCATTACAAATTCAGCAGCCTTTTCTTTAGTCTTGTTTGAGGTCAGATTTTTGAATAGTTTGTTCAAAATATTGTTTAGGTACCCTTTAACTATTTGTTGTCTTAACCTCTCTAAAATGATCTTTGGAAAAATTTTCCCATTATGTCTAGTAGAGAGATAGGTCTGTACGTTGCTGGATTGTTTTTATCTCCTTTTTA
Source organism: Neoceratodus forsteri (assembly GCA_016271365.2). NCBI lineage: Eukaryota > Metazoa > Chordata > Ceratodontiformes > Ceratodontidae > Neoceratodus > Neoceratodus forsteri. The sequence continues at coordinate 1,321,140,426 of CM028132.1, forward strand.
TAGATAGATACAATCACATCTCCTTTCCAGGATTCCAGAAATGTTAAACTTGTACAACATATATTAAAATATTTAGTTAATATATTTGACCATAAGAAGGAGCTGCCAGATATACTTTGGCAGGTATTAAGCCTGGCCCTAGTGCTTTCTTTTTTGTTTTAGCTTAGCAATGATAAAAAGTTTCAGCATTTGTTATTGGGTTAAATGTGATCTTATCTGCCCTGTACTGACTATACATTCTCTAATATTAAAGTCATAGAATGTAGCTGAATAGTATTTAATCCATTCATCAGTGGAATATAAGAGTCAACTTCATATTTTAAATGATCTGTTCCTTTTGCTACTAAAAGCCAATAGGATTGTTGATCTTTATTCTTTATTATTGTAAGCATTCTGTCCCACTGTTTAATATAATATTCACTCTGTTTTTGTGTGTAACATTAGTTTGTATTCTCCTTTCTTTATTCAGCATTTTACTTTTTGTTCTTAAGTCCATATTTTCATTGATTTAACTAGTCTATTTAAATCCTTTATTGCTATACTGCAGTCTTGGTCAAACTAAGTATCAACTTTCCTTTTGCACAGCTTGTTGTATTTGCAGTCTTCAATACATTTTTATATTATTAAGACAGAAGGTAATTTTTGTCATTTAAATCTTTCTCTGAATTAGCACTTATAATATTGTTTTTAAAGTCTGTATTATCGCTAATATTATTTTTCATCAGTTTTGTTCCACCTTATTTCATTTTTATTCCTGATCTCTATCATTAAGTCCGTCTGATCATTTTGTTTTCACTGGGTGAGATCTTAAACTTTAATGTTAGTGGGAAGTGATCACTGTCCATACACTTATCAATTACACATGATCCCAAAGTCCATTTCCCCATTCCAAAAGGCAAAGTCCAGCACTGTAGGGCCATATCAATCAATTAAATCAATCAATCAATCAAAATCTTTATTTATTCAGGCGAACATCATTGAGCATAGCTCATTTACAAGATGGACCTGATTGGTCATAAACAACAAAATGGTTTAAACTCACAAATATACAAATATAGAATAAGTACAGTAACAAAGACTTTTAAGAATAAACAACAAAGAATGAACAAATGCGATAATGTACACATATATACAAGGCAAGTAAACAGTGGTATTGGGCACCAGATCAAATGTGGAAAAAAGTAATGGTTAGGGGTTTATGAGGTAGATAATATAGAAGTTAATGGGTGATGCATGGACAGATAAGGAGGGGAATCTAATGGGGCAGGGGTGAAAAGGGGACTGAAGAGGCTAGGAATTGTGGAAGCAATTGCATATCTCTGGGAAAAGGTTTAGGTATAGCTTTTTCCATATGAGGAGACATGCATGTAATTTCCATTAATATCACCTTTAATTCTGCCAGACAGGGCCAGAAAATGCACTTTAAGTATATTTATTAACTTAATGCCTGTATTGCTTATTTTCTGGTCCAATGTTAACCTAGAATACTGTTGTACATTCTTATCACACCAGTTGTGATAACAGCTGTCAGTGTATCCATCAAAATTTCCAATTCTGGCATTAAAATCACTACATACAAGTGTCTTTCACACACAGTTATAGCCCAATCTGTGTATATTACTTCATCTAGTAATTCCATAGTCCTCATTATAGTACTTTGATGCTGATGGGGGATATAGACATTTATAATATTAAGCTTTCCTTGATGATATTGTACTGTAAAAGCTTGCATATTTTTGTTTGAAATGATCATATAAACTTTGAGATTTTTATCAATTTTGAACCATGAAACTAATCCAACCAGCATGTTTTCCTGTAATTGCAGACCTTACAGCTGGGGCATGGAATGTCTGATAGCTATTCCTGGATGCATCACTATCATGTATGTGCCAAGTTTCTTGTAAACATGCTATAGCAAACCCTTCATATACTTGACCCCTTCCTCATCTGAATTTTTTTTGTAATCCAGAAATATTCCAAGACATGACATCATATGGAACTGTTTTTGAGCTGTTACTTTCTTTTAGCCCAGTATTGGATAGTCATGTTTCTGTACTCAGTGGGTCAAACCTATTTTGTTTTGTACAATCACAAAAGATCATCAATACCATCCATTTCTATCTTATTCGCTGGTATTTGATTTTCTGCCTGCATCCCTCTTTGATGTTCTTCCTGATTTGTACTTGTTCTATAGGTATTATATGCAGTCCCATTGAGTCTAGTATTCTGATATTGTCCATAATTTTATTGTACAGACTATGAAAGTGAATTGTAAGTATTACTTGTTCATAATCATAACCTGCATCCACTCTGGAGGCAGATAAAGCTCCCAGTCATCAATTGAGATGTTTAGACATTGCTCTAACAGGTCTACAACAACCTTTTAACTTACTGTTGTCCTCATTTTAATTTTACTTATACCAGATATTGTAAGTGTGTTAGTTATCCTGTCACCACTCTTGTTGTTTATACTGTTATTCAATTCCAATAGAGTAAAGCTATCTATTATTTGCATCCCAATTTTATCAATAGTGTTGCTCTCTGTAAAATTATTGCAGCAATTTCTGCATTTTATATCAATACACCACTTGGCCATTCTTTTGTTCATTTTCCCATCTGTGTACTTCTTTAATTATTAATTCAGAAGTATCTAATCTCAAGGGCTATACAAATAAATTATGCAGTACATTTTGATTTTATCCCTAGATTCGTTGGGCAAGGGTTTCAAGTAAAAATGCAGAATTGTTTTGTACTGTAATTTCTTTTCTATATGTTTCTATTCAATAAACCTCTATTAACATAATCAACCTCATATCCTAGCTTCCTAAGAAGGCCATTGTTTAACGATATGTGATTGATTTTTTAGGTGCTGTGCAAAATATGAATATACAATCTCTTTCCTATCATCTCTATCCCTCCACATTTACACAGCATCTGTAATACTCAGATCCACACGGTTTCTGCCCTGAGTAGGCGTACAATCTTCTGTTTGGTGCTCTGGGTAATGTAGGTTCCCATAAGGTTATAGCCATACAAGGTAAGTATAGAGCATTCTTCTATATTTACCAGTTTCACTTCTGGAAGATCTGTTGGTATTACTTCTACTACATGGTTAATTTCCTCACTGTACTGTTTTGTTATTAATTCTCCACTAAAGTCTAATACGTTTTATCTACCTTTCTAAGCTGTTTAGCAATTGTTTCTAGTAGTTTCTTCTGTTGTTGTACTGAATACTTTTCACAGGTTTGTGAGTTTGGCCTATCAGAGATTTGAGATGACAAACTATCATATTGCTCTATTATCAAGGGCAAGTGTTTTTTGTTAAGCTGTGTTGTCCTTCTTTAACAGTTTTCCCTTTCCTAACATAGTCTGCTTACATTTCATTTTCTTTTCTTTTGCCTCAGGTTTATGTATTGGATTTTCAACTATTGTATCATCTTTTTCCCTTTTCCCTTTTTTCCTCCTCCGCTTTTTCCTTGTATGTTATTATTTCTAGGTGAGTCAGGGATGCAAATAATAGAAAAGTCTGGGCATAGTTTAATGGAGTTGTCTTTTACAAAAGATGGAGACCCTTCCTGTGGTGCCAGTTTATCAAGTTTTTGTATAATGTCCTCTAACCTACTCCCATTTACTGCAATGTTTTCTTTGAGAGTATCTAGCTCATGTCTAAAGTTGAAGAGTTGTTCTAGAATCATAAGATGGGCTGCATATGGATTGAGGGCAAATGCCTTCAGCTCCTCACTAATTTCAAAGTGATAATTTAATACAGATTCAGTTAAATATTGTCAGGCCAGATTTCCTTATTTCTGGTTTTTCCTATTTCAATCTTTTCCCAAGGGTATTCAATTGTTTAAGACCATTGATAGTTACTTGTAATTCATTGGCAATGTTTTTTAAATCAATTTGCCAGATGGATTCTTAATTATTCTCAGTAAAGTATTCTGGTGAGAAATCCAGTGTTTGTGAGGCAGGGCAATCATAAGATCTAGAGCCTATAATTTATCCTACTTTAGAATTTTCCTCTATTTGCTCTGATGCTTCTGCCTCATTAGTCCTATCAGCTGGAATTTTTACTGCACTCAATTCCAAATTAGGATAAAGGTGATAACCTAGATTGAGCCTCACTATTTGTTATGGTTCTGCTTCAATTAGATCAGACTATTCTGTAACCCATCTTTCTCCCTTGTCGATCTGAGTCTCTGAACAGGTTATAACCTGGGATTCATTTCTAGACATTGTTTCAAATGACCCATCCCGCTCAGTCATTGTATCAGTAAGCTTTGTGTCCCTTAAATGTATGAAATTATCTATTATTTCAGTCTGTTTGGTTTGATTAATGTCAGTTTTGTTTCTTCTTTGTAATTTTTTCCTCTTCCCATTTATCAATTTGACACTACTAGTACCAACTGAACTATTTTTAATTGGCTGTACTTTTCTCTTTTAAAATTTTTTTAGTTACTTACAGTTTTCTTTTTCAGTATTAGGGTTGAATGGAGCCCGAATATTCTTTTAGACTCCATTCATATCCCTTCTTTTCCATTTGGTCCATTGAGATAATCAGCATCATATGAAAACTGAATGTTTGTACTGCTTATTGAGTCAGTAAATTGATGTCAGCTTCCAGGGTTTGTTTCTTGTTAGGACCATTTTACTCTGATTGTCAATCAGTATTCTCAGCTAAAATAGCTAAAGTGCTTTTTAAGTAATTATCTGTGGTTCAGCGCTCAGTGCTTATGTTACATACTGTAGCTGGATGATGTAGGTAGTACTTGGATACAGAGGCCAGCCCAGTAAGTAGAACAATGCTTGCAAGGTACTAGTCATAGTATGTAATGATTAGTGCTTAGGTACTTCAGCATAGGCATGAGCAGTCAATGATTATAGTACATGTAAGCTGGATGCAAGGGCTTAAAGGCTTGAACTTGTGAGTAGTTTATTATGACTTGATGTTTTGGCCTTTCTCTGTATCCCACCTGCAAGGAGGAAGCTTAGTCTAGTATTATGAGACCCCCAAAAAGAATTATGATATCAATGATTATTCTGTATCCAATTGATGAAGGACTCCGTAGGAAGATGCCCCAAGAATATGGGTAGCAGTATGATCACATCCTACAGCTCAGGAGAGTGTGACCAGTAGCATGCAGGAGAGGAAACTCTGGGGAAACCCTGAGAAACCATGGCTACTGACCTGCCCATTCTTCTGGGCATACTAAAGGAGAGTAATCCTAAATATTTTAATCAGCTAATCCAAACCCCAAGTTGCAGAACCCAATACAGAGAAACAGAGAGCTGAAGACTTATTGAATCATGACATGTCAGGTGAATAAAGCAAGCATCCATTCTAGTAAACTCCAAGGTCGAGAATCCATGAGCAAGCCAGAATGAAGTAGAGGAATCCAAGGTTGATATGAATTTGAGCGACACATCACAGGCGGTGAAGCACTCCAGCAGGTGAGGACAACTTTGCAGAGGAGATCCAGAAATCAAGGTTCAGCATCCATGTCTAGAAGGAGGGCCATTAGGTCAAGTTCTGCATGGCAAGATTAGAAAATGAAGGCGAGCGATGAAGCACAAGAACTGGCATATGCTTGATCGGGAGGACAGAGCAGTAGGAACCTCCAACCTGGAGAGAGGAGGCAAGCATGTGATGTAGATAGAAATCATAGTGAATAGACACATATAGGTCAGATGTATTTCCAGACCATGAGGCGGCAGTTTATTGTAAATGGTGAGGTAGTGATGACCTCTAGGCCCTGTAAGGGTGAAGCAGGTAGTATGAGCAAGTAATGTAAATAAGTGGACCTGCACATAGGTCAGTTATAGCATTAAGTAAAGCTGCAGGATGTAGATATAGTAACTGGAAGTAGTAGTGCGAAGCACGTACAGCAGAAGCCAGGGTATGAAGCTGATACTAGCAAAAGAATTGGAAAGCTGTGTGGATCCAGATAGTTGCATAATGATGTAGACATCTATGTTTCAAGCCAGAATGAAACCATAGCTAGAACTGACCTATGAAGAATAGTCTGACGAATATTGAATAGTCAAGCTGAGGAGTCCTGGATGGTGGTGGCTGAATTGAATGCAATAGCGTCACAGGGTCTGAGAAGCCATAGAGCATGGATCAGGATAGTGAAGGTCTTCAGGAGAGACTCCCAAAAATAAAGATGTCATACAATTGTTCAGCAGCCGACCATTGGAGTATAATGAGGTAAACGGTAGCACTAGTAGAGCAATCCAAAGGCAAGGGAGTCATCTCTGAACATTTATCCAATTGAGTGGGACTCAAACACAGATACAGAAGGAGTATGTATATATCCAAGCTCAATGCTGATGAGGCAGGTGGGAAGTAGATGTAGTCAAATCTCCAGGCTTGAGGTAAAGGGAGGCCTATAGTCCACAAATGGTAGAAGGATTCGACGAAGGCTAAGGAACTGAGGTATCATAGTTAAGTCATATGGTTTTGAAATGAAATGCTTAAGCCACGATGAGGAAGGCTGTAGGAGAGTCAGGTTGGGAATCTAGGCAGGAATTGAGGCAGTAGATCCAGTTCAATGATGCATCTTGGTAGGAAGCAGCCAAGGAACTATCACGAGGCAGGTCAATGAGGTGGGTAGGAAACAGGAAGTGCGGATGACTACATGTGGGTCATTCAGTAAGGAATGATAAATAGTAGCTAAGCCCCATGAAGGCTAGCATGCAGCTGGACCTCATGTAAGTCAGCTGGTAAGGAGAATAGAGTAGCAGCTAGCCCCATGTAAGCTAGCATGTGCAGTGGACCCTTCACAGGTGAGCTGGTAAGGTAAATAGAGTAGCAGCTAGCCGCATAAGCTAGCATGTACAGTGGGCCCCTTGAAGGTCAGCTGGTAAGGTAAGTAGAGTGGCAGCTAGCCCCACATAAGCTAGCATGCATAGCTGCACCACACGTAAGTCAGCTAGTGATGTAAGTAAAAGTAATGGAGTCCCAGAAAGGTAAGCCAGCACCACTGGACCACACATAGGTTGGCCGGAAAGTAAAAAGTATCATTAAATGAAGTGAAGTAATGGCGGAAGCATCCAGAGGCAGTGAGGTAAATTCCTGAATCAGTTGGATATCAATCCAGAATAGAGCACAGATGGTCTTGAAGGGATGAAGAGGAGCAAAATGGAAGGTGAGTTGCAGCATCCTGAAGTCTATTGGCATGACTAGAAGACATCCTGGAGAATAGCCGATCATGCAATAGAGGAGCCTGTGTTGCTGGTAGCTGTAATCGTGAGGCGATAGAGAGATAGGTGGATGCAAGCCAGTTAGATGGACAGGCAGCAATGCAAAATTGAACAATGTCAGGCAGGACAAAGTGTGCATGATATCCAGGTACTGATGTCACAGGTTTGAGGGACCAGAATAGGTGAGATAATAAACAAATTTGACTCCCATAGGCTAGGATGAATTATGGAATGCGAGTTTAAAAGCCAGAATCTTGACTGGACAATGGTGCCATCTAGTGATGAGATACAAAATGCACAGGCATGGAATAGGCTGTAATAATAAGTAGATAAGGAGACACTGTAAGGAATAAGCAGGAAGTACCCATGCCATAGGAGGAACATCAAATCCTGTACAAGGTTGGTGCATAGAGCTATATATGTGGCAGCTGAGAAGTGAGGCATGAGGCAGCTCAGAAAGTGCTGAAGTGCAAGTGAAGAGATAGACGTGCTAGCAGCAATAAGGTTCAGAGAAGCCTGAGCGCTGGCGGTGGTGCGATGCGCGAGTTAGGAATCCAAAGCAGGGTGATGCATAAGGAGCTGAATCAACAAAACAGACTGTAGTGGAATTGTCAGGAAGTAAAAGTCAGTTGAAGTCCAATATACAGCTGGGTTGGCAAGTGTGATAATCCGCAGCAGTTCCGATGCTGATAAGTGGTGGAGCAGGTAGGCTACGGTGGATGTCACATTCTAGGTAAAATGAGGTGTAGACAGAAAGCTTGAGCTAGGTAGCATCCGACGTAGTATGGAACACAGTCCAGCAGGTATGAAGCGCAAGCGTTTGAGCAAGGCAGACAGTAGCTAGTGGAGAGGAGGTAAGGGCATTCCGACAACAGCAGCTGGTAAGGTAATCCGAAGGACGCGAACTGAGTGTAGCCGAGGGTGGAGGTTGCAAAATAAACAGCTAAGGAGAAGCAGTAGGAGGCAGGAGTGCAAGGCGGCTAACAAGCAGCCACAGGGTAGATGGAATGGGAAGAGCTGAGGTGGGCATGGTCAGAACCCCCCAAAAGAGGAAAACAAAACAATGAACAGCTACAGGAGAAACAAGAGGGACAGACAGGATGAAAGGCAAAGACAGGAGAACAAGTGGAGGCGGCACAGAGGCAGACAAATACAAGCAACCCACAACCCCAAACACGCCCAGCGAGCAGGAGTGCGACTCACTCTGAGTGTGACCGGCTCTAAGCAGAGCAGTGGTCTGACTGCTTGCTTAAGTAGGATGTGGGGAGGAGCTCTTCCCACATAACTATGGGCAACGCCCTTCAATTCTTGAGTTATTACACAACTATAACCATGAATGTGCAGTATAAAGAAATACAAAAATAGTTAAAAAGTAATTAAAACAATATAATAGGCAGAATCCTTGCACACCTAGTTACATGTGTAAGATCTTAACCATCTTAATAATAATCATGTGAAATGAGTAAAACACTAAAATTGTGTGTGACTGGATCAATAGACTTCTCCTTCATATGTTACCGTGGGTAAAAATTGCTCCCTGAGTCAAAATTTCCATTTGCAAGATGAATGGACTTTCTGCTGTGATGCTCTTTATTTCACAGTCTTTTACCACATGAGTCAGCAAATCTGCTGTGCTTTGCTCTGGTAGGCCTAGCAGGTGGTCATTTCCCTCTGAGCAGATTCTAGATTTTGTGAAGTTCACTATAAACAAGCATTTGTCAATGCTGAATGTTTGCTTGCTGGCATTTGCATTGGTAGTGTAGAAGTTACAGAGCTGCATAATAGGAATGGCAGTGAAGTATTGAACTGAAGCCAACCCACCACCACCCTACAGAGTGACAGGCATTGGGTGTGCCTTTGGGTCGTCAGGCATAACGGCCACGCCATTTCATACCCTGCAGACACTGACAAGTGTCATGGTGTGCTGCGGGTCTTTGGCCTTATCGCACCCCATTCCATCAGGAAGTATGGTGAGATGGGTGCGGTGTAGAGAATGGGGTGAACTTTGGGGCTAAAGAGTCCAAGGCATACCTTGATGCCTCTCACTGGCTGCAGGGTGTGGAATGGTATGAGTATTACAGGCAAGAATCCCAAGTCACACCCTTGATGCCTGTCATTCTCTACAGGGTGAGGCGTTATGGTTGGAAACCCAACAGCTCAGGCATTCGTTGGTATTTTCCCCAAATTTTAAACATGGCTTTTTGTGACCCCCACCCATGAACAGTGGCAATATCAGTTTGTTGAGACGAAGGTGCTTATGCACAACGACTACGGCATTTAGTACCACAGGTACAAAAACACATTCTGAACAGGATGTGAAAAATGACAACTGTACTGTTCATGGGGAGGTGTAAAAATGGCAATGTTGCAAATCTAGTAAAATTTTAAAAATACTGGTGAAGTCACGAAGGCATAGAAACTGTGCAACACACACCCGTAATGTAATTAGTTTGGGATTTTACAGCAGATTATCAACACAGGCATTTTGGGACCTCCGATCATGAACAGTGTCACTGTGATTTTCTTTATCTGTCCCGAACAATGATTTCCCACAGCGACCACGCATCTCGCTGAAAGTATGAAAACACTTTGAGCCATGTGTGAAAAATGACAGCTATGCTGTTCATAAGGAAGTGTGAAATATGCCACTGGTGAAAATCTGGACTGAAAATATTACAAAGTCATGAACTTACGGTGCGTGGAAACTGCGCAATGCTCACTCGTAACACAGTCATTTTATGGACTTTTGTCACCAAATTTTCAACATAGCCATTTTAAGACCTCTGCTCAAGAGCAGTGTCACTGTGATTTTCATAATGTGTCCCATACATTGATTTCAAGACACCGACTGCGCCCATTGTGTGCCACATGGGCAGAAACATGTTTTGGGCAAGATATGAAAATGACAGCTGTACTGCTCATAAGGAAGTGTAATAAAATGGCAATGTTGAAAATCTGGGTGAAAATATTGAAATTTCGCAAACTTACGAGCATGCGTAGGAACTGTGCAATGCACCGAAACAGTCATTTTAGGAATTTTTCACCAAATTTTTCAATATAACGCTTTTAAGACCTCTGCTCATTAACAGTGTCACTGTGTTTTTCTTAATGTGTCCCACACATTGATTTCACACTAACCGACTGTGCCATTGTATGCTACATGGGCGGAAACACGCTTTGAGTAAGATGAAAAATGACAACTGTACTGCTCATAAGGAGATGTGATCAAATGGCAATGTTGAAAATCTGGGTGAAAATATTGAAAATTTGCAAGCTTACGAGTGTGCATAAGAACTGCATAATGCATGCTCGTAAAACAGTAATTTTAGAATTTTCCACCAAGTTTTCAACATAGGCTTTTGACATCCCACCTTATGAACAGTGGCAGTGTCATTTCATTACTAGTCCGAATGGTGATTTCATGCATAGACTGCGAAATCACCTTCGGCCCGAGTAATGCCATGACAGTGAGAGCATTCATGAGAAGGGTCCCAAAACCCCATGTTGAAAATTTGTGCAAAAATTCCAAAAATGCCTGAGATATGCAGCAAAGTTGAAAACCCGATTTATCCCATTATACAGCTTATCGGCATTTCCTCAGTTCACGGTCGGCTTTGAAGAATGCAGACGTGTTCCGGGTCCACCAAAGATAGTTGTGCCGGAGTCCAGAGGTAAGTATGGGGTGGGGGATGTGGGGAGGCAGGTGCACAGTGGGTGGGTGCAGGTGGGGGCAGAGACAGCGAGGGACCGTTTTTGTGTTTCAGGGTTTGTTTTTTTTAAAAGGACAATGGCGTGGGATGTTTGCCACGCTGGGGTGGAGCCCAAGCGTGGCACAAGGACACAGCTGTTTGGGGGCGTAGATCTGACAGGGGATTGGGTACCCTCGTCCGGTGATAGCATCTGTTGCCATGCTGGGGTGGGCTCAGCGTGGCACCCTGTACTCTTTGGGGGGAGGACAGTGGAACAGGATGGGGATTGGACACCCCCGATTGGCTGTCTGATGTGTATCACGCTGAGTCTGGGCACACAGCATGGCATGTGGAACTCTGTTTGGGGGTAGTGCAGCACAGCCGATGGGGATTGGGCACCCCGTCGGTTATACAATGTGTGCGTGGGGAAGCGAGCACGCAGGTATGCATGCCGCGTGTGTGTGTGTGTGTGTGTGTAGGGGAGTGATGAGCAGGTGATATCTTATCACTGCTCACGAAGCGTAGCTCCCTTTCAACTGTACTCCACTGCATTTTCGACTGCTGTCATAGACAGGTCCAGCAGCCATTGGAGAACTGTGGCCGCACCTGCAAACACACTGACTGAATTGGAACAGGGCTGCCACACCTCTGAAAACTCGGATGATGGCACTATGTTTCTTGCACATGCATGCAAGCAAACATAAAAAACAAAAGGAGAGAGGGAGGATGAGGATTCTTAGAGTTACACCACGCTACACCCAATCCTATCCAAACAACTCCCTAGCAGATTAGTTACTATACATTAGATATAGTCGCCAGTGTACAAATTCATAGGCACCAGAGTATTTCTAGTAGTTTAAACTACTTACTTATGTAATACTGGGAAGCCATCCTGCCAAATTCTAGGCTGCAAATCCTTTACATGATTCAATGGTTCTAGGTCTGCAGTAGCGTGCTCACCCATTTTCAATAGCCTTTAAACACCACTGGCCATTTATTCCAAGGCGAATTTGAAGTTTACCAGCAAGCAAAATATAGCACAGTTTTTCAAAACTTATACAAATTGCAATTGAGTTGCCACTGACTACTTTGCAGTGAAGGACTTGAAGAGCTAACAATTCTGGAATGCCAACAAGCAAATATGCAGCTACTCTTAGTCGCTCAGGCAAACAATAGCTCACCTGTGCATGCATGTGTCCTTTTAAGGGTTTGACCCACATGATTGACCCAGCCACTAGTCTTACAGAACTTAATTTAAAAGTTTGCAGCATTCTAACTATAAGAAACTGTAAAAACATAAAGCATATAAACATGTAACATGAATCAGTCTCAGCAGAAACCTAAAAGTTTCAAAAACCACAGCCTGGTAAATTATCCCCATTGATACAAGTCTAAAATGTATATTTGTTCTGCAAGTGTATCATTAATTAGGGCTTTTAGTATAAAGGTAGCTAAAAACAACAAGTCTGTGGTTTAAAAAGAAATTCACACATCCCTTATCAAATTGAAGCTGGAAACAGCTTTGTATAGATGTGCTTCAGTACTTCAGTGTTTTCAGCCATCTAGACCAGCCATTTGCCTCTTGCAGCAGTCCTGTACTGCAGCAGTACAACCCGCCTCCACCAGTCAGGCCTCCCTCCTGCAGCGAGGCAAAAATATACTGAGAAGAAGCAATGTAACCGAGTCACAGCTCAAAGATGTACTGAAAAGGGAACAAGCTTTCCAGGTATAGATGGCATACCTTTTCCAAATCTTGTTATTCACAATGTCTCCCTGCTTCTCTGTACTTCTCCACAGGACAGAGAGCAAGTAACAAATCGTCCCATTCCTTACCAGCTCCAATCTTTCCCACAAATGAGTGACTCTGTGACAAGTGGCTCTATTGATCAAGTAATGAAGGCTACTGAAAATACATGAAGTACTAAAGAATATGGGATGGAGCTGAAATTAAATCTTAATTTCTTCAAAGTTTTGCTAATGATGTCAGTGGCTCTTTAAAGCATTCTTCAGGGGCAGAGTGATTAGCTATTTATCAGGTAAAAGAAAAAGGCCAAAAGAAACTATGACCTAGCATTAACAAGTAAGAGCAGCAGACTTAACAGAAGGTAACCACTGTTGAGCAAGTATTAGCATGAGAGAAATAGTGGATTTACCATACAGGGTAGATGCTCGAGAAGAGAACATTACCAATGCACAAAGAAGTGGCAGTACTTACAGTTTAGCAGTGATTAGCAGCAGCGGTTACAGAAGGCAGACTGGAGGAGCAGCATAGCTGGACAATAGCTGACACCAGCTGACTCCACACAGACTGAATCGTTAGGGAGAAACTGAATTAGAGGGAGTATGGTGGGGAGAGAGAGAGATTCCGTGGACTTATCTACACCCACCCCAATGCTAATCCTGAGTTTCTGACTGGATACCATTCTCAGAGGAGGTGCAGCTATCCGTGCTGGCTTGAGGTGAAGAAACAGCAGGAAGGACACTGGAGATGGTCAGCAGGTTAAGTAATGTTTCAATCCTCCAAGTATAATGCTTAAGAACAGACAGTTATACCCCAGTTATATAGATCCCACCCAGAGCCCATACAAAGACCTTCCTGGTGCCTAACTGTCTGTCAGGTTTTTGCTGCCAGTGAGAAGGGAACATTTAAAATCCATAAATTCTCCTACTGGACAGCACTTCAGAGGGCCCTGATGTAACTGAAGGAAGAAGGAATGTCCTTATCAGCTAATCCCTCCCCGGACAGGGTATCACCTGATTAAGGGTGCTGTGGAAAGGGTGCTGACAATAACGATGACCCGCTCCCAGCGCATCCCTTGAGGAGCTATAGTAAGGTAGGTCAGCGGATGGGAGGGTCGGCGAATATAGTGACATGATGTTGCTATACGACGCGGCGTGGGGGAGTGAGCATGCACAGCGAGGGAGGGAGGGATGTGAGGATTGTGCCTTGGTGGGTTGCTGAGCTGACCCTGTGGTGTGGTGGGTGGGTTGCCAGTGCTGGTTGTCAGGGTACTGGGTTCAGGTCTGGGCGCTGGTGCATTTTTGTTGCACCCGCACAAACCTTTTATTTTTAAATGTTTTCACCCCTGACATGCACCACTGGAGTTGAGAAGCTTTTAGTGGGGGGCAGGGTGCACAGCCCCAGTATAAAACATTAAAAAGTAAGACCCGCTTTTGTTGAAATCAGGGTGTCAGAGTGCTGAAAACAATTTTGGCACTCTTGACTTCTTGATAACAGTGATCGCCTTTTAGGCTTTTGCTGATATAGAACCCTGACAGCACTTCAAAGTGTCCATGTGTAACCCCTGAAAGTCTTCCTTGGGTGTGCTTAAATGCCCACTGCCAGGCTGGTGTCCTGTGTCTTAACCACTTAAAAGCTATTGCATGTGAGTGCCTTTATAGCCTCTGTGTCCTGTCTCTTTAAGAGCTGCATATATCGCAGTGTATAATTAATCTGGGTGGGGCTGAGTGTTTCTAAGCTCGAATCCCACCTGGGCTGCCAGATTAATGCTTCATTCTGCCATTGCTAATTGCACAGATGGAGCTCTTTTAGAAACTGTACTTATTTGCTGATTATTTATTCTATTAATAATGATATCGGTTTGTCTAACCTGCCTTCTTTGCAGCATGGACATTTCTGCAAATCACACCATCTTGGTTCTGGACTGCCATTGTGGGCCAATCAGTACCTTTGGGGCCCAAATGGAGCCTGCCCCCAGGAGTCTTGTGGGAGTGAATTTCTGTAGGAATTGTAGTTTTCTCCTTTGGCACCCAAATGGACCTGGAGGGAGCCCTTGCTGTGACAGACAGATGAATCAACGAATGAAACCTTTTGGATCAGAGGAAAGTCCCGAGCTGCCTGCAGCAGAGAGTCAGTTTGAGACTGGAGTTGAGAGAGTGAACAGCTCGAGATATTTGAGCAGATGCTCCTGTGTAGTCAAGCGGGAAACTGGTGGAAATGTTGTGTTTGGCCTGGCAGCCTACTTGTCCCTCGTGAGGGAATCCTTTAGTCTAAAGTTAAACCGGACTAAATCCAAACAAGAGTGTGATCTGAATTACTGAATTGTGACTGCCTTATTGCCTGAAGAGGACCAAAAGTTTGCTCCACGAGATCGGCCTGTCAGGAAGTCTGAAACCACCACACAGTGTACAGTTTGTGCAGAGACACTGTGATTGCTACCAAACTGTCCTCAGAACTGTGGAATTTACCTTGTTTTATCATAAGTAATTGAATGGTGTTAGTGGGTTGCGATTTGGTTCCCCACTGCCTGCTAGTGTCACTCTTGCTGGAAGCTGAATCCAGCACTACCAGACTGTCATCTGAATTGCTCACCTAGCCTGAGCCCTACCAACCTGGCCCAGCCAGCTACTCACACCACAGAGAAGACCATCGATGAGAGACCTGCCCAGGAATCAGCCCCTGCTCAACACCACAAATGGGAACAACAGTTCGGTGATTCGTGTGGGTCCTGCTTCTCCTGACATACCAGAAAGTCATCCTAAAGTCTCCATTTCATCAATCCTGTGTCCTGTACTGGTAGCATGAGTAAACATCAGGGTAGCTCCTCCAACAACAGCTCAATGAAAGTGTGTCATCTGATTTAATTGTTTGGTTTGATTATTATGAACTGAGCCTACTGGTTCCGGATTACAAATTGTGGGTTATTGTGCATGACTTGTCTTTCCATCATAGCTCCCGACCAGCTGCAACACTGGCCTACCCCAGGCAATGTGTCAGGCTAGCCTACCTCACCACTGGGTACCTAGAATGCGTGTGACTGTGTAGAGGGATTACAAAGTGCATGCCTTGTAGCCTGATTGAATCGGTACCTAAACCAATCTACCTGATTCGCCCATTCCTTGTTCATTTCCCTGAATAAATCAGATCTGAATCCTTTTGCAATTAACTTGCCTGTGGTATACTTTTGTACAAATAGCACTGTGGTACTATTGTTTGCTGCATTTAAACTTACTTTACAGGGGTCTCCAGGGCAGAACAGGTGGAACCAGCCCTGGTAGTAAGTGCAGTCAGAGTGAGGATATATCTGCTGTTTGGGGGCTATTGTACCTGTGTATTCTGTTCATTGTTTAGGCAACCAGAGGGGAAAGGGGGGTCACAGTGACCCAGAGAGGGCGGTACCCAGTTCAGCTACACTACCACTAACCCCTGTCCTCCGGGTGGAGGCACCATTAGTACCCAGGCCCCTTAACCTGCAACTAGTCATGCAGGCAGGGGAGTAGCCCTGGGATAGTGCCACCTGAGGGTTACACATGCATGTGATGTAATTGCAGGAAGGAACACCCATACTAGCTAACTTCCCCACACCACCATCACTACCAAGTATTTGCTAATTGGCTGTGTGACTATGGAAGGAGTTCAGACCCTCCTTATCCGAGAGTTCCTATTCACAAGCAAACCCAGACTGATCTGGACCTGGGCAAATATTTGGTGTAACCAAGTACAGTATGTTACATATTTTTGCCTCCCCCAAGTGTTTGGCTCAGCTACCTTATATGGTACATTGGTGGTAATTATGATTTCATATATTGTTGGGGTATTTGAGCGGGGGCAATAATCTAATATGCAAGCAGGCAGCAGCAGAAAATCAATGTGGAGCAGCCAGAGCTGATTTGTAACCCCACTTTCCTTTGGGGACAAGTGGGTTTCACGGACAATTAAGGTCAAATGAAATTCAACTTTATTTGTTATAGAGCACTTTTCATTTTGATTTAGTATGCTTTACATTAAAACAGCATTTAAAATCAATGAAACAGGCAGTACAGTCATCACACAAATAAATTTGATTATGGATCTACAAAAGCTTGATTAAATAAGAAGGACTTCATCTCCCTTTAAAAATTTTCAGCAGTTAAACTGTCACACAGTGGATGAGGAGGAGTTCCAAAATGCTAGCACAGAAAATGAGAAAACAAATGCCTCTGAAGATTTTAAATTAATTTTAGGAACTTCCAATAAACCTTTATCACTGGGCGTAGGGGCAAACAGGACAGTAGGGAATCAGGAAGTCTTGCAGGTAACTGGACCTCTGATCATGCGTGGCAATAATCCCTCTAGGGTGTGAGTTTATAGGCATTTAATGCACACTGGTGTGTTGTGAGGCATGAGTCCTCAGGTTGAGTGTCTTCACAGCACCCCAGGCATGCATTAAATGCCTATAAACCCACACTCTAGAGTGGGTTATTGCACTTATAACATGGGTTATGTCAACAACACTGAAAAATGCAAAAAGTTTTTTTCCCATGTTTAAAGTTAAAAAATGTACTGTATCCTGCCACCCTGCAAAATAGTCCCTAACAAAAGTTGCAGATTGCCATGCTGTTATGTGCCTAGAAATGTAACAGAGATACTACTGACATGCTCTGTGACATTTCCTCTGGATAATATGCTCTGGGACCAGTTCTAGGACATGTGACTGCCCCCCACACACACTGTGTCTGTCTCCCTCTCAGCACAATAACATTTGCTTGTCTACTGGAGGAATTGCACAGACAGAGATACACAGACCACTGACAGACAGACAGTGTTGCAATTTTTCCCTCCCCAAAGAAAAGTCCTTGGACCACATACCTCTTCTGTCTGTCTGTCTCTCATTACACTGCTCACTGCTGACTCTGTATCAAATATTGCTCCCCAAGCACCCTCTCAAACATGCTCCTCATACACTCCCAGCACTGGCTGTTGGTTGCCATCACCAACAGTGGAGGAATTCAGACTTTATGAATGGAACACAGAAGAACTTTGCAAAATGTTGCAGTGTCCCACTCTCGCTACGAAGGATGGGAGCATAAACCATGGGGGGTGGGGGAGGCCACTACATCCCAAACTAGTGGTCAATTGTACAGGATGTTCTGCAGCTTGTAATAAAGCCATTCCACTTGGGGTCCCACCACTACTTGCCATATCTCAGGAGTATAAGCACCCTTGTGACTGAAGATAATTGCGCTGCAGTTCACATTCCAGGAACCTGGGGACAGTTACCGTGTGTGTGTGTGTGTGGGGATAATGGGAGGGAGGAGACAGTGACACACACGGGATCACTGCAGACATACTTGATAGGATACTGCACAATGTGCTGACAGAGAGAGAGAGAGAGAGAGAACTGCGGCTACCATTGGTGAGTGGCTGGGCATTTGTCTTCGAAGTCCACAGTGGAATGGCTCTTCCTTTGCCATACCTCATTCCCTGTTCTCTCTTCTCTCTCTCTTTCTCACTGCTCACAAATGCTACTTACTGTGGGATACACTTCATCTGCCTCTTCAGCATTACTCAGCCCATTACCTCTGCTGCACTTCTGAGAGACTGACAGGAAGCAGGCACAAACCTGCTAACACAACACCCTGAATTGACACTGACCTTGCGGTAATAGGAGGGGACTCCAACAGGAAGGGACACCAGCACCATACTGGCAGGGATCGGAACAGGGCACCAAGACAGCAAAAGACACTGTAGGATGGGACAGGATACCACTTTCTCTCCTCCATGTGCCATCATCCTTGGTCTCTGCTGTACCCTACTTCAACTGTTTGGTCAATGTCATACAACATGACACTGCTCAGTGAACTCACAAAGTGCAGGAGCGAGCGGTACACCACAGGGACACAACTGTTCAATGACACTTATTAAAACAGGTGCAGAGTACATACACTGAAGGGTGTATGTCACTAGAATGTAAAAATTACACTGGTGGGTTACAAGCACTGCTGTGTCTCGCTTCCCCACCAGTTTCAATGCTGCCATTCTGTTTGCTGCTTCTGAAACCAGGAAAAAGTGCCGATGGTAGTTTCACTAATTCCTCCACGGAACTGTGCATTAAAAGGAATTTAATGCATGGCCACAAAAGGGACTTCACCAATGGGCTTGCACATTTCTTGGTATCTATGTCATAAAGCTTTATAAGTCAGCAAACCAACCTTGAATGTGATCCACCATCTAACTGGCAGCCAGTGCAGAGAGCATAGGACAGGCATAATGTGGCATGATCTTGGTAGACCAGTTTACAGCCTGGCCGCAGCACTCTGCATCAGCTGCAGGCGCGAGATCCACCCCGCCAGCCCCAGATACAGGGCATTACAGTAATCAAAGCGAGGTCACAGAGGCATGAACCAATGCTGGCAGATCTGCAAAGGAATCAGGTGTTTCACTCTGGCAATGCTTCTAAGATGGTAGAAAGAAGTCTTGACCATGGCAGACACTTGAGATTTCAGCCTCAACCTGCGTCAAGAACCATGCCAGGTTTCTCACCCGATCAGAGGTGAGCAAGTTGGAGTCCCAAGCCTTAGTTCTAAGACTCGACCCGATTGTTCTCCCATTTCCTGTGACCAGGTTCCAGCATTCGAACCTGTCTTATCTGGATTCAGCTTCAACCAGTTTGTCCTCATTCAGTCCTGAATTTCATCAAAGCAGTTGTTAAGCACTGAAACCGACTCCTGCTTATGGGATGCAAAGGACATGTAGAGCTGAGTATCATCTGTATAGCAGTGAAACTCAACCCATACCACCTTATAATGTCCTCTAGTGGCAGCATGTACAATGTGAACAACATGGGGGCAAAATGAAGCCTTGCTGGACCCCAGGAAGCAGAGGCATGGGGTCTGAGAATATACCCCAGACACCACACTTTTGCAATCTACCTGTGAGGTAATAGTTTAACCAGCTGTGGACAGTTCCTCTAGCCCACAGCATACCTGCAGGTACTCAACAGTACCCCATGGCTCACAGTGTTGAATGCCACTGAGAGATCAAGGAGGACAAGGATGGAACGTTTCCTTGATCTCTCACCACCAGGAGATCATTAAGCACCTGAACCAAGGTGGTCTCAGTGCTATGCCTTTTCTTGAAACTATAAAGGCTCATAGATGTCATGAGCTGTTAAATGGTCAACAGTTGAGCAGTCACCACCTTCACAATAACATTCCCCACAAAGGGAAGGTTAGAGGCTGGCCTGTAGTTTGCCAGACAGTCCACATCTAATGATGTTTCTCTAAGGAGGGCAAATGACCACCTCCTTCAGGGGCTGAGGAAAAACCCTGACATAAAAGAACTTCAGACTATCTTGGTTAGAGCCAGGCCAATGACCTCAATGCACCCCACAAGGAGGCGGGTTGGTCCGGGTCCAAGCTACAGTAAGTAGGCCGCATCTCCAGGATGACCCTAATGACATATACTACAGCTGCCTGGTCAAAATCAGACCAGACAGACTGAGTGCCTGTGAACCCATATTCATCACTGCAATGCCCATTAGAAGACACTGACCAGGTCTCCGATCTGATAGAGGCAATCTTCTCAGAAAGAAATAGAGCAAACTCTTCACATCTTGATTGTGATAAAGCTCCCCTGGACTGCAGGCAGGCTGGATTACACAGCCTGTAGACAGTGTGGAAGAGCAGAGCTGATCTGTTTCATGCTGCTGCAATCTTCCTGGACAGGAATTCTGCCTTCTACAGGATCAGGCAGACTTTCACTCAGCAGCTGCAGCTGGAGGCTGAGTGTGATATTCTGTATAAATACAAATAGCCCTCCTGTGTGGCTCCCCCACCCCAGGTGCAGCAGAGAGTAGTGATGCTGAAACTCCTATAGCTGCCCCCACCCAAATTTCAATGTACAATATAATGGCCAGGTAACTGAGCAGCTGAAGTTTGTGTCCCTATAGGATGGGAAAAGCAGGATTGATCATGGACTGCTCAGGTCTGGTATGTGTCTATAGTCTGACATGGCTAAATGTTCCATTTTCCAAGCAACAGTTTCTGAGATTTTCTATGACAAAAATAGTTCAGTGCAGCATAGTTAATTACAAAGGTGCTATGCATGGAAAAAAAAGCCTCCTGCTGCATATGTCTGGCGTGTCAGCACTCCACACCATTACCCCCAGCGTTGGATACACAAATGGGACACACATCCCATCGCATCAATCCTGACCAGCCAGGGAATTCAATGCTGGGCCAGTTCAGAGGGCAGTGCAGGGGCATGCCCACCCTCTGTGCCATTCACAAAGGTGCAGTGCTGGGTTCAAGGGATGCAAGCTATGCTGGGAAGCACCCAGCTGTAAGGATATGTGTCCCCTAGGTTGCTGCTGCCTGCTGAGATGAAGACATGGAGGCACAGCAGACCCCCTAACATGCCACCCAGCCCTTGTAGACCACAAGAAGGGCTGGGGTAGCTACAGACAACCAGCTGCCTCTGTGCCAGCACACAACAACCACGTCGCCTGCCGTGTTGGTTCCCCAATGGCACAAGGGATCCAGTGGCGGACTGGGTCCTGGCATCCCATTGGAAGTACACCTGTGTTTGCAGAATATCCCCTGCACATCTGGGTGGGGCCACAGATGGAGCAGCGTGGTTGCCAGTGTCTGTGAATACGGCCACTGCGCATCCATCTATGGGTGCGGAGCTCTGCTGGAGGGATACATACCTTTGGTGCATTATTCCCACTCATTAGTGAATAGCACCCAATAATGGTAATAATTCTACATCTATAAATAACACTAATAATAAGAAATAAAAATAATACTTTTTATGGTAAAAAGCACATGGAAGATAGATAGATCACCTATCACCTCTGACAGTCATGATCACGGAGAGGGTAGGGCTGCCATTTCATTCAGTTGTGACTTGACTGTCTGAGTCCCAGAGGCAGAAGACCTGTAAACAAAGGTGAGTAGCAGTGAAACATCAGTCTGGTTAATTGGGTATATCACTATCAAGTGGTTCCATCTAGTGGTCTACTGGACATCTCAGAATAAGCCTTGAGGGACAGGCTTTGAGATTGTGTACAAGAACACAAAGTTATCTGGGTGGCATATTTTCTGCATAACAATAACATGATTGCTATTCTGTTAACATTGTGGTGTGGTGGCAGGTGTAAATGTTTTGTCTAACTTTTGACTGACAAGTGACAAAATTAATTTTATTTCAGAGCTTATCACAGGGGTACTCATTATGTGAATAATAAACCCTTTCCCTTGTCCCTGAGAGACACTGGCATACATGTGCAGATGAGGAAGAAGAGGTAAGAAGAGGATCAAGCCATGGTCTGCACTGACTCTAGTGGTCTCGTACAAAACTGTAGGTTAATCTATTAATTAGGGCATGTTGTCCCCAATCCTTAATCTCTTTCTGGCATATATCAATGGAGATTATAAAAACATTAAAATTAATTACCTATCAATGAACTACTGGAAATAGTCAGAATTCAGAAATTATTTAGTTAAAATAAATTACAGAGCAGTAACCACTATGGAGGTAGCACATTTGCTCCTCATGTGAGAAAGGGTACAAAAATGTGGAAATTGGTAGTGTTAAAAAAATGGCGCAGTCAGAAAATACATAAATAATGAAGGTAAACAGTTCAGTGCTTTGGGCTGCAAGACTGATTCAGCCACCGAGCTTAACAAAGTGCTGCCACTGCCTTCTAACTCAAAATTCTGAAACTGAATATGCAAGCAATAATACCCGACAAGGTGGGTGGTATTAGACATACTGGACCGCCCAGGGGCGTAATGAGACCCAGCATACAGGCGGAGGCCATATAGCCCCTGAAGAGGTCGGCATTGCCTACCACTCCTCCCTGGAGGGAATCATAGCTGCAAAAAATGGGCAACTGTGTTAAATTTTGGAAAACAAATATGAAAATAAAAATATATGTGAAATATATATAAAAATCAACTAAAATTAAGTTGTCTGGTTAAATAGTCCCTGCATTGCTTCAATTGCCACAAGTGGGCACTGCTGCTTTTCCCCTTTGCTATCAGCATTTTTTCAGTTAGCTATTTTCCCCCCACACACACACACTGAGGCACCATAGTGCAGTTCTTTTATTTTTGATGGAGCGACTTGGAATTGAAAACATTGTGTGGTGAGATGTATATGAAGAAAAGGTACCCTTAGTTTTTTAAATTGGTTTTGCGATGTGTACGAGTTTCAAACCCGGAAGTATACTGTAATGAGCAGGCTAGTGTAAAGCAAAGGAAACTGTGTTGACTGGAAAGAAAAAGAAAGAAACTGCCAAAATCTGAAGGTATGGCACTCAGGAGCATTACAGAGGTACTGTTTGGGTTCGGAAGAGATGGTCGAACTTTGTGTGTTGCAGCATGTGTTGCGAGCAGCAGACTGTTCAGCTGGTTGCTGACAGACTGCTGACTAGGAAAAAAAGATTTTGCGACTAGCGCTTCTTTTGCGTTTTGATGTGTGTTTTAAATAAATATAGAGACTGGGAAAATGGGGAAAATGTGACGAGCCGCAGTGAATGTTTCCAAAAACAAGACAGTTGTGCTGGATTGGGGAGTTTGATTCCTTGCTAGCGAGGAGAAAAAAATGGCGGTTATTTCAAATGGTGACATGGTGTTTTGGCCAATCAACAAGCAGGGTGGTGGGCACAAATACTTCAGTGGGTGAAGGGCACTTGGGCTGGCACTTTTATTTCCTGGGCATCTATTGAAAGTTAATGCACACCCCGGCAAGTACCAATCAATCAGAGCCCAGGAAATAGAAAGTCTATTTTCTAAAGACCTATACATTCCTTACAGAGTTTATTTGTTTAAAAATGTCCAGGAAATGAAATATACAGCAGGTATATCACCTTGGGTCTTCAGTTTGAAGAACTTACTCAAGACAAAAAGTAGTTCTGTGTAATAACACTTCTCACTGCCACCTTCCACCTGCCCAGTTGTTCATTGCTGTAGTGCCCTGGTGATGGTCTGCTCTTTTGCTGTAAATCAGGAAGGTGTGAGATGAGGCACTAAATTGGACACTAATTCAGATTTGGTGGCATGCTGACCTTTCTTGAATAAAGCAAAGGAGAGGATACCACAGACTTGAGTGCCCATCTAGTCATTATTGTCACACCTCCTCACGGATGTACTACAGAAGAGCAGATGCTGCAAAAATAGCAATGAACTGCTAGGTGGCGGCACAACAGTACAAGTACCATGATGGTGGTGGGGAGGGGTGGAGTTTAGATGTTGGGTAAGATCAGATGAGGAAGAATGCTAAATATTTTTAATAGAGGTTTTGCAGTTTGCAGAGAGTTGGACCCATGTCAAGTGTCCAGAATTTGCTAAGGATGCAAAGCAGTGAAGCAACAGTTGAAAGGGAATACTGAAAGGAAAGTAGCCATCACCCCCACTGCCACCAAGGTTAAGTGTTGTCACAGTTCCAACAGAACATTCTTTAAATTCATTAAAAAATAGAGTTTTTATGATGTTACAGAGATGCTTGCACTAAGCACTGTGGTGAGAACAGGACTTTTGGTCCTGAAAGTGTAGCTAGTAGGCAGTGGCACCAGTGAAAGAAAGCCATTAACCCTTAGGCTGCCAGGAGATCTAGAATGTATAGGTATTTAGGACATGTATACATGCCAGCAGTACAGCAAGGTTAATTTTGACTGGCAAACAATTACCAAAACAATTTCTACATGCAATGCAACTGTCATAATTGTGAACAATGATGCAGCGAATTTCTGTTTGTACTGCTGCTGTCCTAGAAAATGATGTCACCCTTGTAGTGAAAGAAAACCAGTCCTGTATAGCACACATGAAGAGCTGTACCATGACAGGGAGTGGGTTGTTTTGGGATTTACCCATTCCTGCTGCGGTGTATCATGAGGCTGTAGCCCTCAGATGGTTACTGTTTCTTGAGCATGTAGGGCAGCTTTGTGAACAACACTTTTTAGCAATTCTTATTTGAGAAGTATGAAAGACATGCCAGTACAGCACATGGTTAGAGTATTTATACCTTAATTTTAATATATGCACTGAAATTGCTTACAGAAAAAATAGCACTGTGGGACTGCTACAATGAATACAGACAGTGAAGTTATTCATGTCCCACAAAGGAGACTGTGGTGCATCTCCAATATGTTGTTCAGTCAGAAGGAATTCACTGAGTTCTTTTTCGACAGCAAAGGTCTGCAGGGCTCTGCCCACGGCAGCCCCAATGACACTCAATAGCCTCTCACAAATACACAAGCCACTGCTGCCATATAGTGCTGGTGGAAGTTGTTAATTTCACTATTATGGAACTTGCACGAAAGTTTGGAAATTTTGAAAAATTTTCTGAACTTCCACCTTTGTGAATTCTGAATCCAAAAGTGTACTGCAAATCTTTGGCAAGTAGTATGGTAATTTTAGATGAACGGTAGGGAAATGCCTTGGGAGGCAGTATAGCACAGTGGTTTAAGGCTCTGAGCTGCAAACCTGGAAACCTGGGTTTGAATCCCACAGCCCCATTTGCTGATTGTGTGACCCTGAGCAAGTCACTTAACTTCCTTGTGCTCCCAGGTTGCACCTGTAAACAAGCTTTCAGCTTAGTGTGTCTCTCCTGGTAAAACAAAGGTAAAAAAAAAGAAATAGCCATGAACAGTGGCATTAAAGTCCTTATCATTTATTTCACAATTCAGTGATTTGTTCCACAATTCTCAATGCAATTCTACGTAATTTTTTCCCACAACCTATTTAGGGTCATGTTTGAGTTCCTGTTGGTGGTGCTGTAACTTTCAAATGTATATACTGACTTTTATCACCCTACCTCTAGAGTCATAGTACTGGACTTGCTGCAAATCAACTATTTCTGTTTTATTTTTGTTTGTTTTGTTTTCTGCCATTTGTGCTTTAATTTCTAGGTTCTGCTATATAATTCCATGGAAGCAAAAGTTTGTTTGTTTTTAGCCTTTCTATTCTGCTGTTTAGAAAAGTTTGCAGTTTAATTCTGTAATTCCACAGAAAAATTCAAAATTATTCCACTAGCAGTGTAGTCACCTGGCAGTTGTTTGTTTTCCACTGTTTACACTATAATGTTTAGGATCTGCTGTATAATTCCACAGAAGCTAAGGATTCCTTGGCTTTTGTAGATCATCATTTTATTAAAATATTGCAGTTAAAGGCTATAATTTTGCTGAAAACTACAGGATTATTCCTTGAGCTGTGTAATCATGTGAGTAGTTTCTCATGGTATAACGTGGAATTTTTAAATCACTGTTCGCAGAAATTTCTACAGTTCATATTGGACTACAGTTTACAAATGGCAGAAGAGCTGAAATACTATTCTGCTGCAGTGACTTGCATCAATAATTTTACAGTTTGGTAATAGTGGAAGGAAATTTCACACTTTACAGGTACCATTCCACAATTTACAAATTTAAAGTGCAACCTATGCTATTTTATTAAACACTGAAAACAAATAATGTTTTAAGGAACTTTATTTTAGCAGCACTGCTGGAACACCCATCCAGTCCAAGCTCTCCAGTGCTGTCACTTATTCTTAGCCCTCTTCCTCCTTCTCTGCTACCCTCTTTTTCTCAAAAACACCCTGGCCCAGATATTCAAAGGGTAGGCGCCAGCGCAAGTCCGAAAATGTGCCATTCTGCGATATTCAGCAGGAGGCAGATGCACCCCCAAAATCACGCTGAGCAAGAGCGCAATGATAATGAATGTATGTGCAACTGAAGGGAGGAACCATGAATAAATGGTGCAGTGTGATATTCAACAACATGTGCCTTGCGCAATAGGGGAGCAAGCGGAAGTTGCGGATAGCGGAAATGAGCCAAAATAAAAGGAACAAGGGAGAGGTGCAAGAACGCTACAGGGAGGCACATGAGGCTGAACTCTAGCAACTCAAACTGGGCAGGGGAACACACAGCACAGGCCAGGAAAAAGGCACCTGAACAGAGAGGCACAGGAAGGTGTGGGGAGCCACAGCCAGTGCAGAAGGGGGAAGTGCCACACAGCACAGAGACCACCACAGGAAGGTGTTCCCGGTGCAGGTGAAGTAGCAGCCAGGACAGTGGGAGGAACACAGAAATAGCTGCCACGGGGGTGAACACAAGCCAGGGACATGGCCAGTGCCACCATCCAGATGGAGGCAGTAATGAGGGGGGAGAAGGCGGGCAGCAGGGGTGCATCCGTGGAAGGCCCATCGCGGTATGCTGACAGCAGGCAGTACCTAGCCCACACCAGCTTCGAGCTGTACAGCAATACTGAGATTGTGGGCGGTACCACCTGAATCGGGCAATTTTGAGGTGGTTCTGTGAGCTGTGCAGTGATGTGATGCAGGCACCCACACGACGGAGCCATGCTCTGTCAGTGGAGACTAAAGTGACAGCTTGCATGTGCTTGCTCACTCCCAGGTACCTTCCAGAGACCAACAGGGGAAACCACAGGCATAACCCAGTCAGCCACATCACACCACCTCACTCAATTGCTCAGCACATTGCTGCCACATGCTGGAGTACATCCATTCCCCTGCACACCAGTGGAGCACACAGCAAACATACAGGATTTCCACAGGGTGGCACGTATGCCTGGCATGCTAGGGGCAATAGGCTGCACCCATGTGGCCCATCTGCACACCACCTGGCCCTCAAGGGGCCGCATATTTTAATCGGAAGGGCTGTGCCAGCATCAACTGCCAGGTGGTGCGATGCCAGGGGCGATAATCAATGTCTGTGCCACGCACCCTGGGGAGCACACGATGCCTTCATCTGGCACCAGTCAGCACTGTACCACAGATTCGAGTGGGGACATTCCCACTGGCCACTTAGTGGGTGAGTATGCAAACCACATGGGCAAACATAGAGCTTGGGAGGGCATGGTCAGAGGTGACATGGGTAGTGGCCTACATGGCTCGGGCAGGGCATGCTGATCACCAAACTAACCTCCACCTCTACACACAGGTGGCAGTGGATACCCACCGCCCCCTGGCTGCTCAACACATACCGGTGGCCTGGCACCCCATCGCAGCAACGCTACAATGAGGCACATGCCACCACACATAATGTCATTGAGCTGGTGTCTGCATGCCAGCGCACATTTCATTGCCTGGCACCTCCGCGGTGCCTCACAGTACAGCCCCTCAAAGGCCTGCAGGCTGTTCCTGGCCTGTTGCATCCTGCAGAATATGGCCAATGAATGTGGGATAGCCATGCAGGCTGAAGAGGGGACAGCAATGGGGACGATGAGGATGCCGTGACAGTGGTGATGGGCAGCCCTTGGGCGACGGGATCCTCGATTGCCCGGCTGGCACAGCTGCACTGGGACACCATCCCGGAGGAGCACTTCAGCCAACTCAGATAAGTCATGGGGCCATGTGCAACCACTAGTGGAAAGGCACAACCCACAAACATGCATGGACACACACTAGGGGTGCATGCCATCAAGGGAAGTGGCAGGGCATGGAACTGCACACACCGCCAGAGATGGGCAAGGTCTAACATGGCACGCTGTCAGAGACACACACACACACACACAACTCACCAGACATGCACAAAGGGTAGGAGACACACCACCCAGACCGCCACCTCTAGCCACACACATGTCCACAGACCACCACACCCACTGCCTGTCATTGTGTGTGTGTCAGACACTGGGCACCATTGCACAGTGGTGTACAGCACAATGCAGGCATCATCATGCACATGCAACCGCGGACAGCAGCCCGGAGGGTGCAGATGGACAGTGTGTGTGCGCAGGGTCGGATACCCACCCGCATTGCCCGCTAAATGACACAATGCACACAGGGCAGCATCAGACAGTAGCCACGCTTGGGAGACAGGTCAGTCAGCCACAGTGCCACGGGCTGCCACGGATGTGGGTGGCCCCACCAAGACCTGCTAGCAGTGACAGGCTGACCACTGGCCTTCATGGGGTGGCACCGATGGTCCCCAGGGGTTACACTGCATGAAAGTGACCGTGCTCGGCAGGGGTCTGCAGCACACTGAACATGCCTGTGCCAGGTGTGCTCGGGTGCCCACAGCTGAACCCGGTGTTGACAAGGATGGTGTCGCATGACGCTTGGAATGAGGGTGACATTGCACTGCATGGTGTTGGCGATGCATGGGCAAATAACTGTGTGCCCATTGTGGCCATGACAGCAGTGAATGCCTGTGTCGCCTGTCAATGGCAGCAGTCACATCCTCCCAGAACCGTCCATCCCTGCCAGGAGCAGAGCAGTCTCTGCTGTGATGCTCCTCTGCCTGGTGTAGAGCCGCACTCAGTGCATCCACCGCCGCAAGCCGCATCTGCTGATTGACTGATGCTTGCAGTATGCGTGTGTGCTCATCCAAGAGGTCATCTGCCTGATCAGCATGCAGTCCCTCAGGGTGTTCATGGCCCTGATGCTCATCACCCTTGAGGGTGGGCACTGCACACCAGGGCCAGGCCTGGCATGCACACAGGTGGTGCACTGATGCCACCCCTGACACTGTACCCCCATGGCTGTTGGCCGACTGCTGATGCTGCCCTCCGCTGCCGCCCCCAGGGCTCAATGGTGCCACCGCAGTGGCCGCAACAGTCCCACTGTCCTGTACACACACCAGTGCTGCCCCACCGGTGCTGACAGGCACAGGCTGGGACTGTGATGACATGCAGGCCTCCACAGCGGCATCACCAACAGCCATGGCCGCGATGTAACCTGCTGTGTGGCCATCCTGTGGCACACATGTGTCACTGCCCATGACGCTTGCTCCATCATCATTGGTGATGGATCCGCACCAGTCCGAGTCTCAGCATCCTGGCATCCATGGACGCTGGCATGCTGGGACACGGGCAGGGCCTCCTCCGCACTTGCTCCACCAACATCATTCCGGACATCCAGGCGGGCCCACTGTTGCCCTGACCCATGTATTCCTGTGGAGGTGGATGGGCCCTTCTCCATCTCCATGTGACTGGCCTCAGTGGAGAAGCCCACCACCGCTGACCCATGCAGATGCTCAGGAGCTGTAAGGGAAAAATGTTGCGTTACTGCATGTGACCTAACCTGTCCCCCAATAAACAGACCATGACCAACCATGCAGTGACGCTACCACCCATCTGGAATCCACCACCCGAACACCCTCAATGGTGCAACGCTGCATGCTGCCAGCAACCTGCTCCTCCTGTGGGGTCAGGTGTAGCACCTCCGGCTGTCCCCACCTGTCGCGAGACCATGCTGCCCTGATGGCAGCCACCTTCTCTTTAATCCTCCGCCTGTCTGGGCCCATCTTTTTTGCACTCCTGCACAGAGCTGGTGGCTGCCATGCAGGTTTAAAGCACACGCCACCTCCTCCCATGCAGGAACACGGGCCTGTGGTGTTCCCTGGTGTCCGCTGGAGAAGTGGCTCCTGGTCTAGGTAGGCCTAACAGGGCATCTGTCTCGGCCTTAGTGAAATTCGGCCTCCTCTTCCTCCCACGACTCTGTTCCTCTTCCTTCACCACACGCCGGTCATGATTCATCCTGTGAGAATGACAGGTGTTACCTGTGACTGTGCAGTCTCATGCATGTCCCAAACATCACAGTCCACACTCCCAAACAGCATGCAACTCACCGCAATAGACTGCAGTAACCGACTGTGGCAGTGCAGCCCTATGTCGCACTTTTATAGCACAACCCATGCAAATGATGTGAGGCGATCTTTAAGTGGATGCAAATGCAGTGACTGCTCCACTGAATGGCTGATTAGCTGATTTACATATGCCGGCTGAATATCGCCTGTTGCGCTTTGCACAATTGTGTTGAATGTGCTGAACCAAGGGCACAGTTCTGTGACATGCGCAGTACACACCTAACTGCACATGCCTGGGTGATGACACAGGTGCTTGCCGCTCTGCTGACATGCTGTGTATGGGAGGCAATGCAGGGCACGGCCACCATTGTGCCAGTGATGCTACATGGCTGTTCACCTATATGGCGCTGTGGCACTGGGGTGTCATAGGTGCACTGGGGCAACAGCGCGGTAGGCCACTACAGGAGGTGGCACACAGGCACCCAATCACACCACGCGTGGGTTCCAATCATGCTGTGGCTGTCCCGCGCCTAGAGACCCTTGACCCGTGCCCAACCTTTGTCTTAGGCACCATGCATCAGGCATGGGTGCACCAGTATCACACTGTTCAGTGACAGCGCAATAGGAAATGGCATTGCTGTACCTGCAGCATCTGCATGTGGCAGGATCATGCTGCAGAGCACCATTTGATTGACTTGAGCAGCAGAGATGGCACAGGCGTGTTGTGAAGTGGAGCCAGATTGAGCTGGCAAACCTTGTGGCCATAGTTGAGCCACATGTTGGGGCTTTGTTTGGGGAGGGACCCTGGACAGGGCCAGGAGTGAAAGTATGACAGGAGGTGGCCGACTCCCTGGAGGAGGCCACGGTGCACAGGGCAGACAGCAGAGGTGCCGCCACTGTTGTGGGGACCTGAGGTGCAGGGACCCAGACCTGCTTGCCTGCCCGCGGCATGTGCCAGGAGGGTACGTGCCACAGCCTGGTAGGTGCAACATCCATACACTTTTATCATCCATACAGGTATCATGGTTGCATGTGTCTGGCACAGGCTGGGGCCATATGGTGTTGGCCATGGTGGTCATATCGGGGTGTGGGGTGGGTGGGTCTGGCTGTGTGAGATTGCACTCACATGGGGCAGGGGGACATTGCTACAGGATTGTGACTGATGTTCCTCCTCCATGTTTTCACCTCAGGGCAGAAGAACGGAGGCGCAACCGGGGAGGCACCGCATGTTGGAGGAGAGGGAGAGGAGGGATGAAGATGGCCTGCGGGCATGGACCAGCATGCTGATGGTGAGTGCCTTACATCCATGATTACTATTGCATGCTGTATAGCTGGGCGGGCAGTTGGGCATGGCCACCATCCAGTAACACCACTGCCATGCACGCAACTTGTTACAGTCAGCACTGTCCAGTGGCACTGCTTGTCTGGGAGTGCATCAGTGGTGGTCCATGCATGCACCAGGCACATGGCTGTGCAATTGCCTTCACACTGCATAGCCAAGTCACTGTACGGCCATGGTGGTGCTGTGCAGAACATGGGCGGTGGTGTGCAGTGGTCCACATGGCTGTGGCTGCCTGGGTGGGCAGGTCTTGTGGACACGGTCACTGTGGGTGGTCGCACACCATCACAGGGGCGTGTCACATTGCTGTATGCCATGCACAATGGTGGGCTGCAGGGGTGGACAGTCACACCTATTGACTCTGTTCCTCATCCTAGGTGGCCGGACTCTCCAGCAGATCCAGTGGGACATCCAGGAGCTGCTGCTGGTCAGGAGGAGACTTTGAGCTCTGAGGCACATCCACCGCCTCAGGATGAGGAGGAGGCGGAGATCCCATCGGCACCAGGAGGTAGAGGACCGGGGTGGCCAGTGATGTCCCCATGCCCCAGATACCACCTTCTTTGACCCACCCCTGCACCCTTCTTCCCTCTCCCATATGTTAACCCCTGCCCCTTACCCGCCCCCACCTGTTATGTGGCCCTTCCCCACTATTGTATATAGTTTTGTATATGGTTTTATTGTACATAGTTTTAATATATACATTTTGTTATAACAACTGTCGTGGTCTCTGATTTTCAGCGGGCTACAGGTGCTCAGCTGCAGTGGTGTGCATGGTGTCAGGGGTGGTGCACGATGTGTGTGTGTGTGTGCAGAGGTGAACCACCTATGGTGTGGACAGGGGATCAGCCACTGTCTGTGGTTTGTGTGTTGTACTCTGTGCACTGCATGCCTGTGTGCAGTGGTCAATGGGGCCTGCACTGTGTGCATGGCTCCCTGTCAGACCATCCATGGCCTGTGCAGCTGACACCCTTGGGTCTGTGATATGCATGGTCTGCTGGTGTGTCAGTGGTGGCTGTCCATGCTGGATAACAACTGTACCCGGCACAATGCCAGGTTGACCACCATCACCAGTATGGTGCCATCTGCCTCCGGTGGCACTGTGGCCTCAGCTGTTGTCCCCATCCATGCTGTCACTTGTATCTGTTGCAGGATGTGCTCCAGTGTCTGTCACTTGTGCTCGGCAGCATGCTGGTGGCATACAGCTTCATGGTGTCTGTGCATGGTGGCTGGTACACCTGTGCAATATAGGGTGCTGGCTGTGTACATGTCAGCTGTGGCCATACGCCAGTGGATTAGTTGACCCGCTACTGTGTCCCTGTGTTGCTGTACCCTTGAGTATGGGTGGGTGTTTGTTCATGCACTGTGTTGCATCCTGTGTGGTGCATGCCTCCATGCTACATTGTGCGTGTCTGTGCTGGCTGTTGTGGCCATTGCTGGGATGGGATGTGTCCTTGGAGGGTGTTCAGGGTGCTGTACAGCTGGAGGTGGGGTCCGGGCATGCCCTGTCGCATGTGGGTACCTCGTGTGCTGACATGGTTGGTCTCTCAGCTGTACCCTGGGGGACATGCATGGCAGCACTGTGTATGCATCTGTTGCATCACTGTCTGCTGCCACCTGCTAAGGTGCCCCATGGTGGGCTGCCTTTCATGGTTCCATGGTGCACAGGGTTGCATTGTCACAGTGGGGTGGTGGCATGCATGGGGTGTCCTGCACTGTTGGGTGCTACTCCTGGGCAGGGTGTATGGGGATCATGGTGCAGGATGGCTCTGCATTGGTGGGATGGTGTGATGCGGGTGGTCGGCCACCCTTGTGTGCCAGCACAGCTTTCCAGGAGGTGTGATGGGGCACCGTGTCCCGGCTGTAGGTTGGTTGCTGGTGTCCATGGGCCAGTGGTTATTCCAGCTCTCCCCAGTTGTGCAGTGGATGGGGTGGGGCATGATGTCTGTTCTGCTGTGTGTTCCTCTGCCCATCTGTGGCATGGGTGGTGGGCCCCTGCATCCCTGGTTGTGCTGTTGCATTGCTGCCCTGCTGCTGGGGCATCCCTGGTTGTGCTATGGCGCATCTGGACTGCTCAGCTGAACATCCCTTGTTGTGCTATGGCACATCAGATATGCTCAGCTTCACCTCCCTAGTTGTGCTATGGCATAGGTGGTGTGATATTCAGTCATCAGCTGTAGGCGCATCTTGGCCTGCAGTTTTGAATATCGTGCTTCTGCGCATGGGCGCAGTGGACTTGTGCTTGCTCCTGCTGTTGCTCACTTTTGGGTGCAGTTTGAATATCTGGGCCCCTATATTTATCCCACCCCACCATCAATACTTTGTTTATAGTCCTGCTTCCACCAGTCCCTTGGGCAGGGTTTACATTGCTCCACCTCCTCTCAGTAAAGAGCAACTTCCTGACATCTGTCTTAAACCCCTTCCCAATTTACAAACATTTCCTCTCGAATCATTTTTGTTTCTGGTTAACAGTTGCCTGCAATCAAACCTATTTAGAAAGAATGAACAGTGTTCACCACTAATACCGTCTCAACCATGAAACTCATGTTGATGTTTGACACCTACAAACCACAAGGATGCACTGGGATCTGAATGCTAACATAGCAGTAAATATTTAATATAAAAAGTAAAGTAGGTAAAGCAAACAAAATAAGAACTACTGCCCTTACAAGGGACAGTGAGTAACTATTGAAACTAAGTTACCAGCTGGTCACATACAGATGTCCTCCATCCCTCCTTCTGCTCCTGTGATGATTCTGAATCTGCTAAAATGCTGGTTCAGGTAGTTGCCCTGCCTTTCATGATGGCAGCTAATGCTACCACCAGATCAGTTAGTGCTGCCAGCTGTGCAAAGGAATCAGTCATCTGAGTGTTACATCATCTCACTTGTGCCCAGCCTCAGTCTCCTGCCCTTTATCAACTGGTATTGAAAAAAACACTATGGTTCTCAAAAGAGGTGGTGGGGAAGGTTAGGTAGAAAAGATACCATTCAGAAAGTATAAGGAATCACAGAAGGAGCAGGACAGAGAACTCTATCAGTTAAAGCAGGTGGAAGCGGGAAGGCAGTCAGAATAGCAAAGGCCCAAACTGAGGAAAAGATAGCCAACTCAGTTAAGAAGGAGGATAAAACCTTTATAGGTACATTAGTGAATGAAGAAAGACCAAGAGGGATAGTGACACTTAATAAATGGGACGGGGAGGTTGGCAGAGGGTGACAATGAAAAGGCAGAGATACTGAACAAATACTTTCATTCAGTATTCACAAAGAAGAGGCAGGAGATGTACCTAAACCAAACAATAGAAGCACTCTGAATACAGAGGGTTATATCAGACCATTCAAAGAATAAAGGTCCTGAAAGAACTCCTAAAAGTCAAGATGGACAAGGCAATGGGGCCTGACGGGATTTATTTATTTTTATTTATTGTAAAATCAGAATTACAACCTTTGAGCTAAAATCTCATTTACAAAGGATCCTCGTTGAACAGAGAGTGGAGGAACATCAAGTACGTGGACAGTGGAGAAAACAGAAGCAACTAGAAGGCATTGTCAGTTACACATCATTAAAAGGATAAACAGCATTACAGATAGAAGAATGGGGAGACTAGACAGAATACATTGCAAAAGCCATCACTTAATTACATTATACAGAGGAAAATAGTCCCATAACAGATTAGGTGATTGAATGCAGATTCCAGCTATGTACAAAGCATGAGAGGATTCACCCCAGAATATTAAAAGAACTAAGGGGAGAACTAGTGACACCACTGGCTACCCTTTTAACAAATCATGGGAGGACGGTATGGTACCTGAGGACTGGAGGCAGGCTGATGTGATTCCCTTCATGAAAGTGGGAGCAAGGTAGAGGCAGAAAGCTACAGACCTGTTAGTTTGACCCCAGTGGTAGGAAAATGATGGAATCACTTCTGAAAGAAAGAATTGTTGAGTACCTAGAGGCCGAAGGGCACAGAACCCAAGGCAGCATGGATTCAGAGAGGAAGGTCATGTCAGATGAATCTAATAGAATTTCTTTGACTGGGTGACCAAAGTAGTAGACCAGGGAGGGGCTGTGGCGTGGTCTACCTAGACTTTGGCAAGGCATTTAATACAATCCCACACAAAAGATTAATTATCAAGTTAGCCAGCCTGGGAGTGGGTCCCAGGATGGGAGCCTGGGTAAACATTGGCTGGACAACAGGACACAGAGGGTAATATTAAGAGAAGTTCACTCCAAAGAAAAGGGGTAACTAGCGGATACCGCATGGTTCAGTTTTAGGTCCTGTCCCTTTAATGTCTTTATATGTGACATTGCAGAGGGACTGAAAGAAACATATGCCTCTTTGCAGATGACACAAAGATCTGCAATAGGGCTGATACACAAGGGGTGGAAAGGATGAGAAGGGACTTGGCAAGGTTGGAGGAATGGTCAAAAGTATGGCAGCTTAGATTCTGTGCAAAGAAGTGCAAAGTAATGCACCTGGGAAACAAAAACCCAGGGAAGAGCACACAATGGGGGGTACTAACAACAAAATGGAAAGGACCTGGGGTAGTCATATCAGATGACCTCAAAGTAGGTAGGCAATGTGAGAAGGCAGTAAGGAGGGCTTGGGGATACTGGGAAACATAGGAGAGGCATCACCAGTAGAAAACAGGAAGTTGTCATCCCTCTGTACAGGTAGTTGGTGAACCCCATCTGGAGTACTGCATGCAGTTCTGGAGACCCCATCTCTGCAAGGACATAGATAGGATGGAGGCAGTCCAGAGAAGGGCAATTAAAATGATGCAGAGTCTGCACCAGAAACAATTAAGAGAGAAGTAAGAAGCTTCATAGGTATACCCTCAAGAAAAGGAGGAAAGGGGCATGATAGAAACTTTCAAGTACCTCAAGGAATCAACAAAGTCCAAGAGGGTAGCATCTTTCAGAAAAGAGATGTGCAAGAACATGGGGCATAGTTAGAAGATGGGGAGGGACAGCTCAGGGCAACGTGAGGAAGTATTTTTTCACAGAGAGGGTGGTGGATACATGGAACGGCCTTCTCTGAGGAGGTCATGTGGTCAAAGACAATGGGGAATTCAAGAATGCATGGATAGGTATAAGACAATTTAGCGGGGCTAGAAGGAAGTAGGCTGTTGGTTAACTAGGATCTGCA
Source organism: Neoceratodus forsteri (assembly GCA_016271365.2). Classification (NCBI taxonomy): domain Eukaryota; kingdom Metazoa; phylum Chordata; order Ceratodontiformes; family Ceratodontidae; genus Neoceratodus; species Neoceratodus forsteri. The sequence continues at coordinate 1,321,177,073 of CM028132.1, forward strand.
GCTTATCCGTTAGGTAGGGAAATGGGCAGACTGGGTGGGCCAAGCAGTCCTTATCTGGCATCAAAGTCCACGTTTCTATGTTCATCAGCACCCTCTGCATCCTGGTCACTCTTTCTAGATCTTTATAAATATAGTCCCAATGGCTAGATGGAGTGCTTCCCTCAGCATGCTGCTGCTGACTTTTGCCCTCCCTTGCTTTTCCGTGGTCAACCATTTTTTAACTGTGCCAGCCTGTTGGCTGAACATGCGCTGATGGCCTTGGATGGTCTGACCAATGTCTGTGTTGGTGGGTGTTGCTGAGACTCAGAGTCTGTAAAACAGCAAAGAAAAAGTATTGCACATGGGGTAAAGAATGACTCATAAGAGTACAAGTGATAAATATTGCCCATGAAACAGCATGCACAACATAATCAAATGGATGTCAGTTGTATAGCTGGCAATTTATTTTCTTATAATTGACAATTTCTTTGCCTGGTGTACATTTACTCTGGAAGGACACAGCACATACCCTCATGTCCTCTACTCTTACCTGTAATGGTTTTAACCCCACAAGCATATCCCTCATGGCATGTACAGCCACTAGTGGAACCATCTGTCTGCCTCTTCGGTGCCATAGACGAGGTTCCTAAACAAACTGTGGCTATAGTCATGACCCAAGGTTACTGAGGGTGACAGTACTCAGACCTTTTGCCCATATACTCACTTATGTGATGTCAGCATGCAAGGAAGAACTAACAGATGTATCCCAGCATGCTTCTATGAGTGTCAGTTTGGCATGTCCTCTCTCATTTACTGCCTGACTGCACTACCACCTGTGTTCATGCAGATGGCAGTATTGCAGTGGCCTTCCTCCCCAGAAGAAGAGAGTATTCTCTTGATGCTTACTCGTCCTCCCCAACCAGCTGCCTGCAGCTGTAGCTTGTTCCCAATCTTCCTGCTTCTTTGTAGAACCATAATGGATTCTTTTCCTTCTGATTTTGGTTACCTTTTTCATGCAGAATTATGTTGCACAAATTATATCTTCTCTTATTTTTTCCCCACTGTGCACTGGCATGGGGTGATAATATCACATTATGCCTCAGCAATATACTACGCTGCCAACACAGCGCAACATAATACAAGTGGCATATGTCTTTCTTTGCAGGGGCTCTGCCCCCACACTTCATTACAGAGGGCTATGCTTTCCAACCCCCAACTAAAATAACCAACTCCGGGTTGGGGGTTACACTTAACATCACACAAAGTCTGAAAAACAATTCCTTGTATCTGGGACCAGGAATCAAAACCCGTTCCCAAATGCACTGCCTCCTTCCATTGGTGCCTGTGGCTCATTCCGTCAAGCCACGGCAGCTGCTCACCAGCTCCACCTCCCAGCACTGGTCTCATCCCCTACCTTGGGAAGGTGAGAGGTGCACTACTAGATATATCCTTTCACTGTTTTGCACCTCTCGCTCTACCCTACCGGCTCTTTTTCCGATGGGTGGTTTTAAGGTGCTCAGCAGTGCGATGACAAAAAGGACCTGGTAGGCTGTGCACCTACTCCCGGCAATCCCCACAATGCATTTTCTGACTTGTTTAAAATCCACCTCCTGATGTCTAGGGCCTCATCTTTGTGTGGTTCATCTCTGCTCTTTTCTGATGTTGAAGTAGTTGAACCACATTGTATGGTGATTTTATGTACCTTGGGGATACCCACTGTGACGCCTAATCACATAGTTCCTGTGTTTTTATGTTGTTTTATTTGACTAAATTGGACATTTACATGCAGAATAGCATTAGGTTAAGTCAAACAATAACATGCCAGTAAAGGACCATCCACTGCCTTTTCTTTCACTGGTTCTCTTGATAATACTGCTACTATGCCCAATGCTGGTAGCCAACGATAGTCGGGCACTCAAGATCTCCACTGGTCTTCTTAGGTATTTTAGATTAAATAACAAATTCGAACTTAGAAGTTAGAACCACAGACCATTAATAATTTGTATTAATAATCTAATAACACATTGCATCAGAGATAATACAAGTGTATTTGCACAAAAAATTAGAGAACCAGAACATCCATGGTTGGAGGTTAGGCATAGACAGTGGACACTGACCACTAGGTACAGTAGCTGCAATAGTGATACCTGTCCATCACCACCTCCTATTGTTACCAGTTCTTAATCATGCCAGATGGTTAGCTGAACTGACCTTTGTTCACCCCATGCTGATCTGTGATGAATGGCATCCACAGCCCATTCCATCTGTGATCTGCACATGCTTAGCTCCATTTAGGGCAGGGGTGGCAATGGTGGCAGAGTTGTACAGGACACCAAGCATCCAAATGGATGGCAGTTCAGCACTGCAGTGCATTCCTGTTCCACAAAGAGTGGGTGACCAAGGGATATTGCAGTCTATGGCAGTCCTCCAAGGACCACAAATCTGTGATTACCCCATCATGGGATAGCAATGATGCATGATGGCATAACATGACATCACTCTGAAAATCTGCAGGCCTACCAGCCTTCAGTGTGTGGTGTGGCTGGACAAGGGACCAATCAAGACACAGAGAGTCCTACAGCTTGGAGTCAGTGGTACATAGCCACTACAGTAGTCCCTCATGCTGTGTAGCCTCTGCTCCTCCATCAGCCCTGCAGGATGCAGACTGTGTCCCCAGGAATGTGTGCATGCATGCCATCACCCTTGCCTGCCATGACCCAATTGAATAGCACTATTCATGGAAGGAGATTGGGTGATGGGGTGGGCAGAGAGTGCTGTGAATGCCTATAAGTCTCTGTATTTGTGGAGCACAAAATCATATCTCCCATGATCCATGTAGGTATCATAACACAGATACAGATCCCTTTGTGGACTGAGCCCTTGGAAATTGTGAATTACCATTAAGTTAGAAATCACAGAATGTCATCAAGTATACTCACTACTGAATCTGGGGCTGTGGTGGAGGTGACTTCCAGGGTATCCTTCCTACTGCAGCGCTTCTGGGACAACTTTCAGGCATTGTGGGGCTACACCCAGCTTCTCACACATCAGCATACCACCACTGAAGAGCATCCCATTTTATGCTTCAGTTGCTTGATTGAATGAGGGATGCTGTGGACCTGCTCATCAGATACAGTTTTATTTCATCCAATACTTTTTCCTTTCAGTGAACGGAAGTTGACTGGGGCCAAAAAGGCATCCACATGCTTAGTGACCTCTTTGACAAACATGGCCACTTGTTTTGTCCAGAATTATGGTGCAGTCTTTCTTTCTGAACTGCTTCTCTGTTCCTCTTTCACTTGGCATTGCTAGTCAGCAATATTTTTGTCTCTGTCATTCTCTATCTCTCTCACTTTTTCTTAAGCAACATGATGTAAACAAATCACTGCAGAAATTCTTCCTAACTCAGAGACTTTGCCACAGTCTTGGTGCCAAATTAAACTGTCCAATAAAATAGATCAAGTAAGTGAAGTTGATTAATTGGAAAAACATAGCAGTAGTGACCATTACTAAGGAATGCTCTAAAATTTCCAAGCTCAAAACAGACAGTACCCTCCTAAGTTTGTGTTCCAGTGGGTGAAATGTTATTCCAGCTGTAAAACACGTCATTCAGGAATGTGTGAATCAATAATCCAAAGTTTGCAATTCATTCCACCATTTGCTTAGAGTACTGATTATAAACTGTGGAATACTAAATTTGCAGTACATGAAGCAAGATACACAAAGTCGCAGTTTACATACCATATAGTAGTGTTTGAGAAAAAATAAAAGAACCATTGAAGGAACCACGCTGTAACTGGGAAGAGGGAGCACAGTGAATGGAGACTATTGTCTGCCACTGTACATGTCAATGGGACATGGTGAGGGTAGGATATGATACATTTTTAATAGTCTTTTATAGATCCACAACAAATCAAAACTCATCCCATTACACAGCTGCAATCTCTGGAACAGTATTGACTTAGGGATTAGAAAACAGTCAATACTGATCATTTTAAAACTCAATACAAAGAAAATCTTATTAGGAAGATAAATCTAATTGTTTTCAGCATGACCCAACATCTGTGTGTATACAACATTTACTGATTAAGTATTAATGCTTTGTGCTGTAATATATGCAGTGCATTACAAAAATCATGTGACTTTTTTTAAACTGGTATTTATCAAGGTCTATCTATATCTGTACCCAGATCAAACCTGTAAAGGGCCATGTGTCCCAGTGCTGCCCCACCCAGTTAACAACTTTTTAAATAAAATAAAAAATAAAATACATTAATGATTGGGATGGGCATAGATACCTATGAAGACAGCAAGGGTCTGGTACAATTCAACCCAAAATTTAAATCTCAACGGCTATATTCCTGTCTTAGAAATATTGACTTTCATCTTACTGTTAGGGTCAATTTGCAGATACGTGAAATCCCGACAAGAAAGCCTAATGCTGATTGTTGCCATGTAAGCCCACCCGTAGTGCAGGCTTATGTCTGCCTTCTGTAAATGCTCAACTACAAATCAATTTGTGCACATATAAAATAAATAAATAATATGTTATATGTTAAAATAAAATTTTAACCTGCTTTGCTTTATAAACATTTGAACTCCACCAACTGAAATGCAGCGGACAGCATTCATCCTGTGACACAGCCTGTACAGTCTGAACTAGGTTCAAAGGGCAATCTTAATCACAGCTTCTGTCACACAGCCCTCTCATCATTTTTTGCTTGTTTTGCTTGTTGCCTGTTGTTTTTGCTTGTTCCAAAATTACAAATCCAAAATGACAAGCTGTTTAATTTTACAGTTACAGTACTGGCCATCCATAGTGGCTGCATCACTCCTGACACACCTTCACAATTGGATTGTGTTGTTTTAAAATCAAAAATGTGTCTGGCCCGGAGGCATTAAGGGTTGAGGTGCTGGATGCCACACCTCATGCCACACTGGCGACCCGGGTTTGGGAATGGACTTGGGACACCAGGGGCCGGCAGGAGAAGGAGAGATTGAGCATCCAGAGGACTACCCCTCCTGAGGTGTGTGTAGGGGCTGCCTCGCTCTGTAATGGTCACCGTGGAGATCAGGAGCATTACAAGAGTGAAAATAGCAACCACGCTGCCCGGATGACTGCAGCCCTGCCTCCTCATGCTGCAAAGCCAGGAAGTCCCGAGCTGCTTACCCTCACCCAGCAAAGAAGCAAGACAGTGCCAAGGTGCACTCGGTCTCCCCTCCTGATGGCCCCTGGTGGGCAGAGGGGAGCCGCCCTGGCGGGGATCGTCCAGGTCAGCCAGGTGAGGGAGTAGCAGGGTGACAGAATGGGAGAGGCTGTGGCAGATGAAGGCTGGCAGCCAGCAGGAGTGGGTGGCTGCATGCGTAAAGAAGGGATAAAAGAATATGCAAAAAAATCAGAAATGTGAAACTTGCAAAACGCGAGTGCAGTTCTGACATTCAGCATCCAGGTTAAAAGCGGGTTTAAAGCGTAACATAAAATGCACTGTCTGTTGGCTGCTGTTTCATGCGTATTCTTTAAACCCTTGCTGACAACAATGACACTGCTGTTTAATGCTGTTTGCAGGTTGTGTAAGTTGACATTTTAAAAGTAATGCTGTCTGCATTTGCACTGTAAAAGTTTGCAGCTGTGTTTAGGTATTTTGGTATTTAGCATTCGTCTGTGATGTATTTAGTCACTATTTGCAAAAGGTGTACATCTTACAATGTTTGCTGTTTGCTGACAACGATCACACTGCTGTTTAATGCTGTTTGCAGGTTGCATATGTGGAAATATTTAAAAGTAAGGCTGTCAGTGTTTTCAGGTTGCTAGCATCCATCTATGATGTATTAAGTCAGGATTTAGTGTGTCGGCTCATACAGTGATGGGATCTGGTACCTGATGGGAAAGCAGAGTTAGGGGTTTTCAAGTCGGTCACCCCAGTGTTGGGATTCATACTGACCCGACTGCAGTCAATACCCATGTGAAAGTCAAAGTGGCACCTTTATGTGCTTGAGGGGAAGGATGTGAGGAAGTATTTCTTCACTGAGAGGGTGATGGATGCCTGGAACAGTCTTCCATTCTGGGTAGTGTGGGGCACATGTAGTGGTAAGTTTCAAACAACCATTGCATGGGAGAGGTATCTGCAGTTACACAATAGGAAGAGAAGAGGGGCAGACTTGGTGGGCCAAGTGGTCCCTATCTGCTGTCCAATTCTATGTTTTCCTGTATGTGTTTATAAAACAGTTTCTCCTTATTATTTTTCTTTTCAGTCTGTCTCTATTTGGATACTGTTGATGCTCTGAGTATGAAGTTCTTCTCTGGCCATGTGCCTTCATGGCATGGCCATCACAAGTTTGAAGGTAAGTATTATGTTGCATCAGACTCAAATTCTTAACCTATTTCAACAGGTGATTTCATTACATATGAACATATGAAATAGCCAGCAGAAAAAGGCCTTATTGATCTATCAAGTCTGCTCGGTATGCAGCTCAGTCTAGTTCTCTGGAGCTGCCCCCCACCCTTTCCTCCTGAAGCCATCTACCACACCCCTTTCTCCTCCTCTCCACTCGACTGTTCTAATTTTTTCTTTAACCAGTCCCACCTCCCTTGAAACTGCCCACTGTATTTGCTCATACCACCTCCTCTGGCAGTTCATGTCACCCTGACACCACCCTTTCAGTAAAAGGTGCCTCCTCAATTCCCTCCTAAATCTACTTTCAACCAGTTTCAGGCTATTCTCGCTTGTTGTTCCTCCCTCTTAAATGAAGATGCCCTCCTTTCCAACCCTGTTTATACCCTTTAGGTATTTAAAGATTTCTAACATATCCCCTTTTCTCTTCTGTCCTCCAAGGAATACATGTTAAGCTCCCTAGCCTATCTTCATATGTTTTGTCCCCATGCCCTGGATCATTTTGGTTGCCCTCCGCTGAACTCCCTCCAGTAGTTTGATGTCCTTCTTCAGATAGGGGCACCAGAACTATATGCAGTACTCCTGGTGTGGTCTCACCAGTGGTCTGTATACTGGCAGAATAACTTCCTCCCTCCTTGATGCAATTCCTCTGGTGATGCAGCCCAGTATTTTATTTGCTTTGGCTACCGCTTTATGGCACTGTGAAGATTATTTCATGTCCCCTGACCAACACTCCTAGATCCTTTTCTTCCTCTGAGAGGGTTACCTGTATGCCCCCAACCAGTAGCTGGCCCTGAGGTACCTACTGCCCAGGTGCATGACCTTGCATTTCTTAGTGTTAAAGCCTAGCTGCCAGATGCCTGACCATTTCCTAGACTTGCTAGATCTTTCCTGAGTACCTATCTCCCCTCCTCCTTGTCTACCCTCCCACAGAGCTTTGTATCATCTGAAAACAGGCAGATTTTACTTTTGACCACATCTGCTATGTAACCAATAAAGATGCTGAATAGCACCAGTCTGAGTACTGAGCCCTGTGGTACCCCACTGGTTACTGGTCTAGATTTGGATAGCTTGTCTCCTACCACCACTCTTTGGTTCCTGTTCTGAAGCCAACTCTTGACCAACCTCAGCAGCTTGTCCCCAATTCCCAGGTCACTCAGCTTGCTGATCAACCTGCCATATGGCACTGAATTGAATACCTTGCTGAAGTCCAGGTATAAGATGTCTACTGCCTGCCCCTGTCCAGTGACCTTGTGACCCAGTCAAAAAGTTTATCAGGTTTGTTTGGCATGATTGTACTCTGACAAACCCAGGTTGCTCTATTGTCCTGAGACCATTTACCTCAAGAAAGGTCACCAGCCTTTCTTTAGCATGGTCTCCATTAACTTGCCCACTATGGAGGTTAGACTGACTGGCCTGTAGTTACCTAACTTATCTTTGGGTCCTCCTTGTGGAGTGTCTCCACATGTGCTGTCCTCCAGTCCTGTGGCACACCCTTTCTCCAGCGAGGTGTTAAACAGATCTGCCAGGGAGGCTGCTGGTACCTCTGCCAGTTCCCTCAGTACCCTCAGGGCACTCCATCTGGGCCAGGTTCCTTGTCCACCCAAAGGTCCCTAAGACCCGTAAGAACCTGTCAACCTCAATTGCCCCATCAAAATCATCTCCTCCCCATGTCTCCCCCAGTTTTCTCCTGTGGCACATGTCTGTCCTTTTCACTAGTGAAGACAGAGCTAAAGTACTCATTTAGTGCCTCTGCCTGATCCTCACTATTTTCTGCTCAGCCTCCCTCCTCTTAATCCTAACTATCCCATCCCTACTGCTTCTTCTTTCCTTTATATACTTGAAGAGTCCTTTTCCCATCCTTGATCCCTGCTCCAGCCTTAGCTCTTTTGCAGTCTTGGCTGCCCTGACTGCTCACCGTGCCTCTCGAGTTTTCTCTGAGTAGACCTCTCTGTCCAAATCCTCCAGGTACTCTTGTACTTCTGGAAGGTCACCCTCTTTTCCTCTCTTACCCTGCCACATTACTGCTAAATCAGCTAAGTCTCTTTATCCTGGAGTTCTTTTGCAAGCCTTCATGCATGTGTTAGTGGCCTCAATTAACCCCAACTTAATGATGGACCATTTCTGATCTGCATCTATTTCCAGTCTGAACTTTGCAAGGTGCCCAGCTAGTATGTCACCCATCCTACCAAAGCCCACCCTCTTGAAGTCCGCCACTTTCATTTGGGTCTTGATTGCTTCTTTTCCCATGTTGTAAAACCACACAGTGTGGTGATCACTGCCTGCAAGAGGTCTCTTACTTCTACCTCTTGGATCCGATCACCATCTATCAAAACTAGGTCTAGTATGGCCTCCTTTCTGATTGACTCTGTGACTCTCTGTGTGAGGAAGCACTCCTGCATAAGCATCCAGAAGAACCTGCTCCCTGTAACAGGAGGTATCCATTTTGCTCCAGTCTACTACAGGTAGACTGAAGTCACATGTTATGACGATGTTTCCTCTCCCACCTACCTTTCTGATCTGGTCCCCTAGCCCCTTGTCCAGCCTGTGCACTGTGAAGGTGATCTGTACATCACTCCTACTCATATCCTTCTCCCTTTGGCGCTCTGGGCATTAATCACCAAGGCTTTTGTCTCACCCTCTTCCTGCTCCTCCTGGAACATATTATCTCTTCCCTTATGTATAACACCACACCACCACCCCTCCCTTCCCCGTCCTTCCTGTACAGTCGACTCAGGGATCTCAAGATCCCAGTCAGTGGTACTGGGTTGCCCATGTCTCTGTGATGGCAACTATATCCACCTCACCTTCTGAAATCAGCACCTGCAGATCTGCTGCCTTGTTAGCCAAGTCCTTGCATTCAAGACACTACCCTCCAATGTGACCCCGTTACCTCATTGCTCCTTGACATCTTTTTGTGCCACCCTCTGTTCCTTGAACCTTCTCTCCTCCTGCTCCCTCCCTTCCTGAGATTACCTACTGTGGGAAGCCTGATGGTCCACCACTCCTGGTGATTATGAGTGCCTTGCCTCTGTGTCCACTCAACTTCTGTTTAAATTCAGTTTATCTGTCTAGTATCCATCCAGTTTATCCTTCAAGACATTGTTGCCCTCCTTGCTTAATCAGTGGCAGAGGAAAGAAAGATGGGCCCTTGGGCCCCCTCAAGTTTTTTTAAGTTCCTGTTTATAGTCCGTTCACCCTCCCTTAAATATTTATTTTATTTATTTAGTTTTTGTTAACCGGTTAGGTGCTAGCCAAGAGTTGACTATTTTCAGGCACGCTGGGAGAATACATACATAAAGAGATGAGATTATACAATTACATAGTATTTCAAGGATATGACAATTATTTATACACATTAAATATGCCATTGCCAAGTCAAGTGTTCATTTTATGTTCCAGACTAGTGCTGCACTGGTATTAGTGGTTTTTGGGGAGTGGTTCAGTACCTGGATGGTTGTTTTTTTTTGTGTTTGTTGTTTTTTCTTGTTACGAACAATTACAGTTGTCTGTACACACAGCTGCTGCACACTGCTGCGCACTTTTCAATACAGTCAGTGTAAAATCATCATGCTCTAGTTTTCTCAGCTTTTCATTGCTTCTTACTGACCACTGATAGATGAGGTGGATCTGAACAAGCAAGAAAGGAGGCTGTAGACAAAGACAAGCAAATGCAGAGACAAGTCAGACAGTCAGTCAGAGAGAGTCACAGACAAATCGATGAGGAGGTTGGGATGATCGATTCTGACTGACTGAGTGAGAGAGCACATAAGAAAGAAGACATAGGAGGCTGGAGACACAAAAGACAAAAAAAACCCAAAGCAAGTCAAGTCAGGGACTCACACATGTACAGTATGTCTCCTGGCAGATGCAAGCACTGGTGCTGTAACTGGCTGGGATGGGTCACAGGTGACTGAGACTGTGTACCTAATGCTGCACCACTTGGCCATTTGGTCATGGCTGTGAGTCTTCAGTTAGTTCAGTCAGCGACTCTCCACACTCAATCAGTCCAGTGCTGCTGCTGCCCATGGCCCCAAACTCATTTTTTTCCTCACTCACTCTCTTCTTGTGCCACCAAAGAGCCAAGAAGAACAACTAGTGCTGCAAGATGAAATTCGAACTTGAAGGACTAATAGCCCAGTAAGCCCACACAGTCACATAAGGGATGGAATAAAGGCAAGCTCAATCTTACAGCCTCACTGCACACAAGTACTACTAGTACTAGCCCTGCCTACCACAGACTGACTGACAGTGCCCCTATCCAAACAGGTGTCAGCCATCCCACCATGTGGCACAGCTTGGTGAAGGACCCATGGCTGCTGTTTCCTGTGCCTGTTTGAAAAATGCACTGCATTATCGCTGGCTGCCAGTCAGCTGATCCCACATTCTGAGTAGGGACTCGTCCTGTGAACAGCTCCTAGCAGCCACCCACCCACAAAAACTTGGTGCCCTGCCCACCACACCAACAAACAACAACAGTGAGTGTAGTGCTCGCTCTCCATGCTTTCTGTGTCTGTGGCGCTTACTGCTGCCACTCGCAGTACTGCACAGCTGTGTGTTTGTGTTTGGCTGTCTAAGTTGAGATTTTTGGAAAATCTGTACAATATCTGTTAATGGGCCCTTAAATTGTGTGGGCCCCTGTGCCCACTGCATGAGCTGCACCAGCTAGTCCACCACCACTGGCTTAAATGCAATCTGTCCAGTGCATACAGGTCCTTGTTTTCCATGCCTGCACCAATCTCCCACGTGCCCATACCCATTTGTCTCACACCATCCCTCAACCAAGAGTTGCTTTGTTTGTTTTTGTTTTGTTTATTTAAAATCTGGTGATACCAAGGGCCAAGGCTCATTTTCATGGGTGACCTGAGTCATAATCATATATGCAGTAAATATGTACAGCAAACAGTCAGAGTGAAAAACATAACAATCACAATCAAATTAATTAAAAGCATTTACATTGACTTCTAGAGAAGAGATGCTTTTTCAAATGGTTTCTGAAAGTAGGAATAGAAACATTTATACAATCAATAGTTGATGAAATAGTATTAAAAATAGAGGAAGGCTGTAGAACATTGTTCTTTGCCTCAGAGAGGATTTAATTTTAGGAATGCTGTAATGTTGGTATGCAGATAAACGTGTTTCTACTTTACTATTGAGTTGTATTCCTTTATCCTCTGCTTTGTAACAGTACTGATCCCTGGGACTGGCAGTACTTCAGAGAATGTTACTGATTTTCCTACCTAACTGTAGATCTTTCCCACCTCCTTGAACCTTTCCAGTACCACCTTCACCTCACATCCTGCCAGATCATTGATACCCAAATGGATCACAATGTGAGGCTTCCCCTGTCCTGACCCACACACTTTGGTATTAGTGCTCCCTCCCTCCCTCCCCACTGTCATGCCTGGCCACACTCCACCCACCTGCTGCTTTTCCTTGTCCCTTGCCTTCCCATCACACTCCCTTCATTTGTAGGTCTCCCAGTATTACAACCTTCTCCCCCACTTCCTGGCTTCCCACTCTCATAATGCCTACTCTGTTGTCCCCTCTTAAACTGCCCTCTTGCCCCTCCCTCTCAATTTGCCCACCATTTTGTGTGACTCCTAGAGCCTCACTATTGCACTAGCCCAGCTTCCCCACCTCTACTTCCCCTGCTTAGCCTTCCCCTTGGTCTCCCTGCCTCCTCCTAGTCTCTCCTCCTGGACATGTGCTTTCTTCCTCTGTGCAGCCCCTCCCTTTCTCCCAGCCTTTACTCATCCTGTTCTCCCTCCTCCTGCCCTCCTATTCTATTCGGGCCTCTGCCCTCCCTGCCCTTTAATCCCCTCTTCTTTCTGTTCACCTAGATTCTCCAATACTTTGAACCTGTTTGAGTTCCCTCTCCCTTGTCAGAATTGCCTTCTGCTTTCCTCCCTGCTCCCCTATCCACCTTCACTGCCCCAACTCTTCCCCTTGCATCTACCCTTCACCACCTGCCAGTACCCTCCATTCTCCCTTTGACCCTGTGATGTTGGTGTTCCCAGCTCTGGTGTCATCTCCTTAGTACCATCATTAGTCAATCCCTCATGCTGTCTGGAGTGACATTCCTATACACTTCTCCCATTGAACATCCCCAAACCTCTCACTCTCCTCCACCTCCCCACAGATAGAAGAAGAAGAAGAATCAGCATTTATATAGTGCTTTTCATACATCCAAAGTGCTTTACAAGCAATGCTAGACTGTTAGTGAAGTGACTGAATGTGTGGTAGCAGCTAATCCCAGTTGTCCAGGTGTATCCCATCGCTGGGTGGGTCCCCTTCTACGAGGGAAGGCACCAGGTGGCAGGGAACCCCAGCACTATTTTTTGCCTGTCTGGGATGCAGCTGTGGCAGAAGATGCTCCTGGAGGCTCCGGGGAACCAGGGAGAGCTTGGGCAGATCTCGAGTTGCCAAAGCTGATTTTTCTGGCTTTCTCCATTTAGTCCCTCCTGTTTCTGTTACTTGTGTTACCCCGGCCCCACGGGGTGACTACAGAGCGGAACTATCCCCCACCCTCCCCAGGAGAGGAGAGCAGTCCTCGGGATGCTCAGTCCTCTCCTTCCCTCTGCCAGTCTCACGGTGCCCGGGTCCATTCCCGAACCCGGTCGCCAGCATTGCCGAGGTAAGGCACCAGTGCCTCAGCCCTCCGCACCACCCGGGCGGCAGGGGCAAACATTCTGAACATAGTATGGAATTTGTAGTGAGCTGGGGTGTCTAATAACCTTATCTCACCACGTGTACCTGTTTCTAGCAAGAGGGGGACATTTGGCTCTCACTCTAGATATCCCCAGTTTCCATCAATCACCTTTAGTTGGGTAGCTAACAGGATCCATCACAATGAGGGTCATCTGGAGTCAGATGGCAAAAGGGGATCTTCCCAGTGAAGCATCTCTCTTGGAGGACAGGATGAAACTTGAAGAGGGGGGGGAGGCTGGAAAGCAGTAATCAGTGGCAGCACAGCACTATAACATCTGGAATTTGGGGTAGGGAAATATGGAGGTAGAGGAGAGGGGAGAGAGTGATGTTGCTGCCGAGTATCCCACAACTAATTGTTAACCTTAACCCTGGAAGAGGAATAGCAACATTTAGCAATACTAAAAAAGAATACTAATCCTCAGCGTCTAGCATTATTCATTAATCCTGGAACCACATGGGTCCCGCTCAGCCATCTTCATCTTCCCAAAGGGATGTCTTCTTTCAAGTGGGACGTGGTAACCACCTCAGCCATGGAGTGCAGTCCAGGGAGGATGGGACCAGTTTGGGGTTCCGAGCAGTTCATAGCCTCCATATCTTCCCCAAGTCCTCTTAGGCATCAGCCCAGCTGGTAGGAGAAAATGCTGCTGGTGTCTCATCTGTGCTTGCAATTTTGGGAGTTTAATCTTCTTTCTTACTGGATTAGTCGTGCCTCAGCATTTTTAGCAGGTGGGATGCTGGAAAGAGTTGGGCGTGGTGGTTTCTGCTGGTATGACTTCTAGAGTGATGCAGCAGTCTTTGTCATCTAGGGCTACTGGTGCTCTGTCCTACCCTCCACATCAGTCTAAGGAGCAGGCAACATTGACTGAGGGGTAGAAATGTGGGGTTTGGGATCTGGAGGGCTGAAGCATTAAGGCAGGCAGGTGTCTGTGTGGGACCAGAGCCTCCACATTCTCTTCCCTTTAGATGCTGAAGGCTGGGATTTTCATTTCACTTGTTTCTAGGGGCCCAGCTGCGACCAGAGTCATCTGGGAGATGTAGGCTGAATCTGCAGGTTCGGACAGGACTTTTTGCCCAGCTAATTATGTCCTGAGGAGTGGTGGCAGCATGTCCTTACCATCCTTTGAGACCAAAAGTTCGCCAGTCCTTTGAATTGATATTTAAATCCCATTCCCTGAGCTGAGCTTTTATAGGGCCAAGGCCTTTCTCATGTAGGCAACCTCATGGCTAAAGTCTCTGTAAAATGAAATACATGCGCCTCCAATGTATGTCCCCATGTGTCTCTGCAGCCCTCAGGACTTGTTCCTTGACAGAGTATCACAGGATATATGCAATTATAGGGTGGGAGGGGGCCTTGGGGATAGCCTGCATGACCCTTGGTTCTGTGGGCCCTCTCCACTCCAACAGGTCTTCTCATCTGTCCCCAGCAGTCTAGGGATAAAATCGTTTAAGAATGGCTCCATATTTGCCTCCTTCCAGCCCCTCTGGGATGCCCAGAATACAAATATTATTACAATGTCCCTGGCTTTCTTGATCATTAGCCACTCCCATAAATATTGCATCCTTTAGTCCTGCTCATTGAGCCTTTGAAGGATTCTGTGATGCTACCATTCAAGTTCATCTGAGCAGTGCTCGGACACATTCATGCAATCCTCCAGTTAGCGGACATCCTCTACATTCATGGTCAATGTAGTATTTATGCCATCCACCCTGGAAAGAAGGGCTTCCAGCATTTGAGTAATATAGTTGACAGTGTCCATGAAGGAGCCACGCAGTAATGGTCAGTCGGGTCCATTATAAAGCACCACAGATACAACAGCCAGCCAATGAAGAAGCAGGAAACAACAGAAAGGTGTGAAGACCTAGTCCTTTGATGATATCCCCATTATGAAAGGAATCATTAGGAGTTAGCAACTGGTCTCAGGCTGTTAAAATCTTTATGGTAGCAATTTCACAATCTCCTCTAGGATGCAGAGCATGGCAAGTCTGCTACCCGGTGGTGAGTCTTAAATCACTGTAGTATGAGACTTGGCAGGTAAGCTCCTCATGGTCAACCTAGTATCCATGAGAAAATCTTACATCTTTTGAGCAAATTATCAGAGCCAGAGCAGGTGAATAAGGGTTTTTAGTTACCGGGGTGCTCTCATCATTCTCCCACATCAGGCAAGTGTGCAAGAGGATCCAGACACACCAAATTAGACTGCATTTTGTCCCAGGCAGTCAGAATGTTGAAATTAAGCAGCCATCTTTCATGGTGGCTTAACCAAGCCCCCCACAGAACACTTTTTAAAACAACTTAAAACATTTAGTACCCTTTTCAAATATGAGCTTGCACAGTAAAGTAACAAAAGTCACTTAGCCCCACTCTGTCATTCCTGCACCTCCCACTGGCATTCTGCCACCTCAGAGGTCTACCACCGCTCATTCAGAGCTTTAAAACTACTGTGAAGGCAGGTGTCAGATTGGCTCACCTCAGCCATTTGGTCCTGCTCCCTTCCAATGGCACTGCATGATTTGGTACAGTCCCATCCTTAGCCCTTCCTCTGGTGTTCACTTCCAGCCACACAGTTGCCAACAAATAGTTTTTAAAACAGTTTAAAACATTTAGTACCCTTCCCAAACATGATCATGCACAGTAAAGTAACAAAATCTCTTAGGACTGCTCTCTCTTCCTGCACCTCCCGCTGATATTCCATCCTCTCTGAGGCCTACCCCTGCTTGTTCAGAGCTTAAAACTACTTGGGAGGCAGGTGTCCAATTGGCTCACCATAGCCATGTGGTCCTGCTGCCCTTACAATGGCTCCAGCTACTTGTGTGGTCCTGCCCTTAGCCCTCCCTCTGGCATTCACCTCCACAACTCCAAGCCACACAGTCCCCACAGAACACTTCTTAAAACAGTTTAAAATATTTAGTACCCTTCCCAAATATGAGCTTGCACGGTAAGGTAGCAAAAATCACTTAGCCCCACTTTCTCATTCCTGCACCTCCTACTGGCATTCTGCTACTCTCTGAATTCATTTATTTGTCTTTGACTGTAGTATCATAAGATTAGTGAAGGTGGAGGGGTCTCTGAGTGCGAGTATGTTATATTATCCTGTGTGCATTAGTAAAATAATTCTTTGTAATTTTTCTCTGCAGCTCCATATTTTTGCATGCTGCTGCAGATGTTGATGATGCTCACCTGTTCTCTTGAGCTTCTGAGTCCAGGTCCATGGAGTATAGCTGCCCTGCCACCAAAGAATCAGATCATAATGACATTTTAGCCTACTCTGCTGCTGCCACTGATGTCCTGTGCCCCTGTGTTTCCTCCTCCATGTAGTGCTGCTGTCTTCTTGCTAAACCATGATGAACAGCTAGCCACTCCTGCTGCTACTGATGCCCAGTAGTAGTAAATCCAAACAGTGCACCCTTGCAGGATGAGAAGGAAATAAACACAATGCTCTGGCTAACTTGAACTCTGTGGACTACATACAGGGTGGCTACACTGTTTCACCAGGCTAGGCAAAGAACAGTCTTGAGACAGTAATTGCTGTGTTACTGAATTTAATTGAAGCCAGTGAAGCCAACAACACCAACAAGGATGCTGCACTGCTTCAGCTGTGTAGGCTTTCCTCAGGAGACGGGTTCTTGTAATAAACACACCTTTCTGATGCTGCAAGGGTGTGATGACATCACAATGACAAAATCAAGTGCTTAATTTATAATAAAATGCTAAGAAATACACGCACATCTAATCAATGTAATGAACAAAGGTACTTGTATAGCTTATCCCACCACACACAAATAAATCATAAATAATGTCAATTTTATTGAAATGTTGAAGAGAGGAAGAAAAGGAGGAATCATGAACTGTAATTTAGTTCTATTTAAAAGGTGTAGCTCCTAGTGTGCACACTCTTGCAATTTTGCAACACCTACATTCATTTCATTCATCACATACTGGATTGATTCCACCCCAGGACTTGTGCACAGCTCTATCAATTTAATATGTTGTATGTAGTGGGATAAGCTGTGCATGTACCCTTTGCTCATTACATTGATTAGATGTGCACGCATTTCTTAGCATTTTATTATCAAGCACTTGATTTTGGCATTGCAGATGTCATCACACTCTTGCCAGTATAACAGGTGTGATTTTTACAAGGACCCCTGCCACCTGCAGAAGACCTACACAGTTGAAGGGCCAGATCATCCTTGTTGGTGTTGTTGATTTCACTGGCTTCAATAAAATTCAGCAAACAGCAATTACTGTCTCAAGACTGGTCTCCGCCACTCTGGTGAAACAGCATGCGCCCCTGTATATTGTCCATGGAGCCTGAAGTGAGCCAGAGCATTGTGATTATTTCCACTCTCATCCTGAAAGAGTGCACTGTTTTGAATGTACTCTTATGATATCAGGGGTTGCTAAACCCCCAGGAGAACCAAACCAGCACCAGAGAGCATGGTTCCTCCTTCTGTCCTTCAGCTGATGTCCCATAGTCCTGTGACTCTTCTTCCGTGATGCTGCTGCACCAAAGAACCAAAGCAGAACAAGATACTGTATAGTATACCTTGCTTTCACAAGAACAGTTCTGTTTGCTGATTTAATTTCTATGACAGATATTGCATAATCCCATTTTGGCACCCTTGGTCACCACCCCATAAAATATGCTGAATCTGTCTTTATATAGAGATGCAGTGGAATTTAATTCCACTGGTGAAATTTTGGTGAAATTGCAATTTTGCTGTGAAAATAGTTTATGAAATTGGTGCATTCTGCAAAATATTCCATGGGTGCTAAATGTGGAATTTTCACCTGCAAATTGCAGAATTTAACCAGAGTGGTGAAATTCCACCATTCATGGGTGAAATTCATATTTCACTGGCAGAATTTCACATTTTGCATCCATGAAATATTTCAGGAAATGTGAATTTCAAAAATATTTTATGGAATGAAATTTGTGGATTTCACCCATCTCTACCGTGTACTGTAGAGTGTGTGTTGGATACAGGAACATCAAGGTTTGCCTCTCATTCCATTATGATGTCCACTAATGCATCAGAGGCCACATAATTTGAAGTTTTGACTATATATCTGATCTGACTCGCCAGATGAAAGTCAAGCAACCACCATAAACTAAAAACCAGAGTTGTGAAAATAGACCATTACTGCCCATTAGAAATGATCCCTAAAACACCATTAACATTGCTGCATCTTCTGCTTGTCCCTCCTGTCTGATCTATTTTTAGATGATGAAACCTATTGTTTGACTGTCCACACACAGAACTGGCTTCAATTTCATTCACAAATCCATCCTGTAAGTTCTGACAACTTTCCAATATCATGGCCACTTCCCAAGCACCAACAAACTTTCATCCATAGTCCCTGCTTCCCTAACTGGGTCCCTCAGAACCCAGTCCAACTTACCCTTTAAATTAACACAGTGATGGAAGTAGTTAATATGTGATGTGACTGCCAAATCTATGTCCTCCAAGGAGGACCATACACCTGACCCTCCAACACCATTATAAAGTTTGGAACACTTTGGATTATAAAAGGAAATTGAAGCAGAATCTCCAGACATTCAGACATTATGTTGATTTGACCTTTGTCAAGCCTGACATACTGTACAAGAAAACACTGTGAAGATGAAAGTATGGGGTTAAAATCTTTTAAAGAATTACAACAACAAAAACAGGTAAGAACAAGAACATGCAAAGAACAAAACAGCATACAGAATAAATGGAATAACTATTTACAAACATAAAAATACAAATAACATACTATTTACAAGACTTACACTGAGAAAAGAAGACCACACTGTCCAATTTTACTCCTCTTTTGGTACTGGGGGGCATTGGCTTTTTCACAACATTGTCCTTCTTGGCGACATGAATCTGCCTCCCTTGTTCTCAAGATTGCCAGCTAGCTACCATGAAATATGGTACAGGGCGTGCTCCTGTGGGTTTGGCCTTCTGCAGGGCTTTCATGTCATCCTTCAGTTCCTAGATGTTTTTCTGTGTCACTCTGACTCTGGTTGTTGCATACCTCTCAACCTTTTGTCACTGAAATGAGGGACATGGACATTTTGCGCACTCAAAATGAGGGACAATGAGGGACACAGACCTCAGAATGAGGGACACATCCTCAAACATGGAGATACAATCTCAGAACGCTGTGGAAACCATAGTGTTTTAATTGTACAAAGTTTATCTTGGATTTAGTATTTTAGAATATTAAGAGTTTCTGCTTTAAAATCTGAATTTACAGCACATTCTATGTGTGGGCAGCACCTTTCCACATGATGGACGGATGAGGGACAGAGCAATTTTAAGGGGAATGAGGTATGTCCCTCATAATGAGGGACACTTGAGAGGTATGGGTTGTTGTAGCTGGTGCTGGAGCATGAGGCATTAGCGTCAGTGATGGTCCTGTTCCCATTGGGCCCTCCTGGGCCTCATCAGGTTCACTTCTGGTCAGGCGTGCCATTTCTTTTCATACAGGGCTCTCCAGTTTTGTGCCTATTTTGATGTCTCCTTCTGGGCTGCTGGTGCTGGCAGCTGTGTCTTACTCATCACTTTACAGATTGAAATAAGTAATTAGGAAAGAATGAACTTTACAAATGTCTCTGTCATTGACACTAATTGTAGTCTATCCAGTTTGACAGTAGTCTGCCCCACAAAATGTTGTTATGATAGGGTTTACACCTCATCTGCCCCCACCTCAGCTGCCTGCTGTATGTCTAACACCAGAGAAACTATTAAGCCCTTTAATCTGTCAAAGCTGGGCTTTAATCAAGTATTAATAATTTGTGAGCACCTCATCTATTAGGTTGTTTCTTGAACACCTCAACCACTGTCTCCATAAGGTAAAATGTTCTGACATCATGCTACCCTCCCCACACACACACACCAGCTTCCATTCATGTGCCCTTGTTTTTGTCCCCACATTCTGGCAAAATAGTTCCTCACAGTTTACCATGTTTATTCCTTTCTGGATGAAGTTCTCGGTCATGTTCATGTCACCCTTGACACTCCCTTCTGGCCTGTGGTAAGTACAAACATGTTCAGTGGCCAGACCTGATTTTCAAGGTTTTGCACTGTTGGCTATGATCCCATTATTTATTTTCATCACTCAACGGCTCCAACATTGCCAACTACTGCCCTCCTACATCAGTCCATTCTCCACTGTTAAAGGCTCTCAAAAATAATATCAGACCTTCTTGTCACCTACCTGTTCAAATATAACATTCAGTATAAACAGCAAAAATGGATTTAGGAAACTCCACAGCACCAGTACTGCCCTTACTGAGTACACCAACATCCTGCATGAGGCCTTTGATGGCAGTCACCTGGTAGGCGTAAATACATTGATTTAACAAAAGCATTTGACCTGGTAAACCATTCACTATTACTTGAGCGACTCCTCACATTAGGCCTCTTCCAAGACACTGTCACCTGGTTTTGTAGCTACCTGTCAGACTGCACACAATAGGTAAAATCAGTGGTGCACTATCGGAAGTTAAAAGCATCTCAATTGGGATGCTGCAATGCTCAATACTGAGCTCTCTCCTTTTTCACCTGTTCATAAGTAGTCCCCAGAAGCATGCCCTTCTTTGAAAGTGCTTTCTATGCTGATGATGCCATCATCTTTACCAGTAGTACATGCCAGGAGATACTCCAGTGACCTTAAAATAGCTTTGAACAATTGGAGGAATGGTTCAAGCTAAATAAACTAGTCCTAAACTAAAAGAAAACCAAGACTCTCCTGTTCT
The DNA here is from genome assembly GCA_016271365.2 of Neoceratodus forsteri. Taxonomy (NCBI): domain Eukaryota; kingdom Metazoa; phylum Chordata; order Ceratodontiformes; family Ceratodontidae; genus Neoceratodus; species Neoceratodus forsteri. The sequence goes on from CM028132.1 coordinate 1,321,197,906, forward strand.
CTAGTCCACAAGTGAAAAAGGTCCTTCCCTTGCTCTCCATAATGATAATGGTACAATATTAGAACAGGTTTATTCTTTTAAATACCTAGGGTCACCCTGGATAATACTCTCTCATTTGCACCACATGTGAACAACATTGTTAGTTTGCCAATAAAAAGCTAGGTGCACTGTGCAGACAACAGCTGAACCTCACCCCAGAAGCCAGGCGCCTTGTGGTATCCAGTAAAATACTCCCAGTTTTAGATTATGGCCTCCCAGTCTATGGGGTCGCTACTGACTCTGCTCTTAATGAGTCAGGCTGGTACTGGTAACAAGGCATGTCACTTTGCCTTTGGGGCTCACAGGCTCACTCATAGCTGCTCCCTATATTCCCAATCCAGCTGGCTTCTCTCCAGGACAGACTAAGGTACCAGTCCTGTCTGCTCACAAAAACCTCTGCTGGGCCTTACCACCCCTCCGCCCCACAGCTACACAAACCTCCTCTGCCCAGTTTACAGTCGAAGCTCCACCAGGAGAATGTCTAGGAAAGCCCTGATAGCATCTTTCCAGAAACAAACCAGGCCATGTACTCTTTTGCAGTCAGTGCACCTCAATGGCTGAATTAATTACCAGAATCCCTGGTTGGTCTTCACAAATTAGCCCTTTTAAGAAAGAACTGGAAAAGGAACTCACTCTTGGATCCAAATGTAACTGTTATAACTGACACATTCATGTACATGAAACTGACAATATCATACTGTATATATTGTTATCACTGTCTTCTCCGAAGGTTTAAGTCAAGTACTCTGTACTAGCTTTACCTTCTTTGATCATTACTGTCACCCATATGAAATGTTGTAACATGAACCTGCTAATACTGATACTTGACAATGCTCCTCTGGAACTGCTGACTGTAATATTTTAGTGTTAGTATCTCTGTGTAGTTTGTCCTTGTCATTGACATGGAACCTTTGTAAAAGAGCACTTGTGCTCAAAGGTTTATTTCAATTGAATAAATAAATAAATACATAAATTACTCTACAGTGCAATATCTACAGCCTGTCTCTATCTGCCCTCAGGGCCACCACTTGACAGAGTAATGCTCTCAATATGTGGTCTCACAGGTGATCAGTAGAAAGTTAGTATTATATTATATCATTCCTGTACTGCTATCAAAACACCTTCCCATACACCGCAACATTTTTGTTGCCTTGCTATAGGCTTTGTTACATTGGCTTTATTTCTGGGAGCCACTGATGATAACCCACAGGTCCCTTTTCCTCTGAATTAGTGGCCACTATAACACCTCCCATCCAGTATGCTTTCCTGGTGTTCTTGTTCCATATGTGCATCCCTTGCACTTTTTTTGTTCTATTTTGCAATCACCCACAGACATAAGACAACAACTAGGCAGTTGTAGGTACTGGCAGGTTATTCACTATACATAGTTGTTAACAGTTTTTTCAGTACATCACATCAGATATACCTGTTTCCAAACAATATTATTCTAATTCTTAACAAAGGACATTCTGGCACTGCTTGGTGGTTTGAGAGAGCAGCCAGCCTCCTCTCTCTCTCTCTCTCTCTCTCTCTTTCTCTCTCTCTCTCACCTTAGTCTTAGCAAAGTGCCAGAGACCACACCAGATATTTGTGTAAGAAAATGAAGCATACTGGTTCGATACACTTGTCTGCAGTGGGTGCAGCAGTGTAGTTACTGATATTACACATTTGATGTATAGTACAGAGGATGGAATGCTGAAAGAAGTGCAGGCATGTAATTATGTGCAAATAACTGCATGTCTGTACTGGTTCTTTAGCCAATCACAGCACTTTATTTTTCTTACACGTTATAATGTTAATGTTGCAGTTAGTTCCCAAACATTGTCACCTTCTGCTAACAAATGAAATGACTCTCACTCCTACAGCACATTTTCACATTACCTGATATATAGTGAAGTGTGTAACAGATTTAAATTTCAGGATTCAGTATTGCAAGACAAAAGACAGTGGTCCTTCAGCATAATTTTGTAATCTCAGCGACTTGGTTGGGGTATTACAACCCAACCACTAAGTACTTCACACATTTATATTCTGGTTATCAGGAGCTTCAATTTGTTTAAAACATTAGAAGCTTACCAGAACTAGGCAATCCAGTGCCCTCTTGTGCTAATACTGCTATGTGCCTCTTCCTGATCACTCTGGTGCTGAGTGGCCTCTTGTTTCTTGTTCTGCAGCTGTTGAAAATAAAAAGATACTTCATATTTAGAAACAACACAAAGTTCAAACAACATTAATCATCAGACTTTTCCATCTTCTAGGGAGGCCAAGTGTCATTGTGAAAAATATATCACCAGGATCAGCACAGATAATCTCATAAAGGGGGTTAGAGTGTGCCGCAGAAGGGGCCAAGCCAAGAAAGATTCCCGTTCACTGTGCATAGAAGAAGTGCTGGTAAAGCCATGGTGTGCCCTGAATGTGCAGGATACACACCATTGAAGAACACATCTGAAATCAATCACACTTATGCTCCTTGCTACATGGGCAGCCATGGCAGGGGTTGGACAGGGTATAGGAAAGCATCGTCCAGCCCACTGAAAAATGTGGAGGATGCAGACTGTGGGCATACTGCATTTAGCAAGGCATCTGTGTCACTAGGGAGAGCTGGTGAGATGTACATGATTGCAGGCACAACTATTTAAAATGTAAAGTTAGGTAACAACAACATATGACATAGCAATCCAACAGAACTACCATATCCTGTTAGTACATACACCCATCCCTGTGTAGACATATATGGAATACACTGGTGCTCCAGCATGCCTTCAGATTGGTGCCCATGGCACAGACACAGAACGCCCACCTAACACACCCTCTGAACCTCACCAGAGGGGTTGTAGTCAGATGCCATCATGCATGCCCTCTTATGCAGGTGCAGTGTAACAAAACAGATTTATTTATTGTTTTTTTTAATATTTGGTTTACCATATTAAATCGAATTACTATAGCTGGGATGACAACCTTGCTTTAAGTATTTCACAGAACATTTTTATAGCATTTTAATGACAATCGCTATGAGGAATCAGTTTAGTATACTCACTGGAGCTACTTCCTTCCACCATCTTTTTTTTCTTTGTGTCCACCTTCAGGCATATCAAATGCCCCATGAGTACCTCCAACACTTTTGACTTCCTGAACTGCAAGTCATCACACTTGTACTTCAGCTGTTTTATACTCCTTGGGATGCTTCCAGACTGCCCATCCATAATGACATTGATCTGGCTCCATAATTCCTCCCTTAGTTGGTAGGAGTGTTTCAGGGCCATAGAGTACTTTTGAATGTTTGGTCACCTCCTTCACTAGCAGGGTGACATGTTTGCTTCAGAAGGATGGTGCAAGCTTGTGATGGGAGCTGCTGGCCTGTTCCTCCACAGCCTACTGCTGCTGCTGTTCCTGCTGCTGTCCCTGCTGCTGTCCCTGCTGTTGTCCCTGCTGCTGTCCCTGCTGCTGTCCCTGCTGCTGCTTCTGACCAGCATGCCCCTCCTGCTTCTCTACTGTTGCTACTGTACTAGATGCTCCAGATCTTGATACAGACATTGTTGTAGGAATTTGAACCTTTGGACAAATCTCACTTCGCCCTGTAGAGTTCCCAGTTCTCTTTCAGTCTCAAGTCTCATTAGAAGCTTGAACTAATTGCAGTTTCCTTGTGGCAAAACATGGAATTTTAAAATCACCATTCACTGAAAATCCTGCAGTTCATATTGGACTGCAATTTACAAACAGCAGAATTATTTACCAGCTTAAGGGGATTTAATAGTATTTCATAAATACATAAACTGCAGAAAACGTTATCACAGTTTTCAATCAATCAGTCAATTACATAGACCTGCCGAACTACCTGTCAAATGAAAATGCATTCTGCCACAGTGAGTGGCATCACTAATTCAGTATCTGGTAAAAGTGAAACAGATTTTGCTTTTAAAATACAATTCCGCAATTCTCAAATATAAAGTGATTTATCAACACAAACTGTGATAACTTGTTACACACTGAAAACAAATTAAGTTTTTTAGGATTTCTATTTTTAGCATCACCAATAAGGCCACTCATCCAGCCACCCTACACAGCCTGCATACTAGCATCCCATGAACATGCCACAGGGTATGACCCACACATGATCTCGACATGGCTTTTAAACCCATCATCATGACACAGTTGGCAGGCCCCCAAACTGCCAGATACAGGATCAGCTGCTTTGGGGATCCCTATGTCACTGCTGCAGGGCCTGTGAAGGGTCTTATCCTCATATGCCACCTCAACAAAATGTGTACTCCATCAGGCCTTGACATACACATTGACTCTGATGAGGAAACTTCCCACATCAAAGTGTTCACTGTGTGGCAGAACACTGCATCATCCTCCCCAGGCTGTGGAGCGGTTATGAGGCAACACCAGTACATCACATCAGGCCACCTAGATGGCTCCAAAGCTTTGAGACTTAAGTTCCTGGTTCATGAACACAATGGGGACTGCACTATCCACTGCGTCAGTGGGAAGCCCTGAACATAATCCTTCTTCATGAACTGGTTGTTTTGGAGATTTGAACACCACATTTTCAACACGCTTGGTAAAATACATGTCCTAATGTCTTCCACAAATGTTTGACATGTTCTGTGAACTTTTCTGTCTGAAATGTGGAATGATACCCATGAGCTGCAAATGGTCGTTCTGAGAATTTAATTATGCAGCTTATTACATTAATCAGCAATACATGCAATAATTCCACAGTTCTACAGCTAAATTGAGTAATCTGTTCTGCAGAGCACCATTCTGCAATTCAATGCATAAATCTGCATTACGCACAAAACTTCTGCCATTCTAACTCAAAATTTCATGAAAGATGACAAAATGCTTTCCCAAATTTCATGGAAGTGAAGATCCAGCTTTATGGAAATCCACAGCTGGAAGTTTATTTTTGCACAGCTGTACTGCTATAGAAATGGACTATACCTCTAGCAACATGGAAGGGCAAACAACGCTTGTCTATGATATTAACATACACAAAACATGTTTTAGGGCAAAGTACACCTTCTGTCTGCCCAACAGTAGATTGTCAGCAATTACCACATTTCAAAATATTAGAAGCCATCTTGGATATTCCATCAATCGATATTAAACAAGCAGGTAAGGGTGGAGAATTGTTATTCTTGACAAGGACATGTATGGTGAGAAGATTATGTAACAGTTAAGGGATACTGCCAGTTACAATAAACAACCAGCAGGTTCCTACACTGCTGTTTAAGGCAAAGTTGAACAGGTCTTTGGAGTCAGGTATTGCTACAACATACATTACAGAGTGGAGGCCAACTTTAGATGCACTGATGACCCTGTAATCCCCAACTATTTATGTTTTATCCAAACTAAAAGAGAACCCACTTTATCCTCTAGGGCACCCATCTTATCAGGTGTGTGCAGCCTGATGGACCACCTTTCAACATTTGTTGATCACTTTTACAAAGTAGAGAAAACTGCTCTCCTCATATATTTGTGATAGCATGGACATATCCTAAAAATAAAATTGGGGATGCTAACCTTAGGTGGTTGTGCATTGCTGTGAATTCTCTGTAAACTTCCAGTGCACATGAAAATGGGTTAGGGCAGTCAGAAATCTAACGGGCAATGAAAATATCAAATAAGACTGAAGTAATTGAGCATGTAATAACTTTGAACTACTTTGTGTTTAATAACACTTTTATTTACGGACAAAAAGACATGACCATGGGTATGATAATGGCGCCTCCTTTGTAAACCTGTTCATGGGTTGTTGGGAGAAGGGGTTGTCCCTCACCAATGACCAATCTGACTGTTGAAAACATATGGTTTTGTGATTGCGTTATAGACAACATCCTGGTTATTTGCATGGGTTAGCGTTTGTTAGCAATAGCACCTTGAATTTGAGTTTTTCACACTTTACCGACCCATGCCAGATTGTCTTTTGAATTTGCATCTATTGGCTGAAGTTAATGGGAAAATAAGCACTATCACTTATTGAAAGCACAGCAGAGAACAGCTTGCTATTAACAATAGTGCATGTCTCCCACATTTGATTAAGGCAGTCTCCTACAGACACTATATAGAAATTAATAGGAATTGTTCAGATATCACAGATTTTAATAACAGAGCTGAAGAGCTCACTGAAAGATTTGTTGAATGAGGGTACCAGGCTGATGACTTAGATAAGGCTTCAACAGGGCTAGAAACATACCTAAAAATAAGAAAGTGATGTGTTTGATAATGGGGTGGTTTGTTTTGATTCAATTTTATTCATTAAAACAATTAACAGGGGCGTGGCTTGGCACAGTGGAGCAGATGCTTTCTTAAGCTCCTGAGGATTAGAGCCAAAATCTTATTTGAAACTCTTAAATTTTATAATCCTGATCTCCTAACAAGAGCTCATCTTATGCGTTGGTGTGTCAGATGAAAAAATGGGCAAACAATGACACACAACACCCTCCTTTGGCTTTTTAAGCCTGGGCGGCGACCGGGAGGTAGGGTTGCCACCTATCCGGTTTTTGACTGGATAATCCAGTTTTAGGGTCCTTATCTGGTCATCCGTTTTGTTACATGCAGTCTGGTTTTTGGGCCATTTTGAGTGCTCATATACTCTTAAAACTGATGCATCAAATCATTCACTGTTTTGACTGCATTACATGTCCAGGTTACAAAGACGTTCTGCTGTCACAGTCATTCAGACCTGCCTTTGTTTGTAAAAACCAGACTGCCTGAGAGGTGTAAAGTATGGCCATTAAGATCATTAGCAGTAAATTATCCTATTCTTTTCCACTCTGAATTTTAAGTGTGGTATTTTACTGCTATGACAGGAAACAGTTTTACACCTTTATGTGCTCTCATGTGTTTCTTTTTGTTTGTTCTATATTATGGTAAGTTTTAAACCCATTTTGTTAAATTAATAATCTAACTTTTATTGCCTTTAGCACTACATTTGCTCTAATTTTTGTATTACCTGAACATTCCATGATATTAGCTACACTTTGACAGGTCATTCAGATAAACAGCATGGAATGGTGTATCTGAAATTGTGGAATGTCTTAGAAATATGAAAAGAAACAGCAGTAGCTGCTGAGGTGGAGGGATACAGTGCAGTATTAAGGGTACCACAAGCACTGATAATTAAGTTATCAAAATTTGGTCAAAGAATCAGAATACATGGCTGACATGGATAGAAAAATGGAAGAGTGTTTAACAGCGGGCTGAGCAATAAGTTGTGGCTGAGCTTGGTACATACAGCAGACCTGAGTTTGAGTCCCACAACCTCCACTTAAATACTGTGTGACCCTGAGCAAGTCACTTAACCTTCCTGTGCTCCGGTCACTCCTGTAAATGGGCTATGTGGTCATGGAGGTAACCTGATTGCCAAATAATAAAAAATAAATAACTGAATAGGAGTCACGTGATGGGCTGAGTTCGATCTAGATGTCTTCTGTGCTGCTCCAAGACCCATGTAAGAGTTTAGCTATTAAAAGCTCAGAGGTCTGCCAGATTCAACTGATAATATATTATTAAAGCGAGAAAGACTCGTGGTTTTGATCTTGGGCAGCAAGTTCAAAAATAAAGAGAGCCGGAGTGGAAAAACGCTAAGCCTGTGGCGCTGCAGTCGGAAGGAGCAGGCTGTTTCTGAAAAGTAAGATGGAGGCTGAAGTTGCGGATTCCTTGCAGCGAGCTCCCCTGTGACCAAAAGGTCAAGCCTCAATCCCCTACCCCTACAGAAACAGAGGCGGACCTGGAAAAGACGGGGAATGGGCCAATCTAACGAGGATATCCAGGAGATTAAAAACTGCTGCAAGGGTTGGTGGTGGACTTTGCAACCGCAAGCACCGGCACTACACTCTCACAAGAGCTAATGGGGACAGAAGCTAGGATAGCCTCAAGAGGAAAGAAAATCAACCACACTGGAACAAGAGCTAGTAACTGCCAGAAAGCAAATTAGGAAACTCGAGGAGAGAATGGATGATCAGGAGTCGAGAAGCCAGAGGAATAACCTGATACTGGCAGGGCTTCCAGAAAGGGCTGAAGGATCGATTGTGTCACCTTTACAGGACATCCTTTTTAAATTGTTGGGCCCCACGCCATTCAGGGAAGCCTCCAACCTTGAGAGGGTCCATAGAGCACTAAGGGAAACACCTCCACTGGAGCGAGACCCAGGGTGATTATTATGAGATTTCTCAACTACAAAGAAAAGTCTCATGTACTGTCTGGCTAGACATAATAAAACACTTCAGTGGAATGGCGCGACGCCTGATGTTTCAAGATCAAACCCAACGGTCAGGGAGAAACAGAGGGAATACTTGGAGATCAAGAAAAGCTGTAACTAGCAGGTATCAAATTTCATTTGCAATGCCCTGCAATGCTGACGTGAGACTGCAATCAGGGAGAAGCGATAACTATCTGCAAGGATGCCCTAGAAGGCTTTAGCATTGAACTTCCTGAACTGTTTAAGTCGCGACCTGAACTGGACTAGCTTTGGAAAGGGATGCAGCTAATGGATTTAAGTAATTATGGACAAGGGAAAATAGGAGTTTTGCAGGTTGCAAAGCTGTGACAAAATAATTTTTAGTTATGGTGGTATGTTCACTTTATATTGGTAGAATGTTTGGGGTCATACTGCTTTTGGGTTAGGTGGGTCAAGTCTCGGCCTGTATTAGGGATTTATGGGGATTCCTTGGATCCAGTGGAAGAATTCGGGCTACCAAGATATGGTTTCAGCAGGGGAGGGTGATCTTTCATGGATATACAAGGGTGGCACTATTGCAAGCTTATCAAAGTCAGAAAGATCATTTTAAACAAAAACATGACAAGTTTCTAGTGGGGCTTGACCCACCTATGAGCTGCAGTATACTGGAGTATTCCTGACTGTATTTACTGAGATGGTAGGGACAGTTTTTTGGAGTTCTAGAGAAAGGAGGGGAAGACTGAGGACGATAATAGAATGGAGTAAGGGCAGAAAGACAGAGAGAGTTAGATGAAGGGCAGACTCTCAGAGTGATAGGGTTATTGAAAGAGGGCAGGAGGAGCACAGAGGGGGTTCATCCATGATTCGATTTATGTTAGGAGGACGATCAAGGATCGGGGCGGGGAGGGATGACATGGGGATCTGAAAGAGAGACAGAATCTAAGAAACGGAAGCAAGGGAAGGTAGACCGTGAAAGGGGCATAGAGAAAGAGATCACTCATTACAAACCTTTTGTTTTTGATGGATAATGACCTGTTTTAGAATAATTTCCTGAACGCCAAAGGTCTCAGGGCAGACGAAAAGAATGGTTATTTTGAGACACATTAATCACTTGGGAGCTCACATAGCTGCTTTACAGGAAACCCACTTACTAAAAGAGGAACTAAGCTGCCTTAAGAGGTAAGGGGTGGCCAGGTCTATGGGAAGGGTAAAGAAAAGGCCGGGTGTGTGGTGATCTTAATAAGAAGTTCCTGTGCATTTAAGGTGGAGCAGGTTTGGTAAGGGAAGATGGCAGGGGGATATATCTCTCGGGGATTCTGTCTGGTAAGGCACTGTCAGTTGCCTCTGTTTACGGTCCCACCTCTACTGCGAATTTTTGCTTCTATTGAAAGGGACATAGCAGCTATCCCTACAGACTCGCTTGCTTTGGCTGGGGACTGGAACTCTTGTGCTAATAATCTGGAGGATAGGATATCACATCTAGTAGCCCCTGAACAGGGCACAGGTTGCCTTGAACAGGATGCTGGAAGTGACAGCGTTGGTGGATCTAGTAGGACCCACTCCAGGGGGCAATACTATGACCTTTATTCCATGCCCACAAGACTCAATCACAGATTGATTTTTTTTCTAGTTAATAGGAGGCACTTAGGAAGTGAAGGATATGATGACAGGTGCCAGAGTACTTGGATCACTCCCCTATTTTCTTGATATGGAACCAAGTCCTGCCCCCTAGACCTGCTCGGTGGAGACTGAATGATCTGTTGCTGTCGGAGACTGTGGCAGGGAGGAACTAGAGGAAGCTTTGTGAGGGATCTTACAGCATCAATTACCCTCTTTACAAAACCGATTCAGGCTAAATACCTAATGCAAGGGATGTCCCAGTCGCTTTACTTGCAGCTAGGTCAGGAATGGGAAGCAAGCAGAACCATTACCTCTATTTGGTACGGGGGCAGCTGTTAATGGATTCTCAGCAAATGGCAGATGCATTTGCGTCTTACTATACTGATCTATATCGGGTGGAAACCCGACTGGAGAGGAGGAAATCAATGCCTTCCTTGAGGGAATAACTCTTCCGTGTTGGACGAACTACAGGTTAGGGAGTTAGCAGCTCCTATAAGGGAATCAGAGATATTAGGTGGTGCAATCACTACTGCTGGTAGAACTCCCAGACCAGATGGTCTTACCGCTAAGTTTTATCAGACTCACATACAGACGATACTTCCAGTTTTGCTAAATTTTATAATACTATTATGCAAGAGGGATGTTCCATCCGCCACTGTACCAGGCATATATATCATTGATCCCTAAACCAGACAAACCTAAGGATCGGTGGATAGTTACAGGCCTATAGCTTTAATGAATCAGGATATTAAGATTTTAACAAGAATATTAGCTAACGGAATTTTGAGCATTGCCCCAAGCTTAATTAGTCAGGAACAGGTGGGATTTATGCCAGGAGGGGCACACGACGCCATAGGAAGTTACATCATATTCTTAGCTATGCACCGGACTCCCAATTACCTTTGGCTTTGATATCACTAGATGCCGAAAGGCCGATAGGGTCTCCATCTTTTTGTTCGCCACAATGAGGAAGATGGGCTTCCCAGAGGGCCTGCTCAGAGGTATTAAAACTTGTATGAGGGCCCCAACGGCTAGGGTATTGTGCAATGGCTATATTTCACAGGAAATACAGCTGAAAAATGGGACTAGACAGGGATGTCCTCTATCACCGATATTATTCAACATCTATTTAGAGCCCTTGTTGAGGGCCATAAAGGAGGAGGAACATATAAAGGGGCAGTTAGGGGAAGAGAGCTTAAATTATCAGTTTTTCTGATGACATTCTTTTTCACTTAGAGGACCAAGCCCAGTTTCGAGGAGTAAGAGTTTTAATTGGGCGATACTCAGTGGTTTCAAATTATAAGCTGAATCTGACCAAGACTCAGATTCTCCCCTGACCCCGTATGTATATAGGGCAGATTTCGCCCATTACAATTGCAGTGGAAGGCAGATAGGATTAAGTATTTGGGCATATGGATTACGGCAAACGGAGAAAAGGGGCGGAAGCAAATATGGAGGGGTTTTATCTGCAATAAGAGGGGACATATTAAGATGGAATAATCTTCCGTTGAATTTTATGGCCAGGTTGGGCCTTATTAAGATGAATTTACTCTTAGGTTAATATACCCAGTGTATATGGCCCTTATGATATTCATATAACATGGTTTAGAACAATTAGGAAGCTTCTCTAAATTTTATGGAATGCTAAACCGCCTGGAGAAAGCATGAAATACTAGTTACCACAGGCAAAGGGAGGGATCAAAATGCCTGATCTCCACGTATATTACGTGGGCGGGACAAATGGGTCTTATGCTCGTTGGGCTAGGAATATGGAAGGAAACGATATACTTAATACGGCTACAAATGGAGTGGCAAATATTGAAAGAGCGTGGTCTTTCGCCGGAAGCAATGTTGTTTGCCAATTTTGAAAAGAGTTTATTAAAGGGGCGGAACTGATTGCGAATCAGCAAGAGCCTGGTGGTCCTTCCTTACCTCTGCACAAGAGAAAGTACAGACAAAGCCTGGGACCAACCATTCTGGGTAACCCACCTTGAAATTGGGGCAGGAAATAAAAGCTCGGTGGGTTAATCATGTGAGGGGTCTAAAGGTAAGGGATGTTATCCAGGGCGAAAAGGGTCAGTCCACGGCTTCATTGGAAGGACTGCCTTCTTTCAAGATTGCAGCTGACATGACTGCTGGAGGGGTGATGAAAAGGAATGGAGAGTTTTAGATAGCTCTTACTTGGGATCATCTAGAGGGAGTGGACCTGAAGTCAAGTGCTCTCAGCAGGGTATAGTGTGTTGGTGGAGTTCTTTGTCCGACCTCACCCATACAAGTTTCATATTGGGATAAAGTAATGGCTCCTAGGAATCTCGGCTAGGATTCTATTTGGAAAAATTATAGGTACATAACTATACCCAAGTTTAGAGTATGCAGTTTTCATTGTTCTAATATATATTTTACCCCTGTAAACTATATGACAGAAAGCTAGACAGAAGGACCTGTGTTTCAGATGTGAGTCGGGAATAGGAGACCTCTTACATGTGCTATGGAATGTTGTAAAATTTCGCCTCTGTGGGGAAATTAGACAGTGTATGGACCCCTTTAGAACTATACAGAATATATAACTCCGAGGTTTGTGTCTTGGGTGATTTTTCAACAATACCTGAGCCTTACCTAAATTCCACCTGTCTCTGATGACTGTGTTAGTCAAAACCTTTCTGGTTCAACATTGGAAGGACGATCAAGTTTATACGATATAAGCAGTGGGTGCGGATTGGTGGGGACTCTGGGTAGAATAAAGAAACAACTCTGGTGGGGAAAAAAAGGTTATATGCTAAGAGATGGGCAACTTTAGAAGTGATTTATGCCCTGCAGAGACCAGGTACCCAAATACAGGTCCATCTGTCAGGCTGCGAATAGCGTGAGATTGATATGTGGGAGTGAGAAGTGGTCAAAATTGTACTATGTTGACTCTATTGACTACTTATGCAAGGGTATGGACAAAACGTGATCCAAGCAAGAACTGATGGAGTTTAGGACTCTGGTCTACCAGGCGCGGGGATGGGGACTCTCTCTTTCCAGGGGGCACGGCAGGATTCTACCTCTAAGTGGGATTATCAGAGGGAAAGAGGTCTATGGTAAGATAATAATTGTAAGACAGTATGTATGCTGCTATGGTGGATTTTGTTTCGTTCTTGTTCCTTTTCTCAAAGAGCTGCATAGTTCTATCTCCTATTTTGTGGGGTTGTAATTATATGCAACAGTTGATTAAGTTAGGATGTGGGCTGTATTATTACATATTAGGAATGCTAATTGTATTTTTGTATCTCTGGAACGGATTCCTGCTGTGCATGTAAATATGGGTTGTACATAGTTCACGCAGTCAGTTTTGGACTGTGTATCCTGGCTTGTCCAGGTCTGTATTAGTTGATTTAGCAGTTTGTAAACTAAAAAGTCAATAAAGATTGCTAAGCAAAAAATAAATAAATAACTGAATAAATAAATCAAATAACAGTATAAAATAATTCCTTTCACTAGTAATGTCTATTCCAACATTACAAATGGCTTTGGAGGAGGAGTGATATACTCGCCAGTCATAAAAGGGGTGGAGCCAGAGGCGGAGTTTGGGGTGGTTTCGATCCAGTTTTGACCTCATCCAAAGGTGGTAACCCTATGAGGAGGAGGGCTGCAGCAACCTGAAGAAGCCTGTGGTGGTGGTGGTTCTGAGACTGAGGAGGTTTCTTTAGGCACAGTTAACTCTACTCTTGCTCAATTGGTGAAAACTGTGAGGGATATGGACAAAAATTGGATGTCCTCACTCTCCAAGTAAGTGCTTTAGAGACCCAGGTTGACAAATGTAGTGAGCGGTGCGTGCTGAAGGAACCTTGCTTAAATCAATGGATGCCACCTCTAAACTCGTGAAGGAGAATTCTTTACTACGCCAGCACTTGGAGAATGTAGAAAATCTTACAAGAAAGCACAATATCAGAGTCATTGGGCTGCCGGAGGGCTCTGAAGGTGAGGATTCCCTTTCCTTTGCTTTAACTATGTTGCCACAACTACTGGGTCTATCAGAAGATGATCCCCATGGCCCTTAAAAGGCATACCATATCACCCCTAGACACAGGGCCTACTGTTTCTGGACCTTGTACCTTCCTAGTGGTATGCACAGGGTGGGAGTTTGGGATAGATCCTAGCTGCTGCCAGACGTAAATGACATCAGCAGTATGGGGACGAGATCTGTCTTTATTCCCCGATCTCTCGATTCAACCAGGCAATGCAGGAAAGCTTTGACTGGGTGTGAGCGCATTGCAGTCTCTGAAAGATACCACATCAACTCCTTCTACCTGCCAAATTTAAAATACAATGGAAGGGACACACGTACCTCTTTAATGACCCATCGGAAGCATGCAGACTATGGGAGAAGATCGAAGCTGAGCTGGTGGAGAACGAGGACAACTCATCGGAGGATGGGGCTCTGTTAGGCAACTGAAAAAGAAAAATTGAGGGATAGTGACTACTGTGCAGTGATTTCTACGGAGTGCCCATGGAACTCTAATTTAAGGCATTTACATATGACTTTTGCAGTATTGATACTAGTTACCTAATTGTACACTAGACTTTCCTGATTTGGGTCTCATGGACACCATTTGCTTTTCAGTGTTTACAACTATGTTTCTTTGTGGGTTTGATGCTGGTGAGGCTCCTCAATGTACATATAGTATTTATGAATCTTTTATATATGGTTCATCCTTGGGAACTAATCCTTTCTAGTTAAAAGAATGCTAATAATGTGGGATATTGTGGGCAGGTTGCCTAAATGTTAAAAATGGCATTATTTTATGTTTTATCTTTGCCTTTATCCCTATCAAATGCTCTATGCTGCTATAGGCTATAGTTATAAACGTGATTTTCTTACTAAAACAACTTATGGTGTTTCCCCAAATGCTGTAACTAAGGGAGGATGTCTTGTAATACCTTAGTAAGTGGATGATTTTGATAATTTAACCATGTATTCTCTTCGTAAACTGTTTATAAGTTTTATGCTGAAACTTATAAATAAATAATAAAAAAAACAATAAACAGGATTCATAGATTCATAGAAGTGTGATGGCAGAAAAGGATGGAACTGGCCCACCAAGTCTGCCCATTTGGCTAGCTATCTGCTTGGACCTGTGCCTCCCCTTTAAACTCCCATGTGGGTGTCCCATGCCCTTTGAATCCTCCACTGTTTTCTCTCCAACGACTGCTTTTGGGAGTCTGTTCCACTTTTCTACCACTCTCTGAGTAATAGTATTTTCTAATGTTACCCCTGAACTCTCCTCCCTCCACCTGCAGACCATGCCCCTCATCCTCTGACTTCCTTTCATCTTGAAGATGCTCCCTCGCACTCAGTTTATACCCTTAAAGGTGCTTGAAAGTCTGATCATGTCCCCTCTCCCTCCTCTGCTCCAGGAGTACATGTTCAAATCTCTCAACCTTTCTTCATAGGATAGATGGCTTAATCCTTTTACCATTTTGAGCGCTCTCCTCTGAACCCTCTCTATCGTCCCCACATCCTTCCTGAGGTATAGTCTCCAGAACTGACTCCGTACTCCAAGTGTAGTCTAACCAAATGGGTGTACAAGGGTACTATGACCTCCCTATTCCTACTAGTGATCCCCCTTCCATTCATCCCAACATTCCACTCCCCTGGCCACTGCCCTCCCTCACTGCCCTTCCACCTTCAGGTCCCCGGATATAATGATGCCTAGGTCCCTTTCTTGCTCTGTCTCCTCCAGCTCTCTGCCCCCATATGGTATCCTGCCTTCTGATTTCTGTAGCCCAGATGCATGATTTTAAATTTTCTGTATTGAATTCAAGCTGCCACATTTTTGACCATGCATCAAGCCTCCCCAAGTCTCTGCATTTGTTCCATCCCTTCCTCCGTGTCCACTCTATTGTAGATATTGTTATCATCCGCGAACATACTCACACCCCTCAAGGCCCTCCTGATGTCCCCTACAAATATATTGAAGAGTAGGGGCCCCAGCACTGATCCCTGGGGACACCGCCATGACCTTGCCTTCCCGGATGCCACCACATTTATTGTGACCCTCTGCCTCCTTTTCCCCAGCCAGTTTCCCACCCATTTGACTACCTTCTGCCCCATCCCAGTCCTGCCATTTTACACAGCAGCCTCCCCACGAGGCACTGAGTCAAACGCCTCTGAAATCCAAATTAGCTACATCTACCGCTCTACCTTGATCTATTTCCTTGGTAAACCCGCCAAAAACTCTATCAAATTTGCTTGACAGGATCTGCCCCTAGTAAAACCATGTTGTCTTGGATTCATCAGGCCGTTTGTCTCCAGGTAGCTGGTGATCCTGCCTTTACAAGCTTCTCCATGAGCTTGCCTACCACTGATGTCAAGCTCATGGGCCTCTAACTTCCAACTTCCTCCTCCCTCCCTGCTCCCTTATGCAGAGGGACCACATTTACTTGCCTCCAGTCCTCAGGTACCACCCTGTTTTCAGGGACCGATTGAAGAGTGCAGTCAAGGGTACCACTAATACCTCCTTTAGCTCCCTTAGCACCCTTGTGCACCCCGATCTGGCCCCATTGCCCTGTCCACCTTCACGAGCCCAGTTCTTCCATATTTCCTCCACAAGAAACTGCCTCATCTCCACCTCCTTCCCCAGCCATTTCATTACCTGCTCTGCTGCCTTCTTCTCCTTCTTCCTCCCTCTTGAACACTGAGCAAAGTAGGTGTTTAGTAGGTCTGCCTTTCTCTGTCTCCTTGTAGCGCCACCCTCTTTTGTTCTTAACTGGAGAATCCTGCCTAGCCTTCCTTTTACATTTGCATATCACAAGAAAGTCTTATCCCTTTTTGACCCCTCTTGCTATTCGCTCCCCTGTCTCGCCTTTGCCCCTCCTTACCTCTACACTGGTTTCTCTCTGGCTCACATGGTATTTTACCCAGTTCGCCTGTCTGATATGTCTTGAACTTCCAAAGGCTTTCCTTTTGTCCTTACCTTTTGTTGCCACCTCATACACCACACAGAGGTTTCTCCTCTCTTATTTTTACTATCTCTCAGCACAGATTTCAGTGGCCCCACAATAGCTTCCTAGATCTTCCTCCACTTTGCCTCCACCTCCATCAACTCCCCACCCCTTCAATGCCATCTCCAGTACTTCTCCATTCTCCTGAAGTACATCCTCCTGAAATCCAGGACCTTTAACCTAGACTGGTGAACCTCTGCAGTGTTTCTCATTTTTAAACCTGACCGTGTTGTGGTCACTTGTACCAAATATTCCCCCACCGATACCTCTTCCAACCTTCCCCATTCATCAGGACCAGATCAAGAGTAGCTCCTGCCTGGTTGGCT
Source organism: Neoceratodus forsteri (assembly GCA_016271365.2). Lineage (NCBI taxonomy): Eukaryota > Metazoa > Chordata > Ceratodontiformes > Ceratodontidae > Neoceratodus > Neoceratodus forsteri. The sequence goes on from CM028132.1 coordinate 1,321,215,063, forward strand.
CCTGACCAGCTGATTTAGGAGGGCCAACTGCAGGAGTCCAATAGTTCCCTGCTGCTGGTTGAGGCAGCCGAAAGGGTGTTCAGTCTAATCCGGTACATTAGGTCCCCCATCAGCACCCCCTTGCTGCCATTCTCAGGAACTCGTCAGCCATACTTCTATCCACAGACTGTGCTGCACTTGGGGGTCTATACACCACCACCATACACACTGACTCCTCTTCTCCACTGCCAACGAGACCCAGAGTCCTTCTGCCTCTCCCCACTTTCCCTGTAATTCTGAGTGCCTGATACCTTCCTTTACATAGAGTGCAACCCCCTCTCTTTCCCTCCCTGTTCTTCCTGAACAATTTGTACCCTGGTATTTCCATTTCCCATCCCTGCTCCTGGTGGCACCGCTTCTGTTACCCCACTATGTCAAGGCCCTCCTCTGCCATTTTTGGCATTAGATCAGGATCTTTCTACCCAGACTTCTGGCAATCGCACACTTAACCTCAATGTCCTCTCCTCCTTCCCTATATGTTTGTCTCCTTTCCTTTTACTGTGTGTGTAGGCTTTTCTCCCCCACCTCCTGCCTCAACAGCTGGACTTTTCCTTGCCCTCCCCTGTTTAGTTTAAATGGTAGTGTCTGTCCACATAATCATCCAGTTTACATTTGAGCATTGCTTTCCACTCCCCATTTAGGCGCAGCCTATCCGGAGCATATAGGCTGTGTCACTCCATGTTGACTCCCAATCTCCTGTCACACCATACCCTTCTGGGCACACCAACCTACAAGCCAATCATTGAATTCCTCAATATTTTGCCTTGCCTCCATGCTGGCACTTGGTACAGGTAGCACCTCCGAGAAGGACAGGGATTTGAAGTCCGAATTGCTGCAGAACCTGGACAGCACTATAAACCTTTTCTGCACCTCCATCACGCTGCTCTTTTGCAAGGTCATTTGTGCCTAGTGGAAGATCAGATGCATTTTCTTATCCATTTCCCTCCCCTCGAGGGATCCGCTGGATAACTTTGGCAGTCATACCTGGCAGGCACTCCACCCATATTTTTCCCTCTCTCCCTTCTCCCACATGTAACTCCTTTTATAATACAGTCCCCCACTATTAAGACTGTATCCCTTTTTCATCCTGGACACCCCTCCCTGCTGTCATTCTCCTCCTTTTTCCAATTTCTTCTCCTCCTTCCCTTGCTTCCCCCAATCTATCTGAGCCTTCCTCCCCTCATCCTCCATCTGTACCTTTCCTGGGCCCTTCCTGGTTTCCTTCCATGCTGCCCTTACCCTCCTCTGAAGCTTTTCAATCCTCTGTTTCTCCAACCTGCTCTTCTCCCTCACCCAAATCTTGGTTTTCTGGCACTTCTATTGTGCTACCCTTCCTTGTGCATTGCTCCTTTGACCCCCATGCTTTTCTCTTTTCCTTGTACCCCGACCTTTATTGCCTGACCTTGCTCCACTTCCTTCCTGCTGAAACCCCTTTCTGCTGTTCCCGCTTCCTGCCTGATTTTATTCCACCCAACTTCCTCCTTTCCTTTCTTATCTGTTCACGCTCCTCACTCCTGGTCCCCTTGTTGCTGATCCTGGGTCCCCACTCCCCTGCTACCCTGCTATCCTCTGCCCTCTTCCCAGTACTACCCCTCTCTCTCTCTCTGGATGATGTTAGGTCACATGAGCTGTCATGCTCTTTTACAATGACATTATCAAACATTACCAATTAGTCCATAGAATCACTGGCATAGTCTGGAAACATTGGGGAGCACTTAAAAGGTACTGTATGTTGATTTCAGAAGGATATTGAAGGATAAAATGAAAGTGGTTTACAAGAGAAGAAAAAACCCCAAAGTTCAAGTTCAACTGAAAGTGTTCCTACGGTACTCAGTTACTGTAATTGTCAGGAACTAAACTCAGTTACCTGGTAGTCTTACCTAACACTCTTGTTGGCAGCACTTTTACATTTAAAATTTCCTTAGCACTTTCTCTATCCATACCCTCAGGCACCTCATCTTACCATCCTATTATTCCCCAGTAGCTAGGAGCTACTCCTCACCGCCTCCTGCCTCACTAACCCATCCTCACTCACCTACCTCCTCTTACATGTTTAATCTCACCTAACTCTCCATCCTTTCCTAAGGCCTCTCTCACCTTGCCCCCCGTCCTCTGACAAAGTCATTCTGGTTGCTAAGATACTAAAATAGTTTGATATGAAGATTTGTGCTACTGTGTTGGTTTTTGTCTTACCACCACTGCTTGTAAACAATAATAATTCTTATTGTACCACCTGGTGACCTGTTGTTTGTGAAGTAACCTGTGTATGTTATTGTACTGTGATCATCCTGATTATGCTTGTTGTTACCATCAACCCATTGAAGTGGAATCTTTGTAAATGAGCCTCTGACTCATATGTACTTGTAATCTGAGATCTCAATGAAATAAAATAAAAATAAGCACAAATTTATTAAGCGTGAAATACTCCATTGAGCAAGCTCATTTACAAGGAGGTCCTGAGAAGGACACTGAAGGTTCATACGGCATTAGGTATACATTGGTACAATGGTACAATAATTAACAGGATGAGCAATACAGTGCAAACATAGATAAGAACTGTGAACAGTCAAAAGAGGCATAGATAGTGTATAATTCAGTGATTGAGGGCCAACAGGGCAACAGGTACAATAAGAACAAAAACTTTGCAACATTTGTACAATATATGCAATCCCATTAAATTAAATTCATGTATAAGTGTGGAGATCAAGTGCATGATATTTACAAAATAAATTGCCTACTTAAGGGTAGTGGAAGCGTTTCAGCAATATGACAGGGATGGAGTGTGGACAGACAGGTTAAGAATATGAGTCAGGCAGGAAATAGAGGTGTAACAAGTGTGAAGTACAGAAGTAGTGGGATAAATGGAAAGCATTGGTGAGAGCACAGAAGGAGTGAGGAGGGTGAGGACCATTACTCAAAAGATGATTTACTACAACAGGAATAATCAGAGTAGAGGGAACTGGTAGGAAAGACAGTTTACTGCAACAGACATAATTAGAGTAGAGAGAGAACTAGTAAGAAGTAAGGCTGGGCCAACAGTGAGTCATCGGGGTGACCTGTGCAGGAGTCATGTAACTTGCTGGTGACCAAAGTTTTGAATGTATTTAGAGGTACCAGATTTTGCAATTTGAGGGTAGACTGTGCTTTATTCTAAGCATCAGGGTCAGCATGGCTTATGGCCATTTTACCAAAGCAGGAGTGAGACTAGGGACATCCAACATGACATAGGAGCTACTCTGTAGTGGACAGAGGCAAACAGAGTGATGTAAAGGCCTTATATATATGATGGAAGTTTTAGCAGAAGGGCTTTGTAAAACCATGAGTGAGTAGAAAAGCCATCTAAAGAACAGGGAAGCCTAGCCCAAGGAAGCGTACAAGTCACAATGATGACTGCGGGTGGGCATCTGTGATGAAACATATTGCCTTAGGGCAGAGTGTGTCAGTAAGTGCTGCAGGGTATCTGAACATTGGCCATATATCACATCCACATAGTCCAGTAAAGTGATGAAAATGGTCTGTACCAGTCTCAACCTGGCTTCAGCTGGGAAAAGGGACGTGTTCCTAAAGAAGAAAACAAGTCTTTGCTTCAGTTTTTTTCACAAGTGATTCAATGTGAGCAGAGAAAGACAGGTGTTGGTCCAGTAGACAGCCCAGGTACTTAAATTTGTCGACAACCCAAGGTTGTCACGAGGAGGGTTGTTGGGAGGCAAAAGGAGAGACTTTTGGGAAGGAGATAAGATAGTTAGAGTGGAAGTACATGACCTTAATTTTATTAGCTGCTCAGAAGGAGTTTGATTGTAACAGATTATGCTATAGGAGGTCGAATTCTGCCTGAAGTTCTGCACAGACTTCATTCAGTGAGGATTTGGAGGCATAAAGGACAGTTTCATCTGCGAATAGGTGGATTTTGCTTTGTTCACATTCGCATTGATGAAGTTTATGTAGTGTATGAACAGAAGAGGTCTGAGAATGAAGCCTTGTGGTACCCCCCTTGTGAGATGGAGAAGTGGTGACAGTGACCTTTCTGCCTTTACCTGCTGCAGCCTTCCTGAAGGTAGCTAGGAAACCAGCTAATTGCCAGGCTGGTTATGTTGTGACTGTTTAGCTTGTCCAGGAGTAAAGCATGGTTGACAGTGTTGAATGCTTTACTTAGGTCCAAAAATACAGCTCCTGAGATCTGTTTTTGTCCATGGCAAGGAGCCAATCATTGGAGACCATGGTAAGGACAGTAGTTGTGTTGTGAGCTGGCCTGAATCCAGACTGGGATGGATTCACTAAATTTGATCTATCAAGGTAATCTCTTACTTGAGCATTTACTAATTTTTCTACATTTTATGAGAGGAAGGGTAGTAGGGAAATTGGTCAATAGTTGTTCAAATCCATAGGTTCTCCTGATTTGAATAAGGGAGTACATGTACTATTTTCCAGGCTTTTGGTACAACAGAGGAGGTAATAGACAAATTGAACAGGTGCAGGATAGAAGCAGTCAGGTAATGAAACCCTGATTTGAGGAAAAAGGTCCTAATCCATCAGCACCTGCACCTTTCTTTAAGTCTAGGTGCAATAGCAGGTCTTTGCTTGTTTATACTTGAACAGAGTGAAAGTGAAAATATTGTCTGAAGTACAAAGGGTCCTGGGGCTCACCTATATTGGATACACATACCCAGGAGTGTTAAATCTATCAGTGGAGCACAGGTACCAGCAAAGCAGGGTAGAGTCAGCACAGCTTTGTACAAATGAGAAATATCTTCAATTTATGCAAGCAGCACAATTTATTGAGCTCATATAGCACAATGGCAAATTGAGATATCTGCAGGGACAAATACAAGTATCTATCTCTTTACAAAACACAGCAAAGACACAAAAACCACAGTGTAGTCCATGAAAAGTCCACTATTCTGTGGTAAACATGTCACCAGAAGTCCAGACACAGCTACAGACGAAATGGCATGCAAAGACATCAAAAACATTCTGTTCAGAACTCTTTAAATTTCAACAGTTACTCACGGTACTGTCAGATTAGTGTCCCATAACATTTCTGTCCTGCAAACCATAATGTGGCATAAATTCCTGTCAGCATGTAATGCTGGCATCATTTTTGACCAGCTATCCACAGACAATTGTTGGTCTACATCCTTGCTTCCCCATTTCAGTAAGCTATTAGAAAGGATTGTACACCAACAGCTGTCCAACCACATCGACACTCACAATCTAATGTCCAGACAGCATACGGCTTCCACAACCATCACTCCACTACATCTGCCTTAGCCCTGTTCACTAATCACATACACAGAAACATGGACTTTGGGAAGCCACAGGTGCTGCCTTTGCCAACCTGTCTAAAGCTTTCAACCTGATTGACCACACCTGTTGCTCTCCTCCCTCCGTCACCTTGGCTGCCCTGCAGAGACCACTCAGTGGTTCCAAAGTTACCTCTCAAATAGATCTCAGTCAGTTTGCTGGTCCTTCCACCTCCCCTGCCCTTGTAATTACCTCCGAGTACTGCAGGGCTCCATCCTTGCCCATTATTATTCTCCTCTATTTATTAACTCCTCTCTGACTGTCTTACTTGTGATGCCCTAATATATGCAGATAACATTGTCCTCTTCACTAGTGACAAGGCTCTTGAGAATATAGCTGCAGTCTTATCCAGTAATTACTCTTCATTTCACACTTGGTTCCAGTTTCACCGCTACTTGTAAATATTAAAAACTAAATTCACGCTGCTCAGATCCAAACCCTTCCTACCTAAAGTTGCCAAGGCAGAGTCCTCCTCCTCTCAGTAAGAGCCCCTGATGATATTGTACTTGATAATGTAGTTACTTTCAAATATCTGGTGTATTCCTGGACCCTCCCTCTCCTACACCAATCATGTCACCTCTGTCATCCATCTTGTGAACCAGAAAATTGGTGCGGTTTATCAGATCAAGCCATTCCTGACTAGGGAAACCTGCATAACCATTGCTCAAGGCAACTTATTGCCCTTATTGACTACTGCCCTCCATCTACCGCTGCATCCTCGGCCATGCTTGTGCACCTCTGCTCCCGACATATAAGAATACCTGTCATTTCACCTCCTGGCACCCTGCTCCACCCACCTCTGCCACCTCCTCCAGATATTTGGTTGACTCCTGCTCTATCTCAGATTTGACTATGCACTTGGCTGCATTCTGGACTGTTCCATCTGGCATGGTGAAGTTCCCTCACATGTCCCTCCTTAACACCAGAACTCCTCAAGATGTCTGTGAACATCCTCAGCCCCCGAAATCCCTAAAGTCTCCTCAGCCATGGGTGCCTTGCTCCTTACATAGGCATTATGTTTGTGCACCTTCTCCTCAAATGTCTCCCCTGTTCTCTTGCTAGTACACACATCCCATCAGCCAATCATATTCACAGGTGCACTCATCCCAGCACCCACAACTCTCCCTGACCTAGTACGATCACACCTACACTGACCATGGACCCTGGCCCACGGCACCCACCCCTATCCACCCCCGCCATCTACTCCTGACACCCATGGTTGGAATTCATCCATGCCCTCCCAAACCTTCAAACCCTGCCCATTTCTTTTTCATCACCATGGCCACCCCTTCCCAGCACACCAAAGAAGTTGACTTGCTGCCGCTACCAGACCAGAGCCTTGGCCCTCCTGCTTCTACTTTCTGGCAACATACATCCCAACCCAGGACCAGCCCCTCCCACCCATCAACTTGGCCCACTGGCCTTAAAATAGCCTCTATGAACATATGCAGCCTGCTGAAAAATTTGACGCCCATGGCACACCAACCGGACATCATAGCCCTGGTAGAAATCTGGCTGTCCAAATCCACCCCTGACACTCTCTTGTCTCCCTCCTGGCTATACCCTATACCGGGAGGACCGAGTAGGCAACCAGGGGAGGCTGTGCATCCACACTAGGGACATAATTACTGGCCAACTCCCTACCCCTGCCCTTGTAAATAAGGCCCAGGCCCTCACCCTCAAGTCACTCCCCTGACCTCTAGGGGCCCTATCTATTTCACCACTGCCTACATCGCCCCCAAAACCAGAACAGAGCCCTGGTATCACTAACTGACTATCTGGCTACCCTTCACCATGCGGTGGAGCAAACTAGTTGGTGACCTAAACATAAACTGGCTCAGCCCCTCCTTCCTCAATCCAGGACACTTTTGCCCCAAGATCTGATGCAACTCATCACCCAACCCACTAGACTAAACCCAAAAACAGGAACCAGCACCTCCTGGATGTACTCATCACCAATCGATCCCAAAATCCAAAACATCCAGGTCCTACCAGACTCCCTAAGTGACCACTCTCCTATCCTATTTCTATGGGCAGACCCCAATCCCAAACCCAAAGCACAAACCACTCTCAGAAGGCGCCTACGCCTCGTGGGCTGAAAAACGAGGCAGTTTCACCCAGATAAACTCGCCCCCATTCAGCATGCACCGACATTGACACTGCCCTCGCTTCTCCCAAACGCTCAACAATGCCTGTGATCTCTTTGCACCCTTCACAAAACCCGATCCAAAAACAGAATGCACTCTGGGTCAGCCCTGCCCTCCTACAATTGCTTAGAGATCAGGATATCCTCTGGCACCGTGCCACTGAAACAGGCCGGCTGGCTGATAGACAAACCTACAATGCAGCCTGGAATAAGTGCTCTTGGGTCCGTAAAGCCAAGGCTGACCACTACCAGGCCACCCTCACCTCTTCCTGGGGCTCGCCGCAAGTTCTGGGATAATATTAAGCAGTTAAATGGAAAGTCACGGTCCCTCCCCCATCTCAGCTCTCTAGTGATGGTACTACCTCCACCGATCCTGCCTTCATAGCTAACTGCCTCAACACCGCTTTCACCGACCTTAGCTCAGTCCTCCCCAGTAATTTCTTTGAACCCCCCAAACCACCCCCTGTCCGCCACCACCCCAGCTTCCATCTGCGCAAGGTATCTGCTCGGGAGGCCAGACCCATCCTTATCAAAGCCTTAAATGGCAACAATCCCGCAGCGACTCACTGGACCCAGTATCCTCAGGTTGGTGCTAGATGAAGTCCTAGCCCCGCTCACCAGCCTACTAAACCGATCGCTCTGCCTGGGACATTCCTTCTGCCTGGAAAACAGCCATAGTCACGCCCATTCATAAAGGTGGTGACAGGTCTGCAACCAACAACTACCGACCGATCTCCATCCTCCCTCCCCTCTCAAAAGCCCTGGAAAAGTCATGGCCATTCAAATCACCGAATATCTATCCAAGCATGACATCTTATGCCCTGAGCAGCATGGCTTCCATGCTGGCCACAGTACCAGCACTGCGCCAATTGAATTCTCCATTTCCTTCACTCCTCCCTCGACACCAGCTCACTAGCTGGTGCAGTGTTCATTGACCTATCAAAGACTTTGACACTGTCTCCCACCCTCTTCTGCTGAACGCCTCTGTCACACTGGTCTCTGCTGCTGGCCCGCTAGCATGGTGCTCGTTACCTAAGCGCCCGGTCACAGTGTGTTAAAATCAGTGGAACACACTCTGATACCCGTCCCATACACTCAGGAGTTCCTGCTCCATCCTGGACCCTCCTTCTCACTCTATCTGAACACCCTGCCCAGTGCTTGCTCTGGCAAAACGCTTCTGTATGCTGATGATGCTGTCATTTTGCCACCCACCGCAACCCCATCTCCCTTCAGGATTCCCTACAACAGTCCTTCAATGAGGCAGATGCCTGGTTTAAGGAGCACAGACTCATCATTAATCTAAAAACCAAAGCTATGCTTTTGCCCACCCCAAAACAAAGCTAGCAACCACCCACTCCATATTCTCCCTAGTACTAAACAACCTCTGGAACAAGTCTGCTCCTACAAATACCTTGGGATTACCTTCGACTCAGCCCTCACATTCCACTAACACATTGATGCCCTTGCATCCACCACCAACATATGGCTTGGCATCCTCTTCCACCAACGAAACTGCTCTCAGCCCAAATGCTCTCAGGCTTGCTGTCACATCCTCAGTACTGTCCCTGGTAGACTATGGTTTACCAATCTATGGTGCTAACACAACTGCCCTCAAAAAATTCACATAACCCTAAATAAGGCTTGCAGACTGATTACTGGTGCTCCCAGGCTCACACACACCTGTCAACTGTATAACGATGCTAAACTCCTGACCCTAGATGAACGACTGCTATCATACCTGCCTACTCACAAAAACCTACTCTGGCTTCTCCACCAGGGGTGACTGCATCCATCCACTGGATCCCGCCACTGTTGCTACACGGTCCTCCCACAAACCGCTGTACTGGTCCTCAGATCAAGAACCACTCATGGTCAGAGGTCCTTCTGGTACTGACCCCCACTCTGGTTTAACTCTCCCTGCCACCATCTCCAATGCCACCACAATCTCCAAATTCAAAACCACCCTTCGCAGCCAACTCCTCAACACTGTACCTGTTTCTGTCTCTGAATGAGGCCCTCACTCTACCTCTCCACTCGTGACAATGCCCACCGGCAGCTCCCCACCCAGCTCCACCCCCATCCCTTACCCAGCACAGCATTCCTATGTATAACCTGGCCAGAGCCTGCTGTCTCATGCCAGTTGATTGCTCAGCAAGTGAAACCAATTGTGTCAGACCTATTTCTATTACATGTACCCTGTAACTTAAATGTATGTTGTTTGACCACAGTGTGACGTGGCGCTTTTAACAAACACCTACTTGAAGAAAACCTGTACTATGTAATCTAAATGCTATGTATGTCTCAATGTGACGAGGTACCTTCGGAAACGAGCCTCTAGCTCAAAATTTGCAAACTGATTCTCACAAATAAAATAAATGGGTGGTAAAGCATTATCTGTTGTTGCTCCCACTCTGTGGAACAGTTTCCTGTAGCCATCTGCACCCTGGACCTCCACACCATCTTCATTGTACATCTCAAATCCTGGCTACTTGAAGAGGCCAGTGCCATTGCTCTCCTGGCTAACCCTCCCCAGCTGAACACACCAGCCCTTTCCTTCTGGGCAGCTTGCCTCCCCCGCCTTCACTCTGTCAATATATTGTGTCTATTCTCCTCAAAACATGTTTTGTGTACTCTTTCAATCAATGTCTTAGCGAGTTCCTTCTGTCATGGCACTTATTTGCACTTGCCACTTATCCTGCTGTAAACAATGTACAGTTATTTTTTTATAATTAGTGATGAACTGTTCTGGTAGCTACTATTTGCACAGCCACTTATCCTGCTGTAAATAATGTACAGCTTATTTTATGTTATGCAAAACTGTTTTGTAGCTATTACTTGTTCAGCCTTCCTTATTTTGCTTTTCTTCTATGTATTTTACTTTGTATTTGCACTAACTTGTACTCTTTGTATTGCTACATTGCACATTTCTCTTCTTGTATTGCCACCTGTTGTGGCCGGGTCATTCTGAACATGGTCCCAGGATCAGTGCACCTACCTGGTTACCAAAGAGTTAAATAAATAAATAAATCTGGCTCACTTTCAAGTTCAGCAAGTCTTCTGTGGTTGCCGGATAGCAACATGCTTATGTTTCAATACAAATCATCATCAGACCGTGCTTTTACCTTAGTGGTGGTGTATAATTTAAAGTCAGTGATTTAAAGGTGTATACACCATTATAGACAAGCTGTATGTAAGACATGACACAATATTATAAGGTTTGTACTAAAGCAATAAAGTGCCGATATATAGTGGCTAGATATGTGCATAAATAGTACAGTGCAAAGATAAATAACCTGCAAAGTTAAATACATATCTAATTCATAAAATCCTAAACAGTGTGTAAGCAGTTACATGTATTCTAGGTACTTTGTGAGACTAAACATTTTTAAAAAGCAACCTCTACTAAAAAATTGTTTTATAATTTTTTAATTATTGACTAAAAACCTCTTGTCTCAGGAGTCAAATTGGTCAGAATTTTAAAAGTTACTATAGCAAACTTAGCAAGCAAGCTGTCATATCACTACTAGTAACCACACTTACAGGTATGTCTCAGTTACGATCATAAATCTGCACTGTTGTGCATATTGTCTAATTATCTGCTTTATGTTTTAGCAGACAAATTGCCACCAATGTTACCTTCACTGAGTTTCAGTGGAAGGTCAAAAGCCATCAAAATGTGCAGAGTCTATTGCAATAGAGCAGACAAGTCATGCTGTCAGCCTAAATCACCTCACCTCAGAGCTGAAAGATCATAATATTTTGCAAAAGCTATAGCATCAAGGCTGAGAAAATAAGCTGTCAGAAGAGCAGGCAAGTCATGCTGACAGTCAAAAGGTCCTTGCAAGCAATGCAGAGCAGTCGTGTTATCAACCACAAATGCTGTAGCAGCAGAGCAAGAAAGTTGTGCTGCCAACTTAGATCACTTTAGAGAGAACAAATGCATGAAACATTGACAGTGGAGCTGACAAGTCATGCTGTCAGCAGAAAAAAGGCTATATCAGCAGATATGGAAAGTCATGTTGTAAGCCTTGTATAATACTGGGCCACTAAATCCAGCATTACGTTGCCTAAACAGCAGAGCAGAAGAGTCATGCTCTGTAGGGAAAAACAAGGAACTAAATATGCAATATGGCTAGATGTGATGCAGAATGCACTTACTCATTACATTAAAATATTCCTATAAATAACTGTATAGTGGAATTTCATCATTTAGATCAAGAGGGCTAAGTGTGTTTAATGTAAATATCCACAACGACCCTTTGAAGGAGTTTTTGTTTCAAGCTACCCACTCTTATGTTTATCTTCACTTGCAGTCAGCACAGAGCACTGTACACTCCAGTCAAATAAGGTAGCATCTATCCAAATGACTGGCAAATATTTATTGAAAACATGCAAAACACACAGCTTCAATTGTGCAACTTAAACGCTGAGGCAGTTCTTTGCATCATCTTCTTTAAGCTGGTGTGATTGATTCACCGTCCTCCGAACTATCTCTAAATACAAAGTATTTACAAAGCATATACAAAGTATTTAAATACATTTTATTTCTCTCTTATCCTTTTATATATTTTACTTCTCTGGCTTCACTTGAGTATAACGTATGTTTTCTCTGAAGGTCCAACCTGGCAACAAAATGGTAGTAACAAGCAACCAAATGAATAAATTAAATGAAGATTTATTTGTCTAAGAAACTTAGACAAAGACTTGGTCTGTTCTTTAGGATTAATAATCTCCTCACAAGAGACGCTAAACTGAAACTGGTTCAAACTATCTTTCTTTCCCTATTGGATTACGCAGACTTTCTATATAGTCAGGGATCTGCAAGTACCCTAGCCAAACTCGATATGATTTATCACAGAGCCATAACATTTATCATGGGTCTTCTATACTCAACCCACCACTGTGCATTGTAACGCAGTGGGATGGTCATCCCTGCTTACAGACGCAAAGAAATGCTGCGGTTTGACATACAAAGCTATCTCAAATAAACTGCCCCAGTATATCTGTCTGTTTACCTTTGTGCACTCTGGGAAGTATGCCCTGAGAAGCACCTCATATACTGTATCTACCTTTATGTTTACAAAGCAAAATCTCGCATTGGCAGAGCATCCATCAGCTTTTTGCTCCCTCAACTGTGGAACAAGCTGCAAAAACTTTAAATTAACTCACCCCATCAGCCTAGCAGCTTTTAAATCTCTATATCTACATCATAATAAGGAGTCCTGTGCCTGTCTACCCTAAATAGTGACGCCTATAAGTCCAAGCACACTGTAATTACTACTGCTAAAAGACTGGTCACATCTATAATCGACTCTTCCCTCTCCCTTTTTCTACCCCCATATCTGTCCCTTCCACATTCCTTTGACCCTGGTTCCAGCTCTAAATTCTCCATACCGTATCACTATATATCTTTTATATTAGGTTTTATTTGTGTTCAGCGCACCTGATATGTATATTTCTTTACTTTTATGAAAAATTGTGTCCTACCCAAAACTAGCTGCATCTTCTGTTCCAAAATATAATACTGTCAATGCTACCTGCTGATACTTTGTATATACTGTATTATTGTATCTCACTTTATTTGTATCATTACTATTTTCTGTGTGTTGCATCCCATGTATATCATCGCTTGTTTCTTGTTAACAAACCCAGCTCCACCTCGAAAATGAGCTTGCTCAACAGTGATTGCCTGGTTAAATAAAGACTTTGATTGATTGATTGATTGATTTACTTGTCTGTACAATCAAATAAATCCTGAAAATCTAGGTCTGACAATGATGCAAAAGAAAGAAGGGAGAAGGGAAAAAGGGAAACCATGGGCACTGCCTGAGTCTGACTCAAAACAAACCAAAATCACTAGACTCTTTCATTTAGAGGACAAGATTGCATGAACCAGAGAAAATTTGGAGAAAACATTAGTGTGATTTAAACTGCCAAGCAGTTCACACTACCTGTCTAACTACTACCTCAATATTATATATCCCAAATGTTACACAAAAAGCTTGCAGATCCTATGCATTGTAACTTCTAATCCTGTAGTACCTTGAATGTCAACCCAATGAATAGAAAGGACACCCAATTTATAGAACTGGAAGAAAACAGCACAGAGGGTGGAAGAGGTCAATTTTAATTTATGCCATTTAGAAAGGGATGTCCTGGTCTGTCTTGATCCAAAATAAAGTCTGTTGCAAAGCTTTTTGTCACTCCCTGATACAACTTAAGGAAGGAGGGTGAAGGAAGGATAGAAGACAATGCTGATGTTACTCCTGAGAAAACAGACATAGAAAGCAATCGGGAAAATAGCATTAAAGAAGTATTAGATAACCTACAGAAGACAATCTGGGGTTTGAAAAATCTGGACAGGCTAGTAAAAGAAGAATGGAATACAAGATAAACATCACTACAGACCAACATAAGACAAATACCTTTTGAAAACAAAGAGGGGGATTACTTGAGGAGCAGGTTAACTTTGACTTCAGCCAGTCCCCAAATATTTCCCTGCTATCTGAGTAGAGACATCATTACAGTAATGTGAAATACTTATGTCCCAAACCTCAAGCAGCTCATCATACTTAGAAACAAAATGGAAACCATTAGAGAAAATTGCTATAAATGGCGCCAACTTGAAGATGTACTGCTAAAATAAAATAGACTTGACCCTGGGAGGTCATCCTCTATAGAACTCCACCTAGAAAACCTAAATAAACCTGAATGTAGTACAGTGGTCATATCAGCTGAACAAAAATCAAGGAAAAGACCTTTAAAACCAAATGAAAGACAAAGAAAAAAAGAAAAAGAGGAATTTGGTTTAAGCGAAGCAGGAGGTTATGGAGGGTGTAAAAACCTAACTGAGACAGATACATTGGTAAAGGGTTCTAAACATAAAACTCCAAAATAAGATGATGCTACTAGGAATAGGATGGAGAGTGAAGTTATGAGTGAAGTTAGGGTATCAAGACCCAAATGTCCAGGAACTTTTAGGCCACATTAACAATACTTGAAAATACAGTATGCCTGGGTGATGGATAAATGACAAACTTAGGAAAAGAGCTGAAAACCTTAAGACATGAGTGGCGAGAATGGAGCACTATCCATAAAGCTATTGGAACAGGTGATAACTCTAAACCTCACCATGTGCAAGGGAAAATTAATACATCATGTGATCTTGAAAACAAATCTGATCAAAACCACTCCAAACTGCTAAACCTAGATGAATGTGCAACTTTGTGCTAGTAGGGTTTGAAAGTAGATCCGAAGTGCCACAACCAGCTCTAAAAAATAAGATTGTGCACCTATTAAGGGAATAATTTGAGCCTAGAGGTTGATGATAGGGACTTTGTTAAAATGATTAATGATAAAGATGAAATGAGTATTAGCTGCATATACATCATCTGTGACTCAACCAGATTAGCTAATTACATTTGGATGAACAGTACAACTTTACATAGGTTAGGTTATAATCTAATCTACAGTATGTCAACAGAGAATCTCAAATCTCCAGATTCTCTCACAGTCTTAAGAAAACATTCCAAATAAACTTATTCTAATATGTATACCCTCAGGGAAAGGGGAGGCATGATAGAAACATTCAAGTACCTGAAGAGAATCAACAAAGCCCAAGAGGGTAGCATCTTTCAGAAAAGAAATGTGCAAGAACAAGGGGCACAATTAGAAGATAGAGGGGATGGCTCAGAGGTAATGTGTGGAAGTATTTTTTTTGGAGAGGGTTGTGGATGCATGGAATAGCCTTTCTGAGGAGGTCGTGGAGTCAAAAACAGTGGAGGAATTCAAAATGCATGGGACAGACATAAGGCAATTCTAGTCGGGGTAGGAGGAAGTAGGCTGTTGGTTAACTAGGATCTGCAGCTTATCTATTAGGTAGTGAAATGGAAGACTAGGTGGGCCAAGCGGTCCTTATCTGCCGTCAAATTCTATTTTTCTATGTTTCTAATTATTTGATTTAATAGAAATAAAGACTAAAACAAGAGGAAATTAAAGAAAGCTCTATACAACCACTTTACCGTCCTTGCAGATTCCATCAAGGAAAATTTAAATTTTGATTTGTACTGATGGGGCATGAGAACAAAGTCGGTCAGGAGATATTCTTTTACAATGGAATGAGGCAGTAAAAAGCTTAATGGAAAAGGTCCAGTACTAGATGAGATTGGCATTTATTTGGTTGATAGTGACATTCCACAGAGTCCCATGCCCAGAAATGAGACAATGGAGAAAGAAAAAAGGAACCTTCAGGAGGGCATCTATTTCTATTTAGTATGCAGAGGCTACCAAAAGGAAATGGACAAAAACTAGTACAAATCTTAATTACATTTTTAAAACAAGTCCTTAATGTTTCTTTAGAGGAGGATGGGTTGATGAATTCACACAGTGCAGGTCAGGAAACACAGAGTGATCACATCATGCTTGTATTTAAATCTAGGAGCTTAGTGCTGAAAATTCTAGAAAAAGCAAGAATTATAGATGGATTGGGGATATACATTGTTGAGGAGGGAGATTTATGGACAAGCAAGCAACCTCACTAACCATCAAATTTACTGAACAAACGGGCAGGAAGTCAATTTGAGCCAGAGAAAATGTCTAATTCTATGGAATTTAATAAGAAACAGTCCTTAGTATTTAACATATCAACTAGCAATAAGTTTGTTATACTTGCAGGACAGGAATGCTGACTAGAGCATACAAATGAAGAAACCAGTGGTGCTACATGTCTTAAAATTGAAATAACCTCTTGTTGCTCTTTGATTTCCTGAAACATTGCTGGTTGATGGCCAAATTCTCAGATAAAGAATGGTGAAAATTCATAGGGACCTACAGTACACTATCATTTGTTTGCAAGAAAATTGGCACAAGAAGGGTACAGATTTGATATTGAATGTGTACAGCTGCTTCCATGTAACAGGAAAGAAACAGGCCAAATTTGGTAGGGCATCAGGTGGCTGAGTTACAGTACTTGGTTCAAGACTGGCCATGATATGAAATTAACACCTATTTTGAAACTACCTTTTACAAGCATTTCACATTGAGACTATGAACTATAGATTTTGTCTGGTGAATACATATGTGCCACCCACTTCCTCTAGTTATTATTGTTGTTCAATTTGACAGGAACTGGGTGAGATACTAAACAAAACTTATGATCTACAGTATATGGGAATATTAACATTCTACTTGTTGGTGATCTCAATGCAAGGATTGGGAACTTTGATGGCTATGCAGATAATTCAATTAAAATTGTCTTGACAGCAAGGCTGCCAGTTTTCCACAAGCTCAACAGATTTAAAAATAAATGCAGTAGGTCACAATCTGATAAAAGTTTATGACTATACATAATTTTGCACCACTGAATGGGAGGATTAAGGAGATGTGTTATAACAGTCAACTTATTTCAGTTCCTTAGATGCATTAGTAATCGATCTCATCTTATGGAATGATGCTATAGGCCTCATGGATACTTGCAGGCTGATAACCAGGGAGAAAGTGATCACTTCCCAGTAACTCTAGAATGGGCAGTACACAAGTCAAAAAGATCCTGAACCCAATGACAATTATGGTTACAGATAAGGAGCAACACAAAACTAAGGTGGAACTACCTCAGCAGGAAGCAACTGGTAAGTTTTATTGCACTCCCAAACCCCTTCTCAAAGAACATGGCAGATGAGTAATTTTTAACCAATAAAGAGCTGTATAACTGTTACATTAGGTTGAGATCTTCTATAAGTTTCCTAGATATAATGAGAACCAACACTCTAGGATGACCCAGTTCAATAAAGAATACAGGAAATCAAAAGCAAGAGTTACTAGACTCATAAGGAAAACTATGCATGGATAAAATAGATTTTGGATACTAAACAGAGAAAGGAAAGTACATAAACTTTTCATTAAAAATAAAAAATGGAGTTCTATAACAGCAGTGGAATAAGATGCTAATGATAATACAAAGAAAAGACATTCAATCTTTCTGGCTTATGGTAGCCAAGGGTACAAACAACAGCAAGTTCAAAATTGATACATACATTCCCTGAGGTATTGGTTAAACATTATACAAATATTTCTATGATAATGACAACAGAGATAACCCTTCTGTCCATGAACACCAGCTTTGTAGGTCAAATTTTTCCAATACAGAGAAGCTAAGCATACATGGCCATAGCTGCATTATAGAAGAAGAAAAAGTCCCCAGACCAGATCTCATTCCCTCAGAAGTCTACCTGTTAAATCCAATAGCTTAGAGTAATGTCTTTCTTTCTTTTTTCTAAATCTGTGAATCTACAATAACTATATACCACATTCATGGAAAGGAACAATAGTGGTATCTATATTTAACAAGCATTTGTCATTGCCGAATGTTGTCTTACTGGCATTGGCATTGATAGTGCAGGAGTCAGAGATGCATAATAGGAATGGCGGTGAAGTATTGAACTGACGCCAACCCCACCCCACCCTGCAGAGACTGACAGGCATTGGATTGTGCCTTTGGGTCGCCAGCTATAACTCCTAATGCCATTTCACCTCACCTACCCTTAGACACTGACAAGTGTTGTGTGCTTTGGGGTCTTTGGGCCTTATACTTACCCCATTCCATAAGGAAATATGCTGAGGTGGGTGCAGTATAGAGAATGGGTTGAACTTTGGGGCCGAGCACCCAAGGCTCACCTTGATGCCTATCACAGGCTGTGGGTGGGTGAAATGGCATGAACATTACAGTTAATGATCCCAAGTCACATCCCTGAAGCCTGTCAGTCTCTACAGGGTTGGGTGTTACAGTTGGAAACCCTAATGCCATAGGTGTTTGTCGGTATTTTCATTCCAATTTACCAACATGGGCTTTTGTGACCCCACCTCATGAAGAGTGGCAGTATCAGTTTGTTAGCCGAAAGGTGGTTTTGCAGAGCAATTGTGAAATTTGGTGCCACAGGCATGAAATCACATTTTGGGTAGTATGTGAAAATGACAACTGTATTGTTCATGAGGAGTGTAACAAAATGGCAACACTGAAAATCTGGAGGAAAATATGAAAAATTGGTTAAGTCATGAGCATGTTAGAAACTGTGCAACACACATCTGTAACCCAATTATTTTTTGATTTTTTAACCACATTTTCAACATAGGCATTTTGGGATCTCCCTCATGAACAGTGGCACTGTGAATTTGTTAATCTGTCCCAAAAGTTGATTTCCACAGTGACCATGCCATTGTGAGCCACAGGTGCAAAAATACATTTCGTGCAGGATATGAAAATTACAGCTGTACTGTTCATAAGGAGGTGGAAAATGCCAGTGTTGAAAATCTGGCATGAAAATATTGCAAATTTGCAAAGTTACAAGGGTATGTGGAACTGCACAATGCATGCTTGTAACACAAGTCATTTTATGGACTTTCATCACCAAATTTTCAACATAGACATTTTAGGACCTCTGCTCATAAACAGTGTCACTGTCATTTTCTAATCTTTCCTAAAACTGATTTCCCACAGCGACTGTGTTATTCTGTGCCAGAAGTGCGAAAACATTATTTCAGCCAGGATATGTAAAATGACAGCTGTACTATTCATAAGGAAGTGCAGGAAAATGCCAATGCTGAAAATCTGGAGTGAAAATACTACAAATTCACGAGCTACGAGCATGTGTGGAAACTGAGCAATGCACTTCAAAACAGTCATTGTTTGATTTTTTCACTAATTTTAACATTGGCTTTTTGAGAGCCCACCTCATGAATAGTGGCACTGTCATTTAAGATCTGTCCCAAAAGCTGATACTGCGCAGTGACTGCAAAATCACCTTTGGGAGTGAATAACGCCATGACAGTGACTGAATTCATCAGGAGGGGTCCCAAAACCCCATGTTGAAAATGTGGTGCCAAAATTCCCAAAATGCCTGAGATATGCACCAAAGTTGAAAAAATCATATTTATGCCATTGTACAGCTTACCAGCATTTCTTCATTTTGCGTTGGCTTTGAAGAGTGCAGACTTGTTCCGATCCACTGAAGATTGTCATGCCAGGCTCTGGAGGCATGGGGTGAGAGGGTGGAGAGGCAGGGCATGCAGAGGGTGGTGCAGGTGAAGGGAGGGAGCTGGAGAGACTGCTAGGGACCATTTTCTTGTTTTACAGGAAAAACACGAGGGTCAGTTCTTTTTTTAGGTGTTGCTTGGTACCACCTGCATTATGGGGAGGGCAGTGCAGCTGACAGGATTGATCCCACTGTCAGCACAGGCAGGCGGCAGGATGCTGAGAGGGATTGGGCACCCTCGGCACACAGCACAAATCGAGGGGATATTTTGCCGACCGGGAATGGGCTTCCCATTGGCAAACTGGAACTTAGCAGGGTGTACTGAAGTCAACAGGGACTGGGCCCCCATTGGCAAAGAAAGACAGTTGAGGAGCGATGATGCCATGGAGGATTGGGCACCTCCTCAGCATACAATTGAATTGGGATGGGGGCAATATGCCAACAGGGAGTGGGCTCCCCATCTGCAAATGTAGTGGGTTGGGGCATGCTGACAAGGGAATTGGGCACCCCTGAAGTTGGCATTGCGCCTGTGGCACTCAGTGCTGCCATGTTTACTAGAAACCTTTCCAGTAAAGGCACATCGAGGCATGTTATTGTGCTACTGCATGATGAGCTTGCCTCTCATTGCAGTGGCACTTTTGTTGAATCTGGTGGCCACTTCATGTATTGCTGTTGTCTGCACCTGCATGCTGGCTTATTGAGGAATGAGGGACGACCTACTGATGCATGCACTGCATTCACCCACAGTGACCGCAGACCACAAATCTGCTACTACTGCAAGATGTTGGCTGGTGGACGCGCGAAAGCAAACATAAAAGAGGAATAGGAATGATCCCAAAATGTATAGACCCATCTCTCCTTGATATAACAGGAAATTGTTTTCTAAAGTCATCCTGCAAAGATCATAATACAAATAGAAAACTTTGGAGGTCTGTTAGAACTGCAGGCTGGCTTTTAGAGCCAAATACAGTACCATTGATAACTGCTTCACATTGGCCATTTTAATAAAGACATGCGGTAGGCTGAGAAGGCAAAGCTGTACATGACCTTCTTAGACTTTAGTTCCGCTTTTGATATCATGACATATAGGGTTAAATTTTAAAAGCTGGCACAACTTATGGCTGAAAGGAAGGCTGCACCTGATGCAGTTGTGGCAGCTGCAAAGGTTATTCCAGAAGGTTGCCAACTTGCACCAAACCTTCTGAATACCCACAAAAGTTGCCCTGAGACCAACAGATGGGTGCAGTTGGGGTCCTGGCACAAGCCCACAGAAACATCCACTGACAAGTGTGCAGGGCACCCCAGGTGCCCCAAGGAGCAGCAAACCTGAACCCAGGCACTGCAGGGCAGCTTAGGGCTGTATTGCAGCAAGGGGTTGTCCCTGTTCACTGTCCCACAACCTCAGGCACCTGTGCCAATAATGCATCATGCCTGCTGTGGCAGGCTACTGCCAACCCTTGCAGTCTCCGCTGGTGCTAGAGTGCACCCAACTGTGCCATGGCCCTGATCCTTGTTCCTCATGTTTAAAAAGATGCCTGATCCCAGTCCATTTCCCCACTGTGCACTCCCACAATGCCCACACAGAACTTGCAATGCATTATCTGGTGGTTTACTGGCTCTTCACCCTCCCCACCCCAACAGGTAGTGGTCCTCACCCACCCCACTGCCCCCATCCCCAACATGCATCCACAGCTGGCACAGTCCTCCTTACACCACCATGGTCAGCCAAAGAATGTGATCTCACAGACAGTGTAAGTGGACTGTACACTTATGTGATCTGTGAGATTGCACTGTGTGCTGACCATGGTGGTGTGAGGAGGACTGTGCCAGCCATAGATGTGCATTAGGGACAGGGAGTGGAGGGTGACCACTGCCTGTTGGGTTTGGAGGATGGGGGCCACTAGTCCACCAGTGAGTAAACCAGGGAATATTTGAGTTTGCCAGGAGATCAGGGAAGAGGGTGCACAGCGGCAACTGGCAATCATCTTGTGGGAGATCAGGGATGGGGCCACTAGACCATCAATGAATTGAGACACTACAACAGTTGGGACTGATGACTACAGTGCCCTATGTTCTGGGCATAGAGTTGCCCATTGTGTGTCATGTGCAAGTTCAGTCTGGCACCATCATGACACATGCTGGGGTTGCCTCCTATCCATGCCCCACCATGACATGACCTGTCTCTGGTGTGCCCCACCTCACCCAGTGACTCAAGCCAGTTAAACCACCTCTTCACCAGTCTAACTGGTGACCCCTCCTGCATCCATGGTGGGACTTTCAAAATCTCATGAAAAGGGATGTGGCAGCCCCATCATGGTGCAAGTCCACTTGCAACCTGGTGCCCCTGGTTGCTGGATGTAACCCCTGCACAGTGGGCTTAGACACAGCTGTGTCTGGTATTGATGCAAGCTGTGTTTGATCTCTGTTTGACACAAGTTGTGCTGCAAATCACAACTTCAGGCCAAACACATTTGCTGCAACTGCCTTGTGTAGGGTGCACCCAACTGAAAATCAAGCCCGTAATCTGTTATAGGAAAAATTGTGACACTGGGGAGTTGATCCAAATCTTAGCACTATAATCAGAGATGTATATTCTGGACACTTGGCTCTGATTCATTTGAGGCCCATGGAACAACTCTCCTCAGCTTTACTATTAAGAGGATGAGGCAGAGATGTGTCATGGTCCCTACAGTATCTATAACTTACTTGTAGACTTGAGCAACTTAGACTCTGACTCTCCAAAGATAGGTGCTATCTCCTGCCCAGTGTTAGCACATGTAGATGACCTGGCTTTAATAGCCGCCACAAAACCTTGACTACAGAAAAAATTGGATTCTTTTGAATCACTATGCAGAAAAATTTCTGCTCACAATAAATGAAACCAAACACTAGGTTCTGGTATTTCTGAGCCTAGAAAGCTAATGGTGTGTGCAAAATTAAGACACAAGAAAATTGAACTCAGTTAAATCATACTTCGATCCGGCCTAACATTTTCAGAGAATGGTCTATGGGCAAGGCAGCTGATTGAAGTACTTATAAAATAAGGACAAACTGCAATGGCACTGAAGAAATTTAACAGACAATATGGAGGCAATAGTGTGCCTCAATGCTGGAAGCAACAAGAGCTAAATATATTCTTACTACTAAGGTTCATACTAAGGTTAAAGGAGCGAGAGAGCGATAAGCCCATTTTAGTTCCTTGTCCTCTTTACCCATAATAAGTCAGCTTGTTTCCTCCCTGATATAAGCATCTAGTCTTCTTTGAATTGATATTTGTTCTCACTTATGATTTGTAGCTGAAGTTTGTTCCACGGATACAGCATATGTAGTGATTGCCTCCATGTCTCTTGAGACTAGAAGGATTAGGGAGACCTATTGCTATTCTATGATATTATGCAAGACACCCAATCTGCTAAATGAACTAGATATGGAATTTAAAGGCAATAGCACAAGTAGCAGGTGGCACCTCCTGCAGTTAAGACCAAGAAACTTAATACCAATAAAAGAAAGGCCTTCTACACCCAGAGGGTGCTGTATCCCTGAGCAAACTAACATATAGTGATCATCACAAGGCACTAAATCTCATGTTACTTGTAAAATAAAGACAACTGAGTGGCACTCAAGAAATTTAACAGCCAATATGGAGGCAAAGTGTGCACCTAATGCTGCAAGCAACAAGAGCTAATACATTCTCACTGCTAAGGTTCATACTAAGGTGAAAGGAGCAGTAAATTTCCTTGGTCTTAACTGCAGGGGTGCCTCTGCTACTTGTGCTATTGCCTTTAAATTCCATATCTAGTTCATTTAGTAGATACCTGTAGGTATCTTGCAGCAGTGCCAGTGGCTCAGCAGGTAGCACACTTGCCTCTGAGGCCAGGAGATCAGTAAGCTGTGGGTTCTATCCCAACACCAGGCACTTGGGTTAATATCCCAATACTGACACTGTAGTGCAGCATGGGGGGTGCTGCACTCCTGAGGTGCCGTTTCGGATGAGATGTTAAACTGAGGTCCCATCTGCCTGTTCTGGTGGTAGTTCAGGCGGATGTTAAAGATCCCATAGCATTTCTAAAAGAGCAGGGGAATGTCCCTGTGCAATGGCCAAATTTCCTCCATTCAAGAAAAATACCACCTACAGCTTAATCTGGTTCAAGGTCAGTTGGCATTCATCTGTATCCTCCCTGGTCGTGCCTGAAAATAGGCAGGATTTGTCTAGTGCACTTACCCGTCAACAAAAACCAAATAAATAGCATAGCATAGCAATAGGTCTCCTCTAATCTTTCAAGTCTCAAGAGACATGAGATGCTTTATTTAGGTTATATATCATTTGGTGGTATGTCCTTGAATACCTCAATTTTATTTATATAACCTCTTTAATCGGGCCCCAAACCAGACTTCCATAGTCCAGAAATGGCCTGACTTGTGATCTATACAGCTGCATCACGCACCTCTCGTCTCTACTTCAAAAATTTTGCTTTATAGCTAAAATACCTTTTTGCCTTGGATATTTGTTTATCACAGTGTGTAGCTTACTATTAAATTGTCATTTCTATTATACTCAAGTCCCTTTTCTCATTTGATTCCCTGAGTGGTTTTCCATTAAGATAGTATGTTTTTCACATTTCTTCTTCCTAAGTGTATGACACAACACTTATCAGTATTAAAACTCATACTTCTTTGGGTGGCTCATGTATAAATGCTATCAAGATCTGCTTGTAAAGTGGTTATGTGTTCTCTGTTACTAGCTATACCTGCCAGTTTGGTGTCATCAGCATATTTACTCAGCCAATTATTTGTTCCTTGTCCCATACTAGTCATAAAAATTTGAATAGCACAGGTCCCAGGACTAAACCCTGTGGCACCCCACTCACCACTGGCACTGGGGTAGAGTAGTATCCATTGATACACACCTTCTATGTTCTTCCACTCATCCAACCTAAAATTCTGTGATCCCATTTGTGTATCATAAAGACTTGTAAATTTCACTGTGCTGAACCTTGTCAATCGCCTTCTAAAATCCAGATATATACAGTTCACCGTTCTTCCCATCCAATGTCCTAGATATTTTTCATAGAAACACAACAGATTTGTTACAATGATCTCCTCAGACACAAACCAATGCTGTATAGTATTTCTGTGATCTGTACACTCTATGAGTGAAGTTAGTATTGACTCCATTAGTTTTCCTGGTACCGACATTAGGCTTATTGCTCTGTAATTTGTATGGTCAGCCTTATTCCCCTTTTTGTTAATAGGTACCACATTTTCTGTTAACCAGTCTGGTGGGACTTCTTTTCCATTATTGATTTTTGGAACAACATTTGCCATGGGGTGGCAATAGTTGGTGTTAGTAGTTTGAGTAATTTGGGTGAGATGTTATCTGGTCCTGCTGAGTATGAGTTTTTAGACTATTTATTTTGTCCTTAATGCAGTCAACCATAATAACTATATTTGTATTTGCATTAGATGGTGCATTACCTGTGAAGATGGTACATTTTGAAAACACAGATCCGGATTCTTCAGGCTCTTTTCTTTATTGAAGTGTGGGACCACAGGAACATTGAACCTCTTAAGGTCCTGCTGAATCAGTTATACAGATCACTGCTAGGAGTAGGAATTCAACCCCGCCACTAACTCAAAGCTGAACAGGACATGATTAACCTTAATTCACTAGCCTCTACCTGCAGAATAACCTACTGGTTAAGAATCACTAGAATGCTAGAACATAGGCTCCCTCATAAGTGCTTGGATGAAATGCAGAGTTTGATCGATATGGTCTGCAGACAATGAGACTGACTCAAAGGAAAAGGAAAGAATCTTAAACAATATGATCTGGATTTTCTGGACAAATATGTTAAAAAGGTGTAACTGAGTCTCAGCTTAAGATTTAAGTTTTATATTAAAAACAAGATAGAAAACTTTCACACTAATGAAGACCTTGAGAGAATCAGAAACTCTAAATACTTTCCTTAGCTCATACAGAATGAGGTTAGGCATTGTCTAAGATATTATTTGGACTATCTGACCAACTCTAAAACTGGAAAACTATTCACCGCTTACAGGGTTGAAATCTTTTAGCAATGTATTAAAAGTTAGGCATAGTTATATTGAGGAAAAAGGCAGATATGCTAATCAAAACTGTGAAAATTTGCCTCAAGTGATGTTTGAATGCACCTGGTAAGAAAGTGAGATAAATCTGGCTTACCCCAGTAATAGAAACCTAGAATTTGATGGCAGATAAGGGCCGCTGGCCACCTAGTCTGCCCATTTTCCTACTCTAACAGATAAGCTGCAGACCCTAGTTAACCAACAGCTTACTTCCTCCTACCCCCCACTAGAACCGTTTTATGTCTATCCCATGCATTCTTGAATTCCCTCACTGTTCTTGACTCCACGACCTCCTCAGGGAGGCTGTTCCATGCATCCACAACCTCTCTGTGAAAAAATACATCCTCACATTACCTCTGGGCCGTCCCCCTCTATCTTCAAATTGTGCCCCTTGTTCTTGCACATCTCTTTTCTGAAAGATGCCACCCTCTTGGACTTTGTTGATTCCTTGAGGTACTTAAAAGTTTCTATCATGTCCCTCTCTCCTCCTTTCCTCAGGAGTATACATATTAAGCTCCTTTAGTCTTTCTTCATGTCTTCTGGTGCAGACCTGCACCATTTTGGCTGCCTCCTCTGGGCAGCTCCACTCTGCCTATGTCTTTATGGAGATGGGGTCTCCAGAACTGCACACAGTACTCCAGATGGGGTCTTACCAACTGTCTGTACAGAGGGATAACAACTTCCTGCTTTCTACTATTGATGCATCTCCCTATGTATTCCAATACCCCCCAGCCTTCCTTACTGCCTTCTCACATTGCTTTCCCACCTTTGGGTCATCTGATATAATTATCCCAAGGTCCTTTCCTTTTTATGTTGCTTGCATGCATGTGCAAGAAACATAGTGCCATCAACGGAGATTTGGGAGGTGTGTCACCCTCTTCTCCAATTCAGTCAGTGTACTGGCAGGCGTGCCCTGTAGGTTATACATTTTTGGAGCTGTCTATGACATGCTCCAAATGCAGTGGCATACAGTTGAAAGGGGAGCTACGCTCCAGTGAGCACCTATAAGAAGCGTAGCTCCCCACACGTGCACACCCCGCACGCACTGTGTAGCCGATGGGGGTGCCCAATCCCTTTCGGCAGAGCTACGTCCTCCTCCCCAAAGTACTAGTTGCCATGCTGGGAGCCCACCCCAGCATGGCAGCGGAAACCTTTGCCGATGGGGTGCCTACTCCCCATCGGCCGAACGCCCCCATCCTTTTGCCACACTGGGAGCCCACCCAGCGTGGCAACAAATTTATGTACGACGGGGTGCCTAATCCCATCGCTGAACGCCTCTATCGGTCCTCGCAGCACGCTGGGAGTTCAACCCAGCGTGGCAAAGGTTCCTACGCCGCCTTTTTTTTTAAACCTGAAAACTAAAACGTGTCCATGCGCTGCCTCCCTCCTCCCCCCACAACCCGCACCCACCCACTGCGCACCTAGCCTCCCACACCCCCATCCTATACTTACTCCGACTCCGGCGCGACGATCTTCGTGGACCGGGAACGCCTGCACTCTTCAAAGCCGACCGCGAACTGAGGAGATGCCAGTAAGCTGTATAATGGGCTACAGAGGGGGTTTCAACTTTGTTGCATATCTCAGGCATTTTTGGGAATTTTTCACCAAATGTTCAACATGGGGTTTTTAGACCTTCTCATGAATGTGTCACTGTCATGGTGTTATTCGCTCGGAGGATAGGATTTTCGCAGTGACTGCAACATCACCCTTTAGGCCTGAATACTGCCATGACAGTGACATCATTCATGAGAAGGGTCCTAAAACCCCATGTTGAAAATTTGGTGCCAAAATTCCAAAAATGACTGTTTTATGAGCTGCACTGCGCAGTTCCTACGCAGGCTCGTAAGTTCGCTAAATTTCAATATTTTCACCCAGATTTTCAACATTGCCATTTTACCACACCTTCTTATGAGTAGTATAGCTGTCATTTTTCACATCTCACCCAAAATGTGTTTCCACCGCGTAGCATAAATGGCACAGTCGGTGTGAACTCAATGTATGGGACACATTAAGAAATCACAGTGACACTGATCATGAACAGAGGTCTTAAATGCCTGTGTTGAAAATTTAGTAAAAAATTCCTAAAATGACTGTTTTACAAGTGTCCGTTGCACTGCTCCTACGCACGGTCGTAAGTTTGCGAATTTTCAATAGTTTCACTTAGATTTTCAACATTGCCATTTTACCACACCTCCTCATCAGCAGTGCAGCTGTCATTTTTACATCCTGCTCAAAACATGTTTCCTACATGTAGCGCACAATGGCACAGTCGGTGTGCGAACTCAGGTATAGGGACACATTAAGAAATCACAGTGTCACTGTTCATGAGCAGAGGTCTTAAAATGGCTATGTTGAAAATTTGGTGAAAAAATTCCTAAAATGACTGTTTTACGAGCATGCATTGCGCAGTTCCTACATCGCTCGTAAGTTTGTAAATTTTCAATATTTGCTCTCCAATGACTTCCAAATACCTAAACAGCACATAGAAGCAAGCAACATTCAGCATTGACAAATGCTTGTTACTGTTGTCATTATCTCACCCCCACTGTGTACTCTTTCCCTGGGTTTTTATTTCCCAGGTGCATTACCTGCACTTCTTTGCATTGAATCTGAGCTGCATACATTTGACCATTCCTCCAACTTTGCCAGGTCCTTTCTCATCCTTTCCACTCCATTTTTTGTATCAACTCTGTTGCAGATCTTTCTGTTGTCTGCAAAGAGACATACTAGTAATGAATAGTATACAGGGCACTAGTGAATATGAACTTTTGCAGTAATGTTTACTGTTGAAGACGACTATCTCATTAGTCATTACTAAAGATGCTGGGTATCTTCATATTGCAAATAAAATATGACTCAAACACAGTTAATTTGATCCATTTTAATGGCTCATCCAAGGTACCTTTGGTAGATGCCATGTTATAAAGATAAGCATATCTGTATGTTTCTAATTATATATATTTTTATAACTGGATGGTTTTGCTATATTCTGTAATACTGCTGTATTTATTATACGTGCATGTGATGCTTTATGTACAATTTTTATTACTGTAATGGTCTTTTCATGACTGAACAATAAAGAAAATATGCAACTGAAACTGAAAAAATAAATCCCCATCATTGGGAAGAGCAGAAGTGCTACAATACTGATGTACCATGCTCTCACCTTTCTAGCACTTCTTACAGTAATAAAATCTGCTTTGGCATTAAAGAGCAGCTATTCTTTCTTTGTTTGTCAGTTTGCTGCTCCTGTGCTGATTGGTCTTAAGAAGGTTATGATGTATCACCATCAGGGTGTTGATGGTGATGAGAAGATGAGGACAGTGATGCTAGTGGCAGAACCTGTAGTACTGATAAAGACTCTGGGCAACATCATCACAAGCTGATTCTTGATATAATACAGTAGTAGCATGAGCATTCCTGGTAGTGTGTGTCAGATGCATTCTTGAGCTGCTAATACTGCAGCTGTTGTTGGAAGTGATGTGGGGACTGCATTATTGGTGCCATTGGCAATCAGAAGATCTGTGACAGGGGTATGGAGAGGCAGTAATTGAATACACAGCCAAAGTTAATGCATGGTTTATTAATTTTTAGAAACACATTTAACATTTTCTGGATCTAGCCTTGAGAAATGCAGTGAGACAGTATCAACAGTTGTGCTGATTTTTGTTCAGGGCAAACATACTGTATAACAGGAAATATTCACTGTCTTTTATTTTGTTGTTTTCATGTAAGTGTGAAAACAAAAAAAACTGTGAATATTAGGTGAACTATAGTACAGTAGCAGCTCTAGTGTTCATTCCATGAAAATAAGATGGAGTGAATATGTCGGGTGTTCTTGGAGTGCTATATATAATGTGTGAGAATTTAATCTGTTATACAGTATGTCAGACCACAGCACACAATACCACCTTAGTCAATGGAAGCCAAATGACTTTTGCCTGTCTTGCCAGAATTGAATAGGTTCAGTATTTCATTGTAAACATCATGTACTACAGTATATAAGCTGATATCATGTACTCAGGAGATATGTCATAAAAATGCCCAAGCAGCACTGTCATGCAGCATTCAAAAGCTCAGATATCTCTGTGTCCTCAGTATCAAACATTGTAGTTCCTGTGCCATGCCCACCAGTGGCACAGTGAGAATGTGGATTAGCAACAGAAACACACTAAGTTTTTGTATGTATAAGATGCATCAGTGTTGATGTTTGAATTTGAAGCTGCATTTGTTGTAATGGAGTTTTCCAGTAGCATTCTTGCTGGTTTTAACATTCAAGTCATGCAATATTTGCTGTTCCCGCAAAACTGAATGCAACAGATTCCATTTCACATTATTCATCAGTACAGGGCATATCAACATATCTTTATTCCTGCAATGCAGTAGTGTTGCTCAGCCACAGCATATGTCAGGGCTATTATTTGTAAACCTTTTTCAAGTGACAGTGTCACAGAAACATTTGTGACACTTTTTGTAGGAGTTTACTATCCTAAGCTAAGAATCAGTAGAACTTCCATCACATCCAACACTATTATCATAGTCACCATCACCACCATTGCCCCAGCCACCATAACCACCACCACTGCATTATTGGGTTGATATTGCTGTTGGTTCACAAAAGTACAGGTGAATTTCTAGTGGATTCACATGGAAATGACCAGGCTAAGGTTTGCAAATTTTGCACAGAATTCCTTTGTTGCCTGTTCATATCATCATAAAAGTGCAAGTAGCTTTTGCAGAACACCACACTGAGCCTGTGATGGATATCTTCCATCAGTCTACCATCTATTTTCATGACAAACAGAACACATACTTTTGTCCCACAAGTCTCTCCATCAAATAAACTATGGTGTTCCATCATGTGAAATGTCTTTAATTAGCAATGTGTTGAGCATTAGCCTTCAGATTCTTCTGAAGGAGGCGCTCTGAGCATTTTCAGAGCAATGGAAATACTTGTTAATCTCCCATGCAGTACTGATAGCTTCATTTAAATGTTCATAACTTGCCAGCATATTACTCACCACCATATTTTGTGTGTGTGTGTGTGTGTGTGTGTGTGCAAACAAAATAAATGATGGAAATCACCATTATTCATTGCCCATCAACATGTTACCACTACTGTCCATCACAAAGATTCCCGCCTTGATATTATGAGGGTAGATCCATATGCCTAGCAGACACTGAATTAACTACATAGGGTGGGATATTTAGACTGTGCCAGGGAGGGTGCAAGCCTGGGTGCAGTGCAACTGGCTGTGCCAGGCATGGACTATGTGATATTCAACAGTGCTGTGCCACTGCTCAGCACTGCTGAATATGGCACTGAGGGCGCATGCACCGCGCATGGCACAGGGTCACTGCACCAGCGCAAGTGGTAGGAGGGGAACCGAGGATGCGCTAGCACAAGTGCGAATGTGCTAGGCACATCAACCACGATATTCAGCACTTGGCATGCAAATGAGGCCATTATGCATGTAATCTGCAAATGGGGCCATTTGTATGTAATTATGGCCCCATTTGCACGTGGTGTGTCGATGTCTTGTGCCTAGCACCCCGCCAGGCTGCAGGCATCGGGAACCAATGTCCTGCAGGCTCTGGTGGACCCGCACCTGTCACGCCTGAATGCAGGCATATGTAAAAATACATGCCTGGTGGTCCAGTGGACCACGCCCATCAACCCCAATTGCAGACATATGTAAATAGCTCCAAGGTGATCCAGTGGAAGCCCTCTAGCACCTGATCATGGGCGGATATAGAAAACCTATCCTGGTGGTCCAGTCATACCCCCTACCCACCCGTCCACTGAGGTTCCCCGCCACCCAGTACTCCTCCAGTCAGTGGTGGGTGATGGCACCCCACCCTCATGCAGCCTGGCCACCCACTGACTGACAGCGTACAGTACTATCTGTATGCCTATTGGTCCACTGCATGGGCCAATGGGCATACAGACCATACTGTACTACACAGGCCCGATATGTGAATGTTCAGTATGGTCTGCATGCCCATTGGCTCAAGCAGTAGACCAATAGGCATACAGACATACGCACATGATTGGTGATGAAGCATGGTCCACTGGACCATCAGGAGCTATTTTACATATGCTCAGGATCAGGCTATACAGCAGGTACACTGGACCAGCAGGAAGCTATTTTGCATATGCCCGTGATCGGCGAGGGAGGGCACATCGGTCCCGGGCAGAGGGCTTGGGATCAGTGTTTTGGTGGGTCGTGGCCACCTGCGTAGGTGGCTGCTGTGTTGCACCTGCATATGGCAGCTTGCCTGTAAGTGTCCCTGACTTGTTCCCTGATTTTACAGGCACATCTTTGTACGCCCCTGAGTGGCACAAAGCAGGGTTACGCTTGCATATGTGCCGCACATCCTGGGATGAATATCAGGATGTGCTGCATATGCATGGGCATGCCCCACACTTTGGTGCATACATTACTGCTCTCACGGCACATTGGGAGTTGCACACGCAACTTGCCCTATTGATACGGCGCCAGGGCACATCATGGGTTGGCGCAAGGCACAACCCTGTCACACCATGTGCAACCCTTTTGAATATCCCACCCATAATGTTTCCCTCTGTGTTTCACCTTCATCACTACCACACTGAATAAGGCAATTCATCTGTGTTTGTGTTTCTAAGAAGCTATCTGCTTTTACACTGCTACAGGAGGTGGTGATGGCAAGACTGAAATGATAGTTGTGCGTGCATGAGTCAGAGACAAACCAAGTGGCAGTGCAACTTAGAAAGGCTTAGTCTCAAATATTGGTTATACAGTTGCAGCAACTGACATGCTCAGATAGTTCCAGCTATTTTGTAATATTTCTGAAGAGATTCTCTTCGATACCCTGTAACTATACAGCAAGCAGGCAGGGCGTCGGCAGGCGTGCGCAGTGTCACTGTCAGCGTACATTTTTCTGTACTGGGGGTGCCGATGCCGACTGTGCCATGCCACGAAAGTAAAAGACAAGTAAATGTCTGCCTAGCCAGCCCCTGTTTTTTTTTAGCTCAGAAATCCCAATGACTAAAGCGGGTATTACCTCTCTCTCCGTTGACAGTCTCTGGTCCGACTCTGAGCTGCTGAGTCCAGTCCTGTCTGAATCCTGGTCTGGCTGACTGCTGAATCCCAGTCTGTACCCACTGCCTCCCGAGTCCCACATCGCGCGAATCGCGGTTCATTTCCATCGCACAGACACCTGGAGGCTCGCAGTCTAACTAGTGCCACTCACAGTTCCTTCCCTAGCACGGACGGAGCAGTTAAGAATGTCACACAGGTAGTGACGTGTGTGCCTGGCCAGACCAATGATAGGGCACCACTCAGTCCGTGCTGTTTTCGACCTCCACCCTCGGATCTGAACTTTTCGTCCCCACTCAGGTCCGAGGCAGTACAATAAAAGGGTCCCCTGTGCAGCTCTTTCTTCACAGTTTTCAGACCACAGAGGATTGAGGAATTCCACCGTTGGTTATTTCACCGACTTGGATTTTGCTTCTTGGCCAGGAGAGAGTATTTTCTGCAATCAGCTGCTACTACCGCCAGCCGAGACGGAGATACCCAGGCCAGTGTGTCGGGCGTGTGCCTAGTGCTTAGCGATGCTGCATTGAACTGGAAGTAGTTGGCTGCTGCTGGCTTGCTGGCTGCCAATAAAAAAAAAAAAAAAAAAGAGCTGTTTCACCCATTGTCTAGGACAGGTTCAGCGCCTAGAACACTGCACAGTAGAGGAGCCAGACGCCCAGACCGACCGTCAGTTGTAGAGTGAAAGACACTGACCATCAACTCTCCTCCTCCTCCTCCTTTCTGATCAAGGTTTGTGCCAAATTTTTTGTATAGTATTGCAGCTGTACTAGTGTAATATGGAGGCTTTTGAGTACAGTTATTGTGTGTGACTGTGGGGGATTATTGTGTGTGTGTGTGTGTGTGTGTGTGTGTGTATGGATAAAGCATGTTTCCTTGTTGTGCAGCAGCCTGCAGCCATGGGTGGGGTGGACTGACTGGACAGATGAGTCTTATTCTTAGTTTTCTGACATTTCTGTGTCCTATTTTTGATGTGGCTTGAGGCTGTCTCTGTCTGTGGTGTGTGTTTTATTATTTGCAACATTGCTGGATGGGGTGGGGTGTTGGTGGGGTGGTATGGCTGGTTTCAGAGTGGGAGATATCTGAATGGGCTTGGTCTGACTGGCTGTGCCTGTGGCAGGTAGACTGGCTGTGTGTGTGTGTGTGTTTTATTTATTTAGTTAGTTTTTGTTGACCGGTAAGTGCACGACCTGAGGGAGGGGGATATAGATGAATGCAAACTGACATTGAACCAGATTGATGGAGGTAATTTAAGTGAATGAGAGAACTTTGGCCCGACACCGGGAAATTCCTCTGCTCTTTTCGATAAGTGCCATGGGATCTTAAACATCTGCCTGAACTACCACCAATCCAGGCAGATGGGACCTCAGCTAATGTCTCATCCAAAGACGGCACCTCAGAAGTGCAGCACCCTCTCATGTTGCACTACAGTGTCAGTACAGGGATATTAACCCAAGTGCCAGATGTGGGAACTGAACCCACAGCCCTCTGATCTCCGGCCTCAGAGGCAAGTGTGTACCTACTGAGCCACTGACATGCAACTGTGATTGTTTACAGGGTGTTTGACAAATCTGTATTAGCCTACCACATGGTGGATAATATAGTCCGATTGCTTGCCTCCTCGCTTCTTGCCCCACCCTTCAAACACTGCACCCTGGCTATCAACATAGGTCCAGTTCAACTTTGGTTTGCAAGGTCCCTAGGCCCCAAAACTCTGGAAGTCCCTCCTGCCCCAGTCTGAGCTCCTTCCCACCCGGCTTCAAACGTCCCTCTGGAAGTTCTCAAAGCTGCTGCCACCTGTCTTTGTGTTAACTAACTGCTGGCACTAGCGGCCACCTGACTCCTCTCCCATAAGCATTATTTGGACTCTGCCTCTCTTCACTTTAGCAGCTGCTCAACACCTCTCCCACTAGCTCTATTCAGCCTGTGCCCACCATAGCACTTCCCAGCCTACTCTGACAGGCTCCTCACTTGTAACATCTTGAAGTCCCCATGCTATTTTTGACCTGTCCCCGGCATGCAACTGGATTAGGCAGTTCTTCCCTGTAGTTCGAGCCTTACTCCACTGGGGTTGTCCCCAGGTTGTGTACCTCCCTCTCCTCACCCACTAGTTCCATGCTGCCCTACAGCACTGTTTACTCTCCTCCCTGCCTGTTTCCTGACACACACCTGGTTTGTTCACTGATCCTGCTCCCCACTTAGTTACCTGTAGCTGTAGTCTTCTACCTCCTTGTTAGCTTGTTGGGTTTATGTCTTTGAGTTGTAGTTGTAATCATGTTTGTTAGCTCTGTCTCTGTACCATGTCTATAGATTGTACTTGTGGCCCCACGTGTGTGTGGTGAGTATGTCACTCTGTCTTTGCATCGTGTTTCCTGTACTAATTCTCTCTGGCCCACCTGTATTGTGGGCCTGTATGCTACCTTGACTATGTACCATGTTTTTCTGTATTGTACCCTCCCGGTCACACCTGAAAATAGGCACTTGTTGTCTACTGTGCCTACCTGGTTAACAAAAACAAATATGTAATATGGTTCTTGTGGCCCATGCTGCCCATTGGTGTTGAGTTGGGGGAAACAGAGTGAGCCTCCTGCTTTATTTATGTTGTTTTATTGTCTGGTAGGTAATTTTTGGTCTGGCAGTTGGACTGCCATGGGTGTGTTTGGAGTGGAGGCTGTAGCATTGTGATGTCAGAAAATGAATACTGAGAGTGTGTTTCATTAACCTGTATGTATGCGCTATACTTGTGGCTTTTAGTACTATTGAGATGTGCCATTTAGAAAAATCAAAGCAGATGCTGAGTAACTGTCCTTTTACACTGGAGTGTTTGCTTTCATTTTCCAAGTTCCAACTCTAAATAGTGCCAACATACATTGAGAAATGGCATCAATACAGGTCTATGGAACACACAGAGGCTTCATTTTCTGACCTCACAAACGAGGGCTCAGGTACTTTCATATGCTGTGGTTCTTGTTGCCCATTGGGGTAGAGCCGACCTATCGATTGACATGCCAGTGGTCAGAAGTACAGGTGAAGAGCCCTTGATTTCTGTTATAAGTTATGATGACCATAAACAGACAAAAGTTGCCAGCAGAAAAAGACCGTCCTTATCTGTGTAGGCTGCTCCAGATTACAACTATCTCTCTTTCAGCAGCTGCCCCACCCCATCCATCTGCTCTGTCTCACCCTTTTCTTGAAGCATTCCATGTTTACATGCCACCGCCTCTCTGTAAAGAAATGCCCCACAACAAGTGATTTATCATTGTTCTTTGTCATTAAAGTGCACATCTCTGGTACAGCACTGCTTTCAGTTACGCCAATCAAGTGCTGTACTAGGAATGTGCAGTTTTTAGACCACTCGACCACACAGTACAGTGTTACAAACTGTATCTTCATGCTGTTGACAGCTTTCAGTACCCCTTGTATGTGGGCACTGGCAGTATATGATTGCTTGGCTCTCATGCATGTGTGTGTGCATGTGTGACTCATTCAAGCCCTGGTATTGTCATCAGGGAAGTAAGGAGTGCATAGGCACCTGGCAGTATGCAGATGCATATGTATAACATGGAAGCTATGTACCCTGCCAGGTGCCAACGCAGGGTTTTAAATAACTCTTAAAATTGATTAGCGTTTGTTCATAAAAGTTCTAAAACATTGTGAAATGCATACCACTTGCCCTCACTGTGTTTAACAAACATGACACTTCTAGAAAACCTATATAAATGCTTTCTGTACAGTTAGTATTGTCCAAAGGAAAAACTGCTAATCAATTATTTAAAACCCTGCAACACAATCCTTTACTGTCCCGCTTACACACAAAAATCCTCCCTATGCCTCTCTGTGCCCCTTCTGCCCACCGACCCCACATGAAGCCCACCTAGAACAGTTTTCCAGGCTGTCACAGTAGGTTTAGACTACCTCCTGGCAGGTCTAGGTGGAGCCCATTGAGACTGCGACTGCCACGGGGTGACTTTTGGAATCAAAATGAGAAACCTTGAAATAAAAACACACAACACACAGGCCACTGTCAAGTTTTAATTTTATTAAACAGTAAATTACAGCAACAATTTCGTAGCTCTTTAAAGGTCAACTTCTGTTTAGAACAAAGTGTAAACAGTGGATTCACACTAGTTATATTTTTAGCTTTACTGCAACATCACATTCAGGAATACTGAAACTGAGTACTGCTTAGTAGTAATTCAACTCTACTTCACTGGATAAAATGTTGAGGCACAGTCATTTGCTGCTCATTATGAACTTTCTAAATGTGTGAGGCATTGTGTTTTCTCTTACTCAAAAACTCATTAACAGTTGCTTATATGCACCCAGGAATTGGTAACAACACAATCAACGTAAATATGGTGCTAACTGCTACTAAGTAATCCTAAGGAGAAAAGCATTACACATATGCATCATAGTATGCTGCATCTGCATCAAGACCAATAGCTTTCTGTACAAAGTGTTTCTGGAACTTGGCCCTATAGTTTGATTTTCATAGTGCAGGACATACCATTACCTTCTGGTTTCTATCCCAAACGCTTCTGGCACAGCGAGTGAAAACAGCTAACTGGAAAAGCTGTGGTCTCTTATACCAAACATGTAAGTTGAAATTAATTGCATGTGTATTAGAATTCCCAGCCCACAAGATTTTATGCTAGATTTCTAACTGGTTTTGTACTTGCCTTTCTAGGATGGAATCCGACAGAAGAGAAAACTGTCTAGTGCCCAACAGAGGAAAGCTAAACGTGTCTGGCCAAGAGGAGACGGCACAGCTGTCTAAGGGTTTGGCCTCTTTTCTAATTCGTAAGTGATTACATGTAGTAGTAATAAACCCTTGCATTTTTAACAGCATCAAGATGGCAGGTATAGTTGTGATATAACCAGTTCACCTCTGTGACTGTCTTTCTCTTGTAGGACTTTTGTTACCATATTTTACACTAGCCCCCCACCATATATTTTCAGTTTGACTTTGTGTAATGGCCATAAGCTTTGTCAGCTTATGTTTTCATACCAGTAAGAGGTAAATTAAAAGGCATCTTTCGTGCTAATTGCAACTTCTATGTCATTGCATTTTGTATGTGCTTTTTTGCTGCAGTTCACATCACTGTTATTTACTTTCAGGCACGTTGAAAACCAGCATCTGCTGTGACACCAGTCGAGCACCTTGAAGGACCATCCTCAGCTTGGTAAGCTAGAGATACCAGTCATTAACATTCATTGAAATGGCTGTTATATTCATCACAGTATAATTAGTTTACATCTGCATCTCTTTCACTTCTAGGTCTTTTACGTCCATGTTAATAGTACACTAGAGGCATTTATTTTATTGTTCATTGCATTGTGCTTCTGTGTAATGTGCTATACTGTTTGGTAGTTTATGGCCTAATACTGGTAAAAGGTATGATATAATAGGTGAAGTATGCTAATAATGACATTTTATTGCCTTCAAACACACCGTTGTTCTACAGTGTATATCTAACACCGCTGTTTCATTTAGCCACGCTTGAAACACTTGCATCTGCTGCAACACCAGCACACCTCCATGAAGGACCGTCCTCAACTCGGTAAGTAATTTTGATGGCTTGCTTTAACTGGTTAAAGTCCACTTGGAATAAGTGTATAGTCCCATAGTCCTCAGTGTTATACATCCAATCCCTTACAAGG
Source organism: Neoceratodus forsteri (assembly GCA_016271365.2). Taxonomy (NCBI): domain Eukaryota; kingdom Metazoa; phylum Chordata; order Ceratodontiformes; family Ceratodontidae; genus Neoceratodus; species Neoceratodus forsteri. The sequence goes on from CM028132.1 coordinate 1,321,253,420, forward strand.
GATGGGGTGGTGGTGGTGGTGACAGTGTGATAACTTATCTGATACAGTTACCTATGAATGCTCGATGCCCTTATGTAAGTGTAATGAGAAGTCATAGGCTAGTGTATCAAATGAGTTATCACACACCCCAAACCTTATGTCCGATTTATGCAACCAGCTCTTCACTGGTTTCTTTATTTTCATTGTTGTAGAACAGCAGTCTTTATGAGGCAGCGATTGTAATTCATGTGTTTGGTGAGGACTTGTAATTTGTGTATCATGGTTCCATGCTATGACTTACTTTTTGTGCCTGTGATATAGTTCTGGAGTGTTAGTTGCTGGCTATAGAATTCTGACTTGGTGGTGCAGGCACTTGCTATGGTGTGTATAAGTTGTCTGTCTTTTTTTTTCTCGATGCGTAGAATGGTATGTAATGATTGGTCACTTGTTATTTTGGTATTCATGGGACCCTGGTGTGAAGTTGCCCAGCTACCATCGTCTGGGTAGACCACACATCAGCTGGGTCCGTAACACAAACTGCGCCTGCCTACAATGGTTTACCGTTATATAGGGTGCATTGGTCACAAATTAGCAAGGGACAGAGTACCCTGTTGAGTGAACAGTGTTTTGTAGGCATTGAAAGTGACAAATTATCATTCCTCTAATGTTACTTTTCTTTATCTTGTTTTTGTTATAGGCAAGTCCTTGGTAATGGATCTGAATCGGCTGTGGCAGCTCAACTTTATGTCCCTGAAAAGCCAACTGAAATTTCTGTAGTTGGAGCCTTAAATATTGATATTGCAGCAGGACCTGTACCTGGGACCACATCTTTGGGTGAAGAACCTGTTACACCACAAAGCAGCAAGACAGAGAGCCATTTAAGAGGAGATCTGCATGTGCACGATGAAGGAGACGTCGGCTTCTATGACCGCCAGACACTGACAGAAGTGCAAAAAGAAAATCTTAACAAGCCAATGGCAACCACCGCAAAACTTCCAGTTTCCGAACGAATGATGAAATCTTGCAGTGGCCAGCAGCAGCAGTATCGACGCTTCAATCCTCAGCTTCTGCAAGAGTACAATTTTGCACGATACTCCAAGCATCTGGATGCAGTCTTCTGTGGACCATGTTTTGTGTTTAACACCTGCAAGGAAATGGTGTTGGTATCTATACCAATGATGGACTGGTCAAATGGGAAAAAGATTCTAGACAGGCACAGCAATTCAAAAGAACATGGGAATGCCACTGCAAGGGAAGAAGCATTTGTAGCGTATGTGATGGAAGACAGACAATGGCTTATCAGTGCCTTTTAAAGCAGGATCAGAAAACAACGGAACGAGCAAGGCATGCTCATGCACGCATTATGAACATCATTCTCCTTGTGGAAGGTACAATATAGCACTGAGAGGAAGGCTTCCAACCACTGGAAAGTTCAGTGCACTTGAGCAATACACAGCTGAGTTGGACACGCCTTCAAAGAACACCTGGATTGTGCACCACGGAACGCACAGTATACTTCGCACAAATTCAGAATGAGTTGATACAGTTGATGGGTCAACAGATTCAAAGAAAATTCTGGCACAGGTCAAAGTGGCAAAATTCTTCAGCTTGATTGCAGATGGGACCACTGATATTGCCACAAAGAACAGATAACCCTTGCGGTGCGATACGCTCACCGAACTGAAAATGGAGCTGTGCAACTGCGAAGATTTCATCGAGTTTGTGGAAGCCTTCCAGACAACTGGCAAGCACTTGCAGAACTGTTCTTGCAAAAGACTTACTGCTTGGGGTATTGATAGGAATACATGAGAGGACAAGGCTACGATCGAGGCAGCAACATGAGTGGGCAATTTAATGGAGTGCAAGCCAGAATACGTGCAGTCCTTCCTGAAGCTACCTACAGTGCCTGAAAAGCACATAATTTGAACACTGCAATTGTTCACTCCTGTAAAACGCCAGATTTCAAATATGTTTGACACATGCAGAAAAGTAATTGCAACACTGAAATCCTCCGCCAAGCGCAGCAATGTGTATCTGACAGAACTGAAAGAATTTGCAAACTTGCCATGTAACTGGGAAGATGAAGAGGAGGAGGAAGACCGTAGTACAGTCCTGCCTGCCCCAGGAATACACATGGATGAGCCAAGCAGATTCACTTAGATGTTTCAAGCAAAATATCTTGTGATAGTCAGCACCTTGGAGAAAGTTGCTGATTTTGATGAGGATGCCGACAGATTTAAATTTTCCATCACGAAATTTGATTTCCTCGTTTGTTTGGTGTCTGTGGAAGCAATTCTGGAACTTACTAAACCGCTTCATCTGTATCTGCAACGTGAGGATATTGACTTGATTCAGGCATGTGAAGAAGCAAATGTTGTGGTTCAGACACTTGACATGAGAGAAGATGCGAATACCAGATTTTGTGCTCTGTATGATGAGGCAAAACGGCTAGCAAGTTGTGCATTTGTTGAAGAATCCATGCCAAGAATATGTGGACGACAAACGCAGAGGAACAATATTGCTGCATCGGATCCACAGGAATACCACAGAAGAAACATCTTCATTCCTTTTCCTGGACCATGTTATTTCAGAGCTGTCGGAACAGCTGATTGAATGCCATACGTTTTCTTGCGCAGTACTTGATGCCACATAAACTACATGCTATGGACTCTGAAAATGGTGACTGCTGTGTACAGTGCATACAAGGGTGACCTCTACAGCCTGGACAGCTTTAGAGCAGAACTGCAGAGATGGAAAACTAAGTGGATGTCTGTCCCAAAAGAAAAACAGCCAAACAGCATCATCTCTACATTATCTGAGGTAAATCCTGCATTCTACCCAGATATTAACACAGCTCTTGTGTTTTGGCCACAATGCCAGTCAGTGTTTCTACAGCAGAGAGATCATTTAGTGCACTGCGAAGAATAAAGACCTGGCTATGGAACAGTATGGTGAAAATCGACTGACCGGTTTAGCACTGCTGCATCTACATCACGATATACCAGTCAACGTGGAGCAAGTACTGAAGGATTTTGACCCATGCAATGATCGTCGGATTAACTTTGTGACAAGGTGACCTCTACCAGAGGAGCTTGTTTTACTGTCTGGGCTGTGGTTTGATGTACTGCTTGGTTTGTGCTGTATTTGGTAAATTTAGAAGAAATGTATTATACATTCTTCTATTGATGGAGTGGTTATTTGGCTGTGTATGAGTGAGTATACTAGTTCTGATTGGCGTGGGTGGTCAACGTTTGTGTCTTGTTTTTGTTAGATTTGTTGCCCATTCTTAAATGAAACACTCAGTTTACACAATTTGCAATTTTAAACTGGAAATGTACACAATTCTGTAAAGTATGGGACTAGTTTGTACTAGCACAATGCTGTGCTATGTTACCATTTTGTTGAGTGGGTGATTTTGGTTACTTTGGGTATGAGTGGGCTTTCGGTTGGTGTCAGGCTGTGCATTCTTTTTGTGTTTATTCTGTTGGTGTTGCATCTTGGTATGTTTCATAGTTGCATTTTACATTGTAAATGTTGAAGTAACAAGTCTGAGGTACTGGGATAGTTGGTGTGAACAGGTTAGGTGGTTCAGGTGATTGGTTTTGGTGTTCTGGTTTAGGTTCAGAGCACCATCTAGCTACCCAACCATCTTATATGGTAAGTAATGTAAAAGTTACTGTCATTTTCATGTAATTGGTAAGGGTACACTGCTGATGGGATGTTCGATTGAGTCTGATTTGACTACTTGACTTATTTTGGTGTGGTGATTCAGCTTGAGTGAGTGGATAGAGTGTATGAGCACAGGCACTGGCATGAATGGACCTCTGGAACTGGCTACCTTGATGTGGTACAGAGGCTTGTCACAATGCAATATTGTAACCAAAAGCCAGTCTTGTTGCCATGTATGTAGTACTGAGCCTTGTCACAATGTTACATTATGAACCAAAAGCCAGTCTGTGAGTCTGACACAGAGTGTGATGGAGGTGTATAAGAATAAGGTGTGGACTGGGAGCTCCGAGTGGACGGGGGTGGGGCTCGAGTGTGGACTGGGGGCGGGCTTGACATGAGGGGGTGCAGTGTGGCTACTCTGTGTACAAATTTTAAATCCTAGCTACACCCCTGCAAGCAGGCAGGAAGCGCATTTCTTTAGAGATACCATATCATAGAAATTTCAGGAAATACCTGACCATGTCAGTTGCTGCAACTGTAATATCACTAGTAACATGGACATAACATCCCTGTACCTGCTTCAGCAGTTTCAACATCTTTATATAAGTAGAGTTTCCCCATTCCAGATCCTGTCTAAATCTAGGAGAGGTGTGGCCAGCTGCCCCTAGAAACAAGGGACAATGAAATGGAGAGGCACACTAGAGAGAGAGAGAGCAGGTAAGCACAAGGCCTACAACAAAAGTTAAAACAAAAAAATAGCCATTTCCTCTTTTTATGCCAATGTCCTGACACAAGTTACTAAGCTTTTTTCAACATTTAACCAAACTGCTGTTGAACATTTGTCTTATTTCCAAAAAAAGGGTGAGGGGCTAAAAGAAAACCTTCTGGAACATGAGGGTAACAGGAAGAGAGAAGAGAGAGAAAGAGAGACAAACTGAATACTGTTGGTCAGTTCAGCTGTGTAAACAGCTAAGTGTAAACCTCAGTGTTTCAGCAGCAGACAGATAGACAGAGATGGAAACAGATGGCTGTTCCAAACAGGTGCTGCAAAAACAGAAAAGAGAAGAGAAGAAAATATGTGCAGTAGTGTTTCAGCCTCAGATGTAACCTAGCAGGGCTGGCTTTAGGGTTTTGGGCCCCAGCAAAATTAGTGAAGTCATGGGGTTCTCTACTTGGCCCACCTTTAGCCCATGTGTTTTACTGTTGCCCATAGGTGCAAGATTTTATTTGTGGTGATACTATAGGCAGGGAAAAAGGGCAGACTAGGTGTGCCAAGCAGTAGTTATCTGCTGGCAAATTTTATATTTCTTTGTTTCTATGTATAGCTTTAGTATAAAGAGTGGTATTTAAAAATTTTTAGTATTAAGTTCCAGTCATGTGACTGGAACTTAATACATTGTCTTATGTCAATTTCTGTCCTAACTGCCATGCACCTGAGTCAGGCATGGCTGTGGCTAGTATGATGCTATAATCGCATTTAAAATAACTGACCAAAATAGGTGTCCCCAAATTTCTAACAGACTGACCTAACTGATATTTTCCCACATTTGCTGTTGCAACAAAATTCAGTTCATGTGTGGGTCTTCTATAAAATATTTCAAACTGTGGAGAAGCTCCTTGCTTATTGGTAACAATTGCAGTGACCCCATGAGGTTTTGTATGTGAACTAGTTAGCAAATTTGAATAAATGATGGTTTGGGGGCATTTGTTCCATGATAATCTACACTGCAGAGGACTGCAGCAGCAGCAGATACAGTAATGTGGATACTTTGGGCGCTACCTCACTCAATCATTCAGAAGGCACATGGCTGAGGTGGTGTGAAGAGCTGTGCAGGTTCCCATCTCCAGAGGTAACTTGAGGTTTATTGGTTTATGTCAGCACACTGTGTGGGTAGGGGTTGTAGTGCTATGTACATTGGTGAATGGGGGATGTTTTTGCACTACTGGGACAATGCTGGGTGGTTGTTGGGATTTTAAAGGGTTGGAAGAAGCTGGTAAGTACATATTTACTATACTGGGACTGTGGGAGAGGAGGATGGGAGTTTGTTTATTAGGTGGGTTGGAGGAAAGGATAATCCCTAGTTTTTTTACATGCTGGGACCATGGAGGAGGGAAGGTGATGGAAGATGGGGGTCTCTGAGGGTGGGAGGAAGGTAAACTTTTATCATTTTTTCAAAAAGGTATTCACCCACAGGATTCACAGCAAGTGTACAGTGCAACCAGCAGCTACATTAAAATAAAACTTTACCAGGCAAAGTACTGTGTCATACAAACATAAAAACATATGATGATGTCAGCAGATACAGGCCTTATGGTCTATCATGTCTGCTCGAGTGTGCAGTTTTCAGTGTTGAGTACTGATTCTGCCTCCCATCCTCCTCTTTCACTTCCTCTCTGCCTGCACTGTGTGAGTTATCACCATCTCCCCTTTCTGGTTCTGATTTTGCCCTTGACCCTGTCCCATACCCTTTCATATCCTTCTACAGTCATTTGTGAAACCAGTTCTTCAGGCATTGCATTCAAGCTGTCACCACCTCTCAGTGAGAAAGTGCCTCCTCATCTCCTGAACTCCCCCTCCAATTTCAGACTATGCTCTTGTGTAATCCCTCCTTTCTATACCTAAACAGACCCTAATAGCTAACCCTGTTTATGCCCTATGAGTATTTGAAGGTCTCAATCATAGCCCTATCTGTTCTGTTCTCCAGAGAGTACATATTACGTTTCCATAACCTATCATCTTAGGGCTTATCCTCATCCTGCTTATCATCTTGGTCACCCTTCTCTGTACTCCCTCCAACAGTCTGATGCCCTTTTCTTTTAAGAAAGTGCACTAGTACTGCACACAGTACTCCAGGTGAGGCCTCACTAGTGTCCTGTACAGTGGCAGAACCACCTTTTCACTCCTTGAAGTAATTCCCTGCTATGCACCCCAGCATCCTGATGGCCTTTGCCACCACCTTCCTACATTATGCAGAATGATTCACATGGCCTGTGGCCAGCACCCCTAGATGATTTTTCTAAGTGGAGACTACCAACTGCACACACCCCAGCTGGTTGTTCTATCCATGGTTCTTGTTACTAAAGTGCGTAATTCTGCACATCTTTGCATTGAACCCCAACTGCCAGGTGTATGACCATCTCTCCAATGTGTCTAGGCCCTTCTGCTATAGCTTCCCTCCCTCCACCACTGCTCTCATTTTGGTGTCATCAGCTAACAGACTTATCTGACTCCAGGTTCCTTCTGCCATATCTTCTACATAGATGTTGAATAACACGGTCCCAACACTGGTCTCTGTGGGACCCCACTGATGACTGCCCATGGTGATGATAGTTCCTATCTTGCCACCACCCACTACCTTCTATTTTCTATCCAATTCCCAATCTTTCTGACCACTCTATCCCCCACCCCAGGTCCGCTAGCTTTCCTAACAGCCTCCTGTGTGGCACTGAGTCAAAGGCCTTACTGAAGTCTAATATAGGACATCAACCACCTTGCCTTCATCCAGGGCCCCAGTCACCCAATTGCAAAGTCAAAGTTGGTCTGACAAGACCGGCCCCTGTGTGAACCCATGTTGTTGATCATCAAGGATACCATTCTCCTACAGGAATGCTGCTATTCTTTCCTTCAGGATAATCTCCATTAGCTTCCCCACAATCGATGTAAGGCTGACCAGCCTGTAATTCCCTGTGTCATCCCAAGAGTCTCTTTTGTGGATAGGCACCACATGTACCATCCTCCAATCCAGGGGCACACCTCCTGATAGAAGAGATGTGTTGAAAACCTCTGTCAGAGGTGCTGCCAGGTCCTTCTAGCCCCTTCAGGACCATGCTTTGCAACAGTCTGTGTTGAAGTTAGTAAATTACCAGTGCTGTGCCAGCTTTTATGAGTATGTAAGTTCATCACTTTATCACGTTTTCAGGAGAAGTTTTAGTGGGTAAGAGGGTAAGGGAGTCACAAGACCTATCAGATAGAGTTTTACTTTACATCACTCAAGTGAGGAAACATTTCACTTTATATAGAAAGTGCTAATTGAGGTCAGTCCCCACATTAGAATGGCACATTGTTGATTTTCTCTATTTTTAAGCAGTCTGCAGGGTTCATACTGTTATGGATGAAAGTACTGAAAGGAAAGGTTAGCCAGGTATGGAGTTAAATTTTATGTACCCTTTCTTGATAGAAAGAAACTGGATCTTTATATTCAACCCAGATCCTGGCAGAATCAGTTTTACATCTCATTGAAAGAGCGGTAACTCTATCCGTGCAGTGCACCTCCTAGTATTGCAAAATGTGGCTATCATTGGATACAGAATGAACCCTAGACACTCCACACTTGGTGTGTCAGTTCATCACCATCCACCCTATATACCACAGGCAGGATTACCAGCAAGTGAGACACAATAACATAATAAACAGTGCATTTCAAACTTACAACATCCAGGCTTAAAGTACTTAGAAATGCCAAAGGACTTAAAATGGCAAATTACTGTAACTATTAAAAAACTCTAAATGGAGACAAAATATTTCCTGTTTTTCTCCTCTTTTTATACATATTATGTCAGTTGGTATCTATGCAAAGAAAGTCCTACAAGTGACAGTCTGTTTCCAGAACACTTTGATCTTTTTGTGGTGTCTCATAGTCAAAACTGAGCACTATGCAAGACAGATAAACAGTGCTTAGTGAAATACACACACTCCATTTTCCTTCCATCTATCGCTAGTAATGTATGCCCTCCTGTGTGTGCCTGGTATGGTGGAAAGACTGATGTCTGCCACAAGAATGTCTGTGAACTTATATCCTCTAGCAGCAAATGGTTACTATAGCTAATAAAAGGCATTCATAATTAAAAGTTCTTACATGTCTCAATCCACAAGTGTTTTCAATAGTCTGGCAGCTTGTAGTTCTATAGTGCATTAAAATGTATGACATTTCCTGTTGAATATGCACAAGGCTAGTTTCAAAATGAACTGGTGTTGCATAAATCTGCAGAAACAGACAGAAGAGCCATTAAAGAAAAAGCATTGACTCCCAAATCAACGGCAAAGATGCAGTAGCTAGATAAAAATGCTACTGTGTGGTTCCATAATTGTTTTCAAGGACATAGTGATTCATAACATAAAATGGTAAAACATGCATTAGTCTAAAACTAGCCCTCAGTCAGTTCTTTGTTTTTCTCTCTGTAAAACTTGTGAAGTTTTATTTCTTTTCTCATTTCCTGGTCATGTCCTAAATGCTTGTATCTTTGTTTCTTTTTGTTGCGTTGCAGCAGTGTTTCTCAAATAGTGAGGCCAGCCTCCTGGGAAGGCCCCAGCCTCTTCCAGAGGCGGTCCAAGAAAGTCTAAAATACACAAAACTAAAATTTTGAGTTTTAAGTTTTTGTGTAAAGGGATGAGGAAGAGTGAAGGTGAATAACAGCAGGTATAATTATTTAGTTATTTATGTACAAAATTGGGACCAGAAAAGCACACTGAACAAAGGTTCATTTCCAGGTGTTTGTTTGTTTATTTATTACATTTATTCATCTACGATTGGTAACCAAAACATGCCTACTAAGCTTAGACTAGTTTCCAAGTGTGCCCCATAGATTCTCATATAAAATGCAAATAGGAACAATTGCAAATTGTGAGTGGTAACAACTGAACCATTCTACTAGCAGCAGAACAGCACAAATACAAGCTAACCAGAGACACACTAGGAGGAAGAGCAGGAGGGAGCAGCATTATCCCCAAGAAGGTACTCAAGAGGAGGGTGAGTGAAGAAGAGGCATAAGAGTAGGACTTTTCCAGGCAGAGAGGAAACAGACTGAAAAAGCATTCTGACCACTGGAGATATTGAAAGGGGTAACAAGCACCTGAGAGTCGGAAGCATGGAGCAAGTTGAATAACCCAGGGTGTTCGATGTTATACAGAGAGGAAGAACAATAAGTTGAATAAAATGAGAATAAACTCAGCCAACTAGTCAATGACATTTCATTCATTCTTGGTGTATGGTGCAAAGTACAACATTTTGATTCTATGGGTAGACTCAAGATTATTTACATATAGGTAAGGTTAAAGATGTTTCCTTGACTTGAGAAGAGGCTTACTGTGATAAAGTCTGAGATCTTATGAGTTACATTGTTTCTGTCTTATAGTTCTGCTTACTTTTACTTCTATTTCTGTTTCATAATTAATGTACAGTACCTTGGAGATGCTTCTGTTTTCCTATGTTCTGTATCTCGTTTCTAATATATACTATACAGTATTACAACAATTGTCAAGATTACTGCTTTCCCTGTACACACACACACACACACACACACACACACACACACACACACACACGAGTTAGTTAAGTAAAAATATTACTTCAGAAAAGTTAAGTCAGGAAATATAATGTGTGACTATTGGGTCCATATTGCAGAAGTGCTAAGAGAAGACATACTGTACAGATACTGGCCTATAATTTACCATAATTAGAGGGGTTTGCAGGCCATTGTTTGAGTTGGAAGTAGTCAGGGTAGAGATGCAGCAAATTAAAATTTTGCTGGCAAAGTGTCACTCCACTATGCAGAGTGTCCAATGCAAAACTACTTCACATTTGTAATTATTATTTGCATTGTCATTCTGCTTAATGCAAGTAAGGTGAAGTGACAACAAAATTGTCAGCCCTTCACACACAGAGTCACCAGAATTAATGTGCATCCCCAAAATGCTACTGTCTCATGTCCAGAAAATTCCCCAGTGCTGATGAAGAGATATGAGAGCGTAACAAGAAATGCAAAGTCTCCAGAATTAATGGTGCACTCCGTCATGTGAACAGTGGTCACACACAGTCACCAGAATTAATTTGCATTCCCAAAATGCTACTGTCTTGTGTCAAAAAATTCCCCAGTGCTAATGAAGTGAAATGAGAGCGTAATAAGAAAAGCAAAGTCTCTAGAATTAATGGCACACTCAGCCATACGCAGTGGTCACACAGTCACCAGAATTAATTTGCATCCTCAAAATGCTATTGTCTTGTGTCCAGAAAATTCCCCAGTGTTGATAAAGTGAAATGAGAAGGTAGCAAAAATGCAAAGTTTCCGAGAATTAATGGTGCACTCTGTCATGTGTGCAGTGGTACATGCAGTCACCAGAATTAATCGCATCCCAAAATGCTACTGTCTCGTGGTCCAGAAAATTCCCAGTGCTGATGAAGTGAAATGAGAGTGTAACAAGAAATGAAGTTTCCCAGAATTTATGGTGCACTCAGTCATTGCGCAGATGGCCACATACAGTCACCAGAATTAATTTGCATCCCTAAAATGCTACTGTCCTGTGTCCAGAAAATTCCCCAGTGCTGATGAATTGAAATGATAGGGTAAAAAAATGCTAAGTCTCCCACAATTAATGGTGTACTGCAAATGCACAGACAGATTAAGATTAGCTGTGCACTCAAGACATGCAGTCACACATCTAAATCTGGAAAAGAATACCTTTTGTCGGTTGGGAGGAGAATGCACAGCAGTAACAGTCCACTACTAGTAAAGATACCACAAAGCAGTATAAAAATGCATGCAGATGTGGTGGATAGCCAGTTCACACTGCTGAAATTACTCTGTGACACAATAAAAGATGTCTGATTTAATGGCACATACCGCACACACTCCACACACACTACAAGTAATGCGTATCAAATTGAAAACCTTTAGTAATATAACCAAATGTTTTAAACAAACTAAAATTATACTCTGCTGCACCACAACTATCAGCAAAAATGTCAAGAATTACTGAAATTATTACTGTGTGTACATTAACACAGTTATACAAGAAAATATAGCCAAAATAGAAAGACTGCTTTTTTCTCCCAGTTAATCTACTACACCACAGATACACCCCAGTCCCCAAAGCACACTTCACAGCACACAGATTGATTGTTCTAAATTAACATTCAAAATCCACACATAAACTATAAACACTTGATGATATGAGCACAGGAAAGTTTCCTACAGTCAATGTACTAAATTGTGAGTAAGAAAATAGCTCAAAAGGCTTTTTAACAGCTTTTAGAGGATTTGAATCACAGAGCTCTGAGTGGAAACTGTCTCCATCTTCCACTACATACACACTACACAGAACTGAGGCTATGCAGAACAATCTAGAGCCTATGTGACCTGAAATTCCATGAAGCACTGCAAAATTCACCTTGGAGCTCAAAAATAATGTGAAGTGAGGTGAAGTACATTAATTTCAATGTACTTGGCCTTAAAATTGGTAGAGAAGTGGTTTTGGGAGGCAGAATAACGTGAAATCATTGTTTTCAATGGACTTCGTGTGTTCCATTATGACATGAAATACTCCACCGCGTTGCGGTACTTGATTCCGTGTTACTCCACAAATCACTTAGCAGAGTGAATTTTGGCCACTTTGACCACCACTAGTCATGGGAGTAGGATACTACATGAATTGGAAAAGAGGGTGACTGACAGGATCAACCAGCTAATGTTAAAAATAGGTTGACTGTGGAGGTAATAGGAAGAATACTGCATTTGCTTTGGGAGGGTAGGCTTTCTTGTTCATGGGGACTGCATGATCCAAAGGATATATCTGAATTTATTATGTGGGGTCAGTAGGACTGACCAATACAAATCAGCAGTAGTTTGCATGACAGACAACTGCTAATAAGAAATTATCAGCCCTATTGACATTGATGGACCTGCTTATTAGCACCTGTCCATCCTTTGAACAATTGCTTGTAAACAATTGTGGGTCCTACCAACAAGATAGGCTCAAAGTCAATAGGTAGGATTGACAATTGCTTAAAACACACAGCTGATTGTTGCTGGGGTACATTGAGATTACAGTCTGACTCATTGGTGTTGCAGAATTATTTAGTGCTGTTACCGGGAGGATTGGAGTTCACATGCATGCCCAAGCATCCCACACCACAGCATGCTTGGAGAAGAGTGAGTACTGCTTATGAGGCACTTGGCTCATAGGAAAAATAATGATTTGTGACCCCATTAGACTAACATTGTGACATGGCTTTTCTTTGTTTATATTTCTGATAAGAGGCCCATGGTATTTATCAAGCACCATATTAAACCTGATACTGCCACAACACTAGTCCTGAATGTAGTTCATATTAAAGCTCCCCAGCATACAAACCAGCATGCATGTCAATCAATATGCCTAGCATTATCAATGACATGGACTGCTCATCTCCTACCTACTCAGACATGTGCTGCCACAGACAGATAATTTATCTACAGTACCTATATACAAAGAGCACTGCATGTTATGGAGGAGGAACTGCTGCCAGAATGTTACCACTATTTCCTCACCCAAAAATCATGGGTCAGGAGGGCAGCATACTTATAAATGTGTCATTGGGGCTTGATGGCTGGTTGGTTAAGGGACATGGGATGTTATTAAAAGACAATGTCAGCTCCTGGTACAATGCCATGAGTCCTGCAACTTTTGTTTTGCAATCTCTGTTTATGAAGATGGGGGACTGGATGGCAGAAGATAATTGGATGTGGGAGAGGGGTTGCCATGGAATAAGCATGGCCACCTAGAGAAGACAATGTTTTTCCCTGAATATTTCGGACATATAATGAATAATGTACACAGTGTATCTGGCAATGCCAAACATAAGTGCTTACTCAGATGTATTAACAAAGTACACAATGTACTCCTACAGAAATAGATAAGGTAGCTTTAGCACTAGAAAGGTATACAATTTAATATTATTCATTGCAGTACAAAATCAATCTGAAATTGAGAAATACTGTTGTGATCTCCCAAAAGACATTTCAGTTTAACATCTAAGATTCATTTTAAAGCTATTGGCTTCCATATTTTGGCCATCTCTGTGCTGTTCAGAAACACTACTTTTCCAAAGTTAATCTGAACACAATTCATAGTCCTCTGTTGCAGTTATAAAGAGACTTTTAAATGTGACTTGATTTCTTTATTTATCTTTAATGTGTAAATATGTTCCTTGCATAGCACTTTTGTGCAACATAGTCCTAAAACTAGCTGATTGTGCCTCCAAATGCTATAGTTTTTGTGTTAAAGAGTTGCTATGCAACCATGGCCAGTTAAGCCATAGAATCATTATTATTTTTATTTATTTTTATCAAGCAAACTGTGTTGTACTTTCATTTCATATCTTTCACAGTTGGGTACCTTGTGCTAACTCTTCTCTCCACAGGTTTTAAACAGGCACACTCTGGTGCTACATATACCAAGCTTTAGCTACAGTTGCAGTGGCTTTTAGCACAGTGGGGTGCTCACCAAGTGTTGTCTCTTCATAATCAATAAAATTTGTGACAGTTCAGTGCTGAAGATTTATCCAGTTCCCTGTTGCTTGCTCTCTTACAACATAATCGCCTCTAGTCTGTAATGTTTAGGACTGAAGTCCTACACTAGGGACTTGTGTTTTACAGTATTTAATGTTGACATGGCCACAGTACTGGGTGGTGGCACTGGACTCTCAGTGTGGCATTTAGACATATAAAACATGATATTCCATCATGTAAAAAACAAAGCAAATTTTTCTTTTGCACATTTCTGCTGCTTATCCGAATAGAAGTTATAGATATCATAGCACTGATTAAAATGCATATTGGATTAGCCTAGTGTTCTGTGCTGTTTAGCTGCTTTCAGTAATACAGTCTCAGTGCACTTGCCTGTGGCTATCTATGGAATATTGTTCAGCATATAAAAGAAGCACAACTCTCCTGCTTACTGTCTCTGAAGTCCTAGTAGCCATCTGGCTGCACTGTCAGAGGCTTTAAATACTTCTATTTAATCATTTATTAATTTATTTAACCAGGAGAAAACATACAGAATGATAATGGAATCTTAGATACAAATATGTTCTGGGGATGAGATTGGAGTTACTGTAGGAATGACATTGGTCAAAATATATAGGGTTAGCATTAATTATTTCATGTGAACTATACCATTTAAATCCAAATTCAGTTTAAGCCAGTAAATGAACAAATGTATTAATAACTTTTCAAATCTCTAGCAGTTATCCAGCTGAAATCTATCTAATAAAACATATTATAAAACTATCTAGGTGGCATTTTGTAAAATTTTCATGTGTTTCAGTTAATGATCCTTAATAATACAAATAACAAACTGTAGTGAGAAAGAAATAATTTGACCAACTGGGATGTACCTGTCCCCATAATATCATCCCAGTGCTCTATCCACTGAGCCCCAGGCTCATCTGGTTGAACCTGGGGCCCTAGACACACTTCCTTTCTCTGGTATTATTATTCCTAATATTGTATTCCTAGTTGCAGGATATGCAATACTAGTGAAAGGAAATGTGTCCAGGAACTCTGCTCCAACCATGTGAGTCTGTAACTCAGTGGTTAGAGTAGAGGGATGGTATTTGGGGATGGGTTAAATACCCAGTAGGTCACATTATTTCTTTCTCACTAAAATTTGTGATTTGAATTGCTTAACAGTGGCCAATACTGCACCAAAAAAAATCTAATTGTCATCTTAACAATAGAAAGTATTTCTTTGCATCCAGCTCTTAAAACCAACAAAGTGCCCATTTTGGGACACATAACCTGCTTGTAATAGAGAGTTATGGTAACCACTTGAGTAAAACAACTTTAAACCAGTTATTAGAAATGAGTCTGTCTGCTGATGCTCCCTTACAACTGGACATATGCACCATTAAAAGTATATCAGTAAAACTGTTCACAAAATACAGACAAGTATCTTTCCAATAAATTTTCAGAAGAAACTTTAAAACCATTCCAGAATATATAAAGTCACTAAAGTGCAGTATTGGTGCAGCTATCCGCAGACTTTGGCAGAACATTAAAATAAATAGTAGGAAAGAAAATAAAATTCCTAAAATAACTCCAGCAATATATTACAAGAATATGTCTGACTGCAGACAGTCGTAATTTGAACCACTTATTTTTAGCTCTGATGACCATGGTTTGGAAACTAAACATGAATCTTATGTTACTTCAGACTGAATGAATAGGGTACATTGTTGAGCAGTTTCAAATAGTACAACAGTGGCTAGCCAAGGCATAGACCATTAACTTAATGCTCTCATTTTTTTGATACAGGAGCACAGTATAAACCCTATCACTTGGACCCCAGTGGGAGGAAGGTCCAGAGACACATTAGTATCAAAGTAGTTGCCTCCTCACATCTACCTGTGCAGTCTAGAAAATAGTTCCTTGTTGGCTCTTGCATTCTCCAAAAGCTAAACTGTTACCAGTAAGGGAGGGAAATGCAGTATGCAGAGTTACTGTAGCACAGTTCTTTGAAACTGCACAGACAAAAATCTGGGAAGAAGTAAAGTCAAGAGGACAGCTGAAGCTTCTTGAAGTTGAGGTACTCTGCCCATTGAACCCTCTGAGTCCTTTGTGGCTATGTGGTTCACATTACGATAAAGCTGTTTTACTTGTGTTTGACAAATACTGCACAACTCCATTCATTTCCTAACATAGATAAAATGCTAAATCTTCAGCTGTGCACCTGGGACTCATGACACGATCATGCTACACCCCAACACCTAAAAGATAACCTTACTACCATATACTTGGCAATGACATCATGGAAGCCTATAATAATGCATGAATCAATCTTTGACACAAGTCATTATTCTGCTGTAAAGCACTGGCAGCTGCTATAAATCTGGCAAAACATTTGAAGATAGAGTTCAAACATGTTCCTAGATAGATACATAGATAATGATGCAGAAAGAGCTATAGACCTGACCAGACTGCCCACCATCCCTAATTACTCTGCATTTTCCTTAATGGCAGTTACCAGTTTGTTTATGCTACCCTTTTCTACCTAATCCCATGTTCTTGCATTTAAAGCTGCTCACTGCTGTACTCTGTACTTCTTCCTTCTGTGGCTTGTTCCATTTGTCCATCACTCTGACTGAGGAGGTGTGCTTGCTCACCCCCACAGCTAGCAGTGGAACCAGTGAACCAGAGGAGTGGCTATCTCTGCAAAGCAGTGTGCAAAGATGGAGATTAGTGCCCAAGAGGTGGATAAGCAGAAAAGGGGCAAAATTCAGCAGAAGGGCAGACAGCAAGGAGAACCAGGGATAAATGACAACCAAGGAAGGGCTGGAGTAGAACAGTGAAACAGTCTAGGAGGTCAAATCATGGAAAGCCATGTGTGCAAATGCCAGGAGCCTTAGAAACAAGATGGAAGATCTGGAGGCTGTCGTGGTGCAGTCAGACCTGGACATTGTGGCCATCACTGAAACCTGTGTAATGATAACACGACTGAGTGATGGCCATACCTGGCTACAACATATTCAGAAGAGACAGAGAGGCAGGAAGGGAGGAGGATGGCACTGTATGTGAAAATGACATAAGGGCCACAGAGATCCAGGAGGAACAAAATGGAGGAGAGATACTGTGGATTAAGCTGGAAAGGAAAATGGGGACAGCCATCCGCACAGGTGTAGTCTATAGACCACCAGCCCAGGAGGAAGAAACAGATAGGGAGTTGATGCTAGCCATCCAAAGGATGGCAGACAAGGTGAGGTAGTACTGGTTGGAGACTTCAATATTCCAGACGTGGACTGGAGCATCCCAGCAGCAGCAGCATCAACTAGGAGCAGATTTATCCTGGACTCCTTCAGGGTGCCTTCCTCAAGCAACTGGTCATGGAACCAACTCGGCAGAAGGCAATACTGGACCTTGTGCTCACAAACAGGGACAGTGTGATGGGGTACAGTGGGGGAGCACCTGGGAAACAGTGATCACCAGTCATTGTGGTTTGAAATCACAGAAAGAGCAAACCCAAACCACAACAAAACACATATCCTGGATTTTAGGGGCAGACTTTGGGTAAATGGGGAGATACTTGAAAGAGGCATTAAGGGAATGGGACAGGAATCAGGGGTTGAGGAACAGTAGGCAGTATTTAAAATGGGGATTACAAGAACAACAGAATTATGCATTAAGCAGGTTAGCAAGAGGACAAGGAAGAGGAGACCATTATGGTTTTCCAAAGAGGTAGCAAAGAAAGTGAAAGCAAAAAGATTGCATTCAGGCAATACAAAAAGACACAGGCAGAAGGGGATAGGAGAAGTACCAGGAGAAGCAAGGGAGGTAGGAGGTCAGTAAGGGAAGCCAAAGCTCAGACAGAAGAGCACATTGCAAAATCAGTGTGTAGAGGGACAAACCCTTTACAGGTACATAAGTGAAAAAAGAAAGACAAAGGGAGGGATAATGAGACTGAAGGGGAGGATGGAGGTCATGGAGGATGACAACATTAAAGCTGACATATTGAACAGGTATTTCTGCTCAGTCTTTACTGAGGAAGAGGAGGGTAATGGGTCTGAAAGGAGTACAAGGGTGAGAATGTGCAGAAATGGACACAAGTCCCTTTACACAAGAAAGGGTCCTGAAGGAACTGGAAGTAATAAGAGTTGATAAAGCAATGGGGCCAGATGGTGCACCCCAGAGTCCTTAAAGAACTAAGAGAGGTGGTGGTTGAACCTTCTGGCTATCCTGTTTAGCCAATCACTGGAAACAGGAGGTACCCAAAGACTGGAGGACAGCAGATGTAGTCCCCTTATACAAAAGTGGGAACAAAGAGGAAGCAGGGAACTACAGACCAGTCAGCCTCACCTCGGTAGTGGGGAAGATCATGGAAGCACTACTGAAGGAGAGATTGGTGGAACATCTGGTTGTCAATGGACTACAGGACCCAAGGCAGCATGGTTTCAGCTGGGGAGGTCATGTCAGACCAACCTCGTGAATTTTTGACTGGGTGACTAGGGAGGTAGATCAGGGAGGGCAGTGGACATGGCCTATCTGACTTCAGCAAGGCCTTGACACTGTGCCACATAGAAGACTATTACACAAACTGGGGAATATGGGTGTGGGCAGGCAGCAGTGTGGTGGGTAGGTAACTGGCTGGGTGGCAGGACACAGAGGGTGGTGGTAAATGGCTGTCACCCACAGAGGGAAGAGTGACCAGTGGGTACCACAGGGGTCAGTGCTGGGACCGGTCCTATTCAACATCTTCATCAGTGACATGGCGCAAGACCTAGAAGGCAGAATTTCACTGTTCGCTGATGATACAAAACTCTGTAATAGAGTAGACACACCAGAGGGTGTAGACAGAATGAGAAGCAACCTGCAGAAACTTGAAGAATGGTCAGGGTTTGGCAGTTGAAATTCAATGCAAAGAAGTGCAAGATAATGCATATGGGGCACAAAAAACCCTGGCACAATATATCAGTTGGGGGTGAGGATATAGCAT
Organism: Neoceratodus forsteri; assembly: GCA_016271365.2. NCBI lineage: Eukaryota > Metazoa > Chordata > Ceratodontiformes > Ceratodontidae > Neoceratodus > Neoceratodus forsteri. Next base: position 1,321,272,309 of record CM028132.1, read on the forward strand.
GCACCAAGCAGGAAAGGGATCTTGAGTTATCATCTCTGATGACCTCAAGGTAGGGTAACAGTGTGACAAGGCAGCAGGTAAAGCAAATAGGATGCTGGGATGTATAGGCAGGGGCATCACCAGCAGGAAAAGGGAGGTCATAATTCCGCTTATACAAGACACTAGTGAGGCCCCACCTGGAGTACAGTGTACAGTTCTGGAGACCATACCTACGAAGGACATAGACAGGGTAGAGAAGGTTCAGAGGATGGCAACAAAGATGGTGCATGGATTGCATCACAAGTCCTATGAAGACAGGTTGAAAGAACTGAACATGTACTCCTGGAGGAGAGGAGGAAAGAGGGATATGATAGAGACATACAAGTATCTTCAGGAGGAACAGGTGCAGGAAAACACTATTTTAGCGAAAAAGATGTTCCAGGACTAGAGGGCATGGGATGAAGTTGGAGGAGGACGATTCAGAGGAAACATGAGAAAGAATTTCTTCACAGAACGGGTGGTGGATAAGTGGAACACCCTCCCAGAGGAAGTGGTGGGGCTGAAACAATCACAGGATTTAAGAATGCATGGGATAGACATAAAGGAATTCTGGAGGTCAGGGGTAGGGCAACAGACTTCTAGGAAAACAAACTGAACTTACAAGCTCAAATGAGCAGACTGGGTGGGCCATAGGCCTTATCTGCTGACACTGTCTATGTATCTATGTATCTATGTACTCTTTCATGGCATGGGGTCATCATGCCATGGATGAAACCATGCAAAACAACAATGCCCAGAGAAATGACAGTGTGCAGCACTAAATAATACTGGCACTAAACAACGATGCAACATAAAAGTGCACACCAGTGGCACACATTACAAAATCTTTGTTTTGCAGGGGATTATGCCCTGCACCCCAACATAGGAGGCTTTGTCCTCCATACACCCAACTTAATTAACCATCTCCGGGGTGGACTGAGGGAAAAGGTGAAACTCGGAGGGGAACTTAGTTTAAAAAAAAATAACATGTTGCAAGACAGGGAATCAAACCTGATCCCCAGGCCTCCACTGCACCAGGTGCTTGTGCATTAGCCACTCCACCATGGGAGCAGCTCAACCAGGCACAGCACCTATGGCATCTTCAGCCTTTCCTCCAGATCATAGTGAGTGACAGGGTAGAGGTAGTGTCCTATGCTGTTCTACCCCTGTCGCTGTAATGCATTATGTGCTTTAGATCACACAGTTATGCTTGCATGGGTTTGTCCACAGTATATTGGCCCAGTATGCTTCTTTCACTGAAAAGTATTTGTGGATACCCCTTTGAATCTCCACCCTGCAAGTTTCAGTGAGTTCCCATATGTGTCTGTATTTGAGCTCAAGGAGAAAGGCACTTTGGTGTACATCATTTTTATCCCATGCAGTCACTTGTATGTAAGCAATAAGATGCTTAATGCATGACCAGGGGCATAATAAGGCAGCCTCATGCCTTTAGTTCTGGCCGTATTAGAAATGTCTAATGCACACCTCTGGAGTGTCTTATTGTGCTTATAAAATGGGACTCTGTATTTAAAATGCAAGTAACAAATAAAATTGCATGGCTTAAATATTAAAAAGATAATTATTTGATGTATTTTGACCTAAAATAGTTTCTCTGCCTGTATGACCAAAATGCATTTCTTTTTTATTTCAGGATTTTTGTCCTTCTAGTGCCTCTGTAGCTGTAGTTTTTTATAGTGGTTGCCCCCAACACACAGACTGACTTCCGTGTGAAAAGAGGTTTAAGAGCAGAAAACAGGACTAAAAAAATAACTCCCTTGAGAGCCAAATTGTGTGTGAGCAGGTATTGTTGATAGTGGACAGTTAAGAGGAAATGTACGACCTCAAGACGACTAACGCAGGATCGGTAAACAGTAAAAAAAAAAAAAACACATCAAGAAGCAAGAGATTTTTAGATTACTACTGGCTGGAGAATTCATGGCAGAAAGAGAGCGGCAGTTTCTGATAGAAAGCTGAAGCACTTGGCTGTCATGGATGGTTAATGACTGTTGGTTGTTTGGGAGCGCTTTAGCTTGGCGTGAGCATAACCATTGCCTTTATTTTTTAAAATATAAAAAAGATTGCTGGCATCATGATTTATTCAGTCCATGTTCAAATTTAATTACTTTTTTGTTATGTTGGGTTGCCATTGCCTGCTGTTCCTTGAATGAATATGTGAAGCGATCTTGAGTTGCTGCCATAGGGATAAGCGTTGCCATTAGACTTCAAGTAGTTATAGCCTTGAAAGAGCAATTGAGCAGTAGAGCATCTGGCGGCATGTAGGAGAAACTGTTGACTGCAGAGCACAGGAGGTGAGAGAAGAGATTTGACTGGAGTGTGCAGGGCTTTAAAGAATTATGTTTGTTACAGGTATGACTGCTGATGAAAGGAAGGAGTTATTGGTGGGAGGGCTTGGTATAATTCAGCGAGTGCATTGGCCATCTGCCTAGGAGGATGTGTACTGAGGAGAATGAAGAGAAAGTAAAAAATACATACAAAGGAAATGGAATTTCTTCAATGCTGCTGTTAATATTGTATTTGGTTTAGTTTGTGGCAGAAATAGGATGGTATGATGTGGGAAAATGTATCGCTATGGTGGGGGAAAAATGGCGGCCCTTAACATTCTTATCATTCCTAAACATTCTAAATGTGCATTTTATGTGTTTTATAGCTGAGTCAGATTGTCTGCACTTGTTTTTACCTGTGCATTAGACAGATCTAATGCACAGGTGGCACCAATCAGGACACAGGATTTTCTCTTCCATTTTATAAATTTTGATTATGCCATCGCTTTGTCTCCTTTTTACAAGGATATACTGTACATATTCAAGAACTGCAGCCACTCCTCATATGTCTTGCCTCTTAATTCATAGACCATCTCTGCTGCCCTGCACTACACTGCTTCTGCCTTATTGCAGCCTTTCCTCAGGTATGGACTCCAGTATCTAGCACAGTATTCTAAATGTGGTTGTACCTGTAACCTGTACAATGGTAGGGTCACTTTCTGGCTCTGCTGCTTATCCCTTGCCTATACATCACAGAATCCTGTTTGTCTTACCTGTTCTTCTATTACAGTGGGTGTTTTCATGCTCTCCAATATCATGCACTTTAGGTATTTGTCTTGTGGTGCTTTCCAGTATGACACCCCCCACACACACACACACATACGGACATTTCATATTGCCCTCTTTGGTTCATTTCCCAGTGTTCATCTCCTTGTATTTATAATCATTGAAACTTAGCTGCCATAGCTTTGATGAGCTCTCAACTCCCAAACCCTCTCTGAGTTCACTTATCCTTCCTATGTGTCCACCCTTGTGCAGATCTTCTTTTCATCTGTGATCAGGCAGATCTTGACCGTGTTGCCTAGCACTATGTCACAAATAAATACAATAAAAAATACCAAGCCCAGCACCAACCCCTAAGGTACTCTGCTTGTTACATCCCTTACCTCTGAAAATTCAGCATTTACCACTACCCTCTGTGTCCTTCCCCATTGCCAGTTATCTACCCAAGTTGCCATTTTTCCTCCACCCTTATGTTTCTTAACTTTTGACCAGCCTCCTGTGGAGGATTGAGTCAAAGACCTTGCTCAAATCTAAGCATGCCACATCAACTGCCCGTCCATTGTTGGCTGCCTGGGTCCTCCAGTCAAAAGAAGTCAACCAGATTTGTCTGGCAAGATGTTCCTCTTATGAACCCATGTTGCTGGGGTCCTGTGGCCCATACCCTCCAGAACGTCCACTAGTTCCTACATTAGTTTAGACTTCATATTTTCCTACTATAGATGGCAAGCTGACTGGTCTATAATTTCCTGGCTCATTCTTTCTTCCACTCTTGTATAGCAGGGCCATGTCTGCTGTACTCCAGTTCCTATGGACCACTCACATGTCCAGCAAGCAGTTGAATATGTCTGCAAGTGGTCCTGCTATTACCTCTGCTACTTCCCTAATTATTCTGGGGTGTGATGCATCGGGTCCAGTAGAGTTATATACATTCAGCCCTTTAACCTTTTCTAATACCCCATTCCCTGTTATTTTGGCCATGCTATTTGAACACTTGCTGTTCTGTCCTCTACTCTTAGCCCCACATTGCTGTAGTGACTCTTCTTTCTCCCGAGAAAGACTGAACAAAAATATTTGTTCCAGATATCTGCTGTCTGCAGTAACTTTACCCAATTTAATCTGCAGCAAGCATTCACCACAATAGGGCCCTGCACCTGTAACAAGATTTTGAAAATCCAGCCTAATGCCTTTCATATAATTGCTGTCTGAAGCTGTTGCTGCAGACTGATGCCACCTAATATAGTTTATCAGTTAATAACATTTTAGATACTGCAGCATGTGAAATGTTTGTTAGGTCATCATTACAAGAAGAATTCAATATCTAGGATCATACCTGGTAAAAATTAGATTTTGTTATTATTTAACGTTTAGCTTTTCCATACGAGTTATGGCTGAATAATATTTGATTTCCACTGGAAACTCCTACATGCTATATTTTAGTCTGCTTAGTATTGTCTAAGTACTACAGCTTATGTTAGGATTTTCTGTAAGGAACTAACCATTTGACCAACAGAGCAAATAATATATTTAACATTGTCTCATCTTTAAGCCATTTTGGGGTATATGCAACCTACCTAATCCACCTACTGATCCTTTTCCATCTACGGTTCTTGTTGCCATTGTCTGAAGACCCCATCCCTTCTCCATGTCTCTATGAACATGACCCCATGGTAGGGCCTGACCTGCCCTGGACCTTCTAACTTGAAACTATGATCTGTTAAGAGGGGATAAGTAATACCTCCTTTGAGAGGAAGAGAGTGACCCCAGTTGTGTGAAAGGACAAGGAGGCGCCATCTGCTTATGACTGATTTTCCTCCTCCTTGTACCTGTTACCTCCTTACAGATATTGCTTGTGTGTCAGCATTCCCAATTCACAACATTTGAGGACCCTCACAACATTTAATGAAATACTCCCCAGCTGTACTGCCACCTCATGGCACTTTAGTGGGAGACAGTGTCCTCACACCCTAATGGAAGAGAGCATCATTTTAGGTGCTTAGTCATTCTTCTACCAGCCTGCATTGGCATCCTTGTCTTGAATTACAATCTCAGAGCAAATTCATTTTTAGAGATGTATTGTATTTTATACATCAGCCTAATACTCCATTTAAAATTTATGCATCCTTGCCCAGTACTTGGGTCAATGTCTATGTTGTCTTGTGCCTTTCAGTGAAAGATTCCTTCTGATAAAGACAATAGCTCTGCACTGATGCCATTTGATTTGTATGTTTGCACTAACTTGCCCTAGTTTTCTCTCTGCAAGAATCACAAATGCTTCTGTAACTACTGATACTATAACTGCCTATGTACTGCTGTACTGTTATGTAACCTCTTTTCTCTGTTTGTAATATTTGTAATGTAGAACCTTTGTAAAGAGTCTTTGACTCAAAGGTATTTCAAATCTCAATAAATAAATAAAAAATAAATAGAATCAATGATTATCTTGATCTGGTAAAGTTTAATTTAGGCATATGCCATTACAGGGCATCTGTTAGCTTAGGTTATTTGTTGTATATATTAAACTTTTCATTTTACTTATCTGAAGCCAAAGAGAAGGTAAATAACCTCCCTGTCCATCTCTATCCACCTCACCCATTTGTTCTAATTTCCAGCTGCATAGTATTGTGTTCTCTCACTGTTAAAACTAGATAGATGTACAGTATATTAGAATACCAACTACTGTATTAGTGCCTGTAAGTTGATATGGTACATTTGTTGTACTATACTTTCATTAGGCAAGGCAAGGCAATTTTATTTGTTTGCATCCCATCCAAAAGGCCAGAGTGCCTTACAACATTAAAACAACAGCACTATTTCAATAAAACATATCAATATAATAAATAAAATAGTAAAGCATTTGAATAAATTAATTTGGAAAGGCCTGTGCAATGAGATATATTTTCAGTTGTTGCTTAAAGGCCCCCATGATGAATGTAGATCTAATTCCTCCAGAAAGGAGTTCCAGAGGAGAAGAGAGGGCAACAACCTCAATGATCTTATTCCCTGATTGCTTTAGGCAGAAATGGGGAACCTGGCACTGACCTGTACTGGTGTATCGGAGCAAAGGGGTGAGCATGTACAACACCAATAGATCCTCTAGGTAGCTTGGGACCAAACCTTGTAGAACCTTGAATATTAACAGCCATATCTTGAAGGTGAATGTATGTAATTAACTCCAGGTCACCCCTGAAAAAGTACCTCTGGTCTTAGTGGGCTCACCAGTTATCAAAACACAATAAATAAATAAATGATACAATACTGCACAGACAGCCATTGCAGACTGTGCAGCACCAGCATGATGTGGTTCTTTTGGGAAGTTCCCATCACCAGTCAGGCTGTACCTTTCTGGATGAGCTGCAGGTGTTGCATCAAACCTCCAGATAACCCTAAATAAAGAGCATTGCAATAATCCAGTCTGGAGTTGACAAAGGCTTGCACGATCATCTCCTAGTCAGCTGGCACAATATGTGGCTTGATCTGGGTGATATGAAGATGACAAAAACATTCCTGACTACCACTGACACTGGTGTTCTAATGTCAGGTCACAGTCTAGAACAATGCCCAGTTTCTTCACCATATCCACAGAGCAAAGAGATTGATCATTCACACATGGTAAAGGCAGACCACCACTCATTATCACTGACCTAGGTCTACCTGGATCAATCATTATAAAATCTGTTTTGCCTGGGCTGAGACATAGCCAGTTGGAGGCAATCCAGTCACAGATTTCTTGTAGTCACTACCCAAGCACTGAAACCACATTTAGCCCATCAGTGGTGCAAGACAGATGGAGCTGAGTATCATCTGCATAGCAATGAAACTCTAGCCCATACTGTCTAATGAATCCCAAATGCAACATGTAGTTTAGTTTATTGGTTTAGTTTATTAATTTGTTAGAGTGCTGTATCTCATTATGACTGTAGGTGCTTTGCAGAACCCTGAGTAACATACACCAATATAAATAAACAACAATGTAGATGTAGATAAAACATAATAAATTTCAAATTAAGAGGAAGGAAAAACTTTATTAAATATAAAGGTCTTCAGGTCCCTCTAGAAGACAATAACTGAGGCCTCTCTAAGCAAATGAAAGTACTGAATTTCACAGGGTGGGCACCATGAACAAAAAAGCCCTCATGCCACATGACTTCAAATGAACACTGGAAATCACTAGAAGGCCCTCATCAGTTGACTGGAGGGATGAGATGGGTAGTAGGGCTGTAGGAGGTCTTAATTGACTTTTATTACTTTGAACTCCATGAAAAGGGGTCATCTTAGTTATGCAGTGGCTTCTCTTAAATAGAGTTCATTGCCTAATTGGTTCCTTTACAGTAAAATGCTTTCACCCAGGAAATTCCACAGGTGATCAAAGAGAGCATGTTAAACAGGGAACTACAACTCACAAAACTTTAAACAAATCCACTCCACTCTATTTAAGAGTAGCCACTGCAGGCATTTTAGAGTTGGGAAGTAGGGACCAAACATAGGTCCCACCTTGACGATTGGTGGTTTGGCTTGTTCACATTGGAATTCCAATCTCATAACTAAGAGCACTCCTTTTCATGGAGTTTAAAGTAAGAAAAGCATATTCAGGCAGTTTATATGTTTACTTTCTCAGATTTGCCATGTTGGGTTGGGGGAGGGGCTTGTGCACTGGATCCTGTTTGTCTGTTACATGCTACAAACCAGTAGCACCCTTAGTACAAATGAGAAATACATTTTGTGAGCAATGCAAAGGCTAGAGCATGCTAGTTTGGTATTTGTTTAGAGTTTGTGAGTTGTAGTTCTCTTTAAACATGCTAACTTTGATCACCTGTGAAATTTCCTGGGTGGAAGCACTTACTATAAAGGAGCCAATTAGGGCAGTACACTTTTATTTTAGTGTAGCCAATGCAGGCATTTCAGAGTTGGGGAAGTAGGAACCAAACCATGGGGTTCCACCTTGATGATTGGTCATTTGGCTTTCTCACATTGGAATTCCAGTCTGATAACTAAGAGGAAACAATATATTAAATAATCTGGGAAATGATAATTTCTTCTCGATTGATATTCTCCAACTCCGAAGGGTGAAATGAACTTCTGTGAACAACAGGATCCGGTCTTGTTTTGGCTTTTCAAAATGTTGTTTTAAATAAAAACATTTGAAAAGCCAAACAAGACCCGGATCCTGTTGTTTTACAGATGATAACTAAGAGACCCATTTCATGGAGTTTAAAGTAAGAAAAGTCAATTCAGGCAGTTTATGTGTTTAATTTATCAGATTTGCCATGTAGTGGTGGGGCTGGGGAGGGGTGTTGTTGTGCACTGGATCTTGTTTGTCTGTTATATGCCACAAACCAGTAGCACCCTTAGTAGAAATGTGAATTATATTTTGTGAGCAATGCAAAGGTTAGGGCATGCTAGTTTTGGTATTTGTTTAGAGTTTGTGAGTAGTGGTTCTCTTTAAATATGCTCCCTTTGATCACCTGTGAAATTTACTGGGTGGAAGCACTTTACTGTGAAGGAGCCAATTAGGCAATGCACTCTATTTTAGAGTAGCCACTGCATGCATTTCAGAGTTAGGAAAATAGGACTAGACCATAGGGTCCCACCTTGATGATTGGTGGTTTGGCCTGCTCACATTGGAATTCCAATCTGTAAAAGAGATTCCAGTCAAATTGGTCCTTGAAAACAGGAAATGATGGAAGGTTTGATACCTTTTATTGGACCAACAAGTGTCTTGTACAAAGATGAAATTATATACAAGCTCCCAGGGCCTCACAGGTCCCTTCTTCAGGTGAATAGCAAAACTGAGCAACATAAGCAGTATTTATATCCACTGTAGAGCAATTAAAAAATAGCAGAAAGTGAAGTAGGAAAATGACAAAGGGACTAGAGATAAAAGTGTACATAAGATGCAAAGTAAAAAATTATGTGTGAGAAGAAATGGGGGATTAAGTAGGAACAGGTCAGTAGGAGGTAAAAGGAAGCTTGAAAGGAAAACAAAGGACCAGACAGGAACACAGATAAGAAAGATCAGATCAGAGATCAGAGGTTGGCTGTAAGGGTAAAATAGACAGGAGATGCCTAAGAAATGCATGGAAGTCAAGACATTAGAAAAACAAAAGAACAAAGGCCAAGATAGAGTGTTAGATAATATAAACAGTAGGTGTGAAAACAATCAGAGAGTGGACAGGACTGAGTCAAGAGTTTGTAGGAGAGGCAGGGAGGATGTAAGGTATAGGTGAAAAAGCAGATAAGACAGGAACTCAGAAAAAAAAATAATAAGAAATACAGAACCAAAGTGTGATAAATAATGTCATGATTTAGTCCACAATAAAAATAGAATTACAGTTTACCATAGTGTGTCAGAATCCAATTTCCTGATTCAGTCCAGAAATGTTAGATCTAAATTGTTTAATATATTTCAATTCTGATAACCAAAGGACCACTTTTACATGGAGTTTAAAGTAAGAAAAGCCAATTCAGGCAGTTTATATGTTTAATTTATCAGATGTGCCATATTGAGTGGGGGCCAGGGTGGGGTGTTGTGCACTGAATCCTGTTTGTCTGTTAAATGCCACAAACAATTAGCACCCTTAGTAGAAATGTGAATTAAATTTTGTGAGCACTACAAAGGTTAGAGCATCCTAGTTTTGGTATTTGTTCAAAGTTTTGGGAGTTGTTGCTTCTCCTTTCAGCATACTCCCTTTGATCACCTGTGAAATTTCCTGGGTAGAAACACTTTAATATAAAGTAGCCAATTAGGCAATGCGCTGTATGTTAGAGTAGCCACTGCAGGCATTTCAGAGTTGAAAAGTAGGACAAACTATAGGGTCCACCTGATGATTGGTGGTTTGGCTTACTCACACTGGAATTCCAATCTGATAACTAAAGGACCTCTTTTCATGGAGTTTAAAGTAAGAAAAGCCAATTCAGGCAGTTTATTTGTCTAATTTATCAGATTTGCCATGTTGGGGTGAGGGCCTGGGGTTGGGGTGTTGTGCACTGGATCCTGTTTGTCTGTTACATGCTACAAACCAATAGCACCCTTTAGTAGAAATGTGATTTATATTTTGTGAGCAATGCACAGGTTAGAGTATGCTAGATTTGATATTGCTAGAGTTTAGGAGTTGTTCTCCTTTAGCATGCTCCTTTGATCACCTGTGAAATTTCCTGTGTGGAAGCACTTCACTATAAAGGAGCCAATTAGGGAATGCACTCTATTTTAGTGTAGCCACTGCAGGCATTTCAGAGTTGGAAAGTAAAGACCAAACTGTTGGATCCCACCTTGACGAATGGTGGCTTGGCTTGCTCACATTTGAATTATGATCTGATAACTAAGAGGACTCCTTTTCATGGAGCTTAAAGAAGAAAATCCAATTCAGGCAGTTTATATTTTTAATTTCTCAGATTTGCCATGTTGGGGGAGGGTTGTGCACTGGATCCTGTGTGTCAGTTACATAACACAAACAATTAGCACCTTTGTAGAGATGTGAATTATATTTTGTGAGCAATGCAAAGGCTAGAGCATGCCCTTTTGGTATTTCTGAAGGTGTTCTTGCAGGCATCTTCCCTTGGACCATGTAGGGCTTTATAGGTCAGCAAACTGACCTTGAAGGTGATCCACCACCTAATTGAGAGCTAATGCAGAGAGTGCAGCATGGGTGTAATATGACATGACCTTGAAGACTAGTCAACGGCCTGGCTGCTGCACTCTCACTAGCTGTAGGTGGCAAAGATCAACCCCCAATAGTCCTTGGTAAAGGGCATTGCAGTAATCAAGCCATGATGTCATAAAAGCATGGATCAGTGTTTCCTGATCTTCAGAGAAATCAGGTGTTTAATCCTGGTGATGTTTTTAAGATGGTAAAGCCACTCTGTACCATGGCCAGCACCTGAGATTAAAGCATCAGGCCACTATCCAGAACAATGCCAAGATTTCTTATCTTAGAAGAGGTGAGAAACTGGGAGTCTCCAAACCTAAGCCCGGTGACTTGTCCAGCCTGCACACCAGCCCTCAGGTGACCAGGTTCTACCACCAATACTTCTTTCTTGGCTGGATTTAACCTCAGGCAGTTGGAACTCATCCAGTTTTGAACCTCAGTAAGGCCCCAGTGGAAACAGAGACCCCATCGTGTTGTTCAGGTGTAAAGACAAGTACAGCTGAGTATCATCAGCATAGCAGTGAAAACTCAGCCTATACCATGATAACATATACACCTTGAACAAAATGGGGACAGAATGGAACTCTGGGGACCCCATATGGCAGGGCAGTAGTTGAGAAGAAAGAGCCCCAAAACCATCCTCTGCATCCTGCCAGTGAGGAAAGAATAGAACCAGTTGAGAATCATACCAGAGAATCCACAATGAACAATCCAAAAGCACCCATGGTCCACAGTGTCAAAAGCAGTTGAGAGATCGAGGAGGGCAAGATTGGAATGCTCTCCTCCATCTCTTGCCACCTGGAGATAATTAAACACCCAAACCAGGGTAGTCTTCATGCTGTGCTTTTTCCTAAAGTCAGACTATAGAGAGTCGTAGATGTCCTAAGCTAGCAAATGGGTCTCCAGTTGTAAAGCCACCATCTTCTCAATAACCTTCCCTAAAATGGGCAAGTTAGTGACAGGTCTGTTGTCTGCCAGGCATTCTGGGTCTAGATATGTTTTTGGTTCTCACCAACACTTCCTTAAGAGGCTCAGGAAGACCCCTCCCCCACTAAAGAACACTGGACTATCCTAGTAAAGACCTGACCAATGGACCCAGCACACCCTACAAGAAACGCGTTGGACCTGGGTCTAAACACAAATAAGTAGGCCTCAACCCTGGATGACCCTAATGACATCCTCAACTGTCAGCTGGTCAAAGTCAGACCAGATAGGTGGCATGCCTGTGACAACCACTGGCTTGCCACTGCAAGTCCCAATGAAGGCTGTCACCAGGATCCGGACCTGACAGAGGAGATCGTATCAGCAAAAACAGAGCAAACTCATCGACACTAAGATTGTGAAAAGGCCTAACAGGCTGAAGACATGCTGGATTACACAGCCTGTCGACAGTCCAGAAGAGCTCAGCTGGTTTGTTAATTGCTGAAGCAATCTCCTGGACAGGAACTCTACCTTCTTATGTGAGATTGTTGTTTGATACTCTCTATAATGAAACATCAAAATAAGCCTATCCCCATCAGACTGGGATCTCCATACAATGCTCCAACCTTTGGCCCCCATTTCAGATTCCTGATAGTCCCATCAAACCATGCGGATCCTCGCTGTGAAGTGAGGGCTGAACACAGACTGGTGCAACAGATTCGAGGGCTTCAGTGATGGCCCTATTATAGGTCAACACCAACTCTTTGCAAGCAATCATCATGCCTGATGGGTCCAGCACTGCCATAAGACCCTTGGGATTAAAACCTCAATGGACAATACTGAACCATCTCCACAGGGATGGCCTATTGGGGGCTTCAAATGAGAATCTTACAGTATAGTCGTCTGACCAAATGATCAGCTCTACTATCAGGTCAGTGACCTCTAATCCCAGAAAACAAAGGTCCAGAGAGTGACCATGAGAATGGGTTGCAGAGGTAGCCATCTGTGACAGGCCCAACTATTGCATTAATTGGAGGAAATCTTGTCTAAATGGCAAAAGTTCATCATTGATCCAAGCGTTGAAGTCACCCAGGATTATCCATCTGGGTGACTCAAGACCAGTCCGATGATGAACTCTGAGACTTCCTGTAGCAACTCCTTCTCATGCCCCAGGAGGCAATAAATGAGGTGGATCCTGCATCCTGCACATGCAATCCCTTGAATGGCCACACATTCAAAAGACCTTGCTGTTCCCACTGGGAAAGTCGTGAAGTTTTGGTTCAATTTAAAACAAATAGCCACACCCCAACTCCTATGATCCCTTCTTGGACAGTGAATCACCAAGAACACTGCAGGAACTGCCAGTTCCAAAACTGGACCAGCATTTTCATCCAACTAGGTCTTGGTGATGCATGCCAGGTCAACTGCAGAAAACCAGATTGACTCTAGTAGCCACCTTGTTTCTAATGGAGCTGGCATTACAAAGCACCACCTGAGAGGGACAGGTAGATGAGGCTGACCCTTTAGCTACCTACCCACTGAATGTGGAGCCCTATCCTGAACCCTTTTTGCCCCAGGGAGCCTTCAAAGCACACCACACCTATATGTCCTCCTCCTGCATCATTTCCCAAGACAGACCTCACAGACATCTGCTTCCTTCCCCTTCAGGCAATACCTAATGCCCTACAACACTTATACACATCAGGTGACAATAAAGGGCAACCAAATGGACAGAGGTCATGAAGCCTGAATGGGAATAGTGCCTTCTAATGGGAACTGTCGACCAACACATTCTAGGTCTACACTAATCCTTTTATAAAATTAAAACAATTTAGACCTACACCTTTCTAAATTATCTGCCCTCCTTACAATAACTAATATAAATATAATATAATCATCTAGACCAAGTTAAACCACTGATTAAACAAAATACAGTACAATTTAAAATTCTCACAATAATATCTATATAAAATATCCACTCACCTAATACACATCCACACATGCACCTAAATACACCGACTCTCCCACCTACCCCATAACAACCTCAAAATAAGATAACAAAGGGAGTTCACAATTCTGGGAGCAGCCACTAAAGAATGTCCCACAGAGTAGTTCAAGCAAAGTGTTGGACCCAGTCATTGAGCAAAAGTACTGTAGCTCCATTTCTCCATTACTGTTTCTCCATTTCTCTGCTTTTGTAACTTATCTGTTACTAAGTTAAAATATAAAAAAACTAAAAGTTTGATAATTAAGCGACAGAATACTTCTTTTTGTAATTTTGAAAATGCTTTTTTAACTAATATTTTAGAAAACATTTGCAACTGTTTAAACATCTACTGTGATGCTTTTGCCTTTAAATAATCTTTTGCACTGGTGGTAGCTTTAACACAGGTGTGTGTATTTTCAAAGGGCTACTTGAGATGCTATGTTTCTCCTGTAGCCACACCCTGATGAAGGCTTTTGCGAAGTGCTGGTGTCTGGGTTTGACAGCCATGGTCTAATAAATGCATTTTGCTGAAATCTATTAAGTGTTACTGCAATTTTGCTCGAGTGCTATTTGTGTGGCTTGGACTGAACTTTGGGGTAGCAACCTCCACACAGCACCAGCCCACTTGCTTGGTTCGCAACTGCTCATTTGGACTTCCTTTCCTATGGTATAGGCAGAACAAAGCAGGCAAGATGAATTTAAAGTGACTTATGGGGTCCTGGTTCTAGAGACACTGAGGCTCTCTCACCGCTCCAGCTCACCTCCTGGTACTGATCTTTACTCGGCAATTGTTACTTTTCCTGCATAATGAATAATAAGTTTGGCCTTCCCAAATGATGAGCAAATCCTAGTGAAAACCAGCTGGCAGTTGTAGGCACAAATGTACCCGGTCAAACACTATAAACTCCTTCCCAATTCATGTCCATCAGAGCATTCAGCTGGATTACCGCTCTGATTACTCAGTGATTTCACAGTCAAGTGGGCTGGTTCCTTGCAGCCAACAGCCCAACAGCCACCATTCCAGTGTCCTTACAGGCTGACAGACCAGTTCCACACCACCGCAGTGACTAGATTAGGCTACCCAACACCACTCCTCAGCTGACTATCCTATGTCCTCTCCAACTCTCCAACCATGCAGTGTCTCCGGACCATCATCATCCAAAACCATGAATGACTTCCAGATAGTTTTCAGCTTCACCTGAAACAAACTCAGGTTAGTCTGACTCATGCAGATCCCACTTCAAAACTGGGGCTTCTATCTAAAACAACAAACACTTACTCTCTGCTAACTCACTCAGGTTTCCAGGCTAGTCAGGCACATCCTAAGGGCAACAATGACACTCTGCAATCAGTCTTTTCCATGATCTTATATTGCATGCTGCACACGCAAACTGAAACAGGTAAAGAGCAGAATGACTGACAGCTTTCTCTTTGAGTATGTGGACTGCCTCTCACATAAGTTGAGAACAAAATGGTCACTCCACAACCCATTAGTAACGGCTGGACATACAGAAAGAGCAAACAATAAAGTCAGCACCAGTCACAAAATCTACATCAATCAAATTTATTAAATGCAAAGCAGAGCAAACTGGTAGTGGCAAGCATTTGTGCAAAATACAAAGTGAAAATCAACTTACATAGCAGCAGCAGGTGGGGATCAATGAAAAACAAAGCCTCTCTAGGCTGTGCAATGTGAGTTGATTTGTGCTTGTATTTTCCACAAATATTTGACATGGGGCCTGGGATTCAGCAGACACAGCTACTCATGCATGTTGTATGACATACACACACAGCTGTGGATTTTGAAGCACAGGCCACAGATGCAAATTCATTAAGGTAGTTCATCAATGCTACTGCATTTGTGCCATCTGGAAACAGTTGTATGTTGTTTGTCCCACCTGAGGATGATGATTGTTTATGGTTGCTTGTGTGGTATTGTCCTTTCTGCTGAGAGAAAGATCGGGTTGGAAATCCTATTGTTACATTTTCCTTTTTATATGATTAAGTTGAACCCAAACTGGTGCATTAGCACAGTTATTTGCAAAGACTTTCCTTTCTTTTGAGATTATGGAATCATATCCTCATTCACAGGACCTGTGTGAACAGATGCAGACATGAATGGCCCTTAGGGCACAGTACTAAGGGAAGAGTTCATCTATCTTTGTATTTGAAGGGCCATCCAATCGATGTCAGAATTTGTTGGGCTACATGGCAGGCTATGCAAGCATAGGGCCCTCAGGGTAGAGCTACAGACATGCATCACAAACAGTCCATCTGTCAGCTGCATTTTTTAAATATTTTGATCCCACATTTTTACATAGTTTTCTTATGACCCCATGTCATTAACACAGTAGGTGAAAATGTTCAAATCCTGCCTGAAACATAACTCCAAAGAGTGACTGTGTAATCACCTTTCAGGCCAAATTTTAAAAATTCACCTGCCTAGTTCATGAGGTGGAGTCCCAAAAGCCATGTTGAAAGCTTGGCTAAAAAAAAAACCATTGAAAATTAGTGAACTTGGTCATTTTAGCATATTTTCCACCAAAGTTTGAACATAGTCTTCTTATGACCCTATCTCATGAACCCAGTAAGTAAAATGTTCAGAACCCACTCAAAAGGTGACTCTGTGGTGTGACTATGAAATCACCCTTCAGGATGGATTTGAAACATTTCACCTACCTTTCTCATGAGGTGGGTCCAAAAGGCCATGTTGAACATTTGATTTAAAATATTGAAAAATCACAAAGTTATGATTAAATGTTCAAAATGTATTGCAATGCACTAACTGGACCTGACTTATTTTCTTGTATCACAGTAGCAGTTCCAGCAGAAGGACGTCTTTTGAGCACAGAATGGACCTACCTTGTGGGACATGTTTAGATGAGTCAGGGTGTGTGTAGGGTGCAAGTTTTTGTTGACGGGGAAGTGCACTAGACAAATCCTGCCTATTTTCAGGCACAACCCAAAGGGAGGGATACAGATGAATGCCAACTGACCTTGAACTAGATTAAGCTGTTGGTGGTATTTTAGTGAATGAGGGAAATTTGGCCAGGACACTGAAATTTCCTACTGCACTGCTGGCAGTAGGGGGACTTGCTGCTGTGAGTCGGATCACTTGTGGGTCTGATTCGGTGGAGGATGGTCATCAATTTTTTTTTCTCAGAAGAAGCCAGAAGGAGAAGGAAGGAAACATATTCAATTCAGTGCTTTAGAGTAACTGGTAATTGCTATTTTCTTTTAAACTTAGATTGTGGGCTTGTAGTGACACTATACTTTCTTTGTTGTCTTTACTTATAATTGTTTTGGGCTGTTGAAAATTTAAAACATAGTGGTGGTGTAATTCTGTGCTGTCTTTAATTGCTGCAAATTTTATCTTGGCTTGTCTGACTGTCCTGTAGTTGGGTGAAGGGTGTTAATTGTCTGGCCTCTGACCTCAGCTACGTGATAACTGGAGGTGGGACTTAGTCAGAGTTAAAGTAGCAAGCAGAGGTTTATTTTCTCAGAAGAAGCCAGAAGGGGAAGGAAGGAAACATATTCAATTCAGTGCTTTAGAGTAACTGGTAATTGCTATTTTCTTTTAAACTTAGATTGTGGGCTTGTAGTGACACTATACTTTCTTTGTTGTCTTTACTTATAATTGTTTTGGGCTGTTGAAAATTTAAAACATAGTGGTGGTGTAATTCTGTGCTGTCTTTAATTGCTGCAAATTTTCACCCCTCCCCTTCCCCAACACTTAATTATATGCCCTGTAAATCTGATTGACAGGAGCTAAACACAGGGTATAGTAAGAGGTGTGAAGTAGGAGGGGCATAAGGGAAGAAGCCCACCCTCAGCACAACAAGTGTTTTGACTCATTTATTTATTTATTGGTTTCTTTTTCCTTAAAAAAAATTATCTGAGGATCAGTGACAGGATTTTTAGTACAGTAAGTTAATAAAAGAGAACTAGGAGGCTTCAGTAGCAGACAAGTTGTGAGGTGCAGTATAATGTAGGAGTGGTGCAATGCAGTGGCTGTGGGGCAGCCATATTCAGGCAGACCTTCTGGACACTGAGGTGCTGCCCTATCTGCATGCATCTCTGGACTGTGGGATGAGGTAGCCAGACTCAGAGCGGAAGTAAACTGGGTCAGAGTACCATCACCCCTATCCAGGGACCACCCAGTCCAATGCAGCTGCCTCAAGGATGCCAAGAACAAGGAGCACTTGGATGACAGTGGGCTCAGGAGAGGTTACAGCAGTCAGGCAGAGGCACATCCCAGATCCTATTCACTCAAGAACTCATATGCCACACTGGCAAACGAGGACAACAAATAGAGGTACCCAGAGAAGTGGGAAGTAAAGGATGTGGAGGTTAGCCAAGGAGGTGACCTCAGTGGTGAAAGCAGGGACCCCAGAGGAGGAGGAAGCGAATCCTGGTGGGGACTCCATTGTAAGAGGGATCCAGCTAGGAACACAGGAGGAGAGGACAGAGGTGAGGTGCCTACCAGGTGCCACGGCATGGAGGGATGGAAGGAAGATCCTGGGGATCACTGGGAAGGCAAGATGGGAGGGTGAGCTGGATATCATTATCCACCTAGGTACTAATGACTTGGCAAATGGGGAGCCAAAGGAAGTTCAGGAAGAGTTTAGGAAACTGGGGAGGGGTCTCAAGCAAGTAGCTACTTCAGTCACTTTCTCAGAAGTACTACCTGAGAGGCAAGGAGAGCATGGAGTGCATGCACCAGGAACTTTAACTCATGGTTGAAGAACTGGTGCTGTGAGGAAGGTTTGGGTTCATTGGTGACTGGTACCCACCTGGAGGGATGGAGGTTTGTTCAAGCCTGGGCCTGCATCCATCCTGGAGGAATCAAGCACTCAATGATAAGTTTAAATGCTACATTGACAAGCATTTAAACTAGCGAAGAAGGTGGCAGGCCAGTAAGGAGGTACCTACTTGCTCACCCCCACAGCTAGCAGTGGAACCAGTGAACCAGAGGGTGGCTATCTCTGCAAGGCAGTGTGCAAAAGATGGAGATTAGTGCCCAAGAGGTGGATAAGCAGAAAGGGGGAAAAAATCAGCAGAAGAGCAGACAGCAAGGAGAACCAGGATAAATGACAACCAAGGAAGGGGCTGGAGTAGAACAGTGAAGCAGTCTAGGAGGTCAAATCATGGAAAGCCATGTGTGCAAATGCCAGGAGCCTTAGAAACAAGATGGAAGATCTGGAGGCTGTCATGGTACAGTCAGACCTGGACATTGTGGCCATCACTGAAACCTGGTGTAATGATAACCATGACTGGGAGATGGCCATACCTGGCTACAACATATTCAGAAGAGACAGAGCAGGCAGGAAGGGAGGAGGAGTGGCACTGTATGTGAAAAATGACATAAGGGCCACAGAGATCCAGGAGGAACAAAATGGGGGAAGATACTGTGGGTTAAGCTGGAAAAGAAAATGGGGACAGCCATCCGTGGGTGTGGTCTATAGACCACCAGCCCAGGAGGAAGAAACAGATAGGGAGCTGATGCTAGCCATCAAAGGATGGCAGACAAGAATGAGGTAGTACTGGTTGGAGACTTCAATATTCCAGGCGTGGACTGGAGCATCCCAGCAGCAGTATCAACTAGGAGCAGATTTATCCTGAACTCCTTCAGGGTGCCTTCCTCAAGCAACTGGTCATGGAACCAACTCGGCAGAAGGCAATACTGGACCTTGTGCTCACAAACAGGGACAGTGTGATGGGGTAACAGTGGGGAGCACCTGGGTAACAGTGACCACCAGTCATTGTGGTTTGAAATCACAGAAAGAGCAGACCAAACCACACAAACACGTATCCTGGATTTTAGGGGGCAGACTTTGGGAAAATGGGAGATACTTGAAAGAGGCATTAAGGGAATGGGACAGGAATCAGGGTTGAGGAACAGTGGGCAGTATTTAAAATGGGGATTATAAGAACAACAGAATTATGCAATAAGCAGGTTAGCAAGAGGAAAAGGAAGAGGAGACCATTATGGTTTTCCAAAGAGGTAGCAAAGAAAGTGAAAGCCAAAAGATTGCATTCAGGCAATACAAAAGACACAGGCAGAAGGGGATAGGGAGAAGTACCAGGAGAAACAAAGTGAGGCAGGGAAGTCAGTAAGGAAGCCAAAGCTCAGACAGAAGAACACATTGCAAAATCAGTGGGTAAAGGGGACAAAACCTTTTACAGGTACATAAGTGAAAAAGAAAGACAAAGGAGGGATAGTGAGACTGAAGGGGAGGATGGGAGCCACCTGGAGGATGACAACAGTAAAGCTGACATATTGAACAGGTATTTCTGCTCAGTCTTTACTGAGGAAGAGGGGTAATGGGTCTGAAGGGAGTACAAGGGGTGAGAATGGTGCAGAAATGGACACAAGTCCCTTTCACGAGAAGGGTCCTGAAGGAACTGGAAGTAATAAGAGTTGATAAAGCAATGGGGCCAGATGGGTGCACCCAGGGTCCTTAAAGAACTAAGAGAGGTGGTGGCTGAACCTCTGGCTATCCTGTTTAGCCGATCACTGGAAACAGGGGAGGTACCCAAAGACTGGAGGACGGCAGATGTAGTCCCTTATACAAAAGTGGGAACAAAGAGGAAGCAGGAACTACAGACCAGTCAGCCTCACCTCGGTAGTGGGAAGATCATGGAAGCACTACTGAAGGAGAGATTGGTGGAACATCTGGTTGTCAATGGACTACAGGACCCAAGGCAGCATGGTTTCCCAGGGGAGGTCATGTCAGACCAACCTCATAAAATTTTTGACTGGATGACTAGGCAGGTGGATCAGGGAGGGCAGTGGACATGGCCCATCTGGACTTCAACAAGGCCTTTGACACTGTGCCACATAGAAGACTATTACACAAACTGAGAATATGGTGTGGGCAGGACAGTAGTGTGGTGGGTAGGTAACTGGCTGGGTGCAGGACACAGAGGGTGGTGATAAATGGCTGTCACTCCACAGAGGGAAGAGTGACCAGTGGGGTGCCACAGGATCAGTGCTGGAACCGGTCCTATTCAACATCTTCATCAGTGACATTGTGCAGGATCTAGAAGGCAGAATTTCACTGTTCGCTGATGACACAAAGCTCTGTAACAGAGTAGACACACCAGAGGGTGTAGACAGAATGAGAAGCGACCTGCAGAAACTTGAAGAATGGTCAGAGGTTTGGCAGTTGAAATTCAATGCAAAGAAGTGCAAGATAATGCATATGGGACACAAAACCCTGGCACAATATATCAGTTGGGGGTGAGGATATAGCATGCACCAAGCAGGAAAGGGATCTTGGGGTTATCATCTCTGATGACCTCAAGGTAGGGAAACAGTGTGAAGGCAGCAGGTAAAGCAAATAGGATGCTGGGATGTATAGGCAGGGCATCACCAACAGGAAAAGGGAGGTCATAATTCCGCTATACAAGACACTAGTGAGGCCCCACCTGGAGTACGGTGTACAGTTCTGGAGACCATACCTACGTAAGGACATAGACAGGGTAGAGAAGGTTCAGAGGATGGCAACAAAGATGGTGCATGGATTGCATCACAAGTCCTATGAAGACAGGTTGAAGGAACTGAACATGTACTCCCTGGAGGAGAGGAGGAGAGAGGGATACGATAGAGACATACAAGTATCTTACAGGAGGAACAAGGTGCAGGAAAACACTATTTTAAGCGAAAAAGATGTTCCAGGACTAGAAGGCATGGGATGAAGTTGGAGGGAGGACGATTCAGAGGAAACATGAGAAAGAATTTCTTTACAGAACGGGTGGTGGACAAGTGGAACATCCTGCCAGAGGAAGTGGTGGGGCTGAAACAATCACGGGATTTAAGAATGCATGGGATAGACATAAAGGCATTCTAGAGGTCAGGGGTAAGGAAACAGACTTAGGAAAACAAACTGAACTTACAAGCTCAAATGGGCAGACTGGGTGGGCCATAGGCCCTTATCTGCCGACACTGTCTATGTATCTATGGAACATGGAGGCGGTCGGCTCTACTGAAATGATGGTTGGAACTACAGAGACACCTGGGAGCCAGTTTACTGATAAAGATTTGGAGGATGGTGAGATTTCATTTCTACAGAGGATTTATCTGCTGCTTTGGTCAAAAATGGGACCCTTTCTGCACCTAATGTTATGGAGGACTGGCAGAGCAGCTTAAACTGCAGCTTACTGAATTAGCTCGAGAACATCAGCATGTCAGGAAACAATTGACTTCATTGCCTGCTGAGGATTTACCTGTCATTTCATTTCTCCCACTGTCACCAGCCTTGACTGTGGGTCGAGCCTTCCGGTCAGTCGGGTGAGTTTTGCATGCTGTTATCACTGTGATGCAGCCTACACAATCTTCTTGCACTGCTTGTTTAGCTGGCAGTAGTGAATCTGAAGAGATTCTGTGCCGAGAGCCATTCACAGAAGTTGAATCGCTTGTGTCACTCCGATGTTCCTCCAGTTGCTGCAGTAAACACGGTTGTCCCAGATGTGTCCACATCAGGACACGAGGCTCCGTTCCCACAGAGCAGGTGAACACCTTAACCAAAGAAGCAGGATTTGTCTTTGGGCTTCTAGCCGTGCAGCTTCTTCAGCGCACAGCATCCTGAGGTAAGATGCATTTTCAGAGGAGCCACTAAATCAAAGCGGAGTTTCAGAATTTTCCTTTTGAAAAGGACTCAGCCTCATCACAATAAGTTTGGTGAGGAAGGAAGAAAAGGCAGCTGTGATTTCTTCTAAAAGGAACTTAGGGTACTAGATGGGGTACAAACAGTCTCTTCACCCATTTGTGAAAAAATGATTCTACAGCTTCCATTGTTGTGCCCTCTTTACAGCTATTGACTGATGAAAACTGGACCCTCAGCAAGCTTCAAGTGCTGCAGGTTGGACTTTGAATGATGGATCTTGGCGACCAATGCCTGATTGGGACCCCAAGATGAATTTTCCCAAAATGAGCTGACATGGCAGCCACGTTGCCTACTTACCTGTAACCCAGAAATTCCTGTGGAGGAACAAGGGAGATGGGCCTTCTGATAGGGCCTTACAGGCCACCACTTCTGAAATTCTTATTGATTTAAGAACTGAGCAACCTGCTAAAGCTATACAAAGTAATTCAGGAACTGAGAAACCACTAATGTTCGAATTTTTTCTAAAATAAGAAAGAAGCAGCACCACACAGAAATGCAGTAAGGCTGCTTTATAAGGGAGGTTTGGAGGGCAGGCCTGATAGGCAATATGTGGGAAATGTTTATTAAAGATTCACTACATTTTTCTCCCTGGGAGGTGTTTGCCTTTATCAATATATCCGGAGAAGATAATTTTGATGTGAGCTTTCACTCAGCTTATGCCCTGGATTTATTTTGGGAAAGGTACAACCAAGTGAAATTTTCTCCCATATGGACCCCTTTTTGGTAATTCCTTAACGAAACCATTAATTAAGTTTGTTACGATAATGTTCAGGAATGAGGAGTCCACGTAGATGATATCTTATACTGGCTGTCTCAAAATGTGAGGTTTAAGTTCTCAGAAGCCATATTAGATTTAGAACAGTTTTGGACTGGGGGATGGCAGTTTAAGGTTAGGCTTAGGCAGACTGATACTGGGATCGAACATATTCCAAATTATTTTTGTTGGGTTGGGATAGTGGGTTTGTTTCTATGCTGGGCAGCCTCGGGCCTGTTACAAATGTGGTTCAGGACACATTTATCTAGTTCATGTGACAAACCTCGATGCGATAATTATGGGGAGACTGGTCATATTGCTTTCAATGTATGAATCTCACAAATGTGACCTTTGAGGAAACAGGCCATGTTTTTCTGAATGTGATTGGGCTGCAAAATAAAGCTTCTAGCAGTAGTCTGGATCTTTTAATTCAAAAGGCTCAAGACCTGGCCACAGGTGTTGTTCAGGGAGCCCAGTAAACAGTGGAGAAGTAGTTATCCCTTCTTCACATTCCCTTCTGGAGACATCTGAGGTACATCCTCCTGATGCTCCAGTAGAGATTCCCCATTCTCTCCTGTTTGTTATTCCAGACAAAGGAGGTTTTACCTCAGGAGTCTTCTATTCCTTCAATGCCTCAAGTTAGAAAGTCCTCCAGGAACCTTAAACGCCCCTTGTTCCCCTCCCTCAGTAGAAATGGAAACTAGTAATCCCTTTGCTGTGTTGTCTACTCAGTGGGCTGATTCAGTTATGGATTGTCAGGAACCAGACTCTCAACCTATACAGGATAGCCCCCATCCCCTTTCTGGTCCGGGAGGGTTATAAAAGTAAAAAGAAAGAGAAGAAAAAAGATGGTTGATCTCTAACATTATAACTGGCTAGTTTTAAACTTGGTTCTGTGAATGTTCATAGTTTATTGAACTTTAGAAGAAGGCAAGTAATTTATGATTATATACGTAGTAATTTTCTGGATATATGTCTATTACAAGAAACTTGGATGTATACTTTAGATCAGGTCAGGGTTTCCGAAGAGAATGGTGTTGGGGTCCTTCTTATTGGTCCTTTGGACAACAATCGGCAGATGGTTTAGGTTTTCTTTTAATTCTTATGAGTTTTCTTTGATAAAATTAATGGATCTAATTCCTGGGTGGTTAATGATCCTAGATGGGGTCTGGAGGTCTATGACTTGCATATTTATTAATGTGTACTGTTCACATTTGAAAGCAGAATGGGTGGTACTGTTTCAGATGATTAAACCCTTTTTAGTTACTTCCTTTGAAATTTTCCTCTGTGGTGATTTTAATTGTGAGCTTAAATCCGGGATTCAAGGATTCTGGGAAAAAGATTTATTGTGATTCTCATGCAGTATGTAATTTAATAAAATCATCAGGGTTAGTTATTAGTAGCTGCCATCAGCAAGAGGTCAAACATTTTTATAAAAACATTTATATACATTCACTGTAGACTATATTTTCTTTCAGATAATCTCCCCTTTCAATTTTACACAATTCCGGTTTCCTTTTCAGATCATATGCTACTTCAGTGCAATTTCTCCCCTCATTCTTTACCTAAGATTCAGAAAGCTCAGTGGAAACTCAGTGCACTTTTGTTAAAGACCCTGGAGTACTTCCTACTATCCTAGCATTACTTAGTGCTCGACTTTCAGTTTCCTTTTATATAGAGGACTTGGGGCAATGGTGGGGTAACACAAAAGAAGATTTGTGTAGTTTACTAAAAACCAGGGAGGTCCAAGGAAAACTTCAAATTTCTTCATTATTTAAAACTCAGCAGAGTTATATTATTTAATTTCTATTGCAAATACCTCAAAAATGATTATTCTTCTCAAATAACAACTTTAAAGCAACACATACAAGAGACAATATAATAGAGCTAAAATGTCACAGGTACTCTTCCAATTTGGTATAAAAACAGCTCCATGGTGATCCAGTATGAAGCCTTTAAGAAATTCAAAAATAACACTATTTTAGTTGCACTGTTAAATCAGGATGGACAACTGGTGGGGAACCCCAAGGTACTACATGCGGTTATCAAGACTTTTTACTCTCTCATACACCTGCAGTGGCCCCTAGTGTTGAGGACATAAGGCAATTTTGCACAAAATAAAACTTCTGGATTCTCAATTTAATAAATCATTGTTAACTTGCCCAATTACACGATCAGAAATTGTAACTGCAATTAAATCTCAAAAATTGGGTACTTCACCTGGGATGGATGCAATAACTTCTGAATTGTATAAAGAACTACCATCTGAATTTTCCAAATGTTCAGAACTGGTTTTAATTTTTTTTATCTGCTGTGGCATTTCCAGTTTGGTTTTCGAAGGGTAATTAATTTTTCTTTATAAATCAGGAGAACTGGAGACCTATTACAATTTTGAATGCCGATTATAAACTTTTACAGGAATTCTGAATAATAGGCTTAAACAATATGCAGCCACTGTACTATCACCTTCTCAATATTGTGGGCTTCTGGGAAGGAAAATTCAACATGCTCATATAATTCTCGAGATTTAATAGAGTACTCTGGTTTGTATAATCAACCTGGATGTATTGTTTCAGTGGACCAAATGAAGGCATTCAATCGAGTCTATTACTCATTTTTGTTTATGACTTTAGAACATTATGGGGTTCCTGAAGTCTTCATAAATTGGGTAAAATTACTTTATAATAAGGCTATTATTCATCAATTATACAGAGAGAAATTGGGGAGGGGTTCCAAGTGCCACTGGGTGTGCCAGGGGTGTCCCTTAAGCCCTTTATTGTATTATTTATTATAGACACATTAATTTTATTTATTTTATTTAGCTTTTGTTGACCAGGTAAGTGCACTAGACAAATCCTGCCTATTTTCAGGCACGACCCGGGGAGGGGATACAGATGAATGCCAACTGACCTTGAACCAGATTAAGCTGTTGGTGGTATTTTTTAGTGAATGAGGTAAATTTGGCCAGGACACCGGGAAATTCCTCACTCTTTTTCGATAAGTGCTATGGGATCTTTAACATCCACCTGAACTACCACCAATCCAGGCAGATAGGAACTCGGTTTAACGTCTCATCCGAAGACGGCACCTCAGAAGTGCAGCACCCTCTCATGCTGCACTACAGTGTCTGTACTGGGATATTTACCCAAGTGCCAGATGTGGGAACTGGAACCCACAGCCCTCTGATCTCCCGGCCTCAGGCGAGGTGTGCTACCTACTGAGCCAATGACACTGACAATTCAATCAGTTTCACAAAATCCAAAATGGAAAGGGTCTTATGACCTCCCTTGTTGGAAGACCTACACATACAGGCTTATGCTGATGATCTTTGTGTGTTTTTTCTACCTATGAGCAAGTGGCAGTATTTTTGGATCATATAGGTTCTTATTCTTGGGTTTCCAATTCAAAAATTCAAAAAGAAAAGTCAAGGTCTGTTTATTGGGGTTGGATATCCATCGAAATTATTATTAAGGGACTCAATTTCCTCAGATCCTATAAAAATTTTAGGATTATTATATGGGTCTCAGACTCTTCCTGAGTTGAATTGGGAAAATGCACTGGCCTCCATAGAGGGCAAAATTCAAATTTGAAACATTGAAATTATCAAAATTAAAATGTGTGCAAATAATAAAACAGTTTGTAATCCCAGGTTTATTGTATACTGCAATGATATTTCCATTACCCATATGGCTGGAAACACGGATTTGTAGTTTATTTTTCAAATGTTATGAGGTAACAGACTCAACCCTATTAAAAGGCAATACCGTATCTTGCAAAAGTAAGAGGGGCTTAGAGATGGTGGATCGGGTTATTTTTTCCATACATTATTTTCTCACAAAACATTAGAGTGGGATTATCACCAGCTACTGCTAGATATGGGTTATTAACGAAGCAGGTACTGGTTCACTATTATTCAGCCTGGCAGGTAAACCCACCTAAGCCCTCCAGAAATTACTATTGCCACAATATTTTCAGCGGTAGCAAAAAACTTTTAAATGGGGTTTATTAGCTCAAGTAGTACAGGAAAGTGCAGGTTCACAATTATATAAAATAGTAATGTCACTATTATACCCAACTGAACCGCCTTTAAAAACTGTCCTTCGACATGACAGTGAAGGTACTTCAGAGATTAAATAATCCCAGATTACCTGAATACATGTGGGAATTTGTATGGCTTTCAGTTTACGGTAGGATTGAGTTTGGGGTAATGCAAAGCATAAAGCGCTAAATGAAAGATTTTGCCCTATCTAGAGTGTATAACTCAGGAAGAAACAATGGAGCATTTTTATTTTTCCTGTACATATGCTAATTTCTTGGAAATTCTTAGCCTTAAAATGGAATATGACATGGTTATTGTATCTGGATTATGACACACTTGTTTTAGGTTGTTTTCCTCGTTAGGGGAGGTATAATTTAGAAACCTGGCAAATTTTTGTTGCTGTTTAACTTATTATTTATGGCAGGCTAGATGCCAATGGGTTGTGTATCAAAGATTGATGTCTTATGATACAGTGGGATTATTGATTCACGGGCAATGGAAAGGATTTACCTTAAAAGATTTGGGATTTTCTACTACTAGGAAGGTGACTGATTGGTGGAAGGGATTCACAAGGTTTATAAAATACAAATAGGAAGCTCAATATATATAAATTATAATGGGATAGGGAAGGGTTGACAATTTTGCATCTAATGTCTCTTTTGTTAAATGATGCTTATGTATGACTATAACACTTCTTATTTTCTATTTTATTATGTGGTTAGTTTCATGCTTAAAAAGGGGACTGTAAAACTTATTTGATCCTTTTTCTGGTTTGTATAATTTTGTGTGGCTTAACACTATTTTGTATTTATTTGGATTTCCTTTCTTTTATGATTAGTATATCATTTTGTGTGATGTAACACTGTTTGTACATATTTGTTTTGATGTTATTATAATAAAAATTCCCCTACTCTTCTGTGGGGAACCGCTGGCTTGTGTGATGGCCACTTGTGCTGTGCAAGCAGAGATGATGGAGGTACCTGAAGCAGCAGAGCGAGGTTGCTCCTATACACTCTGAAGCAATGGATTCTGAAGTATTTTGATGCACCAACTGTGAAAATAGAGTCAGTTCGAGATGAATGTCCCACTGATAGTTTATCTAAATCATTTGGTTTGTTGAGAGACTGGGAGGTTATTTCATCCAAATCAGTGAAAGTACAGGAGCCACTGCACAGATGGATGAAATGGCAGTATCAGTTGCCTTACAGCTACAGCTCCTGGAGGAAGAAGCTCATTTCAAGGCAAGACAGTGTGAACTTAAGGCTGCAATTGCGGCAGCAGATCAATGCTCTCCTCAGCGCAGACAGAACTGCCAGAAGTACAAGCTGCTAATCCAACTGCTGACGTGGCAGCTTCCCAGTCAGTGCCACTGCGGTTGTCTGCAATTGCAACGGAGAGCATTCAGCAAGTGAAGCAGGATGATCCCTAGCACAAATTTTACTTCTCTCCAGGTATGGGGCAGTCGCCCTTGTTTGTATTGGGGGAATCTTTTAAAAAGCACAGAGGGAGCCTCGTCGGGAATGGCAGCTTCAGGTACTGTGTTACCTAACCTAAGGTGAGGCTCTGTGGTTGAGGTGCTAGTAGACTGCAGAGACTCATTGACAGACTCAACGCAGTGGTTGGTGGATCAAGCTTTGATTGGGGCTGGCTGGGAAGAATCTAAATCTGTCTCCTGGGTTTCAGGGCCTTCAAAACTTTCCATTCTAACTGTGGTAAATCTGTCCCTGACACTCAGAACTGTCTAAGTACAGATGATGCTAGACTAAAGGATTGGGGTTCTGAAATGGATATTACTTCTCCCTGCATGTACCAGAAGGTCTGGAATTAACACAGAATTCAGTTCTGCCATTATTGCATCTTACGGAGACTCAATCTTGTGGGGCTAACAGATCTGTTGTTCCTATTGCCTTACCTCCTGAAAAACAACCAGACAAAAGTGTGGATGGACATGCTGAACCTGTAAAATCTTTTGCCTCTTTATTTAGATCCCCAGTTTTTCCAGCTAAGCGTCATAATGTTATTAGATTGATTTATAAGGGGAGGTTTAGCTACTTTCCTGATCGTAAGCATGTAGTTAGGGCCTTACTTAAGGGTTCCATGCATTTACCTCTGTAGAAATGTATGCACTGATTCAAGTATCTGGGAACCAGTATTTGATGTCAGTTTTAAGCAGGGAGTGGTTTGCAGAAATTCTGGTCCCTATACTACCAGTTAAAGACTACTCCATTGTGGGCTCCTTTGAGGTAGTCTCCTGACTAAACCAGCATCATATGATTACTGTTTTATTCAGAAATGAGGGGTAAGTGTCACTGACTTGGTGTACTGGCTAAAACAAAAGTGCACAGTTCAGGAAAATCCAGAACCTATCTTTGATGACGATCATATATGGAATGGAGGATGGAGAATTCAAGTGATTTTGATTACGTCTGATACTGGGTTGATTCACTTACTTAATAGTTGTTATTTGGGTAAAGGTAGAGGGTCTTGTTTCACGCTGGTCAGCCTAAGGCATGCTATCAATGTGGGGCCACAGGTCATTTGAGCAGTATGTGTGATAGATTAAAGTACTAATTGTAATGAGCTAGGCCATAGTGCAGGATTGTGTAGAAATGACCAGGTTTGCAATCTGTGTGATGAAAGGGTCACACATACCACTCCTGTCCTTCAGCAGCGTATAATCAGGAAAGCAAGCTGATTGGGATGAGCAAAGGGTTACAATAGCTCTGGCACAATGTACTAATGCTCAGTGTGCACCTCTAGGCCTCAGGACACACCTTCTGATAGGCCAGAAGCTGTTGTCTCTGCACCTGAAGACCCTGTAATGATACAGTTGTCAGCTACACCTCCAGCAGAATCACCTGTCACAGACCCTTTTCAGTGCCCCCAGCAGGTAACAGGTGTCCTGGTCTCAGCTGAGACTCCTGTTGTTGAGGCAGGCGTGTCCCAATTGGAGCACACTCCAGAATTATCCTGTCAACCCCCGAAGGTCCAGGTCAGGTCTTCCAGAGCAGAACAAAACTGGATCCAACTAGCTGCAAAAATGTCTAAAACATCTGAAACTTCTACTAAAAATAGGTTTGCTCCTTACCAATAGAAGGGGATGCTCCGGGATGAGTCAGATGGTTCTTCAGTGGTTTCTTCTTTACTGGACCTTGGTTCAGAATTAGAAGAACCTCTACAAGACAAAGCACATCCTTCTCCTGCTCCAGGAAAAATCTGGAAAGCCTAAACATGCTAGAACTACAGGAGCTTCTCCTAAGAAACCCCTTGAATGAGAATTTCTGTATTAGGGTATCATTGCTCACTTCTTTATAAATTCTAATGTCTCTTCTTTCCGTGTTCTCTGTTAATGTTAATAGCATTAAAAGTTTATGGAAGAGACAAGCTTCATATTCTCACTTACAAACTTTTTCATCAGGTATTTTCTTTTACAGGATACCAGGTTACACACTATATCTGAGCTGAAACAGGCCATTAAATTTTGGTACTCAGGCCCCACTTTTGGTCGCTTGGGGAAGATACTTGCTCAGGGTAGCGATACTATTTAAAGGTGGAGGTTCATGTCATTAAATTAGTGGATTTAGTCCCTGGTTGGGCTTTGATTCTTGATGTAAGACTTCATAATGTAATATTCCTCTCATTAATGTTTATGCAGGTCAAACAAAGGTGACTAAGATTGAGTCATTTCAGGCCATTCGACCCTATCTATACTCTGCACATCGTGTCATTTTGGGAGGCGATTTTAACTGTGGGTTGAAACTCTGGGATAGGGTAGAAATACTGTCACTAGTAAAGTATTTTGTGATAAGACTTTCCTTTCCTTTCTGCCATGGTTCAGAATGCTAACCTGAGGGATGCTTATTTTGAGAGAGTTGGGAAAGCTGACCCTACTTTTCATAGGGGCACCTTAGCCACAAAATTGATTATTTTTATTTCACCACTTTTGCAGATTTCGAGGGTAAAACTTTAGTTGTAGAATTTTCTGATTATAAAATGTTACATTTGTTATTGGATAGGTCTTAGCTCTAATGGCCCTGGTTATTGGAAGCTGAATGCATTGCTTTTAGATAAGGAAGATACTCATCAGAATTTATTGTATTTAATCCAAGCTAGAAAATCGGTGTGGGATATGTATGAGGATCCTAATTGTTGGTGGGAAGACATGATCCGGGATTTGTCCGCTGTCTTAAAATCACATGGAAAGGTGATCAGAGATAGTGAATATAGGGTTTATCTTCTGCATAGGTTACAGCTGCAAAATTGTTATCCTTATCAGCTGTGGTAAAACATGATTTTACTGCTCAAATTAAAAGTGTGAAGCACCAAATGGTGAAATACCACTTACAACATGAGCAGCATCTGCAGTATCAACATTAACCTTTTGTATTCAGGATAGGAAGGGTTCAATCTGTCCTTATGAAGGGAATACATCCAGGAATCTTAATAAAATGATGGACAGCTTGTTTGATAAGGATGGTAAATTGTGTACTGATCCTAGACAAGTGCTTGATACTGTGTCCCAATACATGAATCAATCCTTTACCCCCAAGTGCAATCCGATGGCTTGGAAGCATATCTCGATTCAGTTCCTTCTGTTGATCTCCTAGCAATTTGGTTACACCCTTAATAGCTGAAATTTCACCTCAAGAAGTAGAGAGGCAATTAAGGCCTTGGGAAATAATAAACAGGGCCCCGATTTTTCTGGTAGCACATCGGAGCAAAGTTCTGCGGTAGGGTTCTCATTTGCCACAGAACTTCTGCAGCACTCAACACCAATTTGTGGCAATTCTGCAGCACATTTTCACCCTTAATTTGTTTCCTTTTTTGTTTTTTGCCAAATCTGACTACAAGCACACTCGTAAAACAGTCATTTTATGGGTGTTTGTCACCAAATTTTCAACATAGCCAGTTTAAGACCTCTGCTCATGAACAGTATCACTGTGATTTTTAATCTGTCCGAACATTGATTTTGCCACCGACCGTGCCTTATGCGATACATGTGCTAAAACACATTTTGGATGAGATGTGAAAAATGACAGTTGTACTGTTCATAAGGAAAATGGTAAAATGGCAATACTGAAAATCTGGGTGAAAATATTAAAAATACTCAAAGTTATGAGCGTGAATAGGAACTCATAGCGCATGCACATAAAACAGTCATTTTGGGGAATATTTTCATCAAATTTTCAACATAGGGTTTTGAGAGCCTACCTCATGAACTGTGACACTGTCATTTTGTTAATCATTCCAGAAAGTTGGTTCCACGCGGTGACTGCGGAACCACCTTTCAGGACTGATTAATGAAATAACAGTGTCACAGTTCATAATAGTCAAAAACCACGTTAATTTGGTGAAAAATTCCCAGAAATGTCTGATATATGCACTAAAGTTGAAAAATCCACTTATGCCATTATACAGTTTACGGCATTTCTTCAGTTCGCGGTCGGCTTTGAAGAGTGCAGATGTGTTCCTGGTCCACGAAGATTGTTCGCTGGGCTCTGGAAGTAAGTATGGGTTGAGTTAGGGTGAGGTGGGGGTGTGGGGAGATGGAGTGCGCAGAGGGTGGCTGCAGGTTGGGAGGGGCAAAAGAGTCAATGAGGAAGGGTTTTTGTTTCAGGTTTTTTTTGATTCAGCGAGGGACTTTTGCCATGCTGGGGTGGACTCCCAGTGTGGCACCAGGCAACAGGGGGGCAGTGAAGCCGACGGGGTTGAGGCACCCCATTGACAAATGAAGCTTTTGCCATGCTGGGGTGGGCTCCCGCGTGGCACCAGGCAACAGGGGGCGTGAAGCCGATGGGGATTTGGCACCCGTCGGCAAAGGAAAACTTTGCCATGCTGGGGTGGGCTCCCAGTGTGGTACCAGGCAGCAGGGGACATGAAGCCGATGGAGTTGGGTGCCCCTGTCGGCCAAGAGACGTGTTCCATGACCCATGAGAATTCCCTGGTGACAGCATATTCTGTTGATATTTCCATGGTTTTCTGCACCCACGGAATTGCAGAAAACTCGGGCCCTGATAATAATGCACCGGTGGGGATGGGTTGACCAGGAGCTATTTAAAATTATAGGACCACATATTTTGTCAGAACTAGCTGCAGTCTTTGTAGCAATTCTACAATCAGGGTCTCCTTCCTTCATCCTAACAGGGTATATGCTAATTCATATTTTAAGTAAAAAGGGATGGACGGTACATGGACCATTGGAGGCCAATCTCTCTGTTAAATACAGACTTCAAGATTTTGGCTAAAATTCTGAATAATCAATTGTTGTTGGTAGTAGCACATATTATATCTAAGGCACAGCGTGTTCCATTCCAGGTAGAAACATCATGGAATACTTAATTCTTTTGAGAGATTTTTGAGCATGGTACTAGACATAAAGCTGAAGGCTTTGTGCTTTCCCTTGATCAAAAACAAGCTTTGATTCAGTCAGACATGATTTTGTATGGAAAGTGTTAATGAAATATGGTATGCCTTTTCAATTTATTAGCTGGATTCAATGCCTTTACAAAACAGCTACAATCACCCCTTTAGTTAGAAGTTGGAAGGGCCTATGTTGTTCAGAACAGAGGGGATGCATCAGGGTTGCCCTTAAGTCCTCTGTTATATGCCTTTTGCATAGACCCTTTGTTAAGGCTTCTTAACAGATCTGCTATTTTGAAGCCTATTGTTGTAACTTCAGTCCTCTTAGTAATAAGGCATTGGCTTATGCGATGATCTTTGTATTCTGGTGGCAGACGAGGCCTTTGTCAGTGAGGCCATAAGTATTTGAAATAGGTATAGTTCCTATTCAGGCACTAGTTTGAATTTGGACAAGTGCATAGGTGCTCAGCTTAGCTTGAGTTGCCCGTCCTGGCCTTGAAGTGGCTGGTATTAGCTTAGTGGCTACCCAACTGGAAGGTTCTTGGGGTTATATATGGTCAGGGAGACATGGGTCTCTTGAATTGGGAACCTTGTCTTCTTCATGGAAGAGCTTTAGTTGCTCAGTGGAATGAATGGAAGTTGAGCAAAGTAAAAAGGGACACCTGATTAAAACTTTTCTTCTTCCAGTATTTCTTTATATCAGTTATGTTTTCCTCCAACTTGTCAACTGATAACTGCTATTTATAGTCTCTTTTTCAAGCTGTATGTGGCAGAAAACTAAATCTGCTTAAAAGGAATATTTGTATCTCACAACAGAATGGGGGTTGGGAATGGTGAACCCCATTCTATTTTCTTATAGCATCTTTATGTATGCAAATTTTAGGCCATTGTTAATTTTTTTAATCAGAGCTGGGTGTCTTGTGTTTTTGCAGAATTGTGGAACTTGGTTTAGGCAATGGGATGGGGAACTAACTGTACTACATAGATCTCCAAATGTGCCACCCTATACAAGGGAGACTTTTGTATATTTAAATGTTGAAAATAACTAGTCACCTTTTATTGTCCAAACAAAGGAACGACCTATACAACTGGGTGATGTGGACTCAATTTAAAGAACCTGAAACTTTCCTAGATGTCCACTTCAGCATAGAGAGGCACTTTTGGTTTTGTTGAACACCCCAGAATTCCAGATAAATTAAAAGACTTACATTGGTTGAGCTGTCATGATAGGATTAACATAAAGGCTAATCAAAAACATAAACAAATGACTGAGTGGTTCTGTGTCAGACCTGGATGCATCCAATAGCTGAAACAACTGAACACCTTTTTTACCTGCATAGATGTTAAATCTTTTGGTCCCTGTTGGCAACTGTCTGGTGTGCCCCATGGTTTCAGTGCCTTAACATGGAAGCACTAATGTGAGAGTATATACCCAAGAGGTCACTGGCATGTTGAAACCTTCAAGGAATTATTAGTGATTAAGTGGTTTATTTGGAATAGTAGATGTTTGTTTGCTTTAACAGAAATTAATGTCTCATAAAGAACTTATAGATAAAGTTACAGGGGAATTACAAGTCCAATATAATGAGGATGTTCGGTTTTGCATTCTAAAACTTTGCTTAGGATCTGGAGGAACATGCCCTGGGTGATGGATTCTGATGTGCCTGTGACTTGGTATGTTGAGGGATGCGGTGATATTTCATGCTGTTTAGTATGGTTTGTAAGATAGCTTTGTTCAGGGATTATATTGTATTCTTTGTTTTACACAGATACCTTTTTGTTTTCTCCTTGTGTTCCTTATTTTTCTTTTCATTATGGTGAATTAACCTTTTTTTCTTTTAGAAAGGCCTGCTTAAGTTTCATCAGATATGATCATGCTGTTTAATGATTGTTTAATATTTCCTTAATTACTACTCCGTGTTAGGCATGACTGACTTGTGATGTAATTTTCCTTTTGATTGATGTATGTTTTGTATTCTAGTATGATTTTTCTTCTTCAATAAACTCCCTACTCTGTGGTAGGGGAGCCTGGACCATGGCTTCGCCTCAGAGTGTGCTCAGTGTGCTGGTGTACCTAAAGGAGAACAGAGCTCCGCTCCTGTAGGTCCAGCTGTGGAGCCTATCTTGCCTAATTTGTCTGTGTT
Organism: Neoceratodus forsteri; assembly: GCA_016271365.2. NCBI lineage: Eukaryota > Metazoa > Chordata > Ceratodontiformes > Ceratodontidae > Neoceratodus > Neoceratodus forsteri. Next base: position 1,321,307,909 of record CM028132.1, read on the forward strand.
GGCTGACGCTGAGAATATGGATGTTTCACCTGCTCTGGCTGTGGAAGGTACTGATTCTGGGTTTCTACTCTGGCTCAAGAAGCTATTCCTTGTTAATCAGCAGCATGTTTTGTCATTATTGGCTGCAGAAAATGATTTGCAACATGGATCTTCTTCTCCTACCACTGATTGTGCTGGGCCTGGTAAGCTACCTCCTTCTGTACTGAGTGGTCTCCTGCAATTATGCTACACTCATCTGCTGTAATGCCCTCTCCTACTACAGTGTGTCACCCAACTACTGTTCCCCACTCTGATGAATTTGCATCAGAAGAATGCCACCTGTGAATTGGCAGCTGTGGGGCTTCCTACTTACCACCTGTCGTTACTCAGCCTACTAGTTTGGCGGTTGCAACTATGCTTTCACCTGTAGTTCCTATAGTTGCTCGGCATGTTCCTACCTGCTCATCTCGGCCTGCTGCTGCATCTCCTGTGGTCTCTGCACTGCCAGTGGTTGCTTCACCTATCTCACCTGGGTGACATGCCTCACTCCTTCTTTGGAACTTTGCTTGGGGAGGCGGGTTGGAAGCTTGGGACTGAGGGTCATTGGGTGCCTGATCTGGTGCATAGTCCAATTCCTGGATCATGCACTCATCCTGACCCTATAGATTTAGGCACTCAGAAGTCTACCACCTTGTTTGTTCCTTTTACCACTGACTCGGATTTAGATCTCCATGCTATGGATGTGCAGCCTCCTGTAGTGGAGTTGCAGTCCTCTGACAGCCTCTTCTTCGGCTGATGAGGGTACAAGCTCCAAGCTCCCTACTTGGGGTAATGTATGGAAACTGCCTTCCCCTTCCTGATATACCTCCTGATCCCAGAGACAGAATGAAGGCTACTGGGAAGAATTTTGGAAAAAGGGCTCTTTCAGGACACCTTCTCCATTGAAGAGGAGGAATGCTGTTCATCTTCAATATCTAAGTGACTGTCGCTTGCCCCTGATTGTATTTATGTGGGCAAAACCCTATAAAGGGTTCTTTGTATTTTTCAAATGAGGTTCATGCTTTGTTCATATTTCTGGACACACCTTGTTTGACATTAGTTTTAAGACCCTGCAGGGCCTGAACAGGTTTTGGACTAAGTATGAGACTCTCTGGTATTCTGCTTTATGGTTGCCTCTTGTGCTATCCCTCTTACTCGTCCTGCAGTTAAAGTTATTACCATTTATTTCATAATGAAAATGTAGCAGTGCATGATATCTCCATTGGTTACAACAAAAGATGTGCGATTTTGGGAGCACCACAACCTATTTTAACTCCAAACATTTTTGGACTGGTGGTGGAAATTTTGGGCCCATTCATTTACCGAATAGCCAATTTTAAGGCATAGAGTGGGGTCATTGTTTTTATGTGGGACAGCCCCTTATATACTTTAAATGTGGTTCTGGCTTGCATTTAAGTGCTGCCTGTGATAGGTTGCATTGTTCCCTGTGTCTTTCTTTTGGGCATGCTAGTCAGGATTGTACTAGTGAATTGTGTTGTAACCTCTGTGAGAGCCAGTGCATGGTTTTCGTACATGCCCTTGGGCTACTCATAACCGGACTGATTGTCCTAATCAGGATTCCTCCATACTGAGGCTCAAAAAAGGATATCGCTGCTTCTAAATCCATCCCTGCTCCTGCTGCAATTGTCCCTGATCCCCACCCCGAGTCTAATGGAGTGCTTGTGGAGCCTTCTGGCCCCCCCTACCCTTTGAAACATCTGCCTTGGATATTGTACCAACATTTCCTCTGGCCCCTGAATCTGTCTCCCTCCCATTGTGTCTCCTGCAGCAGCTCCAACTGCTGTGGTATCCGATGGGGTGGTGGAAGATAAGCTGGTAATGCTGCCTCCTGATTTTAGTGATAAAGCGAGCGAGCACAAAAAAACTTAAGACTAGGTCTAAGTCATCTAAGGCTTCTTCCCTTAGGGTGGGGATCCCTTGACTAATAAATTTGCTGTTCTCACTGGTAAATTTCAATCTTCGGATCTAGGGTGACTCGGATACCTTTTCCCAGACAATCCTCTCTTCTGACTCTGAGGGTGATAGGTCTAGGGATGCTAGTTCTCTGCACAAACCTCAGAAACCTGGTATTTGACTCCATCGTAGTACTAGGTCTGGGAAAATTACTTGATAGTTTCTTTCCCATTTTGTTTTGCTGCTTTCATCTTTGACATATGGCATTTCCGGTTGAGCTGAGTGTTGCTACTCTCAATGCGAATAGTGTGAAAATGCTCGCAACGCCTGTTGACATTTTCTTTGTTGCAGGATTTGACTTATGATATTTGTTTACTTCAGGATACCCAGCTGAGCACCCTGTCTTTGATATCCTTGGCTAAAAGCTTTGGTGCTGGGGCCCTTCTTTTCTTTTTGGTGTTGACACATGTGATGGTGTTGGGATTCTGTTTCGTGGGGATGGTTTTAGGTTGCCAGATTGGTTGAGAGCCCTTCTTTTGGATTTTACTTATTAGCACACTTATTGGAGATAGATTAATGTTTATGCACCTGTCACTAAGAAAGGTAGAGTTGGCCTGTTTCTGTCATTTAAACCATATTTGTTTATGACTAGACATGTTATTTGGGAGGTGATTTTAATTGTGTGATTTCTAAATCTGACAGGGGAGCACATACTGATAAAGATTTCTGTGACTCCACTTGTCTTGCTCGTATCCTTGCAATGAGTGGACTGCAGGATTTTTATCGGGTTTGTCATGCACTGGGTGGAAATACATTTTAAAGGCCGTCTTTCTACAAAGATTGATTTTTCTTTGTTACTGCAGTTGCCGAGTTGTTCGTGCAAGAACTATCCCTGCTGAAACTTCAGATCATGTTGTCTTGCTGACTACTTTGGAGGTAGGACCTCATGCTTCCACTGGGAGGGATATTGGAAATTCAGTGTGACTTTACTGGATGATGCCCTTTTTGTAAGCAAGGTTCGTGACCTTCTACATGCCCGTATGTCTGTAGCTGGGCTTGCAGATAATTTATGCACATGGTGGTTTGATACCAAATGAGACTTGAAGTAGCTTGCTACCTCTTTCTTGAAGGCAACTTCAGTTATACACTATAAGAGGTATCTGGCCTTGAGATCTCATTTAGAAATGCTATATACTGCTATTAATACACAAAAGCTTAACCTCACTTCTCAAGTACAGGCTGTGAAAAAGAAATGGAAGACCTACAATATTCCAGGGCTTCCTCCTCTTGCATGAACATAGGGTTTATTCTCCTGGTAAGAAGGGCTTAGGAGATGCTTTTGCCTGTTGTGCTAAGAGAGCTTCCGATTGTGTGTTTACAGGGTTTTAGGTTTTGACGGTAGTATTTCTACAGTGGTACCAGACATTTTGCAGAGAGTTACTGATTATTTCACTGATTTGTATTCAGCCCTATTTTGGATAACTAAGGATACTGCCCTGGTATTGATGGTTTGCCATTGAGTTTTATAAGACTTGCATTTCTTTTCTATGTGACATTCTTACAACAGTTTTCAACTGGTGTTTATTAAATCAGGATGTTGATTTTCATTTCTGTGTTTCTGTAAAATTTTGCTTTTAAGAAAGGGGAGAGACAGGACCTTCATAATTGGAGGTCTTTGAATCTCTTAAACACTGATTTGAAGAGTCTTATGAAGATCCTGAACTCTAGATTGTTGCAAATAGCCCCTTCCCTGATTTTTTGAATCAAACATGTTCCATTATGGGTGGAACCATAGATAATAACTTACTGCTGCTTAGAGAACTGACTGAACTGGGAAAAGCTGATGCTATTTCTGGGATTCTCATGTATTTTGATCAAGAAAAGGCTTTTGACTGGGTCCCCATTAATTTAGGTTTCAGGTTTTGAGATCCTATGGCATTTCTGATATGTTCATTTCTGGCTTGTTTTGTTGTATAGTAATGCTTCAGCCCTGCCCTTATTAATGGTTATTTGGGTTTTATATCCCTCTTCATAGAGGGGTTTGGCAGAGTTGCCCCATGAGCCCACTTCTTTATGCTTTCTGTTTAGACCCCTCGTTGAGGGTGATAGATCAGGACTCCCTCATTATGGGGATTTGTCCTCAACATTCTTCAGTCTGTGCTAAAGTATCAGTATATGCTGATGATGTATGTGTTTTTGTTGCTGATATTCCTTGGGTCATAGGGTAGTACAGCATTTTACTACCTACTCAGTTGTAGCAGGGCCTTTGAACAAATCCAAGAGTTTCTTGTACTCATTGGGTTCATTTTCCTTAGCTGTTGCCCATATACAAGACATTGCCTTTCAGCAAGGTCCCATAAGATATTGGGTATTTTGTTTGGTCTGGGCGATAATGCATTATTGAATTAGAATGCTAAATGTGAGGTTGCCAAACAATGAGTTACAATCTGAAAGGTTTGACAACAGTCGAAAAAGCTAAGGTTGTGTTGGTGAAGATGCTTTTGCTCCTATTTTATATATCTCAGTGTTGTTTATCCTTTGCCTTACCTTTAGAAACTACCCTTCTTAGTTTGTTTTCCAGGTCATATGGGAAGTCGTTTGAAACCGATTAAAAGGGATGTGTTGTATCTCCTTTTGCACAGGGTGGACTAAATTGTACTAATCCCATTACATTTTATTACAGTGTTTTTTAATTAGAATTTTGTTGATTTGACCCAGACCTCAGCCTGCTATGTGGGTCCTTTATGCTGATCCTTGGCTTGGTTCATTGCATAGCTTATGGCACTTGTTACCAGGTAAGCCATTGTTGGTTTCATCCTTTCCTATATTTTTATGAAATGCTGTTAAAAACTGAATAAGTGGAAACACTGTGTCCATCTGAAGTTTTGTCCCAGCCTAGTAGATCTATTTATTTTGTTTACAATCACAAGCTCATTCTATTTCCCTGACATTTAAAGGTGTTCCTGAACTGTATTATGATCATGTGAAGCTTAGTTTGACTGATAAGCTGATCCCCCTAGAATATGGGATGTCTTGTGGCTTAGTAGCCATGGTAGGCTTCAGGTTAAGGGTAATGCCAAGCGTAAGATGCTTGTAGATAGGTTGTACCAAGATTGGCCTGTGTGGCCCAAGAAACCATGGATCATTTTTTATTCAGTGTCCTTTTGTACAGACTTTTGGCATGACCTTTCTGTACATTGGAATGCTGGATTTTAGCGTGTTATTACTTAGCTGAAGTTGTGGGTGGTTTCCTGTTGCATCATACTGGTTTGATGCTGGTGCAATCGACTTCTCTTTGCACTGATTAAGTTTAATTTATGACAAGCCGATTTAAATTTGCTTTGCAGCAGGTTTGCTTACTGCCTTCAAACATTATTGAATGGTCTCATTTGATTTATGACAAATGGTATGCTCGTGGAAGACTATTCCTTTTATGAAAGATATGATAGGATGAATTGCTTTGTCCCACAGTTAATGGACTGTTTATCTATATGCTTGTTTGTAATTGTTATTAGTTTTATTTTGTTTGTTTCCTTTTCAGTTTTTCTCTTTCTTCTTTCTTTATACCTTACTTTGTATGATTATTTGCTTTTCATTTTTATTGGTTGTATATTTATTGTTCTGTTTCTTTAATAAAACCTTCCCTACACTTTTCGATAAGTGCCATGGGATCTTTAACATCCACCTGAACTACCACCAATCCAGGCTAATGGTACCTTGGTTTAATGTCTCATCTGAAAGACGTGTGGTGTGAATGCAAACAGTCTTGTGACCCCAAACATTTCTGATCATATTAGAGGACTATCCAAATACCCTATTGAGAGTGCTCAGAAAGGAAAAACAACCTTTAAATCTTTATTACTCTGGAACCAATTAACAATTTTTCATGAAACCTTCGAAGGTACTACCTCAGCAAAGCTGCTTCAACCATGAAAGTTTTGGAAAAAATCCATACTGTCTAGGCTGTGCATGAGAGCAAATAAATATGTAGCAGTATAAGAAAAACACCACAGTTCATTAAAAATTAGCATTCCTTATCTCAAAACCTGCAAGAGCTGTCATCATGAAGCCTCACACAATATAAGAACATGCCTTTGAGACAACACATGCCAAATTTGGGGAATTTTGTCAAATGCCTCCAAAGTTATTAAAATGCAAAATTGGGGTTCAACATTAAATGCCTTATTCAACCCTAGCTATACTGGTGCTACCATGCCAGTTATATCTACTGTATAATACATATTTATGCTGTAGACATGACATGAAAAGCTAATTATCTAGGGTGATGCTGGAATAATTTCATTTATGTACACAGTAAACACTTCATAGTTGTTAATGTTCATAGTAAACACATCAGTACACCTCTTCCCAGGCCAGCTGGTTGGCTGGCACTACTGCTATACCTTTCAGATTGCCATAGAAACACATAATAATAACATTAACAGAAGCAACCATTTGGTTACAGGTCTGCTTCAGGACTTCTACAAACACTATCCACCTCCTCACATCTAAACCAAAAACAGTTAACTGGCAGCACAAGTACTCACTTTCTTTCTTTTACAAGTTTTTGTTTTATAAAGACAAACCACATACTGCTCCTTTTCCTCCTCCCCACTTGCCCCCTCTCAGCTCTGTCTTTGGAGCACTGAACAGTGCCTCCTTATCATGTGTTTCTCATGAGCTCAATCATAAAAAGCAATCCTTTTATGGCTGCAGTGGCGTAGCCCTGCAGATGTTTTGCTTTAGAAAAGGACTCCTGCATAAATTACCTTCCAAACAACATGACAGAGTGTTAAAATGGTGTCCTCCACTGAAGCCTGATTACTACACTGCCTGTGTGTGTATGGGATCTGGAGAGCACTAATTTTCCTCTGGCTTGAGAAGTTAATTTCCCCTCCTGCAAGGCATCAAAGAGGCAGGACTTTGTCTAGGGGCGTGACCAGGACACCTGGATGGACAGGTTTGGGGAGAAGGGCAAGCAGGTGCCACTCACTAGGGTAGGTAGGTGTTCCGGGGAGGCAACTTGCAGACAGGGATAGAGGATATACCTCCTCACTTCTCCCTTTCCTAGTTTGCAAGAACAGCCTCAGAGAGAACATCAAGTGTTTTGTCAAAGAACATACCTTAAAGCAACAGCAGAAAGTAGACTTTGTGAAACCTGAATCCTGGAACATTCTGGTAAGTGCTGAGTTTTGATGCTCTGACATTTATAAAAATAAATGAATATGGTCTGCATTCAAATTACAATATATTTTGTGATACACTTTACTCCCTCCACTGACACTGCATCATTTCAAACTGCAACACTGGGGCTGGTAGTATGTCATTATTGCCTGGAGGTTATAGTAAGGAACTCTGAATGAGCTCTGTACATCCAGCAGACAGAGTTGAATTCTGCATGTAGGACAGCTATCAGTAGCATGTGACCCTAGCAGGATAATCAGAAAATATAAGCTGTTCCCCATCCTCATTATGGCAACATGTTCACCTTGATGTAAACACTGGATCAAATGCAATCTGATTTTAGTACAAGGAAAATTATTACCAGCAGAATAATAAAAAGTGGAAATATTTTTTGTTTTATCAATGATACCAACTGGACTTGTAATTCATATAATCTGAAATGGCAAATACTCACATATCTAGTGTATTGTACAGCTGGCAAATGTTTACATGTTTTATGCAGTGATGTAATGCTCTCCTGTAAAGTAAGAGCTGCTATTTAACTGAAATAATAAATAAATAAATAAATAAATAAATAAATAAATGAAATGATAAGTGCTAAGTCTTTTTCCTTCACTGCTTATTAAAACAGTGGATCCATATGCACATTTTGGTGATGTAAAATGTGTTAGCTTACAAGCATATATTACATTGTGTTAATTACACAGTGGTTGAACAATTTTCAGACTGTTGTACAGTTATGTAATATTGATTCACATAAGAGCATTATGTGTAATGTCAGGCATATATTAGAAAAGGAAAGAAAATTTGTGGAATTAGGTATGTAAATGGTATACCCATAAATGAAGTAGTTTAAATGAGGGAGGGAGCAATCTTAGACCTGGTACTCTCAAACAGGGACAGAGAGAGGCTCAGATCTAGAAGTGGGCAGCCATCTGGGAACAAGTGACCACCAAACAGTGTGGCTCATGATAACACAGCTGTAGAATCAAGCCATACAAAAGTGAGGTATTGGACTTTAGGAGGGCTGACTTTGTCAACATGGGAGAGTGCCTCAGAAAAGCACTAGCAAACAGGCAAGAAGGAGAGGTGGAGGAACTATGGGAAACATTAAAACTGCCATCACAGAGACAGCAAGTCTTTGTGTCAAGCAAATAAACAAATCAAAACAAAGAAGAAAACACCATGGTTCTCAAAAGAGGTGGCGAAGAAGGTTAGAGAGAAAAGACAGCATTCAGGAAGTACAAGAAAACACAGAAGGGCAGGACAGAGAACTGTACCACTTAAAGCAGAAGGAAGTGGAAGGCAGTCAGAACAGCAAGGTCCAAACCGAGGAAAAGATAGCCAACTCAGTTAAGAAGGAGGATAAAACCTTTATAGGTACAATAGTGAATGAAGAAAGACCAAGGAAGGGATAGTGAGGCTTAATAAAGGGGAGGTGGATGGGCCGAGAGGTACAGTGAAAAAGCAGGGATACTGAACAAATACTTCTGCTCAGTATTCACAAAAGAAGAGAAGGAGGAGGTACCTAATCCAATCAATAGAAGCACTGTGGATGGGGTTGATACCAGTCTTTTCACAGAAGAAAGGGTTCTTTTTTTTCAAATCAAAGTTTATTATTTTACACACAAATAAGAACAGATAAAACCATGATATTCTGAATTGTACATGAAACCGGAGACAGTCCTTCACTGCATACATTGGAGCTGTTCTCCCCCACCTATTCCCCCATACTAACCCCCAATCAGCACAGCTCAAACTTATCAAATAGATAATCAAACCCTAACTTCAATAGTAAGGTAAAATGTACAAAATGACAAGCAGCGATACAAAGGTTCCCAAATTTTCTTATATCTATTCATTCTGTTGCTTAAACTAGCCACCATTTTTTCCAGCCTGAGATTAGCCAGTAATTCTTTGAGACATTCAGAATAAGAAATATCTCTGTCATCTTTCCAGTGTCGGAGAATAACCTTCTTTACTGATAGGGAGATCAATGCCATATAATACCATCTTGAAATCACTGAAATGAGGGTATAATCACCTAAAAGGCATACCTCAGGAGTAAAGAGATCAGAGAGGCCCAATAAGGGATCCATCCTCTGTTGAATATCCCTCCAGAGGGTGGAGGCCTTGGGACATGCCTAAAATATGTGATAAAGTGAGCCCTCTGCCTGCTTACAGCGAGAGCAAGTAGGCGAATCAATAAGACCGTACTTATATAATTTTTGGGAGTATAGTATATGTTATGGAGAATGTGAAACTGTGTAAGTGGTAATCTATCCTGAGTAATGTTTATGACAATTTGACCACAATACTGCCCAATCTATCTCCAAATCAGGAAGATGAAGCCCAATATCTCCAGTGCAAACACAGCCGATATTTATAATTATATAAAATTTTATAAATGTTGGATACAGAATGATGTCTACGGACATAAGTCGCTTACATCCATAAGATTACTCATACTTCTTTGGAGTGGTGTGGTCAAACACCTTCATTATTAAGTGCTTTAACTGAAAAGCTTTAAAAATAAACTTACTGGGAATATTAAAATTATCTAGTATTTCAACAATTGAAAGCCAAGAATTATCCAGGGCAACAAACTGAGAAAGCTTAGCATCTTCCAGTTGAGGGACCCACTTAGGCGAGATTGGCTTATTGCTTATTTTTAAATTAGAGTTACCCCAATAGGTTGAGCTAAATCTAGAGTATGAATATATTCCATGAATGAACATATCTGGAGTGCACTCTGACCGATGTCGCAATGGGGGTTGATTTCAATGGTGGAGGAAGGCACCAGTCTGACATGAAATAGTGATGCTTATGAGAGACCACTCCATTTAATTAGAGATAGCTCAATTTTGAGCCAGATAGGTACAAAGCCAGTGGAGTTCGCTTCTCCCATCTGCTTCACCCATCTCATGTACTTTGCCATATGACTCTCCCCAATAATAAAAATCAAGTACGGAAGGCAGCTACCCCTTTATCTTTGGGAGCCGCCAACTTGTGAAATGAAATCCTAGGTTGTCTATTAGCCCAAATAAATTTTGTTATCAGACCATTAATTTTACAGAACCAGGTAATAGATATCCAGTTATTGAGCAAATACAAAGGGTAAAAATCCTAGGAAAGACATTCATTTTAATTAAATTCACTCAGGCCAAAGCAAGATAGATAATTTGGCCCACCTGTCTAAATCAGCTCCTAAAGTATTTACTAGGTCATCCAAGTTCAACTTATGAAGCGAAGCAGGATTTCTGACAATTGAATGCCTAAGTATTTTAAAGAGTTCGAGCTCAAGACATACCTGTCTCTACAATACTTGGTTTAATCACTTTATGGTTAAGCGGAAAAACAAGGGACTTATCAATATTTAATTTGTAATTGGAAAAATAGGAAAATTCTTCTATGATGGCTAACATGGCAGGTATTGACTTATCTGGGTTAGATAGCTGTAATAATAAGTCATCAGCATAAGCCGATACTTTAACCTCATATCCCTGAATAGTAATTCCTTGAATCATCGACGAAAATTTTAAGCGGTGAATAAGGGGCTCCAAATATAAATTGAAAAGTAAAGGTGATAAGGGCAGCCTTGTCTAGTTCCTGATTGCAACATAAATCTTTTCAAAATAACCCCATTAGCCATTACTCGCTGAAGGAGGTATTATAAAGGGCTTTAACCCATTTTGAAAAGTTCAGGAAATTTATAAGCATTAAGGGCCCTAAATAAAAAGTTCAATCTACCCTGTTGAACACCTTCTCAACAGCCAGAGAAATCAAAGCAGCTGGAAATGAAGCATCTCTAGATACCGAAAGGATGTGCACAAGGTTCGAGGTGGTCCACTGAGAGCACCCTTTCAGGAATCCTACTTGCTCAGGACCAATAAGATTGGGCAAGACTGAAGTCAAACCATCCACTAAAATTTTAGCTAATATTTTGATACCCTGATTCATCAGGGATATTGAAGCGATAACTCATGGGTAATTCTGGATTCTTCCGGGTTCCAATATTAACACAATTAAAGCCTCCCATAGAGTAAGATCCACCTGGCGCCCGATAAAATGTACTGAAATAAAGGACATAGCAACGGCAATAACTGATCTTGGAATATCTTATAAAATTAGCTGAGAAACCATCTGGGCCAGGCGACTTATCTGAGGGTAAATTTTTAATAACCCTAGAGATTTCTTGGATGTTATTGGGGACATTAACCATTCCTGCTGAGAGTCTGAAAGTGAGGATAAACGGATGCTCTAAGTAATTATCTAGGCAGTCTTCAGATACTAACTTTATTTTAGGGTTGTATAAGTTAATATAGTACCTCTGGAATTCCAGAACTATATCCTCCGAGATGTTTTAGGACATCATCTATGGATCGGATTGACGGAATATGCCTATTCACTTCCAGCTGTTTGATCTGGAGTGCCAATAATCTTCCGCTTTCACTCCCTGATCTGAATAATTTGCCTTGGCTTTGAGAATCGCAAATTCAGCCTTATCCCTTAGTATTTCCAAATAATCCTCTTTTAATTTAACCAGTTCCTGCTGTGTTAATTCAAAAAATTATGGGAAAGTAGTGACTCCTTTAAACGGATTTGCTCAAGAAGAGAAATTAGTTTCTTATCTTTTTCTTTCTTTCTGTGTGTAGCCATACTGATTAACATGCCCCTAATGAATGCTTTAAAAGCACCCCATATTAGGTCTGGTCTGGAAATAGAGTGGATGTTGGTTACAGTAAAATGCTCTATGTGTTTACTAATAATTTTAACAATATGGGCATCTTTTAACAATTGATTATTAATCTTCCACAGGAGATTTCTTAGAAGAGTTGAGAGGGCAAGCTGACAGGTTATCAGCACATGGTCAGAGGGTGGGCCCAACTTTATAGAGGCTTCTATCACTCCCAAGAGAAGAGCTTGGGAAAGAAAGATATAATCGATATACGTAGCTGTTTTGTGTACTGGCGATAGAAAAGTAAATTCCTTCTCTGAACGGTGTAATACTCTCCAGACATCCACATAGCATAATATTCTATAAGCTCCTGAAGGGCCCTTTGAGCAGGGGTGGTCTCTTCTCACAGGAGAAGAACGGTCCATTAATGGATCCATAACGGTGTTCATATCTCTCCAATGATAATTGGTAAGGAGATATAGGGATATAGCAGTTCAGTTAGCTGTACAAAAAGTCAGGGAATCTACATTAGGCCCATAAAGAGTTCCCAGGAGAACTTCGGTGGCATATAAAATACAACAAATAAACAAAATCGGCCCTGCAGGTCCTTCAGCACCTGCTTAGGAACAAATGGAACTTTTCTATTAATTAGGATCAATACCCGGCCCTATTAGTAGCACTCCTGCAGAAAATACATAACTAATCTGCTGCCTTCTCATGCAATTGGCTTCTGAATCCAGTAAGTGTGATTCTTGTATTAAGGCAATGTCTATAGACAATAAGGCAAGGTGCTTAAGGACCTTATATTGTTTCACACGCTGCCTTAATCCTTTAACATTCCACGTTGCAATTTTTATAACATTAGCCATTATTACATGTTCCTTATAATATAAGATGTGCAGGTATTAAATTCCGAGAAAACTCAGTCCTGAAAAAGTCCACAAGAGCTGTGCTGATTCCCACCCCAAACCTCATTTATCCCTCCCCTCCAACCATTTTGAAAGCCAACCATGAAATACCCCTCCTCCCCATCCAATCTATCACAGGTTTCGCTCTGCAGCATACCAGTACCTTTGCCCCTCCCCAGCCACCCTTAGATATCCTCAACTTAAATATAAGAGTAATGGGAAGGCACATACATTTTGGATATCCTTCAGAATAAGTTTTGAAACCAATATAGTCGAAGAGAGTCCATATATACTTGCTTCAAATCTATCCATTGGTTATATCTCTCTCAAAATTAAGTTTGAATGTTTGGTTCGTTTTTGCAATTTAAGAAGAATAAGCCCCAACAGAATAAAATATATTGGAATGATCTGCCTGCAACCTCATAGAAGTGGAATTCCAAGCTAAATCAACTTTATGGCCCACATACCTTGTGTCAGTCTGCTATTTAGAGGCTTAGCATAGCCTGCTGGCTCTTATAGGGATTGCAGTGAGCAAAACCAATTATGTTCCCCTACCTCGAGTGCTAAAAAGAATTTGTTTTGCTTTGAAGCTTAATCTAATTTCCTTTTAAGCCAACCCATTTTAGACTCTATTGACATTGTCCTGCCTGCTTTGGTATATTAGCCTTGAAGTTAGGAATCAGCTGGATTTACTACAATGTGGGTTGTTATAATTGCATTCCTTGAAAATTAACTTTGGGAGAAAAGCCCATTTATATAGCCCATACAGCGGTTTCAAGCCAATGCAGGTAGCTATCGACTATCGTTGAGTTTGAGTGCTGCAGATCCTTTATAACTTACAAATCCCCTGAGACAGTACATGCGGGTTAATACATCCACAATCCCTTAAAAGTTGAATTACAAATTAAATTTTATGTACCCAATATACGCAATGTCAGCCTACCATTTAAAACCTAAGATAGAGTGATGACTCCCTCTAGTGATCATATTAAGCAACACCAGGTATGCTCCCTAACCTCGGAGCAAAAAGGAAAAATTATTTTTAACTATAAAACTTAGCCTAACTTCTCTTTCAATCTAAGCCTTTTTAACTTCTAATGGCATGATCCTGCTGGCTTTGATGCGAACTGTCTGCTTACCAGGAAGCCAATTAACTAAGCTCACTAATATTTCTTCAGCCCTCCATTTTATTTCAAAAGAAAAAAATGTGCAAAGCTCTGAAGGTGCTTTGCCGACCTGACTACTATAGTGTAATCTTTAATTTCAAAATACTAAGAATCAGGGTATTTGTATTACAAGCTAGTTTGATATAGTAACAGCCTTAACGATTAAAATTCAGAGAGAGGTCTATTACGCCCCTGTAGTCAATTTTAACACATTGAAAATAAATAATTATCAGCTAGTCTATTATTCCCTCTGAAAATCAACATAAACAAAGCGAACTATATTTCCTTCCTTCATCGGGAACTAAACACTAAATATGTCCTTTATTAAGAGAATTTACACAGTTTATCAACTCAGATCAAGTCTTTTGATCTCTGATGAAGTTAGCATGCTTCTCTTGCTTTCGCTATGCTGAGGAAATAGGAAGCGAGCAGAAGGTACCAGCTGATATTACTCCAGCAAACTCTTCTCTCTAAATAATAAATGATAAATTTCAGAAGCTGATTTCCAAACCATTACATCGAAGATGCTTTTAAATTCAAAAATTAGCCATAAATGTAACTCAAACTTCCGGAGCAGTTCAGGGAGCAATTCCTTCAAGCCAGTATGAGCCATCTCCAGATCATTAAAGCTGTGCTGGCGCCCAAAATAGAGACTTGCAACCGCACGGATACAACATTTAAAGTGGATTCCAGCTACTATTAACTTTGATACATAGGGATGAAAGGCAGGCGCGCTGCGGACAGTAGCTGGTAGATCTTGGGCCACTCTTACTTTTTGCCCTCCCAGGTGATACCTTGCACTTCTCTGGCTTTCTTCAGAAAATGCTGGTGCTCAAGGTAGTTAAGGAACCTGAAGATCAGGGGTCTCGGTGCTGATCCAGATGGGGAGGTGGTCAAGGGCCCTATGTGCCCTCTCTATAGCATACTTGGCCCCATAAGGTGAGGGGTCAGCCACACGCTCCACAAACTTTTGGATGAAGATAACCGCATCTTGCCCCTCTTCAGCTTCGGGCAATCCTATCAGAACTGTATTATTTCTTCTGCTTGACCCTCAAGGTCCTCCAGCTTAGACTCCATCTTAGAAATCTTCTGCTTCTTAGCTATCAACTCCGACTCTACTTTGCCAACTCTTTTTTCCAAGGATGAACTTTAACACCGCATCCAAGGTTCACCATGTTACTTCTTCAAAAGTAGATGACAACATTTAATTTCAGCCATCAAAGACATGATCTCCTCCTTGAAAGGCTTGAATTCAGCTAGAAACCTAGCCAAGGTTAACGGCTCTTGCTTGGCAGGATTAGGAGTTACCTCACCGGGTCAGCTGCGCTTGCAGGCCTAGGCTTCTTAGGGTCTTTCTTGGGGTGGCAGGCGGCGTTCTTTGGGGAGACTCTTCTTCATCTCAACTTTCATTCGAGCTAACGTACAAACTCAAAGTGCAAGAAACCTTTTAGAAGTCTTTCCTTCCCTTTGCCAACTATTTATTCTACTCTAAACGAAAATAAGTGTAAATAGCGAACAGGTGGCTGGAGCAAATGAGAGAAGCCTGCAATTGGTACCTACATCATGTGACCTCCCAGAAGAAAAGGTTCTGAAAGAACTCCTAAATCTGAAGGTGGACAAAGCAATGGGGCCTGATAGGATTCATCCCAGAATTCTAAAAGAATTAAGGGAGAACTAGTGACACCGCTGACTATTTTTTAACAAATCATGGGGGATGGTGTGTTACCTAAGGACTGGAGGAGAGCAGATGTGATTCCCTTTACAAAAGTGGGAGCAAAGCAAAGGCAGGAAACT
Source organism: Neoceratodus forsteri (assembly GCA_016271365.2). Classification (NCBI taxonomy): domain Eukaryota; kingdom Metazoa; phylum Chordata; order Ceratodontiformes; family Ceratodontidae; genus Neoceratodus; species Neoceratodus forsteri. Next base: position 1,321,323,571 of record CM028132.1, read on the forward strand.
ACAAACCTGTTAGCTTGACCTCAGTGGTAGGAAAATGATGGAATCACTTTTGAAAGAAAGAATTGTTGAGTACCAAGAGGCCAGTGGAACACAGGACCCAAGGCAGCATGGATTCACAGCAGGAAGGTCATGTCAGATGAATATAATAGATTTCTTTGATTGGGTGACAAAAGCAGTAGACCAGGGAGAGACTGTGGACATGACCTACCTAGACTTTAGCAAGGCATTTGACACAGTCCCATACAAAGATTAATAAACAAATTAGACAGCCTGGGAGTGGGTCCCAGGGTAGTAGCCTGGGAAAAATTGGCTGGACAACAGTACACAGAGGGTAATAGTAAACGAGTCCACTCTGAAGAAAGGGGATAACTAGTGGGATACCGCAGGGTTCAGTACTGGGTCCAGTCCTTTTAATGTCTTTATAAGTGACAGTGCAGAGGGACTAGAAGGAAAATATGCCTCTTTGCTGATGACACAAAGATCTGCAATAGAGTTGACACAGAATGGGGGTGGAAAGGATGAGAGGGACTTTAGTAAGGTTGTAGGAATGGTCAAAAGTATGGCAGCTTAGATTCAGTGCAAAGTATGGCAGCTTTGATTCAGGGCAAAGTAATGCACCTAGGAAACAAAAACCCAGAGGAAGAGTACACAATGGTGGAGGAGGTATTAACAACAACAAAAATGGAAAGGGACATGAGGTAGTCATACCAGATGACCTAAAGGTAAGCAAGCAGTGTGAGAAAGCAGTAAGGATAGTTGGGGAAATACTGGGATGTACAGGAGAGGCATCACCAGTAGAAAACAAGAAGTTGTTATCCCTCTGTACAGATAGTTGGTGAGACCCCATTTGGAGTACAGCATGCAGTTCAGGAGACCCCATCTCTGCAAGGACATAGACAGGATAGAGGCTGTCAGAGAGAAGGCAACTAAAATGGTGAAGGGTCTGCAAAGAAGCCATACAAAGAAAGACTAAAGGAGCTTAATATGTATACCCTTAAGGAAAGGAGGAAAAGGGGACATGATAGAAACTTTAAGTACCTCAAGGGAATCAACAAAGTCCAAGAGGGAGCATCTTTCAGAAAAAGATGTGCAAAACAAAGGGACACAATCTGAAGATAGAGAGGGGATGGCTCGAGGCAATGTGAGGAAGTATTTTTCACAGGGTGGGTAGTGGATGCATGGAATTGCCTTCTTGAGGGAGGTTGTGGAGTCAAAAACAGTGGGAATTCAAGAATGCATGGGAGACATAAAGCAATTCTGGTGGGGTAGGAAGAAGTAGGCTGTTGGTTAACTAGGATCTGCAGCTTATTCAATAGGTAGGGAAATGGGCAGACTAGGTGGGACAAGCAGTCCTTATCTGCCATCAAAGTCTACGTTTCTATGTTTCTAGGAACAGTCTTTTGAAGGTGTTGTTATGAAATCCAATAATGGAAGATGCTCCTATTTTGTGTTAGTAGCTTTGAATTGAAATATTCTTGTCATAAAATACCTTTACCAGTAATACAGTAGCCATTCAAACACATCTTGCATAGACAGTATATTAGGCTGTTTCTGCTGACAGAGTCAACATTTATTGCTGTGAAAATGTTACAAGTAATGGAAGAAATTCTTCTCCTTCCATTCAGCAGTAAATGTAGACTATGTTTTATGGTGGATAACATGCATAGTTCAGAAAGCCAACTTATTGCCTAAGTGGTGGTTGTCTGCATGTAAATTGTATTTGACACCTACATGTTACTATAAGGTGATGTGTATTACTTGGGTGTTGGGTTTGCTTGTGTGACAGTATGTCTGGAAGCTTTAGCTTGAGATCATGTGAGATGAAGTTTAACATTGTCTTGTGAAGTGACCTAAGGCTTGTTTTTTAGCATGTAAATTGGCATTGTCTTTGTGAATTTTAAGGAATGAGTGCAGGCTGATTCAACCATGGCCCAATGAGGAGAGTGTAGATTTTAGTAAAGAAGATTTTAGGTAATATTTTCCTTGGATGTGCTGGATTTCCACAGCTGCATTAGTGCATATTTCTGACAGACATAACAATGTAAATGTAAAGAAATGCTTGATTTATTTGTTAAATTCTGATTCCAATTCTGCAGGCCCTCACCTGTCAGTGTCAAGGGCAGATGCACTTAGCTGTCTCAGTGAGGCCAGCTCAGTTAAGGTACTTGTTGAAATGTTATATTATAAAGTATGGTCAATCATTTTTTAAATTTTACTTTTACAGAGTAGTATAAGAATAAAATGCTTTGTAGCTGTATTTTTTGTGTTCATTTTGTCATGTGCTAACTCATGGAATCTACTCCAGTTTTATAACAGGTATAAATATAGTTTTCAGTAACCTCTTTGTGATTGATGAAGATGGTGGTTACCTGTTGTCCTGAACTGTTGACACCAGCTGCTTTTCTGGTGCTATGTTTCTGAAAATGTCTTGGTTTAATGGCATGCTTAGATTTATATAATGTTATATAATAGGTCTAGCTTGTTTCAAAAGTTTATCACCATCTTCATTCATGATACAAAGTAATAATAATGGATACAAATGTGCAAAAATGTGCAAGAAGATTACATACACAAAGTAAGATGCGCACATACATACATGATACAAAGTAATAATATTGTTGTATGCCATCCTTTCTTAGACAAAAAGGAGGCAGTAGATAATATTAAGTTTAGTGGGCTCAAGCAGATATCAGACCGGACAAATACACACCTCTCAGGTCACCCAAAGACAATTGTAGTCCCTAATACAATGGTATGCCTTCTCACTAATAATATTGTATTAGGGACTACAATTGTCTCGATGAACAGAGAGGTGATTGTCCTGCTGTGATACATGCTTGGCAGACCCACTGGAAGCTTGTGAGCTGTTTGAAAACTGTCTCTTTTGTACAGTAGAAAGGAAGGCATACAGTGCACCACAGAGATTTATATGCTCTAACAACATTTTAAAGCTGTGTGATGTTATCTCACAATGGTGATTTCAAACTGGCAGTAAAAACATTATTACGTTCAACCTGTCTGATAAAAAGCTCCTTCTGGTTTATGGATATCATCAATCAACTACAAGTAGTAACATTTAGATTCTACAATGACATAAATAGATGCCATGATTTCTAACTACAGTATGTAAGACAAACAAATAAACTTGTCAGACTAATTTAAGAAATGTGAAAAACAAACAAACAAAAAATAAAAAATCCATTATGCTAATGCCAGTGACTTTGTACTAGTCCCCTCCCCCAATTGGTAAGCTAGAAATAATCACAAACACATTGACACCATGGCTTGTGGTATATGCAGGCTGAACAAGCATAAGGTGCTCAGAAATGTAGTTGTTACAGAGCACTACCTATGATTTGACAACTCAGGAATTCAAGACGTTGAGTATATAGCTACTCACTGGCCACCAAAAGAGCACACCTGGCTCCTGGGGACACCTCGGCATCTCACAACCAGCATACTTTACATCAGTCTGGTTGTGAGAAAGATCTACCTTTTTTCCTTTTATAAATAGAATTACTTTTTTTCCTTTTATAAATAAATTGCCATCTGGAGAGCCCTTCCATCCCTTAAGGTTCCAGTGGAACCAAATTTCAGTCTTCTTTCTCGCATTTCTTTGTCTTCTTATAATAGCCTACACTCTGGGCCAGCAAAGGAACACAGAGCACACCTGCTCCCATGGACAGCTCTTCATCTCCTGACAGTATCATTTGCATCAGCCCACTTGGGAGAAAGATGCTCATTTGTATTTTAATCAGTAAATAAAAATATTATCTGGTGAACCACTCCACCCTCCAGGTCCCACAGGAATCAAGTGTCTCCTTCCTCCTCTAACAGGCTGCACTATGATGTGTCTCATTGGTAGAATGTCTGATCTATGTGTTTTTTCTTTTTATTACCAGCCTACTCTAGCCAGCAAAGGAGCACACCTTGCTCCTGGGGACACCTAGCATATCCCTAAACACTAACTGTCATCATTTACATCAGTCCGGTCAGAAGAAAAGTGCTACTTCTTTTTTATCATTAAATTATAAAAAGAGGAAAGGACTAATATCTTGAAACAGATTTAATAAAAATGATTCTGCACTTACTTTGAGACACATTTTTTAGATATTCTTTTATAATTAATTAAGAATGACACTCTGCATAGAAGCACAGCAGTTGGACCACAGTGGGCTCAGGGAGGGTGAGGATGGTGGAACAGAGGCAAACCCAGTCAGTTGTTCCACTCCACAATCCATACACCATTCTGGGGAGCATAGCTCCCTATGGATGCACCCAGAGGAGACTAAGGAGGCTGAGGACAACTGTCATGAGGGAGGCCTACAGGAAGGAGGCAGAGGACACCACAAGGAAAGGAAGCAGCTCCTGGTGGGGACTCAATTAGGGGACAGAACTTGGGGGAGCAGGAAAACTGAAGTAAGGTGCCTGCCTGGTGCCATGGCTTGAGGGACAGGAAGCGCATCCTCAGGATCATGAGAACAGCTGCACGGAGTCTGAGCTGGACGTTATTGTCCACCTAGGGACAAATGACTTGGCTCATCATGAGATTAGAGCAGTGCAGAAGGACTTTGTAGAATTGGGAGGGGCCTAAGACAAGTAGCACACACAGTATCCTTCTCAGATGTGCTGCCTGTCAATGGCATGAGTGAGGTGAGGTACTTTGCACCATGCAGTTTAATGGATGGTTGAAAAACGGTGTGGAGCACAGGGGTTTGGCTTCATTGGGGACTGCGGTTCCATCTGGAGGGACACCAGCCTATACTGGCAGGATGGTCTGCATCTGTCCAGGAAGGGAACAAGTCTTTTGAGCAATCGGTTTAAATGCTTCATTGGCAAGCTTTTAAACTAGTCAAGGGAGGCACTGATAAGCAGCAGGAAAATCCCAGCCTCTCCCTACAAAACAGGGTACTAAATGAGAAAAGACTGAGGCAGAAAGGTCAGTGGGGGATGCTGCATCAGAACGTAAAGCCATCAAAAATGGAGAGCAATGAGTACCAATGCCCGTAGTCTGAGTAACAAGCTTCCTGAATTAGTGGCCTTGATGGAGGAGGAACATCTGGTATCGTGGCAGTCACAGAAACATGGTGCACAAAACCATGACTGGGACGTAAACATACCAGGATACACTATCTATAGGAGGGACAGGGAGGGTAAAAGAAGAGGAGGAGGAGTGAATCTCTTACATAGGGAAGGAATCAAAGCAACAGAACAAAAGGGTAAACAGGGAGGAGCAGAAGCACTGTGGGTAAATTTGGAGACCGGCAATGGCACCACAATCCACACAGGGTTAGATACAGACCCTTCTCAGGGGAGGAAATGGACCAGAAAATGATAGAAAGTATACTTAGAATGGCAGAAAAGGGAGATGTTGCTGATGGGTGATCTGAATATGCCAGATGTTAACTGGAGTCAGTTGCAGCAGCCACTTGAAGAGTAGGGTTATTCTAGATGCCCCACAGGGGACATGCCTTAGACAACTAGTATTGGAGCCCACTTGAGAGGGAGCAATCTTAGACCTGGTTCTCTCAAATGGAGATGAAGAGAGGATCACAGATGTAAGTGGGTAGCCATCTGAGAACTAGCGACCATCGAACAGTATGGTTCTACAATAAACACAGCAATAGAGTCAAGCCATACAAAGGCAAAAGTACTGGACTTTAGGAGGACTGACTTTGCCAAAATGGGTGAGTGCCTAAGGAATGCACTAGCAAATGTGCAGGAAGGAGGGTGGAAGAACAATGGGGAATAATAAAACTGCCATCACAGACGAACAAGCCTTTGTGTGAAGCAAATAAACAAAATGAACGATGTAAGAAACCACTATGGTTCTCAAAGGAAGTGGCAGTGAAGGTTCAAGAGAAAAGAAGCATTCAGAAAGTACAAGGAATCACAGAAGGAGCAGGACAAAGAACTGTATCAGTTAAAGCAAAGAGGAAGCTGGGAAGGCAGTCAGAACAGCAAAGGCCCAAACCAAGGAAAAGATAGCCAGCTCAGTTAAGAAGGGATAAAACCTTTTATAGGTACATCAGGGAGCGATGAAAGACCAAGGAGGATAGTGAGGCTTAATAAATGGGAGGGAGGGTAGGCAGACGGTGACTGTGAAAAGGCAGAGATACTAAACAAATATTTTTGCTCAGTATTTACAAAGGAAGAGGGGAGGTATCTAAAACAAACAGTAGAAACACTCTGGATACAGAAGTTGATACCAGCCCATTTACAGAAGAAAGGGTTCTGAAAGAACTCTTAAAACTGAAGGTGGACAAAGCAATGGGGCCTGATGGGATTCATCTCAGAATTCTAAAAGAACTAATGGTAGAACTAGTGACACCACTGACTACCCTCTTTAACAAATCATGGGAGGATGGGGTGGTACCTGAGGACTGGAGGAGGGCAGATGTGATTCCCTTCACAAAAGTGAGAGCAAGGCAGAAGCAGGAAACTACAGACCTGTTAGTTTAACCTCAGTGGTAGGGAAAATGATGGAATCACTTCGAAGGAAAGAATTGTCGAGTATCTAGAGGCCAGAGGGCACAGGACCCAAGGCAGCATGGATTCACAGCGGAAGGTCATGCCAGACAAATCTGATGGATTTCTTAGACTGGGTGACCAAAGTAGTAGATCAGGGAGGGGCTGTGGACATGGCCTACCTAGACTTTAGCAAGGCATTTGACATAGTCACACATAAAAGATTAATATACAAGTTAGCCAGCCTAGGAGTGGGTCCCAAGATGACAGCCTGGGTAAAGAATTGGCTGGAGAATAGGACACAGAAAGTAATAGTAAATAGAGTCCACTCTGAAGAAAGGGGGGTTACTAGTGGGGTGCATGAGGTTCAGTATTAGGACCGGTCCTCTTCAATGTCTTTATGTGACATTGCAGAGGGACTGGAAGGAAAAGTATGTCTCTTTGCAGATGATGCAAAATCTGCAACAGAGTTGATGCACAGGGTGGGGTGGAAAGGATGAGAAGGGACTTGGCAAGGTTAGAGAAATGGTCAAATGTATGGCAGCTTAGATTCAATGCTAAGAAGTGCAAGGTAATGCACCTGGGAAACAAAACCCAGGGAAGAGTACACAATGGGGGTGAGATACTAACAACAACAAAATGGAAAGGGACCTGGGGGTAGTCATATCAGATGACCTAAAGGTGGGCAAGCAATGTAGAGGGTAGCAAGGAGGGCTGGGGGATACTGGGATGCATAGGGAGAGGCATCACCAGTAGAAAACAGGAAGTTATTATCCCTCTGTACAGACAGCTGGTGAGACCCCATCTGGAGTACTGCATGCAGTTCTGGAGACCCAATCTCTGCAAAGACATAGACAGGATGGAAGATGTCCAGAGGAGGGCAACTAAAATGGTGCAGGGTCTGCACTGGAAGTCATATGAAGAGAGACTTAGAAGCTTAATATGTATAGCCTCAAGGAAAGGGGGGACATGATAGAAACTTTCAAGTACCTCAAGGAATCAACAAAGTCCAAGAGGGTAGCATCTTTCAAAAAGAGGTGTGCAAGAACAAGGGGCACAATTTGAAGATGGGGGGCAGCTCAGAGATAATTTAAGGAAGTATTTTTTCACAGAGAGGTTGTGGATGCATGGAACAGCCTTCTGGAGGAGGTTGTGGAGTCAAAAACAGTGGTGGAATTCAAGCATGCATGGGACAGTCATAAGGCAATTCTAGGGGTGGGGTAGAAGAAGAAGTAGGCTGCTGGTTAACTAGGATCTGCAGCTTATCCATTAGGTAGGGAAACTGGCAGACTGGGTGGGCCAAGCGGTCCTTATCTGCTGTCAAATTCTATGTTTCTATGCTTGGGGAGGGTGCTCATTGGAGCAAGGTGGCAACATGTATGCTTCAGTGCTAAACTATAACACAATTGCTTTCATTGTTTTTCTTGCATTATAACTATTTGAAGGGGTTCAAATCCATGCTTAAACCCATAGGCGACTACTGACAGCAAAATAGTGCTGCTTGAAAAGTTTTCACCCCAAATTAGCAAATGTGCCTGTGACTCTATCGGCAGTTGCCTCTCCAAAGACTGTCATGACTACAACTTTCATTTGTCTGATTGTCTATCTATCTATGTCTATCTATGTATCTATCTTTCTGTCAACTGCATCTACTGCTATTTTTACCTATTTGTAAAACAAACCTGCATATCACATTTGCCTGCACTCTGAGCACATACTTACAATGCAGTGCATATTTGTACTCCACTCCTGCATAGACCTTACACTATCCTGATATTCCCATTATCACAAGCATAACTACAGTAACTTTATCAACAGTGACCCCTTCTGAAAGTTATTATAACATTTTCTCTCCTAACAAAGTCCATCATTACACCTGACTGCCTGACATCAACACATTGCTTAAATATAACTTATATCACCCGTGGACAAAAATCCTCTTTCTATAAAACTGTAAATAATCCCAGGACTGAACATATGCCAGCCATCACTTTGTCATGTATTGCCACCTACTGTACCTGTCAAACCTCTATTGCTTACCATTCTCCACTGAAATGTACACCTCCATATCTTTTCCTAATAATAATAATAATAATAATAAATAATAAAACTTTGCTTTTATGGTGCCTTTCAAAGCCAAGCTTCCTTCAATTTTAAAACAATAATGTATATGCCTTCCTTGAATAGAAAAAAAAAACAAATCTTGCTACTTACAAATCATTGTGTTGTTTCTCCATGCCTCTTTAACAATTCCTCACAATCTCATTAACTTCATTATATAGCCGTGGTGGATCTGACCAGATTTTTTTAAATACAGTTAGCTTTGCCTCCAGTAAAGATTTCTCTTCTGCAGTCAGCCACCCACCTCTCTCTATTTCTGACCACACTCCTTTTGTAGCACTGCTGGTGGCTCATCACTACCACTCCAACTCACAAAATTGCTTTGATGCCCCTGCAAATGAATTGTGCCTAATAAAAAAAAACAACTTTGATTTCAAACTAACTTCATAACAGATCTCCCTTGTTAGCTCCCATCTCCTCCACTCACTAACAGCAGTCACCATCTTCTGCTCCAAATTTTACTTTGCTGTCTAGACTACACCAGTAGAAAGGTGTGTTAGGAGCATCAGGACATTAGGCCATTGAAGATTCCTTAGCAGTCACCTGGCAACCACTATGCTAAGTGGAGCTACATTGGGAAAACCACCAAAAGTCCATTCAAATTAATATTAAAAAATCTCTGCACTATTTTAAAGGAATCTTATTATATAAATGAAATTTGCAGTAGGGACCTTGTGGAATGAGTGATTTATTTTCACTCAAGTTGTTTTCCCTGGGCACAGCACTCGTGACTTATGCCACTCATGTGGTTACCTGAAGTCAAACAGCATATATATATAGATATATATATATATATATATATCTATATATATATATGCATGGTTGGGCCCTTGTCCCACAGACAAAGCAACCATATTATTTCCCATATATGAAGGTAACCAATTACAATATTATGACACAAATTAGCTAATTACACTATATTAAAACTTGCCATCACGTGTACACAAATTTGTACTTCGATTCAAGTACTGTAATTCTGTGTACCTCAGGGTTAAATGGGTGTCCTATGACACCTACAGTTGGTGCAGAATGCAGCAGTCAGGTTGCTGATGGGCCTTTTAGGTACTGTCATATAACCCAGGTCCTGCGTGAACTACACTAGCTGCCAGTGAAGTGGTGTATCACCTTCAACATTGATGATCTTTTTATTTTATGGACAGTCACGCAAGACCAATTAGAACATTTTTTCTATATTTAAATAGATGCACCATTCACGTACAATTTACAATGAATTACAGTATGGAAAGTTTACCAAGTTTAGATGTAGAAGTCAAATCTGAGGATACTGGACTTATTACCTCTATATAGAAAACCCATAGCAAGGAACATGATATTACATACAGAAGGTTTTCATTCAGACCATTTGAGTCAAAGCATACCCTATTCCCAGTTTTAAGAATTCATAGGAACTGTGCCAGAGAACAGGATTTCCAGAAGGAACTACAATCTGCATCATATAGATTTAAACAAAGGGGTATAGAAGAGACTTTACTTAAGGCAGATAAATGTATACAACAAGTGAGACAAGCTGATACTCTCAGAGAAAGGACCAGAGAAACAGATACAAGGAGACCTATTTTGTCCATACAGTACAACCACAAAATCAATGAATCAGAATTGTTAAGCAACATTGGGGATAATAAGTAATTTCCTCAGAACCAGGATCTATATACAGACACTCCACTGGTAGCTGTTAGTAGGGTGAGAACTATTAAAGATAGGTTAGTAAATACAGATCATCCACAAGGTAAAAACCATTAAGTAAACAACTATTACTAGGCCCTTTAAGTCCAGGAATGGTGTCATGCGGTCATTGCTCAGCCTGTGGGCATACTAACAAAAATAATTGTTTTAGACACCTCACACTAACAAAGAATATCTAATCAGACAATTGATTTCATGTGACACAATTAGGGTTACCACCTTTTAAGAAGCCCAAAGTGGGACATTTCTTACTGAAACATGATTTTATGCAGGACAGTACTAACCTCGACCAGTGCAACAGACTTGTTTTCTTTATGTAACCAGAATTAAGGCAAAGTATTATAGTTTCACAGTTGCTTCTGTTGTTTCTTATCATTTTATGGTATTTTAGTTAAGGTATTATAGTTTTCTACAACATTTAGTGGAAAGTTGGAAAATATTTTTCCACTACAAAGTCAGGACATTTAGTATTTTTCATGTTTTTTGCAGGACACAGCTGCCCAAATCAGGACTGTCCTCGATAATCAGGACAGGTGGTAACCCTAGACACAATAGGTGTCATTATTGTTTTGCAGTGCCCTTGTGACAAGATTTATATTGGTCAAACTTCTTGGAAACTGAAACAAAGAAATCACAAACACAAATCCATTATTAGAAACAGTATTATGACTCCAGTGACAGAACATTTCCTGGCCACAGGACATACTGGTGTTCACTAAGATTCTGGGGTCTGGAGGCAGTTTCACAACCTGATAGAGGTGGGGATTACAACAAGCTATTAGAAAATGTGGAAACAAGATGGATATACATTATGAACACTTAATTTTAACATTGGTTTAAACATGAATGTCAACTGGAATGCTTGCAGATAAAATTGGGAAACTGAATGTTTAGATATCTCCGGTCTTAAAGACGATTTACAGACATTGTGGTCTAGTTCAGAACATTATTGTATTTGAATGATCATATGGTATTTTCTCCTCTTCTCTTTCCTGGTCACCCTCACCCCCACCTTTTATGTATACTTTATTTCAAAGGTGTACCTATGTTTTACATGGACTTCATATATTAATAACAATAATGTTTAAATGTAAATTAGAATTAAAATTTGTCAAAGTGGAGTTGTGTTATAGCCTAATCCTTCTGTAATGAATTTTCTGTTCCTGTCTGCAGTAATTGTACCATAATAAATCATGTTTTGTCTATTAGTTATCCGTTTACGTAATGAACATAGTGTTCTTTTGCATTGACCCACAAACAACATACAGGTTGCTGTATACCTATTTCAGTAATCTTAGAAAAACAATGTAGCTTTTTATTTATTTGTTTTACTTCATAGTTGGCTCTTTAGGTTACATGAACCATCTCTCAGAGTTTTGGCCTTGTGCACTTGCCCATGTGCATTTTCGGCTGGGTGGCGCATCTGTACCCGACAGTGAGAGATCTGATCTTCATTTTTGCAATATTAAATATAGCATAATCACAGCTTATAAAATGGGCTAACAAATCCCAAGGCACTGATTGGCTACAACATCATCTGAGCCTGTCCTTATCAGATGATATTGTAGCCAACGCACTACCCCAGCAACATGCCTCATGACTGCAAAATCAGTGAGCTCTGCCAACTGAAAACAACAACGCTGACTGGCAGAGCTCACTGATGCCACAGACCGACACCTTCTCACCTCAGGCGCGAACTGAAAGCAGGTGCCAAAAACCAAGGACGCAACTCCACGACTGTTTTAAAGGGAAGGAATAATACTCCACAACCACACAACAATAAAGGCAAATCATGTAAAAAAAAAAAAATTGAAATCCCCAGCAGCTGTTAACGTTACACTGGCGATCATTTTCAGTGAGCGGTGTCTCTACTGGAACCACCGTAGTTAGCGCTTTTCTCTGAGCGCTTCCTGCATTCTCCTCCCCTAACGGTCTGGTTCATGATACAGGATTTACGTTGTACAATATTTTTAAAAACTGTTTAAAAAGCAACAGCTTGAGCAGGCGAGTGTCTCTCCTGGAACACATCGTGGTTAAGCGCTTTCTCACAGCTTCCTGGATTCTCCTTTAACGGCAGGCTGGTTCGGCCATAATAGCGGTTCCAGTGAGAGACACTCGCTCTCACTCAAGCCTGATGCTTTTTAAACAGTTTTAAAAATATTGTATAACAAAATCCGGAGAATGCAGGAAGCTGTGAGAAAAGCGCCAACCACGGCGTGTTCCAGTGAGACACTGCTCAGTCAAAATGATCATCAGTGTAATGTTAACAGCTGCTGGGGATTTCAATTTTTTTTTTTACATGATTCGACTAATGTAGTGGTGGACAAGCAGGGTCAGATAGTTTCACAAAACCAGGAACCGCAAATGTATGGTACCCAGTAAGGGACACTCTCACTCCCAGTGGCCAGCTGTAATTCAAATGAAACATTTTTACAGTGACTACATAGGGGACTAAGGGACTATTTTTCCTATATGAACTATTAAACCTTCTTTTTCTATATATTTTTACTTTATCACTTTTTCTTTTACTCATTAAATAATCAATAGAAAAGCCCATTTATAAGCACAATAACACACTCTGAGTGTGGGTTACGTGCTGATAAAACGACTAGGGCATAGGCACTCGGATTACAAGCGCCTGCGCCTAAGTACCCCTAGGCGTGCTCTTATCAGCACGTAACCCACACCTCGTCAGGTGTTATTGCTACATAGAAAACTAATGTCTCACTTTGAGCATGCTCAGTCTATATCTACATGTAGCAAGACACATGACATAGAGCGTTCTAGCTCAGTCACTCCATTTAAACCTCAAACAGCGAACTCCTCACACAGTAGCAGTTAAGTTTGGCATTCTGCCTTCTGAGTTCATTTACCTTACCAGGTAAGAAATATCAGAGTTTGGCTTTTCTCATTTCTATTGCTAATTTGCACCTTGGATAAAATGTTTAAACTAATAGAACTCAGTGAGCATAGGTTTACAATTCGACTCGAGTTTTTTGTAACAAAGCTATTTGGTAAAGGAGGGCCTTGTACAAGCACTCTATCATAGGATTAGCCTATGGAAGTTAGATGATTTATTTTAATGGTATCTTTGCAACATTTGCTATTTATCTGGATTTAGAGTAGATTGACCATTTAGAAGCTTAGAAAATAGTCAAATTTCAGCTACAAGAAGCAGAGTCATTAGCTCGAAGGAGTCGGGTTTACAGGAAGCTACCGCAGTTTGGGACTCATATGGGAGTGTGCACAGGGCTGAGAGCTATGAGAGTGGAAGTTATAAATACAATTAAAATGATTACTAACAATAACTTTTTCTATTAAAATAGACTTCTACGCCATTATAAGCGTAACAGCCTAGTGGCATCACTAATTGAACTATTTTGTTTACAGCTTGCAAGCCATATTTTAAGGACTGCATAAGAAAATGAAAAAAAACATTTAAGCTTCCTTCAAGCAGTGCATGCCAAACGAAGGATAGGTTTGCACAAGGTTGCTAACAATTTAAAGGTATCTTATTATTTTTAATTCATTGTGAATTTTATAAATGTTTGTTTTTTTGGGTCCATGGCAGAAGAACTAAATGGTGTCATAAAGTGTTAAATCTTCCGGCAGCCTAAGGGTTAATAAGTTATTATCAATTATAATGAAGTTAATTATAGTAGAAGATGTAGAACACATTTGAAAATGTTTATGATGTTCATTTAAATAACAAATAGAAACTTAACAGACTTGTGCAGTCACATTTATATAAAGAGCAATTATTTAGATGAACTAAAGGAAAGGCCTTGTAAGAAAAATTAACTAATTAAAGAAGTGCTTAATAACATTTCTTTAGGAATTGTTTTCAATTGAAATTTCACTTGATGGAACATGATATAATTTATCAATTTGTGAGAAGTTATTTCCTAAGTCTAATGATACAGATTCCTAATATCATACTATTATTTACCTAGAGTTTATATGGACAGGGATAAAATATTTAATATAAATGTGTTATTTTTATTCAGGAAATAAAAGGCCATTCGCATGATGAAGCCTGAATATCAAGTGAAATGTTCAGAACATAGGCCGAATGAAGAAAATTGAATGAAGTTTAAAGCAACTAGTGAACTTTTGGACTCTGTTCAGTTTGTTATTTGCACCCTCACCCCATTCTCATTGAGAAACTTCATTGTGTCTCACCTTCAAGGTCAGTTTGCTAACCTACAAAGTTCTACATGGACTGGGTCCTGAATACCTGAGAGAATTTTTGACTTCCTTCCAGACCTCTCATCCTTCCCTCCTCAGATGTAGGCCTCCTAGCTGTTCCCAAGGCCAGGCTGAAGTCTTTGCATGATCAAGTTTTCAAGGTAGCTGGCCTGGCCATGTGGAATGGGCTTCTGAGATTTTTGAGGAGGCCCTTGGTGGAGGCCTTTAAGAGTTGCATGAATACCTTTCTATTTTAGAAGGCTTTTACTATCATCTAAGTAGCCTCTTTGATGCCACCTGTCCTTTTACTGTTTTAGGGTTTTACCAGATACAGAAATAATTTTATATATTGTCTAAGTCATTTCATACTATTTATTTTCATTTTGTTCAATTCTGTAAGATGCTCAGAGCCCAAACCATTGTCAACTTCATATAACTGTATAACCAATACTTTGCATGGAAGTGTAATGGGCTGGATTTTCAAAGGCATTAGACTGACATAAGGTGCTTGCATTGAACAGGTCTGATGCAAGAGGCACCTTGCACCAAGGGCTGCGCCAAGTGCTATTTTCAAAGTAGCCCACATCACCCAGCAGGCTACCTGTGCCAAAGTGTGCCAGCATCCGCCTTACATCACGAAAGTGGCTGTGGCATGGTGCTAGGTGGCTTCAGGGCAGACCCAGACTGCTGCAGCTCTCAGATATGGAATTTCAAAGACCCCCCAAAGAACTAAGGGCCAGATTTTCAAAGTCCTTACACTGACACAAGGTGCTTGTGTCTAACAGGTCTGATGCAAGGGCACCTTGCACCAAAACTGCGCTGAGTGCTACTTTCAAGGCAGCCTACACCCAGCAGGCTGCTTGCACCAAAGTGTGCCAGCATCTGCCTTTCACCACAAAAGTGGCTGTGGCATGGCACTGGGGTTTGCAGCAGACCCAGACTGATGCAGCCCTCAGATCCAGAATTTCAGAGACCTCCCAGGAACTAAGTGTCAAGTACCCTTAGACCAGTGAAGGGCTGGTCTAACAGTACTTAGACAGCTCCTGGGAGGGTCATCAGATATATGCCACTGTGTAGCCTGCACAATCCATCCACGATGGGTGCTCCCTAGAGATCCAGTGGCACCCCCATCCTAACTGTCCATGTGCTGGACGTAATTCCCTGGGTGCCCTGATGTCCTCTGCACTTGGCCTATAGTGCTCACAACCCCTCCCCATCCATACCCCAGATTTGGGGACCAGCACAGCCCTCCTCACCCACCACGGCCGACACTAACACTGTCAGTGTGCATACTGTATACAGTATACAGTACGACACTGACAGGCATTCAGCTGCTGGCTGTGGTGGGGTGAGGAGGGCTGTGCCAGTCACCATATCAAGGGGCTGGGGAGGCATGGTGGTGTGAGGGGCACTAGCCTGCATCATGCCTCCATCTGTGGGTGCCACAGACACCCTGCTGGGATGCATAGGAGAGGCATCACCAGTAGAAAACAGGAAATTATTATCCCTCTGTACAGACAGCTGGTGAGACCCCATCTGGAGTACTGCATGCAGTTCTGGATCCAATCTCCACGAAGACATAGACAGGATGGAAGCTGTCCAGAGGAGGCAACTAAAATGGTGCAGGGTGAGCACCGGAAGACATATGAAGAGAGACTTAAGGAGCTTAATATGTATAGCCTCAAGGAAAGGAGGGAGAGGGGGACATGATAGAAACTTTCAAGTACCTCAAGGAATCAACAAAGTCCAAGAGGGTTGCATCTTTCAAAAAGAGATGTGCAAGAACAAGGGGCACAATTTGAAGATGGGGGGGCAGCTCAGAGGTAATTTAAGGAAGTATTTTTCACAGAGAGGGTTGTGGATGCATGGAACAGCCTTCCAGAGGAGGCTGTGGAGTCAAAACAGTGGTGGAATTCAAGCATGCATAGGACAGTCATAAGGCAATTCAAGGGGTGGGGGAAGAAAGAAGTAGGCTGCTGGTTAACTAGGATCTGCAGCTTATCCATTAGGTAGAGAAATGGGCAGACTGGGTGGGCCAAGCAGTCCTTATCTGCTGTCAAATTCTATGTTTCTATGTTTCTATTGCGGCATTCGAGAGGTGCCATCCATTTGCGTAGCACCACCTTTGCTGCATGCTGCTGGACACACTAAGCGCTGGGACCGTATGGAATAGATAGTCAGGTGCAGGGTCTCGGACGCAACCACACTCAGCACAAGCTGCCATTTGTTGCAGCTTGCATCAGGGCTTTGAAAATCCAGCTCTAAGTGTCCAGTACCCTTAGACCAGTGAAGGGCTGATCTAATGGTACTTAGACAACTCCTGGAAGGGTCATCCGGTATATGCCACTGTGTGGCCTGCCCAATCCCTCCACGATGGGTGCCCCTGGAGATCCAGTGGCCCCCCACTCTGACTGTCCATGTGCTGGATTTAAGCCCCTGGTGCCCCCACTTGGCCCATAGTGCCCACAACCCTATGTTCCTCCATCCATACCCTAGATTCAGGGACAAGCACAGCCCTCCTCACCCCACCACAGCCGGCCACCGGAATTAACTGTCAGTGTGCGTACTGTATACAGTATATACTATATGTGCACTGACAGTGCATTCAGTAGCCAGCTGTGGTGGGAGGAGGGCTGTGCCAGGTGCCCATCGGGGCTGGGAAGTCATGGTGATGAGGGGGCTCTAGCCTGCATCATACCCCTGTCTGTGGGTGCCGCAAACACCCTGCTGCTGTTGCAGCATTCTGGGTGCGCCATCCTTGGCATAGCACCACCTTTGCTGCATGCTGTTGATTACTGGCACCGGGACCCTGTGAAATAGAAATCAGGTTCAGGGTCCCGGATGCAACCACACTCAGCGCAGCTGCCATTATCACAGTTTGCATCGGGGCTTTGAAAATCCATCCCACTGTGAATTGTATCTCATATAAATGATCAAGCCAAAGTCATTCATTTTGCTTGACTATTCCTTCTGCAACAGTTGATGCATAATATGCAGATATACATGTAAAATGTGCAAAAGCTATTCTATGCATCTAATTCCTCCAGAGTTGGTCATAATTGAAATTGTATTACTTATTGGCAATATTACTACACCAGAGCTTTGATTTTGCATTTTCATGTTACATGAAACATAGAAACATAAACAATGATAACAGAAAAGACCAAAGGTCCATCCAGTCTGCCCAAGTTCCTATCTAACCTAGAATCCTGGGACTTACTGTCCATCAATGGTCCTAGCCCTTCCCCTACTCCCCCATTCTCCATCCCTATTCTGTCACCCCAAGTGACTACTGTACCCTTCAGTCTGTCCCAACTGTACTTGAAACCCTCAACTGTTTTAGCACCCACCATTTCAGCTGGTAGACTGTTCCATAGCTCCACCACCCTTTCTGTAAAATAATACTTCCTCATGTTCCTCCTGAACCTCCATTTTGTCAGTTTCCATTCATGTCCTCATGATCTTGAAGTAGCATTCGAGCTAAATAGTTCCTTGGAGTTCACCTTGTTTAATCCTTTTAGAAAATTAAAATCCTCTATCATATCTCCTTTCTCCTTTCTTGTCTCCTTTGAGTACATGTTAAATGCCCTGAGGCCTTCCTCAGAAGACCTGTCCTGTTGGCCTTGAGTCACACTTGTTACCCACACTCTCTCCAGCTTGTCCCTATTCTTCTTGAGGGCTCCAGAACTGGGCACAGTGCTCCTGGTATGGCCTAACTTAAGTTCTATAAAGCGGCATTATTACCTCCTTCCTTTCACTATCAATACCCCTCCCTATATACCCCAGATTTCTACTTGCATTACCATAGACCTTGTTGCATGCTTCATTGCTTGAGGGTGCCTCTGATGATAACTCCTAAATCATATTCCTGAGCCATAGTGTCAAGTCTCACCCCACCCATCCAGTACTCTGTCCTAGCATTCTTATTTCCTAGGTACATTACTTTGCAATTTTTGGCATTGGGTTCAACTACCAAACAGTAGATCATCCCTCTAGCTTTTGTAAGTCACTCTACATTCCTCTTATTCCCTCATTGCTATCCACCCTCCCAAAGAGCTCAGTGTCACCTGCAATGAGACACAACCTGCCTGGATACCTTCTCCAGGTTAGCTGATATACATATTGAAGAGGACCATGCCCAGGACAGATCTCTGTGGCACCCCACTCATGAACTCCATCTCCATCTCTGCTGATTTGACCCTCTACCCACAACCTCTAAAACCTACCCTTTAGCATCCTATTTGGCATCCTAAATTTCAATTGGCTTTAGGAAAGCTTGCTTACATGTAAGAATATACTAGTTAACTCAAATATAATCACAATTATGACCCTATCTACTAGACATAACTCTAAAATAGATAACCACAACCTATCTGATTGGTTACCAGTTAATATTACATCCTCCTTTGATTTTATACAAGTCTCTAATAATAATTTGAGCAGATTGGATGGCAGTCCCCAGTGTCCTTTCTGTTTTGGTGAACATTCCATAATTTTAACTATTCTAAAATCCAAAATAATTAGGACATAGTACATTGATCCAGTCCAAAGCATATATGTATTTTAAGACAAGAACATTTCTAAGAGTTTTATATGCTGTCACTATAAATGGAAATCATTGGGCCTCAGTTGTAACTTTGAATTTGCTTGGGCTTTCTTCTCTGCAGAATTTTTGAAACTTGCGATGCATATGCCCCATCATATCCTTTAGAGTTAAGGAATGGCACTACTTCTAAATAACAAAATATTCCTTTTACCCTATGAGGTACAGCTTGAGGAAAATGTTATGAAACTTGTAAACCTTTGGGTGTTTTCTATAAGCAATTTCACAATCAAAACAAAGCTGCTTGAAAAAAGAAAAAGCCCTGCTACTTAATTTGCAGGAAGACTATAAGCAGTTGCCTAAACATTTCTGTTCAGTAATCAGAGATCTGTTTAACTTGGGGATGATACATACAGACACATTTCCTTAATCTGTAGGCAGCATTTCACTGTCATGACATCTGTTGCTGATGAATTGAAGCAACACTTTACAAACATGAATTTTCCATGTGTACTAACCCTACAGTCACTATGAATTCCCACCGTTTAATGAGATGTCAAAATTTCAGTTCAAACAAATTACCTGCCCTGATTTTTTTTATTGCCTTATAAATCAAAATGGAACAATACATGAGTCACAAAAGGGTAAGATCACATCAAATACCTACTGTAGGATCTTAGTATAATTTCAGGACCACAACAGCACCTTTCTTATTAGGCTACCACATTGGGTGTACACCAAAATAATACAGAAACTTCAGATGAGTACAGAATGCAAAGCTGGGAGCACAGTGTTTTATAGTCTCAAATTAAAAATCTGCCCTACTTGTGACTTAGTGTCCACAAAAGTAAAACCTTTAGATGGTCACATATACTATAAGGATTATAAACAAAGAGTATCAAACAATTGAAAGGTTTTCCTTGTGTTGTATTAATTGAAATCAACTGATAATATTACCCAGAAGACTATTTAACTGCCTTAAACTATTAATAACTGATCAGGAGTCTAAAATATAACACACACACACACACACACACACACACAAAGTGTGAGTGTATTTCTAATGTACTATAAATGGCAATGACTCCAGGCAGAGAAAGTATCCAACTCCGAGGGCTCATTGGAAGAAACCAGACCTATGTCCAATATGACTGAGTAATATTTTAACATGTACACGGCTAATTAAACATTTTCCAAAGCCTGCTACTCCTAAACTACCCCATGTCAAAAAGGTATCTCACCCCTTTGTAGTAGAACCTCAATCACCCATAGTGGTGGGCAAAAGTTGAAAATTCCAGTTTTGCGGAACATCCGAGAAAATTCAGAAATTTTGCAGAATTTTTCGTACTTCTGCCATTGGTGAGATCAGAATCTTCCAAGTGCATTTGGTGGGTTTTCATCCTGTTCTGCAGATGTTTTGGCTGAACTGCGGAATAATACACATGAACTGTGGAATAACAGTTCTGAGAATTATTTTCCACAGTTTAATGAATTATTCTGCATACATGTAATTATTACTCAGTTCAGTTATCAGTTCTGCATACTTTTTCTTTCCATAAAAATAAATCAGATACCAACTGAAGATTTAACAAACAAGGAACCCCAGCTGCAGCCGTGGGCTCCTTGTTTGTTAAATCTTCAGTTGATGTCTGTATTATTTCCTTTAAGCTTTGTGCTGATTTATTCATTTCCTTCGAGTGCTGCCAGCCTGTGTTTCTTGTACTCTTCAATGGGCTGGAAGTGCAAATAATTATTCAGTAGGGTTCAGACACAGTCAAACCTCTCTGAGAACTTGTGAGTGCTGTAACTCAAATCTGGGAAAGTCACACTGCCATATCTCAGCATAATACACTCTGCCACTCTGCCTAGCTGCACTCAGTACATCATCCCTCTCTTAAGCACTCCATGTCACCAGGAGGTCACCCAAAGCACTTTTACTTCTGTGGAAGCTCTCCTCAGGTGTATCCATTAAGCTCTATATAGATTCAAAGGTAGCTTTAGGACTAGCGCCTCCACCAGCCAGATCCACATGAATTCAACCAGAACTTCCCCTCCAAGGTGCCCAGCACTCCACTACCTGGACATGAGAAGTACAGGGATTATTCTCCTAGCTTCTCAAGATGAGCACAGCAGTCCATTCTCCTACAAAAGGACAGTGAATACAACCAGGGCTTTTTGGTAGCTTCTTTGCCCTCCTTGCACTGCCTTCATTACTCTTAATTTTGGTTTCAAGCAAGCCAGTTTGGGTGTTTAAGGCTTTAACTTTCTGATCCGATGTCTGGATCACTTGTAAAATAAAGCCATGGATGCCTTAGCTCCTGGTGTGATCGATGTCAGTGCTCTTCTGTTGCTGTGGGGCCCTTGTTGCTCTGCTTAACTTTTGGAGGCTACTCCTGAAGTTAATAGTTTATCTGTCCTGCATACATTTGGAAATTCAAATGACTACCTCATGCATTCCCTAGGTCTCTTTCTTTAAAGCAGAGCAGTTTCCAGTGGGGTAGCAAGACAGTAAACTGGTCATTTAAAGTTATAATTCTCTGAAAAGTAAGGAGCTCTCACTCCATGTTTCAGCTTAGCAAGGCATTTAGCTATGCCTCCTGACCTGATATTGTTAATGTCCTTCAAATGGTAATGCTAAACAAAACTGTTGATGTAGGCACCCTTGCACATAAGCGCCCTAAAACTGGCTATACATTTCATTGCTGGATTCGACACTATCTTCACCCTCCTGCTGGATGCCTCTCCCACTGGCCTCTACTGGGCCGATCTCTTGGTGTGCTAGCTACCTTCTGACCGCTCTCAATGTGTCAAAATCAATGGGACACTTTCCACAACCTGTCCCATCCGCTTGGGTGTCCCCAGGGCTCCATCCTGGGACCGCTACTCTTCTCAATCTACCTTAACACCCTACCCAGTGCATGCACTGGTAGAATTGCTATGCAGATGATGCCATCCTCTTTGCCACCACCGCAACCCAACACCCTTCAGGATACCTTACAACTCGCCTTTAATGATGCCAGAACCTGGTTTAAAGAGCACAGACTTGTCATCAATCTCAAAAACTAAAACAATGTTCTTTGCCCACCCCAAAACAAAGCCAGTAACTTCCCTACCACATCCTCCCCAGCTCCAAACAACCCCTTGAACTAGTCGCTCTTACAGAGTACCTTGGGGTTTCTTCGACGCAGCCTCTACTTCCACACCCACATTGATGCACTTGCCTCTGCTACTAATGTGCGGCTAGGTATCCTCTACTGCTATAAAACTGTCGCCCCCGTTGCCCTCCGACTAGCAGTTACATCCTCGATACTGTCCCTGGTGGACTACGGCCTAGCTGCATAATGTGTGTGGCTGACTTGACCTCCTCAGTAAAATCCACCTTATCCTGAATAAGGCTTGCAGGCTTATTACAGGGCCCCAGGTCACTCACACTTGCCAGCTGTATGACATGGCAAGGCTAACTAATCTAGACGATGACTTCAATACCAAACCAGCCTCATAGCGTAAAAAAAACCTTCTCGGGCTATCCCTCCGGGCTGACAGTCTCCATCCACCAAGCCCAACCCTTGGTTTATACCCGAACCTCTTGCAAGGCCACCCTTCTGATCCCAAGAACCAGGACAACCCATGGACAGAGGTCTTTCTGTTACAGAGCCCCATCCTGGTTTAACATGCTCCTCCCGCCATCTCAGACACCCCACAATCTCCACCTTCAAAACTGCACTGCGGAACCAGCCATTTAATACACGTAACTGCACCTGTCGCTAGTTGTGACTTAGTCTACCACATACTGATAAAGCTCGATGAGCAGCACCACTGTAACTAGACTGGTTTCTCACTCTACAAATGTTTGTAAATATATGTGGTTGTCTTTTACTACAACCTGAAACTGTGTGATGTAGCAGTGAACCTGTAATGTAATGTATTTGTCCTCAATGTGATGAGGTACCTTTTGGAAATGAGCCTCTGGCTCAAGGTTGTAAACTGATGTACAAATAAATAAATAAATAAATAACAAAGCAGTTTAATTTGTCACTGAACCAAGGTGCCCCCAATTTAGAAGTGTAGTAGAGTTGTTTTACCTTACAAAGATTGTCAGACAGAATTAAATACTGCTGGCCGGTGACACTGAGGGTTGAGATGCTGGATGCCACCTCGCTCCACACTGGTGACCTGGATTCAGTAGTTGACTCGGGTCGCTGGGGTCAGCTGGAAGGTGAGGATCAAGTGTCTGGAGGACTGATCTCCTCTCCTGGGGAGGGAGGGTGGTGGACCTCAGGTTCTGGCAGCTCCCAGTGTAAACTGGGATCATTGCAGCTAACAGGGGCATGTGCTAGGGTAGGGGTGTCAGCAGATGTCCTGTGCATGGGTGTGGGAGCATGCCCATCATGTGCTGGACATCAATGCATCCATTCCCCTGGAAACAGAGAGCAGAAAAGCCATGGCACTAGGGTAGGTAAAGGCAGGACCCCAAGGATGGCACTCATGCTCACAACCAGATCCTTCTGGCCAGCCTATGTCTCTCACTCTCCTCCGGCTGCCATCTAGATTTTAGATAGAGCACCGAGGCGTTGGCAGTCCCACCTTGGGGACTCTGAGCTGGGGGCTGGTAGGTCAGGGTGAAGCATGAGAGCAACCTGGAATGGAGGTTGGACCAGAGGATCTCAGGCACAGCAGGAGAATGCCATGCCCAGTGATCCACACTGGAGAGAGAGACCTATGGGGCCAGTGGTGGGAGGCATAAATAAAGTTGAAAAAAGACAGAATTAAATCAATGTAGTTGATTTCTGAACCTCACTACATTTTAAAACTGCTTGAAAACTTTGTCTTTAAACAGCTCTGACTTCTGAACTCTCAAAATGTTCTATCTCCAGTACAATCTGACTTCATGTCAGGTCCACTCCACCTGCATAGCTCTACTTAAATTGGCAAACACTATCCTTGTGTCAAGGAACTATGACTACTTTAAATGAGCTATCTTTGTGAACCTATCCAAAGCCTTTGACCAGGTAAACCACTTGCTTCCTCCGGCAAGTTTTTCAGGGCTGTGCTGAATACATTAGTTATTAGTTGATTTAAGGGCTATCATTAAATGTACCTTGAATGTCATAATTAATGGACAGACAATAAGATGTAAGAAAAGTTATTTTGTATTTCCCTCAGGGATCAATATTAGGTCCTCTGCTTTTCTACTGATTATTAATGATCTCCACTAATGGAGCTTAACTTGCAAAAGGTACATGTATTGAGATATCACCACCATAGATTACAGGGCTTCTTCCTCCTACCATATCATCTTTGTTCTACAGTCTGACCTTACAAAATCAAAGTATGGTTTGCTAGCAACAGCCTTATACTGAACTCAAACCCATGCTCCATGGCTTGATGACTATGTGCAGGAGATTAACAGACAAACTAGAAATTAACTGATGAATCCTGACAGGCATGAAACAGGTGTCTGTCTTCTGTAATCTGTCTTTGCAGAATGTGTGAGACACCATTTGACACTAAACAATCCTGTGTACAGAAGAATCTGTCTGCACTATTTAATGAGGATTGTCCAGCTCCTTATTCACAAAGAGAGCTGATGGAATTTGAAACTTCAGGCATTATACCCAAATGGCTTTAATGATGCACTTGACTGGGTCCCATTTTGAGTAAACAACTGTCTGCTCTAAAGTTTTCATCGTAAAGGTAATACAGCTATTACTTTGTTTTTGCTTATTGTTTTCACAGAATGAGGCGTCTTTACTGTGGATCCAGACACTATGATGCATGAAACTATCAATTCTCATGTCACAAACTTAATCACCTTCTGCTAGCTTTCCTAATTGAGGTAGCCAGGAACTCTCCTTATTAATTGAACTTCAGTCTGTATTGTTCCTTCATTTATTTCTTGTTTTGAGAATTTTGTAGTTTATTTATCTGATAAAATATTTGCTTTAATAGCATCTGTAGATATACTGCAACTTTTGGCTTATTCCTGGTTTAACGGTAATGCAATGTACAACCCTCTTTACCTTCATCCTTACATGATCCCAGCACTATCCCCATATCACTCCTTCCCTGTCCCCACTTTGCTCTACCCTTTCAGTATTTACCTCCTTTACACTGCTTCAATACCAGTCCCTCTCCTACTAATTTTAGCTCCATTCTTTCCCTGTTGTACCTCCTTTGCCTGTGTAAGTTGACTTATACAGTGGAGCACACTTGGCTGCAACATGCAGTACTACATCATTTCTATCCCATTTGTCATAGCTGAATTTGTGACACTGCATTTCATCCTGGTGGGAGCCACTGTATATGGTTAAATATGGAAATTTGAATTGGAATGCAAGTTGTAGTTTTATTTTTATGAGTTATTGCAATACTTATTGCAGTGCAATGTTTACTTCAACACCCTTATCGGTTCTGAGTTGAGATAAAACATCACTTAAATAGTAATAGTGCAGGATTTGTTAGCAATTTCATGTGACTTAATCTTAACCATTCACCGGGTCTGAGCAATAAAAATATTTGTATGATTTTTCCTCACATGCTCCAAGTGATCACGGAATCATCTAGAATTAAACACTTCTGTTGTTCCCGTTGAACCATGATTGATAGATTATGTGCTTTTACCCCTCTACATTTTCTTAGATGCTTTTAACTATTTTACTAATCCAGTTTTATTTTTACCCTTGGTGTCCCCTTCTTACACTTGCATGGTCCTTTCTTTTGAGCTCCCTAATTACCATTGTAAGCCCCAACACACCTTGCCATATGGAGCCTCTATCCCCTCAGAGCCTTGGTATTTGTCACAGGCATGGACAAGATATGCAGGGCTATACCCTGAGATGCCACTGGTAGTCTGGGTAACCGAATATAGCACTGTGTTGAGGCCCATTTTGGAGTTTCTGCTCCTACCCTCTTGATGTCAGAATGCAAGGAGTTCAAGTGGAGACACGCCTGATGATGTGCCAGCTGCAGATCTGGCCAACATCCACCACTTAGCCTATCAGTGCTACCACCTGCTGTCATCCAAGTGGTAGCACTGCAGCTGAGACAGCAACCCTTCTCCCCAGAGGATGCTCAAACCTCCACCCTTGGCTAGATCTCTAATGGCTGAGGCTTCTTCATGAACCTAGGTTGCCAGCATCACAAGCAGACATCATACCACTGTGCTGATGGGTGAACTACTTATCCAGTGTTTCATCTGCTGTGGTCATTGCCTTATTTTCAATCAATCTGGCTTACAGGCCTCTTAGTGAAGCAATACAAAGGGGCTTTGTGTATGGTTAAGCATTGCTGCCTGATAAAGAGGCTTTGCATTAAAGTACTGGGGTTTGTTCTTCTCAGCTGCAACTGTGTCATTTACACTGAGTGTATTTCCAATACATTAAAAAGTTTAATCTTCAAGTGGGTGCCTGTCTTTCTTATTTTGACTCATTTCCATCACTGAGCACTGGGATTTATTGTTGACATGTTCAGGGTGCATATATCTACTTAAAACATAACCAGTATAAATTATTTTATGGTGATTTGCAATTACTTCCCATGATGCCTTGTATTATTGGGATATACACACTCAAATGGGCAGACTGGGAGGGCCATAGGGCCTTATCTGCTGACAGTGTCTCTATATCTATGTATCTATGTGCAGTTTAGAAGTTCTTTGAAACTTGGCTTGACTGCCAACCCTTTGAGTGCTAAGTATGTTTCAAAGTATAGAGATTCTGGATGTATATGTACACCTGCAGTTTCCTAAGGGTTCTTGCTCACAAGCCTGTAAGTCCATGATATGACTGGTTGCCCCTCACCCTGAAATGAGATATAGATGAGGCATACTGATGACACCTGACAAAACTAGAAATTGGTATAAATGATGGAGCTGTGTTGGAACAAATCATGTAAGTACCTTGGGATCTGATATGATCCTTTCCTCTTCTTCAGAAAACATGTTGACTATTGTATATTACAGGTCTAACAAAAGACTAATAATTAACATCCATTACAGATCAGAGAATAGTCTTTGCATGCAGCCCCTAAAACAGGTGTTACCCTTCCTACTGCTCATCCTGTACTAGGAGGAGAGGGAGGGAGAAGAGGGAGGAGGAGGAGTAGCTCTCTGTAAGGGAGGGATAAAACAACATAACTAAAGGGTAAACAGGAGGAGAGGAGGCACTGTGGGTCACTCTGGAGACTGGAAATGGCTCCGCAATCCACACAGGGTTGTATACAGACTCCGTCTCAGGGAGGAAATGGACAAGGGAATGATAGAAGGCATCCTTGGGATGGCAGAGAAGAGGTAGATATTGCTGATGGGGGACCTGAATATACCAGATGTTGACTGGAGCACCTTTGCTGCAGCCACATACAAAAGCAGGGCCATTCTTGATGCCCTACAGGGGCATGCCTCAGACAGCTAGTTTTGGAACCCACTCTGGACAGAGCAATCTTAGACCTGGTACTCTCAAATGGGGATGGAGAGAGGATCTCTGATCTTGAAGTGGGTAGCCATCTGGGAACAAGCAACCACCAAACAGTGTGATTCATGATAAACTTAGCTGTAGAGTCAAGCCACACAAAAGTGAAGGTACTGGACTTCAGGAGGGCTGATTCTGACAAAATAGGAGAATGCCTCAGAAAAGCACTAGCAAACAGGCAAGAAGGTGGGGTGGAACAACAATGGAAACATCAAAACCGCCATCACAGAGGCAACAAGTTTTGTGTGAAGCAAATAAACAAATCAAAATAAAAGAAAAAACACTATGATTCTCAAAAGAAGTGGCAGGGAAGGTAAGGGAAAAACTAGCATTCAGGAAGTATAAAGAAACACAGAAGGAGCAGGACAGAGAACTGTACCAGTTAAAGCAGAAGGAAGTAGGTAAGGCAGTCAGAATAGCAAAGGCCCAAACCAAGGAAAGATAGCAACTCGGTTAAGAAGGGGATAAAACCTTTTATAGGTACATTAGGGAGCAAAGAAAGACTAAGGCAGGGATACTGAGGCTGAACAAAGAGGAAAGTGGCTGGGCATAGAGCGACAGAGAAAAGCAGGATACTGAACAAATACTTCTGCTCAGTATTCACAGTGGAAAAGCAGGGAAATACCTAATCCAGTCAATAGAAGCACTCTGGATGGGGAGGGGTTGATATTAGTCCTTTCACAGAAGAAAGGTTCTGAAAGAACTCTAAAACTGAAGGTGGATAAAGCAATGGGGCCTGTTGGGATTAACCCCAGAATTTTAAAAGAACTAAGGAAGAACTAGTAGCACCACTGACTACCTTTTTAATAAATCATGGGAAGATGGGGTGGTACCTGGAGGACTGAAGGAGGGTGGATATGATTCCCCTTCACAAAAGTGGAAGCAAGACAGAGGCAGGAAACTACAGACCTGTCAGTTTGACCTCAGTGGTATTGAAAATGATGGAATCACTTCTGAAGGAAAGAATTGTTGAGTACCTAGAGGATAGTGGGGCACAGGACCCAAGGCAGCATGGATTCACAGTGTGAAGGTCATGTCAGACAAATCTAATTGATTTCTTTGACTGGGTGACCAAAGCATTAGACCAGGAGGGCTGTGGACATGGCCTACCTAGACTTTAGCAAGGCATTTGACACAGTCTCGCACAAAAGATTAATAAACAAATTAGCCAGCCTGGGAGTGGGTCCTAGGGTGGTAGCCTGGTAAAACACTGGTTGAACAACAGGACACAGCTGGTAATAGTAAATGGAGTCCACAGTGAAGAAAAGAGGTTACTAGTGAGGTACCGCAGGGTTCAGTACTGGGGCAGGTCCTTTTAATGTCTTTATAAGTGACATTGCAGAGGGACTGGAAGGAAAGTATGTCTGATTGCAGATGACATAAAGATCTGCAACAGGGTTGATACACAAGGTGGGGTGGAAAGGATGAAAAGGACTTGGCAAGGTTGGAGGAATGGTCAAATGTATGGCAGCTTAGATTCAATGCAAAGAAGTGCAAAGTGATGCACCTGGGAAACAAAACCCAGGGAAGAGTACACAATGGGGGATGAGATACTGGCAACAACAAAAATGGAAAGGGACCGGGGTAGTCATATCAGATGAGCTAAGGTGGGCCAGCAATGTGAGAAGGCAGTAGGAGGGCTGGTGGGATACTGGGATGCATAGGAGAGGCATCACCAGTAGAAAACAGGAAGTTGTTGGCACTCTGTACAGACAGTTGGTAAGACCACATCTGGAGTACTGTGTACAGTTCTGGAGACCCCATCTCCACAAAGACATAGACAGGGTGGAGGCTGTCCAGAAGAGGGCAACCAAAATGATGCAGGGTCTGCATCAGAAGACATATGAAGAAAGACTAAAGGAACTAAAGATGTATAGCCTCGAGGAAGGGGGGGCATGATAGAAACTTTCAAATACCTCAAGGGAATCAACAAAGTCCAAGAGGGTAGCAACATTCAGAAAAGAGATGTGCAAAAACAAGGGGCACAATTTGAAGATAGAGGGAGGACGGCTCAGAGGTAATGTGAAAGCATTTCTTCACAGAGAGGGTTGTGGATACATGGAACAGCCTTCCTGAGGAGCTCATAGAGTCAAAAACAGTGGGGGAATTCAAGAATGCATGGGACAGACATAAGGCAATTCTAGTGGGGGTAGGAGGAAGTAGGCTGTTGGTTAACTAGGATCTGCAGCTTATCCGTTAGGTAGGGAAATGGGCAGACTAGGTGGGCCAAGCGGTCCTTATCTGCCATCAAATTCTATGTTTCTACTGGGATATAATTTATTTTGTTTATTTATCTGAAAATGTTTCACCAGGAATGACATACTGAACTACAATAGTTCATTTCAGATGTGTCCTGGGGAGGAGGGAGGAATGAGAATACAATTGGGGTATACATAAACCAAGATTCACAAAATAAAACATCATACAACTATATAAATCTGAAACAATTTCACCTATGTCCAGCTTGCTATGTGAAGAGGACAAAACAAATAGAAATATAATATTGCACATCCAAAACCTGAGATTGTAGACCAGCCCATTAGCAGAGACTGAGTAGGGTGATAGGAAGAGAAAGAATATAGCCAGGCTGACTGAAGAAAGGAGCAGGTGGGAGAAGGAAGGGTAAAGCGGGTAGAGACCTTATTCATTCTGGGATGCACCCCGCAATTGCCAGAGATTCGACAGGGAGAAACCTGAAATGAGAGTACAGGTTACCCAGGCCTGCAGGAAGAGAGAATAGGGTAGAAGGGAGGAAGGCAACCCTTTGACCCTTTGGAGTAGAAACCCCACAAGGGTCCAACTCTGCTTGATGCTGACCCAGGCAGTGCTGTAGGATACCAGCTTCCTGGGGAAGGTAGCAGTGGCTAATAGGTAGAAGAAGTAAGACATAGTTTTGAAAGAGAAAAGGGTGGGGGCTATTGAGAAGTGGGTTAGGTGCAGTTTCAGGATGGAGAAATGTACTTGTAAGAAGAGAGGATAACACTTGAGTGGATGAGACAAAGTGGATATCAAAGGCAGGGAGTTCCACATTTTAGGAAATGGTAGGAAATATATGTTTCTTTGATTCTAAAACTACCCTACTGAGTTGAATCATGTCAGAGACATTTTCAGTCATGTTTCAAACCAATTCTAAACGTGTTTGATAAACATGGTCATCTCTGGTTGGGCTCTGACTACCTGGCAGAGCTCCTGCACCCTGTCAAGTCCTTGTGCTCCCTCCGCTCCTCTGATGAAGGCCTCCTTTTGGTCCTGAGGCCCACCTAAAGTTATTGGCAGATCAAATATTTGAAGTAGCCAGCCTTCTTCTATGGAATGCTTTGACCAGGGGACTGAGGGATGCCTCCTCAATGGAGGCATTTAAAAGGGATTAAAACCTATCTGTTTAGCCAGGCATTTGGAGATTGAATGTAAAAATTGTTTTCCTTTCTCAGTTACTGTATATATGTTTTAGACAACTATTTAAAGAGGATTTTGGTAGTTTCAGATTTGCGTTTCTGGTTGTGTCACTGCATGTGACATTCGTCTTGTTATTAAATCACAAAGTAGTTAGCTCCTTACCATGTTTTGTTTTTTGCAGCTCGGCAGAAATACTAATGCTGCTGCAGATCACTTCTCCATGAGTAGTACATGACGGGAAAGCAGACCAGATCTGCCACACAGTCTTAGTCTGGTTGCTATAGAAACAAGCACTTCTTGTTTTCATCCGTGAGGAATTCAACTTTAACTTTCTGCCCTCTTTAGTTAAACACAGCACAGTGTGTTCTTGGTAGGTGCATTGCGGTTGTGATAATATGATTGTCACACTTTCTGAGTGGGACATCAAAATTTTGAATTCTGTCACGTGGTGTCCTGTCATAAATAAAGTTGAAGCTGATTTGTGATGTCTACGAGGGTGCAAGTATTATTCATGCTGTGTAGCGGTCTAGTAATGTGTATGTCCCCGCTTGAATTTTAAATTTTTATTGGTGCAGTCAGTGGCACTGTTGTGAGATACGATGTTGTAACTGGTGTACATAATAACATTTTATGTAGCTCTTAGTGACACTAGGTGTGCACAGCATAAAGCAGATTGGTACCCACAGTGTCAGGTGTACCTGTTTTATAAGAGCTACCCTGCACATTTCAAGATTTGAAGTTAGTAATAACTTTTCATCCACCACCAAATTGTTCCCCTTTCCCACCTCGGTTCTGACATAAGACTTAGTTGGGCTGCACTGTTTTGTGTATTATTTTATGAATTACTATAATGCCTTCAATATGCCTTATATGTATATGAACCTGTTTTCTTGCTGAAAAGATAAAGCTGTAACTGAGCATGTCAACTGATTGGCATGAATCTGTGTACAGTATATGTCTGATGAATCAGTTGTTGGAGGCGCACTGAATGAATTTTGGATGCTGCAATACACAGTAATAATATGTAAAGTGTTTGTCACTGCTGTCATCAGCTGTGGGTGGCTGTTTTCTAAATGAATCATGTTATTTTCTCTTTTTTTCCCAAGACTAGTTTATGTCTTCAAAGCAAAACCCATAGCTGTATGGTCATTGAATGCTTGTTGAGTGACGCTATAGATTGTGTTGTGCCTGTTCATTGCTGTTGTGGTCTTTCTGATTGTTTACTACTATTTATTTGAATTATACATGCCCTCACGCTATCTTTTTGTTTTTGTTTTAGAGCTTTGCAATGCCTGCTACATGTTTGCTGCTAACTGTGGAATGCCACAAAGTTAGGATTTCCTCTTTTACCTTTCCAAAGTCCCACGTTAAGAAGTTGTGGGTGAGGTTCATAAAGACAAAGAGGGCAAACTGGCCAGGTGCAAGCAAGAGCAGTTTGTTTTGCTCTGGCTCATTTTCTGAGAGCAGTTTTGATCAGTCAGTCTTGACTCAGTGTAAGTTAGGCTTCACAAGGCAATTACAGTTGTCATCAAATGCAGCTCCCACCATGCATTGCATCACTTATGATGAAGAAAATTTAGTAACAACCACAGATTTTACCAGCAATGTTGTGTACGAGATGCCTGTGAAGAGAAGGAAAAGTGGTTCAGCTTTTATAAAGAGTGAAATCCTAGAGGTGTATATGAATTATTTTTTCTTTTTGTGTTGTTATATAATAACTGATAACCCACAACAACAAATTGATTTTTTGGCTTTGGTTACTCTGTAATAGTATGTTGAACTCCATATTCACACATATAATATTATTATGGATTTTACAACCTGATTGTTACTGGGTATGATCATGGCAGGTAGTTATCTGACAGAAGGGCCATGTGGGCTGATGGACCACGTGGTGGGCACTCTACTTGGCATTGGGGACCAGGAGAACATTCAAGGTTGTAAAATGAAACTCTGTCTGGGATCTGTGGAATATGCCATGCAGTTGATGGAGTGGCAGTCCTGTGAGGGTTTGCACTGAGAGAAGATGACCTTCCCCAGGTGGGTACTACTATGGCACCTGCCCTTGAGGTGTCACAAGCCACATGTTTAGATGGGGAGGCAGAATTCAATAAATTTCACTAAGAAAGGGAGAGCAAGAAGGCAGAAGCCCATGTAAGCTGCCATTGTTCACCCATAATAAGAAAGGGAAAATCAGTTAATAAAACTTGTCAAGGTTGTTTTAAACAGTTCTTTTGTGTTTCTAATAATCATTTCTGTTGACAGAGAATTCCAGGGTTTACATATTATTCTTTGTGTGTCTGGTCCACTCTGTAATGTAGGATGCATGCACAGTGACTGGTCGTAATTTCATTGAGTAAGCAGGCCTGCTTAACATATTCAGCAACAATGATCTGAGGCATTCTCTGAATCATTCATGTATACGATACTGTGTATTATCTGGTTTCATATATATGTATCACAATATTGTGCACCACTAGCTTTATGTCTTATTGTCAAACAAGACAAACTCATGCTTTTCTTACTTTAACAAGGCCCCTGGCTACCTCCCGTCCACCTCACCCCACTGCCCCCACCCTCCCACACCAGCTTGACAAGGCCTCCATGGCTGATACCTCCTACCTTTCTTACCCCTGCCCACCTCACCCTGCCCTCCCCCACACCAGCTTGACAAGGCCTATGTCTGCCACTTCCTACCTTTCTTTCTCATCTTTATCCTTCCATCTCTCATCCACACTTTCCTCCTATTAGAATGATAAAATTGTGTGTATATATATATATATATATATATATATATATATATATATTTACTTATTGTACTGTTTCTGGAAACATTGTACTTTTACCCTTTGTATGTTTTGTCTCCCCTCCCACTGACATGGAACCTTTGTAAATGAGTTGTTTGTGCTCAGAGGTATTGTAATCCAAGAATGAATAAATAAAAAATAAAGATATAATAGTACACATATAACAAAATGTATAGATTGCATAATTATCTTATGCCAAAGCAAATGTGTACATGCAACCCCAAAAATAACCAGTACCTTTCAGAACATGTTTAATTTCTTATGTGCTTACTGAAGGTGTGTCCATGGTTCAATGTGACTGAGCCACTTCACCAAAAAAAAAAAAAGGAGTGATCATCACTTGTTCACCTTGCTGATGAGCTCCAATTAGAGCAAAACACATCTTGTTGAGTTTTAACCTCAGAGCCTGCCTGTTTTCATGTGTTTTCACATTGAATACAATGGTGAGTATAAAGATAATGACATTTGCTTATCCATGCAGTGCACATTCGCTTATGCTTGCAGTGCATTTAATAACAGATACATGTTATGCATGTTTAGATTGTGGTATTGCATGATAAATATATCAAATTTATACATATATGGCAAGCATGCAGCTTTGTAACCCTTTTATTTTCATCCCTCTTTTGAATACTTCTGAGGAGCATACCAGTCCTGACAGCCTGGCATCTACTGGAACCTACCAGCTGACCAGCTCCACTCATGGTTTGTCCCTTGCTGTGACTGGTTGGGTATCACCCCCATTTGTAGTCAGGAGTAAGATTTGTTCATTGTGCTAATATTGTGGGGTGTGGCTCCTGTTGTTAATCCACGTCAATGTCCTGCTATATTTTTCAAATGGTTTTCCCAGCTGGAGCTGTGATGTGTAATTATGTCATGGGCATGCCCTGCACACCTCACGTGCACCCTCATCTGTCACATCAATCAATTTTTCATTGCTCTGAGCTGTAGATACACAAGTTTCTGCCAGGTATCCAGTCAAGGGCTGTCTCTGCCCCACCACTGTTGGAGAGAACTCCTATGTAAGCTTGGTTCTCACCAACACCTGCCGATACTAGTACCTCTACTTGCTAATGCATGCTGGCTCTATTAGGCCTCCATAGTAGTCACATATTTATTATAGTGTAAATGTTACAGAATACTTTGTTTGAAACTGTAGTCATGTCCATTTTGGGGGTGGATTTTTTGGATGACAGATTATATCACAGTACCATGCAGACAAGCCAGGTGTTGAAGACACTGCTGACATAAATCCTGAAGAATGTCAATGAGACGAAGCCTCTTTTGACTGCAACAATGATGGGACTCATTTCATACAGGGCGGTACCTGTGATACCAATGTAAATGTTAAGAAATGTGTCAATAAGGGTACACAATTTAGTTTATGTGTACCACACAGTTCAGTAGGTAAATTATTGATATTTTCATTATGTTCAGAATTATACTGATGTATTCAGTTAATTTTCATAATTATATTAAAGTATATGGTAGATATAGGACAGTGTATGAAAAGCTATACACATCAGGGTAGTCTTCTCCAGTGCATACCAAGACCGCTGATGACCTTGAGAGTGAAGCTCAAGAGGTCTCGCATTCATCATGGTATCCACATTGCGGATTAGCTATGTTGTGTGTGTGGCTTTCCATACGCTGCTCTATATAGTGCATGGTGAAGCACTGATCACTGTGGCAGTGATCAAAACAGCAAAAAATAACAGCCACTTGTATTTATTTATTTTTTAATGATTGGAGCTCTGCTCCACCAACCGCATTTAAAGAAAATGGATCACCAGTCAGTACTGCACACGTGACTCTCTACCAGCCACTGCTTAAAGAACCACTGATGGGTTCACTTTCATTATGACATCCTCACTATTGCAGAATGGAAATTTCTTTCTGCATTACTGAGGACATCCTACTGCAGCAGAATGACTTAGAAATGTGTATGGACTTCCATAAATAATTGAGGCATCACCACATAGTGCAACGCAGTTGTGTATGAAGAATCAATATACCATAAAGAGTCATCCTGCTGCAATGATGACATACCTAATGAAGTGGAATGATACTTTCCTCTGCGTTACAAGTGGTGGCTCAATGCACGTGACCTCAACTGTGCATTTGATGTAGCCAGTGGCGATTGAAGCATCACTGAGTGAGCCTGCCAGATGGCAATTAGTTGTGAAGTCTTTGCTGCTTACAATAGAAACATAGACTTTGATGGCAGATAAGGACCACTTGGCCCACCCAGTCTGCCCATTTCCTTCCTACTGGATAAGCTGCAGATTTTAGTTAACCAACAGCCTACTTCCTGCCACCCCCACTATAATTGTCTTATGTCTGTCCCATGCATGTTTGAATTCCTCCACTGTTTAGATCCAACAGCCTCTCCAGGAAGGCGGTTCCATCCACCACTCTCTCCATGAAAAATAATTTCCTCACATTACCCTGAACTGTCCCCTCTATCTTTAAATTGTGCCCCTTGTTCTTACACATCTCTTTTCTGAAATATGCTACCCTCCTGGACTTTGTTGATTCCTTGAGGTACCTAAAAGTTTCTATCATGTCCTCCTCTTTCATTAAGGGTATACATATTAAGCTCTCTCAGTCTTTCTTCATATGGTTTCTGATGCAGACCCTGCACCATTTCAGTTGCCCTCCTCTGGACTGTTTCCATCCTGTCTATGTCCTTGCGAGATGAGGTCTCCAAAACTGACACATTACTCCAGATGGAGTCTCACCAACTGTCTGTACAGAGGGATAACCACTTCCCTTTTCTACTTGTGATGCCCTTCCTATGCGTCCCACTATCCCCTGGCTCTCCTTACTGACTTCTCACATTGCGTACCCACCTTTATATCATCTGTGATATGACTACCCCCAGGTCCCTTTCCATTTTTGTTGTTGTTAGTACCTCTCCTGCTATTGTGTACTCTTTTCCTGGGTTTTGTTTCCCAGGTGCATTACTTTGCACTTCTTTGCTTTTAATCTAAGTTGCCATATGTCTGACCATTCCTCCAACCTTGCCAAGTCCCTTCTCATCCTTTCCCCCCCTTGTGTATCAACTTTGCTACAGATCTTTGTGTCATCTACAAAGGCATACCTTTCCTCCAGACCCTCTGCAATGTCACTTATAAAGATGTTAAAGAGGACTGGACCTAGTACTGAGCCCTGAGATACTCCACTAGTGACTCCCATTTCTTCAGAATGTGTTCCATTCACTAGTACCTTCTGTGTCCTGTTGTACAGCCAGTTTGCTACCCAGGTTACCACCCTGGGACCCACTTCCAGGCTGGCTAACTTGATTATCAATCTTTGTGCGGGACTGTGTAAAATGCCTTGCTAAAGTCTAGGTAGGCCATATCCACAGCCCTCCCTGGTCTATTACTTTGGTCACCCAGTCAAAGAAACCTATTAGATTTGTCTGACATGACATTCCTGCTGTAAATCCATGTTGCTTTTGGCTCTGTGCCCGCTGCCTCTAGGTACTCAACAATTCTTTCTTTTAGAAGCGATTCCATCATTTTCCCTACCACTGAGGTCAAACTTACAGGTCTGTAGTTTCCTGCTTCTGCCTTGCTCCCACTTTTGTGAAGGGAATCACATCTGCCCTCCTCCAGTCCTCAGGTACCACCCCATTCTCCCATGATTTGTTAAAAAGTGTGGTCAGTGGTGTCACTAGGTCCTCACTTAGTTCCTTTAGGATTCTGGGGTGAATTCTTTCAGGCCCCATTGCTTTGTCCACCTTGAGTTTTAGGACTTCTTTCAGGACTCTTTCTTCTGTAAATGGACTGATGTCAACCCCCTACCCAGAGTGCTTCTATTATCTGGTTTAGGTAACTCCTCCTCATCTTCTTTTGTGAATACTGAGCAAAAGTATTCATTCAAGTAACTCTGCATTTTCACTGTCTCCCTCTGCCCACCTCCCTCTCCTTATTAATCTTCACTATTCCTCCCTTAACCTTTCTATACTCCTAATGTACCTATAAAGGTTTAATCCCCTTCTTAACTAGTTAGCTATTTTTTCCTCGGTTTGGGCTTTTGCTATTCTGACTGCCTTCACCACTTCTTTCTGCTTTAATTGGTACAGTTCCCTGTCATGCTCCTTCTGTGATTCCTTATACTTTTTGAATGCAGCCTTTTTCTCCTTAACCTTCCCTGCCACCTCTTTTGAGAACCATAGTGGTTTTACTCCGCTTTGTTTTCTTTATCTGTTACACACAAAGGTTTGTTGCCTCTATGATGGCAGTTTTGATTTTCTCCAGTGTTCTTCCACCCTCCTTTTTGGCCATTTGCTAGTGTAGTCCTCAGGTATTCACCCATTTTGCCAAAGTCAGCCCTTCTAAAATCCAGTATGCTTGTTTTGTATGGCTTGTCTCTATGGTTGTGCTTATTGTGAAGCACACTGTGCAGTGGTCGCTTGTTCCCAGATGTCTACTGACTTCTAAATTTGTGATCCTCTCTCCATTTTAGAGTACCAAGTCTAGTATTGCTCCCTCCAGTGGGTTTCAACACTAGCTGTCTAAGGCCTGCCCCCTGCAGGGCATCGAGAATGACCCTGCTCTTGGATGTGGCTGCAGTACATGTCATCCAGTTAACATCTGGCATATTCAGGTCCCCATCAACAGTATCTCCTTTTTCAGCCATTTGAGAATGTCCTCTATCATTTTCTTGTCCATTTCCTCCCCTTGAGATGGGGTGTGTATACAACCTCTGTGCAGACTGTGATGC
Source organism: Neoceratodus forsteri (assembly GCA_016271365.2). Taxonomy (NCBI): domain Eukaryota; kingdom Metazoa; phylum Chordata; order Ceratodontiformes; family Ceratodontidae; genus Neoceratodus; species Neoceratodus forsteri. Next base: position 1,321,361,994 of record CM028132.1, read on the forward strand.
CATTCCCTGTCTCCAAGGTGACCCAGAGTGCCTCTTTTCCTCCCCTTTACTTTTTAGTTCTGTAGCTTTGATACCTTCCCTTATGTATAGAGCTACTCCACCTCTTCTTTTCCCCTCCCTGTCCCTTCTGTAGACTGTGTACCCCGGTATGTTGACATCCAAGTCATGGTTCTCCATGTACCATGTTTCTGTGACTGCCACAATATCCAATTGTTCATCTTCCATCAAAGCTACTAGCTCAGGAAGCTTGTTTCCAGACTACGGGCATTGGTACTCATTGCCCTCCATTTAATGTTGGCTTTATCCTTTTCTCCTCCATCCCTGCTCTTTTGCCCTTGTCTATTTTTCAATTTACCCCTGTCCTGCCCTCTGTTGAGCACTGTACCTCAGTGTTTACCTTACTACCTGTCATGTTTTTGGGGGAGGCTTGAAATGCAGAGTGGTCTTTGTTAGCAAAAGATACATTTGGGAGACTTAATGGCTGCATTGCCATTTGGCAGATGACTGCTAAATGTGCCGATTAAAGAAAAAATAAGTGAAATTCAATTTACATTGCTGTACTGGGTAAAAAAAAGATCTCCAGAGGTGGAGCAGCTGTGTGACTTATGCGGTTTGTGTTGGAAAAGAAGCACGTGTACTCCCTTATATCTGCTTGGTTGTAATGGCTAATTACAAACTGCTTTCCTCATGAGAAAAAAGGAAGCAACACATCTCTTATAAGTTGATTATTTTAAATGTGACATTAACAATAAGGTCATTAATTGTCGATGGATGCATTATGGTAACCTCCTTGTCATTGGTATAGGGCAAATGGCATAGCCATGTTCCTCACAGTCTCTATAACGTGTGGTCGAGACATCCCAAACAATGGCATAGAGACACAGAAAATGGAAATTGATGGCAGATAATGGCAGTTTGTTCGATCTCATCTGATCATTTCCCTGTCTGCTTTACATCACATTTATTTATTTATTTTTAATTTGGTTACGGGTAAATACACTGATCCAAAGGACCATTTTCAGGCACGACCGGGCCACAGGACTGGCACAGCAAGGACAAAGAATACCTACATATACAAACATAATGTATTTACAAAGAATATAGTTAGTATAGTACATGAAATACTGGTTGAAAAATAAGAGATAAGCAACTTGACAAATGCAAACCTACTACAAATATCAGTTACTCACACAGCGATGAACAAGTTTATAAAGAACAGTGCATACAATCATAGAATTATAAACTATACAGGTGCATGGTATATAATTAGCAAAGGTACAGGTGGTACAGTACAGTGACAATTTTGGATGAACATCCACTTGTCAAGTGCATCATTAGGTAGAGTATACAGGTTCATAGAAGCAGAGAACCAACCAGGCAGTGGTTGAGAGGCATAGGTAGCAAGAGCTAAGGTGGTAGTAAGCAGTTTCCACATTACTGCAACATACCCTACTTGATCTACTGCATTTCCCTCTTTTCCTTACTACTAAGGTACCCTGTAGCCCTTCCTATGACATCTTGAATCCCATTACATTTTTGACTTTCACCACCTCTGCTGTGAAATTATTCTACATTTACCACTCTTTCTGATTAGAAATACTTCTTTACATTTCCCTAACATCTCATCGTTAAGTTTGGAATGCAGAAACCAAGTGGATATGATCTGTAGTAACTTGATACCACTTGTTATAGCTAGAACAAATTCACGGGCAGTACAGTACCAAGAATTTCCGTAACCATTTAAGGAAAAGGAGTTCTACAAATTACTTATGTTGTGCTATTGATAAAGGTATGACAGCTGCAGTGAAGATGACTGATGCAGCCACACAAACTGATCCTTACTATCCTGAAGAAATCTGTTCATTTCAGACATCACTGCCAACTTCTGATTATAATTCAGTTCACGTGAATGCTTTCATTTCTGATGAAACTTATGTGCCATCTGATATTGATCTTGGAAGTACCTGTTCATCAAGGTGACTATATAGAGTATGATGTGGCATTGCTGTTCAGTGTTTCCATTCACATAACGAGCCATGATGAAGTACTGTTGTGATCAAGTTTCTTTGCTGTGTCACCCATTTGCTGATGTTAATGTGCTGCTGTGCTGATGTATTCACTTATTCAAAACATCTTGGAATGCCGCTACACAGATGACTCAAAGCATTAAGGAGTTGCCTTAGTAAAAATAAGACATAATGGGCTTATAAGGTTTAATGGATACTGACTGGTTATTTCTTCACATACATTTCATGGATCCCGTCTTGAATTTTATTTTGCAAAGCCTTGTGTCTCCTGAGTATTGTTATCGATGTCCCTGTTTTCCATGTTACAGATATGGAGAGTGCTCTTTCCCTGAACACTTAGAAGTTTTTATAAGAGTATTATAATGTCTCCATCATTATCACACATTGCTGGACAATGGTAGTTTCATTTAAGTTCCACTTGATCCAGGGAAGCTCAAACTATCTTTGCTGTTCTCTCTGAAGAAGAATGTGCATGAAGCGTCCTGTTAGCCACCAAAGAGTTGCTCCTTGTGACATATTGATATATAAAATCTCTCAAAGTACACACAGCAATGCTGTGTATGTCTAACCAAACATAATCCTACACAGTTTAGACATAAGATGTGTGCATGGACTGTTGCTCATCAAATGATTATACATGTAATCAGGTTCTTCAATCTGCAACAATTTATCGAATGACGTACCATTACATCCAAATGTGTCTTTGCAATTTCTCTTTGCATTTGTTTCCCATTGTTTATGGTTATCTAATTCTATATTCCATCACTTGCTCATTTCAGCCAGTGCAGCAATGATGAAAACCATGATGACATTGATAGTCCTCTTGGGAGAAAAAATATATTGTGTTTGAGAGCAATCTACTATCGTTTTTCAAGATTTGTCCATCTTGCAATGAGTCTTGCCTTGTGAGAGTGTCTTTCAAAAATGTACTTTTCTAATGATTGAGCAGATCTGCAGATAATGTGATTTTCAAAGAACATGGCGTTCACATCCATATATTGGAGGCTTTCCAGCTGGTAACATACTTCTGTCTGCTACAATTGGGTGCAGTGGGATTTCACCTCAGAAGGTTATAAGATTGATGAACCACATAAATATAGCTATCTTTTCTAACTCAACATACTATAAATATTTGCAGAAATTTGTTCAGCCATCTATACTGGAGGTGTGGAGTGTTAAGAGGAAAAATGATAGAGGCCACATCTCCGGGCTTGCGTGGGCCATTAGGGTGTGGAAAATTCCAAGCCGCCGATGTGCTGCACAACCCGACTGCACTGCTGCACACAAAATTGTGATGTGCCAATGCAAATGAAGGGTCCTCATGCATATGCTATGCATCACAATATTCAAACCCCTAGAAGCATAAAAATAGATGGCTGTACTGGCACATAGTTATACTTTGAAAACCTTACTTTAACTATGTGCTGGGCAGATTGGTGCCCACGACAGTCTAGGGCCGGGTACATGTTTGCCCCAAGCCCCGATCACTGTAGATAACAGAGAAATCTCTTAGCCTAGTTTCCATAGTGTAGTGTCACCCTCCCTAGCCCAGATCATGATTATCTCCTTTTCCATAGTGTAGTGTCCACCCACCCCAGCCCAGAGTGCTGTAAAAAACAAAAAGCATCCCTCAGCCCCTTTTTCATAGTGTAGTGTCCCCTCACCAGCCAGGAGTGCAGTAAAAGAAAAGTATAACTCAGACCCTTTTCCATAGTGTGGTTTTCTCCCTCCCAGCCCTGATCATCTTAAAGAAAAAGTATCCCTCAGCCCTTTTCCATAGTGTAGTATCCCCTCTCTCTGGTCCGATTACTGGAACAACATGCATAACCCTAAAACCCATTCCCTGGTGGCTAGAGGTCCCATCTTCCCCCACTGTAGACAGTAACCCCCAACCCCCAACACACACCATCCTGACACTTGCCGGTGAGTGGCACAGGCCTCCTCACCCAACCACAGCCAGCCACTGACTGAACTGTACCATTGCGTGAGAACAAATAGTATCGCGATCATTGGTCAGGTCCCAACCAATGAAAGCGTGCTTTTTACTGTCGTGCTGCTACGGTACAGTTTAGTCAGTTGCAGGCGGCGGCAGGGTGAGAAGGGCTGTGACTGTTTCTGGCAAGGATCAGATGGGGTGCGGGGTGGGGGTTACTGCCTATCTGAGTGGGGACCACTAGCCACCCTGGAATGGGGTTCAGGTGTGCGTGTGTTGTTCCAGTAATCAGGGATGGGAGGGGGACACTGCAATATGGAAAATGGGCTCAACGATACTTTTCTTTTACAGCAATCGGGGGTTGGGGAGGGGACATTACACTATGGAAAAAGGGCTGAGGGATACTTTTCTTTTACAGTGATCTGGGCTGGGGAGGGGACACTACACCATGGAAAGGGGCTGAGGGATACTTTTTATGGTGATCAGGGCTGAGGAGGGACTACACAATGGAAAAGGTTTGGATTTCTCTCTTTAGTTTACAGTGTTCGGGGCTGTGGTGGGCTGACCCGGCACACATCTCAGTGGTGCAGCCATGCAGTTGAGCCATAATGGGCATGCAAGTGGACCCATTGCCGTCCATACTCAGTGGGCTGATCTGCATATGTGGGCTGAATAACACCCATTGGGGACACGGTGCATTCATGTGTGCACCATGCATTCTATGGGTGGTCTTCAGCCCACACCCTAGCTGCTCAGAGCTCACATGGTGGCCTCTTGCTGTTTGCCACGCATCCAGGGTTTGATATTCGAACAGATTCTGTGGTGTGTTCCGACCACATTTTGTTTAAATATCACACCAGAGCCGACCAGCACAACTTATTTGCTTGGCGCACCATTATACATGCGCATCCAGGCGGCTCTGAATATAGGACCCTCTAGTCTTTAAAGTCATCACAATTACGTTTACATCTGGGTATAGACAGACACTGTGACTGGCCAGGTCACTCTGCCAGATACAGAACTTATAGTCTTATGGATTTGGAAAACTGGAAAATGGTCTCCATAAACTTAATGCAAGTATGAGATATACAGTGACCTCTTTTATGAATTTATTAAACACGTTTGTAGTTATATGTGTGTGCTGGTGCAAAAGGAAATTATTTCTTTGCTACAGCCTTGTATGAGATAAACAGTGAGTTTTGAGATAGCAATTGGAACAAGTTAATGGGTGAGATTCTGTATGTTGTGTGTGACTGAGTTATATATCAACATCATACAACACACCACTGTATGTAGAATCTTATACACCAAGACTAGCACAACACGCAGTGCTGCGTATTTGCCTTACACTTTATGCAATTGTGAAAAGTGAACTGTGCTAGCCAGGGCATACAAGCTCTATATATGGTGGCATGTTGTTTCGCAGTATATGACTCGCGTGGATGACAATGCGTTACCATAAATAAGTTAGGTAGCACTCAGTGCCTTCTCTGTGCTCATGAAGTAGAACACAAATAAGGGCTACTCTGAGATTTTCAATATGCTTCTGGTGCCAGCACCTCTATTTAAATTGATGTAATCCTCCACAATTTGCCCAGTCACACTCCTGTTTGGCATATTGAGCCTTGTCTTTTGTGCACAGGACATTTGTGCTAAACCAGGGTTGCTACTGCCTGATCAAGATTTGCACCTGTGCAATGTTTTCATTGACTGGTCACTTGTGTATAGACCTCTTTGTGGTTGAACACTTTGACAACTGTAAAACAAAGCTGTAATATGATGTAAGTAATAACAGATTGTAGACTCTCTTTTCTTTTTGTGTTTTACCCATTTCACAATTCTGTTCTGGGCAAGTCATAATGACCCATAAATTTCGTGTCTAGTTGAGTGCAGGAGTGGAAATAAAATTAATGAAGTTGATTTATGTGTATGCACAGTAATATAGAACACAGAAATGTTGATAGATAAAGCCTTCTTTCTGGTACTTTCACCCTGCCTATGGTGACACATCAGACCTACTCCCTTTCCGGTCTTCCCCTACACTCCCCACCACCCCATCTCCTCATTTAAGTGAGCCATTTGTGTATCTCTTTTGCATTCTTGAATCCTATGAATAATTAATGCCTACACAACCTCTGTCAGTAGGCTGTTTCATGGGTCCGCCATCCTAGGCTGCTCCATGGGTTCCTCACCATCTTCATGAAGAGTTTTTCCAGTCATTTCCGCTGATCCTTCACCCTTCTATCGTCATCACACATGTTTTTCATCAAAAATGCTTCCTTCTTGCACCTTGTTTGTACCTGAGATGAACTTGAATGTTTCTATCATATCTGCCCTCTTTCTCTTTTCATTCAGTGTGTACATCTTTGATTCCTTACTCCTTTCCCCATAGGTTTTGATGAAGGTCATAGATCCATTTTGTTTGCCCTCTTTTGTACCACCACTTCTCTATCTATGTTCTTGAATGGATGGGGCCTCAACAGCTAAGAACATTACAGGAGTTGTGGCCCCACCAATAATTTGTACAGTGGTATTATTACATCCCTTTTTTACTGGTGAATACTCAAGAAGCATCCAGCTTTTCCACCATTCCCTTCTGCCTTGCCACACTGCTTAGCTATTTTCTGGTTGCCATGAATGATTACCGGGGCAGTGTTCGTGGACCTGACCAAGGCATTCGACTTGATTGACCACAATCTTACTTGTTCTAAACTGTATAACCTTGGAATCTCTGAACAGTTGTTTCCTGGGTTGGTAATTATCTGAGTAACAGATGCCAATATGTTCAAGTTGGCTCTATTTGTTTGGATGTCCCACCATTCAATGTAGGGCCTCAAAGAGGTCCATATTGGGCCCTTTACTGTATTTTAATTTTTGTTAATCAATTACGGGGTTTGTAAACATAGCGGTACTTTATTGTACGTGATGACCTTATAATTTTTGTCCAGTCTAAGTCAGTGTTAGATCTCTCCATTACTCAGGATAAGGATTTTGGGGTGTCTGTTCCTGATTGTCCACTAATGCCATGGTTTTAAATTCAAGCAAAATGGAAGTTATGCTTTTGGAATGCCATCAGTGCTGGAGGACAATCTGAGGTTAGCTGTTTTGATGATCAGTGTCTTTTTGTTAGAGCAAGTTTCTCAGTTTAGAAACATAGAAACATAGAAGTTGATGGCAGATAAGGACTGCAAGGCCTATCCAGTCTGCCCATTTCTTTTTCTACCTAATGAATGTGCCATCGGCCTTTGCTCTGTCAATGACCTATCTATTCATACTCATCTGTATTGCTCCCTTATGCCTATCCCATACCTGTTTGAAGCCCTGCACTGTATTCATATCCACCACTTCCTGAGATAGGCCATTCCATGCATCCACCACCCTTTCTGTGAAAGAAGTTCTCTCACATTACACCTTAATTGGCCTCGCTCTATTCTCATGCTGTGTCCTTTTTGTCCTGCTGTTTTTCTTTATTGAAACATGTTAGACTCTTTCACCTTGTTAATGCCCTTAAGGTGTTTGAATGTTTTGATCATATAATCTCTATCCCTCCTTTGCTCTAGGGTATACATATTGGGTTCCATTAATCTATCCTCATATGTTTTCTGATGCATTCCCTGCACAATTCTGGTTGCATTCTTTGACTGCCTCAATTTGGTTAATGTCCTTGTGAAAGTGCGGCCTCAGTACTGCATATGAGTACTCCAGATGGGGCCTAACCAGTGTCTTGTGAAGAGGGATTATTACCTCCCTCTTCGACTTGTGATACCCCTACTAATACACCCCAACATCCCCTAGCCTTGCCTACTGCTTTAGTGGTCTGCTTGGATGATTTCAGGTCATCTGTGATGATGATGCCCAAGTGTCTTTCTTCCTTGTGACTGCCAGCAACTCCCTCCCTTCCAGCCAATAGGTGGCTTCAGGGCTTCTCTTCCTATGAGCATGATCTCGCACTTCTTTGCATTAAACCCCAGTTGCCACCCTTCTGACCATTTTGCCTGTTTATCCAGATCTCTTCTCATTCTGCTCACCCCATCTGGATCATTTAATCGGTGTCATCTGCAAACAGACAAACCTTCCGTTCCATGACGAGGATTGTTAGAGGTTCCCAAGTGCGATTAAAGATGTCTGGTTCGTCTTTGCTTTTTCAGTGCCGACCATGGAATTCTCTACCTCGTCCAGTTGAGAGAATGCCCAACCGTCAGTAGATTTAAAACTGAACTTAAAGCTTATTTATTTTATTTGGCTTTCCCTAGTGATTTATAATGTAATTTTAACATCTTAATGTTATTTATATTGGTTGCTTGTTCTTATGTTAAGCGCCTTAGTTTTGAAAGGCGCAAAAAAATAAAGTTGAATTGAATTGAAATTACCCTGCAGTCCATCTGCAATGTCACTGATGAAGATATTGAAGAGGGACTGGCCCCAGGACTGATCCCTGAGGTACCTACTTGTGACTTGCATCTCCTCTGACTGTATACCATTTACACCACTCTCTGTTTTCTGCCCGTCGACCAGTTTGCCACCCAGTTGACAAACTTCTGACCCTCCTGGAGCCTACCTTAGCTTAATAATCCATCTTCTATGTGGAACAGTATCAAAAGCTTTGCTGAAGTCAAGGTAGGTGACATCAACTGCTCCCCTCGGTCCACCACTCTGGTTACCCAGTCAAAGAAATCTATGAGATTAGTTTGACAGGAACTTCTTCTTGTAAACCCATGCTGTCTTGGAATTTTGATACCTTGGAGTATTCCTGGACCTGTGTCCAACTTTTCTCCTCAGGTACAGTATATCATTAAAAGATCAATTAGAGAATAGGGCTACTGTAAAATTAAAATCTTACTTTACATTTGAGACTAGGAAAGTGATTGCTGTTGGATAACTTCTTCCCACTTTGATTATGTATCTGGCATTTAGTTTAATATTGGGACAAAAGAAATTAATGCTTTGTCTGTTATGTGCAATAACATCTTCAGATTTGTTCTTGGGGCTTCTTGTCATACCGTCAGTCTAGTCTCTACTCATAACTGGGTTGGTTATCACCTAGCTGTCAGATTGAGTATCAGTGGGGTGTCTGATGTTCAAAAGCTAGTATTTTGAATCTTTATTTCTCTTTCTAACTTCATCGCTAGAAGAGTTGTTGCCTTGTTTGAGGTCAGCAAATGGTCTTTTATATAATGTCCCACAACATAGACAAAACTAACCTAAGAGCATTCTCAGTGGCTGCCCCTATCTACAGTCCATGTCAGACATGGTACTTCTGTACCAAATTTTAAATTGAGGTTCAAGCATCATCTATTGTTAAAATATGTCTGTAACTGTTATTTGTAATTTATTATATGATGTTGTTTTGTTTTGTATTTATTGTTTTTGTCCTGGTTGGGCCTGAAAAGGGACCTTTGATCCAGTGTCCTTACCGGTTTACAAAGAATAAATTAAATGAAATGAAATTACCCTTAATCCATATCCTGCTTTATTAATGTTAATGTTAATTCCTCTCCATCCAGTTTTTATTTTGTCCCTTGGTTTCTGTGCCTCACGTGCTTGATTTTGCCCTATTTGTTGTTAAAACCTGGTTGCTAAAACTTTGACCATTCTTCCACTTTTTATAAATTGTTTCTAATTCCACCAACCACCCTTCCCCACCCTTGAGTGTTCACTCTGTTGCAGGGTTTTGTGTCACCTGCCGACAGGCATACTTCCTTTCAGACCTTCTGTGATGACAGTACAGTAATCAAGACATGGAAAAGGACCGCCCCAACACTGATACCTGACGTGCCCCCACTGGTCATTTTGTGTATTCCAGAGTGGTTGCCATTTACCAATACCCTCTGACTCCTATTGCTCAGCAAACGTTTAACCTACTTTACTATGTAATGGCCTACTCTTATGCCACGCCTCTTGTTTATTGGTCTTCTTTGTAGAACAATGATGAAGGCCTTGCTGAAATCAAGGTAAGCCATGTGTAATGCTCCTTCCTCATTAAATTCTGTGATTACTCAGTCAAAGAACTCAATCACGTTTTTATGGCATGAGCTGCCCTTGTGAAAACATATTGCCTTGGCTTCCATAGACCAATGGATACTATGTATTCCTCAGTCCTTCCTTTGATAGTTAATCAATTACCTTGTCAACCACTGGCATCAGGCTGACAGGCATGTGCTTCCTACCTTCTCCCTATTTTTAAAGTTAGGTGGGTGGGACCACATCTACCCTCCTCAATCCCTTGGTTCGTCTCCATTTCTAATGACAGGTTCATGAAGTCCATCAGAGGTGCAACCATCACATCTTTCAATGCTGTAAGTACTCTTGGGTTCAACCTGTCTGGCCCCTTGGTATAATAATCTCACATTTTGTGCTACTTTCTAACAGAACTATAGTAGCCTCATCTTACTATTGTCCTTTGGACATGCCTGAGACAAGCTTGTGCATGTTCTGTTCCCCTTTTTATTTTTGTCCACTGTTCATTGACTAACCCCTAGTTTTCATAACAATGATTGGGCATCCTTGAGGTATTCATCCATTTTCATAAAATCTGCCTTCCTGATGTTCAGGTGCTTGCCTTGTGTGAGTTGCTGCTTCACAGCTCTAATATCAAACCACACTGCAAAGCATTTACTGGTCCCCAGGTGGTTTACCCCTGATGCTGCATTACTTGTTTGAGGTCATCAAATGGTCTTTTATATAAAGTCCCACAACATAGGCTAAAACTAACCTAAGAGCATTCTCTGTGGCTGCCCCAATCTACTGGAATACTCTTCCAGTCTGTGTCAGACACCTGGGGACCAGTGAATGCTTTGCAGTGTGGTTTGATATTAGAGCTGGTAAGGAGCATCTCACACAAGGCAAGCACTCCTGAACATCAGGAAGACAGATTTTTATGAAAATGGATGAATACCCAAGGATGCCCAATCATTGTTCTGAAACACTGTCCCATTAGAGATGCAGCAAATTTAAATTCTGCTGGTGAAGTGGGCACTTCATGTTGTCACTCTGCTATGCAAAGTGGCTAATGCAAAGGCTCACTTTGCCTTGTAATTATTACTTTGCATTGTCATTCCACCTTAACATGAAGTAAGGTGAAGTGACAACAATATTGGCAGCCATTCATACATACAGTCACCAGAATTAATGTGCATCCCCAAAATGCTCATGTCTTGTGTCCAGAAAACTCTCCAGTGCTAATGAAGTGAAATGAGAGCACAAGAAATGCAAAGTCTCCCAGAATTAATGGCGCACTCAGTCATGTGCACAGTGGTCACACACAGTCACCAGAATTAATTTGCATCCCCAAAATGCTACTGTCTTGTGTCCAGAAAATTCTCCAGTGCTGATGAAGTGAAATGAGAGGGTAATAAAACATGCAAAGTCTCCCAGAATTAATGGTTCACTCTATTATGCGTGCAGTGGTCATACACAGTCACCAGAATTAATGTGCTTCCCAAATGCTATTGTCTTGTGTCCAGAAAATTCCCCAGGACTGACAAAGTGTGAGGAGAGTGTAACAAGAAATGCAAAGTCTCCCAGAATTAATGGCATTCCGTCATGCATGCAGTGGTCACACACAGTCACCAGAATTAATGTGCATCCCTAAAATGCTACTGTCTTGTGTCCAGAAAATTCCCAGTGCTGATGAAGTGAAATGAGAGCGTGAATAAGAAATGCAAAGTCTGCCAGAATTAATGGTGTACTGCAAACGACAGACAGATTAAGATTGCACTGTGCACTCAAGAGATGAAGACACAAAGGCACAACAACACCTAGCCAGTGCTCACAAGTCACATATCCAAATCTGGAAAGAAATACCTTTCGCCGGTTGGGGTGGGGTGCATGGCAGTAACAGTCCACTACTAGTAAAGATACCACAAAGCAGTATAAAAATTCATGCAGGAGCAGTGGATAGCAAGTTCACACTGTTGCAGTTACTCTGTGGCACAATAAAGGTGTCTGATTTAATGGCATATCGTCACACACTCATACACACTACAAGTAATACATAGCAAGTTGAAAACCTTTAGTAATATAACCAATTGTTTCAAACAAACTGAAATTATACACTGCTGCACCACAACAATCAGTAAAACAATGTCAAGAATTACTGAAATATTACTGTGTGTACATTAACACAGTTATATAGGAAAATATAACCAAAACAGAAAGACTGCCTTTTCTCCCAGTTAATCTATCTACACCACAGATACGCCCTCCCAGAAAAGCACACTTCACAGTACACAGACTGACTGTTCTAAATTAACATTCAAAATCCACACACAAACAATAAACACTTGATGATATGAGCACAGGAGGATTTCCTGCAATCAATGTACTAAATTGTGAGCAAAACAAATAGGTCAAAAAGGCTTTTTAACAGTTTTAGAGGATTTGAATTGCAAGAGCTCTGAGAGGAAACTGTCTCCATCTTCTACTACACACACTGCACAGTACTGAGGCTATGCAGAACAATCTAGAATCCTTGTGACCTGCAATCCAATGAAGCACTGCAAAATTCGCTTTGGAGCTCAAAAACAAGGTGAAGTGAGGCAAAGTACTTTGATTTCAATGTAGTTCTCATTAAAATTGTTGGAGAAGTGGTTTGGGAAGGCGGAATAATGCAAAGTCGTTGTTTTCAATGGACTTCGTGTTCCCCATTATATGGACGTGAAGTACTCTGCTTCACGCCAGAGCATCAGGATTCCACGCGGTCTACCTAATCACTTCTCGCAGAAAGTGAATTTCAGCCACTTCACCCACCACTTGTCCCCATGTGTTAGTCATATGACTAGTAATGTCCATTTCAGAGGCGGGTACCAATATTAGATGCCTGAGTACTCCAGTAGAATGAAATCTGCCACTAGCAGTACCTGTTCCTTGTGAGCCATCAGTACGACTGTTTCCAACTTTTCAATATTCACCTCTTCCCATTTGTGTGTTGCAGGTATGTATATCAATCATGTACAATTTCATCATTTTTTCTTTTTGCAAGCGTGACCCACAGTAACTCCTCTCTTACTTGCTCAACCCCTGTATCTCTGTGACTTTTATGTTCCAGCTTTGTCCACCTATCCTGTTCTTCAATGAAAAAGTACAGTATATCCAGATATGGCCACTTCCAGTCCTGGTTCACATTGCACCTGATGTCTGTAAAGGCCCACCTTCTACTCACAGCTCCTTGTCCCCCACACACAGAGCTCTAGATTGTCGGTCCATTATGAGCCTATAAATCAGCAATTTCATATGAAGACAGAGTTCCTGTCCAGGAACTGCTGCAGCAAAAGAACAGACCAACTCAACTCTTCCAGACCGTGGACAGACTACAATCCAGCCTGTCACAAACTGGAGCAATGTTATCACAGGAAAAGTGTGAAGAGTTTGCTCAGTTATTTGCTGATAAAGTGTCCTCTATCAGGATAGCAATCAGCCACTGCCTTCCCATAGGGCATGATAGTGGCCCTCAAGTAGTACCAATGCCTGGTTTGCCTGGTCTACCTTTAGCCTGCCAGTAGTCATGGATATAGTAAGGGTCATCAGACTCTGCCACTGACCTGCTGTAATTTGGACCGGGCCCAGCTGCTTTACGGTGGATTGTGTTGAGGTTATCGGCCCTGTTCTAGCTCAGATAGTCTGAGTTTCCTGGAAAGAGGAATCTTCCTGATCCCTTAAAGGTAGCAGTGGTTAGACCACTGCTGAAAAACCCTTCTTGGTCCCAGACTGCCTGTCAATTACAGACCAATCTCCAACCTGCCTTTTGTAGGAAGGTGATTGAGAAGGTAATCGCTCTGCAGCTGGATGACCATTTACTGCTAGCAATATCTATGACCCTCTGCAGTCTGGTTTCCAGAAAAGGCACAGCACCGAGACTGCTCTGGTGCAGTACTTAATGATCTCCTGGTGGCAAGAGACCGGAGGACCCATTCCATCTTGGTTCTCCTTGCTCTCTCAGCAGCATTTGACACTGTGGACCATGGGGTATTGCTGGAATGCCTGCATTTTTGTGGACTGGAGGGCAGTCCTCAACTGTTTCAAATGTTCTTAGAGAGAAGATCACAGAGGGTGATATTGGGAATTTATTCCTCATCCCTAGGTGTTCCCTGGGTGGGGAGTGGGATCCATGAGACATAGCCAACTCAGCCAAAAGCTATCATCACATATACAAAACTATCTTCATCTGTGCCAATGTGTATATGATCATTATTAGAGACTCCAAATTGATGGAGGTACATTTCTGAGCTTGTTAAGTGATCAGTTACATTAATCTTGTAATGCTGGTAAAATGTCCATTGTTATCTTGGTACAGTTATAGTATTTTCATAGTTCTTGTCATTACTCCATCACAGTCATCAAAATTGAATAAATAAATAAATATATCTCTTTCTGTGATTAAGAGCAATGAAATTAAATAGCATATCATATGGAGTTGGAGGATTAAAACATGGACTGGATGATGTGTGACAGAGTGGATTGACAACTGCATCATTGTTGACAGATCACCATCTACAAATCTAGAAGTATCTCAGTGATAATGAGCCAGAAATGATTCATTACTACGATGTCTGGACCCTAAAGATTTAGCTTTAGTTTCTGTTATGTTTTTTATATTTATGTGTGAATTTTCATTACAGGATTAGTTATAAAATCTTGGAAGAAGTGATGCATCTGGTTTCCTCCAGTACTCATACTGGTGCCTTTGCAAGACCGGCAGGAAATACATTCTGGAGGTGCATATTCCACTGCATAGCTCCATCGCTCTGGACAGGCTCAGAGTGAGTGGTATTCACTACCACATTTACCCACAAGGTACCTGTCCATGGCCTTGCCCCTTCCCCAGATTGCAGGACTGTGCAGGGTGGCCAGGGGCAGGTTGCAAACCCAGGCGGCATCCAATCGGATGCCCTGCCTGGGTCCCACAGTGTATCACTTGCAAGGAACGGTGTGGGTCCAGGTGTGTGAATACCCACCACATGCACCCAGACCCATGCGGCCAGTCCCTGGTGTCCAGTGTACCCCTGGCCAAGCCCATGAACTAAGCACCTCCAAGCTCACAAATGGAACTCCATCCTCGTCCCAGATGCTGCCCTCCACACACATCGGTTCCCATCTCGACATATAGCAGTTCCCCCTGACAGCTGAGCCCCATCCCCAAAGTAGTAGTATCACCACATTGGTGGTCAGGGAACCTCCCCATGGCATTAACAATGCCACCCCATCCCTGTACCTTCCCGTCAGTGCTGCAGCAGTAGACAACCTGTGGCATAGCCTCCTCACACCTCCAAGGTTGCCATCTTCCACCTGATGCTGGGAGTGAGTTGCCTATATATAGGCAGAGCACTCCCAGCATCACTTGGATGGCCGGTAGCCAAGAATGTGTGAGGAGGGCTGTGCCTGGCCATCCAGAGCTGTGGCACTAGCAGGCAGGTACATGGAATGGGGTGGTGTGTTGTCGATGCTGGGGGGCACTGACCACCAATGATTCAACCATGGTACTGGGATCGGGGGTTGGGGCTCCTTGGACCAAGGGGCCACGTGTGTTGGGGGCAGTCATGTTTTACACCAGGGTCAGGGGCTGCCATGTGTTGGGGTGGAGGATGAATTGTTGACATGGGGCCGGGCAGCCTTGTGTTGGGGTGGGGGAGTATCGACAAGGGATTGGGGAGCCTTGTGTTGGGGCAGGGAAATATGTCAGACACAGGGACCAGGGCAGCCTTGTGATGGGGCAGGGGAGTATGTTAGACACAGGGACCGGGTGGCCTTGTGATGGGGTGGGAGCATGTCAGGCACTGAGACTGGGCTGGCATGTGTTTGGACAGGGGTGGCCTACAGGAAATGGAGATGGGCAGCCATGTGTGTGGAGATGGTGTATACAGGGGTTATGGCAGGGTCCCCTGGCATAACTGGTGCCTCCAACACCCCCCAGTGCACAGAACTACATGCCTTAGTGAATGGCGATAGTGCTGGGCATGCCTCCAGCATGCCTCCTGCCCACCACCAGTGCATTGCTGTCTGTGCAGCCAGGGGACTGGGCATGTAAAGGACTTGGGCCCCATTTGTGATGCTGCTGGGGGTCCCTGGGACCCCACTCTGTGGCATTCACGCATATCGATGCCTATGCACCCAGTTTCTGCAGCACATAGGTATTGACTTGTTCATAGGGCCCACTGAAACTACCCTGAAAGTGAAGTTACCTCCTGCATTAACTGTAAGATTTGAAAACCAAAGACCACTGCCATTGAACTCTAGAACAAATATCATCTCTTCAATTCATGAGTGGAAACATAGTGAAAACCAAAATTATAAGGAAAAAGACATACTACCATTTACTCTGTCATAGCACAAAATCCCTGTGATATGACTCTGAAGACCATTTTTCCTGAATAGATGTTACTATGCATGCTAGTATAATGACCCTAACCTGTGTCATCCAAGCCAATCCCAGCACCAATGTACAAAGCATCTGTATGCTAAGAAACGATTCTTCTTGGTAAAACATGCATAACATTAAAATGTCAGTTATATAATTGATTAGATTTTTCTTCTCTGTTCATGTAATTGTGAATTCATAGAACAATTCACTGAAGTGTAACTCTGCCAGTCAATACATCACCATTGTTTAGATATTCTAGTTTTTTAGATTCATGAACGATCGCTGCACTATGAAATATAATTTGATAAGTTATTCTATTCCAAAAATGCTGTGATATGGAAAATTGTCGGCAGGGGTTTTACAGTTTCAATAAAACCAACACTGGATGATCCCCATTCTTTACAATTTTGTTTGTTTGCTTCTAGTTTTTGACTGTTTATAACTTGGTTGCACCCCCCGCCTCTTCTACCTCAGATTAATGCATGCTGGCTGTTTATGGTGTGCCTCATTATATTTGACATTCAAAATCTCCATTTCACACACCCACACCAGGCAGTCCAATTGGCTAGTCATCATTCTGCTAATGACAATCAGTTCGACGCCACCGACCTTCACAGGTGGTCAATTAGAGGTGATAGACTAGGTTTGTTGCAAAGGCACTCTAGCTTCATCTGAGCTCTCATCTTCTAGGTTTGCTTGTAAGGACAGAGCAAGAAACAACATTATCAGAGCAAGGAAAAGATTAAGGCTCCTTGGTTGGCAGATTTACTGTGTGTTATTATTTTCTTTGTGCTCACAAGTTACTGCTTTTGATTACATTTTACTGCTTTATTGTTCTCTGATTCAAATTGCTGTTGCAGGGTATACTTTCTGCTGCATTATTACAGGGTGTTCCTACAGGTTTGTTACGTGTTTTGTGTTTTACAGATTACTTCTGTAATCTCTGATTCAAAATGTTTTTTGCAAGGTATATCTTCTGTTACTGCTTTTTTTTTTCTGTAGCAAAAGTGTTTTTTGGTGTATTTCTTCTGTGAAATTGTTACAGGTGGTGCTTACAGGTTTTACAGTACTATCATTAGGCTAAGTTTTCAGGGCTACTGCATTTGTTGTTGGTCAATTGTTTCTACTTTATCTTCTTGTTTCTTTCATCTGTGGTTCTCCTTTCTCTGCAGGGAAGGGCCCAACCACCCCATGCTACTCCTTTTATAGAGTAGCACAGTCGTGACATTTCCTATAGCAAAGCATGAAGGGAGGATCAGAGGAGTATCCACAGTGACCTCACTTACAGGGGCAAATGAATTTAACTTGTTAAAGTTATATAAAAACAAACAAACAAAATATAAAAAATAATATATATTTTGCTTTCATTTTCCTTCTAATTACTCAGGCCAGGTTATAAACTCAGCAACTGGAATGTTATTAACTGCAGGTATAGTGGGACACTTTCAGAAGGGCAGTTATACAGGATTTAGGATGCTGTCCTACATGCTGGACCATCAGAGATCTAAGAGCTCAGCTCTGGGCAGCATGAGCAGAGATTGCACTCCTCAAATCACATATTCAGGAGAAAATATATTACAAGAACTGCCCACCAATTCCCCAACATCCAACTGAAGCACCTTGACCACAGTGGGTAGTTGGTCCAGGAGGTTGGCAGGTGGTTAGAGGGCAAATCGGTGCCCCATCACCAGTGCTCACCAATGTATCATGTCCAGACATCTTATAAAACTATAAACAGGTATCTGCCTCTATTTCCAAAACAAACAAAGGGCAGAGGACACTACAGAGCAGGACACTGCAGCACAGGAGCAAGCACTACAAAACTTGCCCAAAACAGGGACCAAAACAAAAAGCAAAAGAAATCCAAAATACTTCTGATCATAGGAGATTCCATGATTCAGGAGTTGATATCTACCTCTGGCCATGGGTAATGGTCAGATGTCTCCCAGGTGCATCAAGATGACACTGACTGCATTGCTAAAATCATGCAGAAAGAAGGAGAAAACATTGACATCCTGGTACACATAGGGGACTAAAGATCTCACCAGCCGGTCAGTTGTGGAGACCAAGGAACACCTGACCAGGCTGGAAGACAAACTGTCATCCATTTTGTCCATCATCTCTTCTCTGAGATCCTACCAGTCTGGGAGAGGGGCAGACAGATGAAAGATCAGAGAAGAGGAGCTAGGAGCTAAACATATAGCTCAAGGGCTGGCACCAGGAAAAAGACACAAACTTGTAGGTAACTGGAAACAATTTTGGGAGCAAAGTCTTTAAATTAATGGACAGCATCTGACTAAGGAGGAGTCAGTGCATTGGGGAAGAAGTTTGATGTCTCTGCAGAATATTGAAACTAGCAAATGGTGACGGGTGCAGCACCCAATACATCGAACAAGAAAACCCTCCTCCCTCAGCTAGTGATCAAACAGGAGTTCAGCATGTTTGTAGTTCATTTGCATCACCTGGTAAGAAAAAGGTCCAGCTCCTCATACAACATGCAGGAGAAATGCCAGACTCACCCGACAACTAACGCACTGAAATCTGGTCAATAAAAATCATGTACACAAATGCCCACAGTCTGGGAAACAATATCTCAGTCCTGAGGCAACAATGACAGAGGCTAAACTGACATAGTAGCCATTAGTGAGACATGGTTCACCAGTAACCACACTTGGAAGACTTCAATACCCAGCTATGTACTGTCTAGAAGAGATCGAGGTGCAAAGGGGGAGGGAGGCCCTTTATATCAACAAAAATATCAAAGCTACAGAAATTCAGAATATACATAAGGAACCAAAAGAACTGTGGGTCATCCTGGAAACAGGAAATGTGACAGCCATATGAACTGGGGTTGTCAATAGGCCTCCAGACCAGGGGAGGACATAGACACATTATTGTTAGGAGATATACAAAACATGACAGCTAAATGGGAGGTTCTGCTAATGGGAGACTTCAACATGCCAGATACAGATTTGTCAATACCAGCAGGAACATCCACCAGAACTAGACACATAATGGATTCCTGCAGGGGAGGGCCACAGACAACTGGTACAACTGCCCACAAGAGACAGGGCTATCCTATATCTAGTACTGACTAATGAAAGGATCACAGATCTCCAGATAGAAGGTCACCCAGGGACAGTGACCATCACATGGTATGGTTCAGTTTGGCTACTAGAACTAAATCATCCCATTCTAAGGCAAAAATATGGGACTTCAGAGGAGCTGACTTTGATAAGATGGCCAACAGAGTTACGCTAACCTCGGCAAGAAGAAATATAGGTGATGGAGTACAGGCAAAGTGGGCAAGAATTAAGGATGCAACACGTGAAGCAACATCCCATTGAGTTAGGGAGAAAGCAAGAGCAAAAGAAGGAGGAAACCACTTGGTTCTCAAAAACAGTGCAGAAAAGATCAGAGCCAAAAGGCTGGTCTTCAGGAAAAGTAAGGAAGCACAGTGGGATGAAGATAGGAAGCATACCAAACTTCCCTAAGAGAAGCAGGAAGGCAGTAAGGCAGGCAAAGGCCCAAACCAAGGAAACACTAGCATGAACAGTAAAGGAAGGACAAGACTTTCTATAGATACATTAGCGAAAGGAGAAAGTCCAGAGGGGTATTGCTAAGATCAAAGGGAATAAGGGGAGTGTGCAGAAGGACCAAGTAAAGCATGAATCCTAAATAGATACTTCTGCTCAGTGTTTACTGAGGCGAGGTAGGGCAGGACCCACAGCTCAGAACCATGGACACAGGGGAGGGAGGTGTGCACAAGTCCCTTCACAAAAGAAAGGGTCCTACAAGAGCTCGCTAAGCTCAGGGTGGATAAGGCAATGGGACCTGATGGCATGCATCCCAGGGTACTTAAAGAGCTAAGGGTGGAACTAGCAGAGAAATTAGCAGAACTGTTTAGTGAGTCTCTGAGCACAGGAGAGGTCCCAGAAGACTGCAGAAGGGTTTATGTGATCCCACCCAGAAGAGTGGCAACAGGGATGAGGCAGGGAACTACAGACCAGTCAGTCTTACCTCAGTAGTGGGCAAGATTATGGAGGCATTCCTTAAGGAAAGGATAGAGCAACACCTTGAATCCATAGGAGCACAGGATCCAAGACAGCATGGGTTTACAACAGAAAGGTCCTGTCAAACTAATCTCATAGATTTCTTCAACTGGGTAACCAGAGTAGTGGACCAAGGGTGTGCAGTTGATGTCGCCACCTTGACTTCAGCAAAGCTTTGATACTGTTCCACAAAGAAGATTGATTAATAAGCTGAGTAGGCTCTGGGTGGGTCAGACATTGATCAATTGGGTGGCAAACTGGTTGGCAGGCAGAAAACAGGGTGTGGTGGTAAACAGTATACCATCAGCTTGCGGTGCCAATCATCCACCTATTCAACATGTCACTCCTCCCAGGGTAGCTCTCCCCTTAATGGAGAATAGCCCATGTCATTTCTCTATTAAAAGCAGGTGACCCTGTGATCTAAATAATTACAGACCGATCTCCTCCTTCCCATCCTGTCTAAATTACTAGAAAAATAGTGTGTGGTCGGTAAGTGTTTGCTTAGAATCCAGAAGCCTATTAAACCCAGTTCAGTCTGGATTCAGAGCAAAGCACAGCACCATAACAGCCCTAGCTAAGGTGACCAATGATTGGCTCCTAGACCTTGACAACAAGAAGCATGTCTGTGCCATTTTCTTGGATCTTAATAAGGCATTCGACACAGTCAATCACAGCCCGCTTCTTTCTTCCTAAGCACCTTAGGCCTGGACCATAAATCTATGTGCTGGTTTGCAGACTACCTCAGAGAATGGAAACAGCAGGTTAAAGCTGAAGGTGATCTTTCTCCATTAAAACCTATGCTGAGGGCGTGCCCTAGGGCTCTATCCTTGGTCCCTTCCTCTTTCAGTCTACATTAACAACATCAATGACCCCATCAAAAAGCCAACATCCACTTATTCGGGACGACACTGTACTGTACTTGAGTCGTCCCATGCCGGAAGCAGCCTTTGAAGACCTCCAAGCTGAATTTAACCTTCTACAATACCAATTATAAACAAAAGCTTTTGCTCAATGAGAAAAGACAGAAGCTATGCTCTTCTCCCTCCTTGCATGCGGCAATTCCTGCTGGGGAGCTACCCCACAAGTTACCATTGTTCTTGGAGAAACACTAGAGTATGTAGCTAAATTCAAATATCTAGGAGTTTGGCTCGATCATAAACTTTCCTTTGCCGACCATCTCAAAGAACTACAAAAAGAAACTAAGGCAAAGATTAGGACTATTCTACAGAATTAACCACCTGCTCACAAAGGAAGCCAAGATTCAACTGGTTCAGGCTACCTTCCTATCTTTAATAGATTACGCGAACCTGCTCTACAGCCACTGCACTGGCCAAGTTGGACACCCTCTACCACAGAGCTATCTGGTTCATTACTGGCCTTCCACTTTCCACACACCACTGCTCCTGTACTCATCATTAGGCTGGACTTCTTCACTATAGAAGGAATAGAAATGCAGCTCTATGGGCCTTCAGAGCGGTGACCAACAAGTTCCCTCATATGTCTCAGATTGTATTCCCGAGGTGTGTTAGGCACCTACACTCTAAGGAGCTATTCCTAATTGCCCTCCAAGTTCCAAGGTCAAAACTCGCTTTGCAAAGCTGCTCTAAGCTTCTCTTTACCCACATTGTGGAACAGTTTACAAAGGAACTTGAAGCTGAGCTGCCCTGTTAGTCTGAATATTGTCAAGGCGCTCTACGATCGCTCACGTGAAAACACCTTGCAAATATTTTCCTCACCACTAGGCCACTAATTCCGCAACTCTCCTTTCCATCCTGACGCCGCCATGTTTCTACCCCTGGCTCTCACTGCTCCCTATTAACTCTTCCTGCTGCACCCACCCTTCCCTGTCCACTCCAGCCTGGCTAAAGTCCCACCCAATCCATAGTAATGTCCCAATTATCTACCCTCCTCCATCATTATCATAATAAAAGAGTACATAACAGCCATGCCACTTTCTGTGGTTTTAGCTCAATTTTTTCCCCAGTCAGTAATATATCCTCCTCTTCTTTACCTCTCTAACCTGCCACCCCATACACAGCCTCTTTCCCCTATATGTGTAGTTGCAGTTGCCTCACTCAAAAGATCTCTGCTTATAACCCATGTATGCCTATGGTTGATTGTACGCCTGCTGACTTCTTCAATTATAAAATAATGCTGTTTTTTTTAATTTATTTCAACCTTGTACTGTACTGTATATACTTTTCTTCCTTGTATATTATTGCTTTTTGTATACCTGCTTCTGTACTGTACTTTGATGTATTCATAACCAGGTCCACCTTGCAAATGAGCCTTTGCTTAGTGGTGCCCACCTGGATAAATAAAGATTTTGATTGATTGAGAAGAGATGCAAGTAACACGTGGGGTACCTCAGGGATCAGTCCTGGGGCCAGTCCTCTTCAATCTCTTCATCATTGACATTGCAGATGGACTGAGGGTTAGGTTTGTCTGTTTGCAGATGACACCAAGATCTGCAAAACAGTAGATGATTCAGAAGGGGTGGGCAGAATGAGAAGAGATCTGGATAAACTGGCAAATGGTTGGAAGAGTGGCAACTCGGGGTTTAACGCAAAGAAGTGCAAGATCATGCACATAGGGAAGAGAAACCCTTGAGCTATCTATAGGTTGGGAGGGAGTTGCTGGCAATCACAAGGGAAAAAGAGACTTGGGCATCATGATCACAGATGACCTGAAATCATCCAAGCAGACCACTAAAGCAGTAGGTAAGCCTAGAGGATGTTGGGGTGTATTAGTAGGGTATCGAAGTCATAAGAGGGAGGTAATAATCCTCTTTACATGACACTGGTTAGGCCTCCATCTTGAGTACTGCATACAGTACTGGAGGCTGCACCTGCACAAGGACATTAATAAATGGAGGCAGCCTATAGAAGGGCAGGGACTGCATCAGAAAACATATGAGGACAGATTAACGGAGCTCAGTATGTATGCCCTAGAGCAAAGAAGTGAGAGAGGTGATATGATCAAACATTCAAGCATCTTAAGGGCATTAACAAGGTGAAAGAGTCTAACATGTTTCAATATAAGAAAATATCAGGACAAGAGGACACAGCATGAAATTAGAGGGATGCCGATTAAGGGTAATGTAAGGAAGTTATTTTTCCTATAAAGGGTGGTGGATGCATGGAATGGCCTACCTCAGGAAGCGGTGGATAGGAGCACAGTGCAGGACTTCAAACAGAAATGTGATAGACATAAGGGAGCAATACAGGTGAGTATGAATAGATAGGCCATTGACAGAGTAAAGGCCTATGGCACATTCATAAGTTAGAAAAATGGGCAGACTGGATGGGCCTGGTGTCCTTATCCACCAGGTCATCACAGCCCAAAATCACAATACAGCCTCTGTAGACACATCAGTAGACTACCGACCATAATGTAGCTACCTGTCAGACAATGAGTCGAGCTAGAGAGATGGTAAACACTAATATTACCTTTATCCAATTTCCTGGTATGTCGAACATGGAAATTTGATGAGTTATGCTGACAGATCATCACTTTGACCCTGTTCACACTAAACACATCTTGCTTAGAAACTGCTCCCATATAGGGTAGATTCTGTCACTTTGGTATTTCTGCCCATGTTCAGATCAACCACACTGCAGTCAAACTCAGAATGCGAGTACATGTGCAAGACCAACAACATTCACTGTTTGACACTGGCTGCCATTCACTTGCACATGCCAGAGTAACCCACTTCCTGCCTAGTCCTTAGATGGATCAAAGTTGCTATACAACCGCAGTAACAAACATTGTGAACAAGATCGAGGGCTACTGTACTTGGTCATCCACCAAACTGTTCCATTCCTGTCACCAGCACAGTGCCTGACCATGAGATATGGTCCCTAATAATATGTCAAAGGACAAAATGTTCTGAATATGTCACAATTTAACTGTCATGGAATAAATTCTGTGCCATGAAGCAAGTGTAATTTGGGGAAAATTGCAGATGGCTGTGTTCTTGAATGATGGTACACATTACTTGAAATTAAACATTGCAGTATTTCCAAGTGTTGGCGGTTAAATTGTCGATCAAAAGTGCTGTAAGTTTATAGAAGTATGTGTAATCAATGATGATGGAGAACATTGGTTTAGAAACATGGAAGAAATCATTACTGTTGTAGTATATGAATTTTACCTTGTCTCTTTCTACTACCTTATGATGTTAATAGTTAAATGTTCTTTGGAGTAGCAAGCAACTCTTATTCTGTGCCATTAGATTGTTACCTACCAGGGCATTTCCAAAGCTAGATTGTTATTTAAGTGAATGAGATGATAAGCCCTCATTTAACTGTGCAAAAATATGTCTGAATTAAAACAAATGTCATAAAATTACTGTGTATGAATCTTAGCTTGAATCCATGGCCACTTCTTCGACATATCCAGCACTGAAAATGTCTAATACCTATGTGTCATACCAAGGAGAGGGAGATGAAGGTCTAGGATAATTTAAGCCTCTTAGATAGTGACATTGCGAGAAAAGTGGACAAAGTGGGTGTGAAGAGGTATAGATGTACTATCAATAACAAAGACCGTGACAAACGCATGACTGATATTTTTATTTTATGGCAGTACTACACACCATGTAACCAAATAGTAAGAAAAGAATTAAAAACAGAAATGTGCAGTAAGGAATAAGAAAGACACTCTGATGAATGGGTGAGGAATGATGATAGAACAACCCACATGCGTTGGGAGGCTCAATGCACCACTGACATGTGCTTTTAACAAATGGAAAGTGTTATTAATGGACCCTTTATCACAAATTGTAGAGTTTTACTGTGAATAAAAGATAACTAGAAACTTTTCAACATATCCAGGATAGTTATTTATTTAATTAATTATTTATTTATGTTAACCCATTCCACTCCACACGCTCCAGCGCGGGCCTTATTCAGGCTTGCCATTCCATTCATGTCACCCTGATTTTTCATTTCTTACTTTCATTTACACATAGTCCCTATGATACTACCTTCCTAGGCAGTGGTTGATATTACCTCAATGTGCCCAAACTAGGGTCCTGCTCTGGGGGGCACTGGATTCATAAGGTGCATGTCATGCATATGACAGCGCATCCAGCTCCACATGATCCAGTTATAATCAGTCATTTATCTCGTTGGACTGATGTATCAGTACAACAGTGCGAATTTCCATTCCATGAAGTAAATCAATGCACCAAAAGGCTAATCAGATACTATATTAAAGCATCAAACATTTTTTATTAACATGTAAAACATATGTAAGGTATGCAAATAATACAGTTATCTTCAAACATATGTTATAAGCACACACCTGCAAACAACCAACTTGGTAGCAATAGTAAGGGATATGTACTCCTCATAAAGAAAGCTCTGCCTGCCATGATACTGGAAAAATTCGTCCCTGCCATCTCTAAAACCCATTCACTAAAGCAAGCATCGAGAATTCCAGGATGTGTTGTAATGTGCCCATCAAATGGGGGCGACCTGAACTGAATCTTCCATCGCATCATTTTTTTCTACCACACGTGGAGTATCAAGACAAATATATACACTTCCTTTCGCTTGGCATTGGCAGGACAGTGGCCACACAGGCACCTGTTTTTTAAATCAAATAAAAGGTAAGGTAATGACTACATTACAGTATTTCCAACATAACATTGGAACAAAATAATCACCATGGTCCAGTCCAAAAGAAATAAAAATAAAAAACAGAGAGACAACATATATCCTGTGAAAGTCACTATTACGTATGTGAGAACACAATACATGACAGAATTCCTAAGCTATTAGAACTGGGGTTCTGATTCCCATGGACCTCTCGGAGCTTGCTGTCAAGGTCAGAGGTAATCAGAACTTCTCTGTGGTATAACATGCTGCTTGTGCATAGTTGCCCATCTACTATTCTGCATGTTGTTTTTGAACATCATTTTAGTATACCAACACATATCAATTTTATACATGCTGATTTTTGCTCTTATACATGTAGTTCTGAAGGCAGTAAGATTCTAGAACTGCAGACTCGTGCCTCACTATGTCATCAGAACATAACCCACTATTCACAGTGTGTTATAAATTGTTTACATTGAATGGATTTAATCAAATAAGCAGTCTAATTCAGAGCCAGTTGGACCATCATACTAAGCTTACAAATAAGGTGCTGCACAAATTTTAATTCATTTCTTCCTGTTTTTTGATAAGTATAATACATGCATTCTGCCCTCAGAGCTGCTGGGGACCCTGTTTACAACCAGCTCTCTTTAAACCTTCAGGGGCATTACACCCTCAGAGCTGCTGGGGACCCCGTTTATAAGCCAGTTCTCCTTAAACCTTTAAGGCATTTCATCCTTGGAGCTGCTGGGGACCCCATTTACAAACCAGCTTTCCTTAAACCTTTAGGGCATTCCCCTCGGAACTGCTGGGGACCCGTTTACAAGCCAGCTCTCCTTAAACCTTAGGGCATTCCACCCTTGGAGTTGATGGGGACCCCATTTACAAGTCAGCTCTCCTTAAACCTTTAGGGGCATTCCACTCTTGGAGCTGCTGGGGACCCCGTTTACAAGCCAGGAACAGACACTACAAACTGAATCCACACCAGGCTGCTGCCTGGATTCCAAATTGCGCCTTTTCCTGAATGCCTTTCTACCTGTGTTTCAGCTGGTTTTTCCTTGTACAACTGTTGTGTTTAGGGCTATTCAGTGAACCATACGCATTTTAGGGCAGTTACAGCCAAGTAAAGTTATTCAACTCTCTCAGTGCAATTTGTCTAGATTTTTACTCGGGGCCAATTGTAAAACATTATTCAGGGCTAATTTTAAATATGTGGCACAGAGCGCTCCCGATACTTGAACAGATTGAATTTTTCTGCTGCTCTCTACTGAGGCTGATCTCACTGAAAGTTGCTCTCAGAAGGGAGCGCGGTTGTATGCCTGATCGACCACAGCTGAGCAGTCTGGGCTGCTCCGGTTTCACTTCAGAGCATGCCCCACAGACGCAATGTGGCTGCTGCCCCCACCCTAATACCTCCCACCCTTAGCCGTGTTTATTTATATAGGTACTTAAACTCGTGGTGGTAAAGGTGGGTTTTGTCTTTTTCTATCTGTTTACTTTCTCATCAGCAAATTATGTTATCTCACCACCAGGTGTCGCTCTTCCAATATATACTTCAGAACACCTCCTCATCTGTATCCAGCAGCAGATTTCTGTTGTGGACTGCAGATCTAATTTTCACCAGCATTCTGTGCACTCTGAATGCTGGTTACCTATCCAACCCTGATTCTTAGTCTGAACTGATCTTATTTACCTTCCCTCAGTTCATTTATCACTATTCCATTGATCTTGCCCAGCCCTAACCCTTAACCCATCACGACTGCTTCCCTATTCTAATTGTCGCCTCCTCTACTGCCACTCTTATTTCTGACTATTCACCTTTCTTAATCCCTTTACCATGATGACTAGGGCTGCTCTTAGTTGTCTAACTTCCACATTTACTGTTCTACTAGCCCTCAACTCCTTATCCCTTCTCATGGGTTCCCCACTCTCCTGTCAGTGACGCTACATGGGACTTCACCTACTCTAACACGGTGGCTGAACGTGCCTCCATGCCTACTCCTCCAATGTATCTCAGTTCTAAACCTTTAGGGTCACTACTGAGGATCATTGTTCACAAGAAGCTTACTCCCCAGAGATAGTATCCTGTGCCATTGCACTTGCTATGCTTTGGATTACCATGTTATCCCTTACTCTAGCTAGTGATATTGAATCTAACCTGATGTTGATCTCCATCCTACCCCCAACAACTGGGAGGCCATACATGTATTACCACTTTCATGGAGCCAAGAAACTGCACATATTTGGGACTTATATACCTCCATGTAATAGCAAATTGGTCTGGAGGAGCTTATAGAACATATTCCTGCCTTGACTAAAAACAAAGAGGTAATCTGTCTGGGTGACTTTAACCTTGACTGGCTTGGACTAAACTCATCCTCCCTTTCTTCTGCCATCAGCAAGGCCAACCTTCCCAACTCATCTCCTCCCTATTCAGATGTCACCAGACAGCCCCAGCTGTACTGTGACTGACTGGATTCTTACTAACCGAAGGATTGTTACTCCCCTGCTGGGGTTTTACCCAATTCAATCAGTGATCACTGCCCGGTCTTCTGTGTTTGAGGTGCCTCCCTCCTCACACCCCCCACAATGTCTATCCTTTGCTAACTTCTCCCCTACTTGACCAGCCGAGTTACTACTTAATCTTAGCACACCGCCTGGTCTCCTATGTATACTACCAACAACATCAACCAGGCCACTGACTATTTCACACGACCATTACTTGCCTTACAGCCCAAGCACATTCCATACGCTATGTGCAGGGTCAGAGGGAAGGTGACCAAGTGGCTGAACCACCCTCTGCTGCAACTGCTCAAGCAGCATGATAAGCTTTGGCTAAAATGGATAGCATCCTCCAATCAGACTAACTTTGTAGAGTACCGGCCTGAGAAATACCTGCAAGAAGTCAATCCGGGTTGCCAAGAGCAACTACTATCACAGCCTCCTACATTCTTCGCCGCTGACTCCAGGAAATACTGGAACCAAATTAATGAAATCATGGTAATACTAAGCCGCTTGACTCCCAAAGACATGTTATTAAATTACTCACTCTGTAACAATGCTCACACTATTGCCAATGCCTTCAACTGCTTTCACGGAGGTTCCCAATAGCTCCCTCCAGGACCCACTGGCTCCCAGCCCTCTCCTACAGCTCCTCCACATACTCCTCCTGCTCTGGTGCTTTATCCTATCTCTTGCCTTGGTGTTCTTGGGTTATTACAGTCCATTCCCTCTGTGGCAGTGCTGGACAGATAGTATTGAACCTAGGATACTCAGACTTGGTGCCCCACTCCTAGCCACTCCTGTTACTTGGCTTTTAACTTGTCCATTAGCACATCCATAGTACCTTTGGCCTGGAAATCTGCCAGGATCATACAGGTCTTCAAGAAAGAAGACCCTAAAATTCTGTCCAATTATTGCCCCATTGCACTTCTACCTACCCTCAGCAAGACATTAAAAAGTATTCACTGTCAGATCTCTGCCCATTTATTAAACTTCAATCTTCAGTCACCAATGCAACATGGCTTCCAGGCTGGTCACGCCCACTACGACTCTTACCCTGTTCACTAGTGAGGTTAGGTCTAACATGGACACTGGCCTATTTACCATGGCCAAGTTCATTCACCTCACTAAAGCTTTCAGTCTGGTTAATCACCCTCTGCTTATGCACAAACTGCAGCCTCTTGGTGCCTCTGGTTCCACCTTATCGTGGATCAGCAGTTACCTCTCAAACCATTCTCAATCTGTCTCTTTCAATAAAGTCCTTTCATCTCTGGCTCACATTTCCAGTGGCGTCCCACAAGAATCCATTCTGGGACCCTTGCTTTTCCATTTTTGCCAATGATTGTCCCTTCCTTCACCAACTGCAACTCCATCATGACACTGATGATTTGGTGCTCTACTCAGCTGCTCATTCTCTAGCCAGCCTTAATGTTCACCTGTCGTCCGTGTTCCAAATGATTAAATCCTGGCTCCAAACCAACTCCTGATCCTCAATCTACCAAAGACACAGGCTATGCTCTTTGGGTCTGCTAGAAAAGTTCATGCTGGGACCCTAACCTTTGTGTCCACTGCCGTGATGGGTCTTTAGTCCTGTCCACGGACTCCTTTTAAATACCTTGGAATGACACTGATCCCTCTTGATTTCTCTTCTCATTTAAACGAGGTATACAACCGCCAACATTAAGATTAGTGCCATGCACGGTGCGCCACTCCCTAACCCCTGCTGCTAGGATCTTGGTGGCTAGAGGGTTCTTGCTTCCTGGGCTTCAGTATGCCCTCCCATCTTTTCCCACACTAACATTGGTATTCTTCATAAATGGGACACCACCTACAAAAACATCTGCAGATTTGCCCTGTCAGCCCCTCGCCTACTCACTATTGTTTCATGTACTCCACCCTACACTGGCTGTCCCCAAAACCTGCTCTCATACACTCTGGGTTGCTTCACTGACTCCATGACAAGACACCCCGCCCCGACAGCATTGGGGCTGTGCTCACCCAGGTGCCTCACTCCTGCCACCTGAGATTCTTTAATTCCTCTCCACTCTGTCCCACACTGTTCTACAAAATGGGTGAGCAAGCTTTCTCTCACTTTGCTCCCAAATTCTGAAATTCTCTACCTCCCAGTCTTAAATGCTGTTCATCTCATTCCTCCTTCAAGACTGCAGTTTTCTCCTACCTCATGCACTTAATTTCTGTGACTGTACCTAACCCTCCTCCTCTTCTCTCACTTTCCTAAAGCTAGCTTACTGTTGTCTCTGTAATTATTGAATGCTTTGTCTTGTTCCCATACCTGCTTTCTTCCATCCATGCGAGGATGGCTACTGCTAAAAGTATATTTTATTTCTCGACTATCCCTGCGAGGATATCTGCTGGTTTTATATTATTTGCTGCTTTGTACTTCACCATTGTCATGTTTTTGTAAACTGTATATTGTACTCTCCCAGGTCGTGCTTGAAAATAGGCAGGGTTTTTGCCTAATGCACCTACTTAGTCCAACAAAATCTAATAAATAAATAAAAACACATTCTAGGTTGTGTGGTTCTGCGATAAAAGTAGCATAACTCTTACCAGACAGTTGAAAGCACTCTGCTATGTGCTGAGCCTCACAACAAATCTGGGGTGTGTAAATTCATTACACAATAAACCTGTCAAGAGTTAGTACTCATTTGTATTCAAGGACATTTTACAGTCTCCATCAACTCCAAAGGAGAGTGTGTGTGTGGGGAGGGAGATAAGATTTTGAAATTACAAATACAACATGGTTATAAATGCTGTAGAGGAAGAAAGTGATTTTTTCAGGTAAATATGTCAACAACTTCAAAGAGTTCATGCTGTGAGGCTAGAAGGGGGGTAGGCTAAAGGAACGTGATGATGCACTTCTAAAAATAGATTGGTGTATGCATGAAGCATTCCTCATGATGAGTTGGGGGAAGGGGACAAACTGTAAAGGTTCATGACTGCATGGGATAATCAAGTGTGAACCTTAGTAGTTAGGGCAAATAATGACATAAGTTGGACAGTCAGTGTAACAAAGCAGCGGGAAGAGCTAGTTGGGTGTCATGTTGCACAGAAAGGAGTATCACCTGTAGGAGGAAGAAAGTGATGATTCTGCTCATTAAAAGACTGGCGACATCACACCAACAGTCGTACACAACATTACTGTATCTGCATCAAGAGGTTTTTATGACATCCAGGAACCTCGAGAGAGCGAAGCCATAGAAATTTATGATGAAGACACGGACTTGTCTGATTATGGATACCCATACATTATCTTTTATAGTATATGGTCATCCATGCCTATTTTGGACACTCTGTTTCCTTTTCAGTGAACTGGGGGTTTGGGGGACACTTGAGGTTTGGTGGTGTGCTTGAATTATTAAAATATATATATTCCAGCTCAGCTGAATAGAGGTAACAAGCTGTGAGGTAACATTCTAAGTTGTTGTGCTGCAGTAGTGACATCACTACTGTAGACAACAACAAATGATGCAACTATGGCAGCAGAACAAGCATATTTCAGACATGGAATTCCATGCATAACATGGTTCCACCCACAACATAAAGATATATTTCCCTGGTAGTCTAGTAGCCTTCAACCCCACACTGGCAGGCATTGCCCCACCACCACGGATACAGTACACACTCCTTAACAGCTCAGTCCAGAACCAGCCATAGTGGAGATCAGATGTCTTTGCCAGTCACAGGCTCAGGGCTTGGATGTGGATAGAGGGTTGGTGGGGATAAGCCTGCCAGGGTGGGGAGGTGGGGAGCCATTAGTACCAAAGGTTCATACTTTATTTTATTATGGGGTGGATCAGAGTTGGTGGTGGTGGTGGGGGTGATGAACAATCAGGGTCATGATTTATCTGATGACAGTGAATTGAGGCTGGGAGGAAACCACAGCTAACTGTCATAGTATTAGACACCCAACCAAAGGACAAGCTTATAAGCACCCATAGACTCTCTCTGGCTGGTCTAATGGTAATTTAAATTTCAACCTCTGTGAGGTTTTGTGAATCCAATTTTTGGTTTACATGGCAGCTTGCAACTACAGGACTCTTTGCACCATGCAGCAGTCCACTTTGTGGTGCAAAGCTGGGCTACCTTTACATGCAGCCTACATTTGAAGCAGGCTGCTTGTGAGTCACCACTGGCACATCTTGAGATGTGAGCTGCACCTTGCACTTTTTCTTGTGGCGCAAGCCCTGTGTCATACATATGCACCCCATCTCCAGAAAGATACATAGAGGCAATCCAGATGAGTGCTGGTAAAATAGTGCAGGTCAGCATCAAATACCCTAGGAGGAGAGATGGGAGGACCTCAGAAATCACACTAGATGAAAGATGGAACAGGGGATATAACACAGACTTTCAACTACCTCATGGGTATAAATAAGGTTCAAGTGGGAAGCCTTAATCAGGTAAAAGGATGTGTAAGATCAACAGGTCATGCTATTAGTTTGGAGGGGTGTGGAATAGGGGAATTGTTAGGTACCTCTTCCAGAAAAATTGTGAATGCTAGGGATAACCACCCAGTGGTGGTGGTAGGCGTAAAAACTTTACTGGGATTCTAAGAGGAATAGGATCGCGCACAAAGAAAGCTTAGTAGTAAAGAAAAAAGGGAGGTAAAGTAAGAGATCAAGTAAGATCTGTAGTTTTACATTAGATGGGGAAATGGGTACTCAGGAGGGAGTAGAGTACTGATTTGCAGTAACAATATATGTTCCTATGACTCCATCCACAGCCTCTCGTATGGCCTCATCAGAGAACTTGTTCAGTGCCTTACCATGAGCCTCATGGTAGCTGGCATGGAAGCATGAATATTTCTATTCACCATACATTGCACTGTCTCTAAACTGTCAAACACTTGTCTTAGGTGAGGAATCCATAACAGGGCATGTTACTGCAAGTGGAACTTCAACAGTGATATACAGTGAGGTAAAATCACCTCATTCTTTCTGCTATGAGTAACTGCTGTTTTACATCCCATCAACACACATACCTTACTATATGACTTGATACATTATTTTGTTTATATAGAATACTCACTCATGAAAGTACCCTGTAGGACAATTCCATGAAATCTCACGCATAACTCTGCCCAAATCAACGTTCTATACAGGTAAGTAACTGAATTTTACGACAACAGCTGGTTGCAATATATGACACAGCTATCTTTTACTAAAAACAACAGCTGTGTCATATATCAACCCTGCTGTGTCATGACTCATATGTTAAGGATGGGCCTACTGTCATAGTAGCCCCACCATCCTGACCCTCCTAAGCACCCACCCCTTAGCCTATACTTACCTGCCGAGGGTGATGCGAGGCATCCTCTGTTGACCGAGACATGCCTGTACTCTTCAAAGGCGAAATGTGAACTGATGAATCAACATAAGTGAGTCTGGAAGTTCTGTAGACTCAGTTACGTTGTATGTTATTTGTCTGTATGTACTGTGGGTTCTGATGGAGGGTGGAGGTTTAAAGCCTGCATTTCACTGTGGGATTTTATGTATTTATTTGTGGGATTTGCTATGTGTGCCATTTTGGTTAATGGGGATTGTCGCTTTTGTAGGGTCTGAGTAAGTCTGTTTGGTGCAAGCTCAGTTGGAGGGGATTGCAGATCGATGTTTCTACCCCCATTTCCCACCATAGCTCACTGTCCTTTGTCTAGGTGGGGGTGTTACTATACTCACCATTCTCTCTCTCTCCCCCACCTTGTGCAGGCTTTGCAAGGAGCCCAGAAGCAGGCTCTTTCACTCAGCAGGCGGGCATGTGACTGCAAATGGACCACCCAAGCAGCCTGCAGCAGAGAACACAGGTGCATAGGCACTTTGGAGCAGTGCTTACTCAGTGGCTACCCCTTCCACCCTAACGTCCGACCCTGGTGGTCACTTCCTATATAGTGACCCAGTATTTCATGACACATAGTCACAAGATCTGAATAACCTATCTCCTTAGGTCCCACCAGCAGGTTATACCAATTATCTACTTAGGGTTGCTGCTGCACAGCCTTGCATCCATTGTGGGACTTAATAGAACCATGCTAGCACCACCCTGTAGACCCCTTGAACACAGGTGTTACCACTTCACATATCTCTGGATGGGTTACCACATATCCACATATTCATCCTCTAACTCGGGGGTATTGAGCTGCTATTTCAGTGAGTAACCTGGTGTGGGATTTACTTCTGCACTGCTGTAGCCTGCCCCACCTGTAGTCTGCAACTCTTTCGACTAGGCAACACTGACGTAATTGTTACAACAAGCAGTATACACTTGTACTCAAGCCCCCAACCACCACTGCTTTGGTAGAGCCATCTGCTGGTGTTTGTAAGAACTAAATCTGAACCATCTAAATCTGCTTGTGTATGTCTGAACCATTTACTGTTGTATGTATGGACTAATGTGAACCTAAGATAACAGGAGTATGGAGTATAAGAGACGGGGAATATGTTTCTAGGAATTACTGTCAAGAGAGCAACCATGCAGGGTCCATCAGTGGAAAGGGGTAGGCGGTAGGTGAATCTCAAAACTATGAGCTCTTTAGGGCAGATAGGTGACTGGTCAAAAGAGGGTAAGGGAGGACCTAGTGGAGGGCATCAGTAGGGGGACCAGAGGGAGAAGCCATATGAGCTGAGGATAGGATACCAGGATAGAAGAGGATGGTGCAGGGGACACGGTGGGGCAACAAGCCTTTGGGTAGGTACTAGGACTAGGAGGATAGTAGAGTGTAGCAGTTGCGGAGCAGCAGTTCACATGGACACACTGTGGCATATGGGGATTCCTGTTTTAAAGGAGAGTATTGCACCTGAAACTGAAATTTTTAAATTGAAGAGAGAGAGGTGGAGAGACTTGCCACAGGGAGGGATATGGTGGGGACATGGCATCGGTTTTGGTAATAGTAGGAGAGGGATGTGAGGCAGAATGTGACATTCAAGGGGACAATAGTGGGGTAAACAGATCAGACTGCTAGACGGTGCAAGGTATGAAGTGGTTGCTAAGGGGAACAGATTAGATTGCTGGAAAACAGAGGTTGGCAGAAAGTGGCTAGGAGGTGGGGGGAATGGGGTTGGCAGGAGGTGGTCAGGAAGGGGGATGGGAGGGGTTGCACAAGGAGCAGTAGAAGTCAGCATTGGTTAGGGTCAGGATGGGGAACATGACTGACACCAAGGTAGGAGTGATGGTGAAGAACAGGTACCCTGTTACAAAAGTTAAGGGACACAGAATACCTCGTGGAGGCAGTGGACATTGATGATATGAGCGGTGGTCAAGGAATTAGGGTTGATAGGAGGGGAGTTAGCAAGTCTCAAGGGCAGAGTAAGTGACATGTGAGAGGAAGAGGACAGGCAGGAGTGCATAGTTGGGCATGACATAAAGGTAGGAGAGGGGAAACTGAAGGGGGATGGGGTATTTAAGGTGGTAAAGATTTTGGCAGAGAGAGATATCAAGGGGTGTGGGACGGAAACTGTAAGGAAAAAGGGGTCACTGGTGGGGGTCTGAAGATGATGATGATGAGGAGGATAGCCTAGGCTCCCAAGACACGGGTTGGAAAGACGTGCACAAGGGGAAATGAGCTGGTGGGTACTGATGGGTGGGGGACAAGAAAAGGGAGTTGTACAGAGATACTTGATAGGGAGTGTATAGTTGGAGAAAGTGTACTATGCAGGAATACAGATGATAAATGGAGGAGGAGGATGGAGATCCCTGTTAGGGAGCTGATAGTAGGGGAAACCAAACAATGCAGGAGGACAGAGGAAAATTGGTTCCTAGTATTGGGGACTCCATAATTAAGGGCATGAAAGTAGGGTGGGTAAATGTGAAGGGAGGAGGATCTCTATTAGGGATGAGTGCATGCCATGAATGATAGTGCACAGGGCCAAGCACCTAGTGCACTCTATAGTGAGGAAGCATTGCGGGATCCCCCATTGTGTGTACATAGCCACTAATGATCTGGATAGGAATAGTGTGCAGGAGGTGCAAGCTATTTACAAGGAGTTGGCCAGAATTTGTCTAGCAGGAGAGGACCACTGTCTCATTCTCAGACTTTCTGCCAGTGCCACTGGCAAGCGTGGACAGGAAGCAAAAATTAAGATAACTTAATGACTGGTTGAGAGACTGGTGCCCAGCTAGGGTTTGGGCTGGTGGGTGATTGAGATTCACTTGGAAGAATAAGGATTTATTTGTAGAACACACTCCATCTGAGCAAGGAGGGAAAAGATGTTATGAAAAATAAACTAGTAGAATTTATAGGTACTAGGTGGAATTTAAACTTGTAGTGCAGGGGCTTGGACTAGTGGGGTGGGCAGAAAAGCATAACATGGGAGGTCATAGCCCTCCCCAATAAGAGTAAGTGAGAAGATTGACTCAAACTGGGCCATGGGTAAGGGGTTAGGAAGATAGGGAAGGATGTAGTGATGGGTTGGAAGGTGGTCTTCATTAATGCGAGGAGTCTAGGGATCAAGATTCCTGAATTACAGGCTATGATGATGGAGGGTGGAGTGGATGTGCCAGCAGTCACAGAGACATGAGCCACACAGTACCATGAATGGGACCTGAATATCCCAGGGTACACACTACGTACAGGGGATAGGAAATTTGTCAAGGGGATGACACTGTTTATTAGGAAGTGGGTAGAGTGCGCAGTGAGGTGGATGTGGAAGGGAATGTTGAGGTGATCTGGGCCACCTACATGATACTAAAGGTAAGAAAGTCAGTCTGGAGGTGGTTTATAGGCCACCAACACAATCAGAAGAACAGGGCAATGAACTAGTGGACAACCTTAAAAACACTGTAGTAGGGTTAGGGGAAAGGACTGTTGAAATGGGGATTTTAACATGCCGGTGGTGGACTGGAGTACTATGGCATCTGCATCTGTTAAGGAGCAATGGTTACTGGATGCTTTCCAGGATTAATTTCTGACTCAGCTGGTGGGAGAGCTGACCAGGAGGAAGCATCCTGGACTTAGTACTAGCAGATGGAGACCAGGTTAAGAACTTGGTAGTGGAGGACCCATTGGCGGGAGTGACCACTCCACATTATGGTTCACCTTAGACATGGGAGGAGTGGAACCAGACTAAAATGTCAGTAGTGGACTTTAGGGGTGGATTTCGAGAGATAGCTATCATGCTTGAGGAACATTTAGAAAAGATCAGGCTGGAAATGTGCAACGGAACGTAGGTGGGAGATAATGAAGTTGGGCCTCTAGAGGCCATGAAATCCTGCATAAAGGCACATTTTAAGAAAGCAAGGGCTAGGAAACTTAGCTGGTAGACCAGGGAGGTGCAGAAGAAGGTGAATGGAAAAAGAATGACCTTTCATAGGTACAAGTGTTCTCAGGGAAGGTAGACAGGGAGGAGTATCACAGGATCTCCAAGGAGGTGAATAGGGTGGTGAGAGCAGCCAAGGCAACCAAAGAGCTATAGTTCGTGCAAGGGATCAGGGAGAGGAAAATAATTGTTTAGATATGCCCGGGAGAGAAGGAAGGGTGGGGGGCAGATAAACAGGTTAAATAGGAAGAATGTTGGGCAGAGGAGGGTAGAGCAAGCAGAAGTACTTAATGAGTACCTCTATGCAGTCTTTACAAAGGAAAGGGTGGGTTTGTTCCACGGGGGAGGCAAGTCAGGAGCTGGAGAAGATGGGACACTCACAGATGGTGAGATCCAAGTGGGAGGGTGAGGGAGGCTGTTAAGTCCTTGAGGACTGATAAGGCCCCTGGTCCAGACAGAATCTACCTTAGGGTTCTGAAGGAACTGATGGATGTCCTGGTTGAACCAATGATGGAACTATTCAATTCCTCCCTCAAATCAGGATGTATACCTCTGGGCTAGAGGACGGCATATGAGTGCCCCTCCACAAGAGCAGATCTCAGGATAAGTTGGGAAATTATAGACCGGTCAGCCTGACTTCCATAGTGGGGAAACTTTGGAAGCCATCTTGAAGGAAAGGATGGTGGAGTTCCTGGAGTCAAATGGCTTTCAAGATGAATGCAGGACGGGTTTGTCCATGGGATGTCATGTCAAACCAACCTAGTCAAATTTTTCGACTGGGTGACATGATCCTGGATGGGGAAGGCTGGTTGATGTCCTGTACCTGGACTTCAGCAAAGCTTTCAACTCAGTGCTGCATGGGAGTCTGATTTATAAGCTGAGGAACTTAGGATGGGGAAAAATAGTGGGTGGATAATGAACTGGTTAAGTAACCGGCAGCAGAGAGTGCTGGTAGGGGAAGAGGTCTTGACTCCCAGAAGAGTCATCAGTGGGATTCCTCAAGGATGCGTTGCTGAGCCCAAACCTGTTTAATGCATTCATTGCAGACATTGGGGAGGTAGTTAGGGGCAGAATGAGCCTTATCGCTGATGATTCCAAACTAAGAGTGGTGGTGGACAGTGAGGAGGGAGGGTACTCCAGGAGGACTTGAAGAGGCTTGAAAAGTGGCCACACACTTGGCAGCTGACATTTAATGCTTGGAAGTGTAGTGTACTTCATTTGGGTGTTAGAAATTCTGGGTATGACTACCATTTAGGAGGGAAGAGCTTATGGTCTCCAAGGAGAAAACGGATCTGGGAGTAGTAATAGATGCCAAAATGAACAATTCAGAGAAGTGCAGGAGAATGGCTGCAAAGGCAAATAAAATGCTTGGATGTATTGCTAGGGGATAACATCAAGGAGGAGGGAGATTTTACTGCCACTGTACAACTCTTTGGTGAGGCGCATCTGAGTACTGTGTGCAGTTCTGGAACCCTCACTTAAAGAGAGACATTATTCTTCTGGAGAGAGTCCAGAGGACAGCGTTGAAGATGAGCCATGATCTGGGGAAAAGTCCCATTAAGAGAGAGAGATTTAGGAGCTGAATATGTATGTCCTAGAAGACAGATGGGACAGGGGGACATGATTGAGGTCTTTAAATATCTGAAGGTGATCAATAGGGCAAAACGTAGGGTCTACTAAAATTGAAGGGGAAGGGACTATGAGGGGCCACAGCCTAAAACTAGTAGGAGGAAGTACAAGAGTAGAAGTGAGGAGATACTTCTTCACAGAGAGGTGCTGGCACCTTGGAACATACTACCAGAGGAGATGATGACAGTGGAATCAGTGGGAGGATTCAAGAGAGGATGGGACAGATACATGGGCAAGGTACAGGTTGGTAGGAAGTAGAACAGCAGGGAGATCTTGGAGAGGAACTAGGAACAAGGAATCAGAATAAAAGGGGAAGCAGCAGAGACATAACTGTTAACTGCATATCAAGCAGATGAGATAGACCATTAGGACTAATCTGGCAACTTAGAATGTTACTATATAATTACCATATAATGTATTTTAATGGCATTCAAAACTTATATTCATAACATTGTTATTTCTAGAAACTGTTTCACAAAATTTTCAACATAAACGTTTTTGGAACCCACCTCATGAACACTGGCAGTGTCATTTTGTTAATCAGTCCTGAAAGGTGATTTTGCGGTCGCTGTGCAAGATCACCTTTCAGGGCAGAATAATGAAATGCTTACCGCCAGTGTTCAAGTGAGGTGAGGTCCCAAAAAGACCATGTTGAGAATTTGGTGAAACAGTTCTAAAATGGACACATTAACAGCATCCATTGAAGTTTTATTCGCATGCATGTAACTCTGGTAATCTTCAATACTTCAGCTCCAGAATTTTAACATAATCATTTTTAAACATCACATGAAAAGTACAACTCGTTTTTTCAAATCCTGGCAAACACTTTTTAAGACCTGTAGTACACAATAGCATTTTGGATGAATTTCAAAGTTTTCACCTACCAGGATTATGAGGTGGGGCCATAAGATGACTATGTTGAAAGCTTGTGGTCAAAATATTAAAATAACTAAGAATTTATTAAGTACCATTCTTTGCAGGTATGTACATTGCACCACTGAGAAACACGCTCTGTATCATGCCATTGAGCTGAGTTCGGTGTGAACTCAGTGAACTGGTTCAATGGGACAAGGCCAATGGAGAAGGTACAGCAGCGCATCCATGCCCGGGCCTGGGTAGGCAGATGCCACACACTGTGGTTGGTCAGGGAACCTCACCTACAAGGTATCAACAAGGCATGCGTGACCATGCACTGGGTCAGGACTGTCTCCAGTACTGTATTTATCTCATGTTGCACAGGTCCTGAAGGGATACAATTCCACTATCAGAAAACAAAGTGAAATGCTTTGCAACAAACTACGTGAATGCAGACATTAGGGTGTAGAACAATGTGCCCAAGGAAGGGACATGAAAACATTAGGGATTTGGGTATCCGGAGTATTGGCAAATCAGTAGTGGGGTCTTACTTGGGGTTGTCAACCCTAATGCCCACCCCTTTACTGATCAGACAAGGTCAAATGTGATGGGTACTGCATGAAGAAAGCTCTGACAGATTATGCTGGCAGTACTGTATCACTATGATGCACTAGGCTGGAGCTGTATCCTGTGCTTCAGACAGGAGGCTATGGGCTAGGGAAGAGGGGTTGGAATTAGGTTGACAACCCCAAATAAGACCTCTTCCTCTTTTGTGTACTTTACATTCTACAACCATAATGTCTGCATTAACATAGTTTTCTGCAAAGAATATATATATATATATATATATATATACACACATATATATACATTATGTATAGTATAGAGATATATATTCATATGTTCATGATCCCCTTATGCATCATAATGAATTTTGTTATACCCTCTGCCATGCCCACAGCAACCACTTTTACTGCTTCGAGTACATGTACCTCTCATACCACAGCCTAATTACTTTGCACACTGCAAAGAGACATCTTTGACTTTAGGGGTACACAGATTTCATAACCAAGGTTACTTCTCATGCTCACTTGTGACATTTCACAATCCTGCAAATTACTGGTTACCTGCAGATCTTTTTAGGGTCCATCTTGTAACCCTCCTGCACCACATAACCCAACCACGAAGAAAGGTCACCAATAGGCTGATGTTGTCAGTAATGGCAATGGTCAGATAATAAAAACACTGTATTACAAGAATGATTTGGTCTCCTCCTTTTCTTTTTTTGTTAATTATTAACATTAATTTTTTACCTCTTTACACTACTTTTCCATTACGTGAAACCTATTGGCTATAATTTACATGTTTTTGCTTTCACGTTCATTTATTTCCTGCCTCTCATCTACCTTATTTATTTGCTGATTCATTTTATTCAAAAGTTTTACCAAATTCATGTAGACATGGAATAACATGCTGTGTGTGCTAAGTGGAAA
This sequence comes from Neoceratodus forsteri, assembly GCA_016271365.2. NCBI lineage: Eukaryota > Metazoa > Chordata > Ceratodontiformes > Ceratodontidae > Neoceratodus > Neoceratodus forsteri. The sequence continues at coordinate 1,321,403,715 of CM028132.1, forward strand.
CACCTACATGCCAGAGAGGGCAGGATGTCTCGAGGAATAAATAAGTAAGGAGTGGACTTACAGTATTCAGCAAGTACTCCCACCACGCCCACAACACTACTCCCCACCACAACGTTTGTTGCGAGTCTCAAATATTTTCCAACTGCAGAATATACTGCAGGCATTTAATTGAAGGCACATTAACTATAAAACACATCAGTTAAAAACAATATACCTAAGAATTGAGAAAGAGCATGTCTCAGGATAGAGTCTTCATACTATATCACGCTGCAGCACAGATGGTTATCGGGCATGATGGCAACGGATAAAATAAAAGAAAAATAACTATCTTTTAATTTGTTGCTGTCTGCATTACAACAATTAGTGACCTTTGATTCAACTCAACTGCAAGGTTGTAAGCACATTGTTTACTTCAGGTCACTGACTTGTTGCACATGCAACAAAATATGCTCAGTATATCAATAGGTCTCCATCAATGACAGACACAAAGGTAAATTAGCAAAGAAAATAAAAAAAAATACTTTATAGTAATCTAACACATTACTTTGAGTGTGAAGTGTTATTCATACTGCATGCAGTCAAAGCATATTGGTTACTTAGAACAACTATCCCACATGGTACCTGTTTTCTAATCCCACTCATGCGTGTCATAACCAGAGCCATAAATGTATAGTGAGAGGGATAAAAAGGAAAGACATTGCCTTTTGTATTACTAAAAGAAAAAAACAGGTATAATTAGTTAGTACCTCAGACAGTCATTGTTGAACAGCAGACTTGCAATCCCAAGGCAAACACTTCACCACCCTCATGACTGGACAAGCGGGAACAACCGTGTTAGATCTTGTACTTATAATAAACATATAACAATCTAGTTGTTTTTACCTTATTCTTCTGTGGTTTCTATATTTTTCAGTGTAAGCCAGTTGTCAAAGTGTAAGTGATGTTTTTAGAAACACAGATGAGCTAATGCAATGGACTAATTAGGAACCCTGCTATGATCCCACCTCAAGTCATCGTCACTGCATGGAACTGATTTTACATAAGGTCAAAAATGTCATGTTTCTCTGAAAAAATGTGAAACTGGCAAAAGTACTGTGAATACAAAGTCACATGCCCCACAATGCAAAGCATCATGGGCTGCATATGCAAATCACCACAGAATGTTATGCTGGTCCAACTTTAAGCAGAATTGCATGGTGCGAAAGGCCTCTCACACAGTTTGCAAGGGTGCTAACAGAAGACATAGACACGTGTTTAGTCCTACCAGGACTCATCAGTATGCCTCGTCTGTTTAACACCCCAGTGGACTGGACCAGCTACCCCTAAGGCTAAAGTACTGTGCCTAAAGTACCTAAAGTACTGTGCACACATATCATCCAATGCAAACAACAACGTCTATGAAGTTCTCCAGTCTGGATTTAGGAAGAGGCATAGCACTGAAACTGCAATTGTCCAAGCATTGAATTGAATGACCTCCTAATAGCGAGAGATCAAAAGGCTTGTATCATCTTGGTCCTTCTTGATCTCTCCACAACATTGCACTGTAGACCATGGTGTGCCTCTGGAGTCCTTGTGGCTTCTTAGTGGGCTGTGGGCACAGTCCTCGAGTGGTTTCGATCTTTCCTCATGGACAAGTCTCAGAGGGTGGTCACTGGAATTTATTCCTCTGATGCCCTCCCTCTGTCCTGCAGTGGTGCTGCAGGGCTCCAATTTGGCAGCCATGTTGTTTGCAGTGTATATGCTGCCATTGGGAGATATCATCAGGTGATACGGTTTGAGTTTTCACTGCTATGCAGATGATACTCAACTGTATATGTCCTTTCTACCCAGACAGATTGATACAGTCTCTGTGCTAAACAACTGCCTCACCAAAATCAAGGATTAGATGAGGACCAGCTGGCTGAGATTGAATCCGGACAAGATTAAAGTGTTGGTAGTGGACCCAGGTCATCCGGGGGCAGGTTTGAGCACTGACAGGTGTCAGGCCTATGACTTGATGGTGTTCAGCTCATTACCTCAGACTGTGTGTGCATTACCTGGGCGTTATTTTGGATGACAGTCTGACCTGAAATCTCAGATGTTGGCTGTGGTTAAATCCTCATTTTACCATCTGAGGAGTATCACTTGGGTGAAACATCTGGTTCTTCTGGATGACCTTCCAACACTGGTCCATGCCTTCATTACCTCCTCCCTTGACTACTGCAATGCTCTCTACCTAGGGCTTCCTGGGGTTGATATCCACCACTTGCAGCTAGTGCAGAATGCTGCGGCCAGGCTTTTGACTGGTACATCAAGGACCAGTTATATTACACCTGTGCTGTGCAGACTGCACTGGCTGCTCGTTCAGTGGCGGATCACCTTTAAGGTTGGCTTGCTAATCTTCAAAGCCCCATACCTAACAGGGACCCAGCTACCTGAAAGATCTCCTGCTCCCTACTGCCCCTTTGTCCTCTCTGATTCCTAATGAGGGTTTGCTAGAGATTCCCAGGGTTCATTTAAAATCTTCTGGTGCTCACACTTTTCTTTTGCAGCACCCTCCCTGTGGAATTCTCTACCTCGTTGGTTAAGAGAGTGCCTGACTGTCGATAGCTTTAAATCTATGCTTAGGCATATCTTTTTACTCAAGCCTTCCTGAATGAATTTTATCTCAAAGTTATATTTATTGTTTTATTGCTAAAAATATTTATGTTTGTCATTATATTTTAAATGTGCAGTGCCTTGTCTTTGGAAAGGCGCTACATAAATAACATTTTACTTTACTTTTCTTTACTTTCCCTACATATTTAGAGTAACTTGTTCTGTGGTACTGAAGTAAGATAAGGTCATTCAGCATTCGCTATCAGTCATCCGTGGGTGAATTCCACCAACATTCTCATCAACACCATAAGAGTCTGAACTGCTGTCAAACACCAAAGGATCAAGCCGGTATGGATCTGAAAAATATTCATCTGAGTATTCAGATTGCTTGCTGTGACTACTTTCAAACTCATCATTGCTGACAGGATGAGTACTATTCCTTTCATCATTGAGAGAAGTACGTAAGGGCCATTGCTTCCAGTGAACTTTCTCTGGCTGTGAGCGTACACCATCCGCTCGTGCGCACTGACTCGTTTTTAACCTTCAGACATAAATTAAGAAAAACTGCCAAATGCTGCTATGATCAGATAAAACAGGTAGAAACTCACAAGTTTTGACATTACCACAGATGTTAACAGGCATCATGCTGTACACTTCAAGAAAGGTAAACAAATCACCAAACTCCCTCTTTAAGATATGTATCATTGTTTTATCTATTTATTGCCTATCATTTCTGTACAGTACCTGAGCCTTTGAGAACTGGTACATTATAAATAAAGCTACTACTACTGTTTTGGCATTGTTTTGACCATGTCTGATCATTTTTAAATGTATGTGGTATACTGCACCTCTGCAAAAGGTGGTCAAATATGGGTAAAGTGTAAACATGATCTGGACATGGTAGTGCCTTAACATGTTTTTACCACAATATCCTACACCAAATTAGTATGTTAACCATGTTCTTGACATGGTTATAACATATTCATATTATACTAGGTTTTAAAAGCAGAACTGTCTTTCTCTGGTGAGGATCGTATTGTTGATAATGGTCAACCATTCTTAACATACAGGATAATGTATGGGCAGCCTCACACAACAAGCCTGTGTCTGCATCGAGAGGTTTTATACCAGTCAGGAACCTCAAGAGCAAAGCTGGAGAGGTTCACTGGTTGCCATAGAAAACTCTAGATAAAGGTACAAGCTTGTCTGTGTATGGATGCCCATAAATTATCTTTATAGTGTATGGGCATCCATGGCTATTTCAGACACTGCACTCATTTCAGTGAACTGGCAGTTTGGGTGGCACTCAAGAGTTGCTGGTAGGCTCAAATTACTGACACAGTGTGCTGCAGGTGTTTGTGCACATTCAAGTTTGAAAAAAAAACACAACAACTTCCAGCTTAATTGGATAGAGGGAAGCAGCTGTGGGGCAGGGTTCCAAGTTGTTCTGCTGGAGTAGTGACATCTTACTGCAGCACAATATAATGATGTCACTACTGCAGCTGAACAAGCATATTCAAGGCACAGAATTCCATTCATAACAGCATTCCACCATACACTATAATAGTCAAATCAAGATCTCAAAGGGTTAAACAACCATGGTCAAAATAGCCAATTATATAGAGGATAATGTATGGTCTTTGGTTAATAACTATGCTGTAAACACTCTGAGAGGTTGTCATAACATCATTGTAAACCTCGGAGTGCAACTCAAGGTTTTCAGATGTTATAGCAACCTCAAGAAGTGTTTTCAGTGCAGTTGTTTACCAAAGACCACACTATATGTTATAGTGTATGGGCTACCACAATTATGTAATCACAGATTGAATTACTTTACTTTACTGAATTACTTTACGGAACACTGATTGTTGTGAGCTTCCATTTTGTTATATCATTGATATGACATACTCAAGAAGGATTAACAACAGAGTGATGTCATATCAATGGCATAACAGGCATAACAAGGTTGTAATCTGCTTGATTTCAGTTAATAAGGGCTCCCCATACATTATAATGCAGTATAAACCACATTTTTACAGCTTAGGATATTTCATTTTGTTCAACAATCTTAACATTCTGTAATAATATATATTATGCACATACTTTTAAAATAGTTTTATTTGCCTATCCTTTGCTGGATTTGTTCCTCTCTCTAATGGTGTCTGTCCTCATTCTTATCTGATAGAATGGCCTAATTGTTTTTATATCACCACAAAACTAAACTCCTTCAAGATGTGGTGAATTCTCTAGTAAATTTTTCATGGTCAAGTAATTTATTTCTTTACAGTAACCTTATTTTTCTTCACAAATTGCAAAACAATTAGATTTTCATTATTTATGATATTCAATGGCCCCATATGTTTTCCCATTGATTAACCAGAAGAGACACTCTAAGCTAAAAGCTTGTTTACAGGTGCAACCTGGGAGCAACCTCTCAACCTCCTGCCTCATAAATGAGGGACGAGGTTTAAAAATCAGGAACAAAGGACCAAAATCAGGACACTTCTTCAAAATTGGAGCTATCCACTCAAATTCTGAATTTTGATTTGCAAATAATTAATGTAAGTTTGGTTGATAAATAAATAAACAAATAGCTAAATGGAGACACTCAGAATACATACTGGAAAGATCATAATATACTATATACAGTAGTTCCAAATGAAATAAAATATTTAAAGGAAAGACAGCTGCAGTTTCTATGGTCTGAAAATTATGTCAATAATTAAAGTTTGAACTATTTCACAGTTTGATTTCCTTATGAAATTTCATCATAGAACAATTTTTAATACACATGATTGTAACGTATTTAACCATGCTTTGAATGCCATATTCCTACCATCTTTAACCATGTCCAACAAGTTTCATCTTGTTATGGGCCTGTTTGATACTGAAACTCTGACCACGCTCATTTCATAGTTTTTAAACATGATTCTCAAAGGCAAATACCATGTTCAGTACATGGACAAACATGATTTGTACATAAAATATAGTAAACATGACAGCAGGGTTTGCTACATCTCAGCCCATGACATGTACTGTGATTAGCCTAGTACAAGTTCTGTAGTGTGCATTTCTAAGGGATAAAATACACCCACACCTACTGGTTTTAGCCAATCAGCTGCTTAATATTCAGATCATTTTTGCAAATAAATATTGCTTTCACTAAAATGGTGTTTGTGTGTGTTGGGGGGTACAGTAGAGCACTGCTGCTGAGCAAACACTTCTCCACATTTTAAGACTTTTTAATCTGAACAGAGACTTAAAATCTAACAGCAGACTTGTAACATTAAATATATTTGAAAAGAAGTTTCTTATAATTCCAGCAATATGATATTTAACTATGGTTTAGCCAAAACAGACTGGCACAGGAGGCTCCAGTCATCAACAGGTGGGGGAGCCAGACCATATTGTCAACCCCACAACCAACTGCATTAAGGACAGATCCTCCACTGCAGTTATTATTGTCTAAACAGGCCACAGACTCAAATGTGAAGACCATTTACAATGTTTGGGGACCAAGACACGAAAATTGTGGTGGCTATAAAAGCAACAGAAGCAGTCAATTTTCATGTGATGCAAGCCCTCATTACTTCCAGCAATCTAGTTTAAGATAATGGAGAATTGCATTACACACTGTACATTACAGACTAGAGGCCGTGGAGAAGACATATCAGGCCCCAATGTCCATCTGTTATGCTAACTGTAGGAATCTGAGGATCTAGTGGAATTTATGTGGGAATGGATTCCTGGACCACACCAGCTGACCATGGATGAGATTGCTCATTCATTCCAGCTGGCCTATAGAATCTCCCACAGGACTGTAGAGACTTAGCAGGATATGCCTTAGACTGCCCTACTGATTACTGCCAGTGCTGCAATAAGGGACCTTCTTTAAAGGCAGCTGAAGACATTCAGAACTTTAACTTTGAAGGCACTGTAATGCACATTTTCTCTGATCTTTCTTTCATCATCCTTACCAACTGCAAAAAGTTTGCTGTGGTGTGGGTGAAATTTTGCAATGTAGGTGTTGTTCACGCTTTGTTAATGTCAACCACATTGCATATATATTCTGGTCATTACACTTCCATATGTAGATGAGGTAGAAGTAGGAAAATTGTTGAAGCCACCACCAAGGAGTTTGAAGATGCCTGTGTTCCTGATGACTTGGAATCAGCAGATGAAACTTTATGAAACCAGGTGAGTACCATGAACTGGGACTTTATTTCACTTAACACTGTGATATGGAACTGAGATTTTACAAACAGCACCATTCTTTCTGATGGTAGCCTTATTATCACATGGTCTAAGTTAGAATTTTTCCCATTCTGTAATATGTTTTAGACATTTTCTGCAGTTGTACTTCATTTTAGGTCATTAACATGGCAGCTTCCATGAGGTTTATTTATTGTTTCCTTTAGCTTTGCGGCTGACCACATATGAAGGATGTGACATTTTAGCTTATGTCAGAATTTGTTTTGGAATATTTTAGGCTGCTATTGAAGTCTTACATATTTTAAATAGTGCTATAATTACAAATATATGGACAGATCTTGGGCTAGATATTCAAAAGGTGCTAAAGTGAAGTGCAGAGCATTGCACTGTGCCTGCACCAGATCAGTAATATATATTCACCTGTCCTATCTGACTGACTGTAGGGCCATGTCAGTGCAGCTCTAAGGCAAGCTACTCTGCCCCAACATGGTCCTCGATTGTATGCAGACCGCAGGGCTTTGCACCTCCCAATTGGATAGTACCTGGAACTGAGGCAGGATATTCAGCTGTAGAATACAAATGAGCTCATTGGGCATGCAAGGTGCAAAGGGGACATATTCATGCTCATTATGGGCTCATTTGCATCGGAGTGGCATTAGGTTTGCCCATCCTGTGGTGTCTCTGCCATGTCAGTTATCGTGGTGACCACCCCTCACAACCCGAGCACCATTCCCTTTATGCTAATATACTCCCTAATGTCTAGTGGCACTGCCACCCTCCAATCACCCACCCTGGTAATGTAAATGTCTGCCCTAGTGTCTAGTGACACCCCAGCCCTCTGAGCAGCCATCCCAGTTAGCAGGAACATGTCCCTCATGTCCAGTGGCACCCCACACCTTCTTATCCACTGCCCCGGTCTGATGTCCCAGTGCCCTAGGTGTCTACGGGGCCTCCCCACCCTGTGATCCCCAGCCTGAACTGCATAGGTAGTCCCTGGTATATAGTAGTACCCCGACCTGACGAGGCACCCATCTCAGTGCTACCTCTGAGTCTGTAGTGGCTAGCAGTCAACCCTGGCCCACAACCTATACCATCCCCTGCCACCTAGGATCCAGTGGCAACTGCCCAGTTGCCAACCCATGGGCTATTGAAGTAATCCTCACGTCCAGTGCCCCCACCCAACTGCTGGTTGTCAAGCAGACTGGTGAATGATGGTGGTACAGTGGCTCCCCTGTCACCAGCACATTACCCGCCAACCCCCATACCTTTGAAGGCAATGCTTTGAGAAGAACCTGATATGATGATCAGCACATCCCTTCTCTCATCTTCTCAGCCAGCCACCAAATAGGATGACAGGGGCACACGCACAGTATACTGTATACTGTACACATGATCCTCTCATCCCTTACAGCAGCCAGCCAAGAAAGTGAGAAAAGGGCTGTGCCAGTTGTTGTATCAAGCTCCCCACACAGCATCACCTTAATATGTACAGGGGATGGTAGGGTGAGTGTTGGTATGAGCAGAGTGGGGTTGCAGGCACAACAGTGTTCACCAGTGTTGCTTATCTACATAAGGTGGCATCTGTAGCGATTGAAACCATCATTTGCTACAAGCACCTCTGGACTTGCATTCTGACTTTCTATATGAGTACCAAACTGTAGGATGACTCACCATACCACAATGGGAGCATGCCAGTGACCCCAACCAGTGTCAGCAGTGGCTTGCGTCATCTAGCTAATGGACATACTCATAGTCTGGTTGGCAGCTGGTAGTTGGGGGTCCACTGGATGCTGGAGATTAGCTACCTAGGTCAAGAGTTGGGATAGGGATGCCACTGTACACCTGGGTGGCATGAAACTGTATGGGCAGGAGGCTGGGGTGGGAGGGGTGCCAGAAGCACTTTGAAAGGATGCTCAAAGGGTGGGAATGTACCACTACACATCACAGACTTACACTGGGAAGGGGACAGGTGCTTGGGGGTTAGGGGGCACCACCAGATACCAGGGCTTTCATGTTACTCACCCAGATGGGTGATCAGGGGCATGGGGTGCCACTAGACACCAGGGACATTTTCCTACTGACCAGAATGGGTGATTGGAGGGTGGGAGGTGTCACTGGATGCCAGGCATCCATTGGTACACTGGGATGGGGATCGGAGCATGGGGGAGGTGGCAGTTGCAGTAATGCTGTCCCACCACCAGGGCCTTGCACCCTGTTAAGACTAGGTTTACAAAAGTGGTATCTAGCAGCCATTTGGGTGTATTTACTGCCAGTGCAAACTCCGAATTTGCCACTGCGCCTGTATGCAGAGGGTGACCTCCTCATTTGCATGGGTTCTTTGGGATGTTAAGTCCTCTGGTGCAAATGAGTTTTGCCTGCACTGTGGGGTCTTTGAACATAGACATTACCCATGAATCAGGTGCAAATCCCAGTTAGCGTTGGCCAAGGGCTTAGCTACCAATATGCTGGGTAAGCCGAGGAGTACTTACCAAAAGTGCAGGGGTAGCAAAGCTGGCAGCTCCTGGCATGTCTCTTCTCTCCAAGTACTTTCTTCTTTTGTGGCTTCCAGCATTGAAAACGATTACAGTGAAAAAGCACCTTTGTTTGGGGTGGGGGGTGTTCGAGGCAGTGCTGCCTTGCTGACATTGCCAATGCAGTACTCAATTAGGTCCACCAAGTTTGTGAAGGACCTGCTTGGCTACAGCAGTCAGCTTGGGGGCATTGCCAGTGCAAGGCGCCATGTTTAAAGGTCTAGGCAGCCTGACTTCAGTCCTGTTACTAGTCTCAAGTTAGGACTGGAAAGCCGGAGTGTTAAAGGTGAGCTACTGTGTGGATTCTGCAGATGATTTTAGACTTTGGGGAAATGTGACTGCAAGTGGTGACTCAGGCAAGAAGCAGCGATCGAGGTTCAGAGCTACTGGACATGAGCAGTGGCACACCCAGCCAGAGAGAGATCAGACTGACCCGGTGGCTGTATTGCAGCACCCACAAGCTAAGGGCAAGTGTAGTGAGTGCAAGGCAGGAGCAGAGTTTAAGAGCTCCCTTGCTAGCCTTAGAAGAAAACAGCTGTAATCACTGAGTTCTTGCTTGCTCCAGCCACTTTGGCTGCCAGTGCCAGCCACTTGACCGCTGTGCAGTGACAGTCAGTCCCTATCCAGTCGGGTCGGTGTCTTCTGTGACTGCTGTGACTCACTGAGTCTGCTGGCACTGTGGGGGCTTTGGCTGAGACAATGGGAGCAGCCAGCATGCTGCAGCCACAGCCAAGACTCAGAGTTCACCCAGGAGTCGGAAACAGTGGAGGAAGGCTGCAGGTTGCCAAGTCACGGTGGTCGGCTAAGTGCTGAGGTTTACCCCATAGTGGCATCGGAGTTTGGGAGCGGCTGCAGCCGCCGAACCGAGAGGATCCAGGAGCCAGCTTGACTTCTGCTGACTATTGCCTGCTGCTTCCTACTAGTCAGCACCTTGCCTTTTGTGCTGCTGCTGTGTCTGAGCCACTGCTTGTGGTGAGAGTCGGCGGCCCGGTACAGTGGCGTTGAAATCGGACAATCAATTGGCGCCGCCATGTTGAAACAGCCAGATTTTCTTTTACATTTGTTTGCATCTGAGATATGACCACCACCAGTGACTGTGTTCCATTCCAATCCAGGGCAGTCTGAGTTGGTGAGACTAATGAGTGCAGCCTGTACAGCAGAGCACACTACAAAGTCACTGAGCCAATCCTTCCTTGCAAGTACTGTGGTGTTCTTTCATGTTACCTAGGTCCTAAATGTACAATTACAATTGCTGCAGCAGCTTTCCGGTATCTTTTAGGGTGGACAAGGTTTAATTTTTTGGGTTTAGAGGTGGTTTTTCTGAAAGGGCCAGCTGCCAAGCTGGCTTAGTCTTGGAATGGGTGGTATCCTTGACCTACAGTTCTCAAGTAGGAGATATGCTTTTATAAAACACTGTCAGTGGTTTCTCTGCCAGCTTATACAGAAGCCTTGTTCTAGTGATTTTGGAGGCAGGCAGTCTTTGGAGTAACTCCTTTTAAAAGCTTTTGCTTCACTTTCCTTAGCCCCAAATCCCCTGCCTGCCGAATAAATGAGGAGAAAGGTATTTAGGCTTGGGCACCTTGGCAGCACTCAATGTTGATGTTTATGCCTTTGAAATTTGCTGACCTACATTCGAGTAACTATGTTAATCCTCATGTGGTGCATTTTATTAAAACCAAAACTTGAATTGCACAGTGTGTTATATGAAATATCTCACCTCTGCAGAGCAGGTATGTTATTCACCCTGGATAGCAGCATAAGTAAGGAGGGGCCTGGTTGCAAGATATCACTCTTGACCAGGCCAAGGGTGGTGTGGTGTCATGTGTGCTCTTGGGCGCAAAATGCCACTTTGACCGGGGGGCTGGTTGCAAGATGCCGCCTTGACCAGACTAAGGGTGCTGTTTGTATGTGTGTGTGTGTGGCCTGCTGCTCTAGGCCATGGTAGGACTTTAAATTGAATTAAGGTGCCTTGTCTGTGTACAAGTTTGGGGTGGGGAGGGTGGCCCTGGTTGCAAGATCCGCTCTTGACCAGGCTAAGTGTGTGTGTGTGTGTGTGTGTGTGTGTGCATGTGCCTGGTTGCAAGATGCCACTCTTGACCAGGGTGGGGTGGCCTAGTTGCAAGATGCCACTCTTGATTGGGCTACAGGTGGGTGTATGTGGCCTGCTGATCTAGGCCAGGGTGGGACTCAAATTGAATTAAGATGCCTTGTCTGTGTACAAGTTTGGGGTAGGGAGGTGGGTCCTGGTTCCCAAGATGCCACTCTTGACCAGGCTAAGGTGTGTGAGTGTGTGGGGTGTGGGTGTGGGTGTGTGTGTGATGGTTGCAAGATGCCACTCTTGACCAGGGCTAGTAGGGCCTGGTTGCAAGATGCCGCTCTCAACCTGACCAGGGTAGGGCAATGGTGGCAAGTTAATATTAGTGTATTTGTGTCTTTGTCTACCTTTGTACTGTTGCATAAGTAATGCAGTGCAGAGATTGCTTTGTGTCAGTGCTGCGACTTGAGACTCTGAGCTCAATTAGTTGGCCTGGGTGCATGATATCGCTCTTTGATTCTGTGACTCTGTGATTGAACTAAGATATCTAAGCTTGTGGTGGTGGGGGGCTGAAGACACCAGTTATACTGGGGCATAAAAATAGCATTTATGTATGGTTTGGTTAACTGCAATACTGAAAACACTTACAAGTTACCACAACATCATTGTTAACAGCAAGGGCGCAGCTAATGAAGTTCAAATGTTATAGCAACCCAAAAGGTTTTCAGCGTGGTTGTTAATCAAAGACCATACATTATATTTTATTGTGTATGGGCTACTAAAGGTAATGTTATGTAGAGTGAATTACTTTACTGAACTACTTTACAGAACATTGTCAGCATTTCATTTTGCTATACCATTGATATGGCATACTCAAGAAGGGTTAACAGAGTAGTGTCATAACAGTGGCATAACAAGGTTGCAATCTGCTTGATTTCAGTTAATAATAGGTCTCCCATACATTATAAGGTTGTGATCTGCTTGATTTCAGTTTATAAGTGCCCCCCATACATTATGTGCACCTTTCCTTGATCTCCCAAAGCAGTGGTGCACAACTTTTTAGGGGAGGGCCAAACTGAGACTTGAGTCTAGGCCAAGGGCCACAGGCCAAGAGCCACTGTAAATGGCCCAAGGTGACAAAAGTCCATCAAGACATTATAAAATGTACACATAAACAAATCAAAACATGTATTTATCTATCTGTTTATTTATTTATCAGCATATTACTGACACTAAAAGCAAAAGAAATAAACAAAGACTGCTAGTGGAAGCTGCTAGATCCTCAGGGGCCACAGCCAGCTGCTGTGGGAGCCATTTGTGGCTCCCAGGCCGCATGTTGTGCACCTCTGTCCTAAAGTGTTTCTGCACTATTGCAAAATCCAGTCCAAATCACTTTGTCTATTACTCATTGAATGTGCATGCTAGCATGGTGTACTTGTATTGGATGGTTATGTGTCTGATAGTAAACAGCATAAAATAAGAAACAGCAGAAAATATGTATTTATGTTATTGAATTTTGTTGACCCAGTGAGCCCTCTGGTCCTAGAAGTCCCTTTTCTGGGGCGACCGGAGGGGGATACAGATGGTAAGCAACTGAAATTGAACCAGATTAAGCTGCTGGTATTTTTTAGTGAATGGGAGAAATTTGCCAGGACACTAGGAATTTCCCTACTCTTTTTCGATAAGTGCCATGGGATCTTTAACATCCACCTGAACTACCACCAGTCCAGGCATATGGGACCTCAGTTTAACATCTCATCCGAAGCGGCACCTCAGAAGTGCAGCACCCCGTCATGCTGTACTACAGTGTCAGTATTGGGATATTAACCCAAGTGCCAGATGTGGGAACTGAACCCACAGCCCTCTGATCTCCCGCCCTCAGAGGCGAAAAGTACCTATTGAGCCACTGACACAAATAAGTTACTTTTTAATGGTGTATGGCATAGATGTGGCATGAAACTTTACAAACTTCAACACCCCTTATCTTAGTTCAGAGATGAATGAAATGAAAATGAAAATGTGTATCTTGATATTTTTGCCAGTCTAACCTTATCAATGTGCATGGTTTTGGTTACCAATAAATACTGCTGCTTTTAAGGGCAGGTTAAGGCTTTCAGGAAGGACAGCCCTCCTGAAACATTATGTCGGCTGACCTGCCCCATTGTTGAGGTGTAATAATATTACCTTTGCGGTTCCATCTAGTAACAAAGTATAGAATGCCAAATGTGTACCCCAGAAAAAAAACAAAGGGAAATGAATGCTGGCGTGCACTCATTGACCCGCTAATGGGGTGCACAATTAGCATACATTTCCTGATGCCACAAATGAACATGTATTTTTTCTTGGGGGTTCACATTCAGAGCGCTATAGTTTTGTTACTGGACAGAACCACATGGTAATATTAATACACCTCAGCACTGGGGTAGGTCAGCTAGCATATGTTTCAGGAGGGCTGTTCACAGGCCACACTCGTTTTTAAGCATTTTAGGTAATGTGGACTTATTTACAGTGCCTTGCTCATTCACCTTTGCTCTGAACACTGAAGCTACTCAAGTGCCATGTACTTCTGGCAGAAACACTCAGATTGGTGCCACCCTACCTTTAGGATGAATAACAGGCTCATTATCTAGAGACAGGGGGTGTAGGGCACAATAGCCAAATTGAAACTTTGTAAGACAACCAGGCCAGGTGACAGGATGCCAGGCATATGCTAGACCTAAGTGGGGGACCCCAATAACTCCACACAGAGACAACCACCAATGTCAAATGCAGTAGCTGTGATTTTACAGGGTTACTTTATTCACAGTAGTATTAAAGCATGGCTGAACCACCACAGATGTTGTCATTGGCAATTCTCTTGTACATTTCACACTTTCAGGTCCTGCTATGCAACCTTTAGTTGTCCAGAAACAGCTTCTTTCCTACTCCATGGAGTATGCCTGTGGCCTGTGCCACACAACCAAATTCCTCTGAACCTATAGTGTGCTTTGCTCTCAAGTGGGAACAGACTTGTATTAAATAATGCAAATACACATTTGCTTGCTGGCAAGTGGGAAAATAGTTTGTATGATGGCCAGAGTAATGTGCTTGAACAGCCCATGTTCTAGATGTTTTGGTGTGTTGCCACAATTGAATGGTATTCCAGGTGGCCTGTGCACAAGTCCCAGCAAAGCCACTTAATTGATGTGAATTTGTACCCGCCACTCCATGAGTTGTCAAATAAGATATTTTTTTTAATTATTGAGGGATGGCATCCAAGACAGACATGGGTACTCGGGACAGGCGGCGGCAACATTGGCATGTAACTTACCAAAAGCAACAGTCACAGTGTTGATTCTGGGCAGAAGACTCTGTGTTGATTTTCAGGTGACTGCATACACTGCTGCATCAAGGTACTGTATCTGTGATCGTTGACTTACGTCAAGCCTCTCCATTCCTCATCCTTTATCCTCCTGTTATATTATTCGTCTCCCACTTATAGTGCATAAGTTAAACAAGTTTATATCATTTGCTGAATGGAGGCAGGCAAGAGGAAACAGCCGTTGAGATCACAGTTGTGAAAAGCAAAATGTGCAAGGATTGAAGAAACCGAAAATGTCCAAGCTGATGCAGTCCTTCCTCTCTCAACCTTCATCAAGCTCTGGGTAAGAAATGCCTGAATGCCAACATAAAATTCTTTCAATTCATGTAAAAGAATGATGAGAAACGAGCATTTAGCATTAAAGTTAACTGCTGATCTTTGTGTTTACAGGGTTGCAAACAGACTACGCAGCATGGAGGTGCCATGGAGGAGACACGCACATCCCATAACCCTGCACTGGTGATTGACATACGCAGCACCAACATGCTGCTGACTGTTTTTGACACATAGCCTCACAAGCCATATCCTCACAAGCTGTTTTCCAGGAAGCTGATGTCAACTCCCTGTTAGTGGACAACATGGAAGATCAGCAGGAAGCTGATGTTGAATTCCATTTAATGGGGGCCCTGGAAGAAGCAACTACTGTCGAAGCAGTCCAGACTCTGAGCGGTTGTCTGGAACCAGATAAGCATGCTCCCAATACAGAAGACTTCGACTGTATGAATTTGTCCCATCTCACACATGCTCAGAGGAAGGAAATTATTGAACAACAGTGGTAACCACCTCTAGGATTTCAGTTTCCTGGTCGTCTGATGGGTCCAAATGGTCTGAGCCAGCATTACCAGAATTTCAATGGGTGCAGTGTGCATATTTATGGAACACATACAAACAGAGGAGAGAAAAAGTAAGTGCCTTGGTGGCACAGCTGGTTAGTGTGACTGGAACAGTATTCCAGGCGGCCTGGGTTCAAGTCCCAGCTGAAGCACTTACTTCTTTTTCTGTCATTTTGTGCTCTAGAAAGCCCAGGTTCCAGTTGCCATGGTGGCACAGATGGTATTCCAGGTGGCCTGGGTTCAATTCCTAGTTGAAGCACTTACTTCTTTCTCTCCTCTGTTTGTATGTGTTCCATAAATATGCACACCACACCCATGTGACTGAAAATGTAGTAATTATTTGTGCAGCATCAGTTGTGCATTGGAGAAAGAGTAATGTGTGCTCTGGGACAGCCCAGTTTCCAGTTGACTTGGTGGCTAGCTGGTTAGCATGACCAGAACAGTATTCTGGCCTTGTCCAATCCCATCTGAGGTACTTACTTCTTCCTCTCCACTGTTTGTATATGTTTCATAAATATATATGCACATCGCACACATGTGATTGAAAACATTTACAGTCATTAGAGAAGCAGCTTTCAATTCATTCACAAAAGTAGATAATGTCAATATACAAACAGAAGAATGTTAATCTGTTCTAGTGTAGAGCAGCTTGAAAACTTAGCATCAAATATTGAATTGCACCTAAAGCGGCTGTGTGCAAAGCCATCATAAATGTGGGAGTGCAGCCAACCACAGCCACAGCAAAACACGTGGCATGCATGACATAGCCTGACCTGCCCCCAGGAGGCCAGGGGTGGTGATAGAGGAGGTGCACAGCAATGCACAGGGTGGGACGGAGACAGCATGAGTCAAGGGAATGCCTCTTGAATCCACCATATGATGATGCGGAACCACCATGTGCCAGTGATATGCATGGTACCAATGCAAGATGTCCATGGAGAACACCAGCAGTAACCACGGCCCAGGAGCGGGCAGAAACAGGCACCATGTGGCAAACAGGCAATGCCGGTGGATGCAGAATAGGTGGCTGTGGTGGTGCGGCAGCAATTGCTGAACTTCACAGGGGCACAGGTGGCCATCCTCATGACTGAAATCTGCCAGCACTATGACATGCTGTTTGGGCAGAGGTCACTGGGCACCTTGTTGAGATGAAGGCCAGCATCTGGCTGGATATGCAGGTGGAAATCAATGCTGCTGGACCAGAGGCATGCACCTGGCAGCCATCAAGCACAAGTGGCATGACCTCTGGTCCCAGGAGAAAAGCGGCTGAGCAGGGCATGGTAGTGACAGGGTGTCAAAGGAGGCAGCCTGCCACCCCTGATCCACCACTGACACCCATCGAGCAGCAGATAGTGGACACCATCAGTGATTTCCACATGGATGGTGAGCTGAATGGCCTCAACAGCATGCCAGGTGAGCATAATGCGGGTGTGCACAGAGCATCACCACAAAACTGTAGTACAGCAACAGTCACTGGCCACCTGTCATGATTCCCACACACAGTGCAAGACAAAGACAGTGCCAGGAGAGACCATTTGGCATCAGAAGAGGAGGGCCACCAAGTGCAGCAGTGAAGATGGGTAATGGCCGAGACACAGGACATGACACTGCACATGATGGACACATAGCTGTACTAAACACTGTCCCCCATCTCCCACACAGGGCCGCAGCAGCATGGAACCGGGGATATGCGGAGGACAGCAGTCTGCCAGGCAAAAAGACTACCATAGACCTGAAAAGGACAGACACCTGAGTGACAACACCAGAAAGAGGAAGCAGCCCTGGCACAGGACAGTACACCCAGGTGACTGATGAAGAGGAGACACTGGAGTGCATCACTGGGGCTAAGCAGCCATCACCTGGACCGGACTGCAGCAGCAAGAAGTCTCTGTGTCACCTGAGAACAGCTGCACTACAACAGTGGGCACATCAACCCCTGCAACACTGCCTGTTTCACAGGAACTGGACACTGGAGCTTTCGAGGGCCCAACTCCGCAAGGCACCACCGACAGTGTGCCAGTGGCTCCCTCCTCACCAACTACTACCCTGACCTCCACAGGCTGGAGTGGAACTACCTTCAGGTAATGGCGTGTGTGTGGATGCAGTATACCACCTCATGGAGGTCATGGTGGGGTCCTTGTGGGTGCAGGAGGCTCACAGAAAGTGTAGCCATGGGCATGAGAGCACAGGAGTGGGGACAAGACAGTAGCCACAGGGGTGCATGCAGAGGAGCACCTAGGAGAGGAGGTTGCCACAGGGGTCTGGGCTAGGAGCATACTGCAGATGCCCTCCTGGCCATAGCTGCCCACCTGTCCACCCAACAGGCATGGCCCACCATGCCCGCCACAGATGTGCCCATGGCATCAGCCAGTGTGCCAAAACCTGTGCCTGTGGTACCACAGGCAAGGTGTGGCAGTACCTGAGATCACTCCCACCCTGCAGCAGGTGGCAGCATGACCAAACCCAGCACTAGCACACTGATGCATCATTCGCACCATGTAGAGTCATCCCAGGGGCCACACAGCCAGCCGACACAGCATGGTGCATGATAGTGGATGGCAGGGGCATTGGCGTGGTGGCCACCCGCAAAGGCCTGATACCCAGTGAGGCACATTGGATGACACAAATGTATGTGACCACCACAAACACACCACCAACATCACACACCACCCACACACCACAGCACACATGCCGGTCAGCAACGCCACCCCATGGACCTGCACTACCTGGGAAGGGCACTGGGTGCTTGTGCCACAGGCATGCACACTGTGCTACATGGTGGCCTGCGTGTGCTATGCACGCCGGGTGGCATGATGCATATGCGCCCTCACCATGGCGTATGCCACGCACATGCTGGCTCAATCTGTCACACTCATCATCACCAGCTGGGGGTAGCCTACCTGCCGAATGTGCCATGGCCACACGATGGTGCACTGCCCATGCTGCCATGCATCCCACTGCTTGGTTGCCACTTGGCAGCACCCTGGAACCTCCCCAGGCAGCGCTGATCCATGGGGTGGCTGCGGTGGTCCCTCACTGTCCTCCTCTGGGTGTGAGTTAGGGGGCTCTGGCACTGTGGGATGTCGGTGGGATGCAGCATCTGTGCAACAAATCATGGCCTGAACGCCGTTGATGGCATCTTGGTCTGCCACTGCACTCAGCAATGGCATCCTTGAGGAGAACAATATATAGTAGTGCCTCTGGGCATGTCGCACTGCCAATACATGTGCCGCTCTGGTGATCACACAGTGACATTTGCACATCCCATGTGTGGCATGGCACCAGTGCCCCTTTAGGGCTTGGCGAGCCATGGTGTGGGCATGCCAGTGACGAGAATGCCATTATAGGTGTGCAGTAATAGAAAAGCAGCACCACCGATGCCAGCTGGTGAGGTATAAAATAGGCTTGCCCTGCCACCACGGCTGTACCAAATGGCAGAGTCAATGTATCAGGACGGCCTGCCTGCAGGCACTCCTGTGGGAGGTTACAGAGAGGAGGCAGGTAGCTTCTGCAGCAGCACACATGGCTGTATGTCATGTATCTGTGTGGCAGGACGGTATGTGCCTGTGTCATGAGCAGGGACCTGGCAGCCGAAGGCAGTGCTGGTGCTGGGCACAGGGAGGTGGGTGGGTCTGGCCCCAGCATGGGTGGTTACTCTGAGGCTGCACCTGCCACATGATCTCCCAGAGTTTCAAGTTGTGGGCAGCATGGACAACTATGTCTACTGTGATGACCAGAGTGACCTCTGGGCTATCCGTGCACCCTCTATGGTAGGTGGCCCTTGGATGTGTATGTGTATATATATATATATGTGTGTATGTGTGTGTGGAATTGCTGGTTCTGTGGCTGTTGCGGTTATAGGGTCACTGATGTTGCTCTCCCTCTGTTGCTCTTGTTGTTTCAGTGCTACCATGGACCCATCCGGAGGATAGTGTTGGAGGAGCGGAGTTCATGGACTCCACCCCAGGAGCTGACCCCATCCACCAGCCCATAGGTAACCACAGAGGATGATTTGGACTGAGGCCATGGGCCATCCATGCAGACAACCCCCATTTTCCATTGTAGTTGTGTACCCTGTGTGGGCCCTGTGTTTTGTGCCAGTAAAGGTGTTTGAATACAGCGACATGTGTGTGACTCATTATTTGCCATGGTACAATGTGTACAGGTGAGCCTGTGTGTGTGTGTGTGTGTTGGGGAGGGGCTGTGTGTTCTGCATGCTTCTGTGACTGGGCCTTGTAGCATGCATCCCATGTGTGACTGCCTGTTTGCCACAGTATGCCGTGCTGCGCATGCAGCTTTTAGTGGCACCTGCTGGGTGGCATGCATGCCATGCTGGGGCAGGCCATGTGGCCAGTCTTGTCTCTCAAGCAGTGGTTGCACATGGCAGGTGGTGGGCATGTATGTGGCTGCTGCCGCCGTGCCTTCGTCTCTGCATGCATGGCTGGTCTGTTGTGCCACAGAGGGCATTGCCGTGCTCCCTCCGACTGACTTCGCTGGCCACTCCTGCCATGTGTGTGATTTTTAGGCTGTTTATGGCTGCCTCTAGAATGCATATCACATATCACGGGGACCAATGTGCCTTTCCAGATGTAGCATATGTTATGCATGTGCTTCCGGTCCCTGTTCATACGGTGTATGGGGACCACCCCTGTCGCGACTATGTATCCATAAGTGTCGTGCGTATTTCACATGGCAGCTCTGCACATGACACTATGCCGAGTCATCGTTTGTATGGAGACTGCTTTGGCACATTCTGCACATATCAGTCTACGTGCAGGGCATACACACTGTACATAGGGCTGTGTAGCTGTCATGATGAATAGGGCCCAATATGAGTAATGTAATGATTTGTTGTAGTAACAGGTTCTTGTGCAATAGTTTCAACCACGCTTTTGCACTTCTGGTACCCAATGACTGCTGATTCAGAGTTTCAAACATTACACAACAATGAGTAGTAAAACTACAACCCAAAGTGTTCCAACACAGTTATAATATAACTTATCTAATTTGTCTAACAACCCTTTTGTGGCAGTTCGATATACTAAATTGCTGCATTCTAATAAGGGTAAAACTAATTGCTCTGCAATTGTTTTCCAAGCAGATCTCTTGAGACACATAAAATGTATGTCACAGTACTCTAACCTCTTGTTTAAATTATTAATAATTGATGTATTATGTCTTACAAAGGATAGGTCAAAAACCACACCAAAATATCTGTATTCACTAACTGTAGCAATCTGTTCATGATGACTGGTTAGGACCTGTAATTGAGATTTATTTTTGACCTAAACTGAACCAATTTAGTTTTTGAACATACTGTACATCAAAAGCCTTGACCTGGTGAACCACCCGGAAGCTGAGGAAGTCAACCTGGTGTTTTCCTTAAACTCTGTTACGTCCCTACCAGTAGAAACTAGGGCAGTGTCATCAGCATAAAAATCCACCAAGAAATGCTGACTAACCTAACGGAGGTCATTACTAAAAGAAAAACAAGAGGGGACCCAGGACAGAACCCTGAGGCACCCCTCTAACAACAGTTACAGTATCCTAGGGAGAGAAGATGATTGATGGACACCCTTTGGGAGCAATTCTCCAAGTAGGACATAATCCACTCCCATCAACGGTCCCTTATCCCCAGGACTGCTAACTTGCCCAACAGCAGGGATGGTGCACCAGGTCAAAAGCCTTAGGTATATCTGTAAAATTACAACTGTCTCATCAGGAATCCAAAGAAGAGGATATTAAATCATTAAATTCCAATAAGGCAGTTGTCATTGAATGCCCTTTCAAAAACAAGAATGGAAAGGCAACAAAGAGCTTATTTGTCCAACTATTCAGCCAGTTGTGAGTGTACATGTATTCTAAACATTTAGTAAGCAATGGTAGGAGTGCTATCGGTCGGTAATTCCCTGGATCAGAGGCATCACCACCCATAAAGATAGGTATTATCTTACTTTCTTTCCATACCATGGGAAAAGTACCTAGATGTAGGCTCCAATTAAAAGAAACATGATAATCAGGGCCACTTCCTCTGCCACAACTTTTAAAATTTACCTTCAGTATCATCACGCCCAGGAGATTTGTGTACATTGAGACATTGCAAATTTTACAAACCTCTGAGATGCTCAACTCCCTGAACTGAAACAATGGATGCTTCAAGTTTGTATTATTAACTTTACTTCTCCTAATCCCCATAAAGGAGACCAGAGAGACTACCCAAACAGGGAGGATTGCTGAAGTGAGCATTAAAGATCTCTGAGATCCTACAAGGATCAGCTATCAGTGTTCCTTCATGCATCGGTTGCAAGGTCTTAGTGGAGCCAATGCTTCCAGGAATAGTTAACTGATTAACAGTCTGCAAAAATTTGTGATGATCTTTATTTTTATTCATATTGTCCACTATGTATGATCCCAACATTCCTGTGAAAACTGGGCATGTAGAGACCATTATCTTGGGGAAAGCTGGGAGGCGGGGCCCACGTGGCATGCACCATTGGGGCATGCAATGGTTAGCCCAATCCACGACTGCACAGAGAGAATCATATCAGGAGTGGGCCAGGGGTGTGGCATCACTACACACCATTCACATAGGCATGTAGTGCAGTCTGCAAGGGTGCAGAGAATGGCACAGGTTACGAGCAGCTGGGACCCTGTCATAACCCACTGTGCACCCCAGGACTGCACCCACTGGGTGTGGTGGGTCAGGATACAGCTCACCATGCTGCCCCAGCCTACTGGGTAGATGGGGATGGCTGGGGCAGCCAATTGGTGGGTGCCTCTACATGTAGGCAGTGTGGCCTGTAGTGCTTGGCCCCCAAGCACAGGTGTGTCCTGACCCAGTCTGGGCCGAGCATCCCCCAACATGTGTGCCCCAGGCCCTGTATGTGTCACTGCAGCCCCCACAACCTCATCTGCGGACAGTCACCCCCTGACACACACTTATCTGAGCCCTGTCTCTGATTCGAAGGCCCCCACCATCCACAAAAATGGCTCACCCATACCCGGCAAGCGCAGGTATACATACCCCTGCCACCATCTCAAACATATGTCCCAGTCCCAGGTGCTGTTCTGGCACCCCCATTCCACAGGTGCCAATGTCCAGCTCCGTAACCCCCAACCCCTGCACCTGGCCCTTCTGGGCAGGGCATTGGTGTTCAGTGGACCCCACCCTGCAGCACTGACACCCCACCCTGCACCTTCCAGTCAATGCTAGAGTTTGGGATGGTAACGGCACAGCCTCTACACCTCTTCAGCTGCTGGCTACCCAAGTGATGCTGGGAGCACACACCAATATATACTGGCATGCTCCCAGCATCACTTGGATGGCCAGTGGCAGAGGAGGAGGAGTAGGGGCTATACCACTGGCCATCCTGAGCCGCAGCACTGTCAGACAGGCAGGGGTGGAGGTGGTGCCACGGGGTGGGAGGGGTCCTTGATCACTAATGCTCACCAGAGAAGCCGGATGCAAGAGTTGGAGGGGCTTGTCTGGTTGAACTGTTCTTGGTAGGGGGGGCTGTGTGGATACCTGGGTTACATAGATACATAGCCAGTGTCGGCAGATAGGGCCTATACGCACTCAGTCTGCCCATTTAAGTTTGTTGTGGGGCATGTGTGCATGGGGAGGTTTGCCTTCACGGGGCTAGTGCCCCCTGTGTGTGTCGGGAGGGTCTGCCTTCATGGGGCCAGGGCACCATGATGTAGGTGTGGGGCTGCACAGATGAGGCCAGGGCACTGCCGTGTGTGAGGGTGTGGGCAGGTATCAGAGACATCGGTGGGTGCCGTGCTCTGGTTGGGGTGACAGCCGTGCCCAGGTAGTGAAAGTGCCACTGGGGATGGAGTTGGGATGGGAGGCCCACCAGCTGTTGGGGCACATCTGCGTGGTCTGTGAGTGCTTGTGTGCCATGCACTAACCAGGTCCCACTGCCACCCACACAGGCAAACCACTCTGAGACCCAGGGTGGGCATCCTATTGGATGTCAGCCTGGTCCACAACTCTGCCTCCGGCTGCCCTGTGGAGTCCTGCTCACTGGAGGGGCAGAGCTGTGGACAGGTGGTGGCCATTCATGAATACCAGCTTGAGCGCACCTGTCCCTGGTGTGGAGCTACTGCTGGTGGGGTATGCAACTTTGCCACACACTTCCACCCCATTCATGCATAGTACCCCTTGTGTCTATAGAATTATGCTTTATTTCTCATTATCTGTTCTTTGCATTCATTCTGCTTTTGTTTAAAAGTGTCCCAATCCCTCTTCAATTTTGTTTTCTTAGTCAGTCTCCAGAGATTACTTTCCATCCTAATTAATTTCAAAATGTTCTAGTATACCCAGGGGCCTTATCTGTCTTAGTCACAATTTTATGTCAAGGTGAGTGCAGATCACAAAAATCACCACATGTCCCCATGAAATACTCTACAGTTGAATTCTGTTGTGGAATTAATGCACATCATCCCCAAATCCCATTTCTCACACCGTTCTTAAATTTCTCTGGGGAACGTTTTACATGTCCCAAGTCCAGTAGTAATAGCCAGAATTTTCTGGTAACTGTTACTGCACAAAATGTTCCAAATCAGGTTATGGTCCCAAAGGTACAGTAGTAGAACCCTGTATCTGTTACCTTAATTTGTGGAATAGTAAAAATTTAATCCAAAATTGAACTTCATTTAGAGACATTGGTATATCTAGTAGGCAAATGGACATGTTGCTTAAGTCCTAAAACTGAAACAAAATCCTTTAGTTGTTTCCCTCTAGGCTGAAACAATCTGAGTTAAGGTGCCCATTAAGACAAGAAGCTTATCCCCCAGACACTCATAAATTTTATTTACTACTACTTCCAATTTAGCTAAATTTATTTTAGGTGGAGAGTACACCACGACAACTGCCAGTCTGAGATTGGTTAAATAAACTACTAAGTATTCTGTACTCCTGCTACTCACAAGTAGCAAGGTCTCTAAGACCCAAAGAATGTTTTATATGCAATGAGAGCCCTCCACCTCTTGTACACATATCTGACCTGAATAACATAACCTGAGAGTATAATCTCCTTATCCTTGATCCTTTTTGTTATCTGGGTTTCTGACAAAGTACATCAGGATCCTGTTCTTGGACCATGGTTAAAAGCCTATCCAGTTTATACACTGCACTGCATGTAGAATCCGAGTTACCTACTGTTAACCTCAAGTGGACCGGGTTTAATTCAACATCCCACCTACTCCAGAAACACTAGATACGCCACACATAAAGTACAATTATTCATTCAAAGCTGTCAAGGGAAAACTAAAATTATCAATTACCAGCTGGTTTGCTTGACTGCATCTTATCCATTTGCTAGTAAAGACATTTTGTCTGTTTTTAATTACTATGACATAAACATTTGAGTCCCTACACAGGGACCACTGGTTGACAAGATATCACTAGTCACCCCTTTGGTCCACATGAACTAAAATACAGACCAGCAAAGCAGCCAAACCCCAGTAATGATATCTGTCTCAGACAATACATTATAAAAGTCACTATTAATAAATATCAAAATGGGAGTCTAAAAGCAACATTTCACCACCAATTGACAGAGCTGGTATGCTAAAAATCAGCCTAACAATTATCTACAAATTCAAGCACACACTCTACTAAATATGTATAGCTGTAGACCTTTTTCAATTACCCATTTCTAATTTCATTACATATATAGCCCGACATTAAGGTACGCACTACATTAAAATATCATCAGTTGATAATATATACAAACTAAACATTTCATCGAACTATCCCTCACCCCCCTTGTAAACACAATTATGAAATGGGCAGTAAATTTCCAGCATTTTGATTGGCTAGTAGCCATGCGCTAGAAGTGTTCTAACGCATGGGAATGAGTCCGGCACTATTCAACTGGGCACTGATACAAGTAAGACTGCCCCTGAGAATGTTCACACTTCAAACAGCAGGCTTTTTTTGTCAGTGGTAGCCACATAGCCACAGTAGTCAAAACTGTAAAATACCAAAATGCTTCCCCAAAACCATCATGTCACTTAAACCTCAGCCCAGTTCTCAAATATGTATCACGAAGAAAACCTTCTTCAGTTTGTGGATGCAGCACATAATAATAAAAAAAGATCAATGGATCTCTCCCAGTCTGCTCACTTGCTGTCCTGAACAACTGCTAACTAGCTAACCACTCACTTCTTCCTTACCTTAGCCTCTCAGTTTTCTATTTCTGTCAAACATAACTATGTCTCACAAAACACAAACTCCTTTAGAACATGGTTGCAGCACATAATAATAATGAAAAGAAAAGACTGCCATGTTCTCTCTCCCCTACAAGCCCGCTCACTTGCTCACTGTTCTGATCATCGGCTGACTTGCCAAATGCTCATGATATCCCTCACACAGCCTCCCACTTCATTCATTTCTGAGAAACTCAAAATGGCTTTACGTTCTTTCTTTTACAACCCACATCCTTACCTCATATACTGCTCTGCCCTTCTTTGCTTTACTTTCACTCCTGTTTTCCCCATGCCACTAACTGACCTCCCGGCACTCCCTGCTGCCATAAGAAATGGAAGGTCAGTGCCTTTAACCACTAAGCTATACTGCCTGTATATCGATTGCTCATTTGTACTTCGATACAAATCTGCATACATCTGCACACATGCGGCATGCTCACAGGCACTGATTTACTTTTCAGTTTTCTTGTCCTCCTCATCTCAGCTGCACAGCTGAACTGTAGCACACACACCAATGGAAACACATATTGGGCTCTATGCATTAATGGGCACAAGTTACGCACCAAAAGCATGTAACCTGCCCGCAGCTCCGCACCTGTGGATAGCTGCGCACCGGCTGCTATTTATGAATGGCCACCACCTGTCTGTGGCTCCACCCCCAGCATGCAGGTTCATTCAGTGTGGGCACAGGCAGATTCATGGATCCAGCTGGGCATCCAATGTGATGCCTGGCCTGGGCCCCGGAATGGATACCTTGTACCCGATGGCACAGGTCCGGTGTAAATAGCAAAACCAGGCATAAGGACCCTTGCAGTGGCTCTGGCTGTTGGACCCTTCCCAAGCCCATGTGGCATCACAGGCCCTGCCACACCCACACTGCTACCAGCAGGACCCCTGCCCAGAAGCCCATATGCCAGCCCCCATGACCTATAACATTGAGGCAATACCTGCCCACACCACACGGCCATGTCACTGTATGGTGTATGGTTACCCAACCCCCACAGACACACACACACACACACACATATACACACATATACACACACACATACATACATGACCATCCCCTAGGTGTACATGAATCCTGGGCACCCCATGCACTGGTAGTCCCTAGCCCCAGCATGCCACAGGTAACCCCCTGGAACCCAGACCCCAGTGTTTTCATTGGTGACCAGTGGCCCTCTCCTCCCCTGCATCACTGATATCCCCCAACCCCATACCTGTGAGTCAGTGCTGCTGGCATGCACAGTCAGCTGTCCAGCCCTCCTTGTCTGACTAGTGGGCTGGGGCAGTATGAAGCATCACTTGCTTGTCCCTTAGCCACCAGGGTGGAGTTCATGGGGGATGCAGTGGGTTACGGCAGTATTCTGGCTGCCATAACCTGTACCCATCTCCACACCCATGTGGCCAGCACTACGCAGTTTAGTGCATACTGCATAGTGCTGGCACACCCCTGGAACACCCCAGCACATTGCAGTCCATGTGGCAGCAGGAGGCGGTTGCATACCTGGCTTGCACCCCATTTGTGAATGCGCGATGGGGTCCACAGGACACCACTCCATGGCATTCGGACTATTGATGCCAATGCACTCAGTTTACATGGTGCATTGGCATCATGCATAGGCCCATGGTTCTTATTACCCCAGTACACACACTTACCCACAAAAAACAACTAACTACTCCTGTCTGGCCCATACTCCTACTATTTTCTCTCCATAGTTTTGAATGCTTCCTGCAAACAGACTTAAGGGACAAACACAAAAGTAGCAATAACTTGACACCCCCACCCAATGGCCAGTCCCTCCCCATGCACACCCACTGTAGCAGGGCATGGCCATGCTGCTACAGAAAACCCACCAAGTATAGATATAAGTCAAGAGTCTCTTACTTGAGTACTAGGGAGCCAGAGGTAGCAGTCTTTAAGAGATGAATTACATGGATCAGAGTGCTGGGTGTACTCCTTTAAATTAATTGAGTTATTTTTATTACTATAAAATGAACTGGAGAATAATGAAGGCCACTGTTCTACAAACAAGGCCCTTATTAGTCAGTGGTGGCCTTCATTGATCTTCAACTCTCCATTAATAATGCATAAAACAGTAATAAACAAGTACCCCATTCATTTCAATGGTGCACCCCTGCAATCTCCCTTGCCCTACATCATAATGTGCCTGAGTGTGGGGATGTGGAGTTCAGCTTCACTGGGGAAGGGGGCATAAGCCTGACTATAGTGGGATCCACTAGTCTGTACATACCATATCACTCAACTGTCCCTGAATGCAAGGGACAGCCCTCATTTTACACATGAAAACTGCTCTACCACTCATCCATCCATCCTCATGGAAAACATGCTGCTCACACAGATGATGTCCTGTAAATTTAAACTTTATTGCAGGGATGCCATTTCAGATATCAGCAGGGGAGCCAACAACCAGTGAAGGCCAGGTGCTTGTTAGCCCCTAGGTGGCAAGCTCTGGATTGTCTGGAACATCTCTAAAAGATAAAACATATTTGTTGTGACTGAAAAGTGATATGCAAATTAGGAAAATTCAAATGTATAAGATTCATCTGTCTCTACCCCGGAACAGTGCATCAGATTTGGGCTAAAAATAAACCCAGTTATTAACAATGTTTTTCCTGGTTGAAGTTTCTGAACCCCTCCCCAAAAAATAACTGTCCCAATTTCTCTCCCCAACTCTATTCCATTCAGTACCCATCCACATGGGCTCTGAAGCCTCTGAAAAGTGCAGAAATGTGAAAACACATCAATATTTCAGTCCTTCCTCCTTCACCAGTCCCCTGTAAAGAAAAATATTTACTTTTACTTACCCTGCAATCTACCCAGAACCTGCAGCTCAGCCCAGTGTGCCACCAGCCCAGTGTTCAGCCTGCTTCTCCTCCATCCTTCTGCCAGAAGCTGGTTGCTAGAACTGACCATCCCAGGTCCCCTGTGGTCTGTGACCAAGTCACCTCTTGAGCCCAACCCTCCCAACCTGTGTTGCTTGCTTCTTGCTTGGCTGCTGCCATGGCTGCTGCATCACTGCACTGATCAAGGCCAATGAAGGCTTCCACCACTTTCACTGCTGCTGCAAAGCCTAGCTTGCTGCCACAGGGGAGTCCTCACTGTTTTTGTGTGAAGCAAGCCTAGTGAGAGTAAGTTGGCAGCCTTGTCTCAAGTTAGCGTCTATGTCACCCCAGCCCTTTCAGCCACCAAGGTAGATGGAAACTCACTAAGAGTACACCAACAAAAATATGGGTATACTGCTATTGAGAGATCAGTGCTCACCTGCTTCTCAAACTGTAGTGTGCAGCCTATCTACTGTATGGTGGGAAAGACAATGTCCCACTCACATAATTCATGCTCTTGCTTGGCTAGGTTCCTCCATGTCATGTGTGATGGTGCTTCCACTAATAGGTGGAGAGTAGACAACACAATTCAGACACAGTTGAGTCAGGAGTGCACCTGCAGAGTAAGACCACACAGGCCGGGGGCACATATTGTGCAAAGATCAAATCCAAATTTAATGCCATTATTGCCACACTATAAGAACAACCAAGGCACAAATGTGGGAAACCACCCCCTCTACCCTACCAAAATGACACACCTACCTTATGGTAAAAATTAATTCTCGGGCCTCAACATCAGTACAATTAAATACAATGGTTTCCACTGTGTTTTGAGGTACTGTGCCTGAATGTTTCAGGATGTGTCCTGATTAATGCTGTGTGGAATTTTCAGATTCTGACTGAATGAAATTCTGCAGAATTTTCAAAATTCCACTGGTATTCCTCCAAAATTCCACCAGAAACAGAATGGTGCAGTTCTGCAGCAGAAAATAGTTGTGGAGGTGATTTTGGTGGAAAATTCTTTGTTCCTTGGAATATTATTCTGCTGATCATAATGGGCAGAATTCCACAGAAGAACCTGCAAAACTCTGGTGGAAATTCCACCGGCAGAATGGTCATTCTGCGCTACTTCTGCCTGTGAAATTCTGTATCCCACACAGCACAGTCCTGATCATCGTGAGGGTTAGTAGCTCTCATTGTCCTTTATTTTTAGTGTCCATGTCCCTCATTGCAGTGAAAAATGTGAGTTATGATGCATGCTTCCAAGACCCTACTCAGTACAAAGAGTGCTAAGCATGGCCATAGTGTATATACTCCATACAGAATGACAAAGAGAAAGTAAATGAGCCATAAACAGTCATGGAGAAACACATTTGTAACACTAAATATGCATGAGGAGATTTGCATTGCCAAACCAAAAAGGTCATGGCGACTAATGATCTTGCCAGCCAGTCAGTTGTGGAGACCAAGGAACACCTAACCAGACTGGGAGACAAATTGTCATACATTTCGTCTGGCATCCCTATCTCTGAGATACTGCCAGTCTGGGAGAGAGAGGAAGGTGGACAGAAGGTCAGAGAAGGAGAGATAGGTGAGCTAAATATGTGGCTCAAGTGCTGGCACCAAGAAAAAGAACAAAATTTGTAGATAACTGGCAAGAGTTATGGAGCGAAAGTTCTTTAAATTCAATGGACTGCATCTGACTAAGGAGGGAGTCAGTGCATTGGGGCAGAAGTTTGACATCTTTGTAGACTATTTAAACTAGCAAATGGGAGGGGTGCAGCACCCTATACATCATACTAACATACTAACATACTATTTGTCAGCAGATTAGGCCTTGGTCTATAGAGTCTGCTCGAACTTTAGATCCTTAGTTGGGTGCCGAGACCCTCCCATCCCTTGTGCTCCAGAAACCCGTATCATCCATCCCCACCCCGTTGGGACAGGCCATCATCTGATACATCCACTTTCTGGGTCTGTCCCATCCTCTCTGAAGCCCTCCACTGTGGATTTCTGAACTAGCTCACCAGGTGTGCATTCCAAGGGTCCACCACCCTCCAGTGAAAAACCTCCTCTCTTTTCCCCTCACCCTTCCACCTTCCAACTTCAAACCATGCCTCTGGTGATACCTCCTGCTTTAGTCTAAAGATCCCTCCATGTTTACCCTATTTATTCCCTTGAGGTACTTGAAGACCTCAATCATGTCCCCTGTCTCTCCTCTCCTCTCCTCCAATGAAAACAGGCAGAGCTCCTGAAGTCTGTCCTCATACGCCAAATCCCCTAGCCCTCGTGATCATCTTTGTTGCCCTCCTCTGTACCCTCTCCAGGAGCTGTATGTCCTCTTCAAGTGTGGTCTCCAGTACTGTACACAGTACTCAAGGTGTGGTCTAACCAGTCCATTGTACAGCGGCAGAATCACTTCCTTGCTCCTAGAGGTGATCCCCTACGATGCATCCCAACATCCTGTTTGCCTTGCTAGCCGCCTCCTGCACTGCTCAGAGTTATTCATACATGCATCCACCATGACCCCAGGTCTTTTTCCCTATTGAGGCCTCCAGCCCCCTCCCAGAGTGTACCTGTGTTTAGGGTTTCCCCAACCAAGATGCAACACCTTGTACTTGGTGATATTGAAATTTAATTTCCATGTGTGAGCCCAGCTTCCAGGGTGTCCAGGTCCCTTGCAGGGCCAACCTCCCTCTTCTCCCTCAACTACTGCTCCCATCTTGTAGTCATCCGCGAAGAGACTCATTTCACACCCTATACCCTCCCTGATGTCCGATATGTATGCATTAAACAGGATCGGACCCAGGAACAAGCCTCCGGTACCCCACTACCAACCCTCTAGGGTTCGAGAGCTCCCAACAGACCACTACTCTCTGAGTGCGCGCCAGCTAGCCAGTTTTCAATCCATCTGACCATCATAGGGCCTACTCCTAACCCCATCAGTTTCTCCACCAGACCATTGTGAGGGACAGAGTCAAATGCCTTGCTGAAGTCCAAGAATAATATATCCACAGGCTTATCCCTGTCCAGTTCTGATGTTACCCATTCATAGAACTCCACAAGGTTGGTTTGACATGACCTACCAGGCTCAAACCCATGTTGCCAAACTATCCAGACCTCCCACCTCCTCCAAGTACACCCCAATCGTTCCTTTAGTATACTCTCCATTAATTTTCCCACCACCGAGGTTAAACTGATGGGTCTATAGTTGCCTGGTACTTCCCTCAACCCCTTATGGATTGGTACCACATGTGCCTCTCGCCAATCCCTAGGCACCCTCCCGTCTCAAGTGACCTGCTGAAAAGCTCCGCCAGGGTGCAGCCAGTATGTCCACCAATTCCCATAGTACTCTCGGATGAATGCCATCCGCCAAGGAGATTTGTCTTCTTTAGGGCCTTGAGGGCTAACCACACCCTTTGGTGGAGATAGCATCATCCGTCCCTTCCACCTTACTGGCCTTTTTATTCTTACCCAGATGTGACACCCTGGGGTACCTCTCTCCCTCTTGCTCCATTTCTGTTGCTCCCCTGATCCCACTTACTGACATTTCTATCCCTTCATGCCTTGCTTTGTAGATATCCCATCCCCTCCCTAGTGAACACAGAGACAAAGTACTGTAATACCTCTGCCTGGTCCCTCGCCTCTTCCACCCACCCTCCTGATCTCAATCTGCTGAGATGGCCTTAGTTTTCCTGGGCCCCCAATGTACCGAAGAACCCTTTTCCCTCCATGTATCCCTGTGCCAGCCGCTGCTCTTACTGGACTTTGCTCCCTCACCATACGGGTGACTTTTCTAGATGCAAGCTGGTACATTTCCTTATCCCTATCCCTCTTGTTGTTTTATATTTTTGTAGCCGCCTTCTTTTCTCTGACTGCTACCTGTACCTAAATGGACCACCAGCATGGTTTATGTGACTTTGCTCCTTACATTTCAACTTAGCGCAGATCCTGACTGCCTCATGAAGTCCCCTGCTTATGACCTCCCATCTCCTTTCCACACTTGTCATTGAGGTAATCCACATCAAGTGATCCTTGAGAATATTTCCCATGCCCATAAAGTCTGCCCCCTGAAGTCCACTGCCAGTGTCCTAGATCTCACCCCCCCCAATGTTTATTTGAAACCAGACAGTATTGTGGTCGCTCCCAGTCAGGGGTCTTGTACAACCATGTCCCTTACAGATCCCCATCTGCCAGAACCACATCCAGGACATGCCCTCCCTTGTGGGCTCCATCACATGCTGTGTTAAGATATATCCTGGAAGCCATCCAGCAGCCTCTGCTCCTTGGCCACCTTAGAGGACATGGTTCCCCAGTTTGTACCTGGCATATTAGGGTCCCCATCAACACCACTCCTTCCCCTTTGGTCCACACTGGGCAATGATGTTGTCCAGCAAACCATCCTCTAGAACATAACTCATCCCGGGGCCTATATGCTACACCCAGCTTGACCTTATCTCCTGCTGAGGATTGTAAGATGACCCATAAGGCCTCCACATTTCCCTCTGCCTCTTCTACCCTAGCAATTTCTATGTCATCTCTAATGAACATAGCCACTCCACCCTCTCTGCCCTCCTTTCTATCCTTCCTGAGCATAGTGTGCCCCGTGCGTTTAGGTTCCAGTCATGGTTTTGTTGTGCGTTTCGTGACCGCCACCACATCCACCCCCCAATAACAGCATGGCCTGGAACTCTGGTAACTGTTTCAAGCTCCTGGCATTTACCAACACCAACCCCACCCTTATCCCTGATCCTCTTTGCCAACCCCACCCAGATTCCTTATACTTCCATCCTCCCTCTGCTCCTCCTGAAACCTCCATCCCCAATCAGTTTCCCCTACCCCTTGGGCGTGGAAGGCTACTCCTCATCTGGAGGAGAGGGCTTCTGTCAGCCCTCCTCTATCCCTTCCCCCACAGCTAGTGATCAAACAGGAGTTCAGCATGTTTATAGTTCATTTGCATCAACAGGTAAGGAAAAGGTCTGTCTTCCCATATGACATGCAGGGAAACGCGGACCTCACCCAAAACTAACATACCAAAATCTGGCCAATGGAAAATCAATAGATACAAATGCCCACAGTCTGGGAAACAAGATCCCAGACCTGCAGGCAACAATGATGGAGGCTAAACTGGACATAGTAGCCATTAGCGGACATGGTTCATCAGTAACCACACTTGGGAGGCTTCAGTACCTGGCTATGTACTGTTCAGAAGAGACCGAGTGCACAAGGGGGGTGAAGTGGCCCTTATGTCAATGAAAATATCAAAGCTAGAAATTCAAATTACACATAAGAAGCTAGAAGAACTGTGAGTCACCCTGGAAACAGGAAATGGGACATCAATATGAACTGGGTTGTTTATGGGCCTCCCAACTGGGGGGACATAGATACATTACTGTTAGAAGATATATAAAACATGACATTTAAAGGGAAGGTTCTGATA
The DNA here is from genome assembly GCA_016271365.2 of Neoceratodus forsteri. NCBI lineage: Eukaryota > Metazoa > Chordata > Ceratodontiformes > Ceratodontidae > Neoceratodus > Neoceratodus forsteri. The sequence continues at coordinate 1,321,437,766 of CM028132.1, forward strand.
ATGGGAGACTTCAACATGCCAGCTACAGATTGATCAATACCAGCAGGAGCATCCACCAGAACTAGACACATGGTGGATTCCCTGCAGTGGGAGGCCTCAAACAACTGGTACAACAACCCACAAGAGAGAGGGTTATCTTAGATCTAGTACTGACTAATGGGGAAAGGATCATAGATCCTCAGGTAGATGGTCACCTTTGGGCCAGTGACCATCTCATGGTTTAGTTCAATTTGGCCACTAGAACTAAATCATCCCATTCCAAGGCAAAATATGGGACTTCGAGGAGATGACTTTGATAAGATGGCCAACAGAGTTAAGCTAGCACTGGCAAGAAGAAATACAGGTGAGGGGGTACAGACTAAGTGGGCAAGCATTAGGGTGCAATACTTGAAGCAACATCCCATTGTGTTAGAAAGAAAAGTAAGAGCAAAAGAAGGAGGAAACCATTTTGGTTCTCAAAAACACTAGCAGAAAGGTCAGAGCCAAAGGCTGGCCCTCAGGAATATAAGGGAAAGCAGTAGGATGAAGATAGGGAGGCATCTCAAACTCTGTAAGGGAAGCAGGGAAGGCAGTAAGGCAGACAAAGGCCCAAACTGTGGAAACCCTAGCACGAACAATAAAAAGGGGACAAGACTTTCTATATATACATTAGTGAAAGAAGAAAGTCCAGAGGGGATGGCTAAGATCAAAGGGATAAGGGGACTGTGTGGAGGAGGACCAAGGAAAAGCATCTATCCTAAATAGATACTTCTGCTCAGTATTTACTGAGGAGAAGGTAGAGATAGGGCCCAGCTCAGCACCATGGACACAGGGGCAGGGAGGTGTGCACTAGTCCTTCACAAAAGAAAGGGTCCTGCAAGAGCTCGTTAAGCTCAGGGGTGGACAAGGCAATGGGACCTGATGGCATACATCCCAGGGTACTAAAGGAGCTAAGGATGGAACTAGCAGAGCCATTAGCTGTACTGTTTAGTGAGTCTGTTGGCACAGGAGGTCCCAGAAGACTGAGAAGGGCTATGTGATTCCACTCCACAAAAGTGGTAGAAGGAGGACGAGGAATTACAGACCAATCAGTCTTATCTCAGTAATGGGCAAGATTATGGAGCGCTTCTTAAGGAAAAGATTTTGCAACACCTGGAATCCATAGGAGCACAGGATCCAAGACAGCATGGGTTTACTACAGGAAGGTCCTGTCAAACTAAATTCAGAGATTTCTTTGACTGGGTAACCAGAGTGGTGGACTAAGGGGTTGGAGTTGATGTCGACTCCTTGACTTCGCAAAGCTTTCAAACTGTTCCACATAGAAGATTGATTAATAAGCTGGGTAGGCTCAGGGTATGTCAGACATTGGTCAACTGGGTGGCAAACTGGTTGGTGTTCAGAAAACAAAGAGTTGTGGTAAATGGTATACAGTCAGAAGAGATGCAAGTAACAAGTGGGTACTTCAGATATAGAGATGCAGCGAATTTAAATTCTGCGGTAGTGAGCGAAGTGGGCACTTCGCATTCCACTCGGCCTACACGGAGTGGGCAATGCAAAGTGCTCACCTTTGTCATTACCATTTCGCATTAAGGCAGAATGGCAATGAAGTAAGGTGAAGTCATTGTTTTTAATGGACTTGCCCTCATTAGGATTCTAAGTGATCCACTTAGTGTTTCAGATTTGGCAGCCCCTCCTCACATCACATGGCTTGCAGTACTGTAAGTCACATGATTTTTAGCTAGGCAGGAAGAAAGTGAATCATACAAGCAGACACTTTTATTTTCTCCTGTGCTGACGGGAGAGAGAAAGGAGGGTGTTTTGTGACTGCTGATACTTTGAGATCAGAACGAGGAGATTTAAACTTTGATTTAGACCCAACAGCTTTTTAAAAGCTACATTTTTTGTCTTTCCTGTCTGTACTCTTTTCACTTAATTTGTTCTTTCTGTAAATTTTATTTTTCTTACATAGAGGGACATCAGTTGCAAATTATGTCCATGCTGGAACTGCTGCTGGATCACCATGGGATTCCACATTAGTTTTTTTCCTCACACCATGTGCCCTCCCACACCTTCCTTGCTGTGTTATAGAATGTATTCCTCCATCATCCCCGACTCTTGTATGTAATTATACCCTTTTTTGTTGTCTTCTGTATGTATTCTGAGCAATGGAAGTATACTGTGCTAAACTGCATGGTGCAGTTTTCTTTCCAGTCTGTGTATGTACTGCAGACACTGTCCAACTCCTGACTTAAAAATACTTATTAATGAGTACAATGGTGGGGTGGTAAAGCCTGGAGAGATACTACAAAACAGGCTTACAACATTCAAGTACCTAGTAAAATATTAATGTTGTGATTTGTGACGTAATCGTAAATCATGATTTGTGACTGCATTTGTGACTGTGATGATAAAGAAATGCAAATGCCTATGGCTGTACTTCCCTGGGCCCTGATGAGGTGTGGCACAAATAGGGTTGCCACCTTTGGATGAGGCAAAACCGGATCCTAAGCTCCGCCGCTAGCCCCACCCTTTTCATGACTCATCATGCACTGTTCCTCCAATAAAAGGCAACACTTAAAACAGCAGTGAAATAAAAATGTTAAGATACTATACTGTGCTTAAAGTTACTTTCCAAGGTTCTTCCTATTTATTTATTTATTGATCGACATTGGTTAACCAGGTAAACATACAGAGATAAAAGAAATCTTATTTACATATATGATCTGGGAGGAGTAAGGAAATACTGTAAATAGCATACAACAGTATACATACATTATATCTTTTCTGCCTCCATTTCCTGTTCTTGTCCACAGTACTATTTCAAAGCCAAAGAAGTGATCATACTTTTTCTGGTGGGAAAAATAATTTAAAACATTTAAAAATGCTTAAATTCTGTTAGAAATGAAAATGTTTGCCAAATGAAAGTGGAGGACAACTGGCTCTGTTACTGTTACAAATGGTGGGGCAGCTTTGCTGCTCTGCCACTTTAAGATGCAGTGAAAGATTAGCTTAAGTAAGTGCTAATGGTGTTAATGGCCATAACTTTACACCTCCCAGGGTGATTGCATTCACAAACACAAAGGCTACACTGACAACAGAACTTGTTTGTAACCTGGACATGTCGCTGAAATAATGAGTGATATGACAAAATCTGTTTCAAAAGTATGTGAGCACTCAAAATGGCTTAAAAACCTGACCAGCACAGAGCAAAACCGATTACCTGATAGGGACCCTGAAAACCTGATCACCAGGTAAAAACCTGACAGGTGGCAACCCTAGGCACAAAACTCCCCAACTTGAAAACACTAATTAATGAGTACAATGGTGGGGTGGTGAAGCATGGCGAGATACTACAAAACAGGCTTACAATATATCCAAGTAACTAGTAAAATGAATTACTGTTGTGATTCGTGACGTGATTGTAAATCATAATTTGTGACTGCATTTGTGACTGTGATGATGAAGAACGTGATTTGTATCATAAGTGACTCTGATGATGGTCCAGACTTAAAAGCATATTAATGAGTACAATGTTCATGCTGAATTATGCACCACACCTGTCCAGTACTCTGAAGGAAGCCAAAGAAACAACTGTGACTTAAGTTAGAGATGGAGATTGGGCCCTAAAGAGTGCAAATGTACAGACAGATTAAGATTGTGCTGCACACTGAAGAGATGCAGATGCAAAGGCACAACACCTAGCCAGTGCGCACCATCAGAAATTCAAATCTGGAAAAGAAAATCTTTGCCGGTTTGGGGCGGGCCGTGGGGCAGTGTACTGCACTGCTGCAGTAAGAGTCACTAGAACAAGTACCAGTAAAGACACCACAAAGAAGTACAAAATTATACAGCTGCAGTGGATAGCAGGTTCACATTGCTGAAATTATGTGGCACAATAAAGGTGTCTGATTTGATGACACGCTATTACACACGTATCACACACACATTAAGTAATGCGAGCAAATTGAAAACTTCAGTACTATAACCACGTATTTTTTAATTGAACATGCTTTATTTATTTATATCAAATAACACAAAATAACAGAACAAGGCATAAACAGAGTCTATATGTAACATATACTGGAAGGAAATGTTTACAAGGAAAAACTGACATTCGGAGAACATAATAATTAATACTTACTTTAACAAACCTAACTCCTACCCCCCTCCCCACTATTCTGTGGTGCACTTATCACTAGCCTATTATGGCTATGCTAAATGAGGACCAGAATGATTAGCAATTATGTAAAAAAAGAGAACAAGGAGTGGCCAAATGAAAACAAAATGGAACTCCAAAAGAAAAAACAAGAAAAAAAGGGGAGTAGAGGCTCGTGAAACACCCAAGCCACCCTGTCAAGTCAAATAGAGGGCATATAATTTCCATTTTTATTAAAAGATGATTGACAGTGGCGCACGTCGCAATTAAATGTTCAGCTCAGGTGCAAAGGATATTTCATGCAGCCATTTTGTATAAAAAATAGGGCTTGATCCATCCAGTGTCTAAGCACTAGTTTTTGACTGCCAGTGAGATTAGAGCCATACGGTATCTTCTCTCCTTCACCAAGATTCTAGAGTAATCTCCCAGAATACATATGGCAGGGGAAAAGACCCTGCAGCCCCAACAGTGGATCTAAAGTTGTTTCAGTTTGTTTCACAAGGGAGATATTTTTTCACATGTCCACAATATATACAAGAGCAAACCTTCCTCTTTATTGCATCTAGAACAAATGCTAGAAGGAGGCGCTTCATTTGAAACCAGTTTAATGGGAGTATAATACATATTATTTAAGATACAATATTGCGTTACCCTATAATGATCTTGAGTGTGATATATATATATAAATCTTCCATAGGCGTTGCCAATTAATATCTTCATCAGGAAAAAAAACCTTGCCAGATCTTAGAGCGGTTGCCGATGTAGGTTGTGAGTATGTAGAAGCAATTTATAAAAGTAGAAATGCCATGTGGTTTACTTGCTGGGATGGTAATTTGTTGAAGAAAAGCACCAATATAGGAGGGTTTGGGTTCCCTCCCAAATTTTTAATTAGAAGATGCTTAAGCTGAAGAATTTTAAAGGCTGCCGATGGTGATAAGCAAAATTTGGCTAAAATCTCTTGTGTGGACAAAATAGAATCCTGTGAGTAAAAGTCAGCAACAGTATATTCAGAAGACATTGGTAACCAGCTTCCAGTTTTGGGAACTCCTCCTATTTTGAGATTCAAGTTAGCACAGATTGGCTGAGAAAATGAGAGGTCGGAGATACCTTACAATAACTAAACAATCGAGATATAACTTTTAATGAAGTACCAATCGGAAGAGACTGCAAGGCTTTTGGTATGTTCTTCATTGGCGTAAAAGAGTGAGGTTGGGGCTAATTTGTGGGAAGCAAACATGTCTGCTTCAATTTGCAACCAAATTGGGACGTAGTCATGATGAGTAAGAAGCTCAGGTAAGGACAGCCATTTCCCACATTTATACAAGTGGCAGGCCCAGTAATAAAGTAGAAAGTTAGGAGTCACAGCCCTCCTAGCACCTTAGGTTGGGAAAATTTGAGATAAGATCTTCTAATTGCCTTGTCCCGCCAAATAAATGAATTAACATCTGAGTGAATACGTTGAAAGAAGGATACAGGTAACCATATATCCAACATATTTAACGGTAAAACAGTCTAGGCAGGACATTCATCTTGACAATATTAATTCTGCCCCATAACGAAAGTGGGAGATTTTTCCATCTTATTAGGTCGGTTGAATGTTGTGCCATAAGTCTTCTAAATTAAGCTTCCGTGATAACAATAGGTCAGAGGTAATATAGATACTAAATATTTAATAGACCAGGGGTCCATTTCATACCAAATTTGTTAAGAGCCGAGCTATATGTTAAGTGATTAAGAGGATAAATTTTGGTTTTACTGAGATTGAGTTTATAGCGTGAGAGTTTTCCAAAAGTATCAATAATATCTAGTGCCTCTTTTAAAGAAGAGGCCAGATCCAAAAGGTGAAGCAATATGTCTTCTGCATAGACCAAAAGCAGTGGAGCTCTATTACTTACGGGTATGCCAATGACTAAAGGAGAAGACTTCAATCGTCTGATAATGGGTTCAAGATATAAGTTGAAGAGGAAAGGAGAGAGCGGGCACCCTTGCGATACCTGAGAAAGAGGAAAAGCTCTAAGAGTACACCATTACAGTGTATCTTAGCCAGGGGAGAAATATAAATGAATCCATTTAATAAAGTCACTGGGAAGCCATTACCTGTAACTTTGCCCACAAGAAATTCCAGTCCACCCTATCAAAGGCCTTTTCTGCATGTAAAGAAATTAATGCCATTGGGATAGGGAAGTTTTTACCGACTGAATAAGATATGACAGTTCTAGAGGTGATCTGCTGGGGTTCTACGGATACAAATCCTATTTGTTCTGGGCTAAGAAGGTGAGTCCAGACTTGTTCAATTCTACTAGCGTATCTTGGCTAGAATTTTAATATCACAATTTAACAGGAGATTGAATGTAGCTCGCTGGGGAATGGGGTGGTTTGTCTGGCTTAAGGAGAAGAATAATTGAGGCTTCTAATAGGGATGGGTCCTGAATTTGCCAAAAGCATAAATTGATACAGGCATAACAAGCTAGGTGCAAGGCCTTTAGCAAAGACTTTGTAAAAGTTTGAAGGTAGGCCATCTGGGCCTGGAGCCTTGTCCATAGCTAAATTATTAATAGCTGATATTACTTCTTGAAGAGAGATAGGAGTGGATAAAAGGAATAACCACATATTTTAAACAAAATAAAATTATGCACTGCTGCACCACAACAATCAGCAAAAAATGGCAAGAATTATTGAAAATATTACTGTGTGTACATTAACACAGTTATACAAGAAATATCACAAAACAGAAAGCGCTGTTCTTTTCTCCAAGTTAATCTACCTACACCACAGATACGCCCGCCAAAGCACACTTCCACTGTCTCTCAGTCACAGACTGAATGCTGTACATTAACATTCAAAATACACACAAAAACAATAAACGCCATGATATGAGCACAGGAGGGTTTCCTATAATCGATGAACTAAAGTTTCAGCAAATAAATGACTCAAAAGGCTTTTTTAACAGCTTTTAGAAAGTTTGAATAACAGAGCTCTCAGAGCAGATTGTCTCCTACAGCTTCCTACACGCTACCCCAAACTGAGGCTGTGTAGAACAATCTAGAGCCCATGTGACCTGAAATCCCATGAATAACTGCAAAATTCTCCTTTGCAGCTTAAAAAACAGGAAGTAAGGCGTAAGTACATTGTTTTCAATGCACTTTGCCTTAAGAATTAGTGAGTAGTGGTTTGGGAAGGTGGAGTAACGTGAAGTCATTGTTTTCAATGGACTTTGTGTTGCTCATTAATAACGCCAAGTACTCTGCTTTGTGTTATGGAGCACTCTGCAATTCACTTTCACCTCCACTGCCCACTTCACGGAGCTAATTGGGGCCACTTCGCTCATCTCTACTCAGGATCATTCCTGGGGCCAGTCCTTCAATATCTACATCAGTGACACTGCAGATGGACTGGAGGGTAAGGTTTGTCTGTTTGCAGATGACTCCAAGATCTGCAACAGAATAGATGATCCAGATGGGGTGGGCAGAATGAGAAGAGATCTAGATAAACTGGCAAAATGGTTGGAAGAGTGGCAACTGGCATTTAACGCAAAGAAGTGTCATGCACATAGGAAAAAGAAGCCCTGAAGCCACCTATAGGTTGAAAGAGGAGTTGCTGGCAATCACAAGGGAAGAAAGAGACTTGGGCATCATCATCACAGATGACCTGAAATCATCCAAGCAGATGACTAAAGCAGTAGGTATGACTAGAGGATGTTGGGGTGTATTAGCAGGGTATTGTAAGTCGTAAGTGGGAGGTAATAATCCCTCTTTACAATACACTGGTTAGGCCCCATCTGAGTACTCAGTGCAGTACTGGAGGCCACACCTGCACAAGGACAACAAAATGGAGGCAGTCCAGAGAATGGCAACCAAAATGGTGCAGGGACTGCATCAGAAAACATATGAGGACAGAGTAATGGAGCTCAATAGGTATACCCTAGAGCAAAGGAAGGAGAGAGGTGATATGATCGAAACATTCAAACACCTTAAAGGCATTAACAAGGTGAAAGAGTCTAACATGTTTCAATATAAGAAAATAGAACAAGAGGACACAGCATGAGATTAGAGGAGGCTGATTAAGGGATAATGTGAGAAGTTCTTTTTCACATAAAGGTGGTGGATGCATGGAATGGCCTACCTCAGGGAGTGGTGGATATGAATACAATGCAGGGCTTCAAACACGCATGGGATAGGCATAAGGGAGCTATACAGATGAGTATGAATAGATATGCCACTGAGAGAGCAAAGGCGATGGCACATTCATAAGTTGGAAAAATGGGCAGACTAGATGGGACTTGGGGTCCTTATCTGCCATGAATGTCTATCTTTCTATGTTTCTATTTTTCCATGTCAGGTTTCACAACACAGATTTAATATAGCACAGATAGCATTTAATGTTTATTTATGTTTTAATTTTTTGTACAGCACTTGATATATGTTTGAATTGTGCTTAAATACATTTTTATTATTATTATTATATTATAATTTTCATTGAACATGTCATCACCTCTCAGAGACTGGATGGGAAACATCCTCAATCAAAAAGAAACTACATAATTTAAACTATTTTTTACCCTGTAATTTTTTAACCATGTTCTAAAACTGTTTTTTTTTTTTTTTGTATTTTCTGAGCTAAAGCTTGTTGAAAAATAATCTGACTTAGCCTTCCTTATTTTTTAATACAGAGGTTTTGGGCATGGCTATATTTATTCCAATAAGCTCTCTCATTTTTATTTTTTTCTGGCTTGCTTCCATGCCATATCTCTTCCCTTGTGATATTTTCCAATTCTGATGTATAGAATCACACCATGTCAGAACCTGACATCAGGTTGCACCGGAGATGAGCAACTTGTTGTTCAGTGTGCCTTCCTGATGAAACATTTCAATAAATAAAATATCAAGGGGATTATTATTTTGACTCTTTGTATCTAATTGGGGTATGGTCATTACATATAATCAAAACTCACCTTGGAAATAGTATCAGGCATTGTCTATATCAGGAATTGTTGTTTGTTTGTTGAATTTTGTTGACCCGGTAAGTCCCCTGGGCCTAGAGTCCCTTTTCAGGGGCGACCGGGAGGGGATACAGATGGTAAGGAACTAAATTTGAACCAGACTAAGTTGTTGGTGGTATTTTCAGCGAATGTGGAAATTTGCCAGGACACCGGGAAATTCTCTACTCTTTTCGATAAGTGCTATGGGTTCTTTAACATCCACCTGAACTACCACCAATCCAGGCAGATGGGACCTCGGTTTAACTCTCATCCAAAAGAATTAATGCCAGTCTGTCCCAATTTTGCATTTCTTTTTTTTTCAGTTAAAAGTTTTATTGTTTTTATTAAAACACAACAAAAGAGCAAAACACAAAAACAGCAGTAATACTTAATTTTGGCATTGTACAGTACAGCAATACAGTTAACACATGGAGATATTACATGTATTGCATTACATCACAGTTCTAAAGGAGGAATTGCAAGGTATCTGTTAAATTAGGAGGACCTACCTTGAATCGTTTCCAAAATCCGAAACCATGAGGAGGTACTACTGCTGATTCAGAGAAGGCTTCATGTATTTCGGTAGATGTACCTTCTTATGGCCGAATCTGAGGGAACATCTGAAAGAGAGATGAGTATGGTGCCACAGAGTAACTAAGGGTGATTAAAATGATTTCTGGAGAAGTGAGGTGCTAATGTAAATCTATGAACCATACCTTCTATAACCTGAACACAAAACATGAAAAGAAAATACAGATAACATACTGTAACATATAGAATAGAGTATGGTGACTATACAACAAGGCTATGTTTCCATCGAGGACATGATGATGTCATACAGACCTCAAGAGCGAAACTCTAGAGGTCCGCTTGACATCATCACATCCCCAGAGGGAAACAAAGTTTGTTGTAATTGGTCACCCATATACTATTTTATAGTATATGGTTCTCAGAAATGTCTACAGTTTAATTTAAATACAAGGTTTCATACCTTGTGTTCACACCTAGCTTGCTCCCTGTCATTGCTGCAGTACGCTCTGCCTCCGGTCCTCGCCACGGTTCCTCTCACCACCCGATATTTCAAGCGCCGTGTTATTTTAAAAAAATGAAAATGCCAAACTGGTAGTTTGGACACACGGAGCAGACAATGGCAGTTTGTGTCCAAACTATCTTAGTGAAACGCTGCCCTCCACTCACTAAGCGGTGCCGCCATTTTATCCCATTTGTTTTTTGAACACTGAGCTGCTTTAGCCTATCAGATAACAGCTCAAGGGAGAAGTTGTTGTAGTATCGTTGTGACATCAGAACGATACTACAACAACTTTTCTTGACCTTTGAACTGTCCTACAACAGCTTTTGGAAAGACATCGCTATCCACAATAAGTCCTAACCATATACTATAGTGACAGTGTATGTCAACAATAACTATTTACAATACTGTCCTCCTAGGTGGAATGAAAGGAGACAGCGATACTTAATTAAGATTAATTTCAGTGGTCTGATTACGCAGTACATCATATGAGGAGAGAAAGAAAACAAGAATACTATAAAACAAGTTGACCGACACCTGCTCTTGGGGCATATATGCCATATATGGAGCCCAGCAGTAATGGTAAAGAGGCATTCGCCCTTTCAACAGGGAGAACATCTATCTAGTTCAGATATATATGTAAGTGCAGATAAGATCTCTGTTATATTAGGTATAGTAGAGGTTCTCCAGTTTTTAGGATAGAACGTTTCACCTGCATGCTTAGGAGCATCAGCCATCTGAATGCATGAGGGTTAAGATTTGGGACTACGGATTTTAGACCTAGCAGCAAAAGAGAAGCACTAAGAGGATATTACATCGTAGGATTAAGTTTGCTGCTCTGAGGACAGACTTCCAGACATCTGTGATCAGAGGACAAAGCCATAAAATATGATAAAGGTCTCCTCCATGTATGTGGCATCTCCAATATTTATCATGTGAGAGCACTTGCATTTTCTTTAGCATTGCAGGAGTTCTATACCATGAGTGCATTATTTTATTCTGGATAAGTCTGCTGCTAGCATCTGTAAACACTTTATGTCCTACCTGCCAGCACTGATTCCACTGACCTTCAGTCAATGACATTTCTAAAATCTTCTCCCATTTGAGCTTTGAGGATTGGTTAGGGTGGGCAGAGTATCCTTAATTAGGGCATAAATGACACTGGTTGTCCCTTTCTGTAGGGCAAGCCATGAGTGTAATGGGGTGAGAGGTCAGTTGATGTATTTGCCTGCTGTAACAGTTGTTTCAGGGCATCTCTGATCTGTAAATACTTCCAGAACTCAGAACTGTGTAATTTCCATTTACTTTGTAGTTGTTGAAATGTGTCTACCAGTATAGAGCCCTTGGCCAGTAGGTCTTTACAAATAGGATGCCTTTTCTTGCCAAGTAGACCAAGACACTGGCAGACCACTTATGGCGATACTGAGGTTATTCCACAGAGGAGTATGTAGTAAGGGAGGGCAGAGATATTTAATTTTTATGAAGGATCTGCCAGTACTGGATTGAGGGATCTACAGTGGGTGTGACATGAGCTTCTTAGAGGCCCTAGGCCATAGCAAGGTGGCTATAATAGGGGATCCACTGAGGCCTTGTTCTATTGTTAACCATTGGGGAGACTCTTCAGATTGTGGGTTGAACCATTTCGTGGTCTGCGAACATTGGTATGCTATTTTGTAGCCCTCTATCCATGGGAGACCCCATCCTCCATATTTCCAGTGTGCTCTAAGTATATTTTTGCCAAAGTGAGGTTTAGCTGTACCCCATAGAAGTGACCAATGGTTTTATCGATTTTTAAATCCATGCTATAGGAAGAAATAGGGGATGTGACATATTAAGTGGAAGATTTTGGGTGCAATTGACATTTTATAAGCTGATATTTTACCAGCTAGTATGAGGTTAAGACAGGACCAACGATCCAGATTGGATCTACAAGTAGATAATAGGGGCCTAGGTTGTTGTCACACCATTTCTCAGGGTTGGCTCCACTTTGATTCCCAAATATGTAATAGTGTGTTGTGATCATTTAAGGCCGTAGTGGGACATGGTATGAGGGAGACATGTAGAATTAATTTGAAGAATCTGAGTTTTTGTTTGATTAATTTTGAGTCCAGAGATACGAGAAAGTGTCCTAGTAGGGTAAGAAGAGGCAGGATAGAATTTGGGGAAGTAGGTCATCAGCATACATAAGAGTAGTGGGCTGTGGATGACCCCTAGCAATACCTGCTATGAGAGGATGCTGATGGATTACGGCCACCATGGGTTCCACTGCTAGGAGAAACAATAAAGAAAATAGAGGGCATCCCTGTCTGGTACCTCTGTAAAGTTGGAATGGCTCTGATAATACAGAGTTGGTGAGTACCTTGGCAAGAGGGGATGTATAAAGAGTTGTTATAGCAGCTTTGGAAGTGAGGGTCGAATCCATAGTGTTGAAGAACGGTGTGAAGGTAGTCCCATTCCACAGAGCCAAATGCCTTCTCAAAGTCGAGAAGCCAGTGCAGCCACAGGTGTTGGAGCAGATTTTGCTATGTGGATGAGATTGAGAAAAGTCTTCAGGTGGTCTGAGCTATATCTGCCTTTCACCAATCTTATTTGGGATGGGTGTATCAAGAGTGGAAGAATAGGATTTAGCCTGTTTGCCAGCACTTAGCATATACCTTGCTATTCAGCGTTAATCAAGGAGATAGGGCAGTAGCTAGCTGGGTCTTCAGGGCTTTCCTTTTTTGGTAGGACAGTTATAGTGGCCTCTCTGAAAGTTTGGGGTAAGATGCCCTTAGCTTCAGCCTCCTGAAAACTTGACATAGCAGAGGGGAAATCATAGGGACATTTTTTTTTTTATTTAGTTGTTTAACCAGGTATAGCACACTAAGCTGAAAGCTTTTTACAGGAGCAACCTGGGAGCATTATTAGCTGAAGGAACTCTGCAGGTTACCCATCACCTCCAGGTGCCTTCCCTGATTTGAGAGCCATCAGTGCAGAATTAACTTCTTGTGGTGTGAGGGGGTTCAAGGGCTTCAATGTGGGATGGGAAAGCTTTGGTAGCTTGATAGATTGAAGGAAGTTTTGGGTTGCAGAGGTATTTTTGGTCTGGAGGATGTATAAAGTTGCGAATAAAACGTTGCCATGATTTTGTTCACACTTTGAGGGCTAGTTTGAACCTTTCCGGTATTTGGGTTTTAAGCCAGCTATGTATCTCTGGGATTGCTGTTTGAGGCGTTGGTATGCTAAGACCATCCCATTTTATCCCCCTTCCCAATACGTATGACGAATCTTGAGAAGGGCTAAATCCACTTTCCTGGGTAGTAATTGGTTAAGTTAACGTAGGTGTAAAACTTTTCTTCCGGATTCTGAGTGGAGAGGGTGGGATAGAGCTTTATGCTCTTGTTCAGCATTAGCAAGCTCACTTTCAAGCTGGGTAAGTTCCTTTCTTTGCACTTCCATCTATGGGAAGCATATTCAATAATTTTGCCTCACGATAGTGGCTTTGTATGCTTCCCATGTGTTTGAGGCTGAAGTCTCAGAAACAGGGTTTTCTTGCAGGAAGGACTGGGTTTGTAGTTTAGCCCATTCAATAAATTTTGGTCATGCATGAGGAGGGATCCAGTCTCCAGGATGTGGACTGTGGCATGGGTGGTCCCTAGAACAGTGTCAGCTGCACAGGCGCATGGTCTGGAAATAACCGTAGACAGGATATTGGTTCTTAGGACATATTGTGTCAGTGACTGGGAGACTAACCAAAAATCGAGTCTGCTAGAGGAACCATGTACCTCAGATTTGAAAGTATAGCCCCTGTCTGAGGTATGGACTAGGCGCCAGATATCAACCAATTGGTATTAAGAGCTAAGATTAAGTACAGCCTGTACTTCTTGGGTATGGTACTCTTTCCCATGGTCACTTCTATCTAGTGTAGGGATAAGGGTCAGATTGAAGTCCTCCCCACCAGGATAGGCATACCAGGTTTCAGCATTGTCCCTAATTTAGAATTGAGATCCAGAAAGAAGGATGGGCTGACTTCATTTGGTGCATATATATATTAGCTACTAATAGCTGACCATGTGGAGTATTCAATAGAGCTATCACCCACCTGCCCTGAGGTCAACTTTACTATGTAAAATAGACCAAGGGAGTGATTTGTGAAGTAAGATAACTACGCTTCTTTTTTAGGGGCGCTGGTGTGGATTTCTAATCCCACCCAGTCCTTCACCAAGTACCTGTGATCTTACTTGGTCAATTTGGTTTCTTGTAATAGGGCAACCTGGGTTTTGAGCCTTTTAAATGGGTTAGAACTTGTTTTCATTTTGAAGGAGAGTTCAGACCCCTGACATTCCACGTTATAAAGGTTGTTTCATCCATGGTCAGACCAATAATGGAACATGGTAGCTAAGGTAACGATATGTGGAGAGGTATTGTCAGTGGAGTGATACTGTAATGGGTCAAACATTGTTTTGAACTCATACTGTGGAAGGTGATGGTTGACAAGTCAGACACAGACAAACATACATTTTGAAGCATGTGTTTTGAGATCAGTAACAGGAGATACGGAATGACAATGATATTATACAAAAGCACAATGTGCCTGAACTATATACATATAGCGTGCCATGTTGCAGGTTGGTATGAGTGGGCATTATGGGCCAAAGGTCTCAGTAACCTTACTAGCCCACCCACCTACCAGTCAGGGGTGGGGATAGACTATAGTCCCAGCCACTTGGGCTAACCCAGAGCAAAAAAAAACACACTCCCAGGAATAATATGGACAAGGAAAATCACTGCCTAAAAGGATTTCATATCCTTGTTCAGTGTAGCCTGGGAGGTATAGGAACAGCCTTTGAGGTTACAGTAAACTCGGATAGGAGATAGGGAAATATTAATCAAGAGGCAGAAAGGGCTTAGCTGGATAGTCCAGCATACAGCACTGAGTTCTTAGGTAACAGCCTCAAAAATGATAAAAACAAAGAGATCAATGCAAGCATGCTGTTTCATATAGTTAAGGCAGTAAACATTTCCCTCTACACTTTAACTGAGTACAGCAATTATATAGTAGTGCCCTGAGTGTTTTCCTTTTTTTCCTTTTTGTATCTTTGGCATGCACAACCTTGGCAGTGAGTGACTGGTGTGGCTCATGGAGTTAGCAGGGGAAAGCAAACTACTAATCAAGGTGCTAGCCCGAGAGCTACTGTTGACCGAAAACCACCCCTCAGGATCAATGCCAGGCTGTGTGCACTGTGTGAGTAAAACAGACAGAAAGAGAAAAAAAAGACCAGGACACTTATCTATGTCCAACTTTGTTGATCTGCCGTCTGCAGGAGTTCCAAGTCTGAGGTGCATGCTGAGACCATTCTTGGCAGGGTTCGCAGTTAATTGGGCTGAATGGGGTAGTATCATGTCAGTCGGAGGAAGTCTTGTCAAGAGATGTATCTGCGATCGGAGCCTGAATAATGGCCTCAGACCGGTGGTTTCTTGTGCCATCGCTTCCTCTGGATAGGTAGGGAAGTCAGCAGCATTCTCAGCCGGATCTACAGGAACTAAGATGGCAAAGCAGCAGGTATAGAGAATCATGTTAGAATGTCATCCGAGGGCATGGAGGTAATAGGGCACCTCATCGCTTCAGTCATGGCGATGGTCTCACCTCGGTGGCTTCGGATTGTTGCCGCTTGGGTTCTGGCTGGGAGAGCCGGTCGAGTGCCTTGGAATTTGAAGCTGGGAGGAGAGGGAGCCACAGTATTTTGGCTGATAGCAGCTGTTGTGCTCAGCTGGCCCTGTTCTTTTACTAACTGACGGCTATTATTCAGTTCTGGAGCTGGTTGAGATGGCCAGTTAGATTTAGGTACTGCATTAGGCTATCAGATGTAATGAAGGATATACGGGAGCCATTTACCTCTAGACGATAATTGCTGGGTAGCGAGTGAGAATTTGATTTTGAGTGAGTGCATCAGCTTTCAAGCCACTGTGTAATCCTTCCATCTGGTGGCCAGCTCACGAGTAATCGTGAAAAATCAGGATTTTGTGGCCTTGCCAGGACAGAGCCCAAAGCTCTTGGGCTCTTGCAGTGATCCACCCTTATCTGCGAATTTAGGATACGGGCCATGATAGCCCTAGGTCTTTCTCCGCTCTTGAGTTGGGCTGAGCATTCTGTGAACCTTTCTATCATAAGCCCAGGAGGAACCTTGCATCTTTGCAGCTCAGGCAAAATATCATATAAAAGTCTAAAGTATTGCCTGCGTTCCACGCCTTCAGGAAAGCCGAGGAATCAAGATTATTCGATGGCTTCTGTTCTCCATATCATCCATTTTGCTTTAAAGTGATTGGACGTTCTGCCTTGGTCCTGATTATGGCTGGAAGCTTCCATATTTCAGCAGTATTCTGATTTGCTTTGTTTTCAGTCGGGTGATTCGAGACTCAAGCTGTTGGATGGCAGTCGTGTTTTACTGGAGGCTAGTGTGACCGCAGCCATTTGATTAAGTAAGGCCATGAACATTTCCATAGTTTGCAGCGTAGTCAGCTCTTCAGAGGCCTCTGGTCATTTATATTGTGCCATTCTGTGGTTCGAGTAATACAACCTGGAGAAGCGTCTACCAACGATCAAAACAGAAAATGTTGTTCTGGTAGGTTTAGCAGTATTTCCCCGCTATACCGTTGTGTCTGGCTAGTTTTGGACAGAGAAATCTCTCAGAGGGAAGCCGGGGTAATAACGAGCGTTTGCTTTAGGCAGCCATTGCGTCTGAGCCAAGTCACGCCTAATTTTGCATTTCTAAATACACCATAAAAGTAGTGTAGTCAAAAGTTTTTAAAGTTCAATAACTTTTAAATTGTGATAGACTTGTTTTTTTATCTCTGTATCTGATACAAAAAGTAACTTGATGATCACTAAAAGTGTCTGGTAATACACCATGTAAAGAATAATTGTCTGGGGCTGAGGTAAATATCAGAACTAAAGCAGTAGAAAGACTTGGGTATTTTGGATTAAGTCTATTAGGAGTTTTAATCAATTGAAATAATCCTAAACTTCACAGTAATTATTTTAGTTTACTTATGGAGCATATTGTTGCCCAATCCACATTTAAGTCCCTCAATATAATAAGTTCATGAATAGACCTAAAAGGGAACAAAAAGTGCATATTGCCAAAAGTTTGTAATCATCCCTGTGGTGGGAGATAGCAGCCCATTAATATAATAGGCGTACTATATGGAATTTTTAATTTCGGTGTTAGCCTTCCTAAGTCTAAACTATGCATTGTATATCACAGGCAGTACTTTTAATTTACAAGGACAAGGCACCATAGCTCATAACCTCCTCCCTTTTACCAGGATCATCCCTCCATACCTCTCAACTGTCCCGGATCACAGCTCCCCGAAAGATCATGAAGGCTAGGCCTGCTATGGCCTCCCAAGCTGCAAGCCTACTCCCCCACCCAGAATACAGATACAGATCCCGAGTGGTTGTAAGGCCAGGTATGCTTGTCCCTCCCCAAGTTGCAAGCCCGACTTCCCAGCCCCAACACCGAAACAGCTCCTCAAATGGTTGTTATTGCAGGTCTGCTATGGCCCTCCCCGAACTGCAACCTTGACTCCCCCACCGGAGCACTGAAACAGCTCCCAAGTGGTTGTGAGGGCAGGTCTGCTACAGTTCTCTCCCAGTGGCAAGCCCGAATCCCCCACACAGAAAAATTAAAACAGGTACGGCGTATGAATCGTAGGTGCAACTGGCAAATTTTATAATCACAGGGTGGAAGACTGCTGTAATCATTTTGGCACCAAAGTCAAACTGGACTTCTCCAACTGAGGCAGTGTAGCACAGTGGTCTAAGGCTCTGAGCTGCAAATCTGGTGACATCCAGCAGACCAGACCTGGGTTTGAATTCCACAGCTTCCACTTGCATACTGTATGACCTTGAGCAAGTCACTTGTGCTCCCCATGTCGCCTCCTGTAAAAAGCTATCAGCTTAGTGTGCTATACTTGGTTAAACAACTAAATAAAAACTGCTTTCTGCTTTAATTTCTATCGGCAGAATAATACAGATAGTTTTTTTCACTACTTTTGGACAGACTAGGCAGTTTTGCGGCACTGTACTGAGTGCTTTAATTGGATTTACCTGTTTTTCTAGCTGTGGTTACTTGCCTGATTCTTTTTGCAAGCCTATCCTATTGGTCCTATTGATTCTAATTTATCAATCTATGGGTGCAATGAGCTTTTAAGCCATGTAAACAGCCTGCATCCCCTGCTGAATTTTAACCTGAGCATGAATATGAATTTTAAATGCTATAATTTAAGCTAAAAGCACCTCTGCTGCAGTGTGCTGTATTTTAATTAGTTCCTGCATTTTAGAGTACTTTAAGTATTTTTGAGCTACAAAATCCTAAAGTTCCTATGGTAGTCTCAGTGATTTCCTGATAGTGGAGACCTGATAAATGTACTATTAGAGAATTTTCATGTCGGGACTAGCCAGCCCAGGTATTTTCATTTTGCTACAAGGAGTTAGCCTGTCCAGGTTTGTTGTAAAAGGGAGTCTCCTCCTGCTCCCCGCCCCCTGTCCTTCTCTCTGCACAGCCCTCTGTCCTTCTTACCTGCTCATAATCTCTTTTCCTTTGCTTCCTTCCCACAACTCCCTGAATGGTCATGAGGGCCAGGTTTATGGCCTCCCAGAGCTGGAAGCCTGACTCCCTGCCCCAACACTGAAACAGGTACAGCGCTTGAATCATAGGCACAACGGACACATTTTTGAATCGCAGGGTGGAAGTCCCTGCCCTCACACATCACCACCACCACCCTTGGTGGTCCATTACTTATATAGCTACAATCACATGTTGATAAAAAATGATTAGTCAATTTTTCCAGTTGCAGATTAACTGCACCCACCTCTAGTGGCCTCTATCAACACTTTTCCCATACTATGCTATCTTTGGACCACAATGTTGCCTCTATATCTAACTATAGTTTTCTGGTAGCTATTCTGGTGTCACTTCCACCCTCCTCCTACCCAGAGAAGCAGCCTTGCCAGCTAGTATTTAACACCTTAGTTGCTCCAGCACCCGCCTACCCAACCTTAACCAACCGATCTGCTCCCTGATGATCACCTACTCAATCTGTTGGTAGGACCTTCTGTCCTACCACCAACCTTCCATGCCAGACTAGTAACCCTAAAATTCAACACCTAGCCACCATAGTGCCTTCCTTCCAGTCATCAGGTTCCCATTGCAGCTTCAATGGGCCATGCCCCAAAACAAAATTCTGATAACTCTTTTGCTCCTTCAATACGGGACATCAAACCCAACCTCCCAGTACAACCCCATCCCCTCTACAACTCCTACTTGGCCTAAAACATGCTCACCTAACTATCTGCAACCTTCTAAACAAACAAACCCTGCTGCAACCAAGTGTTCTCTCCTTCAAGAGCTGCTGACGCTCAAAGAAAACTTTAAAAACATGATAATTAGGTACAACCTGCTTGTAGTCCATACATATTTTACATATTTCTACTCCCCATAATTTATTACTGAAAAACGTGTAAGACTATAAAATTATTGTCCCTTAGAGTTAATTTTGAGTTCATCTGCCTCTGTAGCTTACTCCCTACTTCAAGTCATAATTCTCTGTTGTGACATCACAATCTGTTGCCATGGAGAAACTGTGAGATCATAAACAGTGCTCTATGACTTCAGGTAGGGAGAAAATAGCAGGAATAGATGAACTCTTCAGGAACAAAGATCCTGTTTTCATGCAAATGACCTCATTACTAAATAATGGAAAGGAGGAATACAGAACTAATGGGAAATACAAGCTGGACAGTGCTTAAATATTATATTTTGTTAAAGTTCTCCTGAATGTGTCACCAGCTCTTTAAGACCTGATATACTAATTATCTCTGAGATCTGGCTGAAACCGTATAACCAGGATGCTGAATTCACTATTGCTGGCTTCGCTCTTATTTGTCATGACAGGCCAGACAACAAAAGAGGCGGTGGCATTGCCATGTACACTGAGTCATTGCTTGGTCCCTTGCCTATGCCCACACACACACATCATCGATGCTTTATTAATCAAACTCTCCTCCCTCACACAAGACCCATTTTTATTGCTGGATCTTATTTATCCCCTGACTCCACTACACCCTTTATCTTGGAACACCTGACTATCCTGACATCTCAGGCCTCCTGGGGCAAGTTACATATCCTTGGTGATTTCAGCCAGAACTGGTTCTCCAGCACTAGCTCCAAGCTTCGCAGCCAGGTGGCAACATTAAACCTATCTCAGCAGATTACTGGAACCCACACGATCTAACCCCAAATCACCACATTACAGCACAAGGCAACCTGTAACCCTCTGTGCTTTCTAATTTGAAATAATTTGCTCTATGTGTTTCTATAACTCTCTGTGTTTTCTAATTTGAAATTATTTGCCTAAAAATTTTTTATTCTGTACTGTGCACAATTATTGATGTTTTAATTTTAGATTAATTTCAGTGTGATCCAATAGCCTTAGTAAACTATGCTAGATAACTGTCTGAGTCTCTGCATCATGCTTTTGTTTGAATTTAAGTTTAATACAAATGTTAGCAGTTAAACGTAATAGTATATTGTAGGAAACTGTTTGATTACTGCCACAAGCTTTTAAGTTCTCTGACTTTTAATTTCTCAATTTATGACCCCCAGTAGCCCTCTGCACTCTCAGCCTCCTGTTTCCACTGGCACCAAAAGTCCAGTCTACCCCCACTGCTAATTGCTCCTCTCCCATCCTGCTACACCTCCTTTTGGCACCCACTTCCTTACTTCAATCTCTTGTGTGGTTCCCCCAGTTTAACTGGCCTCTGTACTTTAATCTTTAGTGTGCTACAGCCTTGCCTTGCTGTCATTCTAGCTTGAGCCCTGTGGGCCCTCCGCTGAGATGGTGGCTTTGGCACTGCTTTGACTGGCCCTTCCTCCTCATTAATCTGCCTGCTGCCCAGCTGCTGCTCAGGTAAGCTTTGCCAGCACTAGGACCACTTAGCATGTAATTTGACTGGTCCTGCTACAGCTGTTCTAGTCCTCCTCTGGCTGCTACAGGACCCTTCTGCTTCACTGTTGGATTCAGCTCTACCCTGTATTTCTAGTGCTTGGCACTCCTACTGACGCCGCTTCACTGTATCTTCAGTGCCAGGCACTCCTGAGTAGCTGAAATTGCAGCACAAGACACCCTGTAACCCTCTGTGCTTTCTAATTTGCAATAATTTGCCTAAAAATGTTTTTATTCTGTACTGTGACCATTATTGATGTTTTAATTTTAGATTAATTTCAGTGTGATCCAATAGCCTTAGTAGACTATGCTAGATAACTGTTTGAGTCTCTGCATCATGCTTTTGTTTGAATTTAAGTTTAATACAAATGTTAGCAGTTAAACGTAATAGTATATTGTAGAAAATCTAAAGTGATCCCTGCCTGTTGTTTATTTGGATACCTCACGAAACTACAGCTCCCCTACATCTGACCAGTCCTCTCCTCCGCACTCATTGCTTAGATATTCTTCCTCTTCCTGTTCCTTAATCAATTATTCACTAATTTCACTGCCTTATCAACAATGCATCCCCTACTCTACCATAGGTGCATCATACGCTGTTCAACTGCAGCATAACTGGCTACAGTTAGTGTAGGTCCACTGCAGTTTGGCTATCCCATTAAGCCTTGATTAAGAGCCTCATAAATTCAGAGGTCCCTACTGGGACCTGACCTCAAGAGTGAAGGTCTCTGCCTATGTGTCCCATCTGTCATTACTCTTATTTTGTTTTATTGGAACTACTATGTCTCCCTGCCTTATCCTTTTTTGTGTGTATGATTGTGGCACCACTGTACATTGCCAGGATCTCACTGACTTCCTGATTGGTTCATATGTACCTTTAATTTCCTGTACTAGAGCTGGGTATACATCTTCCCTGGTGGGACGGAACTTCTATAGAGGCATCTATTAAGGCTGTCACTTTATCATCCTCAGCTTCATTACTTCAACATTCCCTGATTTACAGGTCAGGGTGTTAATATTTGTGGCCATAGGTCCTTTAGGTATCAGTCCTGGGGACACCACCATCTCTGCAATTATTTGCCCCAGACAGAAACGCATAAGAGCATTGGGTCTCTCAGAGGAGCCATCAAGAAGATTCATCACCTTCTACTGTTGCATTCTGGCAGTGTTGAACTTAACCCAGGTCCCCTGTAATTATTACAGCCCGGCTGACTTACCCAGCCTCAAAGGGTTGAGCTTTATGCATGTTAATGTGTGTAATCTATTAAAAACTTGCATCTATCCAGACCTGGGTCTATCATACTATGCCTAATGTCCTGGTGGTCACAGAGTCATGGTTCAGACCTGGAATTACTGATCAGGAAGTAAATATCCCTCTTACTTCCTTTTTAGAATGGACAGGCTGACTAGAGGAGGAGGAGTTGCAATTTATGTCAAGGATAAATTCTCTGCATCGATCATTGACTCAACCTCAATTCATAAAGAGTTTGAAGTCTGTCCCTCAAACTTGAAATATCCCCACTACCTCACTTTGTGTTATTAGGCGCTATAGGCCCCTTCAGCAGGGTTACAGCTTCTAGACTACCTTCTCAACTCCTGGGTTCTTCACCCACTGAGTATATCATCTTAGGGATCTTAACTTGACTGGTCCTCCAGTGCCTCTTTATCACTTAAAAATATCTGTGACACACTCGGCTTGTCTCAGCTTATTACTGAAGTTAGTGTTCTAATAAGAAGATCCTAACAATAGCACCCAACTGGACCTCATTATGGTTAGCAAACTGTATCTATTTTCCACACAGGAGTTTTTTCTCTGACATTATAACCACTGTTTTATTGCCTGTGTAAGATCTATCCCTAAAATAGCATCCACATCCAAATTTACCTTTAAAAGATGTTGGTGTAACTTTTGACCCTATGCTTTTATCACAGAGCTATGCTTTTCCCTGTGCTAGCAGGGACCGCTACCTGGCAAAGTTCAGAACAGGACCTACATCTTCCATGAAACTGTTGTAGGTACTAGACAAATATGTTCCATAGTTAAAACTGTCCAAGAAAAATCATGCCAATGGTTCTCAGCACAGTTAAAGTCCACCTTGCTTGAGAGAGACTCACTCTGGAAAAAGGCCAGGAAAACCAAGCTCCCAGCAGACTGGTTATAATTTAGGAAGGCTAGGAACTACTGCACCAAAATGGTCAGAGAAGCTGAGGTTAACTTCTACTGAGCAGAGCTTGATGCTGCTTCTAACTGATCAGCAAAGTTTTGGAGCACCTTAAATGAAGTAGAAGGCCATTCATCTGGAAATGTCCTGAAAGCGACTATCTGCCTTGGAGACATTACAATCTCTGATAAGCCATCCATCCTTGAGTCTCTTAACAGTCACTTCTCACTGCAGGCCTAGTCTTTGACTCCTCCCCTCCCAGTGAGCTCTGCAACTAAGTTGGCGTACAGGACCCCAAGTCCCTGTCACAAGTTCATCATTTTCCTTCAACCTACATAACTAAAAGAGGTTGAAGACCGCTTGCATCAACTGGATACTAGGAAGAGTGCAGGAACAGATCTGCTTGACCCCTTCTTCCTTAAGATTGGTTATCATGTCTTGGATGTGCCAATTACTCACCTTTTTAATCTATCTATCTCTCAGAGTGTACTTCCCCATATGGAAAACTGTGCATGTTATTCTCTTTTGAATCCAGTGACCCCAGTGACCTAAACAATTATAGACCTATTTCTTTATTCCCATGCTGTCTAAATTGTTAGAAAAAATTGTGAGCTCACAACTAAGGAATTATTTGGAATTATATAATCTCCTTAACCCTTTTCAGTCTGGCTTCAGACCACAGCATTGCACCATTTGGCACTTGCTAAAGTTAAGAATGACTGGCAATGTGAACTTGACGCCAAAAACTTGGTTTGTGCAGTATTCTTAGACCTTAGCAAGGTATTCAATACTATCGTCCATGACCTGCTTCTCCTTCCCTCAGGAACATTGGACTGGACCAGATTTCCTTGAGAGGGTCTCTAATTATCTAGTAGATCAGTTCCAGCAGGTCAAAGTGGAAGGAACTCTCTCTTAAGCCCCTCCTGAGAGGTATACACATGAGGATCGATACTAGGCTCCATGCTTTTTGCAATATATACTGTATTAACAGTAATGCCTGCATCAAAAAGCCAATATAGATCTTTTCTCGGATGACAGTGTTTTTTACATCAGTAGACCTACCTTGAGGCTGCTTGCAGTCACCTTTAACATGAGTTCAATCTTCTGCAACATCAGCTTTTAACCAAAAGCTACTTCTAAAATGCAAAAAACTAGGGCAATGTTCTTCTCCCTTGCACCTTCAAGATATCCATCCTTACTTGAACACTGCCTCTAATCACCACCTTTCTTGGTGAACCTCTGGAGTATGTATGCAAGTTTAAGAACCTGGGGTATGGATTGACCACAGACTCTTTTCTACCACATTGAAGAATTGTCAAAAAGCTTAGACAGTGGTTGGGCTGTTTTATAGGATTAAGCATCTTCTTACAGGAGAGTCAAGAACAGACTGGTCCAAATCACCTTCCTCTCCTTCCTGGATTATGCAGACTTTCTATACAGCAGGTCCCAGCTGCTGTGCACTCAAACTGGACATGCTCTATCATAGAGCCCTAAGATGTATCACTGATCTTCCATACAATACTCGTCACTGCTCCATATACAATGCCATGGGATGGACCTCTCTCACTTACAGAAGGCAGAGAACGCCTCTTATGGACCTTCAGAGCTATCGCCAAGAAGCTGCCTCAATATATCTTGGATTGATAGGTATACATACACTGAGAAGTGCCTCCATATCTACTTGGAAGTGCCAAAGGTTGCTTCGCGCTTTGGTAAGGCTTCCATGAGTCATATGTTACCTGTGTGCTGGAACACACTGCAAAAAACTTGAAATTGGCCCACAGCATCAGCATATCAACATTTAAAACTCTTTGTGCTTGTTCATTTAAAAGAAACCTGCAATTGTTTCTCCTGATCTCCCCCTCCCTGCCTCAGTGACTTGCAGGTCACCTGTCTGATGACATATTACAGTACATTTACTACCCTGTCTCATTGACCCTTCCCTCCTTCTTTAACCTTTCATAGCATTCCTTTTGCTTTTCCTTGTCTAGCCTGCTCCATTGAGTAGGTTTCAGTTGTCTTAAAGTAGCATACCTCTTTTTCATGCCCCCTAGCTCCCTGACCCTGGGGCACCCACCTTACCTCCTGCCTCTCTTCACTCCCCTTATCTAGAGTCTGTCCTTATCCATGGCCCTGCTATCACTATTTGCTGCTATGACACTTACTGGTACCCCTGTCTCCCTTCCCCCCCTCTTTAACCTTCACAGCTCCCTTCCTTTCTTATCAGCTTCCTAACTTCCCTTGTTGCCCTCTCACTCATGTTTGTTCTTCCACCTTCACCACACCATAGTGTCCAGTCTTGACTATAATTTGTATTTAGCTGCCCATGTGTATATATAGTACTCATGCACTACCATTATCATTACCCTGTGTATCATATTTAGCCCGACTATGTTAGTTAGTTATTTAAATATTGTGTGATTTTATTGTGCTCAATGTGCTGTGTATTTTCTTGTATCCTGTCCAGGTCCATCTGCTTTGCTCAATGATATTCTCCTGGTTAAAGATTTTGATTGATTGATTGATGGAAACCACTCTCTCCTGTACTGGTCTCTAACCACCCATTCACATCAGATACTCACCTCAGGACTGTTACCAGACTCCTTAAGCAATCACCACATGATCTACTCAGTAAGGAAAATATACAGGCCCAAGGCACCCACCCTGAACCATCCTGACAAGATCCTTTAAATTCCTGAACCTTGCTTCTCCTAAATGACCTGGCAAATGCAGACTGGTCTTGCATCCCCAAGCTACCTCTATTGACTCCACCTTGGAGTACTTCAAGACCAGATTTATCGTAGTCTGGATCTTTCATGCCCCACTTAGACAAGCTCAGGTGAGAGTGCCCACTACATGGATTTCTGTGGACATCATGGCCTCCTCAGAGGCAGGGATCAGGCTTGGAAGTCTTTCAAGGTCTCTGGCTCACCTGAGCATCAACAAAATACCATGCTCTATGAAATGCCTGTACAAGACAAATCCATAGGGCTAAAGCCAGATACTTCAAAGACATCTTCCACACCAGATTAAGCCATCCAGCTAAATTTTTGAAGGTGGTTAAATCACTATTCTCCCCGCCTCGAGTCCCCCACCCCTCCTCTAAATGTAGGTGGCTCCATGGTCAAAGACCCACTCAAAGTTGCATCTCTCTCAATTCAATTCCTTTTTACAGAATGTACATCTTCACTTCTGTCCTCTCTTCCCATGACCTGCAAACCCCTCTCCCCTCACCCTCAATCAAGCTCCTCCACTATGGACCCTCCTTTGCCTTCCATCAATTTCCCTGGCCAATGTTTACAAAGCCCTGCTCACCCTTACTCTCTCAAGGGCAAATGCCGCACTGTCCTGGACTCCAAATTGCTCTGCTTGTCATCTCCAGCCATCACCATCCCTCTGGCCTCACTCTATAACCACTCATTCTCTCTCACCTCTATCCCATCCAAGTGGAAGCATGCCACAGTCACTCCCTTCCTAAAGGTGGTGACTCTTCTGCTCCTGGTAATTACTGCCTGAAGTCCTCCTCCTCTTTCCTGGCTAATATCCAGGAACATCTAGTCCTTTCACAACTCTCCTCCTATCTTGATGCTTCTTCCTTCTTAACACCCTACCAGTCTGGTTTTAGGAAGTCTCACTCCACCACCATCTCTCTAATAAGACTCACAGATTCCATCCTCACTGGTATGGTTAAAGGCCATATCACTTGACCATTTTGTCTACCTGGCTAAAGCCTTCAACTCTGTCTCTCACTCACTCCTCCTCCTATCCAGCTCTCTCTCTCTCTCTCTCTCTCAGGGCTCTCTAGTGTGGCCACCAGCTGGTTCCACTCCTATCTGGTAGGCAGATCCCAATCAATCAGAATTGGTAAAACCACCTCTACTTCCCCACTGTTACTCCTCGTGTACCCCAAGGCTCTGTCCTTGGCTCACTGTGTTTTCATCTTCTTCAATGATCTGTCCACTGCCTGCACACACACATCCATTCACGGATGATACAGCGTTGTATTCATCCGGCCCCTCAACCTCAATGGGATGACCAGATGTCAGCTGGACTTCAGTAATGTTCAGTGATGGATTTGCTCAAATCAGCTCTATTGCAATGCCAAGAAAAGTGTCTCCATTACCTTCAGCACAAGGCAGAGGCTATCACGGTCCCTCCTCTCCACCTTCACCCTCCACACCCTGGATGGGACTTCTGTAGAGACTTGCACCTCCTGCAGATATCTTGGGGTCTGGCATGACCAGCACCTAGACATCGCTGCATACTGGTGCCATCCACAAAAACTTCACCCCAAGCTGGGTGCTTTGTACCACAACCATGGCTGCATCCCACTGCTGGCTTGCTAAACAATTGTGCAGAAGGTGATTCTCCCATCTTCAACTATGGTGATGTAGTCTACAGTGCCACCCCAAAGTCCACCCTGCCAGACTGGACCCCATCTTCCACTCCTTCTGTCACTTTGCCCTTGGCTGTCCTTCCACCAACCATCACTGTGTCTTCTACTGGACCCTGGACCTTCCCTCACTTCAGGACTGGTGACATTCCCACTGTGCCAGAATCATAGCTAAGTTTTGGACCTAGTCCCTCCCTCCATATCTCGCCTCTGTCCTGTCAGCCCCAACCTTCCTGGTGTATGTACTTAGGAAAAGTGACTCATGTCTCCTGTCTGTTCCTCTCATGTCCACCATGGCAGGCCAGTCAGTGTTTAAATATCGTATGCCTAAACTATGGAACTTCTTTCTTGCAGATATTCGTCATGCCTCCCCACTCAGCACCTCAAATTCCTTCTCAAAACACATTTCTCTTCCACCTGCCAAGCACCCAAGCTAGCTCTAGTGCCTGGGTCTGCCTACTCCATTTGAGACTGTAAATAGGCACTGTATGTACATGTTTATATTTATAATATGTATCTGAGTATATTATGGTCGTATTCCTCACACAACTGCCTGCTGTACCATACTATACCTTGTAAGATGTTTTGCTCTATGGTTTTCTAGACTTTGTAATATGAATGTATTCCTCCTTCCACCCTCACCCCCAGGACACATCTGGAATTGAGCAGTAATCTGCTCAGCATGCCTTCCTGGTAAAACCTTTAAATAAATAAATAAATTATCAGGGAATTCCTGAAATTAGACTCCTTGCCCCAAAGTCCCAACTTGCTTGCTTCTCTTCAGGATTTTAGAATACCAGTGTAATCCTAGCAGACCTGTTTAACATTTATGCTACCAACAGAATTAGAAAGTAAAAGAATTATGGACTGATATTTCAGTGAACAACACAGCAAGGGTTAAACTTGTCCAGGCAGAAAAAACACAGAATGTAGCAGTTATTCCTCCCCTGCATTCCACGGGCTTCTCTGTTTCTCTAATGAGACTATGAGACTACTGAGAGAGAGAGAGAGAGACACACATACATACACACAAGCACTGCATTCCAATACAATATATTTCTGTTTAGTTAAGTCTGGAAATTAATAACACCTTGATCCTTCAAAGCCTGGAAATGATCACTGGATCATAAAAATTATTTCTCTAGCAGTGCCCATTTCAAGTAAGTAAATAAAGAAAAATGACAAAGAAAAACAGGCAAAACATTTTCCTGTGTTTTTTTTATTGTGCCATTTGAAGTATGAAACTGAATTTGACATTTAAAAACATAAACTAATTTTACATATGCACAGTACTACATCATCTGATGTACATGTCATGTAAATGGCA
The DNA here is from genome assembly GCA_016271365.2 of Neoceratodus forsteri. Taxonomy (NCBI): domain Eukaryota; kingdom Metazoa; phylum Chordata; order Ceratodontiformes; family Ceratodontidae; genus Neoceratodus; species Neoceratodus forsteri. Next base: position 1,321,466,777 of record CM028132.1, read on the forward strand.
TGGTGAACAAATGTAAAGCAGTTTCTCCCTCAGTTCCCTTTTAAAGTTTTATTGTGGTTAATTTATCCATGAAATTATGTTTGGGGAGAGTTCTTCAAGTGGGGAACTAAAACATGTGTAGATTACTGAAAAACAAAGACACTCAACCCAATTCATAGTTTCAAATGAGTATTTTTACAAAATAAATCTCATTCCATATATTCCATTTAAAGGATTCTTTGTTTATAAAGTTCATCAAGGTACAAATGCACTTGTGTCGATACTTCATTAAATTTAAGTGGTAAACATTTTTGAACTAACATGTTCCTTCCTCAGACCACAAAACTAGTGCTGTACAAAAATAGAAAAATAACTTTTACCAATCATGAACAATAAAGTGCTTTATATACAGAAACTCATAAATAAATTCTATATGGTAAATAAGCATAATAAAGCAGGGGAACACCTGATAAATCTCTTGTATCATTCCAATATATTTTATATTGTGGTTCCAGACTGGTGAGGGCTGAATAAATGAAAATAGGAGAATCATAGTTTTAGTCCCCTTTTCCTTATTAAATTAGTTTAAGGAAACAATATTTTTAACTTTTCAAATAAGGAACTGTTTGTTAAATACCTGAAAGGTAAAGAAATATGTTTTCTGTTCAGTCAAATGAAGTGGGTTTCACAATTGTGATTATCTGTGAAAGATTTTAAAGTAAATATAAACCATCTTGAAACGAGTTGTGATATTAAAATAAAATGCTTCAAATGTATTATAATATTGGCTAAACATTACATGGGATAGTATTACAATACTAATTTAAATTCTTTGTGTCTTACCCCAGAATAAATCAAAGCTCGTTTTGACTCTGAATTAACAGAGAGTTGCTGGCTGACCATGTACTTTCACATATAAGTGTACCCAACTAAATTACTTTTTAAAAAATGCCACCATTGTCTGAAATGCTAAGAACTCCTCACCATGAGGATGTGTGGACAAGAAGGGTTGGGTTGTTTATAATCATGTTCCAAACTGAGCATGATGATCACTCAGTGACAAGCTTTGCAACCCAGTCACTACAGAAATTAACATTGAAAAGGTTGTTGATCCCCTTCAGGTCACAAAAGCTCACAGGCTTTAATTTAACATTTACAGTTTTGTCCATTTCTTAGAATCGTAGTCAACTTAAGACTAGAGGTATGTCTTACATGTAATTGAAGAGAAGCTATCATTATTAAGTGCCGGTGGGAGTCAAAGCTCTCGCCACTATTGTTTTACTACTGAGTCAAATTCTAGAGGTTTTATTGTATAAGATGTAAAGATATATTTGAAAAGTTAAACTTAAATTCACAATGTAGGAGATGTCCATATAGGTCTTATAAATATGTGTTTTAACAGGTAGAGGTCCAAGTTAATAAGTTGAGATTTATAAAGTTTATCGAAATGATGTCCATATGAGATTCTCATGAAGTCCATATCTGCTCTGATAAGTTCGTAAATTATAACTCCACCATGCTTCTCTTGTAAGAGTTTTGTTTCCAGTTTCCTCCTCCTTTTGGTTTCTACTTTCTGATCCCAAGAAATTTCAAACTGGAGATCTTATGATGATATTGTGTCTTGCCAGTGGGATCTTTCATTATTTCTTCTGATGTTACTTTTATGTTCCATTATCCTGGTTTTCAGCGGTCTTGTGGTTTCACCTATATATATAAAGAGCATGGACAAATTATGCAGTATATAACATGATCTGAATTGCAAGTAGTAAAATCTCTGATCTGAAAGTTTCTGTCTTGATAGGAGCTTCTGATTTGTTTACTTTTCATTGCACTATTTCAGTACGCAGTTACCACAAGGAAAAAATCTTTTATATCACTTCTAAGCCAGGTACCTTGCTGTGGTGTAGGTTTCCAACATTGAGTATTAATAAGTTCATCTTTTAGTGATCTGGTTTTTGTGCTGTAACCCATGGTTTTTGTTGGAAAATTGTTTGTCCGTTATTGGTGCTTTGTAGAATATTCCAATTTCCATAACAGCTTTTTGATTTTTTCATAATGTGGTGAATATTGGGTTGAAAATGTTAATTTACCAAATGTGGTTTTCTTCCTAACAGTAGTATCAATTAATTCAGTCCATTATTTTTGTTCAGTTCTTATTTCTGCTTTCTCAAGAGTTCTAGAAGTATAGCCTCTGTGTCTAAAACATTCTTTAAGGTCCCCAGATTTTTTGAAATCTTTCTTCATCTCCATTGTTTCTTTGTATTCTTAGCATTTGACTGTAGGGCAAACTGTTTTTTAATGCTGGAGGATAGAAGCTGGAGGCATGAAGTGTTGTGTTTGTATCTGTGGGTTTTCTATATAGATCTGTGGTTAATTTATTTCTTGTTTAATTATGTTGGGATCAAGAAATGTTACTTCTTTTTATCATAGTTCAGTGTGAACAGTAAATATGGGTGAATGTAATTAATGTAATTATTAAACTGAAGTAATCGTCTTCTGTGTCAGACCAAATAATTAAAATGTCATTTATGAAGCGCTTGTATAGTAATAATGAATTCTTATATTCATTTCCATCATTGTAATATATTTTGATTCAAAATAAGCCATATACATATTGGCATAAGTAGGGGCCATTGTTGCTCCCATAGCAGTTCAAGTAACTTGATGATAACTTTATTTTCAACTTGAAAGCAACTATTTTCTAAAACAAACTTTGTAAGTTGCAAAATAAATGCCTTATTGGGAATATTTTCATTTCTTGATGATAAGAAACAATTCATAACTTCTAATTCCATTTGATGTGGGATGCTTGTATATAGCCTTTTATATCCATTGTTGTTAAAAACATGTTCTGATATTCATATTCTGTGAATTTAATTGTTCCAATAATTGTATACAGTGTTCAGAGTCCTTAAATATGCAGGAAAAGTTGTAATAAGTTCTTTACAATGATGTCCACAAATATTGAGAGGGGTTCAGTAATAGAGTTAATTCTGGAAATAATAGGTCTTCCTGGAGGATGTGTGGAGTTTTATGAATTTTTGTAGCAGTAAAAAGAGGTGTTCATAGGGATTTATTGATTAGTGCAGTAGCAATCCAATCTGGTATATATTGTTGTTCTTCTGCTTTCTTTATCATTTCTTGTATATTCTATTGCAGTATTTCCATGGAATACCTCACAGAATAGAAGTGGCAAAAGATTCTGGGAGAATGTCTCAGAACTGGAAGATAGGGAACAGGTCAGGGATGTAGAGGATGGAGGAACCTCTGGCAAGCAGTGACCACCGCTCAGTGTGGTTCTCAATCAATCTGGGTAGGGAAGTAGCCACTACCAAAACTAGGGTCCTGGACTTCAAAAGGGTGGACTTTGGCAGGATGGGACACATACTGGAAAGTCATATGGCAAGCATCCACCCAGAAGTGGACACAGAACAAAATGGGCAGTCATCAAGGCAGGAATGGCTGAAGCCACTAAAACTTGTGTCAAGAGCCAGAGACCAAGAAACCAAGTTAGGTGAGTAGAGGTAGTGGAGAAGGTGAGGGAAAAGAGGAATGCATTTTGGACCTACAAGAGATCCAACAGGGCAGAAGACAGAGAAGAATATGTGAAGAAATCCAGAGAAGCAAGCAGAGTGGTAAGGGCTGCAAAGGTGGCTAGGGAATGGAGGTTAGTGCAGGGGTTCATAGAAGGAGAAAATGATTTCATCAGCTATATCAGAGAGAAAAGGAAGAGCAAGGATTAAATTGTTAGGATCAGGAGGGAAGTGGGTGGGTATAAAAGGGGCTGAGCAGGAAGAAGTACTTAATGAATACTTCTGTTCAGTCTTCACCAAGGAGAGGGATAGGCCCGTACCTGAGAGGAAGGGCGAGGTGGGAGAGGGTGGTGTAAAAGCAACCACAGATAGGAAATTACAGTGGAAAGGGTGAGGGAGGGCCTTGTCCCAGAAAGGCACCTGGCCCAGACGGAGTCCACCCCTTGGTGCTGAGAGTGTTGGCAGAGGTCCTGGCAGGACCATTGGTGAACCTGTTCAATACCGCTCTGAACTCAGAGTGCATGCCCAGGGACTGGAGGGAAGCACATGTGGTACCTCTCCATAGAGTAGGCCCAGGATGAACTGGGGAACCACAGACCGGTGAGCCTTACTGCAATTATGGGAAAACTGATGGAGACAATCCTCAAGGAAAGACTGGTACATTCTTGAGGATAACAATCTCCAGGACAACAGGCAGCTCTGGTTTGTCTCAGGCAGATCCTGCCAGATGAACTTGGTTGATTTTTATGACTGGGTTACGAGGGCACTTGACAGGGGACATGCAGTTCATTTCCTCTACCTGGATTTCGGCAAGGCCTTTGACTCAGTGCCATGCTGTAGGCTGACCTGCAAGTTGAAGAGCCTGGGAGCAGGGAGGAAACTGGTCAGATGGGTCAGAACTGGCTGCAGGGTAGACAGCAGAAGGTAATGGAGGTGGGCATCTGAACCCAGGGCAGTAAGAAGTGGTGTACCACAGGGCACGGTGCTGGGACCAGTTCTGTTTAACAGTTTCATAGCCGATATTGCAGGAGGGATTAAGAACAAGGACAGTCTCTTCACAGATGACACAAAGGTTTGTGCCAAGGTAGATGGGGGAAGGAACAAAAGTACTTCAGGAGGATTTGGCAAAACTGGAGGAATGGTCTCACACTTTGCAGCTTGGTTTCAAACTAAACTATAACAAGACTAAAGTAATGTACTTCTCACACCCACTAAACTCCAAGAAGAACCACTGTCCACTACTGCTTATCTGAACCTGACCCCACTCAAGCAAGTGGACTCCTTTAAATATCTGGGCATCACTCTTGACCCAGCCCTCAAGTTCCATCAACACATTCACCAACAGTCATCAACCCTCAATATCCGTCTGGGCATCCTGTACCGGTTTAAACACTGCCTCACTCCTGATACCCTGCAGCTGGCGGTCTCCTCCTCAGTCCTCTCCCTTCTTGATTGTGGCATTATAATCTATAGCGCTGCCAGTGACTCAGCCTTATCCTGACTGTGGCTCTCACTCAACAAAGCCTGTCGCCTCATTCTGGTCTGCGATCGTCTAACCCACACATGTTCTCTTTACAATACCACAAACTGGCTTAACCTAGATAACAGAATTCGGTTCCATACTTGCCTCATGACCAAAAGATTACCCTTGGACTCGCCCTCCCAGGTCTCTCCCTCTAATCCAGCAGGCCCAGTCACTACAGCACACCCGCAGTGCTAGTAAGCAACTCCTCCTGATTCCCCGGTGCCGCACCTCCCATTCCAAAGAACCTGCAGCTACCAGGCCCTTCCTGGGTCAATAAACTGCCTAGCACACTCTTAAGCATGAGCAGGCTTGGCTCCTACAAATCCTTACTTAGGAACCACCTACAATCCTCAAACCTATGTGACTGCAGCAGGACCTGACCCCACCCATATTCCATTGACCTAGACCTGCTGTAACCCCCCACACACACACACACATACTCTAGTAGCTCCCTTTAGCCCTCATCTGGATCTTCACTGAACAGAGTTATTGTAGCTAATACTTGTGTATTTGTACATAATGTGCTTGCTTGTTAATCTGTTTCTGTATTGCACCATACTGTCCTCTTTGTTTTCACCTGTACTGATGTGGAACCTTTGAAAATGAGTCTCTGACTCAAAGGTATTTCGAATCCTCAATAATGAAAAAAAATGACAAGAAGTGCAAAGTAATGAATTTAGGAGGCAAGAACCCAGGACACAATTACTGGCTGCAGGGTGTCCGTTAACAAAATCCAAGGAGGAGAAGGATCTGGGAGTGCTGGTAACTGGGAGATGAACAACTCTTCTCACTGCTGGAAGGCAGCAGCGAAGGCAAACAAGTTGCTAGGATGCATAGCAAGGGAATTACTTCTATAAGTGGGAGGTCATCTTGCCCTGTACCCCTGTACTGGTCCTAGGTGAGACCAGACCTAGAGTGCTGCATGCAGTTCTGGTGCCCCTACTTGAAAAGTGACATTAAACTACTGAGGGGTACAGAACAGGAAACAAAATGATCCTGGGGTTGGGAGTCAGACCATATGATGAGAGACTGAGAGGCTCAATATGAATACTCTGGAGGAAAGAAGGGAGAAGGGGATATGAGTGAGACCTTCAAGTACCTGAATGGTTTGAACAGAGTAGACCCTAGGTGTATGTTCAATGTGAAGGGCAGAAGGGAAACCAGGGACACTCTATGAAGTTGGAAGGGGCAGGTTCAGGAGGGAACTGGGCGCACTATTTCACAGAAAGGTGGTGCCAGGGTGGAATGCTCTGCCAGCAGAAGTCATATCACTGCAGTGTTGGGGGCTTCAAGAGGTGGTACAGATTCAAGGGAGGTACAAACCAGGAAGGGGCAGGAGATGGGGTGGGAAGGCAAATGGGGGCAGCTGCAGTATAATGGACTAAAGTGTTGCACACTCGAGCAGACTAGATAGACTGGATGGCCTGTATCTGCTGGCAATTTCGTATGTTCTTAACTCCTTGGTAAGAGTGACAAACCCTCACCAAAAATACTCATGGTTGATGGACATGAGGTACTTTATCCCACCAAAATTGACAACAAATTGAATGTTGCATTCACTGACATTAGCTCTATTGTCCCCACTGAGCCAACCCTGCCATCCAGCAGAGGTCCTGGTCCTGTTGACATACAACCACACAACCACGGACATGGAGCCAATATCCTAAATTCTATTATAAACCAGTCTCAGTACAGGACATCTCTAACTATATAAGAATGTTGCTTGGTAAAACCAGAATCGGGTGATTCAATTGATATGAGGCTATTTGCCCTGGTAGCTGAGAAACTGTTCTAGTCCATTTCCACATTTTTCAGCTTCTCTCCATACTACTCCCAGTTACCTGAAAAGTGAAAATCCACACTGGTTACATCAGTTATTAAAAGCAGCAACTGTTTTAACTCTTTCCAATTACAAGCCAATTCCATACTCCAATCCCATCCAAAGCCCTTGAGAGAATAGTGTCCGATCTTGAACAATATAAACACAATGCTCCTAACAGCATGGATTTCAGAAACAACATAATACCAATACAGTACTAATTAAGTATTCCAGTTTTGTCATTGAGGTCCTTGACAATGGAGAGAAGGCTTGTGCCATCTACATCAACCTGAAAAAGCCTTTGACTTGGGCAATCATAAGCTCCTTTTCAAACTCCATGTCCTAGGCCTGTCACAAGACACAGTCAGTTGGTTCCAGAATTATCTCACTAATCACACTCAATGCATTAAGAAAGATGGCTCCTTGTCAGTTGTTAGAAATGTATCTATTGGAATTCCCTAGAGTTACTTTTCACCCCTACTATTTGGCTTATACATAAACCACCTGCCTGATGCCTCTCAGTCTGCAAATGTACTTTATGCAGATGATGCTGTTATCTATTCCAAGACCTTAACCTTCACAGCCTTACCTCTGTCCTCCTGGGTAATTTTGAGGCCCAAGATAGTTTTCTCAAAACAAACTGTTTTAAATAAAAAATATAAAACAATGCTCTTCACAAGCCCACAAATGAAGAAAAGGTAACTCTCCTTGTCATCTGCAATGGCATACACTTGAACAGGTGGAAACCTTTAAATACCTTGAGGCGATCCTGGATGATACTTTTCATTTGGTCCCCACATTGATCGCCCTGTGTCAATGGAAAAGAGAAGATCAGGAGCCTTGTACTGCAACTAGGTCAGCCTCACTGCTGATGCTAGATGCTTCATAGTGGCAAGCTCAGTACTGTCACCAGTTGACTGTGGCCTCTCTGTCTATGTAACTGCCTGTGACTCCAATTCTCAGCAGAATAAATATGATCTGTAATAAGGCTTGTCACTTTGTGGTTGGGGCTGACAAGCACACCCATAGCTGCACCCTCTACACCCAAACAAATTGGTTACCCCTACTTTGTAGAATTAAGTTCCAGACATGTCTGCTAGTCATGAAGGCACTACCAGTCTAACATCCCCAACCCAGCCCTACCTCACTGCTTCCACCCTATCACCAATCAAAACAGCACCAGGAAAATGGCTCAGAGTGCCCTTGTACTGCTTTTCTGCCATACTCAGCTGGGCAAGTGTTCACCGCAGTTAGGGCAGCTGACTGGTTAAATTAGCTGCCTGGTACCTTGCTCAGTCTACCAATTGGCCAGTTCAAGAGAGCACTATGGGCAACCCTAACAGCTCAATGAAACTGTAACTGCTAATCATTCTAACAAAAGTCCCTCATGGTATACACTTTGACCTGTGTCAGACTCGGACTCTGAAGTCATGTACCATTAATTACTATGCATGATTTACACTGATTCTGTCTACCTCCCTTATTGTAAAATTTTATGTAACTGATCCAGCCTATTTATTTGTACTTTCTGTTTCCCAGAGTTGCAGCATTCCTCATTCATGTCCATAAATAAGGTAGTCCAGGCAAGAAGGAGTTTAAATTTACCTTACTTTATTCAGTGCAGAACATACAAAACAACCAGTATAACTCAGAGCAAGTAAAATCCTGACATTTCACCTGTTGGCTTTCTCAAAGGATTAATGCCATCTATGGCACAGGCGCACTTGTAGTAGGGTTTTCTGCTGAACATCATTACTCACATTCAAAGGTTTAAAGAGACAAGTGCATTTTATATAAAAAGCAGTTAAAATACCCCATCACCATGCCCATTTACAAAATGTTAAACATTTAACATTAAATTTGTTATTACAGCAGATATTTACATATATTCAGTCTTCCACTGCTCATTTACTGCCATATATATTGCTTAAGGACAAATCACATGTACATAATGTTAGCCTAAATTGCTTTTAGTATGGTAGACTGATAGACCAGAGAGCATCTCATAAGCACCTCATAGGGACTTCCAGTTACTTAACTTATGTGCACAAAGCTTTACATCAAATTATTCATATTGTCCCACTGAAGGAGCTTCAATACTAAAAACTGGAAGGGGTGTTGGGTGAGAGGAGGAGACAGATAAAAGGAATCACCACCAGCTAACTGTCCACTCTTAACTCATTCATGCCACAAGAGCTCTTTGAGACTTCCACCATTTGTGCCCTGTATACTCTTAGCACTGCATCCTGGGCCTTTCTACACAAAATCAAGCCATAATCAGCTTGCCACAAACAAATGTGAATACCTCTTGAACCGTAAGTGCTTACATAAAGTACGAGTGGCAAAGTTGTTCAGCACAACATTACCTTTCCAATGGTGCTAAGCAATCATTTGTAATCAATTTAGTTTTTATTTTATACTAGCTGAAATACCAAACAACTGATTTTTTTCAAAGTGCTTTGGTGATGCGTGAGAGACAAATGCCAGCCATGCACACCATACCTTAAACAAATGCAAATAACTCCTAAAGTATACATGGTAGACACAAAGTATCAGTGGCAAAATTGTTCAGCACAAAATTACCTTTCTAATGAGTTATGCAATCAATTGTAATCCATTTCATTTTTATTTTATAGTAGCTGAAATACCAAACAACTATGTTTTTTTTCAGATTTATTCAAGGTGCTTAGGTGAGGCTTGAGAGACAAATGTCAACCATGCACACCATATCTTAAACAAATGTGAATAACTCCTAAAGTATACATGATAGACACAAAGTATCAGCAGCAAAATTGTTCAGCACAAAATTACCTTTCTAACGGTGCTATGCAATCGAGTCTAAGCAATTCGGTTTGTTTAATATTTAGGTAGAAACTGCTGACTTCCTGAGACATTTCTAGGCCTGAGTGAAAGTCAGCTGAGTACGTCTACAGGCGTTATTGTCCTGAGTGGCTAGGCTTTCAGACGCCACCTACAGGCATATCTAGGCCTGAATGAGTTAACTAATTCAGAGCAGTAAGTATGAAAAATGTTTTGACTAATTCAGTCACGGGTACCAGGGAGAAAATAACTGGGAGGTCAACATGCACATTGAAGGTCACATTCTAATACAGATAAAGTAGGAGAGACTAATTATATATTTGTAAAATGGAGTGCTTACAAGGTTACTAGTGAAAGGCTAAATGACAAGGCATACCACTTTTTACCCAATAGTGCAAGGTGAAAACAAGCTGGATATGCAAGGAGCTCCTTTTCTAAGGCTTGAGGCATTTACACAAAGTCCAGGAATGAAAAAATAAACAAAATCAAAATAAATTACATTAAGGGTTCAGAACAACAGAAGAAACAATCACTGTCTTTCGATCAAGAATAGTAGCAGTTCAGTCTGTCATTCAGACCCCCATCTGCACTGTGTGCCCCAGTTTGTAGATTCAAAAGTACTCCTTTTATTGATGGTCAACTCCTGTTCCTACCACTTGGACCTAAATTTCACCTGCTTCAATCCCACAAATGTGAGGATATGTTCTTTTTCTTTTGGCATTCTTGATATGCACTCCCAGAATATGGTCGAAATCTCATTTTTGACCACATGGACATGGTCTCCCACCCTTACCTTAAACTTTCTTTGGTGTGGCCCACATAGTACTTTCCATATTCAACAAGGAAGACTTAGAGTAATTAAGATACATGGATAGGGAAACAGTAGCAGCAAGTAGGCATTGTTGATAATCATCGATTTAGAACAAATGGTATATCAATATAGTATAGGCTAAGGCAAAACATAATAAATTACATTGAACAGGCACAGAGTATATGGGCATGCCTCACCCACAGCAGCCTAGATAAGTAGAGTTTGCTAGTCCATATTTGTACAAGCTTGGAAGATCATAGGTAGTAGCTATACAGCCTTGTCAGCAACCTGAAAGGTACAAATGTAACATCAACCAGGAGAGTCAGTACAGTTAATAAGGAAGTAGACAAAAGTGAGCAGGGCAAGGGGGGAATCAGAGTAGCAGAACTTGAGTCAGGAGAGGTAAGCTAGATGGGAAGATCAGGGAAATGGTGCGGGGGACATGTAGATGGGTAGGTGAGTGAGGCACATGGGGAGGTGCTGGGAGTGGGGTAGGGGTCCAAGGTATCGGTTCAAGGTAGGTGGGCAGGGAAGTGAAGAGTAGTGTATTTCAGGGGCCGTGAACAGAATGAGGTGAACCTAGGTGTGACCAGTGGAACAAGGAGGCAAGGTTACTGTGGGTTAAGTGTGACAGAAGCAGCATACAGGAGGGGAAATAGAATTCTTGAGCTTGGACTTGAAGTTGCCAAGGCTTGTCAGGCTTTGATGGCATGTGGGCGCTGGTTTAACCAGGTGGGGCCCTTCCTGAGCAGTTCTTCTGACTGGAAACTGCCAAGGCATATTTAGTGACACTTCTTGTGGCATGTGGATGGGGCAGGGTTGAATTAGGCTTATAGAGTGAGGAGCAAGTCCTAGGAGGATCTTCTTCCCAAGAATGCAGGAGTGGAATTTAATGTGATCCATAAGAGGAAGCCATTGTACCCTGATGTATAGGTCACACATATATAAGTACATGTACCAGAGTATCCCATGCTCTCCAATGCAGCAGATTCAGCTTATATTCCTTTAATACTGCAATTGAGTTTGATGCGTAAGAACTGGCTTCTAGGTATATTGTCTATCAGATGGTGAGGTTGGCAGCTACTTGCCAACAGAACTGTATTATGATCAGTGGGTTTCTGAAGAGAATACTCACCATCTATCCCTTCATAATTGTTATGTCCAGAAATGTGATCGCCACCGTAACTGTTATATTTTTTTAGTTGTTTAACCAGGAGTAGCACATCTCAGCTGAAAGCTTTTTTTACAGGAGCGACCTGGGAGCACAGGAAAGTTAAGTGACTTGCTCAGAGTCATACAGTATGCAAGTGGAAGCTGTGGGATTCAAACCCAGGTCTGGTCTGCTGGATGGCACCAGATTTGCAGCTCAGAGCCTTAAACCACTGCACTGTACTGCCTCCGAAAACATGACATGTGAACCTTTGATTATTTACTCCTATGCAAATAGTTAATGAAATCCCCAGTTCCAGTTCATCACCCTACCATACAAAAAATATATCATCAATATATTGCTCCATGCTTTAATTTTGGAAAAGAGTGGATTCCTACCTGATCCCACATATGTTTCTCCCACATTCCTAAGTAAAGATTGATATAGTTTGTTGCAAAACTGGCACCCATTGCTGTGCCTCTCTTTGAATGTAATACTGTCCCATAAATGCAAAGACATTGCTCTCCAAGATGATTTTACACATTTCAACCAATAGGTCAGTGTCAGGTTTCATATTACTACCTCTTATCCAGATAATACCTGAGGATTCTACATCCTCCATCGTGGGGGATGTAGGCATACAAGGATTTGATATCCAAGGTTACCAACAGGCATTCCTTTTCTACACTTATGCCCTCCAACACCCTTAACATGTCCCCAGTAGAGATGTTGTGAAGTTTAAATTTACCAGGAAGTTCTGGCAAAATCGGCAAATTCCCCCATGGAGCAATCTGTGAAGTTTTGCTGATACGCTCAAAATTCGCCTATGTGACTTTGTCAAATTTTTCCGATTATTTTGCCACAAAGTGTGGAATTTTACCTGTGAATGGCAAAATTCTACTGCTCGTAGTGAAATTGTATATTACAGGCGTAAACTTTGCACCTCATGTCTGCAAAATAAACCACAAATTGCTCTAAATTCATGGATTAATTCATGGAGTGAAGTTTCCCATCTCTAATCCTGAGTATACTGTAAGATATATAAGAAGGTAGTTCCTGGACAAGTTGATTAATATAGTCATCCATGAACCACACTAGGGGCTCTGTGATATTCCCAACACCTATTTATGTTATTTGTACTTGTTTGACTATATTTATACTTTTTAACTACATTACATTGGAACTCAAGTATTGTATTTATTATGTTGTCTTGTGATCTCTATTATTGATGTGGAACTTTTGTACAAGAGCACTTGTGCTCAAACCTATTCTCTGAAATTTTCAATAAAAAATAAAATAATATTCTAATATTCTGTTCTATTCTACTCTATTCTATTACTTTTATCAGCAAATGTGGTATCCTTCTCTGCAATCCCTATACATTATTATATGTTTGAGCAGCATATGTGTTGGTCTCTGCCTATGGAGTGGAGAAGGGGTTACTTAATTGGCTTAGAGTCACTTCTGACCTTAAATTACTGTGTTACTACGTTACTCTTTAAATTCAGTACTTTTGCAACACATATGCTAGATGGCATTTCAATACTTTAAAATGCAATAAAATAAAATATGGAACTTTATTAACAAGATGCCTTCTATGAAAACATCTGAAAGTAACGAGTACCTTTCCCAGTCCTTTGACTTTCATGCATAAATTACCCTTCTCAAATTGATTCTGGAATTGCATTTCATTAGTGTCCTCTGCAGTTAGTTTTTCCATTCTGAGCTGCTAAAAACTGTAGGGTATACCAGAGCTTCTATAGCAAGCCTGGTGTTGCTGTGGACCCAGGGCTGCACTGCTGACATCACTATATGGCAGATGAGTGACTCACACTGCAGTACAATAAAGTTGCAGCATTTTTGCAAGGAAAACTACATTACTAGGTGTACATACTGTGATTCCTCTTCACCAAGACACCCTGTTAGTAACACATTTTGCCAAAATCCAAATGCCTTGTTAATATGTTTGGTTTTTGTAAACTGACTTATTTCTTTCCCAGTCCTTTTGACTTTAATGAATAAATTACCCCTTCTTGCATTTATTCTGGAATTACATTTCATTACTGTCTTTTGCAGTATTTGCATTCTAAGCTGCTAAAACTGCAGAGTGTATCAGAGCTTCTATAGCAAGCCTGGTGTTGCTGTGGACCCAGGGCTGTACTGCTGACATTACTATATGGCAGAGGAATGACTCACTCTGCAGTACATTGTTGCAGCAGTTTTGCAAGAAAACAACATTAGTAAGTGTACATACTGTGGTCCCTCATCACCAAGACACCTTGTTAATGCATTAAGCTAAAATCCAAATGGCTTGTAAGTATGTTTTTCTTGTTAAACTGACTTCTCAATGTGAGAAGGCAGAAGGAGAGCGGGGTATACTGGGAGGTATAGGGAGAGGCATCACCTGCAGAAAACAGGAAGTTGTTATCCTTCTGAACAGACAGTTGGTGAGACCCCATCTGAGTACTATGCCTAGTTCTGGAAACCACATCTCCGCAAGGACATAGACAGGATAGATGCAGTCCAGAGGAGGGCAACTAGAATGGTGCAGGGTCTGCAAGAGAAGCCATACGAAAAGAGACTAAAAGAGCTTAATATGTATACCCTTGAGGAAAGGAGGAGAGGGGGAACATGATAGAAACGTTTAGTACCTCAGTGGACTCAATAAAGTCCAAGAGCGTAGCATCTTTCAGAAAAAGAGACATGCAAGAACAAGGAGACACAATTTAAAGATAGGGGGCTGTTCAGGGGCACTGGAAGTATTTTTTCACAGAGAAGGTAGTGGATGCATGGAACAGCCTTCCTGAGGAGGTTGTGGGTTCTAAACCTGTGGGAGAATTCAAGAATACATGGGACAGACATAAGGCAATTCTTGTGGGGGAGTAGGAAGAAATAGGCTGTTGGTTAACTAGGATCTGCTGCTATCCTGTAGGTAGGAAATGAGCAGACTAGGTGGGCCAAGCGGTCCTTATCTGCCACCAAAGTCTATGTTTCTATGTTTCTCCCTCTGTAAAAAGTATGGGGAGTGAGAGAAGATTGAGTTGCTGTCAGCCGTGACAGCTGTCAGTTTATACATTGGTGTGATTAGTGTTTATACCTTGATTATTTGAAAGCAGCAATGCCTCCTCACCCATGTCATTCTGGTGCCTTCTATGTCTTTCTGTAGTAAAGTGCCTGGCAGTCACCCTGATTAAAAATCCCTTACTGATCCTCTGTCCCACACCTCCCGACATCAGCATGGCACTGCGGAATGCCAAGATAAATTTTGGTACCATATAATACAAACAATGTGTTCAGATGTGCTATAACATGCTATATGCACTGCAGAGGTGTTTTTTTTAAAACTGAGGGCTATTTCCAGAGAAATTCTTATTTGAAAAGTGAAATCGGATTCATTGTATGTGAACTGTATTATATGGTACCAAATTAGTCTTTGGCATTCTGCATACCATGTTGATGTCAAGGAGTTATGGACAGAGGAGCAGTAAGATATTTTGATCATGACTGCCAGGCACTTTACTACAGAAAGACAGGAAGGCACCAGTATGGCATGTGTAAGGAGGCATAACTGCTTTAAATGATCAAGTTATAGACATTAATGTCACCAATGGATAAACTGAGAGTTAGCTGTCTCAGCTGACAGCAACTCAGTCTCCTCTCCCTCCTCATGCTTTGTTACAGAGGTAAGTCAGTTTTATAAAACAAAACATACTGACAAGGCATATGGATTTTGGCATAATGCATTTCTAACAGGGTGAATTGGTGAAGAGACACCACAGAATGTAGACTTAGTAATGTAGTTTTCCTTGCAAAACTGTTGCAGCTTGACTGCAGGGCAGTATGAGTCACCCTCGCCATAGTGATGTCACAGTACAGCCCTTGGTCTGCAACACCACCAGGCTTGCTACAGAGGCTCTGGTACACCCTGTAGTTTTAGCAATTCAGAATTCAAAACTAATTGCAGAGGACAATAATGAAATACAATTCCCAAATCAATCCAGGAAGGGTAAATTATGCAGGAAAATCAAAAGGACTGGGAAAGGTGCTGACAGCAACTCGATCTTCTCTTAATCCCCATGTGTTGTTACAGATGCAGAAGTCAGTTTACAAAAAACATACTGACAAGACATGTGGAATTTGGCATAATACATTGCTAACAGGGTGTCTTGGGAAAGGGTAACACAGTGTGTACACTCAGTACTGGTAGTTTTACCTTGCAAAACTGATGTAATTGTGTTGTACTGCAGTATGAGTCACTCCTCTGCCATAGAGTGATGTCTGCAGAAGCCAGCAGCCCAATAGCTGAACAACAAAGGCAAGTGCAGCAGGCCTAAACCAGGCTCAAAACAAATGCAAAATATGGAATGCAGAGTAAATACTGGCCAAAATAACAAATGCACACACCCTTTCAGGTCTAGTACTGCATATAATGACTACAAGCTGTAACTTTTGAACCATAATGAAAGGTGCTTTTAAAGTGGATGTCACAATGCTGAACAGATGTAAAAAAATTAATAGTAAAGGTTACAGGAAAATCCAAATATGCCCTAAAGTGAAGATACATGCTAGCAAATAGTAGGCCACAGAGCATTTTTGAATTTTAATGTTTTGCATGAGAAGGTATGTGAGCCACCAAAAGAAGCCTCACTGCATTCTGGAATAACAAGTAATATAGTATAGTGCAGCGGTTTAAGGCTCTGAGCAGCAAATCTGGTGACATCCAGCAGACCACACCTGGGGTTTGAATCCCACAGCTTCCACTTGCATACTGGGCGACCCTGAGCAAGTCACTTAACTTCCCTGTGCTCCCAAGTCACACCTGTAAAAAAAAAAAAAGCTTTCAGCTTAGTGAGCTACTCCTGGTTAAACAACTAAATAAATACATGTCTTAAGAAGTACATAGGTAAGCTAATTACTCATGTGCTGAATTTTGGCCACTATTGTTACCTGCTGATTTTGCATGTACTGATTTTGTATTTTGTACTGCACTCCTGTAACTCCTTACCCAGGGCGCATCTGGAATCGAGCGTACTCTGCTCAGCATGCCTTCCTGGTAAATCTCTTAAATAAATAAATAAATAAATAAAACAATAAATGTTAGCAAAATTAAATGCAATCGCTCTCCTAATAAGGTATTTCAGCAGCATGCAATATATAAAAATCTGTTTTGCACTTAAAATTAAGTCACAAATAGGTAAGATGGTGTAAAAGATATGTCTTTAAAAGCAGTCCATCTACAAGTCACCACACTAACCCATGTATTGTTGAAACTGTAGTTGAGAATCTGTTGCAATAAGAATGGCAATATTTGTTACCAACAGCAAAAGAGTTAAAATCCTCAGAATCTATGGAAGCACGCTTTAAAGTAAGCCTATTCATTTTTCTAATTGCAGTAATCAGTATTTGGAAATACAGCTGTATGAATTAATACAGAAGAGGTTGCCTGATCCAATGAGGAATACATTTTAATCACACATTTTAGTCACGACTGTATTGTAAGTGGCACAAGATAGACTTATAAGCATGTTTAATGTGATATACAGAATATAAAATGTGAATCCATAAGCAACTTAATATTCCAAACCAGAGGCTTAGGAAAGATTGTCAAATGTTTGCATTGAAGAGAAAGTGCAGTGGGCAGAGTCTCTGGTTATAATCCTCTCTTGGTAGACGGTGAAATACTTTCATCAGCAGAAGCGTTGATAATTGTTAAAATGTATAACTGTGAAAATGGAGACGAGGTGTGAATTCCACCAGTTGCCAAGAATTCACTTTTGTTAGAAAAATTTCATTATTTGTGTTTTTAGCAAAATGTATTTTGACACCTGTACATTTATCATTAATGTACTTTTAATTTCTCCAAATATGTTTAAAAGAGTTTTTATTACAGCTTTTAAAATCATGACTCAAGTCAGTAAAAATGCCTGGCACATCAATGTTCATACCTCTTCTGTTTAGGTTATCTTTGACTAGTGGTGGTGAGTGTCTAAAATTTGCCATGCATAGTATTTCATATGGGACCCAAATTCTGCATAATATTCCACAAAGCAAAGCAAATAAGTTCACATCTCAGAGTGACGCGATGTTCCCATTGTTCTCCATGGACTTAGTGTTAGTTCCCTTTTTTGCTCTTTGAGGTGAATTTTGTAGTCATTCATGGGATGTAAGGTCACATGGGCTATATATTGTCTTGCACAGCCTCAGTTCAGAGTAGTGTCTATAGTGAAAAGCTGGAGGCAGTTTGTTTTCACAGCTCTGAGAATCAAACCATCAAAAATCTTTAAAATGCATTTTGTCACAAAATTTTGAGTCAAAAGTTAATACATCGATTGTAGTAAACCCTTGTGTGTTTATATCATTGAGCATTTATTGAGTTTATGTGAATATTGAATGTTAATTTAGTACATTCAGCCTCTCTACTGACAGACACTGTGTGCTTTTGTGGGAGTGGATCTGTGATGTAGATTGCAGAAGGGATATTCACAGTGAGAAATGCAGTTTTTCCAATTGTTGGCTAGTATTTTAGTATTTTTGCATTCAGGTACACACAGTAATACTTCTATTATGTTTTATCAGTTGTCACTGTTTGTTGTGCTGCGTGCATTTTTCAGTTTGTTTAAAAGACTGTGTTGCAGTTTACTGAACTGTTAAAGTTTCTGTGCATTACCTTTCATCTGTGTGCGTGCCTTCAAGTCAGACACATTTTATTACACCACCGTAATAGCAGTACTATTAATTTGTTAGCCCATCAGCAGTATTTTTCCTGTTTCTGTCTAGCTACTGCTGTGAATCCCCCCAACAAAATAAGGTATTGTTCCACTGTAGGATCTCTGAAGACTGGTTAAGGTATTGTTGTGCCTGTGTGGCAACATCTGTTTAGTGCTCAATTTCTATCTGGAAGTCACTATTGTTTTACAGCTTCCCATCCACAAAAATGAATAAATATAACATTGCTGTTAATTCATCAGTGTCAGTGGCTCAGTAGGTAGCACACTCACCTCTGAAGCCGGAGATTAGAGGGCTGTGGGTTCAGTTCCCACATCTGGCACTTGGGTTAATATCCCAGTACTGACACTGTAATGCAGCATGAAAGGGGTGCTGTACTTCTGAGATGCTGTCTTTGGATGAGACATTAAACTGAGGTCCCATCTGCCTGGATTGGTGGTAGTTCAGGTGGATGTTAAAGATCCTATGGCACTTATCGAAAAGAGTAGGAGAATTTCCTGGAGTCCTGGCCAAATTTCCTCATTCACTAAAAATACCACCAACAGTTTCATCTGGTTCAAGGTCAATTGGCATTCATCTGTATCTCCTCCCCTGGGTCGTGCCTGAAAATAGGTACTTACCAGGTCAACATAAACTAAATAAATAAAATAAAAATAAATAATTGTCTGTGTGTTCAATCAGTTGAAATTGTTGCCACTGTGCCACTATCGTGTGTTTCCCCATAGTAATGTGATTGAATAATGTCTCTCACTGCATATTACAGCATTTAAGCAAAAGAAAATTCATATTAAAGAAAAGTATCTATTGCAGTATTTTGGCATTTTGCTGTCTTGTGAATTCTTTTGAATTTGTTAGCAACCCACAAAATTAGAAAAAATCGCTGTTTGCAAGAAATGTGTTTCTTTCTTGGTGACTCAGTGTAATCTAAAAAATGCCCACAAAGACACAATCAGGCAAAGGTTTTCTGACTGTGGCATATGAGCTACATAAGTCAGTGAGGTCTAAGCTTTGGTTCTGTGGTCAGGGCATTTCGTCACATAACGTGGAATAAATAAAAAGAAAAAATCCTTGAAGGGAAAAGTGCTGTGTCAGGGAGTGTTAGGTTAGGCAAGGTCCCTGAATCTGTGTGGGTATCAGCAGTGTCTGCAGCATCACCCTTAGCATACAGTAGGTGGTGTGTGAAATAAATTCTGTGTGTGTGTGTCTGAAATAAAATCTGCCAGTCAGTCCTCAAGTAACAGCAAGTAGCCATGTAGGTAAAAGTTGAATTAACCCGGAGGTTTACCACAGACATGAGGAGGATGACTGTGAATGTTCAAGTAGTGTTCAGAGTACCAGTGTGGTGCATATCTCAGTTTGAATGTTGACAAATCACATTCTTCATCTTCACAGTCATGAATCACACAACTTTAACTTTTTTGATCCAACCCTGTTTTTTTTTAATCTTTGGTTTCATCCACGAATCAGGACAGGAGGAGACCAATTTTCATGTCACATCACTCAAGATCCTTGGTCTAGTATGATGCTTCTATTTGTGTTCACATTCTGTAGGATGCCCTACTGATCTTTGTCTTCACAAGTAGCTGGCCCTATTTAATCCTGTAGATATTATCTCAGCACGAACATTGTACAGTTCAGGAAGTTCATCATGACTGAATCTCGTCTTGCCACCATCATGAGTCACGAGACTGTAGAGTAGGTGGTGTAAAATAAACTCTGTGTGTGTGTCTGAAATAAAATCTGCCAGCCAGTCCTCAAGTAACAGGAAGTAGCCATATTGGTAAACATTGCAAATTAACCCGGAGGTTTATCACAGGCATGAGGAGGATGACTGTGAATGTTCAAGTAGTGTTCAGAGTACCAGTGTGATGCATATCTCAGTGCAAACATTGTACTCATTGTCATGTCACAATCACGGATTCATGAGTCACGAGACAAATCACGTTCTTCATCTTCATGATCATGAATTACAGCACTTTTGTCCAACGTACAAGCAGGACAACCACATCTATCTTTGTACCCAGTCACAATGATGGTGGTGCTGAATAATGCAGGTGAAGCAGACCATCCTGGTGCAGTGTAAAACAGCGTACCATGGAAGTTGCTGATGCAGTCATGGAAAAGAATTTCAAGTGGGTACAACTCCAGCACTGAGGATTGGGGGTTGCTTTCCTTTTTTCTTGTTTCCCCATGTTTTCCACCCTGTGTAAATTATTTAACAGTGATGGCGTACAGGCCAGATTATGGATATAACAAAGACAGGAACAGCTCTATGGGGTATTAATACTGAATGGGGAACTGGAATGAACTCAGAATCATTTCTTCTTCATCCATTTACAGGTAGCATTGAGATATTGTGGACTGTCGGTATGTTCCAATCTAAAGAAAGACAATGATCTGGATACACTCAAGACCTAGAAAGAAGACAAAAATATTAATGAAAATTATTTCCCAAATGATGCATGCAAGCCCCCTCCCAAAAAAAATACTTGCCTTTCATGGATTGACATTGTTCAGACAGCCAAAGTTGACAATCAGACACCGTAGAACACATGTGCAGCCGCAACATGGTTTCATCACTATGGTTGTGAAACTGTGTGCTTTAACCTGAGAATGCAAACAAAAACAACATGACGGACTGTTCAGTGCTTACAACAAAAACAAGATTCAATACAAATTAAATGGCAGTGTCTCTGAACAAGCATGACAGTGACAAGTACACTAACTTACCAGTGTTGGTATGAATACACACATAGGGCAACATCTTTCAGTCAGCACAGCCAAAGAATTTGCCAGAACATCAAATTATAGTTCAACTCTGGGTAATCTGTGGCTATCATCATTTAGCAACACACTGTATATCAGCAGCAGCAGAAAACAGACGGACAACAGCAGCAGCAGGTGCCGGCAAGCCATTTTCACTTGGGACACTTATGCAGTGTTCTGGCTCTAGATGCACACTTTTAGCAGTGCATCAAGAAATACTTGTGACTTTTCTGAACAGTTTTCATGTGATTATTCTTCATTGGGATTTTACATGACATTTAAACAGCAGCAGCAGCAGCAGCAGCAGGCACCAGAAAGCCATTTTCTCACCCTGGGCAGTTATGCAGAGTTCTGGCTCTAGGTGCATGCTTTTAGCAGTGCATCAAATAATACTTGAGACTTTTCTGAACAGTTTCTCGTGATTCTTCTTCAGCGGGACTTTTCATGATTTTTATTTTTATTTGTGGGGATCTGTCATTGTATGTGATGGTGTGTATTTTGATTATAGTTGTGGGTGTGCTATGAAAACTTAACACAGTCAACAGTAACAAAAAGTAATATAGCATGACAAGTACAGCAGCATTGCAATAATCAGGTGACAATTTTTACCAATACTTTGTATTCGCTTTCAATTGGTACTTATCTGCTGACTTGTCTATATGATACCCTTCTTTTCACAATTTACAGCTGCTGTACTCTTTTTTCACATCTGAAATAATAAACAGAGTGCTACTTTTAATCTTCATTGCAGCCAGTTTCCATCAATATTTC
Organism: Neoceratodus forsteri; assembly: GCA_016271365.2. NCBI lineage: Eukaryota > Metazoa > Chordata > Ceratodontiformes > Ceratodontidae > Neoceratodus > Neoceratodus forsteri. The sequence continues at coordinate 1,321,488,677 of CM028132.1, forward strand.
CACTGGTTTTGTACATCTATTACTTAAAATAATTTTTATTGTGACTAAAATGAGCTATCATGCAGTGCAGCAGGACACGTCCATCACCATGACCTTATGGAGCAGTAGGTGTTCAAAAACAGCCGGGTATACTAATGAAAACCAGATCTGAACAATATTAAAAGGAGCACATTTATTATTTCATATCTAAAAATAGGGAGGTAAATACGCTGTAACCCCGGCAGGCAATGGGTGTATCAGAGCATTATTACACACCTGGGTGCATTGTGAGGCAACAAGGGATTACCTGAGTGACTTAAGCACCTGGGAGGAAGTGCATTAATGCCCTGATGCACCCATGGCTGAAGTGGCTATCGTGACTTAAAGATGGGCTAACTAACTGTAAAAACAAAAATAAAAAGCTTTTTACAATCAGAATGCCAACTGTTGGTGTACTGGGACATTAAAGAATGGTCAGGTGACACTTTTGCCCAATGGCAAGTCATCACATTTGACCTTTCATTAATAACTGTTTCATAATGCAGAATAACATTAATTGTGGCAGGAATGGTATCATACCAGTCCAGTAGATAAGGGACAATTGAAAGTAGAATGAAACCGTATAGGTCAAAATTGTTAACATATTATTGCACTGCTGCTTTAACAAAATACAACAGGAAGAAAAGTTACTTGAAAAAATGTAATACTTTTCTGTGTAAAAGATTATTAAGTAGGAAAAGAAGGAAAGAGCAGGACAGGATTTTTCATGTTTTTTTTTATTTTATAATTTTTGGGGGATGTTTTAATATTTTTGGGGAAGAAAATTAGGAAAAATAAAGACAGAACACACAATGCAAGTTAGAAAGAAAACTAAAAGACTACTGGGCCTGGCTCTGACTAATCAGCAGTTGGAACATAGCCATTATTTGCAACTGATAACCCTTCATTCGGTCCAACTGCTGATGCATTGTGTACCACATTACTGAAGTGGTCTACCTCACTCCACAGTAGGCCAAGATCTGCCAGTGTAGCTAGGCTTTTGGCTGGATTGCGCTTGCATGCAAGTGTGGAGCCACCACTTGTTCCTCTCCTTCTGCTGTGCTTCTCATGCCATGCAGGCTGAGGCCGTGCTGACACCTGTTGCACTGCAGGAGCATTTTCTGCTACTTCAGTCACCTTGTCCTCCCACTCTGCATGGTGTTGGTGGTGGACAGTCAGGTGAGTTCTCTGGCCACCTGTTCCCAGATGCATACTCTTCTGACCATGCCACACCATCATGCCACAGATATTACATTTCACCACACTAGGGTCACCTGGCAGTGTGGTGAAAATGCCACACTGCCGAGCTGCATGGAGGACCAGGCACAGGCAGTGGAGGGCACCAGATTTTGTGGGCTGCTGTATAGTTGGGGGAGGACAACCTGCTGCTGCTGTTGTTGTTTCTCCTGCCGCTGCTGTTCCTGCTGCTGTTCTTGAACAGTGGCCAGCAGTGGGGGCAGTGCTAGGCGCCACTGGTGCTGCTTGGCTGACACCACTAACTCCACTGCCAATGGACACAACATTTACAGGAGGGAGTAAAAGGGGAACAAGTTTGCACGGTTGATGAAAACACCACCACCACTCATCCTTGGGCCAACATGACCACCACGAGTCCCTGCAGGAAACCACCTCTCTCATTTGGAAAAAAAAAAAGAATTCAAGTATTCAGAAGTATACACAACAGAAAAACAGTAAAATCAGGATTCACGAACATGATAACAGAAGGGCAAAACTCAAAAGCAGAAATATGTTAGCAAACAGAAATACTGAGTAAATATCTAACTGGCACTATACAGACACTCTCAAAAGCTCCTTCTTTAGCACAGGGCAAGTGAAAGTGAAACTAGTTCACTGTCTTGCCTGATTAACTTCCTTCCTGCATCATGTGACTTGCAGAATGTCAGACATGTGATCTGAGGGCTATTTCTTGCCAACTTCGCCTTCTCAAAATGTAACGTGACATGAACGCAAAATGCACAAATGCCAAGTCCATTAAGGCTAATTTGACTTTTAGATGGAATTTCTAATAGTGTTACATGAATTTGAAGTTGCCCATTTTGCCTTAACTCCATAGGTAAATTTAAACTTCACTGCATCTCTACTTTGACTGTGCAAACTGGATTCCTACTGTGACTGTATTAGGTGGAACTAATATATGTTTTTGATGGTAAACCGCATAGTAAGATGTTTAATTTATTCAAGGTGGGCAGGAAAGCAAGCAAGAACAATTAAAACCTTTAAAACCACATATCTCAATTTCAGGAATGAATAAAGTGTGAAGAAATATGGATATACTGCTGTTTTGCCTGACATTCGTTATTTACTATAAAAACATATCCGATGACTTTTTCATACTTTAAGATACAGTACTACTACTATTTAATCTTCTTGAGCCATTTTAACCTCTTTCAGTCTCATGTAACTTTGTCATGCTTGTCTGATAGCTGATGGAACTGTCTGTTGTTTGAAAAGTGTTTTGGTATAGAGTGTATACTGTATAAAAGGTGCTGTAAAATATAAATTCTTTCCTTTCCTTTCCTTTCCTTTCCTTTCCTTTCCTTTCTTTCCTCCATTCACTTGGGAAAATAATTAGACGGTATGATATTTTTAGATCAGCTGGCTAAACATCACACAGCAAAGGATGTTGCCCTGAAAGTGTATATACTGTATTGTTTTTGAATATTTCCATTGGCCCAATAAACTTATTTTAGTAAGCTGAACCAAGCATTTAACTTCCAAGGTATAAGGATCAACATGGATACCAAATACTTCTTTTCATGAATATCGTATAGATCTTTGTAGTTTTTTCCCTACCTGTGTTTGCTGATCCTTAACTTCTGTCCATGATTGCTGGTGCAATGAATCTATTTGTTTCCACCAGAAGGAATAGAAATATAGGGCTTGAGAAGGTATACTTGGGCTGTGGTGGACAACAAGGCTTCATCAGTCTATTGTGCAGTAATGTTTTCCTAGTTATTTCCATATTGTCTTCCTCCTTCCTGACACCAACTGGAAGGCTCCAGTGCATCATACTGTGGTTCCTTTGCTTGTCACCTGATGTCTGTTCCTTTAAGCATCCTCTATGGAGGTGTGCAGGGTGTTCATGGGCTTCATCTTCCTCCTTAGAGAAGAACCTACTCTGGAAAACTATGTTTTTATGTGTTGGCCAGATGCAGTCGACACAGGCTTGAGGGTGTGAACCTAGGTCACCAACATACAGTATCAAGAGACACCGTACAGATTTTCAAATGCAGAAAAATTACACACGCAGAAAAAATTACACATTAGTTGTTTCTTTGTACAACCAAAATTTTCCCTGCATGTACTCAGTTTTTAGAAAGGGTTGCCATTTTGAAACATTTTCCACAATTTACAGCAGTGTGTGCATATTGTTTCATGTGTTGTGAGGAAAAAGAAAATTTCTGCAAGTGCACATAAAATGCTGCAAAATAGCATTTTCACAGTTGTGGGGAATTTTCCCTACACCAGGAGTTGCGCTAAGGGATTAAGTCTCTGAGTCATGTCAGGCCCTTTGAAAATTGGGTCATCCTTTCCATAGTGCTACAGGTCTACACAAATGAATGATGCATAATACATCTATATGAATCACATGCTTTTCCCACAGTGGCCTAGGTTAATATTATGTATTTATTTATTTCATATATCGGATATACAACCTTTCAGTCAAGGACCATTTACAAAGGCACCTCGTCACAAGGAGGGTAGACAACAAATAGACATCATGTACAACATTGGTGGATGATACAGGTGTGATACAATGAACTGAACATAGAAAGCAATTCCAATGTTACATAGGAGTGCTGAGGCTTGCAATTGTCTACAAAGTTCGATCAAACAATTGTTTTAAATAAAGAAGCCTGCTCCAGATATAGGTGTGATACAGTCACTAGAACATAAAGGCAATTCCAGTGTTAATAGGACACAATAATGCATGGCTTAGAAAACAATCCTGTGCATTAGAAGAAATACTTTATATAAGACATTTTGTCATTATACAGTAATATTCTTAAAATTCTTACACTTATTTTAGATGTTCATGTTGGGGCATAGAGTGTGTACTGCATAAAATATGCTATAACATAAGTCTTCAGATAGTGAAGGGAATAAGTTTCTAGCTGGAGGCTGGGAGAACTAAGTAGACCTGAAAGATTTTCTTAACTGGTAGTGCTTGAAGGTGCAGTGAGGGAAGACACAGGGCTGATACACTCTTGTGAGAGTCAGGTGTAGGCTTTAATCCCACCTCACCCACCTCCTCCCCAGATCTCGGCTCATTTATAGGGAACACCTGTCCTGCAATTGGAGGAAAAGGCTTCAGGTACAGCTCATGTAGTTCTAGCCACTTGGGGTGGGGTTTAAAGGCTGGGACAGAGGAGCTTAGAGGGGTTACTTCCCTAAGTTTACTGTGTAGTACTGCACCTAGTAAAGGGGTACCTGTTTACTGTGGGACTGTATCTGGGATTAGTGGGTGACCTGATTAGTGGGTATGGGTGTATCTTGGACTAGTGGGGAACCTGGTGTTTCACCCAAGAAAACAAATTTGGAGGGGATGACCACACATCATTAGGGCTGGCATCTTTGGGAGGGTGGTGGGGTGCACAGGGTGTGGGGTGGCCATGATACTGAACTGGGCCTGGAAGTTCGGTGGTTGCCCAGTATGCTAACAGCTGGCACAGCTTAGGGAGGAGGTTGAGGGATTAGAAGACAGCTGGATGGAGAGGGAAGGTATGGTTGGAATAGGGCAGGGCTCTCCCACGGAGTTGCACAAAGCACTAGGGCAGGGCATAGGAAAGGAGTGCAGGAGAGTACTCTTAGGTCACATAGGGACCCTGACAGAGGGGTTTAAAATGGGGACACTACCAAGGAAGAAGGCAGGTATCTGGGGACCCTCACAGAGGGGGTCAAGGAGGAAATTCTCAGGGAAGTAGTCAGATGGCTGGGGCTGGACAGAAGGAAGCAATGGGAGGAGGGGATCGGACCTTAAGCTCAGTAACAGCTTCAATTCTTCTTCTGCTTAAGGATGAAGGGGGTGATGTAATGACAGGGCGATTAGAGATGGAACGGAGTTTATGCAGGAGGCAGGGCTGGATAGCAGGAAGAACAGGGGGTACTTAGAACACAGGAAAATGGGGGGAGCAGGGATCAGAGAAGGAGGAGGAGTGGGTAGAGGGAGGAAAGCGCAAGAAGAAGGACCAGTTAGGAGGAAAGGGCAAGAAGAGGGACCAGAAGATCAAGGAGGATACAGCAAAGGGAGCTGAGGGTTTAGGCCAAGGGAGCTTGACAGGCAAGGAGGGCTGAATGGAGACGGCAAGAAGGGATGATGAGCCAGGCAAGTATAGCAGATGGGGAAGGACCAGTCATGAGCAGAGATGGGGGGGGTAGTGGGGCACAGAAGGATACCCAGGAGGAAGAGAGGGATAGATCAGAAGAGAGGGGTGGTCAGGGTAAGTAGGAGGGGGTGGCAGGTGGCACCAGATAGGGAGAAGCAAAGAACCAACTGAGGGGAGGGTCCCGTAGAAAGGATGAGGGACATGGAAGGGGAAAATGGAGGAAAAGGGGTGGTCAGAGTGCTCCTGTTGGTGATTCCATGATCAGGGGTATCAAATGGGATAGGGAGGAAAGTCTGCCCAGTTAGAATAAAATGCTTTCCTGGACTAACGGTGCACAGGGCCAAGCATGAGGTATATCAGCTGGCAAAGGATTGTGGAGGTTCCCCGGACATACTAGTCCACCTGAGTACCAATGACATTGAGGGAAATAGTGAGCTAGAGATACAGGCAAGGTTCAAGGAACTTGCCAGGGTCTGCTATGACACAGGATGTGCAATTCCTTCTTGAAATCCTGCTGGTGCCAATGGCTAGTGGGGAAACACAAGAGGAAGATTATAGATAAACCAATGGCTCAGGGGTGGTGTGGGGCCGAGGGTATGGGTTGATGGGGATTGGGGGAGACCTGGGAGGATAAGGGGCTATATGCTAGAGATAGGCTCCATCTCAGTTTGGAAGGAGGAAATCCTTAAATTGAAAATAGAGGGTTCAGCAGTGAAGGTAGGGTTTAAACTTGTGAAGGGAGGATGGAAGAAAAGGCTGTTGAGGGGTCCAATAAAGGAGGGAATCTGTTTCCCCTGGGAGCTGGAGGAATGTGGGAAAAGGCTGAATGGTAAAGTGCTGACCAGGGAAGACAGAATCCCAAGGGAATTTGAGCAGGGAATAGAAGTATACTGGAAAGGGTGGAAGGTAGTCTCTAAATGCCAGGAGCTGCAATAAAATGCTTGAGCTCCAGGCGATGCTAACTGAGGGAGAGATGTTGCAGCGTCACTGAGACCTGTGCCACCGCAGGGCATGACCAGAAATTGAACCTGGAGGGTTACAACATGTTCAGGAAGGACAGGGGAGGGAAGGGGAGGATGGGTAGCAATAATAGTCAAAAACTGCATTGGCATAGGAGGAGTGGAGGGGCGAGGGAACTGTGGAGGCTATTTGGGTCAACTTGATAACAGGGGGCAAGACAGTAATAAGGAGCGGTGTATAGATTGCTCAGGCTGGCGGAGGAGCCAGAGAAGAGTCTGGTGGCAGATGTGGGGAGACACTGCACTTTGGGTAGGGGAAGGGTGGTGGTGTTGGGGACTTAAACATGCCAGGAATGGACTGGGAGACTATGACATCCTTGGTGGCCAGGAACAGAGGTTGTTGGATGTCTTTCAGGATGCAGTCCTAACTCAGAAGGTGGGGGAACTGACCAGGCAGGCAAGGATACTGAATGTGGTCCTGGCAGACAGTGACCAGATTGGGAGCCTGGAGGTAAGGGACCCATTGGCGGGAGTGACTATGCCATGATATGGTTCTGCCTTGACCTAGGAGGGGTAGAAGGCTGCACACAGATGGAGGTAACTGACTTCAGGGGGCAGATTTCAAGGAAATGGGAAGGATCCTAAGAAGCATTTGGATGGGATTGGGCCAGAGATGGACGTTGACAGTGGTAGGAAATCATCAGGGTGGTGCAAGATGCTACCAGCACCTGTATGAAAGTAAGACGAAAATGGTAGGGCCTGGAAACCCTGCTGGTGGACCAGGAGGTTCAGGAGGTGGTGAGGGAAAGAAGGTGGCTTATAGGCATTTTAAGTCCTCAAGGAGTGAAAGGGATCAAGGGAGTACGAGCTGATGGCCAGAAGGGCCACTAGAGTGGTGAGGCGGGCTAAGGCAAGGAAGGAGTAGAACCTGGCCAGGAAATTAGGAGAGGAACAAGGTGTTCTTTAGATACATTGTGGAAAAGCGGAGGGTGAAGGGGCAGATTAGCAGGATTAAAACAGGGGAAGGATGGGCACAAGACCCTGGGAAGCAGGCAGAGGTACTAAATGAGTACTTCACCATTTTCATGAACAAAATGGGGGATGCATCATACATGGGAGGAGACGGGAAAACTGAGGACTGGGGACCCTTACTGATCAGGCGGGTCTAGGGAAAGGAGGGGCCATCACTGGCAGGAGGGGAAGGCAAAGCAGGGGACAAGGTAGTGGAGGTGGAAATCATGGCAGAGAGAGTTAGGGAAGCCCTCAGGTCCCTTAAAGACAGAAAGCACCGGGCCAGATAAATTACATCACACAGTGCTGAAGGAACTGGCGGATTTCCTGGCAAAACCCTAGTGGAGCTTTTCAGCATCTCTCTGAGGACAGGGTGGGTGCCCCAGGACTGGAAAGTGGCGCATATAGTGCCTATCCACAGGGGGATCAAGGGAGGTGGCAGGGAACTACAGGCCCATCAGCCTGACATCAGTGGTGGCAAAGAGATGAAGGGCATTGTCAAGGAGAGGCTAGGGGGACCTGGAAAAGTCGGGTTGGCTGGACGATATGCAGCATGGATTCATCCCAGAGAAATCATGTCAGACAAATCTTGTGGAGTTCTATGACTGGGTGACAAGTGCCTTGGACCTGGGTAGATTGGTGGACATCCTCTTCTTAACTTCAGCAAGGTGTTTGACTCTGTTCCTCATGGGGCCTGTTGGATAAGCTGGGAGAAATGGGGTGGGGAACCAGATGATCAGATGGATAGGAAATTGGCTCCAGGACCAGACCCAGAGGGTTATGGTTGGTGGGATAGTCTCATCCCCAAGGAGGATCATTAGTGGGTCACTCAGGGATCGGACCTTGGGCCCTCCTGTTCAATGCCTATGTCTCTGACATAAGGAAGGGTATCGGAGTGAGATGAGTCTCTTTGCAGATGACTCAAAACTGGGGTGGTGGTGGATGGGGAGGAGGAGAGGTGGCCCTACAGGGGACCTGGAGGCTCTGGAAAGGTGGTCTAGAAAGTGGAAGTTGAGGTTCAATGCAGGAAATGCAAGGTACTGCACCTGGGAGTCAGAAACCCGGTCAGTGTACACCCTGGGGGGAATGCTACAAGTCTGAATGGCTGAGAGGACCTGGGGTGGTGGTGGATGTCAAGATGAACAACTCTGAGGCTTGTAGGAGTACAGTGGCCAAGGCCAACAGGATGCTGGGATGCATCGCTAGGGGATCACCTCAGAAGGAGGAAAGTGATACTCCTCTGTATAACTGCTTGGTGAGGCCGCACCTCGAGTACTGCATGCAGTTTTGGAGGTCACACTTAAAGAGGGACATCAAACTCCTGAAGAGGGTCCAGAGGAGGGCAACCAAAATGATTTGGGGCTTGGGGGACAGGACCTATGGGGACAGGCTCGAAGAGCTAAATATGTACACATTGGAAGAGAAGGGACCAGGGGACATGATAGAGGTCTTGGTACATGAAGGGGTAAATAGGGGAGGAGCAGTCAGGGTGCTCCTGAAGGAAGAGGGGGCAACAAGAGGGCATGGGTGGAAGTTGGAGAGGGGAGATTCAGGGAGAAAGGAGGAGGTGCTACTTCACTGAGAGGGTGGTGGAGCCATGAAATGCACTGACCAGGGCCTGGTGAGGCAGAGACATTGGAGAAGTTCAAGAGGGGTGGGACAGGTACAGGGAAGGATTCTGGAAGCAAAGTCCTGGGCAGGAGAATATCCGGGACTGGGAAGGGAGAAACCAGAGAGGGCAAGGGGGCAGCAAGGTCAGTTCCTAGGGTGGGGCTGACCAAATGAGCAGACTGAAAGACCATTAAGCCTATTCTGTTGGCATTTTAGTATGTTAGTATATAGTTTTGTCTTTCACTGGCAAAGCACTTAAAGAAAACAAGTGCTTTGACTAGTATGGCTGGATATTACAGGGCAGGATTCACAAAAAGGGCAAAATCCCGTAGCTGCGGAAAAAGGCCTGCAGCACTGCAGAAACACAGTTGCACAATATTCTGAAAGAAAACTTATGCAGATGCAGAATTCTACAAAATCCCCGCAGTTGCAGAAATTCAGCAGCTGTGGAGATTGAGCAAGTGCTGAAAATCCACAACTGTGGATCCGCAGCTCCATAAATGGCTAAGGAGGCACAGCAATAGTAAACCTAATTAGCTGGAGCAGCAGACTTTAACAGTTCTGCCATAGCATGTAGCTGAAAGCACCCACAGAGAGCCAGCAACCAGTCCTCAACTGGGACCACTGCAGCACCACAGGTACCAGCAATACCATGGCACCACAGTGGCAGACTGACACTGCTGGTCGTCCCTCCCTGGAGTGTTCCTGTTGCCTGCAGGAGTAGCACACACTGCAGACTGTTCAGGCTCTACTGCGTGTGGGGCTCTACATGGGCTACATTAGGTCTGGGGTTTTTTGTTGCCATTCCATGGCAATATGTACTAATGTTACTGTAACATCAGTCACTGATATATCCACTGGGATGCTATTACCTGTGTCCGACCTCCACTTTAATTGTATTTCAATTGCTGGGGCACTACTGCAGTTTGCTGAGGGTGAGTAGTAGCATCTCACTTCAATGTGGCCAATGTTTTTCATAACTGCAGAAAAAACTGGCTGAGAATAGCCTTTGATAGGCTGTGCCATACTTATCAATTACCTTTTCTCCTCAGGGACTTTCACAGCTGCACTTTTACGCAGTCTGTAGTGTATTTTTCCGAGCTGCGGAGGTTTTGTGAATAGCACTCAGTGCAATTTCCCTTTGTTTCCATAGCTATGGACATTTTGGGGACTTAGGAAGGTTTTGCACCTTCAGAAAGCTTTGTGAATCCTGCCCCAAGTGTTTGCAATCCAGGTAATTAAGTGGTCATGAATGTCAAAGTGAAACTAGAGCTGATTTCCATGTCTGAGTCATAATTTCATTAAAATAATCAAGACTGCACAACAGTATTTATTAATTTTGTTTATTTATTTCAATCTTGGATTAGACCTTTGAGTCAGAGACTCATTTACAGAGGTTCAATGTCATGACAGATAACAGTAAACAAAGACAATATTACAGTAATACAGACAAGTTAGAATAATAATGAGGACAAGAGAGTACATATCCAGTGATATTAATACACAGTTATAACTAGCTTATACAAACTTAAAATAGAAAAAAGGAAAAAGAATTGCAAGGCTTGGCCTGTAGTTCGATGGGGGACATAGCTCCTCCCAATCCTCTATTTAGCCATCCAGCCTCTCCTCTGCTTAACAAGTCGGACTCTGGTGTTGTATGGCTGTGGGGCTGACCTTCTCTCCCTCTGTGCCTCTGGTTCCCTCCCAGTGCCTTCCTCTGCCTTCATCTCCTGTCATTCGTTTCCCACCCCTTTTTCCTTGTTTCTTTTTCTCCTGTCTCTTTGCCCTCACTCATTCCCTGCCCCCACCACATTCTGTCATACCTTTTGTCTCTATGTTCCACTGTTTTTCTTTAAGGGCTCTCTTCATTCCTTGCCAGCCTTGAGTCAGCAGTGATGGCTGAGCCCACCGCAGTGTTGCTCAGAGGGTCATGCCAGCCCAGCCTGTTCCTCTCCAGGACTCCTCTCTCCTGTACATCTTCTGCTTTAGCTATCTGCAGAGCCCTTGTGCTGCCTCCTCGTGACTGACAGGCAACAATTGCTTTCTTCCCATAGTACGCCTCAACACTTCTAGTGGGCCGCCTCCTCACCACTTCCTGCGCTGGGGACCTTAGAGCTCTGTACTGCGGCTGGTGACACCGCCACCATGCCATGCTTCCCGCCACTTTCCCCTGCTGTTTAATGGAGTGGGGAACCTAGATTGCTTCCTTCTTCGGTGCCTGACAGCCTGCTGCAGCAGCAGTGCACTCCTTGAGAACTGCCTCAGCATTTGGATTCCGCCTCCTCCTTGCAACATTTCTCTTCTCCAGACTGCAGTGCCTATTAGGCATTGACTTCTCATTCACCGGATGTCTACCTCATACACAAGGAGAGTTCCTTCCTTTTCCAGACTCTCCTCACATTACACTGGGGTTGCTTAGGATCAGTTCATATTGTTAAGGCAGGGTAAAGAGTACTAAGAATATCATTTCCATGGAGTATCTAATTTGCTTAATTTGCATACGTACATTCTTTCTGCAGTCGTATATGCTGACTTGCTCAAACTGTTATGTACTCTGTATAGTGTGTCAATATGCTTGTACCCACTACCACAGGACACTCTTCATACATTTGTTTTTTGCATGGCTGTGGCTGACTCTTCTTCTCTCCCTCTGTGCCTCTGGTGCCCCCCGCCATTTGTTTTAAGGGAGACAGTATACGCAGTTTTTAAGGCTCTGAGCTGCAAATCTGGAGACCTAGGTTTGAATCCCACAGCCCACTTGCATACTGTGTGACCCTGAGCAATTCCACTTAACTTCCTGTGCTCCCAGGTCTCACCTGTAGGCAAGCTTTCAGCTTAGTGTGCCACTCCTAGTTAAACAATTGAAAGAAAAAAAAATTGAAAACATATCAGTCCTTGGTGCCACTGTACCACCCATTCCTGCATATGCATGCTTGTTGTAGCCTTACTACTGACTGGAAACGCCCAGGATGTCACTCTACTTGATGCAGGAACTTACCCTGATGTTCCAGGATCTGTGCCTTCCTTTTTCCAACTGCCTCATTAACTTCTACTTCTTAGGAGCTGTTCTGCTGCATCCCTTCTCCAACAGGCCTGGATGAGGTCGCTATATTGCCAACCTAATTCATGTCATTCAGATAGCCTACATGGAGGCCTGGCTCAATTCTCTCACTTACTCCTTCTTGGGCAGACCACGTGGAGGTCCTGCCAGACCAGCTAGCCTAAATGGATTCTAGCTCGACTCACGCACTCTACTCCTTCCTCAGGCTGACCTATGTGGAAGTCCTGCCAGTCCTACTACGCCTACGTGGAGGTCTAACTCAACTCACTCACTTCTACTACTACTCAGGCAGACCCACATGGAGGTCCTGCCACTCCATCTAGTGCATGTGGGGCCTAGCATGCTACTCAATCACCTTCCACCCGCATCCTCTAGAGAACTTCCTTCAGGGTCCACTAGTGTATCGGCTTGGGAACTTCATCATACAACACTATGTGCAACCCTGAATCATGTAATCCTGTGGCCTGTCGGCTGACTGCACATGTCACTATTCATGACTTCCTGGCATGCCATTCTACTCATCCAGTCTTACTACAAGGATTCTCCAGTTCAGCTCAGCCTTCCTGGAAACCTCGAACAGCTCATTTGTCTACACTTACTACTGTGCCAGTGGCCCTGGGTCCAGCCATTCTAACCAACCATGCCCATGAGAGGACATCTGCTCATCGACTCCCTAATTAATTCCATACTACAGGTGAACCCACTCGAGGTCTTGACTTCTGTACACTGACTGTGCCTATTACTGCAATGGTGGACCATGGGGTCCCACCATCCTTAACGCTTACTGAACAATTTATGGTGATGATGGACCACCTGTTCCCGCATCTCAACACTACATGCCCCACAAGGAAGCCCTACTCATAGCTAAAACATATTTCAAGTCACTGCAGGCAGATTCACGTGGTGGGTTCACCCCTTACCTTGGAACATTTCATACAATAGTGATATCAAACCCATGTGGGGTCTTGCATTCCAAATCCTTTGTACCCTCAAGAACCTTGTCTCCTCCTAAAATGTATCTCCATTTTCACTACAGCAGACCCTATTGGGGTCTCATCTTCCTAGACTAAACACCTGAGACCACTTGATTGCTTGAGCATTTGACTGCTGCATATCCCGACCTACATCGGGCTCATACTCAGCTAACCCACATCTGGGCCTGCTCTACTTCATAATTTAATTATGCTTCTACTGCTATCCACCTTCTTCTGGTCAGTTCCAACCAAGTTTCTATGCTGGACCTCTCCGTGAGTATACCTCAATTCTTGGACATCCTGAGACAATTCTACTTTCTGACAAAGTACCGATTGCAACCTGTGTCACTGCATTTATGGCTCCGTGCAAGCCTCCCAATTGCATAGACTCTATCTCATTATCGTTCCTGCTGGGCAACAATTCTGACCATTCTTCTTCTATGATTTCTACATCCTCAACCTATTGCTATGTTGACACTCATTCCTTAACTATGCTGACTGTACATGTACGCTTTACAACTGCTTCCTACTGCTACCCTGGCCAAGGATTAACCATCATCCTTCATCCAGACATCATTCTAGCTGGATCTTTATCTGCGAAACAATCATGTTCAGCATTGATTTCTTGCTGATCATCAACTTTGGAAGGCAAGGCAAATTTTATTTTTCTGGTGCCCAATCCCAGAGGCTCTGGGCATCATACAAAAACATAGAAATTTAATTTTAAAATGCATATATAAAGATAACCCACCATACAAAAAATCACTATATATAAATAATCTCCTCTTTAGTTTCAAAAGGACTGATAACCTGTATTATTATTATAAAGTATCTGAGAAGGCCTGTCTAAACAAATAATACTTAAGAGATGCTTTAAATACCCCCACAAATGGGGTCTTTCTCACCAATGGTGGAAGTGAATTCCACAGGACGTGGATGATTATACTAAAGCTCTGTCACCAGTCATTCTCAGTCTTGTCCTGGGGATGCCAGGAGGCCCCTCGAGGAGAATCGCAGAGGGGGGGAACTGAGGCAGCGGTGTAAAAGGTCTGACAGGTAGCAAGGGCCCAGTCCATGTAGGGCCTTATAGGTGAGCAAGCCCACCTTAAAAGAACCTCCATCGAACTGGCAGCCAGTGCAATTCCTGCAGCACCAGGGTGATGTGACAGTATTTCGACTGTCCAGTCAACAGCCTGGCAGCTGCATTCTGCACCAACTGCAGTCGATGGAGGGTGCCTCCAGAGACCCCGAGGTAGAGCGCATTACAGTTGTCGCTTCAGATGTTACAAATGCATGTATTGTTGTGGGGAGGTCCAGGGCGAATTAGGTGCTTAATCCTGGCAATGTTTCTCAGATGAAAAAACTAACCCTGACAACGGATGACACCTGATATTCCATTGTCAAACTATTGTCAAACACCACACAAAGATTGCGCACCTTACAGGAGGCCATCAATGGGACAGACCCTAGAACTAGTCCAGTATGTGCCCCAGAGGCCAACCTCTCATGCCTCCTGTTCGACTCACCACCAGTACCTCCATCTTATCAGGGATCAGTCGCAACCAGCTAGAGGCCATCCAGTCATTGATCTCTGCCAGACAATTGTTTAATACTTCCACCATATGGGATGTCCTAGGGCAAGGATAAGTACAGCTGGGTATCATCAGCATAACAATGAAACCCCAAGCTGTACTTCCTAATGATCTCTCCTGGGCAACATATATACACAATGAACAACATCGGTGACAAGACTGAACCTGAGGTACCCCACAAGACAGAAGGCTCAGGATGAGAAAAATTTCATCACCACCATCTGTCTTCTGCTTGTTAAAAGGACTCAAACCAGCAGATGACCGTGCCGGTGAGTCCACAGAAGTCCCTCAGGTGGTTGAGTAACACACGATGGTCCACCGTGTAAAAAGCTGAGGACAGATCGAGTAGAATGAGAATTGTCCCTCACCTCGATCCCTCACCCTGAGGAGACCATTATGCACCGAACTAATGCAGTTTCTGTTGAATGCCTGCACAAAAACCTGACTGAAGCAGCTCATAGATATCAAATGCCACAAGGTGATCTCCCAACTGTCGTGCCACAATCTTCTGTAATCTTTCCTAAAAATGGAAGGTTGGACACAGGTCGATAATTTGCCTTGATGTCAGGGTCCATTGATGACTTCTTCAGAAGGGGTCTCACCAGCGCCTCTTTCAAGGCATCTGGGAAGACCCTCCAACAAGGAACACCGACAGTCAAGGCAAACACCGACCAACAGCTCGCACATCCCATTAAGAAATGCGCCGGCATCGGGTCCAGCTCACAGTATGTGTGCTTCAGTTTTGAGATCATCTCAATTACATCAGCCACCTCCACTGGTTTAAACTCCCCAACTGGGTGGAGTGCTTTGTTGACAATTCAGGTGACCACTGTTGGCCATAACACATCTCGCTGAGCGGAACTCCTTCCTGATGGCAGACACCCTGTCTGAGAAAAAAGAGCAAACTCATTGCACAGGCTTCAGAAACTGCCGTTTTCTGCTTTAGACAGGCTGGATGTAATTGCCTGTCCACAGTCTGAAAAAGCATAGCTGGTCAGTTTCTCCAAACAGCAATCACCCTGGACAGGAACACTGCCTTCTTACGGTTGATTGCCCCTGGTACACACTATACTGTATACACAGGGCCAGTTTGTCCACCTCCAACCTGGACCTCCACCAGCAGCACGCAACCTCCTACCCTTGATCTTCAATGCCTTGAGTTCCTCATCAAACCATGGGGACCTCAAGTAAGAAGATCTGGTCACACACAGACCAGTGCAAGGGAGTTGAGTGCCTCAGTCATTACCCTGTTATAGGCAGCAACTGCCTCACCCACACCTCCCTGCATGCACTGTTCACACTAGATAGATTTACCATGGCCAAAAAAATCTTCGGTCACACCCCTCAATGGGTGATTGCTCACCATCTCCTGCAGGGGAGGGGTCTCAAAGGGGCCCTGAGCAAGAACTCCACCGTGCAGTGATCAGACCAAATGACCCGATCAGTCCTGAAATTCTCAATCTCAAGCCCCAGCAAGAAGACCAGGTCCAACATGTGGCCACCCTGGTGGGTCATGGTAGTAACTGCTTGCAACAGGCCCAGAGATGTCATCAACTGGAGGAAGTGATAACCCAACTAGATAACTTGTCATCAGCCCATACAATGAAGTCCCCAGATCCAAACATCTGGAGGACTCCAATGTTTCACAGGCCACAAAGTCACCCACTTCCTGCAGGAACTCTCCAGCCATCCCAGGAGGGTTATACATCAGGAGAATCCTTCAGCCTGTGCCCAGACCCTCATGAATGGCCACACATTCAAACAAACCTGGTATTCTCACTGCATGCATGGTGAAGCCTAGATTAGCTCTAAAACAGATAGCTACTCCTCTGCCCCTTTGTTCTACTCTGGGGCAGTGCACAATGGAATAACCCAGGACTGGGACTTCTACCAGTGACATCTAGCTTCTCCTGCAGTTCTACAGTTACTGTGTGTTCACAGCTGCCTTACTTTTGCCAGACCAAACTTAGTTCTGCTTCCTGTCAAGGAAACCATTTACTGATCCTACCTCAGCTTCCCTTCTGCTGCAGCAACAGAGTCATCCTTCTCCATATGGGTCTCCAATCACGATAGCCACCGCTCGACCTATGGTCTCAGTATTATCTGGGGTGAACTTTTCTAATTAGTGCTTTGTCCCGCAAGGGATCCTGGTGCTTGCTCAATGCAGGATCTCACAACCTCTACCAGAACTTATGCAATGGCAGACACATGGTCCGCCGAGGTTCCCAGTCACCCCGCAAAAAGGGACCTGCTGCCAACTCAACTGAATTCCATCTCTCCTCGGCCAGTCTATGTGGGGGTCTCACTGCCTCTACAGAAATCTATGCAATGGCGGACCACATGGGTCTGCCATTATCACTGATTCGCTCTGCACAGGGCCTGGCTGCTAGCTCAACTGCACCTTCTTCTCCATAGATATTGTGAACTTGGATTAACCAACCTCGTATGCCTTCATCTCCATGTTGGACTTCTTCCTCCACTACCTCGTCCCATGTACCAATCCAGCTTGAACGTATCTATACACCAATCATATCTCATTCAGCTCTTATGTATCACAAGCACTGAGCTATGTACCACACATTGAATTGGAAGGCTTGGCCTGTAGTTTGATGGAGGGACATAACCCTCCCCATCCTCTACTTAGCTGTCCAGCTCCGCCTCCCTTGCTTAGCGAATCGGACTCACCTCCATCCTCCCTGGCTCCTCTTCCTTCTCTGGCACTCCTATCTCACCTTGAACAGGGCCTTCAATCCTACACTTATCTAGCATCCTGCCAAAGGTGGGATATAGAGAAAGGCAAATATAAAATGTCCAGGATCAACTATATCTCATCCAGCTCAAACGTATCTAAGCATCAACCATATCTCATATGGGTCCTACGTATACAAGCCATGATCTATGTACCAATTTGGCTTGGAACATATCTAAGCACCAATCATATCTCATTCAGCTCTTATGTATCACAAGCACTGAACTATGTACCATACATCAACAAGGAACAAAATGAAATATAAACAGACAGAACATGTAAAATAGTAATAGTTCTACTGTCTATGCAACCGATGCTAGCAAAATTAGACTGGCCTCAAGTACAAATGTGCTAAGAGGTGGACAGATTAATACAAGATATAGGTTGCAGGGGAAACTGGGGCATCCAGTAGGTAAGGGCAAGTGGTGGGCAAAGAAAAACTGGGGGAGGCAGAGATAGGAGGAAGGAGAAGAGAGGGGAGAGAGGAAGGAAAGGAGGAGACAAGGAGAAGTTAGTAAAGGTAGGTAGGGGCAGAAAGTGTGCAGGCAGAAGGCAAGGGAGGGTAGGTGGGAGGTGAGGGGTGAGTAGGGACAGGTGGAGCACACAATGAGGATAAGGAGAGTAAGAAGATAGTGAGTATGGGGAGATGGATTACAACGCTAGAGGTCAGCAACTGCCAGCTACTAAGTGATTCTTAATTGGGCCAGTGTGGGGGGCTAGTGGAGAGTGTCAAGGGAGACAGGGAAGGACCAAAATATACAAGAATGGAGAGGGTAGGGAGAGTGTTGAGGTGAGACAGAAAGAGGTGAATTAAGATTGCTGAGAGAGGAGGGAGTTAGAATTAGTGGTATAGTTACTGTTTCTATGACCTAGTCCACTGGGAGGTGGGTGTGGATGTTTGCACAATGGAAAAGGGCCAGTGTATGTTCAAAAATACAAAAGGAGTACATTTTGTGCAGTTTTCAATAGTGAACCTGGCAAAACTATCCATCGTAGCACTTTGCCAGCTCTCTCATCAGTGAAGTGTCACTATGCATAGAGTTTATCCGGTGACAAAAAATACAGTGTGGCACTTTGCCCTTTGCAAAGTCTTAGAACCTTCATGAAGTTCTGCCATGTGAAGTTTTGTGAACTATGCACACCTCCTGGCAGCAAGAGGAAGGCCTTGGCAGGAATGAGTCAGAACTGGAGGACAAGCCATCACACAGGAGGCTGAAGGTGGAGACCAGAAGCATGAGGTGAACCTGTCAGGCAGCAAGATCTGAGGGGCAAAGGAGCAAGATGCTAGAAGGCAAAGGATGGCACAGAAAACATAGTATTCATTGTCAGTCAGTCACAAGTATCTTTCTGTGATCTCCAAAAGCTTCAAAATGGTAATTTTATACTGGTCCAACAAGATGGACCAATGGTGTCAGGCTCTGGGTAATCAGAAAATATAACACTTAATCTCTCAGAAAAAATATGTTATTAGAAAACACAATGGGTAGATTGCAGATAACATTTTCTATTTTTCATTGTTGGCATTTGTCATCAGATGCAAGATTCAAAGTATACATTCTAATTTTAAGTGTTTCTATCTCCTACATACCATTTAAACACACAACACCCTGTTTCTGCCTGGACCATTATATCTTTTGGTACTCAGTTTTTATGCCACTAACTTATGCATGCCTATGATTTCCTGCATTTATAATTATTTCCTATAGAA
Source organism: Neoceratodus forsteri (assembly GCA_016271365.2). Taxonomy (NCBI): domain Eukaryota; kingdom Metazoa; phylum Chordata; order Ceratodontiformes; family Ceratodontidae; genus Neoceratodus; species Neoceratodus forsteri. The sequence goes on from CM028132.1 coordinate 1,321,507,708, forward strand.
AAAGGGTCCAATATTGAAAATGTTTGTCCTCAGTCCTTAGTGTTTCCCATGCCATCTTGGATGGAACAAATTACCATGCTGCAATGGCCCTGGCTTACTAGTAATGATGGTTGTAATTGTGCAGCCAACACAGTTCTCTAGAGGGGGTGAGGTCTTTGCCTTCCTTGTTTGCAGACATACTGCACTGTATGAAGTGCCCACTGCCCTTAAGTGCACTCTGTAAATAACCACACAAATCTGAAGAGCTGCTCGGTTTTCAAGTAAATGTCAATAGCCTACACCAGAGTTGGACCAGTTGTGACTGTGGATCCAGCATTAACGTGCCATACTAACCATTACCAAGACCTGGCTGTCTGCTGAGATCAGTAATGTGAAAGTTAGAATCTGTTTATGCATTCCAAAGACAGGATTGTAGGAATCCAGGAGAGTTCTGTTCACGATGTCTCACCCTCAACTGTGATGTCCTATTTTGGTCCACCATCCTCATCTCCCACAAGCTTTCCTGTGTAGGCTTGCCTACCAATTCTCACTTCCTATTTTCAGAAAACCAATCAGGCAGCCAATCTATTATTATTGCCTTCACATACATCACTCACCATTCATTTTGCTTATGAGCACACAAGAACGAGGACACTTGCTCACTCCAACAGGAGATGATTTTCTTTTATAGGAATTTCTATGACTTCAATACTGGCTTTTGGAGGTTCTGGAGCAGGAGAAGAGGAGTTTATTGGCAAGAGAGTCATGAAGTGTAGGGGTTTCAGTCATGGTTTTAGGGATGGTGTTGGGAAAGTGTAGCAACTTGCTTCTGCAGGCAAAGGAAGGGATTTATTACAACTGTCACAACTTTGCCAGATACTGTAGCTTGGGAGGAGGTGGGGCTTAGTGGGGGATGGGTTGGATGATATTATTCTAAACCATGTGGCGTAGTGGAAGGTGGGCTATTTCAGTAAGACACAGATGGTAGGGACATTTTCTTTGTTTTGTTAGCTAAAAATGAAACGTCCCTTTCAAACTTCTTCTCAAAGGAATTTCTACTTTGATCACTAAAATCTATGCATAGTAGCACATAGCCAGCAACTTTACTGGCACAGTGTTCCACTACATCCATACATAGCCTTTGCTGGTGAGAAGGCACCTTGCTACAGGAAGAACTTCATGAAGTTGCATTTCATGAGGTTAGGAAACTTTTCCTGAATTTGAGATCTGTAGTTGAAATTTCCTTGCTTCCTGCAGCTGGAACTCGACTTGATTCAGCCTATGGTGTGAAGTTTGCAATGTACCATGGGATAGGAGGTCACATGATGCTGAACAGCCAATGTGAAGCTGGTTTTGTCATTCTCTCAGTGATGTGTGTTGGAGAGACTCAGAGAGCAGAGCTTATGCTTACCTGAGACTGAGAGTCAAAACCTAAATAAAACTTATAGAACTGAGCAGTTGTTGTTCAAATTGCTTCCAAACTGTGTTTGTGAGTGTCTTGTGCACACTCAGTATTTGTTTTGTGTTGATTTTCTCATGAATTATTTACTTTAAGTAGTTGTTTTATTTAAACAGAGAAGTAGTGGTTGGGTGGTTTGAATGGGGAGGGTAGAAGAAATTTAGAAGGCCTTGCAGAGACATGCAGGTTTTTTGGTTTAGTAGGTTATTTCTGTGAAATTTTGTTTTTGTTATATGTACTTTGTAATCCTTAAGATTTTATATTTACCACAATTTATGCTGGAAGTGTGCATACCAATATAAAGTGATTGTTGTGTCCCTTTTGGACTGTAATTTTTCTGAAAAATCCTTTCCTAACTGCACATTAACAGTTGTAAATGATTGATGTGTGACTTTTGTCACTGTTGTGTTCTGAAAATCCTTATGCAGGCTGCACATTAACAATATTAATTGATTGTTATGTCCCTTTGGCACAGTTCTCTTCTTAAAAATTCCTGCCTTGACTGCACATTAACAATAGTAAGTGACTGTTGTGTCCCTTTTGCACTGTTTTTTTTTCTTACAAAAAACCCAGCCCAGTGGACCAGTGGCACTGAGGACTGAGGCGCTGGTCACCTTACCTCACTCTATACTGGTGATCCATGTTCTGGAATGAGCATGGGTCATTAGGGGTCATAGGGCAGAAAAGGATTGAGCGACTGAGGGACTGCTCTCTCCCTCTGGTGAGGGAGATTCCAGTTGTCAGTGCACTTCGACCCTGGCGGTGGCTGGGGACAGAGCACCAAGGCTGCAAGCAAGCAACTGAGTGGTGCAGGCATGGGAGGAGTACATGCAGATGCGGATTCCCTCCCCTGACATCATTGTATGCACTACTTCAGGGGAGAAAATGAGAAAAATGGTCCCATGTCAGCTTGATGAGGCAGCCACCCGCCACAGGCCCCGACTCAATGGCGCCCTGAACTAGATCCTGGTAGAGGTGAGTAGAGCTTAGGGGTTTTGATGACCCACCGCTGGAGTAAACTGTGGGGAAGAGGGGTTGTAGCCTGATGTCAGGTGCAGGGCTGGATGGGTGACTGGGATGGAAGTCGACTTGGGACCCAGGGAGAATAAAGAGAGTATAAAAAATCCCTGCCCTGACTGCTCATAAACAATAGTAAGTGATTGTTGTATGACTTTTGTCACTGTTATGTTCTGAAAAATCCCTGTGCAGGCTGTGCATTAACAATATTCATTGATTATTGTGTCCCTTCTGGCACAGTTCTCTTCTTAAAACAATTCCACCCTGACTTCACATTAACAGTAGCAAGTGATTGTTGTGTCCCTTTTGGCACTCTAGTTTTTCTTAAAAAGTCCCTGCCCTGCTGACTGTGCATTAACAGCACTAAGTTATTGCTTCTGACTTGTGTCATAGTTGTGTTCTGAACAAATCCCTGTGCTGACTGCACTTAACAATAGTGATTGCTGTCTTACTTTTGTCACTTTTGTGTATAGAATAAATCCCTGTGCCGACAGCGCATTAACATTATTAAGTGATTGCTGTGTCCCTTTGGCACTGTTGTTTTTCTTAAAATCCCTGCCCTGACTGCACATTAACAAATGTAAATGATTGTTGTGTCCCTTCTGGCACAGTTCTCTGCGTTAAAAAAATACCTGCCTTGACTGTACATTAAGAATACTAAGTTATTGTTTCTGACTTTTATCGGTATACAGATGATAGCGACCCAATGGGCAACTATCAAAGCGGCGACCCATATGAGGCGCTATCATAATGGGCAATGGTAGGGGATGGCGATGGTAGTGACTGCGAGGGTAGGGTGAGCGACAGGAAGGGAGGGTGGGCGACAGGATGTGGAGGGATGGGGGAACAGGGTTGTGACCCTGTAGTATGCCTGCTTCCACCGAGCCAACCATGTGGTGTTGTGGGTAGGGTGGTTGGCTCTGACAGAGCAGGTCCTGGGTTTGTGACTGGGGGTGGGTATTACATAGATCCCACAGCTGCAGGACTTAATTTTTTTTAACTGTGCTGTGCCCTCCTCCCTGGCATGTACTCCCCTGGAGTTGAGAATCTTTAGTTAGGGGTACAAGGGGCAAAGCTTCCTGGGGGTGGGGTTGTGCAGCCCCCGCATGCACACACTCTCCTGTTGTTTTTCTGCATATCACTGAAAACATTTTCAGCGATAATGCAGTTTGTGATAATAGTGATTGCCTTTTGAGGTTGCTATTATCACATAGAACCCTTGTCACAGTTATGTTCAGAACAAAATCCATGCGGCAACAGCTTATTAACAATATTAAGTTCTCTTCTTTAAAAATTCCTGCCCAGACTGTGCATTAACATACGAGTTATTGTTTATGACATGTGTCACAGCTGTGTTCTGAACAAATCCCTGCTTGAATGTATTAACAATTGTAAGTGATTGCTGTTTGTTACTGTAGTAAAACAGAAGAATGACTGGGAAGAAAATGTCATATAAGGAGAGAGGTCATGGAGAGCCTTAATAAAGGTAGAGGTCGTGGAGAGCCAAAGAGAACATTTCCCAATTTGTGGTCCCTAATGGTGGTGCAGCTACACAAAAGTGTCAGGGAGCAGAAGCACAGTATTCTGATGAGTCTGTGGCAGGCAGAAGTAGTAGCACTGAAGTATTTGTCAGTGGTGGCATTTCTGCCTCTAAATCTTTCTCTGCCACATCTATGGCAGCCATGTCGATGGATGTGCAAGTGTCATGGGAAGCAGCAGCACCACCGAAAACCAAACCATGGCCACGGAGGAGGTTAGTGGTGTGTGCACTTGGGAACTGGTGCTGTCAGTGCTGCTGACTCGGTGGAGATGGATAGTGTGTGCCAGTGGGTGAGGGTGAGGAGGGACATGTAAGAAAGTTGATGAGACTTGTAATGAGGAGGAGGAGGAGGTGTGCATCACAGAGCCTCTAGCTATTGAGAAGGACAGGCATGTGGGGACGAGGAGGGCAGCAGTATTTTATCAGTGATGATGATGATGACGATGATGATGATTTTTCCACACGGATCCTTATGGGAGCCAGAAAAGAAAAGGCCAAAGGGTGTTAAGGATGCAGATGGTGTGTTTCCTATTGTCTGCACTGCTTTAGCCACAAACCTCCACCCAGCATTATGTCTCCACTTCTCCACTGTCTGCAGACATCACAAAAATACCAGCCCTACCCCATCTCCTTTGGTGCCCCAGTCATCTTGGCACCATGTGAAAACAAGACCAAATAAATTGCATGTGAGATTTTTATTTACTGGACCCAGCTGATGAGACAGTGGCAATTTGCCAACTTTGTCAAACCAGAGTCAGTAGGAGTAAGAAGGGCAGTTACATTGGCATGGGTGGGCAACATAAACACCTGAAAACAGGCACCCATTACGTCGGTAAACACCAGGAAGAAGCTGTCGCTGTGGTCCTGGTCCATCATCCTCATCAGGCAATGTAAGAAAATTGACACGGCAGCACACAAGGAAGATAGGGCAGGTGAGGATGAGATCTATGTAGTACAAGATGTTGATGATTCTGTAAGTGGGCCAAGTACTGGTCCTAGGAACACTACCACTCCAACAGCTGGAAGCAGGTGGTGATAGACCAAGTTGTGCCTTGATGGAACACATGCTGTCCACTTTAGACTCAGTACCCACATTAACTACATTCTGCAGTCTGAGGATTTTGGGATTGCCAAAATGGTTGATCCACATTATAAACATGGGCTCGCAGCCATAATTTAAGGTGGGCATCAGCAGGTGCAAAAACTGACCAAACTTCTGACACAAAGGATAAGCAGGGCACAGTTGCTAATATGGCAACAGGGGGCAAAGCCACATGAGGGTATTGCACAGTGACCAGGTGTTGCTACCACCTACTCATCATCACAGACTAAACCAGCAGAAAACCATGCCACTCAAAGGAACAGATGCTGAATCCCATGTGGGCCACTCTAAGTCAGGTGAGAGTGTCAGATATGGAGGAAACGGAGGAGGAGGATGATCACGGAGCATGTCTGTGAGTAGCATAATATATGGTAGATTCCTATTTGGCAGATATAAGGAACCTCGGCATTGCAGATGAGCCCTGCACATACTGGGGCACCAAGGTCAATGACTGTCCACCACTGACTGCAGTTGCTATGAAATATCTGAGCTGCCCATCTTCCGTGTCAATGTTGAGCAAGTTTTCAGGTCAGTGGGTGCCATTGTGCATGACAGGTGCACAACTCTGTCTCCAAAAGGTTGGCATACTGACATATATTAAAATGAATCAGGTGCACATTCCACCGAGAAGAATCATGACCCCTGACACACTACCGCTTGACAGTGATAATAAGGAAGAAAGTACTGTTGGCAGATTGGGCTGTACAACATTCTCTGGCACCATCAAGTGGATGAAGCAGTGAGGGAGAGGGAATTTCCTTATGATGACAATTCCAGTCTTGAAGACTGTGAGGGCAGTTTCATGGAAGACATTGAAGATTAAAAATATGCCATCTTTTGCTCCTTCTCCCCACCCATCCATGATATAATGCTGGCTGTGAAATTTAAAGAAATTATATTATTCTAATTTATTGCATTGGTATCCATCCTCAAGTATTAATTTGTGCTGCTTTTTAATTGCATCAAATCGAGCACTTGACAACAACACCACTTACAACGAATGCCAGCTCCAGCCAGCAAGACACACTGCAGCTGTGCAGCAGTGACTTCACCACCTCAGTCTTCTTCCTCCTCCTCCTTTATCATCATGAGCTATAGTCGGCTTGGATCCTACACAGGCAGAAACCACATGGTCAGCCACCTCCACACAGGAAGATGACTTTCAAATAACACCTAGGCACAGGTTGCCCGCTCCCACAAATGTGAGATATAGAAGCGCTCTACCTCCTCTGTACTCCTCTTGTCTGCTTCAGCTGGGTCCTCCTCACAGCAAGTCTGAAACAGAATGGGCAACCACTTCCACCACCATAGTAATTCAACAGGAAAATGACTTTCAAATAACACCTAGGCACAGGCTGCCCACTCTCAAATGCAGAGAGAGAAGCGCTCCTCTAGTTCCTCTGTGCTCCTATTACCTGCTTCAGCTGGGTCCTCCTCAGAAGAATTATCCTGCAGTATGACACTACACTATTGCAACTGAACTCCAATGGAAGATGGTCCCTACATCCTACAGCTAGCCGCAGCATTAAGAAACAAGACCTCATGCAGAACCACTCTGCAAGACCCATCCTTGTGAGCTGTGATGGTAAGACACATGCACTGTTATTCACGGACTGTATCCACTATACATAAGGCCCTTGTTGTTGCATTACTTCTGTCAGACATCCAGGGCAGAAAGTCATTCCATGTTACTCAGTGCAGCACTAAAATAGTTTCATATCATTTCTTCTCCATGCAGGTTTCGCTGGTTCTCCACACACACAGACATCGAAACATACACCTTTGTACAGCCAGCAGCAGTACTATGATGGTAAGTATCCTTACATATGATACAATTTTTCTTTCCTTTCCTTTTCTTTCCTTTTCTTTTCTGTTCTCTGTTTTTTAACTGGTGATATATGGTGTAGTAGTATGATGTGGAGTCCTCCAGACTCAAGAACTGGTATACATTGCAGTGAGGTCACTACCACAAAGGGTAAATATTGAAGTATATTAATTCAAAAACATCTTTCTTGACTTCACATGTGCTGTCTGTGATGTGAATGAAATGGTATGTCAGGAGATCCTGCAGGCAAGCAATCCATCTCCATTTTCTATGTTCAGTGTCTAGCATACAGCAGGCACAGTCTTCAAAGTACCTGAAAATTATAATAACAGAAACAGAAAACATGTACTATTACATCCAGCACACTTTGCAATGAAAGAAACACAAAACTGCGTCTTGATGTCACTCATCATGGCAGGTCAGTCATGTCATCATCATGTGCTTGGCAAACCAAGCCCATCATCAGAAGCAATGAGGCACAACAAATACCTGCAAGGAAGCCAACAAACACAGTGATTTACAATTTCTGTATACTTTAAATGGCTTGGTGCAGTGTTTGGTGAGTGGTGAGAGATCACAGGCCTTTATGAAGGCTCATGTGAATAGATTGAGCGAATGTTAATGCTGGGGGCTATATTAATGGGGACCAGTCCATTTGGGAGAGAAGTTGTTTGTTTTTTAACTCTTCTGGGTGGAGATGCTTCAGAAAGTGGTTTAGGCTTTGGGTTTGGGGGTGGAGGAGGTCCATAGGAATAGGATGGGTGAGTGGTCACTTAGGGAGTCGGGAAGAACTTTTATTTCCTGGATTTTGTGGGGGGGTTAGAGATAATGATATCAAGGAGGGTGCTGGTACCAGTAGAAGGATGACATCTAGTAGATTGAGTGACTAATTGGACCATGTCAAGGGCGGTGAAGGAGTCCTTCATTGGTGCGCCAAGGACCAAGCCAGTTGACATTTAGGTCCCCTACTAGTGTCTGTTCAGCTTTGTGTGGGAGGGTAGAGAGATAATCAGTGAGGGATGTGATGGCTGGCTTTTGTTTCTTAGATGGTATATAGGAGACTATAAGGGTATAGTGGGCCCTGGAGGGTCAGGGTGATTCCCAAGGGTGAGGGGCTTGGCTCCGTTTTGAGCTTCGGGGCAGTAGCATGTGGCCAATAATGTTATCTCTGATGTAGATCGCATAACCACCCCACTTTTCCCACCAGTCTTCTCGGTATAGGGTGTATCCGGAGTGAGACAAAGGAGTCAGGGAGTAGATTTGGAGAGTTAGGTCTCAACTAATGCTACAATGTCTAGTTGGTGTAGGGTGGCTCAACATTGGAGCGCTGCTGATTTTTTGTCAGGCTGCATATGTTCAAAGAGGCAATGCGGAGTCCAGAGGACCTGGGTACGCAACTTAACATTTTGGCTTGTGGGATGGTGGGGCTGCGGAGCCACAGAACCAAAAAATCATAAATTCCACAGTTATGTTTACTTTCTCTTGAAATTTTCTCATGTGGTTTTCATTGCCTTCTCTGGCATGTGCAACAACAGTATTTGCAGTAGGGAAGCAGTTTCTTTCTGGGGACACAACTTTACATTTCTGTATAATGGTGGTGGTAGGGTGGCAGGACCCAAAATCATGATTTCCACAATTATGTTTACATTCTCTTGAAATTTTCTCATGTGATTTTCATCACCTTCTCTGCCATGTGCAACAACAGTGTTCGGCAGCATGAAAGCAGTTTCTGTCTAGGGACACAACTTACGTTTTGGCTGGTGATGGTGGGGTCAGTGTCAGAACCAAATGGCATCTGTTCCACAGTTATGTTTAACTTCTCTTGAAATTTTCTCATGTGTTTTTCCCTGACTTCTCAGGCCTGCTGCACAGTACTGCAGCAAGAGGCAACCTAGCAGCGGAAAGGCAGTTTTGAACAGGGATGGCTGGACAAAACCTAACATTTCTAGTGACCATGAGGAGAGTCATGTTAGGCACTAAAACCAGATTTATGTTTAACTTCACAGGAATATTGCTCATGTACATGTTATTGTTATGCACTCCTTTGTTAGGATGGTGGTTGCACACTACCACCACTCACGCACTCATCTCATCGAGAAACAATTTTTTTAATGGGGACAATACTTGGCATTTGTGGATAGCACGAGGACACATGAATCAGTAACACATGAAAATAGTCAGGAAAGTGGTTCATGTGTACAGACTATAACAGGACAGGGCAGGGTCATCAGGACAAGGGAATGCTGAAGTCTACATGAAGGAAAAATTTAGGGAGTGAACAAGGAAAGGATAGATTGAAATAGGGACCATAACATATAACAATAAGACAAAACATTGAGTAAGAAATATTTTACTGAACTAAAAAGAAGATAGAAAGGAACAGAACAGAAAATATTTTTTCACTTTTATCACTTTTTATATACATTTTCGTTTGTTTGCTTTTTGTTTGTTTTGGAGGGAGAACTATTCCTAACACAGCGTGGAAATAATAAACCAAAAAATAAGTTAACATAAATTGAACAGTTAATTTGTCACCCCACCACTGCCAGACCTACAACTGCCACCCAGCTCCTACAGAATGTTAAGAGCCTTTTCCTGGTTGACCATCATTTTGTCCATACCATCTCCAATTTCCTGCTGGAATTAATCAAAATCATGATGAAGATGTTGCACCTTATCCACATGACAGTCAGGTCTGCTTGGGTGACAGATTCTCAGGGGTCACTTTGTGGCAGGGAGGGTGCTTGTACTGCCGCCTGTTGTCCTGGTGGTGATGGCCGAGTACTGCTGCAAGTCCTCTTCCATGCTGACTCACTACAAGCAGGATAGCTGTCCTCACGCTGCCCCCTTCCAATTCAATATTGTCCCATCACCACCACTACTATGTGCTGCTACTGCCACCACCTTATTCTCCTTTGCCTGCCACTCTGCCATGTGGTGGATCTTAAGATGGATCCCTTGACCGCCAGTCCCCAGGTGGCTGCCTTTCTTCCCACACCTCACGCTATGGCCCCAGATCTTATAGATAACCACACTGTCATCTGCAGGATTTAGGGAGAAAAACTCCCATACTACCAATCTTTGTGGCAGTGGATGGGGGCACCAGATGATGTGGTGAGGTGCTCTCCATAGCCGGTGACAGTGGTGGAGCTGCTGCTGGTGGTGGTGGTACTGGTAACATTGGTGGGTGGGTCAGAGACCACAGGCTCCTGCTAGAGGGCAGGGGCTACTGGGTTCTGCTGCTTCTGTTGCTGCTACTGCAAGGAGAAGAACAACTCCCATCCTCACCTGGGAGGGTGGGTTCCTCAGTGCTTCTTTTAAACAAACACCGGTTGAGGTGAATAACTGCCCCACCTTCTTCCCGAATTCTCATCCCTACCTCGTCCCTCCATTCTATTTATAATACTAATAAAAACTTTCTTTACAGAAAACAGATAAACATAAATAAAATACAGAAAGAGAGAGAGAGACAAACACACACACACACACACACACACACACACACACAACTATCTAAACTTACAAAAAAAATATTTTACACAAACAAATGATCTCAGTACAGAAAAATAAAGAAAGGAATTAGTGGGAAGTGGAACTATCAAACTAAATGATATTTTTGACAAACCAGTCTAAATCACTGAACTCTCCTGCTCTGGTGTGTCTCAATCAGCTGTAATTGCGAAATGAAACTGAATCATTCCACTTCAGTAGGGAGGCAGTATAGTGCAGTGGTTTAAGGTTCTGAGCTGCAAATCTGGAGACCTGAGTTTGAATCCCACAGCCCCCCACTTGCATATACTGTGTGACCTAAGCAAGTCACTTAACTTCCCTGTGCTCCCAGGTTGCACCTCAAAAAAGCTTTCAGCTTAGTGCGCCTTACCTGGTTAAACAATTGGAAAAAAAAACTTCCTGCCTGACTGGAGTATCCCATGTGACCTGCAGAAAGTAAATCATGTGACAAACCTTTTTCAATAACTCGACATTAATTACACAAGTTGAAGTTAACTTTGAAGTTAGCCAGCAACGTTTTGTCATTAAAGCCAATTTTGTGAATTTTACATGGGACGAAACTGGCAACTCTGCAGGAAATTCGCCAGTGGAATTAAACTGCAACATCTCTAGTCTTGAATTTCAGAAAGGCAGATTTTGCAGAACTAGAGGTATGCCTGAAGGAAGCACTTGAGAGTAAAATTGGAAAATGGGAGAGGTGGATGCAAAGGCACAATGGGCTCATCTTAAGGATGCCATAATATAAGCCATGAACCTATGTGTTGGGGAAATTAGGAAACAAAGAGGAAGAGGAAACATTCTGGTTCTCCAAAGAGGCAGCAGGAGGTGTGATAGAAAAAGATTAGCATTCAGAAAGTACAAGGAATCACAGAGGGATGAGGACAGAGGAAAATATCTGGAAATGCTAAAAAGGTGAGGAAGGCAGTCAGAAAGTCAAAGCACAGACAGAGGAGAAAATGGCACAGGCAATAAAGAAAGGAGACGATCTTTTCTAGATACATCAGAGAAAAGAGAAAGACAAGGGGTGGATTGTGATAAAAAAGAAGGGGGTTAGCAGAGGGGGACCAAGAAAAGGTTGAAATCCTGAACAAATATTTGTGTTCACTATTCAAGGTAGAAAAGGAAGAGAGGGTCCACAGCTAGGTGAAAATGCACAAAGGTGAAGGTATTGACACAGGTCTGTTCACAGTGGAGGGGTCCTAAAGGAACTAGGAAAATTGAAAGTAGATAAAGCAATGGGATTGGACGGAATACACATTAGAATTCTAAAAGAACTAGAAAAGCACAAGCAGCAACACTGATGGCCTTATTCAACAAATCGCTTGAAACACGGGTGGTGCCAGCAGACTGGAAAAGGGCAAATGTCCTTCTCCATAATATAAGAGCAGAAGTAGAGAGGAGCTGGTAACTACGGCCAGTCAGTCTAACCTCAGAGGTGGGTAAGTTGATGGAATCATTACTCAAAGGTAAGACTGTGGCATACCTTGAATCCAAAGCAGCATGGTTTCATGGCAGGCACGTCTTGCCAAACAAACTTAATAAGTTCTTCAACTGGGTGATGGGGAGATTAATCAGGGAGGAGCAGTAGATGTGGCTTACCTGGGTTTTAGTAAAGCCTTCAATACATCCCCACACAGCCAGGCTAGTAAACAAGATTAAACTGCCTGGGATTTGATCAGGAGTGGTAAACTGGATTAGAAATTGGTTGAGCGGTAGGATACGAAAGATGATAGTGAATGGGAGTTCAGTCTACCGAGAGGAGGTGACCAGCGGGGTGCCTCAGGGCTGGGTAGTGGCCCAGTCCTTTTAATGTCTTCATAAGCAACATTGTGGAAGGGCTGGCAGGAAAGGTGTGCCTCTTTGCAGACAATACAAAGATCTGCAATAGGGTTGACATGCCAGTAGGAGTGGAGAAAATGAGAAGGGACCTGAGCAACCTGGAAGAATAGTCAAACAGATGGTAGCTGAGATTCCATGCAAAAAGTGTAAAATTATGGACTTACAGCACAGGAACCTGAGGAAAGAGTGCTCAATGGGGGAGTAACTGTCAGCCACCATGAAGGAAAGGGATCTGGGAGTGATTACATCTGATGACCTAAAAGTGATGGTCACTGTGAAAAGGAGGTAAGAAGGGCCAGTGGCATGTTAGGGTGTATGGGAGGGCATCACCAGCAGTAAAGGGAGGTGGTGATGTCACTGTACAGATCACTGCTGAGACCCAATATGGAGTACAGTGTCCACTTTGAGGCCTCTATCTCAGGAAAGACATGGACAGGGTGCAGGCTGTCCAGAGAAGGGCTACAAAATGGTACAGGAGCTGCACCAGAAGTCATATGAAGAGAGGCTGAAAGGCTCTGTATGTATTCTCTGAAATGAGGAGACAGAGAGGGGACATGAGAGACATTTGAATACCTAAAAGGATAAATAAGGTATAGGAGAGGAGCATATTTTGGGAATAGAGGGTGCACTAGAACTAGGGACATAGTTTGAAGGAGTAGAGTCAGGCAATGTGAGGAAGTACTGCCTTCCTGCTGAACCTGAATAAGACCGAGGTGCTGGTGGTGGACCCAAGTTGGCGGGGTAGGTATGAGGGCTGGGCAGACATCGGGTTTATGGCTTGATGGTGTCCAGCTTATCACCTCAGACCAGGTGAGAAACCTGGGCATTATTTCTAATGATGGCTTGACTCTGAGATCTCATGGTCAAATCCTCTTTTACCACCTGAGGAATATCGCCTGGGTGAAACACCTGGGTCCTCCGGATGATCTACCAACTTTGGTCCACGCCTTCATCACCACCTGCCCAGATTACTGCAATGCACTCTACCTAGGGCTTCCAGGGTGATATCCACTGCTTGCAGCTGGTGCAGAACGTGGCAGCCAGGCTTCTGACTGGCACATCCAGGGCTAGTCATATTACTCCGTGCTGCATGAACTGCACTGGCTGCCTGCTCAGTGGCAGATCACCTTAGTGCTTGCTGACTTTTAAAGCCCTACATGATCAAGGACCCAGCTATCTGAAAGATCTTCCAACTCCCTACTGCCCTGCTGTCCTGTCCGGATCCACCGATGAGAGATTGCTAGAGATTCCCCAGGGTGCATCTGAAAACCTCTGGTGCTCGAGCTTTTCCTTTGCGGTTCCCACCCTGTGGAATTCCTCTACCTCTTCAGTTAAGAGAATGTCTGACCATTGAAAGTTTTAAAGTTGAATTTAAAACCTATCTTTTAGCCAGGCTTTTCCTTGATGTGTTTAATTTAGATTATCATATCTGTAATACTGTTTAGTTATTTATATTATTGTTACTGTTTTATTTCTTTGTTAAAGCACCTTGGTTTTGGATAGGCACTATATAAATAAAGTTTTAATTACTTACTTATTTACTTACTTCTTTACAGAAAGGGTGGTGGATGCTTGAATAGCTTCCCACAAGGGTGGTGGGGAAAATGGTGGAGGAATTCAAAAAGTGTGAGACAGGCATATAGGAATACTTTAAACAGGGAAGGGAGAAAGACACAGATCAGTTACAGCCTCCAAAGTAAGCAAAGGTAGAAAAGAAATAGGCAGATTAGAAGGCCAGGCAGTCCTATCTGCCGACAAATTCCATGTACAGGTATTTATATATCTCTTCCGCAGTCATTGCTGTCCCTCTTGATCCCCTTCATATCATTCCTTTCATGGGACCATCCCTATATCTGGAAGTAACTAAAGTTCTCCCTTCACAAAAGGGTGAGATCTGCCCCAGGAATTACTGTTCAGTCTCCTTTCTCCCTGTTCTGACTAAGGTGGAGGAAAAAGTGTTATCTCAGCTCTCCTTCTTGCTTGACTTTCTTTCCTCACTTCCTTCCAAAACAAAGCAAACATCCCCTATCATCTAATCCATCTTCTGGGCCACTGACTCCATGCTAATAGGTATGGACTTGGTCATATCCCCGCAGACATGTTCAGGGTGGCAGAACTCTTTGACCTAGAGGTCAATTGGTCTATCTCCTACTTTCTTATAAATGAACCAGTTGGTCCATATTAGTGAAATGTAGATCAACACTCTGCCCATCAGCTCTGGTGTCCACCAGGGCTCCATTCTTGGATCCATCCTCTTTTCATTTTCTTAACGGATCTTCCCTCCATCTGTGTTCCTCATACATGTATATGTATGAGGATGTTACAGCACTCTTGGGTCTGGAGCCTCAGTCCATGAGCTTGAATCATTGTTTCAGTGGGACAATGAACATGCAAACTGGTTCGGCTCAAACCAGCTCTCATTTAACACCATAAAGAGTGTTGCCATGACTTTTGGGACTATGCACAAACTAGTGAGGCTCCATCATACCCCAGTCTTCATGACTCTGGATACCAACCCATTCACTGAGGCACCTGACATTAGGTATCTTGATGTGTGACTGGACTGAAACATAATTTTTGCCACCTGTATTGATGCACAACACATCCTGCCTCCCACTCCCGATTTGCAACAAAATGATCTTGCCAGTGTTTTACTATGTAGACTTCACCCTAAATGCATCACTTCTACCCTTCATTGCCAGGGCCAGATTTAGGGTTTTGGTGGCCCAGCAGGATTAGTGAGTTAATGGGGCCCCTACTTGGCCTACTTTCACCTCATGTGTCTGACTGTAGCTCATACATGCATCATTTTATTTCATTTTCAGTACAACCAGTGGTATATTTAAACTTTTAGGGATACAGCAGGGTTGGTCCTTGCAGCTTATCTTTCTGTCCCATTCATTACTGCCCATCTGCCTCTTATTAACCAGATCATAGCATGATGAGGTATTTCACAACATCATGATGCCACATTTGAAGGAGCTTCACAGCACTTTGTTGCCATTTTAAGAAGATAAATAGAGACTATGTATATGTAGGGTTGATATGCAGTTTTTAACACCTAGGTGCGTGATATTAGAGAAACCTCGAGGAGGCGAGCTCGAGGAGGTTTCACTAAGTATCACACACCAAAAGTGTATATAAAACTGCTTATCAATCCCCACAAACTCTTTATTTTTTATAATAACTGGTGCATGTTACTCGGTGGCTTCTAGAAGGGAGAGTCAAGATGAACGAGTGTTGCTATAGCAACACTGGTCACGCTTTGAATCTAGCTTTACTGAAGCCGCCGAGAAACTCGCCCTCATCGGTCTGTACTTAACAGATTTTGTCTTTTAAAACTGAGAACAAATGAGCTCTGCACCAACAGGCTAGATTTTTTCATAGAAACCACTTCTTTTGTGTATTTAGCGAACACTGCTCGTTTGAAAGGTACAGTTGCTCAAATCAGGACTTCTAGCACGAGACTGTAAAGTAGTTTTTCGTATCAACCTGCGGGTTGATACGACTTTTAACAGCTCTCAAATGGGTTGATAACTGGGGTTACCAGTTATTATTAAGATATAAAAGCATTTAAAAATGAATAAGGCAAACTGCTCTGGTTGGGGCCCCAATGAGCAGGTGACCTGGCAACCGCGAGGGTTTTCTGGTGGCTAAAACTAGCTGCTAACCTCTCTCCCTTCCCTAGAGGCCATTGCCTCTATCACTGCACGTTCTTTGTGTCTAAATACAAGATTGCCTCTGTTCTTTCTCATCTCTCCTTTCTGCCAGTTCACATCACAGTGTGCTGATATTCAAAAGATGGTGGGATTACTATACTAACAGCATTGTTCAAAAGCATGGAAACTTCTGCTAGGCAGATATCACTTTTGCAATGCTTCCCACCTGGAGAACTTTTACAGACAGGCATTAGAAGTATTTTTAGTGTGCTGGCCTCTTTAGAGCCAGCAGGGATCAGAGACAGGCAATGGGCCAGGGCATCATTCGATACTTTAGGAGGAAG
The DNA here is from genome assembly GCA_016271365.2 of Neoceratodus forsteri. NCBI lineage: Eukaryota > Metazoa > Chordata > Ceratodontiformes > Ceratodontidae > Neoceratodus > Neoceratodus forsteri. Next base: position 1,321,523,982 of record CM028132.1, read on the forward strand.
GGGACTAGGGTGGGAGATTCTGAGGACTACCAGGGACTATATCAAGGCTGGAGATAGGGTGGAGGAGCAACTGAACTACCAGGAAGGACATCAAGGGACTTAAACAATGATTATATCTATGGCCTGTAAGCAGGCCAGTTATGGGTTGGATGGAAATAAGTGTGAGTGACAGATGTGCTTGTGCACCACTGTGCATTCCAGTGCACCAAACAAAGATGTCCTTGGGTTCTTAAATTGAGATACTTGCACTGAGCACCATCTGGAATGCCTAATTTGTATTCTGACTTTTGTGCTGAGGTGAGTCATCCTGGTGTGGATAAGACTGCTTTTGAGAATAGCAGTTTCCGGGTTGATGGGGCCAGAGCCTTATACAGTAGCAGAGGAGTGGGTTGCTTTTGAAGGGTTTGTGTGGAATCTTCAACACAGCAAGGCTGGCTAGTGCAGTAACACAGGAATTTAGAGATGGCCTTGTAAGATGAGTAAACATTCTGTACAAAACATTACAGCTGGGATTAGCAAAACTTTTCATTTTTATGTTGGCGTGCTTGTGTAGCTAACAACTTGCAGCAGTGGAGATTTGAGGTACGGTCGCTGTTGGGCGAATGCAGGGCATGCACCAGTAGGTGCGTCCCTCATTCCCCAATCAGCCAGCATGCCAGCACCACACCATGCATAGCTAATGTGAGCGAGCACATCTAAGGAAAGGTCGCTGCAATGCGAGCAAAGCTCGTCACATGCAGTGGAACTTCCTACGTGCTTCGCTGCTGCAAACATGGCAGCACAATGGCCGCTCAACTGCCGACTTCAGGGGCATGCACCCCCACTTTTGTTGTTTGCTGACGGGGTGCCCAATCCCATCGGCATCCGTTACCCCTTTCCTATTTTATCGTGCCGACGGGGAGCCCACTCCCATTGGCATGGCATCCCCCTTCTTCTGCACTGGAGGTGCCCAATCACCCTCAGCTAGTGTCCACCACTCCCTATTTGCTGACAGAGTTGCCCAGTCCCCGTCGGCTACTGTATCCCCCCAAAAACACCTGTAACGAAAGAAAACCATCCGCAATGTTTTTGTTTTTACACCTGTAAACAGAAAACGGTCCCTCATAGTCTCCCTACCCACCACCTGCACCCACCCACTATGCACCCTGCCTCCCCACACACCCCAACCCCATACTTACCTCCGAGCTTGGCGCGACGATCTTCAGTGAACCAGGAACACGCCTGCACTCTTCAAACTGACCACGAACTGAGGAAATGCCGGTAAACCGTATAATGTAATAAACAGATTTTTTTCAACTTTGATGCATATCTTGGGCATTTTTGAATTTTTGCACCAAATTTTCAACATGGGGTTTTTAGAACCCTCCTCATGAATTCTGTCACTGTTATGACGTTGATTGGTCCTGAAAGGTGATTTTGCAGTCACTACATGAAATCACCTTTCAGGACTGATTAACACAGGACAGTGGCAGTGTTCATGAGGTGGGCTCTTAAAAGCCTATGTTGCAAATTTGCAGGAAAAATCCCAAAATGGCTGTTTTACAAGCATGCGTATGCACGCACGTAGAATTTTGGCGAATTCACAACATTTTCATGCCAGATTTTCAACATTGTCATTTTTCACACCTTCTTGTGAACAGTATAGCTGTCATTTTTCACATCCTGGCTGAAATGTGTTTCTGCACTTTCAGTGCACAATAGCGTGGTCGCTATGGAAATCAGTGTTTGGGGCGGATAACAAAATGACAGTGACACTGTTCATGAGCAGAGGTCCTAAATGCCTATGTTGAAAATTTGGTGATGATACTCCTTAAAATGACTGTGTTACGGGCGTGCTTTGTGAAGCTTGCACGCTTGCAGCTCGTAGTTGTGCATTTGTAATATTTTCACTCTGCATTTTCACCATTGGCATTTTTCCACACTCTTGATGAACAGTACAGCTGTCATTTACATATCCTGCCAGAAAGTGTTTTGCACATCCAGCGCCAGAATAAGCGCTGGCCGCTGTCGCAAATCACTTTTTGAGACAGTGTGAGGAAATGACAGTGACACTGCACATGAGCAGAGGTGCTAAAAGTCTATGTTGAAAATTTGGTGCCAAAAGTCCATAAATGGCTGTGTTACATATGTGTGCATTGGTCATTACCCACACACCCTTGTAACTTCACAAATTTGCAATATTTACATGCCACATTTTCAGCACTGCCATTTTTTACACCTCCTTTTGAACACTACAGCTGTCGTTTTCACATCCTGCCCAAAATGTGTTTCCGCACTGCACTACCAAAGCCAATGCCAGCGCGACAACATTCGGCATTGACAAATGCTTTAACAGGGATGATTTATAAAGAACATATTACGCCATCTACCCTGATGAAGTGGCAAAACATAAATGCTGGTTCTTGTTGTGGTAAATTAATAAATTATATCAAGTCTACTGCCACAAACAGGAGTGTAGCATTCAGTTTGGTTTGCTCCTGTGGATCCCAGCAGGCAGCTCACTTCTTTAAATCCAACAGTCACTGTCTCAGTGTGTGACTTTGAGGAAGACAATTGGCCTTCATGTGCTTTAGTCCTTCAGACCAGTGATGAAAGTGAGCAGGGACGCACAGGAACTCAGTTCCTGTACCCTTTTGCAGCAGGAACTGAGTTCCTGTACTTCTTCCTACTGATATTTGAAATGAAAGTCTTACAGCAGTAACATAATGACAATTTCTTGGCTTATGACATTAGATCAGTGGATTCCATCACACAGTTTGACTTACAGAACAATTTAATTTGTTTTAGAAAAACTTTGATATCTCTGATTGAGTGCGCATTATCTATACAGATGTATCTGGAATTGAAAGACATACAGAAACATAGATATGGACAGCAGAAAAGGTCAAATGGCCTGTCCAGTCCCAAGAGTTATCCTTCAGAGCGAGGATCTTAATTCTGCTTTTTATCTGTGCAAATGTTTGAGTTCCTGTACTTCTTGTTCACCACTTACACCACTGCTTCAGACCAAACTGTAAACTTGGAGAAAAGCAGAACTCAACTAAAACAAGATGCTGCATCAGTTTAGCAGTCCTGAATAAATTTTTCAAAGACAGTTCTAAATTTGGAGATGCAGTAGTTAAGAATTAACAATCTATTTAAGCATACAGCAGAAAACTCTCTTCACTTTATAACATTGTTACATCTTCATTTGCAGCAGGGATAGCAGTTGAAGGTGACTGCTTTGTTAAATGTCAACCCATGGATACATAATCATGCAAAATAATTTCAAATATTTTTGTGGGGTGGATGGGGTTTTGAAAGAGATATAGTACACCCTATGACGTGCATGCAACTCATATCGAATAGTCATACTGGAGACACACAAACACTTGATATTTAGTAGTTAGAATTAATTATTTACTGTACTTGACAGAGACAGAGAAAGGGAGAGAAAGGAAAATAAAACCTCTAGCCCTCCCCAGATGATGAAGACTAGTCCCATTGTCACTTCTTACCCACCAGTCAATTCTCACCTTCTACCCTTCCTGTCTTCCCATAGTCATCTTCGAAAAAAACAGCTGTTAATGGCATTCTGTCAGAGATCCAACAGCATCTTTTACATGGTACCCCCTTAGCTCTCTAGCCATAAACAGTCTTTTGTCACAAGTATGTAGAAATCAGTTCCTTAAAGGACAAAACACACTCATATCTCATAAATTTTACTTGTTTCCTTTTCAACAGATGACTCTTTTCCAGTAGCTGGTGGTGATATACAAGTTTTCTTTAGTTTGTTTTCACTGTTCTTAGTCCTCTGTAACTGTCCTGGGAGCTTCTATTTTATGGTCATTGAAATCTTATTGTCCATGAAAGCTACATTAACATATGAGAACATGAAGTCACATCACCCATTTATACCACACATCTCTATGCTAAAGTACAAATATCCTGAAAAAACCTCTGGAATCACACAAACTGAAAGCAATTTAATGTAAAAACCCTGTATTAACAGTCAGACAGTTTGCAAAGGTGAATGTGGTATTTCACACCTTGCTGCAACTTGTCTTGTTGAACTCTAATTAAACAGACAAGCATTCTGTGGATCCCAAGGGTGCTGCCACATCATATTCTCATATGCTAATGCAGCTGTCAGGTACAATGAGATTTCAACAATGAAAAATGGAGACCCCCAGGATAGTTACAGGGACTAGCATGAACAGTGAAACAAACTAAAGAATTACATATATCCCTAGCAGCAACAGGGAAAGAGTTGTCTGTTGGCATGGAAAAAAATAATATTTACATGATATGAGGGTGTTGTTTTCCTTTAACTAGCAGTGTACTGTTTGCATTGCTAACTCAGACTGTCAGCAGACAGCTGCAGCATCCTGCTGGTGGTGGTGGTGGTGGTGGCAGAGGGCAAGCAGTCTCACATCATTGATGGTGCTTGACAGATATATTGGTCAGTCAGCCTAGTTTAATCAATGTTTTCTCCTCTTCAACCACCCTCTGGAGTGTACTACAGATGGCACTTGGACTTAGCAATATGAACAGTGCACAGCAGGTTAGGGAGGGTCTACTAAGTCAGACTGGAACTATTGCTACTATCAGTCTTCCAGTTCCTATTCTTGACTCTGGATGCAAGAGTGGGGCTTACTTGCTATAAGTGGTCCTTTAGGAGTGTTGAGGTTGACTTTGGAAGGAACAATAAAAGATGGTGTTGAGTTACAGGAAGAGGTTCACTATTGTTTTTCAATGGTGACTATAGGAATATGGGTAGGTGTAGAGAGGGGTTGATTGGGGCTGGGAAGGGTGGCCCTGGAACTCCCCTGGCTTTCTGGAGATGGCTAGAGTTTTTAAATTATTATGCATGTTTCTTTTTAGGTTTATGTTGCTTTCCCAAGTACAAGTACCACAAATAATGCAAAACCACGAAGTCTTGAACTTCTTATTCATTGTGCTGCATTTTGGAATTATTGTTAGTCACATAGCCCGGATCAAACCCACTGGTTCACACATAGGTACAATATGGCAAGAATTACCATCTGCCCACTAATTTACTTCTGCATTTGCATACTGTAATTGGAATCTTTAGTGAGTCTTTTGGGAAGTTACATTTGTATTACATACATGATTAAGTAAATACACATGGACATGCTTTCATTGATGTGGGCATGCTCATGCTGGTGATAGAGTGCAGTGTTCAATACTCAGTAGTTGGCTGCAATGGTGAGCTGCTTTAAAGCATGCCAATAGCAGGAGAGTCTTCCTTTCACTCTCCCAGAGGCACAGGCCTTTCACTTTGTTTCAAGTTAGCTTAGAAATTAAGTATTGCAGGATATCTAGATTCTGACTTTAGCAGCTGTCCCTGAACTGGTAAAGGTGGCAAATAAACTATTTTTGACAACTGAATTGTTTAATAAAATAATGTTAAAGTTAGAACAAGTCACTCTTCTGATTGCAGATGTATTTTTCTAGATATACTGTATGCTGCTACAAGGTAAGTTCAAATAAAAAGGTAATAACAACAATAGTAATTATAACAATGGTATTTTAAAAATAGGCTGATAAAGACAATGGTGTCAAATGGGGTTTCACTGGGTGCCATCTCTAGTTCTCCACTTTAAAATATATCTTTAGTTTTGTGACTGATTGTGGCCCATGTACCTGTCAATGGAGTTGAATCAACCACACAAATCAGTTTCTTCAACTTCTCAGTAGATTTTATTTACAAATATCAACAGGGCCATCCTGTTCAGGCCACTTGCACTGAACGGCATCCACTTCCAACTCTCCGTAGGAACTGTGCCTCTATGTCAGCTCTTCCATGGCAACCAACCTGACTGCCATCCAGCCAAGAGATCCACAGGCCACTTGCCCTGAAACTTGCATCCACCTCCAACTCTGTGGGAGCTGCTTCGCCTGGCTCTTCCACGGTGACCACCCAACTTGCCAGCCAGTCCTGAGACCCACAGGCCACGTGTCCTGAACAGGCATCCACCTCCAACGTCTCCCATGGGAGCTGCACCTCTAGACAGCTCTTCCTTGGTAATCCACCTGACTGCCACCCAGCACGGAGACCCTCATGCCACTTGCCCTGAATGGGCATCTGCCTCCAACTTCTCCTATGGGAGCTGCACCATCTCCTGTGGCTCTTCAACGCGACCCACCCAACTGCCAGCTAGCCCAGAGACCCTCAGGCCACTTGGGCTGAATGGGCATCCACCTTCAACTTCTCCTGTGGGAGCTACACCTCTCCAACTGCTCTTTCATGTCTTCCCGCCCAACTGCCAGCCAGACCAGAGACCCACAGGCCACTTTTCCTGAATGGGCACCTGCCTCCAACTTCTCCCATTGGAGCTGTGCCTTCTCCAGCAGCTCTTCCATGGTGACCCGCCCGACTTCCAGCCAGTCCAGAGACAAACAGACCACTTGCCCAGAACAGGCGTCCACCTCCAACTTCTCCTGTGGGAATGTACCATCTCCAGCGGCTCTTCCACAGCAACATGCCCAACTTCTAGCCAGCCCAGAGACCTACAGGCCACTTGCCCTGAATGGGCATCCACCTCTAACTTCTGCCATGGTAGCTGTGCCTTCTAAACCGGCTGTTCCATGGCAACCTGCCTGACTGCCAGCCTGTCCAGATACCCACATGCCATGTGCCCTGAATGGGCATCCACCTCCAACTTCTCCGAGGGAGCTGAGCTTCCTTTGGGTGCTATTCCACAGTGACCCACCTGACTTCCAGAGAGCCCAGAGTCCCACAGGCCACATGTCTTGAATGGGCATCTGCCTCCAACTTCTCTGTGGGACCGAGACTTCTCCAGCTGGCTCTTCCATGGTGACCTGCCCAACGCCAACCATCCCAGAGACCCACAGGCCACTTGCCCTAAAGGAGGCATCCATCTCCAACTTCTCGTGGGAGCTGTGCCCTCTCTGGTAGCTCTTCCATGGCTGCCCGCCCAAAATGCCAGCCAGCCCAGAGACCCACATGCTACTTTCCCTGAACAAGCATCCACCTCCAACTTCTTCCATGGGAGCTGTGCCTTCTCTGGCGGTTCTTGGATGGCAACCCACCTGACTGCCAGCCAGCCCAGAGACTCACAGGCCATGTGCCCTAAACAAGCGCCCACCTCAACTTCTCCCATGGGAACTGCACCTTCTCCAGTGGCTCTTCCACAGCAACCTGCCCAACTTCTAGCCAGCCCAAAGACCCATAGTCCATTTGCCCTGAATGGGCACCTGTCTCCAACTTCTTCCATTGAGCTGTGTCTTCTCCAGTGGCTCTTTCATGGCAACCCGCCCAACTACCAGCCAGCCAAAAGACCCACAGACCGCTTGCCCTGAACAGGCGGCCACCTCAACTTCTTCCGCAGGAACTGCGCCTTCTCCAGTTGCTTTTCCACAGCAACCTGCCCAACTGCCAGCCTGCCAAGAGACTCACAGGCCACTTTCCTGAACAGGCATCTGCCTCCAGCTTCTTCCATGGTATCTTTGCCTTCTCTAGTGGCTCTTCCATGGCAACCCACCCACTGTCAGCCAGCCCAGAGACCCACAGGCCACTTGCTCTGAATAGGCATCCACCGCCAACTTCTCCCGTGGGGTTGTGCCTTCTCTGGTGGCTCTTCCACAGTGACCTGCTAGACTTCCAGCTTTCCCAGATACCTACAGGCCACTTGCCCTGAATGGACTTCTGCCTCCAACTTCTCCTGTGGGAGCTGCACCTCTTCCGGTGGCTCATCCACAGTGACCCACCTGACTGTTAGCCAGCCCAGAGACCCACAGGCCTTTGCCCTGTACTGGCGCAGCCTTTAACTTCTCCCGTGGGAGCTGCACCTTCTCTGGTGGCTCTTCCACAGTGACCCGCCTGACTGCCAGCCATCCCAGAGTCCCACAGACCACTTGTCCTGCATAGGCATCTGTCTCCAACTTGTCCTGTTGGAGCTGTGCCTACTCCAGTGGCTCTTCCATGCTGACCCACCTGACTGCCAGCCAGCCCAGAGACCCACAGGCTACTTGCCTGAATAGGTGTAAACCTACAACTTCTCCCGTGTGAGCTGCCTTCTCTGGTGGCTCTTCCACAGTGACCCACTCAACTTCCAGCCAGCCTAGAGACCCACAGTCCACTAGCCCTGAATGGGCATCTGCCTCCAACTTCTCCTGTGGGAGCTGTGCCTTCTCCAATAGCTCTTCCATGGTGACCTGCCCAACCGCCAGTTATCCCAGAGACCCACAGGCCACTTGTCCTGGTGGGCATCTGCCTCAATTTCTCCTGTGGGAGCTGCCTCTTCTCCAGCGGCACTTCCACGTTGACCCACCAAACTGCCAGCCAGCCCAGAGACACCCAGGTATGGACGCAGAGATGCAGCCTAGCCTTTGAGCCACCAGGCTTGAATCTTGGCACTGTTGGTCTCCATTGGCTGATTAGTTTTGTATCACAGTTCTTCAGCCTTGATCGGACTCTTTGCCTGTTTCCTGCTGTCTTATTCGCTACTGCTTTCATCTCCTAAGCTGCTTTCTTTGCACAAACGTTTATATTGCTGAACTGAATTTACTGCTCTGTATACTTTATTGAATTCAGCATTCTGTTTGTTTTTAATAATGCTTAGTGTCTACTCTGTGATATCTGTTGTCAAATATTGTTAGAGCTATAGACTGTATGCTCCTTTCCACCCTGTAACCTGGCCTGAGAGGAAGGAGTCACACTAAGTTCTCCATGGTACCCTATATCCATTCTTTAAATTTCTTCTATGTGAGTTAAGTGTCCTACATTTTATCACTACTTACTATCTCTGTCCTTTGCCCTGATTTTTCTTTATTTTTCCTGCCTTTCCTTGTGCTTGCTAATCGTCCCCCCCCGATAGCTCAAGGTTTTACATCTCTTTTGGCTTAATTTTAGAGCTCTTTTGTGCAGAGCCTTTGTCATATAATCCACCTTCCCACCTGCCTGGGGCCATGGGGATTAGCTGCCATTGTCTTTGTATTTTTGCTTTAAATTGACTGTCCCTTCTCTCCTCTGCAGGCCACTTGTCTGAGCTGGCTCCTTCCACAGTGATCCACCCACCTGACACCAGCCAGCCCATGTGCCCACCCTGCTCGGTGTTTTTATTTATTGTACAAGGTGTCACGTGGCTTCATATTGACTTTTCTATATGCAGCTTATAACTTCTAGCCACTAGAGGGCTATATCTTCTACCCTTGGCTAGTCTGCCTCTTATAGTTAATAGGAATCAGTGACTAAGTTTTGATTTCTCCACTTGCAGATTATACTTTACTACCAGCAGAGGCTTCTGCTTCGTGTCTCAGTGGTTACCTGCTGACTTAGCTCACATTATGAAGCCCACTCTGCCCCTCTACTGGCAGCCTCTTTGCTTGGCACCCAACTGTGTTTTGAGTTCTTTGCCTCTGTTCTAGATACTGAGCAGAAGTATCTTACTACTGCTCACTCTCCTTATCTCCGGATGTAACCCCTCCCCAGTCACACAGATGGGAGCTAACTCGAACTGGTACCCTTCTTTATGCTATTCTCTGCTATCTAGAAAAGTGTCTCTCTTTCACTGTCACCCTCACTGATATCCCTCCCTTACCACCCATTACTATCCTTACTGCTTCTGGCAGGGAATGGTGAAAACCCTGTCCCCTTGAATGTCCCTATGCCTATTCTCATACCATGTGGGCCTGCTCCTGGAGCTTAAGATAGTCCACCCAAACATATGCTGCCTAACTCCAAATACCCTGACCTTGAAACCTGGATAACCCTCTATAAGCCTCATGTCCTGGCTCTCACTAAGACTTGACTTAAACCGCACACCTCGATAATACCTACAAATTACTGGGTTATTTCTAACTGTGTTGTGAGCACCCTGGCAGAAAGAAGGTGGTGGCATCATCTTTACATCAGAGAACCCCTAACAGCCACCCTTTTGCTCTCATCAGGCCTGGTATCCCTAGCTAGTGGCTCATCTCAGAGTTAACTCTGGTCTCTTCAAAAAAATGAACCTCAGCTGTTGATATAACCCCCGAAGGGAACACACCTGGTATAGTAAATCACCTTACTGGTCTTGGAACTCTGTCCTCAGAGGGATGCAATTATTCTGGGAGATGTTAATCTAAACTGGTTAAGCCACATGAACTTGAATATGCCATTCTTCTCAAGCTTCATAGCCTGGTGCAAGTTGTCACCATCCCCACTAGGTAAAACACTCCCGGACTAGATGGTCACAAATAGGAAGGAGAGATTCTGCAGGTGGGGCCTTGTCTAACTCCATCAGTGACCATTCCCTACTTACATTCTTTGGTCAAACAAAAATGTCATCCTCCCCTAAGTACCTGTCATTTTGTAACTTTCAGAACACTGATAACAACAACCTACTTTATAGACGTTTATGCAGTTAATTGATCTGCCCTCTGCTCCCTGTAGGATATTTCCATGGCAGTGAACTTCTTCACTGAAGCCCTCCTGATGATTTAAGATAAACATTTGCTGATTACTACTAGAAGGGTGAGGGTGGGTACACCAGATGGGTCACAAAGGAGCTCTTGGACCTTATGAAAGAAAGGGATTCAGTATGGATTGCCTACAAATGATCACCCACTCCCATCCCTTGCACAATTTTAGGAACCTGCATAAATGTGCAAGCAGTCTGCCAGAGTGAGTAAATGCAGTTTCTACCAACAACTACACACTGGAAACCTTGCTAATCCTCGACATTTTGGAACACCCTTAGCTCCCTCCTTACTCCTCATTCTCATAGCCCTATAGTCCCTTAGATTCCCCACGGCCTACTGAATGACCATCCGGAGGTTGCACAAGCATTTCACTTAATGTTTACTGACCTCTCTGCCCACCTTTGTAAATTCCCTCTCAACAACCTCCCTCTACAGTAGCGGGTGAAAGTGACCCACCCTTTCCATCCCTCCCCATGCTTCCTCCCACCCCACCTTTTTATTTCAGAGCTACCACAAAAAGCTCACCATCAAGCTCCTTAGAGTCTCCTCCTAGGGAGCCCTGGCTCTGATGGCTTCTTCCCCTCCTTGCCTAAGCTCATAGCCCCTACCATCTCCCAACCTCTGATGTTCATTTTAACCTTGCCTTGGCCTCACCTACTATGCCTGAGCCCTGTAAGATTGGCAAAGCGGTCCCAATTTTAAAGCTGGGGACCCCTCTCTCTGGCAATTACCAGCTGATCTCCATTCTCCCCACCTTAGCAAACTTCTGGACAAGGTAGTCCATTGTCAACTCTCTGACCATATTGATAAGTATAACCTCTTGTCTTATCAGCAACATCGGTTCAGAAAGAATCACAGCACCTCCTCTGCCCTTGCCCTATTTACCAATCATGTCCTCAAGCATATGGATCGGGTAATGCCACTGGTGCGGTGTTTGTGGACTTGATCTGGTCAACCACCCGCTCCTCCTTACCAAACTCCACCAGCTTGGCTACTCCTTTGAGACTCAGCAATGGTTCCACAGTTACCTGACTGGCGCTCTCAGTCGGTGACTATTGGTACTGCCATCTCCCCAGGTCTGCCCATCACTATGAGTGTCCCAGGGCTCCATCCTGGGACCACTGCTTTTCTCCCTATTCATTAACTCCTCCTGCCAACAGCTTAAATTGCCTTGCCCTACTGTACGCTGATGATCTGGTCCTCTACCATAGTGACAAATCCATTCAAAACATCCTCTGTGCTGTCCCAAAATCATGGTCACTCCCACAACTGGTTCATATCTAACATGCTACTGTTGAATGAGAATAAAACTAAGGCATTGCTCCTTGGATCCAAACCCTACCTAGCTAATGCTGCTAAATCTTTCTCCTCCTTTTCGTGCTCTCCCATCTGGACCTCCACTGCAGGTAGCCTCTGATTTGAATACCTTGGTATAACCCTAGACCCATCCCTTTCATTCACTGTACACAAACACTGTAGTACATGGAATCAACCAAAGACTTCGCGGCCACTTATCACGTAAAGAACTATCTTACCCCGCTGCCCAACTTGCCATTGCCGTGGAAATCTGCTCATATTCCTTGACTATTGCTCTCAGTTTACTCCTCTCACTGTCTGCTACCCTTCATCTTAGACTTAACTTGGTCTATAATAGTGTCTGCTGTTTCGCATTGATGGCCCCTCCTCTACCTATCACTGTGACCTATACAAATCTCTTAGTTTGGCCTTCGCTCAAATGTCATTTCGACTATGCCCTTGGTAGTATCACTGATGGCACATTACATTATGGTATCATGTCCCTGTATGCTTCTTTCCTTAAGGCACGTACTGTCCCTAGGTGTCTGCATAATACTTCAGTCCCCTGTTGGAAGTCCACAGGGTCTCCACTGTTATGGGGAGAAAAGCTTTATCGGTTGTCACACCATCTCTATGGAACAGCCTCCTCCAGTTATCCACACACCTGCCTCACACCACTCCTTCAAATCCAACCTCAGAACCTGGTTACTTCTGGAATCCACCTGCTCATGCTCCTAGGGTGACTTTCCCACTCTGGAGTGCAGTTACCTCCACCCCACCCCTTCACTCCAGCCACACCTTTTTTTTGTCTCTTTTGTCTTTCTCTGCCCCTGAAGTTGCTCTATCACCCCCTCCCTACTCCTGCTTCTTTATGTCCCTTTTGCCTCCTTCCCTCTCCCCAGCTCATTTCCCAAGATGTCCTGCCTTGTCTTCCTCTCTCTTCCCTCCTCCTCTCCCTGTTACCTAGTTACATAGCAACCTGGTGTGTGCCTATGACTCACTGGCACTTATTTTCACTACTCTCCCCCATCTCCTACGATAGACCCTCCTAGGAATCTCACCCTGTCACTCACCTCAGTGACTAGTGCACAGGTGGATGACTCCAAACTGGCTTTTATTATTCCTACCTGCACTTATCTCCCTGCTTCTCTCATTTCACCTCAACCTAGGTATTGTTCTGCTTGCATACTGCTTTCCCTTCTAGGTTTTGTTTGCCATGTTTCAATTTAATATTTACTGCTGGTGCCAAATTTTTGGCTACTCTGTTTTGAGACTTGTAACTGTACATCATGCATTATCTCTCTGTACCATTGTTTACTCTGTCATGTATGTTTCTTTGTGATTTATCTGCATTGCCTGTAACCTGTTACTACTATTTGGCTTGTATAATATCTCAAATTGTTTGTTCTGTGCCATTGTTTGTAGGTCCGGTCATGCCTGAAAATGGTCCTTGGATCAGTGCACCTACCTGAAACAAAGACTTAAATAAATAAATAAAATGTTTCACCCCTGCATGAGCTTTATCAGGCATAGATGGCTACCTTGTTTAAATATTAAAAAACATAATAAATATTCTCATAGATATGCTAGTGCATAATAAATTATAGTATTATTGGTTCAATGTTTAGTGGGCTTTTTGAAAAGTACTGGCAATAAATAGCATCTAAAGCCCATTGCCTACTCTGCTTTGGTTATTCTAATTACCTTATTCCGTCTGATATTTCTTATTCAGATTACATTTCTCTAGAAAAATATGATAAATTCAGATATCTTTATTCATTTCTTCTCTCAACACAAATGTAAATTACTATTCATACTCAGTATTACTGAATCATGTAACTAACACAAGGAAGAGTTGGACAAGCTTCTGGTGGAAGCCATCCATAAGATGGTGACTAAAGGGGAAGTTCTGCTAGCAGGTGACTTTAATCTCCAGATGCCAATTGGAGCACTCCAGCTGCAGCGGCAGCCACAGATCGAGCAGGACATGCTGCACATGGCAAGGGGCTTGCCTCAAGCAGCCAGTGCTAGAGCTCACTCATGAGAGTGCGATTTTGGATCTGGTACTCACCAGAGGGACAGAATTGCAGATGTCATGGTGGGGAGGCACCTGGGGTCCAGTGACCATTGCAGGTGTGGTTCAAAATAGGTGCAGTGGCATAGTTGAGCCACACAAAGCGAGGTTCCTGGACTTCAGGAGGGCAGACTTTGCAAAGTTGGGGGTATGTTTCATCAAACCTTTGAGTTAGACAATAAACAAGAAAACCATTGTGGTTCTCAAGGACGTGGCTGGGAAGGTAAGAGAAAAAAGTTGGCTTTCAGAAAGAATAAGGAAACACAGAAGGAGAGTGACAGGGTAGTGTATCTGGACAAGCAGAGGGAGGTGGGGAGTGCAGTCAGGAGCGCAAAGGCACAGATGGAGGAAAATAGCCCAGGCATTAAAGAAAGATGACAAGATGTTTTATAGGTATGTTAGTGAAAGAAGGAAGACAAGGAGGGATCATAAAGCTTAAGGGGAAGACTTCGTGTGTGGAAGGGGACTTGAAAAGCAACAATCCTGAACAAATATTTTTGATCAGTGTTCACAACAGAGGGGAAGGTGAGGACCACAATTAGTGGCAGGAGCAGAGAGGTGGACATCTGTCCATTTATGGAGGAGAGAGTTCTAAAGGAACTCACAAAACTGAAAGTGGACAAAGCAATGGGACCAGATGGGATATATCCTAGAATATTAAAGGAGCTTAGGAGGTGCTGGCTGCACCACTGGCAGCCCTGTTCAATAAATCACTGGAAAAGAAGTAGTTCCAGAGGACTGGAGGACAGCTGATGTAGCCCCTCTACATGAAAGTGGAATCAGGGAGGAGGTTGGAATTATAGACCAATCAGCATGACCTCATTGGTGGGAAAAATAATGGAATCACTGCTAAAAGAAAGGAATGTGGAATATCTTGAAGCCAGCAGAGCACAGGATCCGAGTCAGCATAGGTTCATAGGAGGAAGGTCATGTCAAACAAATCTGATAGATTTCTTTTACTGGGTGACCAGAGAAGTGGTCAGGGGGAGTGGTGGATGTGGACAACCTGGATTTCAGCAAGGCCTTCAACACCATTACAAATAAAGGTTTGTAAGCAAGTTAGACAGCCTGGGAATGGGCCACAAGGTGATAAACTGGGTTAGAAACTGGTTGAGGATAGAACACAAGGGGTGGTGGTAAATGAAGCTCATTCTGAGGAAAAGAGGGTAACGAGCTGGTGCCACAGGGTCAGTTCTGGGGTTAGTCCTAATCAATGTCTTCATAAATGACATTGCAGAGGATCTGGAAGGAAAGGTATGCTTATTTGCAGATGATACTAAGATCTTTAATAGGGTAGACACTCTGGGAGGGTGGAAAAATGAGGAGGAACTAGGTAAATGTAAGGAATGGTCAAGAGTGCGGCAGCTAAGATTCAATGCAAAACAGTGCAAAGTCATGCAACTGGGGCACAGGAACCCGGGATGCTTACATGATGGGGAGAGACACTAATGGCAACCAAGCAGGAGAGGGATCTGGGGGTAATCATATCAGATGATCTAAAGGTGGCCAGGCAATGCGCCAAGGTTGTGGGAAAAGTCAGTGGGGTACTGGGGTGCATAGAGAGTGGTATCACCTGCAGAAGAAAGGAGGTAGTGATGCCTCTATATAAATCATTAGTGAGACCATCTGGAGTGTTATATCCAGTTCTGAAGGCCACATCTATATAAAGATAGACAGGGTGGAGGCAGTTCAGAGAAGGGCAACAAAAATGGTGCAAGGCCTGCACCAAAAGTCATATGAGGAGAGATTGAAGGACCTCAATTTTACACCCTAGAGGAGAGGAGTGGGGCATATGATAGAGACCTTCAAGTATCTCAAGGGCATAAATGATGTACAGGAGGGTAGCATTTTTCAGAAAAATAGATGTTCTAGAACAAGGGGTCATGACATGAGGCTGGAAGGAGGTAGATTAAAGGGTAATGTGAGGAAGTATTTCTTCACAGAAAGGGTGGTGGATGCATGGAACAGCCTCCCAGCAGAGGTGGTGGGGTCAAATTTGGTAGGAGAAGTAAAATGTTTAGGATTTGCATAGGGTAACCTAGCAATAGGTAGGACAACAAAGCCAGAGATCAAGTAGGGTCTTTGGATTGTGCAGATAGGGAAAATGGCTTACTAGGTGGGCCTGGTGGTTCTTATCTGCTGTCAAAGTCCATGTATATACATATTGTATATACAAAACTCTAGGTGTACCACCTTCTCATCAGTCCCTGGCTCTCTCCATGCCAATTTTAAATTACATTTTATGAACAGCATGTTTTTAAAACACCTTTGTGCTCCATGCCAGTGACATTACATGAACTATCATGTTATCTATTTTAGCAGTTTGTGTTCTTTATTTTACCCCAGCCTGGCCTCATAATCAGGGACACCCCGGACTCTTCATCCCTGCCCCATTTGGATTTACTTCCTACTCCTGTCCCCCCATGGCTTGGCCCATGCTGGAGCAGCCCAACCTATAGGATGCAGACAGGATCCTCATATGTGAAGTATGTCATACAGCCAGATGCAGAACCGGCAAGGGATTGGTCCCATCATGCTGGCCAACCATGTTTTCTTTCTCATATGCATTCCCCAGGAGGGTGGATGTGCACTGCAGCCCAGATATGCCCCTCACATGAGCCCACACACAGGATGTCAGTGGCCTTCACACACCCTACCCCTGAGTTGCTGCCACTGCATGCCCAACCCCAGCTGCAGCTATTGGTCAGTACTACACCAGTGCAGCAGCCTCCTTCCCCAGAGAAGAAGAGCAATCCTGAAGACACCCAATCTTTCTCCTCCACAGCTGACCCTCTGACAACTCGAGTTTGTTCTTGAACCTGGGTCATTGGAGCTGCAATAACTCTACCGCTGTACTTGTTGTCTGGTTCTAATTAGCATGCTTATGTAATACTTGCAAAAGACGGTTTGAAATCAATAACTAAAGTGCAGATTTTGCACATTTTACTGAAGCAACCTTATTATTCTCATTACCATCCTTTACTGGTGAACAATTACAAATTCAGTGCCTTTAACTCCGTAGTAGAGGTATCCTACATAACAACAGGTATACACATAGAAACATAGAATTTGATGGCAGATAAGGACCGCTTGCCCACCTAGTCTGCCCATTTTCCTACCTAACAGATAAGCTGCAGATCCTAGTTAATCAACAACCTACTTCCTCCTACCCCCACTAGGACTGCCTTATGTCTGTCCCATGCATTCCTGAATTCTGACATCTCTAATTGCATTGCTCTTTCCTGTTGTCCAGTTTCTAACTCTTTTGTCCACTATTGTCCATCATCTGATGTGAAACCTTTGTAAAAGAACCTTTGGCTCAAAGGTACCTGTAATCCTTGATCCAAATAAATAAAAAATAAATAAATACATTTTATTGTTGTCAGTATCTCACCTCCCATTGTGTACTCTTCTCCTGGGTTTTTGTTTCCCAGGTGCATTACCTTACACTTCTTTGAGTTGAATCTAAGCTGCCATACATTTGACCATTCCTCCAACCTTGCCAAGTCCCTTCTCATCCTTTCCACTCCATCTTGTCTATCAACCCTGTTGCAGATCTTTGTGTGATCTGAGAAGATACATACTTTCCTTCCAGTTCCTCTGCAATGTCACTTATAAAAACATTAAAAGGACCAGTCCCAGTACTGAACCCTACAGTGCCCCGCTAGTAACCCTCCTTTCTTCACTGTGGACCTGCTACTACTACCCTTTGCATCCTGTTGTCCAGACAATTTTTATCCAGGCTACCACCCAAGGCTGGCTAACTTGTTTATTATGTGTGGTCATAGCTTAGTGCTTATGCAACATGTAGATGGTTGTTGGATACAGAGGCCAGAATTAAGAGGACAATGTTTATTAGGTAGTAGTATAGAATGTTTGTGCTTAGGTACTTGGATGCTTGAATTGAGTTGTTTGATAATATTTGATGGTTTGGGCCTTCTCTGTATCACACCTGTAGAAAGGAAGCTTGGTTTAGAATTATGAAAGCCCAAAAGGAATATATATATATCAACGATTGTTCTTTAACTGAATGCTCAAGAGTCATGCATGACAACACTTAATAATGATAGGAATAGATGATCACCTCCTCCAACTCCGGAGAGAGGGTGACCAGTAGCACTCAGGAGAGGAAAACCCCTTGGGGAACCTCTGAGGATCCATGGCTACTGACCTGCCCATCCTTCTGGGCATACTAAAGAGAGAGATCCTAATTAAACTAAATTAATCAGCTAAATCTGAATTCTAATTTGTAGAATTAATCCAGATAAACGGAGCTTAAGAACTGAATTGTAAATGTCCAGTGAAGTAATTTCTCCTTAATAAAGTCTGAGTCCGAGAATCCATGTACAATTTGGAATGATGGAGACAGGATATGAAGAACCTCTTCTGGACTTCAGTTGATAGAGGCGTAATCCAGGAAATGTATGACGGTGGAGATGAAGTTGATGACTGACAAATTCAATACAGGAGACCAGACGCAGATAGTTGCATCCAAACTTGATGTCAACGAGGCAGGATGAACAGAAGTAGTATGACTTCCTGATTTCTAATAGAGGGCTTGTATAGTATGTGTAATGAGAGAAGGCTTGTAGACCAGGCTACCAACTGATGAACTCAGTTCTGATAAGTGAAGTATAGTCTTAGGAATTGATATGAAGGCAATGACTGTAGAGCTGCTCTGAAATAATGGCAAGCTGTAGAGGATAATCGGAGACACTGGTGCAAGGTATGAAGCATCCAAGTAGTAGAAAATGGTGAGCCCAAAAGTAAGCAAGTCAGTCGGACCGCTAATCCGAAGTGAAAGGTAGTAGGAGCAGGATGGCACCACTGAGGCAGATGAGAAGGAACAGGACGTGGCAAGCAGCCCTGAAGAAGGTGCAGCTAACCAACAGCTGGCGAGGTAGGAGAGAGAGGCGCTGATTCCCGGTATGGGAAGTGCAGTCAGACCCATAGAAGTCTGCTGGTAGAATATAGCATGGCAATTAGTCCCTCAATGAGAAGCGCAGCTTTTCCAGCAGCTGGAGAGGTAAGTAGAGAGGCGACTAGCTCAAGGTAACAGGAAATTGCAGCCAGACCTATGGAGGTCAGCCAGGAGGAATAGTGCATGGTATACAGCCTCCAGGAGACGTAACTTGAGTCAGTTTAGAGCAGAGTAGTACTGCATATGTAAGGCAGATGTAGAGAATGGAATAGTGCTGAGGACCGACGTATCTATTAGAGCAAGGATGGCAGGGATCGATTGAAGAGACCGTGGCATAGAGATGGCAACTTGACGAGGAATGGCATTCAAACTGTAGGTATGCAATGTTTGAGGCAGCAATAACATGACGAAACCTGAAAAGTCGAAGCAGAAGAGTCCTGGAAGGAAATAACCAAAGAGGCTGAGTCAAATGGAGTAGCATTGTCACAAAGTCCAAAGCGGTAGAGCACAGTCAGGATAAGGTCCTCATGAGGGGCGCAACTAAGTGTCCTGGAAAGAGGAAGCAGCAGCAATTCCACACAGCTGAAGCAGCAGGGCAAAGCATCCAAGAATAGAGGAGGAATGAAGAAACGGCCAGATGCGGATCCATAATAAAGGAGCTTCCAGCTGGCTGACACGGCAGCAGGTAGGCATATAGTAAAATGCGGGAATCCCCAGGCCCCAAGCCGGGTGAGGCAGAAGTAGAACAGAAGCAGGAAAACTTCCCAGCCCGAAGGTGAAGGCAAGTCGAGAAGCAGGTGTTCAGTAGGTAAACCTCCCAGCCCAAAGGGCGAAGGCAGGTAGAGAAGCAGGCAAGCAGTCAGAAACTCTCCCAGCCAGATGGGCAAAGGCATGTCTTAGAAGCAGGAGAGCAGTAGGTAAACCTCCCAGCCCAATGGGCGAAGGCAGGTTGTAGAAGCAGGTGATTATGGTGCAAATAAAGAACAAAGGGCTTCTGGGCCCATAGGGGAATAAGTCAGGCTAAATGCAATGGCTGATCTCCTGCCCCGCGGGCAAGGCAGGTTGCAGAGCAGAGGTAGATAATGCAAGAACAGCTGGACCATGTAGGCTGTTGGAAAGTAAGGAAGAACAAACAAAATGAGCAGCAAGGCAAGCATCCAGGGACAGTGATGTAAAATCCTACCATCTGAGAGGAAATCTGGAATGTAGCACATAGGATCCAGGATGAATGGAAAGTACGAGGCAAGGAGCCAGCTTTAGAACTCGGAGGAGTATGATTGGAGATGATATCCTGGAGTGTCCAAACTCGATAGAAGCCCAGACGGTCTGCAAGAAAGATGGAGCCGGCTTGGATTTTAGCTAAACAGAGGGCGTAAGCACCAACAATGGCAGACAGTACAGTTGCAGACTTGTTCTTCTTAGAAATGGAGGTAGCACTAAGCCTCATAGTCCACTAGCCCTCTGGGTGGGTATCTCGAAGTCTGAGAATGTGCCTCTGATGTAGGTCATTTGGCCATTATTTATGAAGCCTCTCCCTGAATTATGAAGCAGGAGATTGAGGATGCAGAGTCCGTAATGTTCCCTAGGTAAGGGACTGGCTGCCACAGTGCAAGTGCTACAATGGCAGTGGAGCCATAGAAAACAGCAGAAAGTAAAACTGAAGGGCTTCTCCAGCAGGTGGCATGCGCACAGTACCGACCATGGTCAAGACTCCCAAGACAAGCCAGTAGCAGGAATGGAATACCCAGAAGCTCAGCGGCCGGGTAAATGAAGGCGAGGAGGATGAGGTGAGATGAGGCAGGCATCAAACAGCAGCAGGAGAGGCGAAGCAGCAAGCAGAAGACAGGAGAAGGGCAAGGCAGTGGTTGCTGAAGGCAGCGGCATTGGAGCGGTGCAGTATGCAGGCCAAAACGGAGGTGTCAGGGAAGGACTGCAACAATGGAGGAAGTAGCAGAATCAAGGTACTACTCCAAAACTAATTTCAATAACAACAGGTGGTAGCCCCTGCCATGGTTGGTGGTAATACTGGCTTTCCTCTGTGCAGGAAAGATCCTAACTTCTCAGAGTTCCTGAGTTACCATTGCTTAATCCACCATCAATCTTTGTATACCATGGTAACAGATTGTCAGCATGCCACAATGTGTCTCTGAAAATAGTGAACTCCATCTGTGCCAGACCTCTACAACACAGACTTTTCAAAATGCTCTTAGATGAACTCAGTGCACACTACGGTTATGTAATCTTGCACACAGAAGTATGATGGCTCAGCAAAGGGAATGTGTTAAAAAATTCCAAGATCTCCTTTCAGAAATACATCAGTTTTGGGAATCCATAGGTGAACAGTATATAGAACTCACTGATCCTCAGTGTTTGAATGATTTGTCTTTCCTCACTAATCAGACATCCAAATGAATGGTTGGTTTGTACTGTGTGTTTTTTTTTTGGTTTTATTCAAAGGACACTAGCATACTGACAGACATGTACTGTGCACCAAGACCCAAAGTGGATACTTCAATATTGTTGAGCCAATGGTAGTGGGAAGGGAAACATTGCAATACATGTGGCAATACCACTCACACTAGCAGCAGGCCAACTGGGAAAAAACGCCATTACAAGTTGTTGTGCAGTTGCCATGGCAACCATCACTACCTCAAGTACCACAGGGTGCAAGCCTCCACTAATTAATACTGCCAATAGTAATGAAATAGACAGTCGTAGGACTTGAAATTTTGCCAGTTTCTAGATGTTAACTAATGAATTGAGGCATGTTTAATTACTACTTACTTTGGTACAAATAAAAACAGATAACCAGGTGCCTAATAACGTCCTAGTAATAAAAAGAAAATGTTAATTTGTTAAACTTATTGCTGTTCTTAATCAGCACTCTAAGTGCAAACATTTTAAGTCACATGATAAAAAGTATTATATTACACCAGTAACTTGTCACTACATCATACACTAGTTTTTTATTTATATTTTCTAGATGTTTTTGTGCCATTTCCTCCTGATCCTCGGGGCCCCAGCACACGGGTGTCATGTGTGCGTGATGCGCATTCACATCCCGTGAAGCTGGCTCAGCCTCTTCTGCCCCTCCTCGTGGCTAGTGCCTGAGCTCCCGCAGGTTGGAACCACCATCCGTCCTCCACTGGGTGGCAGCCAGTGACCAGGGATCCTCAATCCTCCTAAAGGACAGAGCTGCCTTGCAGCAGCTCAGTCTTGTCCTCGCCTCCTTTCTGCTGACCCCAACAACCCAGGCTTGTTCCCGAACCCAGGTTGCCAGTATGGAGTAATGTATGTTATCCAGCACCTCAACCTCAGCGCCAGAGGGCTGGCTATCATACACTAGTTTTTAATACATATCACTTCTGTTTTACTTGATTTGTGTTTATTTGAAGGTAACTGTTTAAATATTGCTAAACTTTTTACCAGCGATTTTCAGAAATGCCCTTTTTATTTTTTTTTGGAAGGCTTTCTATGTGAGCATATAGTTGTGGTAGTTATCAAGTAAGGCTGAGGTGGCTAACCCATAAGTCATGAGCCACATGTGACTCTTTAAGCAGTTTGATGTTGCTATGAAAGCCTGCTGAAGACACAGGCTAAATTCATAGTTTACGCTAACAGTTGATGCGTTGATCCTGCTATGTGCATCACATCATCTGCATTCACAGTGTATGTTTATCCAATTGTGCTAGCAGCAGCATGTTATTTGAGAATGGTTGTAGAATAAGTCATTGACCATCGATAACAGTGAAACTTAAGCACAACTGAGGCATATGCAAAACAAATGGTTTCTGTGAACCACCAAAGAAGGAAACGATAACTTATTCATATATCTTCAATGAAGAATGGGAGGAGCAGTGTTTCTTCATGAATGTTAGCGTAAATGTGTTTACCTCATTTGTAATGTCAGCATGTCTTTTGCCAAAAATGCAATGTTGAGCAGCACTTTACAGCACTGCACAAAAACTTCAATGGTGAATATCCTCAAGACAGCAACATTGACCAATGGTTAGAGGGTATGTACAGATTGGCAGGGTATGAATGTCTGGCCTATAAAGCTGTAGGGAAAGCTTGAAATTACAGCAGGTATGGTGTCCTTTTAGAAACTACACTGGACAAAGATGGATTAGGCTTGGATAATTCTCCTGGGCACCTGGGTAGTATATGTTTCCTTACTGATTCATGGATCCTACATATGAGTTGTCCTCAAGCTCCGTCTTCACCCATGGCATTATATAGTTATATATCCGTTATATAATTATATAGCTTTTTATGCGACTGTTTGTAGCACAGCTGATTTATGAAAATTGTTATAGAGTGAGTAGTTAAGATCATTTACTTATAAGTGCCAGTTTGTATGCTATCTTAGTGGGGTGGGGGTCCATAGAACTAGTCTCTTTGGGAGTTAAATGTGTGTGCTTAGTTCTGGTCGTATGATGATGGTGCGATTTACATTTATTGGCACCTTATTAGGCATCACCTGATCCGTTGTTATTTGGCATCTTTCTCATGAGCCTTTATTATGTTCTGTATAGACACGCTTTTGTATGGTGTGGTTGTGAGATGTATCATATGTATTATTTATGCACTTTATTCTCGGAAACCTCAATAAAGAAATAATAAAAAAAAAATAAAAAAAAGCAACTTAGGAAAAGTGAAAGTAGAGGAGCTGAAAAGTGCCAGGAGTGCTCAGCAAATGATTTTTAGTAAGCCTGCAAGCAAATCTAAAGCTGCAACAATTGTATATTTCAAGATACAGGTAGCAGAAATCCTTACCAAAAGAAGAAACCATTTGAAGATTGTGAACTAGTGAAAGAGTGTTTACTCACAGCTGCAGACTCATTGTTTGATGATTTAAAAATAAATTGGAAAATTTGAATCCTACAGTATGAAAGATGTCCAGCTTTCTAGGAAAACAATACAAAATGATTGAATACATGTCTAAAGATATTGAGGGAAAGTTGAAAAGATCTGGAAGCATGCAAGTGCATAAGTTTCCAATTGATGAGTCTACAGATGTTGTTGACACTGCCCGCTAATTGCATTCATTCAAACAATGTTCAAGGATGGTACTTTCAAGGAAGAAATGTTGAAAATAAGTCCACTGAAAAGGAAGACTCATGGAGAAGACAGTTCTAGAGATGCATAGAAGAAATGGAGGTGCCACCCAAAACTCATTTCAATAACAACAGGTGGTGCCCTGCCATGGTTGGTGGTAATACTGGCTTTCTTCCTCTGTGCAGGAAAGATCCTAACTTCTCAGAGTTCCTGAGTTACCATTGCTTAATCCACCATCAATCTTGTATACCACAGTAACAGATTGTCAGCATGCCACGAATGTGTCTCTGAAAATAGTGAACTCCATCTGTGCCAGACCTCTACAACACAGACTTTTCAAAATGCTCTTAGATGAACTCTGTGCACATGATGGTTGTATAATCTGCACACAGAAGTATGATGGCTTAGCAAAGGGAATGTGTTAAAAGGATTCCAAGATCTCCTTTCAGAAATACATCAGTTTTGGGAATCCATAGGTGAACAGTATATAGAACTCACTGATCCTCAGTGGTTGAATGATTTGTCTTTCCTCACTAATCAGACATCCAAATGAATGGTTGGTTTGTACTGGGTTTTTTTTTTTTTGGTTTTATTCAAAGGGACACTAGCATACTGACAGACATGTACTGTGCACCAAGACCCAAAGTGGATTCTTCAATATTGTTGAGCCAATGACAGTGGAAGGAAAACATTTCAATACATGTGGCAGTACCTCAACACACTAGCAGCAGGCCAACTGGAAAAAAACACCATTACAAGTTGTCCTGCAGTTGCCATGGCAACCGCCAACACTACCTCAAGTGCCACAGGTGCAAGCTCCACTAATTAATACTGCCAATAGTAATGAAATAGACAGTCAGGACTTGAAATTAAGCAATTGATAGTGCATGCTGCTCCTTTCTTGAATGGGGACAGAAAGCAACAGTTAGTACACAGCAGAAAAGGGCTAACATAACACAGCAGCACTTAGTACAGAAGAGAAAGGGCACAAAACTTATGCAGTAGAACTTTTGAGGTGTTTGCTACATTCATCAGACAGTTTTGCAAAAGTAATAGATCAATTGCTTACTTAAAATCTCGCAGACACAAGAAACAAAATGTAGTGATGTGTCAAGCTCTTAAATGTGAAATGGGCATTTGAAAAAACAGCTGACTCCACTACTAGGTGCACATTGCAGGGATATCAGGAGCTCTGTTGTATTACCTGTAAGTCACGCTCGTAGTAATTGGGAGAGAAATGCAATGAGCACACAATGGTGTTAGCGACTCTGTACATCTGGTAGATTGTCCTTCTTTATCCATACTACCCACACTGTAGATAATGTCGGCCACGGGGAACATGTGGAAGGACAGCTCATGGCACTCCACTTTGCAGCAGTCAATACATCACCCCACCTCACAACAGTACACCATAGCTGGGCTTGAGCAGTCACGAAAAAATGATAGATGACAATGCAGAAAAGAATAAATAGTGGAATAATCGCACAAATAATAATTAAAAAAACTCGGAGGCTGAAAGAGTGATCATGGAAGATCAAAGATCTGACTTGGAGGCAGAAAGTGAAGTTTTTGGCTAGCAAGCCCTAACGCCAATTCTCTTTATTAGTAAAATGGGTCGAACTCCTGACTTAAAAAACACAGATCGTAAGTCAGAGTGAGAAACACACTTTATTTGTAGGCATGCAATAAGCACTATGGGCTATACAGCACTGCTCCCATATCCTGCATACTACATCATGCTCCAGAACTGAAGCAGCACACATGTTCAAAGCTTCAAAGTATGTCGCTACAGAGTGAGGAGGAAAGCCAAGAAAAGGCGAATTGTGAGCAAAATAAAGAAAACAAGGCTAGGTAGGAAAACTACTTTTACTGAACAGAGAGTTTGTGCGTGATCTATGGGACTGTGCTAGCAGCCAGTATGTGGATGTTTCCTTTAATAACCTGAATCTTGAACTTCAAGGTGAAGGGAAAACTCTGATATAAATGATGGGATCAGTAAGTGCCTTCAAAATTAAAATAGAGCTTTGAAGACCCAGTTCCAGAAAGGTTCTTTTCATCACTTTCTTAGCCTTCAAAAGAAAGTTGAAAAGGGAATAAACTTTGTTCTTTCTTAGTAAGGGATCACTGTTACCAACCCTATCAGAAGCACATTCAAGTTTATAATCCTCAGGGACATCAAAACTCCTTCACATTTGAATACAATCCTTCAGATTGAAAGTATGTATACAAGGAAAACCTACCCTACCACTCAAAAGCAAGCATTGTAGTTAATGCTCCATTGAGGCACACGGGCAGTTTGCACATTTGCTCACACTTACTGTTTCAGTGTCTGTGGCAGCAAATCTCCTTTGATAGTCTGTTTCAACACAGTGCTCAAGTGTATACACATATGGCCTGAGAAACCAAACCAGGAAAGAGAATCACACAAAAGCAGATTCACACCCCACCTCACACTGTTTTGTTTTTCCAAATCCAAGTCTGTGTGCCATTATTTAAGTAGATTTCCGTGAGAATATAAATATTTTATACAATTTCAGTCAAAAATTAAATAAATTGCAAGAAACTGTGGATTTTGTGTGAAGAAGGGTTAAAATTGTGGATATTGTGGAAAAATTGCGAATGCAATTTTCCAATGCCCTGCAATTAACCCACTGGTGCTCCAGTCATGCTAACACCAATGTTGCTATGACAACATCTATGCAGTACTGAGGTGCTCAGAGAAAACAGTCCACAAAAAATTTGAACCAATAATACTATATTGGATGATGTGTTTCAGACATCACATCTATGAGAATATTTATTATTACGCTTTTAATATTTAATATTTAAATTTGGTAGCCATCTATCCCTAATGAAGCCCCTGCAGGATCAAACGCTTAGTCAAAGACAATGGCCCGTGTTGATATTTATAAATAAAATCTACTGAATAGTTGAAGAGACTGAGTTGTGTGGCAAACCCATTGATAGGTAAGTAAAAACATTTATAAAATATAACGTGATGTACAGCCTGAAAAATTTACTAAATATTAAAATATAAATCAGTAAAACAATGAAGAATTATTAGGCTTTATTAATGCCATTTTGCTCTGTACTCATTTTTACTATGTAACTTCTTGATATATCATGTATGATAGAACGATGTCCCTTAATTTAGGATTTGAATATCTCTTAGGAAAATACAAAAATAAAGTGGATATTAATTAAATGTCAAACTGCTAATAGTCACCTATTAAGTTATTTTCCTACCCTTTGATAATTTTTGCTTATTTTGTTGACAGTAAAGTGAACCAAGTAATAGGTATCAAATAAGATTTATAAATAAAAGTTGTTCATAAATGCTACACAAGAAACCATTTGAACTTAGTTAACAATGTAAGATAGTAATTTTAGATCAGAAGGAACTTTTATTCATTATTTCTGTCCCTAAACCTTATGCTACATAAGCAGAGACTAATAAGGTGCTGCAACATGTACAATAAGTTTATAGGGTGCTAAGAGGGCTTTTATGGATATAAGTATGTCACCTCACGTGTTCTTAGGACAAGAGAACTGTAAACCAAAGACGAGCAGTTTGGTGTCCTAAGGACGCAAGAGGTGACAGTCTTATTTCCATAAGTGGCTCTTTAGTGCCACAAAAATTTATTATAGATCATGCCACAATTAAAAAAAAAATACCTTTTTATGATCACTTTCTGAGGTACGAAAGTCTTGTCAGAAATCTGGTGAACAGGAATAGGGCGTGAGACAGTCTTGTGGAAATAAGAGTGCCTCGCACGCAACTGAAGGAAGTGTTTTGATTATTTGAGAGCATCACATGATGCTCCAATGATCTATAGTAATTAATATGGTGTCCCTAACTACCAGATTACCCAGGGTATAGTATCCTGTGATTCCTTAGTAAGCAGAAATCTGTCCACCCTTGTTTAAAGGCATGCTTTAACTGTTTGTCTGTCTTTTCTTGAAACGTTAAACTTGCTGAATTTTAATCTTGTTATGGTTTCTATGAGGTTTTATTATATTTTAATTTACCGCTGTATGTCCTTATTTATGTTTGGCTCCCAGAGCCTCTGGGATTGGGCGCCCTAGGTGCCTTATAAATAAAATTGCCTTGCCTTGTCAGTCTGTCATTGTCTGTTTGTCTCTGTCTGCCTGTCTCCCTTTCCTTCTATTGTGAAGAGTATTAAATACAACTGGGACTGCACATTTTATAATGATGAAACTGTATTAGATAAATTTGTTTCATGGAATTATATGACTTATTCATAGGTAGTACTTTGAGATTCTTCATAATTTACATGGTACCCACATTGTGTGTAACATAGTAACATGATAATGGAAGAGAAATAATGCCTTTTCTGTATGAAGCAGAAATAAACCAGTGTGTAAACGCTCTCAGAATTATAATAAATCAATTTATTCTGCCAGAAAATGGCTTATTCTGCCAGAAAAAATGAAAAACAGGAGCACACAAAGCAACAAATGACTAGCTACTATTGTGCTTCATGGTGTCCTGTCACAAGATTTGGGACTGGTGCCTGAGTGACAGCCTACCCCTCATAGTGAATGCATTTAAAGTTACAGTACTTTTTTACTTACTGACATAAAAGCTTTACTAATTTATATACATAACAAATGTAAAGGGACAATTATTAAATGGTGTGCAGTCTCAATGAATGCTGCATCTTAAAATTATGCGTGAGCCTACCAGTGGAGTGGTAGCAGTACCACTGGTGATGCTTACAGCCCAGATTCAGGAATGAGCCTGGGCCATTTGCAGGCCTGCCAGCTGGAGGAGGATCAACCATCCCATAAGACACTCTCCTCCTTCAGGGAGGGGTGTTGCATCCCATTGCTTTACAGCCACCTGGGTGACCACAGGTGGTGGAGCAAGGATAAACAACTGGTAGGAGGTGACCATTGGAGCACATCCATGGGTTCACTGAGCCAGGCCTCACCAGCATCTAATCCTGATGTATGCTCCTGGTTGGGGGGCATGAAGAGATCAGTTGAAAATGGTGCAGAACTGGGAGGATGAAACCGTTGCTGGGCCACCATGTCCCACACTGGACTCACACCACCATCTCCTATGGACATCATCAGTCTTCACCTCTGCCGTGGATGTCCAGATTGATGCAGGAAGAGATGCGTGGAGCTGAAGACATCCATCTCTGGTGGTAAGGCAGCACAACAGTGTGTTACTGCTGGGCTGAAGAACTTGGAAGGCTAGTTGATGGAGTCACAGATGAACAGGAATCGGGCATCTGGCAGTAGGTTGATGGAGATCCCACCTGTGACTAGGAGGATAAAACAAATTTAGAAAAATAAATAAAATGATACTGTGCGAAGAAAAATAGTTCTGAAAAAAGGTTGTCTAGTGCTCTAAATAATGATGACAAGGTGTCTTGTTAAATAGATGATAAGGTGGATAGTGGTGCCAACTATGAAATGCTACAAAAGTCCTAAATATGTTAGAAAGATATGATACAGAGCCCCAGTCAAGAGGAATAGGGAAGGGGGAGGCAAGTATATAGTGAGGTATAAAAGGAGAAGGAGGGGCTGAGAAGAGAATAGGGAAGCCAGGGAGGGGCAAGAGGTAAGGGAAGGGTTGTAGATTGATATGGACAAAGACATAATAGGGATTCTTAGGCACATAGCGATAGTATAAATCAGAATGATCTTACTTATAAATTCATAGTCATAGATACTGTACACAGAAGTACAGATTTTGTTAGCAAAAGGACCTTTAAACCCATCCTGTCTGCCTCTTATCCCTGCCATTCTGTCACCACTAACTCTAGTTGGTCATAAGTGTCACCCTTTCCCTGCCTCTACCTAATATGCCCTTGTGCTTATGCCATGCATGATTGAAGCTTCCATGAAGAAGTATTCCGCCAACACTCCTAAACTTTTACCCTCTTAGCTTCACTGCATACCCCATTATTCTAGTGCTCTTTCTCTGAAATAGACTCTCCACTTGCACCTTGTTTACTCTTTTGAGGTACTTGTAAGTTTCAGTCTCCTCTCGCCTCTTCTCTTCCAAGAAGCACATGTTGCACTCCTGCAGCCTTACTTACCTCACATGACTTCTCATGCAACCCCCTAACCATTTCAGTTGCACTCCTCTGTACTGCCTCCATGCTGTCAATGTCCTTGTGGAGGTGTGGCCTTCAGAGCTGGACACAGTACTCTGGGGGCTCACCAGTGAACAATGTAGCAGAAGCACCTCCTCCCCCTCCTGCTAGAAATCCCTCTCCCAAAGCTCCCCAGCATCAATCCTCTCCCACTGCTTTGTCACAGTGTCCAGTTACCTTGACTTCTTCAGATATGATGACTTATTGGTCTAATCCTTGCTTGGCGATTGTAAGCTACACTCCCCATCTTACACACAGCCTCTGTGTTCTGCAACCTTAAATACATAACCTTGCCCTTTTGGCACGGATGTCCAGCTTTCATTTCCAGACCATTCCTCTAGTTTCCTCAGATACCTTTGCATTCTCTCCACCCCTTCCTGAGTGGCAACCCTGTTACAGATATTTGCATCAGCTGCAAAGAGATACACCTAACCCTCAACACCTCTGCAATGTCTCATATGAAGACATTAAGGAAGACCAGTCCCAGCACTGAATGCTATGGCACCCACTAGTCACTCTCCTGTCACTTCAGTGACTGCCATTTACTACCACTCAACCTACTATAGAAACATAGAAGTTTACGGCAGATAATGACCGCAAGGCACATCCAGTCTGCCCTTTTTCTACCATATGAATGTGCCATAGGCCTGTACTCTGTCAATGGCCTATCTATTCATACTCATCTTTAATGCTCCCTTATGCCCATCCCATGTCTGTTTGAAGCCATGCGCTGTATTTATATCCACCACTTCCTGAGGTAGGCTGTTCCATGCATCCACCACCCTTTCTGTGAAAAAGAACTTCCTCACATTACCCCTTAATCGGCCTCCCTCAAATCTCATGATGTGTCCTCTTGTCCTGCTATTTTTCTTATATTGAAACATGTTAGACTTATTCACCTTGTTAATGCCCTTAAGATGTTTGAATGTTTGATCATATCACCTCTTCCTCCTTTGCTCTAGGGTATACATATTGAGCTTCATTAATCTGTCCTCATATGTTTTCTGATGCAGTCTCTATACCATTTTGTTGCCCTTCTCTGGACTGCCTCCATTTTGTTAATGTCCTTATGCAGGTGTAGCCTCCAGTACTGCATGCAGTACTCCAGATGGGGCCTAACCAGTGTCTTGAAAAGATGGATTATCACCTACCTCTTATGACTTGTGATACCCCTACTAATACACCCCAAAATCTTTCTAGCCTTACCTACTGCTTTAGTGGTCTGCTTGATGATTTCAGGTCATCTGTGATGATGATGATGATGATGATGATGTTGCCCAAGTCTCTTTCTTCCCATGTGATTGCCAGCAACTTCCCTCCCAACCGATAGGTAGCTTCAGGGTTTCTCTTCCTATGTACATGATCTTGCACTTCTTTGTGTTTAATCCAGTTGCCACTCTTCTGACCATGTTGCCAGTTTATCCAGATCTCTTCTCATTCTGCCCATCCCATCTTGATCATCTACTCTGTTGCAGATCTTGGTGTCATCTGCAAATAGACAAACCTTACCCTCAGTCCATCTGCAATGTCACTGATGAAGATATTGAAGAGTACTGGCCTGAGGACTGATCCCTGAGGTACCCTACTTGTGACTTACATCTCTTCCGACTGTATACTGTTTACCGCCTCTCTTTTCTGCCCACCAACCAGTTTGTCACCAGTTGACCAACCTCTGATCCACCCGAGCCTACCCAGCTAATTAATCAATCTTCTATGTGGAACAGTATCAAAAGCTTTGCTGAAGTCAAGGTAGGATACACCAACTGCACCTCCTTGGTCCACCACTCTGTTACCCAGTCAAAGAAATCTATGAGATTAGTTTGACAGGACCTTCCTGTTGTAAACCCGTGCTGTCTTGGATCCTCTGCTCCTATGGATTCCAGGTGTTGCACTATCCTTTCCTTAAGGAGTGCCTCCATCATCTTGCCCACTACTGAGGTAAGACTGACTGGTCTGTAGTTCCCTGCCTCCTCGCTGTTGCCACTCTTGTGGAGCGGGATCACATGAGCCCTTCTCCAGTCTTCTGGGACCTCTTCAGTGCTTAGAGACTCACTAAACAGTTCTGCTAATGGCTCTGCTAGTTCCACCCTTTGCTCCTTTAGTACCCTGGGATATTTGCCATCAGGTCCTATTGCCTTGTCCACCCTGAGCTTAGCGAGCTCTTGAAGGACCCTTTCTTTGTGAAGGGACTTGTGCACACCTCCCTCCCCTGTGTCCATGGTGCTGAGCTGTGGGCCCTGCCCTACCTTCTCCTCAGTAAATACTGAGCAAAAGTATCTATTTAGGATAGATGCTTTTCCTTGGTCCATACACTATCATGTATATAAACAAGATTTGTCAATGCTGAATGTTTGCTTGCTGGTATTAGCACTGGAAATGCAGGAGTTAGACAGATGCAGAATAGAAATGGCAGTGAAGTATTGAACTTCACACCAACCCCACCTCCATCCTGTAGAGACAGACAGGCATTGGGGTAAGTGTTTGGGTCATTGCCCATGACGTTCATGCTATGTCACCTCACCTTATTCTGCAGACACCGACACGTGTTGAGGTGTGACTTGGGGTGTTTGGCTTTATAGTCACCCCATTCCATAAGGATATACGCTGAAATGGGTGTAGCATAAGAGAATGGGGTGAAGTCTAGGCTGAAGAGTCCAAGGTACACCTCAATGCCTGTCACTGGGGAGGGGGTGGTGGGATGGCATGAGCAGTATAGTTGGCAATCCAAAGGCACACCCTAAAGCCTGTCACTCTGTACAAGGTGGGACGTTATGTTAGAAACCTAATGCCCCAGGCATTTGTTAGTATTTGCACTACAAATTTTTAACATGGTCTTTTGTGACCCTACCTCATGAAAGTATTTGGGAACTCTTCTCATGAAGAGTGGCAGTGTGATTTTGTCAATGTGTCCCGAACTTTG
Organism: Neoceratodus forsteri; assembly: GCA_016271365.2. NCBI lineage: Eukaryota > Metazoa > Chordata > Ceratodontiformes > Ceratodontidae > Neoceratodus > Neoceratodus forsteri. The sequence continues at coordinate 1,321,556,810 of CM028132.1, forward strand.
AGTTCCAACAGCGACCGTGCCATTCTGTGCCACATGTACGAAAACACAGATCAGGCAGGATATGAAGAATGACAGCTGTACCATCTATAAGCAGGTGTGAAGAGATGGCAATGTTGAAAATCTGTAGTTGGAATAGTAAAAATGCTTGTGCTTCTGAGCATACGTGGAATATGCATACGTGTAACACAGTCATTTTATGGACTTTCATCACCAAATTTTCATCATAGGCATTTTAAGACCTCTGCTCATGAACAGTGTCACTGTGATTTTCTTAATGTGTCCCATAACACTGATTTCCTACAGTGAGCACGTATTCTGCACGGAAGTACAAAACACATTTTGGCCAGGATGTGAAAAATGACAGCTATATTGTTCATAAGGAGGTGTGGAAAATGCCAATGTTGAAAATCCGGAGGAAAATATAACAAATTTAGTTACAAGCGTGTGTGGAAACTGTGCAACACACGCTCATAACACACTCATTTTATGGACTTTCATCACAAAATGTTCAACATAGGCATTTTAGGACCTCTGCTCATGAACAGTGTTACTGTGATTTTCTTAATGTGTCCTGAACACTGATTTCCCACAGCGATCCGCTGTTCTGCGCCAGAAGTGTGAAACACATTTGCCAGGATGCGAAAATGATAGCTATACTGTTCATAAGGAGGTACAGAAAATGGCAGTGTTGAAAATCTGGAGTGAAAATTTAGCAAATTATGAAGTTGAGTGTGCATAGCAAATGCGCAATGCACACTCATAAAACAGTGATTTTTTATATTTCCACCAAATTTACAACATAGACTTTTTGAGAGCCCACCTCATGAACACTGGCACTGTCATTTCACTAATCAGTCCCAAAAGGTGATTCCACGCAGTGACAGCAAAATCACCTTTCAGGATGAAATAATGCCATGACAGTGGCTGAATTCATCAGAGGGGCGAATAACTCCATCTTGAAAATTTGGTACCAGAATTCCCTAAATGCCTGAGATATGCACCAAAGTTGAAAAACCTTATACAGCTTACCGGCATTTCCTCAGTTCGTGGACGTTTTGAAGAGTGCAGACGTGTTCCCAGTCCACTGAAGATCATCATGCCAGGCTCCAGAGGTAAGTATTGGGTGAGGGGTGGTGGGAAGGCAGGGTGCAGAGGTGGGTGCTGGTTCAGGGAATGAGCAGAACAGACCATGAGGGACCGTTTTCTGCTTTACAGGAAAAAACCCATTGCGGGACATTTTTTTTAGGGCCATTTGGCACACTGGGGTGGGCTCTCACATGCCACTCAAGTGTTTTTGGAGGGGGCTGTAGATCGACAGGGATTGGAGGCACCCTCAGCCGGCACATGGGGTGGAGCGAGCCGAGGGGTTAGGCACCCTCGGCACAAACCCAACATTTGGGGAGACTTATGACAGAACGGTGGTGGGCTCCCTGTCGGCCAAATTACACTGGGGAAATGAAGCCGACAGAGATTGGGCCCCGTTGGCAAAAAAAAAATGTTTTAGGGCACACGATGCTGAGGGGATAGGGCACCCTGGCACAGGAGGGTATTATTGTTTGTGAACATGGCGGTGGTATGTCAGCTGCATTCACAAATAATATTACAATAGGCAACATTCTTCCCAGCAATGACGGGTTGCTCTCTCATTGTAGCGGAATGGCTGATGCTGCAATGATGAGAGTGGCCCGTGATTGCTGTGCAAAACATTTCAATTTGGTGCCACTTTTGGAGACTAGTGTCATTAGCAACTGTGCTCCATTGGTGCACCAGTGCCAAGCCCCCAAATGCAGTGCCTCCTTTGGCTGCCATAGTGCCACACCTCCACAACTTGCTTCTCTCCTAAGCTGCCACATAATGTTTCTTGCTCATGCACACAAGCAAACATAAAAAGAGTAAACAGAAGGAATAGTGCCTAAATTTGATTTATTTATGTGTTTGTTTGTGTGTTTGTTTGTTTGTTTTGATACCAGGTGCAATACATTAGGAATACATATGTCTATTTTCAGGAACAACCTGGAAGAATTAAAGAATTTACATATTCAGCACATTAATGATAAAAACACAAACGGAAAACATACATCAATGTGCGTGCACATATTTCAAAGCACTGTTTAGTGTCAGGAATGCCATCTAATATATGTGAGATGATACAAAGAATGACATAATACACTTCAAGAAACAATAATGTGTCATTCATTCATGCAATTAGGACCAAAGACATGATTGTAGTGAGGAATTTAGAGTACATCATCATCTAATTTCTTTTATTCTTTTAATATGATAATATGGATGAAAATCAATGATATAATTTAAACTGGGTGGCTTGAGTGATTCAAGGGTATACTGTATATCCATCTTGCTTCCTTCTGCAAGACTATACAAAGTCTTTCCCTTCATGTGAGGGGTTTGACATGTTTCAGACTCATGAATGTAAGTTGACTAACTATACAGACTAACGCTTAAGCAATATACCATGAAAGGTGTGGGTTATGCTGGGATTTCAATGGCATGTTGTTTAGTCACTAGACTGCAGGCTGGGTAATTCCTTGCATAACCTATACCTTGGCGGACATGATTATACAATGCCCCCTTTTTGACAAAGGAAAAACAAAAGAAAAAATGTTTATTATATTAGCAATTATTTTTTATTGTATTTATTGCTCTGAGAGAAAAAATAGTCCTTGCTTGCTAGGATGTGTCTTGGGTTGTTAGGGCTGTGAGCTCCTAATGGAGCTGTACACACGCATTTATGCAACCTACAGAAACTCACACACTCAATAGTATATACTGCGATGCTTTATTGCAACAGCAGCAGATGGCCAGCACATCAGTGAATTTAATGCACAGGCTCTAATCATGGCAGCAGCATGGCTGGTCAGGTCACAACCCTGTGGCATTATCTGTTTTGTATCATCTGCTTGATCACATTGACAGACCACTGAATCACCTCCCTGGCTGCAGTGCAGTTTACCACCATGTTGCCCAGCTGCCAAATCAGTTCTGCCATGCTGAAAATTTAAACAAATGACACTTATCCCCACAACAGTAAGCACTGCCAAAATGAAAGCAACACGAGCAAACCTGAGCAGTGACCACTCGCCTACGCTACTCTGTCACTTTCCATGCTGCACTTTGAGGCTGCTGATAGGACTGCAGTCATGTTTGTCTGTCTAGAGGATGTGGAATGCTGCCATTACCATTCCCATCCCGATCCCCGAGTAGCTGTTACAATGGAAGTGAGTTCACACTCTGAATGATGGCACAGAAACAAGCAGCTTTCGCTTTATTGTTTCTTTTAGCTACTGATTCTTTTAAATTGAGGCAGTGATTGGAAACATGAGAGCATGCTCTGTAGGTCGGAGTTGTGGTTGGGACTGGATTTCATTGTCAGTACATTGATTGGGTCGAGCAGGGGATGGTGTGTCTGAAATTGAAATGATAGCAGCATCTATGAAAACAAGGTAAATGTCAAATGTGAAAGTAAATAAGAAAAGAAACAGACGCACCACTATGTTTCTGACACTGAGTTGGGGGTGCATACTAATTGCCACTGCGCACTTTGTGGCACTTCATTTACTGTAGCATGAAGGTGGCTGCTATTAAAAGCAATTGTTATGGTCTAACAGATGAGCAGTTCCATTGGACACTATCACTGCGGTAAGCAGTGCGACTGCATTACTGAAACCAGTTTCATACTGTGTGGTGTCAATGTAAAAAAAGGCAGCAATTCGACTCTTGTGTGTTGCGAGCTAACAGGCTGCTGTGGGTCATGGAAGTCATCTCTCTGTGTTACCGGGTCGGTGCTTTTAGGTCAGTAGTTAGTTAAGACTGACCGTGTTAGTCGATGTTTGTTTCATTTGGGATTTTTGTTTTCATTTTTGTAATTTGGGTTCCATGACTACATTTCTATTGTGTTGCTGCTAAAAGTGCTGGTCCTCTCATCGGTTATGCCAGCAGCATTTCTGCCAGATGGTTGTTTAGTGAGGACTGCTGTCTTTAATAGTGTTGGGTTTGTAATGCTTGGAGTGATTTCAGGGGAGTTCCTAATGCAGCTGACTGGTGGCTGGCAACATTTTCTGTGGGTGATGCAAGGATTTACAATGGCCAGAAGGTGTCAACCAGCCAATCAGAATGGTTTATTTTACTAGCTATTGTATAATTCAGCATAACATGCCCCCATTCTGAGCTCAATTTAGTGTCCCTTTAACACAGACCTACCTCACGTTGCCATTTTAATTGGCTCAGTCCACTCCATCTGCGCAATCTCCTTTTGCTTTTACACTCTGCAGCCCTGCATCACTCTCATGGCTCTTCCAATGTTTTACATTATTTCCAGCAAGTCGAGAGCCCAAGACTTGAAAGAAGCAGTATGTCATTCCTGTCATATTACAATAAATGTGCACAATAATTATATTCTTCCTGAGACAAATCACCAGGGAGTGAATGCTACAAACTATTAAATCAGTTATGTGAGCCTTACAAGACCTTTCCTCCTTCCCCTGCAAAAGAAATCATCAAGTAAACCCACAAAGTTTTTCCTAATTGTTCCAAAATCACATAGTCCTATTTTTTTATTGTTGGAGACAACTGAGTGATTCCACCATTCTATAATTAACATTTATGTGAGAATTGATATACATATCACATGGGTGTAACCTAATGCTGTAGTCATATTAAAATAAGATACTAGAAGAAATCATAACGTGTACAAATGGCTATTAGACCTTTTCTTCCTTTATACATGTTCTTGTGACATGTAGTTACAAGTGAGGTCCTGATTCTCATTCACAAACAAGAACTACAATCATCACAATAACACTTCACCCACATTAGGTAATGCGCAGCATAGTTGTAAACTCTTTCTAGGAATTCATAGTTCATACACAGACTGGGGTGATGATGGACAGGTGCTTTACTGTCTCACAAGAAGGTTGCCTGCATCTATGTGAGCAGTGCAATTTGTTTAGATGGCAGCTCACAATGGTGCAAATGCCAAAACACATTGCATAGCCAGGAAACCAAGGAATGCATGAACAGTAAATACTCACTTCCACTGCAGTGCAGCTTGCCTTTACATGTCATGAAAGGTGATGCTGCAATTGCTGTGCACCACTCACAGCAGTGCAGAGCATTACATGTAAAAGGCCTTTATGCCTCTAAAATGTTCCTGTATTCTGATCCTAAGAGATCTGATATAAATCTTGGAGCAAAAGCCTGTGATGGCATAAACAACATCTGTAAAGCATGAGATCAACTCTTCTTGATCTTTCACCTATTGACCTTGATTTAAGGTAGGATATTGAAATTGTTCCTTTGGTAAAAAATTTGCATACTGAGCAACTGTGGCAAAAATGAAATGTTCTGGGTTTCAAATGCAGTGGTAGCAGTGGTAGGAATTTATTTATAATTACTGGTGCCTTTTCTCAGGGACCCAGGGAAATATAACAAAGCATAAACAGGATATGAACTATCAGAATAATAATACAAAATAAGAGCTGAATAAGTTCAGTAGGTAGCACACTCCTCTGAGGCCGGAGATCAGAGGGCTGTGGGTTCAGTTCCCACATCTGGCACTTGGGTTAATATCCCAGTACTGACACTGTAGTGCAGCATGAGAGGGTGCTACACTTCTGAGGTGCCGCTCTTCAATGAGATGTTAAACCGAGGTCCCATCTACCTGGATTGGTGGTAGTTCAGGTGGATGTTAAAGATCCCATTGCACTTATCAAAAGAATAGGGAATTTTTATTAATACCCGAACAATATCTCAACAAATTATATACAAAACAATCTTACAGCAAAATAGGATCAGAAATGGGAAAAAGAAAAACACATAAAATCATATAAATTCATACAGTCACCTGAAACAGTGAAAAAACAATACAACCCACCCTCCTTTTCCCCACTCAAAAATTAAGGAAGCAGCTATCTCTATTATATTTTTTAAGCTGTATAAAGCTGAACACAACTGCATAAGCATTATAATATGCAGTATCCTATATAAAAGAAACTAGAAAGTATATAAATACTAATTCATACAAATGCCCCAGACATAAAGAATACAGCATAAACCCCTTAATAAAAGGGTGAACAAATTTAACATGATACAGCAAAAATAAACAAAAAGAATTCCTAACACACAGCCATGTTAATGAATCTTAAAGAACAATAAACAGAACCTTTCCCTCCCTGGAAAGGTCATAGGATATCAAACCATTCCAAAAGGAACCCCATCCAGACAATGAAAGCTGATTATGCTTCTGCAAACATCAATTTCCCCACTTCAGATTCTATCATAATTACTAAAGTAAGCAGAGAAACAAACTGTTGCTGTAACAAAAGTCTACATCTACTAATCCATAACCAGTATAGAAAAAAACATGAAGAACTTGTGATACACTATATCGACTCCCAAGCTTTTCAGTAGAAAAGAAACCATAGTACAAGCTAACTTTTAGGGGCGGAAAGACTAAAATGTGTTTCCAACGTTTTTAAGGATATCCCAAAATTCCATGGCATAAAAACAATCAAAATACAAATGATCCATGGTTTCTAAAAGGGCAATACACTTATCCCTTGAGCAAAATGCTCTGCATGGATTTATGCTTTTGCTTGCTTAACATTAACCCTACCATGTATACCCAACCACAAATATCCCATATCTGTTGCAGAATACAAGAATTAGATATATAACTAGCCAAATTCAACTAACTGCCACAGGAAGGGCTGAAAACGGTGCATCGAAAAAAATTGCCCCAAAATCCACTTTATACAAGGCTTTCTTAGTAAGCTTCTTTACTAATTCCGCTGTATGTCCCAACATTTTATCTTATCAAACACTGACCTCCAAGAGCTCAACAAAGGAGGCGGCTTTTATTTTGATGTAGAAACTGTCCTTTCTGCCATTCACCTAAAACACCTTTCAAGTGTGATGTTAATGGCACTTCCCACAATTTCAAATACCTCTTACCACTGGGACCAAATTCACATATAAAATTCATTAAAAACACAACCGGTGAATCATCCCCAAACCTCCCTCTCTAATATCCAAATATAACGTATTCCTTTTGATGGGGTTTAACGGCCACCCCATACTCCACAAAAAACAGCGCATCAGGGTGTTTCCAATGATTTAGGTAAAAAAAATACTTAAAAATAAAAAAAAGGGATCAGATAAGTTTTAATTAAATAAGACCTTTTCTTCTTTGACAGTTTATGTCTATTCCATTGAGACACTTTAGTATTTCCGTCCCATAAAGCCATCTTCCAATTATCCAAAGCTCCCTCCTACCACCAAAATAAAGTCCTAAAATCCTACGGGTTGACTCTCAACCCAAAAGCGTCCCATGTAGTCGGACCATCTGGAAACCCCAAATATTAATGCATTTTGTTTTTCACCATTAATATGGCACCCATGATCCACCCCAAAGAAGTAAGCAGATCATAAGCCAACTCTATTGCCATACCATCAGGTAATACAAGACAAATATCGTCCATGGGCAATAAACTTGACAGGCAATAAGAGTCCATCTTTATAGCTCTAATCAAAGGGAATTTACTGGCACCTCAATGGATCTAAGCCAAACGTACAGTAAGGGGCTAAGCGGACATCCCTGCCTAACTCCCTTAAAATGCTATGAGTCCCCCTCTCCACCCGCTTTCCAAAGGGACAACATTAGCCAATGCATAACATAGCTGTACCCAATTCACTAACTGCATAGGTATGCCAAACGCTTCATGCATTCCCAGACATAGTCATGTGATACTTCATCAAAAGCCTTGGATTGATCTAAGCTCACTAAAAACCCCTCTGGTCCCCCACCGTATCCATGCTTAAAGACACGATCTAAGAAAAATCAAGGCATCCATCAGTTTCCTCCCAGGAACTGCACAGAATTGTTGTCTGTTAATCAGATTGGGCATCACAATAGACAGTCTATTCCGAGCTTAGAGAATATTTTAAAATCCACATTCAAAAGAGTTAAAGGTCTCCAATTACATATATCCGAATGATTCCCTTCTTAAAGAGAAAGATTAACAAACCTTCATACATTGGGTGGGCAAGAGCATATCTGAGAGAAACGAGTTATATAAAGCCAGTAACTCAGTTGGCATAATTCGCCATAACAGCTTATACAATTCTCCTGGTAAACCATCAGAGCCTGGCGAAACCCACTTTAAGAGACGCGATCACCAACCCCAACTCCGTCTCAGAAAAGCAGCTATCATACTAGTCTGTAAATCTTGATCAACTGTGAAGATCTGCTGCCACCAGCAACTGAGAGGTAAAACAAGAAACCGGATGAGGAGTCCCAAAATCCTGTCAACATGAAAATCCAAAAATCCATTATACCTTTGTTGTCCGACAGTAAACACCATCTTCCCTTCTTAGGCATGAGAATAGGCGACTATTTGCTCTAGACTACATGCCAAAAAGGATTCACCTGAGCTGATCTCCTGTGTCCCAAACGACTGCTTCTTAAGTAAAGATGCCATGCAATCGTATTGATGCGGCAACATTGACAACTTAATCTGAGTAATATCTCTTGATAAATCTAAGCCACATTCATATTGTAGAAATCAGTAATTGTAAAAGAACGGCGAAGCAACAAATAATGCTCATGTTTCGATTTAGCCAAACGATCATGGGACTGAAAAATAACCAACCAAGCAAATTTTAAAAGCCCCCACCAACTCCCTCTATCTTCATATAACCCAATAGTCATAACCTGATCGTGACTATCATTTCCAGATCCTTGATAACCGATGTAACACTTAAAATAGAAGCATTCAGCTTCCAAAATCCCGGACCTTCTTCCGACTCTGAGGGAAGTCCAACATTACACCAATCAAAACATGGTCCGAAGTTTCTACCGGAACATAAGGCAACCTATCGACATTTAAAGATTTCGAACAAAATGAAATCTATACTGGAGGCCAAATTACCTTTAAAAAAGTAGGCTTTGCTGAAGTTCTTCCAACTTGGTGGTAATCTTTAAACCAGCAAGGGAGAGGATTGAAGTCAAACAAGACTTATCACAATATTGTTTACCTGTTTCCCTCTGCAAAAATTAATATTAAAATCCCCACCAAAACAAATAACTCTTGTGTACAAAAATGGTTGAATTTGTGCAATAATTCAACCACAAAGATTTTAACTGGACCATACACTGAAATCAACCGACATGTAATACCATGTACTCTAACATCAACTAGCAACGCCCTGCCAGGTTCAATATCAACCAGCCTAATGAGTGTGACATCCAATGTAGTGAAGCAAATACCGACCCCACTACAGGTTTCTTCTCCGGAAAGACCAAACGTCACCCCAGCGCCATTGTTTCTAGCCATATCAGTCTCCAGAATCGAATGGAATCGAGTATCCTGTAAAGAAAAACATCGTAATTCAAAAAGGAAAGAATCCCAAATGTCGCCTGACTTTTGACATGAGATTTGATACTATTAACATTCAAGGAAGCTACAGTTAACGTAAAAGGTATTTAAGGGAAGGTTTGGACAATTTATTGCTTGATCTAGTTACCCGTTCTTAACTTCAAGTTGTTTATGCTTAGAAGAACTCCCAGGCATAATTAACGACAGCTTGCATACTGGTTATATTGGAATCCTGAGCAGTAACTAGGAATGCACTGTCTACCTGGTCACCCCAGGTAGATAGAATCAAGAACCTATTCACCAAAGGCAAGGGGAAGTAGTTGCAATACTATTCTTGCTACCATCAGAAGATAACAGGTTAAAATGAGATTCCTGCATTTCTTCCTCACCCCATTCTTTATCTAACACTACTGGAGTTTGTAAAAAACTGGCTCTATCCCCTGCCTCGAAGCTGACCGGATAGGGGACCCTAGGGGAGTCGTAAAGGCGCTAACCATGTCTTCCCCACATGGACCTGGCGTTAGGAATGGGGGTCGTCCTGGGATTGCTCATCTAACAATAGTCCTGTACTTAAAGGTGTCTTAACCAATGTATTATGGCCAGATCGTAAGCTAGAACTTCCATCATTCTAAATTAATCCTCCCCGCCTCTACCTCTACGCCTACCTCTAGCACGGGCCAGATTCCAACCTATCTGAATCACCTTTCATATGCTGCCTGTGCCAGGAGATGTTCCTGATCAGAGGGCTCGCAATATCAGAGTATTTCCAAGGGCAATCTGAAAAATATGATTAATTTCATTACATAAGTTACAGACCGGGGAGTAGTGCAATCCATTATGGAATGACCCAACATTCCACAATGAAAGCACTTGATCTGATCACATGAAGTATTCAAGTGAGATAAGGAACCACATTTAAAACAACTTTTGGTTGTCCAGCGAAAAAATAATACCCCTATCTCTGCCTAAAAGAAAGAACTAGGCAAATGTTGAATCCTTCAGCATCATGAATTAAACGAACTCGAATAGTCCAGCCCCCAGTCCAAAATCCATTCCATCCAAAATAGGTCTTGGCTTGTCTTGTATGTAACATTTCTTTCCAACCAAAACATAATATCTGAAATATTCACACCCTCATTCCTAAAAAGGATTGTAACTGTCTTAACCATAGGCTTTGTAATTGGGATAGCTTGAAATTCTTTCTAATGTTCACCATCTTTAAGGTCATAGTACTATCTCCAAAATTTGTCCAGGGATATCCTCGTCACAAAACTGATGTCGAATAGAAGTCTCCAGGGGGTGCATCAATGCATACACTTCAGCAGGCGATAAAGCCATGGAATCAATGAGCAAAACTTTCCCACCCAAAGTCTATCGGGAGCTGCTTGTGACTGCCCTCGGTATCTTAATCGAACTAGGTACCCACGCTTAGAGAGACTCCACTGGCTTTCTAAACAAGCCAGCAAAGGATTTCGTGTTGAGCCCCACAGGTCTAGAAGAGCTCACTGTCTCGGTAAAGTCTTACCACAATCCAATTGGGATGAGCGTGATACTGTCTCAGTTTCCAATACTGGAAGGTCTGGCATAGAACTGTCGAGTGGGGATAATGAAATCGCTTTAGAAGACTGAATAGCTAGGTCGCCTGTGGCGTCTGCGCACACATAAAATCACTAGCCTCACCCTGAGGTTGCGATTCGCATTGCCTGTAGCCAAGGACTTAGAATTTTCTCCATCAACCGATAAAATGTACAAATCTTCCAGTACTTTAAGGTGCGGTGCAGAAACCCCAGGGACAGGAATTAAGGGGTGGGGACCCACCTTTCCCCAGCCCATACCCAACCTGCCTTTGTAGTGCCTCTAGGGGTCCAAGGCTCTAAAGAGCACGAGTGTCCAGACAACATACTTGAAACATCTTCACCTCCGAAACAGTTTCAGATAGTGGTTTTACTGTAGCATTTCCAACCTGTTGACCAAAAACGCTTTCCTCCATCCAGAAGGACTTCAGAGGAACGCTTTCTCTTACTCCTTCGCATCCAACTTCCTCTGACATGAACGTAAATCTTTTTCTGCTATATTGATTAAATCCAGAAGGTTCAGTTTTTTTTGCAAGCTCATCTTGCAAAATTAATTCTGCCATGTCATCCATATCCACTTCATGCTCCAGGCACTCCGAATCCAAAACCTCTTCAGCAAGTTCATTTACAGACCAAATATCCTCTTCAGGCTTTCTCTGACCGTAGAGTGGTCTGGAGCCACGAACCCACTACCTTACTCTACCATCTCCTCCGACCAACTGAGGTCCTCCATCTCCATGAATGGACGTGACAGTGCCACCCGCTTCCAGAGTAGGCCAATTTCCCGTGTCCTGGCCAAACTTCCTCATTCACTAAAAAATACCACCAACAGCTCAATCTGGTTCAAGGTATGTTGGCATTCATCTGTATCCCTCCCCCAGGTCATGCCTGAAAATAGGCAGGATTTGTCTAGTGCACTTATCCGTCAACAAAAACTAAATAAATTTAAAAAAAAAAGTTCTATCTCCATATAAAATGTTATAAATAAGTTAGCTAGCAGAGCTTAATACAGTTCTAGTAAACATTTAGCTACACTTCAAATAAATAGTTGAGTGGGAGTTCAGCCAGGAGGGGAATTAATTCTCAAAAGCCAGTGTAAACAAATACAGTATCTCATCAGGCCTTTTGAAGGCCTCCGCAGAGAATGCCTCCTTCAGGGCTCTCAGGAAGGTGTTCCATAAGGCTGGGCTTCCCACCTCAAAGTAATGGTAACCTGAGGTCTTAATCTTGCTGTAGGTATTACAAAGAGTCCTTCCTCAGTGGAGTGAAGGGGCAGCAAAGGCACGTAAGGATGCAAGAGGTCTGCCTGATAGCCCTGACCCTACCATGCAGGGGCATTATAAATGAGCAAGCCCACTTTTAAAGGAGACCCACCATTTAACAGGCAGTCAATCCAGGTCAAGCAGTGCCAGTGTAACATGGTATGATCTTGGAAGGTTGGTCAGCACACTAGCAGCTGTGTTCTGCACCTGTTACAAATGCTATAGTGTGCCTCCACTGACCCCAAGGCACATTGTGTTGCAGTAGTCCAGCTTAAAAGTGAAACCAGCATCACCAAGTCTCCAGGTGGAATCAGGGATAAAATCTGCTAGATGTTCCTTAGATGGCAAAAGTCACCCAAACTACTGCTGACACATGAGCCTCAAATGTCAGCCTCGTACTGAATGACTCCGAAGTTTCCACTGTCATGGCGGCCAAAGCCCAGAGAAGCTAAGATGAAGGTTTGTCTCCCTCTAAGTAGACACCACGCCACCCTTTGACCTGGCTTGATCACCATGAGCTGCAAGTCTTGTCCGGCTTGAGTCATAACTAGCTCAATGACATCCATTTTTGATCTCAGCCAGGCACCTATTTAACACACAAACTGCACCCAAAATCCTGGGTGCAAAAGACAGATAGAGCTGGGAATCATCTCATGACAGTGAATCACCACTCCATCCTTTCTCATGATCCTCCCTAGGGCAGTATGCACTATGAACAACATGGATAAAAGGACAGAATCCTGGGTACATCACAAGGGAGGACCACTGGGATGAAGAAAATCTTCCATCATCACCCACGGAGTCCTTCCCTGAGATAGCACTTGAACCAGTAAATCACTTTGCCAGTGAGCCCTACATATTCTCTGAGTAGGTCCAAAAGCAACCCATGGCCCACAGTGTTAAAATCTGCAGACAGACTGATGGAACAACAAGTGATCACTCTTCTCTATCTCTCAGACTGAGCAGGTCATTGTGCACCTCAACCAGTGCAGTTTCCATGCTATGCCTTGACCTAAACCAGATTTTAAATGCTCATATATGTCAATGGCAGTGATGTGTGCCTCCACTGCTGCACAACCATTCTCAATATCCTTCTAAAAAAAAGTGGATTAGAGACTGGTCAGTAATTGGCCAAGACATCAGTGTCCAAAGATGGCTTTTTCAGAAGTGGTTTCACCAGTGCATCTTTCAGTGCCACTGGGAGACGACCCCTGAATGAAGCACCAGGCCCAGGTGCCCTACACAACTCAGTAATTCATAGAATCATAGAAATCTGGCAGCAGAAAAGGCCCCTTTTGGCCCAATGAGTCTGCCCTCACACCCTCCCTACTTGTCCCTTTTGTCCAGAGATCTCTACTCCACCCAGTGGGCAAACCCTTGTGTCTGTCCCATGCCCTCTTGAATCCTTCCACAGTTTCGTCCCTACCACCTTTTCCGCAGACTGTTCCAGGGCTCCACCCACCTCTCAGTTAAGTAACATCCTCTCACATTGCCCTAAACCTTCCTCCTTCTAATCTTAGACTATGACTCCTAGTTCTATCACTTAATTTTCTTGTAGATAAGCTCCCATTACCTTATTAATCCCTTTCATGTATTTAAATGTTTCTATCATGTCCACTCTCTCCTGTCTAGTTTCCAGCAGGTACAGATCCAACTCCTCCACCTTTCCTCATAGGGCTTCCCATGCATACTGTGCACCATCTTGGTTGCCCTTCTCTGAACCCGTTCAGTCCCATCTATGTCCTTGCATAGGTGAAGTGTCCAGAACTGGACTCCATACTCAGGTGAGGCCTCACCATGGATTTATAAAGGGCATCAGCACCTTCCTCCTGCTGTTATACCACTCTCTATGCACACCAGCATTCTATTCACTTTGCCCACTGCCTTGCTGCACTGGTTCCCCACCTTATCTGAAATTATAATCCGAGATCCCTCTCTCCTGCTCAGTCACCTTAATACACTTCGTGTGTAAATGACTTGCAGGTTATTCCACCCCATGTGTATTACTGAACACATTTAGCATTGAATTTCAGCTGCCAGGTTTCCAACACCCCTCCAGAATCTTTAGATCTTCCCTTGTGCTTACACCTAGGGTGTCCACCCCTTTGTAGATTGTCGTATCATCTGCAAATGGGTAGCCCTTCCCTGCAGTCCCTCCACTATACCACTGATATAGCTATTAAAAGGATAAGTCACTGGTCCGGTGGTGCTGAGGGTTCAGGCACTGGATGCCACACTCTCACCACGCTGGCAAACTGGGTTCGAAACACGACGGGTCGTCAGGGTCAGCAGGGAGGATGGGATCTAGCATCGCCGACTGATCTCCTACCCCAGGGAGGGTTAGGGATCCCACCACTCTGTAGCAGCCCCTGGTGACTACTGGGGCACTTCTAGAGCTGGTGCATTTAGGATGGACTGTGGCAGACATCGTGTGCCTCCGGACGCCAATGCACGTCCGCACTCCAAAGAACAAAATGTGGAGGAAAATGACTGGGCGTGAGCAAGCAGCTTGATAGCTGCGCTCATACTGCCCATAGGTCTGTCGTGGAATCATGCTGGTGTGGGCCTGACCTGGGTCTGGTCTCAGCCCAGCATAGGAAGGCATGTGGGGCCTCCCAGAGGATCAGGAGCAGCCGCACCAGACCACCCATCATGCAAGTGAGCCTGCTGCCCTCGGGTGGGGAGCCAGCGGCTGGATGCCCCACTGATCGCATCTACAGCAGGAGAGAAAATAGAGTTGTGATAAAAAAGTATTGGTCCCAGCACTGGACCCCCTGGGGAACCCCTCGCCATCATCCCTTCCTCCTGAAATGCACCCCATTTACTAACACTCTCTGGCTTCTGTCCTTCAGCCAGTACTCCACCAACCCTGTTATTTTGGTCCCATCCCCAGACTTTCCAGCTATTTACCAGCCGTCTGTGGGAGACAGTGTTGTAGGCCTTCTTTAAGTCTAGATAGACCACATTAACTGCCCTCCCTGACTGAACACCGCTATCACCCAATTGAAAAACTTGATTAGGTTTATCTGGCATGACCTCCCTTGTGTGAAGCCATACTGTCTGTCATCCTGTAGGCAACACTCTACAAGGTAACTCACCACCCTTTCTCTTAATAGCTCCACCATCACCTTACCCACCACTGAGATGAGGCTGACTGAATTATATAATTTTCCACCTCCTCCTGCTGCCACTCTGTGAAGTGGCACCACATCCGCCCTCTTCCAGTCTCTTGGCACCCACCTGTATCCAGGATAAGTTAAACAGCCTCTGCAGACATGCTGTCAGCTCTTCCCTTAGTTCCCAGAGTACCTAGAGGATGTAGGCGTCGGACCCATGGCCTTGTCCACCACAACCTTCCTAATTCCTCTCTTACCCTGTCCTCACTGAACAGGCTAGAATCTACCCTTATGTCCTCCTTCCCTCCCCTTAACTCCTGTCCCCTTCCTTCCCCCTCACTGTAAAGACTCAGCAGAAGTACCTGCTCAGAACCTCTGCCTTTTCAAAGTCCGCCCCGCCTCCCCTCCCCTTCACTCTTACTATCCCCGCCTTTCCTTCCTCTTATCTCCTACATTCTTGAAAAATGTTTTAGCTCCCTGTTTGCCCTGCCTAGCAATTCTCTCTCTGTTTCTGCTTTTCCTTCCTAATCTTCTGCCCTGCCACCTCTGCTTTTCCTGTAAATCTCCTGTCCTCTTTCCTCTGGGCCCTCTTATATGATCTAAACACCCTTTTCTTTCCCCAGATGCCCCCCACTTCCTGGTGAACCAGACTGGCATCTTTCTTTTTTATTCTTCCTTATTTCCTTATGCAGAGATCAGTGGCTTTCAGTAACCCCCTCCAATTGCTTTCCATAATTCCTCACATCCCTATTTTTCATTCCCCTACATTTCATCCCTGAATATCTCTCTCATTTTGGCAAAGTCCACTTGCCTAAAAGTCCAGAACCTTTGTGATGGTCAGACTTGTTTCCTTCCTGTCCTTATACTGAAACTCACTGTATTGTGGTTGCTTGCACCTAGGCTGTCCCCACTACAACTTCTTCCACACTATCCCCATTGGTGAGACCACATCCAGTATGTTACCACCCATAGTGGGTTCCCTAATCTGTGTTACAGGAAAACTCCCGGAGGAACTCTAGGATGTCTCTGCTCCTGACTGATGTAGCTGATGGAATATCCCAGTCAACATCTGGGAGGTTAAGGTCCCCGTCAGCAGAAGTTCCCACTTGAGTGCCATCCATTGAACTGCCTGCAACAGCTGCCTATCCACTTCCTCCCCTACATATAAGGTTTGTAAATAATACCAAGCCTTAATGATGTATCAGACCATTCTTCCAGCATGATCCACAAGACCTTTGCCTCTCCTTGTTCTTCCTACCCTTCTGTTGCCTTAATGTCATCTCTGATGTACAATGCAACCCCTTATACCAGCCCTATCCTTCCTAAAAGACTGTACCCCAGGATACCTACTTCCCATGTCTGATGCTCAGACCACAAGATCTCATTTATGGCTAAACGTCCAGGCCCTCATCCACCATTATGGCCTCTAAGTCCACCATTTCATTCCCCAAACTCCTGGCATTTGCGGATAATCCTTTCCACCATATACCCCTTCTCTCTGCCATCTCTCCCTACCTACCTGCTCCCTTATGTGGGGAGTGCTAGCTAGTCCATTTTCTCTACCTTTGAATCTCTTCTCCTTCTTGCCTTGTACTCCCCACCAAGTAAATCCTCTTAAGACCTTATCTCTATAACCTTGTAGACTCCCCCTCAGCCTCTTGCCCCATCTCACTTAGATATAGCCTGTCCTTCCAATAAAAGTCCTCATCCTCCCACGTCCCCCACTCACCTATACAGGTGACCCTTCTTTCCCACACCATTCACTGAGCCATTCATTGAACTCCTTAATTCTTTGTTGCCTAGCAGTGCTGGCACAGGGTACTAGCAAGACTTCTGAGAATGCCAAGGATCTCAGCTTTTCTTGCATCCTCTTGCCATTGCTCTAATCCTTCTCTGGATCACCTCCTCTTCATTGCTCAACAGATCATTAGTCCCCAAATGAATGACTAGGTGGTTCTCCACCACCATCACCATTGCGCACCCTTGCATCTGGCCTGGATCCAATTCACAAAAGGTTGGTCCCAACTCCAGGAGCACCTCAATAACCTTCTCCACTGTCACTGGTCCAGACTCTCCCATGACCATGGAATGCATCTGAAACATGTAGACCTGCCTCTGCAGGGCTGGAATGACCACCTGGTGAAATCCTGGAGGACACCCTGTCTGAGAAGAATTGAGCAATCTCCTTAAATTTAGCAAGTGGAATTGCTATTACTGGCTCCAGACAAGCTGGATGGAGAAACCTGTCTGCATTTCAAAAAACTGAACTGGTTGATTCCTCAAGGCAGCAATCTCCCTAGACAGAAATCCTGCCTTTTCCAGGTGAATGCTTTTGGTACTCACCATAGTGGGTAACTAAAGTCAGTTTGTCCTCCGGGTCCTGGATCTCTTCCAACAACTCTCCAACTTCTGCCCCTTGCCTTCATCTTTCTTAGCTCCCTGTTGTACCATGGCAAGCTAAGGTGCGAAACCAATGGACAAACATACATTGGCTACATAAGATTAAATGTCACCCAAATTACACAATTATGGGTCATCACAGCTTCCTCAGACTCCATGTCACATGCTGCCATCATAGTTAGTGTCCCAATACTGCCAAGTCCCTCAGCTGGAAGCTCACGTAAAGGCAGTACTGGACCATCTCCTGAGGGTGGACTACTAGGGTATGCCAGCGTTTCCATGAAATTAACACTACGAAAACCATTATAGCAACAAAATCAGCAGTTCGCTGTAATGTCATCACAGGACAGTGACACGGCTTTTCCAGGACTTGCGCCCTCCCCAAAACAATTCTGACCTGGAGCTGATTACTTTAAAACTGGAGAGTGTGGGGGGCAGAGCCCTTGCATGGGGAGTGCAGGGATGCAGCCTCCTCAAAAAAACATTGTGTAGTTTGTGGCACAATGCCGACTGTCGGCATTGTGCTGTCACTGTAGAGGCCTGACAGATTCTTGTTGAACTGCAGTGGTGGAACTGACTACAAGGTGTCCCAAAACAGAACCTGACAAAGCAATGATTTGAGAATTAACCAGATCAACCCAGGGTCAGTGGCCTTGAGCCCCAGAAAGAATAATAAGTCCATGTCATAGTCATGTTGATGGGTTGCAGAAGTAACACCTTCTGCGAAGCCCAGTGACTTCTACATACCCAGAGAAACCATGACCAAAATGAAAGAGCTGATAATTGACTCAAGCATTAAAATGGCCCAGTATACACCACCTAGGTGATTCCAATACTTACCCAGTGATGAAGTCCGTGATGTCCTGCAGAAACTCCCTTCACACCCCAAAGGCCGGTACACAAGTAGGATCCTGCAGCCTGCACCTGGACTCTCACACACAGCCATGCATTCAAATATGAGGTGTTCCCAACTGGTTGCATCATCAGGTTCTGCTCTGATCTAAAACAGATGGCCATCACTCTCCATGTAATTCATCCTGGCCAGTGCACTGGAGAATCAAGCTGGGATGGCTGACTCCAGTATCAGGCCAGCATCATCACCAAGTCAAGTCTCCATGATAATGGCAGATTGAATGAGGAATGAGAAATAAAATTGGCAGTAAGAGTGGCGTTAGTCATCATCTGTCTAGCATTGCACAGCCAAAGAGAGACAGTAGAGTCAGCAGGCCACTCAGTTAACTGCCTTCTCGGTTTGGTGGGATCCTGGGTATGGAAACTTAACATGTCTGGCCTCTCCCAAGTTTCTATATTGCCCCAGGGCACTTCCTGGTCCTAACAGTCTTAACAGCACCCCTCGAGCACTCCCCAGTCCCTCCACCCTTGCACCTCTTCCCAATATCCACCACCTTGCACTGCTAATAAGCCACTTTGGCAGGGGGTTCACAGAAGGGGATAGGTCATGGAGAAGGGGTAGGGAGTAGCTGAGCCTAGTAGCCTGCAATTTTCTACCCATTAATTAGTTCATTAATTTATTTATTTATTTTCACTTTGTTCACCTGGTAAGCAAACTGGGCCAAGGCCCATTTTCGAGAATGAGCAGAAGCCACTTGACAAGCAGCTAAGATGTTCACAAAATGACAAAAGTGCAGAACGGTGCATACAAAAACACCACAGAATATAAAACAGTACATGATAACAAGTTATTAATAACATTTGCAAACAGATTGATATAATAAGTAAGTTTTAACTCATTTTCAAAATATCCGTGGCCTTTTGGGTCTAGACAAGTTTGAGACATATTCTTCCAAATCTTAGATGCCTGGAATGAAAAAGCCCTCTCGCCTTTACGTGTTGTAATTTTGTGCAAACTTAATTGCATATTGGAGGAGGACCTTACTTTCCTAACCCCCTTCTTTTGCTCAATTAATTTAAATAATGCAGAGAAATGTTCAAGTTTAATAATATTATTCAACAGACAAACCAAGCTGTATGTAAAATTCAGCTAAGTGGTAGTCATCCCAATTCATTGTATAGAAAGCAGTGATGAGTGTTATATGGTTTTGTTGGATGAAACAACAAACTGCATTAAAGGTTTTGTTAACTAAATCAATACCATTACCAGTTAACATAGTAAATAAAACGAATTATAATACAGTGTTGGTAGAAGTTCACTCTTGCTATTGTTTTTCCTGGCTTGTCTTGTCAAACAGTCCTTTATTTTATATAAAAACTAGTTTTGATTTACTGTACTTGTTTTACAGTTTCTTTATGTGGTGGTAAATGTCAATCTAGGGCAGTAAGACTCTTAAATATTTTGACTCATTAACCTGCTGTAACATAATTCCATCCAAATCAAATATTTGAAGAGGTTTACATTTATTTAATTTGGGTTTTGAGCCAAAAAGAATGTATTGTGTTTTGCAGTATTTAACAACAGGTGATATAACTTCAACCATTTATTCAAGGTGGAAAACTGTCATTTAAGGATGAATTAATTTTATCCACTGAGTTTGAACTAGAAAGAGAATAATATCATCTGCATATAATAACATACTAGACTTTGAAGTGATTTTTACTACAAGATTTATATATAATGAAAATAACAAGGGTCTCAAAATGGACCCCTGAGGAACCCCTTGTTCTAATATATGTGTTCGGGACCATACTGGTTAACTAGCTTTGCAACCACTTATGAGGGCTCTCTGTCAGGCCAATGTCCTTCAGTCTCAGAGCAGCATGGTATGATTAACCAAACTGAAAGCCTTCAATAGATCAATCGAAACTGCACTGGTTAACTTATCATGATCCATAGATCTTAAGGCCTGATCCATACAACATGCCAGAGCTGTGCCTGTACTGAAGAACTTCCAAAACCATGCTGCTCGGAGAGTGAAGTTCATTGGCCTTAAGATATTCAGTAATTTGTTCATTAACTATTTGTTCTAACATTTTGCTCAAAAGAGACAATATTGATATAGACCAATAATTATCAGCATTCTGATGAGAACCAGACTTTAGAATAGGTTTATTTCAGTTCATTTCCAGTTTTGTGGAAACTCTCTGGTAATCAAAGAAAGATTATAAATTTTAGTCAGATGCCCATAAACGAGGGTTCAACAATTTTCAGAAACCTGGGTTTCAGTCCATCTGACCCTGCACTCTTGTTAACTGGCATCTGTTTTAGTAATTTGAGCACCTGTTCAGGGTAATTCTCTGAAAATAGAAAGAGGATTTGCATGGTCAGTTTCCATCAGAGCATTAATTGAGGACATTTTACACCCACAACTATTAGTAAAGTTTGAAAAATCTGAGAATTTAGATCACAGATTTCTTTTTGGATTATTAAAACTGACTCATTATGTTTAATTGAATCAGAGATTGTGGTCTTAACATGATCAATTTATGATCTAAAAGATGGCCAGAATGTTTTAGGGTCACTCAATGAATCCAACTGAATTTTTTAAAATATTCAGATTTGCACTTTGAATTACATTTTAGTCTGATTTCTTAATGTATGATATTTATTAAGATCAGCAATGCAATTTAATTTTTATAATTTTTCCACTGCATATCTCTCTCTCTCTCTCTCTCTCTCTCTCTCTCTCTCATTAACCTAAAAGTTCAGGTAAAATTCATTTATTGTCAGTTCCCCTAACCCTTCTGGTGACTAATGAGAAATACTTATTTTGTAGTTCTAGTAATGTAGCAACAAAAAGTCAATGGCAGCATTTGGATCCAGTATAGCATCTAGATAAGTCCAGTCTAAAGACCATCATTCAAATGTTCAAGGTCAAAATTATTGTAATTACTATAAGGAATATTTTTGGGGGACTTTAGTTTTGGTGCTGTTTCAGATGTAATAAACTGGGAGATGATCTCTAATGCTGTCTGGATAGGTCCCACATTCTGTAATCTTATCAATATTTTTAGTTAGTATCCAATCCAAGACTGCATGCAAGTTGTTATAGAGATTCATTCTGGTAAATTACTTAATTATCTGAGTAAGGCCTGCATTTAATACTAGTGTTTCTAGATCATATTGATCTGCTATATCCCAATTTAAATTGAAATCCCCCATTACTAAAAAACATGACCACCCTCAGCTCTGCAGGTGCAGCCTTCCCTAGGGCTTTGCCTCGCTCTCTCCATGGTACCTCCGGCTCCTGATTGGTCGCTGCTAGAACTGGGCCTGATTGGCTCTGTTCTATTCCACTGATGATCTTTTGCTGTATGACTCCAGCCCGAGTTTTCACATTTGAAACAACATTTTCAAATTATAACTTCACCCTCTGCCTTATTGTATTATGTGTACTTTGCTGTAATTGTGTTGTTACCATTTTGAATCACTGTATATTCACCAAGTGCTTGACTGTATAGCATGAGGAAATTACAGCTCAGTTTAGAATAATTTTGTTTAAGTTAACTTGAAGAATATTTTGTTTTCCCTCTACCTTTGCTATCTCCTTACTTCTCTCTCTCCAGGCTAACTCTTAGTAATTGCTGAGTGCCGGACTGGCTAAACTAGAAATTACAGCTCAGTTTGATATAAGTTGTTCAATCTCTTTTAAAAATCTATCTAAACTTGAAAGAATATCTTATTTTTCCCCTCTTCCTTTACTGTCTCTTTGCCCTTACCTCTCTCTCCCAGGCCCCTAACTCCTTGCCCCCCCTTGCCTCTCAGGGCCATCCCTTTTTGCTATTTTATGACTCCTTGTGTCACTCAGTTTGCTGCTGCTGTCTTTCTGTCTACACTTATTGGCTGCCCCACCCTCTGATTGCCTATAAAAGTTCACCCTGTTTCTCCCTCTATCTTCTCATCCTAGGAGGAAGCCCTGACCAGGGCATTCCAGCCCACCAAGGAACTGCACTGGGAGGTGGCTTTGCTCTGCAGCAGTCCTTGCATCTTCAGTCCACCCTCCAGCTCAGCAGGTATGGCCTTCCTGGCAGCTTTGTTTCCTCTCTCCCGATGCTTACTCTGGTTTCTGATTGGTCGGCGCTGGGGAACCGGGTCCTTATCAGCTCTCTTCTAACTCACTGCTGATCTTTTGCTGTATGTTTCCCAGCCTGAGTTTTAACTTGTGGGTGCAAAACTTTCAAATTATAACAGCTTCACCCCTGCTAATTGTATTATGTGTGTACCTTGCTTGCAACTGTGTTGTTACCATTTGAATCACTGTATACTCAAGTGCTTGATTGTATAACAAAAGGAAAGTACAGCTCAGTTTAGAATAATTTTAAGTTAATCTGAAAAAATATTTTGTTTTTCCTCTATCTTTGTTATCTCCTTACTTCTCTCCCAGGCTAACTCTTAGTAATTGCTAAGTGTCAGACTGGTTAAGCTAGAAATTGCAGCTCAAGGTTTTTTTGTTTTGTTTTCAAGTGTCCTGTTTTCATTAGCATATTATAAAGATTTGCCACCAGAGAGACCTTAGTTCTTTCAATTGTGGCGCCGTCATGCCTTACCATTATAGTCTTCTTCCCCAACTTATAGTATAGTCTCCCTTCCTAACTTAGAAGAGTTTCTCTCAATGGTGTTTCACCTGATATAATAAAGTCTGATTGTTTCTTATACTCTCCTGCTCAATCCACTACATATCTTTTCTCATCATGCCTCTAGACTCACTCAGACTACTTGTCCCATCCTCTCTCCCTCTGCCTCCCCTTCTCACCTACACCCTTCCCTCCCCATTATTACCAGCCCTCTCTGCCACACTCCACTCCACTCTCCTGTCTTCAGTTATGCTTTTACCCCATCTCCTCTTCAGACCTGGAAACACTGCTTCATCTGCCCTAGTGCCTCACTCTTAGCAATTCCTATTTACTGCACACTGCTACATTTTCTATGCCTCCAGCCTCCTCCTTGTCTCCACAAGCCCTTCTCTCCAGTCGAGCCAGCTCTGTATCTTGGTATTAGAGTGTAAGAGTTCACTACATTATCATTGCACTCCTACTCCTCTCTTCTGGAGACATAAATCCTAACCCTAGACCTTGCCCTCCAAGTGCCTCGGTGCCCCCATCCACTGCTCCAGGAACTTCCCATCACTCCTACTGCCTTCCCCATGTTCTAAAAATTCTTCACCTAAATATATTGTAGCCTTCTCCTAAAATTAATCTACTCCAGCCTCTTCTTGCATTGCTTGGTCCTGATATTATCATCCTGTCTGAAACCTGGCTTAACAATTAAATAGGTGACCCTTCTCTCTCCATCCTGGGCTATATATCCAACAATAAGACCAGTCAAGGAGCGGTGTAAGTGTGGCTATTATGTCTCCTCTTCTATTCAATTCACCACCTTTCTTTCTGCCTCTGTCCCGAAAGCATAGAGGTGCTTATCTGACAGCTCTTCCTCCCTTTCTCCATCCCTATATTTGTGGCAGGTGCCTATTGTCACCCAGGCCTCCACTCCTCTGTTGTTACAGACCTCATCAGTTCCATAGTATCCCACACTCATCGGTGAAGTTTATATTATGGGTGACTTCAACTTAAACTGGTTATCTCCCACCATGACAAAGTATGAAATGAAATTGATGCCTATAACTTATCACAGCTCATCCTGATCCAAATCAGATGAACTATAAAATGAGTAACCACTCCTTAATCAACTGGGCCCTCACTCACACCCTCATAGGGTCATTAAATCTGGTGTATTAACAGATGCCCTAAGTTATCACCTCATGACCTTTTGGAAAGTAAAATTCACAGAATCTAGGCCCCTCATAAAACCTTATTGACTTCGCTCACATAAATCTCTTAACCTCGCCCTCCTCAATGACCTAGCTCATGCAAACTGGCCCTATAGCCTCAGCGAACTCGATAGACGAAGCTGCAGAATATTTTAAAGGTAAATTTCAACATTTGGAATCAGCATGCCCCACTTCAATGCATCAGAGTCCATGGGAGCCACCTTTCATGAAACCCACCTGAACTCATAGCTTGTCAAAGGCACAGGATCAAGATTGTAAGCTCACATAAAGCCTCAGCTCTTAAAGACTATGACACATATCGTTCTCTTCACAAGTGCACAAAGCCACTCATTTGGCTAAGGCAGACTACTTTAGTTCAACCTTTCAATCCAACATAAACAATCCTCTATATTCTGGAAAGTCATCCCACTCTCCCCCCCCTCCTCCTCCTCCTCAATATAATAGCACCTATATTGATCACCTCAGTGTTGCTACTGAATTTAATTCATACTTCACCTCTTGATCCTTTGCTCTCCTATCCTCATTATAGTCTACTAGGCGGGTGCCCCTCCACTTCACCATGCACACTGCCCCAGTATACTTGTTTCTCTTTCACTAAAATTGCCCTTCTGTCACCTTGGATGCCTTACGCCTTAAACCCATCCAAAGGCAGTTTTCTGATGGCTTAAACCCTAAGCTGCTATATCTCTCAGCTATGGCTATAGCTGCCCACTGTCTGACCTCTTCAACCTCTCATTTGAAATGGCAGCCATCCCACCTGTTTGAAGCATACCATTGTCCCTCACCTAAGGGTAGTGATCCTTCCTCACTAGGAACTACCATCCCATGTCCCTCCTTCCCACCTTTGCCAAACTGCAAGAACACTTGGTTCTTGTCCAACTCTCTTCTTATCTCTCTAACTCTAACTTTTCACTCCTTCCAATCTGGTTTTCAGAAAAACACTCCACCACACCCTTGATTAGTCTTGCAGACTCCATCCTCTCAGGGATGGACAGTGGTCAAATCACCTCTGCCATTTTTGTCGACCTAGCCAAGGCTTTTGACACAGTTTCCCCACCCTACCACTAAGCTCCCTTTCCTCAGCCAGTCTGACTGACTCAGCCACTAACTGGTTCAGAGCCTGCCCTTGTAGGTCGGACCAAGTAAGTGAGAATTTCTGACTCACATCTCCCTCTCCCTATCAATACTAGTGTCCCTCAAGGGTCAGTGTTGGGCCTGTATTTTCTCCATATCTCTTAATGACCTACCATTTGTCTGTACATCAACCTCAATACATATGTATGCAGATGACATGGTCCTCTACACCTCTAGACAGTTCCCCACAGATGTTGCAAACAGACTTCAGCAGGATATCAGCAATGTTTAGCACTGGTTTTGTTCTCATCAACTTTTCTAAAGGTCAAGAAGACAGTCTACAAGACCTTCAGCACTAGGCAGAGACTCTTTGGTTCCCTCCTGCCCTCCTTCCATACCCTTGATGGGGCAGTCTTGAGGACACCTCCTCATTCAGATATCTAGGTGTTTGGCTTGACCAACATCTCACCTTTCTGGTCATGTGGATGCCATCCTGAAAACCCTGTGCCCCAAGCCCGGACCTCTATACAGGAACTGGAACTGCCTCCTCTCCTGTCTAGGTGCAAACTTGTCCAGAAGATGATCCTTCCTATTTTTCACTACTGTGATGTAGTCTACAGTGCCACTCCCAAGACCTCCTTAGCCAGACTGTATACCCTCTTCAACTCCTTCTGTCGCTTCACTCTGGACTCTCCTCCTGTCACCCACCACTGTCAGCTCTACCACTCCTGCATTTCCCTCACTAGAAAATAGACACCTCCATCATTGTGCTAAATACGTGTCTAAATTCTGGTTTGGATCACTCCATCCTATTTCACCTCCTCTCTATCAGCCATCCCTCCCTCTGCCCAGTCACATAGATCTTATGACTCCCATTCCTTGGTTGTCCCTCACTGGTCTGCCACTGTAGGCCAGGGTGCTCTCATATCACTTCCCAAAACTGTGGAATTCACTTCCTCACCAGATTCCGCTACCCTCCTCCCTCCTCCCCATAACTTAAGCCCTATTTAATTTCCTCTGTGAATTGACCTGCAATTAACCTACCTAGTATTCCTGTCCTGCTCCCCAGCCTCTATCAATATATTAAGTAACTATTCTGAATTACAGCTCCTTCCAGCCCCACTACTTTCTTTCCCTGCTGAGATCCCTACCTGGTCATTCCTTCGGGTTATCTTTAACTAGAAATATAACTATGACTTTTGGTTCCTATCAATCTACTACTATCATTATATGAAACCACAAAAAATTGCACTCACCACCTCAAAGGGCAATAAAAGGAACACTTGGGTATAAAAATATGAACATGTATTGGAAAGCTATACACCGATCGTTTCAGACTATAGGTCCTTTTCAAAGGCTAAATAAGGCAGACTGACATGACAAATATATAGGCATACAATAATGACATCATCAATGACATCACAAATCACATTCATTAATTATTCCATTTAAAATACACATTAAAGTGAAAGCACAATAAAAAATGTGATATCAAAAAATCGAATTCTGTACAACCAAAATAGAAAAAAGTAGAACGGAAGGAGGTAAGAAAGGAAAGGGGAATTGGTAACAGAGAAGGAGAGGGGAGGAAAAGAAGGAAGAAAAGGGGGAAGCAAAGGGAGGAAAAAGGGGAAGGCAATAAAGGTGGGAGGAAAAGGAAAAACATTTAATCTCTTTTCTAAAAAGGTTTGAGATCGAAATTAAAATTCAAACCTGGAAATTTTACTGCTCCTAAATTAATAATCCAGAAAGCCACTTTTTTGACTAGATCATCAAAATTAACACCTCTTGGATGGGGACATATTTTATCAATGGCCATAAGTGAAAACATGTTCATTAGTATCCCTACAGTGAGACATGTGCTGCTGTTGCATAAGTTAAATCCTTTCTTTCAACTGCATGCAAATGTTCCCTAATCTTAATTTAAAAGTACACGTGCTTTTCCCTCATAAAAGGAGCCACAAGAGCATATTGCCAAATAAATAACTCCTATACTGTTACAAATTGTAAGCTGTCATATCTGATATTCTTTCTTAGAGTTAACCATTTTAAAGGTTTTCCCAGTTATTACATGAGGGCAATATACACACTCAGGGTAACGGGTGGCAACCCGCCCAATCAAGAGGTGTTTTCACATTTTTTTTTTGTCTACAATAATGGCTATGTGTAACTACAGTATGTCTCCAGGTTCGTGGCTCATTTGTAAACCATAATGGGGGATATTTTTACTAGTTCTGAGAGGGCTGGATCAGCAGAGTACATGCCAATGCTTTGTAATTATCAGTTCAAGGTTTTTGGCATGCGTTGAAAAAGAGGTGACATAACTACCTTTCCACCTCTGCTGTTACTCCTTATCCACCCCTTTCTTTCAGGCTAAATGGTACCATCACCATGAATTTAAGGTGTTATCCTAATGTAATATATGGATTTGGAAAATAATACTATTGAAATCGATGCAAAATTCCTGGTAATCTATCTCACATGACTCAATAATACACTTCACTTCAATAATACTATCATTCCAACGAATCATAGTATTATCACTGAACATCACAGCGCAAGCGCACCCTTCAACCTCACACCCACCACGAGCCACTTAAGCAGCTAACAACTGAACAGTTTAAAAAGGTCATTCAGTGGAAAGTAACGCCGCTAACTGTCTCACAAAAATCTCAATCTACATCGCAAACATGGCACTATCAAAGGTACAAACTATAACAGAAAGCAGACTTCAATTCATCTTGAACAAGAAAATCAAAATACTTTAAAAACAGCCTTTGATTTAAAACTCCTCAACAACTACCTAATGAGCATAGGTGAGTCACGCTGTATCGAAAATATTAAACGGAGCAATTGGACACCTACCTAGCGGACTTCATATTTCAACTAAAAAGCAGGATGGTACAGAATACGACCAGCACAATCAGAGGAATTCCTGCAGCATAGACCGCTATTTAATTAAAAAATACCCAGACTCTATATTCCAAACTGCAAGTGTCACTTTCAAACAGACCCACAACACACTGATAGCTAAGCAAAGTACCTCAAAAACTGGGCATGGGTAATCGACCCTAAGCAAGTGCAGCCACTAACTGAAACTGAAATAAATCAACTGTACACCACAGGCACCCTCGGTCTCAACACACCCACTGCTCTATTACATCTATTATTTTTCAACATAGGACTCACTTTGCATTGCGAACAAGCTAACAGTACCAACTGCGCTGGAGTGACATTGTGGCAGGTATAGACACGGAAGGCAAAGAATATTTACAATATCATGAGCTAGCCACAAAACAAGAACAGGAGTAATATTCATGATGTCAGACCAGTGGCTTCCAGACTCTACCAAACCACACAGTATCCAGAAAGAGACGTTGTAGCTGCCTACCACATATATGCTTCCAAGAGGCCCCATCCATGAACAAACCAGAAGCCCCCTTTACCTTGCTCCAAATTTGAAGCTCAAACCTCAAGCCACTGGTACAGAGCAATGACTATAGGAGAGAACAAGATGCGAGGTATAATGAAGCTTCTTCAACAAACAGCAGGTCTTCCCCACAAAAAGAATTACAAACCATTCCACAAGGAAAACAGCAATACAGATGCTGATAGATTCGAACATACCACCCACTGATGTTGCTCAGCTGTCTGGACATAAAAACATTCAGAGTATTAATAATTACTCTACCTTGTCTGAATCAAAACAAAAGAAAATGTGCTCAATCCTATCATTCGAGCAGCCTTCCACCTCCGATCCCGCCACAAGCTGCATCTCCAAAATCCACTACTGATGCAATACACTGTCGCATTGGTAAAATGACAGCAGCTCAGACCCTCACCAATAAAGTGCTCAATTTTCATGACGTCCGCAATATTTCTTGGCTCCCACTCTACTTTTTCGGAAAGCGCCATCAACATACAAAAGTCTCCGAAACAGAAAAAGAAGATACGTAATGTACTCAGACTCAGAGTCTGAGTAACAACACCGCAATTAATCGCTTTTTTGCCGCAATCATTGGCTATTTTAAAAAAAGTATCACCTCAGTTCATCATTTTTCTTTGCCGCAATCATTGGCTATAAAAAGCATGCTTTTAAAGTTTTACAAGGAACTTTTACTAAGTTGACAAATTCTTGGCAAATTCTTCAATCAACTTCGGATTCAGCTTTCAAGCCATAAGAGTAAGAACTTCCTTAATCCATATATTACAAAATAAGATGGTAGTAGTATTGTTGTTGCATTTATCTGAGTTTCTGGGATAGAAACCCTCTCGAGCCGCTTCTCGAGGTTATCTATGTCCCCAGAAACTCTCGATGAAATTACAGCCTTGTAATACACACTAACCCATCAATTATTCTATTTGTAATGCACTTGTCCAGTCCATTGTGACCTCTGTAAACAATAGTACTCATATGCTGCACTTAATATGTTCTTTCTATTTGCTGTTCATAGAAACATAGAAACATAGAATTTGACGGCAGATAAGGACCGCTTGGCCCACCCAGTCTGCCCATTTCCTGCTTACTGGATAAGCTGCAGATCCTAGTTAATCAGCAGCCTACTTCTTCCTACCCCCACCCCTAGAATTGCCTTTATGACTGTCCCATGCATGCTTGAATTCCACCACTGTTTTTGACTCCATGACCTCCTCCAGAAGGCTGCTCCATGCATCCACAACCTCTCTGTGAAAAAATACTTCTAAATTACCTCTGAGCCGCCCCATCTTCAAATTGTGCCCTTGTTCTTGCACGCCTTTTTTGAAAGATGCTACCTCTTGGACTTTGTTGATTCCCTTGAGGTACTTGAAAGTTTCTATCATGCCCCCTCCTCCTTTCCTCGAGGCTATACATATTAAGCTCCTTAAGTCTCTCTTCATATGTCTTCTGGTGCAGACCCTGCATCATTTTAGTTGCCCTCCTCTGGACAGCTTCCATCCTGTCTATGTCCTTGCTGCCAATATTGTTGTAATAATGTTTGCTGTTGTATGCATGTACTGTATGTATTTCACTACCCTTTCACCAGGACTCACTGTGAGACTAATAACTTGTTATTCAGTGTGCCTTTCCTGGTGAAACATTTCAATAAATAAATACATGTTTGTTAAGTGCAGTACATTGAAAACATTCAAGAAATTCTACTAGGCCTTTCTTACCTGCTTTAGGTGGATTATATACTACACAAAACTATGCTTGTTACATACTCCTAAGGCAATTTCAAAAGCAACAATTCACATTCAGTCTTGGATTTTAAGGATATATCCCTGTATAGTAACTTGTAAAGCAACTCTGTAAAACACCATGATCCCCTCCTTTCTTTTTACATGCCCTATCCTTCCTGACTACTTTATATCCTTTTATCTCACAAACTTATCATGTATGGATAGTTTTAGCCATATTTCAGGTAACTGGGTACCTCTGGTTTATAAAGTGCTATCAGTGCTCAATTTCAGCTTTTTAATTAAAACTCCTGGGCCCAGATATTCAGTGATTGCGATGGTGCAACATTGTTGCACCATACGCAACCCACTGATGCGCCCCCCGTGATATTCAAATGGTAAACGCAGCACGGATAAATCCGATGCGCCTGAGCATCAGTAATGTATGCAGGCACAGGTGGGGGGGTATGCCCATGCATACTTGCAGCCCGGAATTCAGCTTCCTGGGATGTATGGAGCTACATGCAACCCCTACTCTGCGCATGCACAAAGTTGATCCAAAAATAAAGGAACAATGGATGGCCACTCACATGAGCTGCCATATTGCAGGGCGCAACATGGCAGTTGCCACCTGTGGGTGGCCACCTGAGCTCTGGGTTGCACCTCCATGGTGGCGCCTACAAAACCATTCCAGGCATTAGTAAAAGTAATAAAACCTCCCACATCCCTGGTGGTCCCAGCTGGACTGCTGTCAGCCCGATCGCAGGCATTTGTAGTAAAACTAAAGAATTATGTCCAATATCCCTGGTGGTCCAGTGGATCGCTGACAGCCCGATCGGGGCTTAAGTAAACTGATCTGAAACCTATTTCCTGGTGGTCCAGTGGATCGCTGACAGCCCGATCACGGGCTTAAGTAAACTGAAGAAAGCTATTTCCTGGTGGTCCAGTGGGATCGCTGACAGCCCGATCAAGGCTTAAGTAAAAATGAAGAAACCCATATCCCTGGTGGTCCAGTGGACCCCTCCCCACCGCCCACTGGTCCCCACCGCCCGCTCCAGTCAGCGTGGTGGCAGCAACCCACCTGCCTGCCACCCCACCGACTGACACCATCAGTAGGCCCATTGGTCCACAGCGTGAGCTAATGGGCGGCAGCCCGCACTGCATTACACATTCCAGATATGTGAATGGATCCACATCGGTATTCACTTACTGTAGAATTTACAGCAGAACTGGTACTGCCTGTATTTTCTGAAGGTGGGCAGGAGACCTCAGTGCCACTGAGAGGCAACTCAAAAGAACTGACATTGCAAGTATTGGGGCAGGCAGGAGACGCCAGTGCTGCTGAGCAGGAATTAAAAGAACCAGTGCTACCTGTATTCGAGGGTGTGCAGAAGACCACAGTGCCAGTGAGCAGCTGAAAGAAAAAGCCATTCAGGGCTATGTAGATCCATCATTATGGGCACCTTAAAGAAAAAGCCCTTCATAGCTGTGGAGACCCACTACTGTAGGCAGCTGAAAGAAAAGCTGGTTGTGGAGAGCCACCACAGAAAGCAACTGACAGAAACAAAAAACTTGGGGGCTATAGAGGCCTGCTGCAGTGGGCAACTCAAAACAAAAAGCCCTTTAGAGCTGTGGAGATACATAGGTAATTGCTATTCTATATTTGTAGCTGACTTGTAGCCATGTTAGTCATTAATTCCAAATAGCTTCATGGATATAGGTAAACTTTTGCAGGCCTTGGCAGTTTACAATTGTACTGCAATGGGTCTCGCCTTTGCAACCCTGTGATTCTTCTGGAGATATTACACACTGCCTCCTGCTGCACCCCACAGGCTGGATTTAGCTTGCCTGTTTGTTCCAAAAGCCCATCTGACTGAAAGTGGCTGAAGCCACTGAGCACCTAATCTTTGTTCTGAGTCTCTCTGAAAGACCCACTCAAAGTCTCAACCCATACTACCAACACCAAAACCTGTCACCCACTCACCCACCACACACCGAGAGAGAGAAACCAACACACTCAAGACTCACTGTCACAGAGTCCAGACAAGGGTCCAAGGAGGAAGAGGAGGCCACGGTGCCAAGTCAATACATTTTTTTTTTTTTATGCTGAATGCCAAGCGGCCCAGTGCAAATTTGCAGATGATGGGTCATGCAGTGCTGGCACTTCAGAAAGTGACTATTCCGAGACAGTGAGACACGCTACTCAGTCTGGGATAAGAGGCTAATGGCCCCAGACCCAGTCAAACCCGAGTAAATGTGCCTACTCGGGGTCTGGTCTCTTGGTCTGGTACAGGAAAGGGAAAGTGTGTGCACGCAACTTTTGATCATGTGACCTTGCTCGGTGCTCCAGTGTTAACCACATGATCAAGTGACTTACCTTAGCTGTCTGCAGGGTTGCTCTCAGTTGGGTCTTAATAAGAATCATCTAATGTCCCAGCTCACTTTTTTTTCAGTGTGGGGCCCCTGCAAGTGCGATGCCCAGGCAGCTGCCCCTACTGTCTCCCCAAGGCCAGCCCTGCAGTGAGTGCTTTGATTTGTTTGATTTTCTACTATTGCAACACAAAAGTGTGTGACCCAAATATCTTGTCTCAGCTCTAGGTGTTGCTCATTACCTTGTTTGTATCATGTGACAGTATTTGCCATGCATATGCAAACACTTTTAAAATATGATTTGTGCACTGGCATCATGCTGCTATTACCTATGGTGCTAAATATGCAAAGTTGTCACTTACTGTTGGTGATAATGATAATGGTACTGCCTCCATCAGCACTGCATTCGCATGAGTCACTGTACAGATATCTTTGCCCCAGGATGATGACATTGCATGGTCTCCAGGAGTCAGGGTAAGGTATGGGTCCAACATCAGATTTCGGACCCCCCACACGACTGCCTACTTGGGGTGGGAATCTGGTATAGACACAGGCCCTGACATAGTTGGATGTGCAAGGCAGTCAAAGGGAATGTAGGAAAATAGGGAGGCGCCAATACCCTGAGTATTGAGGTCTGCATAATGCCTGGAGGCATACAGTATTTACATACCTGGGAACCATGTCAGTGTACCCCATATTTGCTGCATGTAGTTAGTGTCACTTGGCGTAACTCAGACAGGTAGAAGAGCTGAATGGGCAGGTAATCCTTGCAATACATGATCTGGAGGTTGGGTTCAACTGCCTTCACAGACTGCTTACTGTCCCATAAGTGTGGTCTGTCCCACCACCTGCAGCAGTCAGTGCCCCATGCATCACATGGCTCTGACAGCTCAGCACACCTGTAGCACTTCCACAGTATGGCACACTAAGGATAA
This sequence comes from Neoceratodus forsteri, assembly GCA_016271365.2. NCBI lineage: Eukaryota > Metazoa > Chordata > Ceratodontiformes > Ceratodontidae > Neoceratodus > Neoceratodus forsteri. The sequence continues at coordinate 1,321,590,794 of CM028132.1, forward strand.
CAATTATGTTATCCCATCATTTTTAAAATACCTACATAGCTAGAATATTCCTTAAAATGTAAAGATCTCCTAACTAAAATACCAGTCTCATGTAAGCACTGAAGCCTTCATGAGAAAAAAAATTTAATGCAACGATTTATAAATGTATATATAATTCCTAAGAACTTCATAATAATGAACATGAATTAAAATTAAGTACAACCAATTACACAGCGATTTTCCATCTTGCTCTAAAAGGCTTTTTGGGGTAGGTGAATTCTGAAAACTGTAAGAAACAATGTACTTTTCATATCTGCATTAAAGGATGTTAAAATGTGTCTGCTAAGGTCTAGTAGCACAATCTATGGTGACAGTAGAGAATCAGTAATGTACAATTTGACAACTAGACATAAACTAGATACAGTTCACTTAAGCCCGCCTTCATTATGGTATAAAAATAGATTTTCTAGGCAGAAATTGCCTTTTAATTATCAATGGGCACTAGTACTACTGCTTAAGTGCCCATATGACAAATATGTTTTGGGTGCCCCACTACCCACCCTATAGAAGTGAATTAAAGGAGAACAATGCTGAACCAATATGTCATTTTTCCTCATAGAAGCTGTTTTTAATTGCTAGTACCCTTCTGTTCTTGGCCCTTCTTTATTGTGCTTTTAGTGAACTTTAAGGTGCTTCTGATCTACACACTGGAGGTAAGTACCATTTTTTTTATCTCTGTGATGTAGTTTTGTCCTTTCAGCCACAGGATATGATAGTAGGGGACGGGAGTATTGAGACAAAAGTCTAAGAGCAGGGATTGTATACAGATCTCTGTCTCAGGAGAGGAAATTGACAGGAAATGATCAAGGCATCATTAGGATGGCAGAAAAAGGGAGATATTGTTGATAGGGGACCTGAATACTCCAGATGTTAACTGGAGCACCTTTGCTTCAGCCACATCCAAGAGCAGGGTCATTCTCGATGCCCTACTGTGGGCAAGCCTCCGACAGCTCATGTTGGAACCCACTCAGGAGGGAGCAATCTTAAACCTGCTACCCTCAAACGGGATGGAGAGACAATCTCAGATCTAGAAGTGGGTAGCATCTGGGAACAAGTGACCACCAAACAGTGTGGTTCACGATAAACACAGCTGTAGAGTCAAGCCATATAAAAGTGAGGGTACTGGACTTTAGGAGGGCTGACTTTGTCAAAATGGGAGACTGCCCTCAGAAAAGCACTAGCAAACAGGCAAGAAGGAGGGTGGAGGAACAATGAGGAAACACCAAACTGCCATCACAGAGGCGACAAGCCTTGTGTGAAGCAAATAAATAAATCAAAATGAAAGAAAAAACACTATGGTTCTCAAAATAGGTGGCAGGAAAGGTTAGGGAGAATAAGATAGCATTCAGGAAGTATAAGGAAACAGAGAAGGAGCAGGACAGAGAACTGTACCAGTTAAAGCAGAAGGAAGCAGGGAAGGCAGTCACAATAGCAAAGGCACAAACCGAGGAAAAGATAGCAAACTCAGTTAAGAAGTGGGATAAAACCCTTTATAGGTACATTAGAGAGCAAAGAAAAACTAAGGAGGGATAGTGAAGCTTAATAAAGTGGAGGGTGGGTGTGCAGAGGGACAGTGAAAAAGCAGGTATACTGAATGAATACATCTGCTCAGTATTCACAAAAGAAGAGGAGGAGGAGGTACCTAATCAAATCAATGGAAGCACTCTGGATAGGGCGATACCAGTCCTTTCACAGAACAAAGGGTTCTGAAAGAACACCTAAAACTGAAGATGGACAAAGCAATGGGCCTGACAAGATTCTCCCCAGAATTCTAAAAGAACTAAGGGAGAACTAGTGACACCACTCACCACCCTTTTATCAAATCATGGGAGGATGGTGTGGTTTCTAAGGACTGGAGGAGGGTGGATATGATTCCCTTCACAAAAGCGGGAGCAAAGCAGAGTGGAAACTACAGACCTGTTAGCTTGACCTCAGTGGTAGGGAAAATGATGGAATCACTTCTGAAAGAAAGAATTGTTCAGTACTTAGAAGCGAGTGGTGCACAGGACCCACTTCAGAATGGATTCACAGGAGGAAGGTCATGTCAGAAGAATCTAATAGATTTCTTTGACTGGATAACCAGAGTTGTAGACCAGGGAGGGGCTGTGGACATGGTCTACTTAGATTTTAGCAAGGCATTTGACACAGTCCCCACAAAAGATTAATAAACAAATTAGCCAGCTTGGGAGGGTCCCAGGGTGGTAGCCTGGGTAAACAATTGGCTGGACAATATGACACAGAGGGTAATAGTAAACAGAGTCCACTCCAAGAAAGGGGGTTACTAGTGGGTACCGCAGGGTTCAGTACTAGGTCTGGTCCTTTTAATGTCTTTATAAGTGACATTGCAGAGGGACTGGAAGAAAAGTATGCCTCTTTGCAGAAGACACAAAGATCTGCAACAGGGTTGATACACAAGGGCGGATGGAAAGGATGAGAAGAGACTTGGCAAGTTGAAGCAATGGTCAAAAGTATGGCAGCTTAGATTCAATGCAAAGAAGTGCAAGTAATGCACCTGGGAAACAAAACCCAGGGAAGAGTACACAATGGGGGTGTTAATAACAACAAAATGGAAAGGGACCCGGGTAGTAATATCTGATGACCTAAATGTAAGCAAGCAATGGAGAAGGCAATAAGGATGGCTGGGGGATACTGGGATGTATAGGAGAGGCATCACCAGTAGAAAACAGGAAGTTGTTATCCCTCTGTACAGGCAGTTGGTGAGATCCCATCTGGAATACTGTGTGCAGTTCTGGAGACCCCATCTCAGCAAGGACATAGACAGGATGGAGGTAGTCCAGAGGAGGCCAACTAAAATGGTGCAGGGTCTGCAACAGAAGCTTTATGAAGAGAGTCTAAAGGAGCTTAATATGTATACCCTTGAGGAAAGGAGGTGAGGGGCATGATAGAAATGTTCAAGTACCTCAAGGAATCAACAAAGCTGAAGAGGGTAGCATCTTGGCTCAGGGCAATATGCTGAAGTATTTTTTCACAGACAGGGTGGTGGACGATGGAATGGCCTTCCTGAGGAGGTCTTGGGGTCAAAACAGTGGGGAATTCAAGAATGCATGGGACAGACATAGGCAATTTTGGTGGGGGTAGGAAGAAGTAGGCTGTTGGTTAACTAGGATCTGCAGCTTATCCAATAGGTAGGAAATGGGCTATCTAGGTGGGCCAAGCTGTCCTTATCTGCCATCAAAGTATATGTTTCTATGTTAAGAGCTGAGCAAGCAAAAAACTTCATCATGGGGAGGAAAACCTCACATTGTAGAGCACTTGGTGATGAATGACCTTACAGGAATTAAGGTGAGGGAGGTGCAAATGAGGTTCATGGATGTGGGAGAACTTACAGTGAGGCAGGGAGGATGGTAGCCTTCCCAGAGGTGCTTCCAGTCCTGAGGGCTAGTACAGCAAGAAAGGTAAGAATAGAGGAGTGTAATGGATGGCTTAGGGATGGTATGAAAAGATGGGGTACAGGCTTATTGGTGACTGCGGACTGACCCAGGAAAACAAGGACCTGTATGCATCACACAGACTGCATCTGAGTAGGAAGTGTACAAGGTTCCTGAATGGCAAGCTGCAGGAACTAATGGGGACAAAACTCAATTTAAACTGATGGGAGGCAGCAGGGTGTACAACACCCTTAGTCACCTGGTGAAGGTGGATGATGACCTGCACCCCAATCATGGGCAGCATGAGGAGAGCTAGATGAGAAGGTGGATGTAGAGAGAAGACTAGGTATGAAGGGGTTGTTGGGGAGAAATTCAGAGCAAGGGAGGCCCTGAGTCATGATGGAGGGTGGCATCTCTGAATGACAGATGCCTGGGAAACAGAATGGCTGAACTGCAGTCACTGATGGCCAGGTAAAGATAGACATAGTACCATTACAGAGATATGGACCACAAAAAATCATGACTTGTAATTCACTGTTACTGGGTATTAACTGCATAGAAATGATAGGGATGGGAAGGGGGAAGTGGCTCTGCACATGAAAGAGTGGACAACTGGTACCAGACAGGAAGATGCAGAATATAAGACTGAAGTGTTGTAGGTACATATATATGAACATATGAAGATGCCAGCAGATAAATACCTTACAGTCTATATTGTCTGCCCCATTGTGCCTGTTCCCCCCATCTGTAGTGGGACCTGCCCTTCCTCAAATCCCACCGACCTCCTCAGTGTCCCCTCCCTCTACACATGCAATCCACTAGAGGGAAGAAACTATGGGTGGTGGATGCTCTACAGGCTACCATACCAGGAGGAAGAGTTGGACAGGCTACAATGGTCTCAAGTCACAGAAATGGCCAGTAAGGGGAGGAGATAATAATTAGGGATTTCAGTCTAGCTTATGCTATTTCAAAATCCAGATACCTCCTCATAGAGAGCAAGTACTGCTGGATGCATTTCAGGCAGGTTTCCTGCTCCAGTGTGTCATGGAACCCACTAGGTAGAGGTCTGTACTGACCTGGTCCTGTCCAGCCGTGAGCATGTTCAGAATGTGAACATGGAAGTGCCACTTGCAGGTAGTGAGCACCATATGGTGTAGTTCCACCTGGATATGATTAAGGGGATGGTCAGGACCAGGACAAAGCTTTTGAACTTTAATAGGGCTGACTTCAGTAGGATGGGGTGAAATTTAGTAGGACACCTTCCTGGGATCAGAAAGGAGGTGGATTTGGAACAGAAATGTAAAATAATGAAGGAGGGACTGGAGGTCAGTAGTGAGTGTGCCAAAATCAAAAGAAAGAAAACTAAGGCCAAAAACCCAGCTGGTTCAGCAAGTAGGCACCAAGAGCTGTAAGTGACAAGAGGGCAGCCTTCTGGAAATACAAATATACTTAGAAAGGGAGGATAGGGTGGGTTACTCTGCTAAATCAAGGAAGGTGATCAGAATGGATAGTGTAGCAAGGCTACAAGGGAAGTGCTGCTAGCACATGGGTAAAAACAGGAGAGAAGACCTTTTTTCCAATACATAAGGAGAAAGAGAACACAAAGGGTCAGATAGATTTAGAAAGGATGGAGGTTAGGCAGAGGGTAGTGAAGAGAAAGTAGACTTACTGTGCTTAACAAGTCCTTCTGTTCAGTCTTCACTAGACAGAAGAATGAACCAGCACTGCTATGGAACAGGGGATGGAGACTGGGAGGGGAGTTCACAGACGACATCATTCAAGTTGAAGGGATACTTAAGGTTCCAAGGGCCTTAAAGGTGGATAAATCCTCAGTGCCAGATGGCATGGACCTATGGGTTCTAAAGGAACTTGTGGAGGCTCTGGCAGATCCCTGGCTGACTTCAGTAGTGGGCAAGCTGAAGGAGACCATCCTGAAAGAGACTGGTGAGCTTTCTGCAGGGTAATGGGATCCAGGACGTGAAGCAGCATGGGTTTGTGTCAGGAGAGTTTGCCAGACTAACCAAGTTGACTTCTTTGACTGCGCCACCAGGACAGTAGACAGGCCAAGGGGCTGATGTCCTGTATCTGGACTTCAGCAAGGCTTTCAACTCTGTACCTCACAGCAAACTGCTCAGGAAGCTAGAAGAGCTGTGGGTGGGGTTAAGCTTGATGGGTGGGTCAGATGTTGGCTGCAGGACAGAAGCCAAAAGGGATAGTCGTGAGGGGTGGATTCTCAGAAGGTGGCCTGTGACCAGTGGGGTACCACAGGACCTGGTGCTCGTTCTGATGTTGTTTAACTGTATTCATAAGTGAGACATGGCAGATAGGATAACGGTAAGATCTACCCATTCACTGATGACACAAAGCTGTATTGAAAGGTGGACACAGAAGAGGGGAGACAGGGACTCGAGGAAGACCTGGCTAGGCTAGAGAAGTGGTATGGCATTTGGCAACTGGATTCAGTGATAAAAATGTAAAGTTATGCACTTGGTGGCAAACAAAGAAGGAACCAAATACTGGTTAGGTGGTGTGCAGGTAACCATGTCAGAGCAAGAAAATGACCTTGGTGTAATTATCACGAGTAACCTGAAACACTCAGCACACTGCAGGAAAGCTGTGGACAAAGCAAATTTGATGCCAGGCTACATAGCCAAGGGAATTACCAGCAGGAAGGTGGAGGTCATTCTGCCACTGTACAGGTCTCTAGTGAGATGCACCATGAGTACAGTGTGCAGTACTGGTACCCTTTTCTTAGGAAGGATATCAATTTACTGGACATTGTCCACAGAAGGACAACCAAGATGATCCAGGGCCGGCAAGGTAACACCTATGAGGAGAGGCTCAGGAAACTCAACATACTTTCTTGAGGATGGAAGGGGGAGGGACAGGGCTGAGACCTTTGAGTGTTAAATGTATAAACAAAGTGAACACTGAGGGCTTCTTCAGCTTTAGTGGAAAGAAGACTTGGTGTAACAGCATGTATGGTGTATGTTTCTATGTTTCTAAAGCTGGTAGGGAGAAGGTTCAGGAGGGAGATTAGGAGGCACTTTTTACTGAGAGGGTAGTAGGCAAGTGGAACAAGTTGCCAGAGGATGTGGTATCCCAAAAATGGTATACAGCTTCAAGACAGGTTGGGACAGGTGAGGCAGAAAGTTGCAGGTAGAGGGTGGTGGCGGTTTGAGGAGGGTCAAGGGGACATGGGAAGGGGGTGTTCCCTCTGTAAATGCAGTAGGCACAGCACACTTGAGCAGACTACATAGACCATAAGGCCTTTATCTGCTGGCACATTCGTATGTTGGCATGTTGGTATGTATCATACAGTTCTATAATAATTATCTTCACCACTAGAATGTAAATTAGCAGCACCCACTGGATTTACTACAATACTGTACCAGTAAAGCTAGAACAATTGCAGAATGCAAACCAGTGCATAAAAACAGCTCAAAAGAAAAACAGGCATGCAGTTTCAGTGCAGTTCTCATTAAAGGGCAACCATTATAGGGGCCTATGCCACAGCCACTAAATATACCTCCTCACAACAAAATATGCAATTTATTTTGTACCTTGCCTTATAGATCTGACATGTTGGCTAGAAAACAGATGGTTGTTCATTTTTTTTACAATTGCTCTCTTACATCACATTTTGATGTTTGTCTCCTGACACAAACCGATTTCCAACATATGAAAACACCAGCAGATAAAAGCCTCTCGGTCTGTTGAGTCTGCTCAATTGAGCAGCTAGCCCCACGCCATGCAGCTACCCCAGCCACACCTCCCTCTTCATACTTACCTCTCTCCTCTATCCCATCTCCTCTTAAAGCCGCCCATCATGCTACAGACTACTACCTCCTCAGGCAGAGTATTCCACTTGTCCAAGACTCTCTCTGTGAAATATTGTCTCCTGGCTTCCTCCTGAACCTTCCCCTCCAGCCTCAGCTAATGCTCCCACATGACCCTCCCCTTCTTATCTGAAAGATCCCTTCTGTACTAGTCTTGTTTATCTCCTTTAAGTATTTAAAGGTTTTGATCATGTCCCCCATCCTCCTCTCCTCCAGGAATACATGTTCAGCTTGCCCAGTCTCTCTTCATGGAGAATCCTCTAATCCCTGGATCACCTTTGTTGCCCTACGAGTACACCCTCCAGCAATTTGATGTCCTTCTTCAGGAATGGGCACCAGAACTGCACACAGTGTTCCAGGTGCAGCCTGACCAGTGACGTGTAGAGGGACAGGATTACCTCCCTATTCCTAGAGGAGATTCCTTGCTATGCACCGCAGCATTCTATTGGCTTTTGCTGCCACCTTCTGCACTGAGCCGAAGTTGTTCATGCTGCTCGTTATGAGCACTCCCAGATCCTTCTCCTCTTCTGTGCATACCAGCTGTACCCCCAGCTGATAGCTCCTCCCTAGGTTCTTAGCCCTGAAGTGCAGTACCTTTCACATTTTGGCATTAAACCCAACTGCCATGCCTCTAACCATTCCTGTAGTTTGGTCAGGTCCTCCTGCAGCCACCTCCACCCTCAATTTCATCTACCATCCACATCTTAGTGTCATCTGTGAAGACACTGAACTTAGTCTGACCCCATGGGAGATATCAGCAATGAAACAATCCAGAACAACACCGTCCCAACACCGACCCTCACGGTACCCCACTTGTCACATCCCTCGGGATGAGAGTTCCCACCACCACCACCCTTTGCTGCCTACCCTTCAGCTAACTGGTGATCCAGTTCACCATCTTTGTTCCCACCCCTATATATTCCAGTTTCCCAGCCTCCCATGTGGCACTGAATCAAAGGCCTTGCTGAAATCCAGATACAGGACATCCATCACATGGTCTTTGTCCAGTTCTCTTGTCACCCAATCATAATACTCAATCAGATTTGTCTGTCAGGATCTTCCCAAGTCAAACCCATGTTGTTGACTGTCCTGAGACCATTGTTCTCCAAAAGGTCACCAGCCTGTCTTTAGGATCATCTTCATCAGTTTTCCCACAACCAAAGTGATTTGTTTTTATTAATAGGAGGTTGACCCTGGTAGATGAAGTGACTTGTTCAAGGTCCAGGGAGGAGTATACTGAGTGGAGGTGAGTAAGTGTAAAGAATGGCTGAGCAAACAAATAACCCACTCACATTCCAGTCATTCAAATGTCATCATTACTATGGCAATGGCTGTATAGTATTGAGGTGCTGGAAGAAAAGTCTACAAAACTGAAATAATACTAGTACATTTTATGATGCATTATGCACATCATATCTATGAGAATATTTATTATGATTTCATAAGTTGCCATCTAGCCCTAAGGAAGCCCTTGAGGGGAGAGACATTGGGTAGAAGAGTGTGTTCCCTGTTGATATTTGTAAATAAAATCTATTGAAGAGTTGAAGAAACTTGTTTGTGTGGCAGAACCCATTGACAGGTCAAGAAAATTATCTGTAAAATATATCATGCTTTTCAGCCTGAAAAATTTATTAGCCATAAAAATACATAAAGTAAAATAAAGAATAATTAGACTTTATTAATACTGTGTAGCTTCTTTGATATATCACGTATGATAGAATGTGTGTCCCCTTTATTTAAGATTTGAATATATTTTAGAAAATACTGCATACAAATAAAGCAGACATTAATTAAATGGTGACCTGCTTATTGTCACCTTTATTTTTGTACCTGTTGATAATTTGTACTTATTTTTTATTATTTTTTTTGTAGACTTTATTTCGTTCACTATTCAAGCCAGGCATCCTTCAGGGATGCACTCTTGGCTAGGACTTTCTACTCCCATGCCTGAACCCTAGACTCGGTAAGCTCCTACCGTGACCAGGCAGACTCTAACGCCTTGATCACCCTCCAGTAATGGCCTGCTCTCCTTAGTGGCCTGTCTGTAATTAGAGAGTACCTACCTGGTCTGTTGGGGGAAGGACCAACGAGAAGGTGGGCTGGCATTGGGATAAGTGTCCTGCCACTGGAGCCCCCATGATCTCCACAGATGTGAATAGGGATTTTTCTTTGTAGGGCCCCGGGAGTGTGATGTGCCATGACGTCTGTGCATGGCTGCCCTGCTGACATCTGCCACACTCCCACCCCTTTGTACTGCTGGCTTGCCTTGTAGCACTCCTGGTCTCCACTGGGACCCACTAGGCAGCGGAGCATGCCCCAAAGCCCTCCCGAGAGGAAGAGCAGTCCTCAGGATGTCAATCCTCTCTCTCCTGCCAACCCCTGGCGGCCCAGGCTCATTCCAGAACCTGGGTGGCCGGTGCGGTGTGGTGTGGCATTACGTGCCTCAACTCACTGCACCACTGGGCTGGCCAGTGCTTATTTTTGATGATAGTAAAGTGCACCAAGCAATAGGTATCAAACAGGCTTCATAGATGAACATTGTTTGTAAATGTTACGCACAAGAAACCACTTGAACTTAGTAATAAAGTAAGATAATAACTTTAGGTCAGAAGGAACTTTTGGTCCATTATGTCTGCCCTCAACCCCTTGCTTCATAAGCAGGAACTACTAAGTGTGGGATGAGCAAAATGTATTATTTTATATGGAGTCTCCACCAACCCCATCATGGGGTTGGGTAAGAGGGTGGACCACTGGATTCCATGGACTTCCTGGGAGAAATGGGCAAAGAGCAGGTGGGAGGAACACTGGATGTCTGTGCACCTGCTCCCATAAATGCATCACAGCTTCAGTATGTGCAACATGACAGGCACATGCTGCAATGCCTTGCTGTGCTGCATTTGCTGTCAGGCATGTTAGTAGGCACAATCCCTGCTTTTGCTTCTTAGTATCTGTACTGGTGATTTGCACTGTGTCATATTCACAGAGGTAGACACCATTACATAGAACCTCCTTGAGAATCACATTTTGGCAGTGGTGCAGTTTTATAAGAACAAAATAGTCTCATTGTTTTAAAATATTTAAATCTGCCAGAAATAATGTTTTATTTTTAAATCATATCCTCTAAAATGGTAGCCACAATAATAACACAGAATGGCTTTCCATGTGTTATAAAATGTGTCAAAATGCCCTGTATCCTGATAGGTCTAAATAGTTCACATGACCATTAATTCTTTTTAAAGATGGCATTGCTTACCTAAACTGCATACAAAGAAACCTATTGTAATCATGCAATCCCTGCATTCACAAGAGTTCTGTAAAACAAATTGGCAGCAATTTTTTCTATCACTTAAGTATATAATCAAGGTTGATAATGGCATAACCTAATACGTTAACATAGCTCTCAGTCCTAGACAATTATTTAAAGTGTTTTTCCTGACTGTTCTCTGTAAAACATTAACAGTTGGCAGTAGCAGAATCTGAATCTCACAGCATTCCCAAAATGGAATTTAAGGACATTTGAGTTATAACTTCTAAAACCTACTCAAGAAGTTATATTTCTTCCTTTGTTTTTATTGCTTTTTTCATGCTGGCTCCCTAGCCCTGATGGACTCGCCAGGTCTGGCAGCCCCTCCCATACCTCGGCTTGCCCTGAGTGGGGCCGCTGATAGGCGAACTCAGGTGGCCAGAGGGATGGCAATGGAGAAAGCTCATTAGCAGGGGCCAGTATTTTTATAGGCTGTGAACTCCATGGGGTGGGACGGCAATGACAACATGCATTCACCCCACCCCCCAAACATGCAGGCACAGACTGCAGCGGAACTCCCTGCCTCCATCAGGGGTCCATCATGTGTCGTACACTCAACCCCACCTCCCTCCAGAGTAGGAGAGCAGTCCATCACATACTCAATCCTAGTCCCCTTGCCGGCCTCCAACTCCTGAGTCTGTTCCTGTACCTGGATTTTCGGCACCACAGATGGCGATTGTGCTCTGTACCAGCAGGCTGGCTTAGGAAGGTATGTTTCTTGCACTGTAGAATTCATCAGTTCACCTCCTGCCTTTTCTGCTTTGAAGTTATAATCCTTTCCTATGACATCACAATCTGTTACCACAAAAATCAGTCTGGTGTCTCAGGTAGAGGATTTGACTTCAAGGTAGAAAAGCAGCTGGAACAGATAAAGTCTAAAGAGCTTAGAGCAAACTGTCATGTGAAATGCCATTAGCAATAAAAAAACCTGAACATTTAGATATCACAGTTCATTGGAATTTTGTGTACTTAAGTTTTGATAATGCCCAAAGAGATTTTATTGCTGGAAATTACAAAATCACTTCAATCTTGTAAATGGTGTTGTCCCTTTATTAGATTGTGTTAATGCCTTATTCTGTGTAGCAGTCTGTTTGAACAAGTATCTCCTCAGGCACACATCCCAATTGCATCAGCTTTTAATTGCTCCCCTTGGTCTATCTATGCTGACAACAATATTTATTTCACTCAGTGCACCCATTTGCCATAAAACCATTACTATTCTTCCAGAACATCAATTGTTAGATTAAGAAATAAATGCTGGCTCACCAGCATTTAAAGCCAATCAAGAGTTAAGTCAGCAGAGATGCAGGTGTTAGCGTTAGTTGGGTAGTGCTGCTGCGCTCATTTCTCAGCTGGTTAAACCAAGGAATGAAAAGCTAAGAGGAACTCTGATCAGAAGCACTCAAATTCTAGCAAAGGCATAAAAGTCAATAATGTTTAGGTGTGTGTTTTTCTGGCAGATGGATAGGTCAGGTGAAACAGATATTATTGCCAGGATGTTGAGAATTTCATTTAGACAAAGTTAACTATAAAATGCCGGTTAAGTCGTTATGTATGTTGGGAGTGCTAGAGAGATCAAAATAAAAAGAGAAAGGCACACCAAATCAAATTTAAAAAGGAAGTAAGCAGAAAGCAGTAGTGCTGCTTCTTACTATACCGCAACCTAGGTTTGGGAATACACTTGGGACTGTGGGGTTTCAGTCGAGAGAAGGAACATCAAGACTCCCAAGGACTTGGCTGGCCTGGTGGTGAAGCAGTAGCACTAGTGCTCATGATGCCCATGACCCAGGTTGGAAAGCGAGCCTGCGTGCCATCGGAACTGGTCAGGAAAGGAGGACTAAGCATCCCAGTGTATTCTCTCTTCTCCTGGGAAGGGGCTATGTACCCACCACACTGCCACCACTTACGTTATCAAGGATGGCAGTGCAGGTTGAGGTATGATGGCGGTGCCTCCTGAATGGGATGCCTGCATGCTTGCATGTGAGCATCTGCTCAGTTCTTTCCAATGAGGAACTAGTGGTGGAATCATAGAATTATAGAATCATAGAAACCTGCAGGCAGAAAAGGACCATACAGCCCATAGAGTCTGCCCAAAAAATGATAGCCTACATTCCCTCCCTTTACCCCTCCCCGCCCTCTCTCCACCCCTGCCTAGCCCCGTTTTGGTATCCCATGCCCTTTGAATTTCTCAACTGTATCCACCTCCAGTACCCATTTCGCAACCTATTCCATGGCTCTACCACTGTTTGTGAGAAGTAACTCCCCTTAAATCTCCCCAATATCTTCCCCTCCAGCTTGAGTGCATGACCTGTGGTGGTTTTGTTTTCATTCAGTCTAAAGATGCTAGTCCCTTTGACCTTATTTATTCCCCGTCATGTATTTGAAAGTTTCACCATGTCCCCCAACCCTTCTGTATTTGAAAGTTTCCACCATGTCCCCCATCTCTTCTCATCTCCAGTGTATATAGACAAAGCTCTGCCAGCTCTCCCATATGGTCTCCCATTCAGTCCCTGGATCATTTTAGTCGCTCTTCTCTGTACCCTTTCTAGTCTATCCTTGTCTCCTTGTAAATGGGGCCTCCAGAATTGTACTCCATACTCCAGCTGTGGTCTAACCAGTGTCTTATACAGTGGCATGATTACCTCCCTCCCTTCTCCTACTTGTGAAACCCCTCCCAATGCACGCAACATTTTTGTTACCTTACCTGCTGCCCTTTCACACTGGTTACTGGTGGAGTCCAAGGAAAAGCCATAAAATCCTCAGTCCAGAGAATGATGCTGCATTCCCTCACAGGCCCTGCATTGCTCACTGGGCTGCCTGCCACATCACCCGAGCAAAACCCTCTTGAGCTTGGGGAACCAGGGCAAACCATGGGGCACTGAGGTGGCAGGCTATAAGTCCCAGGAACTGCAGGTGATAAGACTCAGGGAATAACAGTTGAAAAAAGTAGGCTGAGATGGAAAAGTACAAAGTATGGTGAGTGAAAAGAATCCCCAGAACAGCTGTCCTCTTGAAGGGAGGAAGAGGAGGGAAAAGTTCATTCCACTATTTGACTGCCAGCTGGTGGATAGGTGGCAGCACAGCTGGTGAACTTTGAAAGGGAAAGGGCAGCCACTGGATGCCAACACACATGCATGCCATCACATGCATGTATATGCATTACTGCATGCCAGCACCCTCAGTGGTAAAAATTGAACAGAAAATCCTCAGTCTGCTGGAACTACACTGGCTTCCCACACAGGCCCATGCATGACATACAGGGCAGATAACTCACAACATATGGGGTCATGGGCAAGTGCTGTATAACCAGTAAGTCCCTGAGAACATTGTAGGTGTGGCAGGAGGGTGCCATCAGGACAAGGGCAGACAGGAGGCCAGAGAAAAGCTTAATTTAAAAAATCAATTAATATGGTTAAGAAATAATACAGTACCACATGGTTATGTCGTGGTGATCGGCTGCTACATAGTAGAGGTTCTTGAAGTGCTTACTATGTCTGAGCCCAACATAAGCATTTGTAAATACTAAATTAATCTTTTCAGCATATATTCTATTTAATGTTATTTTCACAAACAAATGTTAATCAGCAGGATGACACACACCAGGGTTAGAGATGGGTGAAGTGGCCCCAATTGGTTCGCAGAGTGAAGGCGAATTATGGAGTGCTCATAATGCTGACTGGAGTATTGCATTATAATGGGTAACGCTAAGTCCATTGAAAACAATGACTTTGCATTACTCCGCCTCCCCAAACCACTACTCCATCTTAAGGCTGGCACATTGAAAACAATGTACTTCACTTCACTTTGCCTTTGTTTTTAAGTTCAAGGCAGATTTTGCAATGATTCATGGGATTTCAGGTCACACGGGCTCTAGATTGTTCTGCACAGCCTCACTTTGGGGTAGTGTGTGTAGGAAGCTATAGGAGACAATCTGCTTTGAGAGTTCTCTGTGATTCAAACCTTCTAAAAGCTGTTAAAAAAGCCTTTTGAGTCATTCTTTGCTGAAACTTTAGTTCATTGATTATAGGAACCCTCCAGTGCTCATATCATCGAGCATTTATTGTTTGTGTGTGGATTTTGAATGTTAATGTACAATATGCAGTCTGTGTACTGAGAAACAGTGGAAGTGTGCTTTGGGGAGGGGCGTATCTGTGGGTAGGTAGATTAACTTGGAGAAAAGATAGTGCTTTCTGTTTTGGTGATATTTTTCTTGTATAACTGTGTTAATGTACACAGTAATATTTTCAATAATTCTTGCCATTTTTGCTGATTGTTGTGGTGCAACAGTGCATAATTTTAGTTTGTTTAAAATATGTGGTTATATTACTGAAGTTTCCAATTTGCTACGCATTACTTAGTGTGTGTGTGAGTATGTGTGTGACGCTGTCATCACAAACAGACAGCTTTTATTGTGCCACATAATAATTTCAGCACTGCGAACCTGCTATCCACTGCAGCTATGTGATTTTTGTACTTTTGTGGTATCTTTACTGGTACTAGTACTAGTGACTGTTACTGCAGCAATGCAGTACACTGCCGCCCCGCTGCCCGCCCTAACCGACAAAGGTATTCTTTCCAGATTTGAATTTCTGATGGTGAGCACTGGTTGGTTGTTGTACCTTTGCATCTGCATCTCTTCAGTGTGCAGCACAATCTTAATCTGTCTGGGCATTTGTATCTCTTTAGGGCCCAATCTCCATCTGTAACTTAAGTAACAGTTGTTTCTTTGGCTTCCTTCAGAGTACTGGACAGGTGTGGTGCATAATTCTACATGAACATTGTACTCATTAATATGCGTTTAAATCAGGACCATCATCACGAGTCACTCGTGATACAAATCATGTTCTTCATCATCACGGTCACAAATGCAGTCGCAAATCACTATTCACGATCACGTCACAATCGCAACATTAATTTTTTTTCTAGTTACTTGGATGTATTGTCAGCCTGTTTTGTAGTATCTCTCCAGGCTTCACCGCCCTGCCATTGTACTCATTAATGAGTGTTTTAAGTCAGGAGTTTGTGCTGCTGCTCATTGGGGAAGTACAGCTGTAGGCATTGGCGTTCCCTCCCAATACCATTCCATGTTATTTATCTCACGCCGTGACATCGAATCATGTTCTTCATCATCACGATCACAAACGTAGTCACAAATCATGATTCACAATCATGTCACGAATCACAACACTAATTTTTGAGTACCGTATTACTTGGATGTGTTGTAAGCATGTTTTGTAGTATCTCTCCAGGCTTCACCACCCGCCATTGTACTCATTAATGAGCGCTTTTAAGTCAGGAAGTTTGTACTACAGCTCATCAGGGAAGTACAGCCATAGGCATACGCATTCCAATACAGTTTTCATATTGGTTATCTCACAATCATTAACACCAAATCACGTTCTTCATCATCACGGTCACAAATGCAGTCACAAATCATGATTCACGATCACATCACAAATCACAATATTCATTTTTACTAGTTACTTGGATGTATTGTAAGCATGTTTTGTAGTATCTCTCAGGCTTCACCACTCCACCATTGTACTCATTAATAAGCATTTTTCAGTCTGGGAGTTTTGTGCTGCAGACCATCGGGGAAGTACAGCCATAGGCATTCGCCTTCCTTCCTGTACAGCATATAAATTACAGTACTGTAAGTAGTAGTGGGTGAAGTGGCCCAATTTGCTCCTTGAAGTGATTCACTGAGTAACGCGGAATCAAGTATGAACTCCACAATCTGAAGTGGAGTACTGCTCATATCGAGGAACACAAAGTCCATTGAAACCAATGACTTTGTGTTATTCCGCCTTCCCCAAACCACTTATCCACCAATTTTAAGGCAAAGTACATTGAAATCAATGTAATTCGCTTCACTTCACCCTGTAATTGAGCTCCAAATGAAATTCTGCAGTTATTCATGGGATTGCAGGTCACATGGGCTCTAGATTGTTCGGCACAGCCTCAGTTCTGGCCTGGGTAGTGTGTGAGCAGTGGTAGCTGGAGACAGTTTGCTCTCAGAGCTCTGCAATTCAAAACCTCTAAAAGCTGTTTAAAATGCCTTTTTGAGTAATATTTTTGCTCAAAATTTAGTACATCGATTGTAGGAAACCCTTCTGTGCTCATATTATTGAGTGTTTATTGTTGTGTCGGATTTTGAATGTTAATTTAGAACAGTCAGTCTGTGTACTGTGAAGTGTGCTTTGGGGATGGGCATTTGTGGTGTAGGTAGATTAACTGGGAGAAAAAGGCAGTCTTTCTCTTTTGGTTATTTTTCTTGTAGAACTGTGTTAATGTACACACAGTAATATTTTCAGTAATTCTTGACATTTTTTGCTGATTGTTGTGGTGCAGCAGTGTACAATTTGTTTAAAACATTTGGTTATATTACTAAAAGTTTTCAATTTGCTATGCATTACTTGAGTGTGCATGTGTGTGTGCGATGCATGCCATTAAATCACACACCTTTTATTGTGTTACAAGAGTAATTGCAGCAGTGTGAACCTGCTATCCACCGACCTGCATGAATATTTTATACTGCTTTGTGGTATCTTTACTGGTAGTGAATTGTTACTGCTGTGCACTAATCCCCAACTGGCAAAATGTATTCCTTTCCAGATGTGGACTTGTGACTTGTGAGCACTGGTTAGGTGTTGTGCCTTTTCATGTGCATCCCTTGAGTGTGCAGCACAATCTTAATCTGTCTGTGCGCTATGGGCACCATTAATTCTGGAGACTGCATTTTGTTACACTCTCATTTTACTTTATCAGCACTGGGGAGTTTTCTGGACACAAGACAGTAGCACTTTGGGGATGCTGCGTTCATTCTGGTGACTGTGTGGGTGGGATGCTGCCAATATTGCTGTTGCTCCAGCACTTCACTTTTAAGGTGGAATGACAAAGCGAGTAATAATAACAAGTCAAAGTGAGCCTTTCCTATGGGGCACTCCGTGTAGTGAAGTGCCAATCTTGAGTAGCCATACCGCTGCTCACTTCGCCGTGGATTTTAAATTCACTGCATCTCTAACCAGGATGCGAGCTGGAACGAATAATGTCGCTTTGCAAGTTGCTTGGCACCTGGGTGCATCTCGAGCATAACGAAACACACGGCATTTATTATTTCCTTGCAATCCCATCCACTGTCATGTGTTATCCCTTATCCGTACTGTATGACTTTTATCCCCACTAAAATTATAAGACCTTAGAAATGTTATGTTATAGATCTTGACCATACATGTGGAGACAAATTTAAAGTGTAACACAATATCATCTGTCTGTCTGTCTATCTACATACCTACCTAAGCAGATGGATGAACAGACAGGTGGATATATGGATAGATACTATTGGTACTGTGGCATTCAATGCTAATTTCCACTTTTAATCAGATCTGCTACTGATACAAAGCATTGCAAATGTAGAATAAAAGGGATTTTATCTGAAGTTCTTTGCAAGTGTGTATTAGAACATTTTGCTACTATACCTGACAGCTTCTATATACACTGCCTAGAGCAGAGGCATACAGACCCATGAGGAGACCTCTACTGATAAGCAAACCAATTATAATCTGAAAGCATTCAAATTCCCAGGTCCACTAAGGAGATTATCACCAAGAAGTTAATGTACATCATTTTACTGTTCTTTTAGCTGCTTCTTTTAGCTGCGTTTGGCACAATTAGAGACTGTTGACTTTAACTAAATGCCCTGCAGCTTCCCAAGTAGGTAATGCACTGCACTAAAAATGGTTTAAATGATTTTGTTGATCAATGGGAAGATTGGTGAGACTTATGTGTGAGCAGACTCTGACTGACAGAATGTGATTTATGCAGATTTGTAGCTGCACTCTGTTTAGTAATAATTACTTTTATTCCTAAGGTACACATTCATGGGGATGAAAAACATATCCTAAATTAGATGACATGGCCAAATGTGAAGGTAATTATTATGAATGCTAGTACCATGGTACTCAAGTGTACTGTAGGTTCCATCCTATTTGAAGATAGCAGTGTCAGTGGCTCAGGAGGTAGCATGCTCACCTCTAGGGCCAGAAGATCAGAATGCTGTGGGTTCCAGACCCACTCCAGGTGCTTGGGATAATACTCATAACTGACACTGTAATGCAGTACTGGGGGATTGCATTGTGGTGGTGTCATTCTTTGGATGAGATGTTAACTGAGGTCCCTTCTGCCTAGCTGTAATCACTGTCCCAGTGGCAGTTAAAGATCCCATGGCACTTATCAAAGAAAAATAGTTGAGTTTCAGTGAAAGAAAACATCAGATATACTACAAGAAAATATTACACAAAATCACACACATATGTTATACAAAAAACAGAAAAGAATTTTGAGAAGCAGAAAAAAGTCAACCAAAGATAGAAGAAACTGAAAAATAAGCAAACTATAAATTTAAGTGATAGTAGGAAGACTAGACTGTATGACTTCAGATGTGTTCTGAACACTAGTACTGGTTCTAATAGAGATACTGGGTCAATATAGCTAAACAAAAATGTGAGACAATAACCACGAGTATAGAGCACACCTGCATAGAGCGACAGGAGTATAATAGCACTAGGGAATTACTGCTACCTCGTTGCTCTGTACTTCAGCTATCACTCACTACTATCTTAGGCATTGTGTATTACTTTTATTTTGTGTCATTACAAAAATAGCAAAACAGTTTACTCAGCTTCCAGTGAGGAATGATATATAGTCACCAAAGATGAGAATACCATACTTAACTTCAGTCTTACGACTGCAAAACCAGGAGGTAGTAAGACCAAGGAAGATGTTGGCAAGGTTAAACAATAGGGGTCAGATTTTTAAAGAGCCACATACATTTTCAGATCCAGCTGCTGAGATCCGTCCCTAGTTAGATCACAAAAGTTGGCCTCACACCTGGGATAGAAATTTGCACTTGCAACAAAAATGGAAGCAGTTCCTGCAGTTGTGGCAGAAACATAGAAACATAAAGTTTGATAGCAGATAAGCACTGCTTGGCCCACCTAGTCCATCCATTTTTCCTACCTTCTGTACCACCACAGACCCTACTTAATCCTCTGGCTCCCTTAACTTACCAGTAAGGTTCCTTATGCCTCATCCCATGCCTTCTTGAACCCCACTACAGTTTTGCCCCCCACCACCTCTGCTGGGAGGCTGTTCCAGGCATCCACCACTCCTATGAAGAAGTATTCCTTACACCTCCCCTGACCCAACCACCCAACAGTTTCATAGCATGACCCTTGTTCTTGAACCTTATTTATACCCATTGAGGTATTTGAAAGTCTTAGTCATATCCCTCCCTCTCCTTCCTTTCTTCCAGGGTGTACATATTGTGGTCCTTCAGCCACCTCATAGGGCTTTTGATGCAGATCCTGAACCATTTTAGTTGCCCTTCTCTGGACCATCTCTGCTCTGTCTATGTACTTGTGGTGATGTGGGGCCAGATTTTCAAAGCCCTGAGATGGACACAAAGTGCTTGCGTCAAACATGTCTGACGCAACTGGCACCTTTCATCCAAAGATGCATCTGGAGCTATTCAGTAAGGCAGCCTGCATCAAATGCACCAGCTGAGCACCACAAAATGGGCTACAGTACGGTGCTAGGTAGCTTAGCAGATGCAGACTGCCATATCCCTAATTTGAAATGCAGAAAACCCTTCCGGAGGACAAAGATCTAACTACAGTGTAGGTAGACATCCTCCAGGAGGGTGGAACACCATAAGGCAATTGTGTCACCCCCACAGCCCCAGTATGCCAGCCATGTCAAATCAAGTCAATGCCCAGTGCAGAATGTCCCCAGCCCTGATATGCCTGTCATATCATATATAATAATAGAAGTCAATGGCCAGTGCATAAAGCCCCCAGCCCAATATGGTCGTATATGATATCATTGATAACATTGAGTTCAGGTGGTCTAGTGGCCTTCAACCTGGCAGGTAGTGCCCACCATCCCGCTGTGCCCCCAAATCAAAACCTGATCCATCAACTGGCACAGCCCTTCTCACACCACCACGGCTGGATATTGAAAGAATTGTCAGAGCGTGTACTGTACACAGTACCTGCTCATTGCATGACAGCTCGGATCCAGCTGTCCTCCAATGAGCATTTGCTGTATAAGTACAAGTTTATTGTTTGACTTAAATGGTCATTACAATTAAAAACACAAATACCAAGAAATAACCATACATAAATATACAATTTTCTGCTTCATGCAGTAAAATCCATCAGAGTTATTAACACTATTTAAAACAAAGGAGTTAATGAATATTTTTGTTTTCGAACTCTACTTTTATCCCCACAACTGAACTCTCTCAACATTCCTTTCTCCATCTCTATCTCCTGCATGGCACTGGGTCCTCCTCGCTACTCTCCGGCCCGGGTATCCCAGGGTCTGCCCTCTGGGAAAGGGTCACCCCGCCCCTGACACTTTTTCTTCCAGTATTGAGCTAACCAGGCCGAAGAGGGCAGGGAAGCGGAAGGACCAAGCCCAACTATTGGAGTGTGGATTGCGGGAAGGCACCATCGCCTATCAGCTACAGAGTGTTTTTTCCCTCTTCCACTCCCTCTCCCTCCCCGATGGAGCCCCAATGTGCAATGATGCCAGGAACATCTTGCTGTGGCTCTGCAACCCTCTTCTCTGGCCCTGTAGTGTTGTGGTACCTCCGGTCTCCACCAGAGGTCCTGGCGGTGATGGGCATCATCCCTGGTCCCTCCGAGGAGAAAGCTGTCCTCCGGACACTCAATCCTTCCCTCCCTGCCGACCCCAGCGATCCAGGCTCATTCCCGAACTCAGGTCACCAGCGTGGCGCGGGGTGTGGCATTTAGTGCCTCAATCCTCAGTGCCACTGGGCCAGCAGGAGTTAATGATTATTGCATGTTTCTTTTCATTCAGTACTTCAGCTAGGTCTTTGAGTGTACTAATTCATATTACTATTTCTTTTTCTCTTTACCTTACTGATCCTCATAAAATAATGTGCTATTCTTTGAACTGTCCGGTAATCCTCTGTATGTAGGTGGATATTTGTTAGGAACATTTATCAAAGCTGTACCAAACTTTAAAGGGACCCAACCAGGATGCTCTTTCCTTTGCCTACCAGCCACAGTCTCAGATAACATGTGTAAGAGTCTCCTTACCTTCAGTTGGGCAGGAGCAATCTTGATTTCCATTGGCTGATTTTTTGTGTCTGACCTGGATGACATTATTGTCAAATCTTCCAAATTCATATTCAACAAATACTCATTGTAATGAAGGATCAGTAAGGACATCCAAGTAGTGCTTATATCCTAAGCTATAATTATTCTTTGTCAACCATGCTGAGTGTGATGAACTAGCTATCTGTTCAAGATCAACTTGACTCAAAGTTCTTAACTTCAGTTTAAAAACACTTTTTATACTTAGTGCTTAGTAGAATATTATTCTCAATATACTTTTTCAAAATTAGAATATCAGATTTGTTCAAGTATTTTAGTATATGTGTGTACCACATTGATTGTTTACAATTCTCACGGGGCCATATTTATTGACCTTACCAAGGCCTTTGATCTTGTGAATCACCCTCTGCTACTCTCCAAACTGTCCTCCTGTGTTTTTCCCAGTCTGCCAACTCGTGGTTTGATAGCTACCTCACTGGGAGGATGCAATTGATTCAAACTGAAACTGCTGTCTCTGACCTTTCCCCAACCTCTGTAGGAGTTCTCCAGGGATCTATACTTGGCCTCTCCTTTTCTCTCTTTTATTAACAACCTTCCCTCTCTTCCCTGTTCCTCCTCGTTGATCCTTTACACTGACAACATGATGCTTCTTGCTAGTGGTAAAGACCCTGCATCAATAAAGGCAACTCTTCAAGCTGACTTTGTGTACAAAATTGCTTCTACAGAACAAACTCATACTTAATGCTGAGAAAACTGTGGCTATGCTTTTTGGCTCCTCCTCTAGAATCAAGTCCTGTGCTCTGGATTTTCAATACTATGTCTTGATGGCTCGCCTTTGGAATCTATTAACTCCTTTAGGTACCTTGGAGTCACACTGATCCATCCCTGGATTTTAACCTCCACATTGCGGCTACCTGTAGGCAGTAAACTCTAGACTGGGTCTTGCCTATAAAATTAGGTCCTCCTCAATGGTGCTGCTTGGCTTGCTATTGTACAAGGTTTCCTCCTTCCTTCTCTTACATACTGCTCACAGGTATATCTTAATGCTAGCAAGGAGCCCTCCAAAATGGAACACCTGCTACAACAATGTATGCAGATTTGCCCTCTCTGCACATGGACTTACTCATCATTGTCAACTCTACTCCAAACTGAATTGGCTCTCCTTGGCCTCGCACAGACTCTATTCTGCTGGCTGCTTGATTGATAATATTATCAGAACAGGGACCCTGAGTACCTCTGAAGGCTGCTATCTCATCCCTCCCAAGCATAGCTCCTCAGGTCATCCATACAAATCCTTCTTGGTATACCCAGATATCTCACAAAAGGGGAACTATCCTTCGCTATATCTGCCCCTGCATCTGGAACTCCTCCCACTCACATTAAACTCTCCAAATCCCACCAAGCCTTTAAACTGGGTCTTCATGCCCACCTAATTGACTCTGGCGGCTGCTCCTGTGCTGTGACTTAAGACCTACTCCCTAGCACCTTCCTCCCCACATGGCACTTACTGTTTCCCATGCGTTCCAAATCTGTATGCTCCTACTTCCATCACGTATCCTATTGTTATAACTGTTACTTATTTCATAGTTGTTGTAGTATGTTGGTAGTTATGTTGTATCTTCTTGTGCAAGTAGTTAATGCAATGTTATTTGTCCTCTCTCAATTCCACAGAAATGCTTGCTCTTGTTCAATAAACTGTGCAATGTTTTGTTCTCATTTAATGCTGCACCATGAACTACTGTCAGCTTTTGTACTTTGTTTGTATTTTGTTCTCTCCCGATTGTACTCTCCGGTCTTACCTGAATATAGGCAATACTCTTGTCTAGTGTACCAACCCAGTAAACAAAACCAAATAAATAAATAAATAAATTCAATTTGAGTCATTTACATTTTTCTAGATTTACAATCTATCAGTTAGAGAAACAGTCTTACTAGTTTATTAATGCCTTACTAAAATTTATGGAAACCTGGGATGCTGGGTGCTTTATAAACTACTAAACTGATTTTGTTTTGCCATAAAGTATTTTTTATTTTGGGTGTGAGCACCAGATTAGATATGTTTATAAAGTTGCGGTTCCATGACTATCAGAGATCCTTTCGACTCCCCATGTCTTGCCTGCATAACTACAATTTTTATTTCCTGATTTATTATAACTTGCCTGCTTGTTTTGCTAAATCTGAATTTGTCTATATAATTCTTATCTATAGAAACCTTTGAAGTATAGTTAACTATAATTTGAAAGCATAGTTGTCCTAGCTATATTTAGATATCCTTTTACGCTTTTTGTTATATGTCTGATTGTTGTCCTAGGTGCTTTCACCTGTGATTTGTAAATATTTCTCCATTATAAAAATCTTTCATTAAAATGTTATTATAAAAATAAGAACTTTGGTGCCACCTCTTGACCACTTGTCAAGCAGTTTTAGATCCTGTTATTTTTTTCCACCACCCTTGAGTGTCTGCCTATAGCAAATCTTAGTGTCATCTGTAAAAGGCATCCCCAACCACTTTCTTATTCAGTTTTCCACCTTTGGACCAAATTCCTAGGCTGCCCAGCATGTTTATGAGTCTCCTTTGGAACGTGTTGAAGACCTTACTGAAATCTAGGTAGGCCACATCCACTACTCCACCCTGATCTCATTCACTGTCCCCCGCAACCAAAACATCGGGCTGTCAATTACAAAGTCTGTAAAATAACAGACTACAGGAATACCACAACAACACAAAACATAAAAAAACACCATCAGGATTTATTTATTTTCTGGGGGCTCCACCCACCACAGCCCCAACATGGGTGGCTTTGCCCCCACACACCCAGGACTTTTTATAATCATCTCTGAGGGGTGTGGACTTTAGGGATGGGAAGAAAGTCACCAGGGAAATGTGTTTGAAAAAAACTGTCAGTTTTGGGAGATGAGGCACAAAACCCTGGATCCCAGGTCTCCTCAGTTGCATGAGCGAGTGCCTTGCCACTCCACCATGGCAGCAGCTCAGCCAGGCACCACACTTCCTGCTGATTTATCCTTTCCCCACTATTGCTGTCCTTCCTCACCAACACATACAGCAACGGGGTAGTCGCATCATCACAACAATGTAATCCCCTGTTGCTGTAATACCTCCAGACATAATGAGCCACAATATTAATTTGTTGATGTATTTGAAATGATTATATCGGTGGATACCGTGGACATGGGGAAAAATCAGAGTAAAATAAAATGTGACCCTACAGCTAGACTTAAACCCAGGATGGTGGCTCATGCCACCATGCCAAATGGTCAGCTTGGCATGGCTTCGCAAACAAATCCTCATATCCTGTTCTAGTGTGTGCAGCTCATGTCTACACTCGCTATAACATGCTTATTCAGGTGTGTCACCACTGCCTACTACGAGTGGTTAAATGGAGTTCCTCAAATTGAGACATTCAATTTAACTCACTTATATCACTGTACACCACCATATCTGCCCTTCTCCAGTCCTCTAGGATCACTGCAGTCCCCAGGCAGTGGTTAAACAGGGCTGTCAGAGGTGCAACCAGTACCACTCTGTGCTCCCTCAATATTCTTGGATGTATCCTGTCTGGACCCATTGCCTTGTCCACTTTCAGATTTATGAGTGCCTTCAGAATTGCTCCTCCATAAATGGATTATTATCCACCTCCCTTCCTTCAATTTCCCTGACATTTATCTGTGGTCCTCTCCTTCCTTTTTCTATGAACACTGAAAAAATTATTTGTTCAGAATTTCTGCTTTTTGGTATCCCATGAAGACGACAATGACAGAAACCATGATGACAAAAGCAGCCAAGGAAAACAGTGCTACCATAAAGGGGAACTGTGAAAACACAGTGATCACTGAAATGGCAACCTACAGATTTCCTCACCCGCGTTCTGTCTCCCCATAGTTTGTTATATTTATTAAGGGGGATGTGGGGGCAAAGCCACGTGCAGAAAGTCACTGTGCCACTGTCGCCGCCATTTTGGTAATCGCTGTTTTTCCACAGTCACTCATTGTGGCCACTTATTGTCCATTTGATGTTTTTGGCCTTGCAGTTTTCCCTTGCTATTATCATATAAGAACCCTTTTTTCTTGTCCGCCTCACACACACCCCTTCCTTCTTAGCCTTACAATCCCTCCTCTAGTCTTGTTCATTTCACTTACATTCCTGAAAAATGTCTTGTCCTTTCTTTACTGCCTAGGCTATTTTCTCCTCCATTTGTGCCTCAGTGCTCCTGACTGCTTTCCTTTTTTTTTTTATTAAATATGCTTTATTAAATTTTTCAATAAACACAATAAATGAAGAAAAAACAATCAGCACCAACAGGAAAGACTACTTAAATGCTTACAAAAACATAATCTTCCCTACCCCCACCGATGCCCATACATGAATAAAAGAAACTTATGCCAAAAGAAAATATTGATTCCATGCCAATCCCCTTGAAAGAAATTATACCTGGGATACCTGCACAATAGCTACAATTACCCCATCTCAAAGTGTTGCCCAGGCATACAAGGGTCCTAGTTTTCAAAAAAAAATCTCCTATGTTGAATATTTGCTATATGCAATTCATTTTTTTCTTTCTGTTTTTTCAAATCACAGTTTATTATTTTACTCACAAAAGAACAGATCCAATCATGATAATTTGGATTGTAAATGAAACTAGAAACAGCTTTCACTGCATATACTGGAACTGTTCTCCCCAAACCCACTCCCACCCCCATACCAAAACCCTCCCCAATCAGCACAGCTCAAACTTATCAGATGGATAATCAAACACTAACTCGATAGCAGCATAAAATATACTAACTGGTAAGCAGCAGCGTGGAAAGGTTCCCAAATTTTCATATATCTATTCATCCTGTTACTTAGACTTGCTACCATTTTTTCTGTCCTGAGATTGGCCAATAATTCTTTGAGCCATTCTGAATACAAAATGTCTCCATCATCTTTCCAATGATGGAGAATAACCTTCTTTACCGATAGGAAAATCAGTACCATATAATATCGTCTTGAGATTACTGGAATGAGGGTATAATCACCTAAAAGGCAAACCTCCGGAGTGAAGATATCTGAGAGGCCCAGTAAGGGATCCATCCTCCGTTGAATGTCCTTCCAGAGGGTAGAGGCCTTAGGACATGCCCAAAATATGGTAGAGTGACCCTCTGCCTGCTTACAATGAGAGCAAGTCGATGTATCGATAAGACCGTACTTATATAATTTTGGGAGTATAATATATGTTATGTAGAATGTGAAACTGTGTAGCCATAATCTATCCTCAGTAATGTATTTATGGCAATTCGACCATAGTGCCATCCAGTCCATCTCCAGATCACGTAAACATAAAGCCCAATATCTGTCTGCGCTAAAGACAGCCGGATATTTATAATTGTATAAAATTTTATAGATATCAGAAACAGAATGAGGCCTACCAGACATAAGTGAAAATTCGTCCAAGAGAGTTCTCATATTTCTTTGGGACATGTTCAACCCAAACACCTTTATTATTAAATGTTTTAACTGAAAAACTTTAAAAATGAGTTTACTAGGAATGTTGAAATTATTTAGTATATCAAGAATTGAAAGCCAAGAATTGTCCAGATTAACAAACTGAAAAAGCTTAGCATCTTCCAATTGAGGAAGCCACTTAGACGAGATTGGCTTATTACCTATTTTTAAATTAGGATTACCCCAATAGGTTGAGCTAAATCTAAAGTATGATTATATTCCATAAATAAACCTATCTGGGAATGCACTCTAACCGATGTCGCAATGGGAGTTGACTTCAAAAGTACAGGGAGGACACTCGGTCTAACATGAAGCAGGGACGCTGGTGAGAGACCACTCTGTTTAATTAAAGATAGCTCAATTATGAGCCAGATAGGTACAAATACTGCAGAATTCATTTCTCGCATCTGTTCCACCCATCTCATGTACTTTGCCATGTGACTCACTCAATAATAAAAGATCAAGTGTGGAAGATGGAGACCTCCTTTATCCTTGGGAGCCGCCAGCTTATAAAATGCAATCCTAGGCTGTCTATTAGACCAAATAAATTTGGTTATCAGGCCATTGATCTTACAGAACCAGGTAATAGGCATCCAGTTATTAAGCAAATACAAAGGATAAAAAATCCTAGGAAAAACATTCATTTTAATTAAATTACCTGCCCCAGAGCAAATAGATAATTTGGTCCACCTGTCTAAATCTGCACCTAAAATATTTAGTAGGGCATCCAAGTTCAGCTTTTGAAGTGAGGCTGGGATTCTGGTGACTTGAATTCCCAAGTATCTTAAAGAGTTAGGGACCCAGGACATACCTGTCTCTGCAATACTTGATTTAATCACTTTATGGTTAAGTGGAAAAACAAGGGACTTGTCAATATTTAATTTATAATTCAAAAAATTGGCAAATTCTTCTATAATGGATAACATGGCAGGTATTTACTGATCCGGTGTGATAACTGTAATAGTAGGTCATCAGCATAGGCCGATACTTTAACCTCATATCCCTGAATAGCAATTCCATGAATCATTGGTGACAACTTTAAACAGCGTAATAAGGGGCTCTAAATATAAATTAAAAAGTAAAGGTGATAGTGGGCAACCTTGCCTGGTTCCTGAGTGCAACATAAATCTTTCTGATATAACCTTATTAACCATTACTCGAGCTGAAGGGGTGTTATAAAGGGCTTTAACCCAATTTTGAAACATCTCTGGAAATTTATAAGCATTAAGTGCCCTAAATAAGAATTCCAGTCTACCCTGTCGAACGCCTTCTCAGCATCCAGAGAAACCAAAACAGTTGGAAATGAAGCATCCCTGGATGCCGAAAGGATGTGCGACAGGGTCCAGAGGTGGTCCACTGAGGAATGCCCTTTCATAAATCCCACTTGTTCAGGATAAATAAGATCGGGCAAGACTGATGTCACCCGATCCTCTAACAATTTAGCTAATATCTTGATGTCCTGATTCATCAGGGATATTAGGCGATAACTCATGGGTAAGTCTGGGTTCTTCCCGGTTTCAATATTAGAACTATCAAAGCCTCCCATAAGGTAGGATCCACAGGAGCACCTGATAAAATATACTGAAATAAAGGAAGTAACAAAGGTAGTAATTGCTCTTGAAAAACTTTATAAAAGTTAGCGAGAAACCATCTAGGCGGGTCATTTATCTGAGGGTAAGTTTTAATAACCCTGAAGATTTCTTCAGATGAAATTGGGGACATTAGCCATTCCTGCTGAGTCTCTGAAAGCGAGGACAAACCAGACGCCTTAAGTAGCTGTCTAGGCAGTCTTCAGATATTGGCCTTACCTTTGGGTTGTATAGGTTTGTATAATACCACTGAAATTCCAGGACTATATCCTCCGGAGATATTTTTAGGACACCATCTAAGTGGGAACGGATTGACGGAATGTATCTATTTGCTTCCAGTTGTTTAATCCGAGTACCAACAGTCTACCTGCTTTCTCCTGATCTGAATAATTTGCCTTAGCTTTCAAAATAGCAAATTCATTTTTATCCTTAGAATTTCCAAATAATCCTCATTTAATTTCACCAGTTCCTGTTGTGCTAACTCTGAAAATTTTGGGAAAGCAGTGATTCCTTTGAACGGATTTGCTCAAGAAGAGAAATTAGTTCCACATCTTTTCTTTCTTTCTGTGTGTAGCAATACTAATTAATACAGCCCTAATGAAGGCTTTAAAAGTGCCCCATATTAAGTTTGGTCTGGAAATGGACTGAAGGTTAGTTTCAATAAAATGCTCTATGTGTTTACTAATAATTTTAACTATATGGGCATCCTTTAACATTTGATTATTGATCTTCCATAGAGAGGATTTCTTAGGAAAGGATGAGAGGGCAAGTTGACATGTTATCAGCGCATGGTCGGAGGGTGGTCCCGAATGTATAGAGGCTTCTATCACTCCTGGCAGAAGAGTTTGGGAAAGAAAAATATAATCAATATGCATAGCTATTTTATGTACTGGTGAGAAAAGTAAATTCCTTCTCGAGGGTGTAATACTCTCCAAACATCACACAGAGCATAATGTTCTATGAGTTCTTAGAGGGCCATTTGAGCAGGAGAGCGACTCTCCTCAGAGGAGAAAACGATCCATTAATGGATCCATAACGGTGTTTATATCTCCCCAATGATAATTGGTAAAGAGATGAACGGATATATGAATTCAATTAACTGCACGAAAAATCAGGGAAATCTACAGTAGGCCCATAAAGAGTTCCCAGGAGAATCTCGGTGGCATACAAAATACAATGAATAAACAAAAACTGGCCCTGTGGGTCCTTGAGCACCTGCTTAGGGACAAAAGGATTTTCTATTAATTAGGATCAATACCCTGGCCTATTAGTAGCACCCCAGCAGAAAATACATAACTAATCTGCTGCCTTCTCATGCAATTTGCCTCTGAGTCCAATAAATGTGATTCTTGTATTAAAGCAATGTCTCTAGACAACAAGGCAAGATGCTTAAGAACCTTATATTGTTTCACACGCTGTCTCAATCCTTTAACATTCCACGTTGCAATTTTTATAACATTAGCCATTATTACACATTGCTTATAAAATAACCTGAACAGGTAATAAGCTCCCCAGATTACTCGGACCTGATAAACCCACCAGAGCTGTGCTGATTCCCACCCCCAAATCCCACTTAACCCTCCTCCCTCCAACCAAATTGAGAAACCAACATTAAACTACCAATCCTCCCGCCCAATCTATCACAGGTTTTGCTCTGCAACATACCAATACCATTGCTCCCTCCCCCAGCCACCCTTAGGTAACCTTCAACTTGAATATAGTAGTGATGGGAGGGCATGTAGATTCTAAACATCCTTCAGAATAAGTACTAGAACTAGTGCAATCTGAAGAGAGTCCGTATAAACTTGTTTCACACCAATCCCTAAAGAGTATATCCCCTCAAAATTGAGTTACAATGCTGCGATTCCTTTCATAGTTTAAAGATCTTCAACAAAATAAAACATATTGAATTAACCTGCTTAAAGTCCCTTGAACATTGATCCTCAAATTAAATCTGTTTTGTGCCCCAGATACGTAATGTCAGCTTGCCATATAGAGGTATAACCTGATCTTCTAAGTCCTTCTAGCGATCGCGGAAGTAAATCCAACAATGCTCCCTTACCTCGGGAGCTAAAGGAAATATGATTTTTAGATTGAAACTTAACCTAATTTTCTTTCTAACCAACCCTTTTAATCTCTATTGGCATTATCCTATCTGCTTTAATGTGTTCTGTTCAAAAAAGAGAAGCCGGCATGGGAACGCACTGGCCATTCTTCAGTGCTCGCTTCTGTTACTAAAGAGAAAAGTGCAAAACTCTAAATGTACCTTACCAACCGGTATATTGTGATATGATCTTTAATTTTAAAAGTAAAAAATAAAATCAGGGCAACTTATACTGCGAACTGCTTTAGTATAATTGCAGTCCCTTGAAAATTGACTTGGAGAAAAACCTATTTGGCACCCAATACAGCTAATTTTGACACAGTACAAATAACTATAAACTAAGAAAGAGTTTTAATGCTGCAGCTCCTTTATAAGCTTAAAGACCCCAGCGAAATAAAACATACTGGATTAATGCACCTAAAACCCCTTGAAAATTAAGTTTTAAATTAAATCCCTTATGCATTCCACATCGTAGTATCTGCCTGTTATATAGATGCCTAACATAATCTGCTGACTCCTCTAGCGATCATGATGGTGATACCAACAATATGCTCCTTACCTCGGGATTAGGAGAAATATCATTTTTACTTTGAAGCTTAACCTAATTTTTCTTCCGACCCAGCCTTTTAGCCTCGCATGAAGTTACTCTGCTTGCCTTATTATGATCTGTTCGAAAACTGGAAAGCCAACTTGTTCAGCCTCTGCTTTTGTTCCTAAAGAGAAATACAGGCTCAGAAGCTGCCTTCCAATCAGACTATTGTGATGTTATCTCTAATTTAAAATTAAGAAACAGGGCTATCTATACTGCAAACTGGCTTAATATAATTGCAGACCCTTAAAGACTAACTTTGGGAGAAAAACTTGTTTGGTGCCCCATATAATCAATTATAACAGAGTACAAATGATTATCAACTGGTCTGCTGTTCCCTCAAGAAATCAGCATAAAGAAAGAAATTATATCCCGTTCCTACATCGGAAAGTTAACACTAAATATGTTCTTTGTTTAAAGATTTATACAGTTTGTTAGTCCAGTTCAATCCCTCTTGATCTCAAATAATGTTGGCATGCTTCTCTTGCTTTCGCTCTACTGAGGAAAGAGTGGCAGTGTGGGGTATCAGCAGATATTAGTTCAGCAAACTTTTCCTTTCTAAACAAGAGGTAATAAATTTCTAAA
Organism: Neoceratodus forsteri; assembly: GCA_016271365.2. Lineage (NCBI taxonomy): Eukaryota > Metazoa > Chordata > Ceratodontiformes > Ceratodontidae > Neoceratodus > Neoceratodus forsteri. Next base: position 1,321,622,879 of record CM028132.1, read on the forward strand.
GCTGATTATCAAGCCACAGCTTTATAAGATGCTTTAGATTCAGCCTTAGCAGTAGATGTAACTCAGACTTCACGGAGCAATTCTGGGAGCAACTCCTTCAGGCCAGTATGAGCCTCCTCTGGATCATTAAAACTGTGCCAAACCCTGAAATAAGGACTTGCAGACAAGCTAGATACAGCATCTTAAATTGAATTCCAGCTGCTATTAGCTTTGTTACATAGGATGAAAAGCAGACGTGGCTGCCTGACCGAGGCGGGGAGATCCTGGACCACTCATACTTTTGTCTTCCCAGGTAATACCTTGCATTTCTTTGGCTTTCTTTAAAAAATGCTGGCATTCGAGGTAATTGAGGAACCTGAAGATCAGGGGCCTCGTGGAGATCCAGATGGAGGAGGAGGTCTAAGGGCCCTGTGTGCCCTCTCTATAGCATACTTAGCTCTGAAAGGCGAGGGGCCCGCAACACACTCTACAAATTTCTGAATGAAAGTAACCATATCGTGCCCCTCCTCGGCTTTAGGCAATCCTATCAGGACTGCATTATTTCTTCTACTTGGACCCTCAAGGTCATCTAGCTTAGCTTCCATCCTAGTGATCTTCTGTCTCATAGCTACCAACTCCGGCTCTATTTTACCAACTATTGTTTCAAGGAGTGGATTTTAGCTTCAGAATCTGAAGTTCATCATGATACTTCATCCATAGTAGTCGATAAGGCTTTAATTTCAGCCATCAAAGACGCATAGCTCCTCCTTGAAGGGCCTGAATTAAGCTAGAAACCTGGCCAGGGTTAGCAGCTCTTGCTCAGCTGCATTAACAGTTACCTCTCAGGGTCAGCTGCACTAGGGCCTAGGCTTCTTAGGGCCTTTCTCGGGGTGGTGGGTAGCGTTCTTTTAGGCAGGCTTTTCTTCATTTCAACTTCCATTCAGATTGAGATGGTAACTCAAAGTGTGACGAGCCTTTTAAGCGTCTTTCCTCCCCTTTTCAACAATTTACTTTACTTTTAAAATAAAATAAATGTAAATAGCGATCAGGTGGCTGGAGTGAACAGAGAAGCCTGCAATCAGCACCTACATCATGTGACCTCTATATACAATTCTAAGGCAAGGTGCCAAGGAACTCTTTATGCCATTCTGACCAGGTTGGCAGTTGGTCATCTAGCCAGTGGTGAAGTATCACCATTTTAACTGGCTTGAAATAAGGAAATGTATTTCTATTGGTAAAAGACTGAAATATCACAATACCAACCCAATAAACATATTTCTGGAGTAAATGAATTTAACAGATCAAATGTGGGATCAGATCTGGTTTTGATGGCTGTCCAAAAGGTTCCACCTTCTCACAGTACCATAATATATGTAAAGAGTACCATCTTCTTTTCGCATCTGAGACATTGACAGTGCTCCAATCATTCCATTGTATACAATTGAGTAGGGTGAAATAGAGGTTATGCAGGATATCAAATTGGAATTGTCTATATAGGTCCTGTTTTAGTAGTTTATAACAGTCTTTCAAAATTTTAATCTAGTCCAATGCTTTCCATGTCAAAAGAGAATTTTGCTAATAATATGCAATCCCAGTGTGTTTGGAGGATCCAATGATTGATATAATTGATATAATCATGGTATGGCATGCCACATACCTGCACCCATAATAATAATCTCTAAAGATGATAAAAGGAGTCTGTCCAGGAGTTGGGCCAAAATATGTTGACGGAACCTAGATACCTGTAGGTATTTGAAAAATGACGAGGTGAAAGGTTATACTATATTTGCTCTTGAGAGATGAAAATCCAGAAGCTGATTGTCACAAAGAAGGTCAGAGACAGAGATTAAAGGATTTAACAGTAACAGAGGATGGAACTGGACACTGTACAATTTTAATATTAGGATTGTGAAAAGCAGTTGTGCAGTACAGATCTTAGGTTTAAACCTGTAATCATGACACAGATGGATATGGGCACTTAAGAAAATACAAAGTCACACATGCCCCACAATGCAAAGCATCATGGGCTGCATATGCAAATCACCACAGAATGTTATGCTGGTCCAACTTTAAGCAGAATTGCATGGTGCCGAAGGCCTCTCACACAGTTTGCAAAGGGTACTAACAGAAGACATAGACACGTGTTTCGTCCTACCAGGACTCATCAGTATGCCTTGTCTGTTTAACACCCCAGTGGACTGGACCAGCTACCCCTAAGGCAGTGTGCCTGGGATATATTGTAGTGAACCCATTAAAATAAAAAACATTTAAAAGACAAAGAACCTCTGTGCGTAAACACTGAGGCAAGGGTTACCCAAAGGGCATTTGGCTGGGAAGCCAAGTTTCAAGAAAATACAAAGTCACACATGCCCCCACAATGCAAAGCATCATGGGCTGCATATGCAAATCACCACAGAATGTTATGCTGGTCCAACTTTAAGCAGAATTGCATGGTGCCGAAAGGCCTCTCACACAGTTTGCAAAGGGTACTAACAGAAGACATAGACACGTGTTTCGTCCTACCAGGACTCATCAGTATGCCTTGTCTGTTTAACACCCCAGTGGACTGGACCAGCTACCCCTAAGGCAGTGTGCCTGGGATATATTGTGAGTGAACCCATTAAAATAAAAAACATTTAAAGAAACAAAGAACCTCTGTGCGTAAACACTGAGGCAAGGGTTACCCTAAAGGGCATTTGGCTGGGAAGCCAAGTTTCAAGAAAATACAAAGTCACACATGCCCCCACAATGCAAAGCATCATGGGCTGCATATGCAAATCACCACAGAATGTTATGCTGGTCCAACTTTAAGCAGAATTGCATGGTGCCGAAAGGCCTCACACAGTTTGCAAAGGGTACTAACAGAAGACATAGACACGTGTTTCGTCCCTACCAGGACTCATCAGTATGCCTTGTCTGTTTAACACCCCAGTGGACTGGACCAGCTACCCTAAGGCAGTGTGCCTGGGATATATTGTGGTGAACCCATTAAAATAAAAAAACATTTAAAGACAAAGAACCTCTGTGCGTAAACACTGAGGCAAGGGTTACCCAAAGGGCATTTGGCTGGGAAGCCAAGTTTCAAGAAAATACAAAGTCACACATGCCCCCACAATGCAAAGCATCATGGCTGCATATGCAAATCACCACAGAATGTTATGCTGGTCCAACTTTAAGCAGAATTGCATGGTGCCGAAAGGCCCTCTCACACAGTTTACAAGGGTACTAACAGAAGACATAGACACGTGTTTGGCCTCACCAGGACTCATCAGTATGCCTTGTCTGTTTAACACCCCAGTGGACTGGACCAGCTACCCCTAAGGCAGTGTGCCTGGATATATTGTGGTGAACCCATTAAAATAAAAAACATTTAAAGACAAAAACCTCTAGCGTAAACACTGAGGCAAGGGTTACCCCAAAGGGCATGGCTGGAAGCCAAGTTTCAAGAAAATACAAGTCACACATGCCCCCACAATGCAAAGCATCATGGGCTGCATATGCAAATCACCACAGAATGTTATGCTGGTCCAACTTTAAGCAGAATTGCATGGTGCCGAAAGGCCTCTCACACAGTTTGCAAAGGGTACTAACAGAAGACATAGACACGTGTTCGTCCTACCAGGACTCATCAGTTTGCCTTGTCTGTTTAACACCCCAGTGGACTGGACCAGCTACCCCTAAGGCAGTGTGCCTGGGATATATTGTGGTGAACCCATTAAAATAAAAAACATTTAAAGACAAAGAACCTCTGTGTGTAAACACTGAGGCAAGAGTTACCAAAAGGGCATTTGGCTGGGAAGCCAAGTTTCAAGAAAATACAAAGTCACACATGCCCCACAATGCAAAGCATCATGGGCTGCATATACAAATCACCACAGAATGTTATGCTGGTCCAACTTTAAAGCAGAAATTGCATGGTGCCGAAAGGCCTCTCACACAGTTGCAAAGGGTACTAACAGAAGACATGAGACCGTGTTTAGTCCTACCAGGACTCCGGTCCTAGTAGGACCAAGGCTGTTGTTACATAGGGATGAAAAGCAGAGCGTCGGCTGCCTGACGAGGCCGGAGATCCTGGACCACTCATACTTTTGTCTTCCCAGGTAATACCTTGCATTTCTTTGGCTTTCTTTAAAAAATGCTGGCATTCGAGGTAATTGAGGAACCTGAAGATCAGGGGCCTCGGTGGAGATCCAGATGGAGGAGGAGGTCTAACAGCCCTGTGTGCCCTCTCTATAGCATACTTAGCTCTGAAAGGCGAGGGGCCCGCAACACACTCTACAAATTTCTGAATGAAAGTAACCATATCGTGCCCTCCTCGGCTTTAGGCAATCCTATCAGACTGCATTATTTCTTCTACTTGGACCCTCAAGGTCATCTAGCTTAGCTTCCATCCTAGTGATCTTCTGTCTCATAGCTACCAACTCCGGCTCTATTTTACCAACTATTGTTTCCAAGGAGTGGATTTTAGCTTCAGAATCTGAAGTTCATCATGATACTTCATCCATAGTAGTCGATAAGGCTTTAATTTCAGCCATCAAAGACGCAAGCTCCTCCTTGAAGGGCCTGAATTAAGCTAGAAACCTGGCCAGGGTTAGCAGCTCTTGCTCAGCTGCATTAACAGTTACCTCTCCAGGGTCAGCTGCACTTATGGCCTAGGCTTCTTAGGGCCTTTCTCGGGTGGGTATGCTCTTTAGGCAGGCTTTTCTTCATTTCAACTTCCATTCAGATTGAGATGGTAACTCAAAGTGTGACGAGCCTTTTAAACGTCTTTCCTCCCCCTTTTCCAACAATTTACTTTACTTTTAAAATAAAAATAAATGTAAATAGCGATCAGGTGGCTGGAGTGAACGAGAGAAGCCTGCAATCAGCACCTACATCATGTGACCTCTCTATATACAATTCTAAGGCAAGGGTGCCAAGGAACTCTTTATGCCATTCTGACCAGGTTGGCAGTTGGTCATCTAGCCAGTGGTGAAGTATCACCATTTTAACTGGCTTGGAAATAAGGGAAATGTATTTCTATTGGTAAAAGACTGAAATATCACAATACCAACCCAATAAACATATTTCTGGAGTAAATGAATTTAACAGATCAAATGTGGGATCAGATCTGGTTTTGATGGCTGTCCAAAAAGGTTCCACCTTCTCACAGTACCATAATATATGTAAAAGAGTACCATCTTCTTTTACGCATCTGAGACATTGACAGTGCTCCAATCATTCCATTGTATACAATTGAGTAGGGTGAAATAGAGGTTATGCAGGATATCAAATTGGAATTGTCTATATAGGTCCTGTTTTAGTAGTTTATAACAGTCTTTCAAAATTTTAATCTAGTCCAATGCTTTCCATGTCAAAAAGAGGGAATTTTGCTAATAATATGCAATCCCAGTGTGTTTGGAGGGGATCCAATGATTGATATAATTGATATAATCATGGTATGGCATGCCACATACCTGCACCCATAATAATAATCTCTAAAGATGATAAAAAGGAGTCTGTCCAAGGAGTTGGGCCAAAATATGTTGACAGGAACCTAGATACCTGTAGGTATTTGAAAAAATGACGAGGTGAAAGGTTATACTATATTTGCTCTTGAGAGATGAAAAATCCAGAAGCTGATTGTCACAAAGAAGGTCAGAGACAGAGATTAAAGGATTTAACAGTAACAGAGGATGGAACTGGACACTGTACAATTTTAATATTAGGATTGTGAAAAAGCAGTTGTGCAGTACAGATCTTAGGTTTAAACCTGTAATCATGACACAGATGGATATGGGCACTTAAGAAAATACAAAGTCACACATGCCCCCACAATGCAAAGCATCATGGGCTGCATATGCAAATCACCACAGAATGTTATGCTGGTCCAACTTTAAGCAGAATTGCATGGTGCCGAAAGGCCTCTCACACAGTTTGCAAAGGGTACTAACAGAAGACATAGACACGTGTTTCGTCCTACCAGGACTCATCAGTATGCCTTGTCTGTTTAACACCCCAGTGGACTGGACCAGCTACCCCTAAGGCAGTGTGCCTGGGATATATTGTGGTGAACCCATTAAAATAAAAAAACATTTAAAAGACAAAGAACCTCTCAGCGTAAACACTGAGGCAAGGGTTACCTAAAGGGCATTTGGCTGGGAAGCCAAGTTTCAAGAAAATACAAAGTCACACATGCCCCCACAATGCAAAGCATCATGGGCTGCATATGCAAATCACCACAGAATGTTATGCTGGTCCAACTTTAAGCAGAATTGCATGGTGCCGAAAGGCCTCTCACACAGTTTGCAAAGGGTACTAACAGAAGACATAGACACGTGTTTCGTCCTACCAGGACTCATCAGTATGCCTTGTCTGTTTAACACCCCAGTGGACTGGACCAGCTACCCCTAAGGCAGTGTGCCTGGGATATATTGTGGTGAACCCATTAAAATAAAAAAACATTTAAAAGACAAAGAACCTCTGTGCTTAAACACTGAGGCAAGGGTTACCCCAAACGGCATTTGGCTGGGAAGCCAAGTTTCAAGAAAATATAAAGTCACACATGCCCCCACAATGCAAAGCATCATGGGCTGCATATGCAAATCACCACAGAATGTTATGCTGGTCCAACTTTAAGCAGAATTGCATGGTGCCGAAAGGCCTCTCACACAGTTTGCAAAGGGTACTAACAGAAGACATAGACACGTGTTTGTCCCTACCAGGACTCATCAGTATGCCTTGTCTGTTTAACACCCCAGTGGACTGGACCAGCTACCCCTAAGGCAGTGTGCCTGGGATATATTGTGGTGAACCCATTAAAATAAAAAACATTTAAAAGACAAAGAACCTCTGTGCGTAAACACTGAGGCAAGGGTTACCCCAAAGGGCATTTGGCTGGGAAGCCAAGTTTCAAGAAAATACAAAGTCACACATGCCCCCACAATGCAAAGCATCATGGGCTGCATATGCAAATCACCACAGAATGTTATGCTGGTCCAACTTTAAGCAGAATTGCATGGTGCCGAAAGGCCTCTCACACAGTTTGCAAGGGTACTAACAGAAGACATAGACACGTGTTTCTGGCCCCACCAGGACTCATCAGTATGCCTTGTCTGTTTAACACCCCAGTGGACTGGACCAGCTACCCCTAAGGCAGTGTGCCTGGATATATTGTGGTGAACCCATTAAAATAAAAAACATTTAAAGACAAAACCTCTAGCGTAAACACTGAGGCAAGGGTTACCCTAAAGGGCACGGCTGGAAGCCAAGTTTCAAGAAAATACAAGTCACACATGCCCCCACAATGCAAAGCATCATGGGCTGCATATGCAAATCACCACAGAATGTTATGCTGGTCCAACTTTAAGCAGAATTGCATGGTGCCGAAGGCCTCTCACACAGTTTGCAAAGGGTACTAACAGAAGACATAGACACGTGTTCTGGTCCTACCAGGACTCATCAGTTTGCCTTGTCTGTTTAACACCCCAGTGGACTGGACCAGCTACCCCTAAGGCAGTGTGCCTGGGACATATTGTGTGAACCTATTAAAATAAAATATTTAAAGACAAGAATTTCAGGTAGTCACTGAGGAGCCCCTGGGGCAGCCAGCTGTCCATAGAGCAGTGTCTCTTTAATGCATGGGTTGCATAATAATACAGAAGAGTTTGGTCTGTCTTTAGCATTAGAGAAATGAAGAAGTTTGTGTGAGCTAGAAGACATAGACACGCAGCTCATTCCCCACTAGGACCTTTAGTCCTGGTAGGATGAAACACGGTCTATGTCTCTGTTAGTACCCTTTGCAACTGTGTGAGAGGCCTTTCGCACCATGCAATTCTGCTTAAAGTTGGACCAGCATAACATTCTGTGGTGATTTGCATATGCAGCCCATGATGCTTTGCATTGTGGGGGCATGTGTGACTTTGTATTTTCTTGAAACTTGGCTTCCCAGCCAAATGCCCTTTGGGGTAACCCTTGCCTCAGTGTTTACGCACAGAGGTTCTTTGTCTTTGGGCACTTAAGGACCAATACTGTATACAGGAGTGATTTTCAATTGACGTGGTAGCATCGCAGGAGAGATATTCAGCAGCGCCCATGGCAAAAATCTTTCTTTAAGACATATAGTCCATTCTAGAGATAGCCAGAGTGGTAAATAAGTTTCCTGTTCTTCCAGTTGGGTCTTCTGTCACCAAAAGTACTTGGATCCATGAATTGCTAAATAATAAGCATAGAAACTGGGTAGTATAAGGCCTCCATATGTGATAGAAAAAGGTTAATTTAGAATATGCTCTCCTAACAGCACCATCTTTCCACAGAAAAGAAGAGAGTAAAGAATGGCGCTGTTTGAACCTAACAAGATAAAATAATGTTAAGCATACTCAACAGATATAAAATGAGGGGAAGAATATTCATTTTGATTACACTTGCCTGGCCCCATAAAGAAAGCAATATAGTAGTCCACCATTTTAAATCACACTTTATAGTATTTAACAAAGGATCCAAGTTAACCTTCAAGAGGGTTGTGAGACAATGAGGAATCTGATCTGAATTCCCAAATATGTTAATGTTTTGGACTCCCATCGTAATCCCATAGATAGAATACGTGTCTTATCTACAAACATGTTCAGAGGTAACACCTTGTTTTTACCTAAGTTTAATTTCTAGGCAGCAGTAGAACCAAATAGTTTAATCTCATCCAATGCAGCAGAAAGGGATAAATCAGATCTGAGAGGTGCAGAAAAATATCATCCGTATACATAGATAATTTGTATTCTGTCCCTCCCACAGATATGTCTCATACTAGAGGGTTTCTCTTCAACTTCAGTAACAAAGGTTCCAGATAAAAATTGAACAAAAATGGGAACATGGACATCCCTGATGAGTGCCAGCAGTAATCAAAAAAGAATGGTAAAGAACACCATTACACCAAATAACAGCTGACGGGTGACTATAAAGTATTCTAATCCAATCAACAAAAGCTTGAGGAATATTATAAGATTGAGTAACTTGAAACAGATAAGGCCATAACACTCTAATTAAAAGCCTTCTCGGCATCTAGAGAGACCAGAGCAGCAGAATCTCTAGTCTCCCCAGAAGCCGTATTTTAATGAAAAAGCTTGCGGATATGATCGCTAGAGTTCTGGCCATTCATAAACCCCACTTGCTCAGGGCTAATAAGTCCCTCCCACACTTTCTCTAAACAGGAAGCCAAAATCTTTTCCAATATTTTAAAATCAGTATTTATAAGTGAGATGGGTCTATAAGACATAGGGGAACAACTGTCCTTGCCCAGTTTAAGTAAGAGCACAATATAAACATGAGTGAGAGATTTATCGGAAAACCCATGATCAAATAAATAATTAAATACTGAAACTAATATTGGGGTAAGTTCCAAAGAAAAAAACATTGTAAAAGTTAATACGGAAACCATCTGGGCCAGAAGCACAGTCCATGGGCAGAGAAGAAATAGCAATCTGCACCTTTTCAGCTGTAATAGGACCACCTAAAGAGTTACTCTGGTTCTCTGATAATTGAGGGAGGTCTACCCCCTGCAGATATTGAGCAATTTCCTCCTGGTCAGTAGACACCTATGAAGAAACAGAGTAAATATCCACAAAATAATCACGAAAAATTATTAACAGTATCTCCTGGATGAGTAACTAATTCGGTAGTACCAGGCTTGTAAAGGACAGGAACTACGCAAGATGCCTTCTGTTGCCTGAGTCTTAGTGCCAATAATTTACCTGCCCTTTCATCCTGTTCCAAGTAGCGACACTTAGTATGCAAAATAGCCAATTCCCCCATCTCATTTAATGAAGACAAATATTTAGTACATAGAGTACTAAGCTGTGACCAGGTGGTTTCTGGTGTGGTAGAAGATAAGGTAGTTTCAAGAGTATGAATACATTGCAATAAATCACAAAGATGTTGACGGCACGCTTTAGTCTTAATGGTCACCAACCGAATGCATTCACCACAGAAAGCGGCCTTAGTAGCACTCCATGTAATATCCAGAGAAACCCCCGATTCAACATTTGTTTAAAAAAAAAAAGTTTAATAAACTGACGCCAAGTAGAAGCCACAGTATCATCTTGTAATAGCTGGACATTACAGCCCCACATAAAATCTATCTAGAGACTACCTAATATGCCATATGTGATACAAACCAAGGACTGGCTGGAGATGGCCCTTTCCTGAATGTTAGAATTAACCACCCCAGGGACCTATTCCTGGGATAACAAAAAAAAGTAACTACAGGAAAAAGAATGGTGTTGGGAGGGGGGACTAGAAGATTTACGATCTATCAGAGGGATGAAGCAACCTCCAAAGGTCCACCAATCCAAGGAAGTCCATTAGATCCCGAAGCCCACATTGTGCTGGTGATAACTCTTTCTGTACTGAGGTTACCCTATCCAACTCAGACTGGTAGACCAAGTCCCAATCACCCCTATCACCTATAGGAAGATGGGCATATGGAGCCAGTATAGTGGCTAGCTGTATAAGAAAATGAATAGAGTATGTAAGGGAGCCATAAATGTAACCCTGCAGTACTTCTTGTAGGTCTAGTTTACCTTGCCGGAAGATAAAGAGTCCCTCTTTGTCTCCAACTTCCAACAGAAGCTGAAATGTGAGGCATTTGGTGATTAACATACAGACCCCATTCAGCTTGTTACTATTGCCAGTCCCATAAACTTGCCCCACCCAATCTCAACAAAAGTAGGTATATTTCTTCTGTAAAAGGGACTCTTGAATAAAAGCCACATCAGCATTCAATAGTCTCAGATGCTTTAAAACCCAATATCTTTTATGAACCGTCCTGAGCTCCCTTTATATTCTAAGTCACATAAATAGGTGCAGTACACATAAGAATCAAGTGGGATGGTAGGCAAAATGTGAAGAATTATCTTGAGCAACACCCTTGTCCCAACCCTAAGCCCCCCACCTCCCCAATCTTCTCTTGTTAAAACAAGTACAGAACAGACAGCAACAACAAAAACAAAAATAAAACCCAAAGAAAAACTATAAAGAGCAAAACACAATTCAACCCTAGAGACCATCATCCCCCCAAAAATAAACAATCCTCTTCCAGGTCGCTAACACCCAAACTCCTATCCTGCCTGGTCCGTGACCCATCCCAACCACATCTTCTGTCATGAGCATGCTCACATCCTTGTTCTGAACAATAACAAGGAAATGAAAAAGGATTAGAGAAAGGCCATCTCATTAATAAATAACAACAACTTAAGGAAGAAGAAAGATAAAGAAGAAAACTAATAGATCCCCACCCAGCATTACCTGCTGTAATTTGAATCCTTAGTCAGAGAAACAGGACTATTAAACTCAAATAACCTATCTTCTCCCTGACAAGAAAAGTGAAAAAAAAAAGGGGAGAAACAAGGGAGTTCAAGAAACAAGTAATTCTCCCCTCCTCATTGTAACCATAGCCTCAACTATAATATAATGAGGCATCTTTAAAGATGCAATACTTAGAAGAATAAAAGAAGAAGAAGAAGAAAACCATTGATATGCACTACATAGCCAAGGTGGAGTCCCTTAAATATAATAACACCATATATACTATAGAAGAAAATGTATTAAATCCCCCCATTGCCATAAAACAATATACTAAAGATGATCTAGCTAGAAGAACCATAAAGGGGCCCAAAAGCTCTCACTACTAAATATGTTAGATAATTCTCCATGGTAGGACAAAGGAACAAATGAAAAAAAAAGGATTCCTAACTGCCTAAAACTCTTTCTGTAGCAGGTAAAGAAAAAGGAATCCTCGTCCCTACTCACCTGGCCCAAGAGATAACACTCCATTTAGAAAATATTGTTCCCCTAACCCTAAAAATTAATTCCTTAAAAAAAACACAAGATGGCAGTAAAAAACTATCAATCAGCAAAAAGGAGCCCATAATAAGTGGAGAGAAACCTATAATCTAATTTTTTTTAGATCTTTATCAAAAATGTTCAACAATAATACAATTTTTCAACAATAATACAATGAAATAATACATCAGAAGATTGCCACAAAAGTTAGTAAGGGATTAGTCTGCCAATGAGATAGCATTCACAGCTAAAAATTTAATCCTTAATCATTGGAAAGATCATCAGGTTCCCTCGCTAATTGAATGGAGAAATGAGATACTCCTAAATTTAAGGCTTGAGAGAAACTTATAAGCTAATATAAACCATAGCCAGTCAGAGCTCCATAAACAAAGAAAACAGTAACATGCATTTCCAGGAAAACACTCAAACCATATCGATAATAGGCACTATATACGCAATGATTATTAGTAGCACTGTGACAAAATCAGTTCAAGAAAAGCAGTTAAAACTAGGAACTTCATTCAGTAAAGACATTAGTCCGGTAAATAAATGTCCTTCAAATCTGTCCTTTAGTCTGAAGAAAGTATAACATCAAAGTAACAGTCAAACAGCCACTTGAAACAAATCCTCCAACAATCTAATCTGGTACAAAAAGTCCATGTCCTTCAGAAAACATTGAGGCACCAAGTAAAAGTCTTGATTACCTCAGGTGGCAGATTTAAACAGATTGGGCAGCAGGCGAGGGACTTCACTCTTGGCTTGTTTCACAGATTCGAAGGTATGCCAGTGGCTATCCTAAAGAACCTGCACCCAGGCATGGTATATTAGCCAAAATAGAATACTGGCAGCCATCAGTCTGTTGATATATGGGTGGTAGGCAGCCCTCTTCTGGCACGAGTCATAAGGAAGATCTTCAAAGACAGAGATTTGAACACCTTCCCAGATCTGTTGCCTTTTATTACTGATGGCTTGTAAAATATGTAGTTTGACCAGGTAGTTCAAAACTTGGACGATAATAGGAAGAAAAGACATTAACAGTCTGGAGGCAGTCCAGAGAAGGGCAACTAAGGTGGTAAAGGGCTTGCACCACAGGACTTACGAGGAGAGATTAAGGGACCTCAATATGTATTCACTGGAGGAGAGAAGGGAAAGAGTGGATATGACAGAAACATTCAAGTACCTCAAGGGCATAAACAAGGTGCAGTGGGGGAATCTTCCAATACAGGAGTAGTACGAGAACTAGGGGGCATGACATGAAATTGAAAGGTGGCAGGTAAAGATGGAATATGAGGAACTTATTCTTCATAGAGAGGGTGGTGGACACATGGAATGGTCTGTCACAGGAGGTGATGGGAGCAAGCACTGTGGCTGGATTTAAACATACATGGAACAGGCATAGGGGAACCTTAGAGGTAAAGCAGGGGGAGGGTCAAAAGCTGTAATAAAGTACAGGAATTACGGGCAGACTGGATGGGCATAGTGGTCCTTATCTGCTGATAATTTCTATGATTCTATGTTAATATGATGCAGTGGTTCACCATCTGACGGCATTGGTCTTAATGCCCTATGAGCCCCCTCAATAATATATTGTGGACCATTTGGAGATGGACCAGCTACTGATGTGCAAAGTGTTTGAATATATATGATCACTTCCTTGACCTCTGCCTTCTCAGGTTCAACGAGGATGACCAAATTGTTGTACTGGGAACATCTTTCTTGATCCTCCATATGAGCTTCTAATTTAGCCAGTTTTTGTTGAAAGTCAACGAAGATAGAGTCAACCTTAGCTTGCCAGTCCTCTATAAAGCTGATCACCAACATGTCTTATAAGTTCTGAGATGGCAGGACGAATGGCTCACATATGCTCAGTAAGTTGGATGACAGAGTCCTGTATTGACACCATCTCCTTGAGAAACAAAGCTACCATTAATAGACTATTTATCTCTGGTGCAGTATCAGCTTTTTGGCACTTTACACTCTTATCCTTTTTGGGTGTTACCAGCATGGTATGATGCACTATAGTAGGATCATCTGGAATTTACATTTTATCCATCATATCTGATATCCAGTGAAAGCGCGAAAGGTAAGAGGAAAGTTTATATACAGCTTTTCCAGCAAATCAGACTAAAAAATTGCTTTTTCTCAAGAAGTTAGAGGCGAGAGAGCAGAGCTATGCTCAAGAGCAGGCAGGCAGCACTGGAGCATCACATGACTCCCCCTGACTACCTTCCCTGCCTCCCTCTGCTTTTCCTTATACAATTGCCATAAACTGTGGGGATCATTGCAGATTCATCCAAATGTCTGTGAATAGGATGCAGATATTTGGATGCATTTGCCTAGATGCAACATGCGTTCAAAATACACAGAAGAAACATAGAAGCTGACGGCAGATAAGGACCGCAAGGCCCATCCAGTCTGCCCATTTCTTTTTCTACCTTATGAAACATAGAAACATAGAAACATAGAAACATAGAATTTGATGGCAGATAAGGACCGCTTGGCCCACCCAGTCTGCCCATTTCCCTAACTACTGGATAAGCTGCAGATCCTAGTTAACCAGCAGCCTACTTCTTCCTACCCCCATCCCCCAGAACTGCCTTATGACTATCCCATGCATGCTTGAATTCCACCACTGATTTTGACTCCACAACCTCCTTCGGAAGGCCGTTCCATGCATCCACAACCCTCTCTGTAAAAAAATACTTCCTTAAATTACCTCTGAGCCGCCCCCCTCTATTTTCAAATTGTGCCCTCTTGTTCTTGCACACCTCTTTTTTTGAAAGATGCTACCCTCTTGGACTTTGTTGATTCCCTTGAGGTACTTGAACGTTTCTATCATGTCCCCCCTCTCCCTTCTTTCCTCGAGGCTATACATATTAAGCTCCTAAGTCTCTCTTCATATGTCTTCTGGTGCAGACCCTGCACCATTTTAGTTGCCCTCCTCTGTACAGCTTCCATCCTGTCTATGTCTTTGCGGAGATTGGGTCTCCAGAACTGCACACAGTACTCCAGATGGGGTCTCACCAGCTGTCTGTACAGAGGGATAATAACTTCCTGTTTTCTACTGGTGATGCCTCTCCCTATGCATCCCAGTATCCCCCAGCCCTCCTTGCTGCCCTCTCACATTGCTTGCCCGTCTTTAGGTCATCTGATATGACTACCCCCAGGTCCCTTTCCATTTTTGTTGTTGTTAGTATCTCACCCCCCATTGTGTACTCTTCCCCTGGGTTACTGTTTCCCAGGTGCATTACCTTGCACTTCTTAGCATTGAATCTAAGCTGCCATACATTTGACCATTCCTCTAACCTTGCCAAGTCCTTTCTCATCCTTTCCACCCTACCCTGTGCATCAACTCTGTTGCAGATCTTAGTGTCATCTGCAAAGAGACATACTTTTCCTTCCAGTCCTTCTGCAATGTCGCTTATAAAGACATTGAAGAGGACCGGTCCTAATACTGAACCCTGCGGTACCCCACTAGTAACCCTCCTTTCTTCTGAGTGGACTCCATTTACTATTACTCTCTGTGTCCTATTCTCCAGCCAATTCTTTACCCAGGCTGTCATCTTGGGACCCATCCCAGGCTGGCTAACTTGCATATTAATCTTTGTGTGGGACTGTGTCAAATGCCTTGCTAAAGTCTAGGTAGGCCATGTCCACAGCCCCTCCCTGATCTACTACTCTGGTCACCCAGTCAAAGAAATCTATCAGATTCGTCTGGCATGACCTTCCGCTGTGAATCCATGCTGCCTAGGGTCCTGTGCCCCTCTGGCCTCTAGATACTCGACAATTCTTTCCTTTAGAAGTGATTCCATCATTTTCCCTATCACTGAGGTTAAACTAACAGGTCTATAGTTTCCTGTTTCTGCCTTGCTCCCACTTTTGTGAAGGGGAATCACATCTGCCCTCCTCCAGTCCTTGGGTACCACCCATTCTCCCATGATTTGTTAAAAAGGGTAGTCAGTGGTGTCACTAGTTCTACCCTTAGTTCTTTTAGAATTCTGGGATGAATCCCATCAGGCCCCATTGCTTTGTCCACCTTCAGTTTTAAGAGTTCTTTCAGAACCCTTTGTTCTGTAAATGGCCGGTATCAACTTCTGTATCCAGAGTGTTACTACTGTTTGTTTTATGTACCTCCCTCTTCCTTTGTAAATACTGAGCAAAAATATTTGTTTAGTATCTCTGCCTTTTCACAGTCTCCCTCTGCCCACCCTCCTCCCTTTATTAAGCCTCACTATCCCTCCCTTGGTCTTCCTTTGCTCCCTGATGTACCTATAAAAGGTTTTATCCCCTTCTTAACTGAGTTGGCTATCTTTTCCTCGGTTTGGGCCTTTGCTGTTCTGACTGCCTTCCCAGCCTCCTTTTGCTTTAACTGATACAGTTCTCTGTCCTGCTCCTTCTGCAATTCCTTGTACTTCCTGAATGCTTTCTTTTGCTCTTGAACCTTCACTGCCAGTTCCTTTGAGAACCATAGTGGTTTCTTACATCGTCTTGTTTTGTTTATTTGCTTCATACAAAGGCTCGTTACCTCTGTGATGGCAGTTTTTATTATTCCCCATTGTTCTTCCACCCCTCCTTCCTGCCCATTTGCTAGTGCGTTCCTTAGGCACTCACCCATTTTGGCAAAGTCAGCCCTCCTAAAGTCCAGTACTTTTGTCTTTGTATGGCTTGACTCCATTGCTGTGTTTATTGTGAACCATACTGTTCGATGGTCGCTAGTTCCCAGATGGCTACCCACTTCTACATCTGTAATCCTCTCACCATCTCCATTTGAGAGAATCAAGTCTAATATTGCTCCCTCTCGAGTGGGCTCCAGTACTAGTTGTCTAAGGCATGCCCCCTGTAGGACATCTAGAATAACTGCACTCTTCGAAGTGGCAGCTGCAACTGCACTCCAGTTAACATCTGGCATATTCAGATCACCCATCAGCAATATCTCCCCTTTTTCTGCCATTCTAAGTATACCTTCTATCATTTCCTGTCCATTTCCTCCCTGAGAAAGTCTGTATACAACCCCTGCGCGTATTGTGGTGCCATTGCCTGTCTCCAAATTTACCCACAGTGCTTCTTCTCCTCCCTGTGTACCTTTTTGTTCTGTTGCTTTTATTCCTTCCCTTATGTAAAGAACTACTCCTCCTCCTCTTTTACCCTCCCTGTCCCTCCTGTACACAGTGTATCCTGGTATGTTTATGTCCCAGTCATGGTTTTGTGTGTACCATGTTTCTGTGACTGCCACGATATCCAGATGTTCTTCCTCCATCAAGGCCACTAATTCAGGAAGCTTGTTACCCAGACTACGGGCATTAGTACTCATTGCTCTCCATTTTTTGATGGCTTTACCTTCCAGTGCAGCATCCCCCACTGACCGTTCTACCTCTGTCTTTTTCTCATTTAGTACCCTGTTTTGTAGGGAGAGGCTGGGATTTTCCTGCTGCTTGTCAGTGCCTCCCCCTTTGACTAGTTTAAAAGCTTGTCAATGAAGCATTTAAACCTATTTCTCAAAAGACTTGTTCCCTTCCTGGGCAGATGCAGACCATCCTGCCAGTATAGGCTGGTGTCCCTCCAGGTGGAACCCCAGTCCCCAATGAAGCCAAACCCTGTGCTCCACCATTTTTCAACCATTCATTAAACTGCATGGTGCCAATTACCCGCCTCCCCCATGCTTTTTGACAGGCAGCACCTCTGAGAAGGAAACTGTGTGTCTACTGCCTTAGGTCCGTCTCCAACTCTGCAATGTCCTCCTGCACTGCTCTAATCTCATGATGAGCCAAGTCATTTGTCCCTAGGTGGACAATTACGTCCAGCTCGGAATCCCTTGCAGCTGTTCTCGTGATCCTGAGGATGCGCTTCCTGTCCCTCCAAGCCATGGCACCAGGCAGGCACCTTACTTCATTTTTCTCATCTCCCCCCAGTTCTATACCCCTAATAATTGAGTCCCCCACCAGGAGCTGCTTCCTTTCCCTTTGGTGTCCTCTGCCTCCTTTCTGAGGGCCTCCCTTGTGACAGTTATCAACAGTCTTCTCTGCAGGTACACCCATAGGGGAGCTATGCTCCCCCAGAATGGTGTATGGATTGTGGAGTGGAACAATTGACTGGGTGTGCCTCTGTTCCACCCTCCTCACCCTCCCTGAGCCCACTGTGGTCCAACTGCTGTGCTTTCTTCGCAACCTCTGAGGTAGTGGTGGTGGCGCTAGTGCTCCCTGGATGGGGGAGGTTCCCTTTCTACTGTCCAGTGTGGCCTGGGGGAAGGTTTCCTTACTACTGTCCAGTGTGGCCTGAAGATGAGTGTGCCGTAGGCCTTTTCTCTGTCAATGGCCTATCTATTCATACTCATCTGTATTGCTCCCATATGCCTATCCAATGCCTGTTTGAAGCCTTGCACTGTATTCATATATACCACTTCCTGAGGTACACCGTTCCATGCATCCACCACCTTTTCTGTGAAAAAGAACTTCTTCACATTACCACTTAATCGACCTCCCTCTAATCTCATGCTATGTCCTCTTGTCCTGCTATTTTTCTTATATTGTAACATGATGGACTGTTTTACCTTGTTAATGTCCATAAGGTGTTTGAATGTTTCAGTCATATCACCTCTCTCCCTCCTTTGCTCTAGGGTATACATATTGAGTTCAGTTAATCTGTCCTCATGTTTTTTGATGCAGTCCCTGCACCATTTTGGTTGCCCTTCTCTGGACTGCCCCAATTTGGTTAATGTCCTTGTGAAGGTGTGGCCTCCAGTACTGCACACAGTACTCCAGATGGGGCCTAACCAGTGTCTTGCAAAGACATACAGAATCAAGTGTTACATCCACAGTTTTAAAAATCCCGCTCCATATATCAGTTCTTCTATAGCCGAGGTCATTGCATTACTGGAAAAAATCCAGCTTACAACCAGGGGCAAAGTCCTGTACTTAGCCCTAGTAAAAAAGAATAAAAAATCCTTACTTAAATCATTCAGTATAAAATGAAAAATAACCTTCAATATCTTGCTTTGTAAGGTTAACCCTTTGAGAACTGAATATGTGTGACCGTATATAGATTCTGGACGTATATATATACGTCAACAGTCTTCTAAAAAGCAGGTGACTTACATCTGTAATGACTGCTGAAGCTGATTTTTATCAGCATGAGTCTGGAAAAATTTCCATTAAATCTTAAAATAAAAAAAAAACCTTTGTTTTAGTCTAGCAAGAATAAATTCAAATACTGTGCAAGCAAAAATACAATTTAATAAGGTCTTACCCTTTCAGCTTGCCTAATGAAAATTCTATGTAGTAAAAATTCGGCTTACAACACTCACTGAGCTCCTAGGCATTGATCTCCTCATCACTCCCTTTGGAGACTGAATTATCTGAGGGATGTGTGTCTGTTATGTGCTATGATGTCAATCATGTGACATATTTTGGAACAAGTTTTTAAATTTATAAATTTTATCATAAGGTAGAAAAAATGGGCAGACTGGATGGGCCTTGAGGTCCTTATCAGCCGTCTATGTCTCTGTTTCTATGTCTATATTACATTTTTTTATTTAATTCTCTGTTTTTATATCATTTATCACTCCACCTATTAAAGCAGTAGTAATACGAAATCAGGAAGTGTCCTATCAAAATTCTGTTTTTTGGCTGTAAGCATGCTGCCAAAGATTCAGTTTCCATACCTGTAAATGTTTTTTTTCCAGTCATTTTTAGTTTTTTAGATATTTGCAATTTATTTGAATGGTTGTAGAGCTACCACAAATATGGCGGCTGACTAATTTTCCGTGCGCTTTTTCTACAGGTTACATCACATCTTTTGAAAACAGCAGAGGGACCCTCTGCTGACCATTCCCAGTGTCCCTGCACGTCATTCAGATGTGCAGTTGGCAGCAGAGGGGGTTCCAGCATAACATGCTTAGTGGCAGACATGTAAACAAAAGCAGAGAATAACTGAGCAAATTACTCAGGGATAGTACGATGCCGGCGAGAAAGAATACCAGGTACCGATAAATGATTAGCAGGGTACAGGGAATAAACTGTCAAAAAAGTGCAGTTATTTTTTTCATAGTACTGCTGCTTTTAGCACATGATACAAATATTGGGCACAAATTCCAATTAGAAGGGTAAAAATAAAAGCAGGAAAAAGGAAATACTGTATCTAATTTGGTTTTGCAATTCAATAAAGTAAGAATATCAAGTTGCACATTAAAGTATAGCTCTTACTCTTTTTTTATAAAGTTATTAGAGGGCAGCTTATATAACCTTCGAGAATATTGGGCTGTATGCACTAACTGGGTCCAGGTATGCTGAGAGGCTAGTACCCAGCCCATGCAGCTGTGCCCATAGACAGACATGCACCAGTCAGCAGTCATAATGACTGGCCATCTATATGCAGTCCCTACCCCCTGTCACACAGGATTGCAGGGGGGAAGATGGGTACAGAGCAGAGGACACAGGCAGGCATCCAAATGGATGCCTATCCTGTATCCTGTTCTGGATCCCCTGCTCTGCGTGAGCAGGGGATTCTGGGTAGGCACAGATCCTAAGATTTTGAAAGAGTGGGCAAGTGCTCCAAAGGTTGCCACCAGCCCTACCATGTAGCTAGCAGGCCTGGGGCATCATGATGGGGGGATTCCCTGTCCTGCCAGCGACAGCAGGTGTCATTGGTGGGGGTGTACATTGGTTATGGCAGGGTGCACCCTGCTGTATTTTGTGTTCCCCCTGTGCCCAGCACTCTGTGCCTTAATGAATGGCGCTCCACCTGGACCACCCATGGTGCATAGCTGCATGGGTGGCCAGGGGATCGAGTGTACAAGAGGCTCTGGCACCTGCTTTGAATGCCTCTGGGTGTTCATTGGACTCCTGCTTCACAGCATTCTGACCTAGGGTTGCCTATATGCCTCATATACTCAGCATTTAGGCAACCCACACATTAATTCATAGAGCCCATTATAGGAGTTACATCTTACTCCTCAGCCTGTTTTCAACTCACTTGCTGGAATTTTCTGTGAAGCATACCCTTAGCAATCTTCTGCATTACTTTTCCTCCAGTGTTGCAAGTGTCAGCTCCACTCCCCCTGAGAACTGCTGCACAGTGGGCCCTATCCCACAGTTCATATTCCATGTTCCATGTTCACCTTTAATTTTCTATTCTCCCTGTTTTTCCTCCTTCATGGACTGTACTGCACACTCCTACTCCAAGACCTCCCTCTGCAGCACTCCAGCAGGTCTTCTGCTCTCCCATTCTCCAGTCTGAAGGCCAGGTATTACCAACTTAGTAAACTTTGAAGGGCTGTAAAAGAAAAATAAAAATTATTCTGAGTCTTGTGCATTGAATATAGCAGACATAAATACATGAAAAACCACATGGCTAGTGTGTCAATGATGGTATATCTGTTTAAACAGTAATAAATTCCTATACATATAATGCAGGAGCTTTTCTACAGCTTCTCCACAACAGTAGCAGCAGCATCTCAGGTACCCGCTGCCATCTTGTCTTTTTTTTTTGGGGAGCAGGTCACCTAGCTCTTGTGTTATCCTTCTGTATGGAACAGAATCAAAGGCATTGCTGAAGTCAAGGTACAACCCATCCATGGCTTCATCCCTGTCCACTATCATTGTAGTGCAACTGAAGAAGTTGCTCTGGTTAGCTTGGCATGATCTCCTTAATGCAAACTCATGCTGCCTTCTGTCTTACAACCCATTTGCCTCAGCAAATTCCACTTTCTGTTGCTTTATAATGGTATCCAGTAGCTTGCCTAAAAGACTGACTGGTCTGCAATTTCCTGGGCCATTCTCATCCTTACTCCTGTGAAGCAGAACCACATTGTCTACCCTCAATAGATGGGAAAAGTTAAATAGATTTGCTAATGGGACTGTCACTGTATGCCACACCTCCATCAGTGCTCTTGGGTCCAACCAGGACATAATGCCAACACCTTCATTATACCTTAATGACTTCCCATTTGGCTTCTGCCCCTTAACAGCTTTTCTTTCAGAATTAACCTATCTTCCTGAAATCCACCCTTCTGAAGTGCAGGATCACAGTTTTTGAAATGGGGTGATGTGTTCCTGTTGTTACGATAAACCACACTGTATTGTGGTCACTGGACACCAGTTGTTCCCTCTCCACTGCTTTTTTGTCTCAGCATTTGACAGAACCAGATCACAGGTAGCCCCCCTCACTAGGTTCCCTGACCCATTGCATAAGAAAGCAGTTTTGCATTACATTGCCAGTGCCTGACATCTTGCACTGCTGAAATTTCTCAGTCCACATCTGGCAAGTTTAGATCACCCAGAGGCATCCCCTTCCCTTTTGCTACTGGTTTCACTAATTCACTGTCACCTTTCCCTTTCTGGTTGGGAAGTCTGTACACAGCACTGACCCTGACCTTTTTTTTAAACTCAGGTTTATTGTAAGAACAAAGCATGTCAAGCCATAATACAGTTAACAATGCCATAGATTTTACATATCATACATATATTTTCCAGGCACATTTTTCTGTCCACATTTCTTGTTAGACATGGTGAGCTACAGCCTGTTAAACTGGTATCTCCGTCTGGCAAACTCACTAGCTAAAAACTATTCAGGTCAGGTAGCTTTGGATATGGCAAAATCCATCTTGAGAGTTTTCAGGATCTTCTCTTGTAGTTTAAAAAAAAAAAGCTAGTAATGATATCTGTGTTTACAATGTCTGTCTACTGGATTTTATGATAGTCATTTTTGATGAAATGTTATAAAAAACTAACAAGTGCCACCAGGAAGTAAGCACTAGTTTCATACATTCATACACGTTCAGAAGGTGTTAGCCCATAAAGAACTTGCCACCATCATGTCAATGGTGGAAGGTATATTTCCTGTGTCCCATATAAGAGTCCAATCTTACTTTAAATTGCTCAACATTTTTACTCATTACAATGTCCCCTGGAAGTGAATTCCCTATAGGTGGCACTCTTTGAGTAAAGAATCTGGTGCACTTTACAGTTTTACAAAAAGAAGTTTTAAGCTTATAACTATGACATCTGGTATTATTTTTTAATAACATTTCTCTCCAAACCAATTGTGTTCAGTGTATATTCATTTTGAAATGCCTTAAAGGTGTACATCAAATCGCCTCTAGAGCCCTATATTCTAGGGAAAACAGTTGAAGTGATTGAAGTCTTGTTTTATAATCTAAAGATGACATATTCTGAATTCTTTTGGTTACCTTACGTTGGACTCTTTCCATTGTACTTTGGTACCCTTTGGATGTTGGTGCACAGAAGGGGGCACAACAGTCCAGATGTGGACGCACAATGCTGGTGTACAGTGGCAGTAGTATTTCGGGATTCCAACTTTTAATGTGTTTAAAAATATTACTCAAAATAGAATGACATTTTTTCACTGCTTTATTTGTGTGTATGTTGAATTTTAAATTATCTGATATTGTCACACCCAGGTCTCTTTCCTGTGATGTAACAATTAACTCTGAGTTATTCATTAAATAAGTGGCTTTGATGTTATTTTTCCCCATACGCATAACTTTGCACTTAGAGACATTGCATTTCATATTATTGTTGTTAGCCCAAGCACATAGGTTATTCAAATTATTTTGCATATTTATTATTGACTGGTGGTCAGTTATTATACTACCCAATTTGCAGTCATCTGCATATTTATTAATCCATATCCCATCAGATGACTGCATGCTGGACACCAGGATATTAAACAGGAGGGGTCCTAGTATGGATCCCTGAGGAACTCCACTAGTAACAGGGATCCATTTGGACTTGTTTCCTTTAATGACCACCAGCTGTTGTCTTTTGTCCATCCAGGATGAAATCCAGTTTATTAATTTAAAATCTAAATTTATTCTGAATAATTGTTCTATCAGGGTTTTATGTGACACAGTATCGAAGGCTTTTTCAAAATCCAAGAATATGACATCCACAGACAAACCGTTGTCAAGGGCAGCGCTTACCGGTTCAAAGAAATTAATCAAATTTGTAAGACATGATCTACTCTCTGTAAAACCATGTTGTGTGATATCTGTGTGACCTGATCTTGTAATATGGTTTACAGTTTTGTAATATAATAATTTTTCCATTATTTTACTCAGAAGAGATGTTAGGCTAATAGGTCTGTAGTTACAAGACTGTTGTCTACTTCCACCCTTGAAAATTGTAATAACATTAGCCTCCCTTCAAGTTTGCAACACTTTTCCTTCTTTCAGCGATGTGTTGAACAAAACACTAAGAGGACCTGTTAATTCTTTAATAGGTTCCTTTAGAAACTTTGACTTAATATTATCAGGTCCTGGAGATGTATTGACCTTAATTGAGTTAATAACATCCATTATTTCCTGTTTAGTAAATGTGATAACATCATTTATAGGTAATATGTTATCAATATTTGAATTTTCTTTTGTTTTGAATATACTCCCAAAGTAGTGGTGTAGCTCTTCAGCCATTTTCCTTTCTCCAGTGATTATTTTATTTTTTACATTCAATGGTCCAATTCCTTTTACACTTCCCTTGATTGAGCCGATATAATTATAACAACAGGAGTTACCTCTTCTCCCATAACTTGGCCTTACGGGGACCGTGTCGCATTCCAGTGTTGTCTGACCCTTAGTAGGGTACCTTGATATATATTTGTTTATCCCTTTGTCACAGAAAGAAAACATTCTGGCTTTCACATATGGTGGGGTGGGGGTGGGGGTGGAACTGCCTTCAAAACACTTTGTTTATTCCACTCCAGGTCCCTCTTCTGTTTTATTGAGAATGATCAGATGCCCTCCAGGTTGTCCACTTCTCCCATTGATCCTTGTGTTTTTCTGCTGTGAGCCCAAGTTTAGTTGTCAGGTCCTCCATTCTTTTAATCCCATCTATTCTAAGTTTCCAGGAGCACAAGGAGGGGGAGGAGGACATTAACCAATTGGCCATTATTTATTTTTGGGCAGCTAAGCATAGTATCCTAAATAGGTTTTGTTGTCTGTTATTACCCAGTCTAGGAATGTCCACTCCTAAGATCAGTGTGTTGACTGTCAGTGGGATCTGCATCCCCCATAGGTTACTTCATACCTGTCTGATCTCCTGCCAGAAATATGTGACCCCGGGACAAGACCAGAAGATGTGGACATGGGAGCCTACCTTCCCACACTCCCTCCAGCACAGGTCTGAGGAATTCCTAGAAAAGTGTCTCATTATTGTAGGTGTGTGGAAGAATCGGGTCAGACATTTCCACCAAAATTCTCTCCAACCAGGGGACGAGGTTGTTCTCCACCCCCACTCCCACGCCCAATCCCACTGAGCAGCTGAAATTTGGTTACCCACCTCCTCCACCCATTTAAGTCTCAGGGCCTTGAATTGTGAACACTCCTCCCCCATGAGTGCTTTATATGCCCCTGATATTACCTTCCCCTTATCCACCAGGCATCCTGCCCAATACAGGAAGGATTCTAGCCTCTTGAAATCTCTCTTGAATTGAGGAATCAGGCCATTCTCCCTAATATAGTGTCTAAATTGTAAGTATCTGTGAAAATCTACCTGTTCAAGGGTGTGTTTGTTCTATAGGTCAGAGAAGGATACCAAACCCTTCCCCTGTAGCAGGTTGTGAAAGTGTATCAGAGAGTGGGCATTCCACTACTGGAACCTGATATCAGTCCAGTAGGGGTGAACCCAGGGTCACCCAGGATTGAAGTCAGTGGACCTATTCCTTCTGGAGTGTGTGTAAGTTTTCTTGCTTCTACTAGTACCTTCAGAGTGTGTTTGGTCCAAGGATTATTCAAGCTTTTCCACAGCTCTGTTGTAAGGGGGGCATGTGGAAAAGAGGTCAGTGAAGTGATTAGCAAGTGCTGTGCCTCAATTTCCCTCCAGCCAGTATCTCCCCTTTGTTTTACCCAGACTACCTCTGGGGCCAACTATGCTGCAGTGTAATAGAGCTTGAGGTTGGGAAGGACTAATCCTCTTTTCAACTTAGGATGTGTTAGAGGGTTACAAGATATGCATTTTCTCCCCTTTTGCCAAATAAAAGCGGAAAGAGTCACATTAACAGATCTCAAGAAGGAGTCAGTTACACCCATCAGGATGGCCTGAAATAAGAACAAGAACCTCGGGAGTATGTTCATTTTGATGGCCCCAGTACATCCACCCAGGGTAAGTGGAAACAGATCCCATCTGTCCAAGTCTGCCTGTGTTTCTCCCCAGAGTTTCCCATAGTTCAATTTAAAGAGATTTGACAGCTGGGGTGTGATCCTGACCCCCAGATATCGAACTGTGTTCCCTTTTGCCCATTTGAAAGGAAAGCTCTGTATTACCTCTTGTGGCAGTGTGCCTCCCAATTTAATTGCTTCAGATTTGTCCTGATTAACTTTGTAGCCAGAGACTTGTCCAAAGCTCTGAAGCTCCTTTGTTAATGGTGGGAGGGAGGTTTTTGGGGAGGTGAGAAAAAACAAGGAATCATCAGTATATAATGAGATTTTATGTGACCTGCCAGCTGCTTCAATCCCTTGAATTTCCTCGTTCCCCCGAACAGCCACTGCCAGGGGCTCTATGCACAAGGCAAACAAGAGCGGGGAGAGTGGGCATCCCTGTCTAGTTCCTCTGGCCTGGTGGAACCATTCAGTAGTAAAGCCATTCACCCTCACCACAGTCTTAGGGGCTGCATACAGTGCCTCTATGCTTGTTCCAAACTTAGAACCCAATCCCATCTCCCACAGGGTCCTGTGGAGGAACCTCCAGTCCACCCAGTCAAAGGCCTTCTCTGCATCCATAAATATTGCCAATGCTGGGTCGCCAGACAAACCTTGGCATTCATAAGATTTAACAGGTGTCGGATATTATCATGAATGAGTCTCCCTTTTATAAAGCCAGCTTGATCTGAGTGGACCAGACCCCCCCCCACAACACCCTGCAATCTACGTGCTAAGGCCAACGTGTATACTGTATACGGTGCGGCTGACTCGACCGCCCTCAACAAAATCCACACTGTTCTGAATAAGGCATGTAGGCTTATTACAGGGGCCCCCAGGCTCACTCACACATGTCAGCTATATGACTTGGTAAGGCTACTAAATCTGGATGAGTGACTTCAATACCAAACCAGCCTCATT
The DNA here is from genome assembly GCA_016271365.2 of Neoceratodus forsteri. Lineage (NCBI taxonomy): Eukaryota > Metazoa > Chordata > Ceratodontiformes > Ceratodontidae > Neoceratodus > Neoceratodus forsteri. The sequence continues at coordinate 1,321,649,736 of CM028132.1, forward strand.
ACAAAAAAAGCCCTTCTTGGGCTATCCCCCCCTGGGCTGACAGCCTCTATCCACCAAGCCAAACCCTTGATTAATACCCAAACCTCCTGCAAAATCACCCTTCTGATCTCTAGAACCAGGACAAGCCATGGACAGAGATCTTTCTATTATAGAGCCCCAGCCTGGTTTAACGCACTCCCACCAGCCGTCTCTGACACCACTACTATCTCCACCTTCAAAACCGCACTGCGGAACCAGCTATTTAATGCACATGATTGCACCTGTCACTAGTCGTGACTTAGTCCACCACACACTGACAATGCTCACATGAGCGGCACCACTGTAACTAGAATGCTTCCTCCACTCTACAAATATTTGTAAATATATATGGCTGTCAATTTAATTGTTTGTCATTTTATTACAACTTTAAACTTTGTGATGTAACAATGAGCCTGTAATATAATGTATTTGTCCTCAGTGTGATGTAACAACAAGCCTGTAATGTAATGTGTTTGTCCTCAATGTGACGAGGTACCTTTGGAAATGAGCCTCTGGCTCAAAGGTTGTAAACTGATGCTCAAATAAATAAATAAATTAATACTTTTAGGTCTACATTTAAAAGAGCAAAAGTCCTATAGGAGCCACAGACCCCCGGGTCCTTTCCGTTTTTATGAATTACTGAGATCTGAGCATATTTCCAACTCGGTGGGGCCTGTTCCCCCCTCTGACATACCTCTCTCAGCAGCGGTGACAGCTCTGAGTTTAAGACTTTATACAGTTCTGCCACTATGCCATCCGGGCCAGGGGCTTTTCCAGTTTTTAATCCCTCTATAGTGGTGAATATCTCCCTGTCTGTGATGGGAGTGCCAAGTTTTCCATTTCCTCTTTAGAGATCTTAGGAAGCTTAACCCTCTGGAAAAAGGAGTCTAGTTTCTCCTGATGCCCTTCTCCTTGCTCCTGACTAAAGAGCTGTTTATAATAGATTAAGAACTGCTTGGCTATGCTCTCTGGGCCTATTATGTATCTCCCAGAATGTGTAGGGGAGCAAAGTCATGTAATTGTCCTGGTGGCCACCTCCCTCCAGAGTTGCCAGGCCAGGAGTTTACCAGCGTGGTTGCTCACTTCATAAGACCTCTGACAGGAGTAGCGTATTTGGCCCTCAATCTTCTGGTCCAATATCGTGTTTAATTTCTTCCTAGTGTCCTCTAATTGTCCCCTCACCATTTCATTCAGGACTATTTTATGTTCTGTCTCCAAGTCAAATAACTTTTTTTCTAGATCTAATATCTCTTGTTGTTGTTTCCTTTTGAGTTTAGAAGTGTAACTAATAGTTTTGCCAGTGATGAAGGCTTTAAGGCCATCCCACCAGAAAGCTTGAGCAGTATCCTGAAGTGGGTTATTAACTTTGTACTCCTAAATAGAGGCTGTGATCAGCTTTTTGTTTTCCCCCTTGTTAAGGAGGGAGACATTGAGCATCCAGGATTAATTTTTAACTTTAGGACCCAGACAGAGCTGTATGGTCACTGCTCCGTGGTCCAAAATAGTTCGGGGGAGAATCCTGGAATCAGTTATTTTGTGCAACCACTCTTATGCAATCCAGAACATATCCAGCCTAGAATAGACATGGTGCTGGGCTGACCAGCAAGTATAGTCATGAGCCCTTGGGTGCATGTATCTCCATATCTTTACAAGCCCTAATTCCTTGGCAACCTATTCAATGTGGTGGAGGCCTTAGGAGGTGGGTCCTGAAGGAGCCTGATTTATCTAAGGATGGGATGAGGGTGGTGTTAAAATCCCCTCCGACTAGGTATAGCACTCCTTGTTGGGGAACAGCACTAAGGTCCCGCTGGAGGAATTTACTGTTCTCTGTGTCTTGATTGGAGGCATAAATATTAAGGATTGTACATGGCATGTCCCTATAGGTACCTCTTATTATGAGGAATCTCCCTTCTGGGTCCAACTGCACATTTGAGTGCTTGAAGGGGCAATTCTTATGTAAGAGGACTGCTCCTGCCTTTTATGGGGTTGTGAGACACACGTGGCATAAAACACTTGTCCCACCCAGGTTTGTTTGAGCTTCTCACTTTCTTTCTTTCCCAAATGTGTTTTTTGTATGAATGCAATCTCCACTCTCAACTTATGTAACTCAAATAGTAATCTTTTCCTTTTGATCGGGCTCCCCAGTCCCCTCACATTATATGTGGCTATGTTCCCCTCAGCCATAGAACTATGTTCCCCACTCTCCTCCCAACATGGAACTTGCGACACGGTCTTCCCCAAAACACACAACTAATAACAGAGATTATAAACTGTAACTTCATAATTTTACAAAACTTATGTAACTAACTTCCAAGGTTTCAGTACTGCACCCACTCAACCTATAAGCTGGAATCTGGTGACTGGATGGAGTTCCTATAGCCAGCACCCTGTGCTTGAACCTGCGCTTCTGGGTGACAGGGCAAGCCCTTGTATGTCTAACCCTGTGTCATCTGTTCTTCTGAGCCAAGTAATTCACTGCTCTGTAGCTATATGGCTTGGGAGCAAATCTGCACTGTTCTGCCTATATTGCCCTGTAGGTCCTCTCAGATCTGGAATGTAGCAGGAGGAAGGAAGGAAGGAAGTAGGCGAATGGTACCACAAGCATCCCCCCAATCGGACAAGTGCCAGGAAGAAGAAGAAGGGGTCTCTCCTACACATGTGCCTCTAGCGATAGGAAGAAGCTGTGCAGGTTCTGCCCCAATCCCCCCCAACGTGTGCTTATATGAATCCTCTCTTGGTGCCCCTCACAGGTCTGGGAATGGTCAGGGGAAAAACAAGAGGGAAGAACAAAAGGAAGCCTCCTGCTCTAGTAAGCCCCCCATCCAGGAATAAAAACTAATATTGTATCCTGTGTCCTTGCAGCAGATGGTCACAGTGAGGTTCCAAAGTGGGGTGCCCACCTGGCTCAAAACAGTCCCAAGTCCGACAAGTCTGATTGGAGGATGACCAAACTGGAGGTAACCAGCCCCTTGGCTGACTACAGTAAATGGGTAATAATTCAGGTACAGTTATTGTGTCCTCCTGGTTGCAGTGTCAGTTCAGCCTGTTCTGAGCCTTGCGTCGATTTATCTCCTGGGCGATCCGAGTTACTCAGAGGTGCTGGATGGCTCCTCTCCTGGAGGAAGAGACCTTAATCCAGGAATCTTCACTAAATGAGAGACCTCAGTCTGGAGAAGTAGGTTTGGACATAAGGTCCGGAGGGACACCCAACTTCAGAAGTGCAGCTCTTGCTTCTCCCAGGGAGCGATAAAACTGTGGGCTTTCTGCTGTGAAGATTTTGAGCTGTGCTGGGGCAATTAGGTGCATCTGGATATTTTTAGTAACCAGCTCTTGATGTCCAGTAACACCCGCCTTTTTTGTTGAGTGATGGGGGTGTAATCATGGTCAAAATACATGCGCCAATCCCCAAAAGTAATCTCTTTTTTGGCCCAGGCTGCCTGCATCCCTTTATTTTTGATTCTATGGTCAAGAAACTTCAAGACTATGGATCTGGGAACAGCATTTTGGGTGGTAGGCCTCTTGGCTAGAGCCCTGTGAGCTTGGATGATGTTGAGGGGGAGGTCTTTATGTAGATACAGGATCTCTTTCAGGAAAAAATCCATTTTCCTCTGCTCAGTGTCCTCCTGTAGCCCATTCTGAGATTGTCCCTCCTGGAGCGGAGCTCCAAGTCATCTAGCTTATCCATCAGCTCTCTCTCCTTCCTCATTAGGTGCTGCAGGGTTGCCTCATGGCTCGCTACCATGGAATCCATATCTGAGAGGCCTGCTTCAAGGTCTGTAGTGTGACTGCTAACCTCTGCAAGGCCCTTGGTATTCTCCATTGCTGTCTGCTCCATTTTCTGTAGTGTTTCATTTAGTTTCCCCAGCTCCTGAAAAAGCATTCGAGAAGTGATTGTGAACTCCTCTTCCATCAGTTCCTCTGCAGCTTCCTGTGATAACATTGGGGTAGCCCCAGCCTTCAGCTTTAGTGGAGCCTTTGGTTCGCATGTTTCAGCTGAGGTAGTCAGCTTTAAAAACTCTAGCAGCTAGTCTTTGTGTCTGCCTTTGGGAGGCATATCGACCCGATTCACCACTCCAATCGCCTCACTCACTATTTTGGGAGGCTTACGCACTGAGAGAGGTAAGAATTTAATTAAATAGTGATTTGAGTGATGGAGCACTTAAAATCCGTGTCTTTACAGCATGGAGGCAGAACAAGAAGTGGACCCTGATCTTTTTAACCCCTTCCATTGTCAGTTGTACCTAAACTGCTTCAACTGTGTGTCCCCTCAGAGCAGTATCTTCTACGGCCTCTATTTATTTCACAGTGCACAGTGCCAGCCCTCCTCCCCCGCCGCTGCATGTTTTGTCTGTCCCTCCTTGCATAGTGAGTAGCCTGGTACTGCAAGCTCCCAGTCATTGTTGCCTGTTGCCCATGTTTCCATTACTACTAACAGGTCAGTTTGAGCCTCTGCTACCACTGCATGGAGCTCACTGATATTGTTCCAGAGACTTCTTGCCAGGACATCTGTCTCCTACTCTTACCCTTTATCCCTGGTCAGACATACCATACTAACTCCCTGCATTTTTTCACCTTTGTTACCTTCCCTTCTCTGATGTGGTTTCCATTCTTCGGTGTATGTTCTTTTCACAGTCCCTGTCTATGTTACCCTTTTCCCCCTGATTGTCTGCTTGCTAGGTGTCCCTCACCTTAGATATCTATGCAAATCTCCCTAGCACCAGCCTGCCCCTGCTAGATTAAATGTCCCAAAACAAATGTCACAAAGCCCTGCTCCAATGACTTTGTCCTCTTCTTATTATGATGAACTCAGTCCAGTTTATGTAGGTTTTTGTCCCCCTAAAATGAACCCCAGTCTCCAAGAAAGTGAAACTCTTCCTCAGCACATCATTCATTTTTATAGTCCAAATTATATTGAAAATATTTCAGTGATAGCATCATACAAGAAGAGAATAAACATAAACAACAATTATGTAACCTGCAGAAGGGTAGAAAAAAACCCAGCACAAAAAACAATTATATTAGACTAAACTAACACTACCTCCAGTCAGTATTATGAAAGTAGGCTCCAGGTCTCCAATATGATAACTGCAATTGAAAATATATAGTGAAACACTCCAATCAAGGATATTGGACATGTTAAGTTTACTAAGATATTTACCCTCAGTGTGAGCCAGTAGTCCATCTATCAACTGGTGATCTAGTGGACAAAATCAGCGTCATTTTCACTCTGATAGATCACCCATCGCCTCCACATTTCTTCTATTCTAGGCAATTGTTCTCTAACTGAGGATGTAAAATATTCTCTGTTATATATATTATTAACCAATATAACCCACTATGACCTTTGTGGGGGTGTGTTCTGCAACCACAGCTTGGTAATAGTCTTTTTTGCTGCTACTATTAAAATCAACAGTAGTTTTCTAGTGTTTCCTGGAATGGTCCAAGGAACAACAAAGAGAAGGGCTAACTGAGGGGTAAGGACATCCTGCTCCACAAAAAGGGCATTTAAAACCTCCCCATTCTCTTTCCAGAATGGACACACTCTGGGGAAGGTCTAGAAAATATGGGTATGTGTGGTAGAGACTTCCCTGCACTCCCTCCAACAAGAACCCGCATGCAGACCTATATATTTGTCTTGCACTGCGGGTGTATGACAGTATCACTTGCAACACTTTCAGGAAAAATCTCTCTAATAATAGGAAGATGTTATTCTATAACTGATGAAGGAGAATTTGATCCATTCTTCTTGAGCATCAGCACTATGTAACTCCATATTCCATCAAGCTAAAATCATGAGAGACCCATTGGGCTGTAATTCCATAAGACCTTTATAGAGTTTCCCAATTAAGCGTGGCCAAACAGCCCCTTGCTGATGATCTTGAAACAATTAAAAGAGGAGGAGGAGCAGATGGTCAGGGAGTTGTTGAAACTGTGTTCCTAATCCCATTAAGTAGGATTTTACCTGTAAGTACTGAAAATGTGTCCGCTGGGGAAGCGAATATGTGGCTTGTAATAAAGAAAAAGAGTAGAACCCCTGTGGGGAGTATTGATGAACATATCTTAATTCTCTGGAACCACAATCTAAGAAGGTCCTACCTAAAGTGTTAGGGGGCAAGGTCACATCGAATGGTAAGGATCTAAGCCAGACAAAAACCTGCGGTGGAAGGTAAGAGCAGCATTGTCGCCATACTTTTAAAGTGATTGCCGTGTATCGAGTAAAATTAGATAAGGGGACCTCTGTTAATGGGTGTGCAAATTAATATTTATCTATGTCATGCAAATCAGTTAAAGCAAATTCCAATGATTTTCAGTGGGAGGTGTATATAGGGGTTAACCAATAACAAATAACACGCAGTTGCAAGGCCATGGCATAATAAAATAAGTTTAATAAATTCAATCCCCCGCTCTCCTGTGGGAGTTGTAAAATACTATATTTAATACATGGTTTCCCAACACCCCACACAAATCTAGACCACAATAAGGTTCCAATAATTAAAATAAGTTTTGTCAGGAACAACGGCAAGTGATTGAAAAAGATATAACAATCTAGGGAGAATGTTTTGGCGAATAACCTCCACCTTCTCCAGTAGTGAATAAGGGAGAAGTTGTCAAGTTTGTAGATCTGTGGTAATCTTTTGTGTAAGTAGTTTATAATTTGAGAGCTCCATGGTTCTATAGTCTTGGTCTAGTTGGATCCCCAAATATTTAATTGTATTACGATTCCTTCAAATTGGGAGTTTAGTTCATATCATTGATGAGGGGATGTAATGAATAGTCAATATATCTGTTTTAAGTGTGTTTTTTCAGAACCCAAATAAACTACCATAATGTTGTATAATACTCCAAGCATGGACAATAGAGTTCTCAGGATCTGTGAGTCAATATGATGTCATTCACTAAAAGTGCAATTTTAAAATCTCCCCTCCCCTCCACAGGGACACCTGTAACACTTTCCACCATTCTAATGGCCGCTGCCAAGAGGTCGACATATGTAGCGAATAATATGGGTGATAGGGGGCACCCCTGGCAAGAGCCCCAGGTAATCCAAAATGGAGGAGATATCATTCCATTGATGCTGACATATGCTGTTGGAGTAGAATATAGAGATTGAAAAATCTGGATCAGAACTGTCAGAAAATTCAGGGTGTCCATAGTTTCCCATAGAAAAGACCATGGCAGTCGATCAAAAGCCTTTTTTGCATTTAAACTGATGACCACCAATGGACTCTGGGTAATGTACTCAATTAAATGGATGGTATGCCAGATATTGTCATGTGTTTGACATTGATGAACAAAGCCCATCTGGTCGCCATCCAGCAGGGAAGGGATAAGAGGGTCTAGTTTGTGTGGCCACAAACTTGTGAACAGCTTATAGTCCACATATAACATCAAGACAGGCCTATAAGATGAAGAATCCTCTGCTGGTTTTCTCAGTTTCAGAATAGTGGCTATGACTGCATAGTAGCATCAAAAGAAAGCGGCTCCAAATTTCAGTTGTGCCAGTGTAAAGATCAAACTAAACAATAAAAAAGAAACACGGCACCAACACTTCCAAAAGTAAATCTGTATTGTGTTAAATCGATTTGAACGCCACACAATGCAGTAACGCCATGCAAGATCATAACAGCTCAGAACAAAAGAAACGTCCGACCGGTTTTGCGCCAAAAACAGCGCCTCCTCAGGGACACATACACATAATACCAACCACCACATTATAAAAAAATCATTTAAAGTGACAGTTCACCAATAAAACATTTAGTAAAAACCTTTTTTGAAAAAAACAATTTTCAGGTGTTGTTAACAAAATATGCTCTAAATAAATTTAATAGTATTATATTTAAATAGATTACTATCAAATATCACAAAATTCATCCTGGAAAATAAAAGGCAAAGAAGAAGCATTAAATTTAGATTATTACGAAAGCACTAATCATAGATATTAGTCAAAGTCAAATAATATTGACAATATATTCATCTTAAAAAAGGACCTATATCAAATGAATCATTCAATCCTGGATAAGACAAAGCATTCAAAGCATAGATCCAAAATGCTTCCCTCCGTAAAATCTTAATATCCACATCTCCCCGAGGTCCATTAACAATTTTCTGTTGCACAGAATGAAAAGCCATGTGCAACTAAGTCAGAACTCTGTTGTAAATGCTGCACCAAGGCATTTTTTACATTCTGGCAATGAATGTCACTTAAATGTTCACACACTCTAAGTCTGAACACTCGTGAGGTCTTACCCACGTAAAACGCACCACAGCTGCATATAGCCAAATAAACAACTCCCATAGATGAACAATTAATAAACTGTTTAATATCAAAAGATCTGGTTATATTCTTAGTAGAAAATAATTTTGTTTGTTGCATAACATTACAAAATTTACAATGCCCTCAACGAAAAAATCCAACCGGTTGTGCAGATAACCAGCCAGTCCTGTCAACCTGAACAGGTTGATAAGAATGCACTAATCTATCCGAAATATTTTTCCCCCCTTTTGTAAACAAATTTAGGACGAATTTGTGTAACATCTTTCAATGCAGGATCTGTGCTAAGTATTGACCAGTTTCTATTAACAATTTCCCTAATAAAAGCAGCATTTTGACCAAAAGTGGTCACAAAATTAAAAGGTGCCTCATTTTGGTGTTCAGTCTGTGCATGAACCCGATACTGTAACAAGCTATCTCTAGACATCTGTCATACTTGATCCATCCTATCTTCCAACCCCCCCTGCGCATAGCCTCTCTCAAGAAATCTATCTGCCATATCACATAAATTCAATTCAAAATCCACAATATCACTACAATTACGTTTAACCCTCATGAACTGGGATTTAGGAATATTATTGATGGTGTGGCGGGGATGGCAGCTAGAGGCATAAAGGAGCGTATTTCTATCTGTGGGTTTACGATAAATGGATGTACAAAGAGTACCATCTTTTAATTTTTTAATATCCAAATCCAAAAACGCCACATGCTCCATATCAGCCTGAAATGAAAACCTCAAATTTTCATTTGTTGAATGTAAATACGTTACAAATGCCTCCAATTCAGATACTGTGCCCTGCCACACCATCAATACATCGTCAATGAAATGCCTCCAAAAGTCAATCTTATCATAAAAACAATTTTTATCACGATCAAAAAATATATTCCTGTTCCCAGTATCCCAAATACAGGTTAGCGTAATTCGGGGCAAAAGTGGCCCCCATTGCAGTGCCCTTAACCTGATGATAATATTTCCCCTGAAATACAAAAACGTTACACATCAAAACAAACTCCGATAATTTAACCAAAAAATCAATTTGGTCAACACCCAATGTTGTTTTAAGCTTAAGCCAATAGCGTAAAGCCTGCAACCCCCCCGATGTGGTATGTTAGTATATAATGATTCGATATCCATAGATACCAAAAGCCACTGTGGTTCCAACTGCATGTCCCCCCAGGAGACCCAAAGTTTGTGTAGTGTCCCTCAAATATGATGGCAACATAAAAACTAAATCACGTATATGTGCATCCACAAATTTTGATAAAGGTTCAGTTAAAGAACCAATACCAGACACTATGGGTCTCCCTGGGGGACACTGCAAGCTTTTATGAACCTTAGGCAAAACATAAAAAGTAGATCTTACCGGGTACTTCACAGTCAAAAAATCGAACGAATCTTTAGTCAAATACCAGATTCAAGTGCAGTTATTAACATAACATCTATGGCCTTCTTAAACTCTAAAGTTGGATCTTTTTCCAAAGCAATATAGAAAACCTCATTTTTCAATTGACGTTGAACCTCGCATATATAATCTTTAGTATTCATAACTACCACAGCACCCCCTTTGTCAGCTGCCTTAATAGTGATCAACTGATTGATTTCTAATTCATTCAGCGCTGATCTCTCCTCCCTAGTAAGATTATTATATCGAGTTGGTTTCCATTCATTAAATAAAACATCAGTTTCATTGAGGCATGCTGTCTCAAAAGTCCAAATAGCTGCAGGCGGAGGTGGATTGAAAGTAGATGCACCTCTAAAGTGTAGTAGCGTCCATCTTCTTCTGATGAAGGAATCAAAATACTGTCACAATCTATAAGAGAAGCATCCACATTTTGGCTTTGCTGTCTGTTAAAAAAAGACTTTAAACTCAGTTTACGAGTGAATCTCTTTAAATCAAGGAAAACATCAAATTGAGAAGCACTGCATGTAGGTACAAACTTAAGTCCCTTTTCCAGCACAGATGTTTGAGCTGATGTGAGTTGGATATCAGACAGATTAATTACATTCATGACATCGACCTCCCTCTGTTCCTCTGTGTACTTTTCTGTGGAAAAACTTGTCTTTTGCCCCCAGGAGTTTTTATTCTTAGATCTTCTCCTTCTGCCCCCTCTGCAGGTTCGTGCTCTGGTTCGAATCTGACCAGCCTCTCTGAGCGGCGCAGTTGGCTGTTGCTTCCCCATCAAGTTCCTCCAAAGGGTCATCAGACGATTCTGAAGTGGAAAAAAACTGCTCTCTATGTTACTATTATTTCATAATATGGACTTAGATCTATTTCCATCCATTTTATTTTCTGAAAACCTCGTTTGTTCCTTCCCATACTTTCAGAACCCTTCAGGTAAACACACGGTTAAGTGCATGGTCAAGTCTGTCCCGTTCAAATTTCTTCATTTTAATAGCTTTAAGGTGAGCATCTTGTTTACTAATAGCTGTCTTTAATTTATATTCCAAATCTTTAAACTCCATTTCATTACTGTATCTCACAAAGACAGATTCTTTCTGCTTAACAAGTGGCTCAATTGCTGCCTTTTGAGCTTTATAGTCCCGTATCAAACATTCCTGTAACAGCATAGAAGCAAGTTGCAATTGTTTTAACCAGTCCTCCTTAAATTCAGGATGCTCCATGCCATAACCCGGCCATTTAATGATACGGAGACCCCTCAGGACTCGATTGACTAAAACATAAGCCTCGAGGCTAGTCAAATTCCAATAAATTCTTCGTGCTTTCAAGAATAGAGAAAATTGTTAATGGACCTCGGGGAGATGTGGATATTAAGATTTTACGGAGGGAAGCATTTTGGATCTATGCTTTGAATGCTTTGTCTTATCCAGGATTGAATGATTCATGTGATATAGGTCCTTTTTTAAGATGAATATATTATTTGACTTTGACTAATATCTAGGATTAGTGCTTTCGTAATAATCTAAATTTAATGCTCCTTCTTTGCCTTTTATTTTCCAGGATGAATTTTGTGATATTTGATAGTGATCTATTTAAATATAATACTGTTAAATTTATTTAGAGCATATTTTGTTAACAACACCTGAAAACTGTTTTTTTCAAATAAGTTTTTTACTAAATGTTTTATTGGTGAACTGTCACTTTAAATGATTTTTTTATAATGTGGTGGTTGGTATTATGTGTATGTGTCCCTGAGGAGGCGCTGTTTTTGGAGCGAAACTGGTCGGACGTTTCTTTTGTTCTGAGCTGTTATGGTTTTGCATGGCGTTACTGCATTGTGTGGCGTTCAAATCGATTTAACACAATACAGATTTACTTTTGGAAGTGTTGGTGCCGTGTTTCTTTTTTATTGTTTAGTATGACTGCATAGTCCCATGAAGGGGGTGGGCTTCCCCCTTCCTGGACATGGCCAAATGCTGACAATAACAACGGAGTAAGATGATCGGAAAGCTTTTTATAAAATTCTGTCATGTATCAATTGGGTCCTGGACATTTCCCTGTTTTGGCATTTTGTAGAACATGTAGAATTTCCAGTCGCATCATGGGGAAAGTAAACATTCCCACTGTGGTTCTGTGAGTTGTGGAAGCTTTAAGGTAGAAAGAAAGGCTTTAATTTTATGGGGTTTGTGGTCATAGTCCCGTGCATAAAGAGAGGTATAGTACTGTACAAAAATGCAGCTCATTTCCTCAAGTTTGTAGGTAAGAAGTTGAGTGTCTCGATCCTGCAGACAAATTATGGTAGCCTGGGATTTTTGCTGGTGAAGCTGACAGGCTATTCTGTGTGAACCTCTAGCCCCTCCCACCATAATAATAATACTGTCTTAAAGCAGCAGTACTATGTAAAAAAAATTGCACTTTTTCATCAGTTTATTCCCTGTGCTCTGTTGAGCATGTCCCTGGTACACTTTCCCGCTGGCATTGTATTATCTCCCCATAATTTGCTCAGTTTCCCTTTGTTTTTGTTTACATTTTTGCCTCCCATCATGTTGGCAGTAGCAGTAAAAGATAGACAGACAGGCAGGTGCCATATTTTCTGTGGATCTACAGAACATTGAAATTGATCACTTCCTGGATAGGTAGTACTGCTGCTTTAAGAACAGCAGTGTTTGTTCTCCTTTTGGATCCGTTAGTTTTTGGAGTTCTTTTTTTGTTTGTGTTATGAATCCCTGCACTTGCTTGTCTCTGGGGGAAGCCAGAAGCTGGAGGGTTTTAAGTTGTTCCTGTAATTCTTTGATACTGTATCTTTTCTCTCAGAGTTTCTGCTCTTGTTTAGCCAGTTCTATTAACCATCCCCTGAGGACATGCTTGACAGTGTTCCTGAGTACTGAGGGAGATGCATCCTGTGTGTTATTGTCTGAGATTATTTGAAGCAGGCTATCTTGTATCAGTTGAATGACCTCCAGGTTCTTAAGCAGGGCAGAACTTAAAACACCATGGGCCAGATATTCAAAACCACGTCACCCGGCTAAATTAGTACTGCCCGGTGGGCAAACTTAGCCCGGAGCAAAAAGCAAGCTATATTCAAAAGGAATAGCCTGGTGCAAACCCAGCTGTATATAGCAAGCAAAGGAATCCGGGCAAACCAGGCCAGGAGTGCAGGGCAAAAACTGCCTTGGAATAAGACAGCACTGAATATGGCAAATAAGACAGCACTGAATATAACACCCAAGACAGGCAGTGCAAGCACCAACAGGAACACAATGCAGATGGAGCCACTAGGCCCTGGGCCACAGGCAAAGGAGCACAGGCTGGAAAGGGACTCCAAGAGCAGGCAGCAGTGCAGAACCCAGACACCAATGCACACACAGCCAGGGGAAAGGCCAGAGGGAACCAGGACCCATGAGCAGAACCAAAGTACAGAACACCCCTGTAGCAAATGGCAGGCACACAATAATGACACAGGACACAGTGCAAGTATGAAAAAGGTATATATAATATGAGTGACACAAGGGATAGAAACAGGCAATCAACAGGTGAACAACACAAACAAACCAAACAGCAATGTAATGTAAAATGACAAGAAATACAAAAGGAAACTTACACGAAACACTATGTACACCAGAACAGGACCTACTACTATGACTACAACTACTACTATGACTAACACTACAACTACCACAACAATATCTACAACCAACTACGCTACCACTACAACTACACACTATACTACAATGGTGACTAAACTACAACTAACTAGTGAACAACAGCAACAAAGGTATATACAAAGCAAAACATATGTACAGCGGTGGAGAAAATACACCAAAGCAATGTCACAGGCAGGGACGGGGATGTGAACACAAACAATGAGGGATAAGGGTGGTAACAGAAAACTCAGTCCAGGAAGGTGGGGGGGGGCAAGGGAAACAAAGGAGCGCTGATGTAGGTCAAGGCTGGGAGCTTGCGGGCTCCAGCAGATGTGCCTCCAGAACAGTGGCCACCCTCTGGGTCTCTGCAATGAGCACCACCTGCTGCTCAATTAGCATGCGTTGCTGGTGCACAATTCATCACAGGAGGTCCTCGCTGCCTTCAGATTCCTCTGGCCACGTAGCCCACAGTGAGGATCGGAGTGGACCTACAAGAAGAAGGGAGAGCATGTGAGTATGGGAAACCAGCCAGGAGGCATACTGCAGCCACAGGTGGCCATACAGGGATGGACAGCATGTCCCAACAGCCATGCCCATGTGGCACTGAGGAACACAATGGTAAGCACAACCGACTGCCATCCACAGGGCAGGCTCGGAAGACACAGGCAACATCCCAAAATCCTATACAAATGGAGAAGCAGACCTCGACAACACCAAGGCATGGACAGCAACACCCACCCCAGCACTGCAGACAGTAAGTCAGTGTAGACACACAGGAAGTCCCCCGAATGGTGGTGGGTGTGGGCCACACAACAACATGCACATGGGAGACCAAACATCAGGACATGCTGCCCACAGCCAGAAAGCAATGTACCAGAAAGCAGAGCACAACTGCAAACAACAGGGGCACAGGAGCAGCACACTGCAGGCATGGTGGGTGGCCAATGGCCAACCCATGCCAGGGCAAAACTGTCCCACAGGAGATGCAAGCCCACAGGGCACATACACCAGCAGGGGTGGACCGACAGATGCTGCCACACATGGCCCATGTACAGCAATGTGCACGGTGGCCTGCAGGCAGAACACCCACATGGAAGGTGACTAGCCGAACATCGTCAGCAGTGAATGTAGACAGCATGACAATGCCAGCCATGAATACCGACACTGGCACATACTGACCGCCTGCCTCAAGGCATGGCATGCAGACAGCCAGATACTGGCAGCACCATGAAACAGTGTTGTGCAACACAGCACAATGCCGCAGCAGCAATTGCATGATTCCCATGGTGGCCAACCCACCAGCACAGTCAATGGCAGCCCAGTGAAGGTACAACACAAAACAGAGGCACAGCAGAAATGAAGAAAGAGATCTAATCACACAACAGGCCCCTGGCCTCTGGGCTACTCTCTGGTGCCAGCTGCAGCATGGCCGGCACCCTCGGGCTGCCTCTCGATGTTGCCTGGGACAGCTCCTGGCCCCCTCTCCCTGTGCTGGGCTGCTCGATCTGCTCTACAGTGGACAGAGGAAACAGTAGCATTAGTGCAACGCACAGCATGTACTGTGAGTGCCACAGCAAGATGCACACCCACCCCCATGACACTGTACATGCAGAGCGGCCCAGGGACAGTGTCTGAACACAGAATACACCCACACAGAAGACCCCATGTCCCACAGAGTATGCGCCAGGCACACAGGGCATATAGGCATGTTGGTACAGTGGTGCAACTGTGCCAGACGCAGGTGCTCTGTGACTGGATGCACACACAGCTGTGTAGGCTGTCAGGTGCCCAAGCAACATCACCCCCACACCACACTGGTGATGGCTGCAGTACGGTCATTTAGCATGTCCCACCACCATGTGTCAGGGCCGAGCATGGCATGACTGCAGTGTCTCCTCCACGGACACAGCATGTACCACACATGCACCGCCACCACCATGTGTGCCACCTGGCAACAGTGCACCCGAGCCCCACCACCCTGTACCACAGTGTCCCCCCAAGGTGCACAAATTGTGTGCCCCACATCAGTGTCACATGCATCCTACCACCTTGCACACCAGCACACAGGCACATGCATGCACACACTGGCAGACCGAGACACACGTGACAGATATGTGCATCGTGCAAAGGCACTTACCTAGCACTGGCACAGTGCCCTCATGCACCATTCACTTGTATGCCTCCAGCTGTCTCCTTTGGTGGTGGCGCAGGTCTGTGTACCTGTGGCAACACTTCTCAGCATCCCTCTGGTTGCCTGTCTGCTCCAACAGCCATCTGGTGATGGATGCCCACACCTGCCGATGTGGGAGGTCACTCTCCCTGACCTCCCCAAAGAGGCGTCTGTGCCTCTGCTGCAGAAGCTGCACCAGGTAGGCTGACTCCACATCCCCCCAACGCCTGTCCCTGTGCAACACTACAAGTTGTCTACACCTCCCAGACATTGTAAATGCACCCCTGTTATCCTGCCACCTGTTCTAATGCACAGCCTATGCCACACCCTGGTCTTTCCAGCAAACTATGCAGTAGCGCCGTGCTATCACATGACATAGCGTGGTGCTACCCGGAAGAGGCCACGCTGTGCATGCGCACCCCTTCACGACCCTGAAGCCTTATTGCCAGGTGCATAGAGCTGCGCTGTATGACCTAGCATGGCACTACGTGCTAGTGTGGCACGGGGGCTACAAACACATGTGTGAAGGTCGCGCTATGCCACATAGAACTGCGCTAATGGGACAGCATGGTGCTGGACACCACATAGCCTTGTGCCAACATTTGCATGGCACTAAGCTGATTGCCCGGCACTATTAGGCACTCGGGACAATCAAGCAACTGAAGCAACACAAGCAGCTCACCTGAGTAGCTGAGGAAGCCGAATCTCCAGCCTGATAACTTTCGAGGCAGCTCCCCCCCAAGCTAGGCACTCGGGACAATCAAGCAACTGAAGCAACACAAGCAGCTCACCTGAGTAGCTGAGGAAGCCGAATCTCCAGCTTGATAACTTTCGAGGTAAAGAGAGCCTCTTCTCTTCGTCTGGACGCCTGCAGAGGGGTGCTACCTGATGAACACTTATATTTTATGAACTTTGTTCCTGTTCACCACTGGGTGGGCTTGTTATTTGCTTCTCTTTGTGCTACTAAGGCTGAAGTGTAAAGCTAGGGACTCACTGGTTTCCTAGAGTTGCCTTGCTGATTACACCTTAAAGCCAGATATACCAAGCAGCTAATATAGATCAGACTTGTTTAATATGGTGGTATTTGGAGCTAATTGCTGATTACACCTTAAAGCCAGATATACCAAGCAGCTAATATAGAGCAGACTTGTTTAATATGGTGGTATTGGAGCTAATTGTGCTTGTAACTGAAGGCATTAGGTTAGCTGGGTCCTAGTGTGATCTAATTTTGGAATAGCCCTGTTTGCTTAGAGTGGAGCTCCTTTGTTTAAGTCACAACATATTCTCCCACTGCATAGTAATGAGAGGCTGTGTTTTCTCCACTACATAGGCAGCTCCCCAACCCAAGCTAGGCACTCGGGACAATCAAGCAACTGAAGCAACACAAGCAGCTCACCTGAGTAGCTGAGGAAGAATCTCCAGCCTGATAACTTTCGAGGTAAAGAGAGCCTCTTCTCTTCGTCTGGATGCCTGCAGAGGGGTGCTACCTGATGAACACTTATATTTTATGAACTTTGTTCCCTGTTCACCACTGGGTGGGCTTGTTATTTGCTTCTCTTTGTGCTACTAAGGCTGAAGTGTAAAGCTAGGGACTCACTGGTTTCCCTAGAGTTGCCTTGCTGATTACACCTTAAAGCCAGATATATCAAGCAGCTAATATAGATCAGACTTGTTTAATATGGTGGTATTTGGAGCTAATTGCTGATTACACCTTAAAGCCAGATATACCAAGCAGCTAATATAGAGCAGACTTGTTTAATATGGTGGTATTGGAGCTAATTGTGCTTGTAACTGAAGGCATTAGGTTAGCTGGGTCCTAGTGTGACCTCATTTTGGAATAGCCCTGTTTGCTTAGAGTGGAGCTCCTTTGTTTAAGTCACAACATATTCTCCTGCTGCATAGTAATGAGAGGCTGTGTTTTCTCCACTACATAGGCAGCTCCCTCCCAAGCTAGGCACTCTGGACAATCAAGCAACTGAAGCAACACAAGCAGCTCACCTGAGTAGCTGAGGAAGCCGAATCTCCAGCCTGATAACTTTCGAGGCAGCTCCCCCCCCCAAGCTAGGCACTCGGGACAGTCAAGCAACTGAAGCAACACAAGCAGCTCACCAGAGTAGCTTTGGAAGCCGAATCTCCAGCCTGATAACTTTCGAGGCAGCTCCACCCCAAGCTAGGCACTCGGGACAATCAAGCAACTGAAGCAACACAAGCAGCTCACCTGAATAGCTGAGGAAGCCGAATCTCCAGCCTGATAACTTTCAAGGCAGCTCCCCCCCCCAAGCTAGGCACTCGGGACAATCAAGCAACTGAAGCAACACAAGCAGCTCACCTGAGTAGCTGAGGAAGCCGAATCTCCACCCTGATAACTTAGGGCAGCTCCCCCAAGCTAGGCACTCGGGACAATCAAGCAAATGAAGCAACACAAGCAGCTCACCTGAGTAGCTGAGGAAGCCGAATCTCCAGCCTGATAACTTTCAAGGCAGCTCCCCCCCCAAGCTAGGCACTCGGGACAATCAAGCAGCTGAAGCAACACAAGCAGCTCACCTGAGTAGCTGAGGAAGCCGAATCTCCAGCCTGATAACTTTCGAGGTAAAGAGAGCCTCTTCTCTTCGTCTGGACGCCTGCAGAGGGGTGCTACCTGATGAACACTTATATTTTATGAACTTTGTTCCCTGTTCACCACTGGGTGGGCTTGTTATTTGCTTCTCTTTGTGCTACTAAGGCTGAAGTGTAAAGCTAGGGACTCACTGGTTTCCCTAGAGTTGCCTTGCTGATTACACCTTAAAGCCAGATATATCAAGCAGCTAATATAGATCAGACTTGTTTAATATGGTGGTATTTGGAGCTAATTGCTGATTACACCTTAAAGCCAGATATACCAAGCAGCTAATATAGAGCAGACTTGTTTAATATGGTGGTATTGGAGCTAATTGTGCTTGTAACTGAAGGCATTAGGTTAGCTGGGTCCTAGTGTGACCTCATTTTGGAATAGCCCTGTTTGCTTAGAGTGGAGCTCCTTTGTTTAAGTCACAACATATTCTCCTGCTGCATAGTAATGAGAGGCTGTGTTTTCTCCACTACATAGGCAGCTCCCCCAAGCTAGGCACTCGGGACAATCAAGCAACTGAAGCAACACAAGCAGCTCACCTGAGTAGCTGAGGAAGCCGAATCTCCAGCCTGATAACTTTCGAGGCAGCTCCCCCCCCCAAGCTAGGCACTCGGGACAGTCAAGCAACTGAAGCAACACAAGCAGCTCACCAGAGTAGCTTTGGAAGCCGAATCTCCAGCCTGATAACTTTCGAGGCAGCTCCACCCCCAAGCTAGGCACTCGGGACAATCAAGCAACTGAAGCAACACAAGCAGCTCACCTGAGTAGCTGAGGAAGCCGAATCTCCAGCCTGATAACTTTCAAGGCAGCTCCCCCCCCCAAGCTAGGCACTCGGGACAATCAAGCAACTGAAGCAACACAAGCAGCTCACCTGAGTAGCTGAGGAAGCCGAATCTCCACCCTGATAACTTTCGAGGCAGCTCCCCCCCCCAAGCTAGGCACTCGGGACAATCAAGCAAATGAAGCAACACAAGCAGCTCACCTGAGTAGCTGAGGAAGCCGAATCTCCAGCCTGATAACTTTCAAGGCAGCTCCCCCCCCAAGCTAGGCACTCGGGACAATCAAGCAACTGAAGCAACACAAGCAGCTCACCTGAGTAGCTGAGGAAGCCGAATCTCCAGCCTGATAACTTTCGAGGCAGCTCCCCAAGCTAGGCACTCGGTACAATCAAGCAACTGAAGCAACACAAGCAGCTCACCTGAGTAGCTGAGGAAGCCGAATCTCCAGCCTGATAACTTTCGAGGTAAAGAGAGCCTCTTCTCTTCGTCTGGACGCCTGCAGAGGGGTGCTACCTGATGAACACTTATATTTTATGAACTTTGTTCCCTGTTCACCACTGGGTGGGCTTGTTATTTGCTTCTCTTTGTGCTACTAAGGCTGAAGTGTAAAGCTAGGGACTCACTGGTTTCCCTAGAGTTGCCTTGCTGATTACACCTTAAAGAAAGATATACCAAGCAGCTAATATAGATCAGACTTGTTTAATATGGTGGTATTTGGAGCTAATTGCTGATTACACCTTAAAGCCAGATATACCAAGCAGCTAATATAGAGCAGACTTGTTTAATATGGTGGTATTGGAGCTAATTGTGCTTGTAACTGAAGGCATTAGGTTAGCTGGGTCCTAGTGTGACCTCATTTTGGAATAGCCCTGTTTGCTTAGAGTGGAGCTCCTTTGTTTAAGTCACAACATATTCTCCAGCTGCATAGTAATGAGAGGCTGTGTTTTCTCCACTACATAGGCAGCCCCCCAAGCTAGGCACTCGGGACAATCAAGCAACTGAAGCAACACAAGCAGCTCACCTGAGTAGCTGAGGAAGCCGAATCTCCAGCCTGATAACTTTCGAGGTAAAGAGAGCCTCTTCTCTTCATCTGGACGCCTGCAGAGGGGTGCTACTTGATGAACACTTATATTTTATGAACTTTGTTCCTGTTCACCACTTGGTGGGCTTGTTATTTGCTTCTCTTTGTGCTACTAAGGCTGAAGTGTAAAGCTAGGGACTCACTGGTTTCCCTAGAGTTGCCTTGCTGATTACACCTTAAAGCCAGATATACCAAGCAGCTAATATAGATCAGACTTGTTTAATATGGTGGTATTTGGAGCTAATTGCTGATTACACCTTAAAGCCAGATATACCAAGCAGCTAATATAGAGCAGACTTGTTTAATATGATGGTATTGGAGCTAATTTTGCTTGTAACTGAAGGCATTAGGTTAGCTGGGTCCTAGTGTGACCTCATTTTGGAATAGCCCTGTTTGCTTAGAGTGGAGCTCCTTTGTTTAAGTCACAACATATTCTCCCACTGCATAGTAATGAGAGGCTGTGTTTTCTCCACTACATAGGCAGCTCCCCCAAGCTAGGCACTCGGGACAATCAAGCAACTGAAGCAACACAAGCAGCTCACCTGAGTAGCTGAGGAAGCCGAATCTCCAGCCTGATAACTTTTGAGGCAGCTCCCCCCCAAGCTAGGCACTCGGGGCAATCAAGCAACTGAAGCAACACAAGCAGCTCACCTGAGTAGCTGAGGAAGCCGACCTCCAGCCTGATAACTTTCGAGGCAGCTCCCCAAGCTAGGCACTCGGGACAATCAAGCAACTGAAGCAACACAAGCAGCTCACCTGAGTAGCTGAGGAAGCCGAATCTCCAGCCTGATAACTTTTGAGGTAAAGAGAGCCTCTTCTCTTCATCTGGACACCTGCAGAGGGGTGCTACCTGATGAACACTTATATTTTATGAACTTTGTTCCCTGTTCACCACTGGGTGGGCTTGTTATTTGCTTCTCTTTGTGCTACTAAGGCTGAAGTGTAAAGCTAGGGACTCACTGGTTTCCCTAGAGTTGCCTTGCTGATTACACCTTAAAGCCAGATATACCAAGCAGCTAATATAGAGCAGACTTGTTTAATATGGTGGTATTGGAGCTAATTGTGCTTGTAACTGAAGGCATTAGGTTAGCTGGGTCCTAGTGTGACCTCATTTTGGAATAGCCCTGTTTGCTTAGAGTGGAGCTCCTTTGTTTAAGTCACAACATATTCTCCCGCTGCATAGTAATGAGAGGCTGTGTTTTCTCCACTACATAGGCAGCTCCCCCCCCAAGCTAGATACTCGGGACAATCAAGCAACTGAAGCAACACAAGCAGCTCACCTGAGTAGCTGAGGAAGCCGAATCTCCAGCCTGATAACTTTCGAGGCAGCTCCCCCCCCAAAGCTAGGCTCTCGGGACAATCAAGCAACTGAAGCAACACAAGCAGCTCATCTGAGTAGCTGAGGAAGCCGAATCTCCAGCCTGATAACTTTCAAGGTAAAGAGAGCCTCTTCTCTTCGTCTGGATGCCTGCAGAGGGGTGCTAGCCCGACGGCTCTTTGCGCCCGTCTGCCCCACCCGCCCATCCACCCTCCACCCAGGGGCAGCTGTCAATTTAGGATCCACCCGTGACATCACATCCGGTGACATCACGTCCTGTTGCCCAGAACCTCCCACTTTCCCATTTGCAGGTTATACCTGCTGGCCACTAGAGGACCTATGCTCCTCCTGCTTCTCTCCTACCTGCTACAGCACTACTTCCCTGGGATCTTGCTCACCACAATGTATTGGCCCTGCCTCATGCTCTGCCTGTGCCTATCCCCACTAGCTGCACTTATCCACTTACCCATCTGCTAGTCCCACTGTGCCCTGGCACCCTCCCTCCCTTGCTCCTGAACCTGCTCTCCTGCCCTTGGGACCTCTGTGTCCCGTCCTCCCTGCCTCCCCTAGCTTTCTCTTCACCTCAGGCACATCTGGGTGTCTTCTTATTCTTGCTTTCCTTCCTGTACCTCCCTGCCCACCCCTGCTCCCTTAGCCTCCCTCCCCCTCATGTCAATCGTGGAGAAACCTCTCACCATCTCCCAGCCAGGGTGTTAGTCATGCTACTACTCTGTTGGGAACATTCATCAAACCCTGGCCCGGTTCCCAGGAGCTCCCCAACTCGCACCACAGGCCTATGCATGGTCTCCATGAATATCTGTAGTCTCCTAAAAAGTTTGACTCACTACAATGTCTGGTCACATCAATTAACCCTGATGTCATCACCCTGGTTGAGACTTGGCTGTCAAAATCCTCCCTGACTCCCTAGTCTCCTTCTTGCTTTCACCCTTTTCGGTCCGACCGTGTTGGGAGACGGGGCAGCGGCTGCGCTATTTATGTCAAGGAATCTCTCCCCGTACTAGCCCTGCCTGCTCCCATCCTTGACTCCAGGGCCCAGGCGCTGACGCTGAAACCTTTTAAGGGACCCCTTTATCTGACTACTGCATACATGCCCCCCAGGGACCAAATGCAGGCCATTGCCTCTCTTACAGAATACCTTACTTCTCTACCTCCTTCCGCTGATCAAATTCTGGTGGGTGACTTAAATGTCAACTGGCTCAGCCTCTCCTCCTCCTCTACCCGAGACTCCTTTTCTGCAATAGACCTAACTCAACTAGTTACCCACCCTACCAGAACTAACCCCAAGAGAGGCTCCAGTACCCTGCTTGATGTGGTACTCACCAACCGCCCTAATCGGATCCCCAATGTACAAGTCCTCCCAGACTCTCTCAGTGATCACTCCCCCATTCTATTCCACTGGTCATCCTCAGTCCCCAAACCCATAGCACAGTCCACATGCCGGTGGCGTCTAATACCTGGTGGACTGATAAAACTTAAGGAACTTCTGTCCCAAATTGACTGGTCTCCTATACAGGCAACTCCTGACATCGACACAGCTCTCTCCTTCTTTACCCAAACTTTTAATAATGCCTGTGATATCTTTGCCCCAATGTTGACCCGCCGTTCTAAAAGGCAGAATGCCCCCTGGGTAACCCCAGCTTTGATCCACCAGCTCAAACATAGGGACAACCTATGGCACCATACCATTGAGACTGGCCGGCCCAATGACAGGCGGTTATATGCTGCCACCCGAAACAAGTGCCGGGCCATCAGAAGGCCAAGTCTGAGCACTATCGGTCCTCACTCACTGCCTCATGGGGAACCCCAGAACCTTCTGGGATAACATTAAACAGTTAAATGGGACTGCACACTCCCCCCACCCAGATCAACATTAATGGTGTGATCTCCTCAGACCCAGCCCTCATAGCCAACCACCTCAACACCTCATTCACTGACCTTAGCCCTATCCTCCTACAAATTTTTTGACCCTCCTCCCCAGCACCTGCCATAAATCTTTCTCACCCTTATTTTCTCCTCCGCCCGTGTTTCTGCCCAGAACTTAGGCGCACCTTGTCACTGCCCTCAAGAGTAATAGTACAGGCAGTGACACCTGAATCCGTGTATCCCTCACGGCTGGTCTTAGACACAGTCCTTACCCGATCACATGCCTCATCAACCACTCTCTTTGCCTGGGGAAGGTTCCAGCTGCCTGGATAGTCACCACTGTCACCCCTATCTTTAAAGGTGGTGATAGGACTGTGGCTGGAAACTATCGACCGATCTCCATTCTCTCTCCTCTCTCCAAGGCCTTGGAAAAGTGGTAGCCTCTCAAATCTCTGACTACCTCTCCACCTACAATGTCCTTTGTCCTGAGCAGCATGGCTTCCGGCGGGCCACAGTACCAACACAGCCCTCCTAGAGGTTCTCCAACTTTCTCACTCCTCCAGACACTGGTTCTCTGGCTGGTGCTGTCTTCATTGACCTCTCAGCTTTCGACACTGTCCACCCCTCCTTCTTGATGCCCTTAGTCTCTCTGGTTTTGCTGCTGGGCCTATCTCCTGGTGCACCAGTTATCTATCTGAGTGCTTACAGCGTGTAAAAATTAATGGGACCTACTCAGACATCTGTCCCATCTTTTCTGGGGTTCCCCAGGGCTCCATTCTGGGCCCCTTACTATTCTCCCTTTACCTTAACACCCTTCCACGGTCTTGCTCGGGGAACATTCTATTGTATGCTGATGATGCAGTCATCTTTGCCTCAAGTTGTAACCCTATTGCCCTCCAGGACTCGCTGCAGAAGTCCTTCACTGAAGCCGAGGGCTGGTTCAAGGAACATAGATTGGTGATAAATCTTAAAAAACAAAACCATGTTCTTCACTCATCCCAAAACAAGTCCTGCAACTTCAAACTCCTCATTCACTCTGGGTCCTCTTTCCCACTCGAATAAGTTTGCTCCTATAAATACCTAGGGATCCATTTTGACCCCTCCCTCTCCTTCCATGGACACATCGCTGCCCTAGCCACTGCCACTAATATCGATTGGGCATCTTACAGTATAAACACTGCCTCCCCAGAGGCTCTTGACTTCAAGTCACCTCCTCTATCCTGTCCCTAGTGGACTATGGACTGCCGGTGTATGGTGCTGCTGATCAGACCACACTCCATAAAATTCCTTTTCTCTGAATAAGGCCTGCAGGTTAATTACTGGAGCACCTAGGCTGACACACACCTGTCTACTGTACGCTAAAGCGCTGGTACTTGATCTTGACAGCGCCTCAAATATCTGACCTGTACCCTTACAAAAAAGACCCTCCTTGGGCTATCCCACCAGGATTGACCACCACCAACCGCCGCTCTGTCCCACTAGTTCATACTCGGACCTCTGGGAAAACCTCTCTTGTTATCCCTAGAGCTAGGACCTCTCACGGCCAAAGAGCCTTCAGCTTTAGGGCCCCCTCCTGGTTCAACACACTGCCCCCCTCCATCTCCGAAGCTCCAACTATATTGTGCTTCAAAACTTCATTACGTAACCACCTTATTAACACCTGATGCTGTAATTGCCACTAGTCAAAGCTGTACTCAATACTTATGACAAAGCTTATTACTAAGCTGCTAAGGACAACATAACTCTGGTATTGTTTGCATCAATCCTACCTGTACCAGCTTGTTTGTATCTATGTCTTAAGTTACTGTTATACTTATGTGTTGTACTGTTATACTGTGTATTTTCGTTTGTCTTACTGTGACAAGGTACCTTTGTAAATGAGCCTATGGCTCAAAGGTTTTCCAAACTGCTGTTTAAATAAAATAAAATAAATAAAATATTAAGGCCCATATTCAACCAGCCCATGCAAATGATGGCACTTGTGTATGCAAGGTGCAAACAGTGTGATTAGCATATCATTTTCCAGTCATTTGCATGCATAACAGGTTGGATTGCCTAGCTGAGCTATATAGGGGGAAGCAGTGCTCCACCACTGTTGTGTCATGGGATTGCAGTACTCATCTGATGCTACAGACAATTAGGTACTTCAGACAGAGCCATGTCGCAGGAGGCACAGCAGCAAGAGCTAGGTCTGTATAGCAGCCGGAGGCCTGGCAGTATGACAGTGGTGCGTCACCAGGCTGGGGCATACACACTGCGCACCTGCAGTCCGCAATGGTACAGGCCGGGGACAGGGCAGCTGAATGCAGGCCCACAGGCCAACGCGGTGCTGCATATTAGTGCACATGGTGATTGGTCCAGCTGGCCAACTGACTGGGCCATGTGACATGCCCATGCACCAGTGGTAGCCATTGATGTGAGTGGATCGTCTGCACACTGTGGTAACCAGTCACCAGGCCGGGGGGGCCACCTTGTCCTGCAGGTATGCCTCGCAACAGTGTCACACTGACATGGGGATAATGGACCTGCGTTCGACACCCAGGATGAGGGATATGGATGGTCGCATACCCTCTGATGGTGGTACATAGCCACAGCCCAGGAGTCACAGGCTCAGGACTGTGCGGATCCCATAGTGACAATGACAGCACCATGGGGTCTGGGCCTGGTATCATGCAATTGTATGTGTATCAGCCGTAATATCTGGATGCAGTAGTAGTAGTAAAAATTTAATTTTTATACAGGATTACATGTCGTTTGGGTTGATAACCCAGTTTACAAGACAGACCTGTTATTTATCATTCCAACTAAACATACACACATAGACATCTATCTACACATAGAAACACAAATTTTGAACAGCCCAATAAACATCACATCATCACTAAAAGTTACTACTTTGACAGATTATTAAAATCAATCTTCTACACATATACCGACCAGGGAGGGACGGGTACTGGATGTGGTCCTGGCAGACAGTGACCAGATTGGGGGCCTGGAGGTAAGGGACCCATTGGCGGGGAGTGACCATGCCACGGTCTGGTTCTGCCTGGACCTAGGAGGGGTAGAAGGCTGCACAAAGACGGAAGTAACCGACTTCAGGGGGGCGGATTTTAAGGAAATGGGAAGGATCCTTAAGGAGCATTTGGATGGGATTGGGTCAGACATGGACGCTGATAGTAGGTGGGAAATCATCAGGAGAGGGGTGCAGGATGCTACCAGCACCTGTGCAAGAGTAAGACGAAAATGTGGTAGGGCCCAAAAACCCTGTTGGTGGACCAGGGAGGTCCAGGAGGTGGTGCGGGGAAAGAAAGCAGCCTATAAGCAATTCAAGTGCTCAAGGAGTGAAAGGGATCAAGGGGAGTACGAACTGATGGCTAGAAGGGCCACTAGAGTGGTGAGGGCAGCTAAGGCAAGGAAGGAGCAGAACCTGGCCAGGGAAATTAGGAGAGGGAGCAAGGGGTTCTTTAGATACATTGGGGAAAAACAAAGGGCGAAGGGGCAGATTAGCAGGATTAAATCAGGGGAGAGATGGGCACAAGACCCGGGGGAGCAGGCTGAGGTACTAAATGAGTACTTCACCTCAATTTTCACCAGGGAAAATGGGGGTGCTGCATCATACATGGGAGGAGACAGAGATACCGATCGGCAGGTCTGGGGAGAGGGGGAGGCATCACTGGCAGGTGGGGGGAGGGCTAAGCAGGGAGAAGGGGTACCGGAAGTGGAAATCACAGCAGAGAGAGTGAGGGAAGCCCTCAGCTCCCTTAAGATGGAGAAAGCACCGGGGCCAGATAAATTACATCCCAGAGTGCTGAAGGAACTTGCAGATGTCGTGGCAAAACCCCTGGCAGAGCTTTTCACCATCTCTCTGAGGACAGGGTGGGTGCCCCAAGACTGGAAGGTGGCGCATATAGTGGCTATCCACAAAGGGAGATCAAGGGAGGTGGCAGGAACTACAGGCCTGTCAGCCTGACCTCGGTGGTGGGCAAGGTGATGGAGGCATTGTCAAGGAGAGGCGAGGGGACCTGGATAAGTCAGGGTGCCTGGACGATGAGACAGCATGGATTCATCCGGGAAATCGTGTCAGACAAACCTGGTGGAGTTCTATGACTGGGTGACAAGTGCCTTGGACCTGGGTAGACCAGTGGATGTCCTCTTTCTAGACTTCAGCAAGGCATTTGACTCTGTTCCTCATGTGGGCCTGTTGGATAAGCTGGGAGAAATGGGGTGGGGAACCAGATGATCAGATGGATAGGCAATTGGCTCAGGACTGGACCCAGAGGGTCGTGGTTGAGGATAGTCTCATCCCCAGGAGGGTCATTAGTGGGGTCCCACGGGATCAGTCCTTGGGCCCCTTCTGTTCAACACCTACGTATCAGACATAAGGACAGGAATCAGGAGTGAGATGAGTCTCTTTGCAGATGACTCGAAACTGGGGGCGGTGGTGGATGGGGAGGAGGGGAGGGTGGCCCTACAGGGGGACCTGGAGGCTCTGGAAAGATGGTCTAGAAAGTGGAAGCTGAGGTTCAATGCAGGGAAATGCAAGGTACTCCACCTGGGGGCCAGAAACCCAGGTCAAGTGTACACCCTGGGGGGAATGCTACAAGTCTCGATGGCTGAGAGGGACCTGGGGGTGGTGGTGGATGTCAAGATGAACAACTCTGAGACTTGTAGGAGGGCAGCAGCCAAGGCCAACAGGATGCTGGGATGCATCGCTAGGGGATCACCTCCAGAAGGAGAAGTGATACTCCTCTGTATAACTGCTTGGTGAGGCCGCACCTTGAGTACTGCATGCAGTTTTGGAGGCCACACTTAAAGCGGGACATTAACCTCCTGGAGAGGGTCCAGAGGAGGGCAACCAAAATGATTTGGGGCTTGGGGACAGGACATATGAGGAGGCTCGAAGAGCTAAATATGTACACATTGGAAGAGAGAGGGACATGATAGAGGTCTTTAGGTACATGAAGAGGGTAAATAGGAGGAACAGTCAGGTGCTTTGAAGGAAGGAGGAAGGGGCCACTAGAGGCATGGCTGGAAGCTGGAGGGAAGATTCAGGGAGAAAGGAGGTGCTACTTCACTGAGAGGGTGGTGGAGCCATGGAATGCACTGCCCAGGGGCTGGTGGAGGCAGAGACAGTGGAGGGATTCAAGAGGGGGTGGGACAGGTACAGGGGAAGGGTTCTGGAAGCAAAATCCAATGCAGCAAGAATATCCGGAACTGGGAAGGGAGAAGCCAGAGAAGGCGAGGGGGACAGCAAGGTCAGCACCCAGGTTGGGGACTGACCAAACGAGTAGACACGAAAGACCATTAGGCCTATTCTGCTGGCATTTTAGTATGTTAGTATGTTAGTATACAGTAAATGTTACAAATTTAAAGTCACAGTGATTGACCCTAAAACTTTGTAAAAGTTTGATTAAGTCTATCAGTACATTATTATCAAATAGTCACTTGTAAGTAATTGTACAATAGTTATAATGCCATCCTATCCTCCAAATCCCTATATTTGGAAAATTTGAAACCCTCTAAGTACAGACACAACTAAATTTACTAATGTCATTTATTTGGTGAGTGAATAAATCATAAGATGCTGATATACGAGCTGAAAATGGTAAGGTGTTCCAGTATTTTGATGCTTGGTAACCCAAAGTTCATTCTCCATGTTTATTTTGGATATATGGAACATAAATTTTTTCCATATGGACTGATCTTCTAAATTTGTCAATTGTTTTTTTGTTTATTACATAACGTAATATTAATGTAATGATGTGGGTAAAATGTATGATATTTGTAAATAAGTTTCTGCCATGACCTAATACAATTTACGTCCAAAGATTGCCACTGTAGTTTGGACAACAATGTACAGTGCTGTGTTCTAAAGTTACATTGTAGTACATATCTTGCCAAGTTGTAGTGTACCTTGTCTAATTTAGTCAATAGCTGTTTGTTTGTTGTACGTTACACAAGTTCTCCATGTTACTACAAGCATAATCAACTGCTCAGCCACTATTTTATGAGTACTTTTCCCTAAACCCTTTGTAGTCCTACGTAGCGTGACTATTCTTTTATTAACTTTATCTAACAAAGTATTCACATGCATGTTAAAGGACATTTGGGCATCAAAAGTTAAACCCAAGTAGGTATACTGATCTACCTGCTGTAGAAATTCTTTGTCATCTATTTTAATTTGAAGTTTTTCTTTTTGTTTTAATACAAAATGTAATAACCTTGTCTTCTTTATGTTTATAATAAGGCCTGACCTGGTGAACCACTCCCTCAAGTTGTCAAAATCTGTCTGCAATTTTTGTTGTAAATCTTGAATGATTGAACCAGATGCTATAATTACAGTGTAGTCGGCATTCAGTCTTACCTGTGAGTCCCTCACAATTTGTGGTAGATTGTTACTAAATAACAGAAATAACAGGGGTCCCAAAATTGACCCCTGAGGTACACCTCTTTTGACATTTCTGATTGATGACATTTTTCCTTAGACCACAACTGTTTGTGAACGTCCTTCAAGGTAAGACTGCAGCCAACACCAAGGCCTCTCCATGATACCATGTCTTCCGCTACCTGTAAAAGGATGGAGTGATTCACCAGGTCGAAGGCCTTGGACAAATCTATAAAAATTATGGCTGTCTCCAAACCTGAATGTAATGATGTATTAATCAAATAGCTGAATTTCAATAATACAGTCATGGTTGAATGTGCTTTTCAAAATCCTGGTTGATAAGGAGTAATTAAATTATATTTGTCCAAGTATTCCATGATATGGGTATGTACAAAGCGTTCAAAACTTTTAGACAAGATCAAAAGGAGAGCTATCAGTCTGTAATTGTTTATTTCAGATGCCACCCCCCCTTTAAAAATGGGAATTATTTTGCTTTCCCTCCACACTTGAGGGAACATACCTATTTGTAGGCTTCAATTATAAGTGCATGTTACTACTGGAGCAATTATATGTGCAGCTATTCGTAAAAATCTGCCCTCTAGTCCATCAATTCCTGCTGATTTGTGAATGTTCAGGTTTTTAAACCTTTACTCACCTCATTTCAGTTAATGTTTTGAATCACATGCCCCTTGTGTGGCGCACATGTCTCCTGGGGGGCAGATATGGTAGGGTGCAATGCCTGGTGGCGATGGTAGGGATGCCCCTCATACCAGGGAACACAAGTGGCATAGGTGCTGGTGACATGGGCCATGTGGTGCCCATGTGGGTTCCAGTGTGTGCAGTGTGTCTGCGGTATATGCCGTCAGACGTGCATTTGCACAGTGCACACAGTGGTGGCCACATGACACAGTGGCTGTGTGCGCTGTACATGCACATGCTGGCCTGGGCTGTCACCATGCCACAAACAGTTGGTCAGTGTGGGAGTTGGGGGTGGCATGCACATAGTGTCCCGTGCTGTGCCATGCATCATAGGCATGCCATAGCATGTGACACATATCCCTCTACATCTCTCCCATAGGTACTACAGCACATCAAGAACACATCCGGGCACATTGCTTCTCCCAGGATGAGCTGTAGATGCTGGTGCATGGGGTCAAGGAGAGGGAACAGGTGCTACGGTGCCACAAGGTGACAGATGCGATGGTGCACCAGATGTGGGATGAGGTGATGGCCAGGGTGAATTCCGTTGGCAGACGTAGCCATACCACAGATACGGTGCACAAGCAATGGAATGACCTGCTCTGCTGGGCCAAGGAGGAGGAGGCACAGAGGCTCTGAGATAGAATGCAGACTGGGGGTGGCCCAGGATCCACACAGCAGTGGCATGGGGATCCACTGATGTCCGTGGTGGCATCTACCCTTCGGCTGGTGTCTATTGCTGGTGTACTTGGTGGAGGGTGTGAGATGCCACTCACACCACCTGGGACAGGTCAATATCTGCGTATGTGCACCCTGCATGGCATCACTGCCCTGTTGCTGGGTGTTGGTGTTGCAGTGGTGCCTGGGGTACACTTTGGGGGTGCACTGCTGTGTACACTATATACATGGGGTGGGAATGCATGCATCCACTGCCTTGGCAGGGCTGTCACCACAGCCAACACCCTAAAGCATGTGCACTGTGGTGTGGGTGTGTACATGCAGCCATGGTCTATGTCTGTGGGACTGCTCAGTGTGGTGTGCATGTCTATGGCATGTAGCACATTTCCTAGGGTGTACATGTACTGGTGGTGGTTGTGGCACACTGTGCATGTACCGGTTAATGACTCTGTCCCTTCTGGTTCCACAGAAGTGTGTGCAGAGCCTGCTGCACCCCAGGACATGGCTGGGATGGCTTCCAGGGAGCCGGTGGCTGAGGTGAAGGAGAAGGACAACATGCCGTTGACCTCCGGACTGGGTGCCAGTCATGGACCCTCAGCTGTGCAACATGTATGGCACTCTGATGGACATGGGGTACACCTGGCAGGGGGGCTCCAATGCTGGCAGTGACCTGGACTACAGTGCAGCCCTGGAGGATGCCCAGGTGGAGGATCTCAGTGGTTGCCAGGTGATCCTCCTTATGGTCACCAGCGACATAGGGTCAGATGTGTCAGGGGAGGGTTACCTACTGCCTGTGGAGGGGCCTGTGGTGGGTGGCACAGGGGTGGGGCAAGCTGTGGTCCATGTCACGGGTGACATGGGAGGGGATGGCCATGCCAGCATGGCTGGGCCAGTCCAGCCGGTGGTGGGCCATGAGGGAGCTGTGTGTGCACCGCTGGACATGTGGTACCATCCACAGGGAGGGGTATGGGGGCCTGCAGGGAACACAGCACACTGCAGGTGCCCTGCAGCAGGACATTTAGCTGCTGCCACAGCATCCTCACCCTCTCGAGCAGCAGGCACAACCACCAACTGGCATTGACGTTGCTGCTGCCATGGAGCCAGATGCCCCGGGGGCCAGCCCTCTGCTCCAGGCTGCCCTCACATCCCAGCAGGAGGCCCATATGGACCTGCATGGCCTGCGGCATGAGCTGAGGCATGAGCTGTCACAGATGTTTGAGACAATGTCCCTGGGCTTTTCATGGGCAGAACAGTGGGCTGAGGACAGGTTGGGACACATGGTAGTCACACTTGACCTTGGCTTTGCAGGTCTCAGAGCCGCGGTAGTCAATCTCACCACAGTGCTGCGTGGGGTATATGGAGGGTGGCAAGCTGTACAAGGGGGACAGCGTGCTCATGGCACACAGGCCCACAGATGGGCCACACGCAGCTGCAGGATGGGCACTGGCATCAACACCACTGCATCAGGTACATCAGCCGGCACCCAGCAGCACCGTGGGAGGCTGCTCATCCTGTCTGGCTCTGCTGATCAATGAGGGCGCAGGTGGTCCACCCTCCCAGACTCACCGTGGTCCTCCACAAATGTTTCCTTGGCTCCGGGCACACCTGGCTCTGTGTCCCGTGCACATGGTGTACATTGTGTGCGTGGTGGTAGCTGCCAGAGATAGGCATGGCTGCCATGCACATGAGCGCTGTTAACACTCACATGCATGCACACTCACTCACACGCACACACATGCACTCACACTGAGACACACACACACGCGCATGCACACTGTCACTGGTACGTTCACACATGCAGAGCCATGGTGTCCCTTCCCACTCTGCCGACACACGTCAGGCATCACCTGCTTCACTGTGCCATGGCTGTGTACCCTAGTCATATGCATGTCCTGCATGGCCCACACTTCACACTGGCATCACGTGTTCATTCAATCCCACTGTGATGTGCACTTGTGTTGTTGGTTGTCAGCACTATTGTGGTTGTCTGTACATATTAAATTCATTTCCACTTTACTGTTTCCTGTTGCCGTACTGTGTGTACTCACCTTCTGGCTTGTGACAGTGTCCTGATGATGGAGGCCCTGTGCTCCAAGGCCCTGCAGGCCATTCAAGGATCTCTCCTCTCGAGTTGCTCCACTATCCCCCTGATCGCTGGCTCTCGGTCACTGTCGGGCTGTTCCTCAGGTTCAAGTGCCTGTATCCCATGGTTCATCACCATGTTGTGCAGCATACAACAGACTTGGATGATACAGCATACCTTCTGAGGCCTATAATGTAGGGCACCACCTGACAAGTCTAGGCATTGAAAGCGCATCTTAAGTATGCCAAACACCCTCTCTGTGATGTTCCTAGTGGCAGCATGTGCCTCATTGTGTAACTCATTGGCCACTGTGGCTGGCTGGAGTACTGGTGTCAGCAGCCAGGGTCGCAGGCGATAGGTGCTGTCCCCTGTTAAGAGATATGCACCTGTTAGTGTTGCTGTTCTGCTGTCTGCCCCTTGCTGTGGTGCACCATCTGTGTTGCTATCCTGGGCTCCTCCCTTGCCTTCCCCTGCCTATCCCCACCCCTGCTGTGGTGTGTGTGTGTGTGCCTTGTTTGCTGCTGTTCACTGACTGGGTGCCCACAGGGTATCCTGCCCTCCTCAAAGGCCTGGCACAGCCAGGACTGGTGCCAGATGAAGACGTCGTGGGCACTGCCAAGGTACTATGCATAGACATTGCTGATGCACCCAGTCACATTGCACAGCACCTGGCAATTGATGGAGTGGTACCCCTTCCTGTTCACATAAACTTCACTGCCATCACCAGGTGGTGCATGGATGGGGACATGGGTGCAGTCAATGCCACCAAATACCACTGTTAGTTGTGCAACTCAATGGAATTGCTGCATGGATTCTCTGCACTCTGCTGCCATGCCTGGGAATACTATGATCTCACCAGCATGGGCAAGAAAGCTTCGAGGAACTGGGTCAGGAGGCATGAGGTGGCAGACTGCAATACCCCTATGGTGTCCCCCATTGGTTGTTGGAATGTCCCTGTGGCTAGGAAGCACATCACTGCAGTTACCGTCTCCTCGACTGTCATGGCATGGCTGCGTCTGGTGCTGGGGTGCAGCTGCTCCTGCAGGAGTTCAGAAAGCTGCCTCAACATACTCCTATTCATCATGTACCAGCCAGTGATGTGCTCATCTAGCAGGGTCTCAAAGGAGACCCTGGGCTGGTACTACCTGTGTGCAGCATAATGTCTACTTGGCCTGCATTGCGGCCCATGTTAGCCCTGCTCTCTCTCCTCCTCCTCCTCCTCCACTACTGCTGCCATCAGCGGCAGCAACACTGCAGTTGGCACTGCTGCCATTTCCACTTCCTGGTGTGGTCTCTCCCCTTTTGTGGTTTGCCCTGGAATAAGACTAGCCTTTTATAGGTGGCAACTAGCACCACTATGTGTCCTAGCATGGCGCTATGGCTCTGAATATCCCATAGCACATGTATGCTGGTTCCCACCACCTCCCTTTGCCCCTTGCATGCATTATCATTTTGCCCCATGCTATTGTGGTTAGCACGCGCTAACCGGTCTTTTGAATATCGTGGCTCCATGCTATTTTTTTTTTTTTATTTAGTTGTTTAACCAGGTATAGCACACTAAGCTGAAAGCTTTTTTACAGGAGCAACCTGGGAGCACAAGGAGGTTAAGTGACTTGCTCAGGGTCACACAGTATGCAAGTGGAAGCTGTGGGATTCAAACCCAGGTCTGGTCTGCTGGATGTCACCAAATTTGCAGCTCAGAGCCTTAGACCACTGCGCTATACTGCCTCTATTCCTCTATGCCTCTATTCTATTCCTGAGCTATTGCCACGCTATTGGTTTGCGTGCTGCACTATGTTTTGAATATCTGAGCCCATAAGTTATGTTTTGTTCCTCAACAAGTTGTATGTATTGTATGCAATTTGAGGACCTTTGAGATGGT
The DNA here is from genome assembly GCA_016271365.2 of Neoceratodus forsteri. Classification (NCBI taxonomy): domain Eukaryota; kingdom Metazoa; phylum Chordata; order Ceratodontiformes; family Ceratodontidae; genus Neoceratodus; species Neoceratodus forsteri. Next base: position 1,321,684,637 of record CM028132.1, read on the forward strand.
CACAGTACAAGCCAACCCCTTAAGCCTGAATCTGTTGTCTGAAGCTAGCCTTAAACTGCTTCCAATGGCCTTTCTGTCAAACATTTGACCCCAGTGGGACAATAACATCTGGCATTTCTCCCACTTCCTTAGCACATCTATCCACCATGGAGAGTAACCTATCTGATTTTCCCCGGGAGACAGTACACCATCCTCCCCTCCTGGTCTAAGGCATAGCCCACAGTCTCTGTACCCCTAAAACTACCACACTTTTAAATATCCTTTCCTGGCTTCTGCATCATTCCCCCAGTAGGTATCTCTGCTGCTGGGGCCCTGGGTGAAACAGGGTGCTCTCTCCCAGTAGTAGGAGCAGCATTCACTGCTCTGCTCAGTGGATTGACATGGATGCGTGTTGCAATTCCAGGGCTACTTCCATCCCAAGTCATTACCAGCTGCTACCCCCTCTTTACCCACTACGTTCCAGCCCTAAGTGAAAACCATTGGAAGGCGATGAGGAAGATAAGCAGCAGTGATCACCTCCAGACCCCCCCAACCTGCTCTGCAGCTTGTGAAGTATAGTCTATGCTGTCACTGTCTAGAAGTGGATTGCCACCAACCTCCTGCAGACTGGGCATCAACCACACATCCAGTGTACTCTGGAGGAGCATGGCATTACAGGTTCTGCAACTATCTAAATCTCCTTCCGAAGATCATCATATCTGTCTGTTGTACATAGCTACTCTAGGCTCTCTGTGTGATCCCTTGGATTTGATGTACCCTAGATAAGGATATTATACTCCTTTACACTTTAGAAAACGTGTAAGGTTATTTGAATCATTTGATTGGCTTAGACACTTTTCTAGCTGGGCATCTATCAGACAATAGATGCCCACCTATTAAAAGTGACAGCCTAGTCTGCCCCATCACTAGTATGTTGGTGCCCAGCATGCTCTCCAATTGGCCAAAACCCCTCAGCTGAATTCCAAGTGTCAGCCATTTGAATCTGTTGATTAGCAGGCGACTAACTGAGCAGCTGACCCATCACAAACCAAAAACTGCAAAAAACATAACCTACTGGACTTCATCCTAACTTTTGTGCAACTAAGTTTTCTATTTTCCTTACATTAACATCTTCGCATTTCCCAAAAGAAAACAGACTTGAGTCTTCTTACCATAACTGTGACACCTCCCTCCCGAGATGAGAGCTTTAAAAAAAAAAAACAGTTCCGGACACACACAAACCTCCCACCTCCAACTGTCCCAGCAGAGCTGTTGAGCACTGAACCACACAGTGTGTCACCTCTGAAAAAGCACAAATAAACATGTACCAGCAGACTATTTAATTTTTTTCATTGAGCGAGTGTTGCAGATATCTCTCTTGCTGTCGCCCCCCCCCCCGCTTAGCCACCTGTTCACTATTAACATAACTGGCTTCCAAATAATGTCAAACGGACATAAATCGCCCAACCTACCATTCATACCCCTGTCCTGATATTCTTACGTATGTCCGTAATATGATTGTCTCCTGCCTGCAGTTGCTCAGCTGTGAATTCAAGAGCTCCGCAGTTAGCGAGGACCTCCCATGTCGTCACGCTCGACACAGGCAAATCCTGCCACAGCCCCACTGCAATCCTTTGATCCCGCCTGCTTTATAAAACAGGTTCAGCTAAAACTAGACAAAGGAAAAAACAAAAGTGCCAGTTAATATAGCACTAGTCCCGCGCCGCTCCTGCTATTCCCCCACTGGAGCACAGTTGTGATCCCCATCATCGGCGACTTGTACACTGATTGCTTCCAACAAAAAACAACTGCCACCAACAGACCCACAAGCAGATAAGACACGGACACAATCCATGATAACAGGCACACTCTGGCACAGTTCTCAGAAAATGGTAAAAAAAAAAAAGTTTTCTTTCATTTTAAATGAGTAGCGCTAGCAGGTGGTGTGCTCAGCACTACTCGCATACAACATGATGTAAATTCTGTCTCTGGCACTCACCCCAACTCCACGAAAACATTTACATGTGTTTTTTTTTTAACAAAAGGAAACTGATGGAATTACTGCTAACTTCTTCAATCTGTTTCCCTGATCACGCTCCTTCCAGCTGAGGGGGGGATGATGGTTCAAGAGGCAAGGAGGGACATATCCTACACAGCAGTAAGAAACCACAAAAAAGCTGCAGTGCCTTCTACTGGTAAGTATTGGTAAGTATATCAATAGAGGGACTATTTTACTAACAAATCAACTTTAAGGTAATTTGTAGTAATTTTATTATAAATTTTTTTGTAATTCTTAAATGTTAAAAAAAACTTTACATTTAGCCCATTTCTATGTAATAATACCCTCCAGGGTGGGGCGGTATGGGCAATACAGGACTTTCAGGGCTCATGTGCCCCTGGGCAGTCCGGTGATTGCCCAATACTGCCCACCCTGTCAGGTATTATTGCTTGCATAATGGCTTTAGTTTGAGGTATTCTGGATAGGGTTTTGCTAATACTTTCTGAGTTATTTCCCAACAATCCCAAAGAACAAATCTCTAGTCAGTGTTACCCCAGATAGGGTTTTGCGAGTACTTCCCAAGTTACTAACCATTCCCTGAGGAAATACATCTTTACCTAAATATAAATATTCAAAATTGAATACACATCTCACGTGAATGATATTTTATTTTGTAATTCCAGGATGTTCTTCTAATGGAGTATTTGGACCACTAGTGGATCCAGCTATGAATTGCAGTAGCATACATTAGCATCTTAAGCCAGCAAACAGTAACAGTTTTAGATTAATCTGAACTTTAAAAGGGAACATTTCACATCTTTTGAGGATGTACTATAGCCTTGAGAAAATGTTTTCCACCTTGAAAACATTCTAGATCCATTCCTGATGTGGTCAAACTCTTACAGCACCTTTCCCAGAAAAACATATTTCAACTATTAAAACTCAAAATATTAGGATGCTGATAAGCCATGTTTCTTTTTTTTTATTTAGTCTTTTTATTTAATTTATAAATGCAACAATTTTACAGGCAGCATTATGTCACTTATTAATACCAGTTGATAACATCACAATACATTACATGTATACTTATAGTAGCCATATTAGGGGAAATAAATTAACATCTTTTTGCTTCAGTTTCCAGAGAATCATAATAACTCATTTTAAATTCAATCTGTGATCCATTCAAATCAAATCAGGCATAGCACGGTGAGCCCCCCCATCCCTCCCAGATTTTATTCCCATTAAAATTCAAGGAGCATCACTGATCATATCCCGAGTATTTTTTCAGTGCAAAAGAAGAGCAAAATTACATGTTCAGTACATAGCTTAAGGTACAAAATCATCATAATGATTTAGTTTGTATGATATCCACTTTTGTCATTGTACATCAAATTTTTGAACTTTGTCCATCATCTTAGCCGAGAGTCGCTCAAGGGCATATTTCTCCCTGGACAAAACAATCCAGGCTTTTTAGTGGGTATTTTATTTGTAAACCACAGTCTAGTGATAATTTTGTGGGCTGCTGTTATAAATTTTAAAATTTGTTTCAGCAAGTTTTTGTCAATTCGCAGACCTTTTGGTTTAATAAAAGTCAATATAAATGTGGGAGTGAATAAATCAGTGGTGTGATAAATTGTACTCAGCTCCTCGAGGATCTTCTTCCAAAACTTGGATAGCTTAGGACATGACCAAAGGACATGGCTCTGATTTGCTCTATCATCCCCACATTCTCTCCAACACTGCCCCTCCCCTAATTATCCCATACTAGCCCGCAAGGCTGGTGTGCAGAAGATATGAGAACAGAGTTTCCACATGTATTCATGCCAGTATGGTGAGAAAAAGATTTTTAGAGTTGGTAAAGCAGAGTCATTCCACTCACTTCATTCCCTGCTCACTGATTGATACCTGCAGTTCTTATTCCCATCTAAACCTGATTGAGTTGGTCAAGTCTCCCTGTCTTTCATTTAAGGCCTTATATATCTTACTAATCAGGTGATCTGAGGTTTTTCCTCTGATATGAGCTTGTAACAGTTGTATTATTTGGGTAGGGTTTTCACTTAGGGCCATAAGGGACCGTTCATATGGCTGAAGGTATGATTTAAGATATAAGTAAGAAATAAAATATTTATGGGGCAAGTGATATTCCTTCTGAAGGGAGACAAAGGGAAAGAGACCTGTTCAGTCCACTAACTGGGAAATGAATAAAATGCCATATCTCTGCCATTGAACTACATAGGGGCCCGCTATCAAATTTGCATTATACTTCAGTGTTCCCAAGAACAATTTTTCAGGGAATGTAAAATAATCATTACTGACCTTAAGCCATATTTTTAAGGGTTCCTTGGTGAACTTCGGATAATTTGTTATCCCTTGGCACTTGGGGGGCATCTCAAAAAGGAGCTGCTGAGTGTTGTATAGATCTCCCCGGGTTTCTTCTGATTGTTTCCAGTGTGCATCATACTGTGTATTTAGCAAGTGTAGGACTACCCTTAACTGTGCTGCCATCGCATACTTTTTGAGATCTGGGAGGTTAAGGCCACCTCTCTCTCTCTCTCTCTGGCCAGTTGCAGAACAGAATATTTAATTCTAGGATGCTTTCTGCTCAAACTAAAGCATTCTGTCCTATGCCTGGAAATATGTTTTAGCCGGGGTGAAGGGCAGTGTCTGAAGAAAGAACAATATGCGGCAAAATACATTCTGCTTAATTGTATCAATCCTACTCAAAAAGCTTAGGGGGTGACGTGACCAACGAGATAGATCTTCTGTCAATTTTAGGGTTAAAGGTTTGAGATTCGAGACATTTGCATGAATGGGGTTTCTTGTGAGCTTTATTCCAAAGTATCTCATCTCTTGTATGTGTCACTTAAAGGGGAAGTCTTTTTTGAAGTGGGAAGGAGGGAGGTAATTGTACATCAATACCTCGGTTTTTGATTTGTTAATTTTATATCCTGCTAGCTTACCAAATGTTTGTAGCTGTTTCCATACCTCTGACACAGATTGTTCAGTCTCCACAAGAGCCAGCAGAATATCATCTGTAATTAGTGATATCTTGTGCGGGCAACCTCCCAATGGAAGGACCTCTATGTTCCGAGAAGATCTGATGCCAATGGCCAGGGGTTCGAGATATAGAGCAAACAACATTGGGGACATTGGGCATCCCTGGCGGGTGCCCCTAGAGAGTTGGAATGTATCTGAAAGAGCCCCATCCACCTTAACATTTGCTTTAGGAGAGGCATAAATATTTTGTAATGGTTTTATAAGTTGTTCTGTGAAACCAAAGTGTTCCAGAGTCTGCCATAAAAAAGACCAACTGACCAAGTCGAATGCCTTTTCAGCATCTAACCCCAGTAGCACTAAAGGGATTTGTCTTTCTATGGCATAATCTACTAAGAAATGTGCATGCCTTATGGCATCATGGGCCTGTCTGTCTTAATAAAGCCCACTTGATCAGGGTCAATAAGAACTGGTAGTAAATGGTCTACTCTAGAGGCCATGGCTGACATGAACATTTTGTAATCACAATTTAGCATTGAAATAGGTCAAAATGAGGAGAGGTGTTTAGCATCTTTATGGGGTTTAAGTACGGCTGATATGGTGGCATATTGTCATGTGGGTGCGGGGGTTCTCCCTCCTGGACCGCATGTAAGGCTGGGAGTAATATGGGTAGTAGCAGCTTTTTTAATTTGTTATAAAATTCAGAGGGATACCCATCTGGACCTGGTGCCTTCAGTGTCTGAGCTTTTTTTAGAACTTAGAGTAGTTCTCCCTCTTTGATTGGTGCCATCAAGGCTTCAGCCTGTAGTGGGCTGATTTGTGGTACTGGTAAACTCTGTAAATATGATTTGATATTGTCTAGGGGAATTTCGTCTTCTTTAGTGTACAACTTGTGGTAAAACTTTTGTAGAATAAGTCTAATTTCCTGGGGTCTTTTTGCTAATCTCCCTGTTTTAGGATCTACCATACTGATTATGTTCACTCTGGTTCTCCGTTCTCTCAATTTTCTTGCTAAATTTCTGGAGGCCTTAGGTCCCCCCATAATGTCTTAACCTTAGATAAAATAGTTTTTGTTGTACCGATTGGTCTACTATTTTTTGTAGCTTTTATTTTAACAATTCTTAATCGTTGTCATATTGTGGGGTCCTTTTGATCTGGCCAATGCTGTAAATGTAATAGCTCCTCCTGGAGGTCTTTATGTGTTTTTTACCTCTGCCATTTTTTAATGACAGAAAATCGTATGATCTCACCTCTTAATACTACTTTTATAGTATCCCACAGAATTGTGGGAGCAACTGCATGTTGCATGTTTTCTTGTTTAATTCTAGGTACAGCCTCCTAGACCAATTCAAGGGACTCTGGGTCCCTAAGATGCACAAGGTTCAGGCACCAATTGCTTTGCTTATATTGTGCCCCTAAGTCCACCCTGAGATATAAGGGAGCATGATCCGATAAGAAGGTGATCCCATGCCATACATCACAAATGGAGTCTAAATGCTCGACCATGGTTATAAAGTAGTCCAGTTGAGCCCCACTTCCCTCTTGTGGGGCCCAGTGGGTGTATTCTTTTGTCTTAGGAAAAAAAATTCTCCAGGTGTCCACCAGGCCCAGAGAAGTGATGGTTTGTTTTGTGTATTTTTGGAGAGCATTAGATCTTTGGGCCAGAGGGGTATCAGCATCCAAAGAGGTGTTTAAAGTGATATTCAAGTCCCCCCCAGCAGCAATTGTCCCTCCATGAGGGATATTAAATCTGTGAAGAATTTTACTGCTAAGGGCTTCCCTGACCCAGTAGGGAACTAGACAGATGCCAGGGTAATGGGTCTTGAGTACAGCTTGCCTGTCACTATGGCATAGTGGCCCTCTGGGTCACTAATCTCTCTTTGTTTTTCAAAGGGCACCTCCTGGGAGAGTAGAATCATCACCCTTCTCCTTTCCCCACCCCATAGGATGAATCAGTTACTACATAATACCCACACCTCTGAAATTTTTTATGTTTGTCCGAGGACATGTGGGTTTCCTGCAGCATAATAAGCCCTGGTCTCTCTTTCCTGAATAATTGAAACAACCATTACAAAAAGTTCTTCGGAATACCACTGTAATACCATTTGTTTGCCATTGGAATATCACGGTGATTACCATTGTACTACCATTAAGGTTTTCATGGTATGACTGTGGTTTGTTTCAATTCCATTGTGATACCATTGTTCCACTGTCTTACCACTGCACCAAAAATAATCAAAATGTAATCTACTATAGTACACCCACGGTACCACTTCGTAGTACCATTGCACAATTTGTAGCTCACCAGTATGTTGCCATTGTGGTGCCATGGTGTTGCCATTGTGTCGCATTTGGTAAGGGAATCAAGAGTGATTTATTGGATTACCAATCCCATTCACATTTAATGATAAAATCAAAGTTGACTTAGCCATATCTACTTCTGATTAGTCCTTGTATGCATATTTCCTGTGTGTTAAAAGTACAATATATCCCCTTCCTACTGTACTTATGCCTTTTCACCCCTATACTTAATAATATTGTATTATTAATTGCTTTATGTACTGTCACTGATATAAGCAAATTATAATGTCTGCCTGTTGTTCTATTCAAACACCATAACACTGTCTGAGTGTTTAAAACTACACAATGATCTAAAAAATTCTACACTAGGCCTATAACAACTAAACATGTGCAGGCCTGTTGCATTTTAGCATTATACTTGATGCTCAGTACTTTTAGGCCTGCCAAAATAACCAAATGCCAACAGGGCATCAACTTTTTTGTACCAGAAAATTGTACCTACTGTAACAGGTCTCTAAACCTGGCAGAAAATGTAAGTGACTCCCAAGGTAGGGAGAGGACAGATACCTCTCCTTTGAAGGGGCAGACGTATGTGCCCTGTGGGGAAGTGTCAAGGCAATGCTAAGGGCTCCAAACACCACTATTTCCCTGGTACCTAGTAGTGCAGCAGGCCACACTGGAAATCAAAATGAGGAACAGAGACTCCCAGGAAATGGTCCCTGTGTGCCTCATCTCCAGTAAGGACTTATGGATACGTTGACCATTTAGGGATGGATTTCTGACCCTATAATGGTCAGGTGGGCATGTAGCACTGCAAAAAATGAATTAAGTCATGCCGACTTTCCTGGGCTATGGTATAGTTAAACAATAACTATGGGAGGACTATCAGCAAGCTTCGGGGGGGGGGGATAATCCAAGGGAAATTCAGAAACATCCTTCTGAGTCACTAACCTTTTTTCCATCTATAAGCTTGGGAATATAAACAGGATTTCCATTTCCCAATGTCCCCACCCCAAACAGACTTCCCCGAGTTGCATTGTGTAGTCCCTGTATGCAGAGTCACCTCCACATCGTTACCAGTTTTTAAGTCTCTGCAGAACCTCTCTCGCTACTCACTCTGGTGCAGGTCGTGGAAATCTTTGTAAAAGTTTTTTCACATCCTCTAGGGCTGCTTGACTCTGTCTCTTTCTGGAACCTGGATCCCTAGCAGTGTCCCAAACAGCATCGCGAAAGCCTTGCTGAGTTTTCCTGAGTGAGGAATCTTCCTGGGTGGATTGAACCAGGCCCCTGAGTTGAAGAGCTTTCGTTGCTTCATCTGGTGTCTCAAAGGTTTGGGGGCCATCTGGAAACATGATGATTAGTCGAGCAGGGTATGGAGTAACAAATTTTAGTTGTTGTTGCTTTAAAAGATGACATATTGGAGCATAGGCCCTGCACTTGGCTGAAATATATGGGGAGTAATCATTGTCAAAATAAATGTGCTTCCCTTTATACTTAGTATCCCTCATTCTCCAGGCTCTGGTAAGGATAGTTTGCTTAGTAGTATAGTTTAAAAACTTCATTATGATGGAGCAAGGTCATCTGTCTGGCTGAGCTGATTTCAGCGATAGAGCCCAATGGACTCGCTCTATGTCAAATTTAAAAGCTGGGTCTAATTGCAGAGAGTCACGGAGGAGCTCCTCCACAAATTTTAAAATATCTCTCCCTTCTTCATTCTCCAGAATCCCATGTATTCTCAAATTATTCCTGCGTGATCTGTTTTCCAAATCCTCACATTTCTCTTTTAAAGCATGCTGTTCATCTAGCAAGTGCACTACCATGTGTTCCAGTCTGTCAGTCTGATCCTCTAATTCAGTATGTTGTGCTTCGAAATCAGTAACATGAGATGAAAGTTTACTGATTTCTGTAGTTAATTCTGACTGGAAAGTACAAACCTCAGTCCTGAATTCCTGCAACTCTGCTAGAATGGTAGCATTACTGGGTTGTTGAGAGGAGGCCCATGTGGAGCTGCCATGTTTGATTGAATATCTGCAGAGCTTAAAGAAGGGTGAGAGAATCCTGCCAAATCTCTGCTTCTGGGGGTGCGTGCAGTCCTTTTTTTGCCTCCCATTCAATGCTGTGGCTCTCCCTGATATTCTTTTTTTGATTATTTTTGCATTTTATTTGTGAGAGAGTCTGTTTTTAGCCCAGGATCAGCAGAGCTAGGTTTTACCCTTGCATTCTGGTCGGTGACATGACAGGAAGTCCTCAGGACTGCAATACTTGACAGTAAAGTGATAAGCCATGTTTCTGATGGCAAACAGCATAGCACCACACAAAAATGTTTAATTTTTTTTCATGGTTTGCATGGCAAGAGAACATGAACTTTAAACACATCAATGATTAGTTGAGGAATTAAATAATAAGTATATTGATATTTTCACCAGGACTACAGCTATATGATTATAGCCTAGGTATGCATGCATGTATGCAGAGGGAGGCCATGTGGGTCAAAAATCCAATGCATACCTGTACACACAGACAGAAACATCCACAGACCTAGGCCACCCCTCTCTCAGGCCTCCCCTTCCCTTCCAACTCTCACATACCTCAGTATGCTCCATGCCCTTAATCCATGATTAGGGGTGGGGGGACCATAGTTGAATCCTGGCTAGCTCAGTTGTCCCCTCCCATGGCACACTCACCCAGTAGGAAATGTTTGACTGGAGGACTTTGGACACCAGGAACTGATTGATTGTGATGAGAGAACCACTAGACATCAAAGAATGGTTAATTTGGGGTGGGGGAGGGTCTACTGATCATCAGGGAATGCTTAACTGAGGTGGTGGGAACCAATGGACACAAGGGAATACCTTGCTTGGATGGGAGTAGGACCACAGGACACCAAGGATTGATTTACTGGGGTGGGATGCACTGAACAAGAGAAAATTACTGACTGGGGTGGGGGAGGACTAGTGGACACCACGAAATACTTGAGGGGACCACTGAACACCAGGGATTGCTTGACTGGGACAAGGTGATGGCAGGATAAACACTGAGCACCAAGGAGGGCTTTAGTGGGACATGATGTGTTCAGGAGGACAGTTGGACACCAGGGAGTATTTGACTGGAATTGGTTGAGGGGACCACTAGATACCAGTGAGTGCTTGAATGTGATAGGGTGAGGGTGGGTGTCCACTGAACACACAAGGGAGTGTGTGACTGGAACAGGCTGAGGGAAAGGGGGCACTTGACACTAGATAGGGTTTGACTGGGATGGTAAATGTGCAGTTACTGCTGGGCATCAAGGAGTGCTTGACTGGAATGGGGGAAAACAGGAAGACCCCTGAACATTATGGAAATGCCTAACTGGGATGGTGGAGTGCTAACACCACTGGACACAATCAACATCTTGACTGAGAGGAATGCTTCACATGGGATAGATTAAGGAGGGTGGGCCCACTGGATACTGGAAAGTGCTTTACTGGGAAAGGTTAAGGGCAGGGTGACCACTGGACAAACAGGAGTGCTTTAACAGTATAAGGTGAGGACAGGGGGCACTGGACACTAGGAAGACCTTCACACTTTTGGGGTGAGGACTGAAGATAGGGTGTGCCACTGAACACCACAAAATATTTGACATGAAATGGAGTGAGGGCATGGGATGTCCCTGGGCCTCAGTGAATGCTTAACATAGATGGGAGTTTGCTAGTGGTCAGTAGGGAATTCCTTGACTCATAAATGGAGAGGGCAGAGAGATAGAAAGGTTCCACTCACTTGAAAGTGAAGTAAACCATAACTTTTTTCACAAGGTAACAGATAGTTACTGTATTAATAAACAAACTATATAATGGCATTTTTTGCTGACTGCTGCTTTAACAAACTATGTTGGAAGGGCACCATAGTGAAAAACTGCAGTACAAGCACTAGGCAAGTACTGTGATTAGTACAACTGTAATCAGAATAGCTTAAAATGTGAACTATTGTGGTAGATAATTGTGATGAGCAGAGGCACATTTCTGTGGGATATTTGTTGCTATTCCATGATGTAATCACAAGGGCAGGTCTGAATCAGAACTGCTGTTTAGTATTCTTACCGAACAAAATCAATCCAAAGAGCCACACTGCTCATTTAGAGACAGAGGTTCACCTCTCCTATGAATGTGAACAGAACACAGTGTTCTAAAAATGACAAAGGTTATAAGCTTAGAAAATGGAGCTGTGCAAGGAAAGAGAAAACAACCATTGTATCCGGACTAGCAAAAACAGATAGTATATGTGGAATGGACACATTGGAAGAAAACTGCATCATGCTGACCTACAAAATTAAATCCAAATGTCACTGAAAGCTGAAGTTTATGTTCAGACTTTTTGTTCTGAAAAGTACTGTAGTCTAAAGGACACAATACTTCACAGTGCTCTGTTTTTCACATAACAAATTGATAATTTTAGTTTACTTTACTTTTTAGAAAATAATGTTTATTTTATATTCTTACACACCATTTCAGGCCCATCCCTGCTGCAGTGCTAAACACACTTGACTTGGATTAAACATCAAGGAAGATTGGGCAGTGACCAGCTTTTGCAATATTAGATATCACCACTTTGATGTGTGACACATGGCTCTCCAAAGTGGGGCTAAATATCATCACATCATCCAAATAGGCAGAAATATATTGGTGATGTGGAGTCAAGATCTTGTCCATCAAATGCTGGAATGTGGCAGGCACTCCATGGAGACCAAATGGCATTACAGTGAACTGGAACTATCCCATGGGGTAGCAAAAGCCATCTTTTCTTTTGACTTGGTCTCCAGTGGAATCTGTCAGTATCCTTTTGTTAAGTCTACGCTGTTATGTTCTTGGTGCATTCCAGCTGGTCAACAAGATCATCCACCTAGGGCATCGGGTAGCTGTCAAGTCGAGAAATGTTGTTTTTTTTCTCCTAAATTCAATACAAAGATGGATGCCCTCTTCATTCTTAGGAACTATGAAAATCTACTTGAAGGCTCAATAATCTCTAGTGACTTCATTTTTTTCAGTGCCTGAATTACAGCCTGTTTTTTTTTCTGGAATTCTGGATGGCCTCTGCCATAGAGGAATAGCTGACCTTGTATCAATAATGTCCTCAGCCTGATACACTTTTCCTGGGGTCATGGTGAACACTGCCTTAAATTCCTGTACTATTCCTTTTATGTCAGCTAGCTGACCAGGGTTCTAGGTTGGGATTTATATTTACTTTGGGAATGCCAATATCAGAGCTGCTTCTGTCTAGTCTGTGAGAGGGTTGCTCTAATTCTACATCTTCCTGTTCAGGAAATACAGTATACTTAGGTTGGGACAGGTTTTTATTTTCTTCTCTTTCCTTCCAGAGCTTCAGCAGGCTGGTATGATAAATATGGGATCTATGACTACCTGGTATCTCTATTTCATAGTCTACCTGTTCAATCCAACGCACCACTGTGAAGGGCCCTAGCTATTTTGCCAACATTTTATTTTCCTGTGATGGTAGTATTACAAGACCTTATAATAGGAATCATATAATCAGAATTTATACAGGTCAACAGCACCAGCCTTTTTAGACTGGGCCCTTAAAAGATGACTGCTTAACAGGTGGACATATGGTGTTCATCTAGTGACTTTTTAAAGTGGGTCGTGGTTTTACATGTTACCACATCCAGAGGTAAAGCATTCCGCTCTGTCACTACTCTATACGAGAACCACATCCCTCTCAAAATAGTCTTACAATGTTCTCCTCCTAACATTTTACAGTGTCCCCTACTTAGTGTGGAATCTGGTCTTGCTTTTAGTCCTGTACTTTCTCATAAGTCCTGATCACTATGAGCCTTAAACACAAGGTGCATGTCACCCCTGTGCCTTCTGTACTGTGGTGAATGGAGCCCCAAGTGCTCCAATCTCTCCTGATATGAAAGCATGCTGATATTTCTCACCAATTTAGTCACTCATCTCTGGATCCCCTCTGTTCTCCATACATCAAACTTTTGATGGGGGGGGCCCAGAATTGGGAGCAGTACTCCAAATGAGGGTAAACCAGGGACCTATAGAGTGGGGTGACTAACTCTTTATCCCTGCTCTTTATATTCTTTTTAATTGTTGCCAAGACACCATGGCCTTTCCTAACAATGTTTGAACAATGATCCGAAGAGCTTAATTTGTTGTTGACCAAAACTCCCAAATCTCTTTCAACAGTGGTACGCTGGAATTCATTTCCCTCTATATTGCATTTAAATCCTTGGTTATTTTTGTTCATATGCATTATCTTGCACTCATCTAGGTTAAATTGCAATTTTTTTCTCCTGGCTTCTGCAGCTATGTTATCTTGGAACAGTTTTGCGTCCCTACCATTTGTCACTAAAGCCCCAATTTTTATATTGTCTGCAAATTTTACCATCCATGCTGTGTTAGTACAAGTAAGAGATGTAATCAGTATATTAAACAACACTGGCCTCAGCACTGAGCCCTGTGGAACTCTGCTGGACACCCCCTCCATCCCGAACAGTGCCCCTTTATTATTATTACTCTCTGACTCCTGCTAGTCAACCATATTGAGATCTACCTTATCAATGACTCATCCAATTCAATCTCTCTTAGACTAGATATGAGCTCATAGTGTGAGATACTACCAAAAGCCTTTTGGAAGTCGACATATAAAATGTCCACAGCTATGTTATTGTCTAGCGCAGAACTAAGAGAGTTAAAGAAGTGAAGCAGATTAGTAAGGCGCAACCTTCACTTACTAAAGTCATGCTGGCTTATATCTGTATAGCCTTCCCTTTTAAGATGTTCTTCTGTCTCATCTTTTATTGTGGCTTCCACTATCTTGCCTATGATAGAGGTAAGGCTTATAGGTCTGTAGTTACTGCAGAGTGATTTTGAGCCCTTTTTATGGATTGGTATTACATGTGCAGTAGTACAGTTTTCTGGGACCACCCTTTGCTGAATTGATGTTTGAGCTATTACCTGTATGGGTCTACTAATAATCCACAGAGTTAAAATGTTTGTCCTTCAATCCTACATCTTGTATCCTTTCTGTCTTTTCTGAGCTTGCAGGCAGTTTTCATGGGCAATCTGAATGTATTTACTGAACCACTGATGTAAGTCAGTGATGCACTGTACCACATTCTTTTTCTGATCAGTTTCACCCTCCCACATCTCCTTACCACATCAAAGGGCCTCTAGGTGTCCTACCATAAATGAGAACAAAAGGGGACAGGTCTATAGATGCCTGGGTCACCTCTCTGAAGGCAAACAGCAAGTAAGGGAGATAAAGGTCCCAGTCTTTCCCTTCTTCAGACACATACTGTATTTCCTTAACATTTCTTTAAGTGTCTGATTGAACTATTCTTCTAGCCCATTTGCTTGGGGGTGGTAGGGAGGAGTCCTAACGATTGTTATTCCTAGCACCAAATACAGTTCCTGCACTATCTGGGAGGGGAAATTTGTCCCCTGATCTGTTGAAATAACCTCAAGGATACTCACTCTACTAAAAATCTCGGATAGCTCTTCAGCTACCATAGAAGCAGCAATAGTTTTCACAGGGACCACTTCTGGGTACCTTGTAGCAGAGTTGGTGAGAACTATAATGAATCTGTCACCTTTCCTACTATGTTCCAGGGGTCCAACTATTGTATATCCATAGGACATGTTGGAAAAGTGTATCAGCCACAGGTATGGGCATGAGGGGCACCTTTTCTTTTTTTGCAGCACAGGAGCTAGCACAACAAAACACACCCAAAACAGGAACCAAAACAAAAAAAAACAAAAAGGAAATCCAAAAAACTTCTGATCATAGGAGACTCCATGATTCAGGGAGTTGATACGCATCTCCAGCCAGTGGTAATGGTCAGATGTCTCCCAGGTACATCAGCGTGGAGAGACACTGACCACATTGCTAAAATTGTTCAGGAAGCAGGAGAAAACATTGATGTCCTGGTACACATAGGGACTAATGATCTCACCAGCTAGTCAGTTGTTGAGACCAAGGAATACTTGAACAGGCTGGGTGACAAACTATCATCCATTTCATCTGGCATCTCCTTCTCTGAGATCCTGCCAGTCTGGGAGAGGGGGACAGATGGACGGAAGGTCAGAGAAGGGGAGATAGGGGAGCTAAACATGTGGCTCAAGGGCTGGTGCCAGGAAAAAGGACACAAATTTGTAGGGAACTGGTAACAGTTTTGGGAGTGAAAGTAATTTAAATTTGATGGACTGCATTTGACTAAGGAGGAAGTCAGTACATTGGGGCAGAATTTGGATGTCTTTGCAGAATATTTAAACTAACAAATGGGAAGAGGGGTGCAGCACCCGAAACATCGAATGGGAAGAACACCCTTCCCCCCTCAGCTAGTGATCAAACAGGAGTTCAGCATGATTGTAATTAATTTGCATCACCAGGTAAAGAAAAAGGTCTGGCTCCCCATACGATGCACAGGGGAAATGCTGGACCTCACCCAACAACTAACACAATGAAATATGACCAATGGAAAATCATGTACACAAATGCTTGCAGTCTGGGAAACAAGATCCCAGACCTGCAGGCAATAATGACAGAGGCTAAACTGGACATAGTAGCCATTAGCGAGACATGGCTTACCAGTAACCACACTTGGGAGACTTCAGTACCTGGCTATGTATTGTTCAGAAGAGACTGAGGTGCAAAAAGGGGGGGGGGGTGGAGTGGCCCTTTATGTCAATGAAAATATCAAAGCTACAGAAATTCAGAATACACATAAGGAGTCAGAATAACTGTGGGTCACCCTGGAAACAGGAAATGGGACAGCCAAATGAACTGGGGTTGTGTACAGGCCTCCTGACCAGGGGGAGGACATAGACACGTTACTGTTAGAAGATATACAAAACATGACAACTAAAGGGGAGGTTCTGATAATGGGAGACTTCAACATGCCAGATACAGATTGGTCAATACCAGCAGGAACATCTGCCAGAACTAGACACATGGTTCATTCCCTGCAGGGGAAGGGCCTCAAACAACTGGTACAACAACCCACTAGAGACAGGGCTATCCTAGATCTAGTACTGACTAACAGGGAAAGGATCACAGATCTCCAGGTAGAAGGTCACCTGGGGGCCAGTGACCATCATATGGTATGGTTCAATTTGGCCACTAGAACAATATCATCCCATTCCAAGGCAAAAATATGGGGCTTCAGAGGAGCAGACTTTGATAAGATGGCCAACAGAGTTAAGCTAGCCCTGGCAAAAAGAAATACAGGTGAGGGGGTACAGGCAAAGTGGGCAAGCATTAAAGATGCAATACTTGAAGCAACATCCCACTGTGTTAGTGAGAAAAGGAAGTGCAAAAGAAGAAGTAAATCACTTTGGTTCTCAAACACAGTAGCAGAAAAGGTCAGAGCCAAAAGGCTGGCCTTCAGGAAATATAAGGGAACATAGCAGAATGAAGATAGAGAGGCATACCAAACTTCCCTTAGGGAAGCAGGGAAGGCAGCAAGGTGGGCAAAGGCCCAAACTGAGGAAACACTAGCATGAACAGTAAAAGAAGGTGACAAGACTTTCTATAAATACATTAATGAAAGGAGAAAGTCCAGAGGCAGTATTGCTAAGATCAAAGGGGATAAGAGGGCATGTGAAGAGGAGGACCATGTAAAAGCATCTATCCTAAATAGATACTTCTGCTCAGTATTTACTGAAGAGAAGGTAGGGCAGGGCCCAAAGCTCTGCACCATGGACATGGGGAAGGGAGGTGTGCACTAGTCCCTTGACAAAAGAAAGAGTCCTACAAGAGCTCAATAAGCTCAGGGTGGACTAGGCAATGTGACCTGATGGCATACATCCTAGGGTACTAAAGGAGCCAAGGGTGAAACTAGCAGAGCCATTATCAGAACTGTTTAGTGAGTCTCTGAGCACAAGAGAGGTCCCAGATGACTGGAGAAGGGCTCATGTGATCCCGCTCCACAAGAGTGGTAGCAGGGAGGAGGTAGGGAACTACAGACCAGTCAGTCTTACCTCGATAGTGGGCAAGATTATGGAGACATTCCTTAAGGAAAGGATAGTGCAACACCTGGAATCCATAGGAGCACAGGATCCAGGACAGCATGGGTTTACAAAAGGAAGGTCCTGTCAAACTAATCTCATAGATTTCTTTGACTGGGTAACCAGAGTGGTGGACCGAGGGGGAGCAGCTGATGTTGCCTACCATGACTTCAGCAAAGCTTTCGATACTGTTCCACATAGAAGATTGATTAATAAACTGGGTAGGCTCGGGGTGGGTCAGATGTTGGTCAACTGGGTGGCAAACTGGTTGATGGGCAGAATACAGAGAGTGATGGTAAACGGTATGCAGTCAGAAGACATGCAAGTCACAAGTGGGGTACCTCAGGGATCAGTCCTGGGGCCAGTTCCTCTTCAATATCTTTATCAGTGACATTGCAGATGGACTGGAGGGTAAGGTTTGTCTGGTTGCAGATGACACCAAGATCTGCAACAGAGTAGATGGTCCATATGGTGTGGGCAAAATGAAAAGAGATCTGGATAAACTGGCAAAATGGTCAGAAGAGTGGCAACTGGGGTTTAATGCAAAGAAGTGTAAGATCAGGCACATAAGGAAGAGAAACCCTGAAGCCACCTATAGGCTGGGAGGGGAGTTGCTGGTAGTCACAAGGGAAGAAAGAGACTTGGGCGTCATCATCACCAATGACCTGAAATCATCCAAGTGTAACCCCCCTGTTACCTGGGGTTACAAGAATCCCAGTAAGACCTAGTGGTAGGCAGGGAAGGCAGCTTGTGGAACTCCAGTTAAATGGATTTCACACTGTCTCACTCTGTTCTCAGTTCAGCTGAGACTGAGGGATGACATCACCATAGAACTTTCGCAGCTGCATAAGCAACACTGGAATGTTGCAGTTGGAGGTTAGCATAGAACGTTGGGGATTTTTAATTCTGTCTGTGTGCAGTCTTGGTGAGAGACAGTAGTACAGCTGTCTGTGTGCAGGCTCTCAGAGCTTTAAGCTCTGTTTTAGAGCTACTGATTAGGAAGGTGTGTGTTTCCACCATAAGAGGAACACAGAAACTGGTAGTTGAAGAGGTGGAGACCGCTGTTACTGGTCCAAGTGCCCCATCCCTGAGGGGATGGGGTGGAAAGTTTTGCCTGTTTTCCAGGGGCAACCCTCCTGGTTCCGGCTAAGGGAAGAAGCAGCCTACTCAAGTTGTGTTGCGGCACCAAATGCTCTGAGAGAGAAATTCCTGTGGAGGAATCGCCTGTGGGGCACCTGCAGCCAAAGGGTGAGTTCGCTCTGAAAGAGGGCCAAGTGTTTTTTCACCTTAACAGAAGGAAACTAAAGGGACTGTTACTGTGGGGTCAAGAAAAGACAGCCAAGTACAGTTGTAAAGTGGGGATTGGTCTGCTTAATCAGTGAGGGGCCTAGAGCAATGGACTTTGCCAATTAAAAGTATGTTCAAGTCCAGCACAAAGGGAAAACAAGACAAGTAGATGGAATGTGACATACATTTAGCAAGAATCTACATTGCCAAGCTTTACAGTATGAGGTGCTTATTGTCCAGAGAAATGGCCGGGTATGAATTGTGGGAGTGAGAGGTGGGAGACCCCCCATCAGTAGTAACCAAATTCACCTCTGGATTGCTCTGAGGCACCTTTACTTTATCTCAGGTACTTGTCCAGTGCCTGAGGAAAGTACCAGGCGATGGGATTAAAAGGAGAATTCCCTGATAGAGCTGAGGTGCTCTTAGGTGGTTTAGGAAGCCACCAGAAAATGTTTCCATGACATATGGAAGGTGTCCGAGTGGCTGGCAAGGGAGCCGAGCCTGGGAAATCCCAGAACAGTGTACAAGTTCGGGCTGTGTACCCAAAGCAGCATGCAAGTCTGGGCTGTGTGCCCGGTGGGTTCAGAGAATGAGGGCTAAAGTGTTGAGGAAGTGTTCTTGATTCTTTTAATCTGCATTACCATGAGTGTAGCCCAGTGGGGGTCCATCTATGCTTTGTTTATTCTGTTTTGGATGTGAATAAAAAGCCACACTTTAGAACCCCACTTCTGGTATTGGACATTACAGTTATTGCTTCCTGTGTTCGGAATTACTTGGGTGCCCCTGTGCAGAGTAGCCAAACCTAGCCTTTGTTCCAAGTGACCTATTCCTCCCTGAACCCAGCCCACCTGGTATTGCTGTCAGAAACAAACAGCGTGCCACTGAGCATTACACACGCAGACCTCTAAAGCAGTAGGTAAGGCTAGAGGGATGTTGGGGTGTATTAGTAGAGGTATCACAAGGCGGAAGAGGGAGGTAATAATCCCTCTTTACAAGACACTGGTTAGGCCCAATCTGGAGTACTGCATGCAGTACTGGAGGCCACACCTTCACAAGGACATTAACCAAATTAAGGCAGTCCAGAGAAGGAGAATCAAAATGGTGCAGGGACTGCATTAGAAAACATTTGAGGACAGATTAACTGAACTCAATATGTATACCTTAGAGCAAAGGAGGGAGAGAGGTTATATGATTGAAACATTCAAACACCTTAAGGGCCTTAACAAGGTGAAAGAGTCTAACATGTTTCAATATAAGACAAGCATTTGTCAATGCCGAACGTTCGCATGCAGGTATTTGCAGTGGTGTTTGGCATGTATGGTGCTTTACCCTAATGCCCTATGCGATTGCTGGTATTTGCACAATAAATTGTCAGCATGATCTTTTGTTACCCCATTGTGCGCCATAGGCGGATACACGTTTGGGCAGGATGTGAAAATGACAGCTGTACTGCTCATAAGGAAGTGTGGTAAAATGCCAATGTTGAAAATCTGGAGTGGAAATATTGAAAATTCGCAAACCTACAAGCGTGCGTGGGAACTGTGCAATGCACGCTCGTAAAACAGCCATTTTTAGGAATTTTTTCACCAAATTTTCAACATTACCATTTTAAAACCTGTGCTAATGAACAGTGTCACTGTGATTTTCTTACTGTGTCCCATACATTGATTTCGCACACCGACTGCGCCATTGTGCACTACATGGGGAAAGACGTTTTGGGCAGGATGTGAAAAATGACAGCTGTACTGCTCATAAGGAGGTGTGGTAAAATGGCAATGTTGAAAATCTGGAGTGAAAATATTGGAAATTTGCAAACTTACGAGCGTGCATAGGAACTGCACAAGGCACGCTCGTAAAACAGTTATTTGTAGGAATTTTTTTGCCAGATTTTCAACATAGCCATTTTAAGATCTCTGCTCATGAACAGTGACACTGTGATTTTCCTAATGTGTCCCATACACTGAGTTCGTACACCGACTGTGCCATTGTGCGCTACATGGGCGGAAACATGTTTTGGGCAAGATGTGAAAATTGACAGCTACAGTGCTCATAAGGAGGTGTGGTAAAATGGCAATGTTGAAAATCTGGAGGCATCTATATTGAAAATTCTACATAGTACCACCGAGCCTGCGTAGGAACTGCATAGCACACTGTAAAACAGTAATTTTTGAATTTTTTCACCAAATTTTCAACATAGCCATTTTAAGACCTCTGCTCATGAACAGTGTCACTGTGATTTCTTAATGTGTTCCATACATTGATTTTGCACACCAACTGCGCCATTGTATGCGCTACATAGGGGAAACACATTTTGGGTGAGATATGAAAATGACAGCTGTACAGCTCATAAGAAGGTGTGATAAAATGGCAATGTTGAAAATCTGGAGTGAAAATATTGAAAATTCACGAACTACGAGCCTGCATAGGAACTGACTGGCTGCGGCTCGTAAAACAGTCATTTTTGGAATTTTTGCCAAATTTTCAACATGGGGTTTTGGGACCCTTCTCATGAATGATGTCACTGTCATGGCATTATTGAGGGGCAAAAGGGTGATTTCACGCAGTGACTGCGCAGTGCCTGCGAAATCACCCTTCGGGCCTGAATAATGCCATGACAGTGACATCATCCATGAGAAGGGTCCCAAAACCCCATGTTGAAAATTTGTGCAAAATTCCAAAAATGACTGAGATATGCAATAAAAGTTGAAACCCCCTATGTAGCCCATTATACAGCTTACCGGCATTTCCTCAGTTCAGCGGTCGGCTTTGAAGAGTGCAGGCGTGTTCCCGTAAACCGAAGATCATCGCACTGGAGTCGGAGGTAAGTATGGGGTGGGGTGTGTGGGGAGGCTGGTGCGCAGTGGGTGGTGCGGGTTGTGGGGGTTTGGGAGGCGTGCAGCGAGACCGTTTTGTTTTACAGGTTTAAACAAAACAAAAACAACTCGTGGACATTTGCCACACTGGGGTGGGCTCCCAGCATGGCAGAAAATGTGTGGGGGAGCCGAGGCCGACCGAGTTGAGCACCCCGTCGGCCAAAGTACATGGGGGCCGAGGGCCGGCGGGGATTGGGCACCCGTCGGCAAAAAAATCAACGGTTTGCACGCTGGGGTGGGCTCTCAGCATGGCAGCAGGATGGCTTGAGGGGCCATGGAGCCGACGGGGGATTGGGCACCCCCATCGCCAAAACAAAACCTTTGCCACACCGGGATGGGCTTCCAGCTTGGCAGGAAAGCTTTGGGGTGGGGCCGCGTGACGCACATGGGGGGGGAGCACGTGACAGAGGGGACAGTGGTGGCGCTCAGTATGGCAGCGGTGTTTTCCTTTGAAGCAGAGGAACACCGCTGTCATACTGAGCTCCTGCACCCATTGGTGCAGGACCGCCACGCCTGCTCAAGGGAGCAGTGCATTGGGTGGGAGAGGCACACCTCCAAGTGTGCTACTCTCACAAAACCGTCCTTCCGCATGTGCGCAAGTGAACATAAAAAACAGCAGGACAAGAGGACACAGCATGAGATCAGAGGGAGGCCGATTAAGGGGTAATGTGAGGAAGGTCTTTTTCACAGAAAGGGTGGTGGATGCATGGAACAGCCTACCTTAGGAAGTGGTAGATATGAATACAGTGCAGGGCTTCAAGCAGGTATGGGATAGGCATAAGGGAGCAATACAGATGAGTATGAATAGATAAGCCATTGATAGAGTAAAGGCCTATGGCACATTCATAAGGTAGAAAAAGAAATGGGCAGACTGGATGGGCCTTGCGGTCCTTATCTGCCTTCAACTTCTATGTTTCTATGTATGTTTGCTCACAGTAGCCATTTTTTGGCACTCTTCACATGTTTGACAGTAATCTACTAGCTGCTGCTGTATGGATCACCAATAAAAGCTATAGATTAGCCTACTTAAAGTATGCTCTTGCCCCAGATGACCCTCCAGAGGGATGTCATGTGTCAATTTTATCAACTCCTGCCTATATTTTGAAGGGAGAACCAGTTGCTTGCATACCTCCTTAGTCTGAGGACTGATACATTCTCTGTACAAGATCTCATTTTTCAATACTAATATAGGTTTTTCCCCATCCACAATCCCTACTTTAGCAAATAATGGTTTAAATGTGTCATCATTTTTGATCAGTTATTAAAGAGTTGGTGTACTGCCTAAAACTAATATTAGTTTTTTAAAAAGCAGTCAGCCATTACCTTTTATATCTTGTATACTTTTTCTTTTCCCTTTGGTTAATTAACAGATTGTTTACATGATATTAGTATATCTGCTGTGTGGAGTAATACTCTGCCTGGCAGCTGTCGTGTCTAGGTTTATTCCACCCATTACATCATCAGCATTATGACCTCACTGACTGTGACATCACTACTGCTTAGGAACAGCCACTCACTAGATGCCAGGTCAGTCACCTGTGATGTCATTATCAATGCGATCACAGTGCTGATGATGTAGTGGAGGGACTAGAGGTAGATATGTCAGCTGCCAGGCGAGTAGCTAGTCTACACGTCTCACACAATATTACCACATACAAAACTTTCTTATTAGTAAAAAAAGGAAAAGGAAAATGACTTCAGAAATAAAAAGTTACAACTGACTGCTTCTTAAAACTGGTACCATTTTCCTGTCTGTCTGATTTGGTTCCACTAGTTCTTCAAGTCCTTCATGTTCCAAGGTGACAATCTGTGGCTCATCTGCAATGTCTCTCCTTCTGGCTGCTTTGACACTTCTGACCTCCACTTGGTCTTCTTAAGGTGTACCCTAGACTTAAATAAGTCAGAGTCCATAAAGGGGAATGTATCACCCAGCTGTTGCTTCTATTGGGCCTTGGCTTGTGCTCTAGTTTTTACTCCTGTCAGATCAGAGGAAGGATTCAAGTCAGATCCCAGCAGGTCATGACCTACTATGACAAGTACTGGAAAAGTGGAAACCACCCCTACCTTCACTTGAATTTCTTCTCCATTAATGTGAAGTGGCATGGTGGTAGTGGGATAACAATGAGAATCCTATGAACACATGCAACCCTTTTCCAAGGACCTTTAACATACCTTCAATTAAGAACATCCTCACTGACCAGAGTCTGTCTGCTTCCAGTACCCACCAACCCCTGGAGTTTTTCTGACTCTTCTGAATCACCCCTAACTTCCATCAAGTCTGGTCCCCCATTAGCTAGAGCAAGAGTTACAGGAGATGTTTTTTTAGTGAGGCCCCCAGTTGATATGTCCCTTTTCCCTACACTGATGAGAAACAATATCAGGTCTATGTGTGTATTTTACTACTGTTTTTATCTGTGAGTAGGGTGTGGCTTAGAGGGTGAAACTTTAGAGGTTTGAAATTGGCTTACCAGTCTCTGATTCCTCTGATTGTTTTTCGAGGTGGTTGGCATAGTTTGTCGAGCAATCTGGAGGTCCTCTTCAAGCTTGATGGCCTGTTCACCTGTTTTCAGCCAATACTCCTTTACCAAAGGTTCACCCATTTTAGGGCAAAAACAAAGAGCACTCAGTAAAAAAAAGAGCGTAGGCAAAAGGGGACAGCAAGATGAGTTACATACAATTGTGTTGGTGTCCACCCAGATTGCATACCACATGTTGCGATCACACCCTCCTGGTGTCACCATAATTTCTGTGAAATAAATGCAAGAGTAAAATAAAGCCAAATAAACTGATCATAACACCATAAACATGTTTCATGAATGATGAGGTAACATTAATCTACACTATAAACTCTTCTTGGATAAAAAAAGGTTTATGAATATCAGCTATCTAAAGAATAATCCATGGTCAGCTGTGCAGCAATAATTGTATAACTGGATGACCTGGGTGGGTTATGAGGCCCCAGGTGCTGCAGAAAGTCTTCAACCACCCCAGGAAATGAGGTTATTACAGAACTGGCACATACCCAGAGTGGATTATTACACTTTTAACATTTGTAAAATGGTTAAAAGTGTTATAAACTGACTTACTTTGCCACTAGCATTAGAAAGAATATAATTTATTGTAATAATACATTTTCAGTATTGGCAATGCACAGTGGGCATAGGAGGGGTGGAGAAGACAGTAAAGAGATACTAACTGGATCATGCCCACAAATAATTTTATGGGCAAGGAAAGATACAGTAGCTTGAATGAGAAATTTTTAGGAATCAGAATACAGTGTGATTCTTAGAGGTCTGGAGTAATATACTTTTATTTTACATTTCACTGTCCTAGCTCTGCCTAAATGTAATATGAAATAGTCTATGCAATATTTTTTTGAGAAGAAATAAACCCAGCAAGGAAATAAGCATCTCAACTTGGAAAATAAACTTTCAATTTTAAAGTCAAATCATTGCTTTCATTACTTTTTTTTTTAACAGGTGGAGCTTCTTTCACAACCAAAAAAGCCTGTCACAAAATTAACTAACCGAATTTTACAAAAGTGCCTTGCTGGTGAGCCTCTAAGCTAGGCTCAAAGGGGTGTCAGAACACTCCTGGTATTCACAGTTCAGTGTGTCCAGGATGGGATGGGGTTGCAATGAAAACGGCCCACACAGCCATTCTCAAAGTATGGTGACCCTGGCTTGTGTGACTGTAGAACTGTTTTAGGCAGGTGGTAGCCATGTCACAACTCAGTGACCAGCTGGCTGTGGTGTGGGAGTGCCATGAGGCAAAGAGCAGAGTTGACGCATATATAGAAACATAGACTTTGATGGCAGATAAGGACCACTTGGCCCACCCAGTCTGCCCATTTCCCTACCTACTGGATAAGCTGCAGATTCTAGTTAACCAACAGCCTATTTCCTGCAACCCCCCACTATAATTTCTTTATGTCTGTCCCATGCATGTTTGAATTCCTCCACTGTTTTAGACCCCACAACCTCTCCAGGAAGGCGGTTCCATGCGTCCACCACTCTCTCCGTGAAAAAGAATTTCCTCACATTACCCTGAGCCGCCCCCTTTAACTTTAAATTGTGCCCCCTTGTTCTTACACATCTCTTTTTCTGAAAGATGCTACCCTCCTGGACTTTGTTGATTCCCTTGAGGTACTTAAAAGTTTCTATCATGTCCCCCTGTCCCTCCTTTCATCAAGGGTATACATATTAAGCTCTCTCAGTCTCTCTTCATATGGTTTCCGATGTAGACCCTGCACCATTTTAGTTGCCCTCCTCTGGACTGCTTCCATCCTGTCTATGTCCTTACATAGATGAGGTCTCCAAAACTGCACGCAGTACTCCAGATGGGGTCTCACCAACTGTCTGTATAGAGGGATAACCACTTCCCTTTTTCTACTTGTGATGCCCCTCCCTATGCATCCCAGTATCCCCTGGCTTTCCCTACTGACTTCTCATTGCATACCCACCTTTAGGTCATCTGATATGACTACACCCAGATCCCTTTCCATTATTGTTGTTGTTAGTACCTCCCTGCTATTGTGCACTCTTCTCCTGGATTTTTATTTCCCAGGTGCATTACTTGCACTTCTTTGCATTGAATCTAAGTTGCCATATGTCTGACCATTCCTCCAACCTTGCCAAGTCCCTTCTCATCCTTTCTACCCCCTTGTGTATCAACTCTGTTACAGATCTTTGTGTCATCCTCAAAGAGGCATACCTTTCCTTCCAGACCCTCTGCAATATCACCTATAAAGACGTTAAAGAGGACTGGACCCAGTACTGAGTCCTGAGGTACTCCACTAGTAACCCTCCTTTCTTCAGAATGTGTTCCATTCACTATTACCTTCTGTGTCCTGTTGTGCAGCCAGTTTTCTACAGGCTACCACCCTGGGACCCACTCCCAGGCTGGCTAACGATTATTAATCTTTATGCGAGACTGTGTCAAATGCCTTGCTAAAGTCTAGGTAGGCCATAACCACAGCCCTCCCTGGTCTATTACTTTGGTCACCCAGTCAAATAAATCGATTAGATTTGTCTGACATGACCTTCCTGCTGTGAATCCATGCTGCTTTGGGTCCAGTGCCCTGGCCTCTAGGTACTCAACAATTCTTTCTTTCAGAGTGATTCCATCATTTTCCCCACCACTGAGGTCAAACTAACAGGTCTGTAGTTTCCTGCTTCTGCCTTGCTCCCACTTTTGTGAAGGGGAATCACATCTGCCCTCCTCCAGTCCTCAGGTACCACCCCATCTTCCCATGATTTGTTAAAAAGTGTGGTTAGTGGTGTCACTAGGTCCTCCCTTAGCTCTTTTAGGATTCTAGGGTGAATCCCGTCATGCCCCATTGCTTTGTCCACCTTGAGTTTTAGAAGTTCTTTCAGTACTCTTTCTTCTTTAAATGGGCTGGTATCAACCCCACTATCCAGAGTGCTTCTACTGTTTGGTTTAGGTAACTCCTCCTCTTCTTCTTTTGTGAATACTGAGCAAAAGTATTCATTCATTATCTCTGCCTTTTCACTGTCTCCCTCTGCCCACCTCCCCTCTCCTTTATTAATCTTCCCTATCCCTCCCTTAACCTTTCTATGTTCCCTAATGTACCTATAAAAGGTTTTATCCCCCTTCTTAACTGAGTTGGCTATCCTTTCCTCGGTTTGGGCCTTTGCTTTTCTGACTGCCTTCCCACTTCTTTCTGCTTTAATTGATACAGTTCCTGTCGTGCTCTGTCTGTGATTCCTTATACTTTTTGAATGCAGCCTTTTTCTCCTTAACCTTCCTGACACTTCTTTTGAGAGCCATAGTGTTTTTTATTCCGCTTTGTTTTCTTTATTTGTTTCACACAAAGGCTTGTTGCCTCCATGATGGCAGTTTTGATTTTCTCCATTGTTCTTCCACCCTCCTTTCTGGCCATTTGCTAATGCATTCCTCAGGTATTCGCCCATTTGCTAAAGTCAGCCCTTCTAAAGTCCAGTATCCTTGTATTTGTATGGCTTGTCTCCATGGTTGTGTTTATTGTGAAGCACACTGTGCAGTGGTCGCTTGTTCCCAGGTGTCTACTGACTTCTAAGTTTGTGATCCTCTCTCCATTTGAGAGTACCAGGTCTAATATTGCTCCCTCCCGAGTGGGTTCCACCACTAGCTGTCTAAGGCATGCTCCCTGTAGGGCATCGAGAATGACCTTGCTCTTGGATGTGGCTGCAGTCCATGTTGCCCAGTTAACATCTGGCATATTCAGGTCCCCCATCAACAGTATCTCCCCTTTTTCAGCCATTTTGAGAATGCCCTCTATCATTTTCTTGTCCATTTCCTCCCCTTGAGACGGGGGTCTGTATACAACCCCTGTGCAGATTGTGATGCCATTCCCTGTCTCCAATGTGACCCAGAGTTCCTCTTGTCCTCCCCCTTTACCTTTTAGTTCTGTTACTTTGATCCCTTCCCTTATGTAGAGAGCTACTCCACCTCCTCTTTTACCCTCCCTGTCTCTTCTGTAGATTGTGTACCCTGGTATGTTGACATCCCAGTCATGGTTCTCAGTGTACCATGTTTCTGTGACATGGAGCTAGAGATGGTGGGGGTTCTAGTGGACATCAGAGATACAGTAGAACCGTGGGTTGAGGTTTGATATGTGAACCACTGTAAACACAATTACTTCGTAATTAATTTAACTTGGTCGGCTGTTTAAGGAAAGGTGTGCAGTAAATTGTGTTTACATATTTTATCATGGTTACTTTCTGAGATGACAGATTTACTCAGACATGCAGTGCAATTAGAAGCTATTTATTTCAGTACACAGTTAACATTAAAACACATTTGACACTTAAGCAAGACAAAACATTCCTAGAAAAATCTCTTTCACACTTTTCCTATTTGTGCACTTTATCTCCTTACACAATTTTTACTATGTACGTATAAGGCCCTGTAACTTCTATCAGGAGGCAATTTAAAGTAGTATTCTCTCAAGAATAACCTTAACTAACACAAGTACACAATTCCTTGGTACTAATAATCTTTGGTAGCATTTAAACATTATTTCATTGTAGTTCATCTATATGCGTTTAATACGGAACCAGGATTCTTAAAAGACACATATTTAAACAAGCACCTTACAGTCTCTAGAGTACTGTATACTCAGCCAGTGTCTCTGGTGGGATCTCATCTCCCTTTCTTCTGGAGATATGAAGTGTCCTTGGAGAGGTTGCAATGAAGAAGGTCTTTTCCTGGCTTTTTGAATTCTTTTCTCCTTGCGGCTCGCAAATAAAATAACAAAGTTAGTACAATTTCAGTGTTTCGTACTTCTGGCAAAAGCCAAAAATCTTTAGAATTCAGCAGAATAATAGTTCTTAAAGCTCAGTAGAAGTAGCGCAGATGTGAGCTCTCATCCAGCGATGAAACACAAATTTATAGGAAGCGAGATGACAATGCAATGTATTAGTCTTTAGAGACCTGCTATATAAGCAAAATATTTCCTCATGAATGGCATGATGTTTTGAAATGATATAGCCATATTTGGACAAAGGCTTATCTGGGTCGGAAGTGTAGAGTACGTGTTGGGTTATTTTTATTTTCTTTTTAGACACTCAGTCAGCACCCTGTCTATTGTCCTCTTGAACTTGTCCATGAGGAGACAATTAATAGACTTATAACCCCAAGACCTTACACTGCGCATGTTCAAAAATGAGGTGATGGAAGTTGCATCATTTGTGGTTTATGACGCTGTGGTCGGTGGTAGCAGATGGTCCCCTGTTAAGAAGAACCAGTTCCTCGTTTGTCTGTCTGGATTCAGATATGTGGCAACTTCTTATGGTATGATCCAATGACATAATAAATGCTGAGTTTTGTTTTTAAAATACTTCTGGAGCTGTCAGCTCTTTGCACAATGTCTCAGTCTGATGAAGCTGTTCAATTGGCATTTTAAATGATCTTTAAAGCAGGAAAACTTGGAGAATATGATTTGCTACATGATTGTTCAGGTGATTTATTTGTGCTGAGATGAGTCCACATACCTGGGTTAAGCAGATACCACCCCCTTCCCCCGAGGAGACCGGAGGTCGCGAGGGCCAGCTCTGAAGCTCTCCCTGCCTGCAGCAGCCCCGAACACAAGCCAAACCAGATACAACCCCCCTCCCCTGAGGAGACCGGAGGTCACAAGGCCAGCTCGAAACCCTCCTGCCCGCAGCAGCCCCGAACACAAGCCAAACCAGGTAACTCTACCTTGCACCAGGCAGCAGTCATGACCGCAAGCATCTGGCCTTTTCAGCTACGGCCACAAGCTTCCTTCTCGCCACACGAATTACCAGACAAATTGCACATAGAGGTGCTGCTGAGGCTTAATCAGAACAGAACTTTTATTTTAGTGCCTGATTTCTACAGTTTTTAAAATGAGCCTGCACAATTCTCTGTATTTGCCTGTATTGTGTTTTATAACTTAGAGTTTCTGCTACCTGTGGAATTGTGCTTAGCTGAAGTGCCCCCTGTGCAAATCTCATTTTGGGGACTGTTTTGTGTAAATTTAAGGTGCTTTTACAGTGTGCAGACATCTGTTAGCCCTGCTAGGAACCACCATTGTAGCCTTCCAATTTGGATTCGAAAAGTTTCCTGTTAGCCTTGTACTCATTCGCCCCGCTCTCCACACCCTAGTACCTGCCCTCCCCCAACAGTTAATCGCTTTTCCCTCTGCTGCCTACTTAATCACCCCTCTCTCTCCATTCTCCCACAGATACCACCCCCTTCCCCCGAGGAGACCGGAGGTCACGAGGGCCAGCTCTGAAGCCCTCCCTGCCCGCAGCAGCCCCGAACACAAGCCAAACCAGGTAACTCTACCTTGCACCAGGCAGCAGTCGTGACCGTTGAGCATCTGGCACCTTTTTCAGCTACGGCCACAAGCTCCCCTTCTCGCCGCATGAATTACCAGACAAATTGCACATAGTGGTGCTGCTGAGGCTTAGCTCCTGCAACGCCATGCTCGACCCCACCGCCCCACCACCACCCTTAGCTTACATTTCAATTTATAGCTAGGTTAAGTCAGGTGACCTGCCGAAATAACCCACTTTTCCAGCTGCAGGTTATACTAACCTAACACTAGTGGCCGCTGTAACAAGCCTCTCACTTACTTCATTTACAATGGTATCCCTTCTATTTGCAACCCTCCTGATTTCCAGGATCATACACCTTGCTCTTCAACCCCCCCCCCAGAGGCACCTATACCTCTCCACCATAACTTTAACACTTTTCCTCCAGCTTTTTATGATTACTGCAGACCCAGTTCCTTCAACATCACCCACTCATGCCAAATTGATCCTGATGGCCTATACCTACACACGATCACACTAAACCTTACACTCACACTTGGTAATCATTGTACCTCAGCTCTCCCCCACGTCAGACCTCAACCCCCCACCACCCACATAAGCCCCACTATCATCCCACACACACACCCCTTACCCTTCTATACAGCATCATTCCTAGTTTTCCAGTCCTCATCTCCAACACAAAAAGCCCTACACCCTACCAATCCCAGTGTCGCTCATCCAAACTCTGCAGGTTGGCCCTCTTGCGGAACACTTTCCTACTTCTCTTATTATCTGGCAATATCCACCCCAACCCAGGTCCACCCTGCACTAAGGCCTCTCCTAAAAACCCACAGGGGAGTCTGCTGCTAGCCACCCTTGATATTTGCAGCCTACCTAAAAAACACACCCTTCTCCAAACTCAGGCTGGGTACCAAAACTCTCCACATCATTTCAGCCTACATCCCCCCTAGAAACCAAAAACTCGCATTTGATTCTATCCTCCACATTATCTCCCACCTACCTAATACTAGTGAAATCATCTTAATGGGTGACTTCAATGTCAACTGGCTATCCCCAGCCTCATCCAGCTTCAGAGACACTGCCCTGGCATTTGATCTTACCCAACTAGTCACCTCCCCAACCAGAAGGGACAATAGAACCAGGACCTCCACCCTTTTAGACCTCATTTTCACCAACAGGCCATGTAACCTCTCCCATGCAACTGTGCTCCCCGACGCTATCAGTGACCACTCCCCGGTAACATGCTGGTGGTCAGGTAAATTGCCCCCTGTCCCCCCAAAAATCTCCTGGCAGCGAAGGCTTAAAAGAGGAGGCCTAGAGAACCTCAAAGCCCATCTATCTAACAGCAACTGGCTCCCCATTTACAACACACAGTCAGTTGACCTTGCACTCGCCCACTTTATAACCACCTTTAACAAAGCCTGTGATATATTCGCTCCCCTCTCAAAGCAAGTGGTGAAAACCAGAACCACCCCTTGGATCACACTCTTGCTTCTTAACCTGCTACAACAAAGGGACAACCTTTGGCACAAGGCCCTTGACTCCCAACGCACCCAGGATAGACAACTCTACCGGGAAGCACGCACTAAATGTACTTGGGTCTTGCGGCAGGCTAAAGCTAATTTCTACCAACAAACCCTTACCTCCTCCTGGGGAGATGGAAAAAAATTCTGGAACAACATAAAAGAACTCAGTGGAAGAACCTGCTCCCCCACCCCTACCCAACTCAACCTAAATGGGGATGTCACACAGGATCCTGCCACTATCGCTGAAGCCCTTAATTCCTCCTTCTTGGACCTCTCCCATATCCTTCCTCCTAACTTCTTCCATCCGCCCACACCCCACCCTCCCCCCGAAACCTAGTGTAATGTCAACCCACCTCCCTTCCGGCTTCGAGTCATCCCCTGCAGCAAGGCTAAACACTACATTACCAAAGCTATAGCCAATACCCATTACAGCAATGACTCCCTTGATCTTAAACTCATTCAGCTTACCCTGGATGTCACACTACCCCACCTGACAAAAATCCTCAACCTTTCGCTATGCCTTGGTCAGTTCCCCTCAACCTGGAAGCGAGCCATAATCACCCCCATTCTGAAGAGCGGTGATCCCACTAACACCAACAACTATAGACCTACCTCAATACTCCCACCTCTCTCCAAAGCTCTGGAAAAAATAGTCTCTGACCAGATAACAGAACACCTTACTAAACACAACCTTCTCAGCCAGGAACAGCATGGTTTCCGGACTGGCCATAGTACCATCACTGCACTTTGTGAGTTCACCTCATTCATCCACGAGGCCCTCAACCAAGGCTCAATCGCAGGAGCGATCTATGTGGATCTGACCAAGGCATTTGACACGGTCAGTCACGAGCTACTGCTCTGTGTCCTTCCACAACTAAATGTGGTCCCAGAGGCAATTGCCTGGTTCAAGGACTACCTCTCAGGATGGTCACAACAAGTCAGAATAAACACCACCATCTCCACCTCCAAAACAGTTTGCTCTGGGGTCCCGATAATCTATACTTGGCCCTCTGCTTTTCACCCTCTTTTAAACTCCGGTCCCTAAAACGTAGTGGTCATCTACTACTCTCGCTGATGATGTGGTACTGTATTGAAACACCTCAACTGGCGCCCTCCAACTGGCCCTTCAGGGTTTTTCTGGGAGCTAGAGAACTGGTTCGCAGACCATCGCCTGATCATCAACTATAAAAAACCGAAGTCGATGATCTTTGCACATCGCCAAAGCCCACATAGTCAGTCGGCACTCCTAATTAAGAACTCACTTGGTGTCCCACTGGAACATGTTACAAACTTTAAATACCTGGGCATCACATTAGACACCTTCCTCTCCTACCATAGGCACATCCAACTTCTTTCCTCTGCTGTCAACACTAGAGTGGGCATCCTCTACCGACTCAAGTACTGCCTACCCACTCAGGCTATGCAACTTGCTGACACCTCCTCCATCCTCTACCTCATTGACTATGGGATAATTATATACGGCTCTGCTGAACCCTCCACACTTAGCAGCATAAACATTGCCTTGAATAAAGCCTGCCATCTAGTTACAGGTAGTGACAGACTTACCCACACCTGTGATCTTTATACTTTGTCTGGTTGGCTAAACTTCCAACAAAGACTAAAGTACCACATCTGCATCCTCGCAAAAAAGATACATCTTCAGATAACCCCCAATGGCCTACTCCCCATTATCAGTGCAGCCCCCCTTAGGCGCAACACAAGACTCGCAGCAAACCCATCATTTCTAGTCCCCCTTTGAAGAACATCCCTAGGGCAAAGATCCTTCCACTACCGTGCCCCTTGCTGGCTCAATACGCTACCACCACCACTCTCCAAGACCCACAGCATCTCACTATTCAAAATGGGTCTCAAAGCTCTACTACTTGAGAGTGCTAAATGTGTCTGTAGCTAACGATGCCCTCTCTATTTTGCTACCAAACCCTCCACATTTCCAGACACAGGGTCTCTCTAGACCCCATGAATCAGCCCCCTACTAGTCTCTGTCAAGGTTTTACAAGAATGCTGCTTAATACCTCACTGTTTAATAAGTTCAAGCCTGGACTGCTCTGTTCAGTACTGTTTCTGTAAATACTGCCTGTTTATGTTCGTCTATGTCTGTATTTGCTTACCCTCCACCCCATGTAACCGACGTGGAGCCTTTGCAAAAGAGTCTGTGACTCAAAGGTTTGTAATTCTGATTGTATTCAATAAATAAAGCATTTGCAAGTCTGTTAGACTAGAGGCTTAAAAGGAAATGTTTTTACGACAAGTTCTTTTAATGTGCATTAATGGCAGGTGAGATTAAGGTGGATATTCTTTTTACACTTTGGCAGGGTCTGGCAGCTTATGGCTGCTATTGTACCTGCACCACGCTGGAGCACTAGAAGGAGCAATAGAGTTCTGTAGCACTTTGGCACACAAATGGTGCTAAGCTGGCTCATCAGCAGAGTGGCAGCGGTGTTGCTGACAATGTCAGTGACTTGGGTTCTGGAACAAGGCTGGATGATGGGGGGGAGGGTGCTGGGAAGGAAAAACAAGTACTCCAGAACATGCTCTCCCCTCCAGGGACAGAGAGACGCAGGCTCTGCTGCCATATACCATCTAGGTGATCTCAGGTGACAGTGCAGTTGGAAAAGTGAGTGGGAGGAGGAGATCAGCTGGTACCATGCATGGGCTTTCATTAGCATACACTTTTGCACTAGATGCCCTTGCTTCTAGTGTCCGGTGGAGAGAAATGGAAGGAAAAAAGCCCAAATGTGCAGCAGCTTGCAGTCCGTACTGTCCAGTCCCATCACTCTTGACTGCTCTTTTACCCACACACACCAGAGGGACCTGAGGGAGGTCACACAGTAGCTCTTGACACTTCCAAGGGAAATGTTTATGAAGGAAATTCCCTCCATGGACCCCTACTTGAAAAGGTAAGTGACGGGGAAGGAAGTGGATGGGATGGGAGGTAGACTGGTGGAGGTGTACAGGGTTGCCAAAGGAGCAAAACAGTATTCAAGCAAACAACTGGGCCTAAATGTATGGTTCATGGTGGGTGGAGGGATGACAAAGTAGGTAGTGGCTGTGGCATATCCTCTGTCCACGGCACAGTGCCATGTGATTATTGCTGTGCCCTGCACAAAACAACTGTGGAAGTTGTTGGTCTGGTGGCAGTGTCCATAAACGCTTTATGAGAATACTAACATCTGAAATGCTTAGTTTGCATTCTGACTTAGATGCTGAGGGAACTCTTCCCTCCAGTGACTAACTCAGCCCTTTGTGTATAGCCATTAGATGTGAATTCAAAAACAAATGCTGTTGGTACCTCATTTTAAGACTCCACATCTAGTGAATGAGAATCCGGCTCATAGTATTTTTCATGTCAGAGTAAAGGGAGACTGCAGGTTAATTGACAGTAGACTTGTAGTACCATATAGCATGAAAACAGCTCAGAGGCCAGATATTCACAATAGCGCAAAACGGAGTACCAAACTTTGTGTTGCACCTTGCGATTGCTGGGGAGCTCAAGGATGCTGTTTTCAGTCGAATATCACACTAGCGCTATTTGACTGAATATAGGACCATATCAGCATAGTGGTAAGTCAAATAGCAGTGCCCTAAAATGGATCCTGAAGTAAGCACCAGAATGGATAGCGGAGTGCTATCTGCAATATATTCAGAAGGACCCATGCAAATGAGCCCATTGGGCATGTAAGATGCTAAGAAACCATCTGTATGCCCATTATGGGCTCATTTGCATGTGTAGCAAAGTAGCTAAGCATGGTGCTACCCCCCCCCCAATTGCCCAGTTCCAGACATGTGAAGATATCCCTGCTGCTAATGGTCTCCCCCTCCCTCTGATCACCAGTACATAATGTAAGAATAAAAAGAATAAAATTCCCCGGTGCTAGTGGTCCCCTTCCCTCTGATTGCTAGCTCATAGTGTAAGAATAAAAATCCCCGGTGCTAGTGCCCCCTCCCCAGTCACCGGGCCATAATGCTGAAAAAAAACAATCCCCGGTGCTAGTGATCCTCCCCCCTCCAATCGCCAGCTCATAATATAAGAATAAAAATCACTGGTGCTAGTGGTCCCCCCCCTTCATCACCAGCCCCTATTTACAAAAAAAAACCCTCCCTGGAGTCCAGTGATCCTCCCAGGCAGTGATTCACCACATTGAGTGCACCTCCCCGTGGCACTGAACACCTACTCCCTCAGTCACCTTACCAGCACTCTCAGTGCCACACCTGCATGTACGGTGTCCAGCTCGGCCATCATCACATCTCCATGGCTGGCCACCATATAGCCAAGCAGGGAGCACATCTCTTATTTATAGGACAGGGTAATGCACCTTGTCCTATAAATAAGTGGTGGTGTCCCTGCCTGGACAAATGGCAGCTGGCTGAGGAGGTGTGAGGAGGGCTGTGCCAGTCACCATATGTGCACCCATGGCACCAAAAGTACTGGTAAGGTGACTGGGGGGTAGGTGTTCAGTGCCACAGGGGCAACTAGATGACAGGGAGTATAATATTTCCAGCAATGGTACCATGGATCAGTGCTGGGGGGATCACTGGATGTCAGAGAAGGTTTGTTTCATAAGTAGGGTCTAGGAATTGGAGGGGAGACCACTTACACCAGGGATTCTTTTATTTACACTACCGGCCAGCGATCGGGGGGAGGGACCACTAGCATCAGGATGTTTTCAGACATTACGGGACGGTGATCAGAGGGAGGGGGACCACTAGCACCTGGGAGGGTTGTACAGGTAATACGGGCTGGTGATTGGTGGGGGTGGGGGTGACACCAACCACGAGGATTTGTGTGCTCCCACAGCTGCCAACCGGCTAGGTGGCTGCATTACCTCCAGCAACCACTAAGGTTGCCCAGAGTGAGGCAGGGTTGTTTGGCAGTATTTGTGCTGCATAAAAGCACCACTTTAAACCCTTTTGCACAGCAGAAAGATGTTGAATATGGGGTAGCATGCTCTTGATTGCCCATTAGCATACATTATGTTTTGCATGGGCGCTAACCCAGTTTGCCAGTGCAACAGCCTCTTTTGAATATGGAGATCTCGGGCAAATCCCGGTTTGCTCGGGCAAAGACTCATTAGCACCCATGCAAATCTTTGAATATCGAGCCCCAGATGTCATTAAAAATGTGAACTTTTATTTTGTTGGTTGTCATTCTAAAGAGATTGTAAAGTACATTAAGCCTGAAGTCTAATAAAATTTACTCTGCTGCCATCTGTTGGTCAGCCACTGAAATAAAACATTCCTTAACTTCTAGTCTATATTTGATCTTTGCTTGCAACGCTGCAAGGTCCATAGATACATAGATGTTTATAGACAGGAAAAGTCTCAGCAGCAGAATGTTTGGCTATAGCTCTAGATGCATCAAAGGATTTTGATGTACTGACAAGGGACTTTATGATGGCATCCCTATAATACTTAGCCTTACCACAGACCTACATAAACATAATTAAAGCATTCTGTTTATCAAGGGCCTGCAAATATCCACAGCGGACAGTCCCAGAGGATGGGTTTGTTGCTGCTCAATAGCAGGGGAATGCATGTGGCCTGTGCCACATCACGCGCCCATGCATTATAGGCCATGGGAGAGAGAGGCCCCTAATCTGTGTCATAATTATTTTCATCACCATCCTGTGAAGGTTGCACAAATTTCTAGTCCTCCTGCTAGGTATCCACTGCCTGCAGTGTTTGTTGAGGCTCTGTCTCACTAACAACCATCTCTGTCTGTGTTGCTTGACCTGGCAGAGCCGCTCTCCTCTGTGGCTTTATATGGATCTCAAGATATTTTTTTATTTGAAGCAGGAAGATGATGACTCACAGAAACATAGTGTAACCCCTAGGTGGCACTATCCCTTGGGCTACTACCCCTGCCTGCTTGACTACTAACAGGTTGAGGGGCCTGAGTTCTAAAATGGGTGCCTCTACCCAAAGGTCAGGGTTGGTTGGGGCTAGTCTAACCAGGTCACAGCCCTCTGGGACACTGTAACCCCCCCCCCTTCTCCCACTATTGGCCCACACAGTACACAACAGAAACTTCCTCAATACCCCAGATATGCAAACCACATACACTTGTGCTTGGCACTTACCCCCAGGACTGGTTCCTTCAGCTTGGCTCTGGGGACCCCCTGTAAAGCAAGGTGATGCAGTACAACAGCAACAATGCAATACCTTTAGCATAAACTGACAACACAGTAAATGTAAATTTGCAGAAACAAACAGATCTGATTTATTCAGGGGAGCTGTAACAAGGAAGGGAGAAAATCAGGCTAATTAGCATAAACACATTAATAATCACAGTACTGTGCATGCATATAGGGTCCAACAGTCACCTTTCTGGGTACCCAGGATGAGAAAAGGGGCTAGCCAGGTCCATTGCAGCTGGTTGGAGCCCAGTGATGGAAAAAGAACATGCACACACAATTTGTAATCCGGAGCTGGATGGCTCAGTTCATGGAAAGAAAAGCACAAACCAATCAGATGACACACTTTGATTATTAAAAACTGCAGGGAGCTACGCTGATAATTACTCATGATACCCAGGCTAAACAGAGGAGGACTGATGGATGAACTCTCTGGATGGCCAGAAGCAGGTCCCTCGTCGATGACTCGATTCTGTGTAGCATGGAAGTGAGGCAAGGCCCTTGTGGCAGGGCCTACTTGGGGACAGCACGGATTCAGTCCGAAAGTTCTGCTGAGTAGCAACTTCCAGCTTCAACACACAATTCACAGTGGGGGAAACAAACTGCGTTTCCCATCCAGCATCTAGTGCATTCATATGTAAAAAGCTTGCACATCCCACATGTAGCACATTCATATGTAAAGAAAGTTTACTGTATCAGACAGGCAACTCCTCTGTCCCGATCTCAAAAATCACTGCTGACCCGGGAGCACTTCAGTAGCTAGAGTCCTGACAGGCCAATTGCTTTCAGCAAAATCTTCGGTCTTCTACAAGGTAAGCCTGGTAATAATTCAGCTGCTTGCTTTACTCTCTACAATTCGGCTTCAGTCCAAAAATGTCCTCTTCTCCCTCTCAGGTCAGAAAGCAGGCTAGTGGGCCAGGGTCAGCCCTTCCACGTCTTTCCCGCGTGAACTACGGCACCACACGGCAGCTGGCACACACATAGCTCCTTCTATCTCCAGTTTCCCATTTGAATCTGGTTTCTTCTCTTGCCTCTCTCAGGGCATATCCACGACTCTCCCGCGCAAACCATGGTGCACCTCAGCCTCTCGCACACTCATAACTGTTTCAGAGTCGCAGTCTGACATAAAGGTTCCTTCTTCTGTTTCTCTCTGCTCATTGTGCCCATAACTTGGTGCACAATGAAGTAATTTGGAGACATGATCTGAACCGAAGCTGACCTTTTTCTCTCTCTCTCTCTCTCTCTGCAGGACAGCCAAGTGCAGGAAGGCCAGACTCAGCCTTTCTGCCAAGTCCCCACACTGCCCCATGGAGCAGGAGCTCCATGAGCTGCTCACTCTTCTAGTTCCATCTTCCCTTCCTTCTGCCTTAGTGCTGCAGGCTGCTGGAGAATTTCCCTTAGGTCCAAAAGATTTGGTTGGCTGATTCTGGTGTCAATCACAGCAGAGCTCCCTCTATAGGTGCAAAAAGGCGCCAAGGATCCAAACTACGTTACCCAGAGGCTCTCTTCACACAGCCCCATTTCAGCAGGCTCCACTTCAGAGTCCCAGTCCTGATTGGCCCAAAGCAGGCTCCATTTTAGAGTCCCAAGTACAGATTGGTCCCACTCGGCAGTCCGGGACCAAAATGGTGTAGCCAAACAGAGTTCATGCTGCAACAAAAGGCACGTCAGACAAACTGCATTTTCATCATTTCTCTGCATTTTTCCCCACAAATAGTTACATCTTTCAACAATGCTCCCTCTGAGCATTTAGCAACGGCAGAAACAGAGTGATTTGGCAGCAGCTCGAGAGGGACTCAAGCAGGGAAACACACAGACCCTTCCTTTTAAATTAATTAGGACTGCAAGCAGGCAGCACTTAAAGAGACAGTACATGGAGGCTTTAAGAGCACTCACTGGAAATAACATTTAAACGCCAAATGCAGGGCACCAGCCTGGCAGTGGGCATCATGGCTCACCCAAGGGAGGCTTTTTTAGTGACCCTCATTCATAGGGGGATTACACCCTTCCTGGCCTAGAAAAACTTGGCATCCACGTCAAGTAGGTACCTTTACAATAATTTCAACGCACATTACCAGTCAGCATACTTAACTATTACTATACAAAGAAAATACTATCTAATACATTAGAATGTCACTTGTTCATTACTGTACTTGTTCAGGATACTCTAACTATTTTCCATAGTAACAGAAGTTATGTATTTCACATACACTTAGAATTACTACACTTGTTTACATTATTACTTCCTACAGTCTACATACAAATGGGGGCCCATCCCTATGACCCACTACAATGGCGCAAAACCCATATGGTGGCAAATTTTTTCAGCAGCATCAGACATTGGTCCTCCCGGCCACTAGAGGGCACTAATCCCAGTGGTACCTCCAAGATGTAACCCCAAGGTGGTGCTATCCCTTGGACTACTACCCCTGCTTGCTTGACTACTAACAGGTTGAGGGGCCTGAGTTCTAAAATGGGTGCCTCCATCCAAAGGTCAGGGTTGGTTGTGGCTAGTCTAACCAGGTCACAGCCCTCTGGGACACTGTGACCCCCCTTTTCTCCTGCTAGTGGCCCACACAGTACACAACAGTAACTTCCCCAATACTCCAGATATGCAGCCACATATACCTGTGCTTGGCACTTACCACCAGGACTGGTTACTTCAGCTCGGCTCTGGGGACCCCCTGTAAAACAAGGTGATGCAGTACAACAGCAACAATGCAATACCTTTAGCATAAATTGACACCACAGTCAATGTAAATTTGCAGAAACAAACAGATTTGATTTATTCAGGGGAGCTGTAACAACGAAGGGGGAAAATCAGGTCAATTAGCTTAAACACATTAATAATCACACTACTGTGCATGCGGATAGGGTCCAACAGTCACCTTTCTGGGTACCCAGGATGAGAAAAGGGGCTAGCCAGGTCTGTTGCAGCTAGTTGGGGCCCTATGATGGAAAAAGAACATGCACACACAATTTGTAATCCGGAGCTGGATGGTTCAGTTCGTGGAAAGAAAAGCACAAACCAATCAGATGACACACTTTGATTATTAAAAATTGCAGGGAGCTACCCTGATAATTACTCATGATACCCAGGCTAAATACAGGAGGGCTGATGGATGAACTCTCTGGATGGCCAGAAGCAGGTCCCTCATCGTTGACTCGATTCTGTGCAGCAAGGCAGTGAGGCAAGGCCCTTGTGGCAGAGCCTACCTGGGGACAGCACTGATTCAGTCCGAAAGTTCTGCTGAGCAGCAACTTCCAGCTTCAACTCACAATTCACAGTGGGGGAAACAAACTGCAATCCCCATCTAGCATCTAACACATTCATATGTAAAAAGCTTGCACATCCCTCATGTAGCACATTCATATGTAAAGAAAGTTTACTGTATCAGGCAGGCAACTCCTCGGTCCCGATCGCAAAAATCACTGCTAACCCAGGAGCCCTTCAGTAGCTAGAGTCCTGACAGGCCGATCGCTTTCAGCAAAATCTTTGGTCTTCTACAGGGTAAGCCTGGTAATAATTCAGCTGCTTGCTTTACTCTCTACAATTCGGCTTCAGTCCCAAAATGTCCTCTTCTCCCTCTCAGGGCAGAAAGCAGGCTAGTGGGCCAGGGTCAGGCCTTCCTCGTCTCTCCCGCATGAACTATGGCGCCACACGGCTGTTCGCACATACATAGCTCCTTCTCTCTCCAGCTCCCAACTTGAATCTGGTTTCTTTTCTCACCTCTCTCAGGGAACATCCACGACTGTCCTGTGCGAACTACGGTGCACCTTGGCCGCTCGCACACTCATAACTGTTTCAGAGATGCAGTCCGACATAAAGGTTCCCTTCTTTTGTTCATCTCTGCTCATCATGCCCATAACTTGGGGCACAGTAAAGTAATTTGGATACATGGTCCGAATTGAAGCTGTCCTTTTTCTCTCTCTCTCTCTGCAGGAGAGCCAAGTGCAGGAAGGCCAGACTCAGCCTTTCCGCCAAGTCCCCACACTGCCCCGAGGGGCAGCAGCTCCACGAGCTGCTCACTCTTCCAGCTCCATCTTCCTTCTGCCTTTGTGCTGCAGGCTGCTGGGGAATTTCCCTTAGGTCCAAAAGATTCAGTTGGCTGATTCTGGTGTCAATCACAGCAGAGCTCCCTCTATAGGTGCAAAAAGGCACCAAGAATCCGAAACTACATTACCTAGAGGCTCTCTTCACACAGCCCCATTTCAGCAGGCTCCACTTCAGTCCCAGTCCTGATTGGCCCAAAGCATGCTCCATTTTAGAGTCCCAAGTATGGATTGGTCCCGCTTGGCAGCCTGGGACCAAAATGGTGTAGCCAAACAGACAGAGTTCATGCTGCAACAAAAGGCAGGTCAGACAAACTGCATTTTCATCATTTCTCTGCATTTATCCCCACAAATAGTTACATCGTTCAACAATGCTCCCTCTGCGCATTTAGCGATGGCAGAAATGGAGTGATTTGGAAGCAGCTCGAGTGGGACTCAAGCAGGAAAACACACAGACCCCTCCTTTTAAATTAATTAGGACTGCAAGCAGGCAGCACTTAAAGAAACAGTACATGGAGGCTTTAAAAGCACTTACTGACAATCACATTTAAATGCCAAACGCAGGGCACCAGCCTGGCAGTGGGCATCTAGGCTCACCCAAGGGAGGCTTTTTAGTGACCCCCATTCGTAGGGGGGTTACAATAGAAAGCGACAGCAGAAGGGGGCTATGCAGCCCATCTAGTCTGCCCATAATCCTACCCCTTTCCTTAACTGCTTTTCAGTGTTATGGTGCCATTGTATCTATCCCACACCTTCTTGAAAGTTTCCACCATTTTAGCTTCCACTGCCTCCTGTGGGAGGCAGTTCCATTGTTCAACCACTCTGTCAGTGAAGAAGAACTTGTGTGTGTTGCCTCTGAATCTGCCCCCTCTAGCTTCATGTTGTGCCTTCTGGTTGTTGAGTGATTTTTGATATGGAACAGGTCCTGGACCTGCACCTTGTTTATCTATGTTTCTACGTAAGTGTTGCACAGTTAAACCCCTGATTCTGCCCGAAGACTTGCCATCACTGGTACACACCTTTGTGACTTCCATGTTGGGCTACTGTAATGATCTATACTTCAGGGTCAATGGAGAGACCCTCTGCTGACTGCAGCTAGTGCCAAACATGGTAGCGAGGCTTCTGGCAAGCCTACCAAAGTCCTGCCACTTGACCTCAGTTCTGCGGGATCTCCACTGACTGCCTGTCAGGTGGAGGATCCTCTTCAAGGTGGGCTTACTCATCTATAAGACCTTATATGTACTGGGCCCTGGTTACCTGTCTGACCTCCTAACTCCAACCATCCCGGTACGTTCCCTCCGCACTTCCACCGAGGGCCTACTGACAATTTGGCAGGCCAGGCTGAAAACCTTGGGGGATTGTTCCTTCAAGGTGGCTGGCCCGGCCTTCTGGAATTCGCTGCCAGGATCCTTGAGAGAGAGGCCCCAATGGTGGAGGTTTCTAAAGGGGGCATGAAGACCTATTTTTTTAATAAAGCATTTCATGATACTTTTTAATTGGGATTTCATAGATAACTTGTTTTTAGTAATTAATATGACTTGTTTGAACTTTACCCCATTACTGGGGATTTGACAATGCCTTCAGCAGCTTCATGTATTTCCACTACTGAGGATTTGACAATGCCTTCAGCAGCTTCATGTATTCCCACTACTGAGGATCTGACAATGCCTTCGGCAGCCTCATGCACTCTGACACATAAATTTGTAACTTGTATTTCTTGCCCTAGCCTAGTTAGACTCTATGTTAGAACATGTTACTACTTTGTCAGAACTGTTCTACCGCAATAAAATGTATATTTCTATACTATTGACAAGGATCCTTTGTAAACAAGTTCTTAGTTCAAAGGTTGTAATTCCAATTTCTCAATAAATAAAAAAAATATGATGTCTGAGCCCTGCTTTGAAATGTAATGGCTCCCAGAGTCTCCGGAGTTGAGAGTCACAATATAAATAAAGCCTTACTTTACTTACTCACTTACCTTACAGTGCTGTGGCACAGCACATAGTCTGTGTGTGAAAATGTCCCTCTGACAATGGTCAAACCCATATGAAATGTGCAGCTGTATATGATGCATGTACTCTGTGGTGCAAACCTCTTACACATCACCCCTGGTGCATTGTATGCCCAAAA
This sequence comes from Neoceratodus forsteri, assembly GCA_016271365.2. Classification (NCBI taxonomy): domain Eukaryota; kingdom Metazoa; phylum Chordata; order Ceratodontiformes; family Ceratodontidae; genus Neoceratodus; species Neoceratodus forsteri. The sequence goes on from CM028132.1 coordinate 1,321,728,742, forward strand.
TACAGCACAGAAACAACATGAGACAACAGAAACCAACACCCATGTGATATTTTTTTTAACTTGAAACATATATATATATATATTTTTTAAGTTTATTCAACATTTTCTATTTACAGAGCAAGAAACAATTGCATACAACCGATCCATACACAAAACAATCAGTTATCATAGTGAGCATGTCCAAAGCATTATCCAAATGTCTAACTTGAAACATATTTTACCAGGTAAATCAACAGAGTCCAGATTGACTCATTTCCAGCTGCAACCTGGGCATAGCTACAACACGTAACAGTATCCATCCCAGGTACTTCGGTAGAAGTACTATAGTTGGTATTCACATGCCGCAGATGGTCTGATGGCTGCTTCAGAACCATCACCTGGTACATCTTGCATGGCCTCCTGTCATGTGGTCACTGCCAGCAGCCCCTTGGCTTGTGTCAGGGAGGGAGCAGTCAAGCGGCCACCCTCAGTGCCCACATGGCTGACCCACATTATGGCCAGACAATGCTTGGTCCAGGCACTCATTCCACTAATGCATTTTTTGCATTCTGACACAGTGTGGGACAAACCTCCCTACACATTGACTGTCATGGCCAGTTTTCTCCAGAATCTTCTGTACCTCCTGGGGACATTTACATTGCTCTAGAATGTCCTCCCTGGCCAGGTACTCCCACATGAGAGCATCCTGCTCCTACTCTGTGAATTTAGGACTCAGTTTGTGAGCAGTTCATTCTGCAGCCTATGTGACTGAGGTAAATGTTACCAAAAGTCAGGTGCAAATACTGTACTGTGCTGCACACAACAGAACTATTTCTCTATAAACAGAACAAACATGCATTCCTCCATGCCAAATATACTTTCAGCTCTGCAGTGTCAGCCTGTGGCTTGTATGTGGAGGGGATGCTGACTGATCCCCTTTTAATCCTTTTGGAATATCAACAAGCTAATGTGGAAATACATTACAGTAATGACATGTTAATGGCCTGTTTGCATGCTGATTAGGTAATTAGTGCATTTGCATACTAGATGCTAATATAGCAAGGTTTCCTGAACGTGCTGTTTTATGCTTGAGTAAGTCATTTATGCTTTGGTGTGCTATTTGTGTGTGTTCTAGTTGAGTTGATTTTTTATGGCTACACGGCTCACTTGGAAGTAAGTGCCTAAGCTCTTGTGGTTTTCCTACAGTAAGTCAACTGCCATGCATGCACTATAGCCCAGTTGTGAGGTCATTGCAAAGCACCGGTCACATGATTATGAGACAGTGGCATTGTGCAGACTCTCAGCTGTGCACATGACCTGTACAGCTGTTCACTGTGTCCACCGTTTATGTTACCAATGTGCCTCAAAGGCAGATTTGCCTTCAACATTGCTGTGCACGAGAAGCACTTTGCACTGTTGTGTGTTGACATTATTGAATCCCTACCTCCTATGTGTTCACCTCTGCTTATTGGCCATGTCCTTACATGCAGTACTGTTCTGCGGCATGCTTGCAAGATATGGTACAAGACAATTATAATGTAGTGTTCTTTGCTTTGCAGCATGACTGTTCCATGGTGTGTGTGCAATACTCTCTGTACGATTATGTGCAGTGAGGCGATGTACGATCCATTTAGGCTACCAATGGGCATATACATGACATGTTCAATTGCTCATGTTGGTCACCAGGCAATGAACAGTTTTCTTGTCCACATGACACATACTGTGTTCTGCTGTAAGATGCATCTAGTGATTCATTCAGCAGGCACCAGGTCCAGGAGGGGGACCAGTGATAGTGACGCAGACACCAGCAGGATCCAGAAACAGGGCCATCCATCAAGCAGTATACTGGACAGGGTGAGTTTCAGCAGCACAGACTGGCAGGGCCCCACATACTGAAGTTTGATTTGAGCAGCAGCAGCCAAGGGCTGCAAGCAATGATACTTTCAGCACCGGCCCAGCCTCCCTTCACTTTAGTACTATGTACTTTAAGTTTGTCCAGTTTGCACAGTTGATTTGAATGTTAATTATTTTGTCCTCCATATGCAATATTCTGCCATTTTATCTGTACTGCACTCAAGTTATGCTCTTTATGTTGTCCTCATTGTAACCACATCACCCAAAATTATGTATTTCGAGTGCAATTGTGCCTCTCCTCTTCCTTTTTCCCCAGGTCGCACCTGGAAACACATTTTGGCTCAGTGTGTCTCTCCCAGTTACCAATTTTAAAATAAATAAATGTGTAATACATTTATGTCCCAATACCCCCCTGTAAACAGCAAGTCCCAGAAGAAGACTAATAATTTTACAAGAGAAATCACAGTGCTTTTTGGAATTTTAGTTTACTAAACAGCAGTCATTTTTTTCTGTCATTTAGGAAATTAACAGACTCAAGCAAGCAATAATACCCGACAGAGTGGGTGGTATTGGGTAATACCAGACCGCCCAGGGGCGTAATGAGGCCCGACGCCACAGGCGGAGGGCCTTATAGTCCCTGGAAGGTCTGGTATTGCCCATTACGCCCACCCTTGAGGGTATTATTGCGCTTAGAAAATGTGAGATCTGTGCCAGTTTTATGTGGATTTAAAAAAAATGAAATAATTAAAAAAGTATAGTATGAATTAATTTAAAGACATTTGCTTGTAAAATAGTCCATTCGTTTCTGTGCTATTCTATGTTCTGTTGCCAGCCCTAGATAGGCATTCCCTTGTACTTATCCCACACACACACACACACACACACACACACACACACACACACACACCTCAGCTCCGTAACAGGAGATTAACTTTTTACCTTTTTCTTCCCTGCAGTCTGCAAGACAAAAAATAAAGAAGAAAACTGTTTTCTGACCTACTTGGAGTATTTCTTTTTCTTTACACTCGGAACTTGTGGCTATTGCATGTGTGATCACCCTGCCTCATAAAACCAGGAAGTGCAGAGCAAGGAAAAGGATGTGGCAGGCTAGCTCTGTAATGTTTTTTATATTAACTTCTACTGAGCAGGGTGTTAAACACTATGAAATAAATCTGAAACTGTGCTTCCGTGTTTTTCCTAACATCGGGGGTTGGGTTCGTTGCCAAGCAACATTGCCGACTATGTGGTACTAAGTTATGAATGGCAACGAATGAATGCTGTAAGATTAGTATCGCGCATTAAAGCTATAGCACGATGATAGCAATATATTTTTTTTAAAGGTGTCCAATTCTAGTTCTACAGTATGTTTTTCTGTGATGCTGCCTTTTTATTGTAACACTGGGGCCAGGAGATGTTACCAGTCAGGAGAAAGCAGTGTGGCTTGGGGGTGCGAGAGTGGTTGGGAGCCAGTGGTCAGCCTGCTTTTTTTTTTTCCAAGTTTCCTGGACCTCGCTGCCTGCTGTGAGTACTGGGACTGAGGTATTTCTGTTTTCTTTTTTTTTTTTTGTTGTTTTTTTTTTTTTTTATGTGTTTCCAGTCCTCACTGTCTTCCATGAGGACTGGGAGTGTGAAGAGGAGCACTTTTCAGCGAGTGAGCCTGCGCCAAACAGAAGGAGCCAAAAGCAGTCAGTGGACAACAACTCTAATGTACTGTTGTCTAGGGACATTGCACGTCAGGAAGTGGAGTTGCATGATGTGAGTATATTACAAAGGGCATCTCTATGCTGTGGTCATTTTTTATTCTTTTTTATAACCGTCAAGGAAAACGACAGCACAGAACAGTGGTAAAGTACTGTAGGAGGGAGCTGGCACATCCAGTCATTCCCTCGATAAGCAAGCGGGGAAAAAATATTGTTTTTATTTTCTTTGTGATTGGGTTTGAACATTAGGGCATGGGATGTGGTTTTTAAACATTTTGTAAAACTAGATGACAGATGTTAGTTCTGTTGTATGTGGTGAGGGAAGGGGGGGGGTCTGCTCACTCGCTAAGCAAGTTAAAAACAATGGCGGTGATTTGAAATTTCCTGGCGAGGGTTTAGCCAATTACAGATCAGGCTGGGCAGTATGATTCTGGTAATGGGGGTTGACTGGGCTGGTACTTTTAATAGCCAGGCATCTGTTGTCTGATAGATGCCCAGCTAGAGAAGTGCCTCAGCCAATCAGAAGGCTGAATTACTTTTACCCATTTTCTAAAAGCAAATATTTAACAACCATAGCGGACCATTCATATATTTTAGAGAACTTTTTCTCCTTGTATTCTTGATTATAAAATGTGTTAAAATGTACCTGTTCATTTCAGTGTTCACAGCTTTGATGGTCACTGGGCTTCAGCAGTGAGGATTGCATGCTATTGCTTTTTCCCCACACATTAGAGGTAGCGTACATGTTTTTTAATAAAAAAACTTGTTGCAGAATAAATGTGACACACATGGATCCCACATCTTCAGTAATTGTGGCCTCTACCCTTGGGATAGAGGGGAATACTTGCTTTAGCCACAGTGTGCAGCTGTCACACCAGGCCCCCTTGATAAAGGGGGACATCCTTAGTTTAAGCCACAGTGTGCAGTGATCATGTCGGGTACCCTTGGGACGGGCATCCTTAATTAAAACACCTTGTGCTGCGATCACTCTGGCCCTCCTTGGGAGAGAGGAGTCTCTTTATTTTTGCCACAGTGTGCAGTAATCACATCCATTCCCTTGGGGGGGGGAGGGGGCATCCTAGATTAAACCAAAGTGTGTGGTGATTGCTCAGGCCCCACTCGGGAGACAGGGACATATCTTCACTTTCGCCATAGTGTGTGGCGATCTCACCTGCTCCCCTTGGGAATGGGTTGGGGGAATTTACTTTAGTTGGATAAAAGCATTCAGAGAGATAAAGCAGTAAAGTAATATAAAGGAAAAATAATCACACACAAAAAAGAGAAATTAACATATAAACTGGGGATTCTTGATTGGCATATACAGTGTTAGCTATTACAGTGCTGAGCCTTTTTTTTATTTACTTCCTTTGTTAAAATTGGTATTGTATTTTATTTACAGTACTTACAAAAATGGATAAATAAGAACAAAATACACCATATTCAAACACAGTAAATAAAAAGTGTAACACTTTTATTTAAAAAACAAACAAACAATAAAAACAGAATCAAAATAGGCAGCGCATTCCACAGTTTCGAAATTGTACTTCCTGTGTATATAGTTAATGGCTGTTCACTATGACAAAAGTGAAAAGGAACCCCATCTGACAGAATGTGGCATGGCACAATTTAAAGAGAAAGTTAAATCAATGTTCACATCTGATAGTGTGAGAAATAATGATGGATGATATACTAGTTAGCTAATTTAACCTCTTCATAGCCTGTCCAATGATGACAGCAGTTTGCCTTCTTTTACTTACATAGAAACAGAATTTGATGGCAGATAAGGACCGCTTTGCCCACCTAGTTTTCCCATTTTCCCCACTTACTGTAACATAGCAGACCCTACTTGATCTACAGCTTTACCCTCTTTCCCTATCTCTAAGGTTCCTTTATACCTATCCCATGCATTCTTGAATCCTGTTACTGTTTTTGCCTCCACCATCTCCACTGGTAGGCTGTTCCAGGCATTTACCACTCTTTCTGTGAAGAAGTACTTCCTCAGTCTCCCCTGTGTATACCCACTTCAGCATCTTAGCATGGCTCCTTGTCCTTGAGCATCTTTTTGTCTGAAGAATGCTTCCCTTGTGTACCTTATTTATGTCTGTGAGATATTTGAAGGACTATCATGCCCCTCTTTCCCTCCTTTCCTCCCTGGAGTACATAACGAGGTCCTTTAGTCTGTCCTCATAGGGCATAGGGCTTGTGATGCAGACTCTGCACCATTTTAGTTGTCCTCCTCTGGAGCGCCTCTACTCTGTTTATGTCCTTCGACAGATGTGTTCTCCAGAACTGGACACAGTACTCTAGGTGAGATCTCCCTAGTGATCTATACAGAGGTAATATCACCTCTCTCTTCTTGCTGGTGATACCCCTCCCTAGGCACCCTAGCATCCCACTAGCTCTCCACACTGCCTTGTCACATTATCTGGTCACCTTTAGGTCATCAGACATGATTACCCCCCAGATCTCTTTCCTATTTGGTGGTTGTTAATACCATTCTCCTATACCAGATTGGACAATAAGGGTGCTTATTGTCCAATCTGGTGTAGGTTAATAATATTTGATTGGATTGGGCCTCTCCCCGCTTCTGATTTTTTGTTTTCTGTCTTCCTTTGAGGTTGGATGAGTCGGATTCTGACTTTAGTTGTTAATACCATTCCCCTCATTTGGTACTCCACCCCTGGGTTTCTGTGCCCCAAGTACATGATTTTGCACATCTTCACATTGAAACTTAGCTGCCACAGTCTTGATGACTCCTATAGCTTTCTTAGATCTCTATTCATTTTTTCCACACACCCATGGAGTATTGACCCTATTGCAGATTTTAGTGTCATTTGCAAAGAGGCATACCTTTGGCACTAGACCTTCTGCAATGTTGCTAATAAAGACATTAAAGAGGACCGGTCCCAGTACTGATCCTTGCGGCACTCTGTTGGTCACCCTCCCTTCCTCAGAGTGAACTCCGTTTACCACCACCCTCTGTCTCCTGTCCCTTAATCAATTCCTTACCCAGTTTACTATCTTTGGACCTACTCCTAGGCCACCCAGCTTGTTTATGAGTCTCCTATGTGGAATGGTGTCAAAGGACTTACTGAAATCTAGGTAGGCAACATCCACCGCTCCACTCTGATCTCATTCTCTGGTCACCCAGTCAAGGAAATCTATCAGATTTGTTTGACATGACCTTCCCCAATGAATCCATACTGACTCGGATCTTGTAAGCCACTGGATTCAAAATATTCCATTATCATTTTCTTCAGTAGGGATTCCATTAATTTTCCCACCACTGAAGTCAGGCTGACTGGCCTGTAATTGCCTGTCTCCTCCTTGCTACCATTTTTGTGAAGTGGGACTACATCTGCCCTCCTCCTGTTCTCTGGAACAAGTCCAGTCTTCAATGAATGGTTGAACAGGGCTGTCAGAGGTGCAGTCAGCATGTCTCTGAGTTTCCTTAATATCCTTGGATGCACCCAGTCTGGCCCATTGCCTTGTCCACTTTAAGATTTGCGAGTTCCTTCAGGACTGTCTCCTCTATAAATTCCTTCGATGCTCCTGGCTTTTATCTGTGGCCCCCTCATCTTCCTGTTTGAACATTGAACAAAAGTATTAGTTCAGAATGTCCGCTTTTTCCTTGCCCCCCTTTCTGCACTCTTCCCCCTTCCCTCCTAAGCCTTACTATCATTCCCCTGGTCTTTCTCTTTTTGTTTACATACCTGAAAAAATATCTTGTCCCCTTTCTTTACTGACTGAGCTATTTTCTCCTCCGTTTGAGCCTTTGCTCTCCTAATTGCTTTTCCTGCCTCCTTCTGTTACACCTGATACAGCTTCATATCATCTTCTCTCTGTGTCTCCTTGTACTTCCCGAATGCTAACTTTTTTGCCCTTACCTTCCGGCCATCTCTTTTGAGAACCATAGCAGTCCCTTTTTCCTCTTGCTTTTTACTTACTTGCCTGACACAATCTCTATCCCCCTTTTTAGTAATGCCCACTGTTCTTCCATTCCACCAAAGTCCTACCTCCCTTCCCCCTGTCATGGTATCCCTGAGGCTTTCCCTTTTTTTTTTTAAATCAGCCTTCCTGAAGTCCAGGACCCTCGCCCTTGTGTGGTTCAATTCTGTCACAGTACTTATGTTGAAAAACACCATATGGTGATCTCCCTGCTTCTAGCTGAAGCTGCAACTGGGATGCTCCAATCTGTGGCTGTCAGACAGAAGTCCCCCACGAGCAGCACCTCCCCCTTGTTTGCCATCTTTTGGATGGCTTCCAGCAGAATTTTATCCAACCCCCCCCCCCATGGAAGAGGTCTGTAGACCATGTCAGTGCAAATAGCAGCTACCTTCCCTGTTTCTAGGGTGACCAACAGTACCTCTGCCGCTCCCTGTACTCCCTGTATCTCAGTTGCTTTTATGCTATCCTTCATATAAAGATCCACTCCTCCCCCTTTCTTTCCCACCCTCTCCTTCCTGAACAGAGTATAGCCCTGGTATGGCTATATCCTAATCACGGTACTGATTGCACCATGACTCGGTAATGACTATATTGTCCAGGTCAACATCTGCTAAGATGGTCTGTAGGTCCAGGATTTTATTTCCCAGACTTTGAGCATTTACATACATGGCCTTCCACATTCTGCTAACACCCTGCCTGTCAACCCCAACCCCTTTTCCCTTCTCTCCTCCTCCTCCACTGCTCTCACTCTCATCTCTCTTAATTTCTACCATTTATTTTTTATTGTTGCTGTATACCCTTAAGGATTTCTTTCCCTTAGGATTCTCACTACTGACTACTTCAGCTTGCAGAGGTGGACAGTTTATGTCTCTGTTTCCTTCTGCTACTCCCCTAGGCTAGTTTAAATTCTGGCCAATGCAAGATTTAAACCATTCACTAAGGACTGTGGTTCCCTTCCCAGATAGATTCAAGCCATCATCCCTGTATAGGTCCTTATCCCTCAAAGTGGGACCTCTGTCACCAATGTAGCCGAACCCCTCCTCTCTGCACCACTCCTTCAGCCATAAGTTGAAGCTCTTGGTATGCAATACCCTATCCTCCTCCCTGTCTTAGACTGGCAGCACCTCAGAAAAGGCCATTGAGCATGCACCCTTCCTAAGACCCTTCCCCATCTCCCTGAACTCCTCCTGCACTATCCTAGCCTTGTCCCTTGCCAGGTCATTAGTTCCTAGGTGGACAATGACATCTAACTCTCCCCCCCATCCTGTTGTCTTAGCAATCCTCAGGGTCCACTTCCCATCCCTCTGAGCAGTTGCACTGGACAGGCACCTACCCTCTCTCTCTCCCCCCTCTCTTCCTGTCCCCAAATTTATCCGCTTCACAATGGAGTCCCACACTAGGAGTGGCTTCCTCCTCCTAAGGGGTCCTCTTCCACCCTCCTTGGGGTCTTCACTATGGAAGACCCACACATTCTCCCTGGTCACTACTGTGGGTGCCTCCATGGGATAGTCCTGCCCTGCCAGAGCAGTGTAGGAATTGTGTAGTGGTACCATATGGGGAATGTAACTCTGACCCACTGCCCTCACCCTTCCCAAGCCCACCATAGTCTAGACTCTCTTCCTCCTGGGCATCCTTGGAGGTAGAGGTGGCAGACTTGGTGGTCCCTAGGAGGGGGTGGAGCCCCCTGAATCCTAGCCAACTCAGTCTGGAGTCTAGAAACCTCCACCCTCAGCCCAGAGAGGTGCATGCAGATGGGACAGCATCACAGTCTCCAGGTCTCCCTGAAGACTGCTGCCCCACAGCCACTACACCACTCCAAGCAAATTCCTTACTCTGTCTCCTCTAGAAATACCTAGTCCCTTTTCCCCTGCTAGGGTTTACCCTGTCACCCTCCTCAGCAAGTAGTACCCTGTCATATTGCTGTTCCTTCCTTTGTCCCCTTCTGCTTTAACACTTATGCCTCCCCTAGCCTTGCTTTTAGCAAACGTGTCCCTTTGCCCCTTTTTTATTTTATTTTTAAAGCCTTTTGTAAACTCTTTTGTACCCCTACCTAGATAGGGCTTTTCACCTATCCCCAATTTTAGACTGCTCCGGACTTACCGCACTCCCATGTAGTGTGTATGTGCTACAACAGGAGTGAATACATTTGCACTCCTTTTAAACCCTTTTGTACCCCTGAACTAGATAGGGCTTTTCACCTATCTGCAATTTTAGACAACTTCTTTTTTAAACCCTTTTGTACCCCTAACCTAGATAGGGCCTTTCACCTATCCCCAATTTTAGACTACCCCTGAACATGCTCCCTTGCAGTCTATGTGCTACAATGGGAGTGAACAGGACTCTTACCTCCATTGTCAGGTAGACCTCCTGCTTCCCTACCTCCTCCCTGGCTACCTGCCGATGCTGGACACCTGTTCTACTCCTTTTCTGGTCTGCTTACTCTCTGCTGGGGTGCAGAGTGTGCAGCTGCCGGCTGCCTCATTGGGCTAACTCTGGTGGGCAGACTCCACTGTCCTGTCCTTGCCATGTTTGTCCTTCATGCAGTGGGCAATAGCATGGGGGGCTGCTTGGTGGTCTGCACCTTTAGTAGGGACAGAGAGCAAAAGGTAGAGCTCAGAATTGGCCTGGCTTGCTCTGGGGGCTAAATCTTTCTTCTGATTGGCTCCCCTTAGGAACCACTGTTTCACTTAAGCTCCACTTAGGCTGCCAGAGATCTGTGCAGGGGACAGGGTGTCCAGCTGAATCTGCAGCCCCTTCTGGTCCATAGGAGTGGCAGGAATGGCGTCTAGTGGTGGCTGACTTGAGGACTGCAGCGGAGGCCACAAGTCTCCTCATGGAGCTTTTAAAGCCCCACTGTGGTTGAATTCAGTGGCAGAGCCCTGGATTGGCCTGGCTTGCTCTTGGGGGCAGTCTTTCTTCTGATTTGTTCCCCTTAGGAGCTGCTATTTCACTCAAGCTCCACTCAGGCTGCTGTAGATCTGAGTGTGGGAGACGGTCTGCAACTGAATCTCCTGCACCTTCTGGTCTTTGGGACGAGCAGGAATGGCATCTGGTGGTGGCTGACTTGAGGACTGCAATGGAGCAGTCTGAAAAAAAAAAGAAAGGGAAAGCAGTGAGTACTTGACATTTGTCTGGGTAGAACATGCTAAATGAATGAATGTTGCATAGGACTGTCTGTGTGCTATTTTCTGCACAGCACTGCTATCTGTATATGGCACATAGCCAGCTCTGAATACAAGGGCCTAAGTGCCTTATATACAGACTGAATTGCACCTGCCCTAACACAGAGCCTTGAGGCACCCTGGTAGCTACTCCAATCTGATATGTCTTCCTCAACTCTTAATCTCTGCATTCATCCTCTCATTCAGTTTTCAATCCATTTAACCAAATACAGTGGCTCTTTTTTTTCCCAGACCCACCATTTTTCCACCAGTTTCTGATGAGACACTTTGTCAAAGGCCTTACTGAAATCAAAGTAAACTCAATCAAGAGGCTCACCTTCATCCACCTCTCTTGTAACCATCTCTAGAATGGTGAACAGGTTTGTCTGACATGACCTTCCCCCTCTTAAGTCTTGATGACTATCATCATCATAAAACCCTTTATCATGTATTCATATAGCAAACTATTCAACACCTTTTACAGGACCTTGCATGCCACAGAGGTCACACTTACCAGTCTGAAATTCCCCATCTCCTCTCTAGCTTCTGCCTTGGGCATAGTGTTGTGCGAAACTGAGAAATTTCGGTAAATGAAATATTTAGCAAAATTCACGCATTTCACAAAATATTACATGGGTGCGAAATGTGAACTTTAACCTGAAAATTGTGAAATGTCACCTACAGAATAGCGAAAATTGTCATCTGCAGGCAAAATTTAGCAATTTTCAGGTGAAATGTAGCAATTTGAGGGCAAAAGTCAGCAATTTTTGGGTAAAAGTTTATATTTCGCAAGTTTGCACCCCACAAAATATTTTGCGGAACGGCAGAATTTTGCAAAGTATTTTGTGTGGTGAAATTGCCCACTTTTGCTGTAATTTCGCCGGCAAAATTTTATTTCACAACATCTCTACTTGTGCAGTGCAATCACCGTCTTTCAGTTATCAAGAACAAGTATCTCCCTCAGGAATTAATGAAAAATGTGAGTAAAAAGCTATATAATAACCGTCATAGTTTCCCTCAAGACTAACAGATGCATATCATCTTGCTCTTGTGATGCACCGTTATCCAGTATCTGTAGTTCCTTATTAATTACTCAAATATGTAATTCAGCAAAATTTAGGCTACCATGGTCTTGAATGGTAGACATATCAGTCAGTATCAATCCTGCTAACTTCAGTATTTAAAACTGTTTAAGAGATCTTTATTGAATTTAGCAGGCATCTCACCCGGAACATGAATTAAGTTAGTACCATATAGAGCACTGCTATTACCCTTCAAATGTTGGTTTGAATGTTTCCATTTTACTTAGGTAAAAAAGTTATTTTTATGGGCACTTCTGTCCCTGGCTTGCGCTTCTCTCCCACTTACACTTTGGGCAGGATTCACAAAGCAGATACGCTGAGCGCAAATGAGATGCGCCAGTGCAACCCGAAAATGCACTGTGGAGCCATTCACAGACAGCACAGTTGCCCCAGTGCAACCCAGATGTACTGCCCTGAACAGGATGCACTGTGGATGCATGTAAATGATATGCAGCGCAAATTGAGGAGCCATACACATGCATACACAGTTCAGAGGAATTCACAGTGCAAAATGAAGATGCAACTATGGAGCATTCACGACACATGTACCAAATGCGCCATGGAAAGATAAGTATAAAGGAAGTAAACTTAAGTGCAAGCCCCCAGCAGGACAGCAGCAGGATTGCAGGAGCCAGCAGGGCGTGAGAGGCAGCTGAAGGCTAAAATGGATGGAGCACCATTTCTGATGATGGGCATGTTAATGGGGGCGAGGAGATGGGCAGACCAGCAATGTGGTGGAGGAAGGCACCATAGACAGCCAGCCCCACAGCGGTACTGGGTCAGACTGACATTCAAACAGCTCACCGATACAGAAACAGTAGGCCAATACTGCCTGAACAGGACCATTCTGAGGCAGCTCTGTGAGTTGTGCCATGATGCAATGCAGACACCCACTGGTAGACGTCATGCCATAGCTGTGGAGACCAAGGTGACAACAGTAATGTGCTTTCTCACCACAGAAACCTTCCAGAGGACAGCCAGGGACACCACTGGCATCTCCCAGGCATCCACCTCCTGTCTCCTCACGCAGTTCCTCACCGTACTGCTCCCACATGCTGTGGAGTACATCCCCTTTCCAAGCACACAGGCAGAGCGGAGAGAAGCCATGCAGCAGTTCCACAGGGTGGCATGCATGCCAGGCATCATAAGGGTCATTGACTGCAGCCATGTGGCAATCGGCGCATCACCTGGTGATGATACAGTGACATACATCAACCACAAGGGCTACCATTCCATAAACTGCCAGGTAGTGTGCAATGCCATATGGCGCATCAGCAATGTCTGCACCACTCACCCTGGGAGCACACATAACGCCTTCATTTGGTATCAGTCCGCCCTCTGCTGAAGATTTCAGGGGGGGGTACCAAGTGGACATCTAAAAGGTGTGTGGGACATGCTGACCTGCAGAACAACAGGACACCATGACGTGGGATGGGGGGGCAGGTGTGCAGGCAGCACAATGCAGAATACACAGAGGGGGCAGCACAACTGGGACAGTGCCGCATGTGTGCACACAGTGGGATGGTGTGGCACAAGCACAATGCATGGAAGGGTGAGGCAGTGTAATGGGAGGCATGTGAGGTAGGCCACAATGCACCACAGGCACACAGAGAGGTGCAGCTGCTATGCACACTGGGATGGACAATAGGGAACACAGCATGTGTTGAATGCATTGGTCTTGGCAGCCAGGGCCAGGACACAGCAGTTGGGATGGGGTGGCAGGATGGCAGGGATGGCCAGAACATGGCTAGTGGTGTACCCAAACCATGCACAGTAGAGCGTCATGGTTTGGGGGAGGTCATGATGCACATGTGAGCAGTGGACTAACAGCAACCCTTTCACCCCACAGGTGATGCAGCATACCCACTCTGGCCCTGGCTACTCACCCTGTCTGAAGACCCAGAACAGAGGCGGAGGAGAGATACAACGAGGTACACACCGCCACATGCGTGGTCATCAAATGCGTCTTTGGCGAGCTGAAGATGCACTTCCGGTGCCTGGATAGGTTGAGTGGAGCCCTACAGTACAGCTCTGAGAAAGCATGTGGCATATTCCTGTCCTGTTGTATACTACACAACATGGCCATGAACTGTGGAATAGCAGTCCTGGCTGTTGAGGGCGACAGTTCCAGGAAAGAGGAGGATGAGGATGGGGATGACGATACAGTCACACAGGGGCATGGTGCCGGACCACCACTGGAATGGCGCAACCCACACCTGGCAGTGAAGTCCAGTCAGTACAGGGACTCAATTGTGGAGGAGCACTTTGTAGACCGCAGGTGAGTAACACAGGTATGTATTGCATGGAGGCCACAAGAGACCACACATTCAGCACCACACAGACACACACACACACACACACACATACACAACTAGCCAAGCAGCGCTGGTAATGCTGCAGTGGAACACAGCCATGCCACTGTCCATGCAGCACACACACTCACACATCTGCAGGCCACAGCCTATGTAGCCAGGTGCCACCATGTATGTGCCAGGGGTGGCATGATTCAGTGTACTGCTGCTGGCACATGTGCACAGCAGACATGGACCACACTCATCACACCCATGCCACACGGCACAACAATGGCACACACAGACATGCAGGTTGCACTGTACAGGGTGCACATGGGAAATGCACTGGGTCAGTGTCAGCCAGACATGTGGGATACATGGGAGCAAGCGCAGTGGCCATTGGAATGGTGACCTGAACATCACAGGGAGCCACCACAGCCACTATGGACACATGGGCAGCCCATCACATGATTGGTGGTTGCCACACTGGCAACACCAGCCACAGGGGGTATAGCCATCCCCCCGAAGGGGTACTGTAGTGAGACCATGAGCATGTGCACACTAGGGTGGTGGTCCTGAGAGCCATGTCAGGTCCAGGGATGCTGGGCAAGTTGAGGTGCAGTGATGGCATCAGCAGCAATGGGTCCACCTGATGCTGCTGGCTGGGCATGCATGAAGCATTCCTAGGTGTCCAGCTGGAGGCCTGGTGGCCATGTCACACACCAGATGCACAGGCAGCCTCTGCCAAGATTGCAATCCTCTCCAGAGCCGTGGTCATGCCCACCCACAGAAGGCTTGCCTCTGCCAACATCTGGGCGTGCCACATGACTGCCGACTCATGCTTAAGGGTCAGCAGCATCTGAAGGCCCCTGAATTCCATCATTAGATCTGCCTTCCCCTCCACAGTGTCATGCAGGAGGCATGCATAGCCCTCAGTCTTGTCGATGGGTGAAGGCTCTCAGTGATGTTGCCAATGGTATGGGTGGTGTACTAGCCTGCTGTTGCACATCCACGGTCAGTGGCTGCATGCCAGCAGGCTGGGGAATGGGTGGGGACTGGGCATACACAACCCTTGTACACCCAGGTAAGGTGGAGTCTCAGTCCAACATTGCCTGCGTGTGACCCAGGACATCTGGCTGTGATGTGCTGGCTGACCATGCTGCCACAGCCAGACCATGTGCAGGGTGCATGGCCTCCACCACTGGGGCTGGCTGTGTGGGCCCTGTGGGAGTGGCTTGGGCAGTGAGTCCACCAGTGCTGACCTCCGCCACCTGTGCAGGCACCTGTGTGTTGCATGCACTACAGTCAACCCTTGTCCCCATGATCTGTGTTGCATTTGGATCTGCTGGGCCATCGCTGTATGCCCCTGAATGCCACTGGCCAACACCAGCAGGGCATCAGCAATGTCCACTGCGTCCTCTGGGTCATCATCAGCATGACCCAGGAATTCCACCAGCCAAGTAGTGTCATGCCTGACAGCAGTACCACCACCAGCCATTGGGATCGAGAGGCCCGCCACCACTGGTGATGCCACTGGGGACACTGCTATATTGGATAGGCCAGGGATTGCACCATTATCCATAGTGCCTGCAGCCTGTGGGATGGGCCCACATCTTCACCCACTAGGGCATCCTGTGTGGCCATGGACATGGCCACACCCACAAGATGTGATGGAGCTGCAAAAGAAAACAGAGAGATATGGTCACATACACTGGAAGCAATAGCAGCAGACAAACAAGTACAGTGTGCAAAGCTGTGTGCCATGTTTGCACCAGACAGTCCCTGCCAGTGACAGGCAATGTCCATTCTACCACAGCAGCCATGCACCTGCAATGACTGGAGTGGCCCAGTCCATGTCCACACCCACAGGACACTATGATGGACAGTGCAGTACCATGTCTATCCAACAATGGCTTGGCACCACTAGTATGATGGGCATTGCAATAACATATGGTTCCCCAGTCATGGCCTGGCTGACAAAGACATGCACAGCAGGGGCCACAGATCGGCCCAGGCCCTCAAGGACAGTGCCCAGTGGCACATGGGTGGCCTGTCACACACTGGTGGACTGTTATGGCAACCATGATGCACACATGTGGCCAGACACGAGTCAGGGCCATGTATACTCACAGTGCTGCAATGAGCTTCCACCCGTCTGGAACCCCCCACCAGGGACACCCTGCACAGTGGCACAGCTAATGATTGCCATGAGGAGCTCCTCATTCAGAGTGAGACACACCCCTGAATGCAGACCACCCCCCTGTCCTGCTCAGTGATGCCTCAATGTGGGCCAGCTTGTCTTTGGCCCTCCTCTTCCCATTGCTCAAATGTTTGTGACATTCCTGGGGGGTCTGGTTGTACTTTCCAATGGCATTTATGTGCCATGCCACTACCTCCCAGCTCTCATCCTGCAGGGCTTGGCTGCCACCCCTTCTGGGCAGCACATCCCTGTGGTAGTTGTATGCCTCAATTAGAGCTCTTTCCTCATCCCAGGTAAAGTTTGGCCACCTGCAACCCCCAGCATTGTCATCCCCAAACATGTTGGCTACTGTGGGGTAGAAGACAGATACATTAGACATGCATTTGCGGGCCCTGAGTGGCATGTACCACCATAAAGGGGCTGCTGAACAACACCACACTGCCCTCAAAACATTGATCAGCATGCACAGAATTTCAGGGACAGTGTCACTGTCTGTCAGGGATGTCAGAGCTGTGTTTGCCCTGTCCAAGTGCAATGCCACAGACGGATGCTCGTCCCTGGACATGCCATGGGTGATACATGGCATGTAGCACAGGTAGGTGGATTGTACAGATCCACACACTGCAGCCATCTATGTATGTGCAGTTACAGCACCCTTCAGTCAACCCCCCCCCCATATCTTTCCTAGGATGGGCTGTGGGACTGTGTGTTACACACACTGAGCTGGGTTAGGTGTGCCTGCACAATTCTAGATGTTACCAGTCAGTCTGTAGCCCATACTGTGCAATGTAGCAGCTACATAGTCACATGATATGTAAACAACACCTACCTTCAAGGCTTATAATCCTCTCAGTCTCCTATGCTCATTGTGTGCTGAGTAAGGAGCATTTATGGCTCAGGGCATGTACATGTGACTTTGCGCAGTGATAATGTGATGCTAAACAGGTGAGATGCCTCTGAAGTTGGTAATGAACTGATTTGGGAGCAATGTCTGTGAATTGCATAATTGCCTTCAGCTCATCCCAATCAGCATGGTGCATCTTTTGCGTTGGGCGCATCTCCAGACAGCGCATTATCCACACATGGACGGTGTGTTTGGGGCATGTTCCAGAGGCCGGCACATCATCCTAGGAATTATTAAGGATGCGTGACTGACAGTCACATCGCCAACATGTGGCATTCACATGGTGCATGGCACCATCTGTACGTGCATGCATGTCCATGTGCGCAATGCCCGCAGTTCCTCTGGCATGTATTTGTGCACTGATGGCACAGCAGCCACCATTGTGTGCCTGTGGGCTACTGCACATTACTGTTGCCTGCACACTTCTGCTTGACACACACAACATGGCAGCCTTGCACAGTTTGCGCGTGCGTGACCCTGCCATGAGCTCTGACCCAGCTTTCCCACCAGGTCATTGCACAATGCGCATGTGCATGTCAGCACCATAGTCACCAATTGTGCTTCAGCACTGTACATGGTGATGTACATGTGGTGCAGTTAGGTCATTCAATAGCACAGGTCCCACATATAGCACTGGCTGTGTACATTGCACTGCAGACATGCCACATGCAAGGGGAGCAGGACCAAGGGCCATGAACTGGTCAGAGGTGGAGCTCCTCCACCTTGTGGCCCTAGTGTTGCAGGTGGAGGACACGCTGTTGGCCAGGTAGACCTGCATGAGCCCAGGTCAGCAGTCTGGGACAGGGTTGCTGTCCAGCTGGTGTACTGCACAGGTATTCCCCATACAGGGGAGCAGTGCAGGCACAGGTTCGGTGACCTGCAGCGCAGAGACACAGTGCATCTGGAGCACTTGAGGGGGCATGTACATAGGGGTGTACTGCCCAGACCAGGTATATCACAGATGTACATTTGCAGGTCATGTGCATGGGGTTTGGGACTGCTGTGACACACAACAGCACAGAAACTGTGGCACACACAGACTCATGCATGGCTACACTTGCACTGTGGTACCACATACTGCATGTCACATGGGTAGGTCCTATCTGCTGTGGTGCAGGTGTGAGGCAGGGACACTGTGTCCAGCCTGGTGTGGGACCATGATTTGCTTTGCATGCCTGCAGATGCACACTTGGGGGTCAGAGGCCTTGTTGCTATGCGCTGCTGCACAATGTGGGGCTGTTCAACAGTGGTGCACTGTTTGTTGACACCTTCACTGCATGCCCACTACAGTGTTGGAGGGGACTGTCCACCACTGCATCTCCTCATGTCATTCTCTGCTTTTGTGTTTCCTGCGGGGCCAGAGGCCAGATGGTGGACCATGGTGGCTGTTGAACTGAGGGAGCGGAGGGCCATTGGACATGCACCGAGTGGTGGCCATGCTGGTGCAGTTAGGTGCTCCTTTTGTGCATCCATTGTCTGTCGGGAGGGGTGGGTGTCTGACTGAGTGAGTGTTGCTGGCACGCTGTGCCTGCACGTGTGTCACCTGTTGTGCAGGCCCATTGCTGGTACTGGTGCAGCTTGTGCCTGTGTCATGGTGCACATTGTCCCTACATTGATGGCTTCCATGTGTGCTTGCCATGTGCACTATGACCACTCAGTGGCACCACATTTGTGTCCTGTCATGGCCTACATGCTTGTGCATGCCACTGCCTTGTGCACATCTTACATGCATCCTGCCCTTCTGCCCCTTGCACAGGCCTATGTCTGTATACGTGATCATCTGCCCACCCAGTTCCTGCACACAGTTGGCATGGCACCCTGTGCATGCCTGGTGCATTGTGCATTGTGCCTGGCTGGCTCTGGCCCACTCCAATGCCAGCTGCCTCCAGACTACACACAGGGGTGTGGGGTGGTGTGTGTGATGTGGCACTTAGTATCTGTCCTCAGTGTTCCCACTCTAGGTCCCCATGATCTGCATGCTGGTGCTCGTCACCTTCGGGGTTGTCGGCAGGACAGTCTTGTGGTTATGGAGGAATAAGTGAGGCATGCCATACAGAATGCTGTGCAGCCACTGTTCCAGTGGGAGGAACGCCTGCTGAGGGCATTGACTGATGTCCTCCATCACCTAGGCACACCTGGATGGAGGCATGTTCACCATCACCATACATGCCCCGTTGCATGAATTGGACTTTGCTTGCAGTTGGAGACCTCCTTTTGTTGTTGCATAGTCCTCCCCATCCCCTGCCCACTCCCACTGCCACTTTTCTCTACTGCCTTCTCCAGTTACAACTTTGCATATAGTCCCACGCTCCCCTTCCCTTGTGTTCTTTTGATTATACATAATTTTTCCTGTTGTTTTTGTTATTGTTCATACATTAAATTGTTGTTTCTCTGATCTGTTGTCTGTGGTCCTTCAGTTTTCTATGTTTGTGCATTTTGTCGTTGTCTGCAGCTGTCCACTATCCCCTTGCTGCCATATTCCTGTCTGCACATGTGTTTGTGCAGGCAGCTACCTCCAGCCACCTGCCATGTCCAGCCCACTGTGTGCCCTCCCTGTTGTCTGTGGTTTGTGGGTGGACCTACTGTCCTGCTGTGCATGTCTGTGTCCCTGGTCTATGTGTGTTGCCTGTGGCATGCATCCATTGCATTGCTGCATTATCTGTCTTTGGACCTGCATACGGTCACCTGTGGTTGGGGGTCTGACATGCTTGTGTGGCACAGTAGTGTCACTATGTGCCACCCAGCCTATGCAGCAGTGTGGCACTGTGTTGCTTCATACACAACCATGTCCCTGGGCACCAGTGGCAGTGATCTGGTCCTTTGCACTCCACCATGCAGCATGGTGTCCCCTGTACGCATGTGACACCTTGATGGCAATGGTGTGACTGACTTGTATGCCCACTATAGTCCTGTGTTGGTTGTGTTGTGTGGTGCCAGGTGTTGTTCTGTATGCTCTGTCTCTGCAGTTCATCTGCTGCGGCCACTGTTGCGCCCTTGGCCACTCTGGCTTGTCCATTTGGGCATGTGTCCCTCTTTCCTTTGACCCATAGAATTTCCCCTATTGCTCCCTCAGTCACTGCTGGGTTGCTCCTTATTCACTGTTCTGCTCTTCTAGTTGGTTTTGTGCATTACGGATGCGCTAGGGCATCTATCTTTGCACCATGCACACATCCCGCGCGATTCACAGTGGGGTTGCGCATGGGGCATCCCGTGGTGCATCCTTTTGTGAATTGCTCGCCTTTTGGTGGGTGCATCCTATTTGCGCCGGCGCATTTGCTTGTGAATTCTGCCCATAGTTTGCAACATCCTGTACTTAGCCATACAAACCCTATCATGATGCTTCTCTTTCTATCATGTCACTTTCTCTCAAATCAGTTACTTAGGATCATCAACAAGCCATCTTTTCCATTTCTTGTTTCTCCTTTACTTGTTGTCCACTGGTAGGCATTCTGATTAAGCCTTCTATAGTAATAATATGGCCTTGAATCTTGACTACTGATCCATGGTGTTTAGTCTGATAATTTATGAGTTGGAATGCTACCCACAACCATGGCCTAATGCCATTCACTCATAGGAATCTGTCTAGTGTATCTTAGAAAGTCTGAACAGTGATAACTTCAACAACCTCAGCAGGTAGACTAGTCCACATTAGCCACTCCATAAATGAAGTACTGCTTTGAAATATATACCTTTACCCAACCTTCTTCAGTTTGAGTGTATGTTCCCGAGTTCTATATGAACTCTTCAGCTGAAACTTCTCTGTATAATCCATCCCATTGATCCTTTTAAGTACCATGACCATGCCCCCTCTCAGCCTTCTGTTCTTTAGCAGAATAATTTGAGAATGCCCGCTGTCTCCACATTCTGTAGCCCCTGGTTCCTAAGCCACTGATCAGCTTGTAGGCCATGTGCTGAACCCTTTTTGTCTCTTCAAAATAGTTTTTGTACTGTGGTGACCCAAACTAGGTTCAATACTCCAGATGTTATCTGACAAAGGCCTTGTACAGGGAAGGAGCACCTACCTTAACCTGCCCCTTACTCCATTTTAATAGATTCTAATATTGGGGTCACCCTCTTGACTTTAGTAGCACATTTCCTGCCTAACTTCAGTCTGTTGTCCAAACTCCAAGATTGTTTTCCTTCGTTGTGCTCTTACTGTTACATTGCATAGGGTATATCAGTGACCTCAATTTCTCGTACCTTATATTCCCCCAGATGAGTCTTAGCTCCCATTTCCTATTACAGACCACACACACAAGGTGTAGTGTGATTCAGGTTTCTTGCTACTAGTACTCTGTATAGTACTTTGATCTTCCACATATTTAATCTAGCTCACGTTTCTCAGCCAATGCCTCAAATGTGTGCAGGTCCTCCTGAAGTGCATCTCCCCTACTTTATCCACTCTTCTTTTTAATTGGGCCTCAGCAAACCTCAGTAGCCAGCTGTTGACCCTTCTTCTAGGTCATTAATAAATGTATTAAAGGGCAATTCAGCCAACACCAATGAACATGTACACCACTCAGGATATCCTTCCACCCTGAATAGTGACCATACAGTTTCACACTCTGCTATCCACCTCATATACCCTTTTGCAGTTCCAGTTGCGATACTTTCTTTATAGGTTTTCCATTTGGTTCAGTGTCAAATCGCTTCTTGAAGTCTAGATAGACCACAACGATATCTAAGCTCCTTTTCATGGTCCTAGTTAACCTCTCAAAGTAGGCTATCAGATAAAAGCAGCAGTGCAATGTAAAAAAATCTGCACTTTTAATTCCCTGTACTCTGTTGAGCATTTCTCTGGTAATCTTTCATGTCAGCATTGTACTACCACCCAGTAATTCACTCCATTTTCCTTTGTTTTTGTTTACATTTCTGCCACCCGCCATGTTGAAAGCAGCAGCAAAAGACAGGCAGCCACCATATTTTCTGTAGAGCTACAACAACTGGAAACCAATCACTTCCTGATTAGATAGTACTGCTGCTTTAATTTGACAGCTTCTACCTTTTCTGAGAACATGTTGTGCCAGCAAAGCAACCAGTTCTCTTCCATATGCTGATTCACCATATATTTTGTGATTGATTCCAACAATCTGCCAAGCACTGAAGTAAGCTTCACAAATCTGTACACACTTTGGCCTGATCTCATGTACCTCATGAACAAGGAGATCACATTTGCTGTTTTTCAGTTATCTGGTACTATCCCTATCTGTTAGAAATTCTGAAGAATATTAGCAAGAGGTCCCGTTAGAACCATTTATTTCTCTATTATTACCCTTGTATGAATACTGTCTGAACTCCCTTTTCCCAGATGTGCAACCTCCAAATATTTGCACACTAATTTTGGCTTGATCAGTAGTGCCTCCTGTTTATCTTGAACTTTCATAACTTCCACCCAGGCTATGTAGCCTGCTCCTTCCCCCCCCAACTTCATGGCTGAGTACTAACACAAACTACTTATTCCAAGCCTCTATTTCACCTGTTTTTTTTAAAGCACCCCTCCAATTATCAGGGCTCCCTATCTTATATATGGCTCTCATTTTGGTCCCTATGTAGTGCAAAGGCATTTTTAAATCAAGTTTTATTTAACCAACATAGTTTTTATATAATGGGCTGGATTTTCAAAAGGCAAATTGTGACGCAAGGTGCCTGTACCAAATGGGGTATGACACCAGTGGCACCTTGCATCATAGTTTGTGGTAATCCCAAATTTCAAATGCTGGCTGCAGCAAGATCAGAATGCCATGCGTTAAAGTCTTCCTGTACCACCCTTGCAGCAAAAGCACCTATGCACCAAGTCACAAGGGTGGTTGCACCATGGCGGGACTGCACCATCCCCTTATTTACTATTATACAAGCCCTGCTGTGGTTGCAACAGGGGGCTGACTTTAGACCAGCCAGAAGGTAGTCTAAGGGCCATGCACTACTGCCTGGCAGGGTGCAGATTGGAGGGGCTGAAAGGAGGGGATTTGGAGGTAGAAGAAACACTTATGAAACCTTAGGGGTGACAGGAGCATGGCGGCAATGTCCGAGGGATGAAGTGGCACCCTGCGGGGGTGCCCTGTACTATTACAGACAGGTGATCAGCCTGGGTTCAAGGAGTCCGGGCCACAGCCTCAGATGGATACAGACCTGACACTTGCTCCATAGGTGTCATGGACCCCAGCACCATTGTTAGCTAACAGTGGCTGCAGGTTGTGGGGTGCAAGTGGTGACTGGGAACAGTCCCTGGGCACCATGGTAGTCCTTTGCTACCAGGTCCCTCATGGTATAGCAGGCTGCTGCCCGTTGATGGTGATAGGGTCAGTGGCACCTATGGGGCAAGTGCCAAGGCTGTATCCTTCTGAAGCCAGGTCCTGGTCCTGGTCCCAGTCCCCAGTGGGTCCCAGGGTGGTAGCCTGTGTAAAACACTGGCTGGACAACAGGACACAGCGTGTAATAGTAAATGGAGTCCAGAGTGAAGAAAGGAGGGTTACTAGTGGGGTACCGCAGGGTTCAGTACTGGGGCCCGTCCTTTTTAATGTCTTTATAAGTGACATTGCGGAAGGGCCGGGAGGGGAAGGTATGTCTCTTTGCAGATGACACAAAAATCTGCAACAGGGTTGATACGCAAGGTGGGGTGGAAAGGATGAAAAGGGACTTGGCAAGGATGGAGGAATGGTCAAATGTATGGCAGCTTAGATTCAATGCAAAGAAGTGCAAAGTAATGCACTTGGGAAACAAAAACCCAGGGCAAGAGTTCACAATTGGGGGAGAGGGTAAGATACTGACAACAACAAAAATGGAAAGGGACCTGGGGGGAGTCATATTAGATGAACTAAAGGTGGGCCAGCAATGTGAGAAGGCAGTAAGGAGGGCTGGGGAGATACTGGGATACATAGGGAGAGGCACCACCAGTAGAAAACAGGATGTTGTTGGCCCTCTGTACAGACAGTTGGTAGGACCACATCTGGAGTACTGTGTACAGTTCTGGAGACCCCATCTCCACAAAGACATAGACAGAGTGGAGGCTATCCAGATGAGGGCAACCAAAATGGTGCAGGATCTGCACCAGAAGACATATGAAGAAAGACTAAAGGAGCTTAAGATGTATAGCCTCAAGGAAAGGAGGGGGGGGTCATGATAGAAACTTTCAGATACCTCAAGGGAATCAACAAAGTCCAAGAGGGTAGCATCTTTCAAAAAAAGAGATGTGCAAGAACAAGGGGGCACAATTTGAAGTTAGAGGGAGGACAGCTCAGAGGTAATGTGAGGAAGTATTTTTTCACAGAGAGGGTTGTCGATGCATGGAACAGCCTTCCTGAGGAGGTCATAGAGTCAAAACAGTAGAGGAAATCGAGAATGCATGGGACAGACATAAGGCAATTTTAGTGGGGAGTAGGAGGTTGTAGGCTGTTGATTAACTAGGATCTGCAGCTTATCTGTTAGGTAAGGAAATGGGCAGACTAGGTGGGCCAAGTGGTCCTTATCTGCCGTCAAATTCTATGTTTCTGCCAGCCCCTGTACCCAGGCTGATTGGTTATTTGTCATAGCACAAGGTACCCCTGCAGGGTGCCACCTCATCCCCAGCACATTACTGCCATTCACTCATCATTTCCAAAGTCTCCCTCTTGCTTCTTCTGCCCCTTGGTCCCCTTCTGGCAGGGGTTTCCCCAACCCACCTTCATGGCCCCTTGAGTGCTGCACCACGCCGGGGGTGGGTTATGGATCCTTCCATCAAAGCCTGCAGGTGCACCTTTACTTCAGCACCACCCTCTGGATATAGCAAATCTCAGGTTTTGGCACAGGGATCCTCATTTTTCTAAAAAATGGCACAGGGTCCCTGACGCACCCCAAGATTGCCACAGCCCATGATTGCCACACCTTGCGCAGACCTTAGGACTTTTTAAAAATCAAGCCCAATGTGTCTTTTACTTTTTGACAATGTGCTTCTTGTACCAATTGACTGGGGCTACCCATAAAAACAGGCTCGTGTTGCTAATAGTGCAAATTGACAAATGAAATGAAAAAGCTGTTTGTTTCCCACTTGAAGCCCTGCACAAGCCTATTTTTTTATGCCAGCCATAACTTGTGAAGTTATAGAGCTGCGTTATTTCTGTAAAACCCTATACTCTACTTCCCTCCCTCTGTCCCCAGAAATCTTCTGCTCATTATAATCCTCTTTGGATTTTTATGTTTGCTTGCATGCATGAGCAAGAAACATTATGTGGCAGCTTAGGAGAAAAGTGAGTTATGGAGGTGTGGCACTGTGGCAGCCAACAGCAGCACTGCATTTGGGAGCTTGCCACTGGTGGACCAATGCAGGCACACTGTGCTGATGACATTGGTTTCCAAAAGTGCCACCAAGTTGAAACGATTTCACTGCTGCAATGAGGGGCCACCTCGTCATTGCAGTGTCAGCCATTTCGCTGCAATGAGGGAGTGACCCGTCATTGCAGGGCAGTACCTTGCATAGTGTAACATTTTTTGTAAACTTGGCAGTGGCTTGCTACTGCTTCCCAGCCCCATGAAAGCTGACGGGGGTGGCCAATCCCCCTATCGGCATGCCCTTGACCCAGTTCATTTGCCAATGGGGGAGCGCATTCCCCATTGACATAATGTAACCCTCTCCCCCATTTGTTGTTTGCCGAGGAGGTGCCCAATCTCCCTCGGCATCATGCCCCCCCAAACAGTCATTCTTTGCCAATGGGGAGCCCAATCCCCATCAGCTTAAGTCCCCCCACCCCAAAAAAGGCAGGTGGCACACTGGGAGCCCACCCCAGTGTGCTGAAAGCAAGCCTGAAAAAAACAAAACCTTCCCGTGATGTCTTTTTGTTTTTTATTTTCCTCCCTGAAAGAAAGAAAATGGTCCCACACTGGTCAACATCCCCTCCCCCAACACGCACCCACCCACTGTGCACACTATCTCCCCATACCTCCCTCACCCCATACTTACCTCCGGAGCCTGGCGCAACGATTTTTGGTGGACCGGGAACACGTCTGCACTCTTCAAAGCTGACTGCAAACTGAAGAAATGCTGGTAAGCTATATAATGGCATACATATTTTTTTTTCAACTTTGGTGCATATCTCAAGCATTTTTGGGAATTTTGGCACCACATTTTCAACATGGAGCTATTGGGACCCCTCCTCATGAATTCAGCCACTGTCATGGCATTATTCAGTCCTGAAAGGTGATTTTGCAGTCACTGCACGGAATCACCTTTCGGGACTGATTAACAAAATGACAGTGCCAGTGTTCATGAGGTGGGCTCTCAAAAAGCCTATGTTGCAATTTTGGGGAAAACAAATCCAAAAAATGACTGTTTTATGAGCGTGCATAGAGCAGTTTCCATGCACGCTAATAACTTCGCAAATTCGTAATATTTTCACTCCAGATTTTCAACATTGCCATTTTTCCACACCTCTTTATGAACAGTACAGCTCTCATTTTTCACATCCTGGCCAAAATTTTTTTTTTTTGCGCTTCCGGAGCAGAATAGTGTGATCGCTGTAGTGTTCAGGACAGATAAAAAAAAAATCACAGTGACACTGTTCATGAGCAGAGGTGCTAAAATGCCTATGTTGAAAATTTAGTGACAAAAGTCCATGAAATGACTGTATTATGAGCATACATGCGCAGTTTCCACAGACCCTTATAATTTCACGCATTTGTAATATTTTCACTCCAGATTTTCAACACTGGCATTTTTTCAAACCTCCTTATGAACAGTACAGCTGTCATTTTTCTTATCCTGCCCGAAATATGCATTTACACATCTGGCACAGAACAGCGCGGTTACTGTGGGAAATCAATGTTCGGGACAGATTAGGAAAATCGTAGTGACATTGTTCATAAGCAGAGGCCACAAAATGCCTATGTTGAAAATTTAGTGAAAAAATTCCACTAAATGACTGTGTAACGCGCATGCATTGCACAATTTCCATGTAAGCCCGGAAGTTCGAGTATTTTTAATATTTTCACCACAGATTTTCAACATTGCCATCTCTTCACACCTCCCTATGAATGGTACAGCTGTCATTCTTTACATTCTGCCCGATCTGTGTTTTCGTATATCTGGCGCAGAATGGCACGGTCACTGTGGGAACTCAAAGTTCAGGACAGATTAACAAAATCACACTGCCTCTGTTCATGAGAAGAAGTCCCAAATATTTTCATGAGGTGAGGGTCACAAAAAGGCCATGCTGAAAATTTGTAGTGCAAATACCAACAGTCTCCCAGGGCATTAGGGTTTCTAACCATAACATCCCACCCTGTATAGACTGACAGGCATCAGGGGTGTGCCTTTGGATTCCTGACTGTAATGCTCATGCCATTCCACCCCCACCCCACCACCCTGCAGCCAGTGACAGGCATCAAGGTGTGCCTTGGACTCTTCGGCTCCAGAGTTTACCCCATTCTCCTATACTGCACCCATTTCAGCTTATGTCCCTATGGAATGGGGTGACTGTAAAGTCGAATGCCCCAAGGCACACGTCAACACGTGTCAGTGTTTACAGGATAGGGTGAAATGAAATGGCATGAACGTTATGGGTGATGACCCAAACACATACCCCAATGCCTGTCCCTCTCTGCAGGGTGGAGGTGGGGTTGGCGTGAAATTCAATACTTCACTGCCATTCCTATTCTGCATCTCTCTAACTCCTGCATTTCCAATGCTAATACCAGCAAGCAAACATTCGATATTGACAAATGCTTGTTTAACTTTCTCTAGAGCTCATTGGACAACTGCAAAGTCTCTCACAATGCCCCCTTGCCCTTGTTCCTGATGGGGATGTATCTAGTTACTGCCACCATTATATGCTGCATCAAGGCCTCCCAACTGGTGTAAACAGTGAACCCCCACTAGATGTAATATTTGTCAATTTGGTCACAATCTTCTCCCTAACTATTAAAATTAACTGCCCAGAAATTTAGCATCCTGTACCTAACTGAAGAAGTGTTTCTCTATCATTTCAAACTCAGTCATATTGGGCCCTATGCACTGACAAAATAGTTGCCCATAACCGTGACAACCAAGGCTCATAGGCAACCCACGGTGAATAATAGTGCGGGCAGGGGTCCCACGGAACCTGGCAGCATTCACCAAGGGTGTGCAAGGAACTTGCACGCCTGCCTTCCTAATCCCTTGGGGAGGATTGGGCTGTGGGCATGTCGGGGGGGGGGTCTGCACTATACAGCATTCACTTAGCTGTGTAGTGCCAGGCACAGGGGGCGCCGCGTACACCAGCCGAGAACAGGTGTAACCCAGTATGCGCCCCCGTGTTCAACATCCACCAGGCATGGTGGCACAGGTCAATGGACATCCATGCTGCCCCAGACTACTAGGCTGCAGAGGAGGGTTGGGGCAGCTGCTTAGGTGAATGCCCAACAGGTGTTCCTCCATCATCACTGTATGAGGCTAGCCCCTAATCTATGTGCCCCCTGCAGGAGCACAAGGGATCCATTCAGGGACCCAGTACGGGCATACAATTGGATGCCCGTTCAGGTCTGCTGCTCCATCCCCAACCACCTGTGTGACCCTGCACACCAAAGGGGAGTGGTCATGGACAGGCATCTTGCTGGAGCTTATGGTCATGCATACCACACCCTGTGCCTCTCTGAGTAGCATAGGTATGCAGATGGGGTAGGAGCCTCAGGCACTTATATCCTTCCCGTTAGTGCATAGGGCCCAATATGATCATTTTTACCATTCCAGTCATGTTATCTCCACTAGGCAGGAATAGATCAAGAACAACATCTCTTCTTTCTGATGCCTGATCTTCTGAAAGAGAAAACATCTCTTCATAACTGACAAGAAATCCCTTTCTGCTCTTCATAAGCCACTTTCAATTGTCCTTCCAGTGATAGGTTACATTCCCTCTTGAGAACCAAAGTCCCCATGGTTGTTGCCAGTTTAATTTTGCCTGTTGCAAGTAATGCTTTCTCGTACTACTTGCCAGTTTGCAATATATATTGCACTGCCAGAATTGTCTCTTTTGCCACCCATAGATCCCAATTCTAGTTTCATGATTTAAGTAGGGCTACAATCCTTCCAAAAATCACTCTTTTTCTCTTTCAAGAGTTAATTTAATAAAACAGTTCACTGTTTTGGTGAACAGAGTATGGGGTTAGTAGTGCTGATGCAACTGTAGTTTACTTTTTGGCTTTTCACTATTCCCAACCTTGGTAAGTAAGCCAGGTAGAGAGAATGGAATAGAAAGCACACCACCAAGGGTGAGTAGAGTGCTAGAGAAGGAGGAGGCAGGGGTGGATGGTGGGTTTTTCTCAATGTGCTAAGCAGAGAACTGCCGAGGGAGGCTGGTCTTCATAAGGGATGTGGGAGGAGCTATTCCCCCACATTGAACCTTGGGCTTTAGCCCTCCCATTCAATGTTTTTGTGAATAGAGTATGGGGTTAGTGGTGCTTATGTAACTGTAGTTTACTTTTTGGCTTTTCTCTATCCTCACCCTTGGTAGGTAAGCCGGGTAGTTAGAAGGGAATAGAAAGCCCAAAATGATTACCTCCTCCAGCTCACGGAAAGTATGACCAGAAGCACACAAGAGAGGAAAACCTCCAGTTGGAGGAAATCTCTGAGGACCAATGGCTGCTGACCCACCCGTCCTCAGGGCAAACTAAGAAGAGATGGTCCTAGGTTTTCACAACCCTATTCTAATTTCTAAGTAGGCAGACTGTTTGTAGAGATGACGTTCCATCTTCAGAGTCTGTTGAATGATGCGTTCTGGAAGGTTGATTCTAAGCCTGAAGAGGCAGGTCCATTCTGAAGGGGTGTCCAGATCCCGATTATGGATGAAGTCCAGCTGGAAAAGAGGTGAACGTGGTCAAGGATTCCAATGTGGTATTATTTGATATTCAGTGGGGTTACAGAGTCAATGTGAGCATGAAAAGCATGAGTTGATTAAATGAGCTGCCAAATGCTAAACTGTGGAAAGCATGATGGGTTATGAAATTGTTAGAGTAATCTATCAGACTTTGTAGAGGGTTTGACATCCAGATTAAGATCTCAAGGCTTGGAATTCAGCAATGTGTGATATGTCGCTATACAGGCATCTATGGAGATGATGAAGGGTTTGAAGAGAAGCTTTAGATACCTAGTAGGAGGGGTTAACGTGTACGATTTTAGACAAGTGAAGAAAGGGTGGTATATGCTGTAGAGAAGGTAGAAGAAGAAGAATCAGCATTTATATAGCGCTTTTCATACATCCAAAGCACTTTACAAGCAATGCTAGACTGGTAGTGAAGTGACTGAATGTGTGATGACGGCCATATCGCACATCATCATCCACACACAGCCTGGATAATTGTACGACATGGTTTATGGGAAGGGGAATGTTGGCCAGGACACTGGGAATGTTCCCTACACTTTGCGAAGAGTGCCTTGGGTTCTTTTACTTCCACCTGGACACCCATCAGGACAACACCAGGATGGGCAGAAGGGACCTCGGTTTAACATCTCATCTGAAGGACAGCACACCCCAGCAGTACAGCACCCCACAATACTGCACTTGGATGCCAGCGATTTTTAGGTGCAAGTCCAATCCCAGTGTGGGACGAAAACCCACAACCTTCTGGTCCAGAGGCGGATGTGCTACCAGCTGAGCCACGTTGATACCTGGTAACTAGATATTAATGGGAATAATTGGAAGGTTCAGTACAATGAATTCAAGGGTTGACTAGAGTTATTGTTACTGTAATGAGATTTGCATAGGCTCATATTGAGGAAGGACTGCTAATGGTATACGGTGGATATGGGTATTGCTGTGGCTTAATTACCCATGGCAGGAGCTTAAGTGGCCATGATGGCTTTCCAGCTCTGGATCATCCAATGTCGAAGTGCAGAGCGGAGCCAGAGAATGGGTCTTTGAATAAGTCTATAGGCTGATGTGGCAATGGGAAGTTGAGAGCAGCACAGAATGCCATGGATGCCTAGCATGCTTAATCAGATATAGGACTGTTGTGAGGCATGACTGGGATAGTGAGACAGCCAAGTCAGTTGCAGATGTACAGATTGAGGAATCAGTGGAAGCCTGTTCTCGTTGATGATATTCGCTGGAGGGAGTATGGGAGGTAAATCTTGAAGGATGAGTCAGGACTGCTGGATGGATAGCTGGCATGATTTAGGGTAACATGGAAAAGAGATGTAGATAACTTTATGAATTATAGTGACGTCAAGTGGCCAGGGAACAGTGGCTCAGACAGAGAAACTTTAGCAAGGCAGCTAGGCACCAGATATCCAATGATACATGTTCTGGGATAGTAGCCAGAATAGTCTTTGGGAACATCCAATGACTATTAAGGAAGTACGGGTCAAGTAATTGTGATCAGACAGAGTCAACACTTGTAGGAGAAGACTATGAGGAGAAGATAAAAGCCAGTATTGCTGTAAGATGTCTTGCAGTTCCCGTTATCCTTAACAGTGATGGTTATTAAGGAGTTGGGACATCTTGGAAGGAATTAGGGTCACGTTTCCAGGTAAGATGATAGGAGTGAAGAAGGCTCCATGAAATATTTGATCCTAAAATGACATGGGAGGTGGGGATGCCCATACTACTTGAATTACCAGGATACATAAGGAAGCATCCTGCAGAGTTGGTTGAGGGATGAGCTCTTCTATAGTCCAGTCAAATGGGATTCCAGAAATGAGTCTTAGGGAGGTGGTTGGGAAGTAGTGATGCCTCTATGGTGATGTAAGAGTCTATAGGGTATGCTGTTGAAGGGATGTTGATAGAAAATGGTTTCCTCAGGAGAGATGAACACATACTGTTCTGTAGATCACTGGAAGGGAGCTATTATGACAGTCAAGTTAGGAGTATGAGATGGATGAACAGGTAGGAGTAGTTGACCAGGCAGGGATGCTGGACATCAATAGTTGTAGGAATGCCCTAAAAGAGACACAGCAAACTTGCAGGAGCCCCAAACCACCAGGGTGGAGAGGAGGAAGGTAGCAGTCCAAGGATGGAGGGAAAGTCCAATGCAGAAGACCATGAACTGAAGGATGGAGCTTCAGAAGAAGACAATAGAGGCCAGGCAATATTGACATTGGCAGGTGCATGTAAGGTACAAGATTGGGGGCAAGCACCACAGCATAGCGGAATAGAAAACAGGAAGCTGCATCAGGCCTTGGATGGAGGAGCCATGTACGACCGAGAAGTGAATCCAGGTACCAGGTGATGTGAAGTTGGGGCAAGAGGTTCCCACCACTAAAGGAGATGGTAAACAGAACATGCAAATAGCAAAAGGCATTGCAGTGGTGGTGTATGAGATTCCCACATTTGAAGAAAATGGCAAACATAAATGCTGATAACAAAGGTGCAGTGTTGATGGGGAATGGGTTACCACCTCTGAAGGAGATGGTGAACTTGCATTGCTGACAGTAAAAGGGCAGCAGTTATGTGGAGAAGGTTCCCACCTCCAAAGAAGATAGTGGACAGGGAATGCTGAAAGGGAATTGCACGGGAATCACTGATGGAAGACCTCTGGATGGGATGAGGGTGGCATAAGGGGAAAACTGTAGAAGGCCACAGGCACAGGTCCTTGAAGGTGAACAAATGGTATATGTCCAGTAAGAAGCAGGGGGAATGCAAGAAGACATGTCCGTAAGGAAAGCAATAGGGAAACACAATTGTCCAGAGTAGAAATGAGGGGGTAGATGACAGCTTGGATCTGAAGATCTGCAGATTGGATGAGGTTGAGCCAGAAGACAAGCCACAATGATGGTGCCCAGGAGCACAGGAGGAGGTGGAAGATAAGCAGCAGGGAAGTCCAGGAGTCTGATGGACTGAATGGAGGTGGAGATCGAACAAGCTGGTGGGGTCCAAATCCAGAACGTTATGAGGCCAAGGCAAGGAAAAGTTAATTGAGGCCAAGGAAATGCAGGACATAGTTGGGTGAGGTAGGATATCAAAGGCAAATGGGGTAAAGTGGTCAAACAAAACAAACAGCTAGTGCAACAGGAGACTTGTTATCTAGCTCTACTGTGTTGCAGACAGATTTGTAGCTTTTATTCTTTTGAGTGCGGATTATTGCACCACATAGCACTTGTTAGGAGTGACTGGAGCCCTATGACCTATATTCAGGAATTAGGAAGAGTGAGCTGTAGTTCGTGGCATACTACAAGGACTACAACTCAAATCATAGATTGATTATATTTTATTTGGGCACATTTTCCACCTAGTGCTTTGCCAAAACCACAGATGCGTGGTTTTTGCCAGCACAGTGATGTGTTTTAAACATTTTAAAACTATTAATTGAAGCGAGGTAAAGACTTGAACCCTGGGAGTATTTCTGGGTCATTGCTGTGTATGTTACTTGCCCTGCTGCGAGCAGAGTGAGTACAAGCAGGGCGAGTGCAACACACACAAATTAGTGTGGGATAGCGAGGTACTGTATTTCAGTGGCCTAGGACACTTGCCAGTGGTAAGAACGTTTGGTTTCTAAACACTGTCATTGGATTGCTTGCAATATACTGGGTTACAGAATATAAACATACAACTTGAATAAGTCTTTATATTTCCATACCTTGTCATATTGATTTGTAGGTCAAGTTAGCATTTTTATTTAAACAATGGCAGACTATATTATGATCTTAGATTGGGAAATGGGCATTAAATATGCTTCATGTAATGTGTACACTATTGTTTCTCAGACTGCATCAAAAAATAAAACCTTTAAATGTGGCTAATGCTCTAAGAATGAATAATTGTTGCAAGATATAACATTATTTGGTGTCACACTAAATGCACTTGAAATCAGCCAGAGAGAAATGGCAGTTAGATTGCAGGCCAAAGGCAGTCCATTATTTCCATCGACAACATTAAAAGATACTACCCCAAAAGTAATCAATGAACCTAATACTATAACATTGCTTATTGCTAAGGAATTGGCTATTATGCCATTAATTAGTACACCCTCTACATCTAATGCAAAGAAAAGGGTAAGGGAGTCAGAAACTATGGAAAACACTGATGAGGAATGATGCATTGTACAGAGTGCCAAAGTCTCTAAAAAGGGACATAAAGCAGGCACTTTTATGGTACCCCTATACAATCGCTTTGACCCATTTAACAGTCTGAATGAACTTATTCTAAATGGTGAGTGCACCTCCAATATTTCTCCCATATCCCTGCAGTCAGTTAAAAGCACCTCTACCCATATGGAGCAATCTGAACATGTACAATAAGAGGCTTCTATAAGCTCAATCCAAGGAACTCCTATATTGCCTTCACAGTTGGTTATTGACACTAATACCTGAAGCTCAGATAATGTTGTAGTCCATCAATTAAATATTGTAGACTTAAATCCCCCATTGCCAGAGCCTGTAGCATCCCCTGTACCCAACCAAACCATAACTCAAAACAGTGGATCCATCATTTTGCAGCCAGTGTCAAATGACACTGAAACACCTATGGAAATTCATCAAACTGAGCCCAATGGTAAACCTATATATAATCTGGGTGACTCAATAGTTAAGCACCTAGATGGGACAGTTTGTAATAATGATAAAGAAAACAGAACTATGTCAGCGTTTAGAGGAGCAAAAATAGCAGATATCATGTCGATGCTACATAACATCCTAAAATCTGCTGAAAAACCTTTAGTCATAATCCATGCAGGATCCTTTAATAGAAATAAAGCAAGATATCATGGCAATGACAAACAACCTTACTGTACTAGGATGCAAAATCACATTCTCAGAGATCTTACCTATCCTCAAGGCAACTGAATATGACCATACAAAAATCAAAAGACTGAATGACTGGTTGCATATATGGGCCTGGATATTCAAAAGGGTTGTGCATGGTGCAACAGGGATGAGCCATGCGCAACCCAGCAATGCACTCCAGCGCAATATTCAGAGAGGCAAGTTGCAATGTGCAACCCTGATGCGCCAGGGTTCATCAGTAATGTATGCGGCGCAAGTGCCAGGGGGCATGCCCATGCTTATGCGGCACATACTGACATTCAGCCCGGGATG
The DNA here is from genome assembly GCA_016271365.2 of Neoceratodus forsteri. Lineage (NCBI taxonomy): Eukaryota > Metazoa > Chordata > Ceratodontiformes > Ceratodontidae > Neoceratodus > Neoceratodus forsteri. The sequence continues at coordinate 1,321,763,832 of CM028132.1, forward strand.
TGCGGTGCATATGCCGGCACAACTCCACCTTGCGCCTCTCGGGGGGCTCAAAGATGTGCCTGGTAAAACCAGGAACAAATCCTGGCCACCCACAGGTGAGCTGCCATATTGCAGGGTGCAACACAGCAGCTGCCTGCTGTGGGAGGCCATCTGCCCCCCCAGAACACTGTCTACACGCCCCCTGCCCTGGGAACATTGTGCCCCTCCATCACCCGATGATGGGCATATGAATGAAAAAGGTCCCTGGTGGACCTGTGGATCCCCCCATTCACCTGATCATAGGCAAATGAATGAAAAATGTTCCTGGTGGACCTGTGGATCCCCCCCTTTGCCCGATCATGGGCATATGAATGAACAAGGTCCCTGGTGGATCTGTGGATCCTCCCCCTTCACCTGATCATGGGCATTTGAATTAAAAATATCCCTGGTGGACCTATGGATCCCTCCACTTCGCCTGATCACTGGCATAAGTAAACAATATCCCTGGTGGTCCAGTGGAATGCCCCCCATTGCCCGATCATGTGCAGAACAATCCTGAGATACCCTGGTGGTCCAGTGGTACCCCCTCGCCACCCACCCACTGAGGTCCCCCGCCACCCAGCACCCCCCTGTCATCGGTGGGCAGCAGCACCCCGCCCACATGCCGCCTGGCCACCCGCTGAATGACAGTGTACAGTACGGTCTGTGCGCCTATTGATCCACTGTGTGGACCAATGGGCGTGCAGACCATACTGTACTACACAGGCCTGAAATGTGAATGAACGCATTCATTCACATTTTGGGCCTGTGTAGTACAGTATGGTCTGCATGCCGATTGGTCCATGCAGTGGACCAATAGGTGTACAGACCATACTGTACACTGTCATTCAGTGGGTGTCGGGCAACATGCAGGTGGGGTGCTGCCACTTGCTGATGACAGGGGGGGTGGTGGGAAACCTCAGCAGGTGGGTGGGAAGTGGGTACCACTAGACCACCAGGGTATCTCAGGATGGTTCCGCCTATGATTGGGCATTGGGGGACATTCCACTCGACCATCAGGGCTTTTGATTACTTATGCCCACTATCAGGCTAAGGGGAGGATCCACAGGTCCACAAGGGACCATTGTCATTCATATGCTCATGATCAGGTGAACAGAAGCAGAGACCAGAAAGGGTCAGCAGGGGGTCGGTCCCCGACGGCCACAGCCTGGCAGGGCACCAGGAGCAAGTCACTGGGGAATAGGACACCACATGCAAATGGGGCCATAATGACATGCAAATGGCCCCATTTGCACCTTACATGCATAATGGCCTAATTTGCATGCCCAGTGCTGACTGTCATGGTTGATGCACCCAGCACAACTGCACTTGCGCTGGCATATCCCCCTGCTTCCTTCTGCCACTTGCGCAGGTGCACTGCCACTGTGTCATGTGCAGTGCGTACACCCTCAGTGCCATATTCAATGGTGCTGAGCCATAGTGCAGCACTGTTAAATATCACCAGGTCTCTGCCCCAGTGCAACCCAGTTACGCTGTGCCCAGGCTAGCACCCCTGCCTGGTGCAGTCTGAATATCCAGGCCATGGTGTCTAAAGCAACAAATAAGATGTATTACTCATTGTAACGACTTTAATGAAAGAAACAAACTTTTTGTTTGGGATGGTCTCCACCTAAGTAGAAAAGCTAATACACTTTTAGGCAAGCAAATTGTATCCTATATCCAAAATAATTTAAACTACAATATATGGGGGAAATGCCAATTTAACTGGAATCTCTGAACACAGCTAACGAGACAGATAGAAAGTTCAACCACTTAACTATAGATCTGGAACAGGCCACAAGTACTACCATAGACATGGACCATTCTCTAATTAAGGACTGCATAATATTTAAACAAAAAAAAAAGATATGTTACGAATATTATTCATAAATGCACACAGTCTTTCAAACAAAATTAACGAACTTAAGCACTTTATGTCACTTAATAAAATTGATATTTGCAGAATTACAGAGACTTGGCTTAATGACGATGACTGGGGCACTGAGATTGCTGGATATTCAAAGTTTGAAAAAAATTTTAAAAGCTCAAGAGGTGGCGGAATAGCTTTATATGTCATGAATTAATTTAAATAATATGAAGTAGTCAACAGATCTGCTGCTGTCTCAGAAAATGAATTATTATGGGCTAAAGTTGTACTTCCTAACAAACACAACATAACTATAGGACTAGGTCACCTAATTTAGATAGTAATGAAAATAACGTGTTCATGAATGACATTGAAACTATGGAAATTGAGGTAGATTATATTCTAATGGGAGATTTTAATCTCCCTAATATCAATTGGGAATCATGGAGGAGATCATCCAACCTAGAAAATAGATTTATTGATTTGCTGACTATATACAATATGGAGAAATTAATTAAGTTCTGGGAGGATGGTTTGCTGGACAACATCATTGCCCAGTGTGGACCAAAAGGGGAAGGAGTGGTGCTGATGGAGGACCTTAATATGCCAGGTACAAACTGGAGAACCATGTCCTCTAAGGTGGCCAAGGAGCAGAGGCTGCTGGATGGCTTCCAGGATGTGTTCTTAACACAGCATGTGATGGAGCCCACAAGGGAGGGGCATGTTCTGGACATGGTTCTGGCAGATGGGGATGTGGTAAGGGACCTGGTTGTAGAGGATCCCCTGACTGGGAGTGATCACAATACTATCTGGTTTCAAATAAGGATGGGGTGAGGGGGGAGAGATCTAGGACACTGGCAGTGGATTTCAGGGGGGCAGACTTTGTGGACATGGGAAATATTCTCAAAGATCCCTTGAAGAGGATTACATCAATGACAAATGTGAAAAAGAGATGGGGGTAATAAAATGGGAACTTTCATGAGGCAGTCAAGACCTGCGAAATGGTGAAATGTAAGGGAGCAAGGTCACATAAACCATGCTGGTGGTCCAGTGAGGTTCAGGTAGCAGTCAGAGAAAAGAAGGCGGCCTACAAAAAACATAAAACAACAAGAGGGGATAGGGAAAAGGAAATGTACCATCTTACATCTAGAAAAGTCACCCGGATGGTGAGGGGGCAAAGTCCAATAAAAGCAGTGCTGGCACAGAGGATACATGAAGGGGAAAAGGGGTTCTTCCGGTACATTGGGGAGCGGAGAAAAACTAAGGGCCATCTCAGCAGATTGAGATCAGAAGGAGGGTGGGTGGAAGAGGTGAGGGACCAGGCAGAGGTATTAAACGAGTACTTCACCTGTGTGTTCACTAGGCAGGGGGATGGGATATCTACAAAGCAAGGCATGTTGGGGATAGAAGTGGCAGTGAGTGGGATCAGGGGAGCAACAGAAATGGAGCAAGAGGGAGGGGAAAGGTACCCCAGGGGTGTCACATCAGGATAAGGACAAAAAGGTCAGTAAGGTGGAGGGGACGGATGATGCTATCTCCACTGAAGGGGTGTGGGTAGCCCTCAAGGCCCTAAAGAAAGATAAATCTCCTGGGCCGGATAGCATTCATCCAAGAGTACTATGGGAATTGGTGGATATACTGACTGCACCCCTGGTGGAGCTCTTCAACAAGTCACTTGAGACAGGGAGGGTACCTAGGGATTGGCGAGAGGCACATGTGGTGCCAATCCATAAAGGGGGTCGAAGGAAGTACCAGGTAACTATAGACCCATCAGTTTGACCTCGGTGGTGGGAAAATTAATGTGGAGTAGACTAAAGGAACGATTGGGGGTGCACTTGGAGGAGGTGGGAGGTCTGGATAGTTGGCAACATGGGTTTGTGCCAGGAAGATCATGTCAAACCAATCTTGTGGAGTTCTATGAATGGATAACATCAGAACTGGACAGGGGAAAGCCTGTGGATGTATTATTCTTGGACTTCAGCAAGCTGTTTGACTCTGATCCCCACACTAGTCTGGTGGAGAAACTGATGGGGTTGGGAGTAGGCCCTTTGATGGTCAGATGGATTGAAAACTGGCTAGCTGGATGCACCCAGAAAGTAGTGGTCGGTGGGGAGCTCTCAAGCCCTAGAGAGGTCAGTAGTGGGGTACCACAGGGCTCGGTCCTGGGTCCGATCCTGTTTAATGCATACATATCAGACATCAGGGAGGGTGTAGGGTGTGAAATGAGTCTCTTCGCTGATGACTCCAAGATGGGAGCAGTAGTTGAGGGGGAAGAGGGGAAGTTGGCCCTGCAAGGAGACCTGGACACCCTGGAAAGCTGGGCTTGCACCTGGAAATTAAATTTCAATATCACCAAGTGCAAGGTGTTACATCTTGGGCGGAGAAACCCTAAACACAGGTACACCCTGGGAGGGGAGGTGCTGGAGACCTCAACAGGGAAAAAAGACCTAGGGATCATGGTGGATGCATGTATGAATAACTATGAGCAGTGCAGGAGAATGGCTAGCAAGGCAAACAGGATGTTGGGATGCATCATCCGGGGGATCACCTCTAAGAGCAGGGAAGTGATTCTGCCCTGTACAATGGACTGGTTGGACCACACCTTGAGTACTGTGTACAGTACTGGAGAGCACACTTGAAGAAGGATATGCAGCTCCTGGAGAGGGTACAGAGGAGGACAACTAAGATGATACGAGGACTAGGGGATTTGACGTATGAGGACAGACTTGAGGAGCTCTGCCTGTTTTCATTGGAGGAGAGGAGAGACAGGGGGGACATGATTGAGGTCTTCAAGTACCTCAAGGGAATAAATAGGGTAAACATGGAGGGGATCTTTAGACTAAAGCAGGGAGGTATCACCAGAGGACATGGTTTGAAGTTGGAAGGTGGAAGGGTGAGGGGGGAAAGAGGAGGAGGTTTTTCACTGAGAGGGTGGTGGACCCTTGGCATGCGCTGCCTGGAGAGCTGGTTCAGAGATCCACAGTGGAGGGCTTCAAGAGAAGGTGGGACAGACACAGAAAGTGGGTGTATCAGATGATGGCCTGGCCCGGGGGGGTGGGGATGGATGATAGGAGTTTCTGGAACACAAGGGGGGGGGCTCAGTACCCAACTAGGAATCTGAGGTTCGAGCAGACTCGAGAGACTGTAAGGCCTAATCTGCTGGCAATTAGCATGTTAGTAAGTTAGTATGTTAGTAAAGTTCCAACTAGAGTGCAGAATATTCTAGATGTATTCCTCACAAACTGGGAGCAGGAAATAAATAAGGTAGATTTTATACATCCTCTGGCTAATAGTGACCATAATATGGCCCGTATTGAAATAAATATTAATCAAAAGTTTGGTACTCAGGGCCAAACTCAAATTAAAGATTTCTTCAAAGCAAGTTATATGAAAATAAATGCATTCCTCAACAACTGGGATTGGAATACTGATCTAGCAAATTGTACCTTAAATGAGATGTGGCAGAAAATAAATGAAAAATTAATGTACTGTATAAATCTTTGGCTTACCACCAGGACTAAATATAATAATAATAGAAGAGTGCCAATTTGGTGGAACAAATGTATCAAATGTAACCTAAACAAAAAAACAGAAATTATATAAAAAATATAAAAAAAAAGATCAGCAGTGGTTAATTGGGCAACTTATAAATAAACTCTGTGAACAAAAACAAAAGTCTTATTAGAAAATCAAAAAAAACAACTACAGGTGAAGCTTGCGACTACTGTTAAAGTTAATAAAAATACATTTTTTTAACTGTAATGGATCTATACAAAAAAGAGTAATCCAACAATTGGCCCCCTGCAAACCACAAATGGATTGATACTTGATGAGGTGGAAATGGCCACTGAATTAAATAGATATTTCATTAGTGTTTTTGGACCTAAAGACTCTATTCCAACTATTTTCACTAAGAACACCAACATTGTGAAACTATTTAATGCAAAAGAGGTTCTCGATGTTATTAGCTCCATTTAATCTAACCGTTCTGCAGGCCCAGATGGGATTCCACCTAAAGGTATTAAGAAGTGGCACAACAAATATCAGGACCATTGACTACTTTGTTTAATTCCTCACTTAAATGAAGGTACAACTCTTCCAATACGGAATGAGACCATAGTTATTCCACTACACAAAAGTGGTAGCAAAAACAGTGTAACAAATTATAGACCTATAAGTTTAACAGCAGTAATCTGTAAATTAATGGAAAAATTACTAAAGTAAGAATAACAGCACATCTAACAGAATTAGGGCATACTGATTTAACAAAACACGGGTTTGTCCAGGGCAGATCATGTTTAACAAACCTTCTTAATTTTTTTGAGCTGGTGAGAGAAGCATTGAATAATGGGTTATCAGTAGATATTATCTTTCTTGACTTTTCAAAAGCTTTTGATTCAGTCTCACGCAGAATATTGATTGAACAGATGATACAGTTTAATATCCATCCCTTGATCATAAATTGGGTCAAATCATGGCTTTCAGAGTGAAAACAAATGGTCTCATTAAAGGGTCACTTATCTCCATGGGGTTTGGTTGCAAGAGAAGTTCCACAGGGCTCTGTCCTGGGTCTCACTCTTTTCAACATATGCTTCCTCTTAATAAAAATTGCTAGATGGGAAAATATGCAGACGATTGCAAATTGGGTGGTATTGTAACTAATCATACGTCAGCTTCAGAAATTCAAAATAACCTTACTCATCTTGAGAACTGGGCAAGGGACAACAAACTGTCCTTTAATTAATTAAAATGTAATGTGATGCATTTCGGGAAAAACAATCCATGTTACAGTTATAAACTAAACAACATCATCTTATAAATCACTGAAAATGAAAAAGACTTTGAAATTACTTTTTTGCACGACTTTAGATTTGATATGAACACTCAAAATACTGTAAAAAAAAAAGAGGACTCAGATGTTGAGCTGAATCCTAAAAAAATATTAAAAGTAGAAGCCTACAGGTCCTGATTCCACTTTATTCTAGTCTTGTAAAACCACATCTAGAATTTTGTTCGTCCATGTGTGCCCCAGAGCTGGTCAGAGGGAAAAAATTAATAGAAAGGGTACAACGAAAAGCTGCTAAAAGAATTTCTATTGTGAGTAGGTTGGATTATGGTGCAAGATTTAAAAAAACTGGGCCTCTACTCTATGCAATATAGGAGAGTGAGGGGAGATTTATGCTTAACATATAAAGCAATAAAAGATGAGTCAATTCTGGAAACCATTGGTCTAATTAAAAATAACTTGAACAAAATTACCAGAACACATGATATGAAATTAAAAGGAGACCATAACAAAACCAATGAAAGACGCCAATGGTACTCCCAAAGAATTATAACAACATGGAATGCTTTACCAAAAGCTGTAGTAGGGAGTGAAACAATGCATATTTTTAAGAAACGATTGGACACATACATGGGTAATAAAAAATTCATTTCCACTATTAATAATGGTGGTGAGTTCATGAAAGGCAATCCTGCCTACTGAATTTGTACACTTCCTATGATCCTATGGTCCTGTTCCTGAAGGGAATGTGGCAACCGGGTATCGGGTATAGAATGCAGTTGGGTGGAACAATAAATTGAAGACAAATGGGGTACGGTGGTCTCATTCCTAAGGGGAATGTGGCAGCTGGGTATCAGGTATAGAATGCAGTTGGTAGAAACAGTAGATTGAAGACACAGGCTCCCAGTTCCAGTAATCGGGTCGAGCTAACCTTCACTCAGTGCCAGAGTTTAGAGACGGGGACTGTGGAAAGTCAACTGCGAGTATAACTGGTTGAGACTGGAAGTAGAGGAAACAGGCCCCTATCCCCAGTACACAGGGCATGCCTACCTGCATAGCCATGCCTCAGTAGGCAGAGTTTGGGAAGAGATTGTGAGACTGTTGGTATGGGCTGAGCAAGGAAAGAGCAGCTGATGGCTGCATAGCAAGAGGTATGTAAACAAAGAAGCAGGACAAAGGAGAAAGTAGAAGAAGTTAGGGAATGGGAGGAGGATTATTAAGTACCAGGGTAGGCAAGGTAATATAGAAATAACAGGCTGAGCAGGGTACATACGAGTGCTGGGACTAAAAATGGTAATGGATAAGAAATTTAGGTTGCAGTTGGAAACTGCTAAGGGAGGTGGATTGCAATGGGTGGTCAAGTGGAATAAACACTGAGGAAGTGCAGGTGCCAGTCAAGGGTCAGAGGTGGCACTGACTGGACCGTAGAAGCGGTATATAAAAGGAGACAGAATGCTGTTGCAAGTCATGAGAGGCCCAAAAGAAAATATGGAGAGCATGGGACGGGGCAAGAATGAGGGATGGGGGATCTGGAGGAAGGGCAGGATAGGGCCAATATCAACAGGCCACAAGAATTCAGAGAGCCACAGCAGGACAGAGAACAGTGGGGGGGGGGCATGGGGGAGAGGAATTTTTTCTTAATTATTATTTCCAGTTGTTCAGTAGCATTAGCGAGGAAGGGCACATCACAGGACAGGTAGGAAAAACAGTGAAATGAGGAAGATAGAGGTTCCCAAAGAGTAGAGAGTAAGGGAAGGTAATACAATGTAAGGAAATACAGGTACATAATAGATTTGGGAAGTTATGGGTATAAAGCTGAGGGGAGACTTGAAAGACCAACAATGCCTAGGACACCAGGGAGCAAAGTAGGGGTAAGCAGTTCCCAGTAGCAAGCAGGACATGGGAGGGGGAACAGAAATGCAAATATAGGGAGGTGCAGCAGAGCCAGAGGGAAAAAACTCCCTGTGGACAAACTCTATGAGCAATGGAGGGAGCAGTGGAAAGAGGCAAAAGCAGAAAAAGGCAACAGGGAGTAAGGGGAAGTAGGAATGCAAACTCCAGAGGTCAGGGGAGAACTTGAATAAACTGACAGCAGGGTAATTTTTTAAATATATAGTTTCCCAAGAACAGCACAGCAGAGTGACAGTGACTAAGGGAGCCAAACAGTATGAGGTCACATGCCTGAATTGAGATAGATAGCAATCCACAACACTGTGTGCTGAAAAGTTAGTTCCCCAATGAGGAAGGGAGGGATGCCCTTCATCATACAGGAAAGACATACATCTCGACCGCAGCAGGGAGAGTGACTCAAGCTGCACAGACCATAAAGGAAACAAAGAAAGCTGTAGTAAAATATGCAGAGGACACCAATACTGGGGAAGGGGAAAGTAGCACTGAGACAGGCTGCAGCAGACAGGACCAACTGATGGTCCCACTGCAGCAGTATGGGAGGTTTGCAGGCATGATAGAATCCAGCATTCAAGAACTCACCTGATGTTGTGCTGTGTGCCCGAAGGGTCGCACTGCCAGGAAGAAAAGGAATTAAGAGACACTTCGGCATGCAGCAGTTGTCATAGTGCAAATGGCAGAAGTGGACAGCGCTGACTTCCAGCCATCAGACAGGAACCCAGGCAACACAAACAAGACAGGAAGCAGGGAAATGGTGCTGAAGAGAGGGAAATGGGAAGAAGGTGAGCTGTAGGGCATGAGCCACTCTGTCTACACCACTCAGCTGCAGGGTGGGAGTGGAAAGAAGGGAATAGGTGAACAGCTAAGGATGTAAAGGAGAGAGATGGCGAATGGAGGGCAGAAGAAATGGAACAGCACCAGGGCTGGGCCAGAACTGCGAGAGCAGCAAAGGCAAATAATAATAATAATAACAATAACTTTATTTTTAAAGCACCTTTCAGAAATATCAGGGTGCTTTACATCAAAACACAATATACAATATCAGTTTTACACATATAAAATAAATTCATTAAAACATCACTTAGTTAAAACAAACCATGCGATCATCCATACAATCAGCAAATATTTACAAATAATTCTCATTAATCATCCAGGTAGGCCAAATCCCATAAGTAGGTTTTTAAATCTTTCTTAAATACCTCCACGGAGATGCACTCCCTTAACCGGCATAGTAGAGAATTTCAAAGAGTGGGTGCGGCATAATAAAGTGCTCTACTACCAGAAGATTTTAAATTCACTCTTGGAATCTCTAACAACCCCTCATTGGCCGAGTGGAGCGATCGGCCGGGGCAGTTAGGCACCAGAAGTTCTTTCAGATAGGTCGAACCCTGATCATGAAGGGCTCTGAAAGGCAATAAAATTACTTTAAAGGTGATCCGCCACCGTATAGGCAGCCAGTGCAGTTCGCGCAGCACCGAGGTAAGGTGACTGGATCTCCCTGTCCCAGTCAAAACCTGGGCTGCAGTGTTCTGCACCAGCTAAAGGTGATGGATTTCAACCCCAGAAAGCCCAAAGTAAAGGGCGTTGCAGTAGTCCAAGCGTGAGGACACAAAAGCGTGGACCAGCATTGGTAGGGAGTCAGACGGAACAAGGTGACGCACCCTGGCAATATTCCTAAGATGGTAAAAGGAAGTCCTGACAATGGCCGACACTTGAGATTGAAGGGTCAGCCTATCATCTAGGACAATCCCAAGGTTGCACACCTGTTCAGAGGTTGAAAGTGACACACCAAGAAAAATTCCAGAGGGTGTGCCATCATGCGACCTCGCTATCTGACCACCCGGGTCCACCACTAACACCTCTGTCTTCTCTGAGTTCAGCTTTAACCAACTAGAATCCATCCACTCTTGGATTTCTTCCAGACAGTTATTAAACACCGAGAGTGCTCAATCCTGGTCAGGTGCAAAAGACAAGTATAGCTGGGTATCATCTGCATAGCAGTGAAACCTCAGCCCATACCATCTTATAATGTCTCTGAGGGGCAGCATGTACACTGCGAATGACATGGGTGACAGCACTGAACCCTGAGGCACCTCACACAATAAAAGAGTTGAGCCGGAGGAATGAACCCCCAACACAACTCTTTGTGATCTCCCAGTGAGGAATGAAGTGAACCATTTTAAAACAGTTGCCGACATTCCACAGATTGACCTCAGGCGTGCTAACAACACCAAGTGATCCACAGTGTCACAAGCTGACGAGAGATCAAGAAGAACTAGAATGGAACGTCTCTTCTGATCTCTCGCCCTCAGAAGATCATTAAGCACCCAACCAGCGCAGTCTCGGTGCTGTGTCTTTACGTAAACCGGATTGAAGGATCTCATAGACATTATGGATGGTTAAATATTCTTCCAGTTGGCTGCCACTCTTTCAATAACCTTCCCAATAAAGGGAAGGTTAGAGATAGTCTGTAGTTTGAAAACAGTCTGGGTCCAGAGTAGCTTTTTCAAGAGGGTGTCACCACCGCCTCTTTCAGGGAGTTAGGAAACTCACCAGACTCTAAGGAGCACCAGACTATTTGCACCATAACTGGACCGATGGTTTCAAGACAACCCAAAATTAGGGGAGTTGGTCCAGGGTCCAAACTACAGCTGGTAGGCCGCACACTATGGATGATCCTCATAATATCCACGACTTCCAGTCGGCAAAAGGAACTCCAAGAGAATTGAGGTATTGTGAACTCGCACTGTTCCACAACATCACCCTTAGAGATTGCCAGACGCAAGCCCGCCCTGATGTCAGCCACCTTAATTGCAAAGAACTGAGTGAGCTCCTCGCACTCTACTTGCGAAAATTCTTTTCGAACTTGCAGACAGGCTGGGTTGCACAGTCTGTCTACAGTCTGAAACAACTGAGCTGGTCGATTCTGTGCAACTGCAATCTCCCTGGACAGGAATTCTGCCTTCTTATGGGTGATTGCAGATTGATAGATGGAATAATGTTCCATCAATCTAAGGTGGTCGGCATCAAGGGCGGATCTGCGCCAACAATGCTCTAACCTTTGCCCCTGTCTCCTCAACTCCCTCAATGTGCCATCAAACCAAGGGGACCTAGGGTGAAGGGATAGGGGGCGCTCACAAACAGGAGCAATAAGATCCAGGGCCCCTGTAACGACCGTATTATAGGCCACCACCAGTGCCTCTGGGTTACTGCTAGTCAACACAAGGGATGAGAGGTCAAGGACCGCTACAAGGCCCTGGGAAGTAATATTCCGTAATGGGTGGTACCTGACCATCTCCACAGGGGAAGGCCTTCTCAAGGGGGTGTAGAAATTGAACCTCACGGTGTGGTGGTCAGACCAGGTGACTGATTCCTCCCTCACATCGGATGAATCAATCCCTAAGAGGAGGACTGAATCCAAAGAGTGCTGAGATTTATGTGTAGCAGTGGAAACTACCTGTGTAAGGCCCAAAGAAGACATAAATTGGAGGAAGTAATTACCAAATTGTGAAGTTCATCGTCAACTCAGGCGTTAAATTCACCCAGAACCAACAATCTGGGTGACTCAGAAGACATATTGACGAGGAAGTCTGCTACTTCCTGTAAGAAGCGTTTCCCATCTCCGGGTGGACGGTAGGTGAGAACGATTCGAATACCTACACCTGCTACAACTGTACACTCAAAGGATTCAGCCTCACCTACTACCACATTCGTGAGGCCCAATTTAGTCTTAAAACAGACTGCAACCCCCCCACCCCTGCAGTCCAGTCTCGGGCGGTGTATCACTGAGTATCTGGCCGGAATCATGGTCTCCAATATGGGGCCTGAATTTTCATCCAGCCAGGTCTCAGTGATGCAAGTCAGGTCAGTCGAACTAATAAGATCGGCTAGAATAGCGGTCTTATTCTTAACAGACCTGGCATTGCATAACACTGCCCGAGTTGGACAAATCTCTGAAGCTGTCCAGCCTGTCTTCCCACCAAATTCAGTAGTGCCCTTGGGTATGGGCACCAGACACGGGAGACCCCGGTCTGGATTCCATTTTGCCCCAGGGCGCCTTCTGGACTTAGTAACCCCGATACGGTGGCCCCGCTCTTTCATCCTATCCTGTTCACCCACCCCCGCCCTCCACACTCTCCTACAAACAATCCCCAGCACTCTACAGTGCTGCTATGTCTCAAACTGTAGGGGAGGAGTATAAAAAGGGTGGAGGGCACGAACAGAGGATGATGAATAGCCCACCACCAAGGAGCCTGCCAGCCAGCACATGATTTAGCTCAAGCTAAACAATATACAACAAATATCTAACTAAACTAATCTAAAAACTCTAATAAGTGGAGGAATGGGGGGAAGTGGAGGAATAGGGGGAAGAAGGGTTCTGGGGATACTGAAGGCAGAGGAAGCAAACATGGGTGAGGAGGGGAACAGAGTTCAGAGCAGGAGAGAGGGCTGGTGATGGGACGATGATCCGACATAGGTGGAGGCAGGAGAGAACACCAAGGAAGCGGGAAAGGGGAGAAGGGAAGAGACAGGGGTGACCACGGCAATGGAAAGGGGAAGGAGCAACACCAGGGAAGGGAAAAAAAAACAGAGAGTGAAGGGAAAGGGAGCAAGGGAGTGAGCAAAAGGAGGCTCAGTCCACATTTCACAACACTCTAAATGGGGAACTGCCATGGGAGACTGGCCTTTATTAGGGATCTTGGAGGAGCTGTTCCTGCACATTTAATCTCAGGCTTTAGCCTTCCTAGAGTTGGTTAATGGAACATTATAAAATGGAAAGAAAACTTCAGTCTCCCAGTTGGTTGGCAAGTCATGTGAAGGTATGTTAATCCCCAATACAAGCACAATTTGAAGCTTGCTTTATGCAATCACACTGCAAATTATAAGCCACGTCACTCATCCCTGATATCACATTAATTTTCAACAAAAGCACAGTTTAAAACTTATTTTAGGTAAAACACATTACAAATCATGAACCACTTCACTCATCCCGGACTGCCCTGGACTGTTGCCAAGTATCCAAGCCGCCATCGTCTTGGTCTCCCTGTCATGAGCCCTAAGACAGCAAGGTACCCCAGGACCTACATTTTTGAAAGATGCAGCTGCACAGACTACATTTAAATTATGAACCAATCAGCCACCGAAGTGGCTGAGAGGGGGCGGTCTGAAACACCATCATAAGCCCTTCTGGCTCATGCAGTCCCCCTGAGATCAGTCCCAGCAAGAGTGGCACAGCAGGAGTGGGAGTCCTTGATGGGGAGTCACCAGAGGGGAGATATCAGGATGCCAGAAGACTCTACCCATGGCCCCCTCCTGTGGATGTCTATAAGTGTTGTCTGCTATACTTGCTTTTCATTCATAACATTCTATGCCTAAACGTCTGCTGATAGCTGTGCTCTGAAACTGCTTTGTAAGGTTATCTGCTTGCCTCATGTATATATTATGTATATATGGGATACATGATGGGCGACTGTGGAATACGGCAAATATTAGCATGACTGCAGAATGAACTGTTATAATATCATAAGTGGCAAAGCCATGAGTGATATTATCACAGTTCGCTCTGCACGAGTGCTAATATTTGTCATATTTCACAAGTCACACATCATGTGTGCGATTTATACAATAGGGCTCCGTATTCTGCTGGTTTTACTTTTTTTAGTAATGTGCGTTTGTTATTTTTGTTTGGGCAAGTCAATGGATATTATTCTTCTTCCGCATTGTTAGGTTTGTTTGACAGACAGGTTTGTATGTTTTTACTGGTTTGTTTTTTGGCGTTACAGGAAAAAGTGCAGTTTGATGGGTTGTGCTATATTTGTGGGAGGGGGTATAGGTTTTGTTGTATATGGCATCTATATTCATCAGTTTGCAACTGTTAGGTACTGTGCCTTTTTTACTAGTCTTTTTAGAGTTTGCAGTAAACTTTTTTGTTTTGTTTTCTGTTTTCTGTATGCGTGACTAAGGAAGGCTGTGGTAGAGTTCTTGGGTGGGCGGCATTATGAAGCCAGTGAAGAATGCAGGGAGGTTTCTCGGGACCAACCAGACAGTGTTGCAGCACTTTAGGGGTTGTGAAGGTTAGTTATTTCTTAGAAAATGCTGGTTTTATGTACTGTATGGCTCTGAGAAGTGTAAAGATGGCATTTGGGGTGCAGAATAATGAGAGGAGTGTGAGTGTACTCTGTCCATTTTTGTATTACATATGGACCGTGCAGCATTCTTGTGAAGCTATGTAAGGAGTGCTGGCTACTGGGGAGGGGCTGACTTGTTCAGTATGTGGATAAATGGTGAGTGACGTATCTGCTGTGTGTATAAATGTCAGATTTTACATTTACACCTATAGTGTCTACATCATCAGCTCGTTTATTCCACTAGGGTGAAAATAACAGGATTTAGCTCACTTAGTTATCCCTCAGCCCTATTGTGTATATAAATATATATACATATATATACTTTGTAAGGTACTGCTGCTTACCAGTGTGAAGTTTCTGTTGTATTACTAGTGTCAGCCTCAGTATGGACTAATGTATGCTTACTACCTTGGTATCAGATTTAATTTTACTTAGGTGTGTTTGTAGCTATACACACTACTGGTTTCACTTATTATGCATACTGCCTCCTTAAATTACCTCCTGTCATTGCTTTACTGGTTTTCACCTGCTTCGGGATCTGCAGTGCCTTGTTTTGTCTCTGCCTACCGCTTCCCATTGTATATCCTATTTAATTGGTCTACTACTGCATGTAGCTTCTTTGAATCTTGCTGTTACTGTGCATATCGCTAAGATATCATTATTGACTATTGTATTTACAGTAAATCCTGCTAATTAGTTCATAGTTAATTGTTGTACTTTGCAACCCTCTCACTATTTCTCCCTCTTCTGCCCCCCCATCCCTCTGGCTTGCCTTCAATTCTCTGCCCCCCCCACATGCCATACATTTATACTACTCCTTTCCACCTATTTTCCTTTCTCCCTTTACCTCTTCTGCCCCACTGTACTGCTTACTCGCACTGCTCATACCTATCCTTCTGCACCTTCTTCTTGGCTATTGCTCTTATTCCTCATATAGGGTACCCCTAACTTTTCTATTCAACTCTGCTCTGTCCTACTTGCCATTCTCTCACTTTCTACCTGCTTTTCCCTCTCTTCTCCTCTTCATCGTCTAGCTTCATCATCCTTTTCCCTATCCCCTTCATATACTTCTATCTCTTTAGTTCTCCTCCTCTAACTGGCCAGCATTTTCTCCCCTATCTGATAACCCATCCTTCCCCTTCTTGCTTCTTCTGACTTTCTAATATATGTTCATAATCACCCTTTTTATCCTTCCACTCATGTTTATCATTGCCTCCCTCCCACCTCCCATTTTTCCTTTTCATCCACCGTCTTTCTTGCTCTCCCCTTTCCCCTCACCCATTCTACCCTCCTCCTGCAACCCTCTCTTTCCCACTTCCCCAGGCTTCCTGCCTTCACCCTCCTCACTTCCTCTTACTTTCACCTTGTAACACTCAGATCTTTTCTTCACGCTAGCCCCTGCTCTCCTCCACATCCAAACCACACCTCACCCCTCTTGCCACATAAATGCTTCTCTATCTCTGTTAAGTTCATTGACTTGCTGCTACTGTTAGTGGCATGGAAATATTGAACCCAATCCCGGCCCCATCCACTCACCTCCCACTTGTCTCCCCAAAGGTTTGAGAGTTGCTCATATAAATACCTGTAGCCTCTTTCCAAAGATAGATCTGCTGTAACTTCTTATGGTTACCTCCAGCCAGATGTGCTAATTATGTATGAATCTTGGCTATCCCCCAAGATCCCAGATACTGCTGTTGCCATCCCCGGGTACACTTTTAACTGGTAGGATCATGCTAGGAGGGGTGGTGGCATTGCAATCTACCTATCTTCTGCTATCCAGTTCACTTCTGTTCTCTCAATCACTTCTCCCACTGCTTATGAATAACTTCTCTTCAAACTCTCTCTCCCTTTCTCAGACCTTATTTTCATGGCCACAGTATATTGCTGTCCAGGTCTATCCCCCTAGTCTGTCATTGAATTTGTTACTACTGTCTCCACTCATGCCTCATGTGAGGAATTGCTCATTCTCTGGGACTTCAATATAAATTTTCTATACCCCTCTCAAATTAAATTCTGTCAGAACACTAAGTCCCTTCAACTCACGCAAGTGATCTCTGACCCTATCCATTACAATTATGAATCTTCTAATCACTCCCTCCTTGAATGGGCATTTACCTTCCACCCCCACCATATCTCTGCTGCTGGTACCCTCTCTGACACCCCAGTGAACACCACATGGTCTACTGTGTGAGCAAGATTCACTATCCCAAGGCCCCCCACAACCCCCTCCAGATCTGGTCTTTCCAG
This sequence comes from Neoceratodus forsteri, assembly GCA_016271365.2. Classification (NCBI taxonomy): domain Eukaryota; kingdom Metazoa; phylum Chordata; order Ceratodontiformes; family Ceratodontidae; genus Neoceratodus; species Neoceratodus forsteri. The sequence continues at coordinate 1,321,780,786 of CM028132.1, forward strand.
ACCTCTTCTCCCTACATGCTGACTTGGTGGATACCACTCCGGTTGCCCATTTCATCTGCCACCAGCAACAATTCTGCCCTCCAATATTTCAGTGCTAAATTCATGTCTATTTGGAATCAGCATGCCCCCTCTCCCAGGTGAACCAGAGTCCATGGTTCCCATCTCCCAGGATCTCTGCAGAACTATTGGCCTACCTGCATGCATGAGACCCTGCCTGGATGACTCACAAGTCATCTGGCTCCCTCCTTAACTTAACCAGGTACAGGGTCCTCCACAATGCCTGTACCAGAGCTACTAGGCTTGATAAGGTAGAGTAATGTGCCTCCACCTGCCAGAGAAACCCTAACAACCCATCTAAGTTTGGAAGGACATCCATGGCCTCTTCTGACCCCTACCCAGTCCTCCCCCCTCCCCAGGTCTCAAGGAGGGTGACATCCCCATTTCTGGCTCCTCCTTTGTTTCATCTGAATTTCAAGTCATTCTTTACCTCCTGAGCCTCCTCCCTTCTCTCCTACTTCCCCCCATACCCATCTCCCCATTGTCTCTCCCCATCTTACCACCCCTTCCCCTTGACAGACTTCTGCCACCCCTTGACAGAATATTATTTGAAGGACCTTCTGACTCCTGCTGCCTCGGTCCGCTCCCTCTGTTCCTCCTCTAGGGGCCTCCTAGCAGGTCCCAGGCTGAGATTAAAATCTGCTAGTGATGGAGCATTTAGTGTTACTGGCCCTGTCCTGTGGAACTAATTTCCTCCAGCTATTAGGGAGGCCCCTTGAGTTGAGGCTTTCAAAGCCCACCTTATGATCCACCTGTTCAGTCAGGCCTTCCCAGATCTATCTTTTTAGGCACTATTATTAGCCTAATACTTGCTCAGGCTATGCTGCATGTCAGCTGTTATGATTAGCCTGATGTTTTATATATTTATCTGATTTTATTTTGGTTGTATTTATTGTTGTTACTGTTTTTTATCTACTTTTTACTTGTACTGCACCCAGAGCCTCTGGAATTGGGTGCGTAAGAAATAAAACTTGCCTTGCCTTGTCCTTGCCTTCCCCACCTTCTCTCCTATCACTTCTGTTGTCTCCTTCAAGGCTTGCCTTGCCCTTAACCTTCTTAAGAGCAGGAGCCCTGATGGGCTTGTCTTCTCCAGCTCTCTGCTTCTGCTATTGCTATACCACTTACCTCCCTTCTCAATCTCTTCCTCCCTTGTTTCCATTCCTGACTCCTGGAAACATGCTACTGTCATACCCCTCCCCAAAAGGTGTTTACTCCTCCTCTACCATCCTGTCTCCCTACTCCCTACTCTTGCCAAAATGCAACAGCACCTTGTGCTGACCCAGCTCTCCTCATTCCTTGACTCTTCCTCTTTCTTCACCCCTTTCCAGTCCAGGTTCCGAATTTTTTTTTATTTAAGTAAATCAGATAATACCTTTGAGCATTAAATGCTCATTTACAAAGGTTCCTAGTCAGTTACAAAGAGGTACAGCAATTCAGGGTGTATAAAGAAGGTAGGTTACAATACAACAGTTTAGGGTACATACAGGAGATAACTTTCAATTGGCAACAAGCTGATGTTTATTTACATAGGTTCCTCATCAGTTTCAAGAGGTTAGCAGTTCAGGGTAGATTCATAAGGTTGTTTAACAGAAGGCAACAGGCAAAAAACAAACAACCATGTAGGCACTGTCATGACTGCATTCACTCAAACATGGATCAGGGTCTTAGCACCTCCTCCATCTTTGTTGACTTGACCAAAGCCTTTACCACTGTATCTCACTCCCATCTCCTTGTCAAGCTCAAGGCAGTGGGCCTCTCCAACTCCTCTACCTTTTGGTTCCAATCCTATCTCATGGGCAGGTCTTAATCTGTGCAAACTGAAGATTCCATTTCCCCCCACCCACTTAATATTAACACTGGTGTCCTTCAAGGATCCGTCCTTGGCCCTATACTATATTTTGTCTTCCTGAATGACCTCTCCACTGCCTGCTCCTCTGTGTCCATCCAGATGTATGTGGATGACACTGTTCTGTTTGCCTCTGGGTCCACCCCCTCCGATCTCACACCCAGGCTTCAGCATGACTTCAACATCATTCAGCTCTGGTTCCATTCTAATCAGTTATCCCTAAAAGCAAAGAAAAGGGTTTCTATGACCTCTGGTGTTTGGTAGAAGCCCACTAGGCTTACTGTTCTCCCATCGTTCCATGCCCTAGAAAGGGCCACCATCAATGATGTTACTTCCTATAAGTACCTCAGGGTCTGGCTTGACCAGCACCTTGACTTTTCTGGGCATGTGGATGCCATACACAAAAAAACTAACCCAAAACTGGGAGCATTATACAGGACTTGAGGTTGCATTCCTCTTCCTGCTCGCTGCACAATTTGTTTATTTCTTTAGTTATTTATTCAGTCATTCATTCATTTGTTAACTGGGTTGGTGCACTGATCCAGGGACCTTTTTCAGGCATGGCCCAGGCCAGAGATTGGGGGTTAGGTATGCAATCCCAACATACTAATTCCTGACAATTAAAATCCCATCACTGGATTCCTGACATAACAGATGCCTGACATATGCTGTGCCCATCTCACGAAATTCCAACTCAGACTAGAATGCTTGTGAAATTAGAAGACCAATTTAAAAAAAACAACAGTAAAGACACCTTAACAGTTAACCAGAGCTAGTAAGATTATCTTTGCCTAAACTTGGTGAAATTGTTAAAGAGAAAAAACCTTTTTCACAGGGAAGGCGCAAACCCGATGAACAAAAATCAGGGCAATTGCATCTCGCCACCACCATATATAAACGAAAATAAATTTTGAAGTACTTTCTAAGCTCTGGAGGGAGGGGGATGGACAAGTGACCAGAAGCCCCACAGTGCCACCACCACGGGGAAATCTCTCAAAGGGAGTTTAGCTCCTAATCCCCCTCTCCAAGGACCATGAGCTCAGGGCTCAGAGAGGCACCATAACTTCTATAAACCAGATTCCCAAAAAGTTCCCAGCACCCAAAGATAGCCCTTGTAATAAAGCTACATGCTGCAGCCATCTTAGGCAGAGTGAGTTTTATAATTTGATTTCAATCTAAGAGGGCATTTGGCTTTAAAAAAAAGTGTCCAGCCTCCAGCAGGGTCACATCTGCCTATTTCCAGATATCTACTGGTTTCTATGTGACTAAAAGTATGGTCTGCTGAGGCCTCCCCACTAAGCAAAGCTGTGCCATGGTCCATGCCTTCTGCTCTTGCTGCACATAACAGCCTAAATGAAAAGTCATAGATGGTCTGTAGAGGATTTAACAGAATTGCTGCAGTCAGAGCTGCTCAGATTCATAAAGTGATAAAGGGTACGTCTTCCATCACCCTAAACTACTGCCCCCCCCAGGAAGCAAGCATAATTGTGTGTTGCTCCTTCCTGCCCTCATGCCTTCAGATGGCTATGACAGTTTCCAGGGACCCAGCAATTGCAAAATCCCAACACTCCTTGCTTATGTCAGTCCTCAGAAAGTAATAGCCCATTTTGAGTTAGGGCAGTTAGGATGGATTGGATTGCTTATGCACTGGAGCAGCAACAAACAAAATTACTTTAAATTATATCTCGGGATTTAGGCAGTGGGGTATTTAATCTGTTGGGTAGTAGAGCAGTTGGGATTATGGTGATGGGATTTTTCATGTTGGGATTTTGCATGTCGGGATTTGGTACAGATCCCGAGACTGGCTCATACAGTGAAAGGTTACAGTAAGGACAATAAATGAAACAGAGTTGAACAGTAACTGAATCGGGCAAGTCAGGTGACATGCAGTGGAGAAGCATTAACAAAATAAGTAAAAATAAGGGATATATCAGACAAGGTGATCAATAGAAAAATATACAGTGTTTAGGCAACAGCAGCCACTGCTCAGCGGAATCTGCAAGTAGAATCAATGGAATATAATACACAATGAACAGATTATTTACAAGGTAGCAGGCGGCAGTCACCAGGATAAGGTGATGAATGGCAAGCCAGTTTCAAAGGTTGGGAGAAGAAGATAATGGCAGGGGATCAAGGAGGCCTAGCTAGATTGCACAGCAGCTCCAGTAGCCTAGGGACAGGAGCAGGATATGGAGGACAGGAAGAGGGTCCTTAGTAGGGTGTGGAAATTTAGCATCGGGTTGAAGTTACACAGTGAAGGGGGTAGGGCATTCCAGAGGCAGGGCTCAGCAATGGAGAAGGCTTGCTAACCCTGTGGAGGGGTTGTGGGAAAACAGATGGACCAGACACAGAACTTCAGGATCAGCACAAAATCTCTGTGCGATGTTTATTGTAAACATAGAAACATAGACTTTAATGGCAAATAAGGACTGCTTGGTCCACCGAGTCTGCCCATTTCCCTACCTGTTTGATAAGCTGCAGTTCCTATTTAACCAACAGCTTACTTCTTCCTATCCCCCACCAGAATTGCCTTATGTCTGTCCCATGCATTCTTGAATTCCCCCCCAGTTTTGATCCCATGATCTCCTCAGGAAGGCTGTTTCATGCATCCACCACCCTCTCTATGAAAAAATATTTCCTTACGTTGCCCCTGAGCCGTCCCCCCTCTATCCTCAAATTGTGCCCCCTTGTTCTTGCAGTCTTTTCTGAGAGATGCTACCCTCTTGGACTTTGCTGATTCCCTTGAGATACTTGAACGCTTCTATCATATCCCCTCCCTCCTTTCCTTGAGGGTATACATATTAAGTTCCTTTAGTCTCTCCTTGTATGGCTTCTGGTGCAGACCCTGCACCATTTTAGTTGCCCTCCTCTGGACTGCCTTCATCCTGTCTATCTCCTTGCAGAGATGGGGTCTCCAGAACTGCACACAGTACTCCAGATGGGGTCTCACCAACTGTCTGTACAGAGGGATAACAACTTCCTGTTTTCTGCTGCTGATGCCTCTCTCTATGCATCCCAGTATCCCCCAGCCCTCCTTACTGCCTTCTCACATTGCTTGCTTACCTTTAGGTCATCTGATATGACAACCCCCAGGTCCCTTTCTATTTTTGTTGTTGTTAGTACTTTCCATTGGTTACTTCCTTCCCTGGGCTTTCATTTCCAGGTGCATTACTTTGCACTTCTTTGCACTGAATCTAAGCTGCCATACTTTGATCATTCCTCCAACCTTGCCAAGTCTCTTATCATTTCTACCCCCTGCATCAACCCTGTTGTCGATCTTTGTATCATCTGCAAAGAGGTGTACTTTTCCTTCCAGTCTCTCCACAATGTCACTTATTAATTAAAAAGGACCGGTCTCAGTAATGAACCCTGCAGTACCCCATTAATGACTCCACTTTCTTTGGAGTGGACTTTGTTTACTATTACTACTAAGCAATGGCATATCCCTTCTTCAGTACATTAGTTTGCAGAAACAGACTATGCATGTCTTTCCTCTGCACTTGGTCAGCAGCTACTGACCCATTGATCTACTGGTCTGTCTTTTCTAAGGAAATGAACTATCCTCTATGTTGATCTTGTATGCTTGGGTGTTGGGGAGCCCAATTACCCCCAAACAAGCTAAAGACAAAGAACCTCAGTGCAGAAGCTCTGAAGCATGGGTTACCCCAAAGGGCATTGGCAATAAAGCCAAGTTTCAAAGAAACACAACATCACACATACCCCCATAATGCAAAGCATCATGGGATATATATGCAAATCATCATTAAATTTCAGGCTGGTTCAGTTTAAAGCAGGAATGCATGGTGCCAAAAGGCCTCAAACAGTCTATAATTTACATGCATTTAAATAACACAATGTGGATTTTGTGATCTCTACACTGGTAATTTAATTTTTGTATTACAGTCCCCTGGTAATGTTTTACCTTTATCAAAAACACCTAGTGCCGTGGTATCTTCAGCATTTACAGGTTTCATGCACATAAGGTGCATACATCAAGGTATTTTATGATATAGTGCTACTGCATACTAAATCCAGCGAGGAACACAGTATTGCCCAGCACTGGCATATGTAGATGACTTGGTTTTATTTGCACTTTCTAAATCAGATTTACAAACTAAACTGAACATGATCATGTCCTTTGCTAGGGAGCATGAGTTGAAGATCAATGAAACAAAAAGTCAAATAATGATTTTTGGCTCAAAAACTTCAAAATTAAAATGGAAAATAGGGGCAGGCCCAGTGGCACTGAGGGTTGAGGCACTGGATGCCACACCTCACACCATGTAGGTGACCCAGGTTCGGAAATGGACCTGGGCTGTCAGGAGTCAGCAGGGAAGGGAGAGGATTGAGCATCCAGAGGACTGCTCTCTTCTCCTCTCTCAGGGTGGATTGCTGAGGGTGCCCGGCACAGCAGCAGCCACTGGTGGAAACCGGGGGTGGCGCAAGATGTCGAACCGCCCTGATTTGCATGGAGTTTGCCCAGTGTTACTGCAGGGTCCCACAGCGCCACCTGTAGGTCAGTCTGGCAGTGCATGATGATAGCTGCATGCTACATGTATATAGTACAGCATAGCATATTGCACCCCAGGGGGCACAGCATAGGTGCAAGTGGTGGTGGTGCTGCATGCAACTGTCACACTGTAGGTCATGCTACAGTGCACAGTGGACACTGCAGTAGCAAGGGGGCCAGTAGTGTGAGGGACACAGCAATGCCTATGGTATGTAGGGCAGTGATGACCACTGCACTGTACACAGTGACAGGCCCAATGTGCAGGTGATTACTGACAGTGTGTAGTACTGCTATGCTGTTGTGTGATCCACAGATGCTGCACCTCTGACATGGGATGCTCACAGTGACATATACATGGCTGGCTGTGTGTGCTGTGGTGTTTGTACAGCTGTGCGGTATGTGACTGGGGGGGTATGTCTGATTGGACAGGCACACTGGTATTGAGGTATTGCCAATACTGGCCCATGTACATTGCATGCTGTGTCCCAGCTTTGTGGCTGCACCTGGTCTGTGGTGAGGCCTGGCCACTGTACACCCTCCCTTTAACACCCACCATGCCCACTGTGCTGTCTGTGTCTGCTGGCATCTGTTAGTCACCACAGACATATGGTCTGCAGGTGTGTGTGTTGTATGGCCACACAACCATGGTGTCCCCTGGGGGCCAGGTCACCACTTACTGTCTGGCATCGCTGGGATTGGTGGCAGCTGTTGGCATCTGTGTGGTGGCATCAGTGAGCAGCATGTGGCCTCTGTGTATGGCTTTTTCTATGTGTCACGTTCATATGTTAGGGTCATGCAAAGCCGCGCACACAGCGCAAAGCCACAATGTCACACAAAGTAGGATTGCCCAGGGTTAAGACCAGCTTTTCCTTGGCGGTAATTTGTATCATGTAAGGGGGTGACTCTAAGTCATGCAAAACACCTTTGCACAGTGCTAGTTGCTGAATATAGCATTGCATCTGTATTCATGTTCAGTTTGCCCCTTGCATATATTGTGGTTTTGCCCAGTGCTAATGCAGTTTGCATGTGCTATTTGGCCTTTCGAATATTGCAGCTAATCCTGCACTAAACCTGTGCAAACGGGTTGCGCCCAGTGCAAAGCTTTGAATATCTGGGCCATTAACTATTATCTGTGGTAAATGGTGCAGACATATAAACAAACTTAAAATAAAATTTAAGCAAACTGCAGGCTCTTTAATGAGCTTTAATTTCAGATATGGGGGTAACTCAATATTATCGTTGTTAACTGCTCTCAAAGCTAAGTACTTTTCATAAATGATATATCAGAGTGATGTCTGGGATATGACAAAAATTGACATCCTTGAAATTCCTCTTAAGCTATATAAAGCATCATAGGGACAAAGCTCATCGGTACCAGCTGCATTGGTAAGAGAAGAACTAGGCATGTACAGCCCCAAGGCATTGATGGATGCCAAAAAAATTACACATTGGATAAAAATTCCAAGAATGCAAAATAACAGATTACGACTAATGTGCTCAGAGGACAAATTAAAATGGCAAGAACTGGACTGTAGCCAATCAAACTGTTTAAAAAACATTGATAAACCGCTTAATAAATGCAGTTCACAATTTTTTTAAACATTATACAAAGGTATTCAAATGAGTCTAAAATACAACAGATATATTACTAATAAGTTAAACTTTTACAAATCAGAGGATATAGATAAAATATGTAGAATAAAAAGCTCACCATGGTTAACAACATATGATTTAAGACATGATTACAGGTACTATCTGGATGTATTAACAGATCAGGTTAAAGAAAAGTAGACACAAAATATCGTTCTGAACTTTTTGAAAGCAAAATCACAAAAGCTCATTATTCAAAATCAATAAATCTGGCAGATAAAGTCTGCAACTGTAAAAAAACAGAACTAGAAAACTTATTCCATGTTATGTTCAATTGCACATGGTATGAAATCCCAAGAAAATATTGACTCCAACAAGTTTGGGATCTGATTCAAATCACAGATTTTGCAACATTATTGGCTGTTATATTTACTACTCAGGAGTAGTATATAATTAATAAGATGGTCTCATATTTGAAAGCCATAACATTAATCTTCTTAAAGCATTCCTAAAAATATAAAGTACAATGAAATGCATCATAATGAATTCACTGTAAAATCTATAATGTGTAACCTTGGAATGATGAGGCAGGATTAGCTACTTGAAAAATTATGTTTGATCTTAATAATGTAGCAGAATTTTATATTGTATTGTATTTTTATGCTGTTTCTTAACTTGTAAAAGGTGTATATTGTATTTCAATGTATTTAAAATGTTAAACTTTGTAATGGTCTATGACCAAACAATTAGACAACTTGAACTTTTAGGAACACAGCTTGTTGTTTTACATCAGCTCGGAGGTCACCATAATAACCTCCCTGTATGAGGACCTGAGAGGGAAAAGGAAATAAAGAGGACACTATAGCATAGTCAAGAAAGGGGAGGGGGTACCTATAGGTGGCCAACCTTATGGACTAGAAATTGTAAAGGACAGATTAGGATAAGGAATAGAGGAACTGTAGCAACAGATTTAAGAAAAGGTTGGTCCTCAAGAGTGACTGGATCTCCCTGACACATATCCCCCACCTTAAGAGGGAAGCAGTTATTTCAGACTGCTTCCTGCCTTCCTGTCCCAGGAAGGGATGGAGCTTTCACCCATCCATCTTCAGAAGCTCCATCTTAGGGTCCCTATTAACGATAAACATTCCATCATAAACATAGTGGATATCATCATTCTTTACTCAGAGGCATTAAAACACTTCTCAACAGAGAGTAACAGCACCTTCCCTGCACTATTGACTTTTAGGGAAAGTCCATCATATTTCATTGATATCAATTCCTCCAACATATCTAGGCATGAAATCAGCATTTACATGTTTTGTCCCTGCTCTGTGGGACACAGTAAATCGATAGGGCTGAAGAACTAAGTACCACCACATTATTAACATACTAACATACTATTTTCCAGCAGATTAGGCCTTACGGTCTATCGAGTCTGCTTGAACCTTAGATCCTTAGTTGGGTGCAGATGCCCTCCCATCCCTTGTGCTCCAGAAACCCCTATCATCCATCCTCACCCCCCCCGGGACAGGCCATCATCTGATACATCCACTTTCTGTGTCTGTTCCACCCTCTCTTGAAGCCCTCCACTGTGGATCTCTGAATCAGCTCACCTGGTAGTGCATTCCAGGGGTCCACCACCCTCTCATTGAAAAACCTCCTCCTCTTTTCACCCTCACCCTTCCACCTTCCAACTTCAAACCATGCCTTCTGGTGATACCTCCCTGCTTTAGTCTAAAGATCCCCTCCATGTTTACCCTATTTATTCCCTTGAGGTACTTGAAGACCTCAATCATGTCCCCCCTGTCTCTCCTCTCCTCCAATGAAAACAGGCAGAGCTCCTCAAGTCTGTCCTCATACGTCAAATCCCCTAGCCCTCATATCATCTTAGTTGCCCTCCTCTGTACCCTCTCCAGGAGCTGTGGTCTCCAGTACTGTACACAGTACTCAAGGTGTGGTCTAACCAGTCCATTGTACAGTGGCAGAATCACTTCCTTGCTCCTAGAGGTGATCCCCCTTACGATGCATCCCAACATCCTGTTTGCCTTGCTAGCCATTCTCCTGCACTGCTCAGAGTTACACATACATGCATCCACCATGACCCCTAGGTCTTTTTTCCCGATTGAGGCCTCCAGCACCTCCCCTCCCAGGGTGTACCTGTGTTTAGGAGTTTCCCGACCAAGATGCAACACCTTGCACTTGGTGATATTGAAATTTAATTTCCATGTGTGAGCCCAGCTTCCAGGGTGTCCAGGTCCTGCAGGCCAACCTCCTCTTCTCCCTCAACTACTGCTCCCATCTTGAGTCATCCATGAAGAGACTCATTTCACACCTATACCCTCCCTGATGTCTGATATGTATGCATTAAACAGGATGGACCCAGGACCGGGAACCCCTCATGGGTATCCCACTACCAACCTCTCTAGGGTTGAGAGCTCCCCACAGACCACTACCTCTGGGTGCATCCAGCTAGCCAGTTTTCAATCCATCTGACCATCAAAGGGCCTACTCCTAACTCCATCAGTTTCTCCACCAGACCATTGTGGGGGACAGAGTCAAATGCCTTGCTGAAGTCCAAGAATAATACATTCCCAGGCTTTCCCCTGTCCAGTTCTGATGTTACCCATTCGTAGAACTCCACAAGGTTGGTTTGACATGATCTACCTGGCACAAACCCATGTTGCCGACTGTCCAGACCTCCCACCTCCTCCAAGTACTCCCCCAATCGTTCCTTTATTATACATTATATGGGGATTTTTTTTTCTCATTTGGTGCAACCAGTAAAGGGGGTCATGATCAGTTACAACCTTAAATTCAGCCCCCTACAAGTAATATTTCAGAGACTCAATAGTCTACTTCAGTGCTAAGCATTCTTTCTCTATTGTAGCATATCTTCTGTCCCTCTCATGTAGCTTCCTGCTGATATGCATGACCAGCTGTTCTTCCCCATCTATTTTCTGAGATAAGACTGCCCCAATTCCATTCTCTGATACACCGATTTGAACCTCAAACACTTGGTTGAAGTCAAGGCTTTTCAATATAGGAGCTGTACATAAAATGGCATTGATAGTCCTAAAAGCCTTATCACAAATATTTGTTCACAGAGCCTTGTTTAGGCACTTCTTTTTAGTGAGATCAAAGGACTGGCAATGGCTGAGAAATTAGGAGTAAATCCCTGGTAATAACCAGCCAGGCCTAGGAAAGATCTCTTGTGATTTTTCTGTGGCAGGTATTGGGTTGTTTGCTACTGCTGTAACCTTCTCTACCTCGGGCTTCACTTGTCCGTTGCCCAAAATGAACCCTAAGTATCTTGTTTCTGTCTTCACTAGGGCACACTTAGCATGGTTAATGGTCACTCCTGCCTTCTTTATTGCTTGCAATACCTGGGAAAAATGTCTAACATGGGATTCCCAGTCAGGGCTGAATGTGACCACAGTATCCAAATAAGCCATACACTATTCAGTGTGTGGTCTTAGTATGTGGTTCATAAAATGCCGAAAAGTGTCTGGGGTCCCATGTAGACCAAATGGCATTGTGACAAACTGGTATAAACTGATTGGGATGCTAACTGTGGTTTTAACTTGTGTATCAGTTGACAAGGGGATTTGACAGTATCTCTTATTAAGGTCAAGGGTGGAGATATACTGTGCATTGCCTAACCTGTTAATGATGTCATCTATTCAGGGCATCGGCTGGCCGTCAAATAGTTATGCGTTGTTAAAGCTACACTGTCAGATTTTTATATGAATTCTAATTTGCTCAGATTAGCACTCACCATTCGAACCCAATCTGAAACGCTGCTCTTTGGTTAACTCCCTTTATTTTCTCCAGTTTTTTTGTGTATTTATTTATTTATCATAAAATCAACCTAAAAGTCTGCATTTTGTCCGTGTTGTAGCCCTGCCTTTGTTCCAAATTTCCTCTTTAGAAACCAACGTGCACATTCACGTTACTGGCTCTAATGAGGTGGGGGATGTGCTTGACCCTGTCCACTAATTAATAGCTACTTCCTTCCTGCCCTTCCTCCACCTGTCCCTTTAAATTTTGGTCACCATTTGTCTCCCTTTAGTATTGGCCTGTCACCTGTGTTGAACTCCGCCTCACAGAGCTGTCATCCAAAATCCTCCTTGCTGTCCTTAGAATGCCTCGGCGATTGGTAAATTCACTTTTTATTTATTCCCTCTTGTGTTCATTTCTGCCACACATCGATTATTAATTTGTGTAAGTGGTTTATAAATCATGTTGCCCTGTGTATTTAATTTGACGCTTCGCAACTATGTTTATTTTAAGTTTATTTTCTACCTGTAGTGGAAGCCCTTGTTTTTCTTTATGCTGTTCCAGTATCGTGCAGCCCACTCTCCCGTATTCCTCATAATTACATCTGTCATTGCCATTCCGTCCTTCTTATTTTTTACAATATAATGTAATTGTTTCTATTCCAATGCGTTGGCAATTTTCTGCTTAGGATACCCATGTCAGTATATGTGCATTGTGCTTCAGCACAGTTAGTCCATGTCAGCAAGGGATCGCAATGTTTCAACTGCTCAAAAAAAAAAAAAAAAAAAAGGACAACGGAATGGCAAGGACAACACTAGTTCACCAACACTAATACTGCATAACTGAGGTCAAGGAAGGCATGCAGTGTGTCCCCCACCTCCGTTACTAATTTTTCACAATTCTCTGAATGCCTACAGCCATGTGCAATAATTCAACTATTTGCCGGTGAGTGGGCGACCCGACTTGCCAATATTGCGCTAAGTCATGGTCAGACCTAGGGACAGTGCTCTGCTTCTAGACATTTGCAACCTGTTGAGCAACGTTTATGCCTTTTTTTTATTTACCCCCTTTAGTTGTCAATTGAAAGATGTCCTTTGTAGACCAAATGCCATGTCCAATTAATTGCCAGGAAATGTTCACTCTGGGATGCCTGACAGAGTCTTGCCCCTTGTGGACACACCAGATCCAGTGTCCCCATTCATTTGTATCGAGCATAGGTCCCTACCACCCTATAGTTTATTATCACCACTCGTTTACCAGCACCATATACTCATTTCCCTAAACTATTTTATAGCTGGACAGCAAACCAGTGGCTCTGTGTCTCGCTATCATTCATGTCAGTCTGGTGGAGCAGTTTGAGAAAGTGGCTGTAGCTCTAAATTGGCATGCTGTCCTACTGCTGTAAGACACTAAAAAGGACATGGTCCAGTTTCACTTTTTAACACATTCCTGAAAAAGGTACTGCAACTCCGAGAGCTGCTATGTATCTGTCAGGTGTGCAGAATCCCACCAGACTGGAGGCGTGATTTGGCTACCCAGTTCCTACGCTCCCCATTGCCGCAGACAGCATACATCAAATAGACTGGTTTTGTAGGTATCCAGAGAATTCTGAAAATTAGTAATGGAGGTGGGGGACATACTGCATTCCTTCCGTGACTTCAGTTATGCAGTTCAATGTGGCAAGAAAGCTTTGCTTAGGTGTGGTTCACCATTGTGACACCTTTGAATTATACACATAATTGTGAACTAGTGTTGGTAGTGTTGGTGAACTAGTGTTGTCCTTGCCATTCCATTGTCCTTTTTTTTTCAATATAATTTTATTGCTCCTCTCCCAGTGAGTTGGCAATTTTCTAATTAGGATCCCCTTGCCACTATATGTGTATTGTGCTTCAGCACAGTGGATCCATGTCATCAAGTGATTGCAATGTTAAAACTGCCCCCCCCAAAAAAAGACGACGGAATAGCAAGGACAAAATCTAGTCATAGACATATCCCACCCTCTTTCTTGTCCACTATGACCATGGGTGAAGACCATGCACTCTTTGAGGGCACAATTATGCCTAAGTGCTCCATTTTTTTGACTTCCTGAATCACCTCATCCCTCACCTTCATGGGCAATCTGTAGGGATTTTGGTGTATTGGCTTGTCTTGTGTGGCAGCTATGCTGTGCACAATTCCTTTGGCCCTCCCTGGGATATATGTGAATATGGGCTCAAATTCTTGTAATATCCTCTGCAAATTGTTCTGTTTCTGAGGCTCCAATTCAGGGTTTATCTGGATCTCCCTCAACTGTTCTGACTACTCTAGCCTTTTAAAGGCAACTTCCAGCTCTGACTCCCTAACTTCAAGATGGATATAAAGGGAGGGGTTAGGCTTCACACCATTTCCTGAGGAGGTTCACATGGTTATTTTTCTGGGGGTCTCTTTCCTGGCATGCTAAGCTCATAATTCACTGCTCCTATTTGCCTCAAAATGGTGAAGGTGCCCTTCCATTTCATGAGCAGATTGTTCTCTGTGGAGGGAAGGAGTAACAACACTTTGTCTCCTGACTGAAATGTTTTAGTCTTCAAATTCTGGTTGTATTTTTCTTTCTGCAAGTATTGCTTCTATTCTATGCTCTCTTGTGCCAAGTTGATAAACCTCACCAGGTGTTTGCGTAACTGAGTCATGTATTCTACGACATTAAGATGCCCCACCTCCTTCCCTTCTTCCCAGTGTTCTTTAACCACATTCAGTGGCTCCCTCAGGTTCCTCCCATACAGTAATGAGAAAGGAGAGAAACCAGTGGATGCTTGAGGGATTTCTCTATAAGTGAAAAGTAAATAGGGGCGGTACTTATCTCAGTCTCTACCCTCTTCTTTTACATATTTCCTCACATTCTCTTTAATGTCCAATTAAGCCTCCATAGGAGGCCATCAGTCTGTGGGTGGTTTGGGGAAGTACGGAATGCTACCACAACCAGCGGACAGTAAAATTCTTTTAGCAGGTGTGCATTAAAATTACTCCCCTGATCAGTACATATTTCCTGGGAGATTCCCATGTGACTAAATACCTTTGCTAGTTCTCTGCTATCCTTGAGGTGGTGACAGTTCTCACGGGGATAGCTTCTGGGTAGTGGGTAGTGCAATCACATATGATCAGTACAAATCTGTTACCCTTGGAGTTCTTTTCCAGGGGGCTCACTACATCCATGACTATTCTGTCAAATGGGGTTAGTCACAATGGGGATGGGTTGAAGTGGTACTCTAGCCCTCTTTCCTGCCTGAGCTACCTTCTGACACTCAGCACATGCTTTACAATACTCAGCTATGTTCTTGTGGATAGAGGGACAATAAAATCTGGATAATATCCTATTCAGGGTGCTATCTCTGCCTACATGGCCTGCTAAAGGGATGTCATGCATCAGATGCATGATTTGGGAGCAGAATTTTTCTGAAACAATTACTTGGTCTACAACCTTTCTAGTTCTGGGTTTAGTGCATTCTCTGTAAAGTATTCCCTGTTTTACAACAAATTGAGGGGCACATTTTCCACTCCCTTCCCCACCTGTGAAAAAAAAATTAAGTGAAGGGTCTGCTTTTTGCTAATGCTGCATATCACATTTAAAAGTGTGTCCTACATCTTGCTGTACACCAGCATGAGTATCAATCCAGTCATTCTTTAGCTTCCTCTTCTCTGCCTTAGTTTTACAGTCCTTGCCATTCTCTTCAAAAATATCATCAAATGGGAACACAGATGGTAAATGCCCCTGCTTCACTTGAGCTCTGGTGGTTATGGCAACTACTGCAGAGTCCTGGATGGCATGACAATGTATAAATGAAGCAAAGTATGGGTGGTCATGCCTGATAACAATTGGCACAGGTAGGTGAGGTATCAACCCCACTTCTACCTCATGTGTCTTTTCTTGAACAATCATTTGTATGGTGGCTATAGGGTAGCAATTAGTATCTCCATGCACACAGATGACTGCTGAATCCGACTCTTTATTGTTCCCAGTCACCAGATCTGCTCACACAAGAGTCTGGTGGCTCCCTGAATCAGTCAGCCTCATCATCTGCTTTGAGCCAATCTACACAGTAGCCAGAAAGTGACCCCAGTTCACTAAGGCTATGTAAGCTGTCTCTTTCTTTATATAGGACAATTTCTTACATAATATCCCTTCATTTGGCACCCATGACATATAATTTCTGCTACTAGAATTCGCCCACCTCTCTCTCTGCTCTCCAGTCTTGTTTCACTGGGGCTGAATTTGACAGTTTATAAGTAAAAGTGTTCCTTACCAGATTGTTGGTGGTTGCAGCTGCTGATGTCCCTTGGAATCCTCTGGGTCTGGATGGCCAGGCTGACAGGAAGTTTTCTGCCAACATAATGGTTTTATCCATGGAATCATGCTTATGCTCCCAAACCCAAAGTTGTACATCCCAGGGTAAAACATTAATAAGCTGTTCAACAATCACTGCCTCCAGAAGTTGGTCTTTGCTCTTGTTATTCATTTGCAACCATTTGTAGCAGAGTTCCTTAAAATGGGTGTAAGTCTCTCAGGGGTATCCAATGACTGCATTTTGAGAAACCTAAACCTCTGGTGATAGGTTTCAGTGTTCATATCACAGCACCTGAGAATCTCTTGCTTCACATGGTCATAGTCCTCTGCCTCTCAGGAAGCCTATGTGGCTATAAACCAACTGGGCAGTGCCTGTCAGGTGTGGTGCCAGTCAAACAACCCACTGTTTCCTTGGCCATTTACATGTTCGAGCTATCCTTTTAAATGTTGTGAGGTAGGCTTCAGTGTCATCACTATCCAATAGTTTGGACAGTGTAATGTTTTTTGGGCTACTGGTTCTGTTTGCCCTGCATTGATGGCATGCAAGACCCTCATGATATCTGCCCATTTGGCATCTTGTTTTCTATGCTTGATGTCTCTATCTCTCTGCTTAATGTCTCTATCTCTTTCCATCTGCACCTGTTTTATGCAGAGCCATTTCAACAACTCCCCTACATCCTCAGGTGGAGCATCTTCAGGAGGAGGTAGATCCCTTGATTCTTCCTTGTACCCTTGCATCTCTTCATCATCTTCAGGCTTGGTCTTCCTCCAGACTCTCAGGTCCAGTCCAGGCAGCAGCTTCTCTCCCAGTCTGTCAGCCATGGTTCTGGTCAGAATTCCATGGACTTTCTTCTCTGGTGACTCCATGGTGAAACACTTAGACAGGGTTATATGTGATCCAGATAAGGAAAATTGCGCATGTTCAAGTTTTAGCGGTGCAAGGATCTCACACATCACAATCATGGCCTGTAACATTCTGGCCAGTGGGGGTATTAATCCCCTAGTGATTCTTCATGTTGGTATCAATGATTTTCTGCATGCAGATCTGTTGAATTTTAAACAAGATTTAGTTGTTCTTTCAAATATTTTAGTGGATATTGGATGTGAGATATTATTTTCCGAAGTCTTGCCTGTTCCCAGAGCCTCAACTGAGTTAAATAATATTATATAGTATGCATGTTTAATAATTGGCTCTGTGTGTGGTGTCTCTGCCAAAATCTGGGATGTCTCACCCACTGGGAAGAATATATTGGAAGATCTGATGTGTACAGTAGGGATGGATACATCTAAACCACAAGGGGAACTTACTATTGGGCCATCATATATTAAACTACATTGATAAACTTTTAAACTGATTAATTTGGGAGAGAACATAGTCTCTCCCATTAAAAGTTTGAAAAATAAAAACACTTATACAAAAAATTTAAACTGTCTTTATTTTAATGCCAGGAGCATATCAAACAAATTAGATGAGTTAAAGGTATCTGTAATAACTGATGATGTGGGTATTGTGTTTATTACAGAAACATGGGGGGATGATTTATCAAGTTTGGATGTTTCCTTGCCTGGTTATATATTGTATAATTACAACAGACAGAATAGAAAAAGAGGTAGAGTTGTCATCTTCCTAAGGAACTCTATCCAAGTCATTGATATTTCTAATAAAGTCAAGAGCCCCATCAGTATATTGGAATCCCTGTGGATTAACGTAATGGTTAACAATACTCAGCATATTATTCTAGGTGTCTGCTGTCACCCCCCGAGTGCCCCCAAATTAATATTTGGATATAATTATTAAGATTAATACTACTTGTGCTGTTGGAGATATTGTACTCACTGGAGACTTTAATTTGGTAGATATTGATCGGACTAAGTTGACAGTGGTTTCTAATTCTGGTAAAAAGCTAGTTGATATATGTCAGCAATGTAATCCAACACAGGTGGTGAATCATCAAACCCGGGTTAAAAAATCTCTTAGATTTAGTCCTTTACTATAACTCTGTCATAGTAAAAAATCTCACTGTATTATCACCCATTGGAAATAGTGATCACTGTTTTATCGGATTTGCTATATTTCAAGTAGTATCCATGATATCCAGTAGCTCCAAGATTTATTTATATGATAAAGCAGATATTCTTAGCATAAAAGAGGGTCTGGACAGTACAGACTGGTCTTCTGTTCTTAAGAACGCAGCTGTTGAAGAATATTTTAATACTTTACTCAATAAAATTAGTACATTGAGAAATAGTTATGCACCAACTAGAAAAAAAAATACATTCAAACAACCTATGCCAACATGGATGACTAAAGATCTGGCCATACTTATAAGGAAATAAATAGGTTTTATGCAGCCTATTTGAAATCTAAAACACCAGCTAACTGGAGTTCTTATTTATATATTCAAAAAAATGTAAAAACAGTATTAGAAGATCAAAAAAGAATTGGGACCTTAAATTAGCTTCCAATGCTTGTAAAGATAACAGTAAATCATTTTTTGCATATATAAATTCTCTAAAAAAAACCTACTTGTCAGGTGGGCCCCTTCTGATTAATGATGCTTTAATTCATGACCCACGACCCCCTTCTGATTAATGATGCTTTAATTCATGACCCACTTGAGATGGCCAACTTATTCAATGTATTTTATTGTAATGTTTTTCAGAAGAAACGGATGTCACAGTGGATAACTCAATTGATAGTCACATATCTATTTCTGAAATAGATGTCCGTACTAAACTAGTTGGGCTTAAAAGAAAAATCAGTGCATCTTCTGATGATGTGCCTGGTCATTTTTTATATTTACTGGCCAATAGTTTGTCATTGCCTTTAAAACTATTATATGAATATTGTTTGAATCAAAATGATGTCCCTGATCTATGTAAAATAGCATATGTAATTCCCATCCATAAAAAAGAACCTAGAAATCTTTGGGAAAATTATAGACCCATAAGTCTGACTTCATCATTGTGTAAAGAACCGGAAAATTCAATTAAGGACTTGATTACGTCTACCTTAATTGATACCGACTCAGAACAACATCGTTTTAAAAAGGGTAGAAGTTGTCTAGCCAATTTGTTGTGCTTCTATGAAGATGTTAGCCACCAATTGGATAATAAACTTCCTTATGATGTGGTTTATATAGATTTTAATAAGGCATTCAACCTTCTTCCTCACTGGATTTTATTGAAAAAAATTATACCAGTTTAATATCAATCCAATTCTGGTTAAATGGATAGCAAATGGTTAAATAAGTGAACACAGCAAGTACTTATAAATGGCCAGCTTTCAAGCTTAGGATCCATTACAAGTGGCATAGCCCAGGGTTCTGACCTGGGCTCTTGCCTTTTTCAGCTTTTCATAGCCGACACAACAAAGAATTGTCTTTCAAATACTATCTAATACGCCAACGATATCAAGATCAGTGGACTATGTGTAAATTCTGATGAAATAAAATCAACACAGAATGATTTGGATAATATATCTATGGATCTCAACCTGGGAAATGAAATTAAATCATACAAAATGTAACATCATACATTTTGGGACACAAAACCCAATGCATGTTTACACCTTAGATAAGAAGGCATTGATCAACACAGATACAGAAAAGGACCTGAGGGTCCTTGTATCTGACAATTGTGTTCCAAATTCCCAGATAAATGCAGTCATACATAGGGCAAATAGTGTCATATTTGCTATAAAGAGAAATATCAAACCAAGGGACCAACAAGTGTTGATGCCACTTTACAGAGCTTATGTCCGACTACATTTGAATTTTTCATCATAGTTTTGGTGTCTCTTTAAGAAACAGGACATTATGAAATTGGAAAAAGTACAAAGGGGATTCACTAAATTAGTAAAAGGACTGAAGGATGTACCATACAAACTTGGACTCAACTCACTTTTTTTTTTATCATAGAATAATTTTATTGTTTGCAAAAGCATCACATCCAAAGCAGGAAAACTCCTACTACCATAAGGTAGTGCAGAATAATTTACACACGCCAATATTCATCACACATAGAAATATGTTTAAAGTTCAGGACTACTCCATATAACTAATAACAACATCTTCTCCTGTCTATCTTAATGTACCATATCTTATCCATAGCTCATACTCATGCCTAGGTCACATAAGTGCTGCCTCCTCATCACTGAATTTTCGGGTTACATACACAGGCCAGCTACATAGTTAACATCCGGCCCATTTAAAAAAGGACTCAACTCACTTAAAGTGATGTCCTTATCCACCAGAAGATTAAGAGGGGATTGTCTCTTAATGTATGATATTATTAAGGATCCACAGTTATTAGTAAATCTAGGATTCTCCTTTAAAGAAGGCACTTTTAATCTTAGAGGTCACCCATTACAGGTGCAGCAGACGCGAGTCAATCTTATGGCACAAAAATACTTTTTTTCCTTGTGCATTATCAAGCCTTGGAATGCATTGCCAAATGAAGTTATTGTTAGCAGCACTAAAATAACTTTCAAAAATCGGTTGGACAGGCTTATTCTCTCACATTTTCCATTAAATTATTATTAACACACAGGAGTAATTTATGAGCCTCACTGCTCCCTAGCTCCTGATTTGTCTTAGTATGAATCTATTGTCTTAGTATGACATTTTAGGCTGGTTTAATTTAAAGCAGGACTGCGTGGTGCCAAAAGGCCTCTCAAACAATCTATAATTTACATGCATTGAAATAACACAACTGGGGTTTTCTGATATCTGTACCCCGGTAACTTAATTTTTATAATATAGTCCCCTAGTAACTTTTTACCTTTATCAAAAACACCTAGTGCCATGGTATTTTCAACATTTACAGGTTTCATACACATAAGGCACATACAGAAAGGTATTTTATGACATAGTGCTATTACATAGTAAATCCAACAATGATAAACACAACCTATTTTGCATACATTTGGAGGTCACCACAGTAACCTCCCTGTATGAGGACCTGAGAAGGAAAAGGAAAATTAAAGAGGACACTATAACATAGTCATGAAATGGGAGAGGGCTCCTATAGGTGGCCAACCTTATGGACTAGAAATTGTAAAGGATAGATTAGGCTAAGAAATAGAAGAACTGTTGCAACAGATTTAAGAAAAGGTCATTCCTCAAAAGCGGCAGGAGCTCCTTGTCACAGACCCATCCTGGTGGTTATGTGTGGATGGACAACTTGGAAGTGAGACGAGTGGCAGAGAATGTGGCTATGGGTCTTGGGGCAGCTCAAAAGGGATAGCATGGAGAATGAGGCGCTATGGATGGCATCCCCAGTGCATGTAGCAAGTAGGAGCATCAGGCTTGAGGGGGAAGCCAGTGAAGGAACTGGTAGAGAGAGCAGTGGTGCATGGAGAGAGGGGTGTGAAGGGCAAAGCAGCAAATTCAGTTGTAAGTGGTGTCCAGCTAGGACTGATTGGCAGTGGAGGTAAAGGAGTACACTGGACACCCATTGTTTAGGAGGGTGAGGAGGTTGCCATAGGCTATAGCAAGGTGAGCTTTTGGTGTGAAATGGTCAGTGAGGTGGTAGCAGAGACACAACTTCTGGTTTATGAGACGTGTCAGGGAAGCAATGTGGTTGGAGTAGGTATGCTCAGATATCTGAATGAGTGAACAGTGTTGAGGAATGATCCATCCAGGGCATGGACTCTGAGAAGGCTGTTGGAGTGTCCAAGTGTGGACAGTTTAGATTCTGAGTCAAATAGCATAGCCTTCATTTTAGATACATTTACCAGTAGCTTGTTGGAGGAGAACCAACAGTGGACCAGACAGAACTCGGCAGTGAGGGTGGAAGAAGGTAAAGAGAGGAAAGGGTATGGAAGAGAATCAGATCATCTGTGTAAAGGAGGGAGTGACATAATAGGCCCTCTGATGGGAGGGAGTTAATGAAAAGGCAAAAGAAGAGGGATCCAAGTATGGAGCCCTGAGGGAAGCTGACTGAGACAGGTGTTTGAGGGCTGGGAGGTGGCACTACCAAGGAAAGCGATTTGGGTTTGTCCAGAGAGGTAGTTTGTGAGCCAGGCTGTGGCGGTAGTGGAGAAACCCAGGTTACCAAGTTTAGTTATGAGGATGGAGTGGTTGACTAAATCAAAGGCCTTCGATAAATCAACGAATACAGCACCAGTCAGTTTCATCTCATTCATATTCCTAAGCACATGATTAGTGAAGCAGACCAGGTCAATGGGTGTGCTGTGCTCTTTCCTGAAGCCATGTTGCTGAGGACAAAGGTGGTTGTATTTGCTTACATGGTCAGTGATTTGGTAATTGACAGCTTTCTCAAGGAACTTACCAAGGTGGGGTATAATGGAGATGGGCCAGTAATTATGAATAATGCTAGGATCACCCAATATGCGAATGGGGTCAATTTTGACCTGCTTCCTGGCAGGGGGGACAGAGGCCTTGGTAAGAGAGAGACTAATGATAAAGGTAAGTGGGTGGGCAATGTCTTGGGCCACTAATTTAAGAAAACAAGGGGATAAACCATCACTATCAGCACTCCTTCTAGATGACAGACTGAGGAGGAGTTTAAGTGTCCCAACAGGGGACTTCCTTCCTTTTCCAGAAGATGATCCATCCCATCTTTGACTTTGGAGACATTGTATACAGTGCTGCTCCTAAGACCACCTTTAACCAGGCTACATACCCTCTTTCACTCCTTCTGTCTCTTTGTCTGGATTGTCCACCACATACATACCATTACTCCCTCTATTCTTCCCTCTCCCTCCATCCCTTGAAGCCAGATACCTCACTCATTGTGCCTCCTGTATCTGCAAATACTGGCATGGCTTGCTTCGCCCTTGTTTTACCTCTCTCCTGTCCTCCCCCTCTTTTTTCACTTACTCCCTTTGTATCTCCGGCTACTGTTTCCTTGCTCTCCCGTCTAGGAAATCCTCAGCTGGCCAGGCTGCTTTCTCCTTCCATTTCCCCAAACTCTGGAATTCTCTCCCCCTGTCTATCTACTCCACTTCTTCCCAACGCTATCTATCCTCTCTTCTCCAAAACTTCACCCTGCACTCCTGTAATTGCAAATCATTCCTTACTTTGCTCTGCTTCTCTATCCTGTATTTTTTTTGCCATCCACTACCCACTCCTCTCCCTCTTCTCCAACTCCAGCCTCCTGCCCTATCTTACACCTTCACTCCACCGCTACCCTCCCCATTAGTTCTAGCATTCCTCTCACTTTCACTGAATTGCACTTCCTACCTTTTCTCCTGCATTACTGCACTTTATATCACAAACAATATTTCTTATTTCTTGTTATTTACTGGGATACTTGTTTTGCCCTTAATTTGTATGGTTTTTTTTATTGTTTCTAATTTTTGTTCCATAATTGCTGTATACATATACCTGTCTATGTAATTATTGCCTTGTATGCTGTCATGCCCTCCTTAATCCCCTCCCCCAGGATGCATCTGGAAATGAGCTTTTGTCAGCTCAATATGTCTTTCCTGGTGAAACTTTTGAAATAAAGAAATACTAATCCCCAATAAAATCACAGCTTGGAATCTCAGTAGTTTTAGCAAATCATACTACAACTCATGGGCCACTTCTGTCATCCCTGATTGCTATCGCAATTATGGTCACTACAAAAAAGTTAATCTATGCCCTAAAATACAACTCCATTAAATAAAAAAATAATTAAATGTTGTTTCCCCTTATCATCCTTGTCTTATTCATGTATACAAATTAAAAGAAAGTGAACACTGGGGGCTGGTGGTAGAGCCTAGCAGTTAGAGTAATAAACTGTGAATGAGCTTGTACAATTCTTTTTAAACAACATCCTCATGTTATGTTACTGTCACTTACTGAAACGTTAGCCTTTGATCTGACTTTGCACCCTGTACGTGCTTAGATTGTGTAACTATTGTTAGAATTTATACCTGGAGACAGTTTTCAATTGTTTCTTGCTGTATCTGTGGAACTTATCTGTATTCTTGTTTGAGTCATATTTGATGTGGAACCTATGAAAGAGCTTTCTGCTCAAAGGTGTTAATCTAAGATCTCAATAAATAAAAAATAAATGGACATTACATCCAGTAGATCTGGGTTTGATACCCACAACCTCCACTTGCATACTTTGTGACTTTGAGCAAGTCACTTAACCACCCCTGAAAACAGGCACTTGTGTCTAGTGGGCCTTTAAAAGAAAACACTGCTTATAATTCAGTGTCTAGTGTTCCTTTGCTGACCATGACATTACTCCTCCTCCTCCTATCATTACCTGTTTAAAAAGGAAATTTATACTGTTTACTCTGCTATGGACACAGTTGAGACCCCAGCTGCATATGATGCCTTATGGCGTGTGTTGGGGAGGAACATTCTGCAGCAAAATAGTTCAGAATGTTTAATTCTATTTTGTGATAAACATGCCATCCACAGTATAGTATGTGGGGAAGATGGAGGGAAAAACAGTGTAGGGAAAGGGATGAAAAGGGAAAAGAAAGAAAGAGGAGTGGCAGGAAGAAGCAGGTAAATAGGCAGAGGCAGGCTCTAAGTCTTTTAAAAATAGTTCTGTAACTTTTAACAGCACATATTCTGGAACCAAGGATGAGTGAACTTATTCATGAGAAATTACTCCCCCACCAAAAAAGAAATTCACATACCAGTCTGATATATTTATGAATTTTAAACACAATTTTAGCCTTTCCATTCAGAATACTTAGATTTGGGTCATGCATTAGCCCAACGATAGTACACTGTGCTTCAATCCAGGAGATTTAGGTTCAGGAGGGAGCCTGGGTCATCTGTGAATAAGTTGGAATGGTTAGGAAGTATTGTTCATTTCTGTGCTTCCCCAATAAAGGGTGGGCATTGGGCAGCTCTGAGTTCCATTGACAAATTAACCCCCTGTGGTAGGCTAAGGAGGTTTTCCTCCTTCCTTTGGAGAAGTGGTGGTCCTGTAAAGTCGGCTTGGCAAAAGAGGTGGTCTGTGGACATGACATTAAAAGTGAAAACTACAGCATAAGCCAGCAGAATGATCATCTCCAGTACTCTCAGGTGCCACATTGCACACACATGCAGCTACCAGACAAACACGGCAGCACCAGTTCCCAAACCAAAAGGGCTTTAATAATGGGAGACTACAATTACAATCAGTGCTAACATTTATTTTATTCATGTATTTATTGAATTTTGTTGGCTGGGTTGGCTCACTGACACGTGTCCCTTTTTCAGGCATGACCCAGATTGATTATATTCAGCACAAAAACTGGGCCTACTGTAGTAATAAGGTTCTGTGCACAGCAGTAAGCATCTCATGAAACAAACAACAGCAGTAATAACAGTGATCATAACAGGTGTGAACATCTTATGAAAAGGAAGAAAAGCAATAATAACAATGGTAGCAACAAATACATATTACTAAAAATTGAGAATCAAAATTACAATATGCATTATTTATTTGCATAGCACAGTTCAGTGGACAGGAATAGATCAAAGTTCATAGACGACATCTGATGAATTACAGCAGTATAAGGTGATAATGAGTCGACTTAATAAGAATCAGCAGAGGCAGGTACAGCTATATTTAGAAAGGGGACACTCTGAGCTGCCTTTCAAAGGATAAGTTACATGCTTCTCTTGATGGAAAGAGGGAGCTTATTCTAGAGCTGGAAGACCTTGTATGAGAAGAAGCATTGGCCTGCTGTAAGTCAGGACCCTAGGGACCTCTAGTAGAGGAAGAAAGGAGATGCTTCCTTTGGGGTTTATGGACAGGACATCTGAAACTAGGGAAGTTGCCAATTAGCATCTTATTGGCCAAGCATTGGGTAGTATAGTCAAATCTCTTTTCTGGGGGGTGATGGTGGGGGGAGATCAGTTGAGGGAGGTTGAGGGAGACAAGGACATTGCATTGGTGTTCTCTATTGCCAGAGGCCAGAGCAAGCCTACCATTTCTGTGGTACAACTTCATCTTGTTGAGTTCAGTGCTTTTCAGAGAGGAGAATATAGGGTGTTAGCAGTTTGGGTAGCTCAACCAGATAAAAACATGGATTCCTTATCTGCTGAGTCTCCATAATCCATATTACTAGTTGAATCAGTGGACTGCAGGGCTTCGATTGATTCCATTGATAAAGTACTATGAACCTACAGTACATCTGGTAAGGAATCTCTTAACTGTGCGGATCAAACCAGTAACACTGCTGTGTGTTTGCACTGTCTGTGACAAAAGTAGCTGTGCAAGCTGGGTCAGGTCTCAGGGTTCTGTAGTAAGCCCTATAAGGGTGCTGTAACAGGAGATAAATAGCTCGATAAAACTTCTTAGCAGGATATGAAAGTAAGGTTATTTTTAGGTGGCATTGTGAACTTGTTTTTAAAGCACTGACTTTGAAACCAGGAGATGGTAGATTCAAATCCTGCTACAGCCAAATACTACCTGTGTGACCTTGGATGAGTCATGTAATCTCCAGGTGTCAGCTGCAGAAATGAGTAGAAGCACAACCCCATTGGAAACAAGATGTTGCATCTCAGCTGTGCAATGCAGGTAAAGTAATTAAAAAAAAAGATGTATTTATTTATTTGATCTTGCTAACTGGGTAGGCCCTTGAGAAACAAGTGTCTGTTTTTAAGCACAACTTAGGTTGGGATATTATAATACACATACAAGTCATGCAACAGGTATATAATATGACCTAAACATTATAAAAATATATAGACTGGGTTGGGCACATTCTGCATCCTGATTGGCTGAGAGGTACCTTTGATTGTGTCCTTACCATTGCATATTGTGCCAACCAGTACCTCATCAGCAGCCAAGATGTTTCACAAGGGAAATTAGTGTGCCATTGTCTATATTTTAAATTTAAGAGGACCAGCCTGGGTGACCTGGAGAACACTCCCTCCCTCTGACACACACACACACACACACACACACACACACACACACATGCACAACATTATCCAATGTACATCAGTTTCACCCCAAAAATTGTAAAATCAAGATATAATCTATGTTGGTCTGGAAAACAAAATAGACAGCAATGAAGTAAGCGATGCACGTGCCACTAGGATGTCGCTTTGAAATCGAGAGCCACCCCCCCATTAACATTTTAATTTCCAAATTCCACCTCTATCAGTTTACCTCTCTAGAACATAACACATAATATTATATGTATTTACCAAGTAACAATTCAAACAGCAGTAACTTCCACAAAGCACTATGAACAAGAGTACCAACTATGGCAGGTGACATGGGACACATTCACTTCCGGTCCTCTGAATAAAACTCGCTGGGCATTTACTCAGTCATCAAAAGACAAAGCCAAAATAAGAAATGTGGGGGGGACATATTATGGAGGATTTTGTATGTGTGTGTGTGTGTCGGGTGGGGGGAGGCAGACAGGCACCACAGCCCTCTAGCAGATTTTAATGAAACATGCCTATTACATTACAATGACAAGGACTACTTTGTGGTTGCTGTTGATATATTTTTAATCTTTTTATGTACACTTTTTAGGTGCATTTTTTAATAAACTTTTTTACTGGGGGACCCATTTTATAAGCTGAATAAGATACTCTGAGGTGTGGTTTATGGCCTAATAAGAGTACTTTGCAGGTGCTAAAGGCACTCAGTGCAAGAGCCTCATACCTCATTATGGACCTGGAGTGTGCTCTTATCAGGCCATAAACCACACCTCATTGAGTCTCATTCGTTACATGAATTACACAGAGGTAATACCGTTGGTACAATTATACAGTACTTACACAAGTCTTACTGCACAAAAAATGAATTTGTTTTATAAAAGATAAAAAACATACGTTTTTAGCTTACCCCTCACCACTTTCTGCAATAGCATGACTATTGTTTTGAAATTAAACCAAATTTTAATGAAATGTCTTAATTTTTATCCTAAAAAAATATTTTAATTGTTATTAATGTTAAATCAAAGATACAAAACATTTTATAAGCACAATACTACACACAAGGGTATGGGTTTTGTTGTAATAATTGCATCTTCATGAGGTTGAAGGCACTTGTACCTAACAATTCACCAGAGCATGGAGTTATTTTAGTACAACCCACACTCTGTTACAGTACGTCTTATTTCTTAAACAGTACCCTTAAGCATCAGTCAAAGTCTGTGTTATTTCTGGTATACTAACACGTTTTTAAAGATTCAAATAAGGACATTTTCAGTTTTTGTTTATGTTAAGTTTAAATATGGCAATAGTTAAATATTTAGCATTTAATTGAGGGATAGCATGCCAGAGGCTAAACAGAGTTTAAATGGAATATATAATGTGAATACACACTGCACTGATGTTGCATTCTAAATAGAGGTTGTAGGAGCTGAATTTTGAGTTTATTCAGATTACGTGATCTAATTGGTGATTCATAGTTCAATAAGCTCCCATTTCAAAATTATGATTAGCTAAACAATCATAAGTTTTGCATAATAATTTACATTTTTATTTGAGTACCTAACCTCTAGGATTTCTATATTCCAACAAGATCCATGAAGCATCCCTGTGACATAATAACTGACCATTGGGGTGCTTAAACAGTTTCAGAAATTCAGTCACAACTCAAAAAGACAATTATTAATCTAGGGCTAGGGGACAGTAAAAAAAAAGAGCACTAAGGAAGCAGATATACCAAATATAGAAAAGTCATCTTATTTATTTATTTATTTAGAGTCTAGGATCACAAGTACCTTTGAACCAAAGCTCTTTTACAAAGGTTCCACGTCAATAGAGGCACAATACGAACATTACATAGAGTTGAGTAACAATGCAGAAATGGTTCATAGACATTTTTAAGCAACTGAAATACATTACATTGAGGGAAAGTGAGTACCAGGGGGTAGGGTAGCCAGAGGTAGCTGAGGCTTGGAATGGACACAAAAAGAGCGGTGAAGCCATGGGCATTTGTCAGGCCTCAAAAAGTGCTTGGGGGTAGGGGCAAAAACAGGAGGGAAGGGGAGGCTGTAGGAAGAGGAAGAGAAGGTGTTGGAGTAGAAGTGCTAGGAGGGAGATCAGATTATGAGGGACAGTCACAGGAGCTAGAGGCAGCTAGGTGGAGATGAAGATTGGCTTTGAACAGGCCTAGCTTTTGCAGAAAGGAGATATCTTTGTTGATTCCATTAATCCAGCTAGGAGTTCGGTATGCAAAGAATCTTTGGCCATGTGTGGTGCGGCACTGAGGAATGTGCAGCATTTGATTTTATGAAGCCTTGGTGAGGCGGGAATTGCGTGCTGTATGGAGAAGACTTTGGACTCCGGACAGAGCAAGATGTAACATAATTTTCTTAGCCATTAGACAAGTTTGGTACTTGATATGGATTGATAACTGGAGTCACCCTGTTTGGGCATAGAGGTCACATGTATGGGTGAGACGGTGGGATCCTGTAATGAGTCAGCAGGCCTTGTTTAGGTCCAAGGATAAGCGCCTGAGGGCTGTGTGAGTTGCAGAGCCATAAGTAATCAGACCATAGTTGATTTGAGAGACCACTGAGCTCTGTACTCTATCCTTAAGGCATCCGGAGTAAGGCATTGCCTGTGCCTATAGAGGAGACCAATGTGTGTGTTTGCAGCTTTGGCGATGCTATCTATATGGATGCTGTAAGATAGGTTGCTGTCTATGGTGATCCCCAGATATTTAAAAGAGTGAACCTGCTCGAGGACAGCACCAAGGCAGTTTGTAATACTAAGGGGGTGAAGTCTATGTTTGCTGTGGGAGCCACAGAAAAGCACTAACTTGGTTTTCTTTTAGTTGAGAACTTGCTTTTGCCTACTAAACCATGTTTCAATTGAGGTGAAACCCTTCTGAAGCTTGTTTTGGAGTAGGTGGGGGTCCTGTTGGGTGGTGTGAATGACAGCATCATCAGCATAGAGTAGGATTTGTTCTGGACAGGATTATGGAAGATTGTTCAAAAACAGGCTGAAGAGGAGTGGCCCAAGAATGGATCCTTGGGGGACTCCTGAGCGTACTGGTCTAGCATCTGAGAGGACATCAGCAATTTTCTCTCTTTGGGAATGGTTTTCCAGGTAGCTCTTAAACCAAGTTATAGTCTCAGGGGAGAGCCCAGCTTTTAGCAGTTCTGTGAGGAGTATTCAATGATGGACAGTGCCAAAAGCGTTGGTCAGGTCTATGAAAACCGAACCAGTGAGGTAATTATTGCCCAGGGAGTTGTGATTGCTCCTGTAAATTCAAGAAGGGCTTATGTGGTGCTGTGGCCTTTTATGAAGCCGTGCTATTGTTTACAAAGGATGCTGTACTTGTCATACAATTATATTTAGATCAAATTTAAGTGGTACTATACCTAGAGAAGTAAGATACACCAGACTTATATGGGTACACAGCCACGTGATTGTATGATAAGTAGTATTGTTTACACTCTATGATATTTTAAGTACAGTATCTGTTAAAATCTTTAAAAAAAAATGTTCTTTCTTCCTTTTTTTTGTTACATTTTGTAACCAGGCAAGGTCCACTATGTAAAACTGCCTGTTTTTATGGGCAACCTGGCAGCATGGGAGGAGGGTAAGTGCCTTGCTCAGAGTCATACAGTATGCAATAGAAAGACAGAAACATAGACTTTGATGGCAGATAAGGACTGCTTGGCCCACCCAGTCTGCCCATTTCCCTACCGATTGGATAAGCTGCAAATCCTAGTTAACCAACAGCCTACCTCCTCCTATCCCCCACTAGAATTGCTTTATGTCTGTCCCATGCATTCTTGAATTCACCCACTGTTTTTGACCCCACAACCTTCTCAGAAAGGCTGTTCGATGTGGCCACCATCCTCTCCAAGAAAAAAATACTTTCTCACTTTGCCCCTGAGCCATCCCCCCTCTATCTGCAAATTGTGCCCACTTGTTATTGCACATCTCTTTTTCTGAAAGATGCTACCCTCATGGACTTTGTTGATTTTCTTGAGGTACCTGAAAGTTTCTATCATGTCCCCCCTCTCCCTCCTTTCCTTGAGGGCATGCATATTAAGCTCCTTTAGTCTCTCTTAGTATAGCTTCTGCTGCAGACCCCGTACCATTTTAGTTGCACTCATCTGGACAGCCTTCATCCTGTCTATGTCCTTGCAGAGATGGGGTCTCCTGGACTGCATGCTGTACTCCAGATGGGGGTCTCACAAACTGTCTGTACAGAGGGATAACAACTTCTTGTTTTCTACTGGTTATGCCTCTCCCTATGCATCCCAGTATCCCACAAGCACTCCTTACTGCCACCTCACATTGCTTGCCTACCTTTATGTCATCTGATATGACTACCCCATGGTCACTGTCCATTTTAATTGTTGCTAGCATCTCCCCCCATTGTGTGCTCTTCCCCTGGATTTTTGTTTCCCAGGTGCATTTCTCTGCACTTATTTGCATTAAATCTAAGCTGCCATTCTTTTGATCTTTCCTTCAACCTTGCCAAGTCACTTCTCATCTTTTCCACCCCCACCCACCCACTCTTGTATCAACCATGTTGCAGATCTTTGTGTTGTCTGCAAAGAGGCATACTTTTTCTTCCAGTCCCCCTGCAATATCACCTATAAAGACAGTAAAGAAGACCTGCCCCAGTACTGAACCCTGCAGTACCCCTCTAGTAACCCCCCTTTCTTTGGAGTGGACTCTGTTTACTATTACACACTGCATCCTTTTGTCCAGCCAATTATTTCAACCAGGCTACCACCCTGGGACCCACTCTCAGGCTGGCTAACTTGTTTATTAATCTTTTGTGTGGGACTGTGTCAAATGCCTTGCTAAAATCTAGGTAGGCCATGTCCACAGCCCCTCCAAGGTCTACTACTTTGGTCACCCAGTCAAAGAAATCTATTAGATTTGTTTGACATGACCTTCTCCCCGAGAATCCATGCTCCCTTGGGTTATGTGTCCTGCTGGCCTCTAGGTCTTACACAATTCTTTCTTTCAGAAATGATTCTGTCATTTTCCCTACCACTGAGGTCAAACTAACAGGTCTGTAGATTCCTGCCTCTGCCTTGCTCCTACTTTTGTGAAGGGGGATCACATCTGCCCCTCTACAGTCCTCAGGTACCACAGCATCCTCCCATGATTTGTTAAAAAAGGTAGTCAGTGGTGTCATTAGTTCTCCCTTAGTTCATTTAGCATTCTGGGGTGAATCCTGGCAGGCCCCATTGTGTTGTCCACCTTCAGTTTTAAGAGTTGTTTCAGGACCCTTTCTTCTGTGAATGGACTGATATTGACCTCCCTATCCAGAGTGCTTTTATTGTTTGGTTTAGGTACCTCCTGTCCTCTTCCTTTGTGAATACTGAACAGAAGGGAGGCAGTATAGCGCAGTGGTTTAAGGCTTTAAGCTGCAAAACCCTAAGCTCTGCACCAGATTTTCAACCATTCATTGAATCCCATGGTGTGGAGCACCTTAGCCTCACCCATGCCACAGATAGGCAGCACCTCCGTGAAGGTTACTGTGCATACTACTTGTCTAAGGCCCTTCCCCAACTCCACAAACTCCTGCACTGCTCTGATCCCATTCCCAGTCAGGTCATTTGTCCCTAGGTGGACAACAACATCTAGCTCCCTTTCCCATGCAGCTGCTCCTGTGATCCCGAGGATGTGCTTCCTGTCCATCCAAGCTATGGCACCAGGAAGGCACCTTACCTCCCTCTTCCCTCCCTCCCCCAGTTCTACCCCCCTAACAACTGAGTCCCCCACCAGGAGTTGTTTCCTTCCCCTGTGGGGTTCATGCTACCCTCTTGTGTGTCTCCTTTGTCAATGTTCCCAGCATCCTCCTTGGTCTCCACTGTGGGTGCCTCCATAGAGGAACCACACTCCACCAGAACAGCATATGAATTGTGGAGAGGTACAACTGAAGGGATGCACCTCTGTTCCACCACCCTAACCCCTCCCTGAGCCCACTGTGGTCCAACCACTCCTCTTTCTTGGCAACCTCTGAGGCAGTGGCAGCATCCCTGGTGGTCCCTGGGTGGGGGAGGAGGTTTCCCAAATCCTTGTCAGGTCAGCCTGGAGATGGGCAACCTTCTCCCTCAGGCCAGAGATGTGCCTGCAAATAGGAAAGCATCACAGCTTCCAGAACATCTCCTGGAAGACTGCCACCCCACAGCCAGCACATTGCACCACTCCCCACATGTCTCTCTCCCTTCCTGTTAAAAATTTTGTTTTCCTTTTTTTGTTAGTGTGTGCATGCATTTACCCCCTATGCAGCATGCTGGGCTGTTAAGGATATGACAAGTGTATGTCCTTTGCCCTTTTGGGGAAGTGATATCAGAACCTCTGGTATGAAGGAAATGACATACTTGTGGTGGAGGGGACCAAGCCCATGCCTTCCAGAAACAATCAGCTACAGCTCTGATCCACCACCCTGGTGAGTGCTTTCCTTCCTTTCAGAAAGACAACCTTCACAACAATTTAACGGAAAATATATCCTGCAAAAAAGAATTTCAATCTACAAAATAAAATAAATCACCTCTGCTGTCTAGTTCTAGTTCTTTTCAGCTGCTCTGAAAGTGGAGGTTGTGGGAATAAAGCCCCATTCTGCTGAATGTACCAAGCTCATTCACAGCTCATTATTCTACCATCTAGGCAATACTGCTAACCCTCAAGTTAACAGGAATATAGAGATAACTATTAAGTAAATTGAATCAAACCGGTAAATGCATGTGGCACATGTGCCAATTATAGCACTAAATACTGTACCTATATTAGTAGATGAAATACAGTAAATATGATACCAACTTGGGTACAAGGAAGCATTAATCAATTATTTAGCTATTCCCTTACAAAGGAGTGCTGCCCAGTGGCTCAGCGGAGCATATAGAGAATAATGCCAGTTCAGGTGTGTGTTATGAGGACTATTAAAATGCATTTGAGGTGTGTGATAATCCATAAATCCAGAGAGTGAAGCTCAAGGGGTTTATGAGATTATCACACACCGAGGGTATGTGAAAAATCTGCATAAAACAAACTTTGCACAGGTATTATTTTTTGTAATAACTAGTGCAGGGTTTCCGAAAGAAAAACTCTAAACTGTATTTGCACAAGTGAGCATGTCCCTTAGCAGCCACTGTACTCATACAAATAATGTGCTTTCTTTTACACTGTAGTAAAGTGAGAGCACAAGGAGGAAAATGCTGTAATAACCCACTATCAAGTCATTATAGAATTCACTGGGTTATTACAGCATTTTATCAAGACTAGGTATCAAGCCATTATAGGGGTAATCAGTTATTATATCATGCTTCCATTCAGGCAACAGGAGTTTGGGAGAGGACTATGGTGCTAGCAGCTAGGCACCAGCTTAACAATATATCATAGCTACAATTGGTTGGTGCCACTGCCCACCATGGTGGCAACCTCTTGTGGTAGTTAGGGAACCTGTTTCCTTATGTGGGGTGGCAAATGCAGAAAAAACTGCTGCTAGATATTGGCAAGGTTGGAAAAGGCTATATGTGGCACCATATAATGGCATGGTTGTCACTCACAGGCCCCTCCTGGCTGACCTGCTACTCACCTAGACTTTGAGTTGCCACACTGTGGGGACAAACCATGGAGGAACAGGGGAAGGCTGGCCGGGATAGAGCTGGGTGGTCCCTGGTGGCAGCCTGAGAATTAGATAATTAGATGGCCGGGGGATGAAAACACAAAATGAAAAAAAATAATAGTCATAAAACCTACAGTAACTTAGCACAGGGTGGGCAACAGAATGAGAAATGAGTAGCAAAATAAAACAAGCGGAGGGAAGGGTTAGGATTGGGAGTATGGGGGAATACATGGAAGCAACTTGTCACAATGTCACCTGCATACTGTGTGATCCTAAGCATGTTACTTAACCTCCCTGTGTCTGCAGGTTGCACCAAGAAACAAACTTTAGCTCAGTGTGCCTTTCCCAGACAAAAATTCAGGGGGGAAAAAAAAAAAAACTTGTGAGAGAAAAGATCAGCTCAGGAGTACAACAGGAAATCAGTGCAATACAAGCATTTGTCAATGCCGAATGTTGCTTGCTTGTATGTGCTGTTTAGGTATTTGGAAGTGACAGTGTCATGCCTTCCTCCCAAGACATCCACTGTGTCTTTCCGCTCAGTATTCACAGAAGAGTGGGCGGGGCAAGGGCCACAGCAGTACAGCAGTTGCTAAGGGGGTGAAGAAGTGGACAAAAAGAGTCCTGCAGGGCTCACTAAATTGAAGGTAGACAAAGCGATGGAACCAGATGGCACACGCCCAAGGATATTAACAGAACTGCGAAGGAGATAGCAGTACCTCTGGCAGCCATGTTCACTGAGTCATTCAACATGAGTGAATTGGAGGAGGGCACATGTGGTCCCTCTACACAAGTCCAGCAGCAGGGAGGAGGCAGGAAACAATAGGCCATTCAGCCTCACCTCAGTAGTGGGGAAGATCATGGAGACATTGCTTAAAGAATGGATAGTGGGGCATCTAGATGCCATCGGAACCCAGGACCATAGACAACATGGATTCACAGTGGGGATATCATGTCAGATAAATCTGGTTGATTTATTTGACTGGGCGACAAAGGAAGTGAATCAGGGTGGAGCAGCGGACATCGCTTACCTTGATTTCAGCAAAGCCTTTGACACCATCCCATATAGGAGGCTGATAAACTAGTGGGGTTGGCTGGACATGGGGGAAAAGGGTGGTAAACTGGGTTAGAAATTGGCTAACAGACAGGAGGCAGAGAGTGGTGGTAAATGGTATACAGTCTAGGGAGAGGGGGCGACCAGTGGGGTGCTGCAGGGATCGGTCCTGGGGCCAGGTCTGTTCAATGTCTTCATTAGTAATATTGCTATACATCTGGAAGAATTTTTCACCAGATTTTCAACATAGCCATTTTAAGACCTCTGCTTATGAGCGGTGTCACTGTGATTTTCTTAATTGTCCCGTACATTGATTTTGCACCGACTATGCATTGTATGCGCTGTGGCGGAAACACATTTGGGTGAGATGTGAAAATGACAGCTGTACTACTCATAAGAAGGTGTGATAAATGGCAATGTTGGAAATCTGAGTGAAAATATTGAAAATTCGCCGACTTTTACGAGGGTGCAGGAGGAACTGCAACTATGCTCGTAAAACAGTAATTTTTAGAATTTTTCATCAAATTTTCAACATAGCCATTTTACATCTCGCTTATGAATAGTGTCACTGTGATTTTCTTAATTTGTCCCGAACATTGATTTCGCACACCAACTGCACCATTCTATGCTACATGGGCGAAACATACTTGGTGAGATGTAAAATGGCAGCTATACTACTCATAAGAAGGGTGGCAAATGGCAATGTTAAAAATCTGGAGTGAAAACATTGAAATTTCGTGATCTTATGAGCTCGTGAGAATCCGCGCAATCTAACGCCAGAAACAGTCATTTTTTGAATTTTCGCACTAAATTTTCAACATGGGGTTTTTGGACCCTTCTCATGAATGATGTCACTGTCATGGTGGTATTCAGTCCGAAGGGTGATTTTGCAGTCACTGCACAGACACTGCCACATCACCCTTCGGCCAGAATAACGCCATGACAGTGACATCTTTCATGAGAAGGGGTCCTAAAACCCTATGTTGAAAATTTGGTGCAAAATTCCAAAATGCCTGAGATATGCAACAGTTGAAACCCCTATCTAGCCCATTATACAGCTTACCAGCATTTCCTAGTTCGCGGTCGGCTTTGAAGAGTGCAGATGTGTTCCGGTCCACCAAGATCGCCGCTACCGGAGTCCGGAGGCAGTATGGGGTGAGGGGGTGGAGGAGGCTGGGTGAGCAGGTGGGTGCGGTTGTGGGAGGGGGTTGGGAGACGTGTCATGGGATCGCTTTTTGTTTTGCAGGTTTTAAAACAAAAATACATTGTGGATCGCTTGCCACGCTTGGGTGGGCCTCATGGCACAAGGACGGGCGCGAAATACGTGGGATTGGGCACCCCATCGCCAAAGGACTGATTGCCATGCTGGGGTGGGCCTCCCAGTGGCACCTACTACTGGGGAGATGCAGCTCAGCCGCGTGAGGATTGGGCACCCACGTTGGCTGGTACATGCGAGCGTGCATACCTGCATGTGGGGGAGCTACACTTCTTATCGCTGCTCACTAAAGCATAGCTCCTTTCAATCAGGAAGGTTACTGCATTTTGAGCGTACATAGACAGCTCCAAAATGCATTGGCTTACAGGGGCTGCGCCTGCCAGCTCACTGACTGAATAGGAGGAGGAGATGACACACGTCTGAAATCTCTGATGATGGCACTATGTTTCTTGCACATGCGTGCAAGCAACATAAAAATGGGTTGTACAGAAATAAAATGCAGGACTGATTTTAGATGACATGTTATGCATGTTACTAGCACTCTGCTGCTACTTTTTCTTCTTACATACAAAATGTAAATACAGATAGCAAAATGTACATGGATAAAAGCAGAGATGTGGAAAATTAGAAACACCACCTGTTGTACTATATAGTAATTCCACACTGTAGAATGTCTGCAGAACTTTCTCTGAGAGTTCTGTGGCATTCCACCAAATAAACCTTCATTTGTGCCTGTGAAATTTTATAGAACTGGTAGAAGTTATTTTTACATTTTAGCATAATTTCTTAAGCAATAAGCCAGGCTCAGAGGTTATGTTGATGTCAGCATCAGCACACCTTGTGCAATAGAAT
This sequence comes from Neoceratodus forsteri, assembly GCA_016271365.2. Lineage (NCBI taxonomy): Eukaryota > Metazoa > Chordata > Ceratodontiformes > Ceratodontidae > Neoceratodus > Neoceratodus forsteri. Next base: position 1,321,818,489 of record CM028132.1, read on the forward strand.
TTCAGGTTGCTCTAGGTAGATTTCATTGTACTTGATATGCCATTCTTAATTTGATGTGTTGCAACATTAGTGACACCCGTTTCATGTTGTTTTTGAGCACTGTACCACTGATTCTGTTTCTCAGTTATTTATAATCAGTTCATTATCAGAGCACCATTTATGAATGTTCTCAAAGTTGCATTGTTAATATTTTTAAACTAAGTTTAATTGAACTGCTATAGACTATCAAGCCATCTACTTAGAGAAGAGTTCTACAGTCCGTAGGTAACAACTGTAAGGTATCAATAAATGCTGGAACAGTAATATACCTGCACAGAGCCAATATCTAAGGAAGAAATGTCTGGATAAAGATTTCCAAATGTAACTGTTTGGGCTTTATTTGATAGATAATAAACCAGTTTAAAGCATTATGAGATGTACCCTCATTAGAAAGAACAACAACTAGCAGTTCATGGTGTAAAAGGTGTAGTGCCTTGGGTCAGATCAACAAAAATAACCCAAGTGTCTGCCTTTATCCACTGAAATCTCAACAATGTTTGTAAACCTGACAAATGCCATATTAGTTCCATGCCTTTTTCTGAAATCATGTTGATGACTTAAAAAAATATTTTTTTTCAAGATACTTAGTACACGTTAGAAATACAATTATTTCCAAAAATATTTCCTTTGGAGACATAATTGACATAGAGTGGTAATTTGTAATCAGTGTTAAAGCCCAGTCTTGGAGACAGGGACCATATGAGAACTTTTCTAATTTTCTGAAATACTGCCAGTTATACAGTACCATCCATGAGGATCAAATGCAAAATGTGACATGTAAACAATAAGGCATGACAGGGTGTGTGTTTTTGTGTAACATCATACCATGGATGGTTGAATTACGAGGCCACAGGGCAGGTGCAATTAACACCCAAGAAGTGACATTATAACACAGTAGAACACATCCCTGGAGTGCCTTATTGCTATTATACAATGGCTTGTTGCTACAGAATAAAAAAAATAAATAAGAAAATTGTTTTAAAAATCTTTTTTATTTGATTGTTCAGTGTGGAAGTATATATGCACAGAAAAAAGTTCTTATTTTGACTTTGTCCACTAGATGGTGCTGTTGGGTGTTTGCAATCTCCATTTCTGTCTCTCTCGCTCTCTCTCTCTCTCCCCCATCCCATCTCTCTCTCACTCTCTCTCTCTCTCTCTCTTTCCTGTTTGTAATCATTTTTATGGTTGTTTCCTGTCATCCCCCCATTGATGTTTTCTACCTAGTGCTCCCTCTATACTACTCTGTATATTTTCTGTTTGTACCAGGAAACACTGAGATAAGGTAATGCAGAAATGTCTGGGGTGATTGGGAACTGCAGAGGGGATTTTGCTATCACTGGAAGATATTCACTCAGTCGAGGACTTCTCCACAGTTGTGACAAACTGATCTGATAAGTCAGCAGAATACAATGGTAAGCCACCATGCAGTGGGTGTTTTTAAAAATAAATCTACTTCTCTGCCTTGGAACCAGGAAAACAGGAATTAAAAGGCTCTCACAGTGGAGCCATGCAGTATGAACTGAATGCACATGACCACTCAGTTTGGGTAACTTGTCATACCCACTTTAAAAAGAAATAATTTGTAGTTTTTGTGTTTGGTACTTCAGTTGGTTGTGTGCCTTTGAAATAGCCATGTTAATTAAGCAATAAGGCATGACGGAGTGTATGTTATTGTGTATTATAAAATGGCAAGAAAATAATCTAGAAATCTTATTGGCCAAGAGACATCGGCCGACAGTACATCTAGGGCCAGATATTCAAAACTTAGAGAGGCGCGCTAACCATTTGTGCAGGATTAGTGCAGGGTTAGCGCGGGACTGCCATATTCAAAGAGGGAGATAGCGCATGCTAAATGCAATAGCAGCATGCTAAAACATAATGTATGCAAGGGACAAAGTGGAGGGGCGTGAACCTGCATATGGGTGCAATGGGATATTTAGAGAGATAGCACTACTTACTGCCTATAAAAGGGAGGCCTAAACCCAGGGCAATTCACAGAGGAGGGAGTGGCCAGGCTTGGAAGTGTAACACAATCGATGTCTTTAGGAATGTTATAGTGCTGCACCTGATGGAACAGCCTGTGGAGGAGGAGAATGAAAGAGAGCAGGCTCAACAAGGCCCATTACCTAGATGAAGGAGGAGATATGCTGCACACAGATGGTACTGGCCCAGAGCCTCCTTTGAGACCCTGCCTGATGACCACATCATTGGCCTGTACAGGTTGGACAGGGGAATGTTGAGGCAGCTATGCGAACTCCTGCATGAGGAGCTGCAGCCAAACACCAGGTGCAGCCACGTCATGTCAGTCGAGGAAAAGGTGATGGCAGCAATGTGTATCCTAGCCACTGGGACATTTCAGTGCCCAGTGGGGGACACCATTGGGATATTGCAGTCTGCCTCCTGACCCAGTTCCTAGATGCTCTCCTGCCACATGCTGGTGAGTTTATAGTATTCCCCAGCATGGCAGCAGAGTGCACAGCAACCATGCAGCAATTCCATTGAGTTGCACACCTACCCGCTGTACTTAGTGCCATTGACTACACCCATATCCCCATCCGTGCACCACCTGGTGATGCCAGTGACCTGCACGTGAACAGGAAGGGCTTCCACTCAATTAATTGCCAGGTAGTGTGCAATGCAACAGGGTGCATTAGCAATGTCTTTGCATGGTACCCTGGCAGTGCCCATGATGCTTCCATCTGGCACCAGTCCTGGCTGTGCCAGGCATTTGAGGAGGGCAAGATTCCAAGTGGGCATCTAATCGGTGAGTATGGGTAGCCACAACAGGGTGACAGCACATGGGAGGGGGGATAGGCTAGGGTAGCCGTGGGAGGGGCAGGGAGCAATGGTACAGAGCAGCAGTGGGCACTGTGCAGGATAGCAACATTAACACCTGATTTATCTCCACAGGGGACAGTGCCTATCCCCATGACCCTGGCTGCTGACACCAGAACCTCGGCCAGCAACAGTGGCTGAGGAATGGTACAATGAGGCACATGCTGCTACAAGAAACATAGAGAGGGTCTTTGGGATGCTCAAGATGTAGTACCGTTGCATAGACCAGTCAGGCGGTGCCTTACAGTATAGCCCTCAGAAGGTATGCTGTATCATCCTAGCCTGTTGTATGCTACATAACATGGTGCTGAACTGTGGAATACGTGCACCTGAACCTGAGGTACATTCTGACAGTGAGCCAGAGCCAGAGGTATGGAGGATAGTAGAGCAACTCGAGCGGTCAGATCCATGTATGGCCTGCCGGGCCATAGAGCACAGGAGCAGCAGCATCGAGACACTGAACCAGGATGGACAGTGAGTACAGATAACACAGACAAATAATATGGTGTCAACAGTACATTTAATGGTAGTGCATATACAGTACAGTGACATCAGAGTAATATATAGGTGCTGTACATGTTGCCAGTGTGGTGATGTGATGTGGTGTAGTGCATGTGATGTGTGCAGTGCGTGTGATGTGTGTGGGCCACCACCACACCCCTCAACTGTAACACGGTACGAGGAACAGTACTACAGTTACATCACCGCAGGTCCCTATTCCAGAGTCTGAGGACCTGTCCCACACTCAGTGGTAACACTGTAAAGAATATCCCCATGATAGACGATGCTAACAAAACCGGCAATTAAGAACAGACGGCCTGAACAGATATGCAAAGATTGTAACAGTCCAGTTAGCTGCTGATGGAATGCATTGAGAAAGAGGTCCACATTCTGCTCAGTAGTATCATATCCTGAGAGGCACTGTTGTATGGTCAGGGGACAAAATGTTGAGAGGTATGGCCACCACCCAGGTGCGCACAAGAAACAGCAATGTAGATATGTGATGGCAGGGGCTGTGGCATGGAAGTGAACAAGGACCATGGAGGACTGTGTGTGTGCAGGGGACATGGGATGTGGCTGTGTGTATAGGCATGCAGGTGAGGGAGACAGGGCCACAGCACACATGTGGTGGAGAACATCAGCTGCGCCTGCCGATGCACACACCTCGCACACCCTGTGTATGGGGCAAACTGCTGGGAGTGCTATGTGCTGAGGACATTGTTGGGGTGGATTGAAGTGAGGCTGTGAGTGCAGGCCATCCACAGCCATGCCTTGAGGCCTGTACAGCAGTGGAGGGAGGGCGGCCATGATGCCATGCATGTCCTGTGGACAAATGGGAAGTAGGGGTTGAAGAGGTTGTGCCCACCCTGCATACACCCCTGCCATGCTTCCGCCCATGTGAGGCATGGCTGCGCTGATATCTGGGTGCACCCTGCAGTGCTGTGGTAATAGTGTCCCACAGGACCACAGCATGGGCCTGCACTGCCGTAGTAAGGACACCAAAGCCATGCTCAATGGTGGCGAGACCACGGGTCATCCTCTCCTCTGACCGCTGCTCAGCACAGGCAAGACCAGTGCTCACTGTCTCCCTCAGCTGTGACAGGTCGTGCCACAGCTCCCTACAGAGATAATTCAGGTCCTGCTGGGCTGCATGCTGTGAGGCCAAGGCCTTCTGGACCATGGGCCATGCACCCAGGCCATCTTGTGCAGGTGCAGCATCAGCATCCTGCACCTGTGGCAGGGGTTGTGGCTGTTGCTGGGCAGTGTGTTGTGGATGTGAAGGGACCTGTGGGGGTGGCTGGCAGTGTGAAGGCTGCTGCAACTGTGGCCTCACAGGTGACTGAGCATGCTGCTGGACCAGCCCTGTGGTCCATGCCTTGTGGGACATGTCCAGTGGGCAAGACTGTTCAGGCAGGGGAATAGCAGCTGTGGGCAAAAAGGTGTAATGTGCTCTAGTACCCCTTGTCCCCAATTCAGGCATGGTGCCATCTCCCACTGCACCAAAACCTCTGGTGTCACTAGTCGCACACAGAAGCAGCATGTCGGGTTCCTCCCCTGCATCCTCTGAGCCGTGGTCACTTGTGACAGTCAGGATCACCACCTGCTCTCCACTCAGATCCTCCACCTGTGCGTACTCAGGTGGATTCAGGGACTCCAGGAAGGCTGTATCCTCCTCTTCTGATGTTCCTGCATATGCGATTGCCTCATAATGTCTGTGAGCGGACATAGTGCTGAACGTCATGGCCACTGCCAGTCTACCTGTGGCTGCCATGCCTGATGTGGAAGGGCGCACCTCTGCTGTGTTCGAATCCTCCACCCCTCTACCACTGTGCCTGGCCCCACCTGGGACATAGCCTGCTGGGCATGTAATGCTGTAATGGAAGAGACAGATGTCAGTTGCTGCTACAGTGACCAGACCACCCACCCCACCCCACCCCAGCAATGTGTGCCCCCCAGCATGCCCATGCATACCCCAGTGTGTGCATCCCATGCAATTGCATCCTGTGCCCTAGGAGCCCTTGCACCATGGCACACATGCACTCATGATATGTGCCTGCCAGCAGATGTTCACCACTGTGCAGCCCCAACACCACTCTTACAATGGAACATTCCCTTGTGGGCCCTATGCATGCACCATGATAGTAGTGATGTGTGTCTCTGTCCCCATGGTGTCGCTGTCCAGTGAGTGGTGGATACTTGCCACAAATTTACCTGTTCTGGGTGGTGTGAGAGGTGTCTCACACCCACCAGCTTCAACCTCACTGACTGCCACTGGCCACCGGATAGAGGCTACTATGGCCATCAATGTGTCCCAGTCCCACTGCTCCAGTGGTTGTGGTCCCCCACCAGTCCGCAGCCTGTCTCTGATCAGCTGTGACTCCTTCTCCTTTGTCCTGCACAGCAGGTCATTCCACTGCTTTTGGATGGCATCGGTGCTACAGCCACGACCACCTATGGTGTTTACTGCTGTGGCAATCTCCTCCCACATCAGCCAAACAGTGGCATCCATTGACTTGTTATGATGTGGAACCATCTCCAGCTCCTTCACCGCATTTACCAGGGCACACAGCTCATCTCTGGAAAATATGTGGGCTCTGAGCCACTCCTGTCCTGCAGCCTCACCTGTGTGGGACAGAAGGCAGAGGAAGGGTTATACAGAGTTGTGAACAAACATTGCACAGCTGTAACAGTATCATATGGCCATGATGCAACACATGGCTGCTATACATGCCCCCACCCCTGAGGAATGCCAACAGGAATTGCACGATGCATCTCAATGTTGTGGAGTCCTACAGGCCAGCACATGTGGAAGCCAGCTGTGTGTGTGCAACACACACTTGTTCTGCCTATGCTCCTGCCCGTGACATGTGAGAGGTGGCCCGGCTGCACATGTTGGCATGGATGTTGGTGCACTACAAGGCAATCACAAGGCTTACAGCTACAGACAGTGTCTAATGTGCACATGTGTGGGACTGTGCAGCCATGGCTGTAAATGCCTGAGTCATGGTGCCCCCCCCAGCACATCCAGTGCCATGTTGAGCCTGTGCACACCCAGCACCATGGAACACATGCTGTGGAAGCAGGGGTGGACTCCCAACAACAGGGCTACATGGCTGACCAGGACACATGGTCCACTAGGGGTACAGCCTAGGCACCATTGCATGTGCCAGAGCATGTATCAGTGCAGCCACATTGCACACACGTACAGGCGTGGTGGGTGTATAGGTGATCCTGGCACAGCTGTGCACAAGGCCTGTGTGTGATCCACCATGTGTCACAGTAGTGGGTACTGTACAACAATATAACTAGGGTACTGCACCCCCAGCATGTGTATCAATGCATGTCATGCAATGGCCTGGATGAGCACACTGTAGATGGACCAGCCTGTCATGGGGGTAGACACCCTGGACCACAACAGTGTTGGTACTGCCCCTGCCTCTGGCTGGACAGCTCTGTGCACAGACAGACAGCATCCGAGACCGCAGTGTACCAACTCTATTAACTGCATGAGTACTGTCTGCCATGACCCACTTGCACACATCACACAACACAATACAGGGATGGGGAGTTGGCTGTCTGTGATGCAGATTTCAGTCGGTGACATGGGTGACAGCACAGATACCTGTAGCAGTCGTCACACTGGTGTACATGTACCCTACAGTCACAGCGGACTACTGATGCACTCCAGAGTGCATCCTCCACACTGCTGATCACATCTCACTGCCATCTGCAGCACTACAGCATGCAGTCAGTCAAACATGGCCTGCACAGTGGGTGTTGGACAGTACAACGCTGGTGGGGCACCACTACCCACACAGGGGCAGCCAAGAGGGTCAATGGGCCACCTGGCTTCCCCAAACACCACTGCGTACGTGCCCAGCCACACTGCACCAGTCAGGCATCAGTTGCAGTCCCAAGGCCATTACTAGTACTCCACTGTTGGACAGTTCACATATACCATAGCATGCCACATACAGGCAATACAGGAGCAACCTGTGTGTGGCAGGGACATTACACCCACACATGTAGTACTGCTACGCCTGGACTCAGGTCCTGTTCTGTCAGACAGGGAGGTGGCTGGCATTGTCTGAGTCAGCCTATTGTCCATGCAAAATAGTACTATAAAGTATGGGTAGCCCTGATTACCCACTGGCATCCAGCAGATTACAACCCTGGCATCCCAGTGGTGTGATGTCAGGACCATATGAACTCATCTCAGCAATGTCTTAGCAGTGGGTAAACAAAACAGAATGCCACTGTTAGTCGGTATTCTACACACTTGGAATGTGCTTGGAAGCCTCAGTACAGTAGTCCTATAACAGTCCAGTTGTCACACTGTACTGTCACTGAGTCTAGCAATCTCCATGTCTGATAGGGATTAACACTGGTGCTATGCTGGTCCACAGTCATTTGGTCCATGTATCCCAATACTGTGTGTACAGCACCTACACATACATGTGGCTGTACTGCAGAGTCAATACTAGGGTAAGGACCACTTACACGTGTTGGGGGGGGATTCCCATGACGAGTCCCAGCCACTATACCCAACAATGCCTGATGTGCAGGTGATGACCATGGTGTCATCATCTCTCGTGGCTGCTAGGGCAATTGTAAACCTCATGAGCTGCACTCTCGAGGTTTACTGATGTCCTAGCAACAACTCGAGGTGATTACACCATGGGTATAATAGAAACATAGAAACATAGAATTTGACAGCAGATAAGGACCACTTGGCCCACCCAGTCTGCCCATTTCCCTACCTAATGGATAAGCTGCAGATCCTAGTTAACCAGCAGTCTACTTCTTTCTACCCCCACCCCTTAGAATTGCCTTATGACTGTCCCATTCATGCTTGAATTCAACCACTGTATTTGTATCACCTGTACATCAGGCAGTATCCTCTATAGCATCACAAAGATTGTACACAGTACTATAGTAATAACAGTGGCTCAGCAGGTAGCACAGATGCCCTGAGGCCGGGAGATCAGAAGGCTGTGAGTTCTAGCTCCACACAAGACTCTTGGGTTAATATCCCATAACTGACACTTCAGTGCAGCATGAGGGGGGTGCTGCACTCCTGAGGTGCCATCTGTCGGATGAGATGTTAGACCGAGGTCCCATCTGCCTGCTTTGGTGGTAGGTTAGGTGGATGCAAAAGATCCCATGGCACTTCTCAAAATGTGTAGGGGAATATCCATGGTGCCGTGGCCATGTTCTCCCCATTCACAAGAATACCAGAGGCAGCGTAATCTGTTTCAAAGTCATTTGGCAGTCACCTGTATCACCTTCCCCAGGGGTTGTGGCTGAAACAGGCAGGATTTGTCTACAGCACGTACCCAGTCAGCAAACACTATTATAATCAATATATATGACAAGCAGAGCAGCGTTATGCACAACCAGCATACATTGCCAGATCGGGGTTCGGATTCACATGGACCTCATAAGCTGTACTCTCGGGGTCATAGGGCCTCAGAATCCTTCTGTGGCAGAACACACTGGTGCTTCAGAGTTGCCCATCCAGTATCCCCTATGTGCTGCTGCAGTACTAATGCCACCACTGCTGTAGGAGTACATGGCTTGCTGGCACAGTGTTACCATCCTCACAGTACCGCAGTGGTGTCAGTAGTCTCAAACTGCTTGAGACATCACATGTCTGTGTCAGTATGGAACAGAGTGCAGAGTAACACACTTCACACATGTGACATACTACATCTATACATTATACCACATACATGATGCCACAGCTATACACAACTTGTGTTCTGTCACCTTGAGCATCTGTGCTCTTGAGGTCACAGAGACTGAGAACCCCTCTGTGGCAGTACATAAGGATTGTGCAGACCGGACCATACAACAGGCAGTGTAGACATGTGTTACAGCCCTATCCTGGATGTCTGCCATCATCCAATGCTATCAAGCCATGCACACGTGACATGGGGATGCCCAACTGTTGTCAGCATGATGATTACACAGAACATTCATGAATGGCAGCCTCATCCAGGGCACTGTCAGTTAGCAGTCATCTGTACCCCCTCCCCCAGGTCCATATCTCTCAATTGTACCACAATACGAGGAGCGTTCCTCATATTATGTCACAACAGCTCACTGTTCAACATTGTGAGGAGTTGTCCCACATTTCGTACTAACAGTGTAAGGCACTATTCCATAGTATATGATGCAGAACATAAATAGATCAATTACTAAATTGATGTCCTGAATATAAATACAAAAAGTTTAACAGTGTTCTGAGCCTCTGAGGTGAAGTTCGATTACGTGTTCCACATTTCGCTCATGTATTCCACATACTGAGAGGCAATGTTCCACATTTGGGGGACATAAGGTTGGGAGGTATGCCCAGGTTGTGCCTGGCACTAGGCACCCAGTCAACATAAATCACATCACAAACCTACTGCTATGTCCCTGGAAATGTACGTCTGTGTCAGCCCACATGCAATACATACCTGGTTGGCTGTGTAATTGTTCCAGTGACATCCTGTGCTGCAGCAGTAATACCACAACAACATGTATTACCGATAAGCCTCACAGCTGGGGCCCTGTTAGCCCTTATATAGCACAGCCAGGCAAACAAGCCTGCTAAGCATGCTAATGGGCCATTAATGTTATGCTAATTTCCATGTTAGCACTATGCATGCACAATGACCATCATTTGCATATGCCATTTGAATATGGCAAATGATAGCGCCAGGCAAAGAGTTTAGTGCCGAGCAAACCATATAGCACTGGGCTATCTCGGCTATGCTTAGCGAAGCACTGTTGCTATAATGCGGCACTAGGGCTGATTAGCGCAGGTACAGCACATGCACTGGTTGGGGCAGTCCACGCTAGACTGGCCATGCTATTGTGCCTTAGCAATGCACTAACCATGTTAGTGTGCTGGCACTGCGCATGCCTGGTATGTTGTCATGCATGCGCATTGCACACACTTCCGGGTATTGCAGCGCTATTGCATAGTTCTGCGTGGCACTAGGCTGAACTGTTTGGGAGTGTTAGTGTGTGTGGGCCATCTGTTGCCAGTACAGTAATACCTTTCCCTCCTCTTGTGTCAACCATGTCTGGGAGATGTAGGCAAAGGGCAGTGGTGGGCTGTGACAGGCGCTGGAATGAAGTGGAGATAGCCAACCTTGTGCAGCTCACACAACAGCTCCATAGGTGCCTTTTCGGAGAGGTCCAGGAGGGTGACCACCCCCATAGCCAGGTCTGGGCTTCAATTGCCCTTCGCCTCACAGCACTCAAGGGAATACCACGTGACGGGGAGAAGTGCCGCCACCGATATGTGGACCTCAGGTGCAGGCAGTGCCCACTGCTGGAATGATGCTGGGTGATGGTTCGAGAGGGGACTGTGCCTGTGCCAGGTATGCAGTACCGTGGGAAGGGTGGGGCGGGTGAGGCAGCCGCCCGGCACAACCTCCTAGGGCGCAGTTTCAATCTGAAGCTTACAGTACTATAAGTTCAAAAGTGAGTACTGCGCTTTAAATAAAAAAATGTAATTACTTTAACAGTAATTACTACTTGCTGCCAGTAGGGCATCCGCGAGACAAGCAAGTTGGGGAGTCACGTGTTGCATTGCAGCCTCAGCAGGAAGAATTGTGTGTACAGTTTCAGACAGCCATGTGGTCTAGCCGGCGGCAAGTACATGAGGTGAGAGAAATGTGCGTGCTGCAGTCTAGAACTGTTTGAGATGAGAGATTTATTTATTTATTTATTTGCTTTTGTTAACCGGGTAAGCACACTAGACAGCCAAGTGCCTATTTTCAGGTGCAACCCGGGAGAATTACAGAGGACAACTTTACATAACCATTGAGGAGTCAAAAGAAATACATAGCATACAACAGGCAATTCAAGGCAGGTTCTAAGAACAACAGGCAAATTCAAGACAGGCATTAAAGGACAGTAGGCACAGAGTACATTCATGGACAGCTGAGGAATTGGGTAAGTTGCATAGGGAGTAACGGGATTTCACGTGACACTAGGCGTAGGAGGAACCATGTTCATAGAAGGACATAGGAGGAGTCTGTAACAAAAAATATCAGAAATAACAGGCATTTGAGGCTGGTAGCACAGTGCATTGCGATAGAGAGGGGTAGGTGGAATGCAATGGGAGGTGTACAGTGGAGTAAAAACAGCAGCAGACAGTGGTAAGTGCCTGTGGGGAAGGGGAGAGGCCCTAGGCGGGAGGGCTAGTCCAGGATTCCTGGTCAGTCCTCAAGGAGAAGTGCAAGAAGCACTGAGGCCTCCGCTCCACCAGAATGAAGGGAGGAGAGGGGCAAAGAGGAGGGTTACAAGGAGCAGGAACAGGGGAAGGGGGGTTTCAGGTAGTTCCAGAGGGAGTTTTTAAAGCTAGGATAGGAGGAGGAGGACCGAGTGGACGGGAGCGAGTTCCAGAGTATGGGGGCATATGTGAAGACAGCCCGATTTCCCGCAAGGGTGCGGGTTCTGGGAACCAGGCATTCCTGGTTTGTCTCAGATCTCAGGTGGTAGGAAGGGGCGCCTGGTTTAAGGGGAAGGGCTAAGGCAGGAGGGGTGCCAGAGTGGATGATATTGTCAATGAAATTACCTAGGACAAAGGAGCGGTGCTTTTTGGGGGGAAGCCATTCCAGGCGGCTGTATAGGTCACATCGGTGGGTGAGGGGAGGGGCGAAAGCGCGAATCGACAGACATTATTGTAGGTCGTGTCCCACTTTGAGAGGTTGGATTTGGGAACTGGGGCAAAAGCTACGAGTTCATAGCAGAGAGAGGGGAGGACCCCTAGCTAGGGCTAAGCGAGCAGCGGGGGTGAGGCAGGTATTGGCTCAGTAAGCAAGGCCAGGCTTGCAATTTGTGGCCCTGCAGACATTCTGAATGTGCAAGGAAAGGTCCAATTGTGGGTCCAGGGTGACGCCCAGGTATTTGGCAGAAGTTACCGTCTCAAGGGGCGAGCCGTCAGCCCCGAGGATCAGCAGGGGGTGCAGGGCAAGATTTTATTTTGTTCAGGGACCCAAACAGCATGGATTGTTTTTTTTGAGATTGAGGGTGAGCCTGTGATCCCCCAGCCAGGTTTGGATGTGTTTGAAGTCGTAATTCAGGTGGGAGTTTATAGTTGAGATGTCCCGGGAGCTGACTAGGAGAACTAGGTCGTCCGCGTACAGGGTGGTGTGACCATGGACAGTGGCGGATGGTAGGTCGTTGATGAATAGTGAGAATAGGGTTGGACCAAGGACTGATCCTTGAGGGACCCCACAATGGACTGGTAAGAGGTTGGAGGTCGTCCGTTTGAAGTATGTGAATTGCTGTCAGTTGGAGAGGTAGTTCATGAACCAGGTGTGGGCGGAGGAGGAAAATCCGAGGGATAGGAGCTTGGAGCCGAGGAGCGAGTGACCCACCCTATCAAAAGCTTTAGAGAGGTCCACAAAGATGGCTCCAGTGAGGTTGCCTAGGTCAGCACCAGTCTGGATTAGAGAAGTGACCACTGCGAGGGTGATAGAGGTACTGTGCCCCCTCCTGAAGCCATGTTGAGCAGGAGAGAGGATGTTGTGGTCCTGGATATATTGGGAGAGCTGGGAGGCAACGGCTTTCTCAAGAAGTTTACTAGTGGCGGATAGAATGGCTATGGGATGGTAGTTGCCAGGATCCTTGGGATTTCCGGGTTTAGGGACAGGAATGACCTTGGCCACTTTCCAATGGTCAGGAATGAGCCCAGAGTTAATGGAGGTGTTGAATAGGTGCAAGACGGGCCTGGCAAGGAGATGGACCCCCAGTCTGAGCAGTTTGGGCTCGAGTCTATCATATCCTGTGCCAGTGTGAGGGGAGAGGCCAGAGAGTAGCCTCTGAATCTCCTTTGGTGAAACTTGTCTTAGTTTGAAGGGGGGCCGGGGGTGGAGGCCGGTTGAGGGGGGCCTGGGCAGAAAGTTGACTGGGGACTGGAGGGGGGCAGGCAGGTTAGAGAACAGGGAATTGAAGGTGTTTGCTATGGTGTAGGGGTTATTGCAGCTGACCCTGTCAACAAGTAAGTCAGTTACCTGAGCCTTGGCTGACCCCCCAATAGCGTTTTTAATGATTTGCCAGAAGCTCCTCGGGTTGCTGCCAGAGGAGAGCAAGGCGGCTTTGCAGAACTCACTTTTTGCTGAGTGGATGGCCTTTTGCAGGAGTTCCTGAGGCATCGGTAAGCCATCAGGTCGAATGTTTTGGGAGGCCTTGTAAGTAGCCAACTTTATCCCTGGCCTTCATAAGGGAGAATAGGTCCACATTTAGCCATTTGGTGACGGTGCCCCTCACCCTCCTCTTAGTGAAGGGGGCGTGTTTATTCTGAAGGGGAACAAACTTGGCTAGGAATAAGTCCAGAGCTCGAGAGGGGTCATTGGAGGTGGTGACCTCTGTCCAGTCAATAGCTCGGAGGTCAGACAGGAAGTCGTGGCTATTAAATTTGGAGTAATCCCTTAGTTCAATCACCTTGCTAGGGATTTTGGTCTGGGAGGTGCCCCAGACACAGTAGGTAGGGGAATGATCAGAGATGGCGTCAGAGAGGATTCCTGAGGATATAATGTTGGCAGGCCTGTTGGATAGGATCCAGTCGATAGTAGAGAGAGAGGTCGGAGTAGAGACAGTGTTGTGCTGCAAGATTTTCAATGAGCACGTCTGTTTAATAAATTATATCAGTGATCTGTGCTGTGGAGTGGGTTTGAAAAAATAGTAAAACAAACTACCGATCTGTTTAAGAAGGCAAAGAGATTAGGATAGGAATAGGATTATTTGACTACAGTGTGTTTGTTTCAATTGTAGTTTGGACCTTGGGCTGCCTGGCGCAGCTGTGTTCTCCCCCCGCACCCTGACTCCATCCTCCTGATTCTTGATCCCAGTCCCCTGTCTTGCTGACTCCTGAGGTCAGAAGGCCTGCCCCTGCTCGCTGCTTTCGTAGTTTCGTTCCATCCTTTCTTTGGGTACTGTCTATGCTGGAGGACAGGACAGGTCTAAAATCCATTCTCTCGAGTCCCAAGTGAAGTGTGAGTGAATAAATACATTGTGCAAATTGTGAAAGGGCACTACTGCTGAGACTGAGTCAGTCTGTGATGACTAGACTTGCTTTCAAGTTTTTCAACTGTCGTCTTGCTGAGCCTGATGAATAAAATAAAAATTTAAACTTTTATTTCCTTGTGTGTGTGCCCCCCTGTGTGTGCCTGCCCGAGTACCTGGATTCTTTTGGTGAATTGATCATCGTCGCTGCCTTAGTTCGATCTTTTCTTCGGATCTTTGACCGGGCGGGGCATCCGATTGAAAAAAATGAAATAAAATGAATGAATTTCTGGTGTGTACAGTGTTTGAATTGCTGTCTGACTTTACTCTGGGGGGGGCAGCAGGAGAGACAAGAGTAGTAGTCATCATTACAAACTAAATGCCAACTTCCTGGCTAGAAGGCTCTTCTGGTTCATACACTTTCTCTGTGTGAGTGTGCTGGTCCAGCACTGAGAAAGAGAGAGTATGAACCAGAAGTTTCTAGCCAGGAATTCAAATTTAATTGCAAATAAGCATATTGTTGCTATTTTGTGTTATTGTTTGTATTTTTTTATAGATTTTCTTACTTTGTTGAAGTTTTGTATTTGTTTAATGTTTGCCCTATTTAAATTAACTGCTTACTAGTCTGTAGCTACTAGACATCTGCCAGCAATACCAGTGTGTACCCTACCAGGTGTATCAGTCACCAAACTATTGCTGTAACGGTATACTGACTTACTGTATCTGTTAGCCTAACAGATACAGTAAGTCAGTATACCAGTTGCAGCAATGTCTGCTCTGTTATATCGGTCTTTGCTCACATTTAGGCTAGCATGGCAGTGTCCCATTACACATAGAAACATAGACTTTGATGGCAGATAAGGACTGCTTGGCCCACCTAGTCTGCCCATTTCCCTTCCTACTGGATAAACTGCAGATCCTAGTTAACCAACAGCCTATTTCTTCCTATCCCCCACAAGAATTGCCTTCTGCCTGTCCCATGCATTCTTGAATTCCCCCACTGGTTTTGACCCCACAACCTCCTCAGGAAGGCCGTTCCATGCATCCACCACCCTCTCTGTAAAAAAATACTTCCTCACATTACCCCTGAGCCATCCCCCATCTTCAAATTGCGTCTCCTTGTTCTTGCACATCTCTTTTTCTGAAAGATGCTACCCTCTTGGACTTCGTTGATTCCCTTGAGGTACTTAAAGTTTCTGTCATGTTCCCCTCTCCTCCTTTCCTCAAGGGTATACATATTAAGCTCCTTTAGTCTCTCCTTGTATGGCTTCTGTTGCAGACCCTGCACCAATTTAGTTGCTCTCCTCTGACTGTCTCCATCCTGTCTATGTTCTTGTGGAGATGGGATCTCCAGAACTGGATGCAGTACTCCAGATGGGGTCTCTCCAACTGTCTGTACAGAGGGATAACAACTTCTTGTTTTCTACTGGTGATGCCTCTCCCTATACATACAAGTATCCCCGCAGCCCTTCTTACTGCCTTCTCACATTGCTTACCTACCTTACATTGACTGTCATCTGATATGACTACCCCAGGTCCCTTTCCATTTGCGTAGTTGTTTATACCCCCCCCCACACCCATTGTGTACTCTTCTCCTGGGTTTTTGTTTCCCAGGTGCATTACTTTGCACTTTTTTGCATTGAATCTAAGCTGCCATATGTTTGACCATTCCTCCAATCTTGCCAAATCCCTTCTCATCCTTTGCACTCTTTCTTGTGTATCAACCCCATTGCAGATCTTTGTGTTTGTGTCATCTGCAAAGAGGCATACTTTTCCTTCCAGCCTCTCTGCAATGTCACCTATAAAGACATTAGAGGACTGGTCACAATATTGAACCCTGTGGTACCCCACTAGTAACCTCCCTTTCTTCAGAATGTACTCTGTTTGGTTTACTATTACCCTCTGGGACCTGTTGTCCAGCCAGCTGGTCACCCAGGCTACTACCCTGGAACCCACTCCTAGGCTGGCTAACTTGTTTGTTAATCTTTTTGTGTGGGACTGCATCAAATGCCTTGCTGAAGTCTAGGTAGGCCATATCCATTGCCCCTCCCCTGGTCTGTTACATTGGTTACTCAGTCAAAGACTGTAGTTCCTCCTAGTTACAGTTAAACAGTGTCTTGTTTATTACAGAAGTTTCTCTTCCCACTCCAGTTACAGTTATGCCAGTATCAGCTTCCTGTTATACCAGTGTCTCTTCCCAGTTACACCCCTCAGTATTTCAGTTACAGCATTATCTCCTTACTTTTATGCCAGTGTCTCCTCTGAAGCATAGAAACTTAGATTTGAGAGCAGATAAGGACCACTTGGCCCATCCAGGGCAGTCTGTCCACCACTCTTCCTTAGTCTTATTTAAATAATAGAATGTGGCCTTGGTTGCAGCTGCTTCCCCACAAGAAAACAAACAGTACCTACAGTACTTTTGTGTTTTGTATATAAATAAATAGAATGTGATGGTATTCACCCACTGTGAGGCAATCACCCTTACATTCTATTTATATAAAAGCAATGTATGTACTGTTTGTTTTCTTGTGGGGAAGCAGCTGCAGCCAAGGGAGGTCAAGTTTAGTTGAAGTTAGTTGGCAGTTACTACTATGTTGGAAGTGGAACTTGACCTGCTGGCAGCCAGGCGGCCAGCCCACCTGACTTGTCTGTGTTTGCTGTGCTCTCACTCTCTGACTGTGAGGGGTTGCCTGGACTCAGTTCATTATCTTGCCTGGGTGATCAATGATTTACCTTGTGCACCCAATCCCCCTGGGTGGGATGCCAGCAGTAAGTGTGCAAGCTGTGATGCACACAAGCATACAGACTGCAACACTGTTGGTGTTCCCCTCCCCATATATCCCTTACCCCTACTTGTGCATTGCTACCTGTTGTCTCACATGTGACATGTGGCAGTATTGCACCAGCACTGACAGCCTTACACTCCCTGGAAGAGGAGGAGGAGGAGGAGGAGGGTTTCCCCATGGACACTCGATCCTCCTCCCACAGCAGCCCAGGTTAGCTCCCAAACTCAGGTCACCAGCATCGCAACAGGTAGCACTACAGTTGTGCCAAGGGGCCAGCCATAATGTGTTTTTTTTGTCTATAGAGCTACTGATGCCTCAGAGAAACCTTTCAAAACATAACATGATATTTAGACATAATTCAGTATGTGTATTGTGTATCTGCAGAAATCTACAAGAACACTAGATCTTTATCCCTAAAGTGAATTTCCTGCTTACCCTATGGCAGCTACCACTTGCATGGTGTGGTAGCTGCCCTCCGAGGTAGTCATTCTAGCCAGGTTAGAAATACTGTGTGCAGCTAATAATCCAGATATTTTACTCATAAATTAGTTTTAGCATTGGCTGCCCGATGCATTTTTAGAGCCCCATCCCCCCGCCTCCCGTGCTCAAGCAAGTAATGACGTGTGGCCAGGGAGAGCATGGGGGTGCACCCAATTGAAATGAATGGGACTAGAGTTTTCATTCATTTTTAACATCAAGAATGGCCAGTAACACAATAATGAAAGGCACCGCTTGACTAACATGATTCTTGTTGGTCATCCACTTGTCCACAACAATGTGGCTGTATACTCTGATGTCAGCCAGCCAGTGTCTCCCACATCTCATATTCCATGGTAGCACAATATTCCCTGAAATCAAGGGGTAGCGAATATGTAACAAAAGTATGTTTTTTTTCTTCAAGAAAAGCCCCCAAACTCACCACAAAGCAAGTAAACACCTCAGAGCTTCTGGGGGCCTTGTGGCCCCCAGACCCCAGGCTATTTTCGGGGGGGGGTGCAAAATTTGTCTCTTGCCCAGGGCACCAAAATGCCTTCCTACAGCACTGCAGGTATGTGATGCCTCTCACCACAGTGATGTCATGTGGGGTGGGGATGCGTGTTGAGCAGTGTGCATATATGTGTGTGTGTGTGTGACATGGCCCATTATCATATCATCCGAGTGGGCTGTGTTGCTGTGTTGGTGGGGCTCAGCACATATCTATCATGCTATTACTGTTGTGCAACTTGTGTAATGCTATGTGACACAGGTCCATCTTGGACATGGGTTTATGCCCCAATGAAGTATTTCCATTTGCTACCTGTACAAATGTGCACTTTTACTACTACTACTACTACTACTACTACACGTTGGTCTTCTGCCATGTGGAACTCCATTCAGATATGTGTGGACTGTGTGGGCCAGGGGGACATTGCATCTTGGGAGTGCTGTCTGCAATGTCCTGCACTGTGGTGGCGCACTGCCCCATACCACCTACTGTGGTGGCATGGATCCATGACACCTGGCCCCCTGCCACATCCATTGTGTTCTGCCATGCTGACAGGGGCTGCATGCATCTGTGCCTACTTTGTACATCTGCAGTGTGTGGCTGAGTGTGTTGTCTGGGCTAACCTTCCAACCATTTCCCACCCACTTGTGATACATTGTCTTTCACAATGTGGCATAAGTGGGCCACTGTGGAACACTTACACATAGCTTCACCTACGCTGCTCAGAACACTGTCACAATGTTTGCATTTATGTTTCAGAGGTCTGTTTTTCATTGTATGGTGTATGGTTCACATCATTGGCTCTGTGCATCCTTATGTGTCAACTGCATGTGGGTCGAGTCCTCACAATGTGGTATAGGGAGCTTCTGTGGCATACACTGAGGACCATTCCTCAGAATGTGGTACTGTTGAAAGGTATGTGTCTGAGTGTGGTGCACTCCACCACCACTGCTGTGTCTGTGCCATGACACTGGCCAGTGGCTCGTGCGACAGATCCATGGCATTGGTGCCCTGTTGTGCTGCACACTGTCATGGGTGTGGGCAGCATACACACTGTACTCGGTTGTGTACGGTCATGCTGTGTGCATGTCACATCCCGTATGCCTTTCTGTCATCAAAGTCATTCTATCTGTAGCCTTTGGGTTGTTGTATGCCACTGGATCATGTCTGTGTTTCCACATCTGTTGTTGAGGAGTTAGATACTTGTGTTCCCTCATTATGGGTTAGGGACTCCTCTGCTTACAGTCTGCCTTGTTTGTGAGGGGGTATCATCCAGAGGGGCTGTGTACACATGATGGAGGAAGGGCTATTGCAGCTTGTGTGTGTGTACAGGGTGGCATTGTCAGGCTCTACCCCTGCACACATTGGTCATGCACTGTGCGATCTGCAGTGACCTATGTCATGCTTGGCATGGCTTGGGTGGTGCACTGTGCCTGGGTGCCAGTTATGCATGTATTGTGCCACACCACCAGGGTCAAGGATGATCTTTAGTGTACCGTGGTGGCTGACATTGTAGTAATGCTGCTGTATCATCTTTCCACTGCAGAGCGCAGAGACCATGCCGGAGATAGGAGGGGTGAACAGCAGTCTGACCAGAGGCCCACCATGGACAGGTGGAGGGTGCCATCAATGCTGCAGCATGCAGCAGAGAGCAGTGACAGGGACGGGAGTGTGTTGCATGAGTACTGTGTGCCATTGTGCATTTCTGCTATGTGTCTGTTTCACCACTGCAGGCATTGGAGTGCTGTGTCTAGTGTCGTGGCACAGTCGCCTAGGTCATCCAGGCCTGATGTGATTTAGCTGTGTTGCATTTGGATTCCAGGGTGCTCACTTTGAGGGACCCCTTGGCTATTGTGGCTACAATATGTACAGCCACATGGGGCTACAGAGTTCACACTTGACTATGTGCTGGAAGGGGGGCACTGCATGCTTGACATCAGTGGCACCATTCAGCGCATCCATGACCATTACATCAGTGGGGTTTGATATGCTGGCTGCATGCATTTGTGTTGTCTTCCTTGCTTCCAGTGCCTTGCCTTCTGCTGTGTGGCCTGTGACATGGCTGGCTCTATGTCTGGTCTACTGTTGCCATTACTGCCATGTGCACTGTTATCTGCCTTGTACTGTCATGTGCATCATGTTGCAGTTATGTCCACCATTGTGGCAGGATGCAGCAGGTCTGTGCATGGCCATTGGCCAGTCATTATGCCTGGAGCCGGGAGATTACTGGGGTCAGCCTGCTGTGCTGGCTGTTTCTGTTGTCCTGTCCACCACGGCATCCCTGTTCTGCACTTCTCATGGCAAGTCTCATTCACAGTACCATGTATATTGTGTCAGTGTCTATGCAGGACATGTTGTTGGTGCCTGCCAGGGCTATTCACACTATGGTAAACAGGGGGCCACAGTGTCATGTGGTGCCTGTATCTCCTTACCAGTGTGTTCCATTGTGGTGTGGACAGTGGTATATTATTGTGTGCCCTTGTCTGACCTCCAGGGCATACATGCACAGGGGCTGTTGGGGGGGCCTCTAGGCCTATGGTGCCACACATGGCCTGTGTGGCTGTGCACATCATGTGTGCCTGTTGTGGCACAGGGGTAGGCAGATATCCTCCAAGCACTCCATGGTGTGCTATTTTATTTCTGGGGGGGTAGCATATAGGCTCTGAACTGCTTCCTTTTTCCATGAAGCCTAACAAAGACAGTGTTGTATCTTTCTGTTATTTTATTCATAGGAGTCTACGCTAGGAGGACTGGTCACTAAGACCGTCTTTGTATCCCATGGATTATACAGCTTTACAGGCTGTGGGCTGGTATGTAGGTGTCTTAGGGAGCAATGCATGGCATTTGTATTTACCCATGCAAGGCAACGCTCATTGTCATGTGATACATAAGTTGTAATTATTATGCCAATGGTGGCAACAAACACAGTCCTGGTGTACATTTGTATATTGTCTGGCTACATTCCGGGGTAGGGTAGCTCACCCTAACAATGGGGAGAGGGGTAGCAGTGGGTCTACTTGGTGTGCAGATGTGAACTCCCTGGCTACACCCCTGCCTGTTGGCTTCAGCTATGTTGTTGGGGCAATTGTTCCCTACAGGGTGCTGTCCCTCAGTCCCTGCAGTTTTTGGTGGTGTGGTGTTTGGGCATGTGTTATGAAGATGTGCTGCAGGGGTTGTTCTGTGGTAGCATATTGTGCTGAGTGTCAGACCCTGTGGCAAATGCTGCTCCCTCAAGTGGGGGTGTGTGCCTCACCATGCCTTGGCCACCAGGGTGGCACTGTCCTGTGCATATCATTGACCTATTGCTGCCCTGCCACTGGTGGACCATGGCCTGTGTCCCCGTTTCACATGTGTGTGTGTCTTCCTGCATGTGCACCTTCAAGGTGCTGCTGCTTTGGGTGGTGGCACAGCCCCATGCCATGCTCTTCACCGGTGTGGGCTCCTCATCCTTCTGTTGTGGCAATGGGTGTGGGTGGGCATTGGCACTTTCCCTGGTTGTGTACTGCTTGTGTACCTGTTCTGCAGTCCCTACTGTACTGTTGCCAGTGTCTTTGTCCTCTGTGGTCATTGGGTCTCTGTGGTCCATGTCAAGTCTCTATCTGTGTCACTTGCCTCTGTTCCACACTTATGTCAGTCACCCATTTGTTCAGAGCTTCCTGACACCATTTGCACAGCTGCTATGTTATGGCATTGTGGGTGGCAGTTTGGCTGATTCTGTACAGTTCTTCTGGGGTGGCAGCAGTGAGGGTGGGCCACTGTTGGGGGGGGTGTACATGACAGGTATGTCTGGTTACACACCTGGTTGTGGCTGTGGCACCTTTTCCAGTGGGTGTCATCTGTGTTGTGTATCATAGCTGTGTGACTGTGGGCAGCATGTCCCAACATGTGTCATCCTATGTGCATGTCATTCAGTGTCCACTTTTAGTTTGTATTTCAGGGGGGTGTCTGTCTGTTTGCACAGTTACAGTTTGCATGCCACTGTGCTGGCTGGATTCCACTGTGTTAGGTTTCTCAGCATACATCTATGCATGTCCATGTACATTGGGGTGGTGCATGCTGCCTGTTACATACTGCCTTGCCTGCAGGCACATGTCAGTGTGCATTGTGGTTTGTTCTGTACTGGCACATGGGCATGGTTGTTGGGGCATGCTGTCCACCATGTGGTGGTACAGGGTGCCTTTGTGTCATCGTCATGTCCTGATATGGTCCCCCTTTCTCCTGTAGGTCCATGTCAGGCATCACTGTGGGCCACAGTGTGGGAAAGGAAGCTGAAGGCAGGGATGAGCTGTTGAGGAGGGTAGTGCGGCTACAGCGCACGCTAATAGAACAGCAGGCTGTCTTGATTGCTGAAATGAGATGGGTTGCAGCTATCCTGGAGGAACATCTGCCAGCACCTGCCCGCACCTAACTCCTACCTCCCATTCTGTTATCCCGCTTTTCTGTTCCTGGCCCACTGGCCCTAGCCCTATTTTTCTGCCATCCTGTTTCCCTCCATTGCTTCCTGTGTCCACGTCCCTCTCCCTTCCACATTCTTTCACCATTTCACTGTAAATATTGTACATAATTGCCTTTTTGCACTATTACTGTTGCTTTCCCCATTGTTTTCAGTCCCTTTGTTAAGCCTGCCTTTTCCCTTTCATCATGTTTGTGTTGTACGCCATTTTTGCATATTGTGTTCTGCTGTGTTTTGCTTTATTTTTTCTGTACATTTGTTCCTGTTGTGTTTGTGCCTTACCTGTTCCCTTTTTGAATTATACTTTGTTATGCTTGACATTCCTGTGTCCTGTGTCTTTTTTTTTGGGGGGGGGGAATCGGGATTTGACAGTGTTCTGTGATATTCTGGTTTCACTTGTGGGTCCAGTTATTCCATGCCATTCACTAGTACTGCAGTTGTGTCTGGCAGGGCTATTTTGCTTTCCTGTGTTCCTGGACAGCTGCTTACACCTGTAACACTTTGTTTCTGTGGGTGTTTGCACTGCCTCTGTCTGAATGCTGTATTCAGTGCTGTCTTATCTGCTATATTTAGTGTTGTCTTAATCCCAGGCAGTTTTTGCCCTGCACTCCTGGCCCTGTTTGCCTGGCTTCCTTGGCTTGCTATATTCAGCTGGTTTTGCACCAGGTTATTTCCTTTTGAATATAGCTATGTTTCTGCTCCAGGCAAAGTTTGCCCACTGGGCAGTGCTAATTTAGCCCCGGGGCAAAGTTTTGAATATCTGGTCCTCAGTCTTTGTATACACAAAGTCATCCTTTTCCTTAAACCACATCACAAAATGAGCAAATCAGTCCTCCTACAACCAGAACTATCTTTCATCAGTCCCTCTACAACCAGAACTGATCTAGCATCACAAACATGGCTGCTACCTTTACACTGTAAAAGCCTTCAACTGGGCCCTAAAAATACAACTAATTTAAATAAAAAAGAAAACAAATTAATTGAACATTGTTTCCCTGATCATCACACTCCTTACACACATAAACACATTAGAAACATTAAGTATTGTTTATAGTTTTTATTAAAATTGTTTCTTTATGAACAGTGAAAAATCCCCCTTCTGTCTTTACCTGTTCATAAGGGAAATCTCTTCTGCATGCCCTGACAGTGAGATAATTAAGTCACTGGCTCTAAAACAGGCCTTTGTTGTCTGTGTGTACAGTATTTTGGGAGAGTAACATTCTACCAGTGGAACTGAGCAAAATTTTGAATCCCTGTATTCCATGGCAAACATTCCATGATAAACATGCTATGTCTTGAATGAGGGGAAAAACTGAAAAAAAGAAAAACAGGATGAAGAAAGTAGGCAATATAGAGGATTGTGTATGAGCAGGCATAGACGACAAGGGTATGCTTGCATCGAGAGGTTTCCTTGGTGGCAGCAGACTGAGAGCGCAGCTCGAGAGGTCTCCTGTCACCAAGGAAACCTCGAGATTTCAAGCATACCCTTGTATGTGTATGCCTGCTCTTACACAATCTTTTATAGTGTATGAGAAGGCACTCACATACAGTGGCATCGTGATTAGTGAGAATGCTTTTTTTTTTCTTCAAATAAACAAGTAGCCTAGGGAGAGAGACACGTAAAATGGTCTTATCGGTTGCTCTTTTCAGGGCATCCACTCGGAGGTCTGCTTACTAGGTGACAGCTCTGGCAACGGTCGGCATGACTAAGGAGACTTCAGCGCGAGCACTGATTCGATGTGTGTTAGTAGTGACGTCTTCAGTGAAGCACAACAGGAGTTTGACGTCACTACTAACACATAACAGTCTGATTCCAGTCATCGATTTCTATACACAACAGCACTCTCTCACACACTCTACAGTAATACTTTATAAACAAAGAGAAAAGGTGGGAAAACACAGTTACAGAGGCAGACCCAAACTGGCTCAAATAATACATTGCTGTCCCTCCAACTTACTGGTTTAGCACTTTTCAGTGAGTTGCTGTTCAGTCAATTTTACCACTCCTCTACCCAATTCTGGGGACTATTTTTTCACATATTTAAATAAAATAACATACTATTGTTAAATCTTTAATAATGTGTTCAGAGTTTTGCTTGATTGTTATAGAAATAGTTTTTACCCATTTTATAAGAGCAATAAGACACTTCAGGGTGTGGGTTGTTGATTAAGAGCACTACCCAGTTGCAGTAGTCACTTGGCACAAGTGCCTCATGCCTAACAATGCACCAATGGACGTGCTCTTATCAGTCAACAACCCACATGCTGTCATGTCTTATTGCTTTCATAACATCATGCCTTGGATGGATGAAATGTGGGGCCATAGGCAGAGAGCATGCAGCACCCAAGAAGATACATTATTACACAATAACATACACCCTGGAGTGCTTCATTGCTGTTATACAATGGCTTGTTTTTTGAAAAAGAAAATGAGAATATATACTTAAAATATTTTTTTTGTTTGTTTTTGTTAGGGAGGTATATCTATTCAAAAGAAAGTCCATACTTTCTCTTTTTTCCAGCAGGTGGCACTGCTGCTACATGCTCATCCCCTATGTCCTTTAAGGTGTCTCATTGTGTTTTTGGCTGTGAGCAACCCACATTCATCTGTTGCTGCAACTGTACCATTGGTGTTAAAAGAAAGTATGTCCATATTGTTAGTGGGGCCATTGAAGTTCTGTACTGCATTACTGTGGAGCTGTGGGCTCATGCTAGGAGAAGCGCTAAAAGGGCAAGCGAGAAAGGTGTGAACTCTGCAGGGGAGGTTTGCTTTCCCATTTGTCTGTTGCTCTTCAGAAGGGAATTTGTTTGTTTGTGGTCACAGTAAGCTATCAGAAATATGCCTTCATTACCCAGTTATTTTAAATGGAGCAGGGTAGGCTGGCCTGCCACTGGAACAAGTGGTAGAATTACCGCTTGCAATGCCAGTGACCTAGGTTCAGGATCAAGCCTGGGGAGATGGAGGGCCAGCAGGTGGCAGAAGGCTTGAGCATCCGTGAATTTCTCACCTTCCCCGGGGAGGGAAGGGGGGACAAAGCTCAATGCTTGACTGACCTCAGGTGGAAGTCTAAGGTCCAGCAAGCACCTGGCCATACAGAAAGGGGGGAGAATGAAGGATGTCAATGTGTTCCATCTTGACATCAGGGATCATGTCACACACAAGGAAAATTGGAAAATAGGGTTGACACACAAAGGGGGGATGAGAAGGGTCTTGGAAAGTTTGGAGGAATGGTCAAAATTATGGCAGCTTAGATTCAATGCAAAGAAGTGAAAAGGAATGTACCTGGGAAACAAAAACCCAACAGAAGTGTACACAATGGGGGGGAGGTATTAACAGCAACAAAAATGGAAAGGGACATAGGGGTAGTCATAGCAGATGGCAAAGGTCATCAAGCAATGTGAGAAGGCAGTAAGGAGGGCTGGGGATATTGGGATGCATAGGGAGAGGTATCACCAGTAGAAAAATAGAAGTTGTCATCCCTCTGTACAGAAAGTTGGTGAGACCCCATCTGAAATACTGTGTGCAGTTCTGGAGACCCCATCTCCACAATGACATAGACAGGACATAGGAACTCCAGATGAGGACAACTAAAATGGTTCAGGGTCTGCAACAGAAGTCATATGAAGAAAGACTAAAACAGCTTAATGTGTATACTCTCAAGGAAAGGAGGGGTGCATAATAGAAACTTTAAAGTATCTCAAGGGAATCAGCAAAGTCCAAGACAGTAGCATCTTTCGGAAAAAGCGATGTGCAAGAACAAAGGGGCACAATTTGAAGATAGACAAGGATGACTCAGGAGCAAGATGAGGAAGTATTTTATTCATGGAGAGGGTGGTGAATTCATGGAATGGCCTTCCTGTGGAGGTTCTGGGTTAAAAAAAACAGTGCAGGAATTTAAAAATGCATGGGACAGACATACAGCAATTCTAGTGGGAGGTAGGGGAAGTAGACTGTTGGTAAATCTAGGATCTGTAGCTTATCTGATAGGTAGAGAAATGGGCAGACTCAGTGGGCCAAGTGGTCCTCATCTGCTGTCAAAGTCTATGTTTCTATATTTCCCTGCACTCTGGGAAGATGGAGTGCCAGCACAGATTACCAGTGTCCCCTGCCTTCCCTGACCAGTAGCCCCAATTTTTCAGGGTGTATGGGCCCCACCTTGTCCCTGCCTGGGGGGGGGACCAAAACTACATGGGAAGACTACCACAGGCTCCAGGTAGGAAGGAATGGAGGGCAGATGGTAGGCATCGCCTAATGGGGTGAAGTGCAGGGGTTGGGGGGAGCATAAATAAAAAGTGAAAAAAAAAAAAAGAAATGGATCAGGGTGGAAAAGTGTGATGGAGCATGCACTCAGTTCAGTATACTATGCCACATCTGTGCAACTGCTGCCTTCATTACTGGGTAATGTAAAATGGTGCAAGTCTGGGAAGTGTTATTATAGCACACACCAAGTTCAGTATACTGAGCCAAGTCCGTGAAACTGCTTGTAGCAGCAATTTGAAGAAAAAAAAAAACAGATTTGTGCTTTGCCCTTTATGGCTCTACTTTGCCTTGGCTGTGCTTTTGAGAGTTAGCTGATTACTATATTTGTGGGAGAGGGGTTTTGTATGATACTATGGGAGGCTGGCAGGTAAGAGTGTGGAGTGATATATTTCATGTGTGAACATGTGAGAGGGTCATGTATGTGCCTGGACTTGATGCAGTGATGTTATACTCAGAGAATATCACTGTCTCAGGCACACACTGACCAATCAGAGACCAGGAAATTTTCTTGCCATTGTATAATGAGGGATTGCAATTTCTTGGCTTTTGAGCTCCATTTGTACAGTATGTGAGGATGATGAGGGGGATATGGGACAGCAGTGAGTGTACAGTGCTCATAGTGACTTGGCATTGTGAAGCTGCATCTCATTGGAGTTCATACAGTAGCTGAAGCTGTTCTGAGTGAGTGTAACTTCTGGGGTGGTGGCATGATTTCTCACAGTGTCATCTGGTCATGTGTGTTCCCGGACTTCATACAGTGAAGTTACTGTTAAATAACATCACTATCACAGAAAGACACTGACCAATCAGAGAAGATGAAATGTTCCTGCCATTATATAATTCACAGTTTACTGAATAATAAATTGGAGTAACTGCCATTGGATTATATTTAGTTCCTGCAGTATCCTGCAAGACATTACAGTAATATGTGTGATGCTGTATTTGATCTAGATGGACTGCACTGAAAATGACAAACTAAAGATTGTTGCTGGGGGGAGAAGATATAGCAAAAGCTGTTTACTTAAAATGTAGTTTCCAGATTGTCTGATCCAGGACTTTCGGCTATAGACTGTGGTCTATTTGCATCTAAATTTTGGATCCATTTGCATCTAAAATAAGATCAAGTGGGATGAATCTCTGAAAATCTGGACCATGGTTAGCATTTCCAAAATCTTTGATATGTGAGTTCATACTGCAGGTCTACAAAATGCTCTCTCCATAAATAAGAAATACTATATTTTATTACATATTATATATACAGTGTCTCGAGGGAGAGAATAATTCATGGCAAAGTATGGTGTACAGGGAAATAATACCATCAAGGGATCAAACAAGACATAAAGCCATGAACCTGAAGAGTGAGTGGCCTTAAGCCAGCCAGGTGGCACTAAGGGCTGAGGCCCTGGACACCTTACCTCTTGCTCTGCCAGCGACCTGGGTTCGGGAATGACTCAGGTTGCCAGGGTGCCTTCATGGGGAGGGGAGGAGGTTGGGAGTAGGATTGAGCTTCGCTGTCCTCTTCCAGGTGGGGGACTCACTCTCCTGTTGTCCCGCCGTCATCGAATGAAGGTGTTGTGATAAGCACAGGTGGTACAGGGTGACCAGTAGGGTGGGACATCCTACAGAAAGTGTGTGCACTTGCCTCTGCATGCATACATCACATCGGGGATGCATGGGAGTGGGTCAGGAGAAAACCCAGAAAACTCATAAAGTACTAATTACAAAAAAAAAAAAAAAAAAAGGAGTGTGCGGCCTTTATGAGCTTTTGAAATCCCAAGATAGTATTATTTCACGAATATGCCATACTTTGCCATCTTTTATTTTATATAATGCATTAGACTGGGCACTTTTACTGTGTCCTGTGTTTTGCCATAGTGATGGGAGAATAGGGTGGATGTTACTTGTGTTGTTAAGGAGCTTTTTTTTGTCATTTTAAGGGGTTGTTACTTGTCTTATTAAGAGGTTTGTTTCATCTGTTATTAAGGGACTTTTTACTTGTGTTACTAAGAGGCTCATTATATGTCTTATTGGAGCTGTTTGTAGCATTTTGGTTAGCAATGTGTTGTTAGGGTGTTAATAACACATTAATGTTTGATTCAATGGTAGATTCTACTTTAAACCTTTAAATTTTCACCCTAATAGCTCTGGCAATGTCCAACAATATTAGCTAAAATGTTGCATACATTGTTTAGTAAGCAAGGTCTAAACATGTGGAAAGCTTTGTGATGGTAGTCTGTGTGGTTTCTGAGATCTGTATATGTCATTTTCCTGTAGACATCTAATTTGTTCCTACACTTAACATGAGTTTTTGGTTTTGTTTGCACTTTTACAGCCTACTTAGAATGGAAGTTTGTTTCTGAAATTTTCAGGGTAGAAGCATGCTGTGCCAAGGTGGGTTTCGTGAAAAATATTAAATGGTTCCAGAGATATAAGAGTTTAAAATGTCAATGTTTTACTGTTCAGCGCATGCTCAGTAGGTTTTTTAATAAGGTCCTGATACAACACAAAAATTGCATGTAGCAGACCATTTTTGTTTTCTCACCATTTGCTTCTCACAGCACAAAAAAAAATCCTTTTGTTGCAGTCCCCATCTTGTACCCCCAACTCAAAAACATGAAATATATATAAACAATATGCCATTTAAAAAATTAACACCTAAATCTAGCTAAACTGGAACCATTTTGCTAGATCCTGATATCTGTTTTTTAAACAAATGCCTAGAAATACCTTTTCTGGGCACCCCAAAATCCAGCGTGTCCAACTTAACAAGAAGAGCTGTATATCCACATTCTGTGTATGAGAACAGTGGGGCTTTCTTGAATGCAGAAGCTGCAGCTGGAGCCATGATGCTGGCTTCAGTTCAAACAGTGAACTGGTGATCCCCTGTCCTTTCTGTTTCTGCCACCCTGTCTATCTTCGTCTCTGTCTCTCTACCTGCCTTCCAGTCTTTGTCTGTCTATCTATTATTTGTGTTATGTGTACTGGTGTGCCGACCTCCAATATAGTTTCTTTCTCCCACTTCCCCGCCAGGTCACCTGCCTCCCATTCCCACTAAGTACATGAAGGTACGGGGGTGCACACTCCCAGTGATGCTGAACAGTAGCCTAGCACAGAGGTGTACCATTCTGTGTTGGAATATCCCATGAAATAAAGAAAACTATCCCTCAATGATTTTATTTAACCCTGAAGAAAAGAAAATGGTCCCTCACTAATCTGACCCCTCAACAAACACCTCACCTACCCCTCCCAAAGTCCCACTCAGCACCCCCACACACCACCACCACCCACACACCTTCACTCAGCTGAACATGTCCCAGGGTGTAGATTCACTCTATGAACAAAGACACATCATGTTGTTAGAACCAGCGACTATATTATGAGAAAGTCAGGCAAGTGCAGTTTAAGGTAATGGCCAAAATGTGTTTTCGCACCTTTGGTGCAGAATGATGTTTCAGCTAGGACTTGAAACTCTTCACCTACCAGGTTCATGAAGTGGGATAATTTATTTATTTAAGTTTTTGTTGACCGGGTAAGTGCACTAGGCAAATCCAGCCTATTTTCAGGCACGACCCAGGGGATGGGAATACAGACGAATGCCAATTGACCTTGAACCAGATTAAGTTGTTGGTGGAATTTTTGTCAATGAGGGAAATTTGGCCAGGACACCGGAGAAATTCCCCTACTCTTTTCGATAAGTGCCATGGGATCTTTAACATCCAACTGAACTACCACCAATACAGGCAGATGGGACCTCAGTTTAACGTCTCATCCGAAAGACGGCACCTCAGAAGTGCAGCACCCCTCTCATGCTGCACTACAGTGTCAGTACTGGGATATTAACCCAAGTGCCAGATGTGGGAACTGAACCCACAGCCCTCTGATCTCCTGGCCTCAAAGGTGAGTGTGTTACCTACTGAGCCACTGACACTAATAAGAAAGCTATGCTGAAAATTCGGTGTACATAGATGGTAAAATGCCTCAGTTATGAGTGAACATTGCAATATTTCAATGTTCACTTATAACTTCACTAATTTTCAATATTTTAACTCCAAACTTTCAACATAGACATTTTTCTATGCCACCTCATAAACAGGGCAGGTGTCATTTTTTAAATTGTGGATGAGATGTGTTTTCAAACTTGTGATGTGCAATGATGTTTTGGACAATACATTATTAATGCTACCAGTCATGTTTATTGAAAATTTGGGGTCAAAATAAAAAAAAAAATGTAATTATTAAAAAACTTTCTGTATTCTACTGTTCTTCACTCAAGCAGGTATGCTTTATTAACCCCTGCTGGTGAGCTGAGTTTGGGGTCAAGCTTAGTCACCAATCTACATGGGGTGAGGGTGGGGGGAATTGTGCTGTTTTGTGACACTCCCTTAGTCAAGGAATGAAAGCTGATGGGTTGCCCACAAGGGCCCAGGTACCATATAGTTAAGACAACTCTCTTCTTGATGGATGGCACTCCATCTTTGCACCTATGGTTGAAAGAGGTCTCTGTGCATTGGCTGGCAGATGGACTCTTTACCTATGCATCTGTATCTGCTGCCACTTGGAATCTGATCTCTGCACTTTCATAATCCACCAGATAGCACCATGAATTGTTGACATCTGTCATTGTATGGAAGTGCAAAGCCTATGTGTGCCTTGCACTTCCATAGACAGATGGAGTCTTTCCTTGGCACAGGGCCCAAAGAGCCCTGCATGTCTCCATTTGTTCACCCTCCATGAATGAATATTCAACTCCACTAACTCAAAAAGAAAGGAACTTCTTTGCAAAAAACTTTATTAATGCACCAGCTAGGGTTCAAGCTAATGTCACAAAAGTAGGGAAATGTGGAGTTAGGGTTTCCAAACCTAACTCTTCACCCCCCATCCCCCACTTCAAGCAGCAAAAGGAAAAAGAACATTAGGGTTTTGGATCTCTGGAGTCTTGGCGAATCAGTGGTGGGGTCTTCATCGGGGTTGTCAACACTAATGCCCACCCCTTTCCCTGAGCAAATAATGTCAGATGTGGGCTCCTTTTTTCACACAGGTCCTGCCTGGCCCTGCATGAAGAAAGCTACAACAGATTGCTTTGGCAAAATGTGGTGAGACATACTACTCTACCTTTGAGGAGTGTAATAGTACGAGGCACTGGCTTGGAGCTGTACCTTGTGCTTCCGACAGGAGGCTATAGGTTGGGAGGAGGGGTGAGCATTAGGGTTAAAAACCCAAAGGATGATCCCACCACTGATTCACCAAGACTCCAGAGACCCAAAATCCTAATGTTTTCCCTTTTGCTGCTTGCAGGGTAGGGATGAGAGTTAGGGTTGGAAATCCTAATGCCACATTTCCCTACTTTTGCAGCATTATCTTGAGCCCTAGCTGGTGCATTAACAAAGTTTTTTTGCAAAGGATATGTATATCTTTTTGACTTTATATTTGAGTAGAAGTTAAAATTGATTTCCTCCCTATGCAGGGAATTACAATACTACTGGCAAGCTTTATTTCATGCATCTCTTCTTACTGCTTATTCCTCTCAAAGGAAGTACAAATCACTTTTCTGGTATTGTTCTGGTTCTTCTGTCTTCTTTCTTCCAGTTACCATGTTCATCCTCTGGATTTTTTATAGGGAAAAGAGCAAATTCCCATAACTGTTTGTAAAGAAAAATATAGAAGAATGTGGACTGTAGAAAATGATCACAAACTGTGTGGCTGTGAGACCACTCTGAATGACATCCAATGGAACTAAAATATGGGTAATCAACACCAGTTTAGATGATAGTTTTGACATTTACACAATTATTAGGATTAACATATGTGCATTGCAACTATAGTAGGATAACCTATATTTTGAGGAAGGCACTGTATGAGTGGAACTGCAGCAACAGGAGTGGTTTTCTTTGAAGAGAACACTGCCAGTAAGTATATTTATATAATGGATGGGATTTTATGAACATACTGTACGACCATACAAATACGCCAGCTGAAATAGACCACCCGGTTTATCCAAGTCTGCTAGGGTGTGCAGCCAGCACCCCTAGGTTTGCAGCTGCTCCCCCATCATCCCACTGCCACCCCCAGCTCCATTTCCCCATAGAAACACTCCATAGTCATTTCCTTGTATATCCTCTCCCTGTTTATTCAATTGCAATCCAAACTAACAGCAACCATTCAAATATATTCTATAAAATAAAAGATGGGTAAGTCCACTACTCTCAGAAATAAATCCAAACACCAATTGTGGGTGGTTGCTACAAGTCATCTCTAAAGTAGTTATCATGAGGTGGTCTGAACAGTTTCACAGAAACTGAAATTGGATACCAGCCATGGTTCTAGTAGTTACATTCCTTTAAAACACAAACAGATGGTGAGTAAAGGTTGAATTAATCAGGAGGGCCTGCAACACAAGACATACTCTGTGGCTTGGAGGATACCTTCATGCATTGCAGTCCCATTGTAACCCCACCATGAGGATCACCCATCATTGAAGATATTCAGAAAGATGCCAAACATAGGCATCTTCGCAAAAACAGCAGTGTTGCACATTTATTCCGTCACCAACATTCCCTTCAGGTACAATCCTGCAACACTGCAGAGGTGAGAATAAACAATAGTTCAACATCATAGGCAGGCACAATTCTCAAACATTATCACCTTTCAAGTTAAAAGCTGTTAATATTCAGTATAGGCAATTCACTATCTCTTAGTGATATAGTAGATTTGGGGACTCTTAAAACTGAACCTGAAGATTTCAAACTTCCTGGCTGTTACGCTGGTTATCACAAATAGCACACAGTTAGTACTGCATATGCCCTGACATAGCCCACTGGCACCCACTTAGGAAAGCTCCACATTTGGGTCAGACTCTCAGTTTTGAGGCTCTCAGCATACTCCTCCATTAACAAAGCTCAATGCATTCTCAGGCCATTCCCAGTGGGTAACACAAATGGATTTAAGACATCTCAATACAAGTGACCCTGCTCTAAGTCAGCTTAGCCTGCAAGACAGGTACTTTTCTCTCCTCATTCCAAAGGCTTCCTCACATACTCAGTGATCCTAAGCCTTCAAGCTTGTAGAATGAACTTCTTAAGCGGGAACTGTCCTTGGCTCATTTCACTACGAACTGCCATGGTAAACTTGTTTTTCTTTTTATTTTTTTTTCTCTTTGTAAGCTGCTAGCTTATCCCCTTCTCTCTTTTTCTTTTTGACTAGTGGTCCACGCTCTGTATGCTTCAGGCTGGTTACTAGAACCAAATGTGTCATCAGGACGTCAGCAGTCTATCTGTGAAGTGACTCCATCATTTTCAATAGATTTATGATTCCAGCTCAAGTGAAAATGTAAGTTATCGGTGAATGTTTCAAAAGTGTATGATTTCCTGTTTGGATTCAAATCCTGGTCCGATGCTACATAGGAACACAAGGTAGTAAGCCATACAGTGCACAACTATGCTAGTAAATAGCATTGTTTTTGTGTTTCATATTTTCCTTCATGTTAGTGGCTCATCACATATGTAGTAAACATGATGCATTTATTATAAGTTGATGGAGAAACAAGCATTCTCAGCTCTGCACATCTCCGCCTGCTCTGTTTTGTCACAATGTTGTAACCTTCTTATATTGCTGCTTCTTTTCAGAGAAATTCACATCCAATACTTGGAGTATAATTTAAACAGCTTTAATAAGATAGCTGAAGCAAGCAGCAGTTAAAAAGCCACAGACGCACATTTCACATCGCAAAGGCGCTTTTTTCATTGAAAAAGCGTCTTTGCGACCTGAAACGTGCGTCTGTGGCTTTTTAACTGCTGCTTGCTTCAGCTATTTTATTAAAGCTGTTTAAATTATACTTCAAGTATTGGATGTGAATTTATATCGATTACTGGGCAGCCATTTTGAGTGTTTTTTCTGAATTCTTTGGTGTTTGACTCCGGTTTTATCCGTTTGTGGCCTCCTTTTTGTACATATATATTCTTTTCAGAGAACCACACTGGAAATGAGACAAAGTCCAAATGAGTCAACACTCCTGGATCCATTTGAAAACAAGGCATTCATGAACAATTAAACTGAATCCTGGCTGTTCGATTGCCCAGCACAAGGTCATGCTGGTGACAAGAGCCTGCTGGGCGGTCCAGAAAAGGCAAGGGTGGCACCACTGCATAGACTCCCATCCAGGGATGAATAGTACTGAGTTCTGCCACCACAGTGATCCCTGAAATGAGCCATGGAACTTGCTGTCTGCAAAAGTACACTATGTGCATGTGAGGCCACTCTGGTTAAACTCAGCAACACTGTCAGGTGGGGGGGGGGACTGAGAAAAAAAAAACCTTAGTACAGTTGAGATGTTAGTTGGAGGCACCCTCACTCTGCATGGATCCCCACCAGAAGTGGTCAGTGAGGATAGTGGAATAAGGGGCTGAGAGATTTCCAGGAAGGAGCCTTAAATCTTAGGGCAGGGCATACAAGTGCACTGGAGAAAAAGCTATATAAGAAAAAATCCATTTCACTTAGCCTCCCTGTTGCCACCGCCTAATGGCTGATGCAATAGTTTATGATATGCAAAGTGTTTTGAGATACAGTAGAGCACAGGAAGGATATTTATAAAACAAACTTTGATTTCTTCCAATTTATGGATTTCTATTGTTCTAGTGTAACCAGTGCCGTGCAGTCTAAATTAACACTTCTGATACTCCCTAGGATACCATGTAAGTGCTTTGACTACATACAGTAGCTGTTTCTTACCATGATCCTAAGATTTGCAACAGAGGAAGTTCCTACAATGTCATATAACATTAATTTCCTGACCTTGCTTCCTGAGAGTGCTCTAGGGGATGAGTAGGTCTGGCCAAATGCCCAGCATGATTGCTGTCATCATAAGGCTTAAAGAAACCACTGAGTGATGGCATCTTGTTTTTGGTTTTTTTTCTCTCAATATAGAATCCACTGGCTATTCTGTATACTACAGTGGGATTAGACTCCTCATGGATTAGTACATGTTTGCACTGGATACTTTTTTTTTTATATGAAGGAAGAGAATAGACATTACTGTTCTATATTCCCTTCCAACTTTTAAATTACTATGTCAACACAGTTATTTAATCTGTGATCTGTCTCCAACATGGACATGGATCATTCCTTATTTCATTTTTTTTTTATCTTGCATTTTGGCCTTGCACATTTCTATAACCACTGATTTATAAATAAGTTGCTCTTGACATGTCTTGAAAGACATGGAAATCTAATAAAAAGAAAGCAAAATATAGAAAAATGGCTGACATGTTATGTGATCCTTCTGTGCTGTATGTGTGTCAAATAAAATAAAGCAATCTATGCAAATACTGTTAAGAAACCTTGTCTTGATTCAAATAAAAAAAAAAACTTTCCTGTGACTGGCTTCTTCAGGTTGGCAGACCATCTGAATAGGGGTCAGATAAGGTGACGAGTAACACATTTGGTTCAACTTTGATTTGGGACCCTTTATATTCTTTTTTCTTTCAAATTGTTTTTGTTTCTCTGTTTATCCTCCACAGTCTGAGTGACTGCCATCCATACATTACTCCAGTCCCATTAACGCGACTTCCCCCAGGATTTACCTGCCGCATCTTCCCCTAGTGTTTCTCCACTCCCAGTAGGATTGGTAGGTTTCCCAGATCCCTGCTGTTGAATCTGATCTGGTTTGGCAGTTGGCCTGGGTCATCAGGTGTGTGGCCTGTTGGGGACCGGAGCCATCCTGCCACTTGGAATTAATCAATTTTCTCCCCCTTGGAGGAGCTGAGGAGCACTGTCATCATGAAGCATGTCACAGTCTCATGCACAATCTGCATTGTTGGCTCCCACTCCTTCATCCACACTGGCAGTCTGTAACTGTGTTCTCCTAACTCTAGACTAGGGGCCATGCATGCGCTGGGCTTCATAACCTCAGCCCTGAAGGAGGACAGCAGTACTACAGATGCTCAGTCCAACCCCCCCACCAACCCATCGATATCTTGAGATTGTTCCTGAACTCGGGTTGTCTGCACTGCAAGTGATAGCCCTATTACTGTGCTGGTGTGCTAGCACTTTCAGTTTACTTCTGTAATCTGTCCCATACTTCACTTTAGGTAATAAGCACAGAGGAATAATAGACTACAAATTCTGCGCATACCAATCCCCCAGCAAAACCTTTACAGTGAATGCGTTGATGCTGACATCATCTGTAAATCACTGTAAAGTCCGCCTGAGACCCTGGCACTCTTTCCCCAGATCCTGCACCCCCTCCATAAATCAACTCTGGCTCAGAGTTGATAATCCTTAGGTCCGGGAGATGTGGAGGGGGCAGAGCCCCCCCCATGGAGAGTTGGAGGTGAAGCCCCCAGAAACAACAGACAGGTTTCCAGATGGATTTATGCTGACCCCAATTTGCGGTCAACATAAATCAATTGATGTAACATTGGTTGAACATATTTTTGTTGAACTGGCATTGTAGACCCAAATACTGTAGTGGGGTATGATATCCCTTGAGTGTCAGTCATTTCCTGCCATTCACACCTTCCCCTGCTATGCTACACAGGTTTAGAACACAACACAGGATATTCGCACTGTATGAATACCGTTAGAAGATACTCTTTTCCCAGCACGACTCCCTTAATCCCCCCAAAATAAAGGTATCACATGTGAGTGTATGTATCTTTGTGTTTCTTCATTGAATGAGCACATGTGTGTGTATGAGTATGTGTAGTAGAAATTAATATTTTTGTGAGTGTTCTATCATTTGCTTTGTTCCTTTAAGTGCCATATTACCCATGTGCTGACATCTGCATATGACTGCAGTGGCCCGATACACAGTGGTGGTGGAAATGAGGGCTATAAACATGTCACCCATTGTGCCACAACCATAATCTGCCATACATTCTGTAATCTATTACCTCATTGGCCATAGATATTGAGACAACACTTCTGACATTTCAGACACTGCGTAGTTTGCCTCTTTTCTAGGGCTGACTGATTTGAACCTTGGGTTTCTACTTAACTTTGCAGTCTTGACAATTCCTCTTCTATCCTTCTAAAACAGATGCATTGTGGTCTGGGATGTTAAGCATATGCAGTGCAAGACATTAAACAGGTGTTAATCCAGACATCAGCATTATCCCAGTTTTCTTTCACAGCTCCAAGCATTTTTTCTATTATCCTTTAGCTATGACTTTTGAAGCAGCACTCTAATAAATTAAAGCAAGTAGTGGAACAACCAGTGGCTTATGGTCCTTGCACTTCATCACTAACCAAAAACAGATACTTTGTTGGGGGGAGGGGACTTTAGTGTGACTCTGGGTCACAGAGAGAAGGCACATCTACAGTGCATCCACCAGGATGAGGCACTTTGTTATAATGATGTGATAGTTTCCTATGGGGTAACTTGGATTTACTGCCAAAAGAACAGAAAGACTATTTCAGTGTATAAAAGTTATTTTATTCCATGTTTAACTGACCAAATTGATGTCTCACTGTTCCAGCTTAATCATGACTGGTTCTCTTAGTTTCAAGATACTTTTTCACACACAGATTTATCTCTCAGTCATAGACTCTTCAGTATTCTTAGCTTTCTGGTAAACACAGAAGCAAACCAGATAGCAAACAAACCTGATGCCACAGGGCACTCAGAAAATCAGCAGATTCAGGAGAATTTACTGAACAGATAAAAATATAGAAGAGTCTAAGACTGAGATTAAAATCAGTGTGCGAAAAAGTGTCTTGAAACTAAGATGACTATCATGATTAAGCTGAAACAGTGAAACGTTGGCTTGGCCAGCTAAACATTGAATAAAGGAACTTTTCAACACTGTGATAGTCTCATTGTGTTCTTTTCATAGTCTTGGATAGTCATGGAATTGGAGAACTCACAGTCAAATTATTTACAAAATTTCTTAAAAGAAATAGTGTGTTCCTGGACATTTTGTGAACATAAAATGGATTTACTGCCATTGGATTACTTTGTGTTTCTGCAGGACTCTGTAAGATATCACTGGCAGAAATTGAAATGAGTACATTATCCTTGCACTAATAAATGGAAAAAATGTAGGCTGAGATCATTTTGAACCAAATATTTTTTTTTTTCTCAGTATTCTCTAGTTTAAGAAAAGAATGGCACATGGTGCCTTTAAATTGGTTGGTGTGAGGACATTCTCTTAAGAATTTGATTTCACATAGCTGATTGGAAGACTACCCACTTGAATGAGCTGCAGTATATAAGCACAATATTATACAAGCTTTGGGGACCCTCTGAAGAAGGTCTAGAGTTGACTGAAGCACTGGGACTTTCTCTCATGGTTTCCCAATTCTAGTTGGGGCACTGGAGGTTTTGCCAGTATTGAGCACTTTAGTTTACTGAACTGTGTTTGATGCATGTCTGACTCTGTATGTTTGTGCGGTTATGGCTTTGTGCATTCTAATACATTTGATTTATTCATTTTATCTGCTTTGAGTGAGGTTGCCTTACTACCATTTAAGTGCTGCCACAATCTACTCATACTGCAAGATATCACTGGCAAAAGTATAGATAAGATGAATTCATCCTTGCAGGCGCCACAGTATCTACATGGACTCCAGTTTGTATTGTGGGTGTACTATAAGGCCTTGCAGATAGTATTGTTGGCTCAGAGACAGGGCAGAGCTCCCTCAGACTATTAGCAGTCAGACTGATTGCACTAGTATAAATTTTACCAATCACTTCTGGTCAGGGAATTTAAACCAAGTGGCTTATCCAGAGTGGATTTGGAGCAGCCAGGGTCAAAGGCAGAGCTGGAGGAAGGAGCATCCGTCATTGCCTTACAACCCAATCTTCTTGCAGCTTTTTCAGTAGCACGCACTTGCACACCCCAGCCATCAGTAACCACTCATATGGCCTCCACTAATGTTTCAAATGCCAGGGTGAACAGAGGCGGAAAAGTCAGGGAACCCTGTCTCATGTCTTTTGGTAGTGGTAAGGAACTGGACAGCAAAAAACTAGTGTTGACTCTTGCCATGGGTCCCCTATATAAAGTTTTTATCCACTGTATAAAGGATAGTTCAAACCTGAAAGTATAGAGCGTGAAGTAGACATTTCCAATGGAATGAACCACAGACATCTTTAAAATCTATGGTTACCACAGTAGCTGAATGAGGGGACTGCCTGGCAACATCAATAATGTTGAGCAGAGAACAGATGTCATCTGATTCTAGCTGACCCGTGATAAAACCCACCTGCGTAAGATGTTTGAGAGATGGGATGAGAGACTCCAGGGGAGTCACATGGACTTTTCTTAGTACATTGAAGAGTGCACTAAGAGACAGTAACAGTGGGAACATAAGGAGAAGTCTTTGTCTTTTTTATAAACTACTGTAATGAGAGCCCCGAAAAGAGTTATGGGGGGATCCTTTACTTATAAGAATAAGTAAACACTGATTATAAGGTTTTAGTCATACACACTGTTTGCCGATCAGTGATTCAGAAATGTATTTTTCATTAAGTATTCCCAATGTTTAATATTTCAAGTACGGTAATTCCAGGATAGGCAATATCTGATGCAGTGTAAAAGAAGGAGCAACATTGGCCACCTGCAGATTTGATATCATGTGCAACAGCAGGGTTGGGGGTTGAGGAACAGTTTTTCTGGAAATCAGCTCGAAGTTTGATACTTTAATTATATGCATTGCAAAGAGAATAATCTACTCGGGTATTTTTGAGAAGAGTATTGAATGACTGTTTATGCCAATGGGGGAAGCATAGACAGTCAAGGGGATTATCATAGCTCCCCTACAGAACATAACTGAAAGCAGTGAGGACCCAATAACTAGCATTGTATCTAACTGTAAAATTACCATGGTTACAATGGGGGAGAGAACAGAAGGTACATCACCAATGCAGCGCAGGGCAAAGACCAATAAACAAGGAACATTAAGGGGGTACACAGAGTGGAAGGTAATGTGCATAAATGCCCGCAGTCTGGGAAACAAAATCCCAGACCTAACGGCACCAATGGCAGACACAAATCTGGACATTGTGGCTATTAAGGAGACATGGTATGCAGAGAACCATGACTGGGATGCAGCCATACCAGGGTATACACTTTTTAGATAGGTTAGGAAGGGGAAGAGGGGAGGTGGGGTTTCTATGTATGTAAAGGAAGGGATTAAAGCTATGGAGGTTCAGGGATCCAAGGAAGAAGCAGAGGCATTGTGGTCACTCTGGAGTTGGGGAACAAAACAACCATCCGTGCTGGAATAGTTTACAGGCCTCCGGCACAGGGGGGAGCGTATAGATCTAGTATTAGTGGAAGCCATCCATAATATGGCAGCCAAAGGGGAAGTACTACTAATGGGTGGCTTCAACATGCCAGATGCAGACTGGAATACCCAGACTGCAAGTATATTAAGGAGCAGGGACTTCATGTCTGCTATGTATGTGGCACACCTAAGGCAGCTTGTGGTTGAGCCCACCAGGGAGATGGCTGTACTGGACTTAGTGCTGACACACGGGGACAGAATCATGGATATTTTGGGGTGGTTCAGGGCAATGTGAGGAAGTATTTTTTCACTGAGAGGGTGGTGGACGCATGGAACAGCCTTCCTGAGGAGGTTGTGTGGTCTAAAACTGTGGGAGAATTCAAGAATACATGAGACAGACATAAGGCAATTTTGTGGGGGAGTAGGAAGAAATAGGCTGTTTGTTAACAGGATCTGCAGCTTATCCTGTAAGTAGGGAAATGGGCAGACTAGGTGGGCCAAGCGGTCCTTATCTGCCATCAAAGTCTAAGTTTCTATGTTTCTGTGTTGAGGTGGGCAGTCTCCTTGGTATCAGTGACCACAGGTCTGTATGGTTTAGAGTCAACACGCTGGCAGAAGAAAGCAATTCAAAGATTAAGATCCTAGATTTCTTGAAGGCCAGGTTCATGGAAATGGGGGAACAGCTCAAAATTGCCCTGGTTGCCTAAGATACAGGGGGAGGGATAGAAGAACAGTGGTTTAGGCTCAAGAGATCCATAGCAGGAGTGACAAGTCAATGTGCCAGATTGCTTAGCAAAAGCAAAAGAAAGAAGTGGCCACTGTGGTTCTCTAAGTCAATAGCCGAGAAAGTGTGAGAAAAAAGTAAGGCATTCAGGAAATACAAAGAGACACAGAAAGAAGAAGACAGACAAATATCTGGA
The DNA here is from genome assembly GCA_016271365.2 of Neoceratodus forsteri. NCBI lineage: Eukaryota > Metazoa > Chordata > Ceratodontiformes > Ceratodontidae > Neoceratodus > Neoceratodus forsteri. Next base: position 1,321,860,496 of record CM028132.1, read on the forward strand.
GAAGCAGAGAGAAACTGGGAAAGCTGTCAGAGGGGCCAAGGCAAGAATGGAGGAAGGAATAGCACCGGATATTAAGAAGGGGAACAAGACCTTCTTCCATTATATTAACAAGAGGAAGAAGACCAGAAATGGTATTGTTATGCTAAAGAAGGAGGGAGGGTGGAGGATGACTTTGAAAAAGCTGAGATACTGAACAAATATTTTTGCTCAGTTTTTGCTAATGGAAAGGCAGGGGAGGGGCCAAGACTCATGAGGAAAGATGTACAGGGGGAGAGGTGGACACCAGCCCAATTTACAGTGGATAGAGTCTTGGAGGAACTAGGAAAAGTAAAGACAGACAGGCAATGGGGACAGATGGGATTCACCCTACAGTGTTGAAGGAACTCAGGGAAAGTCCTAACAGGTCAACTGACAACCCTCTTCAACCAATCACCAGAGACTGGGGAGGTACCTGGGGACTGCAGGAGGGCAGAGGTGGTCCCCCTACACAAGACTGGAAGTAGGGAGGAGTCAGGCAATTACAGATCTGTAAGTCTGATCTCAGAGGTGGGGAAACTGATGGAGTCTCTGATTAAGGAGAGGGTAGTGAAGTTCTAGGAGTCAAGTGGTGCAAAAGACCCAAAGCAGCACGGATTCACTGAGGGTAGGTCCTGTCAGACTAATCTTATCTACTTCTTTGACTGGGTGACCAAGGTGGTGGATCAGGGAGGGTCAGTGAATGTGGCCTACCTGGATTTCGTAAGACCGTCACACCATTCCTCATAGAAGGCTGCTTAAATTGGGGAACCTGGGTGTGGACTCTAAAGTGGTAAAATGGGATAGAAACTGGCTGAAAGGCAGGACCCAGAGGGTTGTAGTAAATGGCATAAAATCAGAAGAGGGGGAGGTGACCAGCTGGGTTCCACAGGGATTGGTACTGGGTCCAGTTCTCGTCAATTTCTTCATAAGGGACATTGCAAAGGGACGGGAGGGGAAAGTATGCCTGTTCATAGATGACACCAAGATCTGTAACAGAGTCAACACACAGGAGGGGTTAGATAAAATGAGAAATAAGAGTACTTGAGGAATGGTCAAGGGTTTGGCAGTTGGGTTTCAATGCTAAGAAGTGCAAGATAATGCACCTGGGACACAGAAACCTAAGAGAGGAATACAGGATGGGGGAAGGGGCAGGTGCTAGTCACCACAAGTCACGAGAGAGACTTGGAGGTTATTGTATCCAGCAATTTGAAGTCAGCCAAACAATGCAAAAAAGCAGTGAGGAAGGCAAACAGAATGCTGAGGTGCATAGGAAGGGGTATAACCAGTAGGTGGAGTGAAGTGGTGATGCCACTATGTAGATCACTGGTGAGGGTTCATCTAGAATACTGTGTCCAATTCTGGAGACCGCATTTCAGAAAGGACATAGAATGGAAGCAATTCAGAGAAGAGCAACACAATTGATACATGGACTCCACCACAAGCCTTATGAGGAAAGACTCAAGGAACTAAACATCTATTCAGTGGAAGAGAGAAGAGAGAGAGGGGGGGATATGATAGAGACTTTTATATACCTTAGAGGAATAAACAGGGTACAGGAGGGGAGCATATTTCAGAGATGAAAGTGCACAAGGACATGGGGACATAACATGAGGCTGGAGGGAGGGAAGGAGGCTTAGGGGAAATGATAGGAAGTATTTTTCCCACAGAGAGGGTAGTGGATCCATAGAACAGCCTACCAGTGGAGGTGGTGGAAGCGAAAACAGTACAGGGATTCAAAAGTGCATGGGATAAGCATAAAGGCACCCTGCTGTATAGCAGATTGGGGGAAAGGCAGTCCAGATAAGAGTAGGGATTCCCAAACCAAGTAGGGAAATGGGCAGACTAGGTGGGCTGTATGGTCCTTATCTACCGACAGAGTCTATGTTTCTATATTTCTTGTGCAAGGATGTGCATTTTTTTTTTACTTTTGCAATGGTTGTGGAATGTGGTACATGAGATCATAAAACCATGTGAAAACAAGGTAAGTCCTATTGAACCTATTAAGCTGATTGCTGATTTCCAGAAACCTGTTTCGATCTCCTGCTTTTACACGATATTAAATCCACAGGTGGCTTATTCATCCCCTTTTGTGCACACGTCTTAGCTGATCTCACTAGGTTCTGCTTCATAGATCAGCTCAACTCATGTTACTAGGTTCCAGAGCTGTTAAGTAATTAAAAGAGAAGAAAAGAAGAAGTTGTTATCCCTCTACATAGACAGTTGGTGAGACCCCATCTGGAGTACTGCATGCAGTTCTGGAGACCCCATTTCTGCAAGAACATAGACAGGAAGGAGGCAGTCCAGATGAGGGCAACTAAAATGGTGTGGGGTCTGCACCAGAAGCCATACGAAGAGAGACTAAAGAGCTTAATATGTATACCCTCAAGGAAAGGAGAGAGAGGAGAGACATGATAGAAACTTTGAAGTACCTCAAGGGAATCAACAATGTCCAAGAGGGTAGCATCCTTCAGAAAAAGAGATGTGCAAGAACAAGGGGGCACAATCTGATGATAGAGGGGTGATGACTTAGGGGCAATGTGAGGAAGTATTTTTTCATGGAGAGGGTGATGGATGCACGGAATGGCCTCCTTGAGGAGTCATGGGGTCAAAAACAGTGGGAGAATTTAAGAATGCTTGGGATAGACATAAGGCAATTCTAGTGGGAGGTAGAAGAAAGTAGGCTGTTGGTAAAACTGGGATCTGCAGCGTACCCAATAGGTAGGGAAATCGACAGACTGGGTGGGTCAAGCAGTCCTTATCTGCTGTCAAAGTCTATGTCCACTTCCTGGGCCTGTTTCTCACTTTCTTCGCCACAGCTCTGTTGCTCCTATCTCCAATATTTATTTTTTTCTCCTCAGACTTGTTTCTACAATTTTGGTTACTCTTATGTTAATTGACAGTGCTTATTGTAATACATCGTTATTAGATAACTCCCTATTGTGTAATTTTCTCTTTGTGAATAATTACTGTCATCGTTCATGATGTCATGATGTCTGTAACACTTGCCTGGCACACTTTGTACTGACATGGAGCCTTTGTATTAGCTCCTGTTGTATGATTTTCTCTTTGTGTATTATTCACTGTCATTGTTCATGATGTCTGTAATACTTGCCTGCCACACTTTGTACTGACATGGAGCCTTTGTATTAGCTCCTGTTGTATAATTTTCTCTTTACGTATTATTTACTGTCATTGTTCATGATGTCTGTAATACTTGCCTTCCACACTTTGAACTGATGTGGAGTCTTTGAAAAAGAGTCCCTGACTCAAAGGGTTGTAATTCCTAGACCTCAGTAAATAAATAAATAAATAAATAAATAAATAAATAAATAAACAAATATCTCTGGTCATGAAATGTATCAAAAATATTGTGGGGTACAAAACAATGCTAAACAGTTTTCTATGAGTTGTTTCATTTATTTGGTTCTTGTGGAGTCCATAAAATCAGTCTGCATAACATTTGTTTTTCTTTGACTTCAGCTAAAATGTATAGAATAGCGACTTCTACCACTATTGTTTAGCAACAGTATATTGGTCATGTGTTATTATCACTGATAAGAAAATCAAGAGCTTTTTGCAGATATGCCAGTGAAAAAACATTCATATTTGAGGAACAATGTAAACTTTAGAATGGGGCTAAGCTGCAACATAATAGATAAAGCAAAGTGTAAAAATAAATAATGCTTTAAACTAAGCTATACTATATGTGCTAAGTAAAATGCCACCAGCTTTATGTACTAATTCTACTAGCTTGGACTAATGCAAATGAATAAAAGTTTAATCAAACACAACAATTCTTAAACAATTGCTTTGTCCATTTCAGAAAAAAAAAAAAAAAAAACATGGAGGAAGGTGCCCTTGCTTTACATAAATGTTGACTGCTTATGCACTTGTTTGATGATTGAAATGTTTTGCTACATCTGGTTATAATTGTGCAAGGAACTGAATGGGTGCAATTCATTTAAGATTTAAATAGTTATAGTAGAACATGTAGTTGTGGACACATTGCTCAAAATTCACACAAACTACCTGCTTCCATTTGTTAAAATTAACTACTTTTAAAGGGCTGCTTTCAAGGGTTGCTTCTTTAATTGTGTAACAATATTAGTTGTGATTGCTGAATGCATTCATTGAACTAGACTGGGCCATTAAAAGTTAATGCTCAATTAGAAACATACAACCACCAACAGCACTTTGATAACCATTTATCAAAGTCAAGTTGACTTTCCCCACTGGGCAGGAGTTTTCACAATGCCTTTTATTAAAATCCAACTTGCCAAATTGATCTAGTAAACACAATTGATATAAATCATGTTTTTTGCTTGTTTGCTGTTCTGCAGCACATCCACTCCCAGACACACACAAAAGGGGACTGGAAGTGAATGTTTTAACAGTCATATGAGATTTCCCTTCCCCTTTTTCATGCACTGTAAAACAGATTATTTCACTCCCTGCAACTAATGTGCCAATATCTCAATCGATTTAAGCGTACACTTTTCTACAATATTTGTGAATTGCAGTCTCAAAGAGTGTCCATTTTCTAAAATGCACCAACTGTAAAGGGAACCTTCAGTGCTGGCCTTACTTTATGTATCCAAACTCAAAAACAGTCCAGCATCACTCACCAACACAAACAATGCAACAAAGCACACTAAACAGTGACTCACACTGCAGTTTTATTAAATAGTTAGCAATAAAAGAAAGCAGAAGAAAGTGCTAACCTCACATGTGCTCAAGCACAGATCAGGGAAACACAGATGGAGCCCCACTAACTTCAAATAGTTTCACCTGCAGCTTCATCAGGAAGTGAGGTACAGGTGTATCATGGCACCCTTATAGTAAGCACATTTAAAGTGACAACACAAAATTTCTAAACCTTAATATACATGCAATGTAAAATATGTGCTGACGTATACATCAACAAAATTCAAAAACAAAATAAAAATAGTTAATTGAACCAAAATACACCAACACCTAATAAATGTAAGCAACAAATAATGAAGTAAAGAAAAAGGAATACATAAGTCAGTATGAGCATTGTTTCAGGGCACATTAGGTGGTGGGATTTGAAAAAACAATGTACTTATGTTTATTAATTTACTATGGTACTATTTGTTTCACCTTCCATAGAACTGAAACCCCATTTCTGTCCATAAGGGCAAATGAATCCCTAAATATGCCCAAAGGTCCAGTATACAATAGTAATCAAATCTCAAGTATGTATAAACAGGACAACTGATCTTACAGTATATCTTCAAAAATGAGGTTTTATATACAGACGTTCAAATTACCATTGTTTCCCTGAGATTAATAATGAACTGCTTCAGTACCTTGTATTCTTTCCCCTCTCCCTCCCTTTTCCCCTTCCCCACTTCCTCTCCCCCTTTTTATTTATTTATTAACTCTAGGATTAAACACCTTTAAGCAAGAACAGCTTATTTACAAAGGTTGCACATCAAAATGTTGGTAGACAAACAGGGTAAGCATCATTACAAAAATTATATAGTAGTTACACAGATGGTAGAGAACATAAAAGGGTGAACATCATTATTCATTATACGAGACTACACAGGTAAGGTAGGAGTAGAGCTAAAACCAGTGATAGATGTGGAGAGGGTGGCTCAGACTGAGAACTAAGCAGTGCATCTGTAGACTAGATGTGATGGCATATGAGGGGAAGAAAAGTAGGGAGGCAAGCCCCAGAAGAGTGGGCAGTCTAGAAGGCCATTGTCAAGGGGGGAGGAGGGATTGAGAAGTGCTAGTTATATAGGGGTAGGGGACAGGGATGCTATAAGTGCTGGTGTTGGCGGTGACAGGGGTGCGAGTAGCGGAGGGTAACAGAGGGGAATGAAAGGTGGACTAGATAGCAAAAATTTGTTGGAGAGGAGCAGAAAAGTCTGGACTACTAAGGGAGGTGGAGCTCTAAGTGAAACAATCGCAGCTACTAGAAGAGGTGAGGTGTATCCAGAGCAGCCGTTTGAAAGGGACAATTTTGGGAGTTGTCAGGATATCCTGGTTGAGAGCATTATACCAGTGTGGAACCCTGTGGGCAAACGATCTCTGTCCCATAGAGGTCCAACATCTGAGAACCTGTGAGGTTTGATTGATAGCATTACGGGTAAGCTGAGTGGTACAGTGTGTGTTTAGGAGCATTTCGACACCTGGTGGCATGAGTCCTAGGAATATAATTTTTGTTAGCAGGCAGGTCTCATGCTGGATCCTACAAAGGAGTGGGAGCCATCCAGATTGGGCATACAGTTCACAGGTGTGAGTAAGTCAGACAGCGCCAATGAGTAGTCTACAGGCTTTGTTAAGTGCCACCTTAGACCAGGTTTAAACCAAGTGACACATTAATATTACCTGTGGTGGGGTGTGGGTGCTGGCTCTTTTCATTTGGAGCAAGTATGCATATATCTTTGGTTTCTCCCTGTTCTGGGTCATACTTTTGTGCCCCTTTTGTGATTTTTATGTGATTATGTGCTTGTTCATTATTGGCCTTGGGAGAATTTGTGTACATGTGTTTGATATTGTATGAGGCTGATTTTTACAATAATGAATAAACGGTTTCTGATAGATTCCTGTACACATTTTTATGTTGGCTTGCGTGCATACACAAGCAACATAGTGCGACCATATGACTTTTAAAGGTGTGCCACCTGCTCTGCCAATGCCCCACTCCATTTTGCAGGCAGGACCACACCGCACCAATGAATGGTCGAGCTGTCTATGACAGCACTTCAAATGGAGTGGTGTGCAGTTCAAAGGAAACCACTGCTGCAGCCAGTGGTGGTAACGCGTAGCCATTTACATATTCCTGGCATTGGCAAGCAGTGGATATCATCAGCAATTTACATATTGCTGGCATCTGTCACCTCTCCATCCCCGTGAAAGCTGACGGGGGTGCCCAATCCCCCTATCAGCATGCCTCCTCCCCAGTTCATTTGCCAATGTAGTAGTCCAATCCCTGTCAGCATGATGCACCCCCAATGTGTTGTGTGTCAATGGGGTGCCCAATCCCCCTTGGCTCATGTGCCCTGCCAGCACACTGTATGGTGGACAGGGTGCCCAATCGCCATTGGCTCCACTCCCCCCCCAACAAATATCCAGGTGGCATGCTGGGAGCCCACCCCAGCGTGCCAGAAATCCCACATCTCTTTTTTTTTAAAGCCTTTAAAAATAGAAAACAGTCCCTCATTGACTCTCATGCCCCCTCCTCCAACCTGCATCCATCATCTGCTACCCCGCCTTCCCGAAGCCTCCCTCACCCCATACTTACCTCAAGAGCCCAGTGTGATGACCTTCGGTGGACCGGGAACATGTCTGCACTCTTCAAAGCCGACTGCGAACTGAAGAAATGCTGGTAAGCTGTGTAATGGCATAAATGTTTTTTTTTTTCAACTTTGGTGCATTTCTCTGCCATTTTGGGGAATTTTGGCACCAAATTTTAAACATGGGGTTCTTAGGACCCCACCTCATCAATTCAGTCATTGTCATATCATTATTTGGTCCCGGAAAGTGATTTTGAGGTCACTGCATGGAATCACTTTTTGGGACCAATTAACAAAACAACTGTGTCACTGTTCAATCAGATGGACTCCTGAAAAGCTTATTTTGCAAATTTGGTGAAAAAATTCCAAAAAATGACTGTTACAAGCATGAGTTGCGCAATTTCCATGCACACTCGTAACTTTGCGAATTTGTAATATTTTCTCTCCAGATTTTCAACATTGCCATTTTTCACACCTTCTTAAGAACATACAGCTGTCATTTTTCACATGCTGGCTGAAATGTGTTTCTGCACTTCCGAGGCAGAATAGCATGGTCGCTGTGGGAAATCACAGTGCCACTGTTCATGAGGAGAGGTTCAAAAATACTCATTTTGAAAATTTGGTGGGAAAAATCAAAAAATGATTGTGTTACAGGCGTGCATTGTGCAGTTTCTATGCAAGTTCATAACTTTGCTAATTTTTCATATTTTCGCTCCAGATTTTCGACATTGTCATTTTTTCACACCGCCTCATGAACAGTACAGCTGTCATTTTTCAGATCCTGCCAGAAATGTGTTTTCACCCCTGTGGCACCAAATGGTGCAGTCACTGTGCAAAACCACCTTTCCGGACTGAGTAACAAAATGATAGTGCCACTGTTCATGACATGGGGTCACAAAAATCCCATTTTGCAAATTTGGAGTGAAAATACCAACAGACACCTAGGGCATTAGGGTTTCCAACCATAATGCCCTACTCCATACAGACTGACAGGCATTGGGGGTGTGACTTGGGATCATCACCCGTAATACATACGCCATTCCACCCCTACCCTGTTGTCACTGACAGGCATCGAGGTGTACCTTGGGGTCTTCGGCCCCAGCGTTCACCCCATTCTCCTGTACTGCACCCATTTCGGCATATGAAATGGGATGAGTGTAAGGGCCAAAGACCCCAAAGCACACTGCAACACCTGTCAGTGTCTGCAGGGTAGTGTGAGATGAACTGCGGTGAGCGTTATGCTCAATGATCCAAAGGCACACCTCCAATGCCTGTCACTCTTTGCAGGGTGGTGGTGGGGTAGGCAATAGTTCAATACTTTACTGCCATTCCTATTATGCATCTCTCTAACTCCTGCAGTGCCAGTGCCGATGCCAGCATGCCAACATTCGGCATTGACAAATGCTTGTTTTTTCTCCCTCCATTTCTTCTCCCTTCTTTTTTGGAGTTGGGACCCCATTGTCCTGCTCATACATACTTGAGATTTGATTACTTTTGTGTATTGGCCCTTTGGGCACATTTAGGGCTTAATTTGCCCTTATGGACAGAAATGAGGTTTCAGTTCTAAGGAAGGGAAAACAAATAGTAAAATAGTAAATTAAAAAACATAAGTACATTGTTTTTTAAAATCTCACCACTTAATGTGCCCTGAAACAATGTGCATACTGATTTATTTATTACTTTTTCCTTTACTTAATTTCTTATTGCTTACATTTATTAGGTGTTGGTGTATTTTTGTTCAATTCACTACTTTTATTTTGTTTTTGAATTTTGTTGATGTATAAGTCAGCACATATTTTACATTGTATGTATATTAAGGTTTATAAATTGTGTGTTGTCACTTTAAATGTGCTTATTATAAGGGTGCCATGATAACACCTGTACCTCACTTCCTGATGAAGCCATAGGCGAAACTGTTTGAAGTTAGTGGGGCTCCATCTGTGTTTCCCCTGGTCTGTGCTTGAGCACATGAGAGGTTAGCACTTTTTTCAGCTTTTTTGTGTTGCCAAATATTCAATAAAACTGCAATGTGAGTCACTATTTAGTGTGCTTTTGTTGCCTTAGTTGTGTTGGTGGGTGATGCAGGACTGTTTTTGAGTTTGGATTCACTTTGTGTCTATTAGCATGCCTAGCTGTATGGGGTATCTGCTTTTTGAGTTTCTGGCTTACTTTAATGTATACCAGGTTTGGAAACAGTTGTACATGCCATGAAATGTGCTATGCATGAAAACAAGGTGCTGGGATACTGACAGAATGACTGTACACAATTTTAAATCTGTCTGAGGCAGATAAGGTCTGAAAGCATGAATAATTTCAGCTACACCAAGTATGCCTTCCAGTGTTGTGCTTCCCTCTGTGAGTCTTTGTTATGCTCTTGTAAATAAATTCACTACTTTGAGCAACTCAGATTGTGTAGATATTCCTTTGCTGTCTTAGTGAAAACTACTCCATTATGAGTCAGTTCAATGTCATTTCTTTGTTCCTGAAAAACAAATCAAGTCATGTATGTAGCTGAGATAAGTGCAGCAAGTCAGATAAGAAGAGTTAATTATTTACCGTGTTCTGCTTCACATTCCTCTTTAAGCTAAATAATAGTGGACTGCATGCTAAACACATTGTGAATTTAAATGAAACATTTGGTCTCGTGCTTATTTTAAAATATATAATAAAATAGCAGACTCTTCGAAATAAGACCTAAACTTGAACAGAGTTCACTTTCCATAAATATAATTTTTTTATAGACATTGTTTCACAAACATTGCTTTTCCAGACAGTTTATTGATACAGCATCATACAATCGTGCCTTTTTTGCATAGCATTATTGTAATGTATTTTACTAAACTGGAAGTACAACAGTATAGCACATTCCAAAGAAGTAATAGAGTGGTTACAATGGATAGCTCACTGACTGCTGAGTTTCTTGCTAGAACTGTGACTTATAGAACCTACACACTGCTCTTCCAAACTACCTACCAAGTATGCTACCTCTAAGTGTACTAAATGTTGCATTTCTCTTAGGGCTGACATGGTACTGTACTAGACTAAGACTATGACTGCACTACATTGAGGAATCTAGACAGAACAAAACACATCAGAAAAAAATGCAAACATGAAAGTCCTGTTCAGATCTATGGTGGGGTGCTCAGCTTGAGGTATAATGCACAAATGTAGAGACTTCCAAAGCAGAAGAAATAACTGACACTCAAATTATTTACTGAATGTTTGCTTTGTTTAAATGTTTCCTGTATATAGCACAACAGCAACAAGAAATCTGATCCACTTAAAATACCCAAGATGATATTGTTCAAGTACTGTAGCTGAACTATAGTTACATATGCTTGTTTAGAGGAGTATATGCTTCTTCTGCACTCTTCATATGCTAAATGCTAAATTTATACAGCACGTCAAGTAGTGGAAAGCTGATGTGCTGAATTAACCCTGGACACCCATGGACCTGGGCTTGAAGAAACCATGAGTTTGTTAGAAACCTAAGTTTTGTTGCTTCCAGGGATCTAGCAAATGAAAAGTGCAGAAGTGCTTACCTACTGTTATCAGCATTCATTAACTGCCTTAGAAAACGCCTAACTCACTAAGTGTTTCACATGGGAATCTCATCACATCTTCTGCTGACTGTTAAGGTCGGGCAGACAACAGAAGCACACAAAATAACAGTGTAGAAGACAGATGCTGGAATCCAACACACACAGCATAATGAAGGAATATAGGAGAATAGATTGCCATTTTTATGTTGGCTTGCAAGCACGCGCAAACAACATCTTGTGGTAGTGGCACATTTCAGAGGTGTGTCAGTGTTGTGGCCAATGCAGGGGAGGCTTTAGTGGGTGCATCCCTCAGCTGCCAGTCAGTGAGCATGCTGGCAATGACAGCAGTTTCAGAGAGAGCCAAAGAGTTGAAAGAAATCTGCCACTGCAATCAGGTACAGTTTCACCATTAGGGTGGCAGATGACAAGACTCCTGCCATGTGCATTACAGTACATAATAATGCACATAGCTGGAGCTACGAGCAGTTACTCGGTGTGCTGTTCCAGGTGAAACATTTCAATAAATAGCACAGCTTTCCACAGTGGCCACACACTTAGACAAAGCTGACATCGGGGGTGCCCAGTCCCCGTGTTGGCATGTATTCCCCCCTCCCCCACAGCCATATTGTAGCACACTGGGAGCCCATCCTAGTGTGACCAGACATTTTTTTTTTATTTTCCCGACACCTGGATGCCCACTCCTGGTGTTGGATGCCCCTCAAGCTCAATTTCTTTGTCAATGGGGGTGCCCAATCCATGTTGGTATCATGTCCCCCCCTAAACTCATGTGGCAAACTGGGAGCCCACCCCAGTGTGCCCAGAAGTTTTTCTTATTATTTTTAACATATAAATAAAGAAAATGGTCCCCAGAGTCTTTTTTTTTGTTTAAAACTGTAAAAAAGAAATCTGTCCAGTGCTGTCCCCACAGTCCCCCTCCCCACTCCAACCCTCCCTCTGTGCACCTACCACCCGCCTCCCTCACCCATACTTACCTACAGAGGTCGGAGCAGTGATCTTCTCTGGACCGGGACGTGTTTGTACTCTTTAAAGCCAGACTACAAACTTAGAAATCAGGTAAGCACTGCATAATGTGAGTCAATGGGGGGTTTCAACTTAGGTTGATATCTCAGCCATTTTTAGGAATTTTGGACCCACATTTTCAACATGGTGTTCTTGGGACCCCACCTCATAAATATATCATTATTGTTTCACTTCTTAGTCCTGAAAGGTGATTTCGAGGTTACTGTGCAGAATGACCTTTTAGGAGTGATTAACAAAACAACAGAACCGCTGTTCATGAGGTGAGGTCCCAGAAAGCCTATGTTGAAAATTTGGTGAAAAAATTCCAAAAAATGACTGCGTTACAGGCTTGCATTGTGCATTTTCTATGCATGGTTGTAACTTCACCAGTTTTTAATATTTTCACTCCAGATTTTCAATGTTGCCATTTTGTAACACCTCCTTTATGAACAGTACAGCTGTCATTTTTTACATCCTGCGTGAAATGTGTTTTCACACCGGTGGCGCATACTGTAATGTCGTGGTCGCTGTGCAAGATCAGCTTTTGGGATGGATTAACAAAAAAACAGTGCCACTCTTTATGAGGGGTGCTCCCAAAAAGCCCATGTTAAAAATTTGGTGAACAAAATTCCAAAAATTGACCACATTACGGGCATGCATTGCGCAGTTTCTACGCACTCTCGTACCTTCACAAATGTTTCATATGTTTACTCCAGATTTTCAGCATTGTCATTTTTTCACACCTCCTCATCAACAGTACAGATGTCATTTTTCACATCTTGCCCAAAATGTGTTTCTGCACCTATGGCACTGAAAGGCGGGAGTTGCGGTGCAAAATCACCTTTCAGGATTGAGTAACAAAATGATAGTGCCACTGTTCATGAGGTGGGGTCCCAAAAAGCCCATTTTGAAAATTTGGACTGAAAATACCATCAAACACCTGGAGCATTAAGGTTTCCAACTATAATGCCCACTCTGAAGGGACTGACAGGTGTTGGGGGTGTGACTTGGGTTCATCGGCCGTAATGTTCATAGCATTCTACCCCCACCCTACAGCCACTGACAGGCATCAAGGTGTACCTTGGGATCTACAGCCCTAATGTTCACCCCATTCTCCTATATTGCACTCATCTCAGCTTATTTCCTTATGGAATGGGTGAGTGCAAGGGCCGAATACCCCAAGGCACACCACAACATCTTTTGCTGTCTGCAGGGTGGGGTAAGGTTGAATGGCTTAATCGTTATAGCCAACAACCCAAAGGCTCACCCCCAACACCTTTCGGTCTCTGCAGGGGAGGTGGGTGTGGGAGATGAGGGTTAGAACTAGTTTAATACTTCACTGCCATTGCTATTATGCATCTCTCTAACTCCTGCACTACCAGTGCCAATGCCAGCAAGCCAACATTCAGCATTGATAAATGCTGGTTATATTTGAAAGTGGGCATGCACAAAGTGAACATATTGGTGGTACTCAGCAATGACAGGCACAGCCATATCGAGCCAGCTAGGAGCAGGGGATAGAGAGAGAGAGCTGTTTTTTTTTTTCTTGCACTCTTCCCTCTGCTCCAATCTTCTACCAGCTCCTGCATTCCTATGTAACACCAGCCAGTCTATCAGAAAGCAGGACTGGATAGGACCAGGTGGTGTCTGAAAGCCCACAGATTTTTGAACTTGCCTGCAAGCCTTTGCTCCCTGCCACACTTCACAGCCACGTCGGATTAGCTAGGAGCAGGTGAGAGAGAAAGCTGTTTGTTTTATCTTGCACTCTCCTCTCTGCTCTAATCTACTGGCTCCTGCATTCCTGTGTAACACCTGCCAGCCTATCAGAGAGTGTGATTTGATAGGACTGGGTGGGGTCAGAAAGCTCCTCTCATTTATGTCCATTCTCTTCTAGCGGCCCATTTGTGTAGCAACCTACTTGTGCAAAGGACTGTGCACTAAGGACAATGACAGGAGTCTGCCCGGAGTCAGCCCTGTGTCTGCTATCTGTCAGTCACTCTGCTCCAGTTCCTCTCACTCAGCCTCTCCTCTTAAGCCACCACCACTACCGCAAAGCTTCCCTGTAAGGTACAGTACTGTATGGTGAACCTGGCAGGGTCTCTCTGCATTTGTGTTTATCTATAGTCTGAACAAACTACTTCTGGTTCACTGTGCTTAAGCTTACTAGCCATCGTTCAATATTTATTACCATTTGTGTTTCCCTATCCATGGCCTTACCAAATAACTGCATAGCTCATTGTGTTTTAAAATTTCTAGCCATTGCTTCAGTCTATAGTGCCAGCATTAGTCATTGTATTTACTTATTCATGGCCTTAACAAACCATTGCGTATCACATGTAACTAAGCTCGCTAGCCATTTCTTTAGCCTACTGTGCCAGTGCTAGTCAATTGTGCTTGCTTATCCATAGCTGAATCAAACTACTTCTTAGCTCACTATGCTTAAGCTCACCAGCCATTGTGTTTAATCAACTGTACTAGTACCAGTCACTTGATTTGTTTGTGTTTAATCTAAGTACATTATTTGTTTCTAACCTTGCCTATTGGGGACAATATTGCTCATCTGCCACAGCTATCCACTCTACTGTTTGTAGCTACCCTTTGCTAATCTACATACAATCCTTCTCTCCATGGTATGCACCTTTCCCTTCTATTTTGCTTTCTCTCCCTTCTATCTGTGTCCCTTCCTGGCCTACTCATCTACCTCTCTTCCCCGCTCCCCCCTCTCAACTCTCCTCCTCCTCCTCCGCAACATAGAAACATAGACACTGATGGCAGATAAGGACCGCTTGTCCAATCCAGTGTGCCCATTTCCCTAATTATTGGATTCGCTGCAGATCCTAGTTAACCAAAGCTCACTTCCTCCTATCCCACACAAGAATTGCCTTGTCTGTACCATGCATTCTTGAATTTCCTCACTGTTTTAGACTCCACTACCTCCTCAGGAAGGCTGTTCCATGTGTCCACCACCCTCTCTGTGAAAAGATACTTCCTCACCATTGGTGGAGCTAGAGGGGGGGCTGGGGCGGCAGTTGCCCCTCCTGGCTGCGCCAGTGTGAGTAGTGGTGCCCTGCCACCATCTTTATTCACTGTTTAGTGCCCATTGTGGAGCCCGTGATTGACTTGAATGGCCCCCCCGGCTCCCAAACACTCCCAAACCTGGCTCTGCCACAGTTCCTCACGTTGCCCCTCACCTAACTTTCCACTCCTTCCTACACCCTCCACACTCATCTCCCCACTCCCCTTCTCCTCTACCCCCCATCCACCCTGGCTTTCTATATTTTCCCTCTCTTAATCTTGAATTTCTTCATTGTGCTTGTCTGTCTTCTCCACTCTCACACTTCAACCCCCATTCAAAAGGGTGGAAGTCTTACTCTATTCTTCTCCTCCTTTTCCTTCTCCTTCTCCTTCTTTTAGCTGGCAACATAGAACCTAACCCTGGCCCCTCCTCCTATCCTACTCAGTTGCCTCAGTTTCTTCCACCTTACAGCAAGCAATCTCCCCCACAAGCTCAACTCCCCTAAACTTTGGCTCTCCCAGAACTCCCCCAACCTCTTGTGCATCATTGAAACCTGGTTGTCCTCCAGGGTAACTTATTGCAATTTAGCTCTCCCTGACTTCCACCTCAATCATCAGGACCAGGGCAAGTGTGGAGGTGAGGTAGCCCTCTATATCTGTCACTCTCTCATGCCTTATCTTTCTCTGAATCATTCACTTCCTCTCATGAAATCTTGCTAGCAAAGCTACTCCTCCTTTCCACCCTCCCTATTTTTGTCAGTGTTGTCAATGCCCCTCCAAAGATCTCTCCCTCCTCCCTTGTCAACCCCCTCACATCGCTCATCTCCCATGCTGCCTCCAGAGAACTCATACTCCTCAGGGACATCAACTTAAATTGGCTCATCCCTGCTTCCAAGCCCACTGTCCACAAAATTGAGTCACTGAATCTTACACAGCTAATTAATGAACCTACCCAACTCAATCTGCACTCCCATAATTACCCCTTCCTGGACTGGGTGCTCTCTTCCCATCCCACTACATCATTGTTGCAGGCATTCTCCTAGACACCTTCAGTTGCCATGGCCTACCCACTGTGTTAGGAAAGTGTGTCCCCCTCAGTCTCCCCCAAAATTCCTTTGGTTTAGGCCACTAAGGTCCCTTGATACTGGTGCCCTCCTAAACAACCTTGGTGATTCTGACTGGCCCCGGTCTACTCAGCCACAGTCATTGATTCTGCCTTCTCCCTCTTAACTACCATTTTTAACTAGACCTGGAATACCCATGCCCCCTTTAAAAAGGACAGGATAAAATGCTCCCACCACCCCTCAGTTACAGCTGATCTCATTGATTTGTGCAAGTCCTAGGACCTTGCACGGTCATGTCTAAATCTCAAGCTCTGCCTGACTGCCAACACTACAGGTCACTCAGGAACACTTGTACAAAAACTTCCCGCACTGCAGATGCCAACTATTTCAAGGCAAACCTCCAAATCCAATCTAAACTGCCCCTTAAAAGTTTGGAAGGTTATCCACTCCCTATTTGATTCCCCTATCCAGTCTGCCCCTTCCCCCATCCTCCTGGTGGATGGATCACTGGTCATCAACCCCTCCTCTGTTGCCACTCACTTTAACAAATTCTTCACAATCTGTGCTCTGCATTGACATGCACCTCTGGATTCCACAATCCCACCTACACCCCATTCTTCAGAAGGCTTCCACTTCCCTCCTGTCTCCCCCATGAAATCTTCTTTGCCTTATTGTCACTTATCCCAGCCAAGTCGATCTCTCATGGTTTCAACCACATACTCCTTCAGATCTCTATACCAGCCATCACTCTTCCACTCTCTCATCTTCTGAACCTCTCATTTTCCCTCAGTGCTGTCCCTCGGGCCTGGAATGAGGCCAAGGTTCTGCCCCTGCACAAAGGGGGTGATCCATACTCCCCAGGTAACTACCAGCCGATTTCACTCCTTCCTTCCCATGTTAAGCTTCAAGAATCCATAGTCTACTCTAGGCTTGCTTACTACCTTTTTTATCAAACCTGCCTCTCACCTTTCCTGTCTGGCTTTAGGAAGAACCAATCCATGGTCTCACCGGTGCATGTAAGTGATTCTATCCTCTCCAGGATGGATAAAGGACACATCACTGCAGACATTTTAATTGATCTAGTCGAATCAAATGTCAAAAGACTAGCTGTCCCACCCACTCCTACTGGATAAGCTGAACACTGCTGGCCTCTCAGTATATGCTATGGGCTGGTTCTGCTCATACCTTACAGACTGCTAACAGTCAGTTCAAGTGGGTGGTGTTCTGTTCCCTTCCCCCCTCGCTATCCAGACAAGGGTACCACAGGGCTCCATCCTGTGTCTTGTCCTATTCTCAGTTTTTCAAAATGACCTCCCTTCACCCTGGATCTCTTGATTCATCCACGTGTATGTGGATGACATGGTCATGTAAAGTTCTGGCCCATCAACCCCAGCTATTGACGTCCCACTCCAGCATGACTTCCACAATGTGCTGTGCTGGTTCCAAGCCAACCAGTTCAGATTTAACACCAAGAAGGCTGTGTCCATGACCTTCAGCTCTAGCTAGAAACTGGCAAGGCTCTTGTCTGCCTGTGTTTTCTCCATCTTGGATGACAGCCTCTTCGAAGATGCCCCCGCCTTTAAGTATCTGAGGATTTGACTTGATAGAAAATCTTGACTTTGCTGTCCATATTGATGATATCCATGCCAAATTTCATCCCAAACACAGTGCTTTATACTATAATAATGGCTGCCTCTCCCCTGGTTCACAGGAGCTGGTAATCAAAATGCTTCTCCCAGTTTCTGACTATGCAGATGTTGTCTATGGCACTGTTGCTTCCTCTTCCATTGCCAGATTGGACACACTGTACAATGCCTTCTGTTGCTTTGCCACCAGCTCGCCACTCTACACTGATCACTGCTTTCTGTATTCCTCTCTCTCAATCCTTCCTTCTTTCCTCTACCTCTACCTTGCCAGTCATACTGTATCTCCTAATTGCTGCTAAATACTGGTTTGATCTTCCCTCCTACCTATCCTCACTCCACTCCTTTCCTCTCCCCTCTCCTCCACCTCCTTTCTGCACTCCAGGGATTCTTGTACCTTCCTCATTTCCCCATCCTCACTCATGTGCTGGGCAAGCTACCTTTTCCTATCATCTCCTTCCCTCTGGAATCTACTCCCCTCTTCTCTTTATCTCACTCCCTCTCTCCATGCCTTAAGACACTTATTAAGGCTAAGTCATACTCCTTTTCCTCCCACTACTTGTCATACCTCTTGATCATGTTGCCACCCCTATCCCAGCTTCTCCTGTTCCCTTCCTTCCCTCCTATTTCTCCCCTAACTGGGCCACCTGTGCTCTTGACCCCCACTCTGCTCCTTAATTTATTAGGTACATATTCTTATGAGCTCTTATATGCCTTGCTTATTGCAGCTATGTCAAGAACCCATGTACTGTTCTTTTTTTCAAAGCTGGATATTATGCTGTTACTAGTTCAAGTGAGGTACCCCTGCTGCTTTTTGCCTTGCCTTGACTGTCAATGTATTCTATATGAGCATTTTGGATGTTTGTTATCTCTGTTATGTCTGTACTCCTCTTCCTCCGGGTTCCATCTGGAAATGTGCCTTGGCTCAGTGTGACTTTCCCCATTACCAACATTTTAAATAAGTAAATAAAACAGTGTAGGGGACTGTACAAGTGTGGACTATATAAAGAAAGCCAATGGATGTTGAAATGCAGGAGGCTTGCTACTCAAAAACCAATGCTGGGAAGGATGAAGGAGAATGGGAGCTGCAGAACAGGGGTGCTAGCTGCAAAATCGATCAGACTCGATTGATCAAATGGCCTTTTTCTGCTGGCAGCTTTGTATGTTCATGTGTTCAATGATGAAAATGATGATGATGATGATGATGGTGATATGCTGATCTGACTGACAAGTGTAAACTTTGTATAGTTCAAAGAATGCAGTTGCATCAATAAAATTGGTTTTCCCCCATTAGCCAGCTAATAGATATCATCATCGGGCTTTGAAGATGAACATCAAGCTTCATAGTCTCTCCCTGTTTGTGATTTTCCCCACTTTTAGTATTTCCCCTAGTTACAGACAAGAGTCTGAAGAGTTTCTCTTTGAAAGCACTAAACAAAGACGGAACGCTATCTGACTGCATTAATGTCTCTTTTAATCACTTTGGATTACATTTGAAGACGTATCTTTTCTCCAAAAACTAGTGTACATGTTTCAAATAGACTGTATTGTAGTTTGTACTGCATTAGCGTTCATTTGTTGCATTTATTTAAGTATGAATGTGACTTTGGTTGACCTTGAAATTGGCCATTGGCTCATGGACTTACCATATTTTAAATATACATATCAAATCAAACAAAAAATAAACAAATCAAGGTACATTCAACATGCATAATGCAAATATGATGGCAGCAATTACATTAACAGCATATCAGTAGTGAACATAAAACTCCATAAACAGTTTATTTAATTTACCTAATGCTTATGCTCTCTTTAAAACTATATGACACTGCAAGCAAACGTTCAGCAATGAGAAATGTTTGTTAAATCTAGCTCCACTTAATTTCTGCCAGAGGGAAGAAACAGCTGGATAGATGTCCCCAGTGTTTGACCTTGTTCTAAGGCAGGGCAGGAGTCCGTGGGTTATAAGACTAAATGCTGGAGGTGGGTGGGTATAATGGTAGAAATCTGAGAAACACAACACCACCAATTTACCAGGGCTCATTAAACTTTGCACCCAAATATTTGGGTTTCTTTATTGTGGGTGCCTTGGCCCGGATATTCAAACTGCGCCACGCTGCAGCACAAGCCTGGGAGCAGCTCAACTTTGTTGCGCAGGGGTGTAGCCTGGGCGATATTCAACAGAGCTGTGCTATGGCACAGCAGCTTTGAATATCGCACCCTGGCCACCCTCACTGTGCATGGTGCAGTGGCACTGTGCCAGAGCAAGTGGCCAGAGTGGAGCATGGAGATGCGCTAGCGCAAGTGCCATTGCGCCATGCGCAGCACCTGCGATATTCAAAAGGGGACATGCAAATGGGGTACATAATTTATGCAAAAGGTGCACATGGGGCCATTGCATGTCATTGCCAATTTGTTGCATGCCATTAGCATGCAGGTGCACCCGATCCCCGACAACTTTAGCCTGGCCCTGCCGAGCAGCAGCCATCGGAGACTGACGCCCCCTGCAGCCCGATCGTGGGCATTTGTCTATAAGAATAACCCCCTCCAACATCCCTGGTGGTCCAGTGGACCGCTATGTGCCCAATTACGGGCATTGGCATTATAACCCCCCCAAGTCCAATATCTCTGGTGGTCCAGTGGACCGATCACTGCCTGATCGTGGGCATCTGTAAAGCATAAAATATTCCTATTACCCTAGTGGTCTGGTGTACCCCCCTCCCCACCTGCACACTGAGCCTCACCACCCACTCCCCCAGTCAGCCGTGGCGGTGGCACCCCACCCGCCTACTACCCTAGGCCGCCGAGCTGACAGCGTTTGGGCTGCATTCCACACGCACAGCAGGGCTGCAGCCCATGTCGGCATTTTCACTTCAGTCCAGATATGTCAATGAATTCATTCATCTAGACTGAGTAGCACGGCATGGTTGCGCTGCTCATTGGCTCACGCCAGAACCATCGATGTGCAGCCCCACCGAGCTGTCAGTCGGTGGGCGGCAGGGCGGCAGGCAGATGGGGTGCTGCCGCCCGCTGGCTGACCGGGGGGAGTGGGGTGGTGGGGCTCAGTGGGCAGGTGGGGAGGGGGGTACACTAGACTACTAGGGTAATAAGAATATTTTATGCTTTACAGATGCCCGCAATCGGGCAGCGATTGGTCCACTGGACCACCAGGGATATTGGATGTGGGAGAGGTTATAATACTGATGCCTGCGATCGGGCACATAGCGGTCCACTGGACCAGCAGGGATGTTGGAGGGGGGTTATTCTTATACACAAATGCCCACAATCGGGCACATAGCGGTCCACTGGACCACCAGGGATGTTGGGGGGAGTTATTCTTATAGACAAATGCCCGTGATTGGGCACATAGTGGTCCACTGGATCGCCAGGGATATAGGAGGTGGATTTAGCTACACGGATGCCCACGATGGGGCATGGGGGGGCTGCCAGGTGTGGCAGGAACTTGGGTGGCCACCCACAGGTGGCAGCTGCCGTGTTGCGCCTGCAATGCGGCAGCTCACCTGTGGGGGGGGCCATCACTTGTTCCTTTTTTTTGGGGCTGAACTTTGTGCAGGCGCAGGTAGGGGTTGTGCATGCATGACTCTGCACATCACGGGCTGAATATCGGGCTGTGCAGGTTATGCATGGGCACGCCCCCCCGCCTGTGCCTGCATACATTACTGATCACTCTGGGCGCGCCAGGTTGTGCAGTGCACTTTTTCCTTTTGAATGTGCTCGCGCGGGCGCATCAGTGGGTTGTGCATGGTGCAACACTGTTGCGCCATGCGCAACCCTTTTGAATATCTGGGCCCTTGTGTTTTTCGAAACTCTAATATATGTATTACCATACTTTTTCTTGCAATTAATTTCCTTACTTTTTGCTGAAGGCTGGGCCTTCAGGCCAAAAATACATTTTGAAGCAAATTCACCAAATGACATTCACATGTTCATGAGGTGGGTTTGTGATCTTTCCCCCCTAAAATATTCAGGGCCATTTGGGCCCAAAATGCCACGTTATGGCTAAATTTTCAAACAAAAAGTGCCAAAAATGTCCATGAACATGCACAGTAGTGAAATTTCAAGAATTAGCTTGTGTTTTTTTTTTGTATGTTTTCCATTGCAGGTAGAGGAGTCCATTGAGGGACAGTGAGATCATCAAACTGCTAGACCTGGAGGATTTGCAATGAGGGATGCTGACATAGGTCCTGGTGGACAGGAGGATGTCATGGTCGCAATGGGGTGGTGTCTTTCTTTCTTTCTTTCTTTCTTTCTTTCTTTCTTTCTTTCTTTCTTTCTTTCTTTTCTTTCTTTCTTTCTTTCTTTCTTTCTTTCCTCCTGGGACATGCTGGCGGTGGGTTTGGGCACTTACTACCAGTCATGTATTTTATTATACAGGCTGGGTCAGGAGGGATGGCAATTCTAGTGACAGGATTGGTCTTATGGCTCTGTAAAACCAGACACTGGGGTGGGTGTTGCCACTGGTGATGGAATTGGGTGGCTACTTCCAGAAGCTTTTCTTTCAGTGGTGGGTCAGGAGGGAAGCGGGTACCAATGGCAGGATTGAGCACTCACCACTGGTAAATAAAAATCTAAACCAGCTGATCGGGTGGGAGTGGAATAGCAACAATGGGAGTGGGCACCCTTACCAAGTAATTTGTTTTCAGTTATTTTTGGCTGAAGGGGGGATACCAATGGTGGGATCCATCACCTACTGCTGGTGAAATCACTAAGCTGGGTTGTGTGGGTTGCTACATCAAACTATTGATGTGCGCCGTTTTGGCTCACAACAAGAATAACAAAGTACCATTGTTGTGAAAAATACATCATGATTAGAATGTTATGAAAATGTTTTGTGCACATGTTACTTATAAAATAATATATGGGATAGAGTGTACAACAAGAATTTTACCCACATCCGAGGTGTTGGATGCCATACAAAACTAAGAGCGAAGCTCGAGGGATTTATCTAGGCATCCAACACTGAGGGTATGTGTAAAATTCGAGTTTACACACCACCCCATATTTTGTTATATATAATTGCTGGGTTTCCTTTTTCACCTCAGCAATTATACAAAATAAAAAGAAGTTACTTTGCAGCCGCGGTCCGGTTATTGCAGCACACGGTCCACGGGCGCCTTTCTTTCTTTCTTTATTTAAAAGTTGTTGTTTTTTCATTTTTTGGGCAGCTGAAAGTTAACTTTTTAATTCATTGTAGTATGTTTATATTTATTACTTACTTACCACCGAGCCTGAGTGGTGGGTCAGTCTCTGTCAGTGGTTTGACTGGAAAAGCAGCTGTGGGTGGATGCACAAAGTGAGGAAAACCTTTTGCATGTTTGCTGTTATAAACAATCCTTCATAATGGCAAATTATGCCACGGTTTCCCTATGGGAAAAAGGGAAAGCCAGTTATTATAGCAGTATATTATTTCTTACATGATATAAAACCTAAACATTTCTCAGTGAAACCACCTATCGAATGCACCTCCTCAGGTCAAACTGTGATGAACCTGAAAGTTTCAGATTTCAAATATCAGCCATTTTTAGCTACATTTGTGCAAACACGTCTTAATTTGGATATTTTTCATATTTTTTCAACCTTCTAGAACTTTTAAACTGCTGAACCAGTTGTTACTAAATAATTACCGGTATGCTGGAACCTGAGAAATCTCAGAAGTTTGTCCATAAAACATCAAAAGGCAAACAAGTGCACATTAGCTGGGGATTGCCATCTTATGTTTACATAGGAGTCACAGTGGTGAGTGAGGCTGTTAGAGGCAATGCAAAGTATAGAGGCTTATAAGTACACTGAGAAGTCTGGGGGTGAGACCCAAACTGGAAAACTGGGTATGAAACTGGTTGATGGATAGGAGACAGAGGGTGGTTATAACTGTCACTCACTCCAATGAGAAGAGATTGACCAGCGGGGTACCTCAGGTCTCAGTACTGGGACCAGTCTTCATCAGTGTTTTCATAAGTGACATTGCAGAAGAGCTGGAAGGAAAGTATGCCTCTTCACAGATGACACCAAAATCTACAATAGGGTAGATACTCCAGAGGAGGTGAAGAGAATGAGTAGAGACCTGAGAAAACTACAAAAAGGTGATAGATCATTTATCTAGGGCACAGAAATCCAGGGGTGGTGTATAAAATGGTGGAAGAGGTATTCATGGTCAGGAAACAGGAAAGGGACCTTGGGGTTATCATATCTGATGACCTCAAGGTAACAAGGCAATGCGACAAGGCAACTGGCATGGCCAGCAGAATGCTGGGGTGCAAGGAGAGTCACCAGCAGAAGGAGGGAGGTGGTGTTATCGCTATATTGATTGTTGGTGAGACCTACCTGGTGAACTATGTTCAGTTCTGGAGACCACATTTCAGGAAGGACACACAGTAGAGGCAGTCCAGAGAGTGGCAACTAAAATGGTGCAGGAGCTGCATTATAAGCCCTATGAGAAGAGACTGAGGGATCTTAATAGATATGTCCCGGAAGGGAGGAAGGAGAGGGGGAACATGACAGAGACCTATAAGTACCTCACGGGGTGATTAAGGTACAGGAGGGTAGTATTTTTCAGAAGAGAAGATGCACAAGAACAAGAGGGCATGCAGTGAAGCTGGTAGGGGGGAAATTTATGAGGTATATGAGGAAGCACTTCTTCACTAAAAGAGTGGTGGACATTTGGAACAGTCTTCCAGCGGAGGTGGTGGAGGTGAAAACAGTAGTGGGCTTAAGCACACATGGGATAGGCACATATAGAACAGTAGATGGTTGACCATCAACAACAAGGCTGTGTTTCCATCGAGGGAGTCGATGGTGTCACAGAAACCTCGAGAGCAAAGCTCGAGAGGTTTCTATGACGCCATTGACTGAGATGGAAACGGCTTTCGTTGTGGATGGTTAACCATCCACTATTTTATATAGTATATGGTTCCTCAACATTTAAAAAGGTTCATACCCTGTGTTCACATTCCCGCATCAAAACTCTGCATTTTGTCATTCTTTGCAGTTCCGTACCTAAAGATTGCAGTACTCCGTGATGCGGTCCTGCACCAGAAGTTACCAGTTCTCCCGACTCCTCGCTGAAAATATCACTCTGCTTTGGCATCGGTAACTGTGCCAGTAGATTTAAAAGAATAAAAATACCGAAAACTGACAGTTTGGGCAGACGGAGCTGACAATATAGTCCGTGTACTTCTGAGCTGCTTGCCTGACCATTCGCTAAGTGACGCCACCATTTTCTCCAGCGTTTTTTGAATCTCCAGTATGAATTAACCAATCAGGTGGCAGGGCAAGTCAGAAAAGTTGTTGTACTATCGATGTGACATCAGAACGATAGTGCAACAACTTTTTTGACCTTTGAACTGTCCTACAACAAGAATTTGAAAGCCACTGCTTTCTAGTCACAGTAAGCCATAACCATATACTATAAAGGAATTGTGGTAGGAAAGCAGGGTGGGGGGGATTAGCCAGAGATCAGGTAGGATCTATGGTGACAGTATAGGCAGGGACAAAATGAGCAGACTGGGTGGGCCAAGTGGTCTTCATCTGCCAATAAAATCTATGTTTCTATGTTAAAGTAGCACATATTATTGTATGACATATCCCATTTGCTAGTACAGTTTCTGAGGACTTGGTAAAAGAAAGGATTCCATAATTAAAGCTACTGTAGGAAGGTTGACTCCATTAGCAATGGCTAAACATGCTTTAAGAGCAAGGATATGTCTAACTTTGTAAGCTAGTCCTAGCCAAGAGTTGACAGCCTTATATATAGAAACATAGACAATGACGGCAGAAAAAGAGCAATGGTCCATCCAGAGGAAATATTAGAAGAGAAATCTGAGAGGAGGGGATTGAAAGTGACCCTACAGTACTTAAAAGAGTCAATCACATTTAGCAAGTTTGTTCAGTATCTGTCAGATCATCACCTCTCGAGACTGGAGTTCCCATAAATGGGCAATACTGTTATATCAGTAAGGCACAGGTGGAGGAGCTACTCAGATACATTTATGAGAAGCAACATACTATGAACATATGAAATTGCCTGCAGATATAGGCCTTATGGTCTATCTAGTCTGCTCGAGTGTGCAGCACTGAGTAAAACTGCAGCTGTCCCCCCTTCCCCTTGCCCCCTTCTGCTGTGTAATCTCCTACTTCTTTCCCACCCACCCCCCAGTCCTCTCTCTGTTTTGACCCTCCCTTTGATCCTGTCCCACCCATTTTAAAGCTGTCCACTGACCTCAATCCTACCACCTCCTCAGGCAGTGCATTCCACCCTGTCACCACTCTTTCCATGAAATAGTGCCTCCTCATTTCCCTCCTAAATCTTCCTCCTTCCAGTTTCAGACTGTGTCCCCTTATTTCCCTCCCACCTTTTAATCTAAACATACCCTTGGTATTAACTCTGTTCAGGACTTTTAAGTATTTGAAGGTCTCAATCATATCCCCTCTCTCCCTTCTCTCCTCCAGGGAATACATGTTGAGCTCCCTCAGTCTCTCCTCATATGGTTTATCTCCTAATCCCTGGATAATTTTCATCACCCTTTGCTGAACCGCCTCCAGATAGTGTGATGTTACTTTTAAAATAGGGGCACCAGTACTGCACCAGCACTCCAAATGCAGCCTCATCAGGGACCTGTGCAGAGGCAGAATTACTTCCTCTCCCCTACAGGTAATTCCCCTTGTGATGCATCCCAGCATTCTATTTGCCTTTGCTGCTGCCCTACTGCACTGTGCTGAGTAGTTCATTTCCCCTGTTACTAGTGCTCCCAGATCCTTCTCCTTCATTGAAGTGGATAGCTGAACTTCCTTAAATCAGTAACTTTTCCCAGGATTTCTGGCCGCCAAGTGCATGACTTTACACTTGTTAGTGTTGAATCCTAATTGCCATGTGTTTGACCAGCCCTCAAGTCTTGCTAAATCCTTTTGGAGTACTATACCACCAATGCCACCATCCATTTCCACACAGGTCCTTGTGTTATCTGCGAAGAGGCTGATCTTACTTTTTATCCTGTCCGATATGTCGGCAATGAAAATGTTGAACAGCACTGGTCCAAGCACTGAGCCCTGTGGGACCCCACTTGTTACAGCTTTAGGCTCTGATAGCTCTTCCCCCACAACCACCTTTAACCCACCTCACCAGCTTCCTCCTCACTCCTAGGTCACATAACTTGCTAGCCAGCCTTCCATGAGGCATTGAGTAAAAGACAAAGAACCTCTGTGCGCAAACACTGAGGCAAGGGTTACCCCAAAGGGCATTTGGCTGGGAAGCCAAGTTTCAAGAAAATACAAAATCACACATGCCCCCACAATGCAAAGCATCATGAGCTGCATATGCAAATCACCACAGAATGTTATGCTAGTCCAACTTTAAGCAGAATTGCATGGTGTGAGGCCTCTCACACAGTGTGCAGAGGGTGCTAACAGAAGACATGACACCGTGTTTTTGTCTACAGGACTCATCAGTATGCCTCGTCTGTTTGACACCCGGTGAAATGGACCAGCTACCCTTAAGGCAGTGTGCCTTGGATATGATGGTGAACTCATTAAAATAAAAACTGTTTGAAAGACAAAGAACACTCTGTGTGCAAACACTGAGGCAAGGGTTACCCCAAAGGGCATTTGGCTGGGAAGCCAAGTTTCAAGAAAATACAAAATCACACATGCCCCCACAATGCAAAGCATCATGGGCTGCATATGCAAATCACCACAGAAGAAAATATTTGTGTGATTTTGTATTTTCTTGAAACTTGGCTTCCCAGCCAAATGCCCTTTGGGGTAACCCTTGCCTCAGTGTTTGCGCACAGAGGTTCTTTGTCTTTCAAACAGTTTTTTATTTTAATGGGTTCACCACAATATATCCAAGGCACACTGCCTTAAGGGTAGCTGGTCCATTTCACCGGGGTGTCAAACAGACGAGGCATACTGATGAGTCCTGGTAGGACAAAACACGTGTCTATGTCTTCTGTTAGCACCCTTTGAACACTGTGTGAGAGGCCTTTCGGCACCATGCAATTTTGCTTAAAGTTGGACTAGCATAACATTCTGTGGTGATTTGCATATGCAGCCCATGATGCTTTGCATTGTGGGGGCATGTGTGATTGAGTAAAAGGCCTTGCTGAAGTCCAGGTAAAGGACATCCACGGCATGGCCCCTATACAGTACCCCTGTCACCCAACCAAAAGAGTCAGACAGGTTTGTCTGACAAAATCTGCCTCAGACAAACCAATGCTGCCTGCCATCTTGGAGACCATTCTCCTCTAGAAATTTCATCAGCCTCTCCTTGAGGATAGTCTCTATTAGCTTTCCCACAAGGGCATTAAGACTCACCGGTTAGTAGTTCCCTGGTTTGTCCTTGGGCCCACTCTTATTGAGGGGCACTACATGTGCCATCCTCCAGTCTCTAGGCATGCACCCTTTGCCCAGTGAGGTGTTGAACAAGTCAGCCAGAGGACCTATCAGAACCTCTGCCAACTCTCCCAGGACTCCTAGATGCACTCCATCCAGCCCCGGCACCTTATCCACCTTCAGGAAAGGCCCTGTAACACACTGTCCACTGGGATCTCCCCATCCATAACCCCCTCTCCCCCAACACCCACCCCACCATTCCCCTTAGGCATGGGCCCATCTCTCTCACTGGTAAACACTGAACAGAAGTGCTCGAGTACATCTGCCTGTTCTGCCCCCTTCTCCACTCATCCTCCGCCTTTCTTGATCCTTACAATCTGATCCTTACCACTTCTCTTCTCCCTTATATACCTGAAGAAATCATTTCCCCTTCTCTGATCCTCATGTTAGCCTCAGTTCTCTTGAAGTCTTGGCTGCCCTTACTATTCTACTCACCTTTCTGGAATTCCTTGTGTATCCTCCCTGTCCTCTTCACAGTTGGATCTTTTATAGCTTCTAAAGGCAGCCTTCTTTTCCCTCACCCTCTCCACTACCTCCATCTTCAACCAGCTCGGCTTTTTGATCCTGGCTTTTTACTCTGACTCTTTGTACATGAGCGTGTGGCCTCTGCCGGTCCCAGCTTGATGATTGCCCATTTTTGCTTGGCATCCAGGTCTGGGCGGATATTAGCTAGGTGCCCTTCCAGTATACTTTCCATCCTGCCAAAGTCTGCCTTTTTGAAGTCCAGAACCTTAGTTGTTGTTATGGCTACCTCTTTCCACTGAGGGAGAACCACACTGTACGGTCGTTGCTTACTGCCGGGGGATCCTCCACCCCAACGTCCTGGACTTGTTAGCCATCTGTCAGCACCAGATCCAGAATGTTCCCCTCCCTGGTTGGCTCTGTTACCTTTTGTGCCAGAAAGCTGTGCTGAAAAGCCTCCTTGAGGACCTGCTCCCTGGCACACAAGGTAGCCGAAGCATTCCAATCTACCCCTGGCAGGTTGAAGTCCCCAACCACCTCAGTACTTCCTTTCTCACTAAGCCTCCTTATTTGCTCCACCAGCTCCCTTTCAATCTATTTCCTTGTCAGTGGGAGGCATATACGCAACCCCCAATCTAACTTTCCTACCCTTAGAGCTCTATTGATTTGCACCCATAAGGCTTCAGTCCTGCCTTCCTACCCCTCCTTCCTGTTATGCATTATCCCTTCCCTAACATAGATAGTCACTCTACTTTCCCTTTTTCTCTGTCCCTTTGGTATAGCATGAACCCTGGGATAACTAGGCTCCACCACCCCCTCCCTCCCATAAATACTGTATGCAATAAGAACAATAAGAGCTAAACCCAGTTCCTGTAAGCATGATATGGTATCTCTGAATAAGGATTTTAACTGGTAAGCAAACAATCTAACGATGGACCCTGGAAATACTTATTGCAGAGTTATAGTACTTATAATGTTTTACATGTGTAGGAGATATGGGTAGAGAAAAATGTTCATGGTCTAGGAGGACACAACAGGTGTTGACTGAGTGAGCCAGAAGAGTAAAGTTGGTTTATTGACAGAGCAGGAGATGCTTGGCACTAGAGAAGATGTCAGCTGTAGAAGTGAAAGTAAACTCCACAGAAGATAATCTGCTGTGCAATTGATTTATTGTGGGCAGGATTACAACTGATTACAATGATAGCACAGGAAGGAAGCTCCTTGGCCTGAATGTGCCCTGGCACTTAGACCATTATCTTCACCTGGGAAGGGGGTTTGTTGGCTGCTCCTTCCCTTTTGTACCATTGGCCCACAGCACAGTGCCACCTATAGAGTGCTCTGTTTACATTTCAAAGTTAAAATTAGTGTCTCTGAGGGGATATTAGTTTGAGAGACAACATTTGCATCCATAATGTAAAAGTGAAATATATTAATAGGAAAATACGTAAAATACACAAATAAAAAGGTGAATACGTGCAGATTTATTGACAACGTTGTAACTTAGTGGCATATTAAGATAGGACTCATTCTATCTTTCAATCCTACCACCCTGCAGTGGCCAGTCAGCATTTAATGTGGACACATATCTAATATTAACAGTTGCAGTTGGAATGACACCTCTGTTCATGCTGTGCAACCCACAATGTTCTTCTCCTTCAACAATCAGCCCTGTACTGTTTTGGAAGCCTGAACAATGCTAGAATTCACATCCTGACTGTATAGACCCTTTCACATGTTAACCAGTCTTGAAGTAAGCCAACACTTTCTAATGTTTTCCCTTATCTTAACCCCATAGATTGAGTACATGGGCCCAATTCTCAAAGCTTTGAGCATGGCACAAGGGGCTTGTGCCACAAGGAATGGCACAAAGTGCCCCTTGTGCCAAAAGATGCACCGGGAGCAATTTTCAAATGCAGCCTATGTCAACCAAAGGCTGCATGCACCAAAGGTGGCTTGCACCTTCTGTGTGCCACAAAAATGGGCTGCAGCATGGTGCTAGGGGATTGCAGCAGATGCAGACTGCCAAATCAACTACATTGGGATTCTCAAAACTCTCCCAGAGGGCCGATTTCTAAGTACCATTAGAGCAGCCAGGGCTAGTCTAAGAGTACTTAGAAATGTACCTTCTGGGAGAGTTGAGCAGTATGCTGCAATGAGCCATGGTTCTCCCTCCCCAGCTCTGACCTCCATTTATTAAATTAATGAAGTCCCTGGTGGTCCAGAGGACCCACCCCAGCCCTGATCCCCATATTATTACAGTCATCAGTCCCTGGTGGCCTAGTGGACCCCCACACCTCACCCCTGCATTTAGTGCCCACCAATCCCATCTCCCAATCCCAAATACGAGCCAGTGACTACACAGTCCTTGTCTCACCACCACGACTGGCCACCAGCTGAACTGTCAGGGAGCACATATTGTATAAGCACGTGCTCACTAATTGACAGCTCACACAATCTGTCAGTCAATGAGCACATACTGTATACAGTGCATTTATGCACTCCCTGACAGTTCAGTTGGCGACCAGCCATGGTGATGAGAGAAGGGCTGTGCCAGTCACCAGCTCGTGTTCAGGATGGGGAAGAGTGGGGTGGTGAGCACTAACTGCAGTGGTGGGAATGTGTGAGTCCACTAGACCACCAAGGACTGATGACTTTAGTAATACAGGGATTGGGGCTTGGAGGGCTGCTAGACCACCTGGGACTAATGATTTTAATAATATGGGGATCAGGGCATGGAGGGGGCCACCAGACAACCAGGGACTGATGTCTGTAACAAAATGGGGATTGGGGCTTTGGGTATGCTGCTAGACCACCAGGGACTGATGATGACTAATAATATGTTGATTGGGGCTTGGGGGTCTGCTAGACCACCAAGGACTGATGACTATAATAATACAAGGATCGATGCTGGGGGGGGGGCACTAGACCACCAGGAAAAGGCACTGGGCTCAATACTGGAAGTTCGCATTTGCCACATGGAGCCTGCAACAAACCCCTCCCATCACCATGTGTTTGTCACATGGAAGAGGTGCTGCAAGTGTGGGGACTTAGGTGCCAGGACCCCTCCTGTACCAGAATCTGGTGCAGGGTCCCTGCTACACTGCACTTCGATGTTAGCTGCTGTTTGCCACAGCTTGCATCAATCTAAGCTCTCTTTGGAATCGGGCCCGCATGTCTTTTAGTTCTGGTTGAACTTACCCACTCAAAGAACTATGTATGCTATACTCCCCCCTATCTATTACATTTAGTATGTAGAACACAGTGATCACATCTCCTCTAAGCACTTTCTTCTCTAGGCTGAATAACTTGGGTTTATACAATATGCATTAGTGTTTCTTCAC
Source organism: Neoceratodus forsteri (assembly GCA_016271365.2). NCBI lineage: Eukaryota > Metazoa > Chordata > Ceratodontiformes > Ceratodontidae > Neoceratodus > Neoceratodus forsteri. Next base: position 1,321,892,273 of record CM028132.1, read on the forward strand.
TAACATAAAAACAATATCAAAGGCACAGAACCCCAGCTAGTTGGAAACATTTTTATCTGGCTAGTAGGGTACCTCATCTCATTCATCTTGCCAGTGGGATATGTCATTCTGTAACAGCACTGAGCATTGTGCCTCAAACTCTGATGAACTGCACGGTAGCCTCGGTTTCTAAAATCTTTTTTGAATTTTTAATGTTCAGCTCTCAGATATCATTTTTACCTTCATTCTTGGTTAGTGTCCTCTGGAACCCTCACTTGAGGCATCGCCATTCATGAGGGACATGAGGTCACTGATCACTCATAAAGAACATAACTATGTTTGATAGTCACCCATCAGATATTCCCTACATGTCCAAATGTCCAATCCCCCCCCCCGATAACTCTTGCCTCCCAGACACTAATCATCTTGATGGCTCTGTTCTGGACTCTGCATCAATTCGATATCCTTGCTGCACTTTGGTGACTAGAACTGGAGACAGCACTCCAAGAGTGATCTAATCATGACCTTATGCAAATGAAGGAACACCCTGCTGACCTGTTCTTTAAACCCATTCTAATGAATGTGGAAACTGCATTTATTTTCTTGGTTGTGACTGCACACTGCTTCTCTGGCTTACTCTTACTATCCACAATTACTCTGTTTCATTTTCCTTGTTTGTGCTGGCTAGTGTTGCACCACACGATGTATATGCATAACACAGATTTTGTGCTGGATGACATTTTGTTATGGTCAGAAAAAATAGTGAATAATTGTTGGTGCCACATTTGTACAAAAGTGCAAAAGGAATATTTCTCAAATAACACATTTTGTTAAAGTCTGGGTATCTGAACAATGTGCAGTTTGAAATTGTACCTATTTTCCAAGACAAAATGGTGCAATTTGAAAAAAAAATAGAGGCTTTTAGCAGGAAGAGTTTCCTAGACATTTTTCTCCATTATTCCTGATTGTTTCTTACTGCGCATGTGTCCAGAGAGAGAGAAAGAGAAAAAGATAGAGAGGGATAGAGTGAGAGGGGGGATTTCCAATTAATCTGATCTACAGTATAGCCTTGCAACTCAGTTCATACTCCAGATTCAACTAAAAAAATGCCTCAGAACTTTTTTCTGACTTTTGTTTAAAAAGCCAGAACTTGGGTTATCTGTTAATAATTCTTTTGCTAGTAAAATTGGAAGGCCTTATTTGTTATGATATTTTAGGATGTTTTTGCTCTGTCCTTCTATGGCTATAAAGTTGGACAACAGCAACACAAACTTTGAATTAGTCTCAGTGGCAGCAGTGGCAGTCTAACAGGCTGTTGTGTTATGGGCATGGATAAGTCGGAGCTGCAAATTTAGACAGCAACCATAAAACATCAGCACTCTCAATAAGAAATGCATAAGAAGCCTAATATGCTGTTGTGTGGTATGTATATAGGCTTAAACACCAAAGTTAAACATCAACAGTTTATTCTGGTCTGTCTCAGTAGGAAAAACAGCAGCCTAAGAATGTTTACTGTTTGAATTTTAGTATTTTGTCCTGAGAAAAAAACAGAGTTCTGAAATGCTACTGTTTCCTTTTATAAAACATTGACAAAATGATTAATTTCAACAATTTCTGCATAAAGCTTGTCCCACGCTGCAAAGGAAGGAGTCAGATCAGCTGATATGAGAGTATGTTGGGACATTGAGAATCTCCTGGCTTCAATGACACCAATGCCATAGTTGTGCAGAAATGTGGCTCTGCAAATTGCTTACCATATAATTGTTTGCCATTTTTGATGTGGTGCTCACCTAATCAGAAATGGTAGGCAGATTGATAATTGGGGAGCCACTGGGGTCCAGTGACCATAACACCATATGGTTCGAACTGGCCCTGGGTACCACTATACCCTTGTCAAAAGCTATGGTTCTGGATTTCAGAAGAGCAAACTTTGACCAGATGAGGGAACTAGTTAAGGATAAGCTTGGGGGGGGGGTTGGACAAAATCAAGGGGGTGAATAATAGATGGGGAGTAATTAAAGGGTCCATTTTAGAGGCAACTAAGACATGTCTGAGTATGGTCACCAAGTCACAAGAGTAATTGGGTTCTAAGAAAGTCAGTCAGTTGTCAGTGTCAGTGGCTCAGTAGGTAGTACACTCGCCTCTGAGGCCGGGAGATCAGAGGGCTGTGGGTTCAGTTCCCACATCTGGCACTTGGGTTAATATTCCAGTACTGACACTGTAGTGCAGCATGAGAGGGGTGCTGCACTTCTGAGGTGCCGTCTTTCGGATGAGACGTGTTAAACCGAGGTCCCATCTGCCTGGATTGGTGGTAGTTCAGGTGGATGTTAAAGATCTCATGGCACTTCTCGAAAAGAGTAGGGGAATTTCCCAGGTGTCCTGGCCAAATTTCCCTCATTCGCTAAAAATACCACCAACAGCTTCATCTGGTTCAAGGTCAGTTGGCATTCATCTGTATCCCCCTCCCCCCGGGTTGTGCCTGAAAATAGGCAGAATTTGTCTAGTGCACTTACCCGGTCAACAAAAACTAAATAAAATAAATAAATAAATAAAGTCAGGGAGGCAGTAAGGGCTAAAAAAGGTCCTTTAGTAGATACAAGGAGAAACAGGGAGAAGAGGAATGGAGTGAATATTAGTTAAAGATGAGGGAGGTCTAAAAGGCAGTCAGCGATGCAAATGCAGACACAGAACTGCGTACTGCAGAGTGGGTCAAGGGGGAAGTTATTTACATATATTAGGGAAAAAAATGAGGGGAAATTATTAGACTGAGGGAGGGTGGTAAGGTAATGTAGGAGGACAAGCAGAAGGCAGCTTTTCTTAACAACTACTTCTGCTCAGTGTTCAAAGTGGAGGACAGTGGATCCTTGCTTTAGATTGGCATAAAGGCTGCTGCAAGAGGGAGCCCAAAAGTGAGGCAAGTGGTAATTATGAGAGAAAGGTCAGAAAAGGGCTTGCAGACCTGAAAATTGAAAGGGCTCTAAGGCCAGATGGGATGCACCGAGGGTGCTCAGGGAACGGGCATCAGAGCCAGTAGAACCCTTGGCAGAGCTATTCAGTAGCTTGCTACAGTCAGGGGTGGTTCCAAAAGATTGGAGGGTAGCCAACATAGATTGACTCCACAAGAGAGGAGATAAGGAGAAACTGGGAACCCATAGACCAATTAGTCTTACCTCCATAGCAGTTAAATTAACAGAGACTTAAATTAAGAGAGACACTAGTCAAAGAGGACCAAGTGGACTAACTGGAGATATACAGGCTTCAGGACAGTAAGCAGCATAGGTTCATGGCAGAGAGGTCTTTTCAGACAAATTAGATGTTATTCTTTGACTGTGTAATCAGGCAGTGGATAAGGGACAAGCAGTGGATTTACTGCATGTCGACATCAGCAAGGCCTTCAACTCTGTGCCACATAGAAGGTTGCTGAAGAAGCTAGATGCTCTGCTTTCAGTGAAGGATCTTGTTAGATAGGTAAGAAGCTGGCTAAGGTTAAGACAGCAGAGGCTAGTGGTAAATGGGGTCATGTCAGGGTAGAGGAAGGTCAAAAGTGGGGTAAAACAGAGTTCAATACTGGGGCTGCTCCTTTTCAATATGTTAATCTGTGACATAGGAGAAGGAATACAAGACAAGACATGTATCTGCAGATGAAACTAAGCTCTGTGGCAGGGTAGACAGGAAGGGGTTAGGGAGTTGTAGAGGACATGCAAAAGCAAGAGAGGTGGTCAAATGTTTTGCAGTTGAAATTCAACCCCAAGAAGTGCAAACCTAGAGGCCAGTGGGACACAGGACCCAAGGCAGCATGGATTCACGATGGGAAGGTCGTGTCAGATGAATCTAATAGATTTCTTTGACTGGGTGACCAAAGTAGTAGACCTGGGAGGGGCTGTGGACATGGTCTACCTAGATTTTAGCAAGGCATTTGATACAGTCCCAAACAAAAGATTAATACACAAGTTAGCCAGCCTTGGAGTGTGTCCCACGGTGGTAGCCTGGATACAAAAAATTGGCTAGACAACAGGATGCAAAGCGTAGTAGTAAACAGAGTCCACAGTGAAGAAAGGAGGGTTACTAGTGGGGTGCCGCAGGATTCAGTACTAGGACCAGTGCTTTTTAATGTCTTTATAAGTGACATTGCAGAGGAACTGGAAGGAAAAGTATGTCTCTTTGCAGACAACACAAAGATCTGCAACAGGGTTGATACACAAGATGGAGTGGAAAGGATGAGAAGGGACTTGGCAAGGTTGGAGGAATGGTCAAATATATGGCAGCTCAGATTCAATACAAAGAAGTGCAAGGTAATGCACATGGGAAACAAAAACCAAGGGGAAGAGTACACAATGGGGGGTGAAGTACTGACAACAGTGAAAATGGAAAGGGACCTGGAGGTAATCATACGGGAGGACCCAAAGGTGGGCAAGCAATATAAGAAGGTAGTAAGGAAGGTTGGGGGACACTGGGATGCATAGGGAGAGGCATCACCAGTAGAAAACAGGAAGTTGTTATCCCTCTGTACAGACAGTTGGTGAGACCCCATCTGGAGTACTGAGTGCAGTTCTGGAGACCCCATCTCTGCAAAGACATAGACAGAGTGGAGGCTGTCCAGAGGAGGGCGACCAAAATGTTGCAGGGTCTGCACCAGAAGACATATGAAGAAAGCCTAAAGGAGCTTAATATGTATACCCTTGAGGAAAGAAGGGAGAGAGGGGACTTGATAGAAACTTTCAAGTACCTCAAGGGAATCAACAAAGTCCAAGAGGGTATCATCTTTCGGAAAACGAGATGTGCAAGAACAAAGGGGCACAATTTAAAGATAGAGTGTGGATGGCTCAGAGGTAATATGAGGAAGTATTTTTTTCACAGAGAGGGTTGTGGATGCATGGAACAGCCTCCCTGAGGAGGTTGTGGAGTCAAGAACAGTGGGGAATTCATGAATGCTTGGGACAGACATAAGGCAGTCCTAGTGGGGGGGTAGGAGGAAGTAAGCTGCTGGTTAACTAGGATCTGCAGCGTATCTGTTAGGTAGGAAAATGGGCAGACAATGTGGGCCAAGTGGTCCTTATCTGCCATCAAATTCTATGTTTCTGTGTTTCTAAAGTGATGCACATAGGGAGCAAGAATCCCAGAATGGAATATTTGGTGGAAAGGGTTAAGTTGGACACTACCTCTAAGGAAAGGGATCTGGGAGTCATAAGCAATTTCCTAAAAAATCTAGCTAATGTAACAAGGCCTACAGCAAGGTAACAAAAATGTTGGGGTGTACTGGGAGGCGTTTCAACAGCAGGAGGGAAGAGGTGATGCTATCTCTCTATAGATCACTGGTGAGGCCATACCTTGAGTACCGAACCCAGTTCTAGAGTCCCCACCTGAGAAAAGACAAAGAAAGGGTCATGGCTTAGCAGCCAACAAGATGGCAGCCTAATCCCTGACTCAAAGATACCCCTGTATAATCCTATGAAATCTGAGGTAGTACTAGCAGAGAAGCATCTCCTCTTACCCCTATGAGACAATCACGTACCAGTAGAAGCTGTCATAGTTTTTTTTTTGTATATTTCCTTTATGCTCCCCATCTCTGGCCACTCAGTCTCTCTCTTGTGTGGTCATGTGGCTTGGCCTTATTCCGCCCATCTGAAATCCCCAGTCTTACCCATCTGGTGTGGGCCCATCTCCTCTCCATTCCTCTGATCACTCGCCTCCCTGATCTGAGTCCCTCGGGGTGGGACCACTGACTTCTATGGTGCTGTAACTGACAATCTAGTGGAGCAACCAGGGAATGCAGAGAGCACTGGAGGCAGGCTGGAAGACCCAACACTGGGCATGGGGGTCAGCTCCTGGGCCCACATTTGCCTACTGGGGCCATTGTCATTTTCCTTTTTCTTTTCCTCTCCTCGCCCAGGCTCAGATGTGCAATGAGTCCAACGTGTGAGTGTGCATTTCTGCACCACACACAGGATCACTGCCACATCCATCCCCCTGGCAAGGATCCCAAGGGCTGCTGTACCACAGGTCACCACTGGGAGTCACCAAAGCCTGGGATCTGTGACCCCCCTCCCTTCCAGGAGAGGACAGCAGACATCCAGATGCTCAATCCTCTCCTCCACCACTGAACCCTGATAACCGGAGCTCGCTCCCAAACCTGGGTCTCCAGCATGGTGTGAGGTGTGACAACCAGTGCCTCAACCCTCAGTGCCTCGGGGCCAGCTCTGTCTTCCAGTTTTGAGAATGATCCAGACAACCACTGTGGGGAAATCAGTGGTGTAAATCTTCAGCCTCAGGTATCATCTCCAATACACGAAAACTGCCTCAGCCATGGTGACTACTCAGCCTGCACAACCAGACTCCAAACTGAATGAAATAAAAACTATGAACTCATGTTGGCCCAGATGGAAAAAATTGGAAGTCTCATCACAACTGACATGTGCCAGCACCTCAGCATTTCTGAACAATGAATCACTGATACTGAAGACACAATAGACAAACAAATGAACTACAGTATATCTGGGAACCCTCAGACTCCTTTAGGACAGGATTGAAGACCTTGAGAACTGGAGTCAAAGAAATAACATACAATTTGTTGGCTTCCCCAAGGGCTGGGAAGGACAGAATGCTATTGCTTTTCTGCAAAATGCCTTTTCAGAACACCCTGATAAACGATGGCCAGGCCCACTTGAAATTCACTGGGCTCATCACTCCCTGGCATGAAACCCACCAGCAGGGGGATGCCATCACCCCATCTTGGCTCGTTTCCTGCAATATCAGGTATAGGAGAAGATCATGCATGTGGCCTGTGAGAAGCAAGAGCTGATATGGCAGGGCCAAAAAAATTCAGGCATTTGCAGATTTCTCTTAAACCCTCTCAAAGGAGATATGTGCCTACACTGCAGCCCATCACGTATGTGCAGATTTGGGTTTGCAATCTTCTCTTAGATATAGTGCCATCTTCTGGATAATCAACAATGGGGGACTACATTTTTTGACACACCTGATGCTGCAGAAGCAATTCTGGCCAAAAAAAGCCCCTGAACTCAAATGGGACAAGAACCAACCCAGTCACCGGAGAGGGCCCGGCCCTGCTACAAAGGAGAACTTGAACACTGCTCACATGAAAGGTGGACCACTTCAATCTCATGGCAGAGAAGGTTCTCCAGTCCCCTCTCCCCTTTTGAAGGAAGACCCTTGGCCCCCCCTCCCCTAAACAGCAGAGATGTAGAAGCACAAAAAAAACTGGTCGATGGAGGAGAAAAGATCACTCCCTGAGAGTCAGATCACAGAGTCGCAGCCACAATAGAGGCTCTCAGTCTTCCTCTGGATCTGCACCAGCATCTCTCAAAGGTTAACTGGTTTATATTTCTGGGATAGATGCAACCTGAAGAAACTGCATCCCTCCCTGGTAGCCCATCATCGGTGAACCCAGAAAATATAGGAGTAGCAATATCCAGTAAGTCATGGACCGAGATCACCTCCAAAGTATTCCTCCCATCTAGTGCTACTACCAATGCTGAAGAAAAGGTAGAGACTCTCCAAGCAGACCAGGCCACACTGGTAGTCCTATAGGCTCTGATGTAACAGGAATGCTCCTCGACAGCACCAATATGAAATCCAAACTACAGTCTGATGCAGCATGGGATTATCTTTTATACTCTTTTGTGCTCCTTCCACATTTATCCAGGTAAGCTGTGGGGCTACAACTTTAATATTTTGGAAAACCCTGCCAGGACCATGAAGTAATTAAGCTGGGCCCACCTCTTAAAGTAGCTATCATGGGGGGGGGGGTAAATGATAAAGTGGAAGGAAGTTGTCAATTCCCCTTTAAGCTTTCCCGGTCATCATGATAATTTTGTGGTCGGACAGTGGCTTTGTTTCTTCCCTCACTTGTTTTGGTATGGGAAAACAACAGGCCCTGAACAATCCAGGGAGTCATTTCACAGGCAATGCCTCTCAGCTCATAGCTCACCATGGCAACTGTGACTCTGGTAGGTCAGAGCCTGCGAAGGGAACCAGGGATTCAGCGACCATGTTAAGGCAGCGGGAGGGGAGGAATATGGATAGTTACACTTGGGATTTAATGTCAGCCTGACCATGAGGCAGGGCAAGTGTGACTTTGGCCATTCACCATTACAATGATTCCAGCCACTGTAAGGTACATTCTATCTAATGTGTATAATGGGTTTTCAGTTTGGAGCTGCACTAGCAGAAATTGTACATTAGTGGGGCAACTACTGCTGCAAAGTGTAGCCCCACTCATTGAACGATATTTATTTGGTGAACCACATGCTGTAATGGGGGGGATGTCAGAATTGGATAATGATACTGAGCCATCTATGGGAGGCAAAATATGAGACATTTTAGCTGCTTCGGTCACTGACTCTCACAAATCTTATGTAAAACCCAACCAAACGGCTGGCTGCTGTACAGATTTTCAGCACTTTCATTGTGTTGGATACAGCCTTAATCATCTCCCTCTGGTACTCCAAGGAAGTGGGGGATGTAAAATGGGGGGGTGCTCCTTAAGCCACAATGTTCTCAACTGGTTAATTCTACTGACATTAGTATACTGATATATAACAGAGGTAGAGGAAATAATGCGGCATGAGACAGCCGCACTGGGCAATGTTTGAGAGCACATTGGTATCGTGAGCTCTGGTACAATGGACAATCCACTTGCTCTATAGGTTTTCAATGGTGGGGGGAACAGTTGTGGAGTTTTCCTTTTAGAAATACTAGGAATTTGTATTGTCTTCTACTACATTAGTTGATTGTTTTCCACATGAGGATTGTTACTGGTCATCAGATTTTATTATTCTGCCTGGGAAGAGGGGGAAGTCAGTCTCCTTGGGGTCAAGGTTATGGGAGTGGCATTGCACAATGCATATATGAGGGCTAATGGAAACTTTAAGAATGGAGACCTCATGTGTTACTTGGAATGTGTGAGGACTAAACTCGCCAGTAAAGAGAAAAAAGGCCTGTGCGCACCTACAGTAAAGAAGCTTAAACTGCATATAGCAGTTCTGCAGGAAACTAGATTAACTTCCAAAGTGGCAACCAAGCTCAGTAAGGAATGGGTGGGACTTGCAGCCCACAGTGTGGCTACCACCTAGAAAAGTGTGTGTGTGGGGGGTCAATGCTAATCTATAAGGACTAGGGGTAGAAACTCCTGCATACTAAGCAGGACAAAGAAGGGAGATGGATCCTTGTGGTTTTGTACACACCACAGGGGCCTTTGTTGCTTGCTAATATTTAAGACCCGAACCATGATGACCCAACCTCTTTTCATCTGCTGAGCCAAAATATTTTGAACCTTAATGCTTCCCAGATGTTGGTACTCCTGGGGGGGGGTTCAATCTAACACTTAATGGGGCAGTGGATATGTGTGCAAGGAAGGCAGAACCCCATTCCAGGGTAGTCAAAGCACTGGACGCAATGATATCCTCCAATCAACTAATGAATTCATGGAAGGTACAACACCCTAGGATGTGGGACTACACTTGCTTTTCAGCTGCACATTGAACTTCCCGCAGGATAGAGCTCTGGCTAATATCCTTGGCTGTCATACCAAAGGTTATGGCAACTGTCATATTAATATTGGATCACGCTCTCATAAAAATCTGAATTCTGTGAGGTCCCCTACAAGAAAGATCTAAATCATGGAGCTTAGATTCTCTTCTCTTGGAGAACCCCACCTTCCTATCATAGCTAAGAGAAGCTGTACACCATTACTGGGAAGTTAATGATACAGAGGAGTAGTGGACTCTGTGCTGTGGGAGGCTTTCAAAGCCACCCTAAAGAGGAGTAATTACCTACACCACTCATAGATGTAGAACCAGGGAGGTAGAGCAACACCTGCTAAAACAGCACCTGAGGGACTTAGAGAGATGGTATAAAGAGGCTATCCCCACACCTTCTACCCAGCATATAGTTCAGTTAATCAGTTCCCACACCAAGCAGATGATCTCCTTAATAGGAAAGCTGAGCATCCCCTCAGCAGGCTTTGTCACTCCTTCTGGGAGGGGGGAGAGAAATCTGGCAACTTTTACCAGGTAGGCTAAAATGTCAGCAGGCTGCTAAGATTATAAGAGGTTGGTAGGACTCCAAAGGATGCCTTCATAGATCACCCAAGGGTTTAAATGCCATCATGCAGCACTTCTATGAACCCATTTATGCCTCACCTAACTCACCCAAGGTGGAGGATATTGGAGCCTTCCTGGATGCCATATTCACCCCCAGGAGTACCCTGGGACAGGTCACATTGTACGTTGGCCCAACCAAGCAGGAAGAAATCCAAAAAGCTATAAAGGCAAAGAAACGCATAAGACCCCAGGAATGGATGGGTTCCCTGTATTACTATTACCCCTTACATACAACATGTGTCTCAAGTCTGTATATCACCCCTATCTATGAGAGAGGTGGTCATTACAGTACTTCTCAAAAAGGGAAAGGACTACACACTGCCTGGTAGCTATCATCCTATATCTTTCATAAACGCAGATGCTACAATTTTTTGTGAAGATCATGGTGAGCAGACTGCAAACAGTTCTGCCTGGTGTGATCCACCCATCACAAGTAGGTTTCATCAGAGGGCTGACTCAGCTCAGACCACCTCCAATTCCTAATCTCACTGATCCACAAATCACAAATCTCTCCTTCTCCATCAGCTGCCATAGAGGTGGATTTTGAAAAGGCCTTTAATTCTGTAGAGTGGAATTACCTGCAGGAAACCCTGGTCAAGATGGAAAGATGGAAATATGGCATATGTTCAGAAAATGGGTCAGCCTGCTATATTCATCACCAGTGGCTTCAGTCTTGATGAATGGCATCAGATCTCCCATCTTTCCTTTGCAGAAGAGCACAAGACAGGGATATCCCCTATCCCCTTGCAATATGTGTGGGTGGTTGAACCCATGGCAATAGCCCTATTTGGGAAAATATGCATATACAGGGGATCAGTGTGGGAAAGGAGGAATGTAAAAGGTTCATGTGCTCAGATGATGTGCACATTACCCTGTCAGATGCAGCACAGCCTTCTTTACCTTTTCTGGGGTCTCCAGTCAGCAGGTAAATCAGACTAAGACTGAGGTTCTCCCACTAAATCCAGATTGTGGGTCCAATCAATTTGCAATAATGGAATTAAAGTGAGCAGCAGAGGGGATAACATATGTAGGAATCAAATTACATCATAATATCTCAGAGATGATCTCCTTAAACCTAGCCTCACCTGCTCACATTCTCCAAGCGGGAATCTGAGTGATGTACTGTAAAGGTTTATACCTCTCCCTAATAGGCAAAATAAATGTGGTCAAACTAATCATTACTCCAAGGTTTCTAAACATCTTATCCCATGTGCAGATCTGCACCTCACCCAAATGTTCAGTAAGGTAGACGCACTCATTGGCCAATTTCTATGGGAAGGGAAACCTCCCAGATTTAGCAGGGCTAAGATCAGGAGCCACTGGAGCAGGGGTGGATGTGTCTACCCAAATAGTCAGGTAGTTCTCAACCCCTACCTCACAGGACCCACTGTGGTTAAAAACTGAGTCCTCTTTGCTGGGGGACAGAGCCCTAGTGGATCTCCCTACATGCTAAGAGCAAAAAATCAACCATATCACCCCCCACAATGCTTATCTCAGCAACATACTGGAGAAAACTCCATAAGGACTTGTCAGCAAACTCCACCCCTCTTTCTGTCACTCCTCTGTGGGGCAACCCTGTCATCCAAATAGGAGGGCAGACAGTTCACTGGAGATACTAGGAGGTGCAGGGCATAATACATATCAAAGATTTGTATATCATAGGCTCCACCATTATAGACTCCTTCACCCCCTTAGCAGCCAGATATCCAATCCCCAGACATGATTTTGGAGATATTGTCAACTCAGAAATGCGATTTTGCAGTTACAACTGTATCAGCATCGGCATAATGACAATTGCAGAAAATTAAAAAAGGAATTGCCAGTTGTATCTCATGTAATTTTGGGATCAAGAATCGGATTGGTCAGCTAAGGCCAGAGCACAATGCTAGGCCAAACAAGGGGTGAATAAAACAGAAACACAATGGTAACAATGCTGGTAAATGGGGCACAAAGCCTACAGAGACAGTAGAAGTAGACTAATTTTAAATAAAATCATCATGAGATCGTATAGAACCCCTCAGTAGAGGTGTGTAAAAAACAACCTGGTGCTGAGGGCTGAGGTGCTGGACGCCTTACCTTGCTGCCGTGCTGGCTAATCAGGTTAGGAAATGACCTCGGGTCATCAGCTTGCCAGCATGGGGGGCAGGATCGAGCAGCTGACAGCAACTTGCCCCCCGAGGGTGGTTGTCCAGATCCCATCAGGCGGAGGTCCGATGGGAAGCGTAGGCAGAAGGGGGCAGTGGAGATTGCCAAGGGTTGGGCGGAAGGCGCCAAGTCAGTACCTGGCATGTGTGTGTACCTCCACACGCATGCATGCACATGTCTGCCAGGTGAAAAAAGGGAAAAAGCCACAAAAACTACACCTATATAAAAAATAACTCGCTGGCAGAATTTCCACGAAAGTCAGACTTTTGCTTCCGTGAAAGCACAAAAATCTAATTAGCAACTTTCATTGAACTTCTAACTTAGAATGGCAGAATAAATGTATCAATTGGGGATTATTTTTTTATAAAATTGCAGAGAAAATGTCTGTAGAACTGATCAACAAAACTGTGGAATAATTACATGTATTGCAGAATAATTCATTAAACTGTGAAAAAAAATCCTCAGAACTGTTATTCCACAGTTTATGTGTGTTAATCTGCAGTTCCGTCAAAAAGCTCCATGGAACAGGATGAAAATCAGCCAAATAGATTTGGAAGATTCTGATCTTGCCAACAGAGGAAGTTCAGAAAATTCCTTGAAATTTCTGAACTTTTCGAAACTTCCTAAAAGTGGAATCACAAGTTTCACCGCCACTTACCCCCTGGATCAAGTAGGATCTGTATTGCAGTAAGTAGGGAAAATGAGAAGACTAGGTGGGCCAAGTGGTCCTTATCTGCAGTCAATTTCTATTTTTCTATGTTTCTGAATACTCAAACAGCTGGGTCTTTTGAATCACAACATATGTTGGAGATGTGGGAGGCCGTTGGCTTACCTTAGCCACATCCTGTGGGAGTGCCCTTTTATAACTCACTTCTGGCAGGACATGAAAGAAATCTGTGAAGAGACAGTGGGCTCTCAAGTCTAGGTAAATTCCCCTTTACTATTGCTGGGCTTTTGCACTGATGGCTCCTCTAAGCAGTCACCAGAAGATCAATGGGTCATGGTGATAGGTGTGGTGGCCAAAAGACTGATACTTTGTAACTGAAGAACCACAAAGTCTCCATATTTGAAGAATGGTTTCAGACAGTGGGTAAGTTAGTCACCTTTGAGAAAATCCAACTTTGCATTTAAATAATTGGCACACTGTGTTAAGTATTGGGACCCATTCCTCCAGTCTAGATTCTGTCACAACTCAGACTGTTTGGCTCAGTTCCATGTCAAAACCCCCCACATGCACCTTAATATGGATTCCAAACCCAGGGGGTGGGGCACAACATGGGGAAGGGAGGACCATGATTGTGCAAAAGTGTCGGCGCTGTGATTCCTTCACCATTGTGATGATTCACCGTTCTTTGTTCACCATCTTCACGGGCTACCTCTGGCTCTCACCCCAACAAGCAGAGGGGTGGTTCCCAGTGTATAAACCACTTCAAGAGACCAGTAGTATGCACATGGGTATAATCAAATCAGTGGACTTAAATGTAATAGGTTTTAAAGGTAGAAATGTTAGTATAGTTTGATTTGTACTGTTGTTAGAACTAATAGCGTATAGAGGTCTCACTGCTCTTCAAGCTCTAGTTTAAGATGGAGCAGTCAGAGTGGTACCCAAACAGAATATAAAGCAGGCAGCTCCTGATGTTTCCTCCTGATTTAATTCCCTAAGGTGCAAGGAGTTCACCTTACGCATGATTACTGTACGTAGTGGTATCTTTAGATGAACTTATAATTTTGCTTTGCAGTTATAACTGGATGAGTATTGCTCTCAGTGATGTACACTTTATCTGTATGTACTTTACTATATGGCTGTGTTGTTTGCATTTTTGTTCTGTTTTCTTCAATAAAATGATTAACTACAGAAAAGACAAAGGCTAAAAATGGCGCAGTGTATGATACCCCGAATCATTCAGGGCCAGCAGGACAGGTCCTACAAGAACTGACTTAAGGATCTGAACATGTACTTACTAGAGACCAGAACACAGAGTGGAGATATGATAGAGATCTTCAGGTTTCTGAAAGAAATGAACAAGGCAGATTGGGGCCGTTCAATTAATGTGCGGATTGCCTACATGCCATGGACCCATGGCACATAGGCAATCCTAAGGTAAAATGCTGTGCACTGTGGGTCCTGTGGACCCTCAGTGGTATTTATGAAAAGGATACTCACCACTTCCACACTTGATCCCTCTGCTGATCATGCAGCTATGCACATGGACAGTGTGAGTGTGTGCCTGCACTCCATGCCAGTCACAAAGGAGCGGCATGCTGGGCATGGGGGGCACAGGATACAGCAGCAGGGACTCTGCCATGTCCATTGTGTTCCCCTGACTTGCACCTGCCTTCTGCAGCGGAACAAAGAACCCCCCACCATGCTACCCTATCCCTCTGGGTAGGCAGGGAGGGTAGAGGGCAGCTATTCTGGTACTCACCGATCGATTTTAAAATTTCAAGTACCACAGTACCCCACCATTCCCTGCTCCATGCTGAGCATGGAATCCACTATAGGACTAGGAAGGACATCTGTTTGGATGCTTGCTTGTATCATCTGGTCCTACACAAACACACACACATACACAGAGCAGAGCACTGTGGGGTGATGCCATGGACTGGCACCTGGCAATGGCCAGCAATCATGTATGCCAGTCAACACATGCCTGTCTATAGGAGCAGGGTGGGGATTGAGTATGGGTACATGCCTCTCACATGTACCCGACCTGCATTATTTCATAGCCCCCATTGTGAGGAAGTATTCAGCAGGAATGATGTATCAAGAACACAGGGATACCAATAGAAGCTGGCAGTGGAGAGATGCAAGAGGGACTTGGAAAAGTTTTGTTTTCCAAAGAGAGTGGTTGAGCCATGGAACAGCCTACCAGCAGAGATGGTGGGAGCAAGAACCATTAATGGCTTCTAACATTGCTGGGACCAGGAAAAATTCCTTTATAGTTGCACGGGGGAAAGCAGCAGGACAAGGGGGAGGTGAGGTTAATAACCCCAACTAAACAATATGTCCCAGGATAGGATAGGATAAAATGGCAGACTGGATGGGCCAGTTGCCTTTTTCTGCTGACATTTTCTATGTTTCTATATAACAATGTTATTTCAAAAAAAGTACATTTATATCTACATAAAGGGCACTATTTGTGAAATTATGTATTCTTTTAACAATAAATACACTAGGGGTGGGATATCCAGAGCGTATGCACCATGCGCAACAGGGATGCACCAGCACAAGTGCAGAAATGCACCATTGTGCGATATTCAGCAGAAGCCAGCTGCGCAGCTCAACAGAAATTAATGCATGCACAACTGCAGGGGGTGGAACCATGAATAACATGTGCAGCACGATATTCAACAGCATACAACATGTGCAATAGTGGAGTGAGCAGAAGTTGCGCAACAGCGGAAATGAGCCAAAATAAAAGGAAGCAAGCGAGGGGAGGAAGAATGCGCCACAGGGAAGCCATAGGTGGGAGCGTGGAGACAGAGTGCCAGGGAGGCAAGACAGGAAGCAGGGCACAGGAGTGGCCAGGAGTAGGACAGGGCCCACCAGAAGTGTGCCTGAGTGAGGGTAGGAGTGGGTGTGCCTGTGCCAGTGTGTGCAAAAGGGCCTGAGAGTGCCAAAGTGGACTGAGGGCAGTGGCAAGAGGCAGGACAGCCACAGGCAAACAGCTGGAGGTGAACCCGGTGTAGGGGAAGCACCAGCAACAGACAGCGGGGGGAACAGGAGAACAGCTGCTGGGGGGGGACACCAGCCAGGGACATGGCCAGTGCCACCTTCCAGATGGAGGCGGTAATGAGGGGTGTGAGAAGGCAGGCAGCAGGGGGGTGCAGCCATGGAAGGGCCCATCAGCAGTACACCCAGAACAGGCATTACCGAGCCCGCACCACCTTCGAACAGTGCTATGACACTGAGATTGTGGGCCAGTACCGCCTGAACCGGGTGATTCTGAGGCAGCTCTGTGAGCTGTGCAGTGAAGAGATGCAGACACCCACACGAGGAAGCCATGCACTGTCAGTGGAGACAAAGGTCATAGCCATCATGTGCCTGCTCACCACGAGCACCTTCCAGAGACCTACAGTGGACATAACAGGCATAACCCAGTCAACCTCGTCATGCCTACTCACACAATTCCTCAGTGCACTGCTGCCACATGCTGCGGAGTACATCTGTTTCCCCAGCACACAGGTGGAGCGCACAGCACACATACAGGAGTTCCACAGGGTAGCACAGTTGCCTGGCATACTCAGGCCATTGACTGCACCCATGTAGGCATCCACATGCCACCTGGCCCAGAGAGTGCAGCATACATCAACCGCAAGGGCTACCTGAGCATAAACAGCCAGGTGGCGTGCGATGCCAGGGGGCACATAATCAACGCCTGTGACACGCACCCTGGGGGAGCACACGATGCCATCATCTGGCACCAGTCTGCACTGTGCCACAGGTTTGACAGTGGGGACATCCCCATCAGCCATATAGTAGGTGAGTATGCATATCACACAGGACGACATGAGCAGATGTGGGGGGTGCATTGTCAGAGGTGCCATGGGTACCAGCCATGATGGCCCATGGCATAGTGATGCAGACCACCATGCTAATGTCTCCCCTCTAAACTCAGGTGACAGTGGATACCTGCTATGGCTCTGGCTGCTCACACTATACCGGCACCCCATGAACCCATCGCAGCTACGGTACAAAGAGGCACATGCCACAACATGGAATGTCATCGAGCGGGTGTTCGGGCTGCTGAAGGCATGGTTCTGGTGCCTGGACACATCAGGTGGTGCCCTACAGTACAGACCCTCGAAGGTCTGTGGGCTATTTCTGGCCTGCTGTATCCTGCACAAAATGGCCACCGACTGTGGGATAGCCATAGAGGTCAAAGAGGGGGACAGTGGTGGGGACAATGAGGGTGCTGGTCCAGCTTGTGTAGGGCAGCCACCCCGTGGGTGACAAGACCCCCGGCTGTTCCAGATGGCACAGCAGCACCAGGACACCGTAGCAGAGGAGCACTTCAGACAACACAGGTAGGTCACGAGGTCATGTGCAACCACCAAGGGCAAGGGCACAGCCCACAGACAGGCAGGGCTTGACACGAGGGGCGGACAGCGGTAAGGGAATGGGACTGAGCAGGGGCAGGGATGGGCAGGACTGAACATGACATGTGCACACACACGCACACACACACGCACACACACCACAACACATGCCCAAAGAGCAAATGGCACACCCACCCCAACAGGCACCCCCACACCCTCACAGAACCACACAAGACCATGCCCAGTGGCTGGTACTGTGCATGCCTCAGATGCTGGGCACCATTGCACAGTTGCGGACAGCGCTACTCAGGCATCATCATGCACATGCCGCAGTGGCCAGCAGCCGGGAGGGTGTGCACAGGGACCATGTGTGTGCAGGGCTGGGAACCCTACCTGTGCATCGCACAATGCACACCACAGTGTGCACAGGGCAGTGGCAGACAGTGGGCATGGTGGGAGACAGGTCAGTCATGTGGCACAGTACCATGGCCACCACAGATGCGTGGGTGGCCCCGCTGAGATCTGCCAGCTGTGTCAGCCTGACCAGTGGCCTCATGGGGTGGCACCAACAGGCCCCAAGGGGTGATGCTGTGTGAACATCACTGTGTCTACACAGGGGTCTGCAGCCCACCGAACATGCCTGCTCCAGGCGTGCTTGGCATGCCCACAGCTGAACCCGGTGTCAACATAGCACGTGTCGCCTGATGTCAGGAACGGGAAGTGGACATAACACTGTGTGGTGTCTGCGGCAGCTGGGCACCAAACTGGGTGGCCAGTGCAGCCATGACAGTCGCCATTGCAGTGGTCTGCCTGTCAATGGCAGCGGTCACATCCACCCGCTACTGGGCCTGCTCTGCCAGGAGTAAGCCATGGTCCCTCCTGCACCACTCATCTGCCTGGTGCAGAACCGCACTGAGTGCATCCAGCACCATCACAAGCCACATCTGCTGATCAACTGAGGCCTGGAGAAGATGGCTGTGGTCATCCAAGGGGTCATCCGCTGGTCCAGCATGCTGTCCCCATGGTGTTCCTGGCCCTGCTGGCCAGCACCCCTTGATGATGGGTGCTGCACACCAGAGCCATTCTGGGGCACGTCCACACGTGGTGCACTGCCACGGCCCCCGACACTGTCCACCTTTTGTCATTGGCCGACTGCTGACACTGCCCCTCTGGCTGCCGATCGCCAGGGGATACCGGTGCTGTTGCAGCAGCTGCAACAGCCCCACCACCCTGGATGCACCCAGTGCTGCCCCACTAGGATATACAGACACAGGCTGGGACTGGGTTGTTACGCAGGCAGCCATGGCAGCATCATCTGCAGTATCGCCTGTGAGGTTGCCTGCTGTGGGACCATTCTGTGTCCCACATGTATCACTGTCAGGGACATGCAGCCCATCATCATCGATGCTGAATCCAGCCCCAATCTGTGTCCCAACATACTGGAGACTGGGGGGGCGATGTCACACTGGGACACAGGCAGGGCCATGTCCGCACCTGCACCACCCACATCAGTCCGGACAGACATGCTAGTATGCACTTGGCTGGTCACTTGGACACCTGTGGAGGTGATTGGGTGATCCTCCATGTCCAGGGCCTCCCCCTCGGTGGATACACCCACCACCGCTGCCCCATGTAGATGCTCAGGAGCTGTAAAGGAACACAGTAGAGTTAGTGGCTCCGCCTGGCCCTGTGGCATGCCCTCCACCACCAAAACACTGACAGCACTGGACCTACCATGCAGTGATGGGCTGCCACCCGTCTGGAAGCCACCACCAGGAATGCCCTCAATGGCACTACGCCGCATGCTGCTGGCCACCTGCTCCTCTCGTGGCATCAGGCAGGGTACATCTTGCTAGCCCCCACCGATGGCAGCATGTGCAGCCCTGATGGCAGCCATCTTGTCCTCGATCTGCCTCCTGTCGACGCCTACCTTCTTTTTGCACTCCTGCACGGACCACTGGTGGCTGCCCTGCTGGTTCACAGCACGCGCCACCTCACCCCATGCCGCAGCACGGGCCTGTGGCATTCCCCGCTGTCCATTCAGCAGTGGTTTCCTGTCCAGATATGCCTTGAACAGGGCATCAGATTCAGCCCTGGTGAAGTTGGGCCTCCTCCTTCTCCCTCTTCCCTGCTCCTCCTCTTCCTCGCGCTTGGTCATGCTCATGCCTGAGGGAAAGACAGGTGTTACCTTGGACTGTGCAGTCCTATAAAGCCCTCCCAAACCACTGTCCCCACATCCCAACAGCATGCAACATACCACAAAGGACTGCAATACTGATCCATGGCCTCTGCAGCCCCAGGTCACATAAATATAGCACAATGCATGCAAATGACGTCAGGCACAACTGTAAGTGGATGCTAATGCAGTGGATGCACTGTGGAATGGCTAATGAGCTGATTTGCATAACCTAGCTGAATACTGTGCTGTTGCACCTTGTGCAATGTTGTTGAGCATGCTCAGGCTATGGCTCACCACTGTGATGTGCGTAATCGGCACCGCACCGCGCATGCCTGGGGTGCTGATGTCAACATGTGTGGTGCTGATGATGTGCTATGCATGGGAGGCAGTGCAGAGCATGGCCACTACTGTGCCTGTGGCACTAGTGTACTGTATGCCCATGGTACGCTCGTGCCATGGTGCCACAGCATGGTAGGCCACTGCAGGGCATTACACACATGCACCCTACCACACTACATATATGGTGTCCCAATAGCGCTGTGGCACTCTGTGTGCAGACAGACCCTTGACCCTGCAGTAGACCTTTGCCTCTTAGGCACCATGCGTATGCCTGGCTGCACCCCTATTGAGCAGTCCAGTGACAGTGCAATAGGGACTGGCAGCGCAGTACCACGTTGCCTCTGCACGTGGGGCACATGTGCTACAGAGTGCCATTTTGATGCCGTTTGAGACAGCACCATGCCTCAGACTACAGCACCGGTATGGAGTGCCACCGAACTGGCAAATCTGGTGGCCTTGGTGGAGCCACATGCTGGTGCCCTCTTTGGGCAGGTACCCCTCCAGAGGCCATGGACTGCAGTGTGACAGGAGGTCACAGAGAGCCTGGAGGAGGCAACAGGGAGCAGCAGGTCAGTGGAGCAGTGTCACCACCACTATGGTGACCTCCAGCGGTGGGACCCTAACCGCCTGGGGTGACTACATGCACGTGCCCGGTGGGGTGCCATGCCATGGCCAGGTAGGTGCTCCATCCCATCACTGGTAGTGCCTGTCTGTCCAGGTATCGTGGTGGGCATCAGGCCGCACCGCAGGGGAGTGGGGGCTGTCCAGTGGGGGTGGTGGTGGTGGGGGTGCATCATGGCTGGGCTGTGTGAGCACACATACAGCAAGTGGGTGGCTATGTTACTGACCTGTGCTGATGTTTCCCTCTCCAGGTTTGCACCCTGAGCCCAGAGGATTGCTGTAGGGCCTGTTTGACCTGTGGACAGGGACAGCAAGCTGCAGCTGGTGGCATGGCCTTGCAGCCAGGGCACAGTGGTGGCGCCATGGGTCAGCAGCACCCTGCTGAATAGGATGCAGGTGAGTGCCATGTTTCCCCTTACATCTGTACATGGTGGGTTGCAGGGGTGGTGGCGGGGCATGGCCACCCGCACTTGGTCCCACTGCTGTGCACACCACACGGTGCACTCATCACTGTCCTGTGGCACTGCATGTGTGGGTGGGTGTTGCAGGTGGGCTGTGCATGCACTGGGTTCATGGCTGTGCCACTGCCATCACACTGCATAGCCATGTCACTATACGGCCACGTTGGTGCTGTGCAGAACATGGGTGGTGGGTGCGTGCAGTGTTCTGAATGGCTATGGGTGCCTGGGTAGGTGAGTCTTGTGGGTGCGGACACTGTGGGTGGTCGTATGCCATCACAGGGGCGTGGCCCATGGCTGTATGCCGTGCACATTGGGTGGGCTGCAGGAGTCTGGCCAGTCACACGTACTGACTCTGCTCCCTTGTCCTAGGTGGACAATGCTGAACTACCCTGGAGCGACACATACAAGAGCTCCTACATGTGACCCAGGCTACTCTGGAGCTGCTCCAGGGAATGGAGTGTGGTGACCAAAGGAGGCACAGGTGGGGCAACAGAAACTGGAGTGAAGAGTGGGGCTGCCAGTAGGGCCTGCAGTACACATGATGTGCATTCCCCCTTGGACTGTCTCTCACACCCCTTTGTCCCACTCCCTGATGTACCCCCTTGCACTAGACCCACCCCCACCTGGATTGTGGCCTTCCCCCCCACTTTGTACATAGATCTGTTTGTTTTGTTGTTTGTACAGTTTCCTTATGCATTATAATCTTGTTTAATATGACAACTGTGGTGGTCTTTTATTTGCAGCGAGCATATGGTGCTTTGCTGCAGTGGTGTGCATGGTGTCGGGGTGGTGCAGGCCTGGGCGTGTGTGTGTCTGGCAGGACCCCACTACTGGTGTGGGTGGGGGCCAGGGTCCCTGTCTGTGGTATGTGTGTTGTTCCCTGTGCACTGGATGCCTGTGTGCAGTGGTCCCTGGTGCATGCTTTGTGTCCCTGCCACCCCTGTCAGTCTGTCCATGGCCCATGCAGCTGAGCCCCTTGCATGTCTGTGGTACACACAGTCTGCTGGCATGTCACTGGTGGCTGCCCATGCCAGCCACCCTCTGGGCATGGCACCTTGGCAGCTTGCATCCTGTCACCAGTTTGTTGAATGTATGCCTTGGGTGACACTCTGGGCTATGCTGTTGTGGACCCCCCCTCTGTGCTGTCGCTGGTGTCTGTTGTGTGTGTCTGTATTCTACTGTCTGTCACTTGTGCTCCGGCAGCATGCTGGCAGTGAATGGCTTCATGGTGCATGTGCCAGATGGCTAGTTCACCAGTGCCATGGTGGGATGCAGGCTGTGGGTACACAGCATCAGTGGACACACACCAGAGGCATCTGTTACCCCACTTTTGTGGCCCTGAGTCGGGGAACCCTTTGGACAGGGTGGGGGTTTGTCTGTGCCCTGTGTCGCACCCTGTGTGGCGCATGCTTCCATGCACCACAGTGGGCAGCTGTGCTGTCTGTTGGGGCCAGAGCTGGGACAGGGTATGTGCATGGGTGGGTGTGCGGGGTGCTGTCCTGCTGGTAGTGGTGTCCAGGGCAGGCTTTGCTGCATGCGGGGTCCCTTGGGTACTGACACAGGGTTGATCTCTCTGCTGTGCCACGGGGGGCCATGCAGGGGGGCATTGTGTATGCAGTTGTTGCATCAGTGGCTGGTGTTGCCCACCATGGGATGATCACAGCGGGGCTGCCATGCATGGCACCATGGTGCACAGGGTTGTATTGTCATATTGGTGGTGGTGGCATGCATTCGGTGCCATGCACTGTTGGATGCTGCTTCTGGGCCGGGTGTCTGGGGATCACTGTACAGGGTGTGCTCTGCATTGGTGGGGTGGGGTGGCACTTGGGGACTGGTCCTTCTTCTGTTGTGGTCACTGCTTGCCAGGGTTGTGTGCTGGGGCACCATGCCACAGCTGTTGATTCTGCGCTGGTGTTCATAGGCTTGTGGTCCATCCAGCTCACCTCTGGTTATGCAGTTCATAGGGTGCCTGGGAGGGGGTGGGTCTGTCTGGCCTGCTGCATGTTCCTCCGCCCATGGCTTCCATGGGTAGTGCACCCCTGCATCCTGTCCCTCTCCCTGCACATCACTGGTTGTGCTACTGAGCATCGGACTTGCTGTACTGCGCATCCCTAACTGTGCTACGGTGCAGGTGGTGCTATATTCAGCTGTGTTGTGCAAGCGCACCTTGGCCTGCTCTTGGTTTGAATATCGCGCGTGTTGAACATTGGTGCATTGCACTTGTGCCTGCTCCTGCTATTGTGCATCTTTTTGGCGCAGTCTGAATATCCCACCCCATGTGTAAAACTGTGCATTTGCCATAAAAAATTATGCAATTAAAAATACACACAAATTTGAAAATTGCTTGAAATGAAGTGAAGCTTCACTTCACCTTGTGTGAGAGGGATTACATGATGTATAATGGTGTGGTGTAAACAGACTCAGTTGTGGGATACTACTGTTGCACACTAGTGAAACTAGTGCCTACAGAACCCATCCAGGGCTTCACAACTTATTAGTAATGGGTTTCATCCTATAGGTAAATAAATGTGTTATTGTACTGCAGCTCATTATATATCCTACATGTATCCCCCAGCATTAGATAACATTATTATTATGTTTTTGCAAAACAGGTTTGCCCACAGGAAAGAGTAAGAATGTAGGGCAACATTTATATCCAATACAATACAATATAACAGCCAAACCACTACAAATTAACTAAGTTATTCTTGTCTTATAAACATCATTTTCTTTTTTTTGCATTTAGAAAAATTATTGTAAGCTAATAAACAATTATCAAAGAATAGTAAGTGCAAGTAACAATTTTTAAAAGGTAGTCTCTTTTTGAAGGTACCGAGTGGTAGTGCATTTTCTCAGCATAATGCCAACCCGGCGCATGCCATGACCCCAGAATGTCAGGAGCAGAGGCCAGCAGAGACAGTGACAGTGGGTCTGCAAGGATGCTCCCCTTTCAGGGAAGGGAGGAGCAGTGCATCACTATATAACAATGTTATTTTAAAAAATGTATATTTATATCTACATAAAGGGCACTATTTGTGAATTATGTATTTCTTTCAACAATAAATACACTATATGTAAAACTGCATTTTCCATAAAACAGTATGCAATTAAAAATACACAAGAATTTGAAAATTGCTTGAAATGAAGTGAAGCTTCACTTCACCTTGTGTGAGAGGGATTACATGATGTATAATGGTGTGGTGTAAACAGACTCAGTTGTGGGATGCTACTGTTCCACACCAGTGAAGCTAGTGCCTATGTAATGGGTTTCATCCTATAGGTAAATAAATGTGTTATTGTACTGCAGCTCATTATATATCCTACATGTATTCCCCCAGCATTAGATAACATTATTATTATGTTTTTACAAAACAGGTTTGCCCATAGGAAAGTGTAAGAATCTGGGGCAACATTTCTGCCCCATACAATGCAATGGCCCCAAAGACCCCAGAATGTCAGGAGCAGAGGCCAGCAGAGACAGTGACAGTGACAGTGGGTCCACAAGGATGCTCCCCTTTCAGGAAGGGTGGAGCACTGCATCACTTGGAGAGTAGTTTCTCATGGTGCAATGGCACCTTGGCTATGCGGGTAATGCAATTCCAGCTGGACCACCCCAGGATGCTGGTGTGGTGCAGATTTCTAAGGGAGGTAGAATGAAGGTGTGATCCTAAATGGAGAAAGCTTTTGCTTTGGCTCACTGAATGAAAGTCCTCTTGGTATTCCTATACCAATCGACCAACACATCATACTGGCATGGTTTCCAGCTAGTGTTCCAGTCAGATAGGGGCTTTTCATTCACCTCTGAAGGAGACAGAGGGGTGAGGCCCTCCAGAGAAAGAAGTCTCTGGTTCTAGGATACTGGAGGCCATAGGAAGTCGGGTAACTACAGTCAGCAGCAAGCAGGTAGTCCAACAGGCAGCAGGGCTATGTGAGGCTTCAAG
Source organism: Neoceratodus forsteri (assembly GCA_016271365.2). Classification (NCBI taxonomy): domain Eukaryota; kingdom Metazoa; phylum Chordata; order Ceratodontiformes; family Ceratodontidae; genus Neoceratodus; species Neoceratodus forsteri. The sequence goes on from CM028132.1 coordinate 1,321,917,099, forward strand.
AAGTATGTGGCTGAGGAGCATAGGAAGGGTCAAAAGTAAAGAAGACTCACTCTGAGGAAATTGTTTAGCTCACAACATAAAACAAGACATAATTTTGTAATATACAGTATGACAAGTAATTTCTTTCGGTAAGAATTTTTTGAGCTTGGGTAATTTATCTTGGTATTTATTTCTAATTATATTGAATGTTATTCTAATAACATTTATTAAACTCTGATACACTCCTTGAAGCCCCACATAGTCCTGTTGCCTGCTGGACTTACTGCTTGCTTCTAACTGTAGTTACCAAACAATGTGGTTCACAATAAACACAGCCTTAGAGTGAAGCCATACAAAAGTGAGGGTACTGGACTTTTCGGGGGCTGACTTTGGCAAAATGGATGAGTGCATAACTAATGCACTAGCAAATGGGCAGGAAGGAGGGGTAGAGGAACAATGTGGGAAAAAATCAGAACTGCCATCAAAGAGGCAACAAGCCATTGTGTGAAACAAATAAACAAAACAAAACAAAGGAAAAAAAATACTATGGTTCCAAAAAGAGGTGGCGGAGAATGTTAGGGAGAAAAAGATAGAATTCAGGAAGTATAAGGAATCACAGAAGGAGCAGGACAGGGAACTGTATCAGTTAAAGCAGAAGGAAACAGGAAAGGCAATCAGACTAACAAAGGCCCAAACAGAGGAAAAGACAGCCAACTCAGTTAAGAAGGGGGATAAAACCTTTTATAGTACATTAGGGAGCAAGAAAAGACCAAGAGAAGGATAAATAGGTTTTATAAAGGGAAAAGAGGTGGGCAGAGGTTGATAGTGAAAAGGCAGTGATACTGAATGAATACTTTTGCTCAGTATTCACAAAAGAAGGGGACAGGGAGGTACCTAAACCACACAATAGAAGTACACTGGATGGGGGGTGATACAAGTCCATTCACAGAAGAAATGGTCCTGAAAGAACTCCTAAAATTCAAGGTGGACAAAGCAATGAGGCCTGATGGGATTCACCCGAGAATTCAAGAAAAACTAAGGGGAGGACTAGTGACACCACTGACTATCCTTTTTAACAAATCATGGGAGGATGGTGTGGTACCTGAGGACTGGAGGAAGGAGGATGTTATTCTCCTCCACAAAAGTGGGAGCAAGGCAGAGGCAGGAAACTACAGACCTGTCAGTTCGACCTCAGTGGTAGGGAACATTATGGAATCATTTCTGAAATAAAGAATTGTTTAGTACCTAGAGGTCAGTGGGGTACAGGACCCAAGATACCGTGGATTCACAGCGGAGAGGTCATGTCAGACAAATCTAATAGATTTCTTTGACTGGGTGACTAAAGTGGTAGACCAAGGAGGGACTGTGGGTGTGGTCTACCTAGACAGTAGAAAGAGGCATTTAATGCAGTCACACACAAAAGATTAATAAACAAGTTAACCAGTCTGGGAGTGGGTCCCATGGTGGTAGCCTAGGTAAAAAATTGGTTAGACAACAGGATGCAGAGGGTAATAGTAAACAACATCTACTCCCAGGATGGGGGGGGGTTACTAGCGGGGTAACACAGGATTCAGTACTGGGACAGGTCCTCTTAAATGTCTTTATAGGAGACATTGCAGAGGGTCTGGAAGGAAAAGTATTCCTTTTTGCAGATGACAAAAAGATCTGCAACATGGTTGATACACAAGGGGGGTGGAAAGGATAAGAAGGGACTTGGCAAGGTTGGAGGAATGGTCAAATGTATGGAAGCTTAGATTCAAAGCAAAGAAGTGCAATGTAATGCACCTGGGAAACAAAAACCCAGGGGAAGAGTACACAATGGGGGGTGAGATACTAACAACAACAAAAATGGAAAGGGACCTGGGGGTAGTCATATCAGATGACCTAAAGGTAGGCAAGCAATGTGAGAAGGCAGTAAGGAGGGCTGGGGGATACTGGAATGCATAGGAAGAGGCATCACAAGTAGAAAACAGGAAGGTGTAATCTCTCTGTACAGAAAGTTGGTGAGACCCCATCTGGAGTACTGTGTGCAGTTCTGGAGACCACATTTCCACAAAGACATAGACAAAATGGACGCTGTCCAGAGGAGGGCAACTAAAATGGTTCAGGGTATGCACCAGAAGTCATATGAAGAGAGACTAAAGAAGCTTAATATGTATATCCTAGAGGAATGGAGGGAGAGGGGGGAACATGATAGAACTATTCAAGTACCTCAAGGGAATCAACAAAGTCTAAGAGGGTAGCATCTTTCAGAAAAAGAGATATGCAAGAACGAGGTGGCACAATTTGAAGATAGAGGGGGGATGGTTCAGAGGCAACATGAGGATGTATTTTTTCACACAGAGGGTTTTGGATGCATGGAACAGCCTTCCAGAGGGGGTAGTAGGGTCAAAAACAGTGTTGGAATGCAAGAATGCATGGAACAGGCATACAGCAGTTCTAGTGGGGGGGTAGGAGGAAGTAGGCTGTTGATTAACTAGGATCTGCAACTTATCCGAAAGGTAGGGGAAATGGGTGGACTGGCTGGACCAAGCGGGCCTTATCTGCCATCAAAGTCTATGTTTCTATACATTATTTGTACAGCTCTAAATGATTGTGGATATGTAGTGAAATAAATAACTTAGGACCCAGTCTGCAAAACTGTTCTAGCCTTATCACATGTATGGTTGGCCAAGATATACCACAGTGTATCACCTGCATGCTTGATATGCACAAAAAAAGCAATACAAGACATCCATAACATGAGATGCATTCCCCCTCTGCACTTAATTGTGAGTGGTCCCCACATGTACAAGGATGTTGTGTTGAGTGTGGACACAAGCATTCACATGAAGAACAATGTCATTTCTGGGCCAGGGAGGGTGAACGGAGTTTGATAGCATTCTTTGATCTAGAGAGCTGCTATAATGACACAGACTCCAGAGTGGAAGTATCCCCAGCCCCTCACTGTGTTTCATGTTTGATGCTCTTTTTCTTGAACCACAAGCCACCAACACTAGCAGCTAAACCAACTAGGTATTTCAGATTTGGCACATTTTTTCTTTAACAGCACGATGCTGGCAATAGCAGTAAATGAAAGCCGTAGTATATTTACAACCCATACTTCCATTGAGCAGGAGCAGCAGCAGCCAGCAAGATTACAAGGCTGCAGTGCTCCATTTTACAGCCCAAAATCCCAAAGAGCAGGAGCAACAACAGCCAGCAAGATTACAAGGTAGAGACCTCCCCAGTCAAGCACAGTCAAGCACAGTTGATTTACCGTGCTAGCCTGTCACCACTACATGGTGACTGCCCCACCTACCCTCCACCATGGACAGTGCTTTCCTTTATTGGAGAGCTGTTGTTATGCATATCACGTGACTGCATCAACTGATTGAAAGGTAGATACCTCCCCAGTCAAGCACAGCAGATTTACTGTGCTAGCCCATGGCCACTATGTGGTGACTGTCCCACCTATCCACCCACCCTTGCCGGTGCTTTTCTTTATTGGGGAGCTGTGATCATGTGACATGTCACCTTACTGCATCAACAGAACACATTTTCCCACTTGCAAGTTATAATCTCCTATTACTAGGAGTTGCTAATGATCCCCCATTTCCTAGCCCTTCACCACTTTACTGTAGTCAGCTGATCCTCATTTATACAGTACCTCTGCCCCCTAGTTAAAACATCTGGAATTTAGTATATCTCTTCTACTTCTCTGTCTAGCGGATGCAGAATCTGAACTGACAACCATCTGTACCAAAGGATACATCTCTTACCACAGCACTATCCTGGCAGCCCTGATACTCCTACAAATTTATTCACTCTTAACTAAAAGAAAATAAAACTCACTAAATCTTGACTCCCTGCACCCCGACACATCTTAGGTCTCTTATTACCAACCACCCCAGCCAAAATTCCAGCCACTGAATCTGTAGCACTCACTCCTCATCCTACTCACAACCCCTACCCCCAGATAGGAGTTAGTATCCAGGTAGCCTGCTCAGACCATGCCTGGTAGAGCAAAATTACAGAATCATGAGGTCTCAATACATCTTGCTCCACTTCATTGTTTTACTAGTGCTGCCACTCCATACAGGGGTTGGGAATACCCAGCATGCTGCCACCAGCAAAGTTACCATGTCTCACTATGAGTTCCGCTCCATACAGTACATCTACCCCAGTACTCAAAGTTTCCTGCTGTAAGTCATACATGCATGGGCAGACACCCCATTATGCTCATATCACCTACTCTCTCCCTCCCTGTGTCACCAAGCTGACCTTAGTCACTGGCAAAAGCACAATAGGCAGTGCTAACAAATGTAAACAATTACAGACCCTAAAACACCTTAAGAATCAAGCAATAAGACTCATGTTGTTACTACTGTTTTTATCTAGCAGCATTCACCCTAACCCCATGCCTAAAGTTCCTGAGCCCATAAAGAAATGGGGTGCACTTACAACTGCCTCCATCAATATCTGTAGTCTTACATCTAAATTTGACTCACTACAGGGCTGGGTTACCCAGCACAGACCAGATGTGTTGTCAGTAGCTGAAACATGACTCACTCCAAAGATTCCTGATATGGCAGTCCAGTTAGAAGGTTACACATCCTTTCAGCTAGGTAGGTCCAGTAAGCGGTGAAGGCGTTGTGTTTTCTACATCAAGGATACCCTCCTGGGCCATAACCTCCCTCACCTAAACATTGGTAGCAATGTTCAACTGTTAGCAGTAAAATTACTGATTGTGACACATGGCAAAAGATTAACAGTAGTTTCAATATACATCCCCACTAAAGAGCAGGCTAGTGAGTTTAAGGTGGTTTTTGACTACCTCAATGACCTTCACCTCAGCTCTGAGGCCTTAATGGTAGGGGGCTTTAACATCAACTGGTTATCCCCAGAGGCAACCCTGTACAAAGATGCAATCTCCTTCATTAACTTGGCACAGTTGGTGGATTCCCCCACCAGAACTAACTATCAAACTGGGAACAGTATGCTTCTGAACTGGCTGATAACCAGTTGCCTAGATAGAATAACAATCAGTGTCATTCTCCCCAACTCCATCAGTGACCACTCCCCAATCCTATGTACCTGATCAAATAAAGCACCTAGATACCACGCAAAAACAGTCAGTACATAGATGCTAAAAATAGGGCAACTGCATTCATTAAAAGCTCACCTTAGTCAACAAGACTGGTCAACCATAGACTTAGCAGATGATGTAGACAAAGTTCTTGGCCATTTCATAACTACCTTTAATGCAGCATGTGATGTTTACACACCTTATACAAAATGTAAAGTCAAGGGGTAGAGCATGTCCTGGATTACACCTCCCCTCATCGAACAAATGAAATTAAGAGATAAACTCTGGCATAAAGTGAGAAGAACTGGATCCCAGACTGACATACAAAACTACAAAACAGCCAAAAATAAATGCACTTGGGCAATTTACTCTGCAAAAAGTCAACATTTCAGAAATGAACTATCCAACTCCTGGGGAGAAAGCCATACATTCTGGGACAACATCAAGACCCTACTGGGAAACCTAACAAAACTTCACCTTCAGTGCTCAACACTGAGGGGGCAATCACTCAGGACCCAAAACAACATCCCTGACACTTTTAATAAGGCCTTCACAGAGCTTAGCAGTGTGCTTCTTCCAGATTTCTTTGAATCCTCAAATGGCAATAAAAACAATTCCAGTGCAAGCCCACCTCAAGGCCCAGTCCCTCCTTTCTACCTTGTGATTATCTCAAAAAAAATGAAGTGAAAAAGTACCTGCAACAAGTACTAGGAAATTACAGAACCAGTGGGGACACATTTGACCTCAAACTTTTTGACCTCACTCTCGAGAAGTTACTCTCGCCATTAACAAATATCCTAAATTTAACTCTTAGAACTGCAACATTCTCCCATCTCTGGAAAGCAGCGGTGGTCACACCTGTTTTTAAAAGCAAGTCTAGAACCAGCCATACAAACTACCACCCCATTTCCATACCACCTTTCTAAGGCACTCGAATGCATCATTTATGATCAACTAGTGGACTACTTAAACAAATACCAATTACAATGCCCGCAACAGCATGGATTCTGAAACTTATACAGAAAAACCACTGCGCTGATTAAGTTCACTGGCCACATCCATGATGCTTTAGACCGGGGTTTTTTGGTGGGGCAACCTACATCAACCTCACCAAGGCCTTCGACATACATAGTCCGTCATGAACCTTTACAAGACCAGTTATCCTGCACAGGGCTCTCCACTGACTCTGTGGAGTGATTCCGGAGCTACCTTGCTGACAGATTCCAACAGGTCAAAATTCATAATGTCTTCTCTGATCATAGGAATGTCTGCACAGGGGCCCCCTAAGGACCAATCCTGTGCCCCCTGCTCTTTAACCTATTCTTAAACCAACTCCCACTCATCTGTCAAGACAGAGTTCTTTTGTAAACAGATGATGTGGTGCTCTTCTCAAGTAACATTGACCCCATAATCCTTGAAAAACAAATGCAGCTAAACTTTACAGATGTAGAATCCTGGTTCCTTAATTCTAAGTTACTACTAAATTACAAGAAAACCAAAACTATGCATTCACCTCCTTTCACAATAGACACAGGTTTCACCAGCTTAGAATCCAAAACAGCCATAACACAGTCCTAGAAATGGTCCAAAGTTTCAAATACCTGGGGGTCACACTTGACAGCTCCCTCACCTTCTCACTCCGCATCTATCAAATAGCTAAGGTTGCCAATTCCAAAAGTGGCCAACTCTAAAGACACAAACACTGTCTGACTAATGATGCACTAAGGCTTTCAATAATCAGCTCAGTCTTATCAGTAATAGATTATGGGCTAGTAGTATATGGCACAGCAATGGACTCCACACTAAAAAGGGTCAAAATAGCCCTAAATAAAGCCTGTAGGCTTGTCTCAGGGGCACATTATCTCACTCACACCTGTGACCTGTATACTCAAGCTGGGTGGCTCAATCTGCATAGCAGACTTAAATTCCAGGTGTGCCCGCTGGACAAAAAGTCTGCTTTGGGACTAACACCACTGGATGTCTACAGCCTTCTGTGCCCAAACACTAACACTAGACAAATGAGGGTCTAATTGCAATCTGTTTAAAGTCCCCTTCTGCTGGACCTCACAAGGTTGGATTGGTGTCTTTTTAAGAGAGCATGTAACAATTGCACCAAGTTGGTCAGAGCAGCCAAGGCTGCCTACTATCGTTCAGAGCTAGCCTCTGCCTCAAGAAATCCTTCAAAGCTCTGGAAAACATTAAAAGACATGTCTGGACATGCACCTGGTAATCCCATTCCAGCAAATATTAAGTCTGGTGGTAGCGTTATCTCTAACTGATCGGAGATATTGGAAGCCCTCAATAACCATTTTGCAATGGCAGGGCTAACATTTGATTCTTCCCCTGCCAATGACCTCTGCACAGCTCAGGGCCCACCAACCCAAAAGTCTCCCTCTACCGAGGAGGCCTTCTCCCTCCTGCCTGTCTCTCTAAAAGAGGTGGAAGACCTACTGCTGCAACTGGACACCAGGGAGGGAGCAGGATCCTACTTCATAGAGCCATACTATCTGAAATGTGCCTAACATGTGCTTGCAGTGCCAATCATCCACCTATTTAACATGTCACTCTTCCAGGGTAGCCTCCCCCTTCAATGGAATATAGCCCATGTCACCCATCTATTAAAAACAGGTGACCCCTACTATCTTAATAATTACAGACCAATCTCCCTCCTCCCCATCCTGTCTAAATTACTAGAAAAAATAGTGTGTGGCCAGCTAGGGGTATACTTAGAATCCAGAAGCCTATTAAACCCGGTTCAGTCTGGATTCAGAGCAAAGCACAGCACCATAACAGCCCTAGCTAAGGTGACCAATGATTGGCTCTTAGACCTTGACAACAAGAAGCATGTCTGTGCCATTTTCTTGGATCTTAGTAAGGCATTCGACACAGTTGATCACAGCCTGATTCTTTCCTTCCTAAACACCTTAGGCCTGGACGATAAATCTATGTGCTGGTTTGCAGACTACTTCGGAGAATGGAAACAGCAGGTTAAAGTTGAAGGTGATCTTTCTTCATTAAAACCTATGCTGAGGGGCATGCCCCAGGGCTCTATCCTTGGTCCCCTACTCTTTGCAGTCTACATTAACAACATCAATGACCCCATCAAAAAAGCCAACATCCACTTATTCGCGGATGACACTGTACTGTACTTGAGTCGTCCCATGCTGGAAGCAGCCTGTGAAGACCTCCAAGCTGAATTTAACCTTCTACAATACCAGCTCATAAACAAAAAGCTTTTACTCAATGCAAAAAAGACAAAAGCCAAGCTGTTCTCCCCCTTCTTGCATGCAGAAATTCCTGCTGGGAGGGGCTATCCCACAAATTACCACTGTACTTGGAGAAACACTAAAGTATATAGCTAAATTCAAATATCTAGGAGTTTGGCTCGATCATAAACTTTCCTTCGCCAACCATCTCAAAGAACTACAGAAGAAACTAAGGCAAAGATTAGGACTATTCTTTAGAATTAACCACCTGCTCACAAAGGAGGCCAAGATTCAACTGGTTAAAGCTACCTTCCTATCTTTAACAGATTACGTGAACCTGCTCTAAAGCCACTGCACTGCCTCTGCACTGGCTAAGTTGGACACCCTCTACCACAGAGCTATCAGGTTCATTACTGGCCTTTCACTTTCCACACACCACTGCTCCCTGTACTTATCATTAGGCTGGACTTCCCCTTCACTACAGAAGGAATAGAAATGCCACCCTATGGACCTTCAGAGCAGAGACCAACAAGCTCCTCTCATATGTCTCAGATTGTATTCCCCGGATAGTGTTAGGCACCTACGCTGTAAGGAGCTAGCTCCCCTATGGATGTACCCACAGAGGAGACTAAGGAGGCTGAGGACAACTGTCACAAGGGAGGCCCACAGGAAGGAGGCAGAGGACACCACAAGGAAAGGAAGCAGCTCCTGGTGGGGGACTCAATTATTAGGAGGATAGAACTGGGAGGAGCAGGGAAAACTGAAGTAAGGTGCCTGCCTGGTGCCATGGCTTGGAAAGACAGGAAGCGCATCCTCGGGATCACAAGAACAGCTGCACGGTAGTCTGAGCTGGACATCATTGTCCATCTAGGGACAAATGACTTGGATCATCATGAGATTAGAGCAGCGCAGAAGGACTTTGTAGAATTGGGGAGGGGCCTACGACAAGTAGCACACACAATATCCTTCTCTGAGGTGCTGCCTGTCAATGGCATGAGTGATGCGAAGGTACTTTGCACCATGCAGTTTAATGAATGGTTGAAAAAATGGTGTGGAGCACAGGGGTTTGGCTTCATTAGGGACTGGGGATCTACCTGGAGGGACACCAGCCTATACTGGCAGGATGGTCATGCATCTGTCCAGGAAGGGAACAAGTCTTTTGAGCAATCGGTTTAAATGCTTCATTGGCAAGCTTTTAAACTAGTCAAGAGGGGAGACACTGATAAGCAGCAGGAAAATCCCAGCCTCTCCCTACAAAACAGGGTACTAAATGAGAAAAAGACCGAGGTAGAAAGGTCAGTAGAGGATGCTGCAAAAGAAGGTAAAGCCATCAAAAAATGGAGAGCAATGAGTACCATTGCTCGTAGTCTGAATAACAAGCTTCCTGAATTAGTGGCCTTGATGGAGGAGGAACATCTGGATATCATGGCAGCCACAAAAACATGGTACACGCAAAACCATGACTGGGACGTAAACATACCAGGATACACTATCTACAGGAGGGACAGGGAGGGTAAAAGAGGAGGAGGAGTAGCTCTTTACATAAGGGAAGGAATCAAAGCAACAGAACAAAAGGGAAAACAGGGAGGAGAAGAAGCACTGTGTGTAAATTTGGAGACCGGCAATGGCACCACAATCCGCACAGGGGTTGTATACAGACCCCCTTCTCAGGGGGAGGAAATGGACAAGGAAATGATAGAAAGAATACTTAGAATGGCAGAAAAAGGGGAGATATTGCTGATGGGTGATCTGAATATGCCAGATGTTAACTGGAGTACAGTTGCAGCAGCCACTTCGAAGAGTGCGGTTTTTCTAGATGCCCTACAGGGGGCATGCCTTAGACAACTAGTATTGGAGCCCACTCAAGAGGGAGCAATCTTAGACCTGGTTCTCTCACATGGAGATGAAGAGAGGATCACAGATGTTGAAGTGGGTAGCCATCTGGGAACTAGTGACCATCGAACAGCATGGTTCACAATAAACACAGCAATAGAGTCAAGCCATACAAAGGCAAAAGTACTGGACTTTAGGAGGGCTGACTTTGCCAAAATGAGTGAGTGCCTAAGGAATGCACTAGCAAATGGGCAGGAAGGAGGAGTGGAAGAACAAAGGGGAAGAATAAAAACTGCCAGCACAGAGGTAACAAGCCTTTGTGTGAAGTAAATAAAATGAAACGATGTAAGAAACCACTATGGTTCTCAAAGGAAGTGGCAGTGAAGGTTCAAGAGAAAAAGAAAGCATTCAGGAAGTACAAGGAATCACAGAAGGAGCAGGACAGAGAACTGTATCAGTTAAAGCAAAAGGAAGCTGGGAAGGCAGTCAGAACAGCAAAGGCCCAAACCGAGGAAAAGATAGCCAACTCAGTTAAGAAGGGGGATAAAACCTTTTATAGGTACATCAGGGAGTGAAGGAAGACCAAGGGAGGGTTAGTGAGGCTTAATAAAGGGGAGGGAGGGTGGGCAGAGGGTGACTGTGAAAAGGCAGAGATACTAAACAAATATTTTTGCTCAGTATTTACAAAGGAACAGGGGGAGGTACCTAAAACAAACAGCAGAAACACTCTGGAAACAGAAGTTGATACCAGCCCATTTACAGAAGAAAGGGTTCTGAAAGAACTCTTAAAACTGAAGGTGGACAAAGCAATGGGGCCTGATGGGATTCATCCCAGAATTCTAAAAGAACTAAGGGTAGAACTAGTGACACCACTGACTACCCTCTTTAACAAATCATGGGAGGATGGGGTGGTACCCGAGGACTGGAGGAGGGCACATGTGATTCCCCTTCACAAAAGTGGGAGCAAGGCAGAAGCAGGAAACTATGGACCTGTTAGTTTAACCTCAGTGGTAGGGAAAATGATGGAATCACTTCTGAAGGAAAGAATTGTTGAGTATCTAGAGGCCAGAGGGCCACAGGACCCAAGGCAGCATGGATTTACAGCAGGAAGGTCATGCCAGACAAATCTGATAGATTTCTTTGACTGGGGGACCAAAGTAGTAGATCAGGGAGGGGCTGTGGACATGGCCTACCTAGACTTCAGCAAGGCATTTGACACAGTCCCACACAAAAGATTAATATACAAGTTAGCCAGCCTGGGAGTGGGTCCCAAGATGACAGCCTGGGTAAAGAATTGGCTGGAGAAAAGGACACAGACTGTAATAGTAAATGGAGTCCACTCTGAAGAAAGGGGGGGTTACTAGTGAGGTACCACAGGGTTCAGTATTAGGACCGGTCCTCTTCAATGTCTTTATAAGTGACATTGCAGAGGGACTGGAAGGAAAAGTATGTCTGTTTGCAGATGACACAAAGATCTGCAACAGAGTTGATGCACAAGCTGGGGTGGAAAGGATGAGAAGGGACTTGGCAAGGTTAGAGGAATGGTCAAATGTATGGCAGCTTAGATTCAATGCTAAGAAGTGCAAGGTAATGCACCTGGGAAACAAAAACCCAGGGAAAAGTACACAATGGGGGGTGAGATACTAACAACAACAAAAATGGAAAGGGACCTGGGGGTAGTCATATCAGATGACCTAAAGGTGGGCAGGCAATGTGAGAGGGCAGCAAGGAGGGCTGGGGGATACTGGGATGCATAGGGAGAGGCATCACCAGTAGAAAACAGGAAGTTATTATCCCTCTGTACAGACAGTTGGTGAGACCCCATCTGGAGTACTGCGTGCAGTTCTGGAGACCCAATCTCTGCAAAGACATAGACAGGATGGAAGCTGTCCAGAGGAGGGCAACTAAAATGGTGCAGGGTCTGCACCGGATGACATATGAAGAGAGACTTAAGGAGCTTAATATGTATAGCCTTGAGGAAAGGAGGGAGAGGGGGGACATGATAGAAACTTTCAAGTACCTCAAGGGAATCAACAAAGTCCAAAAGGGTAGCGTCTTTCAAAAAAAGAGGTGTGCAAGAACAAGGAGGCACAATTTGAAGATAGAAGGGGTGGCTCAGAGGTAATTTAAGGAAGTATTTTTTCACAGAGAGGGTTGTGGATGCATGGAACGGCATTCCCCAGGAGGTTATGGAGTCAAAAACAGTGGTGGAATTCAAGCATGCATGAGACAGTCATAAGGCAATTCTAGGGGTTGGGGGTAGGAAGAAGTAGGCTGCTGGTTAACTAGGATCTGCAGCTTATCCATTAGGTAGGGAAATGGGCAGACTGGGTGGGCCAAGCATTCCTTATCTGCAGTCAAAATCTATGTTTCTGTGTTTCCCTAATTGCCCTCCAAGTTCCAAGGGTCAAAACTCATTTCGGCAAAACTGCTCTAACTTTCTCTTAACCCACATTGTGGAACGGTTTACAAAGGAACTTGAAGCTGGGCTGCTCAGTTTGCCTGAATATCTTCAAGGTACTCTACAATTGCTACATGAAAGCACCTAGCAAATGTTTTCCTCACCGCTAGCCCACTTATTCTGCAACTTCCCCTTTCCATCCTGATGCTCATCATGTTTCTACCCCTGGCTCTCACTCTTTCCCTATTAACTCTTCCTGCTGCACCCACCCTTCACTGTCTGCTCCAGCCTGGCTAAAGTCCCACCCCTTCCATAGTAGTCTTCCGATTATCTACCCCCCCCGTCATTATCATAATAAACACGTACATGACAGCCATCTTCACTTTCTGTGGCTTTAGCCCAATTTTTCCCCCAGTCATCAGTAATATATCCCTCCTCTTCTTTACCTCTCTAACCTGCCACCCCATACAAGGCCTCTTTCCCTTATATGTGTAGTTGCCGGCTGCCTTACTCAAAAGTTATCTGCTTATAACCCCTGTATGCCTATGGTTGATTGTACATCTACTGACTTCTTCAATTGTAAAATAATGATTTTTTTTTATTTATTTCAACCTTGTACTGTACTGTATACACTGTATATACTTTTTCTTCCCTGTATATTATTGCTTTTTGTATACCTGCTTCTGTACTGTACTTTGATGTATTCATGACCAGGTCCACCTTGCAAATGAGCCGTGCTCAATGGTGCACACCTTGATAAAGATTTTGATTGATTGATTGATTGATTGAAGGTCAGTGGTCTTTTGGGTACCAGGCGCTCAATTGGCTCAACTCTCTCCAAGGTGGCAAAATGGCTGAAACAAAGCTTGGTCCCTTCAGAACAAAACTACGCTCTCACCTTATAGTAGTCAGTAGCTGTGACTACAATTCCTAAATAATCACAGTTTGCCACTGTAAATTTTTAAAACCCATGCACTTGTACCCTACCCCCATGCAACTGGATCCCCTCTTCCTCCTTCCCTGATTCCCACATCCTATCAACCCTGTTCCTCCTCCATCACCTCACCGCAGTGGCTGAACATTATAACACCTACTTTGCCTAAGTACATAATGTTAAAACAAAAACTACCATGAAACATCAGGTTCAAGATGAAAACAGGTCACTTAAAATCAAGTTAAATAATGTCAGAGATAGGTTAAAAGCGCTGGATCAAAATAAAGCTCAGAGACCCGATGACCTCTACCCTAGGGTGTTAAAAGAATTGGCCGACATACTGGCAGCACCAGTAACTTATTTGTTCCAGCATTCAGTGGACAGGGCAAGGTACTGGATGACTGGAGACAGGCAGAAGTGATCCTTCTACATAAAAAAGGGTCTAGGCAAGAGGTATCCAACTATAGACCAGTAAGCCTGACATCGATTCTGGGTAAAATCCTTGAAGGCATTATTAAAACCCATATTACAGACAAGTTGACCCGGTCAGGGAATGTAGGCCAATATCAACACAGCTTTAAAAATAACAGGTCCTGTCAGACGAACTTGTTGGAATTCTGTGGCAAGGTTAACCAGGCCCTTGATTATAGGAATGCAGTGGACATCATATTCTTAGATTACTCAAAGTCCTTTGACAGGGTGTCTCACAGCTATCTTGTTGAAGCCCTAATTCAGCATGGTATACATGGGAGTATTACCCATTGGATAGAGAACTGGCTGACAAATAGAAGGCAGAGGGTGTCTGTGAAGGGCTGTATGTCAGAGTGGGTGCAAGTGACTATTGGAGACCCCCAGTGTTCAGTGCTGGGCCCTTGTCTGTTTAATCTTTACCTATCTTCTATAGAAACTACAACTTCTGCTTGGTTATCCAAATTTGCGAATGACACAAGGATCGGAGCTGTAATAAATTCTCAGAATGATTCCACTATTCTTCAAACAGCCTTGAGAGAACTTAAGCAGTGGGCAGTAATGAAGAAATCTACCTTTAATACTGACAAGTGTGAGGTCATGCACTTGGGCAAGAACAACAGTCACCATAAGTATAGTCTAAATGGAGTGAAGTTACATTCAGTTCAAGAAGAGAAGGATTTGGGCATTTTAATCAGTAACAATGTTAGCCTTACGTCTCATTGCAATCAGGCTATCAAGAAAGCCAGTGGTTTATTGTATTGTATAAAAAAACATATAAAGTGTCGAGACAGGCATGTAATACTGCCCCTGTACACAGCATTGGTTCACCTGCATATGGAGTATTGTGCCCAATTATAGCAACCAGGGGGTAAAACAGAAATTAGAGCACTGGCGTGAGTGCAGAGGAGAGCAACTAAGTGTCTCAGTGGTCTACATGGACTGAGTTACCATCAGAGACTTCAGTCATTGGGTTTTTATTCTTTACAATTTCGTAGACTTAGGGGTGATATGTGCCTTGTCTACATAGCACTGTTTGATGATGAACTTTGGGCACAGCTGGGATTAGAGCTGAGAACACAGGCACACATAACAAGGGCAAACCCAGTACAATTAAAGGGCTCAACCTATCCGACAAAAAAAAAAGAAAAAACTGGTTTAGCATCAGTTACTAAAATTTGGAATGAGCTCCCAATTGAAGTAGTGGCCAGTTAGACCATGTCAGAATTTAAAAAACAACTAGATGATCACTTGGTAGCAACTGGTATCTTGGGTTATAATTAATGTTATGGCAAGCTGCTATGGACTTTAAAGTCTTATTAGCTCTATATCTATCTATGAGACCTCTATCCCACTTGCCAAGGACAAAGCCTGTGTGGTGGATATTCTTCTCATTGTTATCCCATCATTTTCTTTATGTCCCCCCTCCACTTAATTGTATCTAAATCACTACTCACCATAATAAGCAGCTATGTCTCTATTCTTTTATGTCTTTGCTTGCCCTCTGTTTTAATACTGCTTACTACAATTACCATAGATTCATATGTTATGCTTGTAAACAATTGTATTTTTTATTTTTTTGTATCCTAATGACATGGAACCTCTGTAAATGAGCTTCTATCTCAAAGGTATTGTAATCTGAGAAACAATAAATAAATAAAATATTTCTGGCATATATTTCTAGACTGTACAATGGAATAAATCACTCAGGGCATATTTAAGCAGGGCATTTCTTTTTAAATAAAACACAGCTCAACTAACTGGGTAATTTTAGGACTAACTAAGCAGTGTTAGAGTTTGGTGCTCTTTTAAGTTGTCAGATGCCAGCACCTGCACTAGCAGCAAGTGGGAGGGTCACTTGAGAAATATAAAAGGGAATAGTAAGGATAAGTAAACTGTGTTGTTAAGCAAGTAAATAAAAGTCTGCTTATTGGTGTGTAAGGAATAAACAAACTAATATTTTTGTTTCCCTGATAAGCTGTTTTGACTTTAGCCAGCAGGTCAAGAGATCCAGGATTGGGGTCAGAGGATAAAGTAATCTGAGGTGGGTCACATGATTGACACAGGCCAGTCAGAGCCTAACGGGAAGTCCTGCCTGTGAAGAGCCAACTTGGAGGATAAGAGACACCACTCCTAATGTGTCTCAATCATGTTAGTGTCCAGGAACATGAGTGGAACAGAACTGGAGTGGAACAGGTGTAGAGACTGATGTCCTAGGCATTGGTAGGTTCTCACAGGTGACAGTAGGCAAGCAGGGAACTCTGCTGGTCTAGTAAGGCAAGGCAGGCAACCTGTATACTTGTTGCCACCTGTGTTAACGAGTGTAGGAACTGTAAGCACATGCTAAAGAGGGTGTTGACATAACACCCAACCTAGGGGAAACGTTAACGGGGAGAGACAAAGGGGAAACTTAAAAAAACTATCTAGGGTAACAGTAAATAGGGAAAGACAAAGGGTAAACTTAGAAATCCCTATTTAGGATATGGATAAACAGAAAGAGAAAAAGGGGAAGTTAAAGAAAACCTTACCTAGGGAAAGGGTAAACCAGAGAGAGATAAAGGGGAAACTTAAAAACCCTACCCAGGTAAGGATAAACATGGGGAAACAAGGGGAAACTTGAAAAACCCCATCTAGGGTAAGTGTAAACAGGGAGAAACAAAGGGAAAACTTAAAAATGCTACCTAGGGTTAGAGGTGGGTGAAGTGGCCAAAAATCACCCTGCGAAGCAATTCACAGAGAAATGCGGAATCTGCAAAATACTCCACAACATGAAGCAGAGTTCTCCATGTTTTAATGAGAAATGCAAAGTCCATTGATAATAATGACTTAGCACTACTCTGCCTTCTCCAAATCACTTCTGCACCAATTTTAATGAGAAGTACATAGAAATCAATGTATTTTGCATTACTTCACCTTGTTATTGAGCTCCAAGATGAATTTTGCAGTGATTCATGGGATTGCAGGTCACATGGGTTCTAGATTGTTCTGCACAGCCTCAGTTCTGTGTAGTGTGTGTGTGTAGTGGTAGATGGAGACAGTTTCCTCTCAGAGCTCTGCGATTCAAATCCTCTAAAAGCTGTCAAAAAAGCCTTTTTGAGCCATTTCTTTGCTCAAATATCAGTACATCGTTTGTAGGAAACCCTCCTTTGCTCATATCATCGAGTATTTATTGTTTATGTGTGGATTTTGAAAGTTAATTTAGAACATTCAGATGGTGTTCTGATAGATACTTGAAGTGTGCTTTGGGGAGGGGCGTATCTGTGGTGGAGGTAGGTTAAAACTGAGAGAAAAGGCAGTCTTTCTGTTTTGATTACATTTTTCTTGTATATCTGTATTAATGTACACACAGTAATATTTGCAGTAATTCATGACTTTTTTGCTGATTGTTGTGGTGCAGCAGTGCATAATTTAAATTTGTTTAAAAGATTTGGTTATATTACTTAAGTTTTCAATTTGCTATGCATTACTTGAAGTCTGTGTGCGACACATGCCATCAAATCAGACACATTTTATTGTGCCACAGAGGAATTGCAGCAGTGTGAACCTGCTGTCCACCACACCTGCATGATTTTGTACTGCTTTGTGATGTCTTGATTCTGGACTGTTACTGTAGTGCACTGCACCCCCCCCCCCAACTGGCAAAAGGTATTCTTTTCCAGATTGTATTGTGACTTGTGAGCACTGATTAAGGTGTTGTTGTGACTTTGTGTCTGCATCTCTTCTTGATTGTGCAGTGCAGTCTTAAGCAATCTGTGCTTTTGCATCTGCTTAGTGCCAAATCTCCATCTGCAAGCTACAATTGTTGTTTTTTTTTTGGCTTCACATTCACCGGCCTAGACTGAAAGTTCAGAAATTTAAATTTGTTTAGAATTTTCATGGCGATCCCCCAAAATGCCTGCAAAGAGACATGCAAGCAAAGCTGTTTCTAGCCATGGCACTGCTGCGAGTGCCAAGATAGTCCATGGGCGTGGTAGTAAGCAGAAGTGCATAGCCGATGTCAGTAAAGGGATTTCTCCATCAATGTTTTTTACTGTGCAATCTGTAGCTTCTCTCATAGTGGGCGGAGATGATGTCCAAGCTGGTGGTAGTAGTACAGTTTCTGCTAGCATGAGTACTGCTGCCTCAAGTTCTACTTCTGAGCAGTTAACCATTTCGAAAAATATAGTTGAGTCTAAAGCTGTGACTGACAGTATAGATGATGTCATACTCCCCATTAACATCCCCATGGTAATTGAACATGATTCTGATCCTAACAATGATAACTCACAATGTTACATTTCTTCCAGCGCTGTTGAGGTCATGCCTTTGCCATCCAATGATTCAAAGTGTGACACAAAAATATTGCATGATGATGATGATGATGATGCTGTGGTCAGAACATGTTCTCCATATGACAGCATCAGAGCTGAAAATGTGGATGCAGATGATGTTGATGAATATGATCATTTTATTTCTATTTAGTTTTTGTTGACTGGATAAGTGCACTAGACAACTTCTGCCTATTTTCAGGCATGACCCGGTGGAGGGGGATACAGATGAATGCCAACTGACTTCGAACCAGATTAAGCCGCGGGTGGTATTTTAGTGAATGGGAGGAAGTTTGGCCAGGGCACTGGGGAAATTCCCCTACTCGCCACAGGGGGGCCACGTGGCTGAAACGATGGCCACTTGGAGCGAGACTCCGGACCGAATAGATGTTGCAGAGGTAGGAGAGCAGATCTCCTCTCCTATCTTTAATGTGCCAGAGACTGATAGTGCTCTTATGGAAGTATCTGAATTCTTTGAAACTGAAGGATAAGCGAGTGTTTTTTTGTGTCTATGGAAGATCTAACCTCTGATGGAAGGGATTTTGTTGCAGTGGAGGACTCTGACAGGCTAACTCAAAAGTTACAAAAAATCTTGATAGTGTGGAGAAACTGCATTCGCAAAAGCAAAACAAGCAGGATGTCCAGCTTGTACAAAGTGAAAATCCCGCTTTGGAATCTAAACTGCAAGCTCCCACCCTGACTATCAAAATAACATCTGATGCAGTCACTTCAAAGGCCCCGCTTGGGCTGGGTGAGCCATTGATAAGAATGCTTCTTCTTCTTCACCTACTGCTGTCTTATCTCACATGATACAGTCTGGCATGTTGAGCGCTGTGAAAAGCTCATGCAGACAGCCTTCTGTACCCTTGTGTGGACAAATTGATGCAGTTCTTTTTTCTTCAGACAGAGAATCTTGGGCTGGCAGTTCAAACACCAAAGTGGGTGTGTGCCTGGATCCTGTTGTTTTGGACTCTCCTTCCCCCTCTTTCAGTCCTTACTACCACAGGAAGACGATCGGATTCCCCAGTGACTCCCCTGACAAGACAGGGCGTCCCAAATCTTTTTTAACCTGATGCGCATTTTAAAAATCCTGAGCATATGATGCAGGAGTCTGGCTTTGTATTCAAACAACCTGCTGGCCCTATGAGGGTTGAAAATCCCTTGGCTATAGCTCAGGAGGTAACTTATCAATCTAAACTGGATTCTCAAGACGGGGTTACTGCCTTTTCTTTTTCAGATAAAGCTATTACAGTAAAACCAGGGGTTACCAAAGATTTAAAAGAAAAACAAGCTGCAATAATTTCTGCAAATAGAAATATTAGGATGGATTCTGACACAAAGCAGGGCAAATCTACTGCTAATTCTTTGCATAATGTGGTTGTACAATCTGGAATTAATTACCCTCTACCAATTGCTTCTGATGATACCTGGTCCCCTCAGAAAGCCTTGCGAAGTGCAGGCTAGTTACAGACACCCAGAGGGAATTGGTTGCCTGACCCATCTTAGGATCCCACCCTGAATATCTCCCAAACTTCCCCTCAGTGGAAGACACAGATTTCTGGACATAATGGTGCAGAACATTCTAGGCCTAAGCCTCCAGTCATTAACACTGTTACAGAAGGACTGAAGCAAATCAAACCAGATCTTCCTCCAGGCCCTCTGAATGTAGGCTAAAAGCAGGAAACAATGCCAAGGCAGCCTGAACAGGCTTCTGCTGCCAGAAATCTTTTATTAAACTTACAGGAGGCACCATCAGATGCTCCACCAAGTCAAAAACCTCTTCTTTCTGATTTATTTTCCAAAGTAAAAAAAGAAGCAGCTCCTAGGTGGAATGCAGTCCACATCCGTTATAATGGGGGGCTGGCTGAAAGACTGGATATGTTATTTGTGGAGAAAAACTTGTTAAAGGAATCTTTGGATTTTTTACCTAGGGAAGTTTACGCATTTGTAAATACTTCGGGGAGGATAATTATGATGTAAGTTTTCGAACTGCTTACGCATCGGAATTATTCTGGGAACGTTATTCACAGGTAACATTTTCTCCCACATGGACCCCCTTTTTGGTGATTCCTCTTACTAAACCACTTATAAAATATGTTACCATCTTGTTTCACAATGAGGGGGGTCCATGTCAATGATATCATGTACTAGTTATCCCAGAAATGTGACATCTTGAGTGAGCTTGAAGCTACATTAGACACAGAATTATTCTGGACAGGGGCATGGCAATATAAGGTTAAATTAAGGCTTTCTGACTCTGGTATGGAACACATTCTTAATTCATTTATGTTGGGTAGGGACCGGGTTGTGTTTTTCTATGCTGGGCAGTGTCGAGTTTGTTACAAGTGTGGCTCCAGGGCACACTTATCCAGCACTTGTAATAAAGCTCGTTGTGACAACTGTGGGGAATTAGGACATATTACTATGCAATGTGCTAACCATACAAGGTGTGATTTGTGTGAGGAGTATCATCGCGTTTTTGGAGAATTTCCTTGGTCTGCAAAAAATAAAGCTTCAACTATTAGTCCTGAGCTTTTGATACAACATGCTCAGGACTCTGCCTCTGTTCCTAAAAATCCTCCTTCAGTGCCTTCTTCTACTAGTCCAGTCTCTGCCCCCCCATCCCTCCTTCTCAAACTCTGGACAAATCTGACTTCATTGTTAGCTCCGATGACCCCTCCACCCCCTCAGGTTCTTCCCCAGGAGGCCCAGGACCCTAGTGCTTTGCCTAGCTCTGCGTTACTGGTTCCTGTCTGTTATACTAAACATGACATCACAGATGGAGGGCTTTTGAATCCTGTAGCAGTACACCCCTTGCCCAGAAGACGATCTACTAGGAATTTAAAATTACCCCCCCCCACCTACCCCTGCATCCTTTGAATCAGACAATGCTTATGTGGCTTTGTTCTTACCCAAGGGTGACTCCGAGATGGAGCAAGAGGATTCAGACTCTCAGTTGGTGGTGCTTGATCAACCACCCAGAGGGGTAGAACAAGGTGATTACAAAGAAAAAAAAAGAAAAAACATAAAAAAAGCATATAAATGGTCCCTTACTACACTTTCTTTTTGTTAATGGGTTCTTTTTCTATTGGTTCCTTGAATGTCCATAGTTTATTGAATAGTATAAAATAACAGGCTGTTTTTACTATGTACATGATTCTAAATTTGATGTTTTTTTATTCCAAGAATTTGGATGTGTTCTAGGGAACAGGTAATGCTTTATAAAAGAGAATAGATATGGGGCCCTTCCTTTTGGTCATTTAGCCCTGACTGTGCTGATGGGGTGGGAATTTTGTTGAGATCTTATGATTTCTCTTTTAAAAAATTGCTAGATTTGATCCCAGGAAGAGTATTATTAATAGACGGTGTTTGGAAAGCTTTGGCATGTCGTTTCATTACTACTTATTGTCCACAACTTAAAGCTGATAGAGTAGCACTTCTGTGAACTATACAGCCATATTTAGTTACTTCTTATGCAATTTTTTTGAGGAGAATTTAATTGTGATATTTCCAGAATGCAGAAACCTAATGGGAAAAGAAGAAATATTTATTGTGACTCTAACATCCTTACTAAAGTTATTGATACTGCGGGCCTGCTGGACTGTAGTGTTTATAATACTGGCTCTTGTTTTACATATACCTGGAATAAATTTAAGACCACGATAGATCATATGTTTATTTCCAGTCATTTATCTAAGGGGGTCTTTAAAATAGTCTCTGTAGAATTTTTGGTCCATTTGATGTTGATTTTGACCATACAGTACCAACAATTTATAGGAGATCTGCAACTAAGAATACATGGAAGTTAAACACTTTAGTGTTGAATGATTTTCAGGTTAAAAAATGTATTATGTTCCTGTTTACAGCTAGACTATCAGTACTATGCTTGTATTCCAATATCGGGGAATGGTGGACTGACACCAAGGAAGATTTAAAGTCATGGTTTATTAATTATGGTAAACAGTCCAGGAACCATAGGTTCCTGAAATATTTATCACTCCATAAACAATTACAACATCTCTACACAATCTCTGATTTTTCTAAGTATGATTACTCAGACCAAATTTCACAACTAAAATATGATATGCAGGCCTACCACTACGAAAGAGCTAAATCAATTCAGGCTATGCTTTATGGTGGCACCCAGAAAACACCAGTGGGGGACCCCTTTGAAGCATGTAAAAAGTTGCATGATGATATGACTATAGACTTTTTAACTGATTCAGAAGGAAAAAAAATTGAGGCAGTTAGTGACATAGAGCACATTATGAAAGCACTCTATCAATCCTTGCTCCCTTCTGAGCCACCTTTGGAAGGCAGTATACAGGATTATTTACAGAGTATACAGGTTCCAGCCTTTCCTGCAGAAGTGCTTCTTCTCCAAAATAAAATTACTGTATAAAAAATAGAAGGTGCTATAAAAACCCTTAAGGCAAATACTTCATCGGGCCTAGATGGTCTCCCAAATCAGTTTTATAGACTCTTTGCTTCTGAAATTTCAATATGCCTAGAATATGTACACCGTTTTTTTTCCAATCTGATAATATCTCTTTGTCCTTTACCGAAGGTTTGTTGGTATATTTATATAAATCAGGAGACAGGACAAAAATACAAAATCGGAGACCCATTATTTTGTTAAACACTGATTATAAAACACTTACACATATTCTTAATGCTAGATTGAAGCAATACGCTAAATTAGTTATTTGTCCACAGCAATTCTGTGGGCTACCAAACAGAAAAATTCATGAAGCACTCATAATTATTAGGGATATAATAGAACAACTTTCTCTTACTGGATCAACTGGCTGCATACTCTCAGTGGACCAAGAAAAAGCAGGTAACCTGTGAGGTGGGCACAAGAGAAAGGGCGCCGTCCATTCCGGTGACTCCTTCCCAGTGCAATCCCTCATGGCAATGGGGAGGGTAGGGCATCCGGATGAGGCTGTGGGTGAATTGGGCCACAGGATGTCACTATGCATATGCGCATGGTGGGGGTGGGAGCAAGCATGGTAAGCTTGGGCTGCAAGGGGTGGAGAGGCTATAGGGGGTGGTGCTGTGGTGGTTGGCTGAGCTGCATCGTGGTGTCGGGGGTTGGTGAGTGGATTCGGTGGGAGAGGTACTAGGTTTTGGTCCAGGCTGTGGTGTGATTTTATTGTGCCCAGCCCAAACCTTTTTTTTGCCCTGCTTTCACTCCCCCCATACGTGCACCCCCCTGGAGTTGAGAATCCATAAGTACAGGTGTGAGGGGACTCAGCCCCCCCCACAGAAAACAGTGAAATAGTGTCCTGATGCTGTTGTCCTGAGGTGCCAGGGTTGTCAGAGTGCTGAAAATGTTTTCGGCACTCTGACTGAGTGGTAACAGTAATCGCCTTTAGTTATCACATAAACCCGAAAAAGCATTTGATCGAGTAAACCGCTCCTTTTTGTTTGCCACACTCAAGACTTGTGGAGTACCTTCTCTTGTTAATAGACAAATACAATTACTTTATTCTTTTGTCCATGTTTGGGTTCTTATAAAAGGGTATATAACTCAGGAATATCTGATCTCCACTGGGGTTAGGCAGGGGTGTCCCCTAAGTCCTCTACTGTATATTTTTTCTCTTGACCCTTTATTGCAAGACTTGATTAATACACCTAAATGGATAGGTTTATTGGGGTTGGACAGTCAGCAACGCTTTTTATTGCAGGCATATGCGGATGATATTTGTGTTTTTTTTTTTCTCGTTGTGACCAACTCCACCTTTTTCTACATGAACTTAACCATTATGCCTGTGTATCTAACTCTAAGCTAAATTTTGCTAAATGTAAGGGATTACTTGTAGGTACTGGGGATCCCACCTTATGTCAGATACAAGGTATTACCATGACCACAGCTCCTTTAAAGATTTGGGGTATTAATTTTGGGCCATCTAATCTTCCCTTAGATAATTGGGAGATAGCCTTGAATAAAGTGCAATGTAAAATACAACACTGGCAGCACTGGAAATTATCAAAATTTAAAAGAATTCAAATATTAAAGCAATTTATTATCCCCAGTTACAGTAAGTAGCTAACAATTTTTCCACCTCCACTTTCTCTCAAAACTAGAATATATGGAATCTTTTTCCAGATGTTATGGGGTAATAACCTTAACCCTATCAAAAGTTGTCATACTTACTTAAGAAAGGAGAAAGGTGGTTTAGATATGATTGAACCTATTATTTTTTTGCACTCTTTCTTTTTCATACGCTGCACTATGGTATTTCCTCTATAACTACTGGGGCTCAGGGTTTGGTGAAACTTGTATTGGGGCATTATTTAGTGGTATGACAAAATGAGGCCCCTAAATTGCACTCACGGTTACATATTCCGGAATATTTTTGGCCTGCAGCCCAAAAACTATTTAAATGGAAAATATCTCGAATATCCATTTCACATGGTACTAGGAAAGCTTTTTATCGAAATGTTCTAACTCAAGTGTATCCCACTGAACTTTGTTTTAAGAATTGCCGTCCTGGCTCTTCTCCACAAATTGTGAAACAACTTGTTAACAAGAGTTCCACAGCACATGTGGGAAATTTTGCAACTCACAGTATATGGGAGATTGAATGTAAGGGGAAATGCAAAACATAAGGGTTTGACGGAATGGAATTGCCCTTACCCTGAATGTATCAATGTTGAAGAAACTATGAATATTTTTTTCTTTTCCTGCTCTTATTCGAAACTTTTATGGTCCTTTAAAGGCTCAAGATGGAATATGGGGTGGTTTCAGAGTCTGACTTACGAATACTTTATAATAGGTTTTCTCCATCATGGGTATTGCCATTTGCATCTTGAAACATATATGGTATTATTTTGTAGTTTAAGATTTTATGTATGGCAAGCAAAATGTCAATGGGCAATCCATCAAAAGATGATGCTCTACAGTGTATTTAGTCTTTTAGTTGCTCAGGCAATGGATACGGTGTATAAAAACGATCTATTATCTTTTCCTGGAGATAAAGTTTTTAAATGGTGGAAAGGTTTTCAAATATTTATAAAATATAAGTGACAAAATAATATTACTTGGAGGACGAACATGATGTACTAAATAGTTTATTCTTCCTCTTTAAATTCAAAATTCTTGAAAATAGTTCAGATTTGATGTTTATTTCTCACTTATTATTTTGTGTGTGCTGCCTTTAATTAGATGTTTTTTTTTCCTTGATAGTTTTCTTTTTATACCCTTCAGATTTGTTTTGATTATGTATGTTTTCATTATGTTTTTTATCTTTCTGATTTGTTTTATGCAATGTATGCAATATGTAATTTATCAATAAAAACTCCCCTACTCTTTTTGAGATGTGCCATGGGATCTTTAACATCCACCTGAACTACCACCAGAACAGGCAGATGGGACCTCAGTTTAATGTCTCATCCAAAAGATGGCACCTCAGGAGTGCAGCACCGCACCCTCATGCTGCACTTCAGTGTCAGTATCGGGATATTAACCCATGTGCCTGGTGTGGGGATAGAACCCACAACCTTCTGATCTCCTGGCCTCAGAGGTGAGTGTGCTACCTGCTGGGCCACTGACACCAAATTATGTCAGTGATGATGATAATGATGTCAGTGACCTCTGTTGGGAACTGGAGAAAAAGTCAAGGTGGATGTGTCTGGGTCTGTTGGCATTAAATCCCCCCTCCTCAAAACAGTTGTGATTTAGCAGTTCCTGATGATGTTAATGATGATGACCCAGTAATAATCATAGGTAGTCATAGTGGTCAGTTGGAGTCCAAGTGTTTCATGTAGCACACCTCCCATTTCAGGGGTTAAAAAAACTGGAGTCCAATAAGCAGCATCAGGGACATGTTAAAAGTAGGGGATCACAATCTCTTGTTTGGGATTCTTTTGTCCAAGTTGCAAATGATGAGTCAGTTGCAATCTGCCAGCTTTGCCATGTGTGTGAGCTGAGGTAAAAAGGGGAGTCATCTGGGCATGGGGAGCCAGCATACACATCTTAAGGACAGGCATATGGCTCTGTGGACCCGGCACCAGATGGCAGCTAATGCCATAGTGGGGCATTCACCCTCATCATCATCAACCTTACTGAGTATGTTATCCCCTTCCATGAGTGTAAGACCAAGTAGGAATGTCTGCAGTAGTGATGAAATAACATCAGAGGATTACTACAGGCATGATGAGGGGGAGGATTATGTTTTAGAAATCTTGTAAAGTGGAGGTCAGAGTAGTGGTGGTAGTTGTGGTGGTCAATGCAGTATGTCTAGTGCAAGTGGTACATCAACCTCTGTATGTAAAATGGGGAAAATAATTTCATTTGGGGACTTCTCACCTGTGCACTCCTCTTCATCCCACATCCACACCCCACCCCCAGCCATTCACAGAGCCGAGTCACTTGTAACTCCCCGTACAAAATGTGTGTCAGCCCACGTTGGAGAGTGTTTTTGCCCATATACTCCTGTCTGCCTGAGGCATGTGACCTACATTGTGTAAGCCATGTGATGTGTGTGGGCTGCCTATGAATTCTCACTCCACCTTAAAGTGGAATAAGGTGGAGTGCACAAAGTGAAGTCATAATTACAATGCAAAGTGGCCAAGTGAGGGTTTAAAATGGGCACTCTGCACAGCAGAACACTAACGCGAAGTGGCCACTTCGTAACCACTTTGTGGGAGGAATTTTATTTTGCTGCATCTCTACCTAGGGTAAGGGTAAACATGATGAAATAAAGAGGAAACTTAAAACCCCCTATCTAGGGTAAGTGTAAACAGGGAGAAACAAAGGGGAAACTTTAAAGAAAACTGTACCTAGATTAAGGGTAACAGGGAGAGACAAAGGGTAGTCTTTAAAATACCCTACCTAGAGTAAGGGTAAAGGCTGTTGGTTAACTAGAATCTGCAGCTTATCCATTAGGTAGGGAAATGGGCAGACTGGGTGGGCCAAGCGGTCCTTATCTGCCATCAAATTATGTGTTTCTATGTTTCTAAACAGAGAGATACAAAGGGGAAACTTAAAACACCCTATCTAGGGTAAGAGTAAACAGGGAGAGACAATGGGAAAATAAAAAAAAACTATCTATGGTAAGGGTAAACAGAGAGAGAGATAAAGGGGAAACTTCAAAAAAAACTCTGTCTAGGGTAGGGATAAACAGAGAAAGACAAAGCGGAAACTTAAAAACCCTATCTAGGGTACTGGTAAACAGGAAGAGACAAAGGAGAAACAAAACCCTATCCAGGGTAAGGATCAACAGAGAGAAACAAAGGGTAAACTTCAAAAACCCTACCTAGGGTAAGGGTAAGCTGGGAGAGATAAAGGGGAAACTTAAAAAACCCTATCTAGAGTAATAGCAAACCAGGAATAGACAAAGAGTAAATTTAAAACACCCTATCTATGGTAATGGTAAACAGGGAAAGACAAAGGGGAAACTTTTTATCTAGGGTAACGGTAAACAGGGAGAGATAAGAGGGAAACTTAAAATACCCTATCTAGGGTAAGAGTAAACAGCAAGAGTCAAAGGGAAAACCTAAAAAAACCCTATCTAAGAAAATGGTAAACAGGAAGAAACAAAGGGGAAACATAAAAAATTCTATATAGGGCAATGGCAAACAGGAAGAGATAAAGGGTGAACTTACAAAACCCCATCTATGGGTAGTGATAAATGGGGAGAGTCAAAGGGTAAACTTTAAAAATCCTATCTAGGGTAAGGATAAACAGGGAACAACAAAGGGGAAACTTAAAAAAAAGCTATCTAGGGTAAGGTGACAGAGGGATAAATTAAACAAAAATGGGAAAGTTTGAAATGTCTTATGAAAACCAAAAAAAAAAGGAAAACCTAAATAAAACCCTTTCTAGGGTATAGCAATAAGGGGCTAACCTAATGGAATTAGGGAAATCTAGAAACACCCTATCTGGGGTAAGGGAATAGGTTATTTTCTGAGTCACAGGAAGTGTTCTACTGGGAATGTTGGGTGTGGTGCAGTGCAGTGGCTGTGAAGCAGCAGTCTTCAGGGAGAACCTTTTGGAGACTGAGATGGTGTCCCATCTGTGTACAGCTGTCTATGCTGAGGGAGGAGGTCACTAGACTCCAGGTTGAGTTGGTTAGGATTTGGGGATTTCTTCTCCCATCCAGTGGCCACCAAGTCCAACACTGTTGCCTCAGAGGGTGCCAAGAAGGAGGGCTGGCTGGACTGTTTTGGGCTCCTGGATATTGGGGATAGTGGGTCAGAAGCACATACTCAACTTGTGCCACTACACAAGTCTTTGACCGCTATGGTAGGATGGAACTGCCAAGAGGAGATACCATGGTGGTAGAAACATAGAAACATAGAATTTGACGGCAGATAAGGACCACTTGGCCCACCTAATCTGCCCATTTTCCTACCTAACAGATAAGCTGCAGATCCTAGTTAACCAACAGCTTACTTATCTTACCCACCCCTAGGGCTGCCTTATGCCTGTCCCATGCATTCTTGAAGTCCACCACTGTTCTTGACTCCATCGACCTCCTCAGGAGGCTGTTCCATGCATCCACAACCTCTCAGTGAAAAATATCACATTACCCCTGAACCGGCCCCCTCTATCTTCAAATTGTGCCCTTGTTCTTGCACATCTCTTTTTCTGGAAGATGCTACCCTCTTGGACTTTGTTAATTCCCTTGAGGTACTTGAAAGTTTCTATCATGTCCCCTCTCTCCCTTCTTTCCTCAAGAGTATACATATTAAGCTCCTTTAGTCTTTCTTCGTATGTCTTCTGGTGCAGACCCTGCACCATGTAGCCATAGAGGATGTGAGGGTCCACTGTAGGTTAGGCCCTGAGGTGGGAGACAAAGGACCACAGTGGAAGAAGAAGCAACTTCTGGTGAGGGACTCAATCATTGGGGGAGCTTCTGGAACAGAATGGGAGGGAAAGGGGGTGAGGTGCCTACCTGATGCTTCAGCATGGAGGGATACTGATTGTATCTTTAGGATTGCTGGGAAGGCAGGGACTGAGGGGAAGCTGGATGTCATTGTCCATCTAGGGACAAATGATCTATCAAGGGATGCAGCAGGGGTGGTGCAGGGTAGGTGTAGGGAGCTGGGGAGGGTCCAGGAACAGGTAGGTTGCATGGTGGCCTTAACTGGAAGGGCTATCTGTAAACTGTCGGGGAAGGCTAGAGAACACTGCACCAGAGTCTTCAGTGACTGGTGCAGGGATGAGGTGTTTGGCTACATTGGGGACTGTGGCCCTACCTGGGGAGATGAAGGCCTGTACCAAGGAGGTGGCCTTCATCCATCCAGGATGGGCATAACAGTCATGGTTGAAAGGTTTAAATGCTACTCTGATGGGCATTTAAACTAGCCAACGGGGAAGGGACAAAAAAAAGGAAGACATGGAAAGGCCCTCCCCTTCAGAAAATGGAGCAGCAGAGAGGAGAAGCCCAGGAAAAATAAATTCCTCAACAGTACAGAGGCATAGGGACAAGGAGAAAGAAAGGACGGGAGGTGGTTCTAAAGCTGAGAGAAGTGTTAAGGAGGGTGGGCAGAGGGAGAATAAAATGGGGAGAGCAATGCCAAGGACAAGAGAAGGATAAAGGGAAGGGAAAGCAGTGTAGAGGCAAGGAAGGACAAAAGGATTGGAGATCCATGAATTTCAAGGCATGAATCCTAGGAAATAAAATTCCTGTTCGTGAGGCAACCACTGCAGATATGAACCTGGATCTGGTGGTGATAACAGAATTATGGTGCATGGACAATCACTGCTGGGATGTGGCCATTCCAGGTTACATCATGTTTCAAAAGAATACGGCAGGGAGAAAAGGGGGTTGTTTAATTTGTGAGGGAAGATTTAGAGGCCATGGAGATACAGGGACATAATGGGAATAGATAAGGGCTGGAGGTAATTTGTGCTGGATTAGAGACAGGGTCCTGACCTTTATTTGCATGGAGGCAGTGTAAAGATCACCAAAACAGGCACAGGAGTCAGACAAAGTTTTGGGAGGAGTCCATTGGCTGAATGGCAAGCAAGCAGTGACTGTGGGGAACTTCAGTCTACCAGATATAAACTGGAGCATTCTGGGCACAGTGACAACAAGAAGCTGGGCCATCCTCATCTCCCTGCAGAGCCAATTTCTCAGGCAGTTGGTTAGAGAATTTGCAGTGCTGGACCTGGTACTTACAAACAGGGACAGCATTACAGATATCACAGTAGGTAGCTTGCTGGTTACAAATGATCATCATACAGTGTGGTTTGATATACAGATTAGGCTGGAGAAAAAACACACCAGGGTGAGGGTCCTTGGATTCAGAAGGGTAGATTTCAAAGAAAAGGGAGACTGTCTCAGTAAACACATTGAAGGAGGGGATGGCTGAGGAAGTGGAGGCACAATGGAAAAGGATAAAGTAGGGAATAGCTAAGGCAATGGCAAGCTGTTTGGGGGAAATAAGCAAGGTTAGAAGGAGGAAGAGGCATCAAAGGAGGTGGATAAGGCATTAACAGGGGAAAAACACATTTTAGGAAGTACAATAAGGGGGTAGTGAACAGAATTCCATTTTTGGAGGACAGAGTCCAAAGGGGATTAGAAGCCCTAAGGAAAACAAGGCATTGGGGCAAGATGGAATCTATTAAAGGATACTAAAAGAGCGGAGCATGATGCTAGTCACCTCTTGGCAACACTATTTACATAGAAACAGAGAAACATAGATTTTGACAGCAAATAAGGACCGCTTGGCCCACTAAGTCTGCCCATTTCCCTACCTATTGGATAAGCTGCAGATCCTAGTTAACCAACTGCCTGCTTCTTCCTACCCCCCACCAGAATTGCCTTATGTCTGTCCCATGCATTCTTGAATCTCCCCACTGTTTTTCACCCCACGACCTCCTCAGGAAGGTCGTTCCATGCGTCCACCACCATCTCCATGAAAAAATACTTCCTCATGTTGCTCCTGAGCCTTCCCCCTCTATCTTCAAATTGTGCCCTCTTGTTCTTAATAATAATAATAATAAATAATAATAATAATATCTTTATTTTTATAGTGCCTTTTGGATATCAAGGCACTGAACATTCACATAAATAACACAATAAAATCACAATTCAGATACATAACTAAATAACACAATAAAATCACAATTCATATACATAACTAAACAACACAATAAAAGTCACAATTCAGATACATAACTAAAATCACAGCTAAAATCAGTTTGAGTAGGCTTGGAGCCATAGGTGGGTCTTTAGGGCCTTCATAAAGCCCTCCACTGTTGTGTACTCCTGTACCTGACAGGGTAGAGAATTCCACAGGGTTGGGCCACATACATAAATACACGGGCCCCCAATGTCTTCAAAGTTACCCTGGGAAATTCCAGCAACCCTCGTCAGCTGAGCAGGGTGTCATCCGGGGTAGTAGGAGGACAGGAGCTCTTTTGGATAGTCTGGGCCCTGTCTGTGCAGGGCTTTGCAGGTTAGACGCCTGACCTTGAAGGTGATCCACCACTGAATAGGCAACCAGTGCAGTTTGCGCAGCACCAGTGTAATGTGACACACTCGTGGGGTCCCCATCAACAACTGGGCCGCAACATTCTGCACTAGCTGCAAGCAAGGGATATCAACCCCCGGTAGCCCTAAGTAAAGGGAGTTGCAGTAATCAAGGCATGAGGTCACAAACGTGTGGATCAACATTGGAAGGTCGACGGATGGAACTTGGTGTTTGACCCTGGCAATATTTCTCTGATGGTAAAAAGAGGACTTTATGACTGCTGACACCTGAGATTGCAGTGCCAGCCCATCATCAAGAATCACCCCAGATCTCACACCCATTCAGAGGAAAGAAGCTGGGAGCATCCCAGACAAATTCCGGTAGGTTGACCAGCCCCCAACCCCTCTATCCGGCATTCCGGATCCACAACCATCACCTCTGCCTTTCCCAAGTTCAACTTCAACCAGCTGGAATTCATCCAATCCTGGATTTCAGTGATGCAATTGTTAAATACCAGATATGCACTATCCTGATTGGGTGCAAAAGACAGATGGAGCAGGGTATCATCAGCATAGCAGTGAAACCTCAGCCCATACCATCTTACAATGCCTCCGAGGGGCAGCATATACACCGCGAACAACATGGGGGACAACACCGAGCCCTGAGGGACCCCACATGACAGAGAGAATGGGTCAGAAGAAAAAATCCCCAACACTACCCTCTGAGTTCTGCCAGTCAAGAAGGACTTAAACCACCTGAGAACTGTACCTGACAGGCCACAGATGAACCTCATTCGAGGAGCACCCCATGGTCCACGGTGTCAAAAGCTGAGGAGAGATCAAGAAGTACCTGTGACAAAAATGGGAAGGAAGGAGTTAATGGTTTGGATTATGTGCTTGGTGTTTGGATTCTCTAGCTGGTGTTTTTTTTTTAGCAGTTTGAAAAAAAAACACACACAGGCTAAAATCCACTGTCCAGCAGCATCCACGGCATCTGGCTTGATAAGACCTGGGTCATAAGTCTTGAGCGGACATGTCCACACACACAGGCCAGTCTAAAGGGATTGGTTCACTCAAATATAAACTTACGGTTAAAAGGAAATTTAATTGGTCACTGACTGGTGTTCAGTCTGATTGGGACAATTACAGTAAATACATACATGGTAGATGGTTGGTGCATTCAAAGGGAGAATAGGAATGACCTATTCTCAAGAGAGTATATAAGATGCTAAAGACAGTAATGTGTGTTCTCTCTTACTTTGAAGCTGGAGGGAGAAACTAAGATTGGGTGCCTACCCTTTTAGCTATGTCCGTAGGTGCTGGCAGTTAGCATAGGGTCCAGTATTCTCTTGTAAGGACAGGGAAGGGTAAGTTTAATATTAGCATATTGTAGTAATAGCCTTTTTCTTTTGCCATCTGTTGTTTAAAAAATATTTGTTTACTTTTCCTGTATCAGTGTTATTCTCTTGTGTTGTAAATATATATCCTGTAAATGCTCAGTACACTTTCTGTTAAGTGAAAAGCTATTTATTTGCTCAACAGTTGTGACTGTGATGTCATTTTTCTAAGGTAATATTTGGTTTCCACTGGCTGAGGTAAACTCTGTGTAGCATCCGTCACCTGAGAGAGACACACTGCCAGACTTTGACTTGTGCAATTGCATGTTTAATTATTCCAGTTTGTAGACTTGAAGCGGGGCGCTACCTGCCCACCAATGGTGGATCCCTTGGGTGTGGAAACCAGACATGGAGGACCACGGTCCAGATTCCATTTCACCCCAGGGCGTCTCCTGGACCCAACTGCTCTGATGTGAGAACTCCGCTCATTCATCCTCTGCCGTTCACAACCCCCTGCCCATCCCCCCTCCAATTGGTGATTCTCAGTGCCCTACAGTGCTGATAGACTGAGAACTGCAAAGAAGGGGTAACAAACAGGCGGAGGTCACAAAATTCAGAGGATGAATAGCACACGACTGGGGGGGAGGCAGACCTCCCTTCTTGCACATCACTTTTTCTGAAAGCTGCTACCCTCTTGGACTTTGTTGATTCCCTTGAGGTACTTGAAAGTTTCTATAATGTCCCCCTCTCCCTTCTTTCCTAAAGGGTATAAATATTAAGATCCTTTAGTCTCTCTTCGTATGGCTTCTGGTGCAGACCCTGCACCATTTTAGTTGCCCTCCTCTGGACTGCCTCTATCCTGTCTATGTCTTTGCAAAGATGGGGTCTCCTGAACTGCACACAGTACTCCAGATGGGGTCTCACCAACTGTCTGTACAGAGGGATAACAACTTCCTGTTT
Organism: Neoceratodus forsteri; assembly: GCA_016271365.2. Lineage (NCBI taxonomy): Eukaryota > Metazoa > Chordata > Ceratodontiformes > Ceratodontidae > Neoceratodus > Neoceratodus forsteri. The sequence continues at coordinate 1,321,951,022 of CM028132.1, forward strand.
TCTACTTGTGATGTCTCTCCTAATACATCCCAGTGTCCCCCAGCCTTCCTTACTGCCTTCTCACATTGCTTTCTTACCTTAAGGTCATCTGATATGACTACACCCAGGTCCCTTTCCATTTTTGTTGTTAGTACCTTCCCCCTCATTGGTACCTCCCCTTCCCCATATTTAACACTTCATTGGAGATGGGGTAGTAACAGAGAACTGGAGGAGGGCTGATGTGATTCATCTGCACAAGAGTGGTAGCAGGGAGGAGGATAGTAACTGCAGGTTAGTCAGTTTCACATCAGTGGTAGGGAAATGAATGGAAAACTGCTGAAGGAGAGACTGATGGAGAATCTGGAGACAAATGGGCTGCAGAAAACTTGCAGCACAGTTTCACAGATGGGGGTCATGTGAAACAAATCACATAGATTTCTTTGACTGGGAGACTTAGGAGATGGATCAGGGGAAGACAGTGGAAGTGGCCTATCTGGACTTCAGTAAGGCACTGACAAACCAACAGGAGGACACAGTCAAGTCCAAACGTGCACATTACTTATTTAAAAGTTTAACCAGGAGGACATACTGAGAGATGCAACGCTCGATTCCAGATGCGTCCTGGGGGAGAGGGAAGTTGGATAAGCAATAATTAACAAACATTTCATGAAAGGTACAGAGCATGGATGAGAGTCAACACATTATGGACAGGCAATGCTGAATGTGGAGGCCAGGATGGCTGACATCATGCAGAACATTCATCACAGCATGGAACAACAGAACAATAACATGGGCCAGCAATCTCAACAAATGGTGGATGCCATACAGGCAGTCACAGCATCTGTCATGGTAATTGGACATGCACATGACAACAGCATGTCAGTACTAGCATCAGCAGTTAGGACACCGGCAGATGCTGCAGTACAACACAATGACATAGTGCTGCAACATGCCATGGCGATCAGCACATTGACAGACACACTCAAAGGTATGCAGGAATCCACACAACATCAAACAGAAGCATTAGAGATGCAGACAAAAGCATTAGGGAGCATGTCCCAGGGAATGATGGACATCAGGCAAAGTATACTAAGTTGTAAATTGACTGTGGGGCCAGTAAACAACATAATGGACATACATACCAGCACCACATCACAAATCATGGAGAGGGGTGGTGATGGTGGTCCCCAGTACAACATATGCAACCCACAACAACATGCAGCTTCACCAAACCTGGCAACAGACAGCACACATCTATTGGACACTTCACAACAAATGTGCCATGTGCATACTACACCAGCAGACACAACCACAACCACAGAGCTGCAGTATGTACATGATCAACACACAGCCAATGTCATTACCGAGAACACAGGTATACCTCCATTAGATGCATTTGAACTGGATGGTGGTCAATTAAGTGGTAAAACACAACATAACCATGACTGTTCCACTGTTAAGGATACAGATGTACCACAGACACAACATCTGGCCGTACAACACACAGAGGGGTACACAGAGGCATGATGGCATGGCTCCCAAAAAGAGGAAGTGTAAAGCACATCATATGGGTGAACAGGGGTCAGATGAAAGCAGAACTGGGTGTGTATGAATGGCTGTCGAAACATTAAGACAAAGTCACCGGAAAACACATACCACATATGGCAGCCATGTAAACACACATGCACACACACAGATGGAGACAATGATGACTGGATGCACTGAGGGCATGGGAACACCGCCAACACTGATAAATATGCAACAAAACCCAAGTAACAAAACACACAACCGTAGGGGACGTCCACCCAAACATAAACCACAATGATATGTGGTTCCGCATAAGCATCTGATGTAGTCCACATACAGTATCTCTGCTCTTTGATGTACAGCACATATATTGATAGATACCACCACGTGATGCCTGATAACCACCCCTTGGACAACCAATTCCATCATGAGCAAGTTGCTTTATCGGGTGACACTGAACATGAATGATCATTTGTTGACCATCACTGATGTATCACGAGATGTCCTATAATGTTTTGCCATGCATGTTGTAGTACCACTACAGTGTTCCCCACCACAAATACCACTGTGAGGCAGCCACATGGATCCACCACACACTGTGTGAATGATGACTGCATTACAGTACACCTACATAGATCATCCTGGAATGCTATCACATGGTCCCCTGGTTATGAACATCATTTGTTCTGCACAGTAATGCCCTCAAATCTTAGTAACAGCCCTGTTATTAGACATGAAATAACATATCCACGCATCTCCCCTTACCACCAGGGAATATGAATGGAGGCACTTCAGTATCATCTGAGATGTCCATTGCCACTGCACATGTACAGTTAATGTCATCTATCCCTTAGAGCCATCTACCTTGTGTATGTCCAAGGAATGATGCACACTCCAGAACCAGAATATATATATCAGTGGTTTAAGGCTTTGATCTTCAAATGTGTAGATCTGGGTTTGAATCCCACAGCCCCCTCTTGCATACTGTGTGACCATGAGCAAGTCACCTAACATCCCAGTGCTCTCTGGTTGCACCTGTAAACATGCTATCAGCTTAGTGTGTCTCACCTGGTAAAACAATTGATAAGCATAGACACAGTACTCTAGATGGGTGTGCAAGATTGTCATATACTGTGTTATCACCACCATCCCCAGCTGCTGGTGATACCTCTTTGTAATCACCACAGTATGTCACTGGCACACCCAATAGGCCTACAACATGTTTGTGAACCCATAGAGCATACCATGTGATCAACTGTGGCTCCCATTCCAGTCTGTGACTATAAACCCCTCACTCACCATGTACTAACATCATGCAAACCTGTTTACCAGGTGCATGATAGTGCAGTTCCCTAACATTTATGTAGAGCTACATAACACCTGTCCAACGTTCATGCTTGCATCGGTCCTTCCCAATAGTCTCAAACCAATTCTGTAGTGTCAGCCATTGGCAGATTGTTTTGTCAACTGAAATGGCAGAGTGGCAGAAAGGGACACACATTCCCTTACTGCCCCTGGCAATGTCACCTACATTGACATTAACAGTGACCAGTGCAAGCAATCAATCATGCTGAATTCTGCACACCAATGCCTTACCATGGATCCTACCATGTACTGAAATCCATTCACCAACAAAGAATGTGAAACATCAAACAGCCAATAGGTTGAAAAGTTTAACATCCTAGGACATAACAAAGTCTGTCCTAACTGTGTGATAGCCCCCTAAGTGGGACAGTGTTGAAGGACATGCAGGACACATGGTCACCCACATCCATCACCACTCCCTCAACAACCACTCTAGGCACACAGTCACATGCAATAGGTGATACTAAGGACAGGACATCCACCCAGAGAAGTAACACTGACACTTAACATGTACTCCATCGGATATAGGATTCAAAACATATCTGTATGGCATTCGTTAATGCAGTAGTATCAACAGCACATGTGTCATTAGAACTGGTGTTGCAAGTAGAGCCTCCAACATGTCCCAACATCTATGGAGTGGGACTACAGTCGATCAACTCCTGTCCTATGGTAACAAACCTGTTCAAAACTAAATGTGAAATGGGTCTGTCAAGGGTGCTGGCAGCACCTATCTGATGTCACATAGCACTATGTGATGTCTCTGTTCTGTCCACATGTCCTTGTCCTGCCTATAGGACATGAATTCCTAGAAGACACTCTCTACCATACATGGATTACTGTCTGCTGATGTCCTACTGATGCGTGCATAATCTATCATTGTCCCTCACCTTCCTCTATGCCAGTTCTAACTACACTGGTAACTGTTAAGGACACACAGTACATCATGTGTCCCTGTGATGATCCATACAGCCTCTGTCCCCCACTGCACTACCTGCACATGTATACATAGTATATGTGTGCTCAGCTGACATACATTTTTCATAAATGCAAAGGTCCGTTGAGTGCAGACTATGGAAGCCAAGGCCCTTTAAAGGGTGATGCAGCTGGCAATACTTCCCAGGGACCTGAAACAATAAGGGGGCAAAGGCACCAAGGCATGCCATAGTATGTAGCTGCATAGGTGCACCAGAATAGGACCTAACATGATGCACACATACTGTATACTTTCAAGGGGACTGTGCCTTGTACAGCTTCAATTTGTACCATCCTGCTAAAAAGTTGCACACCTGTGTACTCTGCTGTTCCAATTACATGCCAGTGAACATTGTCATGCACACAGACACACACACACACAGATAGCCATCATTGTATGTGTTATTGGGCAGACACTAGGACAATGTATGACTTAGTAGGCCAATAGATAAATGCTTACAATGTTGAAACAGATCTAGAAGTACTGACATTGACTGTACAGATGTACAGTACTCTGTGTAGTTAGACATTGGTGAAGGGCAACAGTATGCTATGGTGTGATGAACATTGTAGCATCAATTGGGGGGATGAATGGCTATGCTAACATTGTATTGGTCATATGTGACACAACATTTGTACAATGGTGTGAGGTACATGCATACTCCACCTACATAGCAACTAGGCCTGCTGGATGTGTACAGTGGGGTACATCCAATGTGAGCGAGGTGTACAGAATAGGTCCTATGAGGCAAGGCTGGGTGAACTGGGGATTGACTGCAAGGTGGGTCCAAGGCAGAGGTATGATATGATACAGACCAGCATGTACATGAAGGGAATTTTCACAGTGCAAAGGGTACATGCCATTATAATGAGTGGAAACATTGGATCTAGGGCTCACAGACTACATTTGATGGGGTGTGGGAAATGATGGAAGGATGTTACCCTATACAGTGAGTGTGTTGTGCACCTGCATTGTGCTGGGTGGGGGATCATCAAGGACATGGGAGCATGGCAGAGACCATGGCACACAGACAACATAAACCCTTGGGACCAAGGGGTGGTAAGGTGGGTGAGGATCAGCCTTTTAGAGTTGTTTGGACATGGTTGTACATTGTAAGGTGCACCTTGCCTCAAAAACCCAGTTAACATGATATACTGGGTGATCCTCCTCCAATGACCCTCCCTATAGTTCTGTAATGTTTGTGGATGTTACTGTGCCATGTGTTGCCTGCCAAGTCAACACCTCTAAACACTGATAGCAGGGCTACAGTCATAACGCCTTGCCTGACATAGACAAATCCATTTGAATGTCATGAAATACAGTGTTCCAGCTGGAAGGTAGGCAACAATGCACAACTGAAAGGCTGTACAGTTGTCATGTATTTATTCATGTGTTTGAAATGTTTTACCAGGACGGCATGCTCAACAACAAACCGCCCATCTCCCGGTGCGACTGGGGGGGCAGTGGATAGCATTGAGAATATTTATAATATCTGTGGATATACACACATTCTAAGCTAATAATACCTACAGTCTCAGTTTAAACATGCAAGGGGGAATTATTTACAGAACATTAACAGCCATAACTGCAACACACTGGTGGATTAGACATATTGTTAAGCATCAGTAGTGAATAGACAATGTAATCTGATGAAGTGATAAAGAGGGAAGGGGAGGGGAAGGGAACAGAAGAGGTTCAACCGTTAAGGGAGCAGATAATAGAGAGAAGGGGGGACCATAAGTGCATATGTTTAAACCCCTACAGGATGTTGAGAACCCTGGTCGGGGTGAGCCAGGCAAATCACATATTGGAGAGAAAGGATGGGTGGGTCAGGGGTGTAACAGAGGAATAGAAAAGAAGAGAAAGAAGGTAGATGAACAGATGTAGGTATGCCAGAACTAGCACCTCCAGGGAGCTGGGATCCCTGCCAGGGGGAAACACTATAGCGAGGATAACGGGTCAGTGGTGGGGTGCAGGGGAGGCAAGGAGGATGGCAAGGGGTGCATTAAGGGTGAAGGTAGGGTATGGACCTGGGGAACAGTTCCAAGGTAGGGAAACATTAAGGAAGGTGAAAGCAGGAGAAGATAGAGGAGAGATGGTGCACCTGTTAGCAAGTGCATGGCATAGGTCACAGTGATGAGAACGAGATGGTGCATCCAAGGCAAAATGACAGGAGGAGTGAAAGAGATTCCAATGTTTTATATTCTTTTTCCTTAATTTGAAATCATTTAACCAGGTGAGACACACTAAGCTGAAAGCTTATTAACAGGTGCAACCTGGGAGCACAAGAATGTCAAGTGACTTGATCAGAGTCACACAGTATGTAAGTGTGGGCTGTAGGATTCAAACCCAGGTCTCCAGATTTGCAGCTCAGAGCCTTAAACCACTGCACCATACTGTCTCCTCTGGTCATGGAGAAATTGGGAGCAGCACCATAGACCCCATCTAACTCTACTCATGGTATACGTCCATTGATTGTTGTTCATGTACCGCTGTGTGACTGACTGTTGAACTGTGCTGGTATGTGATGAGCTGTGTAGAGGTGGTTTGCTAGCATTTATGCAGCAAAGTGGCCCCTTGAGCCACCCCCTCCTCTGAATACCAGGGTCGTGGCATGGAGATACCCTTGCTGACTGATTGCATTGGTTATGGAATCTCTTACAGATGTGGACATGAGCAGGGAATGGGGAATGACAGTACACATCCCATGAATGTGTAATACCCGTCATCTAGTTCAGGAGTCACATCGCTGCACAGCAGGTGCAGCCACCACTCACACACCTGGAATTAGGAGGTGTATAGTAGTATTGTAGTCAAAGGAGGGCCTTGGGATATATGTCTGTGGGTGCGTATGTGGCCATAAGGTGGTATGCAGCCACATACTACATTGCTTTACTGTCCTTCCGGACAGCAGGGATATCAAGTTGCTGGCAGGTATTGATGGAGATGTGCTTTATGGGGGCATATCTTGACCCTGTAGCCCAGGTGATAAATATAAGGCAATGATCAGTGACTGAATCATGCAGACCACCAGAGTGATGTTCCTTGTCCTCTGTGTCCATGCCCACACTGTCTATGAGGGAGTGTGTGTGTTCCCAGGTGTGCTTCCTAACTGAGACACATAAGGCATTGGTCATAGTATGCTGTTTCTGCAGGTCATAGACATCGTTATGTAGGAATCACAACCTGCAACGTTGATGCTACTGGTTGCTCGTGGTACACACAGTGCTCACATCACTGTGGAATGTTGTTTCACGGTAGTATATAGAGGAGACAGATAGTGGTACTTAGCTATGAAGAGAGACACCAACACCTCTATGTAGGCCCAGTCCTTTCCCAGCATCACAGAGTGTACTCTGGGAGGTCTTTTGTGTAATTCCATATGTGCACTGCCAACCATGTTACTGACATGGCATGTGGGGTGTGAGGTGATATTCCTACCTCTACATAATTAGATCTAGATGGGAGGCTACAGATGTTCACGTGTGCATAAGGTAGCCCTGTGTAGATAAGCCAGAGATGGTTTGAGTCACCTGTAGTTCAGTAGTAGGACCAGCATTACACTGTATGGCCCCTGATAGCAACAGGTGAGAACAGACCACATTGTAGGTGCAGGACAGTGGGGAAGGGGCAAGTGACAGTGAGAACAGGAACAAAGACACAAGTCACCGCTGAACGTGCATGTGACATCCATCGATTAGAGATCCCAGTGGGATACATTACTATACAAATCTGTCGTGGGTCAGGTGTCTAATGCATGGGAACAAGATTCCTCAAATGGTGGCATTTCAGGGTAGATGGAATGTATGGATGCAGTGGAGTCATCAGCACAAAGTGATCAGAATAAGGAGCCTGGCCTCTGTGTGAGCATAGCAGGTTACATGCAGTGCATGGCATATGTAGGAGATGGAAGGCATAGGATTACAGGATATCCCAGGAATGTCAGATTATGGTAGAAAGGGGGTGAGAGCTTGGAGTAGCACTCCACAAGGGTCACAGCAGGGGTCAGACCTTGGATAGGCAAGGGAGTTCCGCTGACGTGGTGGTGGTGGTGGTCCGCGACAGTGCAATATAAGGTACAGGGAAGTATAGGGGTCATTATGTGTTACAGATGTGGCCGGTAGGCTGGCCTAATTCTAAGGGTCAACACCAGCAGTGCAGAAGGTCATGTGTACATATCTAGTTGCAGCATCAGCGGGTTCAGGATATGTCCCATGGGTAGATCAAAGAAGAGTGGAGGGTGAGATGGAGTACAGTAGAGAGTGTAGACGAGTAAGGACAGAGTGAAGTATTCTGAGGATCAGGGAAGGCATAGTACTCAGCATTGAGTATTAGTGCCCAATGGGGAACTAAGCTGGTAAATCTTATCTATGACTGTGGTGTTATTGGTACCCCATAGTGTCCTCATGTGGGATGTCGCAGTTGTGGTGTGGGCCTGCTTATGGATGATATGATTGCTATGGGTGCTAACATAAGAGATGTGTAATGCTATATCATAGTGTAATGTCATCCATGTGCACAGTGTATCCATTACACCCATCGACTGTGTATCAATAAGGTTTTCTGTGACACCATTCCCTATTGTTATGTGATGTACAATTGTTTTTTCAATGTCGCATAGTTCCACAACATAGGCACAGGGGACTTTGGTTGTATTACTGTTGAACAGAATATATTAACTACGCACACAGTTATGTCTGCATAGCACATGACCTGATGAATGTATGTCTGAAATTATATGTATTCCTCATTATTATATGACATTACTTACATCTGTGTCAGGTACATACTGATGGATTGAGAAATAAATGTGTACATCAATAAAACATGCAGTGTGCATGTGCACAATAGGCCTCCTGTACATTCATCAGGGTTATCAACTAGTAATTTCAGAATAATACAAGTATTGGATCAATGTGTGCTGTGTATACATACATGCATTATTATGATGTATCACTATAACGTGGCTTTCTGCAGCTGTCCCTGTATGTTCCTGAATGCCATAGATGTTGTTGTGTGAGACCTTTGCAGACAAAAAGTGACAGATATGTACAGACATGATTCCCTAGCCATGCACTGACACTGAATGGCGTGTGTGTTGCTGGCACATTACACCCATGAGCAGACGTAGTGCAGTAATACCTCCTATCTGGTTCTGTCTGTTTCTGTGTGTGGTCCCTCTGCAGTGTTACTATGCATGTGTATGATGAAATGGATACTAATCTGAACATATGGAGAAGACGGCACAGGAAGGCCATTTGGTCTATCAAGCATGCTCATTTCACAGGGTCCACAGCATGCTCTAATGTGTCTGCCCTCCTTCCACACACCTCCCATGCTGCCTACCCATGATCCTAACACTCCACATATGCCTATCCCATCCTCTCTTAAAGCTGCCTACTGTGTTCAACGTCATTATCTCTTCTGGCAGTGCATTCTAGGTGTCCACCTCCCTCTCTGTGTAGTAGTGCTTCCTGACCTCCCTCCTAAACCTCCCACTCTCAATCATGCAACTGTTCCCCTTGGGATTTTGTTGTCACTCATCTTAGAGACCCCTCTCATCAACCTTATATATCCCTTTCAAGTACTGGAGAGTCCCAGTTGTGTTCCCTCTCTCTCCCTCGTGTCTTCCATGGAGTACATGTACAGTGTACTCAACCTCTCCCCTTATTCCTTGCCCTGCTGAGTGTCTATCATGTTTAAAGCCATCCTCTGGACCTTCTCCAACAGGTTGATGTCCTTTTTGGTGTGTGGTACACAATGTAACTCTGTCTTAGTGTGTGTCCGTATCATACCATGTTCACCTCTGACACTGGAGATACACAAGACATATGCACATCAAGGCACTGGCAGTATGTATAGATGTGTGTATATATATATATTGTACATGAATGTTGTGTGACAGCCTTATTGTGATGCATTCAAGGCTGTGTTATGACACATCTGTGGTACAGTGTGCCCTGTACATGTAACGTGACATGATAGACCGTGGCAATGCTGCCATGTCCTTGTTTACACCACATAATGATGATGTAATTGTTTACACTAGTCATTTGTACTGTACAGAGGTGTATGTATCAGTGTGCAGCAATAACATTCACCCCTCATCCACACAGGGACCACACAGGCTGGGGGATACAGTTGAACCTGCACTGCCACATTGATAGTCAATTCCATTCCATAAAGGTGTCATGTTGTTAATCTTGTATTGCTATATTGTATACACAGACATAAATGACAGCACCAGCACCAGGCGTGGTTGTGGCCACCACAATGGCTGTATTTTAATGAATTTACATATACATGACACAAGCAAATATCATGTAACAATGCCCAACAGGTCAGTATTCAGTCAGGTGTCCCCGGCCTTTACTGATAATCATGGTTGTGTCTTTGTTTGCCACACGCGCAGACTGCCACGAACACTGTTGTATGTCCTAGGATACTCAGAAGCACTCCTGAATCATTCAATCACATGCTCATCATACAAACATAGCTGTTCCTTGTCTCTCTGGTGGTGGCGAGGGTGTGCGAGGCTTGGGTGTGCTGCCACCACTGCCGTTATCATCATTATCATGACCATATAAATCAGGCATAGTCATGTTGTGTGATATGGCAATATTGTGTAGGATGCAGCATGCAAGGATTATTCTGCATGCCTTTTCTGGTTGATACTGCAATATACCTCCTGATTTATCGAGACGTTGAAATCTCATCTTGAGTATACCAAATGTCCTTTCAATTACTGTTCTCATGGCCACATGACTGACATTGAATCGGTCTTCCTGTGGTGTCTGTGGGTTGTGCACAGGTATCATGAGCCATGTCCTGAGTGGATATCCACTGTCACCTATGGATAAATGAAACACATTATGAGCCACATAATACATATGCTGTGCCACTGTAATGTACAGGTGAACACATTTACACATCTACATCGATAAGGACACAGTCATACATTCCATGTATTGTCGTATGCATGTGTCATTGTTCTTGTTTAGGTATATCACCAAGCACTCAGTGGCCGAGAGAAGGTGTGTGAAGGGGGAATTTGCAGGAGGGGAAGGCAAAAGGGCGGTAGGGAAATGTGTGTCAGGACCTGCCCCCTCCAGAATGCTGTGGACCCTGCCTGCAACAGGCATAGGTCAAGCATGAACAGGAGGGAAGCAGGTTGTATAGCGTGAGACTTAGGGCACATAAGAATGGAAACGAGGGGGAAGAGAAGAGTCTGCTAGGGCATGTCTGCTCCAGTATGCTGTGGACCCTGCCTATACAAGGCAGTCATAGAGCACAGCAGGAGGGAGGGAGGCAGGTAGTAGACAGCATACCTAGATTGTGACAGGAGGGATGTAGGCAGTGCTTGGGAGTAGCCATCAGACTGACTAAGACAGAGGGAGGTGGGAGAGAAGAGGGGCTGAGACCCAGCCCTCTCAGGATACAACGGGGTGGGAGCAGGAGTTGAGAAAGGTTTTTCCCTAGGTTCAGGACATGACCAGGATGCAGAGCACCCTGCCAGGGGCCAAGGCAAAGCAATGGTGACTGTGTATTAATGGTATTCTGATGTAGAGAGGAGGGGACCAGGGGGGTGGGAGTTAAGTGGCATGGAAGATGTGCTGGGGGTGAGGATGCATGGGGAGGCTTTTGCAGGTCAGAGGTGTGCATGAATCTGAAGCATGCCCATGGGGTAACAGGCTAAGGAGGAGTGTAGCAGAAGCAGCTAGCAGAAAGGTCATGTAAGGCAGAGCCAAGGGAGTGGGAGGGGGAGGAGTGTCGTATGTGGGGTGGGAGGGAGTTCCAGATATTGGGGATGTGATGGGAGATTCATGATTGGCTGACTAGGGTGTTACAATAGGGATCTAGCAGGGTGTGAGTGTCAGAGGTTATGAGGGATTTGGAGGAAGGCGGGCAGGAGGGAGGGAGGGAGCATGGGGGCGTAGGAAGAGGTACAGTAAGCCGGTGTTCTGATGTTAGCTTAGCACAGTGAGCCATGTTTCAGTTAGCAGGTGAGGGGAAGCACAGAGCACAGTAAAGGTCACAATGATGTGTCTGAGATGGGGCATCAGGAATGAATTGACAGAAGGTGTTGACCAGACCGTCCAATCTTGTAAGGTGAGACATGAGTGCAGCACTACAGACCACTTCACAGTAGTCAGAAATGCGTAGGATCATGCTCTGGACCTGTTCTCACCAGGCAATAGGAGGTATGCAATTACGGTTCCTGTACAGGACTCCAGACATGGGATGCAGTCCTGTCCAAATGGGGTCAATGTGGCCAGAGACGGTGAGGTGTTGGGCAGCACAAACACCAGGTATATGTAGGATGGGTGTTCCTCAAGGATGGGCACATCTTGAGTTTGGAGAGGGGGTAAGGAGTACTGCCTAGAGAGTCTCTGTCTAGTGGTAGAGTTCATGGAGACTGTCATTTTTGCATTTAGGAATGGTTGATGTGAGGTAAACCAGAGCTGAACTTGGTGGATGTCATGCTGTAAAGTGGCCCCATATAGGGCACCATATGTCCTGAGTGCTCATCCATGTGCCATGTCTCATTATGGGGGTGTGGGGGTGGCATATGAGAGTGACACGTGACATATGGGTCAGTGGAGGTCAGGAAGGGACAGCACGACAGGACTTGATAATGTGTGATAGACAATGATATTGGATGCAGCACAGCATGACATCATGAATAGCTACCTAGTAACAGTCCACATGTACATAGATACATAGATACATAGATACATAGATACATAGACAGTGTCGGCAGAGAAGGGCCTATGGCCCACCCAGTCTACCCATTTGAGCTTGTAAGTTCAGTTTGTTTTCCTAGAAGTCTGTTGCCCCTTACCCCTGACCTCCAGAATTCCTTTATGTCTATCCCATGCATTCTTAAATCCTGTGATTGTTTCAGCCCCACCACTTCCTCTGGCAGGGTGTTCCACTTGTCCACCACCCGTTCTGTGAAGAAATTCTTTCTCATGTTTCCTCTGATCGATCCTCCCTCCAACTTCTTCCCATGGCCTCTAGTCCTGGAACATCTTTTTCGCTTAAAAATAGTGTTTTCCTGCACCCTGTTCCTCCCTGTAAGATACTTGTATGTCTCTATCATATCCCCTCTCTCCCTCCTCTCCTCCAGGGAGTACATGTTCAATTCCTTCAACCTGTCTTCATAGGACTTGTGATGCAATCCATGCACCATCTTTGTTGCCCTCCTCTGAACCTTCTCTACCCTGTCTATGTCCTTACGTAGGTATGGTTATTATGTAGTGGCCATGATGAGTTTGTACTATACTATGCATAACTGACAAATGTGTTAATTATGAATATGACATGTGGTCATAGCCAGTGGCAATGCAGACAGATGATGGCTACATTGCTGAGACATGTGACGCATCTGTTTAACAATATGCCATGCATGGACAGTCATATTTCCCATATGCCTTACACAGTGACCATTCAATGAAACATGCCATTGAACTTTGCACATAGCAGTTGTTAACAATGTGGTTGGTGTAATCATGATAACCGCTGGTAATTGAACATAGAATGACTATTACATACATGCGTGAAATTATGGATGTCATGTTCCACTTTTTCACGCACGCACAGAGAAACGTGCATATTCTATGCATGTGCGCAATCACATGCATATTCACAATGCACGTGCGTGAAAAATGTGAGGCCTGCTTATACAACTTGAAGTCACAGTAGCTGGTGTTCATCTGTGTATTTGAGCATCAACATGTCCATCAGACACCCTAACTTTTCTGACACTGAGACTGCCATGCTCCTGTATGGTCTCAGGATGTACAGGGGTATACTGCTGTCCCCTGGTAAGAGGGCACACACCCCCAAGGCAAGGGACAAGGTGTGGGGAAAGATTGCCAGGAGAATGAAGGCATCAACAGGTGTTTCTAGAACTGTGAACCAGCTAAAGCACCGTTGGAGTGACCTCCAGCACTGTGATCCAGCAATCGCCAACCTAGTCAAGTGGCAGTGGGAACACTGCAGACAGTGTTGAAGGTAAAGGTTAAGTCCCCACTTTCCCATTTGCAGGTTATAACTGCTGGCCATCAGTGGGCACTGTTCCCCAACACCCAATTCCTGCTTTGCTTCCACTGGCTCTGATTCCTATCTCAGGGTCTCCCACTCTACCGCTACAGCTCTACCTCATTCTTTCCTCCTAAAACTCTCTCCCCCTGCCATCCATGTCCATCACTCTCCGTCTCGCTCCCCTCCCTATCCTTCTCCTCCTCTTAATATTTCTTACCTCCCCCAGAGGCGCTAGATGCCCGATGGCGGGCTGTTCTTATGCTCCCATTTATCTGCATGCAATCCACCCCTCTTCTCCCCTTGCCCCTCCTCCCCCCTCTGCTTTCACTCACGCATTCTGCAACACTGTCTATCACAGTTTGTATGGACATCCTCTCACTCCCCCCCGCCCCCTCAAGCATCCTATCATGCTTGCTTTCCATGTCTGTGCCACCCTCCCTATCCCCTGTACCACTACACCCCACCATCCCCCCAACTCCAACCGTCGGAAACTCTCTTTCTGCCACTTACTCCCAAGAGCAGCTCTCCTCCTCCTGCTCCTGTCTGGCAACATCCATCCCAATCCGGGTCTGGCCACACTGGTCCCCCCTTGAAATCCGCTGGACTCCGTATCGCATCTATGAACATTTGTAGTCTCCTTAAAAAACTGGATGCACTACAATGCTGGGTGATGGATCACAAACCAGATGTGGTTGCCTTGGTTGAAACCTGGCTGTCTGACTTGACCTCTAACTCCCAGGTCTTTCTCCCTGGCTACACCCTCCACCGGCTGGACAGGTCCGGTAGGAGAGGTGGTGGTTGTGCCTTCTATGTAAGGACCCACTCATTGGACTGGCCCTTCTCCCCTGACCTTGACCATAATGCCCATGCCCTACACTAAAGCTATCCCCTGACCCGTGAAGTCCCATCTTTCTGACTACAGCCCTACATACCTCCAAAGAACCAATTGCAGGTGCTGCCCACTAATTGACTATCTCACCTCCTTACCCAACCCTCTGACCAAATCCTGGTGGGTGACTTAAACATTAATTGGCTCTGCCCCTCATCCTCTTCCTCCCGCGAGGCTTTTGCTGCTATTGACCTAAGCCAACTAGTCTCCCAGCCCACAAGAATTAACCCCAGAAGGGGCTCTGGCACACTCCTAGATGTAGTCCTCACTAACAGACCAAGCCGCATCCACAATATCCAAATACTCCCTGACTGCCTTAGTGACCATTCCCCTGTTCTCTTTAACTGGGCTTCCTCTCTGCCCAAGCCCACAGTTCTAACCTCCTTTCGGAGGCGACTTAGACCTTATGGGCTGAAAGACCTAAAGCATTACCTCACACATACAGACTGGTCTCCATTGCTAAACACACCAAACGTTGACACGGCGCTGGCCTTCTTTGTCAACACCTTCAACTCTGCCTGTGACATCTTCACACCTATGACTGCCCGTAGGGCCAGAGTAAGACATGCCCCATGGTTCACCCCTGCCCTGCAACTCCTTTTTAAGCAGCGGGACAACCTGTGGCACCTTGCTGTTGCCACTGGCCGCCTTGCTGATAGACAGACTTATGCTGCAGCTCAGAACAGGTGCACCTGGGCTATCCGCAAAGCAAAGGCTGTGTACTACCAAGCCTCCCTTACCTCCTCCTGGGGGAACCCCAGGTCCTTCTGGGACAACGTCAAGCAACTGAATGGTCATTCTCGGTCCCCCCCTCCTGAACTTCTCAACGTCAATGGTTCTGTCTACTCTGATCCTGCCCTCATTGCCACTCATCTCAATAACTCCTTTACTGATCTTAGCCCAGTGCTCCAGGGCAATTTCTTCAGTCCCCAACCCCCCAGGTCCGCACCCTCCATCACTTGCCCCTTGTTCCACCTGCGCTGTGTCACTACTCAAGAGGTCAGGCCATACCTGCTTAAAGCATTAAAGGGTAACTCCATCGGGAACGACTCCCTTGACCCTTGTCTCCTACGTCAGGTCCTGGACCAGGTCATCTCGCCTATCACCTGCATCTTTAACAAATCCCTCTGCCTTGGACAATTCCCCGCTGTCTGGAGGGTTGCCACAGTCACCCCTATTCACAAAGGTGGTGACAGAACTCTTCCAGGTAACTACCGGCCTATCTCAATCCTACCCCCCCTCTCTAAGGCCTTGGAGAAAATTGTGGCCACTCAAATCTCTGGCTACCTCTCTAAGTACAATGTTCTCTGCCCAGAACAACATGGGTTCAGAGCTGGCCATAGTACCAATACAGCTCTCCTGGGTTCGCACTTCCTCCACGCAGCATTGGGCGCTGGCTCCATGGCTGGTGCGGTCTTCATTGACCTGTCTAAAGCCTTTGATACCGTGTCGCATCCTCTCCTGTTAACCACCCTTGACCACCTAGGCTTTGCTGGTCCAATCACCTGGTGTGCCAGTTATCTCTCAGCTCGCTCTCAACGTGTGAGAAAGTTAGTGGAACTCTCTCTGGCACCTGCCCGATCCGCTCTGGAGTCCCCCAGGGCTCTATCCTTGGACCCCTTCTCTTCTCCCTCTTCCTCAACTCGCTACCCAGCAGATGCGCAGGTAAAATCCTGCTCTAT
Source organism: Neoceratodus forsteri (assembly GCA_016271365.2). Taxonomy (NCBI): domain Eukaryota; kingdom Metazoa; phylum Chordata; order Ceratodontiformes; family Ceratodontidae; genus Neoceratodus; species Neoceratodus forsteri. The sequence continues at coordinate 1,321,967,487 of CM028132.1, forward strand.
GCTGACGATGCAGTCCTCATCGCCTCTGACAGTAACCCCTTGTCACTTCAGAATTCTCTCCAGCTTGCCTACGATTCTGCTGAAACCTGGTTCACTGAGCACCGACTCATAATCAACCTAAAGAAAACCAAATCCATGCTCTTCTGCCACTCCCAAAATAAATCCAGCAATTTTCCCCTCGCTATTCACTCCTCCCTCAATATCCCCATCGAACGTGTACAGTCCTATAAATATCTTGGCTTAATCTTTGATCCAGCCCTCTCCTTCCATGGCCACATCTCCGTCCTGAACACCACCGCCAACACACGGCTGGGCATTCTCTACCGGCACAAAAAATGTCTCCCCCCTGACGCCCTCCACTTAGCTGTCACCTCCTCTGTCATATCTCTCTTATAAACTATGGCCTTCCGGTCTATGGGGCTGCCGATCTGGCGGCCCTGTGCAAGGTTCGCCTTATACTTAACAAAGCCTGCAGACTTATAACCGGTGCCCTAGACTTACCCACACCTGTCAGCTGTACTCCTTGGCTACCCTACTCAGCCTGGATGAGCGGCTCATGTATCAAACCTGCCAACTCACCTATAAAGCCCTCCATGGCCTATCCCTCCCCGGCTTATCTGACTCAATACGCGGGCCAATCCCCTGTGAACACCTGCAGCTCATCCAAATCAACACTGATCATTCAGAGAGCCAGGACCTCATAAGGCCAAGGACATTCCCTTACAAGTGCCCTCCTGGTTTAACTCACTACCTGCGTTATCGCGAATCTCCGTTGTTAGAAAGCACTTTAAGCGCGGTCTTAGAGACCACCTGCTAGTCTCACATGGATGCGCTGCCACTAACTAACTTTTTCCCCTCCTCCGACAAGCCTGCGAGCAGCACTCCCCCACCCACTCCTCCACCCTGGCTCTCCCTTTCTGTCTTCTCCCTAGTCCCCACTCCCCTCTTACCCCCCATTCTCCTTTACATCTCTCCCCACTAACCCTCATCCTGTCTATTTACTCTACACTAGCATTGGAACCAACTGTGCCTACTATGTTACTTGCTTGAACTTGTATTATCTGTTGTCTTCTGTGTCACTGTCTGTCCTTCATGTGACGAGGTACCTTTGTAAATGAGCCGCTGGCTCAAAGGTTGTTAAACTGATGTTCAAATAAATAAATAAAATAAATAAGGTAGGTATACATTCTAAACTGGCTTATATCAATGCTTGAATCTGTAATAATGATAGACATTTGACAGGTGCACTATTGAAGTGTATAGTTAATTGGTATATAATGTATCTTACATTGCACATATTAACACAATGGGACGTCATATTAGGGTTAGTTGTATAGATTGATAGATGGATAGAGATACATGATGTATAGTTGACTGTGCAGTGACATGGGTTGTTAGAGACATTGATGGCTGGATATGCAGATAGGTAGTCAGACCAGGGGTCGATCTTAACATTGTTTTACTAGCCCAAACAGTAGTGTAAATTGACCAGGGCTAATGCAGCTAACTCTCTACTAGCCCGTCTTGACTAGTGCAGATTTTCATGCCTGTTAGTGAAGTTAAAATTGTCTCTACTTTAGCGTCCTCTAGTCTTCATGCTAATCTCTCTCAATGTTCCAGATGGCCAGGTGTGATTAACAGCTCATTAAGAGATGCAATTATCTGGCAGTTCAAGAGAGGGATCCCACAAAAGTCTCAATGTGAGTCATTATCACTCCACTGTTAAGACTTTCAGCTAGTGTTCAGGGTGTGATCAAGGGTAGAGTGCTAAGTCACTAGGTTCCAGTTTTCTGAATGTGTCTAACAATTTGTCCAATATTATTAAGACTAGTGCCCCTCATTTCACTAAATTTTGAGTGTTTGTATCCAACATTTCAGTGACAAAATGCAAAGAGGTAAACAGGATCGGCCCTGCAGGTGGTGGGTTTTATCCCAGCCCCACCGTAACTTCCCTCTCCCCTCCATATCTCTTAACTCTGTTCTTTCCCTGGACACCACTGCAGACCAGACTCTGAAGTGACCATCCACAGATCCATAGCTGCCATTACTGGAAAGTGTAGGGGGTCCACAGCTCTGCTCCATGCCAGCCATCACCATCCATATAGTTCCACCCTTATCCCACTCAGCATGTCCTTTCAGCCTAAAAATGAAGCTTTGGATCACATGTGTACAAAAATAAACCTTGATAAAATACATAATTTGAAACCTTGAAATAGGCATTCCTGCAGTGCATAGATCATCCTATACAGAAATATAAATAGTATAGTGTTATGCCTGTGTACTGTTTTCCCTGGGCTGATGAAAGGACAATGTTAAAGAAAAATCTGTTATTGTTGGGGTAGAACATATTAAAATCAATGCTTTTACAAATAAAAATGTCTGTTTTCTATTTCCCATGCCTCTTAACTTTGTCTAGCCCCCACCCTAAAGAAATCTAAGATGTGCTCCTGGCTCACTTGAGACTGTACAAAAACTTTCAAAAGTGCAGGTCTCCAGTTGACTATAGGGTGGGGACTGAGAGTGTCTTTCTCTGCCTGACTCTGTTCATTACCCTGTGGGTGGTGGTGACAGTGTGATGAGGTATATGATGATGACAGCTACTGTGTTCACAGAGCTAGGACTGCTTGATTGAACATTTGCTGTTGTGATATCCTCTCTCTGTTTGGTGTGGGGGGGGCAGAAAGAGAAAGAAAGGAGGCTATGGTACAAAACAAGGGGAGGGGTTCACTGTAATGGCATTGCAGTCTTTTTTATGCTGGAGAGCTGGAAGCAATGTGAAAGCAGGATAAATGTGCAATAGTCAGATTATTTCTTGGCTTTGCTTGCATTGTTTCCTGTATAAGTGATCTAAATTTTACCATTATAATTAAGGGCTAGTGCAACCATCTGCTGGCTAGTGCAATTTTGAATCAACTTGCCCTGCTGGCTAGTGCAAAAAAAGGTTAAGGTTGACCCCTGCAGTCAGACAGACAGACATATAGGTTGATAGATATGTAGAAGGGCGCATGGATAGATAGGTAGATATGTTGATGGATGGATGGCTACATGGACTGAGTCAGGGATAGTGGTCCTGGATAATACTTTGAAGCTGTCTAATGTGATGAACTGTGCATCATCTGATATGTGTACAACGTGATATATACATGTCCACAGGGTCAAAGATTGTTCAAAACACAGAGCTGTTGTCAAACCACTGTCACTGCGGCCTGATGTAGTCTGTAAGGTCTAATATAACATGTTACTGTGTACATGTGCATGCATCTGACATCTGAACTGATCAGCACACCATTGTGACATGGGTATACAAGGTTTTAACACTATCATTCTATCATCTGTACAGCACCGGATATAAGTGGTGAGAACCAGCCATCAAGATCAAGGCAATCAGCAACAAGAACATCCCAGCAACAAGGTGAGTACATGTTTCAGCTGTTATACCGTAGCATTGCCACATTGCTGCATCGATATACACAGGATCATGTGACAGTAATGTTGGTGTACCTCACCATGTACATTAAGCTACTGACAATGTGTGCAGCTATATTGACAGAGCACCCAATATACCATAGCAATGGTATGTCTGTCAGTGGCGTTGACCATGACACAGGACTGCTTTGTGTGCTGTGCACCAGTCCAATACAGCAGGACCATTGGCTGTACCTGTATGTTTGCAAATACACCCCACAACACATCAGAGGCCTGGGCCTTGTACAGCATGTCTGTGCACACCACCCAACATTGACAGTCCGGGACTTGTCCAGAATATCTGTGCACACCACCCCACATGTACAGCCTGGGCCTTGTCCAGTATGTCTGTGCACACCACCCCATATGTACAGCCTGGGCCTTGTCCAGTATGTCACTGTACCGCCCATCCCACATGTACAGCCTGGGCCTTGTCCAGCATGTCTGGGCACGTCACCACACATTGTCAGCCTGAGCCTTGAACAGTGTGTCTGTGCACACCACCCCACGTGTACAGCCTGGGCCTTGTCCAGTATGTCACTCTACCCCCCCCCACATGTTCAACCTGGGCCTTGTCCAGCATGTCTGAGCACACCACCCCACATTGTCAGACTGGGCCTTGTACAGCATGTCTGTGCAAACCACCCCACATGAAGATCCTGGGCATAGTCCAGTATATCGGTGCACACCACTCCACATGTACAGCCTGGGCCTTGTCCAGCATGTCACTGTTACCCCCCCCACATGTAAAGCCTGGGCGTTGTCCAGCATGTCTGTGCACGCCACCTCACATTGTCAGCCTCGGCTTTGTCCAGTGTGTCTGTGCACACCACCCCACATTGTCAGCCTGGGACTTGTCCAGTGTGTCTGTGTAGACCACCCCACATGTACAGCCTGGGCCTTGTCCAGTATGTCACTGTACCCCCCCCCACATATACAGCCTGGGCCTTGTCCAGCATGTCTGTGCACATTACCCCACATTGTCAGCCTGGGCCTTGTCCAGAGTGTCTGTGCACACCATCCCACATGTACAGCCTGGGCCTTGTCCAGTATGTCACTGTACCCCCCACATGTACAGCCTGGGCCTTGTCCAGCATGTCTGTGCACATGACCACACATTGTCAGCCTGGGCCTTGTCTAGTGTGTCTGTGCATACCACCCCACATGTACAGCCTGGGCCTTGTCCAGTACGTCACTGTACCCTCCCCACATATACAGCCTGGGCCTTGTCCAGCATGTCTGTGCACTCCAGCCCACATGTACTGCCTGGGCCTTGTCCAGTATGTCACTGTACCCCCCCCAACATGTACTGCCTGGCCTTGTCCAGTATGTCTGTGCACACCACTCCACATGTACAGCCTGGGCCTTGACCAACATGTCTGTGCACACCTCTCCACATGTACAGCCTGGGCCTTGTCCAACATGTCTGTGCACACCACCCCACATTGTCAGCCTGGGCCTTGTCCGGTGTGTCTGTGCACAACACCCCACATGTACAGACTGGGCCTTGTCCAGTATGTCACTCTACCTCCCACCCCACAAGTACAACCTGGGCCTTGTCCAGCATGTCTGTGCACACCACCCCACATTGTCAGCCTGGGCCTTGTCCAGTATGTCACTGTACCCCCCACCCCACATGTACAGCCTGGGTCCTGTCCAGCATGTCTGTGCACACAACACCACATGTACAGCAAGGGCCTTGTCTAGCATGTCTGTGCACTCCACCCCACATGTACAGCCTGTGTCTTGTCCAGTATGTCTGTGCACACCACCCCCACATGAACAGCCTGGGCCTTGTTCAGTATGTCACTGTACCCAACCCCATGTACAGCCTGGTCCTTGTCCAGCATGTCTGTGCACACCACCCCACATGTACAGCATGGGGCTTGTCCAGCATGTCACTGCCCCCCCCCACAAGTACAGCATGGGCCTTGTCCAGCATATCTGTGCACACCATCCCACATTTACAGCCTGGGCCTTGTCCAGTATGTCACTGTACCCCCCCACATGTACAGCCTGGGCCTTGTCCAGTATGCTTGTGCACATCACCTCACATTGTCAGCCTGGGCCTTGTCTAGTGTGTCTGTGCATAACACCTAATGCATGCAGCCTGGGCCTTGTCCAGTACGGGCCATCAGGCCCTCCACATATACAGCCTGGGCCTTGTCCAGCATGTCTGTGCACTCCAGCCCACATTTACAGCCTGGGCCTTGTCCAGTATGTCACTGTACTGTCCCCAACATGTACAGCCTGGGCCTTGTCCAGCATGTCTGTGCACTCAATCCCACATGTACTGCCTGGCCTTGTCCAGTATGTCTGTGCACACCACTCCACATGTACAGCCTGGGCCTTGACCAGCATGTCTGTGCACACCTCTCCACATGTACAGCCTGGGCCTTGTCCAGCATGTCTGTGCACACCACCCCACATTGTCAGTCTGGGCCTTGTCCGGTGTGTCTGTGCACAACACCTCACATGTACAGACTGGGCCTTGTCCAGTATGTCACTCTACCTCCAACCCCACAAGTACAGCCTGGGCCTTGTCCAGCATGTCTGTGCACACCACCCACATTGTCAGCCTGGGCCTTGTCCAGTATGTCACTGCTTCCCCACCCATGTACAGCCTGGGTCCTGTCCAGCATGTCTGTGCACACCACACCACATGTACTGCAAGGGCCTTGTCCAGCATGTCTGTGCACTCCACCCCACATGTACAGCCTGGGTCTTGTCCAGTATGTCTGTGCACACCACCCCACATGAACAGCCTGGGCCTTGTCCAGTATGTCACTGTACCCCCCCCATGTACAGCCTGGTCCTTGTCCAGCATGTCTGTGCACACCACCCCACATGTACAGCATGGGGCTTGTCCAGCAGGTCACTGCCCATCCCCCCTCTTGTACAGCCTGGGCCTTGTCCAGCATATCTGTGCACACCATCCAACATGTACAGCCTGGGCCTTGTCCAGTATGTCACTGTATCTCCCCACATGTACAGCCTGGGCCTTGTCCAGTATGTCTGTGCACATCACCCCACATTGTCAGCCTGGGCCTTGTCTAGTGTGTCTGTGCACACAACCCCACGTGTACAGCCTGGGCCTTGTCCAGTACGTCACTGTACCCCCACACATGTACAGCCTGGGACTTGTCCAGCATGTCTGTGCACTCCAGCCCACATGTACTGCCTGGGCCTTGTCCAGTATGTCACTGTACCCCCCCCAACATGTACAGCCTGGACCTTGTCCAGCATGTCTGTGCACTCAATCCCACATGTACTGCCTGGCCTTGTCCAGTATGTCTGTGCACACCACTCCACATGTACAGCCTGGGCCTTGACAAGCATGTCTGTGCACACCACCACACATTATCAGCCTGGGCCTTGTCCAGTATGTCACTGTGCCCCCCACCCCACATGTACAGCCTGGGTCCTGTCCAGCATGTCTGTGCACACCACACCACATGTACAGCAAGGGCCTTGTCCAGCATGTCTGTGCACTCCACCCCACATGTACAGACTGGGTCTTGTCCAGTATGTCTGTGCACACCACCCCACATGAACAGCCTGGGCCTTGTCCAGTATGTCACTGTACCCCCCCCATGTACAGCCTGGTCCTTGTCCAGCATGTCTGTGCACACAACCCCACATGTACAGCATGGGGCTTGCCCAGCAGGTCACTGCCCCCCCCATGTACAGCCTGGGCCTTGTCCAGCATATCTGTGCACACCATCCCACATGTACAGCCTGGGCCTTGTCCAGTATTTCACTGTATCTCCCCACATGTACAGCCTGGGCCTTGTCCAGTATGTCTGCACATCACCCGCATTGTCAGCCTGGGCCTTGTCTGGTGTGTCTGCACACAACCACGATGTACAGCCTGGGCCTTGTCCAGTCGTCACTGTACCCCCACACATGTACAGCCTGGGACTTGTCCAGCATGTCACTGTACCCCCCATGTATAGCCTGGTCCTTGTCCAGCATGTCTGTGCACACAACCACATGTACAGCATGAGGCTTGTAACATCATGTCACTGCCCCCTACAAGTACAGCCTGGGCCTTGTCCAGCATATCTGTGCACACCATCCCACATTTACAGCCTGGGCCTTGTCCAGTATGTCACTGTACCCCCACATGCAGCGTGGAGCCTTGTCCAGTATGTCTGTGCACATCACCCCACATTGTCAGCCTGAGCCTTGTCTAGTGTGTCTGTGCATACCACCCCACGTGTACAGCCTGGGCCTTGTCCAGTACGTCACTGTACCCCCCCTCCACATATACAGCCTGGGCCTTGTCCAGCATGTCTGTGCACTCCAGCCCACATTTACAGCCTGGGCCTTGTCCAGTATGTCACTGTACCCCCCCCCAACATGTACAGCCTGGGCCTTGTCCAGCATGTCTGTGCACTCAATCCCACATGTACAGCCTGGGCCTTGACCAGCATGTCTGTGCACACCTCTCCACATGTACAGCCTGGGCCTTGTCCAGCATGTCTGTGCCACACCACACCTTATTGTCAGTGTGGGCCTTGTCCGGTGTGTCTGAGCACAACACTCCACATGTACAGACTGGGCCTTGTCCAGTATGTCACTCTGCCTCCCACCCCACAAGTACAGCCTGGGCCTTGTCCAGCATGTCTGTACACCACCAACATTGTCAGCCTGGGCCTTGTCCAGTATGTCTGTACCCCCCACCCCACATGTACAGCCTGGGTCCTGTCCAGCATGTCTGTGCACACCACACCACATGTACAGCAAGGGCCTTGTCCAGCATGTCTGTGCACTCCACCCCACATGTACAGCCTGTGTCTTGTCCAGTATGTCTGTGCACACCACCCCACATGAACAGCCTGGGCCTTGTCCAGTATTTCACTGTACCCCCCCATGTACAGCCTGGTCCTTGTCCAGCATGTCTGAGACACCACCTCACATGTACAGCATGGGGCTTGTCCAGCATGTCACTGCCGGCCCCCCCTCATGTACAGCCTGGGCCTTGTCCAGCATATCTGTGCACACCATCCCACATGTACAGCCTGGGCCTTGACCAGTATGTCACTGTACCCCCCCACATGTACAGCCTGAGCCTTGTCCAGTATGTCTGTGCACATCACCCCACATTGTCAGCCTGAGCCTTGTCTAGTGTGTCTGTGCATACCACCCCACATGAACAGCCTGGGCCTTGTCCAGTCGTCACTGTCCCCCCTCCACATATACAGCCTGGGCCTTGTCCAGCATGTCTGTGCACGCCAGCCCACATTTACAGCCTGGGCCTTGTCCAGTATGTCACTGTACCCCCCCCAACATGTACAGCCTGGCCTTGTCCAGCATGTCTGTGCACTCAATCCCACATGTACTGCCTGGCCTTGTCCAGTATGTCTGTGCACACCACTCCACATGTACAGCCTGGGCCTTGACCAGCATGTCTGTGCACACCTCTCCACATGTACAGCCTGGGCCTTGTCCAGCATGTCTGTGCACACCACCCCACATTGTCAGTCTGGGCCTTGTCCGGTGTGTCTGTGCACAACACCCCACATGTACAGACTGGGCCTTGTCCAGTATGTCACTCTACCTCCCACCCCACAAGTACAGCCTGGGCCATGTCCAGCATGTCTGTGCACACCACCCCACATTGTCAGCCTGGGCCTTGTCCAGTGTGTCACTGTACCCCCCACCCCACATGTACAGCCTGGGTCCTGTCCAGCATGTCTGTGCACTCCATCCCACATGTACAGCCTGGGTCTTGTCCAGTATGTCTGTGCACACCACCCCACATGAACAGCCTGGGCCTAGTCCAGTATGTCACTGTACCCCCCCATGTACAGCCTGGTCCTTGTCCAGCATGTCTGTGCACACCACCCCACATGTACAGCATGGGGCTTGTCCAGCATGTCACTGCCGGCCCCCCCTCATGTACAGCCTGGGCCTTGTCCAGCATATCTGTGCACACCATCCCACATGTATCAGCCTGGGCCTTGTCCAGTATGTCACTGTATCTCCCCACATGTACAGCCTGGGCCTTGTCCAGTATGTCTGTGCACATCACCCCACATTGTCAGCCTGGGCCTTGTCTAGTGTGTCTGTGCACACCACCCCACGTGTACAGCCTGGGCCTTGTCCAGTACGTCACTGTACCCCCACACATGTACAGCCTGGGACTTGTCCAGCATGTCTGTGCACTCCAGCCCACATGTACTGCCTGGGCCTTGTCCAGTATGTCACTGTACCCCCCCCAACATGTACAGCCTGGGCCTTGTCCAGCATGTCTGTGCACATTACCCCACATTGTCAGCCTGCTCCTTGTCCAGAGTGTCTGTGCACACCATCCCACATGTACAGCCTGGGCCTTGTCCAGTATGTCACTGTACCCCCCCACATGTACAGCCTGGGCCTTGTCCAGCATGTCTGTGCACATGACCACACATTGTCAGCCTGGGCCTTGTCTAGTGTGTCTGTGCATACCACCCCACATGTACAGCCTGGGCCTTGTCCAGTACGTCACTGTACCTTCCCCCCCCCACATATACAGCCTGGGCCTTGTCCAGCTTGTCTGTGCACTCCAGCCCACATGTACTGCCTGGGCCTTGTCCAGTATGTCACTGTACCCCCCCCAACATGTACTGCCTGGCCTTGTCCAGTATGTCTGTGCACACCACTCCACATGTACAGCCTGGGCCTTGACCAACATGTCTGTGCACACCTCTCCACATGTACAGCCTGGGCCTTGTCCAGCATGTCTGTGCACACCACCCCACATTGTCAGCCTGGGCCTTGTCCGGTGTGTCTGTGCACAACACCCCACATGTACAGACTGGGCCTTGTCCAGTATGTCACTCAACCTCCCACCCCACAAGTACAGCCTGGGCCTTGTCAGCATGTCTGTCACACCACCCCACATTGTCAGCCTGGGCCTTGTCCAGTATGTCACTCTTCCCCACCCCACATGTTGCAGCCTGGGTCCTGTCCAGCATGTCTGTGCACACAACACCCATGTACAGCAAGGGCCTTGTCTAGCATGTCTGTGCACTCCACCACATGTACAGCCTGTGTCTTGTCCAGTATGTCTGTGCACACCACCCCCATGAACAGCCTGGGCGCATGTTCAGTATGTCACTGTACCCAACCCCATGTACAGCCTGGTCCTTGTCCAGCATGTCTGTGCACACCACCCCACATGTACAGCATGGGGCTTGTCCAGCATGCCACTGCCCCCCCCCACAAGTACAGCATGGGCCTTGTCCAGCATATCTGTGCACACCATCCCACATTTACAGCCTGGGCCTTGTCCAGTATGTCACTGTACCCCCCCACATGTACAGCCTGGGCCTTGTCCAGTATGTCTGTGCACATCACCTCACATTGTCAGCCTGGGCCTTGTCTAGTGTGTCTGTGCATAACACCCCACGTGTACAGCCTGGGCCTTGTCCAGTACGTCACTGTACCCCCCCTCCACATATACAGCCTGGGCCTTGTCCAGCATGTCTGTGCACTCCAGCCCACATTTACAGCCTGGGCCTTGTCCAGTATGTCACTGTACTGTCCCCAACATGTACAGCCTGGGCCTTGTCCAGCATGTCTGTGCACTCAATCCCACATGTACTGCCTGGCCTTGTCCAGTATGTCTGTGCACACCACTCCACATGTACAGCCTGGGCCTTGACCAGCATGTCAGTGCACACCTCTCCCACATGTACAGCCTGGGCCTTGTCCAGCATGTCTGTGCACACCACCCCACATTGTCAGTCTGGCCTTGTCCGGTGTGTCTGTGCATCAACCCACATGTACAGACTGGGCCTTGTCCAGTATGTCACTCTACCTCCAACCCCACAAGTACAGCCTGGGCCTTGTCCAGCATGTCTGTACACACCACCCACATTGTCAGCCTGGGCCTTGTCCAGTATGTCACTGTACCCCCACCCCATGTACAGCCTGGGTCCTGTCCAGCATGTCTGTGCACCACACCACATGTACAGCAAGGGCCTTGTCAGCATGTCTGTGCACTCCACCCACATGTACAGCCTGGGTCTTGTCCAGTATGTCTGTACACACCACCCACATGAACAGCCTGGGCCTTGTCCAGTATGTCACTGTACCCCATGCCAGCCTGGTCCTTGTCCAGCATGTCTGTACACCACCCCACACATGTACAGCATGGGGCTTGTCCAGCAGGTCACTGCCCATCCCCCTCTTGCATCAGCCTGGGCCTTGTCCAGCCTTATCTGTGCACACCATCCAACATGTACAGCCTGGGCCTTGTCAGTATGTCACTGTATCTCCCCACATGTACAGCCTGGGCCTTGTCCAGTATGTCTGTGCACATCACCCACATTGTCAGCTGGGCCTTTGTCTGGTGTCTGTACACAACCCCGCGTCTACAGCCTGGGCCTTGTCCAGTACACCTCTGTACCCCCCACATGTGCAGCCTGGGACTTGTCCAGCATGTCTACGACTCCAGCCCACATGTACTGCCTGGGCCTTGTCCAGTATGTCACTGTACCCCCCCCAACATGTACAGCCTGGACCTTGTCCAGCATGTCTGTGCACTCAATCCCACATGTACTGCCTGGCCTTGTCCAGTATGTCTGTGCACACCACTCCACATGTACAGCCTGGGCCTTGACAAGCATGTCTGTGCACACCACCACACATTATCAGCCTGGGCCTTGTCCAGTATGTCACTGTGCCCCCCACCCCACATGTACAGCCTGGGTCCTGTCCAGCATGTCTGTGCACACCACACCACATGTACAGCAAGGGCCTTGTCCAGCATGTCTGTGCACTCCACCCCACATGTACAGACTGGGTCTTGTCCAGTATGTCTGTGCACACCACCCCACATGAACAGCCTGGGCCTTGTCCAGTATGTCACTGTACCCCCCCCATGTACAGCCTGGTCCTTGTCCAGCATGTCTGTGCACACCACCCCATGTGCACAGCATGGGGGGCTTGTCCAGCAGCTCACCCCCATGTACAGCCTGGGCCTGTCCAGCATATCTGTGCACACCATCCCACATGTACAGCCTGGGCCTTGTCCAGTATTTCACTGTATCTCCCCACATGTACAGCCTGGGCCTTGTCCAGTATGTCTGTGCACATCACCCACATTGTCAGCCTGGGCCTTGTCTAGTGTGTCTATGCACACAACCCACGTGGTACAGCCTGGCCTTGTCATGGTCGTCACTGTACCCCCAACATGTACAGCCTGGGACTTGTCCAGCATGTCACTGTACCCCATGTATAGCCTGGTCCTTGTCCAGCATGTCTGTGCACACAACCCCACATGTACAGCATGGGGCTTGTCCAGCATGTCACTGCCCCCCCCCACAAAGTACAGCCTGGGCCTTGTCCAGCATATCTGTGCACACCATCCCACATTTACAGCCTGGGCCTTGTCCAGTATGTCACTGTACCCCCCCACATGTACAGCGTGAGCCTTGTCCAGTATGTCTGTGCACATCACCCCACATTGTCAGCCTGAGCCTTGTCTAGTGTGTCTGTGCATACCACCCCACGTGTACAGCCTGGGCCTTGTCCAGTACGTCACTGTACCCCCCCTCCACATATACAGCCTGGGCCTTTTCCAGCATGTCTGTGCACTCCAGCCCACATTTACAGCCTGGGCCTTGTCCAGTATGTCACTGTACCCCCCCCAACATGTACAGCCTGGGCCTTGTCCAGCATGTCTGTGCACTCAATCCCACATGTTCAGCCTGGGCCTTGACCAGCATGTCTGTGCACACCTCTCCACATGTACAGCCTGGGCCTTGTCCAGCATGTCTGTGCACACCACCGCACATTGTCAGTGTGGGCCTTGTCCGGTGTGTCTGAGCACAACACTCCACATGTACAGACTGGGCCTTGTCCAGTATGTCACTCTACCTCCCACCCCACAAGTACAGCCTGGGCCTTGTCCAGCATGTCTGAGCACACCACCCAACTTTGTCAGCCTGGGCCTTGTCCGGTATGTCACTGTACCCCCCACCCCACATGTACAGCCTGGGTCCTGTCCAGCATGTCTGTGCACACCACACCACATGTACAGCAAGGGCCTTGTCCAGCATGTCTGTGCACTCCACCCCACATGTACAGCCTGTGTCTTGTCCAGTATGTCTGTGCACCACCCCACATGAACAGCCTGGGCCTTGTCCAGTATTCACTGTACCCCCATGTACAGCCTGGTCCTTTCCAGCATGTCTGAGACACCACCTCACATGTACAGCATGGGGCTTTGTCAACATGTCACTGCCGGCCCCCCCTCATGTACAGCCTGGGCCTTGTCCAGCATATCTGTGCACACCATCCCACATGTACAGCCTGGGCCTTGACCAGTATGTCACTGTACCCCCCCACATGTACAGCCTGAGCCTTGTCCAGTATGTCTGTGCACATCACCCCACATTGTCAGCCTGAGCCTTGTCTAGTGTGTCTGTGCATACCACCCCACATGAACAGCCTGGGCCTTGTCCAGTACGTCACTGTACCCCCCCTCCACATATACAGCCTGGGCCTTGTCCAGCATGTCTGTGCACGCCAACCCACATTTACAGCCTGGGCCTTGTCCAGTATGTCACTGTACCCCCCCCAACATGTACAGCCTGGCCTTGTCCAGCATGTCTGTGCACTCAATCCCACATGTACTGCCTGGCCTTGTCCAGTATGTCTGTGCACACCACTCCACATGTACAGCCTGGGCCTTGACCAGCATGTCTGTGCACACCTCTCCATCATGTACAGCCTGGGCCTTGTCCAGCATGTCTGTGCACACCACCCCACATTGTCAGTCTGGGCCTTGTCCGGTGTGTGCTGCACAACACCCACATGTACAGACTGGGCCTTGTCCAGTATGTCACTCTACCTCCCACCCACAAGTACAGCACTGGCCATGTCCAGCATGTCTGTGCACACCCCACATTGTCAGCCTGGGCCTTGTCCGGTATGTCACTGTACCCCCACCCACATGTACAGCCTGGGTCCTGTCCAGCATGTCTGTGCACTCCATCCCACATGTACAGCCTGGGCCTTGTCTAGTGTGTCTGTGCATACCACCCCACATGTACAGCCTGGGCCTTGTCCAGTACGTCACTGTACCCTCCCCCCCCACATATACAGCCTGGGCCTTGTCCAGCATGTCTGTGCACTCCAGCCCACATGTACTGCCTGGGCCTTGTCCAGTATGTCACTGTACCCCCCCCAACATGTACTGCCTGGCCTTGTCCAGTATGTCTGTGCACACCACTCCACATGTACAGCCTGGGCCTTGACCAACATGTCTGTGCACACCTCTCCACATGTACAGCCTGGGCCTTGTCCAGCATGTCTGTGCACACCACCCCACATTGTCAGCCTGGGCCTTGTCCGGTGTGTCTGTGCACAACACCCCACATGTACAGACTGGGCCTTGTCCAGTATGTCACTCTACCTCCCACCCCACAAGTACAGCCTGGGCCTTGTCCAGCATGTCTGTGCACACCACCCCACATTGTCAGCCTGGGCCTTCCAGTATGTCACTACCCCCCACCCACATGTGTACAGCCTGGGTCCTGTCCAGCATGTCTGTACACAACACCACATGTACAGCAAGGGCCTTGTCTAGCATGTCTGTGCACTCCACCCCACATGTACAGCCTGTGTCTTGTCCAGTATGTCTGTGCACACCACCCCCACATGAACAGCCTGGGCCTTGTTCAGTATGTCACTGTACCCAACCCCATGTACAGCTTGGTCCTTGTCCAGCATGTCTGTGCACACCACCCCACATGTACAGCATGGGGCTTGTCCAGCATGTCACTGCCCCCCCCCACAAGTACAGCATGGGCCTTGTCCAGCATATCTGTGCACACCATCCCACATTTACAGCCTGGGCCTTGTCCAGTATGTCACTATACCCCCACATGTACAGCCTGGGCCTTGTCCAGTATGCTCTGTGCACATCACCTCACATTGTCAGCGCCTGGGCCTTGTCTAGTGTGTCTGCAGAACACACCCCACGCACTACACCTCTGGCCTGGTCCAGCACGCCACTGTACCCCTCCACACATATATACAGCCTGGGCCTTGTCCAGCATGTCTGTGCACTCAGCCCACATTTACAGCCTGGGCCTTGTCCAGTATGTCACTGTACTGTCCCCAACATATACAGCCTGGGCCTTGTCCAGCATGTCTGCACTCAATCCCACATGTACTGCCTGGCCTTGTCCGGTATGTCTGTCACACCACTCCACATGTACAGCCTGGGCCATAGAGCCAGCATGTCTGTGCCACGTCTGCATGTACAGCTGGGCCTTGTCCAGCATGTCTGTGCACACACCACCCCACATTGTCAGTCTGGGCCTTGTCCCGGTGTGTCTGTGCACAACACCCCACATGTACAGAACTGGGCCTTGTCCAGTATGTCACTCTACCTCCAACCCCACAAGTACAGCCTGGGCCTTGTCCAGCATGTCTGTGCACACCACCCCACATTGTCAGCCTGGGCCTTGTCCAGTATGTCACTGTACCCCCCACCCCACATGTACAGCCTGGGTCCTGTCCAGCATGTCTGTGCACACCACACCACATGTACAGCAAGGGCCTTGTCCAGCATGTCTGTGCACTCCACCCCACATGTACAGCCTGGGTCTTGTCCAGTATGTCTGTGCACACCACCCCACATGAACAGCCTGGGCCTTGTCCAGTATGTCACTGTACCCCCCCCATGTACAGCCTGGTCCTTGTCCAGCATGTCTGTGCACACCACCCCACATGTACAGCATGGGGCTTGTCCAGCAGGTCACTGCCCATCCCCCCTCTTGTACAGCCTGGGCCTTGTCCAGCATATCTGTGCACACCATCCAACATGTACAGCCTGGGCCTTGTCCAGTATGTCACTGTATCTCCCCACATGTACAGCCTGGGCCTTGTCCAGTATGTCTGTGCACATCACCCCACATTGTCAGCCTGGGCCTTGTCTAGTGTGTCTGTGCACACAACCCCACGTGTACAGCCTGGGCCTTGTCCAGTACGTCACTGTACCCCCACACATGTACAGCCTGGGACTTGTCCAGCATGTCTGTGCACTCCAGCCCACATGTACTGCCTGGGCCTTGTCCAGTATGTCACTGTACCCCCCCCAACATGTACAGCCTGGACCTTGTCCAGCATGTCTGTGCACTCAATCCCACATGTACTGCCTGGCCTTGTCCCAGTATGTCCGTCACACCACTCCACATGTACAGCCTGGGCCTTGACAAGCATGTCTGTGCACACCACCACACATTATCAGCCTGGGCCTTGTCCAGTATGTCCACTATGCTTCCCCACCCACATGTACAGCCTGGGTCCTGTCCAGCATGTCTGTGCACACCACACCACATGTACAGCAAGGCCTTGTCCAGCATGTCTGTGCACTCCACCCACACATGCACAGACTGGGTCTTGTCCAGTATGTCTGTGCACACCACCCCACATGAACAGCCTGGGCCTTGTCCAGTATGTCACTGTACCCCCCCCATGTACAGCCTGGTCCTTGTCCAGCATGTCTGTGCACACCACCCCACATGTACAGCATGGGGCTTGTCCAGCAGGTCACTGCCCCCCCCATGTACAGCCTGGGCCTTGTCCAGCATATCTGTGCACACCATCCCACATGTACAGCCTGGGCCTTGTCCAGTATTTCACTGTATCTCCCCACATGTACAGCCTGGGCCTTGTCCAGTATGTCTGTGCACATCACCCCGCATTGTCAGCCTGGGCCTTGTCTAGTGTGTCTGTGCACACAACCCCACGTGTACAGCCTGGGCCTTGTCCAGTACGTCACTGTACCCCCACACATGTACAGCCTGGGACTTGTCCAGCATGTCACTGTACCCCCCCCCATGTATAGCCTGGTCCTTGTCCAGCATGTCTGTGCACACAACCCCACATGTACAGCATGGGGCTTGTCCAACATGTCACCGCCCCCACAAGTACAGCCTGGGCCTTGTCCAGCATATCTGTGCACCATCCCACATTTACAGCCTGGGCCTTGTCCAGTATGTCACTGTACCCCCACATGTACAGCGTGAGCCTTGTCCAGTATGTCTGTGCACATCACCCCACATTGTCAGCCTGAGCCTTGTCTAGTGTGTCTGCGCATACACCCCACATGTACAGCCTGGGCCTTGTCCAGTGCGTCACTGTACCCTCCCCACATATACAGCCTGGGCCTTGTCCAGCTTGTCTGTGCCACTCCAGCCCATGTACTGCCTGGGCCTTGTCCAGTGTGTCACTGTACCCCCCAACATGTACAGCCTGGGCCTGTCTCAGCATGTCTGTGCACTCAATCCCACATGTTCCAGCCTGGGCCTTGACCAGCATGTCTGTACACATATCTCTCCACATGTACAGCCTGGGCCTTGTCCAGCATGTCTATGCTCACCACCGCACATTGTCAGTAATGGGCCTTGTCCGGTGTGTCTGAGCACAACCCTCCAATGTACGTACAGACAGGGCCTTGTCCAGTATGTCACTCTACCTCCCACCCCACAAGTACAGCCTGGGCCTTGTCAGCATGTCTGTACACACCACCCACATTGTCAGCCTGGGCCTTGTCAGGTATGTCTGAACCCCACCCCATGTACAGCCTGGGTCCTGTCCAGCATGTCTGTGCACACCAACCACATGTACAGCAAGGGCCTTGTCCAGCATATCTGTGCCTCCACCCACATGTACAGCCTGTGTCTTGTCCAGTATGTCTGTGCACACCACCCCACATGAACAGCCTGGGCCTTGTCCAGTATTTCACTGAATACCCCCCATGCAGCCTGGTCCTTGTCCAGCATGTCTGAGACACCACCCACATGTACAGCATGGGGCTTGTCAACATATCCTGCCCCCACAAGTACAGCATGGGCCTTGTCCCCATATCTGTGCACACCATCCCATGTACAGCCTGGGCCTTGACCAGTATGTCACTGCCCCCACAGCAGCATAGCCCAATCCAGTATGTCTGTCACATCACCCATTGTCAGCTGAGCCACATCTAGTGTGTCTGTACATACCACCCCACATGAACAGCCTGGGCCTTGTCAATCGTCACTGTACCCACCTCCACATATACAGCCTGGGCCTTGTCAGCATGTCTGTGCCGCTAACCCACGGTACAGCCTGGGCCTTGTCGTATGTCCTGTACCCCCAACATGGCAGCCTGGACTTATCCAGCATGTCTGTGCACTCAATCCCACATGCTGCCTGGCCTTGTCCAGTATGTCTGTACACACCCTCCACATGTACAGCCTGGGCCTTGACCAGCATGTCTGTGCACACCTCTCCATCACACAGCCTGGGCCTTGTCCGCGCCATGCACACCACCCCACATTGTCCGTCTGGGCCTTGTCGGTGTCTGTGCACAACCCCCATGTACAGACTGGGCCTTGTCCAGTAGCACACTCCTCCACCCACAAGTACAGCCTGGGCCATGTCAGCATGTCTGTGCACACCACCCCACGTGTCAGCCTGGGCCTTCTCCAGTATGTCACTGTACCACCCCATGTACAGCCTGGGTCCCATCAGCATGTCTGTGCCTCCACCCACATGTACAGCCTGGGTCGCCAGTATCCTGTGCACCTGCCATACATTTGCACACTTTGCATTTCATAATATGCTCTCACTTCACTTTGTCCAGCATGTGTGAATTTTCTGAACACAAGACAGTTGCATTGTGGGGATGCACAATAATTCTGTGGACTGTGTGTGAGTACTGCGCGCATGACTGAGTGCTCCATTAATTCTGAGGGACTTTGCATTTCATGTTACGCTCTCATTTCACTTCGTCAGCACTGGGGAATTTTCTGGACACAAGATAGTTGCATTTTGGGATTGGGAATTCTGGCGAGTCTGGTAAATATTTTTGGAGCTTCAGTAATGTTTACTTTCTGTCATGCTATCGTGAAGTATTTGTCAAAAAGCAGGACTGAGCACTGCAATTATACTGTGCTAAACTACATGTGTGCAGTCTGTCTTCTTTCCTGTGTGTGCAGACACTGTCCAGTGTCAAGCACTGTTCATGTGATGGTATCAAGAATAAATATAAGAATATATATTGTATATTTTATTTGTACCATCAATGGCAACAGACAAAGTTATATGTTTTCAGACATCTTGGGCCAGTGTGCACCTCAATCACTTGTCACACAGATACAGTGCACATGACTTTGCGGAAATAGCACAAAAAATCATGCTTTTAAACAAACCATACCCAACATACATAAAATATTGCTGAGGCACCCAAAATATTTTATGGTGTACAGACATGTTCAAGTCAGAATATATAACAGGTCCTGCAGTCCACTGCCACCACACTGTGCTACCACTGGTGCCGTGTTGTGTTATGGTGTACATCAACTTGCTGCAAAACTGACACTGTCAGTGTAAACTAGAAAGACATATTCAAGAACAAATAATGAAAAGAAGGAATGTTGTAGTACAGTGTGGTGGCAGTGAACTGGACCTTATATATTTTCTGACTTTATAATGTCTGTACACCTTGAAGTATTTTGGGTGCATCAGCAATACTTCATGTCTGTTAGATACGGTTTGTTGAAAAGCAGGATTTTTGGTTGCTATGATCTCCTAACAAAATATAAGTTACATATTCTTATCTTTATTCTTTATACCATAAACACAGCAACAAGTCAGACAGCAATCAGCATATATATATTTGCAAGAAGCTGGGCAGTGTCTGCAGTACATACACACACAGGAAAAAAGACTGACTGCACAAATGCAGTTTAGCACAGTATACTTGCACTGCTCAGTCTGCTTTTCCACAAACACTCTGTGACAGAAAATAAACATTAATGAGGCAGCAAAACAATGCACGCATGCGTGCGCACACACACACACACACACACACACACACACACACACACACTTAACAGAAAGTACCAGGGGGCCAGAATACAAAGTTTCACACTTATGGAAGACAACAAAAAAAGGGCATAATTGCATACAAGGGTTGGGGATGGTGGAGGAATACATTTTATAACAAAGCAAGGAAGGTGTGGGGGGGGCACATGGTGTGAGGAAAAAAACTAATGTGGGATCCCATGGTGATCAAGCAGCAGTTCCAACATGGACATAATTTGTAACTGATGTCCCTCTATGTGATCCAGCCACTGCTCAACTGCACTCAGCCTCTCATTGTTCTCATCAACAGCACTCCAGAGAACTGCCAAGTCAGCCTGCCTTACACGCATTTAGCTAGGGGTCCAGACATTCTATAGGCTGACCTGCTGGTGGTGGTGGTGGTGATGGGAGGGTGCTGATGGAGCAGCAGGTGCTGCTCTGGCCCTCCTCTTCTTAGGGCTGCTGCCATGCACAGAAGGGCCAGGAGGTGCAGCCATGGCCTGTTCTGTAGTAGTCTGCCACTACAGCTGGTGGTGATTAAGCATATGAGTGCACTGTCCCCCAGTCCCCAGGTGAGTCCCCACGGGGACCACAGCGCACCTTCACCTCACATAGGCACCACTTGACCACACTGCTGTCCCTTCCAACAGAGTCAAAAAACTGCCAAACAACTGAGGTGTGGGGAGGACCAGGCACAGGCAGGGGAGGGCCAGATGAACTGGCAGCCAGCTGGTCACAGTGCTCAGCAGGGATAGGATCCGCACCTGTGCCCAGGGGCGCAGGCACATCCTGCTCCAGAGGACCTGGTGCTGGATGTGGTGGTCGTGGTTCAACTGCCTCAGAGTCAGGAGGCAGTGCTAGTCCTGCTTCTGGGGGGGGCACTTAGAATTTTTGATTGGTCCAACAGGAACCAGTGGCCATGTCCCCCACACATGCACACTGTATGACGCCTACCAGTAGCATGCTCTCCTAGAGCTGCCCCCGCCCCAGACATTCCCTCATCCTGGTCCATCTCTCATACTGCGCTCCCTCAGTCCGAGCAATGACTACTCACACTGTCACACAACACACACACACACAGTCACACAGACACAGACAAACAACTAATTACTTATAAAGGTAAGAAAAATACATTTACAGAAAGAACAAATTAAGTAAAAAAAGAGTACAGAAAAGACAAAAAAATGTAGCTTTTAAAAAAGCCGTTGGGTCTAAAAATCTCCAAGTCTCAGCAGTGACAAAACAACACACTCCTCTCTCTACATCTGCACAGGAGAAAGTGAAAGTGCCTGCTTGTATGACTCACTTCCTTCCTGCCTGGCTAAAGAGCATGTGACTTACAGTGCTGAAAGCCATGTGATGTGTGGGGGGGCTGCCAAATCTGAAACACAAAGTGGATCACTTAGAATCGTAATGAGGAATGCGAAATCCACTGAAAACAATGACTCTGCCTTACTTTGCATTGCCATTCCGCCTTAACGCAAAGTGGTAATGACAAGTCGGAGTGAGCACTTTGCATTGCCCACTCCATGTAGCAGATTGGCAATGCAGAGTGCCCATTTCACGTTCACTTCACCAGCAGAAATTAAATTCACAGCATCTCTAATTGTTTTGCTCTTTGTCACATTGAAACCCAGCTACCATACCCTTGACCACTCCTCGAGTTCTCAGGTCTCTGCTCATCCCCCCCCCCACCGGAGTGTCCACCGTATGGCAGATTTTGTTTTCATCAAACAAAGACGGAGACCTTCCCTTCCAGCTCCTCTGCAGTGTCACTTATAAAGACATTTAAAGGGGCACTGTCAGCTTTTTCTTCCATTTATGATGCCCTTGTAGTTGTGTGCATGTTTAACAGAGCTTGACGCGGTGTCTGTTCCGATTCAGTGAACAGTACATAGTGTGCCTTTTTAGTGTCTATTTTTGCTAAAAAAAGACTGTTGGTCTTCCCGACTGAAATACCATGATCTGCTCCATACTGCGCAGCCCCGATATTGAGGCAGTAGTAAATGATGCAGTCTCATGCATGGATGAGGTCAGCAATTAGAGAGGGGTATGAAAGAAAAGCAATTCTTAATAGTATTGACTATACTGACTTCTGCAATGTCATTCTTTTATAAAGCCAAGAGATAATTTCTACAGAATTGATATCTGAAAAGTGAAACCGGGACTCCTCCCATGTGCGGCACCGCTCATGCACAGAGTCCCAGTTTCACTTTTCAAATATCAATTTCTGTAGAAATCTGCACTTGGTTTTACAAAAGAATGACATTGCAGAAGTCACTATAGTCACTACCTTGTTTTTCTTCATATCCCTCCCGAATCACCAACCTCATCCATGCATGAGTCTGTGTCATTCACTGCCACTTAAATGTCGGGGCTGTGAGGTACAAAGTGGACCACGGTATTTCAGTGAGAATGACCAACAGTCATTGTTTTAGCAAAAATAGACATAAAATAGGCACATTATGCACTGTACACTGAATCGGAAAAAACACTGAGTCAAGCTCTGTTAAACAGGCACACAACTACAAGGGTGCTATAAACTGAAGAAAAAGCTGACAGTGCCACTTTAATAGGACTGGTCTCAGCAGTGATGCCTAAGGCACCCCACTGGTCACCCTCTCTTCTCTTTTCACCACCTCCCTCTGTCACCTATCCACTATCCAGTTTCTGATCTGGCTTACCACTTTTGGACCCACTCCTACTGTATGTTACTCAGCTTGCTTACTAGGTTACTTTGTGGAATGGTGTCAAAAGCCTTACTGGACTCTAGGTAGGCAATGTCCACTACGCCATCCTGATCTAATTCAGTTCGGCTCGGTTCAGTTCAGTAAAATGTATTAATAGACTCATTACATGTCTTTTCAATTTAAAAAAAATACGTACATAACATAAAAATAGTGCAATATATAAATTTACGTATGAACATACTTAATTAAAATGTTCTTTGTTCGTAATGGCATCAGGTTTATATACAGGTAGTTGTACAGCTTGAGGCGTGGGCATCAATTGTGCCACTGTTCTAAAATAGTAAAATATACCTGGTTCTCTACAAGGTTGATAAAGAGTCAGCAGGTGGTATTGTACAGAAGCAATGCTGCATGTGCATGTGCTTTTCACAAGTCATTAAGTCACTGAGCTCTTAGTGGTTGTCTGCACAGTGCAAGAATTCAGGCTAGTGCACAGTGATGTCCATGATTATTCTCCATCGCTCATCACTTAAAATAGTGACCTGACACTTGGCACCACTACACTTCTACCATGGAGCCTCCTATGAATGTTACCTTATTGCTACTTTACCCAGCCTTTACCTTTCTCTGCAATGGCAACTGAAGTGTATGACTGGAAAAATGTATGGAGATGACTTCGACAAAATATGTCAACATTCTACAATTTCACAAAAGCTCATAAGATTCTACTTTACTTACTGAGGTTATTTTGGAATCTTTTAGCTGCTTATAACTTGGTCAGCCTTTTGGGCAAGAAATTAGAGATGACAAACACATTCTTTTTTTTTCCCCATATTGTTTCTTCTCCTGGCTGGCAGTTCATCTCTCTCAGGATAGACCCTTTCACAGGAATATACCCTATTCAGGCTGAACCTAGCCATAATTCAGTTGGCTACTGTTTGTTCCTCAACATTTTATCCCTCCCATCTCCCTTGGTATCAGCCTCACACAGCCAGTTTCCCCTGTGGCAGGAGCAACCTCCCTGGCCCAGCCACAGGGGTTGCTATGTTGGTGAAGGATTTATGTGATAATGGCGATTGCAGAATAGTGATCGCTGTTAGGGTGAATGGAAATCACCCCCAAACAATTTTGGTGATGTAGTCCCTGGTGCACAGCAAAAGGGCACTGGGGACTTACATTTCAATTGTAAATGCATAGGGCCGCACGTCCCGCACCCCTCTACACAAGGATTCTTAACTCCAGGGGGGGTGCATGTTGGGGGGTGCAAAACCCCCCAAAAAATATTCGGGATGGGCTCAACAAAAGACTCCTGCACCTGGACCGTAACCCAGCATCATTTAGACCCCAGCCCTGAGCCCACCCACCATGCCACAGGAGCAGCTTGGCAGCTCACCACAGTGCCACCCCTTACAATCCCTTCCTCTCATCCCACCCCTCGTTCAGCATGCTTGCTCCCCCATATGCATATACATGTAGCGAGAGGATGATGTTATATTCAGGAACCCCCCATCCAGTCGCCTTCCCTCATTGCTCTAATATGAGGCACTGTGATTGAGTCGCCGTTGTGGTAGGTGCCCAGTCGCAGTCACCGAACTCACAGGATACCGTTGGGGGAAATGACCACCAACCCTCCCTGACTAAGATGAACTAGTGAGCATCTGTTATCTTGGCCATGGCCTGCCTGCTAACATTATGTCCCATGCCGGCTTCTGAACCCATGTCATCAGCATGACTGCATAATGCACTGCTGCTGGGTCATGAAGGTGGCCTCAAAGCATAATATTTAGAGTCAATGAACCTAACAAAGTTGGTAATATTGCATTCTGTAGTGCAGTTCACATAATTGCAAAGTGTAATTTAAAAAGTTCAGAACATTTGAGGCTTATAACTTGGTCACCTTTAAAGATGAAGATCTGAAACCATTGTACACTTGTATGGCCCTTGACAAAATCATACTACCAGATTTGGTGCAATTTGGGCAAATACTTATTAAATAAGATGGAAATAATTGAAATTATATTTCTGGCAACATTTCATGGAAATTAAATAAGAATTTCAACAGAATTTTCTGGTGGAAGAGAAATTTCACCCAGTCCTAAACATACACCACCTGTGATATACCCACCACATCACCCCCCATTACTGGTGAGCACACAGGAGGTAACACACATGTAGCATTGTAGGTGAGTATACAACAGACCATCACACCTGGAAGACAAATGGATCGTACTATGCAGACAACACCCATTGTACAACACATCTAACAGTCAGGGTCAGGATGGGTTTTT
Organism: Neoceratodus forsteri; assembly: GCA_016271365.2. Classification (NCBI taxonomy): domain Eukaryota; kingdom Metazoa; phylum Chordata; order Ceratodontiformes; family Ceratodontidae; genus Neoceratodus; species Neoceratodus forsteri. Next base: position 1,321,992,784 of record CM028132.1, read on the forward strand.
AATGGCACAACCACCATGTCAATAAGGCTGCAATCAATGAACATCAAAAGGAAAGGGGACCTGGTGACACACACATTCATGCAAATATGGTAGATAGATTTGATACATTAGCTCAGTGTGTGCCTCCTAACATAATGCAGCATTGCCACAAATACTCCATTTCATTAGACACATGATGGGAGATGCAAGGAGCTGTAGTGGGCAAAAGCAGACCATGAACCCAAGAGAGGGGGATGTAAGAAATTTCAGGGCATCTTGATGTGCTGGGTGAACACTACACTTAGGTACACCACTGCAGACAGGGCATGCAGTGCTGATGTCCCACATGTTTAATGTACTGCAGCCCATACAGGATGCATGCATAGGGCTATGATGGGATGTGTAGGCAGAACAGAGATCTGGAGAATACTCCTGTGCCTGCCCATTTTGCTTGTCCAGCCATGGTCCACGTCTCCACCCCCCGCCCCCGGCATTCAAAACTCACCACCACTGTTGCATGTGTACACACAGGCTCAAATGATGGGTGTGACACATTTGTTGACATGGCTGTGATGGTTCAACTTGGCTGTCATAGCCACCTCCTGGTACACTCATCACCTGTATTGTGTTAACTGTTGAGGTCATTAGTATCTCTGCTGGAATTATAGGCACTTCAGCACTGGACTTACCACCTGTGGCCTGTCAGCTGGGCTATGATGTCTTTGGTACACCTTTCCGGGTCCTCTGCCCTCTTGTTGACCTCGTCACTTGACCAGTCTCTGCCACCCACAGCAATGACAGCCTTGTGTTATTAAGTCCCATGCTTGTCTTATCTCAGACCTGGTCCCTCCCTCTTCAACCTGGTGTTCATAGTCCACATATGCTTGGGTCAGGTAAAGCCTCCTCGTGAGAACATTCATTACCTCTTTCTCCATGAATCATCTTCCATCTTTGTACCTGTATGAAATAGGAGGACAGAATCCATTGAGCGCTAGGTACACACAGCTGAGCACAGAGCTAAGAAGCATTGGTGTGCAGGCCTCTTGTCCCCTTGCCTGGACCTGAACATGTTCCTGACTGTCCGGGTCAAACACACACCTAGCTGCTTGCCTATCACTGCCTCTTGCAATGTGCAGTTACAGCAATAATCTAGTAATGATACAGCATGTACAGAGTCCCATGAAACATCTACTTTGAACCCTCCTGCAATTCCACTTTGGAATCTGGGTGGTGCACTTTGCTCCTTTTATGTGCTCCATGTGCAATTAGGCATACTGATGAATGGATACATTCCAGTAATGACCTGATAATGCAGTTTTTGCCACTGGAATGTGAAAGCAGTTAATTTACAAACTAATTTTGAATATTGCAGATTTGCTCCAAAGCTACCATATTTGTACTAGTGCTAGCGATGAGATTGCACTAGTGCAATGTCCATAGGTGGTGCTGATATGACATCAAAGGTCATGGACTATATCATTATACTGCACAGGCATGTATCCTATACTATTGCACAGTGGTACGGTGTAGATATGCAAAGGGCCTGCACATGTGCCACCCCATGCATGGCATGTGCTGAAGAACCCCTACCCCCGGGAATTATGTATTGCACATTTATGTATTTTTGCAATTAATAAACAAGTAATTGTGTCCTATTTTTTCTTTTCTTTTCAAATCTTGATAGAAAGAGAATAATATTTTCAGAATCAATAACAAATGCTCAGATTGTTTTTACTGTCTTTGTCCAGGAAAGCAACACTGAGCTTCAGTTTGCTCCCGGGTGTGTTTTGGGAGCACAGGGAGGTTAAGTGATTTGCCCTGGTCACACAGTATACAGGCAGTGCATGTTGCAATCAAAACCATTCTGCTGGATGAATGAAGCTTGTTCACAGCACTTGCTTTAACCTTTAGTCCATAGATTCATAGATTCATAGACATGTGAAGGCAGAAAAGGGCCTTCCTGGCCTATCAAGTCTGCCCATTCCCTCTTTCTACCTGTCACCCCCCTCAAGATTCCCCTTGTCCTCCCCTTGATAGCCCTCTGTGTTTGTCCCAGGCCCTCTTGAATCGCTCCGCTGTACTGGCACTCACCATCTCCTCCGGCAGTCTATTCCAGGGCTCAACCACTCTTTCTGTGAAGTAATACTTCTAACATTTCCCCTAAACCTTCCCCTCACCCCTTCAGTTCACATACCCCTAGTTCATGTATCTACCTTCCTGTAAATAAGCTCTTCTCCACTTTATTGAGCCTCTTCACATACTTGAATGTTTAAATCATGTCCCTCTTTCCTTTCTTACCTCAAAGGATAAAATTCAGTTCCCTCAACCTCTCTCATATACCATCCCTCTTAGCCCATGTACCATTTTAGTGGCCCATCTGCACCATTTCCATGCCATCTATGTCCTTTCTTAGATGGGGCCTCCAGAACTGCCAGCTGTTAATTAAAAAACTACAAAGCTGGCCCCATGATGCCAAGCCAGTAGGTACAGAGCAACATTTGCATCTTGTAGACCTGAGTTCACACCTAAAATTATAAGAGAAAAGACTGTAAGAGAAGGAATGGAAAAAGAGAGAAGTTGGTACTGTAACAGCCCCAGAAATCTGTACTGACACAAACACAGCAAGGGTTTAGAAATCCTGATATGGGGCCCCAATACCTGTTGGTACCACAGAGCCAGCTTTGAGATGTGTAGTTTGTGGTGATCAGCTGGCAGTATAGTCTAGAGGATAAACCATCTTGAAGATGGATTGTTTTTACTAACAGTTTGAAATGTAAAGGTGATAACTCACTAGTCAATGCACAAACTGTACAAATAAATGTTTTTATAAATGTAGAAAGTGTTGTAATAACACTTTAAAGCACACTTAATAAAACAGACACTTTCCAATTTAACCTGTCGGATTGTCTGCTACCAAAGCAGGGCCAAGTCCCTTGCTGACGTCATTTCCTGTCAGGAGCCTAAAACACATGGTTGCCCCCAGCCCTTAATTATAGGCAGATTTACATATGAATAACTCTGGATTAAGTCTCACAGATAAACATAATGGCTCACTCAAATTAGCTCTTTATGGGCTTTCAGACACTGAGAAACTTTGAAAATGACAGTTCCTCTTAATTCTTTTATGTCTGGTACAGTACATGTACTCAGCTTGGATGCTGTGTATGTATTACTCTAACCCAATGATTTATATGTTCAGTATTTATTATGCATTATGTACTGTAATTTGCACTCTGGTCAATCATGAAAATGCTTTTTGGTCCATGGAGTAAACAGATTAAATAAACAGATCAAATCAACTAGTGCGAGCAATGGTGGAGAGTGGCACCATGCTAAGACCAGGTGAGCGAGATGGATCTATGTATGGTTTGGTTAGTGTCCTATATGCAGCACTGTTCCATGATAATATACCTCTGGGACACTGTCCCTCAGAAATGTGCACTCTACCTATGTGTCCCTGTTGTGTCCCCTCTGTCCTCTGGGACATGTGCCATTGTATAGCCTGATCTTATGGATACAGGTGTATGGGACCACTCTCACAATTGCTGTCCTTGATGCCCTGTACATTAAAGAACCTGCTGTGGCTCTCCACCTTCCTTTTCAATTTATATTTGAAACCTTTCGTATTACATAAAGTCTCATCCATCTATTGAAGGTGTCTCTTTGGGTTCTGCATGTTATAAGATAACTGTTAACGCTGATGTTATTTTGTTGCATTTGGCAAATCCTTCTACTTCTTTAAAATTGCTTTAGTCAAATACAGTATTTTGTTGCTATATCTTTCTAAAACTTAAATCTTGAGAAAACTAAATTTCTCCCTTTGAATGACTATGTTCATAAGATTGATTTTTCTTTAATGGGCGTCAGTTGGCACCCAAAGAAATAACATATTTGGGCATCAAGTTACCGACCTCTTCATCCCTGACAATTCAAAGGAATTTTACTGATGTGTTAGAGGTAATTAAGGAGGACATTAAACTTGGTGGGCCAGGCTCCCATTGGCATAATGGACATGGGTGAGTGTGCTGAAGATGAATTTCCTCCCTCTCATCTTGTATCCCATGACCACATTGACAGTTATTCTGCCCTTGAAATGGTTCTCTGATTTCCACACTCTAGTTTCTACTTTTACATGGAAGGGCTGCTGCCCTAAACTTTGTTATCTCTGTCTGTCTGCTCTGAAATCCATGGATAGTTTGGCAGCTCCTGACTTCCTGGCCTACTATCATGCAGCTCAGGGCACTAAATGCTTTCAGTGGGCTTCTTAGCCTCCTGAGGTTCCTCCTCTTATGTTCAGCAGTGGTGGAATATTGAGGAAAACTTATGCCATCCAGCAGAGAATTTCTATACAAACCCTTTTGTACAGTTTATTGATTACACATCCTTAAATATTTCTCTTCATGATGCACCCATTGGTACTTCTGTAATTACTTTTAGTCAGCGCTCAAATGGTTACTGAAAACCCCTTGGATAATCCCCTAGATCAGCCTTTGTGGTTTAGTCCTAATTTTACTATTCTGGGGAAACCTTTTCATAAAGATACTTGGTCTCAAAAGGGTATGACTCTGGTTTTATATTTATATTGTAATTATAACTGTTTCTTTTGCCACTTTACATCAGCTGTATGGGTTGGACCCCCAACACTACTGTTTTTACTATCAGATTAGTTATTTGTTGCACACGACACATGGTTCCTTCCCAACTATGTCCAGGTCTGAGCTACTTCTGGTGGAGCTTGGGCACTGTAGCCAGGTTTCCCATGCCATCTCCACAATTTACTGAACCCATCAACAGGTTTGGGCTCATAGATATGGATCTCCTCTGCAGTATTGGTTTTGAGCCCTGGGTTCAAGTCTGGATGAGTAACAATGGACTGACATCTGGACAATATTCATTGTTACCTTAAATATGATGGCCATAGATGTATTCAGTTTAAAATTGTACATGCGTTGTATCATATTCTTTGGAAATTACATAGATGAGGTCTGCAGAACTCATTTATTTGTACCAGATGTAATGGTGATGATGGCACTTTGATACATATTCTTTGGGATTGCCCTAAAGCTTAGCCTTTCTGGTAATGTATTCAGGAAGCAATGGACACAATTTTATTTATTTATTTAGTTTTTGTTTACCGGGTAGGTGCACTAGTCATAAAGATGACTGTTTTCAGCCTCTCTGATGCTTTTACTAAGGAATGTTGCTTGCTAGGGGTTGACTTCCAGGCATTAATGGGTGCCAGGTGATACCATTTTGCTTGAATTACTATTGCAGCTAAAAAACTTATTCTTAGACACTGGATGGATCAGGCCACTCCATCTTTGTCTGAGTGGCATAAGGAGATATTAGATATGCTGAGAATGGAACGTACTTTGGCAACTATGCGCCATTGCTTTCAGCCAAAGAAACCCTCTCCCCAAGTACTTTAGACTGCTTCTCTTCTACTCTTCTGCTCTCGTGTGAGTGTATGGCACCATTTTGTCTGCTTGGACCATGTGGTTCCTGAGTGGTTGAAAGAGAGCAATTGATTGATTTATTTTACCTTGTTATTTGCTTTGCATTGTGCTGAACCGGCAGAGCTTTAGTAGTTACCTTAAGGAGTTTTTTCCCAGTGGTTACATTAAGAACTTTTTCCCAGTTATGGTAACTTTGATGTTTGTGTAATTTTACTTTAATGGCTAGCCTTATGCTACTGCTTGGTCTTAGACTCCTATGACTCAGTTATTACAGTTTACCTCTAAAGCATAAGAAACAGATGTTAGCTGCAGATATTTGTAAATCTAGTGTGCATAGTCTGCTTAGGTGCATGGAATCTGACTGAACTGTGAATTCTGCTGTCTTTTCTTTGTTTCTTCCTCCATTGCTGTGGAGTCCTGCCTGCTCAGTTCCTCTTCCCTCCCTCCCTCCCATTCACTCTCTGTCTCACCTTACAAACCCTCCCTGCATTTACCTCTTTTCTAACTACCTTTACTATCTCCCCAGGCACAGGAGCCACACACAAGCTGCTGGACCATCTTGTGGGTCACTGAGGGCAGGGGCAGCACCCTTGACCACCCTCTCCCCCTTGTTAAGCTACTCTCCTGAGATAGCAAAGAAACCTTCTCCCCAGGTACCTTGGGCTGCTTCTCTTCTCTTCAGCTGTTCTCCTGTGAGTGTATGGTGCCACACTTTGCATGCCACCATTAGCTTTTGCCCACCCCAACCAATCAGCTCATTTTTGCTCCCCTCTAGGCACTGTTGGTTGGTTTGTCATACCCTTCCCTCTGACTTAGGTCATAGACATCTTGGAATCTACTACTATCCTGTCATAGTACTTGGCATTGTCCTAAACATTGTAAGTGTTGGTTTGGTCTGCCTCTCTCTCTTTCTGCTTCAGTGCATATCTGGACTCTTACACTGCTTTGTCCTTGCACTTTGGTTACCGCCGTCTATTTTCCTGTTTCTGGACACTGACCTAGACTGCTTTTTCTCCTTCAGCTCCCAAGAGGTCCTTGCCTTACCTTACCTCTATTGTCATTAGATATTACTTAAGAGACTATGTAGAGTTTTTCCCCACTTAGTCCAACTTTGCCCCCGCACAACACTCGACAGCGGTTGCACCTGACCTCCCTGCTCTCTGTCCTTGACTTGGACTGTCCAAACTCCAGCTCCCAACCCTGTTTATCAAGTATTAAGCAATAGTCAGCTGACCCTACCCTATCCCTCTGTACTATCTGGAACCCCCCCCAAAACTCAGTAACTATCTATGCTCAACAATGGATGTTCATGTTCATGTTCATAAATACATGGCCCTCTTAGCCCTCTTGCTAATTAGCATATCTCCCAGGGACCCTGATAAGAGCTACCAGGATACCAATAACCTTTCCACTGCCATAGCAGTTTTAACCCAAAGACCTGGCACAATGTGTTACATAGTAGATAATAGGTTAGCAGAACTCAGTGAAGTTCTGACCCTTACTAAATAAGAACAGGAACATGGTGAAGTTCTGATTTGTTCTGATTAGTTCTGATTTATTGACAAATATTTGAAAAAAATGCAAAAAAATGCATAAAAGTGATCAAGTTGGTCACATTTGACACAGAGACCCAAAGGAAATAATGTAATGGATTATTTGTATAAGAATTAATGTAAAACTGCTAAATAAAAAAAGCAATCACTAACTACTAACCCCTTCATGGCTGGCCTGTAATGGTGGCATATCCTGCTCGGGTCCATGACATAAGTGTGCTGGGAGAGACAGAGAGACAGAGAGACAGAGAGACAGAGAGAGAAAGACAGAGAGCGAAAGAGAGAGAGAGAGAAATGCAAACATCTATATTGTTAGTATGCCAACCTGTAAAAAAACTAAGATTCCTCTAACTAACATGATGTTCTTCTGATGACTCTCGTCCACATCCACAGGCCAGGGACAAATTTACTGTCTTGACTTGTGACTGTACACAGTACACCGACAACACAGCAGTACACTATCACTTCCTTCCAAGATTACTTGAATGACTCCTACAGTACAGTTAGTGTTAAGTGCCCAAATTCAGCAACTGTTAAGTGTGCCTCAGAATTTTAATTGGAGATGTAGACACATCTGGTGCATAGCCGCACACAGCACAGTCCCACACTGAGGCTGGTTAATGCTTATATGTAATGTAACATGATATACTATAAAACTAATGATAATAAGGAGGAATAATTGGGAATGAGTGATGATGATGATGACACTAGTGTGTAGTTGTTCTTTACATGTGTTGTAGAGTAAACAGCCTGCTATGAGTCACAAAGTCAGATTTTATCCCTGGGCAACCCAGAGCCTGCAGCAGAAGCTAATCAACTTGTATGTTGTTTGTCCAAACAGTATATTTTTTAAATACATGAAATCATGAATAAACATTAACAAGTAATCGTGGTCAGATGGCACAAGTTTCATAGGTTTCATAGGTTGTATCTGAGCATAGAAGACATAGAAACATAGAATCATAGACTTTGATGGCAGAAAAGGACCACTTGGCCCACCCAGTCTGCCCATTTCCCTACCTACTGGATAAGCTGCAGATTTTAGTTAACCAACAGCCTGCTTCCTGCAACCCCGCACTATAATTGCTTTGTGTCTGTCCCAAGCATGTTTGAATTCCCCCCACTGTTTTAGACCCAACGACCTCCTCAGGAAGGCTGTTCCATGTATCCACCACTCTCTCCGTGAAAAAAGAATTTCCTCACATTACCCCTGAGCCGTCCCCCCTCTATCTTTAAACTGTGCCCCCTTGTTCTTACACATCTCTTTTTCTGAAAGATGCTACCCTCCTGGACTTTGTTGATTCCCTTGAGGTACTTGAACGTTTCTATCATGTCCCCCTGTCCCTCCTTTCATCAAGGGTATACATATTAAGCTCTCTCAGTCTCTCTTCATATGGTTTCTGATGTAGACCCTGCACCATTTGAGTTGCCTTCCTCTAGACTGCTTCCATCCTGTCTATGTCCTTGCGTAGATGAGGTCTCCAAAACTGCACACAGTACTCCAGGTGGGGTCTCACCAACTGTCTGTATAGAGGGATAATCACTTCCCTTTTTCTACTTGTGATGCCCCTTCCTATGCATCCCAGTATCTCTCAGCTCTCCTTACTGACTTCTCACATTGCTTCCCCACCTTTAGGTCATCTGATATGACTACTCCCAGGTCCCTTTCCATTTTTGTTGTTGTTAGTACCTCCCCTGCTATTGTGTACTCTTCTCCTGGGTTTTTGTTTCCCAGGTGCATTACTTTGCACTTCTTTGCATTGAATCTAAGTTGCCATATGTCTGACCATTCCTCCAACCTTGCCAAGTCCCTTCTCATCTTTTCTACCCCTCTTGTGTATCAACTCTGTTACAGATCTTTGTGTCATCTGCAAAGAGGCATACCTTTCCCTCCAGACCCTCTGCAATGTCACTTATAAAGATGTTAAAGAGGATTGGACCCAGTACTGAGCCCTGAGGTACTCCACTAGTAACCCCCTTTCTTGAATGTGTTCCATTCACTATTACCTTCTGTGTCCTGTTGTGCAGCCAGTTCGCTACCAGGCTACCAGCCTGGGACCCACTCCAGGCTGGCTAACTTGATTATTAATCTTTTATGCGGGACTGTGTCAAATGCCTTGCTAAAGTCTAGGTAGGCCATATCCACAGCCCTCCCTGGTCTATTACTTTGGTTACCCAGTCAAAGAAATCAATTAGATTAGTCTGACATGACCTTCCTGCTGTAAATCCATGTTGCTTTGGGTCCTGTGCCCTGTGGCCTCTAGGTCTCAACAATTCTTTCTTTCAGAGTGATTCAATCATTTTCCCTACCACTGAGGTCAAACTTACAAGTCTGTAGTTTCCTGCTTCTGCCTTACTCCCACTTTGTAAAGGGAATCACATCTGCCCTCCTCCGTCCTCAGGTACCACCCCATCCTGCCATGATTTGTTAAAAGTGTGGTCAGTGGTGTCACTAGGACCCCTTAGTTCTTTTAGGATTCTGGGGTAAATCCGTCAGGCCCCATTGCTTTGTCCACCTTGAGTTTTAGGAGTTCTTTCAGGACTCTTTCTCCTGTGAATGGACTGGTATCAACCCCTACCCAGAGTGCTTCTATTGTCTAGTTTAGGTAACTGCTCCTCATCTTCTTTTGTGAATACTGAGCAAAGTATTCATTCAGTATCTCTGCCTTTCTACTGTCTCCTCTGCCCACCTCCCTCTCCTTTATTAATCTTCACTGTCCCTCCCTTAAACTTTCTATGCTCCTAATGTACCTATAAAAGGTTTTATCCCCTTTTTGACTGAGTTGGCTATTTTTTCCTTGGTTTGTGCCTTTGCCATTCTGACTGCCTTTCCTACTTCTTTCTGCTTTAATTGATACAGTTCCCTGTCGTGCTCCCTCTGTGATTCCTTATACTTTTTGAATGCAGCCTTTTTCTCCTTAACCTTCCCTGCCACCTCTTTTGAGAACCATAGTGGTTTTTTACTCTGCTTTGTTTTCTTTATTTGTTTTACACAAAGACTTGTTGCCTCTATGATGGCAGTTTTGATTTTTCTCCATTGTTCTTCCACCTCCTATTTGGCCATTTGCTAGTGCATTCTTCAGGTGTTCACCCATTTTGCCACAGTCAGCCCTTCTAAAGTCCAGTATCCTTGTTTTTGTATAGCTTATCTCCATAGTTGTGCTCATTGTGAAGCACACTGTGCAGTGAGTCGCTTGTTCCAGATGTCTACTGACTTCTAAATTTGTGATCCTCTCTCCATTTGAGAGTACCAGGTCTAGTATTGCTCCCTCCCGAGTGGGTTCCAGCACTAGCTGTCTAAGGTCTGCCCCCTGCAGGGCATCGAGAATGACCCTGCTCTTGGATGTGGCTGCAGTACATGTCCTCCAGTTAACATCTGGCATGTTCAGGTCCCCCACCAACAGTATCTCCCCTTTTTCAGCCATTTTGAGAATGTCCTCTATCATTTTCTTGTCCATTTCCTTCCCTTGAGATGGGGTCTGTATACAACCCCTGTGCAGATTGCGATGCCATTCCCCATCTCCAAGGTAACCCAGAGTGCCTCTTGTCCTCCCCCTTTACTTTTTAGTTCTGTCGCTTTGATCCCTTCTCTTATGTATAGAGCTACTCCACCTCCTCTTTTTCCTTCCCTGTCCCTTCTGTAGATTGTGTACCCTGGTATGTTGACATCCCATTCATGGTTCTCGGTGTACCATGTTTCTGTGACTATAACAATATCCAATTGTTCATCTTCCATCAAAGCTACTAGCTCAGAAAGCTTGTTTCCAAGACTACGGGCATTAGTAGTCATTGCCCTCCATTTAATGTTGGCTTGATCCTTTTTTTCCCCCATCCCTGCTCTTATTGCTCTTATCTATTTTACCATTTACCCCCATCCTGCCCTGTGTTGAGCTCTGTACCTCAGTGTTTACCCTACTACCTGCCCTGTTTTGTGGGGGGAGGCTTGACTTTTCCTGCCTTTTATCAGGCATGTGTCCATATTGCTCACCAAATTTATTTAAGAGTCATCCCAGATACCCTTTCCTATTAAATATGAATCAAGCTTTGTTTTAAAACATTCATAGTCAAACTAGCCACCACCTCATTAGAGAGCATTCCAGATGCCCGTCACTCTTATATTAAACCAATATTGTCTCCTTTTGGTACTAAACTTATCCTTATGTAACTGAAAGGGGTGAGCTCCGGTGTTGTGTAACTGCTTCTTCAACACCAGGCCTAGTTGCTCCCTCAATTGTACATCTGTAAGAGCCCTAAATATCAAGCACATATCTCCCCGCAATCTGTGAAATTCCAAGGAATACATTCCTAAATTTTGTAATCTCTGTTCATAACTCTGATCCTGAACTTCCCTAATCCTTTTTGAGGCCCTCCTCTGTACCCTCTCCAGGGCCTTTATATCTCCCTTATTACCCGGTGCCCAAAACTGCACATAATACTCCATATGGGGATGCACCAGAGAGGTGTAAAGGGGATTGAAAATGACTTTATCTCTACTATTAACGTGTTTATGTATACAATACTGTATACTACTTGCTTTTTTAACCACCTGACTGCACTGCATTCCAAAATTAAGTTAATTATTGACCCTTATACCGAAATCTTTCTCATCATGAACCACCCTAAGTTCCCTACCTCCCAACCTGTACTTAAACTGTTTATTTTGTTTCCCCAAATGCATAACTGCGCATTTCTCATTATCAAATGTGGAATTCTTATTTAAGGCCCATGTTTGTAGGTCTATCAGGGCTGCCTGTAAGATATCCGCCTCTTTTAAGTTGTTTACTGGATATCCAAGGCATGTATCATCCACAAATTTGAAGACCCACACCCCCCCGAATGGACATACATTGAAGAAATATAAAGGTTGAAAAGGCAGGGGCCCAAAACAGATCCCTGGGGCATCCCACTGGTCACCTCCACCTATCCAGAATATTCTCCCCTTATACACACCCTCTGTCTCCTGTCACTCAGTCATGCCTCGATCCATTGGGATAATTTATCATGAAGCCCTACATCAGTTAGGGCATTTACTAGCTCTTCATGTGGCACTTTATCAAATGCCTTGGTAAAGTCCAGGAAGATGACATCAACGGAGTTGCCCATGTCCAGGGCTTTACTGACCTTGCCATAAAATTCCAGAAGATTTGTTTGGCACGACCTACCCCTGGTAAACCCATGCTGTGTACTATCAATATCTCCTGTCTTGGATAGAGAGTCCATATTGTATTCTTTGATAATACCCTCCAAAATTTTCCCCTGGACTGAAGTCAGGCTGATAGGCCTATAGTTTGCCACCTCCTGCCTAAAGCTCTTCTTGTGGATTGGAACGACCACAGCTTGCCTCCATTCCTCTGGGACCTTACCCATATCTAAGGATTTCTGGAAGAGACAGGTAACTGGATCAGCCAACTATTCTGCCAGTTCCTTTATTATCCTTGGATGCATACCGTCAGGTCCTGTGCCTTATTTTGATCTATTTTCATGAGTCATTTTGCCACATCGGAGGCATCCAGTGTAAGACTATGACCTGAGGACTCAGTTCTATCCTGATAATTTTGTTTGTGACCCTTATTAAAGACAGAAGAAAATATTTATTGTATAGTTACGCCATCTCATGATTTTCTGAAATCAGATTGATCGGGGCTTTTATGGAACTAATAGTACCACTGCCTCCCCTTCTACTGTTAATATAAGAATAAATGGATTTATAATTATCCTGAACCTTAGTAGCTAATTCAGACTGTAATTTCTTTTGCTAAGGCAATGCCCTTTTAGTGTTCCTTAGGCAGTTTTTGTATTGTTCCCTCGTATATAATATCATCACTCTGTTTGGCCTTTATAAGCTTTGTTCTTATGTTTGATTAATTTCTTAGCTGATGGGGACAACCATGGGGAAGAGGTTTTTTGACCCATTATATTTATTTATGGTGGGTACATACTTATGGACTAATGAGCAGATTTTACTATTTAACTTTTCCCACATGCCCAATAAAGTTAGGTTTTCAAAATTTAATTGCCAATTCCATTTTGCCATCTCTCCTCTCATTTAGTCAAAATTTGCTGTATCATATTTATAAATTGTTGTACACTAGTGTCAAAGATTTATTTTGCCAGCCTGCTGCCCTTGCCCTGTACTGTACACACAGCCACACTGAAGCCAGGAAAATAAACATTTATTTGGGATTTCTGGGACTATTACATTTCTGATGAGCCCTCTGCAGTCACTTCTCTGATTTCTCTCCCTTCTGGATGGCACAAGTCAAAGATTTATTTTGCCAGCTGGTTGCCCTTGCTCTGTACACATGGCCACACTGAAGCCAGGAAAAAAAAAATTAGTTGGGATTTTCTGTAACTGCAAAATTTCTCTTGGGCCCTCAGTAGTCTCTTCCTCCCTCCTCTGTATCTGGAATAGCAAAAGTCAAATATTTTGCTAGCCTGCCTTTTCTCATGTACACAGCTACACTAACTGAGGTCAAGAAACGAAAAAAAAACTTTCATTTTGGATTTTCTGTAACTGTAAAATTTATTTTGGGCCCCCAGTAGTCTCTCCCTCTCTCCCTCTCTCCTCTGGATCTGGAATGGCACAAATCAAAGATTTTGCCAGCCTGTACTGTTAATGTACACAGTCACACTGCTACACTGCCTGCCTTTTGTCTCCTCCCCAGCAGCCACCGAGGCCACCATTATCTTCCCAGTCCCTCCAGAATCCTCCTTTCTCTAGTCCCGACCTGTCACCTTCCCCTGATGATCAGTCCCCCCTCCCCAGTAATTTTTTTTTTTCTCTCCTAACATAGAAACATAGAAGTTGACAGCAGATAAGGACCACCTGGCCCATCTAGTCTGACCATTATTTTCAGCCTGATGAATGTGCCATAAGTCTCTACTCTGTCAATGGCTTGTTTATTCATATTTATCTGTATTGCTCCCTTGCGCCTTTCCCATGCTTTTTTGAAGCCTTGCACTGTATTCATAGCCATCACCTCCTGTTGAAGGCTGTTCCATGCATCTACCACCCTTTCTGTGAAAAAGAACTTCCGCCTAGTTTCTCTTCCCTCCTCTCCAAAAATGTATATTTTTTTATATTTATGTTTTTTTTCTTTTTGGCACCATCTTCTGGCAGCTCTCTGCTGCAGCTAGTGAGCAAGGTGCTCCTCTGACCATCCTCCTCTCATTTGGGCCACATTATGCACTCAGCACAGTTATATGCCATGAGTGTATGATGTGTCCATCTGTTGCCTGATTGGATGCTGCCATGTGAAGCGAGCGTGCCAATGGCATCCCCATGGCAACAATACACAAAATGGCACAAATGGCACTTCCACGGATCCAAAACTGGACTTATGGGGTGAGGTCCATATTTATCCAGGTCCATGGATTGTGGGGTTGATCTTGGGGGGGGGGGAACAGTCTGCCCAGCACTAGTAGACACCTACTGTATCTCAGACCTACCAACCCCAACATGTGTCTGTTCAATTTCTCTAACAAACTAACCATAGTTCTTTTCCCCTGCTTGACCAAGTCATCAAGCCTAAAAAGTATGGGATAGTAAGCAGGCGTAAACTTGCTGCAAATCTCAGAATACTTAAACACCTTCTGTTGTGGTCAACCCTGCTGCTACTGCTTCTGTCTGACAACATCCATTCCAATTCTGGCCCAGTGCAACAGATGCTGTGCTGCAGAAATAACCACGGAACCCTAAAATTGACATCTATTAACATCTGTAGTCTGTTGTCCAAAACTGATGTTCTCTAAATGTGAGTAAATCAACACAGTCCTGATGTGCGCTCCGTGGTGGAAACCTGGCTCACACCAAAGATCTTCAACTCAGCCTTAATCCTTAATGGATACACCCTTTTTAGGCAGGAGAGACTGGGCAAAAGGGACAGAGGTTGTGCAGTTCATCTTAGAGATAATCTCCAAGGCCATGCCCTTCCCCAGTTAGATACCGGAAAACATACTGGTCCTAGCAATCAGAGTACTGTTAGAAGCCCATAGTAAATAGCTCACAGTTGTCTCAGTTGACATCCTCTGAGAGAACAGGCCAATGACTCTAATCAGGTCATTGACTACTAAGCAGCCTGCCCCAAAATTCAGAGGTGGTATTGCTAGTGACTTTAATGTAAATTGGCAGTCAGCTGAGGCAGCCCCTCACAAAGATGCCATCTCCACCATCAATGTTTCCCAAATTGTAGACACCTCACTAGGGTCAACTACTGCACTGACTCCACTACACTGCTTGATTGGATACTTATAAATCACCCAGAGAGAATTTCTGACACCACCGTCCTTCCTGACTCAGTTAGTGACCACCCCAATCCCATGCCACTGGTCCAATAAAGCCCCTAAGCATCCCGCTAAAACTGTCACTGGGTAATTCCTGAAGAAAGGACAGCTCAAACCTCTCAAATCCTATTTTAAACAAATTTACTGGTCCCCATTAACTCCTTCCAAGATGTGGACCAGCACTAGAATACTTTATCTCAACATTCAATGAAACCTGTGATATCCATGCCTCTAGAAGAAAATGCAAACTAAAGGACACAAACAATTCTTGGTTCACCTCATCTCTACTCTGCCTCATGACCACCAGGGATCATTTGTGGCAATGAGCCTGGCCCACTGGAAAACAGGCAGAAATCCAGCAACACAAAATGGCTAGAAACACCTGCACTTGGGTTGTCTATCTTGCCAAAATTTTCTACTTCAAGGATGGCCTCAGAAACTCCTGAGGGATGGCAGAACATTCTGGGACAGCCTAAAAGACCTTACAGGCAAAACCAGAAAAAATCACCTTCCATGCTTGCAGTTAATGGTGAAATCACCAAGACCACCAGATAATTGCAGATACATTAAATGTCACCTTCTCTGACCTCAGCAGCATACTCCCCACTTCCATGATGTAACCTAGAACAGCACTGCAGCAAGCAGAGCTGGTCACGCACCCTCCCCCTTCTATTTCAAGAAAATTCCAAGGCTGAGGCTAGAAAATATCTACAATGAGTACTAGGCAAATCAAGTGACTCCCTAGATCTCAAACTAATCTTCCTTACCTTGGATGAGGTACTATCCCTCTGACTAAACTACTAAACATATTCCTATGTCTTGCACAATTCCTTAGAGATGGAAAGCTGCTATGGTCACACCAGTCCACAAAAGCAGTGATTGTACAATCCATACTAACTATCATCCCATATGAATCCTACCCCCTTCCAAAGCACTGAGTGCATTGTTTCTGAACAATTGGTTGATTATCTTGAGAAGTATCAAAGCCAATGTCTGCAACAGCATAGTTTCCAAAAGGCACTCAGTACCACCACAGCACTGCTTGAGTACACTGGCTTCATTCATGGTGCTCTAGACTGAAGTCAGCTAGTGGAGGCTATATACATTGACCTCGCTAAAGCCTTTGACACTGTCAACCACACCATACTGCTTGACAAACTCTCTGCCACTGGGCTCTCAACTGAAGCTGTGGGTGGTTCAAAAGTTACCTTAGCAACAGATCCCAGCAGGTCAAAATTAATAGAATCCTCCTGGACAGCAGACAAATGCACACAGGTGTCCCACAAGGATTGATCTTAGGCCCCTACTCTTAGTCTTTTCTCAACCATTTTCCTGTGCCAGCAAAGATAACATACTCCTCTAGTGGACGATGATATTATTTTTAGCAGTAAGCCTGACCTGCACCTTCTGTAAACCCAACTTCAACAAAACCTCTCAGCTGTCGAGGCCTGGTTCTCAGAGCACAAACTTCTGATGAACTATAAAAAGTTGAAGGTTATGTGATTTGCTAACACCCACAACAATAAAGCACATCAATTAACTATTTGGAACAGCTATAATACCCTGATAGAACAAGTGAACTCTTTAAATATCCTGGAGTAACTCTCAACAGCTCCCTGTCTGTTGCCAACCATGTGGACTATGTTTTAAAAGCATTTAACACTAGGACTGGTCTCCTATATAGGCACATACATTGTATGACCTCAGATGTGCTTCAACTCACAGTGAATAGCTCAGTTATCTCTATTATTGATTACGGATTAGTGGTGTATGGTACTGCATCTAATGCACAACTCTTAAAAGGATCAACACAGCACTTAATAAATCCTGTAGGCTAATAACTGAAGTACACAGACTCACTCATACCTGTGATTTATATGCCCAGACAAACTGGCTGCACTTGAATGGCAGGGTGAAATACCAGGTCTGTCTCCTAGGGAAGAAAACCTGCCTAGGTTTAACCCCTCCAGCCATCCAGAACCTTCTTAATCTATCAACCAATCCATGTCGCACATGAGGTATGGCCAAACATTCTCATCAAGCACCTTTCTGACAAACATTACAAGCTCAGCAGTCCTTTGCCTACTGCGTGCCCTATTGGTTAAATGACCTCCCTATGACATTATGACTGAACCTAAGCTTGACTTGTGACAGGGTGACACCTGTCTGGTGTGTACCCAGTAACCCTGGTAGGGAGACAAATGTGAAGGTCTTTCCTGACCCCTTAACATTTAGTGCTTATAAATAAATAGAGTGCAGATTTGTAATATTTAAAATATTGGAATTAACCATATGTTAAGAGGGGGTTATTCAATATGGTGACTTTCAAAGACCTTTTTAGAAAGGTGGACAAAAAAATGAATAGGAATTAGAGTTGCGTAAAGAAACAGGATTTGTAATAATGAGCAACTCTAGGGAATCTTTAGATTTTGTTTTATTAGTTGCCCAAAAAAGAAGACATCTTCTCCTAGCTGTCTTGGGCTTTAGGACATGCTTGCATTTTCTGGAAGAGAGTTAAAATGTAACAGAACTGGCAATTGGTATTTGTAATATTTGAAACTTGCAATGAACCGGAATTGTTAGTCACCCGAGCGGCAGATAGTTTTTCTTTCCTCTGCTGCCGCTTGGTGATTTCACTCTGACCCCTCTTATGAAAAAAAAAATTAATATTAAAATAATAGTAGGGAAGTCTCCTGGCTTGCTGGCTCTCCTGAAATAAAATGTATTTAGTCAGCCAAGCCATGGAGAATACATGCATGTAGCTAAAAAGAGCTGCTCCGTTGTGAAATGGAGAAAATTCAGACTCCAAGGAAGTATTAAGCATTATGAATGAATTATGATACAGAGCAGTAAATGTTTACTTTTCCCTGCTGCCACTTCATGTCTCTAATTTGTTTTTCCTGGTTCCCCATCTGATGAAAAATACCCAAAGGGGTCTAAAGACAATAAAGGAGACAGTGAGAGAATAAAAAAGCAAAGCCGAGGAGCGAGCTCGCTCTTCACTCTCTCTCTCTCTCTCTCTCTCTTTCTCTCTCTCTTGCTTTGGCGCAGTATACAGCAGGGTGGCAAAATCTTTCACTTTTGCTAAAGAAGCCACCCCGTTATTAGAAAATGGAAGTTATGCATCCCTAAAGATGAAAAAGGGAAAGGGAAGTCTCCTTTATTAAAATAAAGTGCCCTAGCCCTCAGAGGAAGGGACTAAAATAAATGGAACAGAAGGCAAAAGACAAGGACAGAGTACAGGAACAGAGAAGAGAGGGTCTTTCTTGTAAGTAACAGTGTTGCTGTGTTTAAACCTCTGTCTCTCTCTCTCTCTCTCTCTCTCTCTCTCTCTTGCTCTCTCATTCTTAGCCCTGTGAACTCTCGACCATGCACCTGCTTCCAGGAGACAGCAAAAGCCTCCAAACAACCTGGTATCAGACCAGAGGTGGAAAAGCCTCACTAGGCTTGCTAAGGAAGCTGTTTTAATGCTTCAGCTCCCTCCATAAATGGAGGTTGTTTATGATAATCGGAAAACTGGCCCATGTTTGAAAGGGTCAAAATGAAAAGTTAACCCGATGGCTGGAGATTTCCCATTGGTAAAGGACAAGAACTAGGTAAAGTGCTTTTTAAAATTAGGAGCCTTTGAACTTAGAAACTGTCTGTCCTGGGAGAAGGCAGGAGAGTTTGGTGTTGTGTGACAGAAAATGAAAAAGATAATAATCACACAAAATCGGAGAAATTTAACAATAGTAGAGTATGTTTTCTGCAGTTACTGAGTTAGCAGGAGAAGGGAGAAGAGGAGCGCTCCCTCATTCTTCCATTCCCCTTGCTATCCCAGATATCACAGCAGGGCTACACTATGCTGTTTTATATGTATATAAAGATTCTGTTACCTGTGATGCTGGAGGGATGTTGTTATAGGGCTGGCAGCCCACAGTCTGACTGTTTTTATAAGAACCCTACCTAGTGAGGTCACTACAGAAGTGAGGGGCTTAACCTCTATAATGAGTTACCCTGCTACAATTAAGCCTTTTTATAATATAGAAGGACTCCTTGTATGTACATTTCATGGTATATTAGAGAATGTTATGCCCAGCAGATAGCAGATAGTCATGCTATATCACAACAGCCAAGTCAGGGAAATAAAGGGATAATAGATAAATGACCTGATCAGCTGACTGTGATGTCATGCCTAAAACTGTATAAAGCCCACCACTAGGGATGACTTTGGTTAGATAGGAAGGTCAGTTGCTTTATGGCAAGGGAAAGTATAAGACCTTCAGGGTGTTCAGTAGAGAAGCTGATTCCATGACCCTACGACAGACCTTTCAAGAGAAAACTCTGCCAACACCTTACCACACGTTGCAGCTGTGCCTGCCACCCTTATTAGACTTACTCCCCAGCCTCCTTCCAACACCATTTGTCCTACTTGCCTCACCTACCCTTCCCCGTCTCTCTGTACCTCCATCCTGCTTCCATATCCTACTTACTCCGTGTTTCACCCACCATGCAACCTAACAAGGTCAACTTTGGCTGATTCTTTATTGTCTGTTTTAATGTGCATGATCTACTTACTCTTTGTTAGATGTTCTTTGTACCAGTCTTTTTCTACTGTTGTCTGAATGATGTTTACTCTGATGTGAAACCTTTGTGAATGAGCTATCATCTCATAATTATTGTAATCCAATAATTGAATAAATAAATAAATTAAATATCTTAATGGTTGAGCCCCTTTGGATATTTGGCTGTCCACCCTGGGGTGTGTCACTACTCTTAATATATTCCTTGCTATGGTTCTGTTTGTATGCCTCTCTCCCCACTACTCCAGAGACCTTTTTTGGGGGTTGGTGGGTTGGCAGTGGGGCTCTCTTTTTTCCTTCATGTTTTCTCATTTTAGCATGTATTTTGTTAATTGTTTGTTATTATATATTGGTGTTTTTTAACAAAGTTTGCTTAAACAAAAAAGAACCTGCTGTGGATCCCTGAGGTGTGTAGCTGCCATGGCTGCTCAGTTTTATGTTACCAAAGAGACACAGCTGCAGTGTCTGGGTGGATGACTGGTTAATGTATGTATTCATTTTATATAGCTTTTGTTAACCAGGTATGTATACTAGACAGGTAAATGCATATTGTCAAGTACGCAGGGAGGATGTAACATGTGTTCTGCATGTACTGTAGCTCTGCTGGTTGGTGTACCCAACAGCATTTGGATGGGGTCACCATCAGTTTTGTGTACACAGTCTGTGTTATGCAGCATTGTTGCCGGTATGTGAATGCCAGGCAATGCATGGTATACTATTATATTTCACAGGGTGGCCCAGTCTTGTACTGCAACTGTGTTGGCATACACCTACAGTACTGTGTCCTTCCTCTACTGTTGAACAGGTATGCTTCTTGTGCCCCTATTGTATGATATCTGGTGCACCGTGTATCAAACTGCATACTATGAAGTGTACATGGTCTGCAGCTGGCATGTATGGCATATGTGGGTATGTTGTGCAGGAGTGGGAGGATGGATGTATAGGGTATGATATTGTCTGTCATACACTGTGCTAGGCCATACCTGCAACAGTGGATGTGACATTCGTGCTCCAATAAGGTCATGGCCCACCTGTCTGTGTCTGGTGCCACAGCTGATCACAGTGGTGAGACATAGCCCCGCATGGTCCTATCTATCCACTCCATGCACATGTATCAGCTGGTGCAGAGTACCAGAATATGGGTATGTACTGTTCAGGGTTTATGGTATTGTGCAATGTGTTCTACTGCGTGCTATTGATCACATCTCCTTTGTCCTCCTTCACAGATCTTAGCAGCCAGCAGGGCCAGACCAGGGCCCAGGTACAGTAGTGGTGCAGACAGACTGGCCATAGGAATCACCAAGATGTCATGAGGCACAGCATTGCCAGTCTACAGACAGCTATTCATGTAAGTGTCCTGGACTGTGTTTTGCACTCGGGGCTTGTACTGTACTATGCTGCATGATTCTGCAGCTGGGGAGACAGATGCCCATGTGTGATTCTCCATGCTGCAGGCATGCCTGTGGGGGCATCACCTATGTAGTTGTAGTTGGAAACAATCACTCTGCACTTGAGGCTCTGTCCCACCAGTGACACAGTGGTGTATCATGGTCTGTGCAGTCTACTATTGTGCACCTCCTTGTGGGAGGCTGCCCTGTGTGTGTATACTGCACTGTGGCATGCTTTACTTTATGCAGAGGCATGTCCCCTGTGTTACTGACCTGATTCACTATGGAATTGGTAATATTGCTCACAGCCCCAGTTGTTACACCTATCATTAATGATCTGATCTAGTTGTGCCACATGCTTGAGACTATGTATATGAATCTGTCTGGTTGTGGTAGGGACAGACCTATGTTGTTCCAGTACACTACAGTGTCATGTCATGTGCATCATACAGCACCTGTGGTAGTCTGTCCACAGTGGTTTCTTCTCCATTGTCATCTGAATTGGATGTCAAGTGGGAGACTTCATCCGCCAGATGTGGATTGGAGCCTCACAGCAGTGGCTTTGGCTAGAACCAGGAACATCCTGGACTCTCTGCAGGAGGCATTTCTCAGGCAACTAGTTAGTGAACCTACTTGCATTGAGGCAATACCAGACCTGGTACTCACTAAAAGGGGACAGTGTCGCAGACGTCAAGGTGGGAGGCCACTTGGGAACCAGTGACCACTCTATGATATGGTTGGATATAAGGACAGCTGTGGACTTGACCACACAATAGCAGAACTTCAGGAGTGCAGATTTTGTAAAAATTGGTGAATGCCTCAGAGATGACCTAGCAGGGGTGGCTGACCTGGGTGGGCTGGAGGAAGAGTGGATAAGGATGAAAGGGAGCATAGTAAAGGCAACAAACCTTTAAGTCAAACAAGTGAGAAAAAGCAAGAGGAAAAAGAGACTGCTATGGTTCTCAAAAGAGGTGGATGAAAAGGTAAATGTTAAAAGGATAGCATTCAGAAGGTATAAGAAGATGCAGAGGGAGGAGAATAGGGAGGTGTATTGGGGGGGGGAAACAGAGGGAAGCAGGGAAAGCAGTAAGGAGTGCAAAGGTACAAACTGAAGACAAAATAGCCCTGGAGGGAATGAAGAGGAGCAATACATGTTTATGTTGTCTTGCACACAAGCGTAAACAACATATTGTAGTAGCTAGGAGTAGCAGGTTTTGGAGGTGCGGTTGTGTTGTGACAAATGGCGCCACTGCTTTTATGGGCTGGGATCTGTGGTACCAATGAAATAGCACACTGTCTATGACAGCACTGCAAAAGTGTGCACCAACATGAAACAATTTTGCCACTGCAATGAGGAAGCGACCCGTCATTGCAGGGCGTGCCTTGCCTGGTGTAACATTTCAGTAAACATGGTAGCAGCTGTTGCCATCAACCTCTCACAGTCCCGCCTGAAAGCCGACATCAGGGGTGCCCAATTCCCCTGTTGGCATGCCCCCTCCCCAGTTCTTTTGCAGACAGGGGAGCCCAGTCCCCATTGGCATAATGTTCCCCTATTTTAATTTGTCTGCTGAGGGGGGAGCCCAATCCCCCTCAGCACTATGTGCCCCCCAAACACAGACACATTTTCAGTGTCAACTGGGGGCCCAAACCCCATTGGCTTCAGTCCCCCTCCCAGCTAAAGGTGGAACACTTGGAACCTACACCAGTGTGCCAAGATGAACCAGTAAAAGAGAAAATGGTCCCTCTTTGTCTCTGGTGCCCACTCCCCCAACCTGCACCACCCTCTGTGCACCTATCTTCCCTGCACCCCCTCACCCCATACTTACCTGCAGAGCCTGGCGCAATGATTTTCTGTGGTGCGGGAACATGTCTGCACTCTTCAAAGCCAACCGCGAACTGAAGAAATGCCGGTAAGCTGTATAATGGCATCAATGGGGGGGGGGGTCAACTTAGGTGGATATCTTGGCCATTTTTGTGACTTTTGACTCCAAATTTTCAACATGGAGTTGTTGATACCCACCTCATGAATTCAGTCACTGTCATGTCATTATTCAGTCCCAAAAGGTGATCTCGCAGTCACTGCGCCGGAATCACCTTTCAGGATTGATTAATGGAATGACAGCCACTGTTTATTAGATGGGCTCCCAAAAGCCTATGTTGCAAATTTGGTGAAAAATTCAAAAAAGTGACTGTGTTACAAGAGTGCATTGTGCAGTTTCCATGCACTCTCATAAGTTCAAGAATTTTTAATATTTTCACTCCAGATTTTCAATATTGCCATTTTTTCACACCTCATTGTGAACAGTACAGCTGTCATTTTTCACATCCTGCCCAAAATGTGTTTTCACACATCTGTCACACAATGGTTGCTGTGGGAAATCAATGTTTATGATAGATTAAGAAACTCACAGTGACACTGTTTTTGAGCGGAGGTCCCAAAATGCCCCATGTTGAAAATTCGGGGACAATATGCCACAAAATGACTATGTTATTAGCTTGCATTGTGCAGTTTCCGCACACACTTATAACATCAAGAATTTTTAATATTTTCACTACAGATTTTCAACTTTGCCATTTCTTCACACCTCCTTATGAATGATACAGCCCTCAATTTTCACATTCTGTCTGAAATGCGTTTTTGCACATCTAGTAGTAAAAACCTTTATTTTTATACAGGAATTGTTGACATTATTTACATCATTAGGACAAAGTCCATTTACAAGATGCTCCTGTTACTGCATATTCCATATAACATTAATTAAAAAGCAAACTAATATAACAACACAATCACAGAGATATTAATAACAATAAATAATAAGCACCTCTACATAGATCATTTCATTCTCTGGCACAGAATGGGAAATCAATGTCCGGGACAGATTAACAAAATCACAGTGCCACTGTTATTGAGCGGAGGTCCTAAATGCTTTCATGAGTTGGGGTCACCAAAACACCATGCTGGAAATTTGGAGTGCAAATACCAACAAACACCCAGGGCGTTAGGGTTTCTAACCATAACGTCCCACTCTGTAGAGACTGACAGGCATCAGGGGTGTGCCTTTGAATTGTCAGCTGTAATGCTCATGCCGTTCCACCCCAACCCCAACCAGCAGCCAGTGACAGGCATCAAGGTGTGCCTTGGACTCTTCAGCCCCAAAGTTCACTGCATTCTCCTGTGCTGCACCCACCTCAATGTATTTACTTATGGAATAGGGTGAACGTAAGGCCCGATGACCCCAAGGCACAATGCAACACTTTTCAGAGTCTGCAGGGTAGGATGAGGTGAAATGGCATGAGCATTATAGCCAACAACCCAAAGACACACCTCAATGCCTATCAGTCTCTGCAGGGTGGGGTGGGGTTGACGTCGGTTCCTTACTTCACTGCCATTCTTATTATGCATTTCTCTATCTCCTGCACTACCAGTGCCAACGCCAGCAAGACAACATCTGGCATTGACAAATGCTTGTTTAGATATGTAAGTGAAATGAAGAAGACCAGGGGTGAGATTGTAAGAACACAAAGGGAAGGGGGGCTGTGCAGAGGGGGACCAGGAAAAGGCAAACATCATGAACAAATACTTTTGTGCAGTGTTCACAGAGCAATGAAATGGGGAGGGACACAAAAAGGAAATAAAAACTTTGGAGGGAGAGAGATGGACATTAGTTCTTTTTTGAAGTGAGAGTCCTGAAAGGACTTGCTAATCTGAAGGTGGATAAAGCAATGGGGCCAGATGGGGTACATCCAAGGGTATTGAGGGATCTCAGAGAAATACTGGCTGCATCTCTGACAGTTCTATGTAAGAGCTAACCCAAAACAGGAGTGGTTTTGGAGGACTGAAGGAAGGTGGATGTAGTCCCTACAGGGGCATACTCAGACAGCTAGTGTTATAACCCACTCTGGAGGGAGCAAACTTAGACCTGGTACTATCAAATGGGGATGGAGGCAGGATCTTAGATTTATAAGTGGGTAGACATCTGAAAACAAGTGACCACCAAACAGTGTGTGTCACGATAAACACAGCCATAGATTCAAGTCATGCAAAAGTGAGGGTACTGGACTCTAAGAGGGTTGACTTTGGCAAAATGAGAGTGCCTCAGAAAAGCACCAGCAAATGGGCAAAAAGGAGGGGTGGAGGAACAATGAGGAAAAATCAGAACTGCCAT
Source organism: Neoceratodus forsteri (assembly GCA_016271365.2). Lineage (NCBI taxonomy): Eukaryota > Metazoa > Chordata > Ceratodontiformes > Ceratodontidae > Neoceratodus > Neoceratodus forsteri. The sequence goes on from CM028132.1 coordinate 1,322,018,171, forward strand.
CAAAGAGGCAACAAGCCTTTGTTCGAAGCAAATAAATCAAAACGATGGAAAAAAACACTATTGTTCTCAAAAGAAGGTAAGGGAGAAAAAGACAGCATTCAGGAAGTATAAGGAAATACAGAAGGAGCAGGACAGAGAACTGTACCAGTTAAAGCCAAAGGAAACTGGGAAGGCAGTCAGAACAGCAAAGGTCCAAACCGAGGAAAAGATAGCCAACTCAGTTATGAAGGGGGATAAAACCTTTTATAGGTACATTAGGGAGCAGAGAAAGACCAAGGGAATATAGGAGGCTTAATAAAGTGTATGGTGGGTAGGAAGAGTGTGACAGTGGAAAAGCAGGGATAATGAATGAATATTTCTGCTCACTATTCACAAAAAGAAGAGCAGGGTGAGGTACCTAAACCAATCAATAGAAGCACTGGATCGGGGTGGGGTCATGATACCAGTCCATTCACAGAAGAAAGGGTCCAGAAAGAACTCCCAAAACTGAAGGTGGACAAAGCAATGGGGTCTGTGGGATTCACCCCAGACTTCTAAAAGATCTAAGGTGAGAACTAGTGATACCACTGACTACCCTTTTAATAAATCATGGAGGATGGTGTGGTACCTGAGAACTGGAGAGGGCAGATGTGATTCCCTCACAAAAGTGGGGGCAAAGCAGAGGCAGAAAACAACAGACCTGTTAGTTTGACCCTCAGTGGTAGGGAAAATGATGGAATCACATCTGAAAGAAAGAATTGTTGAGTACCTAGAGGTCAGTGGGGCACAGGACCCAAGGTGGCATGGATTCACAGTGGGAAGGTCATGTCCAGTCACTGGAAAATTGCACCTGCAATTTTGTCAAGGAATCTGCAATTTTCCCCATTCTCCACAAAAACTGATATGTTCCACAATTTCTTGCAATTTTTGAGGTTTTACATTGAACTATGTAAAAAGTATTAACATTTTTAATAACATACTCTCAAATATATTGACAATTTTGCATGCAGACTTGGGTTTGACTGAAACAATACAATGCAACGTAGGGGAAGGGTTTTATGCGACACTGTTTTCTATTGAATCCTTGTCTTGCTTGGTTTCAAATTCCACTGGCCAAGCATGAGTACACTTAAACATTTAACATTTGATTTGTGTTGAAGCACTCTATCAGAAAACTTTCTAGTGTCACAGAGACTGAAACAGGAGATGGGAGAAAAGGTGCAAATTATCCCATTCAACTAATTGGGATGCTTACTATGAAGCCTTTCTGTAAGTGGTAGGGCAGATTTTTCTTTGTGAGCATACTTTCATTCAGACTAGTTTGGATTCAAACAGATGAGGATTTTGGATGGCCCTGCTGATTATAAACTTGAACAAGCTAGTGGGTAACAGTGACCCCATGCTTAGCAATCTACAACCTAGATGCTCACATGGAATGACTACAATAAAAACCCAACTAAAGTCTAAAAAAATAGCTTATAAAACACATTAAATGTATGTATCTGAACATTTATCTTTAACTAAACAAAAATCATTGCAGCCTGAGTAAAACAAAGGTAAATGACAGTGTACCCTGACTACTGTATGATGCAGTAAAAATATATTGGTATTTTTTTGTAACTGGATAAGGCCCACTAGGCAAAAATGCCTGTTTTTATGGGAAACCCAGGAGCACTGAGGATAGTTAGTAAGACCGTCAGTTTGCTCTGTTTGCTCAATTTAACACGATTTCACATATTCTCATTAACATGAGAATGCAGTTAAGTTAAAAATCATCCGTTACCCGTTTCGCGCACCACCAGATACCGCCCGTCATCGAAGATTCCATGCCGATGATGGCGCCGCCGTGCCAGCGCATTTTTGCGGTCCCCATTATCAACAGATTTAGAACTCGGTATCACAGTGCCGCTGGCATTTGTTCAGTCTCTCCGGCGACCGGTTCACAAAACACTTTCATACTCTGGCACCAAAATCCGCGTACGCGCAATAGCAGCCGGAGGAAAGATCTCGCGCATGTGCAAGAACGCGCTGCCATTGGCGCATGTGGGATTTCTGTGCTACAGTTTGAAAGTGTTTTGTTGCTGAACCGTGCTCGGGTATAAGTTTTAAATACCAGCAGCACTTTGTATTACGGAGTTCTACTAAATGATCTATTTTTCTAATGGGAACCATAAAAATGCACTCGCACCGCGACGTTTAATTACGCGTTTCGCATGGAATCTTCTTCCGTGGTGGTTTGCTGGCCTAAATTAATCTGAAGTAATGCCTTTTTACTTAAACAGGTAACCAGTTGAGTTTTTGCTTATGTAGCTGCATTTTACTCTCATATTGGTAGGGGTATGTGCTTGTGAAATCATTATTTCAAATTGAGGCAAAACTGAGGGGCAAAGCTGACAGTGCCCCTTTAAGTGACTTGCTTAGAGTTACACAGTATGCAAGGGGAGATTGTGGAACTCAAACTCAGGTCTGCTAGATGTCCCAAGCTCATTTACACTTTGTTACTCTAACCTCTAGTCTATACTGCCAGCCCCAATAACCCCCAGATTTAATGTTTAAATATGTGATTTCAAAAATAGTGTACAGTGCAAATTATGAACATTGAACACTTTAACAACAGTTTACTAAAACTCAGTTATTCGCCACTCTCTCTTTATTTTTTTTTATACCGAAGTGGCTGAACAGCTGACAGAGCACTGTAAACAGCTGTTGATCATGCCTCATTATTCTATATCCAGAAAAATAAAAATTTGTTTATTCTGGATTTATTTAATACTGATCTGTTGTGACTCACTTTATAGAATCTAGTTAGCACTGCATGAGGCAGATGTTTTCAAATTTTGGAAGATAGGCAATGAGTTTACCAGTTTAGTATTCATTTTAGCAACATAAGCTTTTCTTCATTTTTAAAACAGATTCAAGTGGCAGTGTATTCATTTAGCAGTTTTACTGACTAATACATGCTGCAGAAAACAGTAAAAGATTAATTGTGAAGCACACATGGTCTATAGTAGTGTTCCTAATTTTCCCACAATTTTGCAAAAGCTCCACAGTTTTGGGTAACTTTTTCTGCAATTTTCCAGAGGCCCAGGTCATGTCAGACAAATGTAATAGATTTCTTTGACTTGGTGACTAATGTAGTAGATGAGGGAGGAGTTGTGGACATGGCCTCCAAGACTTTAGCAAGGCATTTGACACAGTCCCACATAAAAGATTAATAAGCAGTTAGCCTGCCTGGGAGTGGGTCCCAGGGTGATAGCATGGATAAAAAATTGTCTGGACAACAGAACACAGAGGGTAATAGTAAACAGAGTCCACTCCAAAGAAAGGGGGGTCAATAGTGGGGTACCACAGGGTTTAATACTGGGACTGATCCTTTTTACTGTCTTTATAAGTGACATTACAGAGGGACAGGAAGGAAAAGTATGCCTATTTGTGATAACACAAAGATCTGCAACAGGGCTGATACACAAGGGGGTGGAAAAGATGAGAAGGGACTTGGCAAGGTTGGAGGAATGGTCAAAAGTATGGTAGCTTTGATTCAGTGCAAAGAAGTGCAAAGTAATGCACCTGGGAAACAAAAACCCAGGGGAAGAGTACACCATGGTGGGGGGGTAGGTACTAACAACAACAGAAATGGAATGAGACCTGCGGGTAGTCATATCAGATGACCTAAAGGTAGGCAAACAATGTGAGAAGGCAGTAAGGAGCACTGGGGGGATACTGGTATTCATAGGGAGAGAAATCACCAGTAGAAAAAAAGAAGTTGTTATCCCTCTGTATAGACAGTTGGTGAGACCCCATCAGGAGTACTGCATGCAGTTCTGGAAACCCCATCTCCACAAGGACATAGACAGGATGGAGGTAGTCCAGAGGAGGCAAGTAAAATGGTGCAGGGTTTGCACTGGAAGCCATATGAAGAGAGAGAGACTAAAGGAGCTTAATATGTATACCCTCAAAGTAAGAAAGGAGAGGGGGGACATAATAGAAACTTTAAAATACTTCAAGAGAATCAACAAAGTCCAAGAGGGCAGCATCTTTCAGAAAAAGAGATGTGCAAGAACAAGGGGGAACAATCTAAAGATAAAGAGGGGATGGCTCAGGGGCAACACGAGGAAGTATTTTTTCACGGAAAGGGTGGTGGACGCATGGAATGACTTTCCTGAGGAGGTCATGGGGTCAAAATCAGTATGAGAGTTCAAGAATGCATGGGACAGACATATGGCCATTCTGACGTAGGGTAGGAAGAAGTAGGCTATTGGTTAACTAGGATCTACAGTTTATCAAATAGGTAGGGAAATGAACAGACTGGGTGGGCCAAGCAGTCCTTATCTGCCATCAAATCTATGTTTCTATGTTCTATGTTTCTATATTTCACTACAAGAAAATGGTAGCATGGAGGAGGCTGGCAATTATAGGCCAATCAGCCTGACATTGTTGTTGGGAAAGTTAATGGAATCACTGCTGAAGAAAGGATTGTGGAATATCTTAAATTCAGTGGGTTTCAAGACACAAGACAGCATGGTTTCACTGAGAGGAGGTCAGTCAAATTAATCTGATCAGATTTCTTTGACTGGGTAACAAAGGAACTAGATTAGGGTGAAGCAGTGGATGTGGCTTACCTAGATTTCAATAAGAAATTCAACACTGCTCCACATAGGAAACTGGTAAGCAAGCTGGGCAGCTTAGAAGTGGTCCAAAGGTGATAAACTGGATAAGAAATTTGTTAGGAGATAGGAGACAGAGGGTGGTGGTAAACAGAGTTCACTCCAAGGAAGGGAGTGTGATCAGCATGGTGCCTCAGGGATCAGTACGGGGACTAGTCCTCTTTCATAGAAACATTGAAACATAGAAGTTGCTGTCAGAAAATGACCTCTTGGCCCATCTAGTCTACCTTATATTCCCTACATACTGTGCCACCACAGATCCTACTCGATCTCCGGTCTTCTTCCTCTTGCCTTACTCTGAGGTCCCTTGTGACTATCCCATGCATGCTTGAATTCAGTTACCATTTTGGCACCCACCACCTCTGCTAGGAGGCTGTTCGGAGGTGTCCACCACCCTCTCCTTGAAGGAGTGTTTCCTCACATCTCCTCTGAGACACCCCTCCCAGCTTCATAGTGTGACTCTTGTCCTGGAGCATCTTTTCTATGGAAAATACTACATTCCTGTACGTTATTGATACCTGTATGAGGTATTTGAACGTTTATATTAAACTCCCTTTCCTCCTTATTTCTAGACAATACATATTCAGTTCCCCAGGTCTTTCCTCATAGCGCTTTTGATGCAGGTCCTGCACCATTTTAGTAGCCCTACTTTGTACCACCTCCACCCTATCTATGCCCTGCTGAGGTGGGGCTTCCAGAACTGGACGCAGTACTTGAGGTGCGGTCTTACTGGTAATCTATAAAGGGGTAATACTGGCTCCCTCTTTCTGCTGATGATGCCACTCACTGTGTACCCAAGCATCCTGCTAGCTTTCGCCACTGCCTTATCACATTGCTTGGCCACCCTCAGGTCATTAGAAATAATTACCCCATGCCCCTTTCCTATTTTGTGATTGTTAATACTTCCCCACTCAAGTAGTACATTGCCCCAGGGCTTCTGTGCCCCAACTGCATGATTTTGCATTTTCTTGCATTAAAACCCAGCTGCCATTCACTTGAACATTCTTCCAGCTTTTTCAGATAGTCACTCATTCTTTCCACTGCCCCCATTGTGTCCACAATGTTGCAGATTTTTGTATCATCCACAATTAGGCATACATTACTTTTACCTCCAACCTTTCTGCAACAATGTTGCTAATGAAGACATTATTTATTTATTTACCGTTGTCGACTTTACAAATCTTTGGATGCTTACCGTTGACAGAAACTTTTTATTTCAGATCATTATTTTTTTCTGCACAAAATTCAGCTAGGTTAATTGCTGGACTGTATTGCCCAGGGGTGTAGCCAGGGATTTCGGATTTGTAGACAGAGCTATCATGCTGCTACCACCCCCCACCCCGGTTGTCCAACCCATCCCTCCTGACACAAGCGTTATCGAATCTGGTGCAAATACTGTAAATACAAATAGTAAAGATGTAGCATGTAGTGCACATACTCACCTCCCCATACTGTAAGAAAGCCTAGGTAAGATATTGATTTAGCAACAGAACACAAAGGGTGGTGGTAAAGAGTTCAATCTGAAAAAATGGGAGTAACTGAGTAACCTGAGAGGTGTCTCTGAGTTCAGTACTGAGACGGCCTCTTAATGTCTATGTGCCACTCACATTCAGTTCCAAGAACTGCAAAATCAGGCACTTGGGGAACAAAAACCTTGGGGCAGAATACAGGACTGGGGGTTGGGGGGGGGAGAGATATTTAACACCAAACTGGAATGAGACCTGGAGAGAGTCATAACAGATTATCTAAAAGTAGCCAAGCAATGTGAGCTGGCAATGAGGAAAGCAGTGGTGATGCTAGGGTGCATAAGGAGAGGCATCACTGGGAGAAAGCGAGAGAAGACATTCAAACACCACAAGGGGATCAAAGAGGTAAAGAGGGCAGCATTTTTCTGAAAAGATGTGCAAGAACAAGGGTTCACAATATGAGGCCGGAGGATGGAGGAAGACTCATTGGCAACGTGAGGAGGTATTTTGTAACAGAAAGGGTGGTGGATTCATGGAACAGCTTCCCTGAGGAGGATGTGGGGGCAACAAGGGTAGGCAAATTCAAGAATGCACAAAACAGGTCGAAGGCACTATGCCAGGACAGAAAGGATCAGGTAGGCTGCAAATCAAATATGATTTGGAGTTTACACAGTAGGTAGGGAAATTGGCAGACTAGGTGGGCCAGGTAGTCTTTATCTGCCATCAAATTCTAAGTCTCCATGTTACAAATAGGATCATTGGAGAGGGCTGGCAAGGGACATGCTGTAAATAATTATGCTATGAATCAGTATAAACAAAAAAATAGTTTATTATAATACGTAATTATTTGTTTCTGGATCCAGCTGATTTTAATCACTGCAGCACTATACAGAAGTGACCATACTTTTTCTTCCAATAAAAAATAAATGTGAAACAGTACTAACCATTTACAAATGCTTGCACTCTGTTACAAATTAAAAAGCTTAGCAGCAAATGAAACTTATTGAATGATCCAAAAGGCAGGGTCAGACTTTATTTTGGTTCTTAGGCTAAGCATCTGCTAATGCCCTTAATGGTCTGCTATAGACCATCTGCTAATGGTCTCATTAAACCCCCCATATTAACTGCTTTTAAAAAGAACTCACTGTACAGCAAGAATAAATAACACAGCAAAATCACAATAATAAGTACTGAGCTAAAATCAATTTGTAAAAGCTTGGTGCCATAAGTAGGTCTTAGGGCCTTCTTAAAACCCTCACGGTCATGCACCCGTACTGATGGGGCAGAGAATTCCACAGGGCTGGTTAGCAGGGGAGAAATAGATGTATTTTATGACACAGGGCAACAACTACTTTTATCTACACTACTTAGACCAACAACAGGGGTGAGCAAAGAAGAAAACAACTAACCAAAAGTTGCTCTTAAGCTCCAAGTAGGATACTACCCACTGTGGCTCCACAAGCAACAAACTATCACAAGCTATGCTGAGGTAGACAATACTATGCATGCCACAGATTAACCCCTTCTCAGTTCCTTCAACAGTTGGACCCACCATAAATAATATACCAGGAAATCATTCAGCATCCCAGCAGCAAGGAAAGCAGACTTGTTCATATTCAGGCTCCTAACCAAAGCAGCATAGATTACAGATGAGATTTTTATCAAAGCTGACAGACAATGCTTGTACTGTCCAGGCCCAAGTGTGGAGCCAGAGAAACCCTTTGCTGACTTTAAATGTTCTAAAGTAACACTTGCCACAACAGGAATCTTGTAGCACACTAAAACAAGCATTTGTCAATGCTAAATGTTTGCTTGCTGGCATTGACATTGGTAGTGTAGAAGTTACAGAGCTGCATAATAGGAATGGCAGTGAAGTATTGAACTGAAGCCAACCCCACCACCACCCTGCAGAGAGTGACAGGCATTGGGGGTGTGCCTTTGGGTTGTCAGGCATAACGGCCATGCCATTTCACCACACCCTACCCTGCAGAATCTGACAAGTGTCACGGTGTGCCTTAGGGTCTTTGGCCCTTATGCACACCCCATTCCATCAGAAAATATGGTGAGATGGGTGCTGTATAAGAGAATGGGGTGAACTTTGGGGCTGAAGAGTCCAAGGCATACCTCGATGCCTCTTACTGGCTGCAGGGTGTGGAATGGTATGAGCATTACAGGCAAGAATCCCAAGTCACACCCCTGATGCCTGTCATTCTCTATAGGGTGGGCATTATGGTTGAAAACCCTAACACCTCAGGCATTCATTGGTATTTTCACTTCAAATCCAACATGTTTTTTTTTGTGACCCCACCTCATGAACAGTGGCAATATCAGTTTGTTAGCGAAAGCTGCTTATGCACAGCGACTACAGCATTTAGCACCATAGGTGCAAAACACATTCGAACAGGATGTGAAAATGACAGCTGTACTGGTCATGGGAGGTGTAAAAATGGCAATGTTGCAAATCTGCAGTAAAATATTAAAAACTGTGAAGTCAAGGTAGGTGCATAGAAACTGTGCAACACACACCCGTAATGTAATTAGTTTGGGATTTTCTACAGCAGATTGTCAACACAGGCATTTGGGACCTCCGATCATGAACATTGTCACTGTGATTTTCTTTATCTGTCCCGACAATGATTTCCCAAGCAACCACGCATCTCTGCACTGAAAATGTGAAACACATTTCGCCATGTTGCAAAAAATGACAGCTTGTACTGTTCATAAGGAAGTGTGGAATGCCACTGGTGAAAATCTGACTGAAAATATTACAAAGTCATGAACTTATGATGGTGCGGAAACTGGCGCAATGCTCACTCGTGAACACAGTCATTTATGGACTTTTTGTCACCAAATTTTCAACATGCCATTTTAAGACCTCTGCTTATGAACAGTGTCACTGTGATTTTCTTAATGTGTCCCATACACTGATTTCACACACCATTGTGCGCTACATGGGCGGAAACACATTTGGGGCAAGATGTGAAAAATGACAGCTGTGCTGCTCATAAGGAAGTGTAATAAAATGGCAACATTGAAAATCTGGAGTGAAAATATTCATAATTCGCAAACTTATGAGCGTGCGTTGGAACTGCGCAACGCACGCTCGTAAAACAGTCATTTTTAGGAATTTGTTCACCAAATTTTCAACATAGCCATTTTAAGACCTCTGCTCATGAACAGTGTCACTGTGATTTTCTTTATGTGTCCCATACATTGATTTTGCAGTCCAACTGCACCATTGTGCGCTACATGGGCAGAAACACGTTTTGGGCAAGATGTGAAAAATAACAGCTGTACTGCTCATAAGGAGGCATGGTAAAATGGCAATGTTGAAAATCTGGAGTGAAAATATTGAAAATTCATGAACTTACAAGTGTGCGTAGGAACTGCGCAATGCATCTGTCAGAAACAGTATTTTAGGAATTTTTCCACCAAATTTTCAACATAGGCTTTTTGAGAGCCCACCTTATGAACAGTGGCAGTTGTTTTCATTACTCAGTCCCGAAGGTGATTTCGTGCAGTGACTGCGAAATCACCCTTCAGGCCTGATTAATGCCATGACAGTGAGCGATTCATGAGAAGGGGTCCCAAAACCCCATGTTGAAAATTTGGTGCAAAATTCCAAAAATGCCTGAGATCGCAGCAAAGTTGAAAAACCCTATCTATCCCATTATACAGCTACCGCATTTCCTCGGTTTGCGTTGGCTTTGAAGAGTGCAGACGTTCCTGGTCCACCAAGATCGCCGTGCCAGAGTCCGGAGGTAAGTATGGGTGGGCCGTGGGGAGGCAGAGTGCACAGTGGTGGGCACAGGTGGGCTGGGTGAATGCCGAGGGAATGTTTTCTGTTTACAGGTCTTTTTTTTAACAGGAAGACAACGGGATGTTTGCCACGCTGGGGTGGGCTCCCAGCATGGCAGATAGAAGGCTGTTTGGTTGTCTGGAGCTGACAGGGGATTGGGCACCCCTGTCAGCCATACGGACTTGTGCCACACTGGGGTGGGCTCCCAGCATGGCAGCTGTAAGGCTGTTTGGGGGGGCTGGAGCCGACAGGGGATTGGGCACCATCGTCGCCCATATGGACTTGTGCCACACTGGGATGGGCTCCCAGTGTGGCAGCTGCAAGGCTGTTTTGGGGGTCTGGAGCTGATCGGGGGATTGGGCACCCTGTCGCCCATATGGATGTGTTGCCATGCTGGGGTGGGCACCCAGCATGGCTGGGAACTCTGTTTGGGGAGTGCAGCACAGCCGACAGGGGATTGGGCACCTCGTCGGCTATAACAGATGCGTGTGGGGGCGCAGCACAAGCATGCATGCGCGTGTGTAAGGGGAGCACGCATGAGCAGGCGTATCTTAATGCTGCCATGAAGCGAGCTCCTCTTTCAGCTATATGCCACTGCATTTTCAACTGCTGTCATAGACAGCTCCAGCAGTGATTGAGAACTGCGATTGTGCCTGCAAACACACTGACTGAATTGGAAGACGCTGACACACCTCCAAAAACTCGGATGATGGCACTATGTTTCTTGCACATGCGCAAGCAAACATAAAAACTGCTTCATGATGTAGCACACACGCAGGAGGGGGTATTAAAATCCACTCCTATGTGAAACACAAGCCACAGCATCAGAAGAGAATTAATTTACATCTGACCATAACCTTTTTATCCATTTCATTCTGTATGTATTTAATACAAACCAATAAAAACATTTACTTTCATTAAAAGAGTTTTGTAATTTCACTAGTCCTTTAGCAATTACTTTTCACCCCATACGTTTTTTTGCTTACAAAAACTCTAAAACCTTCTTTGCATGGAAATACTCTGGTAAAGTTCTTCACATTTTGTAAGGACACATTTTTCTTCTGTTGTTTCTCTGTAACCCCAGGGTTTTTTCTTTTTGCACAGCATATGAGAATTTACAACTTGTTTACAACTTGTTGACACCAATAGATATTACAACTTGAAGAACAGAATACATTGAGGTATAATTTGAAAGGATGCACTTTTGAGTTCAAATATGACACTGACTGACAAGCAATTGTAATTAAAAATTGTTGAAATACCAGCTGAACTGCTATATATTAAACAGCATACAAATAAAAAAAAAAACAATGACTCTGGTTCATCACAGTTCTGCTTTAACAACAAAGGCCACCAGTTAACTCAACATGGAAAGAGAAGTGGGAGAAATTATCTTTAGTCTGGTCATGTTCTGTTTGAGGGCATGTAACTTTCCCAGTTCCCATCCCATTCAATTACACAATATGTGTGTATGGTTATAGCCACTGAGTGTAATGAAATCATGGGCAGCCCTCTTCCCCCCTGATATCTATGGCAGAGTCTGCATCCTGCACACACAACCAAAAAGATGGGATGCCAGACAGACTCTTCAACAAAAAAATCATGTAAACACATTATACTTTCATTGATCTATTGTGTTCATTGACTCAGTTCGCCCTTCCCCACCCCTCCCGAGGACAGACTGGCTTACCTTATAAGATGCTGGAATCTAGGTGGCTGCTAAAGAATCTGTACTGTGGGTAGATCAGTCTTCAGTTCGTTCCTGCTGATGACTTTCGCTTCGCTCTCTCACAGGGCAGTAGTAACGGTCCCGGAGAACACTTTAAATTCTGGCTTGGCTCTGGCAGGAGTCACATTCTCTACTCCATTATTGATTGCTCATCCTGGCACCCAGGCTCCCAACTAACACACTCTTCAGGCAGGCTCAGTCTCTGGTGGACAATGACAGAGGTGGAGCTCCAAGGCAACTTGGCTCAGTTCACGGGTCAGTGAATCATGGAGACTCCTCTGGTGCTAAGCTGCGGCACAGTAGATCACAGATTCAGGGGGTTTAGGGTCCGTTGCTGCCTCCAACGAGCCAGTGTGCTGGCTACTCCTGAAGATGACTTAGGCTGGAATCCTTCTCTTCGGTCTTTGTTGTCATTGCCGGCACCGCTGCTGCTGCTAATTGATTTGTCCACTCCACACCATGCAAAGGGTCTTCCTCAATAACTTGGAAGGCAAGGAAAGAACAGGCATGCTAAAACCAGGGCTTTTTATCCAGCTTCATTTGAAAAGACTGCCACTCCAACCCCATCCCTCTATCAATCACAGGGCTGCTCTGCATGTCATGGCCAATCTGATTATAGCATTGGGCTCCTACCCCCACCCCCACCCAGCCATTGCTGATTTCCTGGCTGAGCAAGTGACGCCTCCACTGACAGTGAATTACACATCACTCACCACCCTCACATCCCCTCCCCCAGCCCCACACATTACAGTCTGGAAATAGACCTTAACTATTTTGGCCTCCAAACTAAGAGGTCTGCCAAGTTAAAGACACAAACTTTAGGATGAGGAAATTAATGGCCAAAATGCTACCCCCCCCTGCAAAAGAGTACACAGCTGAGTACACTGCATATGCCTGCCGATGTCAGTGGTATTATCAGACTGTTCCCTAAAAATAATGCTGTGGTCCACACACAAATTCAAGATAGAAACTCCTAAGGTTCCTTTTTTCCATATTTCCTCTCAAAATTCTATAAATCTTGTGGCTGCTAATTGTACAATAATTTATCTAATTCTGCTGTAGGCTGCTCTAGGTTATCTGTATTTAAGAAATCTCTCAGATGTTATCTGATACAGTAGTTCTGTATGCAAGTGTTTTGATTGATTTGACATTTTAGTTTATTTGTTGCTGCTTGTCATTTGCCTACTGTTGTATGTATATTTTGTATTGTATTATCTAAAACTGATGCCTGCAAAATGGGCATTCATGCCCAGTAGGCTATCCAGTATAAAATAAACATTTTATTTATTTAAAAGTTTCACCAGGAAAGCCATACTGAGCAGAAAATGCTAATTTCCAGATGTGTCCTTGTGGGGAGGTGAATGGGGATACACAGTAAGTACAGCAGTAAATGTTAAAACAGTGCATAATGGAAACAGAAGACAAACATCATTAAAGAGAACTAGGCCTTTTACTGACTACTGTGGCACCCTGCTGGTCACCTTGCCTTCTCAAGAGCGGACCCCACTTACCACCACCCTCTGACTCCTATTACTTAGCTATAATGTCTTTATAAGTGACATTGCAGAGGAGCTGGAAGGAAGGTCTGCCTCTTGTGGATGACACAAAAATCTGCAATAGGGTGTATGCTCCAGGGGTGGTGGAAAAAATGAGCCAGAGACCTGAGAAGCCTAGAGAGTGGTCAAGGGAATGGCAGCTGGGTTTATGAAAAGTGCAAAGTAATGCACTTAGGGCACGAAACACAGGGCGGAGTACAGAATGGATGTAGCGGTATTGACAACCACCAAGCAGGAAAGAGACCCTGGGAGTAATCATACTGTATGACCTAATAGTGGCCCAGCAGTGTGACAAGGCAGTATGATGGGCAAGCAGGATACTGGGGTGCATAGGGAGGGGTATCACCAGCAGAAAGAGGGAGGTGGTGTTGCCTCTGTATAGATTGCTGGTAAGACCCCATCTAGAGTATTGTGTCCAGTTCTGGAAACCACGGGCTCGATTCTCAAAGGGTTATGCATGATGTAACTTGATGTGCACCAACAAAAATAGTGCAAGTAGCACTTTACACCATGAGTTGTGACATTTGGGATTCTGCAAAACATCCTGCATCATGTTGCAGGTTACTTGTGCCAAAGTGGACTTATGCCACCAGTTATGCCATAATACTCCCTGCGACATGGCTCAAGAGGGTTTATGGCAGTAGTTGCACCCCCTATTCTGAAGGGTGGCTAGCAGATCCCCAAATTTGTTATTCTGGAAACAACCCCAGAGGTCTTTCAGTCAAAGTACAGTAACTCCACCTATTAGATGGTGTAGGGGTACATTCGTCCACCGGGGTTCTTCCAATCACCTGCCAGCCCATTCCCATATGACATGACCTCTTCATGCCCCGATCCCCAAATATGTCTTAAAGCTCCGCAGGGCTGGATGACCCCCCCAATGTCCCGATCCTCAGATATCCCATACAAAAGACCTGTGGGGCTATTGACCCCGATGCCCCAACCCCCAGAAGTCAATGTAACAAGCCCCACAGGGCTACCAATCCCCAATGCTCCCAGTCCCACTATTCTGCAAAGAAAATCTCACAGGGCTAGCAGATCCCCCATACCCTGATCCCCAAAGTGCCATAAGAAAAGTGCCACAGGACTATCAGTTCCCCATGCCCAAAGCAAAGATCAGTGAAATAGGCCCTGCAGGAGTTAGTGTCCCCAAGCCCAATCACCAAATACAAGTCTGGCTTGTCTCAGGAGTCCCCACCACCCACATGACAGTGCCAAACCACCCTGCTCACCCTGACCAGTACCCAGCCATTGACTGGTACAGCCCACCTCTCACCACCATGGCTAGCCACTTACTGAGCTCGGATGAGTGTGTTTTACTGTAAATACTATTTACAGTAGTATGTGCTCAGTCAGTGGCTGGCTGCAGTGGTCAGAATTGGCTATGCCTGTCGCCGGCTAGGGTATGGGTTGGGGCGGGATGGTCTTACACTCCCAGGTGGGGAGTGAGAGCCACTAGACTACCAGGGATAATGGGGTTATTTTCTTTTCATTTCCAATATTTACCATTTGCAGCCAGACTTGTGTTCAGGGATCAGGGCTTGGAGGCGCTAGGCCCTCTGGGGCTGCCGCTGAACTTGGGGAGTTTGGGTCATGAGGGATCGATAGCCCTGCAGGGCAGTTTTATTTCTATGGGGGACTGGGGCATGGGGGGGTCTGCTAGCCCTGCAGGGCTTTTTCATGGAATAGTGTGGATAGGGGGCATTGGGGGATCAATGGCCCTGCATAGCATTTCTACTTCTATGGGGGATCAGGGCATGGGAGGGTGGGCTCTTGTGCCCTTCCACCATGGTTTTCTCAGCTTGTGCCAACCTAGTCAGGTATGCCTTCTGTTTGATGTACAGTTCAGGTTGGTGCAGCTCATGGGACTTAGCCATGGTGACCCTGCCCTTTTCAGAATCTGGCGCAGAGTCCTTGGCACACATGCACCCCTCATATGTTGCAACTTGCGACATGTGTAGGGGTGCTACTAGAATTAGGCCCCATGTCTCCAGAAGGACATAGACAGAGTAGAGGTGGTCCAGAGGACGGCAACTAAAATGGTGCACGGTCTTCATCAGAAGCCCTATGAGCAGAGACTAAAGGACCTGAATATCTACACCCTGGAGCAAAGTAGGGAAAGGAGGGATATGATAGAGACCATTAAATACCTCACAGGGTAAGTTTAAATACCTCACAGGGTAAATAAGGTACAAGAGGAGAGTATTTTTTCAGAAGAAAAGATACTCAAGAACAAAGAGACATGCTATGAAGCTGGAGTGGGGGTAGATTCAAGAGATATGTGATGAAGTACTTCTTCACAGAATTGTATTTATTTATTTACAATTGTTGACATGGAGAGGTCACACTAAGCCGAGGCTCATTTCCAAGTGCAACCTGTGGGAAAGGGGAGTTGGGAAGTTTACATATTCATAAGTTGAACTGCTATACAGCAATATGAGTAGATTATGCAGGGTAAAACAAAAATACAGGTAACAATAAAATGCGTAATACAGAGATACATGTGTTGAAGGCTAACAAAGGAGTAATAACAACATTGACCAACACAGTTGCTGGGGAGGAGAAGGAGGAAGGAAGAGAGAAAATGCTAACAGCAAATATAGAGAGGGACAAGCTAAGATAAAGTGTGAGGGTGGATTCCTGGAACAGCCTTCAGCAGAGAGGTTGTGGGGCCAAAACAGTGTAGGGTTAAGGAATGCATGGAATAAGCACAAGGAATCATAGTGGAAGGGGGGAAGAAAGAGCTATTGATAGGCACGGTCTGATGTAACTGTGTAGGTAGGAGAAATGGGCAGACTGGATTGGCTAAGTGGTCCTTGTCTGCCATCAAATTCTATGTCTCTGTGTCATGCCATTGTGTTGCAACAGAGCTGGACTTATGTGTCATGGAGTCAGTGGTAGGATGGGCATTAGTGGCACTGCATGTAACTTACTGTATATGACCAGCAATGTGAAACATAGTCTGTAGTGTCTAACCAACACATTGATGATTAGAGTATGATTATTCCACCGCATATGAGCAGGGCCATTCATACATTCATACACAACTATGTCCTTGCAGGGTCCACTGTTATGCACTGGCTCTGCATGAGTGGGGAATCCTGTATCTAGGGTGGGGTCCATAGCTACTGAAATGGGGGCTTCCAGGTTGCTCCACATCCCACACCACCATTGTTTCCTGATCCCAGTACAGTGTGCAGTGCACATGCCCATTTACAACAATGCTACACACGTTACGCTCGCTGCATACAGTGCAGCATGACAGTCCCATCCATATGTGGTTGTGTTGTGTGAGCCATATTTGTGCCTGGGCCTCCCTACAACTGAGCAGGTGGCTCATGGATCTCATGTATATCTGTTGTCCTTCACACCTGTATTGACCTGTGTGCTGGATGGCTTGTAGCAAGGCACTAGGTGGATGTGTGCAGCTCAAAGCCACTTGGGCTATCACACCACCTATCAGTTCATAGCCTGGCCCTGTGTTTCTTGTGCTGTGTTCCTATATCTGGCAAGGCAAGTAGAAAAACAGACAGACAGACAGACAGACAGATAGATAGATAGATAGATAGATAGATAGATAGATAGATGGACAGACAGACAGACAGACATAAAAAGCTTTCATTTTTCAACAGGATTTAAACTTTTAGGTCTGGATAGCCCTGTTTTACAAAGTTGTCCTGATATTCGTCTTGATTACAAGCAAATGCATTTTACACTCATACAGTTTGTACAAGACAGATGTGTTTTGAACATTCAGTAGGTACAGAATTACAAGAATGTTTAAAATAATATTTACATAACACAGACCATCTAGCAAACATATATCAAGACATACTATATTACAGTCATACAATTTTATATAGATAATGTAAAGCTGTTTGGATCCTTAGAAAAACATAAAACATGCCCTCCAGGAGAAAACTATAATCTAGTCAAAACAGGTACATCTTTCTTTCCATACAGTGTCAATACTAGTTTTATAAATATTTTTTTTTTATTTAATTGAAAGAATATCACCAGGAAGGAAATACTGAGCTGCAATAGCTTGTTTCTAGGTGCGTTCTCAGGGAAGGGGGTTACACAGTGCAGGAAACACAACATTACAGAGTGACTACAAAATATATAGTACACACCATCCAGCTGAGAAACAGGGAAAAGTATACAGCTGACAAAATAAACAATGTACACACACAGAACAACCTAAGTATTATCTGATATACAGTTACACCCATTTGGGATGCAAACCCCCCACAAGGGGTAGACAGGGACTTGGCAGGAGGGATAGCAAGAGGAGACAGTCAAATTGGCTCAAAGGGTGGGAGACAGATATGTCTGCCAAAACCTTCACCCCTTCGGGATGCAAAAACCCCACAATGGGTAGACAGAGTGAATGGTGAGAAGGGAGAGGATTAGCCAGATTTGCAGGGCACACATTTGTTTATTTATTTAGTTTTTATTAACCGGGTAAATGCACTACCATAGAAATTACTATTTTCAGGCATGACCGGGAAAGTACAACAGGTATACAGAGCAATAGAAACAGATATTGATCAGTGAAGACCACAATGCAAGTAGGTAATGTACAGAAATAACAAAAGCAGCATGTTGACAATGTCAGTAGGAATTACTTACAGAGTAGAAAAGGCAGTCATATAAGATACATAACAGTTTTCAACAAGTGTAGGTCAAACAGATCACGATGAGTGGTAGACACTGAACAAAAAAATAACATAAGCAGCATGTTTACAATAACAGTAAGGAATTTCTAACAAAGCAAAATAGTACAGTAGCATCTGATACGGTGTGTGCTCACAAGATCATAAGTGCAAGTTAGATGTGGGGCTACAGTAGGACAAATGATGAGGACAAGAGGGAAAGAGCAGTAATTTTAAGGAGGGTTAAGTACTCGAAGGGTTCAGATTTGGATAGGAAATTTTGGAGTTCTTTTTTAAAGCAGGTGTGGGAGCAGGATTGTTGCAGGGTGAGGGAAGGGAGCTCCAAACCTGAGGAGCATAGTAGTAGAAAGCTACAAGATCTTTGGATGTTTTACACTTTAGTACATGAAGAAGGGATTTATCCACAGAGCGTAGTCCATAACAAGATGATTGTGGGAGGAGCATGGCAGCAGGCAGAGGGATTTGAGACCTAAGGACAGAGTCAACCTGGTAACAGAAGGAGTAGCTTCTAATGGCTGAGGGCAAGAGCCAGTTTACATCACTATAGAGTCAACAGTAATGTTTTTAGTTGGTGGGATGAGGAGACATAATGGCATATGTTATTATAGGATACATCCCACTTGTGGAGTGGTCTTTGCAGCAGCAAAAGTGGGGCAGTGTAAGTGAATGCAGCAAGTAGTTAACCCTGAGCAATGGCTAGCCTAGCTGAAGGAGGAGCATGTTGCTGGTTTTGTAGGGCCACTCCTACTTTGGAATTAACTGATTTACATGTGGACTAGATATGAAGATTGAAGTCAGAGATTGGTCTAGAAGAATGCCCAGAATATTTAAATGAAGTGACACATCGAAGTGGAGAGCCACCTGAGCCATTCATGAGCAGTGCATTCTTGAAAGACCTTAGTTTGGGGCAGAGCCAAATATCATTGCTTGTGTTTTATTTAAACTAAGTACTAGTTTGTGGTCAGTCAGCCAAGTTTGAACTTTAGTAAAGTTGGAAGAGACAAGTTTATGTTAGCAAGGCTTTTACAGCTAGTGTAAAGCACCAAGCCATCAGCATAAAGCAGAGATGAGCAAGAGTGTAGGTTGTTAGCTATGTTGTTTATGAAAAGTGAGGAGAGTAGGGGACCAAGGATGGAGCCTTGGGGAACCCCAATATTGATTGTAGACCTATCAGATAAGGAGGAATTGTATTTGACAATTTGGACTCTGTTAGTTAAGTAGCTGCAATACCAGTTAACTACTGAGGGAGAGAAACCCATAAGATGAAGGGTTGAGTGGAGCATAGAATGGTTAACCAGGTCGAAAACCTTGGTGAGCTAAATGAAGACTGCACCAGTCAGTAGTCCAGAGTCCATAGCAGTGAGCGTATCCATGGTCAATTTGAGCAGGGCAGTACAGGTACTATAACCTTTCTGGAAGCCATGCTGAGTGTCAGAGAGGAGGTCATACTTAGGTAGTCAATTGTATAGCAACTAATCTTTCCAGAATTCTGCTTAATACTGACAGAATGGCAATGTGCCTATAATTATTTATGTCCCTTCTGTCACCTTTTTTGAACACTAGCATTATCCGAGCAATCTTTCAGATGTCTGGAAATTGACTGTAGGCAAGTGATAGCGTACACACTTTTTTCAGTACGTAGGCAATATAAGAATCCACAATTTACAGGAGCTTGGGTTCAAGAGTGTCTGACACAATGCTAGTGGTATCTGAGATAGTTTTCAAAAGTTTTAAAACATCATGCCTCGAGACTTCCCTAAAAAGGAAAGGTGGAGTGGTAGACGAATGGGTGGCTCAGACACAAGGAGGTACTGACTGTGATGCCCAGAAGTTTGGTGCACCTGACTGAGAGTAGCGAAGGAAGAGGTATGCTGAGACAAATCAGAGAATAGCCAATTGAAGGAGTTTGCAATTGTTTTGGGGTCATTGCAGTGGGCACCATTTAATATTATGTCATTTGGGAATAAAGACTGTGAGGCCCCAAGAAAGGTTTTGACATGATCCCAGAACTTCCTAGGGTCACCAGCAGAGCTTTGAAATTGGCCTTTGCAATATGCACTTTTTGCAGCCCTAACTTCATTTTTACATGAACTTCACAGAGCTCTATAATGAAAATAGTCAGCAGGGAGACTAGCCTTTTTATAATTCCTACAGCTTTTATCTCTCACATGCAATTGGGCCAAAAGGTCTTTACATAGCTAACGTGTTTGTTTACCCCTCACTCGACAAGGTGTCTGAGGGGCTTGTTTGAGCAGGAATGAGTAAAATTAATTTAGGAATATACTAAGAGCTGTAGCAGCATCACTAGCTACAGTAGTGGTGACAAATTTGTAAAGCAATTTATGAGATTCCCTATTTATCCTTCACAAAAATGTAGGAAAGAAAATCCTCTAAAATTATTTTTATCATACCTATAGAAAGAGGCCAGCTCCTATTACAGTACTTAGTGACATCTGGTAGATTTTCAACTATACCATCAGATGAGACAACCCTCTGGGTAGCAGAGAACACACTAACAAACAAAAAATCCTAACTAAAGGTTTCACAATTCTCAATAAGGATTCCTAAAAATCCTTAAAATCCTTTGACTAATTTGATGCTATTACTGTAGATAAAAATTAGACCAGTTAATCAAGGAGACATCATATTGGAAATCCTCATCATTAAAATTCACAACATTTGTAAAGATCATATATTGAGGTGGTGGGGAAGGAGCTGAACCAGGACTCCAGATTCTGAAGGTTGGGTAGTGGTCAGTCAATGCATCAGCTAGAGTACCAGCAGCTGTGATATGGTCAAGGTGGTTAGTCAGAATCCAATCAATTGGGGTCGCTGAGGTTAAAGAGGGAGATACCCTAGTGGGCTCAGACAAGAGCTGGTGGAGATTATGGCTTTGAATGTGAGAGAGGAGAGTACTTTAGGAATTACTGATACAGTTCAGGTTTAGATATCCTAATACAATAAACTCATTTTGCTTGGTGAGAAGGGAGGTTTGATTTGCACGTGTCCTCACACCTGGATTATTGTAAC
The DNA here is from genome assembly GCA_016271365.2 of Neoceratodus forsteri. NCBI lineage: Eukaryota > Metazoa > Chordata > Ceratodontiformes > Ceratodontidae > Neoceratodus > Neoceratodus forsteri. Next base: position 1,322,039,070 of record CM028132.1, read on the forward strand.
TCCCTTTACCTAGGGCTTTCTGGGGTTGACATCTGTCAGCTGCAGCTAGTGCAGAATGCTGCAGCCGACTTTGACAGGTTTGGTAGGACCTGTCACATTACTCCGTGTTGTACGAACTGCACTGGCTGCCAGTTCGGTGGATCACCTTTAAAGTCAGACTGCTGACTTTCAAAGCCCTACATGATCTGGGTCCAGTCTATCTGAAAGAACTTCTGGTTCCCTATCACCCTAATCAATCACTCTGCTCGGCCGATGAGAGGTTGCTAGAGGTTCCAGGGGTGAATTTGAAATCTTCAGGTGCTCGGGCTTTTACGAATGTGGCCCCTACCCAGTTGGTTGCGGGAGTGCACTTCTGTGGAGGCTTTTAAGAGAGGTTTGAAGACTTTTTTATGGAAAACTGCATTTTTAGAATATTGATTGAAAAAATTGTTTTGACAAAGTTGTATTTTTTAATGATTTGTGTTGTTTTAATCTGTATTTACTGCGGTGCCTTGGCAATTGAAAGGCACCCTATAAATAAAATTAATATTATTATTTAGGTCTAGCAGGCCTGTCTGTCCATCATTAGGAGGTATAGACACATGCAATGTGAAGTTTTTAGTTACCAGGAGAAGAGTAACATGTAAGAATTCACAGATAGATGTGGAGGAAGTAGGGGTAATAGAGATATTAAAATGTCCTTTATAGTACAGGGCAACACCTCCACAGTGTTCCAGCAAGGATCTATCTTTACAGATAAAGGTGTAGTTGGCAAGAGAATACATTGAGTCCAGTAGCTCTGGTTTGAGCCATGTTTCAGATAGGCAAAGTATGTCAGGACTATACTGAGCAACCCATGAATCTAGTTCCATGAAGTTGCAAGAGAGGCTTCTTATATTATGATGCACAATAAATAACCCTGTATTAGAGAACAAAGAGATGTCAGAAAAGGAGAAATGGGCAAGAGGACCCGGGTTAGGTTCAACATCCCCTGAGAGCAGGAGGGCTAGGAGGGCGAGGAACAATAGTTTATGATGATAAAAGGGAAGGGGGAGCATATGAGTAATAAGGTGCTACCTAAGTGAAGATGCTATATAATAGATATGGCCACCTGGAAACAACAGCAGGTTGAAATCATGCCATGATTAGAAGGCTGCCATTTGATTAGAGAAGCAGAAATCCGTAGTCCAGGTAGTGGGAGGACACGAGTAGTGAGGGCAGGGGAAAGTCAAAACAATATAATTGAGAGTGAGAAGTAGGAGGAGAGTAGAGGGCAGAACTGTCAGGCACAAGTAAGCCATGAGAGCATGATGGAGTGTAATCAGCAGAAAGAAGAAGAAGGAGTGTGTAACAGTAGGGACAACAGGCACTATAATGATGAAGCTAGACCAGGTACATTAAATGCTCAGGAGCTAAGTAAACCAGATATGTACTGTGATCAGGATGAAATTGTACAAGAAAGTGCCTAGAAAGAAGCACAATGTCAGTAGAACAACACTGAGCTAGAAATGGGAAACAGGCAGTAGGGTGCAGATAGCAAAGAATGACCACCATTAAGAAACATATAAGTAAGTGGGAGCCTGAAGTGGTTTCACAGTGTAAAGAGCCAATGAAGAACTCAACACTTAGTCATCTGACAAAGACATTACTATAAAACAAAATGTCCACCCAGGGTGGGAGTGATGGGGAGAGGGTGGGGAGTTGGCATGAAACACCAACGAGAACAAGGATCTGGCATGGCAAGATGCTCCTTCCAAGGGGTTAGCGCGGTCTGTAGTCAGCAGCACAGGACTGTGGCTCAGCTCTCTAGGTCCAGCCAGCACAGGTGAGCTGCATGCCCCAAGCGGGCAGGCTGACCTGAGGAGAGATGGAAGGGACCATTGTTAAATAGGCAGGTAAGGGAGGGACAAGCAGACAAACAAAAGAACTGGATGGGTAGTGAGTAATCAGTAGGGAAGGGGATAAGCTGGTCAAGTTGTGGAGGTCTTAGTGGGAAATCAGTTAGGGGGAAGAGATAGAGTAAGGTAGCAGGAGACAGAGAAAGCTTAGCACTACAGGCATAAGTAGAAAAAAGGGGATTCTCTCAAAGATGTTATACACTAAAGTAACAACAAAGAGCTGTAAATACTATGTGCAGTTTGAGAATAACTTTGGCTAAGCAAAATCAAAAAGAGCTGTAAAACACTGTTAGGTTTAGAAATGTACTTTGGCTGAACTAAATCAAAAGAGCTGTAAACAGGTCAAGAAATTAAGTTTAACAAGAGGACTTGAGAACTTGGCTATTTACAGGTAGTAATTAAAAAAAAAGATACACTTTAAACAATGAGAAGTTAGCTATTTAGTACTAAAAACACTATATGCTTTAAACAATGATTCTAGGGAGCAGCTTTAGGTATAACAGGCAAAAACAAACTTTAGGTAGAGCTTGCCGCAGTTAAAATTGAACATTTTAGCCAGGCATTGGGCTGGAGTATGGTTTGCAGTCTAACAAATTCCAATGAAACCAAAATAGGCCAATCAGCAGCAGGCACAGTTCCAGCCCACCGATCACGATGAGGGGCTAAAAGTTCAAGTTCGGAGTGCCAGTGGGAACATACCTGAGGAGGAGCGGGCTTTTCCCTGGCGAGCCACCTAGAGGAGCTAGGGGGTTAGGTGCAACTCCCTAAGCTTTTCACATTCCTAGCCTCCGGTTCAAGTTCATTCCATATTTTTGGCAAGTAATAGTGCCTTTGCATTTTACTGCAAGAGTTGTGCACAATGGGAATCCCTAAACGTCTGTTTTTTAGTTCTCTCAAATTATGTCCATGATTTTTTATTTTTGGCAAATTTAGATAGGGGCAAATATTTCTCCACCCATGTGTACCACACACATTCCACTGTGGCTGTTTGACTCCCCCCATCTATGTGTGGCATGGTATCCCATGTGTCTTCTGTTTATACTTCTGTTATGCACATTATGCCATATCATGTCCCCTGCCCTGTATACACAGCTGGCTGAGTTAAGTGAATTTCCTTTCCACAGGTACCCAGAGGATGCAAGAACACATGACATGGTGGTCTCCAGCCCAGAATGAGGATGGGATGACATCCTACATAGACAGGTCCAGCTGCTATGCCTGATACTACAGCATATGGGGACTACACCCATGTAGCTGAAGACCACACCAATGCTATCCAGGGAATGCCAGCAGCATTGGCATGGAACTTCAACAGCAGTCTCCATTCACAGCCCCTTGATTTCATGAAGCATCAGACTTTGCATTTGCTTTTTGTAATGGGCAGGTGCACTTTATTTATTAGTGACTGTTGATGGGTGGTTGCCCTTGATGTTTTGCCCTTCGCTCTTTTTACAGGCAGTTGTCCTAGATGTTTTGTTCCCCCTTCTCATTCATATCTGCATTTGTTTCTCCTCCTGTCCTGTTATATGGGCAGTTATCCTTAATGTTTTGCTCCTCCTATGGGCTTGTCCTTATTGATTTGTTTCTCCACTCTTCACTCCTATGGGAGGTTTCTCTTTTTCTTTTGTTTCTCCATTCTCCCTCACCCCATACAGGCAGTTTGCCCTTTTTGTTTCTCCACCTCCCCGCTTGTTGATGCACTTATTGTTCTTGTTGTAGTTTTTTGTACAGCCTGTTGGGATTTTGAGTACATTAAAGTATATTTTTGATACCTGTGCTGCTGTGTTGTGTGTCTTTCACTGGTCCCCTTCTCACATCCATTGCTGCTCCCAATGCTCAACATTATCCTCAGTGCTATATTCAGTGTTGCACTAATGCATTGCCTTCTGTGTTCAGTGCTATCCTCAGTATTATATTCAGTGATATGCTAATGCATTGCCCCCCTTGTTCAGTGCTATATTCAGTGCTACACTGATGCATTTCCCCCTGTGGTTAGTGCTATCCTAAATGTTATATTCAGTGCTGCATAAATGCATTGCACTGCACCAGTACAATGCATTTGCACAGCATGTAGTCAGCCCTATATTCAACAAACTCTGCCAAGAGCCACTATGGCTGCAGTTGAGGTCAGTGAGGTTAAATTCATTCTCTCTGGAGCAGAGAAGAAACAGGGTGGACATTATAGAAACATTTTAAGTATGTCAAGGAAATTACCACAACTCATAAGGAAAACTTCTTTCAGAAAAACAGGGCAGTGCATACAAGAGGCACAACTTGTGTCCAGTTGGAGGCAAATTTAAAAGGAACTCCAGAAAGTACTTTTTCACCAAGACAGTGATAGACCTATAGAACAGACTGCTACCAGAAGTGGTGGCACCAAAGACAGAAAGGGAATTCAAACTCACTTGGGACAGGCAATGTGGGCAAATTTGGAAAAAAATATAATGAGGAGGTAGCCATCTTGGGCAGACTACATGGCCCACACAGTCCCCATCTGCCAACACTTTTCTTATGTTCTTTGGTCTGGTGGAACACGGGTTATGCTGTCATGTTCAAGATGGTGTGCTGAGTTTTCTATGCATGCATGATGACTCACGCATGTGCAGTTAACTCTGGAGTATGGCAGCACAGTTTGCTGTATGCAAGATGGCCACCAGAATTCTCTGTGCATGCACAAGCTGTTACGCTTTTGCAGAAAACTCTGCACTGCCATCTTGAACACTGCAGACATTGCTGTCCTCCACTGATACCATTGGACAAAATAGTGTAGTGAATGCACGGTGATTGCTGTTCACCTCTACTATTTTAAAAGTCTGTTCAGGATCTGGTGGGCTCCCTTTACTCTAAAGAGATCACAAGATGTCTGCAGGGCTATGCCCACTGCAGCTGTAAAAATGTCACCAGCACAATGCCTTTGAGTATACCTCAGGTGGGTACTGGCACAAGCCATAGCCAAATGTCTGAATATGGGGTCCCTGGGTATATCCCCATATCTTCTGTTATATTCGTGTGCCAGAACTGCTTCTTTTCTGCTCACAGTTCTTTCATACTAAGAATGCGTAAGGAGGCACTTTTATATCTATGTTAAGGTTCCTCAGTGCTCTTATAAATGCAAAATAAGTCACAGCATCAGTGAACCATGCAGCTGCTTTATTTCACATTACAAAAGCACATATCACATATAATTTATTTTACAGCTGGAACCTTCGGTTAGAACAGAGGTAATGCACAGATAATGATACTAAAAACCTAAATAATATGGAATGATATGGTGAGTCCATGTACAGTATGTGACACTACACTATGCAACACTACACCATGTTACACTACCAACTGTATATGTAGCTGATAATTGTTACAAAGTGCAAACGGTATGTGTGGAAAAGATTTAAAAACTAACTTTATTTCTTTAGTTTTGTGTTCAAATTTATACAGGTTTTTCCAATTGCATCACATTTGATGCTCTTTCTAGTTCATATTCTTTTTAGAAAATCATCAATAATTACAGTCATTAGACAATGTTAATCACATATAAACCATAATTTGTTAGTGGTTACATGTTGCTGCCACTCGGTGAAAACTGAGAGTATGTTTCTAGCAAACATTAAATTGTAATTAAACATACATTAAATGTGTGTCTTACTTGTAAACCTATTATCAATATAAACACATATAATTGAGAGTTGTCAGTTTTTAAATCTATTCTAAAAAGACTGTTTACAATTTGGGGATGTATCAGTTACACGTCAATTTTTTAGTTTAGCATGGCATAGCATGTGGTGTAAATTACATAAAAACTTGCTTACTGTAAACTCAGAATATCATAATATAGCTGCATGTTCCATTAAAATAAAGTTGATATATTCCTGTAAATGATGCAGTATAATGCATGAGTGCAAAAACATTCTCTCTCTCTAGGAAAGTACATAATTTATTCATTTAGTGATGTAATATGTTCCACAGAATGCCTTGGTTCTAGTTACACTGTCCTTGAATCTTAATAGGTGTATATGTTTTTTCTGGCCTTACGTGCTTTTCAAAATCATTGATTTAAATTTGTAAGTACAGTATGTGATGATATTTCTAATGATTGACTGATTAGCACTGCCTGGTTATAATAATTAAATAAATGAACAATATGTTCTTACTTGTTGCAGTATCCATGACAGATTTTGTTGTAAGTCAAGCACACTGGGTAGGGCAGCTGACAAGCAGGCTGTGTCATTATGATATATTTATCAAAATGTTCTTATTTGCCACAGTATGAATGACAAATGTTGCACCATTATGTATTTTAAAATTTACTTTTAATATACTTCTTTAAAATTCTATCTGTCCCAGTACAGTTCCCTCCTGCTTGCCACTCTAATGGCAAAAACTATCTGCCAACCCAAACCTCCTTGATCTGGTTTATTCACCCTCCAGCCTTTGCCACCCCATGCTACCACTCTGTTGCTTCCCTTCCACATTGAGGACTCCTACCTTTGCACCAGTATCGGTAGCCAATGTGAAGGAGCAGGCGGATAAGACTGCCAGATAGGCCATTGAAATATATGTAATTTGCCTCTGCCACTTCCAAGTGCTGGCATGTCCCTATCTGGCTGTCATTTAAGTCTCTCCTACCACACTGCTCTGGAACCATTAACCATGATTAGGGATGGACAGGGTAGCTCTGACCCACTTCAGATTCCAGTCTGTATCTCTTGAAATATTAACTACAGTACAGAAACAAAGAAACAAAAACTAATGGCAGAAAAATATCCAAGGTCCATCTACTCTGCCCAGTTTTTTTGATTATCAAGACTAGACCTGGACGAAAGTTGTGATTTCCGCTTTAGCTGAACTTCTGCAAAATTTCATAGCTTTCATGGAAGCGTCCGAACTTCTGCCTGTGGCAGATTGGAAATCTTCCAAATGCTGTTGGGTGAATTTTTGCCCTGTTCTGCTCTATATAGTAGGGAAAAAAAAAAAAAAAACTTTACCTGGTGTCCAGTGGCCCTCCCATCCCTAAGCCCCTGCCTAAAGCAGGAACAAAACTCCTGGTGGGTACCAGTCCCTCCCCACACCAGATCACCCTCCCCATACATAAAAATAATTCCTTTGTGGCTAGTGTCCCTCCCTCACCCAGTCACTCACCCTATATATAAAAGTAATTCTCTGGTGCCTTGTGGTCCCTCCCCACCCAATCACCCATCCCATATATAAAAAATTATTCCCTCTTGGCTAGCAGACCCTCCCAGCACCCAATCACTCACCCAATATATAAAAAATAATTCCTTGGTGGCTAGCAGTCCTTCCCTTCTCCTGATCACCCACCCGATATAGACATCATGCCCTGGTGTCCAGTGTAATCCTTCCATCCCAATCCCCCATAAAGTCAAGATAAATATTTCCTCAGTGGTTTAGTGGTAGCAAACCCCCCATTCCCAATCCCCAGTAGGTGAATTCACAGATATTCCCTGGTGGTCTAGTGCACCCCCACCTCAGTAGGTAGTGTCCCACCATCCTGCTCCTCCCATCCTTAACCTGAGTGGGTTACCAGCACAGTCCTTTGCTCTTCACTACAGCCAACAACCCAGTGAGCTGTCAATGAATGAGTGCGTACTTGTACAAGCACACGCTAATTCATTCACAGCTCAGTTTGTGGCTGGCTGTGATGGAGAGTGGAGGGCTGGGCCAATTCCTCACTCAGGTTCAGAATGGGAGGAGTCAGGTTGTGGCACACTACCTGCCAGGGTGGGGGGTGCACTAGACCACCAGGAACATCTGTGAATTCATCACTGAGGGATCAGGAGGGAGGGGTTCACAGATCACCAGAAAATATTTATAATGACTATATGAGGGATCAGGATGGGGGTTACACTGGGACACCAGGGCATGATGTCCACATCAGGTGGAGTGGATCTGGTGTGGGAGGGGCCAAGCAGTCACCAGGGAAGTATTTTTGTAGGCAAGGGGATCGGGTGGGAGGAGGGTTTGCTAGCCACCAGTAAGTTTTATTTCTATTTTGGGCAAGGATTCAGGTAGGGTCCACTGGACACCAGGAAATATTATATGTTGGACATTGGGAAGTGATCCTGAGATTCCCTGATGGTCTAGTGGCTGCTTCCCCAATAGCTGTCCTCCTCCCCTATCCCCAGTCCCATTGCCAAGTCCCTCCCTAGTGTTCTTGCCCCCACCCACCCCAGTAGGAGTTCAACCACCCTGCTCCCACCTATAATAAATCCTGCAGTGGGTGCTGGGCAGACCAGAACATCCATCCTCTCCTCCATGGCCTACTCCACCCACTAAACTTTAATGAAGGAGCATGTTCCTGTACAGGAATGCACTCATTCATTAAAGCTCAGTGGGTGGACCAGCCGTGGAGGAGAGGAAAGACGTTCCAGTCCACCCGGCACCCACTGTGGGATTTAATATGGGGGTGAGAGCGGGATGGTTGAACTCCTACTGGGGTGGAGGGGTGGGGGCACTAGACTATCAGGGAGGATTTGGCAATGGGACTTTGGATAGAGAGGGGAGAGCTATTGAGGAAGCAGCCACTAGATCACCAGGGAATTCATTTGTTTTAACTATGGACTACGGACATGGATGTGGGGGTTACTATCACAATACACAAGGAGTGGAGGGAGGGGAGAGGAGGATCACTAGCTACCAGGGCAAAAGACATTTGGGCTGTGGATGTAGGCACTGTCAGTGCAAGGCGCTATTTATAAGTTATGATTTTTCCAAGTCTTGCGGCCGGGGGTTATGGGGGCGCTAGCTACCAGGATTTAATCTGTATCTGTGAGGCAGGTGGGGAGGGACCAGTAGCCACCAGGATTACAGCCAGGAGGCATTTGGATTTGGGGAGGCAGAATTTCCTTGAAAGTTTGGAAATGCATTTTCGAACTTTCGCAGAAGTGAAAGTCTAACTTTCGCTTTAGTTCTGCTGACAAAATGTTTTTTTTCGCACACCCCTAGTGCTACTTGACACTAGAGAAATATTAAATGGTACTGGTAGGGTGCCAGCGAAAGTTGGAATTTCTGTGAAAGTTGCTACAGTAGTTTGATTTCTAAACTTTCACAGAAGTGAAAATCTGCCTTTCCTTTATATTCTGCCAGTGAAAGTTTTTTTTTTCACACAGCTCTAATCAACACAGTCTGATTATTAGCCAGTCTGAGCACACTCATCTAAGAGGGACCTGATGTGAATTAAACCATTTTGCCCATCAATAGCATTAATGTGGTTTGGCGGCTTTATCTTCTCTTCCCCAGAGTTTGAAAGAGCTGCAAGTATAGCCCTCCCTCCTAGACTTTCTTGGTCTGATAATGTGTTGGCTTCACAATACAAACCCAGGTTTCCTGCATGATGATTTCAGCAGTGCTACAATTTTCTTTCAGGGTTACCATGCATATTAAAAGTTGTTTAACTATTTTTCTCTATAGGAATATTTCCTTCAAAACTGTGCTTTCAAATTGTACTGCACCAGTTCCCTAGTATGGTGCATTGTGTTTTATCATTTATACATTACTGAGAGTCATGCTGTAACAGAAAGCCCCCCCCCCCCGATGCTTAGACTTCAAGTGGATTTGAATTGGGAATCTGAAGATAGTATTTGGAATCTAGGTCCAAGATATTACACACTGATTTTGAAGGGATTGTTCAATGTATGCTTATGCCTATGACAGTAGACAGGTCATTATGTGATTGCTTCTAAGCTGATTGCAGAACTTGAGATCAGAGTCAGCATACTCAAGAGTCAAGTAGCAGTGTAACCAGGACACAGTATCCTAATGGGCTACTACACTTTCCTGTGTGGCCACTAACCAGGTTGAGGGGCCTGAGTTCCTCTTCTGATATTAACAACTGGTTCTTTCCTCAATAGATAACATTAAAATGCGAGTGCCTCCACCCTAAGTATACTTTACGGACTGATAATTACCTGGTACAATCCCTGGGAGGCTGTACCCACCCACATTACCACATTGCCACCCACATGCGGATCAATAACCAAACCCCCAAATTCAACATTTCAGAATTAAAGGCTCTCCAATAATATGCTCACGACACAAGATTTATAAAAACAGTTAACCAACAATTTATTTACAAAGAGTGAGGGTTAGGATAAGGTAAGATGGAATAAGAGGTTAAACAACAATAGCATTGAAAATTCAGACATTTATCATATTGGCCACCCAATAACCTCTTGATGGATTCAGGATTGACTTGCTATCTAACTAGCTGCACTGGATGGTAAAACACATATGCCCCAACTGGTGCCAGTCCCAGTTCATTATAGGACCCTGCAATTATATCTTTAACCTGGGTACCCAGTACTAAATTATTAGTTGCAGGCCTGATAGGGTGTAGCTGGTTGGCTGGTTTTGGAGCCCTTAAAAGAAAACCAGATTAGCTTTATCTTTATTCCTAAGACACATTTTAAACTGTAAATACTGTAGATGAACAGATGGCTCCATCCCTTGGATAGTTTGGGCTTTAGGTACTAAGCATGGCAAACACAGCTTTAACTATTTACAGTTCCCTCTTGTTGCAGAACCAGGTCTGTTTACTAATGGCTCTGAAGTTAGGTATGTTATAGGTGCAGAAGAATTCACTCAAGTAGGCATGCAGTCGACATAATTCAAGTAGCTCGAATTTAGCTGAGGTGCAGACAGGAGCTTTCAATTACCCCTTTTTCTGGAAAGGTTCTGGCAGCTTGCAAGCTGGAATTTCTCAGCTTCTATGCAGAAGCTCCTTCTGGGCTTGAAGTCATTTTCTGGAATATTCAGGAAACAAACCAGACTGGGACCAGGGCCAGCAAGCCTCAGACCCCCACATCTAGACTATGCCCCTCTGGGGGAGACGCATATAGCAGTGCTAAGGCTGGCACACTACCAGGCTTACTCCCAGGCCAATCTAAGACAATCTCTCATTCGAATTCAGACATTTCAATGGCTTTGAATCATGAGGGCCACTTCCACTATTTAGCCATCATGGCAGACATGGTTCTTTCAACTTTCAGGATACAGTCTCAAAACATAGGTGCATCCTTCTGGGACAGTGAGGACCCAAACTCTGGCACAGTCCATCACAGCAGATAAATTCTCTTTTTCTTTCAAAGGCAACTCAGGAGCTTAAGGCATAACTCAGCACCAAGATAAATGATTGAGCTTAAGGCATGGCTCCCAACCACTTTTGACACTTTACTTGTCAGCAAGTTCCTTTCATAGACACTTCTCAAAGGCACATATATTGACTTTTCACAAGCCAAATTACACAGCACAGTTTCTTTTGGACAGCTGGTGGTCAGCAGCTCCCAACTGAACATTTGCGAAGTCCTCCCAAGCAACTTCAAGCAAAACTCTGACCTCAGGATACTTTCCTTAAATTCTTTTATGCACACTTAAACAATCACATCAGTGATTTTCAGTCACTGGACCATCAACGGTCATCCAGACAGTTGTCCACCCTATACTAGGCTCTGATCAGATGCAGGGTGTAGACAGACATTTAGCACCTCTTGGCTTCTTGGTCTCAAAGATTTCTCCAAGTCACTTGTATTTTCAAGCAGAAGTTTACTCCTTAGGATTAGTATGCAGCTTTCTATTATCTGAAATCACAGAATTCATCAGCACTCTCACTGCTAAGGCAGAGACATTCTTGTAGCTTTCTCAAGAGTGCTGGCAAGGCTCTTTGCAACTCTCTCACAGCTGAAATTAAATCAGGAGTTCCCCACAAAATCCTCTTCAATGTGGGAAGGCAAATGCTAGCCCTGGGGGACAAATATCTGGCAACCCCCAGGACAGTGATTCCAATTCCATGCAACCACATTTCTCTTAGCAGGGTCCAGAGCCCCCACTCCCCATGGAGGGGCTTATGCTGAACTGAACTCCAGATTGAAAAGTCTCTGTGTTTTGGGAGTTCTCTGCAGCTCCTGATTGGCTCTTTCAAGTGTCCCTCTCAAAAATTAATATTTATCAGGCTCCCATGACGTCTGATAGGCTCCTTGTTCAGGCACTAACATTTATCCCTACTTTTCCCCAGCAAGTCTTGGCACAGTCCCAGAAGTCTTTATCCAAAATTCTAGCTTTCCATTTGGCTGTTTAAAGGTCAAAGCTGCAAACATGGTTGTATTTTAATACAGTCCCCATGCATCCATGCAGTGTCCCATTTCTAAAGTTCTGGTGCAGCCAGTACAAATATACTGTATTTATTTATTTCTTGCCCCACAGTTTAAAAACGGTCACTGTGCTTTATCAAACACTGTGGAGTTTAAACATTATAGTGAAGTCCACAGCCTGTCACTAGCATCAAATTTCAGTGTCCCCAGATGCTAGATAGGCTAGGATAATATACATAGTGCATCTTTAATATTCATGAGGCTAGGGCACACACTATTGGTGCTGTTTAATAAAAATGTCAGGCACTTTCTCATGCACCTTGTTCTGGTCACCAACCCCCAACCTGCTTCAAGCAGGGACTGATACCACCAGAAAGCCATCTGTCTGACCGCAATTGCAGTCAGAAAATGATGCATGCTTCTGTGTATGCGCAAGTCATTTGCCTGCCAGGATGTGTATGGGGGGGGGATGGCGGAGGCTCACAAATGCTCCTCCAGCCCCCGCCCAAAGACTGAAGAGGAGAAGCAGGGGCTGGATGGAGGATTTTGGGCACAAATTGTTACCCGGGCTGTGATGGAGCAAACTCAGGGAAACAGGAGAGACACCAAAGGTAGTGAGAGGCAAACTGGAGAAAGAGGGCAAAATATGGTAAGACCCATGGGGGGGTTACAGTAGTGTTCCATGATGCAATGTTAAAAAGTCTTAGCTGGGTCACAGAATAGGGGGAACAAAACAACAGTTCAACTAGTTAAAGACAAGGACTGGATATGGTAGACAGGGGTAGTGATACTAAAGTGAGGTAATAATTACTTATGTAAGGTACAATACCTAGATAGATTACCTGGCTATTGTTATATCAAAATAGTATTTTAAACTACAAATGTGACATTATGGATACCATGCTAATCATGTTGTGATGGTCAAATGCGAAATTACAGCTCCTTAAAAGTGATGAACTATCTTTATATTTGGGTTATATAACTAGCATATGTGCAACTCAATCTAACTATAATACAGTTTTGTCAATTAAACAGCACTGCTGGGGGGACATGATTGCCATACTTGCATAATTCAGTACCAAATGTTTCTGTCTGTCTGTCTGTCTGTCTGTCTGTCTGTCTGTCTATCTATCTATCTATCTATCTATCTATCTATCTATCTATCTATCTATCTTTACAGGACTACTACCCTTGATAATGAAATTACTACAGGAATGAAATGTTGGGGCAATGACGATGACTGTCATGCAAGTTAAATAAATGTATTAAATACTTTTAAAGAAACGCCATGGTCCTGCAGAGTGTTTGTTGCAGCTTTTTTGAAAGTTTTTTTTTAATTCATAATTTTGTATTAAATTTTGTTCATACAATCATGTATTGAGTAACTCATTATTACAACACTAATGGTAAATTCTATAATACAATACAATACATAAATGAAAATACATACTTAGAAAACAACAATAAGAAAATGACCCTCTCCCTATCCCTTCTGCACACAGTATTATGTGAGTTCATTTAGGGCTTGGTATTCTATCACTGAAACTGTAAACATATTTAACCACTGTTCAAATTTTCCGTAAAAAAAGATTTATACTTTGTGAGATAAGCAAACATGGGAGATGACCAGGACTGGAGGGACTTATATTTTCATAATGGGTGGTACTAATGTCTGGATATTATTCCTTGATGTGGCAAAAATATCACTATTGTAATTTGTATCATATATTAATTTTTCAAATATTAAAGTAGTTTTAAATGAGGCCCACCATTTATGCTAATTGAAAAAAGGGAAGCTGATTATCTTTCCAATGTTCTTTGATTAATCTTTTAGTTGACATAGTTGCCAACATAAATATTTTTTATGAGCCTTGTCCCACTGAACATCTAGTATGTGGTTAAACAGTAATCTATTCATGGAAAAATCAATATGCAAGTCTAATACTGTCTTCAAAATATGATGGGTTTGTATCCACCACTCTAATACTTTTGGACAAGACCACAAGTAATGCATTAAGGAACCTTTCTCACCACAACCATGCCAGCAAAGTGGCAACTACTCATTATTAATTTTTGATATCTGATAGGGTGTAATGTACACACTATCAGTAATATTTTTCTGAATGTATTTGTTTTTAGCAGAAGCATATCATTTATCGTCATTAATTCATATAAGTTCCCATTGTTTAGATAATAATGAGAGACCCCCCTCTTTAGTCCAGCTAGTATTTATGTTTTTATAATTTAAAGTTCTTTTACTAATATTATTTTTGTAAACTCTTACCAACATTTTATGTGTACCTTTTTAAGGCAGTCTGATGTTTCATCAAGTGATATTACTGACAGGAATCATTGCTGAACATTCTTTTTGTTTTATTATATTTACTAGATACATTAAGAGATTACCATTCCCAAGTTTTAAATATTTTTTGAATTGTTGTATGGATATAAATTGAACTTTTTTAATTAAGTCATGCCAGATTTTAATATTTTTCATATGCAATAATTCAGAGTTGAATATATCTCTGACATGACCCATTTCTTATTGCTGGAATGGATGTGGAGAAACAACCATGGAATATTTAGATTGGAAGGATGTCTAACTCATTTACTAATTAAACAAAACAATGAAAATAGAAAATGAGATCTTTGCTTCAATAAAACTGTATCCGACCATATATCTGTGAGCCGATTCTTGGGTGAATATGGATATATAATAGTATGATACAATACATTTGTATAGAGCTTATATTAGACCTCATTTGGACTATGGTTCTCCTTTCTGGAGACCCTATCTTAAAGCGGATATAAATCATCTGGAGCAAGTTCAAAGGAGGCTTACTAAATCCATTCCCAGATTAAGTAATAAATGTTACGATACCAGACTTAGGGAAACAAAGCTTTATTCATTATTAGTGAGAAGACAAAGGGGTGATCTGCTACTTATGTACAAGTTAGTACATAATCCCAAGCTGCTCAACATATGTAGGCTAACATTAGCCAATAAGAGAATTGTGGGATGACTACATGCTAAGCAATTAAATATTGACTTGGCCAATACTAAAAAATATGATAATTACTTCAACATAAGAGCAGCAACATGCTGGAACTTTTTGCCACAGACAATTGTAGAAGCAGCTAGCTTCAATTCCTTTAAATCTAGACTTGATTCCTGGCTATTCGCTCAATAATTTGTATAATATCCAACTATTGTGGGAGAACAATCTTGATGGGCCTTGTGCCTTCTTTTGTCCTATTTCATCAAGTAAATCAAGTAAATCATTCCAGTTTTGCAATATAGTCTGTACTTTCGGCTTAGCCTTGTCATAATTGACTTTGATATTTTGAACATGGTCAGCAGATATTTGAATGCAAAGATATTTAGTCTGATTATGAACCTTGAATCCTTGATCGAATTGTTGCAGTTCTGAATGGTTATTTTTGGATAATTTAAATATAACCAATTTGCTTTTTGTTCATTTTTACAACCAGAAATTTGAGAGTATAACTGAATAATACTGAGAAAGGTAAGAAGAGACATATTTATATTTTAATTATAAGAAGGATGTCGCTCAAAAATGCTCAACTTAATATGCTCTGTTCCAACTACGGTGCTCTCTATTGATTGGTTATTTCTTATTATTTGAAGAAAGGGTTCAATGGGCTAAAATAAAAAGGTAGGAGAAAGGGGACATCCCTGATGGACTCCAATCAACATATCAAAAGGTTCAGTCAAAAAGGAGTTCATTTGGAATTTACCTGTTGTTTTCTTATATACAGTAGTTTGTTTATAAGTATTATCATCTGTTAGGTTCCTAACATCTCCAAAATTGTGATCATATATTTCTATTCAAGAAATAAATGCTTTAGAAGCCCTGACCAAGACTGCATAGAAAGTATCATTTATGTAATGTGACCCAGTGTTAAGCAACTGTATAAGAGCTTGAATGTTCCTATTTACTTGGTAAAGAGTCCTACCTTTCATAAACCCATATTGATTTGAATGTATATAGACAGGGAGATGGGGTTGGATCTGAGCATTGATCAATTTGGCAAAAGTTTATAATCGGTATTCAAAACTGCTATTGGATGATAACTCTCTGCAGACTCAGGGGGTTTATCCTTTTTAATATCAAAATCAGTTTTCTTCTAGCATAGATCATGGAATATCATAATTACTCTAATCTGATAATAGTTCCTCCATCATTTTTAGCAACCAGGGAACCAAGTCAGTTTCAAAACAATGATAAAACTCATTAGTTAACCTGTCTAAGCCGAGTGACCTGCCACGAGGATGGGTACTTTTGTTCTTTATACTATGTTTTAATGTAATTGGCTTATATTGATATGGGTTCTTTTGTAAATTGGCCATTCCATAAAAGGTATCTTATTTATTGGGGTCAGTAATACAATTATTGTGATATATCTCCTTATATTTATTAAAGAAGGCAGAGGCTATAGTTGTATCAGTTGTATAGGTATTATTATATCCGTCTTTAATCACTGTAATGATGTTTTTTGTTTTCTCTTGCCTAAGCAAAGGCACTAATAATTTCCCAGCATTATCTGTATGAAAGCATATATATTTATTTATAATATTTTGCTTGTTTAACTGTTTCCTGTAGGACTATCTGATCTTTTTAGTTTTATAATTATACCATTCCTCTTGATATTTTTCATAGTCTACTAAAACAGGACCACCTTGAAAATGAGTTGTCTCAATGGTGTTTATGCCTGGTTAAATAAAGTGATTAATTGATTAATTGATTGATTGAAAACTAAGTTGCCAAGTTGTTTTAACCTAGTTTTAGTTCAGCATTTGTTTTTGTTTTTTGTTTAGCAAGAGATATCTGATATGACACAATGACCCCCCAAGTGGGGGCCTTAAAGAAATCCCATAAAGATAGAGTAGTTCATTGACAATTATAATTAAATTCCTAATATACATTAATAGCTTTTTTAAATGTTTTGCACAAATTCAGGATCCTTAATTAAAAAATTATTAATTATCCAAGTTTTAAAATATTCCTATTTAGGTTAATAAAATTAAGTCTAATTTAATTAAGGCATGGTCAGAAAAAATATTAGAGGCACTGTTAGTGTTAGTAGAATATTGAACTAGTTTTTTTTTAATAAAAATATAGTCAATGCGAGAAAAAGTTGTATTCTTTTTATCAAAGTGTGAATAGACTATATTATTAGGGTTATTATGTCTCTCAATTTTTTTTTTATTTTAAGTCTTTGGTAACCGGGTAAAGCCCACTAGGCACAAGTGCCTGTTTTCAGGGGTGACCTAGGAGCACTGGGCGGTTAAGTGACTTGCGCAGAGTCACACAGTATGCAAGTGGAGGATGTTAGAATCAAACTCAGTCTAGTCTGCTGGCTTTATCAAGCTTGTTCACACCTCCTTCCTCTAACCTCTAGGCTATACTGCCAGTCCACCAGTATATCCACCAATAATTCACTGTCTAAAAATTGTTTTAATTTGTTGACAGTAATTGTTTCCTTTGCTAATTACTGAAGATTTATCCTGAATAGGGTGGTGATATGAATTAAAGTCCCCTGCCAAAATGATGTTGGTGGAATGGAGATGTTGAAGACCCTCCAATACATTCACAAGAAAAATTTCATATATATCAAAAGGTACATAAAGTGATCCAACTATAATTTCATTGCCTTTTATTAATAATATGGCTACAATTATTCTACCATGCTTATCCAAAAAATGGATAAATAAATTTGAACTGTAACCCCTTTTTAACTAACAAGGCAACCCCTCTACTTTTGTGACAACCAGTGCTAAACCATAATGACTGAATCCATTTAGTTTTTAACTTAATTATTTCCTTCAACTCCAAATGAGTTTCCTGGAGACATATAAAGTGAGCATCTTGTTTCTTTAAATATGTCAAGCATTTAGCCCATTTTACTGGAGTATTCAAACCATTAACACTGAAAGAAATTACCCTCAACACATTAAAACTAGCCATTATCAATTAACTTTAAAATTATGGCATCTAAGTCTGTCCAAACTAGCCCAGATATATAAGGTATCCATATTTGTTTGAGAATAAAAAAGTCAGAAATTTATAAAGGATAATCCCATATTGTACCCACTCCCAAGTCATTCTCACTTTATTAATGATTATCAAACCCATAAGGAATACAATTTCCCTTGTTAATAACACTCTTTTTTTGTTCTTAGTACCTTTATCAAGCCCAATTTTAATAACCCCAATACCCTTGAAAAAAGAAAAGAAATAAAAACACAAATAAAGAATAAGAAAGAAAAGAAAAAAAAGATAAAAAATAAAAAGGAGAAAAGAAAAGAATAAAACAAAAAACAGTTCAAACAATATGAGAGCATACCCTACTGATTGTATTCCATTGCGGGGAACTGCGTCGTCAAGGCCTCCCCTTCTCCTGCCTATATGCTTCATCTCATCAAGCACATAGAGAGCAGGTAGAGACAAATATTTGGAAAGACAGTTCAAAAACCATGTTGAAGAAATAAAATAATGACATTATTATATGTATGGTAAGGTCAATGGTAGTGTAGTTTGAAGGTCTATCACTTTCCCTTAAGACAGCCTCTAAAAATGGTAACATAATAGTTTACCCACCCTGAAACGGGTGAAAGAAAAAGACAAGAAAAACATCCTACATCAACTTATAACCTCAAAGGAGAAAATAATCAGTAAAGCTTTTTTAAAGTAAGCGCAATTTGTAGACAGAAAAAATAACATTCATTTTTCAGGAAACATGGTGACCGGGAAGATACAAAAACGCTTGTGACCTAAAGGTTTTCCTCATTACCAAATAACACTACTGTATAATAGTGATCAATAAGATGTATAATCCATCAAAATCTAGTTAATGTTAGATTTATCCTTCAAATATGTTAGGCATCCTCTTTTTCAAATCCAACATAGCAGTTTCCAAATTATCATAAACAAACTTCTGCCCATCTATTATTACTACTTTTAGTTTGGCCAGAAAAAAATCATTGTAGCATTGAACCCCTTTGCCCACAGTTTATTATGATGGGAGTCAAATTTCATTCTTTCCAAAGTTTGTTCTTGTGGAAGACCATTGTAAATAGAGATGGTCACTCTGTACAAAAATGTAATTCATTTTTTTTGTAAACCGCAACTATGAGTGTGTCCTTGTCAGCTGACTTTAGAAACCTAAAAATAAGAGGCCTAGGTGGAGATATAGGGTCTGGTCTAGCTCGGAGACCTCTATGTATTCTTTCTATTTCACAGTTTATTTTTCCTTGTTGACATCTAAACATGAAGCAGCAATGGATTTGAAGGAATCAAGTAAGGTTGTAGAGTAATCCCATATTTCGGGGATCCCAGTTATTCATACATTGTTCCATCTAGCACAGGATTCCTGGTCCACCAAGTGTTCTTTTAATTCAGAATTAGATTTCTCTGAGATTTTTATTTTGTTAGGCAATGGGTCCAGTTCATCCAAAAGAGTGGATAGTGTATTTTTCATAGAAACCATTTCAGTCTGCATTATATGTTGTTGCTGTGTCAAATCATGTGTGGTCTTCATACAGTTGTCCATATTTGTTTGATGTTCTAGCATGGCTTCCATTATAAGTGATATTTCATTTATTTTTTGAAATTAGAACTTAGCCCACATGGGGCGGGGGGGTCTGAACAGTCACCCTCAGACTCAGAACAACAGTTGTCGGAGCTCTCTAAGTTAATACTCAAAGTGTTTGTGTTCTCAACATCCCCCTTTTTTGGGGTGGTTTAATGAATAACTCAGTAAACCCCCTTTTTCAGTGGACTCCTCAATTAACATACAAGGCTTGTCAGCATTAGTAAGTTCAGAAGTAGAATCTGCATTAATATGAGGTGAGAAAATGGAAAAAGTATTGCTTACCCCCTCTTCATGTTGTTCAGCTGACATGGTCCTTCGATAGGATACCTGCTGCTGTGTTTCGTTTGCATCAGTAGATTCACCTGGAGGTACTGACCTGTTTCTCTGAACCCTAGGTGATTTTGCTTGAGGCACTACGCTGTGGGTTGAAGTACCTTGTGTAGGGTCGGCTTCAGTCTCCTCATTATCACCAGAAGAAGCTACCTCCACTTCAACCTTGGATTTGTTTCCATTATTCACTGATTCAGGTAAATATTCTGGGGTTGAACTTTCCATAAGAGAAACATTTACCAGAATATGAACATATAACAAATGCCACATTGTGTTGCCGTCACAGCTATGAGAATGAACTTGTGTCTCTTTTTCTGACAACTGAGGATTATTAGTGGCATGCTGTTTTTTTAACCTTGCCATCCATTTGAAATAAAGGAAAGACCCCCATTGGTGATAGCTGCAGCTTCGAGACGTCCTTCTCTGACATAGAAGAGCCCGACATAGTGGAATGTAGTTCTTGAGATTTTGTTTAGAGAGCACAGCAGTTTAATGTGTTGGTATAGCAGGTAGTTTAAAGGCTTTTGATTTTGAACCACCACTAGTTTCCTGCAATGCTTCATACAGGGTCATAATGCCACAGTTTATAAAGGCTTTTAAGCCTTTTTTAATAGTCTGCTTGTTCTGTCAATGGCTTGAAGAGACCATTCATGCCATGAAAAAGAAAGGAGAACAGAGCAAACACAACCTGAGGGGGATTCAAGCCATTGACATCAACAGAGAGATCCACAGCATTCAGCTACATGGCTTCAGCAAGCCACGTGTTTCTCTTCCTCCTTGTGGGTGGGACTCTCCCTGTTGTGCAGTATGCAGCTGCAGCTTTTTGAAACTATGGTGCCAGTGGTCCTGCAGCTCTCCTCCAGAAGAGGACCACTGGCAACACAGTTTCACATGAGGGAACTCATGTCAAACAAATCACTTAGATTTCTTTCACTACAGGACTTGAGAGATAGATCAGGGGAAGGCAGTGGATGTGGCCTCTCTGGACTTCAGTAAGGCCTTTGATACTGTGCCACCCAGGAAGCTGAAAATGAAGTTTAGCAACCTGGGGCTTGTGGAAAAGGTGGTAAGCTGGAAGTTGGGTATCAAACTGGCTGAAAGGGAGGAGGCAGAGGGTGGTGGTAAATGGCAGTTACTAGGGGGATGGTGAAGTGACCAGTGGAGTACCACAGGGGTATAGACAGAATGAGAAGCGACCTGCAGAAACTTGAAGAATGGTCAGGGGTTTGGCAGTTGAAATTCAATGCAAAGAAGTGCAAGATAATGCATATGGGGCACAATAATCCTGGCACAATATATCAGTTGGGGGGGTGAGGATATAGCATGCACCAAGCAGGAAAGGGATCTTGGGGTTATCATCTCTGATGACCTCAAGGTAGGAAACAGTGTGAAACAGAGCAGGTAAAGCAAATAGGATGCTGGGATGTATAGTCAGGGCATTACCAGCAGGAAAAGGAGGTCATAATTCGCTATACAAGACACTAGTGAGGCCCCACCTGGAGTACAGTGTACAGTTCTGGAGACCATACCTAAGTAAGGACATAGACAGGGTAGAGAAGGTTCAGAGGAGGGCAACAAAGATGGTGCATGGATTGCATCACAAGTCCTATGAAGACAGGTTGAAGGAACTGAACATGTACTCCTGGAGGAGAGGAGGGAAGAGGGGATATGATAGAGACATACAAGTATCTTACAGGGAGGAACAGGGTGCAGGAAAACACTATTTTTAAGCGAAAAAGATGTTCCAGGACTAGAGGACATGGGATGAAGTTGGAGGGAGGACGATTCAGAGGAAACATAAGAAAGAATTTCTTCACAGAACGGGTGGTGGACAAGTGGAACACCCTGCTAGAGGAAGTGGTGGGAGCTGAAACAATCACAGGATTTAAGAATGCATGGGATAGACATAAAGGAATTCTGGAGGTCAGGGGTAAGGTGCAACAGACTTCTAGGAAAACAAACTGAACTTACAAGCTCAAATGGGCAGACTGGGTGGGCCATAGGCCCTTATCTGCTGACACTGTCTATGTATCTATGTATCTATGTATCTATGTATCAGTACTGGGTCCTGTCCTCTTCAATGTCTTCATAAGTGACATTAAGAAGAAATTGAAGGGGAAAGTTTGTCTCTTTGTGGATGACACACAAGTCAGAGACAGGGTGGACACTGATGAAGGAGAGGAAATAATGCTAGGAGAATTGTTAAAACTAGAAGAGTAGTCTAGGGTGTGGCAGCTGGGTTTCAATTTCAAAAAGTCATGCACTTGGGGTGGGAAAACCTAGAGACTGTGTATAGGATGACAGTACTTACAGTCACCAAGCAAGAGATGGACCCTTGGGGTAATCCTATCTGATGATCACAAGGTGGTAGTGCAGTACAATAAGGCAGAAGGCAAGGTTAGCCAATGCTGGGGTGCATGGGGAGGGGGATTTCTAACATGAGGTGGGAGTTGGTGCTAGGAGAAGGGAGATTGTGTTGCCAGTGTATTGCTCAATGTTGAAAACCCATCTAGTGCACAGTGTCCAGTTCTGGAGGCCAAACCTCCACAAGGACATTGAAGCAATCCTGAAGAGGGCTACTAAAATGGTTTGAGGTTGCATGAGAAGCCATACAAGGAGAGGCTTCAGGAGCTCAACCTGTACTTCCTCGAGAAGAGGAGAATAAGGGGAGACATGATGGAGACCTAAAAGCAACTCTTGGGTGTGAACAGGATACCAAAAAGAAGTCTCTTTCAGAGGAAGAGGAGGAGGAGACCAGAGCTCAGGTGCATGCTATGAAGCTTGAGGGGGAAGTTTAAGAAGGATGTTAGGAAATATGTCTTCACAGTAAGGGTGGTAAATGCCTGGGACAGTCTTCCAGAAGAGATATTGGGGGCGAAGGCAGTAGGGAGCTTCAAGTATGTGTGGGACAGGCACATGAGCATAATAGTTAGAGGAAAGGGAGGAGGTGTGAATCTCTGTCTAAATAGGGTTCAGAGTATAGTAATAAATAGGGGATATTGGAGATGCTAAATGGCCCTACCAGTCCTTTTCTGCCAGCAAATTCTATGTTTGTTTTGACTGAAAATGTGTCCAGTGTTACAGACGTTGCGAGTTCACTAGCAGTAATGATAAGATGGTGAATGGACATTCCCCTGATTTATTCTGTTGTTTTCCAGTCTGTTGCTTCTCTGTTTTCATTTATACTCTTCAAGTCCACATTAAATAGAAAATCCTCAATGTCTTCTTAACTAGAAGCATTTTCTTAGGTATTTAAAAATCACTAAAAGTTGTTTTTACATCTCTATGATCATACGCTAGAGTATCTTGTTTCTAAAACAATTTGTTGTATTACTTTATTTTATATCATAGCTGAAGTGTGAATACCAGGTTTGTCACTAAGAAAGTAATATCAAGTAATAGAGTGTGTCTTCAGTGTAATCCTCTCCATTTGTATTTCAGAACAGTGATTGTATTTGCTTGTTAATGATAACACTTTATTTAGTTCCTTATAAGAGCCTGATATGATCTGAGAAGCTTCTGTGGCACATAGTTGTACTTATTTTATTTTCCAATTACAGTTTTATATCTATTTCAGTATAAGCTATGATTATCCCTCCTAAGTAAGGTTTCAAAGCATCCCAAATTATAAGAAGTGGAGTATCATGATGGAAATTTAAGATAAAATCTTTCTTCTCATTTTCTAATAGAGTGATAAAACCTTGTTCTTTGAATAATCAAGCTTTACTTTGAATGTATTTATGCTAATGGAAATATAAAGAGGCGCAAGGTCTGAAATCTTAATTGGGCCATTATCTGTTTCTGTTATTTTGCATATAATGTTTTATGATGCTAGGCAAAATTCAGCACTAAAATATGTACCATAAAATGTTTGAATAAATGGAATGCTTTCCCAAGTCTGGATTATTATGTCTGAGCAACTCAATTAACTTCCAATCAGTCATAAACTTTTTAATTATATAAACTGCCCTTTGTTTCATTTCAAGGTAGTTAAGTGGTCTATCAATAAGTTCCAAGGTTGTTAAAGGTCTCTCATGTTCAAACAAGGAGTAGGAACTGAGTTAGGTCTAAAACAATTAATAAAAAGCAAAGTGCTTTCCTCATTTAGTAGACAACTGTTAGCAATGGCAAATGCTGTAATTTGTTTAACTGTATTATATTGACACCTAGTGCCCTTTGTCTGTATTATTTTTTTTTTTACATCAATAGCTACTCCCTTTGAGCTGGCTGTGTATAGGAAGTGTACCCCCTTCTAAAATAGTTCAAAATATTTAATATCTGTTTGAAAGTGTTTTTCCAGTAAACAGATACCATTACTATGTTTAGATTTATTCTCATGAGCAAATATTCTAATTTTAGTTTTACCTCTTGCTCCTTAATGTTCCATGATGTACAGTTTAATGTGTCTGTATTAAATACTATTAAAGCTGTGCAATTTGTTGATTGATAGTGGTCTCAAGCAGTGACCCATTGTTTTCTTTATGGAAATGAAATTGCAAAATACATTTTTATCTATCAACTGCCTTTTATTTCCTTTTGATTAACAAACTTCCATTAGTCCCTCTCTCTTCCCCAACCCTTAACTCAAAAGGCAGTTTCAAATCATTCTCAATCCCAGAGACCATCAAAAAAATCTGCAGTTTTTTTTTTTCTCTTTCTCTCTCCCCCTAACCCATCCAATCAACAAAGGCAGAAGATAGGTAGTGCTGAGTGACACTGAAGTTGATATTGTGTTTCATTCTAGTGTGGCTTCCAAAATGGTTGTGAAAATTTTGCATTTGCCACTATTTTAATTTTATTGTTCTTTACTTTCTATACTTTTCCACTTCTCTTTCTTTAGTTTTTTTATCTTTTCTCAATATTCGGTCTCTTATTTTGTTATTCACTTCCTATTCTTTGGCCTTCACTTTGCTTGATTTTATAATGTTTTATTATTTTTACAGACTATATATATATATATATATTTTTTTTTTCATTTATTTCAGTCTTTGGTAACTGGGTAAGGCCACGAGGCACAAGTGCCTGTTTTCAGGGACGACCTGGGAGCACTGGGCGGTTAAGTGACTTGCTCAGAATCACACAGTGTGCAAGTGGAGGTTGTGAGAATCAAGCTCAGGTCTGGTCTGCTAGATGTAACAAGCTCATTCACGCCTCGTTCCTCTAACCTCTAGGATATACTGCCAGCCCTAAATATATATATATGTGTGTGTGTGTATATATTCTTTGCAAAAATTGCATTAATGCAGACATTAGGGTTGTAAACCACAAAGCGTACAAAGATGGGAATTAAAAACATATGAATACAATATTGGGGACAATTCTGAGCCAGTGCATAGTCCCAGCAGGCCCTGGCACACATGTTGATACCTAGTGGTAGAGTATCCATGACGTACCACAGGGTGCAGCATCTGTGCCAACACATTACTTCATCCTTACCCAGGCCATGGCTAGTGCTGCATGCTGCAGCACCTTCCCCATCAGCCTTGTTCCAGTAAACTGACTGCAACCAACATCCCTACAATGTTACTTACTAAATTGTTTGTTTTTAAATATTTTGACCTCAAACTTTCAACATAGTGTTCTTATGACCTCACCTCATAAACCCCATAGGTGAAAATTTTCAAATCAGTGCTGAAACACCATTCTGCGCCACAATTGCAAAAACATGTTTTGGACAGGATCTGAGAAATGACAGCTGTACTGTTCATGAGGTAGTGTGATAAAATGAGTATGTTGAAAATTTTGAGTCAAAATATTGTAAATTACCAAAATTATGCACCTACGAAGAAAATGCCCAATGTACGCCATAACCCAAGCCATTTATAAACATGACCAATTTCAAATTAGACTTTTGGGACACCACCCATCAACATCATTTTGTTAGTCAGTTCTAAAAGGTGATTTTGTGCAGTGACCACAAAATCACCTTCCAGGCCCAATAAATGAAACGAGAGTGACTGTGTTTATGAGAAGGGGTCACAAAAAGTCCTTGTTGAAAATTTGGTGAAAAATACCCTAAAATGGCAAACATATCAACATAAGTTAAAAACGTAATTGAAATACATTATACAACACCTTTGTTCCTCAGTTTGTGGTTAGGCTTTGAAAAATGCAGACGTGTCTCGGTCCACAGAAGATGACATCGGCTGCATCTGGAGGTAAGCATACGATAAGAGGATGTGTCAAGTGGTGGGTGCTCAGTGGAGGGTTGGGTTGGGGTAGGCAGAAGGCAGTGATCACGAGGGACCATTTTCTTTTCAGGTTAAAAAAAGATGTCGCAGGACTTTTTTTATTTTCAAGAAATGATTAAGAAATAACTGTTTTGAGACATTGATGTCATCTGTCACAGTTCGTCTCTGTGACAGTCTTCACTACTGTGTCATACACGTCTGTGTCATGAATGCTGGCAGATCTACTGTGACCCCCACAACACAAAATACATGGACAGATACTGCAAGGAATGTCTCAGCGGACACTTACAGAGCACTACATGAAGAGAGAAAGAGAGAGAGACACACACACACGACTGCAATCATGGACCACTGAGACACATAGGGCTTCCAGTAACACCCACGTAACAAGGCATCTATGATGGTATGTCACTTGTGACACTGTGTACTCTGTGCATCCACTTTTTGCATCATTAGCTAGACTATATGCAGGCTTCCATGTCCAGGAGTGCACGGTGTGGCTACGGCACTACAACAGCAACAATATTCACTTCTACACACAGAAGGAGGAGTGCATTGTTCTGAGGACAGTGCAGAACAGTCACCCTCACAATTATGACCTCCTCCTTTGGTGTCTATGGCACTCACTCAGTGTCTCTCCTGGTGACTGACAGCAACTGCCACAGCAGAAACAGTGTCCTGTGCTGCAAGTGTCAAGGTGGACAATTGCAGTCATCTTTTGCATCTTTCTCTCTATATTTATTTTATTTATTGAGAAATCAGAATTACACCCTTTAAGTCAAAGACTCTTTTGCAAAGGCTCTTCGTTGGTAGACAGAGTACAACATCACAAGTACAGGAACAGGAACATCAAACAGTACATATAATACATTGTAAGGTAAAGAACTGAATAACATACCATAGCAGAGGGCTAGACAGCCCAGAGTCATGTGTAAAACAGTAGATAGTACAACAATACAAGACCGGTGCTGGACTTCAAACAGCCCATATCTTACATTAGTAGGTACAGTGAATGAGCAGAGTAACATTCTTTAGCAGAGGGCAAAAACAACCTGCTATCGTGTGCAACAACAGTAGCAGAAATTCTGGAAAGCAGGATACAGATTGTAAAGATAGTATGAGGGGGTGGCAGGAGCTGGGTTGGAATAGCACTACTAGGGGCAGTCGCACGTAGAGTTGTTAGCAAGAAATACCTTGAGTGAGGTTTTAAAAGGGCCAATTTTTGTATTAGCAGTCAGAGCAACAGGTAGGTCATTTAGCCAGCTAGGAGCCCTGTGATAAAAGGCACTCTGACCCATAGATGTCCTGCAGCAGGGAACCAATAAGGGGACCTTGGAGGTACTTCGGGTGAATCTTTGTGGGAGGGAGTGTTGGATGAGGCCCTGTAGGCTAGGTAGGGTGAGATTTAACTGTATTTTCTTTACTAGGAGGCATGTGTGGTACTTAAGGCGACATTCAAAATTTAGCCAGTTAGGGTGGCTGTAGAGGTCACATGTGCCTGTAGTTCTATCGCAGCCTGGCAACAAGCTTTGTTTAGTGCTGTCTTGATGTGATACAGAGCAGTGCTATCAGTTGATCCATAGAACACAATTCCGTAGTCAAGCACAGAGAGGACCGAGGACGACACAGCAAGGCGCAGCCCCTCATTAGACAGACAGTGTTTGATCCGATGTAAGATGCCAGTTCTGGAGTTAATGGTGTTACAGAGGGTGTTAATATGTGTACGATAGGTAAGGGAGGAGTCAAGGATAATGCCCAGGTAGTTGAAAATGTTTACCTGCTCAAGTGTGAAGCCTTGGGCGGTGTTGACAAGTAGAGTGGAGACATGGTAGGGGTTCTGAGAGTGTGCAAAGAGCATGGTCTTGGGTTTCTTATAGTTTATTACTAGCCTGTGTTCTGTGAACCAGGTCTCGGCTTCAGTGAAGGACTTTTGTAGGGCATCCTGTAGTGGTCGAGGCTGGGGGTTGCTGCAGTAAATGACTGCATTGTTGGCATAAAGAAGTAACTGATCAGTGCAGGCTCCAGGTAGTGAGTTTAGGAAAAGGCTAAAATAAAGGGGCCTAGAATGGAGCCTTGAGGGACCCCAGAGTGAACTGGGAGGTGGGAGGAGAGGATTGTGCTGATTTTGACCTGCTGTGACCTGTTTGATAGGTAGTTTTCAAACTAGGCCCTAGTATCGGGTGTCAGACCCACGTCAGACAGAGATCTAAGGAGAAGGGCATGATGGACAGTGTCAAATGCCTTAGTTAGGTCGATGTAAACTGACCCAACTAAGTGCCCCAGATCCATGGCCGTGTGGATGTAGGAGGTATATTCAAGAAGAGCAGTGGTGGTGCTGTGACCCCTGCAGAACCCATGCTGCTTGGTGCATTATAGGTTAAATTTAGTTAGATGTTCAGAGAGCTGATCGGCTACTATTTTTTCCAGGGCCTTAGAGAGAGGGGGCAGAATACAGATTGGCCGGTAATTAGCAGGGGAGGTACGCTAACCACCTTTCAGAAGTGGGGTGATGACAGCCCTTTTCCAGGAGGTGGGGAACTCCCCTATACAGAGGGAGCAGTTTAGGATTTTAGTGAGGGGGACTAGGACAACATCAAGTGATAGGTGAAGGAGTTTTAAGTCCAGGGAGTCACCACTGTAGTGGGTCTTGCCCAGGACATTTGAGATGTAAGACTTAGCCTCTTGTGATGGCCTAGAGGTGCTCTGTGAAGTACTCTACTCTAAAGGTGGTGAAAGAGATGAGTGAGGCACCAAGGTCCGAATTATGTGGATAGGATAACCGCTACCCAGACAAGGAGAGGCAGGAGTTGACCTAGTGCTTCAATGCTCGCAGGACATTTATTTTGTACCAAGGAAAGAGAGACACAGTCAAAAAAAGGAAGAAGGGGTTGACTGAGAACAATAGGGCAATAAACAGAGAAATACTTTATCTATGACTACTACGTTTATTACCACAAGAATAGACTATAGGCCTACTGCCACTCTTATTCTGAAATTATTCTACAATTCAATACTCTTAGGTGAGGATCAGATGACATAAGCCACTCAGAACTGTATTAGGGTAATTATCACCACACATTTCCATCAGAGTCTAGATGTTACAAGAGTCCAGGGATCCGGCATCTTCATGTACACCGTTGTTCTTCATTGGTAGCTACAAGGGAAGTAAAACAGAACTGTACAACCCTAATCACAATTCCCAGCAAGGACCTGGTTAAGGTCACTGAGGTGGTGAGAGTTTTGGTAAACAGACCATATGTTTCTTCGGCAAAAGCCCACTCTCTCCAAGGCTGCCTGAATGAAGAACCAGAGCAACTGGTCCCTGAAATAACCCACTGAAAACAAAGGGTTCCTCGGCCAAAACCCACTTCCAGGGTTGCCAAGGACAAAGAGAGATCAGGACCTGTGTGGCGACGAATCCAATGGAGGACTACCATGACCTGACTGATGCTGTGGCACTCCAAGGGCCAGTTAAACTCAGAAGGAACTCTGACAGGACCAAGAACCAAGACCTAGGATCAGAAACTAACACAAAAACAAAGAAGCGTGATGTGTCCCTGCATTGGCTTCGGACTCGACTTTCGCGAACGGGAAGAGGCGCAGACCAGGTTCTGCAGGATGAGCACACTCTTCTGTAGAGGGCAACCAACTTTGGGACATCTGGAACAGGAACCATATGGAACGACACTGGAACAGCTGTCGTGATGTGTTTCGGCGGACGTACGTTGCAATCAGCTATTCTCTAGCCATAGCATGGAACACCCTACAAAAATCCCTAAAACTGTCCATTATCATTCCATTCATCAAGCAGCACTGTACAGCCTTCTTCACAGAGAAATGTAGTTGCTACCGCTAGAGATAGAATAGTCATCCCACAAAACCATATTCCAATCACATATGGCATATTCCTTCCAGCCAGACACCGCCAGTGTATGGCACCCAATATTCCCTTCACCATCCTAGTACTCATTATGTGAGTGACTGTCATGGCCCTCATTGTGATATATATGTACTGTACATATTGTAGATGTTAGTTTAACTTTCTCTTGCCAAGCTTTAACATGTGAATTCTCTGTATATTATTGTGTTATAAATAACATTTTCTTTTTCTGTATGTATAACTGTCTCATAAGTATGTGATGTAATTGCTGTTCACCAACTCGAACCTTGACCTTATCAGGTCCATCTTGTAAATGAGCCTTGCTCAATGATGATCGCCTGAATAAATAAAGATTTGATTGATTGATTGAAGAACCAGAAGAATCTGAAGAGATGATGGTTGATTCTGCAATCCTAGGATCAGAAACTAACACAAAAACAAAGAAGCGGCGGATGTGTCCCGTACTGGGCTTCGTCGGACTCGACTTTCGGCGAACAAGCAGGAAGGGTGCAGACCAGGTTCTGCAGGATGAGCACACTCTTCTGTAGAGGGCAACCAACTTTGGGACATCTGGAACAGGACCATATGGAACGACACTGGCACAGCTGTCGTGATGTGTTTCGGCGGAAGTACCTTCGAGCTGTGAAAATCAAGAAATGGTGGGTATGACTTGTACGACTGGCAACAGACTCGACTTCGGCAGATGACACAGACGGAAGTGATGAACTGATGGATGATCCCACAGGAGTGAAGAATGTTGAGAAGACGTCTTCTTCTGAGTAGAGACTGATTCTGAGTACGTAGTATTACAGACCACACTATGGGACTGCAGTGTGGTAGAAGATTGAGACTGTCCTCATACAGTAGTAACCATATAACTGAAAGAAGCCCAGAGAACTGTGGAATGATACAATAATTTGTCAGGGGAAGGGCAAATTATAAATTATGGGGTAATTATTACTGGTGGGTGCCTATGTTCAGTTGCTTAGAGCAATAGTTCAGATGCTTAGAGCAATAGTTCAGATGCTTAGAGCAACATTTCGGACAACCAGGGGCATAGTTCAGATACTTAGTGCAATAGTTCAAGTACTTAGGGCAATAGTTCAGATACTTAGGGCAATAGTTCCGGCACTTAGGGCAATAGTTCAAATACTTAGGGCAATAGTTCAGGTACTTAGGGCAATAGTTCAGATACTTAGGGATATAGTTCAGGTACTTAGGGCAATAGTTAAGATACTTAGGGCAATAGTTCAGATACTTAGGGATAGATAGCCGCAATCCAATACAACACAGTCCTGGTGCTTCCTAGCAAGTTCACAGTCTTTCAGGTATTTTAGCAATAACCATTGGATAAGCAGTACAGTTGTTACAGTAGCTTCACAGTATAGGCAAACTGAGCACCCTTCGATAAACCTATTTTTCCTAAATGTAGGGTCTTCCTGAATAGGATCTAGTTACCCCTGAACGTTTTGGCTAAGGAAGCCCTTAGTACTACTAGGCAGCTTGCCCTATTACGCTAGGCCGGGGCCTCCCTTAGTACCACCAGGCTGGCTTGCCCTATTACACTAGGCTGGGGCCTCCCTTTAATACCACTAGGCTGGCTTGCCCTATTACACTAGGCTGGGGCCTCCCTTTAATACCACTAGGCTGGCTTGCCCTATTACACTAGGCCGGGGCCTCCCTT
This sequence comes from Neoceratodus forsteri, assembly GCA_016271365.2. NCBI lineage: Eukaryota > Metazoa > Chordata > Ceratodontiformes > Ceratodontidae > Neoceratodus > Neoceratodus forsteri. Next base: position 1,322,070,749 of record CM028132.1, read on the forward strand.
TAATACCACTAGGCTGGCTTGCCCTATTACACTAGGCTGGGGCCTCCCATGAACCCTGCTTTACCTCGGGCCTAATGCCCTACTTTTACCTTGGGCCTGATTCCCTACCAAGACTTGGGCCTGGTGCCCCACTTTATATTGGGCCTGGTGCCCCACTTTATATTGGGCCTGGTGCTCCTTTAAATCATTATTAGGCAAAAAGTGGTCAGGCCCCTTTAAATCTGTAGCTCTCTGTGGGCTTCTGTCATTCAATAGCACATCGCTGCCTGAAATCCCACCCCTTATGCATATTTATTAGGCCACTATACTGGCCTTGCCTCTTAGCCCCTCCTGTGGGCGTCGCTAACCCGCCTCCCTTTTAAATATTAAAATATGAGGGCCCTATCAACCCAATGCCCCTGTGGCACTCAGCCACCTTTCTATGCTCCTGCTGCGCTTTTTTCCAATTAAAAAACAAACAGTCTCCCAGACATGGACGGTCAGCACAACATGTGCTGCCGCTGACTCACCGCTCCACAGTAAAAAGGAAGATCAGGAGGCGACCGGGAAGCGGGAGGTATGCTGGCAGAGGGAGGGACTGTTTCAGGCAGCTGGGGGGATGGCTGGGGGCCTCGGAAGGCCAACCGGGAGAGTGATGCGATGCGGCTGGCAGGGCTGCTGACGGGGGACCGGAATAAACTAAAACAAAAGGGAGGGGGCAAAACAAATAAATGGAGGGCTATTCAGCCCAACTTGCGGTGAACGGACAAATTCTTCTTTTCTGGGGGGAGCCACCGGACTTGGCAACGCCACCAGACAGCAGCAACAGGAAGATTCAGTGGACTGGAGGAGGGGAATCACCACGGAGTCAACAGGACCAGCTTCACTACCCCAAGTAAGCCACAAGTCCCTGTTGCACTCCTGTGATCCTCTCTCCTCAACAGTCCAGCAACAACTAACTGTTTTTTAAAAACGGACACACATTTGTTTCAAAAGTGCTCAGGTTCTGATTCTTGAACCCTGAGCTCACACCCAGCAAATGCTAGGAACCTGGAGGAGGCACCACGCGCAGGCCAGAGGCAGCGAACCTGGCGTGTGGGTGCCCATTCTCCTGCTGCTTGCTCTGGGAGGGGGTGTGGAATGGAGCAGGCAGGCAGCAGGGAGAAAAAGAAAAATTTGCTTTGCATGCCAAAAGCCCTTCCTAACATTTTGCTATGGCACACAAAGAGGGACCCCTGGGGCATTTTAGAACCCCGTATACTTTATTTTACTTACTGGGATGCCCCAACTTTGGGCCATTACACTCTTTTCAGTTATAACTTGAAACCTGAAAGGTGGGGCGTAGTGGGGGACGCCTGTCAATGAAGAGGCTGAAAGGAGGGCAAAAGTTAAGGGGGTCACACTGTTGAGGTCAGAGAAGGAAGGGTTTAAGGCATTAGCAATTTGCACGGGTCATGAGATATGTTCCATTTACCATGAGTTGGGAGGGTGGGGGATAGGGTTTTACCATTTATTTATTTGATAGTATCCCAGAATTTGTGTTCTGATCCCCAGAGGAGGTAAGGATGTAACTATAATAAGTGGCTTTGGCCTGACGTAGCGCAGGTACATTTGTTCCTAGCTTCCCTATACCGTTGTTTGTCCTGAGGCAGGTTTGACGCAAGGGATTTATGCCAAAGATTGTCCCAGTGGTGCATGAGGCCAAGTAGTGTTTGAGATAGCCAAGGGGTGTGACTTTTTTTACCATCTGCTTTGTAAGTGGGGCAAAATGGTCACACGCAGCATTGAAGGAGGTTATGAAGTAGCTAAGTGCATCGTCAGTGTTGCTCATTGTATTTATGGGAGGCCAATCGCAGTTTCTAGAGGAGTTTTTTTTTAACCTGGCTAATGAACCACATTTTAAACACCTACAGTATAGGATTTTGGGGGGAGGGTTTGGGGCCTTACAGGACCACCAGCAGAGTACAGGTGAGTGATCACTGATGGCATCCAGGAGCACTGAGACCTTAGAGATTCTGTCAGGGCAGTTAGTGAAGATTAGGTCCAGCAAAGTGGCAGTCCCTATCCTGTGATTATGTCTTGTGGGGGACTGGACCACTTGAGTCGGGCCCATGGCTAAGAAGGCATCTTTATAGTGGGCAGCTGGTGGTGCTAGCCAATTTGTGTTAAAGTCGCCCAACACAATGATCTCACTTGAGAAGGGGAGGGATGAGATGTAGCTGGCAACTGCTGTGAAGGCTGCCTTTTGGTTATGCGGTGGGATATATACCACTAAGACATAGAGGGTTTTACCTGGGTTGCCCAGAGTGAGCTTTACAGTGAGTACTGGGACCCCATCTGTGAGGAGGGGGAAGGGACAGCCAATGCTTGAAGGGAGTTTCAGATATAGAGCATGCAGCCACCACCCTGCTTGCTTTGGTGATCCAAGCGAAAAATGGAGTAGCCATTTAGGGCCACATGTGAGTCCATAGTGGTTTTGGAGAGCCAGGTCTCAGTTAAAGCCAGGATGTCTGGCTTGTGCTGCATAATCCTTCCTTAAAGAGAGTCAAATTTTTTCAATAGGCTTCAGATATTTAGAGATGCAGCAATAAGTCCTTTCTTTTTATCAACAGTGGGCGTGGTGTGGGTAATTGACCCTGGGTTAGGTGAACATCCCCAGATAAAAGAAGGAGGAGGAGGAGGAGAATGTATTGGTTTATGGCAAACTTAATGTGTTTGTGTTCCTTGACAACAGCAGGTGATTTCCTAGTGGGGCTATGTACAGGTACCGGAAACGAGAGGATGAGTAGAGCCACGAGGAGGGGGAAGGGGGGCAGGGGAAAGGTGGTAAATGATATTATGGATTAGGTAGTTGTCATAACCATAATGGGAAAGACAGGTACAGTACAAGATAAAAGTGTAAATGTGAGAGAGGAGAGATGGGAAGGGGTCAAAGAGGGGGGACAACTGTGAAAGAGGGGGGGATACAGTGGGCAAAAGACCAATAAAGAGTAGGTAGTGAGGAGCAGTCATTTCTGCTGATTGTACAAGGGGGAGTAAAGGAAGAAATAAGGAAATCCACTTCAAGCACCCTCTAGTGGTGACAGAGTATAAGTTGCTATTGAGAAAGCAGGGTGATTGGTTTTTACCATCACTTGAGGCTGCCTATATAACGAGATGTTGACCAAGGGTGGTGCTGGGTTCAGTGGGGCAGCCAACGCGAAGTGTTGGCGGGGACACTCCTGCTGAAAGTCAGCCATTGCCTGCTTCACTGAGGATTTCACTCACACCTGTTTCTCCCACTGAATGTTGCATGGGGGGAGGGCTTCCATGGACTGCCCTCATGACCTCTTCGGGAGCTGAAAGGCAGGGAGATTCAGGTCAGGAACTTATGCAGGCTGGTGACTGGGGGAGGGATTCGGGGGGGCAGGGACAAACACTAGGCAAGGAAAACTTAATACTACTATTACAAAATGCTCCACGAGGTATCAGCAGTAGCCCTTTAACATATAAATAACCCTCTGTAACGCTGCATAGCTTTCTATAAAACTGGCTTAAGGCACACTTCAATTAAGGTGATATATGCAACAGTGCCACTTCTGCTTCAACCCTACAGTAACATAGAAAGATAAACTTTGTTGGCAGATAAGGGTCATTTGGCCCACCTAGTCTGCCCATTTCTCTACCTTTTGGATATGCTACAGATCCTAGTTAACCAACAGCCTACTTCCTCCTATCCCCCCAACTAGAATTGCCTAAATTCTGTCCCATGTATTCTTAAATTCCCCCACTGTTTTTGACCCCACAACCTCCTCAGGAAGGCTGTTCTATGTGTCCACCACCTTCTCCATGACAAAATACTTCCTCACGTTACCCCTGAGCCATTCCCCTCTATCTTCAAATTGTTTCTCCTTGTACTTGCACATCACTTTTTCTGAAAGATGCTAACCTCTTGGAGTTTGTTGATTCCCTTGAGGTACTTGAAAGCTTCTATCATGTCCCCACTCTCCCTCCTTTTATCGAGGGTAGTCATATTAAGCTATTTTAGTCTTTCTTTGTATAGCTTCGGGCGCAGACCCTGAACCATTTTAGTTGCCCTCCTCTGGACTGCCTCCATCCTGTCTATGTCCTAACAGAGACTGGGACTTCAGAACCGCATACAGTACTCTAGATGAGGTCTCACCAACTGTCTATACAGAGGGATAACAACTTTCTGTTTTCTACTTGTGATGTCTCTCCCTATGCATCCCATTATCCCCCCAACCCTCTTTACTGCCTTCTTGAGTTGCTTGCCTACCTTTAGGTCATCTGATATGACTACCCCAATGTCCCTTTCTATTTTGTTGTTGTTGTTAATACCCCCCCCATTGTGTACTCTTCCTTTGGTTTTTGTTCTCCAGGTGCATTACTTTGCACTTCTTTGCATTGAATCTGAGCTGCCATACTGTTGACCATTCCTCCAATCTTGCCAAGTCCTTCTCATCCTTTCCACCCCTTTGTATCAACCTTGTTGCAGATCTTTGTGCCATCTGCAAAGATGCATAAAGATGAGTACACTGTGCTCATCTATTTTCGCATCACTTACAGGACTGTGTGCAGATTCCTGTGTCCAAGAGTACACGGTGCTGCTGTGGAGCTACAACAGCAACAATATACACTTCTACACACAGAAGGAGGAGTGCATCATTCTGAGGGTAACACAGAATGGCTTTATGTCATAACAGCAATCGCGGAATAGCGATCACTGTTTGGACGAGTTCACTGAAAATGAATTACGGCGATGTGCACTCGCAGTGACTAGAAAGCCAGCAAATGATTTTTCTACGTTATGTGGAGAGCTGTGTTCCCTGCACCCCTCTACTTAAGGATTATCAACTCCAGGGAAGTGCATGTCAGGGGTTCTAAAACTTAAAAAAAAAAATAGAAAACCCCAACCGATGGAAAAATGATTGTACCCAAAACTGAGCCCGGCACCTTCCCAACCCCAGCCCACCATCTACCCACCATGCCACATGGCCAGCTTGGTAGGCAATTGCCACACTATACTCCACATACCCTCCTTTCCCTTCCACCCATTGCGCAATGTGGTCCCGACCCCCCCACATGCATGTATGTACAGTGACATCCTATCTCTGTACTTGCCTACCCCATATCCATTCGCTACCCCACCAGAAAGCCCTGTACATAGGCAACATGACTAAGTCACCCTTTTTGAAAGTGCTCAATCGCAGTAGTCTTGTACATGGTATACCACGCAGAACAGTTGCCATCACAATGATGACCTCTTCTTTTGGTGTCTTTGACACTCATTCTATGTCTCTTCCGGCAACTGATGGTGACTGCCACTGCAGAAATAGTGTCCTGTGCTGTGGGTTTCAAGGTTTATTTATTTATTTATTTATCTATTTTCAGATTACAATACCTTTGAGCACAAAACAGCTCTTTTACAAAGGTTCCATGTCAGTGAGAGGGGTGACAGAAATACAATGGTAGGTATTACATAAAGTTTCAACAAGCAGTAAAATTAAAATGACTTAAGCAATGCAATAAAATATAAGCATCGGCTAGGTAAGAAGTTCCAATAATCCTAATAAAAAGAAGCAGCCCAAGGGCTTTGTCATGTAAGTATAAATAGTAGAAGGTAAACAAAATAAGGGAAGGTGAAGATAGAGAGGAAAGTGGAGGATGGGAAAGGGAGAAGTGGAAAGAGAGTGCGTGAAATGGGGCAGAAAAGGGGCGGTATAGGTGACAGTGGTCAATGAGGTGGAAGGAGTTGAGGTGGCAACCCTAGAAAGGGTCAGTACTGTTGTGGATGCGCCTTGTCAGGGAAGACACTCATAGAAACTGATTGTTGTAAGATGCTGATGAATAGTGCCTTTAAAAGGTCCCAATTTAGATAAAGCAGTGATATTATTAGGCAATGCATTAAAACAGAGTGGTGCTCTATAAGCAACGAGTGTTGCCCCTGGGTGGTCTGGCATCTTGGGACAGAGAGAAGTTGGTTGACTGAGCTACTTGTGTGCTAAGAGCTGAAAATGGGTTGAGTAAGTTTGTAGTTCCAGGAGACAGAAGTCTGAGAAGCACTTTTTTAGTTAGCAAGCAGGTTTGATATTGGATCCTTCTAGTTAGTTGAAGCCAGCCTGTTTGCTTATAAAGTACACATGTGTGGGTGAGGCGAGTTGCTCTAATGAGAAGCTGGCTGGCTTTATTAAGTGCCACTGCTGTTCTACGGAGGGAGGTGGTAGAAGCTGAGCCATTGATGACTAGTCCATAATCAACAGTGGATAGGATGGCACTGTAGACTGCAAGTCTAAGGGTTTCAGGCGTTAGACTATGTTTATGTCTGTGGAGTAACCTTATTTTGAAATTGACAGAACTGGCAACATTCTCAACATGCTGGGCATAGGATAGTGAGCTATCCAGAAGTGTTGAATTTGATCAAGCAGGATGCTAGAGGAGTTCCTGATGGTAAAGGCCTTGGATCTGTGTTTACTGCGAGCACCACTGAACATTTTGACTCATTTTTTTGTAGTTCAGGATCAGCTTGTGCTTCCAGAACAGTTCTCCACATCCCTAAAGCCAAGTTGAAGTTGATGTTCTAGAGGCTTGGGGTCAGTGTTGCTAGAGAGATGACCACATCATCCACTGAAAGGAGAACCTGTAGGTGGCAGGAATGAGGGAGATTGTTAAGGAAGATGCTGAAAAGAAGTGGTCTCAGTAGGGAACCCTGTGGTACTCCGGAGCAGACAAGTTGAAGGTGGCGAGGTGACATTGGCTGTCCTCACCCATTGTGAGCATTCTGATAGACAACTTCAGAACCAGGTCACAGTATCTATGGCGAGGCTCTTGGCAGATAGTTGCTTCAGGAGGAGGGTGTGGTTCACTATATCAAAGGCCTTTGTGAGATCTATGAAGGCTGTGCTCACTAAGCTACCTCGATCCAGAGATTTGTGAATGAAACCAGTGAACTCTAGCAGAGCTGTGGTGGTGCTGTGTCTCTTTCTGAATCCATGCTGCTGTGTGCACTGGATTGAGTATTTATCCAAATAATCCACCATCTGATCCACAACTATGCACTCGAGCACCTTAGATAGAGGTGGGAGAATAGAGATAGGTCTATAATTTGTGTGTAAGGAATGGTCTCCACTTTTGTGAATAGGTGTAACTAGGGCTGAGTCCCAGATTTTGGGGAATTGTGCCAGTCTCAGAGAGAGGTTCAGAGTGTTTGTAATGGGACCCGCTGTTTCATCAATGGTTATAGCAACTCATTTGAGATCTAAGGAATCATGACTATGCTGAGATTTACCCAGTACCTTTGCAAGATATTTCTTGACCATGAACTGTGGGACCTAGTTGAAGTAAAAAGGAGGTGCAGCAGGGGCTGAGTCATTGGGCTGTTGTTCATTGTCCTTTAGGGAGTCCTCAAAGTCCTCAAAGAAGTCAAGGTGGAGGACACTGCCTAGGTCCGTGAACACATTATTGACCGTGTTGGCTATGGTCAGAGGATCAAGTGCTAGGGTTCCATTAATATTGAGCATGGTGGGAGCAGCATTGTGATCATTATCCATTACCTCTTTTATGTTGTTCCAAATGTTTTTACTGTCTCCCCAGGTGGTAACAAGTTGTTTCCTTGATACTTGCTTTTTGCAGTGCAAATAGCCCATGTGCATTTGTTCCTGGCAGTTTTGCATTGCTAAAGATCAGCAAGCTTGCCAGTGGCCCTTCCTCAGTGCCAGAGGTGGTCTCGATGATTCATCTGATTAATAAGGTCAGTTGATATCCATTGGTTGGTAGTGCCTCAGAGTCTCATCTTTTTTCATGGGAGCATAAATATTGTAGGCTTCATTAAAGTGCCTGATGAAGTGGTCAAACACTATATTTACATAATTTATGGCAACAAATAGTGACCAGTCAAGCCTAGAGAGGTGTGGTTTCAAAGGCTCAAGGAGACCTTGCTTCAGTACCCTGCTGAAAATAGTTTTGGGGGGAGGTTTATTGAATTTATTTGACCAGTAACAGGTAATGGGTGTGTTGTCGCTTTATACATCTGGGAGTGCATTAGTGTTGGAGAGTCGATCCAGATGATTAGACAATATCCAGTTGAGAAGGGGTATTAGTACCCATCTTGTAATAAATCCTGGTTGGTGACAAGATGAGTTGAGTAAGATTGAGAACAGAGATTGTATCATTAAAAGAACCTGCATCAGGGACATGCCAGTTGACTTTGAAGTCTCCCATAAGTATCATCTCAGAGTTATGGGACAAGTTCCTGATGAATTCCATCAAAGTATGGAAGCTTGTGACATGGTCCTTAAGTGGTAAGTAGACAGACACAATTTTATTGAATGCCCCAAGTAGAACATTAACAGCTAACACCTGGGTGGCATTACCTAGGCAGTCCATTGGTAATGCAAAGCCAGTGTGGGTTTCCTTGATGTGCAGGGCACAGCTGCCCTCTCATTTTGTAAGTCTGTCCTACCTAATAATTGTATAGGCAGGTATGGCAACAGCTGAACTGGGGATCATCAGGGAGAGCCATGTTTCCACTATGGTCAGGATATCAGGATTTGCTGCAAGACCCAGGCTTGGAGTCTATCTAACTTACATAGTGAACTGTAGATGTTGATGGAGGCCAACATAATTGAGCCAGTCTTGAGTGAGTTAATAGGTGAGGCAGACCTTGACAGACCAGGGTTGGGGTGCACGTTACCTGACAGTAGTACAGTAGTAGCATTAGGATGAGTCCCAGTACGAGACCTTTGACTTGTTTAAAATTCAGTTCGTGGAACTGATGAAGGTTTGAGCTTCTCTTTCTTTTGATATGCAACACAGTGATACTAGGTGATAAAGCCAGTGGCAAGCAGTGCACAAATTCTGTGATGGCTTGTAGGCGTAGTATGAGCCATGTCAGAATCGATGTGACCTTAGAGGTGAGAGACAGATTACTGATTACAAAGCCATGGACATAATGGATGTTGTGAGGGAAAGTAATTCCCTGGTGGTGTTGTTGTTGCAGCAGATCTTGAAACATGTCTTGGCTGAGGACAGTGATTAGGAGTAATATTAGGAGATTAATGTGAGGTGAATCCATTGCTTTTTGTGGCAAGAAATGGTTGTCAGGCTGCACAAATCCTTCAGTGCTTGAGGAGGAAATGTTACCAGAAGGCATGAGGCAAGGCTTGCATAAATAGCAAAAAAGGCCCTCTAGTGGGAGACACGCATAATCTACCAATGGAAAACTGGACACTTAAAAAACTCTGCCAGGTCATTTAGGCCTCACAACCTCAGTGACACACCCTGGCATCTGTCAATCTTGGGAGGATGGGCGGTACATGGGGGGGGGGACAACCCTAAAGGTCTCATTTCCTTACTTTTTTGTGTTTTAACCCTAAACGATGCATTAATGAAGTTTTTTGCATAGAATTTCCTTATTTTGAGAAAGAATAGAAAAGTAGACAGTCATGCAGGTTGATGGGAGCGCAGGGCCCAACCCACCAACTTGCAAATTTCTGCCTAACGTAACAGCACAAGCATTAAATATCCTGGGCTGGATATTCAAAAGGGTTGCGTCATGCGCAAGTCTGAAATTACGCCATTCTGCCATATTCAGCAGGAGGCAGTTATGCCCCCCAAGTCAAGCTGAGCAACAGCGCAATGCTAATGAAGGCATGCTCAACTGGAGGGGGAGGAACCATGCATAAACTGCACAGCCCAATATTCAGCGGGCTGTGCAGAGTTGTGCAGGCACAACCCCCAACCTGTGCCTGCACAACTTTGAGCAAAAAAAAAAAGAGTAAGTCAGGGCTACCCACAGGTGGCCACCGCATTGCAGAGTGCAACACAGCAGCTGCCACCTGTGAAGTGGCCCTCGACTTACTCCTGTATCCCTGCAGCCCAGTCATGGGCATAATAAGTAACCCACAAGACTGGCCCGATCGTGGGCGTATGGCCGCAGCCCTCCCCGACTGGCCAGACGCAGGCAAACCCATAGTAATCCCCCACCTCACCTAGCCGATCGCTGGCAGAACAGAGCTCAACCCCCATTGGCCTTGCTCTGAACCAATGGGCATGCAGCCCCACCGAGCAGTCAGTCAGTGGGCGGCGGGAGGAGGCGGGTGGGATGCTGCCGCCCGCTGGCTGATGGGGGAGTGGGGTGGTGGGGCTCCATGGGTGGGTGGCCACTAGATCACCAGAGATGCGTGGATCTTGGGGGTGGTGGACTCTAATGCTTACGATCGGGCTTGTGGTCCACTGGACCACCAGGAATATGTTCTTGGGGGTTGAACTCTTTGCCCACGATGGGGCTAGTGGGGGTGGGGATTACTATGGGTTTGCTCGTGATCAGGCCAGTCGGGAGGAGGACTACATGCCCACGATCGAGCCAGTCGGGAGTGGGGGTTACTACATGCCCGCCGATTGGGCCAGTCGGGGAGGGGAATTACAACAGTTATGCCCATGATCGGGCTGCAGGGGGCGTCGGTCCCTGACGGCTGCTGCCAGGCAGGGCGCCAGGTGCAAGTCTTCCGGGATCAGCGCACCTGCATGCTAATGGCATGCAAATGGGGCCATAAATAGATTCAAATGGCCCCCCTGTGCCTTGCATCAATTATATCCCCATTTGCATGTCACCTTTTGAATATCGTAAATTTGCGCATGGCACAATGGAACTTGCACCACCACATCTTGAATGCTCCACTCCACTGACCACTTGCGGTGGCGCATGTTCCACTGCGCCATGCACAGTGGCTGTAGCCAGGGGGTGATATTCAAAGGAGTTGCTCAATAGCGCAACTCCGATGAATATCGCCCTGGTCACACCGCAGTGCAACTATTTTGTGCAGTGCAAGGGCTTGCGCCACAGAATGGTGCAGTTAGAATATCCAGCCCCATATGTATTGGTGGGAGTGCATATGGCTGGGAATGTGGGGCCCCACCACCTTGAAACAAAACAAAGTTTCATTCATCAGAGTGGCATAATTCCACACCTGTTTACATGTCAGACACCTAACCACTGAAAATCAGCTCCATGGCAGTAAGGCTAGGTACCCTATAAATGTGAAGCCACTACCACAATGCAAAATATGATATGCAAAACGTAAAGTGTGTCACACAATATCTCGACAGCAAATTAAATTTCCAACACCAAAATATCATAATTCACATGTACAGGACATCCCCTCAACACCCTCCAAATTTCAATTTAAAAGACCAAGCCGTGTCCGAGATATACATTTTAAAGTTTGAGATTTTCATTCGTCGAAGTGGCAGAATTCTGCACCTGTTTGCATTTTACACACCTAATGACTGAAAAGTACGTCCATGGCATTAAGGCTAGCAACCCTATAAATTTCAGGCCGCCACCACAATGCAAAACGCTTGCCACAAAACTTAAACTGCACCACACAATATGTCTGCAACATATGTATTTTCCAACACCTAAACATCATAATTCACATCTACAGGACATCCCATCAACACCCTCCAAATTTCAAGTTAAAAGACCAAACTGTTTCAGAGATATTTAATTTTAAAAGTTGTTAAAGTTGGGCTATCTGGTCCCTCCAAATAGGTTCATAGGTTCATAGGTAAATTACGTGATCAAAGGACATGCTCAATTTGATCACGCCACCTAAGCTAGGTGGACTTCATATTTTAAGTCATTCATGTATGAATCAAGCATGAATTTAAACTGTGTTAGATTATCACAATGTACAACTTCATCTGGAAGGGAGTTCCATATCGGGATTATCCTCTGTGTGAAAAATGTATTTCTCTTTGACGTTCTATTTGTAATGGCTCTCAATTTTAAATTATGTGATCTAGTATGACAAGTAGTTGGATGCCAAATCAGATAAATAGTTTCAAGCAAAAGTTCATCCTTCATGGCTCTAAAGAGCAAACAAAGGTCTCCTCTCAAGGAACAACAATATTCCATGTTATAAAGATTTAACTTTTTAAATCTTTCATTATAAGATAAAGAACACGTGCCAGTAAAATGCTTAGTAAATCTCCTTTGAATTCTTTCCCTAGATAATCTGTCACGAATTAGCGTTGGAGCACTAAATGAGGAACAATAATCAAAGTTAGATCTAACAATGCTGGTATATAATGCGCGTAATACAGTTGGCTCCCTACTTTTTATATTTTTTAATATACAGTTAGTCAATCGGGTACATTTTTTAACTGTAATATTTAAATGTTCGAAAAATTTAAAATTATTTGAGATAATAATCCCCAAATCCTTTTCAGAACTAGTTTTACTCAATAGTTGATTATTAATAGAATAATTGACACACATATTGTTTTTCCCAAAATGCATAACTTTACATTTGACATAATTAAAGTTCAGTTTGTGTGTAGTAGCCCAGGGCATGGCAGATCTCTTGATTTGCCAAATGTCATTTTCGGTCAGACTTACGGTATTTGTGTACGAAAACGCTGAAAATGCAAAATTATCCGTTTTTGGAGGCAACTTTGGGGATTTTGGATGTGGCCCTGCATGGCCATCATGTGGTGTGCTGCTCTGTGAGATAGCTCATTTGAAAGAGCTTTAGTGGCCAAACATGACCCTTTTTGTTTGGTGAAAAAATATTAAGGCTTTCAAAAGTTATGCCACTTTTAAATTCCCATTACAAGTCAATGGGAAAATTTATATATATGTTTTGCAAACAAAGAATGGGGTTCTGGCCATCTTGTCCCACCTGGCGATTAAAGAATTTGCAGCCTCATAGTTCAAGAATCTTTGTCCCTGAGAATTTTCAAAATTCTTTGATCATGAGGTTCGCCATCTTGTTTTTTAATTTCAGAAAAACACAAATATCTCGGCTCAGGGGTCATTTCTGAAGTAAAACTTGGATGGGTTTTACTCAAGGGTACTCCGATCTATCAAACCATGCCTTTGGTTTCATCCAAATCAGTCAAAAAATAGTTATAAGCTTTTAAAATCTTAATTCGCGGCTTGCTAACTATCTTTGATCGCGAACGGGCAAATTCTTTGATCGTGAGATTCTTTGATCACAACCTTGCATTGTGACCTAAAAACACTAATATCTCAGCCCAGGGGTGGGCTAGGGACACAAATGAGTGTGGGTTTTGCTCAGGAGGGTCCGTTCTATCGAGGCATGCTGTTGGCTTGGTTCAAATTGGTGAAAAATTCACATTTCACCATTTTTAATTCTTTGTTTGTGAGCCTTCAAATTCTTTGATCACGAGCCTGCAAATTCTTTGATTGTGAGATTCTTTGATCGCAATTGTGCATCGTGACTGAGGGACAAGATAGCCCAATTTAAAAATCAATTTTCTCAGCCCAGGGGTGTCCTAGGAAGTCAAATGAGGGTGGATTTTACTCAGGGGGCATCGTTCTGTTGAACCATGGCAGTGGTATACTGCAATTCCATCATTTTTTTGATTTATGAGATTTTGAATTCTTTGCTCATGAGCCTGCAAATTCTTTGATCGCGATCCTGCAAATTCTTTGATCGTGAGATTCTTTGATCACCGTCTTTGATCGCGAAGGAAGGACAAGATGGCCAGATTTTTTATAATGGAATAGAAAGGGAAATGTTACTGATCTTTAACATTGAATATCTTGGAAACAGTTTGGTTGTTTTACTTGAAATGTGGAGGATGTTTATGGCATTCTCTGTAGATGTGAATTATTGTGTTTACATGTCGAAAAAAAATGTTTTCCGGAGATATTGCGTGACGCACTTTACGTGTTGCGGACAATGTTTTGCTTGTGGTGGTGGCTTGAAATTGATAGGATACCTAGCCTCAGTGTCATGGATGTAGTTTTCAGTTGTTGTGTGTGTTAAATGTCAACAGGTGTGGAACTGTGCCAGTCTGACGAATGAAAATCTTATACGTTAAAATGTTATATCTCCAACGCGGTTTGTTTTTTTCACTTCAAATTTGGAGGGTGTTGACGGCATGTCCTGTGGATGTAAATTACAGCGTTTCCATGTCAGAAAATTTTTTTGGGTGGAGATATGGTGTAGTGCACTTTACATTCTGCAGACAGCATTTTGCTTGTGGTGGTGGTGGCTTGAAATTGATAAGATACCTAGCCTTAGTGTCATGGATATAGTTTTCAGTTATTGAGTGTGTTAAATATCAACAAGTGCGGGACTGTGCCACTCTGACGAATGAAAAATTCTAATTTTGACATGTCATATCTTGGATGCGGTTTGGTCTTTTTACTTGAAAATTTGGAGGGTGTTGACGGCATGTCCTGTAGATGTTAATAGAGGTGTTTACATGTCAAACAATATATATTTTGTGGAGATATTGTGTGGCGCAGCTTATGTTTTGTGGACAGCATTTTCTATTGTTCTACTAGATTAACATTTGTTTGGTCGCTGTCCTTGCTGTTGTGAATGTGCTTTTTAGTCATTGGGTGTGTAATGTGGCCTGGCACTTATAAGTTGGTGGGCGCGTGGGGCCTTCAGGACCCACGCTCCCACCAACATGTGCAACTTTCTACTTTTCTATTCTTTCTTAAAATGTAAGGAAATTATATGCAAAAAACTTTGTTAGTGCATCAGTTAGGGTTCTTCTACAGTGAAAAAAGCAGGGAAATTTGATTTTAGGGTTCCAACCCCTTGCACTCCACCCCCCACCAACAGGCATCAGGGTATGCATTGTAGTCATCATTCCTAACTCTCTCCCCATTCTCCTACACTGCACCACCTCAGCTTGTTTACACATGGGATGGGTGAGAGTTAGGGACGATGACCCAACGCACACCTCGATGCCTGTTGGTGGGTTGGGGGTGGGGTGCAAGGGATTGGAACCCTAAAATTGAATGTCCTCACTTTTTTCACTGTAGAAGAAACCAAACTGATGCATTAATGAAGTTTTTTGCATAGAATATATATACTGTATGTGTGTGTGTGTGTGTGTATATATATATATATATACACACACACATGTGTGTGTGTGCCTGTTTATTATGGTAAGCACTTCTCAGTTAAACTCAAATTTCTGCACCTTAATAACTTTGCCCCCTGTGAACCAATTTACATAAAATTTGGAAAGCATAGCTTCTGTGTCAGGATCTTGGGATGCTGTAATTTTCATGTAGATCAGTTCAGGGGAGACAAATTTACAGAGGTGCAAAAAAACACAAAACTTTCCATTTTTGAAAATTTTTAAGACTTTTTTTGCTACTCAAGAGCAAATAAATAAGAGACTTTGAAACCTGAAACTCTCAGGTTTGACAGAGGTTGGTTCAAGGTGTGTGCTTTTGTGATTTTTAGGTCCCTCGGTTAAGTAGTTTTTAAATTATTTAATAAAAATGTTCTGTTTCTGAGCATGCGCAGTTCAAGAAATGAGTGTTCTCTTCATAACTGAATTTTTGCAAAAGTATGTGTGCACTATATGACACAGCAGTCTTTAATAAATGACAGCTGTGTCATATAGTGCAACCCCTGCTGCTGGCACCACTTGCAGTTCAGGGACAGGGTTACTGTCATTGTAGCCCCGCAAGCCTGAATGTGCCTTAATGGAACTGTTATCTGCACACCGTGGACCCCAATCCCCGATGGCAGTGTATTTATTTATTTATTTGTTTATTTATTAATTAATTTATTTATTTAATTTATTTCTTATTCTTAGCTGACACTGCGATGCCCCCAGTGTCAGATGCTTCCTCCCTGGGCAGCCTTTGATTTAATAACAATGCCGAAGTTGGGGGGCCCAATCCCTGTGTCAGCATTTACACCCCCAGCAGTGTTCAAGTTCCCTAAAAAGAAAAAAAAAGTCCCCACTGTCTTTTTTTACTGGAAAAAAATTAAACAGTCCCTCATTGTGCTTGCCATCCCCCTAACCCCTTCCCTCCCACTGAGCCCCTCCATTACCCTATGTTTACCTCTGGGGACCGAGACACATACAACACATCTGTTTTTAATAAGGACTGTGTCATAAAGTGCAAATACTATACGACACAGCTGTCTTTAATAAATGACAACTGTGTCATACAGTACTTGCACTATATGACACAGATGTCATTTATGAAAGATACCTGTGCCATATAGTGCAAGCTGCTTTTTTGGTACTTTGGTACTTTGGTAGTATGGGACAAACAAAGGCAGTATGCCCATCATGGTTTGTCCTCCACATTGTGGATCATTCAGCAAATCCCTGATTTGTTAACCATTTGTCCAGTTTATTTTTGAAAGTCAAAATGTTGGGTGAGTCGACTATTTCCTGAGGCAGTTTGTTCCATAATTTAGGTGATCTTATGGTAAAGTAATTCATTCTTTTATTGGTTTTTGCTTTCATGATTTCTATTTGTCTGTTGTGTAATCTTGCTACGATTCTTCTTGTGGAAAATTTTAGTCCACAATTTTGCATCAGTTCTGGATCTTTTGTGATTTTGAATAATAATAAATCTCCCTTAGTCTTCTTTTGAGACAGAGATTGTAAACCAGTAGACTCTAATCTAGTAGTATAATCAAACCCGAAAGATGTGGTATTAATTTTGTTGCTCTGTGTTGTACGCCTCAATTTTGTTAATGTCAGAATTTAAATAAGGATTCCAAAAGGGGAAACAGTAGTCCAGATATGGTCTAATGAGATCTGTAAAGTGGGAGTAAACATTGTTCAGTTTTATTTGTAGAATGTTTTATTAATCCTTCTTAGGGTGATTTTTGCTTGATTTGCTACCTTATTACAGTGTGATGAAGAAGACAGTTTGTTATTAACTAAAACCCCTAAATCTCTTTCTACCAATGAGGTTTTAATAGCCAAGTTATTTAAATAATATGTTTGTGATGGATTATTTTTTCCCAGATGAAGGGTTGCACATTTAGAGACATTAAAAGACATTTCGTTTTGGATGCCCATTGTTCAATTAGTATCAGTTCTGCTTGTAAGCCAGAGTCTTGGTCTGACTAATAGCTTTTCCCCAATTTTGGTGTCGTCAGCAAATTTCACCATTTTGTTGTTGCTGGATATGTACATATCCCCTATAAAGAGACCAAAGAGAACAGGCCCCAGCACGGAACCCTGGGGGACCCCACTGCCCACACCCCTCTCTCCAGACATTACATTATTAACCCTAGCTGTTGTCCATGGTTGGTACAGTTGGTCAGGTATGGGCTACTGTTATTGTAGCCCCGCCAGCCTGATAGACACTAAATTGAGCTGTTTTCTGCTCACTGGGGGTCCCAGTCCCCAGTGGCAGTTTATTTATTTCTGTCAGATAGTTTCCACCCCTCCTTTCCCTTTGCAGACAATAAGCAGGATTCTCAAAACAAAAGAAGCCAAGAAAAAACTTTCAAGTACCCCAAAAAACATGCAGCTGCATGAAAAACACACTCGTGAACTGCGCCCAATTCACAACATCGCAGCTGCGTGATAAAATATCATGCGGGTGCAGAAGAAATGCAGCTGCATGAAACCACTTGTAGGAGAAATCCTTACTCACAGTCAACAAAATGCTATCCACAGTCCCAAAACACCAGCAGCTGCACAAATAAATTCATGCATATGCTGCACAAAAGTCAGGGAGGTGTAACTCACACCCTATGAAAAAGGCAGCATGCCATCAATTAAGAAGCAAACCAGGGCAGTATTACCAATCAAACCATACAAAAGCAAGGGCCAGTGCAGGAGACAGCAACCAGCACAAACTTACAAAGGAAATCCAAAAAGCAGACAATTGAAACCTGCAGTACCCGCCAGAGAAGCAAAAGAAACAGCACAGGCACTGGCAGGAAAATACCAGTGGCCATAACTGGCACACAAGGAAAGGCCAGATCAAAGGGAAGACCACAACAATGCCATTGGGGGCATGGGCAATGTATATCAGGGGTGAACAGCATGGCAGACAACAGGAAGCACCCCAGCAGGTACAAGCACCAAGGCAGCAAGAACACAACAGGGTGGCCAGGAACAGATGCCAACCATGGCAATACCGCGTACAACATTCATACATGGATTTGACAGATGAGCAATGTAGAGCCTGATATAGATTGCCAAAAACAGCAATCGATGAACTCTGAGCAATATTACGTGGTGAGGTGGAAAGCAGAACAGCACGGAGCCATGCCATACCAACACTTGTGAAAGTCACTGTTGCATTGCGTGTATTGAGCACAGGAACATTTCAGACACCAACAAGTGATACAGCAGGCATCAGTCAGGCATCTGTTTCCAGATGTCTTGATCAAATCATTGATGCCCTCATACTCCACACAAATTAATATATTCACTTCCCCACACAGAGGCATGAGCAACTGGCTGTCATGGAGGGTTTCTATGGATTGGCTGGGTTCCCAAGGGTGACTGGTGCCACAGACTGCACACATATACCCATCAAAGCACCTGCAGACAATGCTGATGCCTACATAAAACAGAAACAGTGTCCACTCAATAAATGTGCAGGGTGTGAGTGACAGCGAATGCCGAATCACAGACGTCTGTGCCAGATATCCTGGATCATGCCATGATGCATTCATCCTGTGGCAGAGCACACTCTGCCACATGTTTGAATGTGGTGAATTCCCACATGGCTGGCTACTGGGTAAGTAATAACACACAGAAACACACAGTTACTGTGATGTAAGCATGGTAACAGTTAGTAACAACACGCAAATAGTATATGTGGAGCAACACTCATGCCTTGCACAGGATACAAAGTGGGGATATATGTATAGTGCATGCCAGGGTAAATGGCTAACTGGACACAGGCATGTGTGCTGTAGACACAGGACTGCCACACCAGTAACAGGCATGTGACAATGGTAGAAGGCAACAAACTACAGCACATACTTTGCAACACTAAACAAATAGTGAAATGTCAGGAACGTGCCACACAATGCCCTGAGCATAGGCATGGGGTGTGTGATGTACCACCACCAACAGACATCAAGATACCCTACAACAATACAGTGGTTGTGTAGCACGCACCAAAGGTCACTGGAGTACGTACACAATTCAGAATGCATGTGGATGCAGTGGAAAAGGAACACTTGTCTGTGTGATGGACAGCACATCAACATGTGGAATGTTACCACCACAACCACATATTGTATGGTAACAATCCATATGGGCACCACAGTACACAAATCACTTACAGCTGGATACAACAGGCCATTGCAGCAACCACAGACACACACTGCTACTGCAATAAAAGTCATACATGTACTGAACAAACAACACTCTGATAACCAAAAGATAGCCAGACTGAGAATGCCACATAGGCAGCTGTGTATGGCACAATACCCACAAGCAATGATATGCCATACAGTCCCCCACATCCATTGTACACAATGAACACAAAACTATGTGTCACAAGGGAGATGCACCATAATGGCAGACACATATATGCAAAAGCAACAGACATGCTGCTGTACATTGATGTGTGGCACTATCTCTGAGATCAATAGTCACACATTAAACAGTACAATGTGAATGTGATTGTCAAAGTGATGTCCCATGTGCATCTTACAACTGCAGTAACAGCCAGCAAGATGAATGGTCACATGTGACATGCAGTATGGGCTGTAAACACACACAATGCACATCAGACAGATTAGTGTACCTCACATATATGGAACATACGGCCCACAATACACAATAATGTAGGAGGTGCAGCATGTATGAAACAACCAGGACACCCAGATAGCATGGTCATGCACCTCAACAGTGCATACAACTGTACCATAACATGGTAGTGCACATATGACACAGCAGTGCCACACAGCAATGATAGCAATAAAGACCCCAAGAAACCCTGCATGCAGCAATGTTTGTTTGTTTGTTTATTGTTCTAGGAATTACTACCTTTGAGCCAGAGGCTCTTTTACAAAGGTTCCACGTCAATTAGGTACAGTACAAAAGGTTACATAGCTAACACAACAATTTGTGTTGTGTCAAGAGCAAGAAAACATATACAAATACATATCAAATCACTTGTGCAAAAGGACATGAGATATCAATAATCACATTATTATTACAAGAAAGAGGTCATGCCAGATTAGAGAAACAAATAGGGAAAAGTCCAGAACAGAGAGGGTAAGTGAATGGTGTGAGAGACAATAGCAGGAGAAAGGTTTCCAAACATGTCTTTGTCAAATAACGGAACAGGGTGGGTAGTGAGAAAATAGGAGGTTTAATCAGGGCAGTCACAGGAGCTGGAGGTGGCAAGGTGAGAGAAAAGCCTTGATTTGAAAATACCTAGAGAGGTGGAGGCAGTAATATGAGTGCTGAGGGCATTTAGCCAGCTGGGGCACAATAGGCAAATGATCTTTGTCCCTGAGAAGTCCGCATCGGGGACTTGGAGATGCTGGTGTTCTGATCTTCTGGTAAAACGTTAGCGCCGGGCATAACAGGTCTTGGATACAGGGTGGAGTGAGGCCCAGAGTGGTTTTTCACCATCAGACAGGTAAGGTACTTTATCCGGTTTGAGAGTTGCAAACAACCTGAGTCACCATAGAGTTCACATGTGTGGGTACGTCGATGTGCACCTCAGTGAGCAAGCCGACAGGGTCTTATTTAGGGATGCTGCTGTAATGCGACTAGTGCTGTAGTGTGGCAGACCTGTATATAACTGCTTGCTAGTCAACGACTGAGATGATAGAAGATTGGATGGCAACTCAGTGCAGAATGGGCAAGAAGCTGTCGGTTCTGATACAGAATCCCAATTCGCTGATTAATAGTTTTTGCTGTACTATCAATGTGAGTTGCAAAGGTTAGGCCTTGATCAAAGTTGATTCCAAGATATTTGAAAATTGGCACTTGTTCAAGCGTATTTCCCAGGTATGTATTAATGGTGAGTGGGACTTGCCGTTTCTTGTTTTACGAGTTAGAGAAGAGCATGGATTTAGATTTTTTGTGGTTTGTGTTGTAATGTGTGTGGATAGTGCTGTAAACAAGAACAGGCATGAGTGTGTAATGGTGCAACACCCACACAGAGCATGAGGGTCAACATAATGGATGCAAGTGTGTGGGCTGCAAGACAGGGCAATGTTGTACTGATACATATCAGGATGCAGAGATGTGTACAGGTAATGACCACACAACAGTGCTCCCATGCATGCACACAAGGATCATGTGTCAGTGCATAGCTAACTACATATCAGAGCACACAGTGTCACCATGCCATGACTGTGTAAGTGCATGTCAGCTGTCAAGCATCCCATCTGCAATAATATATATGCCCAGTAAACTCATAAAAGTGTAAACCCCTGAGAATCATCTCAGGCAGCCATTGTGAAACTCCGAGTCCTGTTACACTGGTGCTGTGAGGAAGGGTTTGGATTCATTGGTGACTGGGGACCCACCTGGAGGGATGAAGGTTTGTTCAAGCCTGATGGCCTGCATCCATCCTGGAGGGGAATCCAAGCACTCAATGCTAAGTTTAAATGCTACACTGACAAGCATTTAAACTAGCAAAGGGGGTGGCAGGCCAGCAAGGAGGGTACCTACTTGCTCACCCCCCACAGATAGCAGTGGAACCAGTGAACCAGAGGAGTGGCTATCTATGCAAAGCAGTGTGCAAAAGATGGAGATTAGCACCCAAGAAGTGGATAGGCAGAAAAGGGGCAAAATTCAGCAGAAGGGCAGACAGCAAGGAGAACGAGGGATAAAGGACAACCAAGGAAGGAGCTGGAGTAGAACAGTGAAACAGTCTAGGGAGGTCAAATCATGGAAAGCCATATGTGCAAATGCCAGGAGCCTTAGCAACAAGATGGAAGATCTGGAGGCTGTCATGGTGCAGTCAGACCTGGACACTGTGGCCATCACTGAAATCTGGTGTAATGATAACCACGACTGGGAGATGGCCATACCTGGCTACAACATATTCAGAAGAGACAGGGCAGGCAGGAAGGGAGGAGGAGTGGCACTGTATGTGAAAAATGACATAAGGGCCACAGAGATCCAGGAGGAACAAAATGGAGGAGAGACACTGTGGTTAAGCTGGAAAGGAAAATGGGGCCAGCCATCCGCACAGGTGTGGTCTATAGACCACCAGCCCAGGAGGAAGAAACAGATAGGGAGCTGATGCTAGCTATCCAAAGGATGGCAGACAAGGGAGAGGTAGTACTGGTTGGAGACTTCAATATTCCAGATGTGGACTGGAGCATCCCAGGAGCAGATTTATCCTGGACTCCCTTC
The DNA here is from genome assembly GCA_016271365.2 of Neoceratodus forsteri. Lineage (NCBI taxonomy): Eukaryota > Metazoa > Chordata > Ceratodontiformes > Ceratodontidae > Neoceratodus > Neoceratodus forsteri. The sequence goes on from CM028132.1 coordinate 1,322,092,829, forward strand.
AGAGTGCCTTCCTCAAGCAGCTGGTCATGGAACCAACTCAGCAGAAGGCAATACTGGACCTTGTGCTCACAAATAGGGACAGTATGATGGGGGTAACAGTGGGGGAGCACCTGGGGAACAGTGACCACCAATCATTGTGGTTTGAAATCACAGAAAGAGCAGAACCAAACCACACAAAAACACGTATCCTGGATTTTAGGGATGCAGACTTTGGAAAAATGGGGAGATACTTGAAAGAGGCATTAAGGGGAATGGGGCAGGAATCAGGGGTTGAGGAACAGTGGGCAGTATTTAAAATGAGGATTTCAAGAGCAACAGAATTATGCATTAAGCAGGTTAACAAGAGGGAAAGGAAGAGGAGACCATTATAGTTTTCCAAAGAGGTAGCAAAGAAAGTGAAAGCCAAAAAGAGTGCATTCAGGCAATACAAAAAGACACAGGCAGAAGGGGATAGGGGGAAGTACCAGGAGAAGCAAAGGGAGGCAGGGAGGTCAGTAAGGGAAGCCAAAGCTCAGACAGAAGAACACACTGCAAAATCAGTGGGTAGAGGGGACAAAACCTTTTACAGGTACATAAGTGAAAAAGAAAGGCAAAGGAGGCATAGTGAGACTGAAGGGGGAGGATGGGGCCACGTGAGGATGACAACAGTAAAGCTGACATACTGAACAGGTATTTCCGCCTCAGTCTTTACTGAGGAAGAGGAGGTAATGGGTCTGAAGGAGTACAAGGTGAGAATGGTGCAGAAATGGACACAAGTCCCTTTACATGAAAAAGGGTCCTGAAGGAACTGGAAGTAATAAGAGTTGATAAAGCAATGGGTCCAGATGGGGTGCACTCCAGGGTCCTTAAAGAACTAAGACAGGTGGTGGCTGAACCTCTGGCTATCCTGTTTAGCTGATCACTGGAAACAGGGGAGGTACCCAAGGACTGGAGGACAGCAGATGTAGTCCCCTTATACAAAAGTGGGAACAAAGAGGGAGTGGGGAACTACAGACCAGTCAGCCTCACCTCAGTAGTGGGGAAGATCATGGAAGCACTACTGAAAGAGAGATTGGTGGAACATCTGGTTGTCAATGGACTACAGGACCCAAGGCAGCTGGTTTCACCAGGGGGAGGTCGTGTCAGACCAACCTCATTGAATTTTTTGACTGGGTGACTAGGGAGGTGGATCAGGGGGGCAGTGGACATGGCCTATCTGGACTTCAGCAAGGCCTTGACACTGTGCCGCATAGAAGACTATTACAAACTGGGGAATATGGGTGGTCAGGACAGTAGTGTGGTGGGCAGGTAACTGGCTGGGCGGCAGGACACAGAGGGTGGTGGTAAATTGCTGTCACCCACAGAGGGAAGAGTGACCAGTGGGGTACCACAGGAATCAGTGCTGGGACCGGTCCTATTCAACATCTTCATCAGTGACATTGCAGAGGACCCAGAAGGCAGAATTTCACTGTTCGCTGATGACACAAAGCTCTGTAACAGAGTAGACACACAAGAGGGTGTAGACAGAATGAGAAGGGACCTGCAGAAACTTGAAGAATGGTCAGGGATTTGGCAGTTGAAATTCAATGCAAAGAAGAAAATGCATATGGGGCATAAAAACCCTGGCACAATATATCAGTTGGGGGTGAGGATATAGCATGCACCAAGCAGGAAAGGGATCTTGGGGTTATCATCTTTGATGACCCAAGGTAGGAAACAGTGTGACAAGGCAGCAGGTAAAGCAAATAGGATGCTGGGATGCATAGGCAGGGGCATCACCAGCAGGAAAAGGGAGGTCATAATTTCACTATACAAGACACTAGTGAGGCCCCACCTGGAGTACAGTGTGCAGTTCTGGAGACCTTACCTACGTAAGGACATAGACAGGGTAGAGAAGGTTCAGAGGAGGGCAACAAAGACGGTGCATGGATTGCATCACAAGTCCTATGAAGACAGGTTGAAGGAACTGAACATGTACTCCCTGGAGGAGAGGAGGGAGAGAGGGGCTATGATAAAGACATACAAGTATCTTACAGGGAGGAACAGGGTGCAAGAATACATAATTTTTAAGCGAAAAAGATGTTCCAGGACTAGAGGGCATGGGATGAAGTTGGAGGGAGGTTGATTCAGAGGAAACGTGAGGAAGAATTTCTTCACAGAATGGGTGGTGGACAAGTGTAACACCCTGCCAGAGGAAGTGGTGGGGGCTGAAATAATCACGGGATTTAAGAATGCATGGGATAAACATAAAGGAATTCTGGAGGTCAGGGGTAAGGGGCAACAGACTTCTAGGAAAACATAAACTGAACTTACAAGCTCAAATGGGCAGACTGGGTGGGCCATAGGCCCTTATCTGCCAACATTGTCTATGTATCTATGTATCTATATATGCACCAGTATAACAGACAATATACAATATGGTATGCCAGTGATACAGTACAGTATTGAAAGAACAAAGCACCACAATGTGTACTCCCACACATGGCACACTCAACACTCCAAATACTACAGACAAAAGCCCAGTAAACACACAGACACATATATACCTCCATATAAAACGTATTAAAATATCAAAGGTTAAGAACAAATTATGGCAAATGTAAACAGTCAACATGGTATTGAGTACAACAAAACAGTAAACTAGAATAACACACATGAAGTAATGGAAAGAGGGTGTTTGAATGATATGTAACACAGTGGTGGAAAGGAATATTAAACACCCCCCAAATGCAAACCTCCGATTAACAACACCACCATGATATAAAAATAAAATGAACATAGTAAAAAACAATTACTGGTGATTTGCACATCCCTCTTCAAGATACTTTGAAAGGTCATGTAACTGTCCCAATAGTGTTTCAAATGTGTTCACTATTGTGGATAACTTACACCTCACCCTGGACACAACAGTACAGCAATTGCATGCTCCCCCCATGGACTGACCCAGGCTTCCTGTGGATGCTGATGATAGCACAGTGTCAACAGCCACAGGTGAATCCCCCAACTCCATCACCTCAGTCCCAACTTTCATGTCCTCTTCACATGCAACAGCTTCCTATGAAGTTGCCATCGCTGGCATATCAGGCATATTCTGTGGTGCAGATACCTGCACAACAGCAGCAGTCCCAACAGTAGAAACATCCAGCCCATGTCCACCAACAGCACCACCATCCTCTGCCCCCTCCTCAGAGTCACTGCTGATACGCAAGCGTACAACACGTTTATGCCATGGCTGGGCCACTGCACCCCTCTTGGCAGTTATCCGTCGCTGTGCCATCATCACTCTCCTCACCTTCGCCCTCTCCTTCTGCACCTGGCTCTTGGCATCTGCAATAAAGAAGGAATACATTTTAAGTGTGAAATGCTACATAAGTGGTAGTTCTGCTCTGGAAGCAATACCAATGATAAACAACATACTGTACATGCACATGAGGTTAGTTACAAACTAACAAATATATCAATCAAACACATCATATACATATAATGTCGCACACTATGCATGTAAGCCAAGCCTCAAAATGCCTCAAAATGTGTAATATGCATGACATTACGAGCCAGTCAGCACCAAGGTTGCAGTGCACCCATAACACAGGCAAACAACAGTCCCATGCGTAACAGAAACACTGAATGTGGAGTGGTCTGTTACATCAATGAAAATTGCATCGGCCAGGATGGGGGGGAAACATGCTTGAAATGACACCAGTCACTGATGTGTGGGAGTTGTACACTGCCATGATCCACAAAGCCAAGGAATTAGATGTGTGTACTGTATTCAGTGACATGGGGGACAAGGATCAGACCTATGATGTCGGGGACTGTACACGGACAAGCTGCACAATGTCTGTGCTGCACATGTGGAGGGGGAACACTGACATGCTGCACAAGGCCCAGGCTGTACATGTGGGGGCGTACAGACATGCTGGACAAGGCCCAGGCTGTACATGTGGGGTGGTGTGCACAGATATGCTGGACAAGGCCTAGACTGTACATTTGGGGTGGTGTGCACAGATATACTGGACAAGGCCCAGGCTGTACATGTGGGGTGGTGTGCACAGATATACTGGACAAGGCCCAGGCTCTTCATGTGGGGTGGTTTGCACAGACATGCTGGACAAGGCCTAGGCTGTACATGTGGGGAGCAATGCACAGACATGCTGGACAAGTCCCAGACTGTACATGTGGAGGGGGCAGTGACATACTGGACAAGGCCCAGGCTGTACATGTGAGGTGGTGTGCACAGACACACTGGAGAAGCCCAGGCTGTACATGTGGGATGGTGTGCACAGACACACTGGACAAGGCCCTTGCTGTACATGTGGGGTGGTGTGCACAGACATGCTGGACAATGCCCAGGCTGTACATGTGGGGGGGGTACAGTGACATACTGGACAAGGCCCAGGCTGTACATGTGGGATGGTGTGCACAGACACACTGGACAAGGCCCAGGCTGACAATGTGGGGTGGTGTGCACAGACATGCTGGACAAGGCCCAGGCTGTACATTTGGGGGGTACCGTGACATACTGGACAAGGCCCAGGCTGTACATGTGGAGTGGTGTGCACAGACACTCTGGACAAGGCCCAGACTGACAATGTGGGGTGATGTGCACAGACATGCCGGACAAGGCCCAGGATGCACATGTTGGGGGGAGGTACAGTGACATATTGGACAAGGCCCAGGCTGTACATGTGGGCTGCACCACTAACATGCTGGACAAGGGATAGACATCACTGGTGTATGGGGTTGTCAGCGCCATGGATGAAAAGGCACAGGCATCAGAAGTGTACCTGGAGTAAGAGTACCATACTTAATTTGAACACCATTAACATAATAATAATTGCCATACCTTTGCATTGTAACATTTCCCAAAGTAACTCACTGATAATGAACTAGTCCCAGATTACCTATCCATTTCATTCATCTGTCCATGTAATGAATTCAGTGTTGAATACTACCACTATACCTCAAATGAGAAGGGGTGTACAGTGACATGATGTACAGGGCCCAGGTCACACATGGGGTAGTGTACAGTGACATACTGGACAAGGCCCTGGCAGTACATGTGGGGTGGTGTGCACAGACATGCTGACAACGCCCATGCTGCACATGTGGGGTGGTGTGCACAGACATACAGGACAAGACCCAGGCTGTACATGTGGAGTGGAGTGCACAGACATGCTGGACAAGGCCCTTGCTGTACATGTGGGGTGGTGTGCACAGACATGCTGGACAGGGCCCAGGCTGTACATGTGGGTTGGGGGGTACAGTGACATACTGGACAAGGCCCAGGCTGACAATGTGGGGTGGCGTGCACAGACATGCTGGACAAGGCCCAGGCTGTACTTGTGGGGTGGGAGGTAGAGTGACAAACTGGACAAGGCCCAGTCTGTACATGTGGGGTGTTGTGCACAGACACACCGGACAAGGCCCAGACTGACAATGTGGGGTGGTGTGCACAGACATGCTGACAAGGCTCAGGCTGTACATGTGAGTGGTGTGCACAGACATGCTGGTCAAGGCCCAGGCTGTACATGTGGAGTGGTGTGCACAGACATACTGGACAAGGCCAGTCAGTACATGTGGGATTGAGTGCACAGACATGCTGGACCAGGCCCAGGCTGTACATGTTGGGGGGGTACAGTGACATACTGGACAAGGCCCAGGCTGTACATGTGGGCTGGAGTGCACAGACATGCTGGACAAGGCCCAGGCTGTACATGTGGTGGGGTACAGTGACGTACTGGACAAGGCCCAGGCTGTTCACGTGGGGTGGTGTGCACAGACACACTAGACAAGGCCCAGGCTGACAATGTGGGGTGATGTGCACAGACATGGTAGACAAGGCCCAGGCTGTACATGTGGGGTGGGGGTACAGTGACATACTGGACAAGGCCCAGGCTGTACATGTGGGATGGTGTGCACAGATATGCTGGACAAGGCCCAGGCTGTACATGTGGGGGGTACAGTGACATACTGGACTAGGCCCAGGCTGTTCATGTGGGGTGATGTGCTCAGACATACTGGACAAGACCCAGGCTGTACATGTGGGGTGGAGTGCACAGACATGCTGGACAAGGCCCTTGCTGTACATGTGGGGTGGTGTGCACAGACATGCTGGACAGGGCCCAGGCTGTACATGTGGGGTGGGGGGCACAGTGACATAGTGGACAAGGCCCAGGCTGATAATGTGGGGTGGTGTGCACAGACATGCTGGTCAAGGCCCAGGCTGTACATGTGGAGTGGTGTGCACAGACATACTGGACAAGGCCAGGCAGTACATGTGGGATTGAGTGCACAGACATGCTGGACAAGGCCCAGGCTGTACATGTTGGGGGGGGTGTACAGTGACATACTGGACAAGGCCCAGGCAGTACATGTGGGCTGGAGTGCACAGACATGCTGGACAAGTCCCAGGCTGTACATGTGTGGGGGTACAGTGACGTACTGGACAAGGCCCAGGCTGTACACGTGGGGTGGTGTGCACAGACACACTAGACAAGGCCCAGGCTGACAATGTGGGGTGATGCACAGGAGACATACTGGACAAGGCCCAGGCTGTACATGTGGGGAGATACAGTGACATACTGGACAAGGCCCAGGCTGTACATGTGGGATGGTGTGCACAGATATGCTGGACAAGGCCCAGGCTGTACATGAGGGGGGGCGGGCAGTGACATGCTGGACAAGCCCCATGCTGTACATGTGGGGTGGTGTGCACAGACATGCTGGACAAGGACCAGGCTGTACATGGGGGGGTACAGTGACATACTGGACTAGGCCCAGGCTGTTCATGTGGGGTGGTGTGCACAGACATACTGGACAAGACCCAGGCTGTACATGTGGGATGGAGTGCACAGACATGCTGGACAGGACCCAGGCTGAACATGTGGGGTGGGGGGTACAGTGGCATACTGGACAAGGCCCAGGCTGACAATGTGGGGTGCTGTGCACAGACATGCTGGACAAGGCCCAGGCTGTACTTGTGGGGTGGGAGGTAGAGTGACATACTGGACAAGGCCCAGTCTGTACATGTGGGGTGTTGTGCACAGACACACCGGACAAGGCCCAGACTGACAATGTGGGGTGGTGTGTACAGACATGCTGGACAAGGCCCAGGCTGTACATGTGGGAGAGGTGCGTATCATGCTGGTCAAGGCCCAGGCTGTACATGTGGAGTGGTGTGCACAGACATACTGGACAAGGCCAGGCAGTACATGTGGGATTGAGTGCACAGACATGCTGGACAAGGCCAGGCTGTACATGTTGGGGGGGGTACAGTGACATACTGGACAAGGCCCAGGCTGTAAATGTGGGCTGAAGTGCACAGACATGCTGGACAAGGCCCAGGCTGTATATGTGGAGGGGGGGTACAGTGACGTACTGGACAAGGCCCAGGCTGTACATGTGGGGTGGTATGCACAGACACACTAGACAAGGCTCAGGCTGACAATGTGGGGTGATGTGCACAGACATACTGGACAAGGCTCAGGCTGTACATGTGGGGGGGTACAGTGACATACTGGACAAGGCCCAGGCTGTACATGTGGGACGGTGTGCACAGATATGCTGGACAAGGCCCAGGCTGTACATGAGGGGGCGGCAGTGACATGTTGGCAAAGCCCCATGCTGTACATGTGGGTGGTGTGTACAGACATGCTGGACAAGGACCAGGCTGTACATGGGGGGGTACAGTGAAATACTGGACAAGGCCCAGGCTGTTCATGTCGGGTGGTGTGCACAGACATACTGGACAAGACACAGGCTGTACATGTGGGGTGGAGTGCACAGACATGCTGGACAAGGCCCTTGCTGTACATGTGGTGTGGTGTGCACAAACATGCTGGACAGGACCCAGGCTGTACATGTGGGTTGGGGGGTACAGTGACATACTGGACAAGGCCCAGGCTGACAATGTGGGGTGATGTGCACAGACATACTGGACAAGGCTCAGGCTGTACATGTGGGGGGGGACAGTGACATACTGGACAAGGCCCAGGCTGTAAATGTGGGATGGTGTGCACAGATATGCTGGACAAGGCCCAGGCTGTACTTGTGGGGGGGGGCAGTGACATGCTGGACAAGCCCCATGCTGTACATGTGGGGTGGTGTGCGAGACATGCTGGACAAGGACCAGGCTATACATGGGGGGTACAGTGACATGCTGGACAAGTCCCAGGCTGTGTACATGTGGTGGGTACAGTGACGTACTGGACAAGGCCCAGGCTGATATGTGGGGTTGTGTGCAGACACACTCAGACAAGGCCTGGCTGATATGGGGTGATGTGCAGACATACTGAACAAGGCCCAGGCTGTACATGTGGGAGATACAGTGACATACTGGACAAGGCCCAGGCTGTACATGTGGGATGATGTGCAGATATGCTGGACAAGGCCAGGCTGTACATGAGGGGGGGGGCAGTGACCTGCTGGACAAGCCCCATGCTGTACATGTGGGGTGGTGTGCACAGACATGCTGGACAAGGACCAGGCTGTACATGGGGGGGTACAGTGACATACTGGACAAGGCCCAGGCTGTTCATTAGGGGTGGTGTGCACAGACATACTGGACAAGACCCAGGCTGTACATGTGGGGTGGGGGGTACAGTGACATACTGGACAAGGCCCAGGCTGATAATGTGGGGTGGAGAGCACAGACATGCTGGACAAGGCCCTTGCTGTACATGTGGTGTGGTGTGCACAGACATGCTGGACAGGACCCAGGCTGTACATGTGGGTTGGGGGGTACAGTGACATGCTGGACAAGGCCCAGGCTGATAATGTGGGGTGGTGTGCACAGACATGCTGGTCAAGGCCCAGGCTGTACATGTGGAGTGGTGTGCACAGACATACTGGACAAGGCCAGGCAGTACATGTGGGATTGAGTGCACAGACATGCTGGACAAGATCCAGGCTGTACATGTTGGGGGGGGTACAGTGACATACTGGACAAGGCCCAGGCAGTACATGTGGGCTGGAGTACACAGACATGCTGGACAAGTCCCAGGCTGTACATGTGTGGGGGAACAGTGACGTACTGGACAAGGCCCAGGCTGTACACGTGGGGTTGTGGGCACAGACACACTAGACAAGGCCCAGGCTGACAATGTGGGGTGATGTGCACAGACATACTGGACAAGGCCCAGGCTGTACATATGGGGAGATACAGTGACATACTGGACAAGGCCCAGGCTGTACATGTGGGATGGTGTGCACAGATATGCTGGACAAGGCCCAGGCTGTACAAGGCGGGGATGGGCAGTGACCTGCTGGACAAGCCCCATGCTGTACATGTGGGGTGGTGTGCACAGACATGCTGGACAAGGACCAGGCTGTACATGGGGGGGGTACAGTGACATACTGGACAAGGCCCAGGATGTTCATGTGGGGTGGTGTGCACAGACATACTGGACAAGACCCAGGCTGTACATGTGGGGTGGAGTGCACAGAAATGCTGGACAAGGCCCTTGCTGTACATGTGGTGTGGTGTGCACAGACATGCTGGACAGGACCCAGGCTGTACATGTGGGGTGGGGGGTACAGTGACATACTGGACAAGGCCCAGGCCGACAATGTGGGGTGGTGTGCACAGACATGCTGGACAAGGCCCAGGCTGTACTTGTGGGGTTGGAGGTAGAGTGACATACTGGACAAGGCCCAGTCTGTACATGTGAGGTGTTGTGCACAGACACACTGGACAAGGCCCAGGCTGTACAATGTGGGTTGGTTTCAGCAGACATGCTGGAGGAGGCCAGGCTGTGCATGTGGAGAGGTGTGCACAGACATGCTGGTCAAGGCCCAGGCTGTACATGTGGAGTGGTGTGCACAGACATACTGGACAAGGCCAGGCAGTACATGTGGGATTGAGTGCACAGACATGCTGGACAAGGCCCAGGCTGTACATGTTGGGGGGGTACAGTGACATACTGGACAAGGCCCAGGCTGTAAATGTGGGCTGGAGTGCACAGACATGCTGGACAAGGCCCAGGCTGTATATATGGAGGGGGGGTACAGTGACATACTGGACAAGGCCCAGGCTGTACACGTGGGGTGGTATGCACAGACACACAAGACAAGGCCCAGGATGACAATGTGAGGTGTTGTGCACAGACATACTGGACAAGGCCCAGGCTGTACATGTGGGGGGGGGGCAGATACATGTTGGACAAGCCCCATGCTGTACATGTGGGGTGGTGTGCACAGACATCCTGGACAAGGACCAGGCTGTACATGGGGGGGGTGCAGTGACATATTGGACAAGGCCCAGGCTGTTCATGTGGGGGTGGTGTGCACAGACATACTGGACAAGACACAGGCTGTACATGTGTGGTGGAGTGCACAGACATGCTAGATAAGGCCCTTGCTGTACATTTGGTGTGGTGTGCACAGACATGCTGGACAGGACCCAGGCTGTACATGTGGGGTGGGGGGTACAGTGACATACTGGACAAGGCCCAGGCTGACAATGTGGGGTGGTGTGCACAGACATGCTGGACAAGGCCCAGGCTGTACATGTGGAGAGGTGTGCACAGACATGCTGGACAAGGCCCAGGCTGCATACATGGAGTGGTGTGCACAGACATACTGGACAAAGCGCCAGGCAGTACATGTTGGGGGGACACTGACATGCTGGACAAGGCCCAGGCAGTACATGTGGGCGGAGGCACAGACATGCTGGACAAGGCCCAGGCTGTATATGTGGGGGTACAGTGACGTGACTGGACAAGGCCCAGGCTGTACATGTGGGGTGGTATGCATACAGCACCAGACAAGGCCCAGGCTGACAATGTGTGGTGATGTGCACAGACATGCTGGACAAGGCCCAGCTGTACATGTGTGGGGGCAGTGACATGCTGGGACAAGGCCCAGGCTATACATGTGGGATGGTGTGCACAGACACACTGGACAAGGCCCAGGCTGACAATGTGGGGTAATGTGCACAGACATGCTGGACAAGGCCCAGGCTTGTATAGTGGGGGGTACAGTGACATACTGGACAAGGCCCAGGCTGTACATGTGGGTGTCTGACACAGACATACTGGACAAGGCCAGGCTGACAATGTGGGGTGGTGTGCACAGACATGACTGGACAAAGCCGAGGGTGACAATGTGGTGGTGTGCACAGACATGCTGGACAATGCCCAGGCTTTACATGTGGGGTAGCAGGACATGCTGGACCAGGCCCAGGCTGGTACATGTGGGGTGGTGTGCACCGACATGCTGGACTAGGACCAGGATCTTGATGTGGGGTGGTTTGCACAGATATGCTGGACAAGGCCCAGGCTGTACAATGTGGGGTGGTGCGTGTACACATCTGGACAAGTCCCAGTCTGACAATGTTGGTGGTGTGCACAGGACATGCTGGACAAGCTCAGATTGAACATGTGGGGGGAAGAGGACAGGTGCTGTCAGACAATGCCCAGGCTGTACATGTGGGTGGTGTGCATAGACATGTTGATCGGTCTATCTGACAATGTGTTGGCGATGCTCAGACATGCTGGACAGAGGCCCAGGGCTGGCATGTGGGATGGGCAGTACAGTGACATACTGGACTAGGCCCAGGCTGTTCATGTGGGGTGATGTGCACAGACATACTGGACAAGACCCAGGCTGTACATGTGGGGTGGAGTGCAGAGACATGCTGGACAAGGCCTTTGCTGTACATGTGGGGTGGTGTGCACAGACATGCTGGACAGGGCCCAGGCTGTGCATGTGGGGTTTGGGGACATGTGACATAGTGGACAAGGCCCAGGCTGATAAGTGGGGTTGTGTGCACAGACATGGTCAGCGCCCAGGCTGTACATTGTGGAGTGGTGTGTACAGACATACTGACAAGGCCAGGCAGTACATGTGGGATTGAGTGCACAGACATGCTGACCAAGGCCCAGGCTGTCGGGCATGTTGGGGGTACAGTGACATCACTGGACAAGGGCCCAGGCAGTACATGTGGGCTGGAGTGCACCAGACATGCTGGACAAGTCCTAGGTTGTACATGTGTGGGGTACAGTGACGATTGGACAAGGCCCAGGCTGTACACTGTGGGTGGTGTGCAGCACACACTAGACGTGGCCTGTGCCGGATAATGTGGGATTGTGTGTACAGACATACTGGACAAGGCCCAGGCTGTACATGTGGGGAGATACAGCAGACATGCTGGACAAGCACTGTATGGCTGTCTGGGATGGTTGTACAGATGTCGCTGGACAAGGCCCAGGCTGTGTTGGGGGGGGCGGCAGTGACATGTTGGACAAGCCCCATGCTGTCATGGGGTGGTGTGCACAGACATCTGGACAAGGCCCAGGCTGTACATGGAGGGTACAGTGACATACTGGACTAGGCCCAGGCTGTTCATGTGGGTGGTGTGTACTGACATACTGGACAAGACCCAGGCTGTACATGGGATGGAGTGCACGGCATGCTGGACAGGACCCAGGCTGTACATGTGGGTTGGGGTAGAGTGATACTGAGAAGCCCGGCTGACAGTGTGGGTGGTGTGCACAGACATGTTGGACATGGCCCAGGCTGTACTGTTGGGTGGGAGTGTAGTGACATACTGGACAAGGCCCAGTCTGTACTTGTGGGGTGTTGTGCACAGGCACACTGGACAAGGCCCAGACTGACAATGTGTGGTGGTGTACAGACATGCTGGTTGTAAGGCCCAGGCTGTACATGTGGATAGGTGTACAGACATGCTGGCTGAAGGCCCAGGCTGTACATGTGGAGTGGTGGTGTACAGACATTGACAAGGCCAGGCAGTACATGTGGATTGAGTGCACAGACATGCTGGACAAGGCCAGGCTGTACATGTTGGGGGTACAGTGAGCATACTGACAAGGCCCAGGCTGTAAAATGGGTTGGTGCGGCATTGACATGCTGGACAAGGCCCAGGCTGTATATGGAGGGGGGTATAGTGACGCATTGGACAAGGCCCAGCTGTTCATGTGGGGTGGTTGCACAGACACACTTAGACAAGGTCCAGGCTGACAATGTGGGGTGATGCACAGACATACTGGACAAGGCTCAGGCTGTACTTGTGTGGGGGTACAGTGGTTGGCTACCGGTCAAGGCCCAGGCTGTACATGTGGGATGGTGTGCACAGATATGCTGGACAAGGCCCAGGCTGTACATGAGGGGGTCGGGCAGTGACATGCTGGACAAGTTCCATGCTGTACATGTGGTGGTGTGTCAACATGCTGGACAAGACCAGCTGTACATGGGGTACAGTGAAATACTTGACAAGGCCCAGGCTGTTCATGTGGGGTGGTGTGCAGACATACTGGACAAGACACAGGCTGCGTGGGGTGGAGTACAGACATGCTGGATAGCGCCCTTGCTGTACATGTGGTGGTGTGCAGACATGCTGGACAGGCCCAGGCTGTACATGTGGGTAAAGGACACACCGGACAGTCTGAGGCCAATGTGGTGTGGTGTGCGTGCATCTGGACAAGGCAGGCTGTGCTGTGGGGTGGGAGGTAGGTGACATACTGACAAGGCCTAGTCTGTACATGTGAGGTTGTGCTCAGACACACCGGACAAGGCCCACTGACAATGTGCGGTGGTGAGCACAGACATGCTGGACAAGGTCTAGGCTGTACATGTGGAGATGTGCAGACATGCTGGTGAAGGCCTAGGCTGAACATGTGGGATTGAGTGCACAGACGCTGGACAAGCCCAGGTTGTACAGTGTTGGGTACAGGACAATGGACAAGGGCAGGCTGTAATGGGCTGGAGTGTATTGTATGCTGGAAAGGCCCAGGCTGTATATGTGGTGGGTACAGTGGCGTACTGGACAAGGCCCAGGCTGTGCGTGGGGTGGATGCACAGACAAGCTGGACAGGCTCAGGCTGTATATGTGTTGAGTGTACAGACGTACTGGACAAGGCTCACGTTTGTACATGGGGGTATACATACTGACAAGGCCCGGCTGTAAATGTGGGATGGTGTGTACAGATATGCTGGACAAGGCCGAGCCACTGTGGGGGGGGGCGTGTTGACAAGCCCTATGGCGGCTGTGGGGTGTGTGTGACAGACATGGGACAAGGACCAGCTACATGGGGGTCAGACATGTGGATTCGTCCCAGGCTGTGCATGTTGGGGTACAGTGGCGTACTGGACAAGGCCCAGGCTGTACACGTGGGTTGTGTGCACAGACACTAGACAGGGCCCAGCTGATAATGGTGGTGTGTACAGACATACTGACAAGGCCCAGGCTGTGGGGAGATAGTGAAATACTGACAGCCTAGGGTTGCATGGGATGGTGTGCACAGATATGTTAGACAAGGCCCAGGCTGTACATGGGGCAGTGACCTGGATGTGTATGCTGTACATGGGTGGTGCATATGCTGGAGGGCGGCATACATGGGGGTACAGTGACACACTGACAGGCCAGGCTGTCTGTGGGTGGTGTGCTGGACATATTGATAAGACAGTCTGTACATGGGTGGAGTGGCAGACATGTTGGAGAAGGCCCTTGCTGTACATGTGGTGTGTGTGTACAGACATGGACAGGACCCAGGCTGTACATGTGGGGTGGGCACAGTGACATACTGGACAAGGCCCAGGCTGATAATGTGGGTGGTGTGCGAACATGCTTGTCAGGCCAGGCTGTACATGTGGAGTGGTGTGCACAGACACTGACAAGGCCAGGCAGTACATGTGGGATTGAGTGACAGACTGTGGACAAGGTCCGCTGTATGTTGGGGGTACAGATATCTCGGATGCGCCCATGTGGGTTGGAGGCATAGACATGCTGGAAGTCCCAGGCGTACATGTGTGGGGTACGGTGGTGTACTGGACAAGGCCCAGGCTGTACACGGGGTTGTGCACAGACACACTAGACAAGGCAGGCTGACAATGTGGTTGATGTGCACGGACATACTGGACAAGGCCCAGGCTACATGTGGGATACAGACATACTGGACAAGGCCCAGGCGCACATGGTGGTTGTGCTGACATGCTGGCCAAGGCCAGGCTGTGCACAAGAGGGGGGTGGGCAGGACCTGCTGGACGACCCCATGCTGTACATGTGGGGTGGTGTACAGACATGCTGGACAAGGACCAGGCTGGCATGGGGTATAGTGGCATACTGACAAGGCCCAGGCTGTTCATGTGGGGTGGTGTGCACAGACATGCTGGACAGGGCCAGGCTGTACATGTGGTTGGGTACAGACATGCTGGACTGTGCGCTTGCTGTGGTGTGGTGTGCACAGACATGGACAGGACCAGGCTGTACATGGGTGGGGTAGTGACATACTGACCGGCCCAGGTTGACAATGTGGGTGGTGTGCATAGACATGCTGGCAGGCCCAGGCTGTACTTGTGGGGGTTGGGGTAGAGTGACATACTACCGCCCAGTTCGTACATGTCAGCAGTATTGCGCCCGACAAGCGCCCAGATCACAATGTGTGTGACATGCTGGACAAGGCCCAGGCTGTACATGTGGAGGCGTGCACAGACATGCTGGTCAGGCCCAGGCTGTACATGTGGGTGTGCATGGACATACTGGACAAGGCCAGGCAGTATGTGGGATTGGTGGCAGGCATGGACAAGCCCAGGCTGTCATGTTGGGACAGTGCAGTGACCTACTGGACAAGGCCCAGGCTGTAAATGGGCTGGGGCATAGACATGCTGGACAAGGCCCAGGCTGTATATGTGGGGGTACAGTGGCGACTGGAGGGGGTCTAGGGCTACACGTGGGGGTGTTGCAGAGACACAGACAAGGCCCATGCTGAGGCAGGAGTATTATTGTTACTGGATAAGCCCAGGCTGCATGGGGGTATAGTGACTGGACAAGGCCCAGCTGTAAATGTGGATGGTGTGCGTAGATATGCTGGATAGGCCCATGCTGTGTGCTTGTGGGGGACATGCTGGACAAGCCCCATGCTGTGCATGGGTGGTGTGCACAGACATGCTGGACATGGACCAGGTTGTACATGGTTGGTGCAGTGACATACTGACAAGGCCCAGGCTGTCATGTGGGTGGTGTGTACAGACATACTGGACAAGACACAGGCTGTACATGTGGGTGGAGTGCACATGCTAGTAGACAAGGCCCTTGCTGTATAGTGGTGTTGTGTGGACATGCTGGATAGGATTCAGGCTGCATGGGGTGGGGGTGATGACATACTGACAAGGCCCAGGCTGACAATGTGGGTGCAGACATGCTGGACAAGGCCCAGGCTGTACTTGTGGGTTGGAGGTAGAGTGACATGGACCAGGCTGATCTGTACATGGGGTGTGTGCACACACACGGACAAGGCCAGGCTGGGGGGGTGGTGTGCACAGACATGCTGGACAAGGCCAGGCATGCATGTGGAGGTGTGCACAGACATGTTGGTCAAGGCCGAGGCTTACATGTGGAGTGTGCACACATACTGGATGCGGCCAGGCGGTACATGTTGGGGGTACAGTGACATACTGGACAAGGCCCAGGCAGTACATGTGGGTTGGGTGTACAGACATGCTGGACAAGGCCCAGGCTGTATATGGGGGAGGGTACAGTGACTACTGGCCAGGCTGTACATGTGGGGTGGTCTATCAGACACACTAGACAAGGCCCAGGCTGTACATTGGGATGGAGTGCACAGACATGCTGGACAGGAAGCTGTGGCCGTGGGGTGGGGGCAGTGACACACCGACAAGGCCCAGGCTGACAATGGGGGGCACAGACATGCTGGACATGGCCCAGCTTACTTAGGTTAGGGTAGGTGACATACGGACAAGGCCAGTTCTTATGTGGTGTTGTGCACAGACACCGACAAGCGTGAACTGACAATGTGGGGTGGTGTGCACATGCTGGACAAGGCCCAGGCTGCATGTGGAGAGGTGTGCTGAACATGGTCAAGGCCCAGGCTGTACGTGTGGGTGGTGCACAGCACTTACTGGACAAGGCCAGCAGTACATGTGGGATTGATTACAGACATGCTGGACAAGGCCAGGCTGTACATGTTGGGGCAGGACACTGGACAAGGCCGAGGTAAATGTGGGTTGGCGTGCACAGACATGCTGGACGAGCCCAGGCTGTATATGTGGAGGGGTACAGTGGCGTACTGGACACAGGCGGAGCTGTTCATGGGGGTTGGTATGCACAGACACACAGACAGGGCTCAGGCTGACAATGTGGGTGATGTGCACAGACATACTGGCTTGGGCTATGCAGTTAGGGGGTACAGTGACATGGGTCAAGGCCCAGGCTGTACATGGGATGGTGTGACAGATATGTTGGACAAGGCCCAGGCTGTGTACATGAGGGGGGGGCAGTGACATGCTGGGATGTTCGTGCTGTACATTGGTGTGTTCCGACATGCTGGATGAGGACCAGGCTGCATGGGGTACAGTAAATACTGGACAAGGCCCAGCTGTTCATGGGTGGGTGCGCAAGATGCTGGACAAGACACAGGCTGTACATGTGGGGTGGAGGCAGACATGGTGTGGACAAGGCCCTGTACATGTGGTGTGGTGTGCACAGACATGGACAGGACCCAGGCGTACATGTGGGTGGGGGTACAGTGACATGCGGACAAAGGCCCAGGCTGGTGGGTGGTGTTTGAGACATGCTGGATAAGGCCCAGGCTGTACTTGTGACCTGGTTCTGAAGTTGTCTATCAGAATGCTCACAATGGGTGAGGACAGCCAATGTCACCTCGCACCTTCAACTTGTCTGCTCCGGAGTACCACAGGGTTCCCTACTGAGACCACTTCTTTTCAGCATCTTCCTTAACAATCTCCCTCATTCCTGCCACCTACAGGTTCTCCTTTCAGTGGATGATGTGGTCATCTTCTCTAGCAACACTGACCCCAAGCCTCTAGAACATCAACTTCAACTTGGCTTTAGGGATGTGGAGAACTGGTTCTGGAAGCACAAGCTGATCCTGAACTACAAAAAAATGAGTCAAAATGTTCAGTGGTGCTCGCAGTAAACACAGATCCAAGGCCTTTACCATCAGGAACTCCTCTAGCATCCTGCTTGATCAAATTCAACACTTCTGGATAGCTCACTATCCTATGCCCAGCATGTTGAGAATGTTGCCAGTTCTGTCAATTTCAAAATAAGGTTACTCCACAGACATAAACATAGTCTAGCATACGAAACCCTTAGACTTGCAGTCTACAGTGCCATCCTATCCACTGTTGATTATGGACTAGTCATCAATGGCTCAGCTTCTACCACCTCCCTCCGTAGAACAGCAGTGGCACTTAATAAAAAGCCAGCCAGCTTCTCATTAGAGCAACTCGCCTCACCCACACATGTGTACTTTATAAGCAAACAGGCTGGCTTCAACTAACTAGAAGGATCCAATATCAAACCTGCTTGCTAACTAAAAAGTGCTTCTCAGACTTCTGTCTCCTGGAACTACAAACTTACTCAACCCATTTCTGGCTCTTGCTTTACAGTAGCTCAGTCAACCAACTTCTCTCTGTCCCAAGATGCCAGACCACCCAAGGGCAACTTTCGTTGCTTATAGAGCACCACTCTGTTTTAATGCATTGCCTAATAATATCACTGCTTTATCTAAATTGGGACCTTTTAAAGGCACTATTCATCAGCATCTTACAACTAATCAGTTTCTAGGTGTCTTCCCTGACGAAGCATCCACAACAGTACTGACCCTTTCTAGGGTTGCCACCTCAACTCCTTCCACCTCATTGACCACTGTCACCTATACCGCCCCTTTTCTGCCCCCATTTCACGCACTCTCTTTCCACTTCTCCTTTCCCATCCTCCCACTTTCCTCTCTATCTTCACCTTCCCTTATTTTGTTTACCTTCTACTATTTATACTTACATGACAAAGCCCTTGGGCTGCTTCTTTTTAGGATTATTGGAACTTCTACCTAGCCGATGCTTATATTTTATTGCATTGCTTAAGTCATTTAATTTTACTGCTTGTTGAAACTTTATGTAATACCTACCATTGTATTTCTGTCACCCCTCTCACTGGAACCTTTGTAAAAGAGCTGTTTTGTGCTCAAAGGTATTGTAATCTGAAAATAGATAAATAAATAAATAAATAAACCTTAAACCCACAGCACAGGACACTATTTCTGCAGTGGCAGTCACCATCAGTTGCCGGAAGAGACATAGAATGAGTGTCAAAGACACCAAAAGAAGAGGTCATCATTGTGATGGCAACTGTTCTCGTGGTATACCATGTACAAGACTACTGCGATTGAGCACTTTCAAAAAGGGTGACTTAGTCATGTTGCCTATGTACAGGGCTTTCTGGTGGGGTAGCGAATGGATATGGGGTAGGCAAGTACAGAGATAGGATGTCACTGTACATACATGCATGTGGGGGGGTCGGGACCACATTGCGCAATGGGTGGAAGGGAAAGGAGGGTATGTGGAGTATAGTGTGGCAATTGCCTACCAAGCTGGCCATGTGGCATGGTGGGTAGATGGTGGGCTGGGGTTGGGAAGGTGCCGACTCAGTTTGGGTACAATCATTTTCCATCGGTTGGGGTTTTCTATTTTTTTAAGTTTTAGAACCCCCTGACATGCACTTCCCTGGAGTTGATAATCCTTAAGTAGAGGGGTGCAGGGAACACAGCTCTCCACATAACGTAGAAAAATCATTTGCTGGCTTTCTAGTCACTGCAGTGCACATCGCCGTAATTCATTTTCAGTGAACTCGTCCAAACAGTGATCGCTATTCCTGATTGCTGTTATGACATAAAACCATTCTGTGTTACCCTCAGAATGATGCACTCCTCCTTCTGTGTGTAGAAGTGTATATTGTTGCTGTTGTAGCTCCACAGCAGCACCGTGTACTCTTGGACACAGGAATCTGCACAGAGTCCTGTAAGTGATGCGAAAATAGATGAGCACAGTGTACTCATCTTTATGCATCTTTGCAGATGGCACAAAGATCTGCAACAAGGTTGATACACAAAGGGGGTGGAAAGGATGAGAAGGGACTTGGCAAGATTGGAGGAATGGTCAACAGTATGGCAGCTCAGATTCAATGCAAAGAAGTGCAAAGTAATGCACCTGGAGAACAAAAACCAAAGGAAGAGTACACAATGGGGGGGGTATTAACAACAACAACAAAATAGAAAGGGACATTGGGGTAGTCATATCAGATGACCTAAAGGTAGGCAAGCAACTCAAGAAGGCAGTAAAGAGGGTTGGGGGGATAATGGGATGCATAGGGAGAGACATCACAAGTAGAAAACAGAAAGTTGTTATCCTCTGTATAGACAGTTGGTGAGACCTCATCTAGAGTACTGTAGCGGTTCTGAAGTCCCAGTCTCTGTTAGGACATAGACAGGATGGAGGCAGTCAGAGAGGCAACTAAAATGGTTCAGGGTCTGCTTGAAGCTATACAAAGAAAGACTAAAATAGCTTAATATGACTACCCTCGATAAAAGGAGGGAGAGTGGGGACATGATAGAAGCTTTCAAGTACCTCAAGGGAATCAACAAACTCCAAGAGGTTAGCATCTTTCAGAAAAAGTGATGTGCAAGTACAAGGAGAAACAATTTGAAGATAGAGGGGAATGGCTCAGGGGTAACGTGAGGAAGTATTTTGTCATGGAGAAGGTGGTGGACACATAGAACAGCCTTCCTGAGGAGGTTGTGGGGTCAAAAACAGTGGGGGAATTTAAGAATACATGGGACAGAATTTAGGCAATTCTAGTTGGGGGGATAGGAGGAAGTAGGCTGTTGGTTAACTAGGATCTGTAGCATATCCAAAAGGTAGAGAAATGGGCAGACTAGGTGGGCCAAATGACCCTTATCTGCCAACAAAGTTTATCTTTCTATGTTACTGTAGGGTTGAAGCAGAAGTGGCACTGTTGCATATATCACCTTAATTGAAGTGTGCCTTAAGCCAGTTTTATAGAAAGCTATGCAGCGTTACAGAGGGTTATTTATATGTTAAAGGGCTACTGCTGATACCTCGTGGAGCATTTTGTAATAGTAGTATTAAGTTTTCCTTGCCTAGTGTTTGTCCCTGCCCCGAATCCCTCCCCAGTCACCAGCCTGCATAAGTTCCTGACCTGAATCTCCCTGCCTTTCAGCTCCCGAAGAGGTCATGAGGGCAGTCCATGGAAGCCCTCCCCCCATGCAACATTCAGTGGGAGAAACAGGTGTGAGTGAAATCCTCAGTGAAGCAGGCAATGGCTGACTTTCAGCAGGAGTGTCCCCGCCAACACTTCGCGTTGGCTGCCCCACTGAACCCAGCACCACCCTTGGTCAACATCTCGTTATATAGGCAGCCTCAAGTGATGGTAAAAACCAATCACCCTGCTTTCTCAATAGCAACTTATACTCTGTCACCACTAGAGGGTGCTTGAAGTGGATTTCCTTATTTCTTCCTTTACTCCCCCTTGTACAATCAGCAGAAATGACTGCTCCTCACTACCTACTCTTTATTGGTCTTTTGCCCACTGTATCCCCCCCTCTTTCACAGTTGTCCCCCCTCTTTGACCCCTTCCCATCTCTCCTCTCTCACATTTACACTTTTATCTTGTACTGTACCTGTCTTTCCCATTATGGTTATGACAACTACCTAATCCATAATATCATTTACCACCTTTCCCCTGCCCTTCCCCTCCTAGTGGCTCTACTCATCCTCTCGTTTCCGGTACCTGTACATAGCCCCACTAGGAAATCACCTGCTGTTGTCAAGGAACACAAACACATTAAGTTTGCCATAAACCAATACATTCTCCTCCTCCTCCTCCTTCTTTTATCTGGGGATGTTCACCCTAACCCAGGGTCAATTACCCACACCACGCCCACTGTTGATAAAAAGAAAGGACTTATTGCTGCATCTCTAAATATCTGAAGCCTATTGAAAAAATTTGACTCTCTTTAAGGAAGGATTATGCAGCACAAGCCAGACATCCTGGCTTTAACTGAGACCTGGCTCTCCAAAACCACTATGGACTCACATGTGGCCCTAAATGGCTACTCCATTTTTCGCTTGGATCACCAAAGCAAGCAGGGTGGTGGCTGCATGCTCTATATCTGAAACTCCCTTCAAGCATTGGCTGTCCCTTCCCCCTCCTCACAGATGGGGTCCCAGTACTCACTGTAAAGCTCACTCTGGGCAACCCAGGTAAAACCCTCTATGTCTTAGTGGTATATATCCCACCGCATAACCAAAAGGCAGCCTTCACAGCAGTTGCCAGCTACATCTCATCCCTCCCCTTCTCAAGTGAGATCATTGTGTTGGGCGACTTTAACACAAATTGGCTAGCACCACCAGCTGCCCACTATAAAGATGCCTTCTTAGCCATGGGCCCGACTCAAGTGGTCCAGTCCCCCACAAGACATAATCACAGGATAGGGACTGCCACTTTGCTGGACCTAATCTTCACTAACTGCCCTGACAGAATCTCTAAGGTCTCAGTGCTCCTGGATGCCATCAGTGATCACTCACCTGTACTCTGCTGGTGGTCCTGTAAGGCCCCAAACCCTCCCCCCAAAATCCTATACTGTAGGTGTTTAAAATGTGGTTCATTAGCCAGGTTAAAAAAAAACTCCTCTAGAAACTGCGATTGGCCTCCCATAAATACAATGAGCAACACTGACGATGCACTTAGCTACTTCATAACCTCCTTCAATGCTGCGTGTGACCATTTTGCCCCACTTACAAAGCAGATGGTAAAAAAAGTCACACCCCTTGGCTATCTCAAACACTACTTGGCCTCATGCACCACTGGGACAATCTTTGGCATAAATCCCTTGCGTCAAACCTGCCTCAGGACAAACAACGGTATAGGGAAGCTAGGAACAAATGTACCTGCGCTACGTCAGGCCAAAGCCACTTATTATAGTTACATCCTTACCTCCTCTGGGGATCAGAACACAAATTCTGGGATACTATCAAATAAATAAATGGTAAAACCCTATCCCCCACCCTCCCAACTCATGGTAAATGGAACATATCTCATGACCCGTGCAAATTGCTAATGCCTTAAACCCTTCCTTCTCTGACCTCAACAGTGTGACCCCCTTAACTTTTGCCCTCCTTTCAGCCTCTTCATTGACAGACGTCCCCCCCCCACTACCGCCCCACCTTTCAGGTTTCAAGTTATAACTGTAAAAGAGTGTAATGGCCCAAAGTTGGGGCATCCCAGTAAGTAAAATAAAGTATACGGGGTTCTAAAATGCCCCAGGGGTCCCTCTTTGTGTGCCATAGCAAAATGTTAGGAAGGGCTTTTGGCATGCAAAGCAAATTTTTCTTTTTCTCCCTGCTGCCTGCCTGCTCCATTCCACACCCCCTCCCAGAGCAAGCAGCAGGAGAATGGGCACCCACACGCCAGGTTCGCTGCCTCTGGCCTGCGCGTGGTGCCTCCTCCAGGTTCCTAGCATTTGCTGGGTGTGAGCTCAGGGTTCAAGAATCAGAACCTGAGCACTTTTGAAACAAATGTGTGTCCGTTTTTAAAAAACAGTTAGTTGTTGCTGGACTGTTGAGGAGAGAGGATCACAGGAGTGCAACAGGGACTTGTGGCTTACTTGGGGTAGTGAAGCTGGTCCTGTTGACTCCGTGGTGATTCCCCTCCTCCAGTCCACTGAATCTTCCTGTTGCTGCTGTCTGGTGGCGTTGCCAAGTCCGGTGGCTCCCCCCAGAAAAGAAGAATTTGTCCGTTCACCGCAAGTTGGGCTGAATAGCCCTCCATTTATTTGTTTTGCCCCCTCCCTTTTGTTTTAGTTTATTCCGGTCCCCCGTCAGCAGCCCTGCCAGCCGCATCGCATCACTCTCCCGGTTGGCCTTCCGAGGCCCCCAGCCATCCCCCCAGCTGCCTGAAACAGTCCCTCCCTCTGCCAGCATACCTCCCGCTTCCCGGTCGCCTCCTGATCTTCCTTTTTACTGTGGAGCGGTGAGTCAGCGGCAGCACATGTTGTGCTGACCGTCCATGTCTGGGAGACTGTTTGTTTTTTAATTGGAAAAAAGCGCAGCAGGAGCATAGAAAGGTGGCTGAGTGCCACAGGGGCATTGGGTTGATAGGGCCCTCATATTTTAATATTTAAAAGGGAGGCGGGTTAGCGACGCCCACAGGAGGGGCTAAGAGGCAAGGCCAGTATAGTGGCCTAATAAATATGCATAAGGGGTGGGATTTCAGGCAGCGATGTGCTATTGAATGACAGAAGCCCACAGAGAGCTACAGATTTAAAGGGGCCTGACCACTTTTTGCCTAATAATGATTTAAAGGAGCACCAGGCCCAATATAAAGTGGGGCACCAGGCCCAATATAAAGTGGGGCACCAGGCCCAAGTCTTGGTAGGGAATCAGGCCCAAGGTAAAAGTAGGGCATTAGGCCCGAGGTAAAGCAGGGTTCATGGGAGGCCCCAGCCTAGTGTAATAGGGCAAGCCAGCCTAGTGGTATTAAAGGGAGGCCCCGGCCTAGTGTAATAGGGCAAGCCAGCCTAGTGGTATTAAAGGGAGGCCCCAGCCTAGTGTAATAGGGCAAGCCAGCCTAGTGGTATTAAGGGAGGCCCCAGCCTAGTGTAATAGGGCAAGCCAGCCTGGTGGTACTAAGGGAGGCCCCGGCCTAGCGTAATAGGGCAAGCTGCCTAGTAGTACTAAGGGCTTCCTTAGCCAAAACGTTCAGGGGTAACTAGATCCTATTCAGGAAGACCCTACATTTAGGAAAAATAGGTTTATCGAAGGGTGCTCAGTTTGCCTATACTGTGAAGCTACTGTAACAACTGTACTGCTTATCCAATGGTTATTGCTAAAATACCTGAAAGACTGTGAACTTGCTAGGAAGCACCAGGACTGTGTTGTATTGGATTGCGGCTATCTATCCCTAAGTATCTGAACTATTGCCCTAAGTATCTTAACTATTGCCCTAAGTACCTGAACTATATCCCTAAGTATCTGAACTATTGCCCTAAGTACCTGAACTATTGCCCTAAGTATTTGAACTATTGCCCTAAGTGCCGGAACTATTGCCCTAAGTATCTGAACTATTGCCCTAAGTACTTGAACTATTGCACTAAGTATCTGAACTATGCCCCTGGTTGTCCGAAATGTTGCTCTAAGCATCTGAACTATTGCTCTAAGCATCTGAACTATTGCTCTAAGCAACTGAACATAGGCACCCACCAGTAATAATTACCCCATAATTTATAATTTGCCCTTCCCCTGACAAATTATTGTATCATTCCACAGTTCTCTGGGCTTCTTTCAGTTATATGGTTACTACTGTATGAGGACAGTCTCAATCTTCTACCACACTGCAGTCCCATAGTGTGGTCTGTAATACTACGTACTCAGAATCAGTCTCTACTCAGAAGAAGACGTCTTCTCAACATTCTTCACTCCTGTGGGATCATCCATCAGTTCATCACTTCCGTCTGTGTCATCTGCCGAAGTCGAGTCTGTTGCCAGTCGTACAAGTCATACCCACCATTTCTTGATTTTCACAGCTCGAAGGTACTTCCGCCGAAACACATCACGACAGCTGTGCCAGTGTCGTTCCATATGGTCCTGTTCCAGATGTCCCAAAGTTGGTTGCCCTCTACAGAAGAGTGTGCTCATCCTGCAGAACCTGGTCTGCACCCTTCCTGCTTGTTCGCCGAAAGTCGAGTCCGACGAAGCCCAGTACGGGACACATCCGCCGCTTCTTTGTTTTTGTGTTAGTTTCTGATCCTAGGATTGCAGAATCAACCATCATCTCTTCAGATTCTTCTGGTTCTTCAATCAATCAATCAAATCTTTATTTATTCAGGCGATCATCATTGAGCAAGGCTCATTTACAAGATGGACCTGATAAGGTCAAGGTTCGAGTTGGTAACAGCACTACATCACATACTTATGAGACAGTTATACATACAGAAAAAGAAAATGTTATTTATAACACAATAATATACAGAGAATTCACATGTTAAAGCTTGGCAAGAGAAAGTTAAACTAACATCTACAATATGTACAGTACATATATATCACAATGAGGGCCATGACAGTCACTCACATAATGAGTACTAGGATGGTGAAGGGAATATTGGGTGCCATACACTGGCGGTGTCTGGCTGGAAGGAATATGCCATATGTGATTGGAATATGGTTTTGTGGGATGACTATTCTATCTCTAGCGGTAGCAACTACATTTCTCTGTGAAGAAGGCTGTACAGTGCTGCTTGATGAATGGAATGATAATGGACAGTTTTAGGGATTTTTGTAGGGTGTTCCATGCTATGGCTAGAGAATAGCTGATTGCAACGTACGTCCGCCGAAACACATCACGACAGCTGTTCCAGTGTCGTTCCATATGGTTCCTGTTCCAGATGTCCCAAAGTTGGTTGCCCTCTACAGAAGAGTGTGCTCATCCTGCAGAACCTGGTCTGCGCCTCTTCCCGTTCGCGAAAGTCGAGTCCGAAGCCAATGCAGGGACACATCACGCTTCTTTGTTTTGTGTTAGTTTCTGATCCTAGGTCTTGGTTCTTGGTCCTGTCAGAGTTCCTTCTGAGTTTAACTGGCCCTTGGAGTGCCACAGCATCAGTCAGGTCATGGTAGTCCTCCATTGGATTCGTCGCCACACAGGTCCTGATCTCTCTTTGTCCTTGGCAACCCTGGAAGTGGGTTTTGGCCGAGGAACCCTTTGTTTTCAGTGGGTTATTTCAGGGACCAGTTGCTCTGGTTCTTCATTCAGGCAGCCTTGGAGAGAGTGGGCTTTTGCCGAAGAAACATATGGTCTGTTTACCAAAACTCTCACCACCTCAGTGACCTTAACCAGGTCCTTGCTGGGAATTGTGATTAGGGTTGTACAGTTCTGTTTTACTTCCCTTGTAGCTACCAATGAAGAACAACGGTGTACATGAAGATGCCGGATCCCTGGACTCTTGTAACATCTAGACTCTGATGGAAATGTGTGGTGATAATTACCCTAATACAGTTCTGAGTGGCTTATGTCATCTGATCCTCACCTAAGAGTATTGAATTGTAGAATAATTTCAGAATAAGAGTGGCAGTAGGCCTATAGTCTATTCTTGTGGTAATAAACGTAGTAGTCATAGATAAAGTATTTCTCTGTTTATTGCCCTATTGTTCTCAGTCAACCCCTTCTTCCTTTTTTTGACTGTGTCTCTCTTTCCTTGGTACAAAATAAATGTCCTGCGAGCATTGAAGCACTAGGTCAACTCCTGCCTCTCCTTGTCTGGGTAGCGGTTATCCTATCCACATAATTCGGACCTTGGTGCCTCACTCATCTCTTTCACCACCTTTAGAGTAGAGTACTTCACAGAGCACCTCTAGGCCATCACAAGAGGCTAAGTCTTACATCTCAAATGTCCTGGGCAAGACCCACTACAGTGGTGACTCCCTGGACTTAAAACTCCTTCACCTATCACTTGATGTTGTCCTAGTCCCCCTCACTAAAATCCTAAACTGCTCCCTCTGTATAGGGGAGTTCCCCACCTCCTGGAAAAGGGCTGTCATCACCCCACTTCTGAAAGGTGGTTAGCGTACCTCCCCTGCTAATTACCGGCCAATCTGTATTCTGCCCCCTCTCTCTAAGGCCCTGGAAAAAATAGTAGCCGATCAGCTCTCTGAACATCTAACTAAATTTAACCTATAATGCACCAAGCAGCATGGGTTCTGCAGGGGTCACAGCACCACCACTGCTCTTCTTGAATATACCTCCTACATCCACACGGCCATGGATCTGGGGCACTTAGTTGGGTCAGTTTACATCGACCTAACTAAGGCATTTGACACTGTCCATCATGCCCTTCTCCTTAGATCTCTGTCTGACGTGGGTCTGACACCCGATACTAGGGCCTAGTTTGAAAACTACCTATCAAACAGGTCACAGCAGGTCAAAATCAGCACAATCCTCTCCTCCCACCTCCCAGTTCACTCTGGGGTCCCTCAAGGCTCCATTCTAGGCCCCTTTATTTTAGCCTTTTCCTAAACTCACTACCTGGAGCCTGCACTGATCAGTTACTTCTTTATGCCAACAATGCAGTCATTTACTGCAGCAACCCCCAGCCTCGACCACTACAGGATGCCCTACAAAAGTCCTTCACTGAAGCCGAGACCTGGTTCACAGAACACAGGCTAGTAATAAACTATAAGAAACCCAAGACCATGCTCTTTGCACACTCTCAGAACCCCTACCATGTCTCCACTCTACTTGTCAACACCGCCCAAGGCTTCACACTTGAGCAGGTAAACATTTTCAACTACCTGGGCATTATCCTTGACTCCTCCCTTACCTATCGTACACATATTAACACCCTCTGTAACACCATTAACTCCAGAACTGGCATCTTACATCGGATCAAACACTGTCTGTCTAATGAGGGGCTGCGCCTTGCTGTGTCGTCCTCGGTCCTCTCTGTGCTTGACTACGGAATTGTGTTCTATGGATCAACTGATAGCACTGCTCTGTATCACATCAAGACAGCACTAAACAAAGCTTGTTGCCAGGCTGCGATAGAACTACAGGCACATGTGACCTCTACAGCCACCCTAACTGGCTAAATTTTGAATGTCGCCTTAAGTACCACACATGCCTCCTAGTAAAGAAAATACAGTTAAATCTCACCCTACCTAGCCTACAGGGCCTCATCCAACACTCCCTCCCACAAAGATTCACCCGAAGTACCTCCAAGGTCCCCTTATTGGTTCCCTGCTGCAGGACATCTATGGGTCAGAGTGCCTTTTATCACAGGGCTCCTAGCTGGCTAAATGACCTACCTGTTGCTCTGACTGCTAATACAAAAATTGGCCCTTTTAAAACCTCACTCAAGGTATTTCTTGCTAACAACTCTACGTGCGACTGCCCCTAGTAGTGCTATTCCAACCCAGCTCCTGCCACCCCCTCATACTATCTTTACAATCTGTATCCTGCTTTCCAGAATTTCTGCTACTGTTGTTGCACACGATAGCAGGTTGTTTTTGCCCTCTGCTAAAGAATGTTACTCTGCTCATTCACTGTACCTACTAATGTAAGATATGGGCTGTTTGAAGTCCAGCACCGGTCTTGTATTGTTGTACTATCTACTGTTTTACACATGACTCTGGGCTGTCTAGCCCTCTGCTATGGTATGTTATTCAGTTCTTTACCTTACAATGTATTATATGTACTGTTTGATGTTCCTGTTCCTGTACTTGTGATGTTGTACTCTGTCTACCAACGAAGAGCCTTTGCAAAAGAGTCTTTGACTTAAAGGGTGTAATTCTGATTTCTCAATAAATAAAATAAATATAGAGAGAAAGATGCAAAAGATGACTGCAATTGTCCACCTTGACACTTGCAGCACAGGACACTGTTTCTGCTGTGGCAGTTGCTGTCAGTCACCAGGAGAGACACTGAGTGAGTGCCATAGACACCAAAGGAGGAGGTCATAATTGTGAGGGTGACTGTTCTGCACTGTCCTCAGAACAATGCACTCCTCCTTCTGTGTGTAGAAGTGAATATTGTTGCTGTTGTAGTGCCGTAGCCACACCGTGCACTCCTGGACATGGAAGCCTGCATATAGTCTAGCTAATGATGCAAAAAGTGGATGCACAGAGTACACAGTGTCACAAGTGACATACCATCATAGATGCCTTGTTACGTGGGTGTTACTGGAAGCCCTATGTGTCTCAGTGGTCCATGATTGCAGTCGTGTGTGTGTGTCTCTCTCTCTTTCTCTCTTCATGTAGTGCTCTGTAAGTGTCCGCTGAGACATTCCTTGCAGTATCTGTCCATGTATTTTGTGTTGTGGGGGTCACAGTAGATCTGCCAGCATTCATGACACAGACGTGTATGACACAGTAGTGAAGACTGTCACAGAGACGAACTGTGACAGATGACATCAATGTCTCAAAACAGTTATTTCTTAATCATTTCTTGAAAATAAAAAAGTCCTCGACATCTTTTTAACCTGAAAAGAAAATGGTCCCTCGTGATCACTGCCTTCTGCCTACCCCAACCCAACCCTCCACTGAGCACCCACCACTTGACACATCCTCTTATCGTATGCTTACCTCCAGATGCAGCCGATGTCATCTTCTGTGGACCGAGACACGTCTGCATTTTTCAAAGCCTAACCACAAACTGAGGAACAAAGGTGTTGTATAATGTATTTCAATTACGTTTTTAACTTATGTTGATATGTTTGCCATTTTTAGGTATTTTTTCACCAAATTTTCAACAAGGACTTTTTGTGACCCCTTCTCATAAACACAGTCACTATCGTTTCATTTATTGGGCCTGGAAGGTGATTTTGTGGTCACTGCACAAAATCACCTTTTGGGACTGACTAACAAAATGATGTTGATGAGGTGGTGTCCCAAAAAGTCCATTTTGAAAATTTGGTCTAAAAATGTTTATAAATGGCTGGGTTATGAGCGTACATTGGGCATTTTCTTCGTAGGTGCATAATTTTGGTAATTTACAATATTTTGACTCAAAATTTTCAACATACTCATTTTATCACACTACCTCATGAACAGTACAGCTGTCATTTCTCAGATCCTGTCCAAAACATGTTTTTGCAATTGTGGCGCAGAATGGTGTTTCAGCACTGATTTGAAAATTTTCACCTATGGGGTTTATGAGGTGAGGTCATAAGAACACTATGTTGAAAGTTTGAGGTCAAAATATTTAAAAACAAACAATTTAGTAAGTAACATTGTAGGGATGTTGGTTGCAGTCAGTTTACTGGAACAAGGCTGATGGGGAAGGTGCTGCAGCATGCAGCACTAGCCATGGCCTGGGTAAGGATGAAGTAATGTGTTGGCACAGATGCTGCACCCTGTGGTACGTCATGGATACTCTACCACTAGGTATCAACATGTGTGCCAGGGCCTGCTGGGACTATGCACTGGCTCAGAATTGTCCCCAATATTGTATTCATATGTTTTTAATTCCCATCTTTGTACGCTTTGTGGTTTACAACCCTAATGTCTGCATTAATGCAATTTTTGCAAAGAATATATACACACACACACATATATATATATTTAGGGCTGGCAGTATATCCTAGAGGTTAGAGGAACGAGGCGTGAATGAGCTTGTTACATCTAGCAGACCAGACCTGAGCTTGATTCTCACAACCTCCACTTGCACACTGTGTGATTCTGAGCAAGTCACTTAACCGCCCAGTGCTCCCAGGTTGCCCCTGAAAACAGGCACTTGTGCCTCGTGGCCTTACCCAGTTACCAAAGACTGAAATAAATGAAAAAAAAAATATATATATATATATATAGTCTGTAAAAATAATAAAACATTATAAAATCAAGCAAAGTGAAGGCCAAAGAATAGGAAGTGAATAACAAAATAAGAGACCGAATATTGAGAAAAGATAAAAAAACTAAAGAAAGAGAAGTGGAAAAGTATAGAAAGTAAAGAACAATAAAATTAAAATAGTGGCAAATGCAAAATTTTCACAACCATTTTGGAAGCCACACTAGAATGAAACACAATATCAACTTCAGTGTCACTCAGCACTACCTATCTTCTGCCTTTGTTGATTGGATGGGTTAGGGGGAGAGAGAAAGAAAAAAAAAAAAACTGCAGATTTTTTTGATGGTCTCTGGGATTGAGAATGATTTGAAACTGCCTTTTGAGTTAAGGGTTGGGGAAGAGAGAGGGACTAATGGAAGTTTGTTAATCAAAAGGAAATAAAAGGCAGTTGATAGATAAAAATGTATTTTGCAATTTCATTTCCATAAAGAAAACAATGGGTCACTGCTTGAGACCACTATCAATCAACAAATTGCACAGCTTTAATAGTATTTAATACAGACACATTAAACTGTACATCATGGAACATTAAGGAGCAAGAGGTAAAACTAAAATTAGAATATTTGCTCATGAGAATAAATCTAAACATAGTAATGGTATCTGTTTACTGGAAAAACACTTTCAAACAGATATTAAATATTTTGAACTATTTTAGAAGGGGGTACACTTCCTATACACAGCCAGCTCAAAGGGAGTAGCTATTGATGTAAAAAAAAAAATAATACAGACAAAGGGCACTAGGTGTCAATATAATACAGTTAAACAAATTACAGCATTTGCCATTGCTAACAGTTGTCTACTAAATGAGGAAAGCACTTTGCTTTTTATTAATTGTTTTAGACCTAACTCAGTTCCTACTCCTTGTTTGAACATGAGAGACCTTTAACAACCTTGGAACTTATTGATAGACCACTTAACTACCTTGAAATGAAACAAAGGGCAGTTTATATAATTAAAAAGTTTATGACTGATTGGAAGTTAATTGAGTTGCTCAGACATAATAATCCAGACTTGGGAAAGCATTCCATTTATTCAAACATTTTATGGTACATATTTTAGTGCTGAATTTTGCCTAGCATCATAAAACATTATATGCAAAATAACAGAAACAGATAATGGCCCAATTAAGATTTCAGACCTTGCGCCTCTTTATATTTCCATTAGCATAAATACATTCAAAGTAAAGCTTGATTATTCAAAGAACAAGGTTTTATCACTCTATTAGAAAATGAGAAGAAAGATTTTATCTTAAATTTCCATCATGATACTCCACTTCTTATAATTTGGGATGCTTTGAAACCTTACTTAGGAGGGATAATCATAGCTTATACTGAAATAGATATAAAACTGTAATTGGAAAATAAAATAAGTACAACTATGTGCCACAGAAGCTTCTCAGATCATATCAGGCTCTTATAAGGAACTAAATAAAGTGTTATCATTAACAAGCAAATACAATCACTGTTCTGAAATACAAATGGAGAGGATTACACTGAAGACACACTCTATTACTTGATATTACTTTCTTAGTGACAAACCTGGTATTCACACTTCAGCTATGATATAAAATAAAGTAATACAACAAATTGTTTTAGAAACAAGATACTCTAGCGTATGATCATAGAGATGTAAAAACAACTTTTAGTGATTTTTAAATACCTAAGAAAATGCTTCTAGTTAAGAAGACATTGAGGATTTTCTATTTAATGTGGACTTGAAGAGTATAAATGAAAACAGAGAAGCAACAGACTGGAAAACAACAGAATAAATCAGGGGAATGTCCATTCACCATCTTATCATTACTGCTAGTGAACTCGCAACGTCTGTAACACTGGACACATTTTCAGTCAAAACAAACATAGAATTTGCTGGCAGAAAAGGACTGGTAGGGCCATTTAGCATCTCCAATATCCCCTATTTATTACTATACTCTGAACCCTATTTAGACAGAGATTCACACCTCCTCCCTTTCCTCTAACTATTATGCTCATGTGCCTGTCCCACACATACTTGAAGCTCCCTACTGCCTTCGCCCCCAATATCTCTTCTGGAAGACTGTCCCAGGCATTTACCACCCTTACTGTGAAGACATATTTCCTAACATCCTTCTTAAACTTCCCCCTCAAGCTTCATAGCATGCACCTGAGCTCTGGTCTCCTCCTCCTCTTCCTCTGAAAGAGACTTCTTTTTGGTATCCTGTTCACACCCAAGAGTTGCTTTTAGGTCTCCATCATGTCTCCCCTTATTCTCCTCTTCTCGAGGAAGTACAGGTTGAGCTCCTGAAGCCTCTCCTTGTATGGCTTCTCATGCAACCTCAAACCATTTTAGTAGCCCTCTTCAGGATTGCTTCAATGTCCTTGTGGAGGTTTGGCCTCCAGAACTGGACACTGTGCACTAGATGGGTTTTCAACATTGAGCAATACACTGGCAACACAATCTCCCTTCTCCTAGCACCAACTCCCACCTCATGTTAGAAATCCCCCTCCCCATGCACCCCAGCATTGGCTAACCTTGCCTTCTGCCTTATTGTACTGCACTACCACCTTGTGATCATCAGATAGGATTACCCCAAGGGTCCATCTCTTGCTTGGTGACTGTAAGTACTGTCATCCTATACACAGTCTCTAGGTTTTCCCACCCCAAGTGCATGACTTTTTGAAATTGAAACCCAGCTGCCACACCCTAGACTACTCTTCTAGTTTTAACAATTCTCCTAGCATTATTTCCTCTCCTTCATCAGTGTCCACCCTGTCTCTGACTTGTGTGTCATCCACAAAGAGACAAACTTTCCCCTTCAATTTCTTCTTAATGTCACTTATGAAGACATTGAAGAGGACAGGACCCAGTACTGATACATAGATACATAGATACATAGATACATAGACAGTGTCAGCAGATAAGGGCCTATGGCCCACCCAGTCTGCCCATTTGAGCTTGTAAGTTCAGTTTGTTTTCCTAGAAGTCTGTTGCACCTTACCCCTGACCTCCAGAATTCCTTTATGTCTATCCCATGCATTCTTAAATCCTGTGATTGTTTCAGCTCCCACCACTTCCTCTAGCAGGGTGTTCCACTTGTCCACCACCCGTTCTGTGAAGAAATTCTTTCTTATGTTTCCTCTGAATCGTCCTCCCTCCAACTTCATCCCATGTCCTCTAGTCCTGGAACATCTTTTTCGCTTAAAAATAGTGTTTTCCTGCACCCTGTTCCTCCCTGTAAGATACTTGTATGTCTCTATCATATCCCCTCTCTCCCTCCTCTCCTCCAGGGAGTACATGTTCAGTTCCTTCAACCTGTCTTCATAGGACTTGTGATGCAATCCATGCACCATCTTTGTTGCCCTCCTCTGAACCTTCTCTACCCTGTCTATGTCCTTACTTAGGTATGGTCTCCAGAACTGTACACTGTACTCCAGGTGGGGCCTCACTAGTGTCTTGTATAGCGAATTATGACCTCCTTTTCCTGCTGGTAATGCCCTGACTATACATCCCAGCATCCTATTTGCTTTACCTGCTCTGTTTCACACTGTTTCCTACCTTGAGGTCATCAGAGATGATAACCCCAAGATCCCTTTCCTGCTTGGTGCATGCTATATCCTCACCCCCCCAACTGATATATTGTGCCAGGATTATTGTGCCCCATATGCATTATCTTGCACTTCTTTGCATTGAATTTCAACTGCCAAACCCCTGACCATTCTTCAAGTTTCTGCAGGTCGCTTCTCATTCTGTCTATACCCCTGTGGTACTCCACTGGTCACTTCACCATCCCCCTAGTAACTGCCATTTACCACCACCCTCTGCCTCCTCCCTTTCAGCCAGTTTGATACCCAACTTCCAGCTTACCACCTTTTCCACAAGCCCCAGGTTGCTAAACTTCATTTTCAGCTTCCTGGGTGGCACAGTATCAAAGGCCTTACTGAAGTCCAGAGAGGCCACATCCACTGCCTTCCCCTGATCTATCTCTCAAGTCCTGTAGTGAAAGAAATCTAAGTGATTTGTTTGACATGAGTTCCCTCATGTGAAACTGTGTTGCCAGTGGTCCTCTTCTGGAGGAGAGCTGCAGGACCACTGGCACCATAGTTTCAAAAAGCTGCAGCTGCATACTGCACAACAGGGAGAGTCCCACCCACAAGGAGGAAGAGAAACACGTGGCTTGCTGAAGCCATGTAGCTGAATGCTGTGGATCTCTCTGTTGATGTCAATGGCTTGAATCCCCCTCAGGTTGTGTTTGCTCTGTTCTCCTTTCTTTTTCATGGCATGAATGGTCTCTTCAAGCCATTGACAGAACAAGCAGACTATTAAAAAAGGCTTAAAAGCCTTTATAAACTGTGGCATTATGACCCTGTATGAAGCATTGCAGGAAACTAGTGGTGGTTCAAAATCAAAAGCCTTTAAACTACCTGCTATACCAACACATTAAACTGCTGTGCTCTCTAAACAAAATCTCAAGAACTACATTCCACTATGTCGGGCTCTTCTATGTCAGAGAAGGACGTCTCGAAGCTGCAGCTATCACCAATGGGGGTCTTTCCTTTATTTCAAATGGATGGCAAGGTTAAAAAAACAGCATGCCACTAATAATCCTCAGTTGTCAGAAAAAGAGACACAAGTTCATTCTCATAGCTGTGACGGCAACACAATGTGGCATTTGTTATATGTTCATATTCTGGTAAATGTTTCTCTTATGGAAAGTTCAACCCCAGAATATTTACCTGAATCAGTGAATAATGGAAACAAATCCAAGGTTGAAGTGGAGGTAGCTTCTTCTGGTGATAATGAGGAGACTGAAGCCGACCCTACACAAGGTACTTCAACCCACAGCGTAGTGCCTCAAGCAAAATCACCTAGGGTTCAGAGAAACAGGTCAGTACCTCCAGGTGAATCTACTGATGCAAACGAAACACAGCAGCAGGTATCCTATCGAAAGGACCATGTCAGCTGAACAACATGAAGAGGGGGTAAGCAATACTTTTTCCATTTTCTCACCTCATATTAATGCAGATTCTACTTCTGAACTTACTAATGCTGACAAGCCTTGTATGTTAATTGAGGAGTCCACTGAAAAAGGGGGTTTACTGAGTTATTCATTAAACCACCCCAAAAAAGGGGGGGATGTTGAGAACACAAACACTTTGAGTATTAACTTAGAGAGCTCCGACAACTGTTGTTCTGAGTCTGAGGGTGACTGTTCAGACCCCCCCGCCCCATGTGGGCTAAGTTCTAATTTCAAAAAATAAATGAAATATCACTTATAATGGAAGCCATGCTAGAACATCAAACAAATATGGACAACTGTATGAAGACCACACATGATTTGACACAGCAACAACATATAATGCAGACTGAAATGGTTTCTATGAAAAATACACTATCCACTCTTTTGGATGAACTGGACCCATTGCCTAACAAAATAAAAATCTCAGAGAAATCTAATTCTGAATTAAAAGAACACTTGGTGGACCAGGAATCCTGTGCTAGATGGAACAATGTATGAATAACTGGGATCCCCGAAATATGGGATTACTCTACAACCTTACTTGATTCCTTCAAATCCATTGCTGCTTCATGTTTAGATGTCAACAAGGAAAAATAAACTGTGAAATAGAAAGAATACATAGAGGTCTCCGAGCTAGACCAGACCCTATATCTCCACCTAGGCCTCTTATTTTTAGGTTTCTAAAGTCAGCTGACAAGGACACACTCATAGTTGCGGTTTACAAAAAAAATGAATTACATTTTTGTACAGAGTGACCATCTCTATTTACAATGGTCTTCCACAAGAACAAACTTTGGAAAGAATGAAATTTGACTCCCATCATAATAAACTGTGGGCAAAGGGGTTCAATGCTACAATGATTTTTTTCTGGCCAAACTAAAAGTAGTAATAATAGATGGGCAGAAGTTTGTTTATGATAATTTGGAAACTGCTATGTTGGATTTGAAAAAGAGGATGCCTAACATATTTGAAGGATAAATCTAACATTAACTAGATTTTGATGGATTATACATCTTATTGATCACTATTATACAGTAGTGTTATTTGGTAATGAGGAAAACCTTTAGGTCACAAGCGTTTTTGTATCTTCCCGGTCACCATGTTTCCTGAAAAATGAATGTTATTTTTTCTGTCTACAAATTGCGCTTACTTTAAAAAAGCTTTACTGATTATTTTCTCCTTTGAGGTTATAAGTTGATGTAGGATGTTTTTCTTGTCTTTTTCTTTCACCCGTTTCAGGGTGGGTAAACTATTATGTTACCATTTTTAGAGGCTGTCTTAAGGGAAAGTGATAGACCTTCAAACTACACTACCATTGACCTTACCATACATATAATAATGTCATTATTTTATTTCTTCAACATGGTTTTTGAACTGTCTTTCCAAATATTTGTCTCTACCTGCTCTCTATGTGCTTGATGAGATGAAGCATATAGGCAGGAGAAGGGGAGGCCTTGACGACGCAGTTCCCCGCAATGGAATACAATCAGTAGGGTATGCTCTCATATTGTTTGAACTGTTTTTTGTTTTATTCTTTTCTTTTCTCCTTTTTATTTTTTATCTTTTTTTTCTTTTCTTTCTTATTCTTTATTTGTGTTTTTATTTCTTTTCTTTTTTCAAGGGTATTGGGGTTATTAAAATTGGGCTTGATAAAGGTACTAAGAACAAAAAAAGAGTGTTATTAACAAGGGAAATTGTATTCCTTATGGGTTTGATAATCATTAATAAAGTGAGAATGACTTGGGAGTGGGTACAATATGGGATTATCCTTTATAAATTTCTGACTTTTTATTCTCAAACAAATATGGATACCTTATATATCTGGGCTAGTTTGGACAGACTTAGATGCCATAATTTTAAAGTTAATTGATAATGGCTAGTTTTAATGTGTTGAGGGTAATTTCTTTCAGTGTTAATGGTTTGAATACTCCAGTAAAATGGGCTAAATGCTTGACATATTAAAGAAACAACATATGTCTCAGGAAACTCATTTGGAGTTGAAGGAAATAATTAAGTTAAAACTAAATGGATTCAGTCATTATGGTTTAGCACTGGTTGTCACAAAAGTAGGGGTTGCCTTGTTAGTTAAAAAGGGGTTACAGTTCAAATTTATTTATCCATTTTTGGATAAGCATGGTAGAATAATTGTAGCCATATTATTAATAAAAGGCAATGAAATTATAGTTGGATCACTTTATGTACCTTTTGATATATATGAAATTTTTCTTGTGAATGTATTGGAGGGTCTTCAACATCTCCATTCCACCAACATCATTTTGGCAGGGGACTTTAATTCATATCACCACCCTATTCAGGATAAATCTTCAGTAATTAGCAAAGGAAACAATTACTGTCAACAAATTAAAACAATTTTTAGACAGTGAATTATTGGTGGATATACTGGTGGACTGGCAGTATAGCCTAGAGGTTAGAGGAAGGAGGTGTGAACAAGCTTGATAAAGCCAGCAGACTAGACTGAGTTTGATTCTAACATCCTCCACTTGCATACTGTGTGACTCTGCGCAAGTCACTTAACCGCCCAGTGCTCCTAGGTCACCCCTGAAAACAGGCACTTGTGCCTAGTGGGCTTACCACGTTACTAAAGACTTAAAATAAAAAATTAGAGACATAATAACCTAATAATATAGTCTATCACTTTGATAAAGAATACAACTTTTCCGCATTGACTATATTTTTGTAAAAAAACTAGTTCAATATTCTACTAACACTAACGGTGCCTCTAATGTCTTTTCTGACCATTGCCTTAATTAAATTAAACTTAATTGTATTAACCTAAATAAGAATATTTTAAAACTTGGATAATTAATAATTTTTAATTAAGGATCCTGAATTTGTGCAAAACATTTAAAAAAGCTATTAATGTATATTAGGAATTTAATTATAATTGTCAATGAACTACTCTATCTTTATGGGATTTCTTTAAGGCCCCCACTTGGGGGGTCATTGTGTCATATCAGATATCTCTTGCTAAACAAAAAAACCAAAACAAATGCTGAACTAAAAACTAGGTTAAAACAACTTGGCAACTTAGTTTTCAATCAATCAATTAATCAATTAATCACTTTATTTAACCAGGCATAAACACCATTGAGACAACTCATTTTCAAGGTGGTCCTGTTTTAGTAGACTATGAAAAATATCAAGAGGAATGGTATAATTATAAAACTAAAAAAGATCAGATAGTCCTACAGGAAACAGTTAAACAAGCAAATATTATAAATAAATATATATGCTTTCATACAGATAATGCTGGGAAATTATTAGTGCCTTTGCTTAGGCAAGAGAAAACAAAAAACATCATTACAGTGATTAAAGACGGATATAATAATACCTATACAACTGATACAACTATAGCCTCTGCCTTCTTTAATAAATATAAGGAGATATATCACAATAATTGTATTACTGACCCTAATAAATAAGATACCTTTTATGGAATGGCCAATTTACAAAAGAACCCATATCAATATAAGCCAATTACATTAAAACATAGTATAAAGAACAAAAGTACCCATCCTCGTGGCAGGTCACTCGGCTTAGACAGGTTAACTAATGAGTTTTATCATTGTTTTGAAACTGACTTGGTTCCCTGGTTGCTAAAAATGATGGAGGAACTATTATCAGATTAGAGTAATTATGATATTCCATGATCTATGCTAGAAGCAAAACTGATTTTGATATTAAAAGAGGATAAACCCCCTGAGTCTGCAGAGAGTTATCATCCAATAGCAGTTTTGAATACCGATTATAAACTTTTTGCCAAATTGATCAATGCTCAGATCCAACCCCATCTCCCTGTCTATATACATTCAAATCAATATGGGTTTATGAAAGGTAGGACTCTTTACCAAGTAAATAGGAACATTCAAGCTCTTATACAGTTGCTTAACACTGGGTCACATTACATAAATGATACTTTCTATGCAGTCTTGGTCAGGGCTTCTAAAGCATTTTATTTCTTGAATAGAGAATATATGATCACAATTTTGGAGATGTTAGGAACCTAACAGATGATAATACTTATAAACAAACTACTGTATATAAGAAAACAACAGGTAAATTCCAAATGAACTCCTTTTTGACTGAACCTTTTGATATGTTGATTGGAGTCCATCAGGGATGTCCCCTTTCTCCTACCTTTTTATTTTAGCCCATTGAACCCTTTCTTCAAATAATAAGAAATAACCAATCAATAGAGAGCACCGTAGTTGGAACAGAGCATATTAAGTTGAGCATTTTTTTGAACGACATCCTTCTTATAATTAAAAATATAAATATGTCTCTTCTTACCTTTCTCAGTATTATTCAGTTATACTCTCAAATTTCTGGTTGTAAAATGAACAAAAGCAAATTGGTTATATTTAAATTATCCAAAAATAACCATTCAGAACTGCAACAATTCGATCAAGGATTCAAGGTTCATAATCAGACTAAATATCTTTGCATTCAAATATCTGCTGACCATGTTCAAAATATCAAAGTCAATTATGACAAGGCTAAGCCGAAAGTACAGACTATATTGCAAAACTGGAATGATTTACTTGATTCTTGATGAAATAGGACAAAAGAAGCACAAGGCCCATCAAGATTGTTCTCCCACAATAGTTGGATATTATACAAATTATTGAGCGAATAGCCAGGAATCAAGTCTAGATTTAAAGGAATTGAAGCTAGCTGCTTCTACAATTGTCTGTGGCAAAAAGTTCCAGCATGTTGCTGCTCTTATGTTGAAGTAATTATCATATTTTTTAGTATTGGCCAAGTCAATATTTAATTGCTTAGCATGTAGTCATCCCACAATTCTCTTATTGGCTAATGTTAGCCTACATATGTTGAGCAGCTTGGGATTATGTACTAACTTGTACATAAGTAGCAGATCACCCCTTTGTCTTCTCACTAATAATGAATAAAGCTTTGTTTCCCTAAGTCTGGTATCGTAACATTTATTACTTAATCTGGGAATGGATTTAGTAAGCCTCCTTTGAACTTGCTCCAGATGATTTATATCCGCTTTAAGATAGGGTCTCCAGAAAGGAGAACCATAGTCCAAATGAGGTCTAATATAAGCTCTATACAAATGTATTGTATCATACTATTATATATCCATATTCACCAAGAATCGCTCACAGATATATGGTCGGATACAGTTTTATTGAAGCAAAGATCTCATTTTCTATTTTCATTGTTTTGTTTAATTAGTAAATGAGTTAGACATCCTTCAATCTAAATATTCCATGGTTGTTTCTCACATCCATTCCAGCAATAAGAAATGGGTCATGTCAGAGATATATTCAACTCTGAATTATTGCATATGAAAATATTAAAATCTGGCATGACTTAATTAAAAAGTTCAATTTATATCCATACAACAATTCAAAAATATTTAAAACTTGGGAATGGTAATCTCTTAATGTATCTAGTAAATATAATAAAACAAAAGAATGTTCAGCAATGATTCCTGTCAGTAATATCACTTGATGAAACATCAGACTACTATAAAAAGTACACATAAAATGTTGGTAAGAGTTTACAAAAATAATATTGTAAAAGAACTTTAAATTATAAAAACATAAATACTAGCTGGACTAAAGAGGTCTCATTATTATCTAAACAATGGGAACTTATATGAATTAATGACGATAAATGATATGCTTCTGCTAAAAACAAATACATTCAGAAAAATATTACTGATAGTGTGTACATTACACCCTATCAGATATCAAAAATTAATAATGAGTAGTTGCCACTTTGCTGGCATGGTTGTGGTGAGAAAGGTTCCTTAATGCATTACTTGTGGTCTTGTCCAAAAGTATTAGAGTGGTGGATACAAACCCATCATATTTTGAAGACAGTATTAGACTTGCATATTGATTTTTCCATGAATAGATTACTGTTTAACCACATACTAGATGTTCAGTGGGACAAGGCTCATAAAAAATATTTATGTTGGCAACTATGTCAACTAAAAGATTAATCAAAGAACATTGGAAAGATAATCAGCTTCCTTTTTCAATTAGCATAAATGGTGGGCCTCATTTAAAACTACTTTAATATTTGAAAAATTAATATATGATACAAATTACAATAGTGATATTTTGCCACATCAAGGAATAATATCCAGACATTAGTACCACCCATTATGAAAATATAAGTCCCTCCAGTCCTGGTCATCTCCATGTTTGCTTATCTCACAAAGTATAAATCTTTTTCGGAAAATTTGAACAGTGGTTAAATATGTTTACAGTTTCAGTGATAGAATACCAAGCCCTAAATGAACTCACATAATACTGTGTGCAGAAGGGATAGGGAGAGGGTCATTTTCTTATTGTTGTTTTCTAAGTATGTATTTTCATTTATGTATTGTATTGTATTATAGAATTTACCATTAGTGTTGTAATAATGAGTTACTCAATACATGATTGTATGAACAAAATTTAATACAAAATTATGAATTAAAAAAAAACTTTCAAAAAAGCTGCAACAAACACTCTGCAGGACCATGACGTTTCTTTAAAAGTATTTAATACATTTATTTAACTTGCATGACAGTCATCGTCATTGCCCCAACATTTCATTCCTGTAGTAATTTCATTATCAAGGGTAGTAGTCCTGTAAAGATAGATAGATAGATAGATAGATAGATAGATAGATAGATAGATAGATAGATGAGACAGACAGACAGACAGACAGACAGACAGACAGAAACATTTGGTACTGAATTATGCAAGTATGGCAATCATGTCCCCCCAGCAGTGCTGTTTAATTGACAAAACTGTATTATAGTTAGATTGAGTTGCACATATGCTAGTTATGTAACCCAAATATAAAGATAGTTCATCACTTTTTAAGGGAGCTGTAATTTCGCATTTGACCATCACAACATGATTAGCATGGTATCCATAATGTCACATTTGTAGTTTAAAATACTATTTTTGATATAACAATAGCCAGGTAATCTATCTAGGTATTGTACCTTACATAGCGGTAATTATTACCTCACTTTAGTATCACTACCCCTGTCTACCATATGCCAGTCCTTGTCTTTAACTAGTTGAACTGTTGTTTTGTTCCCCCTATTCTGTGACCCAGCTTAAGACTTTTTAACATTGCATCATGGAACACTACTGTAACCCCCCCATGGGTCTTACCATATTTTGCCCTCTTTCTCCAGTTTGCCTCTCACTACCTTTGGTGTCTCTCCTGTTTCCCTGAGTTTGCTCCATCACAGCCCGGGTAACAATTTGTGCCCAAAATCCTCCATCCAGCCCCTGCTTCTCCTCTTCAGTCTTTGGGCGGGGCTGGAGGAGCATTGTGAGCCTCCATCCCCCCCATACATCCT
The DNA here is from genome assembly GCA_016271365.2 of Neoceratodus forsteri. Lineage (NCBI taxonomy): Eukaryota > Metazoa > Chordata > Ceratodontiformes > Ceratodontidae > Neoceratodus > Neoceratodus forsteri. The sequence continues at coordinate 1,322,136,350 of CM028132.1, forward strand.
GGCAGGCAAATGATTTATGACACACAGAAGCATGCATCATTTCTGACTGCAATTGGTGTCAGACAGATGGCTTTCTGGTGGTATCAGTCCTCGCTTGAAGCAGGTTGGGGGTTGGTGACCAGAACAAGGTGCATGAGAAAGTGCCTGACATTTTATTAAACAGCACCAATAGTGTGTGCCCTAGCCTCATGAATATTAAAGATGCACTATGTATATTATCCTAGCCTATCTAGCATCTGGGGACACTGAAATTTGATGCTAGTGACAGGCTGTGGACTTCACTATAATGTTTAAACTCCACAGTGTTTGATAAAGCACAGTGACCGTTTTTAAACTGTGGGGCAAGAAATAAATAAATACAGTATATTTGTACTGGCTGCACCAGAACTTTAGAAATGGGACACTGCATGGATGCATGGGGACTGTATTAAAATACAACCATGTTTGCAGCTTTGACCTTTAAACAGCCAAATGGAAAGCTAGAATTTTGGATAAAGACTTCTGGGACTGTGCCAAGACTTGCTGGGGAAAAGTAGGGATAAATGTTAGTGCCTGAACAAGGAGCCTATCAGACGTCATGGGAGCCTGATAAATATTAATTTTGAGAGGGACACTTGAAAGAGCCAATCAGGAGCTGCAGAGAACTCCCAAAACACAGAGACTTTTCAATCTGGAGTTCAGTTCAGCATAAGCCCTCCATGGGAGTGGGGCTCTGGACCCTGCTAAGAGAAATGTGGTTGCATGGAATTGGAATCACTGTCCTGGGGGTTGCCAGATATTTGTCCCCCAGGGCTAGCATTTGCCTTCCCACATTGAAGAGGATTTTGTGGGGAACTCCTGATTTAATTTCAGCTGTGAGAGAGTTGCAAAGAGCCTTGCCAGCACTCTTGAGAAAGCTACAAGAATGTCTCTGCCTTAGCAGTGAGAGTGCTGATGAATTCTGTGATTTCAGATAATAGAAAGCTGCATACTAATCCTAAGGGAGTAAACTTCTGCTTGAAAATACAAGTGACTTGGAGAAATCTTTGAGACCAAGAAGCCAAGAGGTGCTAAATGTCTGTCTACACCCTGCATCTGATCAGAGCCTAGTATAGGGTGGACAACTGTCTGGATGACCGTTGATGGTCCAGTGACTGAAAATCACTGATGTGATTGTTTAAGTGTGCATAAAAGAATTTAAGGAAAGTATCCTGAGGTCAGAGTTTTGCTTGAAGTTGCTTGGGAGGACTTACGCAAATGTTCAGTTGGGAGCTGCTGACCACCAGCTGTCAAAAGAAACTGTGCTGTGTAATTTGGCTTGTGAAAAGTCAATATATGTGCCTTTGGAAGTGTCTATGAAAGGAACTTGCTGACAAGTAAAGTGTCAAAAGTGGTTGGGAGCCATGCCTTAAGCTCAATCATTTATCTTGGTGCTGAGTTATGCCTTAAGCTCCTGAGTTGCCTTTGAAAGAAAAAGAGAATTTATCTGCTGTGATGGACTGTGCCAGAGTTTGGGTCCTCACTGTCCCAAGAGGATGCACCTATGTTTTGAGACTGTATCCTGAAAGTTGAAAGAACCATGTCTGCCATGATGGCTAAATAGTGGAAGTGGCCCTCATGATTCAAAGCCATTGAAATGTCTGAATTCGAATGAGAGATTGTCTTAGATTGGCCTGGGAGTAAGCCTGGTAGTGTGCCAGCCTTAGCACTGCTATATGCGTCTCCCCCAGAGGGGCATAGTCTAGATGTGGGGGTCTGAGGCTTGCTGGCCCTGGTCCCAGTCTGGTTTGTTTCCTGAATATTCCAGAAAATGACTTCAAGCCCAGAGAAAGGAGCTTCTGCATAGAAGCTGAGAAATTCCAGCTTGCAAGCTGCCAGAACCTTTCCAGAAAAAGGGGTAATTGAAAGCTCCTGTCTGCACCTCAGCTAAATTCGAGCTACTTGAATTATGTCGACTGCATGCCTACTTGAGTGAATTCTTCTGCACCTATAACATACCTAACTTCAGAGCCATTAGTAAACAGACCTGGTTCTGCAACAAGAGGGAACTGTAAATAGTTAAAGCTGTGTTTGCCATGCTTAGTACCTAAAGCCCAAACTATCCAAGGGATGGAGCCATCTGTTCATCTACAGTATTTACAGTTTAAAATGTGTCTTAGGAATAAAGATAAAGCTAATCTGGTTTTCTTTTAAGGGCTCCAAAACCAGCCAACCAGCTACACCCTATCAGGCCTGCAACTAATAATTTAGTACTGGGTACCCAGGTTAAAGATATAATTGCAGGGTCCTATAATGAACTGGGGACTGGCACCAGTTGGGGGCATATGTGTTTTACCATCCAGTGCAGCTAGTTAGATAGCAAGTCAATCCTGAATCCATCAAGAGGTTATTGGGTGGCCAATATGATAAATGTCTGAATTTTCAATGCTATTGTTGTTTAACCTCTTATTCCATCTTACCTTATCCTAACCCTCACTCTTTGTAAATAAATTGTTGGTTAACTGTTTTTTATAAATCTTGTGTCGTGAGCATATTATTGGAGAGAGCCTTTAATTCTGAAATGTTGAATTTGGGGGGTTTGGTTATTGATCCGCATGTGGGGTGGCAATGTGGTAATGTGGGTGGGTACAGCCTCCCAGGGGATTGTACCAGGTAATTATCAGTCCCACGTAAAGTATACTTAGGGTGGAGGCACTGCGCATTTTAATGTTATCTATTGGGAAAGAACCAGTTGTTAATATCAGAAGAGGAACTCAGGCCCCTCAACCTGGTTAGTGGCCACACAGGAAAGTGTAGTAGCCCATTAGGATACTGTGTCCTGGTTACACTGCTACTTGACTCTTGAGTATGCTGACTCTGATCTCAAGTTCTGCAATCAGCTTGAAGCAATCACATAATGACCTGTCTACTGTCATAGGCATAAACGCATACATTGAACAATCCCTTCAAAATCAGTGTGTAATATCTTGGACCTAGATTCCAAATACTATCTTCACAGATTCCCAATTCAAATCCACTTGAAGTCTAAGCATCGGGGGCTTTCTGTTACAGCATGACTCTCAGTAATGTATAAATGATAAAACACAATGCACCATACTAGGGAACTGGTGCAGTACAATTTGAAAGCACAGTTTTGAAGGAAATATTCCTATAGAAAAATAGTTAAACAACTTTTAATATGCATGGTAACCCTGAAAGAAAATTGTAGCACTGCTGAAATCATCATGCAGGAAACCTGGGTTTGTATTGTGAAGCCAACACATTATCAGACCAAGAAAGTCTAGGAGGGAGGGCTATACTTGCAGCTCTTTCAAACTCTGGGGAAGAGAAGATAAAGCCGCCAAACCACATTAATGCTATTGATGGGCAAAATGGTTTTAATTCACATCAGGTCCCTCTTAGATGAGTGTGCTCAGACTGGCTTAATAATCAGACTGTGTTGATTAGAGCTGTGTGAAAAAAAAAAAAACTTTCACTGGCAGAATATAAAGGAAAGGCAGATTTTCACTTCTGTGAAAGTTTAGAAATCAAACTACTGTAGCAACTTTCACAGAAATTCCAACTTTCGCTGGCACCCTACCAGTACCATTTAATATTTCTCTAGTGTCAAGTAGCACTAGGGTGTGCGAAAAAAACATTTTGTCAGCAGAACTAAAGCGAAAGTTAGACTTTCACTTCTGCGAAGTTAGAAATGCATTCCAAACTTTCAAGGAAATTCTGCCTCCCAAATCCAAATGCCTCCTGGCTGTAATCCCTGGTGGCTACTGGTCCCTCCCCACCTGCCTCACAGATACAGATTAAATCCTGGTAGCTAGCGCCCCCATAACCCCCGGCCGCAAGACTTGGAAAAAATCATAACTTATAAATAGCGCCTCTGCACCTGACAGTGCCTACATCCACAGCCCAAATGTCTTTTTGCCCTGGTAGCTAGTGATCCTCCTCCCTCCCTCCACTCCTTGTGTATTGTGATAGTAACCCCCCCCCCACATCCATGTCCGTAGTCCATAGTTAAAAACAAAATGAATTCCCTGGTGATCTAGTGGCTGCTTCCTCAATAGCTCTCCCCCTCTCTATCCAAAGTCCCATTGCCAAATCCCTCCCTGATAGTCTAGTGCCCCCACCCCTCCACCCCAGTAGGAGTTCAACCATCCCGCTCTCACCCCCATATTAAATCCCACAGTGGGTGCCGGGTGGACTGGGACGTCTTTCCTCTCCTCCACGGCTGGTCCACCCACTGAGCTTTAATGAATGAGTGCATTCCTGTACAGGAACATGCTCCTTCATTAAAGTTTAGTCAGGTGGAGTGTTCATGGAGGAGAGGATGGATGTTCTGGCTGCCAGCACCCACTGCAGGATTTATTATGGGGTGGAGCAGGGTGGTTGAACTCCTACTGGGGTGGGTGGGGGGCAAGAACACTAGGGAGGGACTTGGCAATGGGACTGGGGATAGGGGGGAGGAGGACAGCTATTGGGGAAGCAGCCACTAGACCATCAGGGAATCTCAGGATCACTTCCCAATGTCCAACATATAACATTTCCCTGGTGTCCAGTGGACCCCTACCTGAATCCTTGCCCAAAATAGAAATAAAACTTACTGGTGGCTAGCAAACCCTCCTCCCACCCGATCACTTGCCTACATATAAAAAATACTTCCCTGGTGGCTAGCGGCCCCTCCCCACACCAGATCACCCACCTGATGTGGACATCATGCCCTGGTGTCCCAGTGTAACCCACATCCTGATCCCTCATATAGTCATTATAAATATTTTCTGGTGATCTAGTGAACCCCCTCCTTCTCGATCCTCAGTAGATTCACAGAGCCCCTGGTGGTTCTAGTGCACCCCCTCACTCTCAGGTAGTGTGCCATATGCCTGACTCCTCCCATTCTGAACCTGAGTGAGGACTGGCCCAGCCCTCCACTCTCCATCACAGCCAGCTACAAACTGAGCTGTGAATGAATTAGCGGTGCTTGTACAAGCACGCACTCATTCATTGACAGCTCACTGGGTTGTTGGCTGTAGTAAGAGCAGGACTGTGCTGGTAACCCACTCAGGTTAAGGATGGGAGGAGCAGGATGGTGGGACACTACCTACTGAGGTGGGGTGTACTAGACCACCAGGGAATATCTGTGAATTCACCTACTGGGGATTGGGAATGGGGGTTTGCTACCACTAAACCACTGAGGAAATATTTATCTTGACTTATGGGGATTGGATGGAAGGATTACACTGACACCAGGGCATGATGTCTATATCGGGTGGGTGATCAGGAGAAGGAAGGACTGCTAGCCACCAAGGAATTATTTTTATATATTGGGTGAGTGATTGGGTGCTGGGAGGGTCTGCTAGCCAAGAGGGAATAATTTTTTATATATGGGATGGGTGATTGGGTGGGGGGAGGGACCACAAGGCACCAGAGAATTACTTTTTATATATAGGGTGAGTGACTGGGTGAGGGGAGGGACACTAGCCACAAAGGAATTATTTTTTATGTATGGGGAGGGTGATCTGGTGTGGGGAGGGACTGGTACCCACCAGGGAGTTTTGTTCCTGCTTTAGGCAGGGCTTAGGGGATGGGAGGGGCCACTGGACACCAGGTAAAGTTTTTTTTTTATTTTTTTTTCCCCTACTATATAGAGCAGAACAGGGCAAAAATTCACCCAACAGCATTTGGAAGATTTCCAATCTGCCACAGGCAGAAGTTCGGACGCTTCCATGAAAGCTATGAAATTTTGCAGAAGTTCAGCTAAAGCGGAAATCACAACTTTCGTCCAGGTCTAGTCTTGATAATCAAAAAAACTGGGCAGAGTAGATGGACCTTGGATATTTTTCTGCCATTAGTTTTTGTTTCTTTGTTTCTGTACTGTAGTTAATATTTCAAGAGATACAGACTGGAATCTGAAGTGGGTCAGAGCTACCCTGTCCATCCCTAATCATGGTTAATGGTTCCAGAGCAGTGTGGTAGGAGAGACTTAAATGACAGCCAGATAGGGACATGCCAGCACTTGGAAGTGGCAGAGGCAAATTACATATATTTCAATGGCCTATCTGGCAGTCTTGTCCGCCCTTGCTCCTTCACATTGGCTACTCGATACTGGTGCAAAGGGAGTGAGTCCCCAATGTGGAAGGGAAGCAACAGAGTGGTAGCATGGGGTGGCAAAGGCTGGAGGGTGAATAAACCAGATCAAGGAGGTTTGGGTTGGCAGATAGTTTTTGCCATTAGAGTGGCAAGCAGGAGGGAACTGTACTGGGACAGATAGAATTTTAAAGAAGTATATTAAAAGTAAATTTTAAAATACATAATGGTGCAACATTTGTCATTCATACTGTGGCAAATAAGAACATTTTGATAAATATATCATAATGACACAGCCTGCTTGTCAGCTGCCCTACCCAGTGTGCTTGACTTACAACAAAATCTGTCATGGATACTGCAACAAGTAAGAACATATTGTTCATTTATTTAATTATTTAATAACCAGGCAGTGCTAATCAGTCAATCATTAGAAATATCATCACATACTGTACTTACAAATTTAAATCAATGATTTTGAAAAGCACACACGTGCGTCAGAAAAAAAACATATACACCTATTAAGATTCAAGGACAGTGTAACTAGAACCAAGGCATTCTGTGGAACATATTACATCACTAAATGAATAAATTATGTACTTTCCTAGAGAGAGAGAATGTTTTTGCACTCATGCATTATACTGCATCATTTACAGGAATATATCAACTTTATTTTAATGGAACATGCAGCTATATTATGATATTCTGAGTTTACAGTAAGCAAGTTTTTATGTAATTTACACCACATGCTATGCCATGCTAAACTAAAAATTGACGTGTAACTGATACATCCCCAAATTGTAAACAGTCTTTTTAGAATAGATTTAAAAACTGACAACTCTCAATTATATGTGTTTATATTGATAATAGGTTTACAAGTAAGACACACATTTAATGTATGTTTAATTACAATTTAATGTTTGCTAGAAACATACTCTCAGTTTTCACCGAGTGGCAGCAACATGTAACCACTAACAAATTATGGTTTATATGTGATTAACATTGTCTAATGACTGTAATTATTGATGATTTTCTAAAAAGAATATGAACTAGAAAGAGCATCAAATGTGATGCAATTGGAAAAACCTGTATAAATTTGAACACAAAACTAAAGAAATAAAGTTAGTTTTTAAATCTTTTCCACACATACCGTTTGCACTTTTGTAACAATTATCAGCTACATATACAGTTGGTAGTGTAACATGGTGTAGTGTTGCATAGTGTAGTGTCACATACTGTACATGGACTCACCATATCATTCCATATTATTTAGGTTTTTTAGTATCATTATCTGTGCATTACCTCTGTTCTAATCCGAAGGTTCCAGCTGTAAAAATAAATTATATGTGATATGTGCTTTTTGTAATGTGAAATAAAGCAGCTGCATGGTTCACTGATGCTGTGACTTATTTTGCATTTATAAGAGCACTGAGGAACCTTAGCATAGATATAAAAGTGCCTCCTTACGCATTCTTAGTATGAAAGAACTGTGAGCAGAAAAGAAGCAGTTCTGGCACACGATATAACAGAAGATATGGGGATATACCCCAGGGACCCCATATTCAGACATTTGGGCTATGGCTTGTGCCAGTACCCACCTGAGGTATACTCAAAGGCATTGTGCTGGTGACATTTTTACAGCTGCAGTGGGCATAGCCCTGCAGACATCTTGTGATCTCTTTAGAGTAAAGGGAGCCCACCAGATCCTGAACAGACTTTTAAAATAGTAGAGGTGAACAGCAATCACCGTGCATTCACTACACTATTTTGTCCAATGGTATCAGTGGAGGACAGCAATGTCTGCAGTGTTCAAGATGGCAGTGCAGAGTTTTCTGCAAAAGCGTAACAGCTTGTGCATGCACAGAGAATTCTGCAGGCCATCTTGTATACAGCAAACTGTGCTGCCATACCCAGAGTTAACTGCACATGCGTGAGTCATCATGCATGCATAGAAAATCAGCACACCATCTTGAACATGACAGCATAACCGTGTTCCACCAGACCAAAGAACATAAGAAAAGTGTTGGCAGATGGGGACTGTGTGGGCCATGAAGTCTGCCCAAGATGGCTACCTCTCATATTTTTTTCCAAATTTGCCCACATTGCCTGTCCCAAGTGAGTTTGAATTCCTTTTCTGTCTTTGGTGCCACCACTTCTGGTAGCAGTCTGTTCTATAGGTCTATCACTGTCTTGGTGAAAAGTACTTTCTGGAGTTCCTTTTAAATTTGCCTCCAACTTGACACAAGTTGTGCCTCTTGTATGCACTGCCCTGTTTTTCTGAAAGAAGTTTTCCTTATGAGTTGTGGTAATTTCCTTGACATACTTAAAATGTTTCTATAATGTCCACCCTGTTTCTTCTCTGCTCCAGAGAGATGAATTTAACCTCACTGACCTCAACTGCAGCCATAGTGGCTCTTGGCAGAGTTTGTTGAATATAGGGCTGACTACATGCTGTGCAAATGCATTGTACTGGTGCAGTGCAATGCATTTATGCAGCACTGAATATAACATTTAGGATAGCACTAACCACAGGGGGAAATGCATCAGTGTAGCACTGAATATAGCACTGAACAAGGGGGGCAATGCATTAGCATATCACTGAATATAATACTGAGGATAGCACTGAACACAGAAGGCAATGCATTAGTGCAACACTGAATATAGCACTGAGGATAATGTTGAGCATTGGGAGCAGCAATGGATGTGAGAAGGGGACCAGTGAAAGACACACAACACAGCAGCACAGGTATCAAAAATATACTTTAATGTACTCAAAATCCCAACAGGCTGTACAAAAAACTACAACAAGAACAATAAGTGCATCAACAAGCGGGGAGGTGGAGAAACAAAAAGGGCAAACTGCCTGTATGGGGTGAGGGAGAATGGAGAAACAAAAGAAAAAGAGAAACCTCCCATAGGAGTGAAGAGTGGAGAAACAAATCAATAAGGACAAGCGCCCATAGGGAGGAGCAAAACATTAAGGATAACTGCCCATATAACAGGACAGGAGGAGAAACAAATGCAGATATGAATGAGAAGGGGGAACAAAACATCTAGGACAACTGCCTGTAAAAAGGGCGAAGGGCAAAACATCAAGGGCAACCACCCATCAACAGTCACTAATAAATAAAGTGCACCTGCCCATTACAAAAAGCAAATGCAAAGTCTGATGCTTCATGAAATCAAGGGGCTGTGAATGGAGACTGCTGTTGAAGTTCCCATGCCAATGCTGCTGGCATTCCCTGGATAGCATTGGTGTGGTCTTCAGCTACATGGGTGTAGTCCCCCATATGCTGTAGTATCAGGCATAGCAGCTGGACCTGTCTATGTAGGATGTCATCCCATCCCTCATTCTGGGCTGGAGACCACCATGTCATGTGTGTTCTTGCATCCCTCTGGGTACCTGTGGAAAGGAAATTCACTTAACTCAGCCAGCTGTGTATACAGGGCAGGGGACATGATATGGCATAATGTGCATAACAGAAGTATAAACAGAAGACACATGGGATACCATGCCACACATAGATGGGGGGAGTCAAACAGCCACAGTGGAATGTGTGTGGTACACATGGGTGGAGAAATATTTGCCCCTATCTAAATTTGCCAAAAATAAAAAATCATGGACATAATTTGAGAGAACTAAAAACAGGCGTTTGAGGATTCCCCATTGTGACAACTCTTGCAGTAAAATGCAAAGGCACTATTACTTGCCAAAATATGGAATGAACTTGAACTGGAGGCTAGGAATGTAAAAGCTTAGGAGTTGCACCCAACCCCTAGCTCCTCTAGGTGGCTCTCGCCAGGAAAAGCCCTCCTCCTCAGGTATGTTCCCACTGGCACTCCGAACTTGAACTTTTAGCCCCTCATCGTGATCGGTGGCTGGAACTGTGCCTGCTGCTGATTGGCCTATTTTGATTTCATTGGAATTTGTTAGACTGCAAACCATACTCCAGCCCAATGCCTGGCTAAAATGTTCAATTTTAACTGCGGCAAGCTCTACCTAAAGTTTGTTTTTGCCTGTTATACCTAAAGCTGCTCCCTAGAATCATTGTTTAAAGCATATAGTGTTTTTAGTACTAAATAGCTAACTTCTCATTGTTTAAAGTGTATCTTTTTTTTTAATTACTACCTGTAAATAGCCAAGTTCTCAAGTCCTCTTGTTAAACTTAATTTCTTGACCTGTTTACAGCTCTTTTGATTTAGTTCAGCCAAAGTACATTTCTAAACCTAACAGTGTTTTACAGCTCTTTTTGATTTTGCTTAGCCAAAGTTATTCTCAAACTGCACATAGTATTTACAGCTCTTTGTTGTTACTTTAGTGTATAACATCTTTGAGAGAACTCCTTTTTTTCTACTTATGCCTGTAGTGCTAAGCTTTCTCTGTCTCCTGCTACCTTACTCTATCTCTTCCCTAACTGATTTCCCACTAAGACCTCCACAACTTGACCAGCTTATCCCTCCCTACTGATTACTCACTACCCATCCAGTTCTTTTGTTTGTCTGCTTGTCCCTCCCTTACCTGCCTATTTAACAATGGTCCCTTCCATCTCTCCTCAGGTCAGCCTGCCCGCTTGGGGCATGCAGCTCACCTGTGCTGGCTGGACCTAGAGAGCTGAGCCACAGTCCTGTGCTGCTGACTACAGACGCTAACCCCTTGGAAGGAGCATCTTGCCATGCCAGATCCTTGTTCTCGTTGGTGTTTCATGCCAACTCCCCACCCTCTCCCCACCACTCCCACCCTGGGTGGACATTTTGTTTTATAGTAATGTCTTTGTCAGATGACTAAGTGTTGAGTTCTTCATTGGCTCTTTACACTGTGAAACCACTTCAGGCTCCACTTACTTATATGTTTCTTAATGGTGGTCATTCTTTGCTATCTGCACCCTACTGCCTGTTTCCCATTTCTAGCTCAGTGTTGTTCTACTGACATTGTGCTTCTTTCTAGGCACTTTCTTGTACAATTTCATCCTGATCACAGTACATATCTGGTTTACTTATCCTGAGCATTTAATGTACCTGGTCTAGCTTCATCATTATAGTGCCTGTTGTCCCTACTGTTACACACTCCTTCTTCTTCTTTCTGCTGATTACACTCCATCATGCTCTCATGGCTTACTTGTGCCTGACAGTTCTGCCCTCTACTCTCCTCCTACTTCTCACTCTCAATTATATTGTTTTGACTTTCCCTGCCCTCACTACTCGTGTCCTCCACTACCTGGACTACGGATTTCTGCTTCTAATCAAATGGCAGCCTTCTAATCATGGCATGATTTCAACCTGCTGTTGTTTCCAGGTACATATCTATTATATAGCATCTTCACTTAGGTAGCACCTTATTACTCATATGCTCCCCTTCCCTTTTATCATCATAAACTATTGTTCCTCGCCTCCTAGCCCTCCTGCTCTCAGGGATGTTGAACCTAACCCGGGTCCTCTTGCCCATTTCTCCTTTCTGACATCTCTTTGTTCTCTAATACAGGGTTATTTATTGTGCATCATAATATAAGAAGCTCTCTTGCAACTTCATGGAACTAGATTCATGGGTTGCTCAGTATAGTCCTGACATACTTTGCCTATCTGAAACATGGCTCAAACCAGAGCTACTGGACTCAATGTATTCTCTTGCCAACTACACCTTTATCTGTAAAGATAGATCCTTGCTGGAACACTGTGGAGGTGTTGCCCTGTACTATAAAGGACATTTTAATATCTCTATTACCCCTACTTCCTCCACATCTATCTGTGAATTCTTACATGTTACTCTTCTCCTGGTAACTAAAAAACTTCACATTGCATGTGTCTATACCCCTCCTAATGATGGACAGACAGGCCTGCTAGACCTAAATAATAATATTAATTTTATTTATAGGGTGCCTTTCAATTGCCAAGGCACCGCACGTAAATACAGATTAAAACAACACAAATCATTAAAAAATACAACTTTGTCAAAACAATTTTTTCAATCAATATTCTAAAAATGCAGTTTTCCATAAAAAAGTCTTCAAACCTCTCTTAAAAGCCTCCACAGAAGTGCACTCCCGCAACCAACTGGGTAGGGGCCACATACGTAAAAGCCCGAGCACCTGAAGATTTCAAATTCACCCCTGGAACCTCTAGCAACCTCTCATCGGCCGAGCAGAGTGATTGATTAGGGTGATAGGGAACCAGAAGTTCTTTCAGATAGACTGGACCCAGATCATGTAGGGCTTTGAAAGTCAGCAGTCTGACTTTAAAGGTGATCCACCACCGAACTGGCAGCCAGTGCAGTTCGCACAGCACCGGAGTAATGTGACAGGTCCTACCAGAACCTGTCAAAAGTCGGGCTGCAGCATTCTGCACTAGCTGCAGCTGACAGATGTCAACCCCAGAAAGCCCTAGGTAAAGGGAGTTACAATAATCCAGGTGTGAGGACACGTGCAAATCAAACCTCCCTTCTCACCAAGCAAAATGAGTTTATTGTATTAGGATATCTAAACCTGAACTGTATCAGTAATTCCTAAAGTACTCTCCTCTCACATTCAAAGCCATAATCTCCACCAGCTCTTGTCTGAGCCCACTAGGGTATCTCCTCTTTAACCTCAGCGACCCCAATTGATTGGATTCTGACTAACCACCTTGACCATATCACAGCTGCGGGTACTCTAGCTGATGCATTGACTGACCACTACCCAACCTTCAGAATCTGGAGTCCTGGTTCAGCTCCTTCCCCACCACCTCAATATATGATCTTTACAAATGTTGTGAATTTTAATGATGAGGATTTCCAATATGATGTCTCCTTGATTAACTGGTCTAATTTTTATCTACAGTAATAGCATCAAATTAGTCAAAGGATTTTTAAGGATTTTTAGGAATCCTTATTGAGAATTGTGAAACCTTTAGTTAGGGATATTTTTTTGTTTGTTAGTGTGTTCTCTGCTACCCAGAGAGGGTTGTCTCATCTGATGGTATAGTTGAAAATCTACCAGATGTCACTTAAGTACTGTAATAGGAGCTGGCCTCTTTCTATAGGTATGATAAAAATAATTTTAGAGGATTTTCTTTCCCTACATTTTTTGTGAAGGATAAATAGGGAATCTCATAAAATTGCTTTACAAATTTGTCACCACTACTGTAGCTAGTGATGCTGCTACAGCTCTTAGTATATTCCTAAATTAATTTTACTCATTCCTGCTCAAACAAGCCCCTCAGACACCTTGTCGAGTGAGGGGTAAACAAACACGTTAGCTATGTAAAGACCTTTTGGCCCAATTGCATGTGAGAGATAAAAGCTGTAGGAATTATAAAAAGGCTAGTCTCCCTGCTGACTATTTTCATTATAGAGCTCTCTGTGAAGTTCATGTAAAATGAAGTTAGGGCTGCAAAAAGTGCATATTGCAAAGGCCAATTTCAAAGCTCTGCTGGTGACCCTAGGAAGTTCTGGGATCATGTCAAAACCTTTCTTGGGGCCTCACAGTCTTTATTCCCAAATGACATAATATTAAATGGTGCCCACTGCAATGACCCCAAAACAATTGCAAACTCCTTCAATTGGCTATTCTCTGATTTGTCTCAGCATACCTCTTCCTTCCGCTACTCTCAGTCAGGTGCACCAAACTTCTGGGCATCACAGTCAGTACCTCCTTGTGTCTGAGCCACCCATTCGTCTACCACTCCACCTTTCCTTTTTAGGGAAGTCTCGAGGCATGATGTTTTAAAACTTTTGAAAACTATCTCAGATACCACTAGCATTGTGTCAGACACTCTTGAACCCAAGCTCCTGTAAATTGTGGATTCTTATATTGCCTACGTACTGAAAAAAGTGTGTACGCTATCACTTGCCTACAGTCAATTTCCAGACATCTGAAAGATTGCCGGATAATGCTAGTGTTCAAAAGGTGACAGAAGGACATAAATAATTATAGGCACATTGCCATTCTGTCAGTATTAAGCAAATTCTGGAAAGATTAGTTGCTATACAATTGACTACCTAAGTATGACCTCCTCTCTGACACTCAGCATGGCTTCCAGAAAGGTTATAGTACCTGTACTGCCCTGCTCAAATTGACCATGGATACGCTCACTGCTATGGACTCTGGACTACTGACTGGTGCAGTCTTCATTTAGCTCACCAAGGTTTTCGACCTGGTTAACCATTCTATGCTCCACTCAACCCTTCATCTTATGGGTTTCTCTCCCTCAGTAGTTAACTGGTATTGCAGCTACTTAACTAACAGAGTCCAAATTGTCAAATACAATTCCTCCTTATCTGATAGGTCTACAATCAATATTGGGGTTCCCCAAGGCTCCATCCTTGGTCCCCTACTCTCCTCACTTTTCATAAACAACATAGCTAACAACCTACACTCTTGCTCATCTCTGCTTTATGCTGACGGCTTGGTGCTTTACACTAGCTGTAAAAGCCTTGCTAACATAAACTTGTGTCTCTCCTCCAACTTTACTAAAGTTCAAACTTGGCTGACTGACCACAAACTAGTACTTAGTTTAAATAAAACACAAGCAATGATATTTGGCTCTGCCCCCAAACTAAGGTCTTTCAAGAATGCACTGCTCATGAATGGCTCAGGTGGCTCTCCACTTCGATGTGTCACTTCATTTAAATATCTGGGCATTCTTCTAGACCAATCTCTCGACTTCAATCTTCATATCTAGTCCACATGTAAATCAGTTAATTCCAAAGTAGGAGTGGCCTACAAAACCAGCAACATGCTCACTCCTTCAGCTAGGCTAGCCATTGCTCAGGGTTAACTACTTGCTGCATTCACTTACACTGCCCCCACTTTTGCTGCTGCACAAAAGACCACACTCCACAAGTGGGATGTATCCTATAATAACATATGCCATTATGTCTCCTCATCCCACCAACTAAAACATTACTGTTGACTCTATAGTGATGTAAACTGGCTCTTGCCCTCAGCCATTAGAAGCTACTCCTTCTGTTACCAGGTTGACTCTGTCCTTAGGTCTCAAATCCCCTCTGCCTGCTGCCATGCTCCTCCCACAATCATCTTGTTATGGACTACGCTCTGTGGATAAATCCCTTCTTCATGTACTAAAGTGTAAAACATCCAAAGATCTTGTAGCTTTCTACTACTATGCTCCTCAGGTTTGGAGCTCCCTTCCCTCACCCTGCAACAATCCTGCTCCCACACCTGCTTTAAAAAAGAACTCCAAAATTTCCTATCCAAATCTGAACCCTCTTGGTACTTAACCCTCCTTAAAATTACTGCTCTTCCTCTTGTCCTCATCATTTGTCCTACTGTAGCCCCACATCTAACTTGCACTTATGATCTTGTGAGCACACACCGTATCAGATGCTACTGTACTATTTTGCTTTGTTAGAAATTCCTTACTGTTATTGTAAACATGCTGCTTATGTTATTTTTTTGTTCAGTGTCTACCACTCATCGTGATCTGTTTGACCTACACTTGTTGAAAACTGTTATGTATCTTATATGACTGCCTTTTCTACTCTGTAAGTAATTCCTACTGACATTGTCAACATGCTGCTTTTGTTATTTCTGTACATTACCTACTTGCATTGTGGTCTTCACTGATCAATATCTGTTTTCTATTGCTCTGTATACCTGTTGTACTTTCCCGGGTCATGCCTGAAAATAGTAATTTCTATGGTAGTGCATTTACCCGGTTAATAAAAACTAAATAAATAAACAAATGTGTGCCCTGCAAATCTGGCTAATCCTCTCCCTTCTCACCATTCACTCTGTCTACCCATTGTGGGGTTTTTGCATCCCGAAGGGGTGAAGGTTTTGGCAGACATATCTGTCTCCCACCCTTTGAGCCAATTTGACTGTCTCCTCTTGCTATCCCTCCTGCCAAGTCCCTGTCTACCCCTTGTGGGGGGTTTGCATCCCAAATGGGTGTAACTGTATATCAGATAATACTTAGGTTGTTCTGTGTGTGTACATTGTTTATTTTGTCAGCTGTATACTTTTCCCTGTTTCTCAGCTGGATGGTGTGTACTATATATTTTGTAGTCACTCTGTAATGTTGTGTTTCCTGCACTGTGTAACCCCCTTCCCTGAGAACGCACCTAGAAACAAGCTATTGCAGCTCAGTATTTCCTTCCTGGTGATATTCTTTCAATTAAATAAAAAAAAAATATTTATAAAACTAGTATTGACACTGTATGGAAAGAAAGATGTACCTGTTTTGACTAGATTATAGTTTTCTCCTGGAGGGCATGTTTTATGTTTTTCTAAGGATCCAAACAGCTTTACATTATCTATATAAAATTGTATGACTGTAATATAGTATGTCTTGATATATGTTTGCTAGATGGTCTGTGTTATGTAAATATTATTTTAAACATTCTTGTAATTCTGTACCTACTGAATGTTCAAAAACACATCTGTCTTGTACAAACTGTATGAGTGTAAAATGCATTTGCTTGTAATCAAACGAATATCAGGACAACTTTGTAAAACAGGGCTATCCAGACCTAAAAGTTTAAATCCTGTTGAAAAATGAAAGCTTTTTATGTCTGTCTGTCTGTCTGTCCATCTATCTATCTATCTATCTATCTATCTATCTATCTATCTGTCTGTCTGTCTGTCTGTCTGTTTTTCTACTTGCCTTGCCAGATATAGGAACACAGCACAAGAAACACAGGGCCAGGCTATGAACTGATAGGTGGTGTGATAGCCCAAGTGGCTTTGAGCTGCACACATCCACCTAGTGCCTTGCTTACAAGCCATCCAGCACACAGGTCAATACAGGTGTGAAGGACAACAGATATACATGAGATCCATGAGCCACCCTGCTCAGTTGTAGGGGGAGGCCCAGGCACAAATATGGCTCACACAACACAACCACATATGGATGGGACTGTCATGCTGCACTGTATGCAGCGAGCGTAACGTGTGTAGCATTGTTGTAAATGGGCATGTGCACTGCACACTGTACTGGGATCAGGAAACAATGGTGGTGTGGGATGTGGAAGCAACCTGGAAGCCCCCATTTCAGTAGCTATGGACCCCACCCTAGATACAGGATTCCCACTCATGCAGAGCCAGTGCATAACAGTGGACCCTGCAAGGACATAGTTGTGTATGAATGTATGAATGGCCCTGCTCATGTACGGTGGAATAATCATACTCTAATCATCAATGTGTTGGTTAGACACTACAGACTATGTTTCACATTGCTGGTCATATACAGTAAGTTACATGCAGTGCCACTAATGCCCATCCTACCACTGACTCCATGACACATAAGTCCAGCTCTGTTGCAACACAATGGCATGACACAGAGACATAGAATTTGATGGCAGACAAGGACCACTTAGCCAATCCAGTCTGCCCATTTCTCCCTACCTACACAGTTACATCAGACCGTGCCCTATCAATAGCTCTTTCTTCCCCCCCCCCTTCCACTATGATTCCTTTGTGCTTATTCCATGCATTCCTTAACCCCACCACTGTTTTTGGCCCCACAACCTCTCTGCTGAAAGGCTGTTCCAGGAATCCACCCTCACACTTTATCTTAGCTTGTCCCTCTCTCTATATTTGCTGTTAGCATTTTCTCTCTTCCTTCCTCCTTCTCCTCCCCCCCAGCAACTGTGTTGGTCAATGTTGTTATTACTCCTTTGTTAGCCTTCAACACATGTATCTCTGTATTACCGCATTTTATTGTTACCTGTATTTTTGTTTACCCTGCATAATCTACTCATATTGCTGTATAGCAGTTCAACTTATGAATTGTAAACTTCCCAACTCCCCTTTCCCACAGGTTGCACTTGGAAATGAGCCTCGGCTTAGTGTACCTCTCCATGTCAACAATTGTAAATAAATAAATACAATTCTGTGAAGAAGTACTTCATCACATATCTCTTGAATCTACCCCCACTCCAGCTTCATAGCATGTCTCTTTGTTCTTGAGTATCTTTTCTTCTGAAAAAATACTCTCCTCTTGTACCTTATTTACCCTGTGAGGTATTTAAACTTACCCTGTGAGGTATTTAATGGTCTCTATCATATCCCTCCTTTCCCTACTTTGCTCCAGGGTGTAGATATTCAGGTCCTTTAGTCTCTGCTCATAGGGCTTCTGATGAAGACCGTGCACCATTTAGTTGCCGTCCTCGGACCACCTCTACTCTGTCTATGTCCTTCTGGAACATGGGGCCTATTTAGTAGCACCCTACATGTGTAAGAGTTGCAACATATGAGGGGTGCATGTGTACTCAAGGACTCTGCGCCAGATTCTGAAGGGCAGGGTCACCATGGCTAAGTCCCATGAGCTGCACCAACCTGAACTGTACATCAAACAGAAGGCATACCTGACTAGGGTTGGCACAAGCTGAGAAAACCATGGTGGAAGGGCACAAGAGCCCACCCTCCCATGCCCTGATCCCCATAGAGTAGAAATGCTATGCAGGGCCATTGATCCCCAATGCCCCCTATCCACACTATTCCATGAAAAAGCCCTGCAGAACTGAGACCCCATGCCCCAGTCCCCATAGAAATAAAACCTTGCCTGCAGAGCTCTCGATCCCTCATGACCCAAACTCCCCAAGTTCAGCGGCAGCCCCAGAGGGCTCAGCGCCTCCCAAGCCCTGATCCCTGAACACAAGTCTGGCTGCAAATGGTAAATATTGGAAATGAAAAGAAAATAACCCCATTATCCCTGGTAGTCTAGTGGCTCTCACTCCCCACCTGGGAGTGTAAGACCACCCTGCCCCCAACCCATACCAGCCGAGCGGCAGGCAGCCCAATTCTGACCACTGCAGCCAGCCACTGACTGAGCACATACTACTGTAAATAGTATTTACAGTAAAACACACTCATCCGGAGCTCAGTAAGTGGCTAGCCATGGTGGTGAGAGGTGGGCTGTACCAGTCAATGGCTGGGTACTGGTCAGGGGTGAGCAGGGTGGTTTGGCACTGTCATGTGGGGTGGTGGGGACCTCTAGACAAGCCAGACTTGTATTTGGTGATTGGGCTTGGGGGGACACTAGCCCTGCAGGGCCTATTTCACTGATCTTTGCTTTGGGCATGGGGGAACTGATAGTCCTGTGGCACTTTTCTTATGGCACTTTGGGGGATCAGGGTATGGGGGGATCTGCTAGCCCTGTGAGATTTTCTTTGCAGAATAGTGGGACTGGGAGCATTGGGGATTGGTAGCCCTGTGGGGCTTGTTACATTGACTTCTGGGGGTTGGGGCATCGGGGTCAATAGCCCCCAGGTCTTTTGTATGGGATATCTGAGGGATCGGGACATTGGGGGGGTCATCCAGCCCTGCGGAGCTTTTTAAGGCATATTTGGGGGATCGGGGCATGAGGGGTACATGTCATATGGGAATGGGCTGGCAGGCTCATTGGCGCAACCCCCGGTGGACGCAATGTACCCTTACACCATCTAATAGGTGGAGTTACTGTACTTTGACGGAAGACCTCTGGGGGTTGTTTCAGAATAACAAATTTGGGGATCTGCTAGCCACCCTTTCAGAATAGGGTGCAACTACTGCCATAAACCCTCTTGAGCCATGTCGCAGGAGTATTATGGCATAACTGGTGGCATAAGTCCACTTTGGCACAAGTAACCTGCAACATGATGCAGGATGTTTTGCAGAATCCCAAATGTCACAACTCATGGTGTAAAGTGCTACTTGCACTATTTTTGTTGGTGCACATCAAGTTACATCATGCATAACCCTTTGAGAATCGAGCCCGTGGTTTCCAGAACTGGACACAATACTCTAGATGGGGTCTTACCAGCAATCTATACAGAGGCAACACCACCTCCCTCTTTCTGCTGGTGATACCCCTCCCTATGCACCCCAGTATCCTGCTTGCCCATCATACTGCCTTGTCACACTGCTGGGCCACTATTAGGTCATACAGTATGATTACTCCCAGGGTCTCTTTCCTGCTTGGTGGTTGTCAATACCGCTACATCCATTCTGTACTCCGCCCCTGTGTTTCTGTGCCCTAAGTGCATTACTTTGCACTTTTTCGCATTGAAACCCAGCTGCCATTCCCTTGACCACTCTTCTAGGCTTCTCAGGTCTCTGGCTCATTTTTTCCACCACCCCTGGAGCATACACCCTATTGCAGATTTTTGTGTCATCCACAAAGAGGCAGACCTTCCCTTCCAGCTCCTCTGCAATGTCACTTATAAAGACATTATAGCTAAGTAATAGGAGTCAGAGGGTGGTGGTAAGTGGGGTCCGCTCTTGAGAAGGCAAGGTGACCAGCAGGGTGCCACAGTAGTCAGTAAAAGGCCTAGTTCTCTTTAATGATGTTTGTCTTCTGTTTCCATTATGCACTGTTTTAACATTTACTGCTGTACTTACTGTGTATCCCCATTCACCTCCCCACAAGGACACATCTGGAAATTAGCATTTTCTGCTCAGTATGGCTTTCCTGGTGAAACTTTTAAATAAATAAAATGTTTATTTTATACTGGATAGCCTGTGGGCATGAATGCCCATTTTTGCAGGCATCCAGTTTTAGATAATACAATACAAAATATACATACAACAGTAGGCAAATGACAAGCAGCAACAAATAAACTAAAATGTCAAATCAATCAAAACACTTGCATACAGAACTACTGTATCAGATAACATCTGAGAGATTTCTTAAATACAGATAACCTAGAGCAGCCTACAGCAGAATTAGATAAATTATTGTACAATTTAGCAGCCACAAGATTTATAGAATTTTGAGAGAAGGAAATATGGAAAAAAAGGAACCTTAGGAGTTTCTATCTTGAATTTGTGTGTGGACCACAGCATTATTTTTAGGGAACAGTCTGATAATACCACTGACATCGGCAGGCATATGCAGTGTACTCAGCTGTGTACTCTTTTGCAGGGGTAGCATTTTGGCCATTAATTTCCTCATCCTAAAGTTTGTGTCTTTAACTTGGCAGACTCTCTTAGTTTGGAGGCCAAAATAGTTAAGGTCTATTTCCAGACTGTAATGTGTGGGGCTGGGGAGGGATGTGAGGGTGGTGAGTGATGTGTAATTCACTGTCAGTGGAGGCATTACTTGCTCAGCCAGGAAATCAGCAATGGCTGGGTGGGGGGTTGGGGGTAGGAGCCCAATGCTATAATCAGATTGGCCATGACATGCAGAGCAGCCCTGTGATTGATAGAGGGATGGGGTTGGAGTGGCAGTCTTTTCAAATGAAGCTGGATAAAAAGCCCTGGTTTTAGCATGCCTGTTCTTTCCTTGCCTTCCAAGTTATTGAGGAAGACCCTTTGCATGGTGTGGAGTGGACAAATCAATTAGCAGCAGCAGGCAGCGGCAATGACAACAAAGACCGAAGAGAAGGATTCCAGCCTAAGTCATCTTCAGGAGTAGCCAGCACACTGGCTCGTTGGAGGCAGCAACGGACCCTAAACCCCCTGAATCTGTGATCTACTGTGCCGCAGCTTAGCACCAGAGGAGTCTCCATGATTCACTGACCCGTGAACTGAGCCAAGTTGCCTTGGAGCTCCACCTCTGTCATTGTCCACCAGAGACTGAGCCTGCCTGAAGAGTGTGTTAGTTGGGAGCCTGGGTGCCAGGATGAGCAATCAATAATGGAGTAGAGAATGTGACTCCTGCCAGAGCCAAGCCAGAATTTAAAGTGTTCTCCGGGACCGTTACTACTGCCCTGTGAGAGAGCGAGGCGAAAGTCATCAGCAGGAACGAACTGAAGACTGATCTACCCACAGTACAGATTCTTTAGCAGCCACCTAGATTCCAGCATCTTATAAGGTAAGCCAGTCTGTCCTCGGGGAGGGGTGGGGAAGGGAGAGCGGAGCACAATGCGAACACAATAGATCAATGAAAGTATAATGTGTTTACATGATTTTTTTTGTAAGAGTCTGTCTGGCATCCCATCTTTTTGGTTGTGTGTGCAGGATGCAGACTCTGCCATAGATCGAGCAGGGGGAGAAGAGGGCTGCCCATGATTTCATTACACTCAGTGGCTATAACCATACACATATTGTGTAATTGAATGGGATGGGAACTGGGAAAGTTACATGCCCTCAAACAGAACATGACCAGACTAAAGATAATTTCTCCCACTTCTCTTTCCATGTTGAGTTAACTGGTGGCCTTTGTTGTTAAAGCAGAACTGTGATGAACCAGAGTCATTGTTTTTTTTTATTTGTATGCTGTTTAATATATAGCAGTTCAGCTGGTATTTCAACAATTTTAATTACAATTGCTTGTCAGTCAGTGTCATATTTGAACTCAAAGTGCATCCTTTCAAATTATACCTCAATGTATTCTGTTCTTCAAGTTGTAATATCTATTGGTGTCAACAAGTTGTAAACAAGTTGTAAATTCTCATATGCTGTGCAAAAGAAAAACCCTGGGGTTACAGAGACAACAGAAGAAAAATGTGTCCTTACAAAATGTGAAGAACTTTACCAGAGTATTTCCATGCAAAGAAGGTTTTAGAGTTTTGTAAGCAAAAAAACGTATGGGGTGAAAGTAATTGCTAAAGGACTAGTGAAATTACAAAACTCTTTTAATGAAAGTAAATGTTTTTATTGGTTTGTATTAAATACATACAGAATGAAATGGATAAAAAGGTTATGGTCAGATGTAAATTAATTCTCTTCTGATGGCTGTGGCTTGTGTTTCACATAGGAGTGGATTTTAATACCCCCTCCTCGTGTGTGCTACATCATAGAAGCAGTTTTTATGTTTGCTTGCACGCATGTGCAAGAAACATAGTGCCATCATCCGAGTTTTTTGGAGGTGTGTCAGCGTCTTCCAATTCAGTCAGTGTGTTTGCAGGCACAATCGCAGTTCTCCAATCACTGCTGGAGCTGTCTATGACAGCAGTTGAAAATGCAGTGGCATATAGCTGAAAGAGGGAGCTACGCTTCAATGAGCAGCATTAAGATATCGCCTGCTCATGCGTGCTCCCCCCTTATACACACACGCATGCATGCTTGTGCTGCGCCCCCACACGCACTGTTATAGCCGACGAGGTGCCCAATCCCCTGTCGGCTGTGCTGCCTCCCAAACAGAGCGTTCCGAGCCATGCTGGGTGCCCACCCCAGCATGGCAACACATCCATATGGGCGACAGGGTGCCCAATCCCCCGATCAGCTCCAGACCCCCAAAACAGCCTTGCAGCTGCCACACTGGGAGCCATCCCAGTGTGGCACAAGTCCATATGGTGACGATGGTGCCCCAATCCCTATCGGCTCCAGCCCCCAAACAGCCTTACAGCTGCCATGCTGGGAGCCCACCCCAGTGTGGCACAAGTCCGTATGGCTGACAGGGGTGCCCAATCCCCTGTCAGCTCCAGACAACCAAACAGCCTTCTATCTGCCATGCTGGGAGCCCACCCCAGCGTGGCAAACATCCCGCGTTGTCTTCCTGTTAAAAAAAAAAGACCTGTAAACAAGAAAACATTCCCTCGGCATTCACCCAGCCCACCTGTGCCCACCCACTGTGCACTCTGCCTCCCCACACGGCCCCACCCCATACTTACCTCCGGACTCTGGCACGACGATCTTCGGTGGACCAGGAACACGTCTGCACTCTTCAAAGCCAACCGCAAACCGAGGAAATGCCGGTAAGCTGTATAATGGGATAGATAGGGTTTTTTCAACTTTGCTGCGTATCTCAGGCATTTTTTGGAATTTTTGGACCAAATTTTCAACATGGGGTTTTTGGGACCCTTCTCATGAATGCGCCACTGTCATGGCATTAATCAGGCCTGAAGGGTGATTTCACAGTCACTGCATGAAATCACCTTTCGGGACTGAGTAATGAAACAACACTGCCACTGTTCATAAGGTGGGCTCTCAAAAAGCCTATGTTGAAAATTTGGTGGAAAAATTCCTAAAAATGACTGTTTTACGAGCATGCATTGCGCAGTTCCTATGCACGCTTGTAAGTTCATGAATTTTCAATATTTTCACTCCAGATTTTCAACATTGCCATTTTACCATGCCTCCTTATGAGCAGTACAGCTGTTATTTTTCACATCTTGCCCAAAACGTGTTTCTGCCCATGTAGCGCACAATGGTGCAGTTGGACTGCAAAATCAATGTATGGGACACATAAAGAAAATCACAGTGACACTGTTCATGAGCAGAGGTCTTAAAATGGCTATGTTGAAAATTTGGTGAACAAATTCTAAAATGACTGTTTTACTGAGCGTCGTGCTAGCAGTTCAACGCATCTATAAGTTTGCGAATTATGAATATTTTCACTCCAGATTTTCAATGTTGCCATTTTATTACACTTCCTTATGAGCAGCACAGCTGTCATTTTTCACATCTTGCCCCAAATGTGTTTCCGCCCATGTAGCGCACAATGGTGTGTGAAATCAGTGTATGGGACACATTAAGAAAATCACAGTGACACTGTTCATAAGCAGAGGTCTTAAAATGGCATGTTGAAAATTTGGTGACAAAAGTCCATAAATGACTGTGTTACGAGTGAGCATTGCGCAGTTTCCACGCACCATCATAAGTTCATGACTTTGTAATATTTTCAGTCCAGATTTTCACCAGTGGCATTTTTCCACACTTCCTTATGAACAGTACAGCTGTCATTTTTTGCAACATGGCCGAAATGTGTTTTCACATTTTCAGTGCAGAGATGCGTGGTTGCTGTGGGAAATCATTGTTCGGGACAGATAAAGAAAATCACAGTGACAATGTTCATGATCGGAGGTCCCAAATGCCTGTGTTGACAATCTGCTGTAGAAAATCCCCAAACTAATTACATTACGGGTGTGTGTTGCACAGTTTCTATGCACACTCGTGACTTCACCAGTTTTTTTAATATTTTTACTGCAGATTTGCAACATTGCCATTTTTACACCTCCCATGACCAGTACAGCTGTCATTTTTCACATCCTGTTCGGAATGTGTTTTGCACCTATGGTGCTAAATGCTGTAGTCGCTGTGCATAAGCAGCTTTCGGCCAACAAACTGATATTGCCACTGTTCATGAGGTGGGGGTCACAAAAAAAAAACATGTTGGAAATTTGAAGTGAAAATACCAATGAATGCCTGAGGTGTTAGGGTTTTCAACCATAATGCCCCACCCTGTAGAGAATGACAGGCATCAGGGGTGTGACTTGGGATTCTTGCCTGTAATGCTCATACCATTCCACACCCTGCAGCCAGTAAGAGGCATCGAGGTATGCCTTGGACTCTTCAGCCCCAAAGTTCACCCCATTCTCTTATACAGCACCCATCTCACCATATTTTCTGATGGAATGGGGTGTGCATAAGGGCCAAAGACCCTAAGGCACACCGTGACCGCTTGTCCAGATTCTGCAGGGGGTAGGGTGTGGTGAAATGGCATGGTCAGTTATGCCTGACAACCCAAAGGCACACCCCAATGCCTGTCACTCTCTGCAGGGTGGTGGTGAGGTTACTTCGTTCAATTACTTCACCGCCATTCCTATTATGCAGCTCTGTAACTTCTACACTACCAATGTCAATGCCAGCAAGCAAACATTTAGCATTGACAAATGCTTGTTTTAGTGTGCTACAAGATTCCTGTTGTGGCAAGTGTTACTTTAGAACATTTAAAGTCAGCAAAGGGTTTCTCTGGCTCCACACTTGGGCCTGGACAGTACAAGCATTGTCTGTCAGCTTTGATAAAAATCTCATCTGTAATCTATGCTGCTTTGGTTAGGAGCCTGAATATGAACAAGTCTGCTTTCCTTGCTGCTGGGATGCTGAATGATTTCCTGGTATATTATTTATGGTGGGTCCAACTGTTGAAGGAACTGAGAAGGGGTTAATCTGTGGCATGCATAGTATTGTCTACCTCAGCATAGCTTGTGATAGTTTGTTGCTTGTGGAGCCACAGTGGGTAGTATCCTACTTGGAGCTTAAGAGCAACTTTTCGAGTTAGTTGTTTTTCTTCTTTGCTCACCCCTGTTGTTGGTCTAAGTAGTGTAGATAAAGAAGTAGTTGTTGCCCTGTGTCATAAAATACATCTATTTCTCCCCTGCTAACCAGCCCTGTGGAATTCTCTGCCCCATCAGTTACGGGAGTGCATGACCGTGGAGGGTTTTAAGAAGGCCCTAAAGACCTACTTATGGCACCAAGCTTTTACAAATTGATTTTAGCTCAGTACTTATTATTGTGATTTTGCTGTGTTATTTATTCTTGCTGTACAGTGAGTTCTTTTTAAAAGCAGTTAATATGGGGGGTTTAATGAGACCATTAGCAGATGGTCTATAGCGGACCATTAAGGGCATTAGCAGATGCTTAGCCTAAGAACCACAAAATAAAGTCTGACCCTGCTTTTGGATCATTCAATAAGTTTCATTTGCTGCTAAGCTTTTTAATTTGTAACAGAGTGCAAGCATTTGTAAATGGTTAGTACTGTTTCACATTTATTTTTTATTGGAAGAAAAAGTATGGTCACTTCTGTATAGTGCTGCAGTGATTAAAATCAGCTGGATCCAGAAACAAATAATTACGTATTATAATAAACTATTTTTTTGTTTATACTGATTCATAGCATAATTATTTACAGCATGTCCCTTGCCAGCCCTCTCCAATGATCCTATTTGTAACATGGAGACTTAGAATTTGATGGCAGATAAAGACTACCTGGCCCACCTAGTCTGCCAATTTCCCTACCTACTGTGTAAACTCCAAATCATATTTGATTTGCAGCCTACCTGATCCTTTCTGTCCTGGCATAGTGCCTTCGACCTGTTTTGTGCATTCTTGAATTTGCCTACCCTTGTTGCCCCCACATCCTCCTCAGGGAAGCTGTTCCATGAATCCACCACCCTTTCTGTTACAAAATACCTCCTCACGTTGCCAATGAGTCTTCCTCCATCCTCCGGCCTCATATTGTGAACCCTTGTTCTTGCACATCTTTTCAGAAAAATGCTGCCCTCTTTACCTCTTTGATCCCCTTGTGGTGTTTGAATGTCTTCTCTCGCTTTCTCCCAGTGATGCCTCTCCTTATGCACCCTAGCATCACCACTGCTTTCCTCATTGCCAGCTCACATTGCTTGGCTACTTTTAGATAATCTGTTATGACTCTCTCCAGGTCTCATTCCAGTTTGGTGTTAAATATCTCTCCCCCCCCCCAGTCCTGTATTCTGCCCCAAGGTTTTTTGTTCCCCAAGTGCCTGATTTTGCAGTTCTTGGAACTGAATGTGAGTGGCCACATAGACATTAAAGAGGGCCGTCTCCAGTACTGAACTCAGAGACACCTCTCAGGTTACTCAGTTACTCCCATTTTTTCAGATTGAACTCTTTACCACCACCCTTTGTGTTCTGTTGCTAAATCAATATCTTACCTAGGCTTTCTTACAGTATGGGGAGGTGAGTATGTGCACTACATGCTACATCTTTACTATTTGTATTTACAGTATTTGCACCAGATTAAATGCTTGCTTATGTCAGGGAGGGATGGGTTGGACAACCCGGGGTGGGGGTGGTAGCAGCATGATAGCTCTGTCTACAAATCCGAAATCCTGGCTACACCCCTGGGCAATACAGTCCAGCAATTAACCTAGCTGAATTTTGTGCAGAAAAAATAATGATCTGAAATAAAAGTTTCTGTCAGCAGTAAGCATCCAAGATTTGTAAAGTCGACAGCGGTAAATAAATAAATAATCTTCATTAGCAACATTGTTGCAGAAAGGTTGGAGGTAAAGTAATGTATGCCTAATTGTGGATGATACAAAAATCTGCAACATTGTGGACACAATGGGGGGCAGTGGAAAGAATGAGTGACTATCTGAAAAAGCTGGAAGAATGTTCAAGTGAATGGCAGCTGGGTTTTAATGCAAGAAAATGCAAAATCATGCAGTTGGGGCACAGAAGCCCTGGGGCAATGTACTACTTGAGTGGGGAAGTATTAACAATCACAAAATAGGAAAGGGGCATGGGGTAATTATTTCTAATGACCTGAGGGTGGCCAAGCAATGTGATAAGGCAGTGGCGAAAGCTAGCAGGATGCTTGGGTACACAGTGAGTGGCATCATCAGCAGAAAGAGGGAGCCAGTATTACCCCTTTATAGATTACCAGTAAGACCGCACCTCAAGTACTGCGTCCAGTTCTGGAAGCCCCACCTCAGCAGGGCATAGATAGGGTGGAGGTGGTACAAAGTAGGGCTACTAAAATGGTGCAGGACCTGCATCAAAAGCGCTATGAGGAAAGACCTGGGGAACTGAATATGTATTGTCTAGAAATAAGGAGGGGAAAGGGGAGTTTAATATAAACGTTCAAATACCTCACAGGTATCAATAACGTACAGGAATGTAGTATTTTCCATAGAAAAAGATGCTCCAGGACAAAGAGTCACACTATGAAGCTGGGAGGGGGGTGTCTCAGAGGAGATGTGAGGAAACACTCCTTCAAGGAGAGGGTGGTGGACACCTCGAACAGCCTCCTAGCAGAGGTGGTGGGTGCCAAAATGGTAACTGAATTCAAGCATGCATGGGATAGTCACAAGGGGACCTCAGAGTAAGGCAAAAGAGGAAGAAGACCGGAGATCGAGTAGGATCTGTGGTGGCACAGTATGTAGGGAATATAAGGTAGACTAGATGGGCCAAGAGGTCATTTTCTGACAGCAACTTCTATGTTTCAATGTTTCTATGAAAGAGGACTAGTCCCCGTACTGATCCCTGAGGCACCATGCTGATCACACTCCCTTCCTTGGAGTGAACTCTGTTTACCACCACCCTCTGTCTCCTATCTCCTAACAAATTTCTTATCCAGTTTATCACCTTTGGACCCACTTCTAAGCTGCCCAGCTTGCTTACCAGTTTCCTATGTGGAACGGTGTTGAATTTCTTATTGAAATCTAGGTAAGCCACATCCACTGCTTCACCCTAATCTAGTTCCTTTGTTACCCAGTCAAAGAAATCTGATCAGATTAATTTGACTGACCTCCTCTCAGTGAAACCATGCTGTCTTGTGTCTTGAAACCCACTGAATTTAAGATATTCCACAATCCTTTCTTCAGCAGTGATTCCATTAACTTTCCCAACAACAATGTCAGGCTGATTGGCCTATAATTGCCAGCCTCCTCCATGCTACCATTTTCTTGTAGTGAAATATAGAAACATAGAACATAGAAACATAGATTTGATGGCAGATAAGGACTGCTTAGCCCACCCAGTCTGTTCATTTCCCTACCTATTTGATAAACTGTAGATCCTAGTTAACCAATAGCCTACTTCTTCTACCCTCGTCAGAATGGCCATATGTCTGTCCCATGCATTCTTGAACTCTCATACTGATTTTGACCAGACCTCCTCAGGAAAGTCATTCCATGCGTCCACCACCCTTTCCGTGAAAAATACTCTCGTGTTGCCCTGAGCCATCCCCTCTTTATCTTTAGATTGTTCCCCCTTGTTCTTGCACATCTCTTTTTCTGAAAGATGCTGCCCTCTTGGACTTTGTTGATTCTCTTGAAGTATTTTAAAGTTTCTATTATGTCCCCCCTCTCCTTTCTTACTTTGAGGGTATACATATTAAGCTCCTTTAGTCTCTCTCTCTTCATATGGCTTCCAGTGCAAACCCTGCACCATTTTACTTGCCTCCTCTGGACTACCTCCATCCTGTCTATGTCCTTGTGGAGATGGGGTTTCCAGAACTGCATGCAGTACTCCTGATGGGGTCTCACCAACTGTCTATACAGAGGGATAACAACTTCTTTTTTTCTACTGGTGATTTCTCTCCCTATGAATACCAGTATCCCCCCAGTGCTCCTTACTGCCTTCTCACATTGTTTGCCTACCTTTAGGTCATCTGATATGACTACCAGGTCTCATTCCATTTCTGTTGTTGTTAGTACCTACCCCCCCACCATGGTGTACTCTTCCCCTGGGTTTTTGTTTCCCAGGTGCATTACTTTGCACTTCTTTGCACTGAATCAAAGCTACCATACTTTTGACCATTCCTCCAACCTTGCCAAGTCCCTTCTCATCTTTTCCACCCCCTTGTGTATCAGCCCTGTTGCAGATCTTTGTGTTATCACAAATAGGCATACTTTCCTTCCTGTCCCTCTGTAATGTCACTTATAAAGACAGTAAAAGGATCAGTCCCAGTATTAAACCCTGTGGTACCCCATATTGACCCCCCTTTCTTTGGAGTGGACTCTGTTTACTATTACCCTCTGTGTTCTGTTGTCCAGACAATTTTTTATCCATGCTATCACCCTGGGACCCACTCCCAGGCCGGCTAACTTGCTTATTAATCTTTTATGTGGGACTGTGTCAAATGCCTTGCTAAAGTCTTGGTAGGCCATGTCCACAACTCCTCCCTCATCTACTACATTAGTCACCAAGTCAAAGAAATCTATTACATTTGTCTGACATGACCTGGGCCTCTGGAAAATTGCAGAAAAAGTTACCCAAAACTGTGGAGCTTTTTGCAAAAATTGTGGGAAAATTGCGGAACACTACTATAGACCATGTGTGCTTCACAATTAATCTTTTACTGTTTTCTGCAGCATGTATTAGTCAGTAAAAACTGCTAAATGAATACACTGCCACTTGAATCTGTTTTAAAAATGAAGAAAAGCTTATGTTGCTAAAATGAATACTAAACTGGTAAACTCATTGCCTATCTTCCAAAATTTGAAAACATCTGCCTCATGCAGTGCTAACTAGATTCTATAAAGTGAGTCACAACAGATCAGTATTAAATAAATCCAGAATAAACAAATTTTATTTTTCTGGATATAGAATAATGAGGCATGATCAACAGCTGTTTACAGTGCTCTGTCAGCTGTTCAGCCACTTCGTATAAAAAAATAAGAGAGAGTGGCTAATAACTGAGTTTTAGTAAACTGTTGTTAAAGTGTTCAATGTTCATAATTTGCACTGTACACTATTTTGAAATCACATATTTAAACATTAAATCTGGGGGTTATTGGGGCTGGCAGTATAGACTAGAGGTTAGAGTAACAAAGTGTAAATGAGCTTGGGACATCTAGCAGACCTGAGTTTGAGTTCCACAATCTCCCTTGCATACTGTGTAACTCTAAGCAAGTCACTTAAAGGGCACTATCAGCTTTGCCCCTCAGTTTTGCCTCAATTTGAAATAATGATTTCACAAGCATACCCCTACCAATATGAGAGTAAAATGCAGCTACATAAGCAAAAACTCAACTGGTTACCTGTTTTCGTAAAAAGGCATTACTTCAGATTAATTTCGCCAGCAAACCCCGCCTCGAAGAAGATTCCATGCGACGGTGATTCGATGCACGGTGCCGAGTGCATTTTTATGGTTCCCATTAGAAAAATAGATCATTTAGTAGAACTCGGTAATACAAAGTGCTGCTGGTATTTAAACTTATACCCGAGCACGGTTCAGCAAGTAAAACACTTTCAAACTGTAGCACCGAAATCCCACACATGCGCAATAGCAGCACGTTCTTGCACATGCGCGAGATCTTTTCCTCCCGCTGCTATTGCGCATGCACGGGATTTTGGTGCCAGAGTTTGAAAGTGTTTTTTTGCTGAACCGGTGCTCGGGTTTAAGTTTAAAATACCAGCAGCACTTTGTATTACGGAGTTCTACTAAATGATCTATTTGTTCTAATGGGGACCATAAAAAATGCACTTTGGCACCACAACACTACATGCGTTTCTCGCATGGAATCTTCTTCCGTGGGGCGGGCTTGCTTTTAGTGTAAATTTATCTGAAGTAGTGCTTTTTATGAAAACAGGTAACCAGTTGAGTTTTTGTTTATGTAGCTGCATTTTACTCTCATATTGGTAGGGGTATGTGCTTGAGAAATCATTATTTCAAATTGAGGCAAAACCGAGGGCAAAGCTGACAGTGCCCCTTTAACATCCTCAGTGCTCCTGGGTTTCCCATAAAAACAGGCATTTTTGCCTAGTGGGCCTTATCCAGTTACAAAAAAATACCAATATATTTTTACTGCATCATACAGTAGTCAGGGTACACTGTCATTTACCTTTGTTTTACTCAGGCTGCAATGATTTTTGTTTAGTTAAAGATAAATGTTCAGATACATACATTTAATGTGTTTTATAAGCTATTTTTTTAGACTTTAGTTGGGTTTTTATTGTAGTCATTCCATGTGAGCATCTAGGTTGTAGATTGCTAAGCATGGGGTCATTGTTACCTACTAGCTTGTTCAAGTTTATAATCAGCAGGCCATCCAAATCCTCATCTGTTTGAATCCAAACTAGTCTGAATGAAAGTATGCTCACAAAGAAAAATCTGCCCTACCACTTACAGAAAGGCTTCATAGTAAGCATCCCAATTAGTTGAATGGGATAATTTGCACCTTTTCTCCCATCTCCTGTTTCAGTCTCTGTGACACTAGAAAGTTTTCTGATAGAGTGCTTCAACACAAATCAAATGTTAAATGTTTAAGTGTACTCATGCTTGGCCAGTGGAATTTGAAACCAAGCAAGACAAGGATTCAATAGAAAACAGTGTCGACAAAACCCTTCCCTACGTTGCATTGTATTGTTTCAGTCAAACCTAAGTCTGCATGCAAAATTGTCAATATATTTGAGAGTATGTTATTAAAATGTTAATACTTTTACATAGTTCAATGTAAAACCTCAAAATTGCAAGAAATTGTGGAACATATCAGTTTTGTGGAGAATGGGGAAATTGCAGATTCCTTGACAAAATTGCAGGTGCAATTTTCCAGTGACTGGACATGACCTTCCCACTGTGAATCCATGCCACCTTGGGTCCTGTGCCCCACTGACCTCTAGGTACTCAACAATTCTTTCTTTCAGATGTGATTCCATCATTTTCCCTACCACTGAGGTCAAACTAACAGGTCTGTTGTTTTCTGCCTCTGCTTTGCCCCCACTTTTGTGAAGGGGAATCACATCTGCCCCTCTCCAGTTCTCAGGTACCACACCATCCTCCCATGATTTATTAAAAAGGGTAGTCAGTGGTATCACTAGTTCTCACCTTAGATCTTTTAGAAGTCTGGGGTGAATCCCGACAGACCCCATTGCTTTGTCCACCTTCAGTTTTGGGAGTTCTTTCTGGACCCTTTCTTCTGTGAATGGACTGGTATCGACCCCCACCCCCGATCCAGAGTGCTTCTATTGATTGGTTTAGGTACCTCACCCTGCTCTTCTTTTTGTGAATAGTGAGCAGAAATATTCATTCATTATCCCTGCTTTTTCACTGTCACACTCTTCCTACCCACCATACACTTTATTAAGCCTCACTATATTTCCCTTGGTCTTTCTCTGCTCCCTAATGTACCTATAAAAGGTTTTATCCCCCTTCATAACTGAGTTGGCTATCTTTTCCTCGGTTTGGACCTTTGCTGTTCTGACTGCCTTCCCAGTTTCCTTTGGCTTTAACTGGTACAGTTCTCTGTCCTGCTCCTTCTGTATTTCCTTATACTTCTGAATGCTGTCTTTTCTCCCTTACCTTCTTTTGAGAACAATAGTGTTTTCCATCGCTTTTGATTTATTTGCTTCAGACAAAGGCTTGTTGCCTCTTTGATGGCAGTTCTGATTTTTCCTCATTGTTCCTCCACCCTCCCTTTTGCCCATTTGCTGGTGCTTTTCTGAGGCACTCTCATTTTGCCAAAGTCAACCCTCTTAGAGTCCAGTACCCTCACTTTTGCATGACTTGAATCTATGGCTGTGTTTATCGTGACACACACTGTTTGGTGGTCACTTGTTTTCAGATGTCTACCCACTTATAAATCTAAGATCCTGCCTCCATCCCCATTTGATAGTACCAGGTCTAAGTTTGCTCCCTCCAGAGTGGGTTATAACACTAGCTGTCTGAAGTATGCCCCCTGTAGGGACTACATCCACCTTCCTTCAGTCCTCCAAAACCACTCCTGTTTTGAGTTAGCTCTTACATAGAACTGTCAGAGATGCAGCCAGTATTTCTCTGAGATCCCTCAATACCCTTGGATGTACCCCATCTGGCCCCATTGCTTTATCCACCTTCAGATTAGCAAGTCCTTTCAGGACTCTCACTTCAAAAAAGAACTAATGTCCATCTCTCTCCCTCCAAAGTTTTTATTTCCTTTTTGTGTCCCTCCCCATTTCATTGCTCTGTGAACACTGCACAAAAGTATTTGTTCATGATGTTTGCCTTTTCCTGGTCCCCCTCTGCACAGCCCCCCTTCCCTTTGTGTTCTTACAATCTCACCCCTGGTCTTCTTCATTTCACTTACATATCTAAACAAGCATTTGTCAATGCCAGATGTTGTCTTGCTGGCGTTGGCACTGGTAGTGCAGGAGATAGAGAAATGCATAATAAGAATGGCAGTGAAGTAAGGAACCGTGTCAACCCCACCCACCCTGCAGAGACTGATAGGCATTGAGGTGTGTCTTGGGTTGTTGCTATAATGCTCATGCCATTTCACCTCATCCTACCCTGCAGACTCTGAAAGGGTGTTGCATTGTGCCTTGGGGTCATGGACATACGTTCACCCCTATTCCATAAGTAAAATACATTGAGGTGGGTGCAGCACAGGAGAATGCAGTGAACTTTGGGGCTGAAGAGTCAAGAGCACACCTTGATGCCTGTCACTGTGGCTGCTGGTTGGGGTTGGGGTGGAGCAGCATGAGCATTACAAGCTGACAATTCAAAGGCACACCCCTGATGCCTGTCAGTCTCTATAGAGTGGGACGTTATGGTTAGAAACCCTAACGCCCTGGGTGTTTGTTGGTATTTGCACTCCAAATTTCCAGCATGGTGTTTTGGTGACCCCAACTCATGAAAGCATTTAGGACCTCCGCCTCAATAACAGTGGCACTGTGATTTTGTTAATCTGTCCCGGACATTGATTTCCCATTCTGTGCCAGAGAATGAAATGATCTATGTAGAGGTGCTTATTATTTATTGTTATTAATATCTCTGTGATTGTGTTGTTATATTAGTTTGCTTTTTAATTAATGTTATATGGAATATGCAGTAACAGGAGCATCTTGTAAATAGGACTTTGTCCTAATGATGTAAATAATGTCAACAATTCCTGTATAAAAATAAAGGTTTTTACTACTAGATGTGCAAAAACGCATTTCAGACAGAATGTGAAAATTGAGGGCTGTATCATTCATAAGGAGGTGTGAAGAAATGGCAAAGTTGAAAATCTGTAGTGAAAATATTAAAAATTCTTGATGTTATAAGTGTGTGCGAAACTGCACAATGCAAGCTAATAACATAGTCATTTGTGTATATTGTCCCGAATTTTCAACATGGGGCATTTTGGGACCTCCGCTCAAAAACAGTGTCACTGTGAGTTTCTTAATCTATCATAAACATTGATTTCCACAGCAACCATTGTGTGACAGATGTGTGAAAACACATTTTGGGCAGGATGTGAAAAATGACAGCTGTACTGTTCACAATGAGGTGTAAAAAATGGCAATATTGAAAATCTGGAGTGAAAATATTAAAAATTCTTGAACTTATGAGAGTGCATGGAAACTGCACAATGCACTCTTGTAACACAGTCACTTTTTTGAATTTTTCACCAAATTTGCAACATAGGCTTTTTGGGAGCCCATCTAATAAACAGTGACGCTGTCATTCCATTAATCAATCCTGAAAGGTGATTCCGCGCAGTGACTGCGAGATCACCTTTTGGGACTGAATAATGACATGACAGTGACTGAATTCATGAGGTGGGTATCAACAACTCCATGTTGAAAATTTGGAGTCAAAAGTCACAAAAATGGCCAAGATATCCACCTAAGTTGACCCCCCATTGATGCCATTATACAGCTTACGGCATTTCTTCAGTTCGCGTTGGCTTTGAAGAGTGCAGACATGTTCCCCACCACTGAAAATCATTGCGCCCAGGCTCTGCAGGTAAGTATGGGGTGAGGGGTGCAGGGAAGATAGGTGCACAGAGGGTGGTGCAGGTTGGGGAGGGCACCAGAGACAAAGAGGGACCATTTCTCTTTTACTGGTTCATCTTGGCACACTGGTGTAGGTTCCAAGTGTTCCACCTTTAGCTGGGAGGGGGACTACAGAGCCAATGGGTTTTGGGCCCCAGTTGACACTGAAAATGTGTCTGTGTTTGGGGGGCACATAGTGCTGAGGGGGATTGGGCTCCCCCCTCAGCAGACAAATTAAAATAGGGGAACATTATGCCAATGGGGACTGGGCTCCCCTGTCTGCAAAAGAACTGGGGAGGGGGCATGCCAACAGGGGAATTGGGCACCCCTGATGTCGGCTTTCAGGCGGGACTGTGAGAGGTTGATGGCAACAGCTGCTACCATGTTTACTGAAATGTTACACCAGGCAGGCACGCCCTGCAATGACGGGTCGCTTCCTCATTGCAGTGGCAAAATGTTTCATGTTGGTGCACACTTTGCAGTGCTGTCATAGACGAGTGTGCTATTTCATTGGTACCACAGATCCCAGCCCATAAAAGCAGTGGCCCATTTGTCACAACACAACCGCACCTCCAAACCTGCTACTCTAGCTACTACAATATGTTGTTTACGCTGTGCAAGACAACATAAACATGTATTGCCCTCTTCATTCCCTCCAGGGCTATTTTGTCTTCAGTTTGTACCTTTGCACTCCTTACTGCTTTCCCTGCTTCCCTCTGTTTCCAAATACACCTCCTATTCTCCTCCTCTGCATCTTCTTATACCTTCTGAATGCTATCCTTTAACATTTACCTTTTCATCCACCTCTTTTGAGAACCATAGCAGTCTCTTTTCCTCTTGCTTTTTCTCACTTGTTTGACTTAAAGGTTTGTTGCCTTTACTATGCTCCCTTTCATCCTTATCCACTCTTCCTCCAGCCCACCCAGGTCAGCCACCCTGCTAGGTCATCTCTGAGGCATTCACCAATTTTTACAAAATCTGCACTCCTGAAGTTCTGCTATTGTGTGGTCAAGTCCACAGCTGTCCTTATATCCAACCATATCATAGAGTGGTCACTGGTTCCCAAGTGGCCTCCACCTTGACGCTCATACACTGTCCCTTTAGTGAGTACCAGGTCTGGTATTGCCTCAATGCAAGTAGGTTCACTAACTAGTTGCCTGAGAAATGCCTCCTGCAGAGAGTCCAGGATGTTCCTGGTTCTAGCTAAGCCACTGCTGTGAGGCTCCAATCCACATCTGGCGGATGAAGTCTCCCACTTGACATCCAATTCAGATGACAATGGAGAAGAAACCACTGTGGACAGACTACCACAGGTGCTGTATGATGCACATGACATGACACTGTAGTGTACTGGAACAACATAGGTCTGTCCCTACCACAACCAGACAGATTCATATACATAGTCTCAAGCATGTGGCACAACTGATCAGATCATTAATGATAGGTGTAACAACTGGGGCTGTGAGCAATATTACCAATTCCATAGTGAATCAGGTCAGTAACACAGGGGACATGCCTCTGCATAAAGTAAAGCATGCCACAGTGCAGTATACACACACAGGGCAGCATGCCTCCCACAAGGAGGTGCACAATAGTAGACTGCACAGACCATGATACACCACTGTGTCACTGGTGGGACAGAGCCTCAAGTGCAGAGTGATTGTTTCCAACTACAACTACATAGGTGATGCCCCCACAGGCATGCCTGCAGCATGGAGAATCACACATGGGCATCTGTCTCCCCAGCTGCAGAATCATGCAGCATAGTACAGACATGCAACCCCGAGTGCAAAACACACAGTCCAGGACACTTACATGAATAGCTGTCTGTAGACTGGCAATGCTGTGCCTCATGACATCTTGGTGATTCCTATGGCCAGTCTGTCTGCACCACTACTGTACCTGGGCCCTGGTCTGACCCTGCTGGCTGCTAAGATCTGTGAAGGAGGACAAAGGAGATGTGATCAATAGCACGCAGTAGAACACATTGCACAATACCATAAACCCTGAACAGTACATACCCATATTCTGGTACTCTGCACCAGCTGATACATGTGCATGGAGTGGATAGATAGGACCATGCGGGGCTATGTCTCACCACTGTGATCAGCTGTGGCACCAGACACAGACAGGTGGGCCATGACCTTATTGGAGCACGAATGTCACATCCCACTGTTGCAGGTATGGCCTAGCACAGTGTATGACAGACAATATCATACCCCTATACATCCATCCTCCCCACTCCTGCACAACATACCCATACATGCCATACATGCCAGCTGCAGACCATGTACACTTCATAGTATGCAGTTTGATACACGGTGCACCAGATATCATACAATAGGGGCACAAGAAGCATACCTGTTCAACAGTAGAGGAAGGACACAGTACTGTAGGTGTATGCCAACACAGTTGCAGTACAAGACTGGGCCACCCTGTGAAATATAATAGTATACCATGCATTGCCTGGCATTCACATACCGGCAACAATGCTGCATAACACAGACTGTGTACACAAAACTGATGGTGACCCCATCCAAATGCTGTTGGGTACACCAACCAGCAGAGCTACAGTACATGCAGAACACATGTTACATCCTCCCTGAGTACTTGACAATATGCATTTACCTGTCTAGTATACATACCTGGTTAACAAAAGCTATATAAAATGAATACATACATTAACCAGTCATCCACCCAGACACTGCAGCTGTGTCTCTTTGGTAACATAAAACTGAGCAGCCATGGCAGCTACACACCTCAGGGATCCACAGCAGGTTCTTTTTTGTTTAAGCAAACTTTGTTAAAAAACACCAATATATAATAACAAACAATTAACAAAATACATGCTAAAATGAGAAAACATGAAGGAAAAAAAAGGGCAACCCCCACTGCCAAACCCAGCCAACCCCCCCCCCCAAAAAAAAAAGGTCTCTGGAGTAGTGGGGAGAGGGAGCATACAAACAGAACCATAGCAAGGAATATATTAAGAGGTAGTGACACACCCCCAGGGTGGACAGCCAAATATCCAAAGGGGCTCAACCATTAAGATATTTAATTTATTTATTTATTCAATTATTGGATTACAATAATTATGAGATGATAGCTCATTCACAAAGGTTTCACATCAGAGTAAACATCATTCAGACAACAGTAGAAAAAGACTGGTACAAAGAACATCTAACAAAGAGTAAGTAGATCATGCACATTAAAACAGACAATAAAGAATCAGCCAAAGTTGACCTTGTTAGGTTGCATGGTGGGTGAAACACGGAGTAAGTAGGATATGGAAGCAGGATGGAGGTACAGAGAGAGGTACGGGGGAAGGGTAGGTGAGGCAAGTAGGACAAATGGTGTTGGAAGGAGGCTGGGGAGTAAGTCTAATAAGGGTGGCAGGCACAGCTGCAACGTGTGGTAAGGTGTTGGCAGAGTTTTCTCTTGAAAGGTCTGTCGTAGGGTCATGGAATCAGCTTCTCTACTGAACACCCTGAAGGTCTTATACTTTCCCTTGCCATAAAGCAACTGACCTTCCTATCTAACCAAAGTCATCCCTAGTGGTGGGCTTTATACAGTTTTAGGCATGACATCACAGTCAGCTGATCAGGTCATTTATCTATTATCCCTTTATTTCCCTGACTTGGCTGTTGTGATATAGCATGACTATCTGCTATCTGCTGGGCATAACATTCTCTAATATACCATGAAATGTACATACAAGGGGAGTCCTTCTATATTATAAAAAAGGCTTAATTGTAGCAGGGTAACTCATTATAGAGGTTAAGCCCCTCACTTCTGTAGTGACCTCACTAGGTAGGGTTCTTATAAAAACAGTCAGACTGTGGGCTGCCAGCCCTATAACAACATCCCTCCAGCATCACAGGTAACAGAATCTTTATATACATATAAAACAGCATAGTGTAGCCTGCTGTGATATCTGGGATAGCAAGGAATGGAAGAATGAGGAGCGCTCCTCTTCTCCTTCTCCTGCTAACTCAGTAACTGCAGAAAACATACTCTACTATTGTTAAATTTCTCCGATTTTGTGTGATTATTATCTTTTTCATTTTCTGTCACACAACACCAAACTCTCCTGCCTTCTCCCAGGACAGACAGTTTCTAAGTTCAAAGGCTCCTAATTTTAAAAAGCACTTTACCTAGTTCTTGTCCTTTACCAATGGCCGAAATCTCCAGCCATCGGGTTAACTTTTCATTTTGACCCTTCTTTCAAACATGGGCCAGTTTTCACGATTATCATAAACAACCTCCATTTATGGAGGGGGGAGCTGGAAGCATTAAAACAGCTTCCTTAGCAAGCCTAGTGAGGCTTTTCCACCTCTGGTCTGATACCAGGTTGTTTGGAGGCTTTTGCTGTCTCCTGGAAGCAGGTGCATGGTGCGCAGAGTTCACAGGGCTAAGAATGAGAGAGCAAGAGAGAGAGAGAGAGAGATAGAGAGAGAGAGAGACAGAGGGTTTAAACACAGCAACACTGTTACTTACAAGAAAGACCCTCTCTTCTCTGTTCCTGTACTCTGTCCTTGTCTTTTTGCCTTCTGTTCCATTTATTTTAGTCCCTTCCTCTGAGGGCTAGGGCACTTTATTTTAATAAAGGAGACTTCCCTTTCCCTTTTTCATCTTTAGGGATGCATAACTTCCATTTTCTAATAACGGGGTGGCTTCTTTAGCAAAAGTGAAAGATTTTGCCACCCTGCTGTATACTGCGCCAAAGCAAGAGAGAGAGAAAGAGAGAGAGAGAGAGAGAGAGAGTGAAGAGCGAGCTCGCTCCTCGGCTTTGCTTTTTTATTCTCTCACTGTCTCCTTTATTGTCTTTAGACCCCTTTGGGTATTTTTCATCAGATGGGGAACCAGGAAAAACAAATTAGAGACATGAAGTGGCAGCAGGGAAAAGTAAACATTTACTGCTCTGTATCATAATTCATTCATAATGCTTAATACTTCCTTGGAGTCTGAATTTTCTCCATTTCACAACGGAGCAGCTCTTTTTAGCTACATGCATGTATTCTCCATGGCTTGGCTGACTAAATACATTTTATTTCAGGAGAGCCAGCAAGCCAGGAGACTTCCCTACTATTATTTTAATATTAATTTTTTTTTTCATAAGAGGGTCAGAGGAAATCACCAAGCGGCAGCAGAGGAAAGAAAACTATCTGCCGCCGTGACTAACAATTCTGTTTCATTGCAAGTTTCAAATATTACAAATACCAATTGCCAGTTCTGTTACATTTTAACTCTCTTCCAGAAAATGCAAGCATGTCCTAAAGCCCAAGACAGCTAGGAGAAGATGTCTTCTTTTTGGGCAACTAATAAAACAAAATCTAAGATTCCCTAGAGTTGCTCATTATTACAAATCCTGTTTCTTTACGCAACTCTAATTCCTATTCATTTTTTTGTCCACCTTTCTAAAAAGGTCTTTGAAAGTCACCATATTGAATAACCCCCTCTTAACATATGGTTAATTCCAATATTTTAAATATTACAAATCTGCACTCTATTTATTTATAAGCACTAAATGTTAAGGGGGGTCAGGAAAGACCTTCACATTTGTCTCCCTACCAGGGTTACTGGGGTACACACCAAGACAGGTGTCACCCTGTCACAAGGTCCAAGCTTAGGTTCAGTCATAATGTCATAGGGGAGGTCATTTAACCAATAGGGCACGCAGTAGGCAAAGGACTGCTGAGCTTGTAATGTTTGTCAGAAAGGTGCTTGATGAGAATGTTTGGCCATACCTCATGTGCGACATGGATTGGTTGATAGATTAAGAAGGTTCTGGATGGCTGGAGGGGTTAAACCTAGGCAGGTTTTCTTCCCTAGGAGACAGACCTGGTATTTCACCCTGCCATTCAAGTGCAGCCAGTTTGTCTGGGCATATAAATCACAGGTATGAGT
The DNA here is from genome assembly GCA_016271365.2 of Neoceratodus forsteri. Lineage (NCBI taxonomy): Eukaryota > Metazoa > Chordata > Ceratodontiformes > Ceratodontidae > Neoceratodus > Neoceratodus forsteri. Next base: position 1,322,178,106 of record CM028132.1, read on the forward strand.
GAGTCTGTGTACTTCAGTTATTAGCCTACAGGATTTATTAAGTGCTGTGTTGATCCTTTTAAGAGTTGTGCATTAGATGCAGTACCATACACCACTAATCCGTAATCAATAATAGAGATAACTGAGCTATTCACTGTGAGTTGAAGCACATCTGAGGTCATACAATGTATGTGCCTATATAGGAGACCAGTCCTAGTGTTAAATGCTTTTAAAACATAGTCCACATGGTTGGCAACAGACAGGGAGCTGTTGAGAGTTACTCCAGGATATTTAAAGAGTTCACTTGTTCTATCAGGGTATTATAGCTGTTCCAAATAGTTAATTGATGTGCTTTATTGTTGTGGGTGTTAGCAAATCACATAACCTTCAACTTTTTATAGTTCATCAGAAGTTTGTGCTCTGAGAACCAGGCCTCGACAGCTGAGAGGTTTTGTTGAAGTTGGGTTTACAGAAGGTGCAGGTCAGGCTTACTGCTAAAAATAATATCATCGTCCACTAGAGGAGTATGTTATCTTTGCTGGCACAGGGAAAATGGTTGAGGAAAAGACTAAAGAGTAGGGGGCCTAAGATCAATCCTTGTGGGACACCTGTGTGCATTTGTCTGCTGTCCAGGAGGATTCTATTAATTTTGACCTGCTGGGATCTGTTGCTAAGGTAACTTTTGAACCACCCCACAGCTTCAGTTGAGAGCCCAGTGGCAGAGAGTTTGTCAAGCAGTATGGTGTGGTTGACAGTGTCAAAGGCTTTAGCGAGGTCAATGTATATAGCCTCCACTAGCTGACTTCAGTCTAGAGCACCATGAATGAAGCCAGTGTACTCAAGCAGTGCTGTGGTGGTACTGAGTGCCTTTTGGAAACTATGCTGTTGCAGACATTGGCTTTGATACTTCTCAAGATAATCAACCAATTGTTCAGAAACAATGCACTCCAGTGCTTTGGAAGGGGGGGTAGGATTCATATGGGATGATAGTTAGTATGGATTGTACAATCACTGCTTTTGTGGACTGGTGTGACCATAGCAGCTTTCCATCTCTAAGGGAATTGTGCAAGACATAGGAATATGTTTAGTAGTTTAGTCAGAGGGGATAGTACCTCATCCAAGGTAAGGAAGATTAGTTTGAGATCTAGGGAGTCACTTGATTTGCCTAGTACTCATTGTAGATATTTTCTAGCCTCAGCCTTGGAGATTTTCTTGAAATAGAAGGGGGAGGGGTGCCGGCGAGCCAGCTCTGCTTGCTGCAGTGCTGTTCTAGGTTACATCATGGAAGTGGGGGGAGTATGCTGCTGAGGTCAGAGAAGGTGACATTTAATGTATCTGCAATTATCTGGTGGTCTTGGTGATTTCACCATTAACTGCAAGCATGGAAGGTGATTTTTTTTCTGGTTTTGCCTGTAAGGTCTTTTAGGCTGTCCCAGAATGTTCTGCCATCCCTCCAGGAGTTTCTGAGGCCATCCTTGAAGTAGAAAATTTTGGCAAGATAGACAACCCAAGTGCAGGTGTTTCTAGCCATTTTGTGTTGCTGGATTTCTGCCTGTTTTCCAGTGGGCCAGGCTCATTGCCACAAATGATCCCTGGTGGTCATGAGGCAGAGTAGAGATGAGGTGAACCAAGAATTGTTTGTGTCCTTTAGTTTGCATTTTCTTCTAGAGGCATGGATATCACAGGTTTCATTGAATGTTGAGATAAAGTATTCTAGTGCTGGTCCACATCTTGGAAGGAGTTAATGGGGACCAGTAAATTTGTTTAAAATAGGATTTGAGAGGTTTGAGCTGTCCTTTCTTCAGGAATTACCCAGTGACAGTTTTAGCGGGATGCTTAGGGGCTTTATTGGACCAGTGGCATGGGATTGGGGAGTGGTCACTAACTGAGTCAGGAAGGACGGTGGTGTCAGAAATTCTCTCTGGGTGATTTATAAGTATCCAATCAAGCAGTGTAGTGGAGTCAGTGCAGTAGTTGACCCTAGTGAGGGTGTCTACAATTTGGGAAACATTGATGGTGGAGATGGCATCTTTGTAGGGGGCTGCCTCAGCTGACTGCCAATTTACATTAAAGTCACCTAGCAATACCACCTCTGAATTTTGGGGCAGGCTGCTTAAGTAGTCAATGACCTGATTAGAGTCATTGGCCTGTTCTCTCAGAGGGATGTCAACTGAGACAACTGTGAGCTATTTACTATGGGCTTCTAACAGTACTCTGATTGCTAGGACCAGTATGTTTTTCCCGGTATCTAACTGGGGAAGGGCATGGCCTTGGAGATTATCTCTAAGATGAACTGCACAACCTCTGTCCCTTTTGCCCAGTCTCTCCTGCCTAAAAAGGGTGTATCCATTAAGGATTAAGGCTGAGTTGAAGATCTTTGGTGTGAGCCAGGTTTCCACCACGGAGCGCACATCGGGACTGTGTTGATTTACTCACATTTAGAGAACATCAGTTTTGGACAACAGACTACAGATGTTAATAGATGTCAATTTTAGGGTTCCGTGGTTATTTCTGCAGCACAGCATCTGTTGCACTGGGCCAGAATTGGAATGGATGTTGTCAGACAGAAGCAGTAGCAGCAGGGTTGACCACAACAGAAGGTGTTTAAGTATTCTGAGATTTGCAGCAAGTTTACGTCTGCTTACTATCCCATACTTTTTAGGCTTGATGACTTGGTCAAGCAGGGGAAAAGAACTATGGTTAGTTTGTTAGAGAAATTGAACAGACACATGTTGGGGTTGGTAGGTCTGAGATACAGTAGGTGTCTACTAGTGCTGGGCAGACTGTTCCCTCCAAGATCAACCCCACAACCATGGACCTGGATAAATATGGACCTCACCCCATAAGTCCAGTTTTGGATCCGTGGAAGTGCCATTTATTGCCATTTGTATTGTTGCTATGGGGATGCCGTGTACGCTCGCTTCCATGGCAGCATCCAATGGGCAACAGATGGACACATCATACACTCATGGCATATAACTGTGCTGAGTGCATAATGTGGCCCAAATGAGAGGAGGATGGTCAGAGGAGCACCTTGCTCACTAGCTGCAGCAGAGAGCTGCCAGAAGATGGTGCCAAAAGAAAAAAAAACATAAATATAAAAAATATACATTTTGGAGAGGAGGAAGAGAAACTAGGCGGAAGTTCTTTTCACAGAAAGGGTGGTAGATGCATGGAACAGCCTTCAACAGGAGGTGATGGCTATGAATACAGTGCAAGGCTTCAAAAAGCATGGGAAAGGCGAAGGGAGCAATACAGATAAATATGAATAAACAAGCCATTGACAGAGTAGAGACTTATGGCACATTCATCAGGCTGAAAATAATGGTCAGACTAGATGGGCCAGGTGGTCCTATCTGCTGTCAACTCTATGTTTCTATGTTAGGAGAGAAAAAAATTACTGGGAGGGGACTGACATCAGGGAAGGTGACAGGTCGGGACTAGAGAAAGGAGGATTCTGGAGGGACTGGGAAGATAATGGTGGCCTCGGTGGCTGCTGGGGAGGAGACAAAAGGCAGGCAGTGTAGCAGTGTGACTGTGTACATTAACAGTACAGGCTGGCAAAATCTTTGATTTGTGCCATTCCAGATCCAGAGGAGAGAGGGAGAGAGGGAGAGACTACTGGGGGCCCAAAATAAATTTTACAGTTACAGAAAATCCAAAATGAAAGTTTCCCTTTTCGCTTCTTGACCTCAGTTAGTGTAGCTGTACATGAGAAAAGGCAGGCTAGCAAAATATTTGACTTTTGCTATTCCAGATACAGAGGAGGAGGAAGAGACTACTGAGGGCCAAGAGAAATTTTGCAGTTACAGAAAATCCCAACTAATTTTTTTTTCCTGGCTTCAGTGTGGCCATGTGTACAGAGCAAGGGCAACCAGCTGGCAAAATAAATCTTTGACTTGTGCCATCCAGAAGGGAGAGAAATCAGAGAGTGACTGCAGAGGGGCTCATCAGAAATGTAATAGTCCCAGAAATCCCAAATAAATGTTTATTTTCCTGGCTTCAGTGTGGCTGTGTGTACAGTACAGGGCAAGGGCAGCAGGCTGGCAAAATAAATCTTTGACACTGGTAGCACAACAATTTATAAATATGATACAGCAAATTTTGACTAAATGAGAGGAGAGATGGCAAAATGGAATTGGCAATTAAATTTTGAAAACCTAACTTTATTGGGCATGTGGGAAAAGTTAAATAGTAAAATCTGCTCATTAGTCCATAAGTATGTACCCACCATAAATAAATATAATGGGTCAAAAAAACCTCTTCCCCCATGGTTGTCCCCATCAGCTAAGAAATTAATCAAACATAAGAACAAAGCTTATACAAAGGCCAAACAGAGTGATGATATTATATGCAGGGAACAATACAAAAACTGCCTAAGGAACACTAAAAAGGGCATTGCCTTAGCAAAAAGAAATTACAAGTACGAATTAGCTACTAAGGTTCAGGATAATTATAAATCCATTTATTCTTATATTAACAGTAGAAGGGGAGGCAGTGGTACTATTAGTTCCATAAAAGACCCCGATGGCAATCTGATTTCAGAAAATCATGAGATGGCGTAACTATGCAATAAATATTTTTCTTCTGTCTTTAATAAGGGGTCACAAACAAAAAATTATCAGGATAGAACTGAGTCCTCAGGTCATAGTCTTACACTGGATGCCTCCGATGTGGCAAAATGACTCATGAAAATAGATCAAAATAAGGCACAGGGACCTGACGGTATGCATCCAAGGATAATAAAGGAACTGGCAGAATAGTTGGCTGATCCAGTTACCTGTCTCTTCCAGAAATCCTTAGATATGGGTAAGGTCCCAGAGGAATGGAGGCAAGCTGTGGTCGTTCCAATCCACAAGAAGAGCTTTAGGCAGGAGGTGGCAAACTATAGGCCTATCAGCCTGACTTCAGTCCAGGGGAAAATTTTGGAGGGTATTATCAAAGAATACAATATGGACTCTCTATCCAAGACAGGAGATATTGATAGTACACAGCATGGGTTTACTAGGGTAGGTCGTGCAAACAAATCTTCTGGAATTTTATGGCAAGGTCAGTAAAGCCCTGGACATGGGCAACTCTGTTGATGTCATCTTCCTGGACTTTACCAAGGCATTTGATAAAGTGCCACATGAAGAGCTAGTAAATGCCCTAACTGATGTAGGGCTTCATGATAAATTATCCCAATGGATCGAGGCATGACTGAGTGACAGGAGACAGAGGGTGTGTATAAGGGAGAATATTCTGATAGGTGGAGGTGACCAGTGGGATGCCCCAGGGATCTGTTTTGGGCCCCTGCCTTTTCAACCTTTATATTTCTTCAATGTATGTCCATTCGGGTGTGGGTCTTCAAATTTGTGGATGATACATGCCTTGGATATCCAGTAAACAACTTAAAAGAGGCGGATATCTTACAGGCAGCCCTGATAGACCTACAAACATGGGCCTTAAATAAGAATTCCACATTTGATAATGAGAAATGCGAGTTATGCATTTGGGAAACAAAATAAACAGTTTAAGTACAGGTTGGGAGGTAGGGAACTTAGGTGGTTCATGATGAGAAAGATTTCGGTATAAGGGTCAATAATTAACTTAATTTTGGAATGCAGTGCAGTCAGGTGGTTAAAAGAAGTAGTATACAGTATTGTATACATAAACACGTTAATAGTAGAGATAAAGTCATTTTCAATCCCCTTTACACCTCTCTGGTGCATCCCCATATGGAGTATTATGTGCAGTTTTGGGCACCGGGTAATAAGGGAGATATAAAGGCCCTGGAGAGGGTACAGAGGAGGGCCTCAAAAAGGATTAGGGAAGTTCAGGATCAGAGTTATGAACAGAGATTACAAAATTTAGGAATGTATTCCTTGGAATTTCACAGATTGCGGGGAGATATGTGCTTGATATTTAGGGCTCTTACAGATGTACAATTGAGGGAGCAACTAGGCCTGGTGTTGAAGAAGCAGTTACACAACACCGGAGCTCACCCCTTTCAGTTACATAAGGATAAGTTTAGTACCAAAAGGAGACAATATTGGTTTAATATAAGAGTGACGGGCATCTGGAATGCTCTCTCTAATGAGGTGGTGGCTAGTTTGACTATGAATGTTTTTAAAACAAAGCTTGATTCATATTTAATAGGAAAGGGTATCTGGGATGACTCTTAAATAAATTTGGTGAGCAATATGGACACATGCCTGATAAAAGGCAGGAAAAGTCAAGCCTCCCCCCACAAAACAGGGCAGGTAGTAGGGTAAACACTGAGGTACAGAGCTCAACACAGGGCAGGATGGGGTAAATGGTAAATAGATAAGAGCAATAAGAGCAGGGATGGGGGAAAAAGGATCAAGCCAACATTAAATGGAGGGCAATGACTACTAATGCCCGTAGTCTTGGAAACAAGCTTTCTGAGCTAGTAGCTTTGATGGAAGATGAACAATTGGATATTGTTATAGTCACAGAAACATGGTACACCGAGAACCATGAATGGGATGTCAACATACCAGGGTACACAATCTACAGAAGGGACAGGGAAGGAAAAAGAGGAGGTGGAGTAGCTCTATACATAAGAGAAGGGATCAAAGCGACAGAACTAAAAAGTAAAGGGGGAGGACAAGAGGCACTCTGGGTTACCTTGGAGATGGGGAATGGCATGCTAATCTGCACAGGGTTGTATACAGACCCCATCTCAAGGGAAGGAAATGGACAAGAAAATGATAGAGGACATTCTCAAAATGGCTGAAAAAGGGGAGATACTGTTGGTGGGGGACCTGAACATGCCAGATGTTAACTGGAGGACATGTACTGCAGCCACATCCAAGAGCAGGGTCATTCTCGATGCCCTGCAGGGGGCAGACCTTAGACAGCTAGTGCTGGAACCCACTCGGGAGGGAGCAATACTAGACCTGGTACTCTCAAATGGAGAGAGGATCACAAATTTAGAAGTCAGTAGACATCTGGGAACAAGCGACCACTGCACAGTGTGCTTCACAATGAGCACAACTATGGAGATAAGCTATACAAAAACAAGGATACTGGACTTTAGAAGGGCTGACTGTGGCAAAATGGGTGAACACCTGAAGAATGCACTAGCAAATGGCCAAATAGGAGGGGTGGAAGAACAATGGAGAAAAATCAAAACTGCCATCATAGAGGCAACAAGTCTTTGTGTAAAACAAATAAAGAAAACAAAGCAGAGTAAAACCACTATGGTTCTCAAAAGAGGTGGCAGGGAAGGTTAAGGAGAAAAAGGCTGCATTCAAAAGTATAAGGAATCACAGAGGGAGCACGACAGGGAACTGTATCAATTAAAGCAGAAAGAAGTAGGAAAGGCAGTCAGAATGGCAAAGGCACAAACCATGGAAAATAGCAACTCAGTCAAAAAGGGGATAAACCTTTATAGGTACATTAGGGAGCATAGAAAGTTTAAGGGAGGGACAGTGAAGATTAATAAAGGAGAGGGAGGTGGGCAGAGGAGACAGTGAAAAGGCAGAGATATTGAATGAATACTTTGCTCAGTATTCACAAAAGAAGATGAGGAGCAGTTACCTAAACTAGACAATAGAAGCACTCTGGGTAGGGGGGTTGATACCAGTCCATTCACAGGAGAAAGAGTCCTGAAAGAACTCCTAAAACTCAAGGTGGACAAAGCAATGGGGCCTGACGGGATTTACCCCAGAATCCTAAAAGAACTAAGGGGGGTCCTAGTGACACCACTGACCACACTTTTTAACAAATCATGGCAGGATGGGGTGGTACCTGAGGACTGGAGGAGGGCAGATGTGATTCCCCTTTACAAAAGTGGGAGTAAGGCAGAAGCAGGAAACTACAGACTTGTAAGTTTGACCTCAGTGGTAGGGAAAATGATTGAATCACTTCTGAAAGAAAGAATTGTTGAGAACCTAGAGAGTACAGCGGGCACAGGACCCAAAGCAACATGGATTTACAGCAGGAAGGTCATGTCAGACTAATCTAATTGATTTCTTTGACTGGAACCAAAGTAATAGACCAGGGAGGGGCTGTGGATATGGCCTACCTAGACTTTAGCAAGGCATTTGACACAGTCCCGCACAAAAGATTAATAATCAAGTTAGCCAGCCTGGGAGTGGGTCCCAGGCTGGTAGCCTGGGTAGCGAACTGGCTGCACAACAGGACACAGAAGGTAATAGTGAATGGAACACATTCCGAAGAAAGGGGGGTTACTAGTGGAGTACCTCAGGGCTCAGTACTGGGTCCAATCCTCTTAACATCTTTATAAGTGACATTGCAGAGGGTCTGAGGGAAAGGTATGCCTCTTTGCAGATGACACAAAGATCTGTAACAGAGTTGATACACAAGAGGGGTAGAAAAGATGAGAAGGGACTTGGCAAGGTTGGAGGAATGGTCAGACATATGGCAACTTAGATTCAATGCAAAGAAGTGTAAGTAATGCACCTGGGAAACAAAACCCAGGAGAAGAGTACACAATAGCAGGGAGGTACTAACAACAACAAAATGGAAAGGGACCTGGGAGTAGTCATATCAGATGACCTAAAGGTGGGGAAGCAATGAGAAGTCAGTAAGGAGAGCTGAGAGATACTGGGATGCATAGGAAGGGGCATCACAGAGAAAAAGGAAGTGATTATCCTCTATACAGACAGTTGGTGAGACCCCACCTGGAGTACTGTGTGCAGTTTTGGAGACCTCATCTACGCAAGGACATAGACAGGATGGAAGCAGTCTAGAGGAAGGCAACTAAAATGGTGCAGGGTCTACATCAGAAACCATATGAAGAGAGACTGAGAGAGCTTAATATGTATACCCTTGATGAAAGGAGGGACAGGGGGACATGATAGAAACGTTCAAGTACCTCAAGGGAATCAACAAAGTCCAGGAGGGTAGCATCTTTCAGAAAAAGAGATGTGTAAGAACAAGGGGGGCACAGTTTAAAGATAGAGCGGGGACGGCTCAGGGGTAATGTGAGGAAATTCTTTTTCACGGAGAGAGTGGTGGATACATGGAACAGCCTTTCTGAGGAGGTCGTTGGGTCTAAAACAGTGGGGGAATTCAAACATGCTTGGGACAGACACAAAGCAATTATAGTGCGGGGTTGCAGGAAGCAGGCTGTTGGTTAACTAAAATCTGCAGCTTATCCAGTAGGTAGGGAAATGGGCAGACTGGGTGGGCCAAGTGGTCCTTTTCTGCCATCAAAGTCTATGATTCTATGTTTCTATGTCTTCTATGCTCAGATACAACCTATGAAACCTATGAAACTTGTGCCATCTGACCACGATTACTTGTTAATGTTTATTCATGATTTCATGTATTTAAAAAAAATATACTGTTTGGACAAACAACATACAAGTTGATTAGCTTCTGCTGCAGGCTCTGGGTTGCCCAGGGGGATAAAATCTGACTTTGTGACTCGTAGCAGGCTGTTTACTCTACAACACATGTAAAGAACAACTACACACTAGTGTCATCATCATCATCACTCATTCCCAATTATTCCTCCTTATTATCATTAGTTTTATAGTATATCATGTTACATTACATATAAGCATTAACCAGCCTCAGTGTGGGACTGTGCTGTGTGCGGCTATGCACCAGATGTGTCTACATCTCCAATTAAAATTCTGAGGCACACTTAACAGTTGCTGAATTTGGGCACTTAACACTAACTGTACTGTAGGAGTCATTCAAGTAATCTTGGAAGGAAGTGATAGTGTACTGCTGTGTTGTCGGTGTACTGTGTACAGTCACAAGTCAAGACAGTAAATTTGTCCCTGGCCTGTGGATGTGGACGAGAGTCATCAGAAGAACATCATGTTAGTTAGAGGAATCTTAGTTTTTACAGGTTGGCATACTAACAATATAGATGTTTGCATTTCTCTCTCTCTTTTGCTCTCTGTCTTTCTCTCTCTGTCTCTCTGTCTCTCTGTCTCTCTGTCTCTCCCAGCACACTTATGTCATGGACCCGAGCAGGATATGCCACCATTACAGGCCAGCCATGAAGGGGTTAGTAGTTAGTGATTGCTTTTTTTATTTAGCAGTTTTACATTAATTCTTATACAAATAATCCATTACATTATTTCCTTTGGGTCTCTGTGTCAAATGTGACCAACTTGATCACTTTTATGCATTTTTGCATTTTTCAAATATTTGTCAATAAATCAGAACTAATCAGAACAAATCAGAACTTCACCATGTTCCTGTTCTTATTTAGTAAGGGTCAGAACTTCACTGAGTTCTGCTAACCTATTATCTACTATGTAACACATTGTGCCAGGTCTTTGGGTTAAAACTGCTATGGCAGTGGAAAGGTTATTGGTATCCTGGTAGCTCTTATCAGGGTCCCTGGGAGATATGCTAATTAGCAAGAGGGCTAAGAGGGCCATGTATTTATGAACATGAACATGAACATCCATTGTTGAGCATAGATAGTTACTGAGTTTTGGGGGGGGTTCCAGATAGTACAGAGGGATAGGGTAGGGTCAGCTGACTATTGCTTAATACTTGATAAACAGGGTTGGGAGCTGGAGTTTGGACAGTCCAAGTCAAGGACAGAGAGCAGGGAGGTCAGGTGCAACCGCTGTATCGAGTGTTGTGCGGGGGGCAAAGTTGGACTAAGTGGGGAAAAAACTCTAATAGTCTCTTAAGTAATATCTAATGACAATAGAGGTAAGGTAAGGCAAGGACCTCTTGGGAGCTGAAGGAGAAAAAGCAGTCTAGGTCAGTGTCCAGAAACAGGAAAATAGACGGCGGTAACCAAAGTGCAAGGACAAAGCAGTGTAAGAGTCCAGATATGCACTGAAGCAGAAAGAGAGAGAGGCAGACCAAACCAACACTTACAATGTTTAGGACAATGCCAAGTACTATGACAGGATAGTAGTAGATTCCAAGATGTCTATGACCTAAGTCAGAGGGAAGGGTATGACAAACCAACCAACAGTGCCTAGAGGGGAGCAAAAATGAGCTGATTGGTTGGGGTGGGCAAAAGCTAATGGTGGCATGCAAAGTGTGGCACCATACACTCACAGGAGAACAGCTGAAGAGAAGAGAAGCAGCCCAAGGTACCTGGGGAGAAGGTTTCTTTGCTATCTCAGGAGAGTAGCTTAACAAGGGGGAGAGGGTGGTCAAGGGTGCTGCCCTGCCCTCAGTGACCCACAAGATGGTCCAGCAGCGCTTGTGTGTGGCTCCTGTGCCTGGGGAGATAGTAAAGGTAGTTAGAAAGAGGTAAATGCAGGGGAGGGTTTGTAAGGTGAGACAGAGAGTGAATGGAGGGAGGGGGAAGAGGAACTGAGCAGGCAGGACTCCACAGCAATGGAGGAAGAAACAAAGAAAAAGACAGCAGAATTCACAGTTCAGTCAGATTCCATGCACCTAAGCAGACTATGCACTAGATTTACAAATATCTGCAGCTAACATCTGTTTCTTATGCTTTAGAGGTAAACTGTAATAACTGAGTCATAGGGAGTCTAAGACCAAGCAGTAGCATAAGGCTAGCCATTAAAGTAAAATTACACAAACATCAAAGTTACCATAACTGGGAAAAAGTTCTTAATGTAACCACTGGGAAAAAAAAAACTCCTTAAGGTAACTACTAAAGCTCTGCCGATTCAGCACAATGCAAAGCAAATAACAAGGTAAAATAAATCAATCAATTGCTCTCTTTCAACCACTCAGGAACCACATGGTCCAAGCAGACAAAATGGTGCCATACACTCACACGAGAGCAGAAGAGTAGAAGAGAAGCAGTCTAAAGTACTTGGGGAGAGGGTTTCTTTGGTAAACAATAAAGCATAGTTTAGCGAAATGCGTTCCATTCTCAGCATATCTAATATCTCCTTATGCCACTCAGACAAAGATGGAGTGGCCTGATCCATCCAGTGTCTAAGAATAAGTTTTTAGCTGCAATAGTAATTCAAGCAAAATGGTATCACCTGGCACCATTAAATGCCTGGAAGTCAACCCCTAGCAAGCAACATTCCTTAGTAAAAGCATCAGAGAGGCTGAAAACAGTCATCTTTATGACTAGTGCACCTACCCGGTAAACAAAAACTAAATAAATAAATAAAATTGTGTCCATTGCTTCCTGAATACATTACCAGAAAGGCTAAGCTTTAGGGCAATCCCAAAGAATATGTATCAAAGTGCCATCATCACCATTACATCTGGTACAAATAAATGAGTTCTGCAGACCTCATCTATGTAATTTCCAAAGAATATGATACAACGCATGTACAATTTTAAACTGAATACATCTATGGCCATCATATTTAAGGTAACAATGAATATTGTCCAGATGTCAGTCCATTGTTACTCATCCAGACTTGAACCCAGGCTCAAAACCAATACTGCAGAGGAGATCCATATCTATGAGCCCAAACCTGTTGATGGGTTCAGTAAATTGTGGAGATGGCATGGGAAACTGGCTCACAGTGCCCAAGCTCCACCAGAAGTAGCTCAGACCTGGACATAGTTGGGAAGGAACCATGTGTCTGTGCAACAAATAACTAATCTGATAGTAAAACAGTAGTGTTGGGGTCCAACCCATACAGCTGATGTAAAGTGGCAAAAGAAACAGTTATAATTACAATATAAATATAAAACCAGAGTCATACCCTTTTGAGACCAAGTATCTTTATGAAAAGGTTTCCCCAGAATAGTAAAATTAGGACTAAACCACAAAGGCTGATCTAGGGGATTATCCAAGGGGGTTTTCAGTAACCATTTGAGCTGACTAAAAGTAATTACAGAAGTACCAATGGGTGCATCATGAAGAGAAATATTTAAGGATGTGTAATCAATAAACTGTACAAAAGGGTTTGTATAGAAATTCTCTGCTGATGGCATAAGTTTTCCTCAATATTCCACCACTGCTGAACATAAGAGGAGGAACCCTCAAGGAGCGAAGAAGCCCACTGAAAGCATTTAGTGCCCTGAGCTGCATGATAGTAGGCCAGGAAGTCAGGAGCTGCCAAACTATCCATGGATTTCAGAGCAGACAGACAGAGATAACAAAGTTTAGGGCAGCAGCCCTTCCATGTAAAAGTAGAAACTAGAGTGTGGAAATCAGAGAACCATTTCAAGGGCAGAATAACTGTCATGTGGTCATGGATACAAGATGAGAGGGAGGAAATTCATCTTCAGCACACTCACCCATGTCCATTATGCCAATGGGAGCCTGGCCCACCAAGTTTAATGTCCTCCTAATTACCTCTAACACATCAGTAAAATTCCTTTGAATTGTCAGGGATGAAGAGGTCGGTAACTTGATGCCCAAATATGTTATTTCTTTGGGTGCCAACTGACGCCCATTAAAGAAAAATCAATCTTATGAACATAGTCATTCAAAGGGAGAAATTTAGTTTTCTCAAGATTTAAGTTTTAGAAAGATATAGCAACAAAATACTGTATTTCGACTAAAGCAATTTTTAAAGAAGTAGAAGGATTTGCCAAATGCAACAAAATAACATCAGCGTTAACAGTTATCTTATAACATGCAGAACCCAAAGAGACACCTTCAATAGATGGATGAGACTTTATGTGTAATACGAAAGGTTTCAAATATAAATTGAAAAGGAAGGTGGAGAGAGCCACAGCAGGTTCTTTAATGTACAGGGCATCAAGGACAGCAATTGTGAGAGTGGTCCCATACACCTGTATCCATAAGATCAGGCTATACAATGGCACATGTCCCAGAGGACAGAGGGGACACAACAGGGACACATAGGTAGAGTGCACATTTCCTGAGGGACAGTGTCCCAGAGGTATATTATCATGGAACAGTGCTGCATATAGGACACTAACCAAACCATACATAGATCCATCTGCGCTCACCTGGTCTTAGCATGGTGCCACTCTCCACCATTGCTCGCACTAGTTGATTTGATCTGTTTATTTAATCTGTTTACTCCATGGACCAAAAAAGCATTTTCATGATTGACCAGAGTGCAAATTACAGTACATAATGCATAATAAATACTGAACATATAAATCATTGGGTTAAGAGTAATACATACACAGCATCCAAGCTGAGTACATGTACTGTACCAGACATAAAAGAATTAAAGAGGAACTGTCATTTTCAGGATTTCTCAGTGTCTGAAAGCCCATAAAGAGCTAATTTGAGTGAGCCATTATGTTTATCTGTGAGACTTAATCCAGAGTTATTCATATGTAAATCTGCCTATAATTAAGGGCTGGGGGCAACCATGTGTTTTAGGCTCCTGACAGGAAATGACGTCTAGCGAGGGACTTGGCCCTGCTTTGGTAGCAGACAATCCGACAGGTTAAATTGGAAAGTGTCTGTTTTATTAATGTGCTTTAAAGTGTTATTACAACACTTTCTACATTTATAAAACATTTATTTGTACAGTTTGTGCATTGACTAGTGAGTTATCACCTTTACATTTCAAACTGTTAGTAAAAACAATCCATCTTCAAGATGGTTTATCCTCTGACTATACTGCCAGCTGATCACCACAAACTACACATCTCAAAGCTGGCTCTGTGGTACCAACAGGTATTGGGGGCCCCATATCAGGATTTCTAAACCCTTGCTGTGTTTGTGTTGGTACAGATTTCTGGGGCTGTTACAGTACCAACTTCTCTTTTTCCATTCCTTCTCTTACAGTCTTTTCTCTTATAATTTTAGGTGTGAACTCAGGTCTACAAGATGCAAATGTTGCTCTGTACCTACTGGCTTGGCATCATGGGGCCAGCTTTGTAGTTTTTTAATTAACAGCTGGCAGTTCTGGAGGCCCCATCTAAGAAAGGACATAGATGGCATGGAAATGGTGCAGAGATGGGCCACTAAAATGGTACATGGGCTAAGAGGGATGGTATATGAGGAGAGGTTGAGGGAACTGAATTTTTATCCTTTGGAGGTAAGAAAGGAAAGAGGGGACATGATTTAAACATTCAAGTATGTGAAGAGGCTCAATAAAGTGGAGAAGAGCTTATTTACAGGGAAGGTAGATACATGAACTAGGGGGTATGAACTGAAGGTGGAGGGGGGAAGGTTTAGGGGAAATGTTAGGAAGTATTACTTCACAGAAAGAGTGGTTGAGCCCTGGAATAGACTGCCGGAGGAGATGGTGAGTGCCAGTACAGCGGAGCGATTCAAGAGGGCCTGGGACAAACACAGAGGGCTATCAAGGGGAGGACAAGGGGAATCTTGAGGGGGGTGACAGGTAGAAAGAGGGAATGGGCAGACTTGATAGGCCAGGAAGGCCCTTTTCTGCCTTCACATGTCTATGAATCTATGAATCTATGGACTAAAGGTTAAAGCAAAGTGCTGTGAACAAGCTTCATTCATCCAGCAGAATGGGTTTTGATTGCAACATGCACTGCCTGTATACTGTGTGACCAGGGCAAATCACTTAACCTCCCTGTGCTCCCAAAACACACCCGAGAGCAAACTGAAGCTCAGTGTTGCTTTCCTGGACAAAGACAGTAAAAACAATCTGAGCATTTGTTATTGATTCTGAAAATATTATTCTCTTTCTATCAAGATTTGAAAAGAAAAGAAAAAATAGGACACAATTACTTGTTTATTAATTGCAAAAATACATAAATGTGCAATACATAATTCCCGGGGGTAGGGGTTCTTCAGCACATGCCATGCATGGGGTGGCACATGTGCAGGCCCTTTGCATATCTACACCGTACCACTGTGCAATAGTATAGGATACATGCCTGTGCAGTATAATGATATAGTCCATGACCTTTGATGTCATATCAGCACCACCTATGGACATTGCACTAGTGCAATCTCATCGCTAGCACTAGTACAAATATGGTAGCTTTGGAGCAAATCTGCAATATTCAAAATTAGTTTGTAAATTAACTGCTTTCACATTCCAGTGGCAAAACTGCATTATCGGGTCATTACTGGAATGTATCCATTCATCAGTATGCCTAATTGCACATGGAGCACATAAAAGGAGCAAAGTGCACCACCCAGATTCCAAAGTGGAATTGCAGGAGGGTTCAAAGTAGATGTTTCATGGGACTCTGTACATGCTGTATCATTACTAGATTATTGCTGTAACTGCACATTGCAAGAGGCAGTGATAGGCAAGCAGCTAGGTGTGTGTTTGACCCGGACAGTCAGGAACATGTTCAGGTCCAGGCAAGGGGGACAAGAGGCCTGCACACCAATGCTTCTTAGCTCTGTGCTCAGCTGTGTGTACACAACGCTCAATGGATTCTGTCCTCCCTATTTCATACAGGTACAAAGATGGAAGATGATTCATGGAGAAAGAGGTAATGAATGTTCTCACAGGAGGAGGCTTTTACCCTGACCCAAGCATATGTGGACTATGAACACCAGGTTGACAGAGGGAGAGGGACCAGGTCTGAGATAAGACAAGCATGGGACTTAATAACACAAGGCTGTCATTGCTGTGGGTGGCAGAGACTGGTCAAGTGACGAGGTCAACAAGAGGGCAGAGGACCCGGAAAGGTGTACCAAAGACATCATAGCCCAGCTGACAGGCCACAGGTGGTAAGTCCAGTGCTGAAGTGCCTATAATTCCAGCAGAGATACTAATGACCTCAACAGTTAACACAATACAGGTGATGAGTGTACCAGGAGGTGGCTATGACAGCCAAGTTGAACCATCACAGCCATGTCAACAAATGTGTCACACCCATCATTTGAGCCTGTGTGTACACATGCAACAGTGGTGGTGAGTTTTGAATGCCGGCGGGGGTGAGGCGTGGACCATGGCTGGACAAGCAAAATGGGCAGGCACAGGAGTATTCTCCAGATCTCTGTTCTGCCTACACATCCCATCATAGCCCTATGCATGCATCCTGTATGGGCTGCAGTACATTAAACATGTGGACATCAGCACTGCATGCCCTGTCTGCAGTGGTGTACCTAAGTGTAGTGTTCACCCAGCACATCAAGATGCCCTGAAATTTCTTACATCCCCCTCTCTTGGGTTCATGGTCACCTTTTGCCCACTACAGCTCCTTGCATCTCCCATCATGTGTCTAATGAAATGGAGTATTTGTGGCAATGCATGTATATTTAGGAGGCACACACTGAGCTAATGTATCAAATCTATCTACCATATTTGCATGAATGTGTGTGTCACCAGGTCCCCTTTCCTTTTGATGTTCATTGATTGCAGCCTTATTGACATGGTGGTTGTGCCATTAAAAACCCATCCTGACCCTGACTGTTAGATGTGTTGTACAATGGGTGTTGTCTGCATAGTACGATCCATTTGTCTTCCAGGTGTGATGGTCTGTTGTATACTCACCTACAATGCTACATGTGTGTTACCTCCTGTGTGCTCACCAGTAATGGGGGGTGATGTGGTGGGTATATCACAGGTGGTGTATGTTTAGGACTGGGTGAAATTTCTCTTCCACCAGCAAAATTCTGTTGAAATTCTTATTTAATTTCCATGAAATGTTGCCAGAAATATAATTTCAATTATTTCCATCTTATTTAATAAGTATTTGCCCAAATTGCACCAAATCTGGTAGTATGATTTTGTCAAGGGCCATACAGAAGTGTACAATGGTTTCAGATCTTCATCTTTAAAGGTGACCAAGTTATAAGCCTCCAAATGTTCTGAACTTTTTAAATTACACTTTGCAATTATGTGAACTGCACTACAGAATGCAATATTACCAACTTTGTTAGGTTCATTGACTCTAAATATTATGCTTTAAGGCCACCTTCATGACCCAGCAGCAGTGCATTATGCAGTCATGCTGATGACATGGGTTCAGAAGTCGGCATGGACATAATGTTAGCAGGCAGGCCATGGCCAAGATAACAGATGCTCACTAGTTCATCTTAGTCAGGGAGGGTTGGTGGTCATTTCCCCAGCGGTATCCTGTGAGTTCGGTGACTCGCGACTGGGCACCTACCTGCGGCCGACTCAATCACAGTGCCTCATATTAGAGCAATGAGGGAGGCGACTGGATGGAGGTTCCTGAATATAACATCATCCTCTCGCTACATGTATAGCATATGGGGAGCAAGCATGCTGAGCGAGGGTGGGATGAGAGGAAGGGATTGTAAGGTGGCACTGTGTAGCTGCCAAGCTGCTCCTGTGGCATGGTGGGTGGGCTCAGGGCTGGGGTCTAAATGATGCTGGGTTACGGTCCAGGTGCAGGAGTCTTTTGTTGAGCCCATCCCGAATATTTTTTGGGGGGTTTTGCACCGCCCCCAACATGCACCCCCCCTGGAGTTAAGAATCCTTGTGTAGAGGGGTGCGGGACGTGCGGCCCTATGCATTTACAATTGAAATGTAAGTCCCCAGTGCCCTTTTGCTGTGCACCAGGGACTACATCACCAAAATTGTTTGGGGGTGATTTCCATTCACCCTAACAGCGATCACTATTCTGCAATCGCCATTATCACATAAATCCTTCACCAACATAGCAACCCCTGTGGCTGGGCCAGGGAGGTTGCTCCTGCCACAGGGGAAACTGGCTGTGCGAGGCTGATACCAAGGGAGATGGGAGGGATAAAATGTTGAGGAACAAAACAGTAGCCAACTGAATTATGGCTAGGTTCAGCCTGAATAGGGTATATTCCTGTGAAAGGGGTCTATCCCTGAGAGAGATGAACTGCCAGCCAGGAGAAGAAACAATATGGGGAAAAAAAAAGATGTGTTTGTCATCTCTAATTTCTTGCCCAAAGGCTGACCAAGTTATAAGCAGCTAAAGATTCCAAAATAACCTCAGTAAGTAAAGTAGAATCTTATGAGCTTTTGTGAAATTGTAGAATGTTGACATATTTTTGTCGAAGTCATCTCCATACATTTTTTCCAGTCATACACTTCAGTTGCCATTGCAGAGAAAGGTAAAGGCTGGGTAAAGTAGCAATAAGGTAACATTCATAGGAGGCTCCATGGTAGAAGTGTAGTGGTGCCAAGTGTCAGGTCACTATTTTAAGTGATGAACGATGGAGAATAATCATGGACATCACTGTGCACTAGCCTGAATTCTTGCACTGTGCAGACAACCACTAGAGCTCAGTGACTTAATGACTTGTGAAAGCACATGCACATGCAGCATTGCTTCTGTACAATACCACCTGCTGACTCTTTATCAACCTTGTAGAGAACCAGGTATATTTTTACTATTTTAGAACAGTGGCACCAATTGATGCCCACGCCTCAAGCTGTACAACTACCTGTATATAAACCTGATGCCATTACGAACAAAGAACATTTTAATTAAGTATGTTCATACGTAAATTTATATATTGCACTATTTTTATGTTATGTACGTATTTTTTTTAAATTGAAAAGACATGTAATGAGTCTATTAATACATTTTACTGAACTGAACCGAGCGAACTGAATTAGATCAGATGGCGAGTGGACATTGCCTACCTAGAGTCCAGTAAGGCTTTTGACACCATTCCACAAAGTAACCTAGTAAGCAAGCTGAGTAACATACAGTAGGAGTGGGTCCAAAAGTGGTAAGCCAGATCAGAAACTGGATAGTGGATAGGTGACAGAGGGAGGTGGTGAAAAGAGAAGAGAGGGTGACCAGTGGGGTGCCTTAGGCATCACTGCTGAGACCAGTCCTATTAAAGTGGCACTGTCAGCTTTTTCTTCAGTTTATAGCACCCTTGTAGTTGTGCCTGTTTAGAAGCTTGACTCAGTGTTTTCCGATTCAGTGTACAGTGCATAATGTGCCTATTTTATGTCTATTTTTGCTAAAACAATGACTGTTGGTCATTCTCACTGAAATACCGTGGTCCACTTTGTACCTCACAGCCCCGACATTTAAGTGGCAGTGAATGACACAGACTCATGCATGGATGAGGTTGGTGATTCGGGAGGGATATGAAAGAAAAACAAGGTAGTGACTATAGTGACTTCTGCAATGTCATTCTTTTGTAAAACCAAGTGCAGATTTCTACAGAAATTGATATTTGAAAAGTGAAACTGGGACTCTGTGCATGAGCGGTGCCGCACATGGGAGGAGTCCCGGTTTCACTTTTCAGATATCAATTCTGTAGAAATGATCTCTTGACTTTATAAAAGAATGACATTGCAGAAGTCAGTATAGTCAATACTATTAAGAATTGCTTTTCTTTCATACCCCTCTCTAATTGCTGACCTCATCCATGCATGAGACTGCATCATTTACTACTGCCTCAATATCGGGGCTGCGCAGTATGGAGCAGATCATGGTATTTCAGTCGGGAAGACCAACAGTCTTTTTTTAGCAAAAATAGACACTAAAAAGGCACACTATGTACTGTTCACTGAATCGGAACAGACACCGCGTCAAGCTCTGTTAAACATGCACACAACTACAAGGGCATCATAAATGGAAGAAAGCTGACAGTGCCCTTTAAATGTCTTTATAAGTGACACTGCAGAGGAGCTGGAAGGGAAGGTCTCCGTCTTTGTTTGATGAAAACAAAATCTGCCATACGGTGGACACTCCGGTGGGGGGGGGGATGAGCAGAGACCTGAGAACTCGAGGAGTGGTCAAGGGTATGGTAGCTGGGTTTCAATGTGACAAAGAGCAAAACAATTAGAGATGCTGTGAATTTAATTTCTGCTGGTGAAGTGAGCGTGAAATGGGCACTCTGCATTGCCAATCTGCTACATGGTAGGCAGTACAAGATAACTCACTCATATGTCATTACCACTTTTCGCGTTAAAGGCGTGGCAATGCAAAGTAAAGGCAGAGTCATTGTTTTCAGTGGATTTCGCATTCCTCATTACGATTCTAAGTGATCCACTTTGTGTTTCAGATTTGGCAGCCCCCCACACATCACATGGCTTTCAGCACTGTAAGTCACATGCTCTTTAGCCAGGCAGGAAGGAAGTGAGTCATACAAGCAGGCACTTTCACTTTCTCCTGTGCAGATGTAGAGAGGAGTGTGTTGTTTTGTCACTGCTGAGACTTGAGATTTTAGACCCAACGGCTTTTTAAAAGCTACATTTTTTTGTCTTTTCTGTACTCTTTTTACTTAATTTGTTCTTTCTGTAAATGTATTTTTCTTACCTTTATAAGTAATTAGTTGTTTGTCTGTGTCTGTGTGACTGTGTGTGTGTGTGTTGTGTGACAGTGTGAGTAGTCATTGCTCGGACTGAGGGAGCGCAGTATGAGAGATGGACCAGGATGAGGGAATGTCTGGGGCGGGGCAGCTCTAGGAGAGCATGCTACTGGTAGGCGTCATACAGTGTGCATGTGGGGGACATGGCCACTGGTTCCTGTTGGACCAATCAAAATTCTAAGTGCCCCCCAGAAGCAGGACTAGCACTGCCTCCTGACTCTGAGGCAGTTGAACCACGACCACCACATCCAGCACCAGGTCCTCTGAGCAGGATGTGCCTGCGCCTGGGCACAGGTGCGGATCCTATCCCTGCTGAGCACTGTGACCAGCTGGCTGCCAGTTCATCTGGCCCTCCCCTGCCTGTGCCTGGTCCTCCCACACCTCAGTTGTTTGGCAGTTTTTGACTCTGTTGGAAGGGACAGCAGTGTGGTCAGTGGTGCCATGTGAGGTGAAGGTGCGCTGTGGTCCCCTGGGGACTCACCTGGGGACTGGGGACAGTACTCATATGCTTAATCACCACCAGCTGTAGTGGCAGACTACTACAGAACAGGCCATGGCTGCACCTCCTGGCCCTTCTGTGCATGGCAGCAGCCCTAAGAAGAGGAGGGCCAGAGCAGCACCTGCTGCTCCATCAGCACCCTCCCATCACCACCACCACCACCAGCAGGTCAGCCTATAGAATGTCTGGACCCCAGCTAAATGCGTGTAAGGCAGGCTGACTTGGCAGTTCTCTGGAGTGCTGTTGATGAGAACAATGAGAGGCTGAGTGCAGTTGAGCAGTGGCTGGATCACATAGAGGGACATCAGTTACAAATTATGTCCATGTTGGAACTGCTGCTTGATCACCATGGGATCCCACATTAGTTTTTTTCCTCACACCATGTGCCCCCCCCACACCTTCCTTGCTTTGTTATAAAATGTATTCCTCCACCATCCCCAACCCTTGTATGCAATTATGCCCTTTTTTTGTTGTCTTCCATAAGTGTGAAACTTTGTATTCTGGCCCCCTGGTACTTTCTGTTATGTGTGTGTGTGTGTGTGTGTGTGTGTGTGTGTGTGTGCGCACGCTTGCGTGCATTGTTTTGCTGCCTCATTAATGTTTATTTTCTGTCACAGAGTGTTTGTGGAAAAGCAGACTGAGCAGTGCAAGTATACTGTGCTAAACTGCATTTGTGCAGTCAGTCTTTTTTCCTGTGTGTGTATGTACTGCAGACACTGCCCAGCTTCTTGCAAATATATATATGCTGATTGCTGTCTGACTTGTTGCTGTGTTTATGGTATAAAGAATAAAGATAAGAATATGTAACTTATATTTTGTTAGGAGATCATAGCAACCAAAAATCCTGCTTTTCAACAAACCGTGATCTAACAGACATGAAGTATTGCTGATGCACTCTAAAATACTTCAAGGTGTACAGACATTATAAAGTCAGAAAATATATAAGGTCCAGTTCACTGCCACCACACTGTACTACAACATTCCTTCTTTTCATTATTTGTTCTTGAATATGTCTTTCTAGTTTACACTGACAGTGTCAGTTTTGCAGCAAGTTGATGTACACCATAACACAACACGGCACCAGTGGTAGCACAGTGTGGTGGCAGTGGACTGCAGGACCTGTTATATATTCTGACTTGAACATGTCTGTACACCATAAAATATTTTGGGTGCCTCAGCAATATTTTATGTATGTTGGGTATGGTTTGTTTAAAAGCATGATTTTTTGTGCTATTATTTCCGCAAAGTCATGTGTGCACTGTATCTGTGTGACAAGTGATTGAGGTGCACACTGGCCCAAGATGTCTGAAAACATATAACTTTGTCTGCTGCCATTGATGGTACAAATAAAATATACAATATATATTCTTATATTTATTCTTGATACCATCACCATGAACAGTGCTTGACACTGGACAGTGTCTGCACACACAGGAAAGAAGACAGACTGCACACATGTAGTTTAGCACAGTATAATTGCAGTGCTCAGTCCTGCTTTTTGACAAATACTTCACGATAGCATGACAGAAAGTAAACATTACTGAAGCTCCAAAAATATTTACCAGACTCGCCAGAATTCCCAATCCCAAAATGCAACTATCTTGTGTCCAGAAATTCCCAGTGCTGACGTAAGTGAAATGAGAGCGTAACATGAAATGCAAAGTCCCTCAGAATTAATGGAGCACTCAGTCATGCGCGCAGTACTCACACACAGTCCACAGAATTATTGTGCATCCCCACAATGCAACTGTCTTGTGTTCAGAAAATTCACACATGCTGACAAAGTGAAGTGAGAGCATATTATGAAATGCAAAGTGTGCAAATGTATGGCAGCTTAGATTCAATTCAAAGAAGTGCAAAGTAATGCACCTGGGAAACAAAAACCCAAGGGAAGAGTACACAATGGGGGTGAGATACTGACAACAACAAAAATGGAAAGAGACCTGTGGGTAATCATATCAGATTACCTAAAGGTGGGCCAGCAATGTGAGAATGCAGTAAGGAGGGCTGGAGGGATACTGGGATGCATAGGGAGAGGCATCGCCAGTAGAAAACAGGAAGTTGTTGGTCCTCTGTACAGACAGTTGGTAAGACCACATCTGGAGTACTGTGTACAGTTCTGAAGACCCCATCTCCACAAAGACATAGACAGGGTGGAGGCTGTCCAGAGGAGGGCAACCAAAATGATGCAGGGTCTGCATCAGAAGACATATGAAGAAAGACTAAAGGAACTTAAGATGTATAACCTTGAGGAAAGGAGGGAGGAGAGACATGATAGAAACTTTCAAATACCTCAAGGGAATCAACAAAGTCCAAGAGGGTAGCATCTTTCAGAAAAAGAGATGTACAAGAACAAGGGGGCGCAATTTGAAGATAGAGGGAGGACAGCTCAGAGGTAATGTGAGGAAGTATTTCTTCACAGAGAGGGTTGTGAATACATGGAACAGCCTTCCTGAGGAGGTCATAGAGTCAAAAATAGTGGGGGAATTCAAGAATGCATGGGACAGACATAAGGCAATTTTAGTGGGGGGCTAGAAGGAAGTTGGCTGTTGGTTAACTAGGATCTGCAGCTTTTCCGTTAGGTAGGGAAATGGGCAGACTAGGTGGGCCAATCGGTCCTTATCTGCCATCAAATTCTGTGTTTCTATGTTTCTATGTCACAGAACTAAAGGTGCAGTCCGTCATGAGCGTAGTACTCACACAGAGTCCCCAGATTTTTTTCTGCATCCCCAAAATGCATCTGTCTTGTGTCCAAAAAACTGACAAGTGGTAATGAAGTGAAATGAGAACATAACATAAAATGCGAAGTGTCCCAGAATTAATGGCACACACAGTCATGTGCGCAGTACTCACACAGAGTCCCCAGATTTTTTCTACACCCCCAAAATGCATCTGTCTTGTGTCCAGAAAATTGACAAGTGGTAACGAAGTGAAATGAGAGCATAACATGAAATGCAAAGTGTCCCTGAATTAATGGAGCACTCAGTGATGCACACTGTACTCACACACAGTCCCCAGAATTATTGTGCAACCCACAATGCAACTGTCTTGTGTCCAGAAAATTCACACATGCTGACAAAGTGAAATGAGAGCATAATATGAAATGCAAAGTGTCCCAGAATTAATGGAGCACTCAGTCATGCGCGCAGTACTCACACAGAGTCCCCAGATTTTTTCTGCATCCCCAAAATGCATCTGTCTTGTGTCCAAAAAATTGACAAAACGTAACAAAGTGAAATAATAGCATAACATGAAATGAAAAGTGTCCCTGAATTAATGGTGCACTCAGTCATGTGTGCAGTACTCACACAGTGTCCCCAGGTTTTTTCTGCATCCCCGAAATGCGTCTTTCTTGTGTCCAGAAAATTGATAAGTGGTAACAAAGTGAAATGGGAGCGTTACATCACATGCAAAGTCCCATCAGAAATTATGACCATGAGCGAACTGTTGCTGGTTCAATATGTGCTGCGATTCCTGTAAATACGATGCAATCATCTCAACTGGATGGAAGGGTGCCCTTTGTCTGTACACTAATAGTAGCCTTGGTGAGTTGATAGATATAGATATATAAATATATATATATTTGTATTTTGTTGGTGGGGGGTTGACGTATATAGACATGTATTCATTGTATTGTTTTGAATCACAGGTCACAGATACTGTTGGTGAGCACATTCCAGTGCTTGATGAGAACTTTTTACATTGAAATTGGTAATGGATGACTCTCAAGTCAATGAAGGTAAGTATTTTTTTTGGGGGGAGCATATTTGCAGGTCGGTCTCATTAATGGTTTCTTATTTGGTTACTTCTTCACAGATTTTATCTGCATCCTTCTCGAGTCTGGTTGGTAATGATGGTCATGGTCATTGATTGAAACGACTTCTGCATGTTGCATGTCTTCCCCAGGCTGGGGGGGGGGGTCTACCTGATGTTGAAGAACTTCTTTGGATAAGGCAACTATGCCACAACAAAGCATCTGGAAGTTTCCTAAAAAAAGAAATGAAAGACTTCTTGCAACTTGATACAGCAGTAACACATTATGTTTAAGCCATGGTTGTTCCAAGGGTATCTGGATTATTAACACAGATAGTAAGCTGTCAGACTGCAATCAGCAGATCAATCACAAGTTAATTTAGTATCAGGCTATGTAACAAATACACTGTGCCAGTGTCCCTGGTTCTCATTCTCAAATCAAGTTACATTTCAAAACCACATCTTGTCAAATAACACAACCTGTGTGCAACTTTTTCAACACTGTCATGGCTGCACAGCTGCAAGTTTGGAATACAGTGCATGCTATCTTCCAGAAATTGTTTTGCCGATGTACACATGTTACCTAGTTTATGAATTCTCCTCAGTCGGATTTGTTGCACTCTTTTAAAAGAAAATGGAACAGATTAAATAAAATATATATACTTACCAGTATGAATTTGAAATGAATATTCCATAGGTTACTGTGTACAGTACTGCTGCAGTACCATTGATACCGACTTTCAGCGAAGGAGAGTTGTTTTTTTGTTAACCTCTAAAAATAAGTTTACCCTATGTGTTTGACCACTGCAGCTCAGAAAAGCAATAGAAAACAAAACATACAGCTAAAGGAAGTTGAATAGCATAAAAACATTAGTACACATACTCACTTTATAGTTTTAATAGTAAGAAGCCTTTTGTCTGTGGCTGATGGATGTGGTCTCCTGTTTGACTCCCTCTGCCTTGGCATGTTCAATGTAATAGGAAAACATTGTCAGAATGACACTGGTGGTGGGTGCTGGTGGTGATAGCTGTGGCACATAATGACGGTCCCTGTGACATCTTCCTGCATCTGGTGGTGGTGGCAGTGGATAACAGTGGTGGTGGTGGTGGTCTGGGGGGCACACTAAGTCATTCTCTGTGGTGGCAGTGGCTAACATTGGTCCTGGCGGTGGTGGTCCAGGGAGGCACACAAAGTCAATCTTTGTGGTGGCAGTGGCTAACATCAGTCCTGGTGGTGGTGGTCCAGTGGGGCACACTAAGTCATTCTCTGTGGTGGCAGTGGCTGACATCAGTCCTGGTGTTGGTGGTCTGGGGGGGCACACTAAGTCATTCTCTGTGGTGGCAGTGGCTAACATCAGTCCTGGTGGTGTTGGTCCCTGGGGGCACACAAAGTCATGAAAAAGAAAACATGTGTCATACAACAAATGTCACCGCCTTGTAACAACTTCAGTAAAAACCTGCCAACATTAACCTCATCATCATCCTCATAAAGAAAGCCGCCCTCACAGTCATCTATGTCTGAAGTCTGACCACTGGGAAATTCTTTCTCCATTGTGTCATCATCTGTGTCAGTGGTAGGCCGTTTCATGCTGCCACTGCCAGCACCACCAGGGTGGTCTATTTCTACATCACCAAAACCACCATGACTAGGCTGGGATACAAATACTCAGGTTGCAGTCTGTGCTGGTATGTGCCTCTCATTCATTTTTATGAATGTTAGCAAACTAACATTTGCGTGACAGAGGTTTGTCTGACGATCCCTAACTATTGTACCTGCAGAGCTGAATACCCTCTAGACACTTACACTGGAGGGTGGGCATGTGCGATACTTCAGTGCCACTGCAGTCAGCTCTTGCCATTCACTGAACTTTCTGCTCCAGTACAAAAGAGGATCATCAGTTATTGACAGATGCCTGTTTTCAGACAAATATGACTCAACCATTCTCTGTGCTGCATTATGTCTAGTGGTTGATGCATCATCCTGTTCTCCAGAATCATTTAAATCACAAATCCTCACTTGGAACAAAGCCTCCCAAAGAGGGTTGATGCCAACCGCTTTGGATGACAGACCACCTGGAACTGCAGTCCCCTTCCCCTGACAGCATATGCTTGATGCTCCTCCAGTTGCACCTTCAGCCTGATTATGCTGCTGAAGTTTTCTGACCTTGGCACTTGACTTCTGTGCCCCATGAACCAAGCGCTCCAGTTGCCCACTGACTTTTTTTTACCTGTTCAGGCCCTCCCTCTAGTACTGAGGCAATTCCACTTTTGTATTGTGGGTCTAGCATTGTTGCTATGGCAAAGTTATCACTATGCTGAATGCTCAAAATCTGACGATTCTGGTCAAATACTGTCAGCATGTGTTTCAGCAACATACTGCTAGCACTGTCTCCGGCAACATCAAGGCCATGCTGTACATTCACCAGTGTCTGCCTCAGCACCCGCAGCAGTGGAATTGATTGGCTGATGGAGACAGACTTGTCACTCACTGCCTGTATGGCATGTTGAAAAGGCCACAAAATTGTTATTACAGAGTCCATGAGGCACCACTGCTCAGTTGTCAGTCATGGAGGCCCCGGATCTGTCACAGCTAGTGTGCATCACAAGATATTCTGAGATGGCTTTGTATTGTTCATACAACCTCTCTGCCATGTATAAAGTGGAGTTCCACTGGGTGACAACTTCCAGCTTCAAGCAGTGCTGAGGGAGGCTGTTTTGCATCTGCAACTGCCGAAGTTGTTCACGTTCCTTTGCAGCCCATGAAAAATGAGAACAGATAAGGTGTGCAACTGTCAGCATTTCCTTTACATCAGGGTGCTGCAGAAACTCCTACACCATAAGATTTAAACAATGGTCCATGCATGGAACACATCACCATTCGTGATGCATTTCATCACATTTGACCCGTTGTCACTTGCTATGAATCCAGCTCTCAGGGACAGGGGATTCAGCCACTTGTCAATTTCTGTCAGTACCACATCCAACATGTTTTCAGCAGTGTGTGAACAGGTCACGTTGTGCACAGTAATCATTGCATGCTGTTGAACTCCTGGAAGATTGCTACCATGACACTCCACCTTACTGCATTGATTATTCACACTACCAACATCACAAATAACCCCCAGTACCTGAGCCCAGTGTGCAGTTATACACAAATATGAACTCCCCACTGTTTTGCCACTTGTCCACATATCCATACTTAAATGGATGAATGGAGAGGAGGAATGTTAAAGGGCATGTCTTACTGAGTTGGACGCAGTACGGCACAACTCGGGAACAGCACAGGTCGAAAAGTATGTCCTGGATGGGACTTTCCATTTTCGACAGGCATGTGGAGCAAACTGCCGGAACTCAGAATTCTCCACAAAGGAGAAGGGCAAAAGAACAATTGCCAGCATTTCAGCTACAGCAGCATTAAGTTCATGTGACACTGTATGATTGGGTGGGTACTTTAGCTTATGCACAAAAACACTCTGTAACGTGGGCTGACTTAAACGTTTTACAAGGGGTGTGATGACAAATGGTTCTGCTCTGTGAATGGCAGGGGGTGGAGTGTGGACGTTTGATGAAGACAGTTGTACAGGTGATGTTGACAAACCCACAAATGCAGCTATTTTGCCACATTTACAAACCGTGTTTGATGTACCACTTGCACTAGACATACTGCATTCACCACCACCACCACCATTGGGCAACATTTAAAAATCATTATGCTCTTCCACCTCATCATGCCTGTAGTAATCCACTGCTCTTATTTCATCACTACTGCACACATCTAATTTCCTACTGGATTTAACAGTCATGGAAGGGGATAACATGCTTATTATGGTTGATGACGAGGGTGAACACCCCGCTGTGGTATTAACTGCCATGTTGTGCTGGGTCCACTGTGCAATGTACCTATTCTTAAAATGTGTATGCTGTTCTCCTGTGCCCAGATGGCTCCCTTTTTACCTCGACTCACACGCACATTGCAAACCTGGCAGATTGCAACTGACTCATCATTTGCATCTTGAACAAAAAAAATCCCAAACAAATATTTGTGATGCTCTACTTTTAACACATCCCTGATGCTGCTTATTGTACTCTGTTCTTTTAAGCCATGAAGTGTGGGGGGGGGGAGGTGCTACGTGATTTTTCAGGCAGAACACACTTGGACTGCAACTGACCACCACGACTACCTATCATTGTTACTGGGTCATCATCACCATCAACTGGAACTGGTAAATCACAAGTTTTTACGCGGGGATTAATGCAAACCGGCCCAGACACAGCCACCTTGAATTTCTTTTTCTCCAGTTCCCAGCTGGGGCCAATTACATCATCATCATATTCATCAACATCACCCACATACACATCATCTGCTTGGATGCTGGCATGTGGACTGCATTTTGCAACCACAGCAACATCATCATCAGAGTCATCATCATCATCAACACTACCATGTCCATCTCCTGATATTTTTTCACCACACTGTGAATCACTGTATGGAAAATGCATGACCTGAACCGTGGTGGAAGAAATGTCACATTGTATGCTATCGTTGACATGATTATCAGAATCCTCATGTTCAGTTACTGGGAAGTATGACTTCAACTACACTGCCACTCACTCACACTACTTCACACTCCACTATATTTTTGGACACAGTATACTGGTCAGAAGTGGAACTTGAGGCAGCAGTACTCATATCACCGCCAGCAACTACACTAACACCACCAGCTGGGACAACATTATCTCCTCCAACTATAAGTGAAGCTACTGATTGGGCTGTAAATAAATTGCAGGAGAAATACCTTTCCTCACATCAACAATGCACTCCTGCATCTGCATACTACCATGCCCACAGACAAGCTTACCACTGGCAGCAGTGCTATGGTGACAACAAGCTTTCCTTGTACGTGTCTTTGTGGGCATTTTGGGGGATCAACAACAATATTCTAAACAAATTTAGATTTTGGAATGTTCACTCTGGGCAGGGAGACGCTGGATGTGAAGCCAAAAAAACAACTGTGGCTTCAGCAACATATACAGATACAGATGCAAATTCACAAGTGAAAACAACACCTTAACTAACCAGTTGTGCTGAAGTCACAAACAATCCAATCTGGAAAACAGTTCCTTTTGCCGGGGCATGGACTACAGCTTTTTATGACAGTGCAAGCAGCAAAACAAAGAAAAGATACCACAGTGACAGAACAAAATCACGCAGCTGCAGTGGATTGCAGATTCACACTGCTATGTCTGCAATTACACTGTGATACAACAGAAGGTGCATTATTTGATGTCATGCACCGCACACATACTCACACACACAATTTGTCTACAAGTAATGCGTAGCAAATTGAAAAGTTCAATAATATACCATGTATTGTAAACAACCTGAAATTATGAACTGCTGCACCAGATCCACACAACACACAATCAGCAAACAAATTTCAACAATTACTGACAATATTACTGTGTGTACATTAACACAGTCATATAACAAAACTATAACCAAAAAACAAAGAACTCCCTATTTCTCCAACTTAAATCTACCTACACCACAGATACGCCCCTCCCCCAAAGCACACTTTCACTGTCTCTTACTACACAGACTCAATGTTGTACATTAACATTCAAAATCCACACACAAACAAAAACGCTCGATGATATGAACACAGGAGGGTTTTCTATAATCGATGAACTAAAGTTTGAGCAAAAATAATTAATCAAAAAGGCTTTTTTAACAGCTTTTAGAAGGTTTGAATCACAGACAGCTCTCCGAGCACACTGCCTCCTACAGCTTCCTACACACACTACCCCGAACTGAGGCTGTGCAGATCAATATAGAGCCCATGTGATCTGAAATCTCGTGAATCATTGTAAAATTTGCTTTCAGAGCTTAAAAATAAGGCGAAGTACATTGTTCTCAATGCACTTCGCCTTTAAGATTGATGGAGTAGTGGTCTGGGAAGGTGGAGTAATGCTAAGCCATTGTTCTCAATGGACTTCACCTTACTCATTATAACACAAATTACTCTGCCTCACATTGCGGAGTACTCCACAAATTCTCCTAGGCTCTGTGAATCACTTCACAGAGCGAATTGAGGCCACTGCACCCACCACTAAAAATAATGCACTTAGGACACAGAAAACCAGGGACTGAGTATAAAATGGGTGGAATGGTACTGACAGTTGCCAAGCAGGAGAGAGATCTGGGATAATCATATCTGATGATCTGAAGGTACCAGACAGTGCAGAAAGGCAGACAGGAAGGCTAGTGGGATGCTGGGTGCATAGGGGGGGTATCCCCAGCAGAGAGATTGAGGTGGTGTTGCCTCTGCATAGATTGCTGGTAAGACCCTCACATAGAATACGGTGTCCAGATCTGGAGACTACATCTCTGGAAGGACTTATACCCAGAGTGGAGGAAGTCCAGAGGAGAGGGTAGTTTTGGGAGAGATGTGAAGCAGCACTTCAGCACAGTAAGAGTGGGGGATTGCTGGAACAGCCTTCCAGCAGTGCTGGTGCTAGATACATGGAACAGCTTTCCTGAGGAGGTCGTAGAGTCAAAAACAGCGGGGGGAATTCAAGAATGTATGGGACAGATATAAGGCAATTCTAGTGGCGGGTAGGAGGAAGTAGGCTGTTGGTTAACTAGGATCTGCAGCTTATCTTTTAGGTAAGGAAATGGGCAGACTAGGTGGGCCAAGCGGTCTTTATCTGCCATCAGATTCTATGTGTCTATGTTTCTATGGTGGGGTGAAAACAGTGGTGGGGTTCAAGAATGCATGGGATAGAAACATAGAAAACTAGAAAAAATGATGGCAGAAGGAAACCAAGGTTCCATCTAGTCTGCCCATGTGAGGATAGGCACAAAGGAATCATAATGGAAAGGAAGAGGGAGGGAGAAAAAGCTGTAACTTAAAAAGGGTCTGCGGTGATAAGGTAGGAAAGGGAAAATTGGCAGACTAGGTTGGCCAAGTGGGCCTTATCTGCTGTCAAATTTTATGTTTCTATGCTTCTGTGTAAGGAAGATCCCACCACTGGTTCTCCAAGACTCCAGAGCCAAAACCCTAAAGCTTTTTGCATTTGTTGCTTGGGAGTGAGGGTGGGAAGTTATTGCAGAATATCCTAACACCACATTTCCCTACTTTTGTGGCCTTAACCTGAACCTTAACTGGTGCATTAATCCAGTTTTCTGAAAATGCTTTCTTTTCTATAAGAGACAGTGGAATTGTATCCTCATTTATGCAGGTTCCTATGGGGCCTCCATTAACCTAAGGAAGTACAGCAATGGATGTCAAGAATTCATTGGGCTGTCTGGTGGACTGTGGAAGTTCAGGGCCCTCTGGATCCTACACTTCAATGTGGCCACAGACACACAGGGAAATAATCCATCTCTCAGCCAAAGCACAGTGCCCTGTGGCATCCACTAGTGCAGAGGTGTTGGGCTGTATACCAAGGGAAGAGTTCTCTTCACTATATAGTACTTGGGCCCATGTGGGCAACTGTGTACCTACCCTTCCCAGGCTGGGAGGGTGGTGTCACATGACAGCACCATCCCCCAGCCTCAGACCATCCAGCTGTCACTAAGCTTACCCCAAACTCAGCTGAAAAGGATAGGTTCACAGAGCACTACCCCCCTGGGGAAAAGGCTGGTACTACATGTTTCTTAATATTTTTTTTTCACATGATGGCCCCAAATTTTTAAGCTAGTTATTTTATGACTACCATTTATAAACATGACATGTGGCATTCATAGAATTCTGACTGAAATGTCATTTCGTACACATGTGTGAAAATGCATCTTGTCCGGGATTTGAAAAACAACACATGTGACATTTATGAGGAGGTGTGACAAAATAGCTATGTTGAAAGACACAGTCTCTTTACACCTTGAGAAGGAGCATGGGGGTGCTTGAAAATTTTTGGCAGCGTGGTGTTGGAGTGCTGCTAGCAAGTGCCAATGAATAAAGTACTTTGATTCAAACAAGCCAGCATGTTTTTGTTTCTGTTCCTGTGGACCCTTAGCACAGTCTTCTGGTTAGCTTTGCAAGTACAATGTGTCCAGAGCTTGACTAATCCCTCTTGTTGCTGCCTCTCAGTTTTTGGACTAAGTTGAAAATTTGAAGTCAAAATACTGACGATTAGCAAAGATATGAGTGAACATTTAAATATTTCAGCGTTCACTCAATTTTGTCATTTTATCTTAATTGTTCTCCAAATTTTCGACGTACTCCTATTATGACCCCACCTCATGAACCTGGTAGGTGAAATTTTTCAGATCCTTCCAGAAATGTGATTTCATTGCGTGACTGAGAAATCACCTTTTAGGGCAGATTTGAAACATTTAATCTGCCTGGTTCATGAGGTGGGATCCCAAAGAGGCTATGTTGAGAGTTTGGTGGAATAATATTAAAAGTTAGCAAAGTTATGAGTGAATGATGAACTATTACAATATTCACTCATTACGAGATCATTTTAACATATTTTTACACCAAACGTTTCCACTTAGCCTTCTTTTGACCCTTCCTCATGAACCTGGTAGGTGAAAGTTTTCCAGTCCTGTTTAAATTATGATTTCACAGAGTGACCACAAAAATCACCTTTTGGGGCAGATTTGAAAAAAATCACCTGCCTTGCTCATAAGGTGGAGTACCAAGAAAGGCCATGTTGAAAGCTGGGTGGAAACATGTTGAACATTAGTGAAGTTCTGAGTGAAATTTGAAATATTTCATCATTCACTTATAATGTGGTCATTGTAACAAAATTTTACACCAAATGTACAGCCTGACCTTCTTATGATCCCACCTCATGACCCAATAGGTGAAAATGTTCAAATCCTACATGAAAGGTAATTTTGTGTAGTGTCACTAAAATCACCTTTCAGGATGAATTTGAAAAATTCTTCCAACTGTTACGTTCATGAGATGGTATGAAAGATGGCTATGCTGAAAATTTGGTGTCAGGATATTTAAAATTACCTAAGTTAATGAGCGAGTATAGAAACATTTTGACATATACTTAACCCTTTGTTGTTTTTTAATATTTTATCCACACATTTTCAGCATAGTCTTTTTATGATCCCTTTCATGAACCTGTAGGTGAACATTTTCAAACCCAGCCTGAAAGGTTCCTTTCAGAAATCCTTTACAGAAATAATTATTTGAAATGTTGTCATACTGTGCACATAAAACTATCTAAGTGACATGCATGCTGCAAACATAATTTTTATGTTAAATTGGAACTGATTGCATGTATGTGTCATGCATGCAAAAAACAAGTGATCACTGATAACTACACACACAAAAGTGAAGTGACTTGCCCAAGATCACACAGTATACACATGGGGGTAATGAGATTCAAACCCAGGACTTTAGGTTTGCAGTTCAGTGCCCTTAACCACTATGCTATACTGCCTGCTTACACATGGCTTGCTTGCACTTCAGTACAAATCTGCACACATCTGCATGCATATGGAATGATTATAGCCACTGATATACTTTTTAGTTACATTGACACAGTTCTGTGGTGTGCCCCTTTGAAATGAAAGGAGTTATTTTGTATTACTATTTAATACATTATGATGGTGAGCTGGGGATTAGTGAAGGCCACTGTTCTACTTACAAAACCCTTATTAGTCAAGCAGTGGCTGTCATTAATCTCCAACTTACCATCATAATGTGGCACTTTCCCCTTACCCTATGTCATAACATGCCTGATCACGGGAGTGTGGAGATCAACTTCACTGGAAGTGGCATAAGCCTGACTATAGTGGACTCCAATAGTCTGTGCTTACCATGCTGCTCAACTGTCCCTGATTGCAAGGGACACCCCTAAAATCTGCTCTGTCTCTCATCCATCTCTCATGGAAAACATGCTGCTCACACAGAGGATGTCCCATAAAATTTAGACTTTACGTCAGGGGCGCCATTTCATATTTCAACAGGGGTAGATCCAAGAACCAGTTGTGGCCAGGTGCCAGTTAGCCCATAGAAGGTAAGCTCTGGAATGTCTCTAAAAGATAAAACTTATCTGTTGTGATTGAAAAGTGGTATGCAAATCAGGAAACATTCAAATGTGTAAGATTCATCTGTCTATACCTCGGAGCTGTGCATCATATTTGGGCTTAAACCCACCAAGTTACTAACCATTATTTTTTCCTGGCTAAAGTTCTACCCCCCCCCAAAAAAAATTTGCCCTGATCTCTCTTCTTGACTCCATTCCATTCAATACCCATTCCATATGGGTTGTGAAGCTGCCCAAAGGCTCTGAAACATGAAAAACACATCAAATTTAAATCCTTCCTCCTTCCCCAAACTCCCTATAAAAAAGTATTCACTTTTATTTACCCAAACCTGTGGCCTTGTCCAATGCACTACCAGCCAAGTTTTCAGTCTGTTTCTCCTCCATCCTTCTGCCAAAAGCTGGATGCTGGAACTGACCATCCCAGGTCCCCACCTTTGTCCGCGACCAAGTCACCTCATTGTCCAAACCCACCCAATCTGTGTTGCTTGTGTCTTGCTTGGCTGCTGCCACACTGCACTGATCAAGGCCTGTGAAGTCTATCCACACCGGTGTTGCTGCTGCTGCTAGGTCTATCTTGCTGCTGCAGGGAAGGGGGGGGGGGCTGCACTGTTTTTATTGTGAGGCAAGCCTAGTAGTGTAGGTAGGTAGCCAAGTCATCAAGCTAGATTCTAGCTCATCTCCTGCCCCTTCAGCCACCAAGGGAGACAGAGACTTATTAAGAGTAGATCAACAAAAATATGCTGTCACAACACTGTTGTTGAGAGCTCAGTGCTCACTCACTCCTCCAAGTTGTAGTATGTAGCCTGTCTACTATGTAGTGGGAAAGAAAGTGTCGCACTTGCACAACTTGTGCTCTTGCACGGTAGGAGCTCCTCCACATCACATGTGATGGTGCTGCCGCTAATAGGTGAAGAGAGTGAACAACACAATACAGTCACTGTCGAGTCAGGCGTGCACCAACAGCTTGAGTGCACAAAGGCCAAGAGGGCACTTATTGTACAAAAGATTAAATCAAAATGCAATGCCATTATTGCTACACCATAAGAACAACCTAGGCACAAATGTGGGGGGGGGGGGACTGCCATTCTCTTCCTTACCTAAATGGCATTCCTGCTTTATGATAGAAATTCATTCTTAGGTGCTAATATTTGTATGAGTAAATACAATGATTTTCACTGTGTTGTGGGGTACTGTATCTCCATGTTTCAGGATGTGTCCCGATCATTGTGAGGGTTACTGTCCCTCATTGTCCCTCATTTTGAGTGTCCATGTCCCTCATTTCAGTGACACAAGTGAGGTATGGTGCATGCTTCCCAGGCTCTACTCAGCACAAAGAGTGCTGAGCATGACCATAGTGTATATGCTCCAAACAGAATGACAAAGGGAAAGTAAGTGAGCTGAATCAGTCATGAAGAAACACATATCTAACCCTAAATATGCATGAGAGGATTTGCATAGTCCAAAACAAAAATATCAGGCTTCACACCACAAAGTTCCCTGTTTGCACATCTGGAATGTGGGGTGTTGGCTGACTATATCTTAGGCATTTAATGCAGTAATCAAACAATAGTTTACAAATTCAAAGCAATTTACTAACAACAGTCAAAAGTCATTAAAAAATTGCAAAAGAATTTAATGGTCAGAATTAATAAGGTTGCCTAAATTTAATGGGAATCAATGGCAATGGTATTTTAATGGCTCTAACTGCTAGCAGTAGTATAAGAAATAGAAACTGATGTGTTTTGTAGATGAGATTTGCACCAGCTTAGCTTCAGCATACATGGCAAGCATGTAACATGTGAACCTGATGTGATTTTTTAATGATGTCCATAACAGTTTAGCTGCTGCACTCATGTCAAGCATGCAACATGCGAACATGATGTCATTTTTAGAAGATGTTTGCATGCAAACCTGATGTACTATTTAGACCTGGTTGCTTAGGTTCACTTTGTGTATGCTAACTGCATACAAACATTGCACAATTAAGCATGTGACATTCACTCTGCATGTACACAATGCCTTTATATATCTGTAAGGGATAATTACATGAAATGTTTTCATGCGCACATAAAACTACCCATATGATATGCGTGCTGCAAGCATGATTTAAATGTTAAATTGGAACCAATTGCATACATGTGGCATGAGTGCAGCAAGCAAGTATGTAAAGCATGCTTCTTATGTTACATTGGAACAGACTGCATGCATGTGGCATGCATGCAAGAAGTAAATAGTCATTGATTACAAACATAAAAGTTAAGTGACTTGCTCAGGATCACACAGTATACAAGTGGATGTTGAGATTCAGACCCAGATCTTCAGTTCTCCAGGTTTGCGGTTCAGTGCCTTTAACCACTAAGCTATACTGCTTGCATACATATGACTCACTTGTACTTCAATGCAGATCTGCATACATCTACATGCATGTGGCATGCTTATAGCAACTGATACAGTTTTTAGTTTTCTTGTCCCCCCTCATCTCAGCTGCACAGCTGAACTGTAGCATTCATACCAATGGAAACACATGTATTTTTTCTCACCCCAAAATACACACTTACCAACAAAATTACTTAATTACCATACTTTTGCCTGGCCTGTACTCCTACCATTTTCTCTCCATGGTTTTGAATGTTTCCACGCAAACAGACTATAAGGGGCAAACACAAAAGTAGCAATAACTTGACACCCCACCCACATGGCCAGTCCCCCCTACCTATGCACACACTGTAGCTGGTGTGGCCACGCATCTACAGACAACCCACCAAGTATAGATATAAGTCAAGAGTCTCTAACCTGAGTACTAGGGAGCCTGAGATAGGAGTCTTTAAGAGATGATGTCCATGGGTCAGAGTGCTGGGGCATACCCCCTTGAAATGAATGGAGTTATTTTTATTACTATTTTATACATTATGGTGGTGAGTTGGACAATATTGAAGGCCACTTTTCTACTAACAAGGTCCTTGTTAGTCAAGTGGTGGCTTACAACAATCTCCAACTCGCCATCAATGATGTATTAAATAGCAATAAAAAAATACCCTCATGCATTTCAATGTGGCATGCCCCTGCACACTCTCTTGCCCTATGTCATAATGTGTCTGAGTGTGGGGATGAGGTGATCAGCTTCACTGGGAGTGGCATAAGCTTGACTATAGTGGGGCTTCAGTAGTCTGTGCATACCATACCACACAACTATCCCTGAATGCAATGGACAGCCCTCATTTTATTCCTGAAAAATTGCTCTGCCTCTCATCCATCCTTCATGGAAAACATGCTACTCACACTGCGGATGTCCTGTAAATTTAGACTTTATGGCAGGGACTCCATTTCAGATTTCAGCAGGGGGAAGCAACCAGCCAGTGGAGGCCAGGAGCTAGTTAGCCCCTGGGCAGCAAGCTCTGAAATGTCTGTAGTGTCTCTAGAAAGTAAAACTTATTTGTTGTGATGGAAAAGTGATATGCAAATCAGGAAACATTAAAATGTATAAGATTCATCTGTCTATACCCTCAGAGCAATACACCAGATTTGGGCATAAACCCATCCAGTTACTAACCAATTTTTTTTCCTGGCTGAAGTTCTGAACCCCCCGCCCCCAAAAAATAGTCCCAATTTCTCTCCCCAACTCCATTCCATTCAATACCCATCCCATATGGGTCATGAAGTTGCCCAAAGGCACAGAAATGTGAAAAACACATCAATATTTTAGTCCTTCCTCTTTCACAATTCCCCTTGTAAAAAAATTACTTACTTTTACTTACCCAGACATCTGGCCAGAACCTACAGCCTATCCCAGTGTGCCACCAGTCCAGTTTTCATTCCACTCCTCCTCTGTCCTTCTGCCAGAAGCTGGATGCTAGAACCAACCATCCCAGATCCCCAACAAGGTCTGCGAGCAAGTCACCTCACAAACTGAACCCAACCAACCTGTATTGATTGCTTCTTGCTTGGCTGCTGCCATGGATGCTGCCACACTGCACTGATCAAGGCCTATGAAGGTTGCTCACACTGCTGTCACTACTACTGTAAGGCCTGGCTTGCTGCTGTGGGAGGTTCACACTGTTTTATTTGTGAGGAGAGCCTAATAGAGCAAGTAGGTAGCCTAGTTTCGAGTTAGCTTCTAGCTCAGCCCCAGCCCCTTCAGCTACAAAGGGAGACAAAGACTCACTAAGAGTAGAGCAATGAAAATATGCTGCCACAACACTGTTAATGAGAGTTCAGTGCTCACTGACTCCTCCAAGCTGTAGTTTGCTGACTGTCTACTCTGTGGTGGGAAAGCCAGTGTCCCACTCACATGGCTCATGTGCTCTTGCTTGGCTGGAGTTTCTCAACATCACATGTGATGGTGCCACTGTTGATAGGTGGAGAGAGTGGACAACACAATATGGACACAGTCAAGTCAGGAGTGTGCCTGCAGTGTGAGTACAACACAGGCAAGGGTAGGCACTTATTGTACAAAATATTAAATCCAAATTTAATGCCATTTTTGCCACATCATAAAACCAACCTAGACACAAATGTTGGGGGTGGGGGACTGCACCCTTCTGCTCTACCTAAATGTCACCCCTGCTTTATGGTAGAAATTAATTCTCAGGGAACATAGAAACATACGGGCAAACATCAGTACACATAAATATAATGGTTTCCACTGCATTCTGAGATACTGTATCTCCAAGTTTCCGGATGTGTCCTGATCATTGTGAGGGTTAGTGTCCCTCATTGTCCCTCATTTTGAGTGTCTATGTGTCTATGTCCCTATGTCCCTCTTTTCAGTGACAAAATGTGAGGTATGGTGCATGCTTCCAAGACCCTGTGCAGCACGAAGAGTGCTGTGCATGGCCATAGTGTATATGCTCCATACAGAATGACAAGGGGAAAGTAAGTGAACCATTACAGTCATGGAGAAACACATTTGTAGCACTAAATGTGCATAAGGGAATTTGCATGGCACAAAACAAAAAGGTGAGGCTTCACAACACCAAAGGCCCTCTTCGCACATCTGAAATGGGGGATGTTGCCTGACTATATCCTAGGCATTTAATGCAGTAAGCAAACAATATTTCATAAATTAATGATAAAAATCAAAAGTCATTAAACAACTTGCAAAAAGACAAAAATGTATGAGTTTACCTAATTTTAATGGGAAATCAATGAAAAAATGTATTTTAATGACTCTAATTGCTAGCAGTAGTATGAGAAATAGAAACTGATGCGTTTTTAGATGAGATTTGCACATGGCAAGCACACAACATATGAACCTGATGTGATTATTAAATGATGTTCACATCATTGCACTCATGTCAAGTGTGCAACACTCAAAACTGATGTGATTTTTAGAAGATGTTCACACACGCTTAAATGCTACATACATGTCAAGCTTGCAGCATGTGAACCTGGGGGGAGATACACAAAACAATCTGAAGGTGACTGAATCTATTACTCTACTGCTTGGGATTCAGTCCTTATAGTTACTGACTACTGCAAGAGCCCCCTCGAAGTAAGATAGTACAGTTACATAAGAACTTACTGTATCAGTAGATCTACAAGGGGAGCTCTTGCAGCAGGCACTGCATTCCCTCCCTTCTTCCCCCTGATTGTTGTTTCTCCATTGCAGCTCTTCTGCTTTCCTTGTTTAAGTGGAACCTCCTCGGTTCTCCTATTTCTGTTCACACTGGGGTCTCCAGCAGAAGAACAGGGGAGGGGATGGGGGAACACCCCTTCCAAATCATAGGTTGGTTGTTGGCATGCTGATGATGGGGGTGGTCCCCCGCTGAATACTGGTAGCTATAAGTGTTCCGTGTGGTTCTAGCATCTGGTGGCTCAGTCCTTATGATTATAGCCTGCTGCAAGTGTAGTGCCCCAGGGAAATTGGGAGCACAACAGAAAATAGGGGATCCTCAGAGATATGAGAGGTCAGACAGTTATGGGGACCCTGGCAGCTTAATGGGGAACCCTTGAAAAGCTTTGGTGACCCTGTGAAACACAGAACAGGCCCAACTCCAGCAGACAGTCCTAGTAGTCTAAATTCAGGGTTTTAAAAGAAAACCATTTTTCTCTTTCCTACCCCCTTCCCCCCTGCTCAAGACCAACACCCAGCCAGTCAAACCAGTTGGGCAACATTCCTGTCCCCAGTGGAGAAGGAAGCCAGGCTGAGCCCTCTCAGCCAATCCCTGTGGCTAGGGTAGATTCAAATCTGGAGATTTATTTTTTAAGCCACTGATCCAGCTTCAGAGGCTGACCTCTGGATGGAGGAGCCAATCCCCTGGCAGATAGCCAGACCACCCCAGCCTAGGGTAGGCTCTGCCAGGCTGGAGGGAGGGGAGAAAGAGTTTGATCAGGGAAGGTGAAGGACAGCAAGGCAATGGATGTAGGCTTCCCTGTTAGGAGGTTGAAGCAAATCCCCTGGGTCCCTTTGGTGTAACTTCCTCCAGAAGATC
Source organism: Neoceratodus forsteri (assembly GCA_016271365.2). Classification (NCBI taxonomy): domain Eukaryota; kingdom Metazoa; phylum Chordata; order Ceratodontiformes; family Ceratodontidae; genus Neoceratodus; species Neoceratodus forsteri. Next base: position 1,322,219,822 of record CM028132.1, read on the forward strand.
CCCAGTAGCAGCCTCGGTCAGTTTTTGCAGAAATCTGCCTTCTAGTTGGGTCCCCCAGTGTGTCGAGTCAGTTCATTTGGCTGGGAAACAGACCCAGTGCACCTTTCATGCAGCAGTCTCCAGGAGAAGACGCCTTATCACTCCTTTCTGGTTGTGCACTCCCCAGAGTACAGAAGTCTTGGTTGAACTCCAAGGGTGAATAGGCTGTTGGCCAGCATTTCCTTTAATAATTAGTCCTAGCTAGACCTGCTCCAGCCAGGGGAAGGATTGTTTGTTTAGCAATTGTATTGTTGCACTGTGTAATTATTGTTTAGCATTGTTAAATTGCTTCCATTGTACCCCCCCCCCCAGGTGGAGGAAAGCTGCTACCTTGTCCATTTGTATAGAGACAGAGAGAGAAAGAGAGAGAGAGAGAGAGAGAGAGAGAGAGAAATAAGAACCAAAAAGGCAGAAGCTAGAGGGGTTCAAACCAAATAATTGTTGGACTAAGATTAAAGGTATTTGTGAACTCCTACCTTGAAAGAATCTCTGCTAGTTTAACTTATTCTAGGCAGTCTGTGCTCCATATAAAGAGACTTGGGCAGTCCCTCTTAGCCAAGAATCAAAGAAGTGCTAGGTAAAGCCAGGTCAAAGTATTATTGGTGAGAATGTGCATTTTCTGCTGGATTTCTAATTGTTTAGCTGTAAGAAGCTAATTACTGAAAGCCTGGCAGAGCCTTATTGCATGCTTTGCTCAGAGTTCTAGGGTAATCTAAGCCCAAGTAATAGAAAAATGTTGTCCATGTAGTAGAAGGCAGTAGCAGCCCATAGCTGGGACAGAGACACTAGGTACCCTGGCCTCCATATTCAGAAAGGGGGTGGGTCATCAAACTGCCTCAATGCCCATGAAGCAAACTATATTTTCTTTATGTGCCAGCAATTTCCTGTTGCTTGCCTACCCCTCAGCTGTTCCTGATTTTCAGGGATGTCCCTGGCTTTGCCTCAGAAATTTCTTCTGTCCCTCCTCAGTTGGCATTTCTGGCACTAAAGAGTAGGGATTGGGATCACAGAATATTGCCAGCCATTGATGTTACAGTCTCATTCTCATTAAGAAAATGCTATTCACACTAAGAAACATGTGACATACAGCTTCTAGGACTAATATTACTGTTTCATCTGATGTGTTCCTGATTTTGGTCATTTGTCCCTACCCTGTGATGAGGGAGGTTAAGAGGTATGGTTGCCTGGACCCACTGCTTGCTGTGTCTGAACTGCTGTATTCAAACTATTTTAAATTGTTGAACTGCTTGCTATGACTGAACTGCTATATTCAATTCAGGAGTTTAAATGACTGCACTGCCTTATTTTCTCAATTGTCCTGCATGACTGCACTGCCCTGAGGAACTGATTACTGCACTTGCCTACTGCTACTCCCTCTGAAGACATTTGGGGCCACCCCATCCCAAATGGCAGGGCTCTCGGTCATACGGGGAGGGGGGAATTGCCTTTCAGGTTTTAATTTTTCTTCTGTTCCAGGATCCTGCACACACCTCACACCTCACACCTCATCCAGAAGTCCTCCGGTGTCTCTTCTTTGACCCAGGGAAGGTCCCCGGGAAGTCCAGTATCACCTGCACCCACTTCCAATGACCTCCAACAACTCCAAGTGTTCACCACGATGCCCCAGGTTTGAGTTGCAGGTCATAAGTGGTAGCCAGCTGGTAGCTAGGGCCCACCAAAGTGAGTCAGATTAGGGGCTGCCCCGGCTCTAATTTGAGGGACTTAAGTCATCTGCTGAACTCGGAGTCACGTTGCCCATTCTCCTGAATAGACATTGTCCTAAGGTGGCAACAGTACCTGTGGTCTATATCAAAGCCTTGCCGAGGATTGCCAGGCTCTGTACCCCATTCCCTGAGGTGGCATAAGTACTGGTGGCCCACGCAAGAGGCCACACCAAGGGTCACCACACTCTTGATTGTACTGCCCATAGGTGACTCGTGTTCCAGTGATGCATCAAAAGGTCACACCAAAGATTGTCGGATTCTGAAGCTGCAGGGGTGAGGTGGTAAGGGTTCTGGGGACCTGCCCAGAGGTTGTCCAGTGGATCATCACACCCAGAATCCTTTCCTTGAATGGAGATCACCTGCCCAAGGTCACTGCAGCCAACATTCCCAGAGGAGGTTCTCTTCCCCTACAACCTGGCATCAACACCCATCCTCGACCAGGCGCTGCCCTGTCAATGTTGCCTCAGTGACACCAGGAGTCACCTTATTCCCAGGGCAGGAGGTCTACAGTGTTTTACTTGGTTTTTGGTTCACTGGGGGATGCCCCATTTTATGGCCTGTGTAGGAAGTGCTTCCTTAGGTTCACCATCAGCAGTCAGCTGACCAAAATACTAGAAACCCAAGCTTGGTGCATCGGATCACTTCACCTTTAAGACTTGAATAACCTGGACTTTTGTAGGACATTAGTGGGGCCAGTCTGTGGTCCTGGTAACCTTATTCACTCTTTCTTATGTGTTTAGTGTTAGTGAATGCTAAGTATTTTCTGTGTGCTCCAACTGTAGCTAATAAACCTTGCATCTTGGATCTAGAGTACGTCTCCAGCCTCTCCTTCCAGATTTATGTGGCATCACCCTAAACTATAGGGATACAGACCACCACAGCTCATCCACCACACAAGAGCTCCTCTTGAAGATCTACTGTTATGGTAAGTTCTTACATAACTGTACTTTCTCTAATGTTCATTAGCTATAACCACTGTTCAGTTCCCTAGTTTCCAACAAATTCAACAGGTTGTAGACCTGCCTGACCTGTAATCCCTCATGTGGACCATCCATATTGCAATACAAGAGAAATTGGTATATACTCACGTTACCATGATATATTATGCAGTGTTATATTTTTGGCCTTAGCGAGCCACCTACTGTTATTAGTTATGATTCAATGCTCATATAATTACCAAATTGCTGCATTGTTACCCAAAAGTAGTAGTGGTCAGCAGAACTGCTTATCTATGTGTATGTGTGAAACTTAACAGTCTTGTTTGTACAGGGGCTGGCTGGGTCTGCCCACAGCTCCACCTATAGGTCTGTCTGGGAGTGCATGGTGGTAGCTGCAGGCTGCATTTGTACAGTACCACATAGAATATTGTGCCCCAGAGGACTACACAACACAGGCACAGGTGGTGGTGCTGCACGCAATTGTCAAACTGTAGTTCATGCTATGGTGCACAGCAGACACTAAAGTAGTAAGGGGGCCATTAGTGTGAGGGACACAGCAATGCCTATGATGTGCAGGGCAGTGATGACCACTGCACTGTGCACAGTGACAGGCCCAAATTGCAGGTGTTTACTGACAGTGGACATTAGTGTTATGCTGTTGTGTGACCCACAGATGCTGCACCATTGGCATGGGATGCTCACAGTGACATATACATGGCTGGCTGTGTGTGCTGTGGTGTCTGTACAGATGTGTGGTATGTGGCTGGGGGGCACGTACCATTAGACAGGCACACTGATGTTAGGGTATTCCCAACACTGACTCATTTGCACTGCGTGGCTTGTCCCATCCTTGTGGCTGCTCCTAGTTTGTGGTGCAGCCTGCCACTTGTACAGTCTCCCCTCAACACCCTCCATGCCCACAGTGCTGCATGTGTGTGTGCTGGCATCTGTTAGTGTCCACCGAAGGGTGGCCTGCAGGCTTGTGCTATATGGCCGCACTGCCATGGTGTCCACTGGGAGCTAGGTCACCACTTACTGCCTGGCATGGCTGGGACTGGTGGCAGATGATGGCATCATAGGGATGCCATCCATGAGTAGCATGTTTCCTCTCTGTCCGGCTTATTTCTGTATGTCATACATACTGGTTAGGGTCATATAAAAGTCATGCAAAGCCACAAAGTCGCGCAAAGCTGGTTTGCTGAGAGTTAAGACTACTTTTTCTTGGGTGGTAATTTGCACCATGCAAAGTGTTGTGCTAAGTCACGCAAAAACACTTTACGTGGTGATATTCACTGAATATAGCATTGCGCCTGTATTCAGGTACACACACCCTCAGTTTGCCCCTTGCATATATTATAATTTTGCCCGGTGCTAATGCAGTTTGTGTGCATTATTTGATCTTTTGAATATTGCGGACCCACGCCAACCCCTCACTAACCCTGCGCAAACAGTTTGCGCCCAGCGTAAAGTTTTGAATATCTGGCCCATAGTCAGCAAAGTTAGAAAAAAATGCAAAGTGCAAATACATATTGCAAAAACACTAATAGGGAATGTGCCTGCATATAATTTTCCCTCAGTGGACAACTAACTCAAATTCTGCATAACGATTTTTTTTGTATTTATCCAGCAGCAAACAAAATCCACATTAATGAAACAGAAGGAAAAAATAAGTTCTGTTTCCCCACAGACTCCCTGATATTTAGTGTTTTTCTACAAGTCATGGTCCAACAATCATATATCAAGATCTGGATTTATCACTCCACATTTAACAGCCTTCATGTTAGTAATAATAATAATAATAATCTTTATTTATAAAGCACCTTTCAAAATCAAGGTGTGGTACATATATAAAATAAATTCACAATAAAACATCATGATAAAATAGCTAAAACAAATTCAATCAATCCATGTTGACACCATCCCCATATGCCTTATTCCATATAAAAGACTCCAATGCTTGTTTAAAGCCCCCCACAGTCATGCACTCTCTAATCCAACAGGGTAGAGAATTCCATAGGGTCGGTGCCATGAACATAAAGGCTCGGGCCCCAGAAGATTTTAAAACTACCCTTGGAATCTCCGGCAACCCCTTGTTGGCCCAGCGGAGCGGTTGCTCCAGGAGGTAAGGAACCAGAAGCTCTTTCAGGTAGTCAGGGCCCAGTCCGTGTAGGGCTTTATAAGTCAGTAAACCAACTTTAAAGGTGATCCATCACTGAACAAGCAGCCAGTGCAGTTCCCACAGCACCAGTGTAATGTGGGAAGAATGAGGAATCCCCATTAACAACCGGGCTGCGGAGTTCTGCACCAGCTGTAAGTGGCGGATATCAACCCCTGGAAGCCCAAAGTAAAGGGAGTTGCAATAATCCAAACGTGAGGTCACAAAGGCGTGGATCAGTGTAGGCAAGTCCCCAGATGGAACAACGTGCTTGATCCTAGTGATGTTCCTCAGATGGTAAAAGGATAACTTAATGACAGTCGACACCTGAAAACGTAATGTCAGCCAGTCATCAAGAATCACCCTAGGTCACGCACCAGTTCAGAGATAGGGAGCTCAACATCCCCAAGGAATAAACCTGTGGGATGATTTGATCTCCACACCCCTATCCGGCAAAAAGGATCCACAACCATCACCTCCGTCTTCCCAGAATTCAACTTCAGCCAGCTGGATCTCATCCAGCCTTGGATCTCACCAATGCAGTTATTAAACAACGAGAGTGCTCCATTCTGGTCTGGTACAAAAGACAAGTAGAACTGGGTATCATCAGCATAACAGTGAAACTCCAGCCCATACCATCTTACAATGTCTCCGAGAGGAAGCATGTACACCGCAAACAACATGGGAGACAGCACTGAGCCCTGAGGCACCCCACAAGACAGAGAGGTAGGATCAGAGGAAAACACCCCTGACACCACCCTCTGAGTTCTACCAGTGAGGAAAGAAGTCAACCATCTGTGAACCAAACCTGAAAGCCCACAGATGTATCTCAGGTGCTCAAGCAGCACCCCATGGTCCACAGTGTCAAATGCTGATGACAGATCAAGCAGAACCAAAATGGACCATTTTTTCTGGTCTCTTGCCATCAGGAGATCATTGAGCACCCAAACCAGTGCAGTCTTGGTGCTGTGCCTCTTTCGATAACCAGATTGAAGAGGGTCATAGATGCTATGGATGGTCAAATTGTTGTCCAACTGAGCAGCCACTACTTTCTCAATTACCTTCCCCACAAAGTGGAGGTTAGAGATAGGCCTATAGTTAGCGAGAGAGTCTGGGTCTAAAGAAGCCTTCTTCAACACTAATGTCACCACTGCCTCCTTCAGAGAGCAGGGGTACTCACCAGAGTCTAGGGAGCACCAGACTATCTGCGCCAGAACCGGGATGATAACCTCCCCACAGCCCATTATCAGGGCTGTAGGACCTGGGTCTAAACTACAGCATGTAGTGTGCATTCTAATCTACAGCATGTAGTGCGCATACCCTGGACAATCCTCATAACATCCATGATTTCTGGCCTTTCCAAGGAACCCCAGGAAAAAAGAGGGATGGTGACTGGGGGCTGGTCTACAGCAACTCCCATAGAGAGCGCTGTGAGGGTCTCCACCCTGATGTCATCCACCTTATCTGCAAAGAACCGAACAAGCTCCTCACACTGCAATTGTGAAAAGTCTCTGCAAACCTGTAGAAAGGCTGGGTTGCACAGCCTGTCTACGGTTCGAAAGAGCTGGGCCGGTTGGTTCTGAGCAGCAGCAATTTCCCTGGACAGGAACATTGCCTTCTTATGGGCAATTGCTAACTGATAGAGTCGGTAGTGCTCTAGCAGTCTAAGATGGTCGGCATCTAAGCTGGATTTCCACCAGCACCTCTCTAACCTGCATCCTAGTCGCTGCATCTCCCTCAAGTCCCCGTCAAACCATGGCAACCGAGGGCGAAGGGAGAGAGGATGCACACGGATTGGAGCAATGGAATCCAGAGTGGAGGTAATGGCCTTATTATAAGCCAGAACCAAAACCTCTGGATCCAAGCTCACCACTGGAAATTCTGATAGATCAAGCACCGCAGTTAGGCCATCAGGAGTCACATCCCATAAAGGGTGGTACTTGACCATCTCCACAGGGGCTGGCCTATGCAGAGGGATGCAAAAATTGAATCTCACAGTGGAATGGTCAGACCATCCAACGGGTTCCATCCCCACGTCGGAGGCTTCCATCCCCAGAAGGAAGACCAGGTCAAGGGAATGGCCATGTTCATGAGTGGCAGAGGTAACCACCTGTGAGAGGCCCAATGAATTCATCAATTGGAGGAAGTGCTGTCCAAATTGCGAGAGTTCGTCATCGATCCAGGCATTAAAGTCACCCAGCACCATCAGCCTGGGCGACTCAAACACCAGGTTGACCACGCAGTCCGCCACTTCCTTAAGGAATAGCTTCTCATCTCCGGGTGGACAATAGACGAGAGCCAGCCTATAGCCCCCACCTGCCACTACGACACATTCAAATGATCTGGTCTCCTCAACTGGGACACTAGTGAGATCCAATTTGGCCTTAAACAGACCGAAACCCCCCCACCCCTGCGATCCAATCTCGGACGGTATATCACCGAATACCCGTCTGGAACTGCCGCCTCAAGTATGAGGCCAGCATTACCATCCAGCCAGGTTTCGGTGATGCAAGCCAGATCTGCTGTACCCAACAAGTCTGCAACAATAGCAGTCTTGTTCACAACAGATCTGGCATTGCATAACACTGCCCAAGTTGGACAGAACTCCAGGGATGCCCCAGCCACCTGCCCACCATTTATGGTGGTGGTGCCCTTGGGTATGGAGACCAGACAAGGAGGCCCACGTTCTAGACTCCATTTCACCCCAGGGCATCTTCTGGGCTTAACCACCCCAATGTGAATGCACCTCTCTCGTCCACCCTCTGCTGTTCACACCCCCTGCCCCCCCATCCTCCTGAGGGCAATTCCCAAAGCCAGACAATGTTGATAGATGGAAAAAAGCAACAGAGGGGGAAAAAAGGGGTGGAAGGCATGTAGAGCGGGGGATTAATAGTGCATGACCTGGGGGGTGGGACAGTGATACATATCCCAATCCTCCAACATGGTGCAAAAAATCAATAAGCTTCTACTCTAGCTGTAGTGACTAATATAAAATCAAATCCAAATCCAAATAATTAAAATGACTCAAACAAAAAACTAAACAAAAGCAAACAAAAATCAATTAACTCAAATCCAATTAACTCAAATTAAATCATCATTTGAACCTGCTTTCAGGAAAGAAAAAGAAACAAAACTACATCCATTTAATAAAAATAGGTATCCCTCCTCACACAAGGTATTCCTATTTCTAAAACAAAAAATAAAATAAAAAATCACAATTTAGAATAAAGGATATCAAAACAGATAAATAAAAATACACAGAACATCCCACACAAGATAATCAAAACAATATAAATTAACTAGGCAAACAAGTCCTCACACTACTTGCATGCTCAGCCCAACGAGCACTCTCACTGCACGGAAAATAAAAAAAAAATAAACTTTTCCACATAAACTAAATAAATAGTACAAATTTGTGAGCAGTCAGGAACTCTCACTCCCCGGATGCTCTCAAAAACCGAGCACTCTCACTGCTTGGAGTACGATATAGAAAATGTCCCAAAAAACAGGTTCCAATGGGAAGAACAACCCCAAGTTCTACTTAAAAATGTAAGGCCTCGGTAGCAATCTGAGTCCGAACGCAGTTCACAGTAATAAACTGGCTCAGGACTTGGTTATGTCTGTGCATAAATAGAAAGGGAGGACAGAGTAAACAACTCCTACAGCCTCACCAGACAACTTGCTCTAAATACACATCTTTTATCTTTCTCCACAAATTTAATTTTCGTATTAGTTGCAATGCAAACCACGTGACAAGAGAATGCTTTCTCTTTCTGCTTTCCTAGTATCTGGAACTCTCTTCCCCTATTAATTTGCTCTGCCTCCTCCAAGCGCACTCCTTCTTCACTACTCCAAGCCTACACCGCTCCCTCCTGCAAATGCCCATAGCTCAGTGTCCTGTCTCCCCCATTTTCTCTTTCCCTACACTTTACCTGTCCCCAAGCTCCTACACCTCTTTACACCTCTCATGTCCCACTACTAACGTATTCCAACCTCTACCCTCACCCTCTCCCTGTCTCAACTCCTCCCTTTCTCTCCCTCTTCTACCCCTACCATCCCTCCCTCCCTCCCTTCAACCCTCTCCTTCTCCATCTCCTCCCCCTCCTCACTCTCCACCAGTACTACCTCAACCCCTTTCCCAATCTTCCTACAGCCACTTCCTCCTCCTCCCTCACTACCTTCTTCACTCTCCTCCCCCTCCCCTTATCCTATCCCCATCACTTTGTTCCCCCTCCATACCTCTATACTTTCTTTTCCCAACTCTAATCCAGCTCCCCCTTCTCTTCTATCCCTCCACCTTTCTCCTCCCTGTGGCCTCTCCTGTTTAATGACCTCTTCCTACCTGCTCTGTCCCTGACATTACAGCCTGCGTGTGCCTGGAACCTCATACTCCTCATGTAATCAGTTTGTATTGTTTTGATTATGATATTATGATACTGTGAATCACTGTACATTGCTGTGCCTTATTGCATTATCTTATTACTACACTTTTACTTGTTATTATGTACTTATCCCTTCCCCCAGGACACATCTGGAAATGAGCTTTTTTGCTCAGTATGTCTTTCTTGGCAAATCTCTTTTAAATAAATAAATAACACACTGGTACCTTATGCTTGACTGTTACATGATTGTTTGGAGCTTCAGGACAGTGGCACAGCAAAAAGGAAGGAGTTCTAATATCGCCTTAAATGAGTTTGACAGAATTTATGTGAATGTTCCTGTTCACCCCCCCTTCCTTCACACATTTATTTTTCATTAATGGAGAAAGACAAAACACAATGTCTTTAGAGGAAGTTATGTGGCGAGGTTATGGGAGCCATTTTCTCCCTCCTCCTCTCTTATTTATGCACAGAGATAACCAAGTACACCAACAAACTTTGGCCTGAGCACTACTAATCTCTATATGGGAATGTGGGAAAATTAACATGTATTTGATCACACTGAGAACCCTTATTACCATAAAACAGACCTATATAAAAGGTTCGCTGAAAATCTGCTGATTTTATGGCATGCAACAGAGCAGGAACTTGAGGATTTTGTGGAATAGCTTCACTCCATAAATACAAGTCTGAGGTTCAGCGTACAAAGTCGTTGGGAAAAGTATCAATTTCCATGATTTACAAATGACAAAGAACAGCATTTCAGGGATGGATACAAATTTGTTTCGCAAAAATATGAACTGAAACTCTGTTTTATTAGCCAGTAGCTGCCATCCCCACTATACAGTTATTAGTGTCCCCATCTCACAGTTCCCAAGTATTAGATGTAATAGCATCATTAAACAAAGATACTGCTTAAGGGAAAGGGAAATGGCAGACAGATTTTGAGCTAATGGGTATAGTGCCACTGTAGAGAGGTCAGGAAACAGCAGCCAATATCACACAAGATCAATTGCTGTTGAGAAGAGAAGGGCCATGCCAAACTGTTATGCAGGATAAAGTTAACATTATTACCTCTTTTTCCAAGCATACACAAACACTGGAATGAATTCTTTGATGTAATTGATTAATTCTAGGCACTGATTCAGTTTGACTGATGTATGTGGGAGTTCACCCATAATGGTTTACAGATGAACGAGAACTTTTAAAGACCAACTGGTCCATACATTGCAACCTCAAGATTAGCCAACAGGTGATGAAGGTAATAAGCTTCCGCCTCTTCTGTAGGGGTGTTTCTCATACGAACATATGAAGAAGCCAGCAGAGGAAGGCCATTTGGTCTATCTAGTCTGCTCATATTGCAGGGTCCACAGTTTTAGCTACTGTCCCAGCCTCCCCTCCCCACACCTCCCATCCTCCCTACCCATGATCCTTACCTTCCCGCATACCAATCCCAGCCTCTCTTAAAGCTGCCTACTGTCTTCAATGATGCAGCAATTGTAAGAATTGCCAAGTTGTTCACACTACTAAAAGTATTTGGAATCCCCTTCACAGGTAGGCAAATACACTGTCATTCTACTTACATGGTATACCTGGCTATACGTAGCTGTGGGGTGTACTGCTGTATGTAGGTAAGACCACGTATGAGCTATAGAACACAATAACTCAGATTATGCTCTGGCAGAGTATATTCAAAAGTGGAGGAACCCCACTGAACATAAAGATACATTTGATGGGATTGGAATGGTGTCTCCTCTATAAGAGGGTGGTCCCATGATGACAAATTATTAAAACACGACAGTTTCAGGATAATAATGCTTGTGAACATACAGCAGAAACATAGAAACATAGAATCTGTCAGCAGACAAGGACCGTCTGGCCCATCTAGTCTGCCCATTTTTACCTACCGCTGCATCAACTGCTGACCCTAGATGTTGCTTAATTGTTATGGCAAGAAGTTATCTGGGTTTTAATGACTGCCTGGAAATAATGACATTTTTGTGAATATGAATAACATAAGTTGAACATACTAGCTATTGGCAGCGGTCCAGAAGTGGGACTGATGTTTTTGATGTACCCATTTTTTGCCGTTGACATGTAAATGGTAGAGGTATTAATGTAGAAAGCATGACATTTGTATGAATTGAGTTATAGATGGCTATCTTTAAACAATGTTGCCATGCTATATACATCATCTGTTCTTCTATGGCTGCCCCCACACACACACATACACAATGCAATTTATTAGAAAAACAAAAGGCAGGCTGATTGATTTACAACATAGTAAGAGCAACCTATACTGCCACAAAAGTGTTACAATGTTAGGGGAAAATGACCACACTTATTTATTGGATATACTATTGTGTCTATTGTAATTTATTCACTTTTTTTTGTTTGTACAGGGTGTGAAAGTAGCAAGAGTGCCCCAAAATGCTATACATGAATAAACTCAAATCGGAGGGCTCCAACCTTTATTTTATTGACACAGATGACTAAATATGGTTTTGAATATTCAGAGAAAGCATCTGCTTTCACCTAGCCTTATTCAGGATGAGAGCATCATGCATGCTGCACATTTACTTAGCAATAAACCAATTTCACTTCCATTCAGGCTAATTTACTGAATGAGATCCTCATTAGTACATCGAGACAAGTTCCCCCTGAGTCAGGCTTGGATTAAGATGTGTAACCATCAGGGAAGGAGTGCACACCAGTATCCACAGGCACCACTGCATTATACAAGATTAAAAAAAAAGAGAACCACTGTCTTTGTTCTCTACTGTGTGTGGCATTATCATTTACTCAGAACTTACTGTATCCTAAGCTGGTTTGTAACACAGCTTTCTGCAGAGTAGGAGAATACACCAGCTGGATTGGCCAAACTGGCACAGTTGACTGAAACCAAGCAGGTATTAACCCAGAGGTAATGCCCGCTTGGTCAGTACCAGCTGTCACCATGGAGGCAGCAGAGGGGAGCTGCTCACTTGGTCACCACCCCCTCAGGCCACCGGCGGTGCTCAAGAGCCATAGCCCACCGCTTGTCGCCTCCGAGGCACCATGTCGGCGCCGTTACAGCCCGGTTGGATCTGAGGCGAGTCATTTCATATCGCCTCTGTAATTTGGTCTGTAGCCCTGCAGCTGACACTAGCCGTAAGGTTCATGATCGCTGCTTAGCCTCATGCCTGTTAATTGTCTGAAACTGAGCAGAAGCTTCCAAAGTAAAGTGCCCATGCCTTGCCCGTCTATCCTGTGTGGATGCTGGTCTCTCGGCAATGTTTAGCATATCTGGCAGGGTGGCCATAATCGTGAAGCAGGAAGACTGCAGAATCAAAATCCAACTGCAGCTTCTTCTGTGACCTTGAGCAGGTGTCAGTTGACCTTCCAGTGTAGTCCACCCAGCTATAAAAATAAAAGAGTAGGGCATTATTACTGCAAGATCCTGACTATGTTCTGGTTAAACTAATAAACGTAGCTGGGCAGCATTGTGCAAATCAAAAGGTACAATAAGTCAGGGCCTCAAAACAGAGGTGCCAGTTGCCTGTGAGAGCAAGGAAGAGTAGGGTTACTAGACAGGAGGGTGGAATGTTACCAAGGAGTTAAGGGCACAAGATGAATGAATAATGCAGTTGGATTTTGAATCTGCAGCCTTCCTGCTTCATGATTAGGGCCACCCTGCCAGATATGCTAAACAGTGCCTAGGGACCAGCATCCACATGGGATAGACGGGCACGGCTCTCTGCAGAGCAGGGGAATACACCAGCCGGAGCAGCCGAACTGGGACAGCTGACTGAAACTGAGCGGGTATTAACCCACAGGTGATGCCCGCTTGGTCAGTACCAGCTGTCGCCACGGAGGCAGCAGAGGGGAGCCACCCGCTCGGTCACCACCCCCTCAAGCCACTGGTGGCACTCAAGAGCTGTAGCCCGCCGCTCATCACCCCCGAGGCACCGTGCCGGCACCGTCACAGCCCAGTTGGATCTGAGGCGAGTCCTTCTCATAATGGAGAGAGTAGCTATGCTTTCCCTTGAGAGGACTCCCATCACGCCTGCCATGTTACAAGCACATTAATCACCTCCAGAGTTGGGCTCTACCAGTGATTAATGCCCGCTGGGGGATTGGAACCCTTGGGCTTCGCCCTCGTGCACCAAGCCCCCCAGCGGGCATTAATCCACTGGTAGAGCCCTCCTCTGTCAGTGATTAATGCTTACATGTGCACTACTTTTTTTCTTGTTCTAGGATTAAGTTTCAGATAATTAAGCATTGCTGCTACCCCTAGAACAATGCACCAGTACTATTTATTTATTTATTTAAATTTTGGTAACCGGGTAAGCCCACTGAGACTGTAACAGTCCCTTTTTCATGGGCAACCTGGAATTAGTTAAATATTTACCTAGTGGGAAAGATTAGAGTTCAACACATATATTTATGAATTATACCAAGTTGACAAGTACATGCTAAAGTGTGTTAGCAGATACATAATATAAGTACAAGCACAAGGTTCGAGTACATGTGTCAGTAATTTAGGTACCCAAGCTGAGCTGATTTATTGAACTCATGTTGTAAATCATTTACTACAGTAGAATAAAATCCATACAAATTTATAATTCACAAAAAGTGCACCGCAGTGACGGACTGCGCTCTTCCTGGAGGAGCTGGCTCTCCTCTTTTTTCGTGACAAGGGATCCTTTCTTGTTGAAATGAAAAAGAACTTGAGAAAAACATGAAAGTGAGTGATGAAAATGGATTGTAAATGATAAATAAAAAACATTTTGGTGTCATTTCTGCAACAGTAAACTGCAGAATCTACATAACGGAGACCCTGTGAACAAGATGCATGTGTTGTTTTATGTGCAGTATCTCATTTTTGGGAATTTTGAAATTTTTTTTTTTGTAGTAAAAAAATAGAAAACAAGATGGTGGCAAATAGAAAAGGAATTTTCTCTCAGGAAAAAGGATTCTTCCCAAACAAAAAAGGATCCTTACTCATTTTGATGAAATTCTTTTTTTGTTCCAGACCTCTATCCAAGTAACTGTACTGAGCATGCGCAGAACCTGAAATTGTAAAACTGAATAACTTTGGAACTGATTAATAATTTTTCATTAAACCACTGAAAAGTATTATTGTGGGCAGGGCACTTTTTAACATGAAAATTGCAGACCAAAATTCCAAACCCTCTTTGTGCAACGTAATGATGAAAAAGCAAAAAACAGCAATTTCTAATGTGTTTTTTTTTTCAGTATCTAGATCTCAGAATCTGTACATCTGACTGGAATGCAACTTGCTAGGTCAAGATATATATATATGGCATGAGACCATGCATGCAACATTTTTGCAGCTCCGTTGAAAGGCTGTGAAGATATTAAAGTGCAAAATTTGAGGTTTAACATAGAACCCTGCTCAACCCTAAATATGGAGTGCTACTGCACCACTACAATACATGTATATATATATATATATATATATTTACATACCTGTATATATATATATATATATATATATATATATATATATATATATATATATATATATATATATATATATATATTCAGTGTCAGTGGCACAGCAGGTTGAGGTACTGTCTACCTGTTCTGGTGGTTATATAGACCCATGTTAAAGATCTCATGGCACTTCTTGAAAGCAAAAATGGTGTTTTTATTGATAAAAAGATATATACAAAAAGGAAACTGTCAATTCAATCAAACATTAATCATCACACCCACCACAAATCAAAAAACAAAAGTCAGAAAGAAACAATACTTAGAAAAACAAAAAAAAGGAAATTTAACATGTGCTATGAACCTTCTTCTGTGACATCTCCAATCCCTGTCTCAAAAAGCAATCTAAAAATAACATGGGAAGCAATCCCATGTACCACAAGCAAGGGTCCTATGTCATAAAGGTGACAGCATTATAGTGCCCTGCAAAAGGGCACCCAAAGAATGGAAAAAGCCTGAAGGGAGGAGAGTGAGGCATGTGACTGGGGGAAGGGTGACACAGTGCACAGGGGGAATGGTGCAGCCTCAAGGGGGACCACTGGTGCAGCCAAGGGGCACTGCGGCGAGTGCCAAAATGGTGACTATGGTGGGAAAAAAAAGTGCTGCCACCACTACCAACAGCTGAGATGGGAGACATGGGTGGGAGGTCTGCAGAATGCATCCAGAAGGTGGTGACAGCTGCAGGATGGGTGTATATCGCATCAGAAGCACATTGAAGATCATGGTCAGATACACACATGGCATGGGCATGCAGACATAGGACAGAGACTGAAGGTGGCAGGGTTGGCAGATGGAGGGGGTTGCTGGGTGCAGTGGGCCAATGGGTACCAGCAGGAGGGAGACGCCTTTGCGAGGAACAGTGCAGTGGTGGTACGGTAGGAACATCAGAGATGGCAAAAGAAGCATAGCATGTGATGTGGAGTGCAGATGGCACCATGGACTATGGCCCACCTGACTACACATGCATTTGGAAGTTATAGGCAAGTCCACGCAGGTAGTCATGTGTGGGCCGGCTCCCATGGGCAGTGACGATGGTCTCTATCTGCTGCGTGAGATCTCTGTGCCACCATTTGGGACATGCATGCTCAACATCGGAGAGCAGCTGCTCCAACCTGGCACCAGTCTGCATTCCTCCTGCAGCTGGCAGTCCAGGAAGTGCCACTCATTTGGGTGGGCAGCACCCAGACACATGAAAAAGCCCCTGTGCCACCCCTCAACCACATTATTTGTCCTTGCAAAACTGTCCAGCATTGTCTGATACATCTTCCAGGTGGCAACAGGGAAGACTGGCTGATGGCCTGCAGTTCTGCCCATTGGACGCCCGAGCCATGTCGCACTCCATATACTCAAGGAGGGGGCACAGCAGCTCCTCCTTGGTACTGAAAAATGGTAAGTCCAGCATCTCCCCATATGCCCCCTCCACAGCATCCTCAGACACCTATGCCAGGGTGAGTAGCATGCAAATGTTGAGTGCAAACTCTGCATCGCTGGCATACTGGGCATGCAGCTCAGGGAGCTGCTGGATCTTCTGCCAGATGGACTGGCAGCAGTGGAAAAAACAGCCACATTGCACCGTCCCCTTGAACACAGTGTCAAAATCTTGCCAGGCAGCCCATTTAAAATTCATCTATGCCATCTGTAGGCACACACCACCCACAAGCCTGCTGACCATGCTGAATATGTGCACATGTGCTCTCTTTGTATGTCTGGGCATGAGGGCATAGACCAAGGGCGCAATGACGCCATCCCATATGCCATGAACCATATATAGCTGCCTAAATAGTGGTGAACAGCAGACTGTTTCATCTAGGAACCAGTCTGCACTACCAGCTAGGTACAGCAGCGCACGCTGTGTGGCAAACATCAAGGTGCAGGCCTCAGAGGGGCCTCTGTCATGTGGTAAAAACAGGTCCCCTGCCCCTGTGATGGGATACTCAGGGGGGATGATGAGGTCCAGCTGTGTGGTAGGGGTTGCATGGCCACCCCTGGCAGCTTGGCGCACACGTTGTACCATGCGCCGCAGGTGTGGCACTGCTGGCAGTCTGCCCACCATGGCCGGTGGCACACTGCTGGTGCACTGCGCTGTGAGCTGTGTAGTGCTCTCGGTGCTGGTCCGTGCCCAATCCCTGACCCGTGTCTGTACCTCCCAAGCCCTCCCCTCCTCAGCATCAGGGGCATGGCTGTGTGGCCATCCTGTGAAAACCACTGCAGATGCAATGGTGTGTACACATGCAGTGCAGCTGCCACGATGGCACTGCACGCAACGCCAATATGTTTTCTCCTTAACCTCCTTGTCCTGCTGGTATAGGTATCCCACATGGGACAGGAGGGGTTTCCCCTTCTGGCTTAATATTAGCCTGGCTTCAGCCATGCTGTAGTTCACCCTCTGTATGGAAGGCCGGTCTATCATCTGTACTGTGCTTACATAGGCAGGTGTGGTGCATGTGCCCACTCACCTGTGTGTTGGGCCCCCCCCCCGCATAGGGCACATAAAAGAAACTGTCTGCGGGCACCAGTCGCCTTAGCATGGCTGCACTGCATACACATAGGTCCTGTGTGCCAGTGTTGGTGGTGGGCAGCCTACGTTGTCTGCCCTTGGTGGCGGAGCTGTGGTGTGGTCAGCCTACAGTGGTATCAGCCGTAGTCAAATCCTCTTTTTATCATCTGAGGAATATCGCCCTGGTGAAACACCTGATCCCACTTGGTGATCTGCCAACATTGGTCCATGCCTTTATCACTACACGTCTTGATTACTGTAATTCCCTCTACCTAGGGCTATTTGGGGTTGATATCCACCTCCTGCAGCTGGTGCAGAACGCGGCTGGAAGGCTTTTGACTGGGATGTCTGGATCCAGCCATATTATGCCTGCGCTCCGCAAACTGCACTGGCTGTCTGTTAGGTGGAGGATCACCTATAAGGTTGGTTTACTAACCTTTAAAGCCCTACATGATCAGGGACCCGGCTACCTGAAAGATCTCTTGGTACCCTATTGCCCCCTCCGTCCTCTCCGCTTCCCCAATGAGGGATTGCTGGAGATTCCCAGGGTTCGATTAAAAACATCAGGATCCTGTGCTTTTGCTTTTTCAGCACCAACCCTGTGGCATTCTCTGCCTCGTTGGTTAAGAGAATGTTCAACCATCGAGAAATTTAAAATGGAGCTAAAGACACATTTATTCAGTTTAGCATATCCTAGTTATGGTTATTAATTTATGATTGTTTTAATTTATATGTATATGTGATCTTTTTGTACAGTGCCTTGGTTCTGAAAGGCGCTTTATAAATAAAGACGATTTGATTTGATTTGATTTACCTGTGGAGGTGGCACGGTGAGTCTTGAGTCTTGTTGTGGCCTGCTGTGACTGTGTCTGTAGATGGGATTCGAGTCAACGGTGAGCATGTTCCTTGCTATGGCTGAAGCGGTGTCTGATGGCATGTGCTGTTATGGCAGTTCAGTTGCAGCTCCCTCTCTATTGCTGTCTAAGGGATGTGGGTGTCCTGTGGGCAGCTGGCTGTGGGCAGGTGGGGGGCTGCACCCTGTAGCACTGTGCTGGCTGTGGGCAGGTGGGGGGCTGCACCCTGTAGTGCTGTGCTGGCTGCAGGCTGATGGAGGAGGAAGTGGGCTGCACCCTGTAGTGCTGTGCATGCACGTCATCATGCCTCTGCCCTTGTCGCTGTTGTGGTGCCTGCTTTTTTCCTCCTTCACCGTCGAAGGTTGCACCATACTGGCCAGTCGCCCATCCTATAGTCGCCCTAATCGAAAGTCGCTGTTCTGTTGTTCATGCACATGCCCTAGCTACAAATGGACTGTCACCAGCATACACCAGTCACCCTTCTGCCATTGCTGTGCAGTGAACAGCTCCAATGCTAAAGCCCTTATCACGGGCTACCCAAGCAAGTGACTTGTTTCCAAAGAGTTGAAAATTGTACCTTTGACATTTGCTTATATATCCTGATTGTTCACAATTCTTAATTCTTTTATGACACTAAGACAAAAAAACACAACTGAAGCACCCACTGCAAAAAGCAATCGGGACTCACCTGAACAAAACATCAGTTTATGGCGTCGGACATTTTGTGATGTCACATCTGTGTGTCAGCAGTGTTTTCTGCCACTGTTTTTTGGGGGGAGATGATAACTGCACTGTAGCACTTTAATAAATGGTAAGATTCTATAATTTTTTTTTTTTGTGGACTCCATTTTGCAGTTGGTGCTTCAGTTGTGCTTTTTGTGTTAATGCCGTTGCTTATGCACCACTACTTGGTCCTGGTGCTCCCTTTATTTCTTGTCAGTAACACTAAGGCACAAAATATCTAATAGAACAGTCCACTGATGGAACATATAAGAGCACTGTATTTGCCATATGCACCACTTCAGGCAATCCATGATGACGCACTAGATGCTATAGTCCCACACAGTCCAGACCTCAGGGAAAATGCAGTATGCTAAATTGTAATTTATAATAGTGGAAAATGGAGGTGTCTTTCATAGGCATTCCAATTCATGCCATAAATGAGGTTTATGGATGAGAAAAGAATAATGCATTGCCTCCAGCTCCTGAATACAATGCTAAGGCAGACACAGTTCGAGGCCTTTTTTGTGTTTGTGGTCATTCCTAACCTGGCGCTTCCCATGTATGTAGAGCCAGATTATGTCCTTCCTCTTTAGAGACCTGTGAATCTGTCAGCTGTTTTATAATCATTGAAGGTGGAATTCCACCAGCCATATTGAAAAACGAGATGGGTGAAGTCAGGAAAATTTGTGAATTTAGCTAAATTCATGGAGTTTGGAAAGATCTGCAAAGTGCAAAGTTCTACCCATGAACGGCAGAATTTGCTTATGAACAGCAGAATTTTGCCATTCACAGGTGAAATTCTGTCATTTGTGGGTGTAATTCTGCTCCTCCCAGGTGAAATTACACACTTCACAGTTAGGTAAATTTTTAAGCTAATAGGAAAACATCACGGATTGCTCCATGGAGACATATTTGGCTACTTTGCTGGAACTTTGCTGGTGAATTAAAACTTTGCAACATCTCTAATTTAAAATAGGATCTGTAAAAAACTGAAGACAAATTATTCATACCATTTTGCTCTGCAAAATTGAGGAAGCCTGCAAGAAGGACTGCCTCCACAGCCTCAGTTTAAAAACCATGTACCCCAATATCCCAGTAACAATCACAAAGTGCAACTAATGGTTGCTATGTGCTTCCCAACAGATAAAAAAAGATTCACACCATGACTATCCAAAAGGGACCCGAAGCTGGGGGAATCTCAACAAAATGGGCTTCAAAAATGTACAAAATAAATGCAATGGAAAAAAGTTTTGGATAATTTTCAAGCCCCCCTCATTAGGTGGCCTATAGGTATGGTTCCTCTTCACAGTTTTTAACTAACTCTCCTACAGAAGTCTGAAGAATACTACAAAGCCTGGTTTCCATGGTCTTCAATAGTGAGGAACAAAAAAATTATACACAAAAGAATAGGGACTAGGAAAGTCCTGCACGTGAACACTATCTTTGCTTTTGTCATGAGCCATTTGTTCCATTCTAAAACTTTAAGGGCTCAATTCCAAAAGGGTTTCACCAGATGCAAGGTGCTTGTGTCAAACAGCAATGTTGCAAGTTGTACCGTGTGTCATTGTTTGTGGCATTCTCTATTTCGGTATGAAAACTGCTCTGCTAAGGGAAACCACTGCACCAAAGGGAAGATTGTATCATCTCTTGCAACCTGCATCTGGATATGCCAGGTTGCAAGGGAGCTTGGACCATGGTGGCGCTGCAACATTTGCTGATTTGGAATACCAAAAGCCCTGCTGTGGTGGTACAACAGGGTCATATTAGACCAGACAGGGGCTGGTTGAATCCCCTTGTGTCAATGACCCTCAAGGTGGGGAGCTGGCAGGGGCTCCATATGTGAGGTCTGGGGGTCAGTAGGAACAGGGGTGTACATCTGAGGTGTTGGGGAGTAAGTGTATGCTGGGGGGGTGATTCAGCACCCTGTGGGGGGGGTGACAGTCTCTTGGCATTGAATACACCAGTAGATGGCTAGCATTGACAAGGCACTGCTGCTGGCTACCCAGTCACCCCCCCCAACATACACATGAGCACCCCAATACCCCCATTGTACTCCCCTTTGCCACTTTTTCCCCAGAGGCACTCTGGGCATTGTAGTCCGTCTTGTGCAAGGTGGGATGGGGAGGGTAAATTCATCTATTTGTCCCACAGGTGTGCCGAGCATTCGGCAATAGCCTGCATTTGCAGCATTTTTCAGGTGTTGTGGCACAGGGACCACCAATGTTTAGGAATCAGGTGCATGGTCCCTAATGTACCAGGAGTGTGCCACAGCCCTAGGTCACTGGAACTTTGTGGTGATGTAAGAGCTCTTTTGGAATCGGGCCCCATTTTCTGCCATGGCCAACTTCACTTCCCAATTCATTTTTGCCATGTCTCCTGAACCAAACTGAACACCCTGGATTATCACTGGCTCAGTCCCAATCATGAGTCCTGAAATGTTATCTGGAGCCTGGTGTTGTAAGAGTCCTAAAGCCAAGACAGTGCTTTTCTGTAGGTTAACTTTTGCCCCCACAGCCATTGAGAGTGATTCAATTATTTTTACCACATGCAACAGCGATTCCTTGTTCCTGAGCAATAGGCAGATATCATCTACATAAGCAACACGGTGGTAAATGCAAGATGATCTGCAGTTACAATGTTATGGACTTTCAGGGATCTATTAAGTTTCAAAAGAAGACAGTCCAGTCCAAACACATGTAATAATGGGCTGAGGGGGCAACCTTGCCTAATCTCCTTTTAATATTGACAGCTTTCCCATTCCACCCATGCAATATAGGCATAATATGAGCAGTGTCATACAGCACACATATCCATTTAACCAGTTTAGAAGGTACACTATAATGGGAAAGGACCCGGAACAAGTAATCATAAGACATGCAGTGGAAGGCCTTTTCCTAGTCAAGTGCCAGAAGAAGGTCCAAAATGTTGCCCGACTCCCCCGCTCCACCACCTCCATGTTATACATGAATGTTGTCCTCTGTTAACCTACCTGGAATACCACAGACCTGAGAGATGTCAACTAGAAGAGGGTCTACCTCTAGTAGTCTGGAGGTCAAAATTCTTGTAAGACGTTTCAGATGGGAATTGAGAAGACTAATAGGTCTCCAGTTCTGAATGTTCACCTTGTCCCATTTTTTGTATAGAACAATCAAAATCCCCATCTGTAAATTATCCCCTGTTATGGTATTAGAAAGCTAAAACTTCACCAAATGTCGATCAGAACCAGGGGCAGATCCAATAGTCAAGAGCTGATTGCAGACAGAATCTCCACAGGGGTTTTATCAGCCTGCAATCCCTCCAATTCACTATCCAAGATGTTTAAAACTGGAACTTTACAAATATGTCCTCAAAAAGAATTTCTGATGGGGCCTGTGCTTCAAAAACTGCTTGGGCATGTCTCCCAAAGAATACCAGTTCTACCATAGTGTTTATTAAAATATTCACTTCCTTATCCTTTAAATTTGGAAGTTTTTGGCATCCTTACATGACCTACAGTCATCAAAATGGTTGGATTTCACCTTCTTACCCTTCATGTTAGATTTTGCTCCATCAGTAATGACACTAGCCTCTAATACAGCAATGATTTGTATTTATTTTTATTTTTTTTATTTAGTTTTGCACTAGCTATAGCAATGACTATTTTCAGGCACTACCCGGGAGGGTACAAAACAGAAACAATCAGATCACAGGTTACAATATAATAATTCACAGTATACAAACATATGAGTTAGAACAGGCTGGAGTTTAAAAACAGGCTAAGTAATGTACTTATACAAAGACAAAAACAAAAGTACGGAGAGTAAAAATTACAATAAAGCAAATAACAGTTTGATTAGGTCATAAGTGTTAACAATACCATGGAATTCTAGGAGGATTATAACTAGGTGAAGGAGGCAATATAGTAGACAATATAGGACAAATCAGTAGAGATTAAGGTTGAAATAGGGAAATATAATATATAGGGGAGGGTAAGATAAGCTAGAAAGATGGGGACCCAGTGAGAGATAAAAGTCCCTAGGTAATAAGAAGGCAGGAAGCAGGTGTTATGAAGAAAGAGCTATGCATTGGTAAGGGTCAGTAAACTATGAAGTGATGTAGGTTCAGGAGACATAAGGAGAGGAGATTAAGGCTAAGGTGGATTGAAACAGGAGCAACAGCTGGCATCTACAAGATGGAGTCGAAGTAATTTTTTAAAGGAGGCATGGGATGATGCTGAGTGAATACTTAGAGAGAGAGAGAGTTCCAGAAATGGTGGGCGTGACCACCAAAAGCACTAGCACCTTTGGACATTTGGTATCTGGGGATGAGGACAGGGGCATTATCAGCAGAACGAAGACCATGGCTGGATGAGTCATGCAGAAATAGTCCTGCTAGTGGCTTTGGGATTCGGGATCTGATAACATTATCTCTGAGCGACCAATACACATAAGATCTGGATGCAGAAGGGGAGA
Source organism: Neoceratodus forsteri (assembly GCA_016271365.2). Classification (NCBI taxonomy): domain Eukaryota; kingdom Metazoa; phylum Chordata; order Ceratodontiformes; family Ceratodontidae; genus Neoceratodus; species Neoceratodus forsteri. The sequence continues at coordinate 1,322,243,078 of CM028132.1, forward strand.
GCCAACCAAGATCAGAGTAGAGGAGGCAATGGGGTTTCAACCATGGTGAGAAGGATGCATAGCGACAGATGTTATTATAGGTAACATCCCATTTTAGAAGACTCGATTTACCAGCAGCAGCATAGGTTGCAACACCTTAGTTGAGACACGGTAGTAGTATGCCAAGAGCTATAGTAAGCCTAGCAGATGGTGTGAGCACATAGCTAGTCGAGTAGGCAAAGCCAAGGTTCATGTTTACCAATTTGAAAGTCTGCTGAATATGGAGATCGAAGTTAAGAGTCGGGTCAAGGGTGATACCGAGATATTTAAATGATTCTACTACCCCAACAGATGAGCCGTTTGCAGAGGAGACATTAAATTTAGATTGGGAGATTTTGAGTTTAGAATTGGAACCAAATAACATGGCTTGAGTCTTTCCTTCATTCAGGATAAGCTTATTTGTCAGCAGCCATTGTTGAATGACTTGGAGGTCCTGGGCGAGTCAAGTGTTGATGTCAGCTATATTCTTCACACTGGTGTACAGGACAATATCATCTGCATATAGCAGGGAGTGTGTGAGCAAGGTTGGAGGTGATATTGTTTATAAATATAGAAAAGAGCAGGGGACCTAAGATGGACCCTTGTGGCACTCCAATATTAATGGAAGCTTTGTCTGAGAAAGTGGAGTTAAATTTAACTGTCTGAGTCCTGTCAGCTAAGTAGCTGCCAAACCACATGACAACATTAGTAGAGGAACCCATACATGCCAGCTCTATGCCACCACGAACATACTCAATCTAGAAGAACGTCTGCAATATCACACTGGTATACTAACCAAAAAGACTCTTCTAGGTCTGTGTCCCCCTGGTGTCACTGCTCAACTCCAGCCTGCTTACCACTCAACCGCCACCCGTGTTGCCTGCAAGGCTGCCTTCCAGGTGCCTAGAACCAGGACCTCCCTTGCCCAAAGGTCCTTTTATTACAGAGCACCGTCCTGGTACAACTCCCTCCCCAATCACATCTCAAACACCCCTAAAATTGGGCAGTTCAAAACTGCTCTGCGCAACCACATACTTGGCACTCGGAAGTGTTTGTGCCTACGGTAAGGCCATCCACTGATCTCCAGCCTTGACAGCCTGCCCCACTCCATTTTTTTTTTTTTTTTTTTTGTTCTCCATTCTGTGATACGATGGTATTCTTCTGATTCTTTATGCTATGTATAATTTACTCTGTAAAACACCGATGTCTCATGCTCTTTATAATGTATGTACGCACCTGTATTGTTCCACCCTGTCTCGCCGCACTACTTATTGTCTCCCCTTCCTGTGACGAGGTGCTTTTGTAAATGAGTCTGTGACTCAAAGGTTGTAAATCTGATTGATGAACTAAATAAATAAATAAATAAATAAATAAAAATAAAAGCCTAAAGATGTAGGAGTTGCTAGGAGGATGGGGTGGTTAACTAAGTCAAATGCTTTAGTCATATCAGTGAAAATGGCCCCAGTGAGGAATCCAGAGTCCATGGCCAGTAGAGCATCAGATGTAAACTTGAGAAGTGCAGTAGTGGTACTGTGACCTTTACAGAATCCATGTTGGGCAGCTGTAAGAAGGTCAAATTGCTGGAGAAAGTGCATGGTTTGAGTGGCAACAAGAGACGATACCATCACTTTTTTCAAAACCACCTGCTGGGCAGAGAAATCATGCCCTACAGTAGCTGATAATGAAAGAAATTTCTGGAACTGCTGTTGGACATTTAGATAATTAATATAGCAGATATGGATAATCCTCCTCCCATGTCCAGTGAAACAAGCCCTCAAATTCCTTTTGAAGTCTTCCAACCACAACAACAGGGGGCCATATATGATCAAGGTAGACTTCTTGGCTTCAAGAAGTGAGCCATTACACATTGCATACTATCATTCTCCAGTAAGGAAATGTTCAGTTTCCAAAACCCTGGACCAATAGATTTTGTGTGCTTATTGCCAAACTGAACCTGCACCATCCTATATCAGACATTTCAAATGGAATTGTGAGGGTATGCATGATAATCAACTATGGAGAACACAATCTACCTGGTTATAGAGGACAGTTTGTTTTTGAATAAAAACAGTTTAGGTAACTGCTCCCAGATGAGCAGGCAGCATCCTGTAAGTCTGCGTTGTTGATCATGTCATTCAAAAAATTAGAATCACAAAACATTTGGAAGGCACTTGCTCCCCTGTCTGAGGCAGCCAACCTACAATTAAAGTGACTTCACAGTATTACACGTTTGTAGTGTATATAAAACCCTGTATCAGCTTAAACAACTCCACCGTATCTGCTTTTAATTGTAGGGCATACGTATTAATTAAATGGAGGTCCACACCCCAAAGCTTAATATCTAATAAATATCTAATATCTAATAAAAGGATGCAACTGAGAACCAGATAATCAAGTCTTACCAGATCCAAAGACAAACTACTAAATAGTATCTCACCCTGAAATGGGGCCCTTGTGCCAGTATGTAGGGGATGTTGGTACCTCCCCCCACACCCATTTTTGGACTTCAGCATTTTAAAAACAGTATCTGTTCTATCCTTTCCTGTTCCATCATTTTTTTTGCAGCTTCTACTATTTATACCCCTACATCTCTGGCACATTTTAGAAGTGGCCCCTCTACAGATCTCTTGCTTCTTCCTCCCAAACTCTACTATCCTTACTTTACCTTCTATCTGCTGTCTTCTATTTCATCATCACTTCTTCATGGTTACTTCTGGTAATCCCAAATGCTGTGTCTAGGAAGTCAGCACAGCAGACAGACATTTATAAGTCTCCCTGAGAGACCTGAGTGCAGAGATTGTATTAGCCCCTGGTGCTGTCCTGCCTGAGGATGGAAAGCACTGCTGAGTGGAGGCAAGTTTACAACAGGGAGTCTGCTGGAACCCATTCTTTGGGTGTTTTGTTTGAAAAAGAAAAAGCCTTGTTGGGCTATATTTCAAAGTAAAAGCACCTTCTAGCTCCCGCCCCCCCCCCATGCATCTCCCCACAGTCTCCTATCTACACCTACCACCATGCTGGGTCACATTCTTATCCTATCCCTAACTCATTGCTCTGGCCATCCCTTGCTCTACCTACACAATAACCAGGTGACAGTACTCCAGGACACACAGATAGTGATCCTTCACCCTACTCAGAGTCATCGTCTTTCTTCTACTCATCTCGGAGAATGTCCATCCTAACCCAGGCCCTGCCTCACCCAGCCCAAGCTTCTTACACCATGGACTTAGAGTAGCTGCAATGAATATATGCAGCCTACCCAAAAAAAAACTCAGGCCTTCACTGCTGGCTACTGCAGCATCAACCAGATGTTCTGGCTCTTACAGAAACCTGGCTGTCCAAAAAAATAACCAACTCGATGGTCACCTTCCCAGGCATCACCCTCCACAGAACTGATAGGGTAGGTAAGCTTGGATGGGGGTGTGCAGTGTACATCCATGACTCCATCACATGTCATGCACTTCCTACACCCTAGCTAGACAATAGTGCCCAAGGCCTATCACTAAAGCTTACTCTGGATCCCTCCAGGGCCCACCTAATTTTGATGGTAGCATACGTGCCCCAGGGAAACCAAGCTCTGGCAGAACAGTCTATTGCTAACTTCATCTCCAGCTTCCCACCCAAAACAGAGGGCATCATAGTTGGTGATCTGAATGTGAACTGGCTTTCCAGCATGACCTCACAGATCAAGGACACTTTCGCTGCTCTTGATCTTATCCAGCTGGTCAACCAACCCACCAGGATAAACTCCACTAATGACTCTAGTACCCTGCTCGACCTCCTACTCACAAACTGTCCCTGCAAAATCTCTAATCTTGTGGCCCTCCCTGACTGCCTAAGCGATCACTCCCCCATTATATATATATATTTTTTTATTTATTAAATTCTCAGATTACAAATACCTTTGAGCAGAAACTGCTCGTTTACAAAGGTTCCATGTCAAAGGATGAGGGTCAACATACATACAGAGGTAGTAAAAGAATGCACAATAAACAACCAAAACAACTAAAAGAAAAAATAAAGATACTCAGTTATAACATACTTTGAGATAATATTCATAAAACGAGCATTATATTCTCATGGTCATGCTTTCAACAGAAACCCAAACCACACAAAATATCTCAGCGTCACCTCTGACCTGGCGGCCTCACCAAACTTAGAAGGTACCTAACTTTCTGGGACTGGTCCCTGATCTCTCAGGCACCTACCATAGATGAAGCCCTTGACTACTTTACCCACTCAATTAATAAAGCTTGCAATATTTACACCCCTTTCTCTAATGTGCAGACCAAGAAGTGCAGTGCCACCTGGGTCTGTACTGAAATGCTCCATCTGCTCAAGCACAGAGACGACCTCTGGAGGAAAGCAGTTTCAGCTCCCAAGCTGTTAGGCAGGCCTTTAAAGCAGCTAGCAACAAATACATCTGGGCAATAAAGCAGGCAAAATTGGAATACTACAAAGCAACCCTAACCTCCTCCTGGGGGAACTTGAGGTTGTTTTGGGATAACATCAAGGAACTAAACAGCAAAGCCCGGCTTCCCCCCATCCCTTCTAACCATAAACAATGTGTCCACCACCAGCCCACAGGCCATAGCTGACTGCCTTAATGCATCTTTCTCTGACCTCAGTGCAGTGCTCCCAGTCAACTTCTTCGATATACTGGCAACCCAGATCCCTAACTTGCAGTATCCCTGCTTCCACTTCAGAGTAGTTACCATGAAAAAGGCAAGGCAATTTTTCACCAGCACCCTCTGTGGCTCTTGCTACTGTAAGGACTCTTTTGATATGAGAATCCTTGGGCTAGTACTTGACACTGTTCTATCCCCATTGACTGACCTCCTAAATCACTCTCTGTGTCTGGGGCAGTTCCCTTCAACCTGGAAGACAGCCACAATCACCCCATACTAAAGAGTGGCGACAATACACTCCCCAATAACTATCGGCCCATCTCCATCCTCCCCCCCCCAAAGCCCTTGAAAAGATTATAGCCACCCAAATTACTGATTATCTTCTCACTTACAATCTGCCGTGCAGGGAATATGGTTTCAGGTCTGGGCACAGTACTACCACGGCCCTGACTGGGTTCTCCAATTACATTAATTCTGCCCTGGATAGAAAACACCTTGTGGGAGCTATCTTCATCGACCTGTCAAAGGCCTTTGTTACCATCTCCCACCCCTTACTCCCATGCACACTCCAACACCTAGGCTTCTCTAGAGGACCTATAGCTTGGTTCACCAGCTACCTCACTGCACGGTCGCAATGTGTCAAAATACACACCGCCCAGTCCTCCACCTTTCCAGTCCACTCTGGGGTTCCCCAGGGCTCCATTCTTGGCCCTCTGCTGTTCAGCATCTACCTGAATGCCCTGCCAAAGTCATGCTCCAGTAATCTGCTGCTGTATGCAGTTGATGGAGTTCTCTTTGCCTCACACCAAGATCCGAGTTCTCTGCAACCATCCCTCCAATATGCATTTAACCAGATTGAGAACTGGTTCATAAACCAAAGACTCATAGTTAATGTGAAAAAAACAAAAGCCATGCTCTTTGCCCACCATCAGAATAAGACCAAGAATATGCCATTATCAATTCTCTCCCACTCTCTCCTTCCTCTTGAGCAGGTACACAATTATAAATACCTAGGCGTAACTTTTGACTCCTGCTTCTCTTTCCACTCACACATTAACAACCTGTCTTCAGCCATCAATGCCCACATAGGGCTACTGTATAGGCACAAAACCTGTTTGCCCCCAGAAGCCCTTAACCTGGCTGTCACCGCCTCGGTCCTCTCTCTTGTCTACTACAGGCTTATCGTCTACTCAGCTGCTGATCATACAGTGCTGAATAAAATCCATCTGGCCATAAATAAAGTGTGCAGACTCCTATTTGGGGCAGATAAGTGTACCCACACCTGTACCCTGTATTCCCTGACAAACCTCCTAAACCTGGATGAGAGAATACGTTATTAAACTTGTCTCCTTACTAAAAATTCACCTGGGGCTCTTCCCTTTAGGGGTATCTGCCATGCTCCAATCCTCCCACACCTCAGTGAACACCCACACCACCAGCAAACAGGTATGGTCGACACCGAGGGTCAGGACCTCACTAGCCTAAAGGTCCTTCTCCTACTGGGCACCAGCTTGGTACAATGAACTTCCCTCTGTATATCCTCCATCTCCAACCTAGGTCCTTTCAAAGTAGCACTCAAAGAACATATACTCACCTCTCGGTGATGCCAGTGTGCCATCTAGTTAGGCTCTACCATTCTGCTATCTCAGTGGCAACCTCCTGACAAAGCCTTTGTTGGCTGCTCACATATGTTAACTGTGCAGTGCTTTGTTCTGGCTCAGGTATCATGGATAGCAGCTTCACATTGCTGAAATTATTAAGTGGCACAATAAAAGGTGTCTGATTTGATGACACGTGTCACACTCATACTCACACACACACTAAGTAATGCATAGCAAATTGAAAACTTGAGTAGTATAACCACATATTTTAAACAAACTAAAATTATGCACTGCTGCACCACAACAATCAGCAAAAAAATGGCAAGAAATATTGAAAATATTACTGTGTATACATTAACACAGTTAAACAAGAAAAGTATCACCAAAACAAAAAGCACTGTCTTTTTCTCCAAGTTAATCTACCTACACCACAGATACACCCCTCCCCCCAAAGCACACTTCCACTGTGTCACAGTACACAGACTGAATGTTGTACATTAACATTCAAAATCCATACACAAACAATAAACGCTCGATGATATGAGCACAGGATGGTTTCCTATATTCGATGAACTAAAGTTTCAGCAAAAAAAATGACTCAAAAAGGCTTTTTTAACAGCTTTTTGAAGGTTTGAATTGCAGAGAGCTCTCAGAGCAGATTGTCTCCTACAGCTTCCTACACACATTACCCAAAACTGAGGCTGTGCAGAGCAATCTAGAGCCCATGTGACCTGAAATCCCATGAAACACTGCAAAATTCACATTTGGAGCTTAAAAACAAGGCAAAGTAAAGCGAAGTACATTGTTTTCAATGTACTTCGCCTTAATAATTGATGGAGCAGTGGTTTGGGAAGACAGAGTAAAGTGAAGTCATTGTTTTCAATGGACTTTGCGTTACCCATTTGGAACATGAAGTACTCTGCTTTGTGTTGCGGAACACTCCGTGAATTCACCTTGACTCCGTGGATCACTTCTCGGAGCGAATTGGGGCCACTTCGCCCACCGCTAGCTGTGAGGTGATGGGATCCTGTGGGTCAAACTGTTGCTGAATCCCCTTGTTACCCCAAAACTACCAGTAAATATGTTGTCCTCCTACTGTCAGCAAAGGGTTCAACCAGGGGGGTAGTACTGATTGTGAGATTATGGGGTATGCAGCCAACTTTCTAGCTTTCTCCACATTGCAAAAGAAGATGCTAAAGTCAAGTCTTTTTTTTCCTAAGACTGGGTAGAGGTCCAAAGATGTGGACAATTGGATCAAACACCTGGCTCATATGTTGCTTGACTGTGACCCAAAGCTGGGAACTAAAAGGGAGGATGGAGAAAATTATTGGCGGGTTTGTGCACATTGAAAAGAAATGATGTATAATGTACATAAAACCATGGCAAACCCCAGCCACTTTTTTCCAGTGCAGTCAGAGCTTGACTGTGCTGTATAGGGGTCGGGGGGGGGGCTTACTCTCCCAGCGGAAGTCACCCACTAATGAGTCACATTTTGCAAATCAGCTGTCTGGGATGCAAACTACTAAATGGACAGCACAACACATCACTTTAAGGGCCATTATCATCTTAATAGTTGAGAATTTTCCAGCTAAGGGCAGCTGGTGGAGCTTCCTGTGATTAGAGTCTTCTTTAAGTATTTTCAAAAGAAGGGCTGAGACCATATCTCTAGGTTCAGATGAGTCCATATACCTAGTTATTTTATACCTTTTGGTGATCATTGGAGGTTGAAAGGGGCCACCGAGACCTGTGTACATAGAGCATTCAGTGGTAGAACTTAATTTTTGTGGGGCTACTTTTGAGCCCTGAATTTCCCCAGATGATCAAGTAGGGTAAGAATACCAAGGAGGGCATCATTGAGGAGTACCAGACAGTCATCCACATATAGTAATGTATGCATGTCTGCCTGATCCACCTTTATTCCATGGAGACATTGGTGCTTCTTCATGGCTGTAGCTAGGGATTCAATGGCCAGAATAAAAAGTAGAGGGATGAGGGAATGGCCCTTTTTGGTGCCCCTCCCTAAGGCAAATGGGCTAGAGAGGACAACATCTTTCAATACTATACTTTGGCAGAGGACTGTGTATACAAAGTTTAGACCCACCCTCCAAATTGGGGGCTGAAGTCCATTCTGCACATGGTGGCATGGAGGTACCCCACTCCACCGAGTCAAAGACTTTTTCAAAATCAGTGGCCACAGATGTAGCTAGAGAGGGGGTAGTTTTGGCCAGGGGCATCAGGGTGAGCTGTGCTCTGTGATGGTGCAAACTAAGAAGCTCATTCATGAACCCACCTGTTTGTTTGAACTAAGACACTCTTTCATGAACCCCACCTGTTCTGGGTGAACTAAGTGAAGCAGAAAGGCCTCCAGTATTGTGGCCAGGGCTTAGGATAGGACCTTTGCATCTTTGTTAAAAAGTGATATAAGCTTATAGCTTCCAGTCAGAATATGGTATTTTTCTTCCATAGGGAGTACTGTAATTGATGCCTCTCTCATAGGGGATGGGAGATGAGAACAGCAATTCACCTTTTGAAACACAGACTGCAAAACTGGGGAGACTATGTCTGGGAGAAGCTGATCTATATATATAGGAGTACTGTCACTGCCTGGGGCTTTGTTGGGAGAAAAAGTGCCCATTGCCACCTTGAAGTCTGAAGTTGAGAGGGGGGCCTCTAAGGCCACCTTCTGAGCTTCAGGCAGAGTAAGAATAGGCAAACCCTCCAGAAGATCCTTGAGAATATCCCTATTCAAGGAATCCTGTGAGGAATAAAGCAGAGTATAGAATGAGCACATAATACTGTTGATCTGCAGGGGTAAGGACTGGAGACTACCTGCCGAGTTGCTCATACTGTGGATGTGTCTGTCTGCCTACTGTTTGTGCAGCCTGTGGGACAGCAGCTTGCTGCCTTTCTCACCTCCATCCCAATACCTGTGCTTCAGATGGAGCTCTGCCAACTCAGCCTTTCTGGTAAATAGGGCATTAAGGTTCATATGACGAGCTCTAACTTCTCTAAACAAAGAGGGTGGCAGCTGAGAAAGGAGTGGATTTTTTAATAATTTCTCTTTAGCTGCCAACTCAGCTAGTCCTTTCCATTCTTTTCCCACTCGCTTAGTACCAATCTGCAGCATACCCCATAATGCATCCTCAGAGGTAGGTCTTGAAGGCCTCCTGTAAGGTGACCTTGGTGGTATCACCACTGTCATTGGTCTTGAAATAAACTTCAGCCACTTCCCTTAGCCATGCAGGGAATTTGGGGTCCTTTTGTAATGGGGTCTCTAGTTACCAAATCACCGACTTGGAGAAGGGATGGCTCCACAGCATAGAGAGAGTTACTGGGACAAAGTCAGACAGGAAGAGAGGGCTATAAGTGAAGTGTGCACCATTTGTGAGGCTGGAGAGGACATATGCAAAACATCTGTGTATCTGGATGCTGAGAAATAGTAGCACAAGACAGTGTGGTGATGCTGATGTCAAATGTTCACAACAGAATGCAATGACATCAGGTCCAAGACTGAAGCTAGATCCCTGGTATGAGTTTCAGGGTTACCAGAGTTCCCATCCAGGTACAGTAGTGACTGAGTGCATGATTAAAACCTCCACTCACTTATTGGGGGATCGGGGGTCACCAGATCTAATAAAGCTTGACTAAGGGTCTTGAAAATGGCTGGATTATCATTATTTTGCTATAAATATTAACAAAGACTATGGGAGCTTAGGAGGTCCTGAGTTTTGGTAGCAGCCACCTACCTTGAGAGTCTGATGATTGAGCGTCCAGGGACCATTGAAGTGACTTGTGAATAAGGACTGATACCCCATCCCAGGATGTGGGTGCACAACTTTGCAGTTCCAGGGCCACCTATTCCCGTTTCAGTTTCATAGACTCTTATGTGCAGAGCTTGGTTTCTTGTAAGAGAGTTACTTTAGCCTGCATGATCTTAAACCTGGCTAGGATACACTTCCTTTTCACAGGTGAATTCAAGCCTCAGACATTCAAATTATAAACTGCAGGATATATGGCTAGGATTTCACTAAAGACTTTCATCATACTTGGATTCAGTGAGCCTGGGGCTGCAAGGAGGAGCAGTGAATCACCTTGGAGTACCCACCTTCTGTGCACACAAATACCTTTCAAGAGCTGTCTGCTGGAGCATAGGAAAGTAATCATTTGTAATAAACAGAGTAACACATTTACAGCTGTGAGGTCTGTAATAAGGAAGAGTGTAGTCAAAACATTACAGATCAGAAGAATTCTCAGCTGTGGAAAAATAAACACAACCCATGTCCCATGGAGGTGGAAATCATTGACTCCAATGCCCAGACACAGGTAGTAAGGGCTATAAAAAAAATGACTACAATATGAGCCAATGGTAAGAATAGTCAAATAGGTGACAACATTTACAGTTCTACTGGCTCATCGCTTCAACCATAAGTGTATAAAAGGCAGTATTTACACAGGTTAAATGTAAACTGTAATCAAACTCACACATTTGATCCAGCTGTGCTCCCCTACAGTTAGGCCATGGGGAGAACAGAGCAATTGAGGATGGAGATCTGGACATGAGAGGTCACAACCCAGTTCATCTTTGGTGTGTCCCAAATACCCTTTGAAGTGGTTTGGAGTAGCAGTTCAGACTATGGTCATTTAGGTGGGACTAGGCATCAGCAGGTGGGCCAAACATTGTCAGCCACAAATAGTCCAGCTCAGTGGCCAGATATGGTGAGAAGAGGATCCCTCATTTCCCTGGTGAGCCTTAAACTGATGCCCACAAGGAGAAGGACAGAACCTGATCAAGCATATGTATGCAGTGCTGTGACCAAGAGGATACTCTGGCTAGCTCCAGAGTCCCATCAGATGCAAACTGCCCCAATGCTGTGTGCTTGTCTGGTTATTTCTGCCTGGGATTAATACAGGCCAGAGACATGAACATACTCGGCAGAATGTGAGCAAGGGATGTGACATCTTAGGAGAACAAAAGGGGGTGTGGGGGGTAGTGGGGTTATGGAGGAGGAGGAAAGGAGGGAAAAGGAGTAGAGGAGCATTCCTAGCAATGGGTCTAGCAGCCATGAGAAGTTTTCTGTTCCTGATCACCAGTTCATAAGTGTCTTCCCAGCCAATGGGTACTGTGACTGGATCCCTTCACCACTGAACAGTTCCTAAGGTAAATAGAGGTTTGTTTGTTTGCTTATTTGTTTTATTTGCTCAATGAGTAAGCACACTGGAAAATCAATTCCTTTTTCAGGTGAGACCCACAAATTCATACAAACATTTACAGTGCAATACATGATACATGAAACAAAATACATAGATTCTACAGTGGATGCACATTAACATATAAAACTTTGAATCAAAACACTTACACACTAAAGACATATGGTATTGATACAAAATGTTGGAAAAATGCTCCTTTGTCCTTACATTCCTAATTTCCAGTGGCAATCCATTCCAGTTACTCGGGACTGCATAAACAAAGGCTCGTTGTCCACAAGAAGGCCTCGTGAGAGGAGGTTGAAATGCTGCATTAATCTTAGATCTAGAAAAATATTGAGATTGATATGGCTGAAGATATTTCAACAAGTTTTGAGGGACTCCAAAATGAATGTATCTAAATATAAATTTTGAAAGTCCATCTCGCTGAATATTACAAAATGATGTGTCATCCTGGGGGAGGATAGTGCAAAGGTAGTCTGTGAGGGTCAGATAGGTTAAACACACTGCACAAAACCCCTTCTAAATGCAGGTTGGAGTAATTGAAAGGATATAAGAGACTGTGCTGGGGATCCAGATGATGTGGTTACACGGCTGGTGTCGCTGCTGTGCAGTAAAGTGATGTCCTGTCCCTGCAATTGGACAGTGGTACTGCCAGAGTGTGAAGTCCAAGTCACAGCATACAGTGCATTCAAGCATGCATCCAGCTAGCAGGAAACTCTCAGTGGTAGAAGACTGACCTGCCACCCTCTGTGGTCCAAAGGGGACCCACATCCACCAGGGTGTCCTGTCAGTGTAAAGTGAAGTAGATCAGTAGCCATATAAAAGTTCACCCAGGTCTTGAGTGGACTTGAATTGAGACTACTAGTGCCAATGGTGAAATAAGTGAAAAAACTGAGCTAATAAGAAGCTGCACTAGCTCACCTCAGTGAGGCTCCATATGGTGTAACGCACACAATATAGACTTGTGGCAAGGAACATAAGGCTGAGGGTGGAGGTGGCAGGCAATATTAGGAGAAAGTCAATAGCAGGGAAGATCTGCCACATGGATTGAGACATAGTGATGCAGCAGGATCATGGCCACTACTGCAGAAAAAGACAGAATCCTTGGCAATGGCACAGCCCCAATGCTCATTTAGTTACATAAGGCCATCAAACTGATGCTTTTGACCCGGGCAGTGGACAAGTTCATAGGTGTGAGTATGATAGCAAATTCAAGTTCATGTCCTCCGTCGGGTAGGGGAGTAGCCTTGAGGTGGTGAGGAAAGTTACAGTACAGTGAGGCATTGAAGAATTGGGGTGAATAGTGTAAGTACAAGGACTGACTGTGCACTGAGAAGGAAACACATCATGGTGATGGTGCCCAAATCAAAGAATATTGAGGTAGTTGGGTGAAGTCTCAATGTGTGCATTGTGCCATGGACCCCAGTGTGCCTGAGGTGGGAAATAAGGTCTCAGGTATATAAAGCAACATTTGCTCCTATATACAATACCAGGAAGTCAATGGCAAATGGAAGTTGTTATGATCTCAGGAAAATGGCAGAGCAAGGAGCACCACCAGTAAAGTGTTAGTTCCCTCCATCACCCTGCATCCCATCCCAACCTTTCAAGAGATGGGGTCCCCCCACAAGGAGACCATGTGGGCATCTGATGATATCTCAGATGCATTGGGAAGAGGCTTAGCCAAGCAGGTTATGTGCCTGGGGCAAGGGTGGAATTTGACAAGGCAGGGGGAGACCACATAATTAAGAAGTACAGGTTGGATATGAAAGCCAGGGTAAACAACTGGCTATCTTCTGCAGTGAGCACTGTGTTTTGGGCATTGTGTGAGCCAATGGAGAGTGTGGATAGGCTGAAGTCCCAGTCAGGGTAGTTGCAGCTCTCTCTGCTCACAATATGCTATCTAGGTCCACTAGCAAGGTTGAAAAATATGCTGTATCATGGTCGGTATAGGCAGCTGGATGATTTATTTTTATTTATTTGCTTTTGGTAACCAGGTACGTGCACTAGGCATAGCAATGCCTATTTTCAGGCACAGCCCAGGAGGGTTCAAATAACAAACAGTCTGAAGCAGTACAACAATTGGTAATATAGGGTACAGGTACATATACAATTACCAGTGAAATAGCAATACAGTTGGGACAAAAGCAAGAGAGATGCAAATGTGAGTTCAACAACATTCAGGATACAAAATATGAGAGATATCATTACAAATATTTTACAAAATACAGTAAAAGTGCATTTAAACATTGCCTTAAGCAGGAACACAATAGAGACAAATTGTGAGCAACCACAGGACTAAAGGTCCTAAGAAGTACAAGAGTGCTAGTTTAGAGAACAAAATCCATGATCGAGACCAGGGTATATGTGCTATACTGTCAACCAGAAAGGCATGGATATAGAGGAGGCAGAAGTAGGAAATTAAGAGAGAGGATTGGAAGTGGGAAAGGGTGTGAGCCTAGGGAAAGCAAGGACAAGGCAAGAAAGAAAGAAAGCAGGAAGGCAGGAAGCCGGGTTGACAGGAAAGATGGAGGAGAGATGGGCAGCATTAGGTAGAGACATGGCAGCCAAGAGTTAGAGGCTGGAGGGTCTAAGATGGATAAAAGCATGTGTAAAGGGTTGAGACAAGTAAATGACTGTGGTGCAGCCTCTTAAAACAGGCATAGGTCAGTGCAAAACAAATGTCTTGAGGAAGGGAGTTCCAATATGTAGATGCCACACATGAGAAAACCCATGCACCCATTGTGGTTTTACATCTTGGAATGTGAAGGGAAGCTAGGTCAGTGGATCTTAGCCCATAGGAGATGGTTTGAGTGCCCAGGAGGCAGGCAAGTGTTCACAGTATTGGTAGTGAGGGTGGCATTTGGGGCCACTTGGCATAGTGGGTTGAATCTGCAAGCCATGCACGTGGGAGTCTCTGTGGAGGTCAGCTGAATCAGCCAGAAGAGTGAGATCCCTAATGTCTACTTCTGGATCTGTTTGACAGTCTGGTTATATCCTTTCTAACCTCTGCATTGTACCTTTTTCTCCCTCTTCCCCAACACTGCTGCAGCCACTGGAAGTCATTGTCAGTGTCTGGCACTAAGACTTCTTAGGGAGTAGGGATCATTGAGGGTGTTGTGTCCTTCACTATAGACTGGGGTCAGCTACTGTTTTTGTAAAAAACATGATGTGGGAACTTGCTGTTGGGCCAGTGCCAGCTATGAAAACTTCCACTGCCTTGGGGGAGTCAGACTGGTAGGTCATCCCATTGTAGGCAGTTCATAGCAGGACAGGGCAGGGTAGCATAAGGAAATTCTGACCCAAGGTGGTTAAGTCTCCCTTTCACCCTGTCCATTTGACAGCTAATTCACCAGAGAAGTCTTGGTAGAAGGAAATATGTGGTCTTCCTAAGACAGAGGCCCCTATCTCTTGCCAGGCAAAGAATTTCTGCTGTTTTTTTATAAAGGTCTTTATCACTCCAGCACTGACTCGGTGACTGTTGTGCCTCATCCCAGAGTACCATTGACTGTTCCTTGCCTCTTTCCTTGTCAGGAGGGATTCCCCTGCAGATTGCCCCACAGTGGGGCTGGGAGAAGGCATGCCCCCCCCCTCTGTGCCACACATTTGGGAGTTCCACCCCACCAGAGTGGCAGGGCAGGCTGTGGTGCCTTAGGCAATACTTCCTGTAGCCCTGGTCCCCTTTTTTACATCTAGTTTTCTCCCTCCCAGCTTGAAGTCATGGCACAGCATGGAAGCACATGGGCATTGAGGGGCACAGGTGCTTGGAAAGGGTGGCCTCCTTCCATCCTTCACCTGGTTGCAGACAAGGGACAGGAAAGCATACCACCCCTGTCCAGGATTGGGGAGTTACATGGCCACTGATCAGTCCTCTTGTAGACATCCCACCCAGCCCCATGCAATCTGAGTTCATTCCTGAACTTGGCATAGCATGAGGGAAGGCACTTTGCAGTGCCTCAGTCCTCAGTGCCACCAGGCTGGCCCCAGAGAATGTTTTCTTTAACTGGATAGTAGAGCAGTTTAATTTGTATGGTCCTTGGACGTACTCCCTGTATGAGTCGAGGGGCTAGAGAATGATGAGCCCTCTGGATCTGCAGTGGTGGACAGTTATAGGTATTTAGAAGAGATGGAATAAGGCATTGCAGGAAAGAAACTAGGTCATTATCCTCAACGCCCTCTGGTAAGCCTACCAGTTGGAGGTTGTTTCTCTGTGCTCTATTTTCCAAGTCATCTACCTTCAAAAGGAGGTACCTGATAGCCATGTCCTTCTCTTAAGGGTGGCCAGTCATATCTCACTCTGTTGCTGATGCTGTGTCTTGCACCCATGACATCCTAGTCTAGGGCCACCAGATCTTTTTTTGCCTGAGCTGCTGCACATTTAATATCTGCTGTATCTCGAAGGATTCTTTGCAGTAGAGTTGTGATGTTGGCTAAATTATTCATTGGTTCTGGTGCCTTAGCTATGGTGAAAGAGTCTCTCTCAGCACAACATGACCTGGCTGTCTGAGTGAAGGTTTTATGGTGGCCACATTCACTTTTTGTGGCAGGAAGGAAAGTGCATGGTTAAAACAAAAAAGGTAAGTTGCGGCTCAGCACTGGCATGGTGATGAGTGAAAAAGGAATTCTCTAAGTCAACACAGCTTGCTCTTCAAACTGGTGCCCTTTTTGAGTCTGGATGCCCTGCAGCAATGAAGAATGAGAAGTAATTTAGTTTGTACAGTCAGGAGTAGTCAAATCAAACTGCCATCTTGCCAGTGGCTAGCCGCGCCCCTTCCCCAAATCCTGGCCAAAATGTGTTTTCGCTCTTGTTGTGCAAAATGACATTTTGGTCAGTATTTTATAAATGATACTTGTTATGTTCTGAAGGAGGATCATAAAAAGACTATGTTGAAAATGTGGGGTCAAAATGTCACAAAACAATGGTGTTATGAAGAAACATTGACTTTTTTCCAGTGTTTACTTATTGTGATTTGTGCAGATTTTGGCCCCTAGTTTTCAACATAGCCCTGTTGCTACTCCTCCTCAGGAACATGACAGGTGTAATTTTTCAAATCTCTTCCAAAAGATGTTTCCACATTCCATCTGAAAAGTAACCTATCGAACACGATTTAAAAAATTCCACCTGCTATGATCATTAGGTGGGGTCACAAAAAGACAGTGTATTGAAAATGTGGGGTCAAAATATCAAAAAGCAACAAAGTTATGAGGAAGCATTGAATTTTTCAGTGTTTACTCATAACTACGTGATTGTTGCAGTTTTTTGGCCTCTAAGGCTCAACATATCCTTTGTGTTACCCCACCTCATGAATGTGACAAGTGTCAGTTTTCAAATCCCTTCCGAAATATGTTTTCACAGTTGAACTTCAAAATCACCTTTCAGATACAATTTAAAAAATGTCATCTGTCTTGATCGTAACATCAGGTCATAAAAAGAGTTTGTTGAATATGTGGGGTCAGAATGTCTGAGCCTGCTGAAAATTAGATATTGCCTCTCAGCTGGCCTATCCTGCATAAAACAGAACCCTATAGCAGAACCCCACTGAAAAGGTGATGTTTCATCTAAGATGATCTGTCCTAAAAAATACATCATAAAAGCAGGGCCACACTAAAAGCTAGATATTGCATCTCACCTCTACAATTCAGAGTGAAAGCAGTATACAAATGTGTAAAGTCAGGATCCCATTGCAAATGACATATTACATCTCATCTGGTCTATCCTGGATAAATATAAAGTAAAAATGTGTACAAAGAGGAGAATACAATACAACAGCATGCAAGCAAATATGTAAGCAATAAGACATGATGGGGTGTGCATTAGACCGGTCTAATGCACGGCTAGGGGGACGTAGTGAGGCACGAGGCCACAGGCCGAGTGCTTCCAGTCCCCTAGCCGTACATTAGAACTGTCTAATGCACATCTCCAGAGTGGCTTATTGTGCTTATAAAATGGGTCTGTGTATTCTAAATGGGGGATCTAGTTTTAGCTGTGCATTAGACACATTTAATGCATGGCTAACAACCAATCAGATTTCTTGAAATCCTTTGCCCATTTTATAATCAGCATTGACAAATGCTTGTTTAGCAATTAAGAAAGCTTTTCTTTTGGATAGAACTTCAGAAGGGAAATCTGGCCAGCCTGATGGCACAGAGGGCTGAGGCACCAAGCCTCACCTGCCACTACATGGGAGACTTGGAGTCGGGATCGATCTCGGGGCATTAGAGGTCGGCCAAGGAGAGGAGGATCAAACATCCGTAGGACCACCCTCCTTCTCTGGGGAGGGGAAGGGAGGACTCTGGCCCCAGCATTTACATGATCACTAGCAGTGGCTGGGGATTCAGGCAGCTAGGACCACAATGTGGGGAATGGAGGGGTGGCAGCCATTGATGTCCAATGCACGGGAGAGTGTGTAGGCATGTCCACTCCTCCAATGGGAGGAAAAAGCAGAATACCAACCCTTAGCAGGCTCCACACCTGAACTACAGGGCCCTTTCCTGGAAACCAGATCCAGTCCATTGGTAGGTGGGAGTGACCGACCCCTGCCATGGGAGGCAACTCGTAGGGGAAGATCAAGACTGAGGTAAGTCACTGGTATGCCAGGTGATGGAGCTGGGGGGGGAGTGGAAGGAGCAGCCTGCCCCAGCAGGGGAGAAAAAGAAATAATAAAAAAAGGAGAGAAATCAGGATATACCTGTATATTAAAACCTCTAACGTTTAAATCTTTGTCTATTCGAGCCTTTCTTAATAGGAGGTCTTGGTAGTGATGAAGTTTTACTAAGACAATCTGAGGAAGTGTAACCTGATATTTCATGTTTATTGCACCAGTATGTGCCCTGCCCGGTCAAGCACCAGATTTTGCTCTGGATAGTTATGACCCACAGCCTTTGTGGGCAGCCTCTCATAGAACTCTAATGGCTTTGCACCTCCAATTTTAAGTAACATCTCCTCACCCGAGTTTCCATGTCCTCGGTTTTTAATGTTAAATTTTCAAGTTGTTTATTATGTGCATGCACTGTGTGTAATGGGGAGTTAACTGTTTCTTCCATTTTAGTGATTTAGTGCTCAAATTCTGATGTCTGTAGTGTGGGTGTGTCTAGTTTCTCATTGACACCAGCAGTACTGTTATTGAGAAAAGAACACCTATGGAGATGTTTACCTGATAAAGTCTTTGTGCATCTGTTGTAGTAATATGTTTTGTGTCTGCCACTCTCTGTTTAGCTTTATCCAGCTTGTGTACTTCACTTTTACTGCCAGGCATTTATCCTCCAGTGAAACACAA
The DNA here is from genome assembly GCA_016271365.2 of Neoceratodus forsteri. Lineage (NCBI taxonomy): Eukaryota > Metazoa > Chordata > Ceratodontiformes > Ceratodontidae > Neoceratodus > Neoceratodus forsteri. The sequence continues at coordinate 1,322,261,804 of CM028132.1, forward strand.
TGATTTAGTAGTAAGTTATTACTGCTTGTTCTTTTTCTGCTCATTGTGCTGGTCAGAGGAATGACCATTTCATCATCAGTTGTGGCTGTTTGTAGTGACCGAATCTTTTATCTTTGATCACATAGATCAGTTTGGTGTTTTCCTTTCTCACTTTGCACCGCATCACAAACATCTCTGATTTGCCAATATTGCTTTGACATACCCTCCCAGCATTTAGATAGAGGATTTTAATTCCAGTTCCTTGTAATCAGCAGATGCCTTATTTCAGATTGAAGGCAGCAGTCTGAGGGCTAAGCACAAAGCTCACTTAGTCTGTTCGGCCATCATCCTCCCCCTTGTGTGTTTGCTTTCCTAGCTCAGAGCTCTTTATAGATAATTAACATAATAGTTGCCAGCAGAGTAGGCCTATTTGTCTATCAAGTCTGTTCATGCTTCAGCACCCTGATTGGGTACTGTAGCCCTCTATCTGTCTCCTTCCACTGTTACTCCATCCCCCAGGCAGGCAGAACAAAACAGCATGAAAACAGGCATGCTCATAGATATAAGAGAAATGAAAGAAATCAGAAAAAATAACAGGGTAGAACAAAACTAATACTAGGAACAGAGTGAAAATGCTTGCTTAAATACATTCAGATCAAAACATGGGCAAAACTAACAAAATCGTGAAACATGATAGGTCTGACTGAACAGGAACAGTTTTAACACAGGCCTTAAAATATTTAATGGACTCAGTTGAAGATGCACTATATGGTGACCTGCACACATTAGGGCATGGACCAAGAAATGAGAACTTTGATTTAACTGGGGATGTGCAAGGTACTATACTTTGGAGCAAGAACATTTGGATCACCCATATAACTTGTGGGGTGTAACAATGAATAGCTCAGCTGAGGAAAAGGATCTACTGGTAACTGTGGACAGCAAGTTAAAGCCAAGAAGACAATATTCGTTCACAGTCAAGACAGCAAACGCGATACCATACCATAATGATAGTTATTCCTTCATACTTAGTGGAATGTGCATTAGCTGTGTGAAGCAGATAGCAGTCGGGAATGACAGTGAGTGGTGGGGATGGCAGCAACCATCCAGGGTAGGTTACCTTTCCAATTGGGGGGAGGGTCCACTGTATCAACAGGGTGCTAATGATCTCAACACAACATGGTAGGACCACTAGCTTGCCAAGAAAGTTTGTTAAACTGCCCAAAACCAGAGATCAGGGGAGTGGGAGATTGTACAACTGCTGAAATAAATGCTTGGCTTATTTTTTTATAATTGCTCAAACTGTTGATCAGAGGGGTGGGGTGTTGTACAATTGCTCAAATCAGTGGTTGGTGGTGTTCGGGGACCACTAGACTGACAGAGCAACATTTCAACAACTGGGGCTGGCAATTGGGTTGGGGTGGGGAGAACAGTTAGACTACAAGGAATGTAGTCTACACAGTGCAGTATAGTGATGGGTGAGGCACAGTCTCTCTGCTATTGGTCAGTAATGAAGCCATGAGATGAAAATGATCCAATGGCACCTTGCCTGAGCTATTGAATCATTTTACATTGGGACAGTGGAACATGGCAGATTGTTCCACAGGCACAATATTCATTCATCAGCCCTAAAAGCACCTTTACTTTGTGATCCCTATAGCTCCCTATTGGCCACGTACCAAATGTGGACAGTGGGGGTTTGGTTTGCAGGAGCAAATGGTTTAGTGCCTGTTTCCTTTGACAGGTGTATTGAAATATGCTGTTAGCACTCATTATGTGCTATAAGCATGTTACCATATACTTATAGTTTGCTTCAGGCACTAATTTGCTCCTGGAGCAAACTTTCTGCAAGCACAAAACATGGTCTTTGAATATCCCGGAAAATATGTACGAAAAGCACTATACCATATATACAGCATGCTATTATTTGTTCTCCATACTGAAAATAGGTATAGTCAATCCCATGTTGCAGGAGGGGCAGACAAGATGCATCCTATACCTCATCTGTCATATCATATATATATATATATATATATATATATATTCACACACACAAGTATGGGACCATAAGAAATATAAGTTTTATAATTATTCATTTTGCTGTGCTATGAAATGAACATTCAAGGCAGTATCAGTAGAAAAATGCTTGCCGATTCCTGTGTTAAGGGAAATATAACTTGTACTGTACATATAAACAGTAATGGGATGCATATGGTTTTGGGAGAGGAAAAAATATTAATATTTAAGTTTGAATTAAGAACCATGTGATGAGGATATAGGAATCGGTCAGTGGAGTTTATAGTCTGTAGAAGAAAACACAGGTAAACAAGTGTTTGCATTTTATCCAAAACAAAGAGTGGTGTAGAAATTACATTTTTTATGATGTCATTAGCTGTGAGAATAAGGGGATTCTAGTAAGTAGATGACTGCATCTGTAAGTGGACATGCCATGAAGTCATTCATCAATTTTCAGTGCAGGTAAATGATTCATTCAAAATGAGATTAGAAAAAACAAAAACTTGTATCTCAGTTCTTGATCAAAGGTTGGACAATATTGTTCACAGTTGTCATCTATAGAAGTTAATAGCTAGAGCATTGCTGTAATGCAGTAAATAGTGTATTTATTTGAGGGGTTATGATGAACGTTTATCAGGATGTAGTAACATAGAAACATAGAAACGTAGACTCTGTTGGCAGATAAGGACAATATGGCCCACCTAATCTGCCCATTTCCCTACTCACTGCTGCAACCTCAGATCCTGTTTGATCTGTGGCTCCCCTGCTCTGCACATCTCCAGGGTACCCTTATGTCTATCCCATGCATTCTTGAAACCCTGTATTGTTTTCACCCCCATCACTTCTGCTGGAAGGCTATTCTACAGCTCCACCACGCTTTCAGTGAAAAAGTACTTCCTAACATTACTCCTGAGCCTTCCACCCTTCAGCCTCATGTCATACCCCCTTGTTCTTGCACAGAGTTTTCTCTGAATATGCTTTCCACCTGTACCCTGTTTATTCCACTAAGGTACTTGAAAGTCTCTATCATATCTCCCCTCTCCCTTCTTTCCTCCAGTGAATAGATATTAAGGTCCTCAAGTCTTTCCATGTACAGCTTCTGGTGCAGTCCGTGTACCATCTTTGTTGCCCTTCTCTGGACTGCCTCTATTTTGTCAATGTCCTTCTGGAGATGTGGTCTCTAGAACAGGACACAGTACTCCAGCTGAGGCCTCACCAGTGATCTGTACATTGGCATCGCCACCTCTCTCCTCCTGCTTGTTATGCCCCTCCCTATGCATCCCAACATTCTGTTTGCTCTCCTCACCGCCTTTTCACACTGGTCACCTTCATGTCATCAGATATGATAACCCCTAGGTCTCTCTCCCAACTTCTGGTGGCCAGAATTTCCCCACCCATCCTGTATTCCTCTTTTGGATTTCTGTGACTCAAGTACATTATCTTGCATTTGTTAGCAATGAAACTCAACTGCCATAACCCTGGCCACTCCTCTAATAAGCTCAGGTCTTTTCTAATTTTTTCTACCCCCTCTGGTGTATCCACTGTGTTGCAGATCTTGATATCATCTGCGAAGAGGCACACCTTTCCCTCCAGATACTCTGCAATGTTGCTGATAAGGACATTGAATGGGATTGGCCCCAGCACTGACCCCTGTGACACCCCACTGGTCACCTCTCTCTCTTTCTCTCTCCTCAGATTTCATGCCATTTGCCACCACTCAACCCACTTTATCACCGTATGACCCACTCCCAGGCTCCCAAATTTATTTAGCAATCTCCTATGAGGGACAGTGTCAAAGGCCTTGCTGAAATCCAGGTAGGCCACATCTACTGCCCCTCCCTGATTTACCACCCTGGTTACCCAGTCAATGAAATCTGTAAGATTCATCTGACAGGAGCTTCCCACTGAGAATCTATGCTGCCTTGGATCCTGTGCCACGCTATCCTCCAGAAATTTCACAATCCTCTCCTTAAGTAAGGACTCCATTAGTTTCCCCACTACTGATGTCTGTCTTACAGGCCTGTAATTGTCTGCCTCTTCTCTGCTTCCCCTCTTGTGGAGCTGGACCACATCTGCCATCCTCCAGTACTTAAGTACCTCCCACATCTCTACTGATGCATTGAAAAGGGCAGTCAGTGGTTCCGCCAGCAGTTCCCTGAGTTCCTTTAGTACTCTGGGGTAGATCTCATCTGGAATCATTGCATTATCTTCTTTTATAGCATGGGTGTCCTGAGGGAGAAGATTATTTGATCAGGAAGCCCCACCTAACCATTGATTAAATGCCTGTACCAGCACAGTTACGGTACAGCAACCCTGTGCAGTAGCCGTGAGCCTGACAGATCCTGTTATCTGGCCAGAATGTGAACAGTAAGTGGCAGCCATTTAAAACCACACATACAAAATGACAACACAACAATGCCAAGGACTGAGTACAAAGAATATGACTATTAATTACAAAGAGATCTCCCCAGATAAGTACTGTTTACCACTTTTTACGGCTGTGGGCATAGCCATGCAGACATATTGCCATGATGCAGGAAAGAAAAATGACTGTGGTAGCACATGACAGGAATGTGAGGCAATCGTCCTCCATTTGGTGTTTCAACTGGAGCTGCTGCACATATCTTTGCCTCCTGCTTAGAGCAGCAGCACATAAAAAAAGTCAGTACCACATAGATGTGTTCTTTCTGTTCTGTTGAGCACATAGCTGTTTAAAATTATGTTGTGCAGTACAGCATTTGGTTAAAGTTTTGAACAGGCAGTTGAGTGTTTAACCATTTCGTTGAACAACACTGCATTGCACCTTTTTACAGCACTGCAAGTCACAACACATGGGTTATCTGAGCTCTCTTCTTAGGCTGATGCACAAAGGAATTCCAAAAATTCAAAATCCGATCCCTCTCCTCCCTCTTTGCTCTCAGGATCCTCAGTTCTTATTGTGCTTCTCACCAGGCTGGTCACAGTTTTACTTGACTATGTGCCAAATCAATAAAGTAAAAAACCTTAGGGCACATAGCCTTATCTGCACTTTCATAGTTTGTCCCCTACTTATGGCATATTACCAAGATAGATGCCACACTCTGCCTTGCTTGGTGTCAATAATTATTTTGCTTGACAGACTACAAACTGACACATCAGGCATGAAGATGTATTCCCCTAGTTTTAAATCTCTGTGCAGCACTACTGCATTCCTTCAGCAACACTGGCTTTACAAATACTTGCCCCACACTGTCAAAGGAGTACACTCTAATCTCCACCAATATCTATTTCAACAAAGCAGTGCATAAAAAATGTAAAACTTGTAAACTAGAGCTATGCCATTACTTTGACTGAATACTGACAAAGTAGCACAAGGCTAATTATGCAGGAGCAATCAGAATCTCAGTTTAGTAGTAGAATGTACCAGAGTTTTACTACAGCAAGCAAGCCCCAGAATTCCAAGCAGTCAGCTCTGCCTTGAGAGAGTTAAGCCCCCCACACACACACACTCTCTCTGGTTGGACAGCTTCAATTATCAATTCTGTTCTGCAACAGGGAGCTTTTACAGAGCAAGGAGCTTTACAACATCCATCACTTTTATAAATAACAAGCTGTAACATTCACAAGCTGTAGCCTTGCAATCACCTCCCTTTGTAAACGGACCAAGTTGAATATATCTATATCTCTATATCCTTTACTACAAGCAAACCCCCAGAATTCCAAGCAGTCAGCTCACCTTTGAGTCAGTCCCCCCACACACACACACACTGGACGCAGCTGCAATTATAAATTTGTTCTTCAACACTGAGCTTTTACAATACAGTGCTTATTGAGAGCGCAGTCAATGGTTAGTAATGGTGGTGCAGAGGGCTGTGCAAGTCAAAAGCTTGCTTTGAGGTTGGGGGAATGGGGTTGTGGAGCATTGCCTTCTGGGGCTGGGGGTGGTGACCACTTTACCACCAATAATATGTATATGTATATACATATATATACTGTATGTGTGTATTTTTTCTATTATTCTGTCCTTCCAGGCTGACACAGATGGGACACTCCAGTCCTATCAGCTGCCCATCGCTGCTACCCCCAGCACCCTGTGCCTCATTGCCCCACAGATTTTCCCTCCATGGCAAGGTGGGAAGGTGGAGGTTCAACCCCCCAACCCAGTACACACGTCCAAATCAGGGCAATCATGACAGTCCAGAGAGTAAGCAAGACATGGCCAGCCTGGTAGGCTTCACAAAGCATACAGCAGCCCCTCCTTTTTTCCATTTTCTGTGTTTATCCTGCTAAAAGTGCATAACTTTTAAAGTGATTTTATACAAAGTTGTATATTTCGTTGTGTCAATTGTAACACAACTGTTTACATGTGATACACACACAGTGGGCATAAACTGACTACACGTACAAGATGCTGGCAAACAATGATTTTGTTGATCTACATTTGTATGACAGTTATAAGGATACCACTGCATATCACCATTTCTAGCTGTGTGGCAGAATACCCCACACTGGAACTGTATATGGTCAGAGTTTGAAAGCATATGCATGTGCATTAGGTCACTTCTGCAAATTTTTAAATACCCCCCCAAAAAAAAAGAAAATATTTTGACATGTATAGGAACAACCTTTTTGCATGTACAAATGTTTTGAATATGGCATCTGGCCCATAAAGGTTAAGCTTGCTGCTAAGCAATAACTCCATTTATCAAATAAAAACAAAGGTTGTTATAACACAAATATGAATATACTTGATATACAATATATCTATAATGGCAAATAATTACTATTTTATAGTAACCAAGGAGCTTTTTTTCCCCATAGGGAAACCTTGTTATAGTTTGCTGATATAACCAGCTGGTTATAATGGAAAATACACTGGATTTCTCTTGCATCACGCATGCGCTAGTCATGGTCTGCCCTTCATTGCACCACACACTTCACCACCTCTTGCACTCAGACTTTGCCATAAGTCAGATGCTAAAAAAATTAACTTAGCTCTTTTCAGTACACTTTTTGGAGGAACTGTTTTTTTAAAAAAGTAAACATTTTTAAACAGGGACTTAAGTCTGTTTGCTGACTTGAACTTGACCATGGCTGCACAGAGATGTGTTTCTATTTATATAATTGCAGTGGTGAAAAAATGCTCCACAGCAATGATATAAAACAAAACATAGAATTGTGTGTAAAACTTGAATTTTACACACACCCTTTGTGTTGGATGCTTAAATAAACCCTGAGAGTGCTATCCTGATTTATAGCCCCCTTGTTCTCCACCTTATCCCTACCCCTGTTTTCCTGTGTCCCTGCCCTGGGGAAGTTTCCTCTCCTTGTGCACTTCCTTCTTGCTGTTCATCATCTTGGGGGACCAGTCTTTACATCCTTTGATAGTACAGCCTCCACTTAACCATGGCTAGTTTAAATGCTCATCCAAGTAGTATTTAGACCTTTCACTATGGACTGTGGTCCCCTTCCTGGAAGGATACAGGCCATCTCCATTGCAGAGGCCCATATCCTGCCAGGCTGGTCCAAAATCCCCAATGTAGCTAAAGCCCTCTTCCATGCACCGTGACTTCAACCAGTTGTAAAAAGCCATGGTGTGGAGTGCCCTTTTCTCTCCTTGGCCATACACATGTACCGCCTCAGAAAAGGCCACTGCATATACTATCTGCTTCAGGTAGAAGTTATGCCAACATCATATCTCAGAAGAGTACTTTGGAAGCACGTGACCAGACCACTGCCTGGTGTGCTTCCACAGTGCTCTGCTACAGTTTCCAGTGCTTGTGTTTATGTGGCCCTTCCCCTCCTCCAGCCACATAAACACACCCACTTCGGGGGCACTTCTTTTTCTTCTGCAACTGCAGCAGTGATGTCGGCCATGCACAATGTGGTGATGCTGAGTCAGGCAGTGCATGAACAATTATTGTGCATGTGCAGTTCAGTCATTTCTGCCATCTTGTGCATGGCAACTCCAGAGGTGCTTGTAAAAGCTCGGCACACCTATATCGGCTCAGACCACATCTTGTTCTAATGAGCTACAGTTCAGGAGTTTATTTCTCAGAGAATGACAGAACTACTGCATAATCCATATTATTTACATACCCATAATGCAGTGCATGCAACTCATGGAAGTAATGTATTCTCATACATGGCTAAAAGCAAATAAAACAGACATTCTGACATGTTTTATTGATTAGTTTAAGAAAGGAGCTGTCTTACTTTGCTCTACTGTGTCTGAATACTAAAAAGAAGAATTAAAGTATTTTCATCACTACAATATAAATAAACAACACTCTACTCATATACTCCAGGAAGCAAGTGAATACGCTAGGAAAAGTGTTACACAGTCAGGGCTTCAAGTAACTACATTTTTGGGAGTATTTGACTTCCAAAAATAAGACAAAAACTTTCAAAATAAAGGGTGAGGAAGCCGTTGACTTCTAGATGTAAATGAAAAAATTAGATGACTTCCAAAATTGAAGGCATGGAAGTCAGAATTTATGGATTTTTCTGAGAGAAATTGTATTTTATCCCTATTATATTGTACTAACATCCATAAATTGGTCCTTCGAAGAATACTGACTTCCACAAGTGGGATTCTGGAAGTATTTTGACTTCCAAACATTTGGAATTAATTCAGAATTTTCACCCGTGGAAGTTTTAGACTTCCACTAAAAATAAATTAACTGAACCCCTGTACACAGTTATTGATTATAAACAGAGCCAATTTCCCACAGATGTGTGAAGTCCACAACAAGCTTGCTACAATGAATGTTTATTTTTTTTCACTTACCATATATACTATACCTTTTATTTGTATGTTGCCAACTGCTAGTTGAAAAAATCCAATTGAATTCTTGTTTTTATGTAGAAATACTTTCTACCAATACAAAATTATGTATTTCATAAAATGCAGTGAAGACATACTAAAGGCAAAGTTTGTTCCTGAAAGAAGTATCTATTTCTTTTGAAAAAGATGGAAAAATATATTTATTTTTTCAATGAAGTACATTGGCTGCCAAGTGGCTGGCTACTGTTCGAAAGTTTATTTATCAGAGAATGACACAGCTACTGCATAGTCCCTATTATATACATACCCATAATGCAGTGCTTGCATCTCATGGCAGTAATGTATTCTCATACATGATAAAAAGCAAATAAAACAGATGTTCTATCATGTTTTACTGATTACTTTAGGAAAGGAGCCATGTTACTTTGCTCTCCTGTGTTTTGAACACTAAAAAGAAGAATTAAAGTATTTACGTCACTGCAGTGTAAAGAACACTCTACTCATATAGTCCAGAAAGCAAATGAATATGTTATGAAAAGAGTTACACAGTTATTCTGCTATTGATTAAATATATATAAAATACAAAATCACACATACCTCCATAATGCTATATATATATATATGGCACAATTTTTTTTCACAGAATTGTGCAGTCTACAGAAAGCTTGCCAGTGCACAGTTGTATTTTCTGCATATTGTGTTTCTCTTACTGTACATGTGATCATTAGCAGTGAGGTGTCTATAATGCTTTTGATACTTTACAGAAACATCTAACTTAATCATAAAATGTTTCTCCTCAGTCAACATATAGAACAATTTTTTTCAGACTGAAGGATACACAATACAAAGTGTTTTTTCCAGCTTTAAAATCACCTTTTCTGAGCATTACTTGTGTCCTTCATGCAACCCATAATATAAGCACAATAACCCACTCCAAGGTGTGGGGTTATAAGCATTTATATAAGCACAATCACCCACTCCAGGGTGTGGGGTTATAGGCATTTAATCCACGCCTGGGGTGCTGTGAGAACACTCGGCCTGTGGCCTTGTGCTTCACAATACACCCCAGGTGTGGATTAAATGCCTATAACCCCACACCCTGTCATGTGTTATTGCTAATTTATTTTCACGAGTTCTTCTAGGACTCTTTCCACCATGAATGGATTGGTATCTATCTACCTCCCTCCCCTGAATAACACTCAATGACTCCCAGTCAATCCTTCTCCCATTCTCCGGTGAATACAGAGCAAAAGTGCTTGTTCAGTATCTCAGCCTTTTCTAGGTTGTCCTCCACCATTTATCCTCCTTCCTTCTTCAGCCTAACAATCCTATTTCTGATCTTTTTCCTCTCACTAATGTATCTGAAGAAGGTCTTGCCACCTTTCTTAATAAGCTGGGCTATACCTTCCTTTGTCCGTGCTTCAGCCCTTCTAATTATTTTACCAGATTCCCTCTGCTTCTCCAGATATTGTTCTCTGTCCTTATCATTTTATGTTTCCTTGTATCTTCTGAAGGCTCTTTTCTTTTCCCTTACTTTCTTGGTCACTACCTTCAAGAACCATAATGGCCTTTTCTTTCTTTTACTCTTGCTATGCATTTTGACACCGTGACCTGTTACTTCTGTTATGACTCTCTTGAGTCTAGACCACTGTTTTTCCACAACTCGCCCTACTGTATACCTTCCGCTGCTAGGGCTTTTATGAGATTTCTACCCATCTCCTTAAAGTTATCCTGGTAATAGCAGTAACTTCTTTGAAGTACTGCAATTTTAATCCAATAAAGATTTGGATCAGAACATTGAATCCTGGCAGCATAGGCAAATTGTAAAAAGAAAAAGAAAAAAAAAAAGAATCTAGTACATTGGCAGTCAACACCATCAGTAGAGATATCAGGAAATGGTGTCTGCTAACATTTTACTGATCTCACTTTCTACACATTAGGTAGTAAAGAGCTAACCAGAATGATATCTTCTAATAGTGTATTGTAATTTACAGCATTGTTACTGATGCTGCTGGCTATCACTGTATACTGCATATCCCCTATCTCACAAAATGTGATGACTGAGGAGATTGACATACAAGTCCTACTAAAATAAACATAATAAACAGAATACTTTGCAGTATTGGCTGACAAGGTTACAAATTATAATCATGAACAGATGCCTTTAGGTATTCGGTTTATAGGCAAAAGCAACAACATTAGAGAGGAATTCCTTGAATGTATTTAGCTCAGTTTATTACATATGCTACTGCTACAAATGAAATCATCTGTGCACTTGAAAGAGTGGATGGGATATAAAGTAAAAGTATCTGTCATGGCAAAAAGATTTTATCATATTATTTTTAAAGAGCTGGTGACATGTTCAGGAGAACTTTAACAAAACAAAATATTTAATAATAATAATAAACTTAATTTATACCACACCTTTCAAAAACCAAGGCACCTTAAAAAATAAAACCAAATGTTTAAAACAGTTAAGACAGATTCTCATAGAAATCAAACATCAATAATATCAAACAGGGTAGGCTAGATACCATAAGTGGGTTTTTAGGGCCTGTTTAAATCCTTCAATGGTCATGCACTCCTGAAGCTGACAGGGTAGAGAATTCCAAAGGGCTGGGGCTGCATACATAAATGTACAAATTTAGGCACTGTGTAGCTTGTATTTCCCATTAATTCTGTATTTCTCCTTCCCATTATTTAGTATTAAGGTTATTTGCATGAAAACAGGATCTTTGCTCCTGAAGGGTTCATCTGTTCCTGCTGCTTTCTCCTTACATGAAGTCATAGAGTACTGCTTGTGATCTCACAGTTACTCCTATGACAACAGTCTATGATGTTACAACGGAGGATTGTGACTTGAAGAAGAGAGTAAGCTATAGAGGCAGATAAACTCAAAATGTACTCTAAGAAACAACACTGATATATTCATATACATTGCTTTAGTAATACAGTTTGGGGAGGAAAAATATATATGAAATATAAATGGAATAAAAGTAGCATTCTATCTAATTTTTATGGTTTTTTTTTTTAGACTTTCTTTTTATCCTGCCTTACTGCCCTCTCACCCTACTCCTTCGGACTTGATCATTCCCTACGGATCCCACGCACAGAGTCTGCCCCTTGAGTGCCTGGCTAACTCCTATATCTCTCTCCAACCTTATTCCTTCCTTCAGAGTGCCTGCACATTGGGGTCTTGCCCATGGGTAGGTGGTCTGGGGGTCGGATCAGTCGTCATCCAGGGTTGAGACGGTATTTTTCCATTTTTCTCCCTTGTTGTCCCCTGCCACCTGAGGATGTCAGCACACAGGACTGATGTCCAGACAGACGACATGCAGACACGTGCCATTGTCAAGTGCCCTCAACGTCCTCCTCTCCCCGACTCCATAGAGTTGCCTGCGCACCAGTGCCCACACTTCCACAGGCACCGGAAAATCAGGTGCACGAAACACCTCAGGATCCCACCCCTGGAGGAGAGCATCCATTGGGATGCTCGATTCTCCTCCTCCCCCCCTCTGACCCCCGGCTACCCGAGTCCATTCCCAAACCCAGATTGCCAGCATGGTGCGAGGTGTGGCGTCCAGCACCTCAACCCTCAGCACCACCAGGCCAGCCTAATTATTATGCTTTTAAAGTTTTCTTTGCTGTGTCAGTAGCTCTTTAAGTAATTATGCATTTCATACATGAACATTAATATACTGTATCTATGTTTCTTTTTATTGTATTTCATTGCCAAACTGAGCTATGGGTTTTCACATTTTGTAAAAGTAACTCCTCTCTGATCCTACCCATTATGAATAAATGCAATGCCTTGGTCTGCTGCTGTGCTGTTTACCATCAGAAATGTGTGCTAGCACCCCTGTAAAATAGACAAAGTATGAATCCAACATGTAAAGTCAAAAGGTGTCATTCTGGAAAGGAATTTAAAGAAAATGCTAACCATCTTTAATAATTTGAGTCATCAATTATAGTAATAAAATCTGTTTCAAAAGTATCAGTGATAAATACAAACACACTGATGATGAATCTAATTATGCAGAAATACGTTATTGCTAAAAAAAAAAGACAAATTATGATATTATTTGCTCTTGAGAAATAAATACTGATACTGTAAAGAATATTAAAAGGCAGTTTTAGGATGGCACTGCTGCACTATCAAGTGACCCAGTTGCCGTGCAGGCTCAGACTAAATGTCATTCTCCTTTAACAGCTTACAGTATGTTCACTGTTGTGGACATTGCCTGAACCTTGCAATTGTTCATTTGTGTAAACTTTTAACAGTATGCAACACATTGGTTAAAAAAACTTTGCATATGTCACACACACACACCCCCGGCCCCCTTGCTTGCCTGAACTATGCTTTGGGAAGGGCAGGTAATAGCACAATGGTGCCTCCTATATTTAGGAGCATCAGGATAGTAATGTCTTACTAGGAGCCACCCCTTGCAAAGTGTTCTTGTTCTAGCTACCTCCTTCTCCCATCGCTCGACCACCAGGGTCTTTCCTATATAGGTGCCTGTGCCACCCTGGTGCAACTAGTTTCCATTTTAGACTGTGCCCCTCATAGGAAATACCCCCTGGCTTTTCTCGCCTTTATTTCATCTCCTGTTTTTACCTTCTTTGCTAGTGAGGGGGCCATCACCATTACATTCCACTTCCCTTGGTGCCTGGAACCACTGGTACCAACTTCTCTAAAACAGATTTAATTTCATTACACTATATACAGAACATGGCAAGGCAACTCAGGTAAATAGCAATATCTAACTTTGCAGCAAACTTCATTTAGAGACATGCTTCTGTTTAGGTAAAACTCTGTTCCCCTTTTCTGCATTTACAGCAATGACATGAGACTCTGCACCATTTCTCATTCAAAAACTTGCTAGCAAAGCCAACAATTTATCTACACAACCTTGTGCACAATGTCAGAGTTAGTGGAGGAATTACATAGCAGGAGCCCTGGCAGAAACCCTTGCTAAGGGCTCAGATGAATCAGTTGTTCAGGCCACGAGCACATGGGCTGCTGGAAAAGAACTTGGCAATGCAACATATTTCTAGTTATTATAGCAGCATTGAAACATGTACAGTACATATTACATGTCCATTTTCAGTCATGAGGTAAACAGAGTTACCGTGACATTTACTCACACTCCAAAACAGTGCAGCTAGAGTAGCATGGTTAAAATTGCCTCTTTGACAACAGGGTGAGGGATATAACTTCCCAGTTTTCTGATAATAGTACCTGGAGATGGACCCTAGCAAAACGAGATAGGAACTGGGCTGGCTGCATCTTAGCTCTTCCTCAGATCTTGATGTCACAACACCACTTTTCTTCAGCTACAAGTTTACCTGAGCTCATTGCATCATACCCCTTCTTTGAGTGTCAGTGTCATGTTTCCACCACTTCTGTCTTCCACAGTTCTGTTCTCTCCTCTTTGGAGTCAGAAAAAGTGACATGGAAGCGACTGGTTACCTTCTGGACCACAGGAGACTTTTTGCAATCATAATAAGGCAGCCCTCCTTGAGTGTGGACTGCCAAATGCCCCCCTCTGTCCTATACCTCAGACCCTCGGCAGGATCTGAGCCACTGGAGACCCAATAAAGGAGAGACAGTACCACACCAGACTCTTCCATCAAGGTTAGCCAGCTGGCCTCCTTCAGGTGGTCACAGCCACAGTGTGGTACCTGCAGGCACCTAAGCCTCTGAGCTCCCTACTATGGAGCCATGGCTCAAACTACACAATGCACATCATCTCTTTGGTGGATCCAGGTCTCTGTCTGTCTTTCTTTCCATATATCTCCATGGTATATGACTAATTAATGGCTGCAGTTTATGACCTTCCCTCTGCAGGATCAGTCCTCCTCCTGCAGCCAGCTCCCTTAAAAGCATTCAGTGAACTGCCTCTGATTGAGGATACTCTCAGCTTTTAGATGCTTTTTTAACACCCTTTCCATCCTGAATTTTATCCTGTGCAAACCTCCTGCTCTCCGGCGTGCACTACAAAGTACCTATAAACAGCATGCAAGCTCATGCATGGAAGAGTTTCTATGATTATTTTCTAACAGCAGTAAGTCTCCTGAGCAAAAAATACTTACACTTACTCTGCCACCAAAATGAGTGGTGTAACTTGTTCAATTCACTAAGAAAAGGTTTAAGCCATGTCTTCAGGCATGCGATTTAGCATTGAAGCTAGTGTGCATACCTGAAGTCATGGCCTTAACTTTCTTTTTTTATACTCTTTTTCTCTCCCCAGCCCTGTCAACTGGCATCCCAGAGACTTACCTCCATCCTAGTCTTCCCCATGACTTGCCCCTTGTTGGGGGGGGTTGGTGGCCCTGGCTTGACAACTGAATGGATCTGGTTTCTGGGAGAGGGCTCTGTAGCCTGGCTGTAGAGCCTCTGAGGGGTCAGTGTCATCCTGCCCCACTGCTGGCCATTTTCTGTTTTCCTCCCATTGGAGGAGTGGATGTGCAAAGTCATCCAGACATGCCAATGCACACTCCTGTGCACAGGATATTGACCGCTGCTGCTCTTCCATCCCTACCTTGCAGTGCTAACTGCCTGTACTCCCATCCACCACTAATGGTCAAGAGAAAGCCGGGCCAGTGCCCCCCCTCTCCCCAGAGAAGGAGAGCTGTCCTCAGGATGCTTGATCCTCCTATCCCTGGCCGATCCCCAATGTCCAGAGACTGCTTCTGACCCAGGGGTGCTGGTGTGGTAGCACATACATGGCTTTAACTTTCACTTACAGAATTAAACATCTTAGACCACTCATTTTGATGGTGGATGAGTGTGAAGGAGTGTACTCACCGAAGCCCTTCACCACACCAACCAGAACCACACTCCATTACCAATCCTCGAAGGCACACAACTAAGGGCCGCACATGAAAATAGGCACTTGGCTGTCTAGTGTGCTTACCTGGTAAACAAAAGCAAATAAATAAATAAATAAATAAATAAGGGACTGACCGTCCTCACAACACCTCCTTATATAAGAGGACTCTGCATTACAGAAGAGCAGGAAGGAGAAAATAACACAAAGTAAACCCAGAAATGATCGCAAATGTGAGCTATGGTACTTAATGTATTCTATAAAACAAGTACTGTAGTAGGAAAGTGTATTATATGAGGAAAGAATACCATATCGGGGGCTAATTAGCTCAATAAATCTACTGGCCCTTCAAGCTCATGGGTTATTGGCTAATTAGCTCTTTCAATGGCAATATATCCTTATTTCTACACCTCCTAGCATTTGTAGCCTCAGGTGTGTGTGTGTGCACACACACACACACACACACACACACATCAGTGTCAGTGGCTCAGTAGGTAGCACACTCGCCTCTGAGGCCGGGAGATCAGAGGGCTGTGGGTTCAGTTCTCATCTGGCACTTGGGATAATATCCCAGTACTGACACTGTAGTGCAGCATGAGAGGGTGCTGCACTTTGAGGTGCCATCTTCGGATGAGATGTTAAACCAAGTCTCATCTGCCTGGATTGGTGGTAGTTAAGGTGGATGTTAAAGATCCCGTGGCACTTATCGAAAAGAGTAGGGAATTTCCCAATGTCCTGGCCAAATTTCCTCATTCACTAAAAAGACCACCAACAGCTTAATCTGGTTCAAGGTCAGTTGGCATTCATCTGTATCCTCCCGGATCGTGCCTGAAAATAGGCAAGATTTGTCTAGTGCACTTACCCGGTCAACAAAAACTAAATAAAAATAAAATATATATATATATATATATATATATGGTAATACTTTATTTTAATTGTCCTTAACTACACTGTAATTACTGTACAACTACAATGTAACTGTTATGTAAGTACTGTGTAGTTGCATGTAACTAGAATGTAGATGGTAATTAGTTTCACATTTGAATATTATGTAGTTATACACACATTTCTGTGATGTAACTACACTGTTATTGCACTGTAAATACTATGTAGTTGTTAATTACTTTCACATTTGACTTGTGGGTAGTTATACAATTTGCATTAAGTGGTAGTTACACGTGCTACCACAACTATTTCTCTTTTGGCATAAATTGATTTATGTTGAAAGTGTAACTACACATGTAACAGCTGTTGCAAAGTGAAACATACATAATTACATTTGCCAGAATGAATTGATCTGAGGCAGAAGGGAGGCAACAGTAATTGCAGTAACTACCACTTCATGAGAATTGTGTAACTACAGCACAATACTACCTATCTTCCCTGTATCAATCTTCACCATTCATCACTGTTGCTGGTGTCGCTGGTGCTGGAGGCAGTGTTGCCCTTGGGGTCAACACATTACATGGTGCTAGCGGGTTGGCAAGCAATGGTCAACAGCTTCTCCTCCTCCACTCCAGTTTTGCTTCTCTCACCATCGAGAGTGCAGCACTTTGCCCATGCTGAAGAAATTTCATCTGCGACATTTCGGCCTAGTCAGTTGTTTTGATGCCATTGTCGGTGCCATTTTTGGTCTGCTCCAGTTCTGCCATCCGCTGGTAACTCGATAGAGTTTTACATAGATACATAGATGTTGTCAGCAGATAAGGGCATTGTGGCCCATCCAGTATGCCCTATCCCTCTTTCTAATGCTTAAGCTGCCATAAATTCTACAAGCACCCCCTTTGGCCCTAGCTTGATAATTCACATGTGCCTATCCCACACATTCTTGAATCACTGAACCGTGGTCACCCCCACCACTTCCAAGGGGAGACTATGCCATCTCTCCATCACCTTTTCAATGAAGTAGAATTTCTTCAAGTTCCCTCTAAGTTTTCCCCCTTTTAGTCTCATGCTGTGCCCCCTTGTTCTGCTATCTCCCTTCATATGAAAGAGGCTCACCTATGGTACCCTGTTGATCCCCTTTAGATACTTGAAGGTCTCTATCATGCCCCTCTCTCTCCCCTTTCCTCTAGGGAGTACATATTGAGAGCTCTGAGTCTCTCCTTATGCAGCTTATGCTGCATCCTGGATACCATTTTTGTCACCCTCCTCTGCACCGTCTCCATCCTGTCTATGTCTTTTTGGAGATGGGGCCTCCAGAACTGAGCACAGTACTCCAGATGAGGCCTTACTAGGGAGTTGTATAATGGTACCACCACTTCCCTCCTTCTACTTGTTATACCCCTCCCTATGCACCTTAGTATTCTGTTAGCCTGTGTGACTGCTTTGTCACACTGTTTAGCCACTTTGAGGTTGTGTTCTCTGACTATCCCTAGATCCCTTTCCCATAGCCGGTTTTAGGCACCAGCGAACCCTGCGGTTGCTGGGGGCCCCCAACCAGAGAAGTTTACTTTATTCCTTTTTAAACGTTTTTTATCTTAACATATTTTTAAAACATCAGTAAAGGGCTGTGCAAATCCTTCTGATTATGTCATGATATACCTCAACAAGCTATGACCCAGTCAATATGAGGTGGATAGGCAGCAGTGGATGGGATGTGAAAAACAGCCCCAAGAACCAACACTGCTGTGTCCTCCAGTCCTAAACAATTTTTTTAAATACTACTGGTTATACTAAAGCTATACATAGAACCACAGAAATATAAAATTTGCTGGCAGATAACGACTGCTTAACCCACCTAGTCTGCCCATTTTTGCCTGCCTATAGTATCACAGCAAATAAAATGCTGCACTTATGAGCTATAGTAAAACACATGGGCCAAAGGTGGGTCAAGTAGAGGGGCCCCATGACCTCAGTATTTCTGCTGCGGGCCCCCCAAACCCTAAAGCCGGCCCTGCTTTCCTCTGTGGTGGCCTCCAGTGTTACCCTGTCTAGTTCATTCTTGAACCTAAGATTCCATCTGACTAGATGCATAATCTTGCACTTTTTTGTATTGAAACCCAACTGCCATTCCTTGGACCAGTATTCTAGCCTCTTCAGATCTCTCCTCATTTTTTCTATACCTTACTGTGTATCTACCCTGTTACATAGCTTTCTATCATCCATGAACAGGCTAACCCTCCCTTCTAGAAACTCTGCAATATTGCTTATAAAGACATTGAAGAGCACTGGTCCCAGAGCAGATCCCTGGGATATGCCAGTTGTTACCCATCCCTCCTGTGAGCTAACCCCATTTACCACCACTCTTTGTGTTCCTGTTACTGAGCCAGTTTCAAAACCATGTGACCACCTCTGTCACCACCCCCAGATTTGCCAGCTTGTGGATTAGTCTCCTGTGTGGGACTGTGTCAAAGGCCTTCCTGAAGTCCAGATATTCCACATCTACCACTCTGCCCTGGTCTATTTCCTTTTTCACCCACTCAAGGAAATCAATCAAACTGGTCTGGTATGACCTCCCTTCCATGTATCCATGTTACCTTGGGCCCAGCAGCCACCTTGTCTCTAATTAGTCGACCAGCCTTTCATTAAGCAGGGTTTCCATCATTTTAGCTACTATCAAGGTCAAATTGTCCAGGCAGTAGTTTCTTGCCTTCTACTTGCTACCACGTTTGTGCAGGAGTACCACTTGTGTCCTCCTCCACTCCTCTTGAACCACGCCTGTTTCCAGTGATCCACTGAACAGCTTAGCTAGAGGTTTTTTGGCCAGTTCCTCCAAGAGCTTCTTTAGCATCCTCAAGTATATCCCATCATGCCCCATAGCTTTATCCACCCTACGCCATTCTAGTACTCTTTTTACTCTGTCCTCTGAAAAACGTCTAATGTCCACCCCTTCTCCATGTTTCCCTTTCTCCATTAATTGGGGATCATCCCCATTGTCTTCTTCTGTGAATATAGAGCAGAAGTATTTGTTGAGGATGGTCGCCTTGTCAATGACTTTCTCCACTACCCTGCCTCCCTGTTCCATAAGTCTCACAATCCCCCTTTGTGTTCCTCCTCTCACTGTTATATCTAAAGAATGCCTTTCCTCCTTCCTTCACTGATTTAACTAGCTTTTCCTTGATTTTGGCCTTTGCTGCCCTTACTGCCTTGTTTGCTTCCCTTCATTTTTCCAAGTATTCTTGCCTGTCCTTCTTGCTTTGTATTGCCTTGTGCCTCAGAAAAGCCATTTTTATTTCTCTTACTAGCTCTGCTACTCCCCCTCTAGAACCACAGTGGTTTCCTCTTTCTCTTGCTCTTGCTGCAGGGCCTGGTGCAATGGTTTGCTAGTAGGTGCAGGTCTTCCCTTATCTTATCCCACTGTTTCACCATTCCCCTTATTTCATTGTATCCCTGCATAGCCTTGCTGAATTCATCCTTCATCTTACCAAAGTCTGTCCTCTGGAAATAAAGGGTTCTAGTCCTTATGTGGCTCTCCTCCTGCGACTTCCTTACGATGAACCCCACAGCTCAATGGTCACTAGTCCCTAGGCTCCCCACTGTGACTTCCTTTATTCTGTCCCCATTGCTTAGGACAAGATCCAGAACTGCATTCTCCCTTGTACGCTCTCACACCAGCTGCGTGAGACCCGCCTTTTGCAGGGACTGCAGGTATTTCTTACTCCTGGCTGAGGCTGCCACCGAATGCTCCAGTCCACATCCAGCAAGTTGAAGTCACCCATCAGCAGCAATTCACCTTTTGTTGCCATGTTCTCTATAGCCTCCAGCAGTTCTCTGTCTATATCCTCTGCCTACCCTGGGGGCCTGTATATCACTCCCATTCAAAATACTGTTCCCCTTCCCTCCTCCAGAGTTACCCACATTGCCTTTGCTTTTCCCCCATTGTCTTGTGGGACTGTTGCTTTTATCCCTTCCCTGACATACAATGCCACCCCTCCCACCTTCTTGCCTTCCCTGTCCCATCTGTGCAGTGTGTACCCTGGTATGGCTAGCTCCCAGGAATGGTTGCTGTTGCATGATGTCTCTGTGACTGCCATGATATCCAGGTCCTCAGAGGCCATTAATGCCACAAGTTCTGGGATTTTGTTACCTATGCTGTGGGCATTGGTGCATATAGCCTTCCAATCATGACCCCCCCACTATAACTCCAGTACCATCCCCCCTTTTCTGTGTCTGCCACTCCTTTACTTTATATGAGGTCCCTACTTTTTTACCTATGGCCACACCTTGCTCATGACCATGCCTGTTTCCTTTAGTCTGATGTTCTCTTCCATTCGCTGATCCCCTTACCTTCATATCTTTCTGCTGTATCCACATTTATGTCTTCTTCTCTGTGCTGGAAACCTCCCAGTTAAAACCCTACAAGAAGACCTCCAGCTTCTGCCTTAACACTCTCTCTCTCCTTCTCTGGTGAGATGCAGACCATCATTCTTGAAGAGCTTTCTATCCCAGATGATCCCCCAGTCTCCAATGTAGTGCATCCCATTGTTTAAGCACCAACCCAGGTGCCACTGGTTGAATTCCCTGATCACTTCATTCCTGATTGTGTCCTCACTTCTGCCCTTCCTCCAAACTGGCAACACCTCTGAGAAGGTCAGATGTGTTGTGTACTCCTTTAGGTTCTCCTCCAGGGTCTTCATGTCTGTCTTGGCTTCTTCCACAGTCCTGTTTGCTATGTTATTTGTTCCAAGGTGGACAATGATCCCCACAAAATCCTGATCTCTTCTCGACAGCCATCCTAATCTGTCCTTAGATCTCCTTGCAGATGCTCCTGGCATGAATTTTACCATGATTTCAGCTCCCTTTTCACTGATGGTCTGTGACTTCACTTCTTGAGGCATAGAGTCTCCCACAACTAGAATCCTCCTGTTTCTGCAAGAGTCCAGTAAGAACTTTCTTTTTTCTTTCTTGAAGTGGTGCCAAGTCTGTTTCTTCTTATTATTTTAGTTAGTGCAAGTCATGTTGGGTATGTCTGGGGACAGAAAACACTCTTCCAAGGTGGGCTGTTCTAACTATGCGCCGGTGTCCCTGCGCCAGCAGATGTCCATCATGGACCGGCATGACTGATGCCTCACCTGCCTGGATCTGTCTCACAATATGAATATTTGCAACATTTGCTTCTCAATGGACCATGGAGTATTGGAACACTGTTTGGAAAGTAGGCTGCTATCCACTGACTTTCAGAGGGTGTCATTGTACAAGGGACTCCAAGTGTGGCTCTCTCTGCCCTTCCTCCAGGTCCCATCCCTGTTCTATACAGACTGGTGAGGAGGAGCCTCCTCCCCTTCTAGCCTTGCCAAGGAAGAAGTCACTTCCGAGGTGCTGGAATAGTGTTCTGGCCCTCTCGGGGGCTCAGCATGGAGCACTGCACATGCAGTTGCCTCCTCAGTGGTGCAGGCTGTCTCAGTGTTGCAGTCCACACCTGCTAGGCCTGGCATGGGTGTCTTCTCAGCATCACCTGCCAGTGCTGTTCTGGATCATGGGACTGTTCACTGCTCCGTGATTGGCACGACACCACCAGCAGTACTGGGCCCTTCAACGGTGCTGTGAGTAGCAGCGTGGGTGGGAAAACCTCTGGGGCTGCTCATCTGGAGGTCTTCTGAATCTTCTCCTTTCCAGAGCCAGATGATCAGAAGACTGATCCAGACTGGCTGCCTGACTCCTCAGAGTCAGAGGGTTCTCTGGTGCCCAGTACCTCTGCACCCTCCCAGTCATCCCTTTCCTTGACCCTGGGAATTATGGTCAGCACCGGCCCCCATGCCATTGGTGAGGTAGGGAGTGGGACTGCCAATAGTGGCCCTCATTCTGAGGGGCTGGTGGTTTGGGTCTCGGGGGCTCATGCAGCTGCCGGTCTCAGTGCCAGTGATGTTAGTCCCCTGGGGCTGGAAAAGATACTCCCTCTTCTGTGGCCTCCCTCAGGGGGCCTATGGGATTGGAGCAGTCCCTAGTTTTGGGAGTGATGAAGAGGTTGACCTCAGAGTTGATGTGGTTGAGGGGACAGGCATAGGCAGCAACCTTCCCTGGGGATCCTTCAGGGTTTGGGGAGGATTCACAGTGCTGAGCCCTTGTTCTCTCCCTTTTCCCTTTCAAGGGGGGCCTTTATTGGGTGGGGTTGGGGTCCACCCTTATGGCTCAATGAGGCCCTGGTCTCCTCACAGGGGAGTTTCCCCTTCAGAGCTCAGTCCTGACCACTTCAAGCTGGGTAAGTGGCCAGTAACTGAACGGACCAGAAGATCCACAAGAGATCCAAGATCATCAGCAAGGTTCCCTAGCCCTGGCAGATGTCGCTCACATAAGGTGAAGTGTGTCTCCCATTGCCTTTGTAGCCCCCCTTGTTTCCCAGGCCATGTGGGTCCTTTGGGGACCTTGACCTGGGAGAAGTTCAGAGCCACTACTGCCGTCTTCCCCAGGTATGTCAGAGCTATGGATGAGCAAGTCTTTTGCCTGTCTCCCTGCAGCAGCCAGACTTTGACTCTTCAGATTCATCAGCCTCCTCATCTTCTTCCTTCTAGGAAGAAGATGCCTCTGTCCATCTGCCCTCACATGCTGATCAGACAGAGTATCAGAATTTCCTATCAAGGCTGGTCATCGATCTGCACCTATCCCACATCACAAGATGCAATACTGAGCAGAAGACACCTGTTTTCCTTAACCAATTCAGTGCGGACCACCTGGTGATCCATCCCTGTCCAATTCCCTTCCAAGAGGCATTGTCCCGCACCTGGCAGTGCCCATCTTCCCCACCTCCAGCACCTATGGACTGCCAGTGCAGGTATTGCACACCCCAGGGGTCTCCAGGGACCTTGCCTCATCCCTCTTTGGGAGTGAAGCTACTGAATACCCCTTCCAGGCATAGACACCCAGTGCATGACTGACCCCCGATCAGAACTCTGTGGAGTTTGAATGCTGGGGATGGAGAGTATTCTCCTTAGTGCATATCATGCTCAGCATTGCCATTCATCAGGCACACCACGCTGCCTACAACTGACATCTGTGGTTAATGCTAGGCCAGGTGATGACATTGCTGTTTGATACAGAGGTAACCATACAGGCCATTGCCCTCTCTGTGAAGGGCCTGGAGCTTGCAAGGCACCAGACAAGGATGTCTTACAATGCCAATGAGGTAGCTTCAAGGCTAGCTGTAAAAGCAATCTGCATTAGGTGGATGGAGTGGCTTCATCTATCAAGGTTGTCACCCTTGGCTCAGCATAGGGTGCTTGTCTCTGCTTTCCGGGGGGACACACCTTTTCTCCCACAGAGCAAGGTGGGAACTACAGGGGCAACTTCTGTCTCCCAGGCAATGGGAGACCCCTCATCACCCTGACCAGTTGCAGGCCTAACTAGGCTGTAATGGATGTCCTCCTTTTGTGGTCCTCCCTCACGAGAGGCTGAAAGACTAGAGTCCCTCAGGGAAGTGCTGGGACCCCTTCCGGGGGGCTCGGTACTCACCCACACAGTGATAAATGGTGAAGATTGACAGAGGGAAGATATGAAAATTATATACATATTGTAATTCTTGATCTTCCAGTGTATCTTCTCCGTTCATCACTGACACCCTGCCCACCTTCCCCTCTGGGCCTCAGTCCCGGGTGATGCCCCCTTCCTGCTTGCCCTCCCCTTTCTTGAGGCCAATTGTGGGCAGGGTCCCACTGGTTTTTACAAGTCCTCTGTTACCTTTCTAAGCAACAGAGGGCCTTCCCCTGGGAGGAAGGGCAAATAGGGCTTATTGCCTTGCCCTTAGGGACCCCCTTTGCGTCATTCCGTTCCGAGCAGGAGGTGGTTCTTCTAGGACTTGGTCCATTCCTGTGGGTTGTGACTGACTACTAGGGGTGGGAGAGTTCCCTATTTGGGGAGGGAAGGGCCCACGGGGACTCTCCTTCTCCCTTCTTATATAATATTTTCTACTCACCTCTTTTTTTGGGGGGTTAGGACTTGTACTGGACAGGATTCCCCCCTGAAGCCTGTGGGTTCACTCTCTCAGGACAACAGTAACTGGGGGGGTCCTGTCCAGGGATGGCTGTCAACATCCTGTACTGCAGTGGGGGAGAGGGGAGACCTTCTCCACACATGCTCTTCTGGAGGAATTGATGTCTGAGACTGTCTGTCTAATATGCTCCTCTCACCTTTTCAAGCTGTCCTAGCTTTAGTTCAGCCAAATTCTACAGTCCCTGTGGGGCAGCAACAGGCTCAGTGACCTCCCAGATGGCAAACAACATCTTTTTCCCAGAATTATTTTTGGGTATAGGATGTGGTGGAGTCTCTCTCTCCCTCCCCCATCTTTCTTCCTCTTCACTTTACCTTTCTTGCTTCTCTTTCTGTCTGGTTGGCCACCCAGGGACTGGGGCCAAAGCCCATGCCCTCAGGACCTCCTTCTCTATCCTCTGGCCTCTGGCCAGGTTAATCCTTTTTCAATTTTATATCCTTTCCTTTAGCTATTCCTTAGGCTACATTTCCACGCCCTTGTCTGTTCTCTAGCCATCTGTTTTCCTCTCTTTCTGGTGAGCTGAACTGGGGCAGAGGAGGAGCTGATGATCGTGGCTTGCTGACCTGTGAATGCGACGTAATGCATCAGCCTTCAGGGTGGCACTGATTCAGTGGACCATTTTCAGGCATGAGCCAGGCCACAAAGATGGTACATAGGTAATACAGACAATACACTTACATTAACAGAGAAAGGTACAGAAAATAGAATACACTAAATATATTGAGTACAGCTAGGCACAATTAAGTGCAAGAATATAATTGAAACACAATAGAGTAGCAACTGAAGTGAGGCTGCAATATACATGATATTCAATCAGTCAGTCTTATGACTGTTCAGCATTGTACAACGGGACAGTTTAGTTTTAGGTACAGAAGAATTAGGACTCTCATCAAAGGGAGTCATGCCCCACCCCTAGCCACCCACCTGATCAGCAGCAGGACAGGGGTGTGGGTGCAGTAGAGGTGTGGGACAGTCTTGCAGAAGCAGCACATTTAAAGTTATGTAGGTACACAAGACACACTGTGAAACTAGTTAACAACTACATAGTATTGCAGTTACAGTGTAGTTATACAGTAGTTACAGTGTAATTAGTGACACTTAAAATTATCCTTCAGAAAGCATTCCCTCATATAGTTACTGTAGTATAGTGCAGTGGTTAAAAGCACTGACCTGCAAACCTGGAGAAATGGGTTTGAATCATAGAGTCACCACTTCTGTACTGTGTGACCAAAATTAAAATAAAAAATAAATAAATAAACATGCAATCTAACACTGTAAATTGCAATACAAGAAAAAATAATGAATTTGCATAATTACTTATTGACTTTTAACAGTGCTGTAGTTACTAAGTAAACATGCTGCTTCTGTGGCATTATTTCCACAGTTAATGCCTAACTAGCATGTACTTACCAAGTAAGTATGCAAAAACTGACACTTAAAATAAAGTGTAAGAAGGGTGTAACAGTGTTCTAGTTACTATGGAAAGTGCTGCTTCTGTAGCATTGTTTCCACAGTTAATGACTAACTAACGTATCTGCAAAGTAAGTACTCAGAAACTGACACTTAAAGTGTAAGAAGAAGGGTGTAACAGTGTTGTAGTTACCACAGAAAGTGCTGCTTCTGTGGCATTGTTTTCACAGTTAATGACTAACGTATTTGCAAAGTAAGCACACAGAAACTGGCACTTAAAATAAAGTGTAAGAAGAAGGGTCTGACAGTGCTGTAGTTACTATGGAAAGTGCTGTTTCTGTGGCATTGTTTCCACAGTTAATGACTAACTAACATGTATTTGCAATGTAAGTATGCAGAAACTGACACTTAAAATGAAGCACATGAAGAACGGTATAACTACTGTACAATTACACTGAATGTCAGTTCTGTAGTTCTGGTGTATGCTTTCCTTCACAAATCACTGCCTCATGCACTTACTGCTTAATAAACATGCTATCTAATATTTTTAATTGCTATACAACTACATTGTTTTCATATACAAGAAAAATAATTTACATAATTACTTATTAGCTTGTAACAGTTCTGTAGTTACTAAGAAATTTGCTGCTTCTGTGGCATTGACCCACACCTCTTCTACACCCACACTCCTGGCCTGCTTTGGCCCAGGTGGGTAGCTGGGAGTGCAACATGGCTACATATCATGCTTTAGCACTGATCTGCTGTGTGTAGTGGTGGTGGATGGTGAAGGATACAAAAGTAGGGACCCTTCTTGGTGTGTAGTTATACAAATTGCAATAAGTGGTTGTTACACATTCAACCACAACCGTCTCTCTTTTGGCACAAATTGGTTTATGTTGAAAGTGTAACAACACATTTAACAGTTGTTGCAAAGTGCAACAGAAAAATTGATTTATGCTGGAAGTGTAACTACGCATGTAACAGCTGTTGCAAAGTGCAGCATACATAGTTACATTTGCCAGACAGAATTGATTTAAGGCAGAAGGGAGTCAACAGTAATTGCAGTAAATACCAGTTCATGCAAATTGTGTAACTACACCAAACCGCAAGTGTGAAACTAGTTTACTAGTAGATTGTAGTTAAATGTAACTACACAGAAGTTACCTAGTAGTTACATTGTAGTTATACAGTAATTTCAGTGTAATTAAGGACACTTAAAATAAAGTGTAATCATATATATATATATATATATATATATATATATATATATACACACACACACACACACAGTTAGAAGAATAAGTCCCCAGGCTGGGACTTGAACCCAGGCTGCCCAGAATACCATTCTGATTGCGCCAACCAGCTGTGCCACTGAGACAACTGGAACCTTGGCCATCCCTGAGCATGTTACTCTTTCTCAAATGTACAACCCAATTTGTATGTGATCCATAAAATATGCACACCACACTCCTGTGTGATTGTTACAAGTAAATATTTGTTTTGTCATTGGGTTGTGCATATGAGAAAGAGTTATGTGCTTGGGGATGGCCCAGGTTCCAGTTGTCTCAGTGGTGCAGCTCAGTGGTGCAATCGGAATGGTATTACATGTGTCCTGGGTTCAAGTCCCTGCTGGGGCACTTATTCTTTCTCAACTCTGTTTGTATGTGTTCCATAAAATATTCACACCACACTCCTGTGTGATTGTTACAAATATATAGTTAGGGTTGAGTGCTCACTTCTATAGTAAAGCCAAATTGTTGAAGCTTAATAACTTTGCAACCATTCAATGTTCAACATTTAAACTAGCTGAGGGGGATGGTGGAAAGAATCAAGGAGGCAGAAATTGCCCATCCAACAGGATGAAGTAGAAGGAAGGGTGAACCAGGAGGGGAGATGAATCCCCCTAGGGTGCAAATTAATAAAGGAAGCTGGGTGGTAGAAACAAAGGGGGAAGGGAAGGGGAGCATTAAAAAGAGAAGGGGTAAGAAGGGAGGATAAGAAGGGAGGATAAAAAGGAAGAAAAGGGCAACAAGCACAGTGGAAATAAAATCTGGAAGGCCATGTATAGGAACACTAGAGTTCTAGGAAATAAGATTCCAGACCTAGAGGCCATCATGGCAGAGGCCAGCCTGGATATTGTGGCCTTTACCAAGTCATGTTTCATTAAAGACCATTACTGGGACATGGCAGTATAAGGCTATACAGCCATGCAGGGTAAAAAAAAACATAGACACAATGGAAATACACAAACTATAGATCTTTACTAGCATAAATAAGTTAAGTAGACTGTGAAAATAGTTTCTTTTGGGGGGGTTAATACTTTGTGTTTACAGAAAGAAAATAATGAGCAGAGCTTTGGTTCTCCCCACTGCATAACTTCTGGTTCTGTCGTGAATGATGGTGACTGTTTCCTTGAGGGAGTGCATATTTCTGAAAAAGTAGAAAAAAAACATGTAAATGAGCTACTCTTTCCTAACAGAAACATCCCTTCATTACTTAAAGCCTGGTAGGGATATTGGAAACTCCAGTAACATTCTGAAAAGGATTGTCCAATGCACCAGCTCTTTAAAATGATTGTGTGTGTGTGTATGGGGGGTGTTATAAGAGGCTGAAAAAGTGATTGTCAGTTCCTAGGCAGGTGGCAGTCCATAGGATGTTCAGGAAAGCAATATGATTTGAATTGGGGATATGATTCAAATTTGCACACCTTTTCTGACCAAGCACCTGATTGGTGGGTTCAGTTGGAGGGGGCAGGGTTGGAAGCTGTTCAAACAGTGGAGCTGTAGAGCCAATAATTGTGCATGTGTGTGGAGGGGGGAGTCATAAGAGGCTGAAAAAGTGACTCTCTTGAACCCCTATGCAGGAGTATGTCCATACGATATTCAGAAAAGCAGCATGATCAGAATTAGGGGAGATGATTCAAATGTGTGCTTGTTCTGGTCACACACCTGATTGACAGGTTTTGTAGGAGAGGTGGGATTACCTCTAGATTGGAAGCTATTCACAGAGTAGAGCTGCAGAGCCAATGATTGTAGGGGTAGAATGTCACAAGAACCTGAAAAAGTGACTCTCATGAACACCTAGGCAGGTGGAAGTCCATAGGATATTCAGGAAAGCATGGCAATTTGAATCAGAGGAGTTGATTCAAATTTGCATGCCTTTCTAAGCATGCAACTGATTGGCAGGTTCAAGTGCAGTGGGCAGGACTACCACTGAGTGTAAAGCCACTCACAGAATGGTACTGCAGAGATAATGGTTATATGGTGGAGAGTCACAAGAGGCTGAAAAAGTGACTCCCTCTCAAACCACTAGACATCTGGAAGTCCATGTATATTCCATTTACCTTGTAGCATAAAGATAATTTTAGGATACAGATTGAAGTAAACATTATGATTCAATTAAAATGTCACAATTTGTATGTTTATTATTACTGTAGCATAAATTGTGCCACATGATGATATCCACATAATGTTACTTAAAATGATACTATACACGCTGCATATCCACGTGAGACCATACTTGTATCTGTTACAAAAAGGCCAGTTTGTGTTTTATTACACCGTGATACAGTCATTACATAAATCAGTTTTATAACATTAGTGTTATGAAGCTTTTAATTATAATTAGGTACAGTTTTCATATCTATTAAAAATGAAAATTACACCTAATTATAAATCATATTGATTTCGGGACTTGTGACTATAGGGCAGCACTTACAAGTAACTAGCATTAATGATGTTATTACTATGCACTCTGAAGTTTTAGAGAAACTAATACCATTAGAGGATTTTATTTATTTATTTATTTATTTATTTATTTATTTATTTATTTATTTATTCTGAGTTCGGAAAGTACTTTTGAGTCAAAGACTCATTTACAAAGGTTTCACATCACATATATTGAACAATACAGAGCTTAGTTAATGTACAGAGCAGGGAACATAACAATCTTGATACAATGGTATAGGTAAAACAAGTAAGGCTCAAACAGTTGGGACCTATGGTGGCTCAGGTAAGCATTCAGTAAGAGGAAGGAAAAAAAAAAAAGGGTGGGGTTGAGCCAGCCAAGGGCCGTCATCACTAAGGGGTTAATGAACAAGAGACAGATTCAGTTACAGTCGCAGTTTGAGGACTGGAGGTGACCCTTTAGGTGGGTTTTCAATAGGCCGATAGAGTTTTGGGTTGCGATGAAGTTGGGTAGGCCATTCATCCAGGAGGGGGCATTGAAGCTGAAGGACCTCTGAAACTGGGAGGTTTGACGTCGGTTAACTATGAGAAGTTGCTTGCTGGAGCTATAGGTTACTTTTTGAGCTGCAGACAAACAGATTAGAGGGGTGAGACCTGGAGGGGAGATGCCTAGGGTGATTCTTTTGGCCATGAGACAGGTGTGGAATTTGATTCTATTCTCTAGGTTAAGCCAGCCAGTGGAGTTATATAGTGAGCAGGTATGTGTGAGGTGGTTGCAGCCCAGGACTAGGTGACAGGTTTTGTTGAGGGAGAGATGGAGCCTGTTTAGGGCTGTGGTGGTGGCAGTGCTATAGATGAGTACACCATAGTTGAGGAGGGAGAGGATTGAGGGTGAGATGGCAAGTCTGAGGGCATCTTGGGTAAGGCAGTGTTTAAAGCAATATAGCAGGTCCAGGTGGACATTGAGGGCTGTGGACAGGTGGTGTATGTGCTGGTGGAAACTGAGAGCCAGGTATAGAGTGATGCCTAGATATTTGAAAGAGTTTACTTGCTCAAGAGTGGTTAGGTCAGCTGTTAGAATCTGGGGGCATAGCTTCTGCTTGGTGTTCTGAGGTGGGCAAAAATCATGAACTTAGTCTTCTTGTAGTTCAGTATGAGGCACTGTGAAGTGAACCACTGTTCAGCTTCGATAAAGGAGGACTGGAGGGTTTGGTGGAGTAGGAGAGGGTCGTGGCTGGAGGCATAGAGGACAGCAACATCCACATAGAGTAGTAGGCTGCTGGTGCAGGTGCTAGTGAGGGAGTTAAGATAAAGACTGAAGAAAAGTGGGCCAAGGATGGACCCCTGTGGGACCCCTGAGAGAATAGGGAGCCTATTGAATAGGGTAGTGCTGATTTTGACCTGTTGGCACCTATCTGATAAGTAGTCGGTGACCCAGTGTAGGACATCCTGTGAGAACCCAATGTCGGAGAGTGTGGCTAGCAAGAGGGAGTGATTGACAGTGTCTAATACCTTAGTAAGGTTAACAAAAACAGTGTCAGTGGTGTGTTCTTTGTCTAAGGCACAGTGGATGTGGGCGCTGAATTCAAGTAGGGCTGAAGTAGTACTGTGCCCTTTGTGAAAGCCATGTTGCTGTTTACAGAGAAGGTCATGTTTGTTTAAGTGGTCAGTGATCTGGTCATAGACAATGCACTCGAGCTTTGGATGGGGGGGAGGATGGAGATGGGTCGTAGTTATTGGAGTCAGTATGGTCCACACTCTTAAATAATGGGGTAATGGAGGCAGATTTCCAATGGGAGGGGAATTTACCTTGGCAGAGAGAAAGAGGTTCAGTATATGGGTGAGTGGGTAGAGTATGTCTTGGAGGGTGAGTTGGAGAAGCCTCAGATCCATGGAGTCACTACTATAGCGAGCGTTGCTTAGTGCGTTTTTGAGATAAGAATCAGCAGCCTTGGGGGTGATGCACAGTAGGTGGAAGGGAGGGCTAAGCTGGGAGGGGAAGTGCTGGGCAGGGGGAGGGTCGAAGAAGTTGGGAGGGAGGATGTGGCTGAGGTTAGTGAAAGCTTGGTTGAATGCCTAGGCTATGCTGGAGGGGTCGGAGGTCAGGTGCCCATTCACCGCTATCAGGTTGGGTGTGGTGCCAGGTTTTTGCCAGTGAGTTCTTTGACGTTATTCCAGAATTTGAGCCCGGTGCCCCAGGTGTAAGTGAGGAAAACTTTATAGTGGTTGGTCTTGGCTTTCCGTAGTGCCCATGTGCATTTGTTCTGGGCCTCTTTATACCTCTGTCTATCAGATGGACAGCCAGTCTCATTTAAGAGGTGCCAGAGAGAGTCCCGTGTTCACATCATTGTACGGAGATGGACAGAGATCCAAGGGACAGGGTTGCCTTTTGCCTTCCTTTTGGTAAGTGGGGCAAATTGGTCACAGGTGTAGTTGAAGGTGTGAATGAAGAGGTCAAGGGCTAGGTCAGGGTCGAGGGTATTAGTTAAGAAGGACCAGTCCAGGGACCTGAGATGTGATCTTAGGAGAGCAAGTTTTCCTGAGTCTAGTTTGAGAAGGAAGATTACCTTGAGGGGGGGGTTTGGTCATTTTGCCAGACCATGTACAGAGAACTGGGCAGTGATCGCTAATCATGTTTGGGAGCACCATGGTGCTAACGCTATTAAGGGGACGGTTGGTGAAGACCAGGTCCAGTAGGGAGCAGGCTCCGGTGTAGGGGTCCAGACGAGTGGGAGAGGGGACTACTTGAGTGAGGTCCTGGGCTGTAGCTGCATCAAAAAACAGGGTGGCAGCCTTAGTCAGCCAGTTGGTGTTGAAGTCCCCCAGGATAATTTGTTTGTTTTGTTGTGGGAGGGAGGCAAAATATGATAGGATTGAGAGGAAGACCACTTTCTGGTCTCTGGGGGGAATGTAGGCTGCCGTGATGAGCAGGGGGGTTAGGGAGTGACCTAGGGAGAGCTTGAGTGTGATGGCCTGTGGCTGAGGTAATAGCAAGGGGAAGGGGAAAGCTGACAGTGTATTGTGTTCTTAATGTAGATGGCACAGCCACCCCCATTTCCCCCCGATGATCGGCTTGGAAGAGGTTGAAATCGGGCATGGCTACTGCCGAGTCCAGGATCATGGGGGAGAGCCAGGTTTCATTTAAGACAATGACATCAGGTTGATGTTGGAGAACTCATCCCTGGAAAGAGTCCCACTTTTTTAGTAGACTATAGACATTGAGGCTGATGATGCGAAGTCCGCTATAGGGGGTATGGTTAGGTGTTGAGGCTGCAATTGGGCCAGGATTAGGGTGGATATTACCAGATATATGGAGAAGCAGTAAGAAGGGGGACCTGAGCATGCCATTCCAGGTTGATTTTCTGATGTGCTGAGCTGTGTGGGCTGCGGTCCCAAGTGAGTTGGAAAGGGAGTGGATAGGGAGGGTTAGCATGCAAGGGGCTGACAGTAGAAGCAGGAGAGATGAGAGAGGAGGTGGAGGATTCATAGGTTTTGTGGGGAGTGACCGCCAATGCAGGAAATACCTAGTGGGGGTAGTTCATCTATGGCAGTGGTCATAGCTGTATGTGGCATAGGTGGGTAGGGGGAAGGTCCCAAAGTCTAGGGGGGTGGGCTCAGAGTAGGAGGGGTTCCCCTTGGCATGCTCCACAGGAGCCTGTGAATGCCGGTCAGTGAGGACGGCGGGGGATTGTATCCAGCCGGCTTTAGGGTAGTCAGTGGTTCCAGATGTTTGACTGGTAGGGGAGTTTGAGGGAAAGAGGATGTGCACAGGGGACAAAGTAGAATAGAGGGACAGGAGAAAAAGAATCATGGTGATGTATGAGGGAGTTGGGATGTTGAATGTTAGCCAGTAGTGAGGGAGATTCTAGAGTATAAAAAACAGAGTAGAGCTGCCTCTAGTGGTTGAAGGGTATAGACTGCAGATGGAAAAGTGGGCTGATTGGCTCAGCACTTCCACCACCTCCGCCTATATAAGCAGGAGTTGAGCAAGGGTGGTGGTGGGGGAGGTGGGGAGCCGACACAATGCGTCGGTGGGGTAAAACTTTACAGTTGCTAGCAGACGATTGGTTAGAGGCCTGTTTACCTTGCCCTGGTGCTTCTATGTTTGGCGGTTTACCTGGCTTGCTTTTGGGGGTTGGGGAGGGCAGCTTCACCAGCCCTCATGAGCTCTCAGCAGCAGAACCCTCAGCAGATCCATGGTGATTCTGTGGGAACAGAAAGCCAGGTGAGATATTTATACCCTGTTTGGAGGGGGAGGAGAAATAGCATAGAAGAGGAGTGAGGGGCCTTTGCTGGCCTGAAATGCTAACAGAGCTAGGGAACAGTTCAAGAACTAAGGGCAGTCAAGGTAGCACAGCATTACTTATTTTTATATTAATGTAGCCTTTCTTTAAGTGTACATAATCACAGATTGAGCCTTTTTCCCTGTAACACTTCAAGCACTAAGGGCAGTCAAGGTAGCATAGCATTACTTATTTTTACCTTAATGTAGCCTTTCTTTTAGTGTACATAATCACAAATTCAGCCTATTTCCCTGAAACAGTTCCAGAACTAGGGGCAGTCAAGGTAGCACAGTATTATTTATTTATTTATTTTTTTTTTTTTCCTCTGAATGTCGCCTTCATTTAACTGTACCAACTCACAATTCAACTTATTTCCCTATGTAGAAAAGCTTTGGGTTCAGGAAGCGACTTGTGCCCGAAAGTAACTTAATTAATTAAGGTACCCCCACAGTATTTATTTATTTATTTATTTATTTATCACGTCTAGGATTACAAATACCTTTGAGCCATGGCTTTTTTACAAAGGTTCCACGTCAGAGAAATACAAATTATGGGGAACATCAAGACAGGCATTACAACAATGTGGACATTGCAAACAGAGTACAGATTAATACAGTTCAAGGGTAGCATTGTAACAAGGCAACCAGCGGCATTTGTCAGAGAAAATAGACAACAGATAAGAAGTGCCAGAGTCATAGGGAGAGGGAAGAGGGTAGGGGAGAAGGAATGTAGGAAGGGTGGCAAGAGAGTGAAAAGTGCAGCATTGGGTATACCAAGATGTGAGGGTAGAATCCAGTGAGGAGGGGGGGGGGACAATTAGAGCAGAAAGGGAAGTGGAGAAACAAGGTTAAGTTGGGCAGTCACAGGAGCTGTTGGTAGTGAGATAGTCCCAGAGCCTAGTTTTAAACATACCAATAGTTGGGGCAGAGAAGATGGTTGGGCTGAGGCCATTGAACCAGAGTGGTGCTCGATAAGCAAAAGAGCATTGTCACTGTGAAGTGTGACAGTGGGGACTTTCAGTAGCTGTGGCGGATCTCCTAATGCAACTGCTTGTTAATCGTGTTGTAACAGAGTTGAGACCCAGAAGGTGCAAGGCCAAGGTAGATTTTTTTGACCATGGAGCAGGTGAGAAACTTTATGCGGTTTGATAGTTGGAGCCAGCCGGTCCTGAGTGTACAGGTCACATGTGGGTGTGAGACGGTGAGCACCAGTGATGAGCCAACGGCTTTATTTAAGGCAGTTGAGAAGGCCAAAGGTTGTGGTTGTGGCCGAGCCATAAATGATGAGACCATAGTCTATTACAGAGATCACAGAGCTCAGGACTGCAACCTTCAAAGCTTCTGGCGTGAGGTGTGGTCTGTGTTTGTAGAGGAGACCAAGCCGTGTATTAGCAGCTCTAGCTACATTATCTACATGAAGTCCATAGGAGAGATTAGGGTCAAGCTGAATCCCTAAGTATTTGAAGGACATCACCTGATCTGGAGTGTTGCCCTGGGTGGTGGAGATAGCCAAGTGGTGTAGCTTGTGTGAGTTATGAGAGCTGCAGAAGAGCATAGATTTGGTTTTCTTGTCATTGAGGACCAGTTTATGATTAAGAAATCATGTCTCTACAGAACTGAAACCAACTTGAAGGTTGTGTTGAAGAGTTGCAGGATCTTGTGAGTGGAGAATACAACAGCATCATCGGCATGTGGTATGATCTGCTCAGAGCAGTGGTAAGGAGGAGTTTAAGAAAAGGCTAAAAGGAGGGTCCCAGTATGGATCCCTTGGGATACCCAAGCGAACAGGCAGGGTGTTAGAAAGAGTGTCCATAATTTTTTCCTCTGTGACCAGTTTTCTAAGTAGCTTTTAAACCAGAGAGAAGAGTCAGGTGATAGCCCGGCATTCAGTAGTTGGTGTATTAGTAGTCCATGGTGTACTGTATCGAAGGCCTTGGAGAGGTCGACTAAAACGGCCCCTGTGAGAAGGCCATTGTCAAGGGACTTGTGCAAAGCTCCAGTGAACTCAAGAAGGGCTGTGGTGGTGCCGTGACCTTTCCGGAAGCCGTGTTGTTGTGGACAAGGTATATTGTATTTATCCAAGTGGTCGGTAAGTTGATCAGCCACGATGCGCTCAAGTGCCTTAGAGAGTGGGGGGCAGTATGGAGATAGGGCGATAATCTGAGTGAATCGTCTTGTCCCCACTTTTATGGATAGGTGTCACGGTGGCTGTTTTCCATAGGTCTGGGAATTTTCCACAGCTGAGAGAGAGGTTTAGGATTTTTGTTAATGGATGAATTACCTCATCGAGGGTGAGCAACAGAAGCTTATGTTTCAAATTGCAGATGGTTGGATAGTAATTGTAATAAAAAGACTATCTACACTTCTACGCTGACTTAAATAACATGCTGGTTTTCAGAGTTCCTGTGGTATCCCTGAGATCAAGAAAAAAAGGCTCCAAGTCCAGATTCAAATTTAGAGTTGCTAGCAGGCGATCGGTTAGGAGGTCTGTTCACCTTGCCCTGGCGCTTCTATGTTCGGCGGTTTACCTGGCTTGCTTTCGGGGGAGGGGGGGGGAAGCTTCACCAGCCCTCATGACCTCTCAGCGGCAGGACCCTCAGCAGATCCCTGGTGATTCTCTGGGAACAGAAAGCCAGGTGAGATATTTATACCCTGTTTGGAGGGGGGGGAGAAATAGCATAGAAGAGGAGTGAGGGGCTTGTGCTGGCCTGAAACACTAACAGAGCTAGGGAACAGTTCAAGAACTAAGGGCAGTCAAGGTACTACAGCATTACTTATTTTTATCTTAATGTAGCCTTTCTTTAACTGTACATAATCACAGATTCAGCCTATTTCCCTGTAACAGTTCAAGCACTAAGGGCAGTTGAGGTAGCATAGCATTACTTATTTTTATCTTAATGTAGCCTTTCTTTAAGTGTACATAATCGCAAATTCAGCCTATTTTCCTGAAACAGTTCCAGAACTAGGGGTAGTCAAGGTAGCACAGCATTAATTCATTATTTATTTATTTAGTTTTTTATCTTAATGTCACCTTCGTTTAACTGTACCTACTCACAATTCAGCTTATTTCCCTACATAGAAAAGCTTTGGGTAACAGGAAGCGACTTGTGCCTGAAAGTAACTTAATTAATTAAGGTACCCCCACAGTATGTTACAAATTGCAGACGGTTGGATAGTAATTGTAATAAAAAGACTATCTACACTTCCACGCTGACTTAAATAATATGCTGGTTTTCAGAGTTCCTGTGATATCCCTGAGATCAAGAAAAAAAGGTGCCAAGTCCAGATTCAAATTTAGAGTTGCTAGCAGGCGATCAGTTTGGAAACCTGTTCACCTTGCCCTGGTGCTTCTATGTTCGGCAGTTTTCCTGGCTTGCTTTTGGGGGGGTTGGGGAGGGCAGCTTCACCAGCCCTCACTTTGTAATTTTGTACTTGCAATAAAGTCACCATTGTGAATGAGCTGTTCCTCAAAGGTTAATCCTTAATAAACAAACAAAATTACAAATTACAATTTACTAATATAAATAACATACAACAGTTTCATCAACAATACATCAATACATCAAAAACATTCACAGACATTGTCAAATAAGGACAAATACCATTTTAACGTAGACACAGAAGGTGATGGCATATCACCTGATGATCACCCCTGACTGCAACATGTACACGGAGAACAATAAAGAAGCAGGGATCAAGCCTTGAGGAGCCCCATAGGATAGTAAAGAGGCCCCAGGGATGAAATGATCTATGGCGGGGGGCATGGTTTAGCCACTGAGAAGATGGCAGCCTAATACGAGAGCTCTCTCCTAACCGAAGCCTATCCATGCTTAGATGCCACAATCCTGTGGAGTTTTTACCTCCCTTCTACAACTTTATGCACGGGTGACATCCTACTTGCTGGTCAGGATGTTTTATCAGCGGAATTTGTACTGTTTTTCAGTGCCGGGTCTTATCGCACTATTGGCTAGGTAGGCCACGCAGGTCCCAAGTTTCATAGCGGTTTCCGTTGCCACCACTCTGAGTGCCATTCCTATATCGGGTGTGCAAACAGATCAGGGACACAGTCTTGACTGGCTACCTCTACAATGAACCTCTCAATGGCCACCGCTCTGGTGCCTACAATTAATCTGAGCACAGACCAGCCTGCAGAGTTGGGAGAATACTTACAGCATATCATTAAGTTGTTAGAGGTTCTACTCTCAAGAGTTGATGACATTAGCCTCTTTCCCTGTCGGGCACTGTCACGGAGGTCAGATAACTCCAGGATATGATGAACATTGTCAAGCAGAGGGCAGAAGCCTGTGAATCTCAGCAAGTGCAAGTGTGGCAACATTTACAACAACATGAGGAGCACCTTGAACCCTGTGGTGCAGAGCAGAGGATCCCGGAAATAGAAGCCACTGCAATAATTTGTGGATCATTGGGCTGCCAGCAGGGCAGTCGATGGAGAAATTTCTTAAGATAACCTCCCCCATATTCTGGGAGAATGCTGGCAGGGACCAATAGCACTTGAGAGGGCTCACAGGGTTTCCACTCACCCCAAAAGACAGGTCGATGCTCCCAGACCAGTGGTGGCCAATCTACTTTGCTACTTGACTAAAGAGAGAATCCTTCATGCAGCAAGGGACATTGGGGAGCTTAAATGGCAGGGTGCCCAAATGTCTATCTATCAGGACTTTGCCCAGGAGACCGCGGTAAAAAGAAGAGCCTTTGGTCCCATTAAACGCTTCTTATAGCAACATGATTTTAGATTCCAGTTTAAAAATCTTACCAGGCCCTGTCTCTCCAAAGAGGGGAGCAAAATCACTGTAGATCACCCTGTTGAGCTTGAACGCTGGCTTGCAAGATCTTGGCCAGGCCTCCAATTTCCAACTACAAATCCCAGGAGACTATGGGAACCTCCCCAGGCACAGCTTCATAGCAAGAATCTTTCTTCCACCTCTAGATCTCCAAGGGGCCCATTAACAGCCAATCTAGTCCCCCATTGACTAATAGCCCCTCACCAGCACAGGCTACTGCTGCGTCCCCGACATTCCAACATAACTTGTCCTCTTTACCTCAGCGCTCTGATAATTCTTTCTCCAAGGCCCGACAGAGAACCAGGAGTGGACCTTAGCATTCACCTAGCAAATATTCAGCAGCACCACCTGCAAAAATATATAGAGAAGACTTCACCTCTGCTCTGGATCCCTTGAACTCTGAACTACCTGATTCTCAGGAGATGGACACGGTGCAGCCAGCTGACTGGGCTGATTTCCCGGATGCCTCATTGGTCAAAGCAGTGGACATTGTCTACCCTATCAAACCTGGACTTATCACTTATGCAGCAGCCATCGCGGGAGCACCTGTGGACTCTGGAGATACCCCTCGGAGCTGCCCCGAGCTGGTTGAAGGCCAAACTACGTGAACTTTTTCCTGTTTCCTTTTGCTCTCACAGTTCTCACTACTGCCATAATTGATGAAGGGAAGCCATGTCAGCTATATCCCCCCCTTATTTGCTGTTTCATCTTATTTCGACAGCCACCCTGGTCTAGCCTACCCCCCCTGTAACTGTAGCTCTGCTTTGTAAAGCTAGCCCTCAAAGATCTTTGGTTCCCCTCCTCCTTACTGCCTTCTAACCCTATTGATGGACCAGGGCACTCAACCTCCAGAGCCACATTCAGGCTTTATATGTCAGAGGTCTACTTCCTTTGAATACAGGGCCTGCTGCTCTAAAGATGCTGTGTCTTATACAGTGGGTGGATAAGCCTCCTCTTCTATCCCCACAGCACCATCCCTCCCTCTACCTACCCACCTTTTTCCCTTCCCCCGCCTTTATCCTTTCCCTTACCTTCCTCCCTTTCTCCACCTTCCTCTCCTCTCTCTGCCCCCCCCACTCTGTGGGGTCGGGTTGCCTGACCCCACATGACCTTCTGGTTTAGTATGACTCTACCTGGTTGGTCACCTACATAATACCCCTTTATTGAGCGTTGAAGGTAGCATAGCTGTAGGGTAGCTTCCTACCCTCATTTGCTTTGATCTCCCTCCTCATAGTGGTTTATTGCATTGTTGTGTCATTTTCTGAAATTGATATGTTAAATTGTGGGGCTATTAGGCCCGTAATAGTGGTTTCTTGCATCTGTTTGTTAACTCATTTTTGTTTTTTACTCCTTTTGCAGCCTTCTTTCATACAAAGGACAAGTTCTTTGACTCCTCAATGCTTACACCTCCCCTAATTCTAAGGTTTGGATTTGCAGTAATGGTCTGTTTCAGATACCTCATCACTCCAGGAGCAGTTGTCCTCTTACCTTCTCCCTTCTCTGGAACCACAGTAAGTACCTCTATCTATTTGGTGAGCTGGAGTATGGCTTCAGAACCCCCCACACCCTGGGGTTATCGTTGGATATCCTGGAATGCCAAAGTGCTCAATCACCCAATCAGACATACAAAAGTACTACAGCATCTAAGGTCTTTATGGGCCGATGTTGCACTTCTTCAAGAAACACACTCTTGGATGAATCAACTGCCTGGTTGAAGAAATCTTGGGTGGGGGTGGTCCTAGCTAGCTCACCCACCACCAAATCCAAAGGGGTGGGCTATCCTTCTTCCACACACCACCCCTTGGAAAGCAGAGGGCATCAGGAAGGATACCCACGGTAGATGGCTGGTAGTTAGACTATCCTCGATGGAGGGATCTATACTGCTGTGTAACATATATGCTCCCAATACTGAGCATATGGATTTTTTCCCTGCGGTTAGTCAAGCTTTGTCGGAGTTGCAGCCTGATGTCCTGCCACTCCCTATTACTCTGGGCAGGGATTTTAATATGGTAAGCAACATTTTCCTTGACAAATCCCATCCCACCACACGTTCTACTTCTAAAGCCAGGCAGTCCCTCCAGGACTTGATGGATGAATGAGCCTTCACTGATGTGTGGCGTAGAGACCACCCTACTGGTAGGGATTATACTTTCTACTCTACACCCCACCAGACACATAGTCATATAGACTACTGGCAGGCCAATGAGTTGGCAACCAGGGGTCTCTCTGACACCTGTATTGACTCAATCCGATTTCAGATCATTCCCTGTATCCCTTACATATACCCCCAGCCCCGCCCCCAGGAGGCCATTGGCATTGCAACCCACTCTTTTCAAGGATCCTGACTTCTGCCTCATGCTAACCCAGGTCACCGGAGACTACTTTTCTCTTAACTCCGAGAGCGGGGTATCCCCCGGCATGATCTGGGAGGCCTTCAAAGTGGTCCTTCATGGCCGCATCATTGATTTCTCCTCAGCTCGGGACAAAGCCCTCAAGGCACCTCTGTCCAAATTGCAGGCTGATTCAGCCACTGTGGAATGATACCTTAAGATCACTCACTCCAGGCTCGTTAGTACCCTGTGTGACGTGAACAGCCAGTTCTGAGTGCTGTGTCAATGTTTTTTTAGTATGCAGTGTATGCAGTGTCAGTGGCTCAGTGGGTAGCTCACTCACCTCTGAGGCTGGGAGATCAGAGGGCTGTGGGTTCAGTTCCCACATCTGGCACTTGGGTTAATATCCCAATACTGACACTGTAGTGTAGCACGAGAGGGGTGCTGCACTTCTGAGGTTCCGTCTTTCGGATGAGAAGTTAAACCGAGGTCCCATCTGCCTGGATTGGTGGTAGTTCAGGTGGATGTTAAAGATCCCATGGCACTTATCGAAAAGAGTAGTGGAATTTCCCGGTGTCCTGGCCAAATTTCACTCATTCACTAAAAATAAAAATACCACCAACAGCTTAATCTGGTTCAAGGTCAGTTGTCATTCATCTGTATCCTCCCTCGGGTCGTGCCTGAAAATAGGCAGGATTTGTCTAGTGCACTTACCCGGTCAACAAAAACTAAATAAATAAAAATAAATAAATATAAAATGTAGTACTGACTGTCTCTGCTGAAAATCTGGTGCTTTAGGAGTGACCTTGCCCCCCCCCCCCCAAATTTCAGCTGAAAGATGAAAGCCATGAGAAAATGCTGAAACAGCATGTGAGATAACATACACACTGGTT
The DNA here is from genome assembly GCA_016271365.2 of Neoceratodus forsteri. Classification (NCBI taxonomy): domain Eukaryota; kingdom Metazoa; phylum Chordata; order Ceratodontiformes; family Ceratodontidae; genus Neoceratodus; species Neoceratodus forsteri. The sequence goes on from CM028132.1 coordinate 1,322,303,721, forward strand.
TTAGATACCAGGTGTTATGTGGAAGGCCTGAAGCTAATTACAGGGTGAAAGAAGCTTGAGTTGAGCATATTTATTTTATGATGCTTCCAGAGGAAGAAAAGTAGGTTGTGATGTATTAGTGCGAAATCATAAAGATGCTTTCATGTCCTGGAAGGAGGAAGCTTATCATGAGATCCAAAGACATGTCATTTGAAGAACATATGAGTAATGCTAAGGACTGCAGAATTTAATTCTTGAAAAAGACATCCTGTTTTTTTTTTAATATATATTATTTTATATATTCTGACAGAGGAGTGACCTCACACAAAAAGGGGCTGGCAAGTACAGTTTGCTTTAAGGAATATTCTGTTTTACTTCAGACACACTTTTATCTAGACTCTGACAATGAAACATCTGTGAGCACTTTAAAACAGGTATTTAGAAAGATAGACAAAAAATGTAAATATTGTTGTAGGAAATTTGCACTATTTAAACCTTGTTCTTTTAAAAGATGTGTATGTCTTGTGATATAAGAGTTCTGTATTTTGTGTTCTACATATTTTTATCTATTTTAGTAAAACTCTTTTTAGAGCATATTTGGTCTGTCTTTGATGTCTTTTAATTTGTAAGAAAAGTATATATGGTTATAGCGGACACTAGGCGTAAGCTGAAGGGTGATACCAAACTGGAAAGAGAAACGTTTTAAATCTGAGGTCTTTATTAAAGTTTTTAAGGGTTCATCTCTGTATACCTGGTTAGGTGCCCATAGGCAAAGATATCTGGACCCCCAAAGACAGAAATATCAAAGCCTGTGCATTGGGTACACTAGCAAGAGGTTCATAGTTTGAATCCCTCCAAGACTTGAGACCAAAGGTTGATCTGAACTCACAAAACAGACAAGATGGTTACCTTGTTCTGTTAAACTGTTCACAAGACTGCACTCAGAGGTTGGCACTTTGGGAGTAGAGGGCCTGACCTGCTGAGTGGGTTTGTGACACCCTGCATCGCCAAATCATGGGCCTCAAGTACCTGATTAATGTTATATTGCATCAGAAAGCCGAATGGCTACTTCTTAGATTGAAATAGACCTTTTGGGCTGGTGGAGAAAGACCTGGCAAGCTCCTTGCCTTCCGTCTCTGCAAACAACAAGCGGCCACGCTGATCCACGCCTTTCGTACCCCAATGGGCTCTATAGCCTCTAATCCCAAAGGGATCCTTTAGGTGCAGAGTTGGTAGGCCTGTGCTACTGTCGATTGTTGGCTGACTTCTTTTTGGCTGGACCCTATCCTGGTTTTGATTTATTTGCTGGACTTATTTCACATTTTGAATGTATCGGCTTGACTCATTTCGGACTGGATTTACCCATTGGATTTATCTGCATCTTTGGATGATTTCTCTCCTGGATTATTTTGTTATATCTTCGTTTCAACTGTTTTGTGGTCTCCATGGTGGTGATAGGACCTGAGAACCCACATTTTATTTGTTTTATTTCTCTATCTTTTGAATGTTATGTATATGTTTTTTTTTAATTTATTTTTTGATTCATTTATTTTATTCTGGGCAGTGAGAGTGCATGGAACCTCCTTTCTCCTTGGCTGTGAGAGGGCTTGGGGGGTGAATTTATATGTGTGTATATGTGTTATGCATCCTGTTAGAGGGGACTGTAATAGTTTCTAGGACTGAAATCGTCCAAACAGTGGAGGAGTAGGGTGGCATTTTATGTATATTTTTAGTGGGTGGGTATTGGTTTTAATTTTATTGTTTTCTTTTGGGGTCTTTGAGGTTGAGTGCCTGAACATTGTGTATATTGGTTTTAATTTTATTGTAAAATGTGTAGGCTTTCCCCCAGGTCGTGTGCTATTCATCCTTCCTCTCCATGCCCTCTGCCTCTTCCCCCTCCTTTGTTGTTGTCAACTTACCAGCGCTGTCATCTGCTGGGTATTGCTAAGAGGGGGTGGGGCGGGGTGGACACTGGAGGACTAATGAATGCACTTCTCACATTGGTCTGGTTAGGCCTAGAAGACGCCCTGGGGTGAAATGGAATCTGGAACAGAGTGCGCCTTATCTAGTCTCCATACCCAAGGACATTGCCTCATGAGGTAGGCTAGTAGCTGGGGCGATCCTTGAAGTCCATCCAACTCGAGTGGTGTTATGCAATGCCAGACCTATTAAAAATAAGACTGCAAATATTAGAGATCTTATTGAAACAACTGATCTGGCTTGCATCACCGAGACCTGGTTGGATAAAAATGCGGGCCCCACTTTGGATGCTGCAATTCCGACCGGGTATTCAGTGATACCCCGCTTGAGATTGGATCACGGGGGGGTGGTAGCGGTCTGTTTTAAGACCATGTTAGGCCTCAAGAATGTACCAGTTGAAGAAGCTGAATCATTTGAGTGTAACATGGTGGCTGGCGTAGGTTGCAGGTCAGCTCTGGTCTACCATCCGCCCGGGGATGAGACGCGATTCCTGCAGGAAGTAGCTGGCTTCGTCACCGACATGGCATTGGAGTCCCCCAGGTTGATGGTACTCGGAGACTTCAGCACCTGGGTCAATGATGATCTCTTGCAGTTTGAGCAACACTTCCTCCAGCTTATGACATCTCTGGGCTTTACACAGGTTGTTACCTCTGACACCCATAAATTTGGTCACTCTCTTCTGGGATCGAGGCCTCCAACATGGAGGTGGAACCAGTTAGTTGGTCTGATCATTACACTGTGGGGTTCAACTTGTGTGCCCCCCTTTGGAGGCCTGCCCCTGTGGAGATGGTCTGTTACTGCCCTTTGAGGTAAGTGAGTCCTGAAGGCCTAGCAGCGGTGATTGACCTCTCAGAGTTTCCTGTGACCAGCTCGAGTCCAGAGACTTTAGTGGTGGTCTATAATAAGGCCATCTTGTCAGCTCTGGACTTGATTGCTCACATCTGTGTTTGTCTTTTCCCACTTTTCCCACTGGGCCCTTGGTTTGATGGGCATTTGAGGGAGTTGTGGCGAGTAGGATTTAGGTTGGAGTGGCATTGGTGGAAATCTGCCCTGGCTGTCGATCATTTTAGATTGGTTGAACATTATAAGATTTACCAATCAACGATCTCCCATAAGAAGGCAGAATTCCTGTCCAGGGAGATTGCTGCTACTCAGAACCGACCAGCTCAGCTCTTCCAAACTGTTGACAGGTTGTGCAACCCAACCTGTCTGCAGCTCCGAAGACCTTTTTCGCAAGTAGAGTGCGATGAGCTTGCTCGGTTCTTTGTGGATAAGGTGGCCAACATCAGGTCGGAAGTTCATTCAACTCATTCTATGGGGGTTACTGATGATCAGTGCTTCATCACCTCACCTCAAGCTTCCTGAAGTACCTTTGCCTTGTCCGAGCTCGCGAATGTCTTGCAGATTATCCAGGGTATGCGCCCTATGTGCTGTAGTTTGGATCCGTGCCCAGCTTCCTCGATTATGGGTTGTTGGGATATGATCGGCCTGGTCCTGGCTCAGATAGTCCAGTGCTCCCTACAATCTGGTGAGTTTCCAAGCTCCCTGAAGAAGGCGGTGGTAATTCCTCTCCTGAAGAAAGGTTCTTTGGACCCGGACTCTCTGGCCAACTACAGACCGATCTCAAACCTTCCCTTTATAAGGAAGGTGATTGAGAAAGTAGTGGTGATACAGCTGGACAACCACTTGACCATCCATAATATCTACGAACCTCTCCAGTCTGGTTTTCATAAGAGGCACAGTACTGAGACAGCGCTGGTTCAGGTGCTCAATGATCTCCTGATGTTGAGGGATCAGAGGAACCGTTCTATCTTGGTGATCCTTGATCTCTCTTCAGCTTTTGACACTGTAGACCATGGGGTGCTGCTTGGACATCTGAGGTCCATCTGTGGACTGTCAGGTATGGTCCTTAGGTGGTTTACATCTTTCCTCACTGGACAGAGTCGGAGAGTGGTGTCGGGGAATTTTTCTTCGGACCCTTTCTCCCTGCTGTGTGGTGTCCCTCAGGGTACAGTGCTGTCCCCCATGCTGTTTTCAGTGTATATGCTGCCTCTAGGAGACATTGTAAGATGGTATGGGCTGAGGTTTCACTGCTATGCAGATGATACCGAGCTCTAGCTGTCTTTTGGCCCCGACCAGGATAGAGCTGTCTTGGTACTTAATACCAGCTTCACTGAAATCCAGGACTGGATGAACTCAAGCTGGTTAAAGTTGAATGTCAGAAAGACAAAAGTGATGGTAGTGGACCCGGGTTGCCGGATAGAGGTGTTTAGGGCTGATCAGCCCTCTGGAATTTTTCTTGGAGGCTCTCAGCTCCTATCCTCTGAACGGGTGGAAAACCTGGGGGTAGCGCTTGATGACAGGCTGACCTTATGATCTCAGGTGTCGGCCGTCATCAAGTCTTCCTTTTACCATCTTAGGAATATCTCCAGGATTAAGCACCTAGTTCCGTCTGGGGACTTGCCTACATTAGTCCATGTCTTTGTGACTTTGCGCCTCGATTTTTGTAACTCCCTGTACTTAGGGCTTTCTGGGGTTGAAATCCACTGCCTGCAGCTCATGCAGAATGCAGCAGTACGATTGTTAACTGGGGCTTCTCGAGTATCTCATATTATCCCCCCAGCTGCGTAATCTGCACTGGCTGCCAATTAGGTGGCAGATCACCATTAAAATTGGTTTACTGACTTATAAAGCCCTACATGGACTGGGCTCTGACTACTTGAAAGAGCTTCTTGTTCCTTACCACCCAGTGTGACAGCTGTGGTTGGCTGATGAGGGGTGGCTAGAGATTCCAAGGGTGTCTCTGAAATCTTCTGGGGCCCATGCATTTATGCACGTGGCCTCAACCCTCTGGAATTCTCTACCCCATCAGCTTTGGGAGTGCACGACTGTGGATGGGTTCAAACAGGAATTGAAAACCTTTTTATTGAGTCTCACCTATGATAGCTCCACATAATTCTGATTCCCTGTTATTTGTTATATCTGTATGTTACTTATTTATTATTATGTCTACCGTTCTATATGGTTGTTTTTTATCTTTTTGTAAAGCTCCTTGATGGCCCAAAAGGCGCTTATGCGAAAATAACATTTATTATTATTATTATTATTAATAATACTACCTTGAGTCAATTTTATGAATCCCTTTATCAATCCCACTCTACCAATACTGACCATGGGTTACAACAAGGGGTTCCAAGTTTCTGTCAACATGCCTCCCTCCCGGCGCTTACTCCCGAGCAGGTAGCTCAGTTTGATGCCCCTATTTCATGTGAGGAACTCCGGCTAGCACTCTCGAAAATGGCTCGAGGGAAAGCCCCTGGCCCTGAGGGCATGTCCATGGAACTGTATCAGGCCCTCGGTACTGACATTTTTCGTCCACTTCAACTTGCCCTGCAGGCTTCCCATGAAGTTGGATCTCTCCCTCCTACTATGAGGGATGCACTCATTACCCTCCTTCCTAAAACATCCACAGACCCATTAGACTGTGCCAATTTCAGGCCAGTCTTTCTACTGTCCATTGATATAAAGATTTTATCCAAGGCCCTGGCTACCAGAATGATGTCTGTTCTCCCTTCGATCATTCACCTCACTCAGGTGGGTTTTATGCAGGGGAAGGTGTTAACAACACTTGACTCTTGCTCAACCTTAAATGGTTTGCCTCTAATCTCTTCCACCTCATGGCTGCCTTGGCAATTAATTTCACCAAGGCGTTCGACTCTATAGAGTGGGACTATCTACATGAAGTCCTCCACCTTTATGGATTTGAGGTACATTTTAGACAATGGATATGCACACTCTATTGTTCCCCTATGGCCTGCAGTCTCACTAACAGTGACATTTTCCTTCCCTTTCCTCTACATAGGGGCACCAGGCAAGGCTGCCCCCTTTCCCCTCTTCTATTTTTAGTTGCCCTAGACCCCCTTATCTGGGCCTTTATTGCTTCACCACTGATCCAGGGCATTGTAGTAGCTGACCACCCTTACCTGGTGGCAGCATATGTGGATGATCTCCTTCTAACCCTGTCTAACCCCCAGCAGTCCTTACCAGAAGTGCTCCAGATCCTGGACAATTTTGCAGCTTTAACTGGTTGGCGAATCAATCAGAAAAAGATCACCCTGGCCACCTTGAATGCTCACTGCACTAGAGCCTGTGTCCAGAACAACAGCCTCTCTTCGTCTATCTCGGGGTCCAACTACCAACCAAGTGGTCCGCCCTTAAATCTGCTAACTTCCCCCCTTACTGGCACAATTGTCCATGGGAGTGGAGAGATGGCATAAGTTACAACTGTCATTACCCGACAGAGTGGCTGTAGTTTGTATGCCTGTCCTTCCCCGTGTCCTATACCTTTTTAATAATTCACCCATCTCTCTATCTCCCAAACTATTTGCTTCTCTGGAACAGGTAACCTCTTGCTTTCTCTGGGACTACAAATCACTCAGATGGAGTAAGCAAAAGCTGAGAGCACATTGGTCCCATGGGGGCCTTAATGCACCCTGTTTTGGGGCTATCACCTGGCCTGTATGGTGGCCCATGCAACCAGATGGTTTGTGCCCCACCCAATGGGCACCCCCCTTTGGGTCCAGCTGTAATCAGACCTAGTGCAAACTATAGCCCTTCACACCCTTTTTACACTGCATGCACGTTTATCTCAACATCTCCCACCCACAGTCATAGGTACAACTCGTGCCTGGAAATGTCTCATGTCCATATCCCATGTGTCTAAACAAGCCTGGTATCCCCAATACAATATGCCCCACTCTGGCACAATAACCTTATTCAAACTGACGAAGCCCCGGTTCATTGATCTTCTTGGCAAAAGTGTGGTATTCAGACAGTTCAGGGTCTCTCCTCATCAGGCACTACTCCCCTATTATCCTTTGCCCAGTTGCAAGCTAAATTTTCACCACCACATAATGTTCTCTGGTGATATCTGCAGATCCGCAGTGCCCTACAATCCCTCCTTATCAGCTGTGTCAATGCTACATCATGGCAATGGCTAACCTGCCTGCATACCCTTCCCACATCCAAAGGTCTCATGGGCTGCTTCTATAACACATGGAGGGACTCAAAGCTAAATGCCACTTTGCCCTGTATGTTGAAATGAGCCAAGCATCTGGGCTCCCCCATCTCTGAAGGCCAGTGGAACTCCTATTTCAAAGGTATCTACTGGACCCACAGTGACACTAACAGTCACTTTCTACAGTTAAACATTTTGTTGTTTTGGTACCGCACCCCTGCAACCCTTCACACATGAGGATTGCTCAGCCACAGCCAATGCTGGAGATGTTCCCAATCTGACGCACATCTCATGAATGTACTTAGGTCATGCTCCCACCTTGCCACATTTTGGAAAATGGTAGCCTTTGACATTTCTAAAGTACTGAACTCCTTGATTGCTCTCACTGACACCAAACTGCTCCTGGGTGACACAACATCATTTGCCAGCCTACCTAAACCTCTTCAAGATGGACTTTGTCATCCCTAATAGAAGTCAAATGCCTTCTTCTCAGGTTCTGGCACCTACCCTCCTTGCCCACTCAGAAAGGATGGCATGCAGCTTTAGCCTGCCTTTCCCTCTTTGAAAGACTATTCTACCTCCAAAGGAATAACATGCGAATCTACCTTGCCAAATGGGGTCCATACCTACAATCCGACTTTTGTAAACTCCCAGCACTGTCTCAAATCCCCCTTCATGATGGTTAGGCCATCTTGTTTCTAGCTCACTGTCTCTCTCTGTTATTGCACTACTGTAAAGGGTGTAAGCACTCACCTTTTTCTTTACCTCTATCTTGAATATGCTCATCAGACAAATATACGTCTCCACTTTGTTCTCTAGTGATACTTAAGAGCACTTGAATGTTTGTGTTAGATATAGTACTATGCTTATCCTCGATGGTGTATGATCCTACATATGTATGTGGTAGCATTATTTGCTGTGTAGTGTCTTAAAGAAAACTCAATAAAAAACCTTTTACGATAAAAAAAGAAATTATCTATGGCTAGCTGCTGCATTCTCCCAGTTATGTAGGACTCGAACTGAAGAAAAACTGTGTCAGTGAGACACATATAGTTTCTCAGGTGATCCGATAGCACCCCATGGTCAACTGTGTTAAATGAGAATGAGAGATCTAGGATAACCAAGATGGAACAATGTCCTTGGTCCCTGGCTAGCAGGAGATCATGAGTCACCATGACAAGTGCATTCTCAGTACTAAGATGGGGCCAAAAACCTAACTGGAGAAGAAATCTCCAGGTGGTCCACAATTGCTTCACTACTGCCTTCTCAATAACCTTCCCCAAAAAGGGAAGGTTCAAGGCAGATCTGTAGTTTGCCAGACTGTCAGGGTCCAAGCAAGGCTTTTTTAGGAGGGGTCTAACCACACCCTATTTCAGTGCAGATGGAAAAACACCATCCCTCAAGGAACCACTGACAACCTCCATGAAAACAAGACCCAAGGGGTCATCACTGCTGAGAAGCATCCACGTTGTTCCTGGGTCCAGCATACAGTTATTGTAACACAAACATGAGAATACCCGGAGCACCTCATACTGAGAAACAGGCCGAAACTCATCCCAGGCTGACTGATCTACATCACCAAAGGAGTAAACACTACCATCCCATGACAGAACACTGAAAGAATAACCCAGTCTAATATAGGACACCTTGTAAAAGAAAAAATGTCTAAACTCCTTGCACTGTACTGCTGAAAAAGCTCTGACTGACCGAATTGATTTAGTTGCAATATTTCTTAAGTCTGTATAAAAGTGCTTTACTACTATTACCTACCTCAAGGCACATTTTGAATGCAATGTTCAACCTTTGTCATGCACTTATTTGGAAAGTGGGGGAGCAGAAAGGAATTTAAAGGACAGTAACGTTAAACCCATACTACTTTATAAAGAAGCTAAAAATCATTGTTTTAACTGAAGCAAACCATGTTCAATCGCATGGTAATGGAACTGCTTTTACAATCATGTTGATGCAGGAATGTGTGCTTACTGTTTGTTGTGTTCAGGTGATTAATGTCACCCCACACTGTTTATCTTGGTAGAAGAACAGAAACATGGAAAGAACAGAACAATGGGTAACACACTTAAAAGTTAATGTTTAATTGAGACTCAAGGCAATAGTCTTACAAAATTTATAGCAGGCTGCCAAATCCAGGCTCACATGCATAACCACACTATATATTGATAATTTCCACTGCTGTACTACTACGATTGAAATGTAAACCATAGCATATATTTTTCTTATTATAATGATAAAAGAATTAAACAAATCTATACGTGTCATATTAACTGCACACTAAAATGCAACTTGCTGTATGTGGTGCAAATTACTAACAATTGGCTCTATGTGCTTTACCTACATGCTGCATATGTGAGGTGTATAGGCATCCCTTCATGGGACTGCCACACAGTGGGGGTCCAGCAGTCCCCTGCTGGCATTCACAATCAGTGCACCAGCCAGCTGCACACTGGATGCCCCAGTCACCCAGACAGCTATGTACCATGGGTGGTGCAGGGTAGTGTTGAGGACATGCCTGCACTATGTGCCATGCACAAAGGCACATAGTGTCAGGCACAGGAAGGCACATGATGTGGCAGCAGGGACCCTGCTGTATCCAATGCATGCCACCATGGATGACACCTGCCAGCTGTGGCAGCACAGGGACTTGCCCCTCAATGATACTCCAGCACACTGGGAAGATGGGGGCTGCAGCAGCCATTCTGATGAGTGCCCATACTTTCACAAATTCCAGACCTGCATCTTCCCACACTCCTCTGCGCCACTCTGAGACCAAGAACAGGCATCCGATTGGCTGTCTGCTTGGATCCACATTTTTCACCCATGCTCCCCTCATGATCCAGCATGGTGTGGGGTAGGAGGGCATGGACCGGTGCCCTGTGGGTGCTTATAGTCATGAATACCTCACAGCCTGCACCTGTCCAGTGCTGCATAGCAACATGGGTGGTATACGCACCTGTCATGCATGTAACCCGTGCTTTCACGCACAGAGCTCATTTTTGTCCATGAAATGACCATACGCTGTTCAATAAACATTACTGAAAAGATAATGTTTTGTTTGTTGTATTTAATATATTTTTTTGCAAGAAAAATACATTAATGCACCAGTTAGGGTTCAACTTAACACCACAGAAGTAGGAAAATGTTGCGTTAGGGTTTCCAACCCTAACTCCCCACCCCACACCTCACTCTCCAAGCAGCAAAAGGGAAAAACAAAATAGTATTTTGGGTCTCTGGAGTCATGGAGAATCAGTGGTGGGGTCTTCATTGGGGTTGTCAGCTCTAATGCTCACTCCTCCCCCCAGCCTATTGCCTCTTGTCTGAAGCACAAGGTGCAGCTCCAAGTCAGTGCCAAATACTGATACACTCTTGAATGGTAGAGAAATAAGTCTTGCCACGTGTTGCCAATACAATCTGCTGTAGTTTGCTTCACACAGAGCAATACGGGACCTGAGTGAAGAAAGCAGATCACATCTGACATTGTTTGCTCAGGGTGCAGGGTGGGTATTATGGTAGACAACCCCAAGGAAGACCCTATCACTGATTCGATAAGAGCTCAGAGACCCAAAATCCTACTTTTTTTCCTTTTGCTGTCTAAAGGGTATGGATAGGGAATTGCAGTTGGAAACCCTAATGACACATTTCCCTACTTTGGTGGCATTAGGTTGAACCCTAACTGGTGCGTTAATGCATTTTTTGCAAATAATTTCCTTTCTTTTTGAGATAGTGGAATTGTATCATCAATAACATAGGTCCTAACTGGACTTTCATGAATAGATGCAGACACACAGCAGAGCCTCTGGGTCTTGGGCCAAGAAAAGTATCAGTCTGCCTGTGGAAATGTATGGCCCTTCCAGGGCCTGCTCTTCAATGTGGCAACTGGTGTAAAGGATTTGTGGGGCTGTCCGGTTGGATGCAGTAGCGCAGTGCCCTTTGAGTCCTGTGCTTCCTTGTGACTACAGCTATAGACATGCAGGACAAAGAGTCCATCTGTCTGCCAAAGTACAGGTTTCTGTAGTTGCCTCAGATACAGAGATGATAAACCCTATGCCACGAGAAGAGTTCTCTTCACTATATGGTATTTGGGGACATACAGGCAATCCTGGACCTTCCCTTCCCAGACTGGGGGATGGTAGTCGCATTATAGTGCTATTCCCCCAGCCTCAGCCCTTCCAGCTGGCTCACTGAGCTTGCACCCCAACTCAGCTCATTGGAATGGGATCTCAAAACACTACCTGCTGGAGTAAAGGCTGCCACTACACACAACAATTCTTACTTTTTTTCCTTTAAGTTTGACCCCAAATTTTAAAGATAATAATTTTAAGAACTTCACTTTTATAACCCAAATGTCATTTCACACTACAAGGGTGGAAGAACAATGGAGAAAAATCAAAGCTGCCATCATGGAGGCAACAAGCCTTTGTGTGAAACAAATAAAGAAAATAAAGTGGAATAAAAAAACACTATGGCTCTCAAAAGAGGTGTCAGGGAAGGTTAAGGAGAAAAAGGCTGCATTCAAAAAGTATAGGGAATCACAGAAGGAGCACGACAGGGAACTGTATAAATTAAAGCAGAAAGAAGTGGGGAAGGCAGTCAGAAAAGCAAAGGCCCAACCGAGGAAAAGATAGCCAACTCAATTAAGAAGGGGGATAAAACCTTTTATAGGTACATTAGGGAACATAGAAAGGTTAAGGGAGGGATAGTGAAGATTAATAAAGGAGAGGGGAGGTGGGCAGAGGGAGACAGTGAAAAGGCAGAGATACTGAATGAATACTTTTGCTCAGTATTCACAAAAGAAGAAGAGGAAGAGTTACCTAAACCAAACAATAGAAGCACTCTGGGTAGTGGGGTTGATGCCAGGCATTTACAGAAGAAAGAGTCCTGAAAGAACTCCTAAAACTCAAGGTGGAAAAAGCAATGGGGCCTGATGGGATTCACTGTAGAATCCTAAAAGAACTAAGGGAGGACCTAGTGACACCACTGACCACACTTTTTAACAAATCATGGGAGGATGGGGTGGTACCTGAGGACTGGAGGAGGGCAGATATGACTCCCCTTCACAAAAGTGGGAGCAAGGCAGAAGCAGGAAACTACAGACCTGTTAGTTTGAAGTCAGTGGTGGGGAAAATGATGGAGTCACTTCTGAAAGAAAGAATTGTTCAGTACCTAGAGGTCAGCGGGGCACAGGACCCAAAGCAGCATGGATTCACAGCAGGAAGGTCATGTCAGATGAATCTAATCGATTTCTTTGACTGGATGACCAAAGTAATAGACCAGGGAGGGGCTGTGGATAATGGCCTACCTAGACTTTAGCAAGGCATTTGACACAGTCCCGCACAAAAGATTAATAATCAAGTTAGCCAGTCTAGGAGTGGGTCCCAGGGTGGTAGCCTGGGTAGAAAACTGGCTGCACAACAGGACACAGAAGGTAATAGTGAATGGAACACATTCTGAAGAAAGGGGGGTTACTAGTGGAGTACCTCAGGGCTCAGTACTGGGTCCAGTCCTCTTTAACATCTTTATAGGTCTGGAAGGAAAGGTATGCCTCTTTGCAGATGACACAAAGATCTGTAACAGAGTTGATACACAAGGGGTGGGGTAGAAAGGATGAGAAGGGACTTGGCAAGGTTGGAGGAATGGTCAGATATATGGCAACTTAGATTCAATGCAAAGAAGTTGCAAAGTAATGCACCTGGGAAATAAAAATCCAGGTGAAGAGTACACAATAGCAGGGGAGGTACTAACAACAACAATAATGGAAAGGGATCTGGGTGTAGTCATATCAGATGACCTAAAGGTGGGTAAGCAATGTGAGAAGTCAGTAAGGAGAGCCAGGGGGATACTGGGATGCATAGGGAGGGGCATCACAAGTAGAAAAAGGGAAGTGGTTATCCCTCTGTAAAGACAGTTGGTGAGACCCCATCTGGAGTACTGCATGCAGTTTTGGAGACCTCATCTACACAAGGACATAGACAGGATGGAAGCAGTCCAGAGGAGGGCAACTAAAATGGTGCAGGGTCTACATCAGAAACCATATGAAGAGAGACTGAGAGAGAGATTAATATGTACACCCTTGATGAAAGGAGGGACAGGGGGACATGATAGAAACGTTTAAGTACCTCAAGGGAATCAACAATGTCCAGGAGGGTAGCATCTTTCAGAAAAAGAGATGTGTAAGAACAAGGGGGCACAATTTAAAGTTAGAGGGGGGACAGCTCAGGGGTAATGTGAGGAAATTATTTTTTATGGAGAGAGTGGTGGATGCATGGAACCACCTCCCTGGAGAGGTTGTGGGGCCTAAAACAGTAGGGGAATTCAAACATGCATGGGACAGACATAAGGCAATTATAGGGGGGAGTTGCAGGAAGTAGGCTGTTGGTTAACTTGAATCTGCAGCTTATCCAATAGGTAGGGAAATGGGCAGACAGGGTGGGCCAAGTGGTCCTTATCTGCCATCAAAGTCTATGTTTCTATGTTTCTAAAAACAACTTTTGGCCAGGTTAGGAAAAATGACACCTGTCATGTTTTGGAGGTGGTATGAAAAAAATAACTGTGTTAGAAGTTTGGAGTCAAAATACAGAAAATAAGCAAAGTTATGCATGAACACTGAATCATTTCTATGGTCACTCATAGCAAGTTATTTTACCAAATAGTTACACTGAATGTCATAGGTTTCATAGATTGTTTACAAGCAAGACAGACAACTGGAGCCTTTAGGATGCTTGTCATTGTCACCAGTGATTATATCCCTGGATGAAGGGTTCATCCAGTAAATTATCTAGTTTCCTTTTGAAACTATCGATTATCTCACTTAATACAACCAAATCCGGCAGGGAGTTCTAGATACTCACAACCCTCTTGGTAAACCACGAAGCACTTCTGACAGTTCTATGCAATGTCCCCTTTAATTGTTTACTGTTTCTTCTTCCCCCAGTACATTCTTTTGCCCTGAACACTCAATATAGTCTAGGTCAACACAGTCTTCTTATGATCCCAACTTATGAACAAGGTAGGTGAACATTTTCATATCATGCCACAACCTTATTTTGTAGAGTGACTGCAAAATCACCATTCAACCCAGGTTTTAAAAATTGCACCTGTGTTGTTCATGAGGTAGGGTCCCAAAAGGGCTATGCTGAGAGTTTGGTAAAAAAGTATTGAGAAGCAGTAAAGTTATGAGTGAATGTTGACATATATCAATGTTTACTCATAACTTGATTGTTTTATCATATGTTTTCACCAAATTGTCAATATAGTTTTTTTTCATTATCCCACCTCATGAACCTGGTAGGTGAACATTTTCTAATTCTGTCCCAAAGGTGATTTTACAGACTGAACATAAAATCCCCTTTTGGTACAGATTTGAAAAATGTCACCTATGTTGTTCATGAAGTGGGTTGCCAAAATATCCATGTTGAAAATTTAATGTAAAAATATAAAAAAATGACAAAGTTATGAATAAAACTTCAAAACCCATTGAAATAGATTAAATGGACTTACGTTATTTTCTTGTATTGCAGTCACCAGTTCCAGCAGCAAGACGTGTTTTTGATGGGAGAGTGGATTTACACCATGGGATACTTTTAAGTGAGTGAGGATATGTGGAGGTATGGGGTGATGGGTGCTTAGTGGGGGGGGGTCAGAGTGGGGTGGGTTGGGTTGTTGGGTGTCAGATCATAGGGACTTTTTTTGTTATAGGCCTAACTTCATAAAAAAAAAAAAAAAAAGGCCGAAGAGGGATGATTTTCTTTAGTTGCAGGGAAGCCAAGGTAGAAATTAACTAAAAACATGAAGGAGAACAAAGATATCCCAAAAGCTATACAATCTTAAAAATATGACATTTGTCTTGCAGACCCTGAGCAGTTCCTATACAGAAATACAACATCAGTGCATAACACTGGAATGTAGATGCTGTCATTCTATATAATGCCACTTATGCAACTGGTGTGGACACAAAAGCATCGTGATAGTATTTTTTCTTTATTTTACAATTTTTTGGACAGGAAAGGCACACTAAGCCAATACTTATTTACAGGTGCATCCTGAGAGTACAGGGAAGTTATGTGACTTGCTCACAGTCACATAGTATGCAAGTGGCCACTAAAGGATTCAAACTCAGCTCTATAGGTTTGCAGCTCAGTGCTCTCAACCACTGCACTACACTGACTCCCTAATAAAATTGAAACATTTATTTCCACATATTAGGTGAGTTCCAGAAGCAAATGGTTTGATACATTTTATTGGATCAACATAGATGTTACAGAAAGAAAACAATGTCTCAGCTTTTGGTCCAACCAAGTCCTTCCTCTGAGACGTATGACAATTGTTCATAAGTCTCCGAGGAAGCACTTGGTTGGTCCAAAAGCTTAGACATAGTTTTCTATTTGTAACATCTATGTTGGTCCAATAAAAGATATCAAACCATTTGCTTCTGGATCTCTTCTTACCAGGACCAATACGGCAACTAATCTATTTCTGTACATATTAGGTGATACATTTTAGAATCCAATATCTATCACACTTGTGTGCGATAAATGCTAACTGTCAATCAAGGATCCATGGTGCTGGTTCGACAAAAAAGTTGTTGACCGATGTTACAGCAACGACTTTATGTTGACCTCAGTTGCAGTCAGCATAAAACCATCCAGTAAGGAGTTTTTTTTGGGGGGGGCTTCACCCCCCAACCTCCCCATGCAGCGGGCTCTGCCACCTGCACCCCATGTATTTAGGATTATCAACTCGGAGTTGGAGTTGATTCAGGAAGGGGTGCAAACCCTGGAGAAAGCAATGACGGGGTCCCACTGTGACATTACAGTGGCAACAATGAATTGTCACTGTAATGTCATTTGCTGTCAAAATTTTGAACCGGCATCAGCATATGGTCAATCAACACCCCTCCCCCACCTCTACTGGGACTACTTCCACCCACATTCAGTATTCCCTCAGTTTACTCCAGAATGAATGACCCCCTAGAATTCTCTAACTACAGCAAAAAAGAATACAACACTAACAATTCAATTATTCTAAAAGTGCAGTAAATATTCACCTTTTTTATTACACCTCAGTTATTCCATTTTCTCATCTCCACAGGCTGCAACTCCAATCTGCTCCTATGTCTGTCCACAAGGCTCCCTACAGGCATGCATAAGTATGCACCCTGATTATCTTAAATTATCGTAATTAGAGCACTGGCTTAAAGCTGAAACCATCTTTTAGGCAATGCTTGGTGGTGGTGCTGCAACAGAAAATATTTTCAAAAACTTGTGTATCATTTTCAAAGGTCTTGGGGCAGCCCTGGCATCTGAAACCTCCCAAATTGCCATTTCCCTTACCTCTTTTCACCTGCACTGCACTACAGAGATGGCTTTAAAAACAGAACTGCCATACTCCAATGGTTCGAACACTTGTCCACCTTTCCCCAACAGTCACCACTTACAGATCCTTTGTTGGACTGATTGGTTGTTCAAAACTATTTACCTCTGTGAATGGAAGCAATCACAGTGGGTGTTGAGTGGAGGTTTATTTCATAATACAAACCAACGTAATAGGATCAACAAGGTATTTTTT
This sequence comes from Neoceratodus forsteri, assembly GCA_016271365.2. Taxonomy (NCBI): domain Eukaryota; kingdom Metazoa; phylum Chordata; order Ceratodontiformes; family Ceratodontidae; genus Neoceratodus; species Neoceratodus forsteri. Next base: position 1,322,320,276 of record CM028132.1, read on the forward strand.
TTAATGAACAAATCCATGCTGTGATGGGCCTGGGGTGCATGCAACTGGATGTTAAAGTAATACTTTTTTGGTCCTATTGCCGCCATATGGCGTCAGTACCATCCATTGCTGAACCTAACCCAAAATGGCCACTGGGAGAGAATTAATTTTAAAACTATAAATCATTTGCAGAAAAGGGGAGGATTCTTTTCCAATTCCGGCAAGTATAAAAAAATATATATAGAATCTGGGAAGCTGTATAAACTAATTTTTATGCTCACATTTCTTTATACACACCCTCACTATAACCATTAACATTGACAATTAATAACAGGCTTAAAGAAGGACTAGAAGGTAGCAACACAATCACTTTTGTAAATAAAATGCTCATCTGTCTTGTTGGCCCTCCAACTGATAATCAGAATTTCATTATCAAAAGAGCTCATTCCTCTCCAAAACTGAAGACTTCACCAGGGGAAAGACTGAGGTCAATAGTTAATAAACTAATGAACGTCCAACATATATCTGTCTTTGGAACCCAAATTGCCTGACACTGTTGGGATGCTAAATTTGTGTCTTTCAGAGAGTCAGGATTGGATGACATCATCTCTCTGAGACTCAGCCTGTGCACATTGGTCGTACTAGTGACTGAACCTGGTCAGAGATGGGGTTCAGTGTCCACTGTAGAGGAGGCTGGCATTGTGCGGGGATCCTCCAATTTAATGATCTCTGCTAGGATGAAAAATCTGGGTGTCATTTTAGATGACAGACTGACACTTGAGGTTCAAGTTAACTGTGCAGAATGGCATTTACCATCTCAGAAACATCATCCGGATAAAAGCCTTGATTTCCCCTGCAGACCTGCCATTGCTACTCCATGCATTTGTAACATCCAGGCTTGACTACTGCAATGTTCTGTGCCTTGGGGTGAGTGGTGGTGTCAAATAACTTCAAAATGCAGTGCCTAGGTCATGTCATATAACCCTGGTCCTGCATATACTGCACTGGCTGCCGGTGAAGTGGTGTCACCTTCAAGGTTGGTTTGTTGACCTATATGGCCCTGTATGTACTTGGCCTGGCTACCTGAGAGACTTCTTACTCCCTTTCAGATAATTTTCCCCATCTGCTCCTCTGAGGTGGGCCTCCTAGCCATTACCAGAGTAAGGCTTAAAATTTACGGTAATCAAGCATTTGCGCTGGCTGGGATTACCCTGTGGAACAGATTACTACATTCTTTATGGGAGGCCCCCCTCAGTGGAGGTCTTTAAGAAAGGCCTGGAATCTTTCCTTTTTCAGGAGACTTTTGGATCTGCTTAGCAACCTCCTTGTGTCTGCTGCTAGACACTTTCATTTTGGGTATTTAATGTGAAATGCTACACATATGTTATTGCAGAATATCTGTTATTATTGCTAATTATTTTATATGTCAGTTTATGTTTATTGTTGTTATTGTAAGGTGCTCTGAGCCCAGGGAATGGGTGCATAAGAAATAAACTCTACTGCTACTACTAACATAACTCCTGGTCATATCTTATTGCTTTACTGTGGTAGATGTCATGGATTGGTGTCCTAAAGATGGGACACATGTTCATAACCCTCTCAGGTTATGGCAGTGTGTGCTGCAGTGGTTTAACACATTGGTGTTTGTACATGGTTACCCAGTGTGGGTTTGTATGTGCTGAGCACATTTGTGTTCAGGTTTTCACACACAGCCACAGCCCCCTGGTGCCATAGTTTTGGGGCCTGTTATCCATACATGCAACTGCCTATCTTGTTCCATAGATTAGTGCCCACAACCATGAATTGTGAGGATGTCTGGTCATGTCTATGTGCATAAGGCCTCTGCTATGCTGTAATGGCATATGGCTAGAGCACTCCTTTTTTTTTAAATTGTATTTATTCCCCATGCTGCAGGTGGGGCCATAACCCAACTCTGTTATCTGTCCCTTGTCCACTGGCATCCCCTGGTAGCAGCCTGGCATGGCAGCCAGTAGCTTACCCCATACAGCAGGGATCATGATGGAGTGACTGAGATCAACCTGATTCCCAGTCTGAGACTTATGCTCCAACATCATTCTATAGTGGCGGGCAGAGAGCATCACTCTGCTGCTGCTGGATAGGGTTTTATCTGCATTGGTCCCAAAGGCATGGACATACAATGATGTTAACATGTGGGCATGCATGCTTCTATGCATGGCCCATAGACATCTGACATTGCCTCCCCCTGTGTTGTGGTTTAGATGTTATCATGCCCCAAGTCTCTACTGGGAGTCACTGGAATGCTGGAGACTACCAACCCTCCACCTGGAGGTGGACAACTGTCCCTGGGATGATCATCTAACCTCCCAAAGGCTAGCCTTCTGATGCACCGGGCTTGCTTCCAAACCCCAGTAATCAGCGCTTCAAGCTGTAGTGCTACCCTCTGTGCAAGCAGGCTGGCCTAGAGCACTCCTTATTGGTGCACACTGTGCATGTATTATGTGCTGGCCTCTCTCTGACTTCCACTTCTTTGACATGATTGTGCATACACACTTGCTGTACACTACCCCAGAAGACTCCAGAAGCCTGTGGGAGCCTTAGTTTGTAAGGCTTTAATGAATTATTTATAGTAGTTCAAGCCACTTGTTTAGGGCAATGCATTTTCTAAAATAAAGCTACATTCCAGACAAGTGTTCTGTGAACTAACAGATGAAGTTAAGTGGTTATTATGGATAAATGCCTGACTTTGACAGTTATTTATGGTGTGAATTTACTTAATACGGATAAAAGTAATAAATTAAGGTATCAAGTAGGATTAAATAAACTTTATTAAAATGAAACATACTTCTGAACACTGGTATACTAGTAACTGCAGTCTTGCTCAAACTCTTTAAGATAATCTTGTTTTTACAGATGGCAAGGTTTATAAGCAGATTACATGAAAATCTTAATTTTTTTTCCAAAGGACACATGTGACTTTAAACATGATAAACATAACATGTTAATGTGACTTTTCCTGTCATTGGGTATTTTGTGAGAAGATCATAGGATTTTTAGAACAAGTTGATTAATGCTCCCAAGTAACAGTTAGTGACCTATATGTCATAAATAAACAGCGCCGAAAAACATGAAATTATTTAGTAGTAAACTGCACCACAGGAAATGATCATGATCATTCTGAAAAAAGACATTCATCAAATAGTCAGGAGAAATTTTAATAATGTTGAAGTGCTGCATTTAACATTACAACTACTGCTCGTGTAACAGTAAGGATGTCAGCACAGCTGAGGTGAAGGGAAGCCATGGTCTTAGCATCAAGCTGTAACACTCCTGATGCATAGCATGATAAATAGGCAGCTGAGCTGAGCTATAGAAGCAGAATTGTAATAGAACAGTTACTGGTAACAGAGTCAACCACTGCTGCAGCTGCTAATTTGTGCATAGAGCCGCTTTACTTAGTGCTCAAAGGTCCCTCGTGTTAGATGGTGCACTCCTGATGGCTAAGCAATTAGGATTGATATTGAAGGTCTTTATCAGTCAGTTAAGGACAGGCAGGCTTGAATATGGGCACAAGGCATGCCGATGGAGATTATTTCAGCCCCTCCTTAAGATACATATAAGACTTCTTTCTATGAAGGTTCTTATTTCTACAAGAACTGTACGTTTTAATTAAACTACACTATGAATGATGTTTCAATTAGAATGCACTAGTCCTTGATCTGTGATAAAAGGAGTGTAAGTCAATGAGATTGCCATGTTTTCTCCAACAAGGTTAATTGAAGTTTATAATTGACTTACAGTCTGAGCTTCCATGCCCTACACACTCTTACATTGGTATGCATGTTTTATACCATAGAGGATCCATTCAGCCTATGTGGAGGCCTCTGTGGCATCTATTAACTTGGCTGTAACAAACAGCTCAGCATTAGGGGTGGTGCAGTCAAAACAGTGATACACTCCACCAAGCACAGCGCAAACAACCAGTGCACTCTCCCTAAGGTATTAGCAGTGCACTCTCTCTAAATTATTAACAAATGAACACTCATACAACTTAAAGAATGTAAATCATGAGTTTGTGATAGTTACCATGCCCAAAGTAGTAACATGGTATTAAGACAGCATTAGAGCTATGTACTAAAGTACAACAAGAGTGAGGGTGAAAATGACAAGATAAAAAAGATATCTAAGTTAGTGACATCACTAACAGCAAGATATCAAAAAATATTATTGTTACTGTTGTCACAGTAGATATTTTTTGAGTTACTGTCGTCACAGAGGAACACTGAACCAATCAGAGAGCAGCTTCTACAATGCTGATGACTTCACAATGCCTAGTGTTGCACTGAAGCAAGCTGTTAAAATAAAAGAAAAGCAGCAAAATCTTTAAATAAACTGCAGAATTAAAAGCTATAACTTGTAAATTACTATCGTATATATCAAATATACAGTAGTCTAACTCAAAATAGCCAATTTATCATCACTTGTGAGAGGACAGGACTTTCATAACTCACTCGTGACTCTGCCACTCATGAGTCATGGTCCTGCCCCCTCACACATGAAGATAAATTGCATATTTTGAGTCAGTCCATTGTATATCCCAAATTATGAACTGAGGATCGTAAATAGAGGAATCTGATTGGCTGAGAGCTCTTTGAAGCCATGATGATATCGGGATACATCATCATGGCTTCAAAAAAGTTCCAGCGCCACCAGCCTCCTTGCTGTCTACCGTCTTGAGAACTATTTTTTAAAAATGTACTCCTACACCACCCAAAAACTCATTCACAAAAAGTTTTAAAACCTGTTTCTTTTATTTTTTTTATGTATAAAACTTGAAAATCAGTTCATAATAGCAATAAGTCACTCCAAGGTGTGGTATATCATGGGATATCATCACTTCTTGGATGGTTGGATGCACGAGGCTGCCGAGGCGTGACGATATCCTGTGATATACCACACCCTGTCATGCCTTATTGCTTAATTATACAATGATGTGTGAAAATCCTGTAACCTCATTGGTCAAAATATGTCACATGACTGTGGGTAAAGCCTGCATTACCCATGGCTGAGGAATTGCATTTATGAAAAACATAAACACATTTTCATTTATTTTACACATGGGTCCATTGTATAATCGCAAACACATTTTCATTTATTTTACACATGGGTTCATTGTATAATAGCAATAAGGCACTCCAGGGTGTGATTTATTGGGGATTTTTCCACTTCTTGTGTGGCTAAGTCACTCAGCTGCACCTCATGACACACCACACAAGGTGTGGGTGAACCCCCAATAACCCACACCCTGTTGTGCCTTATTGCTTAAATATGCACCGGTCCTTCATGGAACACTTTCATTTTTCAAAGTGGCCTCTTGAATGAGTGGAATTGCTTCACAATGTACCTGTGTGTGTAAGTCTGCTAACAATGTCCCTCATTCAAAGGTATTCTATATTTGGCAGTATCATATTTCCCTAACTATTCAATGGTAGTACAGGAATGTCTATGCTTTCAGGAGAAGTGATAATCAAACCCACAGATAAATGGAAGTTGATCATATGCTACAAACAGATTTCACCATCTAAATAGTGTATGGCCTGCATTGATAAGAGTCTGGCCAAGACAGCAAAAGCTAAGGGCCCCGATTCTCAAAAGGATATGCCAGGCATAACGTGACTTGCACCAAAAGAAATGGCGCAAGTAGAAAGTTACGCCAATAGTTGCGATGTGCAATATTCCGCAAAGCAGCCTGTGACGTGTCACAGGCTGCTTGGGCCAAAGTGGACATACACCATCAGGTACACCGGAAACCCCCTGTGACATGGTGCTAGGGGGTTTACAGCAGCTGCACCCTATTCTGGAAGGGCAGCAATAAAGTTCTGAGGTCCACTATTCACAAACAACCCCCGTAGAACATCTGCCAAAATAGAGTTATACCAGCCTTTAGCTGGTGTAAGTTTACTTACACCCTCCAGGGGTTGTACATCTCTGCCACCATGCCATCTCCCAAAACATGTGCCCCCCCAATGCTCTGATCCACAATATAGCAGCATGACAGCCCCACAGGGCTATTCATGCTCCCCCAATACCCCATCTCCTACAGACACATATGTGCTCAACAGGGCAGGCGGACCACCCCATCCCCTAAATACATGTTGAGTACCCCAAGAGGGCTTGCACACACCCCTCCATGCCCGATCCTCTGCATGTATCCCAAATGCCTTGAAGGGCTAGTGCTCCATCTCTCCCACTGTTCCCCAGAATTGCATTTTGCATGGGTCTAAAAGCCCCAATCTCCCTAGTAGTCTAGTGGCCCCCCAACCCCCCCAAGCACTGTCAGTCCACCCCGCACCACCCATGACCCACAAGGAAGTCAGGATGGCACAGCCACCACTCACACCGCGTTGGCCACCCCACTGAGCCCTGCCTGCCCTATACTGTAAGTATGAGCTTGATGAATGAACGTTAGTTCATTTATTCATTGAGCATATACAGTACGTGGTAAGATGGGGCAGCGCAGGCTGGCCGTGGTGGTGGTGGTGGGCTGTGCCAGTTGTCAACTCCGTACTGGTTGAGGGGTGTGGGATGGTCTGGCAATACCAGGTGAGGGGTTAGAGGTCATGAGCAGCCCTGGAAGGCTTTTTGAATCTGGGGATCAGGACAGGGGTCTGATAGCCCTGAGGGGCTCTCCTATTCACACCGTTGGGGACTGGGGCAGGGGGAGGGTCTGATAGCCCTGCAGGGCTTCATAGGCTTGGGGGCCGGGGCTGAGGAGGCTCTTGCTCATTATGGATGGTTGAATGCGGCTTGTGATATGCCCCTCAGGTACACTTTGTGTTGGGCATACCTGTGGACATGTTGCAGGTCACAGAATGTAGCCACAGGAACCCTGCCCCTTGCAGAATTGAGCGCAGGGTCCTTGGTGGACTGGGAAAAGGCGCAAGTCTCATTTGGCAGTGACTTGTGCCATTCTTATAGAATTAAGCCCAAGAACTTTATAGACAGGGTTGTCTATCACAGTATTGAGACTGTGAAGGTACCTTACAAGAAGCAGGCTAAGTTGCCCCTGTTTAAATAACAATGGTGCCTGAGAAGGAAAGTCTTCGGGTAAAGGAATTATGGATCCAGGATTTTCTGTATCTCAGAACTTCTGTCAGTCTTACAGTTGCATAATCCTACAAGGTCTGCAGCTTCTTATGTCAGTTTATTGACAAATGTACTGGTATTTTAACATTTGACTAAGTGCTAAAGAAATACAGTTGTGCTGCCTGTCCTGATGCTTTCTGCCATGTCATGTGGCATGTAACTTTCCAGTATTTTGCGGTAGCCAGTAATACAACACTTGTTTTCTGCTGCAGAGGTGTTGATACCCATATGTCATCTCCTTCCCATTCCATAGGTGGCACTAGCAGTTCATTCACTTCTTCCAATGGCTGTGTCTATTGTCCATGAATGTTGTTTGTCAGCTATCACAAGAAATCACCTTCCCCTTGGAATAATACCAACTTGTGGTTCCAGAGTTTTTTATTGAACACCTTGGGGAACATGATTCTGAAATTTCAGTTCAAAGTATATCATGCCTTAGGAACCATTTTCTATGATGGTTTAAAATGCATTGTTTCTATGGCCCCTGAATGCTGTTTATCAGCCATCACATTACACCATCTCTGAAAACCAACTTTTCCTTGGAGTACCAACTTACTGTATGCTTCCAGGGGAATTTAGGGGCCACCTTGGGGAACATGATGCTTGAATAGCAGTTGAAGGTAGACAGGAATGCCACAGATAGGAGCCCTGTTCTGTAACAGTTTAAAATACTCTGTTGTATGGGCACTGAAGGCTGTTTGTAAGAAATCACATGACATCACCACTGAAAAACCACCTTTCACTTGGAGTACCAGCTTGTGCTTCAGTGGGTATTTAGGGGACTCCTTGGGAAACGTGATTCTCAAATTTCAGTTGAAAGTCTGTAGACATTCCAAAGTTAGGAGTCATTTTCTGTGGTAGTTAAAAAATGCATTGTTATTATGGTCCCTGAATGCTGTTTGTCAGCCATCACATTATTTATTTATTTATTTGGTTAGTTTTTGTTTACTGGGTGGGTGCACTAGACAAGAGCATTGCCTATTTTCAGGCATGACCCAGGACAGTTACAGACAACATAGGCATCAATATCAGTGATATAACACAACAAAGCATCAACAATGGTCAAACATAATAATTAGGTACCCTAGAACATTATGCCGTAATGAACATATCGAAGACAAATTAGGTTGAGTGCAAGCGGAAGTATGGAGAGAAGGTAAGGCCCAGTTAAGCAGTAGTATGCAGGGTCAAATTACATGAGCATTTATCAGTGCTCATGAGAAGTTTACAAAGGTTGCTCTTAAAGACCCGATGAGACTGACCGTGATTTAAAGTCATAGGGAGGGAGTTCCAAAGTTTGGGTGCAAATGCAGAGAACACTTGCTCACCCATCTTACCACATTAAATAACCCCCTAAAACTACCATTCTATTGGAGTATCAGTTTGCTCCACGTGTTCCTAGGGACAACTTGGGGAACATGGTTCTGAAACTTCAGGTGATAGTATGTAGATATGCCAATGTTAGGAGCGATTTTATGTGATAGTTTAAAATGCGTTGTTTCCATGGGACCTGAATGCTGTTTGTCAACCATCATATTAAATCACCCCAGAAAACCACCTCTCTCTTGTAGTACCAAGCTGTGCTTCCTCTGCATCTCTGACAGTCCTATTTAACAGCTGACTGGAAACAGGAGTGGTCCTGGAGGACTGGAGGAGGGCAGATGTAGTCCCACTTCCCAAAAGTGGTAGAAGGAAGATGCTGGCAATTACAGGCCACTCAGTCTGACTTCAGTGGTGGGAAAGTTATTGGAATCACTACTGAAAGAAGGGTTGTGGAATATTTTGAATCCCATGGGTTATAAGACCTGCGGCAGCATGGATTCATTGGGGGGGGGGGTGTCAAGTCAAACAATTCTAGCAGAGTTTTTTGAGTTGGTGACCAAGAAACCAGATCTGGGTGGAGCGATGGATGTGGCCTACCTGATTTCAGTAAAGCATTCAACAGTATTCCACATAGAAGATTATTAAGCAAGCTGGGTGGCTTAGGAGTGGGTCAAAAGGTGGTAAACTGGGTAAAAAACTGGTCAAAGGATAGGTAGCAGAGGGCTGTTGTAAATAGAATTCACTCAGAGGAAGGGAGGGTGACCAGCGGGGTGCCTCAAGGATCAATGCTGGGCCAGTCCTATTTAATATTTTTAGCAATGACATTGCAGAGGAGCTGGAAGGGAAATATAGAATATATTGGCAGATAAGGACTGACTGGTCCACCCAGTCTGTCCAGTTTCCCTATCTACAGTACTACCGCAGACCCTTCTTGATTACTTGTATATGACCTGTTTTCTCTTTGATGACGCTTCCCATTGTACTTTCACATGTTGTTGTGCTCTAATGATGTACTGTGTTTTTTCTGAATCTCTCTGTACCTCATTGTTGTAATCTCCCGGGTCGTTCCTGAAAATAGGCATATTACTTGTCTAGTGTACTTACCCGGTCACCAAAATACAAATAAATAAATAAATGATCTACTTCCTTTTCCCTCCCTCATTCCTTCCACCTAATATTCTCTTATGCTTATCCCAAGCTTTCTTGAACCCTTTCACTGTTTTCACTCCAACCACCTCAGCTGGTAAGCTGTTCCAGGAATCCACCACCCTTTCTTTAAAGTACTTTCAAACATCTCTCCTGAGTTTATCCCCTCTAGCTTCATATCAAGTCCCCTTGTTCTTGAGTATATTTATTTCTGAAAAATACTCTCCTCCTATACTTTTTTACCCCATTTAGGTATTTATGGGTTTCTATCATATCACCCTTCCCCTTTCTTTCTTTCTTTCTTTCTTTCTTTCTTTCTTTCTTTCTCTCTCTCTCTCTTTCTTTCTTTCTTATCTCTGAAGTACCTTTTTTTTAGCTGGAAGCTCTTTACATAGTCTCCACATCAGTAGAAGTTACATAAGAGGGAAGGGTATGTAGCCAGCAGATAGCTGACAACATTTACAATGTCTAAGGGAGGATAGCAATTACAATAACAACAAGTACAGCAAAACAACTAAACATCATATCCTAGGCTACACAGAGTAGGAACTACAAAACAGTCGAAAGCTTTGACAATACAATACCAAAGACTGCAGTACAATATAAGAGTCAGCCTGTGAGGCCTTGTCTGAAACAAAGGGAGTAATGTGTACTAGCAATTAGGGTAGATTGGTCAATGGACATGAAATAGAACAGGGGGAGGAGAGGGAGTACCTAGGCTGTGTCTGCAGGGCAAACAGGAGTAGGCAAGGTGGTGGAAAGGGGGTGGGGAGGTGGGAGGGAAAAGGAGGGAGAAGAAATTGAGTGTGTGGAATGGAGTGCAAAATGTACCAAAAACAAGGAGGGAGGTTGGGGGCTACAAGAAGGAGGTGTGTGTGTGTGTGTGTGTGTGTGTGTGTGTGTGTGTGTGTATGAGGAGTGGGGGAAGAATGAGGAACAAGAATGAGTACTTACAAAAGGGAAAGAGGGTGAATGGGTAGAATAAGTGCTAGGATTACTGGAAGCAATCACAGGTGGCATCTGCTACAAGTTATTGTTATAATTTCCTCTTGAATGAATCCAGGGTGTAAGCTAAAGATGTATCCCTACCGAGGGAATTAAACCAAAGTGGAGCTCAATGAGCAAATGCCCTTTGAGTTTGGGAGGTACGTCAGCAAGGTATCTTAAAGGTTATACTATCTGTGCTTCTAGCATGATGCTGGTTGTCAGAGGAAGTGAGGAGCTTCCGCACCCCAAGTGACATAAGACATAGTGCAACTTTTTTTGCCAGCAGACAGGTATGGTGCATAAGTCTGCCCTTGATCTGGTGCCAGTTAGCCTAAGCGTACAAGTTGCAAGAGTGGTTCAGATGCTCAGCCCCAATTAGAAGGTGGCAAGCTTTGTTTAGGGCAACTGTGATGCGATGCAGGGCAGTGTTCATGGCTGCACCATAAATGACCAGTTCATAATCTATGAGCGAGACAACCATGCTTTGGATGACAAGGGTGAGGGCCTCAGGTGATAGACAATGCTTGTGCCTATAGAGTAGCCCTATTCGCATATTGACTGCCCTGGCAATATTGTCAGTGTGTGGAACATAAGATAAGGTACTGTCTATTGTAATCCCCAGATACTTAAAGTGTGGAACTAGCTCCAATGGGGAGCCCTCAGCATTTTTGATAGTAAGTGGGTAGGTTCTGTGCCTGTTTTGGGGGTTGGTGAATAACATTGGTTTGGTTTTCTTATATTGTAGTTCATGATGAGTTTGTGGTTTTGGAACCATTTTTTCTAGGGTGTACTGATTTGAGTTCCCTGAATCTCTACTCACAGGGCATGTGATGCAGACCCCTTACCATTTTAGTTGCCTCTTCTGGACTGCCTCCACTCAGTCCATGTCTTTTCATTGATGTAGTCTCCAAACAGTCCACCGGTTTGTGCAAATTTCCAAGGCTATGTGTGGGTGTTGATGTGTGATATGGCTGCCACTACACATTCGGTCACTTCACTACCCATCTAGTGTTGCTTGTAAAACGCTTTGGGATACAATGTGTATGAAAAGTGCTATATAAATGCTGATTTTTCTTCTTCAAACTGTACATAGTTTTCCAGATGTGGTCTCACCAGTGAACAATGCAGAGGCAACACCACCTAACTCCTTCTGCTGGTGCTTTCTCTCTCTCTCTCTCTCTCCCTGTGCAACCCAGCATCTCACTCGCTGTCCCAACTGCCTTGTCACACTGCCTGGCTACCTTTAGGTCATTTGAGATGGTTATACTTAAATCTCTCTTTTGCTTGGCTGTTATCAATAACATTTTCCTGCTATTTTGTATTCTACCTCTGGATTTCTGTACACCAAGATAATTAGTTTTCGCTTTTTCATGTTTAAATACATTTTCCATACACTTCACCATTCCTCTAGTTTCCTCAGATCTCTATCCATCCTTTCCACTCCACCCCGGAATGTCCACCCTATTATAGATTTTGGTATGAGCTGCAAAGAGGCAGACCTTCCTTTTGAGCTCCTCTGCACAGTCACTTATAAATACATTAAAGAGGACTGGTACTGAACTCTGAGGCACCCCACTGGTCACCCTTCCCTCCTCAGAGTGAACTCCAATTACCACCACTCTCTGTTTCCTATACCTAACCAATTTCATACCCAGTTTACCACCTTTTGACCTACTCCTAAGAGCTCCAGTTTGTTCAATAGTCTCCTAAGTGGAACAGTGTTGAATGCCTTACTGAAATCCAGGTATTCCACATCTACCACACCACTCTGATCCAATGCCTTAGTCACCCAATCAAGAAATCTGTCAGATTCATTCGATGTGACCTTCCTCCTGTGAAACTACGCTGTCACTGGTCATGTAACCCATTTGATTCAAAATATGCCACTATCCTCTCCTTCAACAGAGTCTATTAACTTTCCGACACTGATTGATTGACTGGTGTATAATTTCCAGCCTCCTCCCTACCACCACTTGTATGAAGGGGACTACATTTACTCTCCTCCAGTCTCTTTGAACCACACCTGTTACCAGTGACCTACTAAAAAGGACTGTTTGAGATAGAGCTAGTAGCTCGTTAAGTTCTTTCCATAACCTAGAATTTACCCCATCTGGTCCCATTGCTTTGTCTACCTTAAGACTAGCACGCCCCTCAAGGACTCTATCCTCTGAAGAAGAACTGATATCTATTTCTCTTCTTACAGAGCACATATTACTTTTTTGTGGTCCCAACAATTTTCCCTCCAGTGTGAACACTGAAAGGAAAGTATTTGTTTATATTTCTGCCTTTTTCTGGTTTGCCTCTGAACAGCCCCACCATCTCTTTTTAATCTTGGTCTTCCTCTTTTCACTTATATACACCTAAAAAATGTCGTATCCCCCTCATTACTTTTTTGGCGATCCTCACTTCAGTTTGTGCCTTTGTCCTCCTTACTGCTTTCCCTGCTTCTCTCTGTTCCTCGATACACCTTCCTATCCTCCTTCCTCTGCATCTCCTTGTATCTTCTGAATGCTGCCCTTTTATCCTTTACCTTTCTAGCCACCTTATTCAAGAACCACAGTGGCCTATTTTCTTCTTACTTTTACTGACTTGCCTGGTGCAAAGATTTGTAGCCTTCAATATGACTCCCTTTAATTTTACCCACAGTTCTTCCACTCCAACTAGGTCATTTCTCCTTGTCAGATCACTCCTCAGGGATTTACTCATTTTGCGAATTCTGTCTTCTTGAAGTCCAGGACCCTCACCTTAGTGTGTCTGGAATCTGCAGCTATCCTTATATTGAGCCACACTGTGTGATGATCACGGGTCCCCAGGTGACTTCTTACCTTAATGTCTGCTACATTGTCCCTATTTGTAAGTACCAGATCCAGTAGAGCCCCCTCTTGAGAGGGTTCACTGAGTAACTGCCTGAGGAGCGCCCCCTGTAGGGAGTCCAGGATTTCTCTACTTAGTTTCTGGGATGCGCCAACCTACATTGGGCAGATTGAAGTCCCCCAACAGCATCGCCCCTTTTTCTTCCATTTTCCCATGACTTCTAGGAGCACCCTATCTAACGCCTTCCCTGTGATGGCGGTCCATATATCACACCAGTGTGAATGCTGTCTCTAGTCCCCTTCTCAAGGGTGACCCACAGTCAATCTGCCCCCACATGTTTTCCCTGTCTGTCTGTCTGTCTGTCTGTCTATCTATCTATCTGTCTATCTATGTATCTCTTTTATGCTTTCCCTCACATAAAACAACACAGTCTGCAGTAGGGTGGACACTCCAGGGAAGATAGAAAGATGAGCAGTGACCTAAGAAAACTTGAGGCTTGGTCAAGGGTGTGGCAGCTGGGTTTAAATACAAAAAAGTGCAAAATAATGTACTTGGGGCATAGAAACAGAGGGGTGGAGTACAAAATGGAGGGGTGGTACCGACAACCACCAAGCAGGAAAAAGACCTGGAGTGATCATATCAGATGACCTGAAGGTGGCCAGGCAGTGCAAAAAGGCAGTCAGGAGGGCTAGTGGGATGCTGAGGTGCATAGAAAGGGGTATAACCAGCAGAAAGAGGGATGCAGTATTGCCTCTGTATAGATCACTGGTAAGGCAAACCTAGAAGACTATGTTTAGTTCTGGACACCACATCTCAGAAGCAACATAGACAGAGTGGAAGCGATCCAGAGGATGGTAAGTAAAATGGTGCAGAAGCCCTAAGCAGAGAGATTAATGTACCTAAATACTTACATTTTGGAAGAAAGGAGAGTAAGAGAGCAGACTATGACTGAGCTTGTTAAATAACCCATAGGAGTAAACAAGGTACAAGAGGGAAGTATTTTTCAGAGAAAAAGGTATTCAAGGACAAGAAGGCATATAAGAAGCTGGAAGGGATAGATTCAGGAGAGATGTGAGTAAGTTCTTCACAGAGAGTTGTGGATTCCTGGAACAACCTTCCAGCAGAGGTAGTGGGGGTAAAAGCAGTGTGAGGTTCAAGAATGTATGGGATAGGATTAAGGGAATCTTAGGGAAAAGGATGAGGAGGGGTGACTGGGCCAGAGATCAGGTATGATCTGCAGTGATACCATAGGGAGGGAAATGGGCAGACTAGGTGGGCCAAGTGGTCCCTATCTGCCTGCAACTTATATGTTTCTATGTTTCTTACAGAGGTATTTAGGGGGCACCTTGGAGAACATGATTATGAAATTTTAATTAAACATGCAGAAATGCAAAAGATAGGAGCAACTTTCTCTGCTACCTTAAAATGCATTGTTTCTATGGGCCCTGAATCCTGCTAGTCAGCCATCACATTAAACCATCCTCTAAAAACCATTGTTTCCTAGGAGTACCACTCGTACTCCAGAGGTATTTAGAGGACACTTTGGGGAACGTGATTCTCAAACTGTAGTCAAATACATGCAGAAATTCTGAAGTTCAGAGCCTTTTTCTGTGCTAGCTTAAAATGCATTGTTTCTATGGGCCCTGAATTCTGTTTGTCAACCATCACATTAAATTGTAGGAACAAAACTAAGTTGATTAAAATATTTAATTTTTTGATTATTGTTATATTATTATTTAAGTATTTTAATTTTTATTTTATATTCTTTATAAAGGCTTAATTATAAGGGAGACACACCATTAAACTTCTGGTTAAAATTAATGTCCACATGGGTTTTCTAACTGCAAGAAGAAAGACACTGCTTGTGTAAAACCTTGGACAATAAAAAAGGGGACATGGCATCCATGCCATTTAAGAAGAGACAACTTCAGAGTCTGAGAGTCAAAAATGGTCCAGTGAAGTCTTTGTTTAAATTGAGATCTTCCCCACCACTGGCCTCTCTTCTTACTGCTGATAGAGAACCTTAAGTTTTGTTTAAGAGAAGATAGTTGCTTTGATACTTGACAAATGATGAATGGACATGTTTTCCTGTGCCAGCTAGCCCCTAGTATGACTTGATATACTAGAGATGTGTTTTTAAACAGGTGCATTAACTGTTATGGAACTGAAGAAACTTTCATTCATTAAAAAAATGTTTTAAGTCCTATTAAGACCAAAATTCAGAGACCTAATAAAGAATTTAGAAATCTACAAGATGACTGAATCTCAGGATTGCTGTGACTTTGTAATTCTTGCTATGGACCAAACTTTATGACATCTGAATTTTCATAAATAAACAGACTTATTTAGCCTTAAAAGAAAGCTGATTTCGTTATGACCTTTCTGGAAACAGTATATATCTCTTGAATAAGTGCTGAAAAGCAGAGAGCTGTTGGGTTGTTCCAAAGTCTGAGCAGCATGGTCATGCCTCACCAAGCACAAACAAAGAAAATCAGTTTCAGAGAAACATTTTTCAGTCTTATAGACTGTAAAAATGGCATATAAGAAGGAGATACTGTATATCCTCTTGAACTGCAAGAAATGTACTTCAAGAATCTGTGAACATTTATTTAGATACAGTATCTACAAAATAAAACATTTTATGAAACTTTCATAGACTGCATAGAAACATAGAAACATAGATTTTGACGGCAGATAAGGACCGCTTGGCCCACCCAGTCTGCCCATTTCCCTACCTATTGGATAAGCTGCAGATCCTAGTTAACCAGTAGCCTACTTCTTCCTACCCCCATCCCCTAGAATTGCCTTATGACTGTCCCATGCATGCTTGACTTCAACCACTGTTTTTGACTCCACAACTCCTCCGAAGGCCATTCCATGCATCCACAACCTCTCTGTGAAAAATACTTCCTTAAATTACCTCTGAGCCACCCCCTTCTATCTTCACTTTGTGCCCCTTGTTCTTGCAACCACTTTTTTGAAAGATGCTACCCTCTTGGACTTTGTTGATTCCTTGAGATACTTGAAAGTTTCTATCATGTCCCCCTCTCTCTCCTTTCCTCGAAGCTATACATATTCAGCTCCTTAAGTCTCTCTTCTATATGTCTTCTGGTGCAGGCCCTGCACCATTTTAGTTGCCCTCCTCTGGACAGCCTCCATCCTGTCTATATCCTTGCGGAGATTGGGTCTCCAGAACTGTACGCAGTACTCCAGATGGGGTCTCACCAACTGTCTGTACAGAAGGATAATAACTTCCTGTTTTCTGCTGGTGATGCCTCTCCCTATGCATCCCAGTTTCCCCCCAGCCCTCCTTGCTGCCCTCTCACATTGCTTGACCACGTTTAGGTCATCTGATATGACTACCGCCAGGTCCCTTTCCATTTTTGTTGTTGTTAGTATCTCACCCTGCATTGTGTACTCTTCCCCTGGGTTTTTGTTTCCCAGGTGTATTACCTTGCACTTCTTAGCATTGAATCTAAGCTGCCATACATTTGACCATTCCTCTTACCTTGCCAAGTCCCTTCTCATCCTTTCCACCCCACCTTGTGCATCAACTCTGTTGCAGATCTTTGTGTCATCTGCAAAGAGACATACTTTTCCTTCCAGTCCTTCTGCAATGTCACTTACAAAGACATTGACGAGGACCGGTCCTAATACTGAACCCTGTGGTACCCCACTAGTAACCCCCCTTTCTTCAGAGTGGACTCCATTTACTGTTACTCTCTGTCTCCTATTCTCCAGCCACTTCTTTACCCAAGCTGTCATCTTAGGACCCACTCCCAGGCTGGCTAACTTGTATATTAATCTTTTGTGTGGGACTGTGTCAAATGCCTTGCTGAAGTCTAGGTAGGCCATGTCCACAGCCCCTCCCTGATCTACTACTTTGGTCACCCAGTCAAGAAATCTATCAGATTTGTCTGGCATGACCTTCCGCTGTGAATCCATGCTGCCTTGAGTCCTGAGCCCCTCTGGCCTCTAGATACTCAACAATTCTTTCCTTCAGAAGTGATTCCATCATTTTCCCTACCACTGAGGTTAAACTAACAGGTCTGTAGTTTTCTACGTCTGCCTTGCTCCCACTTTTGTGAAGGGGAATCACATCTGCCCTTCTCCAGTCCTCGGGTACCACCCCATCCTCCCATGATTTATTAAAGAGGGTAGTCAGTGCTGTCACTAGTTCTACCCTTAGTTCTTTTAGAATTCTGTGATGAGTCCCATCAGGCCCCATTGCTTTGTCCACCTTCAGTTTTAAGAGTTCTTTCAGAACCCTTTCTTCTGTAAATGGGCTGGCATTAACTTCTGTATCCAGAGTGTTTCTACTGTTTGTTTTAGGTACCTCCCCCACTTCCTTTGTAAATACTGAGCAAAAATATTTGTTTAGTATCTCTGCCTTTTCACAGTCACCCTCTGCCCACCCTCCCTCCTCTTTATTAAGCCTCACTAGCCCTCCCTTGGTCTTCCTTCGCTCCTTGATGTACCTATAAAAGGTTTTATCCCCATTCTTAACAGAGTTGGCTATCTTTTCCTTAGTTTGGGCCTTTGCTGTTCTGACTGTCTTCCCAGCTTCCTTTTGCTTTAACTGATACAGTTCCCTGTTCTGCTCCTTCTGTGATTCCTTGTACTTCCTGAATGCTTTCTTTTTCTCTTGAATCTTCTCTGCCACTTCCTTTGAGAACCATAGTGGTTTCTTACATCATTTCATTTTGTTAATTTGCTTCACACAAAGGCTTGTTACCTCTGTGATGGCAGTTTTTATTATTCCCCATTGTTCTTCCACCCCTCCTTCCTGCCCATTTGCTAGTGCATTCCTTAGGCACTCACCCATTTTGCAAGTCAGCCCTCCTAAAGTCCAGTACTTTTGCCTTTGTATGGCTTGACTCTATTGCTGTATTTATTGTGAACCATACTGTTCGATGGTCGCTGGTTCCCAGATGGCTACCCACTTCTACATCTGTGATCCTCTCTTCATCTCCATTTGAGAGAACCAGGTCTAAGAGTGCTCCCTCTCGTGTGGGCTCCAATACTAGTTGTCTAAGGCATGCCCCTTGCAGGGCATCTAGAATAACCCCACTCTTTGAAGTGGCTGCTGCAACTGCATTCCAGTTAACATCTGGCATATTCAGATCACCCATCAGCAATATCTCCCCTTTTTCTGCCATTCTAAGTATTCTTTCTATCATTTCCTTGTCCATTTCCTCCCCCTGAGAATGGGGTCTGTATACAACCCCTGTGCGGATTGTGGTGCCATTGCCGGTCTCCAAATTTACCCACAGTGCTTCTTCTCCTCCCTGTTTTCCCTTTTGTTCTGTTGCCTTGATTCCTTCCCTTATGTAAAGAGCTACTTCTCCTCCTCTTTTACCCTCCCTGTCCCTCCTGTAGATAGTGTATCCTGGTATGTTTATGTCCCAGTCATGGTTTTGTGTGTACCATGTTTCTGTGACTACCACGATATCCAGATGTTCCTCCTCCATCAAGGCCACTAATTCAGGAAGCTTGTTACTCAGACTACGTGCATTGGTACTCATTGCTCTCCATTTTTTGATGGCTTTACCTTCTTTTGCAGCATCCCCCACTGATGTGCCTACTTCGGTCTTTTTCTTATTTAGTACCCTGTTTTGTAGGAGAGGCTGGGATTTTCCTGCTGCTTATATCAGTGCCTCCCCTGACTAGTTTAAAAGCTTGCCAATGAAGCATTTAAACCGATTGCTCAAAAGACTTTCCCTTCCTGGACAGATGCAGACCATCCCTGCCCGTATAGGCTGGTGTCACTCCAGGTGGAGCCCCAGTCTAATGAAGCCAAACCCCTGTGCCCCACCATTTTCAACCATTCATTAAACTGCATGGTGCAAAGTACCTTCGCTTCACCATGCCATTGACAGGCAGCACCTCAGAGAAGGATATTGTGTGTGCTACTTGTCTTAGGCCCTCCCTAATTCTACAAAGTCCTTCTGCACTGCTCTAATCTCATGATTAGCCGTTGGTTGTCCCTAGGTGGACAATGACGCCCAGCTCAGATTCCTGTGCAGCTGTTCTCGTGATCCTGAGGATGCGCTTCCTGTCTCTCCAAGCCATGGCACCAGGCAGGCACCTTACTTCAGTTTTCCCTGCTCCCCCCAGTTCTATCCCCCTAATAATTGAGTCCCCCACCAGGAGCTGCTTCCTTTCCTTGTGGTGTCCTCTGCCTCCTTCCTGTGGGCCTCCCTTGTGATGGTTGTCCTCAGCCTCCTTAATCTCCTCTGCAGGTGCATCCATAGGGGAGCTATGCTCCTCCAGAATGGTGTATGGATTGTGGTGTGGAACAACTGACTGGGTGTGCCTCTGTTCCACCATCCTCACCCTCCCTGAGTCCAACTGCTGTGCTTTCTTCGCAACCTCTGAGGTAGTGGTGGTGGCTCTGGTGCTCCCTGGAAGGGGGAGGTTCCCTTCCTACCATCCAGTGTGCCCTGGGGGAAGGTTCCCTTACTACTGTCCAGTGTGGCCTGAAGATGGGCAACTTCCTCTCTCAGGGCAGAGAGTTGTCTGCAAATAGGGCAGCATCTCAGCCTCCAGAAAGACTCCCGGAACACTGGTGCCCCACAGCCATTACATTGCACTACTCCCCACATTTTTTTTTTTGTGTGTGTGTGTGTGTGATTGGTTTGTAATATAGAATATATATATATATATATATATATATATATATATATATTTATATTATACAATGTGTATGCTTATATTGTCAGTGCAGTGTGTTAGAGGATATGTTAGTGATATGCACCTTGCACTCTTGAGGAAATGATGTCAGAACCCCAGGTATAAAGGGAACTATTTCCAGGGGTGGGTGGGTGAGGGGTGGGAAGGGTTGGGCCTAAGCTGTGCCCTCACAAAACAATCAGCTAAAAGCTCTGACCCACCGCTGCAATGAGTGCCTTCCTTTCAGCAAGATGCGCTACACAACAATTTGACAGAGAAAATACCCTGCTAATCAAACAGAAAAATCCACACATCCAAGTCAGACACAGGTAATCCTCCCCAGCCCCAAAACAGGCCTGGTGGTTTGTGCTCTGAAAGCTGTCAGCCCAAAAATAAGTCAGCTGTGCTGAAAACGCTTCCTGCATTGAAAATGTTAAGAATTGTAACAAACAAATGTAAACCTAGATCCACCTCCCTCTGCAAACATTACATTCAAGTTAAAACTATCATGTTTGGTCTTAAATTAATCCAGGTTTCATGCTGGACAAGAAAATTAAAGTCTTGTGTTTGTGTGAACATGCTTCAAGATACAGAACAAAAAATTAGTTTTATTTAAAATTTTTGTTCTAAGCAGAGATCATCCCTAAAAAAATTATTCTTGGGTGGGATCAAAAACCTCACCTCCATTGTCTAAACAAACCAATCAAAATACGGTGATGATATAATGAATATGCGAATTCGGACAGGCCCACAGCAGGTTTACTTGAACGTTGAAGCTGGATGGACCCCACGTTGGTTGGACTGAGTAATCTTGTTGTTCTAGACTGCTACTAGGCTGCAAGCCTAAAACCATGCCTGCTTACAAGGTCTGGGACTAGTTTCTGTTTTAAAGCCATTTGTATACACCAGTGGTGCTGAAGTCAAGCCTGCAAACTTGTTACAGAAGGATTTTTTTTCGATATTGGACAGAGTAAAAAATATGGTTTACACTGGACATTCAGAATGAAGTAATGTTTTGAACTTCTGCTCAAGCCAATATCCTGAGGCCTAAGTGGAAATGAAATGAAACAGAAAAAGGCATAGATCCAGTTACCAACCAGGACTTTGCCATCCATGAAGGAAACCTTTTCTGCAAACAACTACAGTTGGAAAGAAGATTATCATCGTGCCTTAAACTGTTAGGCCCAGATATTCAAAAGGGTTGCGCCATGCACAATTGGGTTGCTCCAGCACAAGTCCAAAAATGCGCCATTCTGTGATATTCAGTGGGAGGCAGATGCACCCCCCAAATCACACTGCGCAAGAGCACAATGATAATGAATGCATGCGCAACTGAAGGGGGAGGAACCATGCATAAATGGCGCAGTGCGATATTCAACAACATGTGCAATAGGGGAGCAAGCGGAAGTTGCGCGATAGCAGAAATGAGCCAAAATAAAAAGGAACAAGGGAGAGGCGCAGGAACGCTACAGGGAAGGCACATGTTGCTGAACTATAGCCAGCCACAAAGGCAACACAGACACACAGGGCAGGACAGAGAAAGGGCACCCTGAACCCACAGGCACAGGGAAGGTGTGGGGAGCCACAGCCACAGCCACAGTGTAGAAGGGGGAAGTGCCACACAGCACTGAGGCCACCAGAGGAAGGTGTTCCCAGTGCAGGGGAAGTAGCAGCCAGGACAGCGGGGGGAACACAGAAACAGCTGCTGGGGGGGGACACAAGCCAGGGACGTGGCCAGTGCCACCATCCAGAAGGAGGCAGTAATGAGGGGGGTGAGAAGGTAGGCAGCAGGGGGTTGCAGCCGTGGAAGGGCCCGTTGGCGGTATGCCCCCAACAGGCAGTACCGAGCCTGCACCAGATTTGAGCTGTACACAGATACTGAGATCGTGGGTCGGTACCGCCTGAACCGGGCAATTCTGAGGCAGCTCTGTGAGCTGTGCAGTGATATGATGCAGGCACCCACACGAAGGAGCCATGCTCTGTCAGTGGAGACAAAGTGACATCTTGCATTTATTTTATTTATTTATTTAGCTTTTGTTGACTGGGTAAGTGCACTAGACAAATCCTGCCTATTTTAAGGCATGACCCGGGGGAGGGGGATACAGATGAATGCCAACTGACCTTGAACCAGATTAAGCTGTTGGTGGTATTTTTAGTGAATGAGAGAAATTTGGCCAGGACACCGGGGAAATTCCCCTACTCTGTGTAGGTGGAGCCTTTGCGCTGGCTGCAAGATGGCCAGTTCGCATGATCCCTGGAGAGATGGGCGCTGCTAGCTCAGGGAGTCGGCCTCCTCCTCTGTGCTACCTTCCTTAGAGGCCCTAGAGGAACGTCTTGATGTAAGCTGCTACTAGCAGCACGACTGTACTGAAATTGACTCCGCTTTCTGGCATGCCTGGTGAAGTTCGCTCTGCTGTACCTGTTTTGAACGGAGTCTCTCTCGCCTCCAGCCTTCAGGAACAACGTAAGGCGCTAGTCCTGCGATTGCAGATTCTGGATTCGGCACTGCTGGCTTCTGCGCAGGCAACGCCTCGGACGCCTATTCCTTGCTCTCCTTCCTGCGACGTTGACACTGGAAAGCCCCCAGTCGACGTCCCACCGGTAGATTCGGCTTCTGTCTCTTCCGTGTTGGTACCTCCTCAGCTCACTGCTGCCGACACCCTTCGGACTGCTTCTACTGCTATTATTCAGCAATCGACGACTGAACTGCACGAAACTGCCTTGAATGACGCTGCTCCTCTTTCAGTAAGTGACTCTAGCACTACCATCGACTCCGTTTCTGTTCTTGGGCAACCTTCTGTTTTTTTTTTCTCTGCCACACAAGAGCCTGGTTGGTCCAAACGTGGGGGTTCATTCTTCCATAAAAAAGCCAAACCCAACCAGGATACCCACTCAGACTGGTCGCCAGAGAAAGCTTTAACAAATGCTGGTTGGGAAAGGGGTGTTGGAGGGACTTGGACCCCTGATTCCCAGGACCCTGTGTACCTCAATATGCTTCAGAAATCCTCTGAGAAAAACTGTATGAGCTCCAACGAACCCCGGGGTGTGTCTTCTCCTTTAACTGTTGCTAGTTCTACTATTGCTAGTACTACATCCACTATCCCTAAGACTACTTCTGCTTTGCAAGGGACTAAAACTGTTTTTTCAGGACCTACTTTGTTAGCTACTGCCACTGCATCTCAAGGTTCTAAATTTAAACTTGCTGATTTATTTTCCTCCAAAGGCGAGCCTGCACCAAGGAGGAACGCTGTTAGATTACTTTATAAGGGTGGTTTAGAACTTCCCCCTGATCGTTTATATATAGCTAAAACTCTTCTTAAAGGATCAATGAAGTTTTTTTCCTCTGAGGTTTTTGCACTGATTAATATAGGTAACTCCAACTTTGATATCAGCTTTAAACAAATGTCTGGGCTTGATAGGTTTTGGGCTCAATATGACAAACTTCAGTCCACACCAGATTGGTCCCCTTTCCAGGCCATTCCTCTCACTAAACCTGCAATTCGTAACATTACTGTTGTTTTTAAGAATGAGGGAGTTCACATTGAGGATATTTTATTCTGGTTAAATAAACGGTGTGATGTTTTGAACAGGCCTACCCCTAATCTAGACTCTGAACAAATTTGGGATGGTAGTTGGAAGGTACGTGTTAAGCTTTTTTCAACTAACACTGGCCCAAAACATCTGCCTAATTTTTTCTTTTTGGGCAAAGACAAGGGCTTCATTTTTTATGCTGGGCAACAAAGTCTTGTTTTAAGTGTGAGCACGTGCTCATTTAAGCTCTGCTTGTGACACTCTTAAATGTAGCCATTGTTTTGAATATGGTCATATTGCAGCCAAATGTGCTAACTCATTTAAATGCAACTTATGTGAGGGAACTGCCGCTTATGGCAGGTGCCCTGGGCCTCTCATAACAGAGATGATTGCCCTTCCCATGATGGCATCATCACTGTTGCTCAACAGTTGCTTGCCCACAATTTAGCCTCCTCTACCTCAGAGGTTACCCCCTTCGTAGCTGGAGATGATCCTCTGCAGCCCTGTTCCAGATCCTCAGACCCCCTTCCTGCTGTACCCCTTCCTGTTTCCTGTGGATTCTCCTGTTATTACTCCATTGTTCTTGATACAGTCATGCCTCCCCTCATCCCACGAGTCTGGAGGAGACATCCTAGTTTCACCACTGTTACCTACAACGAATCCAGGAAGGGCCTTGCTGTTGCTAGTCGCAGTAAGGATACCCTTCACGTAGCTGGCAAACCCCTAACAAATTTGCGGTTCTAGCCACGGATCTTTCAGATAAGGACTCTGGGGTGAGGATACTGATACCTCCTTCTTTCCTTCCCTGATGGGGTCGATGGGGCTGATACGGACCCAATAGCCAAACGCACTAGGCAAAGACGGAGGGGCAAGTCCCCACCCAATTCTTAAATTATGTCTTCTCTAAATATATGTTCTCTAAATGTGAATAGTATTAAAGGGAAGAAGAAGCTGGGTGGAATTTTTTTAACCCTTTCTGACCTGCACTGTGACATTTTCTGCCTAGTCGATACCAGGTTGAAGACCCATGGGGAACTATTCCAGGCCTCCAAGGCATGGACAGCAGGACCTTCCTTTTGGTCTATTGGACCAGACACTTGTGATGGTGTTGGGATATTATTCTCCAGCTCTGATTTTAGAGTATCCAGATTGGTAGATATTTTCCTGGTAGGGCCTTGTTGTTGATTTTCATATAAATCCGAAAGGTTTCGGATGATTGGGATTTACGCCTCAAACCAAGGCACAGAGGGTTTCCTTTTCATCTAATTAAGCCCTATCTTTTACGCCTAGATTACTTTTATGGGTCGAGATTTTAATTGCGCTACATCAAACGGATCGAGGCCTACAAACTTCTAAGATGTTTTGTGACTCTATAGCTTTAAATACTATAGTTTCATGGCTAAGCTTGTGGATGCATATAGATATTTCCACAAATCGGGTGGGTCTACTTTTTAAGGGTCCTTACACACCAGGATAGATTTTCTTTTATCTAAGGTTTTGATTTTACTTTTCTTGTAAAATGGTGGCTACTAATTCTCAGATCATGTTGCTTTATGTGCCTCCTTTCCTGGGCCTCAGCCCGAGATGTAAGAAAGCCAGTTAGCGTCTCAATGATTCCTTACTTAGTGACTCTTTTCTCAAACTCTGGCACAAAGAGTTTTAGCTCGTTGTCTGTAATTGACTTCTATGACACTGGGATAGACTGGTGGAGGCCTCCAAGCTGAGTTGGAAACAGTTTTTCAGAAAACTGCGTAATAAACAAAATACTAAATATTTGTCCTATTTAACCTTAAGGCATCAGTTACAGCATTTATTTTCTTTAGCCAGCTCCACTAATCATGATTTTAGTTCTCAAATTAGCAAAATCAGTGCTCAAATGAGGATATCTCAGTATAATCGAGCTGACTCATTAGGTCAGGAGGCGCTGCTTTGGCACCCATATTACTAAAGGTTGTTTAGATCCCTTCAAGGCCTGTAAAGATAGAATTGACACTAAATTAATCACCTCTCTATTATCTCAGTCCGGGAATTACTCAAGAAACCCGAAGATTTGCTTCACTGTGTTGAAAATCACGTTTTTAGTATGTTCGTACTAAACTGACCTTGTTAATGCAGATCACTTTCTTCAATCATTGTCCTTACCTCAACTTTCTGATTCTGATCAAGTCAAGCTTTCTTCTGATATTACTGAACATGAAGTATTAGCTGCTATTACTAGTCTGAATCCACATTCTGCCCCAGGGTCAGATGGACTGACCCCGCATTTTTATAAGACTTTCTCTACTGATCTTGTTCCCATGTTAACTGTCCTTTATAACGAGATGTTACATTGTGATGCTTTAACTGCTTCCATGAAAGAAGCATTGTTGATTTTACTGTTTAAAAAGAAAGGGGATCCTTTTGATCTAAATAATTGGAGACCAATTAGTTTGTTAAACGTTGACTACAAGATCCTTGCCAAAATTCTCTTGTCCAGAATGATTACTTTTGCATCACATATGATTAGTCCGACACAAACTTGTGGTATCCCAGGCAGACATCTTTCTGATAATCTTATTTTATTGAGAGAAATATTCGCTTAGGAGAACATATGCTGTCACTGGTGGATTATAAGTCTGACCAAGAAAAGGCTTTGATAAAGTTTCCATGAGTTCTTATTCCTAGTTCTGGCGGCTTTTGGGTTTCCAGTGTGCTTTTTCCTGGCTTCGTTTGTTATACAGAGATGTAGTGATACATCCTAATGTTAATGGCTGGATTGGTCATCTATTTCTCTAGCCTGTGGGGTTCATCAGGGTTGCCGCTTAGTCCCCTATTGTATAATTTTTATATAGATACCCTTTTAAGAGCTATTTTCTTTGCCCACAGATTATTGGATTGTTTTGTACTCCTTCTCTTTACCCTTAAAACATTAGCTTATGCTGATGATTTAGTTTTGGCTGTGGATTCTTCCACAAAGCAAGAGGCTATTGTTCAGGTTCTTCTAGACCTTTTCTTCCAGTCTCAGGCTCTAAAATAAATTTAAAAAGTATTCTGTACCACTAGGGCATACCTCCTTCCCAGTGCAGGCCTCTATGCCGGAGTTTCTGTTTTACTGCAGCTTTTTCATATTTAGGCATTTTTTTTGGCCGAAAACATGCAATATATAATTGGAATCTTGCTCTACAAAAAGCAGATAATGTGATTAATGGGTGGAAATGGCATTTAATCGGGAAGAAGAAACGGGTTGTGCTTCTTAAAACTCTGGTCACACCGATCTTTTTACATCTCAGTTATGTGTTCCCACCACCTATTTCTTTGTTTACCAGACTAACTGGACTTTTTTTCAAGGGGTTGTGGGGATCTAGGTTAAACCCCATTAAAAGGAATTTCACATACAGGCCGCTCAAAGAAGGTGGAATCAGTATGGTCCACCCTGTTGTTTTTATAGCCTTTTTTAATTATAATTATGGGAAGGCTCTGAAACCTGGGGATGCTTTTTGAAACCCTATTTTTAGCATGGTTATCCCTTTGCCTTGATAATTGGCATGCTCGTTATAAGGTGTTATTTCTAAACCCGACTGATCCCTATTTATGGAAAGAGAGTTTTAAGATGGCCTTAACCTGGTGTCTTCATCCTCAGGACTTCTGTATATTATCTAGATCCATGTTATATGAAAGACTTTGGAGGTTGGAGGCTCAGGAGGAGATTGTTTTTCCATCTTGTCCCCTGTACATCTCCCTGGGTACTCCATCAACTTCAAAATCATCGGTTACCACCATATTTATGGATATGATTTGGCTGAGTAACTATGATAGATTGGGGGTCAATAACAATCATAAGCACAAAGCCCTGTCTTTGAGTACTGCCTAGAACTTCTTGCCTCCATATTTTGAAACTCAGCAACATTTATTTTGTGAATGTCCTTTTCTTTGGAAATTTGGTTCTACTTTAGCTACTAATTGGTCAGAGCCTCTGTTGTCTTCACTTTCTTATGAACATGTTATGTTTTGCACTAATGACCTGCTCAATAGAAAATATCATGTCGATAATTTGTATATAACCTTTGCTGTTGTTCGTTATTATTTATGGCAAGCAAGATGTCTGTTAGTGTTACACCAAAAAACTATTTCGATCTGTGAAGTTCTTTGTAATATTCGTGCAGCTTTGTGTTCTGTTAAAAAAAATGATTTTTTACTTCCTTCTACTTCTCAAGCTGTATTGTTGTGGCAAAATTGTGATAACTTTTTCTGTTGATCTGGATTTGATCTGTTTTTTTGATTATTAACATATGTTGTGTTATTTTTCTGTAATGAAGCCCACTTTATTACCAATAAAATTCCCCTACTCTTTTCGATAAGTGCCATGGGATCTTTAACATCCACCTGAACTACCACCAATCCAGGCAGATGGGACCTCGGTTTAACGTCGCATCCGAAAGATGGCACCTCAGAAGTGCAGCACCCCTCTCATGCTGCACTACAGTGTCAGTACTGGGATATTAACCCAAGTGCCAGATGTGGGAACTGAACCCACAGCCCTCTGATCTCCCGGCCTCAGAGGCGAGTGTGCTACCTACTGAGCCACTGACACTGATACTATGACACTGCATGTGCCTGCTCACCATGGGTACCTTCCAGAGACCAACAGTGGACACCACAGGCATAACCCAGTCGGACGTGTCACGCCACCTCACCCAATTCCTCAGCGTACTGCTGCTACATGCTGTGGAGTACATCCATTTCCCCAGCACGCCGGTGGAATGCAAAGCAAACATACAGGAGTTCCACAGGGTAGCATGTATGCCTGGCATGCTAGGGGCAATAGACTGCACCCATGTGGCCATCCGCACACCACCTGGTCCCGAAGGGGACACATATATCAATCAGAAGGGCTATGCAAGCATCAACTACCAGGTGGTGTGCAATGCCAGGGGATGCATAATCAATGTCTGTGCCACACACCCTGGGGGAGCACATGATGCCTTCATCTAGCACCAGTCAGCACTGTGCCACAGATTTGAGAGTGGGGACATCCCCACTGGCCACTTAGTGGGTGAGTATGCAAACCATGCAGAAAAACATAGAGCTTGGGAGGGACATAGGCAGAGGTGACATGAGTATTGGCCTAGATGGCCCAAGGTAGAGCGACGCTGATCACCAAACTAACCTCCACCCTCTACACACAGGTGACAGTGGATACCCACTCTGTGCCTGGCTGCTCACACCATACCAGCGGCCAGCGGGCCCATCACAACAATGCTACAATGAGGCACATGCCACCACACGCAATATCATCGAGTGGGTGTTCGGGATGATGAAGGCACGTTTCCATTGCCTGGACACATCTGGCGGTGCCTTACAGTACAGCCCCTCAAAGACCTGCGGGCTATTCCTGGCCTCTTGCATCCTGCACAACATGGCCAATGACTGTGGGATAGCTGTACAGGTCAAAGAGGGGGAAAGCAATGGGGTCGATGAGGACGCTGGTGAAGATGGTGATGGGCAGCCCCCCTTGGGTGATGGGACCCCTGACTGATCTGGCTGGCACAGCTGCACTGGGACACCATCACAGAGGAGCACTTCAGCCAACCCAGGTAAGTCATGGGGCCACGTGCAACCACCAGTGGCAAAGG
Source organism: Neoceratodus forsteri (assembly GCA_016271365.2). Lineage (NCBI taxonomy): Eukaryota > Metazoa > Chordata > Ceratodontiformes > Ceratodontidae > Neoceratodus > Neoceratodus forsteri. The sequence goes on from CM028132.1 coordinate 1,322,349,465, forward strand.
CACAACCCACAAGCACACATGGACAAACACCACGGGTGCATGCTGTCAAGGGAAGTGGCCGAGCATGGAACCACATACACCGCAAGGGATGGGCAAAGTCTAACATGGCACGTGGTCATACACACACACACATACCCCACATGACATGCACAAAGGGTAGGAGACACGCTGACCCAGACCACCACCCCTAGCCACACACACGTCCATAGACCACCACGCCCACTGCCTGCCATTGTGCATGTGTCAGACGCTGGGCACCACTGCACAGTAGTGGACAGTGCAACACAGGCATCATCATGCACATGCCTCAGCAGACAGCAGCCAGGAGGGTGTGCAGATGGAATGTGTGTGTGCGTGCAGGGCCGGGTACCTCACCAGTGCATTGCCCGCTGAACAACACAATGCACACAGGGCAGCATCAGACAGTAGCCGTGCTGGGAGACAGGTCAATCACATGCCACAGTGCCATGACTGCCACGGACATGTGGGCAGCCCTGCTGAGACCCGCCAACAGTGGCAGGCTGACCAATGCCCTCATGGAGTGGCACCGATGGTTCCCCAGGGGTTCCACTGCGTGAACGCAACCGTGCTCATGCAGGGGTCTGCAGCACATCGAACATGCCTGCGCCAGGTGTGCTCGGGATGCCCACAGCTGAACCCGGTGTCGACAAGGAGGGTGTCGCATGACGCCAGGAATGGGGGTTGGACATTGCACTGCATGATGTCTGCGACGCATGGGCAAATAACTGTGTGCCCATTGTGGCCATGACAGCTGTGAATGCCTGTGTCTACCTGTCAATGGCAGCAGTCACATCCTCCCACAACCAGTCCATCCCTGCCAGAAGCAGAGAGGTGTCTCTGCTGCGCCACTCCTCTGCCTGGTGCAGAGCCACACTGAGTGCATCAAAAGCCATCACAAGCCGCATCTGCTGATTGACTGATGCTTGGAGTATGCGGGTGTGCTCATCTAAGATGTCATCTGCCTGATCGGCATGCTGTCCCTCATGGTGTTCATGGCCCTGATGGTCATCACCCCTTGAGGGTGGGTGCTGCATACCAGGGCCAGGTGTGGGCATGTCCACAGGCAGTGCACTGATGCCACCCCATGACACTGTACCCCCATGGCCATTGGCTGCCTGCTGATACTGCCCCTCTGGCTGCCACTCTCCAGGGCTCAATGGTGCCACCGCAGTGGCCGCAACAGCCCCAATGTCCTGAACGCACACCAGTGCTGCCCCAGTGGTGCAGACAGACACAGGCTGGGACTGTGATGTCATGCAGGCCTCCACGGCAGCACCACCCACAGCCATGGCCTCGATGTCACCTGCTGTGTGGCCATCCTGTGGCCCACATGTCTCACTGCCCATGAAGTTAGCTCCATCATCATCAGTGACGGATCCGGCACAAGCCTGAGTCTCAGCATGCTGGCATCCATGGACACTGGCATGCTGGGACACGGGCAGGGCCTCCTCTGCACCTGCTCCACCAACATCAATCTGGATGTCCAGGTGGGCCCACCATCGCCCTGACCCCCGTATGCCTGTGGAGGTGGATGGGCCCTCCTCCATCTCCATGCTACTGCCCTCAGCGGAGAAGCCCACCACTGCTGACCCATGTAGACACACAGGAGCTGTAAGGGAAAAACAATAGCATTAATGTATGTGACCTACCCTGTTCCCCCCCACTGACAGACCAGCACCTACCATGCAGTGACGGGCTACCACCCATCTGGAATCCACCACCTGGAACACACTCGATGGCACAATGATGCATGCTGCCAGCAACCCACTCTTCTTGTGGGGTCAGGCATTGCACCTCCGGCTGTCCCCCACCGGTCACTGACTGTGCTGCCCTGATGGCAGCCAGCTTCTCTTTAATTCTCCGCCTGTCAGTGCCCATCTTCCTTTTGCACTCCTGCATGGAGTGCTGGTGGCTGTCAGGCAGGTTGACAGCAGGCGCCACCTCTTCCCATGCAGCAGCATGGGCCTGTGGAGTTCCCTGGCATCCGCTGAGCAGAAGCTCCTGGTCAAGGTAGGCCTCAAACAGGGCATCTGTCTCTGCCTTTGTGAAGTTTGGCCTCCTCTTCCTCCCACGTCTCTGTTCCTCTTCCTCCACCTCATGATCAGTCATGATTCCTCCTGTGAGAATGACAGGTGTTACCTGTGACTGTGCAGTCCCATGCATGTCTCAAACACCACAGTCCACACTCACAAACAGCATACAGCTCACCACAATAGACTGCAGTAACCGACTATGGCCAGTACAGCCCAATGTCGCATTTTTATAGAGCAACGCATGCAAATGAGGCGAGGCGCATTTCTAAGTGGATGCAAATACAGTGACTGCGTCATTGAATGACTGATTAGCTGATTTGCATATGCCAGCTGAATATCGCGCTGTTGCGCTTTGCGCAATTGTGTTGAACGTGCTGAGCCAAGGGCACAGTTCAGTGACATGCATGGTACACACCTAACTGCACATGCCCGGGTTGATGATGCAGGCACCTGCCGTGCTGCTGACGTGCTGTGCATGGGACACAATGCAGAGCATGGTGACCATTGTGCAGTGGTGCTACTGCGCTGTTCATATATATGGCGCTGTGGCACTGGGGCATCATAGGCGCACTGGGGCAACAGCACTGTAGACTGCTACAGGAGGTGGCACACTGGCATCCAATCATGCTACACGCATTGGGTTCCAATCATGCTGTGGCTGTCCGTGCGCCAGAGACCCTTGACCCTGTGCCTGACCTTTGCCCCCTAGGCACCATGCATCAGGCATGGGTGCACCACTATCGCGCTGTTCAGGGACAGCATGATAGGGAATGGCAGTGCTGTACCATGCAGCATCTGCATGTGGCAGAACCATGGCCAGGTAGGTGCCCCATCCATACACTGTTATCGTCCATACGGGTATCACGGTTGCATTTGTCCGGCACATGGGGGGGCCGTCCAGTGTTGGCCGTGGTGGCGGTATCGGGGTGTGGGGTGGATGGGTATGGCTGTGTGGGATTGCACACACATGGGGGCGGGGAACTTTGCTACTGGACTGTACTGATGTTCCTCTCTCCATGTTTGCACCTTAGGGCGAAGAACACAGACAGGCGAGGGAGCGGAGGTGCCGCCTGAAGGAGCAGCAGGGCTGAAGGTGTGCAGCAGCACATGGACCAGCCTGATGATGGTGAGTGCCTTACATCCATGATTACTATTGCATGCTGTATAACTGGGCGGGCAGCAGGGCATGGCCACCATCCACTGACACCACTGCCATGCACACAACTTGTTACAGTCAGCACTGTCCAGTGGCACTGCATGTATGGGAGTGCATCAATGGTGGTCCATGCATGCACCAGGCACATGGCTGTGGCACTGTCTTCACACCGCATAGCCAAGTCATGGTACGGCCATGGTGGTGCTGTGCTGGACATGGGCGGTGGGTGTGTGCAGTAGCCCACATGGCTGTGGCTGCCTGGGTAGGCAGGTCTTGTGGACATGGTCACTGTGGGTGGTCTCACACCATCACAGGGGTGTGGCACATGGCTGTATGCCATGCAAAATGGGTGGGCTGCAGGGGGCTGGACAGTCACACTTATTGACTCTGCTCCCTCATCCTAGGTGGACAGTGACTCCACATGCTGGAGAGAGGTGAGCAGGAGCTGCTCCAGGTGGCAAGGGTGATCTTGGAGCTCTTGCAGAGGATGGACTGCCATGGGGTGAGGAGGAGGAGGAGACGACATAGGCGCCATGTGGAGGAGGACTGGGGCACACGATGAAAACTCCATGCCCCTACTAACACCTTCCCTTCCTGGACCCACCCTCACACCCCTTCTTCCCTCTCCCATATGTTCACCCCTGCCCCTTACCCACCCCCACCTGGTATGTGGCCCTTCCCCCCCTTGTAAATACTTGTGCATAGTTTTTGTTACTTCTTTTGAATATATGCATTTTGTTATGACAACTGTGGTGGTCTCTGATTTGCAGTGGGCTACAGGTGCTCAGCTGCAGTGGTGTGCATGGCGTCAGGGGTGGTGCACGCATGGGCGTGTGTGTGTGTGCATGTGTGTGTGTGTGTGTGTGTGCAGAGGTGACCCACCTATGGTGTGGGCAGGGGGATAAGTCACTGTCTGTGGTTTGTGTGTTGTACTCTGTGCACTGGATGCCTGTGTGCAGTGGTCCACGGTGCCTGCACTGTGTGCATGGCACCCCTGTCAGGCCGTCCATGGCCTGTGCAGCTGACACCCTTGCATGTCTGTGATATGCACGGTCTGCTGGCGTGTCAGTGGTGGCTGTCCATGCTGGATAACAGCTGTACCCGGCACAATGCCAGGTTGCCTTCCATCACCAGTATGGTGCACGTCTGCCTCCGGTGGCACTGTGACCTCCGCTGTTGTTGTCCCCCCTCCATGCTGTCGCTTGTGTCTGTTGCAGGAGATGTGCTCCAGTGTCTGTCACCTGCTCGGCAGCATGCTGGTGGCATACAGCTTCATGGTGCCTGCGCGGGGTGGCTGGCACACCTGTGCAATGTAGGGGTGCTGGCCATGTGTACATGTCAGCCGTGGCTACACGCCAGTGGCTTGGTTGACCTGCTACTGTGTCCCTGTGTTGGTGTGCCCTTGGGTATGGGTGGGTGTTTGTCCATGCATTGTGTTGCATCCTGTGTGGTGCATGCTTCCATGCAACACTGTGCGTGTCTGTGCTGGCTGCTGTGGCCAGAGCTGTGATGGGATGTGTTCTTGGGAGGGTGTGCAGGGTGCTGTACCACTGGTGGTGGGGTCCAGGGCATGCCCTGTCACATGTGGGGTACCTCGTGTGGCGACGCATGGTCGGTCTCTCAGCTGTGCCTCGGGGGGATGTGCAGGGTGGCACTGTGTATGCTGTTGTTGCATTGCTGTCTGATGCCGCCTGCAGCAGGGTGCACATGGTGGGGCTGCCTTGCATGGCTCCATGGTGCACAGGGTTGCATTGTCAAAGTGGGGGTGGTGGCATGCATAGGGTGTCCTGCACTGTTGGGCACTACTCCTGGGAAGGGTGTATGGTGATTGTGGTGCAGGGTGTGCTCTGCATTGGTGGGATGATGTGGCACGGGGTGGTCAGCCCTCCTTGTGTGCCAGTCACAGCTTGCTAGTGGGTGTGCTGGGGCACCATGGCTCGGCTGTGGGTTGGTTGCTGGTATCCGTGGGCTGGTGGTTATTCCAGCTCTCCCCCGGTTGCGCAGTGCATGGGGTGTGGGGGACGATGTCTTTTCTGCTGTGTGCTCCTCTGCCCACCTGCGGCATGGGTGGTGGGCACCTGCATCCCTGGTTGTGCTGTTGCATTTACTGCCCTGCTGCAGGGGGCGTCCCTGGTTGCACTATGGCGCATCTGGACTGCTCCGCTGAGCATTCCTTGTTGCGCTATTGTGCATCATATATGCACAACTTCACATCCCTGGTTGCACTATGGTGCAGATGGTGTGATATTCAGTTGTCTGCCATAGGCACATCGTGGTCTGTGCAGTTTTTGAATATTGCGCTTCTTCCGCATGGGCGCAGTGGACTTGCGCTTGCTCCTGCTGTTGCGCAATTTTTGGGCACAGTTTGAATATCTGGGCCTTAGTACCTAACTGTCTGATGTTCCCACAACAATCCTGACAAGTGACTTTTTGATGATTCATGATGTCAATCAAGGAGGATCCAGCCTGCACTGCTTTACTGATGCCCAAAGAGTCTACGGTGCCAGTTTCAAGGGGGGAAAAAGACAAATTACTACAGCCAAGCCACTGAAGGACTTTCATAGCCCAGAAGAAGTAAGTATCACCAATATTTTTACAGTTAACAGGAAAAGAAGACCAACCTCTACAATTAACCAGAAATTTTAATATTATTTTAATTAGTCTAGTTAATCATTTTAATATTTTAATTTGGCTTATCTGGGGAGGTAAAATAGGTATTAGTTAACTTAACTTTTAACTACAAAACCTTGGGTATATAGTTAAGCTTAAATTTAAACAAAAAGAATACATTTTACATGCTATGAAGAATGAAAACAAATCTTATACAGAAATATAATCTGAGACGCTAATGTAATGAGTTTGCATGTTGTTATACAAGAAGGTTATGCTAGATGCAAAGCATGCTGAAAGCATAGTTTATAGCTGATACCTTTTATGGTATTGAATCTTGTTTATTTCTTGATTTTATTGTTCATTTGCTAAAATATTTTATTTGTTTTGTTTTCTTTGTGTTTCATTTGGTTTTCTGAACCCTCTGTTGTTGTTGTTGTTTATAGTTTTTATTGTGTTTACAAGGTATATTTAGAATAATTACGGATATTTAGAATTTGTGTATTCGTTAATAAAGTTTATTTTGCATATTTCTAAGTGTGGCAGAAATGTGTTTCACCATTATCTAGAACTGGGAAGATAGGATAATATCATATTTGATTTTTATAATTATTTATGGTAATTTGGAAAATATTTTGGGGGTAAGGCCTGAGGTGAATCCAAGTGCTGTATTATAAAAAAGTAATATTATAACCTATTGTTATGACAAAATGATCCCCTGAAAACCATACTGCCCATGGAGTACCAACTTGTGCTTCCATGAATATCTTGGAGACACGTTGGGGAACATGAATCTGAAATTTCAGTCTAATGTATGCAGAAATTGCAACATTATGAGCCATTTTCTGTGATAGTTTAAAATGCATTATTTCTATGGACAGTAAATGCTGTTTGTCAACCATCATATTCAATCACCCCTAGAAAACAATTTTTCCCTTGGAGTACCAGTTTGTGCTTCAAGGTGTATTTAGAGGACAACTTTGTGAACACGATTCTGAAATTTCTGGTGACAGTATGCAGAAATGCCAAAGATAGGAACCATTTTCTGCTATAGTTTAAAATGCTTTGTTTCTATGACCCTTCAATGCTGTTTTTCAGCCATCACATAAAATCACCCTGGAAACTCACCTTTTCATTGGAGTATCATATTGTGCATCCAAAGATATTTAGGGGACACCTTGGGGAACATTATTCTGAAACTTCAAGTGACAGTATGCAGAAATGCAAAAGTTAGGAGCAATGTTCTCTGACAGTTTAAAATGCATTGTTTCTATGGGCCCTGAATACTGTTTGTTAGCCATCACAATCCCCCTTGAAAACCAACTTACTCTTGGAGTACCAACCTGTGCAACAGTTGAATTTAAGGTACGCCTTGTTGAACATGATTCTAAAATTTCAATGTAATATATGCAGAAATGTTGAAGTTAGGAGCCTTTTCCTTTGATAGTTAAAAATGTATTGTTTCTATGGACCCTGACTGTTGCTTATTAACCATCACATTAAATCACCCCCCAAACCATTCTTCCCTAGGTGTACAGACTTGTGCTTCCATGGATATTTAGGGGACACCTTGGGGAACAGCATTTTGAAATTATGTCAGAAGTATGCAGAAATGTCAAAGTTTGGAGCCTTTTCTATGATAGTTTAAAATGCATTTATTTTTATGGACCCTGAATGCTGTTTGTCAAACATCACACTATATCCCCCCTCAACAACCTTCTTTCCCTTTGAGTAACAACTTGTGGTATTTGGGGGCACCTTAGGGAACATGATTCTAAAATCTCAGTTAAAAGTTCATTGAAACATCAAAGTTAGAGGCCATTTTCTGTGATATTTTATTAATATTATTATTATTATTCTGTACTGTAGTTGTCTAAAAGCTTGCTGTCAGGATCCTTGCTTCCTTTATAATAGTGTCAGTCTGAAATACACAAGTTGAAGATGCCATTTTAATACTGGGAATAGACTAAAATTCCCTTATACTGCAAATGTATTATTATTATTGGTACTCACTTGGTGCTGCATGACATTCCACCCTCTGTCGTGTAAGTCTACGTAGTGGTTCCCTTCAAAGGAGGTGATAGTAGCAATGGTTTGCCATCTGGCAACATTGTCTGATGCACCCACTGTTGATTGCCCTCCCTCATCTAGGCACTAACCTCAGGACCACAGTCTTTCCTTAAGCATCCTATAATAACGTCATATTTAACATGGCTGTCCTAGTCAGTGCATTCAGTGCATAATAGAGCAGTAATATGTTGCATGAATTGTACTATTCTCAGGCTTGTTCCACTCATCACCCACTTGCAATGAGTGGTGCAGTGAACAACCAACCCTGAGGACCCAGGAACCCCATTACAAAGTGGATTGATGGCTTTGGCAGTCTTGCTTCAGCCATGTTTCAAATACCTGTTCTACTTTATGTATTGTGCTTCATGTTTTTCTTTTGTGGGATATACCTTTCCTAAAGGGGGAATCGTATGGTGTGCAGATATGTAATGCTAATATTAATAGCTTCAGTCTTCAGTCATTGCCAAGCTATGCATTACAATACTGAGGACATTAAATCATCTATTTATTATAATACTCACATCACTTTTTTTCAATAGGCATTTAAGCGTACAGGTACAGTACCCTATTTGGACTCATGATAACTACCTCCCCCTGGTTATGTGCAGTTTGCCATTGTTTTCAGTTTTTAAATTTACCTTTCCTATAGGGAAGATCATATATGTGTCATATTGTCATGTTCTTATTAATAGGCTTAATTTTCACACTTCTCCCCTTTTTTGGTTAATGGATATCTTGTGCATGACATACTGTAATCTAAAATCTCTAATATTGAAATCAGTTTTCTAAACAGGCGTATAAAGTATAAGCGTATAAGGGTACATGTACAGTATTTTATCTAGTCAACCTGAAGCAGTCCCCTCCCCATCCCCACTAACATTCCACTCTGTTCTGTGATGTACTTTGGGTTGGACATCAAATTTTCATAAAGGTTTTATGCGAAAAAATATTTCTGTACCAAAGCACTATTTCTCTCTGGCCATGCTGAAATCTAACCTGTAAATTGTCCTAAAGCCACTAACCATGTCATGCCTGTGCTATCCAGTCCACTATTTTCAGAGTCTTCAGGTCTGTGGACCAGTTATTAATACTGTATCTGAATAAGGTGTCAACTATTTTGCTCCGAACTGAGATGTTGTCATGGTGACAAGGTGAAAATTAATGTGCTGAAGGTTGTAAAGTGCACATCATCCTAATTCAATGTTAACAAACAGGAACAGGATTTTCTTTCTGATCAGAGTTCCTTTTCTATACCACAGAAAATTCAAAAGTTATGCCTGCATAGGGCTGCAGTGCCAGTGGCAGAAATCTGTGGGAAGGCATGGCCTTGGGTGCGTCCCCATTCCTCCCAGAAACACTTAAAGAAATGTGCACAGAACAGATTTTTAACATCTGTTTAGCATATGGGAACAGTGTGTGTCAAGTAGTGAACTATATTTTGGTGCTTATGCTTACTGGCACAGTACATTACATGTCTGCAGTGATGTGCAGGCTGCAGCTTTTCAAAATTATGTGTTTTTTACAGTATCAGCACCTCTTTTAGGGCTTTATAAAAGTGCTGCTTATTTTGCCAGACAGTATCATTTCAGATCATCCAGTCTCTCAGGAGAGAAAAAAACATCAATGGTGGAAATAGCTTGGACATTATGGCCTTCGATGTATCCCCTTTCCTCCCAGGAGCACTTAATGAAATGTGCACACAAGACATGTTTAACATCTGTTTAGCATACAGGGGGAAGTGTGTTTAATGCAATATACTGTATTTTGATATATATACTTACATGCACAGTGTGTGACGTGCATGGTAATGTGCATAATGTAGTACATGAAAACTGTGATTATTTCTATACAGTATCAGCACCTGCATTAGGGCCATATAATAGTGCTGCTCATTATTGATGCATAATTCCTTTTCACAAAATTCAAACTCTCAGAAGAGAAAAGAAACACCAGTGGAGGAACTCTATGTGAAACCATGGCATTGGATGTGCTCCCCTTCCTCCTGGGAGCACTTAATGAAATGTGGCATCTCTCCTGTATTTTATACATACTACTGTGTACTGTGTGGTATCATGAGGGTTGCTTTTATTGAAATATTTCACAGCGTAATACATTTCACAGTGCAGTACAGTGGCCACTACATTTTAACATTGTAATATTTCAATATGGATGAAAACATCATAAACATAATTACACAACTAGTAGGTACTATATCTTACAAAACAAATGGTCACAGGAAAACAGAATTCAAAAAATAATACAACATAGTACAGCATAGTGTGTTATTCACAATTCTGTTGTGCATTCTAGCTTGGCAGCCATGACAGGTGACACTTTATGCAAGTGTGAAATGTAATGTTTTCAGTGTCTTTTTACTATCTTCCAGAATTGCTTTTTTATTTTTTTATTTTTTGTTTATTGAAGTCTCGGATTAACCCTTTGAGGACAAGCTCATTACATGGGTTTCATGTCAGTGTATACAAACAATATTGACATTGTACAGATAGGTATGAACAATATAAAACAAATTTTACAAGAATGGTAATAGCTAGTAGAAAGGCACAGTGCTGACATTATACAAGATAGGTGTGAACAAAATAAAACAGGCTTTATATGGATGGTATAGCAAGTAGAAAGGCACAATCATAGGCTATGAACATTCGCCGGTGTCACTTCTGAACTTAGGCAGTAGCTGAAGGGGAGGCAGAAGAACAGAAAAAACAGTTGTACAAGGAAAGTTATGGGTAGAAGGACAGCTCAAGCATAGGCTGTGAACAAAAGCCTGAGTCAATTGAGCAGGCTTAGACAGTAGCAGAAAGAGAGATAGAAGGTGAACAGGCAGGGCAATTGGGTGGGTGAACCTAAGGATAGAACCCATTGGGTAAACTGAGGCAGGAAGAAAAAGGGTGTAGGAGGGTGGGAACCAATTGCATGGCAATAGGGGGAAGGGGAAGGAGTGGAAATCCAGGACAGTGGTGTTACAGGATGGGTCATGTGAGATTGGAGGGAGGATAGGAGAGATCACAGGAAGGAGGAAGGGGATGGCTGGTGGTGTCTGAGCACATGTGTAGGCAGGTGGGGGAGGGAAGAGCAAAGGAAAAGTGCCAGGCACTATGGGGCAGGAAGCAGAGTAAGAATGAATCAGTGACACTGTAGATTGTGAAATTTGTCACTGGAAGCAATTACAACTAGCATTCGCTTTTAGCTGTTGTCTCAGCCTTCTTTTAAACAGTCCGATTGAGGTTAAGGTTGTGATGTCAGTGGATAGTGAGTTCAGCCAGCCTGTGGCTTGATAGGCAAAAGACCTTTGACCCAAGGAAGTGCAGCAGTGGAGAATTTTGAAAATTCAGCTCTTGGAACTGCGGGTGCAGTGACGATTATCTTTGGAAGTAAGGAGGTTCTGTACCCCGGAGGGGCATCAGGCCTAATCTGGCTTTTAATGCCAATAGACATGATTGGTACTGAAGTCTGCCTGAGAACTGTAGCCAGTTTGTTTGGGCATACAGGTCACATGTATGGGTCAGCCGGGTTGCTCCTGTGACAAGCCGACAGGCTTTGTTTAAGGCTACTTTTATCCTGTGTAGGGCAGTGTCTGTGGCTGAACCATATATTATCAACCCATAATCAATGAGAGTCACTAGAGAACTGTGCATAGCTAGCTTGAGGGCCTCTGGTGTAAGGCTGTGCTTATGCCGATGTAGTAGTCCAAGCAGTGTATTAACGGCCTTAGTGACTTTGTCAATGTGGAGGTCGAAAGTCATAGTACTAGCCAGTGTGACCCCCAATTATTTGAAATGTTGGACAAGCTCCAGGGGAGTCACTATCCCGTAAGTGATAAGAAGTCAATATAGGCCACACCAACAAGTAGACCTTGGTCAAGGGAATTGTGAATATAACTAGTAAATTCAAGCAGTGCTGTTGTGGTACTGCGGTCCTTTCTAAACCCATGTTGCTGCAGGCATTGTAGCTGATACTTATCTAGGCATTCACTGAGCTGATCAGCTACTATTCTTTCAAGAGCTTTTGAGAGAGGTGGTAGAATGGAGATTGGGCAATAGTGCCCACAAAGGGACCACTCTTCGCTTTTGAAAATTGGAGTCACTACCGTGGATTTCCACATGTCAGGGAAGTGCGAGTACCTGAGAGAGACATTGAGAATATGGGTGAGAGGAGCCAGTATGTCATCCAGTGTCAATTCGATAAATTTCAGGTCCAAGGTATCACTGCTGTACCTGGATTTACACCAATGATTTGTTGCTTAGTCTGTGTTTCCTCTTTTTCGCCTGATGAATGATTTCATGGCATGCCATGCTATCTCAGTAAGATTTAAATCAGGAGACCGGGTATGGCAAATAAAAAACTTACTGTACATAAAAAAGGACCAAATTTACAGTATACTTTTTTTTTGTTACTGTAGCTGTCGTTCAGTGCAGTACTTACTCTGGTGGTGTGCTGACCCAATTATTTCCAGCAGCTGCAATGCATTATGTTTAGGATAATTGTCTTGAAACACTCAATGTCCATGTGTATATTTTATCCTTATGTATTTCTGCACTGCTCCCATAATGATATGTTCCTTGAAGAATTTTCCATCCATGGTTCTTGTGGTCGTAAGTCAAATGATGCCGTTAACAATCGTTGACAGTTTAATGGTTTATGAAACTACAGTTTAGCATTACAGACCCTCAGAAATGCACAGTGGACCTCACCTATGGTTGGATATGCAGCCCCAAACATGAAGCTTTAGTTACTGCTTTGGCTTCAGCTTCATGGAGTCCATGCCCCTTTTATAAAACACCATGGAAGTAACTTGCTCCAAATACACTGTCATTTCATTATAAAAAATGATGTCTAAAAATATCTCCTTGTTCTTTATCAATGTCCTGGCCTGCTTCAGTCTCTTTTCTTTGTTTACCTTCCTTATCATGGGGCAAAACTTTTATTAAAAAACAGATATCTTATGAGATGCAACTTATGAGGCTAACACAGTATAAGGTACAGTTTTATCATAGTGATATCTAGTTCTATGGTGGCCTTTCTGTACCTGTCCATATATATGTTCCATATTTGCTTGACAGAAGAGGCAGATGCCACTACCCCATGTTTGGCAGCAAGACATTCAACAGTTTCCCTTACAGTAGTCTTATCATCCTCGGTGGACATGCTGTTCACAAGTAGCATTGTTTCCCTGTGTGTAGAAAGGAAAAAATCAAGTAAAGGACTTTACTACAATTATGATAGTAAATTATTGTAGGTACATTTATAATACTACACTACATTAAATAGTATAGAGTCAGAAGAAGCCATTAAATAGTATAGAGTCATTAAATAGTATAGAGTCAGAAAAGGTCAGTAGAGGTTTCAGAAAGGACATAGAGTAGAGGCTGTCCAGAGGAGGGCAACTAAAATGATGCAGGGTCAACATCATCAGAAGGTACTGAACTTCAGGAGGGCTGATTTTGTCAAAATGGGAGCATGCCTCTGAAAAGCACTAGCAAACAGGCAAGAAGGTGGTGTGGAGCAATAATGGGAAAACATCAAAACTGCCATCACAGAGGCAACAAGCCTTTGTATGAAGCAAATAAACAAATCAAAATGAAAGAAAAACACTATGGTTCTCAGAAGTGGTGGGAAAGGTAAGGGAGAAAAAGATAGCATTCAGGAAGTATAAGGAAACACAGAAGAAGCAGAACAGAGAATTGTACCAGTTACAGCAGAAGGAAGTGGGGAAGGCAGCCAGAATAGGAAAGGTTCAAACAGAGAAAAAGATAGCCAACTCAGTTAAGAAGGGAGATAAAACCTTTTATAGATACATTAGGAAGCAAAGAAACACTAAGGCAGGGATACTGAGGCTAAATAAAGAGGAAGGTGGCTGGGCAGAGAACGACAGTGAAAAAGCAGGGATACTGAACAAATACTTCTGTTCAGTATTCACAATGGAAAAGCAGGGGAGATACCTAATCCAGTCAATAGAAGCACTCTGGATAGGGGGGATGATATTAGTCCTTTCACAGAAGGAAGGGTTCTGAAAGAACTCTTAAAATTGAAGGTGGATAAAGCAATGGGGCCTGATGGGATTCACCCCAGAATTCTAAAAGAACTAAGGGAAGAACTAGTAACACCACTGACTACCCTTTTTAATAAATCATGGGAGGATGGCATGGTACCTGAGGACTGGAGGAGGGGGAGGAGGGCGGATGTGATTCCCCTTCACAAAAGTGGGAGCAAGAGAGAGAGAGAGACAGGAAACTACAGACCTGTCAGTTTGACTTCAATGGTAGGAAAAATGATGGAATCACTTCTGAAAGAAGGAATTGTTGAGTACCTAGAGGCCAGTGGGGCTCAGGACCCAAGGCAGCAAGGATTCACAGCAGGAAGGTCATGTCAGACAAGTCTAATTGATTTCTTTGACTGGGTGACCAAAATAGTAGACCAGGGAGGGGCTGTGGACATGGCCTACCTAGACTTTAACAAGGCATTTGACAGAGTCCCACACAAAACATTAATAAACAAATTAGGCAGCCTGGGAGTGGGTCCCAGTGGTAGCCTGGGTAAAACATTGGCTGGACAACAGGACACCATGGGTAATAGTAAATGGGGTCTACAGTGAAGAAAGGGGGGTTACTAGTGGGGTACCACAGGGTTCAGTACTTGGGCCGGTCCTTTCTAATAAGTGACATTGCAGAGGGACTGGAAGGGAAAATATGTCTTTTTGCAGATGACACAAATATCTGCAACAAGGTTGATATGCAAGGTGGGGTGAAAGGATGAGAAGGAACTTGGCAAGGTTGGAGAAATGGTCAAATGTATGGTAGCTTAGATTCAACTCAAATAAATGCAAAGTAATGCATCTGGGAAACAAAAACCCAGGGGAAGAGTACACAATGGGGGATGAGATACTGACAACAACAAAAATGGAAAGGGACCTGGGGGTAGTGATATCAGATGACCAAGGCCACTGATTTACGGTGATTAAAATAATGAAATTCTGTTTTCAAGACTTCAGATTCCGGAATTGCACCGGTGATTGTTACTCTAATTTCTGGATTTTACCGGGATTCTGCTATCATTCTTTTAGTATGTACATAAATGATCAGAACTAAAGAAGGCTTACTACACAGAGCCTTAAATAAAGCAAATTGAAAATAGTACAGGAAGGAATTAAAAGAAAAACACAAGTTTTGTTGATTTACTGATCTGATATAAAATGGCAGATTCCATGAAATCTTTATTTTTACCGGTCTTCAGGCAGTCCAAATTCCGGAATTTTACCGGATTTTCCGGTAAAAACCGAAAAACAGTGGCCTTGCAGATGACCTAAAGGTGGGCCAGCAATGTGAGAAGGCAGTAAGGAGGGCTGGGGGGATACTGGGATGCATAGGGAGAGGCATCACCAGTAGAAACAGGAAGTTGTTGCCCTCTGTACAGACAGCTGGTAAGACCACATATGGAGTGTTATGTACAGTTCTGGAGACCCCATCTTTGCAAAGACATAGACAGGGTGGAGGCTGTCCAGAGGAAGGCAACCAAAATGGTGCAGGGTCTGCACCAGAAGACATATGAAGAAAGACTAAAGGAGCTTAAGATGTATAACCTCTAGGAAAGGAGGGAGAGGAGGGACATGATAGAAACTTTCAAATACCTCAAGGGAATCAACAAAGTCCAAGAGGGTAGCATCTTTCAGAAAAAGAGATGTGCAAGAACAAAGGGGCACAATTTGAAGATGGGGGGGCGGCTCAGAGGTTATGTGAGGAAGTATTTCTTCACAGAGAGGATTGTAGATGCATGGAATGGCCTTCCTGAAGAGGTCATGGAGTCAAAAACAGTGGGGGAATTCAAGAAAGCTTGGGACAGACATAAGGCAATTCTAGTGGGGTGTAGGAGGAAGTAGGCTGTTGGTTAACTAGGATCTGCAGCTTATCTGTTAGGTAGGGAAATGGGCAGACTAGCTGAGTCAAGTGGTCCTTATCTGCCATCAAATTCTATGTTTCTATGTTTTTATGTTTCTATATGAAGAAACAAAAGGATCTCAATGTGTACACCATGGAAGAAAGGATGGAGAGTGGGGATACTATTGAGACCTATAAATACCTCATGGGATTAAAAAATGTGCAGGAGTAAAGTATTTTTTTCAGAAAACAGATGCAAAAGAACAAGGGGACATGCATTGAAACTGGAGGGATCTAAATGCAGGAGCTAAGTGATGAAATACCTCTTCACGGAAGGAGTGATGGATGCCTGTAACAGTCTGCCAGCAGAGTTTGTGGACCAAAAGCAGTGGTGGGCTCAAGAATGCATGGGACAGGCACACTGCATAAGGGAGTCTTAGTGGGCACTGGGCAGTAGGGGGAGGGAGACCTAGAGAGCAAGTAGAGTCTGTGGTGACAATATGGATAGGGAAAAAATGAGCAGACTGGATGGGCTAAGTGGTCCTTATTTGCCTTCAAATTCTATGTTTCCGTTTACTAACAGTGCTATGCAGGTCAGCACCTGGTGCAGCTGGTAGTACATGGAACTGGGACAGTGTATTTCAGGTGTGCACTCAGCCCAGTATCCCTGACATAGATCCCAGTGCATTTCAGAAATACCTGGATCTTCAGGATGCTTTAACCATGAGCACTCTTTGGCCTCACTGCAGCGCTGATCTTGACTGGCATATTCACCATGCATGGTTGTCATATGAATGCAGAACATTTCTGTACCCTTTTTGGACTGGGCCTTGAGTGACTGCCCAAGCCAGTGCGTGGCCTGATTAATAGCTCATATCTGACAAGTAAACAAAACAGTGACTGAAATGACCTATGTGTATGGGGGAGGGGGGAGGAGGCTGGGGACTAATCAAGTGACTAAAGTGCATTCATAAATGTATCACCAGGAACAGATACCACCACCCGCTGTAAAGATATAGAGGATAATGGCTGTGAATCAGGTGATAACCACGCTGTAATCGCCTCAAGTGGTTGCTAAGGCAACTTGGTAAACCTCGAGAGCATAGCGCGAGAGGTTTTCTGTTTGCCTAACAACCATGAGAAGTGATTACATGTGTGGTTATCACCCAGTTCCCAGCCATTATCTTTTATAGTGTATGGTGAAAAAGCATTTAACTCTGTTTGCTCAGAAACCATGTCTATCTGTAACTCGTATAGATCTGCAGTAAAAATAGAAGCCTTTGGGATGGTTTTACACAGCAACATTTATTGACATTGCAGTTAATAATACTGATTGAGTAAGATGCCACAAAAAAAAAATCCTAATGTTAAAAAAATAATCAACTTTTAAATTTTTTTAAATGAGACAGTCAATTTCTATGCCAGGTTCAAGGGTTACGATTTTAAAAACAATCCAGTTGGTCACTGGTGGTCACGTGGTCAGGAAATCCTAAGGGTTATGGGATGCGACGTTGTGTCTTCTGGGGCCCAAACAAACAAGCTGAAGTTTACATTTAGCAAGCTTTGATCCAAGCAAGGTAATCACTCGTTGTTATAGTTCATGCTCCCATTTCAATCGCTAGTCTCGGTAAATGTAAACAGCCGGTAATGGAATGTGTTTTTTGAATTGTTTACCAAGACTGGCGGTTGCAATCTGTGGGGTTGGAATCTTGCTGCATTCATACATTCCTCTTTGTTATGCCACCAATTGGACATTCTAAAGTGTGGTTAACAACTTTTAGAATTCTGAACATTGGCATAACAAAGCTATGAGACTGCTGTTTATGGTGGTTAATAAGCGCTTACCATACATTATATCATAAATTACTGTTTAACATCTCATCATCTGCACTATGTATTTGCCAAGCTGTTACTTTTTATCATTTTGAGTCTGGACTGCCATTGTGAATGTACCCATTAAAAATGGAATAGGTGAATTCAACTTTGCCAGAATCCTCCTGCCCAGATACATAGCTAAGACAGGGGATATGACCAAGACCTACAAATACCTCAAAGAAGTGACTAGAGTACAGATGAAGTCTTTTTTAAATGTAAACAAGCACCAGAACCAGAGGGCATGCAATGAAGCTGGAGGGGGACTCAGTAGTGATGCTAGGAAGTATTTCTTCACTGAAAGAGTAGTAAATGCCTGAACTAGATTGTGGACAGAAGTGATGAAGTCAAAAAGAGTGTCAGGCTTCAAACATGCATGGGATCTTAGGGATATATTCCCGGGATATATTACATACCGTAGGAGGCAGGGAGGTGGGAGCTTCAATGGAGACGAGATAGGGTTTGTGGAGACAGAACAGGTTGGGAACATTTGGGTGGACTAAGTGGAATAAGCAGGTCTTTGCTACCATCATATTCTATTTTTCTATGTTTCTAAGGGGGAAGACAATAACTGTCACCAATGTAATTGTTTTTTAAAGAGCTACTGCAGCCTCAAAGAAAACTTTCAAAAAACATTATAATTTATGTCTAATTCTGCTTGCATTCTATTTATATTCTGTATATTTCTCCTCCCTAGTATTTAGTACTGAGGAAATTTGCATTAATATGTGATTTTTATTCCATAGAATTCCATTAGAGTTCATTTGCCTCTATTGCTTACTCCCTACTTTAAGTCATAATTCTCTGTTGTGACATCACATTCTGTTGCCATGGGAGAAACTGTGATGTCACAAGAAGTGCAGTATGACCTCAGGTAGTGAGAAAGCAACAGGAATAGATCAACTCTTCAGGGGGCAGAGATCCTGTTTTCATGAAAATGACCTCAGCAGAAAATAATGGGGAGGAGAAATGCAGAAGTAGTGTGAAATATAAGCTCAGCTGTGTCTAAATATTGTGTTTTGTTAAAGTTCTCCTGAAGTTGTCAGCTGCTCTTCAATGGAAGACTACTGGAATAAATGCATTTGAAACAGACATTTGCACTTCTAATTCCATACCTATAATATCTATTCTGCCCATACTCCTTGAGTAAATGCAACTTTATTGAACTTTTTTTCTCAGCCCTGGAGTAGAATGGCTTTCTATTTTATTTTCATGGGGCTGGATATTCAAACTGCGCCCAAAAAGTGCGCAATAGCAGGAGCAAGCACAAGTCCATTGCGCCCATGCATAATAGATGCGATATTCAAAAAAGGAGCAAGCCAGAATTAGCTAACAGCCAACGTCTGAATATCGCACAACTTGCGCCGCATAGCACAACCAGGGAAGGAAGCTGAGCAGACAATGGCGCGCCTATACAACAAGGGCTGCCTAGCTGAGCAGCCCAGAGGCTCCATAGCTAGCAGGAAGCCCCCCCAGCAGCAGAGCAATGGAACTGCACAACCAGGGAGGTAGGTAGGGGCCCACCACCCATGCCACAGATGGGTACAGGAACACACTGCAGAACTGACAATGCACCCCTACACTCCAAGCACAGCACAACTGGGAGAGGGATGGAATATCCACCGGCCCATGGGGACAACCAAACAAAGCACAGCTGGGCCATGGTGCCCCAGCACACCCACCGGCAAGCTGAGACTGCCACACAAGGAGGGCGGACCACCCCATGGTACAGCAGCCCCCCCCGTGCACAGCACACCCTGCACCATGACCCCAAGACACTCCCCATGAGCAGTGACCATCACTGCAGGAATCCCCATGCATAACCCCCCACTGTCACACTGCAACCTCATGTACCACAGAACCATACAAGCCAGACCCACCATGAGCACCCAGCAGTGGGTGGCAGCACACGGCAATGCTACAATGGCAGACACAGTGCCAACACACACAATCCCCAGGAGACACAGCTGAGAGACTGAACATGTGTCACCACAAGAGGTACCCCACATGGGAAAGGGCATGCCCCTGACACCACCACCATTGATACAGCACCCTGCACAGTAGACAAGTGTCACAGCGCAACCCACCACGAGCCACAGCAGCCAGCACAGACACCCACAGTGCTGCATGGAAGCATGCAGCACACCAGATGCAACACAGTACAGGGGCAAACACACACCCATACCCTCGGGGACACCAACACAGGGATGCAGTAGTGTGGCAATCAAGCCCCCAGTGTGGGCCCATGTAAACTATGCACACACAGCCTGCAGTCCACCATGGCACAGGGGTGACACCCACCCTGTGCATGAACTGTGGCCCTGTACGCCACCAGCATATGCCTGGATCACAAGTCACAGACAGTGGTGCACAGCCCCTGCAACACACACAAGCCACAGCATGGAGGTGGGACAACAACTGCAGAGGCCACAGTGTCACCTGAGGCAAACATGCACCTCACCAATGATAGGAGGCAACCCAGCATTGTAACGGTCACAGTGGATGACCTGCAGGGACAGTCACCACTGACAAGGCAGCAGACCTCACAGGCCACAGACATGCAAGGGTGTCAGCTGCACAGGCCAAGGACAGGTTGACAGGGGCACAATGGACACAGAGCAGGCACCATGGACCACTGCACACAGTAATGCAATGCATAGAGAACAACACACACCACAGATACCGACTGATAGCCACTCCCACACCAGAGACAACTCCCCACGCACACACACACATACCCATGACTGAACCACCCCAGATGCCATGCACACCACTGCAACTGAGCACCTATAGCCAGCTGCAAATCAGAGAGCACCACAGTATTCATATCAAAATTACTATATTCAAAAAATATAGCAACAACAACAACAACAACAGCTATATACATATATATACATATATGGGGTGGAGGGACAGGAACAAGGTGGGGTGGGTAAGGGGCAGGGGTGAACAAATGGGAGAGGGAAGGTGGGGTGTGAGGGTCGGTCAAAGGGGGGAGGTTGTGCTTGTTCACTGGCATCCAGCCTGCTCCTCCGCTGCCTGGGGCCGTTCCCGGGGTCGCCTTCTCCTCCTCATCCCATGCCGATGGAGATCCCGTAGGATGGCAAGGGATTCTGCTGCCACGCGAACCAGATCCTGGATGGACCGCTCTATCCTCAGGAGTATCCGCACACCTAGGACAAGGGATCAGAGTCAATGGGTGTGACTGTCCATCCCCCTGCAGCCCACCCATCATGCATGGCATACAGCCATGTGCCCCGCTCCTGTGATGGTGTGCATCCACCCACAGTGACCGTGTGCACAAGACATGCCCAACCAGGCAGCAACAGCCATGTGTACCACTGCACACACACCACCCATGTCCAGCATTATACAAACAAGGCCGTGACAGTAACGCATGGCGGTGGGCAGGCAGAGCACAGCCATGTGCCCAGTGCATGCATGGACCACCATTGATGCACTCCCAGACATGCAGTGCCACTGGACAGTGCTGACTGTCACATGTCACGTGCATGGCAGTGGTGTCCATGGATGGTGGCCATGCCCTGCTCCCCACCCTGTCACACAGCATGCAATAGCAATCATGGTGTCATGGCACTCACCCTCATGGGGTTGTTGCTGGCGTTGGGGTTGTTCCCCGACATGCTCCCGTTCTGCTTCCACCACCCTCCGCTGCTGCTCCGTGGCCCTCCTCCACTCTTCCACGCCTGTGGGAGACAAAAGGAGAGAAACACATCAGTACAAACCCAATGCATATTCCCACTGCCCCAATGTGTGTGCCCACCCACCCAGCCAGACCAATCCATCCCATACCCTGTAAACACCGCCACAGCCAACCCTAGACCATCCCTTCCCTATGTGCTGGACACATAAGACAGTGTTACCCATATGGACCATACAGTTGTGTAGACGTATCACCCACCTGGACGAGGCACCACGCCCCTCCTGGCACATGACCGCAGATGTGCCAGTAGCCCCGGCTCCCTCTGTCTCAGGTCCCCATACCGGTGCCTGCACTGCTCGGCCATCCTCCTGTGGCCAGTGGTCACCTCCAGGTCAGTGGCCATCTCTTGCCACACCTGGGTCCTGGCCCTGTCCAGTGGCACCTCACCAAACAGTGGGCCATAGTGTGGCTCCACAATGGCCACAAGGTTGGCCAGCTCAAGGGCACTCCACTGAGGGGCTCTCCTTCGTGCCATCTCTAGTGCTATAGTAGGCAATATGGCACTCCACAGCGCAGCAACCCCTTGTGGAGGTGCTGAGCAGTACATCGCCGCCATTCCCTATCGCGCTGTCGGTACAGCGCCGCCATTCCCTATCGTGCTGTCACCAAACAGCACGATAGAGCTGCAGCCATGCCAGACGTATGGTGCCAAGGGGCAAAGGTCAGGCACAGGGTCATGGGTCTCTGGCGCAAGGCCACGCACAGCGCCATCAGATGTCTATGCGTCTAACACGATTGGTTGCCTGTGTGCCATTGCCACAGCAAACTATAGCGCAGTTGTGCCACAGCGCCATGTAGTGACCCTCGCTGTAGCACCACTGGCACAATGGTGGCCATGCCTTGAATTGCCTACCGTGCACAGCACGTCATCAGTACAGCAGACGCCTGCGTAAGCTACCTGGGCATGTGCAGTGCGGTGTACTACACAGCCACATAACTGCGCCTTTGGCTCAGCACATTCAACACAATTGCGCAAAGCGCAACAGCGCAATATTCAGCCGTCATATGCAAATCATCCGATCAGCCATTCAATGGCGCAGCAACGCGATTTGCATCTCATTAAAGTTGCTCCACACCTAATTTGCATGGATTGCGCTATAAAAATGCGACGCTGTTCTGCAGTGGCCATATTCGGTTACTGCAGTTTATAGGTGAGTTGCATGCTGTGTGCTGTTCTGGACTGTGGTCTCAGGGAATTGCTTTGTACTGCACAGTCACAGGTAAGCACTCTCACCCATTCAGGCTGAGAAATGACCGAGCGAGGACTGGGTGAGGAGTATGATGGTGGGCCGAAGAGGAGGCCTAATTTTACTAAGGCTGAGATGGAGGCACTCTTAGAGGCCTACTTGGATCAGGAGCCACTGCTCAGTGGACGGCGGGGCACCCCTCAGGCCCGTGCTGCTGCATGGGAGGGGGTGGCACGTGCCATCAACCTGCATGGCAGCCACCAGCGCTCTGTGCAGGAGTGTAAGAAGAAGATGGGTACCGACAGGAGGAGGGTGAAGGAAAAGGTGGCTGCCATCAGGGCAACACATGCTGCAACAGGCGGGGGCCAGCCGGAGGTGGTGCAGCTGACTCCAGCAGAGGACAGGCTCGCTGCAAGTATGCAGCGCAGTGCCATTGAGGGCGTTCCAGGAGGTGGCTACCAGACAGGTGGTGGCTCATCACTGCATGGTACATTATGGTCTGTGGGGGGGTGAAGGTAGGTCACATGCACTAACGTGTCCTTACTTTCTGTTACAGATCCTGTGCATCTGCAGGGGTCAGCGGTGGAGGGCCTGTCCACTGCGGACAGCCATCTGGAGTTGGAGGAGGGACCATCCACCTCCACAGGTAGCCAGCGTGCATTGCAACAGTGTGCACACCTGGCTGCCAACACTGATGTCGTTGAGACAGGTGTGGGGGAGGCCCTTCCTGTGTCTCAGCGGTCTGGCATCCAAGCATGCCAGCATGCTGTGGCTGTGGCTGTGGCACAGACCTGAACCATTGATGATGCAATGACCATTATGGGCATTGACATGTGTGTGTCATGGAATGGACACACAGCAGGCCAGCTCATGCCCATGGACCTGGCTGGTTCCGACGTGTGTGCCAGCATGTCAGCACAGTCCCAGGCTGTGCCTGTCAGCACCGGTGGGGCAGCACCGGTGGCTGGTCAGGTCAGTGGCACTGTTGTGGCCACAGCAGCGGAACAACTGATCCCTTGGGCACAGCAAGCAGAGGGGCAGCAGCAGCAGTCACCCACTGGGACTGGGGGTAAAGGGTTCAGCGGTGGCATATGTGCACCACCTGTGGACTTGCCCATACCTGGTCCTGGTGAGCAGTGCCCACCCTCAAGGGGTGCTGAACATCAGGCCCTTCCATACCCTGAGGGACAAGTTGCTGATGTGGCAGATGACCTCTTTGATGAGCACACCCTCCTGCTGCAGGCATCAGTACAGCAGCAGATGCAGCTTGCAATGTCCATGGGGCACTATGTGTGGCTCTGGAGTGGGTTGAGAAGCGACACAGCAGGGACACTGAGAGGATCCTGTGACGAATTGACCATTTGCGGGTGGATGTGACCACTGCCATTGACAGCCTGACACAGGCGTTGGTTGCTGTCGTGGCCACATTGGGCACACAGTCGGGGGCCCCTGTGTCACTCACACTGCGCAGTTCGCTATCCACTCCCCATTCCTGGCATCATGCGACAACCACCCTGTCGAAGCCGGGTTCAGCTGTGGGCATCCCGAGCACTCCTGGTGCAGGTATGTTCAGTGCGCTGCAGACCCCTGTGTGGGCACGGTCATGTTCACGCAGTGGAACCCCTGGTGGACCATCGGTGCCACCCCATGAGGCCTGTGCTCAGCCTGCCAGTGCTGCTGGGTCTCGGCAGGGCCGCCCATGCATCCGAGGTGGACGTGGCACTGTGTCACAAGACTGAGCTGTCGCCCAGTATGGGCCCTGTCTGGTGCTGCCGTGTGTGCATTTTGTGTTTTGGTGGGCAGTGCACCGGTGGGTTCCCAGCCCTACACCAGACACACGGACCACCTGCACACCCTCCTGACTGCTGTCCACAGGTGCGTGTGCATGATGATGCCTGCATTGCGCTGTACACCAAAGTGCGATGGTGCCCAGCATCTGACACATGCACATGGACAGTCAGTGGATGTGGTGGCCTGTGGACATGTGTGTTGCTAGTGTCTGTGTTCCGGCTCTGTTTTGCACCTGACCCCTGTGCACTTTGTGCCTATTGTGTGTGTGTGTGTGTGTCCGTCCATGTGGCATGTTACTGTTCACCCCTCCCTGGTCGTATGTGTGTGCTTCCATGCCCTGCCACTTCCCTTGCCGTCATGCACCCCTGGTGTGTTTCCCTGTGTGTATGTGGGTTGTGCTCTAGCCACTGGTGGTTGCACATGGCCCTATGACTTACCTGTGTTGGCTGAAGTGCTCCTCTGTGATGGTGTCCCAGTGCAGCTGGGCCAGCCGGATCTGTCGGGGGTTCCGTCGTCCAAGGGGGGGGCTGCCCATCCCCATCATCACTGGCGTCACTGTCGTCCCCATCGCTGTCCCCCTCTTCAACCTGTATGGCTATCTCACAGTCTTTGGCCATGTTGTGCAGGATACAACAGGCCAGGAATATCCCACAGGCCTTTGAGGGGCTATACTGTAGAGCACCGCCAGAGGTGTCCAGGCAATGGAAACGCGCCTTCAGCATCCCAAACACCCGCTCAATGATGTTGCGTGTGGTGGCATGTGCCTCATTGAATCGTTGCTGTGATGGGGTCGTGGGCCGCCGGTAGGGTGTGAGCAGCCAGGGATGGAGTAGGTATCCACTGTCACCTGTGTGGAGATAGTGGAGGTTAGTGTCTTGTTCAGGCTCAGACTGCCCCAAACCCTGTGTGCCACACCCATGGCACCTGTGGCTTACCCCCCCCTTGCCCAGGATTTGTCAGTTCTACATGCATACTCACCCACTAGATGTCCTGTGGGGATGTCCCCACTCTCAAATCGATGGCACAGTGCCGACTGGTACCATATGAATGAATCATGTGCTCCCCCAGGGTGTGTGGCATAGACTTTGATGATGCACCCACTGGCATCACACACCACCTGGTAGTTGACACTGGCATATCCCTTCCGGTTCATATAGGTGGCCCCATCAGGGCCAGGTGGTGTGTGAATGGCCACATGGGTGCAGTCTATCACCCCTAGCACACCAGGCTTACGTGCTACCCTGTGGAACTCCTGTATGTTTGCTGTGGGCTCCGCCGCAGTGCTGGGGAAATGGATGTACTCCTCAGCATGTGGCAGCAGTGCGCTGAGGAATTGGGTGAGGATGTGTTACATGGCCGACTGTGTTATGCCTGTGGTGTCCCCTGTTGGTCTCTGGAAGGTACCCGTGGTGAGCAAGCACATGCAGGCTGTCACCTTTGTCTCCACTGACAGAGCGTGACTCCGTCGTGTGAGTGCCTGCATCACATCACTGCACCGTTCACAGACCCGCCTCAGTATTGCTCTGTTTAGGTGGTACCGGCCCACAATCTTGACATCTGAGTACAGCTCAAAGCTGGTGCGGGCTCGGTACTGCCTGTTGGGGGCGTACCACCGACGGGCCCTTCAACGGCCACGTCCCCCTGCAGCATGCCTTCTCACCCCCCTCATTACAGCTTCCATGTGGAAGGTGGCACTGTCCATGTCCCTGGCTTGTGTTCCCCCCCCAGGCTATTGTTGCTTTGTTCCCCCTGCTGTCCTGACTGCTACCTCCACTGCACCGGGTACACCTACTGGCCTCTGCTCACTGTGGCCCCACACACCTTCTCTTGTCCCTATTCTGTCCTCTTGTTTCCCTGGTATACCCTCTTTGTCCTTCTTGCTCTGTCTCTCTCTCCCTGCCTCATTTTGCTTCTCTGTAGCATTCTTGCACCTCTTCCTTGCTCCTTTTTATTTTGGCTCATTTCCGCTATGGCGCAACTTCCACCTGCTCCACTGTTGCACATTGCGCAAGTCTTTGAACATTGCACTCGCACTTTATGCATGGTTCCACCCCTTCGGTTGTGCATGCCTTCATTATCATTGCACTGTTGCTCAACATGTTTTCAATTGGCACAACTGCCTGCTGCTGAATAT
Organism: Neoceratodus forsteri; assembly: GCA_016271365.2. NCBI lineage: Eukaryota > Metazoa > Chordata > Ceratodontiformes > Ceratodontidae > Neoceratodus > Neoceratodus forsteri. The sequence goes on from CM028132.1 coordinate 1,322,375,952, forward strand.
CGCAGAATGCGCATTTATGACTTTGACGCATGGTGAACTCTATTGGCGATTGCGCACCTTTGAATATCCGCCCCAAGTGTTCACCGAAGATCATGCTTATGAGATACATACCACAGTATATCTCTAGTATAAATTAAATCAGATTGTACCTAACATACTTGGCTGTCAACATAAATGTGTGCTTGGTCATCTTTCTCATAGTTGTTGACAATCTCAAATTTTGTACTGGTGTGTGCTGCATTTGGGCTGCAGTAGTAAATGCAGTCATATTACACAGAAGTGTGGTCAAAGCATAGATTGTTTTTTTCATTTGGCCCAATTGGGGGCCACTGAAATGAAGAGGATCATTAATGGTCTTAACTGAAGTAAAGGAGCAGTATGTTTGCTAATTACTTATATTTTGTAAAAGGTGGGAAAAGCTGAGGGAAAACTGAGTCAAATATGTATGAAGAGAAGAATATTGAAAATTTGGGCATGGAAAACTATTATCAGCCATCTTGTTCGACACTAGTAAGAAATTCAAAATACTGTAGTTTTGCTTTTAAGAAGTGCCTGATATTCGTATACTGTTTGTGTAGCAAACAACCATGCAATTAAATGACATAGCAGTGATAACAGAGACTCGGTACACTACAAATTGTGAATGGGACATAAATGTACCAGGGTATGTTCAATTCAGCAGGGATAGGGGGAGAAAAAAGTGTGGTGGTCAAGTATATCAGGGAGGTTATAAAGGCAATGGAGGTACAGGGTAGGCATGGGGAAGCCAAGGCACTGTGGGTCACTCTTGAGCCAGGCAATGGCACAACAGTCCACACAAGGGTGATCTACAGGCCTCCAGTCTAGGAGATGAGGAGGATAGGGAGCTAGTGGGTGGTATACACTAGATGGCAGGAAAAGGGAAAGTTATGCTGTTGGGTGACTTCGATACGGCAGACATGGATTGGACCATACTAGCAGCTGCTTCATCTCGGAGCAGAGACCTCTTGGATTCTCTACAGGAGGCAGGCCTCAGGCAGCTGGTGCATGATCCCACCACAGACAGGACAATTCTGGACCTACTACTGACAAATGGTGAGAGAATCACGGAAATCTGGATAGAAGGTCAACTGGAGTCCAGTGACCACCACATAGTGTGGTTTAGCATGGGGACAGGGACACAGTCAAGTTACACAAAGGCAAGGGTCTTAGATTTCAGGAGGACAGATTTTGATAAGATGGGGAGATATATCAAAGAAGCACTGGTGAGTAGGAAGTAAGAATGGGGAAGGTTGAGGCCCAGTGGGAACACATAAAAGGAGCCATAGGGGACGTGACAAACCAATGCATTAGGTTGATAAACAAAGGCAAGAGATGGAGGAAACCACTATGGTTCTTGAAAGATGTGGCAGAGAATGTAAGGGCCAAAAGGGTGGGATTCAGGGAATATAAGGGGACTCAAAAGAAAGAAGACAGGAAGGAGTACCTAAAGCATCTAAGAGAAGTGGGGAAGGCTGTTAGGAGCACAAAGGTGCAGACTGATGAATGGTTAGCACAGATGGTGAAGAAAGGAGACAAGACAATCTATAGGTACATCAATGAGAGAAGGAAAGCTGGGGTGGGGGATTGTAAGGCTCAGAGGGGATGAAGGGGTGTATAAGGAGGCAGACCTGGAAAAGGAAGAAATACAAAATAAATGCTTCTGCTCAGTATTCACTGAAAAAGAGAATGGTCAGTGACAACAATCGGGAAACAGAAAATAAGGGGGGTGGTCAACATCAGTCAATTTACAGAGGAGAGAGTCATGGAGGAGGTTGCAAAACTGAAGGTGGACAAAACAATGTGGCCAGATGGCATACCCCCGAGAATATTTAAGGAACTATGAAGGGATCTGGCAGTAACTCTGGCAACCATGCTCAGAGAGTGACTAGACACAGGAGTTTTTACAGAGGACTGGAGGAGGGCACATGCAGTCCCCGCTTCACAACAACGGTAGTAGGGAAGAAGCAGGAAGCTGTAGGCCAGTCAGTCTCACCTCAGTAGTGGGTAAAATCATGCAGGCATTGCTTAAAGAAAGAATAGTGGGGCACTTGGAATCCAGTGGTGCCCAAGACCTGAGACAGCATGAATTTACAGCAGGTAGGTCATGTCAAACAAATTTGATAGATTTTTTTGAGTGTGTAAGAAAGGAGGTAAATCAGGGGGGAGCGGTGGATGTTGCCTACCTCAATTTTAGCAAAGCTTTCAATACCATCACAAATACAAGGCTGGTTAACAAGATGGAAAGTCTGATATGGGCTACAAGGTGGTAAACTGGGTTAGAAACTGGTTAACAGACAGGAGGCAGAGGGTGGTGGTAAATGTGATCCAGTCTGGGGACGGGGGTTACCAGTGCGGTTCCTCAGGGATCCGTCCTTGGGCCAGTCCTGTTTAATGTCTACATCAGTGACATAATGGAAGGGCTGGAGGGAAAGGTCTGCCTGTTTGCAGATGACACATAGATCTGCAACAGGATAGATACTCTGGATGGGGTGGAGAAAATGAAGAGGGACCTAAAGAAGCTGGACAAATGGTCTGAGGTGTAGCAACTGATTCAGTTCTAAAAAGTGCAAAATAATGCACCTGGGATGCAGGAAGCCAGGGGAGAGCTACAGGATGGGTGGGGATAGCTGCTGACAGTCAGCAAAGAAGAACGGGATCTGGTAGTTATTATTTCTGACAACCTAAAGCTGTCTAAGCAGAGTACAAAGACTGCAGGGAAGGCCAGTGGCATGCTGTGGTGCATAAGCAGAGATATTACTAGCAGATGGAGGGAGATGGTGATTCCACTCTATAAAACACTGGTGACACCTCACCTGAAATACTGTGTGCAGTTCTGGAGGCCATATCTTCAGAAGGATGTAGACAGGGTGGAGACAGTCCAGAGAAGTGTGACAATGATGGTACAGAGCTTGCACCAGAAAACATACGAGGAGAGACTGAAAGACCTCAATATGTACTCACTGGAGGAAAGGAGGGTCAGAGAGACATGATAGAAACCTTCAAGTACCTTAAAGGTATAAACAAGGTGCAGTGGGGTGACATATCTCAATACAGGAGGAGTACATGAATGTGGGGGCATGATATTTCATTGGAAGGTGGCAGAATAGAGGGGAATGTGAGGAAGTTTTTCTTCACAAACTGGGTGGTGGACACATGGAACAGTCTACCACAAGTGGTAGTGGGATCAGACACAGTAAGGGAATTCAAACAAGCATGGGACAGGCATAAGGGAACCCTAGAGGTGGGAAGGAAAGGAGAAAGCCATTGACCAAGGAGAGTCAGAGGCCACAAACAAGGATAGGCTTAAAAGCAGACTAGATGGGTCTGGTGGTCCTTATCTGCCAACAATTTCTATGTTTACATTAGGCTAACCTACTGTATATGATAGTTTTGAGGGTTGATTACATGTAATATGACTGCAAGTAAAACAAGAGGAATTTAGTCTTTATCATATACATTTATAATAGAATAAAAACAAAGTAGAAATAACACTTAGGTGCTTCATAGTACGGGTGTGCAAAGGATGAATATTAATTATTTCCCAAATACCACAAGTATGCACTACTCATTATTCAGATACGAATAATGAATGGTGCCACTATTATTTGTATTTGGGAAATACTTTGAAAAAAATAAACAAAACTGTAAAAAACAGCTCTCCACCCTCCTCCCCAGCCCAACCATTAAAACACACACAACCCCCCTCTCCCCCCTAGCCACCCAGCACCCAGAATTTATGTTTGAGAACTGATTCCACAATGGGTGACTGGCACAACCCACCTTCCTACATGGCCAGCCATTGACTCTTGAAGAGCTAATGTTCTTTTTAGAAATACGTCCTCATTCAAAGTAATCAGTAATCCCCCCCACTCCACCACCCTGGCAGCAGCACCCAACACCAGTTTTATGTCATAACAGCGATCATGGAATAGCGATTGACATTTGGGTGAGTGTATAATGCTGAAACTAAATTTTGATGATGCTCACTAACAGCAAATGGCAAGAGGTCACTGGAAAACAATGGGTTTTTTTTAATACGTGGGACTTCACCCCCACCCCCTACTAAAGGAATCTCAACTCTGGGGGGTACAAGTAGGAGGGGTGAAATACTTAAAAAATACAATCTGCCTACCGCAAAAAATAATGTACGGCGGACTCGAACCCTGCACCCTTTACCCTGCCCCTCCCAACCAACCAACCACCTTCCCCACCGTGCTAGTAGACCAGCTTGACAGTTGCCTGCCACAGCCTCTTCCACATACCTTCCTTCTCCTTCCTCTCCACCCCCAGCGCATGTGTGTGCATGTATAAGTGCATACTTCCGATAGCCCTACCTCACCCACCCAGGTATCTGGTCGCTACCCTGCTAGGTAGCCCTGAACACAGGCGCAGTAATTGAGTCACCTTTTTTGTAAGCACTCAATTGCGATTGCCATGTTCATTGCATATCCCCAACTCCCAACCTCCTCCTCCCCAGTACACACATTTCCTTATTGAAGCAAGCCCCCTTCAGGCATGGGAAGGCAACTGACACAGCCCCCCCTCCACCATATGGTCAGATGCCTTCTTGTGAATGAACGCACTCCCATGCTTGCTCACAAAGTAAAACAGCTTATCACATGATCAGCTGCTTTACTATCACTTGTTTAGCTGTTTTACTTTGTGAGCAAGTGCGGAAGAGCATTCATTCATACGATGGTGGCTGGACATGGTAGAGAGTAGGTTGTGTCAGTCACCTTCCATGCCTGGGGGAGGCTTGCTTCAATAAAAAAATGTGGTTTCTGGTAGGGTAGGAGGTTAGGAGCTGGTGCTGCTGCTGGGGTGGAGTGGTGGGGGATTATTGGTTACTTTAAAGAAGACATAATTCTAAAAGAAACATATGAGGAGGATTTTGAGGGCATTGAACATGTACTCCCTGGAGGACAGGAGAGAGAGAGAGAGAGAGAGAAAGAAGACTTGGTTTGCTGGCCAAGGCACCTAGCTTCACCTGAGCTCTTTCCTTCTAAGACTGCTTGAAAGGCAGAGTAGAGAAACTTATCGGAGCAAGGGAGAAGGATTAAGACTTAGTTTGGCTAAGCAGATTTACTGTGTGGTGGTGTTTTTATTTTCTACTCACAGGGATTGCTACTGTTTGTTGCTAACATTTCATTGCTTTATTTTTCTCTGATTCAAATTGTTGTTGCTGGTATACCTTCTTCTGCATTATTACAAGGGTGTGCCTACAGGTGTGTGCTAACAGATTACTGCTGTAATCTTCTGATTCAAATTGTCTTTGCAAGGTATATCTTCTGTTACTGCTTTATTTTCTCTGGAGCAAAGTGTTTCTTACAGGGTATATCTCTCTGAAATTATTACAGGTGGTGCTTTACAGGTTTTACAGTTTTATCTAACATTAGGATAAGCTTTCAGGGTTACTGCATTTGTTGTTGACTGATTGTTTCTGCTCTTACCTCCTTGTTCTTTCGTCCGTGGTTCTTCTTTTTAGGCAGGGAAGGGCCCAGCCACCCACCCCATCCCCAACCACCCCACGCCACACCTTTTATAGGGTACCACAGTTGTGACATTTCCTGTGGCAGAGCAGGAAGGCGGATCAGTGGGGCCTCCACAAGGTGATCTCATTTACAGGGCACTAGTAATTTAACTTGTTATAACAAGTTAAAACAAAGCACAATTAAACCATTACTTGCATTTTTTTTCCTTTTTTTCCTTCTAATTACTCTGACTAGGTTACAAACCCAGCAACTTATTTGAAATGGATTTCATTAACTGCAGGTACTGTGGAACAATTTTCAGAAGGACAGTCTTACAGGATTTAGGACACTGTCCTACATGCTGGGCCTTTGGAGATCTTAGGGCTCAGCTCCGGGCAGCATGGGCAGAGATTGCACGCCTCAAATTTCATGTTGAAGAGGAAATACATTATAAGAACCACCCGCCATTTCCTCAGCATCCAACAGAAAAACCTCAACCGCAGAGGGTAGTTGGTCCAGGAGGTTGGCAGGTGGTTAGGAGGAGCAAATCAGGTGCCCCATCACTCTCTGCTCTCCATCACATTGCCTCCAAAAACCATATAAACACTACAAACAGGTATCTGCCTCTATCTCTGAAATCAAATAAAGAGGCAGAAGACACTGCAGAGCAGGACACTGCGCACAGGAGCTAGCACAACAAAACTCACCCAAATCAGGAACCAAAACTAAACAAGCACAAAGGAAATCCAAAAACTTCTGATCATAGGAGACTCCATGATTCGTGGAGTTGATACCCATTTCAGCCAGGGTGATGGTCAGATGTCTCCCAGGTACATCAGCATGGAGAGACACTGACCGCATTACAAAATTGTTCACAAAGCAGGAGAAAACATTGATGTCCTAGTACACATAGGGACTAATCGATCTCGCCAGCCGGTCAGTTGTGGAGACCAAGGAACACCTGACTAGGCTGGGTGACAAACTATTATCTATTTCATCCAGCATCTCCTTCTGAGATCCTGCCAGTCTGGGAGAGGGAGCAGATGGACGGAAGGTCAGAGAAGGGGAGATAGGGGAGCTAAACACGTAGCTCAAGGGCTGGTGCCAGGAAAAAGGACACAGATTTGTAGGGAACTGGCAACAGTTCTGGGAGAGAAAAGTTCTTTAAATTTGATGGACTGCATCTGACTAAAGAGGGAGTCAGTGCATTGGGGCAGAAGTTTGACGTCTTTGCAGAATATTTAAACTAGCAAATGGGGAAAGGGGTGCAGCACCCCATACGTCGAATGGGAAGAACACCCCCCCCTCAGCTAGTGGTCAAACAGGAATTCAGCGTGTTTGCCGTTCATTTGCATCACCAGGTAAGAAAAAAGGTTTGTCTCCCCATACGATGCACAGGGGTAATGCCAAACTTCACCCAACAACTAACACACAAAATCTGGCCAATGGAAAATCATGTACACAAATGCTCACAGCCTGGGAAATAAGATCCCAGACCTGCAGGCAATAATGTCAGAGGCTAAACTGGACATAGTAGCAATTAATGAGACATGGTTTACCAGTAACCACACTTAGGAGACTTCAGTACCTGGTTATGTATTGTTCAGAAGAGACCGAGGTGCTAAAAGGGGAGGAGTGGCCCTGTATGTTAATGAAAATATCAAAGCTACAGAAATTCAGAATACATAAGGAGCCAGAAGAACTGTGGGTCACCCTGGAACAGGAAATGGGACAGCCATAAGAACTGGGGTTGTCTACAGGCCCCAGACCAGAGGAAGGACATAGACACATTACTGTTAGAAGATATACAAAACATGACAGCTAAAGGGAGGTTCTGATAATGGGAGACTTCAACATGCCAGATACAGATTGGTCAATACCAGCAGGAACATCTGCCAGAACTAGACTCATAGTGGATTCCCTGCAGGGAGGGCCTCAAACAACTGGTACAGCAACCCACAAGAGACAGGGCTATCCTAGATCTAGTACTGACTAACAAAGAAGGGATCACAGATCTCCAGGTAGAAGGTCACCGGAGCCAGTGACCATACATGGTATGGTTCAATTTGGCTACTACATCTAAATCATCCCATTCCAAGGCAAAAATATGGGACTTCAGAGGAGCTGACTTTGATAAGATGGCCAACAGAGTTAAGCTAGCCCTGGCAAAAGAAACGAGGTGAGGGGTACAGGCAAGTGGGCAAGCATTAAGGATGCAATACTTGAAGCAACATCCCATTGTGTTAGACAGAAAAGGAAGTGCAAAAGAAGAAGGAAACCACTTTGGTTCTCAAATACAGTAGCAGAAAAGGTCAGAGCCAAAAGGCTGGCCTTCAGGAAATATAAGGAACACAGCGGATGAAGATAGGGAGGCATACCAAACTGCCCTAAGGGAAGCAGGTAAGGCAGTAAGGCAGGCAAGTCCCAAACTGAGGAAACACTAGCACGAACAGTAAAAGAAGGTGACAAGACTTTCTATAGATACATTAGTGAAAGGAGAAAGTCCAGAGGGGTATTGCTGTTTAATGGAGAAAAGGGAGCATGTGGAGGAGGAGGAGGACCCTGTAAAGGCATCTATCCTAAATAGATACTTTGCTCAGTATTTACTGAACAGAAGGTAGGGCAGGGCCCACAGCTCAGCATCATGGACACAGGGGAGGAGGTGAGCACTATCCCTTCACAAAAGAAAGGGTCCTACAAGAGCTTGCTAAGCTCAGAGTGGATAAGGCAATGGGACCTGATGGCATACATCCCAGGGTACTTAAGGAGCTAAAGGAGGAACTAGCAGAGCCATTAGCAGAATTGTTTAGTGAGTCTCTGAGCACAGGAGAGGTCCCAGAAGACTGGAGAAGGGCTCATGTGATCCCACTCCACAAGAATGGTAGCAGGGAGGAGGCAGGGAACTACAGACCAGTCAGTCTTACCTCAGTAGTGGGCAAGATTATGGAGGCACTCCTTAAGGAAAGGATAGTGCAACACCTGGAATCCATAGGGGCACAGGATCCAAGACAGCATGGGTTTACAAAAGGAAGGTCCTGTCAAACTAATCTCATAGATTTCTTTGACTGGGTAACCAGAGTGGTGGACCAAGGGGGAGCAGTTGATGTCGCCTACCTTGACTTCAGCAAAGCTTTTGACACTGTTCCACATAGAAGATTGATAAATAAGCTGAGTAGGCTCGGGTGGGTCAAGTTGGTCAACTGGGTGGCAAACTGGTTGACTGGCAGAAAACAGAGAGTGGTGGTAAATGGTATACAGTCAGAAGAGATGCAAGTCACAAGGGGTACCTCAGGGATCAGTCCTGGGGTCAGTCCTATTCAACATCTTCATTAGTGACCTTGCAGATGGACTAGAGGTTAGCTTGTTGTTTGCAGATGACACCAAGATCTGCAACAGAGTAGATGAGCCAGATGGGGTGGGCAGAATGAGAAGAGATCTGGATAAACTAGCAGAATGATCAGAAGAGTGGCAACTGGGATTTAATGCAAAGAAGTGCAAAATCATGCACATAGGGAAGAGAAACCCTGAAGCCACTTATAGGCTGGGAGGGGAGTTGCTAGCAGTCACAAAGGAAGAAAGAGACTTGGGCATCATCATCACTGATGACCTAAAATCATCCAAGCAGACCTCTAAAGCAGTAGGTAAGGCTAGGGGGGTGTTAGGGTGTATTAGTAGGGGTATCACAAGTCGTAAGAGGGAGGTAATAATCCCTCTGTACAAGACATTGGTTAGGCCCCATCTGGAGTACTGCATGCAGTATTGGAGGCCACACCTTCACAAGGACATTAACCAAATTGAGGCAGTCCAGAGAAGAGCAACCAAAATGGTGCAGGGACTGCATCAGAAGACATATGAGGACAGATTAACGGAGCTCAATATGTATATCCTTGAGCAAAGGAGGGAGAGAGGTGATATGATCGAGGCATTCAAACACCTTGAGGGCATAAACAAGGTGAAAGAGTCTAACATGTTTAAATATAAGAAAATAGCAGGACAAGAGGACACAGCATGAGATTAGAGGGAGGCCGATTAAGGGGAATGTGAGGAAATTCTTTTTTCACAGAAAGGGTGGTGGATGCATGGAATGGCTTACACAGAAGTGGTGGCTATGAATACAGTGCAGGGCTTCAAACAGGCATGGGATAGGCATAAGGGAGCAATACAAATGACTATGAATAGATAGGTCACTGACAGAGCAAAGGCCGATGGCACATTTATAAGGTAGAAAAAGAAATGGGCAGACTGGATGGGCCTTGCGGTCCTTATCTGCCGTCAACTTCTATGTTTCTATGTTTCTATGTTTCTAAAGACAGAGAGAGAAAGAGAGGACATGACTGGGACCTTCAAGTACTTGAAAGGAATAAATAAGGTGGATACAGAGGGTCTCTTTAAGCTGAGTGGCAACCATAACATAAGGGGGCACAGTCTTAAGCCTGATGGGGGAAGGTTTAGGAGGGAGGTCAGGAAGCACTTCTTCATGGAGATGGTGGTAGACACTTGAAATGCGCTGCCGGAAGAAGTGGTCTTGTTGAAGACAGTGGGCAGCTTCAAGAGATGCTGGGATAGGCACAGGGGGAAGGTAAGGATCATGGGAAGAGGGGCTGGGAGGAATGGGCAGAGGGGAAGGGACTGTAACTCAAGCTGTGGACCCTGCAATACAAGCAGACTAGATAGACTAAATGGCCTTTTTCTTCTGGCTTCTTTGTATACTTGTATGTTCGTATTAGTGCTACAAGAGAAGGTGTCTGGCCATGGAAGTGGGTGGGTTGTGCCCCTCACCCATTGTGAGATTGCTTTTTAAGCATGAATTGTGGGTGCTGGGTGGGGAGATAGGGGTTTTGTATGTTTAGACATCTGGGCTGGGGAGGAGGGCGGGGGGTTGTACTTAACTCTACTCCCACACAGGAACAAGAATAAGGAACATTGATATTGAATTCTGAATATTTGGGGACCAGAATATGAATATTTGGTAATATATTCAAAATAAGGTATTTACCCACCCCTTCTTCTTAGTGCCATCATAGGCTTGCTTTAAAGACTTTAGGTCATTTTTTTGTCATCCCACTTAGTATCTTAAACATTCTAAATGGAATAAAGTAATTGTTTGTGTCACTGAGAGAAAAGCACAAATTGACTACAAGAAAAAAAAATCTCTACTAATATTTTTCAAACAGCTTTTAAAAGTAATCGGCTATACTGTATCATTAGGCAGCAAGAATGAAGGTAACAATATGTATGCATTATAAAGAATTGTATTAAGGAGAACCAAAAGGTTGCATTCTGCTGTAATATACAAATATATGCCATATGTAAAACCTAAATTAAGAACCACCAAAATGTTTTACTCTAATGGCAGAATTTCAACATATCACATGTCAAAATGAAATTGAAAGTGCATTTGCCAACAGCTACAAGCAGAATAATAGATAGAGAAGGGTGTTCCACAAGGCAGTAAGACCATCGAGAGGTTTTGGGGACTTGGGACCTCAAGAGCGAAGCCGGTGAGGTTACCAAAATTTCCAAAACCTAGAGATGGTCTTGGAGACTTGGAACCTCAAGAGCGAAGCCCGAGAGGTTCCCAAAGTCCCCAAAAGCTATAAATGGTCTTACTGCCTTGAGATACTCCTGTATCCATCTGTTATTTTTTGTAATAAATGGATCAATTTTTAGAATTCTGTGTCTTTTTATGTGAGACCGAAGACTGGCCGGCCAAGAACTGTACTGAAGAGGCACTCACTCTTGGCTCACCGGTGCATTGGAAGACTCTGGGTCACAAAAACGGCCTTACCACCCCACCCTACCACCGCCATTCATGTTTGTTTGTTTTTTTATTTCATTTTGTGAGGCAGTCAGTCCTCCCTTTTTCTTTTGTCATCTTTCAGTGGAAACAGCCAGATAATCCAGTAAATGTTATATGAAAAAAAAAATGAAGATATGAATGGGATGGGCTTGTCTCACTAAGCAAGAGTGAACATCCGTTATGTTTTTTAAATTGTTCTGACCACCCACAGAGGAAAGCTGACAATGAGAATGCATGCCATCAGCTCGGCTCTGCAGGTAGTGGTGTGGCACCATGGCAATTGGGTTTCTGTGGCAGATAGACATGCGGCATGCCCTGTTCTAGTTTTCTGATAATACTATTGTTCAGAGCAAAAACCATGTATTCTCAAGTCTAAGGGATATTGTTATCAGTCTGAAACCATCTAATATCAGTGACGGCACAATACTATTGTGGGAACCTGAGTTATGTATTACAAGAAAATTTTCCAATAAGTCAGGATAGTATTATTAAGGCTTATCCATATATTACAGTAGAATAGTCAGTTCATGGTTTTGATATTTTGCTAAAAAAGCATATATAGCAATCTTTCTGATGCATATGACATTTAGACATTATTTTAAGATCAAATATATATGGAACACATCCTTGATTATTTAACACATCAAGGAAATATGTCTTAGCAATTTATTTTAGGATTAGGATAATCAAAAACTTGGAACTGTAGAAATTAAATCTTCTCAAACTTATTATAGTAAGTGGCATACTTCTGTTTGTATGATTTCAGAACTACATGTCATAACTGCTTGACTAAATCCATTATAAAGAAAATGTTCATCTACTTTTAAGATAGACTAATAGCATGCACTACCTCCACATTGCTATTATAGGAGTAAAACATAGACTTATTGTTAATGTACCATAAACCCTAATGGAAACTACATTTGAAATCCTGCAGTCCTGCCTACAACACACACATGCACACATGCACACATACACACACACACATACACACACACACAACTGTTTCCTCTGATAAATTCTCTAAAGCTTTTTACTACAGGTACAGACTGGGACAGACACTTCTGAAATTAGAACACGGTCTTTCTCTCCCTTGGTGGGCTTCTTCTAAACTAATTTGGTCAGTTTACCTTTTAGATAACATTATTTCTGACTCCTGATTGTGCGGTGGGTTACGATGGCTAATGGTTATTTTTTATTTTATTTCTCAGAATTTTAAAACCTTTCAGTAAGAGACTCATTTACAGAGGTTCTACATCTGAGCATACAACAGGTTAAAATACAAAGTACAATAAAATAGTACAGACAATAGTTAATTCACTGGCTTGGAAATCAGGAGCATTACAGACTCAAACCCCTTTAGGGCCAAACAGTCACTGTGTTAGACGTTTTGCAAGTCATCCAATCTGCCAGTGATCCAGTGCACCCAGCTGTGGAAGTGGTTGGAAGTAACAACCCACTAGAACTGTGATGTTGCATTTTGGCTGGGCTATTTTGCCCTACAGAGGACATGCCTCTGACAGCTAGTGTTGTAACCCACTCGGGAGGGAGCAGTCTTAGACCTGGTACTCTCAAATGGGGATGGAGAGAGGATCTCAGATCTAGAAGTGGGTACCATTTGGGAACAAGTGAGCACCAAACAGTATGGTTCATGATAAACACAGCCGTAGAGTCAAGCCATAGAAAAGTGAGGGTATTGGACTTTAGGAGGGCTGACTTTGTCAAAATGGGAGAGTGCCTCAGAAAAGCGCTAGCAAACAGGCAAGGGGGGTGGAAGAACAATGGGGAAACATCAAAACTGACAACACAGAGACAACAAACCTTTGTGTGAAGCAAATAAACAAATCAAAATGAAAGAAAAAACACTATGGTTCTCAAAAGAGGTGGGGGGGAGGTTAGGGTGAAAAAGATAGCATTCAGGAAGTATAAGGAAGCACAGAAGGAGCAGGACAGAGAACTGTACCAGTTAAAGCAGAAGGAAGCAGGGAAGGTAGTCAGAATAGCAAAGGCCCAAATTGAGGAAAAGATAGCCAGCTTGGTTAAGAAGGGGGATAAAACCTTTTACAGGTACATTGGGGAGCAAAGAAAGACCAAGGGAGAGACAGTGAAGCTTAATAAAATGGAGGGTGGGTGGGCAGAAATTGATGGTGAAAAAGCAGGGATACTGAATGAATACTTCTCCTCAGCAATCACAATAGAAGAGGAGGGTGAGGTACCTAATCCAATTAATAGAAGCACTCTAGAGGGGGGGGGGGGTCGATACCAGTCCTTTCAAAGAAGAAAGGCTTCTGAAAGAACTCCTAAAACTGAAGGTGGACAAAACAATGGGGCCTGATGGGATTCACCCTAGAATTCTGAAAGGACTAATGGGAGAACTAGTGACACCTTTGACTACCATTTTTAAAAAATCATGGGAGGATGGTGAGGTACCTAAGGACTGGAAGAAGGCAGATGTGATTCCCCTTCACAAAAGTGGGAGCAAAGCAGAGGCAGGAAACTACAAACCTATTAGATTGATCTCAGTGGTAGGGAAATGATGGAATCACTTCTGAAATAAAGAACTGTTGACTATCTAGAGGCAAGCGGGGCACAGGACCCAAGGCAACATGGATTCATAGCATGAAGGTCAAGTCAGACAAATCTTATAGATGTCTTTGACTGGGTGATCAAAGTAGTAGACCAGGAAAGGGCTGTGGACATGCTCTGCCTAGATGTTAACAAGGCATTTGACACAGTCCCACACAAAAGATTAATAAACAAATTAGCCAGCCTGGGAGTGGGTCCCAGGGTGGTAGCCTGGGTAAAACATTGGCTGGACAACATGTCACAGAGGGTAATAATAAACAGAGTCCCCTCTGAAGAAAGGGGGTAACTAGCAGGGTAGTGCAGGGTTCAGTACTGGGTCTGATCCTTTTTAATGTCTATAAGTGACATTGCAGAGGGACTGGAAGGAAAAGTATGCCTCTTTGCAGAGGACATAAAAATCTGCATCAAGGTTGAAAGGGGTGGAAAGGATGACAAGGGACTTGGCAAGGTTGGAGGAATGGACAAAAGTATGGCAGCTTAGATTCAATACAAAGAAGTGCAAAGTAATACACCTGGGAAACAAAACCCTAGGGGAAGAGTACGCAATGGGGGGGAAGTATTAACAACAAAAAAATGTGCAGACAGTTGGTGAGACCCCATCTGGAGTACTGTATGCAGTTCTGGAGACCCCATCTCCGCAAGGACATAGACAGGGTGAAGACAGTCCAGGGAGGACAACTAAAATGGTGTAGGTATGCAACAGAAGCCATATGAAAAGAGACTAAAGGAGCTTAATATGTATGCCCTCGAGGAAAGGGGGGCATGACAGAAACTTTCAAGTATCTCAAGGGAATCAATAAAGTCCAAGAGGGTAGCATCTTTCAGAAAAAGAGACGTGCAAGAACAAGGGGGCACAATTTGAAGATAGAGGGGGGACGCTCGGGGCAATGTGAGGAAGTGTTTTTTCACAGACAGGGTGGTGGACACATGGAACAGCCTTCCTGAGGAGGCTGTGGAGTCAAAAACAGTGGTTGATCTCAAGAATGCATGGGACAGACATAAGGCAATTCTGATGGGGTGTAGGAAGAAGTAGGATGTTGGTTAACTAGGATCTGCACCTTATCTAATAGGTAGGGAAAGGGCAGACTAGGTGGGCTAAGCAGTCCTTATCTGCTGTCAAAGTCTATGTTTCTATGTTTCTGTCTTGTTTTACAGTGAACATTGTAGCTTTAAATTCCTTTTAAATTGTTAAAATAAAATGCTGTTTTGTGCATGTGGTGTTCTTTTTTTTCTTCAGTAGTTCATGAGGTATTTTTCACAACAATGGTATTTTACATTTTTTGTCAGCCAACATCCATTTTTCTTTAATTATACTTTTATCTTAGTCAGTCTTATCAGTCACAAACATGAGTAATGGGAGAGAAACTTTGCACATCAGAAACAAAAATGATGCTTGGAGCTGTATGGTAGTTTGAATCTTCGGGGGTTGTCAGAGAGGGGAGTAAAGCTGATTCATTAAAGAGCTGCTGACACCTCAAAGAAAACTTGAAAAAAAGAATATTTAGGTACAAATCAGCTTGCATTCCATATATATTCTATAGATTTTTTCCTGCAGATTATTTATTACTGAAGAAATTTGCATAAATACATGATCTTTGTACCTCAGAGTTCATCTGCCTCTATATCTTACACCCCATCTCATGTCACAATCCTCTGTTGTGACTTATCAATCTGTTGCCATGGGAGTAACTGTGATGTCACAAGCAGTGCATTATGACTTCAGGTAAGGAGAAAGCAACAGGAACAGATGAACTCTTCAGGAGCAAAGATCATATTTCCATGCAAATTAAATCAGTAGTAAATAATGTGGAGGAGGAATACAGAACTAATGTGAAATATAAGCCAAACTCTGTCTAAATATTATGGTTTGTTAAAGTTTTTCTGAAGGTGTTAGATGCTCTTTAATGGTCATTTTTAAATTATTAATGAAATTAGGCTGTTGCAAGTCATGACAACAGGGCCTATTACTCTGACTCCACCGTAAGGCCCACCTCCATCCCATAGCTTTTTGCCTGAAGCTCACGGTCGGGTCCAAGTGCATGCCTCATAGGCGTAGTATTTGGAGGTAGAGAAGCATAGCTCATCACATGTGGGCAACAGATTCAGTTGTAACTTTCTTCATGCAGAGCCCTGTTAACCCTACATGAAGCAAAAGGTTTTGTATGATATAATCTTGTTTGGGCAGCCGAGAGGGTGGGCATTAGAGTGGAGAACCCCAAGGAACACTACACCACCAGTTTGCCATGACTCCTGAGACTCCAAACCCTTATGGTTTTCTTCTTTCCTTGTGTGATTTGGGTTCTTCAACCCTATAATATGCATTAATTAGTTTTTGCAATGGATATCCTATTTTTTAGTCACAGTGCAATCATAGCCTCATTTGTGTGGGCCTTTGTGGAACCTGCAAAAATGGACTAAACACAATAGTACAGATATTTAAAGCCCTCTGTCACCAACCACATAACAAGTGAACGCTAACAGTGTCTTAATGCTTGGGTTTGCACCCTTGTAGTTTACAATCTTACTGTAGCTTAGATAGTAAGCATGAGAGCTCTTACCTGAGTTACAGGGAGCCTGTGATGGGGTGGGGGTGGGACTTGAGAAAACATCCAGTCATACCTAAACATTAAATAAGGTCTCCAGCACTTTAAGAACTAACTAGGATAAACAGGGTAGGAGAAATATAAAACAATACTTACCTGATACACGTGATCAGTGTCCAGCATTACTGGGGTCTATGTCCTTTCCCAGGAGGTTAAATATCCCATCAGACCTGTAGACATAAAGAGAAAAATAGGTTAGTATGAGAAATAAAATACTGATCAGTTGGGTTGGCAGGAAGGTCTTGCAGAAGTTGTTTTTTTAAGACATAAATGAGTTGGGCAGGGTTGATACCTGAGCTATGGCAGTTACCTGGGTTCATGAAGGGACTTGGATCACTCGGGCTAGTTTGGTGGGTGAGGATACAGAATTTTTGGGATTGCTCTCCTCTCAAGTAGGGGGGAGGCCAAGTTGCTCCACTCATCTACTGCCACCAGACGAAGGCCTGGTTGCGGTGCAGCATGAGTGACACTCATGGGTTGTCTGCCATTCAATGTCAGCATGTGCATGCCTCCTACAGATGTGTGCCAGTGTCATGTGTGTCACCCTGCAGGGGTATAGGAGAACATTTAGGAAAATAGTGGTACCAGGGCAGGATTAATCCATCAGCTGTCACACCACCACACCACCAACAGGGTAATGGACCACAGAACTGGCTTAAAGTCTCGGGGGGGGGGGCAGACAGCACTCACCCTCCTAGCCCCACCATGGTTGGAAAATGTGGAGGCAGCAATGGTCTGAGGTAAGTCACTGGGATAAAAGGTGATGGCCTGGGCAGTTGGCAACAGTAGGGGACCTCTTGGTGGTGCAGGGCCTGCTGCTACCAGAGCTTCATCCCTCCAGTTGCTGTTTTTCATATTTTTCAGGCCCTCCCACCTCTCCTGATGCTGTGCATAGCTCTATTAGGTCTCAATACACGCATCAACTCCTTATGAAAGAAGGCTGTATGGTCCAGCACAAGATGTTGACTGTGTGAAGGAACACTGCACCATCGCTCCCCATGCTTGGACAGGTACCACATTCCAGCACTATCCCACAGACTCTGGCCATCCAACCAGCTCCCAAAGCTGAGCTCCCCTGAATTCAAGTCACTAGAACAGGAACACAACACAGTATCTGCTGGGTCAATGAGCCCTGAATGCAACGTATATTCATAACTTTGTTGTTTGTGGAGATTTTGACTGCAAATTATCAACATATTCTTTTAAAGACCCCCACCTCCTTAACATCACTTTGTTTGTTTTTTTAATATTGACCTCAAATTGTCAACTTAAAGTAGTCTTTTTATGACCCCACCTTATGATCAAGGCAGGTTTAAGTTTTTAAAATCCCATTCAAAAGGTTATTTCACTGAGGCACTGTGAAAACGTTTTTTTGGGGGGGGAGTGGAGTGAGTGTGAAAATATGTTTGGGAGGGTATTTGAAAATGTCACCTTTATTATTTATAAGGTGGGGAGGAAAAAAGGGAATATATTTGGAATCCCGAAACTCAGTATACCAAACCCCACAAGACCGAGTTTGAGATACTGAGTCTCAAAATCTCTACAAGCAGTTAAATGCAATGAGGGGGGCTTCATCCCCACTGCCCCCACATGGGGGGGCTCTGAATCCCACACCCCCTGAACTAAAATTACCAACCCCAAGGGGGTGAGGACCCCAGAGTAAAAAATTAAAATTAACGGGGGGGGGGGGTGAAATAGCAGGGAGCAAAAGTAGCTGCCACTGGGAACAGAACCCGGATCTATGATGCCATGCTGCCCAAACTGTTAATGACTTAGCCCTCCATGCCACAGGAGCAGCTTGACCAAATTCTGCATTATCCAGTGAGTTGCAATGCCTGGCTTGGGGTAGGAAAGCAGTCTATCACATCTGCTCTCGTACCCCCGTCAGCATCGGCTTCCTTCCTGTCGGGCGTCTGTTTGTTGGGATACTGAACATGGCCTTGTGAGTTTCAGGATTCTGAGTTGTCAGTATCCTAAATGTATACTGCGAAAAAGCTATGCTGAACATGCAGGCCTAAAATTTTTAAAAATGAAAAACCTGAGCAAAAGTTAAAAATGTATCAAAAAGCCATTTACCACACCTACCTTGTTTTTAGTCAGTTCACGGTCAGTAAATGAAGCAGCAGGGTGGTCACCCTTCAAAACAGGATGAAATTATTGGACTGGGTTAGTGAGAGGTGGTGGAGGGATGTGGGGTGGTGGGTACTAAGTTGGGGGCAGGGTGTGAGAGGCATAGGGACTGAGCGGACTGAACATATCAATAGACAGTTTTCTTTTTTCAGGTTAAATAAAAAGATGATGATGGGCAATTTTCTTCTCTACAGGTATCAATACTTGGGATTGGGCCCCCCAGTGTCAGTGTGGTGTTTGGTGGCACTGCAGGTGGGTACCCTGGATTTGCAAAGTATCGGTATGGGGGGAGATTACAAAATATTAGTGGGTGGATCAGAAGCTATCGATGGGGGAGGAGTTTCACATTTGATGCTTGGAAACCCCTGTGCTGGTATGGTCTTAAGCAGCACTAATGCTGGGCACTTCGGTGTGGCAAACTATCAGAGTGGGGGAGTTACCTGTCACCAGGAATTGGGAAGATTGGTGTCAAACACTGTGTATGGTTGAGAGTGTGTGATAATGGCAGTGGGATTAAGCACCTGCCACCATTAATTGTAAATATCTGGGTTGGCATGGTGGAGGGATAGCGGTGTTAAGGGACTGAGCACTCACCACCATTCTTTACATTTTAAAAAGAAAGTAAATATACTTGCCAGAAGAAGGTAATTAGCCAATTAATTGATCCAGAGTGGGATAAATAAAGAATGGCCACACTTGGGGTTAGTGCAGGTACAGACTCACTGACACGGTGCCATGTAGCCCCACGCCTGCCTCATGGACACTGTTTTAAAAAAGGGACACTGTAAACAGCATCTAACATGAATGTGCTGTGATTCAGCCAGCCTGACCCCTTGGCAAATGGGTGCATTTCCAAAGAAAGGACACCAATACTTTTGAGTTCAAAAAATGCAGTTATTTAGTTATTGAATTTTGGTAACTGGGTAAGCCCACTGGAACCAGATGCCTCTTTTTCAGGGGTGACCAAGAATTAATTACAGACAATATACCTGTATACAGACAGTCGACTGATACAGTGTTGGCTTAGTTACAGGCAGATATGCAGACAATAGACAGGTAGGTGCATACTATACATTACATGGTATTTGAGTACATTAATAGTTCTGATCTACAGACATAGAACATACAAGGCAAACACAGTTAACTGTAGGAACTATAGAGCTTAATAAAATCATGCAATACCACACAAAATAAGGCAGAGATGAACATTATGATACAGGGAGCTAGAATACAGCAAGGATTAGCAACAGAACATCTCTAAGAGCAACATTATAAGAGGACAGAGAGGTATGGCCATAATTCAGCGATAGCGTTTGTTTTTAGAACATTTATTTTTCAACTGAGCATATGTGAAAAACAGTACTGTTTTTGGTTAATATTTATTAAAGGCTTAAAAAACAGAGAAAATTTTACAAAAGCACACATCTTGAGCCTCTTTCTACCAAGTTGTTTGTAAGTTATAGAGTAGGTGAGCAAAGCAAGTCTCAATGCTGAAGAATGTATTTCTTTTTGTCCCTCTATAACTTTATCCCTGCTGAATTAATTATAACAAAACTTATAGTATACGCATAGTTCCTGGCACCTTTTCTGTGATTTCTAAATTCCAGACAAATTATTCAAATGGGGTGAGTTATTATAGTGCAAATGTTGTGATTTATTTATTTATTGAATTTTGTTGACCCGGTAAGCCCATTGGGCCTAGAAGTCCCTTTTCAGGACGACCGGGGGTGGGGGAGGGATACAGATGGTAAGCAACTGAAATTGAACCAGATTAAGCTATTGATTTAACAGCTGTGGATTTAACATGAAAATGCTTATTCGACCCTAATATACAGGTGCTATTGTACCTGTACATATATCATATGCTACTATGGTGATGCATACCAGTATAGGCTACAAACCAGCATGCATTACAAACACACTGTACTAAATTCCTTTTTATGTTGGCTCACATTTGTGCCAGCCAGCATATTGCATTGGTGGGAGATTTGGAGGAGCGGTCACTGTTGGGCAAATGCAGGGCATGCATCAGTAGGTGCGTCCCTCATTCCCCAATAAGCCAGCATGCAGTTGCCACACCAGAAATACATAATGTGGCAAGCACATCAAACAAAAGGTCCACTGCAATGACAGCCAGGCTCGTCATGCAGCGACACCAAAACACTCCCTCCCTATGTGTCTTTCCTGGTGAAACCCTTCCAGAAACATGGCGGCGCTGACTGCTGCCACATAGAGAGCCGACTTCAGGGGTGCCTAATCCCCCTGATGGCATGCCATCACTCTGTTTATGTGCTGACGGGGGGGCCCACTCCCTGTCAGCATAATGACCCCCCCATTTGTTCTGTGCCGAGGGGGGTACCTAATCTTCCTCAGCTCTTGCCCCCCCTTCATTTTGTGCTGACAGGGGTGCCCAATCCCCCGTCGGCTAGCCCCCCAACACTCATGTGGCATGCTGGGGCCCACCCCAGTGTGCCAAATAGCCACTAAAAAACAATCCACTTAATTTTTTTTTTGTTTCTGTAAAGAAGAAAACTGTCCTCGCGGTCTGTCCTGCTCCCTCCCCAACCCACACCCACCTTCTGCGCGACCCCGCCTCCCCACACCCCCTCACCCTATACTTACCTCCGGATCCCAGTGAGAAGATCTTTGGTGGACTGGGAACATATCTGCACTCTTCAAAGTGGACTGCGAACTGAAGAAATGCTGGTAAACTGTATAATGGCATAAATAGGGTTTTTTTCAACTTTGGTGCATATCTCGGGTAGTTTTGGGAATTTTGGCACCAAACTTTCAACATGGGGTTATTGGGGACACTCCTTATGAATTCAGTCACTATCATGGCATTATTCGGTCCCGAAAGATGATTTCTCAGTCACTGCACAGAATCACCTTTTGGGACTGATTAATGAAATGACAATGCCACTGTTCATGAGATGGGCTCTCAAAAAGCCTATTTTGTAAATTTGGTGAAAAAAATCCAAAAAATGACTGTTTTACAAGTGTGCATTGCGCAGTTTCCACGTACACTAGAAACTTAGTGAATTTGTAATATTTTCACTCCAAATTTTCAAAATTGGAATTTTTCTATACCTCTTTATGAACAGTATAGCTGTCATTTTACATATCATGGCCAAAATGTGTTTTCACACGTCCGGCACAGAATAGCATGGTCGCTGAGCGAAATCAGTTTACGGGATAGTTTGAGAAAATGACGGTGACACTGTTCATGAGCAGATGTCCTAAAATGCCTATGTTGAAAATTTGGTGATGAAAGTCCATAAAATGACTGTGTTACAAGCATGCATTGCGCAGTTTCCACGCACACTTGTAACTTCGAAAATTTGCAATATTTTCATGCCAGATTTTCAACACTGGCATTTTTTCACACCTCCTTATGAACAGTACAGCTGTCATTTTTCACAGCCTGCCCATAATGTGTTTCCCCACTTGTGGCACACAATGGCATGGTCGCTGTGGGAAATCAACTTTTGGGACAGATTAACAAAATCACAGAGCCACTGTTCATGAGGGGAGGTCCCAAAATGCCTATGTTGAAAATGTGACTTAAAAAATCCCCAAAATAATTGGGTTATGGACGTGTGTTTCGTAGTTCCTATGCATGCTCATGACTTCACCAATTTTTCATATTTTTACTCCAGATTTTCAATGTTGGCATTTTTTTACACCTCCTTACAGCTGTCATTTTTCACATCCTGCCCAAAATGTGTTTTTGCCCCTGTGTTGCCAAATGGCATAGCCGTTGAGGAAAATCACCTTTCAGCTAACAAACTGATTGTGCCACTCTTCATGAGATGGGGTCACAAAAATCCTATGTTGACAGTCTGGAGTGAAAATACCAACAAACGCCTATGAAGTTAGGGTTTTCAACTGTGACACCCCACCCTGTAGAGACTGACAGGTGTCAGGGGTGTGACTTGGGATCATAGGCTGTAATGCTCACATCATTTTAACCCCATCCCCACCTTGCAGCCAGTGACAGGCATCAAGGTGTGCCTTGGAGTGTTTGACCCTAACGTTCACCCCATTCTCCTATACTGCACCCGTCTCAGCCTATTTTCTTATGGAATGGGGTAAGTATAAGGCCCAAAAGCACACCATGACACTTGTCAGTGTCTATAGGGTAGGGTGAGGTAAAATGGCACGAACGTTATAGCTGACGACTCAAAGGCACACCCCAACGCCTGTCAGTCTCTGCAGTGTGGGGGTGGGGTTGGCGTCAGTTCAGTATTTCACTGCCATTCCTATTATGCATCTCTAACTCCTGCACTACCAATGCCAATGCCAGCAAGACAACATTCATCATTGACAAATGCCTGTTTAACTTTCCTGTCACCTTACAATGCTGTTAAGTTGATTTAAGCATAGAACTGGATTAAAATGTTGGTGAAATTCAATTAAACTTAGAAACATAGACTTTGATGGCAGATAAGGACTGCTTGTCCCATGTAGTATGCACATTTCCCTACCTTCAGGATAAGCTGCAGATCCTAGTTCTTCTTACCCCCCACAAGAATTGCCTTATGTCTGCACCATGTATTCTTGAATTCTCCCACAGTTTTAGACTCCGAAACCTCCTCAGGAAGGTTGTTCCATGTGTCCACCACGTTCTCTGTGAAAAAATATTTCCTCACATTGCCCCTGAACAGCCCCCCCATCTTTAAATTGTGTCCCCTTGTTCTTGCACATCTCTTTTTCTGAATGATGCTACCCTCTTGGACTTTGTTGATTCCACTGAGGTACTTAAAAGTTTCTATCATGTCCCCCTACTCCCTCCTTTCCTCAAGGGTATACATATTAAGCTCCTTTAGTCTCTCCTCATATGGCTTCTCTTGCAGACCCTGCACCACTTAGTTATTCTCCTCTGGACTGCCTCTATCCTGTCTATGTCCTTGCGGAGATGGGGTCTCCAGAACTGGATGCAGTACTACAGATGGGGTCTCACCAACTGTCTGTAAAGAGGGACAAAAACTTCCTGTTTTCTGCTGGTGATGCCTCTCCTTATACATCCCAGTATACCCCCAACCCTCCCTACTGCCTTCTCACATTGCTTGCTAACCTTAAGGTCATCTGGTATTATTACCCCCAGGTCCCTTTCCATTTTTGTTGTTGTTATTACCTCATCCCCCATTGTATAATCTTCCCCTGAGTTTTTGTTTTCAAGGTGCGTTATTTTGCAATTCTTTGCATTGAATCCAAGCTGCCATACTTCTGACCATTCCTCCAACCTTGCCAAGTCCCTTCTCAGCCTTTCCATGCCTCCTTGTGTATCAACCCTGTTGCAGATCTTTGTGTCATCTGCAAAGAGGCATACTTTTCCTTCCAGTCTCTCTGCAATGTCACTCATAAAGACATTAAAAAGGACTGGACCCAGTACTGAACCCTGCGGTACCCCACTAGTAACCCCCCTTTCTTCAGAATGGACTCCATTTACAATTACCTTCTGTGTCCTGTTGTCCAGCCAATGTTTTACCCAGGCTACCACCCTGGGACCCACTCCTAGGCTGGTTAATTTGACAATTAATCTTTTGTGTGGGACTGTTTCAAATGCCTTGCTAAAGTCTAGGTAGGCCATGTCCACAGCCTCTCCCTGGTCTGCTACTTTGGTCACCCAGTCAAAGAAATCAATTAGATTCATCTGACATGACCTTCCTGCTGTGAACCCATGCTGTCTTGGGTCCTGTGCCCCACCAGCCTCTAGGTACTCGACAATTATTTCCTTCAGAAGTGATTCCATCACTTTCCCTACCACAGAGGTCAAACTGACAGGTCTTTAGTTTCCTGCCTCTGTCTTGGTCCCACTTTTGTGAAAGGGAATCACATCCGCCTTTCTCCAGTCCTCAGGTACCACACCATCCTCCCATGATTTGTTGAAAAGGGTAGTCAGTGATTTCACTAGTTCTCCCTTTAATTCTTTTAGAATTCTGGGGTGAATTCCATCAGGCCCCATTGCTTTGTCCACCTTCAGTCTTAGGAGTTCTTTCAGAATCCTTTCTTCCATGAAAGGACTGGGATCGACCTCCCCATCAAGAGTGCTTCTGTTAATTGGATTAGGTACCTCCCCCTCCTCCTCTTTTGTGAATACTGAGCAGAAATATTCATTCAGTATCCCTGCTTTTTCACTGTCCCTGTCTTCCCACCCACTGTCCATTCTATTCAGCCTCACTATCCCTCCCTTTGTCTTTCTATGCTCCCTGATATACCTATAAAAGGTTTTATCCCCCTTCTTAACTGAGTTGGCTATCTTTTCCTCAGTTTGGGTTTTGCTATTCTGACTTCCATCCCTGCTTCCTTCTGCCTTACCTGGTAAAATTGTAATTCATTATTGATTGCTGCTCCAAATTTATCCAACAGGGATGATATTATTTATTTATTTATGTCGTTATTGTATTTATTTGAAAATTGGTAACCAGGAAAGACACATTGAGTTGAGGCTTGTTTCCAGGTGTAACCTGAGGGAAAGGGGGTACAATCAGAAAGCATACATAGCAGTAGTGAAATTACAGTATAACCTCATTTATCTGAATATGCTGTGGGAAAATACAATTGTTTGGATAAATGGGATTTCTGATATGTGAGTGAACTTTACAATTAAATCTATTAAGCTTGGAGGCACACCACAGTTTTGGATAACTGAGAGTTTTGGATAACTGAGGTTTGGATAACTGGGGTTTTAGGGTATACAAAAAAAAGTGCGAACAGTATATAATTCAGCATGGTATAAGTGGCAAATCACAATGTAAGGTGCCATAAGTTGGTGTTATGAGCAACTCCGAAGCCCTAATTAAAGTGACAAAGAGCAGGCTGAAACATGTCATTGCAATGGTAGTTGAGACAATGACTGAACCAAGGAGGTGGCCCAACAACAGGGGTGGAAGGGGCTTCGAGAGACAGGCTCATGCTGTGGGCTGACAGGAGGAGGAGGGGGCTATGAGGAGTTTAGCTGGTGCCTGAGGGATACAGGGGAAGGGGAGGCAGAGAGGAGGGGAGTAGGCTTCAGAGGGAGGGAAGGTAAAATGAAAAGGCTGTCTGCCCAGCACAGGAGTGAGGGTGGGGAAGGGAAAAGGTTCAAGGATCCCTGGAGTGGAGGTAGTATGAGGCAGATGGAACAGGTTAGAGGAGTGACGCTAATCAAGATAGTAGGGACCCAAACCAATACTTGGAGATGAAGGCGGTGCAGTGGCACTGGCAACATGGTGGGTACAGGTGGGGAGAGTTGATGGCACTATTAGGTCACTAATTAAACTTCAGTGAGTTAAACCCTTTCACTGTGGGTGAGGCCCTTTGGGTAGCATGTTATAATAGTGAACCAAATTGAGTGACTCGAAAATGAGCGACTCAGTTTGGGTGCCCATAATGGTAGCAACAGTGAAAGGGTAGTGAGGGAGTTGGTGTAGCAGTGGATGAGGTACAGAATGGTGACTGAATCATGGGGTTTTCTGTAGGGGTGTGGTTTAACTCATTGCCTCCTAGACCACGCCTGTAGGTGGCAGCAAATTTACTGCTGTGTGTCCCAGAACAAATAGAACAAATACTGAAGTCAGCTACAGACTTCTGGTGTGCTCTGGCAACATCTGGAGCCATCACTCATATGTTTTAATATTGCTTGCCAGCCAGAATTGATTAGAATTGACTACATAGCACCGTTAGAAAGGTAATTTTGTGTTGAACAACTTTGCCACCAGTCCTTCGTGTGTATTGTATATTTTAGGATATATTCACATTTGCTTATGGCATGGTGTGTATAGCAGACATTTTGGCCATCAAACCTCACCTAAGCACCTAGAATAAAACGGGTTAAAAATACATGCTTTGTACTTGAAAACATAGCTTTTTTAGTATGAATGTACTATTGTAACTATATCTAATGTATGGATGCTTAATTTGGTGTTATGTTACATATTTCCCAACCAAAAATGGCTTACATTGCCTTTTTTGTACAAAAAAGAAATGTTTATTTTGACTAATGTAGAAAAAAATGCTTATTATTAATTGCATAGCACCATTGGAAAGGTAATTTTGTGCTGAACACCTTTGCCACTCATACTTTGTGTGTAGCGCTTATGGTGCATGAGGTATTAGCATTTTCTTGTGGCATAGTGATTATGGATTGATTTTGCTTAGAAAGGCCCAGGATGCAGTGTTAAGAATATACAGGAGACAAGTGGTGGAACACTTAAAGAGCTGGTGTGGAGAGAATGAGTTAAATAGAAAAGAGTGGAGCCTGGTGCTGCTGAGCTGGCCATCTGGTGTGGTGGCTACAGATGCTGCCTGCAGTGCTGATGATCCTATCTTTGGGACTAACTGAGGTTAGTGTTTTAAGACTGTGTGGGTCTTCATTTTTTTTCCTGGTCTGTTGCACAAACTGTGTTCTTCCCCCTGTTTAGTGCTCCCCCCAAGAGTTGGTTATATTTAGATGAAGGGGTGCAGGGGGCATAGCCCCCCACACTAAACATTTATTTACTTGTTGGCTCTGTTTTGGTAGGTGCCGAGGTGGCTATGTTGCCAAGTGTGGATTCAACTATATGTACTTGCTGTTGCGCAAGTCACCCAAGTATTTTCAAGGTTATGACTTAGAACTGGCCCTTTGGATTAAAGCTTAATCTAGTGTGGCTTCTACTGTATAGTTGGGGCTCTATAAAGCAATACTTTTTATACAATTTATAAGCAACTTTCCCCATGGGAAAAGATGGGAAAGGTGAATGTGATTGACATGTAAGACACTGCTGAACAAAGCATATGACTCATGCAATCAGCATGTACAGTAAAATAGAACTGCACAGCTTTCTACTATATTCTAATTTATTTGAATGGATTACTATAGTACATCCTGCATAACCGACCTTGTTTAATGTTCCATCTTGGTGTTTTAACAATTAAATTTCCTTGTCTGTGTGTGCCCATCTCCACCCCTATTTCCTGGTTAATTTTTTCAGTTTATAGCCTACTCCCTATCTGGGTGTAGCTCACATCCCCATCCACATTCACATAATTCCACTCTATCTGGGTAAAATCTATATCCTCACCCACTTGGAATCAGGCCTTTTTTCTTTCTGGGTGAAGCCCACTACCCTCTTTCCCGCAAATTAATCGTAGCATTCCTCAGTTATCAGGCATGATCCTAACTGGTAGCTCCCCCCCCCCATTTTAATCATAGTATTCCATACCGGTTATTAGTATTCCTTACTGGTACTAATTAGTAGCTACTGTACCTCCTCAACTTTATCAGTCCATTTCAAGGCAACTGCTTTCTCACTTCTCCATTATGCTGATTGTAACCCTGTCTCTCTGCACCCCCCTGAATAGCCTCTCCTCCATCCTCCTCCTTCTCCTTCTACCTACCCTTGCCCTCTTCCTTCCTTCTCCCTTCCCATTCTCCATCTCCTATAGTCCCTTCTTATTATCTCTCATAATTTTCCCACTCTTCCCAGCTTCCTGGGTGCAGCCTGCTCCCTTCACCTTGAATCCACCTTGAAGCTCACAGAAGTCTCCACCCCCCCTCCCTTTCTCCCTCCCTCCCCACGCTTTTCTCCTGATAAGCATCTCATAGGCTTCCTCAAACTCTTTGTGCTCCTGTTGCTTACAGAAGAAGGGGACATTGAGCTCAATCCCAGTCTTGGCCTGTCATTCTCCTCTCACCTCCTCAAAGATCTGAGAGTAGCTCATATCGACATCCACAATCTCCTCCCCAAAACTGACCTATTGCAACTAAGGATGGACCAAAGCCTCACCCTGAAAACCAAGCAACTACAATCTTGGGCAGTTCATATTCAAACAATTCCTAAACAAACATCTTAGGTTTGTCATGGATTGTCAGTAGGTAGTAAGAATAGCAACCAAGCAGCCAGCATGTTCATAAATAAGCACACTTCCCTTACAGAAATATAAGTGTGCTGCATACATGCAGAATGCATGCCTCATGTTTAATTGTGCCATGTTTGCATGTGGTTCCCATACACAAAGTGAACCTATGTGAACCAGGTCTAAAAAGCAAATCAGGTTTGGATGCTGCAAGCTTGACATGTGTGTAGCAGGTAAGTTGGTGCAAACATCTTCTGGAAATCACATCAGGTTCATGTGTTGCATGCTTGACATGAGTGCAGCAGTTAAGTTGGTGTGAACGTCATTTAAAAATCACATTGGGTTCACACGCTGCATACTTGCAATGTGTGCAGTAACTAAGCTGTTGCAAATCTCATCTAAAACAAGCATTTGTCAATGCCGAATGTTTGCTTGCTGTTATTAGCATTTGAAGTACAGGAGTTAGACAGATGCAGAATAAGAATGGCAATGAAGTATTTAACTTCATGCCAAACCCACCACCAACCTGCAGAGATGGACAGGCATTGAGGTATGCCTTTGGGTCATTGCCCTTAACACTCATGCCATTTCATCTCACCCTATCCTGCAGACATCGACAAGTGTTGACGTGTGCCTTGGCATGTTTGGCTTTATAGTCACCCCATTCCATAACGACATATGCTGAAATGGGTGCAGTATAGGAGAATAGGGTGAGCCCTGGGGCCAAAGAGTCCAAAGCACAACTCGATGCCTGTCACTGGCTGCAGGGTGGGGCTGGAATGGCATGAGCATTACAGCCAGCAATTCAAAGGCACTCCCCTGATGCCTGTCAGTTTTTACAGGGTGGGGCATTGTGGTTAGAAACCCCTAATGCCCTAGGCATTTGTTGGTATTTGCAGTATACATTTTCAACATGCCCTATTTGTGACCCCCACCTCATGAAAGTATTTGGGACCTCTGCTCATGAACAGTGGCAGTGTGATTTTGTTAATCTGTCCCAAATGTTGACTTCCCACAGTGACTGCGCCATTCTGTGCCAGACATGCAAAAACACAAATTGGGCAGTATGTGAAAAATGACAGCTATACTGTTCATAAGGAGGTGTGCAAAAATGGCAATGTTGTAGATCTGGAGAGAAAATATTACTAATTCTCGAAGTTACGAGTGTGTGTGGACACTGTGCAATGCACACTCATAACATAGTCATTTTGTAAACTTTTGTCACCAAATTTTCAACATAGGCATTTTGGGACCTCTGCTCATGAACAGTGTCACTGTGATTTTGTTAATTTGTCCTGAACACTGATTTCCCACAAAAACTGTACCATTGTGTGCCGGATGTGCAAAAACACATTTCAGCCAGGATGTGACAAATGACAGCTGTACTGCTCATAAGGATGTGTGAAAAAATGCTAATGTTGAAAAGCTAGAGTGAAATATTAAAAATTCTTGAAGTTACGACGGTGCGTGGAAACTGTGCAATGCATGCTCATAACACAGTCATTTATTGACATTTTCTCACCAGATTTTCAACATAGGAATTTGGGACCTCCATTCATGAACAGTGTCACTGTGATTTTCTTAATCTGTCCCGAACATTGATTTCCCACAGTAACCATGCCATTGTGTGCCACATGTGCGAAAACACATTTCAGGCAGGATGTGAAAAATGATAGCTGTACTGTTCATAAGGAGGTGTGAAAAAATGGCAATGGCAAAAATCTGGAGTGAAAATATTACAAATTCTTGACATTATGAGTGTGTGTAGAAACTATGCAATGCATGCTCATAACAAGGTCATTTGTTGGAATTTTTTCACCAAGTTGCAGCATAGATTTTTTGGGAGCCCACCTCATGAACAGTCACACTGTCATTTTGTTAATTGGTCCCAAAAGGTGATTCTGTGCAGTGACCACAAAATCACCTTTTGGGATCGAATAATGAAATAACAGTGACTGAATTCATGAGGTGGAGTCCCAAGAACCACATGTTGAAAATTTGGAGCCAAAAGTCACAGAAATGGCCAAGATATTTCACCTAAGTTGAAAACCCCCCATTTATGCCATTATACAGCTTACAGGCATTTCTTCAGTTCATGGTCAGCTTCGAAGAGTGCAGACGTGGTCCCGGTCCCCGAACATCATCGCACCAGGCTCTGGAGGTAAGTATGGGGTGGGGGAGTGAGGAGGTCGGGTGCACAGAGGATGGGGAGGTTGGGGAGGGCACTGGAGACAATGAGGGACCATTTTTTTCTTTCACTACTTAAAAAAAAAACATTGCAGGAATGTTTTTGCTTGACAGGATTGGTTTCAGCACACTTGGGTGGACTCCCAGTGTGCCACCAGTGTTGCTTGAGAGAGCAACTGAAGCCAATGGGGATTGGACTCCCTGTCAGCACAGAAAATGTGTTGGAGGACGCAAGATGCTGAGGGGGATTGGGCACCACCTCGGTATACATAACTGTTACATTGGGGGATATTATGCTGACGGGGATTGGGCTCCCCCACTTTCCAAATGAACTGTGGAGGGGGCATGCCAACAGGGGGAATGCGCTCCCCTGTTGGCTTGCATTAGGACTGTGAGTGGCAGATGGTGATAGCTGCTGCCCTGTTTTCTAAAATATTACACTAGGCAAGGCATTGCCCTGCAATGATGGGTTGCTCCCTCATTGCAGCAGCTAATTTGTTTCAAGTTGGTGGCACGGTTGCTGAACTAGTGTCAGAAGCAGCATGCCACCGCATTGAATAACAAGGGCCAAGCCCAAGAATGCAGTGGTGGCATTGGCCGCCACAGTGCCACACCGCCAAAACCCACTTCTCTCCTAAGCTGCCACATAATGTTTCTTGCACATGCATGCAAACAAACATAAAAACACATCAGTTTCTATTTCTCATACTACTGCTAGGAACTACAGCCATTAGAATACCCTTTTCATAAATTTCCCATTAAAATTAGGTAAACTCATTTGTCCCAATCCTTTTGTAAATTGTTTAATTGCTTTCTATTTTTGACATTAAATTGGCATTAATTTGTAAAGTATTGTTTGATTACTGCATTAAATGCCTAGGATATAGCCCGCCAACATCCCCCATTCCAGATGTGTGAAGAGGGGCCTCTGTATTGTGTAGCCTGACCTTTTTGTTTTGGTCCTTGCAAATCTCCTATGCATATTTAGTGCTATTAATGTGCTTCTCCATGACTGTTACAGCTCACTTACTTTTGCGTTGTCGTTTTATATGGAGCTATGCCATACTCCATGCTCAGCACTATTTGTGGTGAGTAGGGTCTTGGAAACATGAACCATACTTCATTTTGTCACTGAAATGAGGAACATGGACACTGAAAATATGGGACAATGAGGGACGCTAATCTTCACAATGATCAGGACACATCCTGAAACATGGAGATGCAGTACAGTACCTCAGAACACAGTGGAAACCATTGTATTTACTTATACTGATGATAGACCCTGAGCATTAATAAGGGGAGGCAGTTGCCCCTTCCCTGCATTTGTGCCTAGGTTGTTCTCATGTTTTGACAATAATGGCATTAAATTTGGATTTAATCTTTTGTACAATAAGTGCCCACTGGCCTGTGTTATGCTCATGCTGCAGGTGCACTCCTGACTCGACTGTGTCTGCATAGTGTTGTCAACTCTCTCCACCTATTAGCAAGGCCACTGGAAAACTGCACCCGCAATTTTTTTGCGGAGTCCATAATTTTCACCATTCTCTGCAAAAATGGACATGTTCCGCAATTTCTTGAAATTTTTTAGTTTTTATATTGAACTGTGCAAAAAGTATTAACATTTTTAATAAAATACACTCAAATATATTGACAATTTTGCATGCAGACTTGGGTTTGGCTGAAACAATGCAGTACAAGGTAGGGCAAGGGTTTTACTTAACACTGATTTCTTTTGAATCCTTGTCTTGTTTGGTTTCAAAATCCACTGGCCAAGCATAAATACACTTAAACACTTAACATTTGTTTTGTGTTGAAGCAGTCTGTCAGACAACCTTTTGTTGCCACACAGACTGAAACAAAAGATGGGAGAAAAGGTGCAAATTATCCCATTCACTTAAATGGGGTGCTAACTATGAAGCCTTTTTGTAAGTGGCAGGGCAAGTTTTTCCTTGTGATCATACTTTCATTCAGACTAGTTTTGATTCAAACAGCTGCGGATTTTTGGATGGTCCTGCCGATTTTGAACTTGAATAAGCTAGTTGCTAATAGTGATCTCACTCTTAGCAATCTACCCCTTGAATGCTCACAAGCAAAGACTACTATAAAAACCTGACTAAAGTC
This sequence comes from Neoceratodus forsteri, assembly GCA_016271365.2. NCBI lineage: Eukaryota > Metazoa > Chordata > Ceratodontiformes > Ceratodontidae > Neoceratodus > Neoceratodus forsteri. The sequence goes on from CM028132.1 coordinate 1,322,408,690, forward strand.
TAAAAACAAGCTTATAAAACACACAATGTATCTGAACATGTATCTTTAACTAAACAAAACCATTGCAGCCAAAGTAAAACGAAAGTAAATTACAGGGCACCCTGACTACTGAAGGATGTAGTAAAAATATATTGGTATTCTTTTACATTTTTTGGTAATCACGTAAGGTCCACTTGGCACAAGTGCCTGTTTTCAGGGGCAACCCAGGAGCAATGAGGAGGTTAAGTGACTTGTTCAGAGTCACACAGTATGCAAGTGGAGGTTGTGGGAATCAAACCCAGGTCTGTTAGATGTCCTTAGCTCATTCACAGTTTGTTACTCTAACCTCTACATTATACTGCCAGACCCAATAACCCCCAGATTTATTGTTTAAATATGTGATTTCAATAATAGCGTACAGTACCTACAGTGCAAATTATGAACATTAAACACTTTAACAACATTTTACTAAAACTCAATTATTCACCACTCTATCTGCTTATTTTTTCTTGTACCAAAGTGGTTGAATAGCTGGCAGAGCACCATAAACAGCTGTTGATTAGCTTCATTATTCTACATCCAGAAACAAACAAAAACAATTTCTTCTGGATTTATCTAATATTGATTTGCTGTGGCTCACGTTATAGAATTTATTTAGCACTGTATGAGGCCAATGTTTTTAAATTTTGGAAGATAAGCAACACTTATGAAAGCTTATCAGTTTAGTATGCATTTTAGGAACATAAACTTTTCTTTATGTTTTAAACATATTCAAGTGTCGTATTCATTTAGGAGTTTATATCTAGCAATACTTGCTGCAGAAAACATTAAAAGATTTATTGTGAAGCACTGAAAGTCTATAGTAGAATCCCTGCAATTTCCCACAATTTTGGGTAACTTTTCCTGCAAATTTCCAGTGGCCCTGCCTATTAGCAGTGGCACCATCACACTTGATGTGGAGGAACTCCAGCCAAGCAAGAGCACATGAGTCACACAAGTGGGACGCTGTGATTCCCACCACAAAGTAGACACACTACAGCTTGAAGGATTCTGTGACCTCTGATCTCTCAATAGCAGTGTTGGGGCAGCATATTTTTGTTGGGCAACTCTTAATGAGTCTCCATCTCTCTTGGTGGCTGAAGGGGTTGGGGGTGAGCTACAAGCTAACTCAAGACTAGGCTAGCTACTTACTCTACTAGATTCACCTCACAAAACAAAACAGCATGCCCCCTCCACCACCACAGCAGCAAGACAGCAGCAGTGACAGAAATCTGGGCAGCCTTCATAGGCCCTGATCAGTGCAGTGCAGCAGTAGCAGCTATGGCAGCAGCCAAGCAAGAAGCAAACAACACAGATTTAGGGGGTTCAGTTGGTGAGGTGACTTGTTTGCAGACCATGTTGGGGACCTGGGATGGTTGCTTCTAGCATCCAGCTTCTGACAAAAGGATGGCGGAGGAGCAGACTGAAAACTGAGCTGGTGGCACAATGAGCTAGGTCACAGGTTCTAACCAGATGGTCAGATAAATAAAAATAAATAATTGTTTTATAGGGGGATGGGGGAAGGACTGAAATATTGATGTGTTTTTCACATTTCTGTACCTTTGGGCAGTGTCATGACCCATATGGGATGGGTATTGAATGGAATTGAGTTGGGTGAGAAAAATTGGGGCAACTTTCTTTTTTGGTGGGGTCAGAACTTCAGCTAGGAAAAAAAATTGGTTAGTAACTGAGTTTGTTTAAGCCCAAATCTGATGCACTGCTCCGGGGTATAGACAGATGAATCTTATACATTTGAATTTTTCCTGATTTGCATATCACTTTTCAGTCACAACAGATACGTTTCACCTTTTAGAGACTGTCCAGACATTCCAGAGCTTGCCACCTAGGGGCTAACTAGTACCTGACCTCCACTGGTTGTTGGCTCCCCCCGTAGAAATCTGAAATCTGCCACACAGTCATAATTTACAGGACATCCTTTGCGTGAGCAGCATTTTTTTCCATGAGGGATGGGTGAGGGGCAGAACCATTTTCAGGGGTAAAATGAGGGTTGTCCCATTCATTCAGGGATAGTTGAGCAGTATGGTATGCACAGACTATTGGAACCTCACTATAGTCAGTCTTATGCCCTCCCCAGCAAAGCTGGCATCCACATCCCCAAGCTCAGGCACATTATGACATAGGACAAGGGAGAGTGCAAGGGTGTGCTCCACTGAAATGAATGATGGTATTTTTATTACTATTTTATAGATTATTGATGGAGAGTTAGAGATTAATGAAGGCCATCGCTCAACTAAAAAGGACCTTGTCTGTAGAACAGTGGCCTTCATTAATCTCTAACTCAGGATCATAATGCATAAAATAGTAATAAAAAATAACTCCATTCATTTCAAGGGGGTAAGCCCCAGCACTCTGACCCATGGACATCATCTCTTAAAGACTCCTACCTCTGGCTGCCTAGTACTTAGGCAAGAGACTCTTAACTTATAGATATACTTCATGGGTTGTCTGTAGCAGCATGGTGGCACCTGCTACAGTGTGTGTGCATGGGGGGATGTGACTGGCCATGTGGGTGGATGTTGAGTTATTGCTACTTTTGTGTTTGCCCTTAAAGTCTGTTTGCATAGAAGCATTCAAAACTATGGAGAGAAAATAGTAGGAATATAGGCCAGACAGAAGAAATTAAGTAGTTTTGTAGGTAAGTGTCTGTGTATTGGGAATGGGAAGAGCCCCATGTGTTTCCATTGTATGTTTGCTACAGTTCAGTTGTGCAGCTCAGATGAGGGTAGACAAGAAACTAAAAAGTGTATCAGTGGTTATAAGCAAGCCACATGCTTGCAGATGTATGCAAATTTGTATTGAAGTTCAAGTGAACCATATGTATGCAGGCAGTATAGCTTAGTGGTTAAAGGCAGTGAACTGCAAACCTGGAGACCTGGGTTTGAATCTCATCAACCCCCCACCTGTATACTGTGTGATCCTGAGCAAATAACTTAACTTTAAGTATGCCGTTATCAGTGACCACTTGCTTTTTGTAAGCATGCCACATGCATGCAGTCTGTACCAATTTACCATAAAAAGCATGCTTTCCACACTTGCTTGCTGCACGCATACCACTTGCTTGCAATTGGTTCCAATTTAACACTTAAATAATTCTTGCAGTGCGCATATTATATGGGTAGTTTTATGTGCTCAGCATTAAACCATTTCATATAATTATTTCTGTAAAAATTGCCCCGACCTTTTCTCTCTCTCATGCACTCACTATGATGCTACCCAATTCCCAATTCCAACCCATCACACACTTATCTCCCACCTCCCCTAACAGGATGGTGATGTTTGAACTGCATGGATGCAAGGTAATCAGGACTTTCAGGTGGCACCAAAGTGTCATTTTGCTTGTGATCATATTGCATATTTTTAGATTGGACTGGAAAAGTGGCTGTTGTACAATTAACGAGGCAGGCAATAGCAGTTAATGCAAGAGACAAGTGATGGATGGGTTGTTGGATACATTGGTTCAGAAATCTAGAATTAGCATGTGGCGGCAATGATGATGACCACAATGGACTGCCAGTCCCAGATCCATGAGGCACAGTCAAATGGTGAGATCATCAGAGAAAGCATTGATCCAGCTGCAGTGTTGAAGCCAATGAGAATTAGACAACTTCATTTCACATGACAGCTCATGGTGAATGGGAAAGATCAAATTCAGCAGATGTACTAGCAAAGAAAAAAGTGACAAGTCAAATCAAATAGCTAAGTGATACATACTGTCTGTGTTTCTTTACTGTATTTCAGTCAGTGTGTGCTATGGTGCTTATTCCTTACTGCCTTAATTTGCTGTTTTATTTCTGCTAGCTCATCATGGATGTTGTTAATCAGGGGCCGGAGGGGTCCAGTGCAGCAGGTGTCTTGCAAATAGCCCTGGGTTAATGATAGTATAGGCAGCATTTTTTTTAACTTCAAACCAGGATAGCCATGCTTCCTACTCACAACTATATTGCCTCACTCAGTTTGCCTCCTTGATCATGCTGCTGGCTTCCTTTCCCCCTTCTCCCTCAGTACTCACTCTCTTACCATTGCCACAGCATAAATAAAGTGACAGCTTCACCAACCAACATGATTCAGAAGTTAACGCGATTTCACTTGCCTGCCAGCTCCATTCGGAGCCCCACCTCCATCACTCAGCTGCACTGCCCATCCAGGCTCTGCTCTGTCTCTCTCATTGGCCTGCCTTGAAATTCCTACTGACTGACAGCCTAGGCAGCAAGATAAGAACTCTGCCTTTCAGCTAATAAAAACCTACTGGCCAATGTGAAAATGTTGAGTCTCACCACTTGTGCGCTCTGACTCTCCTTCATTATGTGACTGTCCTTACAGGACTGTACATGTGCAGTCAGTGTTGCAGTTACACTTTATGAGCTTGGGGAGCTAGGGGGACACACAAGGGTCCCACTTTTAAATTGAGCCCCCATTCCTATTATAAGTCAGTCGCAGTGATGCATGAGTTACCAGGTCTCACGTCAGAGCTTGGTGGACTGAGCCCTGGCAAGCCCCCCTGTAATTACAACACTGCATGTGCCTACAGTTAGTAATTCATCAAATAGTCATCAGAGTGACAGGGAATAATTTACAATTGGTGAGGGAGACAAAGTCATGGTATCAGACACCAGTAGTCATGGGTGCTGTTAACCCGGGGCCAGAGGAGCCAATATTTCAGATGTCTTGCAAATGGCCCAAGGTTAATAACAATACAGGCAGCACTTTTTCTTAACCTCAGCCAGGATCACTGCACTTCCCACTCACATCTGTATTGTCTCACTCAGCTTACCTCCCTGATTAAGCTACCAGCTGTCCTGCATCTGTCCCCCTTGGGTTCACGCTCTCTTTGTGTTGACTACTTGAATAAAAGTTCTAGGGAAAAGTATACCATTGTTGGTGGGCTTGGTTGTTTAATTTCCTGTGTAATAGGGACATTATGCAAATGAAGCATGGCAGAAGAGAAGGGAATGTGAAAAGATAAGAAAAGTTTACAGCTTTGTGGTGTTCTTGACCATTGCCTAGAAGATTTATAGGGAACTCTATATGATAAAAAAAATCATTGTCCTGCTGTGGATTTTGAGTTACCCACCCTAAGTGAACAATAGCCCCATCCCAAAAAACTGCCCCACCCCTAATTGTTCTGAGTTAGCAAGATTTCTGTTTTAATAGGATCAAAAGAAAAAAAACAGGGTATCTGTTAGCTGATGTTTTTAGCAGTGGGGGACGGAGGAGGCCACCTGGGAATTGTGATAGTGGGGCACATAGGGGAGGTCAGGTGTGGAGTCGGGTTGGAATGGATCTCCATGGCCACCTAAGAAAAACTGGAGTCAATGGTTCCCACCTCCCATGGATCTCAGTAGAGTTGCTGGCCTGTCACCAAGTGTGTGACCTTGCCTGGTGGACCTATAAGTCCACCAGTTCCCTGTCTGACCATACAGGTTACTGGGCCCATCACCACACCTGTAAAAGAGCTACTAGGTTGGTGAAGGCCAAATACTTTGCACCTACACTCCAGAATAAACTTAACTTCCCTTTTATCTTCTGGAAAGTCATTCATGCACTCTTCTCCCCTCCAACCTAAACTCCTCTTGTCCTTACTATAACTCTCTGTACCTTGGAGTTAGTGGGGGTACACTGTGAAGCCTGCAATGCCTGCAGCTTCTTCAGAATACAGCCACCCTCATACTTACGGGCCTTCATAGATCATGTCATATTTCTCCACCACTGTGAGATTTGCACTGGATGCTGGTGAAATGGCATATCTCATTTAAGATACATTTATTAACCTACAAAGCCCAACACAGACTGTGCCCAGACTACTTGGCTAGATGCCTGCACCCTCACATGCCTGTCCACCAGCTCCGATCGGCTGGGGAGCACCTCTTGGTGGTTCCTAGAGCTAGGCTGAAGACCTCAGGGGATTGCACCTTTGAGATAGCTGGCCTGATCCTCTGGAACTGAAGGCACCCTTGGTTGAGGCTTTTAAGAGGGCCTTAAAACTTTCAACAACCATTTGAACATATTCTGTAACACCTTTCTCATCACATTGTAAATTATCAATTGGTTTTATTATGTTGTTTTTGATGAAATTCAGTTATTTATTTATTGATATTTTATTTGGGTTTCATGTTGTTAATTGTTGGTTTTACACTGTTTTATTATAATAAATATATAGTCCCAAGGACACCACACAGGAGGTTAACAGCAATTTTGAAGAATCTGCTAAAATAACTGTCAATGAGGATGATATTGAAAACAGACTAAAAATGATGGATCCTAGTAAGGTACTAGGCCCAGATTATATGTATCCTAGGATACTAATGGAATTGTTAGAGGGTCTGGCTGGGCCCCTTACCAACTTTTATCAAGTTTCCCTAGACAGTGGTGCAGTGGTTAATGACTAGAGAAAAGCATCAGTGACTACAATCTACAAAAAAGGGGAGTAAAACAGAATTAAAAATTACAGATCCACTAGTTTAACCTCTGTGTTATAGCCATACACATGGTCAGATATTTTCTGAAATTTCCGAGATATCTATGGAGAAATTTCCTGCCTGCCTGAAGTACCACTATGAGCCATCAGAGAGAATCTCTATAGATATATTATTTATTTATTTATTTGAGTTTTGGCAACTAGGTAAGTCCACTGAGACAATTACAGTCCCTTTTGCAGGGCTGACCCAGGGTCAAGAAGTGACCATGTAGATACAGTACAACAACAGTGCAGTTCTCATGTTACAAAGTAGGTAACAGGCAGAGTACATGTCATAAAACATTACAAGTTTACAAACAATTGACTAAAAAAAATTCTGTTGGAGAATGATATATAAAGTCTAACACCTCATGCAAGCCTAAAATAGAGCAGAAAGCTATATACAGGGCAGTTCTGAGACGAATGAACATAGTATACATATAAGTAATATACATGGTAGGCACCTTCAGCGAAAGTAATAGCAAGAAGTAGAGGTAGACAGAAAGGCAGACAGGTGAGACTGAAATTGTGAAAGGTAGGAGCACGACAGAATGGAGAGAGGGAGGGAGTTCCAGTAAGTGAGAGCAGCATATGAAAAGGAGCATCTGGAGACAGCAAGATGTAGGTTGGGAACAAGCAAAAGGGGGAGAGAGGCAGAGTGAAGTGTGTGTGGTGCTTGTCTGAGGCATATAAGTTCTCTGAAGCAAGGAGGGGTGAATTTGTAGACAAGCTTGAACATGAGAAACAAGGAGAAATATCTCAGTTTTGCTTTTTAGGAAAACCACCCCAGAGGTGAAAACATTACAATGATGAGGGCGGGCAGGAGCCCCCAAGGCAAAATGACCAACCCTATGATATGCCTGAGAGAGGCATATTGCAAAACATCTGAAATATCTGATCATATCAATGGCTGCAACTGTATCTAAAATCCTGGAAAATATTATTAGGGAAGAAATCAAAAAACATATCATAACAAACAATATAGTTTATCAGTCACACCAAGGCTTTGTAAGGGATTGGTTCTGTCAAACCAAATTACTAACATTCTTTGATAGGGTGGGCAGGGCACTTGACCAGGGAAAGTCAGTGGATGTGGTTTATCTGGACCTAAACAAGGTACTTGACAAAGTTCCCCATAAAGAACTAATAATGAGGTTACATGATACAGATTTAAATCCAAGGCTGATATCATGGATTGATTCATGGTTCTCAGATAGGACACAGCTTGTGGCACTGAGAGGTGTTACATCTGGTTGGACAGCTGTAACTAGTGGGGTTCCACAAGGCTCAGTCCTAGGACCATGTTAATTTAATATTTACATTGCCACACTACAGGGAAGTGAGAAAGTGTGGTTAACAAAGTTTGCTGATGACACTAAGTTGGGCTCAGTTGTAAGCAATGAGGAAGAGATAAACCTACAGCATGAGTTACAAAGGATTGAGCAGTGGGGACACAAATACGGGCTTGACTTTAACATCGAGAAAAGTGCATAATGCACTTCGGTGCAAACAACAGCAGAGCAGATTATACCTTTGGAGGGCAAATTTTAAAACCTACTTCAGAAATGAGTGACCTAGGAATTATAGTTTCAGATGACATGAAGAATAACAAACACTGTGACCAAGTCACAAAGAAAGCCTGTAGGAGACTAGGTTATATTAAAATGCACCAAGCCAGCAGGGTTAGAAGGGATAATTTTGCCACTTTATAGTGCTCTGATTAGGCCACACTTTGATTATTGTGCAAGATTCTGGGCGCAAACAACCAAAACACATATCTACAAAATGAAAGGTGTACAGTACTGAATGTCAAAATCTATGACTGGTATTAGTGGCCAGTGCTATACAGATAGGCTTGAAAGTTTAACCCTGCACATCTTAAAATACTGGAGAATGAGGGGGACCTGTGTCTATGTACAGTGACTTTAGCAATGATGATCTTTGAGATTGTGTAAACTTGGAATTAAAGTATTGTAAGTACACTACGAAATCCCGTGAGCCCAATTGAAAGGTAGTATTAATCATATCAACAGAAGGGCACAACTGAGGAGCTTGTAACAGGGGACTGCAGAGAGCCTTAAGAAGTAAGGCATCCTTCCTTCCAGCCTGCTTGTGGAAAGGTCACACCCTGTCTGCACCACCCAAGGCCAGCACTCCATTTATTGCTACTTATATGTCACATGACCTACCCCATTTTTAGTAAGTGCTCACTTTCCCATTTGCAGCTTATACACTCCAACCACTAGGGGTTGCTGCACTATCATCTCTGACATCACTCCAACCACTCCTTCATCTCCACTCCTCAACTACTAATTCAACCCCTAACCAGTAGGGCTCTCTCCTAACTCTTTCTTCTGCTTTTCTCTTCTTTAATTTCTACTCCGTCTCCCCACCCATTGTCCTCTTGTAAGGCTCAAACCCTGTACCCCTAACTTTAACCTCTGTAGCATCCACTAAGCTAATGAACCAGACCAATAACTGCCTCTATTTCAAAGCCTTTAACCCTTCCTTTTTCCTTACTTAGAAAAAATGCTTAACCACTGTAGGTCTCAAACTCTGTATCCTTGCAGCCTGAGTCAGCAGCTCTACCACTTAACCATCACATCTGGCTATTGCATCCTTACTTTCTAAGGCTCTCATGGTTTCTTTCCCCCATAGTCTGCTAAAATAATATTGTTGGTACCACTGAAGGCTTAAAACCCTGCACCTTTACTACCAGAATCAGCAGCTCTACTGCTCAGCCATCATATCATACTATTATCAGCAAACGTTTTTAAGGCTCTCAAAGCTTCTAACCCCCTTAGTTTGCTAAAATAATATTCTTGTTACCACTGCAGGCTTCAAACCCTGCACACTAGTGGCCAGCGTCAGTAGCCCTGCTACACAACCATCTTATATGTCTATTTCTTGCACCCAGTCTCAAGGTTCTCAAAGCCTCTGCCCCCCCCCCCACCATAGTCTACTAAAATAAAATTTCCAGCTTTCACTGCAGGTTACAAACCCTGTACCCTTTCCACCAGTATCTTCAGCACTACCACTGAGACAACCAAAGCAGGCCAACTCATGCTTAGTTTCTAAATCTCTCAAAGCCTCTATCATTATAGTCTGCCTAAAATAAATCTCTCCTCTGTCCCACCAGAGGTTGCAAACCCTGTGCCTTTGCCACCAGAGTCAGCAGCACTACTACTAAGCCTACAAGTCAAGCTACTGCATTATGGCATATCTCAAAGCTCTTACAACTTTCTGCCTCCCCCACAACCTCTTTGTTCTACCCACAAAGCTATCTAGGCACCACGTCTGTTCACTTCCACCTTATGTCCCTCATCCTCATAACCACGCTGGGGTTCACCTCCCACCAACCGGACATCACCCAATGCTCTTGATGGGCTGCATCTTTGCATCTCTCCAGTATTGGCCACCCCCCCTCCTTGTCATCACACACTGGACCCCTGCATCCACCTCCCACCGCAGCCTCAACCCTAGCACCCACCCAGACCCCCCTGGCCTCTACCCCTTCTGCATCCACCCATCCCTCCAAACCCTACCCATCCCCTGCTCCACTACATCCGCCCCAACGTACTCCCAAAATATAACAACCTGCCACCCTGGTTAGAGCCTTAGTCATCCTACTACTCCTCTCCGATAATATCCACCCTAATCCAGGCCCTGCCCCCACCACTATACCTACCAGACCCTCTTGACTCATCATTGCCTCCCTGAATATACACAGCCTGCCAAAGAAATCTGCAGCGCTTCAATGCTGGGCCACCCTTCACCAACCTGACATCATCACCCTAGTGGAGACCTGGCTCTCCAAATCTACTCCCGATGCCTTTGTCTCACTTTCCGGATACACCCTATATCAGGAAGACAGGGTAGAAAAGCGTGGGGGTGGCTGTGCATTCTACATCAATAATAACATTATTGGTCAAATGCTCCCACCCCCAAAACTCACAAATGGTGCACAAGCCCTCACCCTAAAAATCACCCCCAACCCCTCCAGGGGCCCACTATACCTCATAGTCGCCTACATATCCCCTAAGAACCAAAAGCCTGCCGTCTCATCCCTCACAGAATACCTCTCTACCCTACCACACAATGCAGAGCAGACACTAGAAGGGGACCTCAATATCAAGTGGCTTGGCTCCTCGGCCACATCAACAAAGGACTCGTTCTCAGCCCTTGACATGGTTCAATTAGTTACCCAACCCACTAAACTTCACCCATCTACTGGTACCCACGCCCTCCTGGATATCATTATCTCTAACCACCCCAACAAAATCCTGGATATAAAAGTGCCTCCCAACTCCCTAAGTGACCACTCGCCCATCCTATTCCAATGGACCTCTTCCACACCCAAACCTATAACCCAAACAACCTTCCAAAGGCATCTCCACCCAGGAGGGTTAATAAAACTTAAACAGCTGCTCACCAAAATTGATTGGTCCCCCATTAATATAGCTCCCAGCGTCAACATTGTACTCAACCTGTTTACACAGGCCTTCACGAAGGCCTGTGACCTCTATGCGCCACTCACCAAACTCCGCACCAAAAGGCAACATGCTCCTTGGATAACCCCCTCCCTGTTCCAAATGTTGAGAGACAGGGATAATTTCTGGCACAAAGCCACAGAATCTGGCAGGATGACAGACAGACAATCCTATAATGCCACTCGCAATAGGTGCACTCGAGCCATCCATAAGGTCAAAGCAGACCAATACCAATCGACTCTCACAACCACATGAGGGTCTGCAAAAACCTTCTGGAGTAATATCAAAGAACTCAATGGGAAATCACGCTCCCCACCTCCCTCCCAGCTAACCATAAATGGCACTACCTCCACAGACACACTCACCATAGCAAACTGTCTAAACACCACCTTCTCGGATCTCAGCAGTGTTCTCCCTAGTTGTTTATTTGACCCTGTGCCCCAATCCCAACCCCCAACCCTGCAGCATCCTTGTTTCCACCTGCACAAAATATCCACCCACGAAGCTCGTCCTTACCTACAAAGAGCGCTAAGCAGCAATAACCCTACAAATGACCCTCTAGATGCCAGGATCCTTTGATTAGTCCTCAACGAGGTCCTAGTCCCCCTAATGGACATGCTCAACAAATCCCTATGCCTAGGGCAATTCTCTAGTGCCTGGAAAACAGCTGTCATTACCCCCATCCATAAAAGTTGTGACAAAGCCTCCCCAAATAACTATCAGCCCATCTCCATTCTCCCCCCACCAAAGCATTAGAAAAAGTGGTTGCCACCCAACTTATGGAATACCTTGCCAAGTATGACATTCTATGCTCAGAGTAGCATGGCTTCCATTCGGCCCATAGCACCACCACAGCCCTTCTAGAATTCACCAACTTCCTGCACTCCTCCCTAGACGCCGGTAACATTGCAGGAGCTGTGTTCATAGACCTATCCAAGGCCTTCGACATAGTCTGCCACCCTCTCCTTCTCAGATCTCTCCACCTACTTGGTTTCTCCACAGACCCCATAGCCTGGTGTTCCAGTTAGCTTTCCATCTGGTCCCAATCAATCAAAATTAACGGAACCCTGTCCGACACACTACCCGTCCACTCTGGGGTGTCCCAGGGCTCTATCCTGGGGCCACTTCTTTTCTCCCTCTGTCTAAACTCCTTACCAAAGGCCTGCTTCCCAAAAATCTTACTATATGTGGATGATGCAGTGCTCTTTGCTTCGCATCATAAACCTACGCCCCTTCAGGACTCCCTCCAACATGCCTGCTCCCAGGCCGAAACATGGTTTAAGGACCATAGACTGGTCATAAACCTACAAAAGACTAAATCAATGATCTTCTCTCACCGCCAAAACAAAGCAAAAAGTGCACCTCTCCGCATCCTACCCAGCACCTCCTTGAACAGGTATCCAACTACAAATATCTTGGACTTACCCTCGACTCGGCCCTTACTTTCCATGACCACATAAACACCCTTGCTGCCACAACAAACACCCGGATTGGACTCCTTTACTGACACAGGGACTGCCTCCCTTCCCACGCCCTTAGGCTGGTCATCTCCTCATCAATACTGTCTCTAGTGGACTATGGGCTCCCAGCAGCAGATAATTCCGCACTGCTGAAAATCCAGGTCTCCCTAAAAAAGTCCTCCAGGCTCCTAACTGGTGCACCGAGGCTCACTCACACCTGCTCCTTCTATACCTCTGCCAATCTTCTCAACTTTGACGAAAAGCTCTACTACCAGACCTGCATACTGTCCAAGAAAATACTGCTTGGACTCTCTCCCCCTGGGGTCTCTGCCTCTCTTCATCCGGCCACTCCCACTATCTCCACTCGCAACTCAGAGAAAGCACCTCTGGTTGTGCCCAGGGTAAAAAAATCCCTTGCCCAGAGATCTTTCCACTCCAGGGCCCCCACATGGTTTAATGGACTCCCAAACACCATCACTAGTGCACCCAAGATCGCCAACTTCAGAATCACTCTTCGTAACCACCTCTTCAATATCCACTCCTGTAACTGCAACTAACATTTCACTCTCTCACCCTCTCTAATTCTAATTCTCTGACAAAGTCCATTATGGATTGCAACCTATGTCAATAATACCAAACCCATGAATAGGACTGACTACTCTGTTTAGATGCTTTCTCAAGATAATAATGTGTCTCTGCTTTGATGATGTAAATATAATCATCCAAATATTGTAAATAAACTCTGTACTTACTGTTAGTACTGTAAAAAATGTCAGTGACAAATGTCTGTAGCACATGCTCTATGTAACTGTTGTTATACCCTGTCTGTATTAGCTTCTGTCTTACATGTGACGAGGTACTTTTGGAAACGAGCCTCTGGCTCAAAGGTTGTAAACCAACATATCAAATAAATAAATAAATAAATAAACATGGTTCTTTGAGAGAGTGGTATCAGTGTGGAATAAGCTGCCTCTAGAGATAATACATAGCAAATCAGTAAATGAGATCAAAATAAAATTGGACAACTACTGTCTCAAAAATAACATCCAAGATTATGTCTGTTGAAGTGTTTTGAGCATTTATGGATGGATCCACCAAGCCGGTTTGACAGAAAGCCTGCCAACCGGCTTTACAGTAAGGGCACAATGTCAGCCACGATCGCGGTCTGCGTTGTGCCTTCAGAAACACAGGGCTGTGCCCCCTACATACCCCATATTTCATTATAATCACCTCCACAATAGGGGTGTTTCAGGGAGGGGGCGCAACACCTAGAGAAGCTGTGCTGGAGTCCCATCGCAGTACTTTGACCATTACAGCAACCGTTGTTTTGTTGCTGTAAATGGCTGGTCACTGTAATATTTTCAATGAAGTAATATGCTATCTCTATAGACAAATTGTCCCCCTAGCTTGTAATAAATATGTGAACATGTGCACATAGGGAAGAGAAACCCTGAAGCCACCTATAGGCTGGGAGGGGAGTTGCTAGCAGTCACAAAGGAAGAAAGAGACTTGGGCATCATCATCACTGATGACTTGAAATCATCCAAGCAGACCTCTAAAGCAGTAGGTAAGGCTAGGGGGGTGTTAGGGTGTATTAGTAGGGGTATCACAAGTCGTAAGAGGGAGGTAATAATCCTCTTTACAAGACACTGGCAGGGCCCCATCTGAGTACTGCGTGCAGTATTGGAGGCCACACCTCTCAAGGACATTAACAAATTGAGGCAGTCCAGAGAAGGGCAACCAAATGGTGCAGGGACTGCATCAGAAGACATATGAGGACAGATTAACAGAGCTCAATATGTATAGCCTGAGCAAAGGAGGAGAGAGGTGTTATGATCGAGGCATTCAAACACCTTAAGGGCATTAACAAGGTGAGAGAGTCTAACATGTTTAAATATAAGAAAAATAGCAGGACAAGAGGACACAGCATGAGATTAGAGGGGGGCCAATTAAGGGGGAATGTGAGGAAATTCATTTTCACAGAAAGGGTGGTGGATGCATGAAATGGCCTACCTTAAGAAGTGGTGGCTATGAATACAGTGCAGGGCTTCAAACAGGTATGGGATAGGCATAAGGGAGCAATACAAATGAGTATGAATAGATAGGCCACTGACAGAGCAAAGGCCGATGGCACATTTATAAGCTAGAAAAAGAAATGGGCAGACTGGATGGGCCTTGCGGTCCTTATCTGCCATCAACTTCTATGTTTCTATGTAACCTATAATGGCACCCAGGGCCTCTGGGGAAGGGCACCATAAATATAGTAAATAAAGATTACTACTAATTAAGGTGGCTGACACCACTATCTCAGATCCTGCTGCAATTGCCTCATCTTTCAACCTTTTTCCACCTCCTGTGCTCTTGCTCTCCTTTCCTCCTCCTTCCTCTCTCATCTTCTCCTCCCCTCCTGCCTCAGCATCCCCTCCCTTTCTTCTTCTCAATACCATTCCCACTGCTTCCCTCAAGACCCTTATGACTCTAAACCCACACAGAGGTGTGAGCCCCGATGTTCCAAATCCTGACCCAAAACTCCTGTTTCTCTCCACTTCTGTTATTTCTCTTCCTGACAACTGCCTTCTTAATCTCTCTTTCTCAATAGCCTCCATACCTGAAATATGGAAATAGACTACAGTCATCACCCTTTCCAAAAGGGGTAATCTCTCTTCTCCTAGTAACTACCACCTTCTCTCCCTCCTCCCCACTCTGGTAAAAATCCAGGAACACCTTGTTCTCTCACAACTCTCCCCTTTCCTAGACTCTTCCACCTTCTTTTCTTCCTGCCAATCTGATTTTTAGGAAGTCACACTCCCCCCTGACGCCATCCTTTCTGGCATGGAACAGAACCTAGAATGTGTGAGGGTGTTAACAAGTCCAGGAAAAGTGCAGTGGAAGTTGATTAAGGAATGTAAACAACCACATTTTTTTTGTGGTAACACCAGTACAGTGGGCAGTCTGGTTTTCACTTTTACAACAACAACAAAAAAAGAATCAGAATCAAACAACCAGCTACATTACCAGTCTTTACAGAAGGAAAATGTACAGAAGAAAAGTGATCATTAAATGTTTGTGTTTTAAACTAGGGACAGTTTGAGGCTTAAGAGGATTGTCAGTGTCCCTTTAAGGCAGCAGGGTTCTCGGCCTCCTCAGTTTAGTGAGTCCATTCTTACCTTGAGGGCAAGTCTCAAGCTGTCCAAATTGGCTACACTTTATTCCTTCCACTCCCTCTCTGCTGTGGCATGCTCCAAGGGTCAGTCCTTGGTCATATTCTATTCTTCAGTTTCCTGAATAACCTTTCCTCTGATGACTCCTCTTTCCTTCACATTTATGCAGATGACACAGTAGTCTTCACCTCTGGCTTCTCTGCAGCTGACTTCATTGTTCAGCTCCAACCGGACTTCAGCAACATCCAACACTGGTTTTGGGCAAACCAGCTGTCTGTCAATGCCAAGAAAATGGTCTCCATGACTTTCTGCATAAGACAAAGGCTTGATAGGCACCCTTCCCTCCTCCCTTTGCTCCATACCTTTTATGGTGCTGAATTGAGGATGTCTCCTCCTTTTTAATATATCTGTGTCTGATTGGATCACCTTGTTTTCCCTGTCCATGTGGTTGTCATCCACCAGAAGCTTCACTCTAAACTTGGTATTCTTTTCAGGAATAAAGTGAATATTTTATTTCTTGTCCATAAAGAGATTGTCTTGAAGATGATTCACCCAGTCTTCGATTATGATGACAGTGTTTACAGCGCATTCCCAAGTCCACACTAGCCAGACTGGGCCTGTTCTTTCACTCCTTCTGCTGCTTTTCTCTAGACTTCCCCAATAGAACCCACTAATTTTTACTGTATTCCTCCATCTCCTTACTTTTCTGGGATGCTAGGCACTTCACTCATTATGCTACCTCCATCTCCAAATTCTGGCTTCGTTCCCTCCTCTCCCCTCCAACCTTGCCTCATTTATCTCTTCACCTCCTACTTTCTACTTTCTCTGCAACTCTGGTCTTTGAACACTCTTTTTGCTCTTCCTCCAGTAAAATTATCTGCTAATCAAACTGCTTTTTCCTTCCACTTTGACAAACCTTTGGTCCCCACCACCAGCATCATTTGTACTGCTCCTTCCTCTGACTAACTCAAATATCTTCTCTGTAAATTCACTACTTGTTCCTGCAGTTACTCCTGATTTCGGGTTTTGGGCTAAATTCTGATGCCCCTCTCAATTCCATATTCTTCCTCTCCCCCTTCTCTTTCCCTATTAACGTTCCACCTGGCCCCCCATTTTCATCTCTCTTCCATACAAACATAGAAACATAGCATTTGTCATCAGAAGAGGACTAGTAGACTAATCTATTCTGCTCTATTTTCCCTGCCTATTTCAACAACCAGGATCTTATTTGGTTGCCAGTGTCCCTCCCTCCTTACTTTTCTCTTCTTACTATGCCACTGTGCCTATCCCATGGATGCTTGAAGCTCCCTACTGACTTGACCCCACCACCTCTTCTGGCAGGCTGTTCAAGACTCTGCTCCCCTTTCTATGAAGAAGTTTTTAAATTCTCCCCTAGCTTCATTGCATGCCCCTGTGTTCTGGTGCTCTTACTCCTCTGAAAGAACTCTCCAGAAAGAACTCCCCTCTTGGACCTTGTTCACCTCTGTGGGGTACTTATAGGTCAGCAATGGGTCATAATGTCATGAAAATAACAGTGTGGCAAACAATGCCGCAGGCAAAATGGTGCGTGCTGAAAGAAAGTCAGGAAAAAACACTGACCATAACAGAAACAGCACCCCCCAACCCGGATTAAAAATAACTAACTCCAAGGGGGTGTGGACTCTGGGGATGGGGCAGAACTCTGCAGGGGGAAAAATGTGTTTATTAAATTAAAAAAAAGGCAGCAACACCATGAGACCTGGGGGAATTAAACCACAGCCCCTGGTCTCCATTGTCACCAGGTGCTGATGCCTTAGCCACACCACCGTAAGAGCAGCTCAACCAGGCACCACAGTCGCAGTCACTTATTCACTCCATCTGAGCATACAGTGACAGGGGTAGTGGTTATTCCCAAACTCTGTAAAACCCCTGCCGCTGTACAAGGTTTAGCGCTATCTGAAGTGCAGTTATTGCCGCACTGTTCAGATAGTGCTATATTGACTTGGTACCCTTATAGGTCTCAATGATATCCCTTCTTGATCTCTCCTCCAGGGAATACATGTTAAGACACTGAAGCCTTTCCTTAAATGGTTTCTCATGCAATACCCACACCATTTTGGTAGCTCTCCTCTTGACTTCTTCCACCCTTCCATCCTCATGGAGGTGCAGCCTATAGAACTGCCAGCAACCTGTGATTATTTTTATTGCGTCTCATTAGGACACATTTAAGTGCTGAATAAGTCTCAAGGTACCATCTGCAGCTACAGTAAATCTTGCTGTTTGTAAGGTGTTTTTAGTGTGTTTAAACACTAAAAACTAGGTGTACTGTTCCACCGAGAAACTGGAAGTAGGAAGTACTACTACTTATGGTCCCGGCACTATTTCTGCCCCACACTAGCGAGCGGGGCCAGAACTAATTGGAAATAGTTGGAGTAAGCCTGCCTCTGGGGAGAGGCATCCTTTTGATGAAACACATTGTATTTTAAACCTGACCACTTTATTATTGCTCATGTTAGTGTAGTAGCAGGAGGTGTCCTGCACTAACTGACTCTTCTTGGTAGCTTTACTGTGCATATTGGGACACAAGAGGACTACCCCTGCCAGCAACCTGTGGCTATTTTATAGCATCTCATTAGGACACATTTAAGCACTGAATAAGTCTCAAGGTGCCATCTGCAGCTAAATCTTGCTGTTTGTAAGGTGTTTTTGGTATGTTTAAACAATAAAAAACGGGTGCACTTTTCAGCTGAGAAATTGGAAGTAGGAAGTACTGCCACCTCCGGTCCCGGCGCTATTTCTGCCCCACACTAGCAAGCAGGGCAAGCATGCGTGGGGTGAGAGTGCGGAAGGGGGGTTCTTGCATGTAGATGCATGCAGAGACACATGCATCTTGTACTTTTCAGCTGTGTCTGCTGAGGACGTCTGGGACTCTCACCAGCATTTATATCTCAACTAGGTGAGAGTGTTTGGTTACATATTTCCTTTATCTTAAATCTTAGTACAGAGGTTAACGAGGGTACAGTTACTCTCAGTATGGGTGAGATAGCCATGACATGTATCCTTTGCAATAACATTTGCCTAGAGAGTGATACAGGCTTTAAGGGTTAAAATGCCAACAGTGTAAAGAAAATGAACTTTTAAAAACAAAGATACATGAGTTACAAAACACAGTCCTGAAACTACATCAGGATAATATGCTGTTAAAACAAAAGGTTACCAAACTTAGTACACGTGGCATTAATGTTGAAAAAAACAA
Organism: Neoceratodus forsteri; assembly: GCA_016271365.2. Lineage (NCBI taxonomy): Eukaryota > Metazoa > Chordata > Ceratodontiformes > Ceratodontidae > Neoceratodus > Neoceratodus forsteri. The sequence continues at coordinate 1,322,427,529 of CM028132.1, forward strand.
TGACTCACTGAGAAGGGGTAGGGAGGAGGATAGTGAAGAAGAACATGATTGGAAAATAGTCACCAACAAAAGCAAAAATTAAAAAGGTAGGAGAGCCATGGATTTTATTCTTCCCTTGCAGAACTCATTTACTCCCCTAGTAAACTCAGAAACAGCTATTGAGGAATGTACTGTGACAGATAATAATAGCAGTAGCAAGGTGTTCAGACCCCTGGATGAGGTGTTAATTGCCCCGGCTATAAAGAAAAGTGTCTACGTGACATCAGCTCATGTACATGTAAATCCCGACTCCACTAATAAAGATATAATCCCCCTCAGCATGGCAGAATACAGTACACCAAGCCAAGCCTTACCATTAGCATCTACCTCTAACACTCCACTGTCTACCACAATGTCCATGACTGAGGAGGATATAATAACCATTGTCCCCCAGAACCCCTGCAAATAATGACACTGACAAGTTCTGTGTGGGTTCTCAGTTTTGGCAATTAATTTACTTGTTCTTTAGAATCATCAATTTCTTGTAATATGCATAATCACCATTTTCAATCTTCACAATTCACATATCTTACAATTTATGATCTACAATTATCATTCCTTTTAAATTCTAATTCATGTTACTATTTTCTCTTGTCTTCCTTCTTTCTTCTGCTGCACTTCTTTTCCCTCTGGTCGAAAAGGGGGGTACAAGCGTACACCCCATACCCCTGATTCTTTATGGCTTGTCTTCTGTCACCTCTTTTGTGTTTTACCTTATTTTTGTCCTTTTTCCTGTCCTCCTCAATGCCCTTTTTTTTGTTCTCATGCTTGCCTCCCTCTTTTCCACTGCTGTCCACCTTTGGCAGACCCTCCTCACATACCATGCACTCCTCCTCCTGCAGTGCCCTCCACAACGACCTCATATCAAGGTAGGTGGGTGGGAAATTTTCTTGGGAGCAAAATTGTGAGCTCCCTTGCTTGTGCATCACCTCGGGTACTCCCCTTTAGCTCTGCCCCCTGAGCCTGTTGTGCCTACTCACAGAATCCCACCTCATTACTCATTGCCCCTCCCCTAGGTGACCTCATATGGCCCCTCCCCTTCTTCTTTGACCTCATTCTTGTCACTAATGGCCCTCCCCATCCCCTCCTCGCCCCCTCCCCCCTGCCTCCTGGCTCCCTAACACTTGCTTGCCAGGGCCTGGGGACAATGGGGTCTGCACTTCTAATTGGCAACCCTCTTTGTCCCCCCAGAACCCCTACAAATAATGACACTGACAAATTCTGTGTGGGTGCTCAGTTTTGGCAATTAATTTACTTGTTCTTTAGAATCATCAATTTCTTGTAATATACATACTCACCATTCTCCATCTTCACAATTCACATATCTTACAATTTATAATACACAATTATCATTCCTCATAAATCATAAGTTATGTTACTACTTTCTCTTGTCTTCCTTCTTTCTGTCACACTTCTTTCCCCTCCATTCAAAAAGGGGGGTACGCTCGTACACCTTGTACCCCTGGTTCTTGCTGGCTTGTCTTCTGTCACCTCTTTTGTGTTTTACCTTATTTTTGTCCCCCTTTTTCCTGTCCTCCTCAAACCCTTATTTCCATTAGTCCACCTCCAGCTTGCCATGGAAGGTGGACTTCCCCCCTCAGACAGTCCCCCCCCCCATTTCTCTCTAACCCAGTCTATCTCACATTCAGGCCTCAATGGCATTGGCAATCTCCTCGTTAAACAATGCCAACCCCAGCTCCGATAGATATACCCCATCACCCCTCTAGAACCTGTCTACCTGTTCCAAAATCCCATGGTGTATGCTTAGGCCCCCATGTTCTCAAACAGCCTGCCTACCCTTGCATTCACGAACTTCTGGGCCCTGTCCATTCCCTTGTGACCAGATGTATACCCCCACACCCTTCGTGGCATAATGCAGGACCATGCCAAAGTGACCTCTGGCCATCAGCCCTTTATCGTTTGTAAGTCCTGCTTAATCTGATAAAATCTGTCCAGCCATGGCCTTGTGCCTAGATCATTTCCTCCAAGGTAAATTGCGATCAAGCTTGGCCGACTGTGGTCCTTTCTGGTTTCTCTCAGCACTGGCAGCAATTGTGCCCACCTCATACCCCACAGGCTGTTCCATGTCACTTTAATAGCTTTGATGCTCATGTTTAGCTGCTTTCCCCCTTGCTGCCTGGATGCCCATTTTTTTGCCCAGTGCACAAAGGAGTGCCTGCATATCCAAGCCTCAAGCTTCCTTATCCTCCCTGAATAATTATAAGCAGAAAAGGTCATTAGTTCCTTCCTCATTCAATCCTCCATTCTCCATCCCCCCAACCACCCATCCCTCCCCTCCTCCCTCTTTTTCAATTCCCTTGTATTTTTGGTGCCCCCGACTCCTGCACCTGCTGTGGGAGAAAGAAAGATAGTGTTATTCTTTGAGGTTATGGATATATTTCTTGTAACAATTAGAAGCCTATCTGCCCTTCTCTTTGGTGGCGCTTTGTGTACCTCCTTGAGCTGCCATTGTGGAGGCCACCCCTATCATGAACAAGCTCAATGATTATTTACCTGGTTGCTCTCCCAAGAAGGTCAGCCCTATCCTTAAAACTGTGGTCATCTGGTAAGCAATCACTGCTGTCCCGACTCCATGCAGAAACATCAGTGGGCTCCCCCCCCTTTGGATGCCCAGCTGCATACATGTGCAAGGCCCCCACTGGACATATGGCTGCGTTGTGTCACTTTAGCCAGACCATTGCCCCTTGCCCTTCTTGGTCTGTCTTAGATCTCCTCACTGTCACTGCTATGCCCTCCCCCATCCATACTATGTCATCCCAGTGTAGTCCTGCCAAGTTGTCCTTCCTCCCATGTCCCACCACCTCGCTGACTCTGAAGACTTCACAGTACATTGAGGCATATAATGCTCTGAGCATTATTGCTTCATTGGCCGAGGTGCAAACCTGCTGCAAAGCCCCCCAAAAGTCTTTTGATCAGTCCCTCTGTCATTGGCCTCCTCCCATCTTTGACCTTCTCATTCCCCCCTTAACTATCCCTGCATCATCCTTCTCACCAAGTTACATTTTGTCTGGTCACCCCATCCTCTAAGTGTACACACCTGCCCTATGGCTGCTAGGTGCACCCCCATCATTGCTTGTGCCATGTTCTGTCTACAATTGGGGACCAGGAGTTGCAGAACAACAGCTCAGATCCCCCAATCCAGTCATCCATACATGTCGGGATAGTGGTCTGTCTGGCTTCTGCTCCTGGTGCAATGGTCTGAAACTTGTCCATCTGCAACTGAGATAGGCAGTCAGCTAACACATTGTTATGCTATCTATGTGCCTAGCCCTAAAAGACAGATTCAAAGTCAAACCTGACAAGACAAGTCACCTCATCACCCTCATTACTCTTTTTGACTTCATCCCCCCTTCTTGTTCAACATGTCAACTACCACCCTGTTGTCACTCCAAAATGTGATCTGCCTGTTCCTGAATTCTTCCCCCCATATCACCACCGCTACCCATATGGGGAAAATCTCCAGTAAGGTGATGTCCTTGCTTGGTCCCACTTTTGTAGCACTCTCTGGGCCATGGCTCAGTGAATCACTTCCCCCCCCAAATATGCCCCCATGCCTATTCCCCCTATGGCATCTTTGTAAAGCTGCAGGTCCGTGTTAAAAACCCAGTCATCCTGCCAAAAGATCTTCCTGTTGTAAGTCTTCAGAAATGGTTCCCACACCTCCAGATCTTCCCTTGTATTCCTAGTAATATCTATCCAATGATGGGGCTGGTCTGCTGCCTGTGTAGCCCAGGCTAAGCACCGCGTGAATGTGTGCCCTGGTGCTATGGCCCTGCAGGCAAAGTTCAGGTACCCCATTAGCTGCAGCACCTGTCACAGCTGTACCCTACCCTGTGTCTCCCTTTTATCTCCCCAAATAGTGCCTCTAGGTTCCTTACTTTTGCCTCAGGCAGATGAAATAATTCCCCCACTGTATCTATCTCTATGCCCAGGAATTCCAACATCTGGCTAGGCCCTTCGGTCTTATCCTTGGCCAGTGTCACCCCCAGTTCCTGGCACATTCCTTTGAAATCCTTTAACATCCTTTCTGTCTGTCCCCATCCCTCCCCAATAAGTAAGAAATCATTTAGGTAATGGACCACAGTGTGATATCCATACTGCTCCTTGCATGTCCATTGCAACTAATTGCTGAACATCTCAAATGTGGAAAAGGCCACCAAGCATCCCAAGGGCATGGCCTTATTGAAATAGTACCCATCTCCTACCCTAAAACCCAGTAGGTCCCAGTATTCTGGCAAGACTGGTAACAGATGAACGGCAGCTTCTATGTCTGTCTTTCCCAGTCAAGCTCCCTGTGTGGCCCTAATTAGCCTTACTGCTCCCTCTAGTATGGCATATGTCACCTTGCTGTTTTCTTCTTTAATGCAGTCATTGACTGAGTCCCCCTCCGGGTATGAGAAGTAATAGATCACCAGGTATTCCCCCACTTGTTTCTTTGGGACCAATCCCAATGGTGAAATTCTCATATCTGGCAGCAGTGGTACTCTGAAATGTCCTTCCACCCTGCCTGCATCTATCTCCTTTTGATTTTTTTGTACTAGCAAGTCTTCTTTTCCCGTATGGACCTAAGGTTCTTTCTTGGTCCTTTCCTAGTCCTTGAAATTGCAAACTAATCCCGCCCCCCGCAAATCCTCTAATAATGTCTTTGCCACCCTCTGGTCTGGGTAACCTTGTAGCCAATCCTGTAATACCTCAGTCCTGATAGGCATGCTGGCCAGCTGAAATCTGCTGCCCTTCTGTCCCTTAAGCATCCTGGTGCCTATCGTGGTATGAATGTCCTCTGCCATTGCCAGACCCCCTTCCCCTGCTCCCCCAAGCCCATGTTTGGATCTGAAAGTTCCCTTGGTTGTTCCAGAAGGACTGCAGATATGTATTGTACTGGCTGTTACTGCCTTTTTCCCAGTTATATCTACACTTGGATGCAGGATGGTGTCCCCTCACTTATGGCATACATGACAGAAATGGCAGTTTGGCCTGGAGTAAAAGGCACTGTTCTACCCACAACATGCTTTTTGCATCCCTCCCCCTTTCTTGTCCCCTTCTCCTTCTGCACCTGTTGGCCCTGTGTAAATTTCGAACCATAAATCAATCTGTCTCATCCCATTTTACATCCCTGAAACGTGGCATCCTTTTTCTAAATTTCTCATCGTATCTCAGCCAGTTGTGGACCCTTTTTTTAAAGGCATTTTTGATAATCAGGGAGTACGTTAACAGCGGGTTGGCCAACTCCAGCCATTTTTCTATGAATATTGCTGTAAAGTATATAAAACCCATGGACCAATTGTCCCAGGTTTTCTCCTTCAGTGATTTTTCATCTTCTCCCTTCCTGAGTAGCACTACTGCTGCGGCCATGTCTTTCCTTTCAAAACTATGCTTCTTCTCATATTTATCCACGTTGTCTTCATTTGCCAATGCAAAAGTATCCACAAACTCCCCTTTCCAAATCTTCTCCTCGGTGGCTGTGGGGACATGGTCCCCAATCCTTACCCCTTGTGCCCTAAGAGCACCTATATCTGAGATTGGCCCTGTTGTCATGCTTGGGCCCCCTCACTCCTGCAAGTCCCTGTTCTTTTTATCTTACTCAATGTTTTCTCTAATTGTCCCAGCCCATTGTCCCCCATGGCTTTCAGCATTTGTTCTACATACTCCCTTACACTGCTTTCCAGTGTAATGGACTGATTACCTGGAATGGCTGGTATCGGTCCACTGGGTTCTGGCTGTGGTATCAAAGCTGGGCAAGGACCCGATGCTGGCCCTGGAAACTGGGGTCCAACTGGGGAAGAAGGCACTGGCTTGTCTGAAGTTGGTGGCTCAGGCACTGGCGCAGGTGCCGGTGCAGGTTCTGGTATCGGGGCAGTGGGATGAGGGGGCAGGGATGCTGGCTTCAGCACCTGGATCACAGGGGACAAAGGCTTGGAGCCACTGGGATAGGTACGACTGGCTGAGGCACATCTGTCACTTTGGGCACCCACTTTCCATCCTTGTTTCCCTAACCCTCCTTCCCTTTTCACTTTTTGCCCTGATCTGGTTCCTCTGTATCTGCTGCCTCCAACAGCCTGTTTGCCTTCTCCACCAAATCCATCACCGTCAAGTAACAATCCTCCTTGCTTGGCTTGTTCTTCCTTGGTGCCATTGTGGTTGTTGTCCTTCTCTATATAATGAAATAAAACATACAAATTATTATTCAATTTTTTTATTACATCCCTACAAAAAAATGTCCATGTCCATTTGTTGTACAGTAAGTTACTGGAGAAAATTTTAAAAAACAAATTAGATACTAAAACTAAAATCTTGGGTCTTACAAATATGACACAGCATGGTTTTCTCGGGGGTAGATCCTGCACTACTAATTTGATTACTTTTCATGAATCTATTAGTAATAGCCTGGCTAGAAGTATACATGTTGATATTATATATTTGGATTTCAGGAAAGCTTTTGAACTGATTCCCCATAATCTATTAATAAACAAATGGTACTATAAGGCTTCAACTGCTATTTATCCACTTGGGTTTGTAACTGGCTGTCAAACAGCTCACACAAGGTTAAAATAGGTGAAACTCTCTCCTTTGAGATATCAGTAATGAGTGGAGTGCCTCAGAGATCTGTACTTGGGCCTACCCTGTTTGGGATTTATATTAGTGAACTTCATATGGGGTGACAAACAATATCTGTAAGTTTGCAGGTGATACAAAAATATCAGCAGAGATGGATACAGTAAATACAGTAGATACAATTTTACAGTTACAACACAATTTGTCAGCTATTGAAACATGGGCTTATAATAACAAAATGTTCTTTGATACAGATAAATGTGCAGTAATCCATTTAGGAACCAAAAATATCATCTCAAAGTATAATCTAAATGGGGTATCTATTAAACCGGTCACTACAGAAAAGGATCTGGGTATTATTATTAACAGCTCATTTTCAGTAACTGACCATTGTAGAAAAGTTGCACAGACTGGAAGTTACATTCTAACATCAATTAAAAGGACATTCATCAGTAGAAATGAACATTGCCTAATACCCCTTTATAAATCCTTCATTCACCGGATACTGATTATGCAGCTTCCTTTTTGGTCCCTTACCTCAAAAAGGATTAAACTAATTGAAAGTATGCAAAGAAAAACCACAAAATTATACCCAGAGTTAGACATTAACCATATGAGGAAAGACTGAGCACTCTAGGCTTGTATGACCTATGTAACAGGGGATAAAGAAATGTGTCCCAATATTTCAGGTAAACCTCATTTTGGTCTAAAACATAATGTATTTGTGTAACTAATATTGATCTATGAAGCTGAATTATATTAAAACTTGTAAAAGCTACAAGTTTAACTGAACCACAAGTCGTAATATTAAAGTGACTTTTGATATTTGTATTGATCATGTGAGTAATAGAAGACAGGTGTTTTAAGTGTCTGCAAAACAGAAATACAGGGAGAGAGTTCAAATTATCCCTTCAGACTATTTTTAGTGTTTGTTATCAGGACAGGCTAAAAAGCTTGTATGCACATTCCTAAGTGCAAACCTATTTCTTCCTCCTAAGACCTTGATAACTGGTAATGACCATTATTACTATCCTTATATAGTAATATAATTTACACTATCAATACATTTGTGCTAAGTAAGGATTAGCTCATGCAAGAACTAAAAAGAGAATTGCCTTTTAAGTTAATGTTTGTACTTGTTTTGTACCAATCATAGACAACCATAGTACTGTCTTCCACTATATAAGCAAGCCACTATACACTGTTAGTTTGAAGAATTAAGAATTAAGAATGAAGGATGTACCACTTGTAATCTCTTGCTATGATTATTGTACTTATAATCATTAAATTCTTCCACCATCAGTACCGTCTCCGTTTGTCTCCTTTCTAAGTATCAGTAATGGATAATTTACAAATGGGAATTGTTTGCCCTCCTTTACATTTGGTGCCATGACTCGGATCACTGGTGCTGCATGCTGAGGAGGCTGCCTAACTACTGGTTGGTTAGTCTGCAAGCCTTAATAAGAAGGTGACGACGCTCAGAGAAGGTGCTGATGGCTTAAAGTGAGAGAAAAAGGTGCACACAGACAGGTTTAGCCACTTGCTAATCAGGTGAGGTATGCTTTCCAATTTTTTTTAATATAAAGTAATGCTTAACTCTGTAGGAACTCATGGAGCAGAGTAGGAAAGTGAAGGTGCTGGGACTTGCAAGCCGGACCTCACAGGGGAGCTGTAAGACATAGCTAGACAGACCAGGGCACCAGTGCACGGGTGCACCCGGCTGTAAAGGCTAGGCAGGCAAGAAAAAGATAAGAAGAATGAGTATGGAAACAATAATAGGTCATTTTCTAGGAAAACACCTAAAGGGGAAAGCATACAAACCAGTGCCTGATGATCAACTGGCACAATTGTATTTTATGAGTATGGAAACATTGATAGGTTGTTTCTGTGGGAAACACCTAAAGGGGGGAGGGCATACAAACCATGATCAACAAGCACAGCAGTGTTTTAATTAAAAAACAAAAAAAGAGTAACTAGCAAATACTGTGCAAAGTCTGTGATACTATAGCCAGGTGGTAATTTGTTAACACATGAGACTTTAAAAAAAAAAAAAGAAGAAAGCTGCATGAACAGTAAGATGTAATAATCCGACTATAGTCAAAAACAGATAGTTTAGAAATGCAAATAAGTCAAGAGCCAAAATCCCTGCAAGAGAAAAACTAATAACTAAAGTTATAGTTTGTAAAGGTACAGGGAGACCTTTGTTTTTTTAGATAGGGATAATTCTCTTTTATTGATTGCAATATAAACTATAACACAGCTTCTGTAGCACGTTTGTAAAGATGTAAATGTCTTAAAATCTAAAAAAAAAAACACTTTACAGTGTGCTAACTCCTGTATAGGAGCAGTTAAAATGTAGGAGTAAAAAGTCAGGTATTGGCAAGTCATACTAACTTAATGCCCAAAGACCTTGCCTCTTCTAACGTTAAAGAGTTTGATTCTAACTACTCTTAGTATGCTGTGGGGTGGACTAGAGCAAAGACTAGCCACTTGTTCTTCTACGATTGCTACCATAACCAAACAAACCACAGTTTGGCATGATTAATAATGTTATCAGTAACACTAGAGTTTCTAAAGGACAAAAGATTCTTATTAAAATGATGTTGGCATATTTTTAAATATGGTATTCAAGTGTCCTTGGATAAAAAATGTTTAAGTTAATTACATAAAAAGTTTTTTTCATTTTCTGTGCAATGTAACATTAAGATATTTTTAATATCAGTAGTGTTCAAGGCCACTACAAAAATAACTTGGTTTGAGCAACCCTTGCATGCACACTATGTGACCTTTTGCATTTTATTTGACCTTTTTGTGTTGCAGCCAACACAGTCAATCAACATTTAGCTGTAAGCAAAACTTCTTTTATAAACTCAGCTGACATTTTATCATGCTTAGGATAAGAAAGACAGGGACGCTTGGCTTCTTTTATCCTATGGAAATAATCTTGTATTACAGTAGTTGAACTTTCTCTTCTGCCAGTAGAAGCTCTGGGGGAGAGGGTAAGCTACCCCTTCCTTCCTTCCAGTGTAATGTCCACAAAGGTTGCAAGGTACATTGCTATCTCCCCATAGGGGTAAATACCAAAAAATGTGTATTTGATTCTTCTTCAAAAACATATGCTTCAAGAATTAGTTAAGCTGGAGTGGGAATTGTGTATGTACTTCCACATATTCATTCTTTTGATTGTCTTTTCAGCTTTCTTAGCCCATTTACAAGCTATATTTGTTTCATGTTTAAAATGTATTTTATACATCATGCTCAATACTAAAATTGTTCTATTGCAAAAATGCTTATGTTTCTTAATTGGTTCCACATAAGTTCTATTGCATAAATCAAGTCATTATTACCTCTGCAAGTGTAATGTTTTAGCACAATTACATTTATTTGTACAACTTTAAATCAACTAAAAAGGTCTAATCAGTTTAAACTCTACAACCAAGCTTATTGTTTCTACTTACTATGAAGTTAAGTCTGGGGTAGGGGCAATCCCCTAACTTCAGCAAGAAGATTCTTCTTCAATTGATCTTCAAGCAAGACATCCATTTTCTTCACTGTTGTTTATTCCAAACATGGCTGATACTTTATGCAAACCTATTGCTTTACTATGGACTGTTTATGGACTGTTAATCTGTGTGCCAGGGTGTAATCAACTACCACAACACAAATGCCATGCCAGTGTGTGTGTGGCTACTCAATGCACAATCTAATGCACCCCTGACCAGTGCAGTGTGTCTGCTAATCAGCCAGCCACCAGCAATATGAACACTGACTTTTCTAAATTGGTGTGTGGACATACTTAACAGCTGGTTTAGCAGCTGTGCCTCAAAGCTCAAGACTGGATCAAAGCAAAGCTACATGGACTAAAAATAGACAAATGTGTTTCTTGTTATAAACAGAGCCACACCAAAGGACAATGATGTTTATGTGTTAACTCTGTCCTACTGTTTTTGGGGTAATAATAGTGTTTGTACCTATGCTAGTTTAAGCAACTCATTATGTTTTGTAGTCTCAAATGCCACATACTTAACTGTAACACCAACTGAATGCCCAAATGTGACAAAAGGGCCAGAGAGTGGATTTAATCAACACTTATTAATCAAGTGATTGTGAATAATGTGAAGTACAGTACAGTACATATAAGTCTAGATTTTCTCTGGTTGGAATATGAATGTTAACAATAGTTGTGCAGATACTGGTGTGTCAAAGTTCTATGCCACTATGTTAATTGACATGTTAAATGTCATCATTTGGAGCTGTGATACCTCTCCTGTTTCTTAATGTACAGTCACTTTTAAATCAAAAAGATACTCATTTGATACAAATTCATAAGGCACAAGTAGTTGTAAATGAATTGCTCAGTGAGAGTGATAATGAGCACTTAATTTATAGCTATGCAGGGGGACCCTTAGAAGTCCTGTCTTTTAAAGCTTTACTTGTGTTGCCAGTGGTCTTAGTGTTCTTGGTAATTATAGGCCTGTGTTGCTTAAGACTTACTATAAGTACATAGTGAAATGTACATGCTCAGAGGAGCTGCATTGTTGCAATAATAATAATTAGGCAATATTGGGCCAAAGGGGGGGCTTGTAACAGGGGATAAAGAAATGTGTCCCAATATTTCAGGTAAACCTCATTTTGGTCTAAAACATAATGTATTTGTGTAACTAATATTGATCTATGAAGCTGAATTATATTAAAACTTGTAAAAGCAACAAGTTTAACTGAACCACAAGTCGTAATATTAAAGTGTCTTTTGATATTTGTACTGATCATGTGAGTAATAGAAGACAGGTGTTTTAAGTGTCTGCAAAACAGAAATACAGGGAGAGAGTTCAAATTATCCCTTCAGACTATTATTAGTGTTTGTTATCAGGACAGGCTAAAAAACTTATATGCACATTCCTAAGTGCAAACCTATTTCTTTCTCCTAAGACCTTGATAACTGGTAATGCCCATTATTACTATCCTTATATAGTAATATAATTTACACCATCAATACATTTGTGCTAAGTAAGGATTAGCTCATGCAAGAACTAAAAAGAGAATTGCCTTTTAAGTTAATGTTTGTACTTGTTTTGTACCAATCATAGACAACCATAGTACTGTCTTCCACTATATAAGCAGGCCACTATACACTGTTAGTTTGAAGAATTAAGAATTAAGAATGAAGGATGTACCACTTGTAATCTCTTGCTATGATTATTGTTATAATCATTAAATTCTTCCGCCATCAGTACCGTCTCCGTTCGTCTCCTTTCTAAGTATCAGTAATGGATAATTTACAAATGGGAATTTTTTGGCCTCCTTTACAACCTAAAACTAAGAAGGGACCAGGGTGACCTCCTGCTTTTGCACAAAATATTAGGGGACAAGACACTTATGAAGGACACTAATATTATTATGGCTGAAAAAACAAATACCTTGAGGTGCCACAACAGACAAATCAGGATCCCAAAAGTTTTAACTAACAAGCTTCAGCATTATTTTACAATAAGAGTGACTATACTATGGAATTTCTTACCACATAATATTGTAAATGTGTCCACCTAGAAGTCCTTTAAAACAGAACTAGATAAATTTATTTTTTTTTTCAATTAGTTTAACAATTCACCCTACATTGTGTAGGGAAGGTGGTCTCAATGGGCCTAGAGCCTCCTTCCATCTTTACAAATACCAAATAATACCGAGTAACTGGACACAGTACTCTAGGTGGGGTCTCACTATTGAGTGGCACAGGGGCAACAACATCTCCCTTCTCCTGCTATAAATCCCCCTCTCAGTGTACCCCAGCATTCCACTAGCCTTGCCTACTGTCTTTTCACACTGCCCTGCCAACTTGAGATCATCAAATATGATTAATCCAAAGCCCCTTCTTGCTTGGTGACTGTACATTCCCCCCCTTACACACATCTTAGACAGAGCGTCTGGATTTCCCTGCCCCAGGCACATGACTTTACACTTTTTGGCATTTTTAGTTTAGTTTAGTTTATTGTTCTCGGAATTACTACCTTTGAGCCAGAGGCTCTTTTACAAAGGTTCCACATCAATTAGGTACAGTACAAAAGGTTACATAGATAACACAAAAATTTGTGTTGTGTCAAGAGCAAGAAAACATATACAAATACATGTCAAATCACTTGTGCAAAAGGACATGAGATATCAATAATCACATTATTATTACCAGAAAGAGGTCATGCCAGATTAGGAGAAACAAATAGGGAAAAAGTCCAGAACTGAGAGGTTAAGTAAAAGGTGTGGGGAGCAGACAATAGCAGGAGAAAAGGTTTCTCAAACATGTCTTTGTCAAATAACGGAACAGGGTGGGTAGTGAGAAAAGAGGAGGTTTAATCAGGGCAGTCACAGGAGCTGGAGGTGGCAAGGTGAGAGAAAAGCCTTGATTTGAAAATACCTAGAGAGGTGGAGGCAGTAATATGAGTGCTGAGGGCATTTAGCCAGCTGGGGGCACGATAGGCAAATGATCTTTGTCCCTGAGAAGTCCGGCATCAGGGGACTTGGAGAGGCTGGTGTTCTGATCTTCTGGTAAAATGGGTGCTAGCGCTCAGGCATAACAGGTCTTGGATACAAGGTGGAGTGAGGCCCAGAGTGGATTTTTTCGCCATCAGGCAGGTAAGGTACTTTATCCAGTTTGAGAGTTGCAACCAACCTGAGTCAGCATAGAGTTCACATGTGTGGGTACGTCGATGTGCACCAGTGAGCAGCCGACAGGCCTTATTTAGGGACGTTGTAATGCGACTAAATGCTGTAGTAGTGGCAGATCCGTATATAACTAAGCCATAGTCAATGACTGAGGCATTGAAACTCAACTGTCACACCTTAGACCACTCCTATAGTTTCCCAAGATCCCTTTGCACAATCACTACCCTTCCTGAGTGTCCATCGTGTTACAGATGTTTGTGTCATTCCCAAAGAGACACACTTTCCCCACCACTTACTCAGCAATGTCCTTATGAAGACATTGAGAAGGACTGGTCACATACTGATCCCTGTAGCACACCACTGGTCACTTCCAGTTCCCCAAGTGTCTGCTGTTAAGCACCACCCTCTACCCCTATCCTTCAACCAGTCTGATACCCAGCTTATCACTTTCTCTCCATCCCCAGGATGCTTAGTTTCCTTATTAGCCTCCTGTGCAGCACAGAGTCAAAAGCCTTACTGAAGTCCAGATAGGTCACATGCACTGCCCTCACCGGATCCAACTCCCTAGATACCCACTCAAAGAAATCTATGAGATTTGTTTGACATGACCTCCCCGCTCTGAAACAATGCAGCTGGTGGTCTTGCAGCCCATCTGCCTCAAGGCACTCCTTCAGGCTCTCCTTCTGAGGGTCTCTAGTAATTTCTCTACCAGAGATATGAGACTGACTAGTCTATAATTGCCAGCCTCCTCCTTGCTGCCAGTCTTGTGCAGAGGGACCGCACTTTGCCCTTCTCCAGTCCTCTGGAACTACCCCTTTCTCCATTGAGGTGTTGAATAATGTTGTCAGAGGGATGGCTAGATGTTTGCTCTGTTCTTTTGGAACCCTTGTGTGCATCCCATCAAGTCCCATTGTCATGTTTTGCTTTAGGGCATTCAAACCCCTTCAGACTCTGTCCTCCAAAAATAGACTTCTGTCCATTCTCACCTTCCCCCAGTGCCTGATTATATGTGTTGCTTTGTCCCTCATCCCACTGTGAAGACCAAGCAGAAGTATTTGTTTCAAATTTTATCTTTTTCACAATCTTCTTCTGCACAGTACCTCTCTGCCCTCCTGATTCTCACTAGGGCTGGGCAGATTGTTCTACAGGAGATCCGGACCCATGGATCAAGCCTACAATCCATGGACCTGGATAAATATGGACCTCACCATAGAAGTCAATTTCCAGGTCAGTGAAGATTCCATTTCCATGATTTTGTTGTCTGTTTCCATGGGGATGCCATCAGTACGTACAGGCAGCTGGAAACATCCAATTGGGCAACAGAAGGTTATGTGACACACTCATGATATATAGCCATGCTGAGTGCACAACGCAGCCCCAGATAAGCAAGGAGGACCGTAGGAGCAGGAGCTGCACTCAGCAGACCCAGGCAGTCAGCAGAGAGAGTCACCAAACAAAAGTGCCCAAACCCCCAAAACATACTATATATATATATATATATATATATATATATATATGCTGGGGAGAGAGAGAAGGCATTAGGGATAGTCAGAGAAAGGAGGGGGAGAGAAACTGATCATCGTGGGTGGGTGAAGGCTGGTTGGGGAGTTGGGAATGGGGAGATAGTGATGACCTGGGTGGCACCTGGGGGGATGCAAACTAAGGTAGTGTGGCAGTACTGTGTGACTATGTATGAGCAAGTGCAGGCTGGCAAAATCTATGACTTGTGCCATTCCAGATCCAGAGGAGAGAGGGAAGGAGAGACTACTGGGGGCCTAAGAGAGATTGGACAGTTACAGAAAATCTCAAATGGAAGTTTTGTTTCTTTTCTTGGCCTCAGACAGAGTAGCTATGTATACATGAGAAAGAGCAGTATGGCAAAATATTTGACTTGTGCCATTCCAGTTCCAGAGGTGAGAGGAGAGACTACTGGAGGCACAAGAGAGATTTTACAGTTACAGAAAATCCCAAATGAAAGGTTTTTTTTTCTTGGCCTCAGACAGTGTAGCAGAGTGTACATGAGAAAGGGCAGGCAGGCACAGTCTTTGACTTGTGTCAGTCCAGATCCAGAGGAGAGAGGTAGAGACTACTGGAGGCCCAAGAGAGATTTTATAGTTACAGAAAATACCAAATGAAAGTAGTTTTTTTTCTTTTCTTTGCCTCAACCAGTGTAGCTGACTGTGTATATGAGAAAGAGCAGGCTGGCAAAACCTTTGACTTGTGCCATTCCTGATCCAGAGGAGAGAGAGAAAGAGACTACTGGGGGTCCAAGAGAAATTTTACAGTTACAGTACATAAAATCCCAAATTTTTTTCCTGCCTTTAGAGTGGCTATGTGTACAGAGAAGGGTAGCATGGTGGCAAAATAAATCTTTGACTTGTGCTATCCAATCACGAATCACAATCACTTGTTAACATTCATTCATGATCTTGTCCAGAGGGAGAGAGAGACTATAGGGGGCTGATGATAAATGTAACAGTTCCAGAAATCCCAAATAAAATTTATTTTCCTGACTGTAGTATGGTTTTGTGTACAGGGCAAGGGCAGCAGGGTGGCAAAATAAATATTTGACTTGTGACATCCAGAGGGGAGAGAGAGGAAGACTGCAGTGGGGCCCACAATAAATATAACTGTCCCAGAACTCCCAAATAAAATTTATTTTCCTGGCTTCAGTGTGGCTGTATGTACAGAGCAAGGGCAGAAGGGTGGCAAAATAAATCTTTGATGTGTAATGTCCAGAGAGGAGAGAGGGAGAACTGCAGGGTGGCCCACGACAAATGTAACAGTCTCAAAAATCCCAAATACATTTTTTTTCCTGACTTCAGTGTGGCTGTGTGTGCAGGCAAGGGCAGACAGGTGGCAAAGTAAATCTTTGACTTGTGCCATCCAATCACGAATCACGATCACTTGTTAACATACATTCACAATTTCTTATATTAAAAAAATATTGTTCACACAAACAACGTAGAAGTTGATGAGCCTGTGCTGCTGGCTGTGGGTGGCCCAGATGATAACCTGACTTTGTGACTTGTAGAAGGCTGTTTATAGTACAACACAAGTAAAGTACAAGTACTGTACACACAAATGTCATCATTATCACTCATTCCCCATAATTCCTCCTTATTATCATTAGTTTTATAGTATACTGTATTACATTACGTGTAAGCAACCCCAGTGTGGGATTGTGCTGCGTGTGGCTATGCACCAGATGTGTCTGCATCTCCAATTCTAATTCTCAGGCACACTTAACAGTAGCTAAATTTGGTCACATCAAAGTAACTGCAATGTAGGAGTCAGTCGGGTAATCTTGGAAGGAAGTGGTGGTGGACTGCTGTTCTGTTGGTGTGCTGTGTAGTCAAGAGTCATGCCAGTAAATTTGTCCCTGGGCTGTGGGTGTGGGTGGGAGTCATCAGAAGGACATCATGTTAGTTAGAGGGATCTTAGTTTTTTTACATGTTAGAATACTAATGATATAGGTATTTGCATCTGTCTGTCTGTCTGTCTGTCTCTCTCTCTCTCCATTTCTCTCTGTCTCTCCCAGCACACACATGCCACAGACCAGATCAGGATATGCCATCATTACAGGCCAGCCATGAAGGAGCTAGTAGTGAGTTGTTGCTGTTTTATTTAGCAATTTTACATTAATTTTTATACAAATAATCCATTAAATTATTTCCTTTGGGCCTCTGTGTCAAATGTAGCTGACTTTGGCCACTTTTATGCATTTTTTCAAATATTTGTCAATAAATCAGAACTAATCAGACCAAATCAGAACTTCACTGAGTTCTGGTTCTTATTTAATAAGGGTCAGAACTTCACCGAGTTCCCCCAGCCCTAATTCTCACCATCCCACCCCTTGCTTTCCTCTTTTCACTCATGTACCTGAAGAAAGTCTTATACCAGTTTTTGGCCTCCTTTGTGATCCTCACCTCTGTTTGTGACTTACAGTAGCAGCCCTCACCCTCCTACCTGCCTCCTGTTGTTCTTCTAGCTACACCTCCCTGTCAGCCTCTATCTGGGACTCCTTTTACTTACTAAAAGCTGTTTTTTCCCCCACTGTTACCACCTTAGCAACTTCCTTTGAGAACCATAGTGTCCTCTTCCTCCTCCTACTCTTGCTTTCTTCCTTCAAGAGCATGCTTTTGCTTACAAGCAAAAAGCACAGATGTAGCACCCACTGTGATGAAATAAATACTGCAGGACTCAGGCAAGTTTCAGGATATAACTCAGTCCTTTCATAGATAAGCACAGCGTGATGCATACAAACAACAACTGGCAAAAAAACAGTGGTGGCTTACAAAACAGACACTGATGTTTCACTTAACAAGCTGCTAAGCTTCCTCAGAGTGATCTGGGGACACCATTTTAAGTGCTCAATTTATACAGTTCAATAAAGTGCTCAACCAATCAGTGTGCATAATTCATTTACAAAACACAACCATCACCATGCAAGATGCAAAATTTGAAATAGTGAATCAATTGATTCACTAAGTGAAACATCAGTGTCCATTTTGTAAGCCACCAGTATTTTTTTGCCAGTTTTTTGTATGCATCACGCTGTGCTTATCTATAAAAGGACTGAGTTATATCCTGAAACTTGCTTGAGTCCTGCAGTATTCATTGAGTCACAGTGGGTGCTAAACCTGTGTTTTTTTTGCTTGTTCATGATTTGTGATAGCACCACTGTTTCTTTCTGGGTGCTCCTTCCAGCCTTTGCAGTTCGTTGCTTTTGCTTACCTATTCCCTCCTTGATCTTTTTCCATGGGGTTTCTTCTCTACCTTGCCATTCCCCCTTTATAGGTATTTAATGAAGCAGTCCCTCTTTTCTTTAAAATCTGCCCTCATGAAGTCTAGGACTGCCATTTTAGTGTGGTTTCCTCTCTTGCCCAATCTGTATTCCAAAAACACACAGTATGGTGAACACTTCTACCTAGGAGTCAACCCACTGATGTGTCTGCAATGCTTTCCCTCTTCCTATGTACCAGGTCCAGCACTGCCCCATCTTTAGTGGGTTCTGTAACCATCTGCCTAGGAAATGTCCCCTGTAGGGAGTTGAGGATGGCCCTGCTTCTCGTTGTAGCTGTGGCCAGAATGCTACAATCTACATCCAGCCGATTAATCCCCCATAATAAACATTTTTCCTTTGCTTTCCATTCTACCAATAGCCTCTCTCGACACCTTGTCTAACTCATCTCCCTGTGTTGGTGATTTATGCACCACAGATAAAGACTCTGGACCCTGTCTCTGAGCTGACCCAAAGTACTTCCAACCCTCCCCTAGCCCCCTGGTGTCCCTGTATCTCTGTGGTATTTATACTTTCTGTCACATATAAAACAATCCTCACCCACTCTTCTCCCTATCCTGTCTTTCCAGATGGTGCAGTCCTGGTATGGTCACTTCCTGACTGTATTTGTCAGGTAACATGACTCTGTCATGGCCATGAGATTCAGGTCTGCCTCCATAATAATTGCTTCAAGGTCAGGAATTTTATTTACTAGACTCCTTGCATTGGCACACAAGGCTCTCTGCACCTTTTGTCCCTCTCTCCCCCTCCTCTGACTTTCCTTCTTGTTTCCACCCTTTGCCCATCCTATTTCTGCAGTATTATACTCCCCTTTTCATTATCACTCAGTCTACCCTCCATAGCCCTTCTCTCAGCCTTAGATCCACCTCTCAACCCACCCATTCTGCCCTCTCTCTAGTCCCTACAGATCTCTACCCTTGAGAAATTAATTTTCCCTGTGCTTCTCCTCAGTGCTGCTCCATTCTCTGGGTGTGTGGCAATCTCTGCCTCCATCAATTTTTCAGCCTCCCCTCTTGGGTAGTTTAAATGCCTATCTAAGTAGCAACTAAACCTTCCATCCAGGACTGCTGTTCCCCTCTCAGCTGGATGGAGTCAATCTCCTTTGTACAGGCCTCTATCACCCCAGGTAGGACTCCACTCTCCAATGTAGCAAAACCCTCCTCACTGCACCAGCCTTCAACCACTCATTGAAGGCCCTGGTGCCATGTTTATTAGCCTCCCCCCAAGCAATTTACAGGTAGCACCTCAGTGAAGGCCATTGTGCAAGCTACCTGCTTCTGGTCCTTCCCAGCTTCCTAAACCTCTCCTACACTACCCCTGCATCTTCTCTTGCCAGGTCATTAGTTTCCAGATGGAAAATGATGTGCAATCCACCTTCTGCCCCACCACCTTAGCAATCCTAAGGATCCGCTTTCCACCTATCCATGCTGAGGTATCAGGTAAGTGCCTCACTTCCCAAAACTAACCCCCCCTAATGATTGAGTCCCCCACCAGAAGATACTGCCTCCTCTCTGTGGTCCTCTGCCTCCCACCTTTTTGGCCTCCCCTATGAATGACCCCAACATTCCCCCCTGGGCAGTAATATGGGTGCCTACTTCTAGCAGTACCATCCCACCAGAGTGGAAAATGAGTTTTGTAGTGGCACCAGCTGAGGAATATGCTACTGATCAACTGCCCCCCAAAGCACACCACAGTCCAGCAACCCTCCTTCTTGGCACCCTCTGAGGCATTGGTGGTAGATATGGTGGCCCAAGGGTGGGGGAAGAGGTCTCTTGAATCCTATCCAACATGGCCTGGAGTCTAGTGACTTCCTCCCTCAGTCCAGAGAACCGCATGCAGATGGGGCAGCACCTCAGCCTCCAAAAGATCTCTCTGAAAACTACCACTCCATAGCCACTGCACTGCACCATACCCAACATTCACATTTCTACACTCCCTGTTATCCTGGAAAAGAATGTTGTGCCTTTATCCCTGATAGGGTGTTGCTAAATTTCCACTTTTTGTTTTGTTTACCCCTTGGTTCCTTGCTAGGGTTTTACATTTTTCCCTATTGATTTATTAAGACTTTTTCTAACTTCCCCTTTTCTGTTTTGCTTACCCCTTGGTTATCTGTCCCTAAAGAGTTTTTTTTTAAGTTTTCTCATTTTGCTTCTTTTTCTTCCCCTTTTTGCCCTTACCCTATCTAAGGTGTTATTAAATTCTGTAATCTCTTATGCAGGTGGCATCAAGTATATAAGTAGGCTACCTTTCCTTACTGGGCTGGAAGAGTTCCCTGTGTGCCTGCCGTCACCTGTGGATGCATTGTTACACCTAAAATGTCAAAGACACTTCCCTGCTGAACACAGTTATACCTGTTTCATTCCCACAATTTGCTGCCATCTGCACTTTTTTGCATTGTTGCTGTTGTGATATTCTGCCTAGGCACAGCTCGTACATTTTGTCATTAGTTCATTGTTTAACTTGTATTTTTGATTTTTGCATCCCTTTACAACTTATTGCTGCAGTCTCTCCATTCCCCACCCACCAGGGTGAATCTGGAAATGAACTGTACCACCTTAGTATGTCTCTTCTACTAAAGCTTCTGAAATAAATAAATAGATAAACAAATAACTACATACATACATACATTCCTAAATGATCTGCTACACTCATAAAGATATTCAAAAAGTGTTTCAAAAAACATTACATTTTTATGAACCTTAATTTCCAATTATTCTAACTATTTTAAAATGTGTTTATTTATTTATTTATTAAACTATTTCACCTTGAAAAACATACTGAGCTCAAATAGCTCGCTTCCAGATGTGTCCTGGGGGGAGTGGAATTGGGAACACTGTAAATACAGTAGCTTAAAAATGTAACATAGTATACAATACAGTTGAATACATTAAACACATTGTCAGCAGACACTAAACAAGTGGACATGCAATATGTGCATTATATAAAGTCTGTACATAGGATCAAGTAATAACATGCAATATATAGTGCAAGGAGGTAGCTAAAAACTGCAATTTACAGTGTCAACAGTTTAGTTGAATACAAAAGTGTAGTTACAATGAAAGTTGATTTAGTGAGTTACCAGATAAATGAGAACTGAGGCCAACCTATTGGCAATGGCAGGATGGGGGATGTAAAAGTGTAGAGAAGAGAAATAAGGGTGAGTTTAGATGGAGCAGAGTGAATGTTTAAGGGGAGAGAATTCCTGAGTTTAGGAAAATGGAAAGAGAAGGCTTTATTTATTTTATTTATCAAGTCTAGGATTACAGATACCTTTGAGCCATAGCTCTTTTACAAAGGTTCCACGTCAGAGAAATACAAATTATGGGGAACATCAAGACAGGCATTACAACAATGTGGACATTGCAAACAGAGTACAGATTAATACAGTTCAAGGGTAGCATTGTAACAAGGCAGCCAGCGGCATCTGTCAGAGAAAATAGACAACAGATAAGAAGGCTGATTGGCTAGCTAGAGTTTTATGAGTGGGAAACTTAAGGGAGTGAAACCGAGAGTTTTGATGGGAGTAGGAGGAGGGGGTGGAGGGAGAGAGTAGGGAGTCAAGGTAGGGGGTAGAAATGAAAGTCTGAATTTTGAGGTGAAGGAGGCACAGTAGGACAGATGGCAATCCTTGAGTTTGGGGAGGGAGAGAGAGAGAGAAAAAGAGAGAGAGAGGAGTAGAGAGTACAGTGATGGGTGTGAGAAGGGGAGCTAAGAACAAAGCAGCAGAAAGTGTGGAAGAGAGGATCTCTTAGGGGCAGCCCCATTGACTAGGTTGACATAATCAAAGATGGGAAGAATCATCTTGGTGAGGATGTCTCAGCAGGCAGGGAGGGGGATGCAGTTTTTATCCCTATAGAGGGCACCAAGTTTAGGATGGAGCTTTTTGTGAATAGCGGCTACATACTGGGAGAAATGGAGGTGAAAGTCAAGCTAGACGCATAGATACTTGAAGGAGGGTACATCGTCAATAGGGATACCATCTAGAGTGTGGATATAAATATTTATGTTCAGTCACAATTTTCTCTCTTATAGCCCTTTATACATGTTCATTGCCTATTTACGTAACAGTATAATCATCCTGTTTTTGTGACATCATTATCTGTTTCCGTGGAAATAATAATTATTTTACTAACACATGATTATGATTTTATGGTGTGTCCTGGAGTTAAAAATAGGTTAATTGCAAAAGTTAATGATTGTACACAAATAGGTACATGTACAGTTTTGGAGTTAGTAGATGTTAAATAGAGAAATATATAAGAAAATTTGTTGAATGTTTTCTTAAACAATTTGCCACACACTTAGCCATAGTATGGGTGCCTCACCTTAAATTAGAGAATATGATTAAGGCTGTCGGGCTGTTATTTTTCAAATCATTACCTTTTCTTGGTTTACCTAGTGTAGGTGTTTTCGCTATACATGCAGTAGCTATATACATTGATAATATAACACTGTATTTTTTCAAAGATACACTTATACCTCTTTACAATTATGCAAATGTGGAAATAAAGAACCAAAAGTGTCAGTCACTCAGCTGATTGCACACTCATTTCTGGGGGCCAGAAGATCGGACAGTTATGGATTCTAGCCCTAGATTAGCTCCTAAATTTGGGGTAACTGCTAGTACTGACACTGCAGCACAACACATGGGCCGTGCTGCACTTTTGAAGCACATTCATTAGAATCAGATGTTAAACTGAGGTCCTATCAGGAGGATGTTAAAGATCCCTCCACATGTCTCAAAAAGAGTTGTGAAATATTCTCAGTGTCCTGGACAAATTTCCTTCATTAACAAAAAATACCAGCAGCAACTTAGCCTGATTCATCCCAGTATCTCAGATGACATCTTTATCCCCTCAGAAGAAGATGAAAATAAGCAGAATTGCTTGAACTTCCTTTCCCAGTCAACAAGAGACTGAAATAAAAAAAATGGTCTAGAGTCAAGCTTTGAAAGTAGGCAGAGTAAGGACATTCTGAACAATCAAAGGTACAGAAAAGAGATCCAGAAATGTGCATTCACCATTGAGAAGTCCTAGTCGTCACAGACGGTGACATAAGAGAACAGCTAAGCATGTCCACATTTTGTACATAAATGTGCGCATGTTTCAGTCAGGTTGCAGCTTTATAGGTCAAAACTAGAACTTTAGCACATCATGGGAATGGTTGTAGGTAAAACAACAGCTCTGATCCCTTCCATCACTATCCGGAGAAATTAAGAGTAAAACTTGCTACAACTGACCAGACTATATAAGGGAGACTCGGCCTAAATATCAGGAAGGACAACAAAGCCAAACTCATAAGCTCTGTCAGTTAAATTGAAATACAATAGATGCTCGCTGAAGCCAGCAAGGGCACCAGGGCATCGCGTGCCTAATCTCCCTGCTCAGGATCCTCAGCTTCAACATTCTCAATAGACCTGGTCTGAACTTTGACAAGGAAAGGGAATCCATAACAATGGAAGACCAGGCGATCAATAATGTCCTGGACATGATAAACCGAATAGAGTCTGTATTTGCATATTTCAAGATGAATCTTAAGGCCATAGACAAAAAAACTGGCAAAAACAGACAAGAAAGTAGAAGCAACTAAGGAAAGGGTTAGCTCCTACAATTGACTAATTCTGTACCTGCTGTGGAGAGAGAGAGAACTGGAAGCCTGGGTTGAGGATGCTGAGAACAGGGCCTACAGGAACAAGTTTAGAATTTATGGGATGCTCGAGGGAGCAGAAGACAGCTTCCCCTTAATTGCAGAGTTTGTAACACATGTACTGTTCATCATCCTGGAGCTCCAACAGGATCTTCCACTCACCATTGAATGAACGCACCACACCCTTGGACCAAAGCTATAGGTATAAAACTTGAGACTCCAATGAATTATTTTTAAAATGCTACACCATTAAAGTTAAAGAGCTCACCGGCGGTCGTGAGGGCTGCAAGGATTAGCCCTCCCCCCACACTCTCATTTACCGTAGCACAGACACGGCAAAAGCACAGGTACTTAACTCGGCAGCAGCTTGCCAGGACCGCTTCTGCTGCACGCTGGCTTGCTCTTTCAAAATGAACTCACTTGGCGCCTTTTTTAAAGAGGCTCTTTAATGCTCGGCCCTACAGTGGAGGTAGTGTACTTTAGCTTAAAATAAATGTTGCCTCTACCTCTGCATACTGACTGTTTAGTTACCTTCCCCTTTAAGATGTTTTTTCATTTTCTTTTTTACTAAACTGTTGCCTTTAGTCTGAAATAAGTTGTTTGAAACTGCATTGGGCCATCTGATGAAATAACTTAAACCCCTGCATTTTTTTATTGTGCCGTGGTTACTGTCCTGTAAGGCTCTTGCTGCTGTTGCCATTTCAAGTTAATTCCTGTTGTGCCTTTTCAAGTAATTTGAAACTGCAGGCATTCTAGTGCAAATAAACTCCTGTTTGGCAGTATAAGTGAAACTTGTCCCCGTAGAACCCTGCCCCCCAACCCCACAGGGAAAACTCCCTCCTGAGCCCTATTTAAACTGTCTGTTTTCTCCTCTCTCCTCCAGAGCTCACCGGCAGTCGTGAGGGCTGCAAGGATTAGCCCTTCCCCCACACTCTCTCGTTTACCGGAGCACAGCTACAGCAAAAGCACAGGTACTGAACTCCGCAGCAGCTTACCAGGACCGCTTCTGCTCCACGCCCCCACCGACACCCTTGGTTGGCATCCCAATATATAGTTTGATTTCTGATCACATGATCACAAAATAACCTATCAGGCCACTTTCCCATCTGCAGCTTATCTTCTTCCACCACTAGAGGCCTCTTCACCATTTTTACTCATTCTTTTTTCTTCCTTTCTCTCCAGCCCTGTCACTTATTTTCCTCACGTTTCTACCCACCATGCTCCCACTTACTCTCATCGCTCTACTCCTGCAATTTCCTCAGGCACCTCCACCCCCCCACTCATAACATGAATAAGGGGCAAAATATTGAAACCCTCTGTCAGCATTCAGGCTTGCACTCCCAGCCCTGCCCCCACTGCACCTGCACACCCAGCCCATACAAAACCAGACCAAAAACTATTGCAAACCCCCCACAACTCATACATAGACACCTCCACCTGCACCACTGGATGTCATCTCACAGCAAGTTACCCACTGAGCCCCCTTTCTCCTGCCAACCTCCTTCCACATCCACAACACAGCAAACCCCCACCCCTCTTTACTCCTCCTAACTGCTTCCCTTGCCCTGAAACTACCAATACCCACCATCAGCCGCACACAGCATAAATGCCGAAGACCTGTTACTCGAACAAACCGCAACTGACTCAGGTCTCTCATTCCTCTTCTTCTTCTGACAGGTAATGTCCACCCAAACCCTGGCCCACAATTTGCCACACCATCCCACCATCTTCTGGAAATGGCCTGCTCATTGCCTCACTAAACATTTGCAGCCTACAAAAAAAATTGGATTCCTTTCATGGCTGGGTACTCCAGAACAACCCAGACATCATTGCCCTGAGTGAAATCTGGCTCTCCCCCTCTGTCCCCGACTCAGTAGTTAACCTCCCTGGATACTGCCTCTATCGCGCCGACTATATGGGAAAGCGAGGGGGTGGCGGTGCTACCTACTTCAAGGACTCCCTCACTGGCCACCTTCTTCTCCTGCCCATATTAACATCCAGGGCTCAGGCCCTCACCCTCAAAATTACTCTAGGTAGGTCTACATCCCCTCTCCTCCTCACCACGGCCTATGTCTCCCCCAGAGACCAGAAGCTAGCCTTCCAAGCCATCATGTCCCACCTCACCACCCTACCCCCAAAACAAGAAAAAATACTATTGGGGGACTTCAGCATAAATTGGCTGGCCAATACAGCTGCGCCTTACATCAATGAGGCTGCTGCCCTCGATTTCACCCAGGTCATCAAAACACCCACCCAGCTACACGCCCACACAGGGACATCCACTCTACTAGACCTAGTTTTCACCAACCGCCCCACAAAATAACAAGCACCCAAGTCCTCCTCAACACCCTAAGTGACCACTCGCCAGTACTCTGCAACTGGTCTGGTACCCGCCCTCAAAACCACGCCCAAAATTACTACACAACATAAACTAGGGCCTGGCTAATTACCCCTTTTCAAGGCTCACCTCAGAGACTGGGACTGGACACTCCTTACAAATACACTCGACCCTGACCACGCCCTTGAACTGTTTGTCAAAATCTTTAACTCAGCCTGTGACAAGTTCGCCCCCTTCTCCAAAACTATGACCAAGGGGAATCGTGCCCCATGGTTCTCGGACCACCTCCAAGGCCTATTACATCAGCGTGACGCACTATGACACCTGGCCAATGAGACCCAATGGCCTCAGGATAGGCAATGCTATCGGGAGGCCTGAAACAAGTGCACCTGGGACATACGCACTGCCAAGGCAAACCATTACAAAGCCACCTTAACCTCCGCCTGGGGAAATAGGTGCAAGCTCTGGGAGAACATAAAGGAACTCTGTGGCAAAGGACCAAATCTCCCACCTGACCAAATACTCATAGATGGTAGCCTCTCCACCGACCCTGTCAGCATAGCCTCGGCCCTAAACACCGCTTTCACGGATCTCTCCCATGTGTTGCCCCCAAATTTCTTCGACCCCCCGCCGGGCTGTATCACCCCCCACCCCTCACTTGCAGCACCTTTCTACCTACAAGTCCTTACACCGGAGACTGCGAAACCCTACCTTACTAAAGCTTTAAGCTAAAACCACTACAGTCATGACTCCCTAGACCATAGACTTCTCCACCTCACCCTCCAGGAAGTCCTGGCCCCTCTCACCCACATTCTCAATCGCTCCCTCTGCCAAGGGAAATTCCCCAACCACTGGAAATCAGCCTACATCACACCTGTCCATAAAAGTGGTGCCCAAACATCCTCAAACAACTACCGCCCCATCTCTATCTTACCCCCCTTGTCGAAGGCACTAGAACGCATAGTCACCGAACAACACACTGAACACCTAAATAAATATAACCTTCTATCCAGACAGCAACATGGTTTTCCAAAGGGCCATAGCACCACTACTGCCCTCTTTGAATTTACCTACCATGTCCACTCAGCCCTGGACCACGGCCACCTCACGGGTGCCATCTTCGAGGACCTATCTAAAGCATTTGACACAGTAAACCATGCCCTCTTGCTAAACACCCAGGCCTACATGGGTTTCTCTGATGACACCCTAAAATGGTTCTCCAGTTATCTCTCTGATAGAACGCAGATAGTCAAGGTAGGCCCTATCCTATCGCCCAGCCTCCCAATCCAATCCAGTGTCCCACAGGGCTCCATACTTGGCCCCCTACTTTTCAGTCTATACCACAACTCCCTCCCATCCTCATGCCCCAAAAATCTGCTTCTTTATGTGGATGATGCAGTGTTGTTCACCTCTGACCTGGCCCCCCTCAAACTCCACCAATCCCTCCAGCACTCCTTCCGTGAAATCGAAGACTGGCTCATCACCCAGCGTCTTATTATCAACTATAATAAGACTAAAGTCATGATATTCGCCCACCATCAGAACCCACACAGGAACCTGTGCCCCAAATTTCTCACTGCCAATCAGACCCCCTAGAACAAGTCTACAACTTTAAATACTTAGGGATCACATTAGACCCCACCCTCAGCTTTAATCAACATATCCTATACCTAACAAACACCCTTAGTTCCAGACTAGGCGTACTCTACCGATACAAACACTGCCTCACCCCTGAAGCACTACAGCTTACCGTAAACTCCTCGATTCTCTCCCTGCTAGACTACGGTATCCTAATATACAGTGCCGTGCCCTCCACAACCCTAAGTAGACTCCAGCTTGTGCTCAACAAAGCCTGCTGCCTCATCCTAGGATGTGATCGTTTCACTCACTCCTGCTCCCTTTACAGCAGCACAAACTGGCTAAACCTGGATAGCAGAATCAGGTACCACACCTGCCTTATGACCAAAAAGGTATTACTAGACCTCACTCCACCCTCCCTACACCAAATTATCCTCCCAACACCACCAGGCAAAACAACCCATAGCACAAGCAAGCGGCTACTATGGGTACCCCATGGCTGGACCTCCCAATACCAATGCACCTTCAGTTTCAGGGCCCCTTCCTGGACAAACTCCCTTCCTTCCCATATAACTGATGAAAGAAGGCTGGGCCCATATAAATCCAAGCTAAGGGAATACCTGCAGGCTTCAAATAGATGTGACTGCCCTTGATACCTGATCTGCCTTGCATCCTTACAAACAAACTATTAGCAGGTCACTGTACCTAAAATGCATTTATGAAACATGAAAATCAGCCTCCTACAGAATCTTTCTGTCATTTTTTTTCTCCTGGCTGTGCTAAAGTATCTAAATCTCTGTTAGCCCTCTATGAAACAACCATGTAACCTGTTTTTTTTATTAATGTTATTTTGTAATGTGCTGTATTCTGTATCTTAAGTCCCATCCCTGTGCAATTTATGTATGATGTGGAACCTTTGTAAATGAGTCTCTGACTCAAAGGTCTTTCTGAATATCACAATAAATAAAAAATAAGGATAACATTTTAAAAGCAGCATGAGAGAAGAAGGGGATACGGCATGATAAGTAATCTACTTTGATGAAAACTTCTCTACAGTGCTCCAGGGGATAAGGCAAGAGGTCAGAGATGTCATAAAGAAACTGAAAGAAACAAAGGACATAAAAGAACACCCGCTGTTCCTTTTTCAGCTTTTATATTTACCAAGACTAAGGAGAAAAAAAAATTAAAATTGAGGATCCCATAGAAGCAGCCTCAGAGCTTAGAAAATGGGGAATAGACTGCTTGAACCTTGAAACTGTGGAACTCAAGAAACAGATCCTACAGACATCATGGGTGATAGTGGGAAGAGGGAAGCAAAGTGCCAGATGTGGGGCCAAGTTAACAATCAAATTAAGCAAGACTACAACTCAGTGATCTCCTGCAGAACCCAGGAAAAACCCAGAGAAAGACTGAATAGATAAGCAGCAAGCATAATAAGGCAGCTGAATTAGAGAAACTGAGTGCCAACATAGCTCAAAGCATGGACTTGGAGTTGTTTCATTAGTGTTCAATTTAATTGACTAGAAATGACCATGGCTAACTCACACTACACCCTTAGTTGGGTAGCCTGGAATGTATATATGTACATTGTGTTTCTGTTCCCACCACATCAGCTTGTACTGCAGCTGCAACATGGACTCAGTCAAGATGGACCATATGTGAACAAACTGCGGTGTAAATTAAAGTAGTTTTTTTGGGGGGGCACTGGGGGTTTGTGGCCCTGGGGGTGGTGATGCAGCCATGTGTCCTGCATCTACAGCCCAAAATATATATATAAAAATAAGCCAGTTCAAGCAGGGGAGTCCTTCTGCAGGACTCTGTGGCTTTTGAGGGGTGGGCTCCACCTTCACTAACTGCGGCATGTCGAAAGGAAAAGTGGAGCAGTCAACTACTACCAACATACTGGAGTAAAATGGCCAAACTCAGAACACAGATTTGCTGAAGCAAGCTAGTGATGGTAACACTGCACCAGAACCTCCCACACATGGAATTTGACCAATGTGGTCTGACCGATCCGACCAAGGGCAGAACAGTATTATTTGATGAACAATCTCATTTCATGGTGCACTAAGAGCACCCAGAGTGGGTAAGACTCATATATGGCAGCAACTACAATTGAGGGGGCTTTCCCATTAGGGGGCAGCCATTTACTTATTCTGCTGTGGTGTACTGTACACCCAGCACCTCTTACTGAACCCTCTGCAGGGGTCTCTAATAAATGGGCTTTCCACAGTGACAAGGGTGATTGAGAGCAGTGGTGCAGTGCATAGATCACTCTGGGAGACAGGTAATGGCAAATTATGCAGGAATACAGATTTTGACAAAATCTTGTGATGGGGGAGGCACATCAATAACCATCAAAGATTTCCATAACAAATTCCTAGACCATTTACCAAAGGTCTAAATCTCCAATCATTTGAGCCTATGCTTGAATGTGCAGAGTGACTATGCAGCATGCATCCCTGGCACATAGCCACCCTGCACACATTGCACCTCCCACACTGAATGTACCAAATGGGGCACACAGCCCCTACACACCTGATCCCCCACCCACACTGACCGCAATGCACAGGGAGTGGGCGGGGGGCATGCCAGCACTATGTGCAATGCACAATGGTACATAGTGCTCACCACAAGGGTGTGGAGGCAGCCACAGGTTATGACAGGGAGAACCCTGCTGAAAGCTCCCTTCACACCTCATGCATCTGTCCCACACCAGGAGGACCACAGCATTCACATCCACAGGCTACCTGATGCCATTGACCCCAGCACCATGCTATGTCCCCCAATATCCCCATGTATGTCAACCGGCCAACCCCCCCACACACACACACACTCATGGAGGCACTGGCCCCTGGACCACAGAACCCCCTCTGTACAGCACTGCCTGACTGCCTTTGCAGCTCCCCATGCTCTGGATCCCAGCCCCACCAGGCATGGTGTGGTGGGCTGTGACAACCCCCCCCATACACACACACACACACACACTCATGGCACTGCCCCCCACCCCCATACCTCCCTGTCAGATTAGGGGCATGGCACAGCCAGTGGCACATCCTACCTCTCACCCCCACGGCCACCAGCCATGCGGACATCCACAGGGAAGTGCAGCCAATGAGCCCCACACCATGTAAGGGATCCACTGAAGGATCCAGGACAGGAATCCCACCAGATGCCCACCCAGGTGCACAGCTCTGCCCATGGCTGCCCCACACTGACCTGCATGTACCCACATGCTGAGATAATGGGGCCATGGACAGGTTGATGGCAGTCAGGAATGCCACCAGTGCACACTTGTCTGCAGGTGCAGAGCTCCAAGGGTGGAATATGTGCCTTTTGTGCATACTTTCTGCCCATTTGAGCATAGGCCCCAATGTAAGTAATAATGTTGGGGCACTAAAGGTGCAGAGCGAAGTAGGAAGAGGGGCCATCCCCACCCTACTAAATCCTTAGTTCATCATATGAAGGGGAAGTGGGTTCCAACTAAGAAGAGCCAAATGGTTTCAGTTAGATACAAGTTCAATTATTTAGATTGTAAAATGTTTCCAGTGTTCTTATGAGGTGATAGATATCTGGTATTTTGATGCATATATTCAGTACAAAGGGTTCTGTAAAATGTGACAAGTTAACCAGCAGTAAACAGGGAACAGGGAAACAAGTTTTGAAATTCTGTGTATGAATACTCTAAAAAAGATATCCCACAACATCAAAGGGATTAATGCAGTGGTTAAAAGAGCTAGGATTCTCACAGAACTAAAGAAGCTGGACTGTGTCATTGTATGTTTGCAAGAGACACATCTGTGTGAGGTAGAACATCATCAGCTGTGGAGAATGTGGGAAGGAAAGGTAATAGGAGCATCTCACCAATGACAAAGAAAAATGGCATGGCCATACTTATCAGGAGGGGGCTGCCATTTGAGGTATTACACACTGAGGCTGGGAAAGAGGGTAGGTAGGCTATGGTATCGGGGGTAATTAATGTCACCAAAGTTCATATTTTTAACCTATATGCCTCAAATTCCAGACATACATCCTCCTATAAAGAAGTGTCTGATAAGATAACAGCGCTGCAGAAAGAGGTGGTAGTAGTTACTGGAGATTTCAACTGTGTGATTAACCCAGATCTGGACAAAATATCGGGAAACCCCATTTTGAGCAAGGGAGCCAGTAGAACACTTAGACAATACAGGAAAGAGCTAGGGTTCAATGACATATAGTGTGAACAACATGAATAATGTCTGATGTCCTCTATTTATTGATTTGAAAAAAATTTATATCTAATACAAACGTTTGTGAATGCACTTTTGTATGATGTTTCATTTACTGGTTTGTATGTTATATGTGTATATATTTTTCTGTATCTGGTCACCTATGCAAAAAGGTCTTTGGCCCATGGACTTTTCCAGATTTTAAACAAACAAAACAAAACAAAAGATAAAGATTTCACCTTTTTCTCCCACCCATACCAGGGGTACTCAAAGACTGATTTTTTTCCTAGTGAATCAAGCCCAGGCCCATAAAATTATTGAGAGCTTTATATTGCCTGTCACTCAATCAGACCATGCCCTCATTTTGACAATTTTAGACATGGGCAACCACAACAACAATGTAGGCGAGAGATTCAATATCTTCCTATTAAATGACAAAAACTTTGAGGAGATGCTAAAAAATGGAAATGACCGCATATTTACAACTCAATCATGTAGGGGAGGTCTCAGAGCAGACAACATGGAATGCCATGAAGGCAGTACTGATGGGAAAGATAATCAGTTGGCCTCAGGGAAGAAAAATCAAAAGCAGCCCTTTCAGGAGAAAATAGGAAAGCATATTAGGGAACGTGAAATAGTTCATAAACAAAGAAGAGTCTGTAAAGTAGCTATGGACTTAAAAATAGCCAGAGAAAAGCTAGTGAAATTACTAAATCAAAAAGCAGAGGGTCAGCTGAGATATATCACTCACAAGTACTATGAATATAGGGGGAACACTACTAAATTATTAGCGTATAGGCTCCAAAAAGGGAGACAGAATGTACTATTTCTATGATAGCTGACCCCTCTTCTTCCAGGGAGACACCACACAGACTCCAATGATATAATGGAGTGCTTTAAAAACTTTTATACCAAGTTGAATAGAGACAAGAAATTCAAAAGGCAGGAGATTTTTTTTTTAAATTGTGTCTTGGATTACAACACCTTTGAGCAATACAACTCATTTGCAAAGGTTCCACATCAGTAGTACAAAAACAAAACAAGGTAAACAATAGATAAGTAAATAGCTGATATCAAGAATATATTTAAAAAAAGAATACATCAAAAGCAATCAAAATAGCACTGAATGTTGTTCAATTTAACAGTAGAGTGGGCTAGAAGAGAGGGCTGCCTGGGAGGCTTTGTCAAAATCTAGGAGAGAAAGTAATGGGGTTTAAGGTGGGGGGATGGGAGAAACAAGAGGGAGAAGGAGATGTCCTTAACCAAATTGAAGCAGTCCAGAGAAGGGCAACCAAAATAGTGAAGGGACTGCATCAGAAAACAAATGAGAACAGATTAAAGGAGCTCAATATGTATACCCTAGAGCAGGGGTTCTCAAATGGTGAGGCCAGCCTCCCTGGGGAGGCCCCAACCTGTTCCAGGGGAGGCTCAAGCAAGTCTGAAAAAGTACTGTATTTAAATTTGGGGTTTTATATATTTTGTGTGAAGAGATGAAGCAAACTTAAAGAGGATAGTAATAGTAGGTGAATTTTATGTATTCAGTGCTCCCAGATCGGCCAAAGCATTTTCCTGTAGCAGACCCTCATTTTTCCTGTATTTTCCCTGTAAAACCTTGATGAAATCCCTGTAGGTTTTCCTGTATGTACATGGGCTAGTAAGTAACCAACACCACCCCCCCGTTATGTTTTTCCACCTGTCAAGTGTGCACCATGGGAGCATCATTCTTTGTATTAGTATTTGGTAGATGTTTTACCCCTAATAGATATGCCGATAAATGCCATCTGCTGCAACATTTCTGGGCTAGTATCATCTTTGTGACCCACGTACTTTTTTATTTTCTCAATCATCGAGGTGTTTATTTAACATTGCAAGTTCTGTCAGACTTCCATTTGTTACTCACCCTATTGCCGTCCGTTTAGTATGTAGACTTTATAAACATTTTTTCCAAGAATCAGTGTTATACTATAAAGAAGGGACAGCATCAATTGTATGACTCAGTCCAGGCTAAAGAGAACCAATTTTAATGCAGAACCACTTTTGTAATTAGTCACTGTGTATAGACTCAAGGAAACTGCCGATAGTCAGGTATATGAATAAGCTCTGGCAAATCTGGCAGGTTTACATAGTGTATGGTTAAAAGCAGATGGTACCTAAAGAAAAACTGTCTGTTTTAGGCTATGAGACTGAAGTGCAGGGACATCAGATCAATTATTACCAGTATTTTCTACCTGCCTCAGAAGAGTTGGTGTGTGATGTTCGGACTGCTACCGCTGTGCCCACGACTCACTGGCAAACTTCTACTGCTCTCCTGATGCTGCGGCTGGAATCAGAACCAGTTGGTCCCCGCTGACTCTCCGGATACACGGCAGTGAATATTTCCTCCTTTGCTTGCTGCTGGATGATAATGTCCACGATGGATCATGCTCTCTCTCCACGACTCGACTCGACTCGCTGCTCTGAGCTCCAATTTAAACTTCCCGCGGTTACCTAAGGCACAATCTGTTTTTTTATAGTAGGGGGGCTCAGTGGCTAGCCTAACGGGGGCACTGTCTCGGCAGTCCAAGCCATGAGGGGCACGCGTGGCTCTACTATGTGTAGCATATCAGGATGCCTCCAGCACATGATCACACAGCTCCCAGGAGTCTCAGGGCGCTGTGATCTCAGCGTATGAGGTTGGGAGGCACCAATCAGAGTTTACTCTCGCTCTCTGTGAGAGTCTCGGATGGCCATCTTTAGTGCACCTCTGTTCCCCCCGTAGCACCGGCAACAATCCCTGTAGATTGAGGAAAATACTGATTTCCTCCCCGTAGCCCATTTTCCAATATAAATCCCCGCAAAATATGGGAATCCCCGTAGATATGGGAGCACTGTGTATTTATTTACTAATAGATGACAAGGGACGGTGAATGAGCCAAGGCTTATTTCAGGTGTACCCGGGGAAGGGTAGGGAGTGAATACATTTCAAAAGGTAACTGCAAAACAATCAAGAAATATACAGTGAGCAATAGTGCAAATAAATATGAACAATAAATTAATAATGAGTGGTGGTAATTGATCAATTTGTAAACTGATGGCCGAACAGCCCAAATACAAGAGTTGAGCATAGAAGTGCTCAGAGCAATAGCTGGAAGGAACAAAGTAATCCCCGAGATGTTGCTTAGGAACAGAGACGGAAGGGGAGAGACAAAGTATGTAGGAAGGTTATTTCATATAGAGAGGAAAGAGAGGAAGTAGTCTGACCCATGAAGGTACTACAACAAGGGGTAACAATGGTTCAAGAATGAAAATAGCAGAGCAAGTAGGCTGGCATGTGGGGGGGGAGGTACAATAAGCCAAATAATATTTGTTTATTTTATTTATTTGTTATTCAGATAACACCTTTGAGCACAGGAGCTCTTTTTCAAAAAGTTCCAAGTCAGTATAAGACAAAGAACTGAATGTGAGCAAAGTACTCAAAGGGGTTTCAATTTATTCATGGTGTACTGCACAAAGTACAGTATGTTAATTTTCTCTGGGGAGACACAAGATTATTTCAGTTTTTGGGGGAGGCTCAAAATCTTTTTCATGGATTTGGGGAGGCTCACTGTGACAAAGTCTGAGAACTATTGCCCTAGAGCAAAGGAGGGAGAGGTGTGATAAGATCAAAACATTCAAACACCTTAAGGGTATTAACAAGGTGAAAGAGTCTAATGTGTTTCAGTATTAGAAAAATAGCAGGGCAAGAGGGCACAGCATGAGATTAGAGGAAGGCTGATTAAGGGATAATGTGAGAAAGTTCTTTTTCACAGAAAGGGTGGTGGATGCATGGAATGGCCTACCTCAGGAAGTGCTAGATA
Organism: Neoceratodus forsteri; assembly: GCA_016271365.2. Lineage (NCBI taxonomy): Eukaryota > Metazoa > Chordata > Ceratodontiformes > Ceratodontidae > Neoceratodus > Neoceratodus forsteri. Next base: position 1,322,463,205 of record CM028132.1, read on the forward strand.
TGAATACAGTGCAGGGCTTCAAACAGGCATGGGATAGGCACAAGGGAGCAATACAGTTGAGTATGAATAGATAGGCCACTGACAGAGCAAAGGCTGATGGCACATTCATAAGGTAGAAAAAGAAATGGGCAGACTGGATGGGCTTTGAGGTCCTTACCTGCCATCAACTTCTATGTTTCTATGTTCCTAGTTGCACAGGAGGTGGAGAGGGAAGGAGTGGAGTTGCAAAGGAGGTAATGGGGATAGAGAGATGAGAGGATGGGGAGGTGGAAGGAGGGGAATGGGGTGAGTGCAAAGAGAAGGGAGAGTGCTGGTGATGTGAGGGTGAGGAAGACAAATTAATAGTATTAGGAGAAGAGGTGGTGTTTAGTCAGGAGAGGGGACAGCCTAGTGGGCCTTGTCGAAAACCCATGAGAGAGAGAGTAATATGGGTGGAAGAGAGGTAAGAGAGAGAAACGTAGAGAGAAGAAGGGGAAGAAGTTGCAAAAGAGGTGGCATGAGATAGGAGAATGGGTGGAAGGTGGAAGAAGGAAAGTGAGGAGGAGGAGCAAGGAAGAACCTAAAGATGCATGAGCAGAAAAGAAGCAGAGGTGAGGGGTGGAGGGGAAAAGGCTTGAGGTTAGGATCAAGATGAAGTGCCAAGAGTTAAAAGTGCCTAAAGGTATAAGTACAATGATAACATAAGCAGAAGGCTTCTAAGGGCAGCAGTCACATATACTGTTTGCTAATAGATGTTGTTGGAGTTTGTGTTTGAAACGGATGAGTTTTGACTCGGCAGAGATGTCCATACCCAGGGAGTTGAGCCAGAGGGGGGCTCTGTAAGCAAAAGACCTCTGATCTATGGTGGTGCGGCATCTGGGAACATTAAAGACCTGAGTTGCCAAGCTGCGAGTATGTTGGGTACTGTGACAAGGGTTAAGAGATGGCAAGCTTTTTATACAAAACAGATTCTACCAAATCTCACAGGGGAGGACAATGCAATGTCAGATGTGCCCATCAGGGAAGAGGAAATACATCAAGCCATTTTGTCCTTAAACTGAAACAAAGCCCCAGGGCCAGACGGATTCGGAGAGGACTTTCATAAAAAAATTAGGGATGTCATGGTGCCTCATAGGGGCAGATTCTTCCATAAGCGTCAGAAGGATGTCAAGGTCCCAGGGAAATGGAAGGAAGCAATCATCTTAGTACTGCCAAAGCCAGGAAGAAAACAGAGATGCGTGTGGGTCTAATAGACTCATTTCTCTCCTAAAACAGGACTTAAAAGTTTTCATGAAAATAATGGCCAACAGACTGCAAGAAACTACAGTGAAATAAATCAAGTTGGACCACATAGGCTTCATTCCAGGCTGAAACATAAGGGACAATATTAGGCTTATGCTTAATATCATTAAAGAGGAGGCATCATGCAAAGAGACCCAAATAGCCCTTCTGAAAGACACAGACAAAACCTTTGATAGGCTGAACTGAACATACTTGCAATCAATGCTGGAAAGGATGGACTTCAGAAAAGGTTTCCTACAAGGACTCCAGACGTTGTACTTAGGGGCAGAGGCAAAGGTGAAAGTAAATGGTACATTACGAAGGTTTGCAATTATCATGGACAGAAAACAGGGATGCCCCCATTACCACTGTTATTTGCTCTGAGTATGGAACCTCTAGCAGAGACCACACAAACTAGTCCAGAGGTAAATGGGGAGCAGTGCAGAACATCATATCTCCCCCAGTGCAGATGATACTGTGATATTCTTAAGAAACCCAGAGAACACCCTTGACAAGCTTATGCACATATGTGCAGAATTTGGAATAATATCAGCATTTAAAATTAACCCCACTGAAAAAGAAACAGACAACATAAGTGGTAAGATCTCCCAAGCCTTCAAATTAAAGCTCCCAATGCAGATGGGAACAAAACAAAAGTATGATATTTAGGGATAATGTTCCCCAGAGACATAAGAAATTCATACAGAGTCAATTATGGCAAGCTCAAGCTCATTTATGCTGACTTAGCCAGATGGCAGCTCCTGTCACTATCTTTCACAAATTGCATAGACGCGATTAAGATGAACATACTTCCCAGGCTGCTATTTCTGTTTCAGTCACTTCCATTGAGAGTCCCCAGAAAGATTGTCAGGAACTAGACAAGGCTTTAGGTAAATTTATATCTAAAGGGAAAAAAAATTCTACTTAGCTGGGATCTCTTGCACGGGAGAAAAAGAAATGGGGGATGGTTTACGAGGCAGTGCAGCTTACAGCCGTGGTGACCCTGGAGGGAGGCAGGGAGGAAATAGCAAGAGTACACACAGAACACAGTGCTAGTAGGGAAATACCCTTCCCTACCCTACTTGCCATGGTTAACCACTCAATCAAAGGACAGCAATCACTTGGCAAACAGGTGGACTAGAGACACATTTGGTATTTGGGAGGCACTTAAAATAAAGTTAGGGGACATGACTAGACAGACCTCCTGCTTACCTATCACGTGGCACCAGATTTCAATCTGGGCAGGATAGACCCAACTTATAAAAGATGGGAAAACCTGGATTTAAAATACTTCCACCAATTCATGGATGGGGACAGGATCATGACTTTAGAGAATATAATGGAGAGATTTAAAATACCCAGGACAACACTTTTTAAATATCTGCAGAAATGCTCTTTTCCTAATAAAAGGGATACACTGGCTGAGATATGGAAAATACAACTGTTGAAAATAATAATTTGGGCATTATTGCACCAAACAGACAATAAAAGACTGATATCCCAGTTTTATACAGAAATCAATAAAGAAATGTGCTTGGCAACAGTAGACAAGGTTTACAAAAAGTGTGAGAGGAAAATAAGGCTAGAAATATTGGTCAAGAAATGGGCATCCATCTGGGAGTCCACACATATGACAAAAGCATCAGGAAGCTGGAGGGGCTTTAAGTGACAAGTTTGTATGAGATTTTTGTTTAACCCCAGAGAGGACAAACCACGTGGGAACTATCAATATGGGTAGATGTTGGCAGAAGTGTGGAGGAAAGAGTACACTGTTTCATATCTTGTATGAGTGCTTGGAGATTCAGGAAGTCTGGAGGGAGATCAGGCAGCATGTCAGCAAGCATCCAGACCTGAGGGACAGCCTTACTGTTGAAAATAGATCCTGGGGTGCCACTTGGGGGGAGGGGAGGTGCAGGAGTAATACCAAATACTGTACTTATGTAAAATATTGATAGCGTCTGCTCTTAAACTACTCACCCAGAACTTGCTCACAGATAATAAGGCCAAAACAGAGCTGGCTGGAAAACATAAAGAAAAAAAAGGCTATGAAATGAATCACTGACCAGCTCTAACTACAGCAAGAATAATTCATAACCAGCATCTCACAGAAGAAATACAAGGCACTTCATTCCTAGAGCAAAGAGCCAGTATGTAGAAAAACTATACCTTCTAGAATCCAATATCCCATTCCTCAAGTTGTTAATCAGGACAGAAGTGAAAGATGGGGAGGGGGAAATGCATGAGGTTATTAACACACAAAATCAACAATTGAATTGTTTGCATAAGATTTCAGTCCAGTTGGCACAAAAATAAATTATTCCAATGAGTTATTTTTCTTTGCCACCCTTTGTGCATCTTAGATGTGCCCTACCAGGTAGTAAGAGACAACAAGTTCAAGTTCAAGTTTATTGCAGGAAAACTCCATTGAGCAAGCTCATTCACAAGGAGGTCCTGTGACATAAACACTTAAAGTACAAACATAGATAGGTAATAACAGTATATACATGAAATGCACGTTACATGATACAGGCTGGATATACATACAAGGATACCACATAGGGTGACCGCAGGTGGTAAACTTTAATATGACACAGGAAGTACTTACAGGTTGCATACTGATAAATGAAACATGATGACTGGTGTGTGCATACATATATTTTGGCAGCTAGAACAAACAACAGACTACAACTGATACGGGGAGTGATTTGATAGAGTAGCAGTGGAGTGTAAGCACAGATAAAGCCAGGAGTAGAAGGGAAGGAAAGCAGTTAATATGACAAAGCAATTATACCTTACCAGTGGATAAATATGGCACACATGGGGAAGGAAGAAACTTAATGACAGTTACAGGTGTCTTTTATTTTGGCTGAACTTAGTGATTTGTAGAAGTTTATCGAAACTGTGCTAGTTAGTTTCAGTACAGTTTGTAATTGGTTCCAAATGGAGGGAAGGGAAATATGCAATAGCACGCTTACCAAAGGAGGTCCACGCCCTGGTATGTCACATAATAAAGTCAGATTTTCTTAACGAGTATGCACTATGTGAGATACTAATAAGGGAAGAGAGATAGCTTGGCAATTTCTGCAGGAGCAGTTTAAGAGTTCATAGCCCAGCATGGAGCAGGCGTCTAGTAGTAAGGGATGTCCAACCAACAGCTGCCTATAAGTCACAGTGATGCGAACGGTAAGAGGAGTTGGTAATGAACCGTAACGCACGGTGATAAAGGATGTCCAGTTTACTTAGATTTGCAAGAGTGGTGGAGGAATAGATTACATCGCCATAGTCGAGTAGGGGGAGAAAAGTGGCCTGTAGCTTGTTTCGAGTCATGGTGAGGGCCTATTTCTGCAGAAGAAACCTAACCTTGCTTTTAACCTTCTAGAGACATCTTTGACGTGGTCATTGAAAGATAATTTATTGTCGATCCAGATACCCAGATATTTAAATTTGGTTACAACTTCCAGAGGCTCGTTTAGCATGGTGACAATGAAGTCTTGGGCAAGGGTATTGGGGGGCCTGTGACAGCACTGCAGGAGAATATCATTGCTTTAGTCTTCTTAGCATTGAGCAGAAGCTTTGCCTTTATTAGATTATGCTCAAGTTGTGCGAAGTCCGCTTGAGGCACTCCCTTGACTTCAGATAACGATGAGCCAGAAGTATACAACACAGTATCATCCACAAAAAAGTGCAGATTGGACGTAGATATGTTAGCATCTAACTCATTAATGTACAAAGAAAACAAGATAGGGACTAAGATGGATCCTTGGGGGACTCCTCTTGCAACTGGCAAGGCAGCAGAAAAAAAGCCTTCCGCCTTTACTTTTTGGGATCTTCCAGTTAGGTAGCTAGAGAACCACTGGGTGGTATGGTATGTGGCACCCAACTTGGCAAGGCAATTGACTAATAGTTTGTGATCAACAGTATCAAAAGCTTTGCTGAGGTCCAAAAAGACTGCACCAGTAGCCTTCTTAGCATCTACAGCAGAGATCCAATCATTGGTTACTTTTGCTAGTGCAGTGATTGTGCTATGATTAGCCTGGAAGCCGGATTGAGCTGGGTTAATGAGAGAGAAGGTTTCCAAGTGAGATTTTAACTGAATATGGATCAGTTTTTCGAGAACTTTAGAAAGGATAGGCAATATGGAGATAGGCCTATAGTTGTTTACATCGCATGGGTCACCAGATTTAAATAGAGGGAGGATATGTGCTGATTTCCAGCAGGAAGGCACAGTGGCAGATGTAATGGAAAGATTGAAGATGTGGAGAATTGGGGCAGTGAGATGGGCGTAGCCTGACCTTAGGAAAAAGGGTTCCAAGCCATCATCCCCTGTGCTTTTTTTGGTGTCTAAGTTAAGAAGAGAATCTTCTACTTCTTTATAAGTTATATCGCGTAATTGGAAGGGGCTGGGTGCAGGACTAGATGTAGGGGGAAGGGTATGCTGGCTCACCGCAGCACCAGCATAAGGTGATGAGTCAAAAGCTAATCCAGCTGTGGCAAAGTGGGAGCATGGGCAAGTACCCAATTTTAATAAATTAGAACAGACAGTTTAGTATATTCCACTAGAGGGGAAGGAAACACGAAAAATGTTTATCCACATATAATGCATGCATAGCAGAAGATAACCCAGGGAGTATTAATATGAGCAATGAGGGGGGTACAATCTGATATTTAAATATGAGGGAAGAGGTGGGTAGAGGGACAAATCATAAGTTAATATGTATGTAAGGAAAAACAAAACATTAAATGGTCAGACTTGAAAATGCTTTGTTGAATGTGATAGTAACTATGCTTGTCAGTCACTTTTTGTTCCAGGTACATCTTTGAAAAAGACAGGCGAAGTACAGAGAAGATCTCAAGATGGCCAAGATGCACAGTGGACATGGACACTTGATCTTTCGTATGTAACAGACTTTTACCTAAACTCCATGTAATTATACTGTTGCCATTATGCATCTTTAAAACAAGATTGTGAACATATATATATGTACCTGTAATGCATATTTTAATAAATCAATAAACTTTTAGCTAAAAAATACTTGAACTTTAAAGATTTTTCAATACCTAACTGACAAAAAAGACAAAGAAACATAGAAGTTGACAGCAGATAAGGACTGCAAGGCCCTTCCAGTCTGCCTATTTCTTTTCTACCTTATAAATGTGCCATCGGCCTTTGCTCTGTCAATGGCATATCTATTCATACTCATCTGCATTGCTCCCTTATGCCTATCCCATGCCTGTTTGAAGCCCTGCACTGTATTCATATCCACCACTTCCTGAGGTAGGCTGTTCCATGCATCCACCACCCTTTCTGTGAAAAATAACTTCCTCACATTACCCCTTAATCGGCCTCCCTCTAATCTCATGCTGTGTCCTCTCGTCCTGCTATTTTTCTTATATTGAAACATGTTAGAATCTCTTACCTTGTTAATGCCCTTAAGGTGTTTGAATGTTTCTATCATATCACCTCTCTCCCTCCTTTGCTCTAGGGTATACATATTGAGCTCCATTAATCTGTCCACATATGTTTTCTGATGCAGTCCCTGCACCATTTTGGTTGCCCTTCTCTGAACTGCCTCAATTTGGTTAATGTCCTTGTGAAGGTGTGGCCTCCAGTACTGCAAGGAGCACTCCAAATGGGGCCTAACCAGTGTCTTGTAAAGAGGATTATTACCTCCCTCTTCCGACTTGTGATACCCCTACTAATACACCCTAACATCCCCCTAGCCTTACCTACTGCTTTAGTGGTCTGCTTGGATGATTTCAGGTCATCGGTGATGATGATGCCCAAGTCTCTTTCTTCCCTTGTGACTGCCAGCAACTCCCCTCCCAGCCTATAGGTGGCTTCAGGGTTTCTCTTACCTATGTGCATGATCTTGCACTTCTTTGCATTAAACTCCAGTTGCCACTCGTCCGACCATTTTGCTAGTTTATCCAGATCTCTTCTCCTTCTGCCCACCCCATCTGGATCATCTACTCTGTTGCAGAACTTGGTGTCATCTGCAAACAGACAACCCTTACCCTCCAGTCCATCTGCAATGTCACTGATAAAGATATTGAAGAGGACTGGCCCCAGGACTGATCCCTGAGGTACCCCACTTGTGACTTGCATCTCTTCTGAATGCATACCATTTACCACCACTCTCTGTTTTCTGCCTGTCAACCAGTTTGCCACCCAGTTGGCCAACTTCTGACCCACCCCGAGCCTGCCCAGCTTATTAATCAATCTTCTCTGTGGAGCAGTATCAAAAACTTTGCTGAAGTCAAGGTAGGTGACATCAACTGCTCCCACTTGGTCCACCACTCTGGTTACCCAGTCAAAGAAATCTATGAGATTAGTTTGACAGGACCTTCCTTTTGTAAACCCATGCCGTCTTGGATTCTGTGCACCTATGGATTCCAGGTGTTGCACTATCCCTTCCTTAAGGGGTGACTCCATAATCTTGCCCACTACTGAGGTAAGACTGACTGGTCTGTAGTTTCCTGCCTCCTCCCTTCTACCACTGTTGTGGAGCAGGATCACATGAGCCCTTCTCCAGTCTTCCGGGACCTCTCCTTTGCTCAGAGACTCACTAAACAGTTCTGATAATGGCTCTACTAGTTCCACCTTTAGCTCCTTCAGTACCATGGGATGTATGCCATCAGGTCCCATTGCCTTGTCCACCCTGAGCTTATCGAGCTCTTTTAGGACCCTTACTTTTGTGAAGGGACCAGTGCTCACCTCCCTCCCCCCGTGTCCATGGCGCTGAGCTGTGGGCCCTGTCCTACCTTCTCTTCAGTAAATACTAAGCAGAAGTATCTATTTAGGATAAATGCTTTTACATGGTCCTCCTCCTCACATGCCCCCTTATCTCCTTAGACATAGTGGTCCCTATGCTTTGTAGACTTTGTAGGTACCAGTAAAGTTGCATAACAAGCAGTGAAGCTATGGACACTGGGACCAGCATGCACTATCCCCTGTGGCTCCTCTCCTCAAATGTTTAGAGGGGAAGAGGCAACCTGAGCAACAGGACAAGCTGGAATGCCCAGCTTACAGTCTGAAGCCCAGTTCAGATCTCAACTGGAAAACTTGCTCCAAGGGATTAAGACATCATGGGATATTGCAGTCTGCAGCCAGTATTGCCATATCACCTATTTGTGATATAAAGGTAATTTAAAAAAAAAAGAAAATGAAAATGCCTACTGCCAATCAAGGAGCTTCCTAACCTGTATGCCTATGAGGATAACCTGTGAGGCGGGCACATGGGGAAGGGCACCATCCATAATGGTGACTCCTTCCTGGCGCAATCCCTCACGGCGATGGGGGGTGACTGGATGAGGGGGTGGTGAACTGGGAGACAGGATGTTACTATGTGTATGCGCGTGGGGGGGAGCAAGCACAGACAGCATGGGCTGGGAGGGGGTGGAGGGGCTGTAGGGGCTGGCGCTGTGGTGGATGGCCGAGCTGCGTCATGGCATCTGGTGTTGGCTAGTGGTTGGGGTGGGTGAGGTACTGGGTTCTGGTCTGGGTGCTGGTGCGATTTTGTTGTGCCGGCCCAAACCTTTATTTTTTTTTAACGCTTTCACACACACCCCGACATGTACCCCCCCCTGGAGTTGAGAATCCTTAGGTAGGGGGATGCGAGGGGTGAAGCCTCCTGTGAGAGGGGTGCCCCCACAGAAAGCATTAAAAAAATCTCCTGGTGCCGTTGTCCTGTGCACCGGGAATGTCAGAATGTCGAAAAGGGTTTTGGCACTCTGACCGTGCGATAATGGTGATCACCTTTAGGCTTCGACATTATCACATAGACCCGCCTATGAGGGGGGCTAGATATGGCCAGTCATTACATGTTGTTGTGCACGGGCCCCAAAAGATACTTCATCGGGGCCTGCATTGGTTATTTTCCAGAGTGAAGAGGGACAGCCCAGCATGTGTTGAAGTATCACATATCCTGCTTGGTGCATAGGCATATGAGGGAGGTCAGCATAGCACATGTCTGTACCACCCCATCCCTAACCAGACATGCAGCTGTGAAGGATGCCTGATGGTTGTAGGGAAATAAGCATGAACATCCATGGTACGTTAATGTATTTATGAGAGTGCATAGGACAGCTGGGCTTTGTGTAACTCAGCCTTACATGCCATACATTGTTGTGCATAATACCAAATCATGATAAAGTATGGGTGCCAATATGAAAATCACATGACACCAACAACAAAGGTCTAGCTATGGAGCTGTCTACAGATACTGCATCAACTTACCTGGCAATCAGAGGGCATCACAATAGTCCAATCTTGATGTTACTAAAGTATGGATTAGTGCAGCACGATCATTCTGGCAATAGGAAGGCCCAGTTTGGAGATATTTCTAGAACAGTGATAAGAATTGAGAACCGCTGTTGCTTGATGAGTCTCGTGTTTCAAATCCATTGTAGCTCCAAAATCATACATCAGAAGAACCAGTTCCAGAGTGTGCTCATCCAACACAAGGAGATCAAGAGTAATACCAGTTAAACTATGCAACTAAGCAACTGTTGCTAACCAGCAATATGTCTGTTTTGCTTGCATACAGTTTAAGTCATGTTCAGGCCATTTATGCTTGTATATCATCCAGGCAATAACACAGACTAGAGACAGGAGGGACATATTTAACCAGGAAGGAAATATACAGCTGAATATCATCAGTATAGCAATATTAGCTCAAATTCAGTCTTCCAAAACAATTATTTCATAGGGAGCATGCACACAGTGAACAACAGCAGAGCAAGAACAGCACCTTGAGTCATATCTCAACATGAAAAACTTGTCTCAGCAGCAAAAGCCAACAAGATGCTGGGCTGTATAGTGAGGGGAATCTCCTCTAGAAGTAGTGAGGTGATCCTTCCCCTGTACAGGTCACTGGTCAGGCCACACCTGGAACATTGCATGCAGTACTGGTGCCCATTCCTGAAAAAGGACATTGGATTGTTGGAGGGGGTGCCATGCAGAGTGACTAAGATGATCCAGGATTTGGAAGGGAAATCATACGAGGACAGGTTGAACATGCTTAACATGTATTCCCTGAAGAAAAGTAGGGATGGGGCAATATGATCGAGACCTTTAAGTACCTGAATGGGATACATAAGACTAATACAGGAGAGATATTCCAGATCAGAAGGGGAGAGATACAAGAGGACATCAACTGAGGTTGGAGGTGAGAAAATTCAGTGGTGAAATCAGGAGATATTTTTTCACTGAACAGGTGGTAGGCAAGTGGAACACTCTACCTGAGGAGGTGGTTTCCAATAGGATGGTGGGATGTTTAAAGAGGGAATGGGACAGAGTGAGGAGGGGATGACTGTGAGGGGGGGAGGAAAGGGTGGGGTAGCTGCAAGTTGAGGGGCTAGTTGCACAACCGAGCAGACTTAATAAACTGTGAGGCCTGTTTCTGGCATTTTCATATGTTCATAACATACTGTAGCACCACAAGTGTGGTGTAGAATGCATGTACTTCTACCCATAACGTCCCATCTTCCAAGTATGAATAAAAAACAGCTGAGGACTGATTCTGCCACTTCTACAAGGGTCTTTTGGTGGTAGATCAAGGAGTAATCATCTAGTACTGTATGTGAATGAATAGTGGCTTTGATCTGTAGCAAGCAAGAGGTCACTGACTGCTCTAAGCCAGTTTTATTCCTGTTCTAAACTATGCCTGAATTCAAACTGAAATTCATCTAGCATTTCATGTTTTAACAAATGTCACAACAATCACCTTGCTATGTCTGCCTCCAGCAGGTAGTGACCTCAATAGACAGGCATACAGGGAGAAGCTGAGGGAGGCAGGAAAAGCTATAAGGGCTGCAAATGCCCAAACAGAAGTAAGGATAGCACAGGGGGCAACCAAAGGGGACAAAACCTTCTACAGGTACATCGAGGACAAGAGAAAAAGCAAAGGGGGAATTGTAAGCCTGAAGAAGGAGGATGGCACACGAGCAGAAGATGACAAGGAGAAAGTGGAGATCCTAAACAAATACTTCTGCTTGGTCTTTACACAGCAGGAAGACAAAAATGGACCAGCACTAACCAGAAAGGAAGTCACCACTGAGGGAGTGGACACAAGTCCATTCACAGAACAAAGATTCCTGGAAGAGCTCAACAAGCTGTGAGTGGACAAAGCAATGGGACCTGACGGCATGCATCCAAGGATACTCAAGTAACTTGGAAAGAAATAAGTGGCTCCATTAGTTACACTCTTCAACAAATCTCTGGAAAGTAGGGTAGTCCCAGAGAACCGGAAAAGTGCTACAATGGTGTCACTGCACAAGAGCGGGAGCAGGGATGAGGCTTGAAACTACCATCCAGTCAGCCTCACCTCGATAGTGGGTAAGATGATGGAATCCCTTCTAAAAGAGCGAATTCTGACTTTTCCGGAAGTGAGCTGGCAGGTGAACCCAAAGCAACATGGCTTTACTGCAGGAAGGTCCTGCGAAACTAACCTAGTGGAATTCTTTGATGGAGTCGCTAAAACAGTGGATATGGGGGGCACAGTCGATGTGGTCTATCTTGACTTCAGCAAGGCCTTTGACTTGGTCCCCCACAGATTGATTAACGAACTTGAGCACATGGAAGTGGGCCACAAAATAATAGCCTGGGTGAGAAGCTTGCTAAACAGCAGAATGCAGTGAGTGCCGGTCTGTGGAGCATTGTCAGAAGAGGGGATGGCGACAAGTGGGGTTCCACAATGGTCAGCACTGGGACCAATCTTGTTCAATGTGTATATCAGTGACATTGCTGATGGTCTGGAAGGAAAAGTGTGTCTGTTCGCAGATGACACAAAGCTTTTTAGTAGAGTGGATTTACCAGAAGGGCTGAAAAAAATGAAAAAGGACCTGTTAAGATTGGAAAGATGGTCACAAGACTGGCAGCTGAAGTTTAACATGAAAAAGTGCAAGGTGATGCATATGGGAAAGAAGAACCCATGGGCAGAGTACCATCTGAGAGGTGAGAAGCTAACAGCTATAAAGCAGGAGCGTAACCTGGGAGTCATCATATCTCTGATGACTGAAAGGTGGGGAAGCATTATGGGAAGGCAAGCACAGAAGGCGAGTGTCCTCCTTGGTTGAATAGGGAGAGTCATCACTTGCAGGAGGTGTGAGGTGATAATGCCACTGTATACATCCCTGGTGAGACCCCACCTTGAGTATTGTGTCCAGTTTTGGAGGCCCCACCTCATAAAGGACATCAATAGGTTGGAGACAGTGCAGAGAAGGGCAAATAAGCTGATTCATGGCCTACACCATAAGACGTACTTTGAAAGACCTTGGAACAAATGAGCGAGAGGGGTGACATGATTGAGACTTTCAAGTACTTACAGGTTATCAACAAGGTACAATCACAGGACCGCTTCCTGATTAGCAGTTGCAGTAAGACAAGAAGGCATGACATGCAACTAAGTGGGGGGTAGGTTTTGGAGTAATAATAGAAAGTTCTTTTTTACTGGAAGAGTGGTGGATCCATAGAAGAGATTGCCTCAGGGGGTGGTGGAGGCAAAGATGGTCAAGCAGTTTAAATCAACATGGGACAGACATGTCAGTAAGTTAGCAAGTGATTCCAAGTGGGTGGGGGGGTAGGTAAAGACTTGGGCAGACTAGATGGACCTTGTGGTCCCCATCTGCTGGCACATTCTGTGTACCTATATATGTAGCAACTCCCCTTAAAACAGGATATTAGAAAATGAGGTATAAGCACACAGTTCATCAAAGAGATTCTGTGAGGTCTTCTTAAGGGAGGATTTACAGAAGCTTTAATAAAAATAGGAGGAGCCGTCTCTTATGGATACATTAAAAATGCTTCATAATATAGGAGCCACCATCACTCAACATTGTAGCATGCCTTACAAGAGGCAGAGATTCAATGAACAAGTGACCAGATGCACTGTGAGGAGCAGGTTCCAAAGGTCCAACTTAGAAATCAAGTCAGAGTGATGTCAGACAACAGATATTTAGTCTCATGAATATGGGAGACATATTATTAACACATTTTCCTCTCCAACATTTTTGAAAAAAAGATAACCTTGTACTAGTTTGGTAACATCATCTAGTTTGCCTTGTATAGTAATTTTGCAACACTATTTTATATGCATTGCTGTTGGTAGGAATAATTCCCTGTAATATGTAAGAGCACATAAAAAACATTCAGTACCTAGATAGCCTTTTTAATTCATAGCTGGACCATGCAGGAAAAAAAAATTCAGTTCATAAGTATGGTATTATAAATGTCAAAATTCACAGGTATGATTTAAACCACAGAATGATGACTTTCTACCAGTGCTGTGTTGAAGTTCGCAATCTAGACATTTGTGAAAATGGTTGGGGATAGGGTATAAGTTATCTGTCTAAATTCAGTGCCTAAAAATATTATTACAATTGAAATCATAAAAAGAGCATACTGTTATCGATTAGCATGCTAAGCTCTGTGAAAGTACTGCATGATGCATTGACAGTCTTAGGATTTTGACTTGACACCCTCCAATAAAAACAATTTTACATACCCAGATCTACTTGTATCTTTTAAGTTATTTAGTCAGAGATATTTCAGTATCAGAACTGGGTATCAACCGGCTCACACATCCCTAGTTTTTATTTATTTGTTTGTTTATTTATTTACTTTGTTTACTGGGTAAGTACACTGAGCCAAAGGCCCTTTTCAAGGAATGACCATGAGCTGCAAATACAAGCAGCTACAGTATTTCATATTACATTGGCCTTTTAAAGGTTATCTCATGAATTAGTACTTAATTCTGCCTGTGCCTGAAAACATCTAATTGCAACATATGACGGCATGATAGACACACAGAATCTATTGGTGAAAATGGACCACTTGGCTCACCCAGTCTGCCAAAGTGTTCACTGCCTGTTATGCCTCTGTAGAACCACAGTATTTGATCTGCAGTGACCATCCCTGCCCCTGTCCTAATATACCCCTTTGTTTATCCCTTGCATGTTTGAAGCCCTTCACTGTTTTAACCTTCACCGCTTTGGCTGACAGTCTGTTCCATACCGCTACAATCCTTTCAGTAAATATCTATTTACTGATCTTAAAAATTTATGATGGTTATGTTTGTGACAGCAGTCTCTCATAATAATTCAAAGGGTATTTCTTTTTACTTTGTAAAGAATTTTTAACCAGGAAAGGCACGTTGGGCCAGCAGCAGTCATTTCCATGTGCAACCTGGGAGAGATATTTAAGCACAGGGTGGTTAAAGGACTTGCATAGAGTCACACAATATGTAGGTGGTAGTTGTGGAATTCAAACTTTGGTCTGCTGGGACTCTAGGTTCAGTGGTCAGTTCTCTAACCACTAGACTATGTTGCCCCCCCAAATGATCCCATCAATCTCATTAACAGACACACTACAGCTGACGGAATATACATCAACGCTTTTTTGTGTGCATTTCAACAGTAAACCAACACAAAATGTATAGTAAACATAGGGGAAGACAACAGTAAAAGAACATTTAAAAATGCATTTTATAGTCTATTACACGAGTTGAAAAAGTATGCTTAACTAATGTACTGTACCTGCTGATGTAAGGATAGTTCTTGAGCCTCTTACTAGATGTGATATGGCACTTTACAAGTCTTTTAAGTTTAACAAGCTGAAAAAAAGCCATTCACAAATGAAGATATGCATTTTTAACTATTTAAACAGTAATTTCAAATCTCATCCTATCTGACACCTGGTTGCATACAAACAATATGCTTTTCTGCATCTGTCTGAAAATATTTGAAAAGAAATCAAATGAATTCGTATTACATTGTCAGACTAATACCTGATTCAATTTGAATCAGAAAATTGCCTTTCTATATTTTCATTTTCCATCCAGAATAGCAGGCATGAATCAATATTAGAATGGATGATGAATGTAAACCTGTGTCTAATTGTGGTGAGTTCAGGAAAATAAGTAGTGGACATTTCATAAGCAATCTGAAATAAATCTGCTTTGCTGCATTATGTCACAAAGACATCTGTGATATTGACAAAATGTCCATGTTCTGCATAGCTAAGCAAATAAGTGACTCATTTGATGGTTAAAAATCTATGCCTGACAATTGAAGGCCCTGGTCTGTTAAGTGTCATCTATGTCTCAATCAAGTTGCTTTTGTTGCAGTTTATAGTTCTTAGTGATTGCCACCTTTTCTTTCAGGTTTATTTGATTAATCTTGCACTATTATAATGTTACTGACCTGTCTTAAATAAGTTGTGTTTTATGAATGAAAAGACAGAGTAAGGGATAAAATATTCAATGTAATGTAACATCAGTTGTCATTGTCATTGTTATTGTTGCAATGGCAGTCTACTCAAGTATTCAGTTTTAGACTTTGTCATCCCTCAGTGCTAGTACACAGTAAAATATTATGTTACACACATACATTATTTCTGTCCCTTTGTCATCACAGGACTTGCATAAATCAATGTAGCATCAGAATACAGTTTTTAAATCAATGTACTAATCTTAGATGTCAGTACAGCTGATTCATTTCATAAGTGCTTTCAAGTGAATTCAACTTGCTGTAGTGATCAGTGAACATGTTTGGATGAATTTTATCAAGTAAATAAACGCACCTTCAAATGGACACACTGCATGCAAATTACCATAGACTAGAGCCAAACATCATTGTCAATAATTCCTTACAAATTGTACTTCAACGTATCTTACAAAGCAAATGTAAACAACATCAATGATAAAACTACCAATTGCATTGTTACCACTGCAGAAACAGGGCTCAGGAGAGATATACAAATGAAGTACATCCACTGACCAATGAAACCACAGGAAGGCTGAAGTAGGTTTTATTTCATGTAATTCTTGCATGGACACAGGTCATTCAAATAGCAATGAGTTAATAAACCAACTCTAGTCAGAGCCAATATGTCTGTGAAAAGCATTTAGGCATGGCAAGAGCATTGAAAAGAATATGTGGTGCTCTTGCTGCACCAGAGTCAGCCATAAGTAATACTGCAGCAATTACAGTACTGCACTTGCATGATACCTGCACATGTGCAGTTTGCCCCAGAGTTAGCCATGCCCCACATGGCAGTGCTGACATAACTACATATGCATGATAGTCATGAATGCATAGTTTAAGTAGGTGGCAGTATAGAGCAGTGGTTTAAGGCTGTGAGCTACAAACCTGGGTTTGAATCCCACAGCCCCTACTTGCATACTGTGTGACCCAGAGCAAGTCATTTAACTTCCTGGAGCTCCTAGGTTGCACCTATAAACAAGCTTCAGCTTAGTGTGTCTCTCCTGATTAAATAAAAAAAAATAATAAGTTGGTGCCACCATGTTGCATGCAGCGACCATCACTTCTGCAGCTGTGGAAAGGAAAAGTAGTGCACTGAGATGTCGGTATGTTTATGTTGTCCATGAATGGGAAAGGCTGCATAAATAGAATCACTGGAAATTATACTGGAGCACTGTGGCAGCACAATGGTAAGGCAGAATTGCAGGCAGCTTCTTCAAGCACAGAAACATAGAAAATGACGCATTCCCCCCTCTCTCTCTCCTGAAACAGACACTAAAACCTCTTCCTCCCCTTCCTTTCTTTGCTTCCAGAGCCAGCACCCTCTATCACCATCAGCCCATTCTGGATCTGAGAGCAAGAGGTCATAGTGTGAACCTCAGCACAGTTGATTGAACACTATTTACAAAGCCATTGTAAAGAAAAAAAAAATAGTATATTATTCTTTTTGGCTTTCTTTTCTCTTTTTTTTATGCACCTCTCACACCCCAGATCAGCCATTCCTTCAGAGCACCAGTGCCATTCCACCACCCTATGACCTCCTGCCTCCTCCACCAACTCCCCATTACAGCCTACCTTGAGTAGCCCAGCATATCCCTCTGCCAGGAGGGTCCCTCTCTTCTGGGAGAAATTGACCTCAATGGTCAACTATGCACCTAAGGCACTGCAGGGCTAGATCTGGGCAGGCTTCAGGGCTTCGGGTGACAGGGAGTCAGGGCACTCATCATCCGGTTGGTCGGGGGCATTTTCTGTTTTTTTTTGCTCTGCCCACTGCAGTTCTCGACCTTGTGTAAGCATATGGGGGCATGTTGAGGCAGCACATCCCCCAAGCATGCCACCAATCTGCCTGCAGGTCCTCAGGCAGAACCCCCCCATGGGAGGGAAGTGTCTAATGAATCCTTACAGAACCCCTTCCTGCCGATCTCCATTCCTGGCACCCAGAGTCAGGGCATGAACCTGGGTTGCCAGCATGCTGAGTGAACCCCTTCACTCAGCACCATGGAATTGGCCTTCATTTTGGCTTTGTAAATACAGGTGTACTAGTTAGAAATCAATTAGCCAATTTCTGTGGAAGGTAAATGCAGGAAAAAAATAAACAAGGGGCAATTGTGCAGCTAGCAAAAAAAGGGGGGGCTACAGAAACACTTGGAAACAACATAATTTATAAAAATTTGATTTTGCTCAATCTTAGGTAATCAATAGAGTTACTTGTGTATACTTTTGTAATTCTTCACCCTTTTACTTTGGAAATTTGTAAAAAAAAATATATGAAAAAGTGACACCTATGCCTTTGCACAGGTCTTGACCACCCATAAAGGGAATGGCTTAAAAAATATTTGGGAATCATTCAAGAGTTATCCCAAGGTCAAGATTTAATAAACTATACATTTAACGTGTTTTAATAATATCAGTTGCTAAAGAGGACATAATAAAAGAAAAATCAGTGCTGCAGCATAGATGCCTAAAAGTTTCACAGACAGCCTTGTTTGTTCACCAGGTCTTCCTTCTGTCTGGAAAGAGCACTACAATACTAAAGAACCCCAGAGCAAATGCACAGTGGCTTGGCTTATCCCAGAGGATATTTGCCTTACAGCCAAACATTATTGGGGTATGTGCAATTTGTGTTTTCTGGTGTGTGAGCATTGTTTTCTTCTTTGGTTTGATTTTCCCCCCTATCTGGTCAGCATCAAGATCTGCTGTTAAATTAGGCATGACTAGAGATAAAATAGGTGGTGTAGTATTTCACTTAAGTGGTGTAGTGGTTGTCAAAAATGAGGCTTTTTAGAAGTGTGATAGGAGTTATGCCAAACAAATGCAAATATCTCCAAAAGTATATGAGTTACACATAAAAAAAAAACAGTATGAAACTTGTTTAGGACAAAAAGACCTTTCTAATGAGCCAATTCATTAAGCTGCACTAATTATATTTTTTAAACAATGGCCATCCAATTACCTGAATATTCATTTTTCTTCACAATTTTCACCTTTCAGATGGCTATATTTAAAAAAATCTAACGAATTCAGATCAGTGACTACACTCATTTGAAAGGTCGTTTTATCCTGAATAACATTCATGTTGGTCGTGTGTTGGTAGTTTGTATGTTTTCTGAGATATTTACATTTGTTTGGCATGACTCCTACTGTGTTCACTCAGAGAGAGAAAAAAAATGAGGTTGTTTGGAAGTCCATGTTTTACAAAATAAAATGATTTCTGATTAGTGACTACTCTCATGAGAAAGATTTTTTTTGTCCTGAACAACTTTCACGATGGTTGTTCTTGTGCACCTTGAATACTTTTTAAGATATTTAGATTTGTTTGGAATGTGTGCACATTTGCTCTCAGAGAAAAGCAACCTGGAGTTCTGTGCCCAACATTCTAAACAAAAATAATGGAATATTTCTTTAACTGCCATAGTGATTTGCACTTATGGAAGGATACACTGAAAAGTCCAAAAATGTGTTCCATGGTATGCCATTTTTCTATCTAAAGCAAGACGGCTGTAGGCTTCACCCACAGCCATAAAAAGCAACCATGAATCAGCCTTAGGAGTCATGGACAGTACTTATGTTTATGAGTGAGAGTGCTACTTGCAACATGCGAGATATGGGTAACTGTTTACAGACAAAGAGACCAGAAAATAGTTGCTCAACAATGCATCACATAGTTATGTAGTACTGTGATTGTAACTGTTTTGCTGAGCTAGCAATACTATTGAACTGGGTACCAGGATTCATCCACGTTTAAAGAAAAGACTCATAAATTGGATCATTAACTTCCGATTAGACAATAACCAGAGAGGGGCTTGAGAGAACTCAGTTTAGTGTCTCCTCGAAAGGACAGGGTGTTTTCCAGTACAGCACATCTCTTTTTGCCAGTATAACACTGCATTATCTGTACTGAATATAAGCCCAGGATCCTTTTGTGGGTCTTGAACCCCTAATTGCCTGGCCCAGAGGTGAGAGTACTACCAAGTAAGTCCCATTAACACTGACAGTTCTAAGCAACAGTCAGATCCGATCAGCAACTGTTAGTTTATGCCTTGAAAGGGTGCTGAAACTACTAATTAGTGTTTGTAATTGATATTATAGTAACATTTCGGTGGGAAAAAACCTATTATTAGGCACGTCAATCAATGACTGCAAAGGCAACATGACCTATGCAAAGAAATATTTACATGCAGTTCAGATTATAGTTTACATATTTTCTGTATTTGTCTTTCTCTGTCTTCACTGCTAAGGACAACTTCTTGGAAACAAGAAAATAAGATCCTTGTCCCTAAAGAGCATTTGACTCCTCTAGGAAAAGTAGGAAAAGCAAGATTTTTAGACAAATGTCATCACAATATTTAATGCATTTTTACAGCTGTGTAGCATCGTTATGTAATAACTGTTTATCTACTAGTAGTAAGGGGTTGAAGTCTAACCAAGATTTGGATATATCCTTCCAAGGAAAGAACTGTATCACACTGAACAGATAAATATTTTGGCTCACACTTTTGGCTAACATGTAAAACGAACTATTTTTATGATTTGTGAGGAGTGCATTGTTTGCCATCCCATTCCTTTCCCATGTACATTGTTAAATACTCCCTAGTGTCTAAGCGGCACACCCTTTCTCCCTCCATCCCATGCTAAGAAATCTCTGATGTCTAAGTATCAAGTCTCTCCCTGTCTTGTGCCAAGTAATAACTGATATCTACCTGATACCTCACCCTCTCTGCATCCCATTTCAAGTTATCTATGATGTTTAAGCAGCATCCCCACTACCATAACACCTTATCCTATGACAGGAAAGATTGGGGCAGTGATTCATTGACATTAACATGTTGGGGTTGTTTGGAGAAGTGAGGGGCAGCACTCTTGGCTAGAGGACATCAAAAGGTAGCAAGCCACAAGACCACCAGGTAAACTCAAATGGCTAGCATTATTGCTTAAACATGGAGCTTTTTCAACTTACTGCAGTTATTACTGTGAATATGTTTAAAAAATATCCAAACCACAGCCTAACGTGTGTATTAGTAAAAATATTATGTTAAGTCATGATTTTGATATTTTGTGAAAATTGTGCATTATATTATATAAACAGTAATGGTTAGTATTAAACTGTTGAGAAGTAAATTTAAATGTTAACTTTATTAACTTTTTAATATAGGATTAAATGAATTTGTATTTGTCTCATATGAGATAATTAACCTTCTGGAACTTATTATATTAAGATTTTGAATAATATATTTTTCCTAGCCTAACCCCATTTGCACAATTCATATATTTGGTATTGTATGATTTGCACCATTAGGCACTATGCACTTTTTGTAGTGTTTTAGGAGCAATCACATTTTAACCAACCAAGCCATTATATGGATGACTCAGTTATTTAACTTAGTTAAATTGTATAGCAGCAAATCACAAAATGTACTAGTTTTATGTTTCCTCTGAAAAAATGTTTATCTGGATACATGATTTTAAGGCTGAGGTATACACTAAAAATGATGCCTCCACTATGTAGCCCCCTCCCTGAGGAAGTAACAGTAATTCACAAAACAGTGGGGCGTTTGTAAGGTATTTTCATGCTGCAATAAAACTTGTCACCTTTGAACAATGAGTTCCAAAATGTTGTTTTCTTTGCAGTATGCAGCCATCCTGGGCTGCAGTAATCATTGTTGATTTTGATCAAGCCTCCTTGCTGTGTTGTTCATTACTTGGCACAGAACTGGGCTTGGGAGGGATGATGCCACTTGCACATGGGATTACCTGGCATTGGACAACAAGTGGTGTCTTTTTGACACCAGTACTTACTTGTCATAAGATTGTAAGAGGGAAGAGGTGCTGCTTAGACTCCAGGGAGGACTTGACATGGGACTGAGAGAGCGAGAGAGGTGCTGCTTAGACACCAGGGAGTGCTCAGTATGCAATGAGGTGAGGATGAGAGGTGTGCCAATTTTCAACCAGGGATTACTTGATGTATTATAGGGAAAGGTAGATGGTGCCACAGGAATTGCTTGCAAGTGGCCACCCTTACAGAAATAATTATATGAAATGTTTTCGTGCTGCACACGTAAAATTACCCAAGTGATTAGCATGCTGCAAGTATGATTTAAATGTTAAACTGGAACCGATTGCATGCATATGGCATGCATGCAGCAAGCAAGTGTGGAAACCATGATTTTTATGCTAACTTGGGAAAGACTGCATGCATGTGGCATGCATGTAAAAAGCAAGTGGTCACTGAAAACTGCACATTGTTCAGGATCATACCATACACAAGTGGGGGTTGATGAGATTCAAACCCAGGTCTTCATGCCTCCAAGTCTCCTAGTGAGCAGTTCAGTGCCTTTAACCACTAAGCTATACTGTCTGCACACAAATAGCTCACTTGTATTTCAATATTGTATCTGAATACATCTGCATACATGCAGCATGCTTGTAGCCATTGTTATGCTTTTCAGTTTTCTTCTCTTACTCTTCTCAATTTCACACTTTAACTGTAGCACACATACCAATGGAAATGTATGTGGTTTTCCCCACGCCCAATACAGAAAACTACCCAAAAAACCACTTAATTACTTCTGTCTGGCCTGTACTCCTACTATTTTCTGTCCATAGATTTGAATGCTTTCATGCAAACAGACTTTAAGGTGCAAACACTAAAGTAGCAATAACTGGACACACACCCACACGGCCAGTGACCAACCCCCCCATGCACATGCTGTAGTGGGTATGGCCATGCTGCTACAGACAATCCACCAAGTATAGATATAAGTAAATGTCTTTCACTTGAGCACTAGGGAGACAGAGGCAGGAGTCTGTAAGAGATGATGTCCATGGGTCAGAGTGCTGGGGTGTACTCCCTTGAAATGAATGAAGTAATTTTTATGACTATTTAATATGTTATAGTGAGCTGGAGAATAGTGAAGGCCATTGTTCTACTAACAAGGCCCTTGTTAGTCGAGTGGGGGCCTTCATTAATCTCCAACTCTGCATCGATAATGTATAAAATAGTAATAAAAAAATACACCCATTAATTTCAATGGTGCACACCTCTGCAGTCTCCTTTGCCCTTTGTCATAAAGTGCCTGAGCATGGGGATGTGGAGGTCAGCTTTACTGGGGGGGGGCATAAGCCTGGATATAGTGGGTCTCCAATAGTCTGTGCATACCATACTGCTCAACTGTCTGTGAATGCAAGGGACAGCTCTAGAACGTCTGTAACATCTATAAAAGGTACAACTTACTTGTTTTGACTGAAAAGTGATATGCAAATCAGGAAAAATCCAAATGTAAAAGATTCATCTGTATATACCCCAGAGCAGTGCATCAGACTTGGGCTTAAACCCACCCAGTTACTAACCAATTTTTTCCCTGGCTGAAATTCTGCCCCCCCCAAAAGGAACTTTGTACTGATTTTTCTCCCTGACTCCATTCCATTCAATACCCATCCCCTATGGATCATGAAGCTGCCCAAAGGTGAAGAAACATGAAAAACACATCAATATTTCAGTCCCTTCCTCCTTCCCCAGTCCCCCTGTAAAAACAATTATTTACTTTTACTTACCCAGCCATTTGGCCAGAACCTGCAGCTGGCACAGTGTGCCACAAGCCCAGTTTTCAGTCAGCTCCCCCTCTCTCCTTCTGCCAGAAGCTGGATGCTAGAACCAGTTATCACAGGTCCCCAATGTGATTCACGACTAAATCACCTCAGCAACTGAACTCACACAACCTGGGTTACTTGCTTCTTGCATGGTTGCTGCTGTGGCTGCTGTGGCTGCTGTTGCACTGCACTAATCAAGACTTATGAAGGTCATCCACACTGCTGTCACTACTACTGCTAAGTTTAGTTTGCTGCCATGGGGGTCTGTGCCGTTTGTTCTGCAAGGAGAGCCCAATAGAGTAAGCAGCTAGCCTAGTCTTGAGTTAGCTTCTTGCTCACCCTCTGCCCTTTCAGCCACCAAGGGAGATGGAGACTCACTAAAAGAAGACCAACAAAAATATGCTGCCACAACACTGCTATTAAGAGCAGTGCTCACCAACTCCTCCAAGCTGTAGTGTGTAGTCAGTCTACTCTGTGGTGGGAAAGACAGTGTCGCACCTGCAAGACACATGTGCTCTTTCTTGATTGACGCTCATCCACATCACATGTGATTGTGCCACCGCTAATAGGCGGATAGAGTGGACAGCACAAGACAGACACAGTAGAGTATGGATAGTACCTGCAGCATGAGAACACACAGGCCAGGTGGACACTTACTGTGCAAAAGTTTAAATCCAGATTTAATGCAATTATAGCCACACCATAAGAACAACCTAGGCACAAGTACGGGGGGGGGCAACTGCCCTCCACTGCCCTACCTAAATAGCACCCCTGATTAATGGTAGAAATGCTTTCTCAGGTGCGAATGCAAAGGTTTCCACTGTGTTCTGAGATACTGTACCTCCATGTGTCATTATGTGTCCTGATCATCATGTGGGTTAGTAACCCTCATTGTCTCTCATTTTGAGTGTTCATGCCCCTCATTTCAGTGACAAAATGTGAGGTATATTGCATGCTTCCAAGATCCTACTCAGCAATGGCCATAGTGTATATGCTTAATACAGAATGACAAATGGAAAGTGCTGTAAGTGAGATGAAATAGTCATGGAGAAACACATTTGTAGCACTAAATATGTATAAGGGATTTGCATGGTCCAAGACAAAATTGATAGGCTTCACAACACAGAGGCTCCTCTTCGTACATCTGGAATGGGGGTTGTTGACTGGCTATATCCTAGGCACTTAATGCATTAAGCAAACAATACTTTACCAACTGAAGGCGATTTGATGACAAAAATCAAAAGCCATTAAACAACTTGCAAAAGGATTAGAATTAATGAGTTTACATAATTTTTATGGGAATTCAAATAAAAATGTATTTTAATGACTCTAATTGCTAGCAGTAGTACAAGAAATATAAACTGATGTGTTTTTTTAATGAGATTTGCACCAGCTTAGCTGCTGCACACATGGCAAGCATGCAGCATGTGAACCTGATGTGATGTTTAAATGATGTTTACAGCAAATTAACTGCTGCCCTCATGTCAAGATGTTCACACTGGATTATCTGCTGTGCTCGTCAAGCTTGCAGCATGCAAACCTGATTTACTTTTTAGACCTGGTTCGCTTAGGATCACTTTGTGTATGTGAACTGCACACAAACATTGCACAATTAAGCATGTGGCATGCATTCTGTATGTACACAGCACACCTATATTTTTGAAAGGGCAGGTTTGAAGGACCAGGTAGAGCTTTCTCCTTTTATAGAAAATAAGTGAAATGCTGGAAATTGTGATGAATAAATACAGATCTGAAGTTTGACTACCAAAATTGTTAGGCATCAGTATTAAGTAGACATGCTTTTTTGCTCAAGTGTATTAATAATGATATATTTATCTCTACTGCTTGTGTTTTTGTGCTACTAGGAATACATGTCCTTTGCAGATCCTCTGTGATTTCCATTTACCAAAACATTTGGGTCAAAATGAAACAGAACATCCACTACTAGGACATTGTAACACTGGCATTTTATTTAATAAAAAGGCACAGTAAAAAGACACAGATTGGGTACAAAAACATGGTAGCACCCCCCACCATAAATGTCCATGGTGGGGGGTGCTATGACTTTTTTGTACCAAGACAATCCATGTTTTTTTACTGTGCCTTTTTACTCCAACGGAATAGGTATGAGCGCTGATCAGTGAAGCCCTGTTTCTTTTTTGAAATCTGGTGCCTTTTCTTTGCCTGACTCCGTTGACTCCCTGCTGTTCTTCTACTGAATTTGTAAAAGGTTGCATTAATTGTAGGCTACTCTTGGTTAAGAATGACAGTCACAAAGCAGGTTAATTTTATTTGAATTGTAGACAGATTAAGTTTATTTGAATTGTAAAAGGCTGTATTAATTCAAGCTGTTAAACCTGTTCTGAATTTAAACTTTTTTTTTAAGTATTGATTTTCCCATTTTCTCATTATAGCATTGGGCCACTAGAAGTAACATAAGCCTCACTGTCTGATTGTAGTCTGCTTACTTAGTGCCGATTACATGTCTGTCCTTTTACTCTTTTAATCCCTTTCTTTGTTTTTACCACAGAATCATTTCTCTTTCCACCACTAAACTAATACACCTGAACCTCTTCATTACAGGCTGCAACCCCAACAACTACACCTCTGCATCAGCCATGAGTCACTAAGCTGTTAGCTTACCTTCACTTCTTATTTTCGACTTTTCTTGTCTCCTCTCCGATCTCCTTGTGACCCCCACCTAGTACCCACACCACCAACCCCACTTATACACAAACTCTACTACTCTTAGAGAAACGAAATCGTCCAGTAAGTCTAAAATACTAAATCTATACCACTATGTCCTGCTTACCATATTTGCTACCCCGTGGGATATGAACATACAAACATACAAAATTTGCCAGCAGATAAAGGCCTAGAGGGCTATCAAGTCTGCTCAAATGTGCAGCTAGCACCCTTATTCTGCAGCTGCCCCTCCCTTCCACCCTTCCCCTTCATTAACCCTCCCCTTGTCCTGTCCCATCCCCTTTTGAAGCAGTCCACTGTTCTACTGGATACCACTTCTGCAGGTAATGCATTCCACCCAGCCACCACTCCCTCTGTAAAAAAGT
Source organism: Neoceratodus forsteri (assembly GCA_016271365.2). NCBI lineage: Eukaryota > Metazoa > Chordata > Ceratodontiformes > Ceratodontidae > Neoceratodus > Neoceratodus forsteri. Next base: position 1,322,489,382 of record CM028132.1, read on the forward strand.
GTCCCTCCTCTCCTCCAGTGAATACATGTTCAACTCCCTCAGCCTCCTCTCGTATGATAAGTCCCCCAGCACCTTGATTATCTTTGTCGCCATGCACTGCACCCCCTCCAGTATCTTAATGTCCCTCTTCAGATACGGGTGCCAGTACTGCACTTAGTATTCCAGGTGCGGTCTAACTAATGTCCTATACAGTGGCAGAATCACCTCCTCCCTCCTTGAGGATATACCCCATTTGCCAGCACAAGGTCAAGGGTATTCCTAACGTGGTAGGTTCACTGACCATTTGCAGCAGGAAGCTGTCCTGGAAGGCATCCAGCAGTCCTGCTTCCTTCTGTTCCTGGTTGTTGGGATACTCCAGTCCACTCCTGGGATGTTGAAGTCCCCCACACTCACCACACTACCCTTCTCACAGGTCCTCCTGATCTGTCCCGCTAGTTCGCTGTCTAACTCCTCTGTCTGAGATGGCAGCCTGTACACCACTCCCATTCTAAGAATCCTATTCTTGGAATCCTGGATTTGCATCCAAAGTGACTCCGTACTACCCTCCTCCCCTTCCTTCCTTACACACTTCAGTCCTTCCTTCACATATAGTGCCACACCTCCTCCTGTCCCAATCACCCTGTCCCTATGAAATAACCTGTACCCTGGTACAGACAGGTCCCAGTCATTGTATTGGGTGGCCCATGTTTCTGTGATGGCTGCAATGTCCACCTCTCCCTCTGCCATGAGCACCTGTAACTCTGCAGTTTTCCTCCAAAGGCTCCTAGCATTAAGGGTAACCACCTTCCTCCCTCTACCCCCATCCTGCCCTCCTTTACTAGCATCATCAATAGTACTTGCCATTTGTCCCTTGTCACTGTTATGGGGGGTAAGCTCATATGGTTTCCCAACCTGTGGTCTCTGCATGTCTCTTGCCCAATTGCCATCCCCTGCTCCTAGTTTAAATTCCCAACTTCCTCTATGTACTCCTCCATCCTCTGTTTCAACACTTTCTTTCCCTCCTCACTCAAGTGTAGTCTGTCCTTGGCATAGAGACTACTGTCCTCCCAGGTCCTTCTCCACCCCCCAACAGCCCATACCCTTTAGCACAACACCAGGTTCTTAGCCATCCGTTAAATTCCTCTGTTCTCAGCTTTCTTGTTGTGCTTGCCTTGGGCACTGGAAGTATCTCTGAAAAAGTTACTGATCCTCCTGCCTCCTCACATAATTGTCCTAGTTCCTCAAACCTCCTCTGGACTATATTTTTATTTTATTTATTTATTTATTTGTGTCTAGGAGTACAAAGTACCTTTGAGCCAAGGCTCTTTAACAAAGGTTCCAAGTCATGCTTGTTACAGGGTAACAGACACTAAAATATAACACAGTTACAGGTACATGGTTTTTGACAGTAACTTTGCTTGACAAAATCATACTGCGTGATGAGTAACTCAAGAAACAATAGGAGGAAGAGGACAAGAAGGGGAGAGGGCTGAGGGTAGGGGAAGACTTAGGTTTAAAGGGTCAGGGTGAGGCAGCCGAGGGGCCTTGTCAGGACAAACACAGGGCAAGTGCATTAGAAGTTGCATTGGACAGGTAAGTGCAAGAAGAGAGGGCAGAAACTGATACCTAGAAGGTCAGAAGCAGCATAGGGAATGAAGATATTATGGGGTGCAAGCACAGGTGGAGGTGCCAGTTATGGAGTGGTGGAGCTTTTTTTTGAATGCTCCAAGCATTGCTGTGGATGAGGTGTCACTAGAGAGCCTATTCAGCCAACTCAGAGCCCTGTATGCAAAAAACCTTTGGCCTTGGGACATGCGGCAGCAGGGGATTTGAAGGATTTGGGGTTTAGAGCCCCTGGTGTTGCGGTTGGTGATTTTTGGTTTGAGGAGGGTGCTGACTCCTGGTGGTGCCTTTCCCATTATAATTTTCTTAGCAGTGATGCAGGTTTGGTATTTGATTCAGTTGTTCAGTTGCAGCCAGCCTGTTTTGGAGTAGAGGTCGCAGGAGTGGGTGAGACAGTGGGAACCAGTAATGAGTTGGCAAGCTTGATTGAGGGACATTGAAACACGCCTGAGAGATGAGGTTGTGACAGATCCATAGATAATGAGACCATAGTCAATGATGCTGATGATGGAGCTCTGGACAGCTATGGACAGAACTTCTGAGGTTAGATGTTACCTATGTCTGAATAGTAGGCCCATCCTGGTGTTGACTACTTTTGCCACATTATTGATGTGTGGGACATAGGAGAGATTACAGTCGAGGGTGAGGCTGAGGTATTTGAAGGTATGAACTTGTTCGAGGATGATTCCTTGCTTGGTTTTAATGGAGAGCTGATATTGTTTGTGTTTGTTTTGGGAGCTGCAGAAGATCATGGTCTTTGGTTTTTTCTAGTTAAGTCTGTGTTTTGTGAGCCAGTTTTTGACTGCAGAGAAGGCCTGTTGGAGGTTACCTTGTAGATGGACTGGATCATGGTGGGATGCCAGGATGACAGCATCATCCACATAGAGTAGGATCTATTCAGGGCAGGATTCCGGCAGTGAGTTCAGAAAAAGGCTGAAAAGGAGGGGCCCCAAGATTGAGCCCTGCGGGACACTGGACCAGACTGGTCTTTGGTCTGAGAGTGTGCCAACAGTTCTCACTCTTTGGGAGCGGTTGTCTAAGTAGCTTTTGAACCAGTTCACCAAGTTAGGTGACAGCCCTGCTAGTCGAAGCTGGGCAAGCAGGAGATTGTGGTTGATGGTATCAAAGGCTTTAGTTAAGTCGATGAAGATGGACCCAGTAAGATGACTGTTATCGAGTGAGTGATGGATTGCACCAGTGAATTTAAGTAGCGCCGTGGAGGTGCTATGACCTTTTCTAAAGCCATGTTGCTCCTTGCACAGGATGTTATGATTGTTTAGGAAGTTGGTGAGCTGGTCTGACACAATCCATTCTAGGGCCTTGGAGAGTGGAGGTAGGATGGAAATCGGATGGTAATTCTCAGTAGCTGTTTTGTCACCACTTTTATGAATTGGGGTTACCGTGGCAGATTTCCATAAGTCAGGGTACTAGCTGAGGCTGAGGAAGAGGTTGAAAATGCTGCCCAGTGGTCAGAGTATTTCTTCAAGTGTGAGTGATAGCAGTTTGAGTTCGAGGGAGTCGCTCCTGACTCTGGAGTTGCAAATGACTTTGGTAACGTAGCTGTGGACTTGATGCATTTTTACTGCTTTAAAGTAGAAGGGATGGTGGCTGGAGGTGGCTGGGGGGGCAAGGGGAACCACCTCATTGAAAAAACCCTGTGGAAGTACAGCACTGAGGTCCGTGAAGGTGTCATTGAATGTATCAGCAATGAGTTTCTCGTCAAGTGTAGTTTCACCATTTATGCTTAGTACTGATGGGGGTGATTTAGATTGCTTCCCGGTGACTTCTTTAATGTTATTCCAGAAGTCCCTACCGTTGCCCCATGGGTTAGTGAGAGCATTATAGAAATAGGTGGTCTTCATATCCTGGATATATTTGGTGCAGTCATTTCATGCACATTTATAGTTAGCAATATCAACTTGTCTCCTGGTGTTTCTGGCAATCTCCCAAAGGTGGTCTCGAGCTTTTAGTCATCTAAGCAGGTCTCCGGTGAGCCAGGGGTTACATAGGTCTTTGGCCTTACGCTTCTTGAAGGGTGCAAATATGTTGCATGCTTGGTTGAAGATCCTGATGAAGTGTTCCAGTGCAGTGTTCACATTGGTTGCAGTGAGAATTGGGGACCAATCCTGTTGACAAAGGAAGGTTTTGAGATGAGGTAGCTTGCCTCTAGGTAGAACCCAGCTAGTAATGGTTTTGGGGGGGGGGCTTGATGAATTTATTGGACCAGTAGCAGATGACGGGGGAGTGGTCACTAAGTGTGTCAGGGAGGACAGTGGTGTTTGTGATCCTGGCAGGATGGCTTGTTATGATCCAATCCAGAAGGGTGCTTGTACCTGTTTTATAGTTTTTCCTGGTTGGGGAGCTAACCATCTGAGAAAGGTTTGCTGCCGCTATCAAGTCCCTGTATGCCCCTGCAGTAGGCCAGTTAATATTAAAGTCACTGAGGAGGATGGTTTCTGAATCAGGTGAGAGAGATTTGGTAAACTGCAGGACTGCGTTATGCCCATTACCTTGCTCTCTCGGTGGAATGTAGACTGTGACAACTGTGATGGCTTTATTGTGTGCACCAAGAAGGATCTTGACAGGAAGAATCTGTGCAGTGGTGGTTTGGGGGGTTAAGTTGATGAGGTGCCCCCGGATCATGTCCTTAAGGTACAGGGCACAGCCCCCACCTCTTTTTGATGTTCAATCAAGCCGGCAGACATTATACCCAGGGAGGGTGATAGCATGGTTGGTAATCAAAGGTGAGAGCCAGGTTTCTACGACTGCTAGTATGTCTGGGTTATGCTGGCAGGCAAAAGTCTGAAGGGCATCAATTTTGTGAAGAAGACTGCATATGTTAAGTGAGATTATTGAGAGGGATCCTGGTTGATTGGTCTGAGTTGTTCTTATTGTAGGGGCTGGACTGGGATTGGGATAAACGTTTCCTGACAATAGCAGGAGAAGAAGTATACATTTTAGAGTACTGGTGTGAGATACCCTGGACTGGCACCTATTTTTTTGGGCCAGAGAACTCCGAGATTCACCAGGGCAAGTAAACGGGTGGAGCCATGGGTAAAGTGTGGCAGTAGTAGCGGGGAAGTACCCAATGGCCATTTGGGGGAGAGGGCCATTTCGTAGTGACTGGAGATGCCCAAGGTGGGAACATGAGATCGAGAGGGAGGGTACCATGGAAGGGGTGAGAGAGCGTGAGTTGGTAGATGTTCGGGACAGTGGGGAAACATGAGCAGGGGGATGTAGGAGCAGGAAGAGGGCAAAATAAGGTGAGGAGAAATGGGTACAGAGTACCGGTGTCATACATGATTCAATGTGAATGGGAGGGAGAGCAGGCACAGGGTGCTGAGTAGGTGGGAGGCAGCTAGTGAAAGTGGCAGGAGGTAGGCAATGAGGTGGAGGCTCGGGGGGGCAGGGGGAACTAGGTAAGCAGGTGGCTGAGGGAGAACGAGCAGAGAGTGGGGCAGTGAGGAGACAAGGGCAGTAGCAAAAGAGGAGGATGTAGCAGAGAGGTAGTGGGGGGCATTAAAGAGTGTAACAAGACAAGGAGACAGGAGGTAGCAGCTCTAGAATAGAGTTCAGGAGTGAAAGAGTGCAGGGGGGCTACGGAATGCCAAAGAGGGGGTTGGCCAGTCATGGAGTGACGGAGTGACTGGCACTAGGAGATATAAGGAGGGTGTCAGGCACAGAAAGGAGGAAGGGGCAGTGAGGGGACAAAGTTGATTAGCAGAGGGGGAGGAGGAGCAGGGGAGGAGAGAGAGTGGGCAGTAAAGAGAGGAGGTACAGGAGAGAGAGTATCCAGAAGTGGGCAGCGCTAAGGCCTATTTAATTAAGGTAGGAGGTGGGGGGGGAGGGGTCTGAGGGAAGGAAGAGAGCAACAGATTGTGAGTCACAGTAATAACAAAGGGTGACACTGGAGAGTAAATCAGGGACATGTGCAGTGGAGAGAGAGAGGGGAGAATTTGGCAGAGAGTTGGGGGAGAGGCTGCCACAGACAAGAGAAATAAGCTTGAACTGTCACCAGGGTTAGGACAGAGGGGAGATTTAGTAGAATATGAAATTTACAAGGGGAGGAGAAGAGAGATGCAGGGTTTAGCAGCAGGAGGGAGGGTGGAGAGAAAGAGTGAATGCAGAGAGGCAGGAATTACTTCACAGCTCTAAATTACAGCAGTTTCCAACTGCACTTTACAGTTCAATGCTAAAACATTTAGGCAGGTCTACACAATTAATTTTGACTTTGACAAAAAAAATAGCAAGCAGCCTAGTAATTTAGCCTAGGTTATCGGCTGAGATGCTGAGTTTTTAGAAGTCGAGTGCTAAGAACATCAAGACTGGTCTACACATTAATTGAGACTTTAAGAGAAAAATAAGCCAGCTGTCTAGCAATTTAACAAAAATTTTCTTCTGAAACCCACTGAAGTCTATGGGTGCAGAGCCCAGCAAAACAGTTTGAATCAGTCAAGATTGCAGGGCCAATCAGTGGCCGCGAGGAGAACAACAGTCCAACAAGAGATGAAGCAACAGGCAGCGGCCAATGGGAGCCTTTCAGCACTTCCCAGTTCAGCCTGGGAGCTTACCAGCAAGAGGAGGATTCCTTGGCAGTGAGCAGTGGTGGTGTGGATGGCTGGCCCAGGTAGCCCCGGCCACTCAGATGTTTCCCTGATCAGGGGCTGAGAGATCAGCAAGAGGAGGGTTCCTTGGCGGTGAGCAGTGGTGGTGTGGATGGCTTATCCAGGTAGCCCCAGCCGCTCAGATGTTTCCCTGATGAGGGGCTGAGAGATCAGCAAGAGGAGGGTTCCTTAGCGGTGTCTTGTCAGCCAGGTTGTTCATCCCAAGATGTATAATTAAATGAGGCTTGTCCCTACCCCTTCTAGCATATTTCAGAACAGATTTTCCCAACCTTTCCACTGTCATTCCTGGAATGGCCTACACCCAAATGCTACTATGCCTCTCCCCCTTGCTACCCCACCTGACTCCTCTTAGTATTTCATCCCCCAGCACTAAGATTCCACCACTATTACTCCATGCTTGCTTCCATTCATCTCCCTCTCTCATTTCCAGCTCCTCTTCTTCTTCCTGCACATTATTTCCTCCTTTTGCTCCTGTTGCAATTCTCCCAGCAGAACTTCCTCCTGCTCCAGTTTGGTCCAGGCATTTATCAGTTACTCCTCTAATTTCATCATTTCCCTTCTCCACCTTCTTCCTCTCTTGCAGTGCAAAACTATTTTCTGAAGACCCTTCACAAATGCTCACTCCCTCTCTCTTCATAGTAACCTGTTCTCTCCTTTCCATTCCATGACTTTTGACACTTATTTGCCTCCCCTCACAAGTCCCTATCTCCTCCTTCCATTTGTCTTTTGTCTCCAGACCTGGTTTCCCCAGCAATCGTTCTTCCTGGCTTGTTCCCCTTTGTCTCTGCTTCCCTTCTTCTGACCCTCTCCTCACCATTGTTGGCTTAAATCGCCCTCCCTCATCTCCCCTTCTTCCTCCCTCCAGTATTGGGCTAAACCCACCCCCAATCTGCCTTGCCTGTCTTAGTTCCTCCTGCAGACCCTCAATCTCCTTTCTAAGTTTCTCTATGTGGTTGCACACTAAACATCCTCCCACACTCCAGGCAATTTTTAGAAAGATTGGTGCACCGCTCAGTTTGCCCTCTTTGCTCACAGTGTCCAACATAGTCAGTGAGAGATTACTTCCACATAACCCCTACCCAAATGATAGGAGTGTGCTATGTGTCTATTGCACTATTGCCTCAGCTATTAGCTGCTGCTCTATAGCTCCACAGTCCTTGGGATATTTGCCAACATCTATATGGGGGCAGTCTCCCCAAGGACAGACCTCTTGTCAACTCCCACTGGCACTCCTTCCTTGTACTACCATTTTGTATGGGTCATGTAAATTGAGTCCCACCATGAATAGGAAACATCATATCAGCAAAAAGCAAATACAAGAATATCTTAGAAGGCTTATTCCATTATTATTGCTACTCTCTGGCAATATACATCCAAACCCTCGACCACCACAAAATCAGCAAAACACAGGGAAGAAAGTAGGGTCGATTGCACTAGCGTCCATTAACATCTGCAGTCTGCTCTCCAAACTGGACAATCTACAAGTCTGGGTTATGCAGCATAACCCAGACACACTTTCAATAGTCAAAACCTGGCTCTCGCCCAAGATTCCAGATACCACTATCTCATTACCGGAATGCACTATTTTCAGACAGGATAGGCTTACTAAAAGAAGTGGTGGATGTGCAATCTATCTAATAGACACATTGCTGGGTCATGTCCTGCCCCTGCCTAATACTGAGCAAAACATACAGGTGCTGGCAAAGTACTGCCTGGGGCACACAACAAAGCCCTTATTGTGATATCAGCCTATATTCCGCCAAAGCAAAGTACTACTGGTCTAAGTTCAATCATGGACTGCATACGTAGCCTACGACAAAACTCTGAAATTGTAATGATGGGGGACTTTAATATCAACTGGCCCTCCCCTGATGCAAGCACCTACAAGGACACTATCTCTAATGTCCATTTCACCCAGCTGGTTGTTTACCCAACTAGAATAAATTACATGGCAGGTACTGGTACCTTAATAGACTGGGTGCTCTCAAACCACCCAGATCACATCTTTGATACCACTATGCTCCCGGATGCTGTCAGCGACCATTCTCCTATTCTGTGCAAATGTTCAAATACATTCATCAAGCCCCCTGCCAGAAGCATTTCAATAGAGTCCTAAAGTGTGGCCTCCTTGAACAACTCAAATCTGACCTTTGCATGCAAGACTGGTCACTAGTTAGCTGTGCTGGTGATGTTGACACTGCAATTGATTGCTTCATCAATCAGTTCAATGTAGTTAGTGACATCCATGCCCCGATTAAAAAGCAGAAAGTCAAGGGCACTTGCAATCCCTGGATAACACCAGATCTCATAAACCTCATGAAAACCAGGGATCACTTTTGGCATAGGGCTCAGGCTATGGTAAACAAGCTGATATCCAGGGCTACAAGAACACAAGAAATAGAAATATAGAAACATAGAATTTGACAGCAGATAAGGACCGCTTGGCCCACCCAGTCTGCCCATTTCCCTACCTACTGGATAAGCTGCAGATCCTAGTTAACCAGCAGCCTACTTCTTCTTACCCCCAACCCCCAGAATTGCCTTATGACTGTCCCATGCATGCTTGAATTCCACCACTGATTTTGACTCCACAACCTCCTCCGGAAGGCCGTTTCATGCATCCACAACCCTCTCTGTGAAAAAATACTTCCTTAAATTACCTCTGAGCCGCCCCCCCATCTTCAAATTGTGCCCTCTTGTTCTTGCACACCTCTTTTTTTGAAAGATGCTACCCTCTTGGACTTTGTTGATTCCCTTGAGGTACTTGAAAGTTTCTATCATGTCCCCCCTCTCCCTCCTTTCCTCGAGGCTATACATATTAAGCTCCTTAAGTCTCTCTTCATATGTCTTCTGGTGCAGACCCTGCACCATTTTAGTTCTCCTCTGGACAGCTTCCATCCTGTCTATGTTCTGGTGAGATTGGGTCTCCAGAACTGCACACAGTACTCCAGATGGGGTCTCACCAGCTGTCTGTACAGAGGATAATAACTTCCTGTTTTTCTACTGGTGATGCCTCTCCCTATGCATCCCAGTAACCCCCAGCCCTCCTTGCTGCCTCTCTCACATTGCTTGCCCACCTTTAGGCCATCTGATTATGACTACCCCCAGGTCCCTTTCCATTTTGTTGTTGTTAGTATCTCACCCCCCATTGTGTACTCTTCCCTGGGTTTTTGTTTCCCAGGTGCATTACCTGCACTTCTTAGCATTGAATCTAAGCTGCCATACATTTGGCCATTCCTCTAACCTTGACAAGACCCTTCTCATCCTTTTCACCCCACCCTGTGCATCAACTCTGTTGCAGATCTTAGTGTCATCTGCAAAGAGAATACTTTCCTTCAGTCCTTCCCATGTGTAAGCTTATAAAGACATTGAGAGGACGGTCCTAATACTGAACCCTGCGGTAGCCCACTAGTAACCCTCCTTTCTTCTGAGTGGACTCCATTTACTATTACTCTCTGTGTCCTATACTCCAGCCAATTCTTTACCCAGGCTGTCACCTTGAGAACCACTCCCAGGCTGGCTAACTTGTATATTAATCTTTTATGTGGGACTGTGTCAAATGCCTTGCTAAAGTCTAGGTAGGCCATGTCCACAGCCCCTCCCTGATCTACTACTTTGGTCACCCAGTCAAAGAAATCTATCAGATTTGTCTGGCATGACCTTCCCACTGTGAATCCATGCTGCCTTGGGTCCTGTGCCCCTCTAGCCTCTAGATACTCGACAATCCTTTCCTTCAGAAGTGATTCCATCATTTTCCCTATCACTGAGGTTAAACTAACAGGTCTGTAGTTTCCTGCTTCTGCCTTGCTCCCACTTTTGTGAAGGGGAATCACATCTGCCCTCCTCCAGTCCTCGGGTACCACCCCATCCTCCCATGATTTGTTAAAAAGGGTAGTCAGTGGTGTCACTAGTTCTACCCTTAGCTCTTTTAGAATTCTGGGATGAATCCCATCAGGCCCCATTGCTTTGTCCACCTTCAGTTTTAAAAGTTCTTTCAGAACCCTTTCTTCTGTAAATGGGCTGGTATCAACTTCTGTATCCAGAGTGTTACTACTGTTTGTTTTATGTACCTCCCCCTCTTCATTTGTAAATACTGAGCAAAAATATTTGTTTAGTATCTCTGCCTTTTCACAGTCTCCCTCTGCCCACCCTCCCTCCCTTTATTAAGCCTCACTATCCCTCCCTTGGTCTTCCTTTGCTCCCTGATGTACCTATAAAGGTTTTATCCCCTTCTTAACTGAGTTGGCTATCTTTTCCTCGGTTTGGGCCTTTGCTGTTCTGACTGCCTTCCAGCCTCCTTTGCTTTAACTGATACAGTTCTCTGTCCTGCTTCTTCTAGGATTCCTTGTACTTCCTGAATGCTTTCTTTTCTCTTGAACCTTCACTGCCACTTCCTTTGAGAACCATAGTGGTTTCTTACATCGTCTTGTTTTGTTTATTTGCTTCACACAAGGCTCGTTACTCTGTGATGGCAGTTTTATTATTCCCCATTGTTCTTCCACCCTCCTTCCTGCCCATTTGCTAGTGCATTCCTTAGGCACTCACCCATTTTGGCAAAGTCAGCCCTCCTAAAGTCCAGTACTTTTGTCTTTGTATGGCTTGACTCTATTGCTGTGTTTATTGTGAACCATACTGTTCGATGGTCGCTAGTTCCCAGATGGCTACCCACTTCACATCTGTGATCCTCTCTCCCATCTCCATTTGAGAGAATCAAGTCTAATATTGCTCCCTCTCGGTGGGCTCCAGTACTAGTTGTCTAAGGCATGCCCCCTGTAGGGCATCTAGAATAATTGCACTCTTCGAAGTGGCAGCTGCAACTGCACTCCAGTTAACATCTGGCATATTCAGATCACCCATCAGCAATATCCCCCCTTTTTCTGCCATTCTAAGTATACTTTCTATCATTTCCCTGTCCATTTCCTTCCCCTGAGAAGGGGGTCTGTATACAACCCCTGTGCGTATTGTGGTGCCATTGTCTGTCTCCAAATTTACCCACAGTGCTTCTCCTCCTCCTCCCTGTTTACTCTTTTGTTCTGTTGCTTTTATTCCTTCCCTTATGTAAAGAACTACTCCTCCTCCTCTTTTACCCTCCCTGTCCCTCCTGTAGACAGTGTATCCTGGTATGTCTATGTCCCAGTCATGGATTGTGTGTACCATGTTTCTGTGACTGCCACGATATCCAGATGTTCCTCCTCCATCAAGGCCACTAATTCAGGAAGCTTGTTACCCAGACTACGGGCATTAGTGCATTGCTCTCCATTTTGATGGCTTTACCTTCTGTTGCAGCATCCCCCACTGACTGTTCTACCTCAGTCTTTTTCTCATTTAGTACCCTGTTTTGTAGGGAGAGGCTGGGATTTTCCTGCTGCTTGTCAGTGCCTCCCCCTTTGACTAGTTTAAAAGCTTGCCAATGAAGCATTTAAACTGATTGCTCAAAAGAATTGTTCCCTTCCTGGACAGATGCAGACCATCCTGCCAGTATAGGCTGGTGTCCCTCCAGGTGGAACCCCAGTCCCCAATGAAGACAAACCCCTGTGCTCCACACCATTTTTTCAACCATTCATTAAACTGCATGGTGCCAATTACCCTCGCCTCCCCCATGCTTTTGACAGGCAGCACCTCTGAGAAGGATACTGTGTGTGCTACTTGTCTTAGGTCCCTCCCCAACTCTGCAATGTCCTCCTGCACTGCTCTAATCTCATGATGAGCCAAGTCATTTGTCCCTAGGTGGACAATTACATCCAGCTCGGAATCCCTTGCAGCTGTTCTCGTGATCCTGAGGATGTGCTTCCTGTCCCTCCAAGCCATGGCACCAGGCAGGCACCTTAGTTCATTTTTCTCAGCTCCCCCCAGTTCTATACCTCTAATAATTGAGTCCCCCACCAGGAGCTGCTTCCTTTCCCTGTGGTGTTCTCTGCCTCCTTCCTGTGGGCCTCCCTTCTGACAGTTATCATCAGTCTTCTCTGTGGGTGCATACATAGGGGAGCTATGCTCCCCCAGAATGGTGTATGGATTGTGGAGTGGAACAATTGACTGGGTGTGCCTCTGTTCCACCCTCCTCACCCCTTCCTGAGCCCACTGTGGTCCAACTGCTGTGCTTTCTTCACAACCTCTGAGGTAGTGGTGGTGGCGCTAGTGCTCCCTGGATGGGGAGGTTCCTTCCTACTGTCCAGTGTGGCCTGGGGAAGGTTTCCTTACTACTGTCCAGTGCGGCCTGAAGATGGGCAACTTCCTCCCTCAGGGCAGATAGTTGTCTGCAAATAGGCAGCATCTCAGCCTCCAGAAAGACTCCCGGAAGACTGCTGCCCCACAGCCATTACATTGCACTACTCCCCACATGTTTATCTAGTTTTTTTATTGTATTTTGTGTGTGTGAGCACGCTTGCGTGCGTGTGTGATTTGTTATATAGAAATATATATATATTATACAATGTGTATGCTTATATTGTCAGTGCAGTATGCTAGAGAGGATATGACAGTGAAATGCACCTTGCACTCGAGGAAATGATGTCAGAACCTCAGGTATAAAGGAACTATTTCCAGGGTGGGTGGGGGTGAGGGGTGGAAGGTTGGGCCTAAACTGTGTCCTCACAAAACAATCAACTAAAAGCTCTCACCAACCGCTGCGATGAGTGCCTTCCTGTCAGCAAGATACCCTACACAACAATTTGACAGAGAAAGTACCCTGCTAATCAAACAGAAAAATCCAGACATCCAAGTCAGACACAGCTAAACCTCTCCAGCCCCAAAACAGCCTGGTGGTTTGTTAGCCACAAAGAAAAATCAAATATGCAGTTATTTCAGCCCTTCTGAGGATGCTGACAAGATAAGCAGTTTTTAAAAACCCCTTCCTGATCTAAAAACTAAAACAAACACAAAGCAATACCACTTTAAAAGTGAGGAAAACTTCTCTCAGATGTAAACCCACCAAAAGTTGCAAAATATATTGATGCAGATTCTCACAGAATTCTAGTAATCAGTCCAGTTAGCCACAAAGGAAAATCAAATTTGCAGAAGATAAGCAGTTTTAAAAAAACCCTTCCTGACTTAAAAACTAAAACAAAACACAAAGCAATACCACTTTAAAAGTGAGGAAAACTTCTCTCAGATGTAGGCAAGAGAGAGAGAGAGATTAGTTACAGATATTTTGTCCAAAATAGTATATCCCACACAGCTTCTCAGTTGTTTCCAAGCACTCCTGTACACAACTTGGAAGAAGATGGACTTCTGCCCCAAACAAGATACACCACTAGTTATAGTAATTGAATAATGCTGAAATGGTCTAGCTAGACAAATGGCTGTGATGCTGAGCTCTGACTTGTGAAGATAATTACCCCCACCTCAGGCTATGTTTGGCATCCAATTACAAACTGCAGCTTTTGCTATTTTGAATCACACAACCCCACCAAAAGTTGCAAAATATATTGATGCAGAGTCTCACAGAATTCTAGTAATCAGTCCAGTTAGCCACAAAGGAAAATCAAATATGCAGAAGATAAGAAGTTTTAAAAACCCCCTTCCCGACTTAAAAACTAAAACAAACACAAAGCAATACCACTTTAAAAGTGAGGAAAACTTCTCTCAGATGTAAGCAAGAGAGAGAGAGAGAGATTAGTTACAGATATTTCATCCAAAATAGTATATCCCACACAGCTTCTCAGTTGTTTCCAAGCACTCCTGTACACAACTTGGAAGAAGATGGACTTCTTCCAAGTTTGTAATAGAGCCATCCGGTCAGAAAAATAAATGCTTTGACAAGAATGCCCCCTCCAACACATGGTCAGATGGGCAGGAAGTTCTGGAGCAACATACAGGATGTCACTGGGAAGGAACCCAAAGTGGCTCCTTCAGTGCTCTGTATCAATGATGCCCCTATTCTACACCCACAAACTATCACAAATATATTTAATAATGCATTTATGGACCTTAGTAGTGTCCTCCTCACTAACTTTTTGACACCACCACAAACAATGATCACAATGGGAAACTGGACCAGCCATGTGCCTATCTGCCCTTTTACTTCAAAATCATCATGGAATATAAAGATAGAAAGTACTTCAGTAAGGTACTTGGCAAATCAAGATTTAGTGGGGACTCACTCGATCTCAAACTCATCTCCCTCACCTTGGATGAAACCCTATCGCCCCTCACTAGGATAATTAACCTATCTCTCTAGTTATCACAGTTCCTTCATAAGTGGAAATCTGCTTTGGTTACCCCTGTCCATAAAAGTGGTGACAGGCCTCAACATGGGAATTACAGACCAATGTCCATTCTCCCTTCCCTCTCTAAAGCCTTAGAGCACATAGTGCCAGATCAGCTGGTTGAACAACATGGAAAAATACCAGATGCAATGCCCACAACAACATGGTTCAGGAAATGGCATAGCACCACCACAGCTCTACTGAAATTCACAGGCTTTATTAACAAGTTAACTCACTTGATCAAGGGTGCCTGGTTGGAGCAGCATTCATAGATCTGCCAAAAGCCTTCAACACTGTTAATCATGCCTTATTGATTGATCAGCTCTCTGACACAGGACTATCCAAGGACACCACAGACTGGTTTAAAAGCTACCTATCAAACTGTTCCCAACAAGTCAAGATCAGTGATGCTGTCTCTGATAGAAGAAATGTTCGATCGGGTGTTCCACAAGGGTCCATTTTGGGCCCTCTCCTGTTTAGCATCTTCCTAAACAAACTACCAGTCTCATGCCAAGAACATATCCTACTTTATGTGAATGATGCGGTTATCTACTCAAGCAATACTATCTCCAGACTTCTAGAGGACTAATTGCAGCATAGCTTTGCTATTGTGGAAATATGGTTCAGTAAACACAAGCTCATCCTTAACTATAAAAAGACAAACATTTTGCTCTTCAATAGTATCCAAAGCAAGCATAAAACCTACCTGTTAACAATCACTAACAGCACGGGCTCACCCTTGGAGCTAATACAGCACTTCAAATACTTGGGTGTAACTATTGATAGCAATCTGTCATATGCTTGCCACATAGAAAATACTGCCAAAGCAGTCAACACTTGCATTGGGCCCCTCTATAGGCATAGACAAAGCCTGACCCCTGAAGCCCTAAACTTGGCTATCCACAACTCTGTCATTTCCCTGGTAGATTATGAGCTGGTTTTCTATGATTTGGCCATGGACACATCCCTTCGACGCATTACAATGATGCTTAACAAAGCCTACAGTGCACTTGATCCATGCACCTTACACATACCTGTGACCAATATGCTCAGGGTAATTGAATCCAAAACAAAGGTAGAATCACCTACCAAACTTGCCTGCTTGCAAAAAAGGCCTAGGTCTCATGCTCCTGGGGTTTCACAAGCTGCTTAGCCCTTACAGCAACCCTAGTTGAACCAGATGCTCAGACAATCAGTTCTTTCTGATCCCTCACTGTTGCACTTCCTTAGGACAAAGATCATTTGCCTATCGAGCCCCTTTCTGGTTTAACTCTTTATATTATGAAGTCTCCACTCAACCCACACTGGGCTTATTCAAACTAAAGCTCCGTCAGCACCTAGTAGCTAATGTCTGCTGCGACTGCTTCCATTAAAATTTACTTACCACTTCTCATAGGCCCCAATTAGCATTTAGTACCTGCTTTCTGAGCTTGCCCTTACTGCCACTGTCCTGTATACTTCCTATCTCAAACTCTACTCCCCAACCCCCACCTCTACACCTTGCCCCTAACCCCACCCTTTTTTCTCACTTCCTCACCTCCTACCCTAACTTTCACTCCCTCCACCCACCTGAATCCTTCCTGGACAAGGCCTCATGGGCTGATCTTACAGTTATTGTTTTGTGTACCAACAGTCTGCAATTCTTGTATTAACCTAAATTTCTGGCATACAATATACAATGCCACCTTATGTTGTTTCTCTTGTGATATTCTAATCTGTTCTTCACTGCAACTTGTCTGTCATACTGACGTGGAACCTATGTAAAACAGCTGATAGCTCAACGGTGTTTAATCTAAGATCTAAATAAATAAAATAAAATGCTAATGTTACAGTGTCCTAGTAGTGGACATTCTGTTTCCTTTGTCTGTTTTGAGCCTGCACAGTTAATTAGTAATGGCTACCACATAAACTGATAATACAACATAGTAAAAATGCTCAAAGTAGGATCTGTCAGTGGGGGGGTGGGAGAGGTTACAAAAGTTTAAAAAGAGTTGTAAAAAGAGGAAGGGGAGAATAAACAGGAGGGGGATGAAAATAACCTTGCAGAACTGCAGTAGAAATCACAAAAAGGGTTTCAAATGCCAATTCTATTCAAAACCTGGCAACTCACAGTATCCAATTTAAAAATTCAAAAAACTTGCCATTCTTAAGAGCAGCTTCAGCTGTCACCCCCACTCCTAAGTTGTTTGACACATTCAAGCTCCATAAATTTCATGAATTCAGGGTCAGTGTTATGGCTTTCAGAAAAATGCCTTCCAGTAGGGGTTTCTGTCTTCTTACTAATGGCATAGCAAACTTGTTTCTGAATGCATTCCTTCAGCATTCAGACTGTCTTGCTCACATAAGTCAAGCCACAGGTATACCAAATGACATATAACATTAATGTGGTTTTGCATGAAATAAAGTTTTGAACCTGTAGCTGGTTTTTGGATTTAGAAATGTCCTGCCTGGTATCATATAATTACAGATTAAGGGCAATGAGAGGAGATAAGGCACTGGGCCCAGATGGTATTCACCCTAGGGTACTCAAGGAACTAGCAGAGACCCTGGCAGGACCACTGGCTGAACTGTTCAATACCTCCCTGGGCACGGGATGCGTACAACGGAACTGGAGGATGGCCCATGTGGTGCCCATTCACAAAAGTGGTCCTAAGGACAAACTAGGCAACTACAGACCAGTGCGTCTCACATCAATTGAGGGAAAACACATGGAGATGATCCTGAAAGAGAGGCTGATGATCTTCTTGGAGAACAATGGTCTCCAGGACAGTCAGCAGCATGGGTTTGTCTCAGGTAGATCCTACCAGACAAACCTGATTGAGTACTACAACTGGGTGACAAGGGAACTGGACAAAGGCCATGTGGTGGATGGCAAATATTTTGATTTCAGCAAGGCCTTTGATTCCATGCTACATGGGAGACTGGGGGGACTAGAATATATAAGGGTTGGAACAAAGATGGTTAACTGGATCACCAGTTGACTGAGGGGAAGGCAGAAAGGAGTGGTAGTGGGGGGAGAACTCTCAACACCTAGGGATGTGATTAGCAGGGTTCAGCAGGGATCTTTATTGAGACCAGTGTTGTTCGCGATATACATAGCTGATCTCTCATATGGGATCCAGAGTAGGATCAGTCTCTTCGCAGACAACACAAAGATGGGAACAGTGGTAGATGACATCGAAGGGAGGAGGGGGTTGCAGGAGGACCTGACCAAACTACAGGAGTGGTCAGATGCATGGCAGTTGGGATTTAATGCCAAAAAGTGCTAGGTATTGCACTTTGGGGCTAAAAACCAGAGGAGGAGCTACCAGCTGATGGGGGAACAGCTGGAATGCACAGTTGAGGAGAAGGATCTAGGGGTGCTTATAACGGGGAGTATGAACAACTAGGTGCAGTGCAGGAAGGCAGCAGCAAAAGTCAAAAGGATGCTGGGGTATATAGTGAGAGGAATCTCCTCCAGAAATAGGGAGGTGATCCTGCCCCTATACAGGTCACTGGTTAGGCCTCACCTGGAATATTGCATGCAGTACTGGCACCCATTCCTGAAGAAGGACATCAGATTGTTGGAGGGTGTACAGCGGAGGGCAAAAAAGATGATCCAAGTATTAGAGGGATACTCCGAAGAGGAGAGGCTGTGTGATTTGAACATGTATTCCATGGAGGAGAGGAGGGATGGGGGGACATGATCGAAGCCTTTAAATACTTAAAGTTGATAAACAAGACTAGTACAGAAGGGATTTTCAGATTAGAAAGGGGAGGGCAATGAGGGGGCACTAGCTGAGACTGGAGATGGGAAGAGTCAGGAGGAAGGGCAGGAGACATTGTTTCACAGAGAGGGTGGTGGATAAGTGGAATACTCTACCTGAGGAGGTAGTAGCCTGTAGCACAGTAGACAGTTTTAAGTGGGGATAGGACAGAGTGAGGGATAAGGAAGAAAGGGGGAGGGTGGGTGGGGCAGCTGAAAACTGAGGGACTAGCTGCACATTCAAGCAGACTCTATAGAAATATAGAAACATAGACTTTGATGGCAGATAAGGACCGCTTGGCCCACCTAGTCTGCCCATTTCCCTACCTACAGGATAAGCTGCAGATCCTAGTTAACCAACAACCTATTTCTTCTTTCCCCAACAAGAATTGCCTTATGTCTGTCCCATGTATTCTTGAATTCTCCCACAGTTTTAGACCCCACAGCCTTCTCAGGAAGGCTGTTCCATGTGTCCACCACCCTCTCTGTAAAAAAAATACTTCCTCACATTGCCCCTGAACCGCCCCCCCTCTATCTTTTAATTTTGTCCCCTTGTTCTTGCACATCTCTTTTTCTGAAAGATGCTACCCTCTTGAACTTTGCTGATTCCACTGAGGTATTTAAAAGTTTCTATACTGTCCCCCCTCTCCCTCCTTTCCTCAAGAGTATACATATTTAGCTCCTTTAGTCTCTCCTTGTATGGCTTCTCTTGCAGACCATGCACCATTTTAGTTGCCCTCCTCTGGACTGCCTACATCCTGTTTATGTCCTTGCGGAGATGGGGTCTCCAGAACTGGATGCAGTACTCCAGATGGGGTCTCACCAACTGTCTGTACAGAGGGATAACAACTTCTTGTTTTCTGCTGGTGCTGCTTCTCCCTATACATCCCAGTACACCCCCAGCCCTCCTTTCTGCCTTCTCACATTTCCTGCCTACCTTTAGGTCATCTGATATGACTACCTCCTTGTCTCTTTCCGGTTTTGTTGTTGTTCGTACCCCATTCCCTCCACATTGTGAACTGTTCCCCTGGGTTTTTGGTTTTTCCAGGTGCATTACTTTGCACTTATTTGCGTTAAATCTAAGCTACCATACTTTTGACCATTCCTTCAACCTTGCTAAGTCCCTTCTCATCCTTTCCACCCCCCCCTTGTGTATAGACCCTATTGCAGATTTTTGTGTCATGTGCAAAGAGGCATACTTTTCCTTCCAGTCCCTCTGCAATGTCACTTATAAAGACATTAAAGAGGACCAGCCCCAGTACTGAACCCTGTGATACCCCCACTAGTAACCCCTCTTTTCTTTGGAGAGGACTCTGTTTACTATTACCCTCTGATTCCTATTATCCAGCCAATGTTTTACTCAAGCTACCACCCTGGGACCCACTCCCAGGCTGGCTAACTTGTTTATCAATCTTTTGTTTGGGACTGTGTCAAATGCCTTGCTAAAGTCTAGGTAAGCCATGTCCATAGCCCCTCCCTGGTCTTCTACTTTGGTCACCTAGTCAAAGAAATTTATTAGATTCATCTGACATGACCTTCCCACTGTGGATCCATGCTGCCTTGGGTCCTGTGCCCCACTGGCATCTAGGTACTCAACAATTCTTTCTTTCAGAAGTGATTCTATAATTTTCCCCACCACTGAGGTCAAACTAACAGGTCTGTAGTTTCCTGCCTCTGCCTTGCTTCCCCTTTTGTGAAGGGGAATCACATCCACTTTCCTCCAGTCCTCAGGTGCCACACCATCCTGCCATGATTTGTTAAAAAGGGCAGTCAGTGGTGTCACTAGTTCTCCATTAGTTGTTTTAGAATTCTGAGGCAAATCTTATCAGGTCTGATTGCTTTGTCCACCTTGATTTTTAGGAGTTCTTTCAGGACCCTTTATTTTGTGAATGGACTGGTGTTGATCCCCTTATCCAGAGTGCTTCTATTGTTTGACTTAGGTACGTCCCCCTTTTCTTCCTTTGTGAATACTGAACAAAAGTATTAATTCAGTATCTCTGCCTTTTCACTGTCACCTTCTGTCCAGCCCCCTTCCCTTTATTAAGCCTCATTATCCCTCCCTTGGTCTTTTCTTTGCTCTCCAATGTACCCATAAAATGTTTTACCCCTCTTCTTAACTTGAGTTGGCTATCTTTTCCTTGGTTTGGGCCTTTGCTATTCTGACTGCCTTCCCCGCTTCCGTTTTAACTGACAGGGTACTCTGTCCTGCTGCTTCTGTGATTCCTTATACTTTCTGAATGATATCTTTTTCTTCCTAACCTTCCCCACCTCCACTTTTGACAACCATAGTATTTTTTTTTCCTTTGTTTTGTTTTATTTGCTTCATACAAAGGCTTGTTACCTCTGTGATGGCAGTTTAAATTTTTCCCCATTGTTCCTCCACACCTCCTTCCTGCCCTTTTGCTAGTGCATTCCTTAGGCACTCTCTCATTCTGCCAAAGTCAGCCCTCCAAAAGTCCAGTACCCTTGCTTTTGTATGGCTCGACTCTATGGCTGTGTTTATTGTGAACCACACTGTCTGGTGGCCACTTGTTCCCAGATCGCTACTCACTTCTAAATCTGAAATCCTCTCACCGTCCCCATTGTAGAGTACCAGGTCTAAGACTTTTATTGTTTAACCCTAACCTATGCAAGTGCCTTGATAAGTAGACTCTCCTCATATTCCCATGCATAAACCTCTGCCTAAGCTCTGATGCCTGACATTCAAATTCATTGTCCTCTGCAGTTTTGATGGATAAGCACAAATTAACAGTAGGGATTTAGGCTGAGGACTCCCATATCTTAAAAAGGGAATTTTGTAAACATTCTTGTTTACTGTATCCCCTATCAGGGTGATGTCAAGGAAATTTATGCTAACAGCATCAATAGTAGAGATGACTTTCCAACTGAAACTGTCATTTAGCCAACTTACAAACTCTCTTGTCAAGTCCTCTGTGTCCTCCCATATACAGATGCAATCATCTATACATCTAAACCAGCATTTAATATTTTTAAAGCATGGATTCAGTTTCTGACTATAGATCATGTCTTGGTCCCATAAACCTAAAAATTGATTTGAATAAGCTGGAGTCATGGAGGCCCCCACTGCCGTGCCACACACTTGTAGATAATAATCTTGTTCAGATTCAAATGAATTGTGTGAGAGAACGAACTCCAGTGCCTTAATCAGAAAATTTACTGGTATGACTGGTTGAAAGAGGCTTCTCCCTAAAAAGTATCGACAGGCCTCAATGCCATCTGTATGGTGAATTGATGTATACAGGACCTTAACATCCACACTGAGCTACACCAGGTTCTCCTGCCATTCAAACTTACAGGTGTCCCCAGTATCTTTTAAATACGATGGTAATTCTGTGACACATGTTTGGAGATATAAAAGTGTATAGATTCACATAGACTTTCTGTTAACAACCCAGCGGCAGAGAAAGTAGGTCCCCCTGGTGCATCTGCCATGTTTTTATGGATTTTTGGAAACGTGTATTAGGTTGGTAAAACTAGGTTTTCACACCAGATGTAGTTTAGCTCTTCACTGGGGATGAAGTCATCTGAGTCTGCATCCTACAATAGAGCCAACATTTCCCTTTTAAACATACTAATAGGACTAACCCTCAATTTGTGACAGTTATTTACATCAGACAGTAATCCATTCACAGTGCTTTTATAGTGGTCCCTGTCTAGCACAACCACATTGAACCCCTTGTAAGCTGCTTTAATTATATTTTAATTATAATTTCATTCATTGAAGGGTGCTTTTCTAAAGCTCTCTTCTCAAGGGAGGTACAATTGTACCAGTCTGGACCTGTATCCTGACTCAAAACCTCCTTTACCTGTTTCAATACTATTTTCTCAAAGACATTTATGGTATTATTTATTAACCATAGGGCAAAAGTCTGACTTGGCTTTGAACATTTTTTGTCATGTGTCTTTGAATTTGGTGAGATTTTCACCTACAAATGTATTGTGGTTAATGTTCTCATTCCACAGGTCATTTCATAAATCCAAGTTCACCCTGTCCGTGCTGCCCTCTGAAAGATCCAGGCCATGGTCCATATCAGTTAATGGCTATGGAGCACGCTACTGTATGGCTGAAATAATGTTGTCAGTTTCCTCATGCTCTGGGTTGCTGACTTTTTCCCAGATACCCCATCCTGTCCTGATGGATATATTATCTCTTAGTAGTTCCAATATGGTAACATAGTTTTATTTTTCTACAAAATCTAAACAGAGCGACATATATTTGAAATTGTTTCTCTTCAGGGTTGGTACAAAATTTAATCCCTTCAGTAGTACTGCTTCTTCCTGCTTCATGAATGGAACAGAGGAGAGATGTATGATATGCAATTCAGCATTTTTCCCTTCTCTCAGAGTCCTTCTTAGAGTGGCATTTTCTCCCTCTCTGCTTTCCTTTTCTTTCCTTTTGGTGTTTGTCTCAGTTTTGTTTATTCTGCCCTGTTGCCTTTTTCTGTAATCTCATGGCTTATATCAGAATCTGTAGCAATAACAGTTGTGCCTTTTTTTTATCAATTTTTTTTTTCCTTTTCAAATGTGTGGTTGTGTTTCTTGCGATAGTTACTTCTTGATCTGCCTCTGCCCCGATTCTGAGAACATCTCAACCTTTTATTTTCAGAGATCCAATTGAAAATGTTCCCAGTATTGTAACCTGCTTGATCCTGAATTCATTTAGGCTAAATCTGGATCCTGATCTGAGGGTGATTATGTGATATTTAAACAAAATATTTAGAAATTTTTTTTTTATGATTTTATAGAAATGGTAAAATCAATCCCCAGGTATATAACCCCCTATATTTATAATGCTTAAAAGGGCCCAGGCCTGCCTATATAGGATGGAGTTAAATTTGTATATGTGTACATCTCCCCTGAATGTTGATGGAGAGAAGTGAAACTGCTGCTATGGTGATCAATTATATGCTGCATTATGCCTATTGTTGTGTTCTGTTTTTCTTGTATGTTTTCCTGTTGAAAACTTAATAAAATGTACTTTTTTGAAAAAGAAAAATCCACAATTTTGGGCTGGGCCATCAGCATAGCAGTTGTGCTAAGAGTCATGACACTGGAGACCTGGATTCAGGAATGACCTCAGGTGGTCAGGGGCTAGCCAGGGGAAGGAGGTTTGAGCATCCCAGAGGACACTCACCTCCACCAGGTGTCTGGGTCCCATCCTCCACCACAAGTCTGCCACCTGAGTGACCATGGGTGACAGCAGTCAGTACATGAAGAGTCACGTGGGGACATCACTGATGTTGGCAGGTAGATGCACACATGGGCTTATGCTGGGCCCATATTGCAGTCTGCACATGTCTTGTCCATGAGGGTAGACCAGAAACAGAAAAAAGGCCCCAACACCTTCCATGATGATGGCCTGCTGAAGCTCCCCGGGCTTCCATCACCCACCGGTCAATGGCACGCCCTGATGAAATGTAGAATTTTGTGGAGTTTGTCTCCCCACCCTAACCCCACCTGGGGTGCAGAGCCAAAGCTCTGTGGAGTGCATGACTGCAGCTGTGGGGGGGGGCTTGGGAGCTGCCAGCTGGTCCCGAGGGATACTAGGAAGGGCTAGTGAGAAGGAGGTGTAATTAGTTGAAAAAAAATTCACAACTTTTATCACCAGAGCAAATGGGATTTTACAACAGAAAAATGTTCCTTACAGTACTGTATATGGCACACCATTCCCCCTTTTTCCTTTCTCTATCTCACCTCAGTGTGTTACAACAAGGGATCACAATCTCAGTATTTGACATTTTTGGGGAAAGTCAGGTTTCTGATAGAGCAATAATATCCAGATTGTGCAAATGAAACAAAGCAGAAAATGAGAAATATTGGGCTATAATAACATCCTCATATTAACATAGGCTAGTTTAAAATCCCTGGAGATACAATTCAAATCAGGGGCAGAGCTAAAAATAGATGTGTGCTAAAAATTCCATTACCTCCTCACACATCCAAGTTAGCCCTCAGTCATGTGGGGATGAAAAGCATGCTGACTGGCCAAGTCATTTCCACTGAAATTGATCAGGTGTGGGTGGTTTTGCCAGCCTGTTGATGCTAAGGGTTGAGGCGCAAGATGCCATGCCAGCAACCTGTGTTCAGAAACATACTTGTGTCATATGGGGGTTAGCGGGGTAGGTAAGCATGGAGCATCTGGAGGACTGCTATCCTTCCTCGGGGAGTGGGACGAGTGCTGTGCACTGTCAACTGGCACCCAGTGGTAGCGTGGGGTCAGCACAGCTGCCAGCACAACAGGGGCTGGCCCACGTCCAGGGCACTTGGCTGCCTCCAAGGAGGTGAAGACAGCTTCTACACCCATTGCACGAGTGTGGGTGTGGGAGGAAAACCAGGATGGAAATCGGGACCTGGCAGGATCCGTGATGGCCCCAATTGCTTTCATGATAGCCCCCAGTTTTGGATTACTGTCTCTTGCAGGTTGAGTAAGCCAGCACTCCAAGTCCCTGGCCCTGCCACGGGGGGAAAGCCACAGGGAAATGTTGGGGTGTGGCAAAGCAGAGCAGTTAGAAAGTCAGAGGGTGTACACCTCCTCAAGGGGGAGGTCATAGCCCCTGTCAGGTCCGCAGAGGCGGTGAAAACAGGTAATATAAAAAAAATAAATAAAAAAAGGAGTGGGAGATCTTGATTGCTCTGAAATTTACATGTTCAACTTTGACAGGAGCAGTCGCTCCATGTTCTTGACAGCTGTGCACTGGCATCATTAGTCTCTGCAGTGGGAAAAATGTCTAGGGAAAAACAATAGTTATTGGCATTCAGTTTTGGCTGTCATGCACAAGTACTGTCACCATTTTAACTCTCCTTATCTCAGCCACCATTCATAGTATTCCCCACTCCCATAGATATGTACATAACTACAGCAATTTAATCCATTAAAGTTTCAAATCCTGTCCCAAGTGATTAGGAGGTGTCCCGGTTTGGCAGTACAAGGAGGGAGGGGGAGATTCTCATTTACAACAATGGGGGATTATAATCTGAGAACAGTCACTTACTTGTATGGTTCAGGTTTTGGCACCGGGGGAGGGTTGAGTCAGTACTGTTCTGGCAGCATAAAGAATAGCACCCGGTTCAAACTTTGCCACTGAATCACTTAGCATTTTTTTTGAAGATCTGGGGCAGGATTCTCGGCAGCTCCTGCTTAGCCATTTCTGCACTTGGAAATTCAAGCTGTCCTCTCTCTGTAGTAATTATCAGCCACATCCGAAATTTGATTTTTGTTGCATGAAGGATGCTCTTTATTTCTTTATAGGCCATCTGTTTCTCTCGAACCAGTGAGGTCACGTCACTGAAAATATAGAATTGTGTCTCATTCCATGTCAGGATGCCCTTCTTCCTCACCTGCAGCTGAATGTAGCTCTTGTCCTGGAAGGTGAGGCACTGGAGTATAATGGCCCTTGGTGTCTCTCCCGGAGGCAGAAGAAGTTTCAGGGATCGGTATGCCTGCTCAATAAGATAAACAGTACCCAACTCGGGGGGGGCAGCCACATCTTGAAAAAGTGTTTGCACAAAGGACATCATGTTTCCTGCTTCTGTTTTCTCTGGTATGCCCACCAAAATGAAATTATTTCTTCTGCTTCATCCTTCCTGATCCTTGATTTTCTCCTCCAACTAAGCCATTTTTTTCTTTAGTTGTTTTAATTCTTTGGTATACTTGGCTCTTTGATCCTCCATCAAGCTGATTCTGGCCTCAACATCTCCATCCCTTGTAAGTGGTGACTCCACAATGGGTTGCAGGGTCCGGAGAGCCATGACCATCTCTACTATAATTATTTTAATTGGTGTTAGTTTGCCAAAAAATCGATCCATTTTTTCAGACAGTCCTTCTCGTTGGTCAGCTTCCATTGAAGAGTCTGATGTGCTTTCTATTTTTTGCTGTTTGGTGGGCATCGATCATGGTGGTACTGGTTGGGTGGCAGTAATCTCCATCTCCTGCTGCATTGCAGTGGTCATTTGTGTCAAGAATAGTATCTTCCTTTTCCTCAGTATTTCCTCTAGATGTTAATCTTAGCCTGACAATAGATGAATAGTTTAAATCTGTTTTTTGCCTTGTTTATCAGAGTCATTGGAATGAAGCGTCGTGGAGAGCTATTTCCTTACCAAGAGCACATCACATGACTCCAAGTTGTGAATTTCTGAGTGCTACCATAACTCCTAAAGGATCTAAAATTCAAATATTAGTGTAATTTATATACCTCCCAAAATGTTTCATCTGGTTTGAATAACACTGTCTCATGTTTCAATAGTTTGAATAAAAATCATGAGAAGATAATATTCAGCAATTTTAATATTGATTGGTTTGGTAGGACAAATAGAAGTTAGGATACAATCTGGGCCCTAAATCTTGACCAGTTGATAACTGAATCCAATCAGATTAATTACCATACTGGCAAAGGTTCCTTAACTGATTGTCTTCCTTCCTCAAAACCTCAGAGAATGTTTAATGTTACAGTTTTATTGGACACACTGAGTGATCATGTACCTTTATATTGCCAAAGGACTATAAAAATGCCAACGGTGTCAACCACTGTGTCCTATGTCAGAATTTTAACAAAAATGTAAGGTTTGTGCATTTAAACCTGCTTGTAGAGCAGAAAGCAGCTAATTAAAAAAGCTACCATTTTTATTACTAACTTAACACTTCTATCTCTGCAGGAGTCAGTGCCTGTTGGGATTAAGCAAACAGACACTTTATTAGCAGTAGATGGGGTCTCAATTATTGTTAAAAAAAAAGAAAAAGTCAGTGTGTTTCTGTGTTGGGCAGGGTACTGTATTAACTTACTTTGCTAAATCAGTAGGAGGGGAGAGAGGTTAATTTGGGTTGTGGCTTAGGCAGTAGAAAAGCAGGTGACTCCAATTACAACTTCCTGCTACAAGCTTTTGAAAGACAGAAGTCTTGCTTGTAGAGCAGAAAGCAGCTAACTAAAAAAGCTACCGTTTTTCTTACTAATTTAACACTTTTATCTCAGCAGGAGTCAGTACCTGTTGGGATTAAGCAAACAGATACTTTATTAGAAGTAGAGGGGGTCTCATTTAGGGTTAAAAAAAGAAAGAATGTTAGTGTGTGTTTCTGTGTTGGGAAGGGTACTGTATCAAATTACTTTGCTAAATCAGTAGGAGGGGAGAGAGGTTATTTGGGGGTGTGGCTTAGGCAGTAGAAAAGCAGGTGACTCCAATTACAACTTCCTGCTGCTAACTTTTGGAAGACAGAAATATTGCTTGTAGAGCAGAAAGCAGCTAACTAAAAAAGCTACCATTTTTCTTACTAATTTAACACTTCTATCTCAGCAGAAGTCAGTGCCTGTTGCAATTAAGCAAACAAATACTTTATTAGAAGTAGAGGGGGTCTCATTTAGGGTTAAAAAAAGGAAAGAAAGTCAGTGTATGTTTCTGTGTTGGGAAGGGTACTGTATCAGCTTACTTTGCTAAATCAGTAGGAAGGGAGAGAGGTTAATTGGGGTGTGGTTTAGGCAGTAGATAAGCAGGTGACTCCAATTACAATGTTCTACTGCTAGCTTTTGGAAGACAGAAATCTTGCTTGTAGAGCAGAAAGCAGCTAACTAGAAAAGCTACCATTTTTCTTACTAACTGCGCTTCATCCCACCCCTCCACCCTCTCACCCTAAGCCAGTTCTACTTTTATAGCAACTGAATTTGACTGACAACAGAAACTTTCTGCTTGGCAGTAGGAAGGGAAGGATCATAGAGAAACATTGTTTTTGTCAACCCTGAATGAAAAAAGTAGCTCTTTCTCCCCCCCCCACCTGCTGGTGCTCTGACTCTGAGCAAGGAAGAAGGAGACTACTGAAGAATACAGGAAGTTGTTGTCCCAGAACAGGAAGGGTGAGAGTTGTAAGGAGAGGAGAGAGAGTAAGCATACATAGAAACAGGAGAGGGGACACAAAATAAGACATGATGGGAGTGGTGCAGTGCAATGGCTGGAGGCGGCAGTGTTCCAGGAGACATTCTGGAGACTGCGATGCTGCTCTATTTTCAGGCACCTCTCTGGTCTGAGGGAGGAGGTTGCCCATCTCCAGGCTGACCTGGCTAGGATTCGTGACACCTCCTCCCCCACCCAGGGACCACCAGAGCCACTGCCGCTACCTCAGAGGTCGCCAAGAAAGAGGAGTGGTTGGCCCAAGGTGGGCTCAGGGAGGGAGAGAGAGAGGGTGGTGGAACAGAGGTGCATCCCTCCAGCTGTACTTCTCCACAATTCATACACTGTTCTGGTGGACAGTGGTTTCTCTATGGAGGAACCTGCGGTGGAGACCAAGGAGGAAGCTTGGAACCTCCACAAAGGAGACCCACAGAAGGGTGGCATGGGACCCACAGGGGAAGGAAACAACTCCTGGTGG
Organism: Neoceratodus forsteri; assembly: GCA_016271365.2. Lineage (NCBI taxonomy): Eukaryota > Metazoa > Chordata > Ceratodontiformes > Ceratodontidae > Neoceratodus > Neoceratodus forsteri. The sequence goes on from CM028132.1 coordinate 1,322,517,930, forward strand.
GGGACTCAATCATTAGGGGGTAGAAGTGGGGGAGGAAGGGGAGAAGGAGGTAAGGTGCCTGCCAGGCACCATGGCTTGGAGGGACAAGAAGCAGATCCTAAGGACCGTGGGAGCAGCTGCACAAGGGAGGAAGCTGGATGTCATTGTCCAACTAGGAACAAATGATCTGGCTAGGAATGGGATTAGTGCAGTGCAAGAGGAGTTTGTAGAGTTGGGGAGTGGCCTTAGACAAGTAGCTCATATGGTAACCTTCTCGGAGGTGTTGCCTGTCTATGGCAAAGGTGATGCTAGAGTACTCCACACCATGGGATTCAATGAATGATTGAAAAACTGGTGTGGAGCTCAGGGTTTTGGCTTCACTGAGGACTGGGGAGCCACCTGGAGGGATGCAGGCCTATACTGGTGTAATGGTCTGCATCTGTCCTGGGGGGTAACCAGGATCCTAGGTGATATGTTTAAATGCTTCATTAGCAAACATTTAACCTAGCCAAGAGGGGAGGCACTGAAAAGGAGCAGAGAAATCCCAGCCTCCCCCAACAAAACACTGTAAATAGTGAGGTAAACACCAAGGTAGAAAAGTCATTAGAGAGCAGGACAGAGGTGAATACAAAAAAAGACAAAGGCTATAAGGACAGGGATGGGGCTAAAAGGGGTAAGGCCATCAAAAATTGGAGGGAGATGAGTACCAATGTCTGTAGTCTGTGTAACAAGCTTACTGAACTAGTGGCCTTGATGGAAGAGGGATGCCTGGATATTGTGGCAGTCACAGAAACATGGTACACAGAGAACCATGACTGGAATGTCAACATACCAGGATACACAATCTATAGGAGGGACAGGGATGGTAAAAGAGGAGGAGGAGTAGCTCTCTATATAAGGGAAAGGATCAAAGCAACAGAACTAAAGAGTAAACAGGGAGCAGATGAGGCACTCTGAGTCACCCTGGAGACAGGAAATGGCACCACAATCTGCATGGGGATTGTGTACAGACCCCCATCTCAGGGGGAGGGAATGGACAAGGAAATGATCCTTAGAATGGCAGAAAAAGGGGACATAATGTTGATGGGGGACCTGAATAGGCCAGATGTTAACTGGAGCACCTTTGCTGCAGGCACAGCCAAGAGCAGGGTCATTCTTGATGCCCTACAAGGGGCATGCCTCAGACAGCTAGTATTGGAACCCACTCAGGAGGGAGCAATCTTAGGCCTGGTACTCTCAAACAGGGACGGAGAAAGAATCTCGGATATAGAAGTGGTTAGCCATCTGGGAACAAGTGACCACCGAAGTGTGGTTCATGACAAACACAGCCATAGAGTTAAGCCATAGAAAAGCAAGAGTATTGGACTTTAGGAGGGCTGACTTTGGGAAAATGAAAGAGTGCTCAGAAAAGCACTAGCAAACAAGCAAGAAGGAGTGGTGGAGGAACAATGGGGAGTAATCAAAACAGCCATCACAGAGGCAACAAGCCTTTGTGTGAAGCAAATCAACAAAACACAATGAAGGAAGAAAATGCTATGGTTCTCAAAAGAGGTGGCAGGGAAGTTTAAGGAGAAAAGGATAGCATTCAGGAAATATTAGGATACACTGAAGGAGCAGGACAGAGAGATTTATCAGTTAAAGCAGAAAGAGCCAGGAAAGGCAGTCAGAATAGCAAAGGCCAAAACTGAGGAAAGGATAGGCAAATTTGTTAAGAAGGGTGATAAGACCATTTATAGGTATATTAGGGAGTGACGAAAGACCAAGGGAAGGATACTGAGGCTTAAATAAGGGAACGGAATGTGGCAGAGGGTGACAGTGAAAAAGCAGGGATACTGAACGAATATTTCTGCTCAGTATTCACAAAGGAAGAGGAGGGGGCCGTACCTAAACCAAACAACAGAAACACTCTGGAGACAGGGGTCGATACCAGTCCATTTACAGAAGAAAGGGTTCTGAAATAACTAGTAAAATTGAAGGTGGACAAAGCAATGGGGCCTGATGGGATTCACCCAAGAATTCTAAAAGAACTAAGGGTAGAACTAGTGACACCGCTGACTACTCTCTTTAACAAATCATGGGAGGATGGGGTGGTGCCTGAGGTTTGGAGAAGGGTGGATGTGATTCCTCTTCACAAAAGTGGGAGCAGGGCAGAGGCAGGAAACTACTGACCAGTTAGTTTGACCTCAATGGTAGGGAAAATGATGGAATCACCTCTGAAGGAAAGAATTGTTGAGTACCTAGAGGCCAGTGGGGCACAGGACCCAAGGCAGCATGGATTCACAGTGGGAAGGTTGTGTCAGATGATTCTAATAGATTTCTTTGACTGGGTGACCAAAGTAGTAGACCAGGGAGGGGCTGTGGACATGGCCTACCTAGATTTTAGCAAAGCATTTAATACAGTCCCACACAAAAGTTTAATAAACAAGTTAGTCAGCCTTGGAGTGGGTCCCAAGGTGGTAGCCTGGATAAAAGAATTGGCTGGACAACAGGATGCAAAGGGTAGTAGTAAACAGAGTCCACAGTGAAGAAAGGAGAGTTACCAGTGGGGTACCACAGGGTTCAGTACTGGGACTGGTCCTTTTTAATGTCTTTATAAGTTACATTGCAGAAGAACTGGAAGGAAAAGTATGTCTCTTTGCAGATGGCACAAATATCTGCAACAGAGTTGATACACACGATGGAGTGGAAATGATGAAAAGGGACTTGACAAGGTTGGAGGAATGGTCAAATGTATGGCAACTTAGATTCAACACAAAGAAGTGCAAGGCAATGCACCTGGGAATCAAAAACCCAGGGGAAGAGTACACCATGGGGGTTGAGAAACTGACAACAATAAAAATGGAAAGGGACCTGATGGTAATTATATCAGAGGACCTAAATGTGGGCAAGCAATGTGAGAAGGCAATAAGGAAGGCTGGAAGGATACTGGGATGCATAGGGAGAGGCATCAACAGTAGAAAACAAGAAGTTGTTATCCCTCTGTGTAGACAGTTGGTAAGACCCCATCTGGAGTACTGTGTGCAGTTCTGGAGACCCCATCTCCACAAAGACAAAGACAGAGTGGAGACTGTCCAGGGGAGGGCAACTAAAATGGTGCAGGGTCTGTACCAGAAGACGTATGAAGAGAGAGACTAAAGGAGCTTAATATGTATACCCCTGAGGAAAGAAGGGAGAGTGGGACATGATAGAAACTTTCAAGTACCTCAAGGGAATCAACAAAGTCCAAGAGGGTAGTATCTTTCAGAAAAAGAGATGTGCAAGAACAAGGGGGCACAATCTGAAGATTGGGGGGGGAACGCTCAGAGGTAATGTGAGGAGGTATTTTTTCATGGAGATGGTTGTGGATGCATGGAACAGCCTTTCTGAAGAGGTCATGAAGTCAAGAACAGTGAGGGAATTCAAGAATTCATGGGACAGACATAAGGCAGTCCTAGTGGGGGGTAGGAAGAAGTAGGCTGTTGGTTAACTTGGATCTGCAGCTTATCTGTTAGGTAGGAAAATGAGCAGACTAGGTGGGTCAAGTGGTCCTTATCTGTCATCAAATTCTATGTTTCTATGTTTCTAAACAAGTGTGTCTCGAAATTGAGTGGTCCTTTATGGACTTTGTACTGTGAAGCAAAAAACATCAGGCACTCACCACCTCCATATAAAAGGACCCAGACTGTATAGTCAAAAGACTAAGCTGTCATTTATTAGTCAATCACATAAAAACATTTAACAGGACACCTGCATATCAATCAATCAGTCAAACTTTATTTAACCAGACAAAATCATCCTTGAGCAAGCTCATTTGTAAGAGGGTCCCGGACAAGTAGGACATATACAACTACAGCAAAATTACCAGATATGCAAAGTACATACAATGAGCAAATAAAAGACAGTTACAGAGAAACAGATAAGATCAGGGATGGGGAATTCCTATGGTGAACACTATCCAGGTTGATCATTGGCTGTATATATAAAGGATTCCCTCAAGACATGGAATTATTCAGACACAGGTCACAACGTTACAATAACATGAGGGATACCAGGTAGGGTAAGTGAGGAGCAACAACCAAAGGTTTATGGGTGGGGGGAAAAACAAAGGAAAGGGTCAGTGAGGGGTGGAAATAGATGTAGTTAAACAAACAGGTGGGAGTTGGCAGAATAATCCCAAGGTGGAAAGAAGAAGAGAAGTGCTAGGGAAATACATGTAAGTGCCAAGAGTTTGAGGAGCCACAGGAGACGGAGGAGGTGGTTATTTGCGGCATACACACAGGGCTCTCAGTTTGAGAGCAAGCAGCCTCCTGAAAGAGTGAGGCCCTGGGAGGGAGGACAGCCTGAGAGTTTTTCGCATGACATTCCAAAGGGTAAACAGAGAAAAGATAATAACCGCTGAGCCATGTCAAGTCCTTATTTTGGGTACTTTAAGAGAGACAAGTGACAAACTCCTTAGACCATACGTTTCCTCAGTACACTGAAACAGCGTAGAAATATAGGTCGGTAGTTTATCGTTTAGGGACCAGTATGTCCACGTGAGGGCATTTTTTTGCCGCCTCAGAGTGAGGGAGGGCCATTCTAGTGCCTGATAGAGCAGGCAGTGGTGGGTGCATAATGGCATGTTTAGGATAAATCTCAGCGTGCGATGGTTGAGGGTGTAAAGTTTACAAAGCACCTGAACAGGACAGTGACTATAGAGAAAGTCAGCATAATCAAGCAGCGGTAGAAAAGTTGTTTGGACAAGTCGTTTCCTTGCTTCAAGAGTAAGGAGGTGTCTTATCCGATAAAATATGTTTAGATGTTGTCATAGCTTTTTAGATAGTTCATTAAGGTAAGCCAAGAAGCTGAGCCTCTTATCCAGCCAAACACCCAGGTACTTGAATTTTTCTACTAGTTCCAAGGCTTTGCCAAGCAATGTATAAATCTGGAGGCTCAAAGATGGTCCTGCGTAGTGGGCAGCACAAGGTGAGATAATCATAGCGTTGGTCTTTTTAATATTAAGCAGAAGCTTGAGCCTTATTAAGTTGCATTGAAGGATGTCAAAAGTCTAACGGAAGCTCCTTGTGGGCTATGTCTAGGGAGGTGTTAGTAGTATAGAGCACAGTATCATCAGCGAATAGATGAATGTTACTTGTGCGTATACAGGAGTCTATATGGTTTACATAAATAGTAAAGAGAATAGGGCCCAAGATGGAGCCTTGTGGCACACCACATGGCAGGGTTTTTAACTGAGACAGTTCCCCCTTGATCTTTGATTTGTTGCATTTGATTGGTGAGGTAACAATCAAACCACTTTAAGGCAGTGTTGTTTACCCCAATGCTGCTCAAGACATTAAGTAGAATATGATGATCCACCGTATCGAAGGCCTTGCTAAGATCTAGGCATAGATGTATTGCTTAGTATCCAGGGTGGTTTGCCATTCATTGGACACTTTGGCAAGGGCTGATACAGTACTGTGCTTGGGCCTAAATCCCGACTGGGCGGAGTTTAGGATGTTTTCGGTGTCAAGGAACTCTCTGAGTTGAGAGTTAACAATTTTTTCCAGGGTCTTTGATAGGATTGGGAGAAGTGAAATCAGGCGGTAGTTGTTCAGGTCAGTTGGGTCACCAGATTTAAAAAGAGGAATAATGTGAGCTATTTTCTAAAGTGGTAGCAACTCACCCTGAGCCAAGGAACTATTAAAAAGGTGAACAATTGAAGCTGCCAGGTGATAGCAGCCAAGTTTCAAGAAGAATGGTTCTAAGAGGTCAGCACTAGCACACGTTTTAGTGTCCAAGAGTAGCAGGAGGCCCTCCACCTATTTAAAGGTTACTGGATGAAAGCTAATGGAGGAGCGCCTCGGGATAGCTGTGGTGACAGGGCTAGGGCCATCATTGTCATCGCTGCGGACACTCACTTTACTAGCGGGTGAGGCATCAAATGCAAGGCCTGCTGTAGCAAAGTGGCTATTTAGCTTTTCTAGGATGTCCACCCTGTCCATGTAGGAAACATCTCCTACCACAATCTTGGCAGGCAAAGGTGAGGCTGACGAGTGACCTACTACCTCTCTAAGAACTTTCCAGAATTTAGTGGAACAATTTTTATTTTCTTCAAGAGCGGACTGGAAATAACAGGATTTTTAAGTTCTAAAAAGTTTGGTGCAGGCATTTCTGGCAGCCCGAAAGGCCAGCCAGTCAGAATGCAATTTTGTTTTCCATGCCCTTTTCCTCAATACATCCCTGTTCCTCAGAGCTTTCTTTAGGGTGGGTGTAAACCAGTCAGGTGACCTTTTCCTGGATTTGATTTTTCTATGCGGTGCATGTTTATCAGTCAGCTTCAGTACCAGGTTTTGGAAGATATTATAGACTTCTGAGACAGAGGGTGCCAGATAAAAATCTTGCCAGTTAATATCCCCTAGATCTGCCAGGAAGGCAGGTTGGCAGAAGTGTTTTAGACTCCGTTTTAGTTTAAAAGTGAAGGTAGAAGGCTGGTAAGGGGAGCTTCTAATACAAACAGTAGCACAGTGGTCACTCAGGTCGCTGTGGAAAACTCATGTGTGAGAGATATTGTGTGGCTTGTTAACCAGCATAAGATCCAGTAATGAGCTGCGGTCAGGGGATTTCTTGTCAGGACAAGTATTCTCTGGGGTAATCTGGGTTAGGCCACGCTCATCGCAGAACTCCTTAATTTTGTTGGAACAGGCATCAGTCCAACTGAGATTAGAGTCCCCCATTATTATGCATTCAGAGTTTGCTTTTTCCAACAGGGAGTGAAGGTGACCCAGTATGCCAAACCCCCACAGAAGGGGGCCTATAACAAACAGATATTAAGAGGGCCTCTCCAGAAGATAAGGTCAATTTCACAGCTAGGCAGTCAAATTCATTTGTATAGAGGTGCAAACAATATCAGAGACAGAAAGATTGGTTTTGATATAGACGGCAACTCCACCGCCCCATGTCAGCCTGTCGCACCTGAATAAATTATAACCGTGGATATTAACAGTTTTGTCGGGAATGTTGTTCGTGAGCCATGTTTCTGAAAATATAGCGATATCTGGAGCTATGTGTAGTACCCAGGCTTGGACCATGTCGAATTTTTTAGGTAAGCTACGGATATTCATATGTAGAAAGCTGAGACCTTTTAGCAGAGTGAGGTCCGAGGGTACATCTATAAAAAGGGGTGGACCAGGGTTCAATTCCACACTTGCTGAGCAGAGTAGAAGAAGAACTAATAGTTTCCTAAGGCAGTTTATAATTGTTTTTAACACGTGTTTATTCCGACGTTTAGTGTGCAAGGTTTTGCAGTTTGCATTGCTGTGGGTAGCAAAACAACGAGAGAGGGCAGGGCATAGATTGCCACTCTAACTGGGAGGAGGAATGATAAGTGGGTATGGATGGAAGATCTGGGCTGGAGGGGAGATACAGTGAGTGTGTGGAGGTTAGTACCTTTGGAGTAGGACAGATAGTGAGCTAACACCGTGCCATGTAGCTCTTGGTACTTGGGCATGTCTTGCAGGACTATATTCTCTGTACATTTAACAATGAGGTCATAAGTGAGGAGTAGGAAGTAGCTGAGGACAAGAATAGTTGTCAGTGGAGCCATTAGATTAGAGGTGAAGCAGTAGGCAGGGAGGACAGGCATGTGGTGCCAGTCAAGTACAGGGGGAGGAGTATCTCTTTAAGAGGGGAAGCGGCTTATAACCTACTCCAACACAGTCTGGCTGTGACCTAAAAAGGAAGATATCTTTAAAAGGAAGACGGGACAAGTGTTAGGCCTAATAGCTGCACTCTGTATCTTTAAGTGTAGTTAGCATACACATGTAGCATACATACAAGTGTAGCATACATCACATGCTTGCCTGACACATTTCAGAAAATACCATTCTTTTATCAGAGGCCTATACTTAGTGCCCCGTGAAATTATTTTTATTTTTTATAATTTTATTTTTATTTTTCTGCAATTTCTTATCTCTTTTTATTCATTGTAAATGTAGTTTTATTTCTTGTTATCACAGTTACATTTATAAAGTACCTCAAAATAACCTTAAACACACTAGAAATCACAATCCTAGTATACTAGATTGTATTAATAAGCATTATGCAATGTTCTTGAAAGATTTTGAGAATCAAACAATTCTGCTGTCACTTCCTTGTGGACCGTCTCTGTGGTAATAACAGAGCCTAAACAACAACTACTACAAGCATTTATTTAGTTTTTGCCCCCAAAGCAAGCAATTTATTAGCCTTTTTCATGAGCTCGTTTTCATTTTATTTCTTTTTTTATACCTTGAACTTCTTGTTATTTCTGGTTATTTCTTATTTGAGGAAAAACACGAGTCAGTGCCTATATTCTATACTATCTTTTGTTTTAATTTTTAATTTCTTCAAAATGGAACTGAATAATTCATGTAAACAGTTTGCTTCTCAAAAGAAAGCTAAGGCAAGGAGTAAATCTTTAAGGCTCTGAGCTGCAAATCTGGTGAAATCCAGCAGACCAGACCTGGATTTGAATCCCACAGCTTCCACTTGCATACTGTGTGACCCTGAGCAAGTCACTTAACGTCTTGTGCTCCCAGGTCGCTCCTGTAAAAAAGCTTTCAGCTTAGTGTGCTATACATGGTTAAAAAACAACTAAATAAAAAAATAAATCTTTAAAATGGCTGACATCAGTGGCCAGATATTCAAAACTTAACCCAGGCACTAAGGGGTGTTCACCCCTTCTGACTGAGTTTTGTGCCCGATTGTTGAATGGGGTCTATATTCAGACATCCTCACAGTGTGGACAAAACCTGTTAGCAGCCAAGCGATAAGTTACCATTGTGCCCATGCAAATGAGAGAATCATCTCCTGAATACAGATACAGTAGGAAATTGCAAGTTTGCATATACAGTAAGTGCTATCTGAATGGATGCAAGTTACTGCCTTTGCAAATCCTGGCTTAATGGGGTGCAAGGTCCTGATGGCGGGTACAGGTACTGCAATTGTCCTCCCCAACTCCAACTGCTCTAACCCTGACCCCTGTATACAATGGATGCCCTGGTGTCTAGTGGTACCACTTACCTTCCAATCACTGGCTGCCATGTAATTGAAACTGTCCCTGGCATTTAGTGACACCCCCCATCCACCAACTGCTGGCTGCTCTGGTATTGACACAGTTCCTGGTGTCTAGTGGCATCACCCACCCCCTGTTCCCTGTCCCCATAAGTGCTTTAGTATTCTCTGGTGTCTAGTGGCACCCCTATCCTCTGATTCCTGTTCCCATAAGTGGTTCAGTATTCCCTGGTGTCTAGTGGCCCCCCCCTTCGTTTTGCCACAGTGTCTAGTGGCACCCCCTGCCCTCCAATCCCCATCCCTGAGAGATCATTTTATCCCTGTATGGGACACTAGCGAGAACTCACCTTGACTACTGTATCCTATTCTGGAGGCCCCATCTGAGAAAGGATATAGACAGGGTGGAGGCAGTGCAGAGAAGGGCAACTAAACTGGTGCAGGGCCTGCATGGGAAGACATATGGGGAAAGAATAAAGGAGTTAAGTATTTATTCCCTGTAGGCCAGGGGAAAGAGAGGGGAGACATGATAGAGACATTCAAATGCCTCACTGGTATAAACAGAGTACAGGAGAGGAGCATCTTCCAAAGTAAGAGGTGCTCAAAGACAAGGGGCACAGTATAAAGTTGGAAGGTGTATGGCTCAGGGGTAACATGAAAAAGTATTTTTTCAGGGAGAGGGTGGTGGATGCTTGGAATAGCCTCTCAGAGGAGGTGGGTGGGCTAATACAGTCATAGGGATTAAGAATGAGTGGTACAGACACAGGCGTATTATGGCAGCAAGAGGAGTCTGTTCCAGAGTTGAGTTTGGGCATTGGGCCTCATAATATGTAAAGATTATAGGGAAAACTGGGTGGGCCAAGTGGTCCTTATCTGCCAACAACTTCTATGTGTTATGCACTGATGTCTAATGGTACCCACCCACCCACCCACTTATCGCCCACTGCCATAATTGTGCCAATTTGCCCTGGTGTCCAGTAGTCTCCTACTTATTGAGCACACTATCCAGTGTCACCCATTGCACTGGTTGCTAGTGGACCCCCACCCCACCACCTGCACCAAGCACACCACTCATCTGCACCCCCCGTACCTCAGAGCCCAGTGCTGCATGCATGGCTGAACCTAAGACCTTCAACTCACAGCAACTAACTTGTGCAGGAGTTGATGGTGTTTCTGCTGGAGACAATCAGTGGTACTACACATACTGGATCTATGTTATCACTGTAGTGAAATAGGCCACTCTGGGGTTCAGGGGTAGAACATCCCATTACCACTGCAGCCCTCCTCTTATGAAGTCTGCCTGCTACCATATGGAATGACATTGGAATGCATGTACTGCCTCCTCTCATGTAACCCTGTAGGGTGCCCTAACCTTGACTCAGGCAAATACCTGCTGCCTACGATTCTAAAACTTGGTGTGTTCCTTACTGTAACTCTGTCAAAAAAGCGTATTATTATATTACCATTGTGTACTGTAACTCTGTCTAAGCATGTACTATGGTAACCCTGTCTAAACATATACTACTGTCCTGCTCTACATTTTGTCCTTGTAATTGACGCGGAACCGAAAATTGAGCAACCACTCACTGGTGTACGCCAAGGTTTCAATAAATAAATAAAACTGTAGATGGAGCACATGTACTGTCTACTGTAGATAGTACACATGTTCCCTCTACAGTACACAGTACGTGCATTCCCTGTCATTCCATATGGCAGTCAGTCAAGGTGGTGGGAGGAGTGCTGTGCCAGTCCACATATCAGATCCCACACACACCACCGGACTAGTGGCAATAGGATGTTCTGTTGCTGAGCCCAAGGGGTAGCCCATTTCGCTATAGCACTAAGGTAAATCCAACATGTGTAGCACTACAACCACCTGTCTATAGCAGAAACACCATCAACTCCTGTACAGGACAGCTCCTGTGGGTTAAAGTTCTTATGTTCAGTCTTGCACCTGGCAATGGACTCTGAGGTATAGGGAGGGGTGGACAGGAGGTATACTCAGTCCTGGTGGTGGGGTGGGGAGTCCTCTAGCCACCAGGGCAATAGGTAGCATGGGGATGGTGCGCAGTAGGAGGGACCACTGGACACCAGGGCAAACCAACACTATTATAGTGGCAGGCAATCAGTGGGTGGGGAGTGCCACTAGACACCAGGGAATGACAACACAAATATGTGAAAGGATGACTGGAGGTTGGAGGTGCCACTATATGCCAAAGAATAATGAACCACTTACAGGGACTGAGATTGGTGGGTGGGGGGTGCCACTACACACCAGGGCATAACAAAACCATTATGGGGATTGTGATCAGAGAGTGGGCAGGTACCACTAGATACTAGGGACAGCTTGAATAACAATGCAGCTGGCAATCAGAGGGTGGGGTGCCACTAGACATGAGGGACACCATCTGTACCATGGCAGCCAGCAATCAGAGAGTGAAAGGTGTCACTAGACCTCAGGGAATATCTAAACACTTTGGAAACACAAGGAAAAGGCTCATGCCCAGGTGGTGCAGAAGATTAGGTGCAAGGGGCAGGTAGGAAAAAGCAATTATCCCCTGCACACAAAGAATATACTGCTGCCATGCATTATTGAAAAAGTAGAAAAACTTTATTAGTGCATTTAATACAAGCATGTCACTGAAGCATAAAATAGCTGAAATCACCAGTCACCCTGTTGCTTCAACAATAGTCTTCATCATGGACAAAGATTATTGTTGAAGCTTCAGGGTGACTGGTGATTTCAACTATTTTATGCTTCACCACTATGCTTGTATTAAATGCTCTAATAAAATGTTTCTGCTTTTTCAGTAATGCATGATAGCAGCACATTCTTTGTATGCAGGGTCTAAATGCTTTTTACACAATATCTAAGCACTTACAGTGCCAGGGATTGGATGCGGGAGTTACCACTACACACCAAGGAATCTCTTGTCAGGTATGGGACAGGGTTTAGAGGGTAGTGGGTACCACTAGAGACCAGGGAGATCATTTCTTTTGAGTTGCTCAGCATTCAGGGTGTGGGGAGCCACTTGTCACCATGTGTGATGTGGCAGGTGGCCACAGGAGGGGCACAAACCTGCCACCACGTCCCATGCAAATGATCCCATAATAAGCATGTGTATGGCCTTTAGTGCCTTGGATACTCCATGGGCTCATTTGCATGCTGCCAGCTGAATATCGCACTGGGGGCTCCTGATGCTGTCAGGGCTGGGGGCCCAGTTTCCTCCATTTCATTATGGGCTGTATACAGCCCAGATACCTGTCAGGACAGCACTACTTGACATTGTGCTACCGTAAAATGGCTCTATATTCAGTTGGATAGCACCAGTGTTCTATCCGACTGCATATCACATCATCAGGGTCATGGACAAGGGCAAGCGCAGTGCAAACCTTTGCAGGTCACTTTTGAACATTACTTAATATCTTACCACAGAACTTAAACAGATGATGAGACTGTGAGATTCTAAATTGACACTATGTGTGAAAACTGGGGATTTAATGCATGTAACTGAATTTAGGCAGTTAAGAGATAAGTGTAAAAACACATTATTCAGGATAAAGATTTTATTTATTTATTTATTATTTGTTTCATTATTCGGATTTCACCTTTGAGCACAAATGTTCATTGGCAAAGGTTCCACATCTGAAACAAGAAGATGATACACAAAACAGTAATCGCGAGTTCATAACAGTTAGTAATACAGAAACAGCAGCTCACATGGAGTGTAGTCAGCAGAACAAACCAGCAGCTCAAGTAGAGCATTGTTAGCAGAATACAGCAGAACACATGATTAAGATTTGGGCTAATACAGAAACTAATACACAGCAGCTCCAGGGGAGCATAATCAGCAGTAAGCTTTGGAAGCCCTAGGTACCTCTATGAATACAAAACAGTTCATGAGCAATGGGGAGATAAGAAGAGCCTAGGAGACGACATTAGCTGTAGTAGGTGCATTTGCAGATTTTATTGAGTTCAGTTCTCAGTGCTTTTTTGAACTGGGCAATTTTAAGGAGTCCTACAAGAGTTTCAGGCAAATTTTGAGCCATAGAGATGCCCTTACTGCAAAGGAGCGCTTGCCTAGGCTAGTTTTATGGAAAGGTATTTCTAGGACATTCCTAGACATTCTCCTGGTAGTGTGTTGGTTCTAAATTGGGTGGAAAAAAATTATAAATCACTAATGGTGTAAGGCCCAGTAGTGTTTTTATTGCATGCAGACTTGCCTGCTATCTTAGCCTTTCATAGAGGGGGAGTAAGTTACAGTATAAAGGTAGCAGGAACTGTATGGACAAGCAGGTCAGCCCCAAGTGCAAAACTACAAACATTAGTATACAGTTGCATGAAAGAATGCTGGACTATGATTAGTCCATCTGGGACTGGACCCAGGATGTTATCCCAGCATAAAATCCCAGGTCTAGTCCCAGATCACAACCGCATTAAAAATGAAAGAAAAGAAAAAACAGTCAGCAGCTGCCCCTTGATTCCCGCTCCTCAGCCGACATGATGCTAGAGTTCTGATCATCTACACGTTACATCCAGAGCCATCACATGGATTCACACACTACTTCCAGAGTCATCACATGTTCCCCAAACAACATTGCCTTATACTATTTTTTAAAAAAGAAAACAAAACAAAAAACACAATGGAAGCTGTCTTCCCAATCGGCTTCAGACCACTCTTCTGCTCCTTGCCTGCTGCCCCCCTCACCAACACCACCAAGGGCTACACTTCCTGCTTCCTACGTTACCATGACCTTTAACTTTGTTCCTCTTTTATTTAAAATAGAGAAATAAATAAAGTGTAAAACAACACTGGATACCACTCAAAAGTGAGCTGAGCAAGAGTGTGAACTATGGTGCCTTTCAACAGTCAGCACGTACCCATTGAAGAAACGCTCGCTCGCGGCTCAGCTTGTCTTCTTTCTCCATTTCTTTTCTTTATGGACAGAAAAGCAGCTACAGAAAAACAGTAAATGAAAAACATTACATCATGCCAGTACCAAAGGGAAGGCAACTATTAGACAGCCACAACAGACAGACGGACAGAATAGCACCTCCAGCTGGACAAAGACTATAAGACACTACTTTTCAAATCAATATCCTTACAAAAATACAATTAAAACAGGTTTTTAATGGTTCCATGTCATAATAGCGACTGCAAAACAGTGATCACTATTATGGTGAGTGAGTATTGCTGAAAAGCAAATTGGCGATATACACTTTAAAGCAACCCGAGTTCCAGATGTCAAAAAAGTGTTTTTGCAGGGGGCTTTGCCCCCCGCACTCCCCTAAAGTAGGATTCTCAACTCCAGGGGGGTGCATGTCAGGGAAGGAGCAAAATCTGGATCTCGCAAAAATTTTAGTGCCGCAGCTCTGGAAAATGTAACCTGCTTCCAGTCTCGAACCCAGTACCTGCTCTTCCAGAGCTATCCTCCCAAACCACCATGCCACATGGCTAGCTCAGTGGCAGTAGGTACAACAGTACCTGAAAACCCATTCCCTGTCCCGCCTCTTCCCATTGCCATTCCTCCCTTCCATTTTCCCTTCCTCCTGGTTGCTATCCCATACCCTTTCTATTCTGCAGGGTAGCCCACAATAAAAATGCCCAAAATTATTTGCTATATTTCTAGTCGCACATTTTGGGTTGATCTTATGACGTGATACCTTTTTAACTATTTTTCTAATCTAAATATAAATAAGCCATTGTATAATAGGAATAATTCCCGATAGGGTGGGTGTTATGCTGGGATAACATCCCTTCTCGGGTGTTGGATGTCCTCACCCAAGAAGGGATGTTGTCCCAGCATAATACCTACCCTGTCGGGCATTATATCTTTATTAATCACTACCCTAACTCTGTTAAGCACGGAGTCACTAGCTGCTACATAGACTGAGAGGTTGTAGTCCAGTAGTCCAAGATCAGTAGGACCATGCAGGATACTATAAGATGCCTGGCTTTGGTGGTGAGGTTCAAGTGGTTCCTGAACAGTGCACCTAATCAAAGTACTATTGTACTTTGCAGAACACTATCATTAAAGCTATTGCAATTTCTGGGAAGGGATAAATAAACTTTCTGGTAATAAATGAAAAGTGGTAATCAAATCTTTGGATATTGAAGGCTTACTTTGCTCTGATCCCACAAGAGTAGCTGTCTATTGCAGTACAATGGTTACTTTATTGTGTTATTAAAAAATAGCTACTGCTTCACCTAAAACTACATTTAGTTATGACTGGGTCAGCAAGGGCTTGGTTGAGACTGGTGGAGCTCTTTTCTATTTTAAGAGGACCTTGGTCTCAATCTGCTCAAAATACCTAAAAAAATTGAAGCTTAAGGCTCGAATGGGACCAGGCAGTATATACATGAAGTTTTTTGGCATTGCCTTAGAACAATTGGTGCTACCAATAACAAAACTATTTTCACTGCTGTATCAAGACGCTACATCTATAGGGAAACATGCACATGCTATACCTGTTTATAGAAGTGTGATAAAAGAAGTTAGTAATTATTTTATAGGCCTATCTTTGCCATTTTCTCAACTGTCCAAGGTCTTAGGGAGAGAATACTATATGATCAGTTCATTAACTACTTATAACAAAAATGTGAATTTGCAGACTGTTTAAAAACGTTTTTTGTTTACAAAATTTCATATTACTGTTGCAACACTTTCTGAATTTACGAATTGTGTTCATAAGGCCTTGAACAGTGGAGAAAGGGTAGGCGCTACCTACATTGACTTAGTTAACTGTGATTTGTTACTGACTAAGCTGAGTAATTTGAGTTTCTCTGGTTCAGTTGTGGATTCTTTGGCATCTATGCAATTGAGAGAGAGGGTTTAACAAGTAAAAATTCATAGTCTGTTTTCTTCTGCACTTCTGGTGAAATTATAGTTTTCATAGTATATTACAAGTCTATAGGTGTTAGTCTTTTGCTGACTTGCCACATATCAGTGGAAAACCCTATCAATATTCATGGAGTCATTTAGCTCTTTTTTTAATTGATTCAATGACTTAGGCAAGGCAAGGCAAATTTTATTTAAAAAAGACGCCCATCCCGGAGGCTCTGGGCGCTGTACATCGATCAGATAAAAACAACACAACACAATAACAATCAATAAAATATACAACTCCAAACAATTAAAGCATAATTTACTACATAATTTGTTTCATTCTCTGAAACTAAAATAAACCTTAAAAATTAGACAATATAAGCTATAAAACATAGTCAAGGAATGCCTGATCGTATAAAAATGTCTTGAGTTGGGCCTTAAAAACCTCAACAGACGGGGCCTCCCTAACAACTAAATGAAGCGAATTCCACAGGACGGGAGCGGCGACACTAAATGTTCTGTCGCCTGCAGTTCTTAATCTCGTCCTGGGAATTGCAAGGAGGCCCTGAGAAGAGGAATGTAGGGAACGGACCGAGACAGCAGGTGTAAGAAGGTCATTCAGGTAGCCAGGGTCCGGGCCATGTAGGACCTTAAAGGTGAGCAAACCCACCTTAAAGAGGACCCTCCACCTAACCGGCAGCCAGTGCAGATGACGCAGCACCGGGGTAATATGACAGTATTTAGATTGTTCTGTGAACAACCTCGCCGCCACATTCTGCACCAACTGCAGTCGGCGCAGGGTGCCCCCAGAGACCCTGAGATAGAGTGCATTACAGTAGTCAAGCCTGGACGTCACAAAGCATGCACCAAAGTGGGGAGGTCCAGAGGTGGAACTAAGGGCTTGATTCTGGCAATATTCCTCAGATGATAAAAACTAGTACGTACAATGGAAGACACCTGAAATTCAAGTGTCAAACCGCTGTCAAGAATAACACCCAGATCACGCACCCTAGAGGAGACCTTCAATGGTACAGAGCCAAGGCAAAGTCCTGTCTCTGCACCAGAGGCCAACCTATCACGTCCTCTGTTCGGCTCAACCACCAGTACCTCCGTCTTACTGGGGTTAAGTCACAATCAGGTGGAGGCCATCCAGTCATTGATTTCAGCAAGGCAGCTGTTAAGCACTTCTACTGCACAAGATGTTCCAGAGGCAAAGGAAAAGTACAGCTGGGTATCATCAACATAGCAGTGAAAACCCAAGCTGTACTTCCTAATGAGCTCTCCCAGGGGTAGCATGTACACAGCAAACAACATCGGTGACAAGACCAAACCCTGGGGAACTCCGCACAACAGGTGGTCAGGGGAGGAATGGAAATTCCCCATCACTACCCTCTGCCTCCTGTTGGATAAAAAGGACTCAAACCAGTGGATGACAAAGCCAGCGAGTCCACAGAATTCCCTTAGGTGGTCAAGTAACACTTGATGGTCCACCGTGTCAAATGCTGAGGAGAGATCGAGGAGAACAAGAATTGTCCCCTTCCCTCAATCTCTAGCCCTAAGGAGGTCATTGTGCACCTGAACTAGTGCAGTTTCTGTGCTATGCCTTGCACGGAATCCAGACTGGAGCAGTTCATAAAGATTATGGGCCACAAGATGCTCCTCAAGCTGAAGCGCCACCACCTTCTCAACAATCTTACCTAAAAATGGAAGATTGGAGATAGGACGGTAATTTGCCTTGACGACAGGGTCCAAAGATGTTTTTTTCAGAAAGGGCCTCACCAATGCCTCCTTCAAGACATCAGGAAAGACCCCCTCTGACAGGGAACACCAGACAATCAAGGTAAACACCGGGCCAACAGAGTCAACACATCTCATTAAGAAACGGGTTGGCACCGGGTCCAGTTCACAAAAGGTGTGCCGAAGCTTGGAGGCCATCTCAATGACCTCAGCCACCTCCACCAGTCTAAACTCACCCCAGACAGACAGAGTGCTCTTTGGAAACCTATGGCGACCACTGTCGGCCAGATTCTGGTCCACTGGCTGAACCCCGTGCCTGATGGCAGACACCCTGTCCAAGAAGAACTGAGCAAACCCATTGCACAATGCATTCAAAAAAGTTACCTTCAGCTGTAGACAGGCAGGGTGAAGAAGCCTGTCCACAGTCTGAAAGAGCACTATTGGTCAGTTCCTCCTGGCAGCAATCTCCCTGGACAAGAATTCTGCCTTCTTACAGTTGATTGCCCCCTGGTATGCACCATAGATGTCAGCGTGGCTCAGTTGGTATCACATCTGCCTCTGGACCAGAAGGTCGTGGGTTCTCGTCCCACACCGGGATTGGACTTGCACCTAAAAATCGCTGGCATCTGAGTACAGTATTGGGGGGTGTTGTACTGCTGGGGTGTGCCGTCCTTTGGATGAGATGTTAAACCGAGGTCCCTTCTGCCCATCCTGGTGTTGTCCTGATGGGTGTCCAGGTGGAAGTAAAAGAACCCAGGGCACTGTTCACAAAGAGTAGGGAACATTCCCGGTGTCCTGGCCAACATTCCCCTTCCCATAAACTGGTTCATGCAATTATCCAGGCTGTGTGTGGGTGATGATGTGCGATATGGCCACCACCACACATTCAGTCACTTCACTACCAGTCTAGCATTGCTTGTAAAGCACTTTGGATGTATGAAAAGTGCTATATAAATGCTGATTCTTCTTCTTCTTCTTCATAGTGCATACGCAGGGCCAGTTTGTCTACCCCCAGGCCAGACTTCCACCAGCAGTGCTCTAATATCCGACCCAATGTCTTCATCTCCTAGAGCTCCCCATCAAACCAAGGGGACCTCAAGTGAGAAGACCTGGGTCATACATGGACTGGTGCAAGGGAGTCAAGCGCACCAGAAAGCGCCTTATTATAGGCGCCCACTACTGCGCACACACACCCCCATGCATTGTCCACACTAGATAGGTCAGCCACTGCCAAAAAACCCTCAGGGGTAAGCCCCCTCAAAGGGCGGTAGCTGACCATCTTTGCAGGGGGAGGGCTACCGAGGGGGGCCCCGAACCGGAACTTCACTGTGCAAGGATCGGACCAAACAACCCTATCAACTCTGAGACTATTTATCTCAAGCCCCAGCAACAACACTAAATCCAACATGTGGCCACCCTGATGAGTCACGGAAGACACTCCCTGCACGAAGCCCAGAGATGACATCATCTGGAGGAAATTATGACCCAGCCGAGAAGATTCATCCTTGGCCTAAACATTGAAGTCCCCCAGCACTAAACATCTGGGGGCCTCCAATGTTTCACCGACGATGAAATTGGCTACTTCCTGCAGGAAATCTCCCATCGCCCCAGCAGGGCGATAAATCAGGAGGACCAAGCAACCTGCGCCTGGCCCCCACGGATGGCCACACACTCAAATGAATGTGGTGCTCTCACTGGGTGCACGGTGAAGCCCAGCTCAGATCTAAAACAGATGGCTACCCCCTCCACCCCTGCGTTCCACTCTGGGGCAGTGCACTACAGTATACCCAGATGGGATGGCAGCCTCTAACACTGGGTCGGCATCATCACCAATCCAGGTCTCCGTAATGCAAGCTAGATCGGCCAGAGAAACCAAGTCCTCTATAATTGCAGTCTTGTTTCTGACCGGTCTGGCATTGCAAAGCACCACCCTCAGGGGATTAGTGGACAATGCAGCCCTTCTGGCTACCTCCCCACTCAGTATGGTGGGAACCCTGGTGACAGGAACTAAACACGTCGGGCCTTTCCCCAAGTCTGGTCTAATCCCAGGGCACCTTCTGCACCCCACCACCTTGATCCTACCACCCATAGTGCAAGGGGCACCCAGCCCCAATCGAATCCTAAAACTCCTCCCAATTCCAACCTCCCTACAGCGCCTAGCTGTAGTATCTGATACTGGGGGACTGAAAAAGGGCCGAAGATCAAACAGCCAGGATGCCCCATACACTATCCAGGCCCAACCCAGGTCTACATGCATTCCCAGACACATCCTCCCCAATTACGTAATCCCAAAAAAAAAAAACTCAATCAGACACAAAAACCACACACACACACACACACACACACACACTCTCAAAACACACAAAAACACAAATCAAATCACCAATAAACCCCCCGAAACAACCCCTTAAAACAAAACTCCAGATAAGATCTTCAAAAAGAATTCAAGAAACAAACTGCAAATTGTATAAAAAATGCCAGTACTCAGAATGGCACAGTCACTTTATATTCAAAATTTCCAAAGTCTTTTGGCAGTCCATTCCCAAGATACAGTCCGAAATATAATCCTCAAGAAGCCCCAGCACCGCTCTCACCAGCCGCTGGGACCTCTAGGAAGATCCTAGAAATTTCTTAGGCCCCCCAGTCGATAAGTCCAGAGGGGCCCAAGTCCCGAAAAGCAGTCCGCAGATGAGTATCCCAAATGGCACTCTCACTGCCAATAGGAAGATCTTTCAACAGTCATTAAAACCACAGAGGTTCTCTCACTGCCTCTGAAGTAAAAATTCAATTCAAATGCAGCAAATAAATTCCCAATAAGTTATTTATTTGGAGATCGAATCTTGCTTTCGGAATTTCAGGGCAGAAGGAAAAAAAACCCTCCACCACTCACCCCAAGAGGGAAATACCCCGTGCTAAGGAGCCACGACTATGGTCCCCAGCTGGAGACCGCTAAAAAGAAGACTCCCCCTAGAGACCTGGAGGCCGCCGATAGCACATCCACTCTTCATTAGACATGCATCGGCACCCCCTCGTAGCGGCCCCAACGCACACACAGGCACCCCTCAAAGGACGAGTAGGAAGAGGAATACTGAGTGCCCAAATCATCCTCAATTCAATGAAGCATTGCAAGTCCACTGATTAAAAGCAGCGTGGTTGAACATACAAAATAAACTCGCCAACATAACATGCCAGCAGTACCTTGAAGGAACTCACAAAAACTACTGTCCAACAACCACAAGGTACTTATCTCCCAGTGTGACCCCTCAATACTTGTCCTCCTCAGATGAAATGTCTTCCCGGTTCACTTTCTGGGCTAAACACAAATGTCCAGGTCCAAAAACCGATCCTCTCCTCCTTGGTCCCACCAGTCCATCAGCGATACAGCAGCAGCACCCCAAACAAGGCGCACAGTCTGATAAGGAGCAGAAACTGCAACGCACGCCCACCTGACACACCAAACACCTGAGCGGGACTGTAGATCAAGTCATGCCTGCCCTCCAAGTCCATACAACCGGCACTGCTCTCCCCGGTCTCCCGATCCACCGACAGGACCACAGCAGCCTCCAGACTCAATAACAATCCAAAACGGGGCTCGATAACATTTTCGGTGACAGCTTCAATATAGGACCAATATCCAGGACCAAGACTAAGCAAATAAAAGCAAACTGCTAAACTGCACTGCAAATAAACACAAACTGCCAAATAAATAAAACGGGATTAAAACTCAGCAAAAATGGAATAAAATGGAATAAAACTGTACAAAAGAAAACTATGCAGGCGGTCAGCCCAGCGTGGCCGCCATCTTGTTCTCCTCCACGTAAGGAGCCAACTCTGACAAGGTGAGTCAGCCCTTGGCCCTCCCTTGTCACTTTTACAGGACCTAAAAGGATTTTGCCATGGGCTCTAGCAGGAGCCTAAGCAGGATTTGGACTACTTGCTCAGGTAAGAGATTCCAGGTTCTAACAACCCTTTGACGAAACCAATGACTTCTCTTGTTGGTTTTACATATTTCACCCCTAAGTTGCTTCTCATGAGATCTTGTTTCCTTACTACCATAATTTCTACACTGACCGGATGTTGTCCATAAGTTTTCGTCCGTGAAATGCCCTGTAAACAAAGAATAAGTCCCCCCTTTGTTTTCTGTATGTTACTGAATAAAGACCGAGTGTTTATAGCCTGTCTTTGTAAGCACACTTTGCAATCCATGAATTTGTTTGATTATTTTCCTCTGCACCCTTTCTATTAGTTTTACACTCCCTGTGTTATATACTGATACAGCAGGTGCACAATACAGTATAACCCCAATTATCCAAAACCCTATTATCCGAATCTCTGGGTTATCTGAAAGTAGGTTATGTCCCCCACCATAATGCGATATTGTAGCGTTTACTCTGGCTAACACAGTCATTAAAAAGATTGTTGCTCACTTGTTTACTTAAGCAGCATAATTAATCATTGCAGGGTTTAACGTGCTCATTTGCCGCATTCCTCACACTTAGTAGCACTTTGTTGTTCCACGTTCAGTTGAAGTTAATTGAACTAACCTGGCTTTGTAACGATCTGGTTCTCTTAATGCAAGGGAACTGCTTCTCTCATTCATTCATTCGTTCATTCATGTGATGGCTGGCAAGCTCAAACGCTGTGTGCTCCACATTGAACAAAAGCTCTGCGTTCTTGAATGCCTGGACAGTGGAGAAAAGATTGTTTCTATCGCCCAAAAATTTAACATAGGAATTGCTACTGTGTGCGATATCAGGACTGCATGAGATAAAATACGGGAGTATGCTGCTACCATGGATTGTCCTGAGTCAAACAGCAAACGAAAAAGCATGAAGGGGAGTAAGGACGAGGTGTTGGACAAGGCGCTTTATCTATGGTTCGTCCAGAACAGGGTGAAAGGAATCCCGATATCAGGGCCAATTATGAAACAAAAGGCAATAGCATTCCATAATGATATTAATGTGCAAGATGATATGTTCAGTGCCAGCGAGGTTTGGTTAAATCGCTTCAAAAAGCGGCACGGAATATGCCAGCTTTCTGTAGCTGTTGAACTGTTATCTGCTGCAAATGACAGCATTGCACCTTTCAGACAGAAACTGTGTGATCTCATGTTTGCTGAACAACTTACTGCAACCCAGATTTATAATGCAGATGAGACAGGAGCATATTGGAAGATGTTGCCAGAGAAAACTTTAGCTGCATGGTCTGAGAAATGTGCCCCCGGATTTAAAAAAACAAAAAGAAAGACTAACTGTCCTGGGCTGCTGTAATGCCACAGGAACACACTGTTTAAAGTTTTAGTGATGGGTAAATCTATGCGACCAAGATGTTTCAAGCACACCAATATGCTGAGTCTGCCTGTGACTTATACAGCTCAATCCAATGCATGGATGAAAGCTGCCATATTTAAACAGTGGTTCCACACAGATTTTGTTCCCACAGTTCGAGCACACCTACGGTCAGTTAACCTTCAGCAAAGGGCTATTTTACTCATCTATAACGCTGGTGCACATCCCGATCTTGACCAACTGACCTCTGCAGATGGAGCCGTGCGTTGCATTTTTCTCCCTGCGAACACAACATCAAAGCTGTAGCCCATGGACCAGGGCATATTGGCCACACTAAAAAAGTTATACAGAGGCAAACTACTGGCTACAGTTCTGGCTGATGAAAATGACCAGCTTACTCTCACCGACGCAATAAAAAAATTAACAATCAAGGATGCATGTTACCTTTTAGGTGAAGCTTGGTCAGAGATCAGACAGGAAACAATAAAGCATTGCTGGGATAAATCAGAAGTTCTAACTGAGCCAAAAGTGCAATCTGCCGAACCACTTGTTGTACCACAAGAAGAAGAAGCCAACGAGGCACTTCTACAGATTGCCCAGCAAACAAATTGTACATTAGAGGCAGTGCACGAATGGTTGAAATGTGATGCTGAAGATGACGGCTTATGACGAATTGGCGTACCTAAGATATCGCTGTAATCGCCTTTTCAGAACCCAGATGTCATGGGTGCCACAGCAGAGGAGGAGGAGGACACCGGGGAGCAGGGAAACTCAGCTGTTCAGATACCAACCACATCAGAAGTGGTTGATGCATTTGCAAAATGTATTTTGTGGCTTGAAAACCAAGACAGCACTGACTACCTACACACTCTGCTACTGCGAAAACTGAAATTACAAGCTGCAGAAAAGTTAAACAAAGCAAAGAAGCAGAGTGCCATAACACAATTTTTTACAGTGATGTAGACTTACAACTTTTCACGTTGCACTAACATTTACAGTACTGTATCTGACATTAGCTCTTTCTTCTCTGTGCCGCAATACAGTACAGTACTGCAATGCACTTTAATTACTGTTCAGCAATTTCAGCATCGTATTACAGTATTGATGCATTATTCACTGCTTTTTTAAATTGTACTGCAATGCACTTTAATTGTCTGCACTGTTCTGCATCATATTATTGATGCATTACACTGTATTAAAAACATAACATAACTTATACCAAACAGCCTTCGCCTTTCTTTTGACAAAAAAGCGCACTCTTCCGTTTAACTGAACCCCCGATTATCTGAATAAAATTCATGTCTCCCGAGGCATTCGGATAATCGAGGTTATACTGTATTCCAAATGTGGCCTGATCAGTACTGTGTAAAGCAGAATCATCACCTCCCTTTTCCTGCTTCTGACGTTCTTTAAAATATATCCTAAAATTATATTCCCCTTCTTCACCATTTCCCTGGCATGATTATCAAATGTTAGATTGTCAGCAATGTATACCCCATAGCCCTTTTCCAATACTACAGTTGTTAGTATGGAATTCTTCAGAGAGTATTGGGCTGTGATATTGTTGTGTCCCAAGTTTATTACTTTGCACTTATCTATATTAAAGTCCAGACCATAATTATATTCCCATACTCTTAGTTTGAGCTCATGTTGGAATTCTGCAACTGCCTCTGCATTATTAATTATAGCTGCTACCTTAGCATCATCTGCATATTTACATAACCATGTCTAATCTGTAGTCTGCATGGATGAGATTAAGATGTTAAACAGAACAGGCCCCAACATAGACCCCTGTGGCACACCACTCGTCACACCTATCCAGTCTGAATTCTGATCCCTAATAGAAACTCTCTGGTGTCGATCATCCAGCCAGGACTGTACCCACAAAATAATGCAGTGGTGGAACTCTTGATGTATTAATTGCTTAATTATCTCATGATGAGGAACTGAATCAAATGCCTTCCAATAATCCAGAAATACGACATCCACTGGTAGTTTCCTGTCCAGTACTCTACTGACTATCTCAAAGAAGTGTAACAGATTTGTCAGACACAATCTTCCCTGACTAAATCCATGGAGTGTAATATCCGTCAGGCCCTTCTCCAATATTTGTTGCTGGATTATATCCCTGATAAATCCCTCCATTATTTTACCTATATCACTTATGTCAGACTAATCGGCCTGAAAATGGTGAAGCTGCTTTTGTCACCTTTTTTTGTGAACTGGTGCGACATTAGCCCTTTTCCAGTCTGCTGTTGTTTTATCCTCCATAAGAGATTTATTGAGTAGTATGCTGACTGGTCCTACCAATTTTCTGGCCAGTTCTCTCAATAGCCTTGGGTGCACACCATCGGGACCTGGTGATTTATTGACTTTCAGCTGTGTAAGGTTTAGATAAACCTCCTGAGAAGATATGGTTCTGACCTGCTCAAATTTCTCATATCCAGTATCAGGTACATCATACTCTTGCCCCTTTATTTTGAAAAAGCTTGCGAAAAACTTATTAAAGGCATCCACCATTTAATTTTTCATTTGTTATAATGTCATCTCCCTCCTTAATTTGTCCTACTGTGTTTTGGCCTCCCTTAAGACTCCCTATATAATTGAAAAAGGACTTTTTGTTGTCTAGTGTTGATGTAGCCATTTTAATTTTGTTGTCTGCTTTTGCTTTTCTTATTTCTTTCTTACTGTTATGTGTTCGTTTTTTGCATATATCCCAATTCTCGCCCATTGGATAATGTTTGTATCTCCTATATGCCTTCCTTTTTTTCTTTATATTTCTTTAAATTTTGTTATTGAACCATTTTGGTATTCTTCTGTGTGCATTATATTTATTAATTTCTGGCACGTATTCCATGGTACAGTATTCGATCTTATTCCTTATCTTGTTCCATATCGTATCAAGATTCTGTTCCTGAAAGCGTTGTTCCCAGTCCTAGGTCGCTAAGTACTCTCTCATACTTTTGTAATCTGCTTTATTGTAACATTTTAATTTTGTAATCCCTCCATATGATTTATATTCAAGTTTTATGGTAGCTTTTACCATGTTATGGTCACTCTCAACCAATGGTTCTAGCACTTCAACATGTTCCATACCCTCCATGTAATTAGCCAATACCAGATCTAGAATTTTAGTCTTCTGCATTGGTTCCCTGACCAGTTGATCAAGATTTTTTGCTTTATTATATCCAAACATTTCATTTCTTGCACTGATGCTCCTGTCTGTGTTTCCCAGTCTATATTTGGGTTGTTAAGATCACCCACTAATACATAATTTCCTTCAATGTCCTGTTTATCTAGTTGCTCTAAAAAGTCACTTTGTTCCTCTAGACTCTGGTTAGGTGGCCTATATACAACTCCTATTGTCACTTTAGTATTATTAGTGCATATATTCTCATTTTTCCCTGAAGTACATGTGGGATAATTTATTTATTTTGCCCATATACCATCTAGTATATACAAAGCTACTCCACCACCTCATCTGTTTTCCCTGTCTTTGTGAAACAACTGGTATCTCTGTATTTCAGCTCCCCACTCATCTTTGTTGAACCAGGTTTCGGTCACTGCATATATTGATATATACTGCTGTTACATAATAACTTTAAGTTAATCTATTTTGTTTTTTTAGACTCCTTGCATTTAATACAAGGAGATTAATTGAATGATGACAGTCCATCTCTGCAAATAATTATTATCCCTTCTTTCATTCATGAGCATAATGTTTTTATCCATGTCTTCCATAAATCCTCTCCCCCCTCCACCCAACCTTTAGTTTAAATATTTATTTATAGTGTTGTTAAACACACTTCCCAGGAGCATACTCAGACTGCGACTGAGGTGCAGGCCATCTTTGTAATAAATTTTTTTCTGATTTCCCTACAAACATATGAACATATAACATTTGCCAGCAGATAAAGGCCTAGCGCTCTATCAAGTCTGCTTGAATGTGAAGCTAGCACCCCTTATTCTGCAGCTGCCCCTCCCTCATAAATTTCCCATGTTCTTATCAGTGCATTTCCTTCCTTTAAACACCATTTTTTCAATTCATTATTGATGCATAATAATTTTCTGTTTGCCGAATGTCTTGCTCTGGGGACAGGGAGAATTTCAGACAGTATAACATCACATTGTTTCTACTTCAGGTATTATGTATACCCTTGTAATTATTTAATATCTCAAGTTCTGAGTCATGATTCAAGTCACTAGTACCTTCATGTATCAAAACTAGTGGTTTTACACTTGCTGTTTTAATTATTTTGGGCAGTAACTCATGAATATTCTTTAACCAAGCCCCTGGCAGTGACATGCTAGTAACCTGTTCTTTCCTATTTAACGTTGTAATTGTGTTAGTGTACTTAATGATAGAATCACCTATGATCTATTAACAATTAACTTTGCTAGCATTTTATAATCACAATTAAGCAGGACAATTGGCCTATAACTGTCATTTTGGTGGGTATTTTGCCTTCTTTTAAGATTGGAATAATTTTTGCTTCTTCCATGGAGGGTGGGATGTAATCACTTTGATTGAAAATTTCTTGAAACATTAAGGATAACCAGGGTAGTAGCTCATCTAAAAAAACCTCATAAAACTCAATAGTCAACCCATCAAGTCCAGGACTTTTATTTTTGGGCATGCTTTTAATTGCTTCTTTAATCTCCTCAGCTATAAAATTCTCCTGATTGCAATTCAGCACTGGTAACTGAGCCTTACTTAAATAATCAGTTATTGCTACTGGTGAAGACTGTAACTTTGACTGATAAATATTTTTTTATATGCCTCAAGAATAGCTTTTCCCTTCTCTTTATCATTAACCAAATTATTGTTTTAATCATCTATTAAACTAGTTATATTTTTTCCTTTTGTTGTTTTGATAAATATGGCAAAAATTTGCCTGATTTATCGCCATGAATGTATTTAGTGTTTTTAACTTTTTCTAGATTTTCTGCCACTTCCTTATTATTACTTTCATTAACTGCTGTTTTAAGACTACACCACTCCTTTGCATATTTATTATAGTCCTTGACCACTAATAGATCTAGTTATTTTAACCTATTATGAAGTTCCTGTAATTCAGTTTTTCTATTTTTATATAGTAATGCTTTGTATGAAATAATGACACCTCGCGGAGTACCACTTTAAAAGCATCTCAGAGTTTGCTTACAGTTTGGGATCCATTATAGTTAAATAACCAAAATTCTTTTATGGTCTGTTTGATTTTTAAACAGAAGGTGTCATCCCTCAGTAATGTATTGTCCATTCTCCATTGATGGGAAAAGAATCTATTTGGTTCTTGCATGTGTATTTCTACCTGTATTAATGCATGATCTAGTATATAAATGGAATTGATTACTGCAGTTCTTAGTTGTGGAAGAAGATCTTTGGAAACAAAGATGTAATCAATGCCCGAGAAGCCCATATTTTTTGTATCAGCAAGGTTGTATTGAAGTACAAAGTGATTTATTAATTTTGATTGATATTTATTTGCTGTGTTTGCCTTTAATGATTTATCCAGCTCAATAGTCATGAAAACATTATAGTCACTCATTAATATTATATTTTGTGCTGTTAAGATAATTAATGCTGTGGTCAGGGTCTTTTTTCCTAAACAGGAGGGCAACCCCGGCGCTTTTTTTTGTGCCTTCGGAGGAAAATAATGCAGGACCCATTTTGCTTTAATTTCTGAATGTCTTCTTTTTGTTCCAGATGATTCTCCTGTTGAGCTATATAAAAGGCATTTTTTTTTTTTTTTTTTTGGTTTTTTAGGAAGGAAAGTAATCTCAACCTTTTTATGGGTGAATGAATTCCATTCATACTTAGGGATACAAACATCAAGTTATCCATGCCCATATATAAAAAAGCATATTTCATTTTAGCTCTTTTATAAATCCACATTATATTAGTGAGTGAAAATAGTGATCGAAAATGGGGAAAAATCTCCCTTTGTAGCCCTTCATAAAGAGTAACAGTTAATCCCTTGTATATGTACCTTCTAATCATAAAAAAAAGAGAATGAATAAAAAAAAATAATATAAAATTAGATCCACCTGGAGCTCTCCTCGAGAGTTTATTTACCCCCCCCCCACCAAGGTCCACTGAAGAAGCATCTCATTTAATAATGACCCCATTCCTGTAAGGAGGGGAGAAAAAAGGAAAAGAGCAACAAAAATATTTGCCATGTGAATCTATCACAATTCAGTCATTCGATATTTCAAAATCATTAAGCAAATAAGCTGGGGATCTTCATTTTAGATCTTTTTCTGCTTCTCCTACATCTGAGTACATCAAGCATGTCCTTCCAAAATGACTTTTAATTTAGCAGGGTATAACCTGGTGACTTTTATTCCTTTAGCCCAAAGCTTATTTCAAAGCAAATTGTATTTTTTTCTTTCTTGGACTATTTCAGTTGGATAGTTCTGATAAATGTTCACCTTGGCCTTTTTACAATGATTCTTTTCTTTTTGCAGATATGTGTCATAAGGAGTTCCTTAACCTCAGACTTCAAAAACTTTACAATCACTGGCCTCAGCACAGCATTCTGTCCAGGGATCCCCTCCAGGTCTTCAAACCCTATGAGTCCTATCAACCCCCAGCTGGATTTGTGAAGCCTCAGTGTCAAGATATGTGGCAAAGATGTGGTTTAGAGACTCCTTTAGAGGTCTGAGATAATCCCAGGCCTCTGGTACTCCCAGCACTCTAATATTCTTCCTGTGGGCCCTTGCCTCAAAATCCATCTTGTCCTTTAGGTCTTTATTTAGCAACTCCAGATCTATAATTTGCCTCTGCATGGGTGTGTTAATATCCTCAATGTATAACACTCTCTGTTGTAGGCCCAGTGTGTTCTGTTTTATTAAAAGATTATCAGACATTAATGATTAGACAGTGGATTGTATGTTATTTATCTTTGACTTCAATGATTCAATTTTTTTTGCTCCCTCAGTAAGGATTGACAGCTGTATTAGTATTTGTTTGGCCCACTGGGGGCATCTTGGCTCATCCCCAGCTGAGCCTTGGGAATCAGAGTGGGCCTTGTGATATTCTAATTCTAATTCCGAGTCCATTTCCTTTGGAGTTAAATGCACTATGACTCCTTTGTTTTACTCATTGGCCCTTTCCCTTTATACATCTCCCCTATAGTTCTTAATAAGTTTGTATTTTTTCTCCCTTTGTGGGTAGTGATCACAGCCCCTTTGCTAGACTGACATTCATCTCCTGACAACATTTCATATGGTTCTACGGTGTCTTTCACATTACCCTTGTTCCCAAGCATAGTCTGTGCCCCACACTTTTGGGATTCATTTAAATCATACTTTACAGAGTCAATGCTTAAGTTAATTTCAGGGGTTATACAGGTTACCTGGTTATGCAGAAACAGTTCACTCTGTGGCTTCTCAGATTCTATCCCGGTGTTCAGAGAATTTACTTTTACTGATTCTTGTTCTCAATTTTCAATGTTGCCAATGCTATCTGTATTAGACATATGGAATTCAGCTGCAGCTTCAATGTCATCTTCCATATTACCTTCAGCTGGAGTAACTATACAAGTGTACCTTTCTCTGTTCGGTGTCACTATTGGCTTTTCCTTTTTGACAACTGCTCTGATCTCCATATTATCCTTCTGTGGAACAAATTAAGCTGTGTCCTTATTTTTGCAGAAAATTGGAACTGTTTTGGGAATCGGCACCTCCTCCTTCTGCAGGTGAGCTATGGGTAGCATTCATTCCAAATCTACTGCTGCCTTGTTAACTTTTTGAGTTGTTTATTCTAGGTTCTTATGGCCTAACTGCTTTGCTTTCAGTGCTACCACCTGAAGTCGAGTATTAACTTCTAAACACAGAACAGCTTGGCCTAGTGGGGTAGATAAATTCAGTTGCTTCATAGGCAACATTGTAAACCCATATCTCTGAAGGGTTTTACATACTTTCCCATCCAAATTCATTTGTTCAGAACGTGGCAGTTCCTCCTACACAGCTTCACATGGATGCCATGGTGTGAGTGGATAAACCTGCTGGGGGAGTGGAGCTAACTCCTCGATAGAATCTCCTATGAAGTATATATGTTGTGATATCTGTTTGGTTTCCCCTTCCATAACCTCCTCATTTGTGCTTGATCTTTCTACATCCTAGCCATCTACCTTTTCACTATTTTTTACTATATCCATTAGATCATTTACCTCATTCTCTACATTATCTATTAATGTTAATGGCAGTGTAAAGCTATTTTCAGTAGCTATATTATAATCCAGATCGTTTCTTTCCTCAGACCTATCCCCTGTTGTGCTGTCCCCTTCGGTGTTAGTAACTACTGAATGATGTACTTCCCTTCCTGATTCATGGCTGCGTTTGGGATTTGTCTGTCCATTGATTCTTCACTCTGAGTCGTGTTGCCTGCTCATTAGATAAGTCTTGTGTTGCTAATTTGTTATCAAGTGTTGCACTGAATACCATTGCTCCTTTTCCATTTTTACATGTAGCATTTCACATGTTACTGCCAGGTTCTCCTGATTCATCAGCTTCTCTTTGTCTTTTTGGTATATGAGGCTTGTTATAAGCTTTGTTACCACATCCTTCCACCATAATGCCCTTTTCTAGATTTATCAAGCATTTGATCTGCAGCTCCAGCCGTATGATTTTTGGTTTTAATTTCTTTAACTCAGTACATTGTTTGCAAATCATCTGGATAAAGTCAGTATCCTGCATACTAATCCTGCTGCATGCTTCACATTTTATGCCTATGATCCCATTTGGAAGTGTGACATAAGCCTCCTCCATGCTGGTGTTAGTCAAAATCGTATACAACCTGTGCTATACTGTATTTGCTGTTTGGGTCTCTGCCCTTTCCCTTGCCCAGTATCACATATATGGGACAGTCTAGTACAGTATGCCCTCCAAGCCCATTGGTCCAAACTGTGGACCAATGGACTTACAGCCCATACTGTACCTGTCATTCAGCGGGTGGCCAGGCGGTATGCGGACGGGTTACAGCTCCCCACCAATGATGGGGGTGGGTAGGCATGGGGTTCTGTGTGGGTGGAAGGGATCAGGGGTGCCACTGGATCACCAGGGAAGTGTTTTATGGAGCTGTACTGTGATCATGGCAATGGGAGGGAGGAGGGTACCGCTAGACTATCAGGGCTTAAATAAATCTACATTTACCACCAATCAGGGACATGGGGGGTACCACTAGACCACCAGAGCTTAGATAAATCTACATTTACCACTGATTGGGGACACAGGAGGGAGGGTGGTCCACTAGACTACCAGGGAATTGTACTGTGGTTTTACTGTGATTACAGCTATGGGACCAGGGGATACCCCAATACCCAAACTGTGCACAGGTCATTCTGTGCAGGGTGCCAGGTGCACTTTGCCAGGCTGCCCGGTGCAAGGCATGCAAATGAGGCCATAATGACATGCAAATGGCCCCAGTTGCACCTTGCATATATTATGGCCTCATTTGCATGACCTTTGCTGAATATCGCTGGTGATGCACCCAGCGCAACTGCATTTGTGCTGAAGCATCTCCGTGCTCCCTATCTGTGGCTTGCACTGGTGCAGTGCTACTGCACCATGTGTATTATGTGTGTTGGCCTTGCCATATTCAACGGTGCTGCACCATGGCGCATCACCATTGAATATCACCTGGTCCTGGCCTTGGCGCAGCCCAGTTGCACTGTGCCCTGGCTTGCACCACTGCCTGGCGTAGTCTGAATATCTGGGCCTGGATCTATATTTATTCTTTTTTTATCTATATGTTGTATTTCTGTACTGTCACCTATGAAAACTGGGAATTTTTGTCCATAGGCCTTCATTTAAAGGAATGAATGAATGAATGAATGAATGAATGAATGAATGAAAAGATAAAAATAATAAAACTAGAATTGTGCATATCTCAAAAATGTTCCCAGGGATGTAACAGGTTCTTCAAACCATTGATAACACTGTAGACAGTAATAGTACTTATTATACAACAGTCTTATAGAATAAAGAAACATGATAGGATGACAGCCATTATAAAACCACAGACATAATAACAGGTCATAGAATCATAGAACTTGATGGCAGAAAAGGGCCCCTTGGCCCATCCAGTCTGCCCCTTCCCCCCTGTTAATCTTGAGCACCCCCCACTCCCTTGTAGCCCCTTATGTCTGTCCTATGCCCTCTTGAAGCCCACGATGATCTCAGACCCCACCACCTCCTCCAAAAGCCCAATCCAGGCATCCGCCACCCTCTCAGTGAAGACTTGCACTCTCATTTTACCTCTGAAGTGCCCCCCCGAAGTCTCAGGCCATGTCTCCTTGTAATGGTGCCCTCCCTTATGCGGAGTAATTACCCTGGGTCCACTTTGTTTATTCCTTTGACGTATCTGAAGGTTTCTATCATGTCCTCTCTCTCCCTTCTGGTCTCCAATGTGTAGAGCCCCAACTCCTTATTTCTCTGTTCATATGATATGTCCTTCATCCCTTGTACCATCTTTGTCACTCTTCTCTGAATGAGTACAATCAAGTCAATGTCTTTGCGTAAGTAAGGCCTCCAAAACTGGACTCCATACTCAAGGTGCAGTCTCACCATGGCTTGATACAGGGGCACCAGGACTTTTCTTCTCTGCTAGTGATTCCTCTGTCTGTACTTGACAACATCCTGTAAGCCTTCCCCACCACCCTTGTACACTGCTTTCCCACCTTGAGGTCACCGGAGACTGCTACCCCTAGATCCCTCTCCAGTTTCATAACCCTGACCCCCCCAGTGTGTATTCTGTCCTCAGGTTTCTGTGCCCCACGTGCATGACTACACACTTCTTGATGTTGAATTTTAGTTGCCAGGTCTCTGCCCACCCCTTCAGCATCTTCAGGTCCTGTCTCATGTCTTCAACCCCCCACTTCAGAGTCAACCCTGTTGCAGACCATTGTATCATCCACAAAGAGGGCCACATGTCCCTTCAATCCATCCACTGTGTCACATATATAGATGCTGATTAGGAGTGGCCCCAGCACTGACCCCTGGGGTACCCCACCTGTCACCCTTCCTGACCTTGAGTGCTCCCCATTAACTGCCACTCTCTGACTTCTAGCCTCCAGCTAGTTTTCTACCCATCTAGTTATTTTGTCCCCTCCCCCCATACTTTCTAGCTTGTTGACTAGTCATCTGTGAAGCACGGTGTCAAAAGCCTTGATGAAGTCCAGATAGACCACGTCCACCTCATCCCCCTCCAATCTATTACCTGCATCACCCAGTCAATGAATTTGATTAAGTTAGTCTGGCATGATTTCCCCTCTACTGAACCCATGTCAGTTTTTGTCCAGTAGCCCATTCACCTCCAGGTACTCATTACCCTTTCCCTGATGAGTGCCTCCATGACTTCCCCACCAGTGCGGTGAGGCTCACCAGGCAGTATTTCTCCCTCATCTCTCTGCCCCCTTGTGGATTGGCATGACATTTGCCCACTTCCAGTCCCCTGGCACCCTCCCAGTGTCCAAAGACAAGTTGAACAGGCTCGCCAGGGGGAGAGCCAACTCCTCTCTCAGTTCCCATCACAAACCTCATAACATACACACTAAGTCACTACAATGCCATTCTCTCCAGAGTAGCTTACTTTGATATTTGAAAGTCACAGCACAGAATATTTAATTTAACTAATTTGTTAACGTTCATGTTTCACCTATTAGCCTAAATTAAAGATGGCACTATTTTTTTTTTTTGCAAATAAGTTCTGTTGAATTAAGAATAATGACTGTTTAAAGTCCTTTTCTTGTTTTATAATAGCAATAATACAGTCCAGGGTGTGTCACACCATGGGATATTGGCACTTCCTGAGTACAGAGTTTCTTGGCCTGTGGCCCTGTGACTCACATTGCACCCAAGCTGTGATGATCCCCATGATATACCATACCCCATCTTGTATTGTTGCCTTAATATTTTGAATGGATTGCTGCTGTTTGCCATAGAAAAGAGTGAGTTCTAAATTCTGTAATACAACTGATGTGACATCAGAAATTGCTAATACCATCATTATGGCATGAGATTAAGGGTATTATGTGATGGGATGTTCAGAGATTTTATTTATGGCAAAATTATAGCTAGAAAACCATCAGTAACAAAACTAAACACCAATGAAAAATATCACTGTCTTGTTAATAGGTCAGTGTTCCAATTAAAACAAAAGATCGCTAATGAAAACAACATTATGAGTATGAACACTGAATTATTGATATTTCTCATATATAATATGAGGTACATTTATTGCCTTTCTCTGATCATGTTCACCACACCAACATCCTGCAAAGATTGCAGCTGAGCGGTTCAGTGAATTTGTAGGCAGAGAAGGGAGCCAAAGAGAGCTGCAGCTGAAAGATTTCTGGCTGGCACCTTCTTTGACACTGAGCATAATACTGCAGAGATGTTTTCAATCACAACCATCCTGGAGCAGGACCCAGATCTTTCCCTGAAGCCAGATCCTATAGAAAGCAATGCTGGGAAGTTAGCCAATGACATACTGGCAATCCTTAATCCATAATGACATATGCTTCTCTGTTTTATGATCATTACTTTGTTAAGTAAGTGATGGACTTAAACCTTTGAATAAAGATATGTACAGAAAACTAAGAAGTTAGAATTCAAAATGGATTTTGCATTCCTTCATATACATTATTTGGAGTCACCCCTGCAGAACCTACAGTATATGTTCTGTTCTGAAAGGAATTAAAACGTTATAACAAATCTGTGGCATTTCAGAAACCATTCTATATGTACACAGTTCTGCTGCAAGGTACTTGCCTGTCAGACCCCCACAAGAGAGCATTATATTTTCAGTTAAAAATAACAACATATATACAATAAAAGATAGATTTTTTTTTACTTCTATGCTTTATTATATTAAGACAGTATAGTACTTTATTATATTGCGCAGACAATATGCTACAGGCCCATGGGAAAAGATCTGGTGACTGATGCTGTGTTTGTGGATTTAACCAGGTCCTTCAACTTTATAGACCAGGAGCTACTGCTGAATAGGCTGGGAGATACAATCTGGATGATTATCCCTGGCATGGATCTGGAGCTCTCTGAGCAATATGTCCCAAGTTACAAAATGTAATGATATTATATCATCCAATTCAGATGTCCTGAGCAGGGATCCACGGGGGTCAGTCCTATGTTCTTCTTATTCTATATGCAATATGTATTCATCCTATTTATTTTCAGTGTTCTGAATCAAATTAATTTTTTGTATGCTGACGACACTGTTCTCTATAATACTGTTGACAACCCTCAGACTATCAATCAAAGTTCTGGTCATGGTTTTCGGTTGTTAGAAACATGTCTTGTTGGAGAAAGTTGCTTCTAAACAGGCAGAAAATAGAAAATATTCTTCTTTACACATCAGTTAGGGTTGCCTGCACAAAATTATCTTTCTGAGATCATGTGCAGGATTTTAAAGAGGACCCATCTGAGATCTGCTAGACATTGATTTCAAATGAAAAATCCATCCAGACTGTTACATCAGCTATTAGATGGACTAACTGCATTTGAATTTCATGTAAAAAAAAAGTCACAAGGGTGCTGATTCTCAAAGCCCTCAAGAAGGATGCAAGGTGCCTGCATTAAAGGAAAAACACACAAGAGGCACCTTGCACCACAAGATGCACCCCTGGCTATTCTCAAAAGCAACCTGCAACAAACGCAGACTGCTTGCAGCAAAGGGGGCTTGTGCCAATCTTACACCAAATAATTGGCAGCGGCATGCTGCTAGGGGGTTTGTGGCAGATGTAAACTGCCACATCCCCTTATATGGTATTCTTAAACCACCTGGGGAGGACAACTATTGAAGTACATTTACACTAGCCAAGGGCTGGTGTAAGTATACTTTGGCATCCTCTGGGGGTTGCGTCAATATGCCACCAGGTCATCCGCTGAATTACAGGCAGCCCTCCCATCTCCACTAATAATAACTATATTGCACTGGTGGGCTAGCTGACCCCCCCAAGCCCCAATCATAAAATGTAATGAACACTTGTGGGCTAGCTGCCCCCCCAATCCTGATCTCCAATCATAATATGTAATGAGCCCTGGTGGGCTAGCAGATACCCCCCAAGCTCCTATCCCTGATCCTAATAAGCAATGAGCCCTAGTGAGCTAGCAGACCTCCCAAGCCCCGATTCCCCCATTTTGCCAAAGGATTTATTCAGTGGTGGTCTGGTGAATGCCTGAGCCTGATCCCCCAATACACATCCACAACATACCTGGTGGTCAAGTGGTTCCCCACCCCCCCACCTGGCAGTGTCCTACCACCCCACTCCCCCAACACATAACGCAGCCAGTGACTGTCATGGCTCACTGCTCACCACCATGGTCAGCCCCCTACTGAGCTCTGTATGGGTGCATACTGTACAAAGCATGTGCTCAGTGAATGACAGCTGCTGTCATTCACTGAGTGCATTCTATACACAGTATACACTCATACAGAATTCAGTCGGTGGCTTGCCATGGTAGTGAGTGGTGGGCTGTGCCAGTTGCCAGCTGGATTATGGATTGGGGGGAGTGGGGTGGTAGGACACTGCCCTATGGGGGTCTACTAGACCAAGTATGTTGTGGACATGTATTGGGGGATCAGTCTTGGGGGATCCAATGGACCACCACTGAATGATTCCTTTATCAAAACAGGGGAATTGGGGCTTGGGGGGTCTACTAGCCCAGCAGGGCTCATTTCATATTATGATCAGGGATCTGGGCTTGGGGTGGTCCACTAACCCACCAGGGCTTATTACATATTATGATTGGGGATCAGGGCTTGGGGGAGTGCTAGCCCACTAGGGCTCATAACATATTATGATTGGGGATCAGGGCTTGATGGGGTGCTAGTCCACCAGAGCTATTGCACTGCCATGATCAGGGATCGGGGGGGGGGCTCTAGAACCCTTTCACTGTTCACTGCAGCAGACTTGTGGCAACCTGTCCAGGTGCATCCTTTGTTCTGCACACAGCTTGGGTTGCCACAAGCTGCAGGAGTTCACCACCAGGACCCTGCCCAAAACAGAATCAGGCTCAGGGTCCCCGGTGCATTGGCAATTGGTGCAAGCACCTTTGCCTGACTTGCACCTAACCTTTGAGAATCGACCCCCAAAAGCAGAAAAAAAAAAGATGTAAATTGCAGTTGCAGCAATTTTTGTACCTCAAATTGTGACTTTCTGTCACACATGGATGCGTCATTTGAAAATAGTACTAGGGCTACTCAGACACAGTTGCGTGGATTCAGACATATGCAATGCATGTATTTGCATCTGTGTCCATCCCTTTTTAAAATCACTCCATATTACCTCTCTAGATGGATCCAAATTGCAGGTTGCCAATAATTTCAAATACTTTGGAATATTCTTGGATCACAGTTTGACAGGCAAGGATCACTTAATCTATTTAAAAGAGCAAGTAAACAGGAAATATGTCTTCTTTTTAGAACTGAGGAACACCTATCTATGGAAACTTAGTTAGCAATCACTAATTTAAAACTCTTATCATTACTGGAGTATGAATCCGTACTTTTTACCTTATTGGCTGATGAAGGAATGGCTAGGCTAAGAGTACATTATGATTAAATTGAATATTTTGTATTTTGTGCTAAGAGAATGACACACCATAGTAAATTATACTCAGATTTAAAATAGCTTCCTCGGGATGAAAAAAAAGAAATATTTGCTGGGTAATTACATTTAGACAATTTAATATACTAGATACCTAGATTTCTTTTTAAAAATTGCTTAAGATAAATGCTTGACCACTACTACTAAGCTGCTTAGCAGATAATCTGCTTTTTGCAAAACTCATTCAAAGCAATGAACTACATAGAACCCAGAGCAAATGTCCTGAGGCATGGGTTATCCCAGAGGATATTGACCATATAGCCAAAATTTAAAGAAAACACAATTGCACTTACCCCAATAATGCAAAGCATCATAGCAAACATATGCAAATCCCCATGAGAGAATTTGTACATACTGTAAATATTAGCTTAACTTTCCTGTAACCGTCTTTTATCATGTGAATTTACTGTACATCATTGTGTTTATAAACGTTATTTTCCCCTGTATGTATAACTGTCTTATATAAGTGTATGATGTATCTGTTGTGTATCAACTATTGAACCTTGACCTTATCAGGTCCATCTTGTAAATGAGCCTTGCTCAATGATGTTCTCCTGAATAAATAAAGATTTGATGATGATGGACTGGCTCAACTTTAAGCAGAATGTGTATGTATCTGCTGTTCTTAGCCTTTGCTGCTTGCATTGGGAGGCCTTCTGGCACCATGCAATTCTACTTAAAGTTGAGCCAGTCCAAATTCTCTCATGGGGATTTGCATATGTTTCCCATGATGCTTTGCATCATTGGGGCATGTACAATTGTGTTCTCATTCAAAGCAATGTTCTTTTGAGTGTATGGCTCCTATGATTTGGAATGCTCACCTACTACGCATTTAGGAAGCAGAGTCTCTTTGGACATTTAAAAAACAGACTAAAACATAACCTATTGTAGCAGTTTGAATGCAGTTGTTTTAATTGGATTTCTGTTCTCTTCTTTTGATGCACATTTCAGTAGTAGTAGTAGTACTAGATTTTATTTGATACGACACTCCTCCCTTGAGGCTCAGGGCACGCTACAATACATATGACCAATACTTTAAAATCAACAGCATAGCAAACATCTAAATAGATGGTCATAAATAAAACACAGTATGTATAGCAATGGATATACTGTATAATCAGGTATCATTCAAAGCCTTCTTGATCATATAAAAGTTGAGGTCCCCCTCAAGGGTCTCCACTGAAGGGACATCTCTAAGAGCTCGCAGGAGTGCATCCCAAATTATCAGGGCTACCACCACAAACACTTTGTCCCCCAAAGATTTCAAATGAGTCATTGGTGTCTTTGTGAGCTCTACATTATACTAGGTCAGAAGAGCACCTTCAAATACAGCGCAGTCCAGAAATGCGCAGTATAAACAGTGCCCTCATGAACACTGGCAGTAATGAAGGCCACAACACAGAGTAACACCAATGGCAGTGGTCCAAACACAAATGGAGGACCACTATCTTTGTGAGAAAATAATGAATAATGAAATAATGCACTAAAAGTACAATTAAGTCTAATCATAACTTTCTCACAAAACAATCACATACTGAGAGCTCTTAAGCTGAGATTTTCTGCCTGAAAAAAATATGTACACCAAATCACAGCTAAGGATAGGATCTACAGAGTGGCAATCACTGAGAATGCTCAGACACAAAACACCAAGTTAAGCAGGCAAAAATTTAAACAGTGTGAAAAGGTGAAATAAAGAAATATCCCCATACCAATATAAAAAACAAAGTGCATGAAGACTGGTAAAGTGGTGGAAGGGGAAGGAGCGTAAATGCTATTACATTCGTGGAATGATTTTCTTAAAAGGAACTAGATGAACAAAATGGTTGATTTGATACCTTTTATCAGACCAAGAGATTCTCAGAATGCTTGCTTTTGAAACTACACAGAGCTCTTCATCAGAAAAATGGCAGTTTGCACTCAATGAGCCCGATTCTCAAAGCCCTGCATCTGACGCAAGGTGCTTGCACTGAACAGTTTGGTGTAAGGTGCACCTTGCATCCAGGGCTGCCTCCACACAATTCACAAAGGTGGCCTGCGTCGACCACAGGCTGCCTACCCCAAATGGGGCTTGCACCATCCCTGCACCCAGAGCTGGGCTGTGACAAGGTGCAAGAGGCACTGCGCAGACACAAGCTGCCACAGCCCGGTCACGGGATTCACAAACTGTGCCCTGAAGGCAGAATTCTAAGTACCCTTTGACCAGCCAGGGCTGGTCTAAGGGGACTTAGAAAATGCTCTGCTAGGCACAACCCCTGTATGCAGCACTATGCCACAGTTCTCCACTGGTGCCAGGGCCCATGTCATGCCCATGGTAATGTACACCCCCATCCCCTATACAGCCCATGGTACTAGTACTGTCCCCATCTCACCCTGAGCCCTGATGCTGCCCCAGTACATTTCCTGCTAGTGCCACCCACATGGTGGAATAGTGCCCCCCACCCCAACTGATAGTGCCTGCCCCATCCCCAGATAGAGCAAAAGACCAACGCAGCCCCTCCCTCACCTCTGTAGGTCCTCTCAACGTGCTCAGTGTACATGCTAGTATTAGTGTGACACTGTACAATCCACTTCACATTCTGGGCAGTTGGGACCCAGTGGAGGTGTGTGAGGTTATGCTACCCCCTGCTCTATCTGGGGATGGATTACACTTCTGTTGGGGTGGGGGTCTGGACTTACCACCAGAGGGCTGCTGGTCGCGCTGGGGCCATCGGATGGGGGGTATCAG
This sequence comes from Neoceratodus forsteri, assembly GCA_016271365.2. Taxonomy (NCBI): domain Eukaryota; kingdom Metazoa; phylum Chordata; order Ceratodontiformes; family Ceratodontidae; genus Neoceratodus; species Neoceratodus forsteri. The sequence continues at coordinate 1,322,559,125 of CM028132.1, forward strand.
CTGGGCATTGCCGCAAGGGGCTTGCAGCACAGCCTGTCCAATTGGGTTATGCTTTGGATGCATGGGGGATGCTGCCATGAAGGGACTTAGGCTCGGGATGCATCCCGTACCTGGTGCAGGGGGCTTTGGCACAAGCTGCAGTTTGCCGCAGCTTGTGCAGAATGCAACCCCCTTTGAGAATTGGGCCCAATGTGTTATTTGCTTGGCAACTAAGTATCCATGATACCCTGACACCCAAGCATTGCACCAACACAGATTTCATTAGCCAGTGAGTATATTTCATCATAACATGCATATACCTTTTGCAGCATTAGTAATACAATTCCAGCAACTGACATGGTCAGATATTTCACAATGTTTCTAAAGAGATTCTCTCTAGAGGCTCTACTGAAGTACTCAGCAGGCTTGCAGGGAATTTCTTTAGAAATATCACAGACATTTCAGGAAGTATCTGACCATGTCAGTTGCTGCAACTGTACCATACTTCAGGTATACAGATGCCAGAATGCAGATCTGACAGAGACCATGCAGTCAGGCCATTCAGGACCTGGCACTAAAAACTTGCAATAGTAAGGCACTCTTGGTCTGAAGACCTGAACAAAGCAACTATCTAATTATAACAGTTCCTCAGAATACTTAGGATGACCTCCTCTCATTCCTCTTGGCATCCCAGGTGATCACCCTTTGTCTTTTTAAAGGACAATACCATGGCACCCTCTTGCAGACATCTTCAGTGGTTTCCCCTTCAACTCCTCTCCCCACTGCTGCCTGCCTCATAGGCCTTTAATACCACAAGACCAAGTTGTCCATCAGTGTCAGCAATGCAGCCTGCAAGATCAGGTGGGCCATAAGTGAATCCCCCTTGGAGTGCACATTCTGGGCTCCTTTCTCCACTGAGGTGGCCTGTCTCCTCACTCACTCTGTTCAGACCAAGCCAGCGGCTGCTCTCTCAGCATAAGGAGCTGTTGGAACACTTACCCAGAATTCCTGTATGCTGTATGTAAATCAGAATTTATACTGCTGCATCCGTGACTGAAATAGTGGTTGGCTAATAGAAAGCTCTCAACCAGAAGCAACAGCTCAGATACAGCCCATAGCCTTACTGTCTGCTGAGCATCACTGATCTTCATCGACTGCTGTATCCACTACTGAAATAGTGGTCAGCTAAAAGAAAGCTCTCAGCCAAAAACAAACAGAAGCAACAGCTCTGACACAAAGGGCAACCCTAGGAGGCATACGCCAAGTGTGGTCAAGCCTCTAGCTTTACTGTCTGCTGAACTTCACTTATCTTCATCAGCTGGGAGAGAGACCACTCATGGATGGAATGCAGACTCCAACAGGTGCAGAAGTAGGGATTCCTTGACAGCAGTTCTACCTGGGTTAATCCTCCTTGGAGTGCACAGTCCGTGCTCCATTCTCCACTGAGGTGTCTTCTCTCCTTGCTCGCTCTGCTCAGACCCAGCAAGCGACTACTGTCTCAGAATAAGGAGCTGGTGGAACACTTACTCCACTTCCCCTTAACATACAAACAACATACTTACTTTCTATCCTATCAGTTCTGTGTGTACTTTGTTGACACAGTTCTGCATGTAATTTGGTTTTATGTGCAGTTGATGTAATAAGGGTTTGGTACAGCCAAAAGACAGAACATCACTGATTGTTTTTACAGGTAGCAGAAACAAAGGTTCTGCCCACCCACCCTACGCCGTAATCCCACTCACACCAGGATCATCCCACCAACCCCCAGGTCATGCTCCTTTATAGAGTCTACATGGCCCTGCCCCCTTCCTGCCTCTCCTAATTACAAAGGCGGGGCATACATACAATACCTGTATTTCTATTTCATCCTGAGTCTTACATTTACTTTTATATCTCCATTACCTAAGACTTGCCCATATATTTTGTCCACAACCCCATACTTCCTGCCTACACATAGGCACATCAGGGGGAAAAAAAGAAAAAAAAATGTTTTTGCTTTTCTTTTGATTCCTTTACTTATCTTTCAATGCATGCCTCTAGGACACTTGACCATCTATTGTTTTTCATTCACAAGCAATCAACTCAGCCATGGATATAGTAGACTGTAGGCACTGTGGCACTCTTTTCAGCAAAGTGATTGCTCATAAGATTGGTCACTGTCCTACATGCTGGGCACTCGGGGATCTACATTCGCAGCTCCACGCTGCATGGGCTGAAATATCATACCTCAGGACTGAACTCAATGCAATTGAATGCTGCTCTAATCAACTAGCAGCACATGCCAATCCCACATAGTACCACCTCTACCCCAAAGAACAACCAAACCAGGGGTTGGCAGACACTCAACATTTTCAAGTCACATTCCTCATTGTGCAGCTATGGTGGGAAAATGTGCATGAAATCTCCTCTACCTACTTCTAACAGGTATTCACCACTATCATACTAGCCTACAGTGGTGGCACGAGATGACTCAACTCCTAATCCTAAACATAAAACAAATAATTGTACCACAAAGGATGGCTCACCAACTAAACCCAACAAAAGACCCTTGCTGATCATAGGAAACTCTATGATAAAGGGAGTAGAGTCTCAACTTCAGCAATATGGGCACTCTGAGGTAACTGTCAGATGCCTCCCTGGGCATCAGCATGGAGGGACACTAGCTGCATCGAAAAAATAGTTCACAGCATGGCTATGGATGCACACCTCTTAATACATATAAGAATAAATGACTTAGTTAGTCAAATGGTTGTTGAAACAAAAATACATCTAACAAACTTCGCCAATAAAGTGTCTTCTATTTTGTCCACCGTCTCCTCTGAAATTCTGCCTGTCTAGGGGGCAGGGGGTAGCAAACAGAAAGTCAGAGAAAAAAAGATCACAGACTTCAACACATGGATAAAGAACTGGTGTAAGGAAAAGGGCCATCACTTCATGGATGACTACAGGGATTTCTAGGAGCAGGAATTTTTCAAGTTCAATGGCCTACACCTCACAAAGGAAGGGACCAGTGCACTCAGCCAGAAGTTTGATGTATTTATCAGTCATTTAAACTAGAGAAAGGGGAGAGGGTAACAGCACCTACTGCAGTGCCAAGAGTAGCAGTTGCCCCTCCCACATCACCTACTAGTTCTGTAACAGGTCACACAGCAACAGGCACAAGCAAGGACAAAATTGGTGTAGCCCAGGCCAATCAAATCAAATGGCATCATAAAAGTGGGGACACAGTGAGTGGGGAAAACCAAAGCTGGCAGGCACTTGGTCTCAATGCCCATAGCCTGGTAAAAAAGATACCAGATCTGACTGCCTTAATGGCAGAGGCAAACCTGGACTGGGTTGCTGTAATGGGGACTTGGCTCAATGAGAACCATTACTGGGATTTTGCTATTCCTGGGTACACTCTGTTCAGGAGAGCACATAAAGGGAAGAAAGGAGGGGGCGTTGCCATCTATGTGAAGGAAGGAATCAAGACCACAGAAGTATAGATGACACACTCTGAGACTGAAGCCCTATGGGTCGCCCTCAGAGCTTGGGAAAATTCCTCTATCTGAGTGGGGGTGATCTACAGATACCCATCCCAGCAGATAGATAGAGACAAGGAGATGCTGGAAAACATCCTAACGATGGCTAATAAAGGTGAATATTTGCTTGCTGGAGACTTCAATCTGCCTGACATAGATTGGTCCTCTTTCATGGCATTATTAGACAAGAGCAATGAATTCCTCATGGCTCTGAAACAGGCAGAACTAAAACAGCTGGTGCAATTACCCACCAGAGAAAATGCAATCCTGGTCCTTGTAGTAGCAAATACTACCAGGATCATGGGCTGCAAGGTAGGGATCAGTTTAGGCTCAAGCGACCATAGGTCAGTCTGGCTCACAGTCAAAAGGTCCAAGGACACAAGCTGCACAAAACTGAAGATCCTAGACTTCAGGAAGGCTGACTTTAACAAAATGAAAACATGCATTAGGAACAATCTCAGAGTTATAGCTGGGAGAGATGTGGAGGAAACTTGTAAAGCCATAAAGAGTGCAATCAAACTGGCAACAACAGAATGCACAAAACAGATAAGTAAATAGAAAAGGAGGAAAATCCTCTTTGGTTTGCTAAAGAATTAGCTTCCAGTATAAGGGAAAAAAAGAGCTTTCAAGAAATACAAAGAAACTAAAAAGAAAGTGACATGGAGGAATACAGAGCAAGACTCAAGGAAGCAGGAAAGTCAATTAGGCTAGCCAAGGCTCAAGCAGAAGAAAGAATACCAAAAGGGGTTAAAAAGGGGGAAAAGACCTTCTACAGATATATAAGTGAGAAAAGAAAAAGTAAGAGAGGTATCGTAAGGCTGAGAATTAGGGAGGGCCGGAATGTTGAAACTGATGAACAGAAGGCAGAGGTTCTAAATTAATTCTTCTGTTCAACTTTCTTTTTTTTTATTTAGTGTGCTTTATTGCTGCTGCTTTTGCCTCTGATCCTCCACCCAGTCACAGACACTTCTGATCCCACGTCCCACATTAGCCACAGCTCCTTAATACTCCCTGGCTTACCCCCCAGGGCAGTGTCATGGCACTGGCCTCGTAGTGTCCTGAATGATGGGATATGTCAGGGAGCCTGCCTGGGAGTGATTGGAGAAGAGGGTGGACTTCATTAAGGTGGCTGGCAGCAGCAGTTTTCTCTCCCATGTACAGGGGCAGGGACATGCAATTATGGCCAGCATCCACCCCACCCCTTGAACATGTTGGCATTGGCATATGCGGTACACCCAACCTCTGCTAGTTGTCTGTATAATGCCAAACACTCTACCTCCCTCCCTTCCCCTGGAAGAGGAGAGCAGTTGCTGGATGCTCAATCCTTCTCCTTTGGCTGGCCTTCCTATGTCCCAGGTCCATTCCCGAACCCAGGTCGCTAGCGTAGCAGGTCGTCATCCTGCCTCTGCACCAGTGGGCCAGCGAAAAGTCTGCTCAGCTTTCACCAAGGAGGATGAGGGAAGTGGACCAGTACTAAAGAATGAAGAACACTGTACCAGTGAAGCTGACACAAACACCTACACAATTGAAAGGGTCCTAAAAGAACTAGCAAAATTAAAAAACGACAAAGCTATGGGACCTGACGTATCCACCAGAGAATACTAAAGGAACCCAGAGAAGAACTTGCCACCCCATTAGCAGACATCTTCAACAAGTCACTGGAGAGTGGCATGGTACCAGATGACTGAAAAAACGTCACAGTGGTACCGCTGCATAAAAGTGGCAGCAAGAAAGATGCTGGAAACTACCGTCCAGTTAGCCTCACCTCAGTGGTGGGGAAAATCATGGAAACATTGTTGAAAGAAAGAATTGTACAGCATCTAGAAGTAACTAACCAAACAGACCTAAAGCAGCATGGCTTCACAGGGGGGAGGTCATGTCAGACAAACATGACTGATTTAGTCAATTGGGTGACCAGAACAGTGGGCCAAGGAGGAGCAGTAGACATAGTATATCTAGACTTCAGTAAGGCGTTCAACTTCATTCCATGTAGGAGGCTGATAAACAAGCTGGAACACACAGGAGTGAGACATAAAATATTATGCTGGATTAGAAACTGGCTCCAAGGGAGAATCCAGAGAGTGTTAGTAAATGTTACTTTGTCGATGGAAGGAGTGGTGACCAACGGAGTCCCCCATGGATCTGTGTTGGGGCCAGTTCCATTTAACATATTCATCAGTGACATTGCAGAGGGTTTGCAAGGAAAAGTATGCCTGTTTGCAGATGACATCAAGCTCTGCAACAGAGTGGACATGCAAGAAGCGGGCAGAGAAATGATTGCTGATCTAAAAAAACTAGAGGAATGGTCAAAACAGTGGCAGTTGAAATTCAGCACCAAGAAGTGCAAAGTTATGCACCTGAGGAGAAGGAACCTAGGCTAGAAATATATCCGGGGGGGGGGATAGCTAACTGAAGCTAAGGTAGAGAGGGATCTGGAGGTACTCGTATCTGATGATTTAAGGACAACTAGGCAGCACGATAAGGCACTGCAAAAAGCTAGCAGCATTCTCTGATGCATAGGAAGGGGTATCTCAAGTAAGAAAAGTGAAGTGATAGTCCCACTGCACAGGTCCTTGGTGAGGCCTCACCTGGAATACTATGTACAGTTCTGGAGACTGCACCTGAAGAAGGATAAGGATCACCTGGAAACCAAGCAGAGGAAAGCTACGAAAATGATACATGGACAACACAATTAAACCATCTTAGGATGTACTCACTGGAGAGGAGAAGGGACGGGGAGATATGCTAGATACATTTAAATACATCAAAGGTATCAACTCAGTGGAAACACAGGATCTCTTCAGGGTAAACATGAATACATGGACAAGTGGGCACAACGTGCGCCAGAAGGGAGGTAGTATCAAAACAAACAGCAGTAAGTTTTTCTTCATGGAAAGGGTGGAGCCCTGGAACAGTCTGCCCCCAGAGGCTGTGACAGCAAAGACAGTGGGGGAGTTCAAGCTATCATGGGTTAGGCACTGTGGAAACCTAAGGCAGAAAAGAAACTAAGAAGTGGGTAGCTTTCACTGGCAGATTAGATGGATTGCAAAGTCCCCTTCTGCTGGCACTTTCTTATGTTCTTATGTCATGTTCTTATAAGTGCATTATTGATGGACTGCAGGTAGGTGTGCTTTTTAACACATTCTACTCACTCTTCAGGTGCATGAGAATTCTCAGCACAGGGCCTAGTCATTGCAGTAGGACTTTTCCTCTGAGAGCAGGACCCACATTCCCAAATTCTGGCATCTCTGGTTTCTAGTGGGCCCACTGGAAACAAAATACACCAGATGGCAAGGCCTGTAGGCCATAGAGAAGTCAATGGATTCAACATAATAAACTGGAATTAATTAGTAATACACTGGAGAAAGAATTTTAATCACAAGCAATATTTTGGATCACACATGGCATAACTGAAACTACAAGGAAGAGAAGCAAAAGTAATCATAGTGCTTGTGACATGTTGATGTCTTGATGAAGCGGTGAAAAATCACCATGCAACATTGATTTATGGTACTACACCCATTAATATGTTGGCACTGCGTATGATGAAAGTCTAAATTTAAAATAAATGCTGAATAAATGAACTGGTGAGTTTGTCATTTCTCTACTGAGCTTGGTTCTTTGAATAAGGGTGAGTGGAACAGATCCCTCCCAGTTGTTTGCCTTATATATCGAATACTTAGTGGGTACACTACTACCTTACTGTATGTTTTGCTGTTCAAAATAGGTACTATTATCAGGATGCTTGTGTCTCAATATCATTTTACTGGGAAGGGCAAGCAATGGCTATACCGTTTTCTGCTCTTATACTGGGCTGACTGTGCATTCATTTTTCCATAGACATTTCAAAAAGGTGACAAGAGTTCTAATTAAACTTAAATTTGATTTTGACAGCTTTGATTACATACATAGGAGCATGCTTTTCCCCTCTGGCTATATTATATATTAATGAAGGGAAACAATGTCCCTTTGTCAGAAACCATGGCTTTCATGATACACATGCCTTACATTTTTAAACAGCACATAAGGGGATTTCATACAGGTCAAAATAAAAAGTCTAAGTTAATTAAACAATATATGCTTGATTTCTCTCTATTTTGCATGAATATTGTAACAGCAGTTCTGGCTAGACATCATTTCTGCTGCATAGTAGTTAAGAAAATCACACTCAGAAACCATAAAGAACTATAACTATATAGAGCAGCTCAGTCTCAGTGGCTCAGCAGGTAGTACACTCACCTCTGAGGCCAGGAGATCAGAAGGCTATGGGTTCTATCCCCACACCAGGCACTTTGGTCAGTGTCCCAATACTGACACTGTAGTGCAGCATGAAGGGGGTGCTGCATTTCTGAGGTGCCATCTTTCGGATGAGACATTAAACCAAGGTCCCATCTGCCTGTTCTGGTGGTAGTTCAGGTAGATGTTAAAAATCCCATGGCACTTCTTGAAAAGAGTAGGGGGAAGTTTTATTAAACAATAAATCGGTTTACATCGAAAAATTCCATATTAACATAAGGAAAAACAACAAAACAACAAAAAGCCATTTCGTTGTGATTGCCTCGCCTAATCAGGAGCCCACCGCTCACTGCCCTCCACTTCAGTCTTGACAGCTACCTCTCCCTGCCTTGCCCCTTCTACCTGCCTACCCCCTTGCCCCCTCTCCCTTTCCTCCCCTGGCATTTCCTGACTTTATCCTCCCTCCCTCCCCTTAGAGCTCTTACCTCACCCTCTACCTCGACAATGGCCTTCCTGCCTGCATACCCCTTCCCTCTCACCTGCAGTGCTTATTTCTAAGATTGCCCTTGGCTGGTATGTCATGCTACCTAACATTTGGCACCTTTTGAATTACTGGAATTTCCTATGCCTCAGTCTCTTACTTCTTTTTATTGTGTAACTATGTATTATTATGTTGACCTTTGTATGTATGTATACCCCCCATTCCTTCAACGTTGAACCTTTGTAAATGAGCAGTTCCTGCTCAAAGGTATTTGTAATCCTAGATTTCAATAAAATAGAAAAATTAAAAATGCACCTGGGAAACAAAAACACAGGGGAAGATTACACAATGGGGGGGGGTAGTAACAACAACAAAAATGGAAAGGGACCTGGGGGTAATCATATCAGATGACCTTAAGGTTGGCAAGCAATGTGAGAAGGCGGTAGGGAGGGCTGGGGGGATACTGGAATGTATAGGGAGAGGTATCACCAGCAGAAAACAGGAAGTTGTTATCCCCCTGTACAGACAGTTGGTCAGACCTCATCTGGAGTACTGTGTCCAGTTCTGGAGACCCCATCTCCACAAGGACATAGACAGGATAGAGGCAGTTCAGAGGAGGGCAACTAAAATTATGCAGGGTCTGCAAAAGAAGCCATACCAGGAGAGGCTAAAGGAGCTTAATATATATACCCTTGAGGAAAGGAGGGAGAGGGTGGACATGATAGAAACGTTTAAGTACCTCAGTGGAATCAACAAAGTCCAAGAGGGTAGCATCTTTCAGAAAAAGAGATTTGCAAGAACAAGGGGACACAATCTGAAGATAGAGGGGGGACGTCTCAGGGGCAATGTGAGGAAGTATTTTTTCACAGAGAGAGTGGTGGGACGATGGAACAGCCTTCATGAGGAGGTTGTGGGGTCTAAAACTGTGGGAGAATTCAAGAATGCATAGGACAGACATAAGGCAATTTTTGTGGGGGGGCGTAGGAAGAAATAGGCTGTTGGTTAAGTAGGACCTGCAGCTTATCCTCTAGGTAGTGAAATGGTCAGACTAGGTGGGCCAGGCGGTCCTTATCTGCTGTCAAAGTCTATGTTTCTATGTTTCATACTAGTACCAATTTCCTAACCGCTAAGAAAAGTCCCAAGGAATTTAAGAACATTTTGTCTTTTAACAAGGAATTGTTAAATTTCCAAGTTCCTGGCCCTTTTGAAAGGCAGGGGTTACTACCAAGTGTAATTGAGACTATCCTATGGTCCGAGAATTCCACGGGATCAACCGTGGCCTTGGAAATGCTATGATTTTGGGACAAAAAGATGTAATATATCCTCATTGTCAGAGTGCCCTTTTGAAATGTTGGTGAATGTTTTTTTGTGAATTGTAAAAATGCTTCCACAAGTTTGCGCTGTGTATGATAGTGTTCAATGAGCGAGAGTCACAATATATTTTTTTATTTTTTCTTGCAAGTTTTTGTCTTGACTGCTTAGTCCACAGTTAAAATCACCCACAAAGACCACATGTTTTGATGTATGCAGGTACTGTTGAATCTGAGACATAATTTCAATTCTTGCAGTTTTGGTTTGGGGGCATACAGACTAATCAGACAATATGGGGCCTTTTGTATTAATGCATCAAGAATTAAAACATGACCAGGGACTACATCATAAAGTTTCAAAAGCTTAAACTAAATAGAATGAACCAGAATCCCAACACCAAAACAACGTTCTTGACCTATTGACCAATATGAAGGGTCCAGGAGCCAGTACAGTTGAGCTTGCTTTTGTTCTGGCATAGTATGAAACCTAACATCCGCAAAAATATTATAACAATTTGCAGCGAAGCTACAGTAGAAAAGCAAATACAGTATTACGTTTATCTATTCTCTTAACACTATTGACATTCATAGAATGACATGTGAAAGCATCAAAAGACATGTTTGATAAGAGTGAAAACGAGGCAGGTTATTCATGCAACTGTTATTTTTTCTTATCCTTCCCATCAACCACTTTTGATTTTGATCTTGCTTTCCGCTTCTGCGCTCCTCTACCCTTTGAACAGGCCTCTGTATCTGTGGTCCCCTCATGGTGAGAAGAGGGAAAAGAGGAGGAATCAGTATCCTCACCAGAGTCCGCTGAGGTCTCCTGTAGAATGTCATATGTGTTCGATAAGCATACTGGGGAAGTCCTAACCATTTTTTTTGGGGGGTGGAGTAGCTTTCAACTTAGATCTTGAAGAACGTCTGCAAACTATTTGCATAAGCTCCTGAGGAGGGGGCATTATATCTGTAGAAATACCAACCTGTACTGCAGCCCTGGCACAAGTTGGCGGGGCAACCGCTACGGGTTCACCAAGAGTTGAGCTATGTTCTGGAACCACCGGTAAAGCACCTGAGGGGGGGATCTTTCTAGGTCTCGAGAAGGCCCAGAAGTACTTGGGCTGCTTCTTAGTTTATTTTTTGGGGGGCTGTTTAATTATAAAGTGTTGGTCTGCCCCTCTGCCATGGTGCTCCTGATTATGAGCAGCCCAGGTACAGTACTGGAAGATGTGCCCCAGCTCATCACATAAATTACACCGACATTCATTTAGACATTCTGTGCTTAGATGGCCCAGTTCCCCACATAAATTGCATTTTACAGTGTCATAAATGCTGCTTAGATGTGAGGGATCCCCACACCTATAGCAGGTCTTAGGTTGACCCGGATAAAATAAACCTCCCTATCCCAGCCCAGAAAAAAGGAGTTAGGGAGGTGAATTACAACAGAGTCAGCAGACTTCAATAATACTTTCATTTTCCAGTCACCAGTTCAAATATTTTCAGTGTCTAGGATGGCCTCCAGATCCCCAATGACTGTGCATCTGAGTTTTAGCCAATACAAAACATCTGCCAAGTCTGCTCCTTCATTTCTAAAAAGAACAGTAATAGTTTTATAAGCAGGCTTAGTCAGGGGGATTGCTAGGAATGGAGACCATAAGGCTGACCACTTCAAGGTTTGGTAGTTCGACCAGAATCTTTCCAAACCTTTTGTAGTTTGAAAACTAACATTGAAGGTAGTCTCTCCCAAAATGTGAATCAGGGCATAAATTTCATGGGCAAAACATTTCATCAAGTCTTTTAATAAAGTCATGGTGATGAAGATGCAATCTGGAGGTTCTTGCATGCCCACTGCATAAGAAAGTCTCACAACGTTATGCCTTTTAGCAGGTAGAACTGGTAGTCGAAACAAGGAAGAAAATATTTTTTTCTGTTTGGTACTTATTCGGAGGAGCATTCACTTGGCTAGGGCCTGCAACGAGGGCCTCTGTGGCTTTATTCTGATTCCTAAATGTTAGGACCGGGTCTTGAGTTAATACCAAACTATCAGGTATAGCTAATAGGTCCACTTGCATGTTAGACCCTTCTTGGTCGTGACTTGCGATACCATTATGTAGAACCTCCAAGGGTTCCACAACCTTCTTTAGTGCAGGCATCTTTATTGGAGAAGTTCCAGAAGACCACTGACCAGAAGTAGGGTGTTTTTCCCAACCTGCTCCACGTAGAACTTCTTCAACTAACCATGGCTCAGAGCTCGTGACCATAACACCAGACAATACATTTACAGGAGACTGTGAAAGGAAAATAATAGGCATGCTTACAGCTTCAGCTATCACCTCAGCAGACGACAGCTCATTAATTGAAATAGCTTCATTCCTCAGCAGATGTGACTTATATGAACAAAAGAATGTGCCAGCAGAAACAGATCACCTGGTCTATCTAAGCCTGCTCAAGTGTGCAGCCAACACCCCTAGTTTGCAGCTACCCCCACCTTCCTCCCTTTTGTCATCCCACTGCCACCCCCCACCCTCACTCTCCCCTGTTCCCTGTCCCATGCCCTTTTGAAGCTGTTGACAGATTTACATGATACCACCCATTCTGGAAGGGTGTTCCATTTTGCTACCACCATCTCTGTGAAATAGTGTCCTTCATCTCCCTCCTAAATCTTCCCCCCTCGATTCTTAGCCCATGCCCCCTGGTGACCCTCCCCCTCCTTAATTTAAAGACCCCATCTGCCCCATCCTTATTGATTCACCTCAGATACTTGAATGTCTCTATCATGTCCCCCCGTCCCTTCTATCCTCCAGGGTATACATATTGAGGTCTCCCAGCCTGCTGTCATAGTCTCTCCCCTCCATTCCACATATCATCTTTGTTGCCCTCCTCTGCACCCCCTCCAGCAGCTTGATATCATGCTTTAGGTATGGCCTCCAAAACTGCACACAATACTTCAAGTGCAGCCTTACCAGTGATCTGTAGAGGGGCAAGGTCACCTCACTTCACCTGGATGAAACCCCCCCACTATGCACCCCAGCATTTTGTTCACTTTTACAGCAGCTCTCCTGCACTGGGCAGTTTTGTTCATGGTCCCCGTTATCATTACCCCAAGGTCCTTCTCCTCCTCTGTGATCCCCAGCTTAACCCCTGCAGCCATTATTTTCTCCTAGGGTTCTTCACGCCAAAGTGCATAACCTTACACTTCTTTGCATTGAACCCCAGCTGCCACCTCTCTGACCACTCCTCTAGCTGCTTAGGTTCCCCCACAGCTGCGTCCACCCCTCCTCTCCATCCAACACTGCTCCAATTTTGGTGTTATCAGCAAACAGACTTACCCTGCTCACCACCCCATGTCCAATGCCTGATATGAAGAGCCAAAACAATACTGGCCCCAACACAGAGCCCTGTGGCACCCCACTCATCACTGGCCTTGGAGTTGAAAGCTCCCCTCTCACTACTACCTGTTGCAGCCTCCCACTCAGCCAGCTAGTAATCCAGTTTATCATTTTCGCCCCTACTCGTACACCTGTTAGCTTCCCCCAAAGCCACCCATGAGGCACTGAATCGAAGGCCTTGCTGAAGTCCAAGTAAAGAACATACACCGTATGACCCATATTCAGTACACTTGTCACCCAGTCATAATATTGTATCAGGTTGGTTTGACAAGACTTCCCTGAAACAAACCCACGCTGCCTCATATCCTGGAGGCCACTGTCCTCCAGGTACGACACCAGTCTTTCCTTTAGTATAGTTTCCATGAGTTTGCACACTATGGAGGTGAGACTTACTTGACGATAATTACCTAGTTCATCCCTTGGCCCGCTCTTGTGTAATGGCACTACATGTGCCATCTTCCAGTCCAGTGGCACACATCCCGACTCCAGTGAGGTGTTGTACAGATCTGCCAGCTGCTTCACCAACACCTCCGCCATCTCCCTCAGCATCCTGGGGTGTATACCAAACGGCCCTGGTGCCTTGTCTACCTTCAGTGCCCTCAGTCCCTCTAGGACTCTACTTGCCTCAATTCTTCCATCTGTCGCCTCCTCTGTCCCCACCCTCCCAGCCCATGCTGGTAGCAGTCCCCTTTCTTCTGTGAACACGGAACAAAAGTATTCATTCGGTGCTTCTGCCTGCTCCTCCCCCTTTTTCGTCCACTCCCCACCCCTTTTTATCCTCACTATCGTTTCCTTGTACTTTCTTTTCTCCCTGATGTATCTGAAGAAGTCTTTCTCCACCCATTAATTCCCTGTGTTAATCTCAGCTCCCTCTGGGCCTTGGCTTGTCTCACTTTTCTTTTTTTTTTTTTTTTTTGCAAATAACTTTATTTTTAATACAGGTTTTATCATGTACAGAAAAAAAACAATTTCCACCTTATGACTAAGCAAGCACATACATTTTGAATGCCCTGTCACCATAACTAACAAAAGAAAAACAAAACAAAAGACAAAAAAAAAATAACAAAGGAATAAAAGTTCTACATATCTACTCATCCCCATCCCATCCAGCAGCTCCCACACCCTCCTTTGGCCCAATTACGTATGAAAGGATAGCAGTGTAACATATTGGACCCTCTTGGGGTTTTGGCACAACCCTCTAAAAAAGAGATAAACCAAAAGGGCAGAAAAGGAGAAATAGATGAAAAGGAAGATGCAATAACACCCAAGCGTAAACGTGTGGATGGGAAATACAACCTAAAGGAAAAACCCATGGCAGAATAAATTTATGAGGGGATAATGGACATTGTAGAAAGGAAAGGGAGAAACAGATGGGAGCTAGTTCAATACCCAAATTTATCTTTAAGAATTGAAAAGAGCTCTCCCAAACATTCCTGTAATTTCTCCCAGGAGTGAGAGAACCTAGCCACACATCTTTCTGCATTTAAAGCGGTAAGAAATTCCACCCACCATTCTGCAAAAGAGGGTTCCCATTCCTCTTTCCAATGCCTTAGGATTAACAACTTTGTAACCATGGCAACCAAAGCTAATTGAACTTTTTGAAAAAATGTGGGAATAGATGAATACATGCTTAAGAGGCAGGTGTCCTCCTCAAAGTAGGAAACAATTCTAAGGAAGGGTGCTATGTGCCTTTTGATTGTATCCCAAAATTGTGTGGTCTTGGGGCACGGCCAAAGCTTATGGTATAGTGTAATGAAGTCAGATCCACAGTCCTTGCATTCCGCAGAGGACAACCTGCCCATCCGATATAATTTACTAGGTGTATAATATATATTGTATAGAATGTTGAACTGAATGTTTCTCAGTCAGTCTTGCTTAATTAGAACACAATTATCTGTCTAGATTGTTTTCCATATTTTATCAGGAAAATTCTTGGTACAATTGTTTTTCCAATAATAAGCTATGGGGGAGGGATTCAGCCAAGCCTGACTTAAGATTCCCTTTTACAATTTGGCAATTGACTTACTACCGTTGGTCAATTCCCAAAGGGTAGATAACACTTTCCCCGCATGATCCGACCATGGTGGTTTGCCCAGAAAAAGTTTAATACAATGGCGTATTTGCATTAGTTGAAACAGGAATTTAGAAGGAATGTTATACTTATTTTGTAAAGTGGAGATAGATTCAAGTGAGTTCCCCGGAATGAAGTCTTTTAAACATAAATCAAAGTGGGATCCCCAGAGTTGGGTTTTAACAGTATTCTTGGCTATTTTTAAGTCTGGATTATTTAACAAAGGTTGCCTCAGATCCTTTATAGGGTGGATCCGTAACAAGGTACGTAATTGTTGTGAGGCTCTCACATCCCAGCCGAGTGGAGAGTCTCTGAGCTTTAATGGAATATTGGACCATGGGTTATACAACAATGCTGCCAAGGCAAGATTACAGGAGTTTTCTTGCTGGTTATCCAATTGTAACCACAAGGGACTCTGCAAGACATTTGCCTTGGGAGTAGACCAGTGCAAAAATCTGGTAGCATGAATTTCCAAATAATAAACATAAAAATCTGGTAATTGTAACCCCCCTAATGCCCTAGGGTGAGTAAGCTTCCCATAAGCCCTTTGCAGAGCCTTCCCATTCCAGAGAAAATCTGAGCATATTCTCTGGAGAGACGAAAAGAAGGATTTAGAAAGATATATATTAAGATTATTAAGGGGTAAAAAAACCTGGACAAAATTGTCATTTTCAAAACATTTGACTGCCCCCAAAAGGATAATGGTAGATTTTTCCACCTGGCCAAATCTTCCTTTGTCGTTTTTATCAAGGGGTCCAAATTAAGTTCCTTAAGATTATTAGTTTCTTTAGTTATTTTGATGCCTACGTAAGTTAGATTTTCTTTATCCCATTGGAGACCCATACTTTCAATTGGTCCCTCATAACTAGATGGGATAGGGAATATACCATAGTTTTATTTTTGTTGAGTTTATATCCTGAAAACTCACTAAATTGTACTATAACTTGAAGAGCTCAAGGGAGGAATTGCCTGCTATTGGAAATATGCAGAAGTAAATCATCTGCGAACAGAGATAACTTAAGTTCCAAATGTTCAAATTGCATGCCCCTTATCCCCTGTTCTAAGTTGAGAACTCTAGCTAAAGGCTCTATATACAAGTTAAACAAGTAGGGAGAAAGAGGGCATCCCTGCCGAGTGCCATGACAAAGTGGAAAGGGGTCTGACAGGTGATTATTACACAGTAACCTTGCTGATGGACAACGATACAAGACTCGAATTTGGCCAATAAAGGGCTGTGGAATACCGAATTTGGAAAGGACCACAAACAAGTACGTCCACTCCACCCTGTCAAATGTTTTTTCTGCATCTAGGGACACTAAGACAGCTTCAAGCTTGAGGTCCCTGGATGCAGAAACCAAGTGAAGTAATTTCCTAAAATGGTCTGATGAGGTGCGTCCCACCACAAACCTTGCCTGTTCAGGGTCTATCAGACACTTCCATACTCCCGAAAGCCTGTTGGCCAGAATTTTTGCCTAGATTTTAATGTCAATGTTAAGCAGAGAAATAGGGCGGTAATTGTTAATCACAGTAGGATCCTTTCCTGGTTTGGGGAGGAGAATTATTCTCACTTCAAATAGTGCCTGGTCCTTGACTGGGAAAGATCCCCAGTAAGTATAGAGCTGTAACAACAAGGGAAGGAGATACCTTTTAAAAGTTTTATATAACAGGCCCGTAAAGCCATCTGGGCCCAGTGTCTTGTCCGGTTTTAAAGAATCAATCACCAACGAGATTTCTTCAATAGTGATTGGTGATGTTAGATGGATCTGGTTATCTCCTGATAGGGTAGGCAAGTCTGCTCTAGTTAAAAAGGCTGACATTGCTTCATATTAGGCACCCGATAAAAAGTAAAGAGAGTATAATAATTGATAATACTCTCCAAAGAGAGTTAACATCTCTGGTGGGTTAGACACCAAGGAACCTGATTGTGGGTGTTTAATAGCTGCAATCCATTTTGATGCTGACCATTGCTTTAAATGCCAAGTTAATAATTTATTCACTTTACTGCCCTGGCCAATATATGAAGCTTTTAATAAGGATTCAAATCTCTCAACTTTCTCCAATAAGGTACCTGCATAGTGTGCTCTTAGCCTAATAAGTTCTTGTTCTTCTGGAAACGAAAGGTTGTCCACTCCTTTAACTTCCAAATTTCTAATTCTCTGCAGACATATATTAGTTTGGTGTAATTTTTAATTTTTTAATACTGTAACAGTACTTATAAATTCCCCCCTCCATGTAGCTTTTAAAGCTGCCCAGACCAGGTCTACCGCAGGGACTGAGTTATAATTAACCTGAATGGAGTCCTGCAAGAATTGTTGAAATCTAGAGATTATTTGTTTATCTTTTAACAAATTATTATTTAACGACCATGTATGAGGTCTAATAGGAATGTTGGGTAGCTCTAGTTGGCCTGCAATTAAGGAATGGTCAGAAATTACCCAGGCAAATATTTTCGAGTTGATAATACAGGGGATTAACTGATGACTAACTAGAAAGTAATTGATGTGAGAATAGCTTTTGTGCACTGGGGAGTAAAACTTAAAATCTCTAGTTGATGGGTTGAATAGTATCCATGGATCTATAAGGCCTAGTGAGGAAATAAATTCCCCTAAGGCCTTCAGAGCTGAAGATGATCCCGCCCTTCTGAGGTATGTATGATCCAAATCACTTGCTTGAACAAAAATTTCCATCACCTCCAATTATAATAGGGTATTGGAGAAAGGGAGCCAATGCCTCTATAAATATTTCTATACCTTTGTCAATTATTTTCAATAAATCCTTACAAGAAAGCATTGTACCAAATGATTGGCGTTCAGCAATAGTTACTCCCATATTTAAAAAAGGCAATAGAGGTTCTGTGCAAAATTATCGACAAATTAGCCTGACCTCAGTGGCTGGTAAATTAATGGAACGAGTAATGAAGTCTCTAATAAATCAAGATTGTAAAAAATGTGGAATTTATGATTCAAATCAGCATGGGTTTACTCCCAAGTATTCCTGCACCACCAATCTGATATCTTTTTACAATAATATAAGTACTCTACTAGATGTGGGTATCCCTATTGATGTAATTCTTTTGGACTGAAGTAGAGCTTTCGATAAAGTCTCACATGAAAAACTCATTACTAAAATGCACAATCTAGGCTTGTCACCTGATATTGTCAACTGGACTTTAAACTGGTTGACAAATCATTCTCAGAGAGTCAGAATTAATGATATCTTGTCTGATTCGGGTAGTGTGACAAGTGATGTACCACAGGGGTCGGTCTTGGGACCAACATTGTTTAACCTCTTTATCAGTGATTTACAAACAGGGCCAAATAACGTCATAGTTAAATTTGCAGACGATACTAAATTGGGGGGCAAAGTTAATAATCAAAAAAATATTTCTGCATTAAAGAAGGATTTGGAAAAATGAACATCATATGCAGTTTAATCAAGGCAAATGTTTAGTAGTGCATTTCAGTGTAAATAATCCAAAAACGATATATCATATAAACAGACTACCATTTTGCTCATCAAATTGTGAAAAAGATTTAGGGATATATGTTAATAATAAACTTACATCAAATGATCACTGTGTTAGAACTGCTTGCATGATCAACAGACTTTTGAGGCAAATAAAATGCACTTTTGTTAATCGCACTGAACAATGCCTTATTCCATTGTATAGGGCATACATTAGACCGTATCTAGACTATGGCTCCCCTTTCTGGAATCCAAACCAAAAAAAAGACATAGCAATTCTTGAACAGGTTCAAAGGAGAGTAACTAGAATGATTCCAAGATTAACAAACTTGGATTATCAGAACAGATTAAAAACTGGTCTCTTCTCTCTTCAAACTAGAAGATTAAGAGGTGATATGCTTATGGTTTTTAATTTAATAAATTCACCAGATCTAATGAAAAGATGTGGTCTAGCACTCTCCAAAAGGAGACATGTTCCCAGACTGCATAATAAACAGCTTGAAGTAAAAACTTATAAAACCAACAAAAGGGGAAACTTTTTTCCAATAAGAGCATCCATTGTATGGAACACCTTGCCACAAGAATTGGTAGAGGCAACTAGTGCCAATGTCTTTAAAAACAAATTAGATGTTTGGTTGAGGGATAATAGATAAATAATGTCCCACATAGTGTGGGGAACAGTCTCGATGGGCTCTGGCCTTCTTCTGT
Source organism: Neoceratodus forsteri (assembly GCA_016271365.2). NCBI lineage: Eukaryota > Metazoa > Chordata > Ceratodontiformes > Ceratodontidae > Neoceratodus > Neoceratodus forsteri. Next base: position 1,322,578,285 of record CM028132.1, read on the forward strand.
TCTTTCAAACCAAGTAATATCAAGTAAAACCAAGGCTAGATGGGTAAATAAAGAAGGGGCTTCTACATTGGGGCCATAAATAGACCCCAATACTATATCGGAGTTCCCCAGTTTACCAAAAATGAAAATAAACCTTCCCTCCGGATCACTAACAGTATCAACTGAAGTAAAGTGTAATCCTTTTGCTATCAGCAGGGCCACGCCTCGCTTATGAGGGCTGAACCCCGCTCCGAAAACCTGGCCCACCCAGCACTTTTTAAAGAACTTTAACTGTTCTGGGAGCATGTGTGTTTCCTGGAGGAAAACTATCATAGGGTCAAATTTAGCAAGGTGGTTTAAAATAACATATTTTTTTCTATTATCCTTCTCCCCTTTAATATTCCATTAAAGAATATTCAGGGTGTTAACCATATATTATCGGATGGTTGTACCATGTAGTGCAGATGCTTTGAAGGGCTGTGCTGCCACCACCCTTTCCCTCCCCCCCCAAAAAAATCTACTCCTATGTTATCCCCTAAACAAACTAGAGCAAAAATGGGTAAAAAAGCAATTAAACTATGTACAATCCTCATTGCTTGGGCCCTAAGCCCACTTCCTAAATCCTAGACCATGATACTCTCAAAGGGAGAGCAGCATCCAATCACCAACCTACCTATTGAAAAAAACACAGAAATAAACTACTTTCACACCCTCTTTCTCCCAAATAATGTAGAACAACCCCCCCCCCGAGTGTGGGAGCAGTAAAAAATTCAGTAGCTCATCTATACCATATGCCTAGCTTCCTCTATTAAATGCAGAAAAAAATTTATAAACTAACACACTTTCCAGCTAGAATGATCATTGAACTGTATACAACTTTGTATAGCCTTCCCCTAGCCAAAACAAAATTGAGATTTTAGTTAGTCATTAGTTTTAGCAAAATTTATTTTTTTCAATTAGTAGTTTATCTCCTTTCACTTCTGACCTGGCCCCAATCAGGACCGATTCCCCCAACCTCTTCACCCTGCTTCCCTGGGGCTTACTTTGCTGTTGCCTGTTGTCCTCAGCCAGAGGATGTTAGGAGAGCCCAGTCACTGGTGTGGGGTCTGCAAGGGACTAGTCTGCCATCCTGCCAGTATAGAGGATTTTTCACCTTGTTTTCTTCCCTGGGTCTGCATCAAGTGTAATGACTCATAGTCCACACTCCAACACCATGGATGCAGCCTCCAGTATCAGTGGGGAGGTTGCCTTCCCCAAAGATGTGCTGCCACCCAGATGTAGTAGGTTGGATCCACTGAGAGAGGCATCTTGTCCTCCTACCCAGGGGAGGAGAGTTGTACTCAGGATGCTCAATCATTTCTCCAAGGCTGGCCCCCAAGCAATCCTTGTCTGTTTCCAAACCTGGGTTGCTGGTGTGGCAGGAAGTAAGGAACCCAGGGCCTTAACCCTCTACATCACTAGGCCAGGTCAAAATACTATATTTAATGTTTTTGTGTTGTCTAGTTGTTGGCTTTTCAATAGCTATAGTTCAAATTTAGCCCTTGTGGATCTCTGCTTACAAAGGGTCAATCATCCTAATTCTCAGTGGGCACTACAAAATGACTATTCTATTTGTTTTCCAAATCCATATGCTCTTTTTTATGTAACACCTGCTAATGGTCATGGATGGTTCTTGTGTAGAGCTACTTGCTGTTACGTGTTTCTAACACTCAAATTACAACTATGAGTTTTGTTAGGAATGATAATTATACTAGTAGAATATCTAAAGCAAGTCTGCCCTTTTCTAGGAAACTTATCTTGATTCTTTTATTATCATCTGGTCAAGTTAAAGCTAACCTTGGTCCTAAATGCTTCCAAAATTTTTCTTTTGATGAAGTTTGTAAAAGTAACTCAATGTGTTGGGTCCGTATTAATGTAAGAAGTTTAATTCCTAAACTTGATTATCTAAAATCTTGGGTTATCACTACACATGCTGATGCTTTACTTGTCTCTGAAACATGGCTTAATAGGAAAACTTTGGATGCTGAGGTGTCTTAACCTCATTACAGTTTATTACAAAAAGTTAGGTCTACAAAGGGAGGAGATGTAGTGATCTGTAGAAAAGATTATATTAATTTTCAACTTAAAATGGCTAAATCAATTCCGAAACAACTGGATGTGTTAGTTCTTTAACTTATGTTATTTGATCTGATCAGTCCTTTTTGTACTGAAATGGCTGTTACAGATTTCCTGTGCATCATCTGATTATTTATCTAATTGTTTTAATTGCTTGTTTTACCAATGCTGAATTGATTTGCAGGATCAGGCTTTTTTGAGGGACTTAGCTAAAGTTAATTGGTCACTTATTTACACTTGTCCAGATGTGAGTACAGCAAGGTTTTTTTTTCCAAATCCTGTTTATGAAGTCATGAACCATCATGCTCCGTTCCTTTAAACAGAGCCTATAAAGTAATTGGTATACCATTAAATGGGCTACTCAGATTGAGCAATTCACATATGAGTGACTTGATCTCAGCACCTGTAATGTGAGCCACCCTGAAAGGGTAGTGTTGGGCAAAGAACAAGGCAACTGGAAGAACAGGAGGAGGAACAGAACAGGATAGCAGGTATGTGGGAGGTAATGTATCAAGAGGCTGCCAAGCTGGCCGTGTGGTGTGTGGTGGTAAAGGTGGTTGGCTACAGTGGGAAGAGTGCAGGATTTGGGGCTAGGGAAGTGCACAGCATTTTTGCGTTTTGTGGGTGGGAAGTTTTTTTTGATAGATTTTATTTATTTATGACTTTGTTTACCAGGTAAGGGCACTGATCCGAGGGACAGTTTTCATGCATGACCCAGGCCACGAGGCACGAGTAAGGAAAAATTACATTAAACAAATGGTACAAGCATTAAACAGGCAGAGGTAACAGCAGATTACAATCACACATGGTACAATACATTAAGCAGGCAGAGGTAGCAACAGAATTACAATTATAGCAGCAAAGGAGAGATAACACAGTCCACTGAACAGTGAGCAACACTAAGCACACCCCCCCACTCAACATAACAGCATACCTAACCAGCCAAAATAACAACAGGAGCAGGTAAGAGGAGAACGGTCAAGACATTGCATGGGGGGACAGATCGGGGGGGGCTGCTATCTGGACTGACAGTTGCAGCTGTCATGGGAAAGGAACCAAGATTTGAGGTTAAGTTTAAAGGAGTGCAGTGTATTAGAAGATCCAAGAGTTGCTGGGAGCCCATTACAGAGCGAGGGGACAGCTACTGATATAACATTACTTTCCATCTTAGTTGAAATTCTGAGAGTATCAAGGAGGGAGGTATGGCTGAGGATCGAAGACACCTCAGCATGGATCGGTGCTTGCATGGTGTGGAGAGGGGGAAAGGAGGGCCACATCTAATGATGGAGTCTATGATGCATACATAGATAGATGTTTTATTTATATTGCACCCATCTCTGTGGATTCGGAGCGCTTTACAATACAATTTAAAAACACAATAGAACATTAACAATACTCAGATCCAATACAGAACAAGCAGCAAAATACAAAGAAAAACAATTATCATATAACATAATAATTAATAACCACTAAATGCCTAGTGAAATAACAAGGTTTTTCATCCATTTTTAAAGGATTCTACAGAGGGTGCCCCCGAAGTCGTTGAGGAAGAGAATTCCAAAGGGTGGGTGAGGCCACTTAAAAGGCTCGATCACCAGAGTTCTGTAACCTCACCCTAATAACACCGAAGAGGCAACCCTTGGTGGAATGGAGAGTCCAGGATGGGTGGTAGGGCACGAGGAGATCTTGCAGGTAGACTCATCCCCAACCATGTAGGGTCTTATAGGTCAGTAATCCAACCTTGAAGATAATCCTCTATCTGACTTGAATCCAGTGCAGTTCACAGAGGATGGGCATAATATGATCAAACCCTTTTTTTTACAAGTTTCACCCTCTCCCCAGTCCCCGACATGTACACCCTAGAGTTAGGAATCTTCAGTAAGGGAGGTGCGGGTAGTGAAGCCCCCTGTGGGGGTATGGGGGGCTATATCCCCCCACATAAAAATACATTTGTTTTTTCCCACATGTCTTCACTGTGAGTGTACATTACCATTCTGGTTTTTCATTGAAGAACACTCGCTGTAATGGCGATTCCTATCTGGTGTTCACCATTATGACATAGAACCAAAGTATTTACACCATGGTTCACCAAATTAATAGGGGTCACAATTAAAAACAAAATTCTGCTTGGAAAAGGAAAAGAATGACTAAGGACCCAGTAGACCTACAACACTTTAGAATATTGAGAAACAAAATGACTGCACTTTTCAGAAATGCAAAAAGTGAATATTTCTTTGTTCAGTTTGGTAATACATCAGCTAATGCAAGGAAAATATGGTCCAGCACAAGGAAATTACAAGGCAGTAGTGGACTTCAGCAAGGCCTTTGACTCAGTGTCACATGGGAGGCTGGGGGGAAAGTGGAATGCATTGGGGTGGGGACAAACATGATCAACTGGATCACCAACTGGCTGAGGGGTAGGCAGCAAATGGTGGTGGTGGAGGGGGAACTCTCATCACCAAGGGACATTACGAGTGGGGTGTCCCAGGGTTCAGTACTGAGACAGGTGCTGTTTGGGATATTCATAGCCGGTATCTCAAATAGGATCCTGAGTAGGATCCATCTGTTTGCAGACAATACTAAGGCCAGTGCAGAGGTAGATGACATAAAGGGGTGGAGAGAGCTGCAGGAAGACTTGACCAAACTACAGGAATGGTCAGAGACATGGCAGTTGGGGTTCAATGCCAAGAAGCGCAAGGTACTGTACTTCGGAGCAAGGAACCAGGGGAAGAAATATCAGTTGGAAGGGGTACAGTTGGAAAGCACAGTGGAGGAAAAGGATCTAGAGGTATTAATAACGGTGAGTATGAACCACTTAGCTCAGTGCAGGAAGGCTGCTGCAAAGGCAAACAAGATGCTGGGGTGCATAGTGAGGGGAATCTCCTCCAGGCACAGAGAATTGATCCTACCCCTATACAGGTCACTGGTCAAGCTGCACCTGGAATACTGCATGCAGTACTGGAGTCCATTCCTGAAGATAGAAATCAGATTGCTGGAGGGGGTAAGCATAGGGCAATTAAAATGATACAGGGACTTGAGAAAAAATCCTATGAGGAGAAGCTGGGAGAGCTGAAAATGTATTACCTGGAAGAGAGAAGGGATGAAGGGATATGACCGAAACCTTTAAGTACCTAAAGGGTATTAACAGGATTAATACAGAAGGAATTCTTCAGATCAGAAGGGGGAGGGACATGAGAGGGCATCGGCTGAGATTGTAGGGGGGAGATTCAGGAGGGAAATCAGGAGACACTTTTTCTTGGAATGGGTGTTAGATAAGTGGAGCACTCTGCCTGATGAGATGGTATCGTGTAGAATGGTGGAAGGATTTAAGAAAGGGTGGGACAGAGTGAAGGGGGATTATGAAGAGAGGAGGGAAGGGTAACTGCAAGTTGAGATGCTAGCTGCACAATTGAGCAGACTCGATAGACCATGAGGCCTGTTTCTGCTGGCATTTCACATGTTAGTATGTATGTTCATATACAATCATACCTTACCTTCTATGCTATGATTCCTTAATGGTGCAGATCATGTAAAGCAGATTTAATTTTATTTATTTAGTTTTTGTTGACCGGGTAAGTGCACTAGACAAATACTGCCTATTTTCAGGCATGACCCGGGGGAAGGGGATACAGATGAATGCCAACTGACCTTGAACCAGATTAAGCTGTTGGTGGTATTTTTAGTGAATGAGGGAAATTTGGCCATGATACCGGGGAAATTCTCCTACTCTTTTCGATAAGTGTTATGGGATCTTTAACAACCACCTGAACTACCACCAATCCAAGCAGATGGGACCTCGGTTTTAACATCTCATCTGAAAGACGGCACCTCAGAAGTGCAGCACCCCTCTCATGCTGCACTACAGTATCGGTACTGGGATATTAACCCAAGTGCCAGATGTGGGAACTGAACCCACAGACCTCTAATCTCACGGCCTCAGAGGCTAGTGTGCTACCTACTGAGCCACTGACACTGTTGTCTTTAATAATCATTTTGCAAAGGTAAGTCTTGTTTTAAATCAAGAGCATCCTGCCTTTGATCAAGAGCATCCTTACTTTGTCCTTGCTACCCTGAATTTAAACCATTCAACATCTTTCTCTTGTTCACACGTTTTTTTTTGCTTTAAGGAGATTAATGAAAATTAGTTGTTTGATGAGTTAATCCATCTTGATTGTAGTAAAGGTGCTGGTATTGCTAAACTAGAGTCAGTCTTTTTAAAAACCAGGTGTTTCTGTTTTGACAAACTATATTAAATTTTTGTTAAATTTGTCATTGCAGCCATTTGATTTACTACAGGACAGGAAGTCTGCATACTGTATATTATTCTGATTTTTTTTTTCCACAAAATGTTAATCCTCCTCTAGAGGATTTGGGGGTCTAGCAGCATTGTCCTTGTTCTTGGCAGTTGTTGCCAAAACACTCTTGGTGTGTAGGGTAAATAATTATAATACTAATAATCCGGATTCTTATGTCTTCGGGAGTCTGCCTAGAAACATTCATAAACAAGCAAGAGTACTAATAACTGTTTATTATACAACTTATGCCAAGCATGTGACAAAGAAAATCACAAGGGAGATGGGTTTCTCACCACTCTCCTGAAGAATGTACAGTCTCCAGAATTGTAGGATCTCAGGTTCTCCAAGATCTCGTTCTCTCTCTCCCTATCTCCTGGAACTAGAATACACAGACTTATATACTAGAGATAACAACATAGCAACAGAGATTACCTCATAGTTACAGATATGAGAAACAATATATATTGGTCCTAAGTCATTCTCCACTGGATGAAGACTTAGGAGACAGAATTACTAACGAGTATCATATGAGACAAATAATATGCTTCGATTAGCACTATAGCTTGGACAAAAGAAATGCTGACTGGTTCTATTACACATGGCATTTCTTGCTTATGTACAATATAAGACATAACAAAAGTTTTCTCTCTCTGTCAGCTAACTTGCTTAGGCAAAGAGAAGTGCTAACAGTGTTCTATTATACATGGCATATCTGCTTGAGTGTAAAACACACTACCTATAATTATATGAGAATATATATATATATATATATATATATATATATATATATAGAGGCCCAGATATTCAAACTGCTCCCAAAATGTGCGCAACAGCAGGAGCAAGCACAATTCAATTGTGCATATGCGCAACAGATGCGATATTCAAACATGGAGCAAAACAAATTGCGCAAGCAGCCAACGTCTGAATATCACACAAACCGCGCCATAGCGCAACCAGGAAGGGGAAGCTGAGCAGAAAGGTTGCACTATAGCGCAACAAGGCCAGCCCAGCTGAGCAGTCCAGAGGTGCCATAGCGCAAGCAGAGCCCCCCCCAGCAGAGCAATGGAACTGCACAACCAGGGAGGCAGGCTGGGGCCCACCGCCAGCCATGCCACACATGGGCACAGGAACACACTGCAGAACCAACAAGACACCTGCACACCCCAAGCACAGCATCACTGGGGGTGGGACGGATAATCTACTGGCCCATGGGGACAAGCCAACAAAGCACAGCAGGGCCATGATGCCCCAGCACAACCACTGGCAGACTGAGACTGCCACACACAGGGGGTTGACAACCACAGTGCACAATCAGCCCCCCGTATGCACAGCACACCCTGCACTGTGACCCCAAGACACCACCCATGTGCAGTGACTGGCACTGCAGGAAACACCATGCATCCCCCCCGGCACACGTCAACCTCGTATAGCAGAGAACCATACAAGCCAGACCCAACCTGTGCACCCAGCAGTGGGTGGTAGCAGATGGCAAGACCAACAGAAAGTCACTGCCACACTGGAGACACCTCCCCATGCACACACATGCACACACACACATATACCCAGGACCATACCACCCCAGATGGCATGCACACCACTGCAACTGAACAACCATAGCCAGCTGCAAATCAGAGACCAACACAGTATTCATATCAAAATATATATATATTAGAAAAATGTAAAGTACAAAATGAACAACAACAAAACTATTTACAAGAGGGTAGGGGTACAAGGTAGGGCTGGGCAAGGGTAGGGATGAACAACTTGGAGAGGAAGGCAGGGTGGGAGGATGGGTGAAGTGGGAAGGGAAGCCAGCCTAAGGCCTAGCAGGCTGGTTGTCCGCTGCCTGGTGCCATCTTGCTTGGCTGTGCCTCCTCCGTAGCCCATGGCACTGTATATCTTGGAGGATGGTCCGGTTTTCCATGGACACCCAGGTCAGCTGTTGCAGTGCCCGCTCAATTCTGCGGAGCACAATGAGGCCTAGGAAAAGGGAACACAGTCAATGGCTGTGACTGACCACAACCCTGAACACCACCCAACCTGCAAGCCATATAGCCCAATGTCCCGCACCTGTGATGGTATGCACCCACCCACAGTGACCATGCACATGGCAAGCCCAACCAGGCGGCACCAGCTATGTGCACCACTGCACACACACACTGCCCATGTCCATCACAGCACAAACAAGGCTGTCAAGTGACGTGGCAATGTGGTGCAATGCCAGTTCCACAGCCATGTGCCCAGTGCATGCATGGACCACCAGTGATGCACACACAGATGTGCAGTGACACTGGACAGTGATGAATGTCACCTGTGTCGTGCATGGTTGTGTTGTGCATGGCTGGTGGTCATGCCCACCCCCTCCAGCATGCAATAGCATCCATGATGTAATGATACTCACACTCCGCAAGCAGCTGCTGCTGCTGCTGCTGCTGTGGCCCACCCCTTGCAGCACCACTGACCGCCACCGGAGCCCTGCCACGTCCCTCCTGATCCCGTGCCTGCATCCTCTCTGCCCGGCCTGTGGGAGACAAATGTTGAGAAAAACATCACTGTGACTCCAAAGCAGACTGCCCCTGCCCCAGTGAGAGTGCCTGCCCACACAGCCAGACCCATGCATCTCACACCTGCACACACTGACACAGCCAACCATGTCAGAGCCATCACCCATGCACAGCCACCAAAACACACTCACACCCCTATGGAGAATACAGGTGCATAGACGGTACACCCACCTGGCCTAGGCACAACACCCCTCCTGGCACGTGACCGTAGCCTGTCATGCAACTCTGGCTCCCTCCTGCGGAGGTCACTGTACCTGTGCCGGCACTGCTCGGCAGACCAGTGCCGCCCTGTGACCCCCACCAGGTCATTGGCCACTTGCAACCAGACCTGGGTTCGAGCCATGGTGAGGGGCTCCTCCCCATACAGTGCCCCATAGTGGGGCTCTACCAGGGCTACCAGATTGGCCACCTCCACTGGGCTCCATTAGAGTGCCCTCCTGCGTGCTATTGTTCCAACTTTACAGCAGGCAATATGGCACCCCGAAGCGCAGCAACCCCACGTGGAAATGTTGCACAATGGACCACCATAGGTTCCAATCACGCTGTTCGTACAGCGCCATCGGTTCACATAGTGCTGTCACCTGACAGCGCAATAGGGCCGTACACATGGCAGCCGAACAGCGCCAGGGGGGCAAAGGTCAGACACCAGGTCAGGGGTCTATGACGCAAGGCCACGCACAGCGCCATCTGATGTCTACGCATCCTGCGCGACCGACCACCTGCATGCCAGTGCCACAGTGGACTATTGCGCAGTAGTGCCACAGCGCCATATAGTGCCCAGTGCTGTAGCGCCACTGGCACAATGGTGGCCATGGCCTGAATTGCCGATCGCGCACAGCACGTCATCAGCGTGGCAGATGCCTGCGTAAGCTACCTGAGCATGTGCAATGCAGTGTACCGCACAGTCACAGATCTGCGCTATTGGCTCAGCTGGCTCAACCGTATTGGGAAAAGCGCAATGGCGTGATATTCAGCCAACACATGCAAATCATCCGATCAGCCATTCAAAGGTGCAGTGGCGTGATTTGCATCTCATTACAGTTGCTCCACTCCTAATTTGCATGCATTGCGCTATAAAAGTGTGACATTGGGCTGCGCTGGCCAGATTCAGTTACTGCAGGTGAGAGGTGGGTTGCATGCTGTGGGATGTTCTGGACAATGGGCATGGGATAGCACTGTAGACTGCACAGTGACAGGTGTCCACTTCCACCCATACAGATCGCCATGACCGAGCAGAGCCAAGGTGAGGGTGAGGATGGTGGGCGAAGGAGGAGGAGGCCCAACTTCACCACGGCAGAGACTGAGGCCCTCTTCCAGGCCTACCTGGAGGAGGAGTCACTACTGAGTGGATGGCGGGGCACCCCTCAGGCCCGTGCGGCTGCATGGGAGGGGGTAGCCCGGGCAGTGAACCTGCACGGAAGCCACCAGTGCTCCATGCAGGAATGCAAAAAGAAGATTGGGACAGACCGCAGGAGGGTGAAGGAGAAGGTGGCAGCCCTCAGGGCGGCATGTGCTGGCACTGGTGGGGACCAGCCAGCCAGCGGTGGTGGAGCTGACCCCAGCTGAGGACCAACTGGCTGCATCAATGCAGAGCAGTGCTATTGAGGGCGTACCAGGAGGTGGATTCCAGACAGGTGGAAGCCCATCACTGCACGGTATGACATGGTGGTGGTGTTGGGGGGGGGGGAAGGTTGTTCACATGCACTCACATGTCCTCTCTTTCTGTTACAGATCCTGTTCATCTTCAGGGGATGGTGGTGGTGGGTCCAGGCAGTGAGGATGACCTGCTGGACATGGAGGAGGGTCTATCCACCTCTGTCACCAGCCAGCATGCACTGCACCAGCATGCACGCTGGGCTGCCAACTCTGGTGTCGGTGAGTCAGGTGTGGGGGGTGCACAGCCTGTGTCTCAGCAGTCTGGCATGCAAGCATGCCAGCACGCTGTGACTGTGGCTGTAGACGACCTGCACCATTAATGAAGGACTGCAATGGGCAGTGATATGTGTGTGTCCCATGACGGACACACATCAGGCCAGCACATGCCCCTTGGCCTTGCTGGTTCCAACTTGTGTGCCAGCATGTCGGCACAGTCCCAGGCTGTGCCTGTCAGCACCGGTGGGGCAGCACCAGTGGCTGTGCAGGTGTCTGGCACTGTTGCGGCCACAGCAGTGGAACGAGTGGTCCCTGGGGCACAGCAGTTGGAGGGGCAGTAGCAGCAGTCACCCACCAGGTTTGTGGGTACAGTGTCCAGCGGTGGCACATGTCCACCACCCTTTGATATGCCTATTCCTGGTCCTGGTGAACAGCACCCTCCCTCAAGGGGTGTTGTGCATCAGGACCTTCCACACCCTGGGGGACAGGATGCCGTTGTGGCAGAGTACCCATTGGATGAGCACACCCACCTGCTGCGGGAATCAGTACAGCAGCAAAGGCAGGTTGCAACATCTGTGGAGGCACTGTGTGCGGCTGTGGAGCGGCACAGCAGGGAGTGTGCTCTGGACCGTGCAGAGATGGTCCATATGCGGATGGATGTGACCGCCGCCATTGACAGGCAGACCCAGGCATTGGTCGCTGTCATGGCTGCATTGGGCGCACATGCAGGTGCTCCTGTACCGCGCACCCCACACAGTACACTCTCCACTCCCCGTTCCCGGCATCGTGTGACACCAGGCCTGTCAATGCCGGGTTCTGCTGTGGGCAACCCAAGCACCCATGGTGCAGGTATGTTTGGCATCCTACAGACCCCACTGTGGACAAGGTCACGATCACGCAGTGGGACCCCTGGTGGTCCATCGGTGCCACCCCATGTGGCCCCTGCTCAGCCTGCCAGTGCTGTTGGGTCACAGTGGGGTCGCCCATGCATCCACAGTGGCCGTGGAACGGTGCAACATGACTGACCTGTCTCCCAGTGTGGGCCCTGTCTGCTGCTGCCCTGTGTGCACTATGCGTCATGGTGGGCAGTCACTGGTGGGTGCCCTGCCCATCACACCTACATACGGACCACCTGCACACCATCCTGACTGCTGTCCACAGGTGCGTGTGCATGATGATGCCTGCATTGTACTGTACACCAAGATGCAAGAGTGCCCAGCATCTGACACATGTGCTTGGACAGTACAGGTGGTGGGTGTGGTCTGTGGATCTGTGTGTTTTCCATGTCTGTTCCTGCTGTGCTGTGCACCTGCCCATGTATGCTTTGTGCCTGGTGTGTTTGTGTGTGTGTCCATATGACTGTTCACCTCTCCCTGATGGTGTGTTTGTGTGCCTGGTCCCTTCCACCCCCCCTTGCCATCATGCACCCCTGGTGTGTTACTCTGTGTGCCTGTGGGTTGCGCCAGGACAGTGTTGTTTGCACATGGCCCCTTGACTTATCTGTGTTGTGCATAATGCTCCGCCATGATGGTGTCCCGGTGCAGCTGGGCCTGCCGGATCAGTCAGAGGTCCCACCGTCCAAGGGGGGCTGCTCATCACTATCAACACTGGCACCACTGGTGTCTCCATCGCTGTCCCCCTCTTCAACCTGTACGGCTATCCCACAGTCATTGGCCATGTTGTGCAGGATACAACAGGCCAGGAATATCCCACAAGCCTTTGAGGGGCTGTACTGTAGGGCACCGCCGGAGGTGTCTAGGCATCGGAAGCATGCCTTGAGCATCCCAAACACCCACTCAATGATGTTGCATGTGGTGGCATGTGCCTCATTATAGCATTGCTGAGATGGGGTCATGGGGCACCGGTAAGGTGTGAGCAGCCAGGGACGGAGTGGGTATCCGCTGTCACCTGTGTGGAGATAGTGGAGATCAGTCTCATGTTCAGGTCCATATTGCCCATATCCCTGTGTGCCACTACCATGGCACCTGTGGCATTCCTACCCTTGCCCCGAGTTTGCATTTCCTACATGCATACTCACCCACTAGATGGCCTGTGGGGATGTCCCCACTCTCAAATCGGTGGCACAGTGTGGACTGATGCCATATAAAGGCATCATGTGCTCTGCCAGGGTGTGTGGCACAGACATTGATTTTACACCCAGTGGCATCACACACCACCTGGCAGTTGACACTGGGGAAGCCCTTTCTATTCCTGTATGCGGCCCCATCGGGGCCAGGTGGTGTGCGAATGGCCACATGGGTGCAGTCTATGGCCCCTAGCATGCCAGGCATACGTGCTACCCTGTGGAACACCTGCATGTTTGCTGTACACTCTGCCACGGTGCTGGGGAAATGGATGTGCTCCGCAGCATATGGCAGCAGTGCGCTGAGGAATTGGGTGAGGATGCGTGACGTGGCTGACTGTGTGATGCCTGTGGTGTCCCCTGTTGGCCTCTGGAGGTGCCCGTGGTGAGCAGGCACATGCAGGCTGTCACCTTGGTCTCCACTGACAGAGCATGACTCCGTCGTGAGGTGCCTGCATCACATCACTGCATAGCTCACAGAGCCACCTCAGTATTGCCCTGTTCAGGTGGTACCGGCCCACAATCTCTACATCTGTGTACAACTCAAAGCTGATGCGGGCACGGTACTGCCTGTTGGGGGCGTACCACCGACGGGCCCATCCTTGGCCACGTGCCCCTGCACCTTGCATTCTCACCCCCCTCATTACAGCTTCCATGTGGAAGCTGCCATTGTCCATCTCCCTGGCTTGTGCCTCCCCGGCTGATGTTGCTCTGTTACCCCCGCTGTTCTGACTGCTACTTCCACTGCACCGGGCACCCCCCCGCTGGCCTCTGCAGCCTATGGCCCACACTGCTTCCCTTGCCTGCCCTGGCCTGTCACTGTCTGTCTTTCTCTCTCTCTCTCTTCCCCACTTGGCATCCCTGTGGCGTTCTTGCACCTCTTCCTTGAGCCTTTTTATTTTGGCTCATTTCCGCAAGGGCGCAACTTCCAGCTGGTCCACTGTTGCGCATTGCGCAACTCTTTGGATGTCACATTGCACTCTTTATGCATGGATCCACCCCCTTCGGTTGTGCATGCCGTCATTTGCATTGCGCTGTTGCTCAGCATGTTTTCAGTGGCGCAACTGCCTCCTGCTGAATATCGCAGAATGGCGCACTTTTGGACTTGTGCAGGCGCAACCCTATTGAGCATGGCGCAGCCCTTTTGAATATCCCACCCATAGTCTATAAAGTAATCACTGATGATCCCTCAGAGTCATCATATCAGTAATTAGGTAGGTTATGTATGGAATATATGTAAAAGACAAACAAAATGCATTATAGTGAGGTATAATAGTCATGCATGATCTAATCCTATGAAGGATGTAAACATTAACAAATATTAGCAGCAATTCACATTCCTGGCACTCATGCTTATATGATGGATGCCTAAATCTATACATTAATGCAAAATGATAGTATCACAGTATAATAGGCCAAGAATACAGTGTAAGGTGCATGTGAGGTGTATGTGGGATGATAGGGGGCATAACTCAGGTGCAACAGTCCCCTCTTTGTTGCCCTAATTGCAAAAGTGGCAACACAACAAAAAGACGATGGTTAGGCACCATTCATCTACAGAACTGAGGCACGAGCCTGATAGAGGAATTTTAACTGGCCACGGTGGTGTTTCAGGGTTTTCCTTAAACAACAAAATGTAATTATAAGGGAAAATGTTAGTAAACCTTGTATTACTCTAAACATTTGGAATGGACTTTACAAAGGAGTTTTCTAATATCAAAACAATCAGTAAATACTGATATGTATCAGGTGTGTATCTGTCCTATTGGGAAGAAATTGAAGAGACAAACTTAAGTTGCCTGTATAGATATTAAAAATAAGTAAAAATTGAGACAGAGCATCAAGATAGTTAGGACTAAACTTAATGATATCTGGTTTCGGGATGGGGAACAGGTGTGATTACAGTATAACCTATTACCTGTTTAGGGAGTAAAAACAGAAGTTAGAAAAGTTCACTTTGCATAACGTTTAGTCCATATCAGAAGAATGTATAGTTGGTCACCACACAATGTTCCACATCAGCAGAATATACCACCTTGGAGGATGGCATTTTTCAGTTGGTAAGTTGAACTGGACATGAAATGTCAATGTCCACAAGCCATAAACTAAGAACAGTTCCAGGGATAAATCCAGGGTTTCTTCAAGTGTCAGATGAAAATTCATAGTTCAAATTCAATGCATTCAGATTTTCCAAAGGAAGATCAAAATGTTCAGGAGGCAGCAGTATTTTCAGAGGCCTCAGTGGGGGGGGGGGTAGATTGCACATTGAGTTTCACAATGGAATAGCAACAGTGTTCAGTTGAAGATGATCACATGGCTGCACAAAGTGTAAATGTTTATGACAATACTCAGTTTGTATGACATGCCAGCCAGACTTGGAAAAAACAAACAGTGAAGAAAATGAATATCTTGATTGTAAATCAAATGAAGAAGAGTCTTCTTGCTGAAGTTAGGGGATTGCCCCCCCCCCCCAGACTTGCTTCATAGTATGCATAACAATGAACTTGACTGTAGAATCTTAATTGGCTGGACCGAATACAGTTTGTTTGAAAGTTCACAAGAGGAAGCCTAATTTCAGTTATTAGGTCAGTATTCACAAGTTGGTAAAACAAGTTGGAAGATATTACATCTGCATAAAAAGGTAATGTTCCTTTCAGGTACGACATTCAATATTCAGAGTCAGTCATGATTCCAAGACCTCATGGTAAGCAAACAAAGGAGGCAGTTTCAACCTTTTCATGACAAAAGTTCCCATCAAGATGATTAATAGAATGGACGGTTGCCAGATGATCAGAGATGGGTGTTGCCAGATGAAGATGAGGCAATGACATGTGAGAGTCACAAACATGGCTTCCTGGATTGTGCAGAAATAAGTTTTGAAACATGGAGCAATACTGATGTGTGTGGTGACATACCCAAGGTTCCTTGCCTTTGACAAGGGAATGGTGCTAGACTCAAATAAGCATTTATTAACACATGCAATACAGTGCAAAATGTGGCAATGCCACTGACCCATACATCTGCCATGTATGAGATCAAGGATATATCCTAATTCCAGATCCCGGAAGAGATAACCAAAGGGTAGTAAGAACATACTAGCCATAGGCAGTGCAAAGGACTTTACTAGCTATGTGAAGCTCCTCTGCTTCCTTAATGTGAGCAGAAATTAATTCATAAACATGAACATTTGTCAGGTCAAACCTCTTCACAATATCCTTAATATTGTAAATGTAATTTACTCTTTTTGAGCAAAACCATGTATACCATGCAATGGGGGTATGATATTATATTTCATACTGTCATGAACCTGTATCATATGTGCTTGAATAATGGCTATATCAGGCTTATTTCAAATAGATATGCCAGAGCCAAATAGGCCTGAGTTTAAACTTGTGTTTTTTTTAAATAAATAAAAAAAATGCCTAGTGCATTTGGGTAGGTTTACTATCATAAGATGTACCACTAGCTGTTAGGATGTGAAAATCCTGTGTGTGTGTGGTGCTATCAGTCCCTGTATAGGGGGTCATTATTGAGTACCTGGTATGCTGCGAGGGTATTCAACCACATCATTATTAAAAAAAAAGTGGGAAATATTTGTTGTGAAACATAAAACAAATCATTTCAAGTTTAAAGGATGAGATTTAAAATCACTGGGTCGTGCATGAGCTGCACATTATTAACTAGGGTACCTGGTTGGGAAGTGGCTATTAGACCACTGGTTCAGCCAGAGTTCTGTCTTGGGCACTCAGTATTAGCTGTCACAAATTATGGGGCATCATTGGGAAAAATATTTAGGTCTAATGGCTTTTATTGCCATATAAATTTGGATGCAAAATTATTGATTATCAATAAAATGTAAATAGGGGTCCAGATCAAGCCTAGCTGCTAGGATTGCTCCAAAGCAATGATCATAACATTCAGTAGGGCCTCACTACCCTTCTGGATGATGAACATGTCTTTTAGGACTTTAGTGTGAATTCCATAGGATGCAATTAAATAATGTGGGCATGTAAGGTACTCTGCCTCAACAATCTGTTTAGGTCACTGGTTCTTAACTGCAATGCGATGTGCAGTTTGGGCTTGTAAGAAGACCCATACTTTTAAAAAGAATAATAAGCATAAAAGCAAGTCAGTTCTCTCTCTCTCTCTCTCTCTCTCTCTCTCTCTCTCTCTTAAAAGGAAATCATAGTTTAGTACTATTCCTCCCATTGGGGTATGGAAAAGTAGTTTAATCTCCTTTAAGCAGGTTCATTTGATTGGCATGTAGTCATTTATCAATGACTGTTATTGTGAGGCAGTCTAACTTGGTAGACTACTGGACTGAGTTTGTTTACATTGGGATAGGGTCTGTTGTGGGGCCTTGCCTATACATTGTGCAGCAAACTAGTATATCTTTTGCATGTCTTGTTTGAGATTTTTAACATATGTATCTACTGATGCTCTATCATCAGTGGCAGTACACAGGTCCAAAAGTAACTCTTCTGTGAGTCTCATGGACTGTCCAGTCATGATTTCAAAATGGTGTACACTGTGTACCTACAGAGGGTGTCCCTCTTATTGCCACATAAGGAGTGAATACATTTATTATAACATAACTTTGATCTGCCTGTTAGCACATTCCACCTGTCCTGATGACTGTGGGTGGTATGGGATATGAAACTTTTGTTTTACCCTTAACAAATCCAGAATTTCCTGCATTACTTTAGCTATAAAGCCAGCTCCCTGCAATCAGAATTCTACCTTTAGGGGTAAACCCCACCTAATAGATAACTGGTTTACCAAGACATTTGAAGTCACTTTGACTGTTCTTAGTGTTTGGCATAGGGTCAATGTAGTCAATCTGGATGTTGTTCCTGGGGCCTGATTGCCTCTGGGGTAACAATTTATTTTCCTAACTGGTATACTGTAGGATTCTTCTGTTCACAGATCAAACAGTTACCGATGCAGTGTTCTACATCATTTCTTATGTGTGGCCACAAGACAGAGGATTTCAGTCTGTCTAGTGTTTTATTGTCTCACTGGTGTCCACCAGTTGGAGTATCATGTACTTGGTAAAGCAGATAAAATCTACTCTCAGGTGTTTAGGAATTGCCCATAACTTTTCATGAGTGTTACAGCAGTGATGTTCCAAATGAGTAGGGCATCACTGGATAGGTGAATGTCATTTTGACTTTCCTATAAGAGCTATTTCTGGAAGTTATTCCTCAGTTCCTTTATTAAGGAACCTATACACTGCCCTCAAATGAGGGTCCTTTTTTGGAGCACAAGGTTCACATTTTAGAATATGCTTGAACCTTATGAAGGTACAGTTTGCATTTAAAATGGTTAGGTTAGGGTTGTACACAAACAAGTTTCTGTATTTCACAGAGGTAATATCAGAGTATTGGTAGTTTGTTTTCTTCCAAAGAAATTCAGAGAGGAACAGACTCAATTAGAATTCATAATAATAAAAACATAGTGTCTGCAGTCTTCTAGCTCAAGGCCATTTCTTAAAGCATGCAGAACTTAACCTTCTCATGGAGTGCTGGTATCATTTTACGTAAAGAAAAATCTTAACACAAGCTGTGTCTTTCTCAAGGACTTTCCAGCTCTCTAAACCATCCACAAACATTTGTGGTAATTAGAAGACTCCTCGCCTCCCTATTTTTCATTTTATTAGCCAGGCATGTTTTAACATTGCCTGTGAATTGTACATAAATGATGATGCACATTCCGTCATCACTAGAATATAAAATAATTCCAAACCCTGCTATCTGACCCTCATTGGTATGTGTGGATGAGTCATCAGTCAAAATATGGCAAACAGTGGTATCTTTTAACACTTTCTGGGGTTCTGTCAAAAAGAGCCCTGTGACAGGTAGGTCAGGGGGTTGGAGTGAACAATCATGGGTCACTCCTGTAAATTGTAGGCCATGAGCCAACAAGGATGGAGTTTTGATAGGAAGGACAGTGATGTCATGATCCTGTAAAATGAGAGACCAGTGTGTAAGTCTGGCATTGGATACAGAGTAATCTTTTACTCTGTCTGACAACAGAAAGTTATTTGGCAAATGATAGGAATGCAGCACAATGGATGCATATCCAATGAGGTACATAAAGTATCTCACTGCTCAGAATGTAACCAAAACATTCCTTTCACAAAGGTTGTATTTCAGCTCCACTGAGCAGAGCATCTGGGATGCATAAGTAATGGGTCTGATGTGTCCCTTGTATGTTTGTGCTAAAAATGCTGAGATTGCTACATCTGATGTAGATGTTTCAATATACCCTAAAGCTGTGTTAGGATTAACCAATGCTGGGACTATGGAATTAGTGGTCCCAAAAGAAAAGACAATGATATCAGTATTGATATACCTTGCACCTTCTTGCTAGAAGTGCCTGCTATTGTTTGCACTGGGAATAATCCAGACTGTTTCTGACTTGTGTCTGCTATTGCATGTGCTGGGAGTAATCCAGACTGTTGCTAGCTTGTGCCTAGTATTGCAGCCACAGTATATGATGATCCAGATGTCACTGGTGGAGGGGGTTCTGCATCATGTGCTGACAGTGCTGGCTCTATCAGAGGCACCTGCACAGTGGAGAAAAGTGTTGTGCAAGCTGCATGTAGTTCTCCAGCTATGAATTATGGGTCAGTAGCCATCAGGGGTGGAGAAAGTAGTACTGAAACAGCTGTCAGCACAGGTTCAGAAATCAAACCTGTACCCCCCCCCAACATGGCCTGTGATGCTGAAAATATCACAGCCACAGGGCTTTCAGAATCAGGGTTGTCCCCTCCTCCATCAAATGTAAAGTGGGTTTCCCCAACAGAAGGTTGCTGGATAGTAACAACATTGTTTTTAATGTTACAGCTTTAAGTATTAATGGGCTGCATATGCCTAATACTGTTAGAGTTAGAAACAGTACATTCAGTCTTCTCAGGGAAAGCCGATGTTAAATTACACAGGGAAGAATCACAACATTTCATATAATTAGCCACAATGTGTTCTTTAACCAAGGATGCTCTAGTATAGTAAGCATTGCTAGCAGCAGCTTCTTCTGCAGGGTCAGACACTGACTTCATGACAGGTGGTTGCATACCAGCCTCATTCAAAAGTACATCAACATCATTTTTAACTAGAATCTTCTGTCCCTCAGAAACACTAGTCTTACTGATAACATTATTAATCATGCCAAAAACCTCTGGTATGTTTTGTCTGGTTTTGGCAGCAATCACAGGTCCCTGTGACTGCATGATCCAACCTCCATGATGTGGTGGTCAGCCATTTTGGATTACCTCATGGGCATCTTGGGTTACTGTATTATGACCATCATCACATGACTATGAGTGGCCATCTTGGGAATGGTATGGGGATGCAAGCTGATGACATGTGTGTCCACCATTTTGAGACTCTAACAATTCTCCATTTTGTGAATCACAGAAAAGCAAGTGGCTAGCCTTTGTTCTAGTCCACCCTACAGCATACTGTGAGTGTTCAAAATAAAACTCTTCAACATCAGAAGAGGCAAGGTCTATGGGCATTAAATTAGTATGACCTGCCAATACCTCTGGCTGATGGCACAAGTTTGCCATATCTGACTTTTTACTCCTACATTCCAACTGCTCAGATAAAGGAGTTAGCATGCTGTAAAGTGCCTTGTTTTCAGATTGCATGACAGTCTCATCTTGTAAAACTTGCCTTTTATCAACAGAAGCTGTGTCACAGTTTAGATTCAAAACATTTATATCAAGTCTGCTGTACTCAAAACATAATAATTCACACTGTTCAGTCAAGGTCTGGTGCTGAAATACCAGCGTGTTAACTCTTTCAGTAATTACTTCAGACTTTTTATCCTTAAGTTCCTTGTTTTCAAAATGTAAGGAATCAGTGTTCTTAGCCAGAACACCACTCGTTTGAAAAACATTTTTCTAATAAGTTTTACCTTTTCAGCATTATCTCCTAAGGCATGCAGGTCTTTGCTGCCCCTCTCATTAAAGAGAAACACATTTTCTTGATGGAGAGTCAGCAGCTGAGGCTGCAGTCCATCTATCCTTTCTTTATGAGAAGCCTTTTTTCAGACTAATCTCAATTTTGCAAGCAACATACTCAAATTCCAAAGCAGATAGTTTATTTAGAACAGCATCAAAACATTTAAACAATGTTGCAATTAATAATCCTTCAGGATCAACTCTTTTGGTACCATATTTCAATTTCCTCTAATGGACAATGATATCCCCAAAAGGGCAACGGCTCTGTTTTGCTACCTCAGCAAAATCAGACCAATCACCGTAGGCAGTTTGGTATGTTAAGGCATCCAGCCTCAACTCAATACTGATATTTTTATACTTGTCATAAGATAAGAAACCCTTAGCTGTCTGTGGATCAAAAAACTTTGTTTGCAACCAAAGTTCATGACAGGACACAAATAGCCTCTGGCGTATGCAGACTCCTAGATGATTAAAGACCCATTAGGATTTGAAACCACAAATGAAAGCAGTCTCTCTGTCTGTTCAGATCCCTTTACAGCTGTGTGTTCCCACAGAGAAAGAAGAGGAAAAAAACAAAAATAAAACAACTCATTATACAGAGATTGAATATCTGCAAAGAGATTGTTTTGTCTGCACTGTGGTACACATAACAAACTGAAGAGATTTAAACAGAAGACACTCTCAGCTGCTTGTTACTGGGAATTTTTCACCAAGTGTTTTAATTTACAGAGGAAATTAAAATGTAACCTTAGCAAAAACGCAGACTCCGGTCGCAGTCGCCATTTTATGTTGCCTAAACACTCTTGCTGTGTAGGGTAAATAATAATAATACTAATAATACAGATTCTTATGTCTTTGGAGCCTGCCAAGAAACATTGGTAAACAAGCAAGAGTACTAATAAATGTTTATTATACTACTTACGCCAACCATGTGACAAAGAAAATCCAAAGGGATATGGTTTCTCACCACTCTCCTGAAGAATGTACATAATCTCCAGAATTGTAGGATCTCAGGTTCTCCAAGATCTTGTTCTCTCTCCCTCTCTCTTGGAACTAGGATACACAGACTTATATACTACAGATAACAGCATAGCAACAGAGATGACCTCATAGTTACAGATATGAGAAACAATATGTATTGGTCCTAAGTCATTCTACATTGGATGATGACTTAGGAGATAGAATTACTAGTGAGTATCATATGAGACAAATAATATGCTTCGGTTAGCACTACAGCTTGGATAAAAGAAATGCTGATGGGTTCTATTACACATGGAATTTCTTGATTATGCACAATATAAGACATAACAAAAGTTTTATCTCTTTGTCTGCCAACTTGCTTAGACAAAGAGAAGTGCTAGGCTCTATTTTTATTTTCAATTTCTCTTTCTCACTCCCTGATCCGGAACTCTCTTGGGCTATCCCCACTGGCCTAACCACTCTACCATACACCATCCCTCTGTTAGGAGGTGAAACCTCACTTTCAGGTTCTTGGCAATATTGGGAATGCAAGTAATCACAGACACGTTGCATAAGAGTAATAAACAAGTTTATTACTACCAAAAGGATAAATAACAGTTGCCCTATGCAGTTCTTACCAATACAGACTGGGAGCCAGTGCTAAGCATTCCCTATACCTCGAGGTTTCTCTGTGTCTCCTGGGATCTCTGAGGTACAAGACTAGTGTATTACATTATACACCTATGATAATTACTATGTTTACTATAAGATAGAAACATTTCTAGTTACAGAGATGAGCCCTATTGGCTAAATTAGAGGTGGCTCCATGGTCTAAGATAACATTATACAATTCTGTATAGTCATCAGTTTATGAACAAAAGAGTTCTTATACAGAGTCTTACATAACTCAGTGTAGTAGTACAAATCACCAAAAGGTGGCAATGCTGACTTACATATCATAATTATTCCAAGAACATAGATGCCTTGGCATCTTGTAAGTAAGAAATACACAGAAAATACATAGAAGAATATATGTATTAGCAAGTAAAGTGTATTACAACAATATGCATTCATATTCTGACATCTACTCTTGTACAGTAGATGCCCCTAGCCCTATATGTTAGTATAACATATACCTAAGTGCTAGCTGTCTACAGTGTACCTCTGAGGGTACCAATTATGGTGCAGGGGCCTCATTTAACATTCCCCTCCTTGTTGCCTCCATGGGCAACACAGGCAAATCTAGGGAAAGGCCAGGGAGCAGTGGTCATTTACAAACCCTACACGTGAGCTTTGTAAAGGAACTTGAGCTGCTCATGGTATTGGCGCAGTGTGTGCCATAGGCAGCAAAGCATAATAATCAAAATAAAGATTAAAAATGCTTGTATAATAACAAAACCTTTAAAAGTAATCTCTAACCAGGTGTTAGTCAATGTGTCATTCATGTCACCATCATTAATCAATGAGAGGATAGCTTCATTGGCCTTGGTCATATTATTGCTGATGTGGATGAGGTGTGTGTCCTTCCTGTCTAAAAGTGATTTTAATGTAAGTGTGAGTGGGTCAGTTCTGGAGACCCCATCTCCACAAGGACATAGACAGGATACAGGCAGTCCAGAGGAGGGCAACTAATATGGTGTAGGGTCTGCAAGAGAAGCCGTATGAGGAGAGACTAAAGGAGCTTAATATGTATACCCTTGAGGAAAGAAGGGAGGGGAGGACATGATAGAAACTTTTAAGTACCTCAGTGGAATCAGCAATGTCCAAGAGGGTAGCATCTTTCAGAAAAAGAGACGTGCAAGAACAAGGGGACACAATTTAAAGATGGGGGGGCGGTTCAGGGGCAATGTGAGGAAGTATTATTTCACAGAGAGGGTAGTGGATGCATGAAACAGCCTTCCTGAGGAGGTTGTGGGGTCTAAAACTGTGGGAGAATTCAAGAATGTATGGGACAGACATAAGGCAATTCTTGTGGGGGGTAGGAAGAAATAGGCTGTTGGTTAACTAGGATCTGCGGCCTATCCTGTAGGTAGGGAAATGGGCAGACTAGATGGGCCAAGCAGTCCTTATCTGCCTTCAAAGTCTATGTTTCTATGTTTCTATGTCTATGTGTACATCAAACTATGGTAAATATTCAGACAGTGTGAGCAGATAATCGGGGTTACCATCAATGATGTCTGCATCCAGGAGGTGAACGGGGGTTATGATGGTATGTCCAATGACAGTCTTCTGGTGGGGGACAAAACAGAAATTGGGGTAGTCAATAACACATGTAACAGATCCATAAGTATAGCTTTTAAAATTTGTAACCACACTGTACTCCCCATCGGAATTATACTGAGAGCGAACAGTAGGGAGTCTCCACTTTTGCAACTGGACAGGTCAGCTGTAGACAGTCTTCGAAATCCGTGTTGACAGGCGATGAACCTCCTCATGATATGATTGGTAGAGCTTATCTGGAGCCAGAGTTGAGTCCAAGTAGTCAGTGCCATTCTTGGTGATGTCATCATCCATGGCGAAAGTCCAATCAATGCTATCTGGAGAATAACCACAAACAGGTTGAATAACATCAAATACATCACATCGGCACAAGTAAATGTATTGCTTCTTCGCACACCAGTCCATGTGCGGATCCACCCAGGAGTCGAGGAAAGGATGGAAAACCAGTAGAGGCAGTAGATCCAAGCGTTCTCTGTAGATGTCTTCGTCCAAATGCCCAATCGAGTGGACCAGTGCAAGCTTGTAGAACAAAGCTGTAGTGGGATCAAAATGTGGTAAAGAGACAGTAAAAGAAACAAACATGGTATCTGTTATGGAACATTTCTTAGCAGCAAAACAAGGACCAGTATTAGCGTGTCTGGTCACAAACCCCAAGTTCCTAGCTGTAGAAAGAGGAATGGTTAAAGCTTGTTGCATACACATAGCAATACAGCCAGGGGTTTTACACCTTGGACAATACCGTTTGGAGATGCGTCTGTCATGTATGATGTCAGGGATTCTTCCAGATTCTAGATCACAGAAGAGATTGTTAATGGTGGTGATGATGTAAGAGCCATAAGCAGAGCAAATAATTTCTCTAGCAATGTATTGTTTATCTGCTTCTTTATTGTTTTGTTGTATGAGTGCATTGATCTTATCTCTTGAATTGGTGAATGCCTTAGCAATGTCGTGCATGTTGTATACAGTGTATCTTTCTTCCTGACTAAGGCCATCCACACCATGCAATAACGGGGTAGTACATCGTTAACCAAACCAGTGGAGAACTTGGCAGAATGAGCTTTGATAGCAGCAATGTCTGCTTAATTCCAAATAGACATAGTTGTACCAAAGAGGCCTGTGACAGTACCTGTTGCACCTGTAACATCGGAACTGTCAACTTCGCGTGTCTTACGTTTAAGAGTTAGATCATCAGGAGTGGGTTTTCTCCTGAAGTTGCCTCTATGTTCAGTAGAATGGACTCCAGCAATAGGGTCTTGAGTACGAATCTGAAATGCAGCTAAACTATCAAGCAATAATGAACTATAAAACACTGAAGTGTTAGTATTGTGACACATACCAAATTCTTTCATATTCCAGTAAGTTAGATTAAACAAAACAGGTATATGCATAAATTGTAAGTTATTAATCAATGAACCTAGGAGGGCAGTGGCTGTTAGACCACTATGGGGACCAGGGGTATGCTTTGGACATTCCAAAAGCTGTTTATCAGTAGGTGGTAACACAGAGAGGTACATGGCTGCAGAAGCCATGTGGTGTATAGCACAAAATTTCAGAGCAGAATCCCTAGACAAAGAATTACAGTTTGAAGAATCAATTAAGGCAGTAATGTTGTACAAACCAGAATGTCTTAATGCAGTTTGTAACAAGGACAGAGAACCATTTGGGGATAATTTAGCATTGGACCAACCCTGGAAAGTTCCTTTGGAGAGTTTGGCCACAGGGAGAATTTGTCCTTGAGATGTGGTTTGCCACTCAATTTGTAGGGTAGATTTATCAGGAGCAACAACCGAGGCAGTGAGGTAAGCATCGGAACCTTCCTGAACAGTGATCAGACTATCTGGTATATTGATGGATACTCCCTCTGGAGGAGGTGCTGGAGGATCAAGGTGTCATAGGAGGTTCGGTACCGTGCCTTGGATGCAGGGGATAACTCCTGAGATGAGGAGATAATGGAACAAGATAGACATCTTGTCAGTGTATCTGTAAAGAAAGATCAGAGATTAGTATGTTAGTACTATTCCGCCTAATGGGGTGAGGAAAAGTAGTTAAGCTCTTTTATACAGTTTCAACTGGTTTGCATGTAACCATTTGTCAGTCAACTTATTGTTATGCAGAAGTCTAACCTGATAGACTGTTGGACTGAGCTTGTTGACAATGGGGTATGGGCCTTCCCACTTATTGGAGAAGAAATGGGTGGGATGTGCAAATCGGAGTACCATTACCTGATCTCCAATCTGCCAATCCACTTCTTGTATGTGTTTGACAAACTGTATTTTGGATTTTTGCTGGGCCTTGTCCATGCAGTTGGCAGCATACAAGTGTGTGTATGAGGTCTTTTCTGAGTTTTTCCACATATTGGTCTACAGACACACAGTCTGCAGTGGGGGTATGTAGGTCAAACAACAGGTGTTCAGGTAATCTCATCTGTCTGCCAGTCATCACCTCAAAGGGTGTGAGCTGGGTAGTGGCTGAGGGTGTCCCCCTAATTGCCATAAGGAGTAATGGCAGTAGGGAATCCCAGGTTTTGGGATTGTCCTCAATGAATTTGGAAAGCATTTGCTTAATCCTTCTGTTGGCTCTTTCTACTTGACCTGAGGATTGGGGATGGTAAGGTATGTGGAACTTTTGCTAAACTCCAAGGAGTTCAAGGGAATTTTTCATCAACTCACTTGTAAAACTGGTTCCTTTGTCAGAGTCTACCTTGAGAGGTAGGCCCCACATGGAGAAAATCTGTTCCACCAGGATTTTGGCAGTGGTTTTTGCAGTGCGTGCCTTAGTGGGGAAAGCTTCAACCCACTTAGAGAAGAGGTCAGTTACCACAAGAGCGTGCTTATTATTTCTGCTGGTGTTGGTCAGAGGGCCAATAAAATCAATCTGTATGGCATGCCAAGGGCCAGAGTGTCATTGTGGTAAGAGTTTGGCATTTTGTTTAGTAGGGATGGGGTTGTTTTGTGCACAAACGAAACAATTGTCTATGTACTGTTTGACATCTTTGGTGACACTAGGCCACCAGGTGGTGGTCTTAAGCCTTTGGAGGGTATTTTCCACTCCCTGGTGTCCACCACTGGGTGTATCATGCACTTGGTGCAAGAATCCAGATCTCAGGTGTCTGGGGACTACCCACAAGTTGGTGGTGGAATCATCTGGTTGGTACCAGATGTTGTCATCAGGTGACAAGTGTAACTTACCTTCATGCCTTCGGTAGGGGTTATGTGTAGGAAGCTTCTCTTCGGTACCCTTGTCAAGGAATCTGAACACTTCTTTGAGTTCAGTATCAGTATTGAGTTCAACATATGTTGAGCTGCTGAGAGGTCCAGGGGGGATAAAGGTTCAGGTTTCTTCCTGAGTGCTGCAATCTGTACGGCTGCATTGGCCTCTGGATGATCCATCATCCAGATGTCTCCCCCTCAGGCCCCTTCCTTGGCAAGGGTGTCTGCTGTGTCATTGAAGGCATAATAGGGGTCATAGAGAGAATGAGCTTTGACTTTATGTACATAGAGTTTGTGTGCAAATTTCTGTGCCAGTGAATGTATGTATATTACCAATTCATTGTACTTCACTGGGCTGCCATCAGAGGAGAGGAAGGAGTTCTTCTGCCAGAAAGGAAGAAATTCTGTAAGAGAACAACAAACCCAATTAGAGTCTGTAAAAATGATAGTATCTTCGGTCCCATGCTGGATGAACTCGAGGGCACAGGCCACCGCTGCCATCTCTGCATATTGTGATGATGCTACACTATAGCGCTTAGATATTTTGACAGTGTTCCCATAAGGGTAGGTCACTAGAATGCCCATCCCTGCGATTTGTTCTCCCTGATAGTAGGATGCTGAACCATCAGTAAAGACGCAACACAAAGAGGTGTTATCCAGTATTTGTGGCATGGCAGGGAGGAAAGGACCTGGATCTGGAAGATCAGGTGACTGCAGTGTACAGTTAT
This sequence comes from Neoceratodus forsteri, assembly GCA_016271365.2. Classification (NCBI taxonomy): domain Eukaryota; kingdom Metazoa; phylum Chordata; order Ceratodontiformes; family Ceratodontidae; genus Neoceratodus; species Neoceratodus forsteri. Next base: position 1,322,606,276 of record CM028132.1, read on the forward strand.
GGGGTTCTCCTTGGAAAAGGAGTCCATGAGCTAGCATAGATGGAATTTTTGTTGGTTGTACCTGTATGTCTCTATCCTGAAGAAGAAGTGACCAGTGTGTCAGTCTGGTATTAAAGACTGACCTGTCCTTCACTCTGTCTGAGAGCAGAAAGGTAGTTGGGGTGTGGTTGGTGTTGATGATCTGTAGGGAGTACCCAGTGATATACAGGAAGTGCTTGACAGCCCAGTAGGTGGCCATAAGGTACCTTTCACAAAGGCAGTACTTCTGTTCCACTGGGGTCAAGAGCTGTGATGCATATGCAATGGGTCTCAGGGTGCCATGAACCTTCTGGGCCAGCACTGCTGACATGGCAATGTCAGAGGTGGCACATTCCAGATGGAATGGTAGTGCTGGACTGGGGCTAACCAGAGCTGGGGCGGAGGCCAAGGCCTGCTTTAGTGATGTCACAGCCTGGGTATGTATGGGGCACCAAGTCCATGGGATGTCCTTCTTGAATAGCTCATACAGAGGAGCAGCTTTTTGAGCAAAATCACAAATAAAATCTCTCGAATAATTCACCATACCTAGAAACCTTCAAAGAGTTGCCACGCTGGTAGGCAATGGTAAGTCTTACAATTCCTGGACATTCTTCCAGGTAGGGCTTCGACCTTGGTCAGTTATTTTTAGACCTAGAAAGAGTACTTTTTTCTGACATAGCTGTGCTTTTGCTGGATTTCATTTCAGGCCTGCTCTCTGGATGAGAGTCAGCAGTTTGTCCAAGAGATCCAGATGTTGTTGCTGTGTGGCTGTTGCCAGCAACAGGTCATCTACATATTGCAAGAGACATTGGGGAGTACAGAAACTCTCAAGGGCGTCCATCATGTGCAGATGGAACAGGGACAGACTATTATGGAATCCTTGTGGTAAGCAAGTCCATGTGTACTTTCTCCCGTCAAAGGTGAAGGCAAACTTATATTGACTCTTAAGGGCCAATGATAATGACCAAAAACCATTGGAAATTCCCAGGGCACTGAACCATTTCAGGTCAGAGTCAAGAGTCATAGCACATCAAGTGCTGAAGCCACAGTTGGGGAACAACTGGGGGGTGACCTGATTCAATTTCCTGTAGTCAATAGTAAGTCTCCAGGCGCATGTGGGTTTATTCACGGGCCACACTGGGGAGTTGGCAGTGGAAACACAAGTTCTGATTACTCCTTGCTTGAGGAGTGACTTGATTGTTTCTCTAAGGGAAGGCAAGGCCTCAGCTGGGAAAGGATATTGCCTTTGTCTCTCGTGTGCTGGGTCTGGCACTTCGATGACAGTGTGCATTCTGCCACAGTCATGTTTGTTAACTAAACATGCCTCCAAATGTAGTTGCAAAATGGGAAGAAAGCTTTGGGAACAAGTTCATGAGTTTTGAACAAATCTATGATTTCATACTCCTTGTCATTGGCAGATATTGTTGCCACATCGTGTGAATCAGGAATCAAAATGGTATGGTATTGACCCTGAATCTGTATCAGTAACATGTTAGCTAGGTCCACCACACAGCCGTGTGGTGTGAGGAAGTCAATCCCTATGATACTAGGATGGTCATGCAATACCATTAGTTGGAAAGTGTGTGAGGCCTTTAGATGGCCTAACTCTACCAGTAGGGGTACATTGCCTATCGCAGTTTCAATCATCATTTCTATCTCATGCCTATCTTCCACATTAATAACGGCTATCAGTGGTGCTGTAGGGATCAGGCCTGGGCCTGCTCCCCCCATCATGGGGGCTGCCATGTTGGTGTCTCCCTTGATGGGCGTCACAACATCGATGATGTATGACATGGTGAGGGTGTAGGGAGACCTGCCAGATTGTGGATGGCTGGGTGGTGTCTCTGGGCCATAGTAGGGGTGTGACTGGGCATTGTTTTGAGAGATGTCATCATCTGACAACTCCCCTTCAGATGACATATGTAAGGCAGGGGCTACACCTCCCATTGCCTTAACATGGCCAGCCAGAACCTCCTGCTGATGTTGCAGTTTCACCATCTTGGTTTGACATTCAGTATGACTCACACTTGCAACATCCATATCAACCTCATCTTGCTTTTGCAACACTCTATACGCGGCGCTCAGTTCGTGATTGTCCCTAATAGACACTTCTAAGTCATTACGTACCTGGTTTATCTAGTTCTGTAGCTCACCCATTTCCTCACTCAACTGAGCATTTGCAGCACTTAGCAAATCATTCATTTGAAATGTGTGTCCCTTATCCTGTCTCAAACTTTCACACTCCTGCTTCAACATACACAGTTCCTGTTCCCCAGCTTGAGCTGAAGGATGCAATAGTGAATCCTTTTCATTCCGCAGAGTTTGGAGTTCAGACTCCAAGTTCTGCTGCAGTCTAACACATTCTGTTTCCTGCAAACCCATCTGTTGCTTAAGAGATGAAATTCGCAGATCAAGGGTTCAAAACGTCACTTCGGAAGCTTCCAGAGCAGCATAGAGAGCCATAACCATCAACCCTTTAGCTTGGCACTTATTGGCTGATTGTCTCATCTCCATGTACTGGGTTGAAATCCTCAGTATAGGGTTTTAGGATTGACTTGCGTCCCACACGAAGTCAGACCATCCTCCATGGGAGGTAAGGAAGTTCGAGGCATCGAGTCTCAGTTCTGCACAGATATTTGATACGGTGGCCATTCTGTGGGACGGAACGAAAAATCAAACTGTGAAAAAGGCGCCGTGCTGTGTATCGATCCACAGCAGGAGCACTTTATACACAGCCGGGCTACAGTAAAAGTTGTAGACTTACAAATCAAAGCTGTAATGGAGTGAGTCGAGTCGGCATTGACCACACCCAAAAGGGTGACAGCCAGACTTTGTAAGTGACTACAAACTGGTGTAAAACGGGAGAGGTGATACTGGAATGTACACCTACTGTCCCCGTAGGAAAGGGAAAAAGTTTGAGCAACAAGTGAAAACTTACAAACACCAAATATTGCCTGCACATGGTTGCCAATTTGTTAGGAGGACTAAACCTCACTTTCAGGTTCTTGGCAATATTGGGAATGCAAGTAATCACAGACACATTGCATAAGAGTAATAAACACGTTTATTACTACCAAAAGGATAAATAACAGTTGCCCTAGGCAGTTCTTACCAATACGAACCGGGAGCCAGTGCTAAGCATTCCCTATACCTCGAGGTTTCTCTGTGTCTCCTGGGATCTCCGAGGTACAAGACTAGTGTATTACATTATATACCTATGATAATTACTATGGTTACTGTAAGACAGAAACATTTCTAGTTACAGAGATGAGCCCTATTGGCTAAATTAGAGGTGGCTCCATGGTCTAAGATAACATTATACAATTCTGTATAGTCATCAGTTTATGAACAAAAGAGTTCTTATACAGAGTCTTACATAACTCAGTATAGTAGTACAAATCACCAAAAGGTGGCAATGCTGACTTACATATCATAATTATTCCAAGAACACAGATGCCTTGGCATCTTATAAGTAAGAAATACACAGAAAATACATAGAAGAATATATGTATTAGCAAGTAAAGCGTATTACAACAATATGCATTCATATCCTGACATCTACTCTTGTACAGTAGATGCCCTTAGCCCTATATGTTAGTATAACATACACCTAAGTGCTAGCTGTCTATGGTGTACCTCTGAGGGTACCAATTAGGGTGCAGGGGCCTCGTGTAACACCTCCCATCATCTTCAAGGTAGCTGTGACCTCCCCAGGGCTAAGGGGGCTAACACCCTGGAGAGATCGAGGGGGCAGTGATGGGATACTGGCATTGGACATGTGGTGGTGTCAATGGAAGAAGCCATCGCCTATCCAGCCAGAGAGGGATTTTTCCCTTTACGGCCCTTAGTGCCCTCCCATGCATGGTGCATGTTCCCGATGATGGTGCATGCAACCCTGCCAGCATTTGGCCACACTGATGCACATGCTGCACAGGGCTCTGCAATGCCCCTGATCTCCACTGGGGATCACTGGAGCTCTGAGCCACCCTCCCCCAGGACAGGAGAGCAGCCCAGTGGGTGCTCCATCCTATCCCTCCCCTGCCGACCCCTGGCACCCAAGCTCGCTCTTGAACCTGGGTTGCCAGTGTGGTGAGAGGTGTGATGTCCAGTGCCTCAACCCTCAGTGCCACCGGGCCAGCCCCAACAGGGCTCTATTATACACAGCATATCTGCCTGAGTGTAAAACGCACACTACATATAATAATATGAGAATATATATATATGTGTGTGTATATATATATATATATATATATATAGTAATCACTAATGAGCCCTCAGAGTCATTAGAGTAATTAGGTAGGTTATATATGGAATATATCTAAAAGACAAACATAATGCCTTATAGTGAATTATAATAGTCACGCATGATCTAATCCTATGAAGGATATAAACATCAGCAAATATTAGCAGCAAAGCACATTTCTGGCACTCATGCTTATATGATGGATGCCTAAATCTATATACTAGTGCAAAATAGCAGTATTACAGTATAATAGACCAGGAATACAGTGTAAGGTGTATGTGAGGTGTATGTGGGATGATAGGGGGCATAACCCAGGTGCAACAGCAGTCATCCTCTGCCTCTCTCCTGTCCAGGAGCTCTATTCCACCTGTGGATTGCCCCCAACAGTGGGGCCATAGGTGGAGGGCCATCCTCTGCCCCTTGAGCAGGCATATCCAGATTCCACTCTGAGTCTGGAGCAGCAGGGCAGATTTCTGAGCCCAGGTCCCTAGATTTCCTGCTTTTCTTTGACCTTCCCTATGCTGCAGTGCCAGGACATGCTCATGGAGTTCATTCATCCTATGTTGATGCAATCCCACCTTTTCAAGTCACTCATGCCTGCATTACCAGCAAGCCTCCTGCTGGTGGCAGTCATGACCAAGATGGCTTGGACACCCCACTCCAGAGAGATGAATAGTCCCTGTGATGCTTAATTGTCTTCCACCCCATTGACCCATGGCAACCCATGCTTGTTTCTAAACATGGGTCAATGGCATGGCAGGAGGAAAGGCATTCAATGCCTTAGCCCTTTACACCACTGAGCCAGCCTATTATTCTGATATATCTATTTCAGGGTGGTAATACTGTTGATCCCTATTCCTATCTGTGACAGGGTTGGATAAGACCCTGTTCCATTTGTTATGCAGAGGGAGTTATAAGCAAGGATATATCTTTTCCTTTCCTTTTCTGCTTGTTGTTTGTCTTTTTCCTGTCTGATTGTACAATCAAATTTTCCTTGTAGTACCTAGGAACTGGCCACTCTGATGGTCCCACAATTTCCTCCTCTTATATCCCTTCCTTCACTTGCTTTCTATTCTTTCTTCTTTTCAGTTAAAAAAAATATATGTGAAACTTGGATCCCTTGGTTTGCAAAAGCATATCGTTATATTGTTGAAATGAATTCAGAAAGCTATTTAAGTTTATCTGGAACACAGGGGGTTAACCTGAGGTGCATGTTGACCTCCATAAACTTGTTTGTACAATTATCAGCAGGAAATCAGCCTGAGATAGGATGTCTTAATTGGTTGCACCTGTCAAGAAGACTAATGTATTATTCAGGCTGATCACAGGAAGGCCAATGAAGAAATCATGTTGCATTTTGTGAAAAACAGGAAATGAAATTTATAAGAACAGGATGCAGGATTGTATTGCTAGGAAAAACATCTTATGAAAATGAGCAATGTTTGGTCTACATCGTTAGAAAGAGCTGGGCATTTTAAATAGACTCTCAATTGAAGGACTTCAGTTTGTTTGAACTACCTGCTTTAAAATCTATCCTGCAGAATTTCATTTTTTTATTTTATTGTTATTGATAAAAATAAAATGCTGCTTGTGAATTGTATAACGTCTCCTGCTTTGCCTATTCTTAATGACCTATGCCTCTATAACAGTTGGTGTCACAGAAAGTGGGATTTATGCCGTGAGTATTCTGTCAGGAGTTTTGTGTGCAGGTACTAGATCTGGTAGCAAGGAAGCATAGAAGAAAGGTATGGATCCTGCAGTACCAAGTTCAGGAGTGATTACCAGAAGCATGGCAGCCAAGCTCAAAGCAGAAGTCAAAGTCCAAACTGAGACTGTACAGCCAATACCAGTGATGGAAGAAGAAGAACAGGCAGAGACAGAACATGAAAGCATGTCTGCCTTCTTCAGATGGTAGGCTATACAACAAAGAGAGACAGAGAAACTGAGAGAAACAATGGTGAAGCATCCAAAGGCACAAAGAAGTGAAGAGATGGCACTGAGAAGAGTAGAGATGTAGCATTTAAAGAAACAGAGAAGAGATGCAGTGCAGGAGCATTGATGACTGGATGCCTTGTAAGCTATCAAGTTGGAAGATCTGGTACACGTTCAGCAGAACAACAAAACACAAACAGCTTAAAGGGCATTAACTGTACAAAGGTATGTCCCTTTGGATGAATCTGAAGCATACTTGACAACTTTTTAAAGGGTCACTGGATCACGCCAATGGTCAAAACAGCAACTGGCAATCAGGCTGGTACTTCATCTGACAGGTAAAACCCAACTTGCCTACAGCAATATGGACACTGCAAGGTCAGAAAACTATGACCATATGAAAAGAGAAATCTTTAAAAGATGTGACATCTCAGGAAGGACCTACAGGTGGGAGATTCTAGTCCCTGAAATACAACTCGGTCGGCAATCCTCAAGAAACCTTCACCTGACTCAGAAAACTCCACATTAAGTGGCTCCAACTTAAAGGCAAAACAGTCCCAGAGAGATCATCAACATATTTGAAATGAAGCAATTCATCCACATCCTTTCCACAGATGTGTAGTTTTGGGAAAAAAGAACACTGACCAGAAAGTGGGGAAAACACCAGTTCTTTGACTGAGGACTATCAGATGGCCAGACAGACACCACAATAGCCAAGAACTAGGTAAACCCAATATCTCTCCTAGGAGAGGAGAGCTGCCTGGTGGCAATTCAATCCAACTCCTCATCCTTCCCCCCCTTCTCACTCCTGGTGACCCATGCTCATTCCTGAACATGAGTCACTGGCATGAGAAGAGGTAAGGTGCCAGTGCCTCAGCCCTCTTCACCACTGGGTCAGCTATTAATGGGGTGTTGCAGCAAATGAATGTGGGAGTAGTACTAAAGTCATCTGTAGCTATAATTATTGGGAATGACTTTTCAGGATTTGCAAAGTTAATGACAACGGGAATAATTCCTGCTGTGTCAGAAGCTGTGATAAAAAAAAGCTTAGACAAAGAAAATATCAGAGGTTGGGGGCTCTTTTCTTTTTGGTGACTCTGATTCAGACTTGTTTGAGCCCAGCTCCAAGATCTGGAAGTCCAGGGAAGGAAGAAGACACATCAAAATACAGTGGCAACAAAAGACTGATGGACATAAGGGGCAGATATATGAAAATGCTGAAACTAAACTGATAACTGATTTTGTTTTCTGAGCAAATTAACAACATTTCTCTTCAAAGCTATTTTAAGCTACTGGGGTGAAACAAAAACAGGGTGAACATTGCTAAAAAAGTGTAATGAGTTACTGTACAGAGTTTGGGTTAATCCTCAGATGCAGAAACACATAGCTGAGTTGGTTATATCGAAGAAGTAGAGAACTGTGTTGTAACAGATAGTATGTGATAGTCCTATGGTTGGTCACTCAGGGAGGGAAAACACCTTTGCCAGATTGTTATACCAGTTTTAATGGGCTGGGATTCATGAAGATGTTGCTATGTGCTGCAGCTTGTGTGCTGAATGTCAGAAAGCAGCTCCAGTGACAAAAGACAAGGTGCCCCTGATGCCCCTACCCTTGATAGATTTGCCTTTTAAGAACATTGCAATGGATGTGGCTGGCCCCTTAGACAAAAGTAAAATGGGTAATCAATTCATTTTGATAGCATGTGAATATGCTACTCTATACCCAGGGACAATTTCAATGCCAGCTTCAAAAATGGCAACACAGCTTTCCAAAATTTTCATCATGGTGGGCATACCTAAAGAGATTATTACTAATCAGGGTAGTAATTTGTGGGCTGTATTGCTGAAGGAGATGTATTGACAACTAGGTATCACTGCCATCTGAACCATACTTTATCACCCTCAGACAAACAGTCTTATTGAGCATTTTAATCAAACCCTAAAGTGCATGTTAAAAAGGTTTGTGAAAGGTCAAAGGAAAGATTGGGACCAATACTTACTTACTTATTTTTGCTTACAGACAAGTGCCATAAGCATCAACATGTTTTTCACCCTTTGAAATGTTGTATGATAAACAACCAAGAGGGCCACTGGATGTAATGAAAAAAAAAAGTGAAGATAACCACACTCTGAATCTATTACATCTTAAATGTGTGCACTGAGAAAGAAACCAGCAAAATATGTTGAAATTGCTTTCAGTAACCAGGAAGAGGCCCCAAAACAGCAGAATGCGTATTATGACCATGGGGTAAAAGAAAACATTTTTGAGCTAGGTGAAAAGGTCTTGTTTTTGTCTACAGAAAACAAGCAATTAATGAAGCAGCAAGGCCTTTATAAAAGTGGTTAGACATACTGGTACAGTTAACTTAAGCAATATACCACAATATGGTGTGGGTGATGGCAGGATTTACCTCATGAGACACAGCTGAGTGAGGAAACCACACCAGAAGTGGGTAAATCTTGTCATTACCCACACCATATCGTGGCATATTGCTATTATACAACGTAAGAATAAACACAAGGGAAGTATTCCATTTTTATTTTGATTTTTGTGAGATCCCAGTTAGTGAGAAAAAACAATATGGAAGCTGGCGGCTTTGAAGTCTGGTACCCTGATTGGCTGGCACTTCTACCATTGAGTGATAGCAGGATTTACATTGGAAATCCTGCAGCCAGCCAATCAGGATCAAGGATTTTTGGTACCCATTGTACAGTATAATATGAGATTGAAACCCCTGAGAGGAAAAATCCTACCAAGATATCCCATGCTAACCGCCTGGAGAATTGGGTTGAAAAAGCACCAAAGGTTGCTTTGTTAGTATTACCAGAAACTGATAAAGACAATATAGCTTATGACAAACTGGAACAAACTCCTACTTCTGATGCTGTAAAGGTGAATGTTTACCTACACAAAGAACAAACAGCAGAAATTCATAACTTGGTAAAGACATTTAGAAGTACTTTTAACACGCTGCAAGGCTGAGCAAAAGGGGTTGAGCATGTAATAGTGACAGAGAATGCTCTCCCTATCAGACAAAAGACACAACGATTACCAGAGCAGTTAAGAGAAGACATGGTTAAGGAAATACAAAAAATGAAAGAGTTGGGTATCATTGAAGAAGCGAGAAGTGCTTGGTCATCACCAATGGTGATAATAAATAAACAAAAAGGGGGGTATAAGAAGCTGCCTTGATTTTAGTAAACTTTAGTTTAGTTTAGTTTAGTTTAGTTTATTGGTCTAGGAATTAATACCTTTGAGCCAGGGCTCTTTTACAAAGGTTCCACGTCACATAGAACATCAAACAAAACAATACACATTACAAGTAATACCAGACGGAAAAGTTACATAATAAATTTGCTATTAGCAGTTTAAGGCAGTAAAGTTTAGAAGTTACATAATAAATATGCTTTAAACAGTTTCAAGGGAGTAGACAATTTAGGAAATAAAGAAACTTCCAGGGAAAGGGAGATCATTAGGAGCCAAAGGGAGGCAAGAAAGGAGGGAAAGTGGTGGGCAGTACAGCAAGTGAGAGGGGACAGGAGGGGGAGAAAAAGAGTGAGTTGGGTGGCAGAGAGGAATAGTAGTGGTACGTGAGGGCTCATTAGACAGGGAGAGTAGGCCTTGGATGTGAGGATGTCAAGAGGAGGAGTAGCCTTTATTGAATGCAATCACAGTTGCTAGTGGTAGTGAGGTGGGCATAGAGCATGGTTTTGAAGGCTCCAAGCGAGGTTGAGAATAGAGTATGTGGACTTAGAGCATTGAACCAGGTCGGGGCCCTGTATGCGAATGTTCTTTGTCCCTGTGCGGTCTGACATCTGGGAACCAGAAAAGGTTGGTGTTCAGATCTGGTGGAGGGTCGCATGCCATGATTCAGACGGAGTAGGTTTTGGATGCATAATGGAGTCAGTCCCAAGATAGATTTTTTTTGCCATTATGCAGGTGAGATATATAAGGTGATTTGATAGTTGCAACCAGCCTGTTTCATAGTAAAGCTCACACGTGTGTGTCAGTCTTTGTGCCCCCGTGAGGAGCTGGCAAGCCTTATTTAGAGCGACTGAGATACGCCTTAGTGCCGTGATGGTAGCTGAGCCATAGATAATAAGGCCATAGTCAATGATTGAGATTATGGAACTCTGTATAGCTATCCTCAGTGCAGCTTGGTTTAGGAATTGTCGGTTTCGAAATAGTATTCCAAGACGTTGGCTCACTGTTTTCTCCGTGTTGTCAATGTGGGTTGCAAAGGTGAGCCCTTGGTCAAAAGTGATGCCAAGGTATTTGAAAGTATTTACTTGGTCCAGTGTATTTCCAGCAGAGGTTTGTATTGTGAGTGAAGTATTTCTATTTTTGTTTTGGTGATTGGTAAAAAGCATGGCTTCTGTTTTATTGTGGTTAAGCACAAGTTTACGATCCAGGAACCACCTTTCAACACTAGAGAAGGCAAATTGTAAGCTTTGGCGTAGGGAGTTTGGTTCTTTGTGAGAAGAGAGAATTACAGCATCATCAGCGTATAAGATTATTTTTTCCAGGCAGAAATCTGGGAGGGAGTTGAGGAACAGGCTAAAGAGGAGTGGGCCAAGAATTGATCCCTGCGGTACACCCGAGAGGACTGGTTTGAAGTCGGAGAGTTCATTAGAGATTTTTACAGCCTGTGACCGATTTGACAGGTAGCTTTTTACCCAAGCACTAGGAACTTCAGCCAGGCCTTGGCTGGTCAGTAAGGAGGTAAGTAGGCCATGACGGACTGTGTCGAAAGCTTTTGTGAGGTCAATAAAGACCGCACCGGTTTGGCACCCTTTGTCCAGGGCTGAGTGGACTTCTCCAGCGAAGTCAAGTAAGGCTGTTGTAGTACTATGTCCTTTCCTAAAGCCGTGCTGTTGATTACAAAGTAGATTGTACTTGTCCAGGTAGTCAGAGAGTTGGTCTGCCACTATACGTTCAAGTGCTTTGGAGAGGGGTGGGAGTATTGATATCAGTTGATAGTTACCTGTTGAGGTTTTATCAAGTATCTGTATCTGACAGCTATCCTATGCCCATGATAGATGATTTGGTGGATGAACTGGGAAGTGCCAAGTATATTTGTACCCTCAATCTCATTAAGGGTTACTGGCAAATTCCCCTAGGTATAGAATCCAGAGATGAAACCACATTTCCACTCCAGTCTCATTCTAAAAGTTCATCACCATGCCATTTGATTTAGATTGTGCACCCACTACATTTAAGCAGTACACAGATGTAATTCCAGCCTGTCACACTGGTTATTGTGCTGATTACCTGAATTATGTCATGGTGTACAGTCCAGACAGGAAAAGTCACCTGGAACACCTATAAGCAGTTCTCCAAACTATCAAAAATGCAGATCTGACCAATAAGCATACTAAGTGTACATTAGGCAAGCAGGAAACCAGATATTTGGGTTATATTTTGGGATGTGGAGAAGTAAAGCTAGCGATTTCCAAGTTAGAAGCCATATCTTACAGTCCTGTCCAAAAACAAAGAAACATCAGATTATTTTTGGGTCTGGCTACGGTATTACCAGAGATTTGTTCCCAGCTTTGCCCAGTTAGCTACTCCCCTCACTGAACTCACAAAAAAACAGTACCCAGATAATGTGAAATTGACCCCAGAGTGTGATAAAGTTTTCTGGGCCATCAAGGCTGAATTATGTTCAGCATCAGTTTTAAGATGTCCAGACTTTGAGAAACAATTTCTTTTACAGACAGTTATGAACAGACAAAGAAGTCAGTACAAGAAGGCCATTTGGTCTATCTAGTCTACTCGTATTGCAGGGTCCATAGCTTGAGCTACTGCCCCACTCCTCCCATCTTTTCCATCCTCCCTACCCCTTACCTTCACCCATGCCTATCCCAGTCTCTCTTGAAGCTGACCACCGTCTTCAACAAGACCACCTCTTCCAGTTGCATAGTCCAAGTGTCCACCATCTTCTCCATGAAGAAGTGCTTCCTTACCTCCCTGCTAAACCTCCCCAACTCCAGCTTAAGACTCTGCCCCCTTATGTTATGGCTGACACTTAGCTTAACCCTTAGGCTGCTGACAGAATTAGAATGTATAGGAATTTTGGACTGATGTATCAGTCTGTGGCACAGCAAGGGTTAAGAAGACCCTTCTTATCCATCTTATTTATCCCTTTCAAGTACTAGGGGATTACAATATGCTGGACATGGATTGGACCACCCAGGTGGCAGCTTCAGCCAGAAGCACAATCATCCTGGAATCCCTGCAAGGGGTTGGTCTCAGGCAGCTGATGCATGAGCCAACCAGGGACAAGTCAATTCTGGACCTGGTATGAATCAATGGGAACAGAGTCAAAGAAGTACAGGTGGAAGAGCAGCTGGGGTCCAGCAACCACCACATTGTGTGGCTCAGCATGGAGACAGGGACTCAAGTGAGCCACACAAAAGCAAAAGTATTAGATTTTAGGAGGGCAGATTTCACGGAAATGGCTAGATGTATAAGAACAATCCTGGGGAAGGGAGAGGTAATGGGGGAGTGGAGAAACAATGGGGGAAACTGAAGGAAGCCATATTGGAGGTAACAAACAAATGCATTAGGATAGTGGCCAAAGGGAAATGAAGAAGGAAACCACTATGGTTTTCTTAAGAGGCTGGAGACAAAGTAAGGGCTAAAAGACTGAGTTTCAGAAAATATAAGAGTGCCCAAAGGGACAAGGACAGGGAGGTGTACCTTAAATGTCTAAGGGAAGCAGGGAAAGCTGTAAGGAGATCTAAGGTACAAACAGATGATTGTTTAGCATGGATGATGAAAAAAGGGGATAAGACATTCTATAGGTACATCAGTGACAGAAAAAAAGTGGGAGGTAGTGAGGCTCAAAGGGGAAGGGGAGAGTATAAGGAGGGGGATCTAGACAAGGCATAAATACTAAACAAATTACATTTATTCATTTTCATTTATTCTTTGGAAAACGGGTAAAGGCACTGCACCAAAGGTCCCTTATCAGGCCCGAACCGGACAAAAAAACATACAAAAATACACAAATACAATCAACAGCAATACAAAACCAAAAAATACAAATTAAAAATTGCAGTTACAAACAGATTTATGTAATAAATAACTTTTTAACCTTTGTTTAAAAGTTAAAACAGAGGGAGCAATCCTAACATCAAGTGGGAGTGAATTCCAATACAATGACACTGCTATTGAAAAAGCTCTAGAGCTTAATCTAAGCTGAGACCTGGGGACAAAATATAGGGGGTCCGTCAGCCGACCTCAGGCTGGGAAGCAATTCTTTCATTACAACAAGATCAGAAAGAGGAAAAAGGAAGCCAAAGTAAAAACATTTATACATCAGACAGCCAACAATATATTCTATTTTGCAACTAGGGGAAAACCACCCCAAACGAGAATAAAAATTACACCGATGTGTCCTTTTGGGGGCTCCTAAAATAAATCTACAAATATTATTATAGGCCACAGTTAGTGCTTGCATTTCTTTTGTACCTATGTTATAATATAAATAAGAACTGTAATCAAAATATGGAAGAAGAGAACCAATAGCAATTGCTAATCTAGTCACTTGTGAGAAGAATGACTTGAATTTGTATAACTCCCCCTATTCTTTATTTACCTTCTTAACTATTGACTGAATCTGAGGTGAAAAGGTGAAACTGGATCAAATAGTGTGCCCACATACTTAAATTGAGACACCTGTTCAAGCAGATGACCCCGAAAATCAGATATCCTCAGTTCCGGGGTGTCCACCATCATAAATTGCGTGCCAAATAACATAACTTTTGTTTTAGCTGAGTTCAAAACCATAGCATTTAAAGTAAGCCAATAACAGACAGCACCAAATTCCTTTTCTAGGGAATAAGAAAGTTCAGAAACAGAATTTGACTGAGCACAAATTACAAGATCATCTGCATAAAGCAGTGATTCACTAAACTTACAAACTCCAGGAACCTGATTAATAAAAAGAGAAAATAACAGGGGTCCCAAAATGGACCCCTGAGGCACACCACAACTAACTGGCAAAACATCAGAAACCTCAGAACCAGCTTGAACAAATTGACACCTGTTACTCAGATAATCATAGAACCAAGAAACAGTGACATCAGAAAAACCCAGATCTTTCAATTTTGCACAGGCCTAACCTTGATCAATCAAATCAAAAGCCTTGGTTAGGTCTACGAACACCGCACCACTTTTGCTTAGTATTCACTAGGGGGGGGGCTCAAGAACCACAGTTGAGTGGCAGAGCCAATGAAGGGGGAGAAGTGGACACCAGTCCATTCACTGCGGAGAAAGTTCTGGAAGAACTCACAAAGCTGAAGGTGGATAAAGTCATGGGGTCAGACAGAGTACACCCAAGGATATTAAGTGAGCTGTGAAGAGAACTTGCAGCCCCTCTCGTGGCCCTGTACACAGAGTCACTCAACTCAGGGGTGGTTCCAGAGGACTGGAGGAGTATGCATGTAGTACCACTGCACAAAAGTGGCAGTAGGGAGGAGGTGGGAAACTACAGGCTGGTCAGCCTCACCTCTGTTGTTGGGAAGATCATAGAGACACTTCTGAAAGAAAAGATAGTGGCATACCTGGAATCCAGGGGATCCCAGGATCTGAGGCAACATGGATTCACAGCAGGGAGGTCATGTCAAACAAATCTGACAGATTTTGTTTGATTGGGTGACTAGGGAAGTTAATCAGGGAGGGGCAGTAGATATCGCCTACCTAGATTGCAACAAAGCCTTCAACACCATCCCACATAGAAGGCTGGTAACAAGATGGAAAGTCTGGGCATGGGACAAATGGTGATACTCTGGGTTAAAAACTGGCTAACAGACAGGAGGCAGAGTGTGGTGGTAAATGGGATCCAATCTGGGGAGAGATGGGTGACCAGCGGAATACCACATGCTTCAGTACTGGGACCAGTCCTGTTTAATGTCTTCATTAGTGACATTGCAGAGGGCTGGAAGGAAATGTCTGCTTATTTACGGATGACACCAAGATCTGCAACAGGGTGGATTCTCCAGAAGGGGTTTGAAAAATGAAGAGGGACCTAGAGAAGCTTGAAAGATGGTCAGAGACATGGCAACTGAGGTTCAGTGCTAAGAAGTGAAAAATAAAGCACCTGGGTAGAGGGAACCCTGGGGAGAGCTACAGGATGGGCGGGAAGCTGACTATCACTAAAGAGGAATGGGACCTAGGGGTTATCATCTCTGACGACCTCAAAGGTATCAAAGCAATGCACAAAGGCTGAGAGGGGGGCCAGTGGAATGCTGGGGTGCATAGGCAGGGGTATCACTAGCAGGAGGAGGGAGGTGGTGATGCACTTGTATAAGACATTGGTAAGGCCTCACATGGAGTACTGCATGCAGTTCTGGAGGCCACACCTGTGCAAGGACATAAACAAGGTGGAGGCTATCCAGAGAAGGGCGACAAAGATGGTGCAAGGCTTGCAACACAAAATGTATGAGGAGAGACTAGGGGACCTCAATATGTCCCCACTGGAAGAGAGGAGAAAGTGGGGTGACATGAAAGAAACTTTCACATACCTCAAGGGCATAAACAAGGTGCATGTGGGGGACTTTTTCCAATGGAGAAAAAGTACTAGAACAAGGGGGCACAATATAAAGTTGGAGGGGGTAGATTAAGGGGTATGTGAGGACATTCTACTACACAGAGAGGGTAGTCAACACTTGAAATAGCCTGCCACAAGAGGTAGTGGGTACAAGCACAGTGGAAGGGTTTAAGCATGCCTGGGACAGGCACAGGGGAACCTTGAGAGGGGAGGGAGTGATGAAAAGCCATTGATCACATTGGGTCAGTGGTCACATACATGGTACAGGGTGTACAGGCAGACTGGATGGGCCTAGCTGTCCTTATCTACTGGCAATTTCTATGTTTCCATGTCTCAATCATGTCCCCCCTCTTTCTCTCTCCTGTCCCCTAGGGAGTACATGTTCAGTGTCCTCAACCTCTCCTCATATGCCTTACCTGCTGACACACTATCATCTTTGAAGCCCTCTTCTGGACCTTCTCCAGCAGGTTAATGTCTGTTTTGAGGTGTGGGCACCAGTACTGAACTCAATACTCTAAATGTGGCCTCACCTGTGACATGCGCAAGGGCTGCATAACCTCCTCACTCCTACTACTGATCCCCCTATCTATGTATCTCAGCATCTTGTTTCCCCTTGCTGCTGCTTTCTTGCACTGTGTGGAGTGCTTCAAGTCATTAGTGACCATCACTCAAAGGTCCTTCTCCTCTGAAACAGATACTTGGACTCCACCCAGATTGTACTCTGTTCCAGGATTCTTGGTTGCAGTGTGCATGACTTTGCATTTCTTGGCATTGAAGCCAAGCTGCCAGAATCTAGACCACATCCCCAGCTTTTACCGATTATCCTCTAGGTCCTGTATCACTTCAGCTGTCCCCACTCTCTCAGAGATTTTGGTGTCATCCATGAGAAGGCACATTTTGCCCTTAATCCATCCCCAATGTAATTGATGAAGATATGGAACAACACCGGCCCCAGCACCAAGCCCTGTGGGACCCCACTGGTGACCTCTCTGGTGACAGATAACTCTCCCTGCCACAACCACCCTCTGGGTTCTGTCCTCAGCCAATTTTCCACCCATCTGGTCATCTTCTCCCAACCCCTGAGATCCACTAACTTTCTGAACAACCTTTTGTGGGGCACAGAGTCAAAGGCCTTGCTGAAATCCAGATAGAGGCTATCTACTGCTTGGCCCCTGTTTACTGCCTTAGTGACCCAGTCAAAGAAGTCAGTCAGATTCATTTGACACAATCTCCCCTGAATGAACCTGTGCTGCCTCGCATCCTGGAGACCATGGTCCTGTAAATATTCTACCAATGTTTCTGAAAGTATGGTGTCCATAAGCTTGCACATGATTGAGGTCAGACTGACTGGTTTGTAATTCCCTGGGTCATCCTTGGGACTGCTTTTGCAGAAGGGCACCACATCTGCTGTTCTCCAGTCCTGTGGTACCATGCCTGACTCCAGTGAACTATTAAATAGGCCTGCCAGTGGCCCTGCCAGCAACTCAGCCAGTTCCTTTAGTACCCTTGGATGTACTCTGTCCAGGCCTAGTGATTTGTTCACCTTCGATGCTTCAGAGGTAGACCTAGGTGGAGTCCTGGGTGAGAATTTAAACAGGAAGAAACATCCCATTCTGTATATATGTAGGAAATTGCAAGATGGTGAGAAAAAAGCACTCCACCATTGACAAACAATGCCTTGTTGCAAAATGGGTAATGGAGTCTCTTAAGTTTTATTTCCTCGGAGCTGACTTTGCACTTATAACAAAGCAAAGCCCTCTCTGTTTTCTTAATCAAATGAAGGAAAACAGTTCAAGAATTACAAGGTGGTACCTGGCACTACAACCATTTAAATTCAAAGAGATGCACAAATCCAGAAAAGAGAAGGTGAATGGTGATTTTCTGTCAAGATATGTTCAGGAATTTAGAATTCAGAAGGTTGAAAATAAAATGGGTTTTACGTGATATTAGCGACTCTGGAACGGCGAGTCCAGAATCGCGAAGCAATGTCATTGATGACCTAAATGGTG
This sequence comes from Neoceratodus forsteri, assembly GCA_016271365.2. NCBI lineage: Eukaryota > Metazoa > Chordata > Ceratodontiformes > Ceratodontidae > Neoceratodus > Neoceratodus forsteri. Next base: position 1,322,624,034 of record CM028132.1, read on the forward strand.
ACTTTTTTGAGGGGGTAGGCTTTGACCCTTGCACCCCCTTACTTAAATAGCCAACTCTGAGGTCATATTACCTCGGGAAGGAGATAAAACGTATGTCACCATTTTGTCATCGCCATCATTCCCTCACCGACAGTGGTACTCACAGCTTCGGGAGTCGCTAACATTACGTGACACCAGAAAATGTGTGTGCTTAACCACAATACCACCATTTCACTCATTGAATTTATGGGCTACATTCATCAAGCACTTGATCAAGGACAACTTGCCAGTGCCACCTTCATCGACCTGTCAAAGGCTTTACATACGGTCAACCATCCACTACTAATCAAATAGTTTGTTGATCTAGGGCTGAACCTTGACACCCTAAGGTGGTTTAATAGCTATCTCTCTGTCAGCACTCAACAGGTTAAGATTGGTAATGTCCTCTCATCCAAACAGCCTGCTCAGTCAGGTGTCCCCCAAGGGTCAATTTTGGGTCCCTTGCTAGTTGGCATCTTTCTGAGCAAACTCCCTGCCTCCTGTTATGAACATATCCTCCTGTACGCAGATGATGCAGTAATTTTCTCATAGAACTCAAATCCTTCTCTCTTGGTGCACCACCTTCAGAAAAGTTTCACAGATATAGAGGCATGGTCTGTCTTGCAAAAACTAGTGCTCAACTACAAAAAAACTAACATTATGCTTTTCCGTGGCACACAAAATAAACATAAAAACAAACAGCTGACAGTCAGAAACAGTGCCGGTGTCGCCTTAGACCAGATGCATTCTTTCAAGTACCTTAGAGTGACCCTGTCCAGTACTCTATCTTTCTCAACTCTTATTGATATGGTTGCCAAATCTGTGAATATCCACACTGGCCTTTTGTATAGACATAAGCACTGCTTGACTCCTGAAGCACTTAAGCTTGCAATACATAGTGCGATTGTCTTGATCATAGACTACAGGCTCATTATCTATGGAGCTGCCTCTGTGTCTACCTTACGGTGTGTCACCATTGCTCTGTACAATACCAGTAGACTACTGACTGGTGTTAACCGCAGCATGCACACCTGCGACCTCTATAAGCAGGCTAACTGGCTTCAACTTCAGAGAAGAATTACTTACCAAACCTGCCTGGTAGTAAAAAAGGCATCCCTCAGTCTTATGACCACTGGTCTCCACAGACCAGTCAACAGCACTCATCACACCAGAAGCTCTAACAACTCCACTCTACTTGTCCCCTGCTGTCGCACCTCTCAGGGCCAGTGGTTGTTTGTTGCAGAGCCTCTAAGTTATTCAACTCGCTGGCCATGAAGTCACCAATGTAGCCACTCTTGACATGTTCAAATGCAATCTTCATCATACCCCCGTGACTCAGGCCTCATGTGACGGCTTCACTTAATTACTCTGGGCTAACATTCCTGTCTCCCTTCCTCTGCATTTTCTCTGTTTTCTATGTCTCTATCCACCTCCCATAATCCCCCTACATCTTTTTTTCTTTTCTTTTTTCACCTCCCCCTTTCTCCTCAATGTTCTATCCCTTCACTTGCTCTTCAACTCCGCTGCAACCCCCATCCTACTCCCTTGTACACTAGCCCAGGTTCATAAATGTCTTCTAATCTCCCACCCCCCTACACCCTAAACAACCCCCCTACACTCTCTGGAATTCCTATATCTGTTTGTATCTTCAGCCTTGCTACTTTTGAAATTCTTCTACTCCAATGACAAGGCTTAATTTTGCTGCATTATAATTCTTTGTATAATTGTGTCTGTGTACTCCACTATTTGTAAATATATAACCTGTTTTTTCATTGTATGTAACCTAGCTACTGTGTCTAGCCATACTGTTTCTTGTGTTAAGTAACCCCTTTCTGTGCAAACTTATTTCAGTGAGTTATTTTTTGAATTTTCAATGTGGAACCTTTGTAAAAGAGCCTATGGCTCAAAGGTGTTAACCTGAATTCCAAATCAATAAAATAAATAAAAATAAATAAAATGTTTGCTGTTATAGGTGTCATGAAAAATGGACACCGTTAGTGTTGTGTGAAACAGAAAAATTTTACTATGCAAAATATTTAGCAGATCACATGCACTTCATGAAATATTTCGAGAGGGTGAAATGTGAAATTTCATCAGTGAACCAGCAAAATTCATCATTCGCGGGTGAAATTCTGCAATTACGCCACTAACATTCCCTGAGTCCCTGGTGTCTAGTGGTCCCACCCCCCGCCACTCACTGTCTAAATAAACAATATATATATATATATATATCCTTTCCCTTTTCTATTCCGTCCGAAATTGAATATAGCCCCCTCCCCTGGTTACCCTCATGTCCCTCCCAAGTTCCAAGTCCTCTCGACTCTAATTTAGTAAAAAAAAAAAATGTCCAACTCCCTGGTGTCTAGTGGACCCCCACCCTGTCAGCAGATAGCGCCCACCCTCCCCAGTACTCCGACTGGGTCTCCGGCACAGCTCTCCACTCACCTCCACTGCCAGCAGCCAGACTGAGTGCTTCAAAGAATGAGTGCATGCTTAAAAGTGCTGATTCTTGTGAGAATTTGTTGTTCTCTTACAGCCTTCGACAGACAACCCACCAGAGCTTTTCCAGTGTACTGTAGCACAAGACATTCTGGAAATAATGACAGCAGGTCAGTTTATGGATGATAATTCCATTGCATACTCTTATATTATGTTGATGCCTGAAGAGCTGTGTGGAATATAGAAGGGTAAAATTATGATTGTAAAAGACTTGTTACATGACCATGTGACTTCACTGGGTAACAGATATTTTAACTAGGGTTGCATAAAATGTTTTGTCTAGGTAAATATGGATGGTGATGTTTTAGGAGAAAGAGACAGTTACAAATTACAGACCTTTTATTTAAGAAAAGTAGTCTAGGTTTAACAGTCTAATAGGGAAGCAACCAAACCCAGGTCTCAGGGACTGACAGACAGACAGATAGATACTGTACCTCAGAAGAATGGACAAATTACACTTTAGCTGTAACAAGCTGTGTGACATTAATGCCAAACTCCCCGCCAAACTGGGTACATCGTATAGGGATCATTAGACACCAGCACACAGTAGTGCTCAGTAGCACTTCAATGAATGAGCACATCATTCATTGAAGTGTTCATTTGGGCTGCTAGCCATGGATGTGAGTGGAGGGCTGTGCTGGTGGCCCGATCAGGGTACTGGGGGCAGGGGGTGGGCATTATCTGCTGACAAGGTAGGGGGTTGGGGGGTCCACTAGACACCAGGGAGTTGGGCATTTTATTTATTTATATAGTACTTTTACAGTACTTTTAGTGAACTGCGGGCAAACAGTTTTGGCTGCTCTCCTTGCTATTGGGGAGTTTTATTAATTTTTAACTATGCTGTTTGGTGGCTCATTTTTGCGGTATCTGAGTTGTCAATTCAGCTTTTTTGTAACAGTTGTTCTCCCCTTTTGGGAGTTTCAGCTTTTTAAATTGTTTTGGGTGGCTCACTTTTTGTTTCAGTGAGTTTCGTCACTACAACTGTGACGGTTCCATTTTTTGTGACAGTTCCGCTTTTTCTGGAAGTCGAAATAGACTTTGAATTTATGGTACGTTGGAGTACGGTCTGGAGGTTGCTGCTTGATGTCCTGGGTTTGAAGTCCTGAAGATCTGGGTGGAATTACTGCAGAATTATTGACTAGTTCCTACTGCCTGCTGAAGGGATGACTGTACTATTTTTGAGGAGTTTTGCTGGTGTGGTGAGAGCATATCCAGCTATTATTCTGGATCTTAGTGACTGTTACACTATAGCAACGGTGTGATCTGGGAATTGTGTTGGGCTGGCATGGGTTTTTCTCTTGTGCTTGGGGCTAAATAACTGGTGTGCCTCCCGTGACCAGGTGGGAGTTTCTCTGATGAATCTCTGGGGAGCTGGAGAGCTGGCTGGAGTTTTTTCTAGGACTCCTGTGGGATGTGCCTAGTGGCTTGCCCCCCGGGGGGTTGTAGCTGTGGGTCGCCAGTGGTTGGGTGGCAGGGTCTACAACTTGGTGCAATTTGAGGGGGGGACCCTCCCCTTAGGTTTCTAGCTTTCACATCTCAGCCCGCCGCTATACTGGTGATCCCTTCAGCTGTGCTTTGACTACTCTTGGGACTACAAAAAAAATTTTTGGCTGTATTTGAGGTTTTGCTTTTTAAACTGTCTGGATTGACTTTGGTTCTCCATTACGTCGGACTTGGAAAATATTTTTATAGTTCGCTTCTGTATCTACAATATTTTGGGGACACTGTTTAAACTGTTTACTTGCCTCCCAGACCTCTGGTGACAGCGGAGATTGGGATTGGGAAGTCTTGGCATCTTTTGAACAGGGGAGGTGGGAGCTTCCCTGGTCTAGTCATGAAATACTTGAAATTATTTGTTTGACTGTAAAGGACTCTGGATCATCCATTATAAAGGACTGTTGGATTTTTATATTAGTATTAATTAAGGCTTTATAATTTGGGGGTTTTGGAGATCTTTAGAAGCAAGTCGGTTTATAGGATTAAGGTTTAAATTGTTTAGATGCTTGTTTTATTTATTAATTATTGGGGTTACGTTGTGGTATAAATTGTGTTTGTAATGTGTTGAGAGGGTTTTGAGATGGTCGGGCATTATTCTCCCACCATGTTCAGGGCGTTATGCCCTTCTGACTGTCCCCCATTGTCAGCTGAGGTATATAAGAGATGTTGAGCATTGGGGATAGTCAGAAGTTGACTGAAAAAGGGGCAACCTTGGCATGGTGGGGAAATGGAGAGGGGTGGTCGGATTGAGGTCGTTGGGACTAGGAGATGCCCTGGGTTGAAATGGGGTCAGGAAAGGGGTGTGCCCTATCTGGTTCCCATACCCAAGGGCTCCACAAATAGTGGGCAGGTCTCGGGATCTTCCTCGTTGACCCATCCAACTCGGGTGGTGTTATGTAATGCCAGATCAATGAGAAGCAAGACGGCTATTATAGCTGACCTTGTTGAAACATCTGATCTGGCATGCATCACTGAGATCTGGTTGGATGAGAATGCAGGCCCTATTATGGCATCTGCTATTCCATCTGGGTTCTCAGTGATACGTCGCCCGAGATTGGATCGTAGGGGTGGGGGAGCAGCCATTGTGTTTAAAACAGAACTGGGCCTTGTGGATGTGCCAGTGGGGTGCACTTGATCCTTTGAGTGTATCCTGGGAGCAGGTGTAGGCTTCAGGATACTCCTCATTTATCATCCACCCAGTAATGGAGGAGAATTCCTGAAGGAGTTTGTGGCCTTCATTGTCGACGTGGCCTTGGAGTCACCCAGATGATTAATTCTGGGTGACTTCAATGCCTGGGTCGACGATGAACTCTCGAAGTTTGGAAATAATCTCCTCCAGCTTATGACTATGCTGGGCCTTACACAGGTGGTTACCTCTGCTACCCATACTGGGAGTCACTCTCTGGATATTGTGTTCCTCCTGGGGGTGGTGATCATGGATGTGGGGGAGGAACCAGTTTGTTAGTCAGACCATCACACCATAAGGTTCAGTTTTGGGGCACCCTCAAGTAGGTCTGCCTCTATAGAGATGGTCCAGTATCACCCTTTGAGGAGAGTTACCCCAGAAGGCCTATAGGCAGTGCTGGACCTATCGGGTTTATCGAGTGAAAGCATGAGTCCAGACAGTCTTGTACTGGCCTATAATAGGGTGGTGGGAGATGCTCTGGACTCAATAGCTCCTGTTTGTGTTCACCCACTCACTCTGCGCCCAAGAACTCCTTGGTTTGATGAGTCCTTGAAGGAGCTGAGGAGGTTGGGTCAAAGGCTAAAGACCGCTTGGCAGAAATCTGGCCTTGATGCTGGCAGGCTTAGATTGATGGAACATTAGAAGTTCTATCAATCAGCAATAACCCGTAAGAAGGCAGAATTCCTGTTCAGGGAGATTGCTGCTGCACAAAATCGACCAGCTCAGCTCTTTCGGACTGTGGACAGACTGTGTAATCCAGTCTGTCTCCTGTCTGGAAGAGGTTTTTAACAAATAAAGTGTGATGAGCTTGCTTGATTTTTTGCGGATAAGGTTGCTAGCATCAGGTCGGGGATCGGCCCAACTCCTTCTATGATTGATTGTAGAGATCGACAGGAGGTTGCATGCACCCGGTCTGCCTGGTCTAACTTCAGTCGGCCAGAACTCTTGGACATTGTGAAGATTGTCCAGACTTTGTCACCAACCAGTTGTAGTTTGAATCCAGGCCCTACACCGTTATTGATACGTTGTGTAGATGTATCTGCCCGATACTGCTGAAATTGTCTGGTGTTCCTTGGAAAAGGGGGTTTATCCTGATCCCCTCAAGGAGGCGGTCATTTGACCACTCCTTAAAAAACCTTCCTTGGATCCAGACTGTCTCATGAACTACAGACCTGTCTCTAATCTACCCTTTATGGGTTAGGTTATTGAGAAGGTGGTTGCATTGCAGCTGGATGACCATCTTATAACCCAAGATATCTTGGATGTTCTCCAGTCTGGGTTTAGAAAGAGACATAGCACTAAGACCGCCCTTGTTCAGGTGTTAAATGAACTCCTAATAGCGAGAGATCGAAAGGCTCTTACTATTTTAGTCTTTCTTGATCTCTCGGCAGCATTTGACACAGTAGACCATGGTTTGCTTCTGGAGTGCCTGCGGTATTTCTGTGGATTATCTGCCACAGTTTTGAGTTGGTTTTGATCTTTCCTTCACAGGCAGGTCACAGAGGGTGGCCACTGAAATTTATTCCTCTGATGCCCTCTCCTTGTCCTGTGGGGTGCTGCAGGGCTCCATATTGGCACCCATGTTGTTTTCAGTGTAAATGCTGCCATTGGGAGATATCATTAAGAAGAACATTTTGGGTTTTCACTGTTATGCAGATGATACCCAACTGTATATGTCCTTTATGCCCGGACAGGATCATGCAGTCTCTGTGCTAAACAACTGTCTAACTGAGATCAAAGATTGAATGAGCACCAGCTGGCTGTTGAATCCAGACAAGACTGAGATGTTTGTTGTGGACCCGGGTCATCCAGAGGTGGGTCTTGGGACAGGACATCCTTCAGGTTTATGCCTCGATGGTGTCCAACTCATGACCTCAGACCAGGTGTGTAATCTGGGTGTTATTTTTGTTAGCAGTTTGTCTCTGAAATCTCAGGTCTTTGCTGTCATTAAATCATCATTTCACCATCTAAGGAATATCACCCAGGTGAAACACTTGGTTCCTCCAGCTGACCTTCCTACACTGGTCCATGCCTTCATAACCTCCCGCCTTGATTACTGCAATGCCCTCTACCTAGGGCTTCCTGGGGTTGATATCCACCACTTGCAACTGGTGCAGAATGCGGCAGCCAGGCTTCTGACTGGTACATCTAGGACCAGTCATATTACTCCTGTGCTGCGTGACCTGCACTGGTTGCCGGTACAGTGGCGGATCACCTTTAAGGTCTGCTTGCTGATCTATAAAGCCCTACATGAACAGGGACTCCGATATCTGCAAGAGCTCCTTACTCCTTACTGCCCCCACCGCTCACTCCGATCCACCAACAAGGGATTGCTAGAGATTCCCAGGGTTTGTTTAAAAACATCTGGGGCACATGCTTTTTCTTATGCTGCACCCGCCCTGTGGAATTCTCTACCTTGTCGCCTAAGAGAATGTCCAATCGTCATGAGTTTTAAATCTGATTTTAAGACTTATTTGTTTTATCAAGCTTTTTCTGTATGATTTGAATTTATATTATTTGTTTTATATTGTATTTTATTGTAAAGTGCCTTGATAATCTGAAAGGCACTTAAAAAAAAATGTTACCTTACCTTACCTTTATTTATTTATTTTTTTTACTAAGGGAAAATCAGAAGGACTCAGGAGGGACATGAGGGTAACTTGGGGGAGGAGGACTTTATTTAACTTCGGCTGGAGATCGGCCAAGGGTGGGGGGGCACTCACTAGACACCAGGGAAAGGATCATTTGTTTTTCTAAATTTTGGCCAGTGAGCGGCGGGGGTGGGGGGCACTAGACACCAGGGACTGGGAGTGGGACTTTCAGGAGGAGATGCCCATTTGTGGGCAAAATTGAGGGCAACATTTTGTCATTTCACCTCAATTTCTCAAAACATTTCATGTAGCGAAATTGCTGATTTCACGGCAATTTCACTGCTGAAATTTTATTTTGCAACATCTTTAGACACTGCATATGCAAAGAACTGTAAATGTTATCAAGAGAAATAAAGGAAGGTTTTTAAAACCTATTTTAAAAAGAAAAAAACAGGTTCCCTCTTAAAGAGGGGGTATGCAACAAGGTTGAGTAAGACCCTATACTGTTTGTTATGCAGAGAAGTTAAAAGAAAGGATCTATTTTTTGTTCCTTTCCTTTTCTTCAACGTGTCTGCCTCTTTCCTGTCTGATTGCACAGTTTTCCTTTTGGCACCTAGAAATTGTCCACTCCAACAGTCTCACAGTTTCCTCATGTTATCTCCCTTCCTTCACTTGCTGTTTATATTCTTTCCTTCTTCCCTTGCCTATGTGCTGTTAAAACATGTAAAACTATGATCACTTAATTTTCAAATATATATAATTATATTGTTGAATTCAGAAAGCTATTTGGGTTTATCTAGAACAGAGGGGGTTATCATGAGGTGTCTTTTGACCTCCACAAGCTTGTTTGCAGAATTATCAGCAGGAATTCAGCCTTGGCACAGGATGTCTCAATTGGTTGCTCCCATTAAGAAGACTAATGTACTCTTCAGGCTGGTTATAGTAAGGTCAGTGAAAAAAAGTGTCACATTTTGTGAAAAATAGGAGATGAAACATAAAAGAACAGGATGAAGAATTTAATCACCAGGGAAAAACATAAAAATAGAGCAATGTTTTGTCTAGCTAGATAGAGAGAGAGCTGAAGATTTTAAAGAAACTCTCAGATGAAGGAATTCTGTTTGTTTGAACTGCCTGTATCAAGAGCTATCCTGCACAATTTTATTTTTTGTTTTATTGTTATTGATAATAAAATGTTATTTACAAATGTTTTCCTTATTTGCCTATGCTTCCTCATCTATGGCCAATGACAGTATGAGTCAGTCTTAATCTTATCAGTGTTCACAGCAGTTTTCAAAACACTTATATACAGACAATTGTCTTCCTAACTCTTAAAATACAGTTTGAATTCTTCCTGTCAGGTCACAATACCACTTGCATTGTATCACAGGTGGTTAGTTAAACAATATACAGTACCACAACAGGGTGTGGGTTATGATGGGATTTACCAATGCCTGGCATGTTGCTTGGTCAGGAGACCGCAGGCCGAGTGATCAAAGTACATCAGGCATGGGTAAATCCTACCATAACCCACACTCTGGAGTGGTATATTGTGATTACACAATGTCCCTCTTTTTTGTTGACAAAATATAAAGAAAAATTGTTTTTTGTGTACATTCTAAATTATTTTTACTGACTTTATTGCTCCGCCACAAAAAAATAGTTCTTTGTTGCTAGGGAGAACAGAGACCTTGCCTAGCTTCTAGTTGATTTTTCTCTCTATCTCCCTCCTGCACACACATGCAGAGACACCCATCTCCACAGGCACAAGCTATTTATTTATTTGTTTTTTGCAGAGTCTTTGGCAGGCAGTTCACAAAATAGTGGCTGGTTTCACAGTGAATGGGCAAGCTGTTAAAAACCCCCATTCCCAGCCCCACAAGAGACACACTGAGAGTGAGATAAATTGGTTTCTTTTTATGTTTTTTAATGGATGCTATTTTATTGCAGTTTTTCTTCCTCTTTTTCATTAAATTTATTTGGATGACCTTTCTCAGTGACTCCAAGGTAGGGACTGCTTTGATATGGAGTGAGCATGCCCCTCGGCAGATGCCGCACTGAGTGATTTCTGGTACCTGCTTCTCTAGCAGTGCAGTTTTGTCAGGCCATTTTTTTTTTAAATATACCTAGAAATACAACATTTTAACATTTAGATTTATTTGGCTAGGTAATGTCATGGCCAAGCTGATGGATGCCGATGTGGGTGAGATGAGCTCCTGCAATACCACAGTGTCAGGATCACACACAAAATAATGGCAAAGCTGGCAGAACAGAGAGCAAGTGAAAGTGAACTGGAGAGAGAGAGAGAGAGAGCGAGAGCGAGAGAGAGAGACAGAAGTGAGGTGGTACAGCAGTCAGTTAGGGGAATGAGTTTTGAAAAACTCTGTTGGGTCATGCCTTGGTTGACCCATTTATTCTCTCAGTTATGTTAATATTGTGGTATTTGTATAGTTACATAGCAGCAGTTGGTACAGCACTATTTACCGTAGATCCAGGATGGCGGATTTGGGGTTTCTATTTGGGGTCGGAGTGTTCTTTGGGCAGATGTGACTGGCTGGCACTTTTTCCCATTGGTACATCACAGGATTTATCATGGGTAAAAAGGTGCCAGTCAGCCAGTCAGATTAAACAATTCTTGGGCACCATTGTATAATGATATTTATTCAGCTTTTGACAATGTCACTCCCTCAATTTTCTGGATCTATTAAAAGCATTCAACATGTGGACCACAGTCTCAATAGACTGTGATCGCTAGGTGTCAGAAACAATCTATTACTTTGGTCTGTGACCTACTTCCATAACAGGATGAAATATATTCAAGCTGATGAATTTTACTCCGGTTTTGTCATAATAAGAAATGGGGTGCCCCTGGGTCAGTACAAGGCCCATTGTTATTTCTACTGTATAGTAACGATTTACCAATATTTTGTACATCTGACACTAAACTCTATCTTTATGCTGACAATACCATACTGCATTCATCCCATAGGGACCTATAGATGTATGTTAAAAAGGTCCAGAATAGTTTTGATAGGTTGCAGGAGGCTCAATTTCAGCTGAGGCTGTTTCTGAACACAATAACAACAACAACAAAAAAAGCAAACAATGGATGTCTTTTACTAAAATTAATCTAAGTAATTTTATAAACTTGTGCATTATAGCTAAGGATAATTCAGCTCTTAAATTTGTTTATTCATAGTATTTAGATATCTGCATAGACCGTGCCCTGTTATTTAATAGCCATATTATAGATTTATCTGGTAAACTAAAATGAATATTGGCCTTCTTTTTATCCTAATACATTGGGTTTTAGCACTTTTGTTAGGACACAACTAGTAACTTCCTTGTTTATATCACAGGTTGGACTATGGAAATACTATTTACAATAATGCATCTGCCACTTGTTTAACATCACTGGATACTTTATGTCATAGCGTGTTACACTTGTAAGCATTAAACCATGACAGAGCATGGTTCTACTGTGGCATTAATCTGTGGTTGAGCCGGTTGGCACACAAGGTCAGAGGCCAAGTTTGTCCAACCTGCCAACCATGGATTAATGCCACAAATAGAACCACGCTGTGGAGTAGTTTCATGTGCTTGTATCATGGCAATGGTTTTATGAGTAATATTCAGTATATAAATGAGAAAAGGCAGACTGATTAAGGTTTGGGAATGCTTTATACTGTATTGTTACACATGGTGTACAAACAGTACAAAACAATTGGAACACACCTATTAAAAATATTGTGACTGCTATTTAACTTTTCCAAAAATAGCTTTCATTACATGTTTTAATCTTCCTAACATAAAAACATGTTTTAAAACTTCAAAAACTTGCAGTTAACTTTCCACACTAGGTTCTTCAATTTTCATGTGTGTGTATTACAAGATATGGGTTGCATTGCATGATGTGACTGTGCTAGAGTAGATCTTCATGTTTTGTTTCTACAGTTCCTTTGTCAGGCCATCAGATGGCTGTGAAACAATGCTAGCAGCACAGCACTGTTTTACAGCCCAGGATTTTTAGATCAATTTCTAAATGTACTGACTTGAGCCAATTTGAAAAAACTTTCATAGACCATGTACTAATTAAGTATTAACTTCACTTTTTTCCTCTCTAAATTATCTGCCTCAACAGGAGATAGAACAACATGACGTTTACTGCTCTCACCTTTCAAATACTTGTTTTAACTAGTATTGTTACTCTCTTTCTTTGATTTCCTTTTGTTTTTCTCACTTTCTTTATTTTACTTTTCACCCGTAGAAGCAGCCTCTTTCGTTGATCTTGCTTTGTTTATCTCACTGTCTTTATTATTTTTGATTTCTGTTACAGAAGGTGCAAGGCTCATCTTTACCATAGTGTGTATTTACCAAAGTAGTGATGCCCACTACTCCACACATACAAAAGCTAACATTAAACTTATGCATTGCTCTCCTTCTGTGGTTCACTTGTGAATGGTAATCCACTGGGTGAGTGAGAAAATCATGGAATTCTGCTGTTTTAAGATGGCTGTGAAATGATCCTAACAGCACAGCACTGTTTGACAGCCATCTGTTGGGCTGCAATGGTAACTGCGCTTGAGCAAAGAATTGCTAGAGCAAGCATGTATTATAAGAGAACAGTGCTATGTATTTTTTTTTTTTTCAGTTTTTGTTGACAGGGTAAGTGCACTAGACAGATTCTTGCCTATTTTCAGGCATGACCCAGAGGGAGGGGGATACAGATGAATGCCAACTGACCTTGAACCAGATTATGCTGTTTGCAGAATTTTTAGTGAATGGGGGAAATTTGGCCAGGGCACCGGGGAAAATTCCCCTACTCTTTTTTGAGAAGTGCCATGGGATGTTTAACATCCACCTGGACTACCTCCAGAACAGGCAGATGGGACTTCTGTTTAACGTCTCATCCAAAAGATGGGTTCATACTGGTATTACACAAGCAACCATGGTTCTACTGTGGCATTAATCCATGATTGCTTTGTAGTCACCTGCTGGTTTTTGACCAATGTCACACAGTTATTTTGGCATTATATTAATGCCAAGTTACAATGTAACTTGTCTACTTTGCAAACACACCACTGTGTGCTATATGCCTCAGCTGATCTGCTCTACTTGGGTTCTGTAAAGCTTTTGCACTGGTGCATCCTCTACAAACTAATGATCTATTTTTGATGTCTGTTATTAAAACTTAAATAAAGGTGGGTACTTTGGGCCTAATTTTAAAAAATGTCTATTTAACACAAGGTGCCTGCACAAAAAGTGTATTATGTAATTGGCACCTTGCGTCGCACTTTCTGGAAATCCTGAATTTTTAAAGACAGGCTGCATCAAAATCAGAATGCTTTGTGCCCAAGCCACCCTGTTCAACCCTTGCAACAGCAGTGCCCATGCTGCAGGTGGCAAGGGGGCTTGTGTCACAGTGGGGCTGCACCATCCCCTTTTTTCATATTTTGGAAGCCCCACTGTGGATGCCACAAGGGGCTCAACTTAGATCAGTCATGAGGTGGTCTAAGCCACTTGCACCAGTGATCTGAAAGTAGGGTCTGGTGGCAGAAGAGGCATGGGGTGCCCTGGGAGGCATTGAGGAGATGGTAGGCATGATGAGTCATGATGCAGAACCTGGTGGGGTTGCACTTTGCAGAGTCCTAACTCTGCTCAACTGGGACATGCTTTGAGGGGGGTTGGCACGGTGAACTGTGACATGGCCCCAGATGGGCACAGTTCTGGCAGCTGACCCATAGGTGAACAAATGCAGAAACCACTAAATGGGAAGCTGGAGTTGCAGGTAGCAGGCTGGCAGTGGTGTGGAAGACCGTTCTCTGGGCACCACCACAGTTTCCTAGTGCCCACCATCCCACAATGTGACTGACTGCTTCCTGTTTACATGGTTCTGAATTTGTTCACCTATGGGGCAGCTACTAGGGCTGTACTGACCTGGGACCATGTTACTGATCAGCCCTGCCAACCCCCATGGAGCAGTCCCATTTTAACAGTTGTAGAGCTCTACAAAGGGCACCCCCATCAGGTTCCACATCACTCCCTGTCATGCTCGCTGTCTCCATTATACCTCCTAGGGCACTCCCATGCCCCATCTGCTCCAGGCATGCAAATCCCATGAAACCCTTGTGGCTCCTTCTAGTGTTGCACCAGGTGTGGGGGGAGTTGGATCCCTGTGGCAATTCCCCCAACTGTGCCAAATGTTTGGTGCTAGCCTGCAATTGCAGTGACTCCTGGGTTTTTAGCTCAAGGACCCCCTTTTATAAAATAGGGAGCGGTGACAAACCTGGAGTTCAACCCAACCCTAGAGTGATGCAACTTGTGTTGCACTAAGGACTCTTTGAAAATCAAGCCCTTTGTCTTTAAAGTACTCTGTTCCCTACAGATGGTTATACATACAAAATGTTGCAAAATTTAGAAGTTTAACAGCTATCTCAAGCTTTAAATCTATGTTTCATTGATTGTTGTACTGCAATTGTGAATTCTATCTAGGGAACTATATTTTAATGTACACGTTTTCCAGGTACCGCTTATGTGTTTTGTACTGTCATTGGTTGCAAATGTGAAAGAGGGGTTGCCCTTCCATTTGCTTATCAAATAAATTGAATTGAATTGAATTTTATGATTAACTACAGAGGGGTTACGTGATTTACCCAGAGTACCACAATAAGTTCTGTAAGTAGTCTTTATGGGATTCAAACCTGTGTCTACAGGTTCACAGATCTGTGTTTTAAACCCAAGACTTTACCACATTGCAGTTTAGTCAATTCAACATTTACTAGAAAGAGGTATTATATTGTAGTTTCAAACATCCTTAACTGTAACTATCCTCGTCAATATCCCTCCTTAACTATGACTTCCAGTCTATTCTTATCTTAGGACTGGGTGAAATTTAAATTCCAGCTGTGAAATTCTTGCAAAATACAAAATTCACTTTCACTGAATTTCATGAAATAAGCAGGGACAGTTCATGAAATTCCACCTTAAATGGCAGAATTCTGACATTAATGCAGAATAATGTGGTGAACTGCAGCAAATATTTCAGTGGAACTGCCTTATTTTTTTTCTTTTATCTAGTAAGTAGAAACTTGTATAGCTGGGACCATAAATGGAAGGTGGAGACACTGGTGTAACTGGCAGGAGAAACAGAATAATTGTAAGGTGAGAATATTGCAACTGACACAGGTGTAACTGGGAGTAGACACCAGTGTAACTGGCATAATGTACTGACATACTGTAACAGCTATGGTGAAACATCTGCATAACTGAAAACAGTAAGATGCACTGACAGCTTGAATGAGACACTGTTACAATTTGGAAGAGGTGTTAGGATAACTGGGGAGATACTGGTGAAACTGAGAAGAGACATTATGTTAACTGGCATAGTAATATGTAAAATCATGAAACTATGCTAAGCAAAATACTTGTGTCACTTTGTAGTTCTTTGGCAAGATAGGCACTTCACCAGTGAAGTATCACTACTATATATATGTTTTTTAAAAAAAACTTTCCCACCCATCTCGTCACATGCACCACCCTACTCACTCTCACCAACCATTTACAAATATTTCCCTCCACCTTACTACCATCTAGCACCCACACCTCCCTCCTCCCTGCAGTCCAGGAAAAGTTGCTTTAGGAAAAGTCAATCAGTTGTCATACAATACTTCACACTTCATGCCCTACCTCTCCTAATATCTATGGTTCTGTAAAACATCCCACCCTCCTCCTCCACCTACCCTACACAATACTACAAACAAACCCCATTTTGCCACTCTCTTGCACTCCACCACTCACCTTTCCTCTGCTCAACCCCAAAACAGATCCCACAGTGCTGTGACTGGCACATCCTTCACCTCACAACCAACTTCAAGCTGCATGGCCCAGGTGCTAACCATTAAAGTACTGCTTGGGGCCCAGAATAAGGCTTTGAGAGTAATCTCTGCCTATGTTCCTCCAAAAGACAATAGTACAGGTTTACACAGCTTAATGGACTGCATTCATATCCTCAACCACAAATTCAAAACTTTGGTACTGGGTGACCTACATGTCAACTGGTTATCTACTAGTGCTTCTCCATACAAAGATGCTATCTCATCGCTCCACCTTGCCCAATTTGTTACATCCCCAACAAGGACTAACTATAAGATGGGAACATGTACCCTTCTGGACCTGATACTTTCCAGCCACCCACAATGAATCTCCAATGTGGCAGTACATCCAGATTCCATGAGTGACCACTCCCCTGTTTCCTGCAGTTGGTTCAATACATTCTGCAAGCCCCTATCTCTGACTGTCTACAGTAGATTGTTAAATTGTGGACATCTGGAACATCTAAAAACATGACCTCAGCAACACTGAATGGTCCCCTCTCGATGCCTTTGATGGCATCAACCTGGCACTGATTATTTCATAAAACAATTCAACAATGCCTGTGATACTCATGCTCCCATTAAAAAAATGAAAGTTTGTGGCACTGTAAACCCCTAGATTATGCCAGAACTCATTGCTATGATGAAGCACAGAGATCACCTCTTGCACTGTGCCAGGGCATCAGGCAAACAAGTAGATGTTCAGGAATAAAAGAAGGTGAGGAACACCTGCACACATGAAATCTATACCATGAAATCCAAACATCATATGGAAACATTCACCAATGCCTGAGGAAACAGCAAAAACTTCTGGAACAACTTAAAAGATGTCACCGGGAGAGACTCTAAGGTCTCCTCCATGCTCAATATCGATGGAATTCCAACCCTGGACCCGCTAATCATAGCAAACACATTCAAAAACACATGCATGGACCTATCCAATGTCCTTCCTTCAGACCTCTTCATAGATAATGACTCACCCAGTACCTTCTATCCTGCTAATAACCCTCTTAAACCACCTCCTTTTTACTTCAAAATGTCTCAGCACGAATGGCCAGGAAATATCTTACCAAGGTATTAGGTAAATCATGGCATAGCAGTGACTCACTGGATCATAAGCTCATAGCTCTCACTCTTGAGGAAGTGCTGACTAAGATCATCAATGTATCGCTACAACTCTCGCAGTTTCCTCAAGTTTGGAAATCAGCACTAGTCACCCCGGTGCACAAGAGTGGAGACCGGACCTATCACTCAAATTTCAGACCCATATCTATCCTCCCACCAACATTTAAGGCACTTGAATACATTGTTGCTGACCAACTGGTAGACTACCTTGAAAAATACCTTCTCCAATGCCTGCAGCAACAAGGGTTCTGGAAGGGGCACAGCACCACCTCAGCCCTGATGGAATTCACTGGCTTTATTCAGCAATCTTTGCATCAGGGCACCTTAGTAGGAGCTTCCTTCATAGACTTCACTAAGACATTCGATACTGTCCATCACTCACTACTCCTCCAACAGCTTACTGCTACTGGCCTCTCCTCCGACACAACACTTTGGTTCAAAAGTTATGTTGAAGGCCACTCTCAATGGGTGAAAATAGCCAGTGTTGTATCTGACCAACAGCCCGTCTGCTCTGGTGTGCCACAGGGCTCAATTCTGGGCCACTACTATTCAGCATCTTCCTTAATAACCTACCTCGTTTCTGCAACAACGTGCACTTTTGCTCAATTCTGTGGGAGGTGAAACTAACTACCCTTGGTAATTGCTTTTTATTTACATATTTATTTAGTGTTTAACCAAGAAGGGGCTTGCAAACTCTGTTTATCTTGTGAGTAACTTCAGAAGGATTTAAATACTGCATTTGGGTAGACCCTTGGAGGTAGCTAGATTGTCTACTAGGATTTTCTGACAGTTAAACTATTTTTAAATTTACAGGTGGCTGAGGAGTTGAAAAAGGAGCTTGCAAACTCTGCTTATCTTGGAAGTAACTTCACAAGTATTTGAATACTGCATTTTGGTTGTCCCTTGGGGGTAGCTGGATTGACTACTAGGATTTTGGGACAGAAACTATTTTTAAATAATTTACTGGAGTGTAGGAGTTTGTGATAGTTAAACTATTTTTAAATAAGTTACTGTGGTTAAGGAGTTGTCATAGCAAAACCTGCAGTGTGAATTGAAACACAGACAGCCTCAGGGAAGGAAATTGCTTGCCTCATTGTTTTCAGACCACAAAGTGTTGGATTGGAACAGGAAAGGTTGCATCACAACCATTATCAACAAATTGCCCTGGCTGGAGATATCCAGACTAGATCAGATTACTATAAGTTACTGGTGACTGCAATATTTAGAGACACAAAGCACATCTTCTTGACCTCAAAGGACACTACTTCTTTATTCAGCTGTGAGCTGAGTGAGAAATTCTATATTGCACTTGATATCTGCAACAACATGCTCTTTTGCTCAATTCTGTGGGAGGTGAAACTAACTACCCTTGGCAATTGCTTTTTATTTACATATTTATTTAGTGTTTAACCAAGAAGGGGCTTGCAAACTCTGTTTATCTTGTGAGTAACTTCAGAAGGATTTAAATACTGCATTTGGGTAGACCCTTGGAGGTAGCTAGATTATCTACTAGGATTTTCTGACAGTTAAACTATTTTTAAATTTACAGGTGGCTGAGGAGTTGAAAAAGGAGCTTGCAAACTCTGCTTATCTTGGAAGTAACTTCACAAGTGTTTGAATACTGCATTTTGGTTGTCCCTTGGGAGTAGCTGGATTGACTACTAGGATTTTGGAACAGAAACTATTTTTAAATAATATACTGGTGTGTAGGAGTTTGTGATAGTTAAACTATTTTTAAATAAGTTACTGTGGTTAAGGAGTTGTCATAGCAAAACCTGCAGGTGAATTGAAACACAGACAGCCTCAGGGCAGGAAATTGCTTGCCTCATTGTTTTCAGACCACAAAATGTTGGATTGGAACAGGAAAGGTTGCATCACAACCATTGTCAAAAAATTGCCCTGGCTGGAGATATCCAGACTAGATTAGATTACTATAAGTTACTGGTGGCTGCAATATTTAGAGACACAAAGCACATCTTCTTGACCTGGAAGGACACTACTTCTTTATTCAGCTGTGAGCTGTGCGAGAAATTCTATATTGCACTTGCAAATTCTATATTGCACTTTGTGCTCACAACAGAGGGAGGTGAACTGTACAATTGTCTTTGGTTTGTAGCAGATATTCTGCAGGTGGAGGATACTTCTAACTGAAAGGTGAAATAAGGAACTTAGAATTGTCAGGAAAAGACAGTCTTTCAAGCAACAGAGGGAGGTGGATCTAGCTTTACGTTTGTTACAGTTCTTAACATTTTCAGTGCAGGAAGAGTTTAAAGCACAGCTGACTTATTTTGGGGCTGACTGCTTTCAGAGCACAAACCACCAGGCTGTTTTGGGGCTGGGGAGGTTTACTTGTGTCTGACTTGGATGTCTGGATTTTTCTCTGTTTGATTAGCAGGGTATTTTCTCTGTCAAATTGTTGTGTAGGGCATCTTGCTGACAGGAAGGCAGCGGTGGGTCAGAGCTTTTAGCAGATTGTTTTGTGAGGCACAGTTTAGGCCCAACCCCTTCCCACCCCTCACTCCACCCACCCCTGGAAACAGTTCCTTTATACCTGGGGTTCTGACATCATTTCCTCAAGACTGCAAGGTGCATATCACTGTCATATCCTCTCTAGCACACTGCACTGACAATATAAGCATACACATTGTATAATATATATATTTCTATATAACAAACAAATCACACACACAAACACACACACAAAAAGTAGATAAATGTGGGGAGTAGTGCAATGTAATGGCTGTGGGACAGCAGTCTTCTGGGAGTCTTTCTGGAGGCTGAGATGCTGCCCTATTTGCAGACAACTCTCTGCCCTGAGGGAGGAAGTTGCCCGTCTTCAGGCCACACTGGGCAGTAGTAAGGGAACCTTCCCCCAGGCCACACTGGACAGTAGGAAGGGAACCTCCCCCATCCAGGGAGCACCAGAGCCACCACCACTACCTCAGAGGTTGCGAAGAAAGCACAGCAGTTGGACCACAGTGGGCTCAGGGAGGGTGAGGATGGTGGAACAGAGGCACACCCAGTCAGTTGGTTCACTCCACAATCCATACACCATTTTGGGGGAGCATAGCAGAGGAGACTAAGGAGGCTGAGGACAACTGTCACAAGGGAGGCCCACAGGAAGGAGGCAGAGGGCACCACAAGGAAAGGAAGCAGCTCCTGGTGGGGGACTCAATTATTAGGAGGATAGAACTGGGGGGAGCAGGGAAAACTGAAGTAAGGTGCCTGCCTGGTGCCATGGCTTGGAGGGACAGGAAGCGCATCCTCAGGATCATGAGAACAGCTGCACGGGAGTCTGCGATGGACATCATTGTCCACCTAGGGACAAATGACTTGGATCATCATGAGAATAGAGCAGTGCAGAAGGACTTTGTAGAATTGGGGAGGGGCCTAAGACAAGTAGCACACACAGTATCCTTCTCTGAGGTGCTGCCTGTCAATGGCATGAGTGAGGCGAGGGTACTTTGCACCATGCAGTTTAATGAATGGTTAAAAAAATGGTGTGGAGCACAGGGGTTTGGCTTCATTGGGGACTGGGGTTCTACCTGGAGGGACACCAGCCTATACTGGCAGGATGGTCTGCATCTGTCCAGGAAGGAACAAGTCTTTTGAGCAATCAGTTTAAATGCTTCATTGGCAAGCTTTTAAACTAGTCAGGGGAGGCACTGATAAGCTGCAGGAAAATTCCAGCCTCCCTACAAAGCAGGTATTAAATGAGAAAAGACCGAGGTAGAAAGGTCAGTGGGGATGTTAAAAGAAGGTAAAGCCATAAAAAATGGAGAGCAATGAGTACCAATGCCCAGTCTGAGTAATAAGCTTCCTGAATTAGTAGCCTTGATGGAGGAACATCTGGATATCATGGCAGTCACAGAAACATGGTACACATAAAACCATGACTGGGATGTAAACACACCAGAATACACTATCTACAGGAGGGACAGGAGGGTAAAGAGGAGGAGGAGTAGCTCTTTACATAAGGGAAGGAATCAAGGCAACAGAACAAAAGGGAAAACAGGGAGGAGAAGAAGCACTGTGGGTAAATTTGGAGACCGCAAAGGCACCACAATCCGCACAGGGTTGGATACAGACTTCTTCTCAGGGGAGGAAATGGACAAGGAAATGATAGAAAGTATACTTAGAATGGCAGAAAAGGAGATATTGCTGATGAGTGATCTGAATATGCCAGATGTTAACTGGAGTGCAGTTGCAGCAGCCACTTGAAGAGTGGGGTTATTCTAGATGCCTACAGGGGTATGCCTTAGACAACTAGTATTGGAGCCCACTTGAGAGGGAGCAATCGTAGACCTGGTTCTCTAATGGGGATGAAGAGAGATCACAGATGTAGAAGTGGGTAGCATCTGGGAAGTAGCAACCATCGAACAGTATGGTTCACAATAAACACAGCAATAGAGTCAAGCCATACAAAGGCAAAAGTACTGGACTTTAGGAGGGCTGACTTTGCCAAATGGTGAGTGCCACATGGAATGCACTAGCAAACAGGCAGGAAGGAGGGTGAAACAATGGAATAATAAAACTGCCATCACAGAGGTAACAAGCCTTTATGTGAAGCAAATAAACAAAATAAAATGATGTAAGAAACCACTATGGTTTCTCAAGGAAGTGGCAGTGAAGGTTCAAGAGAAAAAAGAAAGCATTCAGGAAGTACAAGGAATCACAGAAGGAGCAGGACAGAGAACTGTATCAGTTAAAGCAAAGGAAGCTGGGAAGGCAGTCAGCACAGCAAAGGCCCAAACCGAGGAAAAGATAGCCAATATAAGTTAAGAAGGGATAAAACCTTTTATAGGTACACCAGGAGCTAAGGAAGACCAAGGGAGGGATAGTGAGGCTTATAAAGGGAGGGAGGGTGGGCAGAGGGTGACTGTGAAGAGGCAGAGATACTAAACAAATATTTTGCTCAGTATTTACAAAGGAAGAGGGGAGGTACCTAAAACAAACAGTAGAAACACTCTGGATACAGAAGTTGATACCAGCCCATTTACAGAAGAAAGGGTTCTGAAAGAACTCTTAAAACTGAAGGTGACAAAGCAATGGGCCTGATGGGACTCATCCCAGAATTCTAAAGAACTAAGGGTAGAACTAGTGACACCACTGACTATCCTCTTTAACAAATCATGGGAGGATGGGGTGGTACCTGAGAACTGGAGGAGGGCAGATGTGATTCCCCTTAACAAAAGTGGGAGCAAGGCAGAAGCAGGAAACTACAGACCTGTTAGTTTAACCTCAGTGGTAGGGAAAATGATGGAATCACTTCTGAAGGAAAGAATTGTCGAGTATCTAGAGGCCAGAGGGGCACAGGACCCAAGGCAGCATGGATTCACAGTGAAAGGTCATGCCAGACAAATCTGATAGATTTCTTTGACTGGGTGACCAAAGTAGTAGATCAGGGAGGGGCTGTGGACATGGCCTACCTAGACTTTAGCAAGGCATTTGACACAGTCCACAAAAGATTAATATACAAGTTAGCCAGCCTGGGAGTGGTCCCAAGATGACAGCCTGGGTAAAGAATTGGCTGGAGAATAGGACACAGAGATAATAGTAAATGGAGTCCATTCTGAAGAAAGGGGGTTACTAGTGGGTACCGCAGGGTTCAGTATAGGACCGGTCCTCCGTAATGTCTTTATAAGCAACATAGCAGAGGGACTGGAAGGAAAAGTATCTTTTGCAGATGACAAAAGATCTGCAACAGAGTTGATGCACAAGGTGGGGTAGAAAGGATGAGAAGGGACTTGTCAAGGTTAGAGGAATGGTCAAATGTATGACAGCTTAGATTCAATGCTAAGAAGTGCAAGGTAATCCACCTGGGAAACAAAAACCCAAGGGAAGAGTACACAATGGGGGGTGAGATACTAACAACAACAAAAATGGAAAGGGACCTGGGGTAGTCATATCAGATGACCTAAAGGTGCACAAGCAATGTGAGAGGGCAGCAAGGAGGGCTGGGGGGATACTGGGATGCATAGGGAGAGGCATCACCAGTAGAAAACAGGAAGTTATTATCCCTCTGTACAGACAGTTGGTCAGACCCTATCTGGAGTACTGCGTGCAGTTCTGGAGACCCAATCTCCACAAAGACATAGACAGGATGGAAGCTGTCCAGAGGAGGGCAACTAAAATGGTGCAGAGTCTGCACTGGAAGACTTATGAAGAGAGACTTAAGGAGCTTAATATGTATAGCCTCGAGGAAAGGAGGGGGACATGATAGAAACTTTCAAGTAGCTCAAGGGAATCAACAAAGTCCAAGAGAGTAGCATCTTTCAAAAAAAGAGGTGTGCAAGAACAAGGGGGCACAATTTGAAGATAGAGGGGGGGCAGCTCAAAGGTAATTTAAGGAAGTATTTTTTCACAGAGAGGGTTGTGAATGCATGGAACGGCCTTCCGGAGGAGGTTGTGGAGTCAAAAACAGTGGTGGAGTTCAAACATGCATGGGACAGTCATAAGGCAATTCTAGGGGGTGGCGGTAGGAAGAAGTAGGCTGCTGGTTAACTAGGATCTGCAGCTTATCCACTAGGTAAGGAAATGGGCAGACTGGGTGGGCCAAGCGGTCCTTATCTGCCATCAAATTCTATGTTTCTATGTTTCTATGCCACCGAAGGATCCTCCTTTATGCAGATGATGCGGTCATCTACTCCAGCAGCCATAACCCCATGCAAATGGAACTTCACCTTCAGAGTCGGTTTGTGGAAGTGGAGGTCTGGTTCTCTAAACATAAACTGATCCTCAACTACAAGAAAACCAAAGTAATGATGTTCAGCAGCACCCAAAACAAGCATAAATCCCATATACTTAGCATCAGAAATGGTCTTGGAGTTCCTTTTGAACAAATACCACATTTCAAATACATGGGGGTCACCTTAGACAGCTGTCTGTCCTATGCTTAACATATAGATAATGTAGCCAGGGCTATCAACATCAAGATTGGTCTCCTATATAGACATAAACACTGCCTTACTCCAGAAGCCTTCCGACTTGCTAGATATAGTTCCATCATAACCATTGTAGACTATGGTCTTGTAATCTATGAAGCAGCCCTCATGTCTTCATTGTGCAGGATAGCCATTGCTCTAAACAAGGCATGCAGACTACTCATGGGGTACACACGTTTCACTCACACCTGTGATCTTTACACTGAGACTGGTGGGCTACAGCTCTCTAGAAGGATCCAATACCAAACCTGTCTTTTAGCCAAAAAAAGCACTTCTCAGCTTTCTGCCACCAGGCACTGCAAACCTGATAAGCCCCCATTGTAGTTCACAGCATATCAATCAATCAATCAATCAATCAAAATCTTTATTTATTCAGGCGAACATCATTGAGCATAGCTCATTTACAAGATGGACCTGAGTGGTCATAACAAAAAAGGTTACAGAGTGTATACAAAAACATGATATTGAAATAGCACAAATACAAACATTTATGAGTGAGATAGATGTACAATTATTTACATATATACAAGGCAAGGACAGTAAACCAAAACCTATTAAATGTGAGAAACAAACAGTCTGGTAGGGATAAGGCTTGGATAATGGTACATGGGTGGGCATATATGTTTGAGGTTTGATGTGGAAAGGACCAGAGGAATGATAGAAGAATAGGAGGAGCTTTAGAAGGGGGTGGGGAGAGAGGGTGTGGGGTGGGGGTGTGGGAGGACTAGGCCTTGTGGAAGCAATTGCATGAATCTGGGATTAGGCTGGTGTACAGCTTTTGAAGGATGTAAAGGGATCAGTGTTTCCATTTTCAATGTCTTTTGGATAGAATTCAGATAAGTGCCAGGGAATAACTGATTGCAGCTCTTCCATACCGGGTGCAGGTGATAGGAATCTTCAGCAGGATCAGTTTGTTGATCCTCAAGGTGTAGAGCCTGGATGTGATCTGGTTGAAGCAGTCTGAAATGTAGGAAGGGTTTGTTTGTCATAGCTTTGTAGATCCAGGTAGCAGCATTTTCTTCTTCTTATGTTGCAGGGATGTCCAGCTGACTGCATTGTAGAGAGCAATGATGGGTGCTAGAGGGAAGGTCAGTAATGAATCTAATAGCTCTATGATACAGGGTGTCTAGTTTGTTTAGATGGGAGAGGGAGCAATGACCATAGAGGAAGTCAGCATAATCAATGAGGGACATGAATGATGCAAGGATTAATCTTTGTTTGGAATCTTTGGTCAGGTAGTGTTTGATTCTATAGAATAGACCAAGTCTTTGTCTTAGCTTTTTCAGGAGCTCTTCAACGTGGGTAGTATAGTCTAGTTTATTGTCTATCCATACTCCTAGGTATTTGAATTTGTCAACATATTCCAGATTTTCACCAAGGATGGTAGAGAGTTGTGGGAGGGTGAATGATGGGATAGTGGAAGAACAGCATATGCATATGCAAAGCTTGAACAGCCATCATCTCCATATTCCTAGATGACAGACAGCCCAGGGGCAATGATCATTTGCCTACTGAGTACCAAACTGCTATAATACTTTTCATAGTGATATAACTATTCTACCTAAATTGGGACCATTCAAACTAAAGTTACGCCAGCATCTCATGGCCAACAGTTCTTATGACTGCTTCACCTAAGACTTCCATCTACTAGCATTCAGTCTTCTCCTCACAACTGAATAACCCTGTATCTCTGTGGTTACCTCGATAATTCCGAGGCTGCCCCCCATTTTGCACTTTGACAAGGCCCCTAGCCACTCCCCATCCACCTCACCCCTGTGCCCCTATCCCTACCACACCAGCTTGACAAGGCATATGGCTGCCACTTCCTACCTTTCTTACCACCCCATCCTCCTCACCCCCCTGCCCCTACCACTCCCACACCAGCCTGACAAGGCCTATGGCTGCCACCTCCTACCTTTCTTACTCCCCTGCCCACCTCACCCCCTGTCCTTACCCCCCACACCAGCTTGACAAGACCTGTGGCTGCCATTTCCTACCTTTCTTTCGTTCTACCATCTTTATCCTTCCCTCTCTCATCTGCACTTTCCTCCTATTAGAATGATAAACCTGCATATAGAGACATATATATTTGCTCACTTTATTTTACTGTTTTGGAAACATTGTACTTTTACCCCTTTGTATGTTTTGTCTCCCCTTCCCACTGACGTGGAACCTTTGTAAATGAGCTGTCTGTGCTCAGAGGTATTACAATCCAAGAATGAATAAATAAATAAATAAATAAGTTCAGAATTAATTTGGGGATACTCTTCTATAGTAATCACAGGACTGATTTCCCAGCTGGCAAATAAAGTTATTACAACTGTATGTTAAATACACAACTAAATTAATTTATGCATGTATATATTTATGTATGTATACATTTATTTATTTAAAATTTGCTAACCGGGATAGGCACACTGAGCAGAGGCTGATTCTAGGTGTGACCCGGGGAACAGGGTAAGCATTAGGTTTGTACAAACATAGAAGGCACATCATTTACAACAAAAAATGGCTTAGAAGTTGGCAGCTGATGGACGGAAGCATGTGCTGGTCACCACACTTTGGAACTTGTTTTATTTTATTTTTTTTTATATAATTTAAATTTTTATTAAAGTTTTTATACAACCTCAAACAACATGCAGTGCAGGAGTAATACAAATATAAGAATACACACAAAACCAATAACAAACCCAACAAAACATAGGGACCTCCCTCTCCCCCTCCCACCTTCTTCCCACCCCTCCTTTCCAGAGCACCAAAACCTAACACTAAAATGAGCAAGGAAAATAAAATAGAGCCCAAACCAATGAAATAAGTGTCACTGCCCACCATACCAAACATTATTCAGGTATCGTCTGAACAGACAGAAGAGTGTATAACTGCTCCCATCTGTGCTAGAAAAGGTCCAGCCATTGATGTAATCTGGTGATCTGCTTTTTCAACATAAGGGCCTGCATAATCTCACTATACCACTGTCTGTAAGTTGGACAACAGTCATCACTGCGATCAGAGCAATGTGATCTTTGCGATGAACTAACAGGGAGGGCAGGAAGTCCCCTAACAAGCAAATCTCAGGGGTAAAGGCATCTTCAAACCCCAAGAGTGGATCGAATGAAGCCTTAATTTTAGACCAAAAGGGGGCCACTTTAGGACATTCCCACAGCATGTAGTATAAATGCCCTATCACCCACCGACAATGAGAGCAGAGTACGGTATCTGACTTTCCCATCTTAAACAATTTAAGAGGAGTGTAGTAGAGATCATGCAGTATACGAAACTCAGTCCAACAATAACAATCTTTATTAATAAATTTGTAAAGACTTCACCAGATATGTTGCCAACAGCTGGAATCATAGTGCCAATAAAAAACCTGTTGCCAGTAAAAACAACGACCTGATAAGGCAGTGGGGTCTGTAGATTGTAAGTAAGGATATAAACCAGCCACTGAGTGGGGCTGGACAGCCAAGGAAGTCAACTGAGAGATAATGTTCCTGTCGGCAGGAGCCCAAGGGGCACAACCAAAAACAGAAGTCAGAGCATTGACCAGCTGTAAGTACTTGAAAGTGAGGAATGTGGGGATAGAAAAATGTTCCTGAAACCGCTGATGGGATACAATCTTCCCATTTTCAACAATAGAGGAAAAAGAAGAAGTACTAAGATGAGGCAAAAAGAGACAGGAATCTGACATCCACTGATCTTAATATTTGAGTTTGCCAGTACAGGCTAGGATAAAAACTGGGACCAAACCACCTTAAGAAAGTTACATTGAGATCTCACTTTAAAGGACCATGATATGGGAGGGATTTTAAGGGTACCTGGGATACTGGAAAATTTGACGTATAAAAGATTAGCATGATAAAAGCCTACTTTTTTACATAGGCCAGATTTGATTCAAAGCCAGAGTAAGGAGTTCCCCCATTACTTGAATCAATTGGGGTAGATCCCCATTGCAGAAATTTAGTGGCATGTAGTACCAAATAGTAAAGGTAAAAATTGGGAGGCTCAAACCACCTTTATCATGGGGGAAAGTGAGTTCAGACTAAGCTCGGTGGACTTCCCCCTCTCT
Source organism: Neoceratodus forsteri (assembly GCA_016271365.2). Taxonomy (NCBI): domain Eukaryota; kingdom Metazoa; phylum Chordata; order Ceratodontiformes; family Ceratodontidae; genus Neoceratodus; species Neoceratodus forsteri. Next base: position 1,322,651,828 of record CM028132.1, read on the forward strand.
CCCAGGAAAGCAGTTCAGACACCGTTGCAGAGAGATTAACCATACCTTTGGAAGGTATACTCTCAACAAACCCATCAGATAAAGTAACCAGGGGAGGATGTTCATCTTGATAATATTAAAATGCCCCCAACAAGTCATAGGAAGGGAGTCCCATCTTGCCAGATCAGCTTTAATATTCTGGAGAAGGGGAAGAAAAGTCAGGGGTATCAAGTCCGAGAGATGGCGTGGCAAAAAGTCTCCCACATATTTAAGAGCCTTTGTTCCCAGGATAGTCCTAGGTCAGTTATATCCTGCTTGAGAACGTAGGCATTGAGAGGCATAACCTGAGTTTTTTCAAGATTTAACCTGTGACTGTCTACTTTAGAGAATGGCTCAGTCTCTGCCAGTGCAATGGCTATGGAGAAGGTTGGGTCTGCTACATGAAGAAGCAGGTCATCGGAGTACGCTGAAGGTTTTTATCACTCATGCCCAACTAAAATACCCTGGATGGCTGGGGAAGTTTGTAAGTGCCTGAGAAGGGGCTCTAAGTATAAATTAAACAGAAGAGGACAGAGGGGGCAGCCCTGTCTTGTGCCTCATCCCAACTGGAAAGTGGAAGAAAAAAGGCCATTACAGTGAATTTTCACAGAAGGTCTAGTATGTAACATTCAGAGCCAAGAACAAAAACTGAGGGGAATTCTAAATTTATGCAGAACCTTGAACAGGAAAGGCCATGATAAATGATCAAAAGTCTTCTCTGTGTCAAGGGAGACTAGAGCTGTAGGGGTCCTGTTCTCCCCAAATGCAGAGATCAGGTGAAGAAGCCTTCTCACGTGGTCACTAGAATGGTGACCCACCATAAAACCCACCTGCGCTAGTGAGATAAGAGTAAGAGTATCAGAAACTGATTTTAGTCTATTTGCTAAAATCTTGGCCAGGATTGTGGTGTCAGAATTAAGGAGGGAGATTGGCCAATAACCAGCCAGCAAGAGCTCATCTTTACCTGGCTTCTGGAGGACAGTGATCCAAGCCTGAGTAAAGGAATAATCCTGCAGGTCATCAGTTAGGAAAAAATTAAACAACTAGGTAAGGAGGGGTGGCAAGTCGTCCAAAAAAAACTTGCAAAAATGATTACAAAATCCATCTGGGCTGGGTGATTTATCAAGAGGAAGTTATCTAAACATGGCCTGAACCTCCACTAGTTGAATGGGCCCTCATAAAAAAAAACTCACTGGAAAGGTGAGAGACAAGGGAGAGGAACCTGATTTAAATAAGCTAAGATCAGCCCCCAATCCTCTAGGGAGGAGGGACAGGCTTCGTAGAGGTTCTTATAGAAAACACCAAAAGCCTCCACTGTGTCACGAGGCCTGGTTAGCACATTGGCCCTATGATCAAGTCTCAGATGTGGAACTACCCTCGACTTATCCAGTTGTTTTAACCTCCAGGCCAGGAGCTGTTCAGCGCTCTGCTCAGATTCCAGATATCGTGACTTGGTAAGCAGAACTGCTAATTTGGCCTTTTCCGCTAAGAAACTGGCATATTGTTTTGGTGAGCCAACTCAAGCTGCTGCCAGACTACAGGTGACGATGTTGATGATAAGTCACGCTCCAGGCACCTGACATCTGCCAGAAGCCAGTCCTTCTCCCCAGTGTGACATTTCTGGCACTCAGAGGCCAACTCTATGCACTCCACTCAAATGGCAGTTTTAAGAGCCCCCCATAGCCAATCAAGCCTAGACACCGTCCCCCTGTTAACTGATAGTGTGTTACAGAAAAATTCCTTTAAATGTTGAACTAGAATAGGGTCTCAATGAAGCTGGGTATTCAGGCACCAGATTCCATCTCTCTCCTCGCCTGCATTCAAAGACTGAATTAACTCAACGGGGGCATGGTCTGAAAGAACTTTTGGGAGTATCTATGAGGAGACTAAACCACCCAAGGCACTTCCACTCAACAAAAAGAAATCAATCCTAGAGGAAATACAGTACACTGGCGAGAAAAAGGTATATTGCCAATCTCGGGGATGCAGCACCCTCCTCAGGTCCAGCAGCCCCTCATGATCCAAACATTCCTGGAATCCCCTCTGACCTGGAGATAAACCTCACCTGACAGAACCAGATCTATCCAGGTCATCCTGATAAATGAGATTCTAATCCCCACCCAAAATTACCCGTAATCGAGGGAAAGTGGCTAAGCAAGAATCAAGGTCAGTAAAAAAAGAGGTGGAATCAATATTAGGGCCATTGACCGAACCCAAAAGTATGTCACTAATGTCCAGACAGCCTTGTAATAAAATAAATCATCCCTCAGGATCCCAGTACTCATGAATAAGTTGAAAGTGCATACCCCTCACAATCAAGACAATCACATCACTCTGCTTTGAATGGACATCCACCCAAAAAACTTGTGCCACCCAGCATCTGTGAAACCAAACTGACTACTACCATTTCAAGTGGGTTTCTTGCACAATAACCACATGGGGGTGTAATTTGTGGACATGACCCAACATCATGTATCTCTTTTTATTATGAGCCCCTTTAATATTCCATGACACAAATTTAAAACTAGTAACCATAAACCAAAATAACAAAAATCTGAATACTGGAAGAACTATGATTAAGAAATCTAAACACGTAGAGGTGCTCTGGGAGAGACCCCCCCCCAAAAAATACCCTCCTGGCCCTTCCATTAGGTAATCATAAGTCATAAAATGTCAAAAACAAGAAACACCAAATCCAGCCCATAACCCCAAACAAATCAAAATGCCCCATGTCTTTAAAAACCTAAAAAAATCCATATACCCAACCTAGTAACAATAACAGCAGTATAATAGACTAGACTAGACTAGAAAGAATGGGCCATTTAAAGACTTGAAAGTCAGACTCACCCACCTCCCAACCCCTTAGCCAAAATAAGCAAAACGTAATCAGTACCCACCAATACCCCAGTCCTATTGACTGACCTACACACACTAGCCAGTCCATGATAAGTGAGACCCTGCTGCACCCTCCCCCCACCAACCCCAACAATAAAGAATACCTGCCAATAATATATCTACGCATAGTAATGTGAAAAATATTATCAGAACAGCACTGAGAGGAAGTAAACATAAAACAAGTAAACCTTACTAAATGGAAAAGTAACCATTATGGGCAGAAGAGCTGCATGACCTTGGCAACAAAGCTTTAAAGTCCCAACCATAACCAGACATGGCTATCATGAAATAGGAACAAATGGATTAGAAAGTCCAAATAAATCCAAATTGCAGCCAATAAAAATCAGGAAAAAAGAGGACCAGAAAGTTTAACATAACTTGTCCGAACAGAGGTTATCTGAAACCTCCTCAGTTCTAGGCCATTCCATAATACATGACCCAGTAAAGTAATCAGCTACAGAAACAGTCAACTGAGAATAGTTAAAGGGCAAAGTGACAATTGACCCAGGCCATAGAAACAGGTAAGTGCACAAATACAGAGAACATCCTGCTGACCATAATTTACCAGTGTCACTTACAGTTCAGAGGATAGATCTTCAGACTGGGATGAAATGAAAGAAGAGCTTCACAGACTACTGAAGTGCAAGGTGAAGCCACACTCCTCAGGGAACAAAACATAATATCCATACCAGTACATACAAAAGGAACTTGCTGCTGGGGAGTCCCTCAAACACAGCCCAGCACAGCTGAAACAGGAGTAGTTTGTGCCACATTCAGCAAGAAGAACTGGAGGCATAAATGAAAGCCCACCAAACTGGGGCAATATGACAGCAAAAGAAGTCGAGCAATGAGCCCCAAAGCCAGGAAGTTGGGCAATACAGAAGCTACTCACTTGAAGAAGTCAGGGAAGAGCTTCTTCTGCTCTGTGGCTGATTTATCCAAAGATTCCCAGCTCAGCCATTTGCCCTCATGCCAGACCTGCAACGTAGTGGGGTAGCAAATCCAAAATTTGATGTTGGCTGCTATCAACTTACTAACAAAAGGATGTAAGGCAGACCTCCATTGCCGAACTGAGTAGGGCAGATCCTAGGCTATACAAAGCCATTGCCCCTCCCAAAGAACCTCCTTCACATTCCTCACTTTTGCCAAGATATGTTGCTGGTCTAAACCATTTTAAAACTTACAGACGACCGGTTGAGGAGGAGAACCAGCTGTAGGCATGGGGCGTAAAGATTGATATTCCCTCTCAATTACATACAACAGAGCATTCGGGGAAGGGCCGGCAATTTTTTTGAAAGGTTTTTGGAGGAACAGTATAGCTTGGTGGCCCTCTGCTCCCTCGTGAAGACCCAGGACACCTAAATTATTATGATGGGACTGCCCTTCAATGTCTTCCAGGCTGTCCTCCATTCTTTTCACCTGGTGTCGAATAGAATCCACTACAGGATCAATCTGTTGGTGCCAGTCCTTCAGGGAAGAAGTCCATGCTTCGGCATCACCAACCCTGCGGGCCAAGGAATTGAGGGGCGATCTCATGTGCTACAGTTCCTCGGTGAGTAGCTGAATGGAACTTCTCAGAGGAACCATTTCCTCCATAAATTTTTCTTCAGAGAGCATTGTAGCCAAGGGGGAAGTCCCCTTGAGCTGTTGTGGCCTGATTCTTTGCTCGTTTACCAGACTTATCCCACTCTGAGGTCGTGCTGAGGCATTGGCAACTTCAGGTCAGCTTCCATAACAAACGTCTGTAAATAACCACACCAGTGATTGAAGTAGGTCTTCCTGAAGGAATTCTCTACACAATAGAAGCAAAGGCAGGTCAAAATTAGGTAAAATATTGCAGACTTCGGCAGGAGTCAGGAGCTAACAACAGGAGCATCTGCTCAAGCCTCCACGACGTGACATCTCTCTGGAATTTGTTTTCTTTATTTTTTAATTTTTGTCTGAGTGAGTGAAAGGAGGTGGGTGATGGGGTGCCAGAGGGTGGTAGGATGGAGACCTATCACCAGTACTGGGTCACTGGGTAGAAAATGAGTCATTTTACAGAACCACAAACATTAGATGCAAGTGAGGAAGGGAGTATGTGACTACTGATCAACTTTTTCAAATGCAGTTTTGTCATGACAGGGGGATAGGCATGGATGCTAGAGGCTGGCAATGTGAGGAGAAGTTATTGCTATGGGAGGGGGGAGGAGAGTGGGGACAGAACTAACATTAGTGGTGGCATTTTGTACTTTAAACATTTTTTGTCTACTGTATTTCTTACTTCTTCACCAATCACCTTGTTTTCCACGTGCCCCTTATCCATGGTCACATCTTAAAACTAGCCTATCCTCAGTGTGCCTTTACTAAACATTAATATTTATAAATCAATAAATAAAAAAAACTTTGACAGACAATGCTGGATGAAGTGATAACTTCATCCACTTCCTGAAGTGCAGTTTTCTAACTTTACACAGCTTCTCTGCTGAAGTTCATATTCAGTGAATCTCTTAACTGGAAGAAACTGAAACACTGTTGTAACTGTGAAAATACACTGGTATAACTACAATGAGAAACTGTTGTACCTGGAAGGTTACACTGCACAGAACTTGAATGTGACTGTTCCATAATAGGGAGCTGACACTGCTGGAAATACAGTAAGAGTAGATATTTCCATAACTGGTATGACACTGCTGTAACAGAGAGGAGACACCAGTACCAAATAGTTGGGAGAAGCCACAAAAAGAACTGTTGTGACTATGTTGTAACTGGGAGGAGACTCTGACAAAACCAGTATAACTGGGAGGAAACACTGGCACAGCTTTTATAACTGGGAGAAGACACTGGTAGAACTGTGAAAAGACCCTGCTATAACAGGGAGAAGATACTGCCATAACTGCAAGAAGACACTTCCTTAAATAGGTGGAAACACTGCTGTAACTGGTACATTAATACATTAGGAGAAGACACTGTTAGAACAGGGAAACATTAACCACCCTGATAGCCCAATGACAGGTACAGTAGTCCAGAATAATGCGAGATCAATGAGGAACAAGATTGCCATTATGGCAAACTTAATTTTGGGTTCTTATGTCAATTGGGCCTGCGTCACAGAGACCTGGCTGAGTGATGACAACTGTCCAGTTCTGGAAACAATTGCCCCAGTTGGATTCTTTGTGGTTAACTGCCCATGGAGGGATTGTGTGAGAGTGAATATATGTTTTAGATCCCAGTTGAATTTCATTTGTGAACCCAGTGGGGGACACCTCATCATTTGAATGTGTGTGTGCGTCCAGGTGCAGGCTTCAGTATCCTCCTAGTGTACCTGCCTCTTGGTTTGTAGGAAATTGCAGACTTCATCAATGACAAGATCTTGGAGTTGTCCACATGGGTTGTTCTGAGTGATTTAAATGCCTGGGTTGATCATGGATGCTTGCACTTTGGAAGGGATTTCATCCAGTTGATGGAATCACTGAACCTTACTTCTGTGACTCACCAACATGGACACACCTTGGACTTGGTGTTCTCCCTGGGGCTCAAGGTTGGGAACCTCAAAACTGACCTGGTTAGTTGGTCAAATTACTGCACAGTGGAGTTATCCTTTGGGCCACCTCCATAGTCCTCCCACTTTGGAGATGAATCAGAATTGTCCTTTAAGAGGACTTAGACCACAGAGACTGGAAGTGGCAAGGTGCATTTCAGAGATGGTGGCAACTTGTGAAATGGAATCAGAGAATGTGGTGGTGACCTGTAACAGGGTTATTACCAAGGCCTTTGACTCAGTAGCATCTACCCATGTGTAACCCCACTCTGGAGGCTTACCTTTGTTTTCCTGGCTTGCCCTGTCTTCCTCCCATTTCAACTGGGCTTTAACAGCACCCGCTAAGTCCTCTGGTGCCCCTGGGTTTCCCTCAAGTAGCCCACACTTGGTTTTAGTACATTTTTGGCCAGGAAACCTCAGTTATTTTAAAATAAAAAGTGTTAAGCCAGGCATATACCAAGGGCTCATGCATCATTCATGAGCTCTCATGAATATTAATAAGGATGTTGCTACTGCCTGGAGAGTATGAGTTTCGGCAGCAGTGACGGGGAAACTGTGGGGAAGCAATGCTCCAAAGAAAGATCGCTTAGTAGGACACTAAAGGAGCTAACATAATCTGGGGTGGTTGCTTAAATAAAGTGTTTGCCTTGGCTGCATAGATGATTGCAGTTGGTGAACTGTGTTGGACTGCATACATCTGAATGGGGCTGATATTTTGAAGGTACTACAAGCAGCCACAGACAGTGTCAGCTATTTCCCAAAATTTATGTGATATTTCCAGAAATATCTCCTGCTTTCTGCATTTCCACAGTAGGGGCAGCAGAGAGAAACTCTTCAGAAATTTCTCAAAATATCTGGAAATAGCTAGCAATGTCTGTGACTACCATTGACCCCTCTCAGCAACCAATCAGTGATCTCTACGGTTGCTGCTGAGAGTTCATTTTACTTGTGTGGGACTGAAATTGTAATTCTGAAGAGCCAAAGTGTCTGTAGATGTCGCACTGCTAGCCACATGCTGTGCATTTCCTGAGAGAACTGGTTAAAGTGGCTAAGAGCTGTGTCCCAGCTGCAGCTGAACAAAAGGTTACGGACCTTGTCTATTTGGAAAATGCGGACTAGTGTGCAGGGTCCTGTTGTGTTTAGATCCCCCTAGTAATGGCACCTGTGCTTCATTGTTCAAGGACTAGCACCAATACAACTGGCACTGGACTTTATCTTAAACAGCTGCCTGTGATTTCCACTGCTTTCAAACTCAGTGCAGGGACGGCAGAAGGACTCTTATTGTCTGGGACTTCTCACCCAGAGCCAGGGAGAAAATTCTCTAACCCCTTCCGAGTGGGACTCACTGTCTCAGGAGGTCACCAGTGCTTGCTGAGGTGCTAGGACACCTGGGATCCATTGTGGGGAGCCGGGCTGTGGAGCCACTCCCAGGTCTGGGCCTTCTAGAGCTGGTGTTCTGCCACAGAGCTCTGCAATGGGCCAGAAATGGCTGAAGGTGACAAGTGACCATAGCTTCTGTCAAGGTGACCAGCTGCAAGATCCTCGAGCAAGTACCATCCTGCTAGGGGAAACAAGGGTGGCCTTTCTTTCCCTGTGCTGCACTGACCAAGGAGCTTCATACTACAGGCATTTGAGATCTACAAACCATGAGTACTCAGAACTGGCTCCTGGAAAGTGGCAAAGTGGAATCTAATCTTTACAAGCAAAGTACTTTTACAAAGTTTCAGGGCCCCAACAACTGGCCAACCTATGGCACCGTACCGGGCCTGCACCTAGTGGGTACCCCTAAGAACACTTTGGGAAGCACTGGTGCCTGTTGGGTGGGTTCAGCCTGATAGACCAAACTGTTATTGCTTGCTCTTCCTAACTTTTCATTTTATTCACAGCGTCCTCTGTTCCAGTACCCCTTCCCCTCAATAAAGGTGTGAGTTATCATTTGCAACTGTGTGTGCAGGAATTCTCTGAGTCTGTCAGATCATTGCTGTTTATGATTATTGGTGTTTTTGATTCTTTGGGTATTCAGAGTGTGGGGTGGTTGGTAGGGGAGATGGATAGGTGCAGCATCCCAGAGGGCAGTACCAGCCAATCACTTGACCCACTTGTACTTTTCTCTGGGTGAAGACACCACGCTAATTTTATTAACTTTGGGATAGGACCCCCAAACACCACCAGAACAGGACCCAGGTCCATTAACCTTTTATGAAGCCAACAGGAAGGGATAATAGCCCATTGGCACACGACAACTGGGCTACACAAGTATGACCCCGGATTTTATTCTTAGGTTCTCTATAGTTCCCCATAGTTTGATTGGATGCTTAGGGAGCTGAAAACCAGAGGTCAAAGGCCATGCCTTCTAAGGAAGGGGTTGCATAGCCCCAAAGCGTATAGGCTTGCCTGTTTGAAGTGTATTAAGCTTGAATTTTTTGGCATTTTAACAAAAAGCTTTTTTTTGTATTTGATTGTAAGAAATACATTTATTTTATTTTTTATAATAAAAAAATCTCTCGGTGAATTTTTGAAGTTTGAATGCTGGATTCATTTGGAAATAGGTCAAAGGTTAAAGTACTGTTTGACGAGGTTCAGGGCCCAGGAGGACAACCTGGCTTTAATGATTCATTACAATGAATATTAAAGGGCAATTTCCTGCAAGATGGCAGTATTTTTGTCCAAGGAGATTTCAGCTGGGAGGAATCAACTGGCTCAGCTCTTCTGTACTGTGGATAAATTATTAAACTCAACCTGTCTTCAGCTGATAAGAGCAGGTTCTTTAGTTACTGTAATTGCAAAGAGTTCACTCTATTCTTCTCGGACAGAGTGTTCTCTATTCAGGCCAGGATCTCTCCAAGTGGGCTGTCACAGCCTGGTGAAGTTGAGCCTGCACCTTCTATACACACTCAGCTGTCTTTGGGGGGAGTTTCAAACAATTACAATGGAAGAGGTCTGCCAGGTGATTTTGGAGATGTAGCTGACTTTTTGTGAAATAGACCCAGGCCCATGCATCTACTGGTGAGCTGTCTGGGTTTTTGGAGTCTGTCTTAACTGGGATTGTTTTGTGCTCCCTTTCAGAAGGGTTCTTCCCCATGGCATTGAAAAATGTGATAGTTTGACCCCTTCTGAAGAAACCATCTTTGGACCTGGACATTCTAATATATTACCATCCTGTTTCTAACCTTTTTTTATGTAAGGTTAGTGAGAAGATTGTGGCACTACAGCTTCAGGTACTCCTTGTAGCTTATGATATCTATAGGCCTCTCCAATCTGGTTTTAGAACTAGGCATAGCACTAAGATAGAATTGGTCAGGGTGCATCATGACCTCCCAAGGGTGAGGGATAAGGTTGAATGGTCAGTTCTCAGTTGTATCAATCCTTCCTCAGCATTTGTCACTGCAGACCATGGGTTGCTGTTGGATCATCAGAAGTAGTATGGAGGGCTAATTGGAACAGTCATCTGCTGGTTTGAGTCCTACCTCAGAGGCAAAACACAGAGGGTTGTAATGGGAATTTTCCCATCTTCTCTGATACCACTGTTCAGTAGCATGCCACAAGCTTCTGTCTCTCAGCTATGCTGTTTGCAGTGTATGTTACCCCTGGGGAGGATCATTCAACCATAAATCCCTCCCCCCATTTTAAGGGGCTTACCTGAACTGTTGGCTTAGCTTTTGGGGTCCGTTCCCCCTCGTGTGTTGTCTACTTCTGGACCTAGGACTATGGTAGATGGGGAATACCTGCATTATCAAAGACTGGGGGCTGCATAAGAGCTCTGTGCCTTTAAAGGAAAAAAAAAAGTTAAACTGCAGTTTCAATTATGTCTGCATGACAGCAGTGGGGGTTATTTCAAACAAAAGTTCTGACAGGATCCCTACTGATCAGGTAACATCCATCTTGTCACCGGATGACAAGGCCAAAGAGAATCTGTCAACCTGAGAAACAGTTTGTCTCTAACCATGTGTGTGCTACTGGTAAAGAGAATTTAAAGTTGAATACTGAATAAATCAGAGACTCTGCCACCATCTTGGAGTGACCCGTGATCCTGCCAGCAGCTAATCAGTGTGCAAGGAAAGTATCATATGACAGTTCTAAGGGTTATGGGAAAATTCATATGGTCTTGGTGTCTTTTCCTTTGACCTATCAGGTGTCGAGTTCCTGTATTGACAGATTTATGAACCAATAGGACAGTGCCTGGACCTAGCAGAGAGGAAAGGGGCAGAATTCCAAGTTTAGTTCCCTCGGAATCCTGGTACAGAGTAATTGAAAACCTGCTCTCTCTCTCTCTCTCTCTCCTCTCCCTCTCTCTCTCTCTCTCTCTCTCTCTCTCTCTCTCCCACCTCCCTGGAAGAGAGAGGGAGAGAAGAGAAAAATAGCCCTGTTTCTGATTTATAAGCCACTGGTTGCCATTGGAGTGTTTAGTCCAGTAAATTGTAACATACTGTTCCCCACAAAAAAGCTAAGGGGAAATCTGATAGCTGAACTTAATCAAAAGTAAAACCAAAAGCTTGCAAATCAATGCCAAGGTTGCAAGGTACCACAAAGACTGCTGCCATGAACTTACTACTGACCTACTAACAAGCCACTTTGTGGCTGCTTATCCTTCCCCCCACCCTCAAAAAGTGTTTTCCTCGTTATTTTAACTTGTACCTGTGTTTTGAGTTATTCTATAAGTTCTGAATCCAAGCTGTATTGTGCACTGTAATGTACATTTGCTTTCTTTTATTGTACTTTGCTTTGCAATCAATGACGTGGAACCTTTGTTAATGAGCTTGCGCTCAAAGGTCTTTTCCGAATCACTAAATAAAATAAAATAAAATAAAATAATAAATAAATAAATAAATAAATAAATAAATAAATAAATGAATGAATGAATGAATGAATGAACTTAGCTGTGCTAGTGGGTGTTGCCAAAGGACTTATGGGAGGAGGTAAGGGCAATTATTTTGTGTCCAAACAAAAAAAAACATCAGGCGTTGAGGGATACTAATGAATATTAATTTTTAAATGAACAGTTTGTTTTGAGAAATGGAATGCTATGCTGATATCCTGAAATCCAAAGCACAGAGACTGTTCAGTTCAGTTTGGTTGGAGCCCCTCGTTAAGGAGGCGGACTCTGGCCCTTGCTTCAGAAAGAAAAAAGATGTTGCTTAAAGAAATGAAGGAGGATTGTGTGGGGGATTGTCTGTCAACCAGCCCAGGGGCTCTGCTTTACTTTCCTGTGTCTGCAAGGAGTTGTTTCAGAATTAAAAAGATTTACTGTCCAGAATCTGGACAAGGTTTGAGAAGTTCCTAAAGAAGAGGAAGCCTTCTGTGATCATCAAGGAAAGGAGACCTGCCTGTGGTGCTTGTGGGGCTGCTAGCCCAGGAGGTGCTCTACATTGCCCTGCATTGCCTTCCAAGTGATGAAAGGAGTGTGTCTACAGAATGAAAGCATTGTTTGCTGACCAGGATTAACACCATTGGGTGGGGGTTTCCCCAAGGGAAGGGAAACTGACCCAGGATGCCTGAAGAAAGTATGGAGGCCTGCTTGGAGGTTTGTTGGAGCCATGTTTAGCCAAGAGAAGTCTGCCTGTTGTTTTCTGTGGAGGGAAAGTGAACTAAGAAGATTTGTTCTTCTGCGTAAGCCTGAACTTACAACTGAGAAGACTCAGTCTTCTGTAACAGTTGAGTTGTTCCACGTGAGAAGACTAGCTCTTCTGTTTGGGTCTGCACCTGTTAAATGAGAAGATTCACTTTTCTGTTTAAGATGTGTTTTCTGTTTAAGCCGAGTCAGCAAAGTGACAAGATGTTTCCCTTCCCCTGCATCATGTCTACATTTAAAATACCTGAGTCTGAGAGATTGTATTTCTGATAACATCCAGTGGGAAACCTCGAGACTATGTCCTGTTCCACTGGAGTGACTTAAAATACAGTAGAACTGCTTAATTGGGACACTCTGTGGTGGACTTTTGATTCCCAATAAGCGGTCATCCTATTTAACAGAAGCCTATTTGTAAGGCTTATTTTCCCAGCATTACATAAAGTACTAAAATTATAAAGCTGACATAGGAACTGGCATACTGTCACATGAAAAGCATAGAATATGTTGAATTCTCTCTCCTCTCCTCTCCTGTTTAACCTCATCTTCTCCTGGTGCAGGACAGAACAGGGAGGATCCATTACAGTAATCGACGTGACTGAGTTGGTTAAAATGCTTGATGGGGGTCTTCAGCAGTGCTCCATTTTTAGTTTTGCTTCCTGAATTGGGATGCAGACATTAATTAGTAGAATGAGGAGTTGCTAGAATGCTGAATGAAAAGAACAGGCTGAAAGGTCCAGTATATGTTTGCACTTTTTTGTGTAGGCTCAGGACAAGCGTGGTGCTGGCAGATCTGATTGGTAGCGCAACTCTTTTCTGAGTATAGCAGGTTCTGGTGTAGATAATGGGGATCAGAAATGCTGGGTGTAAGGGATGGACATGGTTTGAATGGTTTTAAACAGATCTCTCTCTTTTTCTTTAATTGAAAGAGCCTGCTTAATTGTTGAATGTAAGAATTGTTATGTAGCTGAAAGACACGGGGGGGGGGGCTACGGATTAAAGAGTGACAGCCACGTGGCAGTTTGCACTTCTCAGATCCATGCTGTTTGAAATAGAAATGTTTTTTGCTGAAAGAGGTCCAGTATATGTGTGGCTTCAGAGGAAAAAAATAAGCAGCAGAGAGACTAGGAAATGGAAAACATCGGAGACAGGAATAGGCAGATGCATTATTCTTTTAACTCATATTCACATATACTCACAGCCCATTAATGACAAGTTAGTTTGAGAAGGAGAAAAGCTAGGAATAAATTGTCCCAATAATCCGACGTCACTGTCCCCATTAAACAGATGGGGATTTCATTTAAAATAATGGCCACTTAATTGGTTCCTGGAGGGATGTCCCAATAAACCAGGCGTCCTGATTATCCACGTCATGATTAAATGGTTTCTACTGTACCTGGAAAACAGAGATGGTCATGCAAGGTCAGGCTGGGAAATCAAGCCGCAAAAGCTGCAGGAAGGAGGTTCCAAGCTGCTATGTACCTGCTGCTCGTCTCAGCTTAAGTGTTCAAGTTGCTACCAATTCCGACTACCTCAGACCCACAGTTAAAGGATCATCAGCTGCATAAGAAAAGAACTGATCTGCAAACCCATGAGTAGCTCAGAGCTTGCCCTGCATCTGGTGAACATTTAATAGTTGCTACTAAGAGTTCTGATATTTGGCTAGTCAGCCCAAAGTGTCAAAGCCTGCTAAATAGTTGTTTGTCATCATTCTAGAAGAGGATTTACATCTAATTTAAATTGCTTAAAACAAGTGCACCAATGCCACCAACCAGCTGCAATGTACAGGCCTGCAGCAAGAACCTAGGTACCCAGATAGGACTCTTATGGTTAAACTGGTACCAGTTGGGGGGAGGGTAGTAATGTCAAATCCAGTTGGCTAACATTGGTTACCTTCTCTGATGTATGTGCTGGTGGAAGGCAGGCACTGTGAGTGTTTTGGACTTGAATACAAAGTGAAAAACAGTGTTTACCAAATACAACTAATACAATGTTTTTTAAACTGTGCATCTATCTTCCCTTTTACCTAAACCTACCCCTTAGTAAATAAATTGTTGTTAACCTTTTTATAAATATCTCATGAGCATATTATTAGTTTAGTCAATAACTGCAAGTGTATTCGGACTATGGGTTCAGTTTATGATAATCTATGTATGTGGTGACTCTAAGGGGAGGTGGGGAGGTACAGCATCCCACAGGGTTGTACTGCTGAAGTATCTGGCCCACTATAAATTACTCTGGGTGGAGGCACCACACTATTTAGTTTATCTTTGGGAAAGAAATCCCCCTTTTTTACCCTCAGAAATAGGACTCAGGCTCCTCAACCTTACTAGTGCCTACAAGACTGGGGTAGTAGCCCATTGGCACATGGTGCCCAGGTTTCACAACAATAAAATCTGGGTTTCCATCGTGATGTGGATAATACCCGGTTCTATTTTTCTTTGGCACCTGGGATGACTGATGCTGTTGACATGCTGAATTTGTGACTGAAATAATTCAGAAATGAGTGGGATCTAGCTGGCTGAGACTTAACATGCAATCATAGAATTTGATGGTAGATAAGGACAGCTTCATCCACCCAGATTGCCTTTTTTTCCTGTACTGCACTGTTACCGCAGACAGTACTTGATCTATCAGTGTTTTTCATTCTCCTCTTCTTTTCTACTGTGATTCCCTTCTGCCTTTTCCATGCATTCTTGAACACCACCACTGTTTTCACCCCCATCACCTCTGCTGGAAGATTGTTCCAGGAATCCACCACTCTTTCTGTGAAGAAGTACTTCTTAACAGCTCTTCATATCATGTCCTCTTGTTCTTGAGCACAATTTCTAGTGAAAAATATTTCCCTTGAGTACCTTATTTACCAATGTGAGGTTTTCAAAGGTCTCTAAAATACCAGCCCTCACTCCTCTTTTCTAGGGTGTGCATACTGAGATCCTTTAGTCTTTCCTTGTAGGTCTTTTGATGTGGACCCTGCACCATTTTAGTTGCCCTTGTCTGGACAGCATCCACTCTGTCTGTGCTCTTCTAGCGATGTGAGCCCGATTCACGAAGGATGATGCAGGGCTTGCACCAAGCCCTGTGTCATCTGCAGTGTTTTGTGAAGCTGCGCTCAAGCCCTTTTGCACAACACAGCCCAATTCAGGAAGAGCTGATGAATTTGTAGCCATTGCCGCAGTTTACAGCAGCTTGCGCAAAAGGTTAGATGCAAGCCCCATAAACTGGATCCAACTGGATGCAAATTTAGACCAAGGGGGAAACTGATCAAACTTGCTGCATCTGGCACAAGCAATCATGAATTGTGCTCGATGCCAAATGTCTGTCGCAAACCCCTGTACTATCTGTTAGGCACACATGGGACTGGTGGCAGACACAGCTCTTTCATGAATCAAGTCCGTGGTCTCCAGAACTATGCATAGTGCTCTAGGTGAGGTCTTACCAGAGATCTATACAGAGGCAAAACCACCTCCCTCTTTCTACTGGTGATACCTGTCCCTATGCACCCCAGCTTACAACTAGCTCTCTCAACTACTTTGTCGTATTGCCTGACCACCTTTAGGTTATCTGATATTATTCCTAGGTCTCTTTCCTACTTGGTGGTTGTCAATACTGCTCCACCCATTTTACATTCTTCACCTGGGATTCTGTGTCCCAAGTGCATTAGTTTGCACATTTTCAAATTGCAACCCAGCTGTTATACCCTTGACCACACATCCAAGAGCAGGGTCATTCTTGATGCCCTACAGGGGGCATGCCTCAGACAGCTAGTGTTGGAACCCACTCGGGAGGGAGCAATCTTAGACCTGATACTCTCAAATGGGGAAGGAGAAAGGATCTCAGATTTAGAAGTGGGTAGCCTTCTGGGAACAAGTGACCACCAAACAGCATGGTTCACAATAAACACAGCCATTGAGTCAACCCACACAAAAACAAGAGTATTGGACTTTAGGAAGGCTGACTTTGGGAAAATGTGAGAGTGCCTTAGAAAAGCACAAGCAAATAGGCAAGAAGGAGAGGTGGAGGAACAATGGGGAATAATCAAAACAGCCATCACAGAGGCAACAAGCCTTTGTGAGAAGCAAATCAATTAAAAAAAATGAAGCAAAAACCACTATGGTTCTCAAAAGAGGTGGCAGCGATGATTAAGGAGAAAAGGATAGTATTCAGGAAATATAAGGAAACACAGAAGAAGCAGGACAGAGAACTTTATCAGTTAAAGCAGAAGGAGGCAGGGAAGGCAGTCAGAATAGCAAAGGCACAAACTGAGGAAAAGATAGCCAACTCGGTTAATAAGGGGGATAAAACCTTTTATAGGTACATTAGGGAGCAAAGAAAGACCAAGGGAGGCATACAGAGACTTAATAAAGGGGAGGGAATGTGGGCAGAGGGTGACAGTGAAAAAGCAGTGATACTGAATGAATAGTTCTGCTCAGTAATCACAACAGATGAGGAGGGGGAGGTGCCTAAACCAAACAAGGGAGGAACTCTGAATGGGGGGTTGATACCAATCCATTCACAGAAGAAAGGGATTTGAAAGAATTCTTGAAATTGAGGGTGGACAAAGCAATGCGGCCTGATGGGATTCACCCAAGAATACTAAAAGAACTAAGGGTAGAACTAGTAATACCACTGACTACTCTGTTTAACAAATCATGGGAGAATGGAGTGGTACCTGAGGACTGGAGGAAGGCAAATGTGATTCCACTTTACAAAAGTGGGAGCAGGGCAGAGGCAGAAAACTACAAACCCATTAGTTTGACTTCAGTGGTAGGGAAAATGATGGAATCACTTCTGAAGGAAAGAATTGTTGAGTACCTAGAGGCCAGTGGGGCACAGGACCCAAGGCAGCATGGTTTTACAGCAGAAAGGTCATGTCAGATGAACCAAATAGATTTGTTTGATTGGGTGACCAAAGTAGTAGACCAGGGAGGGGCTGTGGATGTGGCCTACCTAGATTTTAGCAAGACATTTGACACAGTCTCACACAAAAGATTAATATACAAGTTAGCCAGCCTTGGAGTGGGTTCCAAGCTGGTAGCCTGGATAAAAACTGGCTGGACAACAGGAGGCAAAAGGTAATAGTAAACGGAATCCACAGTGAAGAAAGGAGTGTAACTAGTGGGGTACCACAGGGTTCGGTACTGGGACCGGTCCTCTTTAATATCTTTATAAGTGACATTGGAGAGCACCTGGAAGGAAAGGTATGCCTCTTTGCAGATGACACAAAGATCTGCAACAGGTTGATACACAGGGTGGGGTGGAAAGAATGAAAAGGGACTTGGCAAGGTTGGAGGAATGGACAAATACGTGGCAGCTCAGATTCAATGCAAAGAAGTGCAAGGTAATGCATTTGGGAAACAAAAACCCAGGGGAAGAGTACACAATGTGGGGTGAGTTAATAATAACAACAAAAATCGAAAGAGACCTAGGAGTAATTATATCAGATGATCTAAAGGTGGGCAAGCAATGTGAGAAGGCAGTAAGGATGGCTGGGGGGATACTGGAATGCATAGGGAGAGGCATCGACAGTAGAAAACAGGAAGTTGCTATCCCTCTCTACAGACAGTTAGTGAGACCCCATCTGGAGTAATGCGTGCGATTCTGGAGACCCCATCTCCGCAAAGACATAGACAGAGTGGAGACTGTTCAGAGGAGGGCAACCAAAATGGTTCAAGGTCTGCACCAGAAGACATACAAGAAGAAACTAAAGCAGCTTAATATGTATACCCATGAGGAAAGGAGGGAGAGTGGGGACATGATAGAAACTTTCAAGTATCTCAAGGAAATTAACAAGGTACAAGAGGGTAGTATCTTTCAGAAGAAGAGATGTGCAAGAACAAGGGGACACAATTTGAAGATAGAAGGAAGACAGCTCAGAGGTAATGGTGGACAGTATTTTTTTCACAGAGAAATTTGTGGATGCATGGAACAGCCTTCCTGAGGAGGTTGTGGAGTCAGGAACTGTGGGGGAATTAAAGAATGTATGGGACAGGCATAAGGTAATTCTGGTGGTGGGGGCAGGAGGAAGTAAGTTGTTGATCAACTAGAATCTGCAGCTTGTCCATCAGGTAGGGAAATGGGCAGACTGGGTGGGCCAAGGGGTCTTTATTTGCCATCAAATTCTACGTTTCTTTGTTTCTATGACCACTCCTCTAGTTTTCTCAGATCCCTGCTTATTCTTTCCATTCCCCCTGAAGTGCCTACCCTATTGCAGATTTTGGTGTCATCTGTAAAGAGGCAAACCTTCCGTTCCAGCTCCTCTACAATGTCTCTTTATTAAAGAGAACCAATCCCAGCAGTGATTGCTGAGGCACCACACTGGTTGCTCTTCCTTCCTTAGAGTGAGCTCCGTATACCACCACCCTTTGTTGCCTATCCTTTAAAACCCAGTTTACCATCTTTGGACCCACTCCTAAGCTACCCAGCTTGCTTACTAGATTGCTATGTGGAATGATGTCAATAAGACTGAGGTTCTGGTGATTGAGCTGGGTCAGGGGGAGGCAGAAATAGTCATGGGAGAGATGGGGTTTTTGCTCAGGTTTTCCAGGCTGTTGGTTTCTGCAAAGGTGAAATGTCTAGGAATCATTTTTGATGATCAGCTGACAATGGAGGTTCAAGTGTCTTTTATAGTCAGGAGTGGCTTTTATCATCTTAGAAACACCAGACGGATTAAGTGCCTTATCCCCCTGCTGATCTACCAACACTATTGCATGCATTTGTGACATCCAGTCTGGACTACTATAAAGCACCCTACCATGAGGTAAATGGAAGTACCCTATGATGCTTGCAGTTGGCGCAGAATGCAGTGGCCACATTGCTGACTGGTGTTCAAGGTCCAGTCATGTGACACTGTTCTGGCATGACCTGCACTTTCTGCCTATGAAGTGGTGTACTGCCTTCAAGACTGACTTGCTAATCAAAGCCATACATGAGCTGGGTAATTTCTACACTTTCTCTAGTCCTCTTGTCCCCTTCGCTCTACTGAGGAGAGCCTCCTCTCAGTCCCAAAGGCACAGTTGAAATCCTTGGAGGAGCACACATTTTAGACGGTCAGCTCTATGCTGTGAATATTTCTGCCTAGGGCACTGAGAGAGGCTCCATTGGTGGTGGCCTTTAAAAGGGAGTTATATGCTTACCTGTTTAGACAGGTCTTCAGGAACAAGAATTAGTACCTGGTACAGTATTTGTTATGTAGCAGCTGCTGTTTTCATTATGATGTTATTTATCTGTTTTACTACTGTACTGATATTTTTGGCAATTTGTTTTTATTTATTGCATTCTTTTATTGCCTGTCTTCACCTGTATGGCACGCTGGGCCTCCAGGAAGGAATGCCTTATAAATAAAGTTACTACTAGTTGATGCTAACATGCAGGTGACCTGAGTTCAGATGCAGACTCAAATAACTCCATCATAATGCAGGTCAGGCTGGGTCAGTTGCCTCGGCTGAGGAGGATTAATGGAGTGCTAAAACACCACACTTATAACAGCAGCTGGACCAAGGAGTTTGCTCCTGATACAAGGCCACTGTGTCTGTGAGGCTAACAAAAGGCTGCTCCCATACCAGTGGGATAGGGAGGAAATAAAAAAGGGAAAATGAGAGAAAAATCCAGTGGCTATTTACATGACAGCTGAGGGTTACCTCAGGCCTGATGAGGTAATATCACTAAAATATGGTCTTTCTCCTTGAGGATGAAAGCTGACAGGGGTAAAATTCTATATGCGTCTAGGTGGAGCCCTACTGTAACTGAAATATTGTTATAACTGGAAAGAGACTGCTGTAAATGGGAGGAGACACTGCTGCAACTGGGATACTGCCATATCTTGATGGAGACACTGGTCTATCTGGGATGAGGAACTGCTGTAACTGGGAGGAGACACTGATGCAACTCCTTTTTATACAATTCTATAACACAACATAACGGTACTGGGAGATTTTTCAGTGGTTTAAAAAGCAGTGCAGAGCTGACCTGCTAGTACTATGATAGTGCAACTGCTTGTCATGCCCATTGTGACAGGGTTGAATAAGGCCCGGCCCCATTTGTTATGCAGAAAGGGTTTAAAAGCAAGGGTCTTTTCTATCCTCTCCTTTCTGTCTCTTCTCTGTCTGGTTGAGCAACCAAATTTTCTTGTACAATGCTTGTTTAAAAAATATTTCCAGAGCTGTCAACAAGAGGTCAGTTCTGGATTGTAATGTTCTTTTTGCTGCACCTGCAAAAACATTAAAAACTTACAAAAACATTGTGTGAAAAGCATGCTGTTTCCTTAATGAGTTTCCCAGGCACAGACCTTTAAAAAAGGCAATGTTTTGCAAGGGGGAGAGCCAAAGACTGATAGACTGAGATTAAAAATTAAGAAAAAAAAACTCAGAAGAAGGACTCTGCTTTCTATGTTTGTACTGCTATTATAAATAGTTATACTAAACAGTTTTTATTTTTTATTTTGCTGTTATTAATAATAAAATGCTATTTGCAAATTTTATAACTGCTACTGGTTTTCTTATGATTCCTGACCTGTTATTGATTTAATCCATGACATGGGTTTGGGAACGAGCTTGTATCATTGTAGGGTCACTCAGGGAAGGAAGATTGAGCAGGGAATGTCACTGCATTCACTGCAGCAGCCTTCACCATATCATTAGGCACAGTAGGAGGGAGGATCTCAGCTGTTGATCCAGCATGTCATCATGCATGTGCCTGCACTGTGTCCCAAGTGTGCCTATGTCCTAGATGGGTTGGAGAAGTATGGGGAATGGCTCTGGCAGCTATGTTGATATACCCTGGTGTATTCAGGGTAACCCGTGAAAATCACAACTGCATTTTAGCAACTGCAAAATTGCAATGCAGTAATAGCGATCATTTTATCAGCGACTGCATGAGAATCACACTGTATCCAAAACAGCACCCCAACTTGTCATCAAATAGCGAACGGTATAAAAGAGCGCCTACAGCCTTGAGCGATCACCTACAATCGTGCCTGCAAGCTTCTCCCCACCTTGCTTGACCAGCTTGCATCCACCTTGCGCTCACTGGATGCTAGCACCTCCTTGATAACGCTGGATGAAAGCTATGCTAAATGCCTGATCCCCCATGTCAATGTCCCCCAGACATTCTATAACATGAACCTTTGTTGGAATCGATCTCCCACAGTTTTTTTAACTACTTCTATGTCAAAAGAGCTACCTACTCTTTCGGCTTTTGATAAATTCAACCTCCATACTAACAGAGTGAGTTTAGAATAAGAGTAAGGCAAGTGGGAGAAAACACCAACAACTGGTCAATTTAAACTTTTTTTTTAACCAGAACTGGTTGGGTCATTCATAATTTTAAATGCCACTAACTGTTTTATTTGAAACAGGTGCATTGAACAACATGCTGCAGCATTACAGTTTAACTACATGATGCAGCATTACAGTTACACAGGGCACAGGACAGAGCAATGTCTTATTCATTTACACCTGTTCTGGCCATGTGATGCTGCATTGTGGGAACAAGGAAGTAGCTGGAGTGATATGGACTGGAGTGAGACT
Source organism: Neoceratodus forsteri (assembly GCA_016271365.2). Classification (NCBI taxonomy): domain Eukaryota; kingdom Metazoa; phylum Chordata; order Ceratodontiformes; family Ceratodontidae; genus Neoceratodus; species Neoceratodus forsteri. The sequence continues at coordinate 1,322,673,354 of CM028132.1, forward strand.
GGTGTGAGTATGATTTGGGGAAGTTTGACGTAGTGGAGGGGTTGAAATCTGTTAGCAGCCGATCATTATTTTTATAAGTCAGCTAACTTGTCCAGCACTAAAATATTTGGTTGCGCTACTAGCGCTTACTATTATTTGGGTGCTATATTGCTAATCACTATTTTTAAGTTACAATTTTTACATGAAACCGTATTCAGACTCCCCACCACCACTGGGACAACTCCTGATGAGACAAAATACTCAGGGTAAATTCCCCATACCTTATCCCTACTAGGGAATAAGGGTACCCCGTTAAGTGAGTGCTACCAGAATAGTGCCGCACTATACAGCACTAGTGTGTTAAGCACTCACACGGACAGCGACTGGGGATTTACAGCGCTTGTTGTAAGCGCTTCCCTGGTCACTGTCCATGGTGCTGGTGCATCACAAGGGCACCAGAATCTGGGAGGCTGGCTGAGCTGCTCCCATGGTGTGGAGGGTAGGGGTATAGAGCAGCTCAGCCAGCGCTACTGAAGACCAGGGTTCTAATCCTGGTCTGCATTCATTTTACTTACATCGGGACTTAGTTTATTTTTCAAGGGACTATGGAAACAGAATTCTGCTGCCCCAGAAATTTAGCTTGCTTGTGATCCACTCCCCCCCCTCAGAGTAGGAATCCTTAAGTCCAGGGGGTTGGGTGGGGAGGTGAGAGGGAAGAGCTCTTCCCCAAAATATTGGCGCTGTTTTTGCCAAATGGCTCTTGACCACGCAATTGTTGTCAGAGCTAGTCTTACCCGGTGCCCAGCATAACCCATGGCTCCATAGAGAACAGCAATCACAGGAAGGAGTACAGGGTGTTGGGTGTGCCTTTGGAGCTTTTGAGGGAGGGAGGGAGGAGTACCGGAGACAGAAATGGGGTATAAAGTTAAAGTTAAAAGAAAGCAGTGGCTTATGATGTTCTCAGATTATCCTTGAAACTGTGAGCTCCACTTTTACTTTTCAGGTAATAACTCTTATTTTAGTCACCAATAATGTTTCAGTTGTGTTCTCCTCCATGAGTATCCAGCATCTCCTGCGTCCAGACGTAGTGCAGTCACACCTATCACAGCTTTGTCTGAATTATGTTTACGTTGGCATAGACATCACTACTTTTTGGTTTTGTGTTACATGCTGCCACACAAATAAGTAACAATATTGATGCTGTACTCAGCTGCTTGAGCTCCTCCATCACTGGAACAGCCTTCCAGTGGATGTAGTGAGGCAAGAACAGTGGAAAGGATTACAAATGCCTGGGACAGTCACAAGGGAATTATAGGGGTAAGGAAGGGGGGGAAGAGATGTTGCAATAGACCAAGTGAGATCTACAGTAAAAAGATTATGTAAAAAGAAGCAAATACAAACATACAAAACTGCCAGCAGATACAGGACAAATGGTCTATCATGTCTGCTCAATTTTGCAGCAGGTTAGAATCTTGCTGCTCCCCCCACCCTTTGCCCCCCTCTCTTTTCCCCTCATCTTCCCACTGATTAATATCTTGTTCTTAACCCTATCCCACCCCCTTTAAAGCTCTTCACTGTTTTAAGAGATATCACTTCTTCAGGAAGTGCATTCCTTCCCCCTACCACCCTCTATGTGAAGTAATGCTTCCTCGCCTCCCTCCTGACCCTAGCCCCCACCAACTTCAGGCTGTGCCCGCTAGTAATCCCTTCTCCCTTTAATCAAAACATGCCTTCTGTACTGACCCTTTTGATGCCCTTTAAGAATTTGAAGGTTTCAATCATAGCACCCCTTTCCCTACTCTCCTCCAATGAGTACATGTTGAGGTTCCTCAACCTATCCTCATAAGGCTTCCCCTCCACACCTCTGATAATTTTTGTCACCCTTTGCTGTACCCCCTCCAGCAATCTGATGTTCTTCTTTAAGTATGGGTTTCAGAACTATACACAGTACTCCAAGTGCGTCCTCACCAGTGACATGTGCAGTGGCAGAGTGACTTCTTCCCTCCTAGAGGTGATTCCTCTAGCAATGCACCCCAGCATTCTATGGGCTTTTTCCACTACTTTCCTACATTGAGATGAGTGGTTCATATTGTTTGTGACCATTACCCCCACATCCTTTCCCTCCTCAGAGATGGACAGCTGTACCCCTCCCAGATGATAACTGTACCCAGGATTCCTCGCTCCGAAGTGCATGACCTTGCACTTCTTAGTAGTAAAACCCAGCTGCTAAGTGTCTGACTACTGCACAAGCCTTCCCAAATCTTCTTGAAGGCCTTTTCCTCCCTCTACTTCATCCACAACTGCCCCTATCTTGGTGTCATCTGAGAATAGACTGATTCTGCTCTTAACACCAACTGCTATATTGGCTATGAAAATGTTAAATAGCACTGGCCCAAGCACTGAACCTTGTGGGACCCCACTGGTGACTGCCTTATGAGTTGAGAGTCCCCCCCCGCACAACCACCCTCTGATATCTGTCCCCCAACCAGTTGCCAACCCACTTTACCAGTTTCTCCCCTGCTCCCAGATTCCTCAATTTACTAGTTAATTTACCATGCGGTACAGAGACAAAAGTCTTTGCTAAAATCCAGATACAGGACATCTACGGCCCTACTGGTGTCTAGTTCTTTTGTCACCCAGTCAAAAAATTAACCAGGTTTGTTTGACATGATCTCCTGGAGACAAATCCATGCTGTCTGTTATCCATAAGACCGTTCATCTCCAAGAAGGTCACCAACCTTTCCTTTAGGATCATTTCCATGAGCTTACCCACAATGGATGTTAGACTGACTGGTCTATAGTTACCAGGCTTGTTCTTGGGACTGCTCTTGTACAGGGGTGCCGCATGTGCCATCCTCCAGTCCTAAGGCATGCCAGGAGGTTTTGAACAAGTCTGCCAGTGGTGCCGCCAGGACCTCAGCCAAATCCCTCAGGACTCTTAGGTGCAGCCCATCCAGCCCTGGAGCCTTGTCCATGTTCAGTGACTTAAGGCCCTCAAACACTATGCTCACAGGGATCTCCCCATCCATTATCCTATCTTCTCCCATGCAAGTGTTGCCCTGCCCCTGCTGTATTGGCCCATCTCTCTCCCTGGTAAGAACTGAGCAGAAGTACTCATTGAGCACCTCTGCTTGGTCAACCCCCTTCTCTACCCAACCTTCATCCTTCTTGGATAACTAAGTTAATTTTAGTATGTCTGTATTTTTATTATAACTTATTATGTTTTCATATCTGATGTTATTATGGTACATTTTTATAAATGTTTTATAGATTTGTATTTGAAATTTGAATTTATGATCTTAGAATGCTCAGCGCCTTGATACATTGAAAGGCGCTTTATAAATAAAATTATTATTATTATTTTTATTATTCTTTATCCTGGTGATTTGCTCTTTGCAGTTCCTCTTCTCCCTTATGTACTTTTTTTTATTTATACTTTATTGTTTCCAAAATGCAAGGTACAATGTAAACATGCAATGTAAAGTATAAATAATATCATACCACCCCACCCTTCTATTGTCCCTCCTGTTATGGCACCAGCAGTCTCTGTGTTAGCCCTGCATACATAGCTTACTCCAGGAAGGCTATCCAGAGTAAGAATTTTATAAAGAGTATAGGGTATGTAACTTCTGCCATGTATTCTTATTGCTATGGGGATGGTTACGAACACTGGCTATCATTTTCTCAGTACGGAGATTAAGGAGCAGTTCTTTCACCCATTCCATATAGGATATAACTTCCTCATCTATCCAGTGGTGAAGGACTAATTTCTTTACCGAAAGGGCAATCAAAGCCATAAAATACTTATGTTCTTTCACTGGAATACCTCCAAAGTCACCCACCAGGCATATTTCTGGAGTGAAAAGGTCCCTGATACCTAGTAAGGAATCGACTCTCTCCTTAATAAGTTTCCAGAGGGGGGCCACTTTGACACAATCCCAAAAAATGTGGTGTAACAAGCCCTTGTTCCAACTAAACCTCATGCACGGGGAGGGGTCACCTTGCCCATTTTTTGCAATTTAGACGGTGTCGTGTACATGTCATTCACTAGTTGCAACTGCATAAGCCTCAGTTTATCCTGATTTATATATCTGTGACAAACTTTCCAAATCTTTTGCCAGAAAAGGGTTGCCCTTGAGAAGAGTGATGACCATTATTTAGGTACACCCATTAACCTTCGGAAATGTGGGAGCAACGCTAGTAATTGGAGAGGCAATATACATTCACCCATCTGTGAGAGTTCAAAGGGGGAATTAGAGCTCTGAACTAACGTGTCAAAGCTGGTAGATTCTGAAGGCCATTTTATTAATAGAAAATTTGGACAAAGTCTCTTTAAAAGGGAGCCAGGATTCATTTTCCGTAATTAAACTTTCCACTTCCATCAAAGCCTGTTGGGGGATCCAGGATGGGGAAATTAGTTTACCTTCTATTTTAAAGTTGAGGTTCTGGACTAGGGGTTGTTTAAGATCACAGTTATGTTTGTATTTCAAAAGAGAACATAATTGTGTATGGACTCTCACCAAGACTCCAATTTGAGATTGACATAACCTTGATGGCAAATCTCTAGGCTTTAGGTGCAATAAGGCCACTGGGGAGACCCCACTAGCAGTAATCATATCTTTTTTCTATCCAAAGCCAGGTGGGCACATAAGGTAATGCTTCTAGTTCTTCCCTAGTTGAGAGCAAGCAGAGATACTTACTGCCATGATTGGCCCATTAGTATAATCCGAAGCGAGGGCGTCTGCATCCTCCAAGACACTTGGGGGCAGCAAGTTTATGATATGCTCTCTGTGGTACTTTCCCCAACCATATAAAATCAAAGATGCACGTATGTATCTTCTTGAACCAGCTCTAAGGTAGCCACAGGTTAGGAAGATTAATTGGGTAAAAGAGCCTCGGCAGAACATTCATTTTAACTAGATTTATGTGCCCCCGGAGAGACAGAGGTAGTGACTTCCAGTGCAACAGGTCTTGTTGCACTGTATTCAAGGTTGTATCTAAATTGAGTTTCTTCATATTGTTTTATTTATTTATTTATTGAAGAATCAGATTTACAACCTTTGAGTCAGCGACTCGTTTACAAAGGTACCTCGTCAAAATGGGGGGGGGGTGGAGACAACAAATAGTGAGGTTTTAGGACAGGATTACATACAGGTGAGATACAAAAACACCTGGAGTTACAGGCAGCAACTATAAAGCACAAGCATAAGTTGAGTAATATACATAAGTTAACTTGCATATTATACATCATATTACACATTAATTAGTAACAACATAGTTACAGACAGTATCCAGTCACCTAAGGGAACCAGGGGGTGCAGGGCAAAGGGCTGGGTTAGGTCAGCTATCGACATTTGCAGCATCGACTGCCAATAATGTGTTGACGGAGGGCAGTTTTGAACTGGCCAATCACGGGGATCTTAGAGATAGCCTCAGGAAGGGAGTTAAACCAAAGGGGGGCTTTATGATGGAAGGATCTTTGGCAGCGAGAGGTCCTAGCCCTGGGAACTATGAAGGTAGCTGCGATGGAGTTACGGGTAGGCAGGGGCCGGACAGCCAGCTGCAGTGGAGCAGAGACCCCTGGCGGGAAAAGCCCTGACAAGGATTTTTTAGCCAGTAGGCAGGTATGGTATTTCAGTCTTTCATCAAGAGTGAGTAAGTTGGAGGTAGAGTATAGCAGGCAGGTGTGAGTTCTGCTGTTGGCACTTGTAAGGAGCCTACAGGCTTTGTTAATAGAGGTCTGTACCTTAGATAAGGAGGTGGGATCAGCCGCAGCGTAAATAGGAAGTCCGTAGTCGGCCAGAGACAGCACCAATGAGGTAATGGCTAATCTTAACGCAGATTCCGGGAGGCAATCTTTGTGGTGGTAGAGGAGCCCGATCCTGGAGTTCATGGCAGATGACAGGGTTTTTAAGTGGGCATGGAATGTAAGGCCAGGGTCAAAGGTGATGCCCAGGTACTTATAGGATGTTACCTGTTCTAGAGTAAGGAGCTTGCTGGTGGTGATGAGAAGGGGAGTGTTCTTAGCACTGTTTTGCCGGTGTGAGAACAGCATGGACTTAGTTTCTTCAGGTTCATGACTAGTCGATGATTATTGAACCATTTTTTCGGCTTGGAGGAAGGCGCTTGCAGTGTGCCTTGGAGTAGGAGCGGTCAGGGTGAGATGCTAGGATAACTGCATCATCAGCATAGAGCAGTATTTTGCTGGAGCAGGAGTTTGGGAGAGAGTTTAGGAACAGACTGAAGAGGGTGGGTCCGAGGATGGAACCTTGCGGGACCCCTGAGAGAACCGGCAGGTTGGAGGAGAGGGTCCCATTTAGTATAACTCTTTGGGACCTGTTTTGCAGGTAGCTAGAGAACCAATTCATTGGGCCAGATGAGAGTCCCAGTTGGGATAGGGAGTTTAACAGCAGGGGGGTGGCACACCGTATCGAAAGCCTTAGATAGGTCTATGAATACTGCCCCTGCAAGACAACCCTTGTCAAGCGCGGAGTGTAAGTGGTGGGAGAATTCCAGAAGGGCGGTGGTTGTGCTGTGGCCAGGACGAAACCCATGTTGCTCCGGACATAAAAGGTTGTGCTTAGATAGGTATTCTAAGAGCTGTGTGGATACTATTTTTTCTAAAGCTTTGGATGGGGGGGGAGGACGGAGATGGGCCTGTAATTATTTGGTAGCATGCGATCCCCAGACTTATGGATGGGGATTACTTCAGCGTGCTTCCAAGCATCCGGGAATTGACCTAAACATAAGGATTTGTTTAAGATAAGCGTGAGGGGGATTAGCATGACATCCAGTGTAAGGCGGAGTATCTTGGAGTCAAGAGGGTCGTGTTACTAGGGTTTTGGGAGGTGAGGGACTTTATGAGAAAAGGTTTGGCATCACAGGGTGAGATCGTCTGGAAGCAGAAAAGTGGCCTTGAGATGTGTGAGAAGGTGGACGTGGTAACTGGGTCAAAAAAGTGGGCAGGGAGGACTGCACTTAAGTCCGTGAAGGTTTTATTAAGGCAGTCAGCACATGTTAGGTCAGTCGAGACAGCCCCATTTATGTCAATCTGAGACGGGGGCGGTTTTACCATTCAGTTCTTTAATGTTGTCCCAGAAGGCTCTGGATGAGCTCCAGGTGGACGTCAACGCAGCCTGATAGTATTTAGCTTTTGCCTGCTTGATGGCCCAGGTGCACTGGTTACGGGCAGCCCTGTAGGCTTGTCTGTCAGCCACTCTACCAGAGTCATTTGCAATGTGCCAGAGATTATCCCACTTTTTTTAGTTGCTGGATCAGAGCAGGGGATATCCAAGCAGCAGACCGCTTTTTTTTCCTAGATGTGGAGATGGGGGCAAACAGATCACAGGCGAGGGTGAAGGCAGTAGTGAGGTAGGTTAGTGCAGAGTTTATGTCTGGAGCACAGGCCACTGGGGTCCAGTTGACTTGTGCAAGGTGGCGTTTGAGGTTGTCAAGACCCCTGGGGAGAAACCTGCATCGTGGGGTGGTGCAGTACACAGGGCTGAGGGTGGGAGAGGACCAATGGCAGATGACGGGGGAGTGGTCGCTGAGAGAGTCCGCAAGGACAAGTATGGAAGCCACTTTATGTGGCCGGTTAGAGAGGATTACGTCCAAGAGGGAGCAGGTTCCCGTTGCTTTGTTAAGACGAGTGGGCTGAGTGACCAATTGAGACAGGTCAAGGGCCACAAGCTCATCCTTTATAGTATCAGATGAGGAACTGAGCCAGTTGGAGTTTAAGTCACCCAATATTAGTTGTTCAGCCTTCTGGGGTAAGGAGGATAGATAGTCAAGGAGGGAGGAGACCGCTAAGTTTTTTGTATTCGGGGGTATGTAAACCGTGGTTAGGTAGAGGGGGCCACGACCAGGGTAAGGAGTGATTTTAAGGGTAATGGCTTGCGCCCCATGGTTGAACTCAGGGGTAGGGAGGGCATGGCCCAGGACCGAGTCATGCAGATAGATAGCACACCCCCCCCATGCAATGTACTCCTTTAGCTGCCTCATGCTGCTTGCACACCAAGCACCCCCCCCCTGCCCTCCATGCAGTCTTTAAGAAGATGGCAGCCCAACATCCATTGCAGTTAACTATCCTTCCTACATCCCCTCCTGCACTGTTCCTGCTCATCCTCCCCAACCGTCCCCACTCCTGCCTCTGCCCTTGAAGCCTGCCTGCCCAATATCCTGGTACCTCTGTACTCTTTACTTACCTAGTTCCAATGCCCCCCAATCTAATGCTACATCCTAACTCAATACCATTAAGATATGATATCTTCCTTGATCATTTAATTCTGTTGCACAACTTGGACCATAAATGTTACATCGATACCCATGACCCATATGTAACTTGCTTGTAGCCAGATGAAGATACAGGTACTTTAGAGATTTAGGTGTCCATTTATGTGTCCTCTGACACCTTGACCTTGACATCAGCCAGGCTGATAACCTCTGTTTTGTTTCTCATCCCCACTTACTATTGCCTCGCTCTTTAAATTCCTGCCCTGCAGGTCCTTCAGGCTAGCCAGCACAGAGAACCTATTACTCTCTTCTATCACCTCTCCTTGGATTGTCCCTGATCCTTTGTACTGAGTGTTCCAGTTCCATTCCCTCCCAGGTTCACGTCTAACCCTTTGTTGAACCATTGTCCACCCTTTTGCCCCTTCCTCTAGTGGCTAATGAGGGTACGGTGGTGCTGGCCCATTTGCTCCCCCACCTGTTCCATTTTGTGCCTGCAGTCTATGCCATTTGAGTATGCCTTTTTATGGTCCCTAGTTCCCAGCTGGCCCCTCCACCCGCTTTCCTCTCCTCCACACAGCTCCCTCCACAGCCATGCAATGTACTCCTTTAGCTGCCTCATGCTGCTTGCACACCAAGCACCCCCCTGCCCTCCATGCAGTCTTTAAGAAGATGGCAGCCCAACATCCATTGCAGTTAACTATGCTTCCTACATCCCCTCCTGCACTGTTCCTGCTCATCCTCCCCAACCGTCCCCACTCCTGCCTCTGCCCTTGAATCCTGCCTGCCCAATATCCTGGTACCCCTGTACTCTTTACTTACCTAGTTCCAATGCCCCCAATCTAATACTACATCCTAACTCAATACCATTAAGATATGATATCTTCCTTGATCGTTTAATTCTGTTGCACAACTTGGACCATAAATGTTACATCGATACCCATGATTGTTAGGGAAGTCCCTTTCTCCTCCAATCAGGAGGCAGTAGCCTCACTATAAATGGAGATGAGCTCGGGGAGGGAGGGATGGTGGAGGGTGGGTCTGGGCCTACCCTTGGTCTCTCATGAGACAATCAACCCCTCACAGTAAATAGCAGCAATCCTTGGCCATTTTATGCCCTTGCTGGTAAAAGAAAATAAGAAGTTAAAGTTCACATCCCTCCAAACTGTGCTCATGCCATCCTCTGCTGTGGCCTGTTTGCTCCTCCTCCAGAAGTGTAGCCTGCTGCTACACCACTGCAAACTGTGGCAAACAGTTCCAGCTCACATCAGTTTAAACTCAGAAACAGAACACAGAATTATCTGAAGCAGTTACATCAGCTACAGAAGCTTACAGAAGTGTAGCCTGCTGCTCCCCCTCTACAAACTGCGGCAAACAATCCCAGCTTACATCAATTTAAACTCAGAAACAGAAACATAGAAACATAGAATGTGATGGCAGATAAGGACCGCTTGGTCCACCTAGTCTGCCCATTTTCCTACCTAACAGATAAGCTGCAGATCCTAGCTAACCAACAGCTTACTTCCTCCTACCCTCCACTAGGACTGCCTTATGGCTTTCCCATGCATTCTTGAATTCCCCCACTGTTCTTGACTCCACGACCTCCTCAGGGAGGCTGTTCCATGCATCCACAACCCTTTCTGTGAAAAAATACTTTGTCACATTACCTCTGAACCGTCCCCCCTCTATCTTCAAATTGTGCCCCCTTGTTGTTGCACATCTCTTTTTCTGAAAGATGCTACCCTTTTGGACTTTGTTGATTCCCTTGAGGTACTTGAAAGTTTCTATCATGTCCCCTCTCTCCCTTCTTTCCTCAAGTGTATACATATTAAGCTCCTTTAGTCTTTCTTCGTATGTCTTCTGGTGCAGACCCTGCACCATTTTGGTTGCCCTCCTCTGGACAGCCTCCACTCTGTCTATGTCTTTGCGGAGATGGGGTCTCCAGAACTGCACACAGTACTCTAGATGGGGTCTCACCAACTGTCTGTACAGAGGGATAACAACTTCTTGTTTTCTACTATTGGTGCCTCTCCCTATGCAGCCCAGTATCCCCCCAACCTTCATTACTGTCTTCTCACATTGCTTGCCCACCTTTAGGTCATCTTATATAATTACCCCCAGGTCCCTTTCTATTTTTACTGTTGTCAGTATCTCACCCCCCATTGTGTACTCTTCCCCTGGGTTTTTGTTTCCAGGTGCATTACCTTGCACTTCTTTGTATTGAATCTGAGCTGCCATACATCTGACCATTCCTCCAACCTTGCCAAGTCCCTTCTCATCCTTTCCACTCCATACTGTGTAATAGAAACATTGAACACATAGAACACAGTCATGGGAAAGGGGGAGAGAGAGGGATTGTTTAAACAAATGATAATATAGGCTGACTGGGTGGGCTAAGCAGCCTTTAGTTGCTGTCACATTCTATGTTTCTATGTTCTATGTTTCAGTAAAAAGAGATTCATCATGGCCCCTATGTTACCTCAGTCTCAAGTATTATTTCCTCTTTTGTCACTACACGCATGCAACCAAATAAGTATCTCACAACAACTAAAGTCAATAAACTAAGAATTATATTGCTGAAGAACATCCCAAAATGTCATCAGGGACTTCACAAAAAATTTGATTAAAAAGAAAGGCCACTAAGTGCTTTGAAGTGTTACTTTTTGGTTTACAAAAGTAAGCCACGAAGAGCTGCAGATCTTTCTCCTTAAACACACACATAAAATGCACAGCAAAGGAAGAGAAGCAGTCACTTGAGAAAGAGAGAAAGAGGGAAAGAGGAAAAGGGGGAGAGAGAGGAATTCTTTAGCAACTCACCCTTTGACCCTAACATTCCCGCCGTGCAGAAGATTATCAAGTGACCATATTGCTTGCAGAAAGATTTTTGAGTGTTCTTAAAAATTTAATTGTGAACAGTGGAATAGTTTGTAGAATTTTAAAAACATTGCTAAGAGTCATGCTTAGTAATAAGAGCAGTCATAATTGAGAGAGAACAGATTCCTATAGCAAATAACTGTTTTACTCTTTCATTCCTGCTTAACTGAAGACAATCACATGACTGCAATGCTTTTAGGATATAATTCTGCAAATTTCTACTGCAAATGGTAGAATTTTACTGTGAATGGCAGAATGGTTTTAGGGTAAAGAATTCCACAGTTAATCGAGGAAAGTTTGCCATTCATGTGATTATTCTACTGAACAAAGTGAAATTCCACAGTACTGCAAGAGTTTCACACATGGTGAATGTTGGCAAGGTACACAAAAATTGTGGAAGTGTCTTCCTTGATCTCAAACTTTTTCTTATACATTTCTAACATATTGTATATAAAGCTGAATTCTACAACTGCTGTAATATTGCCATAGTCTACCATTTCATTTACCATATACAGTATGCACTGATATCCACAGCCATGCCTTTATTTGAACACGCCTTTTTTACATTCCCCAAATCCCAACTATCCACAATTCAGCATGTATAGAACTCTGCTGCTTGTTACCACACTCGTATTTGTAAAATGACACATGGGGTTGGATTTTCGGAGCTCTGCATCTGCATGAAACTCTTTCATTGCTACAACAGTAGCTTTTACAATCTGGCGTGCAGTTATGACATTTTACCTACTTTATGGTAGCTTGCACCAAATCTCCAGAGCAAGCGCTGTTAAAATTATCCTCATTACTGATGCAAGCTAGACAACAAAGAAGGTGATCTAGCCAGTGTCATTTGTCACCAGGGATAGAGAATCCCTTTAGATACCTGCAAGCCCAGTGCACCATATATTTGACGCACCCAGGCTTTGCAGCAATCTTGAGCTTTTTAAAATCTGGCCCATTGTCTCCCCAGTGTTAATAATCTAGTCTGTGTTCACACAACTTACAGGAATCAGTTTAACATTTTGATGCCAGTCTATAAAATTCTCAGTAATAGTGTCCAATATACCTCCAGCATGATTTCCAGGTATACTTCCTTCCAGATAGTGAGCTCAGTTGCTTCTTGTGTCAGCATTCTATCCCATCCCATGCCCTACAAATGGCTGATTCATTCACAATAGTAATTTGCACAGTCTGTAACATTCATTTAAACTCTGGTCAGCTCTTTGACTGCTTATTTCTTTACATACTATATCTCAAATCCAACCATCTATTCTCATTTGCTTATTATTTCTAGTGTGTAAATTATCTCATAGCTGTACCATGTTGTGATTAATTAAAAGCTATTCTGTACAATGCACATTTGTTGACTTCCAACTATTTGTGCGACTTTTTCTTTTTTGTTTGCAGCTGTAAATCATTTAGGGACACTATATATGTTAAACATGCTATACAGTATGCAAGGGTCAGTGGGTGTATTTGACATCAGTAGGAAAAGGGACATAATTTAGGGTGGTAAAATGCAGAGCATTTCAAGTTCCATATCCAGAGCTGCACTTTTCCAAAATAGTCCAGTAAATTACAACTTCTCTAATTCAGATCTCAATGATTTGTAAAGACAAACATGTGCAAAAGATTGAAGAATTACTAACCAAATTAAGGAGAGACTATATATAACTGATTACTATTTCACATAATACCATTCAGAAAAACTCCTCTCAAAACACTTTTTAAGTTATGAAACAGTTCAGCAGTTTTCATGCAAAGGGACTCGGGGTAAGTGAACTTGATGGATAAAAATGAAAGCCTCTATGACATTAAGCAAAGGAATGGGAAGGAGACGGGGGTGGAGGGGAGCGGGTTGATATGCACAGAATATGTGAGTTGACTTGCTCAAATTCTCACAAAGAATGAATGCTTGATGTTGGATTATAGCCTCTGCATCCCATACATCATCTTGATATGAATGGTCACTCATCAATCACCTCACGATGCTTGAGGGTCCATATTTAATCAATCCACCATCATAATCCATCACTGTCAAGTATCTGTATTGGAGCTCTACAGCCACCTACAATTTTTATTGTTCCTTTTCTTTCAGTTTTATTTTCTAAAATGCTTTATTTCATTGGTCAATCAAAGTACAATAAAACTAGAAATTTTCAGTGTAAAAATATTGTTCTTTTATTTGCTGGTGGGCATCTTTCCATGAAAATAGTTTTACAGTGAACATTTCTATTTACTTAATTCAGTCCAGTCTGGTTTTTACCATCTCAGAAAAATCACAAAGATTAAACACCCGATTCCTCTGAGTGATCTTCTATTGCTAGTCCATGCCTTTGTGATACTTCTGTGACTCAACTACTGCAATGCCCTTTACCTTGTGCTATTGGGGCTTGATCTTCACCACCTGTAGCTGGCACAGAATGCTGCGGCCAGGCTGCTGATGGACCTTCCAAGGTCATGCTATATTACGCCCGTGCTGCACTCTCTGCATCTGCACTGACTTCCAGTCAGGTGGTGGATCATCTTCAACGTTGGTTTGCTAACCTATAAAGCCCTACATGGTCTAGGGCCCAGTTATCTGCAAGACCTCCTGCAGTCTAACTGCCCATCTCATCCCATCCAGTCAGCTGAGGAAGGCTTCTTAGTGGTTTCTAGGTTTTATCTTAAGACATCTGGTGCCCAAGCTTTTTCAGCAGTGGTGCCCACTCTTTGGAGCTCACTTCCTTGGTTTGTTAGCCCCCCCCCCCACGGTTAGTGCCATCAAGATGGAATTTAAGACCTTTTTAATCAATAATGATTTTTCTGCCTCTAGTTTTAATTAATTTATATGTTTGCAGTGATTTCATCTTATTCATTTTATTTTACCTATTTGTCTATGTTCCTTAATACGTATAGTGCCTAGAGTCATAATTGAATTAATGAGCTCTAACAAATAAATAAACATAGACAAATAAACATTTAAAAATGATCTCTTGCCACTGTTTGTGGCCCAGTGATGGTCTGATTCACGTCACCTCCACACACTAACTAAATACTGTGTATATCTATCTACTGTATGTTTCACATACAAATAAAATAATGAATATCATACAGTGTTTTCTAACTGAGATTGGCGTATCTCTCAATACTCTCAGAGACTTGTTGTGCATTCATTCGCACACCAGCACAACCACAGTAAATAAATGATGAAAAGCTACAGCTGGGGAAATTGAAGGAGCCACAGACTGTGAGAGTGTACATGCCTTTTGGATTGCAAAATGCTGAAACCACACAGTCACATTCTCAAACCACAGCACCCACCAGCTAGCGGCATTTCAGATAAGCACATTTGTATCTGTAACATTTGTGCTGAGACACAACATGTCACCACTCTTTCACTTCTCACTTGCAGGTTAGACTCCATTTTCCACACTCTAAGGAGGAAACAACATGATCCTGTCATACATCATGTGCTGGCCCTGTGCTGCATGGAGAAGTCAATATATGAGTGAACCCCCTTTTGCTCTCTTTTCTCACTTAACTGGCACAAAAACAATTCATTGCCCTTCACAAAAAATCAGGCACTTCAGACAGAGACACTCAAGAAATGTACACTTGGTGCTCAGATGGAACAGGGAGAAGCTACAAGCAAACTATTGGCTGGTAACTCTTCTAAGTACAGATTATAATATCAAAGCTAAAACCATTCTCAATAGGTTTGTCCATCTGTTTCCAAGTTCCACTAACTCACGTCAAGGAGAGTTTATACCTGTAAGAAGTTTAAAAGAGGGCCTCAAAAAGGTACAAGTAAATAAAGAATATTTTAAAAAAATAAATAGATAAAGCAATGGCCTTTGCACCTGATGCAAGCAAGGCATTTGCTCTCATTCAGTGGCCATACCTCTTTGAGGCAATGCAATACTGGGGCATAAATGAGATTACTTTAACAGTAATCAAGAAATTATCACATACCAAAATCCTATTTCAAAATAAATTGAAACATTTCAGCCTCTTCATCATTACAAAATGGTATTCAAAAAAGGGTGACCATTGTCACCATTCCTCTTTATATTAGCACTGGAACCATTTTTACAAAGAATCAAAAGTAACAAAAAATAAGTGGAATTAATAATAGAAAACTGCTGTGAAAACACACTGTTATTGCTCTTATTATGACACAAAATACTTTCAAATCTCTGCTATAACATTTGGATGCAATAGAAATGTTTTCATTGGTTTCTGGATATATTTTAAATAGACAAACATCAAATGCAATGCCTTGAAATTAAATTTTCCAGGGTAGGTGTGATAGGGTGGAATAGGACCCTGTCCGATTTGTTTTGGAGAAAGTGTTTAAATGCAAGGATCTTTGCTTTTCTGTCTCTTGTCTCTTGTCTGTCTGGTTGTGCAACTAAATTTTCCTGTGAGACTTCCGGTGACGTAGCAGGCGGGAATGGCTGCTTAACTCCTCACTCCGGTCCTCCAACTCTAAACGAAAGGAGAATCCAGTGCTTTCTGAAAGCATCCTGCATTTCTATACCTTGGTACAGGTGCAAGTAAAGACCTGCAATGGTCCGCACGAAAAAAAGAGGTTCTTTGATAGCCAAAATGGCTTCAGTAAATTCACCAGGCATACAGTCGCAGGCCTCAGTCCAGCTCCCTCGCGTTCATCGGTGCTTTCAGCATTGGGAGCCGAAGATTTGTGTTCCGATTCCGGCTCAACGAACACCCAGGCAGAATCGAGGAAGATTATTAAGCTTCTACATAAGATTGATGCAAAGGTATCACATATTCAAAGGGACTTTAAAAAGCTGGAATCCAGAACCACAGCAGTGGAACAGCATTTAGAGGGGCTTCAGGCCGAGCATATGGCCTACGGTAGATCACTGGCATTCTTATATGGCAGGGAGAAAGCACTGACAGCAAAAGCCGAGGATGCTGAGGCACGTTCCAGACGCAACAACATAAGTGTGGTTGGTATCCCAGAGGGGGCTGAGCAGGCTGATATGGTGGCCTTTATGGACTGTTGGCTGAAAACAGAGTTGCAGATAGAGGATGATACTCCACTCGAGATTGAAAGGGCACACAGAGCCCTCACCCCAAAGCCCAAACAGGGCGCTCCCCTAAGAGCCATTATAATCAACTTTCTGAGGTACCCTACGAAGGACAGGGTCCTGCGATTGGCATGGGCAAAAAGAGATCTGAATTTCATCGGAGTGAAGGTGTTTGTGGATCAAGACTTTCCCCCTGCCTTGGCCCAGCGTCGGAGAAAAGTGCTTGGGGTGGTGAAACAGCTCAGGGAGAAGGGCTTGAGAGCCCAGCTGCGTTACCCCGCTAGATTATGGGTAGAGCTGCCTGATGGTCAAAAAATGTATGATTCCTTACTAATGGCCCGCGACTTTCTGGTTTTAAAGGACATCCAGGTCCCTGATATAAAAGAAGAGATCGCCGAGAGGGAGATCGAGCAGCTTCTTTGGGCAGTGGCTCCAGGCTCAAAGAACAGTAATCGGCCCCACTTCAGAGCAGATTCAGTTCTGCCCTTTCACGCTGATTTATCCAAATGGATTGCTAAGGGGAAGCACCCAGAGAAGACTGTTTGAATTGTAGTAACTGAATGCATGTCTTGTTCTCTCCCAGTTCTACTGGGGGACTTACTGTTTAAAATGTGCTCATTTCGAATACTTAAACGAAGCACCCTTAGAGCATAGAAAAATGGTGGTCATAGGGCCTACCTGGTTGTTTTTCTGTCCCCCCCTTGTTGTTTTTTTTTCTGTTTTTTCAGTGGTGGCCCTGGTCCTGGAGGGGGTGGAGTTGGGGGGTCTCTCTCTTTCTTTGGATGTGCTGAGAGTCTACAACTGCGCATCGGAGGGTTGAGAGGGCGGCCCTTTTGGTTTCGGACTCCAAGGTGGGTGGGATCCCTTTTTAGGGTGGCGCCTTCCTGGAGTCTGGCTTGGATATTGGTCCCTCTGCCCTCATGGGGCTTTCTCAGTTTTACATTTCATCCCCTTCATGCAAAGGATGCTGACCAAATGGGGAGCTTTTTGGTAGAAGACTGGGATATTTTGGTGGCCACGGTCTGGATACCATCAAGAGAGACGGCTTTTCTAACTTAAAGTAAGATAAACAGTTCGATTTGGTTGGATTTTGGGTTTGTTGTTTACCCTTCACCCCGATAGTAATAGTAACAATTAGTCCCATTCATTTCTGGTTCAGGGATTGGGCGCAGGAATGGGAGAAAGGGGAGAGAGGGGATAATTTTGTTTTCTTTTTCCTTTTCTCGCTTTGTAATTTGTTTCTGCTGCCCCCCCCCCAAGAACAGAGTGGAGAGTGGGTTATTCCCTTGTGATTTGAATCATTGTCATAGACCTCAGGTTGGGGCAGAGTTCGATAGGCATATACAGTTCTTGGCTATCCTAGGTCCCCAACTGATGGTCAGTGCCAACAAAGGGGAATGAGTATATATTTTTCTATTATTATGTGGATTTCCCGAAGGTGAGACTCCCATCTGAGGGCCTATTTTTCTACTTGGTGGGATCCAGTTGGGGTGCCCCCATTTTATGAGGGACGACCACTTTAGAGTGAGGATCTATCAATTATTAATTATGATGAATCCCCACTCCCCATCCCCCTTTTTTTCTCTTTCTTGTTTTCTCTCTCCTGCAGTCTGCGCTGCACTGAATTCTCCACTATAGGAGTGTGTCAGTTTTGTGTTTACGTTGGAGACCCGAGGGGTGTTTTTTCACCAGCCCCTCCTGGAAGTTTTTGCTGTTAGGAAACTCATAGAGGGCACAGGCTGGTGACTCTCCAGGCGTCTGGGGAGCCCTCCAACCTTTTCACTCCTTGGGAGTGTTGTTCCCTCGAGGGGGTGTAAGTTGTTTCCCCCCTACCCTACATTGGAGCACCTACCGAGCTGACTATTATCGGCATGGATGGACGCTTTGGCTGGCAAGCCAGGTTCAAACAACGACTTGGTGTTGTTGCACTCCCTTATGGGAGGCAGGTCCTGCGCTCTTAGTGCGGGGCATGCAAGGTCTTTAGATTTATCAGGTGTTATGGTGGTTGTGTTATTTGCTGCTCTGTTTCTTCTCTACTCTTTCTCTCTTTTCTGCCTTTACTTGTTCTGGGGAGAGTGCCTTTATGTACGAGTAGGTGTCATGACTGTACAACTGGATGAAGGGCGTATAATTAGTTGTTGAAGTTTTCTTGTATTGAAAACATGGGTGATTTGACAATTTGTTCACTTAATGTTAAGGGTATTAATAATGTTGTCAAGCGAGCTAAAATATTAGCTGAATTTAAAAGGGAAAAGTGTGATATTGCCTGTTTACAAGAGACTAGGCTGACCCTGGGAGAGCACATGAAATTGCGCAAGGATTGGGTGAATACGGTATGCTCTGACGAGCATCCACAATCCAAAAAGGGGGGAGTAGCAATTTTATTTCGTAGGGGCCTCCCATTTCAGATTCAATCTGTAACCAAATCAGGCTCCGGACACCAACTGATGGTTTCTGGCAATTATAAGGGTCGAACAATACACTTGATTGGAGTTTACGCCCCTACCCCACCTTTTTAACTCGGTAGCCAGTTTACCACCCAGACAAGTTATTTTAATGGGGGATTGGAATTGTGTGGAGGATGTCAGTCTGGACAGAAGCTCTGCCAAAATTCCAAATTCAAGGTCCTGCTCCCGGATACTTCGTAACTTGCTGGCGGAAGCAGGACTAATCGACCCTTGGAGGCTGTTTAATCCCTCGGTGAAAAATGTCACCTTTTTCTCTCCGGCTTCCAAGATGTATTCCAGACTGGACAGATTTTATACACATAGAAATGCTTTGCATTCATTTAGGGATATCTCTATTCTCCTGATCACGATTTCTGACCATGCTATGGTTAAGGCACAACTTCGATGGGACTCAACGGAGGGGGGTGGTCTTTGGAGGTTCGATCCGGGGCTTCTCAATGATAAACAGTACATAGAATCTACCAAAAAAGATATTCAGTGTTATCTGAAAGAGAACACAGAGGTGCTTTCTAAGCCCAAGTACTTGTGGGATGCCTTAAAGGTGGTGTTGAAAGGGCATACAATAGCATTTTCCTCTCATAAGCACAAACTGCATCAGGCTCATATACGTGAAGCCCTCACCTTAATTGTTGATCTGGAAGCATCACACAAACGTACGGGGTCTAATTTCACACTCAAAAAGTTAAGAGAAGCCAGTGATTCCTATAACTCATTATTACATAGGCGGGTAGAGAACTCCCTTAGATACACCGGGCAATGTTATTACGAGAGGGGAGAGAAGGCAGGCAAACTGCTTGCCTTAAAGCTCCGCAGGCAGGCAGCTGATAGGTATGTGGCTAAGGTCAGTTCAGATCCCCCTAATCTCCCTTACAAGATCCTTCCAGGTGAAATTGCACAAGAGTTCGCTGAATTTTATAGACAACTTTACTCGAAGGAAGAAACACATGAGCATGGTGATAGAATTTTGAATTTTTTACAAGGTCTAGAGCTCCCTGCCTTATTGGGGATTCAGAGGGACTCCCTAGAGGCTCCTTTTACTGAGGGAGAGGTGAGGGCAGCTATTAAGACTCTTAGCTCTGGCAAGGCTCCCGGCCCGGATGGGTTCAATTCGGAATTTTACAAAGGATTCACAGATATGTTAACCCCGCTGCTTACCAGAGTTTGTAATGGGGCGCAGGAGCTGGGGGGCCTTGCCAGATACATGGGGATAGGCCCTTATTTTGGTATTACTCAAACCTGGGAAAGATCATGCTTCTTGTGCTGGGTACCAACCTATCTCGTTGCTCAACCAAGATGCTAAAATCTTTGCAAAGATTATTAGTGAACATCGACAGAAAGTGGTCCCTGTCTTGGTTCACCCAGACCAAACTGGGTTCATACCTGGGAGGCACATCCAAGACAACATTAGACTATTGTTAAATGTTATTTCCTCAGCCCAGCTCCCTACAGATTCCCCACTTTCAGCCATACTGTCTTTAGATGCTGAAAAAGCATTTGATCATTTAAATTGGCAATATTTGGATTTGGACTTGGGGGGGCTTTGGGTTCGGCGAGAAATTTCGTTCGAGGATATCTAATTTATACTCCAGGCCTAGAGCTAGGGTCTGGGTGAACGGGACGATCTCCACTCAATTCGGGATTGAGCGAGGCACCAGGCAGGGCTGCCCTCTCTCCCCTCTTCTATTTGCTCTGAGTTTGGAACCATTGGCCGCATATATTCGGCAATCTGATTTTTTCGAGGTTCTTCAGGTTAGGGGGGTGGAGGTCAAGATCTCACTATACGTGGATGACACATTGTTATATATATCTGATCCTGTAAACGCAGTTCCCAGAATTCTCAATTTTCTTTCTGAATTTGGAGCTCTTTCTGGCTATAAGGTTAATCTGGACAAATCCGAATTATTCCCCTTGGGGGGTATCCTGGGTCAGCCTTTACCAAGGGTGCAGCAAATTAAATGGTGTAAGTCAGAGTTCAGATATTTAGGGGTATGGGTTCCTAGGGATCTCAAGGCCCTATACCCTACAAATCATTTAAGAGTACTTCAGGAGATTAGGGAGGACTGTAACAGATGGAGTTAGCTTCCCCTTTCCATTTCGGGTAGGGGTGAATCTATCAGCATGAATATTCTCCCTCGCCTGCTGTTTATATTGGGTGCCATTCCTTTCAGGCCCCCCGAGGAATTTCTGGCACGACCTGAGCTCCACCCTCTCTAAATTTCTTTGGTCTGGGAGGAGGCCCCGGGTGAGATGGAAGACCATGGTGGCCCCTAAAGAAAGGGGGGACTTCGGGGTACCAGATGTCCAGAAATATTTCTGGGCATCTCAGCTGCAACCTTTGGTGACTATGGCCCAGAAGCCCCCACCAAAGTGGGTTCAGATTGAGGGGGCTGATTTTTCTTTGGGAAAGGTTTCAGACTTTATTTTTTTGGATATCCCCAGGCTGCGGCGGCTTAACTTTAGAAATCCCTTCACTAGGGTGATCTCCCAGGTTTGGAGGGATATGAATTCTAAACTAGGTATTACCTTAAAGCTTAACCAATGCACAACAATATTGAGCTGCTCAGATTTTGGCCCACTTAAGTGGGATATGGGTTTTCAATGGTGGTCGAGAGCTGGGCTGATTAATTTGGGCCAGCATTTTGATCAGAACCTAGTAAAATCATTTCAGCAGTTAAAGGCCGAATGTAATCTCCAACATACGGACTTCTTCCGTTATCTTCAGCTAAGACATTTTGTCCACTTAAACGAAAAGGAGATTGAGTTGGGTACTGAGTCTTCAAACAACCCAGTGCAATCTACCCTGTCCTCCCTGATTATGTCTCCATATCAAAAACAACTGATCTCCAAATTAGTCCAGGGGATGCATTGCGCAGAGAGAGACTCCATAATTTTGGTTAAAGATATGTGGCATAGAAACCTTGGTGTGAGCTTGTTAGAATCTGACTGGATGCTCATTTGGAAGGCCATTCGAACTACCACATCATCCCTCTTTTGGTGGGAATTTCAGTGGAAACTAGTTGTTAGATTTTTTAGAGTCCCTGTGGTGACAAAACATTACGGGTTACATCACTCTGACCTTTGCTGGAGAAACTGTCAGTTGGTTGGTACTTATTTCCACATATTCTGGGAATGTAAAGTTATACAGGAGTATTGGAAGGAAGTAAAGGATATTTTCAAAAAGATTTTTGAGTCGATACTGCCAGAGTCTCCTCAGTACTAGCTACTGGGTTTACCCCCCCTCCTCTTCTGGCTTCTAGATCTTCCCGTCTGTTGTTTGGAGTCCTAGTGGCAGCAGCTCATAAGGTCATTAATTTGTTATGGCTTACTTCAGACAAGCCCACCATCTCCACTTGGTATAAAATCTGCACCAGGATTCTAGAAATGGAATATCTGACTGCCAAGCTGAGGTTATCTTTAGACAAATTTAAAGAAAGATGGCTACCTTTCATGCATTTCATGGCCTCTCGGGAGAGAAAACCTGTATTAGAATTACTGGCCAGATATGCCTGAGAGGATTCTCCTGGTTCAGTCTGGACATGCCGATTGGTGTGCGGGACCAGGAGATCCTCTCACTTCTGTGCCTCTAATCTGCCCTATTATTATTTTCTGGTATGTTTTTTTCTACTAGGCACTTATCAATTTAATGCAGTACCAGGGCATCTGTGCTTGTCTAGGCTTTTAGCAACTATAGAGATTATAATTTTATTTGTTAAAGGCAATAAATTACTGTATGCATTTATAATGTTCAGCTGTTTTGCTGCCCTTTCGTCTTTTTCTCCTGTTCTATTTTCCTTTTCCTTTCATAAGTTTTGAAGGCATTCTACCCCATGTTTATCTTATCCTCCATTTTCTTTCTCTCCTCTGCCTTTCTTTTCTATTCTTTTTCTTCTCCTCTCTTCTGTCTTTGGTTCTATTCTGGTGTAAGTGAGTAAGAATGGACTTTACATTTGTCTGTTAATGTATGTATCTCTTTGGAAAAAAGTTCTCCAATAAATTTTAATTAAAAAAAAAGAAAAATTTTCCTGTGAGACTTCGGATTTGAACAACCTAACAGACTTGCAGTTCTATGCCTCTCACTGTCTCTCAGTTCTCTCTTGCTGTCTGTCTTTTCCTACCTTGCATAGCTGCTAGTATAAAATTATATTCAAATCATTATGTGGAAAGGAAACTGATATTGGGATCCCTTTGTTTGGAAAATATATAGCAATGCTGTTGAAATGTATGTATTTATAATTTGAGATGACTGCAAAAAGCTGTAGGAAGCTAGAGGTTACCAGAGTTCAATTTTTAAGCCTTTTGTAAAAGCTGTGGAAATGGGGCCTCTCAGCTGAAGCACTCTGTGTTCTAGCATTTCTGCCTGATATTTACAAAAAACAGGATGCTTGCTAAGAATGGGGGTTGAAAGAACTTATAAAGGAGCTATGCTGCAACTGCTGAAGAAGAAAAAGGGACACAGAGACTCAAGGAAAACTACTGTTTTTTCTCCTTGGTACATAGTTATACTGAACAAGTTTTTTTTTATGTTATTGCTACTGTAAATAAATATTTTTGGTGAATTCTACAACTGTTCCTGGTTTTCCCTCGGCTTTCTGACCTGTGCCTCGGTGGTAGTAGGCAATAACGAAATTGTAGATGTTCCAGTGCACAATACCATATACTATTTATGTATGGAGTTTTCTTCAAATTGCAGCAAAATTCCAAGATTCAACATTATTCACTGTATAGGAAAACTCCAACAGGACTAAGAAAAAAATTGGAAAAATACAATATATGTTTGGGTTATGGATTGATCGGCTAAAGCAGATGGTTATGCCAAGAGTAATCATTCTGACAAAGTCTACTGTAGGAATTTGGGACAGGACATGGTGTGAAAGTATTAAAAGTCTATTTAAGAAATTTTTATGGAGGGGTTGGAAACTCTGAATAGCTTGGAGCACACTGTGTATACCCAAAACAATGGGTGGCACGAGAGGCCCGAATGCTTGTGGCTATATCTTTGTCAACAATATAAGAACTATATGGCAATGGGCAATGCTTTCAGATAAGGAATTAGTGGAATTAGAGGATATACAGAAAATAGTAACTAGAGAAGACACCAAGTAAAATCTGTCACTTTGTTTATTTCACCCCAAAGCATACAAGACAATTGTGGGGTTATATTAAATATCCAGCTAAATTGATCCAAGACTGATAAATGATTGTTTCAAATAAGGATCTACTATGGTCTTGTCAGAAACTTGGAGCTAAGCTTGGGAAGCAGTCTATTTTTTTTTGTGCAAAAGCTCAATAACATAGATAAAAATATTAAGTGGCGTGTGATCGTAAGAATTATTGGAAGGAGACACATTTGTATCATATAAAATATTTAGGAAAACAAATGTCAAAAAATTCTTGGAATATATATTGGCTAAACTCAGTTTTTAGAAATGATAAAAAAGTCATATAATTTTAAAAAAGAGCAACATCCAACACTAATAATCAAAACGGAGGGAGATTTGAAAAAAATCTAATACAGGGAGATTTTTTTCTCAGCTTTCCAGCTCTCGACAATTATCTTAGAAAGTTTTTGTTTTTAGTTTTTGCTTCTCTAATGCTGCCAAGAGAGCCTCTTTCTGTTTTAGTCATTCCTTTTATCATCATCTGCATTGAGCTGTCCTTAAACATTCTTGAAAATATCCACAATTGGACTTACTGAACAGAATGCTGGTGAACCCTGCAGAATAAACAGGTATCTGAATTTTCTGTGTATGATTCAGGGAATGGCTACAATTAGACAATAGGGTTCTTGTTATTCCTTGTGTGTTTTTACACTGGTACCTACAGATATGTCCCTATGTATGTATGTATATACATATATATATATATATATATATATATATATATATATTATGGTAGCACGGTAGTGCTACCATAGTTAGGGTTGAGGAGCCATTTCTATGTTAAACCCCAAAATATTGCACCTTAATAACTTTGCAACCGTTTGAAAGATTTGCCTGAAATTTGGAATACATGATCAAGAATCACAGGCCTTGGGATCTGCTAAGTTTTGTACTGGTCAGATATACGGCTGCGGAGTTATTAAGCGTGATCTGCGCGTGCATTTACGCTTTTTCTGAAATTCTACGGTCACGCCTACAGGTTGTATGGTTTGTGTGACTAGCCCAAAATCTTCAGGGTACGTGCGGCCAGGGTCCCCAATGTGCCTTTCAAAGATTTGGTGAAAAAATATTAAACGGTTCATAAGTTATTCAAAAAACAATTTCCCATTATAAGTCAATGGGAAAAGTTAACAAAAAGTTCGACAGTGTCGCAAATGCAATTTTACTTTTGCAAATGGGCCTGTTACTTTCGCAAATCCACCATTTTGTTTTCAGTTGGTGATCAGAAAAATGCTTGGCATTTAAATTTGGGACCCTCTAGCAACCTAATTCTTTTTGTATTCACCTAGTCGGACCCTGAGGATGCTAGCCATGTTTTTATTTTGGGGTAAAACACCCCAGAAATATGTTTTTCAAATTTCTGGAAAAAGCACTTTCATAAATTACTTTCGTGCTCATGAAAGTGTCTCAAATTTTTGCGAAAGCTTTCACAAATTGCGACAGTAGTTTTCTAGTCTGTGGGAAAATGACAGCAATTCTTTGGCACTGCGCTGCAAAAGAACGGTTGGGGGTTTTGGGCAAAATTTGGAGGGAATGCAGCCGACATCTCACAGATGTGCCTTTCAGTGTTGTGTTGAAAAAATATTACACGGCGGCAAAGTTACGGCACTCCAAAGTTGATGTTTTTTCCCATAGGATAACATTACGGCACCCGATGCATTACAGGAATCCTTTGGCACCCTGCTGCAAAATAACGGTTTTGTCTTTTTTCCTGAAATTTGGAGGGAAGACAGCAAACAGCCCACGGCTGTGCCTTTCAGTGGTTTGGTGAAATAATATTACAGGGAGGCAAAGTTATGGTGCTCCAAACTTTTCTTTTTTTCCCATAGGATAACATTACGGCATTCGCCGTGCCTTTCAGGGCCTGTGTCTCGGAAACGGTGCGAGATACGGACTTTTTGTCAGAAAAATAAACCAGCCAGGACAGTATATATATATTAGAGGCAAAAAACTCTGTTTAATGCATTAGTTAGGGTTGTTCCACAGTGACAAAGTGAGGAAATTCGGTGTTAGGGTTGAAAACCCCTTGAGCCCGCCCACCGCTCCAACCGGCATTGGGGTTCGCATTGGGGTCGTCGGTCCTAACTCTCACCCAGTTCTCCTATACTTCTGTTGCTTTACACATGTCATGGGGTGAGAGTTAGGCTGATGACCCAATGCACACCCAATGCCGGTTGGGGGTGGGGGGTCCAAGGGGGTTTTCAAACCTAACACCGAATTTCCTCACTTTTGTCGCTAGAACAAACCCTAACCAATGCATTAAACAGAGTTTTTTGCCTCTAATATATATATATATATATATATATATATATATATATACACACACACACACATATACTGTGTGTGTATATATATTATAGTGGCACGGTAGTGCCACTATAGTTAGGGTTGAGGAGCCATTTACATGTTAAACCCCAAATTTTGCACCTTAATAACTTTGCAACTGTTTGACAGATTTGCCTGAAATTTGGCATACACAATCAAGACCAATACGCCCTGGGATCTGCCAAGTTCTGTACCAGTTGGATACATGGCTGTGGAGTTATTAAGCATGATCTGCACGTGCATTTATGCTTTTTCTGGAATTGTACGGTCGCGCCTACAGGTTGCACGGTTTGTGACCGGCCTGCAATCTTCAGGGAGCGTGTGTGGGGTCCCCTGATGTGCCTTTTGAAGATTTCATGAAAAAATATTAAACGGTTCAAAAGTTATTCAAAAAACAATTTCCCATTATAAGTCAATGGGAAAAGTTAAAAAGTACAACAGTGTCGCAAATGCCCTTTTTACTGTCGCAAATGGCCCTTTTATTGTCGCAAATCCACCATTTTGTTTTCAGTTAGTGATCAGAAAAATGCTTGGCATTTAAAATTGAGACCCTCTAGCAACCTAATTCTTTTTGTATTCACCTAGTTGGGCCCAGAGGATGCTAGCCATGTCTTTATTTTGGGGTAAAACACCCCAGAAATATGTTTTTCAGATTTCTGGAAAAAGCACTTTCAGAAGTAGTGTCGCACTCATGAAAGTGTTGCAAATTTTTGTGAAAGCTTTCGCAAATCACGACACTACTTTGCGACACTATGCCCAAAATAACAGTAATTCTTTGGCACCCTGCTGCAAAAGAACAGTTTGGAGTTTTGGGCTGAAATTTGGAAGGAACGCAGCTGACATCTCACAGATGTGCCTTTCAGTGTTTCATTGAAAAAATATTATACGGCAGCAAAGTTACAGTACTCCAAATTTGACGCTTTTTCCCATAGGATAACATTACGGCATATGACGCATTGCAGCAATCGTTTGGTGCCCTGCTGCAAAATAACGGTTTGGTCTTTTGGGCTGAAATCTTCAGGAACACAGCCAACATCCCACAGATGTGCCTTTCAGTAGTTTGGTGAAAAATATTACAGGGGGCAAAGTTATGCAGTCCGAACTTCTGTTTTTTTCCCTTAGGATAACATTACGGCGTTCGCTACGCCTTTCAGGGCCTGTATCTCAAAAACAGTGCGAGATACGGACTTTTCATCAGAAAAATGCTTAGCCCCCTAGCAGGGGCTAAGCATAAAACTAGCTAGGAAAGTCATAAATCATATAACTTTTATATATTTTTTCTACGTCGTACGGTTCCTGAGATATAAGCAATTTACTATTCCAACTCCTCATTTCTGCTCTGAGACCCATTATTATGCATACATTCTTTGTACTCACTGTCTTTCTCTATGCAGCTTTTGGGGAAAACTAGTCTGTGCATTTACATTACTGTTACCCTTACCGCTTCTGCTTGCAGTTCCGTAACCGTTTCACTTACTGTTCCTGTCTACGGCACCATGTGCATTACCCTTCGTGTTTCCATTTGCACTTGCATTAGAGTTATTTTAACCATTTCTGTCTACAGTACTGTTTATCTTTCTGTTTCACTTTGCATCACCATGCACATTACCATTTGCGTTTGCGGGCACCATGTTACTATGTGACATGACATCACGTGGCGGGAGCTCGGGGCCCGAACCGCCGCCACATTACATTCACTATTTCTCATTATATTTCTCAAAAAGAAGGGAACTTAGAGGCAAAAAACTACATTTAATGCATTAGTTAGGGTTGTTCCACAGCAATAAAAGTGAGGAAATTCAGTGTTAGAGTTGAAAGCCCCCCTTGGACCCCCCCGCCTACACCCCCAACTGGCATTGGAGTGCGCATTGGGGTTGTCAGTCCTAACTCTCACCCCATTCTCCTATACCTCTGCTTCTTCACACATCTGATTGGGTGAGAGTTAGGGCCAGCAACCCCAACGGGCACCCCGATGCTGGTTGGGGGTGGGCGGGGGGGCCAATCCTAACACTGAATTTCCTCACTTTTGTCACTGTGGAACAACCCTAACTAATGCATTAAATGGAGTTTTTTGCCTCTAACATATATGTATATATAGTATACATGATACGAGTCTGTTCACAGAGTCACTCAACACAGCCATGGCTTCAGAGGACTGGAGGGGGGCACATGTAGTCCCACTGCACAAAAGTGGCAGTAGGGTGTGTGCGGGGAACTACAGGCAGTCAGCCTCACCTCAGTGGTGGGGAAGATCATGGAGACACTGCTGAAAGAAAGGATAGTGGCATACCTGGAATCAGTTAGTGTCCAGGATCTGAGGCAGCATGGATTCACATCAGGAAGATCTTGTCAAATAAATCTGCTAGATTTTTTTGATTGGGTGACTAGGGAAGTGAATCAGGGAAGGGTCGTAGATGTCACCTACCTGGATTTCAGCAAAGCCTTCAATACTGTCCCATACAGAAGGCTGGTTAACAAGTTGAGTAGTCTGGGCATGGGGCATAAGGTGATACAGTGGGTTAGAATCTGGCTGATGGACAGAAGGTAGAGGTGGTGGTAAATGGGATCCAATACGGGTAGAGAGGAGTGACCAGTGGAGTGTCATAAGTATCAGTAATGGGACCAGTCCTGTTCAATGTCTTCATTAGTGACATTGCAGATGGGCTGGAAGGAAAGGTCTGCCTATTTGCAGATGATACCAAGAATTGAAACAGGGTGGATACTCCAGAAAGAATGCAGAAAATGAAGAGGGACCTGGAAAAGCTTGAAAGATGGTTGGAGGTGTGGCAACTGAGGTTCAATGTGAAAAAGTGCAAGATAATGCACCTGGGTAGGGGGAACCCTGGGGAGAGCTGCAAGATGGGGGGGTGCTGACCATCAGAAAAGAGGAGAGGGACCTAGGGGTTATCATATCTGATGACCTTAAGATATCAACACAGTGTGTAAAGGCTGCAGGGAAGGCCAGTGGCATGATGGGGTGCATAGGCAGAGGTATTACTAGTAGGAGATGGGAAGTGGTGATGCCATTTAATAAAACACTGATAAGGCCTCAAATGGAGTACTGTGTGTAGTACTGGAGCCCACACATGCATAAGGCATAAACAAGGTGGAGGGTGTGCAGAGAAGGGCGACAAAGATGGTGCATGGTTTGCACCACAAAACATATGAGGAGAGACTAAGAGACCTCAATATGTGCCCACTGGAGGAGAGGAGTGAAAGGGGCCAAATGATGAAAACTTTTAAGTACCTTAAAGGCATAAACAAAGTGCAGGTGGGAGATCTTTTCCAATGTAGAAAATATACTAGAATGAGGGCACAATATGAAATTGGAGGGGGGGGGGAGATTAAGAGGTAACGTGAGTCAGTTTTTCTACACAGAGAGGGTGGTGAATGCTTGGAATAGTCTGCCACAATAGGTGGTAGGGGTAAGCACAGTAAAGGGGGTTAAACATGCCTGGGACAAGCACAGGGGAACCTTGGGTGGGGAGGGAGTGATGGAAAGACATTGACCACTTAGGGTGAGTGGATGCATACATGTATAGGGCCTACGGGCAGAATGGATGGGCCTAACAGTCCTTATCTGCTGACAATTTCTGTCTTTCTGTTTCTATATGGAAAATATTCTCACTCCTGCAGAGTTAGTTGTAGGTAGCAGTGAGAAACAAACTGTTTCATGAAGCAGTGTGATTTAGAATGCAGACTATAGTGAAGCTGAGAGTAGCATAGTAGTGGGCTGGGAGTTTCAGAAACACTTTGGGAAATATCTGTGTGTCTTTTGCAATGCTATTTGAGTTAGTTGCTGGCAGTAGTGAGAAACAAACTGTTTTGTGAAGCAGTGTGATTTAGAATGCAGGCTGTAGTTAAACTGAGATTAGCTTAGTAATGAGCTGGGAGTTTCAGAAACACTGTGGGACACAGGTGAGTGTGTTTTGCAATGCTAATTGAGTTAGTTGGATCTAGCAGTGAGAAACAGATTTGTGAAGCAGTGCAATTTAGAATGCAGGCTGTAGTGAGTGAATGGTGACATCGGCAGAGTATGTATATTTGTCAGATATTTTATGTCCAGTGATGTCATCGTCAGACATGTCACTCCAGTGGAAATAACTGAGGTTATCACACTGATACTGCTCTCACCCCCATTGTGTGTGTGTGTGTGTGTGTGTGTGTGTATATATATATATATATATGTATGTGTGTGTATGTATATATATATATATTATAGGGGCGAGGTTGTACCCGTATAGTTATGGTTGATTAGGCACTTTAATGTTAAACTCCAATTTTTGTGCGTTAATAACTTTGCAGCCGTTCAACAGATTTGCACAAACTTTAGAATGCACAGTCTCACAGTCTCGTATGGTAGGTCTCTTGATTTACCAAGTTGTGTTTTTGTTGGAGTTACAGTTTTTGTGCAGCGAAGCACTGAAAAACGCATTTTTTTCCACTTTTGACATGTTTTTTGCCCATAGTGCTGCGACCACACCACTTGACGTTTTGATCTGAAATTTAGAACACAGAAAGAGTTTGGGTCAAAAAGCAATCCAGCATTGGTTTGGTTAAAAAATATTAATCTATTCCAAAGTTATTTAATTTTTAAATTTTTGGGTTCTGAACATGCTCAGTTCACTCCCAGATTTATATGTATGTTTTGTGAAAGAGGGCTATGCTCACAGTCAAGGATTATGTCAGCTCGCGAATGAGGATTTAAAAAAATCCTTGTCTGTCAGAAAAATTCCTTTGTCCGCTAGCCACCATCTTGTTTTCATTTTTCCCCCCAAACAAAATGTTGTAGCTTCTTCCATGGGTGACTTCTTGTTGTAATAAGGCATGGGTTTTGTTCAGGGTGACACCCTGTACAAACCCGTACCTTTGGTTTGCTTCATTTTGTCCAAAAAAACCGCAGTTTCAAATAAAAACATTAGCTGTCAGCGACTCGCTTACAATTCACTTTCGTGAGCTGACAAAATACCAGTCTGCGAGCTGATCCTATTTCACAAGGCTACAAAATCCTTGACCGTCACTTTGTGGCCAGATGGCCATTTTCACCCGGGCCGAGGATTGACTTGACTTGATCAAGGATTTTGCCCTCTCCATGGGGATCGAAAGTGATGATTGATTTTGTCAGCTCACGAAAGGGGATTGATTTTATAAATCCTCTTTATGAGCTGACAAAATCGCAGTCTGTGAGCTGTCAAAATCCTAGTCCACCACCCAATCCACTTTTGAGAGGTAGAAAAATTCTTGACAGTCACTTAGGGACCAGATGGCCCTTCTCACGGACAAAAATTGACTGACGATCAAGGATTTTGCTGCCTCATAAAAGAGGATAGGCTGGAGGACTGGGATTTTGTCAGCTGGCAAAAGGGGATTGTTTTTTTGAATCCTCTTTCATGAGTTGACAAAATCACATTCTGCAAGCTGTCAGAATCCTAGTCCGCTACCCGATCCACTTTTGTGAGGTAACAAATCCTTGACCGTCACTTAGGGACCAGATGACCAAAATCTGACAGTCAAGAATTTCTCGCAGACAGGGATTTTGACAGCTCGTGAATGGAGATTGATCTGACGGTCAGGGATTGGGTTCAGTTCCCACATCTGGCACTTGGGTTAATATCCCAGTACTGACACTGTAGTGCAGCATGAGAGGGGTGCTGCACTTCTGAGGTGCTGTCTTTTGGATGAGCCGTTAAACCGAGGTCCCATCTGCCTGAATTGGTGGTATTTCAGGTGGATGTTAAAGATCCCATGGCACTTATCGAAAAGAGTAGGGGAATTTCCCTGGTGTCCTGGCAAAATTTCCCTCATTCACTAAAAATACCACCAACAGCTTAATCTGGCTCAAGGTCAGTTGGCATTCATCTGTATCCCCCTTCCCCAGGTCAAGCCTGAAAATAGGCAGGATTTGTATAGTGCACTTACCAGGTCAACAAAAACTAACTAAATAAATAAATAAATAAATTTTGCTACTTTATGAACTAGGAATTTTTAAACATTAAAAAATTTTCCCACTGCACTGCAAATTAATGGTTTGGTCTTTTGACTTGAAATTTGCAGGGTATTAAGGGGATGCCCTAGAGATATGAATTATGCTATTTAGGTGTTTGAACATTAAGCGGTTCCATAGATATGCCATCATGAATTTTAGATTTGTCCCTTAGGATAACACTGTGGAGCCCATAGTGCTGTTTGGCATCCATATCTTGTAAATGATGTGAATGTGGCGGCGGTCACGGAGACATGGGCCAACAAAAACCATGACTGGGACCTAAATGTACGGTGGGGTACACTATGCTTAGGAAGGATAGAAAGGAGGGCAGAGGGGGTGGAGTGGCTATGTTCATTAGAGATGACATAGAAATTGCTTGGGTAGAAGAGGCAGAGGGAAATGTGGAGGCCTTATGGGTCACCTTACGATCCCTAGCAGAAGATTAGGTCAAGCTGGGTGTAGTATATGGGCCCCCCAGGATGAGTGATGTTCTAGAGGATGGTTTGCTGGACAACATCTTTGCCCAGTGTGGACCAAAAGGGAAGGAGTGGTGTTGATGGGGACCTTAATATGCCAGGTACAAACTGGGGAACCATGTCCTCTAGGTGGCCAAGGAGCAGAGGCTGCTGGACGGCTTCAGGATGTGTTCTAACAGCATGTGATGGAGCCCACAAGGGAGGGGCATGTCCTGGCGTGGTTCTGGCAGATGGGGATCTGGTAAGGGACCTGGTTGTACAGGACCCCCTGACTGGGAGCGACCACAATACTGTCTGGTTTCAAATAAGCATGGGCGGGGGGTGAGATCTAGGACACTGGCAGTGGACTTCAGGGGGGCAGACTTTGAGGGCATGGGAAATATTCTCAAGGATCACTTGAAGGGGATTACATCAATGACAAGTGTGGAAAGGAGATGGGAGGTCATAAAACGGGGACTTCATGAGGCAGTCAGGATCTGTGCTAAGTTGAAACGTAAGGGAGCAAGGTCACATAAACCATGCTGATGGTCCAATGAGGTACAGGTAGCAGTCAGAGAAAAGAAGGAAGCCTACAAAAAATATAAAACAACAAGAGGGGATAGGGATAAGGAAATGTACCATCTTGCAGCTAGAAAAGTCACCCGTATGGTGAGGGGAACAAAGTACAGTAAAGAGCAGCGGCTGGCACAGGGGATACAAGGAGGGGAAAAGGGGTTCTTCCGGTACATTGGGGAGTGGAGAAAAACTAAGGGCCATCTCAGCAGATTGAGATCAGAAGGAGGGTGGGTGGAAGCGGCGAGGTACCAGGCAGAGGTATTTAATTAGTACTTTGCCTCTGTGTTCACAAGTGAGGGGGATGGGATACCTACAAAGCAAGGCATGAAGGGGATAGAAGCGGCAGTGAGTGGGATCAGGGGAGCAACAGAAATGGAGCAAGAGGAGGAGAGGTACCCAGGGTGTCACATCTGGATAAGGATAAAAGGCCAGTAAGGTGGAGGGGCGGATGATGCTATCTCCGCCAAAGGGTGTGGTTAGCCCTCAAGGCCTAAAGAAGACAAATCTCCTGGGCGGATGGCATTCATCCGAGTACTATGGGAATTGGTGGACATACTGGCTGCACCCTGGCGGGTCTTCAACAGGTCACTTGAGACAGGGAGGGTACCTAGGGATTGGCGAGAGGCACATGTGGTGCCAATCCATAAAGGGGGGTCGAGGAAAGTACCAGGTAACTATAGACCCATCAGTTTGACCTTGGTGGTGGGAAAAGTAATGGAGAGTGTACTAAAGGAATGATTGGGGGTGTACTTGGAGGAGGTGAGAGGTCTGGATAGTCGGCAACATGGGTTTGTGCCAGGTAGAGCATGTCAAACCAATCTTGTGGAGTTCTACGAATGGGTAACATCAGAACTGGACAGGGGAAAGCCTGTGGATGTATTATTCTTGGACTTCAGCAAGGCATTTGACTCTGTCCCCCACAATGGTCTGGTGGAGAAACTGATGGGGTTGAGGTAGGCCTTGATGGTCAGATGGATTGAAAACTGGCTAGCTGCATGCACCCAGAGAGTAGTGGTCTGTGGGGAGCTCTCGAACCCTAGAGAGGTTGGTAGTGGGGTACCACGGGGCTCGGTCCTGGGTCCAGTCCTGTTTAATGCATACATATCAGACATCAGAGAGGGTATAGGGTGTGAAATGAGTCTCTTCGCGGATGACTCCAAGATGGGAGCAGTAGTTGAGGGAGAAGAGGGGAGGTTGGCCCTGCAAGGGGACCTGAACACCCTGGAAAGCTGGGCTCACACATGGAAATTAAATTTCAATATCACTAAGTGCAAGGTGTTGCATTTTGGTCGGGGAAACCCTAAACACAGGTACACCCTGGGAGGGGAGGTGCTGGAGGCCTCAATAGGGGAAAAAGATCTAGGGGTCATGGTGGATGCATGTATGAATAACTCTGAGCAGTGGAAGAGAGCGGCAAGCAAGGCAAACAGGATGTTGGGATGCATTGTAAGGGGGATCACCTCTAGGAGCAAGGAAGTGATTCTCCCGCTGTACAATGGACTGGTTAGACCACACCTTGAGTACTGTGTACAGTACTGGAGACCACACTTGAAGAGGGACATACAGCTCCTGGAGAGGGTACAGAGGAGGTCAACTAAGATGATACGAGGGCTAGGGGATTTGACGTATGAGGACAGACTTGAGGAGCTCTGCCTGTTTTCATTGGAGGAGAGGAGAGACGGGGGGACATGATTGAGGTCTTCAAGTACCTCAAGTGAATCAATAGGGTAAACATGGAGGAGATCTTTAGACCAAAGCAGGGAGGTATCACCAGAGGGCATGGTTTGAAGTTGGAAGGTAGAAGGGTGAGGGGGGAAAAGAGGAGGAGGTTTTTCACTGAGAGGGTGGTGGACCCTTGGAATGCACTGCCTGGCGAGCTGGTTCAGAGATCCACAGTGGAGGGCTTCAAGAGAGGGTGGGATAGACACAGAAAGTGGATGTATCAGATGATGGCCTGTCCCGGGGGGGTGGGGATGGATGATAGGGGTTTCTGGAGCACAAGAGATAGGAGGGCCTTGGCACCCAACTAAGGATCTAAGGTTCGAGCAGACTCGATAGACCGTAAGACCTAATCTGCTGGAAAATAGTATGTTAGTATGTTAGATATGGATTTGGTTAATGTCTGTTGCATGGATGTCTCGCTGTCATGATTACAACAACACTTGATTTTTTTCCCTAGCTGCTACACTTCCTAAGATATTGCCAAATTAGTGTTACAAGGGTTCCTTGCCCTATAGGGCTGCTGTATGGCTCTGTAGCTATGTGTAAGTGGGAGCGCAAGGCACAGAGGGCTCACACTCCCACAGACACATATTGTTATGCAAAGATGGGCAACTTGGGTCCTGCACTCCCACTAACACTTGTTATTTACTAGTTACATTACACTTTTTCAAAAAATATGGAAATTCATTGCAAAAAAATTCATTCAATGCATTAGTTAGGGTTAAAGTGACAAAAGTGGGGAAATGAGACATTAGGGTTGAGCACCTAACCCCCCCCCCACCACCCTATCCTCCACAAACCGACAGACTCAAGGGTGTGCCATGGGGTCATGAGGCCTAACTCTCATCCCATTCTCCTTTACTATAGCATGTCAACCTATTTACACATGGAATGAGGTGATAGCTGGGCCTCGCAACCCCATGGCATGCCCCAGCGTCTGTCGGTCTGTGGAGGGTGGGGTGTTGGGGGGTTAGGTTCTCAACCCTAGCGTCTTATTTCCCCCTTTTGTCACTTTAACCATAACTGATGCATTAAACTAAGTTTTTTGCAATGAATCTATCTATCTATCTATCTATCTATATATATATATATATATATATATAGATATTTCACAGGAAATGGCCATTCATTCCAGTGGCATTTTCTGAGATATATCTGGAATATAGAAACAGAATTTGATGGCAGGTAAGGACTGCTTGGTCACTGCAGACAATACTTGATCTCTAGCGCCCTCCTCCCCTGCTTCCCAATTAAGATTCCCTTCTGCCTGTCCTGTGCATGCTTGAAGCTTATCCTATGTATGCTTTTAGCCCCCACAACCTCCACCGGAAGGTTATATAGGCTTCCACCACTCTTTCTGTAAAGATTTGCTTGTTCACATCTCTTCTAAATTTCCTATTTCCAACGTCATTGCATGTCCCCTTGTTTTTAACCATTTTTGCCTTTGTAAAATATTCCCATCCTGCATTTTATTTAACCATGTGAGGTATTTTTAGATCTGTATCTTGTTCCCCTCCCCTCTTCTCTCTTCCAAGGTGTACATATTCAGCTCCATTAGTATCTCCTTGTAGGGCTTCTGATGCATCACCTGCACTATTTTAGTTGCCCTCTGCTGGACAGCTTCAACTCTGTCTGTGTCCTTCTTGAAGTGTGGTCTCCACAAGTGGATATAGTACTCCAGGTGCAGTCTTACCAGTGATCTATACAGTGGGAACACACCCTCCCCTTTCTGCTACTGATACCCCTCCCTGTGCACCACAGTATTCCACTGGCCCTACCCAATGCCTTGTTACACTATCTTACCACCTTGAGGTCATCATATATGATGATCCTCAAGTCCATTTCCTGTTTGGTGACCATCAATACCTATTATCTCATTTTGTACTCCACCTGTGGGTTTCTGTTCCCTAGGTGTATGAGTTTACATTTTTTTCACATTGAAACACATCTGCCATGTCCTTTACCATTCCTCAAGTCTTCACAGGTCTCTGCACATTCTATACACCCCCTCTGGAGTGTCTACCATATTGCATATTTTAGTGTCTTCTGTAGTAAGCCATACCTGCCCTTGCATATCATCTATAAGGTCACTTATGAAGACATTAAAGTGAATTTGTCCCAGTAGTGAGCCCTCTGGCAACCCACTGGTTACCCTACCTTTCTTGCAGTGAACTCCATTTACCACCACCCTTGGTTGCCTATCCATTCACCAATTTCTTACTTGGTTTACTACATTAGGACCCGCCCCTAAACTGCCCACTTCCCTGATGAGTCTCCTATATGGTACGGTGTTGAAAGCTTTACTAAAATTCAAGTAGACCATGTCCAACTTCCCACCTGATCTATCTCCTTGGTCATTCAGTCAAAGAAATCTTTTAGATTTGTCTGATACAGCCTGTCCCCATGAATCCATGCTGCCTAAGGTCCTGTACCCACTGGATTCAAGATACTCCACAATCTTTTTTTATTTATATAGTCCCTGGATATATCTAATCATTTACTGTGACATATCCCTGGCTACCACTGTGATAAGTACTCTTCGTCTAGATCAATAGCATGATGTACAAGATCAATCCCATTGGCAGAGTGGCAAAAGCTGTTGCATGTCAAGCTGTCAACCCATGTTTATACACCATCCTTGATCTTTCTTGTGGGACAGCAGAAGGAAGATTGTGAATACTATTGGGTGTATCTGTGGGGAGAGTGGGGATATGTACAGATACTTAGTCATGCTCTGATTGTCCAGGGAGGTACAGTACATCAAATAAGTAATTACATTGCAGGATTTGAGTACTTGGCAACTGCTGCCATACTGTGCTGGTCGGCACATGAATATACCTACGACTCAAATACCCATAGTAGGAGAGACCTGAAGTAAATGGGGGAATTGGAAGTGGATGATGTAGTTGCATCAGTTATGTCCTTCTGTTTTTTTTTCTGTCACCTAGTGTGTGATTTCACTGTCCTTCTTCTTTGCCAGATCCTGTTTAAGCTTTTTTTTTAATTTTAAGAATGTGTTGTTTTTTTTAACCAGTAAGAGTTCTCTATACAACATTTAATAACTAGAATTGCTGCAGGAACAGTAAAGACTGTTGCTGTTATTAAGCTGCATGGGGATGAGAGGTGCTGGCAGAAGCTCTGCTGATTGGTGCCATTTCAAGTAAACATTTACTGCCATTAACTGCACCGGGGTAGAGCCTGTGAACTAATCAGCCATAGTAGGGCTGCAACAGCATCAACCTGTTGAACACCTAGCAAAGCAATCCCATGGAATTCTCACTTCCTAGTGG
The DNA here is from genome assembly GCA_016271365.2 of Neoceratodus forsteri. Classification (NCBI taxonomy): domain Eukaryota; kingdom Metazoa; phylum Chordata; order Ceratodontiformes; family Ceratodontidae; genus Neoceratodus; species Neoceratodus forsteri. Next base: position 1,322,711,453 of record CM028132.1, read on the forward strand.
AATATGCATTCTGTTACAGGTTCAGAAATTTCAGAAGACTAATCAGAGTGCTCCAATCCCCATGTGTGATGCACTCTTATGCAGTAAAGAGTGTCTCATGGTCAGGTAGTGAATGTGCCTGGAAAGAGGCAGGTTTGGAGCATCTATTTTTCAATTAAAAAAGGCAGCCCTTGTTTAACCTCTTATGTATTAATGAATTCCTGAAAACCAGTCATTGCAGTAGAATAGTGGTTTAATTTGCATTCATCAGGTGACAGAAAAGCACTGCTTTGCTTTTTGGATCTATCACCTTATGAACACACATGAAACTACCTTCTACTCTACTGTAGTGTGTGGCTGTAAACAATATACTGACAGAGACACACCTTATCTGTGAGATTATGATGGTACCTCAGATGAAGCTTTATTGGCGAAAAACTACAACTGTATAGCTGCATTATCTGCTCCCTCAGTCATCAATTCTCAAGCCTTTGTTCTGACTGATGTCACACTGGATCTGGGTCCAGGACTGACTGACTGACTGACTTTCTGACTTTCTTTCTTTCTTTCTTTCTTTCTTTCTTTCTTTCTTTCTTTCTTTCTTTCTTTCTTTCTTTCTTTCTTTCCTTCCTTCCTTCCTTCCTTCCTTCTTTTTGCCAGGAAAGACATACTGAGCTGCTAACAGCAAATTTCTAGATGTTTCCTGGGAAACGGGAAGGGGAGCACATGACAAGTAATGCGCACTGAATTAAATAACAAATATCTGTTATCATGCATACAACAAATACAAAATACAAAGGAAGTGCAGTTGCAATAATTGCTAGAATACATTCACAGAAACAGCACTAGGACAAAGTTCAATACACAATGACAAACAATGGTCATCAGTAGGTGATCATGGGGGGGGGGGCTGGACCACAGAGCTAAACAATATAGGATCAGGTGACAATTGCAGGAGTGAGCTTTGTAATCATGAAGGAGGAATTTGAGGGAATAGACAGATGAGGTGGACCACAGAGCAAGGGGAAGGGAAGAGAAGATCAGTGCTTAGGGAAATAGAAGGCGAAAACAGACTGATATGCAATGTATTTCATAGAAACATAGAAACATAGACTCTGACAGCAGATAAGGACCACTTGGCCCATCTAGTCTGCCCATTTCCCTACCTACAGGATAGGCCGCAGATCCTAGTTAACCAACAGCCTATTTCTTCCTACCCCCCACAAGAATTGCCTTATGTCTGTCCCATGCATTCTTGAATTCTCCCACAGTTTTAGACCCCACAACCTCCTCAGGAAGGCTGTTCCATGCATCCACTACCCTCTCTGTGAAATAATACTTCCTCACATTGCCCCTGAACCGCCTCCTTCTATCTTTAAATTGTGTCCCCTTGTTCTTGCTAGTCTCTTTTTCTGAAAGATGCTACCCTCTTGGACTTTGTTGATTCCACTGAGGTACTTAAAAGTTTCTATCATGCCCCCTCTCCTTCTTTCCTCAGGGTATACATATTTAGCTCCTTTAGTCTCTCCTCATCGGCTTCTCTTGCAGACCCTGTACCGTTTTAGTTGCCCTCTTCTGGACTACCTCTATCCTGTCTATGTCCTTGTGGAGATGGGGTCTCCAGAACTGGACACAGTACTCAGATGGGGTCTCACCAACTGTCTGTACAGAGGGATAACAACTTCCTGTTTTCTGCTGCTGTGCCTCTCCTATACATCCCAGTATACCCCAGCCCTCCCTACTGCCTTCTCACATTGCTTGCTAACCTTAAGGTCATCTGATATGATTACCCCCAGGTCCCTTTCCTTTTTTGTTGTTGTTACTACCTCCCCACCATTGTGTATTCTTCCCCTGGGTTCTTGTTTCCCAGGTGCATTATTTTACACTTCTTTGCATTGAATCCTAGCTGCCATACTTCTGACCATTCCTCCAACCTTGCCAAGTCCCTTTTCATCCTTTCCATGCCTCCTTGTGTATCAACCCTGTTGCAGATCTTTGTGTCATCTGCAAAAAGGCATACTTTTCCTTCCAGTCCCTCTGCAATGTCACTGATGAAGACATTAAAAAGGACTGGACCCAATACTGAACCCTGCGGTACCCCACTAGTAACCCCTCTTTCTTCAGAGTGGACTCCATTTACAATTACCTTCTGTGTCCTGTTGTGCAGTCAATGTTTTACCCAGGCTACCACCCTGGGACCCACTCCCAGGCTGGTTAATTTGACTATTAATCTTTTGTGTGGGACTGTGTCAAATGCCTTGCTAAAGTCTAGGTAGGCCATGTCCACAGCCCCTCCCTGGTCTACTACTTTGGTCACCCAGTCAAAGAAATCTATTAGATTCATCTGACATGACCTTCCCGCTGTGAACCCATGCTGCCTTGGGTCCTGTGCTCCACTGGCCTCTAGGTACTCAACTATTCTTTCCTTCAGAATTGACTCCATCACTTTTCCTACCACAGAGGTCAGACTGACAGGTCTGTAGTTTCCTGCCTCTGTCTTGGTCCCACTTTTGTGAAGGGGAATCACATCCACCTTCCTCCAGTCCTCGGGTACCACACCATCCTCCTATGATTTATTAAAAAGAGTAGCCAGAGGTTTCACTAGTTCCTCCCTTAATTCTTTTAGAAATCTGGGGTGAATTCCATCAGGCCCCATTGCTTTGTCACCTTCAGTTTTAGGAGTTCTTGCAGAAACCTTTTTTGTGAAAGGACTGGGATCGACCCCCCTATCAAGAGTGCTTCTGTTAATTGGATTAGGCACTTCCCCCTCCTCTTTTGTGAATACTGAGCAGAAATATTCATTCAGTATCCCTGCTTTTTCACTGTCCCCCTCTGCCCACACACTGTTCATTCTATTCAGCCTCACTATCCCTCCCTTTGTCTTTCTACGCTCGCTGATGTACCTATAAAAGGTTTTATCCCCCTTCTTAACTGAGTTGGCTATCTTTTCCTCAGTTTGGGCCTTTGCTATTCTGACTTCCCTCCCTGCTTCCTTCTGCCTTAACTGGTACAGCTCTCTGTCCTGCTCCTTCTGTGTTTCCTTATACTTCGGAATGCTATCTTTTCTTCCTGACTTTCACAGCCACCTCTTTTGAGAACCATAGTGGCTTTTTCTTTCATTTTAATTTGTTTATTTGCTTCACACAAAGGCTTGTTGCCTCTGTGATGGCAGTTTTGATGATTCCCCATTGTTGCTCTACACCTTCTTCTAGCCTGTTTGCTAGTGCTTTTCTGAGGCACTCTCCCATCTTGCCAAAGTCAGCCCTCCTGAAGTCCAGTACCCTCACTTTTGTATGGCTTGACTCTGTAGTTGAGTTTAACGTGAGCCACACTGTTTGATGGTCACTTGTCCCCAGATGGCAACCCACTTCTAGATCTGAGATCCTCTCACTGCCCCCATTTGAGAGTACGAGGTCTAAGATTGCTCCCTCACAAGTAGGTTCCGAAACTAGCTGTCTAAGGCCTGCCACCTGTAGGGCATCAAGAATGGCCCTGCTCTTGGATGTGGCTGCAGCAAATGTGCTCCATTAACATCTGGCATATTCAGGTCTCCCATTAACAGTATCTCCCCTTTCTCTGCCATTCTAAGAATGCCTTCTATCATATCCTTGTCCATTCCCTCCCCTGACATGGGGGTCTGTACACAACCCCTGTGCAGATTGTGGTGCCCTTTCCAGTCTCCAAGGTGACCCACAGTGCCTCCTCTCCTCCCTGTTTACTCTTTTGTTCAGTTGCTTTTATCCCTTCCTTTACATAGAGAGCTACTCCTCCCCCTCTTCTCCCCTGCCTGTCTCTCCTGTAGGTTATGTACCCTGGTATGTTAACATCCCAGTCATGGTTCTCTGTGTACCATGTTTCTGTGACTGCTACGATATCCAGGCGTCCCTCTTCCATCAAGGCCACCAGCTCAGGGAGCTTGTTGCCCAGACTACGGGCATTGGTACTCATTACCATCCATTTCCTGATGGCCTTACTCCCTTTTGCCCCATCCCTGTCCTTCTTGCCTTTGTCACTTTCTCCATTTACCCCTGTCCTTCTCCCTATCGACACCTCTATGTTGGTGTTTGCCACACTTACTACCATGATTATTTGGGGGGGCTAGGATTTCCCTGCTCCTTTCCAGTGCCTCCCCTTGGCTAGTTTAAAACTTGCCAATGAAGCATTTAAACCTATTACCTAGGATTCTGGTTCCCCTCCCAGACAGATGCAGCCCATCATGCCAGTATAGGCTTGCATCACTCCAGGTGGACCCCCAGTCCCCAATGAAGCCAAATCCCTGAGATCCACACCAGTTTTTAAACCACTGATTGAATCCCATGGTGCGGAACACCCTAGTCTCTCCTATGCCATAGATGGGCAGCACCTCCGAGAAGGTTACCGTGCATGCTACTTTACTAAGGCCCCTCCCCAATTCCAAAAACTCTTCCTGCACTTCTCTAATCCCTTTCTTAGCCAGGTCATTTGTCCCTAGGTGGATAATGACATCCAGCTCCCTCCCCTGTGCAGCTGCTCTTGCAATCCTGAGGATTCGCTCCCTGTCCCTCCAAGCCATGGTGCCAGGCAGGCACCTTACCTCCCTCTCCCCTTCCTCCCCCAGTTCTACCTTCCTAACAATGGAGTCCACCACCAGGAGTTGTTTTCTTCCCTGCAGGGTCCCCTGCCACCCTCCTGTGGGTCTCCTTGTGGAGGTTCCAACAATCCTCCTTGGTCTCCACACTGCGGGTGCCTCCATAGAGGAACCACACTTTGCCAGAATGGCATAGGAATTGTGGAGAGGTACAACTGGAGGGATGCACCTCTGTTCCACCACCCTCACCCTCCCTGAGCCCACTGTGGTCCAACCGCTCCTCTTTCTTGGCAAACTCTGAGGCAACGGCAGTGGCACTGGTGGTCCCTGGATGGAAGAGGAGGTCCCACAAATCCTGGCCAACTCAGCCTGGAGATGAGCAACCTCCTCCCTCAGCCCAGATAGGTGCCTGCAGATGGGACAACACCGCATCCTCCAGAACGTCTCCCAGAAGGTTGCTGCTCCACAGCCACTGCACTGCACCACTCCAATCATGTCTTTTTTTTGGCCCCTTAACTGTTTGCAATCCTTACTCTTTCCTCTGTTTTTTTTTTCTGTCTCTCTCCTTACTTTCTGCCTGTGTGCCCTTTAAGCTCCTGATTGTCCTGTTCTGAGACAAGAATATCCTATATTTCTCAGTAGACCACTTACTTGCTCAGATGCAGACCTCCAGCAGCTAGAGGGGGCCGGAGAGCTACTCTTGCCCTTCTAGGATGGTGGGTCTTTGGTGGTTCTTTGATCACTCACTTCCTACTCCCAAACAGGAAGTTCATGTTGTCAGTCAAATCCTGTGCCTATAAAAATAGAACTAGCTTTGGCTGGGGGGTGGAGGGGAGGGAAGGAGGGCACTATAGTCCCAGTACAGAAGTTCAGTCACACAGCAGTCCTTTCTCCTGGTGTCTTCTTCCAAGGAGGAAGGGCGATGGAGGGAGAACAAGTGTTTTGAAGAGAGTAAAAGGAGCAGAGGAATGAGGAGAGGGAGCTAAGGTAAGGGTAAATGGAGGCAAGTTGTAATTTGGTGATAAAGAAAGCACAATGGGAGAGGCATCTGTTATCAAGGGATGGGACAGGGATGAGTCAAGGGAGCAATGGTGGATATAAGGGGGACAGGTCAGAGGAATGCAATAGAAAAAGTGAATGAGGAGGTCCAGTCTGACAAGTGTGGACTCAGAAGCTGCACTGCAGACAATGTCACCGTAATTGAAGGTAGGGAAGATCATCTGTGAGATGATTTTCTGCAAAATGCATGCTTTACTCCTGTTCATAGCATTGAGTTTAGGGTGGAGCTTCTGGTGAATGGCATCCACATGCAAGGCTACAATGTTAAAAGTTTACCAAGACTAACCCTTGGTAGTAAATATAGATTTTATCACATTTCTTATACATCTTTCTTACATTGTTCAAATGTTTACAGCGGTGCACCTGATTTGTAGCCAGAATAAAAATCAATTAGTTATACTGTAGTACCAGTGCTCTTCCCACAAAACTGCCTGAAAGCCTACAGTTCATTCAAGTCAATTCAGTTTTCTTACTTGGTTTTCATTCCATCATTTTAACATTTATAGAGTCTCTGGCTTCATATTTTAACTTTAAATTTTTTATCTTTTGGCATGGTAAAATGTAAAGATAGAAGGTGAATCCAAAGAGTAGTTTCCACACAAGAAAGAGACAGGGCAGTGGACCTCAGGTCATATTGCATGTTAAAATTTTAAGTGTAGTTTCCTGACTGATGAGTGGGTTACCTTGCAGTGAGTGGTCAGGTTGATCATGATTCAGCCAAATGATGAGACCAATAGCCCCTTTAAATGTTAAAATGATGAAATGAAAACCAAGTAAGACAACTGGATTGACTTGAATAAATTGTAGGCTTTAAAGAAACTTTGGAGACAGTAATGGCACTATAACTATTTGATCTTTATGCAAGGAGAAATCTAGGTGACAGTCCAGCCAGATCCCAATCTATTTAAAGGAGGAGACATCCTCAGTCACCACACTATCAAGGGAATGGACTAAGGAGAGGATGAGAGTCTTGCCAACTTCTTCCTGGTGTCAGATAACATAGTTACCATTTTCTTGGCATTGAGGGACAGTTGATTAGTCAGAAACCAGAGCTGGATGTTGCAGAAATCCAGCTGGAGCTGGGCAGCCAGTTCAGGACAGATGCAACAAGAAAACAGATCACCATGTCATCCACATACATCTGACTGGTCAAGGTGGTTCGGACATTTGAGATCATAGAATCACAGAATTGTGCTGGTAGAAAAAGACCATTCAGCCCATTGTGTCTGCCTGAGATAGCCCCCCTTCTCCCTTTTACCTCCCACCCCTCTGCCCTCTCTCCCCTCCATTCCCTAGTCCCAAGTAGTTATCCCATGCTCTTTTGAAATTCTCCACCATATCCACCTCCACCACTTGCTCTGGCAACCTGTTCCACAGTTGTACAACCCTCTTTGAGAAATAATGCCCCCTTACATCCCCCTTAAATCTGCCCCCTCCAACTTTTATGCATACCCTCTGGTGGTTTTGTATTCACTCAGCCTAAAGATGCTATCCACCTAACCTTGTTTATTCCCTTCATATACTTGAAGGTTTCCACCCTGTCATTCAAGAATATAGAGAAGAGGATCAGGACCATGACAGAACCTTGTGGCATGCCTGGGTAGATAGGAATGGGGGAGACTCTGTCTCCAATGCAGAGCTGCTTGAGACCTGCCCTTATGGTAGACTCTGTTGGTGTGTGGTTCTTGCTGTGAAACCCTTAAAGCAACAGCAATGTGAGCACTGCAACCTGATTGAAAGTCATTCCATAGATCAGGATTTTGCAGTGCCTGCTCTCTTGCCACCCCAAGGGTGTTGTGCTCTTTCCCTCCTACATCTCCAACCTGGAGGTGATTATTTTATTGAAGGGGTATGGGGCAAAGCCCCCCAAAAAACAGCCAGAGTGTTCCCCCGGTGCTTTTCTTCGACGGTGGTCGGGTGACACAATTGCCAGGTGAAATTGTTGCCGTTGGCATTGTGTTGTTGATGTAGTATTGGTCAACAATATTGACGTCGAACCGACATGTTGGAACCGACTCTGTCTACGATGCTGACAGCTTAGGATCTGCCCTCTTAGTATGGTTGGAACCAAATAATGTAACAGAGGGGTCAGAGAGCCTTGCTCCTTCAAACTTCTCCAGTAGAAAGGGATGTGCAACAGTGCTGAAAGCCTTAGCCAGACTGATAAAGATTGTGGAAATAATCAGACCCTGGTTCATCCTGGATAGAATTGAATCAGTGAACCAGAACTTCGGTAGAAGATGGAGGTGTAGTAGGACTTCCAGACCTTGGACAAGAAGGGGATAAAGAAGGAAGAGGAGCTGAGTATGGCAAAGATCTGTGAGAAGACTATGTGTTCCTGTAGCTTGGTCAGGTTGGGGAGAGGGGAGATCACATGATAGACAGAGAGCTGACACTTGATGCTCAGGTGACGGCTGTTGTCTGGATTGATTTTTACCATCTCCATAATATTACCCGAATTAGATCCCTTATGCCCCCTGGTGATCTGGCCTCATTACTACATGCATTTTTCACATTGAAGCTTGACTGCTGTAACACACTCTTCCTCAGGGTCAGAGGAGGTATGATGCAGTTCCTGCAGCTGTTGCAGAATGCTGCAGCCAAGCTATTGATGGACCTTCCAAGATCCAGTCATATTACACTGGTGCTGCATGAACTGCATTAGCTGCCAGTGCACTGGCGCATCTCCTTTAAAATAGGTCTTTTGACCTATAAAACCCTGCACTGGCTTGGGCTGGTTACCTGAAGGAGCTTATGCATCGCTACAGCCTGAGTCGCTCTCTCCTATCTGCAGGGAAAGCCCTCCTGGAGGTCCCCAGAGCAAGGCAAAAATCTTCCAGGGATCGGGCATTGGAAGTGGCCACCCCAATCCTATGGAAGTCTTTGCAGGGGCACCTCCAGGAGGTGCCATCTGTGAGGATTTTTAAAAGAAATCTAAAATCCTTCCTTTTCCAACAGGCCTTTGGGGACTGAAAAATAAATATGTAATGTGATAAGCAGTTTATGGTTCAACTGATAGGAGTTTTAATTAGTGTTATTCATTGTTATATTCTATTTATTTTTAGAAAATGTCTTGGTAATTTTCTCTATTCTGATTAGCAGAAACAGCTGTCAGAGTGGGTGGGTATTTTTAAATAGATTCAGCTGAGAAGTAGTGCCAGCTCTTGCCAGAAAAGGGAGCCCAGTCACCCAAAGGAATCATGCTGCCACACAGACTCACCTGGCAAAACCAGCGCGAAGTGCAGCAGGCATAAAGAAGCAGCTCGAACAATCCCAGGGAACCAGACACTCCTCACAGCCAAAGCAGCCTCATGAAAAGAAAATTAATGTTACATGTTAATGTCTCATTTCACATTATTTTTGCTGCAAATTAAAACTATAACAGTGCTCCTCTGTGAACTGAAAACATTTACACAACTCCCATGCCACTCGCACCTCCGGCTGTGCAGTTCCTGCTTTTATGTCACAGGGTCGCTCTGCACACAGTGTCACATGTGTAGTAATAGCCCCTACTCCCAAATGAAAAAACAAATAAAAAGACTCTACCAAGGACAGCAGAAACTGTTTTTTTATTTCATCTTAGTAAAATGACAATAAAAAGAGACTGGGAGTGGAGGCTACAGGAAAATCTATATATTGTTCCTGAGCTGCTGTTGGTGGGGGGAGGGGATAAGTCGAACAGAATGGCCCTGTGGTGGTGGGGGGAGCAACAGGAGATGTAACAGCAGCAATAAAGGGACTACTTTACGACAAAGAGACATAAAGATCATTCTTTCCCTAAATTTCAAAAATGCTTTTTTACATTTTTGAAACACCATCTAAAAATTCCACAGTTTTCTAAGTGCAATAATACCCTCCTGGGTGGGTAGTACTGGGGAATATCAGACCTCAAAGGAGCTATAAGGCCTCCTGCCTGTGTCGTCAAGCCTAATCACACCTCTGGGTGGTCCGGTATTCCCCAATATCGCCCACCCTGTCGAGTATTATTGCTTATGTTTTGTTTGTTTTTTTGTACATACCTTTGCTGTTTGGCCATTTTATACTCTTTATGGGTGCCCTGAGCCTACAGGGAAGGTCACCCAAAAGAAATAAAATCTACTACTACTGTACCACCATCAGAGAAGTAGGACAAGGGCACTGTGGTTAGCCAGTTTGCATGAAACACACTTGCCGAAAATATTCTGCTCTTGTGCTTGTGTGCAAGTTTTATATATGTATACAGTATATATGTAAATATATATGTAACCTCCTTGCAAATGGGGGTTCCGGAAAGCTTTCTTGGAGCTCATTTCCATGCTCCATGCCTGGTTGGTGATCGGCATAAAGCCATTTAAATGGGTAGCCAGTGAGCGCTTTTAAAGCCTCCGTATGCTGTCTCTTTAAGGGCTGCCTATTGCAGTCGTAATTAACTGAAATGGGGGGGGCTGTGTGGTTGTATGCCCGAGTCCCACCTGGGACGCTGAAAAATAGCTCCCTTCTGCCATCGCTAGTGGTGCAGAGGGAGCTCTGCTGGAGGATGTGATTGTTTGCTTGAAATAACGTAAAATAATAATGATAATGTAGTTGTTCTAACCTGCCTTCCTTTGCAGTAAAGACTGTTTCAATTGTCTCCTCCATTTTGGTCCAGAACTGCTGAATTGGACCAATCAGTACCTCGGGACTCTGGAGAGCTATCTGACCAATGGAGGAACTGCTTGTATTTGGGAAAGGCATTATGGGCTATGGCACTTTTTCGCACCACTGAGGGGCAAAAATTGGTTGACTGACAGGTATGTCAGCCAATAGAATTGGGTAGCGCCTGAATTGTAAGGAGATCCCCATGCTGAGAAGGGGCAGATGCATTGTGGCTGAGGAGAAGAGAGGAGCTCTGTGCTTCTGCGCTGGAGTAGTGTTCGCATGGGAAGCACGGGAAGGCCTGAGGTGGCCGGTTTTGCTTTCAAAGTAAATCAGACTAAATCCGCCGGCGTGCGGTCGGAGGAGGCTGGTGCCAGCCCAGCTACCTACCAGGCTCAACCTGAGAGGACTGGTGATTCTGCTGAATCGCGCTCGGTCCACCCATGATGTTGAAGCTGCTGTTTACTGCCTGAGTCTGCAGCAAGTTTGCATGGGGCCTAGAAGCAGTTGTCTGGTATGGTACCCCTCTGTTGTGTGCCATATAAATGTGTGAGGAGGCTGGTGAAATTCAGGCTCATCCCTGCCAGGGGTGAAGGAACCGTTGTTGCTGGAGTTGTGAGTACTGAATCAGGGTAGCTCCCTGCCAAGTGTGTAAAGAGTGGTTTCAAGTTGTACTGTTATACTGCTGCCTGCCAAATTGAACTGTCTTCCCAATCTGACCTTTTCAGGATTGTCACGCTATCTGTGTCAAGGACCCCAACCAGCTGCCACGGTGGACTAGCCATTAGGGCTTGGGTACCCAGGGACAGTAAATATTAGGTCCAGGCCTGTGCACAGAGCCCTAGGTAGATAATTATAGTGATAAGCCAATTAACTCAATTTCCCCCCCTCTCCTTGTTGTTTGCCCCTTTAATAAATCAGATTGTTGTGTTGTAACTACATCCTGGCTGGTTTGTGCATCCCTGGTGAACTGCTGCATAGTGACTGTGTTATAACTGTACCTTACTTTACAGGGGGTCCCTGGAGTGAGCCAAGAGATACTACTCGGGGGGTAAGTGTACTGGTGAAAAGAATTGTGAGCCACTAAGGGGACAAAAGGGGGGGTTGCAGTAACCCAGAGGGCTATGACCGAGGCAATCTCGACAGTATTAACCCCGACCTCTGGGTGGAGGCACCCGTCAATGGATCTGGGCCCCTCACCCTGTCTCAGTGGAGGCAGGCAGGAGTAGTAGCCCTAAGGGTAGCACCCTCTGGGGGTTACAAATTGGAGGCACTGCTGAGATCAGTGTCCCCTAGTGGCCAAGTGAGGAAGTGCATAAGAAATGGAAAAACTGGAAGGGGATATGTTGGGAAAAATTAAGTTGGGGCCTATCAAGACAATGGTACACAGACTGTTGGGGTGGGGTGGGGTGAAGCTGAAGAGCTGGACTCCCAAAAAACTGTATTACTGTTAGATGTGCCCCTGGGAACCCCAACAGCGGACATCATTTCCGCAGCAGAGCGAGTAAAATGTTTAGGCAAAGTGGAGGTGAAAGGGCGTATGGCTGACCTGCTCCACCAGACGTTGCAGGTGCTGCTCCTGTGTAGTGTGGCCATCAACCCCGAGAAGGTACCTCCAGCAATTTACCCGGAGGGTGCCTTACAGGGATGGAGGCTAATTCATATTCGGAGTGGGTCAGTCACTCCTGGAGGGCATCCCCAAACTAATAGTTTTAAAGAGAAGCTGCTTAAATTGCTGGCTGTGGAGGGGAGGACTACCCAAGAATTGCTGCATGCATTGGATTTGTCTAGTGATACTACTCCCCAGGTCTCCCCAGCCAACTCCCCCAGCCCTCCCAAGAGTTCTATTTTGGCTCCACTGCCCTTAGTGGTCCCTCCTATTCAGCTTGATTCCTATCACAGGCTGAAGCTTTTCTGGCACAGTGCCAGTGCCTCCAGGGAAGATGACCTGGAAGCTTGGATGGACTATGCCACCCCTTACTTCAGGAATGACAATGCTCTGAGGGGAGAAAGGAAGAGAATGATGGAGAGCCTCACGGGTCCCGTTAGAAGCCATTAGGTTTTTGCGGGCCACCAGTTTGGAAGCCACTGCCGCTGAGTACCTCTCTGCTTTAGAAGGGGTGTTTGGGAGTACCGAGACTGGGGAAGATTTGTTATGGAAGTTCAGGTCTGCCAAGCAGTGGAGAAATGAGAAGCTATCTGCCTTTGTCACTAGGGTGGAGCGGGCTTTGCAGAAGGCCTATAGGAAGGGGAGTCTCTGCCACGGCCTTGAATCAGGTCAGGTTGGAACATGTTATAAAGTTTGCTAGATTCTCTAGTGTAATACTGTTAAAACTTAAGTTACATGATCGACGGGCTACCCCGCCTGAATATTGTCAATTGATGAGGGAAATTAGAGAGGTGGAGACCGATGAAGAAGGGTGGGAGCCTTGTGTGGGGGCGGTGAACCCTAGTGGGACCCCTGAGCCTAGCACCCCTGAGGAAACCAGCCTGTCCAGAGGGTCTGAGGGATCCCCAGATTTTCCAGGTACTGTGGGAATGCGAGTTATTTCCTCTGACCCCCACGTAGAGAGTGAGTTGAGGGCCGAGGTCAGGAATTTATGGGAACTGGTGAGGGACTCGAAGCAATCTACTATGTACCCTGTTAGGTCTGGAGCCCCTGAGTCATGCAGAAACCAGAACCCAAGCCCAAGGGAGCCCCCTCAACCCTCTCAGGGCCCCCCACAGATAAGGTGCCCACTGCCAGATAGTGACCCCAGGGCCCCAAGTTCTGTTACCATTGCGGGGAAGATGGGCATTTTCAACCCGAGTGCCAGAGGCCAGAGAATTTAAGGAAAGTCAACAGCAGACTGATCACTTGGCATCGCCGGGCCCAGTCTAGGCCCCTCAGGAAAAGTTTTGTGACTCGGGCCCATGCTCAGCCAACTATCAATGCTGTGGCTCCCGACTGGTCTGATGTGGTTGGGCCTTCAATGGAGACCCCGGTGCGGGTAAATGGAATTCCCACCCGAGCTGTATTAGACAGTGGCTCTCAGGTAACCATCATGTTTCAGAACTGGTATCAGACACACTTACCTGAGGTGCCCCTGCAACCCTTGAATGGTCTACATGTGTGGGGGTTGAGCGACAAGGCATATCCATATTTGGGGTATATCCGAGTCTGGTTATCCTTCTCTGCATCTGTGGCTGGAATGGATGAGCAGGTGGAAACCTTAGCTTTAGTTTGCCCACCCACTGGACTGTATGATGGTGTGCCTTTGTTGATTGGGACGAATGCTCATATGTTCAGACGATTGGCTCAATTGTTTTCAGGAAAAACAAGCATTTCAGACCGGGCGAGCTTTAAGCATACCCGCTGTGATTCAAAAGGCCAGTGCAACTCAGAAGAAGGTTAGCTCGGAGGAACCTGAAGGCCCAGTGGGTGTGGTGTGGAAAAAGGATCCGGCACCAGTAATACTTGCTCCGAATGCCCAATGTGTCCTGCATGGAGAAATATGACTAAAAACAGATGTTAAGAATAAGTTGTTGATGTTGGATGTGCCTGGGGAGGGAAGATTACCTGAGTGACTGTTGGTCAAACCCAGCATCTTGCCAGTTAGGGCTCATTCTTATGTTAAGAGGGTGATGGTTCAAGTGCATAATGTGTCCGACAAAGAGATTCGAATAAGAGGGTCACCTTGGCAAGTGTACATTATGCAGATACTGCAGTACTACCAAACAGCAAGGGTTCCAGGACAGATGACAGTTACTCCTGACTTGTTTGATTTCGGTGACTCCCCGTTGCCAGCTGAATGGAAAAAAAGGATCAGTGAGAGGCTTGCCAAGAGGGACCAGGTTTTCTCCCTGAAAGAGTGGGATGTGGGATGTGTACAAGGGGCTGAGCGTCACATTCAGCTGCATGATGAAACGCCTTTCCGAGAGAGATACCATCGCCTGGCCCAAGCTGATATAGATGATGTAAGGCGGCATCTGCAAGAGATGTTGGCTGCTGGTGTAATACAGGAGTCCAGGAGCCCCTATGCCTCCCCCATAGTAGTAGTAAAGAAAAAGAATGAGGCAGTTTGGATGTGTGTAGACTATCGCACTTTGAATCAGTGGACCATTCCAGACCAGTATACCATGCAGCGCATACAGGACGCTTTGGAATGTTTGAATGGTAGTAAGTGGTTTTCTGTGTTGGATCTTTGCAGTGGGTACTACCAGATCCCGATGGCCCCAGACGACCGGGAGAAGACTGCATTCATTTGCGCCCTAGGTTTCTATGAGTTCATTCAGATGCCTCAAGGGATTTCGGGTGCCCCAGCCACCTTTCAGCGTCTGATGGAGCGGGCCGTGGGAGACATGAATCTGCTCGAGTGTCTGGTCTATCTAGATGACGTCATAGTGTTTGGCCACTCATTGGAAGAACACGAGCAATGATTATTCAAGGTTTTGGATCGGTTGGGGGATTTCGGCCTCAAGCTGTCTATCGACAAGTGTCAATTCTTCCAGACTTCTGTGAAATACGTGGCCACATTGTGTCCACTGAGGGCATAGAGACTGACCCTAGCAAAGTGGAGGCTTTGACCACTTGGCCTCAGCCCAGGAATTTGAAAGAGCTGCAACGGTTCCTGGGGTTTTGTGGATATTATAGGCGGTTTGTTAAGGACTATTCTCGAGTGATTTAACCCCTCCTCAACATCACTCAGGGGTATCCTACGCACAAAAAGTATAAGAAGGTTGTGCGCTCTGAGACGGAGAAGTATTTCCGGCCGAATGATGTGTTTGGGGATCGTTGGACTGCTGAGTGTGAGGAAGCTTACTATGACATCATATATCAACTTACCCATGCCCCAGTTTTGGTCTATGCTGACCCAGCCAAGCCCTACATTTTCCATACTGATGCCAGTCTACAAGGATTGGGGGCTGTGTTATATCAGGAGCACTCGAATGGTCTGAGACCAGTAGCTTTTGCCAGCAGAAGTCTGAGTCCTTCAGAAAAAAATTATCCAGTGCACAAACTAGAGTTCCTGGCCCTGAAGTGGGCCATTGTTGATCAGTTTCATGACTATTTGTATGGCGCCAAGATATTGGTAAAGACTGATAACAATTCTCTGACGTATGCACAGACCTCTGCCAAGTTGGATGCCACTGGCCATAGGTGGCTTTCTGCCTTGGCCACCTACGACTATGCTGTTGAGTACAGAGTGGGCCTAAACCATATAGATGCAGATGCTCTTTCTCTGAGGCCTATGCCACAAACTGATTGGGTCAGGTTGTCAGACCCTGACATAAGAGCCCTCTGCCAGAAATTTGACAAGGAGGAACAGGTGTCTCCTGATGCTGTGGACTGTATGGTGGATTGCTTGGGGCCATCCGAAAACTGCATACCTGCTGCCTACTGTCATTTCTCTGCATTAGACACTAGCTCACTGCCCCAATTCAACAATGATAGTCTCCAACAGGCTCAATCCTGTGACTTTATGATAAAAACGGCTGTGGAGGCTTTGCAGGCCGGGAGGGACGTGTCCAAGTTACGTTCCACTGATCTGAGGACTGCCTTGTTATATAAAGAAGGGCCCAAATTAAAGCTGATTAACCAACTACTATACAGAGAAACTGTGGATAAGGAGGGCCGGGTAGACAAACAACAACTGGTGCTGCCCTCAGCTTTTAGAGAACAGGTCTTAAGGTCCTTGCATAATCAAATGGGACATCTAGGCATAGACCGAACACTTGATCTAGTACGGACTCGATTTTACTGGCCAAAAATGAGTACAGATATAGAGCAATATGTCAAGACCTGTAGCCGTTGTTTGCAAAGGAAAGCTCTACCCTAGAGAGCTGCTCCCATGGTCAACAACATTACCACTAGTGCCCCTATGGAACTGGTCTGTATTGATTTCTTGAGTCTAGAACCAGATCTGAAAAGTGTCAGTATCATATTGGTGGTCACTGATCATTTTACCCGGTATGCACAGGCTTTCCCTACTAAGGATCAGAAAGCAACCACGGTGGCTAAGATACTTGTCAAAAACCTTTTCGTCCACTATGGGGCCCCCCAGCGGATCCACTCCGACCAGGGAAGGGACTTTGAGAGCCGCTTGATTAAAGAGATGCTGTCTTTGTGGGGGTACGAAAGTCAAGAACCACCCCCTACCATCCTCAGGAAGATCCCCAGCCTGAAAGGTTTAACCGTACATTGCTTGACATGTTGGGCACATTGCAACCCAAAGACAAACCGAGATGGAGCCAGCAAGATTAGCACCCTGGTCCATGCTTATAATTGTACAAAAAGTGATGCCACAGGATTTTCCCCGTATAGATTGATGTTTGGGAGAGAGGCTAGACTGCCCGTGGATGTGTGTTTTGGAGTTTCCCCTGATGGGGTGCAAGCAGAAGATCATCTACAATATGTACAGAAGCTGAAGGCCCAGTTAAACCATGCTTATCAGTTGTCCCAGACCATGGCTGCCAAACGAAACTTGGCCAATAAGGAGAGGTATGACAAGAGAGTGAAGGCAATGGAATTAAAAGAAGGGGATAGAGTGTTACTGAGGAATCTGGGACTGCATGGAAAACATAAAATTGCTGACAGATGGCATCACCTCCCCCACATTGTTGTGGGAAAACTGGCAGATTTGCCTGTATATAAAGTGCAGCCTGAAAACAATTCCAAAGATGTGAAAACTATACACAGAAATCATCTGCTGCCAATCGGGCAAATTCTGATAGAAGCTGAACTTCCAAATGCCCCCCCCTACATAGAAACATAGAAGTTGACGGCAGATAAGGACAACAAGGCCCATCCAGTCTGCCCATTTCTTTTTCTACCTTATAAATGTGCCATCGGCCTTTGCTCTGTCAGTGGCCTATCTATTCATACTCATTTGTATTGCTCCCTTATGCCTATCCCATGCCTGTTTGAAGCCCTGCACTGTATTCATAGCCACCACTTCTGGAGGTAGGCCATTCCATGTATCCACCACCCTTTCTGTGAAAAATTTTCCTCACATTCCCCTTAATCGACCCCCTCTAATCTCATACTGTGTCCTCTTGTCCTGCTATTTTTCTTATATTTAAACATGTTAGACTCTTTCACCTTGTTAATGCCCTTAAGGTGTTTGAATGCCTCGATCATATCACCTCTCTCCTCCTTTGCTCAAGGGTACATATTGAGCTCTGTTAATCTGTCCTCATATGTCTTCTGATGCAGTCCCTGCACCATTTGGTTGCCCTTCTCTGGACTGCCTCAATTTGGTTAATGTCCTTGTGAAGCTGTGGCCTCCAATACTGCACGCAGTACTCCAGATGGGGCCTAACCAGTGTCTTGTAAAGAGGAATTATTACCTCCCTCTTACGACTTGTGATACCCCTACTAATACACCCTAACACCCCCCTAGCCTTACCTACTGCTTTAGAGGTCTGCTTGGATGATTTCAGGTCATCAGTGATGATGATGCCCAAGTGTCTTTCTTCCTGTGTGACTGCTAGCAACTCCTCTCCCAGCGTATAAGTGGCTTCAGGGTTTCTCTTACCTATGTGCATGATCTTGCACTTCTTTGCATTAAATCCCAGTTGCCACTCTTCTGACCATTTTTCTAGTTTATCCAGATCTCTTCTCATTCTGCCCACCCCATCTGGATCATCTACTCTGTTGCAGATCTTGGTGTCATCTGCAAACAGACAAGCCTTACCCTCTAGTCCATCTGCAAGGTTACTAATGAAGATGTTGAAGAGAACTGGCCCAGGACTGATCCCAGAGGTACCCACTTGTGACTTGCATCTCTTCTGACTGTATACCATTTACCACCACTCTCTGTTTCTGCCCGTCAACCAGTTTGCCACCCAGTTGACCAACTTCTGACCCACCCGAGCCTACCCAGCTTATTTATCAATCTATGTGGAACAGTGTCAAAAGCTTTGCTGAAGTCAAGGTAGCGACATCAACTGCTCCCCTTGGTCCACCACTCTGGTTACCCAGTCAAAGAAATCTATGAGATTAGTTTGACAGGACCTTCCTTTGTAAACCCATGCTGTCTTGGATCCTGTGCCCTATGGATTCCAGGTGTTGCACTATCCTTTCCTTAAGGAGTGCCTCCATAATCTTGCCCACTACTGAGGTAAGACTGACCGGTCTGTAGTTCCCCGCCTCCTCCCTGCTACCATTCTTGTGGATTGGGATCACATGAGCCCTTCTCCAGTCTTCTGGGACCTCTCCTGTGGTCAGAGACTCACTAAACAATTCTGCTAATGGCTCTGCTAGTTCCTCCTTTAGCTCCTTAAGTACCCTGGGATGTATGCCATCAGGTCCCATTGCCTTATCCACCCTGAGCTTAGCAAGCTCTTGTAGGACCCTTTCTTTTGTGAAGGAAGTAGTGCTCACCTCCCTCCCCCCTGTGTCCATGGTGCTGAGCTGTGGGCCCTGCCCTACCTTCTCTTCAGTAAATACTGAGCAAAAGTATCTATTTAGGATAGATGCTTTTACATGGTCCTCCTCCTCACATGCTCCCTTTTCTCCATTAAGCTTTGCAATACCCCCTCTGGACTTTCTCTTTTCACTAATGTATCTATAGAAAGTCTTGTCACCTTCTTTTACTGTTCGTGCTAGTGTTTCCTCAGTTTGGGACTTTGACTGACTTACTGCCTTCCCTGCTTCCCTTAGGGCAGTTTGGTATGCCTCCCTATCTTCATCCCGCTGTGTTCCCTTATATTTCCTGAAGGCCAGCCTTTTGGTTCTGACCTTTTCTGCTACTGTATTTGAGAACCAAAGTGGTTTCCTTCTTCTTTTGCACTTCCTTTTCTGTCTAGCACAACGTGATGTTGCTTCAAGTATTGCATCCTTAATGCTTGTCCACTTTGCCCGTACCCCCTCACCTGTGTTTCTGTTGGCCATCTTATCAAAGTCAGCTCCTCTGAAGTCCCATATTTTTGCCTTGGAATGGGATGATTTAGATGCAGTAGCCAAATTGAACCATACCATGTGATGGTCACTGGCCCCCAGGTGACCTTCTACCTGGAGATCTGTTATCTCTTCCCTGTTAGTCAGTATTAGATCTAGGATAGCCCTGTCTCTTGTGGGTTGTTGTACCAGTTGTTTGAGGCCCTCCCCCTGCAGGGAATCCACTATGTGTCTAGTTCTGGCAGATGTTCCTGCTGGTATTGACCAATCTGTATCTGGCATGTTGAAGTCTCCCATTATCAGAACCTCCCCTTTAGCTGTCATGTTTTGTATATCTTCTAACAGTACTGTGTCTATGTCCTCCCCCTGGTCTGGGGGTCTGTAGAAAACCCCAGTTCTTATAGCTGTCCCATTTCCTGTTTCCAGGGTGACCCACAGTTCTTCTGGCTCCTTATGTGTATTCTGAATTTCTGTAGCTTTGATATTTTCATTGACATACAGGGCCACTCCTACCTCCCTTTTTGCACCTTGGACTCTTCTGAACAATACATAGCCAGGTACTGAAGTCTCCCAAGTGTGGTTACTGGTAAACCACGTCTCACTAATTGCTACTATGTCCAGTTTAGCCTCTGACATTATTGCCTGCAGGTCTGGGATCTTATTTCCCAGGCTGTGAGCATTTGTGTACATGATTTTCCATTGGCCAGATTTCGGTGTGTTAGTTGTTGGGTGAGGTTTGGCATTACCCCTGTGCGTCGTATGGGGAGACAAACCTTTTTTCTTACCTGGTGATGCAAATGAACTGCAAACATGCTGAATCCCTGTTTGACCACTAGCTGAGGGGGGAAGGGTGTTTTTCCCATTCGGCCTATGACTAGATCTGCTGCCAGAAAAAGAACCAAACCCGGTGATTCTTCAGCAAGCCCACCAAGAGGACCTTGCCCAAACCCTGAAGAAGGAAATTATCAACCATCGGTGTCAGAAGACGACGAAGATCATATTGAATACTATTCCTCTTATGAACTGAGTCAGTTATTTCAGAGCAATCCCCTTGTTAACTAGGGAGATGAGGTTGGGCCTTCTGGACTGTTTGAGCCCCCTACTTTGTCTCCGGAACCAATACCTCCAGAGGATGAGCTGGGTGGCAGCCAAGCCCACGGGGTGGGGTCCTTGAGCCTGGCTGAGCTGTCTGGCCTGGCTGAATTATCTGACTTTTCAGAAGAAGAGAGTGAGATGAGGGAACAAGCCAGTGATATGCCAGAACTGGAAGAATATTTTGAATGCCCTGATGGTGCCTCACTAGTATCTAGACAGCCCTCAGCTGAGCCCAGTGGGGTGGGTCCTGGGATAGAAAGTCAGGCCCCAATAGTACTATGAGCACTGGGCCCTTTTCCCCTGTAGAAATTCCCGTTGCTAATGTCAATGAAACTCAATTGGAATCAGGGCCTGTTTTAGGAGCTCTCGAGACCCCTAGGCACTCCAGCCGGGAAGTACGGCCAGTAATAAAGTTGAGTTATGAGTCTCTGGGTCAGCCAGTGGACTTGCCCTTAAATGTGGTCCACAAAGGGGTGTATGTGTCCCTGAGTTCCTTGCCTAAGTTAGCCTTGGGGGATAACTCCAGGTTGTTAGTATTGCCCTTTGAGTGTGGTGCCCCTGCTTCAGGTAACCCACCAGTAACTGAAAGGGAGGGGTTCCCCCAGTCCCGGTGTCATGAGCAGGAACTAATGACCTGATTTAAAAAAGGGAACAAGAGTTTGTGTGTATAATGTTGTATAAACCATAGTACACTGTGAATCTAATATTCATGTATATAATGCAAAGTGTGATATGGTGTTAACTAAGATATTTGCCTTAAAGTGATTCAAGGGTAACTACTTGATGAGGACGCCAAGTTTTTCCAGGCCAGGGAGGGTGTAACCCCCTTGCAAATGGGGGTTCCGGAAAGCTTTTTCGGAGCTCATTTCCATGCTCCATGCCTGGTTGGTGATCGGCATAAAGCCATTTAAATGGGTAGCCAGTGAGCGCTTTTAAAGCCTCTGTATGCTGTCTCTTTAAGGGTTGCCTGTTGCAGTCGTAATTAACTGAAATGGTGGGGCTGTATGGCTGTATGCCCGAGTCCCGCCTGGGACGCTGAAAAATAGCTCCCTTCTGCCATCACTAGTGGTGCAGAGGGAGCTCTGCTGGAGGATGTGATTGTTTGCTTGAAATAACGTAAAATAATAATGATAATGTAGTTGTTCTAACCTGCCTTCCTTTGCAGTAAAGACTGTTTCGATTGTCTCCTCCATTTTGGTCCAGAACTGCTGAATTGGACCAATCAGTACCTCGGGACTCTGGAGAGCTATCTGACCAATGGAGGAACTGCTTGTAAGTTGGGAAAGGCATTATGGGCTGCGGCGCTTTTTTGCACCACTGAGGGGCAAAAATTGGTTGACTGACAGGTATGCCAGTCAATAGAATCGGGTAGCACCCAAATTGTAAGGAGAGCCCCATGCTGAGAAGGGGCAGATGCATTGTGGCTGAGGAGAAGAGAGGAGCTCTGTGCTTCTGCGCTGGAGTAGTGTTCGCGTGGGAAGTGCGTGAAGGCCTGAGGCGGCTGTTTTTGCTTTCAAAATAAACCGGACTAAATCCGCTGGTGTGCGGTCGGAGGAGGCTGGTGCCAGCCCAGCTACCTACCAGGCTCAACCTGAGAGGATTGGAGAATCTGCTGAATCACGCTTGGTCCACCCATGATGTTGAAGCTGCCGTTTACTGCCTGAGTCTGCTGCAAGTTTGCGTGGGGCCTAGAAGCAGCTGTCTGGTATGGTACCCCTCTGTTGTGTGCCATATAAATGTGTGAGGCGGCTGGTGAAATTCAGGCTCAGCCCAACCAGTGGTGAAGGAACCGTTGTTGCTGGAGTTGTGAGTACTGAATCAGGGTAGCTCCCTGCCAAGTGTGTAAAGAGTGGTTTCAAGTTGTGCTGTTATACTGCTGCCTGCCAAATTGAACTGTCTTCCCAATCTGACCTTTTCAGGATTGTCACGCTATCTGTTTTAAGGGCCCCAACCAGCTGCCACGGTGGACTAGCCATTAGGGCCTGGGTACCCAGGGACAGTAAATATTAGGTCCAGGCCTGTGCACAGAGCCCTAGGTAGATAATTATAGTGAAAAGCCAATTAACTTGATTTCCCCCCCTCTTCTTGTTGTTTGCCCCTTTAATAAATCAGATTGTTGTGTTGTAACTACATCCTGGCTGGTTTGTGCATCCCTGGTGAACTGCTGCATAGTGACTGTGATATAACTGTACCTTACTTTACAGGGGGTCCCCGGAGTGAGCTGAGAGATACTACTTGGGGGGTAAGTCTACTGGTGAAAAGAATTGTTGGTACCCAGTGTGAGCCACTAAGGGGACAAAAGGGGGGTTGCAGTAACCCAGAGGGCTGTGACTGAGGCAATTTCGACAGTATTAACCTGAACTCTGGGTGGAGGCACCCGTCAACGGATCTGGGCCCCTCACCCTGTCTCAGTGGAGGCAGGCAGGGGTAGTAGCCCTAAGGGTAGTGCACCCTGGGGGTTACACACATATATATATTGCTCTCGCTATTGTCTTTCTTTTATTTTCTGGAATTGACTGACTAATGATATGGAAACCTGGCAAGGGTTAATTGGAGCTGTAGCCTTCCCTCATAGCATGGCGAGAACTACAATATTTAAAACTGGTGGGTTTTTGGCACTAAGAGTGCTGCCTGAGTTTATTACAAGAAGGGGGAGAGCATTTTGACAGCCTGGTAAGCAGCAAAGCTACAGTGTATACTTGTAGTTTCAATTTAAAAATTGCATGAAATAGCACTTAACAGTTGGAGGTAGCCACTTCTGAGTGCTTTATTATTTAATCTCGGGCCCCTAGTGAGCAATGCTGAGTAGAAGAAGGAGAAGGTCACTGTGGTTAGCCAGTTTTTGTGAAACACCCTTACCTCAAAATATTCCACTCGTGTGTCATTGTGTATATTAGATAAAGAAACTATAAAAACAAACAAACAAACACAAACAAAGAAACACATAGGCCCAGATATTCAGACTGTGCCAGGCTGTGGCGCAAGCCTAGGCACAGCGCAACTTGGCTGCGCAGGGGCGTTGACTGGGCGATATTCAACGGAGCTGTGCCATGGCACAGCATCATTGAATATCGCACCCTGGCCACCTGTAGTGTACATGGCGCAGTGGCACTGTGCCACCGTAGGTAGCAAGAGTGGAGCAGGGGGATGCGCTAGTGCAAGTTCCGTTGTGCTATGTGTAACAACCACATTATTCAAAAGAGCACATGCAAATGGGGCCATAATGTATGCAAGGTGCAAATGGGGCCACTTCCATGTCATTATGGCCCCATTTGCATGCAGGTGCGCCAATCCCCGGCGACTTGCCGCCCGGTGACTGACGCCCCCTGCACAGTGCGGCAATATGCCCCACAGCCCGATGGCAGGCTTCAGTATATATAAATCACGTCCCATTTCCCTGGTGGTCCAGTGGACCCCTGTCAGTCCGATCACGGGCATCTTACAATTACAATGACGTCCAATATCCCTGGTGGTCCAGTGGACCGCTGTCAGCCCAATCTTGGGCATTTGTAATAATAGATTAAAGTCCAATATCCCTGGTGGTCCAGTGGACTGCTCGCAGCCCGATCACGGGCATTTGTATGAAAAAAAATGAAGTCCAATGTCCCTGGTGGTCCAGCGGTACCCCCCCTCCCCACCTGCCCACTGAGCAACACCGCCCCGCTCCCCCCGGTCAGCAGCGGGCGGCAGCACCCCACCCACCTGCCGCCACCCACCGACTGACACTGTAGTTAGGGCTGTACGCCCATTGGTCCACAGTGTGAGCCAATAGGCATGCAGCCTGTACGTTACATTACACATTCCAGATATGGAATAGATCCATTCTACATATCTGGACTGTGTAGTACAGTATGAGCTGCATGCCCATTGGCTCACGCCAGGACCAATGAGCGACAGCCCTACCTACGGTCTCAGTCAGAGGGCAACGGGCGGCAGGTGGGTGGGTGCTGCCGCCTGCTGCTGACCGGGGGAGGGGTGGGGCTTAGTGGGCGGTGTGGAGGGGGGTACCACTGACCACCGGGATATTGGACTTCATTTTTTCATACAAATGCCCGCGGATTGCTGCGAGCCGGTCCACTGGACCACCAGGGATATTGACATCACAAATGCTCGCGATCAGGCTGCGAGCGGTCCACTGGACCACCAGGGCTATTGGATTACATTTTCATCACAAATGCCCGCGATCGGGCTAACAGCAGTCCACTGGACCACCAGAGATATAGGACATGATGTATGTTTACAAATGCACGCGATCGGGCTGACAGCAGTCCACTGGACCACCAGGGATATTGGATGTTATTATTCTGAACAGATGCCCGCGATTGGGCATGGGGGGGTGCGCGGCCACAGAGGTGCAGCCGGAGCTCGGGTGGCCACCCACAGGTGGCAGCTGCCGTGTTGCGCCCTGCAATATGGCAGCTCACCTGTGGGTGGCCAGCCGTTGTTTCTTTTTTTTTTTTTAGCTCACCTGTGTGCGGCACAAGTAGGGTTTGAGCATGCATGGACTCAGCACATCCCGGGCTGAATATCAGAATGTGCAAAGTATGCATGGGCACGCCCCCTTACCTGCGCCGCATACATTACTGATGTGCTCTGATGCATTGGGATTTGTGCCAGGCAAAATCCCTGTTTGAATATCGTGCCGGAGCGCATTAGTGGGTTGCACATGGTACAACACTGTTGCTCCATGATCAACCCTTTTGAATATCTGGGCCATACCGTATATCTCTCTGTTGTCTGTCTTTTAATTCCTGGGCTTGAGTAACTGTTGCTACAGAAGCCTGCCATGGTTCTATGGGAGCTGTAGCCTTCCCTCATAGTATGGAGGAAACTACAATATTTTAAAACCTGTGTGCTTTGCAGCAATAAGACTGCTATCTGATTTTATTATATGCAGGGGGAGAGTGTTTTAACATGGTAAGTGGCCAAGCTGTGTTCTCATACTTTTAATTTATAATTTGTGTGAACTAGCTCTTAGCACTTGGAGGTAGCCACTTCCAGATGCTGTACTATTTAACCTCAGCCACTAGCAAGCAGTGTTGAGTGCAAGTGGAGGTGAAGCACCAGCAGAGGATGTGTGTTTGCTTGTGTCAACTAAGGCAGACAGGTAGGCAGTTACCCCTCTTTGACCACAGCTTTATACACTAAACTCCAAGGTGAGACTTCCAGTATACTGATTTATAAACATGGATGGAACTGTGGAAATTCTAAAAATGCTCAGTAGTTAGGGGAAGTTTGTGAAAGGGATCAAATGCCTAATGTTCACCCCTGCACCACGCTACGAAATAACTGAGGACTTCCACTGCAGCAAATATATTGCATTCTCTGAACTCGTCAAAGAATTACAAGTTCTGAAGTGTGAGATTACCAGTTGGTTTATTGATTTATTTATTCATTTATTTTATTTATTTAAGGGACTCAGATACACCTTTGAGCCAAAGGTTCCATGTCAGGTTACTTGAAACACTAGGACAGGCAGTGGTGTCATGCAAAACAGAAATAAACATAGCAGACGGAGGGCTTTGTCAATTAACCAAAACATCACAATTGTGCAAATCACTTTAGTTTGTGGGCAATAATAAGTCTGATAAACAGTTAAACTCTAATACTGTTGTCAGGGAATCTAGGAATGAATCAAACAAATGAACAAGAGAAGAAAGAAAGGAAGAGGGAACATATGAAGGGACAGACCATGTGGCTAAAAAGATCTAAAGGAGAAATCACAAGAAATGGCTCAGAGGAGGGTGTTTTAAAAAAGAAAAGCTCTGAACCTGCAAGTCAGTTTTCCTAATAGAAGTCAGTTTTTTAGTACTAGTTAAAATTCAGTTATCGTTCCATCTATACTGGTCTTTTAGAAATCTCAGTGGATATTTTTGCTTTACAGTCAGGTCATAAGTACCATTTTAAAAGTGAATGATATAGTTTATGTCCTAAACAACCTCAGAGTTTGATAGTAGAAAATAACTGTAGTGTTCCGTCAATGGAAGTGTACAACAGGGACATACAGTAAACTACATCATACAGTTTTAAGCAGGTTCTTGCCAGCAGCATGTAAATCAAGAATGTCCACTAAGATAACTGGAATGCCAGGCTGGCTAGACCAATAACAGAATCTGAACCAGTGTTAAACAAGCATTTGTCAATGCCGAATGTTGTCTCGCTTACATTTGGCATTGGTAGTGCTGGAGTTAGAGATGCATAACAGGAATGACAGTGAAGTATTGAAGTGACGCCAACCCCACCCCCACCCTGTAGAGACAGACAGGCATTGGGATGTGCATTTGGGTTGTCAGCTATAATGCTCATGCCATTGTACCTCACCCTACCCTGTAGATACTGACAAGTGTTGTGGTGTGCTTTGGGGTCTTTGGGCATTATACTTACCCCATTCCATAAGGAAATATGCTGAGGTGGGTGCAGTATAGAAGAATGGGGTGAACTTTGTGGTCTAACAGTGCAAAGCACACCACAATGCCTGTCACTGGCTGCAGGGTGGGGGTGGGGATGGAATGTTGTGAGCATTACAACCGATGATCCCAAGTCACACCCCTGATGCCTGTCAGTCTCTATAGGGTGGGGTGCTACAGTTGGAAACCCTAACACCATAGGCGTGTGTTGGTATTTTCACTCCAAATTTTCAACATGGGCTTTTTGTGAGCCCACCTCATGAAAAGCAGCACAATCAGTTTGTTAGCTGAAAGGTGGTTTTGCACAGTGGCTATGCCATTTGGCGACAGAGGGACAAAAACACATTTTGGGCAGGATGTGGAAAATGACAACTGCACTGTTAATGAGGAGGCGTAAAAAAATGGCAACGTTGAAAATCTGAAGTGAAAATATGAAAAATTGGTGAAGTCCTGAGAATGCATAGAAACTGTGCTACACACATCCGTAACCCAATTATTTTTGGTAGTTTGTTAGCCACATTTTTAACATAGGCATTTTGGGACCTCCCCTCATGAACAGTGGTGCTGTGATTTTGTTAATCTGTCCCGAGGTCACGTGATGGCTGCCTAAGCGAGATCTGCTGCCTACCCTCGCTCCTCGACAAATCCAAGTATTTTAAACCTGTGGTGGCTTTTCACAGTGAATTTTGGGGTAGAATCTCACTTCTTCAGATTTCAGAATGCCTAGACAACAAATTTGTGGTGTTAAATGGAGGCGGAAATGCGTAAAGTGCCGCCGCGCCATACGCCCCCACTGACTCCGGAGAAGGAGAAGGCCCCCAAGAGGCCCAAATTACAAACCACGGTGTCAAGTAACCCTCCTATACCCGCAGCAGTGCTTACTGGGAGCGCTTTCTCGAATTTATGCAGCCCCTTCAAAATTCCATCACGACGATCTCGGAGGACGTTCAATCCATCAGGAGGAATTTGGATGCACTTAATCTGCGGGTTGGTGATGTCGAAACCCGACTTACATCTCTGGATAACTGGAGAGATAAAATGAACATAGATAACTCAGTTCTGAGACAGAGGATTCGGAAGTTTGAGGACACGCTTGAGGATCTAGAGGGACGCAGTCAGCGTAATAACTTAATAGCTTTTGGGCTACCTGAGAAGGAGAGAGGCAACAATCCTATTGCCTTTGTACAAAAGTTGTGTGAGCGAATAGCTGGTCCATCGCCCAACAGCACAAGTTATGTGGTGGAAAGAGCACATCGGTCTCTGCGTGCTCCGCTGGGCCCTCCCCGACCTTTGGTATTTAAACTTCAATTATCTTGATAAACAGCACATTTTAGCCAAGGTCAAAGAAGTCCAGGAAATACAATGGGAGGGTCGAAAATTAAGAATATCACAGGATTTGCCCCAGTCTGTCCGTTTGAAGAGGCAAGAATTTCATCCAGTGGTGTCTAAGCTTATAGCAGCTGGAAAAGCATTCCGAATGCGCTATCCTGCAATCTTGTATGTGAAACATAACGAGAAATGGATCAGCTTTGAATCCCCTGCTAAAGCCTCTGAGGAGCTTAGAAGCCTTTTCCCTGATCTCTTTAAGTGAAGTGGAGGTTACTTATGATAGCCAGTCAGTATACGCTGGAAGGAACACAGTTGTGCAACATAATGTTCAAGGTGTCTGTAGTAACTCTCATCTCGGAACATGATGGGACTCTAGATTTGGAATGTGTGCATTGGTGAAACTGAGAGAATCCTTCGATCAATGTACTGAGAGACTCTTGTTGTCTAGTGCATACCTGACTCGTTCTCCCAACATGAGCTAGCCAGTCTGTTTCATCCACTCAAGATTTTGAACTGTTGAGTGTCTGAAGGGACTCATGAATAGCCCCCCAATACAGTCTTCCCATTTTTCTCATCTATCTCGTTGGATACAAAATCGAGTACTGTGGGACTTGGGAAGTACTATTTTGGGATTTATTTCCTTTTGGTGTTTAAACTTTTAGGGACCGATGCGAGTAGACTCCTGTTAAATGGTTAAATGCGCCAACCATGATTATTTGATGGAGTCATTTACAGTGGAAGCCACGAGGGGGCAATATCTCATTATTTCTATATGGCGGTTTGGATTGGTCCACTTCTTTTTCCTAGTAGTCACTATTAGGGAATTAGCATTGCATTTTCTAATAATTCTTAATGTTCTATCATAGTCATGTTTATTTCAAGGTATGCATGGCTTTCTCTTGTCGGGGAGGAGGGAGGGTGGGCCTCGATATGGTAGTGAGAGGGAGGTTCACGTGCCTTTGAATATTGTGGGAGGTCGGTTATTAGAACCGGGTATGGTAGGGCTGTAAATAGTTGTATTGGAGTTTAAAATGTTGTATTGTGTGTTTTGGGGTAAAGGGGTGAGTTCTTGGGGGGCAGGGGGTTTTCCTGGGTGGGTTTCTCTATTCGGTTTCAATTCAAATGTTGCTCTGTTGTGGGGTTTCGGGGTTGGGTTAAGTCTGTGCTCATCGTGGGAGTTTCTTTTAACCATGTGCATCAAAGGGCAATATGAAAAGCTGTGTAGTGGTCCCAGTGTTCTTCCTTTCTCTCCCATTATTATTGGTGCCTTTGATAGGGAATGAGTGGCTCTTATAACTTTATTAGTTGGAATATCAAAGGTGCTCAAAGTAAAAGTAAGCGGATCATGATTTTAAAACATCTATCTCAGCTCCGTACGGGAATTGCCTGTTTACAGGAAACACACCTATTGAGGGATAATATTTCCTTATTTAAAAAAAGTTGGGTGGGTCAGGTTTTTGGAGCTGGTAACTCCACCAAACGCAATGGTACCATCATGTTGATTGCTAAAACGGTGCCCTTTGTTATGTGCAGGGAATGGTGGGATCCAGAAGGGCGGTATATCATAGTACAGGGTAGGTTAGAGTCCTCTCCGGTAATGTTGGCGTCAATATATGGCCCCAACATGGACTCTGCTTTGTTTTTTATCCAGTTAATACCTCTACTAGTCTCGAATCCCCCCCTCCTGACGTTCCTCGGTGGAGACTGGAACCTAGTCCCTCACTCAGAGATTGATCGCTCAGACAGTAAAAGAGTGGGGCTATCGCCAGCTCAGAGGGCCCTTGGCGATCTTGTCTCTGGGGTAGGTGTGGTTGATGTGTGGCGGACTTTTAACCCCTCGGAGCGGCAATATACCTATTACTCCCCACCACATGCCACCCTTTCCCGGATTGATTTTTGGTTAGTGAGTTCCTTCGGCCTTCCAGGAGTGATAGATGCATCTATCTTTCCGAGGGTACTCTCTGATCACTCGCCGGTGGGGGTAACTTATATGCTATGTCCAAAGATTAGGGAAGGAAAAAGGTGGTGACTCAATACTCGGTTACTCAAATGTGCCAAAACATTGAAACACATTCAGGACTTTGTAGCAAATTTTATTAATTTGAATTTAGGGACAGTAGAAAGAATCAATTCGGTATGGGCCGCTCTTAAATGCTCTGTATGGGGAGAGTTTATACATATATCGGCTACTCGAGTCCGGAGGGATAGATGTGCTCTGGATTTATTAATAAGAGAAATTCAGCAACTGGAAGGCCGATTAAATCATATATCTCCTATGCAGCAATGGGCAAGGCTCCAGCAACTGCGGTCAAACTATTATGATTTAATGGCACAAAAGGCGGAGCTGGCCATCCATCGTACCAAATTAAAATACCTAGATGCAGGAGAGAAAGCAGTGAAACTCCTTGCATTAAGACTGAGGCAGGCTGAAATGTCCAAATTTATTTCTAGGTTGAGATCTCCTATAAATGGTGACCTGGTCTCCCACCCCCAAGACATTGCTGATGTTTTTGGTGGGTACTATGCGTCCCTTTATTCCTCAGTGGACTCAATAGTTGTGACAGACCAGGAGATCACAGATTACCTGTGTTCATCCAGCCTTCCTTCGCTTTCTCCTCGAGAGGCGGAGAATCTAGGGGCTCCTGTTACCCTAGATGAAGTAGAGCAGGCTATTAGACAGTTGCCCCTGGATAAAGCTCCTGGGCCGGATGGGCTACCCAATAACTTCTTTAAGAGTTGCCTTCCTCAGTTGGCTGCCCTGTTGAGGGATGCCTTTAATTTTTGGTTTCAAAAAGGAATAAAAGATCCTTGCTTTTTCATGACATGGATCACCTTGATTCCAAAGCCGGACAAGGACTTACTATGTCCTGGAAGTTACCGTCCGATATCACTGATTAACTCGGATGTTAAGATTTTGGCCAAAATTCTGGTTAATCGGTTAGCTCCAGTAATTGGAGGGATCATTGGTCGGGAACAGGTTGGCTTTATGCAAAGGCGTGCCTCAGCGGATCATATGAGGAAGTTAATATATTTAATAGCTGCATCGAGGGGTGCCGGGACCCCTGCAGCCTTGGTATCCCTCGATGCAGAGAAAGCCTTTGACTGGGTATCTTGGCATTTTTTGTTTGCATCTATCTGAGAATTTGGGGTACCTGATGGTTTTGTGCAATGGGTCAAAGTGCTTTACTCCTCCCTAGAGCCAGAGTATGGTGTAATGGCTGCTTGTCAGATCCATTTACTCTTGATAGAGGCACCCGTCAAGGCTGCCCACTTTCCCCGCTTCTTTTTAACTGTTATTTGGAGCCCTTGATACGTAGATTAGCTTCTTCTCCCTTATTGAAGGGTATCCCAATTCAAGGAGAGAGGTATGTGATCTCAGCGTATGCTGATGATCTTCTACTGCATGTTGAGAACCCTGAGAACTCGATACCAGTACTACTGGAGGAACTAAACCGATTTTCAGTGGTATCCGCATATAAATTGAATCTCACCAAAACAAAGATTTTTCCACTAAACCACCTCTGTGACAAGCATATATGCACCTCCATGGGACTGTCATGGGAGCCCAAGGCTCTAACATACCTGTGGATTAAAATCGCCAGGAGTGTCCCCTTGATGGTTAACCTTAATTTAACAAATCTTGTACGTTTGGTGCAGTCTGATCTGGAGAAATGGAGTGCCCTCCCACTGTCGCTTTGGGGTCGGTTTAATATTCTGAAAATGAATGTTTTACCAAGACTGTTATATCCATTAGGCATGATGGGTATCGTCCTTCCTAAGTCCTGGTTCTCGCAATTACAAAGGGTGTGTAATAAATTCCTATGGAGGGGTAAGGCAGTGAGAAGGGCATATCTCAAGCTAACTGTGCCAAAATCTAATGGAGGCCTTGCCCTTCCATCTCTTTTCCTGTATTACGGGGCCCAACACTTAAGTAGGATAGCCTACTGGATGAATGATGAAGTGTCCCGGGTGGAGTTTTCATATATACCAGTTTGGCTTGATATCGAACGCAGATTAGCTCGTGGTGTGGCAAGTACGCTGTATGCCCTGGTATTTTCCAAACCCTCTCGTCTCCCCA
Organism: Neoceratodus forsteri; assembly: GCA_016271365.2. Classification (NCBI taxonomy): domain Eukaryota; kingdom Metazoa; phylum Chordata; order Ceratodontiformes; family Ceratodontidae; genus Neoceratodus; species Neoceratodus forsteri. Next base: position 1,322,743,462 of record CM028132.1, read on the forward strand.
GTCAGCTTAAAACATTCCCAACAGCCTGGTCTCTTAAAGCTCTCCAGCAAATGCAAATGCACTTTTCAGAAAAATGGTATACTTCTCGGGCCCAACCACTTGTTAATAATTGGCACTTTCAAATTGGCCATTGTCCTATATTACCCTCCTTTCTTCCACAACTCAAGCACTGTAAACTGGAGGATCTTCTCCAGGGTACAGATTTAGCTCCATTTCAGGCATTGAGGAGTCGCTTTCAACTAAGACCCCAAGAATTTTTCAAATACTTGCAAATTAAAGGGGCAAAAATAAAAAAAAAATAAATTCCCCATTGTCTCGATCTGAGTAGCACAACCCTCCAGTAAACAATAACGTTCTTCCAGCATTTTATGGTTGTGGTTACCCATTGCATTTAACTTCTCATGACAGCATAACCATACCATATCCTACATCTTCTGTGGAAGACAGGGTTTTGTAAGTTGACTTAATAAGACTGCTCTCTGGTATACAAGAAGAACAATGGAAACATAGTTCTGTAAAGAACTTCATGTAAATAATATGGGCATAGAAGTCTTTTCTAGTTTTATACAACACATTAGAAAGTTATCTGCCACCCCAGGTGGTATGTTTTGAAAAAAACTCTCCATGTTCCTGTGCTCCATTTTGTAAAAAAGGAGTCACACCTACTGTGTAGTAGGGGGGCCCAGACTTTTCCTCAAGGTTGCACCACAGGTAAAAATGTGTGTGTGTGTATATATATATATATATATATATATATATAATATAATAGATAACTCACTCTAAGATGTGCAGTCACGCTCTGATATACGCACATCTTGGTATGCGGCAGCCTCGTGCATCAACCACCCAAGGCGTGCATATATCAGAGCAAGACTGCACACCCTAGAGAGGGTTATCTATCTTATAAAATGGCAAAATTGTTTTGGAGGTGGGTGAAAGTGCAGGTGTGTGATCGTGCTCTGATATACACACGGTCATGTGATGTGTTTCAACCAACCCAGACCCCCTTGTTTTATGGGCCTATATGTGACTGCCCTCTAAACAGGGTTCGACCTGCTGCCCCACAAAAGCCTAAAAAACATACTGCAAACCCAAAACTTTAACTAAGTAAGGAGGGGTACAACATAACTAACATACAGTAGCAAAGGTAAGAAAAAAGTCATTAATAAGAAATTCTGATTGTGCTTCGTCACTGGCCATGTTTTCTATTTCTCTGCTTCTTGTTCAGCCATTTGTAATGTCTCCATCCAATTCTGTATAGCCAGATCTAGTCCCCCAAACCAGATACCCAGCACTTTTACTGGGCTTGAAACAATTTTTATCATAGCAATGTCCATCACTAGGCTCACTAGTGTATCATTAAGTATCAGCCCTGCACTCTTGTCTTTAGTTAGAGCAGAACCTGAAACAGATGCAAATGCTTGTAATATTGACATAGCAGTATCTTCAGACTGTACATCATCTACCATCAGGCATATATCATCAGTATAAACCATTATACAAGGGAAAACCCTCCCCAGAGTTCCCCCAATGAGTAGAATATTTGCTGCTTTATCCTTCTAATTAATGGGTCAAGACTAAAAACATACAACAGGGGTCTAAGAGGGCACCCTTGTCTCACCCTTTTGCAGATTTTAACTGCTGCTTCAGAAAGACTGTTTACAATCGGTCTAGTAGTAACATTATTGTACGCTTGTCTTAACCAATCTATAAATAGAGGTGATATACCATAATGCACCATGACTGAAAACAAAAACTCTTGGCGTACAGCATCATAAACTTTAGCTTCATCTAAGCTGATAAGATATCCCCTATTCTGAGATACTGCACAAATTTCTCTAAGTAAAAAAAGATTATCCTGCACAGCTCTTTTAGGAACTGCTGAAGTTTGCATTGGGGCAATAAAAATCTGAGCTGCATCAAACAATCTGGCCCCTAAGATTTTATATAAAATCATTCAATCTACTGTATGTTTATCAGGCTAATAGGCCTCCAATTGTCCAAATCCACCTTCTCACCTTTTTTATAAAGGTGTATCAGAAAACTTTCAGAAACAGTAGGAGGACAACCCACCTGTCCCTGTAAAATTTAATTAAATAATACAACCAAGTGTTCACTTTTATCATCAATAATCTTTCTGTACAACTTCACTGACAGACCATCCAGTCCTGGGGCAGTGTCCCCTTTCATATTTTGGTTACTACCACTCGGATTTCCCCCACAGTAATTGGAGCCACCAAGCTCTCTCCAACCTCCTGTGACAAATCTGGGATAACGAAGTTGTGGAGAAAGCTAGATATGTCAGACTATATGGACTATACAAAATATGGAATCGAGGACATCTTCCCTAGACCTGAATAAACAAGTCATGTGGTCATGTACAATCTGAGCCATTTACAGAATATGCATTGCTATGAACCCATCCCACTGTCTCTTGTGGGCCAAATATTTCACCTCTATATGTTCTTTACAGCAGTTTTAAGGATTAACATGGCTACTTATTCCTTGTGTCTCATATTTCTGTTCTGTCAAAAGGGTGGTTGCCCTATTGTATTGCACCACGCACGTCTTTTTTTAATGCTGGCTATCTGGATTGCATAATTATAGCCAGTCTCATATGTCCAAGAAATGAGAGACTGGAGGTGTTTCCTTAGTTCTAAATAATTGACATAATGGGCTATGTGTTTGTGCTTGGCCCATATGTGAAAAAATCTTTTTATATCAAGTTTTGCATCCACCCACCATTGGACAGAGCTATCATATAGCTCATACATCGATTTTCTGGCATATAAAAGTTCCTGTAATGCCTGCCACGCATGCTGCTCTTCCAACACATAAATGTTTAATCTCTACATGTGGTTGATCACTGGTTTAAGTGCAGCTCCTATTATTATGCGATTAGCCCATGGTCAGTAGTTTCTATTGGAAACACATTATACCAAGAAAGTGGAACCTGTATGGCTTGGGGGCTGTTTCCCAACTTGTGCCCCAGCTTTGAGGCAAGCAGTAATCAGGGTATTTATGAAATTGAATAACTTCATAATTTTTTGTCTTCCCCGTCTTATCTGCTAAACTCAAGATACAATTAAAATCACCACCAAGAACCACAGTTTTTGTGGTAAATAGAAAAGGCTGGATTATGTTTAGCACTTCTATACACAAGGCTTTAATTTGGGGAGCATATAAAGTTATTATCCTAAATTTTTGGTGGACAAAATGGATATTAAAGCTTGTTGAGGGACCAAATCCAGTAACCTATTTACTATAACACCTGGGGAATTAAATAGGATTCATACCCCTGAACACGTGTCTTCCCCAATTACCAAAAAGAAGGACCTCCAAACCACTCAGAAGATGTTAAAGCAATATCTTTCAGAGTATGCAATCGACATCCTGTAAAAAGAAAACATGAAAGTTAAAGTCACATAGGATGGAAAAAGTAGTTTGTATCCTCTTTTTGTTCTTGATGCTGTTCATGTGTATAGAGGCAAACAAAAAGTTCTATGACCTGGCAAATTAATCAGTTCAGACTTAAGAATACACTTTAGCTAATTTTATTCATTTTTACTTTCTTTTTAATTACTTTTTTTGACTCCATTGAAGCCAAATCTGTGTCTGTAGTAATATCTGGCAAAGATGATGTAACAGATGATGTGTCAGATTCCTCCGCTGAATCCCCCCCCCATGTTCCTTTTTACTGCAAATTTATTTTCTACTAGGATAGCCTCTCTCCAGACTGCCTTTTGTGGTGAAGGGGCTGTGGAAGCCTTGTGGTGAGCACTTCTCTGAGGAAGCTGTTTATCCCAATACATAGGAAGTGGAAGGAGCACCACTCCATTAATTGAATTGGAAGTTTGTACAGGACCCTCAGTTTCTTCTAAGTATCCAGTAGAAGTGGTTCCCACTTTGACATCCTTCCTCGCATGCAGTGTGTCTATCTGTTATATGAAAGGATTCCCTAGTCCATCCAATGTCGTTCTATCAGGTTGCTGCTCCATCTGACCATCATGCAATTCCACTGTGAAAGATTGAACAGGTGTATCCTGTCCACTGGGTGGCATTAATGCTGCTAGCTGTGGGCCAGATGCATACCTCGCCTGAGCTCTGCTCATCACCTCCTCCTGTTCATCCTTTTCATTTGCTGAGCCTTTTATGCACTGCCCATGGACAATTCTGAAAAGTATGGCCTTTTTCACTACACAGATTACAGCTGGGCAGCCAGCAACTACATGTCCAGTACCCCCATGCAGGGAGCATTTCAATTTGTCACAAGCATTACTCAAATGTGTGTAGGCACCATACCGAAAGTATGATTTAGGCTGTCCCACATAAAAAATGAAACCTCTCTTCTGACCCAAATAGAAACAACTAGCGCTGAATAGACCCATTCATCTGAGGCAGGCGCTCACGAATTCTCCACCCCCTGTCCATAGTTGCTCAGAATCCATGATAGGATCTGGATTCCCTAATACAATACATTTGGATTTCAGCTAATGTAGAATGTTGGTAATGCGGGATTTTAGCCAATGTAGAATGTCGGTAATGCAGACTCCCTCATTCCAAAAAAAGAACTATAATGAGTTTGAAAGCTGGTTTCATTGATAGGAAAACCACAAAATGGGACCATAATGGAGTATATCTTACATGTTAATATCTCATCCAAAAAGTTTCTAAACCACTGACTGTTTTGAAACTGACATCGAAAATTGCGTCCCCTGATGTATGAAACAAGGTGTAAACCTCACTAGCTTGAAACTGCAAGCTATTTTTAACCAGGTGCTTCCCCACATAAATCTGATCTGAAAAAATGTCAAGGCCACCATGATACTCGATTCAAACTGCATTCTGTTGTTTAGCAGGTTCAGGAGGTGGACATGAAACAACCCCGGATATGTCCTGGATAGCAAGGGACCTGCACCGGCAGTGGCACAGCCAGGCCCACCAGGAGATGCCACTGTCTCAGACCTGTTGGGGGGGGCACATCACTTCTAGCATGATCCTAAGCACCTTTGGGGGGGAAGGTTCTTTGCTAATTGGAAGACTATCATTACCAGAAGGAACAGCATCTGTGGGTTTCAAGGAAGTACTGTGTTGCAGAACCAAATTGGGGTTCTGTGTGAGTTCGAATAATGAAGAGATATGTAACAGACTATGGCCCTCAGAGGTTTCTAGACATGCAGAAGACCCCAGCATATTGGCAGGCATGGGTCCTGGAGAATGCCAGGGTTGCTGACCATCATATTCACCCAACCAGCCTATTCTAAGGCTTCTACAATTGTAATCCCTGATGCAGATGTATTGTTATCAAAAGATGTCGGTATTAGTGTTCCAGTTTCAGCAGACACCATAATAAATTCCACACCCTCTGTTTCAGACCCCCAACATTGTGGACCCCACGCACCCCTTGAGAAAGAATGATAGGCACCTGACCAGTAGCAGAGTCCTGGCCCTGGTCTCCTTGGTGGCTTTGTTACTACCCTTCATATCCCTATGCACAACATGACCAGCCTCAGTTTTTGCAGACTCTTCCCTCCATCCATTCCCACCAGCAGCTCTGTCACAATCTGTTGATCTATCATCTCAATCCCACAGTCAGAACTGAAGGTAGTACCTGTCAGCACTAATTCCGGCTGCTCTGTTGAAACTACCATAGGAAAAGTAATGTCTGGGCAACCTGTTTCCAAATGTTCTTCCCCTAGGGCCACAGGTCTCATTCCCAACTGTGAAATTTCCATCTGCTGAAGCCTCTTACTCATTTTTCATCTCCCAGTGCAGCAGCATTTGTTCTTCAGGCCATGCAGGCCATGGATCCATCTGACACACTTCCTGTCCTCCCTGCCATCTGTCCTCCACCTGACTGTCCTCAGACCTCTCATTCTATAAACTGGACAGCAGTCATTCCTGCCACACAATCACCTCTGCAAGTTGTTCGTTCGTTCGTTCCTTCCTTCCTTCCTTCCTTCCTTCCTTCCAATTCCAGGTGCAGGTCATCATCTTTATCTTGCACAGACCTCTGTGCAGATGAACACAACTTCATTAGCTCTTCAAACAAAAGAGCTCCACTGTCTTCCATAACTTCCATATCAACCTCCTGAGACATGGAGACAGGAGGGGAGGCCATTCCCCTGCTCCTTCCACCTCCACCACCACACTGACTCTGGGCTCCATCATCCAGCAGGACAGCAGTGCCCCTACCACAGAGAAGGGGAATTTCCCCGTGTCCTGGCCAAATTTCCCCCATTCACTAAAAATACCACCAACAGCTTAATCTGGTTCTGTAAGTCAGTTTACATCTGTACAAAAATTCCCCTTCCCTTGCCCCCGGGTCACACCTGGAAACAAGTCATGACTCTGTGCACCTTCCCTGGTCACAAAACTTTCAAATAATAAATACATAAATAAATATTTTAAATATATAAAAGACAAATTAAGTACCAACCTTAAAAAATCCTTAAACTAAGGAAGAAGGGGCAAAATAGAGTTAACATGGACAAGTAAAGAAACTCTGAGGGTAACAATCATGTTAAAATGTTGAGGCTCACACTCTCTAAGAGATAAGAATGTAATAGAATGTGTGCTAATTATTGCCAGAAGCATGCAACATAAAAGGGACAAACTAATAGCACTAGCCACCATGAAAATCAATGTTATAATAGCATGTTTTGGAGACCTGGTAGGGTGAAAAGAGCCTTTGGGGGGAAAATAAATTCCCAGTTACACTCTATATAATAGAGATAGAGAACAAAAAAAAAGGATGGTGTGGTCCTATATATTAAAGAGGGAAGGGCTAAAATCATGTGATATCACAAATAAAGTAAAAGAAAATAATAATAACATCACAACAGGGATGATCTAGATAAAAGTAAACAGCCCAGCAGTTAATACAGTTATTGTGGGATTATGTTATAGATCCCTTGAAACAATAATGGAAGGTACAACTACTATATACAATTAAATTCAGACCGCTTTTGATTTGGGGGGCATTGTTCTCATAGGAGATTTCTACCTGGGAGAGACAAATCAGTCAAAATCAGAAGCCCAGTCATCTGCTGGAAGTTGTCTGGTTAACAAAATGGAACAGTTATATTTAAAGCAACATGTCACTGAACCAACACAAAATGAAAGAACTCTAGACCTAGTCATAGCCTCAGGTAGCATAAGCGTAAAGAACTCCACGATAGGAGCACCACTCGTCAATCATGACCACAACTCAGTAATGTTTGATATCACTTAAACATGTAACATGGAAAAAGGAAAAAAACAAAACATAATATATCTGTATACCAAGGCAGTTGAATCAGCACTAAGAAAGGATCTGGAAAAATAGACTGGGGAAATGTATTTGCAGAAAAAAACTGCTAGTGACATGTGAAACACACTTAAGAAAGGTATACAGCACAGTTGTAATGATCACATACCAGCAGTTACAGAATATGGGTACACATGAATTAGACCTGCTGTAAGTGGTTGGCAAAGTATTTTCTAACAGGAATAAACAAAAAAATAAATTACATAAAGTATACCTAATTAATAGAGATGATACAAGTTGGCAAAAATACAAAATAATCTAAATAAAGTGTAGAAGAATTATTAGAGAGGCAAAGAAAACAATGGAATTAAATGTGCCTAGAACAGAATAAAAAAAAACAATTACAGTATAAACTATTTTACTGGTGCATAAATTCCCTGAACAAATAAAAACAAACAACACAAAAAAGGAAGACTGGACTAGTATGTCATGAAAACAAGATTGTAAGTGAACCTTCTGAAAAGACTGACATTCTCAATTTATATTTCTGTTCAGTTTTTGAAAAATAGTAAAATCCATTCTATTACTGAAGCACATCAGATCAAATTATCATCACACGGGATGAAATTAGGAATAAAACTGATAACTTAGAAGTTATCTCATCTCCAGGACCAGATAATATATTGGGACACATACTCAAAGTACTGAAAGAGCAACTCGTAAGCCCACTAAAACGATCTTTGAAAAAATCTCTGGACTCTGGTAATATTCCAAATGACTGGTGCACTGCAGACATGGTGCCAGTTTCCAACAAGCATTTGTCAATGCCGAATGTTGTCTTGCTGGTGTTTGCATTGATAGTGCAGTAGTAAGAGAGACGCATAATAGGAATAACAGTGAAGTATAAAACTGACATCAACTCCATCTCTCCCTGCAGAGACAGAGACATTTGGGGTGTGCATTTGGGTCACTGGCCATAATGCTCATGCCATTTCACCTCACCCTACCCTGCAGAGTCTGACAAGTGTCATGTTGTGCCTTGGGGTTGATGGGCCTTATGCTTACCCCATTTCATAAGGAAGTATGTTGAGATGGGTGCAGCATAGGAGAATGGGTTGAACCTTTTGGCTGAAGAGTCCAAGGCACACCTTGATGCCTGTCAGTTGCTGCAGAGTGGGGGCGGAAGACCAATGGCATGAGCACTACAGCAGACAATCCAAAGACACACCCCTGATGCCTGTTAGTCTGCACAGGGTGGGACTTAATGGTTAGAAACCCTAATGCCCTGGGCATTTGTTGGTATTTGCACTACAAATTTTAAAACATGGCCTTTTTGTGACCCCAGCTCATGTAAGCATTTGGGACCTCTGCTCATCAACAGTGTCCCTGTGATTTTGTTAATCTGTCTCAAACGCTGATTTCCCATAGTGACCATAATATTCTGCACCACATTAAAATGCCAGCTGCACCATTGATAAGGAGGTGTGAAGAGATGGCAATGTTAAAAATCTGGAGTGAAAATATTAAACATTCTTGAAGTTATGAGCGTGTGTGAAAACTTCACATCACATGCTCATAACACAGTCATTTAGTGGAATTATTTCACCAAATTTTTAACACAGCCATTTTGGGACCTCTGCTCATGAACAGTGGCACTATGATTATCTTAATCTGCCCCGAACATTGATTTCCCACAGCAACCGCACAATTGGGTGCAGATGTGCAAAACTATGTTTTGGGCAGGATGTGACAAATGACAGCTGTACTGTTCATAACAAGGAGTGCAAAAATGACAATGTTGAAAATCTGGATTGAAAATATTACAAATTCTCGAAGTTACGACTCTGCGTGGACACTGTGCAATGCACGCTTGTAACATAGTCATTTAATGGAATTTTTTCTCCACAATTTCAGCAGAGGTATTTTGGGACCTCTGCTCATGAACAGTGTTACTGTGATTTTCTTACTCTGTTCTGAACATTGTTTTCCTACAGCGACTGTGTCACTGCATGCCGGATGTACGAAAACACATTTCGGGTAGGATATGGAAAATGACAGCTGTACTGTTCATAAGGAGGTATGAAAAAATGGCAATAGTGAAAATCTGGAGTAAAAATATAAAAAAATATCGAAGTTATGAGCTTGCATGGAAACTGCACAATGCATGCTTGTAACACAGTCATTTTATGGACGTTTGTCACCTAATTTTCACCATAGGCATTTTAGGACCTCTGCTCATGAACAGAGTTACTGTGATTTTCTTATTCTGTCCCAAACACTGATTTCCCACAGCGATGGAGATATTCTGTGCAGGAAGTGCGAAAACACAATTTCGGCCAGGATGTGAAAAATGACAGCTGTACCATTCATAAGAAGGTGTGAAAAATGTCAATGTTGAAAATCCGGAGTGAAAATATTACAGATTCGCGAAGTTACCAGTGTACATGGAAACTGCGAAACTCACACTCGTAAAACAGTTATTTTTGTTATTTTTTTCACCAAATATGCAACATAGACTTTTTGAGAGCCACCTCATGAACAGTGGCACTGTCATTTCTTTAATCTGTCCAGAAAAGTGATTGCACGCAGTGACCACAAAATCACCTTTTGTGACTGAATGACACCATAACAGTGACTGAAATCATGAGGAGGGGTCCCAATAACTGCATGTTGAAAGTTTGGTGCCAAAATTCCCCAAAATGCCTGAGATATGCACCAAAGTTGAAAAAAATCCTATTTATGCCATTATACAGCTTACAGGCATTTCTTCAGTTCGTGGTTGGCTTTGAAGAGTGCAGACGTGTTCCTGGTCCACTGAAGATCATTGCACCTGGCTCCGGAGGTAAGTATGGGGTGTTGTGGGGTGTGGGGAGGTGGGGTACGCAGTGGGTGGGGGCTGGTTGGGGGAAGGGGCCACAGACAGCAAGGGACCATTTTCGACTTTACAGGTTAAAAAAAAATGTAAACATTGTGGGAAGGTTTTTTCTTTTGACAGGTACATTTGGCACACTGGGGTGGGCTCCTAGTGTGCCACCTGTGTGTTTTGGGGTGGGGGGACTGGAGCCGATGAGGATTGGGCACCCCGTCGACAAATATAAAAGGGTGTTTGGCTGGGGGGGATGATGCCGAGGGGGGATAGAGCACCCCCCTCGGCAAACAACTGGCACAGAACATGATGCCAAAGGGGATTGGGCTCCCCCATCAGCAAATGAACTGGGGAGAGGGATATAATGATGCCTACAGGTGGACTGGGCACATCCAATGACAACTTTTCTGTGGACTATGAGAGGCAGATGGCACAGCTGCCACCATGTCTCATTGAAATGTTACAACAGGGAAGGCACACCCTGCAGTGAAGTGGATCTCCCTCATTGCAGCAGCTAAAATGTTCCAAGTTGGTGGCACACTTTGCAACTGCTGTCATAGACAGTGTGCAGTCTCATTCGTGCCACAAATCCAAGCCCAAAAAAGCAGTGGCACCACTGGTCACAACACGACTGCTCCTCCAAAACCTGCTCTTCCACTTCAAGCAACCCCAATGTGTTGTCTGTGCTATGCATGCAAGACAACATAAAAAGGGGGATAAATCAAAATCATGTAATCACAGACCCATAAGCCTTACCTCTGTTATAGGGAAAATGTTAGAAAACATCATTAAGGATAAAATATTAGGACATGTACCGGACGATTATGTAGACTAACATACAGTAGATCGGTCATGGGTAGGTCATGCACCACCAATTTATTAAGCTTTTATGGGAAAGTTACTAAATCTTTGGGTAATAAAAATCCTTGTGACATCATTTTCCTTGGTCTGAGTGAGGCTTTTGACATGGTGCCACAGCTTGACTATGCTCCCCAGTTTTGGTGCCCTTATAATAAAGGAGACAAAAATCAACTGGAGAGGTTACAAATAAAACTAACAAAATTAATGCCAGAAATTAGAAATGATGAGTCTAATGAAACTAGATTAACTAAAGTTGTATTAATGCCAATACAAACAAGATGACTCTGAGAGGACCTTTTACATACAGTATGTTTGAAATAGTACATAATCCAGTCTTGTTTAGCAAAGTGAACTTTGATTTTAAACAAATTCATTATGAAACCAGAGGTCACCCTTTGCAAATAACTGGGTAGAGGTTTAAATAATTTAAAAAGAAAGTTATTATACTTCACTCAAAGTATTATTAACCCCTGGAATTCCCTGCAAGCTGTTGTTATTATTTGGAAAAGCAAGAGTGAATTTAAATACAAACTGCATCAGTATATTATGAATAGAAATTATTTTAGCTGATATTAGGGAGCAATAATTGCCATTTTTGCCTTATACTATATTTGCTCCAAAACCCTTCTATGAACATTTGTAGGAACAGTAGCAAGAGATAAACAGAGGTTGAAGACAAATAGTCTAATGTGTTAGTGGATATGCTTGCCTCTGTAATGGATGTGATTAATGTCTGTTCTTTACTATCTGCAACTAATTCTGAGTCACCCCTGAAAAAGGGACCCTTGGTCTCAGTGGGCCTACCTGGTCAACAAAACTCAATAAATAAAAATTAGTGACATGGATAGCAATGGTGGGAGCAGAGAGGTGAAGGAGCTTAGGGTCAAGGCCATAGGTGCTCAAACCCTTGAGGGGGTTTAAAGCTAAAAGGGCTTTTGGTGAGGCAGTTGGATAATTCTCAAAGTGGTATTCCATTTATTATTATAAGTCATACATTATATTTGTGTGTGTGTATGATAGTGTGATTTTGTGTATTTAAATATGGAATTATGAATACTGTAGAATCAGACAGCATGCAACATTTTATGATCCAATGCCCTTACCATAGTTCCTGCTAGTGACATGCTGCAGACTTCTGCTGGAACACATTGTAATTCAGTGACAATAACATTGGTTTGTCATGCAGGAAAGTATAAAACATACAAACATAGAAACATAGAGGTTGACTGCAGATCAGGACCGCAGGCCCCATCCAGTCTGCCCATTTTTTTTCTACCTTATAAATGTGCCGTCGGCCTTTGCTTTGTCAGTGGCCTATCTATTCATATTCATCTGTATTGCTTCCTTATGCCTGTCTCATGCCTGTTTGAAGCCCCGCACTGTATTCATAGCCACCACTTCCTGAAGTAGGCCATTCCATGCATCCACCACTCTTTCTGTGAAAAAGAATTTCCTCACATTCCCCCTTAATCAGCCTCCCTCTAATCTCATGCTGTGTCCTCTTGTCCTGCTATTTTTATTATATTTAAACATGTTAGACTATTTCACCTTGTTAATGCCCTTAAGGTGTTAGAATGTTTCGATCATATCACCTCTCTCCCTCCTTTGCTCAAGTATGACATGCTTGTCACAGAATGTTGCAATCTGGCTGACCCTACTGTACAACAGCCAGACAGAGGCAACCTAAAAAAGAGCTCCAATCCTGAAAGCCAATCAAATGCAAAGGAATTAACTGAGAATAACCTAACACACATGACTTGTGGATTTGACCATCAACAGGACTTTCTCCTTCCTCCAGGTTGGAGTATGAAATCAGTGGGCAGAGCTTCACATGCCCTATTTTACTATGAATGTTGGAAGTGGTTCTCCACATAGCAGTTCATAGTGCAAGGGCCGTAGCATAAGAGTGTCACACTTGAAGGTTTACTACTCGAGGTGTCAGCAGTCTGCAGGAAATGTTGCTCCACAAGTGTACCCTTTTCTGCTTCCTATGCAATGGAAGCTGACCAAGTGGAGGGTCCATGGTAAGTACTATTAATGGGTTCTATGGGAAGGGATTCTGTGTTATTTACATTGCTTGTAGTTGATGTCTGCCTATTTTTTAAATTATGTTGTAAACCCTCCTCTATTAGCATTAATTTGATGCTGATAATGTGTTGGGTTTAGTTTAAGTCTTCCTTGTTCCAGATCCCATTCCCCAGAAAAGAGACACACACTCAATATTGTAATTTGGCTGCTCAGTCAGCAAAACCTTTCATTACTTCACCACATGAAGTACAACTATATACAACATATACAATATTGAGTTCCTTTTACAATTTTCATTTTGTCCTTAGTTTCCCATTCCACTCTTACTCCATTTTTACAATCATTGTCTTCCCTTTCTTATAGTTGTTTGAGTTCTTTTTACTCGCTTTCTCCCACAGGCGTCAAAACCTGAGAGGGTCCTGTTCCACTCCTTCTTTTTCCCGGGTGTAAACCTGAGCTGGTTTTATGATTTCCTTCTTTTCTGAGCAGGTCCAATTCCTGCTCCCCCTTCCTTGTCCACTTACTAGGGTGTCCATATCCCTTCACCTTTTTCCAGTTTTTATGTCCCCACTTTTTGTTTTCCACCTAACCCCCTTTTCCATTTTTCTCCCCTTTTTCTTCGCCAGATATTTCCTTCCTACCTTCCACAAGCTTGCCTCCAGCTTGCGTTGGATGGTAAGCTCCCCCCTTTTCTCTATTGGCCTTTTAATTCTTCTTTTTTAACCACTGGTCTATACCCCTACCCAACTCAGTGGTAAATATGTGATTCCCCATCGGGGATAAATGTACCCCATCTGCCCAGTATAGCCCGGGTATCCTCTCCTCAACCTCGTCATGTCGTATGGCAGCTCCCCCATTCTTTACCATGAACCTGCCCACTCTACTGTTCATTCATCTCCTAACTTTTTCTATGACCTTATGCTGTCTAGCTTGCCTCCATACCCTCTGTGGTATAATTTCAGACCACATTACTGTAACATCTGACCACCATGTCTTCATGATCTTGACATCCCTCTGTATGTTGTTAAAAATTTCTACCCACGGGCCATGCCCCAAGTCATTACTACACAGATGTATTATCAGGAGGTCTGGGTCCTTATTGGTCCTCCTCATCTCCAGCAGTAAGGGAAGGAGCTGCCCCCAATGAGTCCCTCGTATTCCTTTCCAGGTGATCCTTATCACGTTGTGGTCAAAACCCAGCTGCTTTTCACCTGGCTTCTGTGCTGCCTCCCTTTCTGCCCAATAATTATGTGAGTGTCCCACTATTCAAATGTTCTTCATGTGCCTTGTATCTACAATACACCATGAGAAAAGAGAAGAAAATTATACATATTTTTTTCTCCCCTCCCTCCCCTTAATCTTACTTTTCGCATCTTTCCTGAAGTGGAGAAAGAAAATTAGATAAGGTTAGTTTATTGCACTTCTAATGTATTTTTTATAACAATCTGAAGACCATCACCCTATCGTCTTTATGTCATTCCCAGCCATACCCTATGCTGCCGCCTCTGAGGCTGCCCCAATTCGAAAGGAGTGAGACGAGAACCTGTCCAAGTTCTCTCCCAGTTTTTTAACACTCTGCTTCAATACCCCTGAAGCTTGACTCCCTTTCACCTCTTTTCCATTTTCATGAACAAAAAACAGCTCCCCTTGTTTTGGCCTGAGCCCTCGATACTCTCGTACCCACCAGCAGGGGCAGAGGTCCAGGTTTTCATGAGGCTCAATTCTTACTTTGTAACCCTTTCCCATCTGGTCCGTCTTTAATAACTTGAGGGAAAGACTCTCCCTTTCCCATCCTATATCCTCCATTTTTAAACCCTTTCCTGTGGAGGGTGTTACTGGCACTACCATTTCTGACACTCTGAATGCTCCTTTATGGAGCACTGCAAACAGCATCTTGAATAGCACCTCCTCATACGGGGTGTAGCAGATCTCCGATAATGTTCCCATTATCCATTCTAGTAACTGTGCTGAGACTGGCTCTCTCTTATCCCTCCCTTCTACCCTCTGCCATCCCATCATCATTCTCCTCACCAGAGTACTTTTGAAGGGTTCTCCCCAACCTCTCATCACACACACCCATCCGATTGTGGCTAGATGCACCCCCATCGTGGCAAAGGCCAACTCTTCCTGCCAGCTCTCCACCACAAACTTCCCTACCTATTCCTCAGTAACTGCCCCACTTACCTCCATGGCATGATGTGCTCTCAACAGTTGGAAAACTCTTCATGATCTTTCGTAAGCTTTTAGAGTGTCATCCGCCCAGGAGCTTCGAAAGAGGTATGCCGCTCCATCCAACCAATTTCCCATAGCTCCTCTGGGATCCTCTCTCCCTTTGGATCTGCATTGGGTGCTAGCGCCCAAAACCTCTCTATCTGTAATGGGGAGAGGCTGTCAGCTATGGAGTTCTTCTCCCCTGCAATGTGCCTAGCCCTAAAACTCATGTTGAGTCAGACCTTGCAACACTAGCAGTCGTTGGGTGCAGAGCACCAACTCTGATTTTGACCCTCTGTTGTTCAGCACGTCACCCACCACCCTGTTGTCACACCAGAATGTGACCCACTGGTTCTGCAACCATTTTCCCCACATCTTCATTACCACCCAAATTGGGAATATCTCCAAAAACATAATATCTTTCATCAAACCTCTCTCAATCCATTCCTGCGGCCAGGGTTCAGCTACCCTTTTTCCCTTGAAATAGGCATCCACCCCATGCCCTCCTGAGGCATCTGTGTAAAGCTCAAAATCCATATTGTATAGCCATTCTTCTACCATATGGCTATCCCATTGTATGTGCTTATAAATTCCTCCCAGAATTTAGATCATCCTTGACCTCTTTCCCCAGGTTAACCCAATGATACGGTTTGGATCCACCTGCAATGGATCTTGCCAGACGTCGTGTAAACACGCACCCTGGCCCAATTGCCCTACAGTCGAAGTTCAAATGCTCCATTAATTGCTGGCTAATGATTAAAGGCACCCTCTTTCTTTTTCCTACCTCTGTCAGCATTCTCCTTACTCTGACTACCTTTTGGCTCAGCAGGCGAAACACCCTCCGCTCTGCATCTACTTCTATACCCAGAAATTCTAAACACCTGCTGTGCCCTTCTGTCTTCTCCGCTGCCAAGGGAACTCTCAACTCTTTACACAGCTCTTGGAAATCATCCAGCATCACCTGAACCCCCCTTTTTCCCTCGCCTATAAATAGAAAATCATCCAAGTAATGTACCATGGCATCGTGCCCATATCTGGCCTTGAATACCTACTGCAACCATGTGCTGAACTTTTCAAACGTGGAGTATGCCACTGAATACCCCATTGGCATGGCTTTGTCAAAATAATACTCTCCCTCAATCTGGAAACCCAGCAATTCCTAATCCTCCCTCCATACTGGCAACAGCCGAAAGGTAGACTTGATGTCAGTCTTTGCCAGCCATGCTGTATGTCTTACTCTGATGATGTTCACTGCATCCTCCAGAGTTGTGTAGGTCACCCTACTATCCTCCTCTGATATAAAATCATTGACCGACTCCTTTCCGGGTAGGACAGGTGGTGTATTTCCCTATATTCCCCGGTTGTTTCTTGGGAACTAGACCCATCGGGGACACCCGTCGGTGTGGGAAGGGAGGCTCTTTGAAAGGGCCTTCTACCCTTCCAGCCTCCTTTTGCTTAATAATCTTTCTTATCAGCATTTCTTCCCTTCCTTTTATGGACTTCAAATTGTTTGCCCAAGTCCTAAATCTCCCTCCCTGGTAATGTAAACTAAAACCTTTCTGAAATCCCTCTATCAATTCAAAACTAGCCTTTTCATCCGGGTACCCCTTCATCCACTGTTCTACTATTTCACCTCTGATTGGGGTTTTTGCCAATGAAAAGACACTCCTCCTACTTTCTTCCTTAGTGGTAACCTCTGCTTTCATCGACCTGGATTCATGTGTGTCCATTCTGCTTTAGTACCTGCTAGCGACAAAGCATCATGTTAATTGCTTAGCCGAGTAGCGCACATGTCTTAATTCCTAAAACCTGCGCCCTTACACCACACTGAAGCAGGCATTAAATATTCACCTTTTTTTTTTGAGCCTTTAAAATGTCCATTAGTCTCCACTTTTACTGATCATTGCAAGAAACCCCCTATAATGGCTCGAACAGGGGCCTTGCTCACACCCCCCCCAAAAAATGGAGACCACTTGCATGCCTTAACAAGATGGCCACCGCTCTCTGCAAAAAACAGGGGGGGAGCGGAGGGGGCAGAGGAGGGAGGAGAGGAGCTCAAGTATTGAAGATTCCCACTACCAACCCTTTCCTGTTCTGTGCCCTAAGGATGATTTCTCCTAAAAGATTGCACGTGCAAACTGCAAGATTATCTGGTGTCCCCTGCTAAAAGAACCCAAAAGAGGCTTCTTTTTTATTCTTTTGCATGCTGCATCTTTTATAAATCTTGGAAATTAACTGCAGCTGTGTGCTCCCTTCCCCCAGCTACCCACTAGGATTCCTATGGTGAAAATGCCTCTCAGATGAGCTCTTAAGCCCTCCACCGTAGAAACCCTCATCCCCACCCTGAACCCTCCCGCGTTACTGCTATTCATCTGCATTTTGTCAAAAACATGTAAAACCTCCTATTCCTTTGAATCGCCCACTGTGCTTGTTTAGCCACTGCTCCCTCGTCTCGGAAATTGTGTACTTCCTTTGTTTATGGAGGCCATGCTCTTCAGGCCTCCATCGTTCCCTTTGTTCATTCCCACGTGGTCGGGCAAGCACGCCGGATCGGATCTCCCCGCCGAGGTCCCTCGTACTTGGCTTCATCTTTTTTTGGTTTTTTATTCCCACTATGCTATCCTCTTGAGTGCTACCTCATCTAGCAGCATAGTCCCATCTCCAATTTCTTGTTACTCTCACTCTCCCCCCACGTGGCTCCACCAATGAGAGGTCATACCATTGTGTCTACTGGCTAGCTGCTGCATCTTCTGCTGAGCTTCCCTAGCATGCCCTGCTTTTTTTGCAATTTCTGTTCTCCCATTGCTCCTGAAAATGCTACCTGATCACTTCATTTGTTACAGAATCTGCTACCAAAAAAAATGAATCTTTCTTGCACCTCATCAATTCCCCTCGCTTTTTCGCTGAATCCCAACTTAGCATTTTTCTTGTAACCAGAAGGCAAAAAATGAGCAAACTACACTGTGTAGCACCTCCCGCTATGTAGCAGGATCCTAGCCCTTTTCACTGGCAAACTGACATTGTAAGACACTCATTATACAAATCACTGCATTCTTCTCCCACCGGCAACCACCGTGTAATTCCACTCGCCACGTAGTCGAAACATGACCCAGCATTTTTTCTTTGAAATGAGCAAACCACTCATTGTACTACCCCTCACTATGTCAGAGAAAGTTGACCCAGCATGCTTTCTTCAAACTAGCAAACCGAACAGTGTAAGCCACACACAGCAGAAAAAACATAGCCCAGCCTCTTTTTTTTTTTTTTTAAAACCACCCATTCTTTTGTACTAAATTCTGCCTTCTCAGTCTACCTCCTCTTTAACTGTTCCTACCCAACTTCCAAAAATTATGTGTACAAATTCTTTACCTTCCTTCCTGGAACTCCCGACTGATGTGCTAAGCTTGCCTTTCAAATTTCTTCACAAATCTAGCAGAAAGTAGCTGAGCCCCTCTGTGTTGGATCTCTTAATCCCTCTTTTGCTCCACCCCTCTCTTGGTGTCTGCAAATCCCATTCACCCATTTCTTCCTCCTCCCACCTGATGTCACTATAGTGACCTCCTGGTATCCATCCCCTTACTCTGACCTCACTAAAATCCCTCCCCCTGCCTCCCCTTCCCCCTTCTTTCTCCCAAACCCCACCTCTCCCTCCTTACTTCCTGCCCCCCCGCTGCTTCCCAAGCCTCTCTCTAGGAAAGAATGGCCTGGAACAATGGGGGTTGCCTTTCATGACAACCCATCTTATGCTGCTGCATCTGCAAACTAAATTATATTTGGTTGGAATACTCATCTTTTGAAAATCAGTTGTCTGCTGGGTAGAGGTTATCTCTCAGTTGTGTCTGGAGCTCAGCACATTTTCCACAGATGGGGCCATGACCCACCTTCCAAAGTGTAGCCCTTGGAATAAGCAACCCACAGTCCCTACAGCTGGCTATCCTCTATCATATATGTGCACCATACTGCCTTTAGTCTCAACAGTGATTGTCTCCCTTTTGTAACAATCCTTTCAGTACCCTAGCAGTTATGATATAGACCCATACCCTATTTACATAAGGTGTTGCTTCCCCTAATCAAAAAGTTTGTGGCATGCAGAACAGTGAGGAGGGGGTTTGGAAGTTGCAGAAGGACCGCAAAAGGCTTGAGGGTTGGTCAAATGTATGGCAATTGAGATTCAATGCCAGTGAAAGGAAATTCGTATACTGTAGGTAAGATTGCTATTGACATCACTAATTTTGGAATTTGTGAGGATCTGCAAGAAAGCTGGCAACCCCAACAGGTTTTAACAATCTCTTTCCCTAAGCTCTCTCTGCAGCTGTGAACCTTTTACTCAAAATGTGGATAAGTCTAGGTGGTACTAGCAGATGTTTATGAAAACTACCAGCTTAGTGTTGGTGCATAAATACATAGATAAATAGATGTTTACAGAAAGAAATAGACTCATGGTCCATCCAGTCTGCCCAGTAAATGCTGTAGCCATGGGGCGTACATAATGATTATAGAGAAAGTACAGAGATATTAAGCATGGGGAGATTAAATGACTCACTCAAAGTCTTACAGTGAGTAAGTGGTGGTTATGAGATTCCAGCTTGGGTCTCAGGATTCATAACATCATGCCTCCTAGAGTATTTATATTTAAGCTTAAAAAACACATTTTGAGATACTGTACTTGGATCTGGAAGGAAATCAAATGGCAGAGAAAATGGGTAACCTTAGGTTTCTGCTTGTTCCAATTGCTGAATAATCTGTTCCATTTTTTCATGACATGAATTTTACGTAACAGTGTTGATCACCAAAAAGTTTACCTTTGTTGTGGAATGTTGCACCAAGCGAAGTGTACATGCTGCAGCAGTTACATTATTTTCAATAGCAGAGTAGTAGTAGTCCAGTTTATTTAGTATGGTGCCCTTCCCAGGAGACTCAGTGTGCCTAACAAAACATACAGCATAAATTATGTAGCAATTAATAAAGAATAAAGATTCATAAAATCAATATCTATACATTAAAAGTATTTTAAATTGCAAAGTGGAGTGACTAGAGCACCAAGATAATATAGTTCTGGGTTCAGTTCCCAGTGGGGTCGCATTATTTGTTACTCACTATAATTTGTGAGTTACATTGCTTTGCAGTGGTTATTGCACAAAAACATCAAATTGTCTTTTTATTATTGCTAGTTACAGGATAGCCAATACCAGAGAAAGGACGCGTGTTCATAACCCCAGGTCCAGCCATGTGAGCCTTTAGCTTTGGAGCTAGAGCACTGGCATGATATTCTGGGGTCATGGGTTCAATTCCAAGTACAGTAGGTCACATTATTAATTTCTCACTACAGTAAAGTAGACATAAAGTAAGAATTTATTTATTTATTTAAAAATTGGTGACTGGGAAATGGGTACTGAGCTGATACCAATGTTCAGGTGTGATCCAGGAGAGGAGAGGAGAAATGAAGGAAATGTATAATTTAATCAGCTGAGATTACAAATCAGTAAGTAGTATATACAATCAAACATAGTAACATAGAGAAGCAAAATGACAACTGCTGTGGGGCAACAAACTCAAGCAATGCAGGTAATTCCAACAAGGCTAACGCTGGATGAATAGAGCAAGCTAAAATCAGGTGCAGGATAAGTGAGAACAGCTGCAAGCAGCAGGGAAGTGATCATGCAAATGTACCTCAGTGGAAAGGTCAGAGAGAGTTAGTGTATGAGACAAAGGAACAGAGTTCCAGATAAAGGATAGATGAGTAGAAATTAAGGAAGCCTGGCCAATGGATACAGAGCAGTGGGGAATAATGAAGGGAGGTGAGGAAGAAGAGCAAAGAGAATAGATAGAGGGACACACTTGAGACTGAGAAATATGAAAGTAAGGACAAAAAACAGAATTTACAGATAAAGGAAACACAGTGGGATAGGTGTTGTTAAAAAAGGAAAGAAAAGAGGGAGCCAGTACAGGGGATAATGACAATGAGTGGAGGGGAACCAGAATAACCAGCATCAGCAAATACATAAATGAATTCCATTGGACAGTTTAGTTTCTTCCAAATGTTTCTTTAAACAGCTGGGAATGGAAGTTTTATCCAATTAGCCTAGGGTAACTAATGGTATTCCTATAAACAAATACATATTTGCACTACATACTTACCAAACCCTGCTCATGAAGAGGGAATGGGGCTAGATCACATGTACATAGAGTCCCTTCTGACCTTAAATAACTATATTCCTTTTTTCAGTATTACATAGAAGGATGTCACCACAAGCTGGAGTATTTTCATGATCATATCTGTAAGTTACTTCATATCTGAAACAAATTAATGAAATGCACGTGATTAAAGTTTGTATAGATTATTTAGAAAAAAGATTTATGAATAGTGACTGTCATGGTATGTCTGTCCAAGAGAATTTCTTTCAAATTAAGTATTGGACTAAGACCAGAGGTATTGATTATTAGGTGGGCCATACAATGACACAAACTGATGTGGTTAGCATAAATAAAAAAAAAATTCTCGAGACTGTTCACATATGAGAATTTTGACTTAGAAAACAAAAGACAGTGGTGCTCAGTGTCAGGCTCCTGCTTATCTACCTATGTCAAGAGGTACATTTGAACACAAACTGGCAAGAATGGATTGGGCCATTACAACTAATTGCTTAATTGCTAGGTGTTTCCAATCATTATGTTTAGTCATCAATCAGGGCATCAAGACAATGGGCCTGATTCTAGAAGGGTGGCGCAAGTTGCTGCCAAAAGCAACTTGTGCCACCCACAACTGCGACATTGTCTCGGCGGCCTATTCTAGAAGGGGCAGGGTCATCACAGCTAAGTTCTGTGACTTACGACATGTGGCCAAATATGCTGAACTGCGGGCGTACCTGGTGAGCACGTAGCAAGCCACAACAGTGGAGTGGCACAGTCAACCCCCCACCTGTGCCCGACCCAGAATCGCCCGCTGCATATGCGGCATATATCCCAGTAGTCTAGTGCCTCCCTCGAACTGTATTATTATATATGCAGAGCCCTGCATCCCTGGTAGTCTAGTGCCCCCTGAACTGTATTAATACATATTCAGAGCCCCATATCCCTGGTAGTCTACTGCCCTCCCAAACTGTATAAATACATATTCAGAGCCTCGTATCACTGGTAGTCTAGTGCCACCTGAACTGTATTAATACATATTCAGAGCCCCATATCCCTGGTAGCCTAGTGCCCCCTGAACTGCATAAATACATATTCAGAGCCCCATATCCCTGGTAGTCTAGTGCCACCCCAAAACTGTATAAATACATATTCAGAGCCCCGCATCCCTGCTAGTCTAGTGCCCCCCCGAACTGTCTAAATACATATTCAGAGCCCCATATCCCTGGTAGTCTAGTGCCCCCCCCGAACTATATAAATACAAATTCAGAGCCCCATATCCCTGGTAGTCTAGTGCCCTCCTGAACTTTATAAATACATATTCAGAGCCCTGTATCACTGGTAGCCTAGTGGCCCCCCACCCAGCCATGCCAGCCCACCCAGCACCCCCTCTCCTGTCCCCAGCCAGCAACTGGTACAGTCCACCTCTCACCAATACATCCAGCCACCGATTGAGTTCAGTATCAACACATAATGTAAAGACACACTCAGATATTAATATCTGAACATGTTCTTTCAGAACACACTGATACTGGACTCAGTCAGCGGCTGGCCATGGTGGTGAGAGATGGGCTGTGCCGGTCACTGGCTGGGGACAGGTGGGGGGTGCTGGGTGGCTGGCACAGCTGGGTGGGGTGCCACTATACTACCAGGGAATAGATGGACTGTACTGTATGTATGTTGATTGTGGGGGGGCGCTAGACTACCAAAGCTGGCATTTTGCCCATATGTGGCTGGCGACCCGTGGTTCAGGCACGGGTGGGGGATAGCAGTGCCACCCTGCAGGGCATCTGCCAAAGGATGTTTTGGGGGGCTGAGGGCCTGGGTAGCCCTGTGAGGCTGGGCATGGGGGGAGGAACACCGGGCACTGTCCGCTGGACAGCTGACTGGGCTACAAGACCCCCAGAGGCATCAGTAAATTATACCTGCTAAATGCTGGTATATCTTATGTTGCTGGATCTCCTCCAGGGCTTCTTGTAGAATCCAGATGTGGGCACTTTATGGCTGCCCTTCTAGAATGGGGCACAACTGCTGCCGTAAACCCCCTAGTGCCATGTCGCAGGGGGTTTATGCGGCAGGAAAATCCCAGACTCTCCCTACAAAACAGGGTACTAAATGAGAAAAAGACCGAGGTAGACAGGTCAGTGGGGGATGCTGCAAAAGAAGGTAAAGCCATAAAAAAATGGAGAGCAATGAGTACCAATGCCTGTAGTCTGAGTAACAAGCTTCCTGAATTAATGGCCTTGATGGAGGGGGAACATCTGGATATTGTGGCAGTCACAGAAACATGGTACACACAAAACCATGACTGGGACATAAACATACCAGGATATACAATCTACAGGAGGGACAAGGAGGGTAAAAGAGGAGGAGGAGTAGCTCTTTATATAAGGGAAGGAATCAAAGCAACAGAACAAAAGGAAAACAGGGAGGAGAAGTAGCACTGTGGGTAAATTGAGACCGCAATGGCACCACAACTGCACAGGGTTGTATACAGACCTCCTCTCAGGGGAGGAAATGGACAAGGAAATGATAGAAAGAATACTTAGAATGGCAGAAAAGGGAGATATTGCTGATGGGTGATCTGAATATGCCAGATGTTAACTGGAGTGCAGTTGCAGCAGCCACTTCAAAGAGTGGGGTTATTCTAGATGCCCTACAAGGGGCTTGCCTTAGACAACTAATATTGGAGCCCACTCGATAGGGAGCAATCTTAGTCCTGGTTCTCTCAAATGGAGATGAAAAGAGGATCACAGATGTAGAAGTGGGTAGCCATCTGGGAATGAGCGACCATCGAACAGTATGGTTCACAATAAAGAGGCAAAAATACTGGACTTTAGGAGGACTGACTTTGCCAAAATGGGTGAGTGCCTAAGGAATGCACTAGCAAATGGACAGGAAGGAGGGGTGGAAGAACAATGGGGAATAATAAAAACTGCCATCACAGAGGTAACAAGCCTTTGTGTGAAGCAAATTAACAAAACGAAACGATGTAAGAAACCACTGTGGTTTTCAAAGGAAGTGGCAGTGAAGGTTCAAGAGAAAAAGAAAGCATTCAGGAAGTACAAGGAATCACAGAAGGAGCAGGACAGAGAACTGTATCAGTTAAAGCAAAAGGAAGCTGGGAAGGCAGTCAGAACAGCAAAGGCCCAAACCGAGGAAAAGATAGCCAACTCAGTTAAGAAGGGGGATAAAACCTTTTATAGGTACATCAGGCAGCGAAGGAAGACCAAGGGAGGGCTAGTGAGGCTTAATAAAGAGGAGGGAGGGTGGGCAGAGGGTGACTGTGAAAAGGCAGAGATACTAAACAAATATTTTTGCTCAGTATTTACAAAGGAAGTGAGGAAGTACCTAAAACAAACAGTAGAAACACTCTGGATACAGAAGTTGATACCAGCCCATTTACAGAAGAAAGGGTTCTGAAAGAACTCTTAAAACTGAAGGTGGACATAGCAATGGGGTCTGAAGGGATTCATCTCAGAATTCTAAAAGAACTAAGGGTAGAACTAATGACACCACTGACTACCCTCTTTAACAAATCATGGGAGGATGAGATGGTACCCAAGGACTGGAGAAGGGCAGATGTCATTCCCCTTCACAAAGTGGGAGAAGGCAGAAGCAGAAAACTACAGACCTGTTAGTTTAACCTCAGTGGTAGGAAAATGATGGAATCACTCTGAAGGAAAGAATTGTTGAGTATCTAGAGGTCAGAGGGCTCAGGACCCAAGGCAGCATGGATTCACAGTGGAAGGTCATGCCAGACAAATCTGATAGACTTCTTTGACTGGGTGACCAAAGTAGTAGATCAGGGAGGGGCTGTGGACATGGCCTACCTTGACTTTAGAAAGGCATTTGACACAGTCCCACACAAAAGATTAATATACAAGTTAGCCAGCCTGGGAGTGGGTCCCAAGATGACAGCCTGGGTAAAGAATTGGCTGGAGAATAGGACACAGAGAGTAATAGTAAATGGAGTCCACTCTGAAGAAAGGAGGGTTACTAGTGGGGTACCGCAGGGTTCAGTATCAGGACCGGTCCTCTTCAATGTCTTTATAAGCGACATTGCAGAGGGACTGGAAGGAAAAGTATGTCTCTTTGCAGATGACACAAAGATCTGCAACAGAGTTGATGCACAAGGTGGAGTGGAAAGGATGAGAAGGGACTTGGCAAGGTTAGAGGAATGGTCAAATGTATGGCAGCTTAGATTCAATGCTAAGAAGTGCAAGGTAATGCACCTGGGAAACAAAAACCCAGGGGAAGAGTACACAATGGGGGGTGAGATACTAACAACAACAAAATGGAAAGGACCTGGGGGTAGTCATATCAGATGATCTAAAGGTGGGCAAGCAATGTGAGATGGCAGCAAGGAGGGCTGGGGGGATACTGGGATGCATAGGGAGAGGCATCACCAGTAGAAAACAGGAAGTTATTATCCCTCTGTACAGACAGTTGGTGAGACCCCATCTGGAGTACTGCGTGCATTTCTGGAGACCCAATCTCCACAAGGACATAGACAGGATGGAGGCTGTCCAGGAGAGGGCAACTAAAATGGTGCAGGGTCTGCACCGGAAGACATATGAAGAGAGAGTTAAGGAGCTGAATATGTATAGCCTCGAGGAAAGGAGGGAGAGGGGGGACATAATAGAAACTTTAAAGTATCTCAAAGGAATCAACAAAGTCCAAGAGGGTAGCATCTTTCAAAAAAAGAGGTGTGCAAGAACAAGGGGGCACAATTTGAAGATAGAAGGGGGGTGGCTCAGAGGTAATTTAAGGAAGTATTTTTCACAGAGAGGGTTGTGCATGCATGGAACGGCCTTCGGAGGAGGTTGTAGAGTCAAAAACAGTGGTGGAATTCTAGCATGCATGGGACAGTCATATAAGGCAATTCTCGGGGTGGGGCTAGGAAGAAGTAGGCTGCTGGTTAACTAGGATCTGCAGCTTATCCATTAGGTAGGAAATCGGCAGACTGGGTGGGCCAAGCGGTCCTTATCTGCCATCAAAGTCTATGTTTCTATGTATGTTTCTATGTTTCTTAACTGCTGTTTGGTGCAAGCGGCTGCCATGTCATGAGCCACTATGAAAGCGTGCATCATAAGCAACTACTGGCATAAGCTGCTACCTGCGCCATTCTACTTGGCACAACTGCAGTTATGCCAGGTGTAACCCTTGTAGAATCTGGCCCAGTGGTATCAACACATGACTAGGAAATAAGAAATCTGACACCGAGCACCACTGTAGCAGCCAATAGCCCATTTACACTGGAAAAACGGTTACCACATGGGTGTGGCTCACTCTGGTGTTGGTCTGCACCTGGTTGTTGTTGAAGCTTCTGGTGCACACCACTTAAGGATGCCATCTTCCACACCCATGTGACACTAATGTTTTGCAAACTGCATTGTGAGATCCATACTGCAAGAAGTGCCCTGGTACACTGTGGCACTAAATTACTCTCAGGCAGCAATATGAGAAGTGGCCACCATTTACACTACTCTTGAAAACACCTACACTAGTTCAGCTCCTCTGTCATGGAGAGTAACAGAAGATCCACAACTTTTGATACCTGCACAGTTTAAACTTACAAATGTACACTGGTGTGGCTCTCCATATCACCTATACCAGATTAGAAATTGTAAGTGTAAACAGGACTAATTAGTCAAGTTAATTATAGGTCCAGATTTCTCAATTTTTGTTACATATCAGGAACCCTGACCCCTTCCCAAAAAAAGATTTTTTTTTGCATACTGACTTTTTTAAGGGACCTTGTGTTAATGAGATGAAGGAGGGTAACTGACATAGACTACACTATTTGACACTATTTATAAACAGGTTGTGATCAGAGCCAATATGGCTATGGAGAGTTTTTAGGAATGGTAATAGCAGTGAACAGAATATGATGTGCTCTCGCTGCACAGAAGTCAGCTGTAATACTGCAACGATTACAGAACTGCACATGTGTGATACTAGCACAGGTGCAGTTTTCCCCAGAGTCAGCCTTGCGCAACAAGGCAGTGCTGACATAACATGTAACAACCCAGTTCCCTCAGGTTACTAGAATCCTATTAGTGATAGTCTTAGGCAGGTAGGAAAAGGCAATTGGTGGGGAGTTCATTTGGGGCTTTCTACACAATGACATCATTGTCTACTCAGCTAGCCTGAGAGAAGGATGATTATGTCACTTAGAACTCTCACAGAAGCATAACCATTTTGGAGTTAGCTGCTCTCAGGGAGCTTAGAATGTTGATCAATAAATTCAAGTGTGGCAGTCAGAGTGGCAGGAGATCTGATATGGGGGCTCTGTCAAAGGGAGCACTGTTATTTCTCACCCTAATTTGGTAAAATCTTTGGTTTCTCTGCAGGACTCTTTAGTTTCACTCCAGGGGGAGTGGGAAGGAATGCAGTTCTTGTGGATCCAAGGGGAATCCCCTGAAGTTCCTAATGTTCACAGTTGCCTTAAGGGAGAACAAAGAGTAGAATCTGACATCCACCAAAGAAAGAAAAGTGACTTTTGCTCTTTCCATAACTGGGAGGAAGGAACAAATAATATGCGAGTGCAGAATTTGAGACTGTTCTTGAGGGAGTTGTGTGAGGTGTGTGTGCCCTAGATAAGGCTAGATCACACCAGTCAGGACCCTTTTCACCACAAATGTGCTGAAGTTAAAGTTAAAGTTACGAACATATGAAATTTGCTAGCAGATAAAGGCCTAGAGGTCTATCAAGTCTGCTTGAATGTGCAGCTAGCACCCCTTATTCTGCAGCTGCCCCACCCTTCCACCCTTCACCTCCATTGACCCTCCCTCTTGTCCTGTCCCATCCCCTTTTGAAGCAGTCCACTGTTCTACTGGATACCATTTCTGCGGGTAACGCATTTCACCCAGCTACCACCCTCTCTATAAAAAGTGTCTCCTCATCTTCCTCTTGAACCTTCCTCCTTCCAGTCTCATATCATGGCCCCTGGTGTCCCTCCCCTTCCTTACTTTGAACAGTCCCTCTGTACCTGACTTGTTTATTCCTTTCATGTACTTAAAGGTTTCAATCATGTCCCCACATTCCTCCTCTCCTTCAGTGAGTACATGTTTAGCTCCCTCAGCCTCCCCTCGTATGCTAAGTCCCCCAGCCCCTTGATTATCTTTGTCACCCTGCCCTGCATCCCCTCCACTAACTTAATGTCCCTCTTCAGATACAGACACAAGCACTGCAAGTAGTACTCCAGGTGTGGTCTAACTAATGACCTATACAGTAGCAGAATCACCTCCTCGAGGATATACCCTATTTGCCAGCACAAGGTCAAGGGTATTCCCTAACCTGGTTGGTTCACTGACCATTTGCAGCAAGAAGCTGTCCTGGAAGGCATTTAGCAGTACCTGCTCCCTTCTATTTCTGGTTGTTGGGGTACTCAAGTCCACTCCTGGCATGTTGAAGTCCCCCACAGTCACCACTCTACCCTTCTCGGAGGTCTTCCTGATCTGTACAGCTAATTCCCTTTCAAACTCCTCCATCTGAGAGGGTGGCCTGAATACCTCTGCCATTCTGAGAATCCTATTCTTGGAATCCTGGATTTGCATCCAAAGTGACTCTGTAATACCCTCCTCCCCTTCCTCACTTACACGCTTCAGTCCTTTCTTCACATATAGTGCCACCACCCCTCCTTTCCCAATCATCCTGTCCCTACAAAATAACCTGTACCCTGGCACAGACAGGTCCCAGTCATTGTACTGGGTGGCCCATGTTTCTGTGATTGCTGCAATGTCCACCTCTCCCCTCTGCCATGAGCACCTGTAACTCTACAGTTTTCCTCCAAAGGCTCCTAGCATTAAGGCTAACCACCTTCCACCCCCCCATCCTGTCCTCCTTTACTAGCATCACCAATAGTACTTGTGATTTGTCCTTTGCACTGTTATGGGAGGTTAGGTCATATGGTTTCCTAACCTGTGGTCTCTGTATGCCTCTTGCCCACTTGCCACCCCCTGCTCCTAGTTCAATTTCCAAACTTCCTCTATGTACTCCTCCTTCCTCTGTTTCAACACTTTCTTTCCCTCCTCACTCAATTGTAGTCTGTCCTAGTCATAGAGACTACTGTCCTCCCAGGTCCCTCCCCAACCCCCAACAGCCCATACCCCTTAGCATGACACCAGGTTCTTAGGCATCCATTAAATACCTCTATTCTCAGCTTTCTTGTTGTGCTTGCCTTGGGCACTAGAACTATCTCTGAAAAAGTTACTGATCTTTCTGCCCTCTCATATAATTGTCCTAGTTCCTCAAACCTCCTCTGGACTATATCTACTGTCTTGTCAGCCAGGTCGTTCATCCAAAAATGTCTAATTAAATGAGGCTTGCCCCTATCCCTTCTAGCATATTTCAGTACAGATTGTCCCACCCTTTCTGCTGTCATTTCTGGCATGACGTCCACCCAAATGTTACTGTGCCTCTGCCCCTTGCTACCCCAACTGACTCCTCTTAGTACTGAGTCCCCCAGCACTAAGATTCCACCCCTCTTACTCCCTGCTTTCTTCCATTCATCTCCATCTCTCATTTCAGCTCCACTTCTTCCTCCTGCACATTATTTCTCCCTTTTGCCCCTGTTGCAATTCTCCCAGCAGAGCTTCCCCCCACTCTGGTTTGGTCCAGGCATTTATCAATTACTCCTCCAACTGCATCACCTCCCTCCTCCTTCTTCCCCTCTAGCAGTGCAAAACTATTTTCTGAATAACCTTCACAAATGCCTGCTTCCTCTCTCTTCATAATAACCTGTTCCCTCCTTTCCACTCCATGACTGTTGCCACTTCTCCTCCCCTAACATGTGCTTGTCTCTGCCTTCCATTAGTCTTTTGTCTCCTGATCTGCTTTCCCTGGCAATCATTCTTCCTTGGCTGGGCCCCTTTGTCTCTGATTCCCTTCTTCTGGCAATCTTCTCACCACTGTTAGCTCAAATTGCCCTCCCTCATCTCCCCTCCTCCCTTCCTCCAGTATTGGGCTAAACCTGCCTCCAGTCTTCATTACCTGTCTTAGTTCCTCCTGCAGACCCTTGATCTCCTTTCTAAGTTTCTCTATGTGATTGCACACTAAACATCCCCCCATCCTCCTGGCAATTTTTAGAAAGACTGGTGCACTGCAGTTGTTGCAGCCTACCATCCTACTCATTGGTCTTGTTGCCCACCAGCGACCCCCCCCACCCTTCCAGATGAAGGATACCAAACATTCCCCCAAGTCTCCCCTCTCCCTCCCCATCAGTGCAAAACATTCTTCTCCTTTTCTTAATTTCCCTTACCCCCTTTGTCATACATGTCTAGATAGATTAAGCAACTGCTTTTTACATTCCTGTCCTTCCCTGTCCACATGCAAAAAGAAATGTTAAGTAACTATTGCACAACTTTCTTCAGTTAGGAGTCTTTTGTAATTCATTGGGGATTGGAGACTCATTTGGTGTAACCCTGAAGGAATAGCAGAGGCTGTTTGGGGCAAAGGGTGGGAGGAATGCCATCTGGAGTTTCAGGCAGGGCTAAGTGGTTCGTGGATGTGCACCAGTATTCCCTGGGCAAGGGCCATGCACCAGGAGGATTTCAAAGTGTGTAGCACATCCCACAGATTTACACTTTGTAAATGGAAATGTGTGGAAAATGTTTAAAGTGTGTGGCACATCCCACAGATATACAATTTGGAAGAGAGATAGAGATGTTTTTGTGGAAAACAATGCTTGTTCCCCACTTCAAGTCATAATGCTCTGTTGTGACATCACAATCTGTTGCCATGATAGTACCTGTGATGTCACAAAAGTGCATTATAACCTCAGGTAGGGAGACAGCAATGGAAATAGATGAACTCTTCAGTAACAAAAATCTTGTTTTCATGCAAATGACCTCCATAATATGTAATGGGGAGCAGGAGGAATAAAGAACTCATCTGATATACAAGCTGAACTTTATCTAAATATTATGTTTTGTTAAAATTCTCCTAAAGGTGTCAGCTGCTCTTTAAGCTTATTTTTCATTGTGTTTTTAAGCATTGTCATTTACTAGTGCTAGCACAGACACACACAGATGGTTTTGAAATGAAACTTCAGTTAGTTTATAGTTTTTCTTGGGGAGTGAAGTATCATGTCAGTGAAATTTGATCTTGGGATAGCTTCCTTTTGCTGTAACTTATGCTGTCTTATTTAGAATTTCACTTAACTGGCATAGTTAACCATAAATCTCTTAACCACTCTCTCCTCGACTGGGCCCTCACCACACATCCATATAGGGTGCAAGAAGCTGGTACCCTGCCTGACTCCCTCAGTGACCACCACATGACTTACATAGTACAGAACATTTTAAAACCCCATGCACCAACCCCTCGAATACTACTCACTAGGGCTTACAAATCACGAGACCTTGCTGCACTCCTAAGAGACCTATCTAACAATGATTGGTCATTTATTCAACATGCTTCCTCCATTGACTCGGTCCTGGAATTTTTCAGATCAAATTTCCTCGCCATCTGGGACTACTATGCCCCTCTCAGAAGAGCCCGTTTTAAGGGCGCCTACCTACTTTGGGTAAATGCCCATATTATTGTCCAACTCCATGCCAGGGACATGGCCTGGAATTCTTACAAGGCATCTGGGTCACAGGCAACCCTCCAACACTGCTGCATGCTCTGGAATGCAAGCACCAGATTAATTCACCAGGCAACAACAAACTACTTTAAGGCCTCTTTCCATGCAAACCACAACCACCCAGCAAAGTTCTGGAAGTCCTTGAAATCTCTGCTCTCTCCCACCTCCCAGCCACCCACCCCTGCCCTAAAGGTAAATGTCTCCTTGGTAATGGACCATGGCGTGGTGGTCTCTGCTTTCAAATCATTCTTTACTAACTGTGCCTCCTCCCTTCTCTCCACAAGCATGCACCCCCCTATGAAACCACACCCAACCTCTCAACCCTCAACCAGATCCCACCACTTCTCATTTCACTCTGTCTCCCCATCTAAAGTACTAGCTGCCCTACACTCTCTAAACCCCAACAAAGGCAAATGTCTCTCTGGTCTTGACTCCAAGATGCTATACCTATCTGCCTCTGCCATCGCCACCCCACTGGCCTCCCTCTACAACCTCTCCTTCTCTTTCACCAAGATCCTGGCTGCCTGGAAACATGCCACAGTCATCCCTCTCCCTAAAGGTGGTGACCCCTCCTGTCCAGGCAGTTACTGCCCTATCTCCCTCCTCCCAATTCTAGCCAAAGTCCAGGAAAACTTGTTCTCTCCCAATTATCCACCTTCCTCAACAACTCCTCTTTCCTCTCACCCTATCAGGGTGGCTTCAGGAAATTACACTCCACAATCACCTACTTGCTCAGGTTAAAAAATGACATCCTCACTGGCATGGATAATGGGCAAGTCACCTCAGCCATCTTCATTGACCTAGCTAAAGCCTTTGACATGGTCTCCCATCCACTCCTGTTATCTAAACTCACCCTAGCTGGCCTCTCGGGGGTGGCCACCAGCTGGTTCCACTCTTACCTAGAAGGAAGGTAACAAACAGTTAGAATTGGCTCACTCACCTCTGACCCACTACCTGTCCCAATAGGTGTGCCACAAGGCTTGGTCCTTGGCCTGATACACTTCTCTGTCTTTCTAAATGACCTGCCCTCCATGTGCCCCCTTTCATCCATTCACATGAGTGCTGATGACACCCTAATATATGCTACAGGTCCCTCCCCCACCACAGTGTCATCCAAACTCCAGGAGAATTTTAATGCAATCCAACTCTGGTTCCTCTCTCACCAACTATCCCTTAACCCAAAGAAAGCCATCTCACTCACTTTCAGGACCAGGCAAAGGCTCTCCCTGGCCCACTCATCCCCTGCCTTCCACACCTTAGATGGGACACTCTTTGAAACCTGCACTTTGTTCAGATACCTCGGGGTCTGGCTCAACCAGCACCTAGACTTCTCAACACACATTGAATCTATCCACAAAAAACTGCACCTGAACTGGGAGCCCTTTACCGGAATAGAATCTGCATTCCCCTGCTAACCCAGAAAGAAATTGTTCAGCAAATGATACTCCCACTTCTTAATTATGGGGACATAGTTTATTGCTTGGCCCCCAAATCCACCCTTTCCAGGCTGGACCCTCTCTTCCATTCCTTCTGCCATTTTGCCCTGGACCATCCACCCACAACTCACCACTGTGAGCTCTGCAGATCCTTAGACCTTCCTTCCTTATAGGACCGGAGAATGGCACATCGTGCTAGAATAACAGCAACATACTGGTCCCAGTCCCTCCTCCTGTACCTTGCTAATACCCTAGCTGCCCAAACACCTTCATGCTACACCCTGCATAATCTGGACTCTAGGATCCTCACCCTCCCACACAAGCCCTCCTCCAACGGTCAGAGTGCATTCAAGTACAGAATGACTTACCTGTGGAACGTCCTCCCAGCAGTGATTAGACACTCTTCCTCCTCTCTGTAGCTCAACCTTCTCCTCAAACAGAATTTTGCCACCACCTGCTAGTGCAGCTAGCCCCTCAAGGTATTTTGATGGTTTAAATAGCCGATTTTAGGTGTGTTTATTAGTTACATGCTACAATGCGATTCCGCTGTACTTAAGCATCATTTCATGCCCCAGCTGGACAATTTCCTTCCCCTGCCAAGAGGCAGGTATATCTTGTACAATGTGTTTCTCTTGACCTTGAATTGCACTTCGGCGTTCAATTGTATGTTGCTCTGTATACTGTATTCCCTAAATCCCCTCCCAGGATACATCTGGATCAAGCTCTACACCGCTCAGTATGCCTTCCTGGTAAAATGCTTAAATAAATAAATAGTAATTTTGCAAAGCTAAGGCTGATTAGAAGGGAAATAGGAGTTATGCCAAATAAATGTAAATGTCTCTAAAAGTATACAAGTTACAGATAATAAACCTTATGAAAGTTGTGCAGGACTAAAAGACCTTTCAAATGAGCCTATTCATTAAGCTGTTCTAATTATATTTTTTTAAAATTATGACCATCTGATTACCTCAGTTTTCATTTTTCATAGGGGTTTGCCAATCAAATGTAAATATCTCTAAAAGTATATGTGTTACACATAAACCATCAGTATGAAAGTTGTTCAGGCCAAAAATACCTTTCCAATGAGCCTATTCATTAAGCTGTGCTAATTATATTTTTTTAAACTATGGCCATCTGATTACCTGGATTTTTATTTTTCTTCACAATGTTCACCTTTCAGATGGCTATATTTAAAAGCATCTAATGAATTCAGATTAGTGATACCCTCATTTGAAAGGTCATTTTGTACTGAACAACTTTTATGTTGGTTGTATATTGGTAACTTCTGTGCTTTCCGAGATATTTACATTTGTTTGGCATGACTCCTATTGTTTTAACTCAGAGAGAAAAAAAATGAGAATATTTGGAAGATCATATTTTGCAAAATATAAAGAACTCAGATTAATGACTACCCTTATGTGAAAGGAGTTTTTGTCCTGAACAACTTCCAAGTGGGTTGTTTTTGTGCACCTTGAATAGTTTTAAAGATATTTAGATTTGTTTAGAAGGTGTGCACATTTGCTCTTAAAGAAAAGCAGCTAAAAAGGAAGGGAGTATTTCTTAACTTCCATAGGAATTTGTAGTTAGGGAAGAATACACTGAAATGTACTAAACAATTTGTTCCATGGAAAGCACTTTTCAAGCTAAAGCAGGATGGCTGTAGGCTGTAGCCATAAAAAATAAAAAAAATAATTCCAAAAGTCGTTGGTCAATTAAATGAAATCGGTTTTGAATCTATGGGACCATGCACAGTATCCAGTGATAAGGGTGCTCACTGTTGAGTGCACACCAAAAAGTGCAACTCAATAGCGGTGCATTATCAAAGGGCTACTGCATGGGCCAGGCAACTGCAGGTATCTTGTCACTATATACATGCATGTGTGAGGGGAGTGAGCACAGCAGAAAGGGATGGAGGGTTTGTGTGACATGTTGCAGTGACAGACTGCCGAGCTGCCTATTGACATGGGGGGTGGGTCACAGGCTTCAGCTGCAAGGGTGCAAAGTTCAGGTCCGGGTGTACATACATTTTATTGTGCCCGGCCTGAATTTTTTTGTTGTTGAATATGCACCTTCCCCTCCGACATCCACCTCCCTGGAGTTGAAGATCCTTTACTAGGGGGATGGAGGCACAACCGCCCACATAAACATACAAAATGTAAGTCCTCGGTGCCCTTTTGTCACATGCCGGGGTGTACATCGGCGAAATTGATTTTCACCGATGTACATTTGCTGTAACAGTGAACACCTTTATGCAATCGCTGTTATCACATAGAACCCCATGGCACCAAACACTTCTAAAAGGACTTTTACATTTGTTTTTCTTTTCTAGTGTGATATAGTATTTATCTTGTGTTTGTCTCTTTTCCATATGGTTAGGATCATATATTAAGTTCTATCAACTGCTCTGGAAGTTTAGGGTAAGTACAATATTCTGCTGTATGTAAATAATTTAAGATGACAACTTATTAACTATTATTATTAATTGGGGTAATGAGCTGATTTCTATTGTTTTTTGTTAATGACCCTAATATCCTGGAATTTATCCCAACACTAGATATGAAAAACTTTTCACATGTGCAGTTACCTAAAGATATTTTTAAGTGCAAGGATACTTGCAATTATGTGCAAAACTGGTAGCTGTGGCAACATGCATCTTTTGTGCTCTGCCATGAAGCAAATAAAGTGCTTGGGTTAGAAGATTTGTTTTAGCCATAAACATACATTACAGTATTTCAGGTACCATATTGTGCCCTTTTCTCCTGGATCATGTCACTTTTCAATGAAGCTCATTCTGAAAGAATAAATCTTATTTTATAGAAGTACACTGTAAGTGTAGCTTTATGGCTAAAATATTTACAATTTTACTTTAGCCTTGGAGAGCATGTTAGTGAGATGTATTACTTTAATTAAGGTTCTATACACATGCCTCATTTTTGACATACTGTACACACCACTTAGCAAGTTATCTGGCATTGAAAAAAATTACAAAATGCAGAGCACTGTAGCTTCAAATACTGAAGCTGTTTTATTAGCAATCTATATCATGCTCTTGGTATGCCATACAAATAAACATCATTCTGGTCAGAGCTAAAGATCGTATTTGTTGATTTGTGTTGTCAGTTGCAAAGTTGAAGCAGGTAGCATCTGAACCTTTGCTAAATGATTATAGCAAGAATGGTTTTCAAGATAACCCAATACAGTTAACAGTTGTAAAAATGCTTCAGTGTTAGAATACAGATGTCCTAATAACTGTTTCATTCCATCATGATATACTGTATGTAACATATTACAAAATGAGGAAAAGAAATCCTTTAGCCCGATTGGTCAAAAGGCATGTCCTTACCTGTCAACAAACTGAAAGGTGGCACTACTTTTCTAATACCTTAACCTCCATAAGTGAAAGGTCAGCAATATCATTGAGCAACTGATATCTTCCATCAGTCCCTCTGCAACCAGAACTGATCTTCCATCACAAACACGGCTGCTACCTTTACACTGTAAAAACCTTCAACTGGGCCCTAAAAATAAAACTACCTCAAAAAAAAAAAAAAAAAAAAATTAAGTAAACATTGTTTCCCTGATCATCACTCTCTCCTTACACACATGAACAAATTAGAAACATTAAGTATTGTTTATAGTTTTCATTACAACTGTTTCTTTACCAACAGTGAAAAGTCCCCCTTCTGTCTTTACCTGCTTATCAGGGAAATCTCTTCTGCTTGCCTTGACAGTGAGATAATTGAGTCACTGGCTCTAAAACAGGCCTTTGTTGTCTGTGTGTACAGTATGTTGGGAGAGTAACATTCTACCAGTGGAACTGAGCAGAATTTTGAATCCCTGTATTCCATGGCAATCATTCCATGATAAAAATTCTGTGTCTTGAATGAAGGAAAAAAAAACAGGATGAAGAAAGTAGGCAATACAGTAATACTTCATAAACAAGAAGTAAAGGTGGGAAAACAGTTACAGAGGCAGACCCAAACTGCTCAAATAATACTTTGTTGTCCCTCCAACTCACTGGTTTAACATTTTTCAGTGAGTTGCTGTTCAATCAATTTTACCACTCTTCTACCGAAGTCTGGGGACTATTTTTCACCATATTTAAATAAAATAACATACTATTATTAAATCTTTAATAATGCGTCAAGAGTTTTGTTTGATTGTTATAGAAATAGTTGTTACCCATTTTATAAGAGCAATAAGATACTTCAAGGTGTGGGTTGTTGATTGATAAGAGTACTACCCAGCTGCTGTAGTCACTCAGCGCAAGCACCTCATGCCTAACAACGCACCTGGGGGCGTGCTTTTATCAATCAACAACCCATACCCTGTCATGTCTTATTGCTTTCTTAAAACATGTTAAAGTAATGAATGAAAGGAAAGATGGTTTATCTTGTCTGTCCCTGCCATCACATAGCAGTGATTATACTCAATTTGAATATGGCCACAACTCCTAGCTAATTTTATTAGCTTTAATGTTTATGTAGAACATAGAATTTGAAGGCAAATAAGGACCCCATGGACCATCCAGTCTGTCCATTTCTCCCTACCTTTATTATTACTGCAGACCATGCCATATCTACAGCTGTTTCTCCCTCCCAGCCTTCCTTTCCACTATGATTCCATTGTGCTCATCCCATGCATTCTTGAACCCAACAGCTGTTTCCACCCCCACCACCTCCACTGGGAGGCTATCCCAGAAATCCTCCACTCTTTCTGAGAAGAAACACTTTCTCACATCTCTCCTGAATCTACTCCCTCCAGCTTCATAGCATATCCTCTTGCTCTTGACCATCTTTTCTCCTGAAAACTACTCTGCTCCTATGCCTTATTTACTCCCGTGAAGTATTTAAAGTTCTCCATCACATCTACCTTCTCCCTTCTACCTTCTGTGTTTCAGAGTGCACATATTAAGGTCCTTTTTTCTCTCCTCATAGGATTTTTGATGCTGACCCTGTACCATTTTAGTTACCCTACTATAGACTTCCTCCACTCTGTCTATGTCATTCTGGAGATGTGTTCTCCAGAACTGGACCCAATACTCTAGGTGGAATCTAACCAGCAGTCTATACAGAAACAACTCCATCTCCTTCTTTCTGCTGGTGATACCCCTTCCTATGCACCTCAGCATCCCCCTCACTCACCCTTCCTACTGCCTTGTCACACTACCTGACCATCTAGAAGTCAACTGATATGATTACCCCCAGGTCTCTTTCCTGCTTGGTGGTCATCAATACCACTCCACCCATTTTGTACTCGGACCCAGGGTTTCTGTACCTAATTGCATTATTTTGTACTTTTTTGCATTGAAACCCATCTGCCATACCCTTGAAAACTCCTCTAGTTTTCTCAGTCTCTGCTTATTCTTTAAACACCTCCACAGAGTGTCTACCTCATTGCAGATTTTAGTGTCTTCATCAAACACACAGACCTTCCCTTCCTACACCTCTGGAAATTCTCTTATAAAAGGACTGGCCTGAGTACTGCACTGATCCCTGAGGGACCCCACTGGTCACTTTCCCTTCCTTGGAATGAACTCCGTTCACCATCACCCTCTGTCACCTATCCCCTAACCAATTTCTAATTCAGTTTGCCACCTTTGGACCTACTCCTATGCTACCTAGCCATGTACAACTCACCTATGAGGAACAGTGTGACAGGCCATACTAAAATATAGATAGGTCACATTCACCGCTCCACCCTGATCTAGTTCCTTGGTTATTCAGTTAAAGAAATCTATCAGATTCATTTGACATGACCTTATTCCTGGGGAACCATGCTACCTTTGGTCCTGTAGCCCATTTCCTTCAGCAGTGATTCCTTTAACTTTCTCACCACTGATGTCAGGTTGACTGGCCTACATTTGCCAGCTTCCTCCCTGCTACCTCTTTTATGCAGTGGGACTACATCCACCCTCCACCAGTCCTCCAGAACTACTTATGTTCCAGTGAGCTGCTTCTCCAATGCAAATGTAACCTTCAGTGATATTGTCCCTCAAAATTCTGTCTAACCCTGCTTTAAAACACTGAATAGTGCTATCTTCCAAAGCCTCAATGGGCAGTCTATTTCACATGCTTATTACCCCCTATACAAAGTAATACTTTCTAATGTTTTCCACTTATCTTGCCTGCACTAGTATGTATTCTTTACAGTAGTTTTCCTTTCTTACAAATTCAAATATTTGTTCATATTTCATCCTGTTACTCTACACTGGGTGTGGAAAACTGTAATCATGTCTGCTTTCAGCATTCTCTTTTCTGGGATATATAATTTGACAATTTCTAATCTTATTTTATATGTTATATTTAAATCTTTGGAAACCAAGAAAGGCCCACTGCACAATGCCCATTTACAGGGGTGACCTGATACAGTAGGCAAAGGACTCAAGTGCAATAAATAAATATATAATATACACAGGTTGAAATAGATACATTTCCCACATATATTAGGTACTTTTGGGAATATGGTAAAAGAGATACCTACTGTAGATTCAGGTAAAAAAAAATCCTCATACCTTTCACCCCTCAAAACTTAGCCAGCTTAGTAGACATGTGCTGGTCCCTCCAAATCTCTTCAGTGTTGCTAATGAGTTTCAGTAAACTGAACTAGATACGGAACTCAATGTGCTGTCCAGACAAGTATTATATAAGGGGAGAATTACCCCCTTGATATGCTCCCTATGTCACTTCCAATATCCAAGCATTGTATTTGCTTTCTTGATTACAATAGTGCATTGCTTACAAAGCTTTAACTTGCAGTTCACAATTACACCTATAGCTATTTCCTAAGTGGTTCTGTCCACTGCCACACCAGACATGGTTTATGTGTAACCCAGAATATTCACCCTTTGGTACAGCACTTTCACTTACACACTTTAGGTATAACCTGCCCTTTTTAAACTGAAAGACATTTATTTAACATCGCAATAGTAGCTGAACTAATATGAACATATGAATCTGCCAGCAGAAACAGGCCTCATGGTGTATCAAGTCTGCTCAATTTTGCAGCTAGCCCCCACACATTGCAGCTGACCCACCCTCCCCTCCTCATAGTTACCCCCTTCACCCTGTCCCATCTCCTCCTAAAAATGTCCATCTTCTTACAAAATACCACCTCCTTGGGTTGAGTGTTCCACTTAGCTACCACCCTCACCATGAAAAAATGTCTCCTTATCTTTCTCCTGTATATTCCACCCTCCAATCTGAGGCCATGTCCTCTTGAGTCCCTCCCCATCCTCAGCTGAAAAATTCCCTCTGTACTAGTCTTGTTTATCCCTTTCAAGTATTTAAAGGTCTCAGTCATATTCCCCCTATCCCTCCTCTCCTCCCCTGCAGGGAATACATATTTAACTCAACTCTTCATTGTAGAGTTTGCCATCCAATTCCTGGATCATCCTTGTTGCCCTGTGCTGTACCCCTCTCCAGTAATCTTATATCCTTCTTCAGGAATGGGTGCCAGTACTGCATGCAGTACTCCAGGGGAGGCCTGACCAGTGACCTGCACAGGGGCAGGATCACTTCCCTTCTTCTGGAGGAGATTCCCCTCACAGTACACCCCAGAATCCTGTTGGCTTTTGCTGCTACCTTCCTGCACTGAGCAGCATTGTTCATATTCCCCATTATAAGCACCCCAGATCCTTTTCCTCCATGGTGGTACCCAGCTGAACCCTTTCCAACTGGTAGCTCCTCCCTGGGTTTCTTACTCTGAAGTGCAGTAGCTTGCACTTCTTGGCAACCCTAACTGCATGTTTCCAACCACTCCTCCAGATTAGTCTGATTGTCTTGCAGCTACTTGCCACCCTACAATGTCATCCACCATTGCTCCTATCTTGGTATCATTGGCAATCAGACTGATATTACTCCTGATGCCATGTGAGATATTTGCTATGAATATTCCAAACATAATTGAGCCCAGTTCCAAGCCCTGTGGGACCTTGCTTGTCATAGCCCTTGGTAATAAAAGTTCCCACCACCACCACCCATTGTTGCCTCCCCTTCAGCCAGTTACTGATGCAGGTTGCCATATTTGTTCCAACCCCCACACATTCCAGCTTTCCCCCCGGCCTCCCATGTGGCACCGAATTAAAGATCTTGCTGAAGTCCAAATACAGACATCCACTGCATGGCCCTTGTCTAATTTCCTCATCACTTAGTTGTAATACTTAACTAGGTTGGTCTGGCAAGACCTACCTGAGACAAACTCATGTTGCTGACCATCCTGGAGACTATTGTCCTCCAAAAAGGTCACCAGCCTCTCTTTCAGGATTGTCTCCATTAGCTTTCCTACACTGGATGTGAGGCTCACTGGTCTGTAGTTGCCTTGTTCATCCTTTGGGCCACCTTTGTGGATGAGCACCATTTGAGCCATCCTCCAGTCTGTGTTATATATCCTGTGTCCAGGGAGGTATTGAACCAGTCTGCCAACAGCCCTGCCAAGATGCCTGCCAGCTCTTTAATCACCCTTGGGTGAATGCCATCAAGTCCTGGTGTCTTGTACACCCTCAGTACCTTCAGCCCCTCTAGCATCCTGCCCTCTGCAATTACTACATCTGTCACCCCCTTCCCGTACTCACCTTCCACATTCCCTGAGGTAACTGTCTGCCCTTCTCCTTGGTGAACACAGAACATTTAGTGCTTCTGCCTACTCCTCCCCTTTCTCCACCCACCCTCCATCCTTCCTAATCCTCACAATCTGGTCCTTGAAGCTCCTTCTCTCCCTTATGTAT
The DNA here is from genome assembly GCA_016271365.2 of Neoceratodus forsteri. Classification (NCBI taxonomy): domain Eukaryota; kingdom Metazoa; phylum Chordata; order Ceratodontiformes; family Ceratodontidae; genus Neoceratodus; species Neoceratodus forsteri. Next base: position 1,322,785,558 of record CM028132.1, read on the forward strand.
CTGAAGAAGTCCTTTTCCCAATCATTGATGCCTTTTGCCAGCCTCAGCTCTCTGGAAGTCTTGGCCACCTTGACTAGCCTGGTAACCTCTTTGGACTTCTTCATATACTCATCCTTATCCTCAGACCTCCTGGATTTCTTGAGCCTCTTAAATGCTGTTTTCCTATCCCTCACCCTTTCCATGACCTCCTGATTTAACCAACTAGGTTTTCTCAACTGTCCCTTCTTGCTCTGTTTCTTGGTACATGACCTAGTCGCCTCTACCAGCCATTGTTTTATAATTTCCCAATTTTGTCTTGCATCCATGCAAGGATGAATTCCAGGTGTCTCTTCAAAACTTACACCAGCTTGTTAAAGTCTGCCTGCCTTAAATCAACCACCATGGTTCACGTACCCCCAGCTTCCCTGCTCATGTTGAGTGTGATCCACTCTGAGTGGTAATCCCGTCAAGCCAGTGGGTCCCCCAACCCCAGATCCCTCACAGCCTCCCAGTTTGACAACACAAGGTCCAGAGTTTTTTTCAATCAAGTCAGCTCATGGACCATCTGTGTCAGGAAACTGTCCTGGAATTCCTCTAGGAAGACTTGTTCCCTTGCACTCGAGGTGGCTGAGGTGCTCCAGTCTACCCCAGGTAGATTGAAGTCCCCCACTATCATGGTGTTCCCCTTCCTGTAGACCCTCCTCATTTACTACACTGCCTCCTTGTTCAGGTCATCCACTTGAGCTGGTGGCTTATACACTATCACCGTCCTCAGTGTCCTATTTTTCAAGTCCTGAAACTGCATCCAAAAGGCCTCTGTTCTACCCTCCTCTCCCTCTTCCCTTGCACACCATACCCCTTCCCTTATGTACAGTAGATCACCACGCCTTTCCCATTACCCCTATCCTATCTGTATATCCTATACCCTGGGATCATCAGATCCCAGTCTTGGTATTGTATGGCCCAAGTTTCCATGATGGCTGTGACGTCCACCACCACCACTGCCAAGAGAGCCTGTAACTCAGCTGTTTTTTTTTCCCCAGGCTTCTTGCATTTAGTGAGACTACCCTCCAACTTGTTCCCTTCCCTTCCCTAACACAATTATCTCCACTCTCAAACTCCCCTGCATTCATTCTCTGGTGCCTTCCCTGTTATCTTGGGAGGTAAGCTTGTGCAGCTCCCCTCTCTGGCAACTCTGCAATACCACTGCAGACTTGCCTGTCCCGCATCTAGTTTAAATCCACCTTAGTTGCTATGTATTCCCCCAGCCTCTGCTTCAATATCCCTGCCCCTCCTTACTCAATTGTAATCTGTCTACTGTGGAAAGGTCTCTGTTGTCCCAGGTGTTCCCCCATCCTCCTCCTAGCCCGTACCCTTTGGTTCAACACCACTCCCTCAGCCAAATGTTAAACTCTGCTATCCTTACTTTCCTTGCCATGCTTCCTCTGGGCACTGGTAGTACTTCCAAGAAGGCCACTGATCTCCCTGCCTCCTTACACAGCTTCCCCAGTTCCTTGAAACTCTCTCTTAGCAATGTGACTACATTACTCCCCAAGTCATTGGTACCCAAGTGCACCACTATGTGGGGTTTCTCCCTTCCACACCTTGCACACATAAGGATTGACCATCTCACTCTCCCTGCTGTCTATCCAGGTACTGATTCCACCCATATTTGACAATGCTGTTCCCTTTTGCTTCCCCATTTGACTCCTTTTAGGATTGAGTCTCCCAGCACTAGGACCCCACCACCCTTCTCACATTTTGGCCTGCTCACCATCCTACTATCCTTTCTCCAGTTCTGAATGACCACCATGTTCTGCTTAAACATTGCACGATCTGTCCCATCTGCTATGCCCCCCACCTCATCCAGTCAGTCTGCCCCCTCAGACCTTCCCCTTTCATCAACCCTGTTCCCTTCCCCATTTCCTCCTTTATTTTGCTTGGGCCCCCCGAGTTCTCTCCCAGCCTCATCACTCCCTTTCCTTCATTGGTGTGTTCCTTTTTTCCTTTCATCACCCCTGCCCTGAACCCCTTGCTTTCCCTTCTACCCTTGCTTCCCATATCCCTGTTCCCCTTTTCTGTCTGACTGTTGCCCCCTGGGCTTCCACTACCCCTTCCCCCACATGCCCCCTCCCTAATAACCCCTCCCTCATCCTCCACCAGTGAAGCCAGCAAAGTGAACCTATTTCCTGATTCTGAACCTGTGCTGATCTCCTCTCTCTCCTTGATATCCCGATATTCCTCTTTCCTGCTACTATAGTATTCTGCCCTGGTCCCCATCCTCTCAGTTATCACTGTTTCTGTTCTCCTGGTTCTCTGAGGAGGTGACCATCCTGATCCAGTTATCTCCCTCCCAACCTCGATACTCTTTAACTCACATCCTAACCACTGTAAATCTACCTCCAGCCCCCTCAGCCTGTGACAAATGGGACACCACCCCAGCTTCCATAATGTTTCCATCCAGATAGCTGCCCCATGTCCACTATAACCCACTATTCTTCCCATCCTGGTTTGACTTCTGTCCTCCTGCCCTTAATACCAGTCCCCTTTCCCCCGCTGCCAACCCCTCCCCTGCAGTCCTGCCTCCCCGTAACCTTTCCTAGCCTGCCACATTCATGCAGTATTGTTCCCCATACTTACGCTCATAAGTTCGGTGCTGGAGCCCTCTCCACCACAGCTTGATTCCCTTAGCGCAACAGCACACAGATTCCTTACTCTCCAACACTTATTGCAAGGTGCCCTATTCACCCTTTCCTTTGGTGATCCAACTAATACTTTCCAGTCATCCTGTGACGTATCATCTTAAGACCCAATCAACTTCCCTTCTACCCTTATTAAAACATTAGTAGACACCCTTATTTAAAACAATTAGTAGACAGTGTAAAATTTAGAACAGCAGTAGCACGTCTCACACAATTATCACATCTAACCCATCAGTATAAACAGGCATCCTGTCCCAGTAATACTGGCACATCACTTTATGAACCCTATCAGCTTCCCTTTCATCCTTATCCAAAATATTAGTAGACAGTGTAAAATTCAGAACAGCAGTAGCACATCTAACACAGCTATTGTATCAGTAGTTGCATTCATACATCCACTCATTTACTTTGGGATCTCTGGAAATGTGGGTATTGTTTGGGTGGGCTGTAATACATTATTTTAAGTTTGTTATATTAATCAGGTTCTTGGTGTATTTTCTGTTTTTTTGGATGAGTTACAGTATATGTACTCTGTTTTGTTTATATATTTTTGTATCCTTTATATATTCTAATAAAGAAAAGAGAGTAAAAAAAATAGTAGAAGACAGTGTAAGATTTTGAACAGCACTAGTACAGTTACTTTAAAGACCAAATCACCCGTTAAGTCAATCATTCATCCTATACAGAGTTACCTGGCAGCAGCTCCCCACCTCCACTTTTTTCCCTACTGGTGTACCCCTTTGGGGAGGAGCCCAGGGAGAGTATTTAATATGTGGAGGTAGTAGGTTGACTGGGGAAAAAAATTCCTCCTCATTGATTCTAGTTCCTGATTTAACTATACCAAGTAGACTCCACCCTTGATATTGATACAGCTCTATATTTCTTCATTGATCAGTTTAACACAGCCTGCTATATATATATATGCACCCCACAAAAACACATTAAATGTGATGAAATAGTGCCAGATGGGTCACCACTACTCTCCTGGCCCAGATGCAGCTCAGAGACAACTTTTAGCACCAGGCCAGAGCATCTGGAACACAAGGAGACATACAAACATATAAGACAGCCGGGAACAAGTGTACTAGGGACCTTTGTAAATTCAAGGCAAGCTACTTTAAGAAAAGCCAGGAGTATAACTGGGGAAATACAAAAAGATTTTGGGATACCTTAAAAGGTCTCATAGGGAGGACTGACACAACACAGACCATAATGGTCAGTAACAATGGAGAAATAATCAATTAACCCAAGGCGATAGCAAATCTGTTCAATAACACATTTACTGATCTCAGTTCTATCCTCAACTCAAATACTGTCCAAGGGGCAAACTCTACCAACCCCTTAGTAAATCCATCAACCTTCTCTCTCTCCTCCTCCTCCTCCTCCTCTAGCAATCTTACTAACCCCCTGTTCTATTTCAAATCCATCACTGTATCTGAAACAATAAGACACATAAAGTGGGCACTGGATGTAGATATGGTAGACATAAAACTAGTTGCTGTCACATTAAATGAACTGCCCCTCCTTCTAACCAAAATATTTGATCTCTCAATATGATACTCATAATTCCTAGGGTTCTAGAAAATAACAAGAATTACCCCTGTTCATAAAAGTGGTGACTGCAAACTACTTACCAATTATAAGCCAATATCCATACTCTCCCCATTATCTAAGGCTCTGGAGAGAATTGTATATGATCAACCTGTAGAGTATCTCTGGAAATATAATATCCAATGCCCCAACAAAATGATTTCAGGAAACTACACAGCACTAACACAGCCTTGACAGAGTATATAGGCATCCTGCATGACACCCTAGACAATTTATTTATTTATTAAATTCTCGGATTACAAATACCTTTGAGCAGAAACTGCTCATTTACAAAGGTTCCACGTCAAAGGATGAGGGCCAAGATACATACAGAGGTAGTAAAAGAATGCACAATAAGCAACCAAAACAACTAAAAGAAAAAATAAAGATACTCAGTTATAACGTACTTTGAGATAATATTCATAGAACGAGCAGCTTGAGTGGGCAGCTGGCTGCGGTAACAATGAGACATAGAGGGCACCATATGCAGTTAGTATTGCAGGTGTGCGACCGGGAGAGGAAGTTGGCAGGCTTAAGGGCCACTGTCCGATGGTGGTGGAAAATTTCTTGTACCAGTGGAGATGTGAAGCAGGAAAGGAGTCACAAGGAAGGCCCAGTGCCAGAGGGAATGAGACTGGGAAAGGGCGGGCTGTGAGACATGAGTGAGCTGGGAGGTGTTCAGAGAGATCTCTGTTCAGAGAAGCAGTCACATTGAATGGTAGAGGTGAGGTAAAGTTTGAGATTCCTTTTGAAGGGTCCAAGTGTAGTAGATGAAAGTGCTTCTTTATTGAGGGAATTGAACCATTGAGTGGCACTATAGATAAAGGACCGCTGACCCATAGAGGTACGACATCTGGGAACCTGAAAGGTTAGAGACTGGGCACCATATGTTTGTTGAGTGCCACTGTAGGTAGTAAGGAGTGAGCTAACACCAGGTGGCATGAGACCAAGGAGAATCTTTTTGGTAAGTAAGCAGGTCTGGTATTGTATTCTGCAATACAATGGCCATCTTATGGGGTCTATATACATAGACCTAACGAAAGCCTTCCACCTAGTCAACGACTCACTCCTGTTCCATAAATTCTATACTCTGGGCCTCTGTATGGACACTGTAACTTTGTTTCAAGGCTACATTTCCAACCAATCCCAATGGGTGAGGATTGATGGTATACTTTCCAACTTCAGAAATGTTTCTGTTGGGGTGCCTCAAGGATCCATACTGGTTCTCCTCTTATTTGGTCTGTTTATAAATTACCTCCCATTAGCTTGCCCCTCAAATGTACTCCTTTATGTGAATGATGCAGTCTTCTATGCCAGCAGTCCAAACCAAGGAGCACTTACACTAAAACTCCAATGCAGTTTTGAGGCAATGGAAAGGTGGATCAGTCAGAATATGGTTCAACTGAAGTATAAAAAAGGAAGACTATGCTTTTTTGTGGCCCCCAAGAAAGAAGAAAAGCACTTCCTCTCACCATCTCAAATGGAAATGGTGAAACCATAGAACAAGTAACCTCATTTAAGTACCAGAGGGTGACACTGGATACAACTCTGTCCTTTGCCCCACACCTAGTCACTCTTGTAAAACAAGCCCACATAAATATTAGGGGCACTTTACAGGCACAGGTACTACCTCACACCAGCAGCTAGGCAATTCATAGTATCAATCTCCATCCTTTCAATGCTGGACTTCAGCCTGACTGTGAACAGCACAGCTATGGATGTGGTACTCCACAGGGTCAGGATTGTATTAAGTAATACTTCTCAGTTTGCCCTAGGATCTGATGGGCTTACTATTACCTGTACCCTTTACTCTCAATCCAACTGACTTCCACTTCAGGATAGGCTTAAACATTACATATGTTTGATTGGTATGAAGGCACTCAAGGCACTTCCTCCCCTGCACTCCGCAACTTACTGCATCCCATCTGCAACCAATACTCAACCATGAGTATGTCTAGAAAAGTGTTAACTGTACCTCTCTGGAAAACCTGGCAGGTTCAGTGTTCCTTTGCATACAAAGCCCCATTCGGATAAACAAACTCTCCAAATCTCTGTTGAGCTGGCCTACCTTAGCCCAGTTCCAAGACTGTGCTGAGAAGAGCACACTGTGAGTGCTGTAGTTTTGACTCCTATCTAACTTAACTGGGTACCTACTCAGTGCCACTTAGTACATGCTACACGTGCACTCAGAACTTATGTAACAATGCACTCAGGTGTCTTCCTGTTTCTTGTTATTTTTTTACCATTGTTGTATTTTCCCATGACTCCTGTGACAAGGCTCTATTGGATCTGCTAAATGTACTCCACCTGTTTATGCTACATATGTAACAACCATCTTTGATGAGTAACCTTTGTAAATGAGCTTTTAGCTCAAAATTGTACTGCCGATTGATTACATAAATAAACAACTGGATAAATGAGTTAGATTGACAATGGCAGTCAAACTGTTTTGTGATCTTGACTGAGTATTTTATCGTAGAGACAAGCAAAGTTGCCAAAATTTGCTTCATGAAAAATTAGTGAATTTTGGCAAGTTTGCTTTGTTAGGAACTGCAATTTACTTAGTCATTAACATGGTGAATTGCCTAATATGCATGCAGTGAAACCATGCAAATTGTCAATTCTTAGTCGAGTTAGGTAATTCACAAAGTTTTGCTGAGATAATTTGTGCAATTCACCGGTGCATCATATGTGAAATGCAGTCCTTGCAGTCCATAAAATACCTCCTCCCTCCCACTGTGCTGTAATTCCACTCCCTGACCAACTCCCTACCCTTTCATATATATTAAATCCTCTTCCATTCCACTGCTACCACCCTCCTGCATCTCCCTGCCCTGGCAAATTTCCTTATCATTCATCAGTACTTAAACAGTATTAATGGTAGCTAGGTAAGTGTAATGTGTAATACTACACTCAAAGTTTTAAATCCATGCTAAAAACTTATTTATTCTCACTGGCCTTCTCAAACTGAATGAGACTGGATGATTTTTAAATAATTATATTGTTTTCTGTTTTTATATTTGCTGTTGTAATTTGTGCAGTGCCTTGATATTGAAAGGCACTATATAAAGAGTGATTTGATCTTAATATAACCCCCCATGTGCAAAACACCCTCCCCCTGCCTCTCCACACCTAATCAAATCCAGTTGACATGAAGACCTTCACGCAACCCCTCTCTGTCCCCCACCACCCTCCTGCTGCCCACAGCACTGAGAAAAAAAACAGTTGGTTCTCATTGCCCTATAAATAAAGAAAACAGTCCCCAGATGCAGAGTGTCTGATCTGTTCAGTGTCTGTCTTTGTAATGGCACTGTCGCATGAATGATTGGTGACATATTTGCTCCTAGTAAAATCTGATTGATTGACTTTCAGTCAATCAGGTTTTACAAGGAGCAAGCATATCACCATTTCCATTCACCTGCCCACTGCCATTATTGAGACAGACACTGAACTGAGCAGATGCTCTATACCAGAGAGAGGACTGTTCTCTTTATTTACAGGTCAGGAAAACTGATTTTATGGGTGCTAGATAGGGTGGGAGGTGATGGGGGCCAGGGGTTGGGTGGAGGGTCTTCTATCATTGGATCTGGTTGAATGGGGAGGCAGGACTGTACTGGTTAGTGGGTGGGAGGGGTATGTTAAATGATACAAACTTTGATGTGGTTTTATACACTAAACTTAGCAGGCTAGCATTTGATACTGTTTAAATGCTGATGAATGATAGTGAAATTCTCACCATGGAATGGGGGGGGGTGTTGGGGGGATGGGACGGGGTTTATGATACATTAAAGGATTTGGGAGGTGGAAGGGGGTGGAATTACAACACAGTCTTTGGGGGTGGTATTTTATGTAATTTGAGAGTTTTTTTGTAAAAACTAATGATAAATTCACCTGCTAAGTTGGTGCACCTGCCAGAAAATTTGCACAGATTTGTAAATTGAGAATTTTGTGAATTCACGCCAACTTCATTGGTGAATTAAAACTTTGCAATAAATGCACATCATTTTGACTATTACAGTCATACTCATTAAGTTAATCTTCAATGGAGATAAAACACTTTAATTATAAACAAATTAGAAGGCTATGGTAGCAGTTCCCACATCAGTCTAGATTATGCATAAGGACTGTTTTGTGATCCCTCCAACCCATGACCATCACTACCCTGTCTGAAGAGACTGTACCTCTTTATTTAGCTTTCACCAGGTATGGGGAGTTCTCCTTGTTTTACAGTATCATGACTTTCCTCAAAAAGTCACTGTCCAGTTCCTCTGTCCAGTTAGCCATGTTCATCACTTTTTCCATTATGTAGCAAGAGGCTGTGCTTCTCTTTCCTCCTGTAATGTCCCTCTTACAACTTATCACTTTAGTTTTACCTTTGTTCCTGGCTGGGCATGGGTGTTCAACTCCTAACTCAGTCCATTCCTGTCTTTGTTTAAAGCTTTCTCCACCACTCTGTCTGTCCTTTGTATTTGCAACCAAAACCCTTTTGTGCTCAGGTAAAGACATTCCACAGTAAATAGACCGCTCCAATAATGAATACTTTCCAGAGCGTGGAGAACCTAATCCCTTCCTTCATACACAGAACCATCAGTGATGCATTTTATGTCTAATCTCGAGCTACCTCATTGGCCATCTTCATGGCACTGTTGCTGGCAGTATCTCAGAGATTATTGCCTTTGAAATCCTGTTCCGAATGCTTGTACCTAGTTCCCTAAATTTGTAGCATGATGTAACACAGTCTGTGGTCTGCTTTTCCAAAAGTTGCAGAGTGACAAAAGCAAGGCCTGGTTAGCAGGATTGCATACCAAAATGTTTAGTTGGTTATGACTGGTTCTTCTGGGGGGATATATTCTAAAATTGCTAAGGGAGTGCTCTGGTTTTCTTTTTCTTCTTGAATCCAGGGAAGTGGGCAACACTGGGTGTTAAATAACAGCCCCCTCTTGTCTGTTCTTAAACCAAGGACCTCTGATATGCCACTGTGTATGTCATTGGTTTCATCCTTCACCATGAACATCCATTCCACTTCCCTTCCAGATCAAGCCTGTCCACCCTTGCTGTTAAGTCTTCAAACTCAGCATCAGGTAGGCAGGTGACTGAGCAGTCTACATTGCTGCAGTGTTCTTGCACTTGGTCAGCATACTGACATATTTCATATTAGAATCTTCTACTGTATCATTACTTCATACCTGCTACACTGCCATGCCTTTGTCCTCATATCCTCCACTATTGTGTAGGCCACTGCACTTAAGCACACAGAAGTAGTTCATTCCACACTAAGGTTGCCTTCATCTTTCAGTCTGTTGCGGGAATGGGTTTTGTATGGTCACTTGAGGTGGACACTGCCTTGTCAGTGGATTATTTTCCTACTTCTCTGCAAACCTTAACCCATTCCTTGTCTCTAACATGAGGATCAATCCTATGGGTCCCCCTGCCCTTTGACCAGGTTTGATTTTATACCATCAATGCTAGTTGCACCTTAAGCATTCTAAGTGATCTGGATTACAGCAGTCTATTAGTGATCCATGGCCACAGATATGGGTACATACATCTCACAATCTTTGTAATTCACCAGATGATTTACCATGGTTACAGACTTAGTGTTATTAGCCTCTGGGTCAATTCCCTTCAGTGCAATTCCCAATCAATCAAATAATATTTGCCTCTTGACTTTTTACTATCAGGGTCTACTAATGGCTAGCTTACCTAGTATCTGACTTATCATGCTGTGCATGCCTCAGTTTATGATTCAACCAACTAGTTTCATCTCCAGTCCATGCCTACTTAGCAGACACTTAAACTTTTGTCCTTGGCAGTAAGTTAAGCTGCTTGATCCCTTAACTTTAAAATCTCCTGGGCCCTAAGATTAAATGCAACATTGATCCTTCCCGTACATTCAATTTTTTTTTAGCTTGGCACATCAGGATTATTATCCCTCACATTTACTCTTTACTAGTTCAGTTTTAACAGATACTCAAAAATTCAGAGACAATGCTAATTTTCTTCCGTATACTATACTCACAAACTCCTGATCCTCTAATTTGTCTGAATCTTTTCAGCAAACTCCATGACAAAAAAACATGGTGGTTCTCTACACTTGGTATAAATATACTGAAGACAGACTAGCGCATGAGGTAACAAAAGGGGATAAGGTATTGTGACAGGGTTGAATAAGATCCTCTCCCATTTGTTCTGTAGAAAGATTTGTTATGAAGAAAGCGTTAACTGCAAGGATCTGTTTTATCCTCTTCTGTTCTGTCTCTTGTCTATCTGACTGCTCAGGAAAATTTTCTTGTGAGACCTCAGAACTGGTCATTCTGACAGTCTCATTAACCCCTCCCCCCCCCCCCCCAGCTATCTCTCTGTCTTCACTTGCTGTTTCTATCATTTCTTTTTTTCAATTCAAATTTTATTAAATTGTCCAATACAGAGAACGAATCAAAACAGTGTATAACATGATCCCATACATCGGATACAAGATGCAGAATGATTCGCTCTCCGTTTCTATCATTTCTTCACCCTTGTGAATCTGAAGTTATAAAATATGTGTGAATCTTTACGTGAAACTGGGATCCCTTGGTTTGAAAATGCATATAGTTATATTGTTTAAATGATGCAAAAAAGCTATTTAGAGTTCAAGAGGTTAACCTGATATGCTGGTTTGTAAACTCTTTGCAGAGCTGTCAACAGGAGATCAGTTCTGGGGCACCATGTACTGTTTGTTGCACCTGCAAGGAAGGAAACTGACAAGTACATTTTCTGAAAAACAAGATATCTTTTTAACAAGTTCTCAGACAGAGACTTATAAAAAGAGCAGCAATGTTTTTGCTAGAGGCAAAGCATGACTGTAACTTAGAAACATAGAAACATATAAACATAGAATTTGATGGCAGATAAGGACTGCTTGGCCCACCAAGTCTGCCCATTTCCCTACCTAATGGATAAGCTGCAGATCCTAGTTAACCAGCAGCCTACTTCTTCCTACACCCACCCCCTAGAATTGCCTTATGACTGTCCCATGCATGCTTGAATTGGAATTAAAGATATCCTCATATGAAGGACTTTGTTTTCTGTGTTTGTACTGCCTTTGTAAATAGTTATACTGAAACATTTTATTTTTTATTTTACTGTTATTGGAAAAAATAAAACACTATTTGCGAATTTTATACCTGCTCCTGTTCTTCCTATGCTTCCTAACCTGTGCCTCAATGACAGGCATTTTTAGGTATGTAAGTGAAAAGAGGAAGACCAAGGTTGGATTGTAAGATTAAAAAGGGAAGAGGGGGACTGTGCAAAGGGGAACCGGAAAAGGCAGACATCCTGAACAAATACTTTCATTCAGTGTTCACAGAGGAAGATGAAGGGGAGGGCCAAGAAGTAATAGAAGCTTTGGAAGGAGGGAGGTGGACACTGGTCCTTTTCTGGAGATGACAGCCCAGAAGGGACTTGGTAATCTAAAGGTAACAAGGCAATGGGTCAAGATGGACTGCTTCCAGAGGTGATTATGGAGCTCAGGGAAATACTGGCTACACCTCTGACAGTTCTGTTTAACAGCTCACAGGAAACAGAAGTGGTCCTGAAGGAGTGGAGGAGGGCAGATGCAGTCTTACTGCACACAATTGCTAGCAGGGAGAGGGCTGGCAATTATAGGCAAGTCAGCCTGATATGGATAATGGGAAAGTTAATGGATTCACTGCTGAAGGAAAGGATTGTGTAATATCTTGAATGCAGTGGGTTTCAAGACCCAAAGCATCATAGATTCACAGAGGGGAGGTCATGTCAAATTAGTCTTATAGATTTCTTTGACTGGATGAACAAGGAACTAGATCAGGGTTGATGTGATCTACCTAGATTTCAGTAAAGCTTTCAACACTGCTACACATAAGTGACTAGTAAGCAAGCTGGGTTGCTTAGGAGTGGGTTCAATGGTGGTAAACTGGATGAGCTATTGGTTAGGAGATAGGAAACAAATGTTGGTGGTAAACAGAGTTCACTCTGTGTGAGGGAGGATGACCAATGGGGTGCTTCAGGGATCAATGATGGGAACAGTCTTCTTTAGGGTCTTTGTAAGTGACTTCGCAGAGAAGCTGGAAAAGAAAGTCTGCCTCTCACTTAGAGGGTTCCACATTTATTCACCTATAGGGCAACTGCCAGGGCTGTGCCAACCTGGGACCATGTTACTGTTCAACCCTGGCAACCTCCCCCTCCCAACAAAGTGGTCCCATCTGAGCAGTTGTAGGACTCCACAAAGAGCACCCCTGCTGGGTGCCACATCACTCCTTATCATGCCTGCCATCTTAATGATGCCTCCTAGACCAGCCCTGTGCCCCTTCTACCCCATCCCTCTCCTGGCATGCAGAGCCACCCCAAACCCTTGCACCCCCTTCTAGTACTGTGACAAACATGAGGGCTGGATCACTGTGTTAATTCTCCCAGGTGTGCCAAGTGTTTGGTACTAGCCTGCAGCTGCAGTGACTCCTGGGATTTGGTGCAGGGACCACCTTTTTATAAAATTGGGTGCAGGGTTCCTGATGCACCTGCATTTCACAGCAACTTTAGAGCGATACATGTTGTAGCACTCTAAATGCTCTTTGAAAATCGAGCCCTTTGTCTTGAACGTACTCTTTTCCCTACAGTTGGTGACACATACAAAATGTTGCAAAATTCAGAATGTTACCATCTATTTTGAGCTTTAAGTCTATGGTTTGTTCATTGTTGTACTGCTGTTGTGAATTCTATAAATGGAATTGTATTTTAATGTACACATGTTTTGAGGCACCACATAAATGTTTTGTACTGTCATTGGTTGCTAATATGAAAGAGGGGTACCCCCTCCATTTGCTTATCAAGTAAACTTCAAGTTGAATTAAACTGAATTGAAACTGATGGTTAGTAGTAGTTCATAGCTTTATTGATTAGCATGATGCCATTACAGCTCGTACAAGTACACATATAAATACACATACAGCAAATACAAAATATTATATGAAAAAAATCCTAAAAAGAACAAATGACTTGTTCTTTCTCATTTTTCTAACAGTATAAAAAAATTGCTAGAGTGTTAATAATAGCTGGATCTTCAACACAGAAGAGACAATTTAAAGGCTTTTCCACTGCAGCTGTTAATGCTGAAACAATGCTACTGATCCAAGTTTTGCATGCTTTAAAGTACCCAGAGCATTTCAATACATATTCCAGCTTTTCTGGGCCTCCCACTGAACAGGTACAAGCAATTTCTGAACCGTTGACAAATCTTGCATAAATGATATATATATATATATATATATATATATACATATACAGTATATATATATATATATATGCACACATATATATCTATATATATATATATATATATATATATATATATATATATATATATATATACACACACACACACACACACACACACAAGGGGAATATTTAGACTTCAGAATATCATTTAAGTCTACTTTCTAGTTAAAACAACATATTTCGGTCTTCACATGTTTTTTATATTTCAAACTAATAGTAATCCCTCATGAATAATAATTATGGCAATAAGACAGCTGACAACATTTTAAGAAACCATACATGTAAAGTAACCAAGGAGATTTCTTACCACCAAACTGGTCCCACTTAGTTGTTTTTTTTTCATATAGACAACTGCAGAGATCACCTCCTTCAATGTCTCTCATATACTTTATCCAGTACCCTAAGATAGGTGCATCTGAAAAGGTTCCACAACTGTCCATGCCCAATTCAGCTCTAAACCAGTAAGCAGGTAAAAAATAAATATGACCAAGAGAAGACCTAATGAGCTGCAGTACAGTTCCTTTACAATTCAAGATTGTATATGGAGCCAAAATTTCTGAATCACAGAGAGTCTGTAAATTGAGTTTGGAAGAAACATCTTGAATTAAGGGTCTGATTGAATATCCATCATTTTTATAATTAAACTTCTTTAAGCCCAGGGCATTTTTTAGCTTTACTTATGGCATTGCTCGACTGCATATGCCATGAACCATTCTGTGAAAAATTCAGTCATAAGTAAAGATAATTTTTGACAGTCTGCATGGAAGTACCCCCTAAATTCCAGCTACAGCTGATAGAAAAGTTTTCCTTTACCAAAGACCAGGACTTAGATTTTCTGATTATTAATAGAGAGACATAGACTATGAGCTTCTTTAACTAAACAATCTATGTTTTTTAAGTCCAGAGTGCGAAACAGAGATTAAAAGTAAGTCATCAGAATAGGCCAGAACTATGGTTAAGAGTGAACCAATCATAGGGGAGTCAGATGAGGTTGTTGTGTTGACAGCACAGTGATGGCATTACCCTGAATCTAGTACAGAGACACAACCAGTTTGTTACCCACAGTGTTGATCAGGTTGTTGGAGCACTGTACAGTTACAGCACCATTCTGGTGTTACCCTCTTTCCCCAGTACCCCCCCAGAGTTGATGATATAAAAGACTGGGGGGTGCAGGGAGCAGAGTCCCCCACAAACAGTCTAAATTTGCTCCAGTGCTTGGGGCACCATGATGGTAAGTGTACACATTTGCCAAGCAACCTGGTCACCATCAGCAAATTAGTGTCACTGGCCTGTTGTTCGACAGCTTTGTTGTTGAACCAGCATGGTGGAACAAACAAGGTCCTACCCAGTGCAAGCAAGAAATTATCAGTATAGATGTTAAACAAACGGGAAGCCAATAGGCATCCCTGACAGACTCTCCTATTGATTAGAAACATAGAAACATAGAAAGTGACAGCAGATAAGGACTGCTTGGCCCACCTAGTCTGCCCGTTTTCCTACCTAACAGATAAGCTGCAGATCCTAGTTAACCAACAGCTTACTTCCTCCTACCCCCCACTAGTACTGCCTTATTTTTGAATTCCCCACTGTTCTTGACTCCACAACCTCCTCAGGGAGGCTGTTCCATGCATCCACAACCCTCTCTGTGAAAAAAATACTTCCTCACATTACCTCTGAGCCATTCCCCCTCTATCTTCAAATTGTGCCCCGTTGGTCTTGCAATGTATCTGATTGTATCCCCTGTCAGTCCCAGTCTGATCTTCTCCCACGTATCCCAATATAACTTGGAAATAATGGAAGTGAGTGAGTAATCAATGCTTTTTTCTTTTTTTTACAACTTAATGTATTTTATTGTATTTTTTTTAATGTCCCATGAACGTACAACAAACTGTTGCTAGAGAAGTAGGAGCATACAATGGTTAAACAAGTTACATACATTTAAAGCTCCTATAATATCAAAAACTGGTGTAGATATGAAGCTTGCCACCTATAAATAGGGTTATTTTGTGGAGCACACAATGAACACCAGAATACCACTAAAAATGACTAATAATTATTCATAACAAGGCAACAAAAGAAAAAGAAAAAAATAAATAAATGCTAACCCTCTTCCCCCACCCCAAGCACCCTTCCTCCCACACCACTAGGTAGGCAATAATAACAAGTACCTAAAGTTGTGTCACATACAACTGGGAATAATGAATAATGAGAACAAGTAAGACTGGTAAATGTAAATACAATATACAATATACTGGGCTCAGATAACTATATCTTAAACTAATTGTTAATGATGCTTTAGGTGGACAATAAGGTATGTAAATGAGACCAGATCTTCTGGTATTTATTACTGCATTTCAAGAGACTCATCAATAGGTGCTCCGCTTGTAAGGCAAAAAGGATTTCTTGTTGCCACGCTGTGTATGTAGGGACCCATTGGTCCAACCAATGACATAATATAACTTTTTTAGCACAGAGTGAGATCAGGGTAATATGTTTCCATTGGTTCCCTATTAGCTTATCTCCTGAGTCCCCAAGAATACACATTTCTGGGGAAAAGGTGTCTTGCAACCCTAATGGGGGTCAAGTTTTGAGTTAATACATGTCCAAAGGGGAGACACCCTGTCACACTCCCAAAGAATATGAAAAAGTGTGTCCTGTTGGAGTTCACATCTAGTGCACAAATCCAACTGGAGCTTATTCATTTTGAAAAGTTTAGCTGGGGTATAATATAAATTATGCAGAACCTGAAATTGAAGTAGCTGATAGCGGTCCCACTTGACATCGTTATACAATCTACTCCAGATTTGTGACTATTGACAAGGGGCCATCGGAGGTGGAGGAAGGATTCTGTCCCATGCATAATGGAACTGGCCATACAATTCCCCTGTCCATGTTTGAAGGTCTTTATAATAAAAAGAAACATGATGAGAAATAGGCAATGTTGCAACTGTGCTTAGGACAGGGCCCACCATATATTGATCCCAGGGACCGTTACCCAAGTGTTGGATGAGAGCGTGAGAGATTTGAAAATATTTGAAACAGAAAGAAACAGGTAAACCATATTTTATTCTTATATCAGAGAAGGTTAATAATTTATGGTTATCAGTCAGATCTATAACTCTTTTCCCTATCCCTTGAAGCTAGAAGATGGAAGTAACAATTCAACCTCCAGTTTTGAAGCTGGGATTCCCCAGAATGGGTTGGGAAGTGTCCTTCTCCAAGGAGCTACCTACAGTCATTTAGAGTTGCAAATCAGTCCGAAGGGATGCCAGGATGGGTGTGGATTTAAGCTGCAAGGGAATTTTATTAAGGGCAAGATACGGTAACGCCATGAGATCCACTCTGGATAGGACACAAAGGAATTGTTCTATTTGTAACCACAATGGGGAGTAGTAGTTTGAACTTGGGTTAGAGATAGATGTCATACATTGTGAAACAACTGTATAATTAATCAAAAGATAGTAAAGATAAATGTTAGGGACCTGAAGCCCTCCTACTCCTTTAGGCTTCTGTATCTTGACCAGCACCCTTCAAGGAGGTTTATTTTTCCAGATAAATTTAGAAATAATGCCGTGGACTTGATTGAATCAGGATTTAGGGAGAAATTGATTGAACATTTGAAGGGGGCATAGCAAGTGAGGCAATATATTCATTTTCATTATGTTTATATGGCCCCACAGGAAAATGGGGAGTAAGGCCCAATGATTCAAATCTGTTTTGATCTGCGCGATTAGTTGATCTCAGTTGTATTGCTTTATTTTAGAAGTAGGTTGAGATAGATATATACCAAGATATTTCATCTTGTCTATTACCCAGGAAAGCCCAAGTTGTTGGATATCTGATTTTAGAGTTTGGTTATTTAGAGGCATTATTTCTGTCTTTGATAAATTCAGTTTGTAATGGGACAATCATCCAAACTCCTGAATAATGTCCAAGGTGGTAGGTATAGAAATGAAAGGGTGAGTGATATGGAGCATTACATCATCAGCATATACCAACAATTTGTATTGGTGGGGACCAATAGCCTAGGATACCAGAGATTAATGGAGAGATCTTAATTTTTCTAGTAAGGGTTCCAAAAACAAATTAAATAAGTAAGAGGAGAGGGAACATCCCTGTCAGGTTCCCTGCTGTAGTATAAAAGGTGAGGAAAGAACTCCATTAAACAATATTAGGGCTGACAGTTGAGTGTAGAGTATTTTTATCCACTGAATAAATTGTTCTGGGATATGATATCCTGGGAGTAAATTAAACAGGTAATCCCAGGATTCCGAATCAAAAGCTTTTTCTGCATCCAGGGACACTAAGACTGAGGAGATATGGGAGTCCCAGGATGCATAAATAAGGTGAGAATGTTTTCACAGGTGAACTGCCAGAAGGCGTCCTGCCACAAACCCAACCTGTTCGGGGCTTAACAAAGTCTGCCAGACTTGAGCTAGCCTATTGGCCAGAATTTTTACTTAAATCTTGAGGTTGACATTTATAAGCGAAATGGGCTGATAATTTGATACCAGTTGGGGATTTTGGCAGGCTTTAAGAGTACCAGAATGGTGGCTACAGTAAGTCCATAGTCTGAGAGACCTTGTTTGTAGATATAACTATAGGTGTTCAGGAGAGTTGTCTCTAATTGATATTTAAAGGTTTTATAAAAATTTGAGGTACAACCATCAGGGCCCTAGGCTTTATCAAGTGGGAGTGCCTCAATAGCATCATGTACCTCTTTTAAAGTTGGGGGGCTTGAAGAAGGGCTATCTGCTGTTGGGACAAACAGGGAAAGTCTATATCATGAAGAAAATTATCTAAGTCATTACCATTAAAAGATAAGTGGGAACATGAGTAGAGGGACTGGTAATATGCTTGAAAACATGAGACAATATCTCTGGGGCAAGTAAGTAAATTACCATTAAAGTCCTGGAGGGATGGCACAATTCTGTCCACTATTTACATCCTGAGGCTTAGAGCCAGTAACTTTCCAGCGTTTTCCCCTTGGACAAAGTAGGTTATTTTAGATCTAAGGATCAGATGTTCGGCTTTATCACTAATGAGGATATTATAGCGAGAACAGATACTTTCTAACTTTTCAAAATCAGAAGCAGGGCAATGGGAGGAAAGGGATTGTTCTAGCATTCTAATCTGTTGCAACAACAAGGAGGATTCTTGGGAGAGCATTCTTTTCCTAATAGATACTAAACAAATAATTTCTCCCTTCAGGGAACACTTCCAAGCACCCCACAGAACATTAAGCTTTAGCATGGAGATAGAATTGACTTCATGGAAGTTATCTGTGAACCTTTGAAGGTGGCCAACCAAAGATGCAGATTTTAATAATTGGAGGTTAAGCCTCCAAACCTTGTCATAATCCATTGAGGAAGGTAGAGACCAATGTAAAATGGTTGGGTGGTGATCAGATATCACTTTAGAGAGATAATTACAAGCTTGAACTCTTGATAGGTGCTCAATCCCCAACAAAAAATAATCAATAGTTGAGAACATATTATGGGGCAAGGAGTGAAATGAGTAGCCTCTCTTTGAGGGGAAAAAGGGTCCTCCAGGGATCAACAAGGCCCATAATCTCCATTAGGCCATTCAAGGCCAGTTGTGCTGTGATATGGGAAGAGCAACAGGGATTGGACTTATCAAGCGTATTGCAGAGAACTAAATTCCAGTCCCCTCTAAGTAAAATAGGTAGGGCAGACCAGGGGGCCAAGATGGTCATGAGGTTATTAAAAAATTGTGGATCATCACAAATGGGGCTATAAATAGATCTGAGTACCACTTCAGTATGACCCAAGATTACTCTTAATAATATGTATCTTGCCTGGGGGTCAGCTATCGAATGCAGTAGCCTAAAGTGGACATGTCTTGCTACCAATACTGCAACCCCACATTTTCTGGTGTCTAGCTCTGCACCTATTGCATGCTTCACCCATGTACATCTTAAGCAGAGAACGTGGAAAATGGGCAGATGGGTCTCTTGAAGGAAAGCCATGTCAATATTAAGTTTATGAAGATGTAGCAGTATCTTAACCCTTTTGTTTGGGGATTGAGCACCTTTGACATTCCAAGAACAGAATTTCAATGTTAAAGCCATCAGCAAACAGTGTGACTGTAATTTCCCTGTATATTAAAACAGTCATGTAACAAAGAAAACCCACTCTTGAGTAACCTACTTTGCAAATACTCAGTAGTGTGAGATATAGACTTCTCCCCCCCCCCAAGGTTTATGTATATTCCTGAGTACGTAAAGTGGGCATTAAACTCCAATTGAACAGTAATCTTCTTAAGAAACCCCTTAGTCTGCACTATTTTACAATAACAATATAACTGGAAAATTGAGCATTGTGAGGGAACCACTATTAAAGCTGAAAAACTGCATAAAATATTAACAGTCCGAAATGACAATAAATGAAAAAGTGATAGAATCAAATAGGACCAGAATACCATCATGCTCCCCCAAAACCAATGTACCACAAAATTATAAGCTTTAAAGAAGTAAATTCTATGCTGGAGAGGAACACTATAAGAGAAAGTAGCCCCTGAGATTTCCTAAACATTCCAATCCCTCTTTCCCAAATCCCTTGATTCCCAGTCCACAACAAAGCAAGTAATGCCCCTAATGAGCTGACATAATGCTTCGACTGCTGTAATGCGCAGCCCCTGGAGCATAAAGATTAAGAACTGTAACTGCCAGGGCCATGCACATAAAACTGTTCTGGCAACCTTTCCCTCCCTGTTCCAGTATGTCATACCCTGCTTAGACTGCAGATTAATTCCTCCATTATCTCCACTTCTTGCTCCAACCACTGACACAATGATAAAACCATTGAGCTCTGCAGCTACTTAGAAGGAACAGAAATGAAAAATGTATAGATATCAAAAGACACAAAATAGGGTGCCCAAAAAGAAAGAGAAGGAGCCTGTTTCTTCGGCTTGACAGTTTAGTAAATCAAAGTACAAGCCACTAGAGGTATTATTAAAAGTAAAAAGTTCAGCTTGTAACTTTAGAAAGTTTAAGACTGCACACAATCAGTACTGTAAGAGTCTGATTTCCTCTTGTGTCAAAACAAGAAAATTACAAGAAGTCACACAGGCAACCATGCGCATATTCGCAGTGTGCTAAAGAGAAAGAGAAAAACCCCAGGAGGGCTCTCAGCCACAGGACATCAGCGCTCAGTGAATAAATCCAGAAACAGAGACTGTAGCGCTGGTGTAGCTTGTTGTACGGTGTCAAGAGTGTGCCAGGTACCAGCTTGTAGAACTGCCAGGCAAGCCAGATATTGCATTCTATACCTGATCCCTGCTGCTATTAGCTTGGAAACTAAGGGACGGTACTGCGATCACTTCTGTCGGACTGATGCTGGTAAGTCTTGTGCAAATCTTAACTGCTGGCCCTCCCATAAAACTTGCTGTAGATCTCTGACCTGATCAAGAACATGCGATTTGTCCAGAAAGTTGAGGAATTTTAAAATGAGAGTTCTAAGGGGCTTCCCAGCTGGTGGTTAAGGGCAAAGCAAATGATGGTCCCTCTCTATAATATAGGTGGTGTTGTTAGGAGAAGGCCCCTCTATATCCGTGAGCAGCTTCTGTAGGAAAGTCATAGGAGCAGGACCTTCAGCTTCTTCTGGAAGGACAAAGAGTATGAGCTTGTTCCTGTGGCTTCGGCCTTCCAGATCTTCCAATTTAGATTCCATTTTGTGTAGCCGTTGTCTCAGGGTAACTATGTCAGGCTCAAATTTGCTCTTCCTGGTCTCCAGAGCAGTAGTATGGACTGCCACATTAAAGATAGTGCGGTTTGTGTCTGCCAGCTCCCCTCTGAGTGTTTTAAGCTCCCCGGTGATTTCTTGCAAGGCTGCTTTAAAAGGTTGGGATTCCTCCATGAACTTTTGTTCAGATAAGGGAGTCAGCAGTTGTTGGGTTGCTGTAGTAATGGTAGATTTCAAGGAGGCACCAGGCTGGCACTTAGGTCGTTTCAGTCCTTTTTCAGGAGTCTGTGGGGGAGTATGCCTTGGCAGGGCCTGGCGCATTTTGGCCTCCGTGATAATAATAGGCCTCGAGGTGAAAGACAAGTGCTATAGCACTGTGCTATGTAGCCAAACCTTGAAATTGCACTTTAAATGCATCAGATGACAATCAAAAGTAAATGTTGTATACTTAGAAACAAAGGGATATGGTTAGGCTAGAGTAAATAGCTTTAAATTGTAAGCTGGAGCGGGAGCTGGTCCACAGAGCTGCAAGTCTCACAAAGGCATCATGTGATCTCATCAATGCATTTTTTTAACATGATCTGGCAAAGTTTGTATCTATTGAAAAAAAATGTATGAAGGCCACATACAGTTTTTGCCCACATAACCAGCAATATTTGTTCCCCTTGGTGGTGCAGAATAAAACAATTAGCTAAGGTAGAACAGTAATCCCTGAAGCTGAATTGTAGGGGGGAAGGGATTGGACAGTCCACCAACTTTCTTAATCTTTGTGCAGGCATGTGGGGATACTCTTGGAGAAAATTTATCTGAGATGTCTAAGAGACTAACTGGATGGAGGATTTTAGGACCTGCTCTACTTTCTTAAAAATGTGCACAATTAGAGCACCTTTCCATGAGTATGGAATACAGCCTTCTTTTAGACATTTATGAAAAAGAAGTAGGAAAATGTTCTCCCATAATAGAATTGCCTGTAGATACAGCACTGCCAGAATTAAGTCCAGGACAAAAGTTTTTTTTTTTTTTTGGAGGAAAAAGCCTCTAAAATGTCAAAGATAGAGAAAGGGGTATTTGGACAATATATAGGAGAAGCAACAGCATTTTCAAAATAAGGATCAAAAACAGAGATGAAAAATATCTCACCCAACTTTGCAGGAAAATTAGCATGTCAATTACATAGAATAAGGTGGAAGTGCGTTTTGCCACCATGGACCGGAAAGCTTTGGAGTCCTTTCTATCCATTATTTAAAGCATTTGTTTCCCTTGTTCACTAAGTTGATGATTAAGTTCAGATGGGTTAAGTGACTTACCCAGAGTCCTACAATAAGTCCTGTAAGTAGTCTTTGTGGGATTAAAACCTGTGTCTACAGGTTCACAGATCTGTGTTTTAGACACAAGGCTATACTACATCCCAGTTTAGACAGTCAAACATTTACTAGAAAGAGGCGTGATACTGTAGTTTCAATCATCCCTAACTGTAACTGTCCCCCTCTATACCCCTTCTTAACTATGACTTCTACTCTTTCCTTCTCTTAGAGCTGGGTAAATTGCAAATTCCCCCTAAGAAATTCTTTCAAAATATGAAATTCACTTCCACAGAATTTCGTGAAAAAAGGAGTGACATTTCACAAAATTCCACCTTAAGCAGCAGAATTCAGGCATGTAGGCAAAACAGTGTGATGAATTGCAGAGAATATTTCCACAGAACTGCCTTTTTTTTCCTTTTCTTTTATCTAGTAATTAGTTTATAGGCTGTTTTGTACTTTAAGCATTTTTTATCTATTGTATTCTTGACTTCTTCACCTCGTTTTCCATGTACCACTTACCTTGGGTCACACCTTGAAACAAGCCTATCCTCAGTGTGCCTTTACTACACATTAATATTTATAAATCAAGAAATTAAAAAATCTTTGACAGACAATGCTGAGTGAAGTAATAACTTCATCCACTTCCTGAAGTACAGTTTTCCAACTTCATTCAACCTCTCTGGCAAAGTTTATATTTAGTGAATCACTAAACTGGAAGGAGGCTGAAACACTGTTGTAAATGTGAAAATACACTAGTATAACTGGAATGAGACACTGTTGTAACCAGAAGGATGCACTGCCATAACTGAGTGTAGATGCTGCTGCAACTGCATTGATTTAACTGGAAGGAGAATGGCAGATCTGGGATGTGGCTGTTCCATAATAGGGAGCTGACACTGCTGGAACTACAGTAAGAGTAGACATTTCCATAACTGGTATGACACTGCTGTAACAGAGAGAGAGAGAGAAAGAAAACAGTACACGTTAATTGGGAGAAAACACAAAGAGAACTGCTATGACTGTGTTGCAACTGGGAAGAGACTCTGGCATGACTAGTATAACTGGGAGGAGGGGGGCGCTAGAGAGCCATCTTCCAGGTTGGTTGTGTTTCACTTTGGCTCTCCACCCTGACTTTCAGAAAATGGAATAAAATCTTATTTTTCTTTCTATATTTTGAAATACTTTGACAGATTCTTCTTCTTGAGGTTATTTGCAGCAGAACCACACAAAATTATAAATGGGCATGCTAAGAATACACAACAGGGCCCTTCCAAACCCAAGCAATGACTGCCAGAGAAACCAGTGGACTCCACGAGTAGTGCCAGGACCAGCAGCTTGACAGAGACCACAGAGTCTCCTTGGCAGACTTTACTGGAATCTATGTGGTTGATAAACACTAAGCTGAAGTGGTCCCTACAATAACCTGAAATGCATGATACCCAGATTAAGGACTTATCATTCAAAGTGACTGATAGTGAGACCCACTTAACCTCAATTCTCTCTACCACAGCCACACTGACTTAGGAAAACTCCTAGATCTGGGGATGCCTGGAGGCCCTGGAGAACGTGGTCTATGCTGGAAGCTTGCAGCTTGTGGAAGTACCTGAAGGAGTAGCGGTGCCAAATTTACTGACGGTCATAAAGAACTGGCTTACTGAGTGGATCAGTTTATTGGAAGGCTTTAATTTGATGACTCTCAGGAGAGCTTATTGAGTTAATCGCAGGGTGACTGCAAAGACCCCTAACCAGCACTGGACTGTTTTACTTCACACCACTAGGGTTGAAACATGGGATATAATCCTGGCTGCTGCCCGCACAGTTTATCCTTTGTTTATTGAGGGTGCAGATGTCAAAATCTACCCAGATCTATCATTCTAGACCAAGGCCTGGAGAAAGAAGTTTGACTGTCTATCAGCATCTCTGTGCTCTGGATGTGATTCACTCCTTTTTGCTGCCTGCCCACCTTTGTATTGTTTGTGGAAGGAAAACATGGCAATACCTGGACCCAAAGTATGCTGGCACATGGCTGGAACACTATGAAAAAGAATTTTCAGCCAGGCAGGACAATAGTGCAGTTCCTCATGGAGGGAAGTCTCAAGAAGACTGAACTCTAAGAAAGTATTTTATTCCTACACAATACCCTCTTTGCATGTGAGACTCCATGATTAAGAACCCCGAATTAATATTACATCTGTGAGCTTTTTTCTAGTTTAAGGCTTGTGCCTTGTTTTCTATCACAATGGCACATAATTTCAGGGGTGATCAATATTATATTTAATAATGTGTTAACAACATTGGGGGAGAGTACTACACTTTACGGTATTGGCACTGACCTCATGGTTAGTGAATTTGGAAGTTTGATATACTAGTTTCCCACATATGCTGTGAATCTAGGGGATCGTAGACTACTGCAGAGAACAGACATTTGAAAGGCCATTTACAAGTATTGTTTCTTCTTTAATGAACCTTCCAAGGTTATATTACTGTTTTTCAAAGTCTGTTTTAAGTATTATGGTATTGTTCTTGTTATTAAGTTATGCTGGTTTCTGGAGATGTCAGGGAAAGGGGGAGTTAGAGGATTGAGAGCCTTTCTCAGTGTGCTGACAATTCCATATACTACAGGTTTAAACATCAGCTACTGGCGAGCTATATCTTTCTCCCTTATTGTTCTACCTATTTATTTATTTCATTTTTGTTGACTGGGTGGGTGCACTAGACAGCAGAGCTGCCTATTTTCTGGCACGACCTGGGAAGTTACATACAGGAGGGTAAAGCAGCTATTGTTTAGCATCTAAGCTGTTGAAGATGCTAGCATTCACTGTAGCTTAATTTATAACTTAGGTTGGACTTCCCCCAACTCTGTTCAAGACTACGGTACAAAGCTATGAATATGTATCTCAACTGTCTGATTTAAGCAGTAAATTGTACTGCTACTGCATCAATTCCTATTGCTTTGTACAAGGAAGTTATGTTCATTGTATAATGGACACTAATATACATAAATTACAAAAAAAACAAACTGGGAGGAGACTGGTAGAATTTGGATGAGTCTCTGCCATAGCTGGGAGGAGACACTAGCACAGCTGTTATAACAGGGAGAAGACACTGTTAGATTTGTGAAAAGACCCTGCTATAGCTGCAAGGAGATACTTCCATAAATGAGAGGAAACACTGCTGTAACTGATGCATTGGTACAGTAGGAAGAGACACTATTAGAACAGAGAAACATTGACCACCCTGATAGCCCAATGACAGGCGTAGAAGTCCAGAATAATGAGAGATCTGTGAGGAACAAGACTGTCATTATGGCAGATTTAATTTCAGGTTCCTTGGTCAACAGGCTTGCATCATGGAGACTTGAATGAGTGATGACGCCATCCCAGTTCTAGAAATGATGGTCCCAGCTGGATTTTCCATGGTTAACTGCCTGCGGAGGGAAAAGGGGCATGTGGGTATCTATTTTAGATCCCAGTTGAACTTCACTGTGAATCCAGTGGGGGCACCTCATTATTTGAATGAGTGTGTGTGTGTGTATGTGCATCCAGGTGCAGGATCCTCCTTGTATACCTGCTTCCTGGTTTTAAGGGGATTTTCTGTGGGAAACTGCAGGCTTCATCACTAACAAGGTCTTGGAGTCATCCACATAGATTGTTCTGTGTGGTTTCAAAGCCTGGGTAGATGATGAATGCTTGCAATTTGGAAGGGAATTTATCCAGTCGATGGACTCACTGGGGCTTGCACAAGTTATTATTTTTGTGACTCACCAACATGGACACACCATGCACTTGGTGTTCTCCATGGGGCTCAAGGTTGGGAACCTCAAAACTGACCTAATCAGTTGGTAAAATCACTGCACAGTGAAGTTCTCATTTGGGGCACCCACCATAGTTCTCCCCATTTGGAGATGGTTCGGAATTTCTCTTTAAGATTGCT
The DNA here is from genome assembly GCA_016271365.2 of Neoceratodus forsteri. Lineage (NCBI taxonomy): Eukaryota > Metazoa > Chordata > Ceratodontiformes > Ceratodontidae > Neoceratodus > Neoceratodus forsteri. The sequence continues at coordinate 1,322,812,060 of CM028132.1, forward strand.
TAGACCCAAGGACTGCATTTAGTAATGGACATCTCAGAGATGGTGGCAACTTGTGAGACAGGATCAGAGAATGTGGCGGTGATCTACAACAGGGTTATTACTAAGGCCATTGACTCAGTAGCATCTACCAATGTATGACCCTGGGTTTCATGCTCAGGTTCTCCATAGTTCCCCATAGTTTGATAAGAACCTTAGGGAGGTGAAAACCAGGGGTCAGAGGCTAAAGCCCTGTTTGAGGAGGTTGTGGGTCCAGGAAGACAATCTGGCTTTAATGATTTATTACAGTGAGCATTAAAGGGCAATTTCTTGCAAGAAGGCAACATTTTTGTCCAAGGGAGATTGCAGCTTGGAGTAATCAAACTGCTCAGCTCTCCTGTACCGAGGATAAATTATTAAACCCAAACTGTCATCAACTGGTAAGAGTGGATTCATCAGCTAAGTGCAAAGAGTCTTTTTTATTCTTCTTGGACAGAGTTTCCTCTATTCAGGTCAGGATCTCTCCAAATTGGCTGTCAGAACCTGGCAAAGTTGAAGCTGCAGCTCCTGGACACATCAGCTATCTTGGGGGGAGTTTCAGACAATTACAATGGAAAAGGTCTGCCAGGTGATTTTGGAGCTACAACCCACTTTTTGTGAACTAGAGCCAGGACTACACATCTACTGGTGAACTGTGTGGGGTTTTTGGAGTCTGTGTTCACTGGAATAGTTTTTTACACCCTTTCAAAAGGGTTCTTTCCCATGGTGTTGAAAAATGCAGTAGTTTGACCCCTTCTGAAGAAACCGTCTTTGTACTTGGACATTCTAGTGAATTAACATCCTGTTTCTAACCTTCTTTTTTTAGGTAAGGTTATTGAGGCAGTTGTGACACTACAACTTGAGGTACACCTTGTAGCTCATGTCATCTATGGGCCCCTTCAATCTGGTTTTAGATCTAGGCATAGCTCTGAGATGGCATTGGTCAGGGCACATTATGACCTCTTAAGGGGGAGGGAGAGCACTCAACAGCCAGTTCTCATTCTCCTCAATCTTTCTTCATCATTTGTCACTGTGGATCATGGGTTGTTGTTGAATTATCGGAAGGAGTATGAAGGGCTCGCTGGTACTTTCATCTGCTAGTTTGAATCTTGCCTCAGAAACAGGATACAGAGGGTGGTAATGGGAACTTTCCATCATCCCTGATGCCTCTGCCCTGTTGCATGCCCCAAGTTTTGTCCTCTCACCTATGCTGTTTGCAGTGCATGCTACCCCTTGGGAAGATCATTCAACAATAAAATCTGGGTTTCCACTGTTATGTGGATATTATCCAGTTCTATTTGTCCTTTTCACCTGGAATGACTGATGCTGTCGAAGTGCTGAATTTGTGACTGAAACTCAGAAGTGGACGGAATCGAGCTGGCTGAGTCTTAACATAGAAACATCGAATCTGATAGTAGATAAAGACCACTTGGCCCACCCAGACTACCCTTTCTTCCATAACATACTAACATAGCAGCAAATTAGGCCTAACGGTCTTTCATGTCTGCTCATTTGGTCAGCCCCCACCCTAGGAGCTGACCTTGCTGCCTCCTGTACCCCCTCTGGCTTTTCTCTTCCCTGTCCCAGATATTTTCACTGCACTGGACTTTGCATCCAGAACCCTTCCCATGTACCTGTCACACCCCCTCTTGTACCCCTCCACTATCTCTGCCTCCACTAGCACCCTAGGCAGCACATTCCATGGCTCCACCACCCTCTCAGTCAAGTAGCACCTCCTCTTTTCTACTCTGACTCTCCCTTCTACAGCTTCCACCCATGTCCACTAGTTGCCCCCCCTCCTTCCTTTGGAGCACCCTGACTGCTTCTCCCCTATTTACCCCTTTTGTGTACCTGAAGACCTCTATCATGTCCCCCCGGTCTCTTCTCTCTTCCAATGTGTACATATTTAGCTCTTCGAGATTCTCCCCATAGGTCCTGTCCCACAAGCCCCAGATCATTTTGAGTGCCCTCCTCTGGACCCTCTCCAGGAGTTCAATGTCCCTCTTTAAGTGTGGCCTCCAAAACTGCACACAGTACTCTAGATGCCACCTCACCATGCAGTTATACAGAGGGGGTATCACTTCCCTTCTTCTGGAGGTGATCCCGCTAGTGATGCATCCCAGCATCCTGTTGGACTTATTCTCTGCCTCCTACAAGTCTCAGAGTTGTTCATCTTGACATCTACCACCACCCCCAGGTCCCTCTCAGCCATTGAGACTTGTAGCACCCCCCCCCGGGTGTACACTTGGTCTGAGTTTCTGGCTCCCAGGTGCAGTACCTTGCATTTCCTGGCATTGAACCTCAGCTCCAGTTTCTACACCGCCTTTCTAGAGCTTCCAGGTCTCCCTGTAGGGCAACCCTCCACTCCTCCCCATCCACCACCACCCCCAGTTTTGAGTAATCCACAAAGAGACTCATCTCACTCCTGATACCCTTCCTTATGTCAGAGACATAGTCATTGAAGAGGAGGGGCCCAAGGACTGATCCCTGAGGGACCCCACTAATGGCCCTCCTTGGGGATGAGACTAACCCGCCAACAATGACCCTCTGGGTCTGGTCCTGGAGCCAATTGCCTATCCATCTGATTATCTGGTTCCTGACCTCCATTTCTCCCAGCTTATCCAACAGGCCCCAGTGAGGAACAGAGTCAAACACCTTGCTGAAGTCAAGAAAGAGGACATCCACCAGTCTACCCAGGTCCAAGGCAGTCATCACCCAGTCATAGAACTCCACAAGGTTTGTCTGACACAATTTCCCTGGGATGAATCCATGCTATCTGTTGTGCAGGCACCCTGACTTTTCCAGGCCCCCCCCTTGCCTCTCCTTGACAATGCCCTCCATCACCTTGCTCAACACTGATGTCAGGCTGGTGGGCCTGTAGTTCCCTGCCACCTCCCTTGATCCCCCCTTGTGGATAGGCACTATATGCGCCACCTTCCAGTCCTGGGGCACCCACCCTGTCTTCAGAGAGAGATGCTGAAAAGCTCCACCAGGGGTTTTGCCAGGACATCCACCAGTTCCTTCAATACTCTGGGATGTAATTTATCTGGCCCTGGTGCTTTCTCCATCTTAAGCGACCTGAGGGCTTCCCTCACTCTCTGCTTTGCCTTGCCCCCTCCTGGAAATGATGGCACCCCTTCTCCCCAGAACCATTGATTGGTAAGAGTCACCCCCCCTCAGTTTTGCTATCTCCTCCCATGTATGATGCAGCCACCCCCCCCATTTTCCTTGGTGAAAACTGAGGTGAAATACTCATTTACTACCTTAGCCTGCTCCCCCGGGTCTTGTGCCCATCCCTCCCCTTCGTTTTTCCCCAATGTAACTAAAGAACCCCTTGTTCCCTCTCCTAATTTTCCTGGCCAGGTTCTGCTTCTTCCTTGCCTCAGCCGCTCTCACCACCTTAGTGGCCCTTCTGGCCATCAGCTCGTACTCCCCTCAATCCCTTTCACTCCTTGAGTACCTGAAATGCCTATAGGCCGCCTTCTTCCCCTCACCACCTCCTGAACCTCCCGGGTCCACCAGCAGGGTTTCTGGGCCCTACCACATTTTCATCTTATTTTTGCACAGGTGCTGGTAGCATTCTGTACCCCCCTCCTGATGATTTCCCACCTACTGTCAGCGTCCATGTCTGGCCCAATCCCATGCAAATGCTCCTTAAGGATCCTTCCCATTTCATTGAAATCCACCCCCCTGAAGTCAGTTACCTCCATCTTTGTGTAGCCTTCTATCCCTCCTAGATATAGGCAGAACCAGACTGTGGCATGATCGCTCCCCACCAACGGGTCCCTTACCTCCAGGCCCCCAATGTTGTCACTGTCTGCCAGGACCACATCCAGTATACATGCTACCCTGGTCAGTTCCCCCACCTGCTGAGTTAGGAACGTGTCCTGAAAGACATCCAACAACCACTGTCCCCTGGCCAGCGAGGATGTCATAGTCTCCCAGTCCATTCCTGGAATGTTTAAGTCCACCAACACCACCACCCTTCCCCCTGCCCAATCTGCAGTGTCTCCCAACATCGGCCACCAGACTCTCCTCCAGCTCCTCCACCAGTGCAGGGAGTCTATACACCACTCCTATTTTTACTCTCTTGTCCCCTCTTGTTATCAAGGTCACCCAAATCATCTCCACAGTTCCCTCCGTCTCCTCCACTCCGCCTATGCCAAAGCAGTTTTTGACTATTATTGCTACCCCTCATCCCCTTCCCTCCCCCTGTCCTTCCTGAGTATGGTGTAACCCTCCAAGTTCAGGTCCTAGTTGTGCCCTGCAGTGGCCCAGGTCTCAGTGACCACTGCCACATCCACCTCTCCCCTCAGTTAGCATCGGCTGAAGCTCAGGCATTTTATTGCCCAAGCTCCTGGCATTTAGCAGGACTACCTTCCACCCTTTCTGTATACTTCCATTTCCCCTGCTCATGTTCCCATGGGGATTCTGTCTTCTTCCAGTCTGCACCTTACCAGTCTGCCTTTTATCACATTCCTCCAGCTCCCCAGAGGAGTGGAGACAGAGTCCCTCCTTTTTCAGACCCTCCTCAACAGCCTTTTCTCCCATCCTCCCCTTCACAACTTTAAACCCCACCTTTCACCAACTAACCCCTCTATTTTCAACTTAAGGATTTCCCTCCCCTCCAAATTGGATGGAGCCTATCTCTAACATACAGCCCCTTATCCTCTCAGGTCTCCCCCAATCCCCCATCAACTCATACCCTCTAGCCCCACACCACTCCTTGAGCCACTTGTTTATCTCCCTAATCTTCCTCTTGTGTTCCCCTCTAGCCCTTGGCACTGTCAGGATTTCCAAGCAGGAAACTGCACATCCTGTGTCATGACAGACCCTGGCAAGCTCCCTGAACCTTGCCTGTATCTCTAGCTCACTATTTCCCTCAATGTCATTGATACCAGGGGGGACCAGTATGTCCTGGAAACCTCCACAATCTTTTGCCAGCTGATATACCTCATACTTGGCCCTGTACACCATTAGTCCAGGGAAGCATTTTGTTCTAACAGGGCAGGCTTCCCCCTCTCTATCCCATTTGATACCTCTGATCATGGAATCACCCAACAGGAGCACTCTGACTGCCCCTTTTCCTCCATTTCCTCCCCTTCTATGTCCCTCATCCTTTCTACTGGCTCCTCTCTCCAGCTGGCTCCTTGCTCCTCCCCCTATCTGTGTGCCACCTGCTGCCTCCTTCTTATTTACCCTGGCCACCCCTCCCCTCTGATCCTATGCCTCTCCTCCTCCCGAGTATCCTTCTGTACCCCACTACCCCCCCAAGTCACTGCTCACATCTGGTCCTTCTACCCCATCTGCTAAACTTGCCTGGCTCATCCTCCCATCCTTCCTGTCTCCGTTCAGCCCCTCCTTGCCTGTCATGTTTCCCTGGCCTAAACCCTCTGCTCCCTTTACTGTATCCTCCTTGTACTTCTGGTCCTTCTCCTTACCTTTCCTCCCAACTGGTCCTTCTCCTTGTGCTTTCCTCCCTTTACCCCTTCCTCCTCCTGCTCTGATCCCCCACTTCCCACGTTTTCCAGCATTCCAAGTTCCCCCCTATTTTTCCTGCTATCCGGCCCCCATCTCCTACCCACCACTCCCTTTCCATCTCTAATCACCCCTGTCATGGCTACATCACCCCCTTCATCCCCAAGAAGAAGAAGAGAATTGAAGTGGTTACTGAGCTTAAGGTTAGATCCACCTCCCCACCTTGCTTCCTTCTGTCCAGTCCCAGCCATCTGCCTACTTCCCTGAGAATGTCCTCCCTTTGCCGCCCCCTCTGTGAGGGTCCCCAGCTACCTGCCTCCTTCCTTGGTAGTGTCCTCCTTTAGGGCCTCCTCTGTGACCCCAGAGTACTCTCCTGCACTTCTTTCCCTTTGCCCCCACCCCTAGTGCTTGGTGAAACCATGTGGGAGAGCCCCTGCCCTATTCCCAAACCATACCTCCTCCCTCACTCCAGGTGTCTCCTAATCCCCTCAACTCCTCCCCAAGCTGCTAAGCTGTGCCAACTGGTAGCGCACTGGGCAGCCACCAAACTTCCAAGCCCAGTCCAGTATCATGGCTGCCCCACATCCTGTGCACCCCCCACCCTCCCAAAGATGCCGCCCTAATGACATGTGGTCCCGTTCCACTCCAAGTAGGTTTCCTTGGGAGAACCACCAGGTTCCCCACTAGTCCAAGATACACCCCTACCCACTAATCAGGTCACCCACTAATCCTACATACAGTCCCACAGTAAACAAGTAACCCTGTTACTAGGTGCTGTACTACACAGTAAACTTATAGGGGAAGTGTACAACTCCCTAAGCTCCTCTGTCCCGGCCTTTAAACCCAACCCCCAGTGGCTAGAACTACATGAGCTGCACCTGAAGCCTTTTCCTCCAATTGCAGGGCAGGCGTTCCCCTATAAAAGAGACAAGCTGAGGAGAGGAAGGGGTGGGGGAGGATGGGATTAGGGCCCACACCTGACTCTCATGAGAGTGTATCAGCCCTGTGACTGCTTCTCACTGCACCTCCAAGCACTGCAACCTCATCTGAAGGAAGATCTCACACAAACACTGCATTAAACAAGTCGCACTACTGCCCTAAAGTGCACAGACTGAAAAAGAATGTAATGCTTCTCCAGCAACTAAATCCTTTCCCCAACTGCTCAGCAAAAGAAGGTTCAGACAACCTCTGCCAGACCCCAACTGCTTCTGCAGTTAACAGACATCGAATACAATTTCCAACACAATGAAATGGCAGCTAAAAAACTACTTTAAATCAACTTACAAACACACTCAGCAGCTAAAGGCCCTTTTTCCCTCTCCTCTAGCTGAAGACTAAGTGAGATGGCAATTAACCATCACATTCTAACAGCACTAATCCCCGTAATATGATGCCCGCACTTACACGCCAGAGAGCAACATTTAAACACAATCACCAATTTGTCTGCTAAAATCCCTTAACCCTGACCAAACCAAATTTAAAAGTACAAAAAAAAGGCAGTTAGGAACCGACCTCAAATACAATTTCCAACACACTGAAATGGCAGCTAAACAACTACTTTAAATCAACTTACAAACACACTCAGCAGCTAACGGCCCTTTCTCCCTCTCCCCTAGCTGAAGACTACCTACCTACATTGTTTCCACAGACTGTACTTGATATACCTCTCTTTCTCACTCCCCCGCTTCCTTTCCACTATGATTTCCCTGTGCCTAGCCAATGCATTCTTGAACCCCATTGCTGTCTTCACCCACATCACCTCCACTAGAATATTGTTCCAGGAATCCACCACTCTTTCTGTGAAGAAGTGATTCTAACATCTCTTCTGAATCTACCCCCCCTCCAGCCCCACAGGACTGTGGTTTCTATGGTGCAGATGCCAGAACTGCTTCTACCTGGGGCTGTGTCATAATAGGATTGCAATGCCCCCCCACACCTGGTCCCTTTAGCTGTCTGATATGCCCTATGGCACCTCTGTCAAGTGCCTCCTCCACTCCCTAGATGTGCACATTCATTTTTCATGTAACAGCAATAAGTCATTTATCCATTTCAATGAAAATGTAGACTTTTTTACATTCACATTGCCATGTACAGAAATTTTGATTCATGTTTTAAACCATATTTATATACATTTTCTGACAGGTATTATAGAGGAAAATTTAAATTGAATACTAGTTCATGCATCAGATGGCAATGACGTGCTTGTAGCAGTTCAGTCAGGGCTATCAGACACGTGTACACAATTACAATTATTTCTCAGTTAGATACCGGAGCCCAGAATGGATGCCATGATTTGTTAATCTATGAAATGAAACACTGTACCTTTACATGTTTAAAATATTTGTAGTCATGGGAGTATTGTTTATACATGTCACAAATAAAACACAGTGCAATTACATCAATTCAATTATGAAAGCCATAATACGATGATAGAAAAGTCCTGCTGCACATATGTTGTATTCGTCTGACAGTTATAATTTCAAGTGTCTGTGCAAGACAATATACATTTGATAAATAGTGCAATAATAAAAGAAGAACCCCCTCATGCTGTGGAGGCAGTATAGTGCAGTGGGTTAAGGCTCTGAGCTGCAGAGCTGGAGACCTGGGTTTGGATCCCAGAGCCACCTAGGAGCATACTGTGTGATCTGAGCAAGTCACTTAACTTCCTTGTGCTTCCAGGTCACATCTGGAAACAAGCTTTAGTTTAGTGTGCTACTCCTGGTTAAACAATGTTCCCTTCCATTCTATATGCCCCCTTCCTCGTGCCCGATGGGACCCTCAGTGCCCCAGCAACTCCCATTCCCCACCTTCAAGCCAGGGTTCTCCTCCCCCCTCCACCTGCATGGGTTGTGTAGGCTTGTGCTGGGGGGGTGTTGATGGGTCCCTTTGTCATACTCTGCGAGTGCACCCAACATTTGGTGCAGTCCTGCTACTGCGGCAACTCCTGGGTCTTCCATGCAAAGACTCCTGATTTTGCAGAATTGGACTCAGGGTCCCTTATGTACCTGGAGTTTGCTGCAGCCTTACATTGCTGCAAACTGCAGTGATCAAGGGCTCTTTGAAAATCGAGCCCCTTAAAGATTTCTTAAGAACATACCTGTTTAAATAACATGAACGTTCCATAATCTTTTCTTTAAAATATTTCAATGTGTTTATTAAATTCTTTTTCTAATAAAAGATATTTATTTGATATAAAAGTTTGTAAAAATAGATGTCTGACATTTTGAACATGGTGAAGAGGATGATTTTGCTGAGCAGACCCAAATAATGCATAGTTTCTTTATCAACAGGGGATACCCTAAAAGCACAGTGGACAGAGCACTCTCCCGGGTCAGTAACATGCCCCGTAACCTTGACCCCCGCAGGAGGGATACTGTCACACAAGAACAACGGCGAATTCCACTAGTTCTTCCTTTCCATCAGAGCACACCTTCTCTTCACAGGATCATCACTAGTAACTTTCCCATTTTGCAAACTGACCCTAACATTGGTGCTTCCTTTACAGAACCACCTATTGCCTCCTACCGCCGGCCACCTAACCTGCGCAATCTCCTGGTAAAAAGCAGCCTACCCACTCCTAACAGTTCTTCCCCCCCAGGTACCAAACCTTGCAACAGGGCTCGCTGCTACACCTGCAAATTTATTCCAGTGTAACTGAGATTCGGGGCCTACAGGTGTTTTCACATCACCAAGGAGTTCTCATGCACCTCCACTAATGTAGTGTACTGTATTCTTTGCAGGAGGTGTTCAGCTATTTACATCGGAGAAACTGGTAGGCGTCTTGACTGGTTTAGGGAACATTACAGAGCTGGTCAGGAATGGTGAAACTGCTAAACCCATTGTATCCCACTTTATCTCCAGGGACCACAATGTCAATGACCTTTCTGTTTGTGTCCTTCAGCAGGGCTTCGGGATCCTAACCATAGAAAACATGGAAGCCAAGCTGATCATCCGCCTTGGCTCCCAGCAGCCCTCTGGTTTAAATGATAGACTTATTTTCCACTAACATCTTTCAGCCTCCCCTTTTTTTTTTTTTCCTAAAGTCAATTTGTTTTTGTACTGATTTATTTTTCATTTCACCATATGTCTCCATTTCTGTTTCCTTCTCACACATTTGTCACCTTTCAACCTTCTTACAAGGCCCTGTTAATCTGTCTCTACCTGGGAACTTCCCCAGCTCTTTCTGTCCCATTATGTTTTATCTTTCCCATCATCACCTTTTGTTCACAGATTCTCTCTTAATCTTACCATTTATCACTTCTTCTCTCTTTGCCTCCCCCTTCTTCTTTCTCCACATATATATCTCTCTCATTTTACCTCTCCTCTACACTAACTTGTTTTTTTTCTCTTTTAGATATTTCCTGAAGAAGACCTAAGGTCGAAACGTAGATTTTTAACTCTATTTTCTATTTTCAGCGTGCATTTAATATAACCAATTTGTTTTGCTTTTAGACCACATGCTGACGCAGCGCCTTGTCTTTGCTTTTTTACATTTTGAACATGATGTCTGGAGCACTTTAATGCAGGCTGCATTTTCTGGATCTTATATTAAGTATGGCAATGGACAAAGGGGCTGAATGTTGTTCAACTGACAGTGTTAAATATTAAAGAGCTGCTGACACAAAATCTATTTGCTAGTTCTTTGTCAGAATGTTATTTTGTTTTGTTATGCAAATGTATTTTGTTGGAACAAGTGAGGGTTAATACTTTTTTTTCACATTTTCCTCCTGCCACTGTGATGAGCACTCCTACTCCATATTAACACTGCCACTCACAAGCTGAAGACACACTGATGTTAAGTAGAGAAATTATTGTGTTAGCAGGGGCATATTGTACCTTAGTGTTGAGAATTAACAAAACAGTACACAATGAAAATTATGGGTTATATAGTTACTTTTGTGGCTTGATACAACTATGAGAATTGACTATAATTAAAGGGGAAGTCTGGTCAAAATATCTGGCATTAATAATTTTAGAATTTGGATCAGCATATCCCCAGTCAACCTCATGCTAAAAGTGAGATCTCTAAGTTACTTTGTTTAAAAAGTACAGGTCAGAAAAGCTCCCTCACCTGTTCGGCCTGCAACCGAAGAGTGGTTGGCATAAGTTGGAATGTGCCCAGAGAGCAGTGTTGCCTAAACCCCCAGAGGGACAACCAGGCAAATAATAGTGAGATACCATAATTTTCAGGATCACCAAGCAGTTTTAAATGCTTATCGCAAATTAAAGGAGCTTAATTTTGAGGGCTCTCATTTGTTTATTTCTCAAGACTATTCCAAAAGGCTGTTTAAGAAATGCACGGCCTTCAATTCAGTGATCAATCAACTCTGAGAGATGAAAGTAGAAACCTTTGTGATCTGCCCAGCTACACTGAAAATGAAATATGAAGATGTTACATATAATTTATGGGAGGCTGACAAGGCATCAAAATTTGTAAAGAGCTTGAAACTTGAAAATCAGTTGAAGAAACTGTGCTCCTCTTGCTATTTGGACAGCTTTGAGGACAGACAGAACTCCAGGAGGAAGGAGCACCTGGCATAACTAAAACTTCTCTACTGGGACTAAGAACTAGATCTCTTGTACTGGGACCTTCAATTAAGGGTAAAAAAAAAAGGAGTTGGTGTGTTTGTCAGAGGTAGTTGAAGTAAATTGTTATCTGTGTACTTATCTAGGTGCTTGTCACAGGTGTCAGAAGGGAATTGTTATCTGTGAAATTAACTAAGTGTAGAAAGATTTGCAAAGTAGGGGGAGTGGCTTAGCTAGAAGGAGCCAGGTTAAGACCAGATATAAATACTGCCCTAGATAGCTTTTGCCAGAGGACAGACATAACTCCAGGAGGAAGGAGCTCCTGGTATAACTAAGACTTGTCTACTGGGACTATATTGCCCTCCTTCCCTTCCCTCCACCCCCCACCCTAAACCAGTTCTACTTTTATAGGCACAGGATTTAACCGACAACAGGAACTTCCTGTTAGGGAGCAGGAAGTGAGTGATCACAGAGCCACCAAAGACTCACCATCCTAGAAGGGCAAGAGTAGCTCTCCATCCCTTCCTAGCTGCTGGAGGTCTGACTCTGAGCAAGTAAGGAGACTACTGAGAAATATAGGAACTTCTTGTCTCAGAACAGAAAGATCAGGAGATAAAAGGGTGCAGAGGTAGTAAGTAAGAAGGGAGAGAAGAAAAAACAAGAAATAAACAAACAGAGGAAAGAGCAAGTATTCCAAATAACAGTTAGGGGGTCAGAAAAAAGACATGATGAGAGTGGTGGAGTGCAGTGGCTGTGGAGCAGCAGTCTTCTGGAGGATGTTTTGGAGGATGCAGTGTTGTCCCATCTGCAGATACCTCTCTGGGCTGAGGGAGGAGGTTGCTCATCTCCAGGCTGACTTGGCCAGGATTTGTGGGACCTCCTCTCCCACCCAGGGACCACCAGGGTCACTGCCGTTGCCTCAGAGGTTGCCAAGGAAGAGGAGTGGTTGGACCACAGTGGGCTCAAGGAGGGTGAGGGTGGTGGAACAGAGGCTCATCCCTCCAGTTGTACCTCTCCACAATTTCTATGCCCTTCTGGAAAAGTGTGGTTCCTCTATGGAGGCTCCCACAGTGGAGACCAAGGAGGATGCTGGGAATCTCCACAAAGGAGACCCAGGAGGGTGGCATGGGACCCCACAGGGGAAGGAAACAACTCCTGGTGGGGGACTCCATTGTTAGGAAGGTAGAACTAGGGGAGGAAGGGGAGAGGGAGGTAAGGTGCCTGCCTGGTACCATGGCTTGGACAGACAGGGAGCAAATCCTCAGGATCGCAGGAGCAGCTGCACAGGGGAGGGAGCTGGATTTCATTGTCCACCTAGGGACAAATGACCTGGCTAAGAAAGGGATCAGAGCAGTGCAAGAAGCATTTGTGGAGATGGGGAGGGGCCTTAGACAAATAGCACACACAGTAACCTTCTTGGAGGTGCTGCCTGTCTATGGCACTGTTACGCCTGAGTTATGCCCCCTGTCATCCCACATACACCTCACACTGTATTCCTGGTCTATTGTACTATGATACTGCTATTTTGCACTAACCTATAGTTATGAGCACCAATCTTATATGCATGGGTGCTAGGAATGTGCTTTGATATGCTAATATTTTCATGCATGATATATTATACTAACATACTAACATACTATTTGCCAGCAGATTAGGCCTTATGGTCTATCAAGTCTGCTCGAACCTAGATCCTTAGTTGGGTGCCGAGACCCTCCCATCCCTTGTGCTCCAGAAACCCCTATCATCCATCCCCACCCCCCCGGGACAGGCCATCATCTGATACATCCACTTTCTGTGTCTGTCCCACCCTTTCTTAAAGCTCTCCACTGTGGATCTCTGAACCAGCTCACCAGGCAGAGCATTCCAAGGGTCCACCACCCTCTCAGTGAAAAACCTCCTCCTCTTTCCCTCACCCTTCCACCTTCCAACTTCAACCATGCCCTCTGGTGATGCCTCCCTGCTTTAGTCTAAAGATCCCTCCATGTTTACCCTATTTATTCCTTGAGGTACTTGAAGACCTCAATCATGTCCCCTGTCTCTCTCTCCTCCAATGAAAACAGGCAGAGCTCCTCAAGTCTGTCTCGTAAGTCAAATCCCCTAGCCCTCGTGATCATCTTTGTTGCCCTCCTCTGTACCCTCTCCAGGAGCTGTATGTCCCTCTTCAAGTGTGGTCTCCAGTACTGTACACAGTACTCAAGGTGTGGTCTAACCAGTCCATTGTACAGTGGCAGAATCACTTCCTTGCTCGGTGATCCCCTTGCGATGCATCCCAACATCCTGTTTGCCTTGCTAGCTGCTCTCTGCACTGCTCAGTGTTATTCATACATGTATCCACCATGACCCCTAGGTCTTTTCCCTGTTGAGGCTTCCAGCACCTTCCTCCCAGGGTGTACCTGTGTTTGAGGTTTCCCGACCAAGATGCAACACCTTGCACTTGGTGATATTGAAATTAATTTCCATGTGTGAGCCCAGCTTTCCAGGGTGTCCAGGTCCCCTTGCAGGCCAACCTCCCTCTTCTCCCTCAACTACTGCTCCCATCTTGGAGTCATCCATGAAGAGACTCATTCACCCTATACCATCCCTGATGTCTGATATGTATACATTAAACAGGATTGGACCCAGGACCGAGCCCTGTGGTACCCCACTACCAACCTCTGTAGGGTTGAGATCCCCACAGACCACTACTCTCTGAGTGCGTCCAGCTATCCAGTTTTCAATCCATCTGACCATCAAAGGGCCTACTCCTAACCCCATCAGTTTCTCCACCAGACCATTGTGGGGACAGAGTCAAACCCTTGCTGAAGTCCAAGAATAATACATCCACAGGCTTACCCTATCCAGTTCTGATGTTACCCATTCATAGAACTCTACAAGGTTGGTTTGACATGATCTACCTGGCACAAACCCATGCTGCCGACTATCCAGACCTCCCACCTCCTCCAAGTAAACCCCAATCGTTCCTTTAGTATACTCTCCATTAATTTTCCCACCACGAGGTTAAACTGATGGGTCTATAGTTTCCTGGTACTTCCTTCGACCCCCCTTTATGGATTGGTACCACATGTGCCTCTCGCCAATCCCTAGGTACCCTCCCTGTCTCAAGTGACCTGTTGAAAAGCTCCGCCAGGGGTGCAGCCAGTATGTCTGCCAATTCCCATAGTACTCTCGGATGAATGCCATCCGGCCCAGGAGATTTGTCTTTCTTTAGGGCCTTGAGGGCAAACCACACCCTTTTGGTGGGGATGGCATCATCCGTCCCCTCCACCTTACTGGTCTTTTTATCCTTATCCAGATGCGACACCCCTGGGGTACCTTTCCCTTCCTTTTGCTCCATTTCTGTTGCTCCCCTGATCCCACTCCCTGCCACTTCTATCCCCTTTGTGCCTTGCTTTGTAGATATCCATCCCTTCCCTAGTGAACACAGAGGCAAAGTACTCGTTAAATACCTCTGCCTGGTCCTCGCCTCTTCCACCCACCCTCCTTCTGATCTCAATCTGCTGAGATGGCCTTAGTTTTTCCACTCCCAATGTACCGGAAGAACCCTTTTCCCTCCATGTATCCCCTGTGCCAGCCGATGCTCTTACTGGACTTTGCTCCCTCACCATGCTGGCAGTGACTTTTCTAGATGCAAGCTGGTACATTTCCTTATCCCTATCCCTCTTGTTGTTTTATATTTTTGTAAGCCACCTTCTTTTCTCTGACTGCTACCTGGACCTCACTGGACCACCAGCATGGTTTATGTGACCTTGCTCCCTACGTTTCAACTTAGCGCAGATCCTGACTGCCTCATGAAGTCCCCGTTTATGACCTCCCATCTCCTTTCCACACTTGTTGTTGAGGTAATCCCTTCAAGTGATCCTTGAGAATATTTCCCAAGCCCATAAAGTCTGCCCCTGAAGTCCACTGCCAGTGTCCTAGATCTCACCCCACTCCCCCATGCTTATTTGAAACCAGACAGTATTGTGGTCACTCCCAGTCAGGGGGTCCTGTACAACCATGTCCCTTACCAGATCCCCATCTGCCAGAACCACATCCAGGACATGCCCCTCCCTTGTGGGCTCCATCACATGCTGTGTTAAGAACACATCCTGGAAGCCATCCAGCAGCCTCTGCTCCTTGGCCACCTTAGAGGACATGGTTCCCCAGTTAGTACCTGGCATATTAAGGTCCCCCATCAACACCACTCCTTCCCCTTTTGGACCACACTGGGCAATGATGTTGTCCAGCAAACAATCCTCTAGAACATCACTCATCCCGGGGGGCCTATATGCTACACCCAGCTTGACCTTATCTCCTGCTGGGGATCGTAAGGTGACCCATAAGGCCTCCACGTTTCCTCGCCTCTTCTTCATAGAAATTTCTATGTCATCTCTAATGAACATAGCCACTCCACCCCTCTGCCCTCCTTTCTATCCTTCCTAAGCATAGTGTACCCCGTACATTTAGGTCCCAGTCATGATTTTGTTGGCCCACGTTTCCGTGACTGCCGTCACTTCCACCCCTCCCTCGAACAGCATGGCCTGGAACTCTGGCAACTTGTTTCCCAAACTCCTGGCATTTACTAACACTAACCCCCACCCCTTATCCCTGATCCTTTTTGTCGAACCCCACCCAGATTCCTTACACTTCCATCCTCCCCCTGCTCCTCCTGAAACCTCCACCTCCAGTCTGTTTCCCCCCTCCCCCCCTTGGGCTTGAAGGCTACTCCCTCATCTGAGGGGAGGGCTGGTCAGCCCCTCCCTTATCCCTCCCCCCCTCACCTTTATACCCTTATACCTCACTATAATACATTTATCTAGATTAGATTATCTTTTATAGATATTCCATATATTATCTACCTAATCACTGATAAGATGACTCAGCGGGATCATGAGTGATTATTGTATACTCATAGTCTCATGTAATTATATGTAGTGTATTTTACACTCTGATATACCATGTAATAGGCCTGTCAGCAGTTCTTTGTCTCTAAGCAAGCTGACAGAGACAGAAGGCTGTGTTATGTCTATGTTTCACAACTGGTGTAAGCAAGAAATGCCACATGTCATTTGAACCAGTCAGCATTTCTTTTGTGTAAGTAATAATGCTAATGGAAGCATATTCTGTCTCATGTCATACTCATTAGTAATTCTGTCTCCTAAGTCATTATCCAATTGAGAATGACTTAGGATCAAAACATACTGTTTCTTATATCTGTAACTATGTTGTAATCTCTGTTGCTATGCTGTTATCTGTACTATTTAGCTGTCTGCAACCCATTGTAGCGCTCTCAAGACACTACTGTAGCTGCTCTAGAAGGGCAGAGAGCTGGAGCACGGGGAGAGATAGAACAAGATCTTAGAGAACCTAAGATCTACAGTTCTGGAGATTATGTACATTCTTCAGGAATGGTGAGAAACCCATCTCCCTTGTGATTTTCTTTGTCACATGCTTGGTGTAAGTAGCAAAATAAACTTTATTAGTACTCCTTGCTTGTTTATCAATGTTTCTTGGCAGACTCTGAGACACAAGAATCTGTATTATTATTATTTTTATTGTTTATCCTACACACCAAGAGTGTTTAAACAACAGCATGGGTGAGGCTAGGGTGCTCCACACAATGGGATTCAATCAGTGGTTGAACAACTGGTGCAGAACTCAGGGATTTGGCTTCATTGGAGACTGGGGGTCCACTTGGAGGGATGCAGGCCTATACTGGCATTATGGTCTGCATCTGTCCAGGAGGGGAACCAGGATCCTAGGTGATAGGTTTAAATACTTCATTGACAAGTATTTAAACTAGCCAAGGGGGGAGGCACTGGGAAGGAGCAGGGAAATCCTAGCCCCCCCAAAATATCAGGCTACTAAGTGAGGTAGACACCAACATACAGATGTCAATGGGGAGAAGCACAGGGGTAAATGGAGAAAGTGACAAATGCAATAAGGAGAGGAATGGGGCAAAAATGGGTACGGCCATCAAGAAATGGAAGGTAATGAGTACCAGCACCCATAGTCTGGGCAACAAGCTCCCTGAACTGGTGGACTTGATGGAAGAGGGATGCTTGGATATTGTAGCAGTCACAGAAACATGGTACACAGAGAACCATGACTGGGATGTTAACATACCAGGGTACACAACCTACAGGGGAGACATGGAGGGCAGAAGGGGGGGAGTAGCTCTCTATGTAAGGGAAGAGATAAAAGCAACTGAACAAAAGAGTAAACAGGGAGGAGAGGAGGCACTGTGGGTCATCTTAAAGACTGAAAATGGCACCACAATCCGCACAGGGGTTGTATATAGACCCCGTGTCAAGGGGAGGGAACGGACAAGGATATGATAGAAGGCATACTTAGGATGGCAGAAAAAGGGGAGATACTGTTGATGGGGGACCTTAACATGCCTGATATTAACTGGAGCACCTTTACGGCAGCAACATCCAAAAGCAGGGCCATTCTTGATGCCCTTCAGGTGGCATGCCTCAAACAGCTAGTTTTGGAACCCACTCGTGAGGGAGCAATCTTAGACCTCGTACCCTCACATGGGGACAGTGAGAGGATCTCAGATCTAGAAGTGGATAGCCATTTGGGAAAAAGTGACCACCAAACAGTGTGGTTCATGATAAACTGTGCTACAGAGTCAAGCCATACAAAAGTGAGGGTTCTGGACTTCAGGAGGGCTGACTTTGGCAAGATGGGAGAGTGCCTTAGAAAAGCACTAGCAAGCAGGCTAGAAGGAAGGGTGGAGCAACAATGGGCAAATATCAAAACTGCCATCACAGAGGCAACAAGCCTTTGTGTGCAGCAAATAAACAAATCAAAATGAAAGAAAAAGCCACTATGGTTCTCAAAAGAGGTGGCGGTGAAGGTTAGGGAGAAAAAGATAGCATTTAGGAAGTATAAGGAAACACAGAAGGAGCAGAACAGAGAACTGTACCAGTTAAGGCATAAGGAAGCAGGGAGGATAGTCAGAATAGCAAAGGCACACCCACCGTTCATTCTATTCAGCCTCACTATCCCTCCCTTTGTCTTTCTACGCTCGCTGATGTACCTATAAAAGGTTTTATCCCCCTTCTTAACTGAGTTGGCTATCTTTTCCTCAGTTTGGGCCTTTGCTATTCTGACTTCCCTCCCTGTGTCAAATGCCTTGCTAAAGTCTAGGTAGGCCATGTCCACAGCCCCCTCCCTGGTCTACTACTTTGGTCACCCAGTCAAAGAAATCTATTAGATTCGTCTGACATGACCTTCCCGCTGTGAACCCATGCTGCCTTGGATCCTGTGCTCCACTGACCTCTAGGTACTCAACTATTCTTTCCTTCAGAAGTGACTCCATCACTTTCCCTACCACAGAGGTCAAACTGACAGGTCTGTAGCTTCCTGCCTCTGTCTTGGTCCCACTTTTGTGAAGGGAATCACATCCGCCTTCTTCCAGTCCTCAGGTACCACACCATCCTCCCATGATTTGTTAAAAAGCGTAGTCAGTGGTGTCTCTAGTTCTCTGCTTAATTCTTTTACAATTCTGGGGTGAATTCCATCAGGACCCATTGCTTTTTCCACCTTCAGTTTTAGGAGTTCTTTCAGAACCCTTTCTTCTGTGAAAGGACTGGAATCAACCCCCCTCTCCAGAGTGCTTCTGTTAATTGGATTAGGCACCTCCCCCTCTTCCTGTTTTGTGAATACTGAACATAAGTATTCATCCAGTATCCATGCTTTATCACTGTCACTCTCTGCACACCCACCATCCATTCTATTCAGCCTCACTATCCTGCCCTTTGTCTTTTTACACTCTCTGATATACCTATAAAAGGTTTTATCCCCCTTCTTAACTGAGTTGGCTATCTTTTCCTCAGTTTGGGCCTTTGCTATTCTGACTACCCTCCCTGCTTTTTTCTGCCTTAACTGGTACAGCTCTCTGTCCTGCTCCTTCTGTGTTTCCTTATACTTCTGGAATGCTATCTTTTTCTTCCTGACTTTCACAGCCAACTCTCTTGAAAACCATAGTGGCTTTTTCTTTCGTTTTGATTTGTTTATTTGCTTCACACAAAGACTTGTTGCATCTGTGATGGCAGTTTTGATAATTCCCCATTGTTGCTCCACACCTCCTTCTAGCCTGTTTGCTAGTGCTTTTCTGAGGCACTCTCCATCTTGCAAAGTCAGCCCTCCTAAAGTCCAGTACCCTCACTTTGTGTGGCTTGACTCTGTAGCTGAGTTTAGCACGTGAACCACACTGTTTGATGGTCACTTGTCCCCAGATGGCAACCTACTTCTAGATCTGAGATCCTCTCACTGCCCCCATTTGAGAGTACGAGGTCTAAGATTGCTCCCTCACAAGTGGGTTCCGAAACTAGCTGTCTAATGCCTGCCACCTGTAGGGCGTCAAGAATGGCCCTGCTCTTGGATGTGGCTGCAGCAAATGTGCTCCAGTTAACATCTGGCATATTCAGGTCTCCCATCAACAGTATCTCCCTTTCTCTGCCATTCTAAGAATGCCTTCCATCATATCCTTGTCCATTCCTTCTCCCTGACATGGGGGTCTGTACACAACCCTGTGCGGATTGTGGTGCCCTTTCCAGTCTCCAAGGTGACCCACAGTGCCTTCTCTCCTCCCTGTTTAATCTTTTGTTCAGTTGCTTTTATCCCTTCCTTTACATAGAGAGCTACTCCTCCCCCTCTTCTCCCCTGCCTGTCTCTCCTGTAGGTTATGTACCCTGGTATGTTAACATCCCAATCATGGTTCTCTGTGTACCATGTTTCTGTGACTGCTACGATATCCAGGCATCCTCTTCCATTAAGGACCACCAGCTCAGGGAGCTTGTTGCCCAGACTACGGGCATTGGTACTCATTACCCTCCATTTCCTGATGGCCTTACCCCTTTGCCCCATCCCTGTCCTTCTTGCCTTTGTCACTTTCTCCATTTACCCTGCCCTTCTCCTATCGACACCTCCATGTTGGTGTTTGCCACACTTACTACCGTGATTGTTTGGGGGCTAGGATTTTCCTGCTCCTTTCCAGTGCCTCCCCTTGGCTAGTTTAAAAGCTTGCCAATGAAGCATTTAAACCTATCACCTAGGATCCTGGTTCCCTCCCGGACAGATGCAGCCCATCATGCCAGTATAGGCTTGCATCACTCCAGGTGGACCCCAGTCCCCAATGAAGCAAATCCTAGAGCTCCACACCACAGTTTTCAACCACTGATTGAATCCATGGTACGGAACACCCTAGCCTCTCCTATGCCATAGATGGTAGCACCTCCGAGAAGGTTACCATGCGTGCTACTTGACTAAGGCCCCTCCCCAATTCCACAAACTCTTCCTGCACTTCTCTAATCCCTTTCTTAGCCAGGTCATTTGTCCCTAGGTGGATAATGACATCCAGGCCCCTCCCCTGTGCAGCTGCTCTGGCAATCCTGAGGATTCGCTCCCTGTCCCTCCAAGCCATGGCGCCAGGCAGGCACCTTACCTCCCTCTCCCCTTCCTTGCCCAGTTCTACCTTCCTAACAATGGAGTCCCCCACCAGAAGTTGTTCCTTCCCTGCAGGGTCCCCTGCCACCCTCCTGTGGGTCTCCTTTGTGGAGGTTCCCAGCATCCTCCTTGGTCTCCACTGTAGGTGCCTCCATAGAGGAACCACACTTGCCCAGAATGGCATAGGAATTGTGGAGAGGGTACAGCTGGACGTGCCCCTGCTCCACCACCCTCACCCTCCCTGAGCCCACTGTGGTCCAACTGCTCCTCTTTCTTGGCAACCTCTGAGGCAATGGCAGTGGCACTGGTGGTCCCTGGATGGAAGAGGAGGTCCCACAAATCCTGGCCAACTCAGCCTGGAGATGAGCAACCTCCTCCCTCAGCCCAGAGAGGTGCCTGCAGATGGGACAACACCGCATCCTCCAGAATATCTCCTGGAAGACTGCTGCTCCACAGCCACTGCACTGCACCACTCCAATCATGTCTGATTTCTGACCCCTTAACTGTTTGCAGTCCTTACTCTTTCATCTGTTTTTTTTCTTTCTCTTTCTCTCCTTACTTTCTGCCTGTGTGCCCTTTAAGCTCCTGATTGTCCTGTTCTGAGACAAGAATTTCCTATATTTCTCAGTAGACCACTTGCTTGTTCAGAGGCAGACCTCCAGCAGCTAGAGGGGGGCCGGAAAGCTACTCTTGCCCTTCTAGGATGGTGGGTCCTTGGTGGGTCTGTGATCACTCACTTCCTGCCCCTAAACAGGAAGTACCTGTTGTCAGTCAAATCCTGTGCCTATAAAAATAGAACTAGCTTTGGGTGGGGGGTGGAGGGAGGAAGGAGGGCAATATAGTCCCAGCAGAGAAGTTCAGTCACACAGCAGTCCTTTCTCTTGGTGTCTTCTGCCAAGCTATTAGCAGAATCTTTCTAAGGCAGTCTTTAAATGTAGCTTCCTTCTAGCTAAGCCCTCCCCTACTTACCAGATCTTTCTACAAGTAATTTAAACCTCACAGCAGTTAAGTCCTTTCAGTCACCTGAGATTTACACCTAGATGACTTTTCAGTTACCCATTCAGTTCAGTTAACCCAAACACACACTTTTTTTTGGTTTTGTTTTGTATGTTAGTTTTTTACCCTAAATTAAAGGTCCAAATACAAAAGTTCTTCTACTTTAGTCCCAGCAGAGAAGTTCAGTCACACAGCAGTCCTTTTTCTTGGTGTCTTCTGCCAAGCTAATCCCTTCTGAAGGAAAGAATTGTTGAGTACCTAGAGGCCAATGGGGCACAGCACCCAAGGCAGCATGGGTTTCAGTGGGAAGATCATGTCAGACAGATCTAATTGATTTCTTTGACCACGTGACCAAAGTAGTAGACCAGAGAGGGGCTGTGGACATGGCCTACCTAGACTTTAGCAAGGCATTTGACGCAGTCCCACACAAAAGATTAGTAGTCAAATTAACCAACCTGGGAGTGGGTCCCAAGGTGGTAGCCTGGGTAAAACATTGACTGAACAACAGGACACAGAAGGTAATTGTAAATGAAGTCCACTCTGAAGAAAGAGGGGCTACTAGTGGGGTACCACAGGGTTCAGTATTGGGTCCAGTTATTTTTAATGTCTTTATAAGTGACATTGCAGAGGGACTGGAAGGAAAAGTATGCCTCTTTGCAGATGACACAAAGATCTGCAACAGGGTTGATACACAAGGAGGCATGGAAAGGATGAGAAGGGACTTGGCAAGGTTGGAGGAATGGTGAGAAGTATGACAGCTTTGATTCAATGCAAAGAAGTGCAAAGTAATGCACCTGGGAAACAAAAACCCAGGGGAAGATTACATAATGTGGGGGGAGGTAGTAACAACAACAAAAATGGAAAGAGACCTAAGGGTAATCATATCAGATGACCTTAAGGTTGGCAAGCAATGCAAGAAGGTAGTAGGGAGGACTGGGGGGATACTGGGATGTATAGGGAGAGGTATCACCAGCAGAAAACAGGAAGTTGTTATCCCCTTGTACAGACAGTTGGTGCGACCCCATCTGGAGTACTGCGTCCAGTTCTGGAGACCCCATCTTCACAAGAACATAGACAAGATGGAGGCAGTTCAGAGGATGGCAACTAAAATGGTGCAGGGTCTGCATGAGAAGCCATATAAGGAGAGACTAAAGGAGCTTAATATGTATACCCTTGAGGAAAGAAGGGAGAGAGGGGGACATGATAGAAACATTTAAGTACCTCAGTGGAATCAACAAAGTCCAAGAGGGTAGCATCTTTCAGAAAAAGAGATGTGCAAGAACAAGGGAACACAATTTGAAGATAGAGGGGGGATGGCTCAGGGGCAATGTGAGGAAGTATTTTTTCACAGAGAGGGTGGTGGATGCATGGAACAGCCTTCCTGAGGAGGTTGTGGGGTCTAAAACTGTGGGTGAATTCAAGAATGCATGGGACAGACATAAGGCAATTTTTGTGGGGGGTAGGAAGAAATAGGCTGTTGGTTAAATAGGATCTGCAGCTTATCCTCTAGGTAGGGAATTGGGCAGACTAGGTGGGCCAAGAGGTCCTTATCTGCCGTCAAAGTCTATGTTTCTATGTTTCTATACAGTGATCTATTTGTCTGGATTGGTTCAGCATCTTTTCTCTTCTCTTCTCTTTCCTGGCTGCGTTGCAGACTTCATGGGTGGACACTTGCACATGGCTCAGGCTTGGCAGCTCTCTGGACTTGCCTGGCCATAGACCAGATCCTGAAACTCAAGAGCTGGCATTTGACATGGTGGATCATTGCAGTGCTTTGCACCTTCTATAAGAGAGCCAATGATACCATGGTTCTTGAACTTGAAGGCTACACAAGCACTACATGGTGTCTCCTTGCAGTGCTGTCTCATTACAGTGTCATCTCACTTTTAAATAGTACAATTCACCTTCCTGATACTGTGGTAATGAACTACCTGCACCCAGCTACAGAGCCAAAAAGACATACAAATATGGAGGTAAGTCAGAGGAGGTTGGTGGGCTGGGGCATTGTGCGTTGATCTTGTTCATGCTGCCCCCTCCCGCTCCCTTTGCCTAAACCTTTGAGTCCCAAAATTATAATCTGCCTTTGGTATGTGAGGTGTCTTTCATCTTGGGTGCTCTGTCATACAGACATATATATACAAACATACAAAGAAGCCATCAGAAGAAGGTCATTTGGTTTATCTAGTCTGCTTATATTGCAGGGTCCACAGCTTGAACTACTGTTTCTGCCCTCCCTCCCCGCTCATCCCATCCATCCATGCATAAAGTTACTCTCCCTCCTGGCTTAGCACCTGCACCATTGTTGTTTGTTAGTCACCAACAAATGGGATTGACCTTGTGGGGGGGGGTTATGACAGACTTGAGCTCTGGTCTATTCATGGGTCAGGGGCAGCTAGAAGTTGAGGAGTGGTGGCTGCTTGTAGGTTCATGCACAGTCAGTCCCATGGCTATGGGCCTGTCTGTTGTACTAGACATGGGGGAAAGTTTCAATCTAATGGGGTGATTTTTGACCCTTTGATGTAGTTCTGTTATGGAGCAAAAATGAATGTGTAATGGATTAGTCTGGTAAGAGGGAGAATGGATGAAGGTTGCTACTACAGATGGGAGTCTATGGTTCTTCTCCCTTGCTGTTAAATGATGCTATGGTTGGTGCCATTGGCTGGTGGTGGTGTGGGGACTGAGTGCAGGCATTTAGTGGCTGATTGGTCAATTGTTTTAGGATGCACACTTCATTTAGTGGGGTACCCATTGTCCTATGGTGTGGATAAGGGTCCCCATAGGAGTGTACTCCCCTCTCTCCCTGCCGAGCGTGGTGGGTGGTGGACCATGTGTCTTGCCACTGCCCTGCGGTGGTGGTGGGTGTCTATCATGGCACAAACACTGCTGCTGTGGATTCTTATACTTAAATAATATTTGATAAGTGAATTCTCGGGGGTGGGGTGGGGATATACATTCATTTTGATGGAGTGTGGCTATTCTGGGAGTAAATGGCTATTGTCGCAACATTTTCTGGTTTACCTGGAGCTAAACATAGGATACCATAGCTAACTCTGCCTCCTGGCTCTGTATGGTGGCTGCTTGTCTTTGTCTGTCTCTGCAGCTTAGTTTTTGTGGATTTACATGGTTTTCTGCTCGCAGTAACTACACCATTCTTGCTCATTACATGTGTGAAAGTCTCCTGGACTGGATTTCTGCAAAACATCATCACCAGGTATCTGCATTTTTCATTTTAAAATCAACTTTTTGGAAGATATCCCAAGCAAAATATAAGTCAAGCAACTAAGTCTGACAAACTCAGTGGTGCTAGGTCCTGCTTGAATCCACATTTTCATCTGATCTGCTCCACGATCTGTATGTGGGCTTTTCAACAACCTCTTTGAATGACAAAGAAGCATACAGATAAAAGGATTTCACATCCTGCATATGTGTAGGCATAGTTCATCACCTTCAAGAATTCTAACACATTCTGTGACTCTGTACCTCAGCTGTTGATAACTTCTTTTGGCTTATGACGTAACCACCAGGTATCAACATTTTCAATTGAAATCAACTCTTAATGTACTTGTCTCTAAGGGCTATCTAGCCAACAACCATTTTGAAGAACAAATGAAACTTTTGGCCTGTCCTCAAAACCACTGCAACTGTGTCCTTACAGCTCCTTGCTATTACTGACTGGTCACTACCTCATGCATCATCCTTATGGAAAGGAACCTGTTAAAAAAAAGGGCCCTGCTGCCCCACAGAAGCAACTTTAAACCCATTTTGAAACATCTAATACTACTGCTGTTGCTCTTCTCAGGAAACATTAACCCTAACCCCAGCCCACCACAACTTGGCCACAAGGTTACCAGCAGTGCAGGGTCACTCTCCTTGGCAAGTACTGACATCTGCAACCTCCTCTCCAAACATGATACCCTCTCTGCCTGGATTTACCAGCACAATCCAGACATCCTATCAGTGCTGGAAACATGGCTGTCTCCAAAGATACCTGACTTCACAATAGCAATTCCTGGATATGCAGTTTTCAGACAGGATAGACTTACCAAGAAAGGAGGAGGCTGTGCCCTCTACCTTAAAGAGTCCCTCATGGGTCATGTCAAGCCCTTGCCCATCTCTGGAAATGACATCAAAATCCTTGCTGCCAAAGTACTTCTCAGCACTCATAACAAGATCCTGACTGTTGTATCTGTCTATATACCACCCAAGTTGAGCAATCTGGGCTTTCACTCCCTCCTTGACTGTATCAACTCCCCGGATCAGAATACAGAAGTTATCCTGCTTAGCAATTTCAACTTCAACTGGCTGGCCTCTAGCTCAGATAGTTATAAGGATGTCCTAGCTGCTGCTAACTTCTCACAAATTGTCAAATCACCTACTAGAGTAAACTACAGAACAGAGACCTGTACACTTCCGGACTGGGTGCTAACTAATCATCCAGAGCATATCTCTGAAGCTGCAGTCCACCCAGACTCTTTAATGATCATTCCCCTATCTTGCGTATCTGGACCAACAAATACAAATACAAAACTATTAACAGGAGAATGCTGACCCCCGGTCATCTTGAGTCACTTAAAACACTCCTTCGTGAACATGACTAGTCACCAATTGATATAGCCCCCGACGTAGACACAGCACTTGAATACTTTATCACCTGTTTCAACTCAGCCTGCAATGTTCATGCTCCATTCAAGAAGTGTAAGATCAAGGGTGTCAATAACCCATGGATGACACTAGGCCTCCTTACACAAATGAAATCTCGAGATCAGCTCTGGTATGTTAAGGTTACTGGCACCCAGACTGACATCCAGGCCTACAAAACAGCAAGGAATGCATGCACCACACCAATCTGTCATTAGAAGGCTAACTATTACAGGAATACCTTAGCCTGTACCTGAAATGATGGGAGTAAATTCTGGTATAACCTTTCTGAAGTGACTGGAAAGTATCCCAAAACAACACCCACAATGTTGAGCATAGATGGTTCCATTACTCTTGAGCATGTAATCATTGCCAATGCATTTAACACCACTTTTGCTGACCTTAGTCATGTGCTACCCCCTAACTTTTTTGATCCCACCACAGTCAACTCAGCTCCTGGTAGTTCAGATTTGCCACCAGGGCACCCTCCTTTCAATTTTAAAGCAATCTCGGAAAGCCTAGCTAAAAGACACATTCTTAAAGTGCTTGGAAAGTCTAGAGTCACTGGTGATTTACTGGATAGGAAACTTCTCGCCCTCACCATTGATGAGGTCCTGCTAACCAAAATCCTCAATCATTCCCTCATGCTCTCCCAGTTCTCCTAAAAGTGGAAATTGGCAGTGGTGACTCCAATTCATAAAAGCGGTGACAAGTCTCTCATGAACAGCTACAGGCCTATATCCATCTTCCTCCCTCTATCCAAAGCATTGGAACAGATAGTGGCTGATCAGCTCACTGAGTACATTGTAAAATACAGCCTGCAATGTCCTCAGCAGTATGGCTTCCGCAAATGGCACAGCACTACCACGGCACTCCTTGAATTCACCACACATATCCATCATGCACTTGATCAGAGCCAGTTGGTCGGCACCTCTTTTATTGACCTGACTAAGGCATTTGACACTGTCAATCAAGCCATTCTCCTTGAACAATTATCCCTCCTTGGTCTTTCAAGTGAAACTACCCTCTGGTTTCAAAGCTACCTCAGTAACCAGACCCAACAGGTCAGGATTGATGAATTCCTCTCATCATCCCTACCAATACACTCTGGAGTACCTCAAGGTTCTATCATGGATCCCTTGTTATTCAGCATATTCCTGAACAATCTCCCTGCTTCCTGCCATGACAGAGTGTTACTGTATGCAGATGATGCAGTAATCTTCACTTGCCACACTGACCCCACCTCACTTCAATCTCAACTACAGAAAAGTTTCACAGAAGTGGAAGACTGGTTTTGCTCTCATAAACTCATTCTTAACCACAAAAAACTAAAACAATGTTGTTTAATCAATCAATCAAATCTTTATTTATCCAGGTGAACACCATTGAGCATAGCTCATTTACAAGATGGACCTGGTTAGCACAGGAACACAGGATATACAATACAGTATATGTACAGTCACAACATAACACCTCAGTAATATTATACACTACAGAGATACTATAGTTAAACATAGTCATAAGTTGAGCACAGTTTGGAAACAGTGGTTTAATTCCTTCATGGTGTATAATGAGTCTAGTAACAGTAGCTGGAAGTACTAACAAGGACAATTGTTAGGTAATGGTATATTACATACAATGCCATAAGTGACAAGACAGACAGTGAGTTAAAAATAGAAAAAAACAGTATAACAGGGTAGAAAGGGGTGTGGTAGGCAAGGTGAGGTAGGGTACAGGCAGGGTGGTAGGAGATAGACAAGGGATAGATGAAGCCTCAGAGAGGACACAGGACAGGACAGCAGGGAGCACAATTAGGTATTAGAAAAATGGGAAGGAGAGGTCACAAGGTCAGGAGTAGTGGAGAGGACAACACCATCATGGTACGCTATAAGTGCAGGGTAATTTAGGATCGGGTGAAGCAGTTGCAAATTTCCTTAACCAAATGGTCATATAGTAGATATTATGAGGATCATCCATAGTGTGCATCCCACAAGCTGTAGTTTGGATCCTGGACCTGCTTCCCTAATTTTGGGTTGTTCAGATATCATTGGTCCAGTCCTGGTGCAAGTAGTCTGGTGCTCCTTGGAGTCAGGTGAGTTTTCTAGCTCCCTGAAAGAGGCGGTGGTGACACCTCTCTTGCTACCTTGGACCCAGACTGTTTCTCAAACTACAGACCTATCTCTAACCTTCCCTTTATTGGGGAGGTTATTGAGAAGGTAGTGGCAGCCCAATTGGAGGACTATTTAACCATCCATAATATCTACAAATCCTTCCAATCTGGTTTTCGTAAAAGACATAGCACCAAGACTGCACTGGTTCGGGTGCTTAATGATCTTCTGAGGGAGAGGGATCAGAAGAGACATTCCATTCTAGTTCTCCTTGATCTCTCATCAGCTTTTGACACTTTGGATCACCGGTGTTGTTTGCACACCTGAGGCAAATATGTGGAATGTTGGGAACTGTTTTACAATGGTTTACTTCATTCCTCTCTGGGAGATCACAAAGAGTTGTGTCGGGGGTTTATTCCTCCAGCCCAACTTCTTTGTTGTGTGGGGTGCCTCAGGGTTCTGTGCTGTCACCCATGTTATTTGCAGTGTACATGCTGCCACTCGGAGACATTATAAGATGGTATGGTCTGAGGTTTCACTGCTATGCAGTTGATATCCAGCTATACCTGTCTTTTGCTCCCAACCAGGATGGAGCTCTCGTGCGGTGTTTAATAACTGTCTGGAAGAAATTCAAGGTCAGATGGATTCTAGTTGGTTAAAGTTGCACTCAGAGAAGACAGAGGTTTTGGTTGTGGGTCCAGGTGGTCAGATAGAGAGATGCATGATGGCAGGCCCTCTGGAAGTTTTCTTGGCGGCATGTCACTTCCGACCTCTGAATGGGTGAGTAGCCTTGGGATTGTTCTAGATGACAGGCTGACCCTACAATCTCAAGTGTCGGCCATTGTCAGGACTTCCTTTTACCATCTTAGGAATATTGACAGGGTTAGGCACCTTGTTCCGTCTGACTCTTTGCCAGCGTTGGTCGAAACCAGATTTGTGCATGGATGTCTCTCTTACCATAACATGCACAAACTATTAAATGTAGTGTGTGGAGCCTCTCAGTGTCATGGTTGCACTTTGGTGCAGTCCATGGATACCAAGAAGGCATTTGATCATATAGAATGGGAATACCTGTTTGAGGTATTGGAATGGTTTGGTCTGGGGACACTTCACGGGGCTGGTCTGGGCACTATATAAGTTCCCAGAGGCCTCTTTCCTGGTAAATATTCCCTCTCTGAAAAATTCTCTTTATATAGGGGCACAAGGCAGGGGTTCCCCCTTTCCTCGGTGCTATTTGCCTTAGCAAAAGAGCCCTTGGCTATAAGTATTCAAAATTATCCCAACATAAAGGTGTTGATGGGAAAGTCTGGCCATATGAATAAAGTCACACTTTACGCTAATGACATGCTCTTTTATGTCACAGAACCTCAAACATCTGTACCCTCACTTGTTTTCCTGATCACTCAGTTTGCTGAATTTTCTGGATATAAAATAAATCTAAGAAAGTCGGAAATAATATACCTGGGAACTGATTCAGGCATATCTTGGGCTAATGGCTGGCCACTCCAGGAAGGACAGACCTCATTTACAGAAAGTACTTTGGAATCAAAGTAGAGAAGGAGCTGGGCTCCTTGTACCACCTCAGCTATACCTCTCTGGTTAAATGCATTAAACAGTAGCTGTGTAGGTGGAGAGCGCTGCCTATTTCCTGGCTCAGCCACGTAAATCTCATAAGGATGAATACATTACCCAGACTCCTTAATGTGATGTCGATGATACATGTTGGCCTTACCAAGGTTGACATAAAGAGACTGGAGAAGGCTTTTTCTGATTTTATATGGAAGGGTAAGAGGCCTCGCACCAGTCTTCAGTGGCTAAAGGCAAACATAAACAAAGCAGGACAAAGTTTTCCTGACCTCAAAAATTAGTATTTGGTGGTAGAATATCGCTATATACAGGACTTGGTTAATAGCCAGAGGGAAGCGGGCTGGCTTTATCTGGAGGAATTGGACTGTCCGGGGTGATTGTATTCCTACTTAGCAAAACAGGACCCCAGGACATATGCAGGGTTGGTGCAAGACAATCTCTTGGTTCTGTTGGTCATGGATAGCTAGAATCAGATTTGTCAGGTAATTGGTGCTCATGATGAGGAAACATTATTGCTACTGACTGCTGAGAACCCCTTCTTTGTCCCTGGCTTGGAGGATTCAGGGTCCAGGGAATGGGAAGTGAAGGGTCTTAAGTGTGTAAGAACTCTCCAAATAAGGAATGGCTTATATTCCTTTGACAAGATTCAGAGGGGTACTGGTCTGGCACGCACTCATTTATTTTGGTACTTACAGGCCACAGCATATGTCAGATGCCTAGTTAGGGACTCGGGGACCAATTCCCCCTTAGCACAGGTGGAACACCTTGTGTACCAGGCCATTCGGGATGCCAGGGGTTTGATCTGGAAGGCGATGGGTGCAGGGAGACAATTTTTACCTGATGTTACGTATAAAACTAGGTCTTACTGGGAAAGAGACCTAGGGTTCCAGATTCAAGAGGATAATTTGCAATTAATATTAAATCTACATAAAGGAATCCTGATATGTAATAAATATAGAGTCATTTTACATGTTTATTCAGAGATTATATTGTCCCCCCCCCCATGATTGTACATAAATTAAACCCTGCTGTGTCTCTGATATGCAGAAGGTGTGGGAAGGAGGTGGGTTCCTGTTTTCACTGTTTCTGGTCATGCCTTGTTCTCCAGATTGTTTTCAAGGGAGTAACACTGGAAATGGGAACCCTGTTGAGTCATCAGCTCCCATTGGATCCGCTGCTTTTCTCATTCATCAGCTCCCATTAGATCCGTCGCTTTTCCTATTTGGCATAGGAGATCTAGGGCATGAAGGATGGGGACTTCTAGTAAGATGGATCTGAGTGTTATTAATTCTAGTGTGGCATTGTATATAGAGTACGTGGGTGTCTAGTGCTAACCCCACAATGCAGCGATGGCATAACTGAGCTATTCAAACACTTGCTTTGGAATGTTTGTCTTATGTAATTAAGGCAAACCTGAGAAATGTTTGCTGGTATGGGACCCCTTTCTGGCATCATTATCCCCAGTGGGGGGTCAGCTTTTAAAAGAAGGCCTACAGTGAACATGTGGCCCAAATATTAGGATGGGATACATTCCACTGAGTTATGTTTCTGGTGAGGACTAACAGGCTGTAACCCACTGAAAGTCCAAGTTTCTGTAACCTGTAAATGCACACATTATGAATTTCAACTTGAAACAGTCTCTTTCTTAGGTTTACTAGATCTGTAATTTGTTATTATTCAGAAATGTATTGACCTGATGAGGGCACTGTGGAGCAGCAACATGGCAGTCACTTTTTGAAACAGCTCAGAGTGCTTGCATATAAAAAGTTTGGGATTTATACTTTAAACTTTGCCTGCTGATTGGAAATAGTTCCAAGGTACCTGAACTATTTTGGTAAAGGACGAGCCTGAAAAAAGACACCAAGTATACTTTGCATGGCTTAGATATCTGTCTTTCTTCAGCAAGCTCCTCATCAGCATCAGGGTGGACCACTGACAGTGGAGTGGTGTAACCGGAGATCCCTGCCACACAAATACTCACAATGCTGACAAAATTGCAGGCAACCGGCGACAAAACAAACAAGTGCCTGGTGGATGTAGAGGTTAAACTAACAGAAAATGATGCCAAAATCACTGTGAACTCTAACTCAATACAAGAACTTACAGAGCTAAACAGTAGACAAGCCAAATATAATGCCATATATGTAAGGGCCTTTCGATACTTAAAGGCTAAAGTGGAAGCTCTGGGGAATATGCAGCATCAGACAAACATTTGAATAGTGGACTTTCCACCTTGCTTTGCAGCAAAAACAGAATTATTTCTATCTGTACAAAGGCTGATATTCACCAACCTTTAGCTGTTGCCCTCTGATTTGGACATTAGGCTGGTGAAAGTCTTTGCTATCCCTCAGAGGCCATGTTCACAAGATGACTGCATGGAGCCCCCTTTTGACATCTATAGCCACCTTGGCTTACCCCAAGGCTCGAATTTCTCTGCTACAGGCAGTGAGGGCCAAAGGTGACATTCTGTGGGAAGGAAGTGGATTGGCCTTTTTTCCTGATCTGTTGGCCCAAACCCAGGCCAAAAAGAAAGAACTGTAAACTACTGAAAAATAACTTTTGCAGCATGGTGTTGTGGCCCAGCTGAATTACCCAGCGAGACTGCAAGTACGACACAAGGCCAAAAAGCATATCTTTGTAGATCCTGAAGCTGCTGCAGCTTTTGCAGCTAAAAATCATTCATGACTTGTACCCCAAGGAAGAGTTGGATGATGAGACGTGATGCCTTGTTGAGTGTTTTTTGTCTCTATTGCCAGGTGGACTTATCTAAGCCCAGGACTGCGGAACATTATTTTCTTAATTGAATTGGTGGTGACTGCACTATGTCCACTTTCTAGCAATCTATGAAGATGGTTATACCTAAGAATTATTGCTAGATCCTAATACATTTAAAATTATGCTATGTGCTTATTTTCTCTTTCAAAATTTTGTGAGCCTAGTTTGCTGCTCCAAGCTAAATAATTGTTGTACAAGTGCAGCTTTACACTTACTGGTATGGTATTATTTAAGAGGGTGTATATACAATTATCAGTTTGTGAACTTTTCATCAGCTCCTACAGTGATATCCTTATTACCCGCATGGTGGGTTGCCATGTCTCACCAAGATATATGAGTAAGCAAAACAACTTAATTGAAACCAGGACAGCATGTGTTAATTCTGTCCATATTTAAAGCATTCCCTCTCTCCTCCAAATGTCTAGCTCTGCTTGGGACCTGATGTGCTGGATTTATTCTTCTTTTTTTTTTTTACAGTCGTATTCTTGGTGAGAGTAATACTGATCTACAGAACAAACAGGTTGGACTTAACTCCTGTTATTTAATGCTGGTGACTTCTAGAACTGTATGGACAGATGCACTTTAATTTAAATGATATGGCTTGTAATTTTATCCCTGTACATTCAGTTTGGGGATCTGCGTATCCCTTTTTGGTGATTTTATGTAGTATGGTATCCACTATATGATCATAAAACTTATAAATAAAAAATATAATAAAAAAAATGTATTGGACCTATGTACATACTGTAGTTTTGATGAATTGTGGTTGTTTGAATGTTTTTATCCTGTTTATAAAATGTTGATTTGTCTTGTTATGTCTTGTGTGTGTTTGGAGAAAAACCTTCAATAAAAAACAATATCAAACAAAAAAAAAGTTACATGTCATTTTTTTAAACCTGAATTCACTGCCTGTTAAAGAAATCAGTTTCAGTGAAGAGCTACTGATGATGTTATAACCAGAACTTGAAGGCCAGTTCTCAATGTAAGCTACCGTATAGGATTTTTTTCTCTCACGTTACACAAAACTGCAGTTGTAGTAAATGTCTGAAAAAGGAAAGCTGACACTGGTTGGGTCAGGGCATGCATTTCCATTATGTACAGATGCAAGGTACAATACTTCAGAATGTGATGGGGTTGGAACGCAGTGGCAAACATGACTTTTGAATGATAAAGTTGTGTGCACGTTTTAGAATACTGCAGGTATGAGATTTAGAAATGTTACCAGATTGCAATGGTGGAATGCAATGATGACACAATCTCAGAAAGTAGCTGGGACACAGCATTTTGGTATGTGAAGGAGTTGCTGAAATTCATAATGTGGTGGTGTCATATATTCTTAGAATGTGGCAGAGATACACATTTTTGAAATGTGGGAAATAGATAGTTGCGGAAGTAAGTAGGGATATGTCATTTTGTAATTTATCATTGATACACACATTTGGCAGGTGGTGGTGATACACAAATTCAAAATGCTGGGAAGGTTGATTTCAGGTTGTGTTGGCAACATGCAATTTTATAATGTGGCATGGACACAGAATCTCAGACTGTGGTGGTGATGCAGTTTCAGAATGTGGTGGTTGCGTGCAATTTCAGAATGAGGCACAGATGCATAATTTTGGAATGTGACTTGGACATGCAATTTCAGAATGTGGCAGGGATGTGCAGTTTTGGAATATGGTAAGGATGCACATTTTCAGAATGTGACAATGACTAACAATTTTAGAGTGAAAGTTTACACACAATTTCGGAATATGGCAGGAAGGAACAACTTTAGAATGTGGTGTAGACATGCATTCTGGAATGTGGTGGTGCCGCACAATTTTGCAATGTAGCAGTGATGCACAATTTTGGAATGTGGTGGTGATGCACAGTTTCAGAATGTGGCAGTGATGTACAATTTTGGAATATGGCAGTGACACATAGTTTTATAGTTCGGAATGTGGCAGTGATGCACAACTTCAGAATGTGGCAATGATGTGCAACTTTAGATTGCAGCAGTGATGCACAATCCTGGAACATGACAATGACACACTATTTCAGAATGTGGTGATGAAGTACTATTTTGGAATGTGGCGGTGACAAACAGTTTTGGAATATGGCAGTAATGCACAATTTCAGAATGTGGCAATCACACACAATTTCGGAATGTGGCAGTGCTGTGCAATTACAGAACCTGATGACACACAGTTTCAAAATGTGGCAATGAAGTACATTTTCAGAATGTGTCTGTGATGTACAATTTCAGAATGTGGCAGTGATGCACAATTTCAGAATGTGGCAGATATGCAGAGTTGTGGAATGTGGTTGGGATGTAGTTTTGCAATGTGGTGGAGATGCACAGTTTTGGAATGTGGCAGTAATGCGAAGTTTCCAAATGAGGGCTGTGATGCACAGTTTCAGAATGTGGTGGTGATGCAGAATTTCAGATTGTGGCAGTGCAAACAGGTTTGAATTTTGGAATGTACTGGTGATGCACCATTTTTGGAGTGTGGCAGTGATGCACAATTTAGGAATGTGGCGGTGACACAATTTCAGAATGTGCCATGGAAACAAAACCACAGAATATGGAGATGATGTGCAATTTCGGAATGTAGCTGGGATTCAAAATGTCAGAATGTGGTGGGGATGTAATGTGATGCACAACTTTGAAATGTGGTGGGTGCATAGAATTCTGGATTGTGGCATGGATAAGCAATTTCAGAATAATATGGTGTGTACTGTCACATTCCAACCATGTGAATCCCCACTATATTCCAAAATTGTCAGTCCCCACCAGATTCCTCAATGTGTGTTCCTATCACATTGTATGGCTGAGTATCCCACCACATTTCGAGATGGTGCATCCCTGCCACATTCTGAGACTGCATGTCCCCCCTGGCATTTTAAAATTCTGTAACACTTTGACGTTCTATGTCTTGGTTCAGTGCTGCATTCCAATACCATCTCCAGACACATTCCAAAGTACAGTACCATGCACATGAACATTCTGAAAAATGTAAGCACTGCAACAAACCCTATGTCAGTTTTTTGAAATGATTGCTTTAGCTACAGTTTCTTAAACTTTGGAGAAATCTGTCCTGAAAGGCTGCTGACAGAGATGACTAGGCTGCGAGTTTTGGTCATGATATAATTTGTGGCCTTTTACTTAAATTGGCTTTTTGAACAGGAGTGAAATTAGGGTCACAAAAATGAAGAAACACAGAACCCAAATTTTTGGTATGAGATTTATTGGGGGGTATGCTCATTCTAATTGAGCAATGTAACACTTCTGACTGGACTCCCTCTTTAAGCACGGAAAAGTAACTAGAGATTAGTGACAGCACAAAAAAGGATTACATTATCTTTGTTTTCTAAATCTAGTGTAATGGACAAGAGTGGATTATACTGTTACTTGTAAGAATAACAAATTGGTCCTTGAAAATCCAACACAGTAAATAAGGTAAATGTATCAGCAGTATCAGTCTAGGGAGGTCAAATCATGGAAAGCCATGTGTGCAAATGCCAGGAGCCTTAGCAACAAGATGGAAATCTGGAGGCTGTCATGGTGCAGTCAGACCTGGACATTATGGCCATCACTGAAACCTGGTGTAATGATAAGCACGACTGGGAGATGGCCATACCTGGCTACAAACATATTCAGAAGAGACAGAGCAGGTAGGAAGGGAGGAGGAGTGGCACTGTATGTGAAAAATGACATAAGGGCCACAGAGATCCAGGAGGAACAAAATGGGGGAGAGATATTGTGGTTTAAGCTGGAAAGGAAAATGGGGACAGCCATCCACACAGGGGTGGTCTATAGACCACCAGCCCAGGAGGAAGAAACAGATAGGGAGCTGATGCTAGCCATCCAAAGGATGGCAGACAAGGGTGAGGTAGTACTGGTTGGAAATTTCAATATTCCAGACGTGGACTGGAGCATCCCATCAGCAGCACCAACTAGGAGCAGATTTATCCTGGAATCCCTTCAGGGTGCCTTCCTCAAGCAACTGGTCATGGAACCAACTCGGCAGAAGGAAATACTGGACCTTGTGCTCTGAACAGGGACAGCAGTGTGATGGGGGTAACAGTGGGGAGCACCTGGGGAACAGTGACCACCAGTCATTGTGGTTTGAAATCACAGAAAGAGCAGAACCAAACCACACAAAAACACATATCCTGGATTTTAGGGGACAGACTTTGGGAAAATGGGAGATACTTGAAAGAGGCATTAAGAATGGGGCAGAAATCAGGGTTGAGGAACAGTGGGCAGTATTTAAAATGGGATTACAAGAACAACAGAATTATGCATTAAGCAGGTTAGCAAGAGGAAAAGGAAGAGGAGACCATTATGGTTTTCCAAAGAGGTAGCAAAGAAAGTGAAAGCCAAAAAGATTGCATTCAGGCAATACAAAAGACACAGGCAGAAGGGGATAGGGGAGAAGGCTCAGGAGAAGCAAAGGGAGGCAGGAGGTCAGTAAGGAAGCCAAAGCTCAGACAGAAGAACACATTGCAAAATCAGTGGGTAGAGGAGACAAAACCTTTTACAGGTACATAAGTGAAAAACGAAAGACAAAGAGAGGGATAGTGAGACTGAAAGGGGAGGATGGGGGCTGCGTGGAGGATGGCAACAGTAAAGCTGATACATTGAACAGGTATTTCTGCTCAGTCTTTACTGAGGGAGAGGAGGGTAATGGGTCTGAAGGGAGTACAAGGGGTGAGAATGGTGCAGAAATGGACACAAGTCCCTTTATAAGAGAAAGGGTCCTGAAGGAACTGGAAGTAATAAGAGTTGATAAAGCAATGGGGCCAGATGGGGTGCACCCCAGGGTCCTTAAAGAACTAAGAGAGGTGGTGGCTGAACCTCTGGCTATCCTGTTTAGCCAATCACTGGAAACTGGGGAGGTACCCAAAGACTGGAGGACAGCAGATGTAGTCCCCTTATACAAAGGCGGGAACAAAGAGGAAGCAGGGAATTACAGACCAGTCAGCCTCACCTCGGTAGTGGGAAAGATCATGGAAGCACTACTGAAGGAGAGATTGGTGGAACATCTGGTTGTCAATGGACTACAGGACCCAAGGCATGGTTTCACCAGGGGAGGTCATGTCAGACCAACCTCGTTGAATTTTTGACTGGGTGACTAGGGAGGTGGATCAGGGGGGTAGTGGACATGGCCTATCTGGACTTCAGCAAGGCCTTTGACACTGTGCCACATGGAAGACTACTACACAAACTGGGGAATATGGGTGTGGGCAGGACAGTAGTGTGGTGGGTAGGTAACTGGCTGGGTGGCAGGACACAGAGGATAGTGGTAAATGGCTGTCACTCCACAGAGGGAAGAATGACCAGTGGGGTACCACAGCGATCAGTGCTGGGACCGGTCCTATTCAACATCTTCATCAGTGACATTGCGCAGGACCTAGAAGGCAGAATTTCACTGTTTGCTGATGACACAAAGCTATGTAACAGAGTAGACACACCAGAGGGTGTAGACAGAATGAGAAGGGACCTTCAGAAACTTGAAGAATGGTCAGGGGTTTGGCAGTTGAAATTCAATGCAAAGAAGTGCAAGATAATGCATATGGGGCACAAAAACCCTTGCACAATATATCAATTGGGGGGGTGAGGATATAGCATGCACCAAACAGGAAAGGGATCTTGGGGTTATCATCTCTGATGATCTCAAAGTGAGAAACAGTGTGACAAGGCAGCAGGTAAAGCAAATAGGATGCTGGGATGTATAGGCAGGGGCATCACCAGCAGGAAAATGGAGGTCATAATTCCACTATACAAGACACTAGTGAGGCCCCACCTGGAGTACAGTGTACAGTTCTGGAGACCATACCTACGTAAGGACATAGACAGGGTAGAGAAGGTTCAGAGGAGGGCAATGAAGATGGTGCATGGATTGCATCACAAGTCCTATGAAGACAGGTTGAAGGAACTGAACATGTACTCCCTGGAGGAGAGGAGGGAGAAAGGAGATATGATAGAGACATACAAGTATCTCACAGGGAGGAACAGGGTGCAAGAATACACTATTTGTAAGTGAAAAAGATGTACCAGGACTAGAGGGCATGGGATGAAGTTGGAGGGAGGATGATTCAGAGGAAACATGAGGAAGAATTTCTTCACAGAACGGGTGGTGGACAAGTGGAACACCCTGCCAGAGGAAGTGGTGGGGGCTGAAACAATCATGGGATTTAAGAATGCATGGGATAGACATAAAGGAATTCTGGAGGTCAGGGGTAAGGGGCAACAGACTTCTAGGAAAACATAAACTGAACTTACAAGCTCAAATGGGCAGACTGGGTGGGCCATAGGCCCTTATCTGCTGACATTGTCTATGTATCTATGTATCTATGTATCATGAGGAATGCAATTACTTGAATGGAGTTACTTAAAAATCTTTTCAAATGAGTTATTTTTTTATCCATAGCTATGCCTTAGAAAGAATGAAAACCTGTTTGGAGCAAATTTGTAAGGAACTGGAAAAAAAGATACAAGTACTATGTGCACTGTGCTAGCACAGGGTTGCATGACTTATTACATCTGGTATAAAAACTTAAATCAGCATGAGTCTTATGCAGTGAATATGGACTTTTAGTGGTGTGACCATAATCTCCTTATTAAGAATTTTAAGAATATGCACAAGAATGTACAATTAGGATGTATGTACTGTAATTATTATGTGAACAACCCCCACCAGATGATTTCCATACCAAAAACCTGGGTCTTGATTTTCAAAAGGAAAACTTTAGTGCAAGGTTTCTGCACCAACAGTTCTGATGCAGGTGGTACCTTGTGTCAAGGTCTGTGGCAATCTTGAATTTCAAATGCATGCTGCACTGAAACTGGGATGCATGTGCCAAAGCCACCCTGTGCCACCCTTGCAGCATAAGCACCCTTGTGCCAGGTCACAAGAGGACTTGCTCCATGCCAGGGCTTCACCATCCCATCATTTGGAATTCCAGAAGCCCTGTCATGGTCGCAAGAGTGGGCTCAGGTTAGACGAGCCAGAAGCTGGTCTAAGGGCCCTGCACCACTGTAGGCAGGGTGGCGAGTGGGGGTGTTATGGAAGGTGGGGACCAGGGCTGATGGAGCAGTAGGGGTGCCATGGGAGGGTGACAGGGCATGGTAGCAAAGAGATGTATTTGTGGAGGCACCTGGTTTAGGCACCGTATGCAGTTGCACAGAGCCAATTGGCCCAGGTGGGAAGGTTGGCATGACTGGATCATCATGACCCAGACCCCAGGTGATAATAGCCCTGGCAACTGCCCCATATGACCCACACTCCCCTATGTTTAGTGGGTGGCAGTGGATGCAGGTTCTAGGGTGCATTCAATGGACAGGTATGTTCCCTGGGCACTGTAACATTCCTTCAGTACATAGCCCTCCACATGGTGGCTGGCAAATGCCCAACTATACTGCTGGGGACTGTGGGTCCTGAGGAGCACCTGCAGGGGCTGTTACCACCTGGGGTCTGAGTCATGATGCTCCAGTTGTGTGAACCCCCCCTATCCTGGTAAGTCAGCTCTATGCATGGCACCTCCGCCAGGTGCATCCACACATCCCTCTCACTGCCGACGCACTTCCGTCACACCCCGTGATACACCCACTGCTCCATCTGTCCCTGGTCCTAACCTTCCAGGCATATTAACCCCTAAGCTTTACAGCTTGCATGGGATAGGGGGCTTGACAGGACCCTCCATCAAACCCCGCAGGTGTGCCACATGTTTGATGCAACCCTGCAGCTGTGCCAGCTCTCAGGAGTTTGGCACAGGAATCCCCAGTTTTATTAAGTAGGGTGCAGGGTCCCTGATGCACCCAGAGTTTGATGCAGTCATACACTGGTGCAAATTTCATTGATCTATGAGTTGAATGAAATTGCGCCCTTGGTTTCATTTTTAGTACTCTATATCTTAAAGGCAAAAAGGAAAACAGTAAACCATGCATTAAATAAACAAATATCCCTATCAAGCATAAGCATTCAGCACAGATAATGAGTGACTTTTCCAGCAATTCCTTTATTCTGTGACCATGAAAGTATCGCTTTGTCAACTCTATTCAGCAACTGACAGAAGCGCCAGACTGCAGCACCAGTAAGCTTCCCCAGTTGACATCATTCAAGATCATCTTCATCTGCATCAACATAGTGGATGACTGTATCCTGCATGTTTAGGTGTGGTCAGTAAAATTAGAATTAAAGCCCTTAGTTTTTATATATATATATATATATATATATACACTGTATATCTGTATATATATATATATATATATATATATATATATATATATATATATATATATATGTATGCTGTATATAAAAAAACAAAGTTGTTGATTTAGCTTTCCCAAGGGTTCTGGAGCTTGAGACCCAAAGGATTCAGGTACAGAGAAGATGTCAACTGCTCTTTAAATGTTAAAAAATATGGGCCTGATTCTCAAAAAGTTACATCTGACATAACCTGACTTGTGCCCCAAAAATGGTGCAAGTAGCAAGTTGAAACATGCGGTATTCCGCCAAATGGCCTGCAATATGCCACGGGCTGCTTCTGCCAAAGTGGACTTACACCACCAGTTACGCCTTAAAATCCCTGCGACATGGTGCTAGGGGGTTTATGGCAGCAGTTGTACCCTTTTATACAAGGGCAGCAACAAAGTCCCCCGGGGTGCTGTTCTCCAACAACCACTAGGGGAAGCCCTCAAAGTAAGTTACACCAGCATATAGCTGGCGTAACTGTAATTATGACCCCAGAGGTTGCTGTATGTGCAGCCCACCCATCCCCCCAATGGTATGCCACCCTCCCCCCAACACTGTGCTGACCCCAAAAACATAAAAAGCCCCACAGGGCTAGGTCTACCCCCCAATGCCCTGACCCAGTAACAGCATAGGAATGCCCTGTAAGGCTATCCATGCCTCCCCATACCATAAAGCCCTGCAGGGCTGCAGCATTCCCATGACCCCCCAGTACTTGAAATATAGACCCACAGCAAGTCTACTGCATACCCCCAACCCCTAATATTTGAAAATAGCCCCACAGGGCTACAATCAGCACCCCAAGCCCCAATTCCTAAATGTGGTGGGTAAAGCCCTGTAGGGCTACCATTGCCCCCCACCCAAGTGCCGATCCCCCAAATGTGGTTGG
This sequence comes from Neoceratodus forsteri, assembly GCA_016271365.2. Classification (NCBI taxonomy): domain Eukaryota; kingdom Metazoa; phylum Chordata; order Ceratodontiformes; family Ceratodontidae; genus Neoceratodus; species Neoceratodus forsteri. The sequence continues at coordinate 1,322,853,747 of CM028132.1, forward strand.
TAAAACACCGCAAGGTTACACACGCCCCACCCAAGTCCCAATGCCAGCTGCATACAAGTGAGGGGGTCCACTAGACTACCAGGGATTACAGGTAAGGAGTTTTCTGTTTTTTGACATTTGTACAGGACAGTGAAGTGCCATTTATGTGCGGGAGGGGGCACTTGTGCCCTTCACATCCAGGATTGCGGCTTGCAATGAGCCCCTCAGGTACACCCTCCATTTGGCTTTCATGTGGGTTTGTTGCAAGTCACAGGACTTAGCCACAGGGACCCTGCCCCTTACAGAATCGGGTGCAGAATCCATGTCGCAAATGCACCCCTTGCATGTCGCAACTTGTGACATGTATAGGGGTGCTTCTAGAATCGGTCCCTATATGCTTAAAGTTTAGTTTCATAAACACAAAACCTGTCCCACTCACAAAGTCTTAACATTCCTTTGCATGAATAGGTTAGACTGAATAGATTCTCATTTCTGTCCTTCTCATAGGCATGTGCTGTGAGTAAAATACCTTTGTGAATGAAAACACACTCTGAAAGATTCTTCAATGGTAAATGGATCACTTGTTTGGTTGAATGAATGGACCTATGTGGGGCTGATGGTCTCAGTTTGAAACAGTGACTAGTCAATCCATGAGCTTGTAATAAAGAGCCCACCATTTTTATGCCTTTTTTATTGTGTATGGTGTGTAATAACCAACCTTGTTTGTATCATTCATTTAAATTGAAAATATAATTAATTCCAAAACTAGTCAATGACATATAAACAAAAAAAAATACCTAGAAAAACTGGACTTCCTTCAGCTCTTCTGCTTTATGGAATTATGCTACAAAATGTTGGAATTTATATGTTAATGGACAACTGCTGACAACATTCTGCACATTGATGGAAGAACAAAAAAAAAAAAAACAAGGTGCTGCTTCAGTGTGTGGTCTGGAAACAAAACAATTCTGCACATTGATTCTGTCTTAAAACTTTTTCAGGCAAGCATATTCAATAAAACCTGTTATTCTCGAATACTTGTTAGTAGGTTGACAATAAAATATAGATTGCTTATACTTAGAATGTGTATGAAGATTTTTTTGGTTCAAGCCATCAATAATTATGGGATATTAATGAAAAGGCATCAGTAAATGAAATCAAGGTAGTTAAAGAACTTCATGGCTTCTGTGTTAAATGTGTTGCTTACTAAAGATGTGAACCAGCAGCGTTGTTCCCAAAGGCATGTTACTGTATGCATAAGTAGGTTAGCACCTGCATTTTTAACTGTCAATACATGTTATTCCTTTTTTATGTCAAGGAAAACAATCTTTATGGACCCAGTAGGCTAAATGTTCATATGTAGTGGAACTGCATAAAAGTGACACAATAATAATTTCCACTGATGTAATAATGACTGAACAGGTGAGTGCTGCACACATGTTAGGTGGAATTGCAAATAGCCTTGGCTGGATACAATTTACCAAGTTTTAAATAATTTGGAAGGTAACACTATCTGTCCAGAAGGGTAGCATAGAATTGCTTGTCTTCCTTCCAAAGATATTCAGTTGCTACAGATCAGCTTGGATAACAGCTTTGCAGTCAATTTGCTTTAAATAAAATTTAACAAGCAAAAGAAAACCCTTGGGGACCTACTTATTGCTCTCCCTTGCCCAGTCACAGAAAACTATTTATTTATTTATTTATTTATTTATTTTTGAAAGTCGGATTTACAGCCTTTGAGTCAGGGACTCATTTACAATGGCACCTCGTCGCAGGGAAGGAAGACATGGTTACAGTATGAGATACAACAGTGGTAACATACAGGTGCAATACAGATAATAAAAGGAACACAATATAACAGTGATTTCCAGGATAAAGTTACATGCAGTAAATAGCAATCGTATAAACTATAACAATAGTAGAAGTCACAACCCTGGTTGTACTGGGGAAATACCTAAGTGGAAGGGTGGAGGGGACAGGGGTGAGGAAAAAAAAGGGGGGGATCAGTCCAATGGACATTGTCAAGGCTGTGGGCAAGAAACAGGGAGGGACTCCAACATTAGGTTGATTAAGGGCAGCTACGGCTTCGGGCGCCAAAGAGGTGGTCATGGAGAGTGACTTTAAAGAGACCAATTTTGGTAGACTAAGTGACAGAGAGTGGGAGGGAGTTGAACCATGTGGGGGTGCGGTAGTGGAAGGACATTTGGGCTAGGAAGGTCTTGGTATGGGGCACCAGAAAGGTGGCCTTAACTGAGCTATGGGTGGCAATGGATGGGGGTGCAAGCTGCAGGGACATGGTGACCCCTGGGGGGGGAATCCTAGCAGGGATTTTTTGGCAAGTAAGCAGGTTTGGTAGCACAGGAGCTCCTCCAAGGTGAGCAGGTTGGCAGTGGAATAGAGCAGGCAAGTATGGGTATGGAGGGATGCACCAGTCAGGAGCCTGCAGGCCTTGTTTATCAAGGTCTGGATTCTGGTGAGAGTGGTATGGTCGGCCACAGCATAGATAGGTAGGCCGTAGTCCACTAGGGACGGGACGGAGGAGCTGATGGCCAGTTGGAGAGCGGTTTGGGGGAGGCAATCTCTGTGACAACAGAGAAGGCCAATCTGAGAGTTTATGACTGAGGACAGGGGATTGATGTGGGTGTGGAATGTAAGAGCCGAGTCAAAGGTGATACCCAGGTACTTAATGGATGACACCTGCTCGAGAGGGTGAGCATTACTGAGGAGAATGCAGAGGGGGGCATTTCTGGCCTTATTCTGGTGATATGAAAAAAGCATAGATTTGATTTTTTTGAGGTTAATGACCAGCCAGTAGTCAAGGAACCACTTTTTGGCTTGGTTGAATGTGTGCTGCAGGGATTCCAGTAGAGATGCATAGTCAGGGTGGGAGGCAAGGAGAACTGCATCATAGGCACAGAGTACCATATTGCCTGAGCAGGAGCTGTGGAGGGTATTGAGAAATAGGCTGAACAGAACTGGGCACAGGATGGAACTCTGGAGGACCCCCGAGTGAATGGGCAGGGTATTGGATAGGGTGCTGTTTACCTTCAGACACTGTGATCTGGCAGAGAGGTAACTAGTGAACCAAGCCAGTGGGCCAGGGGAGAAGCCGAACTGTTGGAGGGAGTCAAGTAGGAGGGGGTGACAGACAGTGTCAAAGGCCTTGGAGAGGTCAATGAACACTGCACCTGCAACATGACCAGAGTTGAGAGCAGAGTGGAAGCACTGGGAGAACTCCAGGAGGGCTGTAGTGGTGCTGTGTCCAGGGTGGAATCCATGCTGTTCTGGACACAGCAGGTCATATTTGGCCAGATACTCAGAGAGTTGAATGGCCACTATTTTTTCTAGTGCTTTGGGGGGGGGGGGAGAGAATGGAGATGAGCCTGAAATTGTTAGGGGAGGTTCTATCTCCACTCTTATGGATAGTGGTGATTTCTGCAATTTTCCAGGCACTGGGAAACTGACCAAGGCATAGTGACCGGTTTAAAAGTGGTGAGAGGGGCTAGTACAGAATCTAGGACTAATCAGAGAATCCTGGATTCCAGGGGATCACAGCTGGGGTTGTTGCTAGCTAAGGCTTTTTGCAGATGAGGCCTGGTTTTAAGGGGTGATATGGCATACAGATAGAAAGCGGGGCAATCCGGGGGGGGGGTGGAGGCAGGGATAGAGTTGAAAAAGTAGTTGGGGAGGATAGAGCTTAGATCTGAGAAAGTCATATTGAGGCACTTAGCTATGCAGGGAGGATCAGTAGTGATGGTACTGCCTATGGAGAATAGTGATGGTGGGGGTGAGTGGGTCTTTCCATTGAGCTCTTTCATATTGTCCCAGAAGGCACGGGATGAGCCCCAAGTAGATTCAAGGGTGGCTTGATAAAGGAATAATGCCCGACAGGGTGGGTGTTATGCTGGTATAACATCCCACCTTGGGTGGTTGGGCCCGAGGCCAGCGGCGAGGCTACCAAGGCGGGATGTTATCCGCATAACACCACCCTGGAGGGCATTATTCCTATTATACAATGGCTCGAATGTGTTAAATAAGAAGAAAGATTACAAATAGTAAGTTTAAAATAGTTTTTTATTGATAAAAATGTGAAATATCCTTCCACTGAATTAAATAGTTCTGTTTTGTAAGTTGTAAATGTGTTATAAATATGTCAATAACTTAACTCTAAATATGTCAATAACTTAACTGTTTGAAATATGTGAAACGTTTACAACATTTGTAAAATTTATAACATTTATGCTAGTTCATTTAAGCTTTGTAAATGTTAAATACACACATGCTGTTGCCTTGGATGTTAAATTGGTTGCTGTTGGTAGTGTTTTGCAGGGCGGTATTGCTGTTTTCTCCGATGCTGTCTACTGGGCTGTTTTTGTTGCTGGGATGTTTATTGTTGCCATGGTTGGTGGTGGGGTAGGTGTCGCTAGTTGTTCGGCGAGCATGGCGTTTCCTGGTCAGCGGTTCGAGGCGTGGATGTGGTGCTTCCTGTTCCTGATAAAATGGCACTCCATTGCGATCTTTGCTTCAGCGTCGGGCCCCAGTAGCTTTTGAGGAGGATTCCTGCTTGTGCCCAGTAACAGTGATTATGTGGCGGCTTTCCAGTCCGGTGCTGAGTAGTTGGATCGCAGTCGCCGCAAGGAGTGGTTCGTAGTGTGGGGAGCCCTGCAGCGGCATATTTTCAAGCATGAAGAGAGGCAATTTTTTCCTAGGGCTCTAAAGTGTACCACTTTTCTGTTTCCAAGGGACTGGCAGGGTGTTTCCTAGGGTGCAAGAAGAGGCATGGGCTGTTCAGCGGAGTTTGAAATGTATTTTTTAATAGAGCAACTGGGCATTGAGGATGGCCTTCTATTGAAAACATTGTGCCTCTGTAGCGATCGCGGTCTTTTCTAGTGGGTCAGAGTGATTTTTGTTTTCGTTAAAGCGTTAGTGTAGCATACTGAAGTCCGGTTTCTGTTGTAAGAATTGGAAACTGGAGGGTTTTAGCTGTCTTTGTCCCTCGCCAATACGTCTGGCGAAATGTAACTGTACTTCTAGCCAGACTTCGCCGTAGAAGGCCGGGGGTGTCTGTGTTCAGTGCTTCGATTCTCTGAGCAATGACAGTTCGCTGTCTGTGAGGGAGCGTGGTGTTGGGCCTTGTCCTTCCCTCCCGTCTGAGGGCTTTTATTTGGGCTGTAAATACATTGTTTGCCGTTTGAAACTCTGTGTGGCTAATTATATTGATGTTTCTTGACAGCGGGGGCTCGTTTAGGTAACGGTTTTATGCCAGATCTCAAACCGATGAAACTACTTATTCCTTACTGGTCTCCATTGCTGGTTCTCACTGAGGCATAGAATTTTCTTAGGGTTTGATTTAATTCCATTTCCGTTACTGTTGTTAAGTTTACTGTGGTACCAGTTTCTTTTAGCCAGTCATTTAACACGTTAATACCCTACACTGTTTGCCTCCTTGTCGATGGTTCATTTCTCTCACATTCAATTTGATCTAGCTGGTTGTCCTGGATTTCTACATGTCTTCGTTTTTCTTTTTTCTTTTTAGGATCAGTATTTTCTTGGTCTTCTGAAAACAATTTCTGTATTGTTGCCATTTCAAATAAATTGAAATTTAAGCTTGGAAATGATGACATGAGTCTGCTTTCTTTGCTTTAGTATTTTCTGTCACAGTAGTCGTTTGACAGCTGATGTGTAGTGATCTGTCTTTTGATGTTTAGTAATGAGGTTGACAGCTGGCTGGCACTACAGCAGGGATGTTATGCCAGGATAACATCCCTGCTGTGGTGGACAGCTGACCAATCAGAAGCCTGGATTTTTTCTTGCCATTGTATAATAATATTTGAACCTTAGCCTGCCTTATAGCCCAGGTGCACTTGTTACATGCTGCATTATAGGCTTGTCTGTCAGCCAGTTTGCCTGTCTTGACAGCAATATGCCAGAGAATATCTCTTTGTTTCAGTGTTTGGATGAGGGATGGGAAGATCCATGGGCGTTGTGTTTCTTGCCATGGATTCTGGTCAGGGAGGTGAAAAGTTCACAGGCCTTGCTAAAGACACTGGAGAAATACGCTAGGGCAGAGTCAGTATCCATTGTGAGTAGGATTGAGGACCAGTCAAGCTGAGCTAGGTGCATTTTTAGCTTTCTGAGACCCCTGGGTGAAACCACCAGCACGAGGTGACCTGGGACACTGGTTTTGGTGTGGGGGATGACCAGTGGCAGAGGACAGGAGAGTGGTCACTTAGAAAGTCTGGTAGTACGTTAATATCCCTGATTTTATGGGGGCAGTTTGACAGAATTACATGTAGGAGGGTGCTGGAGATGCCTGATCGGTTAAATCTAGTGGGTGAGGAAACTAGTTGGGTTATATCTAGGGCAGCGAAGGAGTCCCTGATATGGGGGGCAGTGATATCCATCCAATTGATGAGCTGCTCCACCCTGTGTGGGAGTGGGGTGAGGTAATCAATGAGGGAGTGGACAGCAGGTCCCTGGTCCCTAGGGGTTATATAAGAGACTGAGAGAAGTCAGGGTAATCCTGAGGGTGAGAGCTTGGGCACTAAAACCAAGCTTGGGGGCAGAAAGAGCAACAAAGAACAGCTTTGTGCATTTCGGGAGATTGTTTTAGAGCCAGTGCCTACATCTTCAGCTACAGCCCCCTTGGCTATGTTTCTTTCTTAGTTGATAAAACCAACATCCAGTGGGATGTTAGATCCCTTGTTGCACTGTAAGTTAGAGAAGTGATGATTACATGCAATAACAGAACTAATGGGAGCTGCTGGACTAGCTGTCAGGATGACAGGATCCATTTCTCTCTCTCTGCTGCTTATGGCAGGAGACATGGAGACTAACCCTGGTCCTTTGAAAGTCCCTATTGCCTATTCTCACACCATGTAGGCCCCTGGGCTTAAGAAAGCCCACCTAAACATATGCAGTCTACCTTCTAAATACCCTAACCTTGAAGCCTGGATAGTGCTTCATAAGCCTCATGTATTGGGTCTCATTGAGATGTGGCTTAAACCACACACCTCTGATGACACTTGCTGACTACTGGGCTACTGCCTACTGCACTGTGATCGCACTGGGAGAAAGAAGGATGGTGATGTTGCTGTTTACATCAGTGTGACAGTTTTTGTGGACCCCCATCACCACTAGACACTCCTCTCTACCCTGGACCCTATTTCTAAAAAAAATCTACTGAGTAGTACTTGTCTTCTCTATATGTCTCCCTTGACCTTTTTCACCTTTCTACCACAATGAGGTGGCCTCCTATTGTGGTATTCTTCTCTTTTCTAACCCGCTAATTTTCTACTTTTTGTCTAGGTGGTGATACTGTAGAGTCTGACCTAGCTGCCTGTTTTGGCTAAATGAATACTGGGAAGTAATCAAATTAAGCCACATCCCTTTCAGTTTTTAAAAGGGAAGCTTGGAAAACAATTCATACTGTTTAAGTAAATTGCAGTAAAGCAAAGCCTGGTTGGAAAATAGAAAAGGGGTGGTTGCTTTGCACCACTTGATAAATGCATTCAAATTCCCAAACAGACCCTGTTAATTATGTGCACACTTCTCATCAGTACTTTTCCCTTGCCCTACACCTCCCATATCTGTACTGCTAATGTGGTGCTGTTCACTTGTTTAGGGCTTAAATTGTATTGCAAGCAGACTAACACTTTTGAAGGCTTTTGGGGCTTAAAACTAAAGTAAAATTCTTCTTGGAAATAAGCCAGTGTACTGCAGTTGTTAGTCTATGTTAAAGCTCTAGTAGGAACTGCTTCAGGACACGCTTAATATATGTTTTGTTTTCAAGTTAATTTAAACAAGAAATCAAAGAGGTACCTGTATGTTCTTGAGGCCTGCTCAGATGTGCCCTTGATGCCTGCTCAGATGAAAATGAGTTTCCTTAAGGGCTGCAAGCCCCCTAGTGGACTCTATTTATTATACATGTATGGTGATGTCATGATTTGGAGGTGGAGACAAGGGTCATTATAGGACCCTTGCTTATTCATCTCTATTTATTTCTCCTATGAATAATGCTATTTTATGGTTTGTAAAGATTATTGCAGTACTCTTCAAGTGTGATAGATCTAGCAGAGTCTGGAGCCCCATTTCCTGTACTAGTATAGGATTATTCTCTGTATTAGCTTAGGGGGCAGATCACATGATTGATGATGTCACAGTTTTCAGTATATAAAAAGACTTGTACTCAGTATGTGGTCAGATAGGTTGTGGAGCACAGATGATGGTGGTCATGCTGAGAGGGAGCTAGTACCACTCTGTGACATTTTTTTTTCTTTTCTCTTTTTCTTCAGAGAAGAATATCTGAAGCTATTTCTTTTGGAATTAAGTTTATTTTCTTGTTTTCCCGAAGTTTTCTTTATTTTGTTTGCTTTAATAAAAGTCACTACATCAATTGGTGTAGTTTTAAGAGAAAACTTGTGTCAAGTGTTGTCACTACCCACACCCGCTCACAATCAGAGAACCCCTAACAGCCAATTGTTCTTTCGTCAGACCCTGCCTCCCCCAGTGAGTGGCTCATCTCTGAGTTAACCATGGGCTCCTTCAAAGAAATGTATCTTGGCTGTTGCCATAACCTCCTGAACAGAGACACACCTGGCATAGAACATCTTCTAACTGGGCTATGTAATACAATTATCCTGGGTGACTTTTACTTTAATTGGTTAAGCCCCCATGAACTTGAATATGCCAACCTTCTTAAACTTCATAGCCCAGTGCAAGTTATAACTATTCCCACCAGGCAAAACACCCTAAATATCCTAAATCACTCACTCCTGGACTGGGTAGCTGCAAATAGGGAGGACAAGGTTCTGCAGGTGGGGACCTTGTCCGATTCCATCAGCGACCACTCCCCTACTTATATTCTCTGGTTGTACAAAACTATGCATCCCCCCAGTACCTGTCCTTCCTCAATTTCAACAACCCCAACTCCATTAATCTACTACATGATGTATTTGTAGTGATTTAGATTGCTCTTTACTCCTTGATGGACATCTTAGTGGCAGTGAGCTGCTTCACTGAAGCCCTCATTCAGATTCAAGATAAACATTTCCCGATTACTACAAGAAGGGTGCATGGTGGCTGCACCAGATAGGTCACTAAGGAGCTCTTGGCCTTATGAAAGAAAGGGATTCAGTATGGATTGCCAACAAACGGTCACCCACTACTGACCTCTGGCACAATTTTAGGAGATACCGTGACAACTGCAAGCAGTCTGCTAGGGCTCAAAAACATGATTTTTATCATATACTTCATGCTGAAAACCTTGCCAATGCTCTACAATTCTGGAACATCCTTAGATCCCTCCTTACTCCTTGTTCCCACAGCCCTGTAGTCCACTTAAACTCCCCCACTGGCCCACTGACTGACCTGTTGGAGGTTGCATATAAAATCCACTGATCTCCCTGCCAATCTCTGTAAACTCCCCTGTCAGCAATTTAACTCCTCCCTCCTGGTGCTCTACCCAGCTGGACCTCTTCTGCAGTTAGTCTCTGAGTTCAAATATCTGGGTGCAACCCTTGACCCATCCCCTTCCTTTACCATGCACATAAATACTGTTGTACGCAGAATCAATCAAAAACTCAGCACCCCTTATCGTGTAATAAACTATCATAACCCCACTGCCTGATCAGCCATTGCTTGTAGGAACCTGCTCCCTATCCTTGACTATTGGCCTCCAATTTACTCCTCCTCTCTGTCCTCTACCATTTGCCACAGACTCATCTCGGTTTATTATAGTGTTTGCTGTGTTGTTCTAAAGGCTCCCTTCTCCATACACCACTGCGACTTACGTCAGTCTCTTGGTTGGCCCTCACTCAAGTGTAGCTTTGACTATGCACTTGGTAGTATCATTGATGGCACAATGCGTGGGGGTCTCGAGTCCCCATATGCTTCCCTCTTCAAGGCACGTACTGCCCCCAGGTGTCTGTGTGATACATCAGGCCCCCTGCTGGAGGTCCTCAGAGTCTCCACTGTAATGGGGAGTAAAGCTCTGTCGGTAGCTGCACCTTCTCTGTGGAACAGCTTCCCAGCAGCTATCCTCATGGTTGCCTCACACCACTCCTTCAAATCCCAACTCAGATCCTGAATACTCCTGGAATCCACCTACTCCTGCTGTCTGGATTAAACCCTCCCCCTCTAGGTGTAGGTACTTATGTCCCTTTCCCTCACTCCTGCAGCAATTTTTTCTCATTCCCCCATCACCCTTATGTGATAGCACTCTCAACCCTCCCTCTCCCCATCCCTACCCCTACTAGTTACCTTCTTGTCCCCTGTGTCTTTACCTCCTCCTCTCCCTAGATCATTTCACTATTTGTCCAACCCTTGTACTCCTGCTCTTCTTTTCCTCCCCCTTACCCTAGTACATATTATACAATGGCAATACAAAAATCCTGGAACCTGATTGGCTGTCTGCCCTTGGCAACAGTGAGGGTATCTGAGCATAACCTCACTGTATTGATTTGTTGGATTGTTGTCTGCATCTTCTCTTCAGAAACAAAGATATATTGCCACACTAAGAATCTACTAAAAACATTTTTTAAATGTTTTGTTTTTATTTTGTATAACAATGAACCATTGTATAATAGTAATAACTCACTCCAGGGTGTGGGTTGTGCTGGGATAACCTCAGTTCTGGGACATTGAATGCACTCAGTCTGCGGACACATGCTCAACCACCTGGGCATGAGGTTATCCCAGCACAACCCACACCCTGCTGTGCATTATTGCTTAAGTAACCTTGGTGTGATCCTCCATGTCATCACTGGCACTTAGTTCCTCTGCTTTTCTCCATCTACTCCCCAGCACCCTTGGTGTGTGCCTCTATTTACCACTACTGACACCTAACTTCCCTGTTTACTCCCTATTCATCGCCAGCTAGGCATTGTTGCTTGTTGAACCATTTATCCTCCTAGGTTACTGTGGTGCAGTCTATCATGTTTCAAATTAGTATTACTGCTTGTAACTATTTTTTTTCAACTACCCTGTGTCAATCTATTGTTGTACAGCTAGTTATCAGCTCACATTGGTCTTGCAATTGTACATTGTTCAGTTACTTCTCTGTACCATTGCTTATTATACTATGTATGTTTCTATTGGGACTTGTGTCTGTACAGCTTGTAATTTGCTACTCTTATTGGATTGTAAATTATTTTAACTGCTTTATTCAGTGCTACTGTTTGTTGCCTGGTTCATGCCTAAAAACGGTCCTTGGATCAGCACACTTACCCGGTAAACAAAGACTTAAATAAATAAAAAAAATAAATAAATAAAAGCCATGTCTGTATTTGTTAGGAGACGAGTACAGTAGAACCAGTTTGGTTTGATGGATGTAATGGAGCAAGAGAAAGCCAACTGTGAAGGGAGGGGAGGCTTACTGAGCTAGTTGTACGAGATCCATGGCAACTTTGGTGCTGGGTAAATGGGAATGGATAAAGTGGGGAGGATAAGATGAAATTCTTGTTCTGTACTATGCTTATGTATTTGCAGTACTGCTTTGTGTGGTGAGATATCCTGCAAATTAGTGCAATGGTTTGCAAGACTGGGTTGTGGTTACACAGTAATCTGTAGCTAAAAGATATTGTTACCCCAGACACTGGTGCTGTGGTGATTGCATTCAATTCACTGTCAGCTGATACAGTGGCCGGCTGAGGTGGTGAGAAGAGGGCTGTGCTGGTGACTGTATTGGAATTCCAGGCACATCCCTGGACACATTGGTAAGGGGGGGGGTGGATGGGTGGTGTTTTGGGTGCAGGAGGGTGTGCGGGGGACCCTGGATTGCTAATGTGTGCTAGTCCATTTCTTGATGGGCAATCGGGAAATAGGGGGTTGGGGCACCACTAGACACCAGAGATATTTTCAACTACATGGGACAGGTTTTTGGGGGCATGCCTCAGCACCAGGGATAAGTCTTGTAAACATGGGGCAGGTGTTCAAGGGTGGAGGGGTACCACTAGACACCAGGGTATGTCTTACGAATGTAGGGTGGGTGTTCAGGGAATCAGAAATACAAGATGCCTCAGGACACCAGGGACAGTGCCCGGAGTACGGGCTAGGTGTTCGGGGGTGGTGGGCACAGTTGCATACCAGAGATGACTAGTGATGCAGCGAATTTAAAATTCGCAGGCGAAGTGAGTGCGAAGTGGCCACTTCACGTTAGTTGCAGGCTACATGAAGTGGACAATGAGGAGTACTCACTCCGCCTTTTCATAATGAGTTTATTTTGGGTTGTTATTCCACCTTAACGCGAAGTAAGGCAGAATGACAGCAATAGGCACTTTAAGCAGCGCCCCCATACACATCTCATGGCTTACAGTACTGTAAGTCACATGCTGCTTTAGCCAGCCAGCAGGAAGTGAGTCATACCAGCAGATGCTTTCACTTTCTCCTTTGCAGAGATAGGAGAAGGAAGGATAGTGTAGGAGAGGAGTGTGTATTTGTTGTTTAACTTGCTTAAACATCATAAAATCCAACAGTTTTTTTAAAAGCTAATTCTTTAGTTTTTGTTGTACTGTTTTGAGTTCTTTTTTTGTGACTGATTTATTTGTTTTATAAGTTTTGTTTTGTGTAAGTGTGTGTGTGTCTGTGTGTGTGTGTGTGTGTGTGTGTGACGGTGTGTGTGCGTGTGTGAGCTGGTCTTCATCATGTGACGCGTCAGAGTGGAGACAGAAGGAGAGTTCTGGACCAGGGACAGTCTGTGGCCCATGTTAGACAGAGGGGAGTACAGACACATGGGGGTCAGCATGGGTGGGTGTCACTGGACTGCTCAAGAATAATTCATCCACCCCCCCGGAAGCAGCAGCACCACCAGTGCCACCGCCACATCCAGCAAGTCCGCCACCACCACCACCACCACCATCTGTGCCAGCTGCAGGAGCTCCAGCAGCAGCACCTCCCACTCCACAGCAGCAGGTGGAGCCCCCCAAGGGCATGACACTGCTGCTGGCAATACATCTGCCCCTGTTGTGCCTGGTCCCCCCCCGCAGGTCGATAGTCTGGCAGTTTTTCAGCTGTGTTGGGGGGACAGTAGCATTGTGGTGTGCCTGCTTTGTGGTGTGCAGGTGTGCCGTGGCCCCTTGGGGACTCATCTGGGGACTGGGGACCAGAAGACACACATGCTGAACCACCATAAGGTGGAGTGGCAGGCTGCCACAGAAAGGGCCAGGCTTCCACCTGCTGGCCCTTCTGTGGCAGTGGCAGTGGGTGCTGCTGCTGTGCATCGCCAGAGCAGGAGGAGGGCCACAGCAGCAGCTGCTGCTTCACCACTATCCCCACCACTGCCCCCAGCACCACCCTCACCACCACCACTACCTGCCTTTCCTCCCGCAGCAGGTGAGTCCACCACACCTGCAATGCAGTCAGAAGTAGCACTGCTGTGGGTTGCGATGGAGGAAAATAATCAGAGGATGGGTACTGTCCAGCAGCAGATGGAGCGGATCGAGCAAGAGCAGCTACAAATAGTGTCTATGCTTCATTTGCTGCTGGAACATCATGGGATTGAGCATTAGGTTTGGTTTTCTGCCCCCCCCCCAGTGCTGTACTGTTTTGTGTTTTGTTTGTTTCATACCAGACAGAGGGAAGGCCACAGTATTAGTTTAAAGGGAAGCCATCAGCAACAGGAGTGCCTGCATCCTGCCCCCTGCAAGGCTTACCATCTGGTTAAGCCTTTTAAGTATGTTGTGGCATTTTTCTCACACTGCAACATACTTTATTATACTAAATAAACGTCAGCAACCCGGTAGTATGGCAGATGCTATGGGGGCTCCATTATACATAGAGGTGCTATGTCGACGCACCATGCACTTCAATACAAAACTATTTGAAGCACATGGTGCATCTCTGCTGCACCTTTCCTTTACACATAATGTGGCTCCCAAAGCATCCGGCATCCTTCTAGGTCGCTGACCTTTCTTTCTTAAAATAAAGTATGTTGCGGCATGAGAAAAATGTTGCAACATATTTAAAAGGTTTAACCGGAGGGTAAGCCTTGCACTGTGCAGGACACAGGAGCTCCTGTTGCTGACTGCTTCCCTTTAAATATATACATGCACATACAGTTATACATGTTCCTTATATGGGTGACTTACCTCGAGGGTAATCTCTCTCTCTTTCTCCACATGTCCTAACATTCCATAGAACAATACTTTTCTGGCCAAAACACTCGTAATTTCGGTAAACAAGGGCTCAGAAGACTTCCCAAGTTCTTGTTCTGAAGATCTGCCCAAGTCCTGCCAGCTTGCTCAGCAATGTTATGACGTGATGCCAGGGAGAGCACGGGGGTGTGCTTTATTATAGTGAATGGCTGTCAGCTTTCCGAAAGTTTCTTTATGTTGTAATGGTCAGTTTGTGGTGAAACATGGGCACGTTTCCACTAACAAGTCTCTTGTTAGTTGAAACGTTCCCACATTTCACCATAACGTTGCTGAATGCGGGTGGCAGAACTTGGGCAGCTCTTCAGAATGGGAAGTCCTCCGGGACCCGTTTTACTGAAATTACAAATGTTTTTGCCAGAAAAGTATTGCACTATTTAAGGACATGTGGAGCAAGAAAAATTCCCCTGAAGGTTAGGCACCAATATATTGGGTGTAATACCATCCATAACTATGTAACTTGGTGAATCTCTTTAAAGCAATAGTGCAGCAATCTGTCCAGAAAATTGACACGCGCTAAGGAAGTGAAATGGTATCATCACACCACATGCAAAGTCCCCCAGAGTTTATTGCACAGTCACTCCTGCATGCAGTGGTGTCACAGAGTCCCTATATTTTTTTTGCATGCCTAAAATGTATCCACCTTGTGTGCATAAATTTGACAAGCGGTAACACAGTGAAATGAGACTGTTTCAGTACATACAAAGTCCCCCAGAATTAATGGCGCACTCAGTCATGTGCGCAGTGGTGGCAGAGAGTCCCAGATTTCTTCTGCAGGCCCAGAATGCATCTTCCTTGTGTGCAGAAAATTGACAAGTGGTAACACAGTGAAATGAGACTATTTCAGTAAATACAACATCCCCCAGAATTAATGGCACACTCAGTCATGCGCATAAAAGTGGCACAGAGTCCCAGATTTTTTATGCAGGCCCAGAATGCATCCTCCTTGTGTCCAGAAAATTGACAAGTGGTAACACAGTGAAATGAGACTGTTTCAGCACATACAAAGTCCCCCAGAATTTATGGCGCACTCAGTCATGCACGCAATGGTGGCACAGAGTCCACAGATTTTTTCTGCAGGCCCAAAATGCATCTTCCTTGTATGCAGAAAAGTGAAAAGTGATCATCTCAACTGGATTGAAAGGTGACCTTTGGATATACAGTAATAGTAGCCTTGGTGAGTAGAGATATACATAAATATATATAGATATATGGTTGTGTATTTTGTAGGTGATGATGAGTGGGGTTGAACTTGACATGGACATGTACTCATACTATTGTTCTGCATCACACACAGGCGACTCCATCTCCGAACTGTTGCTGTGCACTGTCCAGTGCTCACTGAGAATTTTTTGCACTTAAATTGAAATGGATAACTCTCAAGCACATGAAGGTAAGTATTTTTTTTTTTGGGGGGGGGGAATCATATTTTCAGTTTTGTCTGTAATGCTTTCTTATTTTTTTATTTCTTCACAGATTTCATCAGCATCCTTCTGGAGTCCGGTTCTAAATGATGGTCATGGTCATCGAATGAAATGACTTCTGCATGTTGCGTGTGTGCCCAAGCTCCGGTAGGGGAGGGCTGTGCCTGCTCATGTTGACGAACTTTTTTAGATAAGGTCACTTTGATAGAACAACAAAGTATTGGGAATTTTCCTAAAAAAAGAAATGAATGACTTCTTAAAAGTTACAACTTCATTGTTATGTGTCCCTCCCTGGTTCTCAAATCTGAATCCCTATTGTCAACTAAGTTACATTTCAGAGACACATCTTGTCAACTACTAAGACAACCAGTTGTTTGCGATATTTGCAGCAGTCTTTACAAAGCAATGAAACGGATGAAATAAAATCTTCATACTTAACCAGAATGCATTTCACATGGACATTACATCACTTCCTCTCTGTACGGTATAGCTACAGCATCTTTCCCGATGAGTAATATTAGTGATGGAGCCTGTTTTTGTTCTCCTGAAAAGAAACAAAATAAGTGTACTGTATGTGTTTTGCCACTGTGGCTCTGAAAAGCTACAGAAAACAAAACAGACAACTTAAGGAAGTGAGGCAGCATAACAAACATAAGTGCATATACTCACTTTATGGTTAAAATATTAAGAAGCTGGTCATGGTGGTGCACTGGTAGACTGGTGGTCCATGGTGGGCAGACAGACTCATGGTGGCAGCAGAGTTGGATAACATCAGTCCCACTGGTGGTGGTCCGGGGTGGGCAGACAGACTCATGGTGGCAGCAGAGTTGGATAACATCAGTCCCACTGGTGGTGGTCCGGGGTGGGCAGACAGACTCATGGTGGCAGCAGACTTCCATAACATCCATCCCAGTGGTGGTGGTCCATGGGGGGCAGACAGACTCTTTGTGGCAGCAGACTTGGATTAACATCAGTCCTGGTGGTGGTGGTCCGGGGTGGGCAGACAGACTCATGGTGGCAGCAGACTTGGATAACATCACTCCCAGTGGTGGTGGTGGTGGTCCATGGGGAGCAGACAGACTCATGGTGGCAGCAGACTTGGATAACATCAGTCCCCGTGGTGGTGGTCCGGGGTGGGCAGACAGACTCATAGTGGCAGCAGACTTGGATAACATCAGTCCCGGTGATGGTGGTGGTCCATGGGGGGAAGACAGACTCATGGTGGCAGCAGACTTGAATAACATCAGTCCCAGTGGTGGTGGTGGTCCATGGGGGCAGACAGACTCATGGTGGCAGCAGACTTGGATAACATCAGTCCCAGTGGTGGTGGTCTGGGGTGGAGGGGGCACACCGCCTTTTAAATACTGCAGTTAAAACCTGCAATCATTAACCACATCATCATCCTCATAAAGAAAACTGCCCTCACAGTCATCAATGTCTGATGTCTGACCACTGGGAAATTCTTTCTCCATTGTGTCATCATCTACATCAGTGGTGGGCCGTTTCAGGCAACCACTGCCAGTGCCACCAGGATGCTCCATTTCCACATCAGCAAGACCACCATGACTAGGCCAGGGTATGAATACCAAGGTTGCAGTCTGTGCTGGTATGTGCCTCTCATTCATTTTAATGAATTTTAGCAAACTAACATTTGCAGGAGACAGGTTTGTCCAATGATCCCTGACTATTGCACCTGCTGAGCTGAATACCCTCTCAACACTTACACTGGAGGGTAGGCACGTGAGGTACTTCAGTGCCACTGCAGTCAGCTCTGGCCATTCGCTGACCTTTCCTCTCCAGTACAAAAGAGGATCTTCACTTATTGTCAGATGCCTGTTTTCAGACAAATATGACTCAACCATTCCTTGTGCCGCACTAAGTCCTATTGTTGATGCATCAGCCTGTTCCCGAGAATCATTGATGTCACAAATACCCACTTGGGACAAAGCATCCCAGAGTGGGTTGACGCTAACCACTTTGGATGACAGACCACCAGGAACTACAGTCCCCTTACCCTTGCATGATATGCTTGCTGGTCCTCCAGCTACACCTTCAGCTGGATTATGCTGCTGAGGTTTGCAAACGTTGGCACGTGACTTCTGTGCCCCATGAACCAAGCGAACCAGTTGACCACTGATATTTTTTAGCTGTTCAGGCCCTTCCTCCAGTACTGATGCAATTCTACATTTGTATCGTGGGTCCAGCATTGTTGCCATAGCAAAGTTGTCACTATGCTGAATGCTCACAATGTGACAATTCTGGTTGAATACTGTCATCATGTGTTGCAACAACACACTGTTACCACCGTCTCCGGCAACATCAAGGCTATGCTGTACATTCACCAATGTCTACCTCAGCAGTGGAATTGATTGACTAATGAAAGCAGACTCATCACTCACTGCCTGTGTGGCACGTTCAAAAGACCACAAAATTGTTATTACAGAGTCCATGAGGCGCCACTGTTTAGTCGTCATAGACATGGAGTCCCCATAACTGTCACAGCCAGTGTGCATAAAAAGATATTCTGTAATGGCTTTGTATTGTTCATACAACCTTTTTACCATGTATAATGTGGAGTTTCATTGGGTGACAACTTCCAGCTTCAAGCAGTGCTGAGGCGGACTGTTTTGTATCTGCAACTGCCGCAGTTGGTCACGGGCCTTTCCAGATCTTGAAAAGTGAGAGCAGATACGTTGTGCAATGGTCAGCATTTCCTTTATGTCAAGATGCTTCAGAAACTCCTGAACCACAAGATTTAAACAGTGGGCCATGCATGGAACATGAAAAAACACACCATTCGTGATGCATTTCACCACATTTGACCCTTTGTCACTTGCTATGAACCCAGCTCTCAGGGACAGAGGATTTAGCCATCTGTCAATTTCAGTCAGTATCATGTCCAGCATGTTCTCACCAGTGTGTGAACAGATCACACGGTGCATAGCAATTGTAGCATGCTGGCGAATTCCAGGAAGATTGCTACCATGACAATCCACCTTTCTGCACTGATTATTCTCACTACCAGCATCACAAACAACCCCCAGCACCTGCGCCCAGTGTGCAGTTATACACTGATATGAACTCCCCGCTGTTTTGCCACTTTTCCACATAACCATACTTAAATGGATGAATGGAGAGGAGGAATGTTGAAGGGCATGTCTTACTGAGTCTGAGATAGTGCGGAGCAACTCGGGAACAGCAAGGGTAGAAAAGTATGTCTTGGATGGGACTTTCCGTTTTGGACAGGCATGGGCAGCAAACCACCAGAACCCAGAATTCTCCACAAAGGAGAAGGGCAAAAGATCGATTGCCAACATTTCTGCTACAGCAGCATTAAGTTCATGTGATACTGTAAGATTGAATGGGTACTTCAGCTTATGTGCAAAAACACTCTGGAACGTGGGCTGACAAATGTTTTACATGGTGTGTGTTGTTGGTCACAAATGGTTGTGCTCTGTGATGAATGGCATTGGCAGGGGATGGAGTGTGGACATTTGATGAAGACGGTTGCACAGGTGATGATGGCAAACCCAGAAATGATGTTATTGTTCTGGATTTAACAACCAGGGTTGATGTACCACTTGCACTAGACATACTGCATTCACCACCACCACCACAAAAACTGCTACTCTCACCAGCACTGGACAACATTTCAAAGTCATTAGGGTCCTCCACCTCATCATGCCTGTAGTAATCCTCTGTTCTTATTACAGCACTACTGCACACGTTTCATTTGCTACTGGGCTTAACAGTCATGGAAGGGGACAACATGCTGGCTATGGTAGCCACAGGTGATATGGGTGAATGCCCAAATCTGGTATTAGCTGCCAGCTTGTGCTGGGTCCACAGAGCCAAGTGCCTATTCTTAAAATGCATATGCTGTCCTCCTGTCCCAAGATGCCTCCCCTTTTTACCTCGACTCACACGCACATGTCAAACCTGGCAGATTGCAACTGAATCATCATTTGCATCTTGAACAAAAAAATCCCAAACAAGAGAGTGTCATGCTCTGCTTTTAATATGCCCATGATGATGTGGCTTATTTAAGTCTGTTATTTTAAGCACTGAAGTGAGGGGGGGGGGCACGTGATGTTTCTGGCACTGCACACCTGGACTGCAACTGACCACCATGACTACCTATCATATTGAGTACTGGGTCATCGTCATCATCATCATCCAGTAAAACTGGTAAATCACAAGTTTTTATGGGAGGGATTCCTGCAAACAGACTCAGACACAACCACTTTTAATTTATTTTTCTCCAGTTCCCAACTGGGGTCAATTAAATCATCATCATATTCATCAACATCACTGTCACACACATCCACATCTTCTGCTTGGATGCTTACATGTGGACTGCATGTTGCAACAACAGCAACATCATCATCTTCAGCATCATCAACATCTACACCACCATCACCTAATATTTTTTCACCACACTGTGAATCACTGTTGCATGGAAAATGAGTGACGTTAAGTGCCACGGTGGATGGAATATCACATTGCATGCTATCGTTGACATGATCATCAGAATCAGGTTCAGTTAATGGGATGTTACTGGGAAGTATGACATCATCTATGCTGTCACTCACTTGCACCGCTTCACACTCAATACGTTTGGATGTGGTACACTGGTCAGAATTAGAACTTAATGCAACAATGCTAATACTACCTCCACCACCACTAAGACCAGTAACACTAACACCACCGGCTGGGAAAACATCATCTCCTCCAACTATCAGTGAAGCTACTGATTGGGCTGTAAAAAACATTGCAGGAGAAATACCTTTCCTCACATCAGCAATGCACTTCTCCGGTTGCGTACTACTACCACGCCCACAGACCCTCTTACTGCCAACATTGCCATGGTCAGAAACAGCTTTACTTGCACGTCTTTTTGCAAGCATTTTGGGGGATCAACCATGAATATTATTACCAAATTCAGATTTTGATACGTTCACTTTCTGACTGGAGGATCACTACTCGCTAGCTGGATGTGAAGCAAAATAAACATCTGTAGCTTCAGCAACAGATAAGGGACTACTGTGTTGTGACACTGTCACAGAATTAAAACAAATTTAGTAACCAGTGGTGCTGATGGGGTCACAAAGACAATCCAGTCTGGTAAAAAATACCTTTTCAACGTGGGGGGAGGGGCACTGAATACAGACAGTGCTGATTTTTACGGCACTACAAGCAGCAACACTAAGAACAGAGAACACAATCGTAGTACAAAATCAGGCAGCTGCAGTGGATAGCAGGTTCACACTGCTGTGCTTAGTTGCACTTACACTAATCTGTGTCACAAATTTTAAAAGATGTATTATATTTGATGGACACAACACTGCACACACAACACAGAACACTTTGTGTACAATGCTGAACGAGGAATGCGATGCAAATGCAGAAGTTCAGTGTACTCAGTGCCACGTAAATCTGTAAATTTATAATTTAAACAACCTGACCTTATGAAATGCTGCACCACAATCACACAACAAGCAGCAAGAACATTTGTACTATCACTGACATTTTTACTATGTGTACAGTAACACAATCAGTTATAAAACAAAAATATTACCAAAACACAAAGAAATCACTAGTTCTCCAACTTAAGTCCACCTACACAGATACGCCCCTCCTCCACACAGCACACTTCACTGTCTTTCACCACACACACACTCAATGTTGTAAATTTACATTCAAAATCCACACACAAACAAAAACACTCGATGATGTGAGCACAGGAGGGTTTCCTACAATCGATGAACTACAGTTGGATCCCCCAAAAAAGCAAAAATGCTTTTTGAACAGCTTTTAAAAGATTCCTACAGACAGCTATCAGAGCACACTGCCTCCTACTCTTTCCTACTCATACTACCTCGAACTGAGGCTGTGCAGATCAATATGGAGCCCATGTGACCTGAACTCCCATGAATCACTGCAAAATCCTCCTTCAGAGCTCAAAAACGAGGCGAAGTGAGGCGAAGTGAACTACCACCAATGTACTTTGCCTTAAAAATTGAAAGAGAATTGACCAGTGGAGGCAGAGTAATGTGAAGTAGCTGTTTTAATTGCACTTCGCATTCCTCGTTATAACGCGAAGTTCTCCGTTTCACTTTGAGAAGCACTCTGTGAATCCGCCTTTGCTCCATGAATCACTTCGCGGAGTGGATTGAGCCCACTTCACCCACCAGTAGAGTTGACGTGTCAGGCACCCACAGGATAGGCACTAAGGGGCCACCGCTCAACATGCAAATAAGTCCATAATATGCAAGCCAATAGCCCCTTAGTGCCTTGCATGCCTGATAGGCTCATTTGCACAGTGTAGCTGAAAATAGTCAACATTGCTTCTGGTGCTGTCCTGTCTGGGAGTGCAGTTAAACGTGGGCTGCATAGAACCCAGGCCCATGCTGAGGCAGCACAGTTTTACTTAGTGGTGTGTTGAAACTGGCAGATATTTAATTGGATAGTGCAAGCCTGCTATCCAACTGAATATAGCAGCTACTCAGTTGGGTATTAGCACAAGTGCAGTAGAAACATCTGTGCTGCGCTTGTGCTCCTTTTTGTATATCGGTGCCCTGATGTCATAATACTATGCTTGTGACATAACACTTATTCCTAAGGCAATAGACTGTGATGTCACAGCACATCATTCAGATTTTTAAAAAGGGAATTAGAAGTAGAGGCACCTGTTTGTTTATGTATGTTTGTTTATTTGCTTTACAGGTAAGCACACTGGGAAAAGTTCCCTTTTCAAGTGTGACCCACAATTCATACAATACATAACAATATGTATTATGTGATATGTAATATGTATAGCATTAGGGGGCAGTATAGTGCAGTGGTTTAAGGCTCTGAGCTGCAAACCTGGAGACCTGGGTTTGAATCCCACAGCCCCACATGCATACTGTGTGACCCTGAGCAAGTCACTTGACTTCCTTGTGCTCCCAGGTTTAAACAAGCTTCAGCTTAGTGTGTCTTTCCTGGTAAAAAAAAAACAACAACAAAAAAAGAAGCAATACAATACAATAAAACTATACATAAACATACATACAGTATAGGAATACAAAATTCTATGTCTCACAGTACAAATAAAATTAATTAAAACGTTGGTATTCAGATAATAACTTCAAATGCTGATAAAGGGAGGTAAAAAAGGACCTGTTTGTAATTATTTTTTTTATATCAAGTGGAACCTCATTCCATATTTTAGGAGCTGCATGTGTAAAAGACCACTCACCACCAGTATTTCTTATTAAAGACAATTTTAGAGTTTCATTGTCTACTCTGGCCCAAGTCAAAAAACTCTAAGCATATCGTTGTAGAAAACAGATAGGTTTTTAGGAACACCATCCTGAATAATTCTAAATGTAAATTTAACAAGAAGATACCTAAAATTCAAATGAACTGGTAACCAACCCATATCGTTCAAAACTGTACAATGATGTGTCCTCTGTGGAACTGTTAATGCAAACTTCCCCAAAAGTTGCAATAAAACTGATTTTTTTTGAACAATGTAAATGGAGGCATTATCCATAACAAGTGAGGCATAATTTACAACTGGAAATAGACATTGCTTAGTAATGGTTATTGTAGCTTCAGATGTCAAAAAATATTTCAATCTATATAGAGTGCCAATCTTAGCATGAATCTTAGATGTCATTTATACTAGATAAGGCTCAAAACGTAATACTGGATTCAATAGTACACCTAGGTACTGAACATTTTCTACATTTTCATATATTGTACCATCAGGTGCAAGAATCTGTATGCTCCTTCCCTGTCCCTCAACTTCGCTGTGGTTCCAAAAACCATTGTTTTTGTTTTGACTTTATTTAAAACCAGTTTGTTAGTAAGCTGCCACTGCTGTACCCTACTCATTTCAGCTGTTAGTACTCTGTTCAAATCTTCAGTTGTAGTAGCCTGAAAATAAACTACTGCATCATCAGCATAAAGAGTAATACTAGCATTATCTAAAACTGAGGAAATGTTATCAAAAAATAATGATAACAAAATAGGACCCAGTATGGAGCCCTATGAGACTCCATACTTAACATGCGGTTTTTCAGAGAAACTGCCATGCAATTTAACCATTTGTTGATTATTCGTAAGGTAGTCAGTAAACCAACCAAGTGCTGACTGCCCCACACCCAGTATACCCAACCTGTCAATGAGAAGTGTATGATGCACCAAATCGAATTCCTTGGTCACATCCATGCATATGAACTCCAAAGGATAAAGACTGTGTTTTTGCGAACACTTTCATAGAATAAATAAGAGGGAGGAGAAATATAAAAAGGATAAAGATCATGTTTCTGCGAACACTTCCTCAGAAATAAATTAAAGGGTGGAGAACTGTAAAGAAGGGAAATGAAATGTAAGTTGTATTGTGTCTAAATATCATATTTTCCAAAGTTTTCTGAGAGGTGTCTGCAGCTCTTTAAGGTATGGCAACCTTGGTGTTATAGCAGGCTGTGTAAGGGTTAGGGGATGGCAACCATGTTAAGGATTGGACCAGCTGCTTAATGGAGTACAGTAGTGCTCCAAAATGACTCAGTATTAACCATACACTAATAATCAGTTCTTTAGCTATCAAGCACATTTTTGTTTCAGTTTATTGCTGTGGGAAATTTAAATTCCACTGCAGAAATTCTGCAAAGCTCAGAATTTCACTTCTACAAAATTTCACAAAAACAGGAAACGTTATGGAAATTTCATCTTAAATCACAGGACTTTGTCACGTATTGTGGACTTATTTCATAAATTATGGATTTATTTCTTAGAGAGAGTATCTATTAGAGAGACTTAAAGATTCTCTATAGTCTCTCTTTTCTTAGAGACTTATTTCTGCATAAAGAACTGCTCTCATCTCTTTTAAAAATATTACATGAAAGCTCGCCCAGTAGAGGAGTGATTGCACCCCCATCAGTGACCTGGGTTTGGGAATTGACAGGGTTACTTTGTGACCTGACAGGGTGAGGGAGGACTGAGCACCCAACAGTGGCTCTCCTCCATTGAGGAGGGGGACACCACTTCCAACTACAATAACAATCAGCTGGTGGAGGCCAAGTGGCAGTGCAGTGGGGCAGCATGCAAAGGGAAAACTGCAGTGTGATGTGATGGTGCACATGTTCCTAGGCTCCAGCTCAGTGGAGAAAATCCAGGAAGAAACTGCTGAACTGCTACATGCTGGTACCCCCCCCCCCGCAGGCTCTCACATGATTGACTTGGCTGGCCACCTACCAAATGAAGGTCCTATTCAAGTGATGAATAACCAGCAAGTCCATGAGGAGGTCAGTGACAGGGCTGGGCAGACCCAGTTGATAGGATGATAAAATATTAATAGAAAAAATAAATAAGCAGAAAGCAGGTGCATCAGGGATAGGGACTGGAAGGAGACACTGGTGTAAACTATATGGAGACACCGATATAACTAGGAAGACACACTGGTATAACAGGGTATAGTCAATGATGTAAGTCAGAGGAGAGTGGTAGAAACTGCCAAAACTGAAGATACACTGTTACAGCTAGTATGACTATGGGACTTTACTGTTACTGGGAAGATCCTGCTGTAACTCAGAGGGGACACTGCTATAACTACAGTAGGAGACCATGGGGAATCTGGCAGAAGACACTAGTGCAACTTGAAGGAGAGACACTGATGTTACTAGTAGGTGAGACACACTGGTATAACTGAGGGAAGACAGTAATATAACTGAGAGGAGGCCATGGTACAATTGGGAGGGGTTATAGCTGAAACTTTGAGGTCACATAACTGATTCACTGGTATGACTGTGAGGAGACAATGGTATATCTCTGAAGAAACATTTATGCAATGTTGGCATGGTGTAACTCAGAGGAGACACTGATATAACTGGGAAGAGATTCCAATGTAACTTGGAGAATACATAATGGATACACTGGTGTAACTGGAGAGGATATAACAGATATACTGATGCAGTGGGAGGAGACACTAGGATAACTTTGGAACTGGTATAACTGGGAGGAGACACTGCCATATCTTGGGAGATACTGCAATTAATATATGAAAACCATTTCTTAACTAGGGAGACACTGATGTACTTGGAGGGAACACTGGTATAACTGAGAAAGTAATATAACAGGAAGGAGAAATGGGTATAATGGAGGACACACTGCCATATCTTGAAGAAATCATTAGCATAACCGTAAGGAGACTACTGCAGTAACTGGGGTTATTGAGCAGTTGCTGGGAGGAGAATCTTGTGGAACTAGTGAAATCCATGGAACTAGGAGGAGACAAAAGCATAACTTTGAAAATACACTGTTATACTAGAAGGCGACATAGCCATAACTGAGACACTGCTATAACTGGGAGGAGACACAAGCATAGCTGAGGAGGCACTGCTATATAACTCAGAAGTGACACTGTCACAACAGGGTACAAACTGGTGTACTAGGAGAAGACACTGGATAACTGAGGAGACACTTGCATAATTGGAATGAGACACTGGTATAACTAAAAGCATACATTACTATAACTGAGGCACTGTTGTAACCAGGAGGAGACACTTTGTAACTCTTGAGGCGCTGCCACACTGTAACTGGGAGACTGCTATTACTTAGAGGCTGGTGCAACTGGATGAGACACTTGTAGAATGAGAGAAGATACTGGCTTAGCTAGAAGGAGACACTAATACTACTTGTAGGCACACTGGAATAACAGAAAATACATGGTGCCATAACTGGGAGGAGATATTGCTGTAACTAAGTCATTTGTATAACTGTGAGGGGACCCTACTATAACTTAGTGGAGACTGTGCTGCAATAGAGGTTAATAAACAGTACAGGTGCTCATTTCATTGCAATCTGACTGGAGACATTCTACCTGGGTATAACTTTCTGCATTGTTTGCCACAAGTGAACAGGGAAACAGATCTACAGCCAGCATCTGTACAAAAGTGACATTCAGTTCTCTGATCACACAGTCAGTCCAGTGATATTTCACAAATTTGTTTAGGGTCCCTATAATGCTTGTTTACCTTAGCATTTGCTTCCTTCTTCTTGTAGCTAGCAGTGTATTTTGTGGTGGTGACTGGTAAAATGCAATGACCTGGCCTTTTTTCTGGACACTAACATAAAGCACTGATGGCAAATGAGGAAGATGAAGCTGAGGGGAAACTATGACTTGTTTCTGCTTGCTTAGGTGTAGAACTGAGGACTGGAATAAGGATATCATCCTTCTCTTCTTCATCCCCTACTAGAACCAAATCCTGTGAAACCACAGATTCTTTCCACTAATGTGGCTCCTAATGAATTGCATTTGCTTTGCAGATGGTAGTACATCACTGTTGTCCCCATGTGTGAGCCTTACTTAACCCTGCTTACCTTTGCCTTGCATATTGGGCAGATTGCAATATTGATCTGCCACCTCAACTACAAAAAAATAGCACTCAATGGACATCCCTATTTGGTGTTTTTTCTTCAAGGGGGGGGGCATGGTGGCGAGGTAGCCTGGCTAATCATGCTGCTGCTGCTCACTCTGGTCACTGCCACCACTATGTCCCATCACATAATTAATATCCTATACAAAATGCCAACTGGATGGACTGTGACTCTTTTCTGCTATTATGTTTATGTATGCATGTCACCTTTTACCTGGAAGTTCTTGCTAGAGTTGTGTGAAAAAACCTTCTGCCAGTGGAATTTCCGCAAAAGTGGGATTTTCACTTCTGTGAAAGTGCAGAAATCAAATTAGCAACTTTCATGGAAATTCCAACTTAGAACGGCAGAGTAAATGTATAAATTGTAGCTTATTCTATTAAACTGTGGAGAAAAAAGTCCACAGAACTGATTACTGACCTGCAGAATAATTACATGAATTGCAGAATAGTTCATCAAACTACAGGAAAAATGTCCTCAGAACTGTTATTCTGCAGTTCATGTGTATTTTTCCACAGTTCAGCCAAAAAATTCTGCAGAACATGGCAAAAATACACCAAACACATTCGGAAGATTCCAATCTTGCCAATAGTGGAAATTCAGAAAATTCTGAGAAATTTCCAAAATTTCACGGAAATTCTGCAAAAGCGGAATTCAAAACTTTTGCCCACCCCTAGTTCTGGCCCCTTATTTCCTTCAGTGGAATTAGTGAGAGATTTAGGGCACTGGGATAGACAGTATTTTTACTAAGGACGAGGGAAGTAGGCCATGGACAAATTCAGTTTGATTTCAGGTTGGGTTCCATGAATTTGGATCTGGTTTGAAACTTCATCATTGGCATAGGGAAAAGCAGACTACAAATATTGGGGCAACTAAAGCCTTTAGATCAACAGATACTAGTTATAACTCAAGCTTCATTGTCAAAGAGCAGCAGTAGTAGTCATTTTGTTTATTTATCACCCAATCCCAGAGGCTGTGGATGCCATTCAACATAACAATAAAATAAATAGCCAAAACTAACATAACAGACTTGTGATAAATACACAACAACATAAATGTAACAATGCAAAGTTCAACAGGCAGAATAAATTAAATACTAAGACCGGTGGTATTGAAACAAATCAAATGCTTGTCTAAGGAGCCTCCCTCAGAGATCTGTGAAGTGAATTCCACAGGGCTGGACCAGCTACCTCAAACAGGTGGTCACCCAATGTCTTATATCTGGCCTTGGGAACCACTAGGAGGACCTGCTCAGAGGAGAAGAGAGGGTGAGCTGGGCAATAAGAAGACAGAAACATGCTCAGATAACCCAGGATCAGTCCATGTAGGGCTTTATACTGTAGCTCAGCAAACCAACCATGAAAGAGATTTTCTACTTCACCAGCAGCCAGGGCAGATCATGCAGGACCAGAGGCATGTAACATGACCTCATAAGGCCCATCAGTGACATGACCTCAGAAGACCTGTCAGTAACCTGGCCACTGTATTCTGCACTAGCTGTGGATGGTGTTGGATCCCTCCACCCTCAGCTACAGATCAGCCATCTTGTCCTTGGTTGTTATGATGAGCAAACATGGGAAAATGTTGTACAGAAACTGTTATAAGCCCATGGACCACAATATGATTTAACATTATCAGGATTTGTTTCTTAATAATCAGAAATGTATTTTGTTCAACCAGTTCATTAAGGTCAAAAGAAATTGTAGTTTGGATAAAGATTATCAGGAAGAAAACTGGACACAAGTATGGTGTCATGAAAGAGGTTATAACAGATGCTTCCTACAGAAATCTAAAGGAAGAGCTGACAACACCAGAGTAGATTTGATTTCAGAAAACAAAGAAAAAAAGTGCATTACACCTTGTTGATTTTAATTCTACACATTCTGATTTGAATATATACAAATAAAGCTCATTTTAGCTGTAACATTGGCACATAATCCAACGTGAGACTATCCTTTTTCAGCAAACCCCATGCTGGGCCAGCCTTCACGATAGCTCCTGTGTAGCAGAGTTTTAATATTTTTTTTTGTGTCTGTTTTTAGTTAAATTTAATTTTATTTTTCTTGTGGAGTGTTCCATGAAATCGTTGCAAGAGTCGTGGAACAAGAAGCCATGTAGCCTTCATAGAGAACTGGAATACCAACAGTCTGCTGCTATCGTTGCTCAGACTATTCATAATATGAGGAAGGTGATTGAGGAGCAGAGCCGCTTTAATGCATCCGAGCATTTTCTAACTGCTGGTTTGTTACTGTGTCACTGCCGGTTCTACTGCCTGGATTACCCCTTGTATTTTGAAAGGGGCCGTTACTGATATCATGGAACATTTGTGAGTGGATTAATATACTGGAAGATTTGCCTCAGGACAGCAGTTTAGAGAATTAGAGCTCTGACTTCCAGTGGGCAGTGTTGGGTATGGAAGCTCCCTGAATTTCCACTGACTCCAGGGCTATACCCAATCCTAGGGCCCGAGTGGGAGCTGACTAGATTTTCCTCCAGGGAGCTGGAGCCATTATTGGCGACCATTCCTAAGAGGCCTCAAGACTGGTCCTGATGGCCTAGTTCTGAGGCTTCTGTAGCTGCTGGTCTTGGGAGTGTTTGTGGTGGTGGGGGGGGCATCCCCCTTCTTTCGTTCTGCACCTGGTTTGCATATTTGGATTTATGCTTGCTTCATGGTATGAGCTGGATTTTGACTTTGGGCCCATGGACTTCTGCTCAGGGGGAGATTGAATGGCAGTGACCTGGTGGAGTGAGGGAGCTGTGAGGAAATCTCAATTTTTTGGAGGTTTCTGTTTGGATATATTTTGACTTCCCCCTGTACTGGATCATGGATCGACTGCACTTTATGGATGACGATATTGAGAACTAACTGCATCCCCTTTGTGATTTAAACTATTTTTGATGGATCCCTGGTGGTGAGAGGACCTGGGTGTCCACAGTTTTCTTTGATTTATTTTGACTCTTTTCCTTTTGGACATTGTATTTTTGTTTTTGTGTGTGTGGAATCTGATCTCTAATTAGGCAGTGACAGTGCTTGAATTTACCTGCCCTCCTGGTCGTGAGAGGACTCGGGGGGGGGGGTGGTACAGCTATAAGAAATGGATTGGAATATTTCCAGAACTTTTTCCATGGACTTGGACTTCTTGGGGCAGTGAGAGTGCCAGATTTTATTTTCTCTTTCTTTTCTTTATTATTCAGAATATTATTTTATCAGTTATAAGAGTGGACTGAAACAATTTCCGAACTCTCTCTTTGGATTTGGATTTCTAGGGCAGTGAGAGTGCTTAAATTCCCCTATTTCTCAGGCTGTGAGAGGACTTGTGGGGTAGATAATTTGTCACAAATGGTATCCTATGAGGGAGGATTTCAGTGTTCATATAAAATTAAGTGCAGGAGCAACTGACTCAGCATATGCTGGGTAGCACAATGTATATTTTTAAGTGGTGTTTTTATTGTGTTAGGGTGGGTTATTTGAGTTACTCTGGGTCTGCTTTTAGTTTATTTATTAATTTGTTATTGTGATATATAGTTCAAATTTTGGGACAACTGTTTTAGTTGTTGTTGGATTGGGGGGAATTTATTAGTTTTTTGTTAGTTTTGTTATATTTATTTGTGCTGTAGAATGTGTTGGATGCCAGCTCCTACAGTTGTGCGTTACTCATCCTCTGCTCCATGCCCTTCACACTTTCTCTACTCCTCCTCTCCAGTCTGTGACCTACCAGTGCTGTAGAGCGCTGGGTATTATGCGTAGCAGGAGGAGAAGGGGGGCGGGGGGTAATGAACAGTGGAGGATGAACGAGGGGGGTCACCGAGTTGGGGTGGTAGGATCCAGAAGAAGCCATGGGTTGAAATGGAATCCAGACCATGGTCCACCATGTCTGGTGCCCTTACCCAAGGGCACTACTGATTGTGGTAGGCACATGGCCCGGGCAGCCCGGGAGGTTCGCCAACTCGGGTGGTGTTGTGCAATGCCAGGTCCATTAAGAACAAGGCTGCAATTATTGCAGACCTTGTTGAACAGTGAACCTGTCATGCATTACCAAGACCTGGCTCGATAAAAATTCTGGCCCCATTTTGGAGGCTATGACTCCAGCTGGGTACTCGGTAATACACCGCCTGAGAATGGATCACAGTGGGGGGGGGGGTTGCTGTCTGTTTCAAGATGGAACTTAGCCTCATGAGGGTACTAGTTGAGGAGGTTGAATCTTTAGACTGTGCCATTGTAGCAGGTGTAGGCTATTGAATCGCCTTCATCTACCATCCACCCGGTGATGAGAAGCGATTCCTTCAGGAAATGGTGGACTTCATCATCGACATGGTGTTTGAGTCACCCAGATTGATGGTTCTGGGTGACTTCAGTGCCTGGGTCGACAACGAACTCTCACAATTTGGCCAACACATCCTCAAGTTAATGACATCTCTGGGCCTTACACGGGTGGTTTCCACTGCTACTCATAAACATGGACAGTCTCTCAATTTAATTTTTCTCCTAGGGATCGAAACATCTGACTTGGGGGTGGAATCAGTTGGGTGGTCTGATGATTACACCTTGGGGTATAGTTTTAGCACCCCCCCTCATAAGCCTACTCCTGTGGAGATGGTTAGGTACCGCCAATTATGGGATGTAAGTTCCCATGGCCTAGCGGCAGCACTTGACCTCTCATCCATCTCGTTGGCAAGAAGTGATCCAGAGTCCCTCGTATTGGCTTATAATTTAGCCTTTTCGGTGGTTCTGGAATCCATTGCTCCAGTCTGCGTTCACCCTCTCTCCCTTCACCCCAGGTCCCCTTGATTTGATGGGACTTTGAGGGAGATGCAGAGACTAGGGTGAAGGTTAGAGCACTGCTGGTGAAAGTCCACCTTTGATGCAAACCACCTTAGATTGATGGACCAT
Organism: Neoceratodus forsteri; assembly: GCA_016271365.2. Taxonomy (NCBI): domain Eukaryota; kingdom Metazoa; phylum Chordata; order Ceratodontiformes; family Ceratodontidae; genus Neoceratodus; species Neoceratodus forsteri. The sequence continues at coordinate 1,322,885,609 of CM028132.1, forward strand.
TATCAAGTCTATCAATCTGCAATCACCCGTAAGAAGGCAAAATTCCTGTCCGGGGAGAATGCGGCTGCTCAGAATCAACCAGCTCAACTTTTTCGAACTGTGGACAGACTGTGCAACCCAGTCTGTCTACATATTTGGAAAGCTTTTTTGCAATTAGAGTTTGGCAAGCTTGCTCAATTCTTTGCAAATAAGGTGGCTGACATCAGGGGGCTACTTCAGCCTGCACACCCTACGGGAGTTTTTTTTTTATCAGTATGAGGTCGCCGTACCTCATTTCTCCTGGAGTACCTTCAGTTGACTGGTGTTCGTAGATGTCATGAGGATTATCCAGAGTGTGCGCTCTATGTGCTGTAATTTGGACCCTGGACCGACTGCCCTAATTTTGGGTTGTATTGATGTCATTATTCCGGTCCTTGTGTGGATAGTCTGGTGCTCCTTGGAATCTGGAGAGTTTCCTAGCTCCCTGAAAGAGGCGGTGGTGACACCACTCTTGAAGAAAGCTACCTTGGACCCCAACTGCCATGCAAACTACAGACCTATCTCTAACCTTCCACTTGTAGGGAAGGTGATTGAGAAAGTGGTGGCAGCTCAACAGGAGGACCTTTTGACCATTCATGACACCTATGAACTGCTCCAGTCTGGTTTTCGTAAGAGACATAGTACTGAGACAGCGCTGGTTCGGGTGCTCAATGATCTGATGGCAAGAGATCGGAAGAACTGTACCATCTTGGTCCTTCTGGATCTCTCTTCAGCTTTTGACACCGTGGACCACATGGTGTTGATAGAGCACCTGAGGCATATCTGTGGACTGTTGAGGACAGTCCTCAGATGGTTTATATCTTTTCTCATGGGTAGAACACAGAGAGTTGTGTTTGGGGTTCATTCATCAGGCCCAATTCCTCTGTCTTGTGGGGTGCCTCAGGGTTCAGTGCTATCACCCATGTTGTTCGCGGTGTATATGCTACCCCTCAGAGACATTGTAACAAGGTATGGGCTGAGGTTTCACTGCTATGCAGATGATACCCAGCTCTGCTTTTCTTTTGCACCTGACCAGGATGGAGCCCTCTCGTTCTTAAATAACTGTCTGAAAGAAATCCAGGAGTGGATGGATTCCAGTTGGCTGAAGTTGAACTCAGAAAAAAATGAGATATTGGTTGTAGACCCAGGTCATCAGATGGGGGGCCGGGTGTTGGTGCGCCTTCTGGAATTTTTCATGCCGGAGTCTAACTCCCAACCTCTGAATGGGTGCATAACCTAGGGGTAGTTTTTGATGATGGACTGACCCTACATTCTCAGGTGTTGGCAGTCATCAAAACATCCTTTTATCATCTTAGGAATATCACCAGGATTAGGCATCTGGTTCCATCTGATGACCTTCCTACCTTGGTCCACGCCTTTGTGTCCTTGTGCTTGGATAACTGCAACTCCCTTTATCTAGGGCTTTCTGGGGTTGAAATCCATCACTTGCAGCTGGTTCAGAATGTGGTGGCCTTGCTTTTGATGGGATCTGCCCAATCCTGTCATATTACTCTGGTGCTGCGCGAACTGCACTGGCTGCCAGTACAGTGGTGGATCACCTTTAAAGTCGGTTTACTGACTTTCAAAGCCCTACATAGACAGGGCCTGAACTATCTGAAAGAGCTTCTGGTCCCCTACTACCCTGGTCGATCACTCCGCTTGGCCAGCGAGGGGTTGTTAGAGATTCCAAGGGTTAATTTGAAATTATCTGGTACAAGAGCTTTTGCTTTTGCAGCCCCCACCCTTTGGAATTCTCTACCCCGTTGGTTATGAGAGTGCACAACTGTGGAGGGATTTAATCAGGGCTTAAAAACCTTTCTGTGGCAACAAACCTTCTTAGCCAATTGAAAGTTTGTTATTGATTTATTGTTATGCAATTTTAACTGAATTGAATTGATGTTTGATGTTTGTATGATTCTGTTTTTTTTTATATTGTTAGGCGCCTTGGCAATAAATAAGATGCCATATAAATAAATTTATTATTATAATTATTATTATTATTAGTCATGAAGCAGGATTTCACTTTAAGGATGGGTTAGTCATTATCCTATTTTCCATACCAGGATAAGAAAACTAAGCCAAAGTTTTACTGGGAACGTTCCCACCTATAAATTTTCTGAATGGCCGACATGACCAACATTGAAATTTAGTGAAAAATAATGTACATTTTTGAACATCTGAACACAAATTGCAAGTATCAGATTCAGTAACATAGTATGTGTGACTCTACACATATCATTTATGTTGTAAAAGTATCTGTGTACGGATTACATGTAGTTAAAACTAACAGGACTTCACAACAGGATCAGTGAATAAAAAAGATTTATCAGAAGGGGTGATTCTGTTTCTAAGAGAAACTATTTGGGGATAGACATGTTCCTGTATCACTGTGAAGCAAGATTCAGGAACTGTATTTTTAATTCTTCTTTCACTTGCAATATAATAGTCATGCCGTTTGACATTTATTGTCTGGGGAGTTTTTGGTGGTGGCTAGTGCTGGGTTTGTTTGCTTCTCTTGCAGTTCTGTTTAGCCAGGTATAGCTGTTTCCCCAAACAGTGCTTATCTTAACTTTTGAGAGATTCCACCTCTCCACTGCTCAGACATTTTTGATAGACAGCATATAAAAATGTTTTTGTGGAACAAGGCTTTTCCTGATTTGTCTTGATTTTGATACTGTGTTTTAATGAACTGTATTTACATTTTGTGAAACACCTTGATAATTGAAAGATGCTCAATAAATAAAGATATTATTATTATTAAATCAAGTTCACTCAGATTTTGAGGCACAAATCATGTTCAACCTCCATTATGGGGTGAGATAAACAGGCTTTCTAGACTTGCCTACCTCCTTTATTTTCAAACCCTTAGTGGTGCTATTATTGAGGAATTTTCCTCTTTTAAATACCTTGGCGTCTGGCTTGACCTTCATTTTGATTTCTTTATTCATATTAATGCCATTCACCACCCCAAACTTGTTGCTATTTACAGGAACAAAGTAAGTATCCTGCTTCCTATATGCCGTGAGAGTGTTTGAAAAATCATCCTCCTTTTTATGTTGAATCCGTGCATGCACAAGAAACATGTTGTGGCAGGTTTCTCCAGAAGCAGGTTGTGGAGGCATTGCACTGTTGTGCCCAATGCCCTCACTGCCTGCAAAGGCTTGTCCTCCATCCCCCAATGCCGTGGCATGCTGCTGCTGACACTAGTTCAGCCAGCGTGCCACAACTTTCTAAAAAATCAGCCGCTGCAATCAGGGGCTGCCTCGTCATTGCAGCGTCAGCCATCGGCTGCAATGAGGGAGCGACCCATAATTGCAGGGTGGTATGTAGGACCCCTGATATTGTTTGTGAACATGTTACCACTAGCAGCTGTATTCACAAACAATATTTTATCCCCCCATGTTTATTTGCCAACAGGGGAGCCCACTCCCCATCGGCATAATGTACCCACCCTGTTTTATTTTCTGCCGGCCAGGGTGCCCCAATCCCCGTCGGCTTCAAAGTCCTCCCCCTTTGTTGTTTGCCAATGGGGTGCCCAGTCCTGTTGGAAGAAAATAATTCTGCGCCCTGTTGTTGTTTGCCGACGGGGGTTCCTAATCCCCCATTGGCTACAGCTGCCCCCCCAAAAAAACGGGTCTGGTGGCACTCTGGGGCCACCCAGCGTCGCCACATGCCCCTTTGTTGTTGCCGATGAGGTGCCAATCCTGTCGGCTACGGTTGCCCCTCAAGCAGAGTCCTTGGTGGCATGCTGGGGCCCACCCCAGCATGCCACATGCCCTGTAAAGCTAAAACGGTCCCACAATGTTTTTCTTTTTATTACTTGAAAAAGGAAATGGTCCCTCATAGTCTCCCTGCCCCCTCCACATCCCGCACCCACCCCTGCCTCCTCCACCCCCTCACCCCATACTTACATCCGGAGCTTGGTGCGATGATCTTCACTGGACAGGGAACACTTCTGCACTCTTCAAAGCCGACCGCGAACTGAGGAAATGCCGGTAAGCTGTATAATTTAATACATAGGGTTTTTTCAACTTTTGTGCATATCTCAGGAATTTTGGGGAATTTTTCCACCAAATTTTCAACATGGGGTTTTTGGGACACCTCCTCAAGAATTCTTGAACTGTCATGGCGTTAATCAGCCCCGGAAGGTGGTTTTGCGGTCACTGTGCGGAATCACCCTTCAAGGCTGATTAACGAAATGGCAGTGTCAGTGTTCATGAGGTGGGCTCTCAAAAAGCCTATGTTGCAAATTTGGTGGAAAAAATCAAAAAAATGACTGTTTTACGAGTGTGCATTGTGCAGTTGCTACGTTTGCTCGTAACTTTGCAAATTTACAATATTTTCATGCCAGATTTTCAACACTGGCATTTTGTCACACCTTCTTGTGAGCAGTATAGCTGTCATTGTTCACATCCTGGCCGAAATATGTTTTCGCAGTTCCGGTGCAGAATGGCACGGTCGCTGTGGGAAATCAGTGTTCAGGACAGATTAAGAAAATGACAGTGACACTGTTCATGAGTAAAGGTCCTAAAATGCCTATGTTGAAAATTTGGTAACTATACTCCATAAAATGACTGTGTTTCAAGCGTGCTTTGCGCAGTTGGCACACACATTCATAACTTTGCAAATTTATAATATTTTCACTCCAGATTTTCAACATTGCCATTTTCCCACACCTACTTATTAACAGTGCAGCTGTCATGTTTCCCATCCTGGCCAAAATGTGTTTTCGTACTTCCGGCACAGAATAGAGCGGTTGCTGTGGGAAATCACTGTCCAGGACAGATTAAGAAAATAGCTATGATACTGTTCATGAGCAGAGGTCCAAAAATGCCTATGTTGAAAATTTGGTGATGATAGCCCATCAATTGACTGTGTTACAAGTGTGCGTTGCGCACTTTCCATGCACCCTTGTAACTTCGCAGATTTGTAATATTGTCACACCAGATTTTCAACAGTGCCATTTTTTTACACCTCCTTATAAGCAGTACAGCTGTCATTTTTCACATCCTGACCGAAATGTGTTTTCACAGTTCTGGCACAGAATAACGTGGTTACTGTGGGAAGTCAGTGTTTGAGACAGATTAAGAAACTGACAGTGGCACTGTTCATGAGCAGAGGTCCTAAAATCCCTATGTTGAAAATTTGGTGATGAAACTTCATAACATGACTGTGTTACAAGCGTGCGTTGAACTGTTTCCACGCACCCTTGTAACTTCACAAATTTGTAATACTGTCACGCCACATTTTCAACAGTGCCATTTTTCCACAACTCCTTATGAACACTACAGCTGTCATTTTTCACATCCTGGCTAAAATATGTTTTTGCACTCCTGCCGGACAATAGCACGGTCACTCTGGGAAATCAGTATTTGGGACAGATTAAGATTGACCAAGTGAGAGGGCGGAGTGACCTAGCTCAACTGAGCTCTGTCAGAACTGCTGCGGAATTGTTTGTGGGCAGCCAAAGGCCTCAACACAAGAGCCCAGTACAATAGGGCAGCCTGCAGCACTGGGAGAAACAGAATGAGAGAGTGAGAGAGGGAGCGGGAGTGAGCGAACTCACCGAAGCGCTGTCAGGACTGCTGCGGATTTCTTTGTGGGCAGAAAAAGGCGTCAATACAGGCAGGTGCCCAGTACAAAAGGCCAGCCTACAGCAGTGGGAGAAACAGTATGAGCAAGTGAGACAAGGGGACTTAGTGAGCTCAGTGGAGCTCTATCAGGACTGCTGGGATTTCTTTGTGGGCAGAAAAAGGCGCCAATGTAGGCAGGAGCCCCGTAGAAAAGGGCAGCTTGCAGATCCAGGACAAACAGAATGAGCAATGACAGAGGGAGACTGCGTGATCTCAACAGAGCTCTGTCAGGACAACTGCGAAGTTCTTTGTGGATAGACAAAGGTACCAATGCAACCAGGAGCCCCATACAAAAGCGCAGTCTGCGGCGCCAAGAGAAACAGAACGAGCGAGTGACAGAGCTGTAGTGAGCAAGCTCAATGGAGCTCTTGTGTGACTGCTGCAGATTTCTTTGTGGGCAGAAAATGCGGCAACGGAGGCAGGAGCCCAGTACAAATGGCCAGCATGCAGCACTGGCAAAAACAGAATACAAGAGTGACAGAGGGGAAGTGAGTGAGCTCAGTGGAGCTGTGTTGGGATTGCTTCAGATTTCTTTCTGGCCAGAAAAAAATGCCAGTGCAGGCAGAAGCCCAGTACAAAAGGGCAGCCTGGAGCACCAGGAGACACAGAATGAGTGAGTGAGGGAGGGGAGTCAGTTAGCTCAACGGGGCTTTGTTGGGACTGCTGCAGATTTGTTTGTGGGCAGAAAAAGGCAGCAATGCATGCAGGGGCCCAGCACAAAAGGGAAGCCTGCAGTGGCAGGAAAACCAGAATGAGTGAGTGAGTAAGCTCAACAGAGCTGTATTGTAACTCCTGCAGATTTCTTTGTGGGCATAAGAAGGCAGCAACACAGGCAGGAGGCCAGTAGAAAAGGGCAGCCTGCAGCGCTGGCAGAACAGAATGAGTGAGTGAGTGAGAGAAGGAGAGTGAGCGAGCTCAACAGAGCTTTGTCGGGACTGCTGCACATTTCTTTGTGGGCAGAAAAAGGTGCCAACAGAGACAGGAGCCCAGTACAAAAGGGCAGCCTGCAACGCCAGGAGAACCAGAATGAGTGAATGAGACAGGCAGAGTGAGCGACCTCAATGGAGCTCTGTCGGGACAGCTGTGGATTTCTTTGTGGGTAGGAAAAGCCACCAACACAGGCAGGAGCCCAGTACAAAAGGGCAGCCTGCAGCACCAGGAGAAACAGAATGAGCGAATCAGAGAGGGGGAGTGAGCCACCTCAATGGAGCTCTGTCGGGACAGATGCGTATTTCTTCCTCAGCAGAACATGGTGCCAATGCAGGCAACAGCCCACTACAAAAGAGCAGCCTGCAGCACCGGGACAAACAGACTGAGCCAGTGACAGAGGGCCACTGAGCGAGCTCAACATACCAACGCAATCAACATTCGGCATTGACAAATGCTTGTTTCTGATTATGGTGATATAGTCTAAAGTGGAGCTCCCAAATCCACTTTGCTAGACTGGTCCCTCTTTTCAATTATTTTTGTCATTTTGCTTTAAATTATCTCCCTCATATGTACCACTGTTCACTCTGCTCTACTCCTTTCTCGTGATGCCAGGTACCTGTTCCACTGTGCTTCCTTTGGTTATAAATACTAGTTTGGTTCCCTTTCTTTCTACCTTACTGCCCTCTTATACTCTCCCTCAGCTTCCTGCTATCCTCTATGTAATTTTGCTACTCATTAACTCACTATTCTTTCTAGAAAATCAACATCTGGTCAATCTGCCTTCTCTTACCCCTTTGCTATACTTTGGTTCTCTCTTCCAATGTCTATTCGCTCTGCCTCTTCAGCTTTATCCTTTAAGTCTCTCCTACATGACTTTTTTTCTCCTTCCTGCACCTGTTCTTGAACCTCTTCCTTCTCCCTCTCACTAGCTTATCCTGGCTATCTGTTTTCCCCCTCACCTGTGCATATTATTCTGATTTGTATTTATAGTTTTAATTCTTCATTTAAGTAAGTTATCTTACTGTGTCTTCAGTTTTTATTGCAAATGCTTTACATGAAGTTTTTCCATCCCCTATCCCCAGGACACATCTGGAAACAATCTGTTACCAGGTCAGTTGTCTTTCCTGGTGACACTGTTTTGAAATAAATAAATAGATAAATAAATGAATGAAAGAATAAATAAATAACTTTTGTAACAGCAAACTATTGTTTAGATCCATACCCTAAACACAAATGAATATGATTTTTGTCTTAATACTGATTATAAGTAGAATGGATTTTTGTAAATCTTTGCCTGTTTATTATGGAGTTCGAAGATGCATGGAATTATAGTATTAAAAGTATTTGGTCACTTTTGGTAAAACATTAAAAAATATAACATTTATTTATTTTATGTTAAATTGTTTATTCAAGAAGGAAACACTAAGCCAAGGCTTGTTTCTAAGTGCATACTGGGAGCATGGGGAAGTTAAAGTGATTTATGGAAGTTCCCCAAAAGCCTTTTTCACATAGAAACATAGCAGTTGATGGCAAATAAGGACTGCAATGCCCATCCAGTCTGCTCATTTCTTTTTCTGCCTTATGAATGTGCCATTGGCCTTTGCTCTGTCGGTGGCCTATCTATTCATATTCATCTGTATTGCTCCCTTATGCCTATCCCAAGGCTGTTTGAAGCCCTGCACTGTATTCATATCCACCACTTCCTGATGTAGGACGTTCCATGCATCCACCACCCTTTCTGTGAAAAATAACTTTCACACATTACCGCTTAATCAGCCACCCTCTAATCTCATGCTGTGTCCTCTTATCCTGCTATTTTTCTTATATTGAAACATGTTAGACTTTTTCACCTTGTTAATGCCCTTAAGGTGTTTGAATGTTTCGATCATATCACCTCTCTCCCTCCTTTGCTCTAGTCTAGGGTATACATATTGAGCTCTGTTAATCTGTCCTCATATGTTTTCTGATGCAGTCCCTGCACCATTTTGTTTGCCCTTCTCTGGACTGCCTCCATTTGGTTAATGTCCTTGTGAAGGTGTGGCCTCCAGTACTGCACATGTACTCCATATGGGGCCTAACCAGTGTCTTGTAAAGAGGGATTATTACCTCCCTCTTCCGACTTGTGATACCACTACTAATACACCCCAACATCCCTTTAGCCTTACCTTCTTCTTTAGTGGTCTGCTTGGATGATTTCAGGTGATGATGACACCCAAGTCTCTTTCTTCCCTTATGACTGTCAGCAACTCCCCTCCCAGCCTATAGGTGGCTTCAGGGTTTCTTTTCCTTATGTGCATGATCTTGCACTTCTTTGTGTTAAACTCCAGTTGCCAATCTTCTGACCATTTTGCTAGTTTTTCCAGATCTCTTCTCATTCTGCTCACTCCATCTGGAACATCTACTCTTTTTCAGATCTTGGTGTCATCTGCAAACAGACAAATCTTACCCTCCAGTCCTTCTGCAATGTCACTGATGAAGATATTGAAGAGGACTGGCCCTAGAACTGATCCCTGAGGTATCCCACTTGTGACTTGCATCTCTTCTGACTGTATACCATTTATCACCACTCTGTTTTCTGCCCATTACCCAGTTTGCCACCCAGTTGACCAACTTCTGACCCACCCCGAGCCTACCCAGCTTATTATTTTTATTTATTTTATATAGTCAGTCATAGGAATTACAACCCTTTGAGCCATAGACTCATTTACAAAGGCTCCGCATCAGCATAATAATCAATCTTCTATGTGGAACAGTATCGAAAGCTTTGCTGAAGTCAAGGTAGGCGACATCCACTGCTCCCCCTTGGTCCACTACTCTGGTTACCTAGTCAAAGAAATCTATGAGATTAGTTTAACAGGACCTTCCTTTTGTAAACCCATGCTGTCTTGGATCCTGTGCCCCTGTGGATTTCAGGTGTTGCACTATCCTTTCCTTAAGAAGTGCCTCCGTAATCTTGGCCATTACTGAGGTAAGACTGACTGGTCTGTAGTTCTCTGCCTCCTCCCTGCTACCACTCTTGTGGAGCGGGATCACATGAGCTCTTCTCCATTCTTCTGGGACCTCTCCTGTGCTCAGAGACTCACTAAACAGTTCTGATAATGGCTCTGCTAGTTCCACCCTTAGCTCCTTTAGTACACTGGGATGTATGCCATCAGGTCCCATTGCCTTGTCCTCCCTGAGCTTATCGAGCACTTTTAGGACCATTTCTTTTGTGAAGGGACTAGTGCACACCTTCCTCCCCTCTTTGTCCATGATGCTGAGCTGTGGGTCCTGTCTTACCTTCTCTTCAGTAAATACTGAGCAGAAGTGTCTATTTAGGATAGATTCTTTTACATGGTCCTCTTCCTCACATGCCCCCTTATCCCCTTTGATCTTAGCAATACCCCCTCTGGACATGCTCCTTTCATTAATGTACCTATAGAAAGTCTTGTCACCTTCTTTTACTGTTTGTGCTAGTGTTTCCTCAGTTTGGGCCTTTGCCTGCCTTACTGCCTTCCCTGCTTCCCTTAGGGAAGTTTGGTATGCCTCCCTATCTTCATCCTACTGCGTTCCCTTATATTTCCTGAAGGCCAGCCTTTTGGCTCTGACCTTTTCTGCTACTGTTTTTTGAGAACCAAAGTGGTTTCCTTCTTCTTTTGCACTTCCTTTTCTCTCTAACACAATGGTATTTTGCTTCAAGTAGTGCATCTGCAATGCTTGCCCGCTTTGGCCGTAGCCCCTCACCTGTATTTCTCTTTGCCAGGGCTAGCTTAACTCTGTTGGCCGTCTTATCAAAGTCACCTCCTCTGAAGTCCCATATTTTTGCCTTTTAATGGGATGATTTAGCTCTAGTGGTCAAATTGAACTATACCATGTGATGGTCACTGGCCTCCAGGTGACCTTCTACCTGGAGATCTGTGATCCTTTCCCTGTTAGTCAGTACTAGATCTAGGATAGCCCTGTCTCTTGTGGTTTGTTGCACCAGTTGTTTGAGTTCCTCCCCCTGCAGGGAATCTACCATGTGTCTAGTTCTGACAGATTTTCCTGCTAGTATTGATCAATCTGTATCTGGCATGTTGAAGTCTGCCATTATCAGAACCTCCCCTTTAGCTGTCATGTTTTGTATATCTTCTAACAGTAATGTGTCTATGTCCTACCCCTGGTCTGGAGGCCCTGTACACAACCCCAGTTCGTATGGCTGTCGAATTCCTGTTTCCAGGGTGACCCACAGTTCCTCTGGCTCCTTACGTGTATTCTGAATTTCTGTAGCTTTGATATTTTCATTGACATAAAGGGCCACTCCACCTCCTATTTTTGCACCTCGGTCTCTTCTGAACAGTACATAGCTAGGTACTGAAGTTTCCCAAGTGTGGTTACTGGTAATGGCTACTATGTCCAGTTTAGCCTCTGTCATTATTGCCTGCAGGTCTGGGATCTTGACAGCCATTTACAACCATGCTTCAGATGTTGAAGCTACAGTTTGTTTTGTAAAGAAATCTGTCATAGTCATTTTCCATGATATTTTATCAGCATTTTGTTTCTATCTGCCCTCCCATTTTCTCTCAGTGCTAGCCTGTTGCCATGCCCCCAGAATGATATCATGAATGAGAGCCATCAATCACTTTCACTGGCTGCATAGTCTATTGAAGATGGAAAGTGAATGAGGGCTCCCAAGAGAAACAACACTGAAAAACAGAGCTGAGATTCTAAGCATGTGCAGTAGCGGCAATGTTCAATACACATGCTCAGAATCTCGACTTTGCTTTTCAAAGTTTTTTTAAGGGGCCACTTTAACTGTCAGTTTTCATTCAAGAGGGGTATCTATTTGCAAAGTGTAATTATTACAGCATAATTACACATCCCTGAAGTGTCTTATTGCACTTATGCGTAGAAAAATTGTTAAAGTAGCAACATTAAAAAAAGAATCACAATACTACTTTCAAAAACATATTAATTTATTATTTTAACTGTATTTGGAGATACCATAGTCCCTTTTTGTTAAATCACCCAGCTCTTATTTGCTAATGGTTACAGCAGTATGACAGCTAATATACTGATTTATATACAGCAACAAGGAATTCTGGGTACATTATAAAGTTTGCTTAAATTTTTTACTTAGATATGCAGTCTTCTATTTTGGTAGTGGTGACTGCAGTATAGCACCTGTTATGTAAATGTACATAGCAAGGAATTGTGGATACAATAGGAAGTAATTTTCCATTTTTGTTACTGTGAGATGCAGTATCCTGTTTCTTTAGTGGCTATAGCTATATAAGATCTCATATGTTTATTTTGTAAACAAGGCATTGTGCATACAGTATATAGCTGACAAGCTTTCTTTACTGAGAGACGTAGTCTTCTATTTATGTAGTGAATGCAGAAATACAGTATAGTAGCCTGAATACTAATTTACATAGTGAGACATTGTGAGTACAGTAAATAGCTGATTTTTCTATCTCCCTGATCAAAGTGCAGTCTCCTATTTGTGTAGTGTTTACAGCAGTACAGTCTGTAGAAAAGCCTCTGTAAAAATGTTTTTTATGATGCAGGTAGTTTAAAAAGCACTCCACACTCACTGCTCTAGTTGATCAGTCATCCCAACTATATAACACCTTGGATAGTGGTCAGGCAGTCAGATCAGTCTTCATCAACCTTACAAAGGCTTTCAACTCTGTTAATCACAACCTCCTCTTAAGTTGCCTTCTGTCTACAGGTCTATCTCCAGATATGATACTATGGTTTGGCAGCTACCTCTCTAACAGATCATGAGTAAAAATTGGTGATACCCTATCCGCAGCTAAGGAGGTGCACCTCAGGGTTCCATAGGGATCAATCCTTGGTCCTCTACTCTTTAGCCTTTTCATCAACTCCACCCCAATGGCTTGCTCAGCAAGCACAGTTCTCTATGCTGATGATGCAGTGATCTCAGTCGCTGGCAAAGACCAACAATCTATCACAAATGAACTCCAAAGCAGCTTTCTTAAACTTGAATTTTGGTTAACGGAAAACAAGTTATTATTAGAAGTCAAAAAAACAAACAGTAGGCTCTTCACGACCTCCCAAAGCAAATAGAAATATCTGTCCCTTCGTATTCATAACCAAAAGGGTGACCAAGTGTCTAACTTCAAATATCTCGGCATTACCTTTGATGACATGCTCACCTTCTCAAACCACATTGGCATTATCAAGACTGCAAACATAAAACTTGGTGTACTTTATCATCACAGACATTCAGTGACACCAGATGCACTCAAACTAGCCACAGTAGCTCAATACTGTCTACCATTGACTATGGGCTGCCTATATATGGGGCGGACACAAAAACTGCTCTTAACAGGAGCAACACAATCCTCAATAAGGCCTGTCATCTTACTTTGGGAGCTGCTTTTGATACCCACACCTGCTCACTGTACACTGAAACGGGGTGGCTCCCACTCCATCTTAGAGGGCAATACCAAACCTGCCTACTTCTAAAAAAAGTACTACTGGGACCGACATACCCCACACTGGGTGGACACTTTAAGCTGGCTGTCTCAACTAAATCTACTCGTAGTGTGGTCGCTGACAAGATGGTGATTTCCTTCAAAAGGATGAAACTTGCCCAGAACTCCATCCTATATCAAGGACTGAAATGGTACAAGGAACTACCTGCTGACCTCACTGATACTACCAAGATTAGTACCTTCAAAGCTGGGCTCAAATCTCTCCTTGGCTCTAAAATGAATTGTACCTGCCTGCACTAATGTGATAGTACAACACCCCCAGTTTCCATTTACCTACCTCCCTCTACAGCTTTCTGCTATATACCACTTTTTTCTTAACCCTCTCAACTACCCCCAATTACCTGACAATGGCCTCACTTGGTTGAAAGCTCCACCTCACTCCCATCTCAGATGATGCCACCTCCGGCTGACCCCCCAACCCCCTCTTATCTAGTCAGTCTATCTGTTAATATGTACAAATTTGATGTGTATAACTTCATATTTTACTATTACTGCCTGTTTATATGTTTCAATGTTTTTCTTTTTTTTTTCTCTGTAAACCTTGTATTTTTGTAATGTTTATTCAACACTGATGTGGAACCTTTGAAAATGAGTCCTTGACGCAACGGTATTAATTCCAAACTGAAATAAATAAATATATAAAATAAAATAAAATAAAAAATGATAATGTGCCATTCGGTGTAGATGTTGTTTCACTTTTACTGCCTGCTGATGAAGTGATAGGTTTGAAGTGACAGCTCCTGTCAGAATGTGGGAGTGTAATGATACTTTTCTATATTTATGTTATAGGGCTTGAATGGCAGTAAGTAGTTCAGAACTGTAATTATGGGTCAATAATTACACAGCTGTGAGCTGCTTTTAGCCAATCAAATCACTGGAATTTTTCTACAAATGTTATAATGCTAGATACAGCTACTTGGAAACATTGTAAAGAGTCAGCTAAAAACTGATAGTGTCTATTTTCTGCAACTTTAATTCTCTTGCATGATGTAAAGGTTGGGAGTTGCAGCACTGCAATGAAAAGGGGCAGGGCTATGCAAATGAAATGGAGCATAGACATAAAAAGATTTTTAATGGAAAACTGTACTTTTTGGCAGTTTGAATGGTAGAAGACTGATTCACAACTCCTTCAGGTTACTAGGCCCATTTGCTATTGCAACCTTCCATAAATCACTTTAGGGGACTTGCACAAGGTCATACAATATGCAGGTGTGGCCGTGGAATTCAAACCCAGTTCTCCAGGTTTGTAGCTCATTATACTTAACCACTGTGCTATACTTCTTACACTTCAGATGTCATTCAGCTTATATGTTACAGATCTTCAGTGTTTGCACTCTGTTTATTCTTAATGCCTGGGTTAATTTTCTTAGACACAGGATCCTAGCCCTCTAAAGTTGAGACACAGTAGTGGTTTAATCCTTTGTTGAAGTCACAGTCCTCTGTGGTATCATAATCATTTCTACAGCAAACTGTGATGTCACAAATGGAGGATAATGACTTTAACAAAGGATTCAGAATCAGATGAACTCTAGGGGGAAAGGATGCTGTTTCCTTGCAAATCAATGTAGGAATTAAGAACAAAGGGAAGGAGATACAGACAATATTATAGGGGCGTGGAAGCACCGCTATAGTTAGGGTTGAGTCAGCTGTCCAATGTTAAACCCCAATATTGACACCTTAATAACTTTGGTGTTGTTTGATGAAATAGCAAAACAATTGGCATGAACAGTCAGGCTGTTATAGTATGAATATGTGGAAAGCTCTGTGATGGTATCTTATATGGTTTTAAGATATGGGGTCTGATTTCCAAGTGTGACGCAGGTCTTGCACCAAGCCCTGCACCAAGACACTTAGGTTCTGGAAGTGTGCCAAACACCAGCACTGCAACTGCACCTGATTTTGCAATTTCGGGCATAGTTGCAACAGTTTTCATGATTTACGGCATCACATATTTGGTACAAAACTCTGACAAATGCCCCCATTTGATGCAAAACACTACCAAATTCCACCATCATCAGGTTAGTACAAACTGACAGGAAAATAGGGGAACTTTTTAATGTTATGTTACTGTATAGTATTATTGAATTGAGCTGCACAGCGTTCTAAAATAAATTGGAAAGGGAAGGTAGTTGAGTGTATGTACTACAGCTTCCTGTATGAAGTCATCACTGCAGAGTGAAATTAGCATTACAAGTCTCATGCAAACAGAATGTACAAATGGTGGCATCAGCAAAAGGCTCATCCTGACAGATGACTGTGAGATGCAAAAGAATGTTGAGAATCAGCAATACTACCTTAAATAAAAAATAAAACAAACTCATGTAAATGAAGAAACAGAAGCAGACAATCGTAGGCAGGGGTTTACTAACCATTATACAACACTTAATGCAATCACTAAAGTCACAAATGATTTCATGTTCCCTTTAAGTTACAGCAGCTTGCGCCAAATATTTGGTGCAAAGCATTGCCAAATTCCGCATTGTCAGGTTAGTAGAAACTGAAAGGGAAATAGGGAAACTTTTTAATTGTTATGTTACTGTATAGTATTATTGAATTGAGCTGTGCAGCATGAATTGGGCTGGCAGTATAGCCCAGATGTTGGAGTAATGAGCTTTGAATGTGCTTGGTACATCCAGTAGACCTGGGTTTGATTCCCTCAAACTCCACTTGCATACTGTGTGACTCTGAACAAGTCACTTAACCACCCAGTGTTCCTGGGTCACCCCTAAAACAGGAACTTGTGCCTAGTGGGCCTTATCCAGTTACCAAAGAACCAAATTAAAAAAAATAATTTAAAAAATTAAAGAAACACAGAAAAAGATGATCAAGAAATGAACTTAAAAAGGAAGAAAAGTTGGCAGAATAGTTTCCATTAGAAACCTGAACTTTGTTGTAAAAAAAATTGAAATCCTTTTTCTGAGATGCCAGATAGCTAGTGTATGACTAAGTAATAAACCTGATTTGTTTTTTGCTTTACCTTATATCATAGCTTTTTGCTTTACCTTATATCATAGCTTTTCCCAGAGACAGAACATCTATTCTATAATGAAGCAATTTCTAAACATGGGACAACTGATACTTGTGACATCTGCCTTTAATTAGAAATAAAATGTGCAACAATTGATTTACCATAAACTCTGTGTTTTTCTGCACTGCCTGGATATCTCTATAATAATGGATTTGCTTTTCAAATTTTTTGTTTGTTTTTGTTACATTGGTTGTATTTCTGTTATCTTTTTTGTTAAATCAAGCATTCATACTGTCTGCTAAACAAAGGCCAATGCAATATTGTATGTAAACAGGTGAAACATAGAACAAAACATAAATAAAAAAATGCATCAGGCCCTCATACTCACACAGTTTGGTGGGGGTGCTGTTCATATTGGCCCACTTGCTAGTAAGGATAGTTGCCTTTTGATGCTCTCTCACCCTTTGTTAGTCTTCTTTCATGGTGCTCCCTTATTCTGAGGTAATTCCCTCAGTGATGCCTTGCATGTGCCTCATGCCCTTGATGACCCTAGCAGTAGCCCCTTCCTTATCCTTCAGTTTAAATCCTGCCTGTTTGCCGTGTCCATTCTCCAGGTCATCACCTTCACTCTCTCCTGTTGTAGGTGCATCCCATCTTGGGCATGCAGGCATTCCCTGCCCCAGAAGGAATGATAGTAAGGCATAAATAATGCCAGTAAGGCATAAATAAATAAATATATGCATATAAACATACATACATACAGTGCATACATAAATACATACATACGTACATAAATACCTTATATATTGCACCAGACATATAGCCATGTGTAAGCTTGCCTAATGGTGTGTTGATGCATCTCAGTAGTCTCTAGGACTGGGAGATACTCCAAAAATACCATGCTGGATTTCATTCCTTTCTGGAGTATCCCTAGTTTCATCAACAGGTTCTGCATATTTCCAAGATGTGTACACCCTACATGTGGGCAAAGATAGTCTGATCCTCCCTCCGGCTCTGTCATTTGGTTCTGGATAGCATACATTCACCTCAAATTCCAGGTAGAACAAACCAGCTCATCTAAACTAGTGTCCTGGATCAGAAATGCCACCCTCCACATCACACAATACCCTAAAATCGAGTCCCCTATAATTAAGACCTTTGTGCTCTCCTCAGGCTTTTCCTTTCAATTTTCCAGGAAGCTGGGTGTCTGGGTAACTGGACTGCCCCCGCTAAACCTGTCACCTGTTGATGCTCCCTCAGCCTGACAAACCACTGTATATGTTGATACCTGTTGTTGGTGCTCACTAGTAATCTTGATTCCTTATGACCATGTCTGCTACCTTCACCCCTTAGTTCTATCCTCATCCCTACCAGTTGAGATCACAGTTACTACCACTCTCTCCCTACCTTAACATCCCCATCAATGGCCATCACCTGACATAACACTCAGATCCAGCCCCTGACTCAGGCCACCTGATCACTGCCAGGTATGGCCGTGGCTCCACAAGCCTGTCACTCAGTCACCATCACCAAACCGCCTCTTGGATCAGCGCTGCCAGATATAGCCTTTGACTCGGGCCACCGGACCACTGCCAGGCATGGCCATGGTTCCACAAGCCTGCTGCTCAGCCACCATCACCAACCCACCTCCTGGAATCAGTGCCACCAGATCCAGCCCCTGACTTGGGCCACCAGATCACTGCCAGGCATGGCTGCAGCTCCACAAGTCTGCTGCTGAGCCACCATCACCAATCCACCTCTTGGGATCAGCATTGCCAGATCCAGTCCCTGATTTGGGCCATCGGATCACTGCGAGGCATGGCCATGGCTCCATAAGCCTGCTGCTCAGCCACCATCACCAACACACCTCCTGGGATCAGTGCTTCCAGATCCAGCCCCTGACTTGGGCCACTGGATCACCACCAGGTGTGGCCGTGGCTCCACAAGCCTGTCGCTCAGCCACCATCGCCAACTGACCTCCTCGGATCAGCGCCGCCAGATATAGCCCTTGACTCGGGCCACTGGATCACTATCAGGCATGGCCATGGCTCCACAAGCCTGCCGCTCAGCAACCATCACCAACCCGCCTCCTGGAATCAGTGCCACCAGATCCAGCCCCTGACTCAGGCCACCAGATCACCACCAGGCATGGCTGCAGCTCCACAAGCCTGCTGCTCAGCCACCATCACCAACCCACATCCTCGGATCAGCACTACCAGATCCAGACCATGATTCGGGCCATCGGATCACCATGAGACACAACCACGGCTCCATAAGCCTGCTGCTCAGCCACCATCACCAACCCACCTCCTGGGATCAGCGCCACCAGATCCAGCCCCCTGATTCAGGCCACTGGATCACCTCCAGGCACAGCTGTGGCTCCACAAGCCTGCTGCTCAGCCAACATTGCCTACCTGCATCCTGGGATCAGTGCTGCCAGATCCAGCCTCTGACTCGGGCCACCGGATCACCGTGAGGCATGGCCGCAGCTCCACAAGACTTCCGCTCAGCCACCATCACTAATCAGCCTCCTGGAATCAGCGGGCGCCACATCCAGCCACTGATTCTGGCCACCAAATCACTGCCAGGTGTGGCCACAGCTCCACAAGGATGCTGCTCAGCCACCATCACCAACCCGCCTCCTGGGATCAGTGCTGCCAGGTCCAGCCCCTGAATTGGGCCATGGATCACCACCAGGCATGGCCATGGCTCCACAAGCCTGCCACTAAGCCACCATTGCCAAAACATCTCCTGGGATCAGTGCTTCTGGATCCAGCCCCTGACTCAGGCCACCAGATCACTGCCACTCATGGCTAAAGCTCCACAAGCCTGCTGCTGAGCCAAAAAAATCAGCCCACCTCCTGGGATCAGCGATGCCTGATCCAGCTCTTGACTCGTGCCACTGGATCACTGTCAGGCATGGCCACGGCTCCACAAGTCTGCTGCTCAGGTAAAATTGCCAACCTACCTCCTGGGATCAGTGCCACCAGATCCAGCTCCTGACTTGGGCTACCATATCACCACCAGCCATGACTGTGGCTCCATAAGCCTGCTACTCAGCCACCATCACCATTCCAGCTCCTGGGATCAGCACCGCTGGATCCAGCCACTGACTCAGGCCACTGGATCACTGTCAGGTGTGGCCATGGTTCCACAAGATGCCACTCAGCCACCATCACCAAACCGCATCCTGGGATCAGTGCTGCCATATCCAGCCCATGACTCGGGCCACTGGATCACTGCCAGGCATGGCCATGGCTCTACAAGCTGGCCACTCAGCCACCATTGCCAACTCACCTCCTGGGATCAGTGCCACCAGATCCAACTCCTGACTCGGGCCAATAGATCACCGCAAGGCATGGCTGCAGCTCCACAAGCCTGCTGCTCAGCCATCATCACCAACCCACCTCCTTGGATCAGTGCCACTGGATCCAGCCCCTAACTCAGGCCACTGGATTACCAACAGGCACAGTCGTGGCTCCATAAGACTGCTGCTCAGCCACCATCACCAACCCACCTCCTGGGATCAGAGTGCTGCTGGATCCAACTCCTGACTCGGGCCACTGGATCGCCACCAGATGTGGTCACAGCTCCATAAGCCTGCTGCTTGGCCACCATCACCAACCCACCTCCTGTGATCAGCGCCACTGGATCCAGCCCCTGACTCAGGCCACTGGATCACTGCCAGGCACAGCAGTGGCTCCACAAGCCTGCTGCTCTGCCACCAAAATGAACCAACCTCCTGGGAACAGTGCTGCCAGAACCAGCTCATGGCACAGGCCACCGGATCACTGCCAGGCATGGCCATGGCCCTAAAAGCCTACTGGTCAGACACCATCGCCAACCCACCTCCTGGGATCAGTGCCACTGGATACAGCCCCAGATTCAGGCCACTGGATCAGTGCCAGGCATAGCTGGGGCTTCACAAGCCAGCTATTCTGCTACCATTTCCCACCTGCCTCCTGGCATCAGCTCTGCCAGATCCAGCCCCTGACTCGGGTCACTGGATCATCGCAAGGTGTGGCCACAGCTCCACAAGCCTGCTGCTCAGCCACCATCACCAACCTGATTCCTGGGATCAGTGCCACCAGATCCAGCCACTGACTCAGGCCACCGGATCACTGCCAGGTGCGGCCAAGGCTCCACAAGCATGCCACTCAGCCACCATCGCCAACCCACCTCCTGGGATCAGTGCCACTAGATCCAGCCACTGACTCGGGCCACCAGATCACCGCCAGGCACAGCCGTGGCTCCACAAGCCTGCTGCTCATTCACCATCAACAACCCACCTCCTGCAATCAGCGATGCCAGATCCAGCCCCTGACTTGGGTCACCAGATCACTGCCAGGCAAGGCCACACCTCCACAAGCCTGCCACAGAGCCATCAACACCAACCCACCTCCTGGAATCAGTGCCGCTGGATCTAACCCCTGACTCAGGCCACTGGATCACTGCCAGGCATGGCCATGGCTCTACAAGCCTGCTGCTCAGCCACCATCACCAACCCACCTCCTGGGATCAGTGCTGCCAGATCCAGCCCATGACTCGGGCCACTAGATCACTGCGAGGCATGGCCATGGCTCTACAAGCCTGCTGCTCAGCCACCATCGCCAACCCACCTCCTGGGATCAGTGCCACCAGATCCAGCCCCTGACTCAGGACAATAGATCACTGCAAGGCATGGCTGCAGCTCCACAAGCCTGCTGCTCAGTCATCATCACCAAGACACCTACTTGGATCAGTGCCTCTGGATCCAGCCCCTCACTCGGGCCACTGGATCACCACCAGGTACAGTCGCAGCTCCATAAGCCTGCTGCTCAGCCACCATCACCAACCCACCTCCTGGGATCAGAGCACTGCTGGATCCAACCCCTGACTCAGGCCACTGGATCGCCACCAGATGTAGTCGCAGCACCACAAGTCTGCCGCTCAGCCATCATCGCTAAAACACCTCTTGGGATCAGTGCCACTGGATCCAGAACCTGATTCAGGCCACTGGATCACTGTCAGGCATGGCTGTGGCTACACAAGCCTCCTGTTCAGCCACCATTGCCTGCCTGCCTCCTGGCATAAGCGCTATCAGATCCATCCCCTGACTTGGGCCACCAGACCATCGCGAGGTGTGGCCGTGGCTCCATAAGCCTGCTGCTCAGCCACCATCACCAACCTGTCTCCAGGGATCAGCGCCACCAGATCCAGCCACTGACTCATGCCACCGGATCACTGCCAGGTGCAGCCACAGCTCCACAAGCATGTCACTCAGCCGCCATCCCCAACCCGCCTCCTGGGATCAGTGCTGCCTGGTCCAGCCCATGGCTTGGGCAACCAGATCACTGCCAGGCATGGCCATGGCTCTACAAGCCTGCCACTCAGCCACCAATGCCAACCCACCTCCTGTAATCAGTGCCACAAGATCCAGCCCCTGACTCGGGCCACCAGATCACTGCCAGGCACAGCCATGGCTCCACAAGTCTGATGCTCAGCCACCATCACCAACCCATCTGCTGGGATCAGCGATGCCAGATCCAGCCCCTGACTCAGGCCATGAGATCACCGCCAGGCATGGCTGCTGGTAAACAAACCTGCCACTGAGCCACCATCACCAACCCACCTCCTGGGATCAGTGCCACTGGATCCAACCCCTGACTCAGGCCACCAGATCACTGCCAGGCATGGACGCAGCTCCACAAGCCTGCCACTCAGCCACCATTGCCAACCCACCTCCTGGGATCAACGATGCCAGATCCAGCCCTTGATTTGGGCCAGCGGATCACTGCCAGGCATGGCTGTGAATCCACAAGCCTGCTGCTCAGTCAAAATCACCAACCCACCTCCTGGGATCAGTGCCACTGGATCCAGCCTCTGACTCGGCTACTAGATCACTGCCCGCATGAACGTGGCTCCATAAGCCTGCTTCTCAGCCACCATCACCAACCCAGCTCCCTGGGATCAGTGCCACTGGATCCAGCCCTTGACTCGGGCCACTGGATCACTGCCAGGCACCGCTGTGGCACCATAAGCCTGCTGCTCAGCCACCATCACCAACCTACCTCCAGGGATCAGTGCTGCCAGATCCAGCCATGTGGCTCAGGCCACTGGATCACTGCCAGGCATGGCCATGGCTCTATAAGCCTGCTGCTCAGCCACCATCACCAACTCACCTCCTGGGATCAGTGCCACTGGATCCAACCCCAGATTCAATCCACTGGATCAGTTCCAGGCGTGCTGGGCTTCACAAGCCAGCTGCTCTGCCACCATTTCCTACCTGCCTAGTGGCATCAGCGCTTCCAGATCCAGCCCCTGACTCGGGCCACTGGATCATCGCGAGGTGCGGCCGCAGCTCCATATGCCTGCTGCTCATCCACCATCACCAATCCTGCTCCTTGGATCAGCTCACTGTATCCAGCCCCTGACTCAGGCCACTGGATCACTACCAGGCACAACAGTGGCTCCACAAGCCTGCTGCTCAGCCACCATCACCATCCTACCTCCTGGCATCAGCGCTGCCAGATCCAGCCCCTGACACGGGCCACCAGATCACCGCCAGGCACAGCCATGGCTCCACAAGCATGCTGCTCAGCCACCATCAACAACCCACCTCCTGGGATCAATGCCACTGGATCCAACCCTGACCGGGCCACTGGATCACTGACAGGTGGCTGCAGCTCCACAAGCCTGCCGCTCTGCCATCATCACCAACCCACCTCCTGGGATCTGTGCTGCAAGATGCAGCCCCTGACTTGGGCCACTGGATCACTGCTAGGCATGGCCGTGGCAACACAAGCCTGTCACTCAGTCACCATCACCAACCCGATTCCTTGGATCAGTGCAGCCAGATATAGCCCTAGACTTGGGTCACTGGATCACTGCCAGGCATGGCAATGGCTCCACAAGCCAGCCGCTCAGCCACCATTACCAACCCACCTCCTGGAATCAGTGCCACCAGATCTAGCCCCTGATTCGGGCCACCACATCACTGCCAGGCATGGCTGCAGCTCCACAAGCCTGCTGCTCAGCCACCATCATCAACCCACCTCCTGGGATCAGCGCCACCAGATCCAGCCCCAGATTTGGGCCACTGGATCACCTCCAGGCTCGGCCAGTGCTCCACAAGCCTGCTGCTTAGCCACCATTGCTTATCTGCATCCTGGGATCAACGCTGCCAGACCCAGCCCCTGACTCGGGCCACCAGATCACCACAAGGCACGGCCGTGGCTCCAGAAGACTTCTGCTCAGCCACCATCACCAACCAGCCTCCTGGGATCAGTGCCGACAGATCCAGCCACTGACTTGGGCCACCAGATCACTGCTAGGTGTGGCCACAGCTCCACAAGCATGCTGCTCAGCCACCATCGCTAACCCGCCTCCTGGGATCAGTGCTGCCAGATCCAGCCCCTGGATTGGGCCACTGGATCACAGCGAGGGACGGCCATGGCTCCATAAGCCTGCTGCTCAGTCACCATCACCAACCCACCTCCTGGGATCAGTGCTGCTGGATCCAGCCCCTGACTCATGCCACCAGGTCACTGCCAGGCATGGCCACAGCTCCACAAGCCTGCCACTCAGTCAAAATAATCAACCCACCTCCTGGGATCAGTGACACCAGATCCAGCCACTGACTCAGGCCACCGGATCACTGCCAGGTGTGGCTGTGGCTCCACAAGCATGCCACTCAGCCACCATCGCCAACCCACCTCCTGGGATCAGTGCTGCCAGATCCAGCCCATGGCTTGGGCCACTGGATCACTGTCAGGCATGGCCATGGCTCTACAAGCCTGCCGCTCAGGCACCATCGCCAACCCACCTCCTGGAGTCAGTACCACCAGATCCAGCCCCTGACTCAGGCCACCGGATCACTGTCAGGCATGGCCGCAGCTCCACAAGTCTGCTGCTCAGCCAAAATTGCCAACCTACCTCCTGAGATTAGTGCTGCCGGATCCAGCTCCTGACTTCGACTACCATATCACCTCCAGCCATGACCGTGGTTCCATAAGCCTGCTGCTCAGCCACCATCACCATCCCAGCTCCTGGGATCAGTGCCGCTGGATCCAGCCACTGACTTGTGCCACTGGATCACTGCCAGGTGTGGTCATGGTTCCACAAGCATGCCACTCAGCCACCATCACCAACCCGCCTCCTGGGATAAGTGCTGCAATATCCAGCCCATGACTCAGGCCACCAGATCACTGCCTGGCATGGCTATGGCTCTACAAGTTGGCCACTCAGCCACCATTGCCAACCCACCTCCTGGGATCAGTGCTGCCAGATGCAAACCTTGACTCAGGCCAATAGATAACCACAAGGCATGGCTGCAGCTTCACAAGCCTGCCACTCAGCCATCATCAGTAACCCACCTCCTTGAATCAGTGCCACTGGATCCAGCCCCTGACTCAGACCACTGGATCACCACCAGGCATGGCTGCAGCTCCACAAGCCTGCCACAGAGCCACCATCACCAACCCACCTCCTGGAATCAGTGCCATTGAATCCAACCCCTGACTCAGGCCACCAGATCACCACCAGGCACGGCCGCAGCTCAACTAGCCTGCCGCTCAGCCACCATTGCCAACCCACCTCTTGGGATCATTGATGCCAGATCTAGCCCTTGACTCCAGGCCACCAGATCACTGCCAGGCATGGTTGCAACCCAAAAGTCTGCCACTCCAGTCAAAATTACCAACCCACCTCCTGGGATCAATGCCAATGGATCCAGCCTCTACTCGGGCTACCTGATTACCATCAGGCATGACCATGCTCCATATGCCTGCTGCTCAGCCACCATCACCAATCCAGCTCCTAGGATCAGTGCCGCTGGATCCAGCCCTGACTTGGCCACTGGATCACTGCCAGGCACAGCAGTGGCTACACAAGCCTGCTGCTCAGCGCACCATCACCATCCTACCTGCTGGCATCAGCTGCCAGATCCAGCCCCTGACACAGGCCACCAGATCACCACCAGGCACAGCCATGGCTCCACAAGCCTGCTGATCAGCCACCATCAACAACCCACCTCCTGGGATCAATGCTGCTGGATCCAACCTCTGACTCAGGCCACCGGATCGGCTGACATAAAGCGGCTGCAGCTCCACAAGCCTGCTACTCTGCCATCATCACCAACCCACCTCCTGGGATCTGTGCTGCCAGATCCAGCCCCTGACTTGGGCCACTGGATCACTGCTAGCGCCTATACAAGCCTGTTGCTCTGCCACCATCAAAAACCCGATTCCTCAGATCAGTGCAGCCAGATATAGCCCT
This sequence comes from Neoceratodus forsteri, assembly GCA_016271365.2. Taxonomy (NCBI): domain Eukaryota; kingdom Metazoa; phylum Chordata; order Ceratodontiformes; family Ceratodontidae; genus Neoceratodus; species Neoceratodus forsteri. The sequence goes on from CM028132.1 coordinate 1,322,910,895, forward strand.
TGACTTGGGCCACTGGATCACTGCCAGGCATGGCAATGGCTCCACAAGCCTGCCACTCAGCCAGCAGTATCAACCCACCTCCTGGAATCAGTGCCACCAGATCCAGCCCCTGATTCGGGCCACCACATCACTGCCAGGCATGGCTGCAGCTCCACAAGCCTGCTGCTGAGCCAAAAAAATCAGCCCACCTCCTGGGATCAGCGACGCCTGATCCAGCTCTTGTCTCATGCCACTGGATCACTGTCAGGCATGGCCACAGCTCCACAAGTCTGCTGCTCAGCCAAAATTGCCAACCTACCTCCTGGGATCAGTGCCGCCAGATCCAGCTCCTGACTCGCCACCAAATCACCACCAGCCATGACTGTGGCTCCATAAGCCTGCTACTCAGCCACCATCACCATTCCAGCTCATGGGATCTGCACCGCTGGATCCAGCCACTGACTCAGGCCACTGGATCACTGCCAGGTGTGGCCATGGTTCCACAAGATGCCACTCAGCCACCATCACTAAAAAGCCTCCTGGGATCAGTGCTGCCATATCCAGCCCATGACTCGGGCCACCGGATCACTGCCAGGCATGGCCATGGCTCTACAAGCCTGCCACTCAGCCACCAATGCCAACCCACCTCCTGTAATCAGTGCCACAAGATCCAGCCCCTGACTCGGGCCACCAGATCACTGCCAGGCACAGCCATGGCTCCACAAGTCTGATGCTCAGCCACCATCACCAACCCATCTGCTGGGATCAGCGATGCCAGATCCAGCCCCTGACTCAGGCCATGAGATCACCGCCAGGCATGGCTGCTGGTAAACAAACCTGCCACTGAGCCACCATCACCAACCCACCTCCTGGGATCAGTGCCACTGGATCCAACCCCTGACTCAGGCCACCAGATCACTGCCAGGCATGGATGCAGCTCCACAAGCCTGCCACTCAGCCACCATTGCCAACCCACCTCCTGGGATCAACGATGCCAGATCCAGCCCTTGATTTGGGCCAGCGGATCACTGCCAGGCATGGCTGTGAATCCACAAGCCTGCTGCTCAGTCAAAATCACCAACCCACCTCCTGGGATCAGTGCCACTGGATCCAGCCTCTGACTCGGGCTACTAGATCACTGCCCGGCATGAACGTGGCTCCATAAGCCTGCTTCTCAGCCACCATCACCAACCCAGCTCCTGGGATCAGTGCCACTGGATCCAGCCCTTGACTCGGGCCACTGGATCACTGCCAGGCACCGCTGTGGCACCATAAGCCTGCTGCTCAGCCACCATCACCAACCTACCTCCAGGGATCAGTGCTGCCAGATCCAGCTCATGGCTCAGGCCACTGGATCACTGCCAGGCATGGCCATGGCTCTATAAGCCTGCTGCTCAGCCACCATCACCAACTCACCTCCTGGGATCAGTGCCACTGGATCCAACCCCAGATTCAATCCACTGGATCAGTTCCAGGCGTAGCTGGGGCTTCACAAGCCAGCTGCTCTGCCACCATTTCCTACCTGCCTAGTGGCATCAGCGCTTCCAGATCCAGCCCCTGACTCGGGCCACTGGATCATCGCGAGGTGCGGCCGCAGCTCCATATGCCTGCTGCTCATCCACCATCACCAATCCTGCTCCTTGGATCAGCTCACTGTATCCAGCCCCTGACTCAGGCCACTGGATCACTACCAGGCACAACAGTGGCTCCACAAGCCTGCTGCTCAGCCACCATCACCATCCTACCTCCTGGCATCAGCGCTGCCAGATCCAGCCCCTGACACGGGCCACCAGATCACCGTCAGGCACAGCCATGGCTCCACAAGCATGCTGCTCAGCCACCATCAACAACCCACCTCCTGGGATCAATGCCACTGGATCCAACCCCTGACTCGGGCCACTGGATCACTGACAGGTGCGGCTGCAGCTCCACAAGCCTGCCGCTCTGCCATCATCACCAACCCACCTCCTGGGATCTGTGCTGCAAGATGCAGCCCCTGACTTGGGCCACTGGATCACTGCTAGGCATGGCCGTGGCAACACAAGCCTGTCACTCAGTCACCATCACCAACCCGATTCCTTGGATCAGTGCAGCCAGATATAGCCCTAGACTTGGGTCACTGGATCACTGCCAGGCATGGCAATGGCTCCACAAGCCAGCCGCTCAGCCACCATTACCAACCCACCTCCTGGAATCAGTGCCACCAGATCTAGCCCCTGATTCGGGCCACCACATCACTGCCAGGCATGGCTGCAGCTCCACAAGCCTGCTGCTCAGCCACCATCATCAACCCACCTCCTGGGATCAGCGCCACCAGATCCAGCCCCTGATTTGGGCCACTGGATCACCTCCAGGCTCGGCCAGTGCTCCACAAGCCTGCTGCTTAGCCACCATTGCTTATCTGCATCCTGGGATCAACGCTGCCAGACCCAGCCCCTGACTCGGCCACCAGATCACCACAAGGCACGGCCGTGGCTCCAGAAGACTTCTGCTCAGCCACCATCACCAACCAGCCTCCTGGGATCAGTGCCGACAGATCCAGCCACTGACTTGGGCCACCAGATCACTGCTAGGTGTGGCCACAGCTCCACAAGCATGCTGCTCAGCCACCATCGCTAACCCGCCTCCTGGGATCAGTGCTGCAGATCCAGCCCCTGGTTGGGCCACTGGATCACAGCGAGGCAACCATGGCTCCATAAGCCTGCTGCTCAGTCACCATCACCAACCCACCTCCTGGGATCAGTGCTGCTGGATCCAGCCCCTGACTCATGCCACCAGGTCACTGCCAGGCATGGCCACAGCTCCACAAGCCTGCCACTCAGTCAAAATAATCAACCCACCTCCTGGGATCAGTGACACCAGATCCAGCCACTGACTCAGGCCACCGGATCACTGCCAGGTGTGGCTGTGGCTCCAAGCATGCCACTCAGCCACCATCGCCAACCCACCTCCTGGGATCAGTGCTGCCAGATCCAGCCCATGGCTTGGGCCACTGGATCACTGTCAGGCATGCCATGGCTCTACAAGCCTGCCGCTCAGGCACCATCGCCAACCCACCTCCTGAGTCAGTACCACCAGATCCAGCCCCTGACTCAGGCCACGGATCACTGTCAGGCATGGCGCAGCTCCACAAGTCTGCTGCTCAGCCAAAATTGCCAACCTACCTCCTGAGATTAGTGCTGCCGGATCCAGCTCCTGACTTGACTACCATATCACCTCCAGCCATGACCGTGGTTCCATAAGCCTGCTGCTCAGCCACCATCACCATCCCAGCTCCTGGGATCAGTGCCGCTGGATCCAGCCACTGACTTGTGCCACTGGATCACTGCCAGGTGTGGTCATGGTTCCACAAGCATGCCACTCAGCCACCATCACCAACCCGCCTCCTGGGATAAGTGCTGCAATATCCAGCCCATGACTCAGGCCACCAGATCACTGCCTGGCATGGCTATGGCTCTACAAGTTGGCCACTCAGCCACCATTGCCAACCCACCTCCTGGGATCAGTGCTGCCAGATGCAAACCTTGACTCAGGCCAATAGATAACCACAAGGCATGGCTGCAGCTTCACAAGCCTGCCACTCAGCCATCATCAGTAACCCACCTCCTTGAATCAGTGCCACTGGATCCAGCCCCTGACTCAGACCACTGGATCACCACCAGGCATGGCTGCAGCTCCACAAGCCTGCCACAGAACCACCATCACCAACCCACCTCCTGGAATCAGTGCCATTGAATCCAACCCCTGACTCAGGCCACCAGATCACCACCAGGCACGGCCGCAGCTCAACTAGCCTGCCGCTCAGCCACCATTGCCAACCCACCTCTTGGGATCATTGATGCCAGATCTAGCCCTTGACTCAGGCCACCAGATCACTGCCAGGCATGGTTGCAACTCCAAAAGTCTGCCACTCAGTCAAAATTACCAACCCACCTCCTGGGATCAATGCCAATGGATCCAGCCTCTTACTCGGGCTACCTGATTACCATCAGGCATGACCGCGGCTCCATATGCCTGCTGCTCAGCCACCATCACCAATCCAGCTCCTAGGATCAGTGCCGCTGGATCCAGCCCCTGACTTGGCCACTGGATCACTGCCAGGCACAGCAGTGGCTACACAAGCCTGCTGCTCAGCGACCATCACCATCCTACCTGCTGGCATCAGCGCTGCCAGATCCAGCCCCTGACACAGGCCACCAGATCACCACCAGGCACAGCCATGGCTCCACAAGCCTGCTGATCAGCCACCATCAACAACCCACCTCCTGGGATCAATGCTGCTGGATCCAACCTCTGACTCAGGCCACCGGATCGCTGACAGGTGCGGCTGCAGCTCCACAAGCCTGCTACTCTGCCATCATCACCAACCCACCTCCTGGGATCTGTGCTGCCAGATCCAGCCCCTGACTTGGGCCACTGGATCACTGCTAGGCATGGCCGTGGCTATACAAGCCTGTTGCTCTGCCACCATCAAAAACCCGATTTCCTCAGATCAGTGCAGCCAGATATAGCCCTTGACTTGGGCCACTGGATCACTGCCAGGCATGGCAATGGCTCCACAAGCCTGCCACTCAGCCAGCAGTATCAACCCACCTCCTGGAATCAGTGCCACCAGATCCAGCCCCTGATTCGGGCCACCACATCACTGCCAGGCATGGCTGCAGCTCCACAAGCCTGCTGCTGAGCCAAAAAAATCAGCCCACCTCCTGGGATCAGCGACGCCTGATCCAGCTCTTGTCTCATGCCACTGGATCACTGTCAGGCATGGCCACAGCTCCACAAGTCTGCTGCTCAGCCAAAATTGCCAACCTACCTCCTGGGATCAGTGCCGCCAGATCCAGCTCCTGACTTCGGCTACCAAATCACCACCAGCCATGACTGTGGCTCCATAAGCCTGCTACTCAGCCACCATCACCATTCCAGCTCATGGGATCTGCACCGCTGGATCCAGCCACTGACTCAGGCCACTGGATCACTACCAGGTGTGGCCATGGTTCCACAAGATGCCACTCAGCCACCATCACTAAAAAGCCTCCTGGGATCAGTGCTGCCATATCCAGCCCATGACTCGGGCCACCGGATCACTGCCAGGCTTGGCCATGGCTCTACGAGCTGGCCACTCAGCCACCATTGCAAACCCACCTCCTGGGATCAGTGCCACCAGATCCAACCCCTGACTCGGGCCAATAGATCACCGCAAGGCATGGCTGCAGCTCCACAAGCCTGCTGCTCAGCCATCATCACCAACCCACCTCCTTGGATCAGTGCCACTGGATCCAGCCCCTAACTCAGGCCACTGGATTACCATCAGGCACATTCGCGGCTCCATAAGACTGCTGCTCAGCCACCATCACCAAACCGCCTCCTGGGATCAGAGTGCTGCTGGATCCAACTCCTGACTCGGGCCACTGGATCGCCACCAGATGTGGTCACAGCTCCACAAGCCTGCCGCTAGGCCACCATTGCCAACCCACCTCCTGTGATCAGCACCACTGGAACCAGCCCCTGACTCAGGCCACTGGATCACTGCCAGGCACAGCAGTGGCTCCACAAGCCTGCTGCTCTGCCACCAAATTGAACCAACCTCCTGGGAACAGTGTTGCCAGAACCAGCTCATGGCACAGGCCACCGGATCACTGCCAGGCATGGCCATGGCTCTAAAAGCCTGCTGGTCAGCCACCATTGCCAACCCACCTCCTGGGATCAGTGCCACTGGATCCAGCCCCAGATTCAGGCCACTGGATCAGTGCCAGGCATAGCTGGGGCTTCATAAGCCAGCTATTCTGCCACCATTTCCAACCTGCCTCCTGGCATCAGCACTGCCAGATCCAACCCCTGACTCGGGCCACTGGATCATTGCGAGGTGTGGCCACAGCTCCACAAGCCTGCTGCTCAGCCACCATCACCAACCTGATTCCTGGGATCAGTGCCACCAGATCCAGCCACTGACTCAGGCCACCGGATCACTGCCAGGTGCGGCCAAGGCTCCACAAGCATGCCACTCAGCCACCATTGCCAACCCACCTCCTGGGATCAGTGCTGCCAGATCCAGCCCATGACTCAGGCCAGTGGATCACTGCCAGTAATGGCCATGGCTCTACAAGTCTTCCGCTCAGCCACCATTGCCAACCCACCCCTGGGATCAGTGCCACTAGATCCAGCCACTGACTCGGGCCACCAGATCACTGCCAGGCACAGCCGTGGCTCCACAAGCCTGCTGCTCATTCACCATCAACAACCTGCCTCCTGTGATCAGCGATGCCAGATCCAGCCCCTGACTCGGGTCACCAGATCACTGCCAGGCACGGCCACAGCTCCACAAGCCTGCCACAGAGCCATCATCACCAACCCACCTCCTGGAATCAGTGCCGCTGGATCCAACCCCTGAGTCAGGCCACCGGATCACTGCTAGGCATGGCCATGGCTCTACAAGCCTGCTGCTCAGCCACCATCACCAACCCGCCTCCTGGGATCAGTGCTGTCAGATTCAGCCCATGACTCGGGCCACTGGATCACTGCCAGGCATGGCCATGGCTCTACAAGCCTGCTGCTCAGCCACCATCGCCAACCCACCTCCTGGGATCAGTGCCACCAGATCCAGCCCCTGACTCAGGACAATAGATCACTGCAAGGCATGGCTGAAGCTCCACAAGCCTGCTGCTCAGTCATCATCACCAACCCAACTACTTGGATCAGTGCTCCTGGATCCAGCCCCTAACTCAGGCCACTGGATCACCACCAGGCACAGTCGCAGCTCCATAAGCCTGCTGCTCAGCCACCATCACCAACCCACCTCCTGGGATCAGAGCACTGCTGGATCCAACCCCTGACTCAGGCCACTGGATCGCCACCAGATGTAGTCACAGCTCCACAAGCCTGCCGCTCAGCCATCATCACTAACCCACCTCTTGGGATCAGTGCCACTGGATCCAGACCCTGATTCAGGCCACTGGATCACTGTCAGGCATGGCTGTGGCTACACAAGCCTCCTGCTCAGCCACCATTGCCTGCCTGCCTCCTGGCATAAGCGCTATCAGATCCATCCCCTGACTTGGGCCACCAGACCATCGTGAGGTGTGGCCGTGGCTCCACAAGCCTGCTGCTCAGCCACCATCACCAACCTGCCTCTAGGGATCAGCGCCACCAGATCCAGCCACTGACTCATGCCACCGGATGACTGCCAGGTGCAGCCACGGCTCCACAAGCATGCCTCTCAGCCACCATCCCCAACCCGCCTCCTGGGATCAGTGCTGCCAGGTCCAGCCCATGGCTTGGGCAACCAGATCACTGCCAGGCATGGCCATGGCTCTACAAGCCTGCCACTCAGCCACCATTGCCAACCCACCTCCTGTAATCAGTGCCGCCAGATCCAGCCCCTGACTCGGGCCACCAGATCACTGCCAGGCACAGCCATGGCTCCACAAGTCTGATGCTCAGCCACCATCACCAACCCATCTGCTGGGATCAGCGATGCCAGATCCAGCCCCTGACTCAGGCCACGAGATCACCGCCAGGCATGGCTGCTGGTAAACAAACCTGCCACTGAGCCACCATCACCAACCCACCTCCTGGGATCAGTGCCACTGGATCCAACCCCTGACTCAGGCCACCAGATCACCGCCAGGCACGGACGCAGCTCCACAAGCCTGCCACTCAGCCACCATTGCCAACCCTCCTCCTGGGATCAACGATGCCAGATCCAGCCCTTGATTCGGGCCAGCGGATCACTGCCAGGCATGGCTGTGACTCCACAAGCCTGCTGCTCAGTCAAAATCACCAACCCACCTCCTGGGATCAGTGCCACTGGATCCAGCCTCTGACTCGGGCTACTAGATCACTGCCCGGCATGAACGTGGCTCCATAAGCCTGCTTCTCAGCCACCATCACCAACCCAGCTCCTGGGATCAGTGCCACTGGATCCAGCCCTTGACTCAGGCCACTGGATCACTGCCAGGCACCGCTGTGGCTCCATAAGCCTGCTGCTCAGCCACCATCACCAACCTACCTCCAGGGATCAGTGCTGCCAGATCCAGCTCATGGCTCAGGCCACTGGATCACTGCCAGGCATGGCCATGGCTCTATAAGCCTGCTGCTCAGCCACCATCGCCAACTCACCTCCTGGGATCAGTGCCACTGGATCCAACCCCAGATTCAGTCCACTGGATCAGTTCCAGGCATGGCTGGGGCTTCACAAGCCAGCTGCTCTGCCACCATTTACTACCTGCCTAGTGGCATCAGTGCTGCCAGATTCAGCCCCTGACTCGGGCCACTGGATTATCATGAGGTGCGGCCTCAGCTCCACAAGCCTGCTGCTCAGCCACCATCACCAACCTGACTTCTGGGATCAATGCCACCAGATCCAGCCACTGACTCAGGCCACTGGATCACTGCCAGGTGTGGCCATGACTCCACAGGCATGCCACTCAGCCACCATCCCCAACCTGCCTCCTGGGATCAATGCTGTCTGGTCCAGCCCATGGCTTGGGCAACCGGATCACTGCCAGGCATGGCCATGGCTCTACAAGCCTGCTACTCAGCCACCATCGCCAACCCACCTCATGGGATCAGTGCCGCAAGATCCAGCCCCTGACTCGGGCCACCAGATCACTGCCATGCACAGCCATGGCTCCACAAGCCTGCTGCTCATTCACCATCAACAATCCACCTCCTGCGATCAGCGATGCCAGATCCAGCCCCTGACTCGGGTCACCAGATCACTGCCAGACACGGCCACAGCTCCACAAGCCTGCCACTGAGCCATCATCACCAACCCACTTTCTGGGATCAGTGCCGCTGGATCCAACCCCTGAGTCAGGCCACCGGATTACTGCCAGGCGTGGCCATGGCTCTACAAGCCTGCCACTCAGCCACCATCACCAACCCGCCTCCTGGGATCAGTGCTGCCAGATCCAACCCCTGACTCAGGCCAATAGATCACCGCAAGGCATGGCTGAAGCTCCACAAGCCTGCCACTGAGCCACCATCACCAACCCACCTCCTGGGATCAGTGCCGCTGGATCCAACCCCTGTCTCAGGCCACCAGATCACCACCAGGCACAGCCACAGCTCCACAAGACTGCCGCTCAGCCACCATTGCTAACCCACCTCCTGGGATCATTGATGCCAGATCTAGCCCTTGACTCGGGCCACTGGATCACTGCCAGGCATGGCCGCAACTCCACAAGTCTGCCACTCAGTCAAAATCACCAACCCACCTACTGGGATCAGTGCCACTGTATCCAGCCTCTGACTCAGGCTACCTGATCACTGTCAGGCATGACCGCGGCTCCATATGCCTGCTGCTCAGCCACCATCACCATCCTACTCCTGGCATCAGCGCTGCCAGATCCAGCCCCTGATACGGGCCACCAGATCACCGCCAGGCACAGCCATGGCTCCACAAGCCTGCTGCTCAGCCACCATCAACAACCCACCTCCTGGGATCAATGCCGCTGGATCCAACCCCTGACTTGGGCCATCGGATCACTGACAGGTGCGGCTGCAGCTCCACAAGCCTGCCTCTCTGCCATCATCACCAACCCACCTCCTGGGATCTGTGCTGCAAGATGCAGCCCCTGACTTGGGCCACTGGATCACTGCTAGGCATGGCCGTGGCAATACAAGCCTGTCGCTCAGTCACCATCACCAACCTGATTCCTTGCATCAGTGCAGCCAGATATAGTCCTTGAATTGGGTCACAGGATCACTGCCAGGCATGGCAATGGCTCCACAAGCCAGCCGCTCAGCCACCATTACCAACCCACCTCCTGGAATCAGTGCCACCAGATCTAGCCCCTGATTCGGGCCACCACATCACTGCCAGGCATGGCTGCAGCTCCACAAGTCTGCTGCTCAGCCACCATCATCAACCCACCTCCTGGGATCAGCGCCACCAGATCCAGCCCCTGATTTGGGCCACTGGATCACCTCCAGGCTCGGCCGGTGCTCCACAAGCCTGCTGCTTAGCCACCATTGCTTATCTGCATCCTGGGATCAGTGCTGCCAGACCCAGCCCCTGACTCGGCCACCAGATCACCGCAAGGCACGGCCGTGGCTCCAGAAGACTTCTGCTCAGCCACCATCACCAGCCAGCCTCCTGGGATCAGTGCCGCCAGATCCAGCCACTGACTTGGTCCACCAGATCACTGCTAGGTGTGGCCACAGCTCCACAAGCATGCTGCTCAGCCACCATCGCTAACCCGCCTCCTGGGATCAGTGCTGCCAGATCCAGCCCCTGGATTGGGCCACTGGATCACAGCGAGGGTCAGCCATGGCTTCATAAGCCTGCTGCTCAGTCACCATCGCCAACCCACCTCCTGGGATCAGTGCTGCTGGATCCAGCCCCTGACTCAGGCCACCAGGTCACTGCCAGGCATGGCCACAGCTCCACAAGCCTGCCACTCAGCCAAAATAATCAACCCACCTCCTGGGATCAGCGACACCAGATCCAGCCACTGACTCAGGCCACCGGATCACTGCCAGGTGTGTCCGTGGCTCCACACAAGCATGCCACTCAGCCACCATCGCCAACCCACCTCCTGGGATCAGTGCTGCCAGATCCAGCCCATGGCTTGGGTCACTGGATCACTGCCAGGCATGGCCATGGCTCTACAAGCCTGCCGCTCAGGCACCATCGCCAACCCACCTCCTGGAGTCAGTACCGCCAGATCCAGCCCCTGACTCAGGCCACCGGATCACTGTCAGGCATGGCCGCAGCTCCACAAGTCTGCTGCTCAGCCAAAATTGCCAACCTACCTCCTGGGATTAGTGCCGCCGGATCCAGCTCCTGACTTCGGCTACCATATCACCTCCAGCCATGACCATGGTTCCATAAGCCTGCTGCTCAGCCACCATCACCATCCCAGCTCCTGGGATCAGCGCCGCTGGATCCAGCCACTGACTTGTGCCACTGGATCACTGCCAGGTGTGGCCATGGTTCCACAAGCATGCCATTCAGCCACCATCACCAACCCTCCTCCTGGGATCAGTGCTGCCATATCCAGCCCATGACTCAGGCCACCAGATCACTGCCTGGCATGGCTATGGCTCTACAAGTTGGCCACTCAGCCACCATTGCCAACCCACCTCCTGGGATCAGTGCTGCCAGATGCAAATCTTGACTCGGGCCAATAGATAACCACAAGGCATGGCTGCAGCTTCACAAGGCTGCCACTCAGCCATCATCAGTAACCCACCTCCTTGAATCAGTGCCACTGGATCCAGCCCCTGACTCGGGCCACTGGATCACCACCAAGCACGGCTGCAGCTCCACAAGCCTGCCACAGAGCCACCATCACCAACCCACCTCCTGGGATCAGTGCCGCTGAATCCAACCCCTGACTCAGGCCACCAGATCACCACCAGGCACGGCCGCAGCTCCACTAGCCTGCCGCTCAGGCACCATTGTCAACCCACCTCTTGGGATCATTGATGCTAGATCTAGCCCTTGACTCAGGCCACCAGATCACTGCCTGGCATGGTTGCAACTCCACAAGTCTGCCACTCAGTCAAAATCACCAACCCACCTCCTGGGATCAGTGCCACTGGATCCAGCCTCTTACTCAGGCTACCTGATTACCATCAGGCATGACCGTGGCTCCATATGCCTGCTGCTCAGCCACCATCACCAATCCAGCTCCTAGGATCAGTGCCACTGGATCCAGCCCCTGACTTGGCCACTGGATCACTGCCAGGCACAGCAGTGGCTCCACAAGCCTGCTGCTCAGCCACCATCACCATCCTACCTCCTGGCATCAGCACTGCCAGATCCACCCCCTGACACGGGCCACCAGATCACCGTCAGGCACAGCCGTGGCTCCGCAAGCCTGCTGCTCAGCCACCATCAACAACCCACCTCCTGGGATCAATGCCACTGGATCCAACCCCTGACTCGGGCCACCGGATCACTGACAGGTGCGGCTGCAGCTCCACAAGCCTGCTGCTCTGTCATCATCGCCAACCCACCTCCTGGGCTCTGTGCTGCCAGATCCAGCCCCTGACTTGGGCCACTGGATCACTGCTAGGCATGGCCGTGGCTACACAAGCCTGTTGCTCTGCCACCATCACCAACCCGATTCCTCGGATCAGTTCAGCCAGATATAGCCCTTGACTCGGGCCACTGGATCACTGCCAGGCATGGCAATGGCGCCACAAGTCTGCCACTCAGCCACCAGTACCAACCCGCCTCCTGGAATCAGTGCCACCAGATCCAGCCCCTGATTCGGGCCACCACATCACCGCCAGGCATGGCTGCAGCTCCACAAGCCTGCTGCTCAGCCACCATCATCAACCCACCTCCTGGGATCAGCACCACCAGATCCAGCCCCTGATTCGGGCCACTGGATCACCTCCAGGCTCAGCCGATGCTCCACAAGCCTGCTGCTTTGCCACCATTGCCTATCTGCATCCTAGGATCAGCGCTGCCAGACCCAGCCCCTGACTCGGGCCACCAGATCACTGCAAGGCATGGCCGTGGCTCCAGAAGACTTCTGCTCAGCCACCATCACCAACTAGCCTCCTGGGATCAGTGCTGCTGGATCCAGCCCCTGACTCAGGCCACCAGATCACTGCCAGGCATGGCCACAGCTCCACAAGCCTGCCACTCAGCCAAAATAATCAACCCACCTCCTGGGATCAGCGATGCCAGATCCAGGCACTGACTCAGGCTACCGGATCACTGCCAGGTGTGGCCATGGCTCCACAAGCATGCCACTCAGCCACCATCGCCAACCCACCTCCTGGGATCAGTGCTGCCAGATCCAGCCCATGGCTTGGGCCACTGGATCACTGCCAGGCATGGCCATGGCTCTACAAGCCTGCCGCTCAGGCACCATCGCCAACCCACCTCCTGGAGTCAGTACCGCCAGATCCAGCCCCTGACTCAGGCCACCAGATCACTGTCAGGCATGGCTGCAGCTCCACAAGTCTGCTGCTCAGCCAAAATTGCCAACCTACCTCCTGGGATTAGTGCCACCAGATCCAGCTCCTGACTCAGGCTACCATATCACCACCAGCCATGACCGTGGTTCCATAAGCCTGCTGCTCAGCCACCATCACCATCCCAGCTCCTGGGATCAGTGCCGCTGGATCCAGCCACTGACTCGGGCCACTGGATCACTGCCAGGTGTGGCCACAGTTCCACAAGCATGCCACTCAGCCACCATCACCAACCCACCTCCTGGGACCAGTGCTGCCAGATGCAACCCTTGACTCAGGCCAATAGATCACCACAAGGCATGGCTGCAGCTCCACAAGCCTGCCACTCAGCCATCATCACACTAACCCACCTCCTTGTATCAGTGCCACTGGATCCAGCCCCTGACTCGGGCCACTGGATCACCACCAGGCACAGCCGCGGCTCCATAAGCCTGCTGCTCAGCCACCATCACCAACCTACCTCCTGGGATCAGAGTGCTGCTGGATCCAACCCCTGGCTCGGGCCACTAGATCACCACCAAATGTGGTTGCAGCTCCACAATCCTGCTGCTCAAGCCACCATTGCCAACCCACCTCCTGGGATCAGTGCCACTGGATCCAGCCCCTGATTCAGGCCACTAGATCACTGCCAGGCATGGCTGTGGCTCCACAAGCCTGCTGCTCAGTCACCATTGCCTGCCTGCCTCCTGGCATAAGTGCTGCCAGATCCAGCCCCTGACTTCAGCCACCGGATCATCACTAGGCGTGGCCATGGCTCCACAAGCCTGCTGCTCAGCCACCATCACCAACCTGCCTCCTGGGATCAGCGCCACCAGATCCAGCCACTGACTCATGCCACCGGATCACTGCCAGGTGCGGCCATGGCTCCACAAGCATGCCACTCAGCCACCATCGCCAACCTGCCTCCAGGGATCAGTGCTGCCAGATCCAGCCCATGGCTTAGGCCACTGGATCACTGCCAGGCATGGCCATGGCTCTACAAGCCTGCTGCTCAGCCACCATCTCCAGCCCACTTCCTGGGAACAGTGCTGCTGGATCCAGCCTCTGACACAGGCCACCAGATCACCGCCAGGCATGGCCACAGCTCCACAAGCCTGCCACTGAGCCAAAATAATCAACCCACCTCCTGGGATCACCGACGCAAGATCCAGCCACTGACTTGTGCCACTGGGTCACTGCCAGGTGTGGCAGTGGCTTCACAAGCATGCCACTCAGCCACCATCGCCAACCTGCCTCCTGGGATCAGTGCCTATCAGATCCAGCCCATGGCTTGGGCCACCGGATCACTGCCAGGCAATTCTGCGGCTCCACAAGTCTGCTGCTCAGCCAAAATTGCCAACCTACCTCCTGGGATCAGAGCCACCGTATCCAGCCCCTGACTCGTGCCACCATATCACTCCCAGGCATGACCTTGACTCCATAAGCCTGCTGCTCAGCCACCATCACCAACTTAGCTCCTGGGATCAGCGCCGCCAAATCCAGCACCTTACTCAGGCCTCCAGATCACTGCCAGGTGTGGCCACTGCTCCACAAGCCTGCCATTCAGCCACCATCACCAACCCACCTCCTGGGATCAGCCCCGCTGGATCCAACCCATGACTCGGGCCACCGGATCACTGCCAGGCGCGGTCGCAGCTCCTCAAACCTACCGCTCAGCCACCATCACCAACCCGCTTCCTTGGATCAGCATGGTTGGATCCAGCCCCTGACTTGGGCCACCGGATCAATGCCAGGCACGGCCATGGCTCCACAAGCCTGTCACTCAGCCACCATCGCCAACCCACCTCCTAGGATCAGCACTGCTGGATCCAGCCCCTGACTCAGGACACCGGATCACTGCCAGGATCAGCCACGGCTCCACAAGCCTGCCGCTCAGCCAACATCACCAACCCAGCTCCTGAGATCAGTGCCTCTGGGTAAGCCCTCAGCCTGGAGCCAGTGAAGTGGTGAGTGACTGCCATTGGTTGTAGCACTCACAGTTTTGTGCCTTGATTGGACCCCTGCTTCCTGGACTGCTGCTGATTGGCTGGCTCTGTCTCTCTGCCTTGCTCTGCTCGCTGGGCGCTGTGCCCATAGACTTGCATTGATTTTTGCCCATAAAGTTTGTTCCAGAACTACTACAGGATTTTACTGTGAAACTGAGTGTATTTTGATGTTTAAACTGTACTGAAAGTTTTATTAGGTCTGTTTTTCCCTGTTAATCCTCTCTGCTCACCCTCTCTCCTGACCCTCGCTTCTCAACTTGATACTCCTCTCTAAGCCTTCCTTTCCACCTCTGTCTTGCACTCCGCCTCCCGTGGCACCAGGGCCATCAAAACTGATTTGGTCTTTGTCCTCGGCTTCCTCCCCCACCCCCCTCAGTAGTTATCATTTTCTTTTGACTCTGCTTTCCCCAGTTTCCCGCCCCCCCGATTTAGCTCCTGTGTCACCTTTTTTCCAATCTCCTCCTCTCCCTACTTTAATCTCTCTCTCTTCTTTTCTCCCCCCTCAGATCCAGCCCCTGACTCAGGCCACCAGATCACCTCCAGGCATAGTCTTGGCTCCACAAGTCTGCCGCTCATGCACCATCACCAACTCATCTCCTGGGATCAGCGCCGCTGGGTAAGACCTCAGCCTGGAGCTGGTGAAGCCATGAGCTGCTGCCATTGGTTGTAGCGCTTACAGCTTCGTGCCTTGATTGGGCCCCTGCTTCCAGGACTGCTGCTGACTGGCTGGCTCTGTCTCTGCCTTGCTCTGCTTGCTGGGTGTTGTGCCCATAGACTTGCATTGATTTTTGCTGTAAAGTTTCACCTGCCCCCCCACCCCCTCCTACCTTACTTAAATTCGCCATATCCCGCCTACCCTGTAATACTCTCCGCCATTCTTTGCGTATAGACCCACCCATATAGGACCTTTCTCCACCATACACACCTATCTCCCACCCCTTTCTCATCCCGCCCTGTGTCTACTAAACTTTGGCCCCCTCTCTGCCTCCTGCTAGTAGCTTATCTCTCCATGTACCACTTACTGTCTGTCCAGGTCCACATGTTACCGTCGGCCACCTACGCTACTTTGCCAACCATGTGGGCATTTTCCCCCCTGTTCTTTCCTCCTCTCCTCTCCTCTCCTCGTCCTCCTCCTTCTTGCTCTACTCCCCATTCTCCCTCCTGCCTCCAGTCATCCCCACCCTTCCCCTCTCACCACCACCATCTACTTAGGTATTATCTGCTGCTCCCAGGAACCCTCTACTACTCACCCTGTCCTCTGCATGGCCCACCTCTCGGTAATACCTGGATACTTTTCAATACTGCTAAATCTCTCAAGTGGGACCATTTGCCCACACTATTTCACTTAGTATCTCACTGGGGCTGCCGTCTGGAACCTGCCTACTGCCACTACTGGAAACAATGACCTAAATTATCTCTCAAGGAATTACACCTATGTTCTATAAAACTCCTCCTCCTACTACTACTAATCTTGGGTAATGTCCACCCGAATCCTGGCCCAAGCAGCTCATTCCCCACGAAAACCACAGCGACTCTTATTCTTGCAACCCTTAACATCTGCAGCTTACTGCCAAAGCTTGAAGCTCTTTAATCTTTCATATGCCAACACAAACCTGACATCCTTGCTGTTGTTGAAACCTAGCTGATGCCTAAAGTTCCTGATCTGGCATTAACCTTACAGGGCTACAACGTTCACAGACTGGACCGGGTCTGAAAAGGTAGAGGCTGTGCCATCTATATCAAAGACACTCTCATGTGGCACCCCATAGCAACCTTCTCACCTGCTGCCTTGGCCCAGATCCTGCCAATAAAATTCTCTTAAGACCAAATCATAAGGCATTTGCTATTGTCTCTGTGTACATTCCACCCAGGGATTAAAGACATGGTCTCAACGATGTTCTTAACTTCATCAACTCCCAACTTCCTGACTCTGAAATTATTCTACTAGGGGACTTCAACATTAACTGGCTAGCGTCTGATGCAAGTGCTCATAAAGATTCCTTTGCAGCTGCCAACCTCACTCAGATGGTTACCTTCCCTACCAGAACTAACTACAAAACTGGCACCAGTACCCTCCTGGACTGGGTACTTACCAGCCACCCTACCAGGATCTCTCACATCACCATTCTCCCAGACTCTCTCAGTGACCACTACCCAGGCATTTGTGAATGGTCTAACAAATTCCTCAAGCCCCCTTCCAAAATCATCTCCAGCAGGGTCTTCCCTTGTGAACAACTTATCCATCTCAAACACTATCTGAAACTGCAAGATTTGCTACCTATTTACAACACGACGGATGTTAACTTGGCTCTTGACTATTTCATCACTACTTTCAACAGGGCTTGTGACCTCTTTGCTCCTGTTAAAAATGTAAAGCTAAAACTCTCTGTAACCCCTGGATCATTGTGGTACTTCTTTCTCAGCTGAAACTGAGGGACCATCTCTGGGCAGTAGCTAAAGATACCGGCAATCAATCTGACATCCAAAGATACAAACAAGCCCATAATGCCTGCACAAAAGCCATCCAGCTTAAGAAAAATTCCTATTACAAGGATGCTCTCACCAACACCTGGGGAAACGGATGAGCTTTCTGGGAGAATATCAAGGAAATTACTGGGAAGCAGCCTAAAACCTCCCTGGCCATGCTTATAGTTGACGGATCAACTGCCCTTGACCCAGTGGTCATTGCAAACACCTTCAACAGACCTCAGTGCTGTCCTCCCTCCTGATTATTTCAAAGAAAGTGCCACCTCTTCTAGACTCCCTCATGCCCAGTCAAATCACCCCATTCTACTTAAGGGAAGTCAGGTTGAATGAAGCTTGCCGCTATATTGCAGCTGCTATCTCTAAATCTAGAACTAGTGGTGACACCTTGGACCTTAAGCTACTGTCACTTACCCTTGATGATGTACTTCATCACCTAACAAAAATTCTGAACCTCTCTCTCAGCTGCGGTCAATTCCCAGATAGATGGAAAACAGAGATCATGACCCTAGTCCACAAAAGTGGCGACAACCAGTCACTCAAACTATCGCCCTATCTCCATACTACTTTCACTCTCTAAGGCACTCGAGCGCATCATGGCAGACCAACTCACTGACCATCTGGATAAATACAATATACTATGTGCCCAACAACACGGCTTCCGGAAAGGACACAGTACCACCACAGCCCTCCTTGAGTTCACTGGAGCAGTATATAGCTCCCTTAACAATGGCCTACTCACTGGGGCTGTCTTTATCAACCTCTACAAGGCATTTGATACTGTCCACCATGAACTGCTTATTGACCAACTACTGAATGCCAGTGTTTCACCTGACTCTGCACTATGGTTTAAAAGCTACCTAGAACACCGGTTACAAAGAGTAAAAATTGCCAATGCCCTTTCTGATACTCCGCCTGTTCACTCTGGTGTCCCCCGGGGTCCATATTGGGCCCCCTCCTGTTCAGCCTCTTCTTAAACTCCCTACCTCAATCCTGTTCTCAGAAAATCATACTGTATGCCGATGATGCAGTTTTTTCCTCACACAAAGACCCTATGTCATTACAAGGCAATCTCCAGCTGTTTCAGCTCTGTTGAGTCATGGTTCTATAATCATAAACTAGTCCTACATCACAAGAAAACTAAGTCCATGCTTTTCTGCAGCACTCACAATCTGCATAAACAACACCATATGGCTATCTCCACCACACAGGGAAATACCCTCGAACAGGTTCAGTCCTTCAAATATCTAGGGATACTGCTTGACCCTAATCTTTCCTATGAGACTCATATTGACATTGTGGCCAGAGATGCTAATACATATCTTGGTCTACTTTACAAACACAGACAACATCTTACCACAGACGCACTGAAGATTGCTGTACAGAGCTCTGTAGTCTCGGTCATCGACAATGGACTCATCATTTACAGCTCTGTCACAACGGCAACCCTCAGACGTATATCAATTGCCTTAAATAAGGCCTGCCAGCTTATTACTGGTGCCCACCGTCTCACCCATACCTGTGACCTGTATGCTCAGACTGGTTGATTCCAACTATCAAACCACATCAAGTATCTCACCTGTACTATGGCGATAAATCTCTACCTTGGTCTTGCCCTCCCCAGGTATCTTAGCCCTGTTACACCAAAGCTCCAATTGTTGGAGTTCTAGGAGATCCAATAGGCAGCTCCTGAAAGTCCCCCACTGTTGCACTACCCAGGGTCAACGTTATTTTGCCTACAAAGCTCCTTTTTGGCTAAATGGCCTCAGCCCCACCATCTCCTCAGCCACAACACTTGGTATGTTTAAAACCAGACTCCGGCACCATCTCATTGCTTCCAGCTCCTGTGATTGCTTTACCTAAACTCAGGATCACTATCTCGGCTAGCTATTGTAGCCCATCACCTCTCAACAGCCATACCAGTCACACCTCAGCATCTGTGTACCCCCTGCTGCACTTTTCCTTACCTTTCCATCCCCAGCTACCACATCTCCTACCTGCTCTACTTCCTGTCTGTCCTATCCCCTTGCCTACCCCCCTCACCCCCCCAACAACAGCACTTCTAAACAAATTTCTCTGTCTGACAAATGCCTCTGGCTGCTGCGTCTTTCCTCACCCCTTCCCCCCTCTCCACCCCTTTATGTTTACTCCCAATGTCTCAGTACGCAAACTGTCTGTAATCACCACATTGTTACAGATGTTCTTTAATGTTGTTTCTGCAATCTGTATTTTCTGACATGGGACCTTTGTAAAAGAGCCTTGGCTCAAAGGTAATTGTAATCCTAGATCTAAATAAATAAAAATAAAAAATAAATAAAAATAATACTTGTGTCCTTAACTTCATCTTTCCACATTCTTATCAACTGCTTGCTGAACCTCTTGTATCCCTGTAGTGCTTCTAACTGTCACTTAAGCCTGGTAAAGACCATTCTGAGAGAATTAATCACCCCACAGTGGTTGAAGATATATCCTCCACAAGCATAATGGAGTGCATTGCACAACCCTGGCATTGCACAAAGTATGTTTTCATCCAGTGTCCTGGACACCAGTATTGCCTACACCCTCAGAGCCTCTACCCATCTGACATCCTTCTGCCCCATGACTCCACAGTGCTGCCAGTTACCATTCCAGATGGCAACATACCTCTCAAGTGTAGCAACCAACTTGAATCCTCTGCAGATGTACAGTACTCCACTATGACCTCTGTTGTCAGGACTGCATATATCACAAAGCCCTATGACATAATACATCATGCAGCCATTGAGTATGTATTCATGTCTGTGTGATCATTGACAACTTGATCCCAGCTCCAAGATGAACATCACAGCTGTTAACATTATAGAACCATCTAAGAAACAACTTCGCAAATTGTGAGTGTTAAGGTTTGTATTCATTTTAGTGTGTGCATTTTTTCTGCCCATGAGCGAGTCTTCATGTAGCTGATTATGTTGTTGTTACTGTTTGGGAATCGGGAGTGGAATATTGCATTACTACACCAACACATAAACTAGAAAATACGCCAAATGTTTAATTGCATGAAATAGTTAACTATGAACAAAGAAACCGTTCTTCATTTACTTTAATTTTAACTGGATCAGTATTTATTTATTTATTTCATTTTTGTTGACCAGGTAAGTGCACTAGACAAATCCTGCCTATTTTCAGGCATGACCGGGGGAGGGGGATACAGATGAATGCCAACTGACCTTGAACCAGATGAAACTATTGGTGGTATTTTTAGTGAATGACAGAAATGTGGTCAGGACACCGGGGAAATTCCCCTACTCGTCAGAGGGGGAACCTCTGTCCAAGATGGCGGACGCACCCTTGCCTTCTGAGAAGGGAGATTTGGTCTCTGCTCCTACTTCTGACTGAATGGAGACCACAATGCCAACAACTGATGTTTTGCCTGTTGATGTTCCTACTACAACTTTAAGTTCTGCCTCTCATACTAAGACTGCCATACCTAGCCCTCTCCTTGCTTCTTATGGAACTGACTTGCTGACTTGCATGCCTACAATTGACTTGCCGGAGGATTTTACTTCATCTGATTCTGAAAATCACTGTTTGACAGCACAAGAGATCCGGGAGCGTTTTGCAATGGCGGAGCACCATTTTGCTAGTGCAAAACTGAAAATGCATAGAGATATGCAACGCCTGAGAACCGACAGCACAGATGCATCTTCCACTCGGGTGGAAGCTCTTGAAGATTTACCTGACTTGTCTCCTTTCCTGCCTGTTGCTGTGACAGGCTCTGACCCGACCTGTGCGTCGGTAGCTGAAGCCCTACTGACTGCTCCCCTGCAGCCTGCAGTACAAACGGATTTGGTTTCCTTCTCAGAACCTGCTTCCATTACATCACAGAGTTCCCCACGTGGACAAAACTTCTCTACAGTAAATGCTCCCCTGCCACCTGCAGTTCAAACGGATTCAGTTCCCTTTTCACTACCTGCTTCCATTAACTCGCAGAGCTCCCTACATGTACAAGAATCATCTACTGTTAATATTAAAAAAGTGCCTACCTGGACTGTTGAATCGACACTGAGAGGTGCTGGCTGAGTTCAGGGTACTGTCCCAGGAAGTTGGAAGTCGGGTCCGTCTCCAATACGGTCCCCCCGCCCTGAAGATTTTCCAGAGCTACAGAGCACTTTAGGCACTTCAAAAGTCACTACTGACCCCTTGTGTCTCCCTCATGAACTGGAGCTTACACAGAACCCTGTGTTGGATTATCTCAAGGGTTCTCCATCCCAGCCTCCTTTTTCTACTCTTTCTATAGAGGCTTTGGCTCCCCTACCACTGCAGCCCCCCCCCCAAAATATTGGGACCAAGACATTCATATTCTTCATTTTTTTAATTTCCAATCCAGGTTGCTAAGAGACACAACTCTGTTCACCTGGAATACCTGGGTGGGGGGTTACCTGAGCCACCTGATCAGATCTATGTGGCACGTACGTTTCTAAAGGATTCTTTAAAATTATTTTCCCATGAAATATATGCATTAATTCATATCTCTGGTGAAACCACATTTGACATTAGTTTCCAAACATCTAGGGGATTGGAGCGTTTTTGGTCAAAGTATAATTCTCTGCAGACTACTGCATTATGGACCCCATTTCAGGCTATTCCTCTTTCTAAACCTACTTTTAAGATGATCACTATTCTGTTTCGAAATGAGGGAGTTGAGGTGGAGGATGTTGTGTATTGGCCTAAACAGCGTTGTGACTTCCAGGGACAGCCTGAAGCCATTTTGGATACCGAGAACATTTGGACTGGGGGCTGGAAGTTTAAAGTCTTGTTACGATCTAATGATTTTGGGGTTGTACATTTGCCTAACTCTTTTTTCATTGGCCGAGATAGGGGGGTCTTGTTCTACCCGGGTCAGCCGAAGGCTTTGCTATCGTGGTGACCCTGCACATCTTAGTAATGTATGTGATAAAATGAAATGCAAGCGTCTGTGGGGGTGGGCCACCTAGGGGCACACTGTTTGAATGAATGTAGATGTAACCTATGTGACGAACAGGGGCACACCTTTCAGAATTGTAAATGGGCTGCTCATAACCAGGAATTTCACGATGGTGGAGTGGACCAGCGCTTTACTATTACACAGGCGCAGAAGGCCCATCTCTGGACCACCTTGGCTGTACCTTCCCCTGAGGCAGCCCAGCCAATATTGCAGGCTTTAGTGCCTGTTGTATCCTCTGAGGTCATACCTCAGATAGTTTTCTTCATGGATGACCCCTTGCTTGAGATTTCTCCTGTTCCTGATCCTGCCCAGTCTAATTTTCCTGTTCAGGACCGGTCCCAGGTCCAATACTATACCCCGAGTGCTTACAAGTGTCATCATCGTGAAGGTCACTGAGAAATAACCCTCGGGTTGCACCATCTCCTGTGAGTGGTCCAGACCCCCCAGTGCCCTTATCTAATTCTTTTGAACTTCTCCAACCCTTTCTGATGACACTGGAGGTGAGTCGAGTCTTCCTCCATAGCTTCTTCTCTCCCTGACAGTACCACTGACTCTGAGTTGCAACTTGGTGCTGGCCTTTCTCAAGCGAAGGCCAGAGTAAAACTTAAGGGAAGAAGGTGGTTGGGAAAAAATTGTAAAATGTATTTTTGTCTGTTTTCCTTTTTTGGTGCTATATTTTTACTTTGTTTGCCATACTATTAATGTAAATAGTATGAAACATATAGCTAAAAGGAGATTGATTTTTTCCTTTCCACGGCTTTTGCCTTTGGGTTTAATTTTATTACAGGATACAAGACTTCATACTACACATGAGATCTGACAAGCACAACAGGACTGGTTACTGGGCCCTTCTTTTTGGTCGATTGGTCAGGACTCTTGTTCGGGACTGGGAATTTTAATTAATATCCCAGACTTCCGTTTGCTAAAATTGTTTGATGTAGCCCCTGGTAGGGTGCTTATTATAGATTTTGTCATTTGGCCCTGTCCCTACCGGGTGATAAACATTTATGCACCTCAAATCAAACTGAGCATAGCTTTATTGACTTGCTTCATGTTATTTGCACCTTCCTTTCAGGTATTGTTTGCTGGTGACTTTAATTGTGGCCTGAGTCTTCAAGATAAGAGCTCCTTTGCTGCTACAAAGAAACTGTTTTGTGATTTCCACGAATTGGGTAAATTGGTTTGAGTCGCCCACTTAAAGGACTCCTATCTCTCCTTTACTACACAACACACCCCTACCTTCCAAAAGCATAAACTAGCCCCCCATATTGATTATGTGTTTTTCTCTCCTACAGTACCAATTATTTCTGCCAAAGTTCAAGCAGTTGAGTTTTTTGATCATAAGCTGCTTTCTGTTGGTTTTGGTTCTGTTGTCTCTTCCCGTAAAGGTCCAGGTATTTGGAAATTCAACACATCTTTGTAGCAGATTCTGATGTTTATGCAGTCCCTTTTGTCCTTCATACAAGACTGTAAATCTGTTTTTATTTGTTATGAAGATCCTGTTCAGTGGTGGTTAGACATGAAACATGATCTGGTCACTTTTTTAAAAACTTACAGTCATTTAAAATGTAGGAGGGAATACCTAGACTATTTGCAGAAGAGGGTACATTTTCAGTCATTATTAACCATAACGTATACGACGGGGCAAGATCTTACTCAGCAAATAAAAGTCCTACAGAATGATATGTTGACTTTCCAATTACGGCAATCACAACAACTTTTTTACCAACATAAATTCTGTACTGTTGGAACACGTGATGTTATTTGTCCTTTTGAATCTAATTCCCGTTAGACCGGCCGAAAAAATATGACGTGTCTTCTAAATTCAGAAGGGACCTTATGTTCCTCACAAACTGAGATTTGTCATATTGTGACAAAGTATACTATAGCCCTTTTTTCTCCCCTCCCTGCTGTGGCTGGTAACAGTGTGACTTTGTATAGTGGCCTTGATATCCCAGCTCCCTCACAGCTATGTCAGGACCAGGCTTGTTCTCCTATCACGAGCAGGATTTGACATTGGCTATTTCTTCATTACCTGTACAGAGAACTCCTGGTCAGATGGTCTCCCTGCTGGCTTATATAAGGTGCTGGGTGACCATTTGGCCCCAGAACTTATGTCTGTATTTAATTCTCTGTTAACATGTGAATCTCTCCCTTTGGAATTTACTAAGAGTACTTTGATTTACATTTATAAACAGAAAGGTGATATCCATTCTCTAGAGAATTGGCGACCTTTATGTATGTTGAACACCAACTTTAAGCTCGTAACTAAAATTATTGTGAAGCGTTTGGTGAGGATAGTGGAGGGTGGTTTTGCATCCCGCCCAATCCTGTTCTGTGCCTCAAAGGAGAATTTCTGATCATTTGATCCTCTTACGAGAATTATTTTCTCATGGCTATGCAGGTCTGGCTTCGGGACTTGTTGTCATGTAGATCAGAAGGCTGCTTTTCATTCAGTTAGGCATGATTTTTTTATGGGAAGCACTTCGTTTTCTGCATGTACCTGATGTTATGGTACGCTGGATTCGTGCTTTCTATGGAATGGCTACTGTTGTGCCTGTAGTGAATGGTTGGATAGGACCCATGATCCCCATAAAAAAGGAGGGTTCATCAGGGCTGTCTTTTAAGCCCATTGTTATATGTATTTTTTCTTGATGTTTTGCTCCGTCGGTTGAATACTAATTCTCAGATTCTGGCTATTTCTAGTTGTGCCTTATGCTTGCCTTATAAGGCAATCGCATATGCAGATGATGTTTGTTTTCTTGTAGCTGATGCAGCTTCAGTGGTTCATTCTCTCCGTGAGTGCTCTATTTTTGGAAACTTCTCTGCTGCTGTTTTAAATTACACTAAAAGTCTGGTTATTTGGGTCGGTTCAGTAACCTTCCCCTCAGACCGTATCAGCCCGTTATGATTAGTTGAGGGCCCTATTCGCATTTTGGAAATTTTTTTTGGGACACAGGACTCAGATTTTTTTAACTGGAATTTTAAATTGCAACAAGGTAAACTTCAGGTGGCCTCCTGGAACCGAGGGCAGATAGGTAAAAACAAATGTGTTTTCTTAATTAAAAACTATTTGATCTCCACTTTCCTTTTTTTGAGTTATGTATTCCCTATTCCATGACAGCTAGAAACTGCTGTCATTAGCCTGTTTTTTCAGGCTTTTTGGGGTAGTAGGTTACACTCGATAAAACAGAATATCACTTATTTACCTATCCCTGATGGTGGCGTTTGTATGGTTAACCCTTTGTTATTTTTTTCTTGTATTTTTTTCACTGCAAACCTTAGGCCTTTGTTGATTCATGCCCAAAGGGGGTGGGAACCTTGGTTTTATGACTCTTGCAGGATTTGGTTTCATCAATGGGAAACTAATTCCTTAACTGTGTTAAGACAAACTGTTGGTATACCAACTTACGTAAAACATATGTTTTTACGTCTCAAACAATGGAAGGTGTCTGTTCAGATGTTATTAAACCATTCACATAAAGTTTTATATAAGAACTTACTCCTGACAGTTTGTGCTGTATCAGTACCATTTGATAAGTGTCCTGGTCAACACCTCCCTTCCCTTTTGTTATTGTGGAGATGTAAGAGGGTTCCAGCCAAAATGTGGGATTTTCATTGGCTTTCATGCCATGAAAAGATTAATGTAAAATCAAATCATAAACATAAGTGTAACAGGGTCCTGTTATGCAGAAAATAAAAAAGTTTCAAAAAGAAGAGAAATTCAAGATGCCCACCCCCCCCTTTTTGCTTTCATTTTCTCTCTCTCCTGTCTACTCCTCTAACTTCCTATCTATACTAATCTTCTTGTCAGGGTGGCCAGCCTAGCAATTCTTAAAGCTTTACTATCCCTGTTATCCAATTCTAGTTTGTACATCTTGATAGTAGTTATGGTAATGGGCTTTAATATAAAGAGTAATTGCCCTTAAAAGCATTTGTTAGAATATTCAGACAAAGCAAAAGTATGTTGCTAAAGGAGCCCCGCCCCCGCTTTCTATGCAGAGGGTTTACACCAGTAAAGAAAAGGTTGCTAAGGAGCAGTGCTACACTCCCTAGCAAATAAATCTGAAGTCCTGTTCTGGTGCTCGCTCCAAGGAAATAAAAAGGAGCTGAATTTATGCAAGGTCACTGAGGGCATAAAGAAGTAAGCCCTGCAGTGTCTATATTCATTCAAGAGGGGCTGTAATTGTTTAAAGAAGGTGCTGCCTTTCTGTTAAAAGGCTGAAAAATGAACAACTGTTGGCTGAGAATTGCAGCCATTGGGAATCCAATATTTGTTAACTAAACACAGTAAAACTCTGTTAGCTAAATTACAGTATGTAAATAGGAGATCAATGTGTTTTATAAATAAAAACTGTTTTTTTCCTTTGGGTTTTGCACTAGAACATCAAACTGGCTATTTATTAAAGAATCTAGAACCTTACAAAGGAAACAAGATAGGAGTGTCCCTCATTTGTTGCCCTTGGTTAAAATTCTAGATTCTTTATATTTAATATTAGGTTACTTCTCTTTTTCTATTATAGTTTACTTACCTGGGTAAAGTCATCTGGGAAGCCTTCTCATAGGGTTGGCAGCCCCTGAAATGGCTGCCTTTATAGCAACAAATGGCGGTGATGTCAGAGAGTAGGTGGAGCCAATTTTAAACTCCGCCCCTTTTGAGTACTATATAAGGCCTCCACCAGAAGACCTTGTCAGATAGGGAGAGGAAGGAGACTGGTCAGTATCTTCTGATCAGGTGAAGGAATGGAAGTGTGAATGCCTACACACTAGCTTGGAAGTATTGGATACTGAGAAGAGCAGGGAGTCTGACTGCAAGACTTGCCTGGGTTTGTGTTTACTTTTGTTTTGGTGAAAGTTAACCTATTTCTTTTCTGTAAATAATAATTTTTTTTTTTCTGGAAATAAAATGATAAATGCTATGCCAGCGTTTTTTTATGCACTTCATATTTGTGACTGGTGTCTGTTATTGAACCCACACGCTTACATTGGTGTCAGAAGTGGGATTCAACCTGGTGCATCGAGGCTACCTGGGAGGCGTACCAGGGGGTGTTGCAGCATAAACACCCTAACAGATACATCAAGGGGAACAGTCAGACAAAAGTTCATTGCATCTCACCAGGTCAGTGAAAGAAGGGACTGGGGAGCCTTTGTTGCCTGGGCTAAACCCTGGAACCAGACCTAAAATGAAGAAGGCAGAGGAAGAAGAAGAAGACGTACTAGCTGCAGCAGCAAAGCCACAAGTACGACAGGTACTTCCAGCTGCTGATGATCCTAGTGAATTGTTAAAGTGGCTATGTATGCGGCAGATCGAGATGGAGAACCAGAGGGATGAAGATCGGCAACTGAGGGATGAGGACCGAAGACTCCAAGCTGAAGAAAGGAGAAGACAGGATCAAAAATGGACTGACACCCTGAAGGCGATACAGGAGATGTCACAAAGGGAAGTAGAACAAACTGTGCCAATAGATATTAAGTTGACTAAATTAACTGAAAGTGATGATATAGAAGCTTATCTGACGACTTTTGAGCGAATAGCCCAGACTTGCAACTGGCCCCAAGATCACTGGGTGATAAGATTGGTACCCTACTTATCTGCGAGGGCTCAGCTTGTATATAGTCAACTAAGTGTGACTGATGCTTCCACTTATGCTAAAGTAAAGGAAGAGATTTTAAGAAGATATAATATCAGTACAGAGACTTACCATCAGCACTGTAGGTCACAGAAAATGTTCCATTATGACACACCAAGGGAGACCTACGCCAGACTTAAGGATTACTGTATAAAATGGCTACAACCCACCACAAAGTGTATTGACAAGATTATGGAACTTATTACCATCGAACAATTTATCCAGGTTTTGGCTCCTGTTGTGCAAGTATGGGTGAAGGAGCACAAACCTGAAACTGCAGAAGAAACCATTAAGTTAGCTGAGGATTACCTAGCAGCTAGAGCAACCAGACCCAGAGGACAACCAGGTAACCAAGGACCACCTGCACCTCCGGTAAGATCCTTTTATTCCCAAAATTTGCAGAATCAGAGACAATCACAGTATAACAGGAGGGACAGAGGTGCTAGAATTCCATATTCAGAACTGATATGCCATGGTTGCCTTGGGAAGGGTCACATTGTGAGGAATTGTCCTAATAAAAGACAAGAGCCTGCTCATTTGGCTCTGGCCAATTTTGGCTATGTAGAGACAGTGGGGATTGGAGACCTACAAACCCTGGGATTATTGGATTCTGGGAGCAGGCAAACATTAATGCGCACTGATCTTGCCCCTGATTGTGCCATAAACCAGCAGGATACTACTGTCAGATGTGTGCATGGGGACATTCACCAGTATAAAACTGCCTATCTTGATATTAAAATAAATAATGACTGTTGTAAAGTACTAGTTGGTCGAGTACCCCGGTTACCAGTACCTGTCATTATTGGACAAGATTTCCCCACTTTTTCAACACTGATGAGTAATCACCAGACTTTTATGAAGACTGTTAATGTGGTTACCAGATCTCAAACTAAAGCCTAATTAGACTCTGTTTTTCCCTTCGAAGAAGATTATTTTGAAAGTGGGGGCAAAGATAGGAAGTCCCAAAAAGAAAGAAGAAGAAAGAAGAAGGCATGGAAAGAACATCACCAAAAAGGGACAGAGTATATGGTACCAGGGTTGTCTTGTAACCATATTTATGAAGATCAAATGGCAGATGATTCTTTGAAACCTTTATTTTCACAGGTGTCCATAGAGAAACAACCAGGACAATCTTATTTCATAAAGAGAAATAAAATACTATATAGAATATCTGTTGACCAAAAAAATGATTTAGAAACTGAGCAGTTAATGGTGCCCCAGAAGTACAGAGAACAGGTGATGTTTCTTGCCCATGACATCCCAATGGCTGGCCATGAAGGGAGGGATAAAACCGTTCAGAGAATCCTGTCCAGATTTTGTTGGCCAGGGATTCATCAGGACGTGGCTGCTTATTGTAGAGCCTGTGCTAAATTCCAGCTAGTAGCACAAGGAGGGAGAAAAGATCAGGTACCCCTACAGCCTATCTCTTATGTTACCACCCCTTTTGATCGGGTAGGTGTGGATGTGGTGGGACCCATACTTAAAAGTTCTAAAGGGAATCAGTATATTCTTGTAATCTGTGACTATGCCACCCGGTACCCTGAGGCTATCCCAATGAGGATGGTAACAGCTCCTCGAGTGGCTGAAGAACTGGCCAAAGTTTTTAGTAGAATGGGAATACCCCAGGAAATATTAACAGAACATGGCAGTAATTTTACATCAGCCCTGTTGCAAGAATTGTATAGACTACTAGGGGTTACAGCCCTTAGAACTTCCCCATATCATCCCCAGACAGATGTACTAGTGGAGCGGTTTAATAAAACCATGGAAAAAATGCTCCAGAAATTTGTGCATGAAGAGGGAAGAGACTGGGACACATTTCTTCCCTACCTTCTTTTTACTAATAGGGAAGCACCCCAAGCCACTACTGGGTTCTCCCCATTTACCCTGTTGTATGGGTGCAACCCCAGAGGGCTCCTAGATGTAGTGAAAGAACACTGGGAGGTTGTAAAAAATGTTGGGGGCACAAATATTGTTGAGTATATGCTGTCACTAAGTGAAAGATTGGTGAAATATATAGCACTGGCACATGAGAATGTGAAAAATAAACAACAGGCTCAGAAAGAAAGATATGATGTAGAGTTGAAAGAAAAACAATTCAAGCCTGGGGAAAAAGTATTATTGTTGCTACCCATGACTGAGAATAACTTGTTAATGTGTTGGCAAGGCCCCTATGAAGTTGTCAGACAAACAGGGGTGATAAATTATGAAATAGAGATACCAGGGCATAGACCCTTAAAACGAATTTATCATGCCAACTTGTTAAGAAAATCGGAAGAAAAACCAAAAACTGAAGTAGTATGCTACATCCAACCAGAACAGGGTAACACAGAATTGGATGTTGCATATGAACTGTTAGACCCTTGTCATGCGGAGACACCCATTCACATTACTCCTGATTTGGCACCAGCACAAAGTCAAGAGATTGACAATCTCTTAGATTATTTTAAAAGTACTTTCACAAAAACCCCTGGAAGAGCAAAGGGTGTGGAGCATGAAATCAAACTGTCACAGACCAGGCCCATACACCAGAAACCATATAGGCTTCCTGAAAAAGTCAGATAGGAAGTAGTGGAGGAAGTGAAAATGATGGAGCAAGCTAAGGTTATTGTACCATCATGCAGTCCATGGTCTTCACCCCTGGTAGTAGTTAGTAAGGAAGAAGGTGGAGTGAGGTTATGCTCAGATTTTAGATGCATAAATGCTGTCTCAGAGTTTGATGGGTACCCCATGCCCAGGATTGATGATATGTTGGACCAAATTGGATCTGCCCAGTATATCAGTACACTTGACCTCACAAAGGGGTACTGGCAGATCGCATTGGCAACCCAAGCACAGGAACTAACAGCATTCTGTACTCCAATTGGGCTATACCAGTTTACACCCATGCCACTTGGACTACATGGGGCCCCTGCCACCTTTCAAAGATATATGGACCATGTGTTAAGACCCCATAAAGCATATAGTGCCACTTATCTAGATGATGTCTTCATCTATAGCCCAGACTGGGACACCCACTTAGTTCACTTAAGTGCAGTTATTCAGAGTCTGAAAGATGCTGGCTTAACGATTAATCTGGAAAAATGTGCCCTTGCCAAAACTGAAACCCATTACTTAGGTTTTCTTATTGGAAACAGGGCTATCAAACCAGAAGTCAGTAAAATTGAAGCTGTGGCAAATGGTCCAGTGCCCAGTACAAAAAAGCATGTCCACTCATTTCTGGGCCTGGCTGGTTACTATCGTCAGTTTATACCAGACTTCTCAACCATTGCCACACCTTTAACAAATCTAACAAGGAATTGTTGCCCCACTAAGGTGAAGTGGACAGCAGAGTGTGATGCCGCTTTTAGAAAAATAAAGGCAATATTATGTTCTGCGCCAGTATTACATAGTCCAGACTTCTCCAAACCATTCGAGGTTCAAACAGATGTCTCAGATACAGGTATCAGAGCTGTTCTTACCCAATATGATAAACATGGGGAACATCCTATTCTTTTTTTAAGTAGAAAGCTCCATGAAAGGGAACGAAGATATTCCACCATAGAGAAAGAGTGTCTGGCCATAAAATGGGCCATTGAGGCCTTAAAATATTATCTATGGGGGAATGAATTTACAATTGTAACTGATCACAATCCCTTATGTTGGCTTAATCTGATGAAAGACAAGAATATGAGAATTATGAGGTGGTACTTGTCTTTGCAACCTTACAAGTTTTCAGTTAAACATCGAGCAGGATCCCAACACAAAAATGCAGATTTCCTATCTAGATTTGGAGCGGATAAAGATGGCTCAGGAAAAGAAAACAGATGATGTTACATCTAAAATGTTAAATAATAGTTGCAAACTATTAGATGCACACCTCAGGAAATTGTGGTAACTGGAACCATATTTGTAATGTACATATTAATGTTTCATAAATGGTTCCGATTTGTTAAGGGTCCCTGAAGTGGAACTTCTGAGAGTGGGTGGGCAGAAGTTCCAACCCTTCCAAGGGTGAAGTGTCTCAGTCAACAGAATAAAAGCTTATTATGTTGCCTTCTTGTGCAGGGAGGTATGTAACAGGGTTCTGTTATGCAGAAAATAAAAAAAGTTTCAAAAAGAAGAGAAATTCAAGATGTCCCCCCCTTTTTGTTTTCATTTTCACTCTCTCCTGTCTACTCCTCTAACTTCCTATCTATACTAATTTTCCTGTCAGGGTGGCCAACCTGGCAATTCTTAAAGCTTTACTATCCCTGTTATCCAATTCTAGTTTGTACATCTTGATAGTAGTTATGATAATGGGCTTTAATATAAAGAGTAATTGCCCTTAAAAGCATTTGTTAGAATATTCAGACAAAGCAAAAGTATGTTGCTAAAGGAGCCCACCTCCTCCACTTTCTATGCAGAAGGTTTACACCAGTAAAGAAAAGGTTGCTAAAAAGCAGTTCTACACTCCCTAGCAAGTAACTCTGAAGTCCTGTTCTGGTGCTCGCTCCAAGGAAATAAAAAGGAGCTGAATTTATGCAAGGACACTGAGGGCATAAAGAAGTAAGCCCTGCAGTGTCTATATTCATTCAAGAGGGGCTGTAATTGTTTAAAGACGGTGCTGCCTTTCTGTTAAAAGGCTGAAAAATGAACAACTGTTGGCTGAGAATTGCAGCCATTGGGGAATCCCAATATGTGTTAACTAAACACAGTAAGAACTCTGTTAGCTAGAATTACAGTATGTAAATAGGAGATCAATGTGTTTTATAAATAAAAACTGTTTTTTTTCTTTGGGTTTTGCACTAGAACATCAAACTGGCTATTTATTAAAGAATCTAGAACCTTACAAGAAAACAAGATAGGGAGCGCACCCCTCATCTGTTGCCCTTGGTTAAAGATTCTAGATTCTTTATATTTAATATTTAGGTTACTTCTCTTTTCTCTATTATGGTTTACTTACCTGGGTAAAGTCATCTGGGAAGCCCTTCTCATAGGGTTGGCAGCCCACGAAATGGCTGCCTTTATAGCAACCAAATGGAGGTGATGTCAGAGAGTAGGTGGAGCCAATTTTAAACCCCACCCCTTTTGAGTACTATATAAGGCCTCCACCAGAAGACCTTGTCAGATAGGGAGAGGAAGGAGACTGGTCAGTTTCTTCTGATCAGGTGAAGGAATGGAAGTGTGAATGCCTACACACTAGCTTGGAAGTATTGGATACTGAGAAGAGCAGGGAGTCTGACTGCAAGACTTGCCTGGGTTTTTGTTTACTTTTGTTTTGGTGAAAGTTAACCTATTTCTTTTCTGTAAATAATTATTTTTATTGGTTTATTTTTTTTTCTGGAAATAAAATGATAAACGCTATGCCAGCGTTTTTTATGCGCTTCATATTTGTGACTGGTGTCTGTTATTGAACCCACACGCTTACAATAAGCAGTCCCAAGATAGAATGTGTTCTCACTTATTATGTATTACAGAACTTGAAACTATCCCTCATTTATTTTTTGACTGTTCCTTTATCAAAAATTGGTGGTCCTTTTTGGCCCAGGCATGGGATACCCCCTTGCTTCAGTTGGTTACTTAATTGAATCTTGTATACAGGGTTTTTTCTCCCCAATGGTCAAAATGGCATCAGGACACTTTGAACCTTGTTTTTGTCTGCATTAAATGGAATATTTGGATGGTGCATTGCATGTTTTCTTTACAGTAAAAGGACTGCTCCTATTTGGAGCTCGAAAAAAAGATTGTACAAGATTTAAAAGAAATTTATGAGCATGAACATACTCTATACTTGGATATGACTCCTTTGGAATTTTGAAAAGCCCTTCCTTGGATCACTGACTCTGATTTTGTAGTTACCTGAATGAATGTATAATACTGATCCTGTTTTTCCTTTTTTTTCTATTATGCTTTGCATACTATTGTATGATTTTTGTCTCAATAAAACTTTCCCCTACTCTTTTTGATAAGTGCCATGGGATCTTTAACATCCACCTGAACTACCACCAATCCAGGAAGATGGGACCTCTGTTTAACGTCTCATCCAAAAGACGGCACCTCAAAAGTGCAGCACCCCTCTCATGCTGCACTACAGTGTCAGTACTGGGATATTAACCCAAGTGCCAGATGTGGGAACTGAACCCATGGCCCTCTGATCTCCCGGCCTCAGAGGCGAGTGTGCTACCTACTGAGCCACTGACACTATGTGCCAGTATACAATACTATAGTAGAAACATCCTATGCCATATTCCTACATGGCTAATCAAGTCCTATGAAAATGATGCCCATATACTAATGTATACAAATTGTGGCACATAAATTACTTGCCCTAAAATCCCAGATTAAAAAGTAAACATTATAATCCCATGCTGTGGCCAAGTGCCAGTCAGATACATCACAGAGGTAAGATGTCCACCAGAATCTGGAGAGAAATGGAGTAGTTCCTGCCTATCTGCCGAACAAAGAGTGGCATTGGTGCTGACTGTTAATATTGTTGCTGCCTGCCTTTTTAGAACAAAGATGCAGATGGGATGGCCCTGACCATCTGATGGGTGAACATGAGTAAATGAGGAAAATCAGGGGAAAGTACACATTAGTGGTTCTTGTCACAAATCAGTATGATTAACATAGACAGTTTATGGTAAGGCATAAATGGACTATTTAGAGCTTACATTAAAAAAGCAAAACTTATGGTCAACAAGTCCAAAGCTGAGCCTCTCCATTAAATGATAATACTTATGTTTTGTTTAGGTCTATAACAAAAGAGTCATTTGCATATGTTACCTGTTGTAAATACTTTCTCATGACTTTGGGAGTAAATACATTGTTCATTAACTACACATATCATTTACTACATCTAGAGTCGAGCATGACTCATTTCTGTGCCATTATTATCTGACCAAGGCAGTGCATAGCATAATAAAACAAGACATGCTTTATGGACCAAGGATTCCATGAATATGGCTGAAGAAATAGCTATAACATAGGACTTTGATATATGGTACAGTAAATACAAACTGGTGCTGCTGTTCCTCCAAAAGTGTGTGCTGCAATTAAATTTCCAACAGAATGTCAATAGACAACAAATGTAGCCTAACATATCATTAGGCTGGATAATATAAGGCAAGAATTGCTGGAAAGTATTTTGGCAGTAAACTTTTCAATAGGAATAAATTATCTCTATGTGATGTTTGTAAATGTTTTAAAAACAGAATACCACTGATCCTAAATAAGTGCAAGGAGCATTGCTGAAAAATTTGCCAAGTGTTTTGTGTTGCTCAGGAGTTGAACAATAACTGCATTATTTAGTAAATTATTATTTATTTATTTATTCATTTTTTTGGGGGGAAAGGAAGGTTGAACACAATACTGTCTGTTTTGTGTCTCATCTTTGGTGGATGCAGGTGCAAATCAACTGAAATAAAACCAAATTAAGTTGTTAATAATATTTTATTGAATGGGGAAATTTGGCCAAGATACCAATGAAACTTTCCTACTCTTGGGAGTGGCAGTGTTGGCCCATTTCAATAATGGAGGATCTAGAAACAGAGAATGGCAGACTTGCCAGGGCATATGAGATGTCATCTCTCCTTGATCTAAGCTCCAAAGAGGAAGACACTTCAAATATGGTTGATACAAATATTGCAATGATTGTGGAAACCCCAGAAATGAAAGTATTGAATTAACTGGAAGCTGACATGAATAAACATAGAAAATACCTTCGTGATCTTCTAACTGGGGATGAACTGAATTACACCATGGAGAGAGAGCATTTAGAATCCAAGAAAGCTTGTGCACACACTGGAATCAAAAAAGAAATTACCAAGATGCCAATGGCAGCTGAATTACCTGACCACAACAGCTGCACTGCTTAGCTGAGCAGGATAGCAGAGCGCCAGCTTACAAACACTGGTAAATGAATTAGAACTTTCTCAAACTAAAAGTGCATGGCAAGCCACAGATTTTCTTGCTTTCTTTATAGAAGGCTCTGCAAAAAACAGGATGGTCACAGACTTCAGATGAGCCTAGGGAATTGTGCCAAGAACCAGAACCAAATGCATTACTACTGATTTTATCATAGAATGGTTTTATTGAGTTTTAATAAGAAACAGCTTGTGATACAAAATACACAAATATCAAAAACATGCCAGTCTAAACATACACATATAGACAAAGGCTGGCTCCTGTATGTAATAAGAAGAAACCTATGTAGGCACAGAACAGAGAAACACCTCTAGTCAAAACTAAGAGAGTAGACCAGTAACATATCACACACTTACAGCTGGGGAAAAGAGACAGCAAAGGTATGGCAGAAAGAGTCTGGCAAGGTGATGACACTGAGGATCAGGTAGGAGGATTCCTGCTTGGAGGAGGGACTTTACACAAAGGAGACTGTTGGTAGGCCTCCCACTTAGCAATGTATTGGGTCAATCATCCATGGTGTGCATACGAAAGATGTTCAAGCACAGAATGCTGGGCCAAAGCCACAAGTCATGCAGCTCGGCATGGCAGAGTCACTTGATGCCAGTGCATTAACAAGAGTCGTTTAGTCTCCGGGAAGGCCAGCATTAGCCAATCATGGTGCAGCACGGCAAAGTCCCCCAATGAAGAAGTATCACCCAGAAGACGTTTTGGATCTGTTAATGACACAGGGGAGCCAAGCACCCTGGAGCAATCTTTAGCAACCAATGACCAGAAAGACTGGAGATGAGGGCAAGTCCATAGGACATGTAACAAATGGGCCTTTGATTGGCCACAACTCCAGCATTGAGAGTGTCCCAGCAGGCCACGGGAGTGGAGAGCAGCAGGAGTACAGTACCAGAGAAGCAATACCTTAAGTTGAAGAAATTGACTCCTGGTATCCTGATATACCAGATGGGCATCATGCAAATATCGTGCCCAAGTGTTGTCCGGAATGTTGACACCCAGGTCGTCCATCCACTTCAATCTGCTAGGGGCAGAGGGGTCTGGTTGTGCGTCTCTCCAGGTCCGATAGAATTGGCCAATCAAGCTCCAAAGGGTAGGAGCCTTATGGATCTAAGATAACCAGATCCATTTGCGATCCACGCTGTACTGGGTGGACAGCTCATGGACAGCACTATGCAATTGAAAGTATATCCAAAAATCCTTGGAAGGGAGCTGAAATTTTACTTGCAGCTGCCGAAATGACAGGAGAACATTTGAGTCAGGTAGACACACAGATCTGGAATGCACAGTATGCCCCTAGATTCCCAAGTGCGCCAGTGCAGGGGTGCACCACCTACAGTGAGGAGCCTATTGCACCACAAAGGGACTCACCTATAGGGAGGATTCCAAGCCCTGCGAGACATATGAGAGTGGGACATTAGAGTACTCCAAGCTCGGTGAGACTCTAGCATGATTGGAGACAAGGACAGGCTGAGCTTGGTGTCTAGGGTAAGCAGCAAACCTAGGGTATTGCCCCTGGCTAAATTGGCCTCCAAACATACCCATGGTAGAGATCAGTATGTGCCAGGGACAAACCACCTGGAAGTGGAGGCAGCCAGGTAGGCTAGATGGTAGCCCTTAAACCACGGAAGTCCCATCCTCCCCGGGACCAGTGGGCCCTCAACTTGTGTTTGCTCCATCGTGGCATGTGTCCATCCCAGAGGAACTGGGCCATAAGATGATCCAGGGATGCAAATAATTTAGGAGAAAGGTGAATTGACA
This sequence comes from Neoceratodus forsteri, assembly GCA_016271365.2. NCBI lineage: Eukaryota > Metazoa > Chordata > Ceratodontiformes > Ceratodontidae > Neoceratodus > Neoceratodus forsteri. The sequence continues at coordinate 1,322,948,520 of CM028132.1, forward strand.
GGTTATTGTGAAGATACATAACCCATGGGAGCAGTAACATGCGAACTGTGGCAACTCTCCCAGGCAAAGAAAGTCGGAGTCTATGCCATCTGTCTATTTCTACGGCAAGTTGGGTCAAAAGGGGAGAGAAATTGGATGACTCCAGATCTGTCCACCTATACAGGGTAATGATCCTCAGATATGACAACCCCTTCGCTGCCCACGATAGTTCAGTGCTACTGAGGCAGTCTCTGGAGCAGGCTGCATTCAGCGGAGCTAGAATGTTTTTTTTCTGATTAGCACACAACCCTGATAGGGAGGCAAAATTCTGAAGTATAGAGAGTACTGCTGGAAGGGACTGCAGGGGATGGGAGAGAATGAGTAGAAGATCATCACTGTAAGAAGCCACAAGGTAGGAGGTACCACCTACATCCAAACCAGTGATTGACTTTGAAGCTGGGAGTGCCCGGACCAAAGGGTCCAGGGCCACCAGGAAGAGGGGGAGAGGAGACACCCTTGCCACATCCCTCTTTGCAGGGGGAAAGGTGCAGAGATAGTAGTGTTGGTTAGGATCCGAGCAACGGGTGAGTTATACTGGGTAGTGACCCACTAGCAGAATTGTGGGCCAAAGCCATACAACTGGAGTACGGCATGCAGGTAGTTCCACTGAATAGAATCGATGGCTTTAGTCAACTCAATGGTGAGTGCCATTATTGGGAGGGATGATCGAGATGCTACCCATTTGAGGTTGAACAGCAGCCTGGTGTTGTCCACTCCGGAGTTGCCCTTCATAAAGCCCACCTGTGCTGGGTGGATAATGGAGAGCAAGACCTCCAATAGCCTGGTGGCCAAGATCTTAGCTAAAATTTTCATGTCTACTAACAGAAGGGATATAGGGTGGTAGTTGGTGCAGTCCAGAGGATCATTAGATTTCTTCAGGAGGAGGGTAATGAGAATCTCTCTCATAGTCGGTGGGAGAGAACCAGCCTCATCAGCCTCCTGAAGGGCCAGAAGCGGAGGCCGAGCTATATGAGCTCCTAGCATGTGGTATAGCTCTACAGTCATGCCGTCAGGGCCAGGTGCTTTCCCGGATGCCATTTTGGACAGAGCCTGTGTTATTTCAGCCCCTGAAATCGGACCGTCCAAAGCAGCTACTTGTTTGGGGGTGAGAAACTGGAGGATCATAGCCCTGGCAAAAATGGTTCGGCCCTTGTTCTACCTGAGAGGGTGCTCAAGGAGACTGGAACTGGTACAGTGCTTCATACAAGGCTTGCATAGTGTCATTAATCTACTTAGACCCACAAACCACCCTACCTGATTTCTCATGAAGGGCATGGATGTGATAGGAGGATTGTTGTTTGTGTAGCCTAAAAGCCAGAAGTCTGCCACTTTTTCAACCCCATCCCAGTAGGCATGCTTGGACTGCAGGAAGAGCCACTCAGTCTTATTGTGAAGGATAGTGTTGATTTGGTACTTCAAACCCACAATCCGGTGACACAAGGAGTTATCTCTGGAGGGGGATTGAAGGGACTTAAAGTGGGCCTCCAGGTGGAAAGCTCAACTTGCAGGACTGCCAAAGTGGCCTTATTTTTAGAGGCTGAACAGGCAAAGATGAGACCCCAGAGCACGGCCTTGAAGTCTTCCCACAACGTACTATGAGAGACTTTGCTATCTGAATTTAAGGAAAAGTAATCCCGGGCTGTCTGAGCAACCATACTGCAGAATTCAGGGTCTTTAGGAAGTATGGGTTACATGGCCAGTGAGTGCCAGAGGTGGGTTGTTCAGGGGGAACATAGGTGGCCAGAATGGGAGCATGGTCTGAAATGAGAATACTCCCTATCGTAGTCTCCGAGATCCCCTGAGCTGCCACTACATTAGCCAGCAAGTAGTCCATAAGGCTGTGGGTAGAGTGTGCATGACGGTAAAACATATAATCCCTTCCTGTGGGACGATCATGCTTCCACACATCTGCTAGTCCCCATTCATCCTGCATATCTTGCAAGGTTGCCCTGGCTTTGGGGTTGGTGTAGGGGGAAAGCTGGAACTTATCGAGAAAGGTGTCCAGCACCAAGTTGTAATCACCACACAGAATAATTGGAATGGGCAGCCTGGATGGGATCAAAGAAGACAGGGCCTGGCTAATCACAGGGAAGAAGTTGGTGTGATCTATGTTAGGGGCGTATACATTGCCAACAATGAGGCAATCACCTGGGGGGGAGAGCTTGGCCAGAATCCACCTGCCTTGCTAGTCTTTTCTGGTGTCGTCCACTACCCAGGGAGAGGAACGGCGTATGAGGATGGCCACCCCTTTAGATTTAGATGTAGCAGAGCTGGCATGTACTGCTCCCACCCAGACTTTCTTCAGCCAGGGTACCGACCTGCTCAAGAGATGTATCTCCTGAAGCAAGGCAATATCGGTGTGAAGGGACCTGAGGTGCTGCAGTACTTTGGTTTGCTTTATGGGGTGATTGAGGCCTTTAATATTCCAGGAGATGAGGTGGACACCCGGAGGAGAGGGGCTCCCCATGGCTACCATCTCAACCCGAGGAAAAAACAAAGGTAAACAGTACTTACTCACACCAACGATCACTGCCACCAGTAGAGGGAGGGAGGAGCCTGCAGCTCAAATCCCACTCCAGGAAACTTCAAGGTATGAGCCCACAGTGCCAGAGATGGAGGGTAAAAAGTAGGTAGGAATAGAGGTGTAATACCACTCACCCAGAAGCACAGACATGAGCTGCAAAGTGAAGAACATGCAGAAATACATAAACCAGGGAGTCGGCTGGTGGATCTGTTGTCTCCTAGGCTCTGCATAGGTATCAGCTGGTGGGCCAGTGCCGTGGGGATTCGTAGTTGTGGGGTGCAGATAATTCAGGCAGTGTCCTGCATAAGGAGGGCCTCCAGGCTGTTGTTATCACCTGGAAAAATTGGAGTTCATCTGGAGGACTTGTCAACCAGCAAGTTATAAGAAAATAAACGGTCAGGTCTCTTAAATTTGTCTTTCATTCAAATAATTACTGTGGTGGGCAGTGAGAGTGCCTGCATTTATTTTGTTCACTTTGGACCCTCCAGGTAGTGAGAGTGCCAGGGAGTCTAAACTTTATTTAACATTGTTCATCTGTTTTATTTAATTGTAGCCTTTGGTTCAGAAATTGAAATCTGGATTTTGAACTGCTTGTTGGGAATGTGGAGCTGATGGAATATACCTTTATTAAAGGCCTCTGACAAGTCAGTTATAGTGCTTTTAGGACTTCTACTGACATTAAAGTTGCAGCCTTGTGGGAGGGGGCTGGGGGGTCCTAAAGTTCACTCCACAGTGGTGAGAGCACTGTGAGGGGTTAGGAAGTGACTGAAACAAGGGTTAATTTTGATTTAAAATAGGAGTGTATTTATTTGTAAGAGTTTTAAGAAGAATTAGATTAGGTGGGAGGGGGTGAGTGAGTGGGAGTGTGACTGAGTTAATACTGGTGTGTATGAGAGTATTTGTATTATGTGCTGGGGAGTTAGGAATACTTTCAGGCAGTACTCCCCCTCTAGATTAAGGGACCTCCAACATTTGATCATCCATCAGTCTCATTTGAAGTTTACTCTAGATGTCATGCCTTCAGCATCTTGAGGAGACGTGGGAGTGGAAGGAGTGGGGGGTTCTGGAACTCTTGAGGGAGATGGGAAAGGAGTGGACAGATTGGGACAGTGAGGACCAGGAGGCTCCCTGGGTGAAATGGACACAGGAGCGAGGTTATCCTTGCCTTGTGCCCATAACCAAGTGTTCTGACTTTGTCAGGCAGGAAGTGGGGCCACCCCTTGACCCCAATCTCTTTCCGGCAGTGTTAAGCAATGCCAGGTTAATTAAAAATAAGACCACAGTAGTTGCAGATCTTGTGGCATCTGCTGACCTGGCTTGTATCACCAAGACCTGGCTGGATGATAATGCTGTCCCCATTTTGGAGGCTGCTGTTCCAGCCAGTTTCTCAGTGATTCACCGCTCCGAGAGTGGACTGTCGGGGTGTGGGGGGGGGTTGCTGTCTGTTTTAGACAGGAACTGGGTCTCAGGGAGGTGCCAGTGGGAACGACAAACACCTTTGAGTGTATAGTGGGTGCAGGTGTAGGCTATAGGACCCTTCTCATCTACCATCTACCAGGTGATGGAAGGGAGTTCCTGAAGGAGGTTGCAGACTTCACCACCAAGGTGGTATTGGAATCCCCCAGATGATTGGTTCTTGGGGATTTCAATGCCTGGGTCGACAATGAACTCTTGATGGATTCGTTGGGCCTAACACGGGTTATTACCACTGCTACCCATGGGAAAGGGCACTCATTGGACTTGGTGATCCACCTGGGGATGGAGATCTCTGATGTGGAGGTGGAGACAGTCTGTTGGTCTGACCATCACGTCTTGAGATTCAGTTTTGCACCCCCCCAAAATAGGCTTGCACCAAAGGAGTTGGTACAGTACCATCCTTTGAGAGGAGTTACCTCAGAAGGCTAAATGACGGTACTGGACCTCTCGGGTTTTCCAGGGGATTGCACTGATTCAGGGCCTCTTGTGGCAGCTTATAATATGGCTGTTACTGAGGCCTTGGATATCATTGCTCCCGTTCATGTTCACCCTCTTACCATTCACCCAACTGCTCCTTGGTTTAACGAGGAACTCCATGAGTTGAAGAGGCAGGGGCGACAGTTGGAAAGGCACTGGCAGAAAACTCACCTGCAGGTGGACAGACTTAGATTGGTGGATCATTATTAGACCTATCAATCAGCAATTTCCTGTGAGAAGGCAGAGTTCCTGTTCAGGGAAGTTGCTATGGCAAAGAACAGGCCAGCCCAGCTCTTCTGGACTGTGGACAGACTGTGCAATCCAGCCTGTCTTCACTCTGGTCGAGCATTATCACAAGTGCAGTGTTAGGAGTTGGCGCAGTTCTTTGCTGATAAGGTGTCCACCATCAGGGATGAGATCAGCCAGTGCCTTCCCATTGAGCCTTATATTGATCATTCGGGTGGTACTAATACCTATCAGACCTGGTCCACCTTTAGGCAGCTGGTAGTCGTGGATATAGTGAGGATCATCCAGACTCTGTGACCTACCTACTGTAGTTTGGATCCGGGCCCTACACACCTACTAGTGGGGTGTTAGAAGTTATCAGCCCAGTCCATGCTGGGATAGTGGGGGTTTCATTGGAGAGAGGGATCTTGCCAGATCCCTTGAAGGAGGCAGTAGTACGCCCCCTTTTAAAAAAAAACTCCCTTGACCCCAACTGCCCAGCTAACTACAGACCAATCTCAAACTTGCCCTTTGTAGGGAAAGTTATTGAGAAGGTGATCACTCTGCAGCTGGAAGACCATTTAACTAACCACAGTATGTACAATCCTCTCCAGTCTGACTTCAGAAAAAGGCATAGCACCGAAACAGCCCTGGTACGGGTACTTAATGAGCTTCTGATGGTGAGAGATCGGAGAACCCATTCCATTTTGGTTCTTCTTGATCTCTAAGCAGCATTTGACCACGTGGATCATGGGGTGCTGCTCGAGCACCTGTGGTTCTTCTGTGGACTGAGAGGGGCAGTCCTCAGTTGGTTCTGGTCTTTCCTCAAGGGTAGATCCCAAAGAGTGGTATCAGGAATTTATTCCTCTGCACCTCATGGGCTACCCGGTGGGGTTCCACAGGGCTTGGTGCTGTCCCCCATGTTATTCGTGGAGTACATGCTTCCATTAGGCGACATTATAAGATGGTATGGGTTGAGTTTTCATTGCTATGCTGATGATTCTCAACTGTACATGTCTTTTGTGCCCGAACAGAGATTAGACTCTGGTGCGGTGTTTAGCAACTGCCTACAGGAGATTCAGAACTGGATGAGTGTTAGCTGGCTTTGGCTGAACTCAGGAAAAACAGAGGTATCGGTGGTAGACCCTGGTTATAGGACAACAGGGGCATGGGCTGGAAAACCCTCAGGATTAAATCTTGGCGGTACCCCACTTATTGCCTCGGTCCAGGTGCAAAACCTGGGCATGGTATTTGACAAAGGCCTTACCTTGAAGGTGCAGGTTTTGGCTGTAGTCAAATCTTCCTATTACCATCCAAGGATCATAGCCTGGGTGAATCACCTGGTCCCGCCCGAAGATCTTCCTACCTTGGTCCACACCTTTGTCATCAGTCATTTTGATTACTGTAATGCTGTCCACCTAGGGCTCCTGGGGGTAGGCATCCACTGCTTGCAGCTAGTGCAGAACGCGATGGCCAGGTTGTTTACTGGAACTTCTAGATTCAATCATATAATACCTGTGCTGCGTGAACTGCACTGGCTGCCTATACAGTGGCGGATTACCTTCAAGGTCATATTGCTGACCTATAAAGCCCTACACAATCAGGGACTCCACTACCTCAGAGAACTCCTATGTCCTTACTGCCCCACCCATTCACTCTGATCCTCTGGCGAGGGATTGCTAAAAATTCCAGGGTATCTCTAAAAACATCAGGAGGAAGATCATTTGCCTTTATGGCACCCACCCTGTGTAATTCTCTGCCTCACCAGATACGTGAGTGCCAGACTACAGAGGGTTTTAAAAACTGCTGAAGACCCATTTATTCAATCAAGCTTTCTCAGTAATTTATTAATCTGTACATTGTTATGTTTTTATCTGTTTTAAACTGTGATATCGTGTGTTTTTTTGTTGTATTGTAAAGGCACCCTGGACATTGGAAGGGCACCTTATACAAATAAAATATTGATTGATTGATTGATTGAACCAGTAGTGATAACTAATCTACCATAAAATGTCAGTACAACAGCACAGTATATAGTGGCAGGCCACAAAGAGCCCAAGCAGTAATATGTTAACACTAAAAGTAGGTTATAACATGAAGATCTAACAAGAAACTAGGAGAAAAAGTTGACACAAGCGTAAACGCGCTAAGGGTTTGGAGCTATAGTGAAAGAGGATGGCTGTGAAGAGCTATCCTCAGCTACGTGAACTCCAGAAGCCCAGAAAGGGGAGTAAAACAAGCCAACCATGCATGAGTCTTCCGGAGCTGGAGACACTCCCCAGGCTGGCACTGGGACAATGGGAGAGGAAGGCAAGGAAGGGGATGGGGGGAGAGAGGAAAACCTTGTAGGGAGGTTGGGCAGGTGCTGAGAGGGAGAGGATGGGGGTGCAGGTGAGGGAGTAGTTGGGTAACCAATCTGCCATGTAAAGTATAGGCCATCCAGCACAATATGATAGACTAGGAATAAGGGAGTGCAGCCCCCACAGAATATGCTAGTGCTAGGGCAAAACCCAGGCAGATTGACAGTGAGGTCCATCAGGGAGTACATAGTCACAGCCTCCAAAGGGACAGAGAGGACATGCTACAGGGACAAAGCCCCATCATGTGCCTGGGGGGGTCCTGCAACCTGACACTAGGACTATACCCAGGCAGGCATGCCCTATGGGGGCAAATCAAGACTTGGGATCACCCTGGGGCATTGGAGAGGGGCAGTAAGGGGCCGCTTCTAATCGCCAGCCCAAGTCATCTGTGAACTCCTGCTTGCTCCTGGGACTGTCCTGCTCGGCAGTACCAAGGTCTGCAGCCTGTGATTTGGCTGTGCCCCCATGGCCGGGGCTGCTTCTAATCACCAGCCCGACTCATCTGTAAACCTTTGCCTGCTCCTGTGGCTGTCCTGCTCAGCAGTACCAAGGTCTGCAGCCTGTGATTTGGCTGCGCAACCATGGCCGGGGCTGCTTCTAATTGCCAGCCCGACTCATCTGTGAACTCCTGCCTGCTCCTGGGGCTGTTCTGCTCGGCGGCACCAAGGCACATCCTGGGCTCCCTGGATTTTATGGCTTTTCACTTGATTGACCATTTCCTCTCATCTCCCTAGTGTCAATTGTACCCCGTAGTCTCTGGCTGTAGTACTATTGGCTGCTTCTTAGCCGACTTTTTTCAACTTCCGGAGGGCCCCTGCCTGCCAAATTTTCTGTCTCTGCTTCTAAAGATTTAACTCTGCTTCTAAAGATTTAATCTGTGCAAAATGTTTTAGTCCAGAAATGCAGTGCCTCTGTATAACTGTTGTAAACAGTTTAGCAAGCAGATAGCACTGTGTAATTTTAGTCCAGAAATGCAGTGCCTCTGTCTAACTGCAGCAACTGGTTTAGCAAGCAGAATAGTGCTGTGTACTTATACCTGATCTAGTGTTCTGTTTTAGCAGGGCATTTATTTTGGGTATTGAATATTGTTTGAAAATTACATTTTCTCTTGCCTCCTTCTCCTTGCCTTCTCTTCTCTATGCTCCATGCTCTCTCTCTCTCTCTAACCTCTCACTCCTAAACAGCTTTTTCCCAGCTGTATTTCCCCTTTACTCTACGCTCACTCTCTTTCTCTCTAAACCCTCACTCCTAATCAGCTTTTCTCTGCTCAAATTCTCCTCAGTGTTTCGAGCTAGCAGCCTGTGTTCTGATTTCTATTCCCTCTGCCTGGCCCTCTCCAGCGCATGCATATACACCCCCCCACCCCGCTCCAGCCACACTTTGTTCTGCTAATTTTCCTTTTAGCCATTGTTCCCTACTTCTCCTCTTTGTATAATATCCTTAGTGTGTAATCTAAAGTGGTGCCAGCAGTCTAGCACACCCCTCCTGGTCAGTGACCTCTGGTCCTTCTCTCCCTCCCACCTCCTGCTAATCCTTTTGTTCCCACTACCACCCCCCCCATCTTTCTGCCTATATTTACCTAACCTTTCCCTTTCTTCTCCCCAGGTCAGTAGCCTATGATTTGGCTGCACCCCCATGGCAGGGCCCCTTCTAATCACCAGCCCAACTCATCTGTGAACTCCTGCCTGCTCCTGGGACTGCCCTGCTCAGTGGCACCAAGGTACATCCCGGGCTCCCTGGATTTTATGGCTTTTCACTTGATTGGCCATTTCCTCTCATCTGCCTAGCGCCGACTGAACCTTGTAGCCTCTGGCTGTAGTGCTATTGGCTGCTTCTTAGCCAACTTTTTTCAACTTTGAGCAGGATCCTGACTGCTGAATTTTCTATCTCTGCTTCTAAAGATTTTCTTCTGCCATCCCGCCCCAAACCCGACGACTATTAAATGGAGTTAGGCTCTGCCCTGCTTATGCTCATTGGCTGACCTGCCTCTGTCTCCTCCCCCCTTGCCACTGTAACTGACTTTTTGCTTGCAAGTCCATCTCTTACAATATGTTTCTGTGCTTGATCACAATGTTTTCTGTTGTAAAATTACCTTTTCCACTCACTATTCTGCTCACTTTACTTTTCAATATTGCAGAATATCTACCCCTTAAGTGTACCACTCTTCAAAACGTGACTGTAGTTGAAAGCCTTCACTATCCTTCTGGCTGTGCTACTGGAAATTTCTTCAACTATATCATAGGTCCATGGCCCCGGCTTCTTACACGCCCATTGCCCAACTACTGGCATGCCCAGTGGAACGCTGGCCTTACCTACTCCCTCACTGGGACCACCTTGACCTGCACTCTGAGTAGAATAAAGGCCAAATGTAATAACTGCAGTGGACAAGTTTGGTGTCTCACCAAACTACAACGTGTACACCTCCTGAAGTTAACCCTATGTTACTGATGCTGTCAGGCAACATCCATCCAAACCTAGGTCCAAGTGTAACTACCCCAAGGAATCTGCCAACAAAGATGAGGTCCATCACACTAGCCACAATAAATATCTGTAGCCTACTAAATAAAATTGGCTTCCTTAAGATCTGGATAACCATGCACAATCCTGACATGCTATGTGTCGTGGAAACATGGCTATCTCCTAAAATCCCAGATAATGCAGTAGCCATTCCGAGCTATTCTATTTTTAGGCTAGACCGCACTACAAAGAAGGGCGGTGGTTGTGCAATTTTCCTAAAAAAATTCCATTCATGGGCTGGTTAAGCCTCTGATTGATCTCTGTTGCTCTACACAGGCTTTAGGGGTTAAAGTACTCCTGGGGGCACACAACAAATCCCTCACTATAATCACAACCTACATACCTCCTAAGGACCCGGCCCCTGGCCTACTTAAGTTGCTGGACTACCTCTGTGCACAAAAACACCTCCCTGAATTGATTTTAATGGGTGATTTCAATCTAAACTGGCCGTCTGGGGCTAGTGGTATCATTAAGGACACATTGGCATCACTGCACCATATGCAACTTGTAAACTCGCCTACCAGAATAAACTATAAAACAGGGACCAGTACCACCATAGACTGGATTGTCTCTAATCGCCATGATCACATCTCAGATGTTACAATTCACCCTGATTCTGTCAGTGACAACTCCCCTATCACCTGCAGCTGGTCAAATAAATTAAATTCCCCCCCACCACATACCATCTACAACCACGTACTGAAATGTGAGCATCTGGTTCTCCTAAAAAAACAGCTTCGCTCCCAAGACTGGTCCTTCCTGGATACAGCTGATAATATCAACACCGCATTTCAACACTTCGTCTGTGTTTTCAATACAGTCTGCAATATCCACACCCCACTTAAGAAACTGAAAGTTCAAGGTACGGTTAATTCATAGTTCACTCTCAAAATAGTAAACAGGATGAAGCTAAGGGACCATCTTTGGCAACTGGCTAAATCAACATTTAAGCAAAAGGATCTGCAGGCCTACAAAACTGCCATAAATGCCTGCACTAGGGAAATCAGACAAGCAAAAAGTAGGCTCCACAGAGAGCTACTCTCTAACTCCTGGGGTGACAGTAGGAGTTTCTGGGCTAATATGAAAGACATCACAGGCAAAGAACACAAGACCACACCAGCAATACTATTGGAGGATGGCAATCCCATCACTGATCCACTCCAAATCATAAATACCTTCAACACAGCTTTCACAAATCTGTTGTGTGTCCTCCCGAAAGATTTCTTCGATGATGCTCCCAAGTCATCAGCAGGAGTCACTGAAACAAATCATCCTGAACATCCACCTTTCTACTTCAAAAGGGTTTCCCAGTCCCTAGTCTGAAAGTTCCTGAAAAAAGTCCTGGGCAAATCCAGACATAGTGGGGACTCACTTGATCTCAAACAACTTGCACTTAATCTTGAAGAAGTGCTCTTACCAGTTAGCAAGATTCTAAACATATCACTTTCCCTTTCACAATACACAGAATTCGGAAATCTGTGTTGGTCACCCCTGTGCATAAATCCGGGGATCCTACACAGCACTCTAACTACAGACCAATATCAATACTCCCCCTGCTATCAAAAGTCCTTGAACGTATAGTTTCCAATCAAATGGCTGATTACCTTGAAAAGTATAACCTACAATGTCCCCAGCAACATGGCTTCAGGAAAAAACACAGCACCACCATAGCTCTGCTAGAATTTATCAGCTGCATACATAAGTTCTTCAACAATAACAAGATTGTTGGAGCTGCATTTACTGACCTTACGGAAGCCTTTGACACTGTGAATCACAACCTGCTTCTTACTCAACTTGCCACAATTGGTGTCTCACAAAACACACTGAAATGGTTTGCAAGCTACCTTGCTGATAGGTCGCAGCAGGTGAAAATATCTATTATAGTCTCTGAACTACAATCTGTCCAATCTGGAGTCCCTCAAGGGTCCATCCTTGGCCCTCTCCAGTTTCATATCTTCCTTAACAACCTACCCCAACCCTGTCAACTCAGGACACTCCTTTACACAGACAATGCCATCATCTACACAAACAATACTGATCCCACTTCGCTCGAGGATAATCTTCAAACAGGTTTCCTTAAAGTTGAAAAATGGTTCCATATGCACAAATTTGTCCTGAGCTACAAAAAAAACAAAGCTTCTGCTGTTTCCTCCCCCAGACATAAGCACAGGTAGCATGCTTTGTCAGTCAAAAACAACCTTGGAGCCTCCCTTGAACAAGTTCAACAATTTAAATATCTTGAAATAATCTTAGACAGCTGTCTCTCCTATGTGTCACACATTGAGACCATTGCCAAGTCTGTGAATGCGAAATTAGGCCTGCTATTTAGGCATAAAAAGAATCTAACCTAGGAAGCACTTAGACTTGCGATCAACAGTTCAGTAGTATCCACCACTGACTACGGCCTGGTAATATATGGAGCAGCCACCCCCACATCTCTAAAAAGGCTGAACATAACACTGAGCTTGTAGGCTCATCACGAATGCAGACCACCTCACTCACACATGTGATCTTTATGCAGAAACTGTGTGACTCAATCTCCAAGGATGGATCAAATATCACTTGTGTATACTAGCAAAAAAAGCATTCAGTAGATATCTACCTACTGGAACATCTAGCCTTCTACCCAGATTCCTCAAGGTCTGCCATACCTGGGCCTCGGACTCTGAGCTTCTACTTGTACCTAGGTTCTGAACTACACAGTGCCAATGGTCTTTCCTTTACAGAGCCTCCATCTGGCTAAATGGCCTTAGCCTCGATCTAACTAGCCTAACAGGGATGTCCAAGTTTAAACGCCTTCTGCGCCAACCCATCCTGCTACAGAGCACCTCTGATTGCCTAAATTGAGTACAGCCTTGCCTACTTAAAACCTAACCATTTCCTTTTCAACCCTCTTGGCCAACAGCTCTGACTTTTCTCCTTTGGCTTATGTCTTCTTATCCTTCCCTACCTTTTAAGTCTCACCCGCTCCCCTTCCATGTCCTATCTTTTGACAAAGCCTCTGGGCTGCTACGCTCCTTACCCCGTTTTCATCCCCCCCAACCTCCTGCCCCTACTTCCCTTCCACTCCTTATTAGTTAATCACATTTGCATTATAATCTTATCCGTGAATGTATTTACAATTTTTGGTTCTTTGCTGTTTTTGTGGTTATCTGTGAATGTACATTTTGCCTTCCTTTGTCTGTTTGTGCTACCCTCCCACTCTTTGACATGGAACCTGTGTAAATGAGCTGTACTGTGCTCAAAGGTACTGTTAATCCAAGAATAAATAAATAAATAAATTAATAAAATTCAGTAGGGTTGGAGTCAACACTCAGTCACCCCCACCCACAGAGAATCCCTCCAAATAATTTGGGAGGGAGCAATAACCGAGCGGTGAAAGGCACCATCCAGAAAACATAAAACCTCATAATCTTGAACCAGCTGCCCCCACCAGTAGAGTAAAAGACAAGAGAAAGAGAAACTTAAGTCCAAAACGGTTAACTTGGGGGTCCTTCGGCCTGCCCAGGTGGCCTCCGGGGGCTTCCACAGGAGAAGACAACCTCAGGGCAGCAGCTGCTGTGTAGCTGAGAGGACCTGGCCTAAATAGGACAGACAAATCCACAGCCTCCAAAAGTGAAGCGTCGAGGACATTTGCCCAGTCTGATGGCAAAGCAACGTCCATAGCCAGGGAATCAGCCAAAACATCAGTCAACAGGGCCAGGGTAGCATCATCATCCTCTCTGGAAAATTTGTCAGGAGGTGTGCTGCGCCTAAGATCTGAAGTCGGAGAGCCACCACCCCTGGCACATTAGCGGGGCTTACGGGAAGAAGCAGGCAGGCGTTGGGATAGCTGCAGGAAGCTGGTGGCAGTAGCAGGTATAGCAGGCTTACGGACAGTGTGAATCTTGGCAGCCAGCCCAGACACCATAGGGGGACTCAAAGCAGGTGGAGCTGGTCGTGGAGCTAATCTGTTCCCTGGAGAACATTGCCCCATATTAGAGTTCCTTGGGAGAGGCAAAGTTTTGCCTAACTCCCAGAGCCTCCTGGGACTTGTGGTCAGAATGGGAAGGTTAGACCAAAACTTGCTAAGCCAATGCTCCACTTCACTGGGATGCTCCATGAGTATTACACTACTGTCCTTGGAGATCAGCAACTTGGTGGGTCCTTTAAACTTAAACCTGAAGTCATGTTGATAGAGACATTTTTTCGAGGGTCCAAAAGCTCGCCTTCTGGCTGCAGTTTCCTGAGCAAAGTCCTGGTTAAAAAGAAATTGAAGCCCCTGCCATTTAACTTCTCCCAAATCCCTGGCTGCTCGCAGAATTCTTTCCTTGGTGGAAAACTGGAGAAAATAGGCTACTGTTGGCCTCAGAGACTGAGTGTTAGTGTTCTTTTTACCAGTCACTCGATGAGCCCTTTGAACATCCACTGGGCCCCTCCAGCATTCCCTCAGCATCACCAGGATAGATTCATTAAGAAAACGCTCCATGGATGGCCCCTCAGCGCCTTCAGGTAGTCCAATAATATGCAAATTATTGCATCATCCCCTGTTCTCTTGGTATTCAATTCTGGACCACAGAATGGCTAGCTGCTCCTCTTGTGATTGAACTCGGTGCCAGAGCTTCCCTTGTCGCTCCTCGCAGGAGTCCAACCACTGTTCAGTGACATTCATTTTGTCCTGCAGCTGCCTGACTTCAGCAACCGTACCAGAGAGGGAGAGGGAGAGGGAGAGGCTGATATCATTGACCCTGGTAAGAAGGGTCTCCAGCATATGGGTGATGTGCTGAAGGGAGTCCCAGATGGAGGTTACCAGAGGGGAGGGTGGGGTCCCAGGCAGTGGCTGAGTGGAGGGGTCTTGAGCAACCATCCCCCCTAAATAGGTATCCTTAACAAGTATCTGCAGTCCCAGTGCTGGAAAGCCCCGAACAATTGTGACTGAGTAATTAAATCACCGAGGCTCAGCAATGCAGGAACGAGGAACACAGGATGTGGTTACTGGAAGAGGGCCTGTGCAGCCCAACAGCTGCAGCATGGGTCAGAAGATGCCGGTGCTACAACAGCTGCAAATCACATTGGAATCAGCTACTACTGGTGCCGCATGGTAGATATGAGGTCACCCATACATAGGAGGGACTTTAGGAGTTTCGGTGTCCCGGGAACACGGCACCTAAACAGGGATTACACCCAGCATGGAGAGAGCTTGAGAATTAATTGGCCATCATGTCAGTGGCCAAGCCATGCACCCTAAATGAATTACTGCTGAGAATGTAATGGTAGGTAAAATGTTGTCAGCTTCACTAACACTGACACAACACTGCATGAACAAGATGGAGCAAACATCTGTTGCCCAGATTAACTTAGAGGTATGGCAACTGTCAGCAGTAGTTGGTACTGTTTGAAATTTCTCAGCGCCTAATATATTTCAGTGTAGCAAAACTGTAAGTGCATCCCTCACATCTGAGGACTCTGGTAAGTCACTTTCCTAAATGGAAAAATCACATTCAGAGGGTGCACAAGCAAAGGATTCAACTACTAATAGCCCCAAATCCTCAGGAAAAAAATGTCTGAATCACAACCTTCTATCTCTAAAGGGTGCTATAATTTGAAGCCAAGTGAACAAATCTCCCTAGACACCATGCCAACTTAACCCTCTAATCTGCCACAAGCTAATCAGCCTTTTTATGTTTGCTTGTGCAAGCAGCACACAAGAAACATATTGAGATAAAAGAGCATTGCAGAAGTGTGGCAGTGTTGTGGCCAATGCAGTGGATGCTTTAATGGGTGTATCCCTTGGCCGCCAATTAATGCTGAAGCTGCAGATGTTGACAGTTTAGAGCAAGCGCCATACTTGAAAGAAATTTGCAGCTGCAATCAAGGGCAATTTCATCATTGCAGCATCAGTTCCCCCCTCCCTTCAAAACAGACAAGCAGCAGGACAACAAATTTAAATGTTAGCTCCCTCCCACTGCTGCTGCCCACTCTGCACCCTCCATTCCCCATTGCACTGACATATAATGTAACTCTCCAGCTCCCTCCCACTGTTGCTTCCCACCCCCTACCCTCCATTCTCCATCCTCTGCAGATATCGGGGTGCTCAATCCCCATGTCAGCATGTAGCCACCCTTCCCCCATTAACGTGGCACATTAGGAGCCCACTCTAGTGTTAAAAAAAATACTTTGATGCTTCGGACGCCGGGATGTCCACATCCGCTGTTTGATGCACAGCCCCTCCAAAGCCTTTATATTCTCAGCTGACCTCAGGGTGCCCAATCCCCCAGTTGGCATTGACCCCCCTGGCAGTACTCTGGCACACTGAGAGTCCACTCCAGTGTGCCAAAATCTGATTTGTTAATATTTCAAATGTGAAAAGGAAAACAGTCCTCTGTCATTTGTTTTTTAAACCTGAAAAAAAAAGGTCCCTCGTCATTCCCACAAGCCCTCTCCTCCAATCTGCACCCTACCTCTGTGCACCCCACCTCCCTGTGCCCCCCTCACCAATACTTACCTCCGGAGGTTGGGAGCAGTGGTCTTCTGTGGACCAGGAACATGTCTGCACTCTTCAAAGACCAACCGGAAACTGAAGAAATTACAGTAAGCCCTATAATGGCAGTCAATGGGGGGTTTCAACTTAGGTTGATATTTCAGCCAATTTCTGGAGTTTTGGTCCCAACTTTTCAACATGGGGTTCTTGGGACCCCACCTCATGAACACTGGCACTGTCATTTTGTTTCTCAGTCCAGAAAGGTGATTTCACAGTCACTGCGTGAAATCACCTTTTGGGACCAATTAATGAAATAGTGCCACTGTTCATGAGGTGGGGTCCCATAAAGCCTTTGTTGCAAATTTGGCAAAAAAACTCTAAAATATTATAACGTTATGAGCGTTCATTGCGCAACCTCTATGTAGGTATGTAACTTCATCAATTTTTAATATTTTCACTCCAAATTTCCAACATTGCCATTTTTTCACACACCCTTATGAACAGTACATCTGTCATTTTTTGCATCCCTTCCAAAATGTGTTTTTGCACCTGTGGTGCAGAATGGCATGGTCACCGTGCAAAATCAACTTTCAGGACAGATTAATGAAATCACAGCACCACTATTTATGATAGGAGGTCCCTAAAAGGCCATGTTGAAAATTTGGTGAAAACATTCCAAAAAATGACTGCGGTACGAGTGTGTGCAGCACAGTTTCTATGCGCACTTGAAACTTTGCAAATTTTCATATTTTCAATCCAGATTTTCAACATTGCCATTTTTCACACCTCCTCATGAACAGTACAGCTGTCCTTTTTCACATCCTGCCCAAAATGTGTTTTTGCACCTGTGGCACTGAATTGCACAATCCTGTATGAAATCACCTTTTGCAATTGAGTAGCCAAATGATACTGCCACTGTTCATGAGGTGGGGTCCCAAAATGCCCATGTTGAAAATTTGGAGTGAAAATATCAACAAACTCCTGGGGCATTACAGTATCCAACCTTAAAGTCCACCCTGTTCAGACTGACAGGCATCAGTGGGTGTGACTTGGGGTCATTGGCTGTAATGCTCACGCCTTTCCACCCCCACCCCCACCCCACCCTGCAGCCACTGACAGGAATTGAGTTTGCCTTGGGGTCTTCAACCCTAACATTCACCCCATTCCCCTATACTGCACCCATCTCAGCTTATTTCCTTATGGAATAGGGTGAGCATAAGAGCTGAAGACCTCAAAGCATACTGCAACACCTGCCAGTGTCTGCAGGGTGGGGTGAGGTGGAATGGCAGGTGTATTATGGCTGACAACCCAAAGGCACACCTCCAATGCCTGTCAGTCTCTGCAGGGTAGGGATGGGGGTTGGTGTTATTTCAATACTTCATTGCCATTCCTATTAGGCATCTCTCTGCCTCCTGCACTACCAATGCCAATATCAGCAAGCAAACATTCGGCATTGATAAATGCTTGTTGAGAATGACATACTACAGACAGGCAGAGGCAACACATGCTGAATTGTTTACAGATTTACCCACCTCTCCAGTCAATCCTGCATTTACATTTTCAGATCTATTAAGACAAGAGCTGAACCTACCCAGCATAGGAATGCCATACTCCTCAGGTACCTTGGAAGCCAGTTGACCAGTACATGAGAAAACATGTAATCTTGGGAGGGGATAGGAACTGTAGCCTGGATACTAAGATTCAAGGAGAAATGGAAAAAAATCTATTGTGACTCCCAAGCTTTAAAACAAATTACCACAGGGCAAACATGCAGGATGTTTTTAGAAAACTCAGAAAGGATTCAGGTTATACACATAACAGACATACCTTTGTTATATTGATAAATTATGTTTTTACATCTACATTTTTAACACCAAAGAAAATGGAATTGAAACCTATAGAATTTTCAAACCACCCTATTACAATAAGTATACTTAGTTTGGAAACTGTACCACCCACATTTTTTCACAGGCACAACAGTGAAAATTAAATTGATCATTATTAGAACAAGCAGATCTCAAAAAACAGGTTGAACAACTATGAGGGAGCCAGACAATTAACAGCATGCTTTTATGATAATATGTGGGATTGGTGGCAAGACACAAAAAATACCTAAAACAACTATTTATGAAAATGGGATGTCATAAAGCAAATTTAGAACTTATAAAATACCTAGGATTTAGAAACCAGTTATATAGACTAATGTAATTTTCCCCTAAAGAATAAGTAAGGTATAAAGCACAGATAGCACAAGTTAAAAAATGGATATATGCACACAAATACAGCAGAGCTAGAACATTGGAAGAAGAGATAAGGTTTGGAACCATGAAACAGCCAGCCTCAGACCCCTATATGACATGTAAACAAAGAATAGATGCAACACTAATGACAGGCTTATACAAACAGAACTGCAGTAAAGCCTCAACAGATATTGATAAGTTATGAGTAGCACAGAAGTCATTACAAGCTTCCTTTTCTAACACAGATGATGTACAAGATGGCTTACACAAGTTTTTAACAGTACCAGTGCCACAACTGGCAAATGAAGATCAGGCCCAATTAGACCAACCTATTACACAGGAAGAGATTTATAATACGATTAAATTACTAAAAACAGGAACGTCACCAGGTATGAATGGCCTGACAAATGAGTTTTATAAAATATTAACACAAGAAATGAGTCTTATTAGTACCAGTGTACAACTCTAACTTGGAAGGAAATACAGAATACCCTGAATTTGGGAAAGCAGTTATTTCATACATCTACAGAAAAGGGGATACACATGATATAGCAAACTGGAGACCGATAAGCATATTAAACATGGACTATAAGATTTTATCTAAATTATTGTGTCAAAGGTTGCAACCTGTTACAGAAAGCCTGATAGATACTGCCCAAACCTGTGTGGGTCCCCATAGAAATATTCAGCATAATCTACTACTCTTAAGAGAAATTTTTGAGTATAATAAGAAGCAGAAAATTACAGGATATATTTTGGCTTTGGATCAATCCCAGGCCTTTGATAGAGTGGGACATTAGTATCTTAAACAAATTCTTCTGACCTATAGCATACCTGAAACAATGGTTTGGTGGGTTGAGAAACTATATAATGGAGCCAGCTTAATACCATCGGTAAATGGGAATCTAGGAGAACCACTAGCCCTAAAAAGAGGAGTTCAGCAGGGGTGCCCTCTAAGCCCCCTACCCTATACAATCACTTTAGATCCTTTGATATGACAAATAAAGTGGACTAATCAAATATAGAATTAACCCCCATAACATTTTAAGTCAGGAAAAAATAACTGCATATGCAGATGATGTTTGCATTTTTGTGGAAAATATAATATCTGGTGAAATTGCAATACAAGTGTGTAAGGATTTTTCCAAGGTATCTGGGGCAGTACTAAACCTAGACACAAGTGTGAGTTTCCCATTAGGAAATATACCAGATAGCCCAGACACATTGCAGGGATAACAATATCCAGCATTCCACCAAAAAAATTGGGCATATGGTTTGGAAATGGGGATTTGTCATCATTAAATTGGGAAAAAAATTAGAGACTTACGAAAATAAAGTACAGATATAGAAAAATTGGAAGTTAGCAAATAAAGAAAAGAATTATGATAATAAAGAAATTCTTGCTGCCAATTTTCACTTATTTAAGTACAGTATATGCTCCACCAACATACCTGGAAACAAGAATACAAGCATTTTTTTCCAGCTGTTATGAGGAGCTGTATCAACCCAGTTAAAAGAGATATCATGTATCTATCGCACAAGGAGGGTGGACTAAATGTGGTACACCCAATAGTCTTTTATTGTTCCTTTCTGATCACTAAAACCATTGTTTGGGGATGGGATGCCACCCAATATAACTGGCAAAAATGGATACAGTATGGTTTAAGTAAGTATATGACAAAATGGGAACATGAGGCACCAACAATTCTATGACATACCAGAGTATGCAGTAGCATCATTGAAAAAAATAAGACAATGGAAGGTGGGAAAACATACATTACAGGCTTTAGGGAGAGAACAACTATAACCATGTTGTATATGATGTAAGCAAAGTCATTTTGATATTTCCAGAGTGCACTCCTTCAAAGATGCCACAAGCTGTGGCAGCATTAAATGATAAGAGGATACCACAACATATGTACCTGGGACATTATGTGGTTATGTTGTATGGGTGAAATAGGAGTAAGAGGAAATTTGAAGCACACATCAATACAAGAAAAGTTTTGCCCAAGATTTACATGTAGTAACATTGAGGAAACAACTAGTCATTTTTGTTTCTAACATGTCCACACAGTGCACAGTTCTGTGCTGATTTAGCTACCAGATGGCACTGGCCTTTCTTATCTAGAATAACATACAACACACTGATCTTAGAAAACTATTCTGGGATATGGAGAAATGTCCACATTAGTAAACTAAATGTGATGTGTGCAATACTAACATTTTATTTATGGCAAGCAAGGTGCCAGTTTTTACTGCAGCAGATACAACAGCAAAATATAGTGGTGATGAATTAGATAGAGCAGGCAATAGTGAAAGTAAAGGATCTTGACAAAACTAGATATTATCCAGGAAAAGTAATACACTTATGGAAGAATTTAGAGAATCTATATTTAATCCAGAAGTAAGACAAGGATCAGACTTTAAAGAATGGATGCAATCCCGGGTTGATTTCTCATGAGAAATGTCAAGAACAATAATGAGGGAATGCATTAAGGAAATTACATGAATGTATAATGTGATGTTTATATGAATGATTTCTTTTGACATGATGTAATGTTTAATTTTTTTTCTCTAATAAAATTACCTTACTCTTGCTGTAGGGGGAACCCTTGTCTGTCTAAGGTGAGGTGCCAGGATGTCCAGTCCTGAGGGGATCATGGAGGGTATGGATGTGCAAGAGGCTGAGGAATGCATCTCCTCCCTTGTCTCACAGCAACTGGAGACCAAGTCTGTTATGGAAACTGATGAAAATGACATGGGCAGTGGAGCTGCAGGAGTAGTATTGCAAAAGGAGTCAGTTATTAAAATTATGGACATGCTGCTGAAGGATGGTATGCTGATGGACATAATGGAGTTTGCAGCTAAAACAAAGGAATAGTATGATAAGCTTCGAACAGAGGATGTAAAATATAAAGAGAGATGACCACAATTGCAGGATTAAATTTAGAGCATGGCACGAGTTCATTTACAGTCAGAGTTGCAGCCGGCATTTGACAACCAGGCCTTGTTGACAACTCATGATGCAGTAGCATCAATGGAGGAAGCCATTGAATGGAACTTAGCAGTTGCTGTTTGTAGTCCCGTATCTGAGGAGCATAATTTGTGAATGCCAATGTGCTGCTCAGGAAAATGTTTTGTTAGGTGTAGCCTTGAAAGGAAAGGCACTCGAAAGCTGTGACATACTTGGCCTAGGACGGGCTTCACCATGCCTGGAGACGGAGCTCCTGGAATGCCTGGTTTGTATGGATGGTCACGCAGCTGTGCAGGAATCTAAACATCCAATCCTTCCAAAGACTGCCCATGCTGCAGATGTGTGTAAGCCTGGGGGCTCTCTGCCTGTACCTAAAATGAAGATATTTGTAGAGAACACTTTGGCTGTACCTGTGGCAGAAATAGAAGGCAAAGTCTGTGCAAGTCATATTAGGATCCCTGTAGACATGCCTGAGTGGTTAAAAGCTGCCTCGGAGAAAGCAGGATGGATTAGGACTGCGGATGGCAATGGCTGGGACTCTAATTTTCCAAGTACTTCTGCCGCATGTGAATTGTAGACTGTTACTGGGGAGGCCAACTCAGTGGAACACAACTCTCAAGTACTGCCCTTGGACTCCCAGGTACCACCAGGTAGAGTTGTGTGAAATTGGAAAATTTCGCCTAGCGAAATATTTCATGTAATTACCACATTACACAAACTTTTTCACGTAGACGAAACATAATTTCGCCTTGGATGGCGATTTCACGTCATGCAAAATTTCACCAGATTTCACCAATTTTGCCAATGTTTTTCAATTTCACCTGCAAATTTAAAATGCATCATCAGTAAATAGCTGAAATATCACACACAGGCTGTTTCCTGCACAGTATTTTGTCTGTTGAGTCAGAGAACAGTTCAATGTGGTGCATCACAGCCAATAAACCCTTCAAAAACCTCTTTATTTGTTATTCTGAGAGCTAATTGCTTCCAAAATCTAAACTGTGTTCCTAGTGCTGCTAGTTAACATTTTTTTGTTTTGGTATCTTTGAATAATACTTAGTTAAACTTAGGTAGTGTTTTACAATTTCTCTGTGTATGTGTCTGTGAGAGAGCTGAGTGGGAGAGGGTCGACCATGTGGTGTCTTGTGGTGTTTGTGTGTGTGTGTGTGTGTGTGTGTGTGTGTGTGTGCGCACATGCGTGTGTGTGTGAAAGCAGAGCAGACTAGTTCCTAATATTTGACAGATTTCTCACAAGTTTTGAGTGAGTTTCTGTTATTTCTTTTAAGTCTTTTTTTAGTAATTTTATCTTAACAGTTACTCATTCTGAGTAGTTCTGTTCCTGTTTCCCTTTGTTTAATCACTTTTCTGCTATATTTTTGTATTGGAAACCATTGTAAACAGGCAGAAAACAACAGCTTTCGGTCCTGGTGGTGAATGTGAACCATCTAACAGCATGACTGACACCAGATTTCTGTCTCAATTTACTGTAACATTTTGGGGGAAACATTTCTGAACTTCTGGGGCATGATAGGCAATGGCAGCACCAAGATTAGGCCTGAAAACTGTTGTAAATGGCTCAGAAAACATCAGATTTTGATCCTGTTGGTATATGTAAACTATATAACAGCATGAATGACACCCGATTTCTATCTCAATGTACTGCAACATTTTTTGGGAAACATTTCTGAACTTCTGGGGCATGTTCGGCAGTGGCAGCACCAAGATAAGGCCTGAAAACCATTGTAAACAGTGCAGAAAACAGCAGATTTCGGTCCTGGTGGTGGACGTGAACCATGTAACAGCATAACTGACACCAGATTTCTGTCTCAGTTTACTTTAATATTTTTGGGGAAACATTTCTGGACTTCTGGGGCATGTTCAGCAGTGACAGAACCAGATGTGTAGTAACTGACGCAAACATCACATAGCATTGCGAAACAATATTTTTAAAAGGCACAATACTTGACTTTTGTGGATAGGAGGAGGAAACATGTTAAGGAGCAGGTGAAGCCTTCAGCATAACTTTCACAAAACATACCATTGACCAACAGTTCAGTTGCCTTCCACATATATGGAGTTTTCAAAGGAAAGGCTGACACCTGTAAAAGGCTATCAACCATCAGGGCCCTATGCACAGAGTCTGAATTTTTTTAATTCAAATACCTTGTGTGAGTTGCTTTAACTCAAAGTAAGAATTACTCAGTAAAGCACATATCCATAAAGTGCTCTTTCTTTATTCCAGTGTGGCAAGTAAACAATATAAAAAATGCTCCCATATAGCTAAGTTAAAAAAGCCCACTCCCTCAAGGCACCATACTTCATGATACATCAAAGGTTATGTCACACTTGACATGTTTCACACATGTGTGCTTTCCCACACATAAAGCACGCATGTGAAAAACTTGTGTATCAGGTGTAACATAACCGGTAACACATAATGAATGATGATGCCTTGAGTGCGCGGGTGTTTTTGTCTTAGTTACATGGAAGCACTTTTTACGTTGTTTACTTGCCACACTCAAATTAAGAATATGCAGTTTATGAACATGTGCTGTGGTGAGTACTTCTAACTTTGAAATGAAGCAACTCACATGAGGTATTTGAATTCCAAAAAATACGCATTCGGTGCACAAGGCTCAGACGGCTGACAGCCTTTGGCAGGAGCCAGCCTTTAATTTGCTAACTCCATATATATGGAATGCAACTGCATTACATATCATTAAGCTGTTAAAAAGTAATCTTGTAGGTGTAGCTCTCTCTAATAAGTAACACACACCACAAATAATAAGGAAATAAGGTGTTTATTAGGGGAAGGGTACAGTACACCAACACGGTACAGAATAAGTAAGACAAATGACAGGCAGGATCAGGAGGACAAGGGTAATACAACAATGAATGGGGAGAAGCACTAGCGAGAGAGAACAAAAAAAGGGACTGAATTATACAGGGAGCATAAGACAGTAACAAACAACAGCAATGGTCAAACAAATTATTTTACATACAAAATAAACAAACAAGAGGACTTAAGGATGTAGATTAAAGAGGACAGAACAAATTTTTTTTTTTTTTTATTTTTTCTGGGGGGGTGACATACAAACAACAGAATAAAGGATAGAAAAATGAAAACAAAACAAACAAATTAATTTGTGCTGCACATTAACTGCCAGGGGCCACCATGCAGTTCAGACAGGATGCCCATGATTTTGTTGACATCACCCTGGAGATTAGGAATCTCCCCCTGGGCATCATTAAATTCCTTTCTGAAATCTGTTGAAGCTGGTGGACTTCTGACAGGACAGCTGATAAGTCCACATGTGTCACTGCTGGTGGGGCGGGGGCTGCCTGTGCTGCTGCTGCTGCTGGCTCTGGATGGGGGATCCTGGTGTGGTCTTGATGCTACTGCAGACTGCTGCTGTTGTCTGGTCTGGCAAGCCTGGCAAGGACACTTAACAGGTCCAGCCATGCCTCTTTCCTGCTCAGCCCCTTCAAAGCTCACACACACACTGCTCCCCACAGCTGCAATTGATGCTGCCACCACCTCCTGCAGTTTGAGGTCCATTGAAGCAGGTCATGGTGCAGCATGTGGCTCCACTGGCAGCTTGTCCTGAAGTGGGAACCAGACTTATCGCAATACAAGTCCTGCCCACATAGATTGTGGGAGACCACTGGGTCACCTGTTGAACTTGCATAAAAAATCTCCCAGGAAGGAGAACTTCAGGGATGACAGGGCCATGGGGGCGGGCAGATGATGCCCCAGGCACTGATTCCTCCTGCTTCCTGGGAGGTGGCATGGTCTCCTGCTGCTGGGGTGGAGGAACAGTATCCTGGTGCTGGGGAAGGGGCACTGTCTCCTGCTGCTGCTGCTGCAGTGGATGGGCCACAGTTGCCTCCTGCTGCTGGAGAGTGGACACAGTTGTTTGCTGCTGGGTGCTGATACTGGCACCAACAGCTTCCTACTGCTGTGGCCTTTCATTTTTAATGGACATCTGAAATGCGTGCCTGTCAAGGCAGTGTACAGGTGCCCCATTGCCTCTACCCTTTTCCATTATGCCCACCACCACCAATACAAACAAAACCAAAAGAAAAAAGAAACAGAGACAGAGACTCAGAGAGAGAGCTGGGGGGATCTCATACACACACACACACACACACACACACACACACACACACACATATACATACACAAAATCCACAGGTACTAAAATACAAAATAGGACAAAGACAAACAAGAAAAAGTTAAAAAAATAGCACAAACTAAGGAATTTATGTATCAAGAGAGTAACATGATGCTCTGAACCTGATGGCAGCTCTCTTCCAGTGCTCCTGTACCTCACCAAAGAAAATTTATCTTTTACTTCAGTAAAAGTACTTTTTTAACAAAAATAACTAGCTGTAGCAGCATAGAAGGCATCGGAGAATTACCTCAGATCATAGCTTGGCAGGAGCAGCAGAAACAGAAACAGCATCATGTCTGATATGGAGATGCATCAGGCTGCTTCCAAACACACCCCGCTGTGGGCACCTGACAAACAGGCCAAACTCTCCAAGGCCCAGTCATCGAGCTCTGGCCACTTCTCTACTCCTACAGTGGTACCTTCTTCCCTAACAGAAGATTGGCTCTTACAGGTACTGGAACCCCTAACAACTGCAATTCAAGAGCTCACCCCTGAAGTAAAAACTGTCCGGGCAGACCTGGGGGACCTAGGCAGATGGATGGGAGACATGGAGGCTGGGGCCATTTCACTGGAAACCTGGAGAGATAGGGCAGAATCAGATTCCTCAGCTATGCGGCATAAAATAGCTAAACTAGAAGAGAAACTGGAGGATTTGAAAGGGTGCAGTAGGAGGAACAATTTGATCATATTCAGACTACTGGAGGGAGAGAAGGGAGCCACCCCTATTAAGTTTGCACAAAAATTCATTGAACATGTAGCCTGACCCTCTCCCAAATGGCCCTGCTTACATTGTAGAATGGGCCCGTCGATCCTTATGGCCTAAGCCTCAGGACAGCTCACCTCCATGCCCATTTATGCTCAAATTATTAAATTTTCTTGACAAGCAGTACATTCAGCAGAAGACAAGGGACCTGAAAGATATTTTATGGGAAGGCACTAAATTGCTCTTAACACAGGACTTACCAGCAGGGACCCAACAGAAGCGAGTTGCCCTCCACATGGTGGTTACCAAAATCATAGCATCTGGGATCCGATTTAGAATGCAATACCCCGCATGCCTTCAAGTTAATTTGCAAGATAAGTGGCATTCCTATGACAACGTGGAAGCCGCAATTAAGGAACTTAAAAGGCATCTGCCTGATCTTTTTAATGACAGCTGAACTTGGGCCCTTTTCCACTGGTTGAGGGCAGTACTGCTTTGACATTGGAATGGATATTTGTCTCTTCTTACTTTTTGGCCCGTGCACCTGGTTCCTGGCAACTAGCTCCACTCCTTACTCCCCACTTAACATTTGAACTCCTCAGAGTGACTATTCCCAACCTGAGAGTATCTCTGTCAGCTGTCTAGTTTTTCAGAAGAGAAGAGCCTTTGGGGAATAATATCCTCGAGTGGTAAACAGGACGGCAAATTTTCAGGGCCAACAAAGGATAGGACTGTCCTGATGGACTTCATTTAAACTGTACCTGCCAGTCATCTTCGGAATTTGAGTGGCGAATCCCATAAGAACGCATTTTGGGGTTTTTCCTTTGGCCAGAATAGGTCACCAGACCCTGATTTGGAAATGTCTACCAGACTGGGACATGGATTTAGTAGCACATGGATATGTTTACCTTTTTGTTTAGGGCTTGGATACACCCCGCTCATGTTGAGTGACAGGAGAAGGGGGAGGTCATAGTATTTACGGTATTATAATGACTGTACTGTAGCTATGTGATAGGTTTTATCATCAAGAGACTGGTTTATTGTCTTTTACAGTTTTCTCCAACTTCTCCTGTTATACTCTGAAATTACCAGTTTGATTAATAGTTTAGGAGGTTTATAAGCTAGTTATTTAGTTTTTTTCTGTACTATTAATATTATGATGATGGGGTGTGGAGTGGCCGGAGGTTTGGGCATTAAATTATGTTGGTTTGGAGCTTCATGCACCGAATCACTTGGGGGTTGTCAATTGGGTCAACTGATGGGAAAGTTGGCTGTTTTCTGGGATGGGTTTTTATTGTGATTTTGTTTAGGGGTGGTGCTTAGGAGAACTATTTACTATATGAAGAAGAATGGTTTCTTTGGATACATTGGCTGGGGGAGGGTACAACCCGAGGTGAATTTTATTTGTGTTTAAATGGTTCCCTTATTATGCTACAGGTAGTATGCACTGATAGGTACGTTACCATTGCATGTATATTTATATCATGACTGTCTATAATTTTTGTTCTTGAAATGTGAAAGGTGCACAACCTCCCTCTAAACATGCTAAGATCCTACTACAATTAAATAACCTTCAAACTGATATTGCCTTTTTACAGGAGACCTACTTACCCTCTTCCCTGGTTCTCATCCTGAGGAAGTCCTGGGTAGGGCAAATATTCGGGGTGGGCCTTGATACCCGTAAAAGAGGGGTGGCCATTCTAATAGCTCAGAGAATTCCATTTAGTCTCCTACAAGAAATATCTGACCCCAACGGGCATTTTGTTCTTATAAAAGCCCTTCTAGGCCATTTAGAGGCAGTCTTAGGGGTGATATACAGTCCTAATGCGGATGATCCTGGGTTGTTTTTACCAACCTCATGTTGGTTTTGTCTTTCTTGTGTTCCCTACCCATAATCCTTGGAGGTGACTAGAATCTAGTTCAGTGTAATGAACTAGACAAATCTGGGCATTCTCATCAAGTTTTATCACCTGGTCAGATGGCTCTTCTGGAATTCATGAGGTCAACTGGCTTGGTGGATCCCTAGCAAACCCTTAACCCATTCAATCAACAATATTCCTTCCATTCCTGACCACACAATTCTTTCTTGAGAATTGATCATTTCTTATTGGGCTCTAATTTTCTTGCAGGAGTAAGCCTGTGTCATTACTCAGCCAGAGTTATTTCTGACCACCATCCTGCTTTTCTTCAATTGAATTTAACCCCATATCTTTCCAGATATAAGATGTGGATTAAAAATAATCAGTTGCTTAAGACTAAAGAATTATTAAAGTACATTCAAATGTTCATTACAAATTTTATGACATTTAATTCCGCTTCGATGCCCAAACTTGACATTTTGTGGGGTGCTTTAAAGTGTGTTCTTTGGTGGGGGGAGCTTATTCGGATATCAGCAAGGTGCAAAAACCAGACCTCAGCCTTGCTCACCTCTCTGATTTCTTGAATTGAGCACCTTGAGGAAAACGTATCTCATCCTCCTCTGCACAATCCAAGTGGGAACTTTTAGAGCACCTCAGATTTCAATATAACAATCTGTTAGGAGAAAGGGCAGAACACATGATGTTACATTTGAAAGAAAAGTATTTTGATCAGGGGGAAAGGCAAGGAAATTGTTGGCCCTTCATCTCAAATCACAAGCCACAGATAAAATTGTCCCCTCGATACGTAGTGACTCTGATCAACTTTTGACATCCCCCCCGAGATATAGTAGAGGCCTTTAGATAATTTTTCCAACAGTTATATGCCCATCCATCTCCCTCTTTCAATCAGGTGCAGTCTGCCTCCTTCCTTCAGGACATCAAACTTCTCAAACTGACGGATCCCAAACAAGCACTTCTGAAAGCCCCTCTGACCCTATCAGAAATCTCCCAGGCAATAGATACCCTTGCTATGGGCAAGGCTCCCGGCCCAGATGGTTTTATCACAAACTTTTACAAAGCAATAAAGGAACAGATAGCCCCCATTCTCCTACATACTTATAATTACATTTTTGAAAAGGGCATATCTGACCCTTCACTAACTATTGCTTCCATTGTGGTTATTCCCAAACCGGACCGGGATCCATTACTGCTTACCAACTACAGACCAATCTCACTTATCAATGTGGACCTTAAGATTCTTTCAAAAGTACTGGGCAGTAGATTGGGTCTAATCTGGGACTCACTAATCAGGAGCAGGTGGGGATTGTCAAGGGGAGACTTTCAGCTAATCACCTCCAGAAAATTCTATACCTTTTCTTGGCATCCATGGATTTACATACTACTGTGGTCTTTGTGTCCCTGGATGCTGAGAAAGCCCTTGATAGAGTTTCCTGGGATTACTTGATCACCCTCTTACCAAAATTTGGTATCCCCAGTGAATTTATACAATGGATAACAGTTTTATAGTCTTCCCCTACTGCCCAAGTACT
Organism: Neoceratodus forsteri; assembly: GCA_016271365.2. Taxonomy (NCBI): domain Eukaryota; kingdom Metazoa; phylum Chordata; order Ceratodontiformes; family Ceratodontidae; genus Neoceratodus; species Neoceratodus forsteri. Next base: position 1,322,978,099 of record CM028132.1, read on the forward strand.
GTGCAACAGCATGTTATCCCAGCCTTTTTCCCTATATCAGGGAACTAGGCAAGGATGCCCTTTATCTTCTTTATATTCTATTTATTTTGGAGCCTCTCATCTGGAAACTTAATTCTTTACCTCAGGTTGCTGGCATTTCAATTCACAATACAGAGTACTAACTTTCTGTCTATGCAGATGATATTCTGCTCCACCTCTCCTCCCCAGCTATTTTACTCCCTCCAGCATTACACACCATCTCTCTCAATTCGGTATTGTATCTAATTACAAACTTAATCTTACCAAGATGGAGATTATGCCCCTTAATAATAAAACTTTAAAGCAGACGTAGACCATTTCAGCCTGGTCAGGAGGAAGGACAAACTCAAATAATTAGAAATCTTTCTCAGCACCTCCCTTAACTAACTTTGAATGGTAAATTGCTCCCTTTTCAGAGAGCAAGAGAACTATATCATTGGCCTACTCTACTGAGTTTTAAGTATTTCCAGATAACCCATATGCTCACACAAGTTTTTGGCACAGGCTTGTGGCAAGGCTCCTTTGGCTCTATGGTTCTCCCCTTAGTCTCTTCTGCATCTTCTTCCCATCTGGTATCATATTACTACCATCCACTACAAGCATTTCTGGCTGCCAATGAGGGCTCCAGGAATGGGACATATGGTTGGGATGAGATTCTTCCTGCCACCCAGTAACTGGCCTCTTATCTGGAGATATCTATATCAGTTTATAAGATGGAAGCTATATCATCTTATGCAATTCCAGATTATTCACAACCTCTATTACACCCCAGTGAGGTTACATAAGATGGGTTATCTTTCCAGTAACCTTTATTCCAGATGTAGTCAAGTACCCAATTCCTTATTCCATATTCATTGGACATGCCAGAAGGTCACTCCATTTTAGAACTCGGTTCATACTCATCTAGACCCATTGTTGGGGCTTTCAGATGTGTTTCTCCCTGAAATATGTATAGTGGGTGATTTTTCAGTCTCCCTTATTGGCAATCAGAAAGCTCATATGGCCTTGATATTGGAATGTGCAAAAAAGGTTATCCTTCAACATTGGTTAGATCAAGATACCCCTTCATATTCTAGAATGGTATGGGAAAATCCTGTTTGCCTTACAGGCAGAACGCCTGGTAGCAAACATTTCTGGCAACGTATCCAGGTATAAGAAGATCTGGGAACCACTGCAAACTTTGTTGACTATATAAAGGATATGGGCTAAATTAGATCTTTCTTTTACTGCTACCTTTCTCTCTTTCCTTTCTTGTTTTACCCATTTTATTCTCAATAACTTTTCAACCTACAGTTGTAAGTCTTAATAAGCTGGGTGGAACCTGTGGTTATCTTGATCTACCCTCCAGTGGTTTTGGGGGGGGGGTTGAGGGGGAAGGGGGTGGTAGGTACAACAATATAATAAGAGTATTATAGCTATTCACTTCAGCTGCAGAGATATTGTTAACTGATATGTACTTAATTAATTGATTACTGGTTTTACTATGTACAGTCCAAATAGCTGGATTTAGCTCACAGTCACAACTGTGCTCACTGTTTTGTTATGTTTATAACTCTGCATCACTACATAAGTAAATAAAGCATATTAAATTTGAAAAAAGTAGTTTATGTATCAAAGTGCACTCTGCAGTAATGGGCAAAGTGCCTAAAATTCGCCATGCGTAATATTTTGCGTAGAACCCGAATTGCGCGTAATATTCTGAAAAGCGAATAACTTTGCATCCCACAGTAACATGAAAATCCCATTATTCTGTATGGACTTCGCATTTGTTTGCTTTTTTTTTTTTGCTCTTAAAGGTGAATTTTGCAGTGATTCATGGAATGTAAGATCACATGGGCTCTGCATTGTCTTGCACAAACTCAGTTCATCATAGTGTGTGTAGTGGAAAGCTGGAGACAGTTTGCTGTCAGAGTTCTGATAATAAAACCATAAAAGCACCTTTAAAAACACATTTCTGCAACAACATTTTGTGTCAAAAGTTAGTGTATTGAGTGTAGTAAACCCTTGTGTGTTTATATCATGTAGCATTTATTCATTTTGTGTTAATATTGAATGTTAATTTAGTACATTTAGTCTCTCTACTGACATTTAGAAGTGTGCTTTGGGGTAGGGGCTGATCTGTGATGTAGATTGTAGAAGGAAGATTCACAGTGAGAAAGGCAGTTTTTTCCAACTGTTGCTGGTTAGTATTTTAGTATTTTTGTATTCAGGTACACACAGTAATACTTCTATTAAATGTTTATCAGTTATTGCTGTTTGCTGTACTGCTGTGCCTTTTTTCAGTCTGTTTAAAAGACTGTGTTGCAGTTTACTGAACTGTTAAAGTTTCTGCACATTACATTTTGTCTGTGTGTGTGCCGTCAAGTCAGTTGCATTTTATTACACCACAGTACTTGCAGTACTCTTAATTTCTTAGCCCATCTGTGGTGTTTTTTCCTGCTTCTATCTACCTACTTCTGTAACCCCTCCCCTGCAAAATAAGGTATTACTGTTCCACTGTATGATTTCTGAAGACCGGTTAAGGTCTTGTTCTGCCTGTGTGGCTACATCTGTTTAGCGCTCACTTTCTATCTAGAAGTCACTGTGGTTGGTTTTTGGCTTCCCATGCACCACAAACTGAATAAATATAACATTGCTGTTAATTGTCTGTGTTCAGTCTGTTGGAACTGTTGTCACTGTACCACTATTGTGTGTTTCCCCATAGTACCGTGATTGAATACTGTCTCTCACTGCATATTATAGCATTTATCCAAAAGAAAAGACATAATAAAGAAACATACATATAGCAGTATGTTTGGCATTGTGATGTTTTGTGAATTCTTTTGAATTTGATAGCAACCCACAAAATAAGAAAAAAATTACAGTTTGCAAGAAACGTGTTTCTTTTCTTGGTGACTCTGTGTAATCTAAAAAAAAAGCCCATACAGACACGGTCATGCAAAGGTGTTTCTGACTGTGGTGTATGAGCCACATAAGTCACTGGGGCATAAGCTTTGGCTCTGTGGTCAGTGCATTACGTCACATCATGTGGAATAAATAAATAAAGAAAAAAATCCTTGAAGGGAAAAAGTATTGTGTCAGAGAGGGTTAGGACAGGCAAGGTCCCTAAATCTGTGTGGGTAGCAGCAGTTCCTGCAGCATCACGCTTAGCATAGGTGGTGTGTGAAATTAATTCTGTGTGTGTGTGTGTGTCTGAAATATAATCTGCCAGCCAGCCATCAAGTAACAGCAAGTAGCCATGTAGGTAAAAGTTGCGAATTAGCGCCGGAGGTTTACCACAGGCATGAGTAGGATGACTTTGAATGTTCGAGTAGTGTTCAAAGTACCCGTGTGATGCATATCTCAGTTTGAATGTTGTGCTCATTGTCATGTCATGAGCATGGATTCATGAGTCATGAGACAAACTGCGTTCTTCATCTTCACAATCATGAATCACACAACTTTAACTTTCTTTGGCCCAACTCTGTTTTTTTTTAAATCTTCAGTTTCATCAAGAATCAGGACTGGGGGATACCCAGTTATCATGTCATGCCACTCAAGATCCTTGGTCTAGTATGATGCTTCTGTTGTGTTCATCTTCTGTAGGATGCCCTACACAAAACTTTGTTCTCACAAGAAGCTGAGCCTATTTAATCGTGTAGATATTATCTTGGCGCAAACATTGTACAGTTCCGAGAAGTTCATCATGACTCAGTCACATCATGTCACTATCACGAGTCATGAGAACTTAGCATAGGTGGTGTGTGAAATAAATTCTGTGTGTGTGTGTCTGAAATAAAATCTGCCAGTCAGTCCTCAAGTAACAGCAAGTAGCCATGTAGGTAAAAGTTGTGAATTAACCCCGGAGGTTTACCACAGGCATGAGGAGGATGACTTTGAATGTTCAAGTAGTGTTCAGAGTACCAGTGTGGTGCATATCTCAGTCTGAACGTTGTACTCATTGTCATGTCACAATCATGAATTCAAGAGTCATGAGACAAATCACGTTCTTCATCTTCACAATCATGAATCACAGCACTTCAGCTTTTTTTTGTCCAACATACCAAGCAGGACAATCACATTTATGTTTGTACCCAGTCATGATGATGATGGTGGTGCTGAATAATGGAGGTAAAGTAGACCATCCTGGTGTAGTGTAAAACTCAGGAATATGATAACAAAAGGGGCAAAACTCAAAAGCAGAAATGTGACAGTAAACAGAAACACTGAGTAAATATCTAACTAGCACTATGCAGACACTCTCAAAAATCTCCTTCTCTAGCACAGGGCAAGGGGAAAGTGAAACTAGTTCACCGTCTTGCCTGATTAACTTCCTGCCTGCATTATGTGACCAGCAGACTGTCAGACATGTGATCTGTGGGCTGTTTCTTGCCAACTTCACCTTCTCAAAATATAACGCAAACTGAATGAAAAGTGCACAAATGCGAAGTCCATTAAGGTGAATTTTAAATTTTAATGGGAATTTCGTATAGTGTTATGTTAATTTGAAGTCACCCACTTTGCCATAATTCCACAGATGAATTTAAACTTTGCTGCATCTTTATTCTGCAGTCACAGGGCTCAGAGTCTAGATGCTGTCTGCTTCCTCGAGATATGTTTTATTATTTATTTATTTATTTATTTCACCTAGGATTACAATACATTTGAGCCGAGGCTATTTTACAAAGGTTCCACATCAGCATGTGCAACAGTCATCATTTTTAGTTGCAAACATAATAGTCATTGACTTACAGACATGTAATAACCAGTACAACGACATGAGCTATGAGCAACACAAGGGAAGGAGGGGGTGTGGGTGGGGGAAAGTGAGGATAGGAGATCGAGGAGGGGTAGGAGGTGCAGGAGGTAAGGGGGAGTATGGGAGGTGGTTGGGGCAGGGGCAGGGGTAGGAGTGGAGATATGGGGGGGAGGTGGACGAGGGTGGGAGACAGTGCAGCCAGGGGGCCTTGTCGAGGGAATATGACAGGTAAGCTGCTAGGGGTGCAAAAACTGATTGTAAGTGCTGGGTGCTGGGGCATGCACAGCTGGAATGGTGGAAATGTTAAGATGGGCAATCGCAGGATACAAGCAGTGAGAGGCGCAGCTTGGACTTGAAGAGGCTGAGTGTTGGAGCGGCCACTATGTCGCTGACAAGAGAGTTGAGCCAGTTGGATGCCCGACAGGTGAATGATCTTTGTCCTTGGGTCGTGCAACATCATGGGATATATAGTAGATGGGAATTGGATCTCCTTGAAGTGACATTCCTATGTCTAGGCTTAAGGAGGGCACAGACACCAGGTGGGGCAAGCCCCATTATAATTTTCTTGGCCGTGATGCAGATTTGGTATTTTATGCGTTTGTCCAGTTGAAGCCATCCAGATTGGGAATAAGGGTCACATGTGTGGGTACGGCGATGTGAGCCAGTGATGAGATGACAGGCCTTATTCAGGGAGGTCGCGATACGTTTGAGAGCAGTGGTAGTTGCAGACCCATATATGATAAGACTACAGTCTATGATGCTGACGATGGAGCTTTGGACAGCCACTGACAGTGGTTCTGGGGTTAGGTGTTCCTGTGCCGGAATAATATGCTTAACCTCTCATTGGCAGACTTTGCAACTTTGCTGATATGGATAGTGTATGAGAGGTGTGGATCAAGGGTGATGCCAAGGTACTTGAATGATTGTGTTTGCTCTAGGATGGTTCCTTGTTTGGTTGCAATGAAGAGGTGAAACATAGAAACATAGATTTTGACGGCAGATAAGGACCGCTTGGCCCACCCAGTCTGCCCATTTCCCTACCTAATGGACAAGCTGCAGATCCTAGTTAACCAGCAGCCTACTTCTTCCTACCCCCAACCCTTAGAATTGCCTTATGACTGTCCCATGCATGCTTGAATTCCACCACTGTTTTTGACTCCACAACCTCCTCCGGAAGGCCGTTCCATGCATCCATAACCCTCTCTGTGAAAAAATACTTCCTTAAATTACCTCTGAGCTGCCCCTTCTATCTTCAAATTGTGCCCCCTTGTTCTTGCACACTTCTTTTTTTGAAAGATGCTACCCTCTTGGACTTTGTTGATTCCCTTGAGGTACTTGAAAGTTTCTATCATGTCCCCCCTCTCCCTCCTTTCCTTGAGGCTATACATATTCAGCTCCTTAAGTCTCTCTTCATATGTCTTCCGGTGCAGACCCTGCACCATTTTAGTTGCCCTCCTCTGGACAGCCTCCATCCTGTCTATGTCTTTGCAGAGATTGGGTCTCCAGAACTGCACGCAGTACTCCAGATGGGGTCTCACCAACTGTCTGTACAGAGGGATAATAACGTCCTGTTTTCTACTGGTGATGCCTCTCCCTATGCATCCCAGTATCCCCCCAACCCTCCTTGCTGCCCTCTCACATTGCTTGCCCACCTTTAGGTCATCTGATATGACTACCCCCAGGTCCCTTTCCATTTTTGTTGTTGTTAGTATCTCACCCTCCCATTGTGTACTCTTCCCCTGGGTTTTTGTTTCCCAGGTGCATTACCTTGCACTTCTTAGCATTGAATCTAAGCTGCCATACATTTGACCATTCCTCTAACCTTGCCAAGTCCCTTCTCATCCTTTCCACCCCACCTTGTGCATCAACTCTGTTGCAGATCTTTGTGTCATCTGCAAAGAGACATACTTTTCCTTCCAGTCCCTCTGCAGTAGCAAACATAAAAGACATTGAAGAGCACCGATCTAATACTGAACCCTGCGGTACCCACTAGTAACCCCTTTCTTCAGAGTGGACTCCATTTACTATTACTCTCAGTGTCCTATTCTCCAGCCAATTCTTTACCAGGCTGTCATCTTGAGACCCACTCCCAGGCTGGCTAATTTGTATATTAATCTTTTGTGTGGGACTGTGTCAAATACCTTGCAAAAGTCTAGGTAGGCTATATTCACAGCCCTCCCTGATCTACTACTTTGGTCACCCAGTCAAAGAAATCTATCAGATTTGTCTGGCATGACCTTCCCACTGTGAATCCATGCTGCCTTGGGTTCTGAGCCCCTCTGGCCTCTAGACACTCAACAATTCTTTCCTTCAGAAGTGATTCCATCATTTTCCCTACCACTGAGGTTAAACTAACAGGTCTGTAGTTTTCTTCTGCCTTGCTCCCACTTTTGTGAAGGGGAATCACATCTGCCCTTCTCCAGTCCTCGGCTACCACCCCATCCTCCCATGATTTGTTAAAGAGGGTAGTCAGTGGTGTCACTAGTTCTACCTTTAGTTCTTTTAGAATTCTGGGATGAATCCCATCAGGCCCCATTGCTTTGTCCACCTTCAGTTTTAAGAGTTCTTTCAGAACCCTTTCTTCTGTAAATGGGCTGGTATTAACTTCTGTATCCAGAGTGTTTCTACTGTTTGTTTTAGATACCTCCCCCACTTCCTTTGTAAATACTGAGCAAAAATATTTGTTTAGTATCTCTGCCTTTCACAGTCACCCTCTGCCCACCACCCTCCTCTTTATTAAGCCTCACTAACCCTCCCTTGGTCTTCCTTCGCTCCATGATGTACCTATAAAAGGTTTTATTCCCTTTCTTAACTGAGTTGGCTATCTTTTCCTCGGTTTGGGCCTTTGCTGTTCTGACTGCCTCCCCAGCTTCCTTTTGCTTTAACTGATACAGTTCTCTGTCCTGCTCCTTCTGTGATTCCTTGTACTTCCTGAATGCTTTCTTTTGAGTTGTTTGTTTTTGTTGTGGGGGCTGCAGAAGACTATAGACTTGTTTTTTTTCTGATTGTGAAGCAGTTTATGATTTAGGAACCAGGATTCGATGGAGGAGAAGGCCTGCTGAAGTTTATTTTGTAATTGGATTGGATCAGGGTCCGAGGTGAGGATCACAGCATCATCAGCGTAGAGAATTATTTGTTCTGGACAGCTGTCCGGTAGTGAGTTTAAGAATAGACAGAAGAGGAGGGGTCCCAGAATGGAGCCCTGGGGGACTCCCAAGCAGACCAGTCTAGGGTCTGAGAGTGTATCAGTGATTCTTACTGTTTGGGACCATTCTTCAAGGTAGCTCTTAAACCAGCCAATGGATTCAGTTGACAGCTCAGTGTTCTGAAGCTGGACAAGCAGTAGGTGGTGATTTACAGTGTCGATGGCTTTAGTTAAGTCAGTGTAGATTGAGCCTAGTAGTTCACCAGAGTCAAGTGAATTGTAGATTGCACTGGTGAATTCAAGTAGGGCTGTGGAGGTGCTGTGACCTTAGTGGAACTCGTGTTTTTGCTTGCACAGGATGTTGTACATTTCCAGGTGAGCTGGTCTGAGACAATTTGTTCTAGTGCCTTAGAGAGTGTGGGTAGTAGGGAGATAGGTCTGTAGTTATCATGAGCAGTTTTGTCACCACTTTTATGGATTGGGGTGACAGTGGCAGATTTCCATCTGTCTGGGAACTGGCTATGGCTGAGGGAGAGGTTGAAAATTCTGGTCAGAGGACTAAGCACTTCATCAAGTGTGAGAGACAGGATTTTGAGATCGAGGGAGTCATTACTGAAATCTTGATTTACCAAGGGCTTTGGTAACATATTTGCGTACTTGGTGAGCCTTGACTGCTTTGAAGTAGAAGCAGGGGGAGCTGGTGGGAGTAGTGTTCATTGTGGACAGAGGGGCTTCACCATCTTTGAAGTAGTCCTGGGATAGGACAGCGCTAAGTTCAGTAAAGGCTTTGTTAAAGGTATCCGCAATGGTTTTTGGGTTGAGGGTTGTGGTTCCATTGATGTTGAGTAATGATGGGGGGGTTTTGGGTGGATTCCCAGTGAGTTCCTTTATGTTCTTCCAGATTTCCTGACCATTGCCCCAGGAGTTTGTGAGGGCATGCTCATAGTAGGTGGACATCATTTGCTGGATGGTTTTGTAGCACAGGAAATGAACCATTCACTTCTTGCCTGTTTAGACTCAACCATGTGACCACCAGCAGAGAGAAAAGACCAGTTTCACCTAATTTCACCTTAGAGATGTGCAAGGTGAAATTCATGGTGAAATTGGGAGGTAACATTTTTCCAAAAGGCCATAATTACGCAAAATGTTTAGCTGAATGAATTGGCAATTTCACTGGAATTTTGCCAGAGAGATAAAATTTTGCTGCATCTGTACCACCAGGTCAGTGTGAAGTAGTTACTGGCACTCTGGTGCAACAAGACATGACACATCAATGACAGGATTTAATGAGAGATATATACAAGAGGTTTAAGGGGAATGGGGGCAGACTGTATTGAATGATATGGGGTTGCATATAACACAGACCGTGATGGAGGATGGCATTGCTTCTTCAGTGTAGCCAACAGCACATCCTTTGCAGAGTGGACACGTACAGTGTGATGGAGAAAAGCCTTCTGAAAGAAACACAGAGACAGTGTGGGGAATGAACATAACTGAACGTTTGTTTTCTGAGCATATGAAACTGGCTTCAGAACCTGTGAAACGGAGGAGTGCAGTTAGGCTCAAATATACAGGAGGATTGCCGGAGATCCCTCATAGACTTTTTATAGGAAGAACACTTGTCAAAGATAACATGAAATGTTTTGCATATGAAGTTTATGTGTTAATACATATACCAGGTGACATTCTATATGATATCAGTATTAAACATCCGGCGGGTCTAGAGGGATTCTGGAAACAATATCATCAATTGAAAGAGACTTCATTGCGGGAACCTTTTGCATCAATTCCTCTCACCAAACCATCCTTTAAAGGGGTTACTGTTTTGTTCAGAAATGAGGGAGTAAATGTTGTAGATACTGTATTACCTCTTGGTTAAAGCAATGTAGCAATATTGATGGCTATCCTGAACCTATCCTGGATGCAGAGCCCTTGTGGACAGGAGGATGGAGGTACAAAGTGACATCAAAACAAGTAAATGGAGACATTCAGAATTTACCTGTTTCTTTTTGGGTAGAGATCGGGGTGTGGTCTTTTATTCTGGGCAACCCCGGGCATGTTATAGACGTGGTGACAAAGGACATGTAAGTAATGTTTGTGACAAAATTAAATGTGGCCTCTGTGGTGTGTTAGATCACAATAGTATGCAGTGCAAGAACCCTATGAGATGTGATCTCTGTGAGGAACTGGGACATATAGTACCTTTTGTACTTGTTCATGGGCCTCACATAATAGTCCTTTGAAAAAAAGATCCAAGGCGGCAGCCACACTGGGCTGCTGTCACTGAGTGGAGGAGTTTAAAGGGAGTTTTAATAAATTTTTTCCTTGTATTAAAATGCAGTCCATTATAAACAGTTAAGATTTTAGTATAGTTGGGGAGCACTAGTCATGGGAGGAAAGTGAGCAAGTATTAGGAGAACAGGATTATTATTTTTTTTAAAGTGGAAGTGGTCCAATTTACAAGTTTGGTATCTACACCAGAGGGAGCTGCCAAACTCAATCTCTGGTATATGGAGCTGGAGTTTCCAGAGATAGTGCTGGCTGTGGGGGAGCATGGCATTATTGTTCCCATGCTGGAGTTCCGTGGAGCTAGTCCCACTCCAAGAAGAGAGGAGTGAGAAAGAGCCACTTACATTTGTAGTATTGTCGTTCCCATGCTGAAGTTCAACGGAGCCAGTCCTTCGAGTAGGGAGGAGTGAGAAAGAGCCACTTACATCTGCAGTATTGGCATTCCCATGCTGAAGTTCAATGGAGCCAGTCCTTCTCCGAATAGGGAGGAGTGAGGAAGAGCCACCTATGCTTTTGGTTGTGAGATGGGTTGGGATGGAGTGATAAGGTTGAGAACTGGTTGCTAGAAACTGACTTGTGGAAGCAGTTAAAGAAGGAAAGCAAAAGGAGACTGAGCCGGTATCCTGTAACCAGGTTATGGTATTCGGCATCAAGTTCCCCTAAGCTGCTGGAAGGTTTGCAGTCAAGTGCTCTCTTGTTAAATTTGGCTTGCTCTATTTTTGGACTTGCAGATAATTTTGTGGAGGTTGGGACTAGGTGTATCGTTAAAGGGCGGACTGGCTAGTTCAAAGATTTTGGATCTTTCAGCCATGAGAGACTGTGAAGTGACTGAGGATCTGAATTATTGTTGTAATTCAAGGGGGTGAGAGACTCTTGTCTGGTGACAAAGTCAGTGTCCATTCTATACTATAGTAATCTGATTCAGAAAGTTCCTGCTTGAACCATCCGATGTGACCACCTGAACTTGGATTCCTTTCTAATTTTAATTTGTTTAAACTTGGGTTTGGGAGAGGGTTGGGGGGTGTGAAAGATTGAATGTGTGGAGTGTGAGTGTGAGTGTGATTTGGTATTGCAGGGTGGAGTGGAGTTGACATATTTGTTTTTTTGAATAGATATTGACTGAGTGAGATATTTTTTGGATATTCGACTAGTTATAATATAGTTGTAAGTACTGTAGTTTTGGAATGTGCTGGTTGACAGCTCCCTTGGTCAGACATTATTTTCCCTCTAGGCTCCATGACCTCTGCCTCTTCAAGTGTCCCCCACTGTCAGCAGAGGTCTATGGATGATGTAGGGCTTTGGGGACCACTCGTAGGGAAAGAAAAGAAAACAGGGTTTGGTGGGGCCTATTATGGGGAATAGGGCTGGGGGGGGAAGATTGGGGTGGTAGGTTCTAGGAGGTGCTCTGTTGCAAAATGGGCTCAGGAAAGGGGTCCTCCCTGTCTTGTGCCCATACCCAAGGGCTCCATTGTTAGTGGGCAGGAAACCGGACCAGCCTCATCAACCTATCCTTCTCAGGCAGTGTTATGCAATGCCATATCCATTAAGAACAACTCAGCAATTATTACTGATCTTATTTCAACATCTGATCTGGCTTGTATCACCAAGATCTGGCTGGATGAAAATGTCAGCCCATATTGGAGTCGGCAATTCCAGCAGGGTACTCAGTGGTTCACTGCCCAAGAAAGGATCATAGGGGATGGTGTATGGAAATTTGTTTTAAATCAGACCTGAACCTCATGGCCCTCCGGTGGGAACAATGAGGTTGCTTGAATGTTTAGCTATTCAAGGGACTGCAGGTGTAGGTTGCAGGATCCTTCTTGTCTACCATCCACTGTAGGATGAGACAGAATTCCTGCAGGAAGTTGCAGTCTTCATTGTCGAACTGATGTTGGATTCAACAGGATGGATCATTCTGGGTGACTTCAGCGCCTGAGTCGACAATGAACTCTCACAGTTTTGACAGAACTTCCTCCAACTAATATATTTGCTGGGCCTAGCACAGGTTGTTACCTCTGTAACCCATATACATGGCAACTCTTTGGACCTCGTCTTCTCACTGGGAATGGAGGTCACTGACCTTATGGTTGAACTGGTCATTTAGTCAGACCACCATATTGTGAGGTTTTCATTTGAAGCCCCCCCAATAGACCTTCCCCTATGGAGATGGTCCAGTACTGCCTTTTAAGGTGGTTTGACCCCACAGGACCTGATGGCTTTGCTTGACCTATCAAATATGATGAGTGCATGTGGCAAGTCAGGAGAGTTGGTTTTGACCTATAACAGGGTTATTACTGAAGACCTTGACTCTGTTGCACCTGTCCATGTTTGACCCCCTCACTTCACACCAGAGATCACCTAGGTTTGATGGGACTCTCAGGGAGTTAGAGAGGAGGAGTCAAAGGTTGGAGCAGCATTGGCCGAGGTCACAATCTGGGGAGGATAAGCTTATATTGATGTCTTGTTATAGAAACTATCAATCAACAATCTTCTGTAAGAAGGCAGAGTTCCTGTCCAAGGAGATTGCTGCAGCAGCTTACAAGACTGTCTCAGCTATTCCACATGGTAGATAGGCTCTGTGATTCTGCCTGTCTTCAGTCTGGAGAAGCCTTATCACAGTTAAGGTGTGATGAGTTTGCTGTGTTTTTTTCTGATGTCGGAGGCATTCAGCCTGTCTGGTTTGACTTCAACCAGTTGGCTGTTATAGATGCTATGAAGGTCATCCAAGAGTTGAGATCAACCAACTGTAGTTTGACCCGGGCCCAGCATGCCTCTTAGTAGCATGTGTTGATGTCATCGTCCTGGTCCTGGCTAGTATAGTCCTAGTGACAGGGGTCTTTCCTGCACCCCTGAAGGAGGCGGTGATAAGACCAGTCCTGAAGAAACCTTCACTGAACCCGGACTGCCTGGCATACTACAGACCTGTCCTAACCTTCCCTTTGTAGGAAAGAGGTATTGAGAAGGTGGTGGCCCTTCAACTGTAGGCCCATTTGTCAACTCACAACATCTACAGCCCTCTCGAGTCAGGTTTCAGGAAGAGGCACTGTACTGAGACTGCCCTTGTCTGGGTGCTGAATGATCTCCTGGTAGTGAAAGATCGAGTAAGATTTTCCATCTTGATTTTCCTCAATCTCTCTGCTTCTTTCTGCTGCATTTGACACTGTGGACCATGAGGTGCTGTTGGAGCATCTTTTTTTTTTTTGTTGTTAGTTGTTTAACCAGGACTAGCACACTAAACTGAAAGCTTTTTTGACAGGTGTGACCTGGGAGCACAGGGAAGTTAAGTGACTTGCTCAGGGTCAAACAGCCTGCAAGTGGAAGCTGTGGGATTCAAACCCGGGTCTGGTCTGCTGGATGTCACCCGATTTGCAGCTCAGAGCCTTAAACCACTGCACTATACTGCCTCCATCTACGAGTCTGTTGTGGACTGGTGGGTATAGTCCTCAACTGGTTTCAATCTTTCCTCATTGGCAGGATGCAGTGGGTGGTGCCTGGGATTTTTTCCTCATCAATACTTCCCCTGCCATGTGTGGTCCCCCAGGGCTCCATTTCCTACCCCATGTTATTCATGGTGTATATGTTACCACTAGGGGACATTGTAAGATGGTATGGGCTGAGTTTTTAATGCAATGTGGATAATACTCAACTATACCTGTCTTTTGCTCCCGGGTAGCAGGATGTGGTCTCAGTGTTCAATCAGTGCCTTGCCGAGATCCAGGACTGAATGAGGGTCAACTGGTTGAGGTTGAATCCGGGCAAGACTGAAGTACTAAGGGTGGATCTGGGTCACCTGGGGGGGGGGGTAATCTGTTTGGGTCTCCAGGCTTAGGCTTGGGAAGTCGGGGAACTTACAGTTGCTCACTTTGGTCAGAGTGAAGAATCTTGGCATTGTACTGGACTATGGCCTGAGACTTAAATCTCAGATGTCGGTCATAGTCCAGAGGACTTTTTACCATCTGAGAAACTTCACCAGGATTAAACACCCGATACAGTCCGGTGATCTGCCATCACTGGTCCATGCCTTTGTGATGTCGCGGCTTGACTACTGCAGTGCCTCTACCTGGGGCTATCGGGGATTAATCTTTTCCCCCTGCAGCTAGTGCAGAATGCATCAGCCAGGCTATTGACTGGTCTGCTGAGATCATGTTATATTGCAACTGTGCTGCACTCTCTGTTCTGGCTCTCTGTTAGGTGGTGGATCATGTCTAAGGTTGGTTTGCTGATCTATAAGGCCCTGCATGGTCATGGGCCTGGTTACCTGCAAGATCTTCTGCGACCCTACTGCCCCACCTGTTCCCTCCATTTGGCAGATGAGGGATTTCAGGAAGTTCCCAGGGTGCACTTAAAAACATCAGATACTCGCACTTTGATTTTAAGGCACCAACCCTGTGGAACTTCCTCCCACATCCTGTGAGAGAGAGAGTCTTACCTTAGAAATGTTTAATAGGGAGCTGAAGACATTTTTCATTTATTTATTTATTTATTTTTTTATTCTGTTTATACTTCCCCTGATGTCGGGCATCCTTCCGGGTGCTCAGTCGGCTAGGACTACTACTCCCAGCCTGAACCCTAGACCCCCGGTGAACTCCCCTGTCCACCAGGCAGACCCTAGCACCTTGGATCACCCACCAGTGCGGGGCCCACTCTCTCCTAGCAGCCTGTCTGAAATTAGAGAGAGCCTTAACTGGATCAACTGGTTGGCCAAGAGACCACTGGAAAAAGTGGACTGGCATTGGAATGTGCATCCTGCCCCTGGAGCCCCCATCATCTCCATGAACACAGGGAGAGATTTTTTCTTTGTGGTTCCCAGGGAGAGCGACGTGCAATGACGACCGCGCACGGCTGCCCTGCTGATGTCTGCCGTACTCCCTCCCCCTCTTACATATGGCTGGCTTGCCTATAGTTCCCCTGATCTCCACTGGGAGCCACTAGGCAGCTGAGCTAACCCCAAAACCCTCCCCAGGGAGAGGAGAGCAGTCCTCCGGATGCTCAATCCTCTCTCTCCTCTGCCAACCCCTGATGGACCAGGCTCATTCCCGAACCCAGGTCACTGGCATGGCAAGAGGTGTGGCATCCAGTGCCTTAACCCTCAGTGCCACTGGGCCGGCTTGACATTTTTTTATTTAAACAAGCATTTCCAACTAGTCAGATTTTGCTGACTTAATTATTTAGTTAAAATTGTATTTTTATTTATTAAATGTTATGTATTATATGTAAATGTATTTTAACTGTTCTAGATGATTTTGTTCACTGTAAAGCACCCTGGGTCAAAATGATAATGTGTGCTTTATTAATTTGATTGATTGAAGTTGATTCATAGTCCTGATCAAGCAGAATGAGCTAAGCAGGATGTACATGTTGCTGTAGCACAGAAAGAGAGACTGCAGAAGGAACAACAAGCAACGGTAACAGCATAACCTGATAGACATGAAGAGGGACATGCAAATCAACCAACAGGACAAGAGGAATCATCTTCCCCCAGAAGATACTGTGCAGGTTCAGGAGATGACCTCTAAGGACAGCTTCCTTACAGAGGTACATGAAAACGGAAGTTCTGATCAGATTTTGGAACCTATCATACTGGATGAGATGCCACCTGTCAGGCATGAAGGATCCTCACTGCTAGATATGCTGCCTCCAGTGGCACCAGTACGGGTTGCTTTGAAAATGGTCACAAGATTAAAAAAATGATTAAACCACCCACACCAGCAGCAGAATGATGAGGATGAGCAGTTTGCACTGCAAAATAAGTATGCAGTTCTACAAGGCAAAGATTGGGTGGATTCAGAGGGGGAATCAGATACTTCCTCCATTGCTTCCTTGCATAGTGTTTGTTTTTTTACATCTTGCATATTTTTCTCTTGCCTTTAGCTATGCAGGCAAAGATTTTAAGACTTTCTTTGGAACATGATTTAGCTGATATGCAGAAATCAAAGAAGAGTAAAAAGAAAAAGTGACTGTGAACTTCATGTAGATTTGGAATAGATGCATTGTTCTCCTACTCCTTCTCTTGATGGATACTTTAAACATTGTTACTTATAATATCAATGGCATCAAAAATAGTAAAAAGCGCTCAGCTACTATTTAAATTTTACATGAGTTGCATGGCAATATTGATTACATACAAGATACTAGATTGCATACTATAACATAAATACAACAAGCTCAGAAAGACTGGAGATGGGGTCCCTCATTGTGGTCAATAGGAGAAAATATTTGTACAGATGTATGGATATTAATGAACAGGCAGGACATTAACATTATTAGAGTGGTAGACATGAGCCCAGTGAGAGCCTTTCTAGTGGATGTAATAATTACAAATATGCAGGTTAGGATGATAAACATATATAACTCCGAAATAAAGCGGAAAGAAATAACATAATACACTTGATAGAACCATATTTGCACACCTCAAAGTTAATATTATGGGGTGGATATTTCAACTGTGGGCTAACAAAAAGAGATCGGGGTTGGAAGTCTCAGAAGATGTATTGTGACACACATTTGCTACAAAACATTCTTAGAAGATCAGGTTTGGAAGATGTGCATGACATAAAACAAAAACACCCCTTGCATACATTTCAAGCTATTCTAACTTTAAAGGGACTTCTGAAACTGGGGAAGGGTGATTGGAGAATGAATGTCTCTTATTGCAGGATGTTTTTATTAAAAAAGTACTACTAGACACATTGACAGCTCGGAGGATAGTATAGTGTCTGTATGATGACCCTATTGAGTGGTGGGAAGACACTAAGTGGGATATACAGCACATAATGTTGCAGGAGTCTCAGAGATTAGAAGGGACAAAATAAAAGAAATATCTTGGTATGAGAGGTAAGTTTCTCCCTTTGTTTACTCAAATGAAAGAAACTGGACTAGACTTGACAGAATAAATTGCTCACGTGAAACAAAATGTATGAATTTCATTATAATAGAGAAAAATCTTTAATCATGGAGGGTAATAAATTTCATGTTAATCCTTATGATAGTAATAATGATAAAATACAGAACTGAATTATGGCAGAATTGATGGATCACACTGTAACTAAACACAGCAGACTGCCATTTAACCAAACCCACGTTAATCAGAACTCCCTATTAACCAAACTCCGATCTTGTTGCCCGTGTTTTTGCAGCTCAAGTACAGCTCAGTGTAGTGAATGCATCAGTTCTGCTTGTGTCGTTTTTTTTCCAAGTGAAATGAAAATACAGTACAGTAGCTGTGTTTACAGTTTTCTTTAAGTCAGTCAATGGATCATGGCAGCTTGCAACTGGTAGCAAAGCATCAGCTGTGCATCAACTGTTTTCATTGAAGTTCAGCAATTTACTAGCAGCACCCAATAACAACTTTAAACAGCAGCGGGTGCTTGCTAATCTGTGCTTTACTGTGTACTGCATGTTTGTGCAATTGGCAGCACCAAGAGAAAATGAACTGTGCTTTCCTTGCAGCAAAGTGGAGGACTTCGTCATCGACATGGTGTTGGAGTCTACCATCACACTATAAGGTTCGATTTCCATGCTCCCCCTATAAGCCTGCCCCTGTAGAGATGGTCCAGTACTGCCCTTTGAGGGGTGTGACTCCAGATGGCCTGCTGGCAGTGCTGGGCCTATTGGGATTACCAAGTGCAAGCATGGGTCCAGAGAACCTGTTAATGGCCTATAACAGGGCTGTGATGGGGGCTCTGAATGCTATTGCTCCTGTCTGTGTTTGTCCTCTCACCCTTCGCCCTCAGTCCCCATGGTTCGATGGGACCTTGAGGGAGTTGAGGCGAGTTGGTCAAAGGATGGCGACGCTGGCAGAAATTGGGCCTTGATGCTGACAAACTTACATTGATAGACCATTATAGGGACTATCAATTGGCAATCTCTCATAAGAAGGCAAAGTTACTGTAAGGGGAGATTGACGCAACTCAGAATTGACCAGCTCGGTTCTTTCGAATGGTGGACAGACTGTGCAATCCAGCCTGTCTGCAAGTTCATAGAGCATTTTCACAGGTAAAGTGTGATGAATTTGCTCACTTCTTTGCTGACAAGGTGGCCATCAGGTCCAAGATTCGATTGGCTTGCACTATGGGAGGTAGCAGCGGTTGGTGTGAGGTTGCGTCTCTTTGATTTTGTTGGACAGACTTTGACTTGCTGGAGATCATGGAGTTCATGCGGATCATCCAGAGTATGCAGCCAGCCTGCAGTAGTTTATATCCAGGCCGAACTCGCCTCTTAATGGAATGTCTTGATGTCATCAGCCCAGTCCTTGCGGAGAGAGTTTGGTGTTTGTTAGAGTCAGGAGAGTTTCTGGACTCCCTGAAGGAGGCGGTGGTGATGCCCCTCCTTAAGAAATCCTCTCTTGATCCAGACTGCCCTGCTAACTACAGACCAGTCTCTAACCTTCCCTTTGTGGGGAAGGTTATTGAGAAGGTGGTCATGCTGCAACTGGAGAATCATCTCACCATCCATGAAATCTATGATCCTCTCCAGTGCAGATTTCAGAAGAGACATAGCATGGAGACTGCCCTTTTTCAGGTGTTCAATGATCTCCTAATAGTGAGAGATTGGAAGAGCTATTCCATCTTGCACTGCGTTGTGTAGAGCACAGCCCCTAAGTCCTCCCATGCCAGGCTGGACCCTCTCTTCCATTCGTTCTGCCACTTTGCCCTGGACCACCCACCCACAATGCACCACTGTGACCTTTGCAAATCTTTAGATCTCCCTTCCTTACAGGACCGTAGAATGGCACATTGCACTAGGCTAACAGCAAAATTCTGGACCCAGTCCCTCCCCCCCATACCTCTCAACCTCCCTTGTTCCCCAAACCTCTTCTACTTATGCCCTCTGGCACACCAACTCCAGGCTACTCTCCCTTCCAAGGATGTCCTCTGCCAAAGGCCAGCTTGCCTTCAAGTAGAGGATGCCTTATGTATGGAACTCCCTTCCTGCTGAGCTCAGACCCTCCACCTCCACTCTGCAGCTCTACCGTCTCCTCAAACAGCATTTTACCACCGCCTGCACATGCAGCTAGCCCCTTACACCCAATGCTGTACATCATTGTTTATTCCTACCACTAACAAGCCTCTATTGGTGAAGCACTTAACCTTACAGTGGGCGCTATCCCCTAGAGGTACTAATGTCTACTTCCCCTGCCATGAGGCAAGTGTATCTTGTAAAATGTGTCTTCTATGCAAGCATGTATCGTATCATGTCATGTTACTGTAATCATGCTACTGTAATCATACTGTATCACTACATGATACTGTCTATCCAAACTTCCCCCTTCCCCAGGATGCATCTGGAAATGAGTGTACTCCACTCAGCATGCCTTCCTGGTAAAACTTTTAAATAAATAAATAAAATAAATAAATCTCGGTTCTTCTTGATCTCATTGCAGCATTTGATACTGTGGACCATGAGGTGCTGTTGGAGCATCTGTAGTTCATCTGTGGCTGTCTGGGATGGTCCTCAGATGCTTACATTCCTTCCTCATTGGCAAATTTCAGAGGCTGGTGTCGGGGAATTTTTCTTCTGATTCATTCTCACTGCCATGTAGGGTTCTGCAGGGCTCTGTGCTATCCCCCATGTTATTCATGGTGTATATGCTGCCATTGGGAGACATTGTAAGAAGGTATGGGCTCGGTTTTCACTGTTATGCAGATGACACCCAGCTCTACCTGTCCTTTGTACCTGATCAGGATAGTGTAACCTCAGTGTTTAACAACTGCCTCACCAAGATACAGGACTAGATAAATGACAGCTGGCTGAAGTTGAATCCTGACAAAACTGAAATGTTGGTAGTGGATCCAGGTCACCAGAGTGAGGGATTGGCAGCTGCTAGTGCCTCCAGGCTTTGGCTTGGGGGTAGCCAGCTGCTGACCTCTGAATGGGTACAAAATCTGGTTGTAGTATTTGACGATGAGCTGATGCTTCATACACAGGTGTCGGCTGTTATCAAATCCTCTTTTTACATCTGAGGAATATTGCCCAGATTAAGCACCTTGTTCTGTCCGGTGACCTTCCAACATTGATCCACACCTTTGTGATCTCCTGCTTTGATTACTGTAACTTCCTATACCTTGGGCTTCCAGGAATTGATATCTACTGCCTGCAGCTGGTGCAGAATGCAGAAGCCAAGTTGTTGACTGGGTTATCCTGATCCAGTCATACAGTAGTACATCTGTGCAGCGTGAACTGCACTGGCTGCCAGTTCAGTGGCGAACCACCTTCAAGGTTGGTTTGCTGACCTATAAATACCGACATGGACAGGGACCAGGCTAGCTACAAGGGCTACTGTATCCTTACTACCCTCCAACCACTCTGTTCTGCTGATAAGGGATTGCTAGAGGTTCCCAGGGTTTGGTTGAAGACATCTGGGTCCCGAGCATTTATGTTTGCTGCCCTACCATGTGGAACTCTCTGCTCATCAGTTATGAGAGTGCCTGACTGTGGAGAGTTTTAAAACTGCTCTGAAAACATATTTGTTCGAACTTGCTTTTTGTGATACTGTTTAATGACTGTTATTTGTACTGGGAATGCAGTTTATATGTTTTAGTTACTGAATTTTAATTGTTAGGGCACTGATCTTTTGGAATTGTGCCTTTTTTAAAAATAAAGATGAACTAAATAAAAAAAAAGCTGAGAATTCTTGACTAAATAGAGAATGGTGAGTGAGTAGTTGCTCTTGCCGTGGAGTCTGGTGTTGGCAAATCCACAATAAGTGACATCAAGGAGACCAAAGAAAAACTGAGACAGTTTGCTATGTCCACGGAAGGCTCTTTTGGGCTAATCAAAAGAAAAACAATGAGAGCCTGCAAGGATGATGAGTGTGATGATGTTGTGTATCTGTGGCTCTGCAAGGAAAGGGACAGGGTCACACCAAACACACATAAGAAAAAAATGCACTTTTCACCATGTCCCTAATTTGTCCTTATACCTACCTCCTGTACTCCAAGAATAAAAATACAGTACTGTACTCTACTGGGAACTGAGAAGTAAGTGCAAGCATTACACATAAAAAAATAAGCATGTTGCTACCTACTCCATCGCCATAAAGTACAGTACATGTACTCTGCTTCTTTGACAGTTTATTAGTTCTTTACACTGTGTGTCAATATCAGAGGATATCAGAATGACAGCTGTACTGTACTGTACTCAACTGGAAACTGAGAAGTAAGTACAAACATTACACATAAACAAAATAAGCACGTTGTTACCTACTCCCTCACCATAACGTACAGTACATGTACTCTGCCTCTTTGCCAGTTTACTAGATTTTTACACTCTGTGTCAATTTCAGAGGATATCAGAACGTTCTCATGTGCGACACATATCAAAAATAGAAATCCCATTTTAACAAACTCTTATTTATCCGAACCAGAAACATATCACCGAATCAGTTCAAATAATTGGGATTGTACTGTATATAGATTTAGAAAGCCTAAAATTGATCAAGAAGGAACATGTGAAACACAAATTTCAGAATAAAAGTTCCACTACATCTGGTGACTTCATTTAGCACCTCATTTCCCCTGAAGTTACTGATATTGAAAAGAATATAATGTGTGAACCTTTTCAAGATATAGAAATTAAGGAAGCTATTAAGTCCTTGATAAATAACACAGTCATGGGAATAAATGGAATTCCCAATGAATTTTATAAAACATTTGAGGTACAACATATACCAATGTTAAAGGAAAAATACAATATCATATCCTAACTAGGGCAATTAAGTAACTGTATGAAGCAGGGTATTATAATTTTATTCATAAAACAGGGGATGCAGCTGATCTAAAAAATTGGAGACCTTTGGGTCTCTTGACATTGGATTATAAAATCTTGGCCAAACTAGTTACAAAATGATTGGCAGTGGAAGCACAGCAGTTAACACTGCTGATGCAACTTGTGCTGTCCCTGGTAGGAATATTACTCAAAATCTTATGTTCATTAGTGAAATTGTGAATCAGGGAGTTAATATGACATTAGATGGTTACTGAACCTAATGGCTTTGGATCAAGAAACATCCTTTGAAGCTATACAACATGAATATGTATGGGCAGTATTGAGGGAATATGATATCACAGAAGAGTTTATTGAGATTATACAAATAATGTATAGGGAAGTGCAAATAATGCCAACAATTAATGGACATATGGGAATACTGATGTTTATATGTAATGGGGTGAGACGGGGTGCCCCTCAAGTCTGCTTTTGTATGTTTTAAGTCTGGATCCTTTATTGAGAACTATTGAACTACTGTACAACAAAATATCCTACCAATAACTTCACAGAGTGGTACAGTTCTACTCAAAACTACAACTTATGCAGATAATTGCATCTTAGCAGTGGCAGAAATGAAATCAGGGGGACCACAGAGCTTTTACAGGAATAAATATAAACAAAAGGAAAAGCAAAATTCCGGCATTAGGAAATGTCCTACTGTTTAATAATATAGACATGCTAGTGACGAGACGGAATGTCAGATTATTGGGTATGTATTTTGGGGTATGACAATGCAGTGCAGGTAAACTGGGATGAAACATTCAATATAGCACAGACAAAAGTTATGAGATGGAAATCTTGGGATATGATGACAAGGAAGAAAAGGATATTTAAAAAAAAAAAACTTTTATAGTGCATGACTTTTGTACAGCATGCATATTTTTCCCCTGCCTTTTACAATCAGACACAGCTTTTAGGACTTTTTTTCAGTTATTATGGGGGTGCGGATTCAGTCCTGTAAAATAATGTCATACCTATAGGACAATGCAGGAAGGAGGACTCAACAAGATATACTGTAGCCTGTGGTGTTTTTTTAGTATCTTTTTTCACATAAATATATAACATTTAATGAGTAACATAGAAAGTTTGTGGTCACCTGTAGTATAGCAGTGGTGTAGTGCATTTGTTGAACATTGTTGAATGGTATAGACAGACAAAGCATTTTCCTGACAATGTAGATACATGTCTGAAATATAGAAAGCTGTGGGAAATTGAATTTGGAAACAATATAAAGTAAAACAAGGAAACTGTTGTATACAATGCCATAGAGATCGTAGGTATTGGAAGAACCAGTGTATTTAGTTAATCCACAGGTGGATTGTAAATGCATCATATAGGCCACAACAGAAAGGAGAATACCTCTTAAAATGAGGGATACTATCTAGATGTGCAGTAATGGGAAACTAAATGTTCGAGCCAATCATAAACACAAAGCACTGGAAGAGAGAATGTGTTGGAAAATAGTTGTGTAGATGTGCAAGAAACAATGCAACTTTTTTTTTTTCACTTCCTCCTGGTCTCTGCCTGGAGGAATTCTTTCCTCCGGTCTCTTCTGCTGGGTCCCAATGTAGCGTGGATCCAGCATCATTCTGCGCGAGATCAGGGGAATTTTTGCTATTGGTTTTTCTCCTGGTCCCTACCCCCTGAGGGCACCAACACGGAGGACTGACATCCAGACAAATGGAGTACTTATGCATGTCGCTGTCAAGCATTCACAGCACCCTCCCTCCCCCTGACTCCCTGTAAGGAGCCATTGTGCCTTACAGCCCATGCTACCAAAGGCAGTAACACTTTATGGGCATCGCTGCCCATGTAACCTGCCCCCATGGAGGAGGGCAGCATCCACTGGGATGCTCAATCCTGCCTCCCACAGCTGACCCCCTGCAGCCTGAGTCCATTCCAGAACCTAGGTCACCGGTGTAGCACGCTGTGTGACATCCAGTGCCTCAACCCTCAATGCCACCAGGCTGGCTTAACATTTGATTTTTGATTGTCCTTTTATACAACCTTTTTGAAAAATGTTAGTAATTTATTGGAATTGAAGAACAAACAAGAAAAAACACACATGATTTTCCAGGGAAGGAACAGCAGGGTGTGAAGAGGCAGCTGCTATCTTCAGAAAAAGGGAAATAACTGCAACAATACATGCTTTCATTCTTACCACTTTACACCGGTGTTTGTTCTATGGGTGTGTGTGTAGAAACAGGGAATTTTAATACAGTTGCCTGACTGTTTTTTGTGGGAGCAGGGGGCAGCAATGTAGCTGCCACCTCACATGCAGGGGACATCAATGTAGCTGCCACCCCACCCACCCCTGAGTGCACCCTACCTTTATACAGTGGCGTGAAAAAGTATTTGCTCCCTTCCTGATTTTCTCTATTATTGCACATTTGTCGCACTGGATGTTTTCAGATCTTTAGAGAAAATGTAATATTAGATAAATGGAACCTGAGTGAACAAATAACACTTGTTTTTTTTTTTTTATTTCACTTATTTAATGAAAAAAAGTTAACCAACACCAACTGGCACTGTGTGAAAAAGTAATTGCCCTCTTACACTTAATAGCAGGTTCACTACATTTAGCTGCAATGACTGCAACCAAACACTTCCTATAATTCAATATCAAGTCTTTCACATCGCTGTGGAGAGAATTTAACCCCTCTTCCTCATAGAACTGCTTTAATTCAGTAACATTTGGTAGGTTTTCGAGCATGAACTGCTCGTTTCAGGTCCTGCCACAGCATCTCTATTGGATTTAAGTCTGGACTTTGACTAGAGCCACTCCAAAACTTTAATTTTACTTCTTTTAGCCATTCTGATGTGGACTTGCTTTTGTGTTTTGGATCATTGTCTTGCTGCATGACCCAACTCGCTTCAGCTTCAGCTGACGGAAGGATGACTGGACATTCTCCTGAAGAATTTTCTGGTACAGAGCAGAATTCATGGTTCCTTTAATTATGGCAAGTCTTCCAGGTCCTTAGGCAGCAAAGCATCCCACACCATCACACTAGCACCACCATGTTTGACTGTTGGTATGGTGTTCTTACTGTGGAATGCTGTGTTTGCTTTCTTGTGAGATATTATGGGATCCATGTAGTCCAAAAGTTCCACTTTGGACTCATCTGTCCATAGAACATTTTCCCAAAAGGCTTGTGGATCATCCAGGTGCTTCTTGGCAAATGAGGCGAGCATTTATGTTCTTCTTAGTTAGCAGTGGTTTCCTTTGCTACTCTCTCACATGAAGCCCATTTTGCCCAGTATCTTTCTGATTGTGGAGTCATGAACACTGACCTTAGCTGAGGCAAGAGAAGCCTGCAGTTCTTTGGATGTTGTTTTAGGATCCTTTGAGACTTCTTGGATGATTTTACTGCGCCCTTGGAGTAATTTTGGCAGGCGCCCTCCTGGGAAGATTCACTACTGTTCCAAGTGTTCTCCATTTGGAGATTATGGCTCTACTGTGGTTCGATGGAGTCCCAGAGCCTTAGAAATAGCTCTGTAACCCTTTCCAGACTGATGAGGGCAACAAATTTTTTCTGATCTTTTCAGGAACTTCCTTTGATCATGGCATAATGTGCTTGTTGAATCTTTGTGCTGTAGCGTGACTCTGATGGTGAGGGTCAAAATAAGTGAGGTTTATATTGAGCAGGGCTGGCTGTAATCAAGCCTGGCTGTGTTCAATCAGCTGACTCTAATTATCCCTTTAATTGGGTTGATTTAACTAGGGGAAATTACTTTTTCACACAGTGCCAGTTGGTATTGGTTAACTTTTTTCATTAAATAAATGAAATAAGTAAAAAAAAAAAGTGTTATTTGTTCACTCAGGTTCCCTTTATCTAATATTATATTTTGTCTAAAGACCTGAAAACATCCAGTGTGACAAATATGCAATAATAGAGAAAATCAGGAAGGGGGCAAATACTTTTTCACGCCACTGTAGGTACCTGAGTCATACAACTTCCTGCATTTCCTAAAGGGGGTTCCTGAGTAGTACAACTTCCTACATATTCTTAAGGGTAAACAGCCTGCTCCTCTACATAACACTACTACCAGGAGGCAGGACAGAACCCCTTGCAGAAAAGAGAAGACACCAGGAAGTACACAGCTCAGAGTGAGAGAAGTGCTTTTTTTCCTTTTGTTTTTGTTTTCGTGTAGTTGGGGGACAAACTGTGTTTCAGCTGCAGCAGCTCTAGGAGAAGTTGATCACTACTTGGACTGCAAGCTGATAGTACGACTGTTCTTGGGCATTACTGTCTGTGGGAGGGTGAGATCAAAGGTGCAACATCTCAATCCATAGTGGGTAAAAAACTTATAGAGAGTACTATTTTATGCTTCTTTGCAGTAAACAGTTGGTAAGGTATTTTTAAGTAGGGATTAAACTGTTAAAAAAAGAGAAAAATAAGACAAAAAAATAATGGCTGATACTGTAGTTTTCAGTTAGTACTGTAGTGGTACTTTCTTATGCTTTGTTGCAAGTACAGTGGGTGTTGCATTTGTAGTTGGGGTCTTGGCTGGTAGGTGGGTAACCTAAGATAGGATTATATTTTCTAGTTAGAACTGAATTTTTGCCGGCCCGATGGTGCAGCGGTTGGATTTCCGCTTGCGGCATAGCGACCCTGGTTGAGGAGCAGGCTCAGAGTGCTGAAGGAGCCGACCAGAACAGCAGGCATCCCTGGCTGCCTCGCTGCCTCCAGGAGAAAATAGAGTTGCGATCCGGTGCAGAAATGACCACTGGTGGAGGCCGGTGGTAGAGCAGCATGTCGGGGTCATTAGGGGGGTGGTGCGTGACAGACGTCGGCTCTCGCCATGACGTCCCGATGTCACGCACCTCAAGAAAACCAGGAAAATCACTCACTGGCCTCTGGATGATGGCTCTCTGTTCCCAAGGGCCTCCAGTGCCTTCCCCTTGCCTCCTGTTCCCCAGCAGCATCCCCGGGCCCTAGAAGTGAAGTGCTGGGGCTATCCTCCCCCCCCAGGTGCCTTCCCCCTTGGAGGAGAGGGACCCACCCGGTGAAGGGATACACTGGGATATCCCGGGGGTTGGCTGCAATCTGGGGAGTCAGAGGAGGGCCAGACAAGGATGGAAGAGGTCAGAGGAACTTGGATAGAGCCCGAAGGAGTGGAGGACCAGCGGGCACGGGGCAGAAAAATAGATCACATAAACAAAGAACTGAATTTTCTAGATAGTACTGTTTAACATGTGTAGAATAGTGGGCTGCAGTGGATGTGGGGCAGCAGACTGGATAAACATACTGTGAAAGCAAGGAGTGTGTCCAATCTGTCACAAGATGATGATGAATCTCTAGGAAGAAGTGCTGTGGCTCGGAAGGAAGTTGGAGAAGATGTGGGGAGAGACTGTAGAACAAGAGGGCCTCTCTCAGGGAGTATCATGAGGATACAACATGGGGGGTACATCGGATCATGGAAGGGAGTGGAGAGGGCATGTGGGAGCAAAACGAACAAGGGCCTAGCACTGGAGGGAAGGCTCATGTAAGGAGGGAGGAACCAAGGTACAGCAATGCAGTGTGGGCAGGTAATAGGTTTATGGTGCATATGACACTGGAGGAGGAGGGGATGCGGGATACCCAGGAGGGGGCAAGAGAGGGAAAGTGAGGGGACAGCACAAGGGATGATAGCCAGTCTAATGGGGTGGCAGGGGTAAAGGGGTGAGGGGCACAGCTTGAGGGACAGTCAAAGGGAGCAGGGATCTGGGGGAGTGGAGCCGAGTGGATAGAGAAGACATCAGGGGTATAGCAGCTGTGGCAGTGGAGAATACTGATGGGGGAAAGGCAACAGGGACAAACAGATGGGAATCATGTGAAGGAGGAGGAGGAGTTAGGCAGGAGAGGAACAGCGACAGGGATGGACGGGGGAATTACGTGCAGAAGAAGGAGGAGTCAGGTGGGAGAGGAATGGCAGCAGGGAAAGGTGGGGGAATTTATGTGCTGGAGAAGGCTTCAGGCAGGAGACAAATGATGATAGGAACAGATGGGGGAAATTCTCTGCTGGTGAAGGAGTCAGACAGGAGAGGAACGGAGGAGGGGAAGCAGGCCAATGGAAATATGGGGGAATACTAGTGCTGGGGAACTCAATACTAAGGGGGGGGTTAGGTGGGGTAGCAAGGGGAAAGGCATAGTCATATATGGGTGGAGGCCATGCCAGGTATGACAGTTGAAAGAGTGGGACAATTGATCCTGAAATATACTACAAAGGGAAGGGAGAGATCTCATTTAATTCTACATCTGAGGACAAACGACTTGGCTGATAGTACATTAGAGGTAGTCCAAAACAGGTCTGAGGAGCTGGGAACTTTTTGCAAGGGGGAGGGTAGATCAGTAACTTTTTCAGAGGTATTACTAGTGCCTAAAGTGAGTATAGCTAGAAAACAAAGGATCAAGGGATTTAATGAATGGTTAGGTAAATGGTGTCACATCAAAGGATATGGGTTAGTGGGAGGGTGGAGAAAAACCTGGGAGGACAGCAGTCTATACGCTAAGGATAGACTACACCTAAATGCAGAGGGCAAGAAGGTACTGAAACAGAAGCTTGGGGAGTAAACTGAGGGAGCTGGACATTTAAACAAGGAGAGGGGGGTGGCAATTGGATGGAGGGCATACAGTGGCCACGAGATGGGAAGCACATCACGCTTATCCCCTAGAATAAGGGTGATGAACTAGGTAGAAACGATAGAGAAGAAGCTGGAAATGGAGGACAGAGGGATGGGGAGGGACAGTAAAGGGATGGAAGGTGGTCACCATGAATGCTAGAAACCTGAAGGATACAATGAATGATTTACAGGCCCTCATGTTGGAGAGGGAGGTGTACATGGCAGCCATCATAGAAACATGGGCCACCCAATACCATGACTGGGACCTGGAGGTCCCAGGGTACAGAATATTCTGCAGGGACAGGGAAATGGGGGGTGGCATTATACATGAGGGAGGGGATAAAGCGTGTTACAGAGGAGGGAGAAACAGAGTCATTGTGGCTGTTAATCCATGATTCAAGGAATAGGACTCTCCAGATGAGAGTGGTGTACAGGCCACCCTGGCAGACAGATGAGTTGGACAGGGAACTTGTGAGGCAGATTAGAAGGTCATGCAGAAAGGGGAGTGTGGTGGTTGTGGGGGACATCAACCTTTCGGGGTAGATTGGGGAGTCCCAGCCACCAGCAATAAAAGGGAGCAGGTATTGCCGGATGTCTTTCAAGAAAGCTTCCTGACACAGGTGGTCAGTGAACCAACTGGGGGGGGGGGGCACTCTCAACCTAGTGCTCAGAAATGGGGAGTTTGTGAGGGATAGCAAGGTGGATGAACCACTAGCGGGGAGTAACCATCACTCAGCATAGTTCAGGTTGATTAGGGGCAAAGAGGGGATGGCATCTAACACAAACATAGAAACATAGAAGTTGATGGCAGATAAGGACTGCAAGGCCCATCCAGTCTGCCCATTTCTTTTTCTACCTTATGAATGTGCCATCGGAATTTGCTCTGACAAAGGCCTATCTATTCATACTTATCTGTATTGCTCCCTTATGCCTATCCCATGCCTGTCTGAAGCCCTGCACTGTATTCATATTCAAATTCAACACTTCCTGAGGTAGGCCATTCCATGCGTCCACCACACTTTCTGTGAAAAAGAACTTCCTCACATTACCCCTTAATCGGCCTCCCTCTAATCTCATGCTGTCCTCTTGTCCTGATATTTTTCCTATATTGAAACATGTTAGAATCTTTCACCTAGTCAATGCCCTTAAGGTGTTTAAATATTTCAATCATATCACCTCTCTCTCTCCCCTTTTTCTAGGGTATACATATTGAGTTCTGTTAATCTGTCCTCATATGTTTTCTGATGCAGTCTCTGCACCATTTTGGTTGCCCTTCTCTGGACTGCCTCAATTTGGTTAATGTCCTTGTAAAGGTGTGGCCTCAGTACTGCACACAGTACTCCAGATGGGGCCTAACCAGTGTATTATAAAGAGGGATTATTACCTCCCTCTTATGACTTGTGATACCCCTACTAATATACCCCAAGATCCCCCTAGCCTTACCTACTGCTTTAGTGGTCTGCTTGGATGATTTCAGGTCATCTGTGATGATGATGCCCAAGTCTCTTTCTTCCCTTGTGACTGCCAGCAACTTCCCTCCCAACCTATAGGTGGCTTCAGGGTTTCTCTTCCCTATGTGCAAGATCTTGCACTTCTTCGCGTTAAACTCCAGTTGCCACTTTTCCAACCATTTTGCCAGTTTATCCAGATCTCTTCTCATTCTGCTCACCCCATCTGGATCATCTACTCTGTTGCAGATCTTGGTGTCATCTGCAAACAGACAAACCTTACTCTACAGTCCTTCTGCAATGTCACTGATGAAGATATTGAAGAGGACTGGCCCCAGTACTGATCTCTGAGGTACCCCACTTGTGACTTGCATCCCTTCTGACTGTATACCATTTACCACCACTCTCTGTTTTCTGCCACCCAGTTGACCAGCTTCTGACCCACCCTGAGCCTACCCAGCTTATTAATCAATCTTCTATGTGGAACTGTATCAAAAGCTTTGCTGAAGTAAAGGTAGGCAACATCAACTGCTTCCGCTTGATCCACCATTCTTGTTACCCAATCAAAGAAATCTATGAGATTAGTTTGACAGGAGCTTCCTGTTGTAAACCCATGCTGTCTTGGATCCTGTGCTCCTATGGATTCCAGGTGTTGCACTATCCTTTCCTTAAGGAGTTCCTCCATAATCTTGCCCACTACTGAGGTAAGACTGACTGGTCTGTAGTTCCCTGCTTCCTCCCTGCTATCACTCTTGTGGAGTGGGATCACATGAGCCCTTCTCCAAAGGTACTGGATTTCAGGGGGGTAGATTCTGTAAAGATGGGGGAGGTAGTGAGTGGGTACCTGGCCAGGATCCAGCCTAGTATGGACATGGATCAAAGATGGGAGCTCATTAAGAAGGAGATACTAGAGGCTACCAGTTCCTGTAGCAGGACTCAGAGTAAAAAGGCCAGGGCAAAAAGGCCAAGCTGGATGAGCAGAGGGGTTGTGGAAAAGGCGAGGAGAAAAAGGGTGGCCTTTAGGAGATACAGGAAATAAGAGAAGGGGAAGATTGGGAGGAGCACCTGCAGGTGAGGGAGATGACAAGGGCAGTAAGAACAGCAAAAGCCACCAAAGAGCCCAGGTTGGTACAAGGCATTAAGGAGGGAGAGAAGAGCTCATTCAGGTACATCAGGGAGAAAAGGAGCTGTAAAGAACAGATAGTAAGGATTAATAAGGATGGGCGATTGGTAAAGAAGTGGGGAGAAAAGGCAGAAACACTCAATGACTACTTCTGCTCGGTATATATGAAAGAGAGAGGGGGAGTGCTACCCAAGTGGGAATGGAGGGGCAGTAAGGGCTGGGTAGGAAGTAAGGGATGGGGTGATCACAGAAGGTAGAGTGCTGGAGGGCTTCAGATTGCTGAGGGTGGACAAGGCACCAGGGCCAGATGGCATTCACTCTAGGGTACTGAAGGAGACAGCAGCGATCCTGGTGGGTCCCTTGGCAGGCCTATTCAATGCCTCACTGAATTCAGAATGCATACCCAAGGATTGGAGGTTGGCTCACATGGTTTCCCTGCATAAAAGCAGCCCCAATGATGAACCAGAGAACTATAGATCGGTGAGCCTCACGTCCATCTTGAGGAAGCTAATGGAAACAATCCTGAAGGAGAGACTGGTGTCCCTGCTGGAGTTCAATGGGCTGCAGGACAGTAGACTGCAAGTCTTTGTCGCAGGCAGATTCTGCCAAACCAACCTGATAGATTACTATGACTAGGTAACTGGGCAGATGGATAAGGACCATGCAGTGGATGTCCTGCACCTGGACTTCAGCAAGGTATTCGATTCAGTGCCGCATGGGAGACTTAGAATAAAACTTGAAGGCACAGCAGCGGGAGCAGAAATGGTGGGATAGATGACAAACTGGCTGTAGGGAAGGCAGCAGAGGGTGGTGGTGGAAGGGGAACTCTCAGCCCCAAGGGCAGTAACGAGTGGGGTTCCACAGGGCTCAGTGCTGGGATTAGCATCATTTGGGATATTTATTGCAGACATTTCCATGGACATCATCAGCAAGATCAGCCTGTTTGCCGATTACACCAAGACTGAGGTGGTGGTGGTGGATGACATAGAGGGGTGGCAGAGTTTGCAGAAAGATCTGAAGAAGCTGGAGGAATGGTCAGACACTTGGCAGGTGGGATTCAATGCCAAAAAGTGTGAGGTACTGCATTTATGGGCAAAATATCCAAGGAGAAACTACCAACTGGGGGAGTGCAGCTGGTGGAGACTGAGGAGGAGAAGGACCTGGGGGTGGTCATCACTGGATCAATGAAAAACTTGGCACAGTGTAGAAAGGCAGCAGCAAGGGCAAACAAAATGCTGGGTTGCATCACAAGGGGAATTGAGGACAGGGGGAGATGATTCTGGCACTGTATAGATCATTAGTTAGACCTCATCTTGTATACTGCATGCAGTACCGGTGCCTGTACCTGAAAAGGAACATTAAATTACTGGAAGAGGTGCAGCACAGAGCAACTAAGATGATCCAGGGACTAGGGGACTTATCATATGAAAGTAGGCCAAAAGAGTAGAACATGTACTCGCTGGAGGAGGAGAATAGGGACAGAGGAGGTATGATTGAGATATTTAAGTACATGACAGGGATAAACAAGACTGGTATGGAGGGGTTATTCAAGGTAAGGGTGGGGAGGGACACTCAAGGCCATGACATGAGACTGCAGAGTGGATGGTTCAGGAGGGAAATGAGGAGACACTTTTTTATAGAGAGGGTGGTGGCAGGGTGGGCGTGTTACCAGCAGAGGCGGTAGCCTGTAAAACAGTCAGCTGCTTCAAAAGGGGCTGGGATGGGGCAAGAGGGATAATGGGGGGGGGTGAGGAGGGCGGGACAGCTGCAGAGTAGGGCTGCTAGCTGCAAAACCGAGCAGACTCAATAGACCAAATGGACTTTTTCTGCTGGCAAATCTCATATGTTTGTACATTGGGGTGATCAGGATAAATTAGCAATAAGAAACACAAACAATCCTGCTCTCACCACCATATTATCAGACACTGCTCACCAGATTTTGAATTATGCCCAAAGTTCATTGGGGTGTCACAGAACAAAAAACAGCCTTGACGTGTTTCAGATTACATTTCCTTTTTCAGAAGACGTTAGAATGAAAAATCAGTCACCTTAAATATACATCAGTAGGTGATGTCATGATTACACGTTAGATAAAAACAGTTTAAAAGCAAGTGCAAAAATGCGAAACCCAGTAATGTATACACAAAACACGCATAAATAAGTGATTACATGCTTATATATACACACTATTAAATAAACACAAGTGAATTAAAACTGTTTCTCTTAAACTAAAATGTGAAGTTCTCAGCTTTGCTTGTCCATTTCAGAAGCAGACAAAATTTGCATGTACTGTACTACTTGGATATAGAAAAGAATGACATAGATCTTAATAACAGTCATATCAAAGATTTGTACATACAAATAAAATGACCTACTTTATTTAAGAGGATCATATACCAGACTAAGATATTTAAGGTGCTGGAATGCATAGTATTAATTCAGGATATACAATATCGGAATGCAGACTGTTTTATGAATATGACCTATGGAAATTTGGTCTATGGACAATTAAATACACAATGGAAGAGATGGGACAAGAGTACAGTTTATGTCATCTTTGCAAGTGTTAAGTGGATAATTTGGCTAATACGATGTCAAACATTTTTACAGGGACAAGTTAAAACATTAGATGATGCACTACAAGCAGTATCTGATGCAATTTATTTATATGAGCGTAAGCAGTTTGGACATCAGCAGGGAAAATGATTGTGGAAAAATATTGACTGGGTTGGCTGAATGGAACACTAAACGAGGAATGTTTATGATATTGTTCATAGGCTGTGTAACATCCTAGGACAGAACTGTTCAGAAGATGATGTATTGAATTCATTGCATGTTTTGTTGTTGATTTTGAATAAAAATTCCCCTACCCTTCCTGCAGAAGGCACTCTCTGCTTCATGTGGGGGAGATAGAGGAGTCTGACTGGGTGGCTGCTGATAGTGGAGTTGTTGGAGGGTCAGGAGCTGGGGATTTGACTTTTACACTGGTCCCTACTCTAGCTCTGGTGTCCTATGCTGGTTCCAAGGATGTTTCTGATCCATCCTTGCTTACTGCAGAATGCAAGCTATGACAGGACATTCAAGCTAAAAAGGAACAGTTGTTAGTGCTGATAGTGGAGGAGGACCTGAAGCATTTCAAGGTGACTGTTCTTTTGGAGGAGGAGAAGAAATGATTGGGGCAGCCCTTTGGCCCTCTCTGTGTGTCTGGCATGAAGTTTCAGCAACCTACCTCCTTACCTGATATCAGTGCCATGAAGGTGCACCCTGTTTCACAGCATTCTGCAGCCATCAACTTGGCCCACATGCCAGATGCCTCTAGCCTTCCTGAGAGTGCTTTGAGGAATGATAGCTGGAAACACTCTCCTACTCCTGTCTGGATTCCTATTATGGGCCTCCATTTACCTGATTTACCTAAGACCAGTCTGGTTTCCATGGACACTGATGCTGGTTCTGCTGTGCTGCTCTGTCCACAGGAGATACTTCCTCTGGCTGCTGAAGCTACCTTGTGCCCTAGGAATTGTGGTGAAGTGCCACCTCACACTGGTATAAGTGTAATTTCTTCTCCAGTGATTGTACCTCCTGCCTCAGCTCCTGCACAAACAGTGTCTATACCTACTGATTCTTTGATATTTTTGTTTTATACCATTTTACTACTGACCTGTTTTCATGTACTGTCACTTATTGAGACTCACTAGAGACTTGCCTTCATTTACTGTTACTGGGACTTGCTTCACTTGGCTGTACCCACTGCCTTTAGATCTTATATTGCAGACCAGGAGTGTTGTGCTTTTTGCCTGTGTGCATTGTTATGCAGTTCTGAACAAAACCAGAGTACTGTTTTGCTGTGATTTCCTATATTTTCTTCTGACCCCTGCATTTCTGTGCTATCTTTATTTAATCTTTTACCAGAATTTCCTTCTTGCCTCCTGTTCTATTTCTAAACCACCTCACCACTACCACGCACATACACACACACACACACACACACACTATGCTTGTCATTTATCCACCCTGCTCCTGTCTCATATCCAGTTCATCACTTCATTCTTTCTCACTCTCTCTCTCCTCCCAGCCTATCTGTGTTCACCTGCCCCTCGATTTACCATAATTACTTTGCTGTTTTCTGTCCCCTGCTGCTAATCTGTCTCTTGTCCTGTCTACCCTGGCCCCTGACTCGACCAATTGTTTTACATTGCTTTAAATTAATACCTCTTTATATCTCTTCCGAAGATCTAAGCACTGACCAGGTGCTACCCACTCTGTGCGGCACAGCACCTGCTGACTCTCACCATCCACTTCACCGGTCCTGCTCACAGCTCCCCAAGTAGGATCCTCAGAGACACCAGTTACTTTTTAAATTTTAGGTGCTATCTTCAGTCGTACCTTCTGACTGGCCAATTCCTCAGTGCCTGCAGCTTCCAACTGTCTGCTCCAAGGATACAGAAGCTCCTAACTCTGTTCTCATAACACAGCAATCAGCTCTGTTTATTTATGTTTAGTGCCATGCAGTGTTTTTCGTCCTGCCCTCTCCCCCGCCACTCTTTAAATGCTCTTTTATCCCCTTGAGCACCGCCTCATTTCTTCCCCCCTTTGAAGGGACACTTCTTCTCTTAAAGAAGCTACAGGCTGCACTCTCTTCCAACTGTTGCTATATATCTATTAGGTGCATTCTTTTAATCTAATATCTCAAGTTTGTACAACCACTCCCTTCACAGTTCTGTCTCCTCTTCCACTATTAAATTTAAGATAACTAGGATCTACTAAAGGAGTTACTTACTCTAGTAAGTCTTTACCCAGGGAGATTAACTTCTTAGATTATCTTTATTTAGTGTATGCTTTTCCTTTTTCCTTTTCTGCAGGTGTAGAGTAGCTTCATTTAACAAGTTTAGAACTCTGTGCCTTCTCTATCATTTCAGGTCTCAGGGCATCCCTTGTTTCAAGTCTCATCATGGCCAGACAGGGAATTGCTCTTGCACTGCTGATCATTATTTCCTTCACAGTGCTATATAAACCCCTTGCTCATTGCTTTATCTCCATGACCCACAGTCCGACACCCCCACACCTTAATCCTATCTGCACTGACTCACATCCCCCTCACTTCATCCTTTTCATATCTAAGAAAAATGCTTACTTCCTTGGGATCTGTATTTGATCAGTAATGCTATCCTTATGTGGGATTAACCTTTCCCCTACAGGCGTATGTTCTGTTAAGTTATTTACACTTCTTCACCTATCCCTACTCTGACTTCAGGCAGGTGATATTGATGCAAACCCAACCTCACCTGTTCCGTCTTTTATGTCAGCACACTCTACCCCACCTACCACACCACATATTAAGGGCATCAAAATCGCCCATCTAAATTCACAAAGCCTCCAACTTAAAATTGCTGAGGTCCAGGCCTGGACTGCTATACATAATCCGGACATTTTTGGAATTTCCAAAACCTGGCTGAAGCCACTAATATGGCAACATGAGATTGATCTTCATGGTTACTCAAGTTTTAGAAAGGACCATGTTGGTGAAAAGGGTGGTGGAATACTAATCTATGTCAAAATCAAGTTCCATGTCACTGTAGTCCCCTCACCGACTGATATGCCCTCCTCTGCTGAATCACTATTCATCTCACTGACACTTGGCAATGTCAAGAAACTTTCAATTGGCTGTATTTATCTCCCTCCTAAGAATGCCACTAAGGATCTACACCCCCTCATGTCCACCCTGACTGATCTTCCCCCTCAAGATACAATTATCTATGGAGACTTCTATAATGATTGGCTGTCCCCTCACAATAACAAAGCACACAGTATTGTCTCTGACCATAATCTTACCCAACACATCACCAAGACTACACAAAGTAACTCCAAGATGGGTACATCGACGCTCCTAGAATGGACTATTTCTAACTGTCCTCACAGGGTCAAGGTAGCTGGAGTTTTGGCGGATTGCATTAGGGACCACTCAGCCATCTACTGTGTATGGTGCAATAACTTTTTCCCCCTCCCCAATACGTGAAACTAGAAATATGTCGCATTTCAATCAGGATGAATTTTTAACCTCAATTTGGACTGCTGATTGGAGACCCCTTGTTCACCTCCCCACCTTAGACCAAGCCATTGATTACTTCATCACTACTTTCACAGGCATAGTCAACAAACATGCTCCCATAACTAAGTGCAGATCCAAGGGCATCAAAAAGCCCCTTGGCTTTCTGCTGAAATCTGGTCACTTATGAAGAAATGCGAAGCACCCCATACGTCGAATGGGAAGAACACCCCTCCCCCCTCAGCTAGTGGTCAAACAGGAATTCAGCGTGTTTGCCGTTCATTACATCACCAGGTAAGAAAAAAGGTTTGTCTCCCCATACGATGCACAGAGGTAATGTAAACTTCAACAACTAACAACAAAATCTGGCCAATGGAAAATCATGTACACAAATGCTCACAGCCTGGAAATAAGATCCCAGACCTGCAGGCAATAATGTCAGAGGCTAAACTGGACATAGTAGCAATTAGTGAGATGTGGTTTACCAGTAACCACACTTGGAGACTTCAGTACCTGGCTATGTATTGTTCAGAAGGACCGAGGTGCAAAAGGGGAGAGTGGCCCTGTATGTTAATGAAAATATCAAAGCTACAGAAATTCAGAATACACATAAGGAGCCAGAAGAACTGTGGGTCACCCTGGAAACAGGAAATGGGACAGCCATAAGAACTGGGGTTGTCTACAGGCCCCAGACCAGAGGAGGACATAGACACATTACTGTTAGAAGATATACAAAACATGACAGCTAAAGGAGGTTCTGATAATGGAGACTTCAACATGCCAGATACAGATTGGTCAATACCAGGAACATCTGCCAGAACTAGACTCATAGTGGATTCCCTGCAGGGGAGGGCCTCAAACAACTGGTACAGCAACCCACAAGAGACAGGGCTATCCTAGATCTAGTACTGACTAACAAAGAAGGATCACAGATCTCCAGGTAGAAGGTCACCTGGGGGCCAGTGACCATCACATGGTATGGTTCAATTTGGCTACTACAGCTAAATCATCCATTCCAAGGCAAAAATATGGGACTTCAGAGGAGCTGACTTTGATAAGATGGCCAACAGAGTTAAGCTAGCCCTGGCAAAAAGAAACACAGGTGAGGAGGTACAGGCAAAGTGGGCAAGCATTAAGGATACAATACTTGAAGCAACATCCCATTGTGTTAGACAGAAAAGGAAGTGCAAAAGAAGAAGGAAACCACTTTTGTTCTCAAATACAGTAGCAGAAAAGGTCAGAGCCAAAAGGCTGGCCTTCAGAAAATATAAGAGAACACAGCGGGATGAAGATAGGGAGGCATACCAAACTGCCCTAAGGGAAGCAGGTAAGGCAGTAAGGCAGGCAAAGTCCCAAACTGAGGAAACACTAGCACGAACAGTAAAAGAAGGTGACAAGACTTTCTATAGATACATTAGTGAAAGGAGAAAGTCCAGAGGGGGTATTGCTAAGCTTAATGGAGAAAAGGGAGCATGTGAGGAGGAGGACCCTGTAAAGGCATCTATCCTAAATAGATACTTTTGCTCAGTATTTACTGAAGAGAAGGTAGGGCAGGGCCCACAGCTCAGCATCATGGACACAGCGGGGGAGGGAGGTGAGCACTACTCCCTTCACAAAAGAAAGGGTCCTACAAGAGCTTGCTAAGCTCAGGGTGGATAAGGTAATGGGACCTGATGGCATACATCCCAGGGTACTTAAGGAGCTAAAGGAGGAACTAGCAGAGCCATTAGCAGAATTGTTTAGTGAGTATCTGAGCACAGGAGAGGTCCCAGAAGACTGGAGAGGAACTCATGTGATCCCTCCTCAGAGTGGTAGCAGGGGAGGCGGGGAACTGCAGACCGGTCAGTCTTACCTCAGTAGTGGGCAAGATTATGGAGGCACTCCTTAAGGAAAGGATAGTGCAACACCTGGAATCCATAGGGCACAGGATCCAAGACAGCATGGGTTTACAAAGGAGGTCCTGTCAAACTAATCTCATAGATTTCTTTGACTGGGTAACCAGAGTGGTGGACCAAGGGGAGCAGTTGATGTCGCCTACCTTGACTTCAGCAAAGCTTTTGACACTGTTCCACATAGAAGATTGATAAATAAGCTAGGTAGGCCCGGGTTGGTCAGAGTTGGTCAACTGGGTGGCAAACTGGTTGACTGACAGAAAACAGAGAGTGGTGGTAAATGGTATACAGTCAGAAGAGATGCAAGTCACAAGTGAGGTACCTCAGGGATCAGTCCTGGGGCCAGTCCTATTCAACATCTTCATTAGTGACCTCGCAGATGGACTAGAGGGTAAGGCTTGTCTGTTTGCAGATGACACCAAGATCTGCAACAGAGTAGATGATCCAGATGGGGTGGGCAGAATGAGAAGAGATCTGGATAAACTAGCAGAATGGTCAGAAGAGTGGCAACTGGGATTTAATGCAAAGAAGTGCAAAATCATGCACATAGGAAGAAAACCCTGAAGCCACTTATAGGCTGGGAGGAGTTGCTAGCAGTCACAAAGGAAGAAAGAGACTTGGGCATCATCATCACTGATGACCTAAAATCATCAAGCAGACCTCTAAAGCAGTAGGTAAGGCTAGTGGGGTGTTAGGGTGTATTAGTAGGGTATCATAAGTTGTAAGAGGAGGTAATAATCCTCTGTACAAGACATTGGTTAGGCCTCATCTGAGTACTGCAAGTGGTATTGGAGGCCACACTTTCACAAGAACATTAATCAAATTGAGGCAGTCCAGAGAAGAGCAACCAAAATGGTGCAGGGACTGCATCAGAAGACATATGAGGACAGATTAACGGAGCTCAATATGTATACCCTTGAGCAAAGGAGGAGAGAGGTGATATGATCGAGACATTTAAACACCTTAAGGGCATAAACAAGGTGAAAGAGTCTAACATGTTTAAATATAAGAAAAATAGCAGGGCAAGAGGACACAGCATGAGATTAGAGGAGGCCGATTAAGGGGAATGTGAGGAAATTCTTTTTCACAGAAAAGGTGGTAGATGCATGGAATGGCTTTACCACAAGAAGTGGTGGCTATGAATACAGTGCAGAGCTTCAAACAGGCATGGGATAGGCATAAGGGAGCAATACAAATGACTATGAATAGATAGGTCACTGACAGAGCAAAGGCTGATGGCACATTTATAAGGTAGAAAAAGAAATGGGCAGACTGGATGGGCCTTGCGGTCCTTATCTGCCGTCAACTTCTATGTATGTTTCTATGTATGCTGCTTGGAAGTTAATTATACTCAGTCTACTTTCTGACTGGCTATCTTATCGTCAGCTAAGAAACCAAGGTAAAAACTGGCTTCAGGGTGCCACGCATTACTACTACTATTGTTCATTGCAAACTGATCATTTATACAAGTCTAAAGAATTCTGGAATCAAATTAATTCCTTTCTCAAATGTAAAACAGGCCAATGTCCCAGCTCCATTTTGTCTGGGGGTTATCTACTTCAAGACCCTCCTTCTATCGCAGAAGGAATCAATAGGTTTTTCACTGACCTAAACAGGTATAGGACTCACCTTGCACCCACCCCTGAGTTCAATAACCCTTCCCGGTCCCACGATGCCCTGGGCACTAACCCTACCTTCCACTTAAAGCTCACTAGCACAAGAGAAGTTTGCAAACTATTATCAAATCTCAAAGAGGAGAGCACCCTCAGCCATGACACGTTGGAACCCAAGTTCCTCAAGCTTGGGGCTACAGCACTGGCTGCAACTGTCTGCAGTCTCCTAAATATGTCCTTCCTATCTGAAGCAGTGCCAAGTCTATGGAAAGTGGTTAAAGTGATCCCACTCCACAAGGGTGGTACACACGCCGTTGAAAACTATAGGCCTATCTCAATCTTGTGTCCCCTGGCTAAGATCCAAGAAAGGATTTTGTACAACCAGTTGCATTCCTACTTAGATACACACCAGATCCTAACAGACTGTCATCATGGCTTTTGAAAGGGACATAGCACCTCCACAGCCCTGGTCAAAGTATCATACGAACATACGAAATTTGCCAGCAAATAAAGGCCTAGAGGTCTATCAAGTCTGCTCGAATGTGCAGCTAGCACCCCTTATTCTGCAGCTGCCACTCCCTTCCACCCTTCCTCTTCATTGACCCTCCCCCTT
This sequence comes from Neoceratodus forsteri, assembly GCA_016271365.2. NCBI lineage: Eukaryota > Metazoa > Chordata > Ceratodontiformes > Ceratodontidae > Neoceratodus > Neoceratodus forsteri. The sequence continues at coordinate 1,323,019,391 of CM028132.1, forward strand.
GCCCTATCCCATCCCCTTTTGAAGCAGTCCACTGTTATACTGGATACCACTTCTGCAGGTAACGCATTCCACCTAGCCACCACCCTCTCTGTAAAAAAGTGTCTCCTCCTCTCCCTCCTGAACCTTACTCCCTCCAGTCTTATATCATGGCCCCTGGTGTCCCTCCCCTCCCTTACTTTGAACAGCCCCTCTTTACCTGTCTTGTTTATTCCTTTCATGTACTTAAAGGTTTCAATCATGTCCCCCCATCCCTCCTCTCCTCCAGTGAGTACATGTTCAACTCCCTCAGCCTCCTCTCAAATGATAAGTCCCCCAGCCCCTGGATCATCTTTGTCACCCTGCACTACACCCTCTCCAGTAACTTAATGTTCCTCTTCAGATATGGGCACCAGTGCTGCATGCAGTACTCCAGGTGCGGTCTAACTAATGACCTATACAGTGGCAGAATCACCTCCTCCCTCCTCAAGGATATACCCCTTGCAATACAACCCAGCATTTTGTTGGCCTTTGCAGCTGCCTTCCTACATTGTGCTGAGTTGTTCATTGACCCTGTAATGAGCACCCCCAGATCCTTCTCCTCCTCTGTCTGGGCTAGCTGCGCTCTCCCCTGCTGGTAACTCCTCCTTGTATTCTTCATCCCAAAATTCAGCACCTTGCACTTTTTGGCATTAAACCCCAGTTTCCAGGTGTCTGACCCGGTTTCAAGCTTTGTCAGATCATCCTGCAATCCCTGCCATCCCCCTAGGTCATCCACCACTGCTCCTACCTTGATATCATCAGCAAACAGACTGATCTTGCGCTTGATGTCCAATGATATGTCTGCAATGAATATCCCAAACAACACTGGTCCCAACACCGAGCCCTGTGGAACACCGCTCGTCACTACCCTTGGGTGTGAGAGCTCCCCACCCACCACCACCCTCTGTTGCCTTCCCTGAAGCCAGTTCCCTACCCATCTCACCAGTTTTGCACCTGCCCCTGTGCCTACTAACTTACTTCCCAGCCTTCCATGTGGCACCAAGTCGAATGCCTTACTGAAGTCAAGATACAGGACATCCACTGCATGGTCCCTATCCAGTTGCCTAGTTACCCAGTCATAGAACTCCACCAGGTTGGTTTGGCAGGATCTGCCCCATATGAAGCCATGCTGTCTGCTGTCCTGTAGTCCTTTGGCCTCTAGGAGGGCCACCAGCCTTTCCTTCAGGACAGTCTCCATTAGCTTACCCACGATGGATGTGAGGCTCACTGGTCTGTAGTTTCCAGTTCATCCTTGGGGCCACTCTTGTGGAGGGCACCATGAAGCCATCCTCCGGTCCTGAGGTACACACCCTGAATGTGAGTGAGGCATTAAATAGGTCTGCAAAGGTCCTGCAAGGACCTCTGCCAGCTCCTTCAGTACCCTGGGGTGGATGCCATCTGGGCCTGGCACCTTATCCACTCTCAGTACCTTCAAACCCTCCTGAACTCTGCCCTCCATGATTTCCCCATCTGTCACCCCCTCCGCCCATTTCTGCCATTTCTCCCCCCTTGGGTGTTACCCCCCTCTTTTCTTTAGTAAATACTGAGCAGAAGTACTCATTTAGTGCTTCTGCCTTATTGTATCCTGCTTCCACCCAACCCCACTCCTTCCTAATCCTTATTATGTGGTCCTTACAGCTCCTTTTCTCCATGATGTACCTAAAGAAGTCCTTCTCCCCCTACTTAATGCCTTGTGCCAGCCTGAGTTCTGTAGATCCTTGGCTCCCCTTACTGCCTTGTCACCTCCTTCGATTCCGTCAAGTACTCCTCCCTGTCCTCCCCTCTCCCTGTTTTCTTGTACTTCCTAAAGGCAGCTCTTTTCCTCCTTACCTTTTCCATGACCTTCTTGCTCAACCAGCTCTGTTTCTTAGCCCTAGCCTTCTTACTCTGGGCCATGCAGCAGGTTTTGGCTGCCTCCACTATCCCCAGCTTTATGAGCTCCCGCCTCTGGTTAGTGTCCATACTAGATCGAATACTGCTCAGGTATCCTTTTACCACTTCCCCATCCTCCCAGTGTCAGCCCTCCTGAAGTCCAGCACTCTTGTGCCAGATTCCACTCCTTCCTTGCCCATATCCAATGTGAGCCATACTGAGTGGTGGTCACTCCCTGACAGCAGTTCCTCCACTGTAAGTTCTCTCACAAAGTCCCCATTTGCCACCATAATGTCAAGGGTATTCTCTAACCTGGTTGGTTCACCGACCATTTGCAGCAGGAAGCTGTCCTGGAAGGCATCCAGCAGTACCTGCTCCCTTCTGTTCCTGGTTGTTGAGGTACTCCAGTCCACTCCTGGCATGTTGAAGTCCCCCACAATCACCACACTACCCTTCTCGCAGGTCCTCCTGATCTGTCCCGCTAGTTCCCTGTCTAATTCCTCCATCTGAGCTGGCGGCCTGTACACCACTCCCATTCTAAGAATCCTATTCTTGGAATCCTGGATTTGCATCCAAATTGAGTCCGTACTACCCTACTCCCCTTCCTTCCTTACACACTTCAGTCCTTCCTTCACATATAGTGCCACACCCTCTCCTTTCCCAATCATCCTGTCCCTACAAAATAACCTGTACCCTGGTACAGACAGGTCCCAGTCATTGTATTGGGTGGCCCATGTTTCTGTGATGGCTGCAATGTCCACCTCTTCCTCTGCCATGAGCACCTGTAACTCTGCAGTTTTTCTCCCAAGGCTCCTAGCATTAAGGGTAACCACCTTCCACCCTCCCCCCCATCCTGCCCTCCTTTACTAACATCACCAGTAGTACTTGCATTTGTCCTTTGTCACTGTTATGGGGGGTTAGCTCATATGGTTTCCCAACCTGTGGTCCTGCATGTCTCTTGCCCAATTGCCACCCCCCCCACTCCTAGTTTAAATTCCCTACTTCCTCTATGTACTCCTCCATCTTCTGTTTCAACAGCTGATATCCTTAAAGCCATTGATGAAGGCCAAATAACTGGTGCTGTGCTCATTGACCTGACTAAGGCTTTCAGTCTCATCAGCCATCACCTTCTGCTAGGTAAACTGCATTTACTTGGCCTTGACTGCCTAGCCCTTACTTGGCTTAAGGACTATCTCATGGGTAGAGCTCAAAGAGTAAAATGGTCTGGATCTCACTTATCCCTCAGACCGATTGTGCACAGCGTACCACAGGGTTCAGTTCTTGGACCGAAACTGTTCTCGCTGTTTATTAATGAACTGCCTCGTTTCTGTGGCAGTGTGGCAGTACAACTGTAAGCAGGTGATGCAGTCTTATACCAGTCATTTAACAAGGAGAAGCTTAACCAATCTCTCAATTCTGACTTCAATATGCTCGAATCTTGGTTCTCAGCTAATCACCTAATCCTGAATACAAAAAAAAAAAAAAAAAGCAATGTTATTCCACAATCCATCTAATAAAATAGTCTGCTTCTAATCAGTTCACTATCTGGCGACCCCATAGAAATAGTTAACATTTTTAAATATCTTGGATTACTCCTTGATGCCTCATTTTGGCTACAACCTCATATATTACAGCTTAACAAGTCAATAAACCAAAAGCTAGATCTCTTATACTGTCTCTGCCCCTACTAGCAACTGGCGCCTGTCAAAAAATTGTCTCAACATCACTCCTTCCTATTTTGTTATGTGGAGCTCCACTCCTACTTTCTGCACAGCCCTCATCCTTGCACAGCTGTGTCAAATCTACCATAGGATAGGACATTTTGCCTAGGCGTGAACCCCAGACAGCATCACTGTGATACCCTGCATTCCCTCCAATGGCCTAGCTATGACTCTAAGCTACAAGACCTTACACTATGATTTGTGTTTAAACTAGTTAATCTCTACAGCCCTCCGTGACTCAGAGATATCGAATATCATAAAGCTTATGCTCGCCCTCTTAGGTCCTCTTCTCTCCCATTGTTAGCTGTCCATTCATTTGCCACGTCTGCCTGGAACTCTGTTCTTCCTACCCTGCTCTCCTGCTCCACCCTAACTCTTTTTAAAAAAAGAGCCTGCCTTATCTCTCCTTAAACCTCCTCCTACATCTGTTTCAGCTAATCTGCCTCCACCACTACAATTTGTTGCTTGCTCTCATCTCTTCTGGTGCTGAAACAGTTGTGCATGTGTATTATAAATGTGTATATTGTAAATATGTACATAACAATGTCTTAAATTCTATTTATACTACTAACTTTGACTTTGCTCAATGTAAAACATTTGGTTGCCTTCTAACTATTTTTGAAGTCTCTGTATGTACCTCATATGCATTGTTGAGTCTTTGCATTCTAATATTTCATTGTATCTGTATTGTAGTATTGCACTGTAATTACCTCTAGGGTCGTCACTGAAAAAGGGACTGTATAGTCTCAGTGGGCCTACCTGGTTACCAAAATTCAAATAAATAAAATAAATAAATACATTTTGGGCAGTAGCTCCTTTCCATTGTTAGTGCATAGCACTTCTGATACTTCTTTCTGGCTGCTTGGTTGGCATAGAAATCGACAAGGCTGAACGGCAGTTATCGCTGAACCCTAACCCTTCCACTGCTTTTACTGATGTTCCTGTTGGTTTTGACTGTGCTGCTTTTGCTTGAATAACATGACCCTCCACTTATTCTAGTTTGTTCCACCATCCAATGGAACTGGCTAAACACCGACATGCAGTTTGCCTCTGAAATAAGGGAGGCATGGATACTCTGCCAGATAGATTTTAGATTGTAGGCAAGTCTTTGATTTGATCTACTACAGGAAACCAAAAACTATTTTCCCAACACACCAAATGCTGAATGGTTTAAACTGACACATACATCACTGACAGGAAAAACTTCCGAACCAGCAGTCCAGACTAAACTGCATTTATGCGTGGGCTTTGTCCCTTGTACCCCCCAATGTGGGGGGGCTCTGCTCCCTGCACCCCCTGTACTTATAGATACATCTTCTGAGTCTGACATAACTCAGAAGATGGGAGCATGCCAGAAGAGTGCACCTGTGCATAGCACACAGGTATAGGCAAACCAACAACAATGCACTCTGAGGTTGCCATGTGTGAAGAGCAGATGAACCACAGTAGGTTCTGGGAGGGTGAGGGTGGTGGAACAGAGGTGTAGCCCCCGAGTTGTACCTCTACACAAATCATAGGTCTGTCTGGCAAATCAAGGTTCCTCTATTATGACACCCTCAGTGGAGACCAAGAAGAATGCTGGGGACATCCACAAGGGAGACCCACAAAAGAGTGGCAAGGGACACTACAGGGGAAAGAAACAGCTTCTGATAGGGGACTTAATTGTTAGGGGTGTAGACCTGGGGAAGCTAGAGGAGAGGGAAGTTAGGTGCCTGCCTTGTGCCATGGCTTGGAGGGACAGGAAGCAAATCCTCAGGATTGCAGAAGCAGCATCACAGGAGTGGGAACTAGATATCATTGTCCACCTTGGGACAAATGACATAGCTAAGCATAAGATCAGTGCAGTGCAGGATGAATTTGTGGAGTTGGGGAGGGGCCTCAGACAGGTAGCAAGCACGGTAACCTTGTCAGAGGTGCTGTCAGTCTATGGCAGGGGTGAGGCTAGGGTACTGCACACCATGCAGTTTAATGAATGGTTGCAAAACTGGTGCAGAGCACAGGGCTTTGGCTTCATTGGGGACTGGGGGTCCACCTGGAGAGATGAAGGTCTATACTGGCATTATGGTCTGCATCTGTCCAGGAAGGGGAAACAAGCTCATAGGTGACAGGTTTAAAGGCTTCCTTGGCAAGCTCTTAAACTAGCCAAGGAGGGAGGTGCTGATAGGAAACAGGAAAGTTCATGCCTCCCCCGACAAAACATGGCAGGTAGTAGGGTAAACACTGAGGTACAGAGCTTGACAGAGGGCAGGACGGGGTAAATGGAAAAATAGACAAGGGTAATAACAGCAGGGATGGGGTAAAAGAGGATAAAGCCAACATTAAATGGAGGGCAATGAGTACCAATGCCCATAGTCTGAGAAACAAGCTTCCAGAGCTAGTAGCCCTGATGGAACAGGAATACTTGGATATTGTGGCAGTTACAGAAACATGGTACACGGAGAACCATGACTGGGATGCCAACATACCAGGGTACACAATCTACAGAAGGGACAGGGAGGGTAAAAGGGGAGGTGGAGTAGCTCTCTGCATAAGGGAAGGGATCAAAGCTACAGAACTAAAAAGTAAAGGGGAGGACAAGAGGCACTATGGGTCACCTTGGAGACAGGGAATGGCATCACAATCTGCACAGGGGTTGTATACAGACCCCCGTCTCAAGGGGAGGAAATGGACAAGAAAATGATAGAGGGCATTCTCAAAATGGCTGAAAAAGGGGACATACTGTTGATGGGGGACCTGAATATACCAGATGTTAACTGGACAATATGGACTGCAGCCACATCCAAGAGCAGGGTCATTTTCGATGCCCTACACGGGGCATGTCTTAGACAGCTAGTGGTGGAACCCACTCAGGAGGGAGCAATATTAGACCTGGTACTCTCAAATGGAGAGAGAATCACAAATTTAGAAGTCAGTAGACATCTGAGAACAAGCAACCACTGCACAGTGTGCTTCACAATAATCACAACCATGGAGACAAGCCATACAAAGACAATGATACTGGACTTTAGAAGGGCTGACTTTGGCATAATGGGTGAATACCTGAGGAATGCATTAGCAAATGGCCAGAAAGGAGGGGTGGAAGAACAATGGAGAAAAATCAAAACCGCCATAATGGAGGCAAAAAGCCTTTGTGTGAAACAAATAAAGAAAACAAAGTGGAATGAAAAAAACACTATGGTTCTTAAAAGAGGTGTCAGGGAAGGTTAAGGAGAAAAAGGCTGCATTCAAAATGTATAAGGAATCACAGAAGGATCACTACAGGGAACTGTATCAATTAAAGCAGAAAGAATTTGGGAAGGCAGTCAGAAAAGCAAAGGCCCAAACCAAGGAAAAGATAGCCAACTCTGTTAAGAAGGGGTATAAAACCTTTTATAGGTACATTAGGGAGCATAGAAAGGTTAAGGGAGGGATAGTGAAGATTAATAAAGGAGGCAGTATGGCACAGTGGGTTAAGGCTCTAAGCTACAAATCTGGAGACCTGGGTTTGAATCCCACAGCCCCCTAGATGCATACTGTGTGACCCTGAGCAAGTCACTTAACTTCCTTGTGCTCTCAGGTTGCACCTGCAAACATGCTTTCAGCTTAGTGTGTCTCACCTGGTAAAATAATTGGTTAAAAAAAAATATATGGGAGGGATAGCGAAGATTAGTAAAGGAGAGGGGAGGTGGGCAGAGGGAGACAGTGAAAAGGCAGAGATACTGAATGAATACTTTTGCTCAGTATTCACAAAACAAGAAGAGGAGGAGTTACCCAAACCAAACAATAGAAGCACTCTGGGTAGTGGGGTTGACGCAGTCCATTTACAGAAGAAAGAGTCCTGAAAGAACTCCTAAACCTAAAGGTGGACAAAGCAATGGGGCCTGACGAGATTCACCCTAGAATCCTAAAAGAGCTAAGGGAGGACTTAGTTACACCACTAACCACACTTTTTAACAAATCATGGGAAGATAGGGTGGTACCTGAGGACTGGAGGAGGACAGATGTGATTCCCCTTCACAAAAGTGGGAGAAAGGCAGAAGCAGGAAACTACAGACCTGTTAGTTTGACCTCAGTGGTGGGGAAAATGATGGAATCACTTGTGAAAGAAAGAATTTTCAGTACCTAGAGGCCAGCGGGGCACAGGACCCAAAGCAGCATGGATTCACAGCAGGAAGGTCATGTCAGATGAATCTAATCGATTTCTTTGACTGGGTGACCAAAGTAATAGACCAGGGAGGGGCTGTGGATATGGTCTACCTAGACTTTAGCAAGGCATTTGACACAGTCCTGCACAAAAGATTAATAATCAATAGCCAGCCTGGGAGTGGGTCGCAGGGTGGTAGCCAGGGTAGCAAACTGGCTGCACAACAGGACACAGAAGGTAATAGTGAATGGAACACATTCTGAAGAGGGGGGGGTTACTAGTGGAGTACCTCAGGGCTCAGTACTGGGTCCAGTCCTCTTTAACATCTTTATAGGTGACATTGCAGAGGGTCTGGAAGGAAAGGTATGCCTCTTTGCAGATGACACAAATATCTGTAACAGAGTTGATACACAAGAGTGGGTAGAAAGGATGAAAAGGGGCTTGGCAAGGTTGGAGGAATGGTCAGACATATGGCAACTTAGATTCAATGCAAAGAAGTGCAAAGTAATGCACCTGGGAAATAAAAATCCAGGAGAAGAGTACACAATAGCAGGGGAGGTACTAACAACAACAATAATGGAAAGGGATCTAGGTGTAGTCATATCAGATGACCTAAAGGTGGGTAAGCAATGTAAGAAGTCAGTAAGGAGAGCCAGGGGGATACTGGGATGCATACAGAGGGGCATCACAAGTAGAAAAAGGGAAGTGGTTTTACCTCTATACAGACAGTTGGTGAGACCCCGTCTGGAGTACTGCGTGCAGTTTTGGAGACCTCATCTATGCAAGGACATAGACAGGATGGAAGCAGTCCAGAGGAGGCAACCAAAATGGTCCAGGGTCTAAATCAGAAACCATATGAAGAGAGACTGAGAGAGCTTAATATGTATATCCTTGATGAAAGGAGGGACAGAGGGGACATGATAGAAACTTTTAAGTACCTCAAGGGAATCAACAAAGTCCAGGAGGGTAGCATCTTTCAGAAAAAGATATGTGTCAGAAAAAGGGGACACAATTTAAAGTTAGAAGGGGGGGACGGCTCAGGGGTAATGTGAGGAAATTCTTTTTCATGGAGAGAGTGGTGGACGCATGGAACCACCTTCCTGGAGAGGTTGTGGGGTCTAAAACAGTGGGGGAATTCAAACATGCATGGGAGAGACAGAAGGCAATTATAGTGGGGGGTTGCAGGAAGTAGGCTGTTGGTTAACTAGAATCTGCAGCTTATCCAATAGGTCGGGAAATGGGCGGACTGGGGTGGGCCAAGTGGTCCTTATCTGCTGTCAATGTCTATATTTCTGTTTCTATGTTTCACATGCTTCTTCATTATCAAGAGTTATATAAACCCCACAGATACCCAACCACACTGCTATAAGCTCCCAAATCACCACAACATAGGTACATGACCTGCACCACACTATGGTGATCGACCAGCCAAAAGAACAAATGAGCAAAACCCTAGATCTGCATATATGCACAATGATACCATCCAAAAGAGGCAAAGAAAAGCTAAATGTCCCTGGCTATCTTTTTGTCCATGAAGGCATATATTACTGGTGCTACAACCAGAAAAAAACAAACAACTGCCTAGGATGGGCTATCACTGTCCCACAAAAAGATCAGCATATAAATAATAAATCAGACTGACCACAACCACTCCACTAATCCCAATGCAGCACCAATAGCCAGTAGCTGCACTGAAGGAAAAAGCCAAAACATCTGCCAGTAATGCAGTGCAATTCCTCCAAAACAAAGTTACTGCCTTACAACCAGAGGTGAGGCAACACCTACCCTCCAAAAAATTCTTAATTCAAATCATCAGCAGATCCAGATGAAAAGAACTTCCTAGTGATTTAACTTCGATGAAAAGAACTTCCTAGTGATTCAACTTCGTTGGACGACCTGCAGGTAACATACAACCTGACTGAAGTTTCCAGACAAGACTTCTTCCATGCCACATTCAAAACATCAGACATTAAACTTCTTGTATTTGCCACAAATCAAAACTGGCAGACCTAAAAAATGTCTGATTCAGGATAATGGCACTTTAAAAACCATCCCCAATCTTTTTTCACAACTGTACATGATACACGCGCCTGTTGGACCATTGGACAACAGCCAAACAATGCCTATGGTTAACAAGTCCAAAGAGAATTCAGCACTCATTGCCTATATTAGGATAAAAGCAGGTCCAATCAAATGTTGATGCAAAATAAAACATTTATTGCATACATATGGACCAACAGGCATGCAGAAAAACAAAGTGCTAACTAGCCCCAGCGCTTCGAATCACAAATGAATCTTCATCAGGGCCCCCTGTTTATTTTGCATCAACTTTTGATTGAACCTGCATTTATCCTAATATAGGCAATGAGTGCTGAATTCTCTTTGGACTTGTTTAATCTTTGGGCTGGATACCCTTATTATCAGCACCTCTCCATTCTTCTGATCGCAGCACGTTTGTTTGGTTTCTCTAATGCCTATGGCATACTGCCTTATGACCAATAAATCACAAGAGTCCTACTTAGTACTATTCCAAAAACTACACCAATAAGCCGAAAGACAAAACTTCATACTGGCACCAAACAATATCATGACTGGCTATGAAACAGCAGCCATTCATGATTCAAAACAAGAATTCCCCACCTCGAACACAAAGGCTGCCAATTTTATTTTGACCAGATAATATGGAGAAAATTACAGGCCCTTGGGCTAGCAAAAGAATACAGGACAAAGACCAAATTCAGCCTGCAGATGAGAACACTAGTATGCCTGGCATATCTCAGCCCAGAAGAAATACCCCCTGCATATGTGCAAATCAAAAATACAATTACCAGCAACAACCCAGCAACTCAAAACATGATTTGAAGACAACTACCTCTACAGTAAAATGGGGCCCAAAATGAAGAGGGCATGATATCCACCATTATTCCCACCTGACATTTGATCAATACTAAAACCCACCTCCGAAGGAATTCCAAGCACTCAAAATAATGTGGAAGCATGGCACTGCAGGCTTTACTCTCTCCTGGGTAAAGCCAATGTGGGAAGCCACACAATGGACAGAGAGATACACAAGGAACAAGAAAGAACAGACACCCTCAGAGAATCGGTACTCAGAAGACAGCCACAATCTGTCTGTAAATCCTACCTGCAGAGGGAGGAAAAAATCCAGAGAATAATTGCCAAGACGAACTACTCAACCACAGACTACCTCTGAGCACTAACGCACAGTACTATACTGTGAAACTCCCATGTGACCAGCACTTCCCTCCTGCCACAATACCTTGAACTGCAATAAAAGTTCACCTTCCCAAACAGTATTACAAATATCAGGACAAATCACAATATCACCCAAACATACAACCAACATCAACAAAAAAATAAATAAAACGATAACCTGGAACATGACACATCTCTACATTGTGATGTCATGTTGGGATATTGGAATCACCACAACCACAAACATAACTGCTCAATAGCCTATCTGTTGGAAAACTGAGCTTTAAGATACGTGAAGGCTGCAAACACGATTTCAGGCAACAGTGCTCTGTATCATATGTTCTGGGATACTGACACTCAGGATAACCAAACTCATCATGCACAGATGTCGGGATAACCAAAGTTATCAAAAATTGATTCTGCGCGCAAAAAAACTCAGTACCATATGTATCGAGATACTGAGTGTCAGGATAAAGTACTACTCATTAAACAGTCTTTGCATTTTTCCCCTTATGATGTTTACACTTTGATCCATGCTCCTGGAGACAATGTTTTCGTATTAGTTTTCATTCTGCAGTGCTTTAGGAATGCTTTTGGTCACATTATCAGGATCCACAATGGATGTCCCACAAAATTTTTGTTGAATGCCCCGACAGCTAAACCAGCAGGTTGACCACATTTTGCAGTTGGCTTTCTGGTTTCCAGTGCCACTAAGTGTTTTCTTCGGGGGGCTTGGCCCCCCAACCCACCATGCAGGGGGCTGCACCCCCAGCACCCCCACTTAGGATTATCAACTCCAAGTCAGAGCTGATCTGGGGGAGGTGCAGGAACCCTTACAGACAGTGCTGGGTTCTAGGGGGTTCCCTACAGCGACATGGCACTGTAGTCACTGTATGGGACCTTGCTGTCAAAAAGTCGCTGTTGGGTGCATATATCACATTATCATTTGCTTAAGGATTCTCCCCCTTGACTTCCTTTTACTGTGACACCACTAATAATGTTACTGACATTGTTTATTGGCTTGAACGATAATGTGAGATTCAAAGTACACCTGATACTATTATGGACAGTGAACACTTTGGACAGGAGCCTGAAAATTTTGTATAAAACTCCTTTGCACAGACTCTAGTGTTCAACACCTGCCCAGCTGTTTCTTTTTGGGGAGGGGGGCAGGGGCATCCTGTTTTATCACAGTCAGCCCAAGTCCTGTTATAAGTGTGGCTCTCTCTAGCATCTTAGGACTGCCTGTGATCAAGCCAAGTGTACCCAATGTGGTGTTCTGGGACATTCTGGTGTACATTGAATTTTTACCCTTTGGTGTCATTTGTGTGATGAGGAAGTTCATACCTTCCAATCCTGCCCTTGGGCTGCTCTTAGTACGTCAGACTCGGACTTTATGGAGCAGGGTTTTTATATTCATAGAGCTGCAAAACCTTTGACTTCACCTCTTCTGTATATCCTGCCAATAGTGTACCTCTTTCTTGTGTTGTCCTGGACTCTGTTCCACCCCTGCAATCATCTGCAGTGGTCCAGTAACTCCCTACCCTGATGGCTTCTGGTGTGCCTCAGGACCTCCCCCCATAATCCTGGAGGAGTCTTCCATGAACTTGCCTTCTCTTTCTTTAGCCCCCCCCCCAAGGGGTATGAAACCTGATACAGCTGCTAGATCAGACCTGCTGCCTCTTTCTACCCCTACTCACAGTCATTTTGGTCCTAAAAATGTCCAGACTGTGTGGAAAAGTAAAGACAAAAGAAAGAAACGAGTGGTTCTATATGATCCAATTCCCTTAGAGAACAAGTATGAGACTTTGCAGTAGGGTGACAAAGGTACAGATGAGGACTCTGATGCCTCTTTGGCGCAATGTTCCCAGAAAGAATTTTCAGAACACTGTACTAGTCAACAAATGGAGCCAGTAACTGCAGATGAGGCCCCTTGGTCTCTCAAATTTGCTTTGATAGTTGCAGAATGGACGCAATCACCTGACTGAATCATGTGGGAGGCTGGAGTGGCACTGACCTCAGAATTAATTAACCAGGCAGCTAAATCTATGAAACAGAATGCTAGTTTACTGAAACATCCAACTAACAGGCAAATTTCTACAGTTTGAATTGGTAGGCAGAACGTTAACTTGACAGCTGAGTCTGTCACGTCAGCTAAAACAGAAACAATGGAAATGCACAGCACAAGTGAGCAAGCATTGACAACTCTGGGTCAGGTACTCTTTCTTATTCTAATGATCTAAGTACCACAGTCTCACAGATTAGGGACAGAAAGTTGCAAACTGACATGTCTTCAGAAAATCCAAAGCATTATAATATGATCAGTTCAAGTAAATTGCAAAATGTGGCTTTAGTTGCCAATTCACTTAAACAACAGGTAACACTAGACAATGGGAAGGAGGGGTGACAACAGTCTGATTCTACAACAGCTGCACCTACAACTGCTGCAGAAAATACTGAGGGAACTTTACTGAATAGGAAGATTATTAAAAAATATTACCAATGGGGAACATACTGCTAACCCCAAACAGGCAGCTCTTTTGGCCATCTCATGGGAAGAAATTATGGACAATCTGAAAGCTGGACCTTCTACTACTTATCTCCCAGCTTTTGTAGCATCTTAACAGAACCAGACAGCAGGTACCCCCGCATAGGATGATGCGGCACGGGGTCATAATATTGCAAGACATTATAATGTGGCAATATACCATGCTGCCAATATAGCACAATATATTGCACGCAGCATAAGTCTTGTTTTAGTGTGGGGCTCTACCCCCCTGCACCCAACTTATGGGAGGCTGTGCCCCTGAACCTCCCCAACCAAAATAACTAATTCCAGGGGGAGGGCTTAAAAGTAAATGTCACACTAACTGTGAAAAAATGAAAAATTCCATGCATCTGGGACTGGGAATCAAACCAGGTACCAAATGCACTACCTGCCTACCCTTGCTGCCAGTGGTTCATCCCGTCAAGCCATGGCAGCTGCTTAGTGGATCCCCATCCCAGCAGAGGTCTTATCATCTGCCTGGGACAGTGACAGGGTGCAGTACCATGCACAAACCCATTCACGGTATTGCACCCTCTCGTTGTCCTATTTCACGCTGGTCTGTTTCAGGGTTTTGTCATATGCTATATTATGCATACAACATATTGACCTGGTAGAAGATGATGTTATGCAACATCACCCATCCTGAACCCACACTATTTCAACTGGCCCAAATAAGATGAAGGCTAACTTTAAAATGTGTTATCTATTTCCAAATGTAGTTACACCAGCCAAAAGATGGAATGCAGTTCCCCCAAAAGTAAAAGTGGCCCGGTTGAACCACCAGACTGTGTTTAGGCAGCACACAAATGACTGAAGGAATCAATGCACTTTCTTGCCATAGATATATTTGCCCTCATACTTATGTCAGGAGACATGCAGTTTGATGTCAGCTTCAGTACTCCACAAATGTGGAAAGTTATGGAAAAACATCTAGCAACTGAAATTTTTTCTTTTATGAACAACCTTTATAGCCATTCCCTTAACAAAAATAACAGTGAAAAATATTACAATTCTTTTTTGAAATGAAAGTCTCCATATATCTGATATACTGTTTTGGGTTAAAAAAAGATGTCACAGACCAACCCATGCCCATACTGGATTCAGAAAATATCTAGACTGGTGGCTCTAAAATTAAAGTTCATCTAAGATTGTTTGACAAAGGGACACAACACCTGCCAAGCAACTTTTATATTTTGCAAGATTGTGACTTCTGTTTTTATGCAGTGCAACCAAAGTCTTGCCACAGATGCAGATCATTCTCCCACCTCAGTAGTGTACGTGATACTCTGGTATGCAGTTTTTGTCTACAGATTGGCCATTCCAACATGTTATGCCCATATCCAGTGAAATGCAATTTGTAGGAAGAAACATGCAATCTATATTTAAAATGTTCCTGGGCTGTCCAAAGCACAGGGGTCCTTTTATAATCAAGAGCATATGGTTCATGAAGTACAATCCAAAAACACTCAAGGTTTCCCCTCACAACAAGAGGAACTGCCTGCTGAAGGGAATCATAAGGACATTAACCATACTGTGGCACCAGAGAAGCATACACAACCAACAAGGACCAACAGTGACACAGAAACAAACACAGCAAACCTGGGTGATGTACATGAGGAAGACATGTACCAGACACCACAACATTGCATCACAAGGAGGTCAGGAAGGTCAAGCAGTGTGTAGCCCCATTGAAACAGAAGTGGATGACTCTACATCTATGGCTCCACATCCACTCCCACAGGATGAATTCCAGATTGTGGGAAAAAGAAGAAGCTCCAGATGCACACCACAGTCAAAAACAGCTAAAAGGGACATACAGAAAAAAGGAGGTGTACTTGGAACTATACAGATCACTAGTGAGATCTCATCTGGAGTACTGTATCTAGTTCTGGAGGCTGCATCTCCGGAAAGACATCAACAAATAGATGCAGTTCAGAGATGGGCAAAAAAAAATGGTGTAATGACTGCACCAAAATTCATATGAGGAAAGACTAGAAACCTCAATATGTATTCACTGGAGGAGAGGAGAGGAGAGGAGAGAAGGAGATATGATAGAGACATTCAAGTACCTCAGGGGTATAAACAAGGTACCAGAAGACAGTATGTTTCAGAAAAGAAGGTGCACAAGAACAAGGGGGCATGATAAGAGGCTAGACGGGAGTAGGCTCAGGGGCAACGTGAAGAAGTACAGTACTTTTTCACAGAAAGAGATGGGGATGTTTGAAACAACCATGCTGTGGAGGTGGTGGGGGAAAACACAGTAGGAGGAATTCAAGAATGCATGGAATAGACATAAGAGTACTCGTATAATAGGAAATAGAGGGTAAGCCACAGATCAGCTAGGGTCTGTGGCATTGCATTAGGTAGGGAAAAGGGGCAGACTAAGTGGGCCACACAGTCCTTATCTGCCATCATGTTCTATGTTTCTATGTTTCTATTACCTAAACTAGGAATAGTTATTCTGCCCTACAAGGTCAGACTGAGGAGGAAGAGGGAGGTTCTGAAGCCTCCTCAGTGACATCCTCAGAGAAGGAGAGCCTCACAAAAGTCATACGAGGAAAGACTTGAGTACCTCAATATGTATAGGTACAGGTATGGGGGAGGATAAATCTAAGGGGGGGAGTGGGAGAGGCAGTTGTGAGATGAGGGGCTAACTGCACAATTCAGCAGACTCGACAGACCATAAGGCCTATTTCTGCTGGCATTTTCTTATGTTCGTATTTTCGTAAGAACTACTCTGATGTGAATGGGGACTCCATTGAGATAGCTAAAGTTAAAAAAAGAAATAGAAAAAAGTTAGATGATAGGGGGATCTCCTTTCTTTTGCGTTTAAGGATAACATTAAATTCATCTCTTTAAATGTTAATAGCATATGGAATTATTAAAGGAGGGTATCACATTTGCTTCCTTAAGCCAATCTGATGCTCAGATAATTTTGTTACAAGACACATGGCTTAGATCACATACTGATATTCATCAGCTCAAAAAACATGGCCTCGAGGTCCATCTATATGGTCATTTGGGGAATTACCATGCTATGGCATGCCAGTTCTGCTCAAATAGTTATGGATAATGATCCCATCCCAGAAGGGTACTAGTGGCAGATATTCTAGAATAAGGTCAGCCTATGACACTAGGGGTGATTTATGTCCCTCAAACCAAAACTGCTAGGATTGCATTATTTTGTTCAGTTCAACCCTAGCTGCATATAGCCAGGAAAGTTATTTTGTGGGTGAGGGGGTGGATTTTAATTGCAGGATAAATCTGGGTAGATGCAAAATTACTTTGCGATACTAATCTTCTTAAAAACTTAATTACCAAATCAAGGTTACAGGATGCATATAGAGTCCTTCATAATAAGGGCAGACATATGTATCACAGGGGCATTATCTTTGTGCAATGATTATTTTATGTTTCCAAACATTGGGACATTATAGATGCAAAGACAGTGGCAAATGTTACCTCTGATCATTTTGAGGTATGAGTGATAGAGGGGGTGTACAACACAAGAATATGTGTAAGAGCCACTGGTACATAATTCTGTTTTGGCAGATGAAGTATAAATGCAATGAGATGAGTTTTTGAAAGCTTGAGTATCAGTGATTTTTTTTGTGATAATCTAATAGAATGGTGGGATGTTAGAAAAGTGGGGCTACAAAAATTGTTTCAAAAATATGAGAAGATAAAAGGAACAAATGACTGTTTTAAGTTTCTCCAACTGAGAGCACAGTTATTTCAGGTCATATCCCTCCAACAGACAGAAAAAACTTTAATAAAGACCAAATCACTTGTATAAGGCATGAGATGAAATCCTTCCTTTACAATAGAGCAAGGTCCCTTAAAGCTGAACAAATCCTAGGCACACAAGGTAAACATAAAAACATAGAAACAAAACAAGTGATGGCAGAAAAAGATCAAGCGTCCATCGATTTAGCCCATAAAATTACACGAGACCTAGTGTCAATCTGGGAACCTATCCCTCCCCAATAGCTCATCCTTCCTTACCCTTGTACTTGTTATCTGTGCCTTCACTCTCTCCCATCACCACTTGAAATATGCCACAGTACCAGCATCTACCAATTCAGCCAGCAGGCTGTTCCATGGCTCTACCACCTTTTCCCAAAAATAGTATTTCCTCAGATCTCTTCAGAAGCTCCCTCCCCACAGCTTCCATTCATGCCATCATGTCATTGTGCTGTTGATCGTATTGAACATGTCAGTGCTGGGCAGTCTATTTATGCCTTTCAGGAACTTAATGGTTTCAATCATATCCCCACTCTCCTTTCTGGCCTCTAATGAGTACATGTTCATCTTCTTTCAACTGCTCCTCAATGGAGATTCCCTTGAGGACTTGTTACATCTTTGTTGCCCTCCTCTGCATGGTCTCTATCCTGTCCATGTCATTTTTATGGTTAGGCCTCCAGTACAGGACATAGTTCTGCAGTTATGGCCTCACCAGGGATTGATAAAGGGGGAGGATCACCTCCCTGCTCCTACTATCTATTCCCCTTCCTGTACACCCCAACATTCTGCTTGCTTTGTTCTATGCTTTATTGCAATGACATGATTGCTATAGGGTGTCACAAATGATGACTCCCAAGTCCTGGTCTTCTGTAATGGTACTATGTTTAACCGTATTTACTCCATAGGTACTAAACCATCTGTTGATAGTTTTTAAGGAATGTCAGGAACATGTAACACATTAAATATTTTCTGCAATTAAAGATCAAAAAGGCAAAATACATACAGAATTTTTGGACATTTCAGATATCATACCTGATAAACTACAGGCCTGTTTCAGGAAACCCCACAGGTGGAAGACAGTATTGACAGTTACTGTACATCTCTTGACCAATAAGGAATGCTTGACAGTTACAAATAAGGAATATCTAGCTCAACCAGTGTCACTAGTGAAAGTGGAGAATACAATAAAAATGTTATGTCTAAAAGCAGCACCTTGCCCGGATGGCCTAACCACCAAATTCAACAGATCTTTCACTAGTATATTGAGCCCCATTTCAAAAGAGGTTTTCAATGATATGCAAGTGCATTTAAGTTCCTCAGACAATATGGCCATAAGCATTCTTGATACTGCTATATAAACAAATTCCAGCCAGAGCCGACACGGCTGCGTTGAGCTTGCAAAGCTCTGAAGAGTGAGTACCACCGAGTGCCATCTCCAAGATGGTTGCAGCGACACAACTGCACATGCATGACATTCGCACATGCGTAGTTGCTGTGAATGACAATAAGCCATTTGCAAGATGGAGGCACCAACAGAACTGCACATGTGTGCGAGGCACACATGCACAATGTTTGTCCTGAAATGCAGAAGTAACAGCTGAAATAGTGCGTCTGTTACTCCTTAGTGGCCAATCATGGTGGAGTGTTGCAAGCTCCGCTGGGATTTTGGAAGGATACTTCCAAATGTCCAATGGAAGGTGCCACTATCGACCATTTTAAGGCATCAGATCTCAAAATGGCTGTAGGCTCCTCCCACAGCTGTAAAAAGGGGACAGATTGGACTTGGATAACTGGAGACCAGTTTCTCTGCTAAGCACAGATATTAAGATCTTAGCAAAGATTCTGGGTCACAAATTAAGTAAAAATAGCAAGTAAAGTAATAGTCCAAAATCAGACTTATGCTGTATCAGGGAGATCAATGAATGACAATTTAATGTAAGCTAAAGAAATTTTACTAGAAGCACCTTAAACGAGTTACAGAGGTTTGTTATATCAATAGACCAAGAGATGGCTTTTGACTGAGTTTTACATGGCTATTTATTTCATTCATTGGCATTTCATGGCATACCAAATACGTTCATACCATGGACATGATTACTATACCAGAATGCTCATTTTCATCCCATGATTAATGGCACAATTGGCGCCACACTTAATATAACTAGAGGAGTTAGACAGGATGTCCACTTAGACCTTTACTATATATCTTCTGCGTTGGTATTTTGATTCTCAAAATAAACCAGTCAACAAGGATTCAGGGTCTTTCAATCAGTCCAAACATGCCTGGGGCCTGATTCTAATAAAAATGCTGCAACTTGCTGGCGTATGCGGGTTGCAACATTCACCAGTATGCTGGGGACCCTGCACCATATTCTAGAACAGGCAGGGTCCCCGGAACTTACACCCTGTGACTTGCGGCGGCCACAGGGCTGTGACATGGGAAGGGCATGCCCAACACGGGTGCCGCAAGCCACAGACTGCAGGGTAAAAGCGGTGTAAGGCATGGCGCCCCAACAGCCTCACACCTCAACACCATGGCACTGCCCCACAGGGCTGGGGGCCCATAGGATCATCCTAGGGTGCCTGGCATGTGGGAGGAGGGGAACCACCCTGATGGGTACTGCACGGGGATGGGGCAAGGGGGTGCCAGTGGCCCACAGAGACCTGGCCTGCCACAGGGGGTGTGGTGGGCATCCATAGGTGACCATGAGGGGGTCAGCAGGAGGGGCAGCAGGCTCGTTAGTGCATCCCCAGTGGTAGTAGGTATGGTTAGACCAGCTAATAGCAGGTCTAATTGTATGTATGCCATGGTCTGCCAAATCCCACTTGGAATCGCGATTTGCAATTCTGCCAGCTGCCCTCTAAGAATGCTGGTATAATCGATGCTAGAATCCCCCTTGCACCTTGTTGCAAGGGGTTGTGGGCATAGTGGGTGGAGTAACCCCCATTTGGTGCAGGTGGCCTGCGTCTGGTTGCAGGCTGCTTCTTGGAATAGCATCCGGCTTAACACATGTCGCAAAGTGTGATTTGCTCCTTGGGGTTTGGAGCAAATCACCTTGAGACATGCATAAGCTGTCTTAGAATCAGGCCCCACAACTTAAGATATCTGCTTATGTAGATGATATCAGTTTTTTTCTAGACAGTGAACAAACTTGAAAGACAGCATTATCATAATGATACAGAAGTACTCAAGTGTCCAGAACTAGGGTAAACATTATTAAAAGTAAAGATTTTTGCATAGGTCAGTTCAAGGACCTTAGACTCCCAAGTTTTACAGATCATTCAGATAGAATTATAGATGTCTATTCTGGGCATTAGGTTTGGTGATTTTGACATGGATGTAGTAGACTGGAAGGACAAAAGTAAGGAGATTGAAAGGAAAATAGCAGGATGGAAATCAATGCAGATTTCCAAACTTAAAAGAGTTTTGTTAAAATTCTGATTTTAACAATCTTTTTAAACCTCTGTTATATGTGTCCAGCCTGATTAGAGTTATAAGCAAATGCCCAGCCCGGTGGCACTGAGGGTTGAGGCACTGTATGCCACACCTCGCTCCACGCTGGAGACCTGGGTTCAGGAATGAGCCTGGGTCATTGGGGGTTGGCAGGGGAGGACTAGGATTGAATGTCCGATGACAGCTCTCCTAGTCCAGGGGAGAAGTGGTGGATGCACACCATGCTCTGCTGGTCCCTGGGGATGCCTGTGGTACTGCAGTTGTGTGGGTGCCAGTGGAGGGAAGCATTGCAGATGTCTGCATGTAGGTGTGTTGACATCCTTGCACATCCGTGCTTCCATCAGGGGAAATAAGTGGGGAAAAGGCAGCACAGAACCCCGGCAGCTTGATGGCTGCAGTTTCACCGGCCAACAATGCCCAGAAGGCATGTGCCAGTAATGGTTCCTTGCCAGGCACAGGGGCTATGGGGGGCCCCCTTCGCAGGTATAGATGCGTCTGCCAGCTGGGCATGCGGAGCTTCAGGGTCGGCAGCGGAGCAGAAGAGCGGCGGCTGGATGTAATGCAGGACTGTGGCTGCAGGTGAGGAAAAAATGTTAAATTAAAAAAAAGGAAAAAGAATTATAAACAAAAATATATAGTATATTTTTTCAAGCTTTATATATCCATGATAACCTTTTGATATAAGGAATTGTTGGAAAGAGGCAAACAGTGATTATTTGATTATCCATAGTCTTTTTATTTGAAGTATTATGCAAATATCATATTCCAGAAAATGTTTCTCCATTGGATTATGAAATTGTACTGTGTTGCAATAATGGTACCACTGGTTAGCTCTATGCAATGTCACCCAGCAAATGTAAAGAGGTGAGTCGGGCAGGGTTGCCCATTGAGCCCTTTCCTGCACACTTTCTTTTGGGATCCATTTCTTTGGCTAAGAAATTAAAACCCTGCCATACAAGGCATATTGCTAACTGCAGATTCTTGTGTTATAAAAACCTTAGTGTATGCAGATGATATGTGCCTTATTTTGCATTATACAAAGTCAGGACAGGTGGCAAGGAATATTCAACCAAATACTCCATAGCCTCAAGTTCTCATATAAATTATGAGAAAAAGCACTACTATTACAATAGGCAACCCCCAAGAAGTGGGTTAACTACAACATGGGGCTGAGATTAATGTGACCTTTGACCCAATCAGAATTTTAGGGACATTGTTAATATGGATAATGATGCTGTCCTAGACAGGCACTTCTGCATCCAGACAGCTGACAGAACACTGGCATGTTGGAAATAAAGGCCATTGTCTAATCTTACAAAGGTTCATACAAAGATCTTTGGGAACTAAGGGGGCCAGATGGTAAAGTATAGCACATAGCTGTTCCCTTCCAATATCCCCTATTAGGTCATATTACTCTCCTTCATAATATATTTATCCAACTGAGTTTTAAAATGTTTCTTTGATTTAGAATAAATAACCGGCAAGGGGAACTCATTCCAAGGAGCCACCACCCTCTGTGTAAAGAAAGCTCTTCTTCTATTGGTATTATACTTAATCTGCCTAAGCTGAAGAGGGTGATCTCTTGTACCCTTAGTGTCATCCTTGAATTGAAGGTTTAATTCATTTAATAAATACTCATCTTGCATTATATCATAACAAAGTAGTAGATCTCCTCTAACTCTTCTTGTCTGTAAGGGCATAAGCTTCAAATACTCCAAACACCCTTCATAGGGTATATTTTTTTATATTAAATATTAATTTAGTGGCTTGCTTCTGAACCCTTTCAATATCATTCACTACTCCTTTGGTTATGCATCCCCACACTGGGGCCCCATAGTCCAAGATTGGTTTAACATATGCTCTATATAGGGGCATAATCACTTCCTTATTTTGACTCCTAAAGCTCATCTTTATGTTATGTAACACCTGTTTAGCCTTTACAATCTGTTTATTTGCATGCGAGAGGAAAGTCAGTTTATGGTCTACAAGAATTCCCAGGTCTTTCTCTTCTGTGCAGCTTCGTAGCACCTTACCATTCATATAATAATTTTGCATACCATTTTGGTTCCCCAAATGTATTACACAACACTTATCCACATTAAATGTCATACCCTAGATGCTACCCAATTATAAATACTATCCAGATCAACCTGTAGGTCTCTAGTTCCTTCAGGGTATGTAACTATTGTAGCAATTTTAGTGTCATCTACATACTTACTAATCCATCCAAAGCTATCCTTACCCATAGAGGCCATACAAATTTTAAACAGCACAGGGCCCAAGACCAACCCCTGCGGGATCCCACTGGTGACCCTCACCTTATCCGAATAAAAACCATGTAAGCACACCCTCTGGGTCCTCCCCCCCAGCCAGGCCATGACCCACCACACAGCTCTGTGGTCTATATCTATATCAATGAGACAGCGAAGGACCTGGTGGTGGGGAAGCCTATCAAAAGCCTTTGCTAGATCCAAATAAACACAATCCACATCCTGTCTCCTGTCCAGTGCCTCTGAAATTTTTCATGAAAATGGAGCAGATTTGTTACACATGACCTCCCCCCAACAAAACCGTGTTGTTCTCTGTCTTCCTGACCAGTTTTCCTTAAATGAGTATCTATGACATCCTTTAATATGGATTCCATAAGCTTTCCAAGGACTGAGGTAAGATTAATGGGTCTATAATTCGCACAGTCCACCCTGTTTCCCTTTTTATGCACTAGCACCACACTTGCCTCCAACCAGTCCCCCCAACCAATCTGAAGAGAGTATACCTTGTTCAAATTGTTATTGCGTCCCTATTTTATGTTTAAAAGCTACATCCCCCCCAATTGCAATTAGAAACTAAATTCTCTTGCGTATTTGTTCAAAGTTTATGTGGATCCAGATTAAACCCAGCTGATGGAGAAATAACATACAGTATAGAGAAAAAACAAGGAGTGGGATTAAAGTGATGAACCCATAGTGTTCTTTTTCAGTATCTTTCTCAGTAGCAATTTTGGCCCACTATTAGGAGCTATTCACCATTCCTGGAACCCATTTTTAGAAGAATGGTTAGTACCAATACAGTAGTACAAGACTGGCAACTCATCTAATTTTTCTGTCTCATCAAGGAGTTCAAATATTTAGTCCCACACTGTCTAAGGCTAGCAGTTATGGTAATTAGAACTTGACACTTAACAATGGCTGATAGCTGTACAAACTCAAATTTTAATACACCACAGGAATTAAAATACTGTCCAATTGCATACATAGCAGATGCAAGAAGCCAATTGACTAATCATTGCTTACCAAAGCATGTGGGATATCACTTGGTTGGGAATCCATGTAAGAATTGTAGTAAGGGATACATAGAAGCACAAATGTGTAGAAGGGAGGAACTGCCTTCAGCCTACCTGTCTTGAGGAATTTGAGACTCAACAGCAATTCTTGCTGGAGTGTCCTTATAGAACAACATTTTGGGAATGCCTTAGTCAAACATGCCAAGAACCATTAATCAATACAGTCATATATCAACGTGCAGTGCTAGGCATATCCATTGGAGAATGGCACAGATTTCAGAACACACTTTACAGATATTTTTTCCACATGCAGATATTATTAGTGGCAAGTATGCTGTGCATTAACAATACAGCAAAAACACATCCTACCACGCAACACAGTGAAAATGGTTATGGACCACATTAGAAAGCTTTATTATAAAGAAAGGGCTACTTTACCAGCTCCCACAGTGAAAGAATATTGAAAACAGTGCCAGGGGATCTTGCAGATTGCAGAATAAATCTTGGCAGTACTATAAATGCTGTACATCTGCCTTTTTTCCAGCACATGCACATGACACTGATAGCTCAGTTTATCACTGTGATGGAATTACACAACATAAATAACTCTCTATAAAGTATGGAAATGTGATGCAGTAGGTTGGGTAATAGTTTCTCTTTAACTTTGTTTCTTTTTGTTTGTAAATTTCTTATATTGAGAGACACATCTTCCATGCAATGATTCAGTTATGTATATATGTTTGTCAGTTTTTTTTTATTTTGAAAATGCATATTGCACTTGTTATGTTTGTATGATTTCTTTATTTTAAATAAAAAATTCCACTACTGTTTTCTAGAAGTGCCATGGGAACAGGTAGATAGGACTTTGCTTTAATGTCTCATCTGAAAGACAGCACCTCACAAGATCAGCACCCCCTTTATGCTACACTAATGTCAGTATTAGGATTTGATCCACATTTCTGGTGTGGTGATGGAATCCACAGACTTCTGATCTCCTGACCTCAGAGGCAAGTGTGCAACCTTCTGAGCCACTGACACTGTTTACGGTGGTCAATTTATTTAGTAATTGTATGACTGTGTGACTGAGTATTTGTCTCCTTTACAAGCACTTTTAAAGACCTATGATTTGAATGACTTGATCTGAGTTAAATCTACAGAAATAGTAACATTCATAAATACTCTTGTTATTGAGCCTTTTTGATTGCTCCTGTACCATCCCTCCCATGTCATCCATTCACTGATTCCCAGTCTCCGTTACTAGCTGGTGGTGGCTGCCAGTGGAGAGATGCAGCCAGTGACATTAGTGGAGGTGGGGTTTCAGCTTGCTTAGAGCAGAGCTGCATGGCAATACAGAGACTAAAGCAACTGCAATATTCTAAAAGACTCTGGGTTGATTGAATTTTTCTGACTGCCCCCGTACTATCCCTCCCAAGTCATCTACTCACCAGTACCAGATCTACATTACTGTCTAGTGGCAGCTGCTGGTGGGAAAGCTTGGTCTGAAGCATCAGTCGAAGTGAGGCTTCAATCTGCTTAAAAGTGGAGTCACACAGCAGCACAAAGACTATTGAAACTGTAACATTCACAAATACCCAGAGCT
Source organism: Neoceratodus forsteri (assembly GCA_016271365.2). Taxonomy (NCBI): domain Eukaryota; kingdom Metazoa; phylum Chordata; order Ceratodontiformes; family Ceratodontidae; genus Neoceratodus; species Neoceratodus forsteri. The sequence goes on from CM028132.1 coordinate 1,323,044,967, forward strand.
ATCAAGTCCCTCTGATAGCTCTTGTACCATTTTCCCCAAGTCAGCTATTCCCCTCTATCAGGTCTCTATTACCAGCTGGTGGCAGCTGCCAGTGGGTAGACAAATCAGAAAGACTCTGGGCTAAATGAGTTTTTTCTGATTGCTCCTGTATTATCTCCCTCAAGTCATATGCTCACTGGTACCATGACCCCCTTATTGACTGGTGGCAGCTGCCTTTGCTGAAGCTTGGTAGGAGATGTCAGTGGAGGCAAGGCTTCGGCTCACATAAAGTCAGAGTCATAAGGTGGCACAGAGACTGTTGAATCTGCAACACCCACAAATGATTGAGGCTACTGAGTCATTCATCCTGCTCCTGAACCAATCCTCCCAAGTCATTTACTAACCTGTACCAGGTCTTCTTTTCTGGTTGTTGGCAGCTGCTAGAGGGGAGGTGTGGCCATTGACAACAGTGAATGCATGACTTCACTCACAAAGATTTTGGGCTGATGATCCCTACTGTATGATCCTGTATCCTCTCTTCCAAATCATATTACTCTGCCCAAAATCATGCTTGTGAGTTGTGTTGGTTATCTTGTTTTAAAGTGAATATTTTAATATTTTTCTTTCTGGGTGAAGGGTTTCCTTTTTTAAGTTATACTGGATTCCAATCTTGATTTCCTCAATTAAACAAATTTAATTTATTTCAGTATGTTATCTCTTAGGGCTCAGCCCTTGCATCAGATGACTGAAACTGTATCGCAACACTACTACTTTTTGCCCCTTGTTACTAAATCCACCAAGTTATAATGGATGATACCTAATTGTTGATACTTCATGGTTAACCCTGTTGGTCACATCTTCAGATTACTTTTATCTGGAGATGTTGAGCTAAATCATGGACATTCACCTGATTTAGATTATATTAAAAGGTTATGTTTTATGCCCTTCAGTAAAAGAAGTTTGCACAATCACTAGTCTGAACTTGTTGCATGGGTCACTGCTAATTCTCCTGATGTATCCAACAAGGCCATTCAACTGCCTGGTTAGAATTTTGTTAGAAATGCTAGAATTGGGAAAATATGGGGGTTCTTATTTATTAAAAGAAATATTTAAAAACTGGAAATGTGAAACAATCTGCTGGGTGTAATCTCACCTACAAATGGGTATCTATTGTGCCAATGATTTATGATGCAAAAAACGTAGTTTCTGCTGTTTAGACAGTACATTCCATCTCAGCTTGGCTCCAAAGGTTTAGAAGGTTTTGTAAACTCTGTCTCTAAAACCACCAATAATAAGGAAACTATAATGACTGGAGATGCTAACTTAAACTGGTTTTCTACCAAGAAGGGTAGAATTAACACACTTATAAGCAAAGCTAATTTCACTCAGTAAATTGACAGTCCAAGTAGATATACTTATTTATTTATTTATTTGTTGTTGTCTGGAAAAGGACGGCCCTGGGGGGAGGGAGGAGATACAGACAGTAATCAACTGAAACTGAACCATATTAAGCTGTTGGTGGCATTTTTAGTGAATGAGGGAAATTTGGCCATGACACTGGAGGAAATTCCCCTACTCTTTTCGAGAACTGCCATGGGATCTTTAACATCCACCTGAACAACTATCAGAATAGGCAGACGGGACCTCAGTTTAATGTCTCATCTGAAAGATGACATAATAAAAAGTCATCTGATACATTATATAATCTAAGAAGTAATAAGCACACCATTCTAGATTGGTGTCTTTTAAATAAACCAGATCATGTTGTATCTTCATGTGCATTGGCTGATGCTATCAGCAATCATAGTTCAATTTAAATTGTTTGCTAATTAAAGCTGTTCCCAGAATGGTAACCTTTCATAATTTTGTAAAGTTTAATAAAGAATATATGATCAGATATATCTGACATTGATTGGGTACTCCTATGTAGATTGACTAATATTGGAGAAATGTTTGATAATTTTGACTACAGTTTTGTTTTCATTCAGAACAAGCATGCACATTTATAAAACAAGGGGAGCCAGTACAAATTGGCTCAATTTGAATAAAACTAGAGACAACCTTTGGGCCCTTTTTAAGGTTACTAAAGACAAAGAACATTTTAATAACTATCATGAACTTAGAAATCGGTGCAAGGAAAGCAAGGCAGAGGGCATCCAAGGGTATTCAGAGAGCTCATGTATATTGTTTTGCAGCAACTGGACCTAGGAGATGGGTCTCAGAGCTGTTTTGAGTGGGAAAGCAGAACACCAGCTGGAGAACCAATAGACAAACGTCAGGAAGCCCAGGGGATTTAAATAGCACACAGAAACACTGTTTGGAGTGCATTTTAAAACACACAGCAAGCACCTTATGGGGGAGGGTAAACTATTTTATTGCTGTCATGCAGCAACTTGAACTGTGAGTAAGATCTTGGAACCGTTTTGGGTGGGAAGGCAGGGCATCACAGTAGGAGAATGCATAAGCAAGAACTAGGAAGCCCAGGGGATTTAAATAGCATATGGTGGCACTCCTCAGACCACATTTTAAAACACACAGCACGCACCTAATGGGAGGGTTTAAAATAAGTAAACTAACCTGTGTGCAAACTCTTTTTTTATTGTCCTGCAGCAACTTAAACTGGAAGTCAGGGTTTAGACTGGTTTTGAGTGGGAAAGCAGGACATCAGAAAGAGAAACAATAGGCAAGGATCAGGAAGCCCATGGAAAAACAAAAAAGAACCACTCTTAATGTGCCCATACATGTTCAGGTCACATCACATGAGTGGAATAGCACTGGATTGGAAAAGGAGTAAGACTGGTGTCTTAGGTGAGGTAAGCAACCTCAAGAGGAAGCAGAGAAGTGGGAAACTCTGTTGATCAACTAAGGCAAAACACCTGTTCACTACTGTTGTTGCATTCACTTCTTGGATGGCTGAAAAATAAAGGGCAGAACAAAACAGGGAATAGGAGCAACACTCTAACAAGGGTAGGTGTGTAAAGGGGATTAACAAACAGCAAAAGGTTTCCAACAGAAAAAAAAAACACTCTATCAGGGGAAAAGGGCACACAAGGGACAGGTGAAAGCAGAAGAGTAGGCCAGAAATGAGAATAGAAGCAACACCCTATCTAGGTTAGGTGTACAAAGGGTATAACAAAACAGCATAATCCTATCAAGGGTGAGGGTACATAAGTACTTCCAAGTAACAGAGGGAGACCGCAGTGCAGTGTCTATGAGGCAGCAGTTTTCAGAAAGACCTTTTGGAGGCTGCAGTGCTGCCCCATCTGCATGCACCTATCTGGGTGAGGGAGGAGGTTGCTAGACTCCATGCTTACTTGGCTAGGATTCAGGAAACTATTAGTCCCACCCAGGGGTCACCAGGTCTTCCACCATTACATCAGAAGATGCCAGGATGGAGGAACAGCTGTAGTGTGGTGGGTTCTGGAAGGGAGAGGGTTGTGGGTCAGGGGCATGTTCCTCAGATTGTACCACTGCAGAATTCTTGTGCTTTTCTAGCTGGGAGGAACTGCCAGGAGAAGACATCCATGGTAGTGGCCTGAGATGATCTGAGGGTCATCTGTAGTGGAGACCTGAAGGAGGGTGGGAAAGTACCCCAGAAGAGCATGAAGCAAGTTCTGGTTGGGGGCTTGATTGTCAGAGGAAAAGATTTGGCAATAGGAAGGGGGCAGAAAGGGAGGTCATATGCCTTAAATGTGCCACAGCACTGAGAGATGGGAAGTTGGTCCTGGTGATTACTAGGTCAGGATGTCATTGTTTACCTAGTGGCCAAAGACGTGACTGAGGATGGGGCTGAGATAATGCAGGAAGTGTTAAGGGAACTTGGGAGTGGTCTTAGGTATTTTACTCAGTGTCTTTCTCTGAGGTGGTGACTGTCTACAGTGAGGGAAGTAGATGGCTCTCGGCACCAGGAGCTTCAACTCATGGTTGAAGAAATAGTGCAAAGAGGAGGGGTTTGGCTACACTGGGGACTGGGAATCCACTTGGACTGATAAGGGCTTATACAGAGATAATGGCCTGCATCCATATGGGAGGGGAACCACAGTCCTCAATGGATGATTTAAATGTTACTTTGAACATTTAAATTACTGTAGCTGTGGGGTGGTAGAAAAAAATTGCAGAGGCAGAAACTGCCCCTTAGAAATTGAAGTAGAGAGTAGGGAGAACCAGAGGTGAGAGAAATCACCCAGGTGCATATTAATGAAGGAGGCAGGGCGATAGAAATGAAGGAGGATGGGGGCAGGCACATCAAAAAGAGAGGGGAGAAGGATGGATGGAAAAAGGAAAATGGGGAAAGAATCAGACTACTAATAAAATGTTGAAGGTCATGTCTGTGAATGCTACAAGTCTAGAAAATAACATTCCAGACCTGGATGCTATCATGGCAGAGGCTGACCTGGATATTGTGACCATTACTGAGTCATGGTGCACTGAAACCCCACTACTGGGACATGGTCATACTAGGCTATTCTCTGTTCAGGAAAGACAGGGTATGAATGAAAGCCGGGAGGGGGGAGCGTGGTACTTTATGTGTGAGAAAGTATAAAAACAACAGAGCTATAGGGAATACAGCGTCACCCTGGAGACAGGAACAGAGCCACTATTTGCACTGGCATGATCTGCACACCTCCAGCACAGGGTGAGGCATTAGATGAGTACTGGTGGAAGCCATTGGCAAAATGGCAGAAATGAGGGAGGTGCTGCTGGTGGGAGGCTTCAGTTTGTTAGATGTAGCTTGGGAGCCTCCCAGTGGCTTCAGCTAGAAGCAGAGAACATCCTGGACTCCCTGCTGTGGGTGTTCCTCAGCCAACTAGTCTGTGAACCTTCTCATGATGCAGCAATACTGGACATGGTAATCACTAACAGGGACAGTGTTGCAGATGTCAAGGTGGGTGGTCACCTGGGGAATAGTCATCATTGTTCAGTGTGGTTTAATGCAAGGATGGTTGCAGAACAGAAGCACACAAGGGTGAGGGTCCATGACATGAGGAGGGCAGATTTTATAAAGATGTGTAAATGGCTCAGGGTTGACCTGATGGGAGGTGATTAAGGGGGTAAAGGAACAGTGAATGAGGCTAAAAAGGAGCATTGTTAAGGTGACAAACTTCTGCATTAAGCAAGTGAGCAAAGGCAAGAGGAAAAAGAGAGCACTAGCGTTCTGGATATCAAAAGAAGTGACTAAAAAGCTAAAGGATTAAATGGGTAGCATTCAGAAGGTATAAAGAGATGCAGAGGGAGAAGAATAGAAAGTTGTATTGGAGAAAACAGAAGAAAGCAAAGAAAGCAGTAAGTAGTGCAAAGGTGCAAACTGAAGAGAGAATAGTATAGGTGGTAACAAAAGGGAAAACGTTTTTTATGTATGTACAATAAGTAAAATGAGGAAGACCATGGGAGGGATTGCAAGGTTAAAAAGGTAAGGGAAGACTGTACAGAGGGGGACCAGGAAATGCAGACATCCTGAATACATACTGTACTTCTGCTCAGTGATCACAGAGGAAAGCAAAGGGGAGGAGCCACAAAAAAGTAACAGGAGCTGTGCAGGAGGGGAGGCAGACACTAGTCATATTTTGGAAGAGTGAGTCCTGAAGCGAGTCACTAATCTAAAAGTGGGCAAAGCAATGGAGCCATATGGTGTGCATCAAAGGGTACTAAGGGAGCTTAGAGAGGTACTGGCTGCACCTTTGACAGTCCTATTTAACAGCTCACTGGAAACAGGACTGGTTCTGGAGGGTTGGACAAGAACAGATGCAGTCCCACTTCACAAGACTGGTAGCAGGGAGGAGACTGGACATTATAAGCCAGTCAGCCTGACATCAGTGGTGGGAAAGTTAATGGAATAACTTCTGAAGGAAAGGATTGTGGAATATCTTGAATCTGATGAGTTACAAGACCCGAGGCAGCATAGATTCATGGGATGCTGATCATGTCAAATGAATCTAATAGATTTCTTTGACTGGCTGACCAAGAAATTAGACCAGGGTGGGGCAGTGGATGTGACGTACCTATATATCCACAAGGCTCTTAGCACTGTCCCACATAGGAGACTAGTAATCAAGCTGGGTAGCTTAGTAGTGGTTCCAAAGGTGAAATACTGAGTAGGAAATAGGTTAGGGGCTAGGCAACTGAGGGTGGTGGTAAGCAGAGTTCACCCAGAGGAAGGAAGGGTGACCAGTAGGCTGCCTCAGGGATCAGTGTGCAATGTGTACACCCTGGGGGTCATACTACAAGTCTCAATGGCTGACAGGGACCTGTGGGTGGTGGTGGATGTCAAAATGAGCAACTCTGAGACTTGTAGGAGGGCAGTGGCCAAGGCCAACAGGATGGTGGGATGCATCGCTAGGGGGATCACCTCCAGAAGGAGGGAAGTGATGCTTCCTTTGTATAACTGCTTGGTGAGGATGCACCTTGAGTACTGCGTGCAGTTTTGAAAGCCACACTTAAAGAGGGACATCGAACTCCTGGAAAGAGTCCAGAGGAGGGCAACCAAAATGATCTGGGCTTGGGGGACAGGACCTATGGGGAGAGGCTCTAAGAGCTAAATATGTACACATTGGAAGATAGAAGGGACCGGGGGAACATGATGGAGGTCTTCTGGTACATGAAGAGGGTAAACAGGGGAGGAGCAGTCAGGGTGATCTGAAGGAAGGAGGGAGGGGGGCAACTAGAGGGCATGGGTGGAAGCTGGAGGGGGGGAGATTCAGGGAAGAAAGGAGGAGGTGCTACTTCACTGAGAGGGTGGTGGAGCCATGGAATGTACTGCCCAGGGGGCTGGTGGAGGCAGAGACAGTGGAGGGGTTCAAGAGGGGGTGGGACAGATACAGGGGAAGGATTCTGGAAGCAAAGCCCTGCGCAAAGAGAATGTCTGCGACTGGGAAGGGATAAACCAGAAAGGGTGAGGAGGGGCAGCAAGGTCAGCTCCCAGAGTGGGGGCTGACCAAACGAGCAGACACGAAAGACCATTAGGCCAATTCTTCTGGCATTTTAGTATGTTAGTATGTTCAGTAAATCAGAATGAATTTTGAATCTCCTTTTTTGGTCTGATGGGTTATTCTCCAATTATTTTTGGCTACATCATCCAGGGATGTAGGTAACCAGACCTGGATCCAGTGGGGTTCTGTTTAATCTCAGGATTTCTTAGTTAGCTAAAGAATAATCCAAAACTATTTTTAAAATAAATAGAATTATGTGTGAAAAATTGAGATGAAATGTGGTTCTGGACTCTTCATAAGTATATTATTGAAAATGTATCTGGAAAGTTCAAATCTCTGAATAAAAAACATGATTGTAATATCTTATTTCTAGTGTTGTTTGGCATGGATATGTTTATCCAGTTTTAATTGCACAAATATATAATGTTTTAAAATTGTGTTTGTTTGTAATGACTGAACGTCAGTCTAATAAACTTGAAACAAAGAGTACTCCATCCTGTTTTGAAGACTACATCTCAGTAAGAACATTGACAGAGTGCGGGCAGTCCAAAGAAAGGCAACTAAACTGGTGCATGGTCAGCACCAAAAGCCCTACAATAAGAGACTAAAGAACATCAATATATACACCCTGGGGGATGAGAGAGACCTTTCAATACATCATGTGGATAAATGAGGTTCAGGAGGAAAATATTTTTTTTTTAGAAAAGGAGCTCAAGAACAAGGAGACAAGCTATAATGCTGCAGGGGGTACATTCAGGAGAAATATGAGGAAGTACTTCCTTACAAAAAGGGTGGTGGATTCTTTGAACAGCCTTCCAGTAGACGTGGTGGGTACAAAGCAGGGTGGAGTTCATGAATACATGGAATAGGCATAAAGGAATCTTAGTGGACAGGAAGGGGTGGGAGAATGAGTCATAGATCAATTTGGGTCTGCAGTGATGCTGTAAGTACATAGGGGAAAAAGGGACAGACTGCTTAGGCCAAGCAATCCTTATCTGCCATCAAATTCAATGTTTCTATGTAAATGTAAGTGTGATCATTGTAAGAAAACACTGGAGACATATCTAACCATAGGAATTTTTTGAAGTCCTTAGAAAGTATGCCAGGAACTGAAGGGAAAACCTATATTAATGAGATCTTACCTGATGGAAAGTTGGACTCTGACCCTCTTAGTATATTTTTAAAAATATATTTTATTGATTTTTGCATATTTAAGTGGAATGAACAATACATTGTTACATTACTTAGCATGTAATAGGCAGTTTGCTATCACCCAGAGCTCATGTCCTTATCATGCTTTGGAAAAAAAGAAAAAGAAAAAAAAACAGTAATGTAACATATTATGTTAAACAGATCCTATTTTTAAGTCCACAGATCTGACTACAAAAGTTCATTCTAGTCTCATTGCATGTGGCAAAATACCTATAATATCATGCCAATTTGTAGTGTTGGGCTATGAATTTGAATACATTAAAAGAGTATATTGTGATATTTTTTTAAACACAGTGTTTCCCTAAAAGCATACAACCATTTATTATGCTGAAAGTTACCTAGGTCTTTCCAATTCCATTTCTGTAAGATTTGCCTCTTAGTGGCCATGGAGGATAAAGCACATATCTTCTTTTCTGATTTTGTGTGGCCATGGTTTTCCATGGCGTTCAGTAAATAAAACTTAAACTCAAATGGTAACTTTTTCTGAATAATATTTTCTAATTCCCTGTGTATACTTTCCCACCATTTATAGATAGTGTTACATTTCCATAACATATGTGTGAGATCACCTGTTTGTCCACATTGGTGCCAGCATAGTTTACTTGTCTATGAAGCGTAATGTGAAAGTGATAATGGTGTGAGGTATCTAGTCAGAAGAGCGCAGCAATATGATTATGTTAAAAACCACGAAGGAAAAATAGTGTACAGAACCGTGACTGGAATCAGTGTGCTGCTGCTGTGGCTCAGAGGATAGAACCATGTCTGAAAAGGCAGTACAGATCTGAGCATCAGGGTTTTGAGTTCTACCCCAGTGCTGCATGTGTCTTTTATTTCCTCTTACATATTCTGTTTAGTGTTTTTGTTTCCTCTTACGCCTGACCCTTGCTGGCCCAATTTTGTCCCTCTCCCTAAGTGTGCCCCCCAATGGAAGTGATTATTTTTATTGGGGGGGTGCTGGGGAGTAGTCCCCTCATTAAAAATTGTATTCCATGTTGTGAGCTATGTGGTCGGTGGTGTCAGGGAGTGATTGATTGCGAGGTTGTTTGCCTTGCTGTTTTTCCCTGGCAGTCTTTTACCACATGGTTTTATTTGTGCTGTGTTCGACTGCGCAATTATATTTTAATGGTTATTGACCTGATCCATGATGTGATATATGCCCTATCCAGTATTTTATGTTGTAGACTTTTGTTTTTAGCATTACTATATAGTTTATTTGTATTTGTCTTAATTACTGTATGTTGCACATTTTCTTTTGTATCTCTTCTCTGGATTTTGGTTCCCATTTAGATTTAGATGAAAGTAATCTGTTTTGTAAATTTATATTATTTGGGTCCAATAATTGTTTATATACCTGTGGAGTAATATTATTTTTTTATTTAAATTATTATTTAAATATGTATTTGAGTTACAGGTTAGGATACTTTTACCTATATCTTTTTATGGTCTTAAATTTGGACTTTAAAATTGAGTAGAGATACCAGTTAGTATCTAAGTTTTCTAATTCTGGGTATCCCCTGCATTTCTTAATGGATAAAAAGTAATTTCCTTCAATTAAATCTAACCAATTTATAATGCTTGAATTTATAAGGGCACTTGTCCATTCCTTATTTTTATAGATAAACCTGTTAGAGACAATAAAATAATAGAATGTAGAACATAATTTTCGGATTATATTTGGTGGAACTGAGGGCTGAGGCGCTAGATGCCTGACCTCACCCTATGCTGGCGAGCCATGTTTGGGAATGAGCACAGGCCAGCAGGGGTCAGCAAGTGAGGAGAAGGATTGAGCATCTGAGGGACTGCTCTCCTTCTCCAGGGAGAGGGGCCACCAGCAGTCAGTGTTGACTGGCCCCTAGCAATGGCTGAGGGACAGCTCACTGATGCTTAGAAAGGGGAGGAGAAAAGGCAAATGCTTGGGGGAGCATGTGTGGACAAGTGCACACTCTCTCCATAGGGTGCCATTTCATGCCTCCCTCCTAAGGGGAGAAAAATTGGAGGAAAATGAGTCCTGGGAGTGGATGAATGCCGATTCCCAGCAGGCCACACTCCCATGAATAGCTGTAACCTCCACACTGAATCCATTCCAGTGGGTTGAGGGATCCCCACTGCCCACCAAGGAGGGCAAGCTGTGGAGGAAAGTGAAGGATAGGCCGTGAGCTGGGGAAGGGGCTGGGGCATCAGGCATGATGATTACTGCTTGGGAGGAGGAGAAAGAAATTAATGGCAAAAAAAAGAAATGCTATATGATTAGGTATGATCTCCTGTACCCTTAGATTGAGATTTTGTTTAAGAGCTCTTATGCAAATAAGATATATCTACTTTGATTGTCTAACTGATATCTGTTTTTTATCTGACCAACCTATGGCCATTTTAATGCCAGTTGCAGAATAATACATTTGTGGATCTGGAATTCCCATACCTCTATTATTTCTAGGAATTGCTAGTTTACCCCATGCTATTCTTGGTGAAGCACCCTATTAAAAACATTTTGAAAAATACATTGAACTTGTGAAAACTGTCACATGACAGCTTGAAAGAGATACATAAAGTGCGGTATAACAAATATGTTTAAGGTCTTAATTCTGCCCCGTAATGAAAAGGACAGATTTCCCCAACCTTCTAGGAGTTTTTATTTTATTTTATGATAGGTGTCTTTTAAATTAATTTGTATGGTTTCTTCTTTATTGCAAGCTTGTAGTATACCCAATTATTTCATATTGTTCGTTATTTTAATTGGAGATAAGGCAGTCTTTGTAGTTTTGCCTAAAGGCATCAGTGGCAATATTAGTGGTTTAGATTGGTTCAATTCCAAACCAGATAATCTGGAGCACTTTTTTATTTCTAAAAGGGGCTTCAGGCCAGGATGATACTGGATTATTAATAATTAGTATCATATTATCTGCATAAATAATTCGTTTCAGACTTTTAGTACCAGTAGGGATTCCCATAATCTTCTCATTTTTCCTAATATAATTCAGTAATGGCTTTAACCATAGTATGTATAATAAAGGAGACGGGGGCAACCCTGTCTCACTCCATTCAACAGTTTAATAGGCTCAGATAAATATGAATGAATCTTTAATCTTGCAGTTGCAGCGGTGTATAATAGTTGAAGTATGTCAGTTATGATCAATGGAAATCTCTATTGGTGTAAACAAAAAAATATAAAGTCTCTTGATAACAAATCGAAAATTTTAGTTGCATCCAGTGACACCGATATTTTTTTCTTTGTTAAGTGAAACCGAAGAAGAAGAAGAAAACATGGATATAACTTCTTGTATTTGTTCTAAGCCTTCAAAGATATGTCAGCCTTTAATAAATCCTTTCTGTTCCTCAACTATAAACTTAACAACTTGATCTTGAATTAAATTAACTAACTTCATGGTTAATTTATAATCCAAATTTAATAATGATATTGGACAATAGCTTTCAGGTTTTTGCTATCTTTGTTCTCCTTTAGTAAGAAAATAATAACAATTTTGTTAATGGAAGTAGGTATTTTATTTAAAATAGCAATTTCTTCTATTATTTTTTTAAACCATGGACTTAATTGCTCTTTAAATGTTTTATAACATTCTTCTGTTAGGCCATCTGGATCCGGGGAAGATCCTTTCTGTTCTGTTATTGCCATGTTTAATTCCTCAGTGGTGACGCTATCATGCTGTATTTGTAGTTTATAGATTGAAAATGTTGTAGATATTTGGTTATTTCTTTATTTAACTGTGGGTGTTTCTTATTATACATTGGATCAAAAAAGTTTATGAACTTTTGTGCTATAAGTTTATCTGCATATACTTTTCCTTCTTGTTCTGTTTTGGTAGCAGTTTATTCTGTTCTCTTTGTTTTTAATGTGATATATGCCAGGAGTCTACTAGTTTTATCAGAATGAAAATATATATTTTTTTAACTTTCCATAAATCTTTTTCTTATGAATGTGGAAAGTAAAAGATTAAGTCAATGACCACGTAGGGTCACAGGCTGTTTATACAGGTAGCATAAATGGGAAGACTGGATGAGCCTGGTGGTCCTTATCTGTTGACAGTATCTATGTATCTATACATCTATGTAATATTAATTCATTCTTTTTAATTGTACATTCTTGTAATTATTTTTATTAAAGCAGCAGTGCAATGAAAAAAGTTATTCCAAATAGTTAATTTTCTGTTATGGTTATGAAACATATTGGAAGAACTGTTAATTTGAGTTTTCTGGATGCTTCTTATGCTGTGTGCTGTACATTTGCATTTTTGTCTGGATTCTTACCCTCCTCAGGTCCTCAATATTATTTCTATGCAACAATGAGGGGGCTATCTTTCATTCCTTGGGAAATAATTATTTTAAAACATTTACAAATTGCTTAAATGATAAAATAAACTAAAAAATGTTAACACCAAAATAAACTGGAAGACATCTGGTATTGATTAAGAAGAAAAAAAGGTGGTGTCAAATGTTATCCCATAATCATTGCACTGCTACTTTAATATGTTTGTCATCTCCAGAATTTGGTAATTTCATTTCTAACATCTTTATTTCTTCTTCTAGTGTTATCATGTTTTTATGGTTGTGTTTATTTTTTTTAATTTGATATGATGTGATAACTGCCCTTAAATGTGCTTTCATTGCATCCCATTTTATTGCCGTAATGAGTTCACCTTGGTTGTTATATTGCCAATACTCTTCCAATGCACTTTTTATGAATTTAATAAACTCTTAATCCTGTAATAAACAGTTATCAGACCTCCATTGTGGAGTTCTGGTCCTGCCTAAGGTGGGGTGTGAGTTGTGTAGACACCATAGCGTGATCTATGCCATGAATATTTAAATTTGATATCTTGGCCACTATGTTCCAGTTTAATAGAAAATAGTCTACTCTACTACTTATCTTCAAATATTTAGATTTATATGTGTATTCCCTTTTTATTTTATTTTTTTATTTAGTTTTTGTTGACCGGGTAAGTGCACTAGACAAATCCTGCTTATTTTCAGGCATGACCCGGGGGAGGGGGGATACAGATGAATGCCAACTGACCTTGAACCAGATTAAGCTGTTGCTGGTATTTTTAGTGAATGAGGGAAATTTGACCAGGACATCGGGGAAATTCCCCTACTCTTTTGGTAAGTGCCATGGGATCTTTAACATCCACCTGAACTACCACCAGTCCAGGCAGATGGGACCTTGGTTTAACATCTCATCTGAAAGACGGCACCTCAGCAGTGCAGCACCCCTCTCATGCTGCACTACAGTGTCAGTACTGGGATATTAATCCAAGTGTCAGATGTGGGAACTGAACCCACAGCTCTCTGATCTCCTGGCCTCAGAGGCGAGTGTGCTACCTACTGAGCCACTGACACTGCAAACTTTTAAATTATTTTTATCTCACCACACATCCAACAATTGGTTTCTAGATATGTAATTACTGTAGCATTATGATAATCATTGTTAATTGGTTTAGAGGATGTATCAATTGTTGGGTTTAATATAGCATTCTAGTCTCCAGCCAGAATAGTGTCTGCACATCCTAGCAAAATCACATCCTTTTTCTAGTTGGATCAAAAAGACTTCATATTGAATTAAAGGACCATAAACGGATAATAATAACATATCAGGGCCATACAGTTCACCTTTTAATGTGTAATGACTTTCAACATCCATTATTTGTTGAACACACTTAAAGACTATTTCTTTTGCTATCAGGATTGCACCCCCTCCTCCCACTGTTATTGGTACTGGCACTTGAAAAGTTTGTCTCTCCCATGATTGTTTTTTTTTTCATTTTTTTCATTTATTTCCAGCCAAATGCATTTCTTGAAGGCATAACATTTTTATGTTGTGTAGCTTAGCATATTGTAAAATAGTATTACCCTTTCAGAGTTTATTTAAACCCTTGGCATTTAGAGTTGCAACCCTGATGTTTAAAGTATTTTTTTGTGGACACCATGTTCCATAGAATAAGTTAAACTTCCCACTAAATCAGAGCATGTAAAAATAGAAACAATTAGGCTTGCCATTAAAAGGCAGGCTGGCTTGTCCTGGGATACAGCCAGGAGTAAAGGCTGAAGGGGAAGGGGGTGACAGAAGGGGGAGGGGCGATGACCTCATGTGGGGTCATATGACAAGACCAGGGTGCTTGCTGGCCATTGGACAATGGGAGGGCTGAATAAGGGGTCCATGGGGGTACTTAAGGGATTTCAACCCACAGAAGGCCCTCTTTCTGCTGTAAATGTTTTAATACAGCACATCGTTTTGGTAGCAAGGTAAGGCACAACCATTTTGTATGGCTAGCATGACAGAGGCAGCTGGCTGGGTGTTTTTTGGGGACATGCACTGAGATGCATGTAATGCATATGGGGAGGGGGTTAGTGGGCTTCCTCAAGGTTTGAGAGTCGTGAGTTTGTGTTCAGAAAAACAGTTTGGTATGTATGAGGTAGGGGCCTGCAGCCTAAATGCGAGAGGAAGCACAAACACATGGATGTGGTGTGGCCCAAGTGGGTGAGGGGCATTCACACAGCAGTTTGTAGAGGTGTTCATTTAGTAGGGTGTAATACAGGGCTACGGTTTACAACTGCAATAATCTGGGCCTAACCAGCGGCCGAAGTGTAGGTGCGAGGATGCTGGTGGCCCATGTGGGTGAATGGCAGTGGTACAGCAGCCCATAGAGGGGTGCTACTGTTTCTAGGCACAGGTTGCAGTCCCAAATGGCTGAATGGCATTTGGTTGTGGGGGTTGGATGGTGTACCGAGGCCTGGTCAGCATCCAATGTTGTTTGTGGGATACAAGCTGGCGAAGGTGCCTGGAGTGCATGGAAGTACCGGCCGCATGGTGCATTTTTGCAGGGAGAGGCCATGCCACGGCTTTCATGTATACAATGTTGTTGTGGGATACAGGATAGGGAAGATGCTTGGAGCTCATGGAAGCATTGGCCGCATGGTGCATTTTTGGTTCAGTTAGAGGCTGTGCTGTGGCCTTGTGGGAGTACGGTGGTATTCTGTAAGAGGGAGAAGAAAAAAAAGAGAAATTAAAAAAGAGATTGTAATGGAATGTAGAAGCAACTGTGGCAGGTTACTGAAGGGTAACAGGTAATCCCATGGAAACCGGGGGCAAGGTGGCCCAGGGGAGATAGGGGACCAGTGCGGGGGAGGGGCGGAAGTGTTGGCATGTGGCCTAGCGTGCATGAGGCAGAGGTGAGTGAGAGCCACCGAGCTGGCAGTGTTGGTGCAAGCAATTGCTGAGTGGGGCTTCACTGAGTTGGTGCTAGAAGGGCACAGCCGAGCAGGGTCGGTAGAGCTCTGGCATTGCGGTCCATGTGAGGGCCTTGTGGAACCTCACAGTTATGCTGGTCATGGGGACAGGGTGATGGGCATGACCTAGGGATTGGAGGGAGCAGGGCTCATGGTGGGCCAGTACCAGCTAGGAGGTTCATAGGCTGCAAGGAGCACAGAGGTGGTTTTTACTTGGAGGTGGTCCAGAGAAGAGCTTACCACATGGGCTGGCCCACCATGTTTGGGCCAGCTTGGGGGAAGTGCCATTACCGTCCCAAGGGGGCAAGAGTGAGCGGCTGGCCCAGGGAGGCTGCAGTTGGGCCGATTGGCAGGCAGCAGAAGGTCGCAATTTAAATATAAAAAAGAAAAAGAACTCCATCTAGGTGAGCAAAGGGCTTGATGTTGCTGGGCTAAGGGGATTTGGAGGATTGGCATGGATTGGTCTAGTCTGGCTTGGTCAGGGCAACAATGGGAAAATAGAAAAAGGATTTCATGGAATAAGTGTGGATGGAAAGAAACATAGCAGGGGAAAGGGGGCTGGGGCATAGCCATAGTGGGGACCTTTCGGGTGAATGAAGCTTTCAGCTGCCTGATTATTGGTTCAAAATCCTCTCTCTGCACTGTCTGAACTAACGAACATGCTGTGGCATGTTGAAGACATCTCAGTATTTACAGCAAAAGGGGGAGCAGCAAAGGGGCAGAGGAGGCTTTTTCCCAACTGGGACCCCATTCTGACCTGCAAGGGGAGTGCATGGATGCACTGAGGGGGCTGATTTTCTGGGCTCGTTTGGTAGTGCCAAGCCCAGGACGGGGGTTGGGGGTGGTTGGGGTGGGGCAATGGGCAACCAATGTGGCTTTGTGGTAAGATCATGTGTCTCATTATGTAGCCTAGGATACAGTGGTAGAAATGGCACCCAAGAAGGCTCCAACATCCAGTGCTACCATGTTAGCGGAAACTTCAAAATTGATGGTCCAGATGATGCAGTTGATGGAAGCAGAAAAGAAAAGGGAGGCAGAGGCCCAGAGGAAGAGGAAGGATCGAGACGAGCAGCCTGGGAAAAGAAACAAAAGACTGAAGAGGGTAGTGCCCACCCCCCCCAGCAGAATCTGGGACAGGTGTGGGACCCATCCGGGTTCCAGCAGGGCTACGGCTGGGCATGGATAAGGATGAGATAGATATGAGCAATGATGCAGATTTGAAAAAGTACATTAAGGGTTTGTTGGGGGGATATGGGGGGAAAAAGGTGTCTCAAAAATTGAGCAGCTTTTACAAGCCATCAAAGAAAAAGGCAAGCAGGGCAAAGGAGGGGTAGGCGCTGCTGGTGGGGCACGGAAGCTGTACAAGGGACCGCCCTGCTTCATGCTGTGGGATCACATGCTGGCCTCGATAAAAGAAAAAATTTGGAAGGTGGAGTACATGGATATCTTTGGGCTCATGGATGAGGAAACAGCCAAGAAATATGAGCAAAGGGAGTCAGTGGGCAAGTCAGAGATGGCAGTGGCCTTGGCGGTGGTGGGGCACAAAATGGAGGAAGCTAGGTTTAAGGGCAAGAGCATCGACACGTGGCAAGTGGTGTTTCTGATCTACAGTGCATTGGTGCTGGAGAAACAGATGGAGTTGGCAATTCCGCTGCTAACGTATATGGTGATCATCACAGATGCGTACAAGGCAAAACTGGGGTTTGATTGAATTAAGTATGTTGAGGCATTTCGGAGGAGAATGGCATGAAAGGTGACCTACGGTGGGACTGCACCTATGCGGAGTTGTGGGTGAGGACACTTTTGGGTTCAGCGGCAGGGCCAGTGGCAGAGCAGGGAAAGAGAGTAGCATCGGTCCAGGGTGCCAAGACGTGCTGGACGTTTAGCTGGGCATCATGTACATGGCCTAGCTGCAAGTTTAGACATGTTTGCTCTTGGTGCGGGAGGGGGGGCACACCTAGCAACGAACTGCAGACAAGGAGGAGAAAAAGGGGGACTGCCGAGTGGGCAGGCCCAGGAATGGGAGGGGAGGCTATACGTCCAACTATGTTTGGAAATAAGGTGGAATGTGGGAGGAGGGGCTACGCCCTGGCCCACACCCCCATGAGGTTGATGGTAGTGGAAGAGTGGACAGTGGGCTACCCGGAAACAAGAGGGGCAGAGCTGTTGAGGTCCAGTTTTAGAAGTGGTTTCCCGCTGAGTTTTGAGGGGGCACTGGTGGGGATGTGGGCTAAGAATCTGGGGTCAGTGAAAGGGAAGGATGATGCAGTATGAGTGAAAATCCTGAAGGAGGTCAGGGCGGGGAGAGTGGAGGGGCCGATGCACAACCCCCCCTGTGATCAGTTTTGGGTATCACTGCTATGGGTGGTACTGAAGAAATAGGACGGGGAGTTTTGGTTCATACATCACCTGTCCTACCCTGATGAGGGGTCAGTGAATGAAGGGATCCCAGAAGCACTGAGCATGGTCTCGTATGCTTTCCTGGACCAGGCAGTGGAGTTGATCCTGGCTTCTGAGGAGGCATGGTTGGCAAAGACAGACATAGAGTCCACTTTTCACCTGCTCCAAGTCCACCCTGCAGACTGGGACTTGCTCAGTTTCCAGTTTGAGGGTGGGTTGTATTTTGACAAGGCAATGCCCATAGGGTGCTCAGTGGCATGCTCCACTTTTGAGGCTTTCAGTTCATGGGTACAATGGGTGTTTGGGGCTTGGTATGGGTACAAGAGAGTGGTCCATTATCTGGATGACATTCTGTTGATTAGAGCCAGCTGGGAGGAGACCCAAGGGATGTTGACTGATTTCCGGGACATGTGCGACAAAATAGGGATCCCTCTGGTGGTTGGTAAGATGTAGGGCATGACCTGGACATTGGAGTTCCTGGGAATCAAGGTGGACACTGAGCAGGAGTTTTTCTGACTGCCTGGGGACAAGGTAACACGGCTACATGGATTGCTGGCATGGGTAGGGGGCAGAGGAGGTGAAGCTGGTACAGGTTCAGCAGTTGCTGGGGCACCTTAATTTTTCCTGCAAGGCTATAAGCCCGGGCAGGGCTTTTACTAGGAGGTTGGGGAGGGTCATGGGGAAGGCAAAACAACCACATCACTGGTGGACATAACCAAGGGCGTTAAGGAAGACCTGCAGGTTTGGGAGGTTTTTCTGGAGTCATATAATGGGGTGACATTCTGGCAGGAAGAATGGGCATCTAGCGCATATATGGAGCTGTACACTGATGTAGCGGGTGGTTTTGGGATGGGGGCATATTTTCAGGGGGATTGGATTATGGAGGCATGGCCAGCCAGATGGCATGAACAGGGTTGGACCAGGGACATTACGTTTCTCGAGATCTTTCCAATCTGTGTGGCCTTGAAAATATGGGGCACCCAGATAGCAGGTCAGAGCATCCTATTCTGGTGCGATAACAAGGGCATGGTAGAGGTAATCATCAGGCAGACTGGTTGCACGGAGTCCGTGAGGTGGGTGTTAAGGTGCATGGTGCTGCTGGGACTGTGCTTGAACCTGTCATTTAGGGCTCAGTGCATTGAGGGGGCACGGAATGAGGTGGCTGACTGTATTTCTCATTTCCTGATGGATTGGTTCCATGAATTGGTACCACAAGCTGCGCCTACTCAGACCAGGATCCCGGAGTGGAGGTGGGAGATTGGAGGGTGAAGGCCAGGGCTTTGTACCGAGAGTCTTGGTCAGCCAACACCCTTAAGGACTATGAAGGGGCCTGGGCAAGTTTTTAGGTGTTTAGGGCTGGGAGGAGGTGGGAGACAGAAGGGTTGGTCCATGAGGAGCAGGTTATGCAGTACGTGGTAGAAAAATGGGAGAGGTTAGTCGCTCATGCCACCATGGAGGTGCAGCTGGTGGGGATCAGCTTGGCTTTCTAGGATCACAGCTGGGAAGATGCTGCAGGTGGCAGAGTCATCAGATGGATGGTCGTGGGCTGGGTGAGGGGGCAGGGTTCGAGGCAGGATGAGAGATGGCTCGTGATGGGGCTCCTCCTCATGAAGGTGGTTCAGGCTCTGTACCATGTATGCAGTTCTGTTAAAGAGGCCTGCCTATTCTGAGCTATCTTTACTGTGATGGCAAGAGGGGTGTTCAGGGTAGGAGAGATGGTGGCACCTAGGAAGGGGGCAACTACTGCAGGTTTACAGGAGGGGGACATGAGGATGGATGGCGAGAAGGTGGTCATTTGGCTCCAGCAGTCAAAAATGGACAAACGGGGAAAGGGTACTTTAGTGGAGTTGCTCAAGCAGGCTGAACAGGAGTCTGCACAGTACAGGGCATGGAGGACTATGGGAAGGTTAGGGGCCAATGGCCGGGGGCCTGGTTCATTCATGGGGATGGGTTCCCAGTGACAGGTTTTCAGGTAGGGGTGGTACTAAAGAAGGCAGTGGCATTTGTGGGGGAGAACCCAAGCAAGTTTGCCCCACACTCCTTCCAGATTGGAGCAGCTTCAGAGGTGGCTGCCACAGGGGCAGGGGAGAGGGAGGTCGAGAATGTGGGAAGATGGACATCGAACTGTTACAGGAGTTACATGCAGTGTTGACAATGGTTAATTCATATTCCCTTTTCTTTCCAGTATCAGACTGCAAGAGACAGGTGTGAATCGTGGGGCACTCCTTCATCTACTGGGTGGAGAGGTTTGCAGCCACCATGAGGATAGGGATGCAATTGCGCCTGGTAGCAGAGCACACCAAGGTGTGGTGCAGGAGCCTGAGAGGCATGTGGTGGTTACAGCTGCTACCCCTGCTGGAAGAGCTATGGGTGCGGTGGGATGATCCGGACTGTATCATTGTCCATCTGGGGGGTAATGACTTGGGGACAATGCCTTGGGGGTCCCTGTTGCTGGACATTTTAGCAGATCTGGAGAAGGTGAAGGGCTGGTGGCCACAGGTGGTGATCGACTGGTCCAAGATCACATCCCGTTAGATATGGAGGGGAGTGAAAGGGCCTTAGGCAATAGAGATGGTGTGCAGGCACCTAAACAGAAAGGTGCTACGGCAGTGATCGAAATGGGAGGGGTTCACATTCAACATAAAGATATTTCATACAAGCAGGAGGCAGTGTACAGGTCGGATGGCGTTCACCTCATCGAGTCTGGCATGGGCCTGTTCCTCCGGCCTTTCCGGGAACTGCTGGGGGACATCCATAAGTAGGGGCCTAGAGGTTAACCCACAAGGGGGGAGCCCCATCTTCCATTGCAGGCAGGAGATGGGTCAGTGGAAGGGGTTTGGGAGCAAGGGGAAAAAGGGGCAGGCAGAGGGGCAATAGGGTAGGTACCATGGGCTGGGGACACAGGAACACAGGTGTGGGAGTAACGGGGGAGGAGGGAGGGATATAGAGCTCGGGGGTGGATCACTGTGTCCACTCGTGGTGGGGGTGGAGTGGTCTGGGTAAGGTGGTACCTGGTTATGGTGATGAGAAAGGGGGGGGCCGGATCCTGGTGTCCGGACCCCAAGAAGAAAACAGAAGAGGAAGAGCGCATGAGGAAGAACCACCAGAGGGAAGATGGGACTGTTATGTCCTAGAATTGATATGTGACTGTTATGTCAAAACTGGAAATACTTATTGTTGGACATGAAATTGGGATGTAAATGTAAATAGATGATCATGCCTTTTTAATAAATGCTGCCAGCGAGCATTCAAAAGTGATGAAGGAGTGGCCTGAGTTATTTCTGGTTGGGGATCCATGGACAATTAGACTTGCCATTAAAAGGCAGGTTGGCTTGTCCTGGGATACTGCCAGGAGTAAAGGCTGAAGGGGAAGGGGGAAGGGGCAACAGAAGGGGGAGGGGTGATGACATCATGTGGGATAATCTGACCAGGACAGGGTGCTTGCTGGCCATTGGCCAAGGGGAGGGGCTGAATATGGGGTCCATGGGGGTACTTAAAGGCTTGCAACCCACATCAAGCCCTCTTTCTGCTGTAAATTTCCCACTCACCCTCCCAACAGAAAGAGGATGGAGTAAAAGTTTTGGGTAGGCACTGGGAAAGGAGGCTCCAAGAAGGTGACAGCCTACAGCAGGGCCTGGCTTGGGCCAGTGGTGGCCACAGATGGGTGTTCAGGGTGGTCTGGGGGACTAGATGGAGTCCCGATGGAGGATAGCAGAGGCAAGGGGAGAGGTACTCTGGTGAAGGGGTTTGGGAGCAAGGGAAAGGCGGGGCAGGCAGAGGGGGAGGGGTAGGTACCACAGACTGGGGACACAGGAACACAGGTGTGGGAATAACGGGGGAGGGATATAGAGCTAGGGGGTGGATCACTGTGTCCACACCTGGTGGGGGTGGAGTGGTCCAGGTAAGGTGGTACCCGGTTATGGTGATGAGAAAGGGGGGGCCGGATCCTGGTGTCTGGAGCCCGAGAAGAAAACGGAAGAGGAAGAGCACAAGAGGAAGATCCACCAGAGGGAAGATGGGACTGTTATGTCTTAGAATTGATATGTGACTGTTATGTCAAAACTGGAAATACTTATTGTTGGATAGGAAATTGGGATGCAAATGTAAATAGATGATTGTGCAGTTGTAATAAATGCTGCCAGTAAGCATCCAAAAGTGATAAAGGAATGGCCTCAGTTATTTCTGGTTCAGGATCCAGGGACAATGCACCCTTTTTTCTCATTTACAAACCATTTCAGGACATGCATAACCCTTTTCCTTGAAAATATAGTATTCTTAGCCCCAGTGGATACCTGGCATTATCCCTATTGCTGGTGTCTTGGGATTAATACCCCTCCCCCCATGAAAATCCTGTTCACTATTATCAAGCCAATAATTTATGCAAAAAGATCAGGTAATATTTGTCTCAATTCTTTTTCAGCTTGTTCCACTGTAGAGAAAAAATGTTGCTTATAAATGACAGTCACTTTTAAACTGGCTGGAATTAACTCTTAGGCCCACATATTCAAAAGGGTTGCACATGGCGCAACAGTGTTGCACTGTGTGCAACCCACTGATGCACTCTGGTGCGATATTCAAAAGGGAAAAGTGCGCGGCACAAATCCTGATGCGCCATAGCGCATCAGTAATGTATGCAGGCACAGGTAAGGGGGCATGCCCATGCATAACCTGCACAGCACAATATTCAGCCAGGGATGTGCAGAGCCATGCATGCGCAACCCCTAGCTGCACCAGCACAAAGTTAAGCCCCCAAAAAAAGGAACAACTGATGGCCACCCACAGGTGAGCTGCCGCATTGCAGTGCGCAACACAGCAGCTGCCACCTGTGGGTGGCCACCCGAGTTCCTGCTGCATCTGGCGTGCTCTTCATGCCCGGTCGATCGCGTATTTATAATAAAATGAGATTATTGTAATATCCCTGGTGGTCCAGTGACTGCTGTTCGCCCGATGGTGGCACTTAGAGATGAGCGACGTTCCACTATCTCGGTGAACCAATGGACCACTTTCCGCCGGATCACGGCATCTCGTTTTGAACAGTGACACTCCTGGCGGTCCAGGCCCTCACCCGCCACGAGCCCCCACCACCACCTCTTCACGCTGGGCGTGCAGCTCACCGCCCGCTACCTGCTGCCCACCGACCGGACTCAGTTAGCTGCACACCCATTGGTTCACAGCGTGAGCCAATGGGCTGCAGCAGTTGTCTGCATACACATTTCAGATATGTGATTCATCCATATATCTGGAATGTGTAGTATAGTATGGCTGCACACCCATTGGCTCATGCTGTGAACCAATGGGCATGCAGCCCTACTGAGCTGTCAGTCGGCGGTGGAGGTGGTGGGTGGTGGGCTGCCGCCGCTGACGGGGAGCAGGGTGGTGGGGCTCAGTGGGCGGGTGGTGAGGGGGTACCTCTAGGCCACCAGGGATATTGGTCCTTTCTTTGGGTACAGATGCCCACAATCAGGTGGAAAGCGGTCCACTGGACCACCAGAGATAGTGGAATAACTCTCATTTTATTATACAGATACCTGCGATCGGGTGAACAGCGGTCCACTTGGTCACCAGTGATATTGCAATAACTTTCATTTTATTATACAAATGTCCACGATCGGGCTAACAGCGGTCCACTGGACCACCAGGGATAGTGCAATAGCTCTCATTTTATTATACAAATGCCCGCGATTGGGTGAACAGCAGTCCACTGGACCACCAGGGATAGCGCAATAATTCTCATTTTATTATACAAATGCCCACGATTGGGCTAACAGCGGTCCACTGGACCACCAGGGATAGTGCAAAAATTCTCATTTTATTATACAAATGCCCGTGATCGGGCACAGAGAGGTCCACTGGACCACCAGGGATATAGGAGTCTTCTATTTTTGGACAGATGCCCACGATATGGCAGCATTCGGTCCACTGGACCACCAGGGATATTGGATGGGGGGGTTTATTATAATGGATGCCCACGATCGGGCACGTAGCGGTCCACTGGACCACCAGGGATGTTGGACGAGGACTTTATATTTAAACAAATGCCCGCAATTGGGCTGAAGGGGGCATCGGTCCCCGACGGCTGCTGCCTGGCAGGGCACCAGGCGCAAGTCATCGGGGATCAGATCACCTGCATGCAAATGGGGCCATAATGACATGCAAATGGCCCCATGTGTGCCTTGCATAAATTATGGCCCTATTTGCATGTCATCACCTTTGAATATCGTGGTGCTGTGAATGGCGTAATGGCACTTGCGCCTAGCACATCTCCATGCTCCATTCTGGCCACTTGCGCTGGCACAGTGACACTGCGCCATGCACAGTGGGGGTGGCCAGGGTGCGAAATTCAAAGCTGCTGAGCCATGGCGCAGATCCCTTGAATATTGCCCAGGCCATACCCCTGCACAGCCAAGTTGGGCTGCACCCAAGCTTGCGCCACAGCCTGGCACAGTTTGAATATCTTGGCCTTAGGCTTTAGGTCCTGTCTGCCACAAATGTTTTCTCTTTTTTTCATGAACTATTTCATGTGGTAAGTCCTATTGTATTGTGATGCTAATCCCTTTTAAAAGTATCCCTTTTTTTTGATGGACAGCATTCATAATTCTGTATTTGTCTTCTGTCCTAAGGAGTTTCACAATGACTGAATGTGGTGGTAAACCACATGGTGGTAAACCATCTTCGGGTCTAGTTCTTAGGGCTCTGTGAACTGTTGAGTTCTATATGTAATTCAGTTACTGGATCCAAGTAGGTTACACAGACTTGTAGTACAACGTCTTTTAATGTTTGCTGTTGTTCCCAGTCTTCAGGTATCCCAATCAATCTAAGTTTTTTTTTTATCTTGTTCTTAGTTCCATGTCTGTCAAATTATTTGTGATTTCTGACATAGTCTTTTTTTGAGTGTATGAATATCTTTCATTTAGAGAAATTTTGTCTTCAGCTTCAAAAATTCTAGACTCTAATTGGATAACTTTTATGTTAGTGTCACTAAGTGTGGTGCCTAATTGATTGATGGACATTTTTACTGTTTTGATATCATTTATGATTTTGTCCACCCCTTCTGCCTTTTTTTGACAGGGATTAGATCATCTTTAATATCATTTATGTCTCCCATAAGAGCTCTAGCCCACAGAGGGGTGTAGTCATTTGTTAAACGTTCTGTTGTTTGACCTTTTTCAGTTTCTTTCTCCCTTTTACTTGCAGTATGTGTTGCTATTTTAGAAAGTGTGGGGCGATGTCGATTTTGCATTGTCTGTCTGATAAATTTTCTTCTCTTCTCTTCTTTATTAGACTGCTTTTCTCCTTCAGCATTAGTTCGTTCAACATCTGATTCACTGTTTCACTGTCATGGTTCACTTACCCCATTTTTTGTATATCTTTAATGGGTAAAACCATGTCTGACTTTGTGCCAACAGGGATGTGTTTTTGGATCCAGATTAAGTCCCCCCTCATCTGTTAAGTT
Source organism: Neoceratodus forsteri (assembly GCA_016271365.2). Classification (NCBI taxonomy): domain Eukaryota; kingdom Metazoa; phylum Chordata; order Ceratodontiformes; family Ceratodontidae; genus Neoceratodus; species Neoceratodus forsteri. The sequence goes on from CM028132.1 coordinate 1,323,070,176, forward strand.
TAGTTTATTTTTTACATTTCTATTTTTCTCTGCTATACTTAAATCACAAATATCCTTCTGGTCTGTTTCAACAGGGGAATTTAATGGGCTTATAGGATTTGAAATAATCAATACTGGCATTTTACCAAAGAATGCAAACAAGTCCTGGTAAGCTTGTGTTTTGGACTGTTGTTGCTTCATTTTCCCTTTAGTGGATTCTTTATTGATTTTTTTCCTTCTTATCCTTTGCAGATTCAGCAACCAGCATTTTCTCTTTGCATTCTCTCCTAGTTGTTATTCCTCAAATGAATTTTGCAGTTGCTTTAAATGGTGAAAAAAAATTGTGGCAAGACTTATAATAATTCAAAAGAAGGGTTAAATAAATGGTCATATACAGCTTCCCAAAGCACTGGATTGTAGAGGTAGTGTATTGTATATTTTTATATTATTCCAGTACTCAGAGCTTAGTACTCAGTCTTATTTTACAAAACTGGAGCCAAAATGAAAGATGTTGTAGTTATTCCTTCCCCCTCTTGCTTTGTGCCTATCACCTTTTTGACAATTTCAAAAATTAGTACATATGAATCTTGGGCTTACCATTTAATGATATTTGTACTTCATATTCCTTTAACTGGTTCCTCAGAATAAAGCAAGACGGTGTAGATATTCCTTTCTTTAGTCTTGATGCTTCTTGCTGAGTTATATTTTGCTTCCCAGTCAATAAAAGAAAACCAAAAAGAATCCAGAGCATTAATCTGAGACAGGGAAGTAGTCTACCAGAAGAGAGTTCAAGAATGCCAGACACTGAGTGAACTCCGGATGTGGGTCGAGAACAAAAAGACCACTGCCACAGTGGAATAACTGAGTAGTGTGCAACCTGTAGTATGTGCAGCCTTTTGCTGCAGGTGTAGTTTATTACCATTAGTCATGAATCAATGAACAGAGTTTTTCTTGGACATTTGAAGAGTTTAAGGGTTAGAAGCAAATCAATGTTTCAAGAGTAAGTTGTATGCATTTTCCTTTTTCATGATTTGTAAATCTTAAATGCACTTTCAAAAATTGGTTTTCATTAGTTTATATTTCACAAACAGCATGGTAACAGTAACAGTTTAACAAGAGAGATATTGGGGGGTGGGAGAGAGAGAGAGATCCTCACACATCTTCCCTCTGCTGTAATGCCACAAGCACATGCTTCTTCCTCTCTCTCTCTAGCTGCACCCTCCAACCAACTCTGTTAGAATAGCTAATGATTTTAACAAGAGATTTATGGATTGTAAAGCACCAACAAGAACAAACAAGGGAACAAACAAACAATTGGCCCTTTCAAGGTTGACAGAGACAACATACTTAATGATAAGGAAATGGTTGAAGTACAAAATCAATATTTTGCTACTGTATTTAACCCCAAAGATACAATAACAACTAATACAAAATACAACATAATAAATGAAAAACATATTAAAATTAATATAAAAGATGTTTTGGACAGATTAAGGAGAGTTAAGATTAATAAATCCCCTGGACCGGACAATAGAAACATAGAAACATAGACTTTGACGGCAGATAAGGACCACTTGGCCCACCCAGTCTGCCCATTTCCCTACCTATTGGATAAGCTGCAGATTCTAGTTAACCAACAGCCTACTTCCTGCAACCCCCCACTATAATTGCCTTATGTCTATCCCATGCATGTTTGAATCTTTCACTGTTTTAGACCCCACAACCTCGCCAGGAAGGCAGTTCCATGCGTCCACCACTCTCTCCGTGAAAAATAATTTCCTCACATTACCCCTGAGCCGTCCCCCCCTCTAACTTTAAATTGTGCCCCCTTGTTCTTACACATCTCTTTTTCTGAAAGATGCTACCCTCCTGGACTTTGTTGATTCCCTTGAGGTATTTAAAAGTTTCTATCATGTCCCCCCATCCCTCTTTTCATCAAGGGTATACATATTAAGCTCTCTCAGTCTCTCTTCATATGGTTTCCAGATGGGGTCTCACCAACTGTCTGTACAGAGGGATAACCACTTCCCTCTTTCTACTTGTGATGCCCCTCCCTATGCATCCCAGTATCCCCCGGCTCTCCTTATTGACTTCTCACATTGCTTACCCACCTTTAGGTCATCTGATATGACTACACCGAGATCCCTTTCCATTATTGTTGTCATTAGTACCTCCCCTGCTACTGTGTACTCTTCTCCTGGATTTTTATTTCTCAGGTGCATTACTTTGCACTTCTTTGCATTAAATCAAAGTTGCCATATGTCTGACCATTCCTCCAACCTTGCCAAGTCCCTTCTCATCCTTTCTACCCTCCCTTGTGTATCAACTCTGTTACAGATCTTTGTGTCATCCACAAAGTGGCATACCTTTCCTTCCAGACCCTCCGCAATGTCACCTATAAAGACGTTAAAGAGGACTGGACCCAGTACTGAGCCCTGAGGTACTCCACTGGTAACCCCCCTTTGTTCAGAATGTATTCCATTCACTATTACCTTCTGTGTCCTGTTGTGCAGCAAGTCTGCTACCCAGGCTACCACCCTGGGACCCACTCCCAGGCTGGCTAACTTGATTATTAATCTTTTGTGTGGGACTGTGTCAAATACCTTGCTAAAGTCTAGGTAGGCCATATCCACAGCCCCACCCCATCTTCCCATGATTTGTTAAAAAGTGTGGTTAGTGGTGTCACTAGGTCCTCCCTTAGCACTTTTAGGATTCTAGGGTGAATCCCGTCAGGCCCCATTGCTTTGTCCACCTTGTGTTTTAGGAGTTCTTTCAGTACTCTTTCTTCTGTAAATGGACTGGTGTCAACCCCATTATCCAGAGTGCTTCTACTGTTTGGTATAGGTAACTCCTCCTTTTCTTCTTTTGTGAATACTGAGCAAAAGTATTCATTCAGTATCTCTGCCTTTTCACTGTCTCCCTCTGCCCACCTCCCCTCTCCTTTATTAATCTTCACTATCCCTCCCTTAACCTTTCTATGCTCCCTAAAGTACCTATAAAAGGTTTTATCCCTCTTTTTAACTGAGTTGGCTATCTTTTCCTCAGTTTGGGCCTTTGTTTTTCTGACTGCCTTCCCCACTTCTTTCTTCTTTAATTGATACAGTTCCCTGTCGTGCTCCATCTGTGATTCCTTATACTTTCTGAATGCAGCCTTTTTCTCCTTAACCTTCCCTGACACCTCTTTTGAGAACCATAGTGTTTTTTATTCTGCTTTGTTTTCTTTATTTGTTTCACACAAAGGCTTGTTGCCTCCATGATGGCAGTTTTGATTTTTCTCCATTGTTCTTCCACCCCTCCTTTCTGGCCATTTGCTAATGCATTCCTCAGGTATTCACCCATTATGCCAGAGTCAGCCCTTCTGAAGTCCAGTATCCTTGTCTTTGTATGGCTTGTCTCCATGGTTGTGTTTATTGTGAAGCACACTGTGCAGTGGTCGCTTGTTCCCAGATGTCTACTGACTTCTAAGTTTGTGATCCTCTCTCCATTTGAGAGTACCAGGTCTAATATTGCTCCCTCCCGAGTGGGTTCCACCACTAGCTGTCTAAGGCATGCTCCCTGTAGGGCATTGAGAATGACCCTGCTCTTGGATGTGGCTGCAGTCCATGTCGCCCAGTTAACATCTGACATATTCAGGTCCCCATCAACAGTATCTCCCCTTTTTCAGCCATTTTGAGAATGCCCTCTATCATTTTCTTGTCCATTTCCTCCCCTTGAGATGGGGGTCTGTATACAACCCCTGTGCAGACTGTGATGCTGTTCCCTGTCACCAAGGTGACCCAGAGTTCCTCTTGTCCTCCCCTTTTACTTTTTAGTTCTGTAGCTTTGATCCCTTCCCTTATGTAGAGAGCTACTGCACCTCCTCTTTTACCCTCCCTGTCCCTTCTGTAGATTGTGTACCCTGGTATGTTGACATCCCAGTCATGGTTCTCCATGTACCATGTTTCTGTGACTGCCACAATATCCAAGTGTTCCTCTTCCATCAGGGCTACTAGCTCTGTAAGCTTGTTTCCCAGACTACGGGCATTGGTACTCATTGCCCTCCATTTAATGTTGGCTTTATCCTTTTTAACCCCATCCTTGATCTTATTGCCCCTGTCCATTTTTCCATTTGTCCCTGTCCTACCCTCTGTCAAGTTCTGTACCTCAGTGTTTACCCTACTACCTGCCATGTTTTGTGGGGGGAGGCTTGAACTTTTCTGTTTCCTATCAGCACCTCCTCCCTTGGCTAGTTTAAAAGCTTGCCAAGGAAGCCTTTAAACCTGTCACCTAGGGGCGTGTTTCCCTTCTTGGACAGATGCAGACCATCATGCCAGTATAGCCTTCATCTCTCCACATGGACCCCCAGTTCCCAGTGAAGCCAAAGCCCTGTGCTCTGGACCAGTTTTGCAACCATTCATTAAACTGCATGGTGTGCAGTACCCTAGCCTCACCCCTGCCGTAGACTGGCAGCACCTCTGACAAGGTTACCGTGCTTGCTACCTGTCTGAGGCCCCTCCCCAACTCCACAAATTCATCCTGCACTGCACTGATCTTATGCTTAGCTATGTCATTTGTCCCAAGGTGGACAATGATATCTAGTTCCCACTCCTGTGATGCTGCTTCTGCAATCCTGAGGATTTGCTTCCTGTCCCTCCAAGCCATGGCACAAGGCAGGCACCTTACTTCCCTCTCCTCTCCCTTACCCAGGTCTACACCCCTAACAATTGAGTCCCCTATCAGAAGCTGTTTCTTTCCCCTGTGGTGTCTCTTGCCACTCTTTTGTGGGTCTCCCTTGTGGATGTCCCCAGCATTTTTCTTGGTCTCCAATGAGGGTGTCATCATAGAGGAACCTTGATTTGCCAGGCTGACATATGATTTGTGTAGAGGTGCAACTCAGGGGCTACACCTCTGTTCCACCACCCTCATCCTCCCCGAACCTACTGTGGTCCATCTGCTCTTCACACATGGCAACCTCTGAGGCAGTGGTTGTGGAACTGGTGCTCTTTGGGTGGGGAAGGCCTCCTTAGCCTTTGCCAGTTCAGCCTGGAGGTGGGAAACCTCCTCCCTCAGAGCTGACAGTTGCCTGCAAATAGGGCAGCAATGCAGGTTCCAGACTGTCTCCCAGAAAATTGCTGCCCCACAGCCAGTGCATTTCACCACTCCCCACATGTCCCTCTTCCTTATAATATACGAGTAATATATAATTTTTTTTTCCATCCAAGACTGATTTTTGAAACAGCAGAGGAGATAGCCCATCCATTAACCATTATTTTCCAAGAGTCATTAGACAGAGGGGAAGTTGTTAGCAAATGGAGGGAAGCACATGTGGTACCCATCTTTAAAAAGGGAAAGAAAGATGCCCCTGATAATTATAGACCAGTTAGCATAACATCTACATTGGGGAAAATTTTGGAAAGCATAATAAAAGATCATATTCAGGACCACATGATTGAAAATGACCTTTTTGATCACAGCCTAAATTACAATCATGTCAGACCAACCTATTGAGTTTTTATGAACAAATTAGCAGTTTTTTGGATCATGGTAAGTTAGTGGATGTAATTCAGTTAGATTACTCAAAAGTTTTCAACAAATTACCACATGAAGAATTAATTAAATCCCTTCGCTTGCTAAATATAAATCAGATTCTTGTAAACTGGATATCAGAATGGTTGGAGAATAGGAGGCAAAGAGTGGTAATAAATGGGGTGTTATCTGATTGGCTTTCAGTGTCGAGTGGGGTTCCCCAGGGTTCAGTGTTGGGTCCCTGCCTATTTATAATATATATATATATATACTGTATATATTTATATATATATATATATATATATATATATATATATATATATATATATATATATTGTTACAATATAATATGGGAAATGTATGGATGACCAAGTTTGCTGATGACTGTACAGTGGGAGCAGTAATAGATTCATCTTCAGACTTTATTGGACTTCAAGAAGCTCTCAAATACATTGAGAAATGGACAGTAGATCATAAACTTAAACTAAATGAAGATAAATGTATTGTCCTACACATGGGCAAGAAGAATTTGGAACTCAGTTACACTATTAATAATAAACGATTAAAGCAAGTGACACAGGAAAGGGATTTGGGTGTTATTATACAAAATGACCTTTCTTTTACTGCCCACTGTGATCAAACTATAAAAAATGCTAACAGGGATCTAAAGTGTATATTGAGACATACAGTAAGTAGAAGTAGGGAGGTCTTGATCCCATTGTATGGATCATTGGTGAGAACTCACTTGGAGTACTTTTCCCAGGTCTGGTCCCCTTACACTAAAGGTGAGACAGAGAGAGTGGAGAGAGTACACAGAAGGGCAACCAGATCAATAATGGGACTTAAAAATATGTCCTATGAAGAGAGGTTGGACAATTTGGATCTATATTCCTTGGCTTATAGAAGATGGAGGGGTGATATGATTTTAGTCTATAGATCATTCCACGATAATATCCTCAGAGAAGATTTAGGACTTGAATTATATATCAGAAATTACAATACTAGAGCTCACTGTAAACAAATTAAACAACATAAGTGGAAATCACGAAAAAGGAAACAGTTTCAGTCAGAGGGTGGTATCTGGGTGGAGTTCTCTTCCTCATGAGACAGTTAGCAGTCCAACTATAGATATTTTTAAAATAAGACTAGATGATTTCAGTAGAACCAAGTCTATAGTTTATTAATTGGTCCTCTTGCTTCTAATATACTTTATGGAAAGCAGGCAAGGACGAAAGTCTATATATACTTTGTGACAACTATGATACTATGATACTATGAAATTCTCTTTTCTCTGATTCCCATACTAATGATGTCACCACCTTTCCTAAGGAAACTGCCAAACTGAGTTTTTATTTGTCGATAAGAGTTCCCAAGGCAATGCTGCAGCTAAAAAGACTAGACTCCAATAAAAGACCGGTCATGATGAAAACTGGAACCTAAGTTGTTAAGATTACCTTATGATTTCATTGCTGCTCCTTTGGCCTATATACTCAATTGATCTTTGATTACAGGCATTGTTTCTATGAAATGGGAAGTAGCAATAGCTGTAAAAGTTTATAAAAAGATGTTATTACTGATTTGGGCAATTATCAGGTTATCTCTAAATTGTCCCCACTTGACAAAATTTTACAGAAAGTTGTTTATGAAAAGGTTATTTTTCTTTATGAGAATATGATTTGCACTGTACTGAACAACATGGATTTAGACCACATCATGGCACCTCAATGGCCTTAGTCAGGTTCACAAATTATGTGCATCAGGCATTAAATAAAAATAATCTAACTGGTACTGTTGTCATGGACCTGACCAAGGCCTGTGAATTGGTCTATTATGACCTAATATTGAATAGATTACCCTATGTGGGTATTTCCCAGGTTGTCCTAAAATGGTTTGCAAATAACTTAGACAATCAGCCAAAAACTATAAAATTGCACAATACAAAATTTGCCAATTTCCACTGTCTTCAGGTGTGCCTGAAGACTAGTTTTGTTTTCTATTTTTTGTTAATGTTCTTCCTCAGTTATCTTTCAGTAGTAATCTTCTGTTTTATACTGATGATATTATCATTTATAAATATTCTGCAAATCTGATTGAGTTGAATTGTGTACTATATACTGACTTTGCTGCTATATCTACAGTAACTGGCTACTGAAAACCAAATGTGTTAATAACAAAGGTAAAATGATGGCTATGTCGCTTGGAACAGTAAAGAAATTAATTCACTTAAGTGGAGAGCTCAAAGTATTATGTGAATAGAGCCTCAACTGAGAATGTGCTGTTTGTTTTAATACCTTGGGGTCCTCTTAGATTCTTCATTAACATTTTCTTCTCAAATAAACTGCATGCCATACTGTAAATTGTATACTGGACATATCATATAAAGTACAACAACAGTTAACAATAGAAACAAGGTAGTCCATTGCCAGAAGTCTATTAATGTCTAGGCTGAATTATTGCTCTGTCGTTTACTCAAATGTTTGTGATGTAGACCTACATAAATGATATATTGCATATAGCAATATTTGTAGGTCTGCATCACAGTCAGCTTGATTGTCATACTTGTGTGACTAATAAAACAGATGACATGTGTTAACTCAAAAAAATTTGTTAACTCCAAAAAAAAAAAAAAATTGGCTTAGGGTTTGTTATGTTTAGTATAATTTGATCTGGCAAACCATGGAGTCTTGTGCAACTGTTTATTGCCTCTATCAATGTCAGGCCTGCATTTCTTAGATTTATCAAATCTTAGTACATGATATTGCTGTTTATTAAGACACAGCACAGAAAAAAAAATGTGCCTATAGAGGATCCACAATGTGGAACACCATTTCTATTAATCTACATAGGTCAAAAACTACGCACAGTTTAAAAACAAAGTTAGAAACAAACTTACTTGCACAGTCATGCTGGACTTGCTTTGGGTAATAATCTTAATACATATATATTTTTACAGGTTCAATTCCTGTGTGAATAATGACACATATTGGTACACAATTTACTTGGTATGATTTATTACCATTGAGCTGCATGTTGCATGTAGTGTTGTATTACTGTACACTTTTACATATTTGTACTTTATGTGTCTTGGTCACACCAGAAAATAGGCCCTCTGCATAGAGCGTCCTACCCAGTTACCTAAAACTACATAAATAAATCAATAAGAATGCAGCTCTCTGGAATGTTTTGGGCTAGTGTATCACACCATGAAGTTCAATCTGCTTTGAAGTCCTTTCTCAGCTATACCATTTACCAAACCTACAATTAAAACATTTACCATATTGTTCAGAAATGAGGGGGGGGGGAACGTAAGTGACATCCAGTACTGGTTGAAACAGCCATGATAAGTGATGGGCCAACCAGAGCCAATCATCGATATAGAGCAGATTAGGATGGGTGGAGGGGTAGAGTTTTAAGGTAAAACTCAAATGGTTTTTACTTCAAAAGCTTTATGATTGACATAACACCATTACAGCTATGCAAATATACAAATAAATAGACATAAGTACAACATATAAATCAAATCAGTCCTTAAAAAGCAAATGGCTTGGTCTTCCTAATTTTTCTGACAAGGTAAAAAAAATAACTAGATTATTAATAATATCTGGATCTTCAACAGAGAAGAGGAAATATAAAGGCTTTTTCAGGCTAACTGTTAATGCTGAAAAAATGCTATCAATTCCCACCTCTATATATTCCAGCTTCTCTGCCTCCCTCCCATGTGACATGGAATCAAAGGCCTTGCTGAAATCCAAATACAGGGCATCCATCACATGGCACTTGTCCAGTTCCCTTGTCATCCATTTGTAGTACTCAATCAAGTTTGTCTGGCAGGATCTTCCCAAGACAAACCTGTGCTGTTGACTGCACTGAAGACTACTGTCCTCCAAAAAGGTCACCAACTTCTCTTTTAGGACCGTCTCCATCAGTTTTCCCACAGTTGATGTGAGGCTCACTGGTTGGTAGTTGGTAGTTGCCTGGTTCCTCCTTGGGTCCACTTTTGTGAGTGGACACCATATGGGCCATCCTCCAATCCAGTGGTACACATCCTGGGTCCAAGGAGGTATTGAATGGGTCAGCCAATGGTCCTGTCAATATCTCAGCTAGTTCCTTAAGTACCGTAGGGTGAATGCCATCTGGACCCAGTGCCTTATCCTCCCCACAGTGTCCTCAATCCTTTCAGCACCCAATCCTCTGTGATCCCTGCATCAGTCACCTCCAACCCTGACCCACCCCTCTCCTCCCAGGTGGTGCCTGCCCCCACTTTCTCCTCCATTAACACAGAGCAGAAGTAATCATTTAGCGCCTCTGCCTGGTCCTTCTCCTTCTCCACACAGCCCCTGTCCTTCTTTATTCTCACTATCTGATCTTTGCACTTTTCACTGATGTATCTGAAGGAGTCCTTCTCTCCGTTCTTAATGCCGTCTGCACATTTCAGCTTCCTATAAGCCTTGGCTTCTCTGAAAAGCCTGGTAACCTTCCTGGACTTCTTCATATACTCCTCCCTTTAGTCCTCCCCTCCCAATTTCTTGAGTCTCTAAAATGCCTTTTTTTTTTACCCTCACCTCTCCATGACCTCCTGCATTAGCCAGCTGGGTTTTTCGGCCCTCATCCTCTTACTCCTTGTTCTTGTACATATCCCAATAGTCTCCATCAGCCCTTTCTTAATGAGAACCCATTTCTGGCTAGCATCCATGCATGATCAAATACCTGCCAGATGCATGGCCATAATATCCCCCCATCCTTTTAAAATCCACCCACTTAAATTCACTCACCCTGGTTTTTGTACCTCCTGATTCCCTGACCATATTGAGCATCTTTTTAAACATATTAGAGAAATTTCGCCTAATAATCCTTAATGGGACTTTGGAAGGGGAAAATTCTAATTATTTATGTTCACCACAAGAACTGGAGCAAGTATTGTTGATTTTATTTGTATTTTAGCTTGACAATTGGTCTCATGTAAAGCATTTAATGTTATCCTGAGACCTGAGAGTGATCAGTATCCTATTAAACTTCTCTTAAATAAAGATATAAAGATACAGGAGTGGGTAGAAAGAGAATCAATTCATCTACCCAATACAGAGTTACGAATTCATAAAAGAAGTATGATATAATAGAAGACAAAATTTCAATGCAATAAGTAAAAATATCCTAAACTGGGAGGTATAAACAAATCTGAATTTGTCTATTCAACATCAACAAGCTAGCGAAATGATCAAACAAACATACGAGACTGCACAACTAATAATACCTGTAAACTATATCTCACAAAAATCTTTCATCATCTCGATCTTGGTTTGATAATGACTGCAAAAAATTAAATCTTATTTACATAAAATAATAAAGAAAATAAAAAAATCCAACTACAGAAGGATATAAGAATATTAACAAACTTAGAAAAGAATATAAAAAAAATATGACAAATAAACAATATATACATAAAATGAAGAACTGTGAAAAAATGTCAGATGTAATAAAATCAAGAGATGATAAAAAATGTTGGCAACTTGTTGCCAAAGGCACGGGAGGTTATAGTTCTAACATTGAAGCTTATGTTTCACCATTAAATTGGATTAATTATTACAAAAATATCTTTTTTAATAAAGATCTAAAACAACCTGGACTGCTCTTTTCAGAAAATGAATCTTCCCCCCAATAAACATAACACCAATGGAAATTGAAACAACAATTAGAAGTATGAAGCCAAATAAGGCCCCTGTCCTGCAAATGATTCCCACTGGCATTTATAAAATCGAAATTACATGGTGATGCAAATTACTGGCTATTCTATTTTTTTTAATTGAATATATTTTATTAATAATTTGTAAACATCCATTACATACAGGTAAGCAAGGCATAACTCAGGCATAATTTGACATTATAAAACGGTTATAAGCCTTGGGGTTACATTGGCTCAATTAACACAAAGACCAGCTACTAAAGCTAATAACCTACTACCAGCCTCCTCCCTCCCCCCTCCCATCCCTCTCATCCTCCCCAACCTTACGTACTTCATACATCATTGTATTATATGGATAGAGTTACTGACTATTCTATTTAACTAATTGGTTACAGAAAATTGTATCTCTGAAAGTTGGAAAGGCAATATTATTATTTCATTACATAAAAAAAGCAGTTTATCATGCCCAGAAAAATAATAAGCCAATTAGTTTAACGGATAGCATAAGAAAGATTTTTACCAAAACTATACTTTATAAATTAGATAATTTGTTAGAAAAGACAGGTTTGTTGAATAAATTTCTAGATGGGTTTAGAAGACGATTTTCTGCAATTGATCAGATTTTTATTTGACATCATATTATTGAGAAATATTACATTAGGGAAAATATCCCAATATATACTGCATTTATCAATTTCAAAGGTGCCTTCAACAAGATTAACGGAAACCTTTTATGGGAAAAATTATATGAAATGCAAATGTACCCTACTATTTTCAGAATTATAATAAAGTTATATACTAATAATTGAACTAAGATTAGATATAATCTACAAGGTAATTTAACAAATTCTTTCAGTTCCAATTTTGGGATAAAACAGGGGTGCATTTTAGCCCCATTATTGTTCAACTTATTCTTGAATGATTTACCAGAACATTTCACAAAAATAAGTGCACATTCTCCAACTGTTAAAGGAATTTCTATTCCTTTACTACTTTCAGCAGATGATCTGGCATTAATTTCAATCTCACTTATAGGCTTAAAGAAATATCTAGAAGTCTTACAAGAATACTCTGCTCAAAATCAGTTGGTAATTAACATTTCAAAACCAAAAAGTATGATTATTGGTAAACAAACAACTAAAACAATATGGAAAATAAATAATATTATTGAAGTTGTAAAACCTTGTTGCTACCTAGGATACACTTTTTCATCTAATTCAAAAATTAACACTCATTTAATGTATATTTAAAAAGAAAAATTAAGTAATCAAAAAATGCCATACTGAGATTTAATCTCAATATGGGGGATCCTTGGTATTACCTATGTTAAGAGCAACCAAAGCAAAAATGACTCCAGTCGCATTATATAATAGTGAAGTATGGCATACTAAGAAATTTGAGATGCTAGAAAGGCATTTTTCGTATTTGTACAGAATTACATTACATGTTCCAAAAAATATATCAGCAAGTATTACAAGATCAGAATTAAGAAAAATACAGGTAAATTACATAGCAAAAACTGCTAAAGTCACATACTGGATTAGATTTCTAGGTCAGATTACTCAAAATTGACAAGCGCAGTCCTCAAAGAAGAGGTGGATTAATATAGTAGGGGATATGTCTCTATCTGGTAAATTCATCTTTTGGATAGCTTAAAAAAATCATATACCATTCATTTATGGAATGACTCATTAAAAGGTATATAAATTTTATGGGATTATTCAAAAGTTGTTAAAAATTAAATTTAATTTATATCGCTTACTGAAGACATGAATACAGTAAGATCCTAAAAAGTACATAAGTGGTTCTCAGTAAATAAGATAAATCATGTACTAGAGCCATATTTTTTGAATGTTAATGATAAAAAAAAGAGAGACAAATTTTCACAAAATTTCAAGTATAATTATACCATTCCAATTACTTAAATTATATTTATGCTAAGAATAAAGATCAAACCAATTATTTCTGTTGTGATTGTGGTCTAAGGGAATATGAGACATTAGTACATATCATGTTACACTGCCCAAAAAAATAATAGTAATATTAAATTTTATTTAATATAGAGCTTTTCACAAATCAAGGCGCTGCACAATCAGATAAAATCAAAATACAATAAATACCGATAAAATCACAGAAGTTCGGGGTACGCTTTATCCCACAAAAAGGTCTTCAGTGCCTGCTTAAATCACCCCACTGTCCTGCACTCACATAGCTGACGCGGCAGTGAATTTCAGAGGGTAGGGACAACAAACCCAAAGGTGCGAGCACCAGATGACTTTAAACTAACCCTTGGAATATCCAGCAACCCCTCATCATCTGAGCGGAGATGTCGCAAAGGGGTTTAAGGAACTAGGAGCTCTTTCAGGTAATCAGGACCTTGTCCATGTAGGGCTTTGTAAGTTAATAAACCTACCTTAAAGGTGATATGCCACTGAATAGGCAGCCAGTGCAGATCACGCAGCACAGGGGTAATATGGGTTCTCCTGGACACCCTAGTCAATAAATGTGCCACAGCATTCTGCACTAGCTGCATGCAGTGGATATCAACCCCAGGAAGCCCTAGGTAAAGGGAGTTGCAGTAGTCAAGGTGCGATGTCACGAAAGCATGGACCAAAACTGGTAGGTCACTGGACAGAACAAGGTGCTTGATCCTAGCAATGTTCCTAAGATGGTAAAAGGCCAATCTTGATGACTGCCGACACCTGATGTTGAAGGTCAGACCATCGTCAAGCACCACTCACAGGTCACGCACCCGCTCACAGGTAAGAATATGAGCCCCCCCAGGACTAAACCGGGGTGGGGGAACAGTCCTCAACCCCTCTGTCCTATGACCTGGGTCCACCACCAAAACCTCAGTCTTTCCTGGGTTCAACTTTAAACTGCTGGAACTCATCCATTCTTGGATTTCTGCAAGGCAGCTGTTCAATACTGAGATAGCACTAACCGGGTCACGAGCAAAAGACAGGTAGAGCAGGGTATCATCAGAATAGCAGTGAAACCTCAGCCCGTACCATCTTACAATATCTCTGAGGGGCAGCAAATACACTGGAAATAACATGGGCAACAGCACCAAGCCCTGAGGTACCCCACAAGGCAGAGAGAAAGACTCGGAAGAAAATATTCCCAAGACAACTCTGTGAGATCTACTGGCGAGGAAAGATGTAAACCATCTGGGAACTGTCCCCAACAGCCCACAGATGAACCTCAAATGCTCGAGCAGAACCCCATGATCCACAGTGTCAAAAGCTGATGACAAATCAAGGAGAACCAGGATGGAGCAGTTTCTCCAATCTCTCACCATCAGATCATTGAGCACCCAAACCAGAGCAATCTCAGTACCATTCTTCTTACAAAAACCCAATTGGAGAGGTTCGTATAAATTATGGATGGTTAAATGGTTTTCCAGTCGAGTCTGCCACAACTTTCTCAATAACCTGTCCCACAAAAGGAAGTTTAGAGATAGGCCTGTAGTTTGCTAGGTTCTCCAGGTGTAAAGAAGCTTTCTTCAGGAGGGGTGTCACCACAGCCTCCTTCAGGAAGCTAGTAAACTCACCCGAATCCAAAAAGCACCAGACAATCTGAGCTATGACCTGGCCAATGATATCACTACAACCCAAAATCAGGGAAGTAGGGCCCGGATCTAAACTACAGCAAGTGGGACACATCCCCTGGATAAGCCTCATAATGTCCACGAACTCTGGCAGATCAAATGTATTCCAGGAAACTCCAGGCTCTGTGACCAAGTGCCATCAACAGCATCCCCCATAGAATAAAGCTGATGGCACTCCTGTCTGATGTCAGCCACCTTGTTCACAAAGAAACAAGCAATCTCATCACACTCACTTTGTGAAAAAACTCAACAGAATTGCTGGCAGGCTGGGTTGCACAGCCTGTCAACAGTTCAGAAGAGTTGAGCCAGTCAATTCTGCGAGAGAGAAATTTCCATGGACAGGAATTCTGCCTTCTAATGGGAAATTTCTGTTTGATAGAGTTTCTAATGCTCTAACAAAATAAGATGGCTGGCATCCAAGGCAGTCCTCCACCAGCGATGCTTTAACCTATGCCCCAACCTCCGCAACTCCCTCAGAGCCTCATCAAACCATGGAGCCCCGGGGTGAAGTGGAAGGGGACGAACATGAACAGGAGCAATCAGATTGTGAGCTGAAGAAACAGTCCTATTATAGGCTAAGACTAACAGCTCGGGGTCTGTTCTGATCTCGCCAATCAACGAGAGGTCAATCACCACCAACAGGTCTTTAGGGACCACATCCCACAAAGAGTGGTAACTGACCATCTCCACAGGGGCCGACCTACCCAGGGGAGCTGAAAAATTTAACCCAACAGTGTAATGATCAGACCAACAGACAGGTTCCACCACCAAGTCAGAGGACTCGATCCCCAGGAGGAAGACCAAATCAAGAGAGTGACCACCTTTGTGAGTAACTGAGGAAACAACCTGTGTGAAGCCCAGTGAAGTCATCACCTGGTGGAAGTGTAGTCCAAAAAGTGAGGATTCGTCGTCGACCTAGGCATTTAAGTTGCCCAGAACCATCAGTCTGGGCAACTCCAATGCCGTGTCGGTAACAAAGTCTGCTACTTCCTGCAAGAACAGCTTCTGATCACCTGATGGACATTAAATGAGAGCTATCCTGCGCCCCACACCAGTTACCACAGTGCACTGAAATAAAATGGCCTCCTCAATTGGTACACCAGTCAGGCCCAATTCGGTCTTGAAACAGACTGCAACCCCCCCCCCCCGTGGTCCAATCTCAGGCGATGTATCACCGAGTACCCGGAGGGGATAGCTGCCTCCAAAATAGGGGCAGTATTCCCATCTAACCAGGTCTCAGTAATGCAAACCAGATCTGCTGTACCAACAAAAACTGCAATAAGGGCAGTCTTGTTGCAAACAGATCTGGCATTGCATAACAGTGCCCCAGTTGGACGATGTTGGCGAGCCTCCCCAACTACTTGCCCTCCCAAAGAAGAGGTGCCCTTGGGTATGGGAACCAGAACAGAATCACCATGTTCCAGGCTCCATTTTGCCCCAGGGTGTCTTCTGGTCCTAACCACCCCAATGGGAGAGCGGCGCTCATTTGGGCTCCACTGTCCATGACCCCCCGCCCACCTCCATCTCCCACTCCTGCAAGCAATCCCCAGTGCTCAACAGCACTAGTAGATATAAGCAGGTGGGGGGGAAGAGAATGGACAGAGGGTGTGGATGGTGGAGGCCGAATAGCACAGGACGGGGGGGGGGGCAGGTAGGCATTCCACCAATTGATTATAATAAACAGTGGGGAAAACACACAAGACTCCAACTTCTTAACTCCAAAGCAAAACTGCAAGAATTAAAGATTCTTAAGAACCCCACAAAATGATAATAAGCCAAAACAATAATACCCCACCCACCAAAATAAACATAAAAAGTACCCTACTCCCAGTATTGGATGATTTCAAATCCAAATAATAATAATAATAATAATGCAATCCCCTCTCACAGGATACAAAACACAGAAACAGGTATAAATATAAATAAAGATATCATGACTCAGGTAATGTCTCGATTTACGTTCTCTGCTGATTTTCCTAGAGAAGATTTACTAAAATTACTAATCCATCCTAAAAATCAACATAGAAACATAGAAACAGAATTTGACAGCAGATAAGGACCGCTTGGCCCACCCAGTCTGCCCATTTCCCTACCTAATGGATAAGCTGCAGAACCTAGAAGGCCAGCAGCCTACTTCTTTCTACCCCCACCCCCTAGAATTGCCTTATGATTGTCTCATGCATGCTTGAATTCAACCACTGTTTTTGACTCCACAACCTCCTCCAGGAGGCTGTTCCATGCATCCACATCCCTCTCTGTGAAAAAATACTTCCTTACATTACCTCTGAGCCGCCCCCCTCTATCTTCAAATTGTGCCCCCTTGTTCTTGCACACCTCTTTTTAAGAAAGGTGTTACCCTCTTGGACTTTGTTGATTCCCTTGAAGTACTTGAACATTTTTATCATGTCCCCCCTCTCCCTCCTTTCCTCAAGGCTATACATATTAAGCTCCGTTAGTCTCTCTTCATATGTCTTCCATTGCAGACCCTGCACCATTTTAGTTGCCTCCTCTGGACAACTTCCATCCTGTCTATGTCCTTGAGGAGACAGGGTCTCCAGAACTGCACACAGTACTCCAAATGGGGTCTCACTAGCTGTCTGTACAGAGGGATAACAACTTCCTGCTTTCTACTGGTGATGCCTCTCCCTATGCTTCCCAGTATCCCCCAAGCCCTCCTTACTGCCCTCTCATGTTGCTTGCCCACCTTTAAGTCCTCTGATATGACTACCCCAGGTCCCTTTCCATTTTTGTTGTTGTCAGTATCTCACCCCCCATTGTGCACTCTTCCCCTGGGTTTTTGTTTCCCAGGTGCATTACTTTGCACTTCTTAGCATTGAATCTAAGCTGCCATACATTTGACCATTCCTCTAACCTTGCCAAGTCCCTTCTCATCCTTTCCACCCACCTTGAGCATCAACTCTGTTGCAGATCTTTGTGTCATCTGCAAAGAGACATACTTTTCCTTCCAGTCCCTCTGCAATGTCAAGCATAAAGACATTGAAGAGGATTGGTCCTAATACTGACCTTCATGTGTACCCCACTAGTAACCCCCCTTTCTTCAGAGTGGACTCCATTTACTATTACCCTCTGTGTCCTATTCTCCAGCCAATTCTTTACCCAGGCTATCATCTTGGGACCCACTCCCAGGCTGGCTAACTTCTATATTAATATTTTGTGTGGGACTGTGTCAAATGCCTTGCTAAAGTCTAGGTAGGCCATGTCCACAGCCCCTCCCCGATCTACTACTTTAGTCACCCAGTCAAAGAAATCTATTAGATTTGTCTGGCATGACCTTCCTGCTGTGAATCCATGCTGCCTTGGATCCTGTGCCCCTCTGGCCTCTAGGTACAAGACTTTGTTAGTGGAATGATAGTGCAATTAAGAAGGATATTTCGTATACTTTCTAAAAAAAAACAAAAGGCAAAGTAATTTGTTTAATATTTTGCTGCAAAGATAATCTGATACCTGATGAAATGAATGTGGTCTATTTTTATAATATAAGTTTTGTCTGCTAATGCAAAATGATATCTGATGAATTAATTGTGTTTTATTTTTATAAGAATTGTGATGGAATAATGCATGTTATGTATTTGACTGTTATAATATGTTTTTAAAATAATTTTTGTAAAGGCCTTATAAGAAGAATAGTAAACTTCTTTTGAACTTTTGTTAGTTTTCTGCCTCAAAAGTCTTCTTATGTTGTAATTCTTGACCTGAAGACATTGTGGCCTGGACATTCAAAGGGATTGTGCATGGTGCAACAGAGATGCACTGGCGAAACCCCACAAAGCACCCCGGTGGAATATTGAAAAGGCTGCCAGGTGCAGTGCAAATCCCGATGCGTCAGGGTGCAATGTAAATGTATGAAGCATAGATGCAGGGGGTGTGCCCATGCATATGCAGCACATCCCGATATTCAGCCCAGGATGTGCAGCACATATGCTGGCATAACCCTGCAATGCGCCGCATAGGGGGGCTCAAAGTTGAGCCCATGAATTGGAGGAACAACTCCTGGCCACCCACAGATGGGCTGCTGTATTGCAGGGCACAACACAGCAGCCGCCAGCCATGGGTGGCCACATGCCCACCCAGAACACCATCTACAAGCACCCGTAACACCCTGGTATTCTAGTGGTATCCCCTTCCTCTAATTTCCCCACTCGCAGTAAATTGTTGTATAAGAATTCCCTGGTAGTCTAGTGGTACCCCCTTCCTCCCATTGCAGCAGTTGCCATTCTGTCCCATGAATAAAAGCCCAGGTGATCCAGTGGTATCCCCCTCCATCCTGTTGCCATGATTGCCAGTCATTCCCATGAATAAAATCTCTGGTAATCCAGTGGCACCCCACCCACCCACCCACCCACAACCCCATGCCACCCTGCTCCCCTCCCCATCATTGGCAGGTGGCTGCAACCCCGCCTTCATTCTGTCCAACCGCCCATCAGATGACAGGTACAGTATGGGCTTGCAGGGCATACTGTGCTAGACAGTCCCAAATATGTGAATGACTTCATTCACATATTTGGAACTGTCTAGTACAGTATCACCTACTGCTCCACTATCATTAATGTCGGCGGTATATGAACAGGTTGCAGCAGCTCACCGATGATGGAGGGGCAGGGTTGGCATGGGGTCCTGAGTGTGTGGACGGGTGGAGGGTGCCACTGGATCATCAGGGATTTTATTCATGGGATGGAACGGTGGAACGGCGATCATGACTACCGGAGGGAGAGAGGGGGTACCATTGGATCACCAGGACTTTTATTCACGGGATGAAACAGTGGTCGTAGCAACAGGAGGGAGGGGGTACCATTGGATCACCAGGGCTTTTATTCAGAGGGCGAAATGGTGAATGCAGCAACTGCAGGGGGGGGTACCACTAGACTACCAGGAAATTATTTT
This sequence comes from Neoceratodus forsteri, assembly GCA_016271365.2. Classification (NCBI taxonomy): domain Eukaryota; kingdom Metazoa; phylum Chordata; order Ceratodontiformes; family Ceratodontidae; genus Neoceratodus; species Neoceratodus forsteri. The sequence continues at coordinate 1,323,089,852 of CM028132.1, forward strand.
ACAGTGATTTACCGTGATCACGGCTATGGGGCCGGGCATGCCCCGGGACTCCCACTGTGCACATGTCATTCTGTGCAGGGTGCCAGGACCTATTCGCCGGACTTCCCTGCGCAAGGCATGAAAATGGGGTCATAATGGCATGCAAATGGTCTCATTTGCTCCTTGCATATATTTTGGCCTCATTTGCATGCCCTCTGCTGAATGTTGTGGCTGATGCACCCAGCACAACTGCATTTGTACTGGCACATCCCCTGCTCCCTATACGTGGCTTGTGCTGGTGCAGTGCCGCTGTGCCATGCACAGTGCCACTGCACCGTGTGTTGTCTGTGCCATATTCAACTGTGCTGTGCCATGGCGCATCACCGTTGACTACCACCTGGTCCTGGCCCAGGCAAATCCCAGATGCGCTGCACCCACACTTGCACCACTGCTTGGTGCAGTCTGAATACCCAGGCCTGTTTGTACAACTGCATTTGGTTGAATTCCTCGTAGTGTTTATATTAAACTTTAAATATGTAATTAAGAAAAAATACTTACACATTTTGCATTCAGGTTTCCCATAGTATAGGCATTTTTTTTAAATACTTAATGTGATAAGTTATATCTTAATAAGTTATCTGGTATGACAAATCTGTCTGTGAACATTACACCACTGAGCTATATGAATTCCAAGAAAAAAAATCATTTAATTTAATTAAACAGTATACATTTGAGCATGATACAAAATGTATGGTGGATAATGTTTATAGTACATCTTTAAATAAACTGTGGTACTGGGGGATATGTTTTTGTTCTGCAATAGTAACCTGCAATTTCATACAAAGTAAATAAACATACATCTGGTAATCAAGTACTTACTCGTGTGTTCAAGGTAGATCAGTGTCAGGTAGTTTTAGAGGCCTAATGAGGAAGTTGCATTCTGATAGAATGCTGAGAGAGTTGATTAAACAACATTTATTCATTGTCTTTTTCATTAATGTATTGTCTTGAAAGGCCCCTTAGCCCCTTCGCGTGAACAGAAGAAATACAGATGGTGTTTTGAATAAATGGCTACAGCCATGTGTTAAAAAACAACCACATACAGCAAGTGTGACATGCATGGATTGGTAGTGTCAGCATGCCTCTTATTGTGCTGTTCACACCTTCCTCCTGGGCAGAACTATAGTCTTTAAAGGGGCAGAGCCTCCACAGTGACTCTTGCCTGCGAGGCATAAGGTTGGCTCATGTATTATGTGCTTTGCCACCTCCCCCATCAGAGGGTACTACACATATGGGTCAGAAACCAAGGTAACATTTCCCCAACTGGCCCACATGGCTCCTCGCCATCAGAGACCTGACTTCTGCTAGCCTTGAAAGGAAACCATCTGTGACGGTTTGGTTCACCTTATTACCCCCTTTGTACTCAGACTGTGAGACTACTGTACCACCATATGATGACTTTAGTCACTCACCCAAAAGCATACTACTGTATGCTAACAGCTTTCCAAAGCACTATGCATATATGCTAGGAACCTATCCACTCTCTGTAGAAAAATGTATCCTTCATCCATACCCTTCAGGGTAAGATTGCCCAGAAAGCAGGCAGGTTAATCTTTGCATCCCTAAATATCCACAGCCTGGCAGCAAAGTTTGATAAATACAAGCCTGGGTAGCCCTTCATAATCCTGATGTGCTGTCAGTTGTTGAGACATGGCTGTCTCCCAGGATCCCCAATGGTACCATCAGTCTATCGGGTTACACAATTTTTAGGCAAGATCTAGTATATAAAAGAGGTGGTGGCTGTGCACTCTACCTTAAGGATAGCTTACAGGGCATAGTCCTAAATTTACCCAACCTAGTGCAGTTCTCCCAGGCCCTTGCCATTTAGGTCCTCCTTGGGGCCCATAACAAAACAATTATACTGTTATCAGTCTTCATCCCACCAAAGAACTTGGCCCAAGGTCTCCAAGCCATCATAGACTGCCTTGGAAGTCTTACCCTAAGCTCCCAGGTTATGCTTCTTGGTGATTTCAAAATTAATTCTCTTGCCTCTGAAGTTAACCACTTCAAAGATGCAATTCAGGCTGTCCACTTTACACAACTCATTGAAGCCCCCACTAGGACTAATTACAGAATGGGCACTAGTACTCTGCTTGACTAGGTAATCATGAACCGACCTGATCATATTTCCAATGCCTTTGTCCTCCCAGATGACATCAGTGACCACTCCCCTGTCATGTTCAGATGGGCTAATAGTTTCACCAAACCCCCTCCAAGAACAGTCACCAACAGGTTCCTCAAGCCTTGTCACACAGGCCACTTTAAAGCTGATCTCCTCAACGCAGACTGGTCAGCAGTGTTTGTGGCTTCTGGTACCAATAGAGTGCTTGACCATTTCATCCTCCTAATCAACACGATCTGCAACACTCTCGCACCCTTCAAAAAGCATAAAATCAACGGCCATTTCAACCCCTGGATGAGCCCAGACATCATGAACTTATGAAAAATAGAGACCATCTCTGGCATGTAGCCAGGGTGACAGGGAAGCACTGTGACATCCTGAGTTACAAATGGGCCAGGAATAACTGTACCAAGACCATCCAAATAGCCAAAAACTTAGACTACACTGAGGCCCAAGCCAAGAACTGGAATGATGGTCATAAATTCTGGGCAAACCTAAGAAAGGTCACTGAACGTGAGCCCAAAACAACCCCCACCATACTCAGGGTTGATGGATCCCCCATCCTTAATCCTAAATCTATAGCCAACACCTTCAACCTTGCTTTCACCAACCTCCATAATGTCCTCCCTCACCAACCCTGCTGCTCCTTCACAGACCCCAGTGCATCCCCCATTTCACTTCAAGACTATTACTATTGGGGAAGCCAGGAAATACCTGCATAAGGTACTCAGTAATGGGAGATACAGTGGAGATAACCTCGATCTGAAACTAGTCTTGCTCTTTCTGGAAGAAATTTTGTCTCCACTTAGCTATATCCTCAAACTGTCACTCCGGTTCACAGTATTCCCTCAAAAATGGAAAGCCGCAGTAGTTACCCCTGTGTATAAGAGCAGGGATTGGGCCGTGCTCGAGAACTATAGACCCATCTCTATACTTCCACCACTCTCGAAGGCCCTGGAATGAATCATCATGGACCAACTTGTCAAACAGCTGGACAAACATAAGCTCCTATGCCCTGGGCAGCATGGCTTTAGGGCAGAGCACAGCACCACTACAGCCCTTCTGGAATTCATGGGCTTCATTCATAAATCTCTCAATCTCAGACAGCTTGCTGGGGCAATCTATATCATCTAACAAAGGCCTTTGATACGATCAATCATGCCCTCCTAGTTGACCAACTCAGCTGCTACAGGATTTGCCCCTAGGCAATTGCATGGTTCCGCAGTTACCTGCACTGCCGCTCCCAGCAAGTCAGGATAGGTACTGTCCTCTCAGACAGCAAACCTGTCTGCTCAGGCATTCTGCAGGGGTCAATACTGGGTTCCCTCCTATTCAGTTTATTCTTGAATTGCCTCCCCCTCCTTTATGCAGATGATGCGGTTGTCTTCTCAAATGGCTCAGACTCCAGTGCCCTTGAGCAGCAACTACAGAGCGACTTCACCAGTGTAGAGATGTGGTTCAAAGATCATAAATTGATAATGAACTACAAGAAAACAAAAACCATGCTGTTTTCCAGTTTAAACAAACACAAGAACTACCTGATAGTGGGTAGTTCTTGTGTTTGTTTATAGAGCTGGAAATCTGCATGGTTTTTGTTTTCTTGTTGTTCATATATGCAATAGTGGCGCAGTTTCCCTTGAACTTGTTCAACACTTTAAATACCTTGGTATCACTTTTGACAACTCGCTCTCCTATACTCTTCACATTGACAACATGGTCAAAGGTATCAACAAGCGTATAGGGCTACTTTATCATCATAAGCATAGCATCTCCCCTGAAGCCCTCAGCATAGCTGTTTACAGTTATATGGGTTCCCTGGTGAACTACAGGCTGCCTATATATGGTTCTGCCACAGATACTGCTCTCTGGTGCATAAAAACTGCACTCAACAAAGCCTGCCGGCTCACCTTAGGTGCTCACCAGCTGACTCACCCCTGTGATCTCTATGTCAGGGCACACTGACTCACACTCAATAGCCGACTAAAATATCAATCCTGCCTTCTGGCGAAAAAGATCTGCCTTGGACAGCTACCGCCAGAGGTTCAACAACTTCTGGTTCCCAGCAATAATCCATGGCACACCCATAACTCTGAACATCAGTCCTTCTTAACTCCAAAATGTTGAACATCTCAAGGACAAAGGTTCTTTGCTTACCGTGCACCGCTGTGGTTCAGCTACCTCAAGGAGAACATTGCACGCCTGCCCACACTAGGCACTTTTAAAACGAACTTGAAGCATCTTATGATACGTGAATCTCGATGTGCCTGCCATCGCTAGCACCACCTTTCCTCCCCCCCATCACTACTTCCATCTCCTACCCCCTCAATCCTTCCCTCTTTCCCCTGAGTAGGCCCTCCTTCTCCCCCCACATACCTAGCACCCTCTCACTCTGCCTCCAATCTAGTTACCTCCCTCTGATCCCTACTGCTATATTGATATTACTCTCTCCTTTTGCACATTGATCTTGGGCTCCTCCCCTTAATTCCCTTTTTTCTTTTTTTCTTTAGCACTTAGCAATGCTCCAAACAACCTCTGCTTTGCTGGCAACTGACTGGTTTCACCGTTGGGCACTGTAAATTGTCTGTTTTCCTGTGACCTGTACTGTGTTTGATATATAATCCTGTTTGTTTACCTTTGTATTTGTGCAATCCTTTGTATAATTTCACCTATCTGTTGTACTGAAATGTCCTGATGTGGAACCTATGTAAAGAGCTCTGAGCTCAAATGGTTTTCCGAGTACTGAAATAAACAAATAAATAATGTACATCCGTGGCAATTTCTTATAATATCATCGTGCCACAATAGCATGCCCTTCAATGAGACCAAAAATCTGTGCATTGACATATTCACTACCCTTCAGGCCTTCTCGATTGATCCTGGCTTCTTGGCATACTGCCAGGTTTGTCGCTGCTCAAAATGTAACAATATGAATACAGTTCTAGGCCAACACTGCTGCAAAAATGGAGGTCATCTTTCATCTGGCAATGAAATCTAGTGATTGCACCAGACCCAAGTCATTTCCACCCAAATAGACCAGTAACACTCTGTGAAGTCCTTGACAGTTGGACTCAGCCATCAACCATGACACAACATCTGTCCACCTGCTTCATCTATGCCCCATCCACTGCACTTGATGGCAGCATAGGTCCTACAACAGGTTATCCCTCCCAGTGCCTACCTGACTCTTCTGGCTTCTCAATATATGAATGAATAACCACAGATCCATACCTACTTCCTGGAGGTTGCCAGCTGTTAACAAATAAAAGAAAGTTACAACAAATATGGACAACCCCAAGGTCTTTTATTTGGATATCTGTCAACCCTGTTGCCATGCACTTGTTGCTGCCCCAATACAAAAGGAATGAGTATTAAACTCAGTCAAGTCCATCCCAAATTCTTTATGGCTCTGCCCAAGACATACTGGAGCTGAAATACTTCACTCCCCAAGCTGTTTCAGCTCCGTTCCTCCTCCAGGCCTGCCACAGCCACCGGCTGGACAGCTTCCCGTCTTCGTTGCCTCTCATTGGCTGGCTCCTTAGCCCACTCTGGGCTATTGCTCCCTGCCTGTTTTTTCTTCTCACCCCTTACTCTGTAACATTTTAACTGCCCTTGTAGTGGCATTTTTAACTGTTTTTAAAATGTGCCTAAACAATTGTACTTACAAAAGTGCCTAAATAATTTGTAATACCCTATTGTGACTGTGACTGATTATAGCTTCTCTGAGACTGTTTTTCCAGCTAATTTTTTGACTCAGCTTCTCTCCTGCTTTTACTATTGCTGCTTTTGTGCACTTTTTCTGGGCTTGAATTTGATTTTTTTTACTGTACTGACTTTTCCATTAGCAGATTATAACTTCTAGCCATTAGAGGGCTATATCTCCACATGTTCACTACTGTCTCATTACTGCTGTCTCTTAACTTTTAAGTTTAAATACAACTTGCCCAGCCTACCCTGATTCTATACCTGTACTATCCCTACACTGCATTGCTGAGTTTCCCATGCCTCCATCAAGTCTTAATTCCAAAATAAACATGAGGCTAATGGGATGCTGCCTTGCTATATATATATATATATATATATATATATATATATATATATATATTAGAGCAAAAACTCCATTTAATGCATTAGTTAGGGTTGTTCCTAGCGACAAAAGTGAGAATTCGGTTGTTGGGTTGAAAACCCCCTTGACCCCCAACCTCAGAGAGTGTATTGAGTCGTTAGCCCAACTCTCACCCCATCACATGTGTAAAGCTGCAGAAGTATAGGAGAATGGGGTGAGAGTTAGGACCGACGACCCCAATGCACACTCTAATGCCGGTTGGGGGGGGTGGGGGGGTCCAGGGGTTTTAACCTAACACTGAATTTCCTCACTTTTGTTGCTGCGTAACAACCTAGCTAATGCATTAAATGGAGTTTTTGCCTCTAATTTCCTTCTTTTGAGAATGATAACGAGAAATAGTGAATGTAAAGCAGCGACGGGAGCGCGGGGCCCCACGTGATGTCTTGTGGCATAGTAACAGGAACAGCAATGCAAACAGAAGCACTAACAGTGTCGCACATGGTAACACAAGCGCGAATGAGAACAGAAAGGGTAACGCACACAGTGGCATAGACGGCAACGGTCTGCCACGAGATGTGTTGTCACATAGTGACATGGTGCCTGCAAACAGAAGTGTCAATGGGCATGGTGAAGCAAAGTGAAACAGAAAGAGAAACAGTACTGTGGACACAAATGGCAAAAAATAACAGAAACGCAAGCGCAAATGAAAACGCAAAGGATAAAGCACATGGTGGCGTAGATGTCAACGGTAAGTGACACAGATACGGAACTGCAAGCGGAAAGGGCAACAGTAACAGTAATGTAAGTGCACAGGCTAGTTTTCCCCAAAACCTGCATAGAGAAAAACAGTGAGTACAAAGAATGTATGCATAATGATGGGTATCAGAGCAGAAAATGAGGACTTGGAATACTAAATAGGTTATATCTCAGGAACCGTTCGACGTAGAAAAAAAATTTAAAAGTCATATGATTTACGACTGTCCTGGCTAGTTTTGTACTTAGCACCCAATAGAGGGCTAAGCATTTTTCTGATGAAAAGTCCATATCTTGCACCGTTTCTGAGATACGGGCCCTGAAAGGCGCAGCGAACGCCGTAATGTTATCCTATGGGGAAAAAAGAGACTTTCAGAGCACCATAACTTTGTCTCCCTGTAATATTTTTTCACCAAACCACTGAAAGGCACATCTGTGGGCTGTTGGCTGTCTTCTCTCCAAATTTCAGGAAAAAAGACCAAACCGTTATTTTGCAGCAGGGTGCCAAAGGATTCTTGTAATGCCTCAGGCACCGTAATGTTATCCTATGTGAAAAACATCAACTTTGGAGTGCTGTAACTTTGCCACCGTGTAATATTTTTTCAACTCAATACTGAAAGGCACATCTGTGAGATGTCAGCTGCATTCCTCCAAATTTCAGCCCACAACTCCCAACCGTTCTTTTGCAGTGCAGTGCCAAAGAACTGCTGTCATTTTCCCACAGACTAGAAAACTACTGTCACAATTTGCGAAAGCTTTCTCAAAAATTTGCAACACTTTCGTGAGCACGAAAGTACTTTGCGAAAGTACTTTTTCCAGAAATTTGAAAAACATATTTCTGGGGTGTTTTACCCCAAAATAAAGACATGGCTAGCATCCTCAGGGTCCGACTAGGTGAATACAAAAAGAATTAGGCTGTTAGAGGATCCCAAATTTAAACGCCAAGCATTTTTCTTCTCACTAACTGAAAACAAAATGGCAGATTTGCGAAAGTAACAGGGCCATTTGCGAAAGTAAAAATGCATTTGTGACACTGTCGAACTTTTTGTTAACTTTTCCCATTGTCTTATAATGGGAAATTGTTTTTTGAATAACTTTTGAACCATTTAATATTTTTTCACCAAATCTTCAACAGGCACATTGTGGACCCCGACCGCACTTTCCCTGAAGATTTCAGGCAGGTTGCGCAAACCATGCGACCTGTAGGTGCGACCACAGAATTCCAGAAAAAGTGTAAACGCATGCACAGCTCACGCTTAATAACTCCACATCTTTATATCCGACCGGTTTGAAACTTGGCACTTCCCAAGGCCTATGGTTCTTGATCGTGTATTCCAAATTTCAGGCAAATCCATCAAACGGTTGCAAAGTTATTAAGGTGCAAAATTTTGGGTTTAACATAGAAATGGCTCCTCAACCCTAACTATGGTAGCACTACTGTGCTACCATAATATACACATATACATATATATATATATATAGATGGATAGATATCCCTCTGCATATCCTGTGACCACCTTATCTCATCCTGTAACTGGAAGCAACACCCTGGTGACCAAGACTCTCACCTACACAGCCCACCCCAGGTTCTGATCCATATTTCCTCTCAATGCCTTTTTACCCTCCCATACCTACCTAAACAACATATTGTCAGACAAGGTTGCTGGCTACATGACTATCAGTCTATACCCACCCCCAGAGTTAGAAAATTGTTTTACTACAAACTCGCACCCCCCTGGCTATATGCTGCTTCATCTAGTCTCTCGCCTCCTACAAGCTGGTGACATGGAATTAAGTCTGAGACCCTCAGCTCACATCAATCCCTCTCTAACCCCTCCCTTCAGACCACTTATTGCTGTGACTCTAAGAGACTCAAAATAGTTCACCTAAACTGCCAAAGCATGCGACCAAAAATGGCTGAACTTGAGGCATGGGTCTGTGCCCTAAAACTGAAGGTACTTGAGATAACAGAATCTTGGCTAAAACCCTCTGTCCTACCACTGAAGTTGCCTTACAGGGGTACACCACACTTAATCAGGACAGGGTTGGTAAGAGAGGCGGTGGTGGTGTACTCTTGTATGTCAAATCTGACTTTGTACCCTCTGACATCCCACATCACAGATGGAATCAATCTTTGTCTCCCTAACCATTGGCACTAGCAAAAAAATTAATAGCTGGGTGCATCTATCTACCACCCAAAACCACTTCATCTGCCCTCCCTGAACTCGTGTCCTCTATCTTGGACCTCCCCCACCATGAGTTGATCCTCTGTGGAATTGTTTTGTACTGTACTGTGATTTTTTGTACTATGTTTTTTGTGGGTCAAACCTGAATATAGAACTTGTTTCCAGTGTGCTTAACCGTAAAGTAAATAAACAAACAAACAAACTTCAATATAGACTGGAAGTCCCAAAATATAAGCAATGCTTGCTCTTCTTCGGCTGACACCAACCTAACTCAGCACTTTGCTGAACCCACTCAAAGGAACTCTAGAACAGGCAACCACTCCATCATAGATTGGGTATTATTCAACTGCTCACACAGAATAGTGGATGCAGGAGTCCTGCCAGATAGCTTAAGTGACCACTTGCCTATTTACTGTGTCTGGAGAAATAAAACCCTCAGCCCTCCTCCTAAAATTGTTAAACCCCATAACCTAACTACCTTTGATTACACCTTCTTTCTCATTTCTCTGTTTAATGTCAACTGGAGCTCAATTCACACCCTACCTACCACTGATCAGGCCTTGGACTACCTAATAGACTCTGTCACCAAAATTTTAAAACATCATGCCCCTCTCACCAGGCATAAGTCCAAAGGCAAACTAGTCCCCTGGTTGACTAAACACATCAGGAAACTCATGGCTGAATGTGATGTGGCCTGGAAAACATTCAAGGAAACTGGCCTCCCCTCTAACTGGCACTCCTAAGGGTGTCTTCGAAACAACTGCAAGTCTACTATAACTAATGCTAAGAGGAGGTATTATTGTATTTTACAAATTGATAAGCTCAGTAATCCCAAAGAATTCTGGTCTGAGATAAATTCCCTCCTAAAAGAAAAACCTCCTCCATTCCTTACTCACTTTATGCCAAGGATAATACATTATCCTGTTCTTCCTTTATAACCGAAGGTCTTAACAACTTTTTTACTGACCTCAGCACCTACATTTTACCACAGGGCAACATTGCCACCCATTACCTGCCACCAACCCCCCTAAAACCCCTACTAGAATTTTCCATATGAGACTAACTTCATACAAAGAGGTTCTCAAATTAATGTGCAACCTCAAGGAACATGGTTCACTTGGTGATGACTCCCTACAGCCCCGACTTTGAAATGGGGAGCCCCTGCACTGACCTTCCAAGGTCAGGGATCTGATCAAAAGATCTTTCCTTGAGGGAAAAGTTCCTACCAAGTGGCAATCAGTCTTAGTCATCCCACTTCACAAGGGAGTATCAACCTCACCAGTTGAAAATTACAGATCCATTTCTATACTTTGTCACTTAGCTAAAGTACATGAAAGAATTCTTTATAACCAGTTACAGGGTTACCTTGAACAATACCAATGGATCTGTCCTCTTGCCAACATGAATTCCGCAAAAATTACAGCACTCTTTCTCTGCCCTCATCAAGGTCACCTCAGACATTCAACTCACCTTTGATCAGGGCCAAGCAACTGGGGCCATCTTTGTGGATCTCACTGAAGCCTTCGATTTGGTGAACCACAAACTTCTTATACAGAAATTAATTCCTCTGTGGCTAGATATCCATTCCACAACTTAGATTCAAGACTATCTCACAGGCCGCTTTCAAAGTGTTAGGTGGTCCAATTGCCACTTGTCCTTCAGACCCATCTCCCTTGGTGTTCCCCAGGGTTCTATCTTGGGACCACTACTTTTCTCACTATTCATAAGTGAGTTGCCGAATGCCTGTGGTGGATCATCAGTTCAGCTTTACGCAGACGATGCCATCATTTACAGGTCCTCTGATGATGTCTCATGGCTTAGTCAACACTTCAACTCCAACTTCCATAAACTGAGGGTGTAGTTCCTGGCAAATAAACTGCTTTTGAATGCCAAAAAAACTAAATCTATCCTTTTACTCCTGCATACCCACTGAACTGATGGCTCATTCTAACTCACCATTGCCACTCACGATGAAGGACCCCTTGAACTGGTACACTCTTTTAAATAACTTGGAATCCTGCTTGACCCAAGCCTCTCCTTCAAGGCACATGTGAACAAAACTATCTCAACTGTCCACCAGAAGCTGATCTTGCTCTACCTGCTCTGGCCCTTTCTGTCGGGAGCATCTTGCCTAAAAATTGCTACATCCTCCCTCCTACCACTTATTTTTTATGGCTCCTCCCTATTTCAATCATGCCCTCCCTTATGAATCAACTAAAGCAATTATATCATAGGATAGGATGCTTTGCCTCAGGCACCGCCCCACAGCAACATCATTGCACTATACTAGCAGCTCTGGGTTGGCTACAACCAGAACATAAATTCCAGTATATCTCCCTCTGCCTTACCTATAAGCTCATTCACCTACACACTTCTCTGAGTCTATCTAATATTGTGGTGAGAAAATCAGCCTGCCGGACCCTACGCTCCACCTCTCTCTCTCTATTAACTGTGCCATTGACACACCTAGCTGCAAGCAGGAAATATTTTGCCTATGCTGCACCCTGGGCCTGGAACTCCCTCCCACCATCTATCCTCACTTGCACTTCCCTCCTCAGTTTCAAAAGTGCCCTGCACAACCACTTCTATGGCCTAGGAATTTGCTCCTGCTTTACCTAACTCACTCTGTTCTTTTCCATACTTATGTCAGTCCATTCTAGTGAGCCTGCCACCTCAACACATGGTACTACCTGTCTCTTAGATTTGAGTTACACTTTTGCAGTGCAGTAGATTGTCTAATCTGATGTACACATGTTCATACACTATTGAGCATAACTGCTGTATATAATGTGATCCTAATTTTTGCTTGAATCTGTCTTGTTCTCCACCATCCACTCCCCTCAAATCTGGAAATCTGTGGTTTTTAGGTGCATAATGTATAGCATTGTTTCACATTGTATTAGGCTCTGTGATCTTATCTTTGTATCTTTATTGATATTGGTGCTGTTATTGTATGTACAGAGCTTTATTTATAGTGATGTATGTTCTTTAATCTATATTCCTTTATACCACTGCTTATGTATTGCATGTTCATGGCTGTGTTTATATTTGTGTATTCCTCACCTTCTGTTCCCTCCCCTGGGTCACTCCAGAAAAAGAGACTGCATGGTTGTAAAATGAATTGTGATTGGGTGCAAATGTATGTCCTGCATAGTGCCAGAAACTGTAAGTAACTTTAAGAATGTTTACATTCTAGGAAGGTTAAAGCATGGTAGCCTTCAGCTATGAAACTAGTTAGCATGTTTAAAAAAAAAGGGTGTAGAAGCATTCAGCTACACCAGGTTTACTAAAACTTCCCTGCACACTGCTCTGTGTATTTTAGCTATGAGTCAATAGAATTCCTAGCACAAATTGCTTCTGTTTTGGTGCACGTACCTACAAGCTTTAATCTCAGTGATCTTGCGCTGCTTTGTGCCAATAAGTAGCACTCCCGCTTCTCTTTCCTCCCCAGTCTGTCTGCAGGGTTTGCAAGGACCAACACCCCCCCTTCCGCTGGAGCCCTCCTGAAGGAATCACTGTCTAGTTATGGCTGAGCGCAGCTATGCAAGTAGAAATTCAAACTGTGTGTATTTTCCATGCCGGCACTCTGCGCCGGCTACCCCACCACCACCACCCTTGGCAGACTCTGACATTTATAGACTTTGTCATGTGTGTGGAATAAACCTATCAGCCCACTATCCCATTAGAAGATTATATGTTTTCCCCTCTGGTGGCCACTACACTCTCCTATCCCACTGTCAAAACCTGCAAGCAACATGCTGCTTCTCTTTCTCACCACAATGTGCCAGCTTACACCCCTAACTTCCCTCCCACCTGCTTCCCATCCTCACCTACTGCTAAACCCCATCTCATTAGGTAGCGTCTTTACTCCCCATCATGTAACTTTCACCCCAATACTGCTGCAGCATCACTACTCCCAGAATGTCTGAATCCCTAGTGCTTCCATCCTGCCACCATCTTTTCATGCAGGCCTAAAAGCATTAATCTCCTCCACACTAAATAGCCCTCTGCAAACATCACAACTGGTTACTACCCCTCGCAAGCCAAAATGGGGCATGCACATTCCTAAACAGTTGCTGCTCTTCCTGTCTGAGGACACAGAACTAAACCCCGGCCCATACTCCCCAGCACCTACCAGACCCTCACATTACCAAGAGGTCTTAAACTTGTGCACCTCAACATCTGTAGTATCCTGAATAAAATCACAGCCCTTCAATCAATCATACTATCACTTCACCCAGATGTAATGATAATCACTGAGACCTGGCTGAAGCCCCATGATTTAGACACAGAAGTACTGTGTCTATAGCCGGCTACTCGTTCTTTCTTCAAGACCACCTAGGCAGAAAAAAAAGGGAGGTGTAGCCATGTACAGCTCCTCGATGCTTCAGTTCACCCCAGTACAGCTCTCCATACCCACTCAGTTCATCAACTCCCTCCTAATCAAACTCCCCCTTCCCTACTCCACTCCACTATATATTACAGGGTCCAACTGCACCCCTGACACCTCCCAGCCTGACGTGCTGGATCACCTGGGCACCCTAAAGTCTACCACCTTCAGAGGTGAATTACATATTCTAGGTGATTTCAATTTCAACTGGCTCACAAACAATAACTCTAAACTTCACAGCCTAATCACACTCTTAACCTCACCCAACACATTTCTGAACTCACCCGCCTAAATCACAAATATCAGAACCATTCCCTCTTGGATTGGGTCCTTACCTATCACCCCCATTTGATCATCGAAGCTGGACTCCTCCCAGAATCCCTAAGTGATCACCATATGAGCTACACTGTATGAAAAATATACAGACCCAAAGCACCGCCACCACGGATGTTGTTCACTAGGTCATACAAAGCCCTCAACCTAGATGCACTTCTAAGCGACCTGGCACAAGTCAATTGGTCCTTCATCTCCCAGGCTTCTTCTCTCGACTCAGTCCTAAAATTCTTTAAGGATACTTTCCTCGCTGTGTGGAACACCCTCATGGTCATCAGAATAAAAAGAGTAAGGGGTGCCCACCTGCCCTGGGTCTCTGCCAAACTCATTGACCAATTCCATGCCAGGGACCATACCTGGAAAATGTACAAGGCAACAGGCACCCAGGTGGCACTCCAATTATATCGGTCACTTTGTAATTCCTGCACTAGGCAAATCCTTCAAGCCAAAGATAACTATTTCAAGGCATCCTTCCACACAAACCTAAATCACCAAACAAAATTCTGGAAAACAATCAAGTCACTTTTCTCTCCCCCTGTCCAACCTCCCACCCCTACCCTAAATGTAGAAGGCTCCACTGTCTCTGAACCAGATGTAGTGGCCGCTGTCTTCAATACCTTCTTCTCCAGCTGTGCATCCTCTCCAAGCCTGTCTACCACATCCCCCCAAGTATGCACCCCCCCAATGCCAACATCCTCCCAGGTTACTGGCTTCTCTTTCCATCAGGTTACCCCACTCATTGTGCTAAAAGCCCTTTGGTCTCTCAACCCCTCAAAAGGCAAGTGCCCTTCAGGGCTTGATTCCAAAATGTTACATCTATCTGCCCCAGCCATTGCCACCCCACTGGCCGTGCTGTTCAATCTCTTATTTTCTCTTGCTGACATACCATCCAACTGGAAGCATGCTACTGTCATCCCCATCCCGAAAGGGGTGACCCCTCAGCACTGGGTAACTACTGCTCAATCTCCCTACTCCCCATCCTTGCCAAACTACAGGAGCACCTTGTCCTAGCCCAACTCTCCTCCTTCCTTGACTCCTCCTCTTTCTTCTCACCCTACCAATCAGTTTCAGGAAATTTCACTCCACCATTACCTCCCTGCTAAAGCTCACCGATGCCATCCTCATGGGCATGGATAAAAGGCACACCACCTCAGCCATTTTTGTCAACCTTGAAAAAGCTTTTGACACAGTCTCCCACTCCCTGCTGCTCTACAAACTCTCTAGTGCTGGACTCTCAGGTGATACCACCAGATGGTTTCACTTATACTTGGTAGGTAGATCTCAATCAGTAAGATTTGGACCTAACACCTCCTCCCCCTCTCCCCATCACTACTGGGGTCCCGCAAGGCTCAGTCCTTGGCCCGATTCTCTTTTCTATTTTTCTAAATGAACTTCGCTCAGTCTGCCCACACACATCCATACACCTATACGCTGATGATACCGTACTGTACGCATCAGGCTCCTCCCCGACGGAAGTTGCCTGTATACGCCTACAAGATTTCAATGCGGTACAGCACTGGTTTTGCACAAATCAGCTTTTTCTTAACTACAAGAAAACAGTCTCCATAACTTTTGGGACAAGGCAAAGGCTCTCCTGGCTCTTTTTTACCCCTACTTTCCTCACCACTGAGAGACTTGCTCCTCCTTCAGATACCTCGAGGTCTGGCTTGACTAGCACCTTGACTTTTCCACTCACATTGACTCGATCCACAAAAAAACTGTACCCAAAACTAGAAGCCTTATATTGGAACAAGGATAGCATACCTCTGGTAACCCATAAGGAAATTGTCCAGAAGATCATCCTCCCGATACTTGACTACAGGGATATAGTCTACAGCGCTGCTCCCAAGTCTGTCCTAGCCAGCCTTGATCCTCTTTTCCACTCCTTCTGTCACTTTGCCCTTTACTGCCCCCTTTGACCCATCACTGTGACTGCTACAGCTCCATTAATCTAACGTCACTCTGTGATCATAGGCACGTCCACAGCATCAGGACCACAGCAAAATTCTGGTCACAGTCCCTTCCCCCTTACCTTGCATCTGCCCTCTCAGCCCTATCACAGCCTGCCTACTTCCTCAGGAGTGGAATCTCCAGGCTTCTAAATGTTCCATGCATGTCCACATCCAAGGGCCAAGTGGTGTTCAAATACCTCATGCCCAATTTTTGGAATGTACTCCTGGCAGACATTCGAGACTTTACTAACACCTCACATCTAAATCACCTCCTCAAGGCACACTTCTCCTCAACAGGCACCAATACATAGGGCCCCTAGTGGCAGGTACTCCAGGTCCTTTTCTCAAATTTAGGCCCTCTTGCTGCATTCATAGCACTCCATCCCTGTATAGCTTATACGTTTAGGTAGAGCAGAGGTAGGGGTAACACATGCAGTCTCCTCACAGAACCGTGACAATTTTTTGGATTTTTTCCTTGCTGCCTGTTACGTAACTATTTCTGCATATTGTAACTGTATACATGTACATCTCCTTCTTCTGCATGTAAATGTAACTGCATACATGTACAACTACTTTGTGATTATGATTTGTATGCTCCTTTTGTCCCCTTCCCCCAGGATGCATCTGGAATTGAGCTATATCCCACTCAGTATGCTTTCCTGATAAAACTCTTAAATAAATAAATAAATAGTCTCAGTGGGCTTACATCAGCTTATTGCCATTTTCATGACCAAAGAATGCCCTCCCAGGATACTGGGCTATGTACATCTGTGTTTCTTCCCATAAGTCACTCCATATGTTACACTTGATACCTCCATGAGCCTTTAGATTGAACCAGCAACCACCTGCCAGGTGACCTGTTTTTCTTCCATTGTAGACACAGGAACACACTCTCATTTGTCATTGCCATGTCCTTGTCTGCACAAACCACCTTGTTTCCAGTAAACATGTCTGAGTGGGCTAATTCTGATATCTGGAATGCCCCATAGCAGGTTAGCAAAAAAGCTGTTTTGAATAATTGTACCTCAGATATGTCTGAGCATACCCACTCCAACTGCTCCACACCTGTTTCAACAAACCAGGACTAAATGGACGTCATTGATCTATACTTCTTGGTGCACCTTATGGCCAACCTTCTATCATTTTGCAAAGACCAAATGCTTGCATGTTGTCCTGCCCTCTGGTGACTTTGGCTCACCATTCCAGGTGTACACCCTAGATGCTTTTCTAACAGCATATTGGCATAACTGGTCCACTGGTATAGGCCAAACATGCATCCATCTTTATGCTTATGTGACAATCAAGAAACACTCAACACCCTTTCTGTAAGCTGCCCTTGTGCTAGGAGCTAAAGCATTGTTCATTAGCTCCCACCTACTTGTCAGTTCACTCCAGTCAATGTGCTCTGTAACAACTCATGCCCTACTATTACTGTAGCTCTGGCATCAATCAGCTCCCTGTACAAATCACTCCCCAACAGTTTGCCCCCTGTATAAATTTAATAAAATAAACTCCAGGGGAAGCAAGTAAGGAATAAATTGTGCTGGGAGTCAATTGACACTGGAGCTAATAGCTCAGCGCAACTGTGGATTTACATGTCACTGGACTACCCTGGGATGCTCTTCCACTTCAGACAATAGCTCCCAGAACCTCTGCCACTGCAAACGAGAAATTGCATCAGCAATCTCATTATCCACCCCAGGAACATGGAATGCTTTAGGCTGAATATTCATCATTAAGCAATTTAATATAAAAACATGCATTAGGTCTCCCATTGGTCCTTTTGGCCCCAGTTAGACATTGATGGTGTGTACTACACACTTATTATCAGACTAAAAAATCACTTTCTTGTCCCAAAACCTGAGACCCCATACTCAAAGGGCAACCACAATCAGAAAAAATTCTAACAAGGTGAAATTTTCTTGTCAACCCTGCCTCCCACCAGTTTGCTGGCTACTGTTCTATGCACCAAGCTCTTTGGAAGTACACCCCAAAGCCAATTTCCCAGACGCGTGTGTATAAAGCTTTAGTTCCTGGCTGGTGGTGGCCATTTGGCCAAACTGAGATGTCATTAGAGCAATTCAATAAAGCAGCCAAACCCCTTAATCCCCTGTCATACTCTTGGATACTCAGAGTGTGTGTTGTATTTTTTTGCACCCATCAGCTAGCTCTGCCTTCCTGCTTAGAAAGGTCTGTCCTGTTGGAGTTCTTTCTATGTGACCTTGCATCCCCTTCAGCTGTAGCCAATAATTCCAGCATGATCTGAAACTGTTCTTCTGGTAACAGGTATACTGTAGCTTGAAAGTCAATCTCAATAACCAAGAAGGACAGTGCTGTGCAGGGACTTTCTGTCTTGGCCTTTATCAATGGCACCCCCAAATATGCGCACACATCAGGAAGGACCTTCAGCAGGTCTCCACATTCCCTGCTGTCAGCCCTGCTCACAAACAGGAGGTTGTTTAAATATAATAATAATAATAAACGTTATTTATAAGGCACTTTTTGAATACCAAGGCACCTAACAGATTTAAAATCACCAAAATAAACATCTCAGCAACATATAATATATACCAGATCTTTAACAACATGAAACAGTTACTCACCAAATGCTTGGTGCCATAAAAAAGTTTTCAGCACTTGCTTAAATCCTACCTCAGAAATGGATGACCTTTGACTTTCCAGCTTTCATCATCACCACCCACTGTAAAAAAGTACAGAGGCACTCAAGCATAGCAAATGCCACTGTGCACCCCATGGGCATCTGCCAGTCTACAAAATACTGCCCTTCAAATCTCATCCCCATTAAATCCCTATCACTTTCATGGACCAGTTACAGTCTGAAGCCTGACTCAGTGGGCCCGATTCTCAAAGCTCCTGGGATGGCAAAAGGGGCTTGCACCCAAATGATTGTCACAAAGTGCCCCTTGCACCAAACAATGCCCTGGGAGCAATTCACAAAGGCAGGCTGCACCTACCACAGGCAGCCTGCACCTAAGGGTGCTTGTGTTGCCCGTGCACCACACACTGTGCTGCAGCATGGGGCAAAGAGCTTGTGGCAGATGCAGGTTGCCAAATTCCATGAAAAGCAATTTACAAAACTCCCCAGGTGATGACATTTCTAAGTACCCTTAGACCAGCACTGCCAGGTCTAAGGGTACTTAGAAATTTCACCACTGGGGAGTTAACCTGGTAGCAGCAATGAGCTGTGCCACCCTGAACCCTGATCAATGTTACAATACAATATACAGTGCCCCTTTATCCTGGTAGTCTAGTGACCCACCTCTCCTGACCCTGATCATTGGTAAAATACATTGAATTGCCCTTTATCCTGGTAGTCTAGTGGCCCCCTTCCTGAACCCCAATCATTGATAAAATAAGTATACATTTCCCCTTTATCCTGGTAGTCTAGTGGTCCCCCTTCCCGAACCCCAATCATCATTACGGTAAATATTAGATTGATCCTTTTCCTCAGTAGTCTAGAGCCCCCTGATCCTGACGACCCCAACATTACTGTATCCATTGCTCCTGGTGGTCAAGTGTCCCCCCACCCCACAACCAGCAGTGCCTTACCACCCCATTTTGGCAGAGTCCCCTTGGGGTCAAACAAATAACTGATCATCCTAAATTTCTCCAGAGCTCTCTTGGGCACCAGCCCGATTGGAGATACCTGCAGCTGTGGGGAGGGCAGAGCTGAAAATAAGCCACTAATCCTCCCAGCCCAATTCCTTAGCTATCTTTTCTCTAACTAAATCTGATTGCTCCCTGGCATATTTTAGATTCTCAGCTTTGTAACACTGATGAGGGCCCTTGCAGTGAATCCAAAAACCAACTGTGAAATCATCCCACGATTCACCAGCCTCTCAGTTAGGGTATTGCTCCAGCTGTGGACTAATTCAGTCCTCTTTTATTGGTGTTGGGAAGCTGGAAGCACCAGTTCTCAAAGTGCCAGGGATCAGCTCCATCAATTTTGCTCTATGAAAGGGGTAGACCCAGCTGAAAGCCATCCTTTCTGCAAACCACTCAGCTGAAACTGCAGCAACACCCTGCCCCTGTCCCACCTTGGGCTGCTGCCCCAGGCAACCCTCTCCCTTGGGAATTGTCCACTCCTAATCTGGTACTTGCTGTCCATGTGCTACCCCACCATGTTCTATGACCCACAGCAGCATCATATCCAGCACTCCTCAATGATGTGCTAGGATGTACCTGCTTCCGATAACTAAATTATTTGTTATATTCAAGCCAGCTCATACCCTGCTTCTCTGGTGTGCATTGTCATGACCTTCTTCTAGTATCTCCACAACCCATGGCCTTTTCAGTGCTGCCTGTTGGATGGTCCCTACAAAGCTTGTAAATGCTCATTACCAATTCTCCCATGTACAATGAATCTGAACCCTTCTCCTTGACTCAACCCCTCATAATTCTTGTTTTTGTCCTTCTTTTCTGGTTCTGTGGGCCAATTCAAGAGCAAGAACATGTCCACATAGTCACCCACATGATCTGTACCTGCACCTTTTCCAAAAGGTGGTATCCAATTATCTCTCCTAGACTAATGAAGCCCATCGTGGGGGAGGCCAGTAGAGGGGGTGGTGCTCCCACCTTGCTGACCAGAGATGGAGTCAACACATGAAACAATGCTCCTGCTGGACCAACCAGAGGTGATGACACAGCCACAGATGGCCATGCTGCCCCAGGGCTGACTGTTCCACAGATGGCACTTTTCCTCAGCTTAAGACCAATCCAAGTTGTCCTCTCTACTTTGGAAGTGGGCACATTCCATGGCCAAGATCAAATTCTCCTCCCTATAGCTGCTTTCCAGGAATATCTTTTCATTTCAGTGGTCTGTTTTTAAAACAGCTCAGGTCTGAACAATTCCAGCAGATTCTCAGGAACTGAGTGTAGGGAATCAGATTAATCCAATGTTTCAGATGTGAGGACTCAGCACATAACATGTTGTTTGTTGCTGTGTTTTTACAATACACTTGGACTTTGATTATGCAAGGTTCCACATTTCACAATGTGTTAAATTTCAGTTACACTCATTTCTGTCATGCATTTCAGGTTTACATCATTCACATTCAGCCACTGTACAGATTGTTTAGCTTCTTCTATTCTTCCCTGCCATACACAAATGTAATCAATAAAGCAAAAATGATACCTGCCTTAAATTAATTCATCACTTCATAGAACATGTAGGTTTATTCCCATAAAGCCAGAAAGAGACATGAGTATGATGGAGCCATACAGATTCCAATTGCAGTACCATAAATCTGTAAAAAATATTCATTCTTGACCACCAGAGAGTGTGACTCCAGTGTGAATTGTTGTTGAAGTCTTGCCAGACCAACATGACAGAATTATTTGACTGGGTAATTAGGACAGTGGAAAAAGACAATCTGTCGATTTGCTTTACTTCAGTTTCAGCATGGCATTAGACTCAGTGCCACTCAGCAGGTTGCTGAAGAAGCTAGAGGATCTATGTGTGGTGAAGGACATATTTAGATGGATGAATAGTTGGTTGGGGGACAGCTGAGTGTGGTGGTAAATGGAGTTAAATCCATGGAGAAAGAGGTGACAGGTGGGGTGCCATAGGGTTCAATCTTGAGTCCAGGCCTTTTCAATATGTTCATTAGCAACAGTGAAGAAGGAATTGAGGGCAAGATGTGTCTCTTTACAGACGACAGTAAGCTCTTTGGAAGGGCCGACATTGAGGAGGAGGGAAGGGAGTTGCAAAGGGATCTGCAAAGGTTGGAGGGGTGGTCCAAGGTTTGGAAGTGCAGCTAAAAGTCAAAAAGTGGAAAGTGTTGCACAGATGAAACAGGAACCTTTTGACAGAATATTGGATGGGAGGGGTTTGTCTGGACACTACTACTGAGGAAAGAGACCATGGAGTCATCACAAATGACTCCATTAAACATTCTATCTGATACTACAAGGCCCACAGCAAGGCAACTCAGTTGTTGAGGTGTATTGGGAGGGGTTTGATAGCAAGAGAAAGGAAGTATTACCATATCATTATAGATCACAGGTAAGGCCACGTCTTGAGTACCGTGCCCAGTTCTGGAGCACTCACTTGATGAAAGACAGCAATAGGCTGGAGACGGTGCATGGTAGAGTAATAAAAAATAACTCAGGCACTGAACATGTACTCCCTGGAGGAGAGAAGGGAGAAGGGTGATATGACAGAGCCCTTCAAGTTCCTGAAAGGAATGAACTAGGCAAACTGTGAGGAACTATTCAACAGGATCAGCCAACACTGGAGCATAGGGATAGGAGTAGAAGTTGGTGGTAAGGAAATTCAGGAGGGACATGAGGAATTTATTTTTTGTGGAGAGAGAGAGAGAGAGAGAGAGAGAGAGAGAGCGTGATTAATCCATGGAACAGTCAGTCAGCAGAGCTGGTGGGTGCCAAGAATATTAACGGCATCAAACACAGCTGAAATAGAGATAAGGGTTTAATAGTCACCTGGGGAGGTAGCAGCAAGGTAGGGGACGTAGGTGCAGGTAGTGTGAATGCAAACCCATATAGACACAAGGTTTCAGTAGTAGGATAGGGTATTGTGGACAGACTAGGTAGAACAATGGTCTTTTTCAGCCATCAACTTCTATGTTTCTATATTCCAGAACATAATATACCACTCATAGCACTTGCTATTGGAATGCATATTTGAACAGCCAGAAAATAATTTAATAGGTTTCAGCCTGGCTCTGCAACTGCACAACCACAAAATCCAATTGGGGTCTCCAGAGAAATTGACATTAATTCTGGACTCCAAGCTAAGCAAATATATTTTGCATAGTGTGCAATTCTGGGGCTTGTATCCATACCTCTATATTTCAAGTAGCAGTGAGATGCTCTGCCACCATATCACCAAGATGGCCTAAAGCTTGGCTTGCATGGAAAGCTTTGTTCTTTCTGGTAATGCATAAAGAATTGGATGGCATACAAGTATATGCTCTCAGTATACTGCAAGTGCAGTATATGTGATGCACCAGTACAGATTTACTATGCCAGTTGCTACTATGTTCTATTTGCTGTCATTATCTGAGAATCAACACACTCCACCTGTTCCCAGCACTACCAATACTGCACTCTCTGTATACTTAGGGCATGTCCCTGTATGCCATTTGATTAGGTAGAAGTTAAAAATGTCTTGAATATTAAAAAGAACAATGGCAAAAACAGTCATAAGCAAAGACAACTAATAACAAGAAATGTTTTTTCAAAAGTAATCTGGTTTATTTCAAAGCATACTGTAAACATATGTAGCATCAGAATTTGAGAATTTTATCATGTGCCCTATAATTAGAGTATGTCCTCAGATGAAACCCTGATTGGAGAAATGTCAAACTATTATCAGCATAGGCAGTTTCTATCAAAATTAGAATAATCATTGAGTGAGGGATTCAGGAATGATTTGAAAATGATGGCAATGTTCCCTTTTCATATTCAGGAAGATTATACTGACCTTCATAATATACAGTGCTCTAATATGAACAGACATTGTATCATAAGATAAACATTTATTTAGTTACTGAACTTTGTAAACCAAGTAAAGCCACTGAGGCTAGAGGTCCATTTTTCAGGGGTAACCCAGAATTAATTACAAGGAAACATAACATAACAAAGCAGCACATGATGTTAGATGAGCATTACAAGCCATAATAATATCAATGAAATCAACCGGGTTACAGAGTTTAGAACATTGGGTCATACACAAAAAGGTGCAAGAACACGGACAGGCTTACGATTACAGAGTAGTAAATTCAAAAACAGGAAAGTACATCTCAACAATTGAAGGGACATATTCTGCAATCAAGGAGAAAGGTCTTAAGCCATCTTTAAATCCAGCAAGCGAGGAGCATTCTTGGAGGGGTGCAGCTAGGGCATTCAACAGAGAAGGGGCAGAGGACACAAAGGATGTTTTGACCATAAAAGACTTTGTTCTCGGTGACTCAAATAGTGTAAAACTAGAGGACTGCAGGATTCTCCTTGAGGGTTCAATTACCAACACATCACTAAGACTGGGGGCACCTCTTCCTAGTTTGAATGCCAGGCAAAGGAGAGGGTAGAGAAATCAACATCATTGTCCTTCAAAACAGGGACAGTTTTATAAGTGGAAGACATTGCAATGGTGCTCACTATGTGGAGCACCTGCTGCAAATATACTAATTTAATGACAGATTTCCTTTAGCCTGTTAGCCTCTGTGTACCTTAGGGTCTGAATTAAGAATTGCAGAGCCACATACAGTAAAACTGGAAGCAGTGTACTGTTGTCAATAGCATTCCTAGAGTTATTGGACAGATAGTTATTCAGCCTGTAAATTAGCCCAATTTTCTGATGCAGAGACTTTGAGACATAACCCACATGGTGCTTAGAGGAGACTTCCTTGTCCAAGTACATTCCAAAATATTTACTTGAGTCAGCCACCTAAATGTGAGCCCCTGTAAATATGACAGTAGTTAACAAATGCTGCCTAAACATAGAAACATAGAATTTGATGGCAGTTAAGGACTGCTTGGCCCACCTAGTCTGCTCATTTCCCTACCTAATAGGTAAGCTGTAGATCCTAGTTAACCAACAGCCTTCTTGCTCCTACCTCCCAGTAGAATTGCTTTATTTCTGTCCTATGCATTCTTGATTTCCCCCACTGTTTTTGACTCCACGAACTTCTCAGGAAGGCTGTTCCATGCATCCACAACCCTCTCAGTGAAAAAATACTTCCTCACATTACCTCTGAGCCATCCCCCCTCTATCTTTAAATTGTGCCCTATTGTTCTTGCACATCTCTTTTTCTGAAAGATGCTACCCTCTTGGGCTTTGTTGATTCCCTTGAGGTACTTGAAAGTTTCTATCATGTCACCACTTCCCCCCTTTCCTCGAGGGTATACATATTAAGATCCTTTAGTCTCTCTTTGTATGTCTTCTGGTGCAGACCTGCACCATTTTGTTTGCCCTCCTCTGGACAGCCTCCACCCTGCCTATGTCTTTGCAGAGATGGGGTCTCCATAACTGCACACAGTGGTCCAGATGGGGTTTCACCATCTGTCTGTACAGAGGGATAACAACTTCTTGTTTTCTACTGGTGATACCTCTCCCTATGCATCCCAGTATCCCCCCAGCCCTCCTTAGTGCCTTCTCACATTGCTTGCCCACATTTAGGTCATTTGATATAACTACGTCCAGGTCCCTTTCCATTGTTGTTGTTGTCAGTATCTCACCCCATTGTGTACTCTTCCCTTGGGTTTTTGTTTCCCAGGTGCATTACTTTGCACTTCTTTTTGTTGAATCTAAGCTGCCATACATTTGACCATTCCTCCAACCTAGTCAAGTCCCTTCTCATCCTTTCCATCCCACCTTGTGAATCAACACTGTTGAAGATCTTTGTGTCATCTGCAAAGAGACATACTTTTCCTTCCAGTCCCTCTGCAATGTCACTTATAAAGACATTAAAAAGGACCAGACCCAGTACTGAACCCTGCAGTACCCCACTAGTAACCCCCCTTTCTTCACTGTGGACTCCGTTTACTATTACCTTGTGCGCCCTGTTGTCCAGTTAATGTTTTACCCAGGATACCACCCTAGAACCCATTCCCAGGCTGGCTAATTTGTTTATTAATCTTTTTATGTGGGACTGTGTTAGATATCTTGCTAAAGTCTAGGTAGGCCATTTCCACAGCTCCTCCCTGGTCTACTACTTTGGTCATCCAATCAAAGAAATTGATTAAATTCATTGGACATGGCCTTCATGCTGTGAATCCATGCTGCCTCGGGTCCTGTGCCCCACCGGCCTCTAGGAACTCAACAATTCTTTCCTTCAGAAGTGATTCCATCATTTTCCCTACCAATGAGGTCAAACTGACAAGTCTGTAGTTTCCTGCCTCTGTCTTGCTCCCAATTTTGTTAAGGGGAATCACATTTGTCCTCCTCCAGTTCTCAGGTACCACACCATCCTCCCATGATATGTTAAAAAGGGTAGTCAATGGTGTTACTAGTTCTCTCCTTAGTTCTTTTAGAATTCTGGGGTGAATCCCATCAGGCCCCATTGCTTTGTCCACCTTCAGGTTTAGGAGTTCTTTCAGAATCCTTCCAACTGTGAAAGGACTGATATTGACCCCCCCTATCGCAGAGTGCTACTATTGACTGGATTAGGTACCTCCCCCCTTCTTCGTTTGTGAATACTAAGCAGAAGTATTTGTTCAGCATCCCAGCTTTTTCGCAGTCCCTCTCTGCCCACCCACCCTCCTCCTTATTCAGCCACAGTATCCTTCCTATTGTCTTTCTTCGCCCCCTAATGTACCTATAAAAGGTTTTATCCCCCTTCTTAACCGAGTTCACTATCTTTTCCTCAGTTTTGGCCTTCGCTATTCTAACTGCCTTTCCTGCTTCCTTCTGCTTTAACTGGTACAGTTCTCTGTCCTACCCCTTCTGTGTTTCCTTATACTTCCTGAATGTCATATTTTTCTCCCTAACCTTCCCCGCCACCTCTTTTAAGAACCATAGTGTTTTTTCTTTCGTTTTGATTTGTTTACATGCTTCACACAAAGGCTTGTTGCCTCTGTGATGGCAGTTTTGATGTTACCCCATTGTTGCTCCACCCCTCCTTCTTGCTTGTTTGCTAGTGCTTTTCTGAGGCACTCTTCCATTTTGACAAAATCAGCCCTCCTGAACTCCAGTACCTTCACTTTTGTATGGCTTGACTCTACAGCTGAGTTTATTGTGAAGAGCAAAGTTCCCAGGACTGAACAGGATGGCTTAAGTTTTCTTAGTATTTAGGACTAGCTTGTTCTTAGTGAACCATTTCTCAAATTCCCTGAAGTAGCTAATGAGATGACTACCGATTTGAATGACATTGTCAGGCATCTCTACAACACAGTGTCATCTGCGTACAACAGTAAATTAGCCCTGCCATAGTTACTAGGCATATAATTGTTGAAGAGGGAGAACAGCAGAGGCCCAAAGATGGATTCTTGTGGAATGCCATCTGGTATGGGCTTCTGTATAGACTAGGCAGGCACCCTTCCACTTAACCAGTTGAACCTATTTGCCAGGTAAGGAGAGAACCGTTTATGAGGTAGGTTACTGAGACAAAGCAGTTTTATTTTATCTAGTAGGAGGGAGTGGTTTATCAGAACAAAGGCATGGGTGAAATTAGTAAAGACAGAACTTGTTAATTGGTCCCTATCCATGGCCTATAGATAATGAAAATACCTGTGGTAAGTTTTGTTTCTGGGCATGGTCCTATTTGTTAAAGATTAAATGTACTAATTTCTTTAAAGTAGAAGCAGGCATGCAGTAAAAAATGTATTGCTCAACTATACCTACAGAATAATCAATGTCAGGGTTGCATATTTACTTTTATGGGAAGTTTAAAAACAAACTTTAATTTCTTTTTTATTTCTTGCACTTTGTTCACTATAACCAGATAACATTTATTCATATTAAGATTAGCAACAGCTTTGGTTACCTGTGTTAATCAAAAAAATTTTGCTCAGTTAAATCTGCCTGATTATATTATTCCTGGCACCAGTCTTGCAAATTAGTTACCTAAAAGACAGCTGTGCTTAAGGATGAAAGATGATGCTGCAGTACAAACTTAACTACAGACCATTTTAAGTACCTCTAGACTTTATAATACACTAACACGTTTCTAGTTCCTCATTTTGATTATGAAAAACATCCTTTCTTTATTGATCAGTGACACTATAATTAATATAATGTAAGGTAAAGGGCTGCTGTGTGACCTAACTGCAATACATTAGCAAGATTTCTAGAGCACTGGCATCTCTGATGACCTTCTGTTACTTTAGGTTTATTTAGATAACTGCTGTTCTCTACAATGTGTTTATGGTAGACTTGAAATTTAGTTCCTTCCAAAGTGTGTCATATAGAGCAATAATTTAAAAAGCAATCCTAATCTATTTTGTCAATAGTCATTGCTTATACTTTTTTATTCAGACAACAAAAACATTATCACTTACTCTTACTAAAATGACATCTGATATAAAGGTGCCCATAACTCCTAACACAAACCTACCAGATCTTGGTTTCAGTTCTCTGAAACTCAGTATAATCATTCAAAGATAACATGCTACCTTCTATTAGACATTTTATACATCAGATGTTTCACCATTGGAGTAATGGGTAGAAGAGACAGTGAAAGGATGGACTAGCAGTACTTGGAACCACTGATCAGGTCTCAGAACTGGGGCTGTTGTGAGAATCAAGGAGGTTGTTAAGGCAATTTGAGAACTGACCCTGGGTAAGGCTCCACACATGGACAGGTATCCCATTGACTTCTACCAATTATATTTTATGGAGCTGGACCCAGTGTTGGTCAGGATCCTTAATGAAGTCTGGAAAAAAAGAGTCCTTCCACAACCTATGAGGGAGGCCACAATAGCAGTTATACTTAACCCTTGTTGCTTCATATACTGATATATTCAATGCAAAGAAGTGCAAAGTAATGCACCTGGGAAACAAAAACCCAGGAGAAGTGTATACAATAGCAGGGGAGGTACTAACAACAACAAAAAAGGAAAGGGACCTCAGGGTAGTCATATCAGATGACCTTAAGGTGGGTAAGCATGTGAGAAGTCGGTAAGGAGAGCCAGGGGGATATGGGATGCATAAGAAGGGGCTTCACATGTAGAAAAAGAGAAGTGGTTATCCCTCTATACAGACAGTTGGTGAGACCCCATCTGGAGTACTGTGTGCAGTTTTGGAGACTTCATCTACACAAGGACATAGACAGGATGGAAGCAGTCCAGAGGAGGGCAACTAAAATGGTGCAGGGTCTGCATCAGAAACCATATGAAGAGAGACTGAGAGTGCTTAATATGTATACCCTTGATGAAAGGAGGGACGGGGACATGATAGAAACTTTCAAGTACCTCAAGGGAATCAACAAAGTCCAGGAGGGTAGCATCTTTCAGAAAAAGAGATGTGTAAGAACAAGGGGGCACAATTTAAAGATAGAGGGGGTCGGCTCAGGGGTAATGTGAAGAAATATTCTTTCACGGAGAGAGTGGTGGATACATGGAACTGCTTTTCTGAGGAGGTCGTTGGGTCTAAAACAGTGGGGGAATTCAAACACGCATGGGACAGACATAAGGCAATTATAGTGGGGGGTTGCAGGAAGCAGGCTGTTGGTTAACTAGAATCTGCAGCTTATCCAGTAGGTAGGGAAATGGGCAGACTGGGTGGGCCAAGTGGTCCTTATCTGCCATCAAAGTCTATGTTTCTATGTTTCTATATCAATCCAGAATTCCTATACTCTCTAATTCTGTTGGCAGCCTAAGTTTTAAGAAATGGAAGCAAAGGATGAAGGTGGACAGTCACCAGCCTGTCTCCCTTCCAAAGTTTGAGTATAAAATCCTGGCAAAATTATTGGTCAACAGACAGAGGACTAACTGCCTTGAATGGTGGATGGAGACCAGGTGGGCTTTATCAAGGACAGACTCATGTCTAATATTGTTCAGAGAGAGAGAGACCTGAAGCATGGGTTTTGTGCATCAGCTCCCCTAGTGGTGGCAACTACTCTTGATAGTGAGAAGATGTTTGACAAAGTGGAGTGAAGTAAAGTTACCTAACCAATGTAGGAGAGAGAACATCATGCTCAGAGTAAGGAAGTGGCACTAACATGACTGTCAGACCACTGAGACAATTCCTTGTCACAAAAATCAGCACTCAAAGCCCACCCACTAACGAAGACCCAGTTAGGATTGAAGCACCGGTGCTCAGAATTTTAGTTGGTATCTCTACCTGCAACAATAAATACTTATTTATTTTATCAGTATGCCTACATTTTCTGATTGCTTTGAGTGCTGATTTTTGTGACAAGGCCCTAACCAATGTAATAAGGGGGTTCTGGTTGGGAGAGGATGTTATCAGATGAGTGCACATACTATATAGTGGAGTGTCCACTTGATATCAGTGTATGGGATGATGTCAGGTTATTTTAACTGGTCAGAGGTATGAGACAGAGCAGCCTTGTGCCCACCCCTCACTGCTATTAGTCCTGGCTTTAGAGCCACAGGCCACGTTAAAGAAGTACTACAGTCAAAAGTAGCACATACTGAGTGTTTTGATTTGTATTGGTTGTCCTAGTGCGTCCTTCCCACTGTTTGCAATTAGGAGTTCTTTCTGAATTTGCCTAGAAGTTTTATGGCACCTGGAAGCTCTATGCTGGAAGTTTTTTTATTACTCTTCTTTTTCCTACAATGCCTTCTGCCCCATGTGACAGTGATGCATCCAGGGACATTGATTCAGTGAGGGAAAGCTGCCGCAGCAGCCATCTTCTATTAGGAGCATGACCTAGCCTAAAATTAATAACTAATTCAGTCTTTGTTTTTTAGGTATGTGTTAAGGTCTAACTAGCAGGAGTAAATCTTTTGTTTTTAAAGCTTTTTATTTCGCAAAGCTATGCACGGCAATAAAAAGCACTGGTTCTATATCACAACAGTGTCAGAAAAACTGTAAAGACAATTTTAACCCAGCAATACAAGCGCCGGGAAAAACAGCAAGTGGAAACTTCACTGAGGGGTCAGAACAGTGAAAATCACATGAAAACCACACAAACGTTTGCAGCTGGGGACTTTGCCCCCCGCATCCCCCCCATGGGGTGATTCACCCCCTTACTTAAATATACATACTTGAAGACACTGTATGCACCACAGGAAGGTTTCACTGTTCTGATGTCTTGCTGAAGTTTTCACTCTGATTCTTTCCCAGTGCTGATATTGCTGTGCTGAAATTGTCTTCACTGATTTTCCGACACTGTTTTGACACAACATCAAAAGAACACATATCACTCCAGGTTATCAATGCTATAATTAATGAAGACCAGCTGTTACTTTACAGGATAACCCACTCAATTAACTCTCGTGTCTTTGCTAAACTGCAAATGTAGTGTTAGTGAATAAGCAAAGGTACTTAAAATCACAGCTCTACTGTTATAGAATAGACTCTAAACCAGTACTGGTTGAATCAGTGCTGGATGTATCACTATCATGTGGGACAGGAGGTACTGTAGGAAAACAAAGAGCAATAAAAAATGTGAATATGGAGACCTCAAGGGGCCGTAACAATAGTAGGCATGTTTAGGAAAAAAAACTAATGTTGATCAAAATTAATGACACACTAGGACTACACACACAAATCAAAACACTGCACAACATATGCTTTTGCAAACTGTGACTATAATACTCATTTAATAAGAAGGGACCTAGAGATATAAAGTATATAAATGGATGGGATGGAGCATAAAGTGCTCTTGCTGATGATATGCCTCTAATAGTTTCTTACCCTGAAAGTAACACTGTGGTGGATGTAACTAGGTGTATTTAGGCCCTCTCCCAATTGTCAGGGTACAAGTAGAATTGGTGGAAATCAAAAATGGTCACCTTTACTGACTATTGTCCTAGCATGGCATTCACCCCACTGCCCCTGAAGGCATTGAAGGACGGGATCACATACATGGGACTGAAAATACAGCAGAGTACCACAGGATGCAATGCAGTAATCCTACACTATATCTCAAAATGCTGTAGTATGCTGCAGGGAACATTGTAATTGAATGGTAATTCAGTTCTTGTTTACTGCAGTATTTTGTGACACCATTTAAAGCAAGTTATTGTGTTCTATTGTGGCTGTCACTGCTGTACACAGGGACAACCTCAACAGGGTTTTAGTGAACGTCAACCCCCTGGAACACATAGAAACTCACACTCCCATCCATTTCCAGTGCAAAAAAAGTTTTAATAAGAAATGGCAAAAAGTGCATCCATAGACAACTTTAGTGCAAATATTGCAAAAATATGCAAACCGTACAAAAATATAATGGATGTACCTCAGACCTCAAGCCACCATACGTGAACCCGGTGCTTCACGGGCATACCCTGTTCCTCAGGGAGTGCCAAAACAAATAGTATTATTGGGGCAACTTCAACTCCCTGTTACTAAAACTAAGAGGCCAATGTGAGATATGGGGAAAGTTACACCTATCCTCTTAGGGGAAAATCTAGGCCATCCAAATGACCATCCTCCCAAAGGTTATCTAGCTGCTGTACATGATTTGACTCACTATCCCCACCATGATCCTTAAGTGTTGAACAGGCTCATCACAAAATTCCTTCAGACATTAAGGTCCCAGATTAAATGAGACATTATAGCTAACAAAACTTGGGGGGGGGGTAAATCTCCCAAACTTCCTACACCATTACTTCAGCCAGGGAATAAGACCACTGTCCTTCATGACATAACTAGATTGGGAGCATCTGGGATGGATTGAAATTGAAATATTACAGGCACAGACAGATTTCAGTAGAGACTAGTCCAAGCACCACAGAGGATCAGAGTACCCACCCTATCCTTAGATATCAGAAGAACTTATGGACCAGAGCTCCTAAGTTCTATAAATAGAATGCTCATCCTTGACACAAGCCTGTGTGGAGAAACCCTGTGGTTAAAGGGACAGTAAACATTGCTGGGGTCACTTAAATTGTGAAAGCCCATAAAAATATCTTTCAAATGAGGTATTGGGCTTACCTGTAGGTGTCAGGAGTCCTGAATTATGAATACCTAGATCATCTGTAAATCAAAACAAAGCAGCAGCCATTTCATTGAATCATGAGACCAACAGTGATATCACTGAGGGGCAAGCTGTAGTTAACAACATGCAGCTTGCCCCTCAGTGACATCACTTCCTGTTTTAAAATGGCTGCTGCCTTGTTTTGATTTACAGATTAATTAGATTGTCATATCTCAGGACTCCTGACACCTACAAGGAAGTCCAGTGCCTCATTAGAAATATCTTTTCATTGGCTTTCACAATTTGTGTGACTCCTGCAATGTTTACTGTCCCTTTAAAGTAAGGGGAAAGGTTATCACATGGACAGCTTGACAAATCCAGGGGTTTTGGCTGATTGGTGATATATGGGAGGATGGAAGTATGGTGCCTTGTGGGAGGCTGAAAGAGAGGTTTGGAATTGACAATAGACCCAATGGCAACAGCTATGACAATGTCCAACATCACTTCACCAGTCCAATGGAATTAAGAATGACACCTCTCCACTCCTTGGATTGTTAAATAAATCAGATGGTCCCAGAAATGGGGGATGCATGGTTTGATGCTTGAACATGGTGGTCGAGGTTCAGAAGGGCTTCTTTGGCAGCAACATACATGGCAGAAATAATGGCAAACAACCTTTGCAGAATAAGAGGAAAAAGGAGGAAACTCATATCTAAACAGCATGGCTTCTGAAAAACAGATGAAAAAAACAAGGGACCTTACCCTTTGAGTTGGCAGATCACATGCAGACTGGCACCACAGTGGGCTACATGAGGTCTCAAGTGGTGCCGAATGATGGCAGCCAGGGGAAAGTGCTCAGGATCTGGCAATTGTGGTGCTGCATGTGGTACTGACTAACTTGCAGCAAGAGATGAAAGCCGGATTTAACAATCTAACAGCACACATAACCCATCTACAAACAACAGTAAATTGACTGCCAGAGGCATTGGCATCCCATACTATGAGACTAAAGAAGCAAGAAAGAAGAATCAGTGACTTAGATGACCAAATCAAAGACTTGGGGAGAGAAAGAAAGGAGCTGAAAGGATAGATGACAGTGTTACATGACAGAGCCGAGGACCAGGAGAGCAGGGCTCGCAGATCTAATGTGAGAATCTTATGACTGCCTGTGAGATTGGAGGGTAAAGAAGGAGGGACATGGGTACAAAAATGACCACCTGACAAGTTGGGTTTAGATGCAGTGACCACTAACTATGAAATCCAGTGGGCACACAGAATGGGGCCAATGCACACACCAGGAGGAATTAACTTATAAAATATATAAGGTTTTCAGATAAAGAAAGAATCTTGCATGCAGCCCAATCATATGGCCCTATACAGGTCGATGCAGGCAGGGTCCCATTATTCCAGGATTATACAAAGGACATCCAGGTGCATAGACAAAAATTCACTGGAATCAATGTGATGCTGTACAAGAAAGGATAGGACTTTGCCCTACATTACCATACCAAACTCAAAATTATTAAGCTAGGGTGACCACCAAAATATTTTGTGGATCCGCAAGATGCTGAGTTATATGTAAATATTAAGGTAGTGGCTGCTGAAGGGCAAGATCAACTGCTCCAACAAGAAGATGAATAATGCCTCCTTTCATATAAAAATAATCTATAATTGAACTCTGAACTGTGGTCGATGTGATTCTGAGGTGAGCAGCCTCAGTACCCTTGGAATGTATCAGTGTTAAATGCAATGCCATGACATGGCTGTAATGGGACATTTTACAAAGGTATGCCTGAAATGTGAAGTATTTAGGACTTAAGCTGAGTTATGGGTGGTTTGTTTTGTTATCCTTGCTGGGATCTAGTGGGAAGCATGAATGGCATGTGGGCATCATGGTGATAAAATGACCACTAAAACCACCTACATGTTTGGCATTGTGGCTCTGGCAGAGGCAAGCTTCTTGCGCAGCACCACCTGTCGAGTTTGACAGTTAACTGATGTTTCTTGGGATGAAATTGACTAGGCATTGGCTCTGAGGATGGAGGGCTGATCTGTCATCAGAGCACACACACACCCTAATCTTATCTGACAGCTGGTTGGCAGGTGAGTCAGTGGCCCTGGACATTTGCATACAGATAAACAAAGATGGGTGCCACCTCACATTGTACTCCTTTGACTGATCAGGATATGTTAGTAACAGAGTAGAGAGGGGTAAAGGGCTGCTACTCAGTGATGATGTTGAAGTGGGGAGCATGTCTGAACAATCCTTTCTCCGCTCTCTGTGAGAAAGGAACTGTCATTTAAAACAACCTGTTACTCAGCATTTGATTGGTGGAGAGGGCAATCTAATTAATGTGCACTGATGTGAACAAGTATGAGGTCCAGCCCCCTCCAGCTGTACAGCGATGTGAACTTGGAATATTTGGCAACCATCATTCACTCTGTTTTCTCCTGACACAAAGCTGATTACACAGGGATACTGGTGAGATATGACTCGACTTTTGCACATTCTGGAAATAATGCTTAACACTTGCCAGTGATAAGAGTTGCACAAGAGGGCTGCTCTAAAAAAAACAGTGTGCTTACTGATCTGCTGGTTTATGTCCTACTGGTGTCTCTGCCTCTTGACCACTGCTGGTGCTGTGGGTAGCAGCCAGTGGTGGAGACATAGGCTATAAGTGACACTGGACAGTCCCATCAATTGATGCTGTCCTGCACACAGTTGATGGAAATAATGCTTGAACTGCCGTGTCAATCTTTACTTTATAATGCTAAGCTAATCAAGGGTCAGGGCAACAGATGGAAGGATTGGATGGGGGAACTTGGGGGTGCTTGGGTAGGCACTGAGGTAACTGCCTCCCTCAGAATGGATGATCTCCACTAAATAAGGAGTTTGATTGTTCAGGCAACAGGAGGGCCTGGACCCTACATTGGGTACTTGGTTTAAGCATAATAAGATGTACAGTAGTTTCTGTTAAATGGTTTGTTTGACTGTCTTAAAAGTATTGTTTACACATGGTCAAAGAGTCAGCTTACGCATGGGAATGTATATGAGAAGCTAGTATGTTAATGCTTCTTTCCTCTGTTGTTCTATATGATGTTGGTCTCAAAGTTTTTTCTGCTTGTACATAATTTTGTTCAATGCATTGGCACTGGCCAAAAGGTAGAAAATAATCAGCAAACTAGATGGGCAAGGCAGTCCTTATCTGTCGACAAATTCTATGTATCTATGTATCTATATATTGCAAGTAAAGTGCCATGAGCACCACTGATCACCACAGAAAAGTGGAGTGATGCACAATCTACATGCAAAACATTAGGGGTTGGGGGTGGGTTGGGTAATGTTCTATTTGGTGTTATGTTTTGGGTAGTTTTTGAGTCAGGGAGGAGGGATTTTCTGCAACTCCATTGAAAGAAATGGATACTCAGGTTCTAGCCACTAAGATTTTTATGATGCCATTTTTGACATGGGGAGTTAATGTTCATGTTAAAATTGGAGCATTAAGGCTGATAAGTAAAAAGAGTCAACTAATATGTAAAGGCAACCATATGTACTGTATAGCTGGCAGAATTTCAGGATGTACACTACAATGGGTGGTCACGGGATGCTCGGCTAGTGGGAAGTCGCATTTCTGTTGAGCTCCATTAACCCACCACCTTCTACAGTCTTTATTCAAACTCCTATAGTTTTTTAGCTTTATCCTACCTCTGTAGATTCAACTTGGCACAAAGACGAGCACCAGTGTTGAGTTCTACTCTAGTCAATAGCCGAAATGGAAACCTCCAAATCTTCTTCCTTGCCAGTTGTGCAGGCCGCCCAGGAGCCGACTCCTACATTAGAGGCCAAATGTCCCCCATGTTGCTCGACTCCTCAGTAAGAGAAGGAAGAATTATCCCTGTCGCATGTTTACAGCAAACTCTCTGCACTAAAAGATGCTATTTTAAACTTAATTGGGGAAGTAGCTGAAACTAAACCAACACTTGTTCAACTATCTCAAAGAATGGTGGACATCAAAGCTAGCGTGGGGTCACTAGAGAGAGCCCAGGAAAAAATCCAACCCGAGATCGTCACTCTCAAACATACTACAGCTAAAACTGAAGAGCGTATAGATGATTTGGAGGGAAGGAATCGCTGAAACAATTTGGTGTTATTGGGTCTACCGAAAGGTGCAAATATCATTCAATTTTTGCAAAAATTCCTGAAAAAATCAGTGGGAGACTCGTGACAGGGTCCTGAATATGTTATCGAATGTGCCCACCATTCTTTAAGAGCTAAACCTCAACCTTCTGAACCTCCCTGGCCAATGATCTTCAAGTTATTGAACTATTTAGACAGAGACCACATTCTAAAAGAAATGAAGTAACTCTCTGCAGTACTGTGAGAGGGTTAAAAGCTCTGCATAGTCCCAGATCTCACTTACAAAACAAGACAATTGTGAGCTACTTTTAGATCAATTACTTCCAAGTTGTGGGCTGCTGGAATTAAACATAGAATTCTTTATCCAGCCAGATTGGAAGTCACCTTTCCAGATGGAGCCAAACATTTTGATTCAGCTGAACTTGCTTTAGCAGCCCTTCGGAAGTCACAACCTGATCTGTTTCCAGCATGAGAGATCTGAGCAGTCCATGTTGTTGATAATATTAGAATTTGTTGCCCCTGTGTATTACTCTTGACTTTGTACACTCCCTTCCAGATATTAACAAAGCTGGTAGACTATTACAAGTGGAGAACTACCTTTTCCTCAGAGGTTCTTCTAATTTAAAAAACATTCTGGGTCTGTTCACTTAATAATTATAATTTAGGATGCTTTTTTTTTCAATCTCTGACAGATGACTCTGTGGTTACTCGGATATTATACTTTTAAGGAAACTTTTTATAACTTTGCCAGATAAGCACTGTGTTGGGGACTAACAACTTTTTTTTTTTTCTCTTTTTTTTTTGAAAACCTTTTCTTAAACTTACTAAAGCAGAAGATAATAAATATTTATAGCCACTAGTGGTTGCTACTGTTGCATCCTCTTGTCTGATTAATTCCATACATGGTTCTTTTTTTTTGGCCTTGTCTAGGGAGCCACTTGGCTTTTTTCATTTTTTTTATCTTTTTAAATTGCTCTATTCAATGAATTTTAGTGTGGCTCCCAGTTAAATGAACAGGAGCTTAACTGCTTAAGGTTTTTTGAAACTGTCCTTTATTTTGCAAATCTCTGTGTGCTTACTTTACTTCTGCACCCTAAACAAAGGCTGTTTGATTATTACGTATACTTATTCCCTTGGGCCTGT
Source organism: Neoceratodus forsteri (assembly GCA_016271365.2). NCBI lineage: Eukaryota > Metazoa > Chordata > Ceratodontiformes > Ceratodontidae > Neoceratodus > Neoceratodus forsteri. The sequence continues at coordinate 1,323,127,500 of CM028132.1, forward strand.
ACAGAATACTTTTGTAGCCTATTTTTATAATTAAGGTTTTGCTGTATATTGCAAACAAACTAACACTTTCTTTTAGGAAGCAGTGCATTTTTCTGAAACAGTATTCAGCATGTAACTACTGTCCAAGGCAATTATAGATTTTTGTTCTGGACCTTTAAGTCATATTAATACTTGGATGCCTAACTGGTCACTTTAGTACTTAACTAAACCAGTACCATAGAGGAGTTGGGAAATTTGTTATTTCTAGATACTTTAGTGGTGGGAATGGATGCTCACCCTCTTGTTGAGCATCATGGTCATTAACAGAAGGAGCAAGCTTAGAGCTTGGTGGAGTGTAATATATATAGTTATTAGGTTATTTGTTAGCCTGATTATTTTGTTTGTATTCTATTTAGCAGGGGGAGTATCAGAGGGAGGAAGGGGTGAGTTAAGGAGAGAGAAAGAGTTGCACAGATACATAAACTCAGTTACATCGTGGATATTTGGTATTTTAATATGGCGCATGCTTTAAGGCTATTGTCTTGGAATATAAAAGGAGGAAGAGACAATGTTAAAAAATATATGATTTTAAAACACTTAGTGAAATATAACCCAACAATAGCTTTTCTTCAAGAAACCCATTTGCTAAATGACCAACAAAGTACCCTCCAAAAATGCTGGGTGGGACAATTATTTGGAGCAGGGTTCAGCTCAAGGAAATGGAGAGTAGCCATACTGATTATTAAAGGAATTTTCTTTACTGCCTCAGAAGTAATTTCAGACTCAGAGAGCCATTATGTCATTGTACATGGGTTGCTTAACAATTTAGAATTGGTTCTGGGCTAAGTCTATGGACCTAATACAGATTTACCATCTTTCTTTCCTGTCTGCTTACAATACTATCCCCTTTTTTGCACTTACCACTCCTTCTAGGAGGTGACCAGAATATAGTCCAGTCAAACAATGTGGATCATGCTAATAATAGGGAGAAGGGTGGCTCACCTGCACAAAGAGCATTACAAGAACTAATGTTCTCTGCAGGACTTATAGATCCCTGGAGGATATTATACCCTAATACAAACGATTTTAGTTTTTATTCCACTGCCCATAACAGTTTATCTAGAATAGATTTATTTCTGTTTAGTCAACACATAAGTCCCTAAATACTCGAAGCACGAATCGATGCTAGAGTTCTCTCAGACAACTCCCTCATATCGGCCAATGTGGCCTTCTCTAAAACCCTCCTTAGACCATATACATTATCATTGAATAATTCACTCTTACAAGACCACTTAATAGTCTCCTCGCTAATGCATTTCCTTCAGACCTCTATTCAAGAGAATGTAGAGTCAATCCCATCAGTAGATAAAAGTTGGGCAGCCCCGAAGGCTACATGGAGAGGGGGAGCTTATATGTATAGTCTCGGTCAAAAAAAAGAAAAAACTTTTACAACTGACTCAATGCCTAGACAGAATATATATACTTGAATCCACTGACCTAGATAAGTTAACAGAGATAGATAAACAAGAACTCTCCCATTTACAAGCTTATTATTCTAGTTTATTATTAGAAAAGGTTGAAAAAGCAGCCTCTACAGTTATAGCTACTTATCTGGGACAGGGAAACAAAGTGGGTAAGCTATTAGCTTGGCGATTAAAACAACGCTCTTCTTCTAAATGGATTTCAATGATTAAGCACCCCCAGAATGAATCTAAGGTTGTAGACCCCAGTGAGAGGCTAAGAACTTTTAGAGATTTCTACCAATCTCTATATTCCTCTCAATCAACCTCACACCCCAATCACAGGCTATGCACAGCTTTCTCTAAAATGTTAATCTTCCACAGTTAACTCTGAATTCCCAAGATTTTCAGGTGATGCCATTTTCTCTAGAGAAAATTTGTTCAGCCATCGATGCTTTAAAACCAGATAGGACTCCTGACACTGACGGTTTTACATGTCTCTTTTATAAGACCTTCAAAGCCCAGCTTCCCCTCTTTTGCTACATCTTTTCCACTATTGGAAAACTTCAGGAATAGCTTAACCTTCATTGTTTGAAGCCAGAATGATTCTTATTCCTAAACCAGGGAAAGATCCGACTAGTATAAGTAACTGTAGGCCAATCTCTCTCTTGAATGTGGATATTAAAATATATGCAAAGATATTGGCAAACAGAATAGCGAGAATCTGGACACCCTTATTGGGTCCTGAACAAGCTGGATTTGTCTCAGGCCACTCCACTGCAGACCACTTCAGAAAGCTTTTTCATCTTATTTCTGCATCCAGAGAGCCAGACATGGAGGTGGTGCTTGTCTCCCTGGATGCAGAAAAAGCATTTGATAGAGTGGCCTGACCCTATCTATTTGTCGCCTTATCGTACTTTGGCATACCTGATAGCTTTATCAAGAGAATTCAGGTCCTTTATACTTCCCCCTCAGCAAGGATAATGTGTAGCAACTATCTATCTGAACCTTTTATTTTATGCAGTGGTATCAGACAAGGTTGCCCTTTATCCTCCTATTTATTTAACCTGTACATTGAACCTCTTGCAAGAACCCTTAGCCAAATTCAAAATATTAAGGGGATACTGCTTAATGATTTCAATTTTATGCTATCCCTATTTGCAGGTGACTTACTTTTACATCTAACAGATCCCAGACAATCTGCACCACTAGCATTAGGGATATTAGACCAATTTAGTGTTTTTTCAGGCTATAAACTAAATAAAGTTAAGACTACGGTATACTCTCTTTCTGGTTTGATAACTAAATCACACGTTACTGACATGGGCCTCCTTTGGGAGAGATCATCAATTATTCTTTTGGGTATTAAAATCTCAAAAGACTTATATAAACTTAAGGACCTCAACTTAGGTCCTCTATTAAAGTTGATACAAGAAGATTTGCATAGATGGAAAAAATGGCCACTTATCTTCTGGGGCAGAGCTAACGTAATTAAGATGGTCATACTTTCTAGGCTATTTTATCCTTTATCCAACCCTAAATCCTTTTTTTCAGCAGTACATAGGATTTGCTCTGATTTCATTTGGATTGGGAAAACCCCTTGTCGGGCTTATTTGAAATTGACTCACTCTAAGGCTAATGGAGGTTTAAAACTTCCGGACTTCTATTTTTACTATGTAGCCATCCATGTGAACAGAATTTCACACTGGACTATGTGAGGAACAACAATGCTACTTATGGGCCACTGGTTACAGCTAGACTATAACTATGCATCTGATTTTAAACTGTCTCTACCTGCATCCTTGTTTAGTCCATGGAAAGCAGTTCCAGTAGCACTTAGGGAGTCACTCATCTGACGGAATATTAAAGCATTCTAACAATTATGTACATTAACCAAATTTAAATCCAGGGTAGATATTACTCAACCTTTATTAAATAATTCTAATTTAAAAATAGCTGGCAAAGTTATTTGTTTAAATGATGAACTTATTCAAAAACCCTTAAAATTAAAAGATCTAATCCAAGGAGATTCCGTACTTTCTACATCTAACCTCTATCAAAAGTTTAAATCGCATCACAAGTCTCTTTTCTTTTGGGTTTAGGTTTGGCACTGTATCAGTAACTTTTTGGGTAGACCCCATTGGTTGGACAGAATTGACACTCTTTTTGATTCTTTTTTTAAAATAGCTAACAGCTCTAAACCAATTTCTAAACTTTATCAGGTGCTCCTTAACCACCCATTGAGTGCTATCTCCCCAATAGCATACTATTGGAAATATACTTTAAATATCTCTCTTTCTGATACTACATGGATGAAGATATGGACTGACAACTTTGAATTAATCAAACAAGACTGGCTTCATAATTTACACTTTAACATTCTTCATAATTTATACTATTCTCCTAGCAAACTATATAGAATAGGCAGGATAAATTCCCCCTATTGCCCAGATTGTAATCTGGAAGAAGCCACATTATACCATAAGCTATGGACATGCCTCAAAATACAAAACTTCTGGGAAACAGTTAAAAGTAAGATTGCAGATTTCTTTCATATTTCAACCTTCTTTTTGGTGGAGACTTGTATTTTGGGGTTATATAACTCTATTCTGACTATTTTCCAGAAAAAACAAGTTGCAATGGTTTCCCTAGTTATTAAACTAATGATTTTAAGACATTGGAAGGAGGATTGGACCCCCTCATTTCAAGAATGGTGAGCAGAATTCCTTATTGCACTAAACGCTGAAAGAAGTATTGCTAAAATATCTCACTCATGGAGCAATTTTCAAAGCTGTTGGAGCCCCCTCCTCTTAACACTAAAAGCTAAATTTGGTTATTAAAGTCTGTCTTCTTTTCTATTTTATCTTCTTATTTTTCTGTCTTTTTCAAACTTGACCTCCTTTTGATTTAATTATATACCAATAATACTCTCTTGTATTAAACAAGATTAGATTTTTAACTTCCGGCATGTGGCAAGTACTATCCTCTTTATTTTTTTTCTATTCAAGGTAGATGCTATGTGTTACTATCTGTGCTGGCTCTGGGTGGGAGTGTTTGAGGTGGGTAGGTGGGATAGGTGAATGTTTGTGATTTGCTGTGCTTTATTTTCTTTTTTTCTTTTTACTGGCCTCAAACGGCAATCTGTATTGTACAATAATCTCTTGTACCAGTGGCCTGTACCCTTGTAAGTTGTTATTGTATTATATTGTACTGAAAAGATAAAATAAACTCGAGTGCAAAAAAAAAAAAAAAAAAAGGATGCGCACTACAATGACTAGCAATGTGAATATATGTACCTGGAACATTAATGGGCTTAAGACCAATGACAAAAGAAGGAAAATATTAGGGAAAATTAAATCAAAGAAGTCTGACTAGGGGTGTGCAAAAAAAAAAAAAAATTCCTCCACTGGGATGTTGGTGAAAGTGCAAATTTTGCCTCCGCCAAAGTTCAGAAATCATTTTTGAAACTTTTGCAGAAATTCCACCTTAAAACTGCATAATAAATATACAGACTGTGGGATAATTTATTAAACTGAATGGGAAAAAAATCTGCAGAATGGATCATTGCCAGTGGTCAGTTCTGAGGTTTTTTAACTGCAGTTTAATTCATTAATCCACCCCCACTGATCAGGGGTCCCAGTAAATAAATAAATAAATGAATAAAAGCCTCCAATCCCTCCCTCAGACCCTCCTGGTGTCTAGTGGCCATCCCCACCCACCAATCATGGGTCCCAATTAAAAAATCCCTTTACCCTGGTGTCTAGTGATTTCTACCCCCCTGCCCTGGGATCAGGGCCTGTGGGTCCCGTAAAGAAGAAACAAAAACTCTGATCCCTTCCTGGTGTCTAGTGCCCCCCCACCCACTGATCAAGGCCCCCAAAAACATTTTATTTCCCTGGTGTCTAGTGGACCCAACTTCCTATTCTTGATTCCCTTAATCAACAGAAAAACAGCTAGAAGTCCACTGACTGATCCCCCTCTATACCCAGTATTTCCTGCTGTCTAGTGGGCCCCCATCCCTGCTCCTCCCAATTCCTTGGTGTCTAGTGGATCCCCACCCCAACAATTCATCTGCCACCACCCTGCTCCCCCCACTCCTCCCCTGAGCAGACCACTGGCGCAGCCCACCTCTCTCCTCCACTAAATTATCAGTGAGTGACTGTGTGGTTGTAAAAGCACATGCTCATTCACTGACAATTCATTAAACTGTGGATAGAATAAATTCTGCAGTTTATGAGTGTTTTTCTGCAGTTCACAAAAAAAGTCAGCGGAACTCGGCGAAAATCCACAGAAAATCCCAGTTTCGCCAATGGCGAAAGTTCTGAAATTTCTGCAAAATTTCCAAAATTTTGAGGAAGTTCCATGAAAGCAGAATTCACAACTTTCATCCACCCCTAAAGCTCACATAGTTTGCTTACTGGAGACTTATATGACTGCTGGGGAAGGGAGCCATATGGCTAAAAACTAGGGAGGACAATGGTATTGTTCTTACTTTATAACCAAAGCTGGGGGTGCTGCTGTATGGTTGAGGCCTAGATTTCCTGCAGTGGAGACCCAAGTGAATATAGTTGGCAGAGGGAGATATATTTTACTACAAATACAACTGAACACTGGCCAAAAACTAAAAGTGGAATCAATATATGTGCCAAATATTGATAATGTAGATGTTTTACTCAGCTCTTTTTGGAGATGTCTGGTTTTGTGTGGCCCTGGATACTCTGCAGTGATTTTAACTGTGTAATGGATAACATCTTGGATAAATCTTCTAATGTGGGGGGTCAGACAATCAGAACTTCAAGGGCATTTCAGGCTGTAATGGTAGGCTATAGGTTGGTGGACTCCTGAAGATATTTGAACTCAACAGGTAGAGATTACACTTTCTACTCCCATTTGGTTAAGGCTTATGCCAGGCTGGATATGATAATGATGTCACAAGACTTGCTGGAGGCTATTAGCACAGTTATGCATGGTGCAATTCTTATTTCGGAACATTCTCTTGCAGTGGCTTCCCTCATGGGTATTAGAGCCTCATATGTTTATAGACAATGGAAATCCGAGACCATGTTACTAAAACAGGAGGAGTTTAAACATTACATTAGACTTCAAATAGAAAACTTCTTGGCAAATAACCTCCCAGAGGCAACATCTGCAATTGTGAGGTGGGAGTCATTAAAAGCAGTTATACGGGGAAGATTATACAATGGCAAGAAAAAATCTGGGGCTCTGATTGGTCAGTCTGGGACTGGACCCATGATGTTATCCCAGTACAACATCACGGGTCTAGTCCCAGCACCCAGATGACCACATCAGTTCTTCAGGAAAAACAAGAAATCACTCCATGTAGCTCCTCGGCAGCACAACCCCCCATTTCTCATTCGCGTTGTCAACCCGCCTTCAACCCGCTCTGAATGCTTCCGACTCACTTGCCAGTGACCACCGGCCATCAAAGTGCAAACTGCCCCTGCCTTGCTTGTGTTCCCACCAGAAACAGTGAAACAGCAACCCCCCCACTCACACACAGTGTTCCGATAAAAAAAAAGCCGTCATTAAATTTCCCTGTCCGCTGCAGCATGAGCACATTTAGTGTTTATAACTTGCCAGCAAAAGCCACAGACACTAATACCTGCCGACATTATCCCCGACTAGCCTACCTTGACCACCAAACATTCTGATGCCCCCACCAGTATTCCCTAAAATACAAAACAAATCTTTTAAATGAAAAAAAAAAAGCCGTCATTTTAGATGGCATTTCAATTTCCCTGTCAGCAGCAGCGCGAGCCCTTTCAGACGGCCACACCCCGCTACCTCAAACGCCCAGTGGTTGCCACCATTAAAAATAAAAAAAAATGATCGATAAAATAACACTCACATATTGGCACTCCACAAAATTACCTGCCATTGCTGCCAATCAGTAAGTCCCAAACAACCCGGAAGTGGGATCGCGGTTCCTCAACCTCCTGCTTTTAAAGCTATAAAAAAAAAAAAAATGCTAAGCAAAACAATATTAGCCAGTTCCAGATTTGAATGTTAGTGTGTCGACTGCTGTCTTTTCCTGGGGGGTGCAGGAGGACAGCAGACACTAATAACATTACAATGGGACTATTTTTATTTAGTATTCCTGCCCACTGAAAATGAAATAAAATACACTTTTAAAATTTTTTTCTTTTCTTTTATTACTAGCAACAAGCCATTGTATAATAGCAATAATACACTCCAGGGTGTGTCGTGCTGGGATAACAACGCCTGGGTGATTGGCTGCACTCGCCCCGGCCCGCAAGGCTGCCTAATCACCCCAGGCGTGACGTTATCCCAGCACAACACACACCCTGTCGTGCATTATTGCTTAATTATCAAATATACAGTGCATAAAAATAAAATGTTAAGATAGAAAGAGCAATAATACCAAATCAAGCAGGGACTTATTTCGAAGGGAATTCGGGTGGTAAGTGGCTTGCATGGCATCTGTGATATAAAGAAGGAAGGAATAAAGAATATAGCACAAATAAAAGATAGTAGAAATAATCTGAAAAATGGAGATCAGGAGATAGGAGAGTGCTTCAGAGACTATTATGGGGCATTATACACCTCAGAAGTGTCCCCTACAAAGACACAGATGCAGGAATATTTTTGTAAGGCCAGCTTACTAGGAATACAGGACCATGATAAAAAACAGATGGAGGAGCCCGTTCAATGAGAAAACATAGAGAGGACAGTTAGGCACCTAAAAGGGGGTAAGGCCCTGAGGCTGAATGGGTACCCAATTGACTTTTTTAAGATATTTCTGCAAGACATTCATGTCAGTTTGTTGGGAATGATAACTGAATTTTTGAATAATGTAGAACTGCCTCAATCCATGAGATCAGCTACTATCACAGTGCACCCCAAGCAAGGTAAGGACCCCAAATGCTGTGCCTCGTACAGGCCTACCTCCCTGTTGAGGAATGATTAAAGGAATAATGCATGACGGGGCGTGTGTCATGCTGGAATAACGCCACGCCTGGAGGGGTTGGGCACGAGGCCGCATGCCGAGTGAGTCCAATACCTCAGGTGTGGTGTTATCCCAATCGACACACACCCTGGTGTGCAATATTCCTATTATACAATGGCTTGTTGTTATATATAAAATACAAAAATAATTTTAAAGAATGTTTTTATTAGTGCAAAAAAAGGAGCATAGGATCATGCTCCATGTGGTGGTCCATATTGGTTCACAGTGCTGAGACTGGACCTGTGGCGTCATGCTGGGATAACGCCATGGGTCCAGCCCCAACCTGATCAATCACAGTTCAAGACTCTTTCTTGCCACTGTATAATATAAAATAGTTGCCAGATTACTTGCAAGTAGGTTAGAAAATGTTCTTCCTTCCATAATCCATTAGGATCAATCTGAATTTGTGAAGGACAGGCTAGGGAAGTTAAATGTTAGGTGAACACTCAATATAGTGTGGAGGTGGTCAGGTAGAAAACAATCAGGAAGTCTGGGTATCTTCACCCTCAGTGCTGAAAAGGCATTCACTAGGGTAGAGTGGAAATACATATTTGAGACAATGTGCAGATTTGGGGTATGAGAAACAATGAGGGAATGGGGGGGGGGGCGCTTTACAACAGACCTACCGCATAAATATTGGTCAATGGGGTGTTAACAAAATGCTTCTATTTGACAAGAGGTACAAGGCAGGAATGTTCACTGTCTCCCCTGCTGTACGTAATGTCCCTTGAGCCCTTAGCAGCTATTATTCAACAAGATATAGAGAATAATGGATGGGGAAGGGTTTGATATGAGAATTTAATGCACACCTGAGTTGTGGGATGCTACATAAACCCCAAGGGCGAAGCCCGAGGGGTTTATCAAAGCATCCCACAACAAAGGTGCGCATTAAATTCTCATATGAAACACCCTTCCCATCTTTTATTTTTTATAATAACAGACCAGCAATTTTTTATCCAGCAGTTTGTGAGACTGTTTGGCCCCGCCCACACACAGAATGTTGGCCAATGAGGCAGCAGCATAGCTCATGAATGTCATAAAAATATCAACCTGGTCAGTACATTGAGAGAAATTGCCGACCAGTTATTATAAGAGAATACAGGAATGGTGACAGGAGGCCAGCATCATAAATTGGCACTCTTTGCACATGACCTGTTGCTCTATCTGAGGAACCCACAGTATAGCATCGCATCCCGGTACTGCATGAATTGCTTCAGAAATATGGCTTTTTAGCAGGACATAAGAGTAACTAGTCCAAGAGTGAGATGCTGACCCTGGGGAAGGAAACTCTAGCCACCGCTTGAATTCCTTATTAAAAATGACACTGTCCAGACCATTAAGTATTTAGGAATTAAAATATCTGGGAGTATAAGACATCTTTATAAGGAAAACTACGTACAGCTATTGAACAACATACATAAAGACTGAGAACTGGGAGGGCCTTCCTATTAGTCTGATAGGACATGTTAATACTGTCAAAAACCATCAGGGTGCTAGAGTGTTTCTTTAAATACCCAAACAGTATCAAAAATAGATTTATTTGGTGTGGAAAACCAGCAAGAATAAAGAGAAACATATTGCAGTTGTCAAACAGCAGTGGAGGTTTGGCTCTTACGAACATACGCACATACGAAATTTGCCAACAGATAAAGGCCTAGAGGTCTATCAAGTCTGCTCGAATGTGCAGCTAGCACCCCTTATTCTACAGCTGCACCTCCCTTCCACCCTTCCCCTTCATTGACCCTCCCTCTTCTCCTGTCCCACCCCTTTTGGAAGCAGTCCACTGTTCTACTGGATACCACTTCTGCAGGTAACAAATTCCACACAGCCACCACCCTCTCTGTAAAAAAGTGTTTCCTCATCTCCCACCTGAACCTTCCTCTCTCCAGTCTCATATCATGGCCCCTGGTGTCCCTCCCCTCCCTTACTTTGAACAGCCCCTCTGTACCTGTCTTGTTTATTCCTTTCATGTACTTAAAGGTTTCAATCATGTTCCCCCTGTCCCTCCTCTCCTCTCCTCCAGCGAGTACATGTTCAACTCCCTCATCTTCTTCTCGTATGATAAGTCCCCCAGCCCCTTGATCATCTTTGTCGACCTGCGCTGCATCCCTCCAATAGCTTAATGTCCCTCTTCAGATATGGGCGCCAATACTGCATGCAGTACTCCAGGTGCGGTCTAACTAATGACCTATACAACAGCAGAATCACCTCCTCCCACCTCGAGGATACACCCATTGCAATACAACCCAACATTTTGTTGGCCTTTGCAGCTGCCTTCCTACATTGTGCCGAGTTGTTCATTGACCCTGTAATGAGTACCCCCAGATCCTTCTCCTCCTCTGTCTGGGCTATCTGCACTCCCCCAGCTAGTAACTCCTCCTTGGGTTCTTCATCCCAAAATGCAGCACCTTGCACTTTTTGGCATTAAACCCCAGTTGCCAGGTGTCTGACCAGGTTTCACACTTCGCCATATCATCCTGCAACCCCTGCCATCCCCCTAGGTCATTCACCACTGCTCCTACCTTGGTATAATCAGCAAACAGACTGATCTTGCTCTTGATGATCAATGATATGACTGCAGTAAATATCCCAAACAACACTGGTCCCAACACCAAACCCTGTGGAACACCGCTCGTCACTACCCTTGGGTGTAGGAGCTCCCCACCCATCACCACCCTCTATTGCCTTCCCTGAAGCCAGTTCCCTACCCATCTCACCAGCTTTGCATCTTCCCCTGTGCCTTCTAACTTACTTCCCAGCCTTCCATGCAGCACCGAGTCGGATGCCTTACTAAAGTCCAGATACAAGACATCCACTGTATGACCCCTGTCCTGTTGCCTAGTTACCCAGTCATAGAACTCCACTAGGTTGGTTTGGCAGGATCTGCCATGTATGAAGCCATGCTGCTCGCTGTCCTGTAGTCCTTTGGCCTCGAAGAGGGCCACCAGCATTTCCTTCAGGATAGTCTTCATTAGCTTACCCATAATGGATGTGAGGCTCACCAGTCTGTAGTACCCCGGTTCATTTTTGGGTCCACTCTTGTGGAGGTGCACCACATGAGCCATCCTCCAGTCCTGAGGTACACACCCTGAATGTGGTGAGGCATTAAATAGGTCTGCCAAAGGTCCTTCAAAGACCTCTGCCAGCTCCTTCAGTATCCTGTGGTGGATGCCATCTGGGCCTGGCGCCTTGTCCACCTTCAGTGCCTTCAAACCCTCTTGAACTCTGCCCTCCATGATTTCACTATCTGTCACCCCCTCCCCCCCTGTTTCTGCCATTTCTCCCGGGTGTCACCCCTCTCTCCTTAGTAAATACCGAGCAGAAGTAATCATTTAGTGCCTCATCCTTATCATCCCCTGCTTCCACCCAACCCCCTTCCTCCCTAATCCTTACTATGTGGTCCTTACAGCTCCTTTTCTCCCTGATGTACCTAAAGAAGTCCTTCTCCTCCTTTTTAATGCCTTGTGCCAGCCTGAGCTCCGTAGGTGCCTTGGCTCCCCTTACTGCCCTTGTCACCTCCTTCGATTCTGTCAAGTACTTCTCCCTGTCCTCCCCCCTTCCTGTTTTCTTGTACCTCCTAAAGGCAGCTCTTTTCCTCCTTACCTTTTCCATGACCTTCTTGCTCAAGCAGCTCAGTTTCTTAGCCCTAGCCTTCTTGCTCTGAGCCTTGCAGCAGGTTTTGGTTGCCTCTACTATCCCCAGCTTTATGAGCTCCCACCTCTGGTTAGTGTCCATACTAGACTGAATTCTGGCCAGGTACCCTTTTATCACTTCCCCCATCCTCCCAAAGTTGGCTCTTCTGAAATCCAGGACTCTTGTGCTGAATTCCACTCCTTCCTTGCCAATATCCAATGTGAGCCATACTGAGAGGTGGTCACTTCCTGACAGTGGTTCCTCCACTGTAAGTTCTCTCACAAAGTCCCCATTTTCCAGCACAAGGTCAAGGGTATTCCCTAACCTGGTTGGTTCACTGACCATTTGCAGCAGGAAGCTGTCCTGGAAGGCATCCAGCAATACCTGCTCCATTCCATTCCTGGTTGTTGGGGTACTCCAGTCCACTCCTGGTATGTTGAAGTCCCCCACAATCACCATACTACCCTTCTCGTAGGTCCTTTTAATCTGTCCCTCTAGTTCCCTGTCTAACTCCTCCATCTGAGATGGTGGCCTGTACACCACTCCCATTCTGAGAATCCTATTCTTGGAATACTGAATTTGCATTCAAAGTGACTCCGTACTACCCTATTCCCCTTCTTCCCTTACACACTTCAGTCCTTCCTTCACATATAGTGCCACACCCCCTCCTTTCCCAATCACCCTGTCCCTACGAAATAACCAGTACCGTGGTACAGACAGGTACCAGTCATTGTATTGGGTGGCCAATGTTTCTGTGATGGCTGCAATGTCCACCTCTCCCTCTGCCATGAGCACCTGTAACTCTGCAGTTTTCCTCCCAAGGCTCCTACATTAAGGGTAACCACCTTCCACCCTCCACCCCCCCATCCTGCCCTCCTTTTTAATAACATCACCAATAGTACTTGCCATTTGTCCTCTGTCACTGTCATGGGGGGTAAGCTCATATGGTTTCCCAACCTCTGGTCTCTGCATGTCTTGTGTCCAATTGCTACCCCCCACTCCTAGTTTAAATTCCCAACTTCCTCAATGTACTCCTTCATCCTCTGTTTCAACACTTTCTTTCCCTCCTCACTCAAGTGTAGTCTGTCCTTGGCACAGAGACTACTGTCCTCCCAGGTTCCTCCATACCCCCCCCCAACAGCACATACCCTTTAGCACAACACCAGGTTCTTAGCCATCCATTAAATTCCTCTATTCTCAGCTTTCTTGTTGTGCTTGCCTTGGGCACTGGAATTATCTCTGAAAAATTATCTTCCTGCCCCCTCACATAATTGTCCTAGTTCCTCAAACCTCTACTATATCTACTGTCTTGTCAGCCGTGTCATTCGTCCCAAGATGTATAATTAAATGAGGCTTTTCCCTACCCCTTCTAGCATATTTCAGAGCACATTGTTCCACCCTTTCTGCTGTCATTCCTGGCATGGCCTCCACCCAAATGCAACTATGCCTCTCCCCCTTGCTACCCCAATTTTAAATATTATTACTGTGTGTACCAGTTGCCTTCCTAGAGAGGTCAAGGGATAAACTGGCTCTGGCCTGGAGCAGAATGAAGGATGAGTGTGCTGCAGAGGTGTTGTTACAAGGGGTCTTATCCTCCTCACTAGGTCATTCTCCTCCTCAGTGATGCAGCAATCCAATTACTGAAACTCTCGTTAGACTGTGGATGGGTGTACATAATCACATAGGGTGTACCAAGAGTCTTTCATCTAATATGGGCATACATATGAGTTTTGAGGGTAAAAAGGGCATTAATGCCCTACTGCACCAGACCCTTCTTAGATGGTGGAGGACTGGTTAGAGAACTACAGTGATCTGTTTTATGGAGGCAGGTTAAAAATATTTTAGGAAATATGGCAGCAGTCTAAGATACACTCTGGGGATTTTGTTTGCATATTTAAGGGGCAGAAGCTATATCGTCGATGGCCCGGGAACACTATCTCTTGTAGAAGAAGCTATATATGCACCTCAATCACTTACTATCCTACTGTCTGTCCTTTATAAGCTATTCCTGACAGCAGCACCATCCCCAGTTGTCAGGGCCAGAAGCCTTTTGGAGAAAGATCTTGACATAAGCATTGATGATCATACCTGGCAGGGGGCAATTAACCATGTACACAGTTGCTCTGTGTCTAATAGGTTGCACAGGATACAACTGCATTTCTTGTATCACACTTATTTGGCACTGCAGAAATTGCATAAATATACCACCTCCAGACAGCAAACATGCCAAAAGTGTAAAATCTCTACTGGGGATTTCATGCATATGGCCCTGATACGTGACCAAGTTGTCTCATTCGGAGTAAATATGAATGCAACTATGCATAAGGTCCTGAAATGCAATCTCCCAAGGACACCACTGGAATTTAAGCTGGGTGCTGAAGTCCTGCAGGGTAGGGAAAAGAGCCACAGGTTATGGGAGGTGGCATTGCTCATGGCCAACACTGGGTGGGTAAAACTGCTCCAACAATAGCCAACTGGCTGAATAATTTAATGTTGTGCATGCACCTAAACAGATGTCAATTATCCACAAATGGTCAAGAAGCAGTCTTCATGCAGACATGGAAGCCACACATTGCTGCTATTGAAAATGGTATAATTGCTGTATACTCTTGACACTACCTTATTTTCTTTTCTTTTATCGGGCAATTGGGTTTTGGTCAGCTATATGTAACATCTCCCTAACTAGCTGACAAGTTCCAGTGTATGTATTGTATAGTATATACTTGAATGTGCCATGTTGTGTACATTGATATGTTCTTTACCACTGCATTTTTCTTGTGGTGGACCTGTAATGTTTGTAATGTTTTGCATCCTTTTAATAAAATATGTTGACAAAAAAAGATGGCCCCAGAAATCCAATCACTCTGTTTGACAAATTCTTCAAGATTGTCCTGCTGAAACCCATTACCCACCTTGAACAGAGTAAGGAAAAGGACCTAGGAGTGATGGCAGGTATGACTGACTTGGGACACAGTTTGGGAAAATGTACATTACCTCCTAAGGGAGACTGGGGTAGTACAGTCTTAGTTCAAACTAGAGATGTGCAAAATTGGTAAATTTCATTAGATGAAATATTTTGTGAAATTTGCCCGTTTCGTGAAATTTTTCACGGAAGTAAAATTCAGAATTTTGCCTGTGTAATATGAACTTTCACCTGCAGAAGGCAAATATTGCCTGTAGAATGCAAAATTTTGCCTTTGGAAGGTGAAATTCACCTTTCACGGGTGAAATTGTGCCTCTTTAATGGTGAAATTTCGCATTTCACAGGCAAAATTCTGCATTTAGCACCCAGTGAAATATTTTGTGTAATGAGTGAATTTTGCAAAATATTTTGCACGGTGAAATTGCCAATTTTACCAGAATTTCATTGGTGAAATATAATTTTGCAACATCTTTTGTTCAAACTGGTTCATAAATGGCACCTAACATTCCAAATATGAGTGTTACTGAAATCAAACCCAACAGGGGTCTGCTGGAATTGTAAAAAGAATGTGGGCACCCTAATATAAAGTATATGTTCTTTCAGTATAAACATACCAAAGAGTTCTGGGAAGGGCTGGCCCATCGATGCAGTGGTTGGATTTCCGCTTAAGACGCCAGCGACCCGGGTTCGGGAACGAGCTTGGGTCGCTGGAGGGCCAGCCAGGAAGAGGCAGCTTGAGCATCCCATGACTGCTCGCTGCCTTCAGGGAGGGAAGGGGCTGCGACCCGGTGTTGAAGTGACCACTGGTGGAGGCTAGGGGTACAGCAACACGTCAGGGTCATTGGAGTGGTGCATGATAGACGTCGGCTCTTGCCTTGATGTCCGGACATCACGCACCATAAGAAAGCCAGGAAAATCACTCACTGGCCACTGGATGATGGCTCTCTGTTCCCTGAGGGCCTCCCGTACCTTCCCAGGACCTCCTGTTCCTCAGTAGCATCCCTGGGCCCTAGAGAGTATGTGCTTGGTCATGTCTCTCCCCCGGGAGCCTTCCCCCTTGGAGTAGGGGGACCCGCCCAGTGAAAGGATACACTGGGATATCCCAGGGGTCAGCTGCAATATGAGGATCAGAGGAGGGCTGGGTAAGGACAGTAGGGGCTGGGGGGGAACTTGGTAGAGCCCGAAGGAGTGGTGGACCAGCGAGCATGGGGGTGGAAAAATAGATTACACAGAAAAAAAAAGAGTTCTGGGAAGAAGTCATGGGAACAGTCTCAGGGATAGTGGTGGAGGAAGTTCCCTGTCAGTCTCGAATATGTGTACTGGGGAACACCAGCATACTACTGACCATGCAAGATGGTGCAACATAGCACTGATCACAGCAAACTCCTAGCCCAGGGGTGGAAGAATCCCACAAGAGTTATGCATAATCCACGGCTGAGCAAATGAAAAGAAACAGCCAAAAGTAGAAAGAAAGCAGTGTGTTCCTAAAAACGGAAAGAGGAGTCCAACACATATGAGGTAAATGCTGGAACTATCTTCATTTATAACAAGGGTGTATAGGACTATAAAGATCCCAAGACACCAACTCCTGGAGTGAAGAGGGGCATTCTAGTTCCTGAGGCAGAGAGAATCATTACTTGGAAAATGACCAATGTAAGGAATGCAGGTGGGACCAGAGTAAAGCACCATAGTTGAATCCCCAAGTGCCAACTGGTGATTATAAGTCTAACTAAATATTCATGATACTAGCAAAGCACTGGATTGACCATTAACATCTTAGAAATGACTGGTCCAGCTGCAGCTGACACTGTGCGGTGAGCACAGCTTGCTTCACACAAGTAAAAATTGAAAAGTAAGCAAAAAAACAGTAACATTGAAAGTTGTTATTGTGGTTAGGCTCAAAATCACAAAAAAAACCCTCAAAACTGGTCAGTAGATAGAATGATTAGAGACTTCCCTATCACAGGTGCACCCAAAAGTTATTTGGTATACAGCATTTATTGAGATGTTATCCATCATGCCAGAGAATGAAGAAAGATGGCCCTTAATGTATAGTGCAACCTCTCCATCTCTTCTCTTTAATTTTCAATCAGCTCTGAAACTATTGTAATTTGATAGTGTAAAACAGGCTGTCATAGGTTCTGTAATCCAACCAAGTTCTACTGGCACAAGGATATAAGGGCTGTTGCATTTCACCCATGCTTTGAGTTCATTAAAAATTGACAGTAGTTTTAGCTGACCCAGTGACGCTTAGGACTGAGGTGCTGGACACCTTACCTTGCACTACACCGGTGACGCGTGTTTGGAAAGAAGCAAAGGATGCAGGGTGTTGGCAGGGTTGGAGAAGGATTGAGTATCTGAAGATCTGCTCTCCTTCTCCAGTGGGGGGGACATCAGTAGACAGCGCTTGACTGGCCCCCAGTGGAAACTGGGGGGCTGAGCGCCGACACTGCAGAAGAGGGGCAGAGATGGGACAGACTCTTGGCAGAGTGCGTGCAGACTCATGCATGCTCCCTCCACTGGTGTCACTGCACACCCCTCCCTGCAGGGGAGAAAATTGGAAAATCCCCTTGGCAGCATGAAGGCTGCCCCGATGGCACCGCCACAGATGCACCCAAGTTAGCTTCCTACTGGTCCACCCTCCAAGTCTCTGCATTAGTGGGGTATGTACCCACTGTGATGCAGCCGAGAGGGACTGTGGTTGGGAGGTCTGAGCTCTGGCCATGACTGGGGTGACAGCCGTGAAGGCAGGCTGGAAGGGGGAACCAAAGGCACAACCCCCCAGCGGAGGACATAAAAAAATAAATAAATAAATAAAAATTGACAGTAGTTTCACACATTTAAAACATGATTAATAAATAACCATTTGTATGAATTGTTTTTTTTACTAGAAAATGGGGCAATGTATGGATAGTGATATGGACCAGGATTTGGTTCAATATTTTTTGATAACTCTAGTAGCAGCAAAATCATAAATCTGGGCATAATAAGGACTTTAAATCTAGCATCAAACCTGCTCTTCCTATTTTTAACAAAGTCAGTAAATATTCCCATGCATCTGCAATTATATATGCTTTATCAATGTTGTTAATACAGTAGCAGCAAAAGTTTTTGTTGCTTGTTTACTTTGTTTTTATCCTCACCTCAGCCAGCGGCAGTCCTTCTCAGAACCCCAGGCAGCACCAACCCATCTCCCAGAGCTTACCTGTCTCCAGGAAAAGGGCCCCATTATATCAGCTCCCTATGGTGGAGGTTCTTGGGCTAGACCAGGTCCTTCAGAAAGGCTATTTGTTTTACTCCCAGAGTGAGCATACGTTGGTGGGGTATAGGGTCCATGGGCTGACTGGAACCAACATTGAGCATGACTGCATTTTCTATTTTCTCCTCCTTCCCCACTAGAGATCCTAACTGATGAGAATGCTTACGTAAGGTGTATATGTCCACCCAGCCAATCAGCTGGCCCCAACCCCAGTACTGTACTAACACCTGAACCACCACCCATGGTCATCTCAGTGGCAGTCACATAGTGGCAGTGATCCCCTTCCCTCCCAGGAGGAGGAGAATGTCCTGTGGGAGGCCAAATCCTCTTCCCTGACCAGTCCTTTGTCAACCCATTCTCATTCCTGAATCCGGGTCATTGGCTTCATGAGCAATAGTCCTACCACTGCGACCACAGGTCAACTGTCCCAGTAAAAGTTGTTATTAGCACGTGGATTTCTAGTAGTCATTTAAACATTGTAGGAAGATGAAAATGAATCTGGAAAACAAGTTTCAAAAAGTAATACACTGAGCCAGACATTCAAAACATTGAACTTATCACAAATAGTTTGTGGTAGCACTGTGTATGTATTGGCGCCTGTTTCCCACATTCAAAGGACTGTACTGCACATGTTACTTGTGTGAGCATGGCAGCACAGAGTTAATTTATGCAACACTGAAACTGGAGGTGGTGATAAGCATTTCATGCACAGTGTGATATTCAGAGGTAGAGTGCTGCACTAATGGAATAGCACAGTATAATAGTGTGGCCCAAATACTGCCTATAAAAAGCAGCACTTAACTTGGGGCAAACCCAGAGGTGGGGAGAGGCATAACAGAATGCCCACACAACTAGCTGAAAGCAAA
Organism: Neoceratodus forsteri; assembly: GCA_016271365.2. Taxonomy (NCBI): domain Eukaryota; kingdom Metazoa; phylum Chordata; order Ceratodontiformes; family Ceratodontidae; genus Neoceratodus; species Neoceratodus forsteri. The sequence goes on from CM028132.1 coordinate 1,323,146,608, forward strand.
ATGGCTGACACTGTGTACCTGATGCAGCTGGTCATATTAGATGAGGAAAAGGCCAATGACCCCCCCCCCGGACCCAGGTGCAGGCTGCAGAGATGCTATGCTGTTAACAGACAGTACTGTTCACAAGTCACATTCCAAGTCCTTAATGTTTCTAAAATCATATGCTAGTAAAGGCTCAATAGGTCCATGCAGCTGTGTGAGTTGCGGTATAACCAACTCAAGTAGACACCCTGCATAGCCATGCAATGTTAGCAGAGCTCAAGGTGACAGCTGCCCTGTGCTTCCTTGCCTCTGGAACCTTCCAGACACCAGTGACAGACACCACTGGTATCTCACAGTCTGCCACTTTATGGCCGTTAGGCCAGTTCCTAGATGCCCTGCTAGCCCAGATTGAGGAGTTTATCATATTGCCAACCACACCAGCACAGTGTACAGCAACAATGTAGCAATTTTACCAAGTTTTGCACCTACCATCTGTACTCAGTGCCACTAAGAGCACCCATGTTGCAATCTGGGCATCCACCATTGAAGAATCTGAGACTTATGTGAACAGGATGGGTACAATTCCATCAACTAGCAGGTGGAATGGAATGCAATGCAACCGACACAGTTCCCTGGTAGTACCCACAGCATCTTCAGCTGGCACAATTTCCATCCTATGCCAGAGATTTGAAGGTGAGGACATTCCTACTGGGCACCTAGTCAGGCCTCTCCCACCTCCCCATGTTGTTGATGATGTCAGGAACCCATGCTCTTTAACAACACAGGTGACCCCTTGAGTCACTGGCTTCTCACACCTGTCCTATTACCTGCATCCATTGTTTTGGACAGGTACAATGCAGCACAACATGGCTACATGCAACATCAAGTGTGACTTTGGAATGCTTGAGATGCAGTTTAGGTATCTTGATCATTCTGGTGGTGCCCTACAATATTCCCCTCATAAGGCCTGTGTCATATTCCTTTTTTGTTGCATACTACACAACATGGCACTTAATCATGGGACAGGTCTGATGGCCCCAGAGGAAAAACCAGCACTGAATGCTGAGCCAGAGGACAAGAGGAAGTAGGAGCAGCTTGACAGGCATAACCCCAGGCTAACCAAGATGTCACAGGAGTACATAATCTGCCCCATCACTGTCCTCTTTGGACCCAGAAGGTGAGTACAGGCCACCCAGGAGACTCTAAAGTGGAGGGCCATTCAGGTGGGGGGAGGTGTAAAAGGGGAATAAAAAAATAATCTGCCATCTAGGTGTGGGATATAAAAGGGGATCAAAAGAAACAGCATGCCGTCCAGTTAGGGGAGCAAAGGCATGTCAAAAGAAATACTATGTCATCCAGGTGGGGGGTTTGAAGGGCAATCAAATGAAAGAACATGCCATCCAGGCAGAGGGGGTTCAAGGGGGTCAAACAAAAGAACATGCCATGTAGTTGGGGTGATGGATTCAAAAGTGGGTCAAATGAAATAACGTGCCATCCAGGGAGGGGTTCAAATGGGGGTCAAACAAAAGAACATGTCATGTAGTTGTGGTGATGCTTTCAAAAGTGGGTCAAATGAAATAACATGCCATCAACGGGGGTTGAAAAGGGATCAAAAGAAATAAAATGCCATCCAGACTGAGGGATTCAAATTGGTATCAAATGAATGAACATGTCATTGTAGGTGGAGGGTGGTTTCAAAGGGGGATCAAATGCCATAACACGTCATCCACATGGGGGAGTCAAAGGCAACTCAAAAGAAATAATATGCTGTCCAGGTTGGGGTTTCAAAGGGCAATCAAAGGAAAGAACATACCAACCAGGCAGGGGGTGTATAAAGGGGGATCAAACAAAAGAACATGCCATCCAGGTGAGGGTGGGGGGTTCAGAGATGGATCAAACTAAATAACATGCCATTGAGGTAGGGAGGTTCAAAGGGGTATAAAAAAAAATAATGTTCCATCCAGGCTGGGGGGGTTCAAAGGGGGATCAAATGAAAGAACATGCCATGCAGCCAAGGGGTAGTTTTAAAGGGAGATCAAAAGAAAGAACATGCCAGCCATGCAAGGGGGTGGGTTAAAGGGTGAATGAATGTGAACCAATCTCCATCCCTGCAAAGGGTGATAATAGATAACTGAGGCAAGTTAGGCAGAGTTGTTAACACATGAGTAATGTGAAGGGGATTAAGGTCGCATATATGGGATGGGTGGGGCCCATTGTAAACCCTAGGTGTGTCCCTTACCATTGCCAGAGATACAGATGTCATGGGTACACTGTACCAGACAGTACTGGTGGGTGAAGAGATACAGATGTCATTGGTACGCTGTACCAGGCAGTACTGGTGGGTGAAGTGCCTAAAATTCACTACATGTAGTATTTCACATAGAGCCCAAATTTCACTTAATATTCCGCAAAGTAAAATGAATTACTACACATCTCATATATAACAATGGGAACTTTGCATAACTTCACCTTGTTTTTGTGCTCTTTAAGGTAAATTTTGCAGTGAAACATGGGATGTAAAGTCACATGGTCTCTATGTTGTCTTGCATAGCCTCACTTCATTTTAGTGTGTGTAGTGGAAAGCTGGAGACAGTTTGCTCTCAGATCTCTGAGATTCAAACCTTCAAAAAACCTTAAAAACACCTTTTTGCCACAAATTTATGTGTCAAAATTTAGGAGATTGAGTGTAGTAAACCCTTATGTGGTTATAACATCAAGCATTTGTTGAGTTTTTGTGAATATTGAATGTTAGTTTAGCTGATTCAGTGTCTGTACTGAGAAACGCTGCAGACGTGTGCTTCGGGGGAAGGGTGGATCTCTAGTGTAGAAGGGAGATAGTGAGAAAGGCAGTTTTTCCAAGCATTGTTGGCTAGTGTTTCATTATTTTTGTGTTGAGTTACACACAGGACAACTTTACTTAATAGTTTCTAAGGTTTTTTCTGTTTGCTGTGCATTTTTTCAGTCATTTTAAAATAGTGTCTGTGTTGTACTTTATTGAACAGTTAAAGTTTCTGTGCCTGACTTTTAATCTGTGTGCAGGCTGTGCATTTTATTGTGGCACTGCAATTGCAGTACTCTGAATTTGTCAGCCTGTCTGCAATATTTTTCCCTGCTTCTGTGTAGGTAGCTACTGCTGCCCCCCATCAAAACAACGTATTGTTTTTTGACTGTTGGATTTTTGAAGACTGGTTAAGGATTCCATGACAGGTTTTGTGTTGTGCCTGTGCAGCTGGATTTAGGGTTTTGCTTCCCATCCTCCCAAAAGTGCAGAAATATAAAGTTGCTGTTAAGTTTCTGTGTAACCTTAAAAAATGCCTGCAAAGAGACAGTCAGGTAAAGCTGTTTCTGGCTGTAGCCCTGCTGCCAAGAAGACTATTAGCAGTGGAAATTGTTGTGATGATGAGGCAGGTTCATCAGGGGCTAGTACCAAGTCTAGCAGTGTCAAGAGTGGTTGTGGCCATGGACATGGTAGTACGCAGCAGAAGGGAAAGTTAGCAGTTGGTGCAAGTAAAGGGATTTCTCCGACTGTTTTTCACTGTGAAATCAGTTGCTTCATTGTTGGTTGGAGATAATGTTGTCCCTCCTGGCAGTAAAGTTAATGAGGGAATGGTTGATAACAGCATGAGTATTGCTACAAGTTCAACCAGGGCAAACTTATCAGGTGGGGAAAATGTGGTTGAATCTGCAGACTTGAGTGCAGTTGATGTCCCACCCACCACAGTAGTTGAACATGATTCTGATCATGCTAATGACTCACAGTCTCATGTTTCCACTGAATCTTGATGTTAGGCCATCCAAACATTCAGATGTTGATGAAAAAGGTGTGCATGATAATACTGAGTCTGTGGCTGGAATATCTCTACAGAAAGTCAGCATCCAAAGTGAATTTGTGGATGATGATTATGATGATGATGCTGGCGACACCATTTGGGAACCAGACAAAAAGAAAGTGAAGGTTGCCTTTTGTAAATAGTCTGTTAGTTAATCCCCCCTCCTCAAAGTTCAGATGTAGCTGTGTCTGTTGCTGACCCTAATGTAACAGTCATAGATGCTGATGTTCAGTCAAAATCCAAGTGTGCTCAACACCAGAAATCATGCAGTCCCCCCCCCCACCATTTCATTGCCAACAAAAGTGCAGTTCCATATGCAGCACCAGCAGCGATGTGAAGAGTAGGGCATACAAATCCCTAATTTGGGATGTTTTTGTATAAGATGGCAGTGATGAAACAGTGACAATCTGCCAGCTTTGCCAAGTGTGTGTGAAGCGTGGTAAAAAGGCTAGCCATTTGGGCACTGGGGGCCAGCATATTTATCTGAAGAGCAGGCACATGGCACTGTGGACTAGGCACCAAAGGGGAGCTAATGCCATAGTTCGACATTCACCCTCAGCCATGTTAGTAAGCATGGTATCCCCTTCTTTCAGTGTAAGTAGCCATGTCGGTATAAGTGGTGAAATGACACCAGAGGATTACTATAGGCATGAGGAGGAGGATGATTTGGAATGTTTAAGCAGTGGTCAGAGTAGCAGTGGCAGTCCATATAGTAATTCTATTATATCAACTCTTGTGCTTAAAAGACAGAAAATAACCACATTTATTGGCTTGTCACTTGTGCACTCACCATCACACATCCAAGGTACGCCATCCATGTCAATTAGCAGAGTAGAACCATTTGGCATGCCACAAGCAAAGCAACAAACAATGCAACCCATGATGCACAGCCTTTTTACACGTAACAGTAAATACCCACCAAATCATGCAGTTGCACCTGAACTCAATGCTGCCATAGCAGAAATGCTGGCAATTAACCTTTTGCCATTTTCCTTTGTGGAGAATGCAGGCTTCTGGCGCTTTGAGGCACATGCATGTCCTAAATGGAAGGTCCCATTCTGGACATACTTTTCCACCCTTGCTGTCCCTGAGTTATATCGTACGGTGACAGAGTCTGTTAGACATGCCATTCAACATTCCGCTTCACCTTACATTCACTTAAGCATGGATATGCGGACAAGTAGCAAAACAGCAGGTAGTTCCTATCTGGGTATTACTGAATAGAGATGTTGCAAAATTGTATTTTGCCTGAGAAATTCCAGTGAAATCAGCAATTTCGGCATGTGAAATATTTAGTGGAAGTTGCCCATTACACAAAATATTTCACTGGGTGCAAAATTTGGAATTTCACTTGCATAATGCGAAATTTCGCCTGCAAAATGCGAAATTTTGCCTGTGAAGGGCAGGAGAAATTTTACCTTCTGCAGGCAAAATTTCACTTTCCATGGGTGAAAATATGCATTACACCGGTGAAATTTCACCTTCTGCAGGTGACATTTCACATTACACAGGTGAAATTCTGAATTTCACTTCCACAAAAAATGTTGCAAAATGGGTGAATTTTGCAAAATATTTTGCTTAACAAAATTTGCCAATTTCACACATCTCCATTAGAACATTGGGTGCAGCTAACAAGGGTTGTCTGTGATGGTGGGATGGGACAGCAATGTAATAAGTCAGACTGTGGTGGTGGTGGCAACCTTCATGGCATTAGACAACATGCTATGCTTGCAATGTGTACTGTAGCAGGGTTGCATACAGGCAAAAACATGCTACACTTGCTACTGACAGAAATTGATGAGTGGCTACACCCTCTGTCCCTAAAAGCTGACTTCATAGCTAGTGATAATGGCTCAAATGTCATGAAATGTATCAGCAGTGGTGGCTTTGTGTGGGTTCCCTGCATGGCCCACTGTTTAAATCTGGTGTTACGGAAGTTTCTGCAGTATGCAGAAATAAAGCAAATGCTGACTGTTGCACACCGTATCTGTGCCCACTTTGCATGGTCTGGAAAGGCCCGTGACCAACTTAGGCAGCTGCAGATTCAAAACAGCCTCCCTCAGCACCACCTGAAGCTTAAAGTTGTCATGAGATGGAACTCGACACTTTAAATGGCAGAGCGATTGTATGAGCAGTACAATGCAATCTCAGAGTACCTATTTATGCACAATAGCCATGACAGTTCAGGGGCCTCAGTGTCTATGACAAGTGAACAATGGTGACTCATGGACTCAGTAATAATAATTTTGAGGCCATTTGAACATGCCACACAGGCAGTAAGTGGTGACACTATAATTGTTAGTCAAGCCATTCCACTTCTCCTGGTGCTGAGGCAGACTTTGCTGAATCTGCAGCCTAGCTTTGATGTTGCCAGAGATAGGTCAAGCTGTGCATTAGTGAAGCATATGAATACTATATTAGACAACCATCGACAGATTGGCACTATTCAGCAATCTCCCGAATTTGGAATAGCCACAATGCTGGACCCATGCTACAAATGTGGCGGGGCATCCATACTTGAGGGAGGCAAGATCAGGTTCAAAATCTGACTGAACAGCTGGTCTAATTGGTTCATGGAGCACAGGAGTCATGTGCAAAGTTATACAAATCACAGCATAATAAGGCTGAAGTCACTGTGGACTGAGTGCATCCAGTAAGGTGGCTGAGGAGCAAGTGGTGGTATCAGCAAAACAGTTGTCCATTAATCCACTTTGAGGTGCCTTGTCTCAAGTCAGAATTGGTGACCTAGATGAATCTTGTGAACAGGTGAATGATTCATCAGGAATGCATGCATCACAGAACACAGTTGAGGCCTATCTGGCAGAAAACAGGCATCTGACAATAATGGACAATCCTTTTGTGTACTGGAGTGGCAAAGTGAATGAATGGCCAGTGCTGACATCAGTAGCACTGAGGTACCTGACCTTCCCACCCTCCAGTGTAAGTGTGGAGAGGGTATTTAGTTCTGCAGGGGCCGTAGTGCATGACCGTTGTACTAACGTGACCGTTGTACTAACTTATGGATCCATGACAGGAGTTCGACAGACATTCTGTCGAATGCCCTGTTAGCGACATCAGCAGGTTGACTGCATTCTGCAGTCAGCTGCCAGTTCGCTATGGAATTCCTTGTTTTCTTCAGGGGGCTTTACCCCCCAAAGTCCCCATGCAGGGGGCTGCACCCCCCACACCACCACCCACTTAAAGATTCTCAACTCCAGTTGGAGCTGATCGGGGGGGTGCAGGACCCCCGACAGGCATCACTGGTTTCCAGTGGGTCTCCCACTGTGGCTAGGTGCTGCAGTCGCTGTGGGGGACCTCGCTGGTGAAATGTCGCTGCGAGGGGGGTAAATGCTAACTTATCTCCTACAAATGTCAGCATGCTGGCATTTATCAAAATGAATGAAGGTCACATACCAAGCAGGATAAGCACATCTCTGTACCCAGTCAAGATGCTGGTGGTGCTGCTGATGGTGGCGAAGTTGACCATCCTGGTGTAAGCATCAAATGCTGTGCCACTGATGTTGATGATACGGTCATGGAAAAAGAATTTCCAACTGGTACAACTCCGGGCTTGAGGACTGCGAGGGCTGCTTCCTCCTTGATAAAGATGTATAGGATGTTGGAGGTAGGGCATAAGGTCAAAATTACCGGGGTGAACGCTGTCTCATTGCCGTAATGTTACTGGTTTTCGGAATAACAAAACAGCAAACAGTGGCCTTCACTGTCATATGACAATTGACAATTAATGACATGTCATTATATTTGTAATTCCCCTTTCTTTATTTTGTGAGTATAGTTCACAGAATGTGTGCAGTCATTATTACCTGCAGTCCACCCTGCATCTTGAGACTGAGAGAGACATTGTACCTGTGCCCTAGCTATAAACACTCAGCCAGCCACAGCCACCCTGCTTCTTGAAAGTGACAGAGAGACATTGTACCTGTGCCCAAGCTATGAACCCTCAGCCAACCACAGCCACCCTACTTCTTGGAAGTGACACAGAAACATTCTACCTGTTCCCAAGCTATGAATCTGCAGCCAGCCACAGCCACATGGCTTCTTGTCATTGACACTAAGTATGTACCAATGTCATATACTGTGGTTTTGAGTTGAACTGTGGTGTCAATCATTCCTATACCTGGTTAAAGATGCCACTGTCAACAAATGCAGGCAACTGACTTTCATTCTGTTTTCACAGGTTACAGACTGTGTAAACTGGCAGTACTACAGTAGTCCTACTGCCTAAGGGATAACATCGACAGGTATGTATCAGTGTTATTTCCCATTTCATTTAAGATTGAACTTTTTGTGGTGCCAGTGTAAAGCATTCACCAAGGGTGACATACAGAATACAGGACACAAAATATATTGGTTATTCACAGATGTAATATGCATACTTCACTATGCAACAGTTGTAAAATGTGTTATCTTGGTCCTGAAAACACGTGATGTAATGTAACTTAAAACAGTGGTCCAGTGCGTGTCATTCACTAAATGTGCAACATTTTGTACATGGTTTACTACATTCATAATAGCTTGGTATGTTCAGCTTGATAAGGGGTTATTACTATACTAATAGCTTGATATTTCAAGCTGGATAAAGTGTTTACTAATAGGTTGCTATTTCAAGCAGGATATAACAGAGGACTGGAACATCCATGCTGGGAAGTGAATGTGGTGGAAAAAACAAACCCCATATAATTTCTTCTTCATCTATTTTCAGGTAACATTGAGGTGCTGTGGACTGCCGTGGGTGGTATTTTCCAATCTGAGGAAGTACAACAGTTATGAAGATAAGCTGAAGATGTGTAAAGATGAAAAAAACACTAAAGAACCTTTTTTTTCAAATGATGCCCCCCCAAAATGCTTACTTTTCATGGGTTGGCAGTTTCCGTGCAGTCAAAGTCAGCAGCCATCTGAAACTTGTGTGCCTATGACCTGAGAAAAAAAAAGAAATCACAAATGATTGTCTTTCAGTTAACCACAGCACTAACCCCAAAGAAAATGTTAATTTTGCAGTACCACATTAGGTGTCAGACTAGTAACATATGGGTTGCATGTTGCTGTGAACTGATCATCATGCCCACCATGGTAAAGTGTGATGATTCCCTGAAAAGGAACAACCTGACAGACTGCTTGCAATACAGAACAAGATTATATAGGAATTAAATGGCTGTCTCTATACCAAAATTTATTTATTTATTTAAAATTGGTGACTTGGAAAGGCACACTGAGCCGAGGCACATTTCCAGGTGTGACCCGGGTACAGGTGTACACACAGGTGATTATAATGAAATTACAATGGCATGAACAATAACTAACCATTGTGGTATGAAGGCACATACAAAGGGCAGTGTGTATTGGTGATGTAGCAGGTGTCAACACACGCAATGCACTCACTTGGGACACAACAATACATTTAGGGCATTTTAATGTTCATCTGAACTTTTAATTCAGTTACAATAGCAAGAGAGCATCAGCAGCAAGTGAGGCAGAAGGCAATGCTCTCACTTAACACACTGTGATGAATTTTGGGCATTTTATTTTTTATCTGGGCTTTTCATGAAATTAAAACAGTGTGACAAATGCACCAGCAGCAGCAAGTGACGTCACAAGGCAATGTTCTTGCTTAACGCACTGTGACACATTTCTGGCATTTTATTTTTCTTCTGGACTTTTCATGAAATTAAAACAGCTGGAAAAAAACAGCAGCAGCATGAAATTAAAACAGTGAGGCATTCACATATAAGATTGCACATTTGTGGGGTACACACACTACCCCAAACTGAGGCTGTGCAGAACAATCTAGAGCCCATGTGACCTGAAATCCCATGAATTGTGATTATTGCGCTGGTGCTTTAACTTAATATTCAGAAAAGTAATAAGTATTTTTGTAGTTGTTACTTAATTTACTTTATTTGTTACATGACTGATGGTCGGCAAAATGGTAGACTCTGCGCGCTTTCATTACAGGTAGAGATGGGTGAAGTGGCCTCAATTCACTTTGTGGAGTTATTCACTGAGTGTTCCACTACACGAAATGCGGTACTTTGCGTTATAATGGGTGATGCGAAGTTCATTGAAGACAAAGACTTCGCATTACTCCACCTTCCCAAACCACTACTCCATCAAATCTTAAGGTGAAGTACATTGAGAACAGTGTTCTTCACCTCACTTCACTTTGTTTTAAGGCTCCAAAGGCAAATTTTGCAATGATTCATGGGATTTCAGGTCACATGGGCATTAGATTGTTCTGCACAGCCTTAGTTCGGGGTAGTGTGTGTGGGAAACTGTAGGAGACAGTCTGCTCTGAGAGCTCTCTGTGATTAAAACCTTCTAAAAGCTGTTAAAAAAGTCTTTTTGAGTCATTTTGTTTGCTGAAACTTCAGTTCCTCAAGTGTAGGAAACCCTCCTGTGCTCATATTATTGAGTGTTTATTGTTTGTGTGTGGATTTTGAATGTTAATGTAAAACATTCAGTCTGTGTACTGAGAGACAGTGGAAGTGTGCTTTGAGGGAGGGGCGTATCTGGTGTAGGTAGATTGAAGTTGGAGAAATAGGGAGTTCTTTGTTTTTTGGCTATATTTTTCTTGCATAACTGACTGTGTTATTGTACACACAGTAATATTTTCAGTAACTGTTAACATTTTTCTTCTGATTGTGTGTGTTGTGATCTGGAGGGACCTGCTGCGGCATCGAGGTTGCGTAAAATATGTTGTATATTACTGAAGTTTTAAATTTGGTATGCATTACCTTTAGACAAATTCTGTGTGTGTGTGTGAGTGTATGTGTGATGGATGATATGGCATCAAATAATAAACCTTTTATTGTGCCACAGTGTAATTGCAGGCACAGCAGTGTGAACCTGCAATCCACTGCGGCTGCGTGATTTTGTACTGCCATGCAATTGTGATATCTTTTCTTGGTTTTGCACTGCAGTTATCTGCAGTCAGTGCCCCCCACCGGCAAAAGGTATTCTTTTCCAGATTGGATTGTTTGTGACTTGAGAACACCACTGGTTAGTTAAGGTGTTGAATTTGTTGTGACTTTGCGTCTGTATCTGTTGTTGAAGCCACAGTTGTTTTTGGCTTCACATCCAGCATCACCCCCGACCCCCATCCAGAGTGAACGTTCCAAAATCTGAATTCATTTAGAATATCCATGTTGATCCCCCAAAATGCCCTCAAAGAGACATGCAAGCAAAGCTGTTTCTCACCAAGGTACTGCTGCCAGTGGTAAGATTGTCTGTGGGCAAGGTAGTAGTACGCAGTCACAGAAGTGCATTGCTGATGTGAGAAAAGATATTTCTCCTTCAATGTTTTTTACAGCGCAGTCAGTAGCTTCACTCATAGTTGAAGGAGATGATGTTGTCCCAGCTGGTGGTGTTAGTGCAGTTTCTGGTGGTGGTATGAGTATTGCTGCCTCAAGTTTCAGTTCTGACCGGTTTACTGTGTCCAAAAATATAGTGGAGTGTGAAGCAGTGGCAGTGAGTGACAGTGTAGATGATGTCATACTCCCTAGTAACATCCCAGTAACTGAACATGAGGATTCTGATCATCATGCCAACGATAGCACACAAAGTGATATTTCTTCCAAAGAGGTTCAGGTCATGCATTTGCCATGTACTGATTCACAATGTGGTGAAAAAAATGTGGGTGATGGTGGTGTTGATGATAATGATGTTGCTGTGGTTGCAACATGCAGTCCATATGCCAGCATCCAAGCAGAAAATATGGATGATGTTGATGAATATGATGATGATGTCAGTGACTCCTGCTAGGAACTGGAGAAAAAGAAACTCAAGGTGGCTGTGTCTGGATCTGTTTGCATTTCCTCTCCTCGTGTAAAAAGTTGTGATTTACCAGTTTCAGTTGATGATAGTGACCCAGTAAAAATGATAGGTAGTCCTGGTGGTCAGTTGTAGTCCAAGTGTGTCCTGCCTGAAAAATCATGTAGCACACCCCCCACTTCATGGCTTAAAAAAATGGAGTCCAATAAGCAACATCAGGGGAGACATGTTAAAAGTAGAGCATCAAAATCCCTTGCTTGGGACTTTTTTTTGGAAGATGCAAATGATGAGTCAGTTGCAATCTGCCAGGTTTGCCAGGTGCGTGTAAATTGAGGTAAAAAGGGGAGCCATCTGGGCACAGGGGGACAGCATACACATCTTAAGAATAGGCACATGGCACTGTGGACTCAGCACAAGATGGCAGCTAATACCTGTACCACAGTGGGGCGTTCACCCTCGTCATCAACCATAATGAGCATGTTATCCCCTTCCATGACTGTAGCATCAAGTAGAAAATTAAATGCTTGAGGTAGTGATGAAATAACAGCAGAGGATTACTACAGCCATGATGAGATGGAAGAGCAGAATGATTTTGAAGTCTTGTCCAGTGGTGGTGAGAGTAGCAGTTTTGGTGGTGGTGATGGTCAATGCAGTATGTCTAGTGCAAGTGGTACATTAGCCCCGTTAGTAAATCTGGGAAAATAACTGCATTTCTGGGTTTGTCAACACCTGTGCAACCGTCTTCATCACATGTCCACACTCCACCCCCTGCCATTCGCAGAGCAGAACCATTTGTCATCACACTCCATGTAAAATGTTTAAGTCATCCCACATTACAGAATGTTATTGCACATAAGCTGAAGTACCCACCCAATCACACAGTGTCATATGAACTTAATGCTGCCGTAGCTGAAATGCTGGCCATTGATATTTTGCCCTTCTCCTTTGTGGAGAATTCTGGGTTCCTGTGGTTAACTGCATGTGCTTGTCCAAAATGGAAAGTCCCATCCAGGACAAACTTTTTACCCTTGCTGTCCCCGAGTTGCACTGTACTGTGTCTGACTCAGTAAGACATGTCCATCAACATTCCTCCTCTCCATTCATCCATTTAAGTATGGATATGTGGACAAGTGACAAAACACCAGAAAGTTCATATTTGTGTATAACTGCGCACTGGGCACAGGAGCTGGGGGTTGTTTGTGCTACTGGTAGTGTGAATAATCAGTGTAGTAAGGTGGAGTGTCATGGTAGCAATCTTCCAGAAATTCAACAACATGCAACGATTGCTGTGCACAATGTGACCTGTTCGCACACTGGTGAAACATGTTGGACGTGGTACTGACTGAAACTGACAAGTGGCTGAACACCCTGTCCCTGAGAGCTGGGTTCACAGCAAGTGACAATGGATCAAATATGGTGAAATGCATCACGAATGGTGGCTTTTTTCTGGTTCCATGAATTGCCCACTGTTTAAATCTTGTGGTGCAGGAGTTTCTGAAGCACCCTGATGTAAAAGAAATGCTGACAGTTGCATGCCGTATCTGTTCTAACTTTTCACGCTCTGCAAAGGCCCATGACCAACTTCGGTAGTTGTAGATCCGAAACAGCCTCCTGCAGCCCTGCTTGAAGCTGGAAGTTGTCACCCGGTGGAACTCCATATTATACTGCACATGGCAGAGAGGTTGCATGAACAGTACAAAGCCATCTCAGAATATCTCGTCATGCACACTAGCTGTGACAATTCTGGGGCCTCTATGTCTACGATGATTGAACAGTGGCACCTCATGGACTCTGTAATAAGAATCTTGAGGCCTTTTGAACATGCCACACAGCAAGTGAGTGGTAAGTCGGTATCCATCAGCCAATCAATTCTACTGCTGTGGGTGCTGAGGCAGACATTGGTGAATGTGCAGCATAGCCTTGATGTTGCTGGAGTCTGTGCAAGCAGTGTGTTGCTAAAACACATGCTGACAGTATTCGACCAGAATCATCACATCTTGAGCATTCAGCATAATGACAACTTTGCAATAGCAACAATGCTGGACCCACGATACAAATGTGGAATTGCCTCAGTACTGGAGGGTGGGCCTGAACAGGTAAAAAATGTTAGTGGGCAGCTAGTGTGCTTGGTTCATGGGCACAGAAGTCACATGCCAAGGTCAGGAAACCTGAGCAGCATAATCAGTCTGAAAGAGAACCTGGAGGAGTAGTATCATGCATATCCTGTAAGGGGAAGAGGACTGTAGTTCCAGGTGGTCTGTCATCAAAAGTGGCTGGAATTAACCATCTTTGGGAGGTTTTACCCCAAGTGGGGATTTGTGACATAAATGATTCCAGAGAAGCAGAGGATGCATCACCCACTGGACTTAGAGCAGCACAGCGAATTGTTTAGTCATTTGTGTCTGAAAATAGACATTTGTCAATCACTGATGATTCCCTTTTATACTGGAGTGGAAATGTCAGTGAATGGCCAGAATTAACCACTGTGGCACTGAAGTACCTGACATGCCCACCCTCCAGTGTGAGTGTCGAGAGGGTATTCAGCTCAGCAGGTGAAATAGCTCAGAATCATTGTACAAACCTCTCTCCTGCAAATGTCAGTTTGCTGACATTCATAAAAATGAATGAGAGGCACATACCAGCTCAGACTGCAACCTCAGTATTTGTACCCCAGCATACTCATGGTTTTGCTGATGTTGAAGAAAGGGACCATCCTGGTGGCAGTGATAGCATGACGTAGATGATAACATCATGGAGAAAGAATTTCCCCATGGTCTGAATTCAGACATAGAAGACTGCGAGGGCAGCTTTCTTTCTGAGGATGATGATGAATGATGATGAAGTTAATGTTGGCAGGTTTTAACCTAAGTAGTTAAAAGGCCGTCACATGTCTTGTATGATACATGTTCTCTTTTTCATAAAGTTAAATCACTGTCCCACTCATACTGACTCAAATTCCATGTCACATCATCACATTTCTAAAACATCACTAAAAATACCACCAACAGCTTAATCTGGTTCAAGGTCAGTTGACATTCATCTATATCCCCCTCCCCGGGTCGTGCCTGAAAATAGACAGGATTTGTCTAGTGCACTTACCTGGTCAACAAAAACTAAATAAATAAATAAATAACATTTTTAACACAGACCACAGTATATCCTGGCCCCCTGAACTACCACCACCATAAGACTGCTGTTCTCCATTGCCACCATAAGGAATGTGACCGTGTGTCCCCCAGACTACCACCACCATAAAACTGCTGTTCTCCACTGTCACCACCACCAGATGCAAGAAGATGTGAGAGGGAATATCATCATGGGCCGCAGCTATGACCACCAGCACCCACCACCAGTGTCATTCTGACAATGTTTTTCCATTACATTGACCATGCCAATGCAGAGGGAGTTAAACAGGAGACCACATCCATCAGCCACAGGCACAAGACTTCTTATTATTAAAACTATAAAGTGAGTATGTGTACTAATGTTTTTTATGCAATTCTATTTTTATGCTTCCTTTCACTGTGTGTTTTGCTTTCTGTTGCTTTTCTGAGCTGCAATGGTCAGACACATATGGTCAATTTATTTTGTTTTTTGACAGGTTAACAACAAATGACTCTCCTTCATTGAAAGTCTGTATCAATGGTAGAGCAGCAGTACTGTCTACAAGATCCTGTGGAATATCCATTTCCAATCAATACTGGTAAGTATATCAATTTTATTTCATCTGTTCCTTTTTTTTTCACAAGAGTGCAACAAATCTGATTGAGGATTCATAAACTAGGCGACATGTACGTCACAAAAATATTTCTGCAACATATCATGCAGTGTATTTCAAATTTGCAGCTGTGCAGCCATGACAATGTTGAAAAAGATGGACCCAGGTTGTGTTTCTTGACAAGATGTGGTTTTGAAATGTAACTTGGGTTGAGATGCAGGGACAGTGACACAGTATATTTGTTACACAGCCTGGTACTAAATAAAGTTGTGATCTGATGATTGCAGTGGGACAGCTTGCTATCTGTGTTAATCCAGATACCCATGGAACAGCCATAGCTTAAACATAATGTCTTACTGCTGCAATCAAGTTGTAATAAGTCCTTCATTTCATTTTTTAGGAAACTTCCAGATGCATTGATGTGTCATAGTTGCCTTATCCAAAGAAGTTCTTCAACATCAGCCCCCCAGCCTGGGGCAGACATGCAGCATGCAGAAGTCATTTCAATCGATGACCATGACCATCATTACCAGACTGGAGAAGGATGCAGATAAAATCTGTGAAGAAGTAACCAAATAATAAACCATCAATGAGACCTACTTGTAAATATGCCCCCCCCAAAAAAATACTTACCTTCATTGGCTTGACAGTAGTCCATTTCCAACTTAAATGCCAACATTTCTCAAGCACTGGAATCTGCACACCAACAGCAACAGTATGTGACCTGTGATATAAAACAATACAATGAGTACAAGTCTATATATGTCAACCCCCACCTAGAATATATATATATCAACTCACCAAGGCTACTATTAGTGTACACACAAAGGGCACCCTTCCACCTGATTGAGGTGATCACATCACATTCGAGGGAATTGCAGCACACTTTGGACCAGCAACAGTTCTCCCACAGTCATCATTTCTGACAGAACACTGAATGGATTCATATCATGTTATCCCTCCTTCACAAGGTTTGGCAAGACAATGTGCATCATGACATCATCATCACAGAGTATGTAAACTTTCTGGACACAAGACAGATGCATTTTGGGGATGCAGAAAAATTCTGGGAACTCTGTGTGACCACTGCACACATGAGTGACTGTGCAATACATTCTGGGGGACTTTGCATGTGGTGTAAGGCTCCCATTTCACTTCTTCAACACTTGGGAATTTTCTGGACATAAGACAGATGCATTTTGGGTATACAGAACAATTCTTGTGACTCTGTGTGACCACTGCGTGCATGAGTGACTGCGCAAAACATTCTGGGGGAATTTGCATGTGGTGTAATGCTCCCATTTCACTTCCTCAGCACTTGGGAATTTTCTGGACACAAGACAGATGCATTTTATGTGTTGTGATTGTGAGAACATAAGGTCATACTTAAATTATAAATTAAAGCAGCAGTGCAACAATGTGGTGAAAATTTTGACCTATACTTTTCATGCTATTTTACATTTCCAGCCACTAGTTACTTCCTGACTTGTATGATACTCTTCTTTTCACAATTTGTGTCTGCTTTAGTACTTTTTCTCATGTCTGAAAAAAAAGGAGCACGCCTTTTAATATGGCTCTAACCAGGTTTTCATCACTATTTGCAGTTGTTTTTGAATAAATATTGTTCTGTGAAATCATAAAACACTGTCTGCTGCATAATTGTTAAATTTACAACAGAAGTAATACATAACAACTGGTGGAGAAAAACAACTGAAAATACCGACGATGACCTGGTCTGCACCGTATTAAAAGGAGTGCTCCTTTTATTATTTCAGATATGAAAAAAGTACTAAAGCAGACTTAAATATGAGAAAAAATGGTATCATACAAGTCAGGAGGTAAGTAAAGTGGTAATGTAAAATAGCATAAAAAAGTATAGGTCAAAATTTTCACCAGATTGTTGCACTGCTGCTTTA
The DNA here is from genome assembly GCA_016271365.2 of Neoceratodus forsteri. Classification (NCBI taxonomy): domain Eukaryota; kingdom Metazoa; phylum Chordata; order Ceratodontiformes; family Ceratodontidae; genus Neoceratodus; species Neoceratodus forsteri. The sequence continues at coordinate 1,323,163,842 of CM028132.1, forward strand.
ATGTCTATTTCAAAAAAGTAATATTTCTGGAGCCTCAGTAATGTTTACTTTGTGTCAGGACTCATGATTTGAAGTATTTCGCAAAATGCATGACTGAGCAGTGCAAGAATGTTGTGCTAAACTGCATGTGTGCCGTCAGTGTTCATTCCTGTGTGTGCAGACATTATCCAGCTTCATGCAAACATATATATGGTGTGACTTGTTGCAGTATGTCAAGAATAAAGATAAGAAAGAATATATGATGTTTAGTTTATTTGTACCATCAGCATCAGCGGAGAAAGTGATATGATATTTTTTCAGAGGTATCGGGTCACTGTGCACCTCAGTCACTCACGGTGCACACATGACTTTGCAGAGATCATAACACAGAAAACACATGCGCTCCTAAAATTCATGTGTGCAGTATCTGACTAAAGTGCACTCTGGCCAGACAGTTCTGAAAAAATATCCTATCACTTAGTCCGCTGATGATGATGATGACAATAAAATATATTTTATTGTTATCGCTGTTCTTTATACCATAAACACTGCAACAAGTCAGCAATATATATTTTCAAGAAGCTGCACAATGTCTGATGTCCACACACACACACACACACACACACACACACACACAGGAAACAACACTGACTGCACACATGCAATTTAGCACATCATACTTGCACTGCTCACACCAGCTGTTCCACAACCACTCCACAACAGAAAGTAAACATTACTGAGGCACTAGATTTTAATAGCAGGGCAATAAGGAGCATGTATGTCTGTATGTGTATGTATATATTTAAAGGGAAGTAGTCAGCAACAGGAGGTCCTGCCCCCTGCAAGGCTTACCTTTTAAGTATGTTGCAGTGTTTTTCTCACACCGCAACATACTTTATTTTAATAAAGAAAAGCCAGTGACCTGAAAGTATGGTGGACACTATGGGGACTCCATTATGTGTAAAGGAAAGGTACGGTGGAGACGCACCATGTGCTGCAATACTTTTGTACTGAAGTGCATGGTGCATCGCGGTTGCACCTTTACACATAATGGAGCCCCCATAGCATCCACCATACTTCTGGGTCACTGACTTTTCTTTATTAAAATAAAGTATGTTGTGGCCCGAGAAAAATGCTGCAAAATACTTAAAAGGCTTAACTGGAGGGTAAGCCTTGCGGGGGGTGGGACCTCCTGTTGCTGACTGCTTCCCTTTAAACTAATATTGTGGCCTTCCCTCTGTCTGCTATTAAACATAAACAAAACACAAAACACTACAGCAGTGGGGGGGTGTGCTGAAAAAGAAAGCTAATGAGGGATCCTTTGATGTTCCAACAGCAAATGGAGCATCGACACAATCTGCAGCTGATGTTGCTCAATCTTCTCCACCTGCTGCTGGACAGCACCCACCATCTCATTATTTTCCTCCACTGCAGCCAACAAAAGTGTTATCTGCCTGAGTTGCAGGCATTGTGAGGTCCACTGATGTGGGAGGGGCCAGGTATTGGTGGTGGTGAGGGTGGTGCTGGTGGCAGTGGTGAGAGTAATGGTGGAGCAGCAGTTGCTGTGGCACTCCTCCTGCTGTGATGATACACAACAGCAGCATCCACTGCCACTGCCACAGAAAGGCCAGCAGGTGGAAGCCTGGCCCGTTCAGTGGCAGCCTGCCACTCCACCTTGTGGTGGTTCAGCATATGTGTACGCTGGCCCCCAGTCCCCAGATGTGTCCCCTGGGGACCACGGTGCACCTGCACACCACAAAGCAGACACACTACAAGGCTGCTGTCCCCCACAACACAGTTGAAAAACTGCCAAACTGGGGAGCTGCAGGGGGGACCAGGCACAGGAGGGGCAGATGTAGTGCCGGCAGCATGGTCACACACCTGGAGCTCCACCTGCTGCTGTGGAGGTGGTGCTGCTGGAGCTTCTGCAGCTGCTACTGGTGGTGGTGGCAGACTTGGTGGATGTGGTGGTGACACTGGTGGTGCTGCTGCTTCCAAGGGGGCAGAACCGAAGAGTCTAGAGTGGTCCAACTCCACCTGGCTACAACCCCCATGCGTGTGCACTCCCCTCCGGCCACGGGCCACATACTGTCCATGGTCCATCGCACAAAAAAACACTCTTTCCCTCTCTGACACATCAAGCGAATTCACACACACTCACACACAGGCACACACACAGTCTCACACACACAAAACAAAACTTATAAAACAAAGAAATCAGCCACCAAAAAGAACTAACAAAACAGTAAAAAAAAAAAAGCTAAAGAATTAGTTTTTAAAAAAGCTATTGTATTTTTGCAATTTGATCAAGAAAGAAACTAATAATGAACTCTCCTCTCCTCTCCAAAATGCTTCCTTCTTCTACCTCTGCAAAGGAGAATGTGAAAGTATCTGCTTGTATGACTCACTTCCTTCCTGCCTGTCTAAAGCATGTGACTTACAGTACTGTAAGCCATGTGATGTGTGTAGGGGGCTGCCTAAAGTGCCTATATTGTTATCTTTCCACCTTACTTCTAGTTAAGGCAGAATAACAACGCAAAGTCATAATTACAAAATGAAGTGAACACTTTTCAATGGCTACTTCATGTAGCATTATGATAACGCGAAGTGGCCACTTTGCGTTCACTTCGAAGGTGGAATTTAGTTTCGCTGCATCTCTAATTACAGGTGAAACTGTAGTGCCACTATGCGCACTGCAATAAAAGTGTCTTGAACATGGCATTTTGGAGCCACAATATTTAATTAAATGAAAGCATGCACTGTCTACAAAGTTGGTGACCACATGACTCGTTACATAAAATAAGGTAATGAGTAAGAACAAAAAACGTTCTATTTCTGAAAGCATAACGGTGTGGGCGGGACATTTGGGGGAGGTGGGGATCAGATTTACCATTATGAGGGTCAAGAAATACAAGATTAACAAAATTAACATCACACAGAAAATATTAACTGAACATAAATTTCATACTTAGTATGAAAGAAAAATAAATATGGCTTAAGAAACTAAAATCAGAAAATAGTTTTTTGATGGGGAAATTTCTTTCTGGACCCTAATAATGGTAAGTCCGATTCACCACCTCCCCCAAATGTTCAACCCCCCATGCCATTATGCTTTCCGCAGTACCATTTTTTTTTGTCCTTACTCATCATTACTTTATTTTATGTAATAAGTCATGCAGTCGCTAACTGTGAGGACACTGCATGCTTTCATTTCAGTTGAAATTGTGCCACTGAAAAGCCGTCTTCAAGACACTTTTATTGCAGCGTGCGTAATGGCATGACAGTTTCACCTGTACTGAAAGCATGCATAGTCCACCGTTTTGCCAACTATCAGTCATGTAAAAAATAATGTAAATTAAGTAACAACTTTTAAAAACAACAAAGAAAACATTAACTGAACATGTATTTCATACTTGGTGTGAAGCAAAAGAAATATTTTAAGAAAAGAATTAAAAGCAGAGGAGACGTTTTGGGGGGTGAAATTATAAGTCAGAGAAATTTTTTAAGGGGCCTGTGGGGGCTCTTGTTGACCACCACCACCACCACCACTGATATTCCACAGAAAGCTTAGAATCCCTTCATTCTGCCCCTTGATGTGACTGAGCTGCTGCACGGCCACCTCCACCACAGTTTTCACCGCCTCTACCTCGGCACACAGCACAGCCTGGTCTGCCTGGGTCACAGGATGAGGTGATGGGTCTTTCTCATTGGCAGCTGTGGGAACTGTCACCTCTGGAGAGTCAGTTTCCCATCTCAGCTGATGACATGCAGGTGGACGATGTTCATCTGCCACAGCTGCAGGAGTAGCTGCTACCTCCTGCAGCTTAGCATCCCACTCAGTAGGGTGGTGAAAAACCATGTGAGTTCTCTGACCACCAGTGCCTAGGTGCCCACCCTTGCACCCCTGGTAGACCAGCACATTGCAGATTTTGCAGCACACCGCAGTGGGGCCCCCAGAGAGGCTGCTAAAAAATTCCCAAACGGGAGAGCTCCAAGCACAGCCTGGTACAGGCAGTGGGGGGGGCACCAGATGATGCCTGCTGTGCTGCTGGTGGTGGGGGGGTAACAACAAGCTGCTGTGGTTGCTTCTGCTGCTCCTCCTGCTGCTGCTGGAGGACTACTGCTGCAGGACTGGATGTGGCTGAAGTGGAGGTCCAAAAACTAGACCGGTTTAATTAAACTGGGTGGCCAAGACCACTCCACATTCATGGCCCTCACTGACCACCACTTTACCCACCACAATCCATAAAGAAATTAAACTTCTAACACAAACAACAACAAAAAAAAATACTAGTACAAGTACTAGTCAAATAAGTACACTAACTAAAAGTAAATAACCAAAAATAAAAACTTTTTTAACAAAAAAAATTTTTTTTAGTTAACTAAAACTTCCTGCACTACTCTAATAACTGAATAACAAAAGGTTTAAACACTGAAATATCACAAGCGAACAACTTTGAACAAGTAGCTAAACAGCACAATACAGATATGCTACAACAGCTCTTTCTGCAAGAGAAAGTGAAAGTAAAACACTGACTTCCTGCCTATTTAACTACCTCCCTGAATCATGTGACCCACAGAGCTGCAGAGACAGTCAGGCATGTGATCAAATGGCCTGTTTCTTAATGACTTTGCCTTATCAAAATGGAACTTGAAGAGAACACGAAGTGGACAACCCAAAGTAAGATGAATTTCGAGTTTTTAATGGACATTTCACGTAGCGCTACACGAATTCGAAGTGGACCTCTTCCTATTAAAAAAAACATGAAAGTTATCAAACTCCACTGGCAAAGTTTAAACTCTGCCAACAGAGTTTTCAAACTCTGCCAGTTTGCAGAGTTTTTTGGGGGCAAAGTTGTGCTTTGCCCCCCCCCCCAATCAACTCTACTAAGTTTGAAAAATCTGCAGATCTTTTGCACTTATCTATCTAGCACAAGTGGCTTACAGGACACTCTAATCAACCATATTCAAACTGAAGTCTTTCATTACTACCACTTTGCTTTGTCTGCTGCCATCTTTATCATGTTACCCAACTCTCTGTCCTCGTCTTCATCCTGACTAGGTGGCCTGTAAACTACACCCACATATGGGATAGGCTCCAGGATCATAGTGATTCTAAAGCAATGCTTGGCAGTGCCAGCTGCAGTAATCTTTTGGGAGTCTGCAGAACAGGTATGTGCTAGATGACTGTAAGGTGGCCATTTTTGTCCAAGAAGGGGGATGGGCACACAGGGTAACTACTGGCTGTTCGGTCTGATATAAGTGCAGGGCACATTCTTGGATGCCATTAAAAAGGACAGACTTAGAGAGCACTTGTTGAGGCACAGATCATGCTGAACTAACCTGATCACCTGGTGATGTCCAGAAAGTTAAACAGGGGCAGGGTCATAGACATGTTCTATCTGGGTATTAGCAAGGCCTTCAGTACTGTGGCACATGACACACTTCTGGGAAAAATAAACCATTGTGATCAAGGACTCTGGTTTCCCATTTTTCATGGAAAAATTGGGAAAAATCATGGAATCCAGACTGGTTAGAGGATTTTGAGTTCTTCCACTGGTGTCACACAGATATCACAGGTCACTCCATAGAATTTCAAATATTTCTGCCTCTTAAAATGGACGCTGTTTTGCTGAGCATTCTTTCTGCTCTTCTGCTTATAGAATCAGTAAGGAAACAACCCACACTGCTTCATTGTTACCATCCATACTTCAGTTTAATCACCCAGGCTTCCCTTCAATCATTCAATGAGCTGAGGACTACTCTCATCCTGAATGCACAGTTTTCATTTAGTATGTGCCTAAACTTTTATTATTTGTATTACACTGGCTGACATTAAAAAAAAGAAGATAACTAATGATACACTTGGAAAATTTGACTAGGCAGCTGAGGTGGGGGATTCAGGTTTAATTGCTGCTGCATTTAACCCCTCATTTGATCAACTGATACGACTGCCCACCAACCTGAAAGTAATTTGTTTGAATAGAAAGAGTACATACCTAAATGTTTTTCACCCTAGATGATTTATAACAACAACAAAAAGTATCAGCCTACTCAGGTAGTCATTCTAGGCACCATGGGCAGTGTTATCAGGTTTAAAGTTTAACCGCTCTGCATACAACTCATTTATAAGCTGATGCAAGTGCTCTCCATCGGGACAGTAAAGGCTGTGTGTAGAAAAAAGTATGTGCCTAAGCTATTTTTACGCTACGTGATTCAAATCCAAAAATGCTTAGTATCAGCACACTTGGAGAATCATCAGGGGGGTTCAGTTGGGTGTCCTTAATTGCATTCATTTAAATGTCAATCAATCAATCACTTTATTTAACCAGGCATAAACACCATTAAGCAAGTTCATTTTCAAGGTGGTCCTGGGCATTAATACAAAACAGTACACTTCATAAGATTACAATTATGGTGGACGGTGGAAAAAAAAAAAAAAACATTGTGAAGGTGCCGGTCAATATGGGCCTATACATACCGGTCAACATAATTAATATGTAAAGGCACATAATGATAAGCTTTATTGGAATGAGAAGAGACAACAATCCCATATAGTATCCGCTAAGTAAGAGCTCATACCTAAATGATAAAAAATAAGGAGATATTAAGGAATAGGGTAGAAACTGGGGTGAAAGATTAGTCAGCCAAGAGGGAGGCCAGAATAGGTAAAAGGTAGAGAATAGGCAGGGCCATCTCGGAATAAGGGACCTTGGCTTGTAGGTCCTAGGTTTCTGTTGTTAGGAATGTGAGGTGGATGCGATACTTAGGCGTAGGATTTGAGAGTGGCATCCGGGGCTTAGGGGTCATAGACATCTGAAACAGTTGCATGATTCCTTCAGATAATCCATTAATAGAGCTTTAAATGTGAAATGTGTGTCTCTGGGAAGCTGAACTGTTAGACATGATGAGCTACAAGGCTCAAGGGATGCTTGCTGATCTGGGTGACTTTGTGTGGGATCAGCCAACCTGCAGGAGGGTCTTACAATACTATGTGGTCATCCATATCACCAAGGCAGCCAACACGTCCCACTGAGTTATGGTACCCCCAAATCAGCACACAGTGCCTCTGCATCATGCTCTAAACCTCACCAGCCCAGGGCAGGTGAGTCTGGATTGGTTCAGTTCACAAATCAAGATTAGAGATGTTGCAAAGTTTTACTGATTCAGTGAAGTTCTGGAGAAGTTGCAAAATTCACCCTCATAAATTACTTCATGAAGTTCCCACTTCTCAACTTCACCTTTCTTCACCTAAACTTACCTGTAAAGGTGGCAAAATTTAGGTGAAGTTGGGTAAATTTAAGTCAATTCACCTAGAAAAATGGTAATTTCACTATGCAAAAACTTTGCAAAGTCAGCACTTTGCATTTTGTGAATTTCACCAGCTTTGTGGATTAATTCGGGAAGCAAATTTTATACATGTCACCCATCTCTAATCAAGATCTCCTTCTTGTTTGTGTTGTGCACCACCAGTCTCTACCATTTTTTTGCTTTTAATTTTGGGGATGTTGTTTTCAGTTGGGTGGGTGGGTGAGATGGGCTGCTGATGGTGTAAGCACTAGCAGTTCTCCATGCTGCTGATCTTATTTATGTGCCCCTGTATGGGGGGAGGGCTTAGCTTCTGTTTGCCCTTGAATTTGCTGTATGACCTGGATTCTGCTGTTATGCTACCTGCCACTGCATGATGCCAACGTGGGAGGGGTACTGAAATAGCACCCAAGCCGCACTGAGCAATCAGAGGCACACAGCAGGTAGGGTATCATAGGTATCATAGGTATCACAGGTATTGTAAAAGCCAAACAATCCAAGGTCCATATGGAAGCTTGCCTTTACACAAATGGATAACCATGTGCCAGATACCTTATGATACTAGTGGGCAGAGTGCGGCTGCTATGGTTGCTTGTTGTGTTCCCCTAAGTGAGTGGGGGGGCCTTAGCATTTGTCCGCCCTTGAGTTTGCTACATGGCCCAATTGTTGTTGCAACCCTACTTGCCACTGTATGATGCCAGCAGGGATGGGTGGGGAGATGCATGATTTTTCATTAGAAGGTCCTCTACTAATCATGTGTGGAATTTTTTAGGTGGAGGCACTTTATTTCAAAGAAGCCATTTCAGACACTTAAATGTTAGACAGAACCAAACCCAAGGAGGGGTTGCAATATTAATTGCTAAAACAGTCCCTTTTAAATTAGTACATGAATGCTGGGATTCAAATGGGTGCTATATTATTCTCCAAGGTGTCTTAGAATCTTACCCAGTCCTGTTACATTCCATTTACAGACCAAATACCGACTCCCTTCAATTTTTTACTCAGTTACTAACCTTACTTGTCTCAGATCCCCCTAAGTTAAATATTCTGGGAGAAGAGTGGAACTTGGTTCCCCAGACTGATCTGGATAGATCAGATTGCAGGAGACTGGGATTAACTCCAGCTCAAAGGGCCCTGAGAGATCTCATGAAGGGCACTTGGATCATATTTGTCTGGTGTATTTTAAACCCCACAGAATGACAATATACCTATTTTTCCCCTCCACATAGCACAGTTTCCCAGATTGACTATTTTCCTATTAGTTCCTTTGGCCTCCCAGGCATTTTGGATGCCACAATACATGCTAGGATCTTGTCTGACCATTCACCAATCAGTATCTCTTATCTGTTGGGGCATGGGATCAAGCGAGACTCTATATGGCAACTTAATACCCAGCTTTTACAAACCCCTTCACCCCTTACTCATATTCAGGATTTTATTTCCTTTTTCCTAGAGACCAATATGGGTACAGTCGATAGAATATATACCATCTGGGTGGTCCTTAAGTGTGCCCTTCGAGGAAAGTTTATACGTTTGGCAGCAACCCGGACCCGTAAGGCCTGGGACCAACTAGATTCACTGCTCACTGAGATCAGCCACCTGGAACACTCTCTTAACTGCTCTTCCAATCAATCAGACTGGGCTAACCTGCACCGCTTGCAGTCACAGTTTTCTGACCTTATGGCACAGAAGGCCGAGCTCGTCCTACATAGTATTAAATTAAAGTACATAGAATCTGGGGAAAGGACTGGTAAACATTTAGCTCTTAGATTATGGCAAGCAGAAATTGCAAGGTTCATACCCAGTCTGTACCCATCAAGAGATGAAGTGGTAGTCACCTAGTTTAAGGAAATAGCTTCTGTTTTTGGGAGATATTTCCAGGACCTCTATTCGGTGGATACAGCATCCCTTTCTTCTGACTATGCCATTGTGGCATATTTAAATTCTTCCAATTTTCCCTAGCTGCCTCCCTCCACTACTGTATCTCTGGGTACTCGCATAGGATTCGGTGAAGTGCAGCAGGCCATCAAACAATTACCCTTGGATAAGGCTCCTGGGCCAGACGGCCTCTCTAACAATTTATGTAAGTCCTGTCTCTCCCAATTAACCCCTCTGTTGATGGTGTTGATGGATGTTTTCAATGATTGGTTTGAGAAAGGGGTGATGGATACAACATTTTCAGAGGCCCTGATCACTCTCATCCCAAAGCCAGGAAAAGACCCTCTATATCCTGATAATTACCATTCTATTTCATTGTTCAATACCAATGTGAATGTCCTAGCTAAAATCCTAGCTAATCACCTTACTCCAATTATGGAGGAGGTTATTGGCCACGGACAAGTGGGCTTCATCTCGGGGAGGGTATCAGGAGACCATATGAGGAAATTGCTCTGGCTTATTTCACTGTCTGAGGAGTCCAGAAGACTGGTGGCTCTGGGCTCCCTCAATGCAGAAAAAAGCATTTGATTGAGTCTCCTGGGACTTCCTCTTTGCCTCCCTTCAGTATTTTGCTAGTCCCACTGACTATATTAAATGGGTACAAATTTTATACACTTCCCCTACAGCCCTGGTATGGTACAATTGATGTCTCTCTAAACCATTTTCTCTCCAATGTGGCACCCGGCAGGGCTGTCCACTTTCCCCTTTGTTGTTTAACTTCGACCTGGAACCTCTCATCCATAACTAATCAACTCCCCTGTTCTGACAGGTATCCAGGTAGTGGGTAAACACTATACTCTTTCAGCCTATGCTAATGACTTACTACTACATTTGGAAGACCTGCAAGTTAATATCCCTATCCTGTTAGCGGAAATAGGCAACTTCTCTAAAGTACCCTTCTATAAATTAAATCTCTCCAAAACTAAGATTCTCCCCTTGAATAACCAAATTGTCCGAGCTGATTTGAGTGATCTGGGTCTCTCTTGGGAGCCTAACTCACTGACATACCTTGGTATTAAAGTTTCTCGAAGTATTTCTGCCATGGTTAAAGAAAACTTTACCAAACTGATACACACTTTTAAATTGGACCTAGACAGATGGGATACTATTCCTCTTTCCCTCTAGGGGTGGATCAATATTGTCAAAATGAATGTGCTACCCCACATATTGTACCCAATGGGCATGCTGGGTTTCTTCTTTCCCAAAATATGGTTTACTCATTTTCAGAGTATGCTCAATGCATTTTTGTGGAAGATAAAAGGGATTTCAGGGCCTATGGTAAGCTTGCTGCTCCTAAATTACAAGGTGGTCTAGCACTTCCCTCTTTCTTCACCTATTATGGAGCCCAGCATATCAGTAAGTTAGCACTATGGGTGAATAGAGCGGTTCCACAGGGGTCTCATATATATATATATATATATATACACACACTTATAGCTTGAAACAGAAAGATCTATAGCAAACAAATTTCACTGTTCTCTAACTTCCCTTGTCTATTCATCTCCCTCCCAAATTCTCCTGCCTCTAAGGAATACCCCAATTGGATGGTCACTCAAAGCCTTGCACCAAATCCAGGTCCACTTCTCGGTGAACTGGCACAGGTCTCCGTCACTTTCGGATTGGCCACCGCCCTATCCCACCCTCTTTCTGGTCTCCCCTGAGGACGTGTAATCTTTCTACCTTCCTGCTCAATGACAAAGTGATTCCCTTTCCTACCCTCCAACTTCAGCTACAGGTTACCAACAGAGATTTCTTCAAACTTCTACAAGTTAAGAACGCAATCCTCTCCTTTTTGGGATAGAAGCCTTGCCCCCCCTTCACCCAGAGAAAAACTATCCTCAGTCTTTCAAGTAGCTGACCAGTCACATGCAGTCTCTAAAGTATATAAATATTTGTAATCTTTGAACCCCCACCTCTCCTCTGGTATTTGTTACTATTGGACTCAGGAACTGTCCTTTCCTGCCAAAGTGGCTGTCTGGAAGATGGTCTGGCATTCAGTTTATAACTTTTTTAAACAGGATAAGCTCCGGCTGATCCAGTTTACCATTGTGCACAACCTATATAATACTCCAACAAAGTTGAATAAGATAGGTAAGATCCCTTCTCCATTATGCTCCCACTGTGGAGAGGCTCCTGGGACACTACACCATTTTTTCTGGAGCTGCCCTAAGTCCCAAATCTTTTGGAACTCCATCCAGCTGGTGCTCGACCCACTTTTGGGTCTTAAATCTCTATTTACCCTGGAGAGTTGTCTTCTAAATATATTCCCTTCTCGGAGTCCCAGAATAAGGAAAGCCCATCTCACTTTCATAGCTGCCACATTGAAACTGACTATGTTGCAACACTGGATAGAAGACTCCCTTCCCTCAGTGATGAAGTGATACCATGAAACATTGCTTGCAGTCTAACTGGAGAAGCACATAGCCTGCATGTACAATATACCTCAGGCCTTCCAGGCTACCTGGGAACCCCTTTATACCTTGTTATCCCAATGGAACCATAATTTATTACTTTCTCCCCATCAGGTCCCAACATCCCCATCTTTTGATGACTCCTGGCACTGGCACTAGGGTGGGGGGAGGGATGGGTTTTAGGAGGGACGGGGGGATTGTGTGTTTCCTTGTATGTTTGTTTATGTTTTGTATGCATATACTGCCTGCTTTTGTCATTTGACCTTGTCTTGTACCATGGACTGCTTAAAACTTAATAAAGTACAATAAAAAAAAAAGATAGGATCAAACCAAGGGACTCCACCTTGCATCTGGTGGTTCAGCTTAATTCACGTCCAAGCTGTGACAAGCTAAGAGACACAGAAATTTGTAACTTGGGCATGTGGGGTAGGGTGTTGAAGGAAGGGGATTGTAGTTCAGCCAGAACTTTCATCACCACTGAGGGATGGGGGCTACACTGTTGCTTCATCACATCTCAGGGATGTGGGCTGTCGTATTGGTGTTGCCATAACACCTAAGGACTGAGACATTAGTGCTGCTGCTATCACCCCTAAGGGATGGGGGCTATAGTGCTGCTGTTGCTGTCATCACACCTGAGGGATGTGGGTCATAGTGGTGTTGCTGCTGTCACTCTGAGGGATGGGGACCAAAGTTCTGCTGCTGTTACTGTGACACCAGAAGTATTGGGGACATAGTGCTGCTGCTGTAACAGTGGAAGGATTGGGGCAATAGATGTGCTGCTGCTGTCACTCTTGCGGGATCGGGGGCCATAATGTTGCTGCCATGACATCTGAGGGATGTGACCAACAGTGCTGCTGCTGTCATGTCTCAGGGATAGGAGATGTAGTTCTGCCATCACCCCTGAGGGATGAGAGTCATAGTGCTGCTGTCACACATGAGGGTTGGGGGCCATGGTGCTGTTTCTACAGTCACCACTGAGGGATGGGGGTCATAGTGCTGTTGCTGCTGTCATACCTGAGGGTTGGAGGCAGTAGTGCTGCTGCTGTTGCCATCACACCTGAGGGACAGGTGCCATAGTGCTGCTGCTGTTATCACACCTAAGGGATGGGGACCACAGTGCTTCTGTAACTATCACCCCTAAGAGATGTGGCCATACTGCTGCTGGCGCCACCTCCAAGGGATAGTTGGCTATAATGTTAATGCCATCACACCTGATGGATGGGGGGGATAGTTTTCTTTCCATCACCCCTGAAGGATGAGTGTTGTAGTGCTGCTGCCATTACCTCTGAGGCATAGCAACCATAGTGCTGCTCTCCTCACTGAGAGAGGGAGCTATAGTGCTGTTCCTGCTGCTGTCACTGCCACCCTTCAGGGATAGGGGCCATAGTGCTGCTGCTGCTGTCACCCTCTGAGGGACAAGGACCACAGTGCTTCTGTCATCACTCCTGAGGTGTGAGGGCCATACTGCCATTGTTGTTACCCCTGAAGGATGGGAGCTATATTGTTGCTGCTCCTGCTGCTGTAACTCCTGATGGATGGAGCCATAGCTTTGCTCCTGTTGCTGTTGCTATCACCCCTGAGAGATGGGGGCCATAGTGCTGCTGCTGTCACATATGAGGGCTGGTAAACTCAAGATGCCAAACTTGATTAGGCATTGATAATAGTGGGATGGCAGTGTATACAGTACATACTGCATAAAACTGAAAACAAAAGTGAGGTACTGTACAGGTTAAGCTCATAATATAGTTCAGTACTTTTAATAGCTTTAAGGACTGATGCACCATAGTAGAAAGCAAAATTGCTAAAATACATTGCAGCCGAGAAACAAAATGATAAACAAAGCTCACAAAATGGTAACAATGGATTTTGGCTTTATAGACACTGGTGACAATACTAGGTGTTCCATTCAGCAAAACAGATATTGCCCTTTTTTCAATTATAGTAAATCAGTGTCCCTGTGGTATAAAACAGACATACACAGTGCAGCTTGCTAACTGGTATGGCGACAGGAAGAAGAGGGTGGTGTTGGCTGTGCGCAGCTCTGAGTAGACAGTTATAGCCTGCAGCATCCCTCAGGGATTTGTGCTGAGGACATTGCTCTTCATCACCTTAATCAATAATCTGGAAGCTTGTGTGCTCAGTAAGATGTTTAGGTTTGTGGATTACACTGTGGTAGCTAAATTACTCCCTTGAAAATGGGGGCAAACTTCAGGAGGATATGAACTAGCTGAGTAATTGATATGACTGCTAGATCCTCTGTTTTAATGTAGAAAAATGCAAACTACTACACTAGGGGAGGAAAAACAGCGCTAGGACCTATACAGAGTTGGGCTCCTCTTAAAACAGTCAAGCAAGAGAAGAAACTGGGTGTCATAACAGACAATGGGCTGAATAGGGCAAGCAGTATGCAGCCGCTGTCAAAAGGGTCTGCAGAATGCTGGGATGTATCCAAAGGGTGGAGAACAGCAGAGTGTAGGAAGTAATCTTCCAGTGCAAGGCCCTAATAATGTGCATTCTGGATTCCTCAATACAAAAAGGACGCCGAGACAGTTGAGAGGGTACACTGCAGGGTCACCATAATTATCCATGGTATTGCACACAAAACCTCTTGTATGAGGCTGTAGGACCTTAACATGCTCACCCTAGGGAAATGGAGGCTGAGAGGGGACATGATCTTTTTTTTCTGCATACTTAAGAGTATCAACAAGAACCATTAGTTGGAGATACTTTATTTGGTGTACTTCAGCAGGATAAAGGGATACACCTTAAATCTTAAGGGAGGTAAATTGAGCAGTAATCTTAGTAGGCACTTTTTCTCACAGAAGATGGCTAACCTATGGAACAGCCTACCTGCGGAGACAGTACAGGCATTAAAGGTAAGCAAGGACAAATTCCTGCTTACCAAAGGAATCGCCTGCTTCCCTGGGTAGTGGGTAGTGGGTAGTAGAGTGGGTAGGACCACTGCATGACGTTCTGTATCAGGATAATCTAGCATCCACTCTCCTCCTCAAAAAACATCTTGACCATGTCACTCCAGTCACTCAAAACAATTGCTTTTCTGTGTGCCCTTGCTGCAGCAGCTCAGACAGCCATTCCCTCCATCTCTGATATTGATTTTTCCCTCTCCTTGTTTCATTCCAAATTCTCCTCAGACTGGGACAAGCATTCCTCTCTCAGAAAATCCAGTGTCAAACCTTACCATCACCCACTGGAAATTATTGATCAGTGCAAGTCTTGTGATCTCACCTAGACATGCAACAAATTATATCACTCCTTTTCTGCATGAAGGCTGTCCAGGTTGCGAAATCACAATATTTAAAGGTCAATCATCAGAACAACCTTGGCACCACCTCAGAATTCTGCAACGTAATTAATTCCCTTGTTAACCCTCCTACCAAGTCTGGCCCCCCCCACCCAGCAGTCCTTCTGGTAAATGGTTCACCTGTGTTTGATCACTCGTATATTGTCGCTCATCAGTCAGTTAATCAATCAATCAATCAAAATCTTTATTTATCCAGGTGAACATCATTAAGCAGAGCTCTTTTACAAGATGGACCGGGTTAGAACAGGGTCAGGTAACATCCATCATAAAACATATAACTACATGTAAATAAGTATATAAACACAAACACAATGGTGCAGTAATAGGGGAGTCAAATGATAAAAGGAAGACAAGGCAAGCCATAACAGAGGAGGATTCAAATACAAGGGGGCAGGTCCACCATTGAACCATGCAACTGTATATAAACCATGTTCTCTGTATAGAAGTACCAGTTAGTTCATTTACCAGGGGCGGTCACTAGTACTAGCCATGAAAATGGCTTGGAGAACCACCAACTAATAGCAGATGGGGTACCAGGAGGGGTATGTAATATGTAAGTGAAAGATAAACATTGTGAGAAGTGAAGTCCCAAGGATAGGTCGATAGAACTGATGCAGTGGTGGGGGCCTACGGGGAGAGGGAAAGGGGAGTTAGGACTTTTATAGTATGATTGCGTGTAGATTGTGGATGAGTGCAGTATAGAGTTGTGAAAAGAAGGCTGGAGAAAGCGGGAAGATAGACCAGTATCAAAGGGAGGACAGAGGCATCAAGGTGTTACATGAAAGCATGATGGCAGACCAGGGCCAAGGAGGAGACAAGCACTAGAAGTAATTAATTCATGGTTAAATGGTACAGGTTAGCATGATGACAATTCATGGTCATGGGAAACAATTGCACTGATCATTTCTGAGACGTGAATATAAGAGCTTGAAAGATGAGATGCCGATGGGTGACCTCAGTTTCATTTTTATTTTGCAATTTATTTCACAAGGAGGACAGTGTAAAGCTTATAGCAGCCCTGCCAAAGCAAGAGCTAACTTTGGGAACCATCAATAGGAGAGATTTGCAACTTCTCAGGGCGTAATTGCCTATTGGTTTTATAGGAAGACAGTCTGTAATGTATTTGGGCAGTTTTTTGGAGATGGCTCTCAGGGTCCATAAGGCTGCATTTTTTATCATGCCTGAATTGAAGAGAACTCCACCCCACTGATTGATAAAGGGAGCAGTGGTGAGTGGAATAAGGCAAGCCTGTGATGAACCTCAAAGCTCTATGATATAATGTGTCAAGTTTGGTGAGGTAGGAAATGGGACAGTGACTACAGAGGATGTCAACATAATCTATCAAGGATAGAAAGGTTGATTGTACCAGCTGTAGTTTGCCATCTCCAGTTAAGAAGCGGGCTGTCCTAAAGAACAGGCCAAGTCTCTGTCGTAATTTTTTGAGTAATTCTTCAATGTGTTCTATAAAGGAGAGCCTATGGTCCAGCCATAATCCCAGGTATTTGAATTTAGGGACAAATTCCAACTTCTGGCCAAGAATTGTAGTAATTTGTACTCATTTCAGTAAGCTCGTCACCCCTTGTACTTTCCCATCCACTGTGCCTCCAGATTCCATCTCTCCACCTCATGTTAGATCTCCCTCCTCTTCCCAGTACCCTCCCCTGCCAGGGATTTATTTTCTCCCCTGTTACCATATAGGAAACCCTACTACCTTTTACTCCTTTAACCTGTACAAGTCCAGCCATGCTGGGATGGATCCTAAACACCTCTATATCTCTGATCCTGCCATTGCATCTCCCCTTACTCACTTACTCAGCCTCTCTTTCTCCCTCAGTATTGTCCCTCAGTCCTGGAAGTTGGCCAAAGTTATTCCACTCCACAAGGGGGGGGTTCCTTCCTCTACCAGTAATGTCTGATCAATCTCCCTGCTCCCCTCTTTGCTATATTGCAAGATAAGCTTGTCTACACCAGATTCTTTGATTTCCTCTCCATTTCCAATTTCCGATCACCATTCCATTCTAGTTTCTGTAAACATCACTCCACCATCTCCTCCCTGTTGCATGTAACTGATTCTGTTTTCTCTGGGATAGATTAGGGGCATCACGGTTGCCATCTTGATCAATCTGACCAAGTCTTTTGACTCAGTGTTCCAGTCACTCTTAGTGGATAAGCTGAGTTCTGTTGGCCTCCAAACTCCTGCTGTTGACTGGTTCTGTTCTTATCTCATGGGCCATTACAATCTGTACAGGTTGGTTGCACCCTGTCACCTCCTTTTTCCATCCAGTCTGTGGTCCCAAAGGGCTCCATCCTGGGTCTTGTACTTTTCTCAAATTTTCCAGAATGACCTGCACTTGGCCTGTGCCAACCTGTATATTCCCATCTATGCAGATGACACAATCATTTACACCTCCAGTCCCTCCACTACAGCCATGGAAAATCTGCTATATTAAAACTTCCACAATGCCCTGTGCTCATTCCAGTCTAACTAAATCTGGATCAACACACAATAAACTCTGAACATGTCCTTTGGCATCACCTAAGAACTGGCTAGACACCCAACCTTGCCCATTCTCTCCACCCAGGCTGGTTCCCCTCTAGAAGTGATTTATTCCTACAAGTACCTTGGTGTGTGGCTTGACAGTAAAATTAACTCTTCTATCCACATTGATGCCCTCAAAGAAAAGCTCAAACTTAAACTTGGTACCTTTTACCACAATAAAGATTGTTTCCACAGTTCCAATGAGAGCTTGTCACCAAAATAGTGCTCCCTGTCTTTGACTATGTTGACATGGTCAATGGAGCTGCTCACTCTACATCCCTGGCCAGATAGTATACCCTCTGTAACTACCTCCTCTCTTTTGCTACCAGCTCCCCCTCTCAAACTCATTATTATTCACTTTAGTCATTCCTATCCAGTCTCCCTCCATCATCAGATTGACTGTGCCCTTTCATATCCAAATATTGATTTTAGTCCCTTGCCTCCTACCTCTCTTCATTACTAACCCTCATACCTGCTGCTTTATGCTCCCTCCATTCTAGGGATCATTGTTCTTTTGCCATTCCACATCCCTGCTCCTATGTTGGGCAACCAGCTTTTACATATCTTCTTCCATTACTCTGAAATCTGTTCCCCTCTTTCCTCTACTTCATTGCCTCCCCTGGCTCTCTCAGGTATTATCTGAGACACCTCCCTTCAACCTCTGCTCAGGTTTATCCCCTCTGTAACAATTCCATGTGCATTTTCCTCCTACTCCAGCATTGGTGTGGCTGTAAGGCTCTATTTGTTGCATTTTGCTTGGTTTGCTCATCATGCACTTACTCCAGCATCATCATAGAAACATGGAAGTATAGAATTTGCCAGCAGATAATGACAGTTTGGACCACTTAGTCTGCCCTTTTTCCCCTGCATATAGTATCACTACAGATCCTGCTTGATCTCTGGCCCATTCACCCCCTTTCCCATTCCTTAAGATTCCCTTATGCCTCTTCCATGCATTCATAAACCCCACTGCTGTTATTGCACCACCTCCTCTGCTGGAAGAGTGTTCCAGGAATCCACCACTCTTTCTTTGGCAAGTACATCCTCATGTCTCTACTGATTATAATCTATCTTCCCTCTACCTTCTTATCATGCTCCCTTGCTTTTAAGATCCTTCCATTCTGAAAAATTCTTCCCTCTTGTACCTTGTTTACCCCAGGAGGTATTTAAAAGTCTCTGTCATATTCACTCTCTCGCTTCTTTATTTCAAGCCCACTCTTGAAGGGAGATGTTAATAGGGTGGAGAGGGTTCAGAGTTGAACAACTAAGTTGGTCTCACATCTGCACTGTGTTTCTTATGGGAACAAACATAAAACACTGCAGATGTACACATTAGAACAAAGCTATGTACGAGGTAGCCAATTCTGTTAAGAAGGGGGATAAGACCTTTTATAGGTACATTAAGGAGCGAAGAAAGACCAAAGGAGGGATACTGAAGCTTAATAAAGGGGAAGGAATGTGGGTAGAGGGTGACAGTGAAAAAGAAGGGATACTGAACAAATATTTCTGCTCAGTATTCACAAAGGAAGAGGAGGGAGAGTTACCTAAACCAAACAAGAGAAACACTCTGAAGATGGGGGTCGATAACAGTCCATTTACAGAAGAAAGAGTTCTGAAAGAACTAATAAAATTGAAGGTGGACAAAGCAATGGGGCCTGATGGGATTCACCCAAGAATTCTAAAAGAACTAAGGGTAGAACTAGTGACACTGCTAACTACTCTCTTTAACAAATAATGGGAGGATGGGGTGGTACCCGAGGACTGGAGGAGAGCAGATGTGATTCCTCTTCACAAAAGTGGGAGCAGGACAGAGGCAGGAAACTACAAACCAGTTAGTTTGACCTCAGTGGTAGGGAAAATGATGGAATCACTTCTGAAGGAAAGAATTGTTGAGTACCTAGAGGCCAGTGGGGCACAGGACCCAAGGCAGCATGGATTCATGATGGGAAGGTTGTGTCAGATGAATCTAATAGATTTCTTTGACTGGGTGACCAAAGTAGTAGACCAGGGAGGGGCTGTGGACATGGCCTACCTAGATTTTAACAAGGCATTTGATATAGTCCCACACAAAAGATTAATACACAAGATAGCCAGCCTTGGAGTGGGTCCCAAGGTGGTAGCCTGGATAAAAAATTGGCTAGACAGCAGGACGCAAAGGGGAGTAGTAAATGGAATACACAGTGAAGACAGGAGGGTTACTAGTGGGGTACTGCAGGGTTCAGTAGTGGGACCGGTCCTTTCTAATGTCTTTATAAGTGACATTGCAGAGGAACTGGAAGGAAAAGTATGTCTCTTTGCAGATGACACAAAGATCTGCAACAGGGTTGATACACAAGATGGAGTGGAAAGGATGAGAAGGCACTTGGCAAGATTGGAGGAATGGTCAAATGTATGGCAGCTCAGATTCAATGCAAAGAAGTGCAAGGTAATACACATTGGAAACAAAAACCCAGGGGAAGCGTACACAATGGGG
Source organism: Neoceratodus forsteri (assembly GCA_016271365.2). Lineage (NCBI taxonomy): Eukaryota > Metazoa > Chordata > Ceratodontiformes > Ceratodontidae > Neoceratodus > Neoceratodus forsteri. The sequence goes on from CM028132.1 coordinate 1,323,183,812, forward strand.
GGTGAGATACTGACAACAGTAAAATAGAAAGGGACCTGGGGGTAATTATATCAGATGACCTAAAGGTGGGCAAGCAATGAGAAGGCAGTAAGGAAGGCTGGGGGATACTGGGATGCATAGGAAGAGGCATCAATAGTAGAAAACAGGAAGTTGTTATCCCTCTGTACAGACAGTTGGTGAGACCCCATCTGGAGTACTGTGCAGATTCTGGAGACCCCATCTCCATAAAGACATAGACAGAGTGGAGGCTGTCCAGGAGGGCAACAAAATGGTGCAGGGTCTGCACCAGAAGATATCTGAAGAAAGACTAAAGGAGCTTAATATGTATACCCTTGAGGAAAGAAGGAGAGAGGGACATGATAGAAACTTTCAAGTACCTCAAGGAATTAACAAAGTCCAAGGGTAGCATCTTCCAGAAAAGAGATGTGCAAGAACAAGGGCACAATTTGAAGATAGAGAGGGGACGGCTCAGAGGTAAAGTGAGGAAGTATTTTTTCATAGAGAGGGTTGTGGATGCATGGAACAGCCTTCCTGAGGAGGTCGTGGAGTTAAGAACAGTGGGGGACTTCAAGAATGCATGGGACAGGCATAAGGCAGTCCTAGTGGGGGGTAGGAGGAAGTAAGCTGTTGGTTAACTAGGATCTGCAGCTTATCTATTAGGTAGGAAAATGGGCAGACTAGGTGGGCCAAGTGGTCCTTATCTGCTGTCAAATTCTATGTTTCTATGTTTCTATGAGGTGACCGTCTAATGATGTACAAGATTACACATGATCAGGACCTGATAGACAAAATGGAGATATAGATTCAAACAAATCCAAATATATTAGGATCACTTTAATGCAAATACAGCTAGAACACACTAAAAGGAATGGCAGATCGTATTCATTTGTTCAAGGAACAGGCAGAGTATGGAATTCATTACCTGAAGACATAATCCAAAGTGGTAACAAGGAAATCTTTAAAAAAAGACTAAATGACCATCTGCCAAGTATAGGGGTTAAATATGCCCACTAATTTGGGTGGAGAGATTTGATGGGCATTTTCACCTTTTTCTGTCCAAAAACCCAGTATGAAACCCAACATGTACATATTTAGGTCCTTTAATCTCTCCTCGTAAGGCTTCTGATGCAGACTCTATAGCATTTTAGTTGCCCTCTTCTGGACTCCTTCCACTCTATGTCCTTTCTGAGATGTGGGGCTTGATTTTCAAAGCCCCAAGAATGCTGCAAGCCCCCTGTGCACTGATTATTTGGTGCACGGGGCCTGCAGCATTCTCCCAGATGGCAATCAGGATTTTCAATCCCTAGCACCAAATGCCTCAAGTTAGATCAGCTTTTCCCTGGTCTAACTTGCATTATTTGGGGAACCCTTTTTACAGGGCTTGCACCAAGTCTTTGTTGCAAGCTACTAGAAATTGAGGAAACTGTTGCAACTGCACCTGGTATACTAAAATTAGTTGAAGTTGCGTCAGAGGAGTTTGTTGCAGCTGCACCAAAAAATTGGTTTGACTCAGGGCTTGCTGCAAGCCCTGCATCACCACTTGAAAATCAAGGCCTTGGTCTCCAGAACTGGAAACAGTACTCTAGGTGGGGTCTTAGTAGCGATCTATACAAAGGCAACACCACCTTTCTGTTTCTACTGGTGATACCACTCTCTAAGCACCCCAGTATCCCATTTGCCCTCCCAACTTCCTTGTCGCACTGCCTGGCAACCTTTAGATCATCTGATATGATCACCCCCAGGTCTCTTTCCTGCTCTGTGGTCATCTCTACCACCTCACCCCACAACCATTTAATAATTCACCCCTGGATTTCTGTGCCCCAAGTACATTATTTTGCACTTTTTCACTTGGAAACCCAGCTGCCATTCCCTTGACCACTCCTCAAGTTTTCTCTGATCATTGCTCATCCTTTCTACCCCCGCAGCACAGGACTGCCCACTTTATTTAAGAGCTTGGTATCATCTGGAACGAGTCAGACCTTCCCTTCCAGCTCCTCTACAATGTAACTTATTAATACATTAAAGAGGACAGATCCCAGCACTGATCCCTGAGGCACCCCACTGGTAACCCTCACTTCCTCTGAACGAACTCCATTTACCACCACCCTCTGTTCACATTCTCTGATTGCACTTTATTATAACTGCACACTACGTCTGTGCTGTGTATTTTATATACTTTTGTATCCCTCCCCTGGGTCACACCTGGAAGCAAGCCTTGGCTCAGTGTACCTTTCCTGGTCACAAATTTTCAAATAAATAAATACAATAAACACAATCCATATAAACTGGTACATGTTTGCGCAGTCTACTTATTTCATCCCAGCATATAAAGCACGGAGAGGTCTCGGAGATTATGGAGTTCATTAGGATCTTAAAGTACTATGTTACTACTAGGTTTGACCTTATATACTTTATTCTAAAACATGGCTAACTAAATGATAGTGCTTTTATTATTTTCTGCTCAAGTGAAATTTGATGCAAGGCAAAATTAATTTGTCACTGAAAAAAATTTCACCTTCTACTGCCAAAACTAGGAAACTACTCTATAGTCCATCAAAAGAACATATGACGTACCTGTTATTGCATGCAGTGTCCTATTATTCTATTAAAACCCTAGCAACAAGTTTTGCTGAGCTGGTGCAAGCATTTATTGTGTATGTTGTGGAGGTCGAAGCAGCAGGTATTTTTCCTAAATTTTTTTCATGGTAGCTGTGGTTCTGAGTGATGTTACTTCACAGCATATTGTGTAAGGGTGAAGTAGAGAAAAGGAAGTGAGAGAATGATATTCTGAAACTTTATGCATCTTACATGGAGGGATGTGAGTCTTATCAATGGTATGTATAAACCTGTTAGAACAAAACTGAACCAGAACTTCTTTGAAAATGCCTAGTTTCTTATGTTTTGCAGTGTCACAGGGCTTTAGCAACATACTGTGCAAAGCTGTACAAAAAAGTATGAGAAATAGCCTGTGTAATTGTTTCTCCTGAAATGCTGCCCGGAACCCTTACTGGTGCCTAAAGTAATAAATAGCACAACCCACACAAAACAATCACCAACAGTGCTATTGATCCTACAGACATTCTAGCAAAAGATGAATTGGTAGAAAAGAATATACTCCATGCAAGCTGAGAAAAGAAAATTATAGCACAACTGAAAACACCCTATAACCTACCAGAGAAATTACTTTTAATCAGCTAATAGTACAAGTAAAAATGAGAACATTTTTCCTTTTAAGTATCATGAGTTTGTTAGTTTACTGTAGCATCCACTTTCATTCAAGGAATGCAAGCTGCCACAACCCCACTTTTACTTATTTGAGTTAGTTACCCAGCAATAATTAATGTCCATTATTATATTCTGACACTTGTGCAGGCACAGCACATCTAACCAAGGGAGATGAATGGTTTGTTCATGGGACTTATGAAATGTCTATAATGTAAATAGTGTGTTAATAGTCATGGAGTAAGGGGGAGTTAATGATGAGGATGTTATTTCACTACCACATAGTTGTTCCAAAAGACAGTAAATAATAATTTAAATGAGTGTTATGTTTTAATTATAATTAGAGATTCAAAGATACTGTAAGTTGAACAAATAACAAATTGTTTTGAACATTGTCCTCTTCTGGAAGATTCTGGATTAATTTATTACCTTTCATTCCTTTGGATCCATTGTTCACTATATAATTGCTTGGGCCCTGATAGATTATGTGCTTAAATTCTGCTTGCAATTTATTATGTTTTTAAACTTATAATAAATAGAACTAGTGCACTTTAGTAGTGCTGTAAGAAACTATAACCTGTTCAACTTATTCCAGTGGCAATGTGACCTTTAGCACATCCACATCTCAATATAAAAAGTCATGGGCTCCAGTCTTTCAACTGGATTTTTCCTCACAACATAAATACTGGCAAGCAAGGTTCTTGGAGGACGTTGTAGTGCTGGATATGTCATCCCTTGGATAAGACTTTAAACAAAGGTTCCTTCTGCCCATATCAGATGTTGTCCTTATGGGTGTCTTGGTGGAAGTTAGAAAAACAAATAAAAAAACACACTTCTTGCAAGAGTACTGGATCATCCCTGCTGTCCTTACCAGTAACCCTCACTCCATGAAAGCAGTTCAGGCAATTGCCCAAAGTGATGGGTGGAACTAAATGTGCACGATGGCTGCTACTTCTCATTTACAGTCATTTCACCACCAGTCTCTCATTGCTTTTAAAATGATTTTAGATACAGTGTGCAAGGAAATCAATATATAAACACTAATCTTTCTTCTTCAAAATCTCCCTCATAATGAAACTGCACAAACACTGTGAAACAGTTGATTTTGTAGCAGATATGGTTTTAAATGTCATTAATGGCTTTTTGGGGTTGTTTTGTCTATGTACAGTACATCTTCTGCATCTAGAGTATTTTAGTTATGTGTTGGACAGGCGTTTTTGACAATGGAAAAAACTGGCTGAAATGTCACAAATATTTTTTTTGTTTGATTTAAATGATGGAACAAAGTTTAGGTATAATAATGCCATACCATTTCAACTGCAGTGTAGCAGACTGGGGTACTTATATTTATTTATTCATTTATTTAGAACTAAGATTACAACCTTTGAACCAGAGATTTTTTTACAAAGGTTCTGTGTCAGGATACAGACAAGAAGGTTACATATGCAAGGAAACTATGTTGCTAGGCAATGGCCAGAAATGCCAGCAGTTCTAGTGACCAAAAGGCACAGCTTAAATAGTTACAAGGAGGTCACAAAATATAACAGTGTTATATACAACAGCCAGGGAACCGCCAGAATACAAATTCAGTGGGTACAACAATTATGGAAATAACAAGGTTACACAAGGGGAGAAGCAGTTAGAATTGACTTTGTCAGAGCTAAGAGCAAGTGAGGGGAAATTGAGAGCAAACAGGGAGGTAGGGGCAGAAGGGGTGCGTGGAGGAGAGAGGAGGGAGTGGAGGAGGTAAGCAGGGCTGGATAAGGATAATGGAGGAATAAGGAGAAAGGGAGTGAGAGAGGGAGGAAGTAAGTAGAAGGTTATGGGGGAGGGAGAGATGGAAAAAGATGGGGGAAAGACAAGGGAAGAAGAGGGGTAGGGAGGGAAAGGAAAAGGACAATAAGGGGCTTATGGGCCAAAGGGGGGGACAGCATTTGGGGCAACCAGGGAAATTGTGGAGAAATTTAATGGTATGAGGGAGTGGGAGAGGGTGTGATAGAGTAGTGGGGGGAGTGTGAGGAGTGAGAGAGGGAATTCATGAGCTAGATAGCACAGTCGCATAGACTTTGTGTAAGGAGGTGTTGACCACATTTTTGTTTAAATGCACTTAGTTTAGGTTCAGCAATGGTATCGGGGGAGACAGTTTAGAAGAGTGGGTGCTCTATGCAGGAAGGTACATTGTGCCTGTGAGGTCCTAAAGAAAGGGACATGGTATGAGGGTCTGGATAAGCACCTTGTGCACCTTGTGTTTGTGATGGTAGAATTAGGGTTTCTGTACAGGGGGGCATAAGGCCTAGAGTTATTGTTTTGTGATTAGGCCTGTGTGATATGAGACCCTAGCTTTGAGAGGTAGCCAGCAAGTCCTTTTGTATAGCTTGTGCATGTGGGTACTTCTTTCAGACCCAGAGACTAGTCTGCATGTCTTGTTGAGAGCGAGCATGATATGCTTAAGAGAAGTGTTTGAGGCTGAACTGTAGACAGTTATGCTATAATCAACTAGAGAAAGGACTGAGCTGGTGACCGTCAGTTACAGGGCTTTATTTTTCATGTGGTGGCGGAAACTATAGAGGATTCTGATCCTGAAATTGATGACCTTGGCAAGTTGATTGATATGGAGGGTGTAGGAGAGAGCAGAGTTGAGAGTTATGCCAAGGTATTTGAATGATTGAACCTGTTCAAGGGTTAGTTAGGTTGTTACAGATTGTTAATTCAACAGCTGTGTGTGTATTGTGTGGGTCTGAAAAGAGCATGACCTTGTTTTTTGGTAATTCATGAGCAGCTTATGTTGCTCAAACCAGGTCTCAACTGCACTGAAGTCGGCCTGAAAGTCAGCCGATAGTGTGAGTGGATTCAGGCTACAAGTAAAGAGGGCCACATCATCCATGTAGAGGACCATATTGCTATTGCAGGTAGTGGGGAGATTATTCATAAATAAACTAAAGAGTAGTGGGCTGAGAATGGAGCCCTGCAGAACACTGGACAGAACAGGAAGGCTGTGTGAGAGAGTTTTGCAGATCTTGACTTTCAGCATACAACCAGCCAGGTAGATTTTGAACAATTTAGTGACTTAAGTGGAGAGCCAGAGGGGGAGAAGAGTGTGGAGCAGAAGTGAGAAGTTCACTGTATCAAAGGCCTTAGTTAAGTCAATGTACACTGACCCAACTAAGTGGCCATCTTCCAGTGCCTTGTGGAAATAGTTAGTGTAGGCAAGCAGGGCCATTGTGGTACTGTGTGACTTTCTAAAGCCGTGTTGCTGAGGGCATTGCAGATTGTATTTAGCTAGGTATCTCTATAAGCTGGTCAGCAACAATGCATTCCAGGGCTTTGGAGAGGGGTGGGAGGATGGATATAGGCAGTAGTTATTACATAACATCCTGTCACCACTTTTGTGGACTGGGGTGATAATAGCTGCTTTCCAGAGGCTGGGAATTGCCTGAGAGAGAGGGAGAGATTGAGGATACTGGTGAGGGAGCTATGACTACATCTAGAGCTTAGTGGAGAAGTTCGAGATCCAGAGTATCCCCGCTGAACCTGGACCTGCCAAGGACTCTGAGTAGGTATTGTTTGGATTCGGAGACAGTTACACATCTAAAGTAGAAGGGATGGATAGCAAGAGAGGTGGTAGCTGAGGCAGCTACATGAGCAGAGTTGGGAGTGTCAAAGAAATTGGGTGGGAGTATGCCACTTAGATCTATGAAAGTGTGATTAAACATGTCCACTATTAGTTTGTGGTCCTGCATGTTTATGCTGTTTACCTAGTGGAGGGAAGGGGAAGCTTGGCTTGGCTTGCATATATGGTCCTTTAGTGTCTACCAGAACTTGGGGCTACTACCTCAAGTACTCGTGAATTCCCTCTTAAAGTACTCTCTTTTAGCATAATGCATTTCTTATGTGCATTGATTTCAGACAGCCCTATATTGCTGCATGTTATTGGGTTTCCCTGAGGCCTTTGCAGGGTGCCATAAATTATCTTTGCCCCATTAGGTTTAATAAGGGAGTGGAGATTCATGGGTTGGGGTGGCCCATTGATCTTTTTTTCAGGGAGGGGCAAAGAGATTGCAGGCCTTATTGAACTGGGAGATAAAGTATGAACGAGCATCATCCTTGTTTCTGAAGTGGCTGAGGGGGGACCAGTCACACTATGAAAGATGAGATTTAAAAAGGGTAAGGGTATCTTTTTTAAGGACCCTATGACAGGTGGTTTTAGCTGGTGGTTTGCTGATTTTGTTGGACCAACAGCACAGGACTGGGGAGTGGTCACTCAGAGAGTCGGGAAGAACCCGCATGTTAGAAATTCTATCCAGATGGATGGTGAGGATGAGGTGCAATGAAAAGCTAGTTCCAGAGCTAGAGTTAAACCATGTAGGTGGTGGTAACCATTTGAGTGATGCCAATGGGAGCGAAGGCATCTTTAAGCAGGGCTGCTTGAGGGGCATTCCAATTTATATTCAGATCACTCATTATGATAGTCTCAGTATGTTCTGGGAGGGATTCGAGAAAGTCAGTGACCAGTTTAAGGCCAGTTATCAGATCCAAGGGGAGGGGTGTAAACTGAGAGCACGTTGAGGGATTTCCCATGCTGCCCCAGTAGAACTTTTATAGTGAGTAGCTGTGAGTTATTGCACTGGATAGCCCATGGGAGGGGTATACATTTTAAGTTGTCTCTGATATATATCGCACAGCCTCCACATCATTTACACAACCAATCTTGCTTGTGCAAGTTATAGCCAGGTAGAGAGAACACTGAATATGGCACCCTATTGGAGAACCAGATTTCGTTTATCATGAGGATATCTGAGTTATGCTGAACCATCATGGCTTGAAGTTCAGCCAGTTTGGGTAGCAAGCTCCTGATGAAGATGGTGGCAAGGGTACTTGGTTAGATTAGCAGTACCAAAATAGCACCGCACTATATGGTGCTAGTCTGGTAAGCACTCAAAAGGACAGCAACCAGGGATTTACAGCGCTTGCTAGAAGGGTTCTCTGGTTTCTGTCCATAGACCTGAAAAAGGACAAGGGCACCACTGATCCGGTAGCTGGCCGAGCTGCTCCTGTGGCATGGAACACTAAGGCACAGAGCAGCTCAGTCGGCAATAATGGAAACAGCATTTTGGCAGCATCGAGACTTTCTTTTTCTTTCAGGGCTATAGACACAGTGTTTCCATGGCCCCACACATTTTAATGTTCCTCACAATCCCCTCGCCCCCACAGTCAGAATCTATTAGCTCAGGGGTGTGGAGGGCAGAGCCTCCCACATCAGGTTCGCCCCCACAAAAAAATATTTGGCACCGTTTTTGATGCGCACACTTTGCATGCACTATTTTGACAGATGCTGTTTGGACCCAGTGCTGGTGGAAAGCGTTAGGAGCTTGTTGTTTTGGTAGGAATGAGATGCATTGAATGCCGAGCCAGGGTTGGGGTGAACATTTCCTGAGGAGTAGCAGTAGCAGGGCAAGCCTGGTGAGATATTGCTTAAGCAGTTTAAATAAGAGGGAGCGCTTATGCCTGGAGGGACAGGCAGGTTCATAGCAGTGGTTTGAGATGACCAGAATGATACGCAGAGGGTCCACAGAGTGGGGTATGTTCCAGGCTATGCTAGTGTTAGGAGTGTTAAATGAAGTGGCCACCGAGAGAGCTGGGTGTCAAATAAGGCTGGACGTGAAACTGTTGACTTACCAAGGTAAAAGTCAGAGATGGTGCAGGTATTCATGTGGAGTGGCATGAATGTGAGGCAGGAGAAAATTTGAGCCAAGAGAGTGGGAGAAGAGAAGAGTAATACCAGAGAGCAGGCAGAAGAGAAAGCAGCAAGGCATTGGGAAACTGCCACCAACCAATGGAAAGCTGGTCTGGAATGCAAGAGTCCAATAGCAGCTGTAGCAGGGTGTTTGTAGTCCAATCACAGAGATGCTTTTGGATGCCAAGGAGTTGGAGGTAGTATCCAGTGATGATAGTGATTAAGAATGAGCTACTGCAAAAACAGCGACTCATTTTTAGCGCTATCATGTCCTTCTACGCCAGGAAGACATTTTGCTGCTGCTTGTGGCTGTCATTTTTATCTCCACACCTAGATGTCACCCCTCCTTGACATGCACCACCCTGGAGTTGATAATCCAAAATCGGGGAGGGTAAAACATTAAGAGTTCCCAGAATTATGGTCACCGTGAAGTGTATATTGCCTATATACTTTTCGGCGATATACAATTGCAATAATAGCGATCGCTGTTTTGAGATTGCTATTATGACATGGAACCATTGGAGGTTACCAGTTGAATTGTGAGGCATACCTGATTAGGGCCAGCAGGTGAGCAGGTCGAGGTGTGCAGTCGATGACTAGGCAGTAGATCTGTGACCACTCAGGAGTGGTGTAAGCCCCATCAAGGGCTAACTTCTATCCCATCTTTGATGTTATGGTGATTTATGAATGTACTGTAGAAACATAGTGCAGGTTTTTCGAGTCATAAAATGGACATAGCTCCTAGTTACATCAGTGTCAGGGACTGTCCTCTTAAGTCTTGACCATGTTCTGTTTCAATGGAGCAATTTTCAAAGCCTGCACTTATCTGAAACATTTTAAACTGTTTTATGGTACTTGATATCAAGGTTTAGATATGGTTTGCTAGACACAGATGTAAATAATAGATGAGAATATGCTCAATCTGACATACGTGTCCAAGCACATTATTATCTGAACTTTGCCAACAGAAGATAACTTAAGTCAGAATTTTTTAAAATTGGACATATGGTACTGCCCGATTGATGCATCAGTGGTGCTACAACATGTGACCCTGGCCAGCCAGGTTCAGAAGTGGGCCCAAGTCACTTGAGGCCAGCTGAGTGGTGGGAGGATTGAGCATCCCAAAGGACATTCTCCTCCTCCAGGGAGGGAGGTCAGTGCGCTGCAACACTACTGTCATGGTAACCACAGGTGGCAGTGCAAGTAGAGCTGCAATGGGTGGGCAGTGGCCTCCTGAAAGGGACATTAGCAGTCTTACATGCAGAGATCCACTCCATTCCAAGCCCAGGAGGTGCCTGGGGGAGAAACAGGAAAAGGAAAAGAGGAAAAATCCCCCAGCCTATAGAAGGACACCTTCTTCTCCTCACAGACCCTGCACCACTTAATGGGCTACTAACACCACCAGAACCACCATGCCCATTATGCTGCATCAGAGTTCAAGGGAACCACCTTCTTTGGATCTTTCCAGAGCTTATAGCATGCCAAAAAGCACAGGACAAATCCTGGAAGCAACACAAAATCTGCAAGCTAGCAAAAGACTATGACACATATTGCTTCCTTTGCAATAAATGCACCAAAGCCAACCATTTGGCTAAAGCCAATTACTTTAACTCAGCTTTTCAAGCCTACATTAATAATCCTGCTAAAGTTTGGAAGGTTATTCATGCACTCTCCCCCTCCTCTCATCCCACCCCATCCTCAATATTAACAACACTATCATTGCTGATCACCGAACGTTGCCTCAGAATTCAACTCCTACTTCACCTCTTACGCTTCTGCTCTGCTCTCCTCTCCTCTCTACCACCTGCCCTGCCTGACCCCTCCCCAAACTGTTCACACACACACACACACACACACACACACCCAACCCAAGCATAACTGCCTCTCTTTCTCTCAAGTCACTTTCTAAGACACCTTAGTGGCCTTAGTTGCTCTTAATCCTGATGGCCACCTAATGGTCTAGACCCCAAGCTGTTTTATCTTTCTGCCACAGCTATTTCTGCCCCTCTGGCTGAACTGCTTGGCCTCTCTTTCAATAGGTCTGCCATTCCCTCTGGATGGAAGCATGCCATTGTTCTCCTTCCCAAGGGAGATGATCCTTCCACCCCTGGAAACTACTGCCCCATATCTCTGCTTCCTACCCTTGCCAAGCTGCAAGAACACCTGGTCCTTGCTCAACTCTCCCCCCTACTCCAACCTTTCTTACTCCAACTACTTTTTCATGCCTTTCCAATCTGGCTTTCATAAAAAGCATTCTACCACTACCTCTCTGATTAGACTCACTGACTCCATCCCCTCTAGGATGGACAGTGGCCAAATCACTTCTGATATCTTTGTTGACCTCATCGCTAAGGCTTTCAACATGGTCTCCCAACCCCTGCTTTTACAGTCTCTCTCTCTGCGGCAGGTCTGTCAACTGCTGCCACTAACTAGCCTACCTAGTAGGAAGGACTCAGGCAGTTAGAATCACAGATTCCATATCCCCCCCCTCTCCTCATCAATACTGGCATCCCACAAGGATCTGTGTTGGACCCTATCCTTTTCTCTATCTTCCTCAATGACTTGCTGTCCATCTGTACATCTACATCAGTACATAGGTATGCAGATGACATGGTCCTTTACTACTCTGGCCATTCCCCCCAATGTGACAAACAGACTTCAGCTTGACTTCAATAATGTTCAGCACTGGTTTTGCAAACATCATCTCTTCTTAAATGCCAAAAAGACAGTCTCCATGACCTTCGGCACAAGGCAAAGACTCTCAAGGCTCCCCTTCCTGCCCAACTTCCACACTCTTGATGGAATGGTCCTTGAGGACACCGCCTCATTCAGATATCTGGGGGTTTGGCTAGACCAACACCTCACCTTCTCTGACCATGTTGATGCCATCCTGAAAAAGCTGTGCCCCAAGCTAGGTGCTCTATACAGAATGCAGAACTGCATTCCTCTCCCAGCAAGGCATGAACTTGTATAGAAGATGATTCTACCTATCCTTAACTACTGTGATCTAGTCTATAGTGCCGCTCCCAAGACCTCTCTAGCCAGATTGGACATCCTAATTAACTCCTTCTGCTGCTTTGCCTCGGAAGCTCCTGCCCTTACCCTCACTGTTTACTCTACCACTCTCTGGCTTTCCCCTCACAAGAAAATAGACATCTCCTTCACTGTGCTAAATACATCTTCAAATTCTGGTTTTGCTCACTCACTACCTACCTCAACTCCTCCTTTACTATCCCTCCTCCCCCTGCCCATTCACTTAGGTCATACAACTCCTGTTTCCTAGTTATCCTGTGCTTCTCATCCTCAATCGGCCAGTCTGCCTTTTCTCATCACTTGCCCAAAATGTGGAACTCCCCCCCCCAATTCACCATTCCTCCTCCCCCTCCTCTATTTCCTCTGCTTTGTTGAATTTCCTCTTGGTAAACTGCAACTGTAATTTACCTGTTTGCTGCATCACCAATTACTCACGTATCACATTACTCTATCGCACTTCTGGCCCCTGTCCACCTGCTTATTACTCAACCAAATTTTAAAAATGCAGCACTGTTTGCTTTATTATTAATAGTTATGCACCTTATTGCTGGTTTGCAACACTATGTAACATTTCTCCGTTTGTTACTCTCTCACATGAAATACTTTATATATTGTAAATGTAATATTGCTGCTGTATATAATTTTGTGTATCTACTCCAACTCCCCTTTCCCCCAGGATGCACTGTGAGATGAGCAACTTGTTGTTCAGCTCTTAAATAAACAAATAAATAAATGAATAAAAACACCCAACCAAGCTAAACTGTTCAATGGCTTGTGGAATCCAGGTGGACCCACCATAGCAGCAAACTGCTGGACAGTGTAGGGTTGGAAGGTATGTCCCAGGGACAGTGGGTGATGGGGCTGAGGGAGAGAGAGAGAGATAGAGAGAGGCTAATAGGGCAGGCTGGGAGATATGAGGGCATAAAGCATAGAAAATAAAATTGGACATGAGGAAAAGTTGCTCTTATATTATGTCCAAATTTGTACACAATTATACAATGGCATCAAGATATAAGCATTAAAAATCCCCCTTCCCCAGTATCTGAAGGACAAACTTAGAACATGACTAAAATGTGTACCAGAAAAGAACTAACACTGACATTCCATGAAGAATATACATTATGCTGGCGAGGTGGTGTCAAGATGGTTAGAGCTGCTTGACAGGTTCTGTGTTAAACCACTAATGTTACAAATTAATAGCTTAGGCACAATATTTGCCTGAACTGTTCCCAGCATTGCCTAGGAGGCAAGGTCTTAATATGTGATAAGTAGTGTGATGACAGCTTATGCACTTTCTCATATTCTGTGTTGTGAGAGCTTTTTGCTTTCTCATCACTTGCTTCTCACAATACAAAAAATGTTTTTTTTGTGTCATGACGGCTGCAATCTTTACCAGAACTAAAAAAACATGATAAATACAGGAAACTGGCACATTTTTTTAAAAAACAAACAACTGAACCTGGCTAAACAGGAACCATTTAGTAAGTAAGTAAGTAATTTATTTGTTTGGCGTACAATTCTAGAGGCTCTGGGTGCCTTACAGTAGAAAATTAGACGGTGATACAGGAGTAACATAAAATATACAATAGGCAATAAGCATTAGGCAATAAATAAATAAGCAGATTAAAATCATAATAAAATTAAAAATTTTCAGCAGGAAAGGCCTTATTGAAAATTGGGTCTTCGGGCCCCTCTCAAAAGTCTCCACTAAATGGGCCTCCCTCAAGGATCTTGGCAGCAAGTTCCAGGGGACCAGGCAGGCAGCCCCAAATGAGCAATCAACTGAGGTTTTCAGCCTGGTTCTTGGAACCACCAGGAGACCTTCGGTAGAGAAACACATGGAGCATACCGGAATGGCAGGAGTAAGGAGTTCTGACAAGTAGCCAGGGCCCGATCCATATAGGGCCTTATAGGTGAGCAAACCCACCTTGAAGAGAATCCTCCACCTGTTCAGCAACCAGTGTAGTTTCCACAGGACTGAGGTCACATGGCAGAACATTGACAGTCCGTCAATAACCTGGCTGCAGCGTTCTGCACCAGCTGCAGTCGGCAGAGGTTCCCTGCCCTGACCCCAAGGTATAGTTTATTTTATTTATTTATTTTTTTATTCAATCTTAGATTACAATACCTTTGAGTGGGAGATCACTCTTTTACAAAGGTTCCATGTCGTAAAGGGTGGGTATACATACATTGTGGGTTTAGGAGTATCTAGCTAGGTGAGTAAACATAGACAAAAATACATTGTAAATAGGAAACAGAGATGGTTTTAACACTAGGATAATTCAGGTAGCAGTAGCAGCCTAGGTGGCATTGTCAGGTAAGAGACAGTAAGCAGCTATCCAGAAAGGAGAGTCAGTGAGTGGAGGGGCGGGCATGATGACTATTTATGGGGAGGTGGAAGAGGAAAGTACAGGATATTGCAGGGCAAAAATTGGGACAATTCAGGGTAGAAGGACAAAGTAGGAGTAGCAAGAAAATAGTAATAACGTGAAAGGTTAGTAAGACTGGGGTCAGAAGTGTATGTGTGTGGAGTAATTAGAAAGTACAGTCGCAGGAGCTTTTCTTCAGTAGGTGTTGTGTTAGCTTGGACTTGAAAAGCTCCAGTCTCTGCATGTAGTTATGTTCAGTGCTGAGGTTATTGAGCCAAAGTGGTGCCCGGTAGGCATATGACCTCTGCCCTTGGGAGGTTCTGCAGTGAGGGATGGTGAGAACCTGATGGTCAGAGTTCCTGGTGCGGTATGGGCCTAAGAATAAGCTTAATAGGCTTGTGACTCCAGGAGGCTGAAGTACGAGTAGTGATTTTTTAGCTTAGAGGCAGGTTTGATATTGTATCCTGTTTTCTTTTTTTTTTTTTTTCTTTTTTTTAATTTTCCTATTTTTTTCCCCATGCCTCTCGTGACCATCTCTCTGGTCCACGGACCCTGGAGCCCAGCCACGGAAATTGCCGTCTCCCGGTCATCCCACAACACCCCCAGAGAGTGGGACCATGATTCCAAACCCCCTATATCGGACTGCTGAACTGTGACTGGTTGGGGGAACGTCTGTGGCCAATCAGGGCGCTTTTCTGGGGCAGAGCTGGCCACCGAGACGCAGGCATGGGATTTGTCCTCCCATATTCCTCCTGAGGAGGCAGGGACGTGCAGCGACGCCAGCATCCGCCCCGGCCCCACCTGCACCCCATTTGAACGTCGGCAGCGCGAGTTCTCCGGCCTCGGGCCAGGAGTCCCCAGAGCTCCGAATGTTGCCTCACCTCCCCGAGAAGGAGAGCTGCCCATCGGACGCTCAATCCTTCTCCCAGCTGGTCCTCCAGCGATCGGGTCCGTTCGAACCGGGTCACGGCGTCATAGCGGAAATCACCGCTCGCCCGGCGGGCAATAATCTTTTCAAGTTGTAGCCACCGGCTTGCTCATAAAGATCACAAGTGTGCATTAGTCGGGGGGAACTGATGAGCAGTCTGCCGGCTTTGTTTAGGGCTACTGTTATCCTATGTAGTGAGGTGGGAGTGGCTGAGCTCTATATGACCATTCCATAGTCGATGACAGAGACAATTGTGCTGTGGATTGCGGTTTGGAGTGCTTCAGGTGTTAGACATTTCTTGTGCCTGTGCAGGAGCCCAGTTCTTATGTTGACTGATTTGGCCACATTCTCAATGTGTTCTGCATAGGAGTGGGAACAGTCAAGCATAACCCCCAGGTATTTGAATTTCTCCACTTGTTCAAGTGAAACCCCTGCGCAGTTAGTGATGTTAAGGGATGCTGCTTTGTGTTTGCTTCTAGCACCGCTAAATAACATTACTTTTGTTTCAGTGTTACAGTTGTCAAGCCTGAATGTCACAAGGGTGTGTACCAGGGAATGCAGATGATCGGGGCGGAATTAGGGGTTTAATCCGGGTGACATTCCTTAAGTGGTAAAAATCACTTATGAAGGCAGCCGACACCAGAGCCTCAAGTGTCAGTCTGTTGTCATGAACAATGCCCAGATTTTTCACCCTAGAAGATGCCATCAATGGGGTAAATCCCAGGACCAAGCCTGTTACTGCCCTGGAAGCATCCTTATCACACCAGTGACCCGGCTCAATCACCAGGACCTCCGTCTTGTCGGGGTTAAGCCTTAGCCAGTTAGAGATCATCCAATCCTCAATTTCAGCAAAGCATTTATTAAGTGCTTCAATGGCACCATTTGTTCATAGAAACATAGAAACAGAATTTGACAGCAGATAAGGACCACTTGGCCCACCTAGTCTGCCAATTTCCCTACCTAATGGATAAGCTGCAGATCCTAGTTAACCAGCAGTCTACTTCTTCCTACCCCCAACCCCTAGAATTGCCTTATGACTGTCCCATGCATGCATGCTTGAAATCCACCACTGTTTTTGACTCCACAACCTCCTCCGGAAGGCCGTTCCATGCAACCACAACCCTCTCTGTGAAAAAAATACTTCCTTAAGTTACCTCTGAGCTGCCCCCCCATCTTCAAATTGTGCCCCCTTGTTCTTGCACACCTCCTTTTTTGAAAGATGCTACCCTCTTGAACTTTGTTGATTCCCTTGAGATACTTGAAAGTTTCTATCATGTCCTCCCTCTCCCTCCTTTCCTCGAGGCTATACATATTAAGCTCCTTAAGTCTCTCTTCATATGTCTTCCAGTGTAGACATTGCACCATTTTAGTTGCCCTCCTCTGGACAAGTTCCATCTTGTCTATGTCTTTGCGGAGACTGGGTCTCCAGAACTGCACACAGTACTCCAGATGGGGTCTCACCAGCTGTCTGTACAGAGGGATAATAACCTCCTGTTTTCTACTGGTGATGCCTCTCCCTATGCATCCCAGTATCCCCCCAGCCCTCCTTGCTGCCCTCTCACATTGCTTGCCTCCCTTTAGGTCATCTGATATAATTACCCCCAGGCCCCTTTCCATTTTTGTTGTTGTTAGTATCTCACCCCCATTGTACTCTTCCCCTGGATTTTTGTTTCTCAGGTGCATTACCTTGCACTTCTTAGCATTGAATCTAAGCTGCCATACATTTGACCATTCCTCTAACCTTGCCAAGTCCTTCTCAACCTTTCCACTCCACCTTGTGCATCAACCCTGTTGCAGATCTTTTGTCATCTGCAAAGAGACATACTTTCCTTCCAGTCCCTCTGCAATGTTGCTTATAAAGACATTGAAGAGGACCGGTTCTAATACTGAACCCTGTGGTACCTCACTAGTAACCCCCCTTTCTTCAGATTGGACTCCATTTACTATTACTCTCTGTGTCCTATTCTCCAGCCAATTCTTTACCCAGGCTGTCATCTTGGGACCCACTCCTAGGCTGGCAAACTTGTATATTAATCTTTTGTGTGGGACTTTGTCAAATGCCATGCTAAAGTCTAGGTAGGCCATGTCCACAGCCCCTCCTTGATCTACTACTTTGGTCACCAAGTCAAAGAAATCTATCAGATTCATCTGGCATGACCTTTCTGTTGTGAATCCATGCTGCCTTGGGTCCTGTGCCCCTCTGACCTCTAGATACTCGACAACTCTTTCCTTCAGAAGTGATTCCATCATTTTCCCTAACACTGAGAAACTAACAGGTCTGTAGTTTCCTGCTTCTGCCCTGCTCTCACTTTTGTGAAGGGGAATCACATCTGCCCTCCTCCAGTCCTCGGGTACCACCCCATCCTCCCATGATTTGTTAAAGACGGTAGTCAGTGGTGTCACTAGTTCTACCCTTAGTTCTTTCAGAATTCTGGGATCAATTCCATCAGGCCCCATTGCTTTGTCCACCTTCAGTTTTAAGAGCTCTTTCAGAACCCTTTCTTCTCTAAATGGGCTGGTATCAACTTCTGTATCCAGAGTGTTTCTATTGTTTTTTTTAGGTACCTCCCCCTCTTCATTTGTAAATACTGAGCAAAAATATTTGTTTAGTATCTCTGCCTTTTCACAGTCATTCTCTGTCACAGTCACCCTCTGCCCACCCCCTCTCCCCTTTATTAAGCCTCACTATCCCTCCATTGGTCTTCCTTCACTCCCTGATGTACCTATGAAAGGTTTTATCCCCCTTCTTAACTGAGTTGGCTGTCTTTTCCTTGATTTGAGCCTTTGCTGTTCTGACTGCCTTCCCAGCTTCCTTTTGCTTTAACTGATACAATTCTCTGTCCTGCTCCTTTTGTGATTCCTTGTACATCCTGAATGCTTTCTTTTTCTCTTGAACCTTCACTGCCACTTCCTTTGAGAACCATAGTGGTTTCTTACATCGTTTTGTTTTGTTTATTTGCTTCACACAAAGACTTGTTACCTCTGTGATGGCAGTTTTTATTGTTCCTCATTGTTCTTCCACCCCTCCTTCCTGCCCATTTGCTAGTGCATTCCTTAGGCACTCACCCATTTTGGCAAAGTCAGCCCTCCTAAAGTCCAGTACTTTTGCCTTTGTATGGCTTGACTCTATTGCTGAGTTTATTATGAACCATACTGTTGATGGTCGCTACTTCCCTGATGGCTACCCACTTCTACATCTGTGATCCTCTCTCCATCTCCATTTGAGAGAACCAGGTCTAAGATTACGCCCTCTTGAGTGGGTTCCAATACTAGTTGCCTAAGGCATGCCCCCTGTAGGGCATCTAGAATAACCCCATTCTTAGAAGTGCCTGCTGCAACTGCACTCCAGTTAACATCTGGCATGTTCAGATCACCTGTCAGCAATATCTCCCCTTTTTCTGCCATTCTAAGTATACTTTCTATAATTTTCTTGTCCATTTCCTTCCCCTGAGTGGGGGGGGGGGCTCTGTATACAACCCCTGTGCGGATTGTGGTGCCATTGCCTGTCTCCAATTTGACCCACAGTGCTTCTTCTCCTCCCTCTTTACCCTTTTGTTCTGTTGCTTTGATTCCTTCCATTATGTAAAGAGCTACTCCTCCTCCTCTTTTACCCTCCCTGTCCCTCCTGTTGATAGTGTATCCTGGTATGTTTCGTCCTAGTCATGGTTTTGTGTGTACCATGTTTCTGTGACTCCACAATATCCAGATGTTCCTCCTCCATCAAGGCCACTAATTCAGGAAGCTTGTTACCCAGACTACAGGCATTGGTACCCATTGCTCTCCATTTTTTGATGGCTTTACCTTCTGTTGCAGCATCCCTCACTGACCTTTCTACCTCAGTCTTTTTCTCATTTAGTACCCTGTTTTGTAGGGAGAGGCAGGGAATTTTCTGCTGCTTATCAGTGCCTCCCCCCTTGACTAGTTTAAAAGCTTGCCAATGAAGCATTTAAACTGATTTCTCAAAAGACTTGTTCCTTTTCTGGACAGATGTAGACCATCCTGCCAGTACAGGCTGGTGTCTCTCCAGGTGGAACCCCAATCCCCAGTGAAGCCAAACCCCTGTGCTCCACACCATTTTTTCAACCATTCATTAAACTGCATGGTGCAAAGTACCCTCGCTTCACCCATGCCATTGACAGGCAGCACCTCTGAGAAGGATACTGTGTGTGCTACTTGTCTTAGGCCCCTCCCCAACTCTACAAAATCCTCCTGCACTACTCTAATCTCATGATGAGCCAAGTCATTTGTCCCTAGGTGGAAAATGACATCCAGTTCAGACTCCTGAGCAGCTGTTCTTGTGATCCTGAGGATGCACTTTCTGTCCCTCCAAGCCATGGCACCAGGCAGGCACCTTACTTCAGTTTTCCCTGCTCCCCCCAGTTCTATCCCCCTAATAACGGAGTACCCCACCAGGAGCTGCTTCCTTTCCATGTGGTGTTCTCTGTCTCCTTTCTATGGGCCTCCCTTGTGACAGTTGTCCTCAGCCTCCTTAGTCTCCTCTGTGGGTGCATCCATAGGGGAACTATGCTCATCCAGAATGGTGTATGGATTGTGGAGTGGAACATCTGACTGGGTGTACCTCTGTTCCACCATCCTCACCCTTTCTGAGCCCACTGTGGTCCAACTTCTGTGCTTTCTTCACAACCTTTGAGGTAGTGGTGGTGGCTCTGGTGCTCCCTGGATGGGGGAGGTTCCCTTCCTACTGTCCAGTATGGCCTAGGAGAAGATTCCCTTACTACTGTCCAGTGTGGCCTGAAGATGGGCAACTTCCTCCCTCAGGGCAGAGAGTTGTCTGCAAATGGGGCAGCATCTCAGCCTCAGAAAGACTCACGGAAGACTGCTGCCCCACAGCCATTACATTGCACTACTCCCACATGTTTATCTACTTTTTTTTTTTGTGTGTGTGTGTGTGTGTGTGTGTGTGATTGGTTTGTTATATAGAGATATATATACTATACAATGTGAATGCTTATATTGTCAGTGCAGTGTGCTAGAGAGGATATGACAGTGATCTGGTACAAAGGACAAATACAGCCGCGTCTCATCTGCATAGCAGTGAAAACCCAGACTGTACTGTCTAATGAGCCTCTCCAGGGATAGTATATATACCATGAACAGCATCGGTGACAGGACTGAAAGTTGAGGAACTCCACAGGTCATGGGCACCGTGGCGGAGGAGAAATTCCCCATCACCACCCTCTGCCTCCTGCCTGAGAGAAAGGACTCAAACCAATTGATGACAGTTCTGGTGAGTCTGCAATACTCTCTTAGGTGATCAAACAGTATGATGTGGTCCATGGTATCAAATGCTGATGATAGATCAAGGAGAACAAGAACTAACTATTCCCCTCTGTCTCTCACCCTGAGGGGGTCATTTTGCACTCAAACTAGCACTGTCTCAATGCTATATCTTGCCCAATACCCAGACTGGAATGGCTTATAGATGTCAAAGGTCGCCATGTGTGCCTCGAGCTGCAGAATCACTATCTTCTCTACAACCTTCCCTAAGAATGGGAAGGTTGCAGATTAGCTAGAAACTGGGGTTTCTTTTTTAAAAAATCAAGTAATAATTTCTCTGAACACTCTAAAATCCAGGGTGCCCAGCTTTGCAAGAGAGCTGTTCTCCCATGTTCTCTGTATGAGAACAGTGGGAGTTTCTTGATGTCTGCAGCCTCAGATGGAGACATGCTGCCAGCCTGTGCAGCAGCAATGAGCTGGCAATGGATCTCTCTATGTCTCTCTGTCTGTCTGTCTCTCTCTCTCTCTTTCTCTCTCACACACACCAATCTATCTACCTGTCTGTCTGTCTGTCTATCTACTTTTTGTAACTTTTTATTCTTTTTTCCTACAAGTTGTGCTAGCTCTCCTTCATGTTTCCACAACAATGAAATACTAAGAACAGTGGACTGAGATGCCCATCCTGGCACTCGCTTGCTGACCCCCTCCCCTACAGCTTGCTCCCCAATATATGGAGGATGACACCAGGGTGCCCACTCCCAGTGCCACCATGGAGTTAAGCTGAAACTAGGGTGCCCAATCACCCAATCCTCAGTGTTGGATCCAATAGTAATTTAAACCTAAAAAAAAGAAGTCCCTCAATGTGTTAATTTTTTCTAAACTAACCTGTAAAAAAGAAAATGGTGCCTAGATAATCTGATCTCCAGACCCCCATCAACCCCATGGTGAACTCCCCAGTGCTCTCCATTCCACAACCCCCCCACCATATAACCATAATCTCCTAAGCATGTTCCATGTTGTAGACTTATTTTTTTTTATTTTTTTTTAAGTTGGTGACCAGGAAAGTCACATTGAGCCAAGGCTCATTTTCAGGTGTGACCCAGGAATAGAAACAAATACAGGGTAATAAAACAGTTGGTACAGTACAGAGATAAATTCAAATTAAGCAATTACAGAACAAAGGCGTATATAGAATCATCAGAGTAATACAATAATACATGTTAATACAATAGTGCATTTACAATGTGTATAGAATAATTGCAGGTATGGAGTATCAGTGCTTAGATAGATTATGACAACAGAGGAAATTTAGTTAAGTGAACTAAAAGTTCTTGTGGAGGTCAGACTGGGGAGGAACTAAACAATACAATGGGGGGTCAGACCAGGGAGAATGGGGCTCTTTGGGATGGCAAGGATGGTGTACCTATGAAGAGTGAGGGGGTGGGAATGGGAGGAGGGGGGATAAGAATGCAGATAGGCATGAGCATGTAATTACAGGGATAGCTCAGAACAGGACCTTTAGCACAGGGAAAGTAGGGGAGTGGTGAGTTTCCTAAGGAAGCTGATTCAAGGGGTGATGGAGATAGTTAGTAAATGCTGTATAGCCTGCGCATGTGCAAGGATGGGGAAGGGAGAACATTAGAGCAGCCCTAGAATGTAGGGAGTACATGGTGGAGCTAGCTGGTGACAGGCAGGAGCTAAGGTGGGGGGAGTGACCTAAACCAGAATTTGCCAGTGAAGGTAAGGCTATGAATCTCGTGCCAGATGGGTAGCGGCATTAGGCAGAGGGAGGAGTAAAGGATACAGTGGTGAGTGAGAGGGTGGGAGGAGGTGGCAAAGTGGCAAAATGAGTTGAGTAGGGTATCAGATCTTACTAGGAAAGTAGCAGAAGCAGAGCCATAGACAATGTCTGCATAGTCTATTACAGGAAGGATGGCTTTGGTGACCAAGTCTCGACGAGTGGACAAAGGGAGGCATTGTTTGTGTCTGTAGAGAGCACCAAGTTTAGGGCAATGTTTGGTGCAAATGAAGTCTATATGGGCTGAGAAATCAAGGCTGCTATTCAGCCAGACCCCTACATATTTGAATGAATTGATTGTTTCTATGGGTAGGCCATCCAAGGTGGTGAATGTAAGGGGGTAAGGGGCTTGGACAGTCTTTACCTCGACCCAAAGAACTTTGATACTGTTTTTTTTCTTTTAGTTAATGTTTTAACTGGTTTTGATGGAACCATTGCTGCAATTTGTCAAAGTCACACTGCAATGAGGAAGTAAAGTCTGCCGCAGAGGGACTGGAGAAGTATATAACGGTGTTGTCCATGTACATATGGATTTTAGAGGGGTAGCAGATGGAGGGGAGGTCATTTATGAACACTGAGAAAAGAATTGAACCCAGAATGGAACCTTGGGGGATGCCGGCTAGGTTTGGGGGGGTGGAAGAGGCTGTTTCCTACTTGTACAGGTTGATGTCTTTGTTGAAGGTATGACCTGAACCAATCAATAGCAGTAGAAGCAAGACCAGCGGAATTGAATTTTTTGAATTAGAAGGTGGTGACAGACAGAGTCAAAGGCCTTTGCCAGGTCCACAAAAATGGCAGCAGTGACAAGGCCTTTGTCCATACGAGTTGGTGACATGGAACAGTGAGGAGACAGTGGTGTGCTGCTTCCTGAAACCATACTGGAAGGGAAACAGATGGTCAGTAGCAGAAAGGTGTACCAAGAGCCTCAAGTAGATAAGAGACTCCTGGAGTCTGGCAAGAGCAGGTAGGAGGAGGATGATGGGCCTATAGTTGCCGGGCGAGGTGGCATCCCCACCTTTATGGAGGTGGAGCACTTTGGCTACTTTCCAAGCCTGGGGGTGGTCTGGTTGTGAGGGAAGGATTAAGGAAATGAGCGAGGGGGCAGAAATAGCAGGTGCTGATATTCAAAGAATCTTGAGGTGGAGGCCATCTGGGCTTGTTTTACTTGGGTTGAGTGACATAAGTGCCTTGTAAACCTCTTGGGGGGAGATAAGGGGGAAGGAAAAGCCTGAACCAGCAGGGCCAACAACAATGGAGGTGGGAAAACTCTGTGAGGGGAGTGGGATGATCAGGGAGGGTGCAGGTTGTAAAGAAAGTGTTGAAGATATTAGCAATTGAAGTAGAGTCAGGAAATGTTGATCCTTCATGTTCTAGGATTGTGCAGGGGGAGTGTCTATGAGGCAGCGGAGAACTTTCTAAAAGTTTGATGGGGAACTGGATCTTGGCTGCAGCTGGGACTTAAAATAAGTTGATCTGGCTTTTCTGATGGCCTTTGTGCAGGCCTTTCTATGAAACCTGTAGGGCTGAAAATGCGAGGATAGAATGGAGGCCTTGAATTGTGCTCAGCATTTGTATTGGGTTCTGTAGAGGGTGAAGAGGTCTGGAGTTATCCAGGGGAGGTGGTGGCACTTCACTCTTGTCTATTTTAGGGGGGTACAGAAATTCCAGATTCTGGTTAAGGTTTTGGTGAGTGACTGGAGAGCTGTGTCAATATCATGGGCATAGAACTACTCTCTGATTGAAGCAGTGATAAGGCCTTTGTCCATAGCTGATTGGATTGAGTTGGTGACACTGAGTTTCCCATTAGCAGATTATAAAGATCTGCCATTAAAGGAACTTTAATTCTTTCATTTCTGCCTCTAAGGGGGCCATACCTAGACCTGGAAACCTCTGCCCACAAAAACTTTTGTAAATCCCCCTATTGCAAACATGCACTCATCCTCCTTTCTCCTTCTCCTTCTCCCATGCTTTCTTTCCTATTTTCCACCCTCCGCCACCACAAATCAATCACACGATTGCACCTATCCCTCCCACCCTCCTGCCTCTTCTGTATCCTTCCTCCTGCATCACCATCTTACCTCCTCCTTACTCACTTTGATTTCCTTTCCCACTCCATCCCATCACTTGATTTCTCAAAACTTTCTTCCTCCACATATAAGCTGCTGCATCATTCTAATCTGATGCTCAGGCACAAACCCTATGCCCTCAATATCATAAAAGGGCAAAAGCTCCCAGCTACTTTCTCTGTGCTCTTTCTCCTCTCGCTATTAACTGGAGATATCAAAAGGATACCTGGCACCCCTACACCCCCAAAACTACCATTCTCCAAAAAAGGCTCAAAGGTCATGCACATCAACATTAGGAATCTCCTCCCAAAACTGGACCTTTTGAACTGCTGGATAACCCAGATTGCCCCCAATATCCTATGACTCTCTGAAACCTGGCTATCTGTCAAAATTTTGGACTCATCTATTTCCTTCCCAGGCTACCATAGCATCCAGCACGACTGTGGTAAAAGAGGAAGTGGTGTAGCTATGATCATAAAACAAAATCTTGTGTCAAAAAAAGAATCCTGCCTTGGACCCAATAAGCTGATTCTAACGAAATTCTCCTTCCCAAACTCACCCACCTTCATAGGGTTGTCTACATCCTCAGCTCAGTCAAGATGCTCTTACAGCTTAACATCTTGCTGTCCCCATTTGGCCTCACTTTATTAACTTAAACTTTAGGGACTATAACCTTGACTGGCTGTCCGCTTTTTTTTTTTTTTGAATTAAGTGTGCTTTATTAAATCTTTTCCATAAACAAACACAGAATCAAAACAATAATAGTCAACCATTAACAACATAAGTAAAACACCTTACAGCAAGAGAAAGGTGAAAAGAAGAAGAAAAGAAAAAAACAATATACCCCCCCCAATCCCAGAGCACATAACCCTGAAAGGAAAAAAATCATCTGGGGTAAACAATGGGGAGAAGGCAGAGAAAGAGAACTTGATGAGGCTTAGGGGTTTACACACCAATCAGCAAGATGGGGGTGTCAGCATCCAGCACTGGAAGTGGAGAGGGATCTTAAAGGCTTATGAAAGGATGAAGTCAGGCTGCTGTTACTCAGCAGCCCCACCACTGACCATTAGTAATGTGTGAAGCATGTCCAGCCCCTGGACATAGGTATTCCCCCCCGAGATCATTTCATAATTTGTTTTTCAAGTGCTAGCACTTGGAGAAGCTCATTTGCCACTCAGCATAGCAGGGTGGACTGTCCGCAGGCCAATGCCTCAGGGTTATCAGCTTCATAAAAGTTGAGATGAGAGCTATCTGGACCTTCTGGGTGTTCGGAAATAGGGTGGAAAAATCACCAAAGAGACAGTTCTTTGGTGTGAAAGCTTGCTCTAGTCCAAGTAGTGGGTCCAGGGAATCTTTAATCCTTGTCTGCACTGACTGCAGCCTGGGACAATCCCACAACATATGCGAAAGAAGCATAGAAATATAGAAACATAGAATTTGATGGCAGATAAGGACCGCTTGGCCCACCTAGTCTGCCCATTTTTCTACCTAACAGATAAGCTGCAGATCCTAGTTAACCAACAGCTTACTTCCTCTTACCCGCCACTAGGACTACCTTATGCCTGTCCCATGCATTCTTGAAGTTCCCCACTGTTCTTGACTCCACGACCTCCTCAGGGAGGTCCCCTTCAGCTCGATGGCAGTGCAGACATAGTGGAGTGGGGGACTTCCCAATCTGGAAAAGCTTAAGCAGGGTATGGTACATATCTTGTAAAATCTGAAACTGCATCCACCTATATCTGTCACTCCTTAGGAATCTATAAAGGTCTCACCAAATGCCCTGCCAGAGTCTGGGAGTATAGGCTAGAGTCAGCTTATAGTGGCAGTAATATGCAACCCCAGTCAATGCACTGGGGTCCTGAAACTGGAAAAGAGAATAAAGGCCTGATATTGCATTAGGCTGCCTCGAAAGATGCAAAAGAGTTGGTAATAAATCTTGCTGGGGTAGTTGCCAGTGGGTCGGGCCAAAAAAAGAGACTATGACCATGGAGAACTGAAGGTATCAAAAACTGTGGAGAAGCAGGAGCTGAAAGACCTCTATGAGGTCCCTCAAGGGTAGAAGCTTTGTTTCTGATAAAGTGTTGTGCCTGAATGCCCCACAACTTAGGGCAGAAAGCTTTTGGTATAGGGTGGACAGCCATCGCAAAATGAGGATTGCCTAAGAGAAGCTGGGAGAGGTCTTTAGCACAATCAATGTGCTTATATTGGCAGAATTGCACACAGGCCTTCAACGACCAGATCGGGGGAAGAAACGTAATTCACAAGGTAGAGAATGAGAGGTAAGGTAAAGAAGTTTAGAGAGATGTACACCCTCCCACCTGCAGAGATCTTTCTCAATATGAAGCCAAATGGGGCAATACCCCATTGGTGTGTTGGCAGAGGACCTGTGTCCCTATTGGAGCCACTAGGAACTGAGTAGCACTAGATAATACAGAAAAAAGTGAGGGAGGCAAATGCCCCCTTGTTCCTTTGGTAGGGTTAATTTGATATATACCAGGTGGACCATACCCCCCCTTCCACAAGAACTGGTTCTGGATTCTCTGAAGTTGCACAAACCAAGACTTAGGTAGGCAGACCCCAATCATGCCTAGGAGATACAGCAAGCACAGTAAAACATTCATTTTAAGAATGCTAGTCTAGTCCCAAAGGGATAGGGGAAGGTCGGCCCACCTCTGAAGGTCTTGCTGTAACACCCACAAAAGTGGGGTTAGATTCACCTTATTAAGGATAGAGAGGGAGCAAGGTATCTGAATTCCAAGGTATACCAGCTCTTTAGAGACCCAAGCTAGGCCCAGGTGTTTTATCTCCTGCCTAGAGACCAAGTGGTTAAGAGGAAGTACTTGATTTTTTTTAGATTTAGTTTGTATCCAGAAATAAGAGAAAAGCACCGTATTTCTGCAAGAGCCTCTGGGATAGAAGTCTTAGGCTGCTCCAGGTGGAGGAGCATGTCATCGGCGTAGGCAGAAAGCGTGTGTCTCTCCGTCCTCAAAAAGATCCCAGTCACCAGGTGGTTGTTGGTTAGACAGAAAATAATGGGCTCCAAATATAAGTTAAAAAGGTAAGGGGATGGTGGGCAACCTTGCCTAGTGCCACATTGAAGTCAAAAAGGAAGTGAGAAAAGACCATTACACTGCATCTGAGCTGATGGAGAGTCATAAAGGATGTGGACCCATTTGCAGAAATTCATGGGAAGGCCAAATTTATAGAGAACTGCAAATTAGTACAGCCAGGAAACATGGTCAAAGGCCTTTTCGACATCCAGGAAAACCAGGCCAGCAGAACCCCACTCTCCCTGGATGTGGAGGCTAGATAGAGTTATTTCCTCAGGTGGTCACTGGAAAGGCGATTAGCTATGAAGCCAACTTGGGCAGGAGATATCAAGACATCCCAAACCAGTTGCAGTCAAGTGGCCAACACCTTAGCCAGGAGTTTAATGTCCAAATTCAAAAGGGAGATTGGTCGATAGCTGGTAGGAAGGAGCGGGTTTTTCCTCTTCTTTATGAATTAGCGATATCCAGGTCTTATTAAAAGACAGTTTGGCAAGCTCCTCTGAAAGGAGGTAATTGAAGAGTCTCGTAAGCACTGGGGAGAGCTCCACTTTGAATGTTTTGTAAAATTCATTACTCGGGACATCTGGGCCTGGAGACTTATTAGGGTAAAGTTGGTCAATTGCTCTGGAAAGTTTCTGTGAGAGAATAGAGGAATCCAGAGAGGCTTACTGAACAGAATCCAAGGGAGGAAGGGGAAGGTCAGTCAAATGATTGTGAATCTGGGCATCCAGAGCAGGGGCAAGAGGAAGATCATAGTACAGGCCTTCATAATATTCATGGAAGGCCTTCACAATATCCCAGGGTTGGGTTAAGGGTGTGAGGAGAGAGAGATGGCTGAAGGCATGGAACAGCTTTAAGGGCCTCTGCATGTCAAAGGCGCCATACCAACACTATCCTGGCCCACTTCCCCGAATCCAGGTATTCGGTCTTGGTATGAAAAACAGCTAAATCGTCCTTCTTGGCCAACAACTCATGATACCGTGCTTGAAGAGCACAGAGATCCTTATGGGAATTGGCTGAGGCAGAGTGGGATAGGCATTTCTCCTGGGAGCAAATGTCCATGAGGAGTCAGTCCTCCTTCTCTGATTGTTTCCGTTTCTGGAGGGTCGCTAGCCAGATGCATTCCCCCCTGACCCCGCATTTTAAAGCTCCCCATAAGGTTTCTAACCAGGGAACTGAACCACCATTTTCAGCCAGAAAATTGCATATGTAATTCACAATGCACTGTCTAGAGGAGGGGTCTCTAAGTAAGTGAGTATCAAGGCTCCATATCCCATCTCACTGTTCTGTGTGATTTAAAGACAAAGCTAAAGAGAAAGGGGCATGATCCAATATTACTAATGTCTACATGTCACAGACAAGACGCCCAGGAAGGGAGTATTTACTAAGCAGGAAAAAATCTATATGGGAAGAGGGACCGTGGGGCAAAGAGTAGAAAGTATATTGATGGGACGAGGGGTTTAATACCTGCCTGGGCTCTATGAGACCATAAGAATCCATTAGGTTTCTCAGGCCTCGCTGGGCTTGGGAAAGGCCTCGCCAATTAGAGCCCAGTCTGTCTAGATCTGCCTGGAGGACCAGATTCCAATCTCCACCCAGAATAACAGGGACAGTCAGGAGTGAATCAGGCTGCTTCCCTAAAGAGATGAAAAAAAACAGGGGTGTCAATATTGGGCCCATAAATGGAGCCTAATATCACCTCTGTAAGCCCCATCTGAACATGCAGAAGGACATAACATCCCTCAGCATCCCATATTTTTCAGAAAACCTGGAAGGGAATATTCCTGGCAACAAGAATCACAACACCACCACACTTCGAGCTGACCCCTGCCTCAAATACCCAACCAACCTATTGCCTCAGAAAGTGTACCTCCTCTCATTTCAAGTGCAATTCCTGCAGAAAGACAACATTGATCCGGGGCCTCTGAAGGTGCTGCAGGATCATGTGATGCTTCTGTTTTGTCTGTGTGCCCCTAACATTCCATGTGATACATTTATAGGTCACACTACACATGGAAGAAAAATAAGTAGTGAGGACATACCTGGTACTGCAGCCTTGCAACCCAGACATGTTCTAGGATCCCACCCCCCAATTAACAGCAGTCCCAACCTACAATAAGTAACAACAAAAATATTCACCCTCTCCCTCTAAAACTTTGACCCTGGTCCCATAGACTGCACACCAACTATCCCCTTGCCCATGATATTACAAATACAACCCTCTCAAAACAACCCCCCCCACCCTGAACCACCAGTGCAGAAGTACCTATTGTGGAACACAACCAGGAAGCACAACACAGTAAAACTAGAGTCCCTCCCCCAAAGATCATAATAACATGCATAGTAACACAACACAATAATATCAACTCTGAGTCCAAAATATGGTGAGCAAAACTGGAGAAATGGGGCAGAAATTTACCAGGGGGCCCAACACTGCGAAGCAAAGGAAGGGTCTCCTAGAATAGTCCAAAACAGCAGATGGGGAAAAAACTGAGCAGAAGTCCTGGGAGGAGAGAGTCTTTCCAAGTCCACAGTCTCTTCTGAAAAATGCTGGGAGCAAGAAGGTTGCAGTGAGCTTCATGAGCTGGCTTCCAGGAAAGTAAATAAGGGGTGCAGTAGCAGGAGAAATATGCCAGTCACATATAAAAAAGGCCCCCGTTTCAAATCCAGCAGCTGTAACAAGTGCTGAGGCAAGTACCATAAACCACAAAGGGGAAGGGGTCCTGATCCAAATTACAAATTGCTGAAAGGTGCAGAGTTCTCCTGGGCAGGAAAAGATCAACTGATGGAAGCAAGTCCACTTACCAAGAGTCATCAGAAGTGGAGTCCAGCTTTGCAAAAAGGGCACAAAAATAAATTGCAGAACACCTTCAGTCAGATCATAAACAGAGACCGAGCACCCAACAACAGCAACTCCATGCTTCAGTCAAAATGCCGAGCTGCAAAAATAAAACAAGACTAAGGGCAATAGCGGACGTCACCAGGCAGGTCCTCAATGAGCGGCAGTTTCCTGTGACAGTGCTCAGGGAGACAGAAGGGTGGCAAAGTGGGGAGAAGCATCATGGATAGCAAAATCCAAAGATATAAACTAATGCAATCAGGGAGTGCACTTAAAACTGTTGAAATAGTTGCCATAGGGGAAGTCCCACAATAGCACAAGCAAAGCCCATAGATTCCAGGCAGACTGAGACAGAGAGCTCCAAGGCAAAGCTGAAAGGGGCTTGGATCAAGCAGGCTTAAAAAGATCAGGAAGCTGGGTGGCAAGGTCCTGGGCAGCTTGGGTGGGTGTTTCAAAACCTCATCATTCCCCATGATGATAGATCTGAAGCAAGGCAGGGTACCTCATCTGAAATTGGATGCCTGCAGCAATGAGCTTGGACATGGTGGGGTGAAACTCCCATCTCTTCTGGTGAACTGGTGCAGGGAGGACTTGGGTGATCCATATCCATGTACCCTCCCATATAATCTTCTTTATGTCCTAGGTCTTGGTAAGAATATATTGCTTGTCAAGGAAATTTAGGCACCTGAAAAGAAACATCTATGGGGCTTCTCCAGCAGCAGACATGGGAGTAATAAATGATGGGCCCTTTCAATAATGTATGCGGAGCCATTGGAAGATTGCCCCACAATTTTTTCACACAGCTTCTGTGCAAATAATGTGGCATTTGCGCCCTCAGCTCTTTCAGGGAGCCCCAGTATCACCAGATTGTTGTGCCGGCTTCTTCCCTCGAGATCCTCCATGCTCTCCTCCAGCTTCTTCCACTGGTGTCATAGGGTAGCAAGTTCTGGCTCGGCCTTGGCGCACCAGTCTTCAAGAGAGGAGGTTTCACTCTCATTATCCCCTGCTCTACAGGATAGCATGTCCATAGAACCTCAAAGTTGTATGGATTCCGTTATAGAAAGAAGAGCATTTTTCAAGGGCTCTAGCTCTTCCAAGAAGCGCTCCTCCATTAAGGTGATAGCAGCTGCAGTTGATTTAGTGGCAGGCTGAGACTTAGTACACTTGGGGGGCTTGTCAGGTGTGCTTGGTGGAATGTGCTTTGGTGGTGGATTTTTCATCTCCGCGTCCGTCTTCAACCAATTCAGTATAGCCAGATGACTCTGTAGAGGTTCTAAGAACAGTCCAGGTAAGCTGCACTAAAATACTGCTAGAGAATATATATGAAAAAGGCCTTTAGGTGGTTGGAGGGTAGGGGGAGATTTGCAGGAGCATCTGAATCAGGCAGTCATCACGTGACCTCCTAGCTGTCCCTTTCATCTAAATCCACAGTATCCAACTTAGAATCTTTAAACCTCTCTCAGTTAATCATAGAACCCACCTGCTACTACCCCTGTTCCTCTAATCACTCCCTCATAGATTGGATTATCTTGTTACATCCTCACCGGATATCTGCAGCTCGAGTACTTGACCCCACCTTAAGCCACCACTACATCACCTTTTGCATTAGAAAAACTCACCTACCCAAATCTGTACTAAAGTACATCAAAACACACCCTCTAATCTCAATTTACACTAATTTCCTCCTCTCTGACTTATATTATGCCAATTGGGCATCAGTTTACTCTGCTGCCACTGTTGAAACTGCCCTAGCTCAGTTCACTAGTATTTTCAATAGTGTCTGGGACCACCATGCCCCACTGAGAAAAACCAGGATCAAGAAGCACCACCACCACTCCCAGATTACTGCCCCTATAGTTGCTCTCTGCAAAACCGGTGACAAAGCCTGGCCCACCTTCAATGCCTCGCTAACCTCAAACTCAAGACAGACATACAACACTGTGAGAAATGTGTGCACCAAGGCCATTCATCTTGCTAAGGCAGACTGCTTCAAACACTGACTCAACACAGCACACCCCTCCTTGTTCTGGGATGCAGTGCACTCCATTGTCAACCCTCCTCCACAATCCAGCAACCCTACTCTCAAGCACAATGGCACTGAAATAATGGACCCCATGCAAGTCGTAGATACCCTCAAAACCTTCTTCACTACTTGTGCTTCTCCAGACCATACTGCATCCCTGCCACCTGCCTCCAAACCATCTCCAAAGTATACGACTAATGGAAAATTCCTTCGTCCCGCTGCGTCCACAAATGAAATACTGCTTGCCTTTCTATCTCTCAACATGTCCAAATCTATCCCTGATGGCTTACATCCTAGACTCCTATGCCTCTCTGACCCTGCCATTGCTACCCACCTCAATTTCATCATTAATATGTCCTTCTGTTCAGGCATACTTCTGAAAGCCTGCAAATCGGCATGTGTTATCCCTCTCCAGAAGGGTGATATTCCCTCCACACCTGGAAACTACCGCCCCATCTCCCTTCTCCCTGCCTTAGCAAACCCTCAGAAACACTGTACAATCCAGACTGACTGATTTCCTTACCGCTACCAACTTCCTATCCCCTATCAGTCCAATTATTGAAAAAAACACTCCACCATACCCTCCCACCTCCACATCATGAGCCACATTCAATCAGCTGTATCTCAGTATTCCACCTCCTTCTTCTGAATACACTCGAGGACGCAGGGCTGAGCCCTCCTGCCATATGGTGTTTCGACTCTTATCTCAATAACAGACACCAGTCAGTTAAAATTTCCAATTCCTCCTCTCCTTCCCTCCCTATTATAGCAGGTGTCCCTCAGGGCTCCATACTTGGCTCTGTCCTGTTTTCATTATTCATAAATAACCTCCCATCTGCCTGCTCTTCCTCCCTCATTCATATGTATGTGGATGACACCATACTTTTGTCTTCCAGCCTGGATCCAGCCACTATCCACTCTTCACTGCAATAGGACTTCAACTCGATACAGTCTTGGTTCCAATTGAATCAATCCTCTCAAAGATTATCCAAAGCTAACAGCACCACACCCATCACCTCTCTTGATGGCATCCTGTTAAAGGTGGCCCCCTCTTATAACATAGAGGCATAGAAACATAGAATTTGATGGCAGATAAGGTCCACTTGGCCCACCTAGTCTGCCCATTTCCCTACCTAATGGATTAGCTGCAGATCCTAGTTAACTAACAGCCTACTTCCTCCTACACCCCACTAGAATTGCCTTATGTCTGTCCCATGCATTCTTGAATTCCCCCAATGTTTTTGACTCCATGACCTCCTTAGGAAGGCTGTTCCATGCATCCACAACCCTCTCCATGAAAAAAAGTCCTCACATTACCTCTGAGCCATCCCCCTCTATCTTCAAATTATGCCCCCTTGTTCTTGCACTTCCCTTTTTCTAAAAGGTGCTACCGTCTTGGACTTTGTTGATTCCCTTGAGGTACTTGAAAGTTTCTATCATGTCACCCTTCTCCCTCCTTTTCTCAAGGGTATACATATTAATCTCCTTTAGTCTCCCTTCGTATGTCTTCTGGTGCAGACCCTGCACCATTTTAGTTGCCCTCCTCTGGACAGCCTCCACCCTGTCTATGTCTTTGCGGAGAAGGGGTCTCCAGAACTACACGCAGTACTCCAGAACGGGTCTTACCAACTGTCGGTACAGAGGGATAATAACTTCCTGTTTTCTACTGGTGATGCCTCTCACTGTGCATCCCAGTATCCCCCAGCCCTCCTTACTGCCTTCTCACATTGCTTGCCCACCTTTAGGTCATCTGATATAACTACCCCCAGGTCCCTTTCCATTTTTGTTGTTGTCAGTATCTCACCCCTCATTATGTACTCTTCCCCTGGGTTTTTGTTTTCCAGATGCATTACTTTGCACTTCTTTGCATTGAATCTAAGCTGCCATACATTTGACATACCTAGATGTCTGGTTGGATCCACAAATAAACTTCTCTTTTCATACTGACTACATAACCACCAAATTCCATCCAAAGCTCGGTATCCTCTATCGAAATGGAGTCTCTCCCCCTTCCTGTATGTTGTGAGCTTCTGACAAAGATTATCATGCCGGTCTTTGCTCCCTCCACCTCACTTACCCGTCTTGACTCCTTCTACTATGCTTTCTGTTGATTCGCCTCCAAGTCTCCTTACAGGACTCGCCACTGTTCCCTTCTCTCATGCCTGGACCTCCAACCGCTCATGCACAGGAATCTCATGCACTCCTTATCCTTCATCTCAAAATTCTGGTCAACCTACTACTAGAGATGCAGCGAATTTAAATTCTGCTAGCAAAGTGAACTGCTATAGTGACTTCGCATTGCCAATCCACTACGGCGGGGCAATGAAGTGCTCACTCCATCTTGTCATTACCACTTCACGTTAAGGTGGAATGGCAATGCGAAGTAAGATGAAGTCTTTGTTTTTAAAGGGCTTCGTGTTCCTCATTATGATTCTAAGTGATCCACTTGGTGTTTCAGATTTGGCACCCCCCCACACACATCACATGGCTTGTAGTACTGTAAGTCACATGCTCTTTAACTAGGCAGGAAGAAAGTGAGTCATACAAGCAGACACTTCTACTTTCTACTGCGCAGACAGAGAGAGAGAGTAGTGTGTTTTGTGACTGCTGATACTTTGAGATCAGAGCAAGGAGGAGATTTAAACTTTGATTTAGACCCATCAGCTTTTATAAAAACTAAATTTTTTGTCTTTTCTGTACTCTTTTTTTACTTAATTTGTTCTTTCTGTAAATGTTACTTTTCTTACCTTTATAAGTAGTTAGTTGTTTGTCTGTTTGACTATGTGTGTGTTGTGTGTGACAGTGTGAGTAGTAATTGCTCGGACTGAGGGAGCTCAGTAGGAGAGATGGACCAGGGTGAGGGAATGTCTAGGGCAGGAGCAGCTCTGGGAGAGCGTGGTAGTGGTAAGCATCGTACCGTGCACATGTGTGGAGGGCATGGGCACCCATTCCTGTTGGACAGCTCGATACTTGAGACTGTCACCCCCCACCAGAAGCAGGACTAGCACTGCCTCCTGTCCTGACTCTGAGGCAGTTGAACTACCACCACCACCACCACAAGTCCAGGTTATCTGGAGCAGGATGTGCCTATTCCCCTGGGCCCAGGTGTGGATCCCATTCCTGTTCAGCACTGTGACCAGCCAACTGCCAGTTCATCTGGCCATCCCCTGCCTGTGCCTGGTCCTCCCCATACCTCCACACCTCCATTGTTTGGCAGTTTTTTACTGTGTGGGGGGACATCAGTGTGGACCAGTGCCACCTACGTGAGGTGGAGGTGTGCCGTGGCCCCCGGGGGACTCACCTGGGGACTGAGGGCCAGTGCACCCATATGCTTAATCACCAGCAGTTGGAGTGGCAGGCTGCCACAGAATGGACCATGCCTGCACCTGCTGGCCATTCTGTGGCAGAGGGTGCAGCTGTGCATTGCTGCATCCCTAAGAAGAGGAGGGCCACAGTAGCATCTGCTGCTCCACCTGCACTCCCACCCCCCCACCACCACCAGCAGGTCAGCCTGTAGAATGTGTGGACCCCAGAGAACTGCATGTAACACAGGTTGACTTGGCAGTTCTCTGGAGTGCTGTTGAGGATAACAACGAGAGGGTGAGTGCTGTGGAGCAGCAGCTGGATCACACAGAGGAACATCAGTTGATTATTATGTCCATGCTGGAACTGCTGCTGGATCACCATGGGATCCCACATTATTTTTTTTTCTAACATCATGTGCCCCCCCAACACCTTCCTTGCTGTGTTACACAATGTATTCCTCCACCATCCCCGACCTTTGTATGTAATTATGCCCTTTTTTGTTGTCTTGCATATGCGTGACACTTTGTATTCTGAGCAGTGCAAGCATACTGTACTAAACTGCATGTGTGCAGTCTTCTTTCCAGTCTGTGTATATACTGCAGACACTGTCCAACTCCCTGACTTAAAAACAAACATAAATGAGTACAGTGGTGGGGTGGTGAAGCATGGAGAGATGCTACAAAACAGGCTTACAATATATCCAAGTAACTATTAAAAATAATTAATGTTGTGATTCATAATGTGAATGATCGTGGATCGTGATCTGTGACTGCATTTGTGACCGTGATGATGAAGAATGTGATTTGTATCATGAGTGGCTCGTGATGATGGTCCTGACTTAAAAATGCGTATTAATGAGTACAATGTTCATGAAGAATGAAGCACCACACCTGTCCAATACTCTGAAGGGAAGTCAAAGAAACAACTGTGACTTAAGTTACAGATGGAGATTGGGCCCTAAAGAGATGCAAATGCACAGACAGATTAAGATTGCACTGTGCACTGAAGAGATGCAGACACAAAGGCACAACACCTAACCAGTGCTCACCAACAGAAATTCAAATCTGGAAAAGAATACCTTTGCCGGTTGGGGCGGGCCGCAGGGGGGGGAGTGTAATGCACTGCTGCAGTAACAGTCATTAGTACTAGTACCAGTAAAGATACCACAAAGAAGTACACAAATCACACAGCTGCAGTGGATACCAGCTTCACATTGCTGAAATTATTATGTGGCACAATAAAAGGTGTGTGATTTGATGACACGCGTCACACACATACTCATACACACACCAAGTAATGCATAGCAAATTGAAAACTTCAGTAATATAACCACATATTTTAAACAGACTAAAATGATGCATTGCGGCAGTAACAGTCACCAGTACTAGTACCAGTGAAGATACCACAAAGAAGTACAAAACTCACACAGCTGCAGTGGATAGCAGCTTCACATTGCTGAAATTATTATGTGGCACAATAAAAGGTGTCTGATTTGATGACACATGTCACACACATACACACACACACACACACACACACACACACACACACACTAAGTAATGCATGCAAATCGAAAACTTCAGTAATATAACCACATATTTTAAACAAACTAAAATTATGCACTGCTGCACCACAACAATCGCAAAACAAATGGCAAGAAATATTGAAAATATTACTGTATGTACATTAACACAGCTAAACAAGAAAAATATCACCAAAACAGAAAGCACGGTCTTTTTCTCCAAGTTAATCTACCTACACCACAGATACACCCTTCCCCCAAAGCACACTTCCACTGTCTCTCAGTACACAGACTGAATGTTGTACATTAACATTCAAAATCCATACACAAACAATAAACGCTCAATGAAATGAGCACAGGAGGGTTTCCTATAACCGATGAACTAAAGTTTCAGCAAAAAAATGACTCAAGAAGGCTTTTTTAAAAGCTTTTTGAAGGTTTGAATTGCAGAAAGCTCTCAGAGCAGCTTGTCTCCTACAGCTTCCTACACACACTACCCCAAACTGATGCTGTGCAGAACAATCTAGAGCCCATGTTACCTGAAATCCCAAGAAACACTGCAAAATTCACCTTTGGAGCTTAAAAACAAGGCGAAGTAAGGTGAAGTACATTGATTTTAATGTACTTCGCCTTAAGAATTGGTGGAGTTGTGGTTTGGCAAGGCAGATGC
This sequence comes from Neoceratodus forsteri, assembly GCA_016271365.2. Classification (NCBI taxonomy): domain Eukaryota; kingdom Metazoa; phylum Chordata; order Ceratodontiformes; family Ceratodontidae; genus Neoceratodus; species Neoceratodus forsteri. The sequence continues at coordinate 1,323,221,610 of CM028132.1, forward strand.
GTAAAGTCATTGTTTTCAGTGGACTTTGCATTACTCGTTAATAACAAGAAGCTACTCTAGCTGCCAGGAGCACTCCTAATTCACCTTCTCTCTGCTAACTCTCCACAGAGCGAATCAGCACTTCACCCATCACTACCTACTACCCTCCTACATCTCTCCCTCCTCTCTTAAGCCCCAACCTTGACATACTGCCTACACACTAGGGACTCATGCTCCTTCTCTCTCTCTCCCCACCCCATCTTCCAATATGTGCAAATCTGCCTTTAACTATCGCCTTCCCTTTCTGTGGAACTCTCAAACTCCTCTCCGATGCAACTCCCCCTCTGACTTCTCTGTCAAATCACTGCTTCACCTTTTACCCCTCCCCACTTGCTCCCATAGCATCACATAGCACTTGAAATGTTTTGCCTAAGTGCATTAAATATTTGCATAACCTGTTTTGCTGTATTAGTTATCATGACCTGTTATGCACTTTTGTATCTGTATGCTTACTGAATTATTGTTTTACATACTCTATTATGCTGTATTAGTTATTGTGTAATGTATTTTTATGCTTCTTGCTGTTTACCTTGTAATTGTATACTTTGATCCCATGTTCCCCAGTGCCTAAGTCACACCTGGCGACGAGCATTGGTTCAGGGTGCCTTTCCAGTCACCAAATGTTTAAATAAAAAATATATGATATATATATATATATATATATATATATATATATATATATATGTCTTGCTGCTTGAACCAGAGACTGCAATATGAGAAAATATGGCAAGGCCAGTTTAATGCATTTGAAGGAAGTTTGAACTTTTATTCATAACTTTGTCATTCTTTAAATATTTTTACAACAAATTTTCAACATGGATCTTTTTGGATCCCACCTCATTAAAATGGTGGAAAAGTGACTTTTTCATTTGCTGTACCAAATCATCTTTCAGGTGAAATTTGAAATATTTACCTACCAGATTCATGAAGTGGGGTCATAAGAAGACTCTGTACAATATTTTGTCTAAAAATATGTTAAAAAGTTGGTCCAGCACTTGAAATAATCAATGCCTCTTTCTGGGAGGGTATGTTTCCCACTGGCTTGAAAGAGGCTGTGGTGTGACCACTCCTTAATGTTGCTACACTAAATCCTACCAGTTTTGCAAGGCTTATATCCATCTTTAACTTGCCCTTTTTGGGCAACGTTATTTAGAAAGTAGTGGGGGAGCAGCTTAAGGAGTATCTGCAGGAGTTTTCCATCTATGAGCCACTCCAAAGGGGTTTCTGTTCCATTCAGATTCGAAGTACCAGGGCAGTCTAGTGGTGTGTGACAACTGTCCATATCCACACTTACGTTATTGGCATTAAAAGTACTAAAATCTGAATTTTTCAAAGTGTGGTTTTTAATGGCTCAAGAGTGCAGGTTGCTTGGAATGTATTCCATAATGTCTCCCCTTCACTTAGCAGTGCTTATGCTTCCACTTGGAGATGTGATCTGAAAGTATAGCCTGGGTTTTCATTGCTATGCTGATGATACCCACTTATAGCTTTCATTTAAACCTGGGCCTTTCAGTGCAGCAGCTGATGGTGACAGTTGCAGGACAGTGAGCTCCACAGCAGGTCACAGAAATTTTTTTCTATGGAATTATAAACCCTGTTATTTTTCACCCTCGACTGGTGCATTTCTATTTAGAGTTTCTATTTGAAGTCTTATTGGCTTGATTAGTCTTTTCCATGATGACAGATAAGACTTTTGATGAAGTGATACATCTAACCCCTCTGCCACAGAGTCAAAAGTCATTACAACCACCATAGCACCATAGGTTGGATTTTGGAACCAGCACTCTGCCACCCATCCTGGAACAGCCTTCTTACATGCAAGAATTTGTGTCAATTAAACTCATTCTTGCAGAGTTAATCACTGATGTTAAATCTATGCATCTTTCAATGGAGGCTGTCATGACCTGGGTCATAGATATTGAGGCCCAGGTCAGCTCTTTGGGGGATCAGGCACAAGTGGAGGAATGGCACCTGGAGACCCTCTGGAGGAAGATGGCAAAACTTAAAGATAAAATTGATGATTTGGAGAACAGGAGCAGAAGGAAAAACCTGCTTCTGATAGACATTTTGGAGGGTGCAGAGGGCTGGAACCCTGACCAGTTCATCGGTGATCTGTTTTGCTAGTTAGCCAGACCAGCAGCCCATGAACAAGGCTATACTATAGAACGAACTCACAGAGCCCTTCGTCCGGCTTTGGAGCCTGGTGAATGGCCTTGAGCTCTCATCTGTCACTTGTTGAATTTTCAAGAGAAATTGGAAATTTAACAAGCCACCAGAATGCATCCAGCTCTTTATTTGCAGCAGCATAGATATTTGATTTTCAATTATTTAAGCCAGCCAGTCCATGAAAAGCAGAAGGCATGTAAAGATGTTAAGCAACAGCTGCATCAGGGAGGTATCAAGTTTAGAATACAATTTCCTGCTAAGTAGGTTTTTTTGCTCCCTCATTGCACCTTTAGCTTTGAGTCTGTGGATGCAGACTTGCAATACCTCCATAGCGTGCTCCCAGATTTGTTTGCTAAACCGTGACATGCAGCAGTGTCAGAAAAAATGGACCAGTGATTATGTGGCTGTTTCTGTGGCTGACATGTGGCTCTGCTAGCTTTCTCTGTTTCCACTGATTTGCCTTTGACACAGGTTCCTTGGTTGTCAGTTCTTTTTGGAGGACAAGCACTGCCAGCCATTTCTTTTGGAAGTTTTCACTTTTGTCTCTTCTTTATCTTTTTTTGCTGGACATATGGAGATTGCTCCCCCTCAAGACTCAGTTCTCCGGATTTCTGAAGCTTGACCTTTTACTCAGCAATGTTTCATTTTATTTTTTTCCTCTGGCTCCCTTGGATTTCTTCTTTCTTTACCACAGGACTCCAATCTGGTGCTTGGGACCATGGTAATCCTGCTTTTGGCAGACTCCAATGGACATGCTTTTGAACTAGAACTGGGGTGAGTTTAAACTGCATTAGCTACTGGTTGTTCTCTAGCTTTATATTTATATTTGTTCTAATTGGTAGAGATCCTTATAATTATATTGCCTCGGCTTTTAGCTTCCCCACCCTGTACTGGACTTGGTACTCTGCATTTTCTAGGACCTGAAGCCCATGGCAGCTCCTGCTTGTTTAGTTTACATGTGAGAAATACACAAGGTTTCTCTTTTAGTGATATTTGTATTTATGGGTCCTTTTGTTTTATGCTATTAGTTTTAATTACTTAATGCTTATAGTTTTAACTAAATCCTATCTGCCTATTCTCACCCTGAGTTTCACTTACTTATTTCATTGCTGTACGGTTTCTTTGTTGGGCATAGGTATGCTGTTTACTTTGTTAGTGTGATGGGGTCAGTTGTTTTTACTTACACTTGGCTGTTGCTCTTAGTATTTGAAAGTATTTTTAAGTGTTTTTTATTCTTCCTGGCCATTCCCATCTTAACCATTGCTTTACTGGTTCCTTCTGAATGACAGATGGGTGACGATAGGAGCTTTTCCAGCTCTGTTTTTTCACAGCTTTTTTTATTGAGCAGATTTTTATTTGTGACCCAAACCAGATCATGATTGTGATAGTCCCCTGATGGCTGCACTCTGAATGCAACTTGGGGGGAAGCACATTTGGATATAGGAAAGGGAGCAGGGATGGTGGTTTTTGGTTTTGCAGGTATGCGAATGGGGGTTGGGGGGACTGCTTCGGGGCCTTGGTTATGGGCATGGTACAATTATGTATATAGACTGACATGGGGCTGCATGCTGTCTTTTCTTTGGAGTAGTCAACATGCCTCCTCTCTTTTGAACTCCACACAACAGGTATGCTTGCTAGCTTGTACATGGGGGAGGGACCTATGGACATCTACGTTCACTGTCCTTAATACATATCATTATGTCTAGATATTAACTTCATAACTTGGAACATTAAAGGGACCAATTCTCCCCAAAAAAACTCTTGTGTTTTGACCCATCTTCATCGATATGGACCCTCCATTGCTTTCTTACAAGACACTCACCTCCTTACTGTTGACCTATCATTACTTCAACACCATTGGGTGGGCCAGGTCTACGGAGTGAGAATGGACAAAAAATGGACAGAAGTGGTGATTCTCATAGCCAGATCAGTGGATTTCCAAATTCACCAGGTGACATTGGACCCACAGGGCAGGTTTGTCTTGGTGAAATGTACCATAGACAAACATACTCTTGGTTTCCTTTTATGGCCCCAATAAGAATGACCCCCAACACTTTGTTAATCTCTCATTGCAACTGGCTATTTGGACAAATTAAATTTTTATACTAGCTGGGGCTTGTAATGTCCCCCTGGATGGGGATTTGGATAGATCCAGCCTGCCCTCTTGCCTGTTACTGTGACTCAAAGGGCCCTATGAAAAGTAATTGGCACATATGACCTGATAGAGCCTTGGAGGATCCTCCACAATGCTGCTAATGACTTTACCGTTTTTCCTCCCCTCATGGGACTCAATCTAGAATGAATTATTTTTTACTTAAGTTGATCGCTCTTGCAGGGTCTAGAGGTGGCAGAAATTCCCCCTTGAGTTATTTCCGACAATTCCCCAGTTCATCTTTATGTATCACTAGGGGTTACCATGGATTTAGACAAAACCAGGAGGATGAATGACTCTTTGCTCCAGGATCCTAAGATGGTTACCCACTTGCAGGTGTTTATAACCCACTTCTTCAAATAAAAACATGGTACTGTCTCATGGGAGGTTACCTTGTGGGCAGCTTACAAGTGTGCCATTTGTGGGGAAATGTTCCACTTGGCTGCTACTGCCAAAAAGAAGAAACAAGCCAAGACCACAGAGCTTTTACAGCAGATACGAGCCCTAGAACACCAAATAGTGTTGGCTGTCTCTGATCCCACCATCTTGCAACTCAATTTAGCTAGAGAACAATATCATGAACTGAACAAAGCTCAGGCCAAACTGGCTTTGTTTAAGGCTAAGGTCTCCTACATCTCCTCAGGAGAATGGGCTGGTAAATTGTTAGCCTTTTGGCTTACACAGCAAGAGGCAGCCCATTCCATTAAACATTTGTGTGAACCCAGTAGCCAAGAAGTTATAGTCCAACCTCGGTGAATAGCCAAAGAATTAAAAATGTATTATAACACTGTCTATAGTCAAGGTTATTTAGGCATCAGCCCAGAGGTTACAAACACTTAACTCAGTTAGATACCCTTGCCACAGTTGTCAGCTGATGCTCAAACACTGTTAGCATGACCCCTTTTGCTCTTGGAACTCCAGACCACTTTGAACACAATGGCGCCTGACAAGCCCCCTGGCCCGGATGTTTTTTTTGTCTCCTTTTACAAGGTTCTCTCTGAAGGTAAAGGGTTGCAATTCCAACTGCAACAAGAGATTGGAGACCCACAAGGGAGATTTTTGATTGTGAGAGGGTTGATTGACCATAAGGAAACTGTTATTGGAACTGTATATGGGCCTAATCATTCCTCTCCCGAGTTTTTCTCATAATTAGCTCTCAGCTTAGCTCCATTTAAACAATTGCCAGTGATATTAACCGGAGACTGGAATATAACATATGAAAATAGGTTGGATAGATCTACACAGAATAAACTAAATTTATCCCCTGCACAAAAATCTCTGCACGAAATGATGGAAGGACTGGGCCTCATAGACCCTTGGCATCTCTTACACCCAAAAGAGAAGGTGTTCACCTTCTATTCACCCTACCATTAATCATATTCACAGATAGACTTCTTCTTAGTAAATAGGGTCATGATGATGAGCCCACTGGACTGTGGAATTCTCCCCAGAGTGTTATCAGACCACTCCATGATTTGGTTGGAGGGCAGAATACCTCAATCAATCCCCAAGGTTACTCAGTGGAAGCTGAATACTCAAATGTTATCCCAAGAGGACATTGTGAATAAAATCCGGGAAGTAATTAACCAATACATGGAACAAAATAGGGGGTCTATCAGGGCATACGACCAACTTTGGTGCTCTCTGAAATGTTTTTTAAGAGGGGAGTTTATTAGGCTAGCGGTGACCTGTAAAAAAAAAGAAAGAAGAAGTGGCAAGATCTCTGTTAGACTCCATTCAGAGATTGGAGAGTGGGATGGGTACCTGCCCTACAACTGCAGACTTAATTCGACTGAAGGTCTTTAGAGATCAATACGCGAATACCCTAAGAGAGAGAGCGGAATACGCCCTGTTTAAAAGCCATGTTAGGTACTTGGATCAGGGAGACAAGTCTGGTCACCTCCTGACTCTTAAGTTGAGGCAGCAGGAAGAGTCCAGGTTAATTGCCAATATAACTACAGTGGAGGGTGGCAATATAATGACAACTCCTAAAGCTATAGTGAATGAGTCTGAAATGTTTTATAGGAATCTATATAGTCACCCAGCCAACAGTCCCACGGAAAATGATATTCAACAGTATCTTTCTAGACTTTCCCTTCCTGCTCTTAACCAAACTCATAGAGCCCACCTGATCTCCCCTATCTCAGAGATGGAAATATCAACTGCCATTCAATCTTTTGCATTGAACAAAGCTCCTGGACCAGATGGATTTCCATCAAATTTTTATTGTACCTTTGAAAGAGAGCTCACTCCTGTTCTCCAAGAATTATATTCTCATATCTGTACCTATGGGATTGTTGATTCTACTTTGTTAGAAGCCACTATCATTGTTCTACCAAAACCAGGGGAACCTAAAAATAAGGTAGCAAATTACAGGCTGATTTCCCTGAAGAATCATGATGTCAAAATATTAGTTAAGATTTTGGCTTCTAGGATTACCAAAGTTTGGGATAACTTAATCAGTCCCAAACAGACTAGGTTTATCGGTGGTAGAAACCCCTTAGATAACTTCAGTAAGCTTGCCCATATCTTCTCCGCATCCAGAGAGGCAAAGGCACCAATGGCCCTGGTCTCTCTGGATGTGGAGAAAGCTTTTGATAGGGTTAGTTGGCCTTTTCTTTTTAATACTATGTCTCAATTTGGATTTCCTCTAGAATTTATTGGGTGGATCAAGCACCTATACTCTAATCCTACGGCTAAAATATACTGTAACGGGGTTTTCTCTAATAGCTTTCAGCTATACTCTGGAACTCGTCAAGGGTGTCCATTATTGCCGTTACTGTTTAACTTGTATTTGGAATTATTCCCATCCATAACAGGTATTTCAGTGGGCCCATTAGAACTGAAATTATAAGCTTATGCGGATGACATTTTACTCTATCTCTCATACCCAGTTGAATTTATTCCCAAAATGTTAGATATAGTAGAGGAATTTGGTAGACTGTCAAACTACAAGTTGAATATTAATAAGACAGAAATTATGGCACTTAATGTTTATACATGTAAAGGGGATTTGGATAGGTTCAATATGGCCTGGACTAATAGACTTAAATACCTGGGAATTATTTTGTCAACCTCAGTCTCTCTCCTGAGAAAACTTAACTTGGACAACCTTCTCTTAATTATTCAGCAAGACCTAACTAGATGGTCTCCCTTATATATCTCTCTACAGGGCAGAATTAATGTAGTTAAAATGAACATACTACCCAGAATTTTTTATCCTTTAAATATGTTAAATATTTATCTCCCCTATCATGGTTCCGGAAACTTCAGAGCATAATTACTAAATTTCTGTGGCAAAATAAAACCCCACGGAAATCTTATAAGTGCCTAAGTGTTCCAAAAGTGCTAGGAGGACTGAAGTGCCCTAATTTCTATCATTACTATCTGGCAAGCCATATGGCCAAGTATATGCAGTGGGTGACTGCACCTTCAAAGGACATGCAATGCCAATATAGCCCTTTATGGCTGCAAATAGAGAGGAATCTCATAGTAGGGTTCAAAATAACATTCAATAGTCTTTGATATATACTCCCCAAAGATCTGCCTAAGCCACTTCAGTCTACGGTTATTTATACTTTGGTTAAGGTTCATGACCAGATGTGTAAAGCCTTAGGCATTACACATATTAGGGATGTTTATCAACCACTATTTGGTAACCCTAACTTCAAGATCGGGAAAGCCTTTCTCTCACCACATAAGCTGGGTATATCACCAAATATGAGAGTCAGTGACATAATTAACTTAGGGAGGATACTTTCAGTCCAAGAAATAATGGAGAAGTTTCACCTAGCCTCTAAATATGCTTTTTATATCTATCAAGTTAGACACCTGCTTATTACTCGTTTTGGTGCTGACCAGTGGAACATTAATTATAGTGACATGTTAGCTGAATTTAAAACCAAAGCGGACCTGCCACATGCGGTATCTGGGCTAGTGGCGACCTTATATGGGAAAATGTATCCTAATACAGCTGACTATTCACAATACTGGACAGACACCCTTCCAAATAGTTGTGCCAACTGGGAGCACATCTGGAAAGGAATCTACACATATAGTGCCAATGATAGGCTTAGATTGACACAATATTATATATTACATACTATGTATTTGACCCCAGTGAAACTGTGTAAGATGGGCAAGCTGCCAAAAGATGTGTGCTTTAGATGTGGTAATGCACAGGGCTCCCTGATTCACATTTTTTGGGAATGTCCTCTAGCCGCTCCATTATGGTTAGAAATTAGGGCTAATGCAGACCCTTTGTTGGGGTTACAAGATCTTTTCACCCCTGAGATTTGTCTGCTGGGAGACTACACAAAGATTGATGTGAAGGAAAGGAAATACTTTATTAATTTAATTTCACTTACGGTGAAAACCCTGATATTAAAACATTGGAAAGACCAGATGGTTATTACTTATCAAGAATGACTGGCCGGTTTATTATATAATTTAAGGATCGAAAAAACTCTTGCTAGCCCTAGGAACATAATGCCTAAGTTCAATGCTAGGTGGGAGAAATTACATGACCTATGGTCAGTGGCTAAGCTATAGATTCAAGATATATTGGTGGAAGACTATTGGCCCCCTAAATGATGTAGCTCTCATGCCTTCTTTCTTGCTTCCCTTAGATGATTGATTCTAAACTTACTTTGAGTGAGAATAGAGAAATACTGATGATACTGTAAGGTGTGTACTGGCTGGGGAGGAGGGTAATGGGGATGGGGGGGTTAAAGGGCGGAGGGTTGGAGGGAGGGGAGGTGGCTGATACACAGACTTGTATCCACTGTAATGTACTTAGATGTTTTTCTTTTATCTCCTGTATTATGTACTGCACTGATGCTAATTGTCAATAGTAAATGGTATATAAAGCATATTTAACTAAAAAAAAGGTTCTCTCTGAAGAACTTCTTCCTCACTTGTTATGGGTCTATAGGGAAGTCTATGAGGAGTACAAGCTGGAGGCATCCTTGCATGAGGCCTTCATCTTGGTCCTTCCAAAACCTGGACAGGACCCCACTAAATTCTCTAATTACCAGCCCATTTCCTTACTAAATGTGAATCTCAAGATCCTTGCCAAGATCCTAGCCTTCCATTAACTGCAGGTCTGGTCCATCCTGAGTGTCGCAGGACAGGTGGGGTTTATGGCAGAATGCCTGTCATTGGATCATTTGAGAAAGCTCCAACATATAAATTCCACATCCAGGGAGAGCAGGACACCTGCTTTCTTGGTCTCCCTGGACATAGAAAAAGCTTTTGATGTGGTTGCATAGCAATATCTATTTCAGGTGCTGGACAAATTTGATATCCCAGAGACCTCTACTAGAGGGGTGAAACTGTTATATTCACCCTCCCCCCCACTGCTCGTGTACATTGTTACAGAGTTCTGCCTTCTAGCTTCTCCCTTAAGAATGATACTTTTCAAGGTTTCTCCCCTCCCCCTTTCTTTTTAGTTTGTATTTAGAGCCCTTGGTTCATAGGATTCATAGGATGACTTAAAGTCAAAAGCCTTAGAAGATCATTATGACTTGACCATTACCCTAGCTTCCCTCACATCCAGTTTTGCCTTGTTCTGACATGTACAATATGTGTCTAATCTTTTCTGAAATACGTCCATACTACCACTTTGTATTATTTCTATGGGAAGTCTGTTCCATTCTTTCACCACCCTCTGAAACTGCTTCCTGCTGCTTCCTCTAAATTGTTCCCCTTTCAGTCTTAGGAGGTGCCCCCTAGTCAATCTCTCTGTCTCTCTACTGGCCAATGACAGGCACTCCCTTAAGTCAGCACTCTGGAAAGCCTTATAGACCAGGTGATGCATAAAGTCCCACCCTTCCATAGAAAGTATTTCTTTGGAAAATAGTCAATATAAGATTTCAGTTTATGCCAACCATATTCTTTTACATCTAGCCAGCACTGTTACTTTGCTTGAAATAGCCCCATGGCAGGTTCAGCATTTTGGCTCTATTTCCCTGTATAAGTTAACCCTAGACAAACCCCCGAGTGCTCACTGCTCCCGCTTAATGCTAATGTTGGGGGGGGGTTGCAAAAAAAATTTACGGACCTACTTCAGGTTATCAGGGTTGATTTAGGCCAATGGATAGGGCTCTCTTTCCCACTGTGGGGTTGGGTGAGCATACTTAAAATGAATATTTTATCCCACCTCCTTTACCTTATGAATATGTTAACAGTCTGGCTTTGTTTGCCATAGTTCCTGAAACTCCACAGTCTGATTTCCTCTTTGATATGGAAAGGCCATAGGTCTAGGCTTCATTATCTTAAATTGGTCACCCCTAAAACTGAAGGAGGCTTGAGTACTTTGGATTTTCAGGGCACCAAGTATTTTCAGTGGGTTTCCCCGACGGGTGTGCACTCTTCCTTGTATTTCCCATTGTGGTGGACTACCAAAGATGACTTATGTCACCAACCAGTTATTAATTTGCAGGTACTTCTCTATACCATCTATACATCTTTACTAACCTCCCTCAGAGACACCCCGAAAGATACTTAAGCAATAAACTATGAGGGGGCATGGGTTATCAGGGGATTTACCATGGCTGGAGTTGTTTGCCCACGAGGCGCAGCCAAGTGGGTAAATTCTCACCAGCCATGGTAAATCCCCGTTAGCCTACATCCTCCGAGTGGCTTATTGTGATTATACCAAGCTTAATTTTTTTTACTGTAATAAAAAACAAATATTAAAGAGGTTGATTTTTTTTTTATTTTTATTGTATTTATTCCTATGTTGCAGATGATTAGGATTAGGATTAGATACTCATAAACAGCCATTGATTATTAGAGGATTTACACCAGTGGTAAACTGCCAGTCTGATGATTTCATAGGCTATTCACTTATGTCCATGGTATAATTATGTTATAATCCATAACCAGCTAGCACGGCCTCTAAAATTCCCACGGAGTAAGCCATTTGAACAACCTCTATGGTTGAATCCTAATTTTACACTCCTGGGCAAACCCCTTCATAAGAACACTTAGCAATGTAAAGAAATAGTCCAGGTTTGCCATTTGCATCAGAGCCACAAGTGACTATCTTTTGCTACCCTTCAGCAAACCTATGGTTTGGACCCTAAGGACAACTTTTTTCTATTATCAAATTCACCATTTACTTCAGCAGAAACTAGGGGTAACACAGTATTGTAGAAATATAGAATCTGATGGCAAATAAGGACCACTTGGCCCACCTAGTCTGCCCATTTCCCTACCTAATGGATAAACTGCAGATTCTAGTTAACCAACAGCCTACATAGAAACATAGAATTTGATGGCAGATAAGGACCGCTTGGCCCACCTAGTCTGCCCATTTTCCTACCTAACAGATAAGCTGCAGATCCTAGTTAACCAACAGCTTACTTCCTCCTACCCCCCACTAGGACTGTCTTATGCCTGTCCCATGCATTATTGAATTCCCCCACTGTTCTTGACTCCATGACCTCCTCAGGGAGGCTGTTCCATGCATCCACAACCCTCTCTGTGAAAAAATACTTCCTCACATTACCTCTGAGCCATACCCCTCTCTATCTTCAAATTGTGCCCCCTTGTTCTTGCACATCTCTTTTTCTGGAAGATGCTACCCTCTTGGACTTTGTTGATTCCCCGGAGGTACTTGAAAGTTTCTATCATGTCCCCTCTCTCCCTTCTTTCCTCAAGGGTATACATATTAAGCTCCTTTAGTCTTTCTTCGTATGTCTTCTGGTGCAGACCCTGCACCATTTTGGTTGCCCTCCTCTGGACAGCCTCCACTCTGTCTATGTCTTTGATGAGATGGGGTCTCCAGAACTGCACACAGTACTCCAGATGGGGTCTCACCAACTGTCTGTACAGAGGGATAACAACTTCCTGTTTTCTACTATTGATGCCTCTTCCCATGCATCCCAGTATCCCCCCAGCCTTCCTTACTGCCTTCTCATATTGCTTGCCCGCCTTTAGGTCATCTGATATAATCACCCCCAGGTCCCTTTCTATTTTTACTGTTGTCAGTATCTCACCCCCCATTGTGTACGCTTCCCTGGGTTTTTGTTTCCCATGTGCATTACCTTGCACTTCTTTGCATTGAATCTGAGCTGCCATACATTTGACCATTCCTCCAACCTTGCCAAGTCCCTTCTCATCCTTTCCACTCCATCTTGCGTATCAACCCTGTTGCAGATCTTTGTGTCATCTGCAAAGAGACATACTTTTCCTTCCAGTTCCTCTGCAAGGTCTCTTATAAAGACATTAAAAAGGACTGGACCCAGTACTGAACCCTGCAGTACCCCGCTAGTAACCCTCCTTTCTTCACCGTGTACTCCATTTACTACTACCCTTTGTGTCCTGTTGTCTAGCCAATTTTTTATCCAGGCTACCACCTTGGGACCCACTCCAAGGCTGGCTATCTTGTGTAATTTTTTGTGTGGGACTGTATCAAATGCCTTGCTAAAATCTAAGTAGGCCATGTCCACAGCCCTCCCTGGTCTACTACTTTGGTCACCCAGTTAAAGAAATCTATTAGATTCGTCTGACACGACCTTCCCATCATGAATCCATGCTGCCTTGGGTTCTGTGCCCCACTGGCCTCTAGGTACTCAACAATTCTTTCCTTCTGAAGTGATTCCATCATTTTCCCTACCACTGAGGTCAAACTAACTGGTCTGTAGTTTCTTGCCTCCGTCCTGCTCCCACTTTTGTGAAGAGGAATCACATCTGCCCTCTTTCAGTCCTCGGGTACCACCCCATCCTCCCATGATTTGTTAAAGAGAGTAGTCAGCGGTGCCACTAGTTCTACCCTTAGTTCTTTTAGAATTCTTGGGTGAATCCCATCAGGCCCCATTGCTTTGTCCACCTTCAATTTTATTAGTTCTTTCAGAACCCTTTCTTCTGTAAATGGACTGGTATCAACCCCCGTCTTCAGAGTGTTTCTCTTGTTTGGTTTAGGTAACTCCCCTCCTCTTCCTTTGTGAATACTGAGCAGAAATATTCATTCGTATCCTGCTTTTCACTGTCACCCTCTACCCACATTCCCTCCCTTTATTAAGCTTCAGTATCCCTCCTTTGGTCTTTCTTCGCTCCCTAATGTACCTATAAAAGGTCTTATCCCCCTTCTTAACAGAATTGGCTATCCTTTTCTCGGTTTGGGCCTTTGCTATTCTGACTGCCTTCCCAGCCTCTTTCTGCTTTAACTGATAAAGTTCTCTGTCCTGCTCCTTCTGTGTTTCCTTATATTTCCTGAATGCTGTCCTTTTCTCCTTAACCTTCCCTGCCACCTGTTTTGAGAACCATAGCCGTTTTTTCCTTCGTTGTGTTTTATTGATTTGCTTTACACAAAGGCTTGTTGCCTCTGTGATGGTTGTTTTGATCACTCCCCATTGTTCCTTCACCCCTCCTTCTTGCCTGTTTGCTAGTGCTTTTCTGAGGCACTCTCTCATTTTCCCAAAGTCAGCCCTCCTAAAGTCCAGTACTCTTGCTTTTGTATGGCTTGATTGTATGGCTGTGTTTATCGTGAACCACAATGTTTGGTGGTCGCTTTTTCCCAGATGGCTACCCACTTCTAAATCTGAGATTTTTTTCTCCATCCTCATTTGAGAGTACCAGGTCTAAGATTGCTCCCTCCCAAGTGGGTTTCAATACTAGCTGTCTGAGGCATGCCCCCTGTAGGGCATCAAGAATGACCCTGCTCTTGAATGTGCCTGCAGCAAGGCGCCAGTTAACATCTGGCATATTCAGTTCCCCATCAACAATATCTCCCCTTTTTCTGCCATTCTAAAAAGCCTTCTATCATTTCCTTGTCCATTCCTCCCCTGAGATGGGGTCTGTATACAACCCCATGTGGATTGTGGTGCCATTTCCAGTCTCCAGGGTGACCCAAAGTGCCTCATCTGCTCCCTGTTTTCTCTTTAGTTCTGTTGCTTTGATCCCTTCCTTTACATAGAGAGCCTCCTCCTCCTCTTTTACCCTCCCTGACCCTCCTGTAGATTGTGTATCCTGGTATGTTGACATCCCAGTCATGGTTCTCTGTACCATGTTTCTGTGACTGCCACAATATCCAGGCAACCCTCTTCCATCAAGACCACTAGTTCAGGAGCTTGTTACACAGACTACGGGCATTGGTACTCATCATCCTCCACTTTTTGATAGCCTTACCCCTTTTAGCCCCATTTCTGTCCTTACTGCCTTTGCCTTTTTTTACATTTAAATCTGTTCTGCTCCCTAATAACTTCTGTACCTTGGTGTTTACCACACTAATCACCATGTTTTGTGGGGGGAGGCTGGGATTTCCCTGCTCCTTTTCAGTGCCTCCCCCCTTGGCTAGTTTAAATGCTTGCCAATGAAGCATTTAAACCTCTCACCTAGGATCCTGGTTCCCCTCCTGGACAGATGCAGACCATTGCACCAGTATAGGTCTGCATCCCTCCAGGTGGCTCCCCAGACCCCAATGAAGCCAAAACCCTAAGCTCCACACCAGTTTTTCAACCACTCATTGAATTCCCTGGTGAGGAGTGCCCTAGCATCTCCCTTGCCATAGACAGGCAGCACCTCCAAGAAGGTTACCGTATGCGCTACTTGTCTAAGGCACCTTCCCAACTCTACAAACTCCTCGTGCACTGCTCTGATCCCATTCCTAGCCAGGTCATTTGTCCCTAGGTGGACAATGACATCAAGCTCCCTCCCTCATGCAGCTCCTCCCATGATCCTCAGGATTCGCTTCCTATCCCTCCAAGCCGTGGTGCCAGGAAGGCACCTTACCTCCTTCTCCCTTTCCTCCCTATTTCTACCCCCTAATGATTGAGTCCCCCACCAAGAGTTGTTTCCTTCCCCTGTGGGGTCCCATGCCACCCTCCTGTGGGTCTCCTTTGTGAAGGTTCCCAGCATCCTCCTTGGTCTCCACTGCAGATGCCTCCATAGAGGAACCACTATCCACCAGAAGAGCGAATGAATTGTGGAGAGGTACAGCTGGAGGGATGCAACTCTGTTCCACCACCCTTTCCCTCCCTGAGCCCACCCTGGTCCAGCCTCTCTTCTTTCTTGGCAACCTCTGAGGAAGTGGCATTGGCCCTGGTGGTCCCTGGGTGGGGAAGGAGGTTCAAACGAATCCCAGCCAGGTCAGCCTGGAGACGGGCAACCCCCTCTCTCAGACCAGAGAGGTG
Source organism: Neoceratodus forsteri (assembly GCA_016271365.2). Taxonomy (NCBI): domain Eukaryota; kingdom Metazoa; phylum Chordata; order Ceratodontiformes; family Ceratodontidae; genus Neoceratodus; species Neoceratodus forsteri. Next base: position 1,323,237,105 of record CM028132.1, read on the forward strand.
CCTGCAAATAGGGCAGCATCACAGCCTCCAGAATGTCTCCCGGAACACTGTCACCCTACAGCCATTGCACTGCACCACGCCTATTATGTCTTATTTTGTGTCCCCGCTACTGTTTCTCTGGACGCTTACTCTTTCCTCTCCTTACAACTCTCACCCTTCCTGTTCTGAGACAGCAACTTCCTATCTTCTTCAGTAGCCTCCTTCTTCCTTGCTCAATATCAGACCACCACCAGCTAGGGGGGGAAGTGAGCTACTTTTTTTCCTTTAGGGTTGACAAAACCAATGTTTCTCTATGATCCTTCCCTTCCTACTGCCAAACAGGAAGTTCCTCTAGACAGTCAAATCCAGTGGCTATAAAGGTAGAACTGGCTTTGGGTGGGATGGAGGGCAATTAGTAAGAAAAAAGGCTAACAACAAGAAGTTGTAATTTGACTCACCTGCTATTATAGTGTCTAAACCACATCCCCAATTAAGCTCTCTTTCCTTCTACTGGTTTAGCAAAGTCAGCTGATACAGTACCCTTCCCAGCACAGAACACACACTGACTTTCTTTCTTTTCTTTCTTTTTTAACCCTAAATAAGACCCCTTCTACTTCTAATAAAGTTATCTGTCTACTTAATCTTAACAGACACTGACTCCTGCTGAGATATAAGTTTTAAATTAATAAGAAAATGTAGCTTCTTTTAGTTAGTGGCTTTCTGCTCTACAAGCAAGGCTAGCAACAGCTACTTCCTCCTAACCCTCACTAGAGTTGCCTTATGTCTGTCCCATGCATTCTTGAATTCCCCCACTGTTTTTAACTCTACGACCTCCTCAGGAAGGCTATTCCATGCATTCACAACCATCTCCATGAAAAAATACTTCCTCACATTACCTCTGAGCTGTCCCCCTCTATCTTTAAATTATGACCCCTTGTTCTTGCACATCTCTTTTTCTGAAAGATGCTACCCTCTTGGACTCTATCGATTCCCTTGAGGTACTTGAAAGTTTCTATCATGTCCACCCCCACTTTCCTCAAGGGTATACATATTAATCTCCTTCAGTCTCTCTTTATATGTCTTCTGGTGCAGACCCTGCACCATTTTGGTTGCCTTCCTCTGGACAGCCTCCACCATGTCTATGTCTTTGTGGAGATGACATCTCCAGAACTGCGTGCAGTACTCCAGATGGGGTCTCAGAGAGGGTCTGTACAGAGGGTAACAACTTCCTATTTTCTACTGGTGATTCCTCTTAATATGCACCCCAGTATCCCCCAGCCCTCCTTACTGCCTTCTCACATTGCTTGCTCACTTTTAGGTCATCTGATATAACTACCACAAGGACCCTTTCCATTTTTGTTGTTGTCACTATCTCACCCCCACATTGTGTACTCTTCCTTTTGGTTTTTGTTTCCCAGGTGCATTACTTTGCACTTCTTTGCATTGAATTTAAGCTGCCATACATTTGACCATTTCTCTAACCTTGCCAAGTCCCTTCTCATCCTTTTCACCCCACCTTGTGTAGCAACCCTGTTGCAGATCTTTGTGTCATCTACAAAGAGACATCCTTTTCCTTCCAGTCCCTCTGCAATGTAACTTATAAAGAATATTAAAAAGGACCAGACCCAGTACTGAACCCTGCAGTACCCCACTAGTAACCCCCTTCTTGACTGTGGACTCCATTTACTGTTACCCTTTGTGTCCTGTTGTCCAGCCAATGTTTTATCCAGACTGCCACCCTGGGTCCCACCTATGACACAATCCGGTCTTACCTTGCTTAAGCAAGGTGCTTAAGTGATGATCAACATGCTATTTCCATAATTTACTGGGCATACTGCAATCCTGATCTCACAGGTATGGTTCACCTCCTAAATACTGGCCTGGGGCATTAGAATTTGCACCAGACAAGTAACAATGGCGTGAGGTCTGGTGAACCATTTACCATTGACTTAAATATGATGGTTATAAGTTTATTCATTTTAAAATCACTCATGCTATTTATAATACTCACAGGATATTACACAGGTGGGGTCTGCAGAAGTCATTGATGTGCACTAGGTGTAACAATGGGGAAGGCACCCTCCTACATATTCTTTGGAACTGTCCCAAAACTCAAACTCTATGGCAATGCATAAAGGAAGCCTTAGATCTTGTTTTAGGTTTAATCAAGGCTTTTATGAAAGAACAGTATCTTTTGGGGTTGGACATCTAGGCAGTAATGGGCACCGAGCACTATAATTTTTCATTAATTACAATGGCCATAAAAAAAATTATACTTAGACATTGGATGGATCAGATTACTTTGTTCTTTATTGAATGGCATAAGGAAATGCCAGAAATATTGTGAGTGGAACGTACACTAGCTTCTAGGAGGCATTACTTTCAGTTGTACCGTAGGTGCTGGGACCCCTTGGATGCCTGGCTGTCTACCCTTGGGAATTAATTCTATTCTAAATGTTAATGTAACTGTGCTTGTCTGTATGGATGTACTCTCCCCTTCCTGATTAAGAGTCTGGTATATGGGAGTTGAGGGTTGGGGGTGGAGGGGGACGTGTATTTAACCTGTACATGTGTTCATGGTTTTTCACAGTTTGTTCATGTTTGAATATAACTTTTTCTCAATAAAGTATATTAAATTGGAAAAAAAAAAAAAAGCTTTCATTTACACCTGGACAGGGCTACTTGATATCAGTGCTTGAGAATGCTCTATCAGAGATTAGTGGGTTGTCGGCTCATAGTAGGCTGAAACTTAATCCTTTCAAAATGGAATTGTTACTGGTGGGATCAGATCAAGTTAGGTCATCCATTTTGGACAGCCTGAATCTCTCTGTTTTTGGGGACGTCAAACTCCATGCCAGGTAGCTGTTTCACTATCTAGGGGTCACTCTTGATCAAGGGCTGTCACTTGTATCACAGGAGTCATCACAAAAAACTGTATCAATGCTCCAGTTAGACTTCAAATGAATGCCACAAAAGTAGGAAAATGTGGCATTAAGGCACCCAACTCTAACTAACCCATAACAACAGGAAGAGAAGACCACACAAGGAACCACAGACAGTCATCACTAGTAAGACAAACAGCATACTGGACAACTGTTTCTAGGTGGCACAAATAAGTAAAATGCAGGGTAATTTCAAGGAGCTGGGGAGAGGCCTGAAGCATGTAGAATGCATGGTCGTATTTGCTGATGTGTCACTTGCATACAGTACAGGAAAGGAAAGGGCATTCCACACCTTTAACAACTGTTTGAAGGCATGGTGCATGAAAGAGGGCATCAGCTACACTGGGGACTGGGGATCAGACTGGGAGGATATGGGCCTCTATAGGAGAGATGGCCTACATCACATTATCACAGTCCTTAGTGGGGGGTTTAAATGCTGCTTTGACTAGTATTAAACTAGCCAGAAAGGAGGCTATAACACCAAAGAAAGAAAAGATTGCCTCCTTTCAGATGATAATGCAACAAGGATGGAGAGCCTGAGTGGAGGAAGATTCAGGACTGTGTTTCAGAAAGACAAGGGTTGGGTCAAGATGGAGGACAAGGGGGTATAAATCAGGATAGCAAGAACGGAGGAGTAAAAGAAACAAGTAATGGAGGGAGTAACAAGGGAAGGTAGGGGTCAGGGGGAGCTTCAGGAAACAGCATAGGCTGGAGGGGAGAAAGTAGGGAAGCAGACAGGAAGAAATATGGTATGTAGAGCTAAAGTATGTGTACCAGTGCAAACGGTCTGGGTAATAATTTCAAGAACAGGAGGCCATCCCTCCAGTTGTACCTCTCCATAATTCATATGATGTTCTGGCAGAGTGTGGTTCCTCTATAGAGGCACCAGCAGTGGAGAGCAAGGAGGATGCTGGGAACCTCCAGAAATCAGACCCACAGGAGGGTGGCATGGGACTCCACAGGGGAAGGAAACAACTCCTGATGGGGACTCCATTGTCAGTAGGGTAGAACTGGAGGAAGGAGGGGAGAGGGATGTAAGGTGCCTGCCCAGTGCCATGGCTTGGAGGGACAGGGAGCAAATCCTTAATATCATGGGAGCAGCTGCATGGGGCAGGGAGCTGAATGTCATTGTCCACCTAGGGACAAATGATCTGACTGGGAAAGGGATCAGAACAGTGCAGGAGGAGTTTGTAGAGTTGGGGAGAGTCCTTAGGCAAGTAGCATGCACAGTAACCTTCTCGGAGGTGCTGCCTGTCTATGGCATGAGTGAGGCTAGGGTGCTCCTCACCATGGAATTCGATCAATGATTAAAAAACTGGTGCAGAGCTCAGGGTTTTGGCTTCATTGGGGACTGGCGGTCCATCTGGAGGGATGCAGGCCTATACTAGCGTGATAGTCTGCATCTGTCCAGAAGGGGAACCTGGGATCCTAGGTGATAGGTTTAAATGCTTTATTGGCAAGCATTTAAACTAGCCAAGGGGGGAGACACTGAAATTAAGCAAGGAAATTCTAGCACACACCCCCAAAAAAATCAGGGTAGTTAGTGAAGTAAACACCAAGGTAGAAACGTCGATAGGGGGAAGGGCAGGTGTAAATGCAGAAAAAGGCAAAGGCAGTAAGGACAGGGATGGGTCAAAAAGGGATAAGACCATCAAAAAATGGAGGGTAATCAGTACCAATGCTGGTAGTCTAGGTAACAAGCTCCCTGAACTGGAGGCCTTGATGGAAGAGGGATGCCTGGATATCGTGGCAGCCACAGAAACATGGTACACAGAGAAACATGGCTGGGATCTCAACATACCAGGGTACACAATCTACAAGAGAGACAAGGAGGGTAGAAGAGGAGGAGGAGTAGCTCTCTTTGTAAGGGAGGAGATCAATGCAATGGAACAAAAGGGTAAACAGGGAGGCGAGGAGGTACTGTGGGTCACCCTGGAGACTGGAAATGGCACCACAATCAGCACAGGAGTTGTATACAGACCCCCTTCTCAGGGTGAGGAAATGGATAAGGAAATGATAGAAGGCATCTTTAGGATGGCAGAGAAAGGGTAGATTTTGTTGATGGAGTACCTGAATATGCCAGATGTTAAGTGGAGCACCTATTCTGCAGTCACATCCAAGAGCTGGGCCATTCTCGATGCACTACAGGGGTAGGACTCAGACAGCTAGTGATGGAACCCAGTCGGGAGGGAGGAATCTTAGACCTGGTACTCTCAAACGGGGACGGAGAGAGAATCTCAGATCTAGAAGTGGGTAGCCTTCTGGAAACAAGTGACCACCAAACAGTGTGGTTCACGATAAACTCAACTGCTGAGTCAAGCCATACAAAAGTGAGGGTACTGGACTTCAGGAGGGCTGACTTTGTCAAAATGGGAGAGTGCCTCAGAAAAGTACTAGCAAACAGGCAAGAAGGAGGGGTGGAGCAACAATGGGGAAACATCAAAACTGCCATCACAGAGGCAGCAAGCCTTTGTATGAAGCAAATAAACAGATCAAAATGAAAGAAAAAAATATTATGGTTCTCAAAGCAGGGAAGGTTAGGGAGAAAATGATTGCATTTAAGAAGTATAAGGAAACACAGAAGAAGCAGGACAGAGAACTGTACCTGTTAAAGCAGAAGAAAGTGGGGAAGACTGTCAGAACAGCAAGGGCCCAAACCGAGGAAAAGATAGCCAACTCAGTTAAGAAGGAGGATAAAACCTTTGATAGGTACATTAGGGAGCATAGAAAGACAATGGGAGGGATAGTGAGGCTAAATAAAGGGGACGGTGGGTAGACAGAGAGGGACAGTGAAAAAGCAGGGAAACTGAATGAATACTTCTGCTCAGTATTCTCAGAAGAAAAGAAGGGTGAGGTACCTAATCCAATCAATAGAAGCACTATGGATGGGGGGTATATCCCAGTCTTTTCACAGAAGAAAGGGTTCTGAAAGAAGTCCTAAAACTGAAGGTGAACAAAACAATTGGGCCTGATGGAATTCACCTCAGAATTCTAAAATAATTAAGGGGAGAACTAATGACACCACTGACTAGCCTTTTTAACCAATCATGGGAGGATGGTGTGGTACCAGAGGACTGGAGCAGGGTGGATGTCATTCCCCTTCACAAAAGTGGGAGCAAGACAGAGGCAGGACACTGCAGACCTGTCAGTTTGACCTCAGTTGTAGGGAAAATGATGGAATCACTTCTAAAGGAAAGATTTTTTGAGTACCTAGAGGCCAGTTGGACATAGGACCCAAGGCAGCATGGATTCACAGTGGGAAAGTCATGTCAGATGAATCTAATAGCTTTCTTTGACTGGGTGATCAAAATAGTAGACCAGTGAGGGGCTGTGGACATGGCCTACCTAGACTTTAGCAAGGCATTTGACACAGTCCCACACAAAAGAATAATAAACAAATTAGCCAGCCTGGGAGTGGGTCCAATGTGGTAGCCTGGGTAAAACATTGGCTGGACAACAGAACACAGAAGGTAATAGTAAATGGAGTCCACTCTGAAGAAAGGGGGGTTACTAGTGAGGTACCACAGGGTTTAGTACTGGGTCCAGTCCTTTTTAATGTCTTTATAGGTGACATTGCAGAGGGACTGGAAGGAAAAGTATGCCTCTTTGCAGATGACTCAAAGATCTGTAACAGGCTTGATACACACGTTGGGGTGGAAAGGATGAGAAGAGACTTGGCAAGGTTGGAGGAATGGTCAAAAGTATGGCAGCTTGGATTCAATGCAAAGAAGTGCATAGTAATGCATCTAGGAAACAAAAACCCAGGGGAAGAGTACACAATGGGGGTGAGGTAGTAACAACAACAAAAATGGAAAGGGACTTGGGGGTAATCATATCAGACGACCTAAAGAATAGCAAGCAATATGAGACGGCAGTAGGGATGGCTGGGTGGATACTGGGATGTATAGGGAGAGGCATCACCAGCAGAAAACAGGAAGTTGTTATTCTTTTGTACAGACAGTTGGTGAGACCCCATCTGGAGTACTGCGTCCAGTTCTTGAGATGCAATCTCTGCAAGGACATAGACAGAATGGAGACAGTCCAGAGAAGGGCAACTAAAATGGTGCAGAGTCTGCAACAGAAGCCATATGAGGAGAGAGACTAAAGGAGCTTAATATGTATACCCTTGAGGAAAGGCGGGAGAGGGGGTACATGATAAAAACTTTTAAGTATCTCAAGGGAATCAACAAAGTCCAAGAGGGTAGCTTCTTTCAGAAAAAGAGATGTGCAAGAACAAGGGAATTTGAAGATAGAGGGGGGACAGCTCAGGGGTAATGTGAGAAATTATTTTTTTACAGAGAGGGTTGTGGACACATGGAACGGCCTTCCTGAGGAGGTTGTGTGGTCAAAAACAGTGGGGGAATTCAAGAGTGCGTGGGACAGACATAAGGCAATTCTAGTTGGGGGTTGGATGAAATAGACTGTTGGTTAACTAGGATCTGCAGCTTATCCAGTACGTAGGGAAATGGGCAGACTAGGTGGTCAAAGCTGTCCTTATCTGCCATCAAAGTCTATGTTGCTATGTTTCTAAGAGGCTAGTCCAGATTTGCTGGCCATAACAGAGTCATGGTGCACTGACAGCCATGACTGGGGTGGGTCCATACCAGGCTACTCTTGGTTCAGGAGAAACATGGAAGGAGGAGGGGTTGTACTATATGTGAGGGAGGGAATCAAGACTACAAAAGTGCATGGAAGGAGGAGGGGTTGCACTATATGTGAGGGAGGGAATCAAGACTACAAAAGTGCAGAGTCACCCAGAGGAAAGGAAGGACTGGAGGTGCCGTGACTCATCTTGGAAACAAATGTTGGGGCTGTTTTCCATACAGGGGTTGTATACAGACCTCAAGCATAGGGAGAAGAGTGAAAAAGGCACTTGGGAAGGACGTCATCAGGATGTCAAATAGGTGGAAGGTTCTGCTAGTTGGTGACCTCAATCTGTGAGATGTGGATTGGAAACTTCCAGCTGCAACTTCGACAGGACACATGGCCATCCTTGATTCCCTACAAGGGGCCTTTCTCAGGCAGTTAGCTAGAGGATCCACTAGGGATGGGGCAGTACTGGACTTGGTGCATTCAAACAGGGACAGCACTGTTAATGTCACAGTGGGCAGTCCCCTTGGTACCAGAGGGGTCCTGTACTTTAGCAGGGTGGATTTTAAGAAAAAAGATCATTGCCTCAAAAATTGCCTAGTGTGGGGAAGGGATGGCTGTGAGGGGTGGAGGTACTATGGAGATTAATAAGGGAGGGCATAATTAAGGCAAGCAGCTTCTGCACGAATGAAGTGAGTAAAAGCAAAAGGAAAAAGAGACTGTTATGGTACTCTAGGGAAGTTTGTTATTTATTACATTTTATTTGTTTTATTAGGAAGGTGGTCTGGATCAATGACCCATTTTCAGTCATTCCTGGGGAGAAAGGCTTACAACAGGGTAACAGCACAGTTTTACAACATACATCACATAGAAGAAACAGCGTACAATAAAAGTCATGCAATATATTTACATACGTAGAGAGTGACTTAATTCAGGTGTTCTCCAAACAATTATCAACTGGCAATACTTTCAGATGTCTATTCAGGCTGCTTTTAATTGTTTGCACTTTGGGGTTACGATTCAGTCCCATTTCTGCCACCTTTTTTTTAATTTATATTTTCTGCAGGTTTTCCCCCAATTTCTCCCCTGTTCCTTTAACAACCTCGGACCCTAGTATGACAGTAAACGTTCTGCTGTTTTAATTTTAGTTCTGTTTTCACAGGAAGATTTTTACTGGAATTTTGTGGAGGGATTTCCTATTCTGACTTTTTTATCAGTCTATTACTTAGCATATTAAGTACCAGTTTTTAGGATCTTTTGCAAAAAAAAGTTATTACAGAATATTGAATCCTTTGTTGAAGAGATAATGTCCCAAATCAAGCATAAATGTCACAATGATGTACATTCTTTAAGACTGAGTAGCAAATATAGCAACATTATTAAAAGTAACAATGTATCTATGAAGAGTTGTATCTGGAAGACTGAGTAGTAACATGGAGTTATATTCTAGCTAGAAATGCAGCGTGTTAGCCTAACACTACGCAATGTGGCCATTCGAAAGTGCTCACTTCGTCTTGACATTATGACTTTGTGTTGCATTCTGCCTTAACACGAAGTAAGGTGAAGTGACAACAATATAGGCAGCCCCTCACACATCGCACGGCCTACAGTACTGTAAGTCACATGCTTTAGCCAGGCAGGAAGGAAGTGAGTCATAAAAGCAATTAGTTTCACTTTCTCCTTTGCCATGGTAGCAGGAGGAAGCATTTTGTGTGTAGAGGAGAGTTTTGGTATTGTTCCTATCCTATCCTACGAATTGCCTTAAAAAAAGACAGCTTTTTTAAAAGCTAAATGTTTTTGGTTTTTTTGTAGAGTGTTTTTTCAGGGTTTTTTGCTACTGATTTGTTTGTTTTTTAAGTTTTGTTTTGTGTGTGTGTGTGTGTGTGTGTGACTGTGAGTGTGTGAAGCAGTGTTTAGAGGCATCAGTCGGAGAGGGAATTAGTTATGCGTGATGGACCCGGGAGAACAGTCTGTGGCCCGTGAGCATGGGCAGAGGGGAGTGCACATGCGTGGGGGAGGTTGGGTTTTTTTGGACTGCTCCTGACTGTTTGGTGTTCCCTGTCCCCCTCTGGAAGCAGCAGCACCACCAATACCACCAGCGGCGGCACAACCACTAAGTCTGCCACCACCAGTAGCAGCTGCTGGGGCTCCAGCAGCATCCCTCCACAGCTGCAAGTGGAGCCCCAGGTGCGTGACAGTGCTGCCGGCAGTACATCTGACCCTCCTGTGCCTGGTCCCCCCCACAGCTCCCCAGTCTGGCAGTTTTTTAACTTTGTGGGGGGGGACACAGCACCATTGTGGTTTGCCATTTATGTGGTGTGCAGGTGCATCATAGCCCCCAGGGGACACATTTGGGGACCAGTGGCCAGCACGCATATATGACAAACCACCACAAGGAGGAGTGACAGGCTGCCTCAGAACAGGCTAGGCCGCCACCTGCTGGCCCTTCTGTGGCAGTGGCAGAGGGTGCTGGGGGTGTTGTGTCTCACCACCACAGCAGGAGGACAGCAAAAGCAGCAGCTGCTCCATCACCACCACCACCAGCACTACCCTCACCACAACCACCACTACCTGGCTCTCCCCCCACAGTGGACCCCACCACAGTGCCTGCAATGCAGGCAGACATTGCACTGGTGTGGGCGGCCCTTGAGGAAAGCAATGAGAGGATGGGTGTTGTGCTGCAGCAGGTGGAGCAGATCCAGTGACAGCAGCTGCAGATAGTGTCAATGCTCCACCTGCTGCTAGAACATCATGGAATCCCTCATTAACTTATTTATTTCTGGACACCCTCCGCTGCTGTAGTGTTTTGTGATTTTTCTTATGTTTAATAATAGACAGTCATACATTCTCCTATTGCCCTGTTGCTATAATCCAGTGCCTCAGTAATGTTTACTTTCTGTTGTGAAGTGGTTGTGGAAAAGCTGGTGTGAGCAGTGCAAGCATGACGTGCTAAATTGCATGTGTGCAGTCAGTGTTGTTTCCTCTGGGGTGTGTGTGTGTGACATCAGACATTGTGCAGCTTCTTGAAAACATATATTGCTGACTTGTAGTGTTTATGGTATGAAGAATAGCGAGCAGAATAACATATTTTATTGTCACCACCATCATCAGCAGACTAAGTGATACAATACTTTTTCAGAGATGACTGGCCAGAGTGCACCTTAGTCACATACTGCACACATGACTTTTAGGAGAGCATGTGCTTTTTATGCTATGATCTCTGCTAAGTCATGTGTGCACTGTGAGCGACTGAGGTGCACGGTGACCTGATACCTCTAAAAAATATAATATCACTTACTCCACTGGTGCTGATGGTACAAATAAAAATACATTATGTATTCTTTGTTATCTTTATTCTTGAGATACTGCAACAAGTGACACCATATATATGTTTGCATGAAGCTGGACAATGTGCCCACACACAGGAAAGAACACTGACGGCACACATTCAGTTTAGAACAACATACTTGCACTGCTCAGTCATGCTTTTTGTGAAACACTTCAAATCATGAGTCCCGACACAAGGTAAACATTACTGAGGCTCCATAAATATTTAGTTTGTGAAATTGACATTAAAGAGATTCACCAAGTTACAGCATTATTTGCACCCGATATATGGACGACTTACTTCCAGGGGAATCTTTCTTGCTCCACATGTCCTTACATAATGCAATACATTTCTGGCAAAAATGCCTGCAATTTTGTTAAAGTGGGTCAAGGAGGACTTCCTGTTCTGAAGAGCTGCCCAAGTTCTGCCCACCCCCCTCAGCAACATTATGACGTGATGCCAATGAGAGCACAGGGGCGTGCTCCATTATACTGAATGGCCGGCAGCTTTCCAAATGCTTCTTTATGTTATAATGGTCAGTTTGTGGTGAAACATGGGCACGTTTCTACTAACAAGAGCCTTATTAGTGGAAATGTGCCCACGTTTCACCACAAACTTACCACTATAACATAAAGAAACATTTGGAAAGCTGCTGGCCATTCAGTATAATGGAGTGCACCCCCACACTCTCCCTGGCATCATGTCATAATGTTGCTGAGTGCGGCAGGCAGAACTGGGGCAGTAATTCAGAATGGGAAGTCCTCCGTGACCTGCTTTAATGAAATTCCAAGCATTTTTGCCAGAAATCATTGCACTAAGGACTTGTGGAGCTAGAAAGATTCTCCTGGAGGTAAGGCACCCATATATTGGGTGCAATACCATAATAACTATGTAACTTGGTGAATCTCTTTAAAACACCAGTGCAACAATTGGTTGAAAATTTTGACCTATACTTTTTAATGGTATTTTACATTGCCACTTTTCTTACATCCTGACTTGTATGATACTTTTATTTCCAGTATTTGAGTCTGCTTTACTACTTTTTTTCATGTCTGAAATAATAAAAGAGGCGCTCCTTTAAATACGGTGTAGACCAGGTCTTTGTCAGTATTTTCTGCTGCTTTTCTCCATCAGTTGTTATATATCACTTCTGTTGTAAAATTAACAGTTATGCAGCAGGCAGTGTTTTATGACCTCACAAAACAATATTTATTCAAAAACAGCTGCAAATAGTGATAAACACCTGGTCAGAACAATATTAAAAGGTGTGCTCCTTTTTTTTTTAGACATGAGAAAAAAAGTAGTAAAGCAATCACAAACAATGAAAGAAGGGTATTATACAAGTCAGGTGGTAACTAGTGGCTGGCAATGTAAAATAGCATAAAAAGTATAGGTCAAAATTGTCACCACATAGTTGCAATGCTGCTTTAATTTATAATTTAAGTATGACATTATGGCCCAGATATTCAAAAGAGTTGTGCATGGCACAACAGTGTTGCACCATGCGCAACCCACTGATGTGCCCCGGAGTGATATTCAAAAGGCAAAAGTGTGCGGCACAAATTCCGATGCGCAGCGCATCAGTAATGTATGCAGGCACAGGTGGGGGGGCTTGCCCATGCATACCCTGTACAGCCCGACATTTAGCCCAGGATGTGCAGAGCCATGCATGCGCAACCCCTAACTGCGCCAGCACAAAGTTGATCCAAAAAAAAAAGGAGCAACTGATGGCCACCCACAGGTGAGCTGCCACATTGCATGGTGCAACACAGCAGCTGCCACTTGTGGGTGGCCACCCGAGCTCTGGCTGCACCTGGCGGTGCCCCCCCATGCCCAATCATGGGTATTTGTAAAATAAAAAAAATCTGTTCAATATCCCTGGTGTTCCAGTGGACTGCTGCCAGACAGATTGCAGGCTAAGAAAAATAATTAGATCCCCAAAATCCCTGATGGTCCAGTGGACCTGCTCACCCAATTGTGGGCTAAGTAATAAAATCAGATCCCCGAAATCCCTGATGGTCCAGAAGGCCTGCCCACCCGATCATGGGCTAAGTAATAAAATAAGATCCCCAATATCCCTGGTGGTCCAGTGGACCACTGTCTGCCTAATCACGGGCATTTGTATAAATAAATAAATACTTCCATTATCCCTGGTGGTCCAGTGGACTGCTGTCTGCCCAATCGCGGGCATTTGTATAAATAAATAAATACTTCCAATATCTCTGGTGGTCCAGTGGACCGCTGTCTGCCCGATTGGGGGCATTTGTATTAAAAAAAGTAATACTACCAAACTCCCTGGTGGTCTAGGTACCCCCCCCACCCACCAGTGAGCCCCACTGCCCCACTCCCTCCCATCAGCCAGTGGGTGGCAGCACCCCACCCACCTGCCGCCCCGCCGCCTGCCGACTGACAGGCGTCGGTAGAGCTGTCGCCCATTGGTCTACAGGCGTGAGCAAATGGTCCAGCCCATAACCGTATTACACATTCCAGAAATGTGAATTCACATATCTGGAATGTGGATATGTGGTACGGAAGTTACATCATTGTCACGCCAGGACCAATGGTGTACAGCCCATCGACAGTGTCAGTCAGCTGGTGGTGGAGCGGCAGGTGGGTGGGCTGCTGCCACCTGCTGGCTGACGGGGTGAGTGGGGGTGGTGGGCTCAGTGGGTGGTGGGGAGGTACCTAGACCACCAGGGAGATTGATAGTGTTACTTTTTTTAAAATGAATGCCCGCGATCGGGCAGTCAGAGGTCCACTGAACCACCAGGAAAATTGGGGATCTGATTTTATTACTTAACCTGCAATTGGGCAGGCAGGTCCACTAGACCACCAGAGATTTCGGGGATCTGATTATATTACTTAGCCTGCGATCAGGCAGGTAGGGCCACTGGACCATCAGGGATTTTGGGAATTTGATTTTATTACATAGCCCACGATCAAGTGGGCAGGTCCACTGGACCACCAGGGATTTCGGGGATCTAATTATTTTACTTAGCCCGCGATTGGACAGTCAGTGGTCCACTGGACCACCAGGGATATTGGAAGTATGTCTTTATTTATACAAATGCCCGCAATCGAGCAGACAGTGGTCCACTGGACCACCAGGGATATTGGAAGTATGTCTTTATTTATACAAATGCCCGCAATCGAGCAGACAGCAGTCCACTGGACCACCAGGGATATTGGACATAGTTTCTATTTTTTCATGCAACTGCCCACGATCAGGCTTTGGAGCACATTGCTGGCTGCAGGGGACGTTGGTCCCTGATGGCTGCTGCCTAGCAGGGCGCCAGGCGCAAGTTGTCAGGCATCGGTGCACCTGCATGCAAATGGGGTCATAATGACATGCAAATGGCCCCACATTTGCAGCTTGCATACATTATGGCCCCATTTGCATGTCAAGTTTTGAATATCGCGGTTGCTGTGAATGGCGCAATGGAACTTGTGCTAGCGTATCCCCATGCTCCACTCTGGCCACTTGCGCTGGTGCAGTGCCACTGTGCCATGCACACTGTGGGTGGCCAGGATGCGATATTCAATGCTGCTGAGCCATGGCACAGATCAGTTGAATATCGCCCAGTTCACACCTCTGTGCAGTCAAGTTGAGCTGCGCCCAAGTTTGAACCACAGCCTGGCACAGTTTGAATATCTGGGTCTATGTGTTCACAATCACAACACACAAAATGCATCTGTCTTGTGTACAGAAAATTGACAACTGGCAATGAAGTGAAATGGGAGCGTTACACCACATGCAAAGTCCCCCAGAATTTGTTGTGCAGTCTCTCATGCATGCAGTGGTCATACAGAGCCCCCATATTTTTCTGCATCCCCAAAATGCATCTGTCTTGTGTCCAGAAAATTGACAAGTGGTAACAAAGTGAAACAGGAGCATTACACCACATGCAATGTCCCCCAGATATAATTGCACTGTCAGTCATGCACGCAGTGTCCACACAGAGTACCCAGATTTTTTTCCACATCCCCAAAATGCATCTGTCTCATGTCCAGAAAATTAACACGTGGTAACGAAGTGAAATGGGGATGTTGCACCACATACAAAGTCCCATCAGAAATGATGACTGTGAGTGAACTGTTACTGGTTCAGTGTGTGCTGCGATTCCTGCAAATGCGATGTGATCATCTCAACCGGATGGATGGGTGCCCTTTATCTGTACACTAATAGTAGCCTTGGTGAATTGATATATATATATATATATATATATATATATATATATATATATATATATAGTACACATACAGATATATATATATATATTCATGGCAAAAAATCCATTTAATGCATCAGTTAGGGTTGTTCAACAGTGACAAAAGCAAGGAAATTCGGATGTTAGGGTTGCCACCTTGCACCCCACCACCCTGCCCCACCAACAGGCATTGGGTGTGCATTGGGGTCATCGGCACTAACTCTCACCCCATTCCATGTGTAAGTAAGCTGAGGTGGTGCAGTATAGGAGTATGGGGTTAGTGTTAGGACCGATGAGCCCAATGCACACCCCAATGCCCGTTGGTGAGGGTGGGGTGGGCATGGGGTAGAAAGGGTGGTAACCCTAACAACGAATTTCCTCACTTTTGTCACTGTGGAACAACCCTTATTGATGCATTAAATGGAGTTTTTTTTGCCATGAATTTTCCTTCTTTTTGAGAATGTGCACTATAAATAGTGCATGGAATGTGGTGGTGGGAGCGTGGGGCCCACCATGTGAATTTTTGTCACTTTGCTGTTCAAAAACTGTATCACCGACTGAAATGAAAATTGGTAAATGAAGACATGCACCATACTACAACATGTAGTTAGGGTTGCCAGGGAGGCAGTATAGCGCAGTGGTCTAAGGCTCTGAGCTGCAAATTTGGTGACATCCAGCAGACCAGACCTGGGTTTGAATCCCACAGCTTCCACTTGCATACGGTGTGACCCTGAGCAAGTCACTTAACCTCCTTGTGCTCCCAGGTTGCTCCTGTAAAAAAGCTTTCAGCTTAGTGTGCTATACCTGGTTAAACAACTAAATAAAATGTATAACAAATGTTATCTGAATCTGTTCAACAGTTGCACAGCATCACACCAGGAAAACTCTGCAAGAGTGTCGAAAATAACATTTTTGACACTTTGCTACACAAGAACTGTATATCCAGCAGAACCAAAAATTGTTAAAAGAAGACATGTACAATAGCACACCATGTGTCCAGAATTGTGTGCACATCCATTCAACGGTCACACAGCGCCAAGAGCAAACAACGTAACATGCATAATTCAGTAAGTGTAAGTGCCAGTGACTCAAAAAATATTACAGTCAAAGATATATTAGAAATCTTTGTACAGTGCTGGCCCATCGGCACAGCGGTGGGATTTCCGCTTACGGACGCCCGGCGACCGGGTTGAGGAGACGGACCCGAGTAAGTCGGAGGGCTAACTGGGGAGATGGATTGAGCATCCGTTGGACTGCTCTCCTTCTCCGGGGAGGTTCGGGCAGCATCCGGGAGATGGGGACTCCTAGCGGAGGCTAGGAACACCCACGCTGCCGCGCTCAAAGAGCATTGGAGGCGAGGCAGGACGTCATGCGTCATTGCACGTCCCCGCCTTCCCCAGAAAACAGAAAAAGGGACGGTTGCCGGCCACCCTCCATGAAGCCCGGCGCGGCTTCGATTAGCCCCCCAGGCCAAGTCCTCTGACCGATTACAGTCTCCGCGGGATGTTCCCTCCTCCATCCCGTGGCACCACCGTGGGGGGTAAGCCACGGGGTATCGGAGGACTAGAGGCCGATTTGGGGGGTGGAAGCCGGCGGTCCGTGACCGGGTTGAGAGTACCGGGTGGCTGGCAACCAGCTTGGAGGAAAAAAAAAAGAAAGAAATCTTTGTACATTCTAAATGCCAGGCAAATCAGACATGGTTCAGAAGTTATTGAAGCACAATGAACCAAAGTTTCATTCATCGGAGTGGCATAATTCCGCACCTGTTAATGTTTGACACACCAAACCACTGCAAGGCACTTTTGTACCACTAGGGCTACCTACACTATAAATTTCAAGCCAGTAGTACCATGCAGAACGCTATGTGCAAAATGTTACCTGTGTCACACAATTTTTCCACAGTGAATTATTTTTCCAACAAGTAAACACAATTATTCACATCCCCAGGATATCCACTCAACACCCTCCAAATTTCATGTGAAAAGACCAAATCGTTCCAGAGATAGTCAATTTTAAATTTTCTGAACCTTTTTAGAAGTCTTCCACCACAAAATGATGGAAATCGTGGCCGAAAATGCACTAAAATGGCAGACCTGGCAGATGAAAAATCTGTAACCGTGAGGGGGTCCAAATTCAAATGGCAATAACTCTGGAATGGAAAAGCTTTTTTTCACCCAAAACAAACTGGCATGTTCCTTGAACAATGGTATTTCTACCTGATAAGAGTCAGATCAATCAACCACACACTGGCTGCGCTATGTGTCATGGAATACAGTGCAGAAAAATAGCAAAAACATAATGTTTTTCATTGCACTGCACAAATGCAAAAACACAAATGGTAACGTTAACACAAACGGTGATGGCAACAGTAAGATAAAAGAAAATAGTAACACTAATGGCAACGCATATGCAAGTGCAAATGGTAATGCACACAGTGACACAAACGGAAATGATAATACAAATGGAAAGAGAAATGCAAGTGCAAACTACAATGAAAACAGACATGGTAATGCAAACGGCAATGCAAATGCTAACGGCAACAGAAACGCTAACGGTAATGAAAATGCAAGTGGTAAAACAAATGCAAACAGAAATGCAAACGGTAATGGCAACGGCGACGCAGAAGGAAACAATAACGCACTTGACAATGGAAACGCTACCGAAAACACAAATGCTAAGGTCAATGGAAACGTGTACGCAAACAGCAATGAACACACAAATGATAATGGAAATGCAATTGGAAACACAAACAGTTACGGTAACACCAACGATGACGCCAAAGGAAACAGTAACACAAACAGAAACACAAACACAAGCATGTACGCAAACACAAATGGTAACGCACATGTGACACAAAAGTAAATGCAAACAAAAAGAGCAATGGAAACACAAATGGTAACAGTAACACAAACACAAGCACATACGCAAACACAAATGGTAATGCACATGGTGACGAAAAAGTAAACACAAACAAAAATGGTAAAGGTAATGCAAACGGTAACAGTAACGCAAATGCAAACATAAAGGGTAGCGCACACTGTGACGTAAACGGAAACCCTAATGCAAATGGTATCGGAAATGCAAGCGGAAATGCTAATGGTAATAGTAAAGCAAAGGCACGCCCTTTTTTCCCAAAAAAGTTGCACTCAGAAGCACAGTGAATACAAAGAATGTCTGTATAATAATGGCCCTCAGAGCAGAAAATGAGCACTTGGAATACTAAATGCCTTATATCTCAGGAACCGTATGATGTAGAAAAAAATGTAAAATCTCATATTATTTATGACTTTCCAGGCTAGTTTTGCACTTAGCTCCCTAGTGGGGGACTAAGTATTTTTCCGATGAAAAGTCCATATCTCAAACCGTTTTCGATATACCGGCCACGAAAGATGTGGCATTACCCTATGGAGAAAATTGTCAATTTTCAGAGTGCTATAACTTTGCAGCCCTCTAATATTTTGTTACCAAACCACCAAAAGGCACATCTGTGGGATCTTGGCTTTCTTCCCTCCAGATTTCAGCCCAAAAGACCAACCCGTTCTTTTGCAGCAGGGTGGCAAATATTCCCTATTGTTTTGGCCACAGTGTCGCAAAGTACTTTCCCAAATCACTACACTTTCGCAAATGAAATCACAAAAGTGTCTCATATGGGAAAGTACTTTGTGACACTACTTTTTACAAAACTTTAAAAAACATATTTCTGGGGTGTTTGACCCCCCAAAAAAGACATGGCTAGCATCCTCAGAGCTTAACTAGGTGAACACAACAAGAATTGTGTCCCTAGAGGGTCCCAAATTTAAATGCCAAGCATTTCTGTGACCACCAACTGAAAACAAGATGGCCGATTTGCGACCCTACAAGGGTCATTTGCGAAAGTAAAAAGTGCATTTGTGACACTTTCGCATATTTTGTTAACTTTTCCCGTTGACTATAGTGGGAAACTTGTTTTTTGAATAACTTTTGAACTGTTTAATATTTTTTCACGAAATCTGTGAAAGGCACATTGGGGACCCTGGCTGCATGTTCTCTGAAGATCTTGGACTGGTCGCACAAACTGTGCAGGCTATAGGTGCGAGCAAAAAATGTGCAAACATTTGTAATTTATGAGTTTTTAGTGCTCTGTAGCTCTGCAATTGTACATCTGACCATAACAAAACTTGGCAGATCCAGAGATTTATGGCACCAGACTGTGCATTCCAAATTTCAGGCAAATCCGTCATAAGGTGGCAAAGTTATTAAGCTGCCAAATTTCAGATTTAACCTTGCCACTATAAGATATATATATATATATATATATATAGAGAGAGAGAGAGAGAGAGAGAGAGAGTAGAAATATATTTTTGTATTTTGTATGTGGGGGTTGACATATATATACAAGTACTCATTGTATTGTTTTGTATCACAGGCTACAGATACTGTTGGTGTGCACATTCCAGTGCTTGAAGAGAACGTTTTGCATTGAAATTGGAAATGGAAAACTCTCAAGCCAATGAAGGTAAGTATTTTTTTTGGGGGGGGGCGGGGAGTATATTTGCAGGTAGGTCTCATTAATGGTTTCTTATTTGTTTACTTCTTCACAGATTTCATCTGCAGCCTTCTCGAGTCTGGTTGGTAATGATGGTCATGGTCATTGATTGAAATGACTTGTTCTGCGTGTTGCATGTCTGCAGCTGGGGTGGGGGTGCAACAAAGCATCTGGAACTTTCCTGAAAAAAAGAAATGATTGCAGCCGTAACACTTTATGTTTAAGCCGTGGTTGTTCCACAGGAATCTGGATTATTAAAACAGATGTCACACTGCAATCAGCAGGTCAATCACAACTTAATTTAGTACCAGGTTGTGTAACAATTATACTGTGCCAGTGTTCCTGGTTCTCAATCTCAACTCAAGTTACATTTCAAAACCACATCTTGTCAAGTAACACAACCTATGTACAACTTTTTCAATACTGTCATGGCTGCACAGCTGCACGTTCGGAATACAGTGCATGGTATCTCAGTTGGAATTGTCGCACTCTTTTAAAAACAATTGAACTGGTGAAATAAAATAGATATATACTTACCAGTTTGGATTTTAAATGGATATTCCATAGGTTCCAGTGTACGATACTGCTGCAGTATCATTGATACCGACTGGCAGCGAAGGAGAGTCATTTTTGTTAACCTGTAAAAAAAACAAAATATGTTTACTGTATGTGTTTGACCATTGCAGCTCAAAAAAGCAACAGAAAACAAAACATATGGCTAAAGGAAGTTGAATAGCATAAAAAACATTAGTGCACATTCTCACTTATTAGTTTTAATATTAAGAAGCCTTGTGCCTGTGGCTGATGGATATGGTCTGCTGTTTGATTCCCTCTGTCTTGGCATGGTCAATGGGAAAACATTGTCAGAATGACACTGGTGGTGGGTGCTGGTGGTGATAGATGTGGCACATGATAACATTCCCTGTGACATCTTCCTGCATCTGGTGGTGGTGGCAGTGGCTAACAGCAGCGGTGGTGGTGGTGGTGGTCAGGGGAGCACACTAAGTCATTCTCTTTAGTGGCAGTGGCTTACATCAGTCCTGGTGGTGGTGGTCCAGGGGGTACACAAAGGCATGAAAAAGAAAACATGTATCATACAGCAAATGTCATCGCTTTTTAACTTCATTTAAAACCTGCCAACATTAACCACATCATCATCCTCATAAAGAAAGCTGCCCTCACAGTCATCTATGTCTGAAATCTGACCACTGGGAAATTCTTTCTCCATTGTGTCATCATCTACATCAGTGGTAGGCCATTTCATGCTGCCACTGCCAGTGCCACCAGGATGGTCCATTTCTACATCACCAAAACCACTATGACTAGGCTGGGGTACATATACTGAGGTTGCAGTCTGTGCTGGTATGTGCCTCTCATTTATTTTTATGAATGTTAGCAAACTAATATTTTTAGGAGAGAGGTTTTTTCAGAGATTCCTAATTATTGCACCTGCTGAGCTGAATATCCTCTGAACAATTACACTGGAGGGTGGGCATATAAGGTACTTCAGTGCCACTGGAGTCAGTTCTGGTCATTCACTGACCTTTCTGCTCCAGTACAAAAGAGGATCATCAGTTATTGACAGATGCCGGTTTTCAGACAAATATGACTCAGCCATTCTCTGTGCCACACTAAGTCCAGTGGTTGATGCATCATCCTGCTTTCCGGAATCATTTATTTCACAAATCCCCACTTAAGACAAAGCCTCCCAAAGTGGGTTGACACCAACCACTATGGATGACAGACCACCTGGAACTGCAGTCCCCTTCCTCTTACAGAATATGCTTGATACTCCTCCAGGTGCATCTTCAGCCTGACTATGCTGCTGAGGTTTGCTGACCTTGGCATGTGACTTCTGTGAACCATGAACCAGGTGCACCAGTTGCCCACTGACATTTTTTACCTGTACAGGCCATCTCTGCAGTACTGAGGCAATTCCACATTCGTATCGTGGGTCCAGCATTCTTGTTATGGCAAAGTTGTCACTATGCTGAATGCTCAAAATATGACGATTCTGGTCGAATACTGTCAGCATGTGTTTTAGCAACATACTGCTAGCACTGTCTCTGGCAACATCAAGGCCATGCTGTACATTCACCAATGTCTGCCTCAGCACCCAAGCACAGGAATTGGTTAGCTAATGGAGGAAGACTCACCCCTCATTGCCTGTGTGGCATGTCCAAAAGGCCACAAAATTGTTATTACAGAGTCCATGAGGCACCACTGTTCAGTCGTCATAGAAGTGGAGGCCCTGGAACTGTCACGGCTAGTGTGCATCACAAGATATTCTGAGATGGCTTTGTATCATTCATAAAACATCTCTGCCATGTATAAAGTGGAGTTCCACTGGATGACAGCTTTCAGCTTCAAGCGGTGCTGAGGGATGTTGTTTCGCATCTGCAACTACCGAAGTTGGTCACGGGCCATTGCAGATCATGAAAAGTGAGTATAGATACGGCATGCAACTGTCTGCATTTTCTTTACATCAGGGTACTGCAGAAACTCCTGCACCACAAGATTTAAACAATGGGCCATGCATAGAACATGAAAAAAGCCACCATTTGTGATGCATTTCATCACATTTGACCCATTGTCACTTGCTATGAACCCAGCTCTCAGGGACAGGGGGTTCAGCCACTTGTCAGTTTCAGTCAGTACCATGTCCAACATGTTTTCACCAGTTTGTGAACAGGTCACATTGTGCATAACAATCATTGCATGCTGTTGAATTCCTGGAAAATTTCTACCATGACACTCCACCTTACTGCACTGGTTATTCACACTACCAACATCACAAACAACCCCCCCAGCACCTGCACCCAGTGTGCAGTTATACACAAATATGAACTCCCCACTGTTTTGCCACTTGTCCACATATACATACTTAAATGGATGAATGGAGAGGAGGAATGCTGAAGGGCATGTCTTACTGAGTCAGACACAGTACAGAACAACTCGGGGGCAGCATGAGTTGAAAATATGTCCTGGATGGGACTTTCCATTTTGGACAGGTATGTGCAGCAAACCACCGGAACCCAGAATTCTCCACAAAGGAAAAGGGCAAAAGATCAATTGCCAGCATTTCAGCTACGGCAGAATTATGTTCACATGACACTGTATGATTGGGTGGGTACTTCAGCTTATGTGCAAAAACACTCTGTAATGTGGGCTGACTTAAACGTTTTACATGGGGTGTGATGACAAATGGTTCTGCTCTGCGAATGGCAGGGGGTGGAGTGTGGATGTTTGATGAAGATGGTTGCACAGGTGATGATGACAAACCCACAAATGCAGTTATTTTGCTACATTTACCAACTGGGGTTGATGTACCAATTGCATTAGACATATTGCATTCTCCACCACCACCAATACTGCTACTCTCACCACCACTGGACAACATTTCAAAATCATTATGCTCCTCCACCTCATCATGCCTGTAGGAATCCTCTGTTCTTATTTCCTCACTTCTGCACACATTTAATTTCCTACTGGATTTAACAGTCATGGAAGGGGATAACATGCTTGTTATGGTTGATGACGAGGGTGAACACCCCATTGTGGTATTAGCTGCCATCTTGTGCTGGGTCCACAGTGCCATATGCCTATTCTTAAGATGTGTATGCTGTCCTCCTGTGACCAGATGGCTCCCCTTTTTACCTCAACTCACATGCACATGGAAAACCTGGCAGATTGTAATTGACTCATTATTTGCATCTTGCACAAAAAAAATCCCAAACAAAGGATTGTGATGCCCTACTTTTAACATGTCCCTGATGCTGCTTATTGGACTCTGTTCTTTTAAGCCATGAAGTGGGGGGTGTGCTACATGATTTTTCGGGCAGAACACACTTGTACTGCAACTGACCACCATGACTACCTATCATTATTACTGGGTCATCATCATCATCATCATCATCACCACCATCAACTGAAACAGGTAAATCACAATTTTTTGTTTTGGGGGGGGGGATTAATGCAAACAGACCCAGACACAGCCACCTTGCATTTCTTTTTTTCCGGGACTCAATTACATCATTGTCATATTCAACAACATCACCCACATCCACATCTTCTGCTTGGATGCTGGCATGTGGACTGCATATTGCAACCATAGCAACATCGTCATCATCAGATTCATCATCCTCATCAACACCACCATCACCAGATATTTTTTCACCACACTGTGAATCACTGCATGGAAAATGTGTGAACTAAGCTGTGGTGGAAGAAATGTCACATTGTATGCTATCGTTGACATGATTATCAGAATCCTCATGTTCAGTTACTGGGATGTTACTGGGAAGTATGATATCATCTACATTGCCACTCACTCACACTGCTTCACACTCCA
This sequence comes from Neoceratodus forsteri, assembly GCA_016271365.2. Lineage (NCBI taxonomy): Eukaryota > Metazoa > Chordata > Ceratodontiformes > Ceratodontidae > Neoceratodus > Neoceratodus forsteri. Next base: position 1,323,261,028 of record CM028132.1, read on the forward strand.
CTATATTTTTGGACATGGTACACTGGTCAGAAGTGGAACTTAAGGCAACAATACTCATTTCACCACTGGCAACTGCTCTAACACCACCAGCTGGGACAACATCATCTTCTCCAACTATGAGTGAAGCTACTGAGTTGGCTGTAAAAAACATTGCAGGAGAAATACCTTTCCTCACATCAGCAATGCACTTTTGCATCTGCGTACTACCATGCGCACAGACAATCTTACCACTGGCAGCAGTGCCATGGTGAGAACCTGCTTTGCTCGCATGTCTCTTTGTGGGCATTTTGGGGATCAACAAAAATATTCTAAACAAATTTTGATTTTGAAACGTTCACTCTGGGTGGGGGGATGCTGGATTAGAAGCCAAAAAAACAACTGCAGCTTCAGCAACAGATACAGACACAAATTCACAAGTGAAAACAACACCTTAACTAACCAGTGGTGCTGAAGTCACAAATAATCCAATCTGGAAAACAATTTCTTTTGCCAGTAGAGGGGGGAGCACTGAAGGCAGATTTTTATGGCAGTGCAAGCAGCAAAACAAAGAAAAGATGCCACAATGGCAATATAAAATCACACAGCTGCAGTGGTTAGCAGGTTCACAGTGCTGCACCCTCAATTATACTGTGGCACAAATAAAATTTGTGTCATGCACCGCACACACACTCACACACACACACACACACAATTTGCCTACAAGTAATGCGTAGCAAATTGAAAAGTTTAGTAGTATACCACATATTGTAAACAACCTGGAATTATGAACTGCTGCACCAGATCCACACAACACACAATCAGCAAGGAAATGCTAACAATTACTGACAATATTACTGAGTGTACATTAACACAGTCAGTTATATAACAAAAATATAACCAAAAAACAAAGAACTCCCTATTTCTTCAACTTAAATCTACCTACACCACAAATATGCCCCTCCCCCAAAGCACACTTTCACTGTCTCTTACTATACAGACTCAGTGTTGTACATTAACATTCAAAATCCACACACAAACAAAAATGCTCGATGATATGAGCACAGGAGGGTTTTCTACAATCGATGAACTAAAGTTTGAGCAAAGAAAATACTCAAAAAGGCTTTTTTGAACAATTTTTAGAAGGTTAGAATCACAGATAGCTCTCAGAGCACACTGTCTCCTACAGCTTCCTACACACACTACCCCAAACTGAGGCTGTGCAGATCAATATAGAGCCCATGTGATCTTAAATCCCATGAATCACTGCAAAATTCCCCTTTGGAGCTTAAAAATGAGGCAAAGTGAGGTGAAGTGCATTGTTTTCAATGCACTTCACCTTTCAAATTGGTGGAGTAGTGGTCTGGGAATGTGGAGTAACGTGAAGTCAGTGTTTTCAATGAACTTTACATTACCCATTATAACGCGAATTACTCTGCTTCGCGTTGTGGAGTACTCCACAACCACCTTGGCTCCATGAATCACTTCGAGGAGCGAATTGTGGCCACTTCGCCCACCACTAATTCTAGAACTGGAAGAAGAAATTGTTTTGCTATTATATTTTTAAAATGCAGAGACATGGTTGACAGAGAACCAAACCTGGGATGTAGCTATCCCAGGATACACACTATTTCGAAGAGACCGCAAAGGTAAGAAAGGTGGAGGGCTAGCAATGTGTGCAAAAAACAGCATCAGTGCTATGGAAACCCAGGGACACAGCAGCAATACAGAGGTCCCCTGGGTCAGTCTTGGAGCAGGAAGTAAGTACCCTCTCCAAGTTGGGGTTCTGTACAGACCCGCAGCTCATGATAAAGACTTGGACAGCAAACTCCTGTAGGCCATCCTACAGATGGCAGACAAAGGAGAATTGTTGCTGGTTGGTGATTTCAATCTACCTGATGTGGATTGGCTCTCACACATGGCCTCTATGGAAAGGAGCAGAGAATTCCTCCTAGCACTAAAGGGAGCAGGACTAGGACAGTTGGTGACCACACCAACATGAGAGGAAGCCATCCTGGACCTCATGCTCTCAAATAGCAATAGGATCTCTGACACAACAGTGGGCAACAATCTGGGTACCAGTGAACATAGGACCATCTGGGTCACTATCACCAGTAAAGATGAAGTCAGCCACAGCAAACTCAGAGTCTTGGATTTCAAGAAGGCCAACTTTACTCAAATGAGGGCTTCCATAAAACAAATACTTAGCAAGGAAAGAGGGGGAACAGTGGAACAGAGGTAGAAAGCCCTGAAGGAAGCTTTATTTACAGTAACTTCCCAGTGCCTGAAGCAGATTTCTAAGTCAAGAAAAAGGAGGAACCCACTATGGTATACCAAGGATGTAGCAACAAAAATAAAGGATCATTGGAAAGCATTCAAGAGATTCAAGGATACTAACAATGAGGCAGATGCGGAAGTCTACAAAACCAAGCCAAAAGAAGCAGGGAAGGCAGTAAGGCCAGCCAAAGCCCAGACAGTAGAGAGAATCACATGAGGAGTGAAGAACTGTGACACAACTTTTTATAGATACATCAGTGAAAGAAGGAACCTGGGAACTGTAGGTGGGAGATATTTGCAGTCATTTGTGACTGGACCTGTTACTTAACCTCTGTGAAATAGGTATTTGTTAAGGGGAGGAGCTGAAAGGGACCTAGTTGAACTGTGGACTTAAATCAGGAGATGTTTGTGGACTATGTCTGCTGAGACACAGAGAGAGGGAAAGCAGCCAGAGCTTCCTTAAATCAAGGAGATTATTTTCTAGACTACACTGAACTGAATTATTACTTTTTGGACCTGTGTAAGTAACTAATATTGATTCTGTTTTTGGGATTGACTTGCCTTAGTTTTAACTTTAATTTGCCAGGGAGGAACTGTAGCTGGGAGATATTTGCAGTCATTTGCAACTAGACCTGTTACTTAACCTCTGTGAAATAGGTGTCTGAAAGGAAGGAAGGCACTCCCCGGGGTGGAGGGTCAGAGTTGTAGCTGATTGTTTCTGGATGGCATAGGTTTACTCTCTCCCACCCTTCCCTCACCCCACCCACCCCAAGTGCATAACTTCCTTTATAGCAGGGTTCTGACATCACTTCCCAAAACTGCAAGAACATACCTTAAAGGCACAGCACACTGAATAGGGGATAGAGACACTCACAAGCTTGCACACACTAAAACAAGAACAAAAAAACACAAAAGAAAAGCATCTGTAACAGGAAGGGTCACAGACATGTGGGGAGTGGTGCAATGTACTGGCTGTGGAGTAGCAGTCTTCCAGGAGACATTCTGGAAACTGTATTGCTGCCCTATTTGCAGGCACCTCTCTGGTCTGAGGGAGGAGGTTGCTTGTTTCCATGCTGACCTGCCAATGATTTGGGAAACCTACTCCCCCACCCAGGGACCACCCAGGCCACTGCCACTACCTCAGAGGTTGCCAAGTAAGAGGAGTGGTTGGACCACGGTGGGCTCAGGGAGGGTGAGGGTGGTGGAACAGAGGCACCCCCATCCAGTTGTGCCTCTCCACAATCCATTCACCACTCTGGTGGAGCATGGTTCCTCTATGGAGGCACCCACAGTGGAGACCAAGGAAGATGCTGGGAACCTCCACAATGGAGACCCACAGGAGGGTAGCACAGGATCCCACAGAAGAAGGAAACAACTCCTGGTGGGGGACTCAATTTTTAAGGGGGTAGAACTGGGGGAGGGAAGGGAAAGTGAGGTAAGGTGCCTGCCAGGTGCCATGGCTTGGAAGGACAGGAAACTAATCCTCAGGATCGTGGGAGCAGCTGCAAGTGGGAGTGAGCTGGATGTCATTATCCACCTAGGAATGAATGACCTGGCTGAGAATGGGATCAGAACAGTGCAACAGGAGTTTGTAGAGTTGGGGAGGGGCCTTAGACAAGTAGCACACATGGTAACTTTCTCAGAAGTGCTACCTGTCTATGGCATGGAGGAAGCTAGGGTACTCCGCACTATGGGATTCAATGACTGGTTGAAAAACTGGTGTAGAGCTCAGGGATTTGGCTTCAATGGGGACTGGGGCTCTCCCTTGAGGGATGTAGGCCTATACAGGTACAATGGTCTGCATCTATCCTGGAGGGAACAAGGATCTGATTTGATAGGTTTAAATGTTTCATTGGCAAGCATTAAACTAGCCAAGGAGGAGGCACTGAAAAGGAGAAGGGAAATCCTAGCCCCCCCCACAAAAAAATCAGGGTAGTTAGTGAGGTAAACACCAAGATAGAGTAGTCAATAGGGATAAGGGCTGGGGTAAATGGAAAAAAAGACAAAGGCAGTAAGGACAGGGATGGGGCAAAAAGAAATAAATCCATAAAAAAATGAAGGGTATTGAGTACCAATGCCTATAGTCTAGGTAAAAAGCTCCCTGAAATGATGGCCTTGATGGAAGAGGGATGCCTGGATATTGTGGCAGTCACAGAAACATGATACACAGAGAACCATGACTGGGATGTCAACATACCAGGGTTCACAATCTACAGGAGGAACAGTGAGGGAAGAAGAGGAGGAGGACTAGCTATCTACGTAAGGGAAGGGATCAAAGCAACAGATCTAAAGGGTAAACAGGGAGGAGAGGAGGCACTGTGGGTCACCCTGGAGACTGGAAATGGCTCTACAATCTGCACATGGGTTGTATACAGACCCCTGTCTCAGGGGGAGGAAATGGACAAGGAAATGATAGAAGGCATCCTTGGGATGGCAGAGAAAGGTGAGATATTGCTAATGGAGGACCTGAATATGCCAGATGTTAACTGGAGCACCTTTGCTGTAGCCACATCCAAGAGCATGGCCATTCTCGATGCCCTACAGGAGGCATGCCTCAGACAGCTAGTTTTGGAACCCACTCGGGAAAGAGCAATCTTAGACCTGGTGCTCTCAAATGGGGACAGAAAGAAGACCTCTGATCTTGAAGTGGGTAGCCATCTGGGAACAATCAATCACCAAACAGTGTGGTTCATAACAAACTTAGCTGTAGAGTCAAGCCACATGAAAGTGAAGGTACTGGACTTCAGGAGGGCTGATTTTGTCAAAATGGGAGAGTACTTCAGAAAAGTACTAGCAAACAGGCAAGAAGGTGGGGTGCAGCAACAATGGGGAAACATCAAAACTGCCATCACAGAGGCAACACACCTTTGTATGAAGCAAATAAACAAATCAAAATGAAAGAAAAAAACACTATGGTTCTCAAAAGAAGTGGCAGGGAAAATAAGGGAGAAAAGATAGCATTCAGGAAGTATAAGGAAACACAGAAGGAGCAGAGCAGAGAACTGTACCAGTTAAAGCAGAAGGAAGCTGGGAAGGTAGTCAAAATAGCAAAGTCCCAAACTGAGGAAAAGATAGCCAACTTGGTTAAGAAGGGGGATAAAACCTTTTACAGGTACATCAGGGAGCAAAGAAAGATGAAGGCAGGGATACTGAGGCTGAATAAAGAGGAAGATGGTTGGACAGAGCGACAGTGAAAAACCAGGGATACTGAACAAATATTTCTGGTCAGTATTCTCAATAGAAAAGCAGGGGGAGAGACCTAATCCAGTCAGTAGAAGCTCTCTGGATAGGGGAGTTGATATTAGTCTTTTCACAGAAGAAAGGGTTCTGAAAGAACTCTTAAAACTGAAGGTGGATAAAGCAATGGGGCCTGATGGGATTCACCTCAGAATTCTAAAAGAACTAAGGGAAGAACCAGCAACATAACTGACTATCCTTTTTATTAAATCATGGGAGGATGGTGTGGTACTTGAGGACTGGAGAAGGGAAAATGTGATTCCCCTTCACAAACATGGGAGCTAGACAGAGGCAGGAAACTACTGACTGTCAGTTCGACCTCAGTGGTAGAGAAAATGATGGAACCACTTCTGAAGGAAAGAATTGTTGAGTACCTAAAGGCCAGTGGGATACAGGACCCAAGGCAGCATGGATTCACAGCAGGAAGGTCATGTCAAACAAATCTAATTGATTTCTTTGATTGGGTGACCAAAGTAGTAGATCAGGGAGGGGCTGTGGACATGGCCTTCCTAGACTTTAGCAAGGCATTTGACACAAACCCGCACAAAAGATTAATAAACAAATTAGCCAGTCTGGGAGTGGGTCCCAGGGTGTTAGCCTGGGTAAAACACTGGCTAGACAATAGGACACAGCAGGTAATAGTAAATGGAGTCCACAGTGAAGAAAGGAGGGTTACTAGTGGAGTACTGCAGGGTTCAGTACTGGGGCCAGTCCTTTTTAATGTCTTTATAAGTGACATTGCAGAGGGACTGGAGGGGAAGGTATGTCTCTGCAGATGACACAAAGATCTGCAACAGGGTTGATATGTAAAGTGGGGTGGAAAGGATGAAAAGGGACTTGGCAAGTTTGGAGGAATGGTAAATGAATGGCAGCTTAGATTCAATGCAAAGAAGTGCAAAGTAATGCACCTGGGAAACAAAACCCAGGGGAAGGGTACACAATGGGGGGTGAGATACTGACAACAACAACAATGGAAAGGGACCTAGTGGTAGTCATATCAGATGACCTAAAGGTGGGCCAGCAATGTGAGAAGGCAGTAAGGAAGGCTGGGGGGATACTAGGATGCATAGGGAGAGGCATCACCAGTAGAAAACAGGAAGTTGTTGGCCCTCTGTGCAGACAGTTGATAAGACCACATCTGGAGTACTGTGTACAGTTCTGGAGACCTCATCTCCGCAAAGACATAGACAGGGTGGAGGTTGTCCAGAGAAGGGCAACCAAAATGGTGCAGGGTCTGCACCAGAAGACATATGAAGAAAGAATAAAGGAGCTTAAGATGTATACCCTTGAGGAAAGGAGGGAGAGGGGGGACATGATAGAAACTTTCAAGTACCTCAAGGGAATCAACAAAGTCCAAGAGGGTAGCATCTTTCAGAAAAAGAGATGTGCAAGAACAAGGGGGCACAATTTGAAGATAGAGGGAGGGACAGCTCAGAGGTAGTGTGAGGAAGTATTTCTTCACAGAGAGGGTTGTAGATGCATTGAACAGCCTTCCTGAGGAGGCCATAGAGTCAAAAACAGTGGGGGAATTCAATAATGCATGGGACAGACATAAGGCAATTCTAGTGGGTGGCAGGAGGAAGAAGGTTGTTGGTTAAGTAGGATCTGCAGCTTATCCATTAAGTAGGGAAATGGGCAGACTAGGTGGGTCAAGTGGTCCTTATCTGCCATCAAATTCTATGTTTTTATGTTTCTATAAGGAAAACAAAAGGAGGCATTATAAGAATAGCAACCAAGTATGGCAAACAGGCAGAAACTTATAACGACAAAGCAGAGATTCTAAATAGTTTCTTCTGCTCAGTCTTCACAAAAGAAGACGACAGCAATGCACACAAAATGCAGAACACAGGTGGGCTCACCACAGAAGCAGAGACTAGACCATTTACAAGAGACAATGTCCTAAAAGAGCTTCTCAAATTAAAAGCAAATAAAGCAATGGGCACAGATGAAATCCACCCTAGAATTCTGAAGAAGCTGGCACAGGAAATTCCAGGCCCACTGGCAGAATTATTCACACAGTTTCTAGAGAGCAGGGAAGTATCTCAGAACTGGTGAAAGGCCACAGTGGTACCCTTGCGCAAAGGTGGAAGCATGGAGGAGGCCGGAAACTACAGGTCAGTGAGCTTCACCTTGGTAGTGGGAAAGCTTATGAATAGTGAAGTTCATTACAGAAACAGGGCAGTTAGATACTAAACAGCATGGATTTACAGCAGGACAGTTACACCAAATGAATATGATCAAATTCTTTGACTGGATCTCCAAATTAGTGGACCAGGGAGGGGTGGCAGACATAGTCTATCTAGATTTCAGCAAGACATTTGACTCTGTCCCCCATACAAGATTGGCAATAAGTTAGAGATCTCCAGGCTAGGGCACAAAATAGTCAAGTGGGTTCAAAACTGGTTCCACAATAGAATGCAGAGGGTCATAGTCATTGGAACATGGTCTAGCAAGAGAAGGGTGATCAGTGGTGTGCCTCAAGGATCTGCCCTTGGCCCAGTCCTCTTCAATATATTCATCAGCAACATTGCTGATGGCCTGCAGGGTAAGGTATGCCTGTTAGCAGATGACACAAAGCTCTGCAACAGGGTAGATACAACTGAAGGATTGGCAGCAATGGAAGCAGATCTAAAGAGCCTAGAAGCATGGTCTAGGGACTGGCAGTTGAAATTCAATGGCAAAAAGTGCAAGGCCATGCTCCTAGATAAAGGAAACCCAAGGAAAACATACACATATGATCGTGAACAATTAACAGAAACAAATCTTGAATGAGACCTTGGAACATTTATTTCCAATGATTTAAAGTTGGGTTGACAATGTGAAAAGGTAGCACAGAAAGCTAGTAACATCCTCAGATGTATTGGCAGGGGCATTATAAGTAGGAAGCGAGAGGTCATACTCCCTCTGTACTGGTCCTTGGTGAGGCCACATCTCAAGCACTGTGTACAGTTCTGGAGGCCACACCTAAAAAAGGACATACTGTAGACCACTTGGAGGCTGTACTGAGGAGAGCTACTACAATGGTACAGGAACTGCACCAGGAGCAATATGAATCTAGACTACAGCAACTGCAAATGCTCCTCCTCGAACAAAGAAGAAACAGGGAGGATATGATAGAAACCTTCAAATATATAAAGGGCAAAATTAGGTACAAGCAGAAAACCTCTTTCCCAAAGAAGAGCCCACACAAATGAGGGGGTGCAGTTTGAGATGAACAGAGGGTAAGTTTAAAATCAACATTCTTAAGTTCTACTTCACAGAGACAGTAGTGGACCCTTGGAATAGCTTATCACCAGAGATTGTGGAGGCCAAAACAGTCACTGCTTTCAAGCTAGTGTGGAAAAAGTACGGTGGTAATCTTGGAAGAGAACAGAATAAGGAGGTAGGCAATCTGGGCTGACTAGATGGATCACACAGACCCCTTCTGCCAACACGTTCTTATGTTCTAGTTAAACTGCTTTGGTTTCTGTATAAGTAACCCATGTTACTATTTATTTTTTTGTGGTTCTTTGTATATGTTCTTGAAATGTTAATGACTGGTCTAGCATAACCCCCAAATATTTAAAACTAGATACTTTTTCCAAACCATTCCCATTTTCTCCTAATATTGAAATACTGTATTCTTGGGGGGGGAGGGGGTCAGTAAGGGACAGTTTTCCTATTTGCAGGGTTAAATGTTTTAAAAAAAAGATCAACAAGGGATAGTTTTCTTTTTCTTACAGAGGGACCATAGCTGATGTTGGAGATTGGGCACACTAGAATCAGAATAGTCTTCAGTGGCACCCCAGTGCTGCCACCTATTTATTGGAGGGTTGGGTGATCTGGAGGGGTATAAAAAAGCAGTACAGGATTTGGTCCCCCAATCCACTTACAAAGATACAGTCAGACCTGGTTTAATGTGACTAGTTCATATGGAAACCCCATTATTTACTTGTAAATCAGCTGAAAGAGGAAGAAAAAAAAAGCCATTATAATTGTCTGCTTTATCTGGATACCTCTGCATCCAAATCCATGTGTCCACTGTCTGCTTTGACACCTACTGAAGTGTTGTATAAATGCCTGTTTAATCTGTTGTTCTATCAGCTGAGTAGTTACTAACTACTACTTGATGAGCTGCTGAGTTGCTTCTTCCTGTCATGGACCAAGGATTGTTGGCCTGTCATGGACCGAGGAGTGTTTTCACTGGTTAACACTATCCACATTGGGGTTTAAAACTGAACACCTTATGAGGTGGAAGACTAGGTTTGCTGGCAAAGGCACCTAGCTTCACCTGAGCTCTTTTCTTCTAGGTTTGCTTGTAAGGACAGAGCAAGGAACATCATCAGAGCAAGGAACATCATCAGAGCAAGGAAAAAGATTAAGGCTTCTTTTGGCTAGGCAGATTTCCTGTGTGTTATTATTTTCTTTTGTACTATTAGGGTTTGTTACTGTTTGTTGCTAACATTTTACTGCTTTATTTTTCTCTGATTCAAATTGCTGTTGCAAGGTATACTTTCTACTGCATTATTACAAGGTGTGCCTGCAGGTTTGTGCTTACAGATTATTGCTGTAATCTTCTCTGATTCAAACCGTTTTTTGCAAGGTATATCTTCTGTTACTGCTCTATTTTTCTCTGTAGCAAAGTGTTTTTTACAGGGTATATCGTCTGTGAAATTATTATAGGGGATGCTTTACAGGTTTGGCAGCATTATCTATCATTAGGCTAAGCTTTCAGGGCTACTGTATGTGTTGTTGGTTGATTCTTTCTGCTCTTACCTCCTTGTTTCTTTCGTCCATGGTTCTTCTTTTTTGGCAGGGGAAGGGCCCAGCCACCCACCCCCATCCCCAACCAACTCATGCTACACTGCTTTTATAGGAAAACACTGTCATGACATTTCCTGTACCAAAGCAGGAAGGGGAGGATCAGAGGGGTATCCACACAATGACCTCATGTATGGGGAACAAGTAATTTAACTTGTTATAGCAAGTTATACAAAAACAAACAGTACACAGAATCAAACTTTTGCTTTCGTTTTCCTCCTTCTAATTACTTGGATCAGGTTATAAACCCAGCAACTCATCTGGAATGGATATTATTAACTGCAGGTACTGTGGGACACTTTTCAAAAGGGCAGTTATTTAGAATTTAGGATGCTGTCCTACATGCTGGACCATTGGAGAGCTAAGGGCTCAGCTCCAGGCAGCATGTTCAGAGACTGTGCACCTCAAATTGCATATTCAGAAGGAAATATATTATAAGAACTGCCCTTCATTTCCCCAACATCGAACAGAAGCACCTCAACCTCAGAGGGTAGTTGGTTCAGGAGGTTGGCAGGTGGTTAGAAAGGGCAAATCTGGTGCCTCATCACTCAGTGCTCTCCAATGTATCACCTCCACAAACCATATAAAAACTAAAAACAGGAATCTGCCTCTATCTCCAAAATCAAACAAAGGGGCAGAGGACACTGCAGCACAGGAGCTAGCACAACAAAACTTACCCTAAATAGAGTCCAAAACAAAAAAAGGAAATCCAGAACACTTCTGATCATAGGAGACTCCATGATTCAGGGAGTTGATACCGACCTCTAGCGGGGGTAATGGTCAGATGTCTTCCAGGTACATCAGCAAGGAGCGACACTGATGGCATTGCTAAAATCATGCAGGAAGCAGGAGAAAACATTGATGTCCTGGTACACATAGGAATTAACAATCTTGCCAGCTGATCAATTGTGGAGACCAAGGAACACCTGACTAGGCTGGGTGACAAATTGTCATCCATTTCATCTGGCATCTCCTTCTCTGAGATCCTGCTGGTATGGGAGGGGGGGGGCAGATGGATGGAAGGTCAGAGAACAGGAGATGAGGATCTAAACATGTGGCTCAAGGGCTGGTGCCAGGAAAAAGGACACAAATTTGTAGGTAACTGGCAACATTTTTTGGAGCGAAAGTTCTTTAAATTCGATAGACTGCATCTGACTAAGGAGGAAGTCAGTGCACTGGGGCAGAAGTTTGATGCCTTCGCAGAATATTTAAACTAGCAAATGTGGAGAGGGGTGCAGCACCCGATACTTTGAATGGGAAGAACACCCCTCCCCCGTCAGCTACTGATCAAACAGGAGTTTAGCATGTTTGTAGTTCATTTGCATCACCAGGTAAGGAAAACTGTTTGGCTACCCATACGACGCACAGGAGAAATTCCATACCTCACCCAACAACTAACACACCAGAATCTGGCCAATGGAAAATCATGTACACAAATGCTCATAGTCTGGGAAACAAGATCCCAGACCTGGAGGCAACAATGACAGAGGCTAAACTGGACATATTAGCCATTAGCGATATATTGTTCACCAAGAACCACACTTGTGAGTCTTTAGTACCTGGCTATGTACTGTTCAGAAGAGAATGAGGTGCAAAAAGGGGTGGTGGAGTGACCCTTTATGTCAATGAAAATGTGAAAGCTACAGAAATTCAGAATTCACATAAAGGGCCAGAAGAACTGTGGGTTGCCCTGGAAACAGGAAATGGAACAGCCATATAAACTGGGGTTGTCTACAGGCCTCCAGTCCAGGGGAAGGACATAGACACATTACTGTTAGAAGATATACAAAACATGACAGTTAAAGTGGAGATTCTGATAATGGGAGACTTCGCCATGCCAGATTCAGATTGGTCAATACCAGCAGGAACATCAGCCAGAACTAGACACATAGTAGATTCCCTGAAGGGGAGGGCCTCAAACAACTGATAGAACAACCCACAAAAGACAGGGCTATCCTAGACTTAGTACTGACTAATGGGGAAAGGATCAGAGATCTCCATGTAGAAGGTCACCTGGGGGCCAGTGACCATCACATGACATGGTTCAATTTGGCCCCTAGAACTAAACCACCACATTCCAAGGCAAAAATATGGGATTTCAGAAGAGCTGACTTTGATAAGATGGCCAACAGAGTTAAGCTAGCACTGGCAAGAAGAAATACAGGTGAGGGGGTACAGGCAAGGTGGGCAAGCATTAAGGATGCAATACTTGAAGCAACATCCCATTGTGTTAGAGAGAAAAGCAAGAGCAAAAGAAGGTGGAAACCACTTTGGTTCTCAAAACAGTAGCAGAAAAGGTCAGAGCCAAAAGGCTGGTCTTCAGGAAATATAAGGGAATGCAGATGGGCGAAGACAGGGAGGCATACCAAACTTCTCTCAGGGAAGCAGGGAAGGCAGTAAGGCAGGCAAAGGGCCTAACTGAGGAAACACTAATACAAACAGTAAAAGAAGGGGAGAAGACATTCTATAGATACATTAGTGAAAGGAGAAAGTCCAGAGGGGGCATTGCTAAGATGAAAGGAGATAAGGGGGAAGCGTGTGGAGGAGGACCAAGGAAAAGCATCTATCCTAAATAGATACTTCTGCTCAGTATTTACTGAGGAGTCGGTAGGGCAGGGCCTACAGCGCAGCACCATGGACAGAGGGGGGAAGGAGGTGTGCACTAGTCCCTTCCAAAAAAGAAAGGGTCCTACAAGAGTTAGTTAAGCTCAGGGTGGACAAGGCAATGTGACCTAATGGCATACATCCCAGGGTACTAAGGAGCTAAGGGTGGAATTAGTAGAGCTGTTACCAGAACTGTTTGTTGAGTCTCTGAGCACAGGAGAGGTCCCAGAAGACTTGAAAAGGGCTCATGTGATCCTGCTCCACAAGAGTGGTAGCAGGGAAGAGGCAGGAAACTAAGACCAGTCAGTCTTACCTCAGTAGTGGGCAAGATTATGGAGGCACTCCTTAAGGAAAGGATAGTGCAGCAACTGGAATCCATAAGAGTACAGGCTCCAAGACAGCATGAGTTTACGACAGGAAGGTCCTGTCAAACTAATCTGATTGATTTCTTTGACTGGGTAACCAGAGTGGTGGACCAAGGGGGAGAGCAGTTGATTTCACCTACCTTGACTTCAGCAAAGCTTTTGATACTGTCCCACATAGAAGATTGATTAATAAGCTGCTTAGGCTCAGGGTGGGTCGGAAGTTGGTCAACTGGGTTGCAAACTGGTTGGCAGGCAGAAAACAGAGAGTGGTGGTAAATGGTATACAGTCAGAAGAGATGCAAGCTACAAGTGGGGTACCTCAGTGCTCATTCCTGGGGCCAGTCCTCTTCAATGTCATCATCAGTGACATTGCAGCTGGACTAGAGGGTAAGGTTTGTCTGTTTGCAGATGTCACCAAGATCTACAACAGAGTAGAAGAGCCAGATGGGGTGGGCAGAATGGGAAGAAATCGGGATAAACTGGCAAAATGGTCAGAAGAGTGGCAAATGGGGTTTAACACAAAGAAGTACAAGATCATGGACATAGGGAATAGAAACCCTGAAGCCACCTATAGGTTGGGAGGGGAGTTGCTGGCAGTCACAAGGGAAGAAAGAGACTTGGGCATCATCATCACAGATGACCTGAAATCATCCAAGCAAATCACTAAAGCAGTAGGTAAGGCTAGAGGGATGTTGGGGTGTATTAGTAGGGGTATCTCAAGTCGTAAGAGGGAGGAATAATCCCTCTTTACAAGACACTGGTTAGCCCCGTCTGGAGTACTACATGCAGTACTGGAGGCTGTACCTGCACAAGGACATTAAAAAAATGGAGGCAGTCCAGAGAAGGGTAACCAAAATAGTGCAGGGACTGCATCAGAAAACATATGAGGACAGATTAACAGAGCTCAATATGTATACCCTAGAGCAAAGGAGGGAGAGAGTTGATATGATCGAAACTTTCAAACATCTTAAGGGCATTAACAAGATGAAAGAGTCTAACATGTTTCAATATAAGAAAAATAGCAGGACAAAAGGACACAGCATGATATTAGAGGGAGGCCAAGTAAGGGGTAATGTGAGGAAGTTCTTTTTCACAGAAAGGGTGGTGGATGCATGGAACAGCCTATCTCAGGAAGTGGTGGATATGAATACAGTGCAGGGCTTCAAACAGACATGGGATAGGCATAAGGGAGCTATACAGATGAGTATGAATATATAGGCCATTGACAGAGTACAAGCCTATGGCACATTCGTAAGGTAGAAAAAATGGGCAGACTGGATGGGCCTTGCGGTCCTTATCTGCCATCAACATCTATGTTTCTGTGTTTCTGTGTTCAACCCTAACTGTACTGGTTGCACCAGTTTAATACATTAGTGGCTAGGACATTGTGGAGGGCTCAGGACTCTGCTTGAAATCTGCCTTGCTCTAGAACTGCTACTGTATATAGTAGTTGTAGGTATTGCATTATTGTTGTTTTAACATGAATTCTTTGGAACTATTCTTCCTGGGAGTGGGTTACTTGTACTTTTAAGAGTGGGATGTGCTGCTTTTATGCTTGGGAACACTCAGCAGCAACCTGATTTGACTGATGGGACTGATTTGACTTATTCTAATACATTACTCGGAATAGACTGACTTCTTCATCAAGCAATCGCTTTTGCAGTCCAACATTGCTGTTTCTTTCCCTTGGTTTTTAATGTCTCAAGATCAAAGCAGACTGTCCATGAGTTGTGTTGTATGCTTTTGGTCAATGTGATTAACCATACTAAAATCTGCTTCTGTCTGGAGACGTAAAGCAAAATCCAAGGCCTGCAGTACCACTTCAAGACATAATGGTTTACCTTTAGGCACATAAACATTATAGGTTTGTCAAATAAACTTTCTGAATTAACTGCCTGGGTACTTTTAAATTCTCCAGATATTCTTGGATTAAATGAGACATGGTTGGGATTGGGACCTCATATTTTGGATAGCGTTATTCAGTTACCAGTGTTCAAATTTGTGTGGAATGATAGAAATAACAAAAAGGGGTGATGTACTAATTTATTTTGAGGGGCATTTTAAAATAGGTGATAATAGTCAATCCTCTGATGAAAATAATTCTTATGAATGGGTGTTGCTCATGTTAACTGCTGGATGTGCCTATCAGTTGAATTGTTGTTGTCTGCATAGTCAAACCTGGTTAATCCATCCGTTGATATTATTTATACTGGATTATCTTAAAATGGAACCTCTGAAATGCATTTTTGCAATGATAATTACCTCTTCAGTATGTAAACTTCGGTTTCTGAATCCATATCCAGTGTTCACAGTACAGACGCCATTATTCACATTCATTTGTGCCTGAATAATGTGTTGCGGGTGTTAATGAGTGTTAGTTGCAGTCTTCTTAATCCCTCTTAATCCCCTCTGGCACATGAAAGGTGATAGGGAATTATTTGTAGACAGCTAACTGCCCTCCCATTTTCCTTTTCATGCCAGTTATACATTCTGATTTGTTCTGACCAATTTTTGATTAATAGCCTAGCTTTGTAATGCCATCAATTCTGTCTAGAGTTACACTCTCTTCACCAGCTACTGCTGCTTCTTTTCATATTTCTAATGCATTTCATGGAATCAGTGACACCATTCCATACTGTTCATATGAATGGCCTGGAATAGTGTCACTAATGTTATACAATGTCTAGGCAGTATGAAAAGAGAGAACAGCAACTGCTGAGGAGAAAGGGGTTCATTATACTTACAAAGTCAAAAAATAAATAATTAATTTAGCAAAAAAGATCAAAACACATAAAGTAACATTTTGAACTCTGCACTGTATTTTTCAAATTTCTTGTTTTTGAGTAAACAAAAACATCATTTGATCATAGCCTATGTATATATATTTTTTATTATGTAACAAAATGGGCAAAGAAAATGTTTTCAGAATAACCAGGTCTGACTGAATATTTGGATCCAAAAAGTAACAGCACTCTTTTGGGGAAGGACATTTGTAAGCCAAAGTATGCTAAATATAAAACTTTTTTTTTTCAAAATATTTTATTGAGAGTGTTGGATACACAGAACACATCTGATTCACACAATGCATCATACAAGAATAACAAAACATCATTGATTCACTGAGTTAATTACCAATATAAAAATTAAGTACCGGCTTCATTCACGTAGAAGTTGATAAATACTGTAGTACCTCTGGTCAGACCCACATAGCTGCAACTAATTGTGCCTGAGCCTCTCCACTAGGTGGGGAAAGTCATATCATCAATGGCGGTTATTAGCAGAGACCATATTCTATCGAATTCATGCCTTTTGCCCAGTGCATACAATTGAGCTTTTTCAAGAGAGAGGCAATGTTTAAGGTTATTCACCCATTGAGCTATAGTGGGTGAAGAGGGTGACATCCAGGTTTGGACCACTTTTTTCCGGGCATTCATGAGGACAATTGACCACAAAGGGTTACTGGACCTGCCCCCTGGGTGCTGAGGGTCTGCACCCAATAATAATTCCAGTGGAGACTTTGAGGGGCTATATCACACCCCCCTGCTAATGTTATGATGCATAGCATACCAGAAGGATGCTACTTTAAGATAGAGCAGGGCTAAGTGTTTGAAATCCCTCACTTGGTTTCCACATTTGGGACAATGACTCAGCTTCTGGGGTCCATGCCATGTAACCTTTTGTGAATATAATAGGTGCTGTGCATAAACTTTAACTGCACCTGCCTCAGTTTGTTTTTGCTAGAGCAGAATTGTAAGTGCTGGCTAGCAAGTTTCCAGGATTCATTGTCGATAGCATATTGGAGGTCAGCACTCCAGTTGTCCCTAATCGCTCCAGAAGCCGGGTCAAGCTGTCCTTTAATAATATTATAATTAACTGACAGAGGCTTAGTGCTTGGTTGGGGTTTGAACATTTCTTCTTCGAATGGGGAAGGGGGTGCACATTGTCCAAGTGACTCAAGGAGGTATCCACATCTTTGCCTGACTGTTAAGTATGCAAAAAAGTCACCTGCTGGCAGCCCCCATTCTTGTTTCAATGTTTGGAAATTTTTAATTGTGCCCCCTTCATATATCCGATGCACCATAGCTAAGCCCCTATGCCTCCAAACCAACAATTTCTGCATCAGTTCTACTGTGCAGGGGCCCTTTGATTTCACTGTTTGTAGCAGACTGGCATTAATTGTGGGCTTATTATGATCAATTAATTATGCACCTTCCTCCATATTTCCACCAGATTAGCAGCGAAGGGTTTGAAATTAGTGGGCACTGACCCAAGGGAAGCACTCCTGTCAGAATGTTCGCCCTTAGGGATCCCTTCAGAGATTCTTCTTCTAGCCTGAGCAAGACTCCCCTCCCCACCACTGATCCCTCTGTTGGAATGAAGGCTAACTGAGCAGCCCAATAGAAGCCCAAAAAATATGAAAGCCCAAGTCCCCCTTCTTTAGTCGATAGCTGAAGAATGGTTCTTTTGATCCTAGCAGTTTTTCCTCTTCCTAAAAATTTGTGTAAGATAGCATTCAGTCTTCTAAAGTGCGCATTAGGCACTTTAACTGGAATGGATTGGCATAGATAGATGCAGAGAGGTAGGATGGAAATTTTGACTACCCCTACCCGACCAAGCAAAGAACGAGGGAGGGAAGTCCATCTATCGCAGTCATCTGCTATTTTAGACAATAGGGGCTTGTAATTCAATTTATATAAAGAGCTTAATTTTGCTGAAATTGTGACTCCTAAATAATTTTGCTGAAATTGTGACTCCTAAATATTTAATTGTTTGGACCATCTGTAATCCCCCAGGTTAGCAGTTAATAGAGCTCTGTCCCTTAAGCCCAAGGGCAGCAACTCACTTTTTGACCAGTTGATCTTATGGCCAGACAAGCTACCATATTCATGCATTAGCTGGTGGACCAGAGACAAATCATGGGCTGGGCACTGCAGATATAATAGCAAGTTGTCAGCACAGAGAGCTATTTTATGCTTCATTCTTCCACCCTTGAACCCCCGAATCTCCCCCGATGTATCAGAGCAGCTGCCAATGGTTCCAAAGAAACTACATACAGCAGGGGTGACAGTGTGCATCCCTGACAGGTGCCTCTACCCAGTGAGAAAGGGGACATGATGGTGCCATTGACTGTGATTTGAGCTCTAGGGGTATTGTATAGAGTGCCAACCCATGGGCGAAAATTATGACCTATTCCCATCCTTTTAAGGGTTTCAAAGAGGTACCCCCACTCAACACAGTCAAATGCCTTCTCGGCATCTAGGGCTAGCACTGCAGCCCTATGTTTCTGCTTGGTTCTTCCCAACTTGTAAATGATATCCAAGGTGCTCCCAATATTATGTTTCCCTTGATTTCCCTGGACAAAACCAGCTAGACCCCTATGCACCATGGATGGGAACACCAGAATATTAAACGTTAATGATCAAAAACAGACAATGCCCACATCACGAATAAAGTCAGAGACAGAAAACAGCCAAACACCTAAAATAAAGTCAAACACATAAAGAGCAGCCAGAACACATCCAATAAAGTCACACAAATAAAGAGCAGCCAAAACACCTCCAATAAAGTCACACAAATAAAGAGTAGCCAAAACACCTTCAATAAAGTCACACAAATAAAGAGCAGGCAAAACACCTCCAATAAAGTCACACACATTTAGAGCAGCCAAAACACCTCCAACAAAGTCACACACATAAAGAGCAGTCAAAACACCTCCAATAAAGTCACACAAATAAAGAGCAGCCAAAACACCTCCAATAAAGTCACACACATAAAGAGCAGCCAAAACACCTCCAAAAAAGTCACACACACAGAGGGCAGCCAAAACACCTCCAATAAAGTCACACACATAAAGAGCAGCCAAAACACCTCCAATAAAGTCACACACATAAAGAGCAGCCAAAACACCTCCAATAAAGTCACACACATAAAGAGCAGGCAAAACACCTCCAATAAAGTTACAGTCATATAGAGCAGCCAAACCACCTCCAATAAAGTCACACAAATAAAGAGCAGCCAAAACACCTCCAATAAAGTCACAGAGAGTGAGAAAGAGAGAGAGAGAGAAAGAGACAGCAGCCAAAACACATCCAATAAAGTCACACACATAAAGAGCAGCCAAAGAACTTCTTCAGTGTGGTCAACCCCCATAGTAGCACCCTCCAAGTGCACTGGAGTGCAGCTGTTATATTGGTTAGCTAATTGAATATACCCCCAATGTGGTGTCACTGGACTGGAAGATTTTGTGAGTAGGTTACAATGTCTTTCATGTACACAGAGACCAATGTAATGGATGACATCAACCTAAGCTGGTTAACAACGAAAAGGTGTAAAATAGAATTTATCACTAGTAATTGCAGTTTTCACAATGGATTAGTAGTCCCACAGTATATACTGTAATTTGAAAAGTAAAAACCATGTGGACTGGTGTCTCAAAAACAGGTCTGACCATATAATTGACATAGGTACATTAGCTGATAATATCAGTGATTATTGTCCCATTTATATTGTTTGGTGGTCAAAACAAATGTAATCAATTCCTGGAATGCTAATCTTTTGTAACTTTACAAAATTTAATGATCTGGCTGAACTAGATTGGACTCCAATATATAGGTTAAATTGTGTTGAACACATTTTCAATTACTTTGCCTCTATTTTTTCTTTACAGAATAAGGATGAACCCATAACTAAATGTCGACCGAAGGGTCTGGTACCAAGTGGTTAACAGGGGATTTGTTAAACTTAATGAACAGTAAAGATAAGTATTGGACACTGCTCAAATTACCAATGATACTGCTCATTTAAACAAATATTGAAAACTTAGAAATATCTGTAAGGAGAATGTTCAAAAATGCAAGAGCAACTTTTGTAAACACAAATTGGAAGCTAACTTAACTGATCCTAATCATTTTTGGTGCTCACTGAAAAAATGTTTTGGGAACTGAAGCAAGGTTAGAAATTAGTGTAATTTCAATGGATGATAAACTGGAGTCTGACCCTGTTAACATAGAAAATGCTTTGAATTATAAAAAAAAACATCCGCTTATGTGGTTTTGTCTCATACTGGGGATAGTACAAATTTAAATTCAAATACTAACGTACTAACATACTAAAATGCCAGCAGAATAGGCCTAATGGTCTTTTGAGTCTGCTCGATTGGTCAGCCCCCAACCTGAGTGCTGACCTTGCTGCCCCACTCGCCTTCTCTGGCTTCTCCCTTCCCAGTTCTGGATATTCTTGCTGCATTGGATTTTGCTTCCAGAACCCTTCCCCTGTACCTGTCCCACCCCCTCTTGAACCCCTCCACCGTCTCTGCCTCCACCAGCCCCCTAGGCAGTGCATTCCATGGCTCCACCACCCTCTCAGTGAAGTAGCACCTCCTCCTTTCTCCCCTGAATCTTCCCCCCTCCAGCTTCCACCCATGCCCTCTAGTGGCCCCCTCCTCCTTCTTTCGAAGCACCCTGACTGTTCCTCCCCTATTTACCCTCTTCATGTACCTTCAAATACCCCTGCCACGTTTCCTCTTTGTGGTGACAACACCAGATTATATTTTTATTTTTGTTATTTGAAAGTCCCACAGGTCTTGAGACAATTGAAAGGATCCTAGTAATTAGATCCTAGTAAAAGTTGTGGCTTTGATAAATTAGAACAAGAACTGATAAGTTTTGATACAGGCTATATTTCTGCTCCTTTGACATACGGGCTGGCAGTATAGTCTAGTGGTTAGAGGAATGAGGTGTGAACAAGCTTGGTACATCCAGCAGACTAGACCTGAGTTTGATTCTCACAACCTCCACTTGCATAGTGTGTGACTTTGAGCAAGTCACTTAACTGCCCAGTGCTCCCAGGTCACCCCTGGAAACAGACACTTGTGCCTAGTGGGCCTTACCCAGTTACCAAAGACTAAAATAAAAAAAATAAAAAAATATGTATTTATTAAATAGGTCTTTAATAACTGTCATTGTACCCACAAAATCGAAGGTAACACGGGTGACTCTAGTGTATTAAAA
Source organism: Neoceratodus forsteri (assembly GCA_016271365.2). Taxonomy (NCBI): domain Eukaryota; kingdom Metazoa; phylum Chordata; order Ceratodontiformes; family Ceratodontidae; genus Neoceratodus; species Neoceratodus forsteri. The sequence continues at coordinate 1,323,282,296 of CM028132.1, forward strand.
AAGGAACCCTGTGCAATGGATAACTTCTGACCTATTTCAATCTTATCCTCCATTAGAAAATATTTTGGACAAGCTAGTTTTCGAACAGATAACTGAATACCCGAGAGACAACAGTTTGATTTGTGCTGAACAGCATGGTTTAAGACCACATCATGGCACTATGATGGCCTTGGTCATATTCACGAATGATATGTAAGAGGTCATGAATAATGTGGAATTAACTGGTGACACCTTCATGGACCTTACCAAGGCCTTTGATATGGTTGCCCGTTATCTATTATTGGGTAAAGTGTTTAGTTTGGGGATTTCCCAAGATGCTCTGATGTGGTTTATAAAGTTATTTACATAACCAGAAAGGATGGTGAAATTATACAATGCTATGTCCACTCTTCTTTCATTACAAAGTGGTGTACCACAGGGCTCTATGCTGGGCCCTGCGCTATTTTCTATTTTTGTCAAAGCATTACCACAGTTAAAAATAAAAAGGAAACTTTTGTTGTATACACTTCCATTATTATTTAAAGACATTCAAACAAATGTTATGAATTAAAATTATGATCTCAGACTTGTAATTTATTTCTAATTGCTTAACAGAAAGTAAGTTAATTATGAAAGCAATTCAAACACTATGATGTCTGGCTCAAAACAAAACTCGCACATGCTAAGGAAGGTCTATGTAGTTACAGTGTGAGTGGTGCCAATTTGGAGAATGCATCTACTTTAAGTACTTAGGAATCCTGTTAGACCCTTCATAAACTTTCTGTGTACAAACAGACAACATTTGTCAAATGGTAACTTGTATGCTGTAATCTGCATATACATTACAACAGCAGTTAACTGAGGAAGTTAGGTTATTCATTACAAAGAGTATTTTAATGTTTTGGCTGACATACTGTTCTGCTGTACATTTGATTGCTTATGAGGCTAACCTACATAAGTGGAATACCACCTATAATAATGTTTGTAGGTTTGCTGCACAGTCAAGTTGAATGACACACTGTAGTGACACATACAGTATTCTCAACTATTTATCCCATAAAAAACAGAAGGATATTTGACTTTGGAATTTTTATGTTTAATATTATTCATACTGAACAGCCCAGCCCCCATGTTTAATGCCATTTTTCCTATAAATATATAATAAATAATAAATAAATAAATATTATGTATTTTATTTATTTATATATTTATTTTTCCTCACCCTGTTTCAGTTAGATCTGAGTCTCCCAGATTTTGTGCAATGGAACACACAATAGGCCCCTCATTAGATCGCATCAGGAAGATAAGCCATTTGCTTATAGTGGTGCTGTTACCTGGAAGTCTTGTTCAATTCGTGTTACAGTAGAAGGTCTACATCCAAAAAAAGCAGTCTAAGATAAGGTTAAAAAAATATTTATTTCCCCAGTTGTGCTGCATTTGTTTTGGATAAAGGATATCTAGATTGTATACTGTATATAACTTTTTTTTCAATAAAGCTGTCTGGCCTACAATCACGGCCATACTCCTTTTGTCCAATCACTCATCCTCAACGCTGTCTGCCACTCTCCCGGGGTGCAAAGACAGGGGAGACCATCATTAGTCGTGGTTGTGCCACATAGAGTTTTTCTTCCTTCCATTCCCTTGGTCCCTCCCAGCACACCTTTACGGTGAGCCATGCCTCTGTCAGCCTCAGCAAAAGCAACGTACTGGGCTGACACTAACTCCCATGAGGGATCTGACTCTTGACTTACCACAGAGGGCTGCTGCTTTGCCAGAACCTGGCATTCACCCTCCTCAGCTGGATCACACTCCCCTCAGGAGCACTGCTCAGTTTGGCTGCTCAGTCCTGACAACCACAGGCTCACTACCAAGCTCAGATCACCATTATGGAAGTACAAGGTGCTTCAACTGAGCCATCAGGCTGCTTCCATATATTTGTATATTTTAATTAGTTGTGTATCTAATTATTGATGCAGATGATTTTTTTTATAATTTCTTTTATTTTCTTAAAATGTTTACTGTATTTATGTTTCTGTTGATTATTTGCATATTGTAAATTTCATTTACTGTATGTTCTTATAATTATGAGTTTTTTAAGTTTTTAACTGCCTGGGTCACACTTGAAAATATACCCTTGGCCTAGTGTGTTTTTCTTGGCTAACAAAAACTTAAATAAATTGAGCAGAAGCGAACAGGCTATATCAAAGGGAGTTACAGACTCTACAGGAATGTACAAACTGTAATCAAACAATATAACAATGGCTAAAATAGATATACAGAGAGATGGAGTCATACTAGGACTTCAGTAACATGCTTAACAGGAAATACAAGAATGGGAGAATGGAAGGGAAGATAGGAAAACACAAACAGAGACAGAGAGAGAGAGAGAGAGAGAGAGAGAGAGAGAGCAGGAGGAGTAAATTAAGCAGAATGAGTAAGTTAGGTAAGGCACAAACTAGCCAATACCAAGGCAAAAACAAGTGGGAGCAAAAAGAAGCCTGAGATGGTGAAAGAGAGAGAGACAGAGAGAGAACACAGACAAGCAAAGAGTGGAGGAGAAGGAGCTCCAAAGTGAACAAAGATGAAAGGAGAAAGCAGTTTTCTAGCAGCAGATTTGGAAAAAGCGATAAAGTGACAGGAATCCCTAGAGTGAAGTACATAGGAACAGGGAGGGTTTGGAGATATTAATGTTCAGTAGGGATGGTAGAGTTAAGTAGTGAGAGATGAAAACCAATATTTAGAAATGAATGAAGCAATGTGAATAAAGTGATGAGAGTCAGGAAGAATAATTGAGAGGCTAGTATGTACAGTATCCAGTGATAATAGTTCCTGCAAGCAACGGATATGTAATTTCTCCTACAAGGAACTACGCTTGTGCACCCTGAAGCTCCTGCTCCTCCTCCTGCTGATGTCAGGTAACGTCCACCCAAACCTTGGCCCAAACTCTTCCAGCTCTGCCAGCCATGTGAAACCCTTCGGGGCTTTTATCCTTGCAACCCTTAACATCTGCAGTTTTCTCCCTAAGCTTGATGCTCTACAAATCTTTGCAAACCAACATAACCCTGATATCCTTGCAGTTGTCGAAACCTGGCTGATGCCTAAAGTTCCCAACATGGCAATTGCACTACAAGGCTACAAGGTATTCAGGCTGGATTGGTAGTCCAAAAGAGGAGGTAGTTGTGCAATTTACATCAATGATACTCTCTTGGGTCACCCCATTACCACCCTCACCCGACTCTACTGCGCAGATTCTCCCTATCAAAACAATCCTAGGGGCCCACAATAAAGCCCTCACAGTCATCTCAGTTTACATCCCTCCAAAAGATCAAGGGAAAGGTCTCAGTGCTGTTCTGGACTTTATCAGAATCCAACCTCTTGGCTCAGAGATTATCCTTATAGGCGATTTTAATATAAACACTCTTGCATAGGAAGCAGGTATTCATAAGGACACCATCTCATCAGCAAACCTAACACAGATGGTCAACTCTTCCACAAGGAAAAACTACAAAACAGGCACTAGTACCCTCCTGGACTGGGTTCTTGCCAGCCATCCAACCCATATCTCCAACACCTCTGTCCTCCCGGATTCGCTCAGCGACCATTTCCCTGTCATCTGTGAATGGTCAAACAAATTTTACAAGCCCCCTCCTAAAGTCATCACCAGCAGAGTCCTTCCCCATGGGCAACTGACCCATCTTAAATCCTGCCTCAGTCTGCAAGATTGGTCTCCCATTTACAAAGTGACAGATGTTGACTCGGCCCTTGACTACTTCATCACCACCTTCAATGTGGCCTGTGACTCCTACATCCCTATCAAAAAGCACAAAGTTAAGGCACTTTGCAACCCATGGCTCACCACTGAGCTCCTTGCACAGCTAAAATCAAGGGACTGCCCTTGGGGGCTGGCAAGGGCCATAGGCACACAATCTGACATACAAAACTGCATACATGCCCAAAACAACTGTACAAAATCTATTTGACTAAAGAAAGGCACATACTACAGAGAAGCTGTCACCGACACTTCAGGAAATGGGAGAGCATTCAGGGACAATAATAAAGAATTTCCAGGAGAAACAGCCCAAATCCTCCCCAACTATGATAAATATTGATGGGACTACCACACTTGACCCAATGGTCATTGCTAATACTGTACCTTCAATGCAGCATTCACCGACCTCAGTAGTGTTCTCCCCATGGACTTTATTAAGAAAAATGACTCTGCATCACCCATAAGGTCTCCCAACCCTTCTAAATACCCATCTTTCTACTTCAAAGCAGTCAAGGTGCATGAAGCCCACAAATACATTACCAAAGCAATCTCCAAGTCCAGAATTAGTGGTGACTCTTTGGACCTTAAACTGCTGTCTCTCACACTTGAAGAGGTTCCAGGCCCATTAACAAGAATTTTCAACCTCTCTCTGTCTCAGCCTCAGTCAGTTTCCTGACAAATGGAAATCTGCTACTGTTACTCCGGTCCATAAAAGTGGTGACAAGGCCATCCACGGGAACTATTGGCTGATCTCCATATCACCTCCCCTCTCCAAGGCCCTTGAGCGTATAGTTGCAGACCAGCTAACTGACTTCCTGGACAAATACAATATTTTATGTATGCAGCAATATGGGTTCAGAACAGGACATAGCACCTCATCTTCCCTCCTGGAATTCACTGGAGCCCTACACAGCATGTTGGACAAAAGTCATCTAACTGGGTCAGTATTTATCGATCTGACCAAGGCATTTGATACTGTCCAAAATCCTCTGCTGACTGAACAACAACTGAATGCTGGGCTCTCTCATGACTCTACAGCATGGTTTAAAAGTTTCTTGGAAAATCGATCACAAAGAGTAAAAATCACTGAAGTTCTCTCTGATGCTAGACCTGTCCATTCAGGTGTCCCCCAGGGATCCATACTGGGCCCACTACTTTTCAGCCTCTTCCTGTACACCCTTCTGCAGTCTTGCTCTGAACAAATCATCCTCTATGCTGATGACACTGTAATTCTCACTTCCCACAAGGACCCCAAACCCTTACAACACAATCTACAGCTAGGATTCACCTCTGTTGAAAACTGGTTTACTAAGCATAAGCTGGTCCTAAACCACAAAAAAACAAGTCAATTCTTTTTAGCAGCTCTCACAACAAGCACAGGCTACACCCTCTTACCATTACTACCAGCCTTGGAAATACCCTCGAACAGGCGCAATCATTTAAATACCTTGGGATCTTGCTTAACCCTAGTCTATCTTATGGGGCCCACGTTGATAGTGTCGCCAAAGCTGCTAACACTTGTCTAGACCTACTTTTCCAGCACAGGTAACATCTTACCCCAGAAGCCTTGAAGGTCACTCTACAGAGCTCAGTGGTCTCCAGCAAAGACTACTTCCTCATCATCTACGGCTTGGCCTCTGCTACTACTCTCAGATGCATATCGACATCCCTCAACAAGGCCTATCAGCTCATCACTGGAGCCCATTGTCTCACACATACGTGTGACCTTTATACTCAATCTGGATGGCTTCAACTCTCCAACTGTATTAAGTATCTAACCTGCACTATGGCAAAAAAAATAACCATGGGCCTTGCCCCTCCTGGAGTCCAAGCTCTCCTGCGCCTGAGCATAAATCCATGCAACACTAGGGGATCTGAATCTCAGCTTTTGCAGATTCCCCATTGTCGCACCAGTCAGGGTCAAAGATCTTTTTCTCATAGGGCTCCCAGCTGGCTGAATGGTCTCAGCACTGACATCTCCTCCATTCCCAAGCTAGGCACATTCAAATCCAGGCACCGCCTTCATCTCAATGCCTCTAGCTCCTGTGACTGCCTCATCTAATCAGCCCTACTTACCACTACCTTAGCCTCTTCCATGTTCTTCCTACATAGCACTCATTTCTTATTCTACCCTTAGTCTCCCTCTATCCCTCCCCCCTCTCCTCCCTTGCCTGCTCCCCCTTCCCCCTCCTACCACCAGCACTTCTCCCTGTGATGTTGACAATGCTGCTGGCTTCTCCTACCTTCCTGTGTGCCCCCTCCCATTATTCCCCCTTTCTCTCCTCTCCTCTTTCTGTTAACTCTGTTCTGGTTTTCTCTTATGTGTTCTCACTCAATTACATATGATCTGACTACTGCTCTGTTTACTTGCAATGTTGTTATTTTGTTGTATTTCCTGTATTGTACTGCCACTGACTTGGAACCTTTGTAAAAGAGCCTTGGCTCAAAGGTACTTGTAATCCTAGACCTAAATAAATAAAATAAAGAATATGGGTGACCGTCAAAACGGCGACTCCATATTTGGTGCTATTGGAATGGGCTACCCACAAGGGTAGGATTGGTTCTACTTCAAGGGTAGGGGAAAGTGACATGAACAAGGAAATGGCGAGGGGAAGGGGTGGGATGAGGAAGAAGGTCATGTACAGGAACTGTCCCTGCTCCCACCAAGCTAGCCATGTGGTGTGGTGGTGAGGGAGGGTGGCTGTGGCACAGAAGGTACTGGGTTTTGGGCTGGGGATGGGAGGGACAAAATGTTGTCACAGGCAGTGGCTCCTGGACTTAAATTGTTTTTGAGGCTGAATTTGTGCCCCCTCCCTGACATGTACCCCCCCAGAGTTAGGAATCTTAATTCAGGGGGTTTCAGGGTAAAGCTCCCCCAGTGGTAGGAGTGGGGGACACATCCTCCCACAAAAACACTTTAGGTCAGTTGGTGGTTTGCTCGTCAGTAAGTGTATATAGCTGATTTGCTTTTCAGCGATATACACTCACCATAATAGCAATTGATGTTCGATGATTGCTGTTATGACATAGAACCAGTATATATGGAACACTGATGAGCTAGAGCAACAGTAGCAAAATGGCAAAATGCTTTACAAAGAATATCCAGCCTGGCAAGAGAGTAGAAGGTGTATTGCCATAAACCACATCTGCTTAGTTAAACACCAGAAGTATCATCTTGGTGAATAATTTACAGCAAACTGAGAGTGGTAGACAATCTTTATCGTGTGCTAGATGGCAGAGTTTGGGGCACAGCTTTCTGAGAACTGCATCAGTGTGAGTGGACAAGACACACCCAATATCCAACTATTTGGCAGTCAATTTAACATAGACAAAATACAATACCTTGGGTGATGTTGGCCTTTTGGGGCAGCAGAAAGGTGTCCGCTTGCAACACCGACATCCTGGGTTCAGGAATAGACCTGGGAGTCAGAGGGCTGGCTGGGTGAAGAAGGATTGAGACCCAAATGGTGGTTATCCTTCTCTGGAGAGGGAGGGGAGTGAGCACCCAGTACATTAACAACTCCTGGCAGACGCTAGGAGATCTGTGGAGACCGGTGTCACATGAGATGGGAGGCAGGACAGACATCAGGCTTGCCCATTGACATCATTGCATGTTCTGCCCTCAGTGAAAAGCAGCATATAAAAAAAATTGGGCCCACTCATGATGCCCCTGCTTCCATTGCCACTCCCGCTGAGACTCATGCCAACCAGGGGGGTCTGCTCCCATGGCCCAGCCCTGGGGGGGTAAGCCAGGGCTAGAAGAGCATGTTCCTTGGGGAGGATCACCTGCCCAGTGGCCCCACCCAGGGGGCAAGTATCTGGGGTGGAGGGCTGAAGCCTCAGCCAGGTATGGGCAGGGGTAGGGGTACCGGGCAAGAAAAAAAACAATACCTTGGGTGGCTTTTTTCTGTTTAAATCTAGCACATGCTCATTACAAATGCATACATCATGGGATAAGGTTTAATACTGTAGTGTAATGTTACACTGGAAATATGTCATACCTCAGGAGCCTCTTATATTACTGCTTTTTGACTCTGCCTGAGGTAAAGCAGCTATCTGCATAAAGGGGTTTTGGCTTGGTCATAGGAGGTACTTATATGCATCCAATCTACAGTGCCTTTTAAACCAAATTCCATATGGATTTTCTTGCCAACCCTTCAATAAAAAACACAGACTGATATAGTATAAGGAACTCTGCAATAAATAGTAAGTAATTAAGTAAAATTATATTTGTTACGCGTCCCATCCCAGAGGATCTGGGCGTTATACAGGAAGGTAGGAGTTAAAATAAAAAACAAACATCTAATGAAAAACATAAGTCTATAAATGACGAGAACAAACAATAATTAAACATAAAAGTTTTTATTAAAATTACAGTTCAGCATTCAGTTATTCTAAGGCTCACAGACAATCTGCAAATGCATCCCTAAAAAGATGCGCCTTCAGACCACATTTAAAAACATCCACTGATGGGGTCTCCCTCAAAGATCTTGGTAGCCAGTTCCACAAAGTGGGCCCACCACATCAAAAGAACGATCTCCAGAGGTCTTCAGGCAGGCACTGGGAACTGCTAGGATGCCCTTGGTAGAGCAGCAGGGCATGCACACAGGGAGGAAAGGAGTCAGGAGGTCACCCAGGGGCTGATCAATATGAGGACTTTTAGGTGAGTAAGCTCACTTTGCAAGTGATTCTCTATCTAACCAGCAGCCAGTGCAGATCATGTAGAACTGGGGTCATATGACAGGACCTTGGAAGGCCCGTCAGCAACCTGGCTTCTTTATTTTCACCAGCTGCATGCATCAGAGAACCCCTCCACTGACTCCAAGGTACAGAGCATTGCAATAGTTGAGTCACAACATCACAACAGCATGTACCAGTGAGGGCAGATTGTCAGGTCGAATCAGGATTTGATCTGGGAAACACTCCTCAGGTGGTAAAAAGCACTCCGGATGAAGGATGATACCAGAGCCTCACCATCATCAAGGATGACACCCAGATGTTTTACCCTGGTACTGTAGATGCAGCCAGAGGAGTGGAGCCAAGGAATAACCCTGTTCCCATCCTGGCAGCACCCTTATCCCTCTGATGAAAAGGCTCAATAACTAGCACCTCTGTCTTGTCAAGATTGAGTTTCAGCCAGTTAGAGGACATCTAGTCCTGAATCTCAGTCAGACATTTATTTAGCACCTCCACAGTGACACTCTTCCCAGGTGCAAATGATATGTACAGCTGGGTAACATCTGTGTAACAGTGAAAACCCAGGCTGTACCATCCAATGATTACACCCAGGGGAAGCATGTACATTGCAAACAGCATAGGTGGCAGGATTGTGACCTGGGGAACTCCACATGGCAGGGGCTTCAGGCAGGAGGAGAAACTCTCCATCACTGCCTTCTGGATCCTGCCTGTGAGAAAGGACTCAAACCAGTTGATGGCAGTACGGTGAGTCCACATAGTTCCCTTTGGTGATCCAGCAACATTATGTAGTCCACAGTATCAAAATGCTGAGGAGATATCAAGGAGAATGAGTATTGACTGCTTCCGTGAATCTCTCACCCTGAGGAGATCATTTTGCACTCTAACACTGCTTCTGTGCTATGCCTTAAACCCTGACTGGAAGGGCTCATAGTTGCCATAGGCCATGATGTGTGCCTCGATCTGCAGCGCTGCTACTTTCTCAATAACCTTACCCAGAAATGGGAGGTTAGAGATTTGTCTATAATTTGCCGAGATGTCAGGGTTGAGAGATGGTTTCTTTAGGAGAGGTCTCACCAGTGCCTCTTTCAGGGCACCAGGGAAACATCCCTCCTAAACACCAGACAATCTCAGTGAACACTGGACCAATGGACTCGACACATCCCATTAAGAGACAGATCAGGCCCAGGTCCAGCTCACAGTAAGTGGGCCTCAACTTCAAAATCACCTTGCAAACTTCAGCCACCACAACTGGCTGAAACTCACTCCAGAGAATAAGAGTGCTTCTGGACACACATGACACACCACTCTAGGACTGCAACATCCCCAATGGAGAGATCCCAACCCTAATGGAGGACACCCTGTCAGAGAAGAAGAGAATGAACTCATTGCACTAAGTGACTGAAAATGCTCTTTTTGGCTGCAGATATGCAGGGTGGAGAAGCCTGTCTACAGCATAAAAAAGCAGAGCTGATCTGTTCCTCCCAGCAGCAATCTCCCCAGACAGGAACACTGCCTTCTTTTGGTTGATTGCCCTTTGATATTCATCGTAGTGAAGTCTCAAAGCCAGTTTGTCCTTCTCAGGCTGAGACCTCCACCAACAATGCTCCAGCCTCTGACCCCAGGTCTTCATCTCCTTGAGAGTCCCATCAAGCCTCAGGGGTCTCAAGCAAGGAGACCTGGATTGTATGCAGACTGATGCAACAGAGTTAAGTGCCTTGGAGACAGCATTATTATAAGTTGCCAACACCTCACCGATATCTGTCACATAGGCAACCCTCGCACCAGACAGATTCAGTACCACCAGTATCACTGTCTCTTGGGACAACCCCTTTAAAGGGCTGTAGCAGAATATCTCTACAGAGGAAGGAGGAAGGACTAATGGGGGCCCCAAATGAGAATTCTACCATGCAGTGATCCAATCAAATGACTGGAAAAATACTGAGGTCAGTTCAAGCCCCAGTGAGAATGCTAGGTCCAAGGCATGGCCATGGCTGTGAGTCACAGAAGCAAAAGCTTGTGGGAGTCCCAGAGAGGTCATCATCTGGAGGAAGTCATGACCAAAATGCAAGAGTCTGTCATGGGTCCAGCCATTGAAGTCACCCAGAATCAAATGTCTAGGCAACTCCAACACCCTATCAGCAACAAAGTGTATGGTTTCCTGTAGAAATCCCCTTCCCCCAGATATATAAAAAATCAGTGTGTAATTGCAAAGCTAAACAATTTATTTAAGAACAAAGGAGTTCATTTGCTAAACCTATACAGACCTGGAAAATTATTAACACCCTACTGAAAAAGGACACGTGTCTCAGTTCACACTACTCTATGTATTTCTGATAAGTTATTAGTGGATCCATCAGACATTGCATCAAAATGTGATAGCTTTTCTGGAAACATAGCTAAAGATACCTTAGAAATTACAATGGGATTCTTCAAATTTTACAGACCATGAGCATTTCATGGAATCAGAACACAATGATTAGTAGTCTTTTAATGCTGTTTATTTTTTTTTTTAATCTTTGACAGCTGTGCTGATTTTATACCCAGTTGACTGTAATGTCTCCAGTACTTCACTGAGTCAGTTTATGAAATTAGCTGTTCATGAAGAACTATATTAAAAGCTTTAGATAAGTCCAAGAAAATATATTATCTGATCCATTTTATGTATGAATGTATGTATGTATGTACAGTATGTACGTATATATGTATGTATTTATTTGTGTACTGTGTTCAGAATACCATTGAGCTCTAGAACCCTTTTCAAAGGTGTTCAAGTCAAGTAAGGTTACCTACAATGAGAAGTCAGTAAAAAGTAACAACTAGAGTCAACAAACTTTGCTAGAAAACAAAGGTTTTTACAGTGTGCATAGTACAGTAGCTGCAATTTCCTGCAGGAATTAACAAATGATTCAGGTACTGTATGTGCAGTGCGATTGGTATCAAGAATGACTGTCCACAGGGGGTTGCAGAGGGTTACAGCTGGGGCAGGGTGTGAATGTTAGGCATATACAGTATGTGGGGGGCTAAAGCAAGAGATGGACTAGGAACAATTGCATAGCAGTTTCTGAAATAGGTGGGCCGTGACATATCTTGAATTGGTGAAGGTGGGTTGAGCAGTAATTGCTGGGGCAGGGTATTCCAGGCTCTGATTGCTCTCGATATGAAAGAGCTCTGTCCTAGTGATGTTTTCCTGAGGGGAGGGAGCAGCTTTTAGTCACCCATGGAATGGGTTCTATAGCCATTGCTGATTGGAGAGACGTGGGTATGGACACCCAGTGGCATTTGTGGCATTGAGCCGAGAAGTGCTCTTTTACATAGTAAGGCTTCATTGAGAGTAAATCAGACATGGAAAGGGAGTCAGTGGGATGAGATGTATAGGTTGCATTGATGGGAGTCAGGCATCTTGTTGAGTGTAAATCTGCAGGCAAACCTCTTGTTTTCCCATGGCAGATTGATTTATAAAAAGTTAACAAGTTCATAAAATATTGCTAGTTTGGTCAGAAATATTCAAGTTTTGTATTTGGGAAGCAATGTGATGCCTTACAAAAGACCACAGTATTTTATATATAATAGACTTCAGACTAATTTGTCCATAATTATTGGTGTTAAATGAAGACCCATTTTTACAGCTGCATGGGTGGACTCATACTGATGTATTGCTATCACAGTAGGAGAGAAAAGGAACAGTAAAAGCACATGACCAGAATCTGTCCCTGTACTGTTCCACAGTACGGTGGGTATCTTCCACACTGGTGCAGTTGTTGGTTTACTGTGGTGCTTCAACCTCCCCTCTCCTCCACTGCTGCAGTAGCCACTCCACTTCCATGGGCACACTACTGTATTGCTCGTTACTTCCACAGAAAAGCAGGAGCCCTCCATGCCCAACATGGGCCACCAAAGCTCCATGCTCAAGAGTGACTTCACTTTCGGATTTGCGCATGTGTGAGTTAACTTACGCAGTTGTGATGAAGTCACACATGTGCATTGAGTTCATGGTGGAAGCATCTGCTGTGCCCAAGATGGCAGCAAAAGCTTAGTGCACATGCTCGACTTCACTGCAACTATGGACGTGAACTTGCGCATGCACAAATCCAAAAGTTAAGTCACGCATGCATGCTGACCTCTGGTGGCCATCTTGGGTGCAGTGGACATGGTATAGCACCTGTGATGGGCATGGTGGATACAGTAAAATGCCAGTGCAGCCATGTTGACTCTGGGCAGGATTTGTTAAAGATGGAGAGCCCTGTGAATGACGGTGCGCACACAAGGAAAAAGTGCCAAGCAGCTCAGTAGTTTTTTTGAGAGTATTTTACTCAAACTTCTTTTTGCAGTGTAAGCATTAAAGTTACATAAACTTTCTGGTCAAAGCTTGCCCCTGGCACCTGGACTGTAGCAAGTCTTCATCGGGGTGAACCGTAGGGTGAATACTGGTTCTTTTTAATAGTTCCTCATTAATACCCATGAGAATATTTGTCATTCATTGACAGTTTAGAAGCTCAAAAAGATTTCTTAAAGACAAAGTATCAAAACAGACTCAGAATATTCAGATTCATTAATTATTCCTGTTGTCAATTTTATCACAACATTTTGCATAGAAGACAATATCAGGAACATCAGATTAATAATCAGAAAAAAGATAAAAAGATAGTCACAGTGTCCAGGAGTGATTGAAATCAATGCAAAACAATCTTGGCTCCAAATTATTTTCAATTCGGGTAGGAAGGAGTCCCCAGGCACTGTGCATAAGTAGCTGAAAAGATCCTAAATGAGAAAGAGACTTAAGAAAGTGAACATTAATACACATTTAATAGGGATTCATTTTACATGCAAATTGTCTCAAACAAACAATTCGATTCATAATGCATAATCTTATACTGTAATGAGTGCCTCACTAGTACTTTTTGTAAAATGTCCACTCATTCACTTGTAAAACCAGCTCTAAAATAGTAAAGGGACCAGAATTTCATGCAGAAAACAAATGAGACATTTTACCTAATTTTACAATATTGTAGCAAAAATAAAAAGGATATATTCCAACTTTATATTTTAGTTAGACATAATGGGCCAGATATTCAAAAGGGTTGAGCCATGCGCAACAGGGTTGCGCTTGCTCAAGTCCTAAATTGCGCCATTCTGCGATATTCAGCAGGAGCAGTTCGCCACTGAAAACAGGCTGAGCAACAGCGCCGCGCAAATAATGCATGCTCAGCTGGAGGAGGAACCATGCATAAACTGCACAACCAGATATTCAACCCGGGCTGTGCAGGATCTGGCGCAATCCCCAACCTGTGCCTGCGGGACTTTGAGCCAAAAAGGCTTAAGTCGAGGGGCCACCCACAGGTGAGCTGCTGTGCAGGGCACAACACAGCAGCTGCCACCTGTGGCTGGCCTAACTCCCTGTGCCCCCGCAGCCCGATCGCGGGCATGGTATCTCCCCACCAGCCTGATGCGGGCATCAATGTGGCTCCTCCCCTCCTCCCGTTCACATCCCTGGTGGTTCAGTGGACCGAAATGCCCAATCGCGGGAGGTATGTTTAATAACTCCCCCCCTCCCGTTCACATCCCTGGTGGTCCAGTGGACCAAAATGCCCGATCAGCGGGCAGAAAGTAAATGGACCCCCGAACATCTCCTTGTGCCTGATCATGGGCAGAAAGTAAACTGAACCCCCAAACATCTCCCTTGTGCCCGATCGCAGACAGAAAGTAAACTGAACCCCCACACGAACATCTCCTGGCGGTCCAGTGGACGAAATACCCGATCATGGGCAGTAAGTAAATTAAACCCCCAAAACATCTCCCTGGTGGCCAGTGTCCCCACCCACCCACCAAAGCCCCACCACCCCTCCCCACCTCGGCAGCTGGCGGGTGGCAGCATCCCACCGCCTGCCACCCCACCGCCCGACTGACTGCCGGTAGGGCTGCACACCGATGGTGCAGAGCAAGAGCCAATGGGCATGCAGCCCATACCGTGCATGACAATCCAGATTAGTGAATGAATCATTCACAAATCTGGACTGTCATCTATGCGGTATGGGCACCATGCCAGTGGCTCTTGCTCTACCTGTGAAACATCAACCTACCGGGCGATCATCGGCGTGGCTGGCGGGTGGATCACGCCTTACCGGCTACCCGAGGCGGGTGGAGAACTTCCAGTGGTGGGGTCGAAAGGACACTAGCCACCAGGGAGATGTTTTGGAGGGTTCAATTACACTGCCACGATCGAGCATTTCGTCCACTGACCACCAGGAGATGTTGGGTGGGGTTTAACTTACTTTCTGCCCGCAATCGGCATTTGGTCCACTGGACCACCAGGGAGATGTTTGGGGTGGGGGTTTCAATTTACTTTCTGCCCGCAATCGGGCATTTCAGTCCACTGGACCACCAGGGAGATGGTCGGGGTGGGGGGTTTCACTTTACTTTCTGCCGCGATCGGGCACAAGGGAGATGTTCAGGGGTTCCGTTTACTTTCTGCCCATGATCGGGCACAAGGGAGATGTTGGGGGGTCCGTTTACTTTCTGCCCGCGATCGGGCATTTCGGTCCACTGGACCACCAGGGATGTGAATGGGAGGGGGGGGAGTTATTAAACATACCTCCCGTAATCGGGCATTTCGGTCCACTGGACCACCAGGGATATGTACGGAAGGAGGTGGGGGAGCCACATTGCTGCGCGATCGGGCTGCAGGGTGCGTCGGTCCCGACAGCTGCTGCCTGGCAGGCGCCAGGCACAAGTCCTCGGGGATCGGGCACCTACATGCTAATGGCATGCAAATGGGGCCATAATCAGATGCAAATGGCCCCCCCCTGTGCCTTGCATGAATTATGGCCCCATTTGCATGTCACCTTTTGAATATCGTGATTTTGCGCATGGTGCAATGGTACTTGCCACCGCAAGTTGAATGCTCCACTCTGACAACTTGCGGTGGCGCAAGTTCCACTGCGCCATGCACAGTGGCTGTGGCTGGGTGGTGATATTCAAAGGAGTTGCTCAATAGCGCAACTCCTTTGAATATCGCCCCGGCCACACCCCTGCGCAACTATTTTGAACAGCGCAAGGGCTTGTGCCTCAGAATGGCGCAGTTTGAATATCCAGCCCTATTAGTTTTAATGCGTCTAAATCAATCCATTTTTCTTTATAAATGGTTTTATGTCCCATTTGTCATTCAAACCATTTGGTTTTACACTTTTCAGTTTGAGAGATCCACATGCTTTCCTTTTGAAGCAGTGTGTTCAATCTATCCTGTCCTATATGTGGTGGTGGGACCCATTCAGTACCCATGAATCTGAGATTTTCTGGTGAGGAATTATGATACTGGGTGAAATGGGTGCCTACTGGTGTGTCTTGGCAGTTGTTTATAATTGTCCTAATGTGTTTCTGGATGCGCTGTTTGAGAGGTCTAACCGTTTTGCCTATGTATGTAAGATTGCAGCTGCACCATAGGACATAAACCATGTATTCAGTACCACATATTATGAGCTCCTTTATGTTCACCTGACACCCTTGAATTTTAGGATGATTTAAGACATTATTTGTGCGAGCATATTTGCAGGCATTACATCTCTGACACTTACAAAAGCCATTAGGCCTTTTTGGTAGCCACATTTGGCTACTAGTGTTCATGAATTTCTTCAATCTACTACGGTATGAACTAATCTGTCTTTCAGGTTTCATGCCCTGCTGTTAAAGTGACTTGTGGTTTCTCCCCCATGGCATTCCCTAGCAAATAATCTTCCAATAAAATGGGCCAGTTTCTATAGATAATGTTTCCAATCTGTTCTGCAAGTTTCTTATATTCAGTCACAAATGTGCATGGGATATAAGTGCTAGGTGAAACAGGCTGTTTATCCAAAAGAGTATTCCTATTAATTCTACATACTGTATTCATTGATGCCTTTAATAGATTTCTATCATATCTCCTTAGCTCAAATCTATACATAAGTTCTTTGGCGTGTACCTTAAAGTCTTGGTCTGTATTACAATTCTTTTTGAGCCACAGTAACTGGTTGTAAGGTATCGACCTTTGCAAGCTCAGGGGATGGGCACTATCTGAACGCAAAACTGAGTTGGTTGCTTTAGGTTTTCTGTATGTTTTTGTATTTATGATATGTGTTCTTGTTTTCTTGTACATATAAATTCAGATCTAAGACATTTAATGAAGTGGAATCATTCACGTATGTGAATTTTAAATTGAGTGCACTGATATTTAGCCAATTCATAAATTCCTGCACCAGTTTTTGGTCCCCTTGCCAGACACACACTATATCATTAATAAAACAATACCATTATTTGATATGATCAAAATATGGGTTAAGGTCTCTATTAAACACAATGGTTTGCTCCCAGTGCCCAAGGAATAAATTGGCATAGCTTGCCACCATCATTGAGCCCATTGCCATGCCACATTTCTGCTCATTAAAGATACCTTCAAACTCAAAAAACTGTGTTCTAAAATAAAACTCAATGATTTCAAAATAAATTGAACAGGCACATTATCCATTTCTTGGTACTGACTAAGAAAGTGTCTGATTACATTTAAATCTTTTTCATGATATTTGCAAGTATAAAGGGACTCCACATCTATCCCCAGCCCACTACAGTTCTGTCCCCAGTTAATATCCCTTACTGAAAAAGTCTGTGGTAATTCTAATATGTAACTCAAGACTGCTGATTATTGGTTGTAGAAATAAGTCTACTAATTAACCTAAATTTTGGGTCAGGGAACCCACTCCTGAATCTATGGGTCTGCCAGGTGGTGCATCTCTATCTTTTTGGATTTTCAGGAGGATATAAAATCCTGGCACGATAGACTAATCTTTCCATAAATATCTATATTCTCCTTCTGATTTCCCCTTTATTTGCTGACTCAGTGAGAAGAACGTTCAGTTCTTTCCTATACTGCAATAAGAGGTTAGCTAGTAGTTTCTTATAGCTAGTCTCATTATTTAACAGGCCCATTACTATATCCTTATACATAGCCTTGTCAAGAATGACAATTAGAGGTGTGCAAAGTTGTTAAAATTCGCTCTATGTAAATCTTTGTGGATTCAGAGTATTCTGTGAAGTTTTCCGCCCTGCAAAGTCACACTTTGAAGCGTTTGGGGTGGATTCATGAAATTTAAAAGTCAAAAACTTTGATTCCTGTTGCAGTCATTGGTACAGGTGTCCCAGATCCATGAAGCTTGAACTTCACCAGCGAAATTCAACAAAA
The DNA here is from genome assembly GCA_016271365.2 of Neoceratodus forsteri. Classification (NCBI taxonomy): domain Eukaryota; kingdom Metazoa; phylum Chordata; order Ceratodontiformes; family Ceratodontidae; genus Neoceratodus; species Neoceratodus forsteri. The sequence continues at coordinate 1,323,299,947 of CM028132.1, forward strand.
TAGTCGAAGTTTGCAATGAACCATGGGATATGAGGTCACATGTTGCTAAGTAGCCAATGAGAAGCTAGTTTTCTCATTCTGTGAGTGTAGTTTGTTTGAGAGAGACTTAGAGAGCAGAGCTAGTGCTGCAGCTTAGAGTCAAATCTAAAAACATAATATAAAAGAGCATTGTGTTTCTCAAATTGCTTTAGAACTGTTACCGTGAGTGCTGTTTGCACACACAGTGATTTTTTGTGTTGCATTTCTCCATCCTGTATTGTTTATTTGCAGTATTTAGTTTTCTGTTAGAACCTGTGGTTTGGTGGCTTGTGTGGGCTGGGGAGGGTAGGAGCAGTTTAGAAGGCAGTTTTCTTCTGAACAAAATCAGTTGGCAAGTGACCTGTCTTTTCTTAATTAAAAAGAAAAAACACTGTCCTCCTGTCTGTGATTTAACCCAAGTTATTTTTGTGTGACTGCATGCACAACTGTATTTAGGACAAAAAAAATCACTGTTCTCCAGACAGCAATTTAAGCCAAGTGATTGTTGTGTCCCTGTGTGCACACCTGTATTTAGGAAAAAAAAGTACTGTTCTCCAGACAGCGATTTAAGCACAGTGACTATTGTGTCCCTGTGTGTGCACCTGTATTTAGGAAAAAAATCACTATTCTCCAGACAGCCATTCAAGCCGAGTGATTGTTGTGTCCCTGTGTGCACGCCTGTATTTAGGAAAAAAAATCACTGTTCTCCAGACAGCAATTTAAGCTGACTGATTGTTGTGTCCCTGCGTGCACACCTGTGTTTAGGAAATAAATCACTGTTGTCCAGACAGCAACTTAAGCCAAGTGATTGTTGTGTCCCTGCTTGCACACCTATAGTTAGGAAAAAAATCACTGTTCTCCAGACAGCGATTTAAGCGAAGTGATTGTTGTGTTCTGTATGTGCTGAAGAATGACTGGGAAGAAAAGGGCAACTAAAGGGAGAGGCCGTGGAGCAGCCACAAAGAACATTTTTCCAATTTGTGGTTCCTAATACTAATCCTAATAGTGGTACAGAAATCACAAACGTGTCTGTGAGAGCACAGGGACAGCATTTAGATGACTCTGTGGCAGGCAGTAGCAGTAATAGCAAAGTATATGGCCCTGGTGTTGGCTTTTCTGCAGTCAAGTTTTTCTCTGCAGAATCAGTGGCATACATGTTGATGGATGTCTCAGTGTCAAGTGACACAGTGAGAGGAAGCAGCAGCACCACCAGCAAACAAACAGCTGTGGGCATGGAGGCTATTGGTGCTGAAGTACAATTTGAAGGTGGTGCTGTTGGTGATGCTAGGTTGGAGGCAGAACTGGATAATGTGTGCCCATGTCCAGTGAGTGAGGGTGAGGTGGTGGTACATGTGGAGCAACATGAGGACAACAGTGATGAAGAGGAAGTGCATGTTACAGAGCCTGTGGCACTATGATTTGGATGATGATGTGTCAGATGACATGGATCCCTCATGGGAGCCAGAAAAGAAAAGGGCAAAACAGGGTGTTACAGATCATGTCTTTCCTGTTGCCTTAGCTACTAAAACCACCCATGAGAAGTCACCCAACCACTGTTTCTCCCATTTATTCTACATTGTTCCAGTCACCCCACAACATAACAAAGAGCAAATCTTCTCCTTTGCTATCACAATCACAGTCATCTTGGCACCAAGAAAATACAAGGCCCCATAAATCCCTAGTGTGGGAATTTTATGTACTAGACCCATCTGATGAGACAGTGGCAATTTGCCAACTGTATCAAACCAGAGTAAGTTGAGGTAAGAAGGGTAGTCATCTCAGCACAGATGGGCAACACACACACCTTAAAATTAGGCACCCAGTTCAGTAGTGTCAACACCAGAAGACAGCCAGCACCAGTGGTTCTGGTACATCCTAATCAGAGGGCAATGTAAGCAAAATACACACAGTACTGCTACAGGGACATGGAGGTACAGGTGAGGAGGAGGACATTGTTGTTGTACTGGATGAGGAGGATTCTGGAAGTGGACAAAGTAGTGGTCCTAACATCCAGAGTACCACCAGCACCCAAAATGTGATTGCTACCCCACTAGTTATGAAAAACCAAAATGCCGCTGAGGTGTGTCATGCATCACCCCAGGCCATGAGCACCATTGGCAGCCCACAGGCAAGGAGCACCCCCTGACTGGTACAAAAATGAGGCAAGCTGTTTGGCAAACCACCAGGTGTATCACTAACGGCAACAGCATCAAAAAAAGTCCAGCCAAAGCTGACTTTCATTTTGGATAGGCAAACAAAATTCACACCTAATCATGGTACAGTATGGGAGTTGAATGCAGCATGTGCAGAAATGATTGTTCTGGGTTTGTTGCAATACTCCATTGTAGAGAATGTGGGATTTAGGTGGATCATGGCCCATGCCTTGATGAAATGGCAGGTGCCATCACGTACATACTTTTCAAAGTGTGCCATCCTTGAACTGCACAGTACTGTATGTGACATGGTACATCATGTCCTGTTGCATTCCTCAGCACAGTAAGTTCATTTGAGCATGAACATGTGGACCAGTGGGAAAACATTTGGTAGCTCTTACCTGTGCATTACAGCACACCGGGCACAGGTACCTGGGGTAGTGGCTGATTGGGAAAGAGGTTAGAATTGCATTAGGACAAACCATGGTTATAGCAAGATGCCCTGTGTAAGGCAGCATGCAACACTGACCATGAAGAACATCCCCTGGTCACACACTGCAGAAAATATGCTGGAATCCATACTAACTGAGATTGATCAGTGGCTCCACCCCATGCACTGAAAGTTGGATTCATCACCAGTGATAATGGTTCAAATGTATGGAAATGCATCATTTATGTGGAACTTGTCAGGGTGCTATGCCTGGCACATTGTCTTAACCTTGTGGTACAGGCTTTCCTTAACCATCAGGATATAAAAGAGGTTTTGGCTCTTACTCGATGCATCTGTACCCATTTTGCACGTTCATCAAAAGCACGTGACCATCTCTATGATCTGCAAGTAAAGAACAAGCTACCTCAGCACCATTTAAAATTTGATGTTTTCAACCAGAGGAACTCCACCTTGTACATGGTGGAGCATCTATACCAGCAGTACAAGGCTATATCTGAATATCTGCTAATTCATGCAAGTTGTGGCAACAGTGGGGCATCCATCTGTTTCACAACAGAGCAGTGGCGCCTAATGGATGGGCTCATCTCTATTCTGAGACCCTTGAGCATGCAACACAGCCAGTGACTGGGGTCACTGCCTGCATCAGTGAGTCCATTCCTCTGCTACAGGTGCTGAGACAGACACTGCTGAATGTGCAGCAACAGCTGCAGGCAGGTGGTGACAGAGTGATTTACTCATTAATGGAACACATGCTGTCCACATTAGACTCCAACACCCACTTAATGTATATTATGCAGTCTGAGAAGTTTGGAATTGCAGCAGTGCTCGACCCACATTATAAACGTGTGCTGGCAGCCATATTACAAGGTGGGCATCATGAGGTACAGAGACTGACAAAACTACTCACTCAGAGTGTAAGTGGTGCACAGTTGCTAATAAGGGCATGGGGGCAAAGAAAGATGATGGTACTGCACAGTGATCTGGTGTTACTGCCACCCACTTCTTTTCATCTCAGGCAGGGTGTCAAACTGCAGAAAAGCAATGCAAGATAAAAGAGCCTATGCTGAATCCCATTTGGGTCACCCTCAGTCAGGTGGGAGTTGCAGACATGGAGAAAACTGAGGAGGAGGAGGAGGATCACGCTGCACATCTTTGACTGGCAAAATGCATGGTAGATGCATATTTTGCAGATACAAAGAACCTCACCATTGGAGATGAGCCATTATTATACTGGAGCACTAAGGTCAATGACTGGCCAGCACTAACAGTGGTTGCCCTGAAATATCTTAGCTGCTCATCCTCCAGTCAGTGTTGAGTGCGTGTTCAGTGCAGCGGGTGCCATTGTGCATGACTGGAGCACAAATTCATCTCCTAAAGATGTTGGCATGCTGATATTTATCAAAATGAATGAGGCTCACATACTCTCAAAAACAATAATGTCCATGGTAACAGCATTGATTGACAGTGGTGATGATGATGATGAGGAAACTGCTTTAGGTAGACCTGGAAGTACCACATCATTGTCTTGAAACATTGAAGTGGATGAAGCAGTGATGGAGAGGGAATTTCCATATGGTGACACTTCCAGTACTGAAGACTGTGAGGGATGCTTCATGAAGGATGTGGAAGAATAATGTACTCTGCTATTTATTTTCTCCTTCTCTCTCCACGTCCCCCTCCCACCCATCCACAACCATGTACCTCTGGATGTCAACTTAATAACAATAATAATGTATCACATTCAGTGCTGAGATATATATATCAACAATTATTAATTAGTGCTGCTTCTTAATTGCATCAAATTGAACAACTGTAAACAATGCACTATGTCACTCACGAATTACTGAACAGAACACCCACTCTAACCAGCAAGAAACACCACAGTGATGCAGCAGTGACCTCAACACCTCACCCTTCTCCTCCTCTTATTATCTCTTGTGTGCACTGTAGATGCCTTGGATCGTCCTCCAACACAGGCTGAAACAGCATGGCACAGCACTTCTGCCACCAGAGGTATTGGTAATTGGTATGTAGTAGGCAGCCATTTGTGATAAAGAGAACCACCTCCTCTACCTCCTCTGTACTCCCTGGGCTACTTCAGCTATGTCCTCCTCCTCCCCACAATCACAATCACATCAAGTAAGAAACAGCATTGGCCTGGCTACCTCTTCCACCACCGTAGTGACTGATGATTCATTGCCACCAATGTGAAACAGAATTACCTCCTGTACCTCCTCAAAACTGTCCTCTTGACAGATTAATCTTGGTCTTTCTCCTCCATCAAGCCACTGACTGAAGTCTGCAAGGCATCATGATGTGAGTGTAAGCACACTTCATCAAGGACTTCCTTCATCTGCTGTTGGTGAGACATCTGCATTGTTTTTCAGACGCTGCAGCACTTCTATAAGCATACTAGAGGCAGAAAATCAGACCATGATTGATGAGACTCATTGCAGCATTAAAATGCTTTCCTGTAATCTCTTCGTCATGTAAGTTTTGCTGGTTCTACTACAGAACACAGACACCAAAACAGAACTGCACAGCCAGCAGTAGTACTCTAACGGTAAGTATCATTGTGATTTAATGCTTTTCCTTTGCTTTAATTTCCTCTCCTTTCTTTTACTTTTCTTTATTTTAATTTACTTTACTTTACTTTACTTTTCTTTCCATGACTTTCATTCACAGAAATCCTTTCTTGCTTTCAGGTGCTCTCTGTGGATTGACATCATTTGCTTGGTGAATCAAACATCATGCACATCGCTGCAGCAAATTCAGGCACAAGGAATACCTGTAAAGATAAGGGAGAACAGCAGAATCAGTGATTAAGAAATGAAATTAATTTGTCAATTATGGTACAGAAACAAGTCAACTAGCCACACCCTAAAAAAAAAAAATACTTACCTTCATGGTTGAACAATGTTGTGTATGAGTCAGACAACAGCATCTTTGTTGTATCTGTCCAGCAGTATGATGTCATATGCACAAATAACTGACAATCAATGACAGAGAATTATGAATATATTAGACTTTGAACAGTAACAATAACCCCCCTCCTTTGCAATAAAAAGAAAACATATACTTACCTGTGCAGTATGTCTATATGACATCATGAATCCAGGACCACACCGAGCAAGAGGCCATTTCTCTGACTTTGGAACAACAGCAGCATGCAGCAGCATCAAAGCAACCTCTCCATGTGGCAATAGTGTTTCTCTTGCAAGCTTCACATATGCTTTGCACCACCTTCTCTAGTGTGTACGGCAACAGTATTTGACTGGAAAGATGCATTTTCTCTCTGGCGTCACAACTTCACATTTCTGGCAAAGTGCTGGTGGTGGCGGCGTAGAAGGCCCAAAAATGCTTAGTACGATGAATATGTTTATGTTCTCTTGCAAGCTTCACATATGCTTTGCACTGCCTTCTCTGGTGTGTGCTGCAACAGTATTTGACTGAAAAGATGCATTTTCTCTCTGTGGACACAGCTTCATAATTGTGTTTGAGCAGGCTGAGGTTGCATCTCTGACCTCGGCTGAGGTACTGAAAGGGGATGATGTAATTTTACAGGCTTCAAGAGGACAGCAGGAAGCTTGAGGTGATTTGCTTGGACATACCCATGCAGTGGGAACTTGGTTACGGGAGACAATACTGAGAATTTTCAGACCGTGACAAAGTGACACCCGACTGCTAAAATCCTTTCGGAACCTGTGAAATCTACATTTGAAAGACCTGCTAAGGAGTTGACAGTGGGAACAACTGCCTGTCAGACTAATGAAGTGAATTGAGCTGTTGGAATGAGTCAGAACACTGACACGACACAACAAGAAATGCGGAAGTCAGTTCATGCTGACCCGGCTTTTTTGGAGAGAAACTGGACTAAAGAACAAGTGCTACAGAATGCTGGCTGGATTTTCAAACAGGGTAGATGGATTCTGGATTTGAACTGGGTTACTTTTTCACCAACTTTGCCCATTCATCGGGGCATACCTCTCAACCTCCTGCCTCATAAATCAGGGACAAGTCTTAAAAAAATCAGGGACAAAGGACCAAAATCAGGGACATATCTTCAAAATTGGAGATATCAATTCAGGAAGCTGATAGAATAAGGAGCTTAGTGCAAAATGTATTTTCTAAGGAAGAACAAGTCTGTAACTTTAAGGTCTGACATTATTTTGTGCTTACAACTCCCACTGTTTGGTCACGAAAACACAGTTTTTAGGCAGGACAGAGTAAATTTTTGAGGCAAAATCAGGGACATCCCTGCAAATCAGGGACAGTTGAGAGGTATGCATCGGGGGGACCCAGTGCACAACAACAAGGAAAAAATACAGGTCAGCAATCTCTAAGCATTAACTCTAAGCAACAGGGGGATCAGAAGGGAGAAGAGGAAAGTACAAATAACAATGAGACCCCTGAAAATAATCCTGAACCAGACAATATAAATGACTCCTCAGATACTCCCCCCCAATGGGAGAATAAGGGACCTGGGCCATGCTTTTCAGACCTTTTCAGAAATAATAAACTGGAACAAGCACCATGATGTAATGCAATCTGTCTCAGGTGTAGGGGCGGACTGCAGGAACACCCAGACAGATTCTATGTTGCCAGGAAATTGCTAAAAGAATCCACGAACTGTCAAGCCTCTGAAATTTTTGCCCTCATTAACATCAGGGGAGAGGACACATTTGATATTACTTTTAAAACCTTCACCAGTCTAGATAATTTCTAGCATAACTATGAGGCTTGTAAATCAATGCCCCGTGGACTCCCTTCTGGGCAATCCCTATCACGAAACCACTGTTTAAAACAGTAAATGTTATGTTCCAAAATGAAGGTGTTAATGTGCGAGACATCCAGTACTGGCTAGAACAAAAATGTAATGTTCTGGGCCCCCCAGAAGCAATCATAGATGATGAGGGAATATGGACTGGAAGCTGGAAGTTTGAAGTAAAATTGCATATAATAGGCAATGATGTACAGCATATTCCTAATAGTTTTTTCTGGGAAAGGATAGGGGACGCTTACTATAAATGCAATAGTCGGAGACACCTCAGCAGTGCCTGTGACAAGATGAAATGTGCATTGTGTGGGGAGTTCGATCATGATAGTGAGACCTGTAGAAAAGTGTTTAGATATAACCTTTGTGGGGAACAGGGACACACTTACCATCAGTGTCCCTGGGCTGGGCAAAACAGACAGGGAGGGCCAGAAAAGGAAACCCTGATTAATCAAGCTCAAGATAGATACAGGCCTTACTACAACAGGGACACACCCAACACAGGCCCTACAAACACCGAACAGTCACAGGCCCAAACAGAAAACAGAAACACTACAGAACAGACAGATGTCTCAAATGAGGCACACACTAGACAAAAGAAAACACAGGATGAAGAACCGAGTACTTCAAAAGAAGGATAAGGCACAGTCATTATGTCCCCTCCCCCCTCCTTTATCTGACTTCCAAACACCTAAACGGGTAACCAGAGCAACAAGTAAGCAGAAGGGATTTCCTGCTGTTATCCTCACACAGAATACATTTCAGGCCTCACAGGACTTAGAAGGGGGCTCAGAATCATATGTTTCATCTAGGTCTGGAGCATTTTCTGAAATGGAGTATGAAGAAGATGGTGGAATGGAAGTGATAGGAACAAAAAAAAAGACAGGAAGAAAGAAAAAAAAGGAAAACAATAAAAATAGTACATAGCTACATTCAGTCTGGTCTCCTTAAATACCTGTAGCATGAAGAGCTATAAAAAGAAATCAGCATGCTTGAACTATTGCAGGAATTTAACAGGGATATTTTTTCCTGCAGGAGACCAGATTTAATTCTTTACAGGATATAGCTCAAGCAAAAAGATCTTCGGTGAAGGGTCCTTCCTTCTGGTCTTATGGAGCTGATGCAGCAGATGGCTTAAGGATACTATTCAATCACACACAGGTCCAGGTAACCAGGCTAGTTGGTGTTGTTCCTGGATGAGTACTATTGATAGACTGTGTATATAAAGGGTTTTCCCTAAGATTAATGAATACCTATGCACCCCAAGTTAAAACTGCCAGAATATAACTTTATAAAACCATAAAACCATATTTATTCACAAACAAGCAAGTCATTTGGGGGTGATCTGAATTGTAGCATAGATGAAAAGGCTAGAGATTAAGTGTAAAAGAAAGTCTATTGTGATACACATGCCCTACAGGAAGTCATAAAAAACACTAAATTAAAGGATGCTTATTGAGTGTTGCATAAGGATGCAGGGCCTACATATAAAAGAAGTGCCTATTCTTCAAGAATAGATTACTTTTTCTATCTAAAGATGTAATTCCCATTAGCTTTCAATTACTATTATGTGAACTATTGGGCCATTTGACTTTAAAATGCAGAATAGGTTTATCTAATATTCCACCCAGATTTCCTGCGGAAGCTAGCAGATGGAAACTTAATTCTTCTCTTCTAGAACAGTTGGACATAAAAAATAAAATTCTGAATATGCTTGATCTTAGAAAATCTGCAGCTGGTATGTATGACAGTTGCCTTTCATGGTGGGAGGATACTAAAATAGTAATAAAAGATTGTTTTATTACTTTAGGGAAAGACAAAAGTAATAGGGACTATGTAACCTACTTAGATTTTAGAAATCAGTATTACAAGTTAATGCCATTACCAAATGCCTATGACTCCAGGATAAAACAACAAACAGACTTGATTAAAACAAAAATGAAACAGTATCAATATGGCAGGGCTGTCTCTTTGCAGGCAGAGAAGAAATATGGTATGGAAAAGACACCACATGCTGATCCATACTCTGCATGCAAAGAGACCACAGAGAAGAAATCAATGGAAGGATTATATGATGAAACAGTTGATGTAAGACATACAGACATTGAAATGCTGGAGACAGTACAGAAGGAGTTATATAAACTATGGATCAGATTTCATTAATAGAGCAAAGTGAGAAGATCTTTTTACTTTCCTCCCTCCACTAGTGAAAGCAGAAAACATTAAGGAACTTGAGAGTCCCATAACTAAAAATGAAGTTATGAAAGACATATCCCTTTAAAATTAGGGGCATCACTAGGCAGAGATGGTTTAACCATTGAGTTTTATAAACATCTGCAAGAAGAAATAAGTGAAATACTTTATAATGTGTATCATGAAATATTGGACACTGGGATAATTTCTAACAATTTTTCTGCAGCACTCATTATTTATTTACACAAAAGGGGAAGTAAACAGGATTTAGGAAACTGGAGGCCCATCAGCCTATTAAATACTGATTATAAAATGTTATCAGCAATTTTGTGCCTTAGACTGCAAAAAATAACTTCAGAAGCCATTCACCCCGTACAAACTTGTTCAATTCCTAACAGAAATATACAGCAAAATTTTACTATTTTGAAGAACTTATGTGAATACGGGAGACAAAAAAAAACTAACTGTATATTTAATAACCTTAGATCAAACTAAGGCTTTTGATAGAGTCTTGCATAGTTTCTTATAGCAAGTCTTGCAGCAATATGGATTTTCAAAAAAATTCAGGTTTTGGATCAAAACACTGTATAAGGGTGCCTTGATATATCCAACAGTTAATGGGCTTTTAGGTAAGGGGTTACATCTCAGAAAGGGTGTAAGGCAGGGATGCCCAATAAGCCCTCTGCTATATACCTTTGTACTGGATCCAGTCATTAGGGAAATATTACTTGACAATGAGATCCAGGGTCTTACACCTTCAATAGATCTTGCTCCAGAAACCTAGCGTTAAACACAGATGATATAGTTTTAATGGTTAAAAATAAGAAATCAGGGTTAAAAACAATGCAGGTGCTGGATCAGACTGCTAAACTTACAGGGGCAAAAGTGAACTATGCCAAAAATCCTGGGATTTATTTGGGGATGGGACATTTGAAACTACCATTGCACATATTGCAATATCCAATACAACAATTAAAATATTAGGGTATCCTATTGGTAATGGGGATCTTGCCTATCTAAACCGTGATGAGAAATTACAAGTCGGAGAACAAAAAATAAAACAATGGAAATCTTGGCTTTTTTCAAAACAAAAGGTTATGATTATTAAGAAATTCTTACTCCCAAACTTTCTGTATTTGAGCTCTATCTTCCCCATCCCAGTTCTGTTGGAAACAAGGAAACACAATTGTTTCTTTCAGATGGTCTGGAGGAGTCATCCGAATCCTGTTAAAAGGGATTTTGCCTATTTGAAGTTAAAACAGGGTGGGCTGGGGGTGTTACATCCTATAGCGTTCTATCATTCTTTTTTTCTAAAATCTACCTTTAAAAAGGAAGGACCCAATGAGCATCTTTGGGATACTTGGACAGTGGCCCTACTTCAGCCTTTCTTACAGAAATGGGGAGAAGATGTCCCAAGATTAACTGCATCCTTACAAATTCCTGATTTTGCTATATCTGCAATAGAAAAAAGTAACTAAAAACATGGAGGATTAAGAAAGCACAGGTACAATATGTACACAGAAAAGCTTTATATTTAGAAATAATTTGAAGAAATCATGTGGTACAGGTAGATTTCCCAAAATGTTTACCTTCTAAATTAAATAACGCTCTGAAAATATTAACAGAAAAAAGAATCCCTGCTGCAATGTTGGATGTGCAATGGTTAAGCTGCCATGGCAAACTGGGGGTCAAAGGGAATTTAAAACATAAGCCAACACAGAAGAAACAATGCATTGAGTAAACTGTAAAACAGTTTACTCAAAACTTAGTCTTGCATTTAAAATTAGGTCCTCCCTCAATGATGCTGCCCGGCTTGCTATTGCACAAGGATTTCTCCTCCCTGCTCTGACATACTGCTCTCAGGTTTACCTTAAAGCTAGCAAAGGAGCGCTCCAGAAATGGAGCACCTGCTATAACAGTATATGCAGATTTGCTCTCTCCGCTCACAGACTTACCCATCATTGCCTGCTCTACTCGAAACTAAATTGGCTCTCCCCAGACTCACTCAGACACTATTCTGCGGGCTGTACAATTGATAATATGATCAGAACGGGGTCCTCTAAATACCTTGCCGAACTATTAACTCAGCCCTCCCAAGCATACCTCCTCAGGGCATCTGCTCAAACCAACTTGAAATTCCCAGATATCTCACAAAAAAAGAATGATCCTTCACCATATCTGCCTTCCACTCCTGGAACTCCTTTCCCTCCCACATCAAACTCTTCAGATCCTACAAAGCCTTTAAGCTGGGTCTTCGGGCATACCTATTAGAATCCGACTGCTGCTCTTGTACTGTAACTTGAGCCTCTCTCCTAGCATTTTCTCCTCCCTATGGCACTTACTGATTTACTGCTGGTCTCCAAAATCTGAAAATTTCCCACATCCAGCAGAAATCCTATTGTTATAATGCTGCTTCAATTAAGTTTTGTTTGCTGTTTGTCATTTCAATTTAGTCATTGATGTATCATCAGATGAAAATAATTAATGTAATGTTATCTGTTTCCCTTTGTCATCACTGATAATGACTGTACCTGACTGTATACTGTTCAAATGTTTGTTCTCACCTCATGCTGCGTCATGAAATACTTTTTAATGTTGACTCTGGTCTCCCCATCTGTACTCTCCCAGGTCGTGCCTGAATATAGGCAACATTGTTGTCTAGTGTACTTACCCAGTAAACAAAAACCAAATAAATAAATAAATTATCCCAGAGTGTAGGGGGATAGAAGAAACAATAGAGCATTTCTATTTACACTGAATATGCTAGAAAATTTTGGATGGATATAGCCACTAGATGGCAGTGGGGTCCAGTTCAATACATTACATATGAATGTTTGATTTTTCTAGGTACTATCCCAGTTCACTAATTCTGACATTTGCAGTTATTAAATATTATATGTTGCAAGCACAATGCCAATTTTCCTTACAGCATGTCAATACACCAACTCTGGTGTTAATCAAACAGATTGAAACAGCTATAAGTAAGCAGAAGGAGAGGGAAAAGGCAAGTTTGGAAGCCAGGAAATGTTTTATTTATTGGAGAAATATTTCATGGATACCATAATTAAACATTTTTGAGTTTCTGAAATAAAGAGGGGATTTCAAAACAGCACAGAAATGATAATTAAGGGGAAGAAGCATTGTGTAATTAGACAAGATAGTTTGTTTTTCATTATTTCTGCTCCTGTACTAATGATTTAAGTTAGAAGTAATGTTTATATATATACTGCTGTATAGAAAGGGGCCAGCAATGTGTGCTGTACCATGGAAAACTTTTGTGAAATGTGGTTTTCCTTAAAATGATGTAATATTTTCTCTAATAAAAAATTTCCGTACTCCCTCTGTAGGGGGAAGTTTTGGCCATTTTCCAAGATTTCCGATCCTGTGAACCCTGGAGGAAGGATGTATGCTTCAGAGACAGAGGAGATGGCCTCCTCCTCTGCTCCTTTGCTACCAGAGGCTGCACAAGAAAATTGGACAAACCTAGTTCCAGACGAAATGCCTGAGGACTATTTTGACCCAGATATGAAATGGACCCAGCAGGAAAGTAGTGTTGACAAGTCTGCACCAGATAGAACTGAAGCTGATGTTTCTGATAAAGAGGAGCTACTAAGAAATCTTATGGAAAAAGAGACCAGGTGAAGAGAGAAAGACAAGCGCTTCAGGCCAAATTGACAGCTCTGCATACTGCTAATAAGCCTGCTAAATCCTCTGACTCATCCCCCTCTAAACAGCTGTGCAGTGATGCAGTATCAGTAGATAGAACCACTGAGTCACATAGTAATGATACTGTCAAATCTCTTCCTTCAACTGGCAGCTCTGTACAACCCTCTGTTGTGTGCCTTGAGTCAAGGGAATCAAACAAGCAAATGACTGGGTCTAAAGGGAGAGGACGACAGCTCAGAGTTTCGAACTAAACAACCATACTGCAACAAAAGACTGCTCCGATACAAAGAAGGACTCAGATTCTAATGGCAAGCGCACGGACATCAGCAGACAATAATGCCAAACTGAACTTAGTTTTCCAACAGAGCAGCAGCAGAACTCCAATAATGAACATTTACCTGCATCTCCTTGGTCCCCGGCTCGAGCATTAGAAGGGGCTGGGTGGGTTCAAACAAATACAGGACGCTGGTTGATGGATCCAAATGATGTAGATGTACAGAGATATCAGGAACAGTCACACGAAATGGAAACTCATTCTAATGCTAGTGCTACAACTAATGACATGCCTTCAGTTTCAATGAGTATGGTACCTGAAGCAACAAACGTTACTGCAGCACTGGGCCCCAATGTAAGTGTGCACACACAAGAACCATTGAAATAAACTTGCCTACTACTAATGTTTCTGATGATATGCTTAGTACATCTAATACTAGATTGGGTCCCCCTGAAGATGTGTTACAGGATTCCTTTAAAAGAGTCTGGCTCAACCCAATGTTTCGATTATCAGACCTCTTTCAAAAAAAGAGTGATCCGGTTCCTAGAAGGAATACTGTTAGGTTAATTTTAAAAGGAGGATTAGAAAACCCCCCTGACAGATTATATGTGGCCAAACAACTTTTAAAGCGCTCAATGCAATTTTTCTCTTCAGAAAATTTTGACTTAATACATCTAGGCAATGACAACTATGATGTGAGTTTTAAGTCTGTATTAAGTCTTGACAGGTTCTGGGCTCAGTATAATACAGTAAAAAGTAGCCCAGTATGGATTTCCTAGATGGCTATCCCTCTTAAGAAACCAGCTGTTAAATTTATCATGGTTATGTTTCGTAATGAGGGAGTCCAAGTAGAAGATATCCTCTTTTGGTTACATCAGAGGTGCGAAGTCCTGGATAAACCTACCCCAATTCTGGACAGTGAACGAATATGGAATGGGGGTTGGAAAATCAAAGTAAAATTGTACTCTACAAATAATGGCTCAGTTCACCTTCCAATCACTTTTTTTTTCAGGATAAGATAGAGGTATGCTGTTTTACATTGGGCAGCCGAAATCCTGTTTTAAGTGCGGGTCACATATATACCTTAGCTCTGCCTGCGACACTCCCAGGTGTAGCCACTGTTTAGAGTATGGCCATACCTCACCCAATTGTGTGAATCTTTTTAAATGCAACCTGTGCAAAAACACAGGACATGGGAATGGCAAGTGCCCTGGGGCTTCCCACAGTCATGAAGATTGCCTGTCTCAGGAAGGCTTAATAAACATAGCACGACATAAACAATAAACATAGCATAACACAGATCTCTCAGGCCCTGATCAGGCAAACATCTGAGCTGCCGGGGCTACCTGGCCAGATGACCACACCACCCCTTCTCACTGCCAAGGAATCTTCCTCTTGCTGGTAAGCTCCCAGGCTGAACAAGGAAGTGCTGACAGGCTCCCATTGGCTGTCGCCTGCTGCTTCCATCTCCTGCTGGACAGTTGTGCTCCACGCAGCCACTGATTGGCCCTGCAGTCTTGACTGATTCAAACTGTTCTGCTGGGATCTGCCCCCAATAGACTTCAGTGGGTTTCAGAAGAAAATTTTCACCCACCCCCATCCCCCACCCTCACCTTAATTAAATAGGCCTTAGCTCTGCCCGCTTCTGCCTAGGGACCCACCCTTTCATTTCCTATTGGATACTCTCTCTCTCTCTCTCCTGTACCTCCTCTCTTTACTGCCCACTCTCCCTCCTCCCCACTCCTCCTCCCCCTTTACTAATCAACTCCGTCCCCTCACTGCCCCGCCTCCTTTCTGTGTCTGACACCCTCCTCATATCCCCTACTGCATCCATCACATTCCCACTCCCCTGTTTTACTTCCATTCCTGACTGGTTATTCTCCATCTCCCTCAGACCTTTCTCACCCTCTACTATCCTCACATCTCTATTCATTATGGCCCTCCCCTCTCTGACCCTCTGTCTGGTTATTTTCTCCTCCCTGTTTCCCATGGCATTCCTGCCTGGAGCCTGCCATCCCAGTCTTCCACTGTGCTTCCAGCTGGACAACATCTACTGGCACTCAGGGACAATACCCACAGGATTATGCCTTCCATATCTAACCACCACCAGGACAGGCTAGCACCGCTCCTGGAATCAAGATGGGGTGAATTACGTTCACCTGTTCCCACTCTCACTTCTGGCCTATGTCACCACTTACTGGGATCATTGTTTACAGAGTAGCTTTCTCTCCTATAAGAAATGGTCGAATAAAATTTCCATCAAACAGCTATGCTGGTGCACCCTGAAACTCTTGCTTCTACTACTACTTCTTTCTGGCAATATTCACCCCAAACCTGGCCCCACAATCCCAAGCTCCAACCTCCAGCAGAGTCATTCTGGTGGACTCATCTTTGCAATGATTAACATCTGTAGCTTTCTAGCCAAACTTGATGCCCTACAATTATTTGCACACCAACACAACCCTGATGTTCTTGTGATTGTCGAAACCTGGCTCACTCCATAAATACCCTACAGTGCAATTATCCTATCAGGATATAGCATATTCAGAGTTGACAGGACCACTAAAAAAGGCGGTGGATGTGCTGTTTACCTCAAAGACGCTCTCCTGGGGCACTGTGTTCAACCCCCCACCTCAGTCTCTACCGCCCAGATACTACCCATCAGAAATCTACTCAGGGTTCACAACAAGACACTGACTATTGCTGCTATCTACATCCCTTCCAGGGATCAAGGTAAAGGTCTCAACTCCGTCCTTGACCTTGTCCATTCCCAACCACCAGGCACAAAAATAATTCTAATGGGTGATTTAACATAAATTGGTTTGGATCAGATACAGGTGGCTACAAGGATGCCTTCTCAGCTGCCAGTCTCACTCAGCTGGTCATCTCCCCCACTAGACTCAACTATAAGACTGGGACAAGCACCCTCCTAGACTGGATACTGAACAGCCACCCATCCAGCATCTCAAAAGTCTTTGTTCTCCCAGATATGCTAAGTGACCACTCCTCAGTCACATGTGAATGGTCTAACAAATAGAGCCCACCACCACCCAAACTAATAAACAGCAGAATCATTCCACATGGTCAATTGAAGCACCTTAAATTACTCCTTAGACAACAAGACTAGTCACCTATCTTCCATGCATCAGATGTCAACTCTGCGCTTGACTTCTTCATCAGCTCCTTCAATGCTGCCTGTGATGTTTATGCCCCCTTCAAATAGAGGAAAGTAAAAGGCCTCAGAAATCCATGGCTCTCTGTTGATCTCCTTACATTACTTAAAGCTAGGGTCCACCTCTGGTTTCAGGCTCAGGACACTGGTAGGCAAGTAGATATACAAAACTACAAACGTGCCCGAAATGACTGCATCAAAGAAATATGCCTGAAGAAAAGTAACTATTACAAAGATGCCTTCACAAACACCTGGGGAAAGGGAACGTCCTTCTGGAATAATCCCAAGGAAGTTACAGGAATACTCCCCAAAACATCACCTTCAATGTTGGACGTGGATGGGACTATAACTCTTGACCCTTCCACTATAGCTAACATATTCAATAATGCGTTCACTGACCTCAGTAGTGTTCTTCCTCCAGACTTCTTTGATGAAGACCTCCCTCCTGCATCCTCCCCCACCCCGCCAGTTGCCCCCTTTTTACTTCAGAGCAGTCAGGACACATGAAGTCCATAGGTACGTCTGTAAAGCAATTGCTGGATCTAGAATAAGTGGCGACTCAATTGACCTCAAACTGTTGTCTCTTACTCTTGATGAAGTGCTCTCTCCTCTAACCTGGATTTTCAACCTCTCCCTCACCCATGGACATTTCCCCAAAATATAGAAATCTGCCACCATGACAAGAGTCCACA
Source organism: Neoceratodus forsteri (assembly GCA_016271365.2). Classification (NCBI taxonomy): domain Eukaryota; kingdom Metazoa; phylum Chordata; order Ceratodontiformes; family Ceratodontidae; genus Neoceratodus; species Neoceratodus forsteri. Next base: position 1,323,317,340 of record CM028132.1, read on the forward strand.
AGAGTGGGGACAAGGTCCTTCATGGAAATTATATGCTCATATCCATACTACCCCCTAAAGCCATTGAACGTCTGGTATCTGATCAGATAATGGAATATCTGGACAAGTACAACATACTTTGTAAACAACAGCATGGCTTCAGAAAAGGCCACAGCACCACACCTGCCCTCCTTGAATTCACCGGAGCAATTTGCAACTCCCTGGACAATAATTACCTCACTGGTTCAGTCTTCATAGACCTCACCAAGGCTTTTGACACCATCCATCATAGAATACTCCTCACAGAACTGCTAAAAGCTGGGCTTTCCCCTGAGTCTACAACTTGGTTTAAGAGCTACCTGGAAAACCACTCCCAAAAAGTGAAAATTGCTGATGTCTTCTCAGATGCTAGACCAGTATGCTCAAGAGTCCCCCAGGGATCCATTCCCGGGCCACTCCTCTTCAGCTTGTTTTTGAATACTCTTCCACAATCCTGTCTGGAACAAATCCTACTCTATGCTGATGATGCTATCATTCACACCACCCAACAGGACCCCCACCTACTCCAAAACAAGCTTCAGAAGGGTTTCACCTCCATTGAAACATGGTTTAGTAGTCAAAAGCTGGTTCTCAACTATAAGAAAACCAAGTCAATGCTTTTCTGTAGCTCCCACAACAAACATAGGATTCACCCCCTTAATATTACAAACTGCCTTGGTGCTGTCCTCGAACAGATTCACTCCTTTAAATAGCTGGGGATCATCATAGACAGCAACCTATCATACAGCATCCACATAGATAGCATCGCCAAAGCTGCAAACACACCCATTGGTCTCCTCTACAGGCACAGGCAATGCCTTACCCCGGATGTCTTAAGGATAGCAGTACAGAGCTTGGTGGTCTCTCTAATTGACTATGGTCTGATTATTTATGGCTCTGCAACTGACACAGCCCTCAGGCACTTATTCTTGGCCCTAAACAAAGCCTGCCAACTCATCATAGGATCCCACTGACTCACCTATACGTGTGACCTGTATGCCCAAACAGGGTGGCACCAGTTATCAAACCATAGCAAGTACCAAACTTGTCTAATGGCTAAGAAAATTATGCTATATCTTGCTCCCCCTGGGGTCCAAAGTCTTCTCCATACAGCACGCAACCCCCACCTCACTGGGGCTTCAGAAAATCAAATGCTGCACATTCCTCAGTGCCGCACCACACAGGGCCAAAGATCCTTTGCGTACCAAGCTCCTAGCTGGATTAATGGACTCAACAAAGACATCTCTTCTCTGCAAAAGCAAGGCCTGTTCAAAGCCAACCTTTGTCTCCACCTAGCTGCCTCTAGCTCCTGCGACTGTCCCTCATAATCTGATCTCCCTCCTAGCACTTCTACTCCTACCGATCTCTTCCTCTTCCTACAGCCTCCCCTCCCCTCTCCTCCTGTTTTTGCCCCTACCCCCAAGCTCTTTTTTGATTGTCTGACAAATGCCCATGACTACACTGCTCTTTTTGTGTCCATTCCAAGTCTCAGTTACCTCTGGCTACCCTGACCCCTGGTACTCACTTTCCCTCAATGTAATGTATTTCAGCTGCTTAAAAATGTCTGTGCACCATTTCTGCATTGTTACTCAACTCTATGTAATGTTTGTATTGTACCTCAATTGACGTGGAACCTTTGTAAAAGAGCCTTGACTAAAAGGTACTTGTAATCCTAGACTCTAAATAAAGAATAAAGAACAACAGATGCAGGCTAAAAGAGTAGCTAACGAGGTGCTAGCAACAAACACCACTAGCCTTGCTCCCCTCCCTGCTGAAGAAGCAGTGCCTGCAGGACAGGAAACTATGGAGGAAAACACCCCAGATTAATCCAGGCCTGAGAAAGAAACAGATCAGAATGGGGAGACACCTGCTCCTGTCACTCAATATAGTGAAATCCGCAATGGAACAGAGGAGGGTAATATGCCCCCCTCAGCCAAGAATTTCAGAAAGTCATTGCAAATAAATGCAAAAGATCAGGGAAAGCAGTATCCAATAAAATCAAGGGTACCCTAGTGCCAATATAGAACTCCTGAAGATCAAGAAGAAATTTACAGCACTGTCCTCTAATAGGCAGGATATGGATTCAGGAGAAGAAGAGTCAGACTCCTGTTCAGCCATATCAGTCACTAATGAAGCCACATCAGACACGGAAGGGAGTAAGACAGAGGTATGCATTTCACGACATACTAGAAGAAGGAGGTGTGGTAAAACTCCCTGATATTAGCCATCTTTTCCCCCATGCCCTGATACTGTTCCCCCCTTCACAAAGCCATGAGCCTACACACGAATATTACCATGAATGTCAATAGCATTAGAAGTCACAAATTAATTATCACAGTTCTAAGTTCATTACAAAGTGTCACTAGTAATATAACTTGTATCCAGGGTACTAGGCTTAAAACACAACTTGAATTACAGCAAGCAACAAAATGCTGGAATATGGGCCCCTCTTTTTGGTCATTTGGTAGGGACACATGTGATGTGGTAGGCATTTTATTTAAAAACCCAGGAATTCAAGTTTCCAGATTAGTGGATATAGAGCCAGGAAGGGCTCTATTATTGGATTTTACATTCTATACAGAGCAGTTTAGACTTCTTTCAATTTATATTCCTCAGACAACAGCCCTTAGAACTTCTTTATTCAAATAAGTCCAACCCTATTTATTTACCTCCAAAATAGTGGTGTGGACTGGTGACTTTAACTGTAGGTTAGAGAAGGCTGACAGGGGTATTAGGGCAGACAAACTATTTTGTGACTTAATAGCACTTAAAAACATTACTTCAGAAGATAATCTGATAGACTGATGTTGGCAGAAGTTTCCTATAGGGGGAATACTTATTTTAGAGCCCGTCTTTCTACATGAATTGATTTTACATTTATTTCCTCCATCTTGAAAATCATAGATGCAAAACTGGATGTCTGGGAATTTATAGATCACAGTCTCTCACTATAAGTATCAGTTGAATTCAATCACCTAGATGTAAAAATAATTTGTGGAGACTGAGTAGCTCCCTGCTAGCAGAGGACAAGATCAGACAGGCCTGGCTAAGAGAATGGCAAGCCAGGCTGTCAGTTATAAAATGTTACGATAATGTTGCCTCCTGGTGAGATGAAACCAAATAGACATGAAAAGTCTTCTTTAAACATAAAACAAAAATACTATCTAATAGGGAATATTTGACTTACCTACAGTCAAGGGCACAGCTGCAGAAATTAATATCTCTCACTGAAACTAATAGAACTGACTATGGACCTCGGACTGCAGTAATCAAAAAAACAAATGTGCAATATACAATATGATAGGGCAAAATCCCTGGAACAGGAGCTTCGATTTGGGACAAGTATGAAAAAAGGATCATTGGATCCCTTCAAAAAATGCAAACATAGAATTGACCACAGAATAATAACGAAATTACAAACAGATACAGGCCAAGTTGTAACATCTCCAGAGAACATACTAGAGTAAGTGGACAGGTACCTTAAAGAGTTATTTGGGGAGGCACCATTGATTCATGATGCCAACCTGAAAGATCTAGACCTACCCCAGATTTCTGCTGCAGCCAATGCTCTGCTTGCTGCCCCAGTTACAGCTGCAGAGATTAAGAATGCTATTAACAGTCTTAAAAATGAATGTGCTCTGGGTACAGATGGCATAGGTGCAGAATTTTATAACATATTTGTTGAAGAAATAGCCCCTGTTTCAGAAATTATTTTCAATTGTATGTTGAATGAAGGGACCCTTGCAAGAACTATGAATCAAGCTTCTCTATTTTTATTATGTAAGAAAGGCCCCCATGAGGATTTAAGAAATTGGAGGCCACTTAGTCTATTAAATACAGATTTAAAGATTGTAAGTAAAGTTTTATTAAACAGGCTTATAGTAATAGCTAATACAGTAATCAGTCCCTACCAGACATGCACTGTACCTGACAGGTACCAGTATGATAATTTAATAATGATCAGAGAAATATTTCAGAAAGCATTAAACAAGAATTTTCAAGGGTACATATTAGGAATAGACCAGAAGAAGGCCTTTGATAAGATCTCACATGAATTCTTGTTCAAGGTCCTAGGAGCCTATGGGATCCCTGGGAACTACATTGCATAGGGCCAGTGTATGTACAAAAATGCCACTCTTATACCTAATATTAATGGTTGGGTTGGTAAAGAAATGAAAGTTAAAAGGGGAGTGAGGCAAGGCTGTCCCCTCAGCCTATAGAAACATAGAAACATAGAAACATAGAATTTGATGGCAGATAAGGACCACTTGGCCCACCCATTCTGCCCATTTTCCTATCTAATGGATAAGCTGCAGATCCTAGTTAACCAGCAGCCTACTTCTTCCTACCCCCACCCCCTAGAATTGCCTTATGACTGTCCCATGCATGCTTGAATTCCACTACTGTTTTTGACTCCACAACCTCCTCTGAAAGGCCGTTCCATGCATACACAACCCTCTCTGTGAAAAAATACTTCCTTAAATTACCTCTGAGCCACCCCCCCCATCTTCAAATTGTGCCCCCTTGCTCTTGCACACCTCTTTTTTTGAAAGATGCTACCCTCTTGGACTTTGTTGATTCCCTTGAGGTACTTGAAAGTTTCTATCATGTCCCCCCTCTCCCTCCTTTCCTCGAGGCTATACATATTAAGCTCCTTAAGTCTCTCTTCATATGTTTTCCGGTGCAGACCCTGCATCATTTTAAGTTGCCCTCCTCTTGACAGCTTCCATCCTTCTATGTCTTTGCGGAGATTTGGTCTCCAGAACTGCACACAGTACTCCAGATGGGGTCTGACCAGCTGTCTGTACAGAGGGATAATAACTTCCTGTTTTCTACTGGTGATGCCTCTCCCTATGCATCCCAGTATCCCCAGCCATCCTTGCTGCCCTCTCACATTGCTTGCCCACCTTCGGTCATCTGATATGACTACCCCAGGTCCTTTCCATTTTGTTGTTGTTATTATCTCACCCCCATTGTGTACTCTTCCCCTGGGTTTTTGTTTCCCAGGTGCATTACCTTGCACTTCTTAGCATTGAATCTAAGCTGCCATACATTTGACCATTCCTCTAACCTTGCCAAGTCCCTTCTCATCCTTTCCACCCCACCCTGTGCATCAACTCTGTTGCAGATCTTGTGTCATCTGCAAAGAGACATACTTTTCCTTCCAGTCCCTCTGCAATGTCGCTTATAAAGACGTTGAAGAGGACCGGTCCTAATACTGAACCCTGCGGTACCCACTAGTAACCCCCCTTTCTTCAGAGTGGACTCCATTTACTATTACTCTCTGTGTCCTATTCTCCAGCCAATTCTTTACCCAGGCTGTCATCTAGGGACCCACTCCCAGGCTGGCTAACTTGTATATTAATCTTTTGTGTGGGACTGTGTCAAATGCCTTGCTAAAGTCTAGGTAGGCCATGTCCACAGCCCCTCCCTGATCTACTACTTTGGTCACCCAGTCAAAGAAATCTATCAGATTTGTCTGGCATGACCTTCCTGCTGTGAATCTATGCTGCCTTGGGTCCTGTGCCCCTCTGGCCTCTAGATACTCGACAATTCTTTCCTTCAGAAGTGATTCCATCATTTTCCATACCACTGAGGTTAAACTAACAGGTCTGTAGTTTCCTGCTTCTGCCTTGCTCCCACTTTTGTGAAGGGGAATCACATCTGCCCTCCTCCAGTCCTCAGCTACCACCCCATCCTCCCATGATTTGTTAACAAGAGTAGTCAGTGGTATCACTAGTTCTACCCTTAGTTCTTTTAGAATTCTGGGATGAATCCCATCAGGCCCCATTGCTTTGTCCACCTTCAGTTTTAAGAGTTCTTTCAGAACTCTTTCTTCTATAAATGGGCTGGTATCAACTTCTGTATCCAGAGTGTTTCTACTGTTTGTTTTAGGTACCTCCCTCTTCCTTTGTAAATACTGAAGAAAATATTTGTTTAGTATCTCTGCCTTTTCACAGTCACCCTCCGCCCACCCTCCTCCCCTTTATTAAGCCTCACTATCCCTCCTTGTTCTTCCTTCACTCCCTGATGTACCTGTAAAGGTTTTATCCCTTTCTTAACTGAGTTGGCTATCTTTCCTCAGTTTGGGCCTTTGCTGTTCTGACCGCCCTTCCCAGCTTCCTTTTGCTTTAACTGATACAATTCTCTGTCCTGCTCCTTCTGTGATTCCTTGTACTTCCTGAATGCTTTCTTTTTCTCTTGAACCTTCACTGCCACTTCCTTTGAGAACCATAGTGGTTTCTTACATCGTTTCATTTTGTTTATTTGCTTCACACAAAGGCTTGTTACCTCTGTGATGGCAGTTTTTATTATTCCTCATTGTTCTTCCACCCCTCCTTCCTGCCCATTTGCTAGTGCATTCCTTAGGCACTCACCCATTTTGGCAAAGTCAGACCTCCTAAAGTCCAGTACTTTTGCCTTTGTATGGCTTGACTCTATTGCTGTGTTTATTGTGAACCATACTGTTCGATGGTTGCTAGTTCCAAGATGGCTACCCACTTCTACATCTGTGATCCTCTCTTCATCTCCATTTGAGAGAACCAGGTCTAAGATTGCTCCCTCTCGAGTGGGCTCCAATACTAGTTGTCTAAGGCATGCCCCCCTGTAGGACATCTAGAATAACCCCACTCTTCGAAGTGGCTGCTGCAACTGCACTCCAGTTAACATCTGGCATATTCAGATCACCCATCAGCAATATCTCCCCTTTTTCTGCCATTCTAAGTATACTTTCTATCATTTCCTTGTCCATTTCCTCCCTCTGAGAAGGGGGTCTGTATACAACCCCTGTGCAGATTGTGGTGCCATTGCCAGTCTCCAAATTTACCCACATAATTGTACATGTTCAGAATAAACATCTTACTAAGAAGATAGAGAAAAAAACACCCAGATACATGGTCTCAAACCCATTCAGGCTTTCCTGCCAATGAAAATGTTGGCATATGTGGATGACCTTGTTCTATGCCTTAGTTCATCAACCAACCCTGACTCTTTGAAGAAAGGGTGCCAGGACTTTGCACAAAGTTCAGGCTCTAAGATTAACTTTGCTTAAAGTTTAGGAATAGCACTCAGAGATACTTCTATCCCAGATACAGCAATTATAGCAGGCATAAAGATTGTTAAAGATTCAATAAACATATTAGGCACCACCTTTGGAGGAGAGGATGCAGCTAAGTAGAATTGGGAAGAGAGACTGCAAAGAGCAAACAGGTTGGTTAGCTCTTGGATGGGACAGCAGATTTCGAAGAAAAAGAGGGTCCTGCTGATAAAATCACTTCTCATACCCATCTTTCTATATTTAAGTTATATCCTCCCCCCCAGCAAACCCTAGTGGTCTCCCAAAATAACATTTATTTTCAGGCCCTTTGGAGTAATTGTTAAACCCAATCAAAAGGGAGCTCACCTATAAGAAGATTGAGGAAGGTGGACTAGGGATGATAAATCCAGTAGTCTTTTTTAGCAGTGTATTTTTGAATTATAACATTGGAGGAGTATTGAAGCCAGGAAACAAAACATGGAAGTCTCAGGTGTTAGACTGGGTTACCCCTTCTCGGGCAGCATGAATAAAGGGCAAGCCTGGAACATTACACAGAATCCCAGGACTACCCAGATACGGTCAGGAGCAGATAAAAAATATGATTAAATGGGGATCACAAGTGAGAACCTACTGACAAAGGACAGGAAAAGCATATATAACCAAGTCATTCAGAAAGGAAGTAGAAAGAACATTGTTTTCAAAGGTTGCCCACAAGATAGATTTCAGCTCAATCTGAACTTATTAGCTTCTAAAAGGTTCCCAGAATTTGTCTGGGACACTGTCTGGCTGTGTTTATATGGCAAACTGACCATGGGAGACAATAATTAGGGATGTAAGTTTGTCATGGCAGTCATACACGTCATTGATTCCATGACATTTGATCTTTATTCAGGACTTCCATGACTTTCACTAGTGTCATCAGAATGTAGCAATGATGACAGTGCCACAACATTTACTACTGTTTACTAATGATTTCATGAATAAACAGTGAGTCATTAAAACCTCATCCATGACAAACTTACATCCCTAACAATAATAAACATAAACAGTTACAGGAAAGATATTGCACTAGACCATCTTGTGCACAAATATTTGAGACTCAGCAGCATTTATTTTTAGAATGTGATTACATTCAAGATTTTTGGCTATATATAGCCAATGAATGGAAAGAGCCTCTCTTCTCCCACTTAACATATCCCTTGTTACTGTTTGGGGTAGTCTGTGATGGATGGGGAAAATTTTGTATTGAAACCCTATATATTGTATTAGCTATTACCAGGTATTATATATGGCAGTTGTGCTGTGTATGGATGACACAGCAATAAGTTGTGACTTATGGAGACATTTTGAGAAATATTACTTTATCACTTCAGAAAGAATGGTCTTCTGATTATAAAAGAAAATACAGAGAAGGTAAAAATGTTGCAGATAAATTGTGAACACTTGGCTAACCTTCCATAATATGAGATAAGCTATGACCATTGTTTTGTTTTTTTGCCTTCTGTTTTTTCTTTGATTATTTTATTGTACATAAGTTTGAACCTTCCTGTTGTTTATTTATTGTCTGAAGTCCTTCTTTAATAAAAATTCTCCTACTCTGTCAGTAGGGGAACCCCTCAGCCATCTTTCCAGGAATGGCCACTTTGCAGCAACCAGCAGAAAGAATGGACATGGAAATGGCAGAGGAGACAGCCTCCTTCCCTGTCCTTTTATCTCAAAAGGCTGCAGAACTGGAACTGATATTTTCAGTTTTCAGAGAAAGAAATATCCACAAAGGATGAGCATGGTGGGGAAAACGAGACACAGCAAAAAAGACACAAAATGATGAAATCTGGCACAGCTGCTACAAGCTACTTGGAGCAGCATGGAGTATAGCTAGAACAATGGGCTGACAAGTTGAAAAAATTAAAACAAGAAAAGCAAAAGCAGTTACAGAATCTGCGTGAACTTGACTCAGTGATGGTTGCTTTCTCACAGGCCCCTGTCGAAACTACTGAGCCTCCTGTCAGAACTGTAGTGAGTCATTCCTCAGACAGGAGTCACCTGCCAAAAGCCCCTCCCTCAGCAGGAAAACTTTTGTCAGCTTAACAAGGTACAGACATGGAGCAGAGTACAGCAGTGAGCATGGCTGGCAGTGAAGACAGGTCAGAACCCATGTTCCTACAGCCTGCTTGCTCAGCAAAATCAAGCTCTGTAGAAAGTAGATGTAAGCAACATTTGGGGCTTGGGAAGCAGTCAAAGCCAGGAACATTTGGGGCTTGGGAATTAATCAAAGCCCCTCCTCCTATCCCTTCTACTAGTGATGGTGTATGAGGAATGATTGTGAAGGAAGGACATACCTTCTCATTTCTTGATAGACAGCAACCTATGGACTAAAATAAACTATCACCTGCCCCTCCTACAGATTCAGACGTTGTTGCAGGGAGTGGTCCCCTAACCAGGCACTAGAAAATGCAATGGACTCCTGATCCGGGGGACCCTTCATACCAGGAAATGATACAAAAATCTCCAACACCAGTGACCACCAGCATAGATCCAGATAAGAGCTCCAACGTACTCTGGGGTAACATTTTTACTATTAATATATCTGTTGTCTGATGTTTTTCATGCAAACAATAATGTGATTCAGGCAGGGGCAAGTGTCCCCCCCTTAGTTTCAGCAACTGAAGATTTGCAAATAGATAATCCTCCAATACATTCAGGGCCTAGTAATGCACAGGCTTAGTCAGGGTGGACTACTGGATATCCCCTGTTCAAACTGTCTGATTTGATTGCAAACAAGGGTGAGCCAGCCCCTAGGCATAACGCAGTATGCCTGCTATATAAAGGAGGATTAGAGAACCCCCCTGACCAGGTCCATATTGCCAGAAATTTGTTAAAAATCTCCATGCATTACTTTTCCTCTGAGATAGTTGCCCTCATCAGTCTGGGGAATGGTAATTATGACATTAGTTTTAAAAATATCTCAAATCTGGACCGATTTTGGGCACAATATCAGAACTTGAAAAAGTCCCCAGCTTGGATCCCTTTCCGTGCTATCCATCTCACTAAGTCTCTTGTAAAACTCATCACAGTGATGTTTAAAAATGATGGCGTCCACGTGGAAGACATTCTGTTTTGGTTGAGGCAATGATGTGAAATCCTAGGCAAACCTATTCCAACATCGGATAGTAAGCAGATATGGGATGGGGGGGGATGGAGAATTAAGGTAAAACTGTTTTCCATCGACTCAGGTCCAGTACATCTTCTTCGTTCCTTTTTTTTTAGGAATAAATCAAGGCTACATTTTTTACAGTGGACAGCCTAGGTCCTGCTTTAAATGTGGGTCCTGAGTGCATTTAAGTTATGCATGTGACACTACATGTTGTAGCCACTACTTGGAATTTGGACATGTATCTTCTGCATGTTTAAACCTGTTTAAATGCAACTTATGTGAGCACACAGGACATGCCTATGGGCGATGCCCATGGGCATCACAAAACAGAGAAGATTGCCCCTCACACAGAGGCCTTATCAATATGGCACAACATCAGCAGGCCATATGCATTGTAGAAGAGAGTAATAGGTGAGGAAGTGCAAATAGAGACCCCCAGGAACCCCTCGATGCAGGTCCCTCTAGCCTCTGAAACTGTGAAGATCATTGAAACCCCTTCAGCCCCTTCTGACCCCCTTTTGACTTCTGCTGACACAGAAAATAGACCCACAAATCACACTGAAGCAGTAGATTCAGGCCACTTGAATATGCTCCCCCCCTCCGGAAACAAAGATCTCCCTTTCACAGTGGTAACTACTAAGAAAAGGCCTAGGCAGGGGAAAGCAGATCTGCAAAAACACAAAGAGACAGGGCCTAAACCAAACGCTAGCACACCCTCCTGGAAGAAAGAAAACAAGTACACTGTGCTTCCCACAGAGAATACTGATAGAGAATCAAATGAGGATAGCACTGACGCTTCCTCTGTAACATCAATCACTGATACAGATGGCGGAGAGGAGGGCTCCATTGCTAAGAGAACCAGACAGAGACGCACCTCAAGAACCCCTAAAAAAGCTGGCTCCTCTTGTACAATTTCTGCACTTAAATTATCCCCCTCTAGGTATGAACAACCTAAAAGTGAGCACTATTAATATAAACAGTATTAAGAGAGAAAGAAAACGCACTGGTGCCTTGCTTTCCCTACAAGAACTTGAGTGACATCATTTGTCTGCAGGACACCCATCTGAAAACCCTCTTTCAGCTGCAACAATCTTCTGCAGAGTGGCCCCTAGGGCCTTCCTTTTGGTCTACAGGCTCGGACACCTGTGATGGAGTTGGCATTTTGCTGTCGAACCCTCAGCAGCAGGTTTCAAGACTAGTAGACATCCATCCCGGTAGAGCCCTTCTTTTAGATATCGACTACTATTCCAAAAGACTTAGAGTAATTGCTGCCTATGCTCCCCAAATGAAAGCCCAAAGAGTGGCCTTGTTTAAAGAGCTCCAGCCTTACCTCCACTCTTCGTGACTTATAGTACGATTAGGGGACTTCAATTGTGGCCTTAGAAAAACAGATAGAGGCCTCCAGACAGATAAATTATTTAGTGATTACACAACTTTATTACAAATCCTAAAAACCTCTAGTCTAGTTGAAGCGTACAGATGAGTTCATTCTTCAGGGGGATATACATGCTTTAGAGGGCCTCTCAAAACCTACATAGATTTTATATTTATATCATCCATGTTAGAAGTGGTTAAAATTGTCACCATTCTGAGCAAATTCTCAGACCACGTAGCAATTAAAATGCAAGTTTCTTGGGACTCAGCCCCTCGGTGTAAAAAGAATCAATGGAGGTTAAATGAATCTATGCTAGAGGACACTAAATTACTAAAAAGCTGGAAACAAGAGTGGGTGGCTAGGTTCTCAGTAGCTGAATGCTACACAGACATACAGGAATAGTGGGAGGACACAAAAAAATCCTAGCGCTCATTTTTTCAGCAAAGAGCCCATTACAAAGCCAACAAAGAATATTTACAGTACTTACAGTTGCACCATCAACTACAACATCTCAGTTCACAGTCAGAGCTAACACATTATGATTTCAGTGCACAGATTAGCAATATTAAAAAACAGATGTCAGCACTACAGTATGATCGAGCTAAATCTCTGCAGCAGGAGCTTAGGTTTGGGACACAAGCAGAAAAAGGTTCTTTGGACCCATACAAGGAATGTAAACAAAGAACAGACAATAGAATCATCACAGAGCTCAGTAATCCATCTGGCCAAATAATGCATTCCCCCCTCAGAAATCTTAGGGATAATAGAGAACCATATAGGCAATCTGTTTGGCAACCCCCGCCCCCGAGCCAGATGCTCAAAGTCTATTAGCCTCTTTGGGATTGCCTCAGGTTTCAGACACAGATGCCCAAGACTTAATAAGAGATATCACCCATGAAGAAGTAGAAGCAGCCATTTCCCAACTCTCCAGCCATTCAGCACCTGGGTCAGATGGACTAAGTTCAGGGTTCTACAGAACCTTCAAGAAAGAACTATCTCCTGCCCTAGTTATTTTTTTAACCATTGTCTGCAAACCTCTAGATACACTGCATCCATGCAAGAGGCAATTTTGGTCCTCATACATGAAAAAGGTGCCAGGCAAGAAATTGGTAATTGGTGTCCCTTAAGTCTTCTGAACATGGACCTAAACATGTTGAGTAAAATCTTACTGGCATGTCTGTCCACAGTGGCACAGTACTTAACTAGCCCACACCAGGCTTGCACAGTTAAGGGACAAAAGCAGCAGGACACTTAATAGTGCTAAGAGAACTCTTCAATAGAGGAAAGTGTGACAACTTGCAAGGTTATATTATCGGACTGGACCAAGAGAAAGCCTTCAACAGGCTTTCACACCAGTTCTTGTTTACCACCTTATTAGCCTTTGACATTCCGGAAACCTATGTGTGCTGGCTACGTGCTTTATATCTTAGGTCTTCTGTCTACCCGAATGTGAATGGCTGGTTTGGGAAGAAAATAATTATTCAGAGGGGGGTTAAGTAGGGGTGCCCTCTTAGCCCTCTTTTGTATTCATTTGGGATATATATATATTGATTCACATGATCCTAGCTTGAAGGGAATTGGAAGAGGTGGTAGCTATCCCTAACACACAACCAGTTAAAATATTAGCATACGCAGACAACCTCATATCAACTTTGGACCCTAATTCCTTGGATACTGCCTTAACAGACTTATTAGCACAGTTTTCCCTTGTTTCAGGTTCTCAGATCAATATTAGTAAAAGCAAAGGTGTAATACTAGGAACAACACAACTGCCTCCTTCTCGGCTATTGGCAGGCATTGCTGTGATGAAGAACCCCATTCCCATCTGTGGTATAGAATTTGGCCCTGGAGATATCCCCAGATCAAACTGGGAAGCAAGAATAGTAAAAGCAAGTGGAATGGTGTACAGCTGGAAGGGGCAGCTGCTTTCCAAAAAAAGAAGAGTGATGCAGATTAAAACTCTGTTGGTTCCTTATTTCTTATATCTTAGATATATCTTTCCTCCCCTACAGGTGATAATAACAGGGTTATTCCACCTTTTTTTCCAAGCTTTCTGGGGTTCATGTTTAAACCCGATGAAGAGAGAGTTCACTTACCTCACAGTAGCTAAAGGTGGGGTAGGGATGGTGTAACCAGTGGGCTTTTACCTTAGTTTATTTTTTGCCTATATTACTTACCTTAAGTAATACTTAAGTTACTTACCTTACCAAGTAAGCACAATAAACAAGAAATAGACAAAGAAGCAAATGAAGCAAACAGAGCTAGTGCTCAGGCTGGCTCAGCTCAGCCGCCATCATCCTCAGACGTGGAGGGTGCATACACCAGTCTGGCTGCCTGTTCGGTGGCGGATCACCTTTAAGGTTGGTTTACTAACCTTTAAAGCCCTACACAATCAGGGACCCGGTTACCTGAAAGATCTTCTGGTTCCCTATTGCCCCCTCCGTCCTCTCCGCTCCACCAGTGAGGGATTGCTAGAGATTCCCAGGGTTCATTTGAAGCTTTCGGGATCTCGTGCCTTTGCCTTTTCGGCTCCAACCCTGTGGAATTCTCTACTTCGCTGGTTAAGAGAATGCCCGACCATTGACAGTTTTAAAACTGCTTTAAAGACATATCTTTTTACCTTGGCTTATTCTTTATAGTTATGGTTGTTTAGTGTTTGGATTTTCCTGTTCTATTTATTTTTGTACAGTGCCTTGATTTTGAAAGGCGCTTTATAAATAAACATGATTTGATTTGATTTTGATTACCTTAAGACTTGGATTTCAAGTATGGAAACATTTAGTAGCAGCATGGCTACAACCTTCCCTTCCATTTTAGGAGGCAAAAAAACCCCCAGGTCTTTGCCAAATGTCAGTGGTGTACCACAGTATGGAAGTGACTGTATTGAAAATGCTATCAAATGGAGTCTTTCTCCTGCTCAGTTTTTGACATTGGACAGAAAAGCAATATGCTCAGCTATTTTGTAAGCTGAAAGACAAACAGAACTTGAATTCCCCTGCTGCCCTGCAGCAAGATTTCAGTATGTTCTCCAACAATTGGATAACCCCAGAATTCCTCCCTTTGAGTGGGATTGCACCTGGCTAAGTAATCATGGGTGGTTGGGGGGTAAGGGGAACAATAAACACAAACAAGTTTCTGAAAGGTACTGTCCAAGGGAAGATTGTAACCAGATTTTAGAGACACAACAGCATTTATTTTTGGAATGCCTTTATGCCCATTCCTTTTGGGCCTTTTTGTCTAATGCTTGGAAGGAGCCACTTTTTCTTGACCTTTCTTATCATACCATAATATATGGCCCAGAGAATAATTCATTTTGCTAAATATCATAAGGATACCATGTATGTTGTTTTCACATTAATTCAATACTTTATTTCTCAAGCACGCTGTATGTTAGTACTGCAGCAAAGGAAAGTAAGTCATTTGGAATTATTGATTAACATACAGCACTCTATAACACGTACCAAGCAAATGGACATGAAGCACTTTCCGTTGGAAAAAGTGAATCATTTATGGATTAATTGCGAGAAATGGCTTGCATTGTTCTGTGATCACAAACAAAATGTATGTTCATTACTGTTTGTCTTGACTATGTAAATGCTTGAACAATATCTCTGTAATGTTGATGTGGTTGATTTGCATTATTGTCTTTTCCTTTGTTTTAATGTATATGGTTTTCATTTACTTGTTTGTGTTGTAATGAAGTGCAATTTTGATAAAATTCCCCTACTTTCCAGCAGGGGAGACTGCTGACCATCTGAAGATGGCCAATCCTGGTGAGATGCCAATGGAGATGGAAGTGCAAGAGTTTGGGGAGCTAGTCTCCTCCCCTACTTCAGGAGTGCCAGAGACCGAAAACTTTCATGATGCCACGGGGCATCCGGAACTGACTATACAGATGGAGAAGACAGCGTCGATTGGAATGGTAATACAACCGACAGAGGATATTGTGACCTGTCCAGAGGAACTGACTTTTAGATAACAGCAAACAGCAGCAGAGATACAGATTTTGATTCAGTTGGAAGAACAAGCTTTCATGGAGAAAAAAGGATGCATTCACCCTCCTTTTACAGTTGTTGAAACAGGCGAGTTTGCTGGAAGCACCAGAAGTGCCTGACACATAGAGTCAAATACAGCAGGGCTCCCTGATAGGAACCTTATAAGGAGTGAGAAGGATATTCATCGACAGAGCTCAGTTGCACCCGAGACACCTGACAACGTGATATCTTCCAGGTCGCGAGCTGGAGGGGGTGCTTGTTCTGATTTCACTTTGGCCACTTGGAGATGGGGATCCTTTGTTTTTGGAACTGCCACAGTGGTCAGAGCCCTGTCTGGAAATGTGCTTATGGTTACTGAATTGACAAGCCTCAGTAGGGGTACTCCTATATGCGCCAGTTGCCCAAGTTATTGCTCCTCCTATGGATGGCTCTGAATTGTCAGTAGAATTCAGATTAAGGAACGCTGGATGAGCCTTTGACGCCACTACAGGAAAGTGGATTTCAGGTATGACTCAAATTTCTATACCTTCTATTGAACCTCCTATTGACTCTGCTCAGCTTCCTAGTACATCAACTGGGCGGAGCTGCTGCTTCCAATATAGAGATGGAAGCTCTTAGCACTGGGTTACTATCACCCCTGACTTTACCACCAGAATTGGTTTCATCACAAAACCCTTCAGTGACTTTTATGGCTCGGGTCCAGTGGCTCTTGAACTGTCTACTGGTTCTGCTGCTATACAGCCAAACCCCATTGCTTCCTCCACTGCCAATGACTTATGCACTGGCTCAATACACATAGATGCTGTCTCAATGTCAGAAGCACAGGCTGCAAGGCCAGTTTTGGCTCAGCCTTATGCTTCATTGTTTCATTTCCCTACATTGCCAGCCAGAAGGCATAACGTAGTTTGTTTCCATTATAAAGGGGGTTTGGATACCCTTCCAGACAGAATTTATGTGGCTCATACCCCACTGATGGGGTCAATGGGTTTTAATGCTGCTGAGTTCTATGCCTTAATTCATGTCTCTAGTGAGACTACCTTCAATTTGAGTTTTAAACTCAGTTCTGGTTAGGTAAATTCTGGGGCAAATACCAGGCAATTAGACTTTCTCCCTTGTGGGCCCTGTTTGAAGTCACCCATCTGACTAAACGTGCCTTTCATACAATTACTGTTCTATTTTGTAATGAGGGGGTCAGTGTGACTGAATTGGTGTTCTGGTTGTGACAGAAATGTATTATACAGGATACACCTGAGGCCATTTTTGACACCAAGAATATCTGGACTGGAGGCTGGAGGGTTCATGTGGTTTTAAACACCATGGATGCTGGTTTGCAACACCTTCCCAATAGCTTCTACTTGGGAAGGGACAGGTGAGTGCTTTTTTATAATGGCCAGTCCAAGGCCTGTTATAGGTGTGGGTCTTCTACACATTTTAGCAGTATGTGTGATCAGCTTAAATGTACTTCCTGTAATGGCATAGGTCATATGAGTGGGAGTTGCATGAATAGTCAGGTGTACAGTCTCTGCTCAAAAATGGGTCATGTGTACGCCACCTGCCCAAAGGTGGTGCACAATCAGGAGCATCAAGCAGATGATGTAGAGCAATGATTGCTGATTGCTGTGGCCTAAAGAAAGCTGGCTAGGAAGCCCCCTAGAGCTGACAAGTGGGGGATCCCTTCTGACACTCCCCTGGTTAATAGACTTCCTAGGGCCACTGAGACCCCCCCGCAGTGTCAGAGGTGTTACTGGGTGTTGATATGTCCAGACTTACAGAGCCTTCTTTGGTTGCTGGTGGAATTTCCTCATGGCAACTTGAGGTCCTTCCTATATTGGAGAGGGTCAGTATGGACAACTCAGTTCTACCTCTTGAAAAGGAGATTATGCCTCCTCCCTCTCAATCAACTTCCTTTGGTAAAGACTGTATGGTCCTGTGTAAGAGAGGTGGGAGAAAACCACCACTTCCAAACAGCTGAAAACTCTGAATTGCCACTTTTGAACTGATTTGCCACTTTTGAACTGATTTGACAGTCTGTTTCCACAAGCTGAGTTGTCCAGGAATGAGTCTGATGAGTCCATCCTTAGCCCTTCCATTCTGGACCAAGGGACGGATCCAAATGAAGCGTCCTCTGTGAAATTGTGATCTCTGCAGCCTGAGGACAAAAACCCTTATCTTAAGAAAAGGAAAAATCTTGAATTGCAAAAGGGAAACTGAAGCATCCCCATGATATCTGTATATTAAGGGATTGCCTTTTGCTCTTTTGCACTGGCATCCTTTAAATTTTTTTTTTCCTGTAATGTGAACAGTGTTAAATCACACAGGAAGACAGCAGCTTCTTTTTCTAATTTAATTTCTAGGGGTCTGGGAATTTTTTTTTTTTTTGCAAGACACTAGACTTAACTCTTTAGCTGATGTTTCAAAAGGGGTGAAGGAATGGTGTGTGGGACCTTCTTACTGGTCGATAGGCCAGGTTGCCTGCTCCGGAGAGGGAATTAGTTTTCATGGTATACAGTTTAAACTTCTGAAACTGATGGATTTGTATCCTGGGAGGGCCCTGCTTTTGGATGCAGATATTGAGGGGAGGTTATATCAGTTGATTAATATTTATGCTACACAGACTAAAGCTTACCATATTTAATTGTTTCAGTTGCTGTAACCATATTTGTTTATGCCTCATAATTTGGTTTTTGTGGGTGATTTTAACTGTGGTCTGGGTTTGGAAGACAGAGGCAGAACAGCCAGGACACATAAAGTATACTGTGATATGACATGTATTCAAAATGTTATACGTACTGCTTCCCTGAAGGATGCTTTCTTTTTGATCCATTCCTGATCAGAACCTACTTTTTCTAAAGGTCAGTTGGCTACTCAAATAGATTTTTCCTTTCTCCCACAGGACATGGTAGTACACTCAATAAAAGCAGAGCAGATGAAATTTTCAGATCTCAGACTTTTATATTTAAAAGTAGGATAACAGAGTCTAACTGAATTTGGGCCAGAGCTATGGAGATTTTTTCCAGCTCAGTTGGAAGGGGTTCAGCTACTTAGCCATCTTAAGAATTTTGTTATCGTGAGGAAGTCTGTTTTGGTGTTTTATGATTCTTTAACCCAATGGTGGATTGACACCATGGGAGATTTAATTGAGTTGTTAAAACAAGGACAGACTTGCCGGGATGCACTTTATTGCACTTATTTACGGAACAGGAAACAACTTCAAAAATGAATTTCTTGCAGTATTTCCATGGATTTGGATTATTCAGTCCAAATAACTTCTGTAAAGACTGCCAAGATGGAATTCCATTCTGGTCAGGCAAACAGACTGAAGAAACAGCAAGAATATGGGACACAGGGGAAAGCAGCTGTAGTGTACCCATGTGATTACTGTAGATCTAAATCAGTGCAAAAGACTTCTGAAGTGTTGTTTGACAGACAACATGTTTGCAGACTTCGGTGACAGGCATTTTGGAAGAATTAACTCAGCACCCTTCCTCTTTGTTTTCTGAAGTGCAGAGTGGCTCTGTAGGTTGCAACAGATTCTTTGCTGATTTCATGTTACCACATTGCCCACCTAAAGTCTTGCATTTTCTGATGGTTGAAACATTTCACCAAAGGAGGTCGGTGCCACAATTCACACCTTAGGGTTAGGCAAGGCTCCAGGCCCAGATGGTCTTCCTGGTGATTTATTTAAGCTACTGGGCCATGACTTGATGGTAGAACTAACTGGTGTTTACAATGAAATTTTATCCATTAGGGGGACATGTCTTAAGGCACTTTGATTTTTTTTATTCAAAAAAGGAGACAAATGACTTATAGAAAATTAGAGGTCTATTAGTCTTTTAAATAGTGATTTTAAAATCTTGGTTAAAATCTTACAAACTAGGCTGTTCAAAATGACTGCATACTTAATACATCCTGCACAATTTTGTTCAGTTAAAGAAAGATAAGTGACTGATAATTTGTTACTTCTTAGAACATTTTTTGAACAAGGACAGCAGAAATAGACTGAGGGCATTCTTTTGGCCTTGGATCAAAAGCAGGCATTTGATGCAGTAAACCAGCTGTATCTCTGGTTTGTGCTACAATCTTACGGTATAACAATTAAGTTTGTAAATTTGCTTTGTGGACTATATAGGGTTGCCACAGTTACACCAATGACCAATGGTTAGATAGGACCTATGGTTCCTGTCAAGATGGGTGTGCAGCAGGGTTACCCTTTGAGCCCCCTGCTGTATGTATTCAGTATAGATCCTCTTATGCATCAACTTAATAGTTTGACAACGATCAGGTATTTGCAATGTTCTGAAGGGGACATTTTTTTTACAGCCACTGCATTTGCAGACAATTTTTGTTTACTTGTTTTGGATGTCCCTTCCACTGAATGGGCTATCCAAGTATGTCAGGAATTTGAGGAGTTTTCAGGAGCTTCCCTCATGCTTAGGAAATGCCAAGGTAGGAGGTTGGGGACCTTAAGGGAAGCTGCAATGTAAGTGGCAGGGATTGCTCTACTGGCCACGCCAATACGGATTTTGTGTATAATTTTTGAAGAAGGACAGATGACACAGCTGAACTGGTCTTCCAAACTGGAGCAGGGAATGTCCCTTGTGGCCCAGTGGAACAAACATAAAATGAATAAGAAAAAAATAATCTAATTAAAACTTTCTTAATTCCCCTTTTCTTGTATTTTAGTTATGTTTTCCTGCCTTCTAAAGTTTTTGAAAACACACTTTACGGTATTTTTGTCAAGCAGTATGGGGCAGCTGTTTGAATCCTATCAAACAGAACATTTTTTATCTTTCCATTGACAAAGGAGGTTTAGGGATGGTGAATCCACTAGTTTTTTTTCTGTTCTATTTTTATCATGACCAACCAAAACCTTTGCTCTTTAATACTGGGACATGTTGGACCCCGCTTTTTTTCACCTGTTGTTGTTCATGGATCAGAAGTTGGGATGCTGACCAATTGCGGGGCATATGTGCTTCAGGTAATGCTCCACCTTATGTATGGCAGTTACTGCATTTTTAAAGTTGAAAGCTTGGAAAATTTGTAGTGGAATGGTATTAACTGGTCATAGGAAAATGTTATATGATTATGTCATTTGGGGTTTTTTATGGACTCTATCATTTTTATGAAGTGTCCTCCACCTTTTGTGTCTTCCCTCAAGAGTTTATTACAGATTAAAAGAATCCCCCAAGTTTGGGATGTCCACAGGCTCTGCTGTCATGAGAGGTTAAATGTGAAAGAAAATCAAAAACATTAACAGTTGGCTGAATGAATGTGTAGTAGATCACATCGTGTTCAGAAACTAGAATCCACGCAGCATTTCTTTTTTATGTGCCCCTATATTTCTAGCTTTTGGAACTTTATTGCTACTCTATGGCAGACACCTTTTTTTACTACTCTCAGTTACAAAGTTTTAATTTATGGGGCATCTGGGTCTGCATGTAATTGTTGGGAGGAAAGCACTGTACAGGTGATTCTTGCTGTTATTCATTGGCATATCTGGAATTCCAGATGTCTATGTACTCTGCAGCAAAAAGATTTAGATTATCAGGAACTGGCTAGTAAAATTACATCTAATCTTAAATGGGTATACTGGGCAGAACTGAAAAGCAACCATGAAGCAAATATTAGAGCAAAATGGAGGAATCTTCCTTGCATTACAGATTCAGATGTTCCTATTACTCAAAGCTTTTCTTTAATTTTTTTCCTTTACACACAGCAGTTTGATGATTGATTGTTTTTGGTTCAGTATCATATTGTGTACTTGAATAGTATCTTTTTCCCTCATTAATTTTTGACAATCTTTTCCAGTCATGAACAAAAAGAGTTACAAGTGAAAGAAAAAGTTAATTCGTTAGACAATGGGACACTAGAGGAGGATAAAAGGAGAAAAAGACAACTTGACTCTCCCCCAGGCCAGTTCAATATGAGGCTTACAAAACATTTTGTAGTTTCTCAACATGAAGCTGGGGATGCAATACCAGCCTTACAATTGTCCCCTGATACAGCATTGTTAGAAGCTAGATGGGACAAAGATTCTGCTGGCAAATGGATACCATATCCAGAATTTCCTTTACCAGGAGGTAGTATACCCACATGGAATAATGGTTTAGATACGAAGCAACAAATGAGCAACATGGCTACAGACTTAGTCACTTTTTCTCCCAGAGAATCTCAGGCAGACACTGACAATGATGGCACATTAGGGAGTGAGCCCATACAAGTAAATACCGAGGATCCCCGAACTACCAGGGATATCCCTGCCAAAGAACCGGCTAATCCTATAGCCCAAAACCAGTCTTATGCAAGTTTATTTTGGAAACCCATAGAATTAGCCAAAAGGAGAAATGCTGTTCAACTTAGATATTTTGGGGGAATGGAGAATACACCTGACTGCTTTTATGAGGGGAAGGTCTTGATTAAACAATCTTTAGGATTTACCCCATCAGATGTATATGTATTAATACGTGCCCTAGGGGAATCCTCATTTGATATTATCTTTAGAACCCCAGAACTGCTTGAACATTTCTGGAGTAAATTCATGCTTCTTAAAACAAATCCATTGTGGACCCCTTTACAAGCTATTCCCTTGACCATACAACCCACTAAAACAATAAGAATGTTATCCAGGAATGAAGGGGTTAATATTACTGACACGGTATACTGGTTGGAAAAATCTTTTACTTTGCAAGGGACCCCGGAACCCATCTTGGATGAAGAAGGCTTTTGGAATGGAGGGTGGAGGTTTAAAGTACATATGAAGATGCATATCTCATTTACTTGGGGGGTTCATGAAAGGTTTAATACCTTTAATTACATATTGCAATGATTGGTATGAATGATGGTGTATTAGAACTCTTTTACTTATATCTTCTTCTAACTTGTTATCTTTCTTCCGGGGTTTAATTCCTATGTGTTTTTATTCTGATTCCTTAGATGGTTTCCGTACATGTTTGTTATAGAAACATAGACGTTGATGGCAGATAAGGACCGTAAGGCCCATCCAGTCTGCCCATTTATTTTCCTACCTTATGAATGTGCCATCAGCCTTTGCTCTGTCAAAGGCATGTCTAGTCATACTTAACTGTATTGCTCCCTTAAGCCTATCCCATGCCTGTTTGAAGCTCTGCACTGTATTCCTCCCCACCACTTCCTGAGGTAGGCAATTCCATGCATCCACCACCCTTTTTGTGAAAAAGAACTTCCTCACATCACCCCTTAATCGGCCTCCCTCTAATCTCATGCCGTGCCTCTTGTCCTGCTATTTTTCTTATATTGAAACATGTTAGACTCTTTCAACTTGTTAATGCCCTCAAAGGTGTTTGAATGTTTCAATCATGTCGCCTCTCTCCCTCCTTTGCTCTAGAGTATACATATTGAGTTCCGTTAATCTGTCCTCATATGTTTTCTGATGCAGTCCCTGCACAATTTTGGTTGCTCTTCACAGGACTGCCTCAATTTGCTTAATGTCCTTGTGAAGGTGTGGCCTCCAGTACTCCAGATGGGGCCTAGCCAGTGTCTTGTAAAGAAGGATTATTACCTCCCTCTTATGACTTGTGATACCCCTACTAATACACCCCAGCATCCCCCTAGACTTACCTACTGCTTTAGTGGTCTGCTTGGATGATTTCAGGTCATCTGTGATGTTGATGTCCTATTCTGTTTCTTCCCTTGTGACTGCCAGCAACTCCCCTCCCAGCCTATAGGTGGCTTCTGGGTTTCTCTTCCCTAAGCATATGACCTTGCACTTCTTTGTGTTAAACCCCAGTTGCCACTCTTGCAACACTGTATTTCTTGGTGGTCCTTGACAAGTAGTTTTTTTTTTTTTTTAATTTGGCACTTATACTTACAATTGATATTATCATGTATAGCAACCTGTTACAACACTGAAAGCCTTACAGTTAATGTAATATATTAACTGGTTGAGAGTATAGTTGGGAAACTGTCTCAAGCTAAGTTCTACCTTACATTATGTGTGAAACATTTGCTCACTTTGAGTAAACTTTATTTTAAACCCTCTGTATGCCATATATATATATATTATGGTAGCACGGTAGTGCTACCATAGTTAGGGTTGAGGAGCCATTTCTATGTTAAACCCCAAAAATTTGCACCTTAATAACTTTGCAACTACTTGATGGATTTGCCTGTAATTTGGAATACACGATCAAGAACCACAGGCCTTGGGATCTGCCAAGTTTCGTAATGGTCAGATATACGGCTTTGGAGTTATTAAGTGTGATCTGCGCTCACATTTACGCTTTTTCTGGAATTCTATGGTCGCGCCTACAGGTCGTACGGTTTGCGCGACCAGCCCAAAACCTTCTGGGAACATGTGGCCGGGGTCCCCAATGTGCCTTTCAAAGATTTCGTGAAAAATATTAAACTGTTCAAAGTTATGGCAGTCCGAACTTCTGTTTTTTCCCATACGATAACATTACGCGTCGCCTGACTTTGAGGGCCTGTATCTCGAAAACGGTGTGAGATACAGAGTTTTGTTGAAAAATTTTAGCCCCCCCCAATGAGAGCTACACATGTAACTAGCCAGGAAAGTGATAATACATATGACTTTTAAATTTTTTTTCTATGTCGTACGGTTACTGAGATATAAGCAATTTACTATTACAACTACTGATTTTTGTGTTCAAAGAGTCATTATTTTGCATACATTCTTTCTACTCACTGTCTTTCTCTATACAGCTTTTGGGGAAAACCAGCCTGTGCGCTTACATTACTCTTACTATTACCATTTCTGCTTGTGGTTCCGTTACCGCGTTTCACTTACGTTCATGTTTACGCCACCATAATGCGTTACCCTTTAGCGTTTTCATTTGTGGTTAGCGTTTCCGTTGTTTTAACATTTCTGTCTACAGTACTGTTCCTCTTTCTGTTTGCTTTGTGTCATCATGCGATTACGATTTGCGTTGCGGGCACAATGTTACAATGTGACAAGACATCACCCCGTGCTCCGCCCGCTGCATTACATTCACTATTTCTCATTATCATTCTCAAAAGAAGACAAATTAGAGGCAAAAACTCAGTTTAATGCATCAGTTAGGGTTGTTCCACAGCGACAAAGCGAGAAATTCGATGTTAGAGTTGAAACCCCTTTACACCCCTTCAGCCCACCCCCCCAACTGAAATCAGGGTGTGCATTGGGGTCATCGGTCCTAAAAGTCACCCCATTCTCCTATTCCTCAGCTTCTTTCCACATGTGATGGGGTGACACTTAGGGTCGATGACCCCAATGCGCAACCCGATTCCAGTTGGGGGTGGGCTGGAGGGGTGCAAAGGGGGTTTCAACCCTAACATTGAATATATTATGGTAGCATGGTAGTGCTACCATAGTTAGGGTTGAGGAGCCATTTCTATGTTAAACCCCAAAAGTTTGCACCTTAATAAGTTTGCAACCATTTGATGGATTTGCCTGAAATTTGGAATACATGACCAAGATCCATAGGCCTTGGCATCTGCCAAGTTTTGTACCAGTCAGATACACAGCTGCAGAGTTATTAAGTGTGATTTGCGTGCACATTTACGCTTTTCTGGAATTCTACGGTCGTTCGTACAGGTCACACGGTTTGCACGACAGACCCAAAATCTTCAGGGAACATGCAGCTGGGGTCCCTGATGTGCCTTTCAAAGATTTCATGAAAAAATATTAAACGGTTTAAAAGTTATTCAAAAAACAATTTCCCATTATAAGTCAATGGGAAAAGTTAACAAAAAGTTTGACAGTGTTGCAAATGCACTTTTTATTGTTGCAAATGGCCCTGTTACTGTCGCAAATCCACCATCTTGTTTTCAGTTAGTGATCAGAAAAATGCTTAGCATTTAAAATTGAGACGCTCTAGCAACCTAATTCTTCTTGTATTCACCTAGTCGGGCCCTGAGGATGCTAGCCATGTCTTTATTTTGGGGTAAAGCACCCCAGAAATATGTTTTTCAGATTTCTGGAAAAAGTAATTTCACAAAGTAGTGTCACACTCACGAAAGTGTCGCAAATTTTTTGCGAAAGCTTTCGCAAATTGCGACACTACTTTGCAACACTATGCCCAAAATAACAGTAATTCTTTGGCACTCCGCTGCAAAAGAACGGTTGGGAGTTTTGAGCTGAAATTTGGAGGTAAAGCAGATGACATCTCACAGATATGCCTTTCAGTGTTGGATTGAACAAATATTACATGGCGGCAAAGTTACAGCACTCCAAAGTTGACATTTTTTCCCATAGGATAACATTACGGCACCCGACGCATTACAGGAATCCTTTGGCACCCTGCTGCAAAATAACGGTCTGGTCTTTTTTCCTGAAATTTGGAGGGAAGACAGCCAACAGCCCACAAATGTGCCTTTCAGTGGTTTGGTGAAAAAATATTACAGGGAGGCAAAGTTATGGCACTCCGAACATCTCTTTTTTTCCCATAGGATAACATTGTGGCATTCGGCGCGCATTTCAGGGCCCGTATCTCGGAAACGGTGTGAGATACAGACTTTTCGTCAGAAAAACACTTTAAAATTAGCCAGGACAGTTGTAAATCATACAACTTTTACATTTTTTTTCTATGTCGTATGGTTCCTGAGATATAACCTATTTAGTATTCCAAGTTCTCATTTTCTGCTCCGATACTCATTATTATGCATACATTATTTGTACTCATTGTCTTTCTCTATGCAGGTTTTGGGGAAAACCAGCCTGTGCGCTCACATTACTGTTACTGTTGCCCTTTCCGCTTATGGTTCCGCATTGTTTCACTTCCTACCGCTTACATCTGCGCCACCATAAAGTATCCTCATGCTTTTCATTTGCGCTTTTATGCTTCTGTTATTTTTGCCATTGTGTCTACAGTACTGTTTCTCTTCTGTTTCACTTTGCATCACCATGCCCTTTGACATTTCCATTTGCAGGGACCATGTTACTATGTGACAACACATCACGTGGCAGACCGTTTCCGTCTACACCACCGTGTGCGTTACCCTTTCTGTTCTCATTCATGCTTGTGTTACCATGTGCACCACTGTTAGCGCTTCTGTTTGTGTTGCTGTTCCTGTTACTATGCCACAAGACATCATGTGGCGTGAGGGCCTGCATTACATTCAGTATTTCTCGTTATCATTCTCAAAAAGAAGGGAAATTAGAGGCCAAAAACTCCATTTAATGCATTAGTTAGGGTTGTTCCACAGTGACAAAAGTGAGGAAATTTGCTGTTAGGGTTGAAAACCCTAACTCCGAATTCACCCCCCCAGCACCACACACACAAGACACACACACATGCAAGTATGGGGAGGACCAAGTCAACATAACCAATGACAGACATCCAGCAGCAGGTGACAGAAATAACAAACAATTGTCTAAATGTACTACGAGACATACCCACCCACCTGACCAGGTACTGCATGCTCAGTGGAGATCAACAGCAAAACTGAGGCCATGTACACCAAATGTACACATTCCTGATTGCAGCTGCACACAACTTACCACACTTAGTAGTTGCATGGCCTTACCTAATGATGCCCCACACCACACCACAACTGGTACTGTGCCGTTAGTCAATATAAATGCTAAAGGTGCATGATCACAGTTGTAGAAAGGTTTTAACACTAGTGAGTATACATTAATTAAGAGAAGTATGTAAATTAACTACAAGACACTAGCATGCTCAAGATAAAAGTAGTGTTATATTTAGTATGTGATTTTCATAGTAGTACATTTACTGCAACTGTTTACTGAAGATAGAGAGGCTGATGTAAACGTATGGAAAAGCATTGCCTGTTCAATGCTGTGAAATTTGTACTGCCAGTATCAGATTCATTCTTACTGATGAAGCTGTACTGCTAATGTACATACATAGACCTTCAGTGTGTTTCAATACTAAAGATGCAGTAAGTATTCTTTGTAAGAAACAGTGTAATTGCATGGATCAGCCAAGCAACTTCTAAATATCATAGGACTACTGAGCCAACAATGACGTACCTGTATCGGAGATGTCTATAGGATAGATTTTCCTGTAGGCACTTACTGAGTATGGTGTACCTGATAAAGACAATCCCATTGCATCTGTGATGACTAACTTATTCAAACAGTGATACATTTACTGTTGTTGCAATGAGTGATCTATGCTACTTATGGACACAGTGTAATTTTTTTTAACAGTTTTTTCATACTCAGGCTGTATACGTAGTGTTTGGGTTTGCCACAGTTCTGTCACTGATGCTATCAAAGTGATAACTATGTCAATTGTGGTACAACAGCAATCAAGTAGGTATAGTGTAGAACAGAATGTCTTTTAGTATTGATTTAACTCACAATGGGATAAGTGTACTAGGACGGCAAGGGTTATTCTCTATCACTGACTCTGTCAGCTATAATCACACTAAGGTTTCGATGACTGTAATGATCAAGTTACACTGTTCATCTTCATGAGTTCATATTCACAGCCATTCTCCAGTAAGTAGACAGAGTATGGTGTAACTGGGTGTGACACTGTGTTGCAAAACTCCTGCAGTGCTAGCAGAGGGAGAGTATCTAGTCATAAAGACAATTAAGCAATAAGGCACGACCAATGGTTATGTTAAATGGTCTGTTAATCACCATGTAGGGGTTTAATGTTGAATGAGGCGTAGCCAAGTGCCACATGTCGCTAGACAGTGATAAACTGACCATTAACATAATACCTGGGAGTGGCTTATTGCTATCATAATAAAACTGTTTTTTTTAAACAACATTAAAGCATGTTCATCATATGGTTAGGCTCTACATGTATGTTAATAAAAACTAAACATAAGGCTGTTACAATGTTTACAGTCAATTAGAAAGCTGCATTTCTCAAACCCTTGTTATAATCAAAGATATTATACCTGTACAATTCCTTGGTTTTGCTCAACTCTATTGCTCAGGTGGCCCATCACATGTGGTGTCGTCTGGTGTGGGGCATCAGTAGGTAAGGCCATGCAGCTACTAAGTGTGGTACGTTGTGTGCAGCTGCAATCAGGGATGTGTACGTTTGGTGTACATGGCCTCAGTTTTGCTGTTGATCTCCACTGAGCATGCAGTACCTGGTCAGGTGGGTGGGGATGTCTCAGAGTACATTTAGACAATTGTTTGTTATTTCTGTCACCTGCTGCTGGATGTCTGTCATTAGTTGTGTTGACTTGGTCCTCCCCCACACTTGCATGTGTGTGTGTGTGTGTATGTCTCTGTGTGTGTGTGTGGTGCTGGGGGGGTGAATTCGGAGTTAGGGTTTTCAACCCTAACAGTGAATTTCCTCACTTTTGTCACCGTGGAACAACCCTAACTAATGCATTAAATGGATTTTTTTGCCTCTAATATACACATATATAGTTTATGTTTTTTTTTTTTATTCTGGGAGCTTGATTTGAACTTGCAATTATGTTTCATTGTAGCATGTATTATAATCCACAGGTTTGCCTTTCATTGACTGTGTTCTTTAACACACAAGCCACTTGCAATTAAAGTTGTAAGCTCCTCATCTTACATGTAATTAGGGAGAATAGTATACTACAGTTTTGTTTTTATTAGACTGTTTTCTTAAAAGATACTGATACATTTTAAAATGTATGTGAGGAGAACTCTCTGCTTGTTGTTATCTTCTGATAACCTTTGACCTTCAATGGCTTTTCAGCTGAAGGCATATTTGTGATAATTAGCCTCTCTGATGTAATCTTCTTTGATGTTTCGAATGAGTATGTTAAACCAATGAGAATTATTTCTGTGTTTTATGCATTATCCAGATGTTAATAGTATGGGATTTTCTAAATAACTGTCATAAAGCTTCTGAAGAGGGTCTTGGTTGGTCTGAAAACTATAGCACTTTGTTCTTTTGTTGTAACATCTATGTTGGTCCAATAAAAGGTATCAAACCATTTGCTTTTGGATCTTTTCAAACTAGGACCAATATTGCAACTACACTGTTTGTTATACAGCATTTCTTGTTCACTTCTAGAAATGTTCTGTTAGGAGGGGATTTTAACTGTAGTAGATTTTGTGTAGCTCGAGGATTGAAAACATCCAAAATGTATTGTGATGACACTTTTCTTAACTACATGATTACACAAACTAATTTAATAGATGTTTATTCACAAAAATATGTAAAAGCCCCTCACACATACTTTAGAGGAAATCTTTCAACTAGAATTGATTACTGGTTCATTTCAAATTCATTGCCAGTTTCAGTAGCCACAGTTGAACTAGTCCCTCCCTGAGACCATGGTCTTTTAAAACTATCCATCTCAGAGTTTGAGGAATTTAGAAAAGGCCCAGGTTACTGGTGGATGAATATGCAATTATTAGACAATAAAGAAATATTACAGGGTATTATTTCACTTTTACAGGCAAGGAAATCAGTACAGTTTCTATATGATACATTAGCTGAGTGTGGGAAGAAAGTAAAAATTATATAAGGGAATATTTTCAAGAGGCAAGAAGAATAAACAGAAGGATGAAACAAAATACATACAACAAAAAAAACAAAAGGGGTTATACAACTGAATCTCTTTACAAACAGAAACACAGGTGACTATACTGAACAAATTCAACAAATACAAAAAGAAATGGCTGATATACAGTACAATAGAATAAAATCTTTGGAAACTGAACAACAGGTTGAAAACCAAGGCACACAAGCACACACAAACCCTTTAGAATGTTGTACCTCTTTAAGAGAAGCTAGGAAATTGGACAGTAAAAACACAATCTGGACAAACAGTATATAGACAACAACAAATAATGGTAGAAGTTGAATCATATGTAAAAAAAATGCTCCAGAAAATGGATTTGGAAGAAGATAAGATGGTAGAATGGTTAGATCAGTGTAACATAGACAAAATCCCTGATGAAATAAAAAATAGTTTGGCTACCCCATAACAAAACAAGACATAGAGTCAGTTATAGCTTCATTAAAACAGGGAGTTGCCACAGGAAAAGATGGCTTACCAAATTAGCTATGCAAACATATATCAGAGGAACTAGTGGAGATGTTTAATAATTGTTTATCTTTGAAAAAACTCCCCTTCAGTATGAACTAGAGACTTATTATATTTTTATATAAATCACGAGACAGAGATATCCTCACGAATTGGAGACCGATATCTCTATTAAATTCTGACTTCAAGATTTTAATGAAAGTCCTAGGAAACAGAATGTCAAGTGTTTTAGATATGGTTATTCATCCTTCACAGTTCTGTAGTATACCAGATAGGACATTTTCAGATAGCCTCATTTCTATAAGGGAGATGATGGGAAAAGGTAATGAAGGAGAACTGTCTGTATTTCTCCTTAGCGTAGAACAAAATAATGCTTTTGATAGAGTTTCTTACGAATACCTTTGGTATTGCCTTCAGCGATATAATTTTCCTGATCAAAGCATAAAATGGATCAAGACTTGTTATAGCCAGTCAGTGGTAATGCCATATATTAATGGATGGAGTTGGTCAGAATGTAAGAGACAAAGAGGAGTGAGGCAGGGCTGCCCACTTGGCCCCTTATTGTACATTCTAATAATAGATCCACTGTTTTATAAAATAAATCAAGTAGATGACATTTCCAGCCTAGCCTTCTCATCAGATTGTCCAGAAATAAGAATCCTGGCTTACACAGATGATATCAGTATTACATTGGCCGGTATTCCTTCCTGCCTCAAGGTAGAAAAAGAATTGCAGAAGTATACTAACTCTGAAGGAGCTGAAATCAATTATCAGAAAAGCAAATGTATACTTATTTGGCAGATTGACATGTCAGTCTCAACTATAATGTGGATTCTGGTGGTAAATGACCCCTCCAAATTTTAAGTATTTATTTTGAAAAAGGGGACATGGGATTTTAAAATCGGGACTGCTTACTTAAACAAATACAATATAATATAAATGCTTGGAGTAGATGGCATATGTCCAAAAAGAAAAGCAAATGAGGAAAAGCATAAATTTACAAAAATATCAAACCTTTGTAAAAAAAAATGATTAGAAGTGCAAAGAAAAATGTTGAACTAAAACTAGCAACTGATACCAAGGATAATAAAAATAAATGTTATAATTATGTTGGATCATTGAGAGGTAATCAAGCTACTATTGGCCTCTTAATTAAAGAAAATAAAATGATTCTTAAAGAATCTGAAATGGCTCAAGAATTTTATGAGTATTTTCTAAACACTTTTAAAAGTAAAGCTATTATACATTTAGATATTCCTAGTGATAAGGATAATGTCTTAGTTATTAGTACTGAAGAAGTTAAAAGGACAGTCGAATCCATTAAGGCTAATTCATCAGCAGATCCAGATGGAATTCCAACTAAATTTATTAAGGAATTAACCTTTGAACTGGTAGACCTACTTACCTTTTTATTTAATGTATCTCTTAATGAAGGCTATGCCTTACGAGATTGGACTTTAGATAATGTGGTTCCTATACATAAAGGGGAAATAAACAACTAGCTAGTAATTATAGACCAATTAGCTTAACATCATGTATAGGAAAACTAATGGAGAGACTACTAAAAGAGAAAATGTTAGACCACCTGAAAAATATATATTTTAGTGATTTAACTCAGTATGATTTCATGCAAGATAGATCATGCCAACTTAACATGGTAAATTTCTTTGAACCAGTGAGTGTAGCCCTTGATCAGGGCCTCCCGGTGGACATTATCTTTTTAGATTTTGAAAAGGCCTTTGATTCTGTGCCTCATGGAACATTGATTAAATAACTGGTTAAATATGATTTTCATATTAATATAGTCAATTGGATACATTCTTGGCTTAATAATACAAAAAACAAAGTGTTTGTATCAAAGGTCATTTTTTCTGATTGGGGAGAAATAAGCAGTGGAATTCCACAAGGCTCTGTGCTTGGCCCCTTGTTATTTAATTTACTAATTGCAAATATGCAAACATCAAAAGATGTTTGGTTACATAAATATGTGGATGACAGTAAACTTGGTAGTATTGTCAATAACTCGGTGTCAGTTAGTATATTACAGGCAAATCTTGATAATCTAGTTAAATGGTCAATTGAGAATAAAATGACTCAATCCAAAAAAGTGTAAAGTAATGCATTTAGGGAAAAAACTATGATTGCGTCCTATAGGATAAATAGTCATACTTTAGAATCAATTACTTCAGAAAAAGATCTAGGAATTATAATAACACAAGATTTAAAATTTACCACTCTCAATAATAATATTCTAAAAAAATGTCATGGTACTATATCTTGCATTCTTAAACATATTAAGAGTAGGGAAGCTGAAGTAGTAATCCCTTTATATTCCAGCTTGGTAATATCACCAATTGATTATTGTGCCCCCTTCTGCACACCAACATCTGTGGGAGGAATCAGCTCTGTAGAAAAAAATTCAAAGGAGAATTACAAAACAAATTATAGGTTTAACAGGATATGATTATTCTACAAGGCTAAAATCCTTGTGTTTCTTCTCATTATAATGTGCATTTATACATAGATACATAGACAGTGTCGGCAGATAAGGGCCTATGGCCCACCCAGTCTGCCCATTTAAGTTTGTAAGTTCAGTTTATGTTTTCCAGGAAGTCTGTTGCCCCTTACCCCTGACCTCCAGAATTTCTTTATGTCTATCCCATGCATTCTTAAATCCCGTGATTGTTTCAGCCCCACCACTTCCTCTGGCAGGGTGTTCCACTTGTCCACCACCCGCTCTGTGAAGAAATTCTTCCTCACGTTTCCTCTGAATCGTCCTCCTCCAACTTCATCCCATGCCCTCTAGTCCTGGAACATCTTTTTGCTTAAAAATAGTGTTTTCCTGCACCCTGTTCCTCCCTGTAAGATACTTGTATGTCTCTATCATATCCTCTCTCCCTCCTCTCCTCCAGGGAGTACATGTTCAGTGCCTTCAACCTGTCCTCATAGGACTTGTGATGCAATCCATGCACCATCTTTGTTGCCCTCCTCTGAACCTTCTCTACCCTGTCTATGTCCTTACGTGGTATGGTCTCCAGAACTGTACACCGTGCTCCAGGTGGGGCCTCACCAGTGTCTTGTACAGTGGAATTATGACCTCCCTTTCCTGCTGGTGATGCCCTGCCTATGCATCCCAGCATCCTATTTGCTTTACCTGCTGCCTTGTCCACTGTTTCCTGCCTTGAGGTCATCAGAGATGATAACTCCAAGATCCCTTTCCTGCTTGGTGCATGCTATATCCTCACCCCCAACTGATATATTGTGCCAGGGTTTTTGTGCCCCATATGCATTATCTTGCACTTCCTTGCATTGAATTTCAACTGCCAAACCCCTGACCATTCTTCAAGTTTCTGCAGGTCCCTTCTCATTCTGTCTACACCCTCTGGTGTGTCTACTCTATTACAGAGCTTTGTGTCATCAGCGAACAGTGAAATTCTGCCTTCTAGGTCCTAGAATTTAGAGGTGATATGTGTCTTGCATATAGATCTATTGAAGACCAGGCCTTATGTGAGTCTCTTTACCTTCAGAGAATTGAAATAGGGTATGAAACAAGATCGTATAACTTGAAGTTTAGAACAGAAATAAATAATACATCTAAGAGAAATAATTGTTTTACTCAGAGAATGCCACCCTTATGGAATTACTTGCCTACAGAAGTGGTCAACAGTAAGGATTTAGAACAATTTAAATTAGAATTGGATAAATATATGGGTGAAAAGAAATGTAATTTTCGCCAATAGGCGATGAGTTCATAATGGGAATTCACCCTGGACTCGTATTGCACCTATGAACCTATATTTATGGTAAGAACCTTTTTATTTCCTTATTCCTTATACATTCACTGACTAGTCCCTCCCCTCAAACATTTAGAGTCTACATTATATAGCTGCTTCTTTAGATGTGTTTGTGGCAGCAGACTCAATCCCATAAAAAAGGGATGTAACCTTTCTCCCCATCTCCCAAGGGCATTTGGACTTGATTAATCCAATTGTCTTCTTTTTTAGTATATTCATTTTTACTAATATAAAGTCTATATTAAAAAAGGAGAAATTTATGGTTCCCATGGGTACCAGACAATATAAGAATTATTTTAGAAGATTGGAGATTACATAAACCAGTTCCTAAACAAAAGCCAATAAGAAACATGCCAGACTATCTATATTTATGTTTTAGTAAGTTTAAAACTTGAAATATTACTAAAGGGATGATATTACAAAATACACATAAATAATTTTACAAGGTAATAGTGACAGGGTACTTTATTGAACAACCAAGATATTCTGTATTGAAACACCAGGAAATACTTCAAATTCATAGAATGTTAGTTAATCTTAGTATGCCTAAAAAGATGTGGGATGTATTATGGCTTTGTGTCCATGGCAAATTAAATGTAAGAGATAATTTAAAATATACAGATAGTAAAGAAATAATTTGTCCATTGACAGACTCATGAAACTTGATACCAGAAACCATGGAACACTTGTTTTTAAAATGTACACATACAGTTAGTTTTTGGACATTATTAAAATCTCTGTGAAATAGTTTTCCCTCTCACCATGTGACCCCAAGCATAATATTTCTAGGTATTATTTCCAATAATTGGAAACAATATGACCCAGGTACCCTTCAACTAATTTTTTTTTGCATAAAATTTCAGACACGGCAGGCAAGGTGTCTTTTTACAATACAACAGAAAGCTACAACACCACAGCAACTTTTTCATTCTATTGAGGCACCAATTAGGGCAATTAGAGGCAGACAATAAAAGATAGTCTAAGCTGAAATTGACACAGTTATGGAGAAATATTCAATGATTACATTTCTAGATACTGGAAAAGGAAACAGATATTCAGTTAAAGCAGAAACTGTATAATGGCAAATTATGTTAAAGTGTAGGTTATGTATTGTTATGTATTGCTGTCTGTATTATAATAAAATTACTTTCTCATTTTGTCTAGTTGGAAATGGAAATACTTTTGTAAATGATTGATGTGTAATGTACAGTTTTGTAAAGTTTCAATAAAAAAATTCCCCTACTCACCAGTAGGGCAGTTGTTGGTCACAACAAGGTGGCCACTCACTGTGCTCTGGTGGAGGAGATGGATGTGCAGGAGGCTGGGGTGCAAGTCTCCTTCTCAGCCTTGTCAAATCAAGAGACTGAAGATAATGGAAAAATTACATTTTCACCTGTGTTAGATTCTAACATCAATATAACAGAGAACATTGAGACTGTGGGAGAAAAGTTTAAAAACCCCACTGGAGCTGGCCCAGTGGTGCTGAGGGTTGAGGCACTGGACACCACACCTCACGCTACGCTAGCAACCCAGGTTCGGGAATGGACTCGGTCACTGGGGGTCAGAGGGGGGAGGGAGGATAGAGAGTCCAAATGGATGCTCTCCTACCTCTGGGGTGGGAAAACCAGGAGTGCTTCTAGCACCTGACACCCCTGAAGCCAGTGGATGCATGGGCTTTCAGGGCACTGGTGGCTCTACTGGAGTCGGGAAGGGGGGCACTGTTCCGTGCATGATTGTTGGCATGTGTCAGCATGTCGGCTAGCCTGGACATAAGCCCTAAGCACAGGCGTCTCAGGGGAATGGGAGAAAAATAGGAGAAAAAATGAAACATCCCGGCCTTATGAGCAGATGACACTAGGTGATGGGATGCCATGGGGATCATCCTAGCGTACAGAGTAGAAGGAGGTATGAGGCCTCCTGTGAAAGCCATGGGAGCCAGGCAAATTACAAAAAAAAGAAAAAAAAACACTGGATTTGGACATTGGCATGAATGTAGAAATAGTGACTGAAAATTCTGCACAGACTGATAATGATGCTGTAAATATTCACGACAACTTACTAAGTGCCTCACTGCAGGATGACCTTAATGATCCATCAGGAATGGAGGAGGATTCTGCCAGAACCAAAGAAACTCTGAGGAAGGCCTTAGAAGAAAAGAAACAATGGCTGCTGCAACAAATTGCAGATGAAGAGAAAAAATTCTGTGTGGCTACTGACATTTTTGTATGCTAGCCCCAAAGAGGAGAAGGCACAGGTAGCAGTGGTCTCAATCTCAGAGACTGCACCCACACAGAGTGTGGCCTTGCAGAATGAAATAGTGTATGGTATTGGAACAAACAAAAAAAAGTGATGGCTTGCCACAGAGGAAAACTTTAGGAGTAACTACAAGGAAAAATAACAAAACAAAAAATGCCAAGAAGCAAAAGAAAAAGCCCAGATAAAGTCTGAATGGTCAGCTGCCTCGGCTCTAAACAACATAGGCTGGATAGCAGATCCAAAGGGTACCTGGAAACTGAAACCTGCGGACCCAGATGTTGCCACGTATGAGGACGTGGAAGTTAACTAAACAGGTAAAATGATCTTTTCACATCACAGAAAAAGTAATGACTGCAGAGATAACACTAATGGGAAAGGGGACAAGGGTGAACATAATAATTAGCAACTTAAAGAAAGAGTTGAAATGGATGATGTACAGTCAAGTGTATCAGGTCATCTAACAAAACCAATGACTGCAGAGACTCTGTTGGCCCAGGTACCTGAAGACAAGGTAAAAGCCATGACTTCAGGAACAGCTACCCTTGTTTCCCAGAACTTCGTTGAACGTTTAGAACAACAAAAATCAAAAGGCTCAGTATTATCTGAATCTACGATAGAAACTGATTTACAGTACCAATTGGTATTGACATTTTTCAAGCTTATGCTCTGGATGTCTGACTTGTTTGAAAATAAGGGTGAACCTGCCCCAAGAAAAAAACGTGGTGCATCCGTTATACAAAGGAGGCCTGGAAAACCCTCTGGACAGAGTCTATATAGGGAAAAGTCTGCTAAAAAAATGTTTATGATTTTATGCATCGGAAGTGTTTGCCTTGATTCCCATGGATGCACATAACTTTGACATTAGATTTAAAACTGTGGAATGCCTGAACTGCTTTTGGTCTAAATACAACACACTAAAAAACACATCATTATGGACACCCTTTCTAGTGGTCCCTATTACCAAGCCAGCTGTCCAAACTTTGACAATTCTGTTAAAAAATAAAAGCGTTCATGTAGCTGACATTTTATTTTAGTTAAAAAAGCATTGTGAAGTTTTGGAACACCCCACCCCAAAAATTGATTCAGAGCAGTTCTGTACTGGTGGTTGAAGAGTGAAATGGAAACTAATCATGTCAAATAATGGAATAATACATCTGCCTAGTTGCTTTTTTTAGGACATGACAGAGGCTCACTGTTTTACCCAGGGCAAATGAAGTCTTCTCACAAATGTGGTTCATGTTTACACCTAAGTAATGCTTGTGACACACCAAGGTGCATGCATTGTTTAGAACTGGGTCATCTAGCTTCAGCATGTGGAAATCTCTTCCAATGCAACCTATGTGAAGAGAGGGGACACTCGCATGTTTGGTGTCCATGGGCATCTCATAATATTGATGAGGGGACATCTCATGAGGCTTTAATTGCACAGCTCAAAAAAAGGGTGTGCTCAGGCTTCAGAGGCTAGGATGCAAGCCATTTTCAATGAGCAGGAAAAAGAGAAAGAAAAAGGAAGAAAAATGCAAAGCAGGTCACTGAGGCAGATACAGGAGAGTACTAGGAATCAGTCACCCCCAAGAAGACAATATTTCAATGCACAAAAGTGAGGAAGAGGAAAACACCACCTCAATGGAGATAGAAGATCCCCTCCTCTTTGCAAATAATAAGGACAGTGAGGGAGAAACGGTTAAAGAGTAGGAGGTTTTGGATATTTCCTCACATGATGGAAAAGAGGGCA
Organism: Neoceratodus forsteri; assembly: GCA_016271365.2. Classification (NCBI taxonomy): domain Eukaryota; kingdom Metazoa; phylum Chordata; order Ceratodontiformes; family Ceratodontidae; genus Neoceratodus; species Neoceratodus forsteri. The sequence continues at coordinate 1,323,355,640 of CM028132.1, forward strand.
CAAAAAACAAGACACCGATACAGGAATAAGAAATAACGCCCCCCCATACCCAATCCACTGGAAACTCCATTTACACCAGTAACATACAAGAAAAGACCAAGAACAAAGGAAGGGAAAAAACAGAGCCTAAGGGGAAAGAAAGGAAAGTTTTGAGAGGCAAAGGTAAACTGATTGCCTCAAACAAATATAAAGTACTAACAGTAGAGAAAACTTGGGGTGACACCGAGGAGGAAGATGAGGATTCAGACTATTCTACCATCTCCTTATCCACAATGGATCATTCTTCAAGGATAGAAGATGGAGGGAGGGGGACACAGCAAAAAAAAATGAAATACTAGGCCTAAATGAAACAACATGATTGTATTCTCAGCTCTACTTTTATACATGGTGTCTTTACAGACATTGCCCTTAATATTATCAGTATAAGAATGGGAACAGATGCCTTACCATCCTTTCCAAAATAGCTACATGCAAGGCAGACATACTATGCATTCAGTACACCAGAATAAAAACATTTTATGAAATAGGGCAAGCCACTAAATTATGGGGAAAGGGTGCCACCTTCTGGTCCCAAGGAACAGATACCTGTGATAGTTTAGAAGTCCTTTTCACAGATAACAATCTTAAGGTGACCAGACTGACAGATTTAGAACTGGGAAGAACAATGATGCTAGACATACAATTTGGTAAAACAAGACTGAGACTTATAAATGCTTATGCCCCGCAGATAAAAAGCCAAAGAACAGAATTATTTAAAAAAGTGTAACCTTACCTGCATACAGCAAAGATGGTAGTATTGGGGGAGAGTTCAATTGTGCTATGCATCAAAAAGATAGGGGATATAAAACTAACAAATTGTATTGTGGTTCAAATGCTTTAAAAGATATATTAACCACTACACAATTACAAGACGCGTATAGAATAAAATTAAATTCTGGGGGGAATATCTATTTTAGAGGTCCACTCTCTAGACAGATTGACTATTTCTTTATTTCTAAGGTTCTGACAGTTAAAAAATACAAACAAATAATATGCCATTTTTAGATCACTAAGGTTCATACTAAGGTGTAGAAGGAGCATAAGAGCCAAAGGCCCATGAGAGCTTCCATACTAATCAATAGTCATAATATCTTGGATATGTTTCCATTAATAAATAAGTATCCAGCTGAGCTTTAAATTCTGTTTTGCTTTTGCTAAAAATAATATTAAGTGGAAGTTTATTCCAGGGACTGATAACCCTCAATGTGAAGAAAAATGTTCTCCTTAGATAATTAAAATATTTACCAATTAATTGGAGAGGGTGACCTCTAGTATCCTATTTGTCCATAGAGATGGAAATTACATGAGGAACTAGCTATGCTAGTAAAATGGGACCTTGGAGATTAAATGTGGCAATGTTAGAGTCAGACATTACAAAAAGAGATTGGGAAAAATTATGTACAGCTTGGTTGTCTGTACAATGCATGTACAACACCTTGTTGGAGTGGTGAGAAGACTCCAAATAACATTTCAGATATTTTTATTTTCAAAAAATGCATGGAAGTAAGCTTTGATTTCATATCTAGAGAATCTGCAGTTACATAAACAATTGCAACCAGTTATTTCCAAAACAGAAATACTGACAATGCACTATAGTAAACAAATAACTTACATTAAAAAAGAAATGTATCAAAAGCAATACAACAGAGCTAAAACATTTTACAACAGGAGGCTAGATTTGGGATGGAGAATAAAAGACAAACATTTGATGCATTCAAAGATTGTCAGAAAAGAATAGAAAAAAAGGTTATCCTACAGCTAGAGGATGAATTAGGACAAATATATACAAACCATAAGGGTATTATGGACATAGTAAATGGTTATATTAAAAAATCATTTGGTTCACCCCCAAAGGTGACTCTACAGCCACAATACCTAAATCAATTACAAATACCAAGTTTAACTAAATTACAACAGGAACAAATGATAGCACCCATTATGGAAGAAGAAGTAAAAGTGGCAATAGGAACCTTAAAAATGATAAAGCACCGGAAAGTGATAGTCTAAGTACAGAATTTTATTAAAAAATAATCACAAATTGACACCAGAGTTAACATGTCTGCATAACGATATTTTGAAAAAGGAAATATTATACAACACCATGACACAGGCAGATCTAATATTTTTATATAAAAAAGGGAAATCCAAAAACTGGAGCCTCATTAGCCTATTAAATATAGACTTTAAAATTTTAAGGAAGGTAATGGAAAAAAGGTGAGCACATATTTCCAACCATTTAATCAGTGCATCACAGACTTACTCCGTATGTAAAAGGGGTATTCAGGATAATTTAATAATTCTTAGAGAACTTTATTCACAGGAATTATGAAAGAATTGAGGAAGGGGTTGTGTTAAGCTTAGATCAGCAAAAAGCATTTGATTCTATATCATATGACTGTATGTTCCTGGTCCTAACCAAATATGGAATACCAACAAGATTCCTACATTGGAGTTAATTAATTTATAAAATGGGTAGGAAAAGTTATCCCTGCTGGTTGGTTAAAACATATCACATGACTGTACGTATATCAGAGTGTGACCACACACCTGCACTTTTACCTCCCTTCAAAACAATTTTGACATTTTATAAGATAGATAAACCCTTCTGAGGTGTGTGGTCGCACTCTGATATATGCACGCCTTGGGTGGTTGACGCACTCGGACTGTGACCTCGTGCATATATCAGAGCGTGACCAAAAACCTCAGAGTGGTTTATCTATTACATATACACTAGCCACTGTAACACCAAGAGTTAATAGATGGGCAGGAGATATAGTGAGGTTAAATAGAGAGGTCAAACAAGGGTGTCCCCTAAGTCCACTGTTGCATGTGTATTGTATTGAATTGACCCCATACTGCAGAGAATTCAACTCTCAGGCCAAATAGATAGGATCCCACTAACAAGCAGAGGTTACCCATCAAAAAATTAGCCTATGTGGATGATATGGTTATTATAGTAGGGAAGAACACAAAAGAAGAAGAAATTCTGGATCAGATGACAGCATATTCTGAAATTTGGGGTCAAAAATTAACATAGACAAAAGTATAGGAGTCAGTTTAGGTAAAGATATCCTAAGCACAAAAAAAAAACACATATGCAACAATAAAACTCATACAAGAACCTGTTCAGATTCTAGGGATGATATTCAGGAAAGGGGAACTAGCCCTAATGAACTGGGAAAGCAAAACTGTAAAAGCAGAAGGGATGGCAGCTAATTGGAAACAAAAACACATTTTGAAAAGAAAATGAGTATTACTTATTAAGAATTTGTTGTTACCAATCTTCCTTTATATTAGCTACTTGTCCCCATCCCCGGTACAATTGGAGACTAGATTGTTCAGTATATTTTCCAGGCACTATGAGGGTGCAGACTGAACCCCATAAAGAGAGAAACCACATATAGACCCATTCAAGAAGGGATATGGGGATGATAAACCCACTAGCATTTTACTGTAGTATTTTTCTGTATTATAAAATACTCACACCAAACACACAGGATCATAAACCTTGGAAAGGAATCATTGAAGAATGCGTTGGTATATGTAAACAGGTTTGGTTAGAAAACAAAAGCAAGGTATTATCCAGAACACAGGTAGCACCAAATTATGTTAGGAACATGTTCCAGAAATTGATAAAATGGAAAGTGCCATATCAAGCAGTTATGAGGAGTTCAAGACAAGGAATATATGACATCATACTGACAGCTTGTGGACAAGGGGAATTAGTTATACCCAACTGTCTCCTGGTTCACATTAAGATAGCATAATCTCTACAGTATTAAGGAACAACAGAATTCCAACATTTGCATGGGATCTGCTATGGCTCAGAATACATGGACACTTAAATGTGACAAATAATAGCAAACTTAATCAGATTATAGAAAGATACTGCCCACAACATAGTTTTACTAAGATAATAGAGACACAAGAGCATTTGTTCTTGGCGTGCACTCATGCACAAGAATTAAGGGGAATGGTAGCTAGGAAATGGAATAACAAATTGTTTCATAACCTTACCTGCTAAGAGTTAATATTTGCAACTACTCTAGTAAATGGTAATTTTTTCATCAAGTCACTCTTCAGGTAATCTTAGTTATGTTAAAATATTATATATGACAGGCATGCTATAAGTGGGTAATTAAGCAACAAGAAGTGTCTTCTGAAGTGATTTTGAAAAATGTATGCATTTCTTGGCAACAGGTTTACGAAGTAGATAAAAAAAGATATCACAGAATGAGTTAAAAAAACTATGGAAATCCTATGAGAGAATACTATCACTATAAAAACAAGCATTTGTCAATGCCGAATGTTTGCATGCTGGCATTGGCATTGGTAGTGTAGGAGTTAGAGAGCTGTATAATAGTAATGGCAGTGAAGAATTGAACTAAAGCCAACCCCACCACCACCCTGCAGATATTGATAGGCATTGGGGTGTGCCTTTGGGTTGTCGGCCATAACGCCCATGCCATTTCTCCACACCCTACCCTGCAGAAACCAACAACTGTCACAGTGTGCCTTGGGGTCTTTGGGCCTCACGCTCATCCCATTCCATAAGGAAATATGGTGAGATGGGTGCAGTATAGGAGAATGGGGTGAACATTTTGGCTGAAGAGTCCAAGGCACACCTCAATGCCTGTTACTGGCTGCAGGGTGTGGGTGGGTGTGGAATGGCATGAGCATTACAGGCAACAATCCCAAGTCACACCCCTGATGCCTGTCAGTCTCTACAGGATGGGGAGTTATGGTTGGAAACCCTAACGCCCTGGTGTTCGTTGATATTTTAACTCCAAATTTTCAACATGGGTTTTATGTGACCCCACCTCATGAACAGTGGCAGTATCAGTTCATTAGCCGGAAGCTGATATTTGCAGTGACTACGCTATTTGGCACCACAGGTACGAAAACACATTTCGAACAGGATGTGAAAAATGACAGCTGTACTGTCCATAGGGAGGTGTAAAAAATGGCAATGTTGATAATCTGGGATGAAAATATAGAAAAAATGGTGAAGTCACAAGTGTGCATAGAAACTGCGCAACGCACACCCGTGATATAATTAGTTTGGGGATTTTTTTACAGCAGATTGTCAACACAGGCATTTTGTGACTTCCACTCATGAATAGAGTTACTGTGATTTTCTTAATCTGTCCCGAACACTGATTTCCATGCATTTCTGTGCCAGAAGTGTGAAAACACATTTTGGCCAGGATGTGACAAATGACAGCTTACGAGGCTACATGGAAACTGTGCAATCCACGCTCGTAACACAGTCATTTGATGAACTTTTGTCACCAAATTTTCAACATAGCCATTTTAAGACCTCTGCTCATGAACAGTAACACTGTGATTTTCTTAATCTTTCCCAAACATTGATTTCACACACCGACCGTGCCATTGTGCATTACATGCTCAAAAACACATTTTGGCAAGATGTGAAAAATGACAGCTGTACTGCTCATAAGGAGGTGTAGAAAAATGGCAATGTTGAAAATCTGATGTGAAAATAGTAAAGATTTTCAAAGTTACAAGCGTGCATAGTAACTGTGCAATGCACGCTCGTAAAACAGTCATTTTTGGGACTTTTTTCATCAGATGTTCAACATAGGGTTTTGGGGGGCCTTCCTCATGAACTGTGACACTGTTGTTTTGTTATTCAGTCCCAAAATGTAGTTCCACTCAATGACCACGAAATCACCTTTCAGGACTGAATAACAAAATGACATTGGCTGAGTTCATGAGGTGGGGTCCCAAGAACCCCATATTGAACATTTGGTACAACAATTCCCAAAAATGGCCAAGATATGCACCAAAGCTGAAAAAAAAAAACATTTATGTCATTATACAGCTTACCAGCATTTCTTCAGTTCGTGATCAGCTTTGAAGAGTGCAGATGTGTTCCTACTCCACTGAAGATCATTGTGCCAGCCTCTGGAGGTGAGTATGGGGTGGAGGTGGGGAGCTGGGATTTGCAGAGGGTGGGTGTAGGTTGGGGGAGGGGCAAGAAAGTCAAGTAGGGCCCATTTTATTTTGCTCTAGGTGTTTTTTTTTTTTTTTATAAAGACGACTTGGGACTTTTGCCACACTGGGGTGGGCTCCCAGCGTGGCACCTGGAAGTTTGTTGGGGGGGCAGTGGAGCCAAAGGGGGATTGCGCACCCCCTTGGGCCAGAGATTTTTGTCATGCTGGGGTGGGCTCCCAGCGTGGCACCTAGAAGTTTGCTTTTGGGGGGGCAGTGGAGTCGACGGGGGATTGGGCACCCCCATAGGTCATACAGTGTGCAGGAGTGGAGGGGAGCACATGAGCATGTTGGGGTTGGCTCCCAGCATTCTACCTAGGTATTCATGGGGGGGACTGGATCCAATGGGGATCAGAAAAGAACTGTCTATGATAACTCAGATGCAGTGCTGATGTGTAGGCAATTTACATATGGCCGATGGCAGTATGCAAATTGCCTACATGTTACCACCACTGATTGTAGGGGTGGTTTTCTCAGAACTGTATGGCACTACATCTGAATGGCTGTCATAGACAGCTTGGACATTCATTGGTGCGGTGTGGCCATGCCTGTAAAAAGGAGCAGGGCATTGGAAGTGGGGGTGGCACACCTATGAAAACTAGTATGGTGGCACTATGTTTCTTGCATATTCATGCAAGCAAACATAAAAAGAAGACTGGAGGAAATATGAAATTGAGTTATGGATCTGGGAAAAAATTAATTGTGGTTTAAAACTGTAATGATATGAAGCTAACTTGTAAATATTGTATATATGGAAAGATTATGGGTTTTTGAATTTTACACCCCTTTTTCCCAAAATAAAATTACCCTACTCTTTTTCAGGAAGTGCCATGGGATCTTTAACTTCCACCTGAACAACCAAAAGGTACCTTGGTTTAATGTCTCATCTGAAAAACGGCACCTCCGAAGTGCAGCATTCTCTCATGATTCCCTACAGTGTCAGTATTGGGATTTATCCCAAGTTCCCAGTGTGGGGCTAGAACCTACAATCTTCTGATCTTCCAGCCTCAAAGGTGAGTTTGCTACCTGCTGAGCCACTGACACTGACAAAAGGGTCACTGCATCGGAGCTCCATGAGTACTGCCATGAGGCATAGGCCTGCGCCAGGGGCTGGATCAGACCTTGGCACCAATCTCTCCAAATAAGGGGGCCATGACTCAATCAACACAGGCACTGGCACATACAGACATGGAGAATATCTACTATGTGTTGAACCACATCCTGAGTGACATGGCAGATCTTAAAGAAATGACAGCAAAAACCAATAAGGATCTTTCTTCACTGGCATCACCAGATATCAGCTGCTGAGCAGCAAGTTAAAGTGCAGAAGGGGGCTCTGTCAGATCAACAAGTACAATTACGAGAACATCACGACCAACTACAGTACCTGCTACACAAAGGAGATGATTTAGAAAACAGAGCCAGATGTAACAATGTCAGAATAACTGGGACCCAGAAGGCTCCGGGGGGGGATATGATAGCCTTTCTTCACTGAGTACTGCCAGGCATTCTACACATAAACAATGGCCTCTGCCCTAGATTGAGTGGGCACACTGGTCCTTGGCCCTTTAACCTCCTCTGGGAGAAAAAACAGGACACATACTCTGTAAATTTTTGTGTTATCCAGTCAAGGAGATGTAATTGAGAATGACCTGTGAATGGGGCAAAATGCACTGGAATGGTCATGGAGTCCTGATGTTTCAAGATTTCTTTCCAGACCTGTCGAATTGTCAAAGGGCATATCCTTCAACTAAACAGCAATTTTACAAACCGAATATCCCCACATCGTTGTTCTATACACATCATCTTAGGACTCACATTAATGGAGAATTCATAACCTTCACATCCCAGATGGAAGCTGAGCACTTCTTAACTGATTTTCGCCATTGAATCCAACCAGTGCCCACCTACCAATACAGTCCCGTCATCCCAGGAGATGGAGATAGCCTCGTCTGACTGTCTACCAAATACCTCACAAGAGAAAGGGGTCTCTGAACAGTCCTCTCCCTGGATGCTAGTTAACAGAGGAAGGCAGAAGAAAAGTAATTAACATCCTGCTTCTCCTGAACCCTTGAGTGAAACAGCTCATTCTAGAAACAGACAGCACCCTATCTTCCATCAGGCACACATAGCTGCTCTATGGGAGATAACCCTATAAAAACCAATAAACATTACAATGCATTAAGGGAATTAATTAATGCAGTGCTAGACCTCTCAAAGTTACCTGGGGATGCTGACACACAGCCTGGTCTGGTAGAAAAAGATGACACGGAGTAGATGCCAAGAAGCAGAGACTGGGTGGAAGTCACAGCTGATCCTACCGAGGAGATCAATCAACATGCCATTTTGCAGCCTGCTCCCAGAGACCCCATCTCAACATGCAATCATCTCCTTGAACTTGTAGCAATGTATGGGGTTTGTACAGTTTGTCAGTGTTTTTTTGCAGTAATAACCTAGGCGATAGAAAGCTACCTTGCCAGACTGCATTCACGCACTTGTGTGCCATGCTCATGCCTGATAGATGTATATAATAATGTCTCTATGTCAGTCTCTATCCACACCTCATTTTCTTGCCACGTAAAAGAATCACATTTTCTCAGTGCATCAAATGTATCTGTATAGTGGGAAGGCAAACAAATTACACATTTCTACAAGAAAAAGTCTATAAAGTGACCTAAATTCTCACCAATGGAGCTGTTGCCTGATCCTACAGTACAAGTCACATTAAACTGTTCCACCGAGTTGGTTTAGCATTGTTTTTTTTACAGTTGGCAATGCATTGGCAACTCATATTGCATTGTTTTTCAGTGCTTAACAAGTTCAAAAGCAATGTTTGTAAAATGTTCTACCAACTCATTTGGATTGCATCAGCAGTTCAGTGGCAATGCAATGCAAGGCAAAACTGAGTTTTAATGCTTAAGAAACAGTTTGTTCAGGGCCTTGTGTTGTATCCAGCAACACTTATGAAGCTCAGTCAAAAGTGCTAAAACAAGTCATTGGAGGAACAGTTTAATGTGACTTGTATTGTATATGTCTTCCGGGGTGGGAGGGTAGTTCAATTTGTGTGTACCTTTGGCAGAATATAAAAGCCAGAAAACACTGGACATTCTTTCTAAACAAATTTGAATTCCTCCTCAGTGATACTCTTGTTTGCAATGGCCCTAGCGAGAATCTGGTACAGTTCCTATTATAGAACTGCATAGGGTTCCACTGCAATACTTCATAGTGCCTCACATAACTTAACAGAGAGTTCACTATGCCTACATATTGTTCCTTATTCATCATAGCGAAGTCACCCCCTTTATCAGCAAGCTTAATCACCAGGTCATTATTCCGTATAAGTTTTCCCAATGCTGACATTTAATTTTTTGCCAAATCAAACCTTTCAGAAGGTGTTGCCTGTGTTAAACATTCCTGAACCTGGTGAATGACAGTTTTCTCATATACAATTACAGATGAATTTGTTGTGAAGGGACAGAATATAGACTTGCCTCTGAATATTGATCTTCCTCGTTATAAAAACTTATTGTTATCATATTGCTTTTTTGAAATTTTGACTGTGTTTCAGCGGCTGAATAGACTGTAGTTTCATCTGTGGTTTATATTAAATTATAATGCTTGATTTGTATCACCTGTTTGTACACCACCTTGAAAATTGAAAGGTGCTTTAAAAATAAAATTTATTATTATTATTATTATCTTGCATTTTCAGTCATGCAGTATGTGTTTGAAAGGTCCTGACTCTCCATATTAATGTGTGATTCACCATCAGTTTCTAAATATGACCTCATGGCATTTTTATCTATTTCATCCAAATCAAGATTCGAAAATCAGCCTCATTAGTGCCTTTAATCACTCCAATTGAAAATCAAGGTCCTCAGCTGAGTACAATTCTTTTTCTTGGGTGTAGCTCAGGAGACCTCCCTTGAGGTTTCTTTTGTAGCACAAACACCTACCCCCACCTGAAAGTAACACTGCACCTTTATTCTGGGTAGTATCTCTCCTTCCCCCAGAGGTTATATCCTAGACCCATTGAAGCTATAAGGGGAAAAGCTTCTGGTTCCTCAATGGTATATCTTCTTCAGACTGGTACTATTTTGTTCATCTTAGTAATACTAATGTCAAGTGTACAGAGTTTTTTTTAATAATTCAGACAACTGATATATTTAAAACTAACTGGGAAATGCAAAGACATAAGTGTACAAGAAATAATCAAATTAATTCTGCTCTCACACTTATCACTGTTTCTCAAACTTTGGAATTGCCCTTTGTAAGCCTTAAAAAGAGGTAATATGTTATATTACATTAGTAACAATTATTAGAACTATAACATGGCAAAAAAGTAAAAGACTGAGGGACTGTGGACTGGTTTTTAAAGTGATGTTGGTGTTTCAGTTTATGTTAAGTGTACTTCATGAATATGGAAAAAGGAAAAAATAACTTTTCCAACTCACTGTATTCTCACAGTAAATATGTAATAGCACTTTAAGACATTCTGTAAATGATATGCACTTTACCATGTGACTTAGGTCTGTGGCTATATAAGCACTTTTTCACTAGATGGCACTATCTTTAACAAAGTGAATGATTTTGTGAAATTCTACAAGAATCTGTTCATTGTCCGTCTCTGACTCCCTGTTCCTATGGTTGTCTCCTGTGGTGGAAATTAAACTCAGATTTTACTTAAAAAGTGAGTCTTGAAGTGTATTTTCAAGTTTTTGTGGTGTGCCATGAGGGTTTAGTTTTTAATGTCAAGTGTGTTTATTAATATGTGATTTGATAAACAGTTACCTATTCTATTACTGTTTGTGACTTTCAGAGTTTTTGTCTTTCTTAACGTATTCAGTGTCTTTACAGAGCACTGGGTTTATGTATCTACAAATTTTGTGATACCAAACACAAACGGTACAGTTGTAGGACAGCAAAAGCTCAAATGTGTAGCAAGCAAGGATCTGAGCAATCCGTGGATAGGGACCATAGTTCTGGGAAATGGGTGACATAGTGGGGCATATAGAGTGAGAGCTGTGCTCCCCCTCTGGGTCTCTGTGGTTTTGTAAAAATAATTTTGTACCACTACTTGTTTTTCTCTTTAATATGGCCAGTTCCACGCTGATAGAAACATAGAAACATAGAATTTGAAGGCAGATAAGGACCGCTTGGCCCACCCAGTCTGCCCATTTCCCTACCTAATGGATAAGCTGCAGATCCTAGTTAACCAGCAGCCTACTTCTTCCTACCTCCACCCCCTAGAATTGCCTTATGACTGTCCCATGCATGCTTGAATTCCACCACTGTTTTTGACTCCACAACCTCCTCCAGAAGGACGTTCCATGCATCCACAACCCTCTCTGTAAAATACTTCTTAAATTACCTCTGAGCTGCCCCCTATCTTCAAATTGTGCCCCCTTGTTCTTGCACACCTCTTTTTTTGAAAGATGCTACCCTCTTGGACTTTGTTGATTCCCTTGAGGTACTTGAAAGTTTGTATCATGTCCCCCCTCTCCCTCCTTTCCTCGAGGCTATACATATTAAGCTACTTAAGTCTCTCTTGATATGTCTTCGGTGCAGACCCTGCACCATTTTAGTTGCCCTCCTCTGGACAGCTTCCATCCTGTCTATGTCTTTGCAGAGATTGGGTCTCCAGAACTGCACGCAGTACTCCAGATGGGGTCTCACCAGCTGTCTGTACAGAGGGATAATAACTTCCTGTTTTCTACTGGTGATGCCTCTCCCTATGCATCCTGGTATCCCCCCAGCCCTCCTTGCTGCCCTCTCACATTGCTTACCTACCTTTAGGTCATCTGATATGACTACCTCCAGTTCCCTTCCCATTTTTTTTGTTGTTATTATCTCACCCCCCATTGTGGACTCTTTCCATGGGTTTTTGTTTCCCAGGTGCATTACCTTGCACTTCTTAGCATTGAATCTAAGCTGCCATACATTTGACCATTCCTCTAACCTTGCCAAGTCCATTCTCATTCTTTCCACCCCACCTTGTGCATCAACTCTGTTGCAGATCTTGCCCAATTTGCCTCGGTCAAGGCACGGGATAGATTACCTTCTATAATCCTAATAGAAGCTAGCAGGGAGTCTAATTGTACCATCTGCATACGTTTCTTTTTAGAGGCCATCTTAATCAATTCTCCCCTCAAGGAGCACTTTAAGGCAGCCCAAATTAGGTCCTTTTTAACCACTGAGCCTTGATTACCTTCCAGGAAACCCTTGATGAAATCTACAATGTGCCTCATTGAAGATTCCTCTTTCAACATCTGACAATTTAATCTCCATTGCGGAGACCGCCTACTCCCCACGGCTAGCTGAAAATCCAGACTGACCAGCGCATGATCAGATATTACTCTGGCAGATATATCCGCCTGTGTTACCCCGGACATTGCGAATGAACTAACTAAGATATAATCTATTCGTGAATATGTCTTGTGTACGGCAGAGAAAAAAGTGTATTGCCGTGCCATATGGTTAATTACACGCCAAACACCGACCAGGGCAGCCTTACTAATGAGATCCTTCAATGCTCTTTGTGCTGGCGATAGGCCTCGCCTCTCCTTACATGATCTATCCAGATCATTTTGAAGAACTAGATTCCAGTCCCCCCCAATACTGTAAGCTTCTCAGGGTTGGACACTACCATATTTAGTAATCTCATAAAAAAAGGCTGGGGAATCGCAATTGGGGCCGTATACTGAGCCCAATAATATCGGGTGTGACTCTAGCAGGCCATGTATTATAATGTATCGACCTTCCGGGTCCCAAATCTCTTCCACCAATTTAAAAGGAGTGCTCCTTGCTATGAGGATAGCTACCCCTCCCCTATTCGTGGATGTCCCTGCCCCAAAAACTTGCCCTACCCATGCCCTTCTAAAGTAATGAAAGTCACTTCTCTTTAGATGCATCCCTTGTAGAAAGACAATTTGTACTCCCAATTGATGCAGGTGCCTTAATATAATTTGTCTCTTAACCCTATCCTTGGCTCCTTTGACATTCCAGCTAATAAACTTATATGAATTACTCATGTTGCCCTACCATTAATCTCAGACACAAGTGCATAAAAAAACAATATATCAATAGATTGTACTACCATTCTCTTTAGGCATTTACAAACCCCCTGACTTAGGAAATACTTGAAGAATCCTGACGATGTGCAGCCTTGGAACCCCTCACTCACTCCCTGGAGCCCAACTGACTCCTTCTGACCTGCAGCCCTTCCACCCCCCAATACCAATATCACCCAACTAAAACCTCCCTGCCCCAATACCACACACATACCCCAGTTCCAAAAAACTGCCCTCCTATATATTCAACACCACGTGATTCACTTCTAAGCAGCCCAAACTACTCAACCCTCCCCCGGAGCCCCCCTCCAATAATCCCTGCAAAAGACTACACTATAACAACAGACAAACCTTGTTGAAGGATCTTAATTCTAACTCTGTAGATGCTCTCCCCAATGGGCTTGAGCTGACCATTACAAATAAAGCATTTTGAATCATCAGCTATCCTCAACTAGTCAGCTTTAATAAGCCAGTACTAAAATTAATAGCCCCCCAAGTAACCACTGGTTCCTATTTGTATAAAAAAAAAAAAGGGGGCGGAAGGAAATCCTTCGTAATTAGGTCCTGTAAACAAGTCCGATGCACATTGCATAACTCGATCCTCAGACTCTATAAAGAGAGACCAGAATAGAGCCCCGCGATTCTCCATTCAGCCACCACAGTCTCAATTAATCAGGTTCCTGGTGCCATCGCTCTTTCGACTGACGATGCCAGCACACCCAGGATGCAACCTCCCCCAAGGGACAGAGCAACTACAACACGTTGCATCATCATAAACAAGTCCAACCTCAGGAAGCAGGCAGGTCCATGCCATCAAGCGATGCGGATCAAATTCGCCTCCTAGACATAAATCCGAGTGACCCAGGACAAGGGGTCTGATTTAAATCAGAGTGCCAGAGATCATGCAGACCATAGTCCATGTAGCGATTAACTACTTAGATCAGCTCCAATACACTCCTAGAGCCTCAGTTGCAGACAGCCCTCTCCAACTCTGCATAACCTAAGACCGCCAGCAGGGGTCTATTATCACATGGCGACAAATCACCTCAAAGTGTCAAAGACAATATTCCTCTGTTACTTCTCACAGATAGGTCTGTCCACGTATCAAAAATTACCTACTGGACCCTCAATTTAGGCTATTATATTACCATTTGCAGTCCCCCTGTTGGAGGATCATCCTTTCGCTAATCATTTGTAGAAGATAACTTTCAGCTCTTGTGTAGCTTGCGCAGGGGATTCGAATGCCAACCATTTGTCCTCGTTCTTTATCATCAATATGGCGGGATACTTGACCCTGAATGGTTTAGAAGCCACCACTAATTTAGACACAATCGGGTGCAACTCTTGTCTTCGAACCCTCACTGAGTGGGGCAAGTCCTGAGTAATACGTATCTTCTTGCCTTCCCATGTCAGCTCGCTTGCTTCCCTCGCCTTAGAAAGGACATGTTGCTTGTCCAGATAGTTCAAGAATTTCAAAATTATTGGCCTGGGTGGTTGGCCCTGGGTAGGTGGCGGGCGCAGCGCTCGGTGGGCTCTCTCAATAACATACCCCCCCCAGGAGGAGCGCCAGCTATTTTACCACAAAATTTCTGCAAGAAAGTAATTATGGCACTCCCTTCATCCTTTTCTGGCAACCCGATAATTATCAAATTATTCCTTCTACTGCGGCCTTCTAAATCCTCCAGCTTGTCTTCTAGCTTCTTCATTCTACGCTTCATATTGGTTAACTCGGTCTCACTCCTTTCTTGTTTCCTCTCCATCAATGTGATCTTAGCCTCCGAATCCCCAACCCTTCTCGACAGTACATCCACTGCGCCTTTAATTTCCTGTAAGTCCTCAGAGATTGACGTGATAGCCATTTGGAGAGGTTGCATGATCTTCAGAAACCTGGTTTCCGACAAGGCAGCTTCTGGTGTGGGCATCTTGGGAATGTTAGTGGCCTGCTGCTTGGCCCACTTTGCGGCCTTTTCTTTCTCCGGTGTCCGTGGAGGGGAGTGTCTCGGGGGCGCCTTCTTCATATAAACTTCCATTAAACTGCCAGACACTAGCGCCGGAGAGAAATCCACAGATACTCCACCTAGTTAGGACAGGTTTTTGTGTGCAAATACCGCTGTATAAAGTTAAAATCAGGAGACTGAGAGCGGAGCACCGGGAGGAGACTGTCTTCGCTCAGGCTGCCATCACGTGATCTCTCTGTTGCAGATTTGTGTCATCTGCAAAGAGACATACTTTTCCTTCCAGTCCCTCTGCAATGTCGCTTATAAAGACATTGAAGAGGACCGGTCCTAATACTGAACCCTGCGGTACCCCACTAGTAACCCCCCCTTTCTTCAGAGTGGACTCCATTTACTATTACTCTCTGTGTCCTATTCTCCAGCCAATTCTTTACCCAGGCTGTCATCTTGGGACCCACTCCCAGGCTAGCTAACTTGTATATTAATCTTTGTGTGGGACTGTGTCAAATGCTTTGCTACAAAGTCTCGGTAGGCCATGCCCCAGCCCCTCCCTGATCTACTACTTTGGTCACCCAGTCAAAGAAATCTATCAGATTTGTCTGGCATGACCTTTCCGCTTGAATCCATGCTGCCTTGGGTCCTGTGCCCTCTGGCCTCTAGATACTCGACAATTCTTTCCTTCAGAAGTGATTCCATCATTTCCCTACCACTGAGGTTAAACTAACAGGTCTGTAGTTTCCTGCTTCTGCCTTGCTCCCACTTTTGTGAAGGGGAATCACATCTGCCCTCCTCCAGTCCTCGGCTACCACCCATCCTCCCATGATTTGTTAAAGAGGGTAGTCAGTGGTTTCACTAGTTCTTCCCTTAGTTCTTTTAGAATTCTGGGATGAATCCCATCAGGCCCCATTGCTTTGTCCACCTTCAGTCTTAAGAGTTCTTTCAGAACCCTTTCTTCTGTAAATGGGCTGGTATCAACTTCTGTATCCAGAGTGTTTCTACTGTTTGTTTTAGGTACCTCCCCCTCTTCCTTTGTAAATACTGAGGAAAAATATTTGTTTAGTAACTCTGCCTTTTCACAGTCACCCTCTGCCCACTCTCCCTTCCCTTTATTAAGCCTCACTATCCCTCCCTTGGTCTTCCTTCGCTCCCTGATGTACCTATAAAAGGTTTTATCCCCCTTCTTAACTGAGTTGGCTGTCTTTTCCTCGGTTTGGGCCTTTGCTGTTCTGACTGCCTTCCCAGCTTCCTTTTGCTTTAACTGATACAGTTCTCTGTCCTGCTCCTTCTTTGATTCCTTGTACTTCCTGAATGCTTTCTTTTTCTCTTGAACCTTCACTGCCACTTCCTTTGAGAACCATAGTGGTTTCTTACATTGTTTTGTTTTGTTTTGTTTATTTGCTTCACACAAAGGCTTGTTACCTCTGTGATGGCAGTTTTTATTATTCCCCATTGTTCTTCCACCCCTCCTGCCCATTTGCTAGTGCATTCCTTAGGCACTCACCCATTTTGGCAAAGTCAGACCTCCTAAAGTCCAGTACTTTTGCCTTTGTGTGGCTTGACTCTTTTGCTGTGTTTATTGTGAACCATACTGTTCGATGGTCGCTAGTTCCCAGATGGCTACCCACTTCTACATCTGTGATCCTCTCTTCATCTCCATTTGAGAGAACCAGGTCTAAGATTGCTCCCTCTCGAGTGGGCTCCAATACTAGTTGTCTAAGGCATGCCCCCTGTAGGGCATCTAGAATAACCCCACTCTTCGAAGTGGCTGCTGAGACTGCACTCTAGTTAACATCTGGCATATTCAGATCACCCATCAGCAATATCTCCCCTTTTTCTGCCATTCTAAGTATACTTTCTATCATTTCCTTGTCCATTTCCTCCCCCTGAGAAGGGTCTGTATCAAACCCTGTGAGGTTGTGGTGCCATTGCACGTCTCAAATTTACTCACAGTGCTTCTTCTCCTCCCTGTTTACCCTTTTGTTCTGTTGCTTTGATTCCTTCCCTTATGTAAAGAGCTACTCCTCCTCCTCTTTTACCCTCCCTGTCCCTCCTGTAGATAGTGTATCCTGGTATGTTTACATCCTAGTCATGGTTTTGTGTGTACCATGTTTCTGTGACTGCCATGATATCCAGATGTTCCTCCTCCATCAAGGCCACTAATCCTGGAAGCTTGTTACTCAGACTATGGGCATTGGTACTCATTGCTCTCCATTTTTTGATGGCTTTACCATCTGTTGCAGCATCCCCCACTGACCTTTCTACCTTGGTCTTTTTCTCATTTAGTACCCTGTTTTGTAGGGAAAGGCTGGGATTTTCATGCTGCTTATCAGTGCCTCCCCCCTTGACTAGTTTAAAAGCTTGCCAATGAAGCATTTAAACCATTTGCTCAAAAGACTTGTTCCCTTCCTGGACAGATGCAGACCATCCTGCCAGTATAGGCTGGTGTCCCTTCAGGTGGAACCCCAGTCCTCAATGAAGCCAAACCCCTGTGCTCCACACCATTTTTTCAACCATTCATTAAACTGCATGGTGTAAAGTACCCTCGCCTCACTCATGCCATTGACAGGCAGCACCTCTGAGAAGGATACCGTGTGTGCTACTTGTCTTAGGCCCCTCCCCAATTCTACAAAGTCCTTCTGCACTGCTCTAATCTCATTCATAACGTTCATGTCCTGGAATGTGAGGGGTTTAAATTCTCCCATCAAAAGAAAGATAGCACTGTCCCATTTAAAACAACAGACATATTCAGCCATCCTCCAAGAAACAAAACTTTAAAAAGCCGAAGCCCCAAAACTGTCCAGGGAATGGGTGGGAAGAGAAGCACATAGCACCTCTGGGAAAGCTAAGCTTGGTGTGTCTATTCTATTTCTCAAGTCTATCAAGAGGAAGCTTATTGGGCAACAAGCAATTACTAATGGGAGGTGGCTGCTGCTTCAACTGTCAACCCTGAGAGGCCCAATCCTATTAGCAATGTGTATGTCCCTAATGAGGATGACCATGACATTTTTAACTATCTATCCCAGAAAATTATGGACATAGCTTTTGATATCTTGACATAACACTGGGTGGTAATTTTAACCTAGTCCTTGAACATTTTATGGCTAGGATAAATGTCAAACTGGAACCCCACATCAAAGCTCTCCACTCCACTCTCCTTACATCAGTTAACTGTCATCTGGAGACCATGTGATCTTTCTAGTAAAGATTTTACCTACTTGTCTAAGGCCCGTTCCATGATTAGTAGACTTGACTACAGGTTCACTTCAGCCAACATAACCTCAATGGTGTTTGATGTAAATGTTGCCCTGTTATGCATTTCGGACCATGCCCTGGTAGGTATAAAGGTTTCCTTTGACCCAGCCAAGAGTAAATCAACAATGTGGAGGTTGGACCCCTTGCTTTTGCAGGACCAAAGTTTCTGGCAATGGTTTAAAAAAGTAGTTGGGAACTTTTAGAAGGATAAGACACCTGGGATATCTTCCCCTTCCATAATATGGGAGATATTCAAAGCCACCATGCAGGGAAAAACTATAAGCTTCACAACACATCAGAGTCATGAGCTGGAAAAGGAGGCCTAGTAGTTAGAAAAATAACTTAAACAAAAAGAGGACATACAGTATATAAAAAAGACCAAGTCAGTTGAATATCACCAATATAACCCTTGAAATTACGTCCATCAAAATCCAGCTTAATACTTTAGCTATCAGGAAAGCTGAGCTACCAATCTGTAGACTCAAGCACAAATATTGGGATAGAAACATAGAAACACTGAAGTTGATGGCAGATAAGGACCGCAAGGCCCATCCAGCCTGCCCGTTTGTTTTTCTACCTTATAATTGTGCCATTGGCCTTTGCTCTGTCAATGGCCTATCTATTCATACTCATCTGTATTGCTCCCTTATCCCTTTCCAATACCTGTTTGAAGCCCTGCACTGTATTCACATCCACCACTTCCTGAGGTAGGCCGTTCTATGCATCCACCACCCTTTCTGTGAAAAAGAACTTCCTCACATTACCACTTAATCGGCCTCCCTCTAATCTCATGCTGTGTCCTCTTGTCCTATTTTTCTTATATTGAAACATGTTAGACTCTTTCACCTTGTTAATGCTCTTAAGGTGATTGAAAGTTTTGATTCTATCACCTCTCTCCCTTCTTTGTTCTAGGGTATACATATTGAGCTCCATTAATCTGTCCTCATATGTTTTCTGATGCAGTCCCTGCACCATTTTAGTTGCCCTTCTCTGGACTGCCTCAATTTGGTTAATGTCCTTGTGAAGGTGTGGCCTCCAGTACTGCACAAAGTACTCCAGCTGGGGCCTATGGTGATCAGGCCAGCAAATTGTTGTCATATCAGTTGTGCAAACAACAAGTGAGAGATATATTGGCCAGCTGAATGATAAGCAAGGGGATAAACACTGCACCCCCAACTCCATAAATTTTACCATGATGGATTTCTATAAAAACCTATGTACGTCCTACACTCATTTTGACAAAAAAATGTTTTCTTTCAGTCCAGATTACATCTCCCTACCATCTCTGCATCATGGGAGGTGGATTTAGATGCCCCAATATCTGGAGTTGAAATTGAACAAGCTATAAAAAGCATGCCCCCCTCATAAGTCACCGGGCACTGATGGCTAGAGATGTAGTGAAGTAAAATTCTGCCTGTGAAATGGATGTGAAGTGGCCACTTCACATTAGTGTCAGGCTACATGAAGTGCCCATTTTAATCCCTCACTTCACCACTTCACATTGTAATTATGACTTTGCATTGTGCACTCCACTTTATTCCGCTTTAAGGCAGAGTGAGAATTCACTGGCAGCCCACACACATCACATGGCTTACACAGTGTAGGTCACATGTTTCAGGCAGGCAGGCAGGAGGATACGGGCAAGAACACTCTCCAATGTGGGCTGACTTACATGTTTTGCATGGGGTGTGACAAATGGCTCTGCTCTGCAAATGGCCAGGGGGTGAGGGTGTGGATGTATGATGAAGAGGGTTGTACAGGTGACAAATCTACAAATGAAGTTCTTTTCCCCATTTTACTTACAGGGGTTGATGTACCACTTGCACTAGATATACTGCATTGACCACCACCACCACCACCACCACTGCTACTCTGACCACCACTTGACAAGGTTTCTAAACCATAATCCTCCGCCTCATCATGCCTGTAGTAATCTTCTGGTGTTAATTCATCACTACTGCAGGCATTCCTACTTGGTCTTACACTCATGGAAGGGGATAACATGCTCAGTAATGTTGATGATGAGGGTGATCGCCCCACTATGGCATTAGCTGCAATCTGGTGCTGGGTCCACAGTGCCATGTGCCTGTTCTTAAAACGTGAATGCTGGCCCCCCATGCCCAGATGACTCCCCTTTTTACCTTGACTCAAACACACATGGCAAAGATGACAGACTGTAACTGACTCATCATTTGCATCTAGGACAAAAAAAATCCCAAACAAGGGATTGTGATCCCCTACTTTTAACATGTCCCAGATGCTGCTTATTGGACTCCATTTTTTTTAACCCCTGAAATGGGGGGAGTGCTTCATGATTTTTCAGGCTGGACACACTTGGACTCCAACTGACCACCGCGACTAGGTATGACTATTACTGGGTCATCATCATTATCATCAACAGGAACCACTAAATTAAAACTTTTTTGAGGAAGGGGAGATTTAACGCCAACAGACCCCGACGCAGCCACCTTGACTTCCTTTTTCTAGGGCTCCCAATAAGGGTCATTGACATCATTATCATATTTATCAAAATCATCCGCATCCACATTTTCAGCTTGGGTGCTGTCATGCGAAGAACATTTTCTGACCACAGCATCATCATCATCATCATCATCACCATCATCCCCCGATATTTTTTACCACACTTTGATTCATTAGATGGAAAAAGCATGACCTCAACAGTGGTGGAAGACATGTTCCTTTGTGAGTAAGCGTTGTCAGGATCAGAATCGTGTTCAACTACCATGGGGATGTTAATTGGGAGTATGACATAATTTACATTGTCAGTCACAGCTTTGGACTCAACTACATTTTTTGAAATGGTTAACTGGTCAGGAGTGGAACTTGAGGCAGCAATACTCATGCCGGCAGAAACTGCACTAACACCACCAGCTGGGACATCATCTCCTCCAACTATGAGAGAAGCTACAGATTGTGCTGTAAAAAACATTGATGGTGGAATCCCGTTACTGACATCAGCTATGCACTTCTGCATACTACCACACCCATTGACAATCTTGCCACTGGCAGCAGTACCATGGCCAGAAACAGCTTTGATTGCACGTCTCTTTGCAGGCACTTTGGGGAATCACCAAGAAAATTCTAAACAAATTTAGATTTCTTAACTTTCAGTCTGGGACAGTGGAGGTGAAGCCAAATAAAACAACTGTGGTTTGCAGATAGAGACTGGGCACTAAACAGATGCAAAAGCACAGACAGATTAAGATTGCACTGTGCAGTCAAAAAGAGATGCAGAGGCAAAGCCACAACAACACCTTAAACAGGGCTTACAAGTCACAGTCCAATATAGAAAAGAACACCTTTTGCCAGTGTGTTGGGGGGGGGGTGCAGTGCACTGCAGTTACAGTCGAAAACCAAGATGCCACAAAGCAGTACAAAATCACGCAGGTGCAGTGGATAGCAGGTTCACACTACTGCAGTTACGCTGTGGCACAATACAATGTGTCTGATTCAATGGCAAGCATTGCACACACACTCACACACACACTACAAGTAATGTGTAGCAAACTGAAAACTTCAGTAATATGACCAAATCTTTTCAACAAATTATGCACTGCTGCACCATAACAATCAGCAAAAAAATGTCAAGAATTACTGAAAATATTACTGTGTGTACATTAACACAGTTATACAAGAAAAATATAACCGAAACAGAAATCTTGCCTTTTTCTTCCAGCTTTAACCTATCTCCACCACAGATATGCCGCTCCCACAAAGCACACTTCAAGTGTCTGTCAGTACACAGACTGAATGTTCTAAATTAAAATTTAAAATTCACACACAAACAATAAACACTTGATGATATGAGCACAGGAGGGTTTCCTACAATCGATGTATTAAATGCTGTGCAAAAAAAAAATTGCTCAGATAAGGCTTTTTTAACAGCTTTTAGAGTATTTGAATCGCAGAGCTCTGACAGGAAACTGTCTCCACCTACCACTACACACACACACACACTACACAGAACTGAGGCTTTACCAAACAATCTAAAGTCCATGTGACCTGCAATCCCATGAATCACTGCAAAATTCTCATTGAAGCTCAATAACAAGGCGAAGGGATGTTAAGTACATTGATTTCTATGTACTTTTCCATTAAAATTGGTGCAGAAGTGGTTGGGGAAGGTGGAGTAATGCAAAGTCATTATTATCAATGGACTTTGTGTTCCTCATTATGATGCAAAGTACTCCACTTCATGTTGCGGAACATGTCACGGATTCCACATTACTCCGCGAAGTGCTTCACAGAGTGAATTTTGGCCACTTTCCCACCTCCACTGATGGCTTCCTGGCAGATTTCTATCAGCTAAGTAGTGACCAGGTCTCAACCCCTTTGTCACACAAGCTATGAGATTCATTCAACTGGCAATCCTTCCCTGACTCTCTTAATGGAGCTATAACTGTAGTGTTTCTAAAAGATGGCAAGGATTCTCTCCAGCCTGCCAGCTAAATGCCCATCTCAATGATTAATGCAGATATGAACATTTTTGCCAAAATCCCATCTGTTAAATGGGAAAAGGCTTGCCTTCCATTATCCACCCTTTCCATGTAGGCTTCATCAATGGAAGGGTTAGCTCTGACCACTTAAATGCCCTCGTTTCTGTGTTTCAGTTGGTGGGTAATCTTCCCACTTCAGTCACTGTGATAACAGTTGATTTTGGGAAGGCTTTTGATTCTATGGCATGGGAATATTTGCATGCTCCATTGAATCACTTTATCATTGGCCTTGTATTTGGTGCTTGGATTCAGACCCTATATAACTGCCATAAGGCCAGTCTCCTGACCAATGGCACCTTATCCAGAACTCTCTCCCTACATAGGTACACTAGACAGGGTTGCCTACTTTCTCCCCTGTTATTTGTCATCGCTATTGAGCATTTGAAAGCTGCCATCAAGTCTCATAAGCCGATTGAAGGGATTAACGTTGGACACTACCAATATCAAACTAAATTATATGCGGGTGACTGCCTAATCCTTACCAGTAACATTCAAACTAGTCTTCCTCCTGTTCTGGAATTATTGGATGAATTTGCAAAGCTCTCTGGGCTGCACATAAACAAAAGTAAAACTGAACTCTTCCCCTTAACAAATCTGCTACGCCTTGATGTGATACATAATTCTGTTCTAGCCTGGGTGCCATCAGGAATTAAATATATAGGTATACAAATTGCCCCAGACCTAAATCATCTAGTAGTAGCAAATTTCAAACCCCAATAGAACTTCTTCAGAAGTAGGTAGATAGGTGGATACATCTTAACCTCTCTTTAACAGGGAAGATAGCATTGTTTAAAGCAACCCTTGCCCCTTGGATGCTTTATCTTTTGGCCCACCTACCAGTAGTAATGCCACTTAAATGGTTCCAAAAATTTGGATGCACTGATGAGAACATTTCTGTGGGGCTCCTCCACCCATAGATATAGTCAAGCAAAGTTATTGGGACACTGGAGCAGAGGAGGATGGAATCTTCTCCATTATTTATATGACTCATATGCATTCTCAGTAGCCAAAATGTGTCAGACACTTGTTACACCCAAATTAGACCCCCCTGCCTGGATAGAAATTGAGAACACTGCCCTGGAAGGGTCATATTCCTTGACATATCTAGGTCTGCCACTCCCTACACAATTTCACCACTGGTTAACTCTGAAAGCTGCTCATGGGGCCTGGAGAAAAATGGGCTTTCTCTCTAATTCCTGTCGATCCTTGGTGGCTTTTACACATTTGTGGAACAACCCTGCCTTACGTATCAAGCAAAAATCGATATTCTGGAAAGAATGTACCACTAAGCTCATCTACAGGTTAGGGGATTTATTAACCCCAGACCAAGGAGCTATTGAATCTTTTGTGGAATTGCAACACAAATATTCACTCGCAAAGTCTGACTTCTGAAGGTTTCTCCAAGTCTAGCATTTATAAGATGAATGATCAAGAGTGGAGTGTACATGTTTAACTTGAAACAGCAAGTGTCAACGGCAGAGTTCCTAGCTTCCTTTCAGAATTGGCTTAAGGTATCAAGAGTTTGGCTGGGGTCATAAAAAAATTACTAAGAGACACAACCCCAAACCCCACTAATTTGGCTAGACAAAAATGGCAGTTAATTAAAGAAACTGCAGACATATATATATGTTCAGAATTTGTATTTGTATACATTACAACATATAGTGTACTCAGCACTCAAAGGATTAAATCTCTCCCTTTCAGATAAGGATTGGACATATTGCTGGAAGCTTGTCCATATAGCCTGTGTGGACCAGCACAGTCTGTTAATACAGAATAAAATACTACAACACTGGTATCACACTCCAGTGCGCTAAAAGCCATAGGGCTTCTAAACCATGACAGGCATTGGAGATGTGATATCCCTGGAGAAGAGCTGTCGCACATTTTATGGAAGCTGTGAGGGTAGTAAGCCATTCTTAAGCAAAGTTATACAGTATAGTTCAAAATCTTAAATCAACAGATACCTATGGCTTCTAATTTG
The DNA here is from genome assembly GCA_016271365.2 of Neoceratodus forsteri. NCBI lineage: Eukaryota > Metazoa > Chordata > Ceratodontiformes > Ceratodontidae > Neoceratodus > Neoceratodus forsteri. The sequence goes on from CM028132.1 coordinate 1,323,380,472, forward strand.
ATATTAATTAGAGCCCCTACTCATATGGCCAGTGATAGAGCCACACTGAGGCAATGGCTTCTTCTGTCCACAGTAGAGGCAAAGTGATTTATCTTACAGAGATGGCATACAACAGAAGTCCTAGCCTCCAGGAAAGGCTGTTAGCAATGGAAAAAATTGGCATCCAATGCTAGTACATTACATCACTTATACAACATTAACCAAAAATTTCAGATAGTATGGGCTCCCTACCTACAATATATTTTAACAGCAATTCAAGACTGCCTTAACCTCCTACAGCAACGACTTCCTTCGATCTCCATGAGTAGGTACATTGACTGTTTTTTCTCTCAAGGATTTCTTGTTTCTCTTTTCCCCCTACAGATCTGTGGCAATCCTAATGCATCAAGTCAATGCTCAGACCTCCACCAATATGTCATACATTGCTGTTTGGCTTTACGGTGCTTCAGGTCTCCAATCTTGTGGATTGCTCTTTTCCCCTTTTACCTGAACTCGCTATTTTTATTCTCTGTTTTATACCTGTTTGTATCATCTGTTAAGGTGCTAGTATATGAAAGAAATTTGCAAATGTTACACTCTAAGGATCAAAATTGTTAGTACATTCCTGCCTGTACCCAAAAAGTTGAAAACATGTTGGTGCATGTATGTCACATACTGTATGTACTCAAAAGAAAGATTAACAGTAAAAAAAAGCAACAGGGTCAAAGTAAATGCACTCAAAAGCACTCAATTCCTTTCAGAATTCAAAAGCATTAATGCAAACTCATAGCAAGAGAAGGTGCAAAGACATATCCACTGGCCACAATGCCCTGGCCTTCGGGTCAAAGATGCTTTTTCAAGGGTGCAGTTACTAGGAGAGAAATTCTGTCATTTTAAACAAGCATATGTTTTCTCTAAAACATTTGGTGGTGACAATTTGGCCTAGGGTACTCATGAACTCAAGATCTAAAAATTCTAGTTTCTCATTGCTTGCAGTAAATGTGAATTTCAAATTGAAGTCATTTTCATTTAGCCAACTAATGAATTAAGGGATCTTGCTTTCATCCTCCTGCCAAACGCATAGTCAATTGTCTATGTAATGATACCAAGATTTTATATATTTGTGGAAGTGGTTAATCTGAATATTGTACATTTGTAACATCACCTAACTGGGTGCCATATTTTCACCCATGGCAGACCCACATATCTGTAAATAATGTCTGACTTCAAGTTCAAAAGCATTATGATTCAAAATAAAACCCAATGCTTCAATTAAAAAATCAATAGGTGTGTCTGCAGCATTATTCTGATTTTTCAAAATGAATCTGCATGCTCATAAGTCATGCTCATGCCTGATAGATGTATATAATAATGTCTCCATGTCAGTGTCTTTCCACACCTCATTTTCTTGCCATGTAAAAGAATCACATTTTCTCAGTGCATCAAAGGCATCTGTATAGTGGGAAGGCAAACAAATTATATATTTCTACAAGAAAAAGTCTACAAAGTGACCTAAATTCTCACCAATGGAGCTGTTGCCTGATCCTACAGTACAAGTCACATTAAACTGTTCCACAGAGTTGGTTTAGCATTGTTTTTTTTACAGTTGGCAATGCATTGGCAACTCATATTGCATTGTTTTTCAGTGCTTAACAAGTTCAAAAGCAATGTCTGTAAAATATTCTAGCAACTCATTTGGATTGTATCAGCAGTCCAGTGACAATGCAATGCAATGCAAAACTGAGTTTTAATGCTTAAGAAACAGTTTTTTCAGGGCCTTGTGTTGGATCCATCAACTCTTATGAAACTCAATCAAAAGTGCTAAAACAACTCATTGGAGGAACAATTTAATGTGACTTGTCCTGTATATGTCTTCGGGGGTGGGAGGGTAGTTCAATTTGTGTGTACCTTTGGCAGAATATAAAAGCCAGAAAACACTGGACATTCTTTGTAAACAAATTTGAATTCCTCCTCAGTGATACTCTTGTTTGCAATGGCCCTAGCGAGAATCTGGTACAGTTCCTATTATAGACCTGCATAGGATTCCACTGCAGTACTTCATAGTGCCTCACATCATTTAACAGAGAGTTCACTATGCCTACATATTGTTCCTTATTCATCATAGCGAAGTCACCCCCTTTATCAGCAAGCTTAATCACCAGGTCATTATTCCGTATAAGTTTTCCCAATGCTGATATTTAATTTTTTGTCAAATCAAACCTTTTAGAAGGTGTTGCCTGTGTTAAGCATTCCTGAACCTGGTGAATGACAGTTTTCTCATATACAATTACAGATGAATTTGTTGTGAAGGGACAGAATATAGACTTGCCTCTGAATATCGATCTCCCTTGTTATAAAAACTTATTGTTATCAAATTGCTTTTTTGGAATTTTGACTGTGTTTCAGTGGCTGAATAGACTGTAGTTTTATCTGTGTTTTATATTAAATTATAATGCTTGATTTGTATTACCTGTTTGTGCAGCGCCTTAAAAATTGAAAGGCACTATAAAAATAAAATTTATTATTATTACGTTCGCTTGTGCACATGCACAAGGAATGTTTTGGGAGAGTAGCACACTTGGAGGTGTGCCTCTCCCACCCGATGTACTGCTCCCTTGAGCAGGCATGGCGCTTCTGCACCAATGGGTGCAGGAGCTCAGTATGACAGCGGTGTTCCTCTGCTTCAAAGGAAAGCACCGCTGCCATACTGAGCACCACTCCCCCTCTTGTCATGAGCTACCTCCTCCCCCACACATGTCACGCCACCCCCCCAAAGCTTTGGTGCCTCGCTGGGAGCCCACCCCAGCGTGGCAAGTGTTGTTTGCCGATGGGGGTGCCCAATCCCCCGTCAGCTCCATGGCCCCCCAAGTCGTCCTGCTGCCATGCACAGGAGCCCACCCCAGTGTGGCAAATGGTGGTTACTTTGCCGGCCGGTGCCCAATCTCCCGTTGGCTCCTCGCCCCCATGCGTGGTTGCCAATGGGGTGCCCAATCCCCATCGGCTCCTCTTCCCCCAGCCATCTTCTGCCATGCAGGAGCCCACCCAACATGACAAATTTCCCACATCGTCTTTTTATTTTCAACCTGTAAAACAAAAGCGGTCCCGCTGTGCGTCTCCAGCCCCTCCCAACCCGCACCCACCCACTGTGCACTCAGCCTCCCACACCCCTCACCCCATACTTATCTCCAGACTCCAGCACGATGATCTTCGGTGGACCAGGAACACGTCTGCACTCTTCAAAGCCGACCGCGACCTGAGGAAATACCAGTAAGCTGTATAATGGGCTACATAGGGGGGGTTTTAACTTTATTGCATATCTCAGTCATTGTTTGGAATTTTTGCACCAAATTTTCAACATGGGGTTTTTGGGACCCCTTCTCATGAATGATGTCACTGTCATGATGTTATTCAGGCCTAAAGGGTGATTTTGCAGGCACTGCGCAGTCACTGCGCGAAATCACCCTTCAGTCTTGAATAATGCCATGACAGTGACATCATTCATGAGAAGGGGTCCCAAAAACACAATGTTGAAAATTTGGTGCAAAAATTCCAAAAAATGACTGTTTTGCGAGCGTGCGTTGCGCAGTTCTACGCAGGCTCGTAAGTTCGCGAATTTTCAATATTTTCACTCCAGATTTTCAACATTGCCATTTTATCACACCTTCTTATGAGTTGTACAGCTGTCATTTTTCACATCTCACCCAAAACATGTTTCTTCCCAGTGACACTGTTCATGAGCAGAGGTCTTAAAATGGCTATGTTGAAAATTTGGTGAAAAAATTCCTAAAAATGACTGTTTTATGAGCGTGCGTTGCGCAGTTCCTATGCACGCTTGTATGTTTGTGAATTTTCAATATTTGCACTCCAGATTTTCAACATTGCCATTTTACCACACCTCCTCATGAGCAGTACAGCTGTCATTTTTCACATCCTGCCCAAAATGTGTTTCTGCCCATGTAGCGCACAATGGCGCAGTCGGTGTGTGAACTCAGTGTATGGGACATATTAAGAAAATCACAGTGACACTGATCATGAGCAGAAGTCTTAAAATGGCTGTGCTGAAAATTTGGTGAAAAAATTCCAAAAAATGACTTTTATGACTCTGCGTTGCGGAGTTCCAACGCACGCTCCTAAGTTTGCAAATGTTCAATATTTTCACTCCAGATATTCAACATTGCCATTTTACCACACCTCCTTATGAGCAGTACAGCTGTCATTTTTCACATCCTGCCCAAAACGTCTTTCCGCCTATGTAGTGCACAATGGCGCAGTCGGTGTGCGAAATCAATGTATGGGACACAGTAAGAAAATCACAGTGACACTCTTCATTAGCAGAGGTTTTAAAATGGCAATGTTGAAAATTTGGTGAACAAAATCCTACAAATGACTGTTTTACGAGCGTGCATTGCACAGTTCCCATGCACGCTCGTAGGTTTGCGAATTTTCAATATTTCCACTTCAGATTTTCAACATTGCCATTTTACCACACTTCCTTATGAGCAGTACAGCTGTCATTTTTCACATCCTGCCCAAAACGTGTTTCCACCTATGTAGCGCACAATGGGGGTAGCAACAAGGTCATGCTGACAATTTATTGTTCAAATACCAGCAATCACACAGGGCATTAGGGTAAAGCACCATACATGCCAAACACCACTGCAAATACCTGCAAGCGAACGTTCGGCATTGACAAATGCTTGTTATTATTATCTTGCATTTTCAGTCATGCAATGTGTGTTTGAAAGGTCCTGACTCTTCATATTAATGTGTGATTCACCATCAGTTTCTAAATATGACCTCATGGCATTTTTACCTATTTCATCCAAATCAAGATTCAAAAATCAGCCTCATTAGTGCCTTTAATCACTCCAATTGAAAATTAAGGTCCTCAGCTGAGTACAGTTCTTTTTTTTGTGTGTAGCTCAGGAGGTCTCCCTTGAGGATTCTTTTGTAACACAAACACTTGCCCCCACCTGAAAGTAACACTGCACCTTTACTCTGGGTAGTATCTCTTCTTCCCCCAGAGGTTACTGTATAACCTAGACCCATTGAAGCTATAAGGGGAAATGCTTCTGGTTCCTCAATGGGATATCTTCTTCAGACTAGTACTATTTTGTTCATCTTAGTAATACTAACGTCAAGTGTACAGAGGTTTTTTTAATAATTCAGACAACTGATATATTTAAAACTAACTGGGAAATGCAAAGACATAAGTGTACAAGAAATAATCAAATTAATTCTGCTCTCACACTTATCACCCTGTTTCTCAAACTTTGGAATTGCCCTTTGTAAGCCTTAAAAAGAGGTAATATGTTATATTATATTAGTAACAATTATTAGAACTATAACATGGCAAAAAAGTAAAAGACTGAGGGACTGTGGACTGGTTTTTAAAGTGTTGTCAGTGTTTCAGTTTATGTTAAGTGTACTTCATGAATATGGAAAAAGAAAAACTAACTTTTTCAACTCACTGTATTCTCACAGTAAATATGTAATAGCACTTTAAGACATTCTGTAAATGATATGCATTTCACCATGTGACTTAGGTCTGTGGCTATATAAGCACTTTTTCACTAGATGGCACTATCTTTGACAAAGTGAATAATTTTGTGTAATGCTACAAGAAGCTGTTCATTGCTCGTCTCTGACTCCCTGTACCTATGGTTGTCTCCTGTGGTGGAAATTAAACTCAGATTTTATTCAAAAAGTGAGTCTTGAAGTGTATTTTCATGGTTGTGTGGTGTGCCATGAGGGTTTAGTTTCTAATGTCAAGTGTGTTTACTAATATGTGATTTGATAAACAATTACCTATTCTATTACTGTTTCTGACTTTAAGAGTTTTTGTCTTTCTTAATGTATTCAGTGCCTTTACAGAGCACTGGGTGTATGTATCTTATTCAAATTTTGTGACACCAAACACAAATGGTACAGTTGTAGGACAGCAAAAGCTCAAATGTGTTGCAAGTAAGGATATGAACAATCCGTGGATAGGGACCATAGTTCTGGGAAATGGGTGTCATAGTGGGACATATAGAGTGAGAGCCGTGCTCCCTCTCTGGGTCGCTGTGGTTCTGTGAAAATAGTTTTGTACCATTACTTGTTGTTCTCTTTAATATGGCTAGCTACACGCTGATAACGTTCATGTCCTGGAATGTGAGGGGTTTAAATTCTCCCATCAAAAGAAAGATAGCATTGTCCCATTTAAAACAACAGACATATACAGCCATCCTCCAAGAAATGAAACTTTAAAAAGGCGAAGCCCCAAAACTGTCCAGAGAATGGGTGGGGAGAGAAGCACATAGCACCTCTGGGAAAGCTAAGTTTGGTGTGTCTATTCTATTTCTCAAGTCTATCAAGAGGAAGCTTATTGGGCAACAAGCAGTTACTAATGGGAGGCGGCTGCTGCTTCAACTATCAACCCCAAAAGGCCCAATCCTATTAGGCAATGTGTATGTCCCTAATGAGGATGACCAGGACATTTTTAACTATCTATCCCAGAAAATTATGGACATAGCTTTCAATATCCCTGACATAACACTGGGTGGTAATTTTAACCTAGTCCTTGAACATTTTATGGCTAGGATAAATGCCAAACTGGAACCCCTCATCAAAGCTCTCCACTCCACTCTCCTTACATCAGTTAACTGACATCTGGAAACCATGTGATCTTTCTAGTAAGGATTTTACCTACTTGTCTAAGACCCATTCCATGGCCAGTAGACTTGACTACTGGTTCCCTTCAGCCAACATAACCTCAACAGTGTTTGATGTAAATGTTGCCCTGTTATGCATTTCGGACCATGCCCTGGTAGGTCTATAGGTTTCCTTTGACCCAGCCAAGTGTAAATCAACAATGTGGAGGTTGGACCCCTTGCTTTTGCAGGACCAAAGTTTCTGACAATGGTTTAAAAAAAGTAGTTGGGTACTTTTTTAAGGATAAGACACCTGGGATATCTTCTCCTTCCATAATATGGGAGGTATTCAAAGCCAAAATGCAGGGAAAAACTATAAGCTTCAAAACACATCAGTGTCATGAGCTGGAAAAGGAGACCTAGTAGTTTGAAAACCAACTTAAACAAAAAGAGGACATACAGTACATAAAAAAGTCCCAAGTCAGTTGAATATCACCAATATAACCCTTGAAATTACGTCCATCCAAATCCAGCTTAATACTTTAGCTATCAGGAAAGCTGAGCAACCAATCTGTAGACTGAAGCACAAATATTGGGATAGAAACATAGAAACATAGAAGTTGATGGCAGATAAGGACCGCAAGGCCCATCCAGCCTGCCCATTTATTTTTCTACCTTATAAATGTGCCATTGGCCTTCGCTCTGTCAATGGCCTATCTATTCATACTCATCTGTATTGCTCCCTTATGCCTATCCAATACCTGTTTGAAACCCTGCACTGAATTCACATCCACCACTTCCGAGGTAGGTCATTCCATGCATCCACCACCCTTTCTGTGAAAAAGAACTTCCTCACATTACCCCTTAATCAGCCTCCCTCTAATCTCATGCTGTGTCCTCTTGTCCTATTTTTCTTATATTGAAACATGTTAGACTCTTCCACCTTGTTAATACCCTTAAGGTGATTGAAAGTTTTGATTCTATCACCTCTCTCCCTCCTTTGCTCTAGGGTATACATATTGAGCTCTATTAATCTGTCCTCATATGTTTTCTGATGCAGTCCCTGCACCATTTTGGTTGCCCTTCTCTGGACTGCCTCAATTTGGTTAATGTCCTCGTGAAGGTGTGGCCTCCAGTACTGAACACAGTACTCCAGCTGGGGCCTATGGTGATAAGGCCTGCAAATTGTTGTCATATCAGTTGTGCAAACAACACGTGAGAGATATATTGGCCAGCTGAATGACAAGCAAGGGGATATACACTGCACCCCCAACTCCATAAATTCTACCATGATGGATTTCTATAAAAACCTATGTACGTCCTACACTCAGTTTGACAAAAAAAAAATTCTTTCAGTCCGGATTACATCTCCCTATCATCTCTGCATCATGGGAGGTGAATTTAGATGCCCCCAAATCTGGAGTTGAAATTGAACAAGCTATAAAAAGCATGCCCCCCCATAAGTCACCAGGCATTGATGGCTAGAGATGCAGTGAAGTAAAATTCCGCCTGTGAAATGGATGTGAAGTGGCCACTTCACATTAGTGTCAGGCTACATGACATGCCCATTTTAATCCCTCACTTCTTCACTTCACATTGTAATTATGACTTTGCATTGTGCACTCCACTTTATTCCACTTTATGGCAGAGTGAGAATTCACTGGCAGTCCACACACATCACATGGCTTACACAGTGTAGGTCACATGTTTCAGGCAGGAAGGAAGGCAGGAGGTTACGGGCAAGAACACTTTCCAACATGGGCTGACTTGCATGTTTTGTATGGGGTGTGACAAATGGCTCTGCTCAGCAAATAGCCAGGGGTGGGGGTATTGATGTATGATAAAGAAGGTTGCACAGGTGACAAATCTACAAATGAAGTTCTTTTCCCCATTTAAATTACAGGGGTTGATGTACCACTTGCACTAGATATACTGCATTGACCACCACCACCACCACCACCACCACTGCTACTCTGACCGCCACTTGACAAGATTTCTAAATCATAATTCTCCCCCTCATCATGCCTGTAGTAATCTTCTGGTGTTATTTCATCACTACTGCAGGCATTCCTACTTGGTCTTACACTCATGGAAGGGAATAACATGCTCAGTAATGTTCATGATAAGGGTGAACGCCCCAGTATGGCATTAAATGCCATCTTGTGCCGGGTCCACAGTGCCATGTGCCTGTTCTTAAAATGTGTATGCTGGCCCCCCATGCCCAGATGACTCCTCTTTTTAACTTGACTCACATACACATGGCAAAGATGGCAGACTGTAACTAACTCATCATTTGCATCTTGGACAAAAAAATCCCAAACAAGGGATTGTGATCCCCTACTTTTAACATGTCCCTGATGCTGCTTATTGGACTCCATTTTTTTAGCCCCTGAAATGGGGGGAGTGCTTCAAGATTTTTCAGGCTGGACACACTTGGACTCCAACTGACCACTGCGACTAGCTATGATTATTACTGGGTCATCATCATTATCATCAACAGGAACCGCTAAATTACAACTTTTTTGAGGAAGGGGGGATTTAACGCCAACAGACCCTGACACAGCCACCTTGACTTTCTTTTTCTAGGGCTCCCAATAAGGGTCATTGTCATCATTATCATATTTATCAAAATCATCTGCATCCACATTTTCAGCTTGGGTGCTGTCATGCGAAGAACATTTTCTGACCACAGCATCATCATCATCATCACCATCATCACCCAATATTTTTTTATCACACTTTGATTCATTAGATGGAAAAGGCATGACCTCAACAGTGCTGGAAGACATGTGCCTTTGTGAGTTAGCGTTGTCAGGATCAGAATCATGTTCAACTACCATGGGGATGTTAATTGGGAGTATGACATCATTTACATTGTCAGTCACAGCTTTAGACTCAACTATATTTTTTGAAATGGTTAACTGGTCAGAAGTGGAACTTGAGGCAGCAAAACTCATGCCGGCAGAAAAGACACTAACACCACCAGCTGGGACATCATCTCCTCCAACTATGAGAGAAGCTACAGATTGTGCTGTAAAAAACATTGATGGTGGAATCCCGTTACTGACATCAGCTATGCACTTCTGCATACTACCACACCCATTGACAATCTTGCCACTGGCAGCAGTACCACGGCCAGAAACAGCTTTGATTGCACGTCACTTTGCAGGCATTTTGGAGAATCACCAAGAAAATTCTAAACAAATGTAGATTTCTGAACTTTCAGTCTGGGACAGTGGAGGTGAAGCCAAATAAAACAACTGTGGCTTGCAGATGGAGACTGGACACTAAACAGATGCAAAAGCACCGACAGATTAATATTGCACTGTGCAGTCAATAAGAGATGCAGAAGCAAAGTCACAACAACACCTTAAACAGTGCTTACAAGTCACAGTCCAATATGGAAAAGAATACCTTTTGCCGGTGTGGGGGGGGGGGGTGCAGTGCACTGCAGTTACTGTCCAAAACCAAGATGCCACAAAGCAGTACAAAATCACACAGGTGCAATGGATAACAGGTTCACACTACTGCAGTTACTCTGTGGCACAATAAAATGTGTCTGATTCAATGGCAAGCATTGCACAAGCACTCACACACACACACTACAAGTAATGTGTAGCAAATTGAAAACTTCAGTAATATGACCACATATTTTCAACAAATTATGCACTGCTGCACCACAACAATCAGCAAAAAAATGTCAAGAATTACTGAAAATATTACTGTGTGTACATTAACACAGTTATACAAGAAAAATATAACCAAAACAGAATGACTGCCTTTTCCTTCCAGCTTTAACCTACCTCCACCACAGATATGCCGCTCCCCCAAAGCACACTTCAAGTGTCTGTCAGTACACAGACTGAATGTTCTAATTTAAAATTTAAAATCCACACACAAACAATAAACACTTGATGATATGAGCACAGGAGGGTTTCCTACAATCGATGTACTAAATGTTGAGCAAAAACAAAATTGATAAAATAAGGCTCTTTTAACAGCTTTTAGAGTATTTGAATCGCAGAGCTCTGACAGGAAACTGTCTCCACCTACCACTACACACACATGCTACACAGAACTGAGGCTGTACCAAACAATCTAAAGCCCATGTGACCTGCAATCCAATGAGTCACTGCAAAATTCTCAATGGAGTTCAATAACAAGGTGAAGAGATGCAAAGTACATTGATTTATATGTACTTTTTCATAAAAATTGGTGCAAAAGTGGTTGGAGAAGGTGGAGTAATGCAAAGTCATTATTATCAATGGACTTTGTGTTCCTCATTGTGATGCAAAGTACTCCACTTCATGTTGTGGATTACTTTACGGATTCCACATTACTCCGCGAAGTGCTTCACAGAGTGATTTTTGACAACTTTGCCCACCTCCACTGATGGCTTCCTGGCAGATTTCTATCAGCTAAGTAGTGACCAGGTCTCAACCCCTTTGTCACAGAAGCTATGAGATTCATTCAACTGGCAGTTCTTCCCTGACTCTCTTAATGAAGCTATAATTATTATGTTTCCAAAAGATGGCAAGGATTCTCTCCAGCCTGCCAGCTACATGCCCATCTCAATGATTAATGCAGATATGAACATTTTTGCCAAAATCCCATCTGCTAAATGGGAAAGGGCTTGCCTTCTATGATCCACCCCTTCCAGGTAGGCTTCATCAATGGAAGGGTTAGCTCTGACCACTTAAATGCCCTCGTTTCTTTGTTTCAGGTGGTGGATAATCTTCCCACTTCAGTCACTGTGACAACAGTTGATTTTGAGAAGGCTTTTGATTCTATGACATGGGAATATTTGCATGCTACAGTGAATCACTTTATCACTGGCCTTGAATTAGTGCTGGGATTCAGACCCTAAATAACTGCCACAAGGCCAGTCTCCTGACCAATGGCACCTTATCCAGAACTGTCTCCCTACATAGGGGCACTAGACAGGGTTGCCAGCTTTCTCCCCTGTTATTTGTCATCGCTATTGAGCATTTGAAAGCTGCCATCAAGTCTCATAAGCTGATTGAAGGGGTTAACGTCGGATGCTCCCAATATCAAACTAAATTATATGCGGGTGACTGCCTAATCCTTACCAGTAACATTCAAACTAGTCTTCCTCCTGTTCTGGAATTATTGGATGAATTTGCAAAGCTCTCTGGGCTGCACATAAACAAAAGTAAAACTGAGCTCTTCCCCTTAACAAATCTGCTACACCTTGATGTGATACATAATTCTGTTCTAGCCTGGGTGCCATCAGGAATTAAATATATAGGTATACAAATTGCCCCAGACCTAAATCATCTAGTAGCAGCAAATTTCAAACCCCAATAGAGCTTCTTCAGAAGGAGGTAGATAGGTGGAGACATCTTAACCTCTCTTTAACAGGGAAGATAGCATTGTTTAAAGCAACCCTTGCCCCTTGGGTGCTTTATCTTTTGGCCCACCTACCAGTAGTAATGACACTTAAATAGTTCCAAAAAATTTGGATGCACTGATGAGAAAATTTCTGTGGGGCTCCTCCACCCATAGATATAGTCAAGCAAAGTTATTAGGACACTGGAGCAGAGGAGAATGGTATCTTCTCCATTATTTATATGACTCATATGCATTCTCAGTAGCCAAAATGTGTCAGGCACTTGTTACACCCAAATTAGACCCCCCTGCCTGGATAGAAACTGAGAACACTGCCCTGGAAGGGGTCATATCCCTTAACATATCTAGGTCTGCCACTCCCTACACAATTTCACCACTGGTTAACTCTGAAAGCTGCTCATGGGGCCTGGAGAAAAATGGGCTTTCTCACCAATTCCTGTCAATCCTTGGTGGCTTTTACACATTTGTGGAACAACCCTGCCTTACATGTCAAGCAAAACTCGATATTCTGGAAAGAATGTGCCACTAAGCTCATCTAAAGGATAGGGGATTTATTAACCCCGGACCAAGGAGCTACGGAATCTTTTGTGGAATTGCAACACAAATATTCACTCGCAAAGTCTGACTTCTGGAGATTTCTCAAAGTCCAGCATTTAAAAGATGAATGATCAAGAGTGGGGTGTACGTGTTCAACTTGAAACAGCAAGTGTCAATGGCAGAGTTCTCAGCTTCCTTTCCAGAATTGGCTTAAGGTATCGAGAGTTTGGGCTGGGGTCATAAAAAAATTACTAAGAGACACAGCCCCAAACCCCGCTAATTTGGCTAGACAAAAATGGCAGTTAATTAGGAAACTGCAGACATATATATACGTTCAGAATTTGTATACATTACGACATACAGTGTACTCAGCACTCAAAGGATTAAATCTCTCCCATTCAGATAAGGATTGAGCATACTGCTGGAAGCTTGTCCATATAGCCTATTTGGACCAGCACAGTCTGTTAATATAGAATAAAATACTACAACACTGGTATCACACTCCAGTGCACTAAAAGCCATAGGGCTTCTAAACCATGACAGGCATTGGAGATGTGATATCTCTGGAGAAGAGCTGTCGCACATTTTATGGAGCTGTGAGGGTAGTAAGCCATTCTGAAGCAAAGTTATACAGTATAGTTCAAAATCTTAAATCAACAGATACCTGTGGCTTCTAATTTGATATTAATTAGAACCCCTACACATATGGCCAATGATAGAGCCACAATGAGGCAATGGCTTCTTCTGTCCACAGTAGAGGCAAAGTATTTATCTTACAGAGATGGCATATACTGTAACAGAAGCCCTAGCTTCCAGGAAAGGCTGTTAGCAATGGAAAAAATTGGCATCCAATGCTAGTATGTTACATCACTTATCCAACATTAACCAAAAATTTTAGACAGTATGGGCTCCCTACCTACAATATCTTTTAATAGCAATCCAAGACTGCCTTGACCTCCTATAGCAAAGACTTCCTTCTATTTCCATGAATAGGTACATTGACTGCTTTTTCTCTCTCAAGGATTTCTTGTTTCTCTTTCCCCCCTACAGATCTGTGGCAATCCTAATGCATCAAGGTGATGCTCGGACCTCCACCAATATGTCACACATTGCTGTTTGGCTTTACGGTGCTTCAGGCCTCCAATCATGTGGATTGCTCTTTTCCCCTTTTACCTGAAATTGCTGTTTTTATTCTCTGTTTTATACCTGTTTGTATCATCTGTTAAGGGGCTAGTATATGAAAGAACTTTGCAAATGTTACACTCTAAGGATCAAAATTGTTATTCCATTCCTGCCTGTACCCAAAAAGTTGAAAACATGTTGGTGCATGTATGTCACATATGTACTCAAAAGAAAGATTAACAGTAAAAAAAAGCAACAGGGTCAAAGTAAATGCACTCAGAAGCACTCAAGGCAAACAAGTCCTTTCAGAATTCAAAAGCATTAATGCAAACTCATAGCAAGAGAAGGTGCAAAGACATATCCACTGGTCACAATACCCTGGCACTTCGGGTCAAAAATGCTTTTTCCAGGGTGCAGTTACTAGGAGAGAAATTATGTCATTTTAAACAAGCAAATATTTTCTCTAAAACATTTGTGGTGGCAATTTGGTCTGGGGTACTCATGAACTCAACATCTACAAATTCTAGTTCCTCATTGCTTGCAGTAAATTTGAATTTCAAATTGAAGTCATTTTCATTTAGCCAACTAATGAATTCAGTATCTTACTTTCATCCCCCTGGCAAACACATAGTCAATTGTCTATGTAATGATACAAAGATTTAATATATTTGTGGAAGTGGTTAATCTGAATATTGTAAATTTGTAACATCTTCTATCTGCCTAAAATTAAGCTTGCTTAACTGGGTGCCATATTTGCACCCATGACAGCCCCAAATATCTGTAAATAATGTCTGACTTCAAGTTCAAAAGCATTATGATTCAAAATAAAATCCAATGCTTCAATTAAAAAATCAATAGGTGTGTCTGCAGCATTATTCTGATTTTTCAAAATGAATCTGCATGCTCATAAGTCATGCTCATGCCTGATAGATGTATATAATAATGTCTCTATGTCAGTCTCTATCCACACCTCATTTTCTTACCATGTAAAAGAATCACATTTTCTCAGTGCATCAAAGGTATCTGTATAGTGGGAAAGCAAACAAATTACACATTTCTACAAGAAAAAGTATATAAAATGACCTAAATTCTCACTAATGGAGCTGTTGCCTGATCCTACAGTACAAGTCACACTAAACTGTTCCACCGAGTTGGTTTAGCATTGTTTTTTTTACAGTTGGCAATGCATTGGCAACTCATATTGCATTGTTTTTCAGTGCTTAACAAGTTCAAAAACAATGTTTGTAAAATATTCTAGCAACTCATTTGGATTGCATTAGCAGTCCAGTGACAATGCAATGCAATGCAAAACTGAGTTTTAATGCTTAAGAAACAGTTTGTTCAGGGCCTTGTGTTGGATCCAGCAACACTTATGAAACTCAATCAAAAGTGCTAAAACAACTCATGGGAGGAACAGTTTAATGTGACTTGTACTGTATACATCTTCCGGGGTGGGAGGGTAGTTAAATTTGTGTGTTCCTTTGGCAGAATATAAAAGCCAGAAAACACTGGACATTCTTTCTAAACAAATTTGAATTCTTCTTCAGTGATACTCTAGTTTGTAATGGCACTAGCGAGAATCTGGTACAGTTCCTATTATAGACCTGCATAGGATTCCACTGCAATACTTCATAGTGCCTCACATCACTTAACAGCCAGTTCACTATGCCTACATATTGTTCCTTATTCATCATAGCAAAGTCACCCCCTTTATCAGCAAGCTTAATCACCAGGTCATTATTCCGTATAAGTTTTCCCAATGCTGACATTTAATTTTTTGTCAAATCAAACCTTTTAGAAGGTGTTGCCTGTGTTAAACATTCCTGAACCTGGTGAATGACAGTTTTGTCATATACAACTACAGATGAATTTGTTGTGAAGGGACAGAATATAGACTTGCCTCTGAATTTCGATCTCCCTTGTTATAAAAACTTATTGTTATCAAATTGCTTTTTTGGAATTTTGACTGTGTTTCAGCGGCAGATTAGACTGTTGTTTTATCTGTGTTTTATATTAAATTATAATGCTTGATTTGTATTACCTGTTTGTACAGCGCCTTGAAAATTGAAAGGCACTTTAAAAATAAAATTTATTATTATTATTATTATCTTGCATTTTCAGTCATGCAATGTGTGTTTGAAAGGTCCTGACTCTCCATATTAATGTGTGATTCACCATCAGTTTCTAAATATGACCTCATGGCATTTTTACCTAGTTCACCCAAATCAAGATTCGAAAATCAGCCTCATTAGTGCCTTTAATCACTCCAATTGAAAATCGAGGTCCTCAGCTGAGTACAATTCTTTTTTTTGGGTGTAGCCCATTTTGGTGCTGTCAGTTGTAAACCTTCCATTATCAGAAAAAAATAGTTTCAATTGAATGATCCTGAAGAATTTCCTCAGATCTTAAATTACTTGGAAATTATTTATACTTGGCATTGAGATAAACAAAAGCCCTTTATTGAGTACAGACTCTTGTGACTTTGTGAAGGAATATCTAGAAATATTAATTATTTGTAGCTTGTTTTCTTGCCCAATCTCAGAGGATGTTCTGAATCCCTTTGAGCCTCCTCTCTTTCCCCTTCTTGTTCCTTTCTTCATTTTTGAAAATTGTTTCACTTTTCTAAAAAAAATATTTTTGGCTTCTCTACTGCATTCAGATTCTGGGCAAATTGAACTCTGCTTTTAGATCTCTATCTGTCCCTTTATGGGATGTCCCATTTGTTATAGTCTTCCTCATCTCTTTTCATTTAATGCTATTTGTTCTTAATGATGTGTTTCTTGTATTTAAGTAAATTTATTTGTAGTTTGGAGTTGCAGTCTTTGTACTCTGCTCTTTCTTTAAATGACAATGCTGATGTTGTTGCCTCTTTCAAGTTGACATGTAATGATTCTAATTTAGTAGCTTCTGACTTTATTATTAGTTCAGTGAATATTCTTGAGCATTAGTTAGCTGCATCCAGCAACTTGGTTTTAAATTCAAATGCAACCAAATCTGTTGAAGGTATTACACTGACCCTTAGTCCTCTTGGTGCCTGATTTTTTCTATATGTTCATTCAATGTTATTATATTGTATGCTAAGTCTATATCCTTCTGTAATATTTTCTCCAATTTAAAGAAACTTGACTTTATACCACCTTATGGTTGTTGTCTTTCACTGCCAGTTAGCAACTGCCTTGCACTCTGTCATCTATCTGTAAAATTTGCTGGTTTCTCCAACCTGAAGTTCTCCTCTATTTCTGACATGCTGACTCTGTCCTGTTCTTGCATACATCCAAGTATGTGTTGTTAGGATCTTAAAAATAGCACTGAGGAGAGTCTCCAATCTTTGGTGGAAATATATGTATCCATGTTTCATTCCCAATCATCTCTCTAGACACCAGAATTTCTGCAGTCCTAAAAGCAAACAGTACAAATATTCAGAAAATGGACAGCAAATCCCCAAAGTAGGGACAGTGCAGGATAAGGGCTGCTAGCCCAAATATGAAAAAAAAAAACAGTCAAGGTACCTGCACTCAAAAACACTTAAGGCACACAACTCCTTTCAGAATTCAAAAGCTTTAATGCAAACTCAGCAAGAGAAGGTGCACAGACATATCCACTGGTCATGATACACCAGTGCTTTGGGCCAGAAACCCTTCATCAGGAGGTGTGGTTAGTAGGAGAGAAATGATGTCATTTTATACAAGCATCCCATGAAGAAACTTGAGCAAACATAATATTAGTAAGAAAATAGATTTTCATATAAAAAAATTACAACAATAAAAAAAGATTTAAACACAAAATTCAAGAATTCATATTGCAGTAAAATGTCTCTATATTACCTTATAATATCCAGTATCTAAATATGTATTTTAGCTATATTAATTTTTTGCATATTGCCAAGTCCAAAATAGAAACATACTGACTGTTCATACTTGTGTAGATGGAGAAAAAGGGAAAAAGGCAGCTGCAGTCTGGCAAGGTAAGTGTGATCATCAGGTGCTGATCTCCACCAAGGGCAAGGATAGATAGATAGATAGATAGATAGATAGATAGATAGATAGATAGATAGATAGATAGAAAATTAATACCTGTAAGAGAACAGATGATTGGTTTTAGGTTTACATCAAATAAATATCATACACAGGTGTACAGATTGAAAACCAAATTATTAATCAATTATTATTATTAATTAATACTAAGTTTCTATCTATCTATCCTTGCCCTTTGTGGTGATTTGCACCTGTTGATCGCACATGCCTTGCCAGATTCCAACAGCCTTTTTCCCTTTTTCTCCATCTACACAAGTATGAACAGTCAGTATGTCTCTATTATGGACTTTGCAATATGTAACAAATTGATATCGCTAAAAGATATGTTTAGATACTGGATATTATATGATAATATAGAGACACTCACTGCAATATGAATTTTGAATTTCGTGTTTAAATCTTTTTAATTTTTTTTTACTTGCTATTGAAAATCTGTTTGCTCATTAATGTCATGTAAGATCATGTTTATTCATGAGTTGCTTGTATAAAATCACATAATTTCCCTCCCACCAACCAAGCCCCTTGATGAAGGGATTCTGATGAGGTATTGTGGCCAATGGGTATGTCTGTGCATCTTCTTTTGCTATGAGTTTGCATTAAAGCTTTTGAATTCTGAATGGAGTTGTGTGCCTTAAACCTCTATTTTGAGGATTCCCAGTCCACTTTCTGGATGTTTTTTATTTGACAATAGGTTCTGCCTCACATTCTTTAACATTTTATATCTTTTTGCCTAGTCAGGTCCCCCTATGGAATCCAGCATATTTTGATATGTGGATAATCATTCATCCATTGGACAGCAGAAAGTGCAGGGTGCTAGCCTGGGGGGAGGAACCTATCATTTCACATGAGTAAAACACAGATACAATAAATGGGGCAGTGCTTGCAGGAACTTTGACAAGCGTAAGTCAGCCCTTATGGCAATGCTAGATTTGTCTAAAAGCAGGATACTAAGTGCATTCTAATCCTCATTAATTAAAACATTCATTGCTGAAGGGCTAGTCAAAGGGGAGAAAAGAGGTACAAATTGGCATTAGATCAAGATATGGTCCCAGGGCAGCAAAGCAAAAGGAGGGCCCAAAAACAACTCTTACAAGTAGAGTTTCAGTTCATCTTGTGCATCACTTTCAATTTATTTTCTTCAAACTGTGCAGCAGGACAAACCAACAAGCTTTTGGAGGCCACTCATACTCCCCAGTGAGAGAAAATAAATTACTGGTCATGCAGTGAATGAACTGAAAATCTAATTGTTGGTGTTGTTTTCTGTGCCCTCTTTTTGCTTTGCCATTTCTGTTTATGCAGTTAGCCACTTCTGATGAGTGCCAGTGTTGCTTTTTGGAGTACACCTGACCTGTAGTTGGTAATGTCCCAGGGCTGACCAGATAGACATTTGTGGTTGTATTTATTTGTTTATGTCCTTAACTTCTTATGCTTTTATGCCATATTCTCTCATGGCTTCCCCTTTATAGCATGGGGGTCAGAAGGAGTACCCCCTCCCCAAGTGACCCATGTCTGGATACAGTTGTAACTTGAGGGCTGCATGATGTTGGACCCAAGCAATCTGGTAGCCATCTTCATGGTGGGGACTTTTTTTCCACATGTTTTCTTCCTGAGCTCTGCTTACTTCCATGGCCCAGGCATAGCCTACATCAGCCTTGAACATGCACAGTGCATATCTACAGAAGCAGAAAGCTTTCTAACCTCATCACAAGGTTGTTACAGTGCTAGACCTCCACCATAAACTATCTCTAGCTGAGATACACTGCTGCAAGAGAGCTGCATGAGACTGGCCTGCCTCCTGATGTGGCTTCTTTCATTTGCTCCTGAGCCCCTGTCACCAGCTTAGAAGTGCAGTCTGCTGCCAGTGGGACATTGAGGTAGCTTAATTTATACAGTTTTAAACCATAACATCATTCATTTTAAAATGAGTCCACCAATTTAAAATGTACTAAAACATTAGGTACAAACTGCATCTTGATAGTATACTGTGCTTGATATAATTTTAACTGCTGCTCTAGAAGATAAATGATATGTTGTCAAGGAGAACCAGATTTGTTTTTCTAGTTGTTTTTTTTTATACTTAGTAGTGGTATTCATCGTTATGAATTAAAAACAAGTAACTCAAACTAGAAAAGTACGTGTTTGTTCTTGTACAGAACAACCACTAGTATCTTCAGAATATTTACAAAAATTTTATTTTTATGATATCTGATGATACTTGAAAATATATTTCAAAATTTGTAACACATGAACTGTTAGACACTGAAACATATTTAAATGATAGGCTTGGAGTCCTATCAACATAAATAGAGTCTAATGACATAGTTCTCATCTCTTTCTACTTATTTACCATATGAATATAATATGTTGCAAAAATAACAGAACTTTAAAAACTTAGTGAACAATTTAATGTTTTTATACAGTGATATGTGTTAACTGAAGTAATACCTAATTTTGATATGTCAACTTAGCTGACTCGATGTTTTCATTTAAAAAAATTTGTTTCTATCCATAATGGTTCCAACATTTTCCCATTTTAAAGAAATTAGACCTGACATTCAGATAAATGCAGAAGTAGAGTGCGAATGTTTGTACTGCTGTTGCACCTCCTCTCACCCCAGCTGCTGCTATATTAACTCAAATAGTGAGATGTGCTATCCAACTAAATATTGGGCCATATTGGTGCAGTGAGTGCAACTATGTTGCTCCAACATGGACCTGGGTTGCATAAAAAAAATAAATGACACCTATGTACAATAGTGTTGCCATATACCTCAGTGTATTCCTACCACTGTTCTTTGCTAACCACCTTATTGTACTTGAAACTGTTGATATTACACTTCATTTATTTGTAACTGCCTGCTTGATTTTATCACTTTCCCCTTCCCCCGGGTTGCACCTGGAAACAAGCCTTGGCTCAGTGTGCCTTTGAAGGTCACCAGACTTTTTACTAATTAACTGCTGTAAATAAAAAAATAAAAGCCCACAGCGAATAGCACTGCCCCGAAATGGGACAGCGCCAAGACTCCCATGGACTATCTTCTGCTAGAACATTAAAATGAGCCCATTGAGCATGCAAGGTGCTAAGGGACCATTTGCATGGCTATTATGGGTTCATTTTTATGGGCACAGCAGTCTCTTAACATCCCTAATGTATTACAGAAGGAGACCTCTAGTGGTACGATGGTTCCTCCGACTGCCAGATCATTACTCTGACCTTTCATAAAAATACCTGGTGGTTCAGTGTGTCCCCCCACCCAATGACTGATCCTGTGAGCTGTCAGTAAAATAGTTTGGTGGTCCAGTGTATCCACCACCCGAAATTTCTCCTCTGAACTGTCACTATAAGTCTCTGGTGGCATAGTGGTCTCTCCACCATAAAATCACCCATTCACATTGTTTAAGACAAGTCCCTGGTGATTGAGTGCCCCGTAACAGCCTCCCACCTGATCAATCTGCTGACATCCCACCTCCCCGTATCCCACTCACCCCAGTGGCCAGCACTGCTTCCACTTAGATACAACTGGCACAGCCCTTCTCCATCCTCTTCTGCTGGCTGCTGAGCTGTCAGTGAGTGTTTATGCTGTAGAAATAGTTGCATCAATAGTACACATGCTCACTGACAGCTCATATGGTGGCTGGCCGTACAGGTAAAAGGACAGCTATGCCAGCCACTGTATCTAGCAGGGAGGATCACCAGCCATCGTAGAGAGGGGGTAAGTGGAAGTGGGTTGCCAGTGAGTGGGAAGCTGCTTCAGGAGCCACCAGAACACCAGTGATTCATTTTAAACAGTGTGAATGGGTGATTGGGGGGAATATGGACCACTATTCCACCAGTGACTTATAATGACAGCTCAGAGGAGCAATCACAGGGTGAGAGACACACTGGACCAACAGGTATTTTACCGATAGTTCAGAGGAACAGTCAGGGATTTGGGGGATAAGCTAGTCCACCAGGAAATTTTAATGACAGGTCAGAGATGCAATCAGCGGGTAGGGTAAACATTGGACCATGAGCCAATATGTGAGATCTCAAACACAGGGGTGGGATGAATGGCTGCAGTACAGTCACCCTGCCTTTGGGTGGTGGTGGTGAACTTAGTACCCTGTTTATCCCTGAGATCCTTGATCAGCTTAATAACCACTTTGTGAAGGCAGGCCTCACATTTGATGCATCACCTGTTAGTAAACTGTGTACTACAGGTGCCGTCAGCATAATAGCTATCCCAACATCCACCCCCAGTACTGGCTACCCCCTCTTCAAGTTCCATACGGTATCCTATAAGCAGGTGGAGGACCGTCTCCTCCTATTGGATATAAAAAAAGTGCTGATGCCGATTCTCTAGAACCCTTCATCCTTATAGCTAGTTATTACTATCTGACAGCACCAATAACCTACCTATTTAATAGCTCTCTAATCCAAGGGGATCTGCCGCCTAGCTGGAGAACAGCACACACCATTCCTTTGTTCAAATCAAGTGACCCCATGGACTTGAATAATTATAGGCTAATCTTGCTGCTTCCTGTTTTATCCAAGTTACTTGAAAAAATTGTCAACCTGCAGCTAAGAGAGTACTTGGACTATGAAAATATCCTTAACCCAGTTCAACTGGGATTTAGATCCAAACATAGCACCTTGTTGGCTCTAGCCAAAGTGCTGAATGACTGGCTAGAAGCCCTTTATAGTAAACAACACATCTAGACTCTCTTCTTTGACCTCAGTAAAGCCTTTGACACAGTTGATCACTCCATACTACTTGATTCACTGGGTAGCCTCGGTCTAGCCCCCACTGCAATAAAATGGTTCCTTTGCTACCTCGAAATCACAGACAGCAAATAAAAGCCCAAGGTGAACTCTCCCCTCTAAAAATTCTGCCCTGAGGCATCCCACAAGGTTCTATCCTGGGGCCAATCCTCTTTGCTTTCTATATAAACCACACTGACTTTTGCCGACTGACAGGAAACCTCCATCTCTTTGCGGATGACACAGTCCTCTACACAACTAACCTCTTCTTGGATCTTGCTCACAAGGAGCTACAGCAGTTTACCATTCTCCAACATAACCTGCTGAATCTGAAGCTCTTGCTAAATGCCAAAAAAACAAAAGTCATGATTATCTCCCTGCCCTCCTCCCACAACATGGGGACACCTGGCTCCCCCCAGATTATTACCCTCCTTGGTGAACCGTTACAAGTAGTGGACAAATTCAAATATCTGGGAGTCTGGATGGATAATAAACTCAATTTCAGTGCACATCTAAGTGAGCTAACAAAAAAGCTAAGACAGCACCTCAGAGTTTTATACCGCATAAGACACCTACTCACTCTGGAAACTAGAAAGAGGCTGGTTCAAACAATCTTACTTCCCTTGATTGACTATGCTGACCTCCTATATAGTCACTCCCCTGGGCATGTGTCACAAAAGCTAGATGCATTCTATCACCATGCCTTGAGATTTGTACTAGGCCTGCCTGTGCAGACTCACCACTGCTTGTTGTACCAAGCACTAGCCTGGCTGTCCCTTCCTTAGTGGAAGCAAAGAAATGCTCTCAAGTGGCTCTTCTGGGCTATGACCAACAAACTACCACCCTATATCTGTGATTTGTTCAAGCATTCCAAAGGTGCCTACAGCCTAAGAAACTCCTTCCTTGTTCTTCTTAAGCCACCATTGTCCAGGACATGTCTTGGCTCAACAACCATTATCTTCTGTCCACTAATGTCCTGGAATAACATGCAAAAAGCACTTAAACTCTTCCTGCTGCCTAGCCCCTACATATTCAGACAACTGCTCTATAGTTGCCTGAAAACAGCATGTGACTGCTTCAGGTAAGCCCTACTCTCCTGGAATGTTCAACCCCCAGTTCCCAGATATTCTGTGAGCTTCTTATTCCCCCTGTTGGCTGGTCTCATAACTAAAGTAACTACCCCCTTCCTTGAGCTTCCTTCCTCCTTCCCCAAACTACCTTTACTTGGGAACCTTCCATACAGTAGGCTGCACTCTTATCTCTCCCTTTTTGTCTTGTTTTCCCCTTTCCCCTACCCTCCAATGTGTTGCCCATCCTATCCTTCCAATGTACTATACAGATCTCTACCAGTACATGCTGAAATGACTATGTATGTATGCATGTAGGTTTGTAACTGACATTGCAAGTTTGCTCCAACGCCTACTGACATTGTATTCCTTTACATGCTGTAATGATCTCTGGTGTACTACGTTATGCTGTATCACTGAAACTGTATACATCCTATGTGTCCAGGATCATCTTGAAAATGAGCTTTCTAAATTCTGTAACTGCCTGGTTAAATAAAGTTTGATTGATTGATTATACTCTTTCTTTGTAGTGGTAAAAAGTGCCACTTGGGGGACAGTTTACTGCCACCACAAGCCTCTGACTATACTGTTGCACAGGTATGCATAAGCAGATCCCCTTGTTTGCATAGATACAGTGATATTTTAATGCTTTGACACTGCCAGGTTTGAAGGGCACTCTTAGAGCTTCAGAATATGGTCCGGCCAGGAGCATTCACACAAATCCAGATTAGTGCCCACACTAACCATATTATCACATGTGCTGACCTTTGAATATCAGGGCCATTGTCTTTTGAAAGGTTTAACTTTGGAACTACAGTACTAGGGCTACTGTACATACATATTTTTTTAAAGGAAAGCTTGGAGTCCCAGTATTAGGATGTATCTCTGTTGGCACAGTTTGTATGGGCTAATACTATAAATTAGCTTGGCAGAAGACACCAGGAGAAAGGACTGCTTTGTGACTGGACTTCTCTACTGGAACTATATTGCCCTGCTTCCCTCCCCCCCAAAGCTAGTTCTACTTTTATAGGCGCAGGATTTGACTGACAACAGGAACTTCCTGTTTGGGAGCAGGAAGTGAGTGATCACAGAGCCACCAAAGACCCACCATCCTAGAAGGGCAAGAGTAGCTCTCCGGCACCATCTAGCTGCTGGAGGTCTGTCTCTGAGCAAGTAAGGAGTCTACTGAGACATATAGGATTTTCTTATCTCAGAACAGGACAATCAGGAGCTTAAAGGGCACACAGGCAGAAAGTAAGGAGAGAGAGAAAAAAAACAGAGGAAAGAGTAAGGACTGCAAACAGTTAAGGGGCCAGAAATAAGACATGATGGGAGTGGTGCAGTGCAGTGGCTGTGGAGCAGCAGTCTTCCGGGCTATGTTCTGGAGGATGCGGTGTTCAATCTGCAGGCACCTCTCTGGGCTGATGGAGGAGGTTGCTCATCTCCAGGCTGAGTTGGCCAGGATTTGTGGGACCTCCTCTTCCATCCAGGGACCACCAGTGTCACTGCCGTTGCCTCAGAGGTTGCCAAGAAAGAGGAGCGGTTGGACCACAGTGGGCTCAGGGAGGGTGAGGGTGGTGGAACAGAGGTGCATCCCTCCAATTGTACCACTCCACAATTCCTATGCCATTCTGGCAAAGTGTGGTTCCTCTATGGAGGCACCCGCGGTGGAGACCAAGGAGGATGCTGGTAACCTCCACAAAGGAGACCCACAGAAGGGTGGCAGGGGACCCCACAGGGGAAGGAAACAACTCCTGGTTGGGGACTCCATTGTTAGGAAGGTAGAGGGAGATGAGGTGCCTACCTGGCACCATGGCTTGGAAGGACAGGGAGTGAATCCTCAGGATTGCCAGAGCAGCTGCACAGGGGAGGAAGCTGGATGTCATTGTCCACTTAGGGACAAATGACCTGGCTAAGAAAGGGATTAGAGAAGTGCAGGAAGAGTTTGTGGACTTGGGGAGGGGCCTTAGACAAGTAGCACACACGGTAACCTTCTCAGAGGTGCTGCCCATCTATAGCGTAGGAGAGGCTAGGGTGTTCTGCACCATGGGATTCAATCAGTGGTTGAAAAACTGGTGTGGAGCTCAGGGATTTGGCTTCACTGGGGACTGGGTGTCCACCTGGAGTGATGCAAGCCTATATTGGCATGATGGGCTGCATCTGTCCAGGAGGGGAACCAGGATCCTAGGTGATAGGTTTAAATGCTTCATTGGCAATCATTTAAACTAGCCAAGGGGAGGCATTGGAAAGGAGCAGGGAAATCCTAGCCCCAAAATAATCATGGTAGTAAGTGCAGTAAACACCAACATAGAGGTGTCGATAGGGAGAAGGACAGGGGTAAATGGAGAAAGTGACAAAGGCAAGAAGGACAGGGATGGGGCAAAAAGGAGTAAGGCCATCAGGAAATGGAGGGTAATGAGTACCAATGCCCGTAGTCTGGGCAACAAGCTCACTGAGCTGGTGGCCTTTATGGAAGAGGGATGCCTGGATATCATAGCAGTCACAGAAACATGGTACACAGATAACCATGACTGGGATGTTAACATACCAGGGTACATAACCTACAGGAGAGACAGGCAGGGGAGAAGGGGGGAGGAGTAGCTCTCTATGTAAAGGAAGGGATAAAAGCAACTGAACAAAAGAGTAAACAGGGAGGAAAGGAGGCACTGTGGGTCACCTTGGAGACTGGAAAGGGCACCAATATCCGCACAGGGGTTGTGTACAGATCCCCATGTCAGGGGGAGGAAATGGACAAGGATATGATAGAAGGCATTCTTAGAATGGCAGAGAAAGGGGAGATACTGTTGATGGGAGACCTGAATATGCCAGATGTTAACTGGAGCACATTTGCTGCAGCCACATCCAAGAGCAGGGCCATTCTTGATGGCCTACAGGTGTCAGGCCTCAGATGGCTAGTTTCAGAACCCACTCATGAGGGAGCAATCTTAGACCTCATACTCTCAAATGGGGGCAGTGAGAGGATCTCAGATCTAGAAGTGGGTTGCCATCTGGGAACAAGTGACCATCAAACAGTGTGGTTCATGTTAAACTCAGCTACAGAGTCAAGCCATACATAAGTGAGGGTACTGGACTTCAGGAGGGCTGACTTTGGCAAGATGGGAGAGTGCCTCAGAAAAGCACTTGCACATAGGCTAGAAGGAGGTGCGGAGCAACAATGGGGAATCATCAAAACTGGCATTACAGAGGCAACAAGCCTTTGAGTGAAGCAAATAAACAAATCAAAATGAAAGAAAAAGCCACTATGGTTCTCAAAAGAGGAGGCTGTGAAAGTCAGAAAGAAAAAGATAGCATTCCAGAAGTATAAGGAAACACAGAAGGAGCAGGAGAGAGAGCTGTACCAGTTAAGGCAGAAGGAAGCAGGGAGGGTAGTCAGAATAGCAAAGGCCCAAACTGAGGAAAAGATAGCCAACTCGGTTAAGAAGGGGGATAAAACCTTTTATAGGTACATCAGCGAGCACAGAAAGACAAAGGGAGGGATAGTGAGGCTGAATAGAATGAACAGTGGGTGGGCAGAGAGGGACAGTGAAAAAGCAGGGATACTGAATGAATATTTCTACTCAGTATTCATAAAAGAGGAGGGGGAAGTGCCTAATCCAATTAACAGAAGCACTCTTGATAGGGGGGGTCGATCCCAGTCCTTTCACAGAAGAAAGGGTTCTGCAAGAACTCCTGAAACTTAAGGTGAACAAAGCAATGGGGCCTGATGAAATTCACCCCAGAATTCTAAAAGAATTAAGGGGGGAACTAGTGAAACCACTGGCTACACTTTTTAATAAATCATGGCAGGATGGTGTGGTACCGAGGACTGGAGGAAGGCGGATGTGATTCCCCTTCACAAAAGTGGGACCAAGACAGAGGCAGGAAACTACAGACCTGTCAGTTTGACCTCTGTGGTAGGGAAAGTGATGGAGTCACTTCTGAAGGAAAGAATAGTTGAGTACCTAGAGGCCAGTGGGGCACAGGACCCAAGGCAGCATGGGTTCACAGCGGGAAGGTCATGTCAGATGCATCTAATAGATTTCTTTGACTGGGTGACCAAAGTAGTAGACCAGGGAGGGGCTGTGGACATGGCCTACCTAGACTTTAGCAAGGCATTTGACACAGTCCCACACAAAAGATTAATAGTCAAATTAACCAGCTTGGGAGTGGGTCCCAGGGTGGTAGCCTGGGTAAAACATTGGCTGGACAACAGGACACAGAAGGTAATTGTAAATGGAGTCCACCTGAAGAAAGAGGGACTACTAGTGGGTACCGCAGGGTTCAGTATTGGGTTCAGTCCTTTTTAATGTCTTCATCAGTGACATTGCAGAGGGACTGGAAGGAAAAGTATGCCTCTTTGCAGATGACACAAAGATCTGCAACAGGGTTGATACACAAGGAGGCATGGAAAGGATGAAAAGGGACTTGGCAAGGTTGGAGGAATGGTCAGAAGTATGGCAGCTAGGATTCAATGCAAAGAAGTGCAAAATAATGCACCTGGGAAACAAGAACCCAGGGGAAGAATACACAATTGGGGGAGGTAGTAACAACAACAAAAAAGGAAAGGGACCTGGGGGTAATCATATCAGATGACCTTAAGGTTAGCAAGCAATGTGAGAAGGCAGTAGGGAGGGCTGGGGGTATACTGGGATGCACAGGGAGAGGCATCAGCAGCAGAAAACAGGAAGTTGTTATCCCTCTGTACAGACAGTTGGTGAGACCCCATCTGGAGTACTGCATCCAGTTCTGGAGACCCCATCTCCGCAAGAACATAGACAGTATAGAGGCAGTCCAGAGGAGGGCAACAAAACTGGTGCAGGGTCTGCAAGAGAAGCCATATGAGAAGAGACTAAAGGAGCTTAATATATATACCCTGGAGGAAAGAAGGGAGAGGGGGGACATGATAGAAACTTTTAAGTACCTCAGTGGAATCAACAAAGTCCAAGAGGGTAGCATCTTTCACAAAAAGAGACGTGTAAGAACAAGGGGACACAATTTAAAGATGGGGGAGGTAGTTCAGGGGCAAAGTGAGGAAGTATTATTTCACAGAGAGGGTTGTGGATTCGTGGAACAGCCTTCCTGAGGAGGTTGTGGGGTCTAAAACTGTGGGAGAATTCAAGAATGCATGGGACAGACATAAGGCAGTTCTTATGGGGGGTAGGAAGAAATAGGCTGTTGGTTAACTAGGATCTGAGGCCTATCCTGTAGGTAGGGAAATGGACAGACTAGATGGGCCAAGCAGTCCTTATCTGCCATCAAAGTCTATGTTTCTATGTTACATGATGGTTTAAAAACATTATAAAACATATTATTTAACTTTTTTGAATGTTGGTAACACTACACATTAATTAGAATCTATGTAGTTTGCAATTTAATTTTGTTCATCTTGTACCCTTAATCATGATGCAACCATTTCACTCTCACCTCTAGCTGTCCTTACTCTTCTTATGTTTCATGGCTTTTGCCTGTGAAAGCGTCAGAAGAGATCACTGAAAAAATAAGAAAAAAAATCATAATGAATATTTGCAAAATAATGTGGAACACGTAAGGGAAGTATTTATTTCATTTATCCAGTAGTCTTTATTTGGACAAGGTAGGGGTCACAACCAATTTTGCATGCCCATACCCAGTGTTAATTAGGATTGCAAAGCTCATGACCCAAATGATTTAAACAATTTTTTAATTTTTTGTAGTCTTCAGCATTATCATTCTTCATATTGTTATCCTTTGATGATTTCACAGACATAGGTAATAGAAGCACAGGAAGATTTGAAGTTGTTAAATTAAAATGAGAATATTCTGTAACACAATAAAACTGCTTTGAAAACACATTTTTAATAAAAAAAATACTATTATTATTTATTTTGCCTTATGCCATCCAAAAATCCAAAAATGTTTAAAAAGTTTCTTAACAAATAAATGTTTCTGGTCACATAGTGCAACTTTATAATTACTATATCAATATATCAATAGATCTGGCAGTATAGCCTAGAGGTTAGAGGAACGAGGTTTGAACGAGCTTGGTACATCCAGCAGACCAGACCTGAGTTTGATTCTCACAATCTCCACTTGCATACTGTGTGACTCTGAGCAAGTCACTTAACTGGCCCAATGCTCCCAGGTCACCCCTAAAAACAGGCACTTGTGCCTAGTGGGCCTTACCCAGTTACCAAAAGACTAAAAAAAAATATATATAGTATAGGTATATTTCCGTTAAATGTATATCGGTTTTCTGAAACTACTTCTTTCTGGAGCAATTCTTCTTGATCAATACATTGCAGAATATCACCATGATCTATTAATGCTGACCTAACACTAAACGTTCATTTAAAAAAACATGTTTCAGGCCTTAATGGATACAAAGTTAGCCCCTTCTTAACATTAATGGGCAAAATATCATGATTTAGTAGGTTTTGTAAAAGACGTTGAAACCAAAACCATATAGTCATTTTAAAAATATTCAGTTGTGCATGTGTGGTAGCACTTTCACATAGTTTTTCATATGGAGTTTTCATGAGATTATAACCACTGTTTGAATAACATTGGGGGTTTGCTGGGGCTGAGTCTTGGTAGCTATCCAAGGAATGCTAGCTGCTATGACAAATATATCTATGTAGTAGGGCTGTGGCTATGATCCTGGTAGCTTTTCCTTCAGATTAACCCCTCACACCTAAGAAAGAACCATGTTTGAAAAATCACCTTGCATTGACTTCTATTTAATTCAGGTGGGATGTGGTTAAACATGTACTCCTGGCTTACATTGCTAACATAGAGGATTATGTATGAGCAGTCATTCATAACAAGGATATTCTTGTATCGAGAGGTTTCCTTGGTAACAGATAACCTCGAGAGCGCAGCTCGAGAGGTACTCTGTTACCAAGGGAACCTCAAGATACAAGAATTTCCTTGTTTGTGTATGACTGCTCATACATAATCTTTTATAGTGTATGGGCAGTCACAGCATACAAAAATCAAACAAAACCAGCTGGAGAAGACAACAGAAAATAGAAATTTTAACATTTTCTTTTTTTTAACTGACACAGTGTGCTACAGATGTTTCTGCAAGTTCAAGTTTAAAAAAAAACTCAACAATTTTCAGCTTAACTGGATTGAGGAAAGCTACTATGTAGCAGCATTCCATGTTGTTATGTTACAGTAGTGACATAACTAGTGCAGCATAACAGCTGTGATGACATAGCTACTGCAGCATAACAGCTCCATTCTAGGTATGGATTTCTATCCATAACAACATTCTACCATACACTAAATTGCAGTTCTATGCTGTAATCAGCAAGGAGTACAGCTAGAGATTTATAACCAGCCTTGATATCCTTGTAGATCTGCAGTATATAGTGCTGGACAAGTGTGTTTCAGTTAATATGGAGAAAAGAATCCTGCTGCTTTTTGTCCCTTGTCCTTCAGAGTGCTACTGACTGAGCCATCTATCCCTTGTCCTCCATCTCTGGTACATCCTCTTGAGTCAATGACCTTGCCTACTGCCAGCACTGCAGTCCCCTGGCTGGTCTCCATTACTAGACTCATCACAGGCTGGATGGAAAAAAAGTATGTTTTTTTTTTACTTATTAGATAGCCAAGAAAGGCAAGATCTGTATGAGTGGCATGGACAGGGCATAGATAAAGAGAGGAGGAGCAGTTGTACATATATCAGGGTTCACAGATATACAGGGATTCCTGTAATTTACACTGAAATGGAGCCACTTAAAGGAACATTGCTCCCATAGGCATGCATTGGTTATACAGGAAAACAGAGAAATTTGACATCCATAGGGAAAATGCCAAATCAATCTAGAAGCACTGATATATGGTTGGGCTGGCAGTATAGCATAGAGGTTAGAGTAACCCACTGTGAATGAGCTTGGCATATCCAGCAGACTAGGGTTTGATTCCCACAATCTCCACTTGCATACTGTATGATCCTGATTAGGTCAAGTAACCTTCTTAGTGCTTCCAGGTTGCCCCTGGATTGTCCATAGGACTACTTTTTTATGGGGAAGAAGGTGGGCAAAAGCCCAGCGCTTGTCTGTCCCCTGTCAGAAGTTAAAGTAAAGGCAGCTTGTGCCAGAAGAATTGCCAAAGAAAACAAAAATACAACAAGCTGTATTTCTAAGAGGTAGCAGAGTGCTGGACTGGGTGTCAAGATTCATTCCTCTGTTCCTCCCCAGAAAAATTACACTGGCTGTGTGATTCTGCTGACTCAGCTGCTGCAGTCTTCCTCCAACAAGGGAGTTTAGCTATCTGTCTACCCAGGATACTGTGTGAATCAACTCACTGGGATTGATGCCTCCAGTGCCTTTCTGGTTTAATTTAAATCTCAGATATTGACTCAGTAGGGGAAACAGGGTAGGCCAGTAGTTGGACCACAGATCTGCAAAACTAGATGATTCCCTCTTTTGGAATTTTGCCAGAATCACTAGCTCACTGTGCAAGTCACATGACCTCCCTCATGCTCCAGTCCCTCCCTAACTGGACAAATAGGTAGTCCCTCCCTACCCACTGTTAATGGGAAGAGACTTGGGCATCATCATCACTGATGACCTAAAATCATCCAAGCAGACCTCTAAAGCAGTAGGTAAGGTTAGGGGGGTGTTAGGGTGTATTAGTAGGGGTATCACAAGTCGTAAGAGGGAGGTAATAATCCCTCTGTACAAGACTCTGGTTAGGCCCCATCTGGAGTACTGCGTGCAGTATTGGAGGCCACACCTTCACAAGGACATTAACCAAATTGAGGCAGTCCAGAGAAGGGCAACCAAGATGGTGGAGGGACTGCATCAGAAGACATATGAGGACAGATTAACGGAGCTCAATATGTATACCCTTGAGCAAAGGAGGGAGAGAGGTGATATGATCGAGGCATTCAAACACCTTAACGGCATAAACAAGGTGAAAGAGTCTAACATGTTTAAATATAAGAAAAATAGCAGGACAAGAGGACACAGCATGAGATTAGAGGGAGGCCGATTAAGGGGGAATGTGAGAAATTCTTTTCACAGAAAGGGTGGTGGATGCATGGAATGGCTTACCACAAGAAGTGGTGGCTATGAATACAGTGCAGGGCTTCAAACAGGCATGGGATAGGCATAAGGGAGCAATACAAATGACTATGAATAGATAGGCCATTGACAGAGCAAAGGCCGATGGCACATTTATAAGGTAGAAAAAGAAATGGGCAGACTGGATGGGCCTTGCGGTCCTTATCTGCAGTCAACTTCTATGTTTCTATGTTAGGAAATCCTGGGTACAGAAACTTAAAAATTAAATTATGAAGATGGGTGAAGCATCTCTTCACACAAAGTGTGGTGGAAAAGTGTAATAGCCTTCCAAGTGAGGTAACAAAGTCACAATTACTATATTTTTTTAAGAGTAACTTAGATGAATAGATGAGGGAGCTGATCTCTTGTGTTATAAGCATTGAGAACAGATACAAAAGATGGTGCACTCATGAGTTGCTGAGAAAATGTTTTCACTTATTTTATTATGTGCAAAATTAGGTCAGTGGGATTCTTAGGAAAGATCTATATAAAGCATTGTGACTCTGTATGGGACTTGCTTGACAAAGCAATGATTACATTTTTCAGTGAATGTAGTCAATGAAAACATTGTTGAACAACACTTGAGTGTGCCATCTTTAGTATGTGTTTTGTATCTTTTGGATATATTCTGCTGGGTGGCACCATTTTGCTCAGTCCCAACCCCATCATGACACCGTCCCAACCTACCATGTACCCACCACACAGGACAAATCTCTGTCTTACCTGAAGGAGAGAAGACTGTCTCCATCCAAGTCCACTCCTCCTTCTGTGGTAAGTTTCCTTGTGCTGCTGGCTGCTCGGACACCTCAGGGAGGCTGTCAGAGATTGACTGACTGATGTTGGGGGGAGGGACAAATTGAATTGTTGGCTGAGTGGCCAGCACTGCAATCAGGTGGGATGGAACTGGGATCAGGTGGGGTGGGGGCTGGTTCAGAATTAGAGAGGTTATGGTCAGGGACCCAAGTGGATGACAGGAAGGAAAAAGTGCACTCACGGCCTGCAGACAGAGTGCATATGTGTGGACAGTGGTGAGAGCTTGCTCATCATGAACTGCTGTGCTGTAGCCTGTCACATCTCTGTCTGTTGCCTGCAAGTGCAATGGGGTGGGGAGAAGGGACGGATTTGGAGATGGACGTACAGCCTGTTCCAGATAAGGACAATTTGTACTCCCACTCCAGCCTCTGGCTGCTGTAGTTTACCAAGCCAGCTACTGCTCCACTTGCTCATAAGATGACTGTCAGCAGTGTTGAGGAAAAAATATAGGTCTCTCGTCTCCTGAGTCCTATCATGCCACCACCACAGAATAGATTTGTAATTGTTTTTGAACATACAAGCAGACACCGCTGTAATAATAAAAAAATTACTTCTTTGCTTGACTGCCTGTAACTGGGTGGGGGGGTGACAGGCACAGATGGCATTCGCTGGGACACACAGTGTTGACCTTATCATCTGGCAGGCTGCTTCGCCTGCTTACTAGACTCTCGGGGGGTGGGACAGAAGAGGGGATATAAGTCTTTTCTCCTGATGCAAGAAACTGTAACTTTCTTATAGAAAAGTGCTTTATTATGGTGGACTGTACTATATCTTGCCTAACTCTAAAATGCAGGAAAATGCACCATTTACAGTGATTTTTTTAAATTTCCTGGAGGGGCATGTTCCCAGACCCACATAGCTTTGTCAGGTTGGTTGGACCCCTTTGGCACCTACTCCTGCACATGCCTTTGTCCCGGCTCCAAAATTGTAGGGCCCCCTAGCTCTGGAAGTATAATTCCAATACTAATTATAATCCTAGGACATAAGGCCTCTGTATTTTGTTCTGGGGCTAACAAGCTCTGACCACCTTTTTCATTTAAACAATGGACAGATCTCCCTTCCACCAGCTGTATTCCTCTCCCTACCTGCTCCCCCACCCAGTCCCTGTAAATAAAACCCCTCCCCTTTCTCACTGCATTATGGCCCCCTTCAACCTTTTCCTAACAACCCAGAAAGCATAACTATCATTCTTTCCCCTGCTTACTGAATTCCAGCCCCTTCCTCTCATTGTCCTGCCTGGACCCCTGAGCAAGAATCCCTATTCTATTTTATTGCCTTCCAGAACACTCCCTGATGTCTCCCACCTGGTTTGGAACCACAGAAGCTATAAAAGACCCCACATCAAGCTGTAGCCTTGATCCTACCTTGAGGGTCTCTCTCTCTCTCTTGCTCTTTCCTGGTCCCCCATCTCCCTGAACAACAAATAGCACCCAACTTTTAAACTGCATCACAGCTCCCAGTGCTCTCTACTACCCAGTCACAGCAGTTCAAAACAATGACAGTCACGGTTCCCCTTCCCACCACATACCAGATCCCTACTCACTCACTACCTGCTCATCCTGGAGCCACACACAAAGTCACCCTTCCTGCTACGTACTGCTTCCCTCCATACTTCACAGGTCTGTCACCTTTTAAATAACAATATTATTTTCCCTAAACATTGCAGCATACATACCAGTTCACTTGCACCACAATTACTCTAAGCATTTCTATATGTAGCTACAAATAACTTGGTTCAAGTAACCACATTGCTAATGCAAGTCCCAGATGATGCCTGTCAAATGTTAATGACATTTCTGATGTTTGGTGATCAGCTTCATCATTTAGCTAAATAATTCAGTAGCCAAACTGGTAGCGGGTTCTAGATTTTCAAGTATATGAACTGCTTTGGTAATAGTGCATAGCTATAAATATATTTTATGGACAGGACAGAGTAAAGTAATAGTGTTTTATTGTGTTTATATTTCAAGTAGCATATAATTGCTAAAAAACAGTCGGGCACTTGACATCTCCAGGAAGGAGTGGCGGGTATGGATAATGGGGTTGGGAACATATAGTGTGGGCTAGTGCATGCCAGTGGGTTTTTTTTCAGATTTTGTATTGGCTACAGAACATGTATAAAGCAGAAGTGTATTACATGCATAATTTAAAACTGAATAATCACTTACTAGACATTGTTAAATTATCTAATTGTAAAAACATTATGTGCGCAAATGATACCATGCCATACAATATCTACTGAGCCTGTGCAAACAGCAGTTTAGCTGCTTTGCTTTCATCAGCCTCCCCCAGCCTCTGGGAGAAAAAAAGTGAAAAACCCATTTCATCTTTTGTTGTTAAACAATGGGTATTTCAGTAGTAAGTGTAAAATAGTTGAATTAACATTAATGTCACAAGGACACAGGTTAAAGGTTGATAGCATTATCCAAAAAAATCCATTCTCTACATGGACTGTTAATTAGCCCCAATCCAAGTCTTGCTAGTGTAGTTCTGTGCTTGGACCACTCACAGAATAGTAAACATTGCTCAGTGTTTACATTCATTTTCTCAGTATTGTACATCTTTAGACTTTACATATCTGATAACCTGTTTTTATCCATATAATATTAATTTTCATTTTGATGTTGTTTTGCTCTTGTCCCGGATTCCCCCCTTTTCCCTCACAAAACACAGAGACCATTGTTTGTTGTTGTGCTCAGATTGGCAATTAATTTATTTATATTCATAAATCCATTATCCATTTCCATTTCTTTGTTGTCATATTTCCATAATTTCCTTTATTGCCATCCATATATCACTCTCTGATTATCCATCCCCTAGGCGAAAACCTGGTTGCCTTCTTCTTCTCCTTTTCTGTTAGGTAATGGTGAAAACCGAGACCGCTTTCTCCTTCATCTTCTTCTTCCTCTTGTGTTATTCCTTTTCTCTTCCCCCCTTCTGTCCCCCTCCCCATCTTTTTCCCCACTAGCCAGTCTCCAGCTTGCGTTGGATGGCTGGCTTCCCCCCAAACATAGGGCCTCTTTCTCCCTTACCTCAGGGATGACAACTTCCTCCCCACCCTCCCTTTTTTTTATGTGCCTGCTTCTGTCTGTTTTCTCCATTCCTCTATGAAACCCATTGTTTCTGCATTAAACATATCCACTGCTATATCTGACAAGTGTACCCCATCAGGCCTGTAGAATTCATCCACCCATTCTTCTACTCCCCGTAGTATCACTTGTCCTCCCATCTGTCTTATCAATGTCCCCACTCATCTATTCATCTTTCTCCTGGCCCTCTCCGCCACCCTGTGGCTATGTTCCTGTCTCCATACCCTACGTGGTATCATATCCGACCAGGCAAGGCATACTTGAGGCCACCACTGTCTTATTGCCACCAGGTCCCTCTTTATCTGTAAATAAGTGTGTACCCATGGTCTGCCTGCCAGATCGTTGCCCCCAAGGTGTATAATGATTAGGTCTGGACTGGGCCGATATCCCTTGAGTTCTTTTAAAGCAGGTAGGAGCTGCGCCCATCTCATACCTTGTAGCCCGTGCCATACCAACCTACACTGTCTTGCATCCTGGTACAACTGTTTTCCCCCAGCTTTTGTCTCTGCTCTCTTACCAGCCCAGTAAATATAGGAATGGCCACAGATCCAGACTTCCGTGCTCCTCCCTCTACCTATGGGGTGCAAAGAAAATTAATTAATTCATACAGATAATCAGTGCCCTCTTTGTATCTTCTCCCCGTTTTCCTTTTTTTTTTTAAACCATGCTGCTTCCTTCTCTTCCCCCCTTTCTTTTTTATATATATTTTTTTTTATTTCAGTGCTCTAATGTATCTTTTGTAACTGGCTGACCGCCAGCGCCCTTTTTCCAAGATGTCCTTTACCGGTTCCCCCGTTGCTGCCCACTGTGAGGCAGCCCCAATCCGCAGGGAATGGGAAGAGAAATTGACTGGGTCCTCCCCCCAGAAACCGCATGCCTTTTTTCAGCACTGCTGTAATTTGGTAGCCAGTGACCCTTTTTCCATCCCCATGCACAAATAACTTCCCCGTCCTGGTCACCTGCTCTGCGGCAAAAACCCACAGGGTCTGCACTGGGCATATCGCACTCTCTGACCGCCCTTTAAGCGTTATCATGCACCCTTGCCCTTTTTGGTCCACCTTTGTCTTCTTTAACTTGATTTGTATTTCCCTTATCCCCCAACTAACATCCTCCCATTCCACACCTTCTTCCTTGTCATCCTTCCCATGGCCCACCATTTCACTCACTCTCCTAGCCCCGCAATCATTACCACACAAATTGTATGAAATAGCTGGGCCTCCACTTTTGATCTGCATATTGCCGGGAGCACCTCTTTTAGCTTTATTGGCCACTGCTCACCTATTGGCCTCCTATTATCCCCTGGCCCTCACTTCAATCTGCTCCACCCCTGCATCATTCTCCTAATAAGCATTGATTTTGTTGGGTCATTCCACCTTTTTAGGCTGCAGATCACACTGATCCCCACCAGATAGACCCCCCTTGTGGTGTGCGCAGTCCCTTTTTGCCATTGTTCCACTGTGAACATTCCCAACTGCTCCTCAGAGAGTGGCCCACTTACCTCCATCTGGTGCTCGGCCCTGAATGTTTGAAAAACCCTCCAGGCCCCATCATAGGCCCTCAGTGTCCGAGGCACCCATGATCTGTGAAACAGCATTTCTGCTCCTTCTTGCCAGCGTCCCAAATGTTTGTTGGTATGGGCGTTTTTTGTTCTTCCGCTGCTGGTGCCAGCTTCCGGAAACGGTCCAGCTGCAGACGGGAAAGGCTGTCAGCCAGGGTATTGTGTACCCCTTCTATGTGTTTTGCTCTGAAGGACTTGTTCAGCTGCAAAGCCCTTAAAGCTAACTGTCGTACCACCTGCATTACTGTATCCGCCCTGGCTCCCTTGTTGTTTAGCACATCAACCACCGCTCTATTGTCACACCAAAATGTCACCTTTTGGTCACGTAAGTCTTCTCCCCACACCAGAGTGCATGCACATATTGGCATGATCTCCAGTAGTGTTATATCCCTCACTTTCCCGCCCTTTACCCAACTGGTCGGCCATGGTTCTGCAAACCACTTGCCCCTCATGTAACCCCCCATGCCCAACCCTCCAGCCGCATCTGTGTATAAGTCTAGGTCTGTGTTGTACAGCCAATCCTCTTACCAGAACGAACACCCATTGTAATCTTTCAAGAATTCTTCCCAAATGCTAAAATCTTCCCTGACACCTTGCATCAGATCCACCCAGTGATGCGGTCTCATGACACCTACTGTAGCTCTGGCTAACCTCCTTGTGAATGCCCTTCCTGGTCCTATGGCCCTACATGCGAAGTTCAGATGCCCCAGTACCTGCTGGACCATTTTTAGTTGTACCCGCCTCCTACTGGTGTGCACCCGGATTAGCTCCTTCAACCTCCTTACTTTTTTGTCTGGTAACCTAAACACTCCATTCGTGGCATCAATCTCTATCCCGAGGAATTCTATAATCTTGCTGTGCCCTTCTGCTTTTTCCCATGCCAGTGGGGCTCCCAGCTCCTGGCACACTTCTTGAAACCTGTCCAACATCCTTTTTGTCTCCCTTTTTCCCTTCCCAATGAGAAGAAAATCATCCAAGTAATGGATGACCGACCTATAACCCGTCTTCTCTTGGAATATCCACTGTAAACACGTGCTGAAAGCCATAAACGTGGCACATGCTGT
The DNA here is from genome assembly GCA_016271365.2 of Neoceratodus forsteri. Taxonomy (NCBI): domain Eukaryota; kingdom Metazoa; phylum Chordata; order Ceratodontiformes; family Ceratodontidae; genus Neoceratodus; species Neoceratodus forsteri. Next base: position 1,323,419,528 of record CM028132.1, read on the forward strand.
GGAACACCCCATTGGCATTGCTTTGTCGAAATAATACTGTCCATCACTTTTTAAACCCAACAGATCCCAGTCTTCCCTCCTGACTGGAAGCAGTCTGAAGGCAGACTCGATGTCTGTTTTTGCCATCCATGCATCTCCTGTGGCCCAGATTATCCAGACTGTGTCCTCAAGTGTTGCGTATGTCACCCTACTATGTTCTTCGCTGATAAAATCATTCACCCACTCACCTTCCGGATATGACAAGTGGTGGATCACCCTGTATTCCCCTTCTTGATTTTTGGGTATCAAACCCAAGGGCGATACTCGCATATTTATCAATGTGGGGGGTGTTAAATGGCCCCTCCACCCTGCCTGCTGTCTTTTCTTTCTCTATCTTCCTTCTTAGAACTCCCTCTTTTCCCTTTACCTAACCCAGGTTGCATGCCTCCCGTGGCTGCCTGGGTCCCTTAAACTGCAATGAAAACCCAGTGTTAAACCCACTTAATATCATATCCTGCACCCTTTTGTCCGGATATCCCTCCAGGCAAACTAACCATGCTGCTAGGTTGATGGGGGTTCTAGCCAGATCAAATTGCTCCTTGTTGTCCCACCTATCCCCCCTCTCTGACTCCACCTTTTCTTCTTGTCTGGCCTTCCTTGTTTCAGTGGTTCTGGCCTCCTCTATTCCCGTTCCCCCTGCCCCTCCCTCCCTTGTTCCAGGTTTACCCTTTAAACCCCAATCCATCTCGAAAGGACTGTTGGCCCAATCCTTGCCCCACATGCCCTTGTGCACTCTGTGGCCACGTTGTCCTGCACTTGCTTGCCGGGTGTGTCCCCCTGAATTTTGAACAGGCATGTCGAAAACGACACTGAGGCCACGAGCAAAATGCCCTGTTACACGCCCAGCAGCATTTCTGTGGCACAACCCCTTTTGCCCCACCCACCTCCCTCGAGTGTGGCCTGGTCTGTTACATAATCCGTCCATAAATCTATCTGCTTGGTGTCCCATCTTACATCCCCAAATGTCGCCATTCTCTGCCGAAAATATTCATCATAATATAGTCATCCTACCCCCCTTTCGCTTTTGCCCTTCGTATTATCAATGAATAGGTAATGAGCGGGATGCCTAGATCCAGCCTCCTTTCCAGAGTGATGGCTGAAAAAATGGCAAAACCTAGAAACCACCCATCCCAGGTCTTTCCTTTCGTGAACTTGTCGTCCTCTTTCTTTCCTAAAAGCACTATGGCAGCTGCCATCTCATTCTTACCTATGATCTCTGTCTCTTCATATTTGGCCACCGCCTCTCAGCTCACCAAGGCAAATATATCCACATATTCCCCTTTCCATATTTTTTCTTTTGTGGCGAGTGGCACGTGTTTGCCTATCCTCATCCCAGGCTCACCTACCTCCCTTGTACCATTACCCTCTCTTTCCCCTCTGACCCCAGTATTACCTGGCACCTCTTTTCCCGCCTTAATTTCTGCCAGGGCTGATTCCATCTGCCCCAGCCCTCCTGTCCCCAGTGCTGCCACAATTTGCCCTATATATTCTTTTATACTATCCCCCACTGGGTTGGACGTGTTACCTGTAACCTTGTCCTGGCTGGTTTGTCTTGAGGCCTCATCAGGTCCCCTTGTTACTTCCTGTGGTTGAGGTGGAGGAGGAGGGTGAGCCACTGGGATCTGCGGGCAGGACCCCCCGTTCCGGGCTTCGTGTCCTGATTCCGGCGGAGGGGTTCCCCTTTGCTCTGGGGTGGGTATTGGCAACACTGGGTCTGCCGGCCGTGTGGGTACTGGTTCATCTGCCCTGGTGGGCCCCGCTGCCCCAAGTGCTACCCTAGCTGGCCTGTGTAGCCCCTCGGCTGGTCTTTTTCCTTTGCCACTTTTTTCCATACCCGCCTTTCTCTTCTCCCCGGGCTTCCCCAGTTCCTCCCCCTCCACCATTTCCCACATCTTGTTTGCTTTTTCAGCCAATTCAATTATAGCCTTGTAGGCATCTTCCTGCTCTTTCTGGGTGCCAGGTTCGTCTGTATTGTACTCTGTGAAAACAACTATAGGAAAACGAAAACATGGTTATTACGTATTTCCGTACCTTCCAACTAGAAAAACCATCCTTGTAATTATTTATCCTGTCCGTCACACCTCCCTCATGCAAACATAGCTCAAGGCCACCCAGGATGGACCCCCCATCTTGCCTGGCAGGTCGTCCTCTCTTATCTTGGGCCCGCACTCATTGTGACCCCGACACCACTTGAGGTGTCTCCCAAGAGTTCCTGGGTCGAGATTCCACCTCTTCTGCCTTGGGGACCTTCCCGCACTGCCCCCAATTCTACTTGCCTTCCCATGTCCCTGAGCCCCTTCCCCCCTTTGTATCTTTTTTTTTTTTTGCCACCAAATGGGACATACCCCATAATGAAAAAACCTGTGCCTTGCGGACCACGGACCGCTACCCATCCTCCCAAGTTCCTTAAAACTTTCCACTTCCCTGCTACCCTGCCTCCATTTGCTCTCCCTGCCTTCTCTGTACCTGCCCAGGTTATCTTTACACCTCTTCTTGAGGGGACGCTATCCCCAGAAGCCAACCACTGGTTCCCTTAGGGTGGGGAAGTGTCCGCTTCTCCCCCCCCACCATGCATGCACATCTACGCCCCTTTTTCTTTGTAGCTGCTTGTCCTTGCATAGGGGCCTGTGGTATCCCCCTACTCGTGGGGTACAGGCCTCTGTCCCTACCCTCCACGCGGCGTGTGACATCATGCCATGTGGTCGCCATTCCTTGCTCGCCCTCCCAGCCCTTCCATGCCTCCTACATCCTGTAAACCCATGCCCTACTCCGTGAGCAGCCTTAAAACAATGCTCAAGCTCTTTTTTTTTTGATGCTCGTCCTTGCGTAGGCACCGTGAGGCACTCTACCTCGCACCACTCCCACCAAAGATCACGCCCTCTCCTCTTCCCGTCAGGGCCTCTGCAGGCCTGCACACTTTTTTTTTTTTTACAATGAGACCCCAGGTCCTTAACTAAGGCCGCATGACACCAGCAGGGCACAAACTTCACTGTGCCTCTAGCAGTATGTGACGTCCCGCCCCCAGCTCTCCACTCACTCCCTTCTTTTACACTTTTAAACTGAAAAACAGCCTGCTTATAGAGATTGCATCAATGGCCTAAAAAACAGCCCTAACAAGCCACAAAACTCCCCCAAACAATGAGGCCACCCTTCTTGTTAGTGCCACATGGTGTGTGACATCACTGCGTGGCCTTGGTAACGCCCCACATGACGTGCTGCATCACACCACGTGTCTCTCACTCGCTTCCATTGTTGTCTCATGAAGGCCTAACCTCTACCACTGCAAAAATGCCCCAAGGGCTCCCAAATCGCTACCTGCCTCCAAGCCAAAACTGAGTAACTTCCTTGTGACCCTAGCCGCGCGTGCTACGCGTCTCGGGTCAAAATTTTCACCACCATAACCTCACGGCCTAAAAACCAGCCCATCCCTCTATTGGGCCCCCCCAATCAGCCTAAATGCTGTGAGCAGTCTAAGCCAAACAGGGCGACCTTCCTCGCGAGCACCACACGGTTTGGACTACCCACGTGGCCTCGGGACTGTCTCCCACTTCCTTATTTCAGGGCCTCTACCAGGCCTGCTAATTACCCGTCATCACAAATATTTTCTTTTTTTTTAGCTTTTAAACTGGCTCCTCTGTTCAACAATAGCATAACACAAACCTCCCTCTCCATGCTGCCACAGCCTTCTCACTTAATCTCTCAACCTGTGAGGAGCTCCCAACCAAATCCTTGCTTCATCTTGTACTTCTACCAACTCACTCCTTCTCTGCTAACTGCTGCAATGATTTTTCTTTTCTCTCTTCCTTTTCATTACCTTCTTATTATTATTTAGAAACAAAACACAGCTTTGCGTATGTATCCAATTCGACTGTTCCTTACCTTCTTCTGCTTGTGAACAAACCTCAAAATATTGCCAAATCCAACGTGCTGCAGCTGATGTCAAATCAAAACTCCAGCAAAAGTGGCTGAGGACCCCTTGTGCTGTCCCTTATGTACCTCCTTTCTCCCCTCCCATTTCTGCTGCCTGCCCTATTGTTCTGGCTCTTAGCCCCTCCCCTTCTTTGTCTCCTCCCCTTCTGAGCACAACCATTCCCTAACAGAGGAAAGGGGTGCACCAGGACAACATGGTCTGCCTCTTAAAGGGTAAACTCCATTGTCTCATGTCTTACAGAAATTACAGTTACATGACCAAATAGGCTCTAAAACAAAAGTTTGCATTTTCTCTTTTAGTTTCGTAATCTAACTATCTTTAAAGAGTTTATTGACAAATTCATGCCAGCATCATTTTGGTTTCCTTTCATTCTCTGTACCAACGATCTTTCTCAGTATGAAAGGACATGAATTATTGCAAGCAACTGTAAGGGGATTATTCCAGTTTTAGTACATAATATTGCAGTAGAGTGTCTGTTGGTAAGGCCAATGTTAGTCTTATGAAATAAATTTGTATGTATGCACCTTCCGTGATCAAATTACTGCACTGTATAGACTCTGTGCATTACCTTTACCAGTAGCTGATCTCTTCATGGCTAAAAAAAGAGTTTGCATCAAAACTTTTGGAAAACCTGTTTATGTCTTTTGTTGTTATAATTGGGAGTTCTTTCAACAGCCTTATGGTGTTCTTTCCAATTCATATTCTTATTAGGGGGTAACCTCTAGATACTTATGTTCACTGACCTCTTCAAGTACCAAGTTATCTATCTTTCAGTGCCTACTATTATGATTGGCTTTTCCAAAGGTCATTATTCAGTATTTTTTTACATTCAAAACTAAACCCAATCTACTCAAAGGTTCTATTGTTGCTTTTATGGCTTTTTGTAGCCCTACTTTTGTTCTCCATAGAAGTACAGTATCATAGGTGTACGTCACTATTTGTATTTCTTGGTCATTGGCTATAGGAGGGCAAGTATCTATTGGATCAAAGCTTTCACTAATGTCACAACATATAAGCTAAAGAGCAGATGTGCCAAAAGACAAGCCTGTTTCACACTGTATTTGATCTTAAAACCATGTGTTGTTTCCCATCCCTATGAACCTTTACTTTAGAAGTATTCTGTATGAAGCAATTTTAAAACAGAAAACAATCCAGGCCAATTTATTTCTCCACAAGAATACTCTAGAGTGTATCCCTATCTGCTGTGTCAGATCCTACTTTTAGGTCTATATACATAATAAACATTTTTAACCAATTTATACAGATTTTCTCTTAAGCCAGAAATAATAAAAATGTGATTGATTGTACTTTATAGTGAAGTCCCTGTGAAAGCTTGCATAAAAGACTGAAATAAGGCTACGATCCATTATCCAGTCATCTAGTCTAGATAAAATAGTTCTTGTATGTATTTTTAATGCATGGCAAAGAAGGGTCACAGGTTGGTAGCAAACCAAGGAAAAGCAATGCATATAAGAATGGCTTGAGTTAGGTTTAGAAATGTATTTAAAGTGCATAATGGTCCAGAAGGTTGTTACTTGCCACAACTGGCAATCTCCCATGTGTATTCAGAGCCTCTGTACTTCATCATCACAGGGAAATGATTTGAATTACAGTCTAAGGAACTTATGGAGCAGTTCAGATGGAGGGGTTATTCTAGCAGGGTTTTTAAAAAAAGTCTACAAGAGGACAAAAATACCTTTAGAGCCAAGCTTTTTTGCCTACAAAATTATGAATGAACGGAAACCTGTCACTTTTGTCACAAAATGTATAGCTTTAGAACATAAAGTGAGGGAAATCATGTTAAAGAATCAGACAATCTTGTTAACAGACTGTGACTAGAGAAATGCTGTGGCCCAATATCCAAGAATATCCTTTTCAAGAAGACAAAACCTGGGTGATCTAGTGACAAGTAATAATTACAGAAAAGTACCAGTGGAAGGCAGGCTCAGTAACCAAGCAAAAGGTTTCTTTCCATGCAAAATAATTCCTGCATGTATATGTGCAAAACAAGGAATCAATCTGAATTTGATATACTGGGATTAAAGCTGAAGTTAGGCAGCTTGCAAGCCAGTACATAGACTATGTAGTGGAAGCTGTCTGGTGTTTCTGCCATTAAAGTTATGTTGGCAGGACCACCAGGCAGCTTAAAATAAGAGTTCTTGAGTATATCCAAGCCATAAGGACTGGCTCAGATAGAAGAGCTCTAGAGGCACATTTTGGATTATGCCATCAAAAGGATCCCGGATTATTGAAATTTACAGCACTGGAGTGCATACCCAAAATGATTGGGAGTGATAGGCTAACAAGCTTCTAAAAAGAGCGACCTGGTGGATTTTCAGGTTACAAAGTCTTGAGCCAAGAGGTCAAATGAAGTAATAGATATTTGCATCTTACCTATGAGTGATTAAAGCAGTTGTAGATTGTTTATATGGGTTATTAATTGGTTATTTCATTTCAGGTATAAACATATTGAGGCCAAGAGGTCTTTTCAGAAGCTCTCTGGTGTGTCACACACTCTGAACATCATCCTTAACAGATGATTTTCTGGACTATGTAAAGACTTGTTCATGATAATAACAAATGATGGACTTTTAATTTTCTTTACTGAAATGTCTACGAAGTTTGTGGTAAATCTAGCACTTTAGATATCACATGATTAGAATCACTTTATGCTTTTGCTTTTCTACCAGGGATCATTTAAAGTTGCATTCTGAAGAACAGCAAAAAACGACTTTTTGGAAGTACTAAAAAAGTATGCTTCATCTGTATTACTTATTCAGTATTAACATCCATCTTTGTGATGCCTTGTTAGAGCCAAATTAATACATTTTTCTGTATGTCTGTGTGCTCTATAAGCCTGTTGCTTTTTTATCAGTAAGAGTTTTGTACTTTTTGCACAGAATTGTAGTTAATTGCACATTTATTGTGTGAGTATCCCGAATACAGGTCAGCAGTCGGTCTGAAATGTATTGTGCCATTAAGTAAATTATGCTCTGTAAGGGAGCCAACACTGTCTACTGAATATGCATTTATGTAAATGCTGATCATATTTAAAATGAATCTCTCGTGTTCTTAGCTCCATACCACAGGCACTTAAAATCCATCCCCTCAAGATGGAGCACGTAGCCTCCAAATGTGAATGGGAAGTAGTGCCTGTTGTGATAGGTAGCACCTTTTCATACCATTATGCACTTTGAATAAATTTCTAGAAATAATATAAGCCATTCTTACGCACATTGCTAATTCTTGGTTTTCATTGCTTTGTTTTGCACTGCACCTTCAAAGCCACAGTGCTGCAGATTTTTTCCATTCACTGTGCCATTGATAAATTGGTAGCACACAGAGTATAGATCCCAAGCTCACAAGCTACCTCAATGAACACCTCTTACAATATAGTCAAATGCTTAAAATGTTTTATTTAAATACATTACACATAGCAGTAGCACTGGGAATAAAGACTCAATGTTTCACACAAATCACATACTTTATCATGATAAAGCATATATATGGTTTGTGCAAACATTGAGTTTTTTCCCAACTGCTGTTGCTATGTGTAATGTACTTAGAGTGTTTTAACATCTTACTGTATTGTAAGAGCTTTCTGTTGTGGCATTCTGTGAGCTAGGGCACATTACTCCATATGATTGTTCTTTTTGCACTTGCCTATATGCCCTAACGCTCTCTTTTGAGCTGCCTGATGTTTTCAAATAAGATGGTGGTAACCTGGATCTGATCTATCCCATCTCTTAAAGAGAGGAACAGTTAACAAACCTTCCATTTGGGATTAGTAAAGTTAGTATTTATAGTATGAAACAAATGTACCAGTATGGAAGACCACCATTTGAGATAAGCTCTATAGATCTCAGCTGGAATTAAATCTATGCCAGCAGCCTTCTTGTTTGTTTTGGGTCTTATTTGCTGTTATCATTTCCTTCTTTTATGACAAAGGCCATGTTGATACTTCCCACTGAATAACTCTAGATGACTTAGAATGTGACCTAATGGTTTACAACTGTATAACGCAGAGAACAAGCAGTTGTCAATGTCAAATGTTTGCTTGCTGGCATTGGGATTGATAGTGTAGGAGTTAGAGAGATGCATAATAGGAATGGCAGTGAAGTATTGAACTGAAGCCAACCCCACCACCATGCTGCAGAGACTGACAGGCATTGGGGTGAGCCTTTGGGTCATCAGGCATAATGGCCAAGCAATTTCATCACACCCTACCCTGCAGACACTGACAAGTGTCACGGTGTGCCTTGGAGCCTTTGGTCCTTATGCTCACCCCATTCCATAAGGAAATACAGTGAGATGGGTGCAGTATAGGAGAATTGGGTGAACTTTGGGGCTGAAGAGTCCAAGGCACACCTTGATGCCTGTCAGTGGCTGCAGGGTGTGGGTGGGGGGTGAAATGGCATGAGCATTACAGGCAACAATCCCAAGTCACACCCCTGATGCCTGTCAGTCTCTACAGGGAGGAACGTTATGGTCAGAAACCCTAATGCACCAGGTGTTTATTGGTATTTTCACTCCAAATTTTCAACATGGGTTTTTTGTGACCCCCATCTCATGAACAGTGGTAATATCAGTTCAATAGCTGAAAGCTGATTTTGCACAGCGACTGCACCATTTGGCACCACAGGTGCAAAAACACATTTCAAACTGGATGTGAAAAATGATGGCTCTACTGTTCATGGGGAGGTGTAAAACATGGCAATGTTGAAAACATGGAGTGAAAATATAAAAACAAACTGGTGATGTCACAAGCATGCCTAGAAACTGTGCAACACACACCCGTAATGTAATTAGTTTGGGGATTTTTTACAGCAGATTATCAACACAGGCATTTTCGGACCTCCACTCATGAACAGTGTTACTGTGATTTTCTTAATCTGTCACGAACACTGATTTCCCACAGCAATCATGCATTTCTGCGCCATAAGTGTGAAAACACATTTGGCCAGGGTGTGAAACATGACAGCTGTACTGTTCATAAGGAGGTGTGGAAAAATGCCAGTGTTGAAAATCTGGACTGAAAATAGTACAAATTCATGAAATTACAAGGGTGCGTGGAAACTGTGCATTGCACACTCTTAACGCTGTCATTTTATGGACTTTAGTCACCACATTTTCAACACTGCCATTTTAAGACCTCTGCTCATCAGCAGTGTCACTGTAATTTTCTTAATCTGTCCTGAACATTAATTTCACACACCGACTGTGCCATTGTTCGCTACATGCACGAAAACACATTTTGGGTGAGATGTGAAAAATGACAGCCATACTGTTTATAAGGAGGTGTAGTAAAATGGCAATGTTGAAAATCTGGAGTGAAAATATTAAAAATTCATGAAGTTACAAGCTTGCGTAGGAACTGCACAATGCATGCTCGTAAAACAGTCATTTTGGGGAATTTTTTCACCAAATTTTCAACATAGGGTTTTAGGAGGCCTACCTCATGAACTGAGACACTGTCATTTCATTATGTAGTCCTGAAAGGTGGTTCCATGCAGTGACTGTGAAATCATCTTTTGGGACCAAATAACAAAATGACAGTGACTGAGTCATGAGGTGGGGCCCCAAGAACCCCATGTTGAAAATTTGGTGAAAAAATTCTCCAAAATGACTGAGATATGCACCAAAGTTGAAAAAAATAAACAATTTATGCCACTATACAGCTTACTGGCATTTCTTCAGTTCATGGTTGGTTTTGCAAAGTGCAGACGTGTTCCTGGTCCACGGAAGATCATCGTGCTGGGCTACAGAGGTAAGTATTGGTCAAGGGGTGAGGGGAGGTAGGTGCACAGAGGGTGGGTACAGGTTGGGGAGGGAGGCAAGACAGTCAATGAAGGACCTTTTTTTTTTTACATTTTTTTTTCCTTTTTAGGAAGACAACAGGGGACTTTTGCCATGCTGGGGTGGGGTCCCAACTTGGCAGCTGGAAAGTTATTTAGGGAGCAGTGGAGCCAATGGGGGATTGGGCACCCCCGTCAGTCTTAAAGTGTGTGGGAGTGGAGGGGAGCACATGAGAACACTGGTGTGGGCTCCCAGCATACTATGTAGTGTTCAGGGGGGAACGACGAACTGTCTATAACAGTTCAGATGTAGTGAAGACATAGGTGTAGCCAATTTGCATACTGCTGATGGCAGTATGCAAATTGCCTACATGTTACCACTGCCGATTGTGGCGGTGTTTTCCTCAGGACTGTATGCCACTGCATCTGAATGGCTAACATAGACAGCTCGGACATTCATTGGCGCTGTACAGCCGCATCTACAAAACGGAGCAGGACACTGGAAGCTGGGGAGGCACACCTTCAAAAACTAGTATGGTGGCACTATGTTTCCTGCACATGTGTGCAAGCAAACATAAAAGTATAAAAGCACAGTAGTAGGGTTACTCACTATTCAGACCAAAAAAAGTCCTTAAACATTAGGTCATGTTAAACAATGCATTTATTCAAAAGTTAAAATAACAAACAGACAAGTAACACGTGACTGCCAATGTTTTGCATCAGTCTGATGCTTTATCAAGGTGTGGCTACCTTAGGAGCTATTGCGCCATTATAAAGGAACTTCTTAAAGTGCCAGCATCCAATACATTTTTTGGAGCTAGTAGTACTGAAGGTCAATACACTTGGGACCTTCCACTTTTTTTAGCCACATGGTCCCCAGAAGTGGAATTCCTTGCTTAAAGGATTTTGCCTGAAAGGAAAAACTCCCTTAGCCAACATTGGCAAAATATTGGTTCCTGTGATCCCCTCAAATGTGTGATAACTGAAAAGGGAAAATGTTTGGTATTACATGAGTTATAATTGGTAATGGGCTCGAATAGTGCTTCCTAAATAGAGTCATCCAAACTGCACTGCAATAACCTTGGTGTACCTGAATTCTGACAGGGGTAGAATAGCATAGGTCAGTTGCCACTACACCTGTAGCTATTCAGGCAATGGAGGAGGAGGGAAGGAAGTGAAAAAGTAGAGAAAAAAGTGTGAAGTCATCCAAACTGCTCCCGTGGTGGAGAGGGGTAAGGCAAAAGCAGATGGGTGGTACTGTTTGGGAGACCTCAGATCTGTTCCTGATATCCCGAATCTTGTGGCCAGACTTTTTCATCTGCCCCAAGTGTGTTTGTTTAGTTTTTTGATGCCTCATTTCATCCCCCCTCCAAACTTTCTCCCCATCACTGAGGTCTGTTCCCCCTGTGGAGTTGATTATTAATATATTGGGGGTGCAGAGGGCAGACATCCCCCACAAAAACACTAGCTGTGGTTGTAGTGTCTCACCGTGGTAGTGATCCTGCCTGTGTTTGTGGAAAGAGATCTAGGAATAACCATATCAGATGACCTGAAAACATCCAAACAGCATGAAAAAGCGGCATTGAAGGCTAATGGTGTGTTGGGATGCACAGGGAGAGTAATTACTAGTAGAAAGAGAGAGGTTATTTTGCCACTGTACAGATCACTGGTGAGGCCACCCCTGGAGTACAGCATACAGTTCTGGAGACCACACCTTCAAAAGAATATTGCCAGGCTGGACACTGTCTAAAGAAAAGCCACAAAAATGATATTTGGGCTTCACAACAAGACATGAAGAAGAGCTGCATGACCTTAACATGTACTCCCTGGAGCAATGGAGGGAAAGAGGAGGCATGATAGAGAGTCTTGAGACCTTCACGTGTCTAAACGGAATGAACAATGTCCATATTCAGGAGCTGTCTCAGGTCAAAAACCACAAACGAACTAGGGGTCATAACAGGAAACTGGATGGGGGTAAGTTCAAGAGTGACACTAAAAAGTTCTTCTTTCATGAAGGAGTGGTGGATGCTTGGAATGGTTTCCCACCATGGGTGGTTGAGTCTAAGTCAGTTGGAACTTTCAAAAGGGCCTGGGATAGACAAAAAAGGATCATAACACTGAATAGCATTTAAGGGAGGTGACCCGTCATATGGGCGACTCAAATTGAGTGACTCAATTTAAGCAACTCAAGTTTGAGTGCCTGAGTTAACAGCAAGTGTTACAGAATAGCAAGGAGGAATGTGAGCTACTGGAGAACATAGCGAAGTATGGTATGTTGAGGGAGGATCAGCTAGAGCAGGATATAGGGCTTTGTTTGGGAGGGCTGATCTGTGCTGGCTGTCTGGTGTGGTGGTTAAGGGTATGGTCTACGATGGTGGAAGTCCGGGGTTTGGGACTGTTGCAGGGTTTATTTTTGTTATGGTTGTTGTTGTGCTGTTGTATTTTTGTGTTAATTCTGGGATTTCTTTATCCTTGACTTTGTTTGCCCCCTACTCGCAAGTTGCTCCTTGTCCAGCGTTCTCCCTTGCACACTGTTACTCCACTGAGTAACTCCCTCCATGGTTGCCTCTTTCCACCAGTGTCCATGACCCCCTGTAGTTGGTTATTTAGAAATGGGGGTGTGGGGGGCTTGACCTCCACAGATGGTGTGGGGCATAGCCCCCCTGCATTAAAAGTGAAGTTAGATGTGTCTCCCGTAGGTTTTATGTTGTTGTGGTGGTGTTTTTGTTTGGTCACTGTGGTGTTGATCATCAAATTTTGATTTGATGATTTTCTCTTGCTGTTTTGTGAGTCACGATACAATCTTAGCTGTTATCATATAGTACTGTTATGGAAGGGCAGAGTAGACACTCGGACAGACTAGATGGAACTTATGGTTCCCTTCTGCCATCACTTTCTATGTTTCTACATTTCTATGTTAGACCACACTGCCTCAAGATAGTGATTTAGTATGCCATGGTGCATGCATGCAGCTCAATCATTGTATAGGTCATTGATTGTGCTTGTTATGGTTCTGTAGTCATTTGCACATGATTAAAACGTGTATCCAGCACTTCTTAACTCAAGAAGTGCAAACAGTTCCTTATCAAGTTTGCTGAAACTTTCAATATGGCTTTATTATTTTATGACTGTACATTTTACTAGCATGTGCTCAAGGTCTGCCTCTGCAATTACTCACAATCACAATAGGGCTTACTAATAGCAGGCTTCCAATACGGATGAGGCCTAGCAAACTACATATTTAGGGATTTGTTAACACTTTTCGTGTACTACAAGTGTCTTGACTCCATTTATAAATCAGAGTTTGTGACCTGCAAACTTTTACAATATGCTGTCCTAAGTCTGAAAAAGTACATTATTTATTTGAAATTTCTCCAAGCAGTATTATCCCACGAGATGTAGCATCTTATTTTCATAGGGTCCTGGGGGGACAGCAGCAGTCAACAGGTTCATGCTGTCCAGCAGTAATAGTTACATACTGTCTAAATATACACAGAGGGAAAAACAACGGTAAAGGTACATATAAACAGTAATCAAAGCAGGCTAGCAATGTGGGGTAAAAGGAAACAAAGAGCATGAGCACTGGCATGCAATATGATCCTGGTCAGGGAGATGGAGATTCCGGACTGAAATAAATACAGTGATCTCTAAGGTGGCTTGAAAGGCTGTACTCAAACATGTACAAACTAGAAGCATTTCTCTGCTGGAGACGGTACCAAATTCATTCTTCATCCTTGTAAACAAGAAAGCAATTGCTGCTGTAGAATGGAATGAATAGACACTGCTTGACTATGTGACATGAGATAGGAGATAATCAGTGACTTTTCCTTGTGCACCTTCGCACAAAAAAGAAAACAAGTGGCAGTGACATCTGCATGAAAGGACTTTTCTTGTTTAGGTGGTTATGCAGCAGGATGAGTAGTTATACAGCCGGGTGAGTAGACCATCCACTGGAGAGGATGAACCTGCACAACTTGTTGTACAAATGATTCAGGGACAGCAAAGTGGCTTCATTTGCATAGAGGTATACAATGTTTTCATAGTCAATGGAAAGGAGCAGGGAGCGGGGAGACCACCTGCTTCCACACATCAGCACTTTGGCAGCAACAAGGCCTGTAAAGAAAGTTGTGCTTTGGCCCTATGGCTGTTAAGCTGTGATCAAAGTGCATACTGCATAAAAGTGATAGTTCATCAGGCCAGATTCCTAGATATTTGATTTGCTGCCTAGCTCATTAATAATGCTATCTGATATTATGATTGCAAGTGGATTAACTGAAACAGCAAGTTCTGGATTCCAAACACTATGGCCCCGACAATGACAAAAATGAGGCAAGCACGGTGCAGCCATTTGTGCTGCACTTGCCACTGCACTTTCCACTGTTCTGGTGATATTCAGATGGATAGTGCTTGCTGACAGAGCAGTACTATCTGATTGAATATCAGTCCATGTCAGCACAACATAAAGTAGATTTGTCCTGCCCTGACATAGACCAAAGGGTTACATGTGGCCCAAAGGCATTGCACTGCCCAGTTTGAGATAGTGCCAGGTACCTTGTGCGTCAATTTCAGCTACAGCATGCCAATGAGCCCATTGAGAATGTAAGACACTTAGGGGCCATCTGCATGCCAATTATGGTCTTATTTACATGGGATGCTGCAGTGCTTGTGCACCCCTGTCACTGGTACATTCACTCCCTGGGAGTCCAGTGGTTCTTGCTGCCACCCACTCTACCTCTCCAGTCCTGTAACAGACATCCTTGGTGTCAAGTGGTTCCACCCAAACAGTCCCATATCCTTCATCTGATCCACCCAACTACTCACATCCCACCTCCCTGCACTCCCTCACCCTGGTGCCCAGTGCTCACTGCTATTCATGTATGGTGACCCGTTCAGTCCTCCTCTTACCTCCATGGCCAGCCGTTGTATGATGTGTCAGTGAATGCCCATACTTTAGAAACTGCTCATATTACAGCCAGCCATAGAGGTGAGAGGAGGGCTGTGCCAGTTACCATACGCCAGTGTCAGTGAGCACTGCATGTCAGGTTGAGGGAGTTCAGTGAGGTGTGATGTGAGCGGGTGGGTCAGGTGGGGGTCTGGACTGTTAGTGGGGACAACTGGATACCAGGGATGTCTGTTACAGGACTAGAGAGACAGATAAGTGGGTGGAGGAACCACTGGATTACCAGAGGATTTAATGTAGATGAATGTACTGGGTGATCCAGGGTGGGGGGAACCACTGGACCACAAGGGAATTTAACATAAAGGCATGTATTGGGTGATCTGGGTGGGGGGGCAGCTCGACATGTGCAGGTGGCTGTAGTACAGCTGCCCTGCTTTCGGTGGGAGTGGAAGCAAGAACTTAAAGATTAGCTCTCTATAATAACAACAAGCTTAAAAACACTTGATTTACACCAATTATGTTTGAACTTTATTGTTTTCTAGTTATTTATTTTTTCATTCCCCTGCTATTGCTCTACTAAATATTGTAGATAACATAACAGTTATTTCACTGAACCTTTCAAAATGTATCTGAATCTCCCCTGCTAACCACACATATTGTGTTTGTGACATCACCATATGTTGTCATGGTGAGCACTATGATGTCATAAACAAAGACACTGTAAGCTTAACAGGGAAAGTCAAAAAGTTTCAAATGTTTTCTATTCAGACTTTTTAGATGGACTACAAGATGTGCTGTAAATCTTGGACAGGGACACTAAAAAATTAACAACAAATTTATTATCTAGTAAATTGTAAAAGTAGATTTGTATTTGGTGAAAAAATAATAAACCGTTCAAAAGTTATTCAAAAAACAATTTTCCCATTATAGCCAATGGGGAAAAAATATATGCGTCTCTCGAAAGCTGCCACCACTACATTTTACTATTGCAAAAGGCTGTTTTACTGTTGTGCAGTGGCCATCTTGTTTTCTGTTTGCGAGAAAGAAAAATGCCTGGCATTTACATTTGTGACCTCCTATGTAAACATTGACTGCTGTGTTTAGTCAGGTCCTGAGGATGATAGCCCTATCTTTTTTGGGGGGACCCTCAAAAGAAATGCCATTTTAAAAATTAGAGCCCCAGTACTTGTCACAAATTGTGACAGAAATGGCCTCGACACTTTCACAAATCACGAACTGCTGTGCCATTTTTGTGAAACTGTCACATTTTGCAACAGTACTTTGCCCAAAAACAACAAATCTTTGCCACCCCCCTGCAGGAAAATGGTTGGGGCTTTTGGGCTGAAATTTGTAGTGTGAGAAGCCCTGGTCCCACAGATGTGCCTTTTCATAGTTTGGTCCCAAAACATTTAAAGGGCACATAGTTACAGTGGTCTGAAGTTGAGAAATGTCCCATAGGCTAACATTGCGGAACCCGCGGTTCTTACGGCCCCCGTGTCTCGGAAACAGTGCAAGGTACAGATTTTTCACTACTAGCTTAGAAGTCATAGATTACACCCACAGTGGAATATTTTTTCTCCTTGCTACAGTTACAGAGATATTGGCAAAAATGTGTTACAAGGGTTCCTTTGGAGTACTATGGCGCTGCTGTATGGCTCTGTACTAATGTGTAAGTTGGAGTGCAGGGCCCAGAGGACCCACGCTCCCACTAAAACATACCAGTTACCAGTTACATTAGACTTTCTAAAAAAGAAGGGAAATTCATTACAAAAAACTCTGTTAATGCATGAGTTAGGGTTGATAGCACAGCAACAAAAGTTTAGAAATTAGGTGTTAGGGTTACACCCTGACCACCGTACCCCAACCCCCAACCTTCCACACACCAACAGGCATCGGGGTGTGGGTTGGGGTCATTGGGCCTAACTCTCACCCCATTCTCCTATACTGCACCACCTCAGCTTGTTTACACATGGAATGCAGTGAGAATTAGGCTGACAACCCTGACGCACACCCCAATGCCTGTTGCACCCCTCCACCCCCACCCCCACCAACAGGCATTGGGGTGGGCATTGGGTCATCTGTCCTGACTCTCACCCCATCCCATGTGTAAACAAGCTGAGGTGGTGCAGTACAGGAGAATGGGGTGAGAGTTATGACCAATAACCCCAACGCACACCCCAATGCCTGTTGCTGTTTTTTTTTTGCCATGCTTTTCCTTTCTTTTTGAGAATGTGCACTATAAATAGTGAAGTAACGGTAACGCAAAAGCAAGTGCAAACGGTGATGCAAATGTTAAAGGTAATGCAAACGGTAATAGAAACGCAAGTGCAAATGTTACTAAAAACAGAAACACAAACGCAAGAGCATACGCAAATGCAAATTGTAACTCACACGGTCACAGAAACGCAATTGGAAATGCAAACACTGCTGGTAACACCAACGATGAAGCCAAAGGAAACACAAATGCAAACAGAAATGCAAATGGAAGCGTGTATGCAAACACAAATGGTAATGCACATGGTGATGCAAACGTAAATGATAACACAAACAGTTATAGAAATACAAGTGAAAAACAGGGTGTGCGCTTCCGTTACTGTTACAGTTAGTGTTCCCACTTCCATTTCCGTACCCGTTTGCAAAACAGATGCAAACAGCAATAGAAAGGCAAACGAAAACATTACTGAAAACAGATATGCAAGCTGGTATAGAAATGCAAAGCGTAGCATGCACGGTCATGGTAAAGCAATTGGAAATGCAAATGGTAATGGTAACAGCAACGATGATGCCAAAAAAAAGATAAACACAAATGGAAGTGTGTATGCAAACACAAATTGTAATGCACATGGTGATGCAAAATGAAACACAAGCAGAAACAGTAGTGGAAACACAAATGGTAACAGTAACACAAATGCAAGCGCAAACAAAAATGCAAATGAAACACACACAATGGCGTACACAGGAATGCTAATGCAAACGGGTATGGAAACACAAATGGGAATGCTAACTGTAACAGTAATGGAAGCGCACACCCTGTTCTTCCCCAACAGCTGCATACAGAAACACAGTGGCCCAGATATTCAAAAGGGTTGTGCATGGCGCAACAGTGTTGCGCCATGCACAACCCAGTGATGCACTCGATGCGCGATATTCAAAAGGAAAAGTGTGCCGCATAAATCCCAATGCTCCGGAGCGCATCAGTAATGTATGCAGGCACAGGTGTGGGGGGGTGTGCCCATGCATAACCTGCACAGCCTGATATTCAGCCTGGAATGTGCAGAGTCATGCATGTGCAACCCCTACCAGTGCTGGCACAAAGTTAAGCCAAAAAAAAGGAACAAGTGATGGCCACCAACAGGTGTGCTGCCACATTGCAGGGAGCAACAGGGCAGCTGCCACCTGTGGGTGGCCACCCAAGTTCCTGCCGCACCTGGCGGCGCCCCTCCCCATGCCCCATCGTGGGCATCTGTGTAGCTAAATCCCCCCTCCTATATCCCTTGTGGTCCAGTGGACCACTATGTGCCCGATCGTGGGCATTTATCTATAAGAATAACCCCCCCTCCAACATCCCTGGTGGTCCAGTGGACCAATCGCTGCACGATCGTGGTCATCTGAAAAGCATAAAATATTCCTATTACCCTGGTAGTCTAGTGTACCCCCCTCTCCACCTGTCCACTGAGCCCCACCGCCCCTCTCCCCCCCGGTCAGCCGATGAGAGGCAGTACCCCACCCGCCTGCCGCCCCGCCACCCGACAACTGACAGTTAGGCTGCACTGGTTCACAGTGTGAGCCAATGGGCGTGCAGCCCATACCATACTACTCAGTCCAGATATGTGAATGAATGGTGCCGCTCCATGCCTGCCAACTTTCAGGCAAAGCTGTCATATGGTGGCAAAGTTATTAAGATGCAAAATTTCACACTTTAACCTTAAATTTGGTACTCAACCTAACTATAGTAGCACTGCCGTGCCACTATAATATATATACAGTATATATATCTATATCTATATCGCTCTCTCTCTCTCTCTCTCTCTCTATATATATATATATATATATATATATATATATATACTGTGTATATATATATATATATATATATATATATATATAATATATTTCTTTATTTCAGGTAGTGACACGGTGGGATGATATATATATATATATATACTGTAAAAAAGAAGAACATCCATCGATGTCTGTTTCTGCCACCACCTTAACTGTCCACCTACCTGATCCTCCCACTCAACAGCCCCCAACATGACAGTGACACTGGGAGTGCCCAATCCCCCAGTGTTGCCACCTGAAATAAAGAAAACCATCCCTTGATGTCTGTTGTACTGTTAGTTCACCCACCCGACCCTCCCACTTAACAGCCACCATCCCACACACCAGTCCAAGCCCTTACTTACCCATCAGGGGTCCAACACCATAATCTTCCCTGGACTACAAACACATCTTCACTCTATAAAGCTGGATCGCAAACTGAGGAAATCAGGTATGCAGTTCAATGTATTTCAAAGGGGTTTTGAACTTAGGAGCATAACGTGGCCATTTTTGAATATTTTTGCCCCAAAATTTTCAACATGCCTTTTATGGGACTCCATCTCACGAACAATGGAAGTGAAATTTGGAAAATCTGTCCTGAAAGGTGATTTCATGGTTGCTGCTTCCTGCCCTTTGGGCAGGAGTTGACATATTTCTCCACCCTTGTTCATTAGGTTGGGTCATAAAAAGGCTATGTTGAAAATTTGCATAAAAATATTAAATAACAACAAAGTAATGAGCCTATTTTGAAATTTACAAATGCAGGCTTGTAGCTTTATTAATTTTCAAAATGTTGACACTAAATTTTCAACATAGAACTTTTCTTCAAAGCACCTCATGAATGTGACAGCTGTTATTTTTCAAATCCTAGCCAAAATGTGCTTCTGCACTTTTGACATAAATTCAGCTTTTGTGCAGAATTTTAAAATGTTCTCCACCCTTGTTCATGAGGTGGGCTCATAAGAAGGCTGTGTGGGGTCATAAGAAGGCTATGATGAGAATTTGGGATACAAATATGAAAAGCAACAACGTTATGAGTCTGCATTGCACTTTTTCAACTCTCACTCATAACTGTGGTAATTTGCAATATTTCAACTCCAACTTTTCAACATAGCCATTTTTGGGGTCTATGTGATAATGGCAAATGACTAAAGGTGATCACTGTTATCGCACAGAGAACAAAAACATTTTTGTCACTTTGACAACCCCGGCACACAGGACAACAGCACCAGGACAGTTTTTTAGTGCTTTCTGTAGGGGGGGCTGTGGCCCCCACACACACACCCTCACAGGGGTCTTTGCCCCTGCACCCCCTACTTAAGGGTTCTCAACTCTAGGGGGGTGATGTTGGTATGATGAAAGCATTAGAAAAGAAAAGGTTCAAGCAGGGTGCAATAAAATCGCACCAGTGCCTGGACCCAAACCTGTACCTCACCCAACCCAACCACTAGCCAACCCCCAACACCATGACACAGCTCAGTCATCCACTGCAGCATCAACCTCTATAGCCCCTTCACCCCTCCCAGCCCATGCTCACCATACTTGCTCCCCCATGTGCATACACATAGTGACATCCTGTTGCCCAGTTCGCCCACCCCCTCATCCAGTCACCCTACCCTCCCATTACCATGAGGGATTGTGTGAGGAAGGAGTCACCATTATGGATGGCGCCCTTCCTCATGAGCCCACCTCACGGGATACCCCATTTTTTCACACCACCTCATCGATGTGACAACTGTCATTTCTGAAACTCTGCACAAACGTTTTAACACTTGTGGCACTAAATTACTTTTCAGCCATTTATTTGTTTGTTTACCAGGTAGGTGCACTGATCCCATGGACCATTTTCAGGCCTGACCTGGGCCATGAAGATGGCACATACAATAGGATATACATTACAGTTTGAAAATAATACAATTACAGTAGCATAGGACAGGTACAGTGGGGTCATACTAAGAGTCATACTAAGAATGAACAAGGGTAAAGAATTCCAATAGAGCCATTGAGCCACTAGACTACATATAGCTTGAGGTATTAAGATTTGATAACCAATATTTATCAAGTCTATTTTTAAAGGTGTTTTTGCTTGAACTAATAATGACTTCCAAAGGTAAATTGTTCCAAGGTCTAACAACTCTGTGAGAGAAGTAAGAGGCCTCTTTTTGCATTCCGAATTTGCTTCTCCCAAATTGTAGAGGATGACCTCTGGTATCGACATTTAGTTGTTTAAATTCCAATCCACACTCTAATAACAAATCATTTTCATTAATGATGTCCTAGGCAAATAACAGATCAACCCTAAGATGCCTCTGTTTCAGGGACATTAGATTCAGTTTATGAAGTCTATTCTCATAAGTGAGCGATTTATCAAAAAAAAAAAAAAACTATTTAGTAATTCTTCTTTGTAACTTCTCTGTCCTATTTACGTCCTTATATTTATATGGTGACCATAGCTGGGATACATAGTCTAAATGTGGACATACACAGGCACGATAAAGAGGAAGGAGTACATCAGAATCTCTAGATACAATATTATGTTTTATTGACCACCAAATTTTATTAGCTTTATTTAATGTATTAGTAATGTGTAATTCAAAATTTAGGTTTGAATCTATTGTAATACCAAGGTCTTTTTCATTTAACTTGCCAACTATAGGTTTGTTATATAGATAATATTGATGTCTTCTATTTTTTTCTAAAATGTAAAACTGTACAGTTAGATGTGTTAAATTTTTAGTTCCATCAGAGTGACCAGGATTCCAAGATATCTAGGTCATTTTGGATAACTGTACAATCACCAATTGAACTGGAACTATTTATGATTTTACAGTCATCAGCATACTTATGTTACTGTGTACATTGTGGGATAAATCAGAGATAAATATCTGGAATATTAATGGTGCCAGAACAGAGCCTTCAGGGATTCTACTTTGTATAGGGTTCCAAGAGGAATTGAAACCATCAATTAGTACACTTTGGGCCAGATATTAAAACTTTGCACCAGGGCTAAATTAGTATTGCTCAGTGGGCAAACTTAGCCCGTAGCACAAAGCAAGCAATATTCAAAAGGAAATAGCCCGGTGCAAAACCAGCTGAATATAGCAAGCAAAAGAAGCTGGGAAAACAGGGCCAGAAGTGCAGGGCAAAAATTGCCTGAGAATAAGACAGCACTGAATATAGCAACAGGGAAGTGCACACTGCAACTGCAGCTCATTAGACTCTGGAGCAATTCAGTGTTGCAGGTGGAGAATATTGTGTGTGACTGCACAGAGATGTCTGACATCTACTGCAATCTTCATTCATACCTCAGTCAGCGGCCGCCCGTGGCAGTAAGAGGAGGGCTGAGCTGGTCGCTGCTCTGTTCATAGATTGCTCCTGGGCTGAGCGAGGGGGTCATTGCTGGGTGGGGGGACCACTAGACTACCAGGGAAGAGTCATTTTGTATGGTGCTTGGGGTCAGGATTCATGCAGGGGGTGAGGGAACCACTAGACTACCATGGAAATTACTATTAATTGAATTGCAATTGGGTCAGGATTCATGCAGAGGGGTGGGGGGACCACTAGACTACCATGGAAATTACTATTAATTTAATTGCAAATGGCTGTGATTCATGCAGGGGGTGGGGGACCACTAGACTACCATGGAAATTACTATTAATTTAATTGCATTGAGAGATTCATTCAGGGGTGGGGGACCACTAGACTACCATGGAAATTACTATTAATTTAATTGCAAATGAGTCAGGAGCTGTTCAGGGGGTTGGGGGATCACTGAACTACCAGGGAGTTTACTGTACTACTTCAGCTATGGGGGTCCATGATGGAGGGGGGCACTGCCACATTACCACTGCATTACTGCCAGCTTTTGTTCGGCGGTATCTAGCACCATGCTACAGGTTGTGCTAATGCCTGTAGTGTGGCACTAGGCATTTGAATATGCTCTGCTGCTGGCATTCATGGGCACTCTCCTAAAATCACCCCTGCATGCTATTATCTATTAGCATTGGCGCTACCACGCAGCGCCAATGCTAATAGGGCTTTAAAATATTGCAGCCTTGCGTAAATCCAGCCCTATTCCAGTGCTATGGTTTTGCACTAGGTCCAATGGTTTGAATATCTGTCCCTTTGTCTTCTATCCCTTAACCAATCCCCAATCTAATTTGTGTTTAAAGGACTAATGTTAAATAACTTCAATATTTGAATGAGTGCCCAGTGTGGTACCGAATCAAAAGCTTTTCTGAAGTCTAGAAAATTACATCACAGGGAGTTTTATTAGCTTGTTTTTCATTAACATAATCATAAAAACTAACCAGGTTTTTAGCTACTGACCATCCTTTAATAAAACTATGTTGTCCAGAATCCATAGAGGAAATAATTGGAGAAAGTTCTTCCTTAATAATTTGTTCAGGGACTTTACATAGCATTGGTGTTAAAGTAATAGACCAATAATTATCTAGTTAACTCTTATCACCTTTTTTAAATAAGGGGATCACATAGGCATCTTTCCATTCAGATGGAACTGAACTAGATGTCAGTTTTTTTTGTATAATATTTTTAAAGGGACACTCAAATGATCATTCATTAATAATAACGTATCACCTGATATACCATCACGGCCTGGTGGGGAACCTTTTTTAATGGAATTTAATTTGTTTTTTTATTCTTTAAGACAATTTCCATGTAACTGTCACCAAAGGATTTATAAAAGTGAGAAATGACAGCATCTGCCATTTCTAATTAATTAGTGATATCTAACCCATTAACATTCAAGGGGCCAACTTTGCATTCTCGTTTGTTTATAGAATTTATATAATTATATAGTATTTTGTTGTTTCCTTTTTGCACTTGTTGGGCAATATGTTTTTGAGTAATTCTCAAATTAATTAATTTCTTTTTGCAATTTCTTTGAATTTTTTCAAAGGATGTCAAAGTCCTTACACAGTTATTTTTTGAGTATTTATTAAATTATTTTTCTTTTCTTAAATAATTTCTTTTTCCTTTTAATCATTTTGGAAATGTTATGCGATAACCACTTTGGATGGGAGAAGAGTTTCTTTTTTCTTATTTTAGGAATAAATTTACATGTTGCATCCAGTAGGACTGATTTAATTGAGTGCCATGTTTCATTAATATTATGGGGTCTGGCAGAGGTTGTTTGAACCTACTTTTGATGAGCAGTTGGGGAAATGATTTTAGTTGCTGGATAAGCTTTAAATTCTTATCAGTCTGTGGACTTTAGGGCGGGAGTGCTGACTTGTTTAATAAGTGTTGTGTCATGTGGGGGATCCATAGTGGAAGGTAGATATTCATTTATCTTTTCTACAGGAATTGTGAGCAGCTTTCTGGAACTTTCTGTGCTTCTCAGCCAGGATCAATTTACAGCTCACTGGGGCTTAAACACCAGGGCTTCTCACATAGCAGTACCTCAGAAACAGTTGGGGTCTGACAGAGGTTGTTTGAACCTGCTTTTGCTGAGCAGTTGGGGAAAGGATTTTAGTTGCTGGATAAGCTTTCAATTCTTATCAGTCTGTGGACTTTTGGGCAGGAGTGCTGACTTGTTTAATAAATGTTGTGTGGTGTGGGGAATCCATCGTGGAAGCTGGATATTGATTTATCTTTTCTACAGGTATTGTGAGCAGCTTTCTGGAAGTTTCTGTTCTTCTCAGCCAGGATCAATTTACAGCTCACTGGGGCTTTAATACCAGGGCTTCTCACATAGCAGTAATGCAGAAACAGCTGGGGTCTTGCAGAGGTTGTTTGAACCTGCTTTTGCTGAGCAGTTGGGGAAAGAATTTTAGTTGCTGGATAAACTTTAAATTGTTATCAGTCTGTGGACTTTAGAGCAGTAGTTCTGACTTGTTTAATACAGTGTTTGTGTGGGACCTTCCTCCAGAGGAGGTTGCAGTCTTGGAGGTGCAGTGAAGGGCAGACACAGGGCTGATACACTCTCGTGAGAGTCGGGTGTGGGATCTAATCCCATCCTCCCCATCTCCCTCCCCAGAGCACAGCTCATTTATAGGGAAACACCTGCCCTGCAATTGGAGGAAAAGGCTTCAGATGCAGCTCATGTAGTTCTATCCAGTAATGCAGCCACGGGGCAGGGAAAAAAGCATAGGTAGGTCTCAAATAGGAGTGCAGCATCAACAATGAATTGCTGATTAGTGTGATAGGTGGATATTTTGGAGGGCCTTCAACTGGAATACATCAAGTAAACTTTATGTTAGAGGCTGGGCTAGGATTAGTTCATTCTTAAATCTTCTTGCTGTGGGCAGAGGTAGCAATGGAGGTTTGAAGATGTGGTGAGGTTCTGGAGAGCTGACTTATCTTTGTCATACGGTTTTGTAAGTTTTGCTGTTGTGTTTTAAATTTGGTCTAACTCCTTAAAATCTGCCTGGGGAAGCTCTCCCAACCACCCCTTGTATTAGCCTTTCTTAAATATGGAAGAGCCACTGGGGGTTGGGTTTAAAGGCTGGGAGGGAGGAGCTTAGTGAGTTGTAAACTTTGCCTACAAGCTAACTCTTAAGGCTAATAGTCAGGTGGGGAAAAGTTCAGCCACTCAAGCATTGCAAGATTAAAAGTCTGCATGCTGTATGGGGGGATCACCTAGGTATAAGTACTGGTAGCTCGAGAAATTGTAGAGCCACTGAGTTGGTAAGTTGGCCTAGAAAAGACTGCTGTGATGATGGGGAAGGGACTGCATATCACTAGAGCAGGAATCTTTGGGCAGGTGGTTGGGTGCACAGGGTGTGATGTGGCCATGATACTGGAATGGGCTTTTAAGTTTGGGGAATTCCCAGTGTGCTACCAGCTGGCACAGCTTAAAGAGGAGGTAAAGGGGATCCAAAGGCAGCAGGGGTTCTTGGGGGGAGGATTGGAGAGGTAGGAGGAAAGCGGTCACCTACATGGAAGCACTAGGTGCTGGGGCCTCTCAAGCTGGGGGAGTGAAGGTGGTGCTCACATAGGAGAGGAGGGAAGTGGTACACAGGGGCTCTAGGGACCCTGGCAAGGGGGCCCAAAAGGTGGAAATTTCCACAGCAGTAGGCAAAAATCTGGGGTGTCCAGAGGAAACCAAGGGAGCAGTTGGGATGGGGGGCACTGGGGATGGGCTCAGGCTAACAAATTGTTTTAACCCTCTACACCCATTGGTAGAAGAGGGATGTGAGGGGGGAGGATGATGATAATGATGATGATGCTGGTGAAGCTGGGGCAGGGACGGATAGAAAGGGTGAAGGGCAAGAGGCAAGGTTGCAATAGAGGGGGTCCTGGACAGGATGGGGGAAGATGGGTAGGAGGGGAAAAGAAAAAGGAGGATCAGGGGAACAAGGAGGAGGCTGATGTTATGGAACAGGGGAACATGACAGGCAGGAAGATGCAGAATGTAAATGGGATGATAGCAAGCAGAAAGTTAAGTAGGCAAACTGATAGGACAGATGGATTAGTAAGGAGTGGGGAAAGAGATACTGAGAAAGATACTTGGGTGGGGGGATAAAGAAGGCCAGGACACAGGTAAAGGAGGTGACCAGGGACAATAGTGAAGGGACTACCTTCGACACCCAGATTGTGGGAGGTGCCAGGAGCCTGTTGAGGGAGAAACCAGATGAAGGGATGAGAAGAGTCATGAAAGGAGGGGGAACCCCAGGGGTGAACAGGGAGGCAAGGGGGAGGTTAAAGTACTGCTATTGGGGGACTCCATGATCAGAGGCATCAAGTGGGAGGGGCAGGGAGAGAGTAAAACCTGTCTGATCAGAACAAAAAGCCACCCAGACCTGATGGTGCACAAGGCCAAGCATGAGTTGTATTCACTGGCAAAGGAATGCAGGGGGACCCTGGACATTCTAGTGCACTTGGCGACAAATGACATAAATGGTAATGAACTAGAAATTCAGGCAAGGTTCCAGGAGTTGGCCAGGGTATGCCTTTCCACAGGCTGTAAGTTCTCCTTTTTGGAAATCCTGCCAGTGCCAAGGGCTAGTGGGGACAACAAGATGAAATTTAAGGAGATAAATCAGTGGCTTAGGGAGTGGTGTGGGGAATTGGGGTATGGCCTGTTGGGGGACTGGGGGGGGACTTGGGAGGATAAGGGTCCGTATGCTAGGGACAGGCTCCACCTTCATTTGGAGGGGAAGGAAATCCTTAAGCTCAAACTAGCTGGGTTCATGAGTGAGTGGTGGGGTTTAAACTTGTGAAGGGGGAGGGATCAAAAAAGGGGCAGTGCCAGCAGGCATGATAAATGAGGGACATGGTCTCCACTTCTCTAGGGGGCTAGGGAGATATGGAAATGGGTCACCAAGTAAAGTGCAGGAGCTGAGAAATGGGAGCTCAAGGGGGAGAAAGGAGAGGAGGGGAAAAGGGGAGGATAGTGGTCCTGATAAATGTCAGGAGCTTAGGAAATAAAATGCCTGAGCTCCAGGCAATGCTAGTTGAGGGGGAGGCAGATGTGGCAGCAGTCACTGAGACCTGGGCTACTCAAGCGCATGAGTGGGACCTAAATCTGGAGGGCTACACTATGTTCAGAAAAGATTGGAGGGAGGGAAGGGGGGTGGTGTAGCACTATTAGTCAGAAATGGCATGGGTATTGGAGGGGAAGAGGAGGCAGAGGGGAATGTGGAGGATATTTGGGTCACCTTGCTGATGCAGGGGAGCAAGAGAGTAAAGGTCGGAGTGGTATACAGACCACTAGCACTGGTGGAGGTCCTGGAAGAAAGTCTGATGGCAAATCTTGAGGGACACTGTAGATTGGGAAAGGGAAAGGTATTGGTAATGGGGAACCTCAACATGCCAGGAACAGTCGGTCCGGTGGTGCTGAGGGTTGAGGTGCTGGATGCCACACCTCGCACCACACCAGCGACCCGGGTTTGGGAGCAAGCCGGAGCCACCAGGGGTCGGCAGGGGGAGATAGAGATTGAGCGTCTGCCAACTGTTCTCTCTTCCCTGAGGTGGGGTGGGAATGCGCTTGCTCTAGGAGTGACCTCTGGTGATGGCTGGAGGGTCACCAGAGTTGCAGTGCGGTGTAATGCTTGGGGGGCGGTGCCATGCCATTCCGTAGCCTTGCTGGCAGGGTTCCTTGGGGAGGAGAGTCAGAAAAAGCAAATAAAATACCTCCTGCACATTGGGAGATGACGGTGGCCTCAGTGGACACTTCCACGTCCCAAACACTGGCCCAGATGCACCCAGAATCTCTCTCTCTCCAGAGGACCCGATGACTTGCAGGTTGGCCCCTTATACTTAGGAGGTAGCTGCCGAGGAGGAGCAGACTCAGCCCCAGAGATGGTAGGGGGGGCCGGGTCAGCCTGCAGTCATTCAGGGGAGGAGAGGCCAGGGGAATGCGGGGGTTCAGGTTGGGAGCAGGGTGGAGATCCATGTGGGCACTCCTGAAGGATGCCCAGGTTGTCAGGAAGATAAAGAAAGTTAAAAAAAAAATGCCAGGAACAGCCTGGGGGACTATGACATCACCAGTGGCCAGAGAGCAGAGGCTGCTGGATGTCTTCCAGGAGGCTTTTCTGACACAACAGGTGAGTAAGCCAACTAGGGAAGCCCGGACACTGGACGTGGTCCTGGTGGACAGTGATCAGATTGGGGCCTAGAGGTGAGGGACCCATTGCTAGGGAGTGATCACACCACAGTCTGGTTCTTCCTGGACCTAGGGGGTGAGAAAAGCTGAACAAGGACAGTAGTAACTGACTTTAGGGGTGCAGACTTCAGGGAGATGGGAAGGATCCTTAGAGATCATCTGGATGGGATAAGGCTTGATATGGATGCTGACAGCAGGTGGGGGATCATTAGGAGGGGAATACAAGAGGTTACCAGATCTTGCACAAGGGAAAGGTATAAGTTCAGTAAGGCCAGAAAACCCTGCTGGTGGACTCGGGAGGTACAGAAGGTGGTGAGGGAAAAGAAGGTGGCCCAAAGGTGCTTCAAGTTCTCAAGGAGTGAAAGGGATCAGGAGGAATATAAGCTGACAGCCAAGAGAGTCACGATGGTGGTGACAGCAGCTAAGGCAAAAAAGGAGCAGTCCTTGGCCAGTGGATCTGGATGGGGGACAAGGGGTTCTTTAGATACATGGGGGAAAAAGGAAAATAAGGAGGCAGGTCAGTAAGATAAGGATAAGGGATGGTTGGGCACAGGAGGCAGGGGAACAGGCAGAAGTCCTAAATGAGTACTTTGCCTCAGTTTTTACCAACGGTGATGGAGGTGCTATGTTTTGCGAGGGGAGAGGGGGTAAACCAGAGGCAGGGGTCAGACCAGTAGAAACCAGGGGCCCTGATGGGACTGGGGAAAAGGAGTGGCCACCACAGACAGGTGGGGGCCCAGCAGTGCTGGGTGAAAAAAGGGAGGATGTGGAGACTGAAATCCCAGTAGAGTGAGTAAGGAAAGCCCTCCAGTCCCTTCAGATGGAGAAAGCACATGGGCCAGATGAGATACATCCCAGGATGCTGAGGGAACTGGCGGATATCCTGGCAGTCCCTCTAGCAGAGCTAGCAGAGCAGAGAGTCTCTGAGGAATGGGTGGGTGCCCCAAGACTGCAGGGTTGCCTATGTCATGCCGATCCACAAGGTGGGATCAAGAGAGGAGTCGGGAAATTACAGGCCCATTAGCCTGACACCAGTGGTCAGCAAGGTGATGGAGGGTATTGCCAAGGAAAGGCTAGGGGGGTTACTTGAGCAATCTGGGTACTTGGACGATAGGCAGCATGGCTTTGTCACAGGAAGATCATGCCAGACAAACCTTGCTGAGTTCTATGACTGGGTGACGAGGGCCCTGGACCAAGGTAGGCCAGTGGACATCTTCTTCTGGACTTTAGCAAGGCATTTGATTCAGTACCCCACAGTAGTCTGCTAGCTAAGCTGAAGGAAATGGGTGTAGGGAGACAGTTGTTAAGAGGGATAGGAAATTGGTTCTCTGAGTGTACTCAGAAGGTGGTGGTTGGAGGGTTAGCCTCATCCCCAAAGTGGGTTACTAGTGGAGTTCCCCAGGGGTCAGTGCTGGGGCCACTCCTGTTCAACGCCTATATCTCAGACATCAGGAGGGGGATCAGGAGTGAGATGAGTCTCTTTGCAGATGACTCAAAGCTGGGTGCAGTGGTGGATGAGGAGATGGGGAGGGTGGCCTTGCAGGAGGACCTGGTGGCTCTGGAAAGGTGGTCAGGTAAATGGAAACTAAAATTCAGTCCTGAGAAGTGCAAGGTTCTGCACCTGGGAATCAGAAATCCTGGCCAGGTGTATACCCTGGGAGGAGACATGATTCAAGTCATGGAGGGTGAGAGGGACCTGGGGGTACTGGTAGATGTCAAAATGAACAACTCAGAGACCTGTAGGAGGGCAGCAGCAAGAGCAAATATGATGCTGGGATGCATCGCCATGGGGATTACCTCCAGAAAGGCGGAAGTGATCCTTCCACTGTACAACTGCTTGGTTAGGCCACACCTCGAGTACTGTGTACCGTTTTGGAGACCACTTTTAAAGAAGGACATTACACTCCTAGAGAGGGTCCAAAGGAGGGCAACCAAAATGATCTGGGGCCTGGGGGAGAGGACCTATGAGGAGATGCTCAAGGAGCTTGACATGTACACCCTGGAGGAGAGGAGGGACAAGGGGGACATGATAGAGGTCTTAAAGTACAAGAAAAGGGATCAATAAAGAGGACCAGTCAGGGTGCTTCAACAGAAGAAAGGTGGGCAACAAGAGGTCATGGGTGTAAGCTGGAAGGGGGCAGGCTCAGAGGGGAGAGGAGAGGAGGAGTCGGTTTTTTTTAGTTGTTTAACCAGGAGTAGCACACTAATCTGAAATTTTTTTTACAGGTGCGACCTGGGAGCCCAGGGAAGTCAAGTGACTTGCTCAGGGCCACACAGTATGCAAGTGGAAGCTGTGGGATTCAAACCCAGGTCTGGTCTGCTGGATGTCACCAGATTTGCATCTCAGAGCCTTAAACCACTGTGCTATATTGCCTCCCACTTTTCACTGAAAGGGTGGTGGAGCAATGGAATACACTGCCTAAGGAGCTGGCAGAGGTGGAGACTGTGGACGGGTTTAATGGGGGATGGGACAGGAACAGGGGAGGGTAAATCTGACTAGGCCCAATATAGGTGGAACATCTGGGACTGGGGACAGTATAACCCAAGGAGGGGGGATACCAAAATTGGCCCTCAGTGAGGGTGCTGAAAATCAAGCAGACTCAAGAGACCGTTAGGCCTATTCTGCTGGCATTTTAGTATGTTAGTATGGTTAGTATGTTAGTATTATCAGATATTAATAGTTCACACCAATTTAAGTTTGATAAGTACTCATTTAATGCAACTTTATTAGCCTTATGAGACAGATAGATTTTCGTTATTTTATCCAAATTTAGATGTCAAAACTCAAGATTAAATGATACTACATTATGGCCACTGTTTCTTAGTGGCATAGAGACCAAACATTCTGAAATTTTTAATGGATCACTACCTAATACAATGTCAAGAATATTTGAACCTCTAGTAGGGGAAACAACATATTTGGATAAATTTAATTTTTGACATGTTTCCAGGAATTCTTTCGAATGATTGCGAATAGCTTTTAAATTTTTTCAGTCAATATTATTTAGGTTTAAATCCCCCATAAGTATGAGATTTCCCAAATCTGATGCAGCCGCCATTTCAAGCACAATCTCATTCAGTACTTGCTTAGTTGAATTTGGATCTCTGTGGCAAAGACCCAAAATAAAATTGTTATTATTAAAGCTAATATTTACCCAAAGTGATTCAACAGGACTATCTCTGGATGTAACTTTACTAGAAATATCAGTTGCATTCAGTTTAGAACTAATAAACAAAGCAACTCCCCCTCACTTATGATTTTCTCTACCTTCTGTAGGTGGAGAAGAGAATAACCTGGAATAGTATTAACCCATGCAGGGTCATTAGGCCATCATTTATTTATTTATTTATTGAAGAGTGTCACCAAGAAAGTTATACTGAGCAGAAGCTCATCTCACGGTACGTCCTGGGGGAAGGGGATTGGGACAACAGACTGTATTGCATCATGATACATACAGTAGCAGCTAGGCTAACAACCATATATAGCAAGGTCTATACATATACATTACACCTAATACGTACACATATACTAATATACATATAATATATACATTTATCAGATTTGTACAGTTTACAAACTACAACGTAGTTTCAGAGTTTGGGGGGCGTAGGAAGGAAAGAGGTGAGGAGGGAGTGGGAAGTAGAGGAATGAGAGAGTGCTAAATCAGAGTAAGTGCAGACTAGCATGGGCTAATAGTAGGGTGGAATAAACCAGCATAAATTGGCCGGCCATCAGGGATTAGTGCAGTTGCAGTTTGTCACTACTGTAGGCAGTTTGCTAGGGAAGAGGAGAGGGAGTAGGCTGAGGAGAAGTGGTGGATTTGGGCTGGAAGTAGGTTCCATAGTTTAGGTAGGCGATATGAGAAAGCCAGTTGGCCTGACGTAGTGTTTCTGAAAGGTATATTCAGGTAACATGTGTCCTCAGACCGGAGGGTGTATTTGGACTGGTGAGGGGTGGATAAGGAGGCGACTAGATAAGATGGCAGTGAGCCTAACCAGAATTTTGAGATAAACGTAGCCGCGTGAAGTGTCCTCCTGTCAGCAAGTGAAGGAAAATTCAGGGAGCGGTAGAGGGAGCAGTGATGTGTCAGAGCAGGGGCATCAAAGCATAACGGCAGAAGGAGTTGAATAGAGGTTCAAGCCTGGCTAAGGAGGACTGAGGGGCAGCACCATATACGACATCACAATAGTCGAAGGTAGGCAGCATAATTTTGTGTACAAATTCCCTCCTGGCAAAGTGAGGGATACTCCTCCTGCTTCAATAGAGGGACCCTAGTTTAGGCTGGAGTTTCTTTAGGATAGCATCAATGTGGATGGAGATGTTTAGGTTTCTATTGAGCCAGACTCCTAGATAGCAGAAGGAAGCGGTGTCCTCAAGTACAGATCCATCTGTAGTGACGAAGGTGGGTAGGGAGGGTAGCCTTGTCAACCTCTGCCTAGTACCAAACATCATAGAGACTGTTTTCTTTGGGTGTAGGAAAAGATGGTGTTCCCTTAGCCAGCATTGCACCTTTTCAAAATCTAACTGTAGTCTGGCAGTGACATATGGTATAGAGTTACCAACTGTGAGCAGCACAGTATTGTCTGCATACATGTGTATATCAGTAGTTGAGCAGACCTGAGGGAGATTGTTTAGGAAAATAAAGAAAAGGAGTGGTCCTAGTACCAATCCCTGAGGAACTCCCATGGTAATGGGTAGGGGAGAGGAGATGGCCTCTGCTATCTGAACAGATTGAGTTCTACCCAATAAATAGGACTTGAACCAGTTGGTGGCATTTGGAGAGAGACCTGCGATCTTGAGGCAGTCTATGAGAATGTTGTGGGAGACGGTGTCGAAGACCTTGGCCTATTCGATGAAAATAGCTGAGGTTATGTGGCCTTTGTCCATACCTGAGGTGATTGTGTTGGTGAGGCGTAAAAGCGAGGTGGCAGTGGAGTGGTGTTTCCTGAAGCCAGCTTGGAAAGGAGTGAGAAAGGAGGAGTCGGTAATGTAGGAGGTAAGTTTTTCAAGGACTAGGTGCTCCTGCAGCTTTGCCAGAGTAGGAAGGAGAGAGATAGGATGGTAGTTGTTAGGGGAGGATGGATCACACCCTTTGGGTAGTGGAAGAACCATGGCGTGTTTCCATGCTGCAGAGACAGTGGAGGGGGCAAAGGAGAGGTTTAGCAAGATGGATATAGGATAGGAGATGGCAGGCGCAGACAGAGAGAGGAGCTTGGGGTTCAGGCCATCTGGTGAGGAGCCTTTAGCTGGATTGATAGACTGAAGGGCTAGGAAAGCAGCAGCAGGGGTGATATAAGTGAAGGAAAAGGGGGCATTGGGAGCAGGAGTTTGTGGATTTGGGAAGGGGGGAGCAGGCAGTGGGGTCAGGCCTGCGGTGGAGTTTGAGTCTACCCGGGGTGCCATTTGCAGCATAGCAGCACAGGACATGAAGTTGGAGTTAAAGCAGTCAGTGACTGCCAGCGACTCAGAGATGTCTGTGAGGTTTTGCCTAATAGTAGGTGTGAGAGGCTTGGTAGAAGGAGGGAAGAGGGACTGGACCACTTTCCAGAATTTGGAAAGATTATTTGTGTTAGCATGGAAGTTTGCCTGATAGTGTTCTTTACTCATAACTTTATTTTGGCCCCAATGTTCATCATTCCCTGGTGTTACCCACTTCCTGAATATGGTAGGTGTCATTTTATAAATCCCCTCGAAAACATCTTTCCATAGTTACACAGTGAAATCACCTTGTGGATGTGATTTTAAATATTCCACCTGTTTTGATCATAATGTCAGGTCATAAAAAGATTATTGGACATTTGGGGTCAAAATACGCTTTTTCCGGAATTCTATAGTGCACCTACAGGTCGCCTGCGGTTTCTTGTGACTATTTAAAATCTTCAGGAATGTGCAGCCATGGTCCCAATGTGCCTTTTGAAGATTTCTGTGAAAAAATATTAAACGTTCAAAAGTTATTCAAAACAATTTCCCATTATAAGTCAATGGGAAAAGTTAACAAAAAGTTCGACAGTGTCGCAAATGCATTTTACTTTAGAAATGGCCCTGTTACTTTCACAAATCTGCCATTTTGTTTTCAGTCAGTGATCAGAAAAATGCTTGGCATTTAAATTTGGGACCCTCTAGCAACCTAATTCTTTTTGTATTCACCTAGTCGGACCCTGAGGATGCTAGCCATGTCTTTATTTTGAGGTAAAACACCCCAAATATGTTTTCAAATTTCTGGAAAAGAAATCTCACAAAGTACTTCGTGCTCCGCAGTGTCTCAAATTTTGAAACCTTTTGCAAATTGCGACAGTAGTTTTCTAGTCTGTGGGAAAATGACAGCAATTCTTTGGCACTGGGCTGAAATTTGGAGGGAACGCAACCGACATCTTACAGATGTGCCTTTCAGTGCTGTGTTTAAAACATATTACATGGCGGCAAAGTTATGGCACTCCAAAGTTGGTGGTTTTTCCCATAGGATAACATTACGGCACCCGACGCATTACAGGAATCCTTTGGCACCCTGTTGCAAAATAATGGTTTGGTCTTTTTTCCTGACATTTGGAGAGAAGACAGCCTACAGGCCAAAGATGCGCCTTTCAGTGGTTTGGTGATAAAATATTGCAGGGAGGCAAAGTTATGGCATTCTGAACTTCTCTTTTTCCCATAGGATAACATTATGGCGTTTGCCGCGCCTTTCAGGGCCGTATCTCGGAAGCGGTGAGATATGGACTTTTCGTCAGAAAAGTGCTTAGCCCCAAAACTAGAGTTAGGACTGGCGACCTCAATGCACACCCCAATGCCGGTTGGGGTGATGAGGAGTCAAGGGTTTTCAAATCTAACACTGAATTTTCTCACATTTGTCGCTGTGGAACAACCCTAACTAATGCATTAAATGGATTTTTGCCATATATATATATATATATATATATATATATATATATATTCATTGCAAGTAAGTAGGTTAATACAGACATTACAGTTGAAAAGCACAAGGTGCACAAAGTAGGAAAATGAAAAAACATTAGGGTTTTGGGTCTTCAGAGTCTAGAAGAATGAGATGTGAGTGTTCCTTGGGTGGTTCCATGTTTTTAGCACGAGGCAGAGACTCTCTGTGCTTACCTCCTCTCCTTTCTATCACACCATTGAAGGGACTCTTTTGAGGACACATCCTCTTTTAGGTATCTTGGGGTCTGGCTTCACCAGCTCCTCAGTTTTTCTGGTCACATTGACGCTATCCTGTCAAAACTGCTCCCCAAGCTAGGCACACTGTACAGGAACTGTAATTGTCTTCCACCTATGGCTAGGCGTGAACTGATCCAGAAGATGATCCTACCTATTTTTTTTTTTTAACATATAAGATTTTATTGTGGGTTTCCATTATAAACATACATACATACATAAAGAGACTGAATATCAGCAACTAACTGTTCCATAGCAGTGTACAGTATGTAATGATGTAATAGTTACAACATCCATGAAAGAAACACATATAATGTTTTGGGTGTAGTTCCTACGATGTAACTCCTTACTCATAGCAAGAAAAAAACCTGTATACAAAGAATGGGTATAAACACCTGAAATTTTTCAGAACTTTTCAAACTTTTCTAAACATTTCAACCAAGTAGCTGTTAACATGTAACAGGAAATTCTGTAATTCTGCAAAGACTAGTACTTATTCCCAATAGATGTCAAAGGTATGTGTCAACTGTCTGCCATTTCCCCTATCTTGACCATAAAACCTGGTTTCTTGATAAGCCTTTGGGTCTGTATCCTACAGTTAATGGGTAGTGACCTAAGGGATATCTGGGTGCAATAAGCAGTGTGAGTCT
The DNA here is from genome assembly GCA_016271365.2 of Neoceratodus forsteri. Classification (NCBI taxonomy): domain Eukaryota; kingdom Metazoa; phylum Chordata; order Ceratodontiformes; family Ceratodontidae; genus Neoceratodus; species Neoceratodus forsteri. The sequence goes on from CM028132.1 coordinate 1,323,455,620, forward strand.
TAATGCAGCAGGGTTGCCTGGCATTGGTGTGGGTGCGGAACAGATGTGAGATTGGAGGTTGGCGCCCATTTCTTATGATATAGGGAGAGCTTATTGGCTCCAGAGAAGGATACTAACATACTATTTGCCAGCAGATTAGGCCTTACGGTCTATCGAGTCTGCTCGAACCCTAGATCCTTAGTTGGGTGCCGAGGCCCTCTCATCCCTTGTGCTCCAGAAACCTCCTATCATCCATCCCACCCCCCTGGGACAGGCCATCATCTGATACATCCACTTTCTGTGTCTGTCCCACCCTCTCTTGAAGCCCTCCACTGTGGATCTCTGAACCAGCTCACCAGGCAGTGCATTCCAAGGGTCCACCACCCTCTCAGTGAAAAACCTCCTCCTTTTTCCCCTCACCCTTCCACCTTCCAACTTCAAACCATGCCTCTGGTGATACCTCCCTGCTTTAGTCTAAAGATCCTCCATGTTTACCTATTTATTCCCTTGAGGTACTCGAGACCTCAATCATGTCCCCCTGTCTCTCCTCTCCTCCAATGAAAACAGGCAGAGCTCCTCAAGTCTGTCCTCATATGTCAAATCCCCTAGCCCTCGTATCATCTTAGTTGCCCTCCTCTGTACCCTCTCCAGGAGCTGTATGTCCCTCTTCAAGTGTGGTCTCCAGTACTGTACACAGTACTCAAGGTGTGGTCTAACCAGTCCATTGTACAGTGGCAGAATCACTTCCTTGCTCCTAGAGGTGATCCCCCTTATGATGCATCCCAACATCCTGTTTGCCTTGCTAGCCGCTCTCCTGCACTGCTCAGAGTTATTCATACATGCATCCACCATGACCCCTAGGTCTTTTTCCCTCATTGAGGCCTCCAGCACCTCCCCTCCCAGTGTGTACCTGTGTTTGGGGTTTCCCCGACCAAGATGCAACACCTTGCACTTGGTGATATTGAAATTTAATTTCCATGTGTAAGCCCAGCTTTCCAGGGTGTCCAGGTCCCCTTGCAGGGCCAATCTCCCCTCTTCTCCCTCAACTACTGCTCCCATCTTGGAGTCCTCCACGAAGAGACTCATTTCACACCCTATACTCTCCCGGATGTCCGATATGTATGCATTAAACAGGATCAGACCCAGGACCGAGCCCTGCGGTACCCCACTACCAACCTCTCTAGGGTTCAAGAGCTCAGCACAGACCACTACTCTCTGGGTGCATCCAGCTAGCCAGTTTTCAATCCATCTGACCATCAAAGAGCCTACTCCTAACCCCATCAGTTTCTCCACCAGACCATTGTGGGGGACAGAGTCAGACGCCTTGGAGAAGTCCAAGAATAATATATCCACAGGCTTTCCCCTGTCCAGTTATGATGTTACCCATTTGTAGAACTCCACAAGATTGGTTTGACATGATCTACCTGGCACAAACCCATGTTGCCGACTATCCAGACCTCCCACCTCCTCCAAGTACACTCCCAATCGTTCCTTTAGTATACTCTCTATTAATTTTCCCACCACTGAGGTCAAACTGATGGGTCTATAGTTACCTGGTACTTCTCTCAACCCCCCTTTATGGATTGGCACCACATGTGCCTCTCGCCAATCCCTAGGTACCCTCCCTGTCTCAAGTGACCTGTTGAAGAGCTCCGCCAGGAGTGCAGCCAGTATGTCCACCAATTCCCATAGTACTCTCGGATGAATGCCATCTGGCCCAGGAGATTTGTCTTTCTTTAGGGCCTTGAGGGCTAACCACACCCTTTTGGCAGAGATAGCATCATCCATCCCCTCCACCTTACTGGCCTTTTTATCCTTTTCCAGATGTGACACCCCTTGGGTACCTCTCCCTTCCTCTTGCTCCATTTCTGTTGCTCCCCTGATCCCACTCACTGCCGCTTCTATCCCCTTCATGCCTTGCTTTGTAGATATCCCATCCCCCTCCCTAGTGATAGTATCTCAAACACTGCTAACTTTCCCATAGCTGTATGCCAGGTGAGTAGTGAACGGGGGTGTAATTTGACTCCACTTCATTAGTATGGTCCTCTTTGTCTCCAAAAGAGCCATGGCCAGCCAGTTTGTTTGGTGTGGTGAGCCGGATGCCCATTTTGGCATGTCCCCCAGGATTATTAGCCCTGCATCCCATGGGTTAGCCCATTCCTTGACTGTCATGTAGTCCCCTAGGACTCTGTTCCAGAAATTAGTTAAAGTGGGAATACCCCACAGGACATGAGCCAGGTTGATGTGCGGGAGCCTGGCATCTCCAACAATTCGAGTGTGATAGCACCCCCATGTTTTGGAGCATTGCTGGGGTATGGTACCATCTCAGAATGATTTATAGTTGTAAGAGCTGGCCTCTGGCATCTCTGTAAGCCCAGTGGATGCTCTTTATGCACCCCTCCCAATCTTGTGGGGTAATTGTCACTTGTAGGTCTCTCACCCATTGGCTTCTACATTTATCTATTTGCGTGAGCTGCACATCATGAATTTGCCCAAAGATCCTCCCCACCTGCCCTTTGAGTTTGTTGGGTTTGTGAAGCTGCCCCATCCATTGGCATGAGCCCCTGCTTTCTCCAGTGGCCTTAATATCCAAAATGGCATCCTGTAATTGAAGGAATCTCCAGAAATTCATCCTGGGCAAGTGGTATGTGTCTTGGAGCTACTGGAAGGCTGTCATGTCCTTTGTTCCCTGGACCAGGATATCCTGCATATTAAGGATTCCTTTATCTATCCAGGTGGGCAAGCACACCAGTTTTTCACCTATTGTAATGTCCCAATTGTTCCACAACCTGGTGTATTCTTGCAGGGGATTTCTGTGTTCTACCAGGGTCCTGGTGAGTGTCATGGTTCACCTCCGTGCTCTCCATGTAGCCCACATAATGGGGGAGTCTGTTGGTGCTGGTTTAACAGCATGTTTAAGTAATGAAACTAACTATCCTTTACCTACCAGATCCTCTTATAGCCCCACCCAGATTGGGGTGAAGTGGTTATAGGGTGTCCACCATTTGGTAGCTTGTTCCATTCAGTATGCAAGCCAGTATCCCTGTAACAATGGGAGACTAAGTCCACCTGCCATCCAATGAGCCTTCAATTTGGCTGCACTAAATCTAGGATGATTTGCCTTCCCATAAGAAGTTTTTGCTCAATCTGTCCAAGAGGGAGCTTAACTTCGATGTTAGAGCTAGGGGGAGATTGCTGAATATGTATGCTAGCTTAGGGAGGGCAAACATACATAAAGCCTCTATCTTCCCTTTTAAGGAGATTCTTAGGGTTAGCCACATCTGCATCTCTGCTTGCAGGGATATGGTGACCAGGGAGTAGTTGTCCTCAATCAAGTCCTTCCACCCAGTTGAGATTCTTATACCTAGATAGGTAAATCCTGCCAGTGCCCATACCACCAGGGTGGTCTGAGTACTCTCTCTAGTGCACCGCAAGTTCCACCAGGAGAGAGTGGTTTTCCTGGTGTTAACCTTAAGGCCTGAGTATTCTGAGAATTCTGGCAGAATTTTTAGCAGGGGTGGTAATGACTGGTTGGGGTTGGACTGAGTCAGCAGCAGGTCACCCGCATAGGTGTGAGTGGTGTAATGCCTGCCCTGCACTGTAATTCCCTGTATCTCTGGTGTCTGCAGGATATGTCTCGTAAGGGGGTCCAGTGCTAACAAAAACAGAAGGAGTTCAAACTCCTTGGAGATATTCCTGTTTGTTATCACTCTGGCTCGGGGGGGGGGATGCGTACAGGGTATGCACCCACTCCCTGAAATAGGGGTCAAAGCCATATGTTGCAAGTATCGAGTGCAGGTACTCCCATTCCATTGAGTCGAATGACTTGCAGAAGTCTACTGCCAAGGCCGCCATTGGGGTGTTGGATTTGTGTGCTACCCATTTGAGGTTCAATACCATTCTGATGTTATCCACCCCCCATTCTGCCCTTAGTGAAACTTGCCTGGGAGGGGTGGATGATCTTTATTAAGACTCCATCCAACCCTGAGGCTTACATCTTGGCCACAATCTTTGTGTCCACTGATAGTAAAGAAATCGGGCGAAAGTTCACATAGTCTAGCGGATCTTCCAATTTTTGGGAATGAGGGTAACTAGTGCCTCCCTCATAGTTGGTGGTAGCTTTCCCTTCAAGTGCACATCCTATAGTGTTTGGAGGATCAGCTGTTTGATTACTTCTCTTAGAAGTTGGTATTTCTCTGCCAGGAGGCCATCCGCCCTGGGGCATTCCCCTTGTTAAGTCCCCCTTATGGCCTCACTTCTTCTCCAGTGACTGCTTTGTCTAAGGTCTCCTCTGCATCTGGGTGGAGTCTAGTAGAGTAACCATGTCCAGGAAACATGGCAGTACCTTCTGTGTGCTGGTCCCTGCCCCCATGGTAGTGGCTGGATGCATACAGCTTTTGGTAAAACTGTTGTAGTACCTCATTTATTTGTTGGGGGTTCACTACCATCCTTTCCTCTGCTGATCACAATGCTAGGATCTGAGATTGTGCCTTCTGCTTGCGGAGGTGATATGCTAGCAGCTTACCTCCCCTAATCTCCTGAATCCCAAAATTGGTGTTTGGCCCTGAGGAGATGCCACTTGGCTTTCCTTTGCACTATTATATTAATACGGTATTTCAGCCCTGTTATCTGTGCCACTAACTAAAGGGGAGCGGGAGTTCACTTGCCTAAACTGTTTCTCCAGCCTTTCAGGCTGACTGATAATTCCATCATCTCCCTCTGCCTAGCTTTACTGCATGAGGCTAAGTAGGAGATAATACACCCCCTAAGGTAGGCCTTAAAGGACTCCCAAACAGTTCCAGGGCCCACTTCTCCATTAGAGTTATTATCAAAGTACATCGTCGCCTGGGTTCATAGCCAGGGGCCGAAGTCGGGGTCTTTCAATAACATCAGATTAAACCACCACCTAGTGGAGTAGGGTTGTGTTCCTGGTGCATGAAACGTTATTCCCACTGGCATGATCTGAGATCAGGATGGGCTCTATCGTTGCCACTTAAGTGCCCAGAGCAGCCACTCCGTCCACTATCCAGAAGTCAATTTTGTTATGGGTCACATGTACTGGAGAGTAGTGGAAGTAGTCCCTACCAGTGGGATTGTCCCTCCTCCATGGATCTGCTAGACCCCATTCCTTCCTTAGTCCATCTAGCACATCTTTAGCCCTCGGGTGGAAGTCCAGTGTCGTCTTAGATTTGTCCAGGAAAATATCGCTTATCGTGTTGAAATTCCCATCAATAATAAATGGGGCATCCTCTACATCTCTTTTAGCCTCTGTTGTTGCTAAACTAACCAGTGGAAAAAAATTGGTGGAGTCCTGATTTGTAGCATATACGTTGACCACAATTACTTTGCCCCCACTGTATCTAACCACCACTCATCTGCCCTGTTTGTTTTCTGCCATTCCACCTTCCAGGCACATGTTTTATGCACTAGGAGGGCTACCCCCCTGGATTTGGTACTCACTGAGCTGTGAATAATCATGCTTACCCACATTTTTTCAACCAGTGTACCATCTTTGCTGAGAGGTGAGTCTCCTGGAGTAGGGCAACTTCCGCCTTCAGTGTTCTAAGGTGTTGTATTACTTTTGTTCTTTTAACAGGGTGGTTCAGCCCTTTAACTTTCCAGGATACACAACTCATGCCCCTCTCCATGTTAGCTGTCATATCCTGGGTATCTTTCCCCCAGGTCCACTCACTTCTTCTCTTTCACTGGTTTGGTATGTGGATTTGGTGGTGGTGGTTGGATATCTTGTCTGGTGCTTCCTCTGACTGGTCTGTGTGGTAGGTAGTCCAGCAGTAGGGTGTGCCCAAGGTTGAGCTCAGTACTCTGATTCCTCCCGTATCTTGGGCACCATGTGTGGGGTTATCTGGGGCGTATATGATACAGTGGTACAGATGAAGAAAACACAGAGTATTATAGAGCTACAGCAAGAAACAGAGAATTTCATTAACTGGAAGCTAAACAATCCACTTAAGTGCAACAATGTCCTATATGACCCTCTCCCCATTCCTGCCCTCCTGCACGCTCCCCCCCCCACCTTCCTTCCTTTTCTTTCTTTCCTCGGGGTTACCACTTCCTCCATTTCAATGTGTGTGTGTGGGGGCGGGGTTACCAGTTCCCGCTTCCTACCATACTATATAAATTTGTGAGGGTTAGGCGCTTGTTCTAAGGTTACTATCTGTCTTGGTCTGCACTAGAAACTATGACTGCTGACAGCTACAGTAGCTGTACTCTATAAACCTTGGAGTGAGTTCTCACAAAAGCACATTGGAGGCTGCTAGAATGCCCTTCTGGGCTTCAGATCCAGCTGCACAGAGATCTGATTTCCACCTCACCTTTCAAGTGCTCCTGGGGAGTTTAGCTCTGAAAAGCTGGAGTGTTCTTCACAGCCCGAGCCATATGTACATATTTGTGTTAGACTTATGGTTTCTTACCATCCCTAGTTTTTCTGCAGTGCTTATCTAGAGGTCATCACTTTTCTAATAAGGGCAATCGGCTTTTTGTCCCCTTGCTAACAGGGTGCTGTGGGTGTCATTATATTATCCACTTTTGACTTGGATGCCATTTTCCCATTTATGGACACCCATGGAATCCCCTTGGGTGGTGCAGCCCTGTTTAGAGGGGTCATCCCCAATTCTCAGAGGTGTTAAGACAAGGGGTTACCAGGAGGCCTAGCATCAGGGGGTCAGGAGGGTGGTCGAGGTATCTGAGCTTTGCTAACCTTTTCTTGTCTCTCCCCCTTCCCGTGGCCCCCTACCCTACCATCCCTCCCCTCTCCATGAGCCCCTAACATAAAACACAACAGTACTTTAAAGCCTGTGATAAGAGAGGCAGAGTTATAATCTACCAACCACTTCTTCTACCACATAAAGAATAAAAGAGAGAAAAAAAAAGGCTGTCATGTCATCTGCCTGTAGTGTCCAGAGTGTGAGTGTTCTTCAGGAGGTCTGGTCCCAGCTGTCACCCATTTCCTGATCTGGTAACCTCTGCCAAAGTTCTCTCTCCGGGTTTCACTGCAGGCAATTTGTCTTCCTTCAAGTTGAGGCATTGGTCTGGCATTTCCAATCCCTCTGCCACTTCCTCCACCAAGCTGTTCAGTTTTGGTGGACTTCCATGCCCCCTGGTGAGAAGAGCTGCTTTTCCATCCCTTCTTCATCACTGGAGCCACTAACTTCTTTCCAGGGAACTTTCACTGGAGGGGACTTCTGTCAAGACCTTTCCAGTGCCTTTCTGTCTTCTAGGCTCCTGGACCTGTGGAGACTCTGATGGAGGTACGGGCTCCTGGGTGCTGGCTTTTGTGGGGGGCTTTTCTTGGAGAGAGGACAGGTGATTTGGGTTGGTCATTGCATCTCTCATCTATTAGCGCCGGTGTCCCCGTTTGTGGTCCCATAGCATTATTGTTCTGGGGGGCATTAATTGTATGTTGAAAGGCCAGTTGGTTACTTCCCCATTCCTTGCTCCTGTGACCAGGCTCCCACAACTTCCGTGGTATAGTGGCTCCTCCCCCCCCTTCATATGCCAAATGACTGCAGCCATCTATCTACATCATGAGGTGATTCCCCCATGTTGGAGTTGCTGTCCTTTGTGACCTACAGGCTAGTGAGCCCCCTGAGTCTGTATAGACAACCTAGGTCTCTTAGTGTGGCTTTTAGGGGCCCATAGGCTTTACATCTCACAGCCATTTCCTGGGAGAAGTCTTTAAAAAATTATATTTTCACCACTCTCCACGTGATGTCCCCCATGTCCCTTGTTGCCCTAAGGATCTACTTCATGATGGAGTATCTTAAAATGTATGCAGTGATTGGCTGTGGGTGGTTGGGGGCTGATGGCTGTGAAGCCCTCCCAGTCCTATGCACTCTCTCAATGTCCGCTGGGCCATGCTATCTGGGGTCCAGCCACCTTGGGATATCCTCACTTGAAAATTGCTTCATGTTAGCTCCCTCAGCACCCACAGGGACCCCCAGTATCCTTATGTTGTTCTGGCATCCTCTTTTTCCTGGTCCTCTGCCCTGTCCCATAATCTTTGCATTTTTTGTTCCTGCTTCTCTAGCCTCCTAAGTATGGTATGTTGCTGTATCTTGAGTTCATGTGTTCTCTGGTCAGACACATTTAACCTGTCATGGATGTCTCTTATATCCTCCATTATCCCCTCTACAGCCAGTTTCATTACTGCCATGTCCGAGAGGAGGGATTCCAGCATGCGAGTTTATATTCCAGTTGGTCTCCCCATGCCCCGGATCTGCTGCCCTCCGCCATTGTTGGATTTAATTGCTTGATGTAAAGTAAGGGGATCAGCTTCCCTGCCTGGGGCTGTAAAAGCACACTGTCTCTTTAAGAGTTCTTCCTCGTTTGTGTAATGCCAGCCACAAAACTCCAAAAGCAGAGTGGAAAGTCACTCATGCACAATGTAAGTAAATGAAAAGTACCTTGCTTCCTTCACAAAACACAGTTTCTGAAGGAGGATGTTTACTTTGAGGTGGATGTTTGTCTGGGTTGTCTGAACTCCCTCCCTGATTGATTGCTTGCTTCCTTGCTGGGCATTCTTGTCTATATTGCCACTGATTCCTGCTGTGTCTGTCAGGCTGTTCGGATGCAAGGACAAATCTCTCCTTTTACATCCTAGCAGTGAGCATTTCTCCGGCTGCACATCTCCCAAATGATTGTAGCTTGGGACCTCATGCCCGGACAGCTGTTTCCTTCCAGGAGCTGGATTACCTCTGACCCATGCATGCCTCAGGGTCATGCTTGTGTGCTGCATGCTGGACACTCGAGCTTGGGGCTTACATGCCCTGTCTAGTGAGTGGCCTGAGAAGCTGTAACTTTGGTTGCGCACCGGCTGCGGATTCCATTTTTGTCTCCACTGGTCGCCTTTTACCTCCGGTCACTGCTGGGTACTTCAGTGTGCTTTCTCCATTGGAAATCAGGTAATTATGGCTAGCATAGCTCAGTGTCATGAAGGAGTTATGAGATTACACTTCCATCCTACCTATTTTTGACTACTGTGATGTAGTCCACAGTGCTGCCCCCAAGTCCTCCCTAGCCAAACTAGATACCATCTTAAACTCTTTGTCACTTGGCTCTGGGTGCCTACCCTCTCACTCATCACTGCAACCTCTAACGCTCACTTGCCCTCACTTTTTTGGGCTACCAACACCTTTCTCACTGCTCTAAATTCATCTCTAAATTCTGGTTCCACTCTCTCTCATCTTACCTTTCTTCCTCCCTAACACTACCACCAGCATCCCACCACTCATTCAGATCCACTGATGCTCACTCCCTATGAATCCCTCTCTGATCAACAACCATAGATCAATCACGGTTCTTGCACCAACTCCCTAAAATCTGGAACATGCTCCTCCTCCCCAAATTCACCATTCCTCATCCCCTGCATCCATTTCATCTGCCCTATTTAACTTCTACTCTGCTAACTGCACTTGTACGTAACCCCTCCTTCCTTAATCTCTAACCCGCCACCATCCAGTCAACAACTCCAAAGCACTTAACAGCTCCTTATGTATTAGCTCTTTGACAAACTGATTGTAGAGTCCCTTGCTCTCTTTGACTGTATCTGGGACAAATTTGTTGTATCAACTTACTGTACCCTAATTTTAACTGTATTATGTATGTGTGTTTAACTGTTATATTGACTCTGTATCGTATTTTATCAATATTATGTATCCAGCATTTGAATAAGTTGTACCTGTTACGGCAATTGTGTATGTATCCTTTCCTCATATGTACCTCCCTTCCCCAGGACGTATCATGAGACAAGCAATCTCAATTGCTTAGTGTACTTTTCTGGTGAAACTTTTCAATAAATAAATAAATAAAATAATACTGAAAACAGAATGATGACTCACGTAACAGCCAGTACATTTCACTGAATCCAATAACTGCTACATACCCAAATCAGCAAACCTCTCATGAGTGACGGCATTGCAAACATTACAAGGGACACAAAATTAATCAATATTTTATGCGGGGGCTACTTCCCCTGTGCTCCCCAAATTATTATAATTAACTCTGGGGGGGAGTGGACTCTGGGGGAAAGGGGAATTCACAGGAGGGGGGCTACCATTGCTGGGGCACCACAGCTGGGGGAACAGGGGACAGGGAACCAAAAAAAAATTGCAAACACCCACTCCAAGGTACAAAAAAAGACATTCCTGTGGACAGTCCCGAACCCACAACCCTCAGCATCACAGGCAGTGACTCATCCCAGCACTCCAGGCAGCCAGCTCAGCAGCATTCTGCTGCACTACTCCATTTAACCCACAACATCACACCATCACCAATGTCACAGCATTCCCCACCCCTTTTGGTCACCTTCGCTGTTCTGTCTTCCCACAGTCGCTATTCCCCTTCATTGCTATACCTTTCTTTCATTAATTCATTCATTTATTTGATGACTGGGTAAAAAGCAACTGGGCCACATAGCCCTTTAACAGGCTTGACTCAGTGAGGGTCAGTGACTCTCAAACATTTATGACAAACGGTGGTTTGGATGCCGGATAGTATGGCCACTTAATACCGCAGCACGAGCCCCAGCTTTGCCGTTTTGCGACCGTTAACCGGCATCTGAGTTGGGATCTTAGTTGGAATATCGCGGTATGCCTCCATAGCCACATATCTTCAGTCCAGTGAGGTGTTTGCAGAGTTTGGAGCACGGCAGTAGCGAGGATTGGAAGCAATTGATGCAACTCACATGGGAACATATAGGCTGCGGGCTCCTCGCACTCGAGTGACTAGGATGCCTTCTCCATAAGTCTGGCCACACAGCCAGTGAGCATTTAGACCCCGATCGTGATCCTGCACCTCTAGGAGTGGAAGATCTCTGATGGGGTGTTAGTTTTGGGCATAAACTTTTTACTTGTGTACTCTGGATGGGGGCAGCTGTGTAGGGTCTCCACATAATGGCCTCGGAGCCCCCTGCTCATGGCTCAGATGTTCAATCCTCACTGCATCACATCACATCTTTGCTGGAGACCCTGCTCTCCAGGGTCGACTCCCTATCAGCCACCCTTGCTGGGAATGGAGCAGACGTACAGGTTTTGAAAGATAAATTCAATGTTGTTGAACAAAGGACTAAGAGTTTAGAAGTTGGCCAAACCAAGCTTCTTCAGCACCTCCAAGAGCATGAGAGCAGGTTGGCCACCTTATGGCAGAGGGCTGAAGTTCAGGAGTATCACAGTAGGAGGAACAATATTAGAATACTGGGCATACCGGAGGGTTCTGAAGGGGTTAATGTGGAGAGATTCCTAAATGAAGAGATCCCCAAGATGCTGGGGGATAGGTGGCAAGGACCCATAGAAGTGGAGAGGGCACACCAGGTTCCTGGAGGCACCCATCCGAAGACACCTGGGCCTCAGCACATAGTGGCACATTTTCTGAGATAGTCCATGAAGGAGCGAGTACTGTGGGCCACCAGAGACCTTGAGGAAGTGACGTGGCATGGGGCAAGAATCTCATTCTACAGGGATTTCTCTGCTAAGGTGGCAGCTCGAAGGAAGGCCTTTGCCCCTGTTAAAAAAGTGCTGGCACAGCATGGCTTTAAGTATGGGTTCCGACAGTTGGCCTACCTGGCTGTGTCGACGGAAGGGAAAGAGATAGTGACGGAGTCCCCTCAAGAGGTGGAAGCTTGGGTCTCCAAGAACTGGCCGCACCTGGATTTAAAAAATCTGTACCCCAAGAAGCTGTGGCACCCTGACAAAGACAGTAGGAACCCGGGTAGAGGCAGAAATATATATGGGGATGTTAACAGAGATCGTGTAAGTCCCTCAGGGAATGGGTCCCCTAACTCCTCTCAACTTCGGTATGTGGATATGGAGAGCTCCAAGCATGGATTTGATCAGGCTGCATTCCCTAGCACTGCATCCTCCACAAAAGTTTGGCAGGACGTCAACTCTGTGCCTCGAGTTAGACATCAGTCTCACAGCGATATGGACTCTGTAGAAGGGCAGGAAATGGCACCCCCGGCTAAGCTAACCAAGGAGGAGTCATTATACAAGGTCCAAATGGGCCCAGAAGAAATACTGGATGAAGCCATTATGGAAGCTGTACAACCAGGAACATGGTCTGACAACCTTCCAGATGCAGAGGGGCCTACAACTAACTCCTCACCCTTCATTAAACCAAGAACTCTATCCTTTGCTGAGGCAGTATCGAAGGGTCTGCAGGGTGAAAGCAGAGAACCTCTATCTTCTGATGGACCACCTATACCGGACTGAAAGATTAAAAGGGCTGTATTTGTTATTATTCTTTAGGGAGGAGGGAGGATGTATTGGAGCATTAATGTGGGATTGGGGGGTATGGTGGGGGTGAGATACAGCTATCCTTTTCAGATAAGAGGGTCTACTATGTTCATCTAGTACAGACCTTCGTGTGGAAATATCCACTGATTGGGGCCCCCCATCATTTTCCTTTCGGTTTCCCTTTATCTCCAACTTAGATGCCCCACCCTAATGTGTAGTATGGGTGGTGTTGGTGATGCTGATCAGTTTAGGCAGGGCTGGGGTTGAGTCTGTCAGTAATTGGATGGTTTGATCTCTTTCTGCTCTTTTCGAGCCTTTGGCTATCACGGCAGAGGGTTTACCCTTGCATTCGGTCAGGGTACAGCACCATTGTGCGTATACCAAGACTCGTTAGCTTGTGTGATATACTAGTAGGTATACTACTGTAGAGATTTGAAGAATAAAATAGTTAATATAGTTTTTTGTTTAACTTACAATTTAGTGGATATTTTCACGGTTATATAAGACTTAATAGTTCAGTGAGAGATATTTAATCCTGCCTGTGTTTCCCTTTTATCTACTAGGTCAGTTGGGGTCGCATCCTGCCCGGTATATTCTACTGGATTTGATCTTGCTGTACACTCTCATACACCTCAGGTATCCTGACCTATTATTCTTGTTCATTCTCTCAGGGATCCTGAGGTGAGTAATACATTTCTGTTTCTTTTTCTTCTTTCTTTTGCACAGAAACCTCAGTGTGGCAGCGACATATTCTAGCATGGGGCTTAAGCTCATATCTTGGAATGTGAAGGGGCTTAATCATCCAGTCAAATGGAATGTTGTTCTTAGGCACCTTCATTCCTTGCATGCGGATATTGCGTTTCTGCAGGAAACACATCTTGTTGCAAAGAATGTTGGCTGGCTTAAAAAAGCATGGGTTGGGACCATAATTGTGAGTTCGGCCCAGAATAAGTCCAAGGGGGTAGCTATTCTGATCAGGAAGTCATGTCCATGGACGGTGGACAAAACAGTTACTGATGCTCAGAGGTGGTGGATAAGGGTTAGATTTTCTTGCCCAGGGGGGCATATTGTGTTAGCAAATATTTACGGTCTGAATACAGACTCTCCCGAGGTATTCCTTGACCTTAATCAGGCACTGGAATCTCTTACTGAGGGTTATCATAATGGCCCACTCTTGATAGGGGGTGATTTTAATTTGGCACTCGATATTTCTTTTGACAAATCCAAGCCCACCCCACAAACTCACCCCAGAGTGATGGGCACTTTACTAGAAATGATGAGAGAATGGGGCATGACTGATGTTTGGTGGAGAGACCACCCTATGGGGAGGGACTATTCATTTTTTTCGTCGGTTCATACAACTTATAGTCGCATTGACTTCTGGCTTGTGAATAGGTGGGCAGCTCAGGATATTGTAGCAACCAAGATTAAAGATATTATAATATCAGATCATGCTCCTGTTTCCTGCACTCTTCAGATGGCGGGGTATCCGGGGGTGGGCACCAGATGGCGGTGTAACCCCTTATTAATTAAGGATCCCTCTTTTCGGAGCATGGTCCAGGGTGTTGCTCAGGAGTACTTCGCACATAATAAGCCGGGGGATACATCCGCAAATACGGTATGGGAGGCCTTTAAAGCGGTGTTAAGAGGGCATATTATAGCCTATGTGGCTCAGAGAAACAGGGAGCGGAGGTAGGAACTTAATGGGCTCCAAGCGGAACTTTCCGCTATGGAGGCACAGTTTAAATTGATCACTGTAGGTGATCCAGATGTCTCCTTACTGCGGAGGATTGTTGGTTTAAAATACCGGATAAACATGATACTTCACCAACAGGTGGAGTGGCATATGACTAGGACCAAACATGCACACTGTGGGGGGGAGGACACAAGAGTGGGAAACTGTTGGCATTCCAGCTGAAGAAGTAGCAAGCTGCTTCCCACATTCAGGCCCTTAGAACTGAGAATGCGGAGATAGTTACAGGCCCAAAGCAAATTAATGAATGCATGGCATGTTACTATCAGTTGTTGTATCAATCCCAAATCACCCATGAGAAGGGGCATATTAGGGGTCAGCTGAGGGATTTTTGCTCAACAGTTCACATTCCTCAGTTAACAGGAGCTATGAAAAGTGCCTTGGATGCCCCTTTCACTGAGGCAGAAGTTCATGAAGCCCTGATTCAGCTGGCTAAGGGCAAAGCTCCAGGGCCCGATGGTATGACCACCGAGCTATACCAACTACTAAGTCCTGAAATCTGTCCCCCTCTACTTGCTGCTTTGCAGGAATCGCACTTGACTGGCTCTGTCCCACCGACGATGCTGGAGGCATTGATTACCCTTATCCTGAAGAAATCTGACGATCCGTTAAATTGTACGAATTACCACCCTATTTCACTAATTTCTGTAGATACTAAGATTGTAGCCAAGATACTTGCTAAATGGATAATGGAGGTTTTGCCCTCCATTGTGCACCCTTCTCAGGCGGGCTTTACTAAGGGTAGGGCCATGGTGGATAACATTCCCCTCTTGCTTAACATTAAATGGCTAGCCCTGCGATCTTCTACCCCTATGGCAGCTATAGCAGTTGATTTCTTGAAAGCTTTTGACTCAGTGGAGTGGCCCTACCTGCACGAAGTACTTGATCTATATGGTTTTGGTAATTATTTTAAACAGTGGGTCCATGTCCTGTATAATAAGCCCATGGCTAGGGTACTTACTAATAAAGATATATCTATGCCTTTTTCCTTGCAGCGAGGCACACGTCAGGGATGTCCACTATCCCCGTTACTCTATTTGTTGGCCTTGGACCCACTTATATGGGTACTCCAGGCTAACGAGAGCATTCAGGGAATTCGGGTTGGAGGCCACGAATATCTGACAATGGCGTATGCTGATGACTTACTCCTTACCCTCTCTCACCCACAAGAGTCCCTCTCCCTGGTACTGGAGTCCCTGCAATCATTTGCTAGTATATCAGGGCTGCATATCAACCAAAAGAAAACCAGTGTTGCCCCCCCTGAATGGGGTTTACTTGGTTTACTTGGTTTACTTGGTTAGTGGGACAAAAGAAGGCAGTTGCCTATAATATTGTCCTCCACATAAGTGGATTATTGTAGATGGCCCTGTTCGATCAGCCATTTATCAAGTTTGGTTTTGAAAATCGAAAAAGAGGGAGAAATTACTATGTCCTGGGGAAGAGTGTTCCATAATCTCGGGGTCCTTATTGAAAAAAAATTTTGTCTATTACTGGTTTTACATTTGGCAATATTGAGTTGTTTATTATTAAGTCGAGGACCAATTTTCCTATTCGCAAATGAAATACCACATTGTTTCAATAAGGTAGGGTTTTGGATAATCTTGAAGAGTTGTAGTAGATCACCCCGCGTTCTTCTTAATTTAAGCAAGTGCAGACCTGTTTTATGAAGCCTTGTTTCATAGTCTTCGAGAACTAAGTATGGAATAGTTTTTGTGACTTTTCTTTGAATCTTCTCCAGCCTATCAACATCACCACGAAGATGAGGGCTCCAAAATGGAGAACCATAATCCATATATGGTCTAATATGTGATCTATAAAGTGGGATGATACATTGCTCAGTTCCAGAAATGAAGGTATTTTTTATTCAACGAAAAAGTGAATTAGACTGATTTGCAATTTTATTACAGTGAGAAACTTGAGTCAACTTGTTATTTACTAAAATCCCCAAGTCTTTTCTAAGACAAGAGGTTTTAATAATACAGTTATTCAATGAATATTCTTGTTGGGATTATTTTACCAAAGTGCAAACGGCACATTTGGCTGTATTGAACTCCATTTTATTTGAGCGTGCCCACTGCTCAATATTTGAAAGGTCATTGGCTAGTGTTTGTCTGTTTATGACATTATTTACTGCTCCACCGAGTTTGGTATCATCAGCAAATTTAATCAGTAGGTTTGTAGAATGAATTACCATATCGCTAATAAAAACATTAAACAAAATCGGACCCAAAACTGATCCCTGCGGCACCCCCACTTGTCACATAGCCACAATCAGACAAATAGCCATTTACCCGCACCCTCTGCGATCTGCCAGTCAGCCAGTTTTTTATCCATAACACAATATTTGTTGAAAAACCTAGTTTAAATAGTTTAGAAATAAGTGTGTTATGAGGCACTTTGTCAAAGGCCTTGCTAAAATCTAACAGAATAACATCAGAGGGGATGTTTGAGTCAAGGTTAAGACTAATAAAATTGTAGAAGGATAGTAGATTTGTAGTGCATGAAAGTCCTGTTCTAAATCCGTGTTGTGTAACATCTGTGAGGTTAAGGGATACTATTTCATTCTCCAGTTGTGATTTGATTACTCTTTCAAGCAGTTTACAGGAAATAGAAGTTAGGCTTATAGGACGATAATTATTTACTAAGGAATAAGAACCTTGTTTGTGAATAGTAGTCACTATAGCCCTAACGCCAATCAGCAGGAACTTCAGATACACATAGGGATTTATTGAAAATAATTGATAATGGGAGAGTAATTTTATCTATGGTACCTAGGAGGAATTTTGGGTGAATGCCATCAGGTCCCGGACTGGTAGTTTTCTTAAGGGATAACAATAGATTGTAGATGTCATTTTGTTGAACAATTTTCACATTACCAATTTTAGGTGAAGTAAATATAGAGGTTTCTAAGGAATCGTTGGTAAAGACTGAGGTAAAGTAAGTGTTTAGTGTAGAGGCTATGACAGAATCAGAATTAATTATGTTGTTCTCAAAGATGAGGGGGCCAATTTTTTTATGGTTCCCTTTCTTACTATTTAAGTAGGCATGTAAGGATTTATGCGTGTCCTTGGTATGTACTATATGAAATTCTAAGTTTCTTTTTGCTGTTACTATTGATTTTTTGAGTAATCTTACAGATTCTCTGTATTGTAGGAGTAACTCATTATTGTTGCTCGAAAGTAAGTTACTATTTTTCAGACGCACAAACAGTGTATGCTTACGTCTTATTTGTTTTTTTATAGAGGAATTAAACCATAATGGTATTTTTCCTTTACGGTTGTAGGTACATTTATTATGGACATATTTCTGCTCAGCTATGAATATCTGTGACTTAAAAAAGTCCCATGCCTCAGAAGTGTTGAGGGGTGCTAAGACATTTCCCCAATCAATGCTATCTAAATGAGTATTTATTTTATTGAAATCAGCCCTATCATAGTGTTTGATTGTTTTGCTTATGGGTGTCGTCTGACAAGAAACAGATAAGGAAAGGAATATAGATTTATGGTCACTATTGCCCAAGGGATCTGATAAATGTAAATTACTAACCGGAATGTCATGACTAGTTAGGACTAAGTCCAAAATATTGTTGCCCCTCGTGGGTTCTTTAACAAGTTGAAATAAACCCAGATCAATAATAGTAGTTAAAACATTTTTTTCATTTGTATTAGAACCTACTAGTGTATCCCAGTTGATTTTAGGAAAGTTGAAGTCTCCTAATAGGAGAACTGACCCCTAACTAGTAAGCTGTGTAATGACTTCTAATAGATTGGTATTCTGCAAACCATCCAGTGAGGGGGCACGGTAACAAGTACCTACCAAAATTTGGGGGATGCCAATGGGTTGAATATAGACCCAGACACTCTCAGTGTTATGTTCGATAGGAGATTGGAAAGATGGAATATTGTCTTTGACATAAATACTAACTCCACCTCCAGACTTGGTGTCTGGTCTATTTTTAAAATAGTGTGCACTAAAGAGTGTTTGCAGGGGACGGAACTATCATGGGCTTCTGATAATTTGCACTATCTGGGAATACACATCCCCTTTGCCTGGGGGCATATAGAGTCTAGGAATTTTACCCCTTTAATTGATCAATTTACAATTGAGGTAGCATGCTGGAAGCGTCTAAAGCTGTCCCTTTTAGGGAAGGCAGCAGCGCTTCGTATGCTTATGTTGCCCCGTGTAGCATACTTGTTAAATAACCTCCCCATAGTGCTGTCAAACAAAGTATTTCAAGCTAATATCAGATTTCCTGTGGGAAGGATGGAAACCTAGATGGGGTGTTAATAAATTATGGGCACATTGGTCACGGGCGGGCTTAGGGCTTCCCTGGTTTCAGGGGTATCACTTGTCCTTTCTAGCTGCCCAGGCCACTAAATGGTTTGTTCCAATTGCTGGTAGTTCACCACCTGGTTACAGTTAGAGAAACAAATTTGCCAGTCTTTCCCCCTTAGCATACTCTGAACTAATGCGGTTATTCCCCTGGACAAACTTACCCCAGTCATGGACGCCACAAGAAGAGCCTGGTTTCATCTTATGAAATTGACTGGGACATTGAAGCAGGGAGCTATTTTACCTTTCAGGTATTTGGAATTATGGCATAACCCACTCATTAGGGTGGACAACAAATCCCTGTCGTGGGCCTCGTGGGAAGGGAAAAGAATTCATATTGTGCAAGACCTCTATTTGACAAATTCTCGTACCTTAATGTCCTGTGAACAATTGCGTACGTGTTTTCTGTTAAAATCACAGGAATTTTGGAGATACTTGCAACTTCGTAATGCAGTGCAGGCCATTGACTGGTCAAGTAAAGGGGAATTGAAGTGGCATTGGCTGTCTTTGCTACACTTAAAGTCTTCTTTTCATTGGCTAGCAGGTAGGTTTTACAGTACTTGGAGGGAGGCGCAATCGGATCACATGGAGTCCTGCAGATTGGCATGGGGCACTGAAATTGGTAGTCATGTTGGCCCGGAGTCCTGGTCCCACTGCCTTTGTGCAGTGCCTTCCACTTATAAGGATGCTAGAAGCCAATTAATCCAACTTAAGATATTGCTTGGATGGTATAGAACACCTGCTATGTTATTCAAGTGGAGGGTCCTCTCACATGCATGATGTTGGAGATGTGAGCACAGCCCTGCAGACACTTTGCACCTCCTATGGAGATGCCAAACATTAGTCCCTTTCTGGTCAGTGGTAGCAATGGACTGATCAGGGGTGCTGGGGCAACCTATAGATCTCTCGCATCCTATGGTACTGCTGGGAGACCGGACTCCGTTAGAGCATCTGAGGCCACAGCACCAGAACTGGGTCCTGGTAGTCCTGTTGGAGGCTAAACAGCTCCTATTAAGACATTGGCGGCAACCCCTACCTCCGCCCATTTCGTTATGGCATGCAGCTATTTCCAGGTTAGCTGTCTTTGAAAAGTTATCTTACGCTGCCAGAGAGCAGTTGTCCGCTTACTTTTCCAAATGGGAGGCCTATCTTAATTCAGCTTTGTGTCAGGCTTCTCCTCCCTCCTGTTACAGTAACCACTACCCTGGGTCTCTGTCAGCGGGATAAGCCCCACCCAAGTAACGTATATGATCATCATAGGGAGCGAATCCTTACATGCATTCTTGGTGATTATCTCATTTGCCGCTATGCTGAGGTTTGGTGTGATTTCTTCCTCTTTATATACTTTCTCAAAGGACTGGACATGAGTTATATACTTGGTCTGAGCATGCAATTGGAAACTTAATGTTGAAGAGGTGACACTCATGTGACCTAGGTAGGTGTATGAGTTATGGATGAGCTATGGTCTACTACGATTGATAGGAGAGGATGCTGTAACTTGGTTTACTATGTAGTTCTGAGCTTTGAATATGGTACTATGTGGGACAAATAATGGTATGTACACATAATTTTGTAATGCCTGATGGTGGCAGGAGTTTTCCTGTTTTGGATGTGTTGCCTTTGTAAACAATAAAAATTATTCTATGTTAAAAAAACATTAATGACAAACAATAAATTAAAATAGTAAAATAGTAAAAACAACATTTTTATGTACAGGTGCATGCAGACTATTGATATAACAATTTTTTTAAATGTATCTTAAACTGTTGTGAACTGGTCGCATGCTGTAGGTCAGCTGACAAATCATTCCAAATTTTTATAGCATGGCACATGAAAGATTTCTGAAGTTTAGCGGTTTTGCATATTAACACAGTCAAATTGAGGTTTGAGAACGTAATGTTCCTGTAACAGTTTGTTGTGTAAAAAAATATGCATTGGATTTGTATTTGTGTGATGAATTTATTATAAAGGAAAAAGACTGTCTGTAATATATCTCTACGAGAGAGTGGTAACCACCCTAATCTACTGGAGAGGCTACAGTGATGTTCCCTAAATTTTGTCCCAAGGGCAAATCGACATATTGAGTTATACAGAGTGTTTCTTTGTTGCCTAATTTTCTCAGAAGCACCTCCCCAGATTATACTACCATAGTCTAATATAGGTATTAGACATGCCATTGCTGTAGTTCTTCTAGCCTCATCAGTAAGAAAAGATCTTACTGCATATAGAGCTCCTAGCTTTTTATGTAGTTGTTTATTCACATTATTAATATGTACCTAAAAACTAAGATGACAGCTCAGGGTCACCCCCAAATATCTAAACTCAGTAACAACTTCAATTGGTGTACCATCATTTGCTACAAGGGAAAATGTATCTATTGCCTTATTATGTTTTTGTAAAGAACAACATAACATGCACTTTGTTTTATTTTTATTTATCACTAAACAATTTTTACTTAACCAATTTGCCAAATTTACATATTGTCTACCTAACTTTTGCTGGATTATATCTGTACATCTGTCCGAAACACATATCACTGCATCGTCAGCATATAAGATGATGAATGATTCTGTACAGACAGATGGTAACTCATTTATAAAAAGTGACAACAACAAAGGGCCCAAAATTGAGCCCGGTGGTATGCTGTTCTCCACATTCCTTGGATGAGATAAAGTTCTATTAATTCGAACTTGGTGAGTTCTATCAGTTAAATAACTGTGAGACCAGCACACCACAGGGACCCCAAAACCCAATTTCCTAAGCTTATCTACTACCAACGTGTGGTCCACTAAATTAAAGGCTTTGGTCAGGTCCATGAACACTGCTCCAGTACATTTACCACTATCCATACTACCTTGCAAGTTGTTTGTGAACCTGACCAAGGCTGCTGAAGTGCCACATCCTTCCTTAAAACCATGTTGTGCTATTGTCAACAGACCATATTTGTTTAGATATTCCAGTCTGATGATATAATATTCTTTCCTGAATCTTACTGACTATAGATAATAAAGATATTGGTCGATAATTTGAGGGAAACTCCACTTGTCCACCCTTAAAGATTGGAGAGACCACTGCACATTTCCATAGATTTGGGACTGTACTAAAAGTTAAGGATTTATTGAATATGATCTGGAGAGGGTAAGCAATTTCCCTTACAGCAAACTTCAATATTCTTGCATCTAACATATCCGGCCCAGATGTTTTGGACTCTTCTAGTTTAAATAATTCTGCATAGACTTCAACCCAGGAGATCTCTCTAAAATAAAAATGAGATATAGTCGTCAATGAAGAGACAACTTCACATTTACTGTGAACTGCAGGAACTTGAGCTAAGTCCTGAATGTGATCAGGTAAACACATAAATGTTTCATTGAAATAATCGGCTATATCTTTTTGATCAGTCAATTGTTGATCATCTTTAGTTAGGGTTATTATGTTCCTGAAAGCCCTTGGGGCAATTAAATCATTTTTACTCTGCCAAAATATTCTTATATCCTGTAAATTATTAACTTGATTGGTTTTTTAAAACTCCTTCTTAGCCCTTTTAATTTCCTTTTTACACTTATTTCTTAATTGCTGGAATTGGTTCCAATCGCTATCCAATCAAGTTTTTTTTTTTTTAAATCAAATTTGCCTTATCTCTTTTCTTCATTAGGTCAAGTAAATCTTTATTTATCTAACTATTACCAGCCCCTTGTATTCATTTCTTAGTTTTTGGTGCCCTTTTATTAATGACTGTATCTAATTGTGTCTGGAAAATTTCTACTGCCATATTTACACCTGCTATCTGCAATATTGAAAGCCAATTAATTTGTGTTAGGTCATATTTTATTCCGAGTAATTTAGGTTCATTCAAGGTCCTTGTTTCAACAATTCTATGTTTACCCTTAGGTCTTTTGTTACTCCACACATAATAAATTGGTGAATGGTCACTAATAGCATTTGAAAAAAAGCCTGATAAACTTTTGTTCAAAACATTATTTACCAAAACCCAGTCAATAAGTGTAAATTGTTTAGTTTTATTGTTTAACCTAGTTTTTTTCAATGATTATTTATTCTAAATTAACCTGTTGCATAAACTTTTTGTATTTGCTTAACTTCTGGCCAAACCAATTTAAGTTTAGATCTCCCACGATTATTAATTCTCTGTTTTTAAATGCTGCAACTAAAACTACCAGGTCAGATAGTCATTGAAATCTTGATTCTGGGAGATTTTACATACCTCCAGTAACCAATTTCTTTGTATAACCCTGTGTCATTTCCATGAATAAATATTCACAGCCTGCATCCAAAACCGGTGTTTTTTTCATTTCACTAATGTGCAAGTATTACTTAAAATAAATTACAAGATCGCCACCTTTCTTCCTCAGTCTGCCTTTGTGTAACTGCCCATAACCCATAATGGATATGAAATAATCATCAATTTTAGGTTTCAGACAGGATTCTGAAATTATCACTATATCTGGGTCATAGACTGAAATCCAAACTTCCATTTCATGTTTTTTGGACATTAGACTGCACATATTTATGTGTGCCAATCTTAGCCCAGTAGCTGTAAACCAATCAACATTTTCTTTCATTTGGGGTCCCAGATTAACCTCCACATCCCGTGATTCAAATATTTTTTTTTGGATTAAGTGTACCAGGTCAAAGCAAGTTCTGAGCTGGTACAAATAAGCCCCCAAACTCATGATCTCCATTTTTGAAAAAAAAAAAAAACAATAACTATCTTTCACATATCCCCTTTATTACCATATTGAAACTGCCCCAGGTGTAATCTGTTGTCACAACTACAATTTTTTTCTGCTCAATCAATTTGCTGTAAAACACAGTCTGTTATGCAAATAATGGCAACATAGGCCACAAAACTTAAAACACCATAATTAGTCATGTTTATATTCTATATAAATACCACCTTAAAATTCACAGTTATTTTCCAGCAGCATGTTATATTACCAAGTGTAATCAAAATATTAAATACACATGTAATCATAGACTCAAAGGACTGTAATACTATTCTTAGAAACCCAGTCTATCTCAAAAACATTAACTGCATGTCCCCCTATTTTGTCTTAAAACTGCAGTAGGTATAAAACTTTAAACTATAAAGAACCTTGTACTGCTTAAGTTTGGGGCTTACAAAACAATAAGGAGGGAACAGGAGTAGCACACTAAGCTGAAGCTTGTTTCCAGATGTGACTTGGGAGCACAAGGAAGTTAAGTGACTTGCTCAGGATCACACAGTATGCTCCTAGGTGGCTCTGGGATTCAAACCCAGGTCTGTAGATCTGTAGCTCAGAGCCTTAACCCACTGCACTATACTACATCCACT
The DNA here is from genome assembly GCA_016271365.2 of Neoceratodus forsteri. Classification (NCBI taxonomy): domain Eukaryota; kingdom Metazoa; phylum Chordata; order Ceratodontiformes; family Ceratodontidae; genus Neoceratodus; species Neoceratodus forsteri. Next base: position 1,323,479,264 of record CM028132.1, read on the forward strand.
ATAAATACAAAATAACATATACTAAAACCTCTCCAGTCACTTTCTTAAATATAATTCAGCTAACTACTATTCCTTCATTGTCACTATTTCATCAGGCATGCAAATTGAGTCGCTCATATATGAGTCACTCAATTTGCATCGCCCTCATCATGGGACACCTCCTTGGGTTTAGCAAAAATAATGCAATGAATTTTCCTTGTTTTTGTGATAACAGAACCACATCCTAATTTATGCAGATCCCCTTGAGACCTGTACAAAATTGAATGAACAGAATAGTGGAGATATTTCAAGCTCCATTTTCTTCATGCCAACCCACATCTCCTGACTCAGTACAAGGCCCTGTCAGGCCATCATACTCACATCAGTCCACTGTGAGAGGAGGCCCCCTCAGCTCTGCAGAAATTGCTTTGACATACATTTCAACTCCTTGTGAGGGAAGGCTCCTGGGCCCACCACAAGGAGTACTCTGAGTTGCCAAACACTGTGCAGTCCCTTCTCAGGATTGGGGCAGTGGTGCATGACAGCACTTGCCTCTCACCACCTGCTGCCCAGCCAGCTTCCCAAACTAAAGTTTGGGGAAATATGCTGCTCCCATTATTTCATATACACTGGCTGTTATCTTCAATATGTCACTCTCATGTGAGGAATTTCTTGAGAGTTGGAAAACAGCTAAAGTAACACCTATCCTGAAGTCAGGACCAACATATTTTCTTGAAAACTATAGGCCAATTTCATTAGTGCCTATAGTTGCCAAAGTGTTTGAAAAACTGGTAGCCAAACAACTGTAGGATTTTACAGAAAAGGGTAAGATTGTGAACAAGTATCCATAGGGATTTAGACCCCTGCCTGGTGCTACCTCTGCCTTACTGAAGGTTACAGGAGACATTGTGAGGGCTTTGTACAGGAAGGTGTCAGTGGGGCAATCTTTATTGATCTATCTGAAGCTTTTGATACCCTAAACCACAACATCCTCCTGTCCAGACTAAGGACGTTAGGTATGTCTGCAATGGTAGTAAATTGGTTTAAAGCATATTTGCTAGGAGGAAAACAACTAGTAACCAATAATGGTTGGAATTCTGAACTCAGGACCATTATTTCTGGGGTTCCCCAGGTATCCATGTTGGGCCCAATTTTGTTTAATTTGTACATGAATAATCTTACGTTGTCCCATCCAGACATAAGATGCCATTTATATGTGGAAAATACTATTATTTATATGGAAGGCCCCTCGATAAAACAAATAGAATCCACCTTACAAGAAGCATTTAATGAGTTACAGTATTTTTTCCTTGAGTCTAAATTTGTGTTAAACTCAAAGAAAACTCATGTTTTACTATTTTCAAGAGAAAGCACTGTGAAGTTTCTTGAGCTTAGTTAAAATATAGAAACTTTGGATAAAATTATTCTTGAACAGGTTCAGAGATACAGGTACTTGGGTTTATATCTGGACAGGGCACTCAAATGGACCGCCCATATAGAATATGTGACTAAAAAGGTAGGAAAATGCCTGGGAGCATTATATGGAATTAAACATTTATGTCTGAGAATGTAAGGAAGCACATGGTTGCAACATTAGTGTTACCTCTTTCAGATTATGGGGACTTAATATACAAGTGGGCAAGTTCTGTACAGTTATCTAAATTAGATGTCTTATTTAACAGATTGGCTAAATTTATTTTAAATGTCCCAAGGTAAACCCATAGATATGATATATAGAAATCCTTGAATTGGATGTTTCCAAAAGATAGGAGATTCACTCCATGTTTTAATATACATGGTTAGGTGTTTCAAGGGTGAAGTTCCTGAATACATAACAGAAGGACTTCAAATTAGAGAAATAAAAAATGGGTTGCAATTCACTGTAGGAATTGAATATGTTCTCCCAAAACTGAGGACAGATTTGGATTGATCACATTTTGTCTACAAAGTTCCTTTTATTTAGAATACACTGCCACTCTCCTAAAGAATAGTTAATAACAAAATACAACTAGGGGAGTTTAAACTTTGGTTTACCTATGAAGCAATGAGGAAAATAATTGAAGATCCCCCTTGAGTGTCTACTTGAATGGTAATCACAAGAAAATTCAGATTAAGATATACAAGTTAGAGACTGCTAAATTTTGTATTGATTGGTGTGTATGTTTGATGTGGTTAAGTTTGTGTATTTATTGTATGCATGTATGTACTGTATGTTATTTAAAATGGTATGTTAAATGTATTTGATGTTTCTTAGATAATGTAACTAACTTAAGTTGTACTAAGGGCCTCGCTGGAACTGAGCTTGTCTCAGTCAAGTTTTCTGTCTTGACAATAGTGAGTGTGGGCATTGCAGCCATCATGGAAATGTGGGCCACCCAGTACCAGGACTAGGATTTGATGGTCCCAGGTTATAGGATATTCAGAAAGAACAGGGTTAAGGGAAAGGGGGGTGCATGGCAATATATGTACAGGATGGGATAAGGTGCATAAGGGAGGAGGGTGAGGAAAGCAGAACAGAGGCCCTATGGATGCAGTTCCAAGACTTGAAAAGGAGGACATTGAGGATGAGGGTGGTGTACAGACCATTGGCCCAAGGGGACGACCTGGTTTTGGAGTTAGCTGAGAAAATTAGAAGGATCTGTAGGAAAGGGAATACTGTGGTGGTCATGGGGGACTTCAACCTACCAGTGGTAGAGTGTAGCACCAAAACCACCACAAGTGTAAAGGAGTAGGTCATAGTAAAGGCATTCTGGGACAGCTTCCTGGTGCAGTTAGTCCAGGAGTCAACTCGACTGGATAGAACTCTAAACCTAGTTCTGTCAAATGAGGAGGCTAGAAGGGATATGGAGGTGAAGGACCCTCTTGCTGGGAGTGACCACCCCAAGGTAAGATTCACACTCAATATGGACAGAGAATCAGGAGGTACAAGTACCAGGGAGACTGAGTTCAAGGTGGCAGACTTTAACAGGATGGGGGATATTGTGGGCAGGCAACTGGCAGATATCAGACCATGCATGGATGCTAGCCAAAAATGGGATATTACTAAGAAAGGATTGGTGGAGGCTACTTGGACATGTACAAGAACAAGGAGTAAGAAAGGGAGGGCAAAAAAATAAACAGCTGGCTGATGCAGGAGGTCATGGAGGAGGTGAAAGCAAAGAAAAAGGCATTTTGGAGACTCAAAAAATCGGGAGGGGAGGACAACAGGGAAATGTATATAAAGTCCATGTAGGTTATCAGGCTGGTCAGAGTGGCCAAGACTTCTAGGGAGCTGAGATTAGTGCAGAGTGTTAAGAACAGAAGGGAGGACTTCTTTGGATACATCAGTGACAGGTGGAAAAACAAAGATCAGATAGTGAGGATAAAGAAGGATGGAGGCTGGGTGGAGAAAGTGGAGGACCAGGCATAGGCACTAAATGATTACTTCTGCTCTGTGTTCATGAAGAAAAGGAGGTAGGCACCACCTGGAAGAGGTGGGTGGGGTGGGTGGGGAGGAGTGACTGATCCAGAAATCACAGAGTATAAGGTGATGAAAGTATTAAGAGCACTGAGGGGGATAATGCACTGGTTCCAAATGGCATTCACCCTAGGGTACTTAAGGAACTAGCTGAGATCCTGGCAGGATCATTGGCTGACCTGTTCAATACCTCCTTGTACACAGGATGCGTGCCCCTGTATTGGATGTTGGCTCATGTGGTACCCATTTACATGGGTGGACTCAAGGATGAACCAGGCAACTACCGGCCAGTGAGCCTCACATAAATTGTTGGTAAATTGATGGAGACAATCCTAAAAGAGAGAGGCTGGTGACCTTTCTGGAGAACAGTGGTCTCCAGGACAGTCAGCAGCATGGGTTTGTTTTGTGAAGATCCTGCCAGACAAACCTGATTGAATACTATGACTGGGTGACAAGGCAGCTGGACAAAGGCCATATGGTGGATGTCCTATATTTGGATTTCAGCAAGGTCTTTGATTCAGTACCACATGGGAGGCTGGCAGAGGAACTGGAATATATGTGGGTGGGAACAAAGATGGTAAACTGGATCACCATTTGGCTGAAGGGTAGGCAGCAAAGGGTGGTGGTCGGGGGGGACGCTCAGCAACAAGGGATGTGATGAGAGGGGTGCTGCAGGGATCAGTGTTGGGACCAGTGTTGTTTGGGATTTTCATTGCTGATATCTCCCATGGGGTCCGGAGCAAGATCAGTCTGTTCACGGATGACATAAAGATGGGAGCAGTGGTGGATGACATCGAAGGGTGGAGGGGGCTGTAGGAGGCCCTGTCCAAACTACAGGAGTGGTTGGAGGAATAGCAGTTGGGGTTTAATGCCAAAAAGTGCAAGATATTGCACTTCAGAGCTAAGAAAATAGGGAGGTGATCCTGCCCCTCTATAGGTCACTGGTTAGACTGCACCTGGAATACTGCATGCAGTTCTGGCACCCATTCCTGAAGAAGGACATCAGATTGTTGGAGGGTGTACAGAGTAGGGTGATGAAGATCATCCAGGGATTAGAGGGATACTCCTATGAGGAGACACTGGGCAAGCTGAACATGTATTCCCTGGTGGAGAGGAGGGATGGGGGACATGATCAAAACCTTTAAATACCTAAAGGGGATAAACAAGGGTAGTACAGAAGGGATTTTCCAAATCAGAAGGGGGAGGGTCATGAGGGGGCACCAGCTGAGATTGGACGGGGAAGATTCAGGAGAGAGGTCAGGAGACAGTATTTCACAGAGAGGGAGATGGACAAGTGGAATACTTTGCCTGAGGAGATAGTAGCCTGTAGCATGGTAAATGGCTTTAAGAGAGGAGAGGACAGAGTGAAAGGGGGATAATTATGAAGATGTGAGGGGTGGGTGGGGCAGCTGCAAGGTGAGAGGCTAGCTGCACGATTGAGCAGACTCGACAGACCATGAGGCATGTATCTGCTGGCGTTTTTGTATGTTTGTATGTTCATATTGTTCTTAGATGAATAAAAGTTCTTACTACTACTAATATACTAGACAGTATAGCCTAGAGGTTAGAGTAATGAGCTGTGAACGAGCTTGGTACATCCAGCAGACCAGACCTGGGTTTGATTCTCACAACCTCCATTTGTATACCTTGTGACTCTGAGCAAGTCAGTTAATGGCCCAGTGCTACCAGGTTGCCCCTAAAAACAGGCACTTGTGCCTAGTGGGCCTTACCCTGTTACCAACAACTAGACTAAAGTTGGCAGTGTGGGAACACAACACACTGCCAGCTGGGCTAATATGTCAGGGGAGAGAAAAAATACCAGTTGGGGGGTTCTTAACTGGCACCAGGTGTGGACAACTCAGTGTCATATCCAATTAATTTTCTTTCTATTGTGTTGCATGCTGTTTGGGAGGGGTCTGAGTATGTACTGGGGATTGGGTATACAGGGAGATGTGTGTAATAAGTGAGTGGAAAATGGTACTGGACTGGGAGGGTTCTTAACTGACACCTGAGGTGAGGACCCCTGTGTTGGATAAATACTTTTTTATTAATACTGAGCCAGCACCAGGGATTGGGTACTCTGGTGCCAGGTGATTGTGTGTTGCAGATGGATGGGGGAATAAACAATACTGGTTGGGGGGCTTCTTAACTTACACCAGGGAAGGGCTCCCTGGTGTTGAATCCTTCTTTTCCATATCTTCTGCTGTCATGGGGATTGGACACCCTGGTGTCCTGTTGTAGTGATGCAAATCCCCACTTAGTAGGATGAAGCAAATGGCTGCCACAAAGGAATAGTCACTCAATATCCATTCAGTGGATGTGGGGCAATGCACAGATGCATAGCCTAGCCTCGCTGAATCAATGTGGTTTTATATGAAACAAACACTGTTTACTGTGTCGGGGATCACCTTGTGGTGATGCTTATAGCCCCACCCCCTTAGACGTACAAGCATTTTTGTCAAACACATTTAAAATTCCTGTCATAAAAAGTCACTTATTCTTAATATGTTCAGTTTTTAAATTGAGACTGCGCACAGTTTTTCTTAAATGTCTTAAAAACAGAGCAAGTTAGGGACATAAAAAGCAGAAAAGCACACACCTTGGGTAAACTCCACCCCATCTGCAAGTTTCAGTTTGAAATCCTGCTCATTTTTAGGTGTCAACAAGCATAGTTATTAAACACCTGTTTGGCCACATGTACTCTTTTCTGCATTTCAATAAAGTTTATGGATTCTGTTGTATTTGGTGGCCAGAAATAAGTACCTTAAACACATCAGGGTCTTGGTAATAAGAAAACACATCACACAGAAATCTAGGCCTTCTCTGTTTACTTCCATTAAGCACAGACATAAGGGGAAAACTAATCTCAACACACACAGGAAGAGCATTCACACCAAGTGCATTTCTTAAAGCTGTACTGTCTAACATTTCTTAAAGCTGCACTACACATAACAAGCCCTTCTGACTTAGCTAGAAAGTACGTCAGTCAATAATTCAGAAAATAGCATGAAACTATACAAGTTATTACTGCAATGTCCCTTTTCGTCATGTCATTAGGATATATCTCTACAAGTCCATTTTCTTTGGTGGATGTCTTATACATCCTGATTGACATATTAGGAATGGAGGCTGTTGCTCTGAAATCTGAGTAGCATCAGCCACATCTTGTCTCAATTGCTGTGGTTCCACTATCTCTTCCTGTTCTTGTTCTGAAACAAATAATGCTGGATAACTACCCTGACTCTGGGTATCCCTTTTTTTTCTATCTCAGTTTGAGTACATAATTGGTCCACATGTTTTTTAACTTCTATCCATCTCTTCAGGCCTGCATGCATCCTGATCCACACAAGATGATTGGGTTTGAAAGATCTGGTGTTAGGAAGCATTTTGGTTACTGACTTATACCCTAGAAGGTGAAGAAGGTCTAAATGAGTTTGAATCTGATGTCCAAACAACAATTCTGCAGGGGATATTCCTGTGACACAATGTGGTGTTGTTCGATACATCGCAAGAAAGTCCAAAATGGCTGTTTGTATTGCTGTCAGTGTAATAAGATTAGCTTTGTCCATACTCTTTTTAAAAGTTGAACCACGTGTTCCGCTTCGCCATCTGAACTTGGATGGTAGGGAGGTGAGAAAATATGGTGGATACCACATTGCTGACAAAATGCTTGGAATTCAACAGACGTGAACTGTGGTCCATTAGCCAAGACAATCACTTGCGGAAAACCATGGGTCGCAAAGATACATTTCAGCACTTTAATGGTACTTTCAGTAGTTGTCAAAGACATTTGATGAATGTCTGGCCATTTACTATAATCATCCGTTAAGAGTAACTACATGGAATTTAAATAGGGTCCAGCAAAATCAATATGCAATCTTTGCCAGGGTTTGCCAGGTCATTCCCAATGATGAACTGGAGCTCTTGATGGATTTCCCATCAATACAGCATGACCTTCACATCACTGCACAACCTGGTATATGTCTCTGTCAATGGAAGGCCACCATTCATGAAGTCTGGCCAGGGATTTCATTTTAGCAATGCCTGGATGGCCTGCATGTAAGACAGTCAGCACATTTGAATGATAACATTGGGGTACTATAACATGCAATCCCCATAGAAGACACCCCTCAGCAATGGACAACTGCTGTCTCTTTGTATAGTAGGGTTGTAGTTCAGCTGAACAAGTAGTGCCTTGCGAACAACCCTCAAGCATATACTGAGACACTTGTTTCAAAATTACATCTTGACTAGTCATTTTTACAATGTTCTTGGCTAGTACTGGAAGCTGATCTAACTGTTGTAGCTCCATTGCACACACAACAGTAGAGTCCTCCATATCTTTGAATTGCACTGGAGGACTATTTGGCCCCACCTGGCATACTAATGGCTCCTCTTTAAGTCCCATATTGAACTCCATTTCTCTGGATACTGGTAACCTCAACAAGGCATCTGTATTTCCATGCTGGTTAGTATGTTGGTATCTAACCTTGAAATTATAGGCAGACAAAATTAATGCCCATCATTGAAGTTGGCTTGTGGCTGTCTCTGGAATTCCTTTTTCTGGGCTGAAAATTGTCACTAGCGACTTGTGATCTGTCTTCAGGTGAAACTTGTGGCCTAGCAAGTATTGGCGGAATCTCTGGACTCCAAACACAATTGCTAATGCCTCTCTTTGAATCTGGGTATAATTCTTTTCAGCTGCAGTGAGTTTGTGAGAAGCATGGGCTATTGGCTTCTCCACTCCTTCTGGATCTGTATGGAAAAGGACAGCTCCTATACCCACAGAACTAGCATCACAGGCCAATGTGATAGGTAAGTTAGGGTCATAATGAGTTCAATTATTCACATTGGTTAGAGAGAGCTTGATGGCTTGAACTGCCTTACTATGGCCCTTGCTCCATTTCCACTGAATACCTCTATGTAACAGTTCATTTAGGATAGCACATTTAGTGGCTAAGCCAGGTATGAAACAGTCATAGTAGCACACCATACCCAAGAATGAGTGCAACTCTGAAACATTGTGTGGTTCAGGCATGTGCACAATGGCTTCCACCTATCCATCATTCAGACAAATTCTGTCTTTGTCAATAGTGTGACCTAAGTACATGACACATGGCTGATAAAATTGACATTTTTCTCTCTTGAGTCTGAATCCACTCTGTTGCAGTCTCTCTAAAGTCTTTTGTAAGTTAAGTAAATGTTCTGCTTCTGTCTTGCCCATGACAATGATGTCATCCAAATAACAAGCAACACCTGGTATATCAGCCATCATTTCGCTCAATCACTTTTTGAAAAATAGCAGGTGTGGAACTAAGGTCAAAACATAACCATTTGTACTTGTACAGTCCTTGGTGTGTATTAATCAATACCAATTTCAGAGAATCTATATCCAGTTCCTCTTGAAGGTATGCATCAGCGAGGTCCAGTTTAGAGAACCCCACACGGCCATTCAGTCTATGAAAAAGTTCCTCAGGTAAGGGTAAAGGAAATACATCTGTTCTAAGTACTGGATTAAGTGTCACCTTAAAATATCCACATATTCAAACCTTATCACCTGGTTTAGATACCATCACAATTGGAATAGCCCGATCTGAATTTCAAAACCTTTTCCAGCTCACTTGCTTTTTCCCAGTCTGTCCAGTTATGCCCCAACCACTGGTTTTAAGGCAAAATGAATTTTCCATGGTTTAAAAACTTAAGGACTGCATTAGGCTTTGTAACTAGCTTGGCTTTAGCTGTTGTGCAACATACCAGGCCTTTCCACAACTCTGGATACCTGTCTAAAATCTCCCCAAGCTTGGGCAGATTACTGCTTTGTGGTACATGGACAGCACCAAGTAGGCCCACATCTGTTGGGGCAATATGAATGTTTAAAAGAACATGAGCATCTCTGCCCAAAATGTTGACACCCTTTTTTGAAACCAGAAAAGTTAAAGGTGTATTAGGAGAATCAGTCATGCACACTAATGTGGTAAACAAGCCCAGTGGCTGAATTGTTTGCCCTTCAAATGCATGCAGCAACTTATTACAAGGAGATAATGGTGGCCTATCCAGATCAGACCATGTTTGATGGTTAATAAAAGTAACTGAGGAAGCAGAATCTACCATTAAATCAAACTGACACCTCAGTAGTGGCAATTGAAGTAACACATAGAAAGGAGGAACATCCTTAGTCTGCATTTGTGGTTCAGTCGGAACCACTGCACTGTCTGTGCTCTCTGAACTGCAGTTCTCCTGCTTCTGCAAACCTTAGCAATATGCCCCTGATGTTTACATGAATGACACAGAACGTCTCTGAATTTGTACTGGTCCCTGCTTTGCTGAGATGACCCACATGATGCACATTTGTACTGGCCATGCAGTTTGGCTAAAGTGATTGAATTTTTCTCTGTAAACAGTAGTTTAGACTTAAGTTTGAGCTTTTTCAATTTGGGGTTTACTGCAGTTACTTGTACCTCATTTTTAGTGTGCATCTTAGCATGAGCTTCATTTTTTGCAGCCTCATACATTTGTGCCAACTGTAAAAGTTCCTCAGTAGACTTCTTGACACTTACAGAAAGTAACTGTTGAATAAGATGTTCATTATTCAACCCCATAACAAACGTAACAGCAAAATTAGATTCAAGATGCTCCCTGTTTGACATCAGCCAAATAAGATTGTAATGACTGATCTGGTTTCTGGTGGTAATTGTAGAATTTATAACGTTCAGCCCTTGGAAAAGTTGTTAAACTGTATTGTGCATTCAATTCAGCCTTTAGTTCTTGATATGACAAATCATTTGGCTGGTCTGGTGCACACAGACTGCATAAATGTTTGAAGATTTCACTCCCCAAGAAAGTACAAAAAGCCAATTGAATAAGTATATCTTGTCACTCAACATTTGCAGATTTTATGGCAGGATTAAGTAATAACAACTGATCAAACCATGTGGCCCATGAATCCCAGTTTGTTCCTGTAAAAATCTCAAAGCTGGCTGAAGTTTCCTTGATATAGCACAGTTCCAAATTGCTTACTTGCCTACAATGCAGAAAGTCACAAAATAGTGTATTTCAGTAAGCTGGAACTATGAACATTTTCACCATTCTTGTCGCCAGTTTGTTGTATTTGGTGGCCGGAAAAAAGTACCCTAAAAACATCAGGGTCTTGGTAATAAGGAAACACATCACACAGAAATCTAGGCCTTTTCTGTTTACTTCCATTCAGCACAGACATAAGGGGAAAATTTATCTCAACACACACAGGAAGAACATTTACAGGAAGTGCATTTCTTAAAGCTGTACTGTCTAAAATTTCTTAAAGCTGCACTACACATAACAGATCAATTTGTCCTTTGTACTTCAGTCTGATGATGTCAGTGACAGGACCCATGAACAGTATGGGTGTCATCAAACACACATAGCATACACTACGGCATATATTTATTTGTATTGGCTTAATGAAGCTGAGAGCAGAGTGACTGGCTGTTCAAAATGATAGCAGTAGGAGCAGTGTTTTTTGACAGCTTGGATCAGCCTTTGAGCACTGTACTGGATCAGTGGAGACAATGTTGGAGCAATGAAGAAGATTAAGTATAATTGAGGTGGACAGCAGTATGCCATGTGCTTTACAATTCTACAAATCAGCAATGATAATCCTACTTGATTCATGTGGCAACAGAACACAGTGGTATCAGAGGGAGTGGACAGTCAGCTGCCACAGGTATTTAGATTCCATGAATTCATTCAGCAGTTACAGAAGCCTGGAGGAGAGCTAACTCTCTGTCTAGCAGTTATTAATTAGGTGCATGCTGTTTTAGCTAAATCAGGAACCAATACAGTGCCAGCATTTTAATTTAGCAACATAGAGTAAAATGGAGTCACTAACCCTCACTTCAGTTGTCTGCCACAATTTGCCAGTGATTGTGAAACCACCAGTTCCATTCAGTCATATGGGGAAGAAAATGTGCAAGAAAGCAGGTGTATTTTATAACTATCAGAGGTCCCAGGGTTTAGGGCTAATGTACCTGTATATGGCATAACAGTATATCAGAGGAGGTGGTGGAGTTGTCACTGTGTCTGTGGTAAACCTGAGTCCAGTGCCTGTGTGTGCATGTGTGTGCATGTATGCATCCGTGTGTGCATGCATGCATGCACATGTGTGTGTGTGTGTGTGTGGTACAGGTGCAATTTTTACAACTAAATATCTGGCCCTTAGGGCATTGTGTCTATGTGTAATAGGTATGAGGGAGAACTGAGACTGTGTCTAGTCAGTGTTGGAGGACTGTTTCTTGTGCTTGAGAAGGTGTTTGAACCAAAGTGTGGTGCTGGGGAGATCTGTTTCACACTTGTAGGGGTGCTGTGATAGTGCACAGTGATTTCAGGGGTTGACACTGTGTCTGGTACTTGGTGAGGTGAAGCTTAACTGTGCTTCTGGGGGGAACTGAGATAATGTATCTAGTGCTTGTGCAACTCATTTATTAATTTAAAAAACAGGATGCTCTGTAAATCTTATTTTGTAACATTAAAGTGTGTAATTAAAACAGCTGTTACTGAAGGGGGTTAAATATTTTGCATTAGATGGGTCTCCATAACAGAGTTCTTACAGTATGGCTCTGAGGGGCACTGGTGGAAAGCAGTATGCTGTATCAAAGCCATCCCATGTGCACTGCATAAAATAAACTCAAGGGTGGTACACCAGTGATGGCACCCAGTGGATGGTAAGGTACATACAGTATTCACATCTGCAAAATCAAGGACAAGGGTATGTTATACCATGCAGATTGTGGATGCATGCCTCAGTGTTCTTTCAATTTGAATGGTTTTGAGCTGGAGCCTGATCATCAATCCTACAGAAAGGTGAGGTCAGGGTGTGTGTCCAAAAGGCTCAGTACCCTAAGGTTGTAATTAAAACAAATTCTGGTAAAATCCACCATGACTGCATAATGAAGTTAGTGAAGTTGTGTGGAACTGTGAAGGAGGAATGGAGAAACAACACAATGATTTGTAAGTAGTATGATTTGTTTTAGTTTCTGTTCTAAGGAATGCATACACAATGGAAGGAATAGGAAGCAATATAGGTTTACAAAAGAACCCCAGAGCAAATGCCACTGATGTATGTGTTATCCTGGATGATATTGGCCAGACAGCCACATTTTAAAGAAAACACAATTGCAGATACCCCAATAATGTAAAGCATCATGGGAAACATATGCAAATCCCTATGATGGTACAGAAGGTGACAGTACATGAAAAAGTAATGGCTGGCATATGTTCAGCCTTGGGATGATTTACACAGGTTTTTTTTTTTTTTTGAGAAACAGGGTATTTGTCCATGAGGTGATGTAAGCATTATGTGTTGATGTCAGGAAGTCAGGTGTAATGATAATGGACTGTTAGCAGAGAAAATGTGATAGTAACTTTCAGAGGGGGTCACTTTTGATAAGGGCAAGGTAGTTATGTTTGTGATAATGGGAATATTAGGAAAGTATGAGGTCAATGCAGAAGTGGAGTACAAATATGCACAGTTTCATAAGTATGTGCTCAGAGTGCAGGCAAATGTGATATGCAGATTTGTTTTAGAAATAGTTAAAAATAGCCATACATGCAATTAATAGAAAGATAGATAATTACATAGACGTGCTGGCCCTGTTCACACTACACTTGAAAAAGTTGTAATGGAGTCAAACCATTACAGACTGTAAAGGTTACAGTGTTTCCACACTGCCAGTGAACAGTGTGGATAATGGTTTGAAAACATTACAGCCTGTCCACACTGAGTGCGATATTGTGTGTGGTCTCAACCCTGTAGTAGCAGTGCACATCCCATGGTGCACTTGGTGATGACAGCTGCATTTTGAGATGCCCTCCTACATGTTCTATGGAGTGCTGTGCATATGGCACAGTTATGTTATGTAAATAACCATAATTCACTATTATGAGACACACTTATATTTTGGAGGTGACAGAGAAGAGGTTCAAGGGTGGGGGAGATACATATGTTGGAATCAGGGGCTACATCAATCAGAGGGAGGAAAGGGGAGGGAGAGAGAGGGGGAGACATGGCATCAGTTCTGCCAGTATTAGGGCATCTGGGCACAACAGACGTTCATGTACTGCTGCTGAGTGGCTGAAGGCAGACCATCTACTACTGCCTTCAGTGTTCCCCACTGCTCCACTGTACACAGTGCCACATGTCTATGGTCCACCACAGCAGTGCTCCACAATGCACTCAGGAGCTCCACTAATGTATGTGTTCACTACTGGCGCTGCTCTGCAGGCAGTAATGCTGCCACATCTCACATGGTCAGGCAGGGTACTCCCAACATATGGTACAGTGAGAAGAGTAATCAAGGACAGTGCACAGATACCTTTGGGGTGGCTCTTGGGGAGGCAAGTGTGGACAGAGAGGTAGGTTAGATGGGGACTTGGAGGTACACCAAGGGGATGCATATACAGCTGTCAGGTTACTGTGGTATGGAGGCATCCCAGTGTTGCAGCCTACACCCATGCTCTACACTGCCATCTGCATATGTACTGGTAGCCTTCAACCTCACTGCATGCAGTGAAACAGTGCTGCAATGCTTGCAGGTATAGTGGGTGACTGGAGGCTACACAATGGAGCATTTAGACACAATGACAATTAAAAATCTGATAAAGGTGTAAAGCTGTAAATAAGTGTGTAATAACCATGCTGGTATGCACACAACATAAAGTGGTTCTTGGAAGGATACAGGTTGTTGATGGTTCAATTAAAAGAGTAGTTCACCCAGAATTTGCAAAAACATATGTTATGCAGTGTGTTTTGATTTGTATGTAAAGTCCTAGTGTGTCCTTCACTCTGTCTGCTGTTAAGAGTTTTTCCTAAATTAGGCTGCTAGCTTTAGGGTAGTTTTATAGTTTTATGACCCCTGGGGATCTCCATCACAAATAAGTTTATTGCCTTCTGCCTCCTACATTGCACCCTGGCTTATGTGACAGTGATCTAGCCAGGCCCATAGCTTTAGCATATGCAGTGTTTTTTTAAATCAGTTCACAACAGCAGAGCTTTGTAACTGTTCTTATCCAGTGAACACACATGGCAACAGCTACAATTTAGCAGATGCTTGAGAGCTACCTAACTGGGGTTTCTGTAAGAAAACAGCTACTAAATAGCTCTAATTCCACTATTTGTGTTTTCTGGGTGTGTCATGTCTCGCTAGTAGTAATATGTGTTTTCATTTTAAAATTTAATTTCATCAAATTGTGCACAAAAATAAAAAGCACAGAAATTGAACCAGATCATCACTGCTATAATTAATAAAGACTATAGCAGTCTTTTTTTTACAGAAAACTCACCCAGTTAGCTATAAAGTATTTGCTAAACTGTAAATGTAGGTATTAGCATTTTTTTTAGCAGGAGAGACACACTAAAGCTTGTTTACAGGTGTGGCCTGGGAGCACAAGGAAGTTAAGTGATTTTCTCAGGGACACACAGTACGCATGTGGAGGCTGTGGGACTCAAACCCAGGACACCAGGTTTGCAGCTCAGAGCATTAGACAACTGCACTATACTGTCTCCTCTAGTCTAATAGGTAGAACTGGCAGCTAGTGCTGATTTTGCTCTGTGACGTGATTTTCAAATTTGTTGGGGGTTGCAAATGTGAAGTATCTTTTTAATAAAGAATATATTTTTGTGTGAGTTATTTAGTTTGGTGAATATGTGTTTATTATTTGAAAAAGTGGGATACACTAAATGTGTAGTGCAATGAACCATTGTAAAATGGGATCAAATGTGTAGCTGAAATAATCACTGCCATCCTGTTGTTTTCATGATATACCACACACAGGAGAAAAATTGACTTTAAAGTATGTTACAGTGTCTAGGCTGCAGCTTCATACCATACACGTCATTTGTAAAAAAAAATGAAAATCATGTCACAGAGCAAAATCAGCACTACATGCTAGTTTTACCTAATAGAATGCTGGTACCTACATTTACATTTCAGAAAATACTTGAAATCTACAGTAACTGAGTGGGTTTTCTGTAAGAAAACAGCTAGAGTCTTAACTAATTATAGCGCTAATGATCTTGATAATTTCTGTGTTTTTTATGGCTGTCTATAGTTTGATCAAATTAAAAGTTTTTAAATTAAAACACTTGTGCAATCTGGACCTGACACACATAGAAAACAACAGTAGTGAATTAGAGCTTAATTTAGAAGTGGTTTTCTTACAGAAACCTCAGTTAGCTAGCTCTCAGGTATCTGCTAATAGGCTAATTTAGGAAAAACTCCTAATAGCAGACAGAGTGAAAGACACACTAGGACTTAACATACAAATCAAAACATTCTGCATAATGTATTTTTTTGCAAATTCTGAGTGGACTACTCCTTTAAAACTGCAATCCCAGTAAAAATATACACTGTTGACTCTTCCTGTACTGACATGCTTCAGCTGATGCAAAATACAGGGTAACGTGGTGGGGGCAGGGTTGGAGGACAGGTCTGAATAACACCATATACTCACCAGGAGGGACTTTCCATCTCTTGGAATGTATTTGTGAAAATGTGTGACCAGGAGAGGAATGTAAGCTGAGCCAAGGCTGTTTAAACAAGTGCAGTATAAGGATGCAGTTTCAGGATTTT
Source organism: Neoceratodus forsteri (assembly GCA_016271365.2). Taxonomy (NCBI): domain Eukaryota; kingdom Metazoa; phylum Chordata; order Ceratodontiformes; family Ceratodontidae; genus Neoceratodus; species Neoceratodus forsteri. The sequence continues at coordinate 1,323,495,305 of CM028132.1, forward strand.
TCTTTCCTTCTGAAGCTTAAGCACTGATGCCCCAGGCAGCTCTGATAGTCAATTGTTCCAGGAAGATAGATCCACCTCATGTCCCTCCCACATGAACCAAAAAAAAGGTTGGGTGGATCTTTAGGAGCTTCTAGCATGGAGGTGGGGTGGATCTTACTCCCTCAAAAAAACTAATGCCTCCTCCCACTGCTAGGGTTCCAGTTCTTGTACCTCCCACTTAAGAAAGAAAATAGTGCACTGCAACCATTGACTAACATGAAAGCATATTTATCTGAGGGAAGAAAACATTTCTTGGAGGTGGGTAAGGCATAGAAGACTATTTACACCTTCAGTCAGTTCCACGGACAGAAAACATGACATCAGTCTCTCCTTTTGTACATGCAAAACGTCTGCAGAATCCACCTACTACAGCTGTAAAAATCACCTCTGTTTCTGTTTGTTGGTTCCACCAAAGTCCTAGCTCCTGCTAGCAAAGGGAGGACTGACCCAAGTTACTGACTTCAGCTTCATGCCATATTTCTTATTAAAAATACTCTTAACTATTTCCCCTTGCTGGTCTTTGCTCCTGAAATTGAGTGGAGGGCTGACCCAGGCTCCATGCCCTATCTTTTTAATAAAACAAAAGCCTTCTCTCCATTTTCCCTTGCTGGTCCTTGCTCCTACCAGTGATGGGAGGACTAACATGGGGTAGTGACTTGGGCTACATGCCTTTTATGTAATAATAAACAATAAATTCTCCATTTTCCCTATCCTGGCTCCTGTCAGCAAACCGAAGATTAACCTGTGGTCCATACCCTTCGTTTTCAATAATAACAAAAACAGAACTCTACATTTCTACTCACTGTTTCCAGATCCAGACAGTAAGGGAAGGACTGACCTGAATATTCTCTTCATTATACCTGTCCAGTCCTGGATCCTGCTGGTGAGGGAAGGAGTGTTTCAGGGAACTGACTTTGGCTCTGTTCCCTTTCTTTGTAATAATAATTGAAAAAAAACTTCTCTACAGTATGTACCATCACTGATCCTGGCTACTGTTACTGAGGAGGACTGACATGGGCTCCCAATAGGGCTGATAATCTACCAGCATCCAGAAGGTGACAAGCAAGAACCCTCTGACCTCCCTTGGCCAATCACCATTGGATCGATTAACAATTATTGTAATACAGAAATAAACAAAACTGAAATGTTGCAAACCTAAAACTAAATTGTAGTGACACACTAATTGTCTTTAAATTGTTGTAAACCTTATTTAAAGAGCAAGAAGTACTAAAAATTGCAGACATGAAAATTTAACAGACTTTAAGAAGTCACTTGTAACTTTTTATTTCTAAAGTATTTTTCTCTTTCCATTTACTCATTAGAACATTTTTTATGTGGTAATAGTATGCTGATTGTGTGGAACAGCACTCTGGCAGATGAAATATCAAGTTCTGGTCCTCCTGCAACATCATCAGCACTGTAACCTCACTGAAGTGACATCATACTGGACGGCATTGACTAAGTGACGTTTCCTAAGCAGCTGAGATGTTACCGTCCATGAGGTCACAATTCAGATTATGTAATGGTGAGGACAGAGATAGACATGTCAGCTGACAGGCAAGGTGCTGTTCTACACATCATATATATTACCTCTTGGGCTGCCAAAAGAATGTGATTGTTTTGGAGTTCTGCACTGATATACTGTATCAGTCCATGGCACAGCAAGAGTTAACATCAGACAAAACTATCTTCTAAAATGAATCACAAGGGAAAAGAAAAAGGTGCCTCAGATAGAAAATTTAATGGCTGACTGCTTTTGAAAAGCTAACATCAATTCTAGGCAGTACCCTAGTCCTTTAAATAAAAGTTGTTCTTTTATAGGTGCCATCAGTGTGGCTGTAAGCACCTACTGTGGTCATACATACACTTTCTTGCATTAAGACAGGTTCAAAGGTACATTCAGTGTGAGTGATCTGTTTGCATGATGTCATTCATTATGTCAGTAATAGGGCTTTAAGGTCTTGGAGTAAGGTTTCAGACCTACAAAAGCCATAGTTCTTTCCCCAGTGAGGAACAATTTTATATTTCTCATTATAATGTATGTAGCATATCTCTCAACCTGTCAGCATTAAAATTCATAGCACTTGCATTCAATATTAAGAGCAAATGGCCAGAATGTGTAGTACTTTCTTATTTTAAAGATACTGGGCCCGATTAAAAAAGGGTGATGCAGGGCTTGCACCAAGCCCTGCATCATCCGCATTGTTTGGCACAACTGTGCCAAAGCCCTTTTGTGCAACACAGCCCAGTTCACGAAGTGCTGGTATGGTTGTGATAGTTTCCGCACTTTATGGCAGCTTGCACCAAAGCATGGCACAAGTCCCTTGCTATGGGTCCCCAATGATGCAGCTAGACCGGGGGGAGCTTGTCTAACCAGTTGCAGTAATGCAAGAGACATGCAACTGGGGGGTTGTGGCAAGCATCCTTGCTAAATCTCACTTGCAGCAAAGTTTGATGCAAGCTGCCCCTTGCACCAAACCCTCTGCCGTAAGTCACTTGTACCAATCCAACCCACTTTATGAATTGGGCCCACTATGTCTACAAATTTTTGTTCCTAGTTGTAGGATATGCAATACCAGAGAAAGGAAGTATGTCCCAGAACCCAAGGTCCTAATCAAGTGAGGCTGTAGCTCACTGGTTAGAGCATTGGGATGGTATTCTGGGGGCCTGGTTTCAATTTCCAGTAGGTCACATTATTTTTTTCTCACTACAGTTTGTGACTTAATGGCTAAGCAGTGGCTAATACTGCGCCAAATCATCTGATTGTCATCTTGATTGTTCCTAGTTGCAGAATATGCAATACAAGGGAAAGGAAGTGCATCTGGGAACCCCATATCCAACCTCATGAGCCTGTATTTCACTGGTTAGAGCACCACAATGGTATTCTGGGAGCCTGGGCTCAATTCTCAGTAAGTAACATTATTTCCTCCTCAGTATAATTTAAAAACATCAGCAAATTAAGCAAGAGTAAATTTGAGTGTAAAAATTATTGCACTACGAGAAATTCATAGCAGTTGAGAGGTTGTGTAGTATGAGAGAAATTGTTAGATGTCATTGATGATGATAGTGATATAATTTCAGCAAGATTTGAAGTTCAATATTGTTGATAACTTGAAATGTTCCAGCTAAGACTTTCACACTACTTCAATTAGAAAGGTTGTTAATTATGAAACCCACTGAAGCTGTGGAGAGGGGCATCTGCAGTCACTGCCGGATGTCCTTTGCCACAGAGTGCATCTCATGCATAAGATGCTTAGCAAAGTGGTAGAGATACAGAATGGTAGAGGGCAAGGGGCATGGGTTTGATCCCCTGAGATGAACTTTTTTCTTTCTTGCTACAGTTTGTGTAGTATGAGAGACATTGTTAGATGTCATTGCTAACATTAGTAATAGACTTTTAGCAAGATTTCACATTCTATACTGTTGAAAACTTAAAAGGTTCCAGCTCAGACTTTGAGGTTTAAATGCAACTTGGGAAGCATTACTTCTAATAGACAGACTGCTAATTATGAAAATCCACTACAGCTGTGTAGGCAGTGCCGGCACTCACTGCAGGATGTCCTTTACCACGCCATGTATCTCCTGCATAGAATGTAGTGGAGGTAGTGCAGCTGGGTTCAAATCCCTGAGTGGAACATTTGTCTTCTTACTTCAATTTATGTAGTATGAGATGTATAGTTATTTGTCAATGCTAAAGTTAGTGATAGACTTTCAGCACGATTTGACATTCTAAATTGCTAAGAACTTGAAAAGTTCCAGGTCAGACTGAGGTTTAAATGCAGCTTGGGAACAATACTTCAAATATACAGATTGTTCATTATGAAATTGTGTTGGGGGGGTGCACTTTGCCATAGGATGCAACTCGTGTTTATGAAGCTTAGTATAACATTTCAGCTACAGGATACCAAACAGTAGAAAGTAAATGGCCCAGATTTAATTCCAGAATGGATAATTTTTTTAAATTCTCACTAAAACTGATAGATTCTAAACATGTGTACACATCCTAAAAATCAATACGTTTTAAATCTTCTAGCAGCCTACGAGCTAAGTCTCAGACACCATCCCCCAAGCCACTTCCCTTTTTATTGCCAGGGGAAGCATGTCAGCCTTCTTTCTGGCAACATGATTATTTCATATAGACTTTGGTACTTTGATTTAGTTCTTGGTGAGCAAACAAGAGGTCTTAATGTTGGCCATTTAACAGTTTTGCACCTCTATAAGTCTGCCTCTTCTGAGCTGATTGTCATGAAATGGTTATAATTCAGAGCTAATGGCGCTCACTGAAGGCCTGGAAAATTTTAAGTAAATAGGTTAAATGTGGGTGCAGTCATTACAATTAGGGTGTAAAATTATTTTTTTATTGAATTTTGTTAATCAGGGAAACCCCACTGAGACAGATGTCCCTTTTTCAAGGGTGACACAGAATTAGTTACATAAAAGATAACATTCAATTACAAATACAGCAGTGGATACATAGGTAAAACAATTCAATTTTAGTTCATTACAGTGTGAAATTTTACTGGACAATATGCAAGGATTTCATCAAGCAGACATGGTAGACACATTCAGAACATTAAGTGCAAGTGCAGGATGTCACATTGGTGAGATTGGTTTTGAGGAGGTTTTTAAATGTCCAAAGAGAGGGGCATTGTTGTAGGAGGACAAGAAGGCCATTCCACTGCTAGGAAGCCTTGCTAGAGAAGGACTGTTAGTTGGAAAGGGACCTGGTTTTTGGAACCTCCAAAAGAGACTGCTCAGAGGATTGAAGATTTCTGGTGGACATTTTTATTTTCACTAGTTCAGTGAGGTTAGATAGGATCCAATTAGCATTTTGTATGTAAGGCCAAGAATAGAGTAGTGTAGCCTATCTTCCAGGGAAGGCCACTGCATGGATGTCAGCATAGTACAGTGATGTTCCCTGCTATCTACTCCGTCTCAAATCTGTCTAGTCTATGGTACATTTGCCTAACTTTGTTTATCTCAGTTTCCTTTAGTAAGGCTAGAGTAGGAGCTCCATATAACAGAACAGAAAGGAGAAGGGAGCTAGCTGTAGAATGACAGGCCTCATTTGTGAGGTAGGGCCTAAGCCAGTAGAGTAGGCCAAGTTATTGGGAAAGCAACCAATTTATGAGTTGTGTGGGCCACCTGTGTTTAAAGGATGGTTCCTGATAAACTTGAATGCCAAAATATTTAAAGTTACTCACTACCTCAAGTTTAGTTCTCCCAGAGGGAATGATACAGAAAGAAATGGACATATCAGAGCCAAGATTCTGGGACCCTAGAAATATTTTTTTAGTATTCGGAACAAGTTGATTGTCCTATAGCCATTTTTCCAGAGTGACATAATGAAATTTCAGACCAGCCTCAATTGCTTTTACATTTGAATCAGTTCTGTAAAGGACTGCATCATCCACAAATAATAATGCTTGGACCTGGTTGCAGTTTGAGGGCAAGTCATTTATAAATAGTGAGAAAAGTAAAGGCCCCAATATGGAGCCTTGGGAAACTCCATGAAGTATCACTTTTAAGGATGATAGGTTGCCACCCCATTTAACAGCTTGAGCACGGTCAGTAAGGTAGTTTTACATCCACATAGTGGATAGTTGATAAGGCCCCAGGTTCTTTTATTTCAGGATGAAAAGATCATGGTTTACCAGGTCAAAAGCCTCAGTTAAGTCTATAAAGACAGCTCTGGTTGCTTTTCCAGAGTCAATGACCCAGAGAATGTCTGAGATGAAATGGACAAGGGCTATGTCTGTTCCATGATTCTTTCAGCAACCATGCTGGGCAGGGATAAGCAATGAGTAAGCTTCATTGTAGGACACCAGATGGCTGTATATGAGCCTTTTCTGTATTTTTGATAGTGCACTGAATATTGAGAAAGGACAATAGTTCTCTATATGCTCCTTGCATCCTACTTTATGTACTAGAACTACATTTGGCCACTTTCCATTTGTGGGGGACATCCCCATGGAGGAGTAAATAGTTGAAGATTTTGCTCAGAGGGTGGGCAATTACTGGAGCCAAAGTTTTACATAGCCTGGGCTCAAGGCCATCATGACCTACAAACTAGCCAGGTTTTAACTTAAGCAGATGACCCAAGACTTCCTTTTTTGAGATCAGTTTGAGATGAAAATCAGGCCAATTAACCCGTGGAGGAGATCTGTGGGTAGAGGGAGGAGGAATTGTAGCACTGACTCTGTAGGCATTTAGATTTGTATAGTATTTATTGAACTCTTCTGCTGCTATTAGAGGTCCCTTGATACTCTCATTATTGATTTGGAGTTCTTGCAGTAAGTAGGATCATCATTCATTTAGTAGATGGTTAATTTGCATCCAAAACCGTTTGTGATTTTGTAGATTGTTTAGTTGTAGATTTCATGAATAGGTCATTTTGGCCTTGTTTAGGGATGCCTTTTATATGACAAAAACAGAAGCACCTTGCAAATGGGATCTTGATCCTAATGGTGTGAATTTGTAACATCCTTTGTACTCCTGTATAAAAATAAAGATGTTTACTACTACTACTTACATTTATTCCACAGTTGCTGATAAATGTGCCAATCATGTGGATGTCCAGAGGCTTTGTGGGCCTCTCAGGCCTTATCCCTCTCCTTCATAAGTTTACAGAATGCAGGGATGAACTATTTAGAGCAGAGACCTTTAAATCTTCTTTGCACTAATGGAACAATACAAAATGGCCCACTCTATTTACAAGAACATCCAACTAAGTCAGTACCCCTGTTGCAGCATACTCATACATTATTCCACCAAACCCAATGACTGGTGCAATCATGATATTTACTACTGTATTCTTAATCTTGTTCCTTGTGACAGGGCTGAAAGGAAGAAATCGGTTGTTGGTTAAATAGGATCTGCAGCTTATCCTCTAGGTAGGGAAATGGGCAGATTGGGTGGGCAAAGCAGTCCTTATCTGCCGTCGAAGTCTATGTTTCTATGTTTCTATTCACCAATGCTAAAAAAGTTGTTGATCAGGAATTCAAGGGCTTGGTTGACATCTTGCATGGTGTTGATGCTTTCCCAATTTGTGTGAGTGAGATCTTCCAGGAAAACATTACTGTCAAGCTTTGAGTATTCCCTGGTCAGAGTAAGCCTTGGGAGGACCCTAGGGAAGACATTGCTCCAAATGCCAAAGGGAATGGTCACTTAGAGAATCAGAAATGACTCCTGCCATTAGTGTTCTGTCCAGCCGATTACTCAACTGCTAATACAGTAGTAGTACCGAATTAGTCAAAGGATTTTTAAGGATTTTTAAAAACCTCTATTGAGAATTGTGAAACCTTAAGTTAGGGATTTTGTTTTGTTTGTTAGCGTGTTCACTGCTATCCAGAGAGGGTTGTCTCATCTGATAGAGTAGTTGAAAATCTACCAGATGGCACTTAAGTGCCATAATAGGAACTGGCCTCTTTCTGTAGGTATAACAAAAATAATTTTTGAGGATTTTTTCCCTAAATTTTGTGAAGAATAAATAGGGAATCTCACAATATTACTTGACATATTCAGCACTACCACTGTATACAGGTGTACAGATCAGTCAGTCTACATATTGAAATAGTAAAATGAAAACTTAAAAGCTAAACAAATACTTGTACAAAGATATAGTTCGATTTGTAAACAGCAATATTCAGGCAATAGAATCCATTCAGTGTGTGGCATATCACAGAGTAAACCTTTCGCTATAAGCCATTTTTTCTCTGTTTGTTGTTGGAACAGGACCCCATCTTAGTCTTAATGATACAGTACTGGGATTTGATTCCAAAACTAGGGACCATTAAATAGAGAATTACTGTTTTGTCCAGATGGAATTGTAATGAAGAATGTCAAATTCAAACCCTAAAGCTAAATATATACTGCGTTTTAGCATGCTTCTTTCCATTTTAGTAGCTCACAAATATAACATGGCACTTGAATTTTATACTGTACATCTCAACACAAATTTTACAAAATGCAACCCTAGCCTAGGCAGTAGCCAATTTTCCTGGGCCAAAATATCATAATTATGATGGTCCCTTGACACAGTCAATACAAAATGGCCCACTCTATTTACAAGAACATCCAACTAAGTCAGTACCCCTGTTGCAGCATACTCATACATTATTCCACCAAACCCAATGACTGGTGCAATCATGATATTTACTACTGTATTCTTAATCTTGTTCCTTGTGAGAGGGCCAGATGATGCTTATAATGAAAGCCCAATTCATGACCCACTCTTTATATTTACAGTAAAATTGGAAGAACTTAAACCACATTTTGTGTCCGCTGGTACAGGTTTTGATCTATCTCTTACTGCTGTGATTCCACTAACAAGCCTTAAGCAGTACCCATCTAATTCCAACACTCATCCACCATTCTATTTTCAAGCCATCACCTATAAACAGGTGAAGGATATGTTACTTACACTTGACACCAAAATGGTTCCAGGACAGACAACCGGGAAAACATTTTTTCTGAGAGTAGGGGCCCCAAAGTTAGTAGCACCCATAACACCACGCATTCAATCTATCCCTAAGAAGTCATGAAATCCCCACACTCTGGCAGCTCATCACTGTTCCTGCTCTTCAAAAATGGAGATAAGTCCAAAGCTAGTAACTATAGGCCTATACTGATACTGCCTGTCCTTTCTTAGGTCCTGGAAAACATAGCCAATGTACAGGTTCAAGATTACTTATTCAGCCATAATTTACTCTCATCGTCCCATTCTGGTTTCAAGCCATTAAGTAGCATTGTTACTGCACTTATCAAAGTGACCTATGATTGGCTCACCTTCACTGATCAAAAACTTGAAACAGCTGCCATTTTATTAGATCTCAGCAAAGTGTTTGAAACAGTGGACCATCAAATCCTTCAAAATAAATTGTCTTGTATTGGTTTTGGTCAGCATGGATATTATTAACTGCAGGTACTGCAAGACACTTTTCAAAAGAGCAGTTTAAAAGGATTTAGGACACTGTCCTATATGCTGGGCCATTAGAGATCTAAGAGCTCAATTCCAGGCAGTATGGGCAGAGACTGAGTGCCTCAAATCACATATTCAGGAGGAAATGTATTATAAGAACCACCTGCCATTTTCCCAACATCAAACAGCAGCACCTCGACCGCAGAGGGTAGTTGGTCTGGGAGGTTGGCAGGTGGTTAGGAGGGGCAAATAGGGTGCCCCATCACTTGATGCTTTCCAACATATCACCTCCACAAACCATATAAAAAATACAAACTGGTATCTTCCTCTTTCTCCAAAATCAAACAAAGGAGCAGAGCACACTGCAGAGCAGGACACTGCTGCACAGGAGCTAGCACAACAAAACTCACCCCAAACAGGAACCAAAACAAGAAAAGCAAAAAAGAAATCCCAAAAATTTCTGATCATAGGAGACTCCGTGATTCGGGGAGTTGATACCTATCTCCAGCCAGGGGGAATGATCAGTTGTCTCCAAGGTAAATCAGCATGGAGAGACACTGACTGAATTGCTAAAATTGTACAGCAAGCAGGAGAAAACATTTTATTTATTTTTTATGTACATAAGTTTAGGAATTACAACCCTTTGAGTCAGGGACTCATTTGCAAAGACTTCGCATCATACATTGAGAATGGGGACATTACAGAGTTTTAAAAGGTACATAGATAAACAGAGACAAAAAATAGGATAATACATAAGTAGAATCTACAACACAGGTGCATAAATTATAAGTCATATACTAAGAATCAGTGGTAGACAGTTTCAAATAGATACTAGCTCAGATATGGAAGTTATATGCAATCACAGTAGCAGTTTGATACAGTATGGGTAGGCAGCAGGGGTTTAAAAGGCCCCAACCTAGTGTCAAGGAGGTAGTTCATCCATTGTGGTGCCCTGTAACCAAAGGATCTTTGGAAGGCTGTTGTCCTGGTAAACGGGATACAAAAGGTAGTGGAGTTAGAATGTCTTGTAGCCCACATCGGCTAGCATGTTTGTAAAAGTGAGAGACAGTCTGGGGGGGAGCAAATCCTAGTTGGATTTTTTGGGACAATAAGCAGGTCTGATAAAGTAGGCACCCCTGGAAATTTAGCCATGATGACTGTTTGTATAGGTCGCAGGTATGTGTGAGGCAATCACAGCCATTGGCAAGCTGGCATGCTTTGTTAAGTGAGTGCTAAATGCTGGACAGGGCAGTGTTGGAGGCTGCACCATATATGCCTATGCCATAGTCAACCATGGAAAGGATGGAGCTAGACATGGTTAAACGGAGGGCGTCAGGAGGGAGGTAGGGCCTATATTTATATAGGAGCCTAATTCTGATGTTTATAGCAGAGCAAGTCAATGCTATATGCTCCCGGAACATAAGGGCCTAGTCCAGGGTGACCCCTAGATATTTAAAACTGGTGACTGCTTCCAGCAAGACACCCTTGGAATTTTGTATTAATAGTCTGGTCATGCTGTGCTTGTGTTGAGGGTGGGCAAATAGCATGACCTTTGTATTTTTGTAGTTGAGGACAAGTTTTTGGGAGGTAAACCATGATTCAATTTCAGTGAAGGAGCCCCGCAAGGCTTGTTGGAGCTGAATAGGGTCAGGAAACTGGCCAAAGTCACAGCGTCATCTGCATACAGGAGCAGGCATTCAGTGGAGGCCAAGGAGAGGGAGTTTAGGTATAGGGAGAAAAGGAGGGGCCAAGGATGGCCCTTGAGTAACACCAGATCATACTGGAAGGCTGGCGGACAGGGTGCTATTTATTTTAACTTGCTGGGTATGGCCATGAAGATAGTTTGAGAACCAGTCAACAGTCTTCTGGGAGACACTAATGGAGAGGAGGGAGTTTTTCAGCATTATGTGATTAATGGTATCAAAAGCCTTGGAAAGGTCAATGTAGACAGATCCAGCCAAGGCACCCTGGTCAAGGGCTTCATGGATGAAGGAGGTAAACTCAAGCAGGGCAGAAGCGGTGTCGTGCCCTTTCCTGAACCCATGCTGCTGCTGGCACAGTAGATGCTGTGAGTCCAAGTAGTCAGTAAGCTGATCTTCAGCTATTTTTTCCCAGGGCTTTTGAGAGGGGAGGGAGTATAGAGATGGGTCTATAACTACTACAGGAGGTATGGTCCCCATTTTTATGAACTGGAATGATGACCGCCCTTTTCCATAGGGTAGGGAACTGCCCTAGGCAAAGGGACATATTTAGTATTTTTGTTAGTGGTGTTAGGACTGCAGCAAGGGTTAATGAGAGCAGTTTTGTGTCAAGCGAGTCACCACTCTGCCTTGTCTTACCCAGGAACTTGGCAAGATACGGGTGAGCAACACTAGAGGAGATCATTCTAAAGTAGAAGGGAGGGGCCCGGGGTGGTGACGGAAACTGTCCATTGCATGTAGTAAAGAAATCAGGGGGGGAGGATAGAACTGAGGTCAGTGAAGGATATGTTGAAGGCATTTGTCATCTTACTAGGGTCTTGGGTGGAAAAAACATCAATGACGATCATAGAGGGGGGAGGGGTGGGAGTCTTGCCGCTTAGTTCCTTCATGTTAGCCCAGAATCTCTTCTCATCTCCCCAAGGGGCAGTAAGGTTGGTCTGATAGAGGGCTGCCTTTGCCTTGCAGATAGCCCAGGTGCATAAGTTTTTGGTGGCACGGTACAGTTGGTGATCTGAGAGGCAACCAGACTGAAGGGCATGGTGCTATAGGTGATCACGGGCCTTCATTTGGTCAAGCAAAGACCAATTTACCCAAGGGAAGGATTTAGTTTTTTCAAATCACTTAACATGGGGCAAAGAAGTCATAGGCAGCTTGGCAGGAGCTAATGAAGAAGGACAGGGCGGTATCCACTGAGGATTGGTGATCTAGTGGGGACCAGTCGAGGTTGAGAAGGTGTCATGGAGATGTGCCAGGGACCCTTTTTTTAGTTGGTGAATCATGGGAATATTATGTGCAATCTTGAGCAACCACTCACAGTACCCATGGGGAATAACAAGCTGCCTGCCCATCACCCCTCCCTCTGTCTTTACATCCTGTGTTTACATCAGTCCATTGTCCCAATAAACTTTATGCTTCCCGTCACTTCCCTGTGCTCTGTCAGAGTCTGCCCATGCCCTCAGCTTCTCTAAACTAGCAGCATTTTTCTTAAAGCAGCAACATCTTTACACATTCCCAAGGCATGGGACAGGTCCACTCCAGTATCTTAACTAGGGTCCCTAGCTCTAGTATCAGGGCATTCAGTGTAACTGCCATACCTAACTCTCTGACAACTGGCTACACCTCTTTCCTCAGGGTAACATTCTGTAGCAGTTCTTTTAACTGCAACCTGGGGAATTTCTACCCCTCTTGCATTATTCTCCATATCAGGAGACACAGGCTGGGGAAACAAGACTCCCAGTGATTTCCACAGGGACTTCTATGGGGTCCAGGGAACTGCAATTTACCTTTGCTGCTTGGCTGTGGGTAACTGCACACACCATTCCCTTTTGGAGATTGTTGCCAATAATTACATCTAAAGCAAGGTTCTCTGCTACTGCAACTTTTTGCACAGTCTCACCCCAGTCTAGGAGGACAATAGCAAGTGTCATCATTTTTTTCCTTCCCAGTGAATCCCCATGCAGTCACAAATTGCTTAGATATAAGCTGTTCAGGCTCTACCAAATCACCTTTTACCAATGTCAGGGACCTCCCCTTGTCCCTTAATCCATGGGTCTGTACTCCATTCATCATAACTGGGTTTATGTGCAACCTCATGTTTACTGGCATGCTTTCAGGGATACACAAACAACCCACTTCTTTCCTAGCACCACTTTGTGCACTCTCTGCCCTTTTTGGACACTGTCTGGCAAGATGTCCAGGTTGTCTGCAAACCCAACATTCATTTCTTTTATCAAACAAATCTTTTCTTTGTAACCTGGGGCTGCCTGGTTTCAGTGGAGGCAGGGAGGGTTTTAGTTGCCTTGAAGGAGTGCCTTTCCTTTTCTGTGCTGCCACACCTGCCCCATTCCTTCTCAGAGCAGGTCTTTTCCTGGCATAGCAGTCTGAGAGTTGGACAGCCTCCTGCACTGTTTTTGGATCTCGGTCCTCTAGCCAGGTTGTCAGCTCTGCTGTGCGTGCCCCCAAAAAATGCTCTAACAGTAAGACATTTTCAATTTTCTCTACAGAGTGTGCTTCAATCCCATCCCACCAACTATTTAAAAACTCACATTGTTTAGTAGCTAGCGCCTCATACCTTATGTCAGGGCTTCTCCTGAGCTTACAGAATTTAACTCCGTATGCCTCTGCTGTTAAATCATATTTCTTTAAAAGTGCATCTTTAAGTTTGCTATAATCATTACTGTCCTAATTGTCCATTTGACCCAATGCATCCTGAGCTTTCCCGGTCAGTAGCTGGGATACCTGGAAGCTCCAGGACTCTCTGGGAATGTCTACCTGAATACATACTTTTTCAAATGAATTTAGAAATGCATCCATATCATCCCCTCTTTAAATTCAGCTATCAATTTAGAATCAAATTTTTAACCCAGTCCTGGAGTTCCAGTTTCACCCAGGCCACTTTCCTACTCTGGTGCTGATAATGGGAGTTGCAGCTTCTTCAGTACAAATTTCCTCTGGCACTCTCTCTCTCTCTCCTTTCATTCAGCCTCTCACTGCTCTCACTCAGCCTCTCACTGCTCTTGCTCTGCCTCTCACTGATGATGGTTTTCACTTTCCTCAGCCTCTCGCTGCTCTTGCTCAACCTCTCTGATGCTGTCACTCTCTTTTCTCTGTGGCTCGCTGCTCTCGCTTCTCTTCTCTCTCAAATTCCTGCTTCCTCTGTTTGAACTCCAGCTCCATTCTCTGCAACTCTATCTGCTGCCTTATCCCTTCTGGTTCCAGAATGTAGGTGACCTTCCCCTGCTGCTGTGGCTCTTGGCTTGCACTGGCCCCACTGTCCTCCTCCTTGGATCTGGACACTGCGCTGGACCATGGCCCATCCATGCCCAAGGTTTTGTTCTTTCCAGTCACAGACTGTGACTCAAGGTCTAGGGCATTGGCTGCCACAAGAGCCTCCACGAGATGCTTTTTGACTCACTCCTTGTGCTGGACTCCTCTTTCTTGGCACAACTGCTTCAGGTGGTCTGAAGTGTACTTGCTCTGATTGGAAGTCATCTTCTTCCCTATGTATGGCTACACTAGCTTACACCTGAAAAAAAACAGGTAGGGAACTTACACTGTAAGCACAATGATAAAGTTCTTTACATTTTAAATCACTGCCTTATTTTGCATGTGAGCTGTTACAGTTATCAATCTGACACACTGTACTGTTAATGCTCGTGTCACCAAATATTTTAAATCACACTGCTGCCAACCAGATCTGTCACAGACTCACCCCACAGGTCAGGCCTTCTGCTCCTACAGTGCCAAACCTCAAAGTGCAATATGTAAACAGGTGATGAACAGGGTAACACTTCTGACTGTTTTGGGTCTGAAACACCTACTAGCCTCAAGTCCTGGGGTCAAATATGAACCCTTTTTTGCTAGCACACCCAGTTAACATACTCAGATATCACACTCTCTTCAGGGGATGTAGTGCAATGCTTCATGCAATGGGCACCAGCCTCATTCACAATTTTACCCTTTTGACTCAGTTTGGGACCTAGGTATCTTCTTAGCTTAGCAAGATAGTAACACACTTTTAAGCCCTTAACAGTTTGTGTCAGATCTTACCCAATGCTGTTTCAGCCTCAACGTATAAAAACAGCTGAGAAAGGGACAGGCAGAATTTTACGAAAAATAATGTTTACTAAAAAGTAAAAAAATAGATAAAATACAAAATGCAGAACATATAAAATTGAATTTTAAAGTAAATGGATAATTATAGAGAAACAATGCCTTATTACTGAATTTCTACTATCCTATATTTCAAGTACTAAACAGATGGTTGAATTTACACAAAGTGCTGTGAAAGGTTGTCAGGAGTCCTACCTGAAAATCAGAGGTAAAATGCACAAAGCCAAAAATTAAATACCATGCTTTTCTCCCAGCTGGTTGGTAATATGCCTCTTTCAAATTCCTCCTCCCTGATGACACAGCTCACAGATGCTGGCTGTAAGGCCACTCAAACCTGAGAACTTGAATTAATTTATCAGTCACATGTACCAGCCCACTGCTAAACCATTTAAAAAATATATATATCTATATCTATCTATCTATCTATCTATCTATCTATCTATCTATCTATATATATACTATATATATATATATATATATATGTATATATTTATATATATATATATATATATATATATATATATATATATATATATATATATATATATATATATATATATATATGTATATATGTCTGTATTCTTAAGCAGCAAGACTTTATGACAGATAGAATTATCTCTTTGATCTCTCCATAGGCTTCCTGGCCTTCAAGGTAATTGTAGTTTTACAAGGTAACAGGAATTGGTTAAAATGGCCTTTTTCTCAAAGGCCATAAAATGTACATTTGTTCCTGTAGTTCAAAAAAAAAAAGATGCTTTACAATGTGTGATAACCTGGCATAAAGGCAATCTTTATAGTCCCAGGAAACCCTACAACTATGTGTCAACACAGTGAAGGAAACTAGCCATCTAGCAACTGCAGTTACTGTGCTGGGGTCAAAATATCAGGGCCCTTTAAAAGCTGATGGCTGCCATTTCCCTAAGCAGACATTTAAATAAACATATATTTATATCCCAAATATAATACAACATAATAACAAGCAGATGCTATCCATCACACCTCTCCCTCCTAGACTGAATTTGGGGGAAACTATTCCTAAGCATGACATGAGTTTCTCAAATTCAGTTAATTGCTCAAACTAACGTGACAGCCCATCTGCATTTTTGTTTACTGCCCCTGCCCTGTGTGAGACAGTTATGTAGTAACCCTGCAAGGCAAGGCTCCATCTTAACAGCATACCATTTGTTTTACCCATTTTTGCTGGCCAAACCAGGGGGTAGTGATCTGTTTGTAGCTCAAAATGCTGCCCGTATAGGTATGGCTCTAACTTCTTTAGTGCCCACACCATGGCAAGACATTGTTTTTCCACTGTAGAGTAAGCCTGCTCCCTGGGAAGTAACTTCTTACTGAGGTACACTATTGGGTGATCTTTCTCCTGGTTAGATGTTTGACTAAGCACTGCCCCAATACCCACATCTGAGGCATCAGTCAGAACTACAAAGGATTTACTATAGTTTGGACTGGTTAATACAGGAGAACTGCACAGTGCCTCCTTTAGTCGTGTAAAAGCTTGTTCAGAAGCTGGTTCCCAGATAACTTTCTTAGGCATTCTTTTAGTTAACAGGCCCAATAGGGGAGTGGCCAGGGCACTGTAGTTTGGTACAAATTTCCTATAGCACCCTGTTGTCCCAAGAAAACTCCTAACCTGCTTCTGTGTTTCAGGTCTGGGCTATGCCTTGATTGCTTCAATTTTTGCTTGATTAGGGTGGAGCTGCCCCCAGCCTACTGCATGCCCAAGGTATGCCACCTCAGCCATGGCCATCTGGCACTTTTCAGTTTTTACAGTGAGCCCTGCCCTCCTTATCCTGCCCAACACTACCCTAATGTGGGCCAGGTTTTCCTCCCAGCTGGTACTAAAGAGGACAGTGTTGTCCAGGTACACCACAGTGTACTCTTCAGCACCAATTAACACCTGGTTCACCAACCTTTGGAAGATGTCAGGGGCATTCTTCATTCAAAAAGGCATTACTTTAAACTCAAATAAACAT
The DNA here is from genome assembly GCA_016271365.2 of Neoceratodus forsteri. Classification (NCBI taxonomy): domain Eukaryota; kingdom Metazoa; phylum Chordata; order Ceratodontiformes; family Ceratodontidae; genus Neoceratodus; species Neoceratodus forsteri. The sequence continues at coordinate 1,323,512,065 of CM028132.1, forward strand.
ATCGGAATGATAAAGGCTGACCTCTCCCAAGCTCTGGCAGTTAACTCTACCTGCCAATACCCTTTCATCACCAAAAGTGGTAAGGTATGTTGCCCCTCCCAACTTGTCCAGGAGTTCATTTGTCCATGGCATTTGGTGGGCTTTTGACTTCATGACTGCATTGAGTCCACAATATTCAACACAAAAATAAGTAGAGCCATCTGGCTTGGGAACAAGGACTACAGATGAGACCCAGGGGCTGTGGGATCTCTGGATTACCTTTAAATCCAACATTTCCTCAACCTCCCTCCTAATGTCCTTTTGGACAGCCTCTGACACTCGATATGCTAGCCACCAAATGGGCGCTTGTGTCCCTATCTCCACATCATGCATCGCTAAGTGGGTTAGTCCAGACTTGGTGGTAAACAATGGGGAAAAGTCTGCTAAAGCCTCCCTTACTTCCTGGATCTGGTCCAGGGTCAACTAGGCTGACATATTAATAGCCTCCACAGAGGACTTCCACATGCTTTCTTCCAACAAGTCCAGAAGGGGTCTCCTTCATCTGTCCCCTCCCCAGGACTACACACTGCAAAGACCATTTCAGACTTATTTGCATATGGCTTCATCATGTTGACATGGTACATTCTTTAGGTATGTCTCCTGTCAGGCAGTTCTATAATGTAGTTTATGTCATTCACCTGTGTGAATATTTAGTACAGTCCTCCCTGCAGCTAATCTTTCTGGACTGGGATTAGGACCATGATCTCTTGACTCACAGTGTGCAAGCGAGCTCTGGCTCTGTGGCTATACCATAACTTTTGTTTTCATTGGGCAGCTGCCAGGTTGCTCAGGGTTGTTCCCATAAGCTCCTTCAGCTTTTCCCTAATCTTAAGGACATAATCCACTATGGGGGTTCCCTGGGTGGCATGCTTGCCTTCCCAATCCTCCCAGATCAAGTCTAGGGGCCCACATACTCTGCATCCATAGAAGAGCTTGAAGGGGGAAAACCCCATCGACTCTTGGGGCGCCTTCCTGCATGTGAATAACAGGTGGGGAAAGTATTTCTCCCAGTCCCTACCATACTGTTCTGCAAATGCTTGGAACATCACTATAAGGGTATCATTGACTCTTTCCACAAGCTCACTGACTTGCCGGAGATAAGGTGTTGTATATATCTGCACCACCCCACACTTCTCCCACAAACATTTCATCAGGTCCAACATAAAGGAGCCCCTTCAATTGGTGATAACCTCCTGTGGGAACCCAACACAGGAGAAAGTCCCTAGCAAGGCTTCTTCCACTTTGTCTGTCCTCACTGAGGATAGGGCAGCTGCCTCTGGGTGGCATAATCCACCACAGTTAGGATAAACTTTTCCCAGAGGAACTAGTGGTATTAAAAGGCCCAACAATATCCATTCCTACCCTGTGGAATAGTTTCTCCACTACAGGCAAGGGAATTAGGGTGGCCTCAGTTTTCCTACCTGCCTTGCCTATTTCTTGACACCGGTGACAAGACCTGCAACACTTCTTCATCTGCTGACTGAAGCTGGGCCAATAGAAAGTCTGGACCAATTGCTACATAGTGCATACGATTTCCAGATGACCAGCCATGGGAATATTGTGTGCAATTTTGAGCAACTGCTCATGGTACCTCTGGGGAATGACAAGCTGCCTGCCCATCACCCCTCCCTCTGTCTTTACATCCTGTGTATACATCAGTCCATTGTCCCAATAAATGTTATGTTTCCCATTACTTCCCTGTGCCATCACAGTCTGCCCATGCCCTCAGCTTCTCTAAACTAGGGTAATTTTTTCTGAGCAGCAGTACAATCTTCGCACATTCCCAAGGCATGGGACAGGTCCCCTTCAGTTTCTAAACTAGGGTCCGTAGCTTTAGTGTCAGGGCATTCAGTGTCACTGCCATACCTAACCCTCTGACTACTGGCTACCCCTCTTTCCTCAGGGTAACCTTCTGTAGCAGTTCTGTTAACTGCTACCTGGGTATTTCTACCCCTCTTTCATTATTCTCCATATCAGGAGACAGGCTGGGGAACAAGACTCCCAGTGATTTCCAAAGAGGCTTCTATGGGGTCCAGATAACTACAATTTACCTTTGTTGCTTAGCTGTGGGTAACTGCACACACCATCCCCTTTTGGTGATTGTTGCCAATAATGACATCTAAAGCAAAGTTCTCTGCTACTGCAACTTTTCGCATAGTCTCTCCTGTCTCACCCTAGTCTAGGAGGATACCAGCAAGTGGCATCATTTTTTCCTCCCCAGTGATTCCTGTGTAGTCACAAATTGCTTGGATATAAGCTGTTCAGACTCTACCAAATCCCCTTTTACCAAAGTCAGGAACACCCCCGTGTCCCTTTATCCATGGGTCTGTACCCCATTCACTGTAATTGGGTGTATATGCTCCATCATGTTTACTGGCATGATTTCAGGGATACACAAACAACCCACTTCTTTCCTAGCACACTTTGTGCACTCTCTGCCCTTTTTGGACATTGCCCAGCAAAATGTCCAGATTGTCTGCAAACCCAACATCCATTTCTTTTATCAGGCAAATCTTTTCTTTGTAACCTGGGACTGCCTAGTTTCAGTGGAGGCAGGGAGTGTTTTAGCTGCTCTGAAGGAGTGCTTTTCCCTTTCTTTGCTGCCACACCTGCCCCATTTCCTCTCAGAGCAGGTCTGTTCCTGGCATAGCAGTCTGAGTGTTCGGCAGCCTCCTGCACTGTTTCTGGATCTCGGCCCTCTAGCCAGGCTGTCAGCTCTGCTGGGCACACCCAAAAAAACTGCTCTAACAGTGCAACATTTTCAATTTTCTCTACAGAGTCTGCTTCAATCCCTTCCCACCAACTATTTAAAAACTGACATTGTTTAGCAGCTAGCGCCTCATACCTCATGTCAGGGCATCTCCTGAGCTTACAGAATTTAACTCTGAATGCCTCTGCTGTTAAATCATATTTCTTTAAAAATGCAGCTTTAAGTTTGCTATAATCATTATTGTCCTAATGGTCCATTTGACCCAATGCATCCCAAGCTTTCCCAGTAAGTAGTGGGGATAGCTTGAAGCTCCAAGACTCTCTGGGAATGTTTGCCTGAATACATACTTTTTCAAATGAATTTAGAACTGCATCCATATCTTCTCCTCTTTAAATTCAGCTATCAATTTAGAATTTAATTTGTATCCCAGTCCTGGAGTTCCAGTTTCACCCAGGCCACTTACCTGCTCTGGCACTGGTAATGGGAATTGCAGCTTCTCCAGTTCAAATTTCCTCTAGCACTCTCTCCCTCCTCTCACTCAGCCTCTCACTGCTCTCACTCAGCCTCTCACTGCTCTTGCTCAGTCTCTCTCTGACGCTGTCACTCTCTTTTCTCTTTGGCTCACTGCTCTTGCTTCTCTTCTCTCTCAAATTCCTCCTTCCCCTGTTTGAACTCCAGCTCCATTCTCCGCAACTCTATCTGCAGCCTGATCCCTTCTGGTTCCAGAATGTTGGTGACCTTCCCCTGCTGCTGTGGCTCTTGGCTTGCACTGGCCCTGCTGTTCTCCTCCCTGGGTCTGGACATTGTGCTGGACTCTGGCCCCTCCATGCTCAAGGTTTGGTCCTTTCAGTCATAGACTGTGACTCAAGGTCTTGGGGATCGGCTGCCACAAGTGCCTCCATGAAAAGCTTTTTGGCTCACCCTTTGTGCTGGACTCTTCTCTCTTGGCACAACTATTACAGGTAGTTTGCAGTGTACTCACTGTAATTGGAAGTCATCTTCTTCCCTATGTATTGCTACTGTGGCTTACACCCCCAAAAAAAAATAAAACCGGTAGGGAACTTAGACTGTAAGCACAATGATATAGTTCTTTGCTTTTTAAATCACTGCCTTATCTTGCATGTGAGCTGTTACAGTTATCAGTCTGACACACTGGACTGTTTATGCTTGTGTCACCAAATATTTTTAAATCACACTGCTGCCAACCAGATCTGTCACAAATGCACACTGCAAGTCAGGCCCTCTGCTCCCACAGTGCCAAACCTCAAAGTGTAGTATGTGAACAGGAGACAAACAGGGTAACACTCCTGTCTGTTTTGGGTCTGAATCACCTACTTGTCTTGAGTTCTGGGGTCATATATGAAGCCTTTTTTGCTAGCACACCTAGTTAACAGACTCAGATATCACACTCTCTTCAGGGGATGTAGTGCAATACTCCACACAATGGGCACTAGTCTTGTTCCAAATGTTACCCTTTTGACTCAATTTGAGACCTACTGTAGGTATCTTCTTACCTTAGCAAGATAGTATCACACTTTTAAACCCTTAACAGTTTGTGTCAGATTTTACTCAATACTAGTTCAGTCTCCACATGCAAAAAAAACTGAGAAAGGCACAGGCAGGATTTTAAGAAAAATAATGTTTACTAAAAAGTGAAAAAAGATATAAAATACAAAATACAGAACATATAAAATAGGGTTTATGGTCTTTTAAAGTAAATGGATAATTATACAGAAACGCCTTATTACAGAATTTCTATGACCCTGTGTTTCAAGTAATAAACAGATGGCTGAATTTACCCAAAGTTCTATGAGAGGTTGTCAGGAATCCCACCTCAAAATCAGAGGCAAAATGCACTAAGTCAAAAATTAAATGCCATGTTTTACTCCCAACTGGCTGGTAATATGTCTGTTTTAAACTCCTCCTTTCTGATGAAACAGCTCATAGATGCTGACTGTGAGGTCACTCAAACCTGATAACTTTAATTAATGTATCAGTCACATGTCTCAGCACATTGCTAAAACATTCCAAAAAAATACATATCTTTCTTCTTAATTAGTGAGGCTTTATGACAGATGGAATTATCCCTTTGATCTCTTCACAAGCTTCCTGGCCTTCAAAGTAATTGCAGTTTTACAAGGTAACAGGAATTTGTTAAAATGTCCTTTTTCTCACAGGCCATAAAATGCACACTTTGGCCCTGTAGTTCAAAGAAATAAAGATGGGTTACAAGGTGTGATAACCTGGCATGAAGGAAGTCTTTATAGTCCCAGGAAACTCTGCAACAATATGTCAGCACAGTGAAGGAAGCTAGCCATCTAGCAACTGCAGTTACTGTGTTGGGGTCAAAAGGTCAGGCCCCTTTAAAAACTGATGGCTGCCATATCCCTAAGCAGACATTCAAATAAACATACATTTATATCCCAAATATAATACAATATAATACCAAGCAGATTCTATCTGTCGTAGGTAGCATCTTTCAGAAAAAGAGATGTGCAAGAACAAGGGGGCACAATTTGAATATAGAAGGGGGATGGCTCAGGGGCAATGTAAGGAAGTATTTTTTCACAGGGAGGGTAGTGGCTGTATGGAACAGCCTTCCTGAGGAGGTTGTGGGGTCAAAAACAGTGGAGGAATTCAAGAATGCATGAAACAGACATAAAGCAATTCTTTTGTTGGGGTAGGAGGAAGTAGGCTGTTGGTTAACTAGGTTCTGCAGCTTATCCAATAGGAAGGGAAATTGGCAGACTGGGTGGGCCAAGCAGTCCTTATCTGCCATTAATGTCTATGTTTCTATATTTGCTGCTGCTACTGATTGCTGTGACTGTTTTTTACTTCAATGTTGACCCTGTATCTTTATTATAACCTAGATGAATATATACTTTGTAATTTATACTATTTCCTCACTCTGTATACTTGTCACCATTGTTGATTTTTCATGAACTGTACTGTCCTAACCACGACCTCCCTGCAAATGAGCTTTGTTCAATGGAGCTCTCCTGGTAAAACAAATAAATGAAATGAAATCATTTATATGGTAATCACATTTAAGATGACCAGTGTGAGGTGACTTTGCCTGATACTTGATCCCAAGTCTCCCATATCATAGAATGATGCTCCACCAACTTATTGCACCTGACTTATTAAACATTTTTGTGAGATAGGAGAAACTAAGCTGATGAGACTGGGTTTGCAGCAGCAGTGGATGGATCTGGAGGTGTTAACATTAGCTCAAGGATGGCCTTGAGACAAGAGGTATATGCTTACAGAAAAACACAAAAGAGGATGAGCATAATGCTTCAAGGATTGTTTTCCAACACCTTATACAGGATTGCTAGGATCCCTAAAGAACATCAAGTTACAGTGCAAAGGCTAGGATATTTTACAAGAATCATAGAAAGGGGCATTAGTGTTAAGATACAGATCTTTAAAAGTGTGTAAAAAGAGCAACAAAATTAAAAGATAAGCTAGAGCATTCTAATCACGAAGTGCCTGTGGAGGCCAAGTATGGGCCTAGCTTTGAACCAGAAGCACAAAGGAATATTCCTCTGCGAACTGTACCCATGGCTTAAATACCTAAAAGACAGTGACTAAACGAAATCCCCATCAGGATTAGACCATAACCATTAAAAAACTTGTCACATGTAGTAGCACACATGTGGTATACTTGCTAAAGTGCAGTTCTGAAAACTTTTTTATAGAGCAGAACACAAGACAACTACAAATCTGGGTTACTCTGCAGCATAATGTAAATTAAAGATTCATTGAAGCTCTGAGCATAGGTAAACAATGTCAGAAACAACCCCTCACCACATACAGTATCTTAGTTAAGATTTTGTGAAATAGAAAGGGAGGATTTTTTCAGATGTAGGAGAGACCGATTAATAGATCTGAGACATAATAAAATATAAAGGTGCTGTATGAATAATGAAACTAATTGGGAAGATATATTGTTAAAACATTTCTAGTAAACATAAAAAAAAACTACACCCACTTTCTTTCTTACCCATCATTCTTTTTCTCCCCACCCATCCATGCCTCTATATAATGAGATTATCTAGATTATAAAAGTGTGCCTTTTTTCCTTATGTTGTCTTATTTAGGTTCTCTAGGCAGTTCTTCAATCAGATCAATAGAACAGAATAACAAGTACTGTACAACCAGTTCCAGAGGGAGCTAGGTGCAGACAAAGTATACATAGATAAGCTGAAATATTGATAGTGCATTTGTTCCAACTTGTCTCACAGTTAATGCCACTTGGTAAGTTCTTTGAAATTGTACTAATTAATTAGTTTTCTTATTACTGTCAACGTAAGACAATATGAAAGATGGCACAAGTGAGTTTTTCCACTTTAATGAAAAGTACCACGGGGCACTGGCAAGATAGCATGGCACCTCATGTCAGAGCTTGACATGCACTGTGATGTCATGAGTGATTTCTTGGTGCAGGCTGGATGGAATGCAATTTTAAACATCATGCATAAACCCCATAATGTAGATTACATTGTAAGAGAAGTTTTTGGAGGACATAGTTTTTACTATAGGCTAAGATAAGCTTTTGAGCCTCTGACCAGGGGTTTTGATAAAGCCACGTTTTCATTTAGAAGCAACATGTACAGTTTGTTACTATTATAAATTAATTGTCTGAAAACTTTATATTATTTATAGTTAGGACCACTTTGCTGATGCAGCAGTTGGTTGGTTATAAAACATTGGCTATGGGGTCATAGTGGCCATTCAAAATGTTATGAACAAGTTCTGGGCAGAACCAAATATTGCTACTCATGCATTAACCCGATAATAGATATTGATACATATACATTATCCATGCTCCTCCATCCCATTGCCAGCTTTCCTGTCCACATTTGTATGTGCCTTAACCTTTGCCCTCATACATCTCCAGACCCCTTTCTCCATTATCTATCACTCTTCAGTGCCAGCTTCCCTGCCCCAACAATTACCATCATGTTTCCCATCTCCACCACTCCACAACTTACTTTTCACACACATTTGCCGACCCTCCCTTCACTTTATTCTCCATGCCAGTACCAATTCCCTTGATCACAATTTTCTGACAGCTCCCCGAACCTCCTCTCTGCCCCATAATATGTACCCACCCATGCAGTTTTATCTACTCCCCATCTCTCTATCACCAGCTCTCCTGACCTCAATACCACAACACATGGTAATCTCAGTTACATGCTTTTGGTCCCTGTTTTTAGCCACTGCCCCCAACTGTTGCCACCTCCTTGGTTTAAGCAGCCTGCTGCTTTAGGACCTGGATCTTGGACTACACTTCAGGTAAGGGTGAAGAGGGAGAGCCACTCAATGCTAGGGATTACTTGGAACAGGACTTACATGACCTGTGCTTAGACTGCAACTGAGGAGGACTTTGGGACTGGAAAACAGCTGATAATAGCTTTTTTATCATTTTTTTATTGCCATTATGCCCATCCCTTGATCCTGCCATGCTCCAGCTCCCCTAATGAATCTTATCCTAGTTGCTCCAGTAACTTCTTCAGCCACATCTCCTATCCAAGTGACATAACCATTTCTAGCTGCTCCATTTTCAGTGTATCCTAGGACAGAGTAAAGGAGAGATACATCATGAGGAATGGGAAGGGTATTCTTTCAAATGCCTAACAGGCATGAGTGGAGACAGGCCCTTTGTTGTTCTGCCACCAATGGCAATTTTTTATCGCCATTTAGTTCCTGCCTACCTTCCTCTTCATAAGTGTGTTTTTTTCCCTGTAAGTGCAATGGACATCTAGTGGTCGCTGCCAGGATTTCTGTGTCACTGTGCTGACAGCATTTGCAGAGGTCATATCCTCACAGTCAAATGCTCAAGTAGGGAAGTCTTTTCAGGTGATTCTGGAAGGGTTCTTATGTCATCTGGGAGGCTAACCAATGTGTTGTGAGGAAGGTTGTTACCAGTCACTGTCTCTGTCTCTCTTTGGCACAGTTCTTGTATCATTTTGCTGGATGGCATGTGGTGGGGTGTGTGTTAAGTGGGAGTGGGGAGGGAAGGTGACGTTGTCTTTTTTGACCAAGACTGGTGGTGTGTGTTGGGGGATTTGATGTTGCTGAGCAGGTGAGAGAAGTGATGTTTTATTTATTTTTTTGGGGGGTCTGAGGAAAAGATGATACTGGGTGCTACTGAGTGGTGCGGAAAGGGAACTTACTTTTGTCAGTCTTTAGAGCTTTTATAAAAAATGCTTGCTTTGCACTGTGAATTGTGTGTGAAGTGCATGAGTAGCAGAAAGTTTGGACTTTGCTAACAATTTGCTAAAAAACTCAAACTTCACAGCACTCCTTAACTGCAAGTTCTTCCCCCTACTTGACTATTAGCAAATGGCTTAAAAAGCCTATTAAACAAAGCTGACCTGGACTTACAGTATATAAGAAAAAAAATATCTTTCTGGTCATGTGGCTTTTAAAGGCAAATTTCAACAACTAAATTCCATAGAGGGATTCTAGTGACACAAAACCATAACAGTAAAGTACAGTTCGGCTATTGTTATTTTGAGTAATCTAAGGGCAACCACTGTTTGTGTTTTTAACAGAATGTAAATCATGTCAGCATTGTTTACCACCAAATGCTGAGGAGGAAAACAGAACTTAAGAAAGTATTTTAGATAATTAAGTTATTAGGACAATTAGCTACGTCTAGACAAGTATTGAACTTATCTAACTGTCAGACAGTGTCAATGACTCATAGTTTCTCCAGTGTTATGGCCAATGTTCTGCCATCAATAAAACATGTCCATGTAACCCTATCTCCAGAACACACCTGGAAACAAGCTACAGTATAACAATGTAGTGTGCCTTTCCTGGTACAAAAAGACAAAATTACAAATAATAAAAGACAAAATGATATCCTGTTAAAAGAAAGAGCAGTATAAAAAATAAGGAGGAAAGGAGAGCATTCAGGAAATATAAGGAAACACAAAAGGAGCAGGACAGAGAACTTTATCAGTTAAAGCAGAAGGAGGCAGGGGCGGCAGTCAGAATAGCAAAGGCACAAACTGAGGAAAAGATAGCCAACTCTGTTAAAAAGGGGGAAAACCATTTTATAGGTACATTAGAGAGTGAAGAAAGACCAAGGGAGGGATACAGAGACTTAATAAAGGGGAAGGAATGTGGGCAAAGGGTGACAGTGAAAAAGCAGGGATACTGAATGAATATTTCTTCTCAGTATTCAAAATGTAAGAGGGAGGAGGTACCTAAAACAAACAAGGGAGAAACTCTGAATAGGGGGGTCGATACCAGTCCATTCACAGAAGAAAGGGTCTTGAAAAAACTCTTGAAACTGAGGGTTGTCAAAGCAATGGGGCCTGATGGGATTCACACAAGAGTTCTAAAAGAACTAAGGGTAGAACTAGTAACACCACTGACTACTCTCTTTAACAAATCCTGGGTGGATTGGGTGGTACCTGAGGACTGGAGAAGGGCAAATGTGATTCCACTTCACAAAAGTGGGAGCAGGGCAGAGGCAGAAAACTATAGACCAGTTAGTTTGACTTCAGTGGTAGTGAAAATGATGAAATCACTTCTGAAGGAAGGAACTGTTGAGTACCTAGAGGCCAGTGGGGCACAGGACCTAAGGCAGCATGCTTTCACAGCAGGATGGTCATATCAGATGAATCTAATAGATTTCTCTAACTGGGTGACCAAGTAGTAGACCAGGGAGGGGCTGTGGATATGGCTTACCTAGATTTTAGCTAGGCATTTGACATGGTCTCACACAAAAGATTAATATGCAAGTTAGCCAGCCTTGGAGTGGGTACAAAGGTGGTAGCCTGGATAAAAAACTGGCTGGACAACAGGACACAAAGGGTAATAGTAAACGGAGTCCACGGTGAAGAAAGGAGAGTAAATGGGGGGCACCGCAGGGTTCTGTACTGGGACCAGTCTTCTTTATTGTCTTTATAAGTGACATTGGAGAGCACCTGGAAGGAAAGGTATGTCTCTTTGCAGATGACACATAGATATGCAACAGGGTTGATCAACAAGGTGGGATGGAAAGAATGAAAAGGGACTTGGCAAGGTTGGAGGAATGGTCAAATATGTGGCAGCTCAGATTCAATGCAAAGAAATGCAAGGTAATGCATCTGGGAAACAAAAACCCAAGGGAAGAATACACAATGGGGGGTGAGTTAATAACAACAACAAAAAATTGAAAGAGACCTAGGAGTAATTATATCAGATGACCTAAAGGTGGGCAAGTAATGGGAGAAGGCGGTAAGGAGAGCTGGGGGAATACTGGGATGCATAGGGAGAGGCATCAACAGTAGAAAACAGGAAGTTGTTATCCCTCTGTACAGGCAGTTAGTGAGACCCCATCTGGAGTACTGCATGCAATTCTGGAGACCCCATCTCCACAAAGACATAGACAGAGTGGAGGCTGTTCAGAGGAGGGCAACCAAAATGGTGCAGGGTCTGCACCAGAAGACATGTGAGGAGAGACGAAAGCAGCTTAATATGTATGCCATTGAGAAAAGAAGGGAGAGAGGGGATATGATAGAAACTTTCAAGTATCTCAAGGTAATTAACAAAGTACAAGAGGGTAGCATCTTTCAGAAGAAGAGATGTGCAAGAACAAGGGGGCACAATTTGAAGATAGAGGGGGGATGGCTCAGAGGTAATGTTAGAAAGTATTTTTTCACAGATATGGTTGTGGATGCATGGAACAGCCTTTCTGAGGAGGTTGTGGAGTCAGGAACAGTGGGAGAATTCAAGAATGCATGGGACAGGCATAAGGTAATTCTAGTGGGGGGTAGGAAGGAGCAAGCTGCTAATTAACTAGAATCTGCAGCCTATCCATCAGATAGGGAAATGGGCAGACTAGGTGGGCCAAGCGGTCCTTATCTGCTGTCAAATTCTATGTTTCTATGTTTATACTGGAAAATGTAGTCATCTCACCAGAGCCAGTCATTCATTGCAAAAAGAAAATAACCACAGTACCTACTTTTTGTTTCAAATTGTTCCTAAACCTCTTGCTGTTCAGTGCTTCAACTTCCTACACTGAGTATCCCAAACATCTTCTTGAGTTGCTATCTCTTGGAAGGAACAAAATAGAGTCAATCTAATGTTCCTGTTTTGATCACTCCCACCACTATATTAACAAAAGTCTTGTGTTGGCTTTTTCATGCAACCTAACAAAATGAATTAAATAGAAATATTACTAAATAATTTTTTTTACAGTTTTGCTTGATCTTGGTACAGTGTAGCAATTCCACCCCTGTGATGCCTCAGGAGACCCCCTAAGTTTAACAACAGAGCTGTGAAGTATCATAATTTACCTAATTCTCATCATATGGCCTTTTTAAACATTCCACCCAGGTAGTTAGTGGACACACAGCATATACTAGTGAAGTGGCCCCCCTTCTGTGTGTGCTAAGGCAGGTACTGCTTTGCCCAATGTTTTTGATCAATTAGAAGAAAAGGATGATTTTGCATTCATCACTGTCATGGAACACATACAGAATCTACTTGATAAGAGTCCTCTCTTGCAAGCCATCATAGATTCCAAATAGACCCTCGTTGCATTGCCAGTCTTTCTCATTACTTTTAAAGCACTTTGTGATATAGTGTATATGAAAATTGTATATAAATGCACATTCGTCTATTTCATTGATGCAATTCATGCGCAAATAATACATTTTCAAAGCTGGCATGGTTGATCTTAAATTACTATTTTAATACGTACATTTATTTAACTTAATTTTGAGCTTTTCTTGCACTGATATCTGTGGAGAAATGTAGGTCAGTAATTGTTGGCTGGCATTCTATGTGCACTCTTCCTTCTTTTATTTCTATTAAGTAAGCTTTATTGAATATATTTTTATACAATATTATAAGACAGTACAACAACAATGACAAACAACTCAACAAACAACACAAACTGCAAACCATATCTTCTGAATACATCCAGTTAATACAGTCTTATATTTCATATTTCATCACAAGAAGGGACACAGTTCACCCTCTTACAAATGGGTCAAATGTGAGGCCACTCCACAGGTGACCATTATTCTTTAAAGTCTGTCACATTATTGACAGTAGGCTATGTATGGTTTCCTATTTGGGCCTGTTATAAATGCTAGCTTTTTGTTTTTCAGTGTTTAGTGCCACTAAAATTTTATTATGCCATATAGAGTAGGTCAGCTCAGTACATTGTTATCTAGCAAATGCCTCAAAATGGTCTTCATGGCTGCTACCACAGTCAAAGCTATATAGCCTCCCCTCAGGCTATACACTCTACCCTGGTAGTTACCCACCCCACGGACATTGAGGAGAAAAGCATCATCCAGCACTAAAAGAGGATCTAATGAGTCCATTATGCTGGTCCAGAAGGGGGAAACTTTCTTGCAGTCCCAAAGGACATGCTTTAGTGCACTTTCATCCTTTCCACAATTTTTGCAGAGTGGACTATTTAAGTAGCCTATTTTGTGTAGTTTGACAGGTGTAAAACATAAGTTGTGCAACACTTTAAAGTGCTTTAAATGTTATCTGTCTTGTTTGATGTATTTGTACAGGTTTGTCCAAGTTTTCTGCCACTCCTCTGGTCTCCAGTCCACTTGAAGAGTCTCCTGCCAGTAATGTCACTTATCAGATAAAGTTTTCTTGTCCAAGGAGTAGATTTTTAATTTTTGATAGAGTAATGAAATGGCATTAAACTGAGTTTCCTCACTGACAAGAGGCTCTAATATGCCCCCTGCCTATGCACTGTTCTTTCATCAAACAGTGTAACTATAGTGAATAGATACCACATATTATTATCATCACCATTGTCACAATCATCATTTTGTCATTATCGTATCCTTATGGGCACCCCCCCCCCCCAAGTAGAGATGTTACAAAGTTTTATTTTAACAGCAAAGTTCCAGGAAAGTTGAGAAATTTACATTCACAAATTACTTCACAAAGTTCCCACTTTGCAACTTTGCCTAACTTCTGCTGACTTCACCTAGAAAGGTGATGAAGCTGAGGTGAAGTTAAGTGAAGTCAGGTGAAGTTAATCAAATTTAAGTAAATTCACCAAGAAAAAGGGCAACTTTGCCTTGTAAAAACTTTTAAAATTTGACACTTCACAAATTAGGCCAACTTTGCAAATTAATTCACAAAGCAAATTTTATCCACTTCGCCCATCTCTACCCCTAAGAGCACATCTCAATAATAAAGCAACAAAGCAGGTAAAATCTATGGATGGCTGCTTTAGAAATTTAATTTAAAGTTTAAATACAAAATATTTCACTACCTGCTTTATTTCCCTCTTCCTGTGCTACTGTTTGTCTTAGCCTCTCTGAGGTGTCATCTGTAATATATAGTCAGTGAGACTATTGTGCAGTTAACACATTTATAGGGAAATTTAACTACCGTAGTTCTATGATTTCAGATATAATGACAAATTATTTCAAATGCTTGTCCCTCTTCTTTATTCCATTATACTATTCTGTTTTCTCTAAGCCATAGCATGCAATGCATGTAACAATAAAGACATGCCTGAATCAATAATTCAAGTTTCAAGAACATAATGGGGTTATTTATGGAACTAGAGATGTTCTTGAAGAGAAATATATCTAGGGTGATTTTTTTCATGACCCACTTAGCCTTGAGGTCAGTAAGTGACTGACAGCAGACTATTATGAAGGCAAAAGCTTGGCTAGGAGTCTTATGCAGAAGAGAGGGGTTTATTTCACTACTAACCTGAGAGCCTCCTGGGGCAGTATATACTTTTATGCCTCGAATCAGCTGCACATACACCAAGAGGTAGTGAGGACACTGGCCAAGAGAATGTCATAATCACAGCTAGGTACTGTGTCAAAAACTCAGTGCTATGTCTGTTTAGAACACTCTGAATACTTGTACTGGTGAGGCAGTTTGCAGGGAAAGCAGTATAGTCAACAGAACAGACATCACCTTTTAAACAGGCTTATACATCTGGCCCAGCAGTGGAGTTCACACATACTGCCTGGTTGAGATTATGACTGCAATACAATGAGAAGTCCCAAAGAGAATGAAACACGTTAGTACTTTGTCATTCTCAGCTCTCTGGATCAAGTGCACAAACCTGTTTACTGTTTTCCCTGCAACTGCCTGTCCAGTATGATCATGCTGTGTGTTCTAAACAGTAAAAATTCTTCCAAATAACTCCATCGCCTCAATTGTTTCTAACCTTGATTACAACAAAATCAAATTCCCAGAAGGAAAATCAATTTTCTTAGTTCAGTTTTGAAGTTTGCTTATTTATCTAATGCTTTGCTTACTTGGATAGCTTTATGAAATGTACTATGTAATTTCCATGAGGGTCCTAAGGTATGATGGTAGTGCAGACAAAAGTTATAGATTGACTGATATTCAAAGTAAACAAAAGTAAAGTAGATAAATACAAAAAAGTCCAACTGCATGGCTACAATCATTGATAAGTACAGTACTTGAAGGCAGTTAAACAAACTCCATTTGAATTTAGGGAGTTTATAAACCATTTTTTCCAATGTGAATTGTTCATTGTTTTTAATAACAGAAAGAACAACTGGATAACTAAATTGTGCTCTGCAAAGTTTCAAAGTAAAACATTATAACATTTGAATCAGAAACTGATACACAAACAGTTTTGTGAAGATGGGTGTATCATAGTAATATGTAGAATGCAATAGAAGGATATTTTTATTTAGTTATGTATGTATGTATTTATTATGATTTCGGAAGACACTTTTGAGCCAAGGCTCTTTTACAAATGTTCCACATCAGTAAATGAGAATGAAACACAGTCAAAGACATATAACAAGTAAAACAATTCATTGCAGCCAAAGGCTTTGTAAGGTACATTAGTTAGAATATCTGTACACTTCAGGTGGTTTGATGTCAAAATCACATGACCAGAAAAGCCCGAGTCATTTCAGCGCATACATTTCAGCGCTTCATCACAATCGTGACCTCACAAAATATAGATGGTACAAAATAGCAGCACAAATTAGTGGTTAGCACTTAAGAGTGAGTTAGAGTGCTCTAACTTGCAGCGAACATGGCAAAGGATCAGGAACTTTAAACAACTGTCTGCCTAATGCATGATAAAACATTGCAGCTTTAGTTTTGTTCCACCCACCAGCGAACATAGGAAACCTAAGACTGGATACAACAAGGAAATTCTTTCCTTTTCAGCAGATGTAAGTGGTCTGTGGAATTTAGCAACATCAAGAACTTGATCCCTCTCATGTTTTGGTGTTTTTTGAGATCTGAGTCATGGATGTGAATGGAATGCATACTTCCAACACTTTGCTCTTATTTTTTTTACAGTTTTAGTGTGAGGTCTGAGTCAGGGCTGAGAATGGCAGTGCTGCAGTGTATTTTTATTAAAAGTAAAAACTTGGAACAAGATCTGAGCCAGCCAAGTTTGATGTATACTTCCAGCTCTTTCCTGTATTCCCAGTGCTTTTCAGTGGCAGCAACAGGTTAAGCTCTAAGTAATGTGCTCATCTGTTATTCAATGCTTTCCTCTTATTTTTGTTACATTTTTGGTGCGAGGTCTGAGTCAGGGCTGAGAATGGCAATGCTGCAGTGTATTTATTAATACGACAATAAGATCTGAGCCAACCCAGTTTAATGTGCACTGTACTGTCAGCTCTTTCCAGTGTTTCCAATGCTTTTAAGTGGCTTTTCATTTTAGGGTAAGCGCTGATCAAAGCATTCATCTGGCTGTCGACATTTTGTGTTAGCACTTTTATGGCACACTCAATTAAGGTAGCGTTATGTTGACTCGTGCTGTCTTGGTTGAGCGATTTTCACCCTATACCAACTTCAGGTCATATGTACAACAAAATAGCAGGAGGTTGAAAGCTTTGTGTAGTGAGGGCAAGTATGATGCAGAAGAGTCTGTAGGGCAGGAGCAAAGAAGTAGAAGTGAGGGGGGAGGGAGGAGAGTAGCACATAGAGCATTGTCAGAGAGGGTTCGGGGGAGGGACTGGGGGATGAGGTGATAAAAATTACAAGGGGATAAAATGGGGATGGGGAAAAAAGGGTAGAAGTGAAAGAGTGAAAGGGACTTAAGAGGGAAGATAAGCAGAGAAGAGGATTTGGAGAGTTATGACAAGCAGTCATAGGACGCCCTGGTGACAAGGTGCTGATGAAGATTTTATATATGAGGTACCTTTAGATAGATACTGTATTTATATAGTGCTCCTTCCCAGAGGCTCAAAGTGCTGCACAATTCACAAAAACATCCAGTGCAACACATCTCAGATAGAAAACAATAAATAGACCTAGAAAATAGCAGCAATCAACTTACAAAATAAACAATAAAATCCAGATTCTAAAACAGGTTTATATTAAACATATCTAACTATAAAGCAAGACAGTCAGCAAACATACACTTAAATTAATAATTTAGCTCAAAGGCTTGACCAAGCAAAAATGACCTCCACTCAATCTACACATCTTCCAATATGCATATGTACACAGACAACACTGTCATCTTTTGTCATCTTTGCCTCTGGCCCATCTTCCATCTGTGTGCATTCTCCTCTTGAGGAATACTTCAATAGAGTGCAGTCTTGGTTTTGGTACAACCAACTGAAACTCAATACAAAAAAAAAGTTGCTTTGACATTCAGCTCTAGACAAAAATTAGCCACCCTCCATTCTTCCCCTGTGTTCACTACCTTGGAAGGATCCCCTTTAGAGATGATCTCAGCTTTTAAATACCTAGGGGTCTGGCTGGATAATCACTTAAAATTCACAACCCATTATAGCCAGCCCAGTGGTGCTGAGGGTTGAGGTGCTGGATGCCACACATTACACCATGCCGGTTGCCCGAGTTCGGGAATGACCTTGGGTCATCAGGGTGCCAGCAAGGGGGGAAGGGCAAAGCTGGGCTGAATGACTAATGGCAGCTCGCCTCTCCTGGGGTGGTTTTCTTCCCCCCCATAGTTCCCGGTGGTAGCTTAGGCAGGAGGGGCAGCAAGTTGGGAGGGCATCTCTTAACGCGATGCATGCATGCACGTCTTGGACTGGGGCAGGCAAAAATGGGAAAAAACACATAAAATGCATAATAAAAAAAAAAGAATTCACAACCCACATAGACACCATCTGTACCAAACTCTGACCAAAGCTTGCAGTCCTATTTGTCACAAAGATAGTCTCCCTCTCCCCACCTGCTGGGAGTTTGTATCCAAAATGATTCTGCCTTTCATTGATTATGCCAACGGGGTCTATGGCACTACTCCAGTCACATCCCTCTCCAGACTGGATACCCTCCTAAACTCTTTCTATCACTTCACCTCTGCCTCCCCTTCCCTCACACACCTCTGTCTTCTCTACTCTGCTCTCTCCTTTGCACCACTATCTCACAGAAGGATCATTCACTCTGCCTCCCTTGTTGCTAAGTTCTGGTTTGGGTCTCTCCACCCTTACCTCTCCTCCCACCTCTCTCAAGCAACCACTTCTACGTGCTCCCTACACCAACCACTTCTATGTACTCCCTACACCACAGAGACCAGTACACCTTCTCAATCCCTCACTCCCATTCTGTCACTGGCCAATTCACTTTCTCCTATTGTCTCCCACTACTCTGGAACAATCCTCTCTCTGACCTTCACCTATCCCCCCCTCTCTCTCCTCAGTCAAAAGACTCCTTAGACTTCTCCCTTCCCTGCTGTGCCCACAGTGTACACTAATCCCCCCCTGCCACATGACCAGACTCCCCTATAGAAGTCAGAACTCTGTAGTTTACCTCTCCCATTTTTCCTCTCGCCTTACAGCAGGACTGATTACTCTGCTCAGGGTACAATTAGTCTAATTTTTCATTCTTATTTGTTACTTGATTATCCTACCTATGGATTGTTTACTATAATCTGTATGCTGTATTTGAGTGTACTTTTTCTTTACTATGTTTTACATTTCTGTACTGGAATTGTGTACCTGTTATCCTTTCATTGCTCTGTATTAATGTGTACCTTACACTGTTTTGTATTCACTATTTGCTCATGTTACCCATCCCCAGGGTCACACCTGGAAAGGATCCTCAGCTCAGTAAGCCTTTTCCTGTTACCAAAGTTTAAATAAATAAATAAAATGGTTTCAGGCACTTTTGAAAGGTTTCCACTGAGGGTGCCTTCCTGAAGTACCTTGGCAGTGAATTCCACAGGGCTGGCACAGCCACTGAAAAACCTTGATCACCTGACTGCCGCAGTCTATCCCTGTGAGCCACTAGGAGGCAACCCTCGAAGCAATGGAGATAGCAGGTCAGGCAATAAGGAACAAGGAGGTCTTGCAGGTAGTCTGGTCCCTAGCCATGTAGGGCTTTATAGGTCAGTAACCCAACTTTGAAGACAATCCTCCACCATACCTGCAGCTAGTGCAGTCCGCAGACAACAGACATAATATGATCAGATCTTAATGCACCTGTCAGCAGCCCAGCTGCTGCATTCTGCACCAGATGCAGATGGTGGGCATTACTTACAGATAGCCCTAGGTAGAGAGCATTACAATAGTCCAATCTAGACATGACAAAGGCATACACTAAGGTGGCAAGGTCCTCGGTGAGCTACAGGGCTCAGATCCGGGCAATGTTCCTCAAATGATAAAAGCCACTTTGAATGACAGCCGACTTTTGAGCATCAAGTGTCAGGCCATCATCAAGGAACACATCCAGATCCCTAACCAAATTGGAGGGGATCAAATGAACATCTCCTAGCCTCAAGCCAGGATCATCCCTCAATCCTCCACCAGTCTGGCACTGACCAGGATCCACCGCCAGTACTTCCATCTTATTTGGGCTGAGTTAGAGCCAGTTATGAATCATCCAGTTCTGGATCATGGCCAGGCAGGTGTTAAACGCAGAGGCCACCATCTGGTTTCCAGGTGCACATGACAGGCATAGCTGGGTATCATCAGCATAGCAATGAAAACCCAGCCCATACCACCTGATAACGTCACCAATGGCAGCATGTACACCATGAATAACAGAGGTGCCAGGACGGAACTGTACAGACCTCTACAGTGCAGAGGCATCAGGTTAGATGAAGATGACCCCATTGTCACCCTCTACACTCTGTCCATGAGGTAGGATCTAAACCAGCTCATGACAGTGTAGGATAATCCACACCATTTACACAGGCAGTGCAAAAGCAGCTCATGGGCCACATTGTCAAATGCCACAGAGAGATTCAGGAGAACAAGGATGGTATGCTCTCCCACATCTCTCACCGTTAGGCGATCATTAAGCACCTTCACCAGGGCAGTGTCTGTGCTATGCCCAGGCCTAAATCCAGATGGGCGGTGCTCAAAAGGTACTGAAGAGACCAGACAAGCCTCAAGCTGAATGGCCACCACTTTTTCTAAAACCGTCCCTAAAAATGGGAGGTTTGAGACTGGTCTGTAGTTGGTGAGACAGTTCGGGAACAATAAGGGTTTTTTCAAAAGGGGTCTCACCAATGCCTCTTTCAAGGCTACCAGGAAGGCCCAACTCCTCAAGGAACACTGGCTGATCCTAGCAAACACAGGTCCAATCAGGTCCACACAACTGACCAAAACTAGGGTTGGACATGGGTCTAGATCACAATTTATAGGTCGCAGCTTCAAGACCAACTCATCTACATCATTCACTCCAACTGGATCAAACGCAATCCAGACAGGCGGGATACCCCGGCACATCCCTAGTCCAATCCTGAAAGCTCCATGAGCAGCACTGGATAAGCTCTCAGTCCTGATAGAGGAAACCTTGTCAGCAAAGAATAGAATAAACTCATTGCACCATCTGATTGAACTAGCTCTCACAGTATGGAGACAGGCTGGGTGCAACAGCCCGTCCACCATATGGAAGAGCTGTGCCAGTCTATTTATTGATGCAGCAATCTCCCTTGACAGAAAATCCACCTTTTTCAAGGAGATTGCCCTCTGATAGTCACCACAGTGTGCTTTTAGAGCCAATTTGCTGTCAATCAGTCCCAGTCTCCTCCAGTGTTGCTCCAACCTCTGGCCTTTAATCTTCAACTCCCTGAGTTCCCCTTCAAACCAGGGGACCTTTGGTGAGTAGATAAGGGTCAGACATGGATGGGAGCAATAGAGTCAAAGGCTACAGTCACAGCCCTGTTATAGGCTGATCCCACCTCCTCCACTCCACTGAGCAAGCAGCTTCTGCACCCAATAATTCCAGCACTGCCTGGAGTCTGGTTGGAGACAATCCCCATAAAGGGCGGTACTGGACCATCTCCACAGAGGATGGGCCCTCAGGGGAGGCCCAGATGTGAACCTCATGGTGCTATTATCCAACCAAATAACTGGATCAGTCCTGAGATTATCAACCCCAAGACCAAGTGTGAACACTGGGACCAATATGTGGCCATGTAAGCGGGTCACTGAGGTGGCAACCTACAACAGGCCCAGTGCCTCCATGCTCTGGAGGAGGTCATGTCCAAAAGGCAAGAGCCTATCATCATCCCAAACATTGAAATCCCCCAGAACTAACCATCTGGGGGATTCCAACATCAGGCTGGCAACAAACTCTCTGATCTCCTGCAAGAACTCCCTCTCCCCACCAGGTGGGTGGTAAATAAGAAGGATTCTGTAACCTACGCCAGGACCCCCATGCATGGCAATACTCTCGAAAGACCTGGTACAGCCCACTGGTAGACTGTGAGGCTCAGGCTGGCTTTAAAACAAATGGTCACTCCCCTACCTCTGTGATCCTATTTGTATACCTTTTAGAAGTCTAACCAAAGTACAACTTCAGATCAAATCATAAACAAGGCAAACACAAATATTTATTTATTTTATTTATTTATTTAGTTTTTGTTGACCGGGTAAGTGCACTAGACAAATCCTGCCTATTTTCAGGCATAACCCAGGGGAAGGGGATACAGATGAATGCCAACTGACCTTGAATCAGATTAAGCTGTTGGTGGTATTTTAAGTGAATGAGGGAAATCTGGCCAGGACACCGGGAAATTCCCTACTCTGAGGGTAGGGAACCTTCCCATGAGACATCTGGACTCGGTTCAGAATGTCTCAGTCACCAGCAGGAGTGGAGGTGGTGGACGATGGTCCTCAGATACCCAATGCAGCACTTGAGGAGGTTGCTTTTTTTTCAGCAAAGGAGTTACAAAATGATTCTGCAGTGGTAAATGAAGAGTTACCCCAGTTTGACTTATTCACTGATATAGGTGAGACCAATGCCTTAATGAATATAGCTGCTGAGGAGGATAAGAAACGGAAGCGTTTAGAACTGGGACAGACAGTTTGCTCTAATATGGCAAAAAAAAGTGTTAAGACAAACACTGCTGACCTGCAAGGTGATATTGCTGGCGTTCAAGAAATGGATGGGGATTCTTTCCCCTTTTCAGCCCGTTTTGCGGCTTGGTCTCCTGAAAGAGCACTGCAGGCGGCAGGTTGGATACAGACCCCCGAGGCATGGATACCAGATCCGTCGATCCCGTTGCCAGGAACAGCTTCTTAGAGCCAGGAGGACTGTTTTTCGGGTACACTGTTGATGGAGGGACCACTTTTGTGACGGACTGAACACGTGGTCACTTCCTTCCTCAGCTGAATCCAGGAACCTCGATGTTTCACAGCCTAAAATGGACCTTTGCACCACAGAGAACGCCGATGGAAGAATCAAACGCCAGACAACACGGACACAGAGATTCTGGACACTACAGCATCGGACCCTATGCCACAAGACCGGTGTATCGATCGGGACTCTACAGCTGTTAAAGGTACTGTTCCTCCTGACTCACCTCCCCCCCCAACAAACCAGCCTTTAAACCAGTAATTTATGCCTCCCTCTTTAAAAATAAGGACATACCAGCCAGAAAACGTTTTGTTGCCCGAATTCACTATAAAGGAGGCTTAGAACTTCCCCTGACCGTCATTATGGGCAAATCTCTACTAATTGACTCTCTAGGGATTCGCCTGCTGATGTTTATGCCTTTATTCATACCTCAGGAGATCGTAACTTGATATCTCATTCAGAACTGCTGCATTATTAGATAAATTTTGGGCAGCTTATTATACTGCCCGGATGGACTCAGTTTGGAAACATTTTATTGTTATTCCTCTTACTAGACCAACAGCTAAAGTTGTAACTGTTCTCTTTCGAAATGGAGGAGTTAATGTACTAGATATTGTATATTGGTTAGAGCAACGCTGTACAGTAACTGGTGTTCCACATGCAGTCATAGATGACAATGGGTTTTGGACGGGAGGGTGGAAGTTTACTGTACAACTTAAAATCACTGAAGCAGGGGTACAACACCTCCCTAATTGTTTCTATCTAGGCAGGGACCGAGGTGTATTGTTTTATCTTGGTCAGCCACGTTCTTGTTACAGATGCGGTTCATTATCCCATTTAAGTTCCGACTGTGAACAATTGAAATGTGCTTCTTGTGGTCTGCTAGGTCATTCAGTGCTATCTTGCACAGTACCACCTACTTGTAACTTATGTGGTGATTCTTCCCACATTTTCGAAACTTGTCCATGGGCCGCCCATAATACTATGGATTACACGGAGCATGATTCATATATAGCCAAATCATCGGCTACTGCACAACACCCCCCCTCGAAGCTTTGTGCATACTATGGGGAACACAGTTATAGGCCTCTCCACTTCGGTTCCTCAGTCTGTGAAGGTTTCTCCTGCTTCTGAGAGTTTACCAGATATGGCTGACCCCCAACCCCCCCCGAATCTATGGAGATTTCGGTGTGCAGTACGCTGCCCACCACTTCTGTTGTTCCAGCCCCGATTGTGGACCCACCTACTTCTCTTCAAGTTAGTGAAGATGTAAGGCTCGGGGATCATTCAACCCCTTCCCCACTGACAACTCGCTGTCTTCACTCTACCAAACAGGTAGACCCAATAACTATGCCTCCCATCCCAGTCTCAAATCCCTATGACCCGTTACAAAGTTGGGGCGATGCTATGGAAGAAGAGGACTTAGATGACTCTTCTCTTTCCCAACCTTCCATGGCTGCCTCAGTGCCATTAACTACTACTTCTGGGATTCCTGTATGGAAAAAGTCAGTCAGAACACGGAAAAAAAAATGAAGTGTTATTGCTGTCTGTGGTTTACCTTTTTCCCTTTGCTTATGTCTTTTTTACGACTAGCCAGTCTTAATGTTAATAGTATTCGGTCTCCATATAAGTGCACTGCAACCTTTTCAGCATTACAAAGTTTAAATTATGATATTTACTTGCTGCAAGACATTCGGTTGTATACAATGGAGGAAGTCACAACTGCCTCACGGAACTGGGGTTTAGGGCCCTCTTATTGGTCTGTAGGGCAGGATTTATGTTCTGGTGTGGGCTTTTGTTTTCGTTCTTCAATTTTCCTTTTGCAAAAAATGGTAGATTTAGTTCCCGGAAGAGTATTAATTTTGGATCTATTATGGTATGATTCCCCATATCGACTTATTAATATCTATGCACCACAACAAAAAGCTACCAGAGTTCAGCTTTTCCGTTTGATCAAACCATTTTTATTTACTAACCGAACTATTTTATGGGGTGGTGATTTTAATACCAGCTTGGACATCCCCCCTAATAAGAAAACCTATTGTGATACGTCTGTTTTAAATACCATTATTAAAGAGACACATCTACTTGATATATTGGCCTAATCCAGTTACCTACCTTTTCAAAAGGAAAATTGACCTCCAGAATAGACTTTGGTTTTGTTCTCAGACTGTTAAGGTTGCGACTGGTATTACTACACCTATATCTACCTCGGACCACCATTTAATAGTCTACGAATACCGTTAGGAGAGACTATAGTACAGGGTCCGGGGTCTTGGAGAGTAAACTCGTCCTTGCTATCTCTTCCTGAGTTTCTTAAAGGGTTTCAGAACCTAATTACAGACCGTATCTCTGTGGAGATTCTTTACGATTCTATAATAGACTGGTGGACTGACACTAAAAACTATGTGATTTCTTACTTTAAATACTATGGGGCACAAAAACCCTGGCACAATATATCAGTTGGGGGGTGAGGATATAGCATGCACCAAGCAGGAAAGGGATCTTGGGGTTATCATCTCTGATGACCTCAAGGTAGGGAAACAGTGTGACAAGGCAGCAGGTAAAGCAAATAGGATGCTGGGATGTATAGGCAGGGGCATCACCAGCTGGAAAAGGGAGGTCATAATTCCACTATACAAGACACTAGTGAGGCCCCACCTGGAGTACAGTGTACAGTTCTGGAGACCATACCTACGTAAGGACATAGACAGGGTAGAGAAGGTTCAGAGGAGGGCAACAAAGATGGTGCATGGGTTGCATCACAAGTCCTATGAAGACAGGTTGAAGGAACTGAACATGTACTCCCTGGAGGAGAGGAGGGAGGGAGAGGGATAGAGACATACAAGTATCTTACAGGGAGGAACAGGGTGCAGGAAACACTATTTTTAAGCGAAAAGATGTTTCAGGACTAGAGGGCATGGGATGAAGTTGGAGGGAGGACGATTCAGAGGAAACATGAGAAAGAATTTCTTCACAGAACGGGTGGTGGACAAGTGGAACACCCTGCCAGAGGAAGTGGTGGGGGCTGAAACAATCACGGGATTTAAGAATGCATGGGATAGACATAAAGGAATTCTAGAGGGCAGGGGTAAGGGGAAACAGACTTCTAGGAAAACAAACTGAACTTACAAGCTCAAATGGGCAGACTAGGTGGGCCATAGGCCCTTATCTGCTGACACTGTCTATGTATCTATGTATCTATGTATCTATGTACTATGCTAGGTTTCTAGCTGACACACGACACCGTACTGCAAGTTTTTTAAGGGCTGAACTGTTGGAATTGTTTTCTAAATCCCATATATATAATGTTGATTGTTCAGCCCATATTAAGGAAGTTAAAATTGCTCTGGCTAAAGAACAATATGACAGACAAAAAACTATTCTCTTTGAACAAAAATATCGTACTACTGGGACACAGTATCAATTTAACCCCTTTGAACTAGCTACTGATAAATTTCATAGTAAACAAATACACCAATTGCATGATGATCAACACCGTGTACTTACTGGACAAAACAATCTCATGAAATATGTAACATTTTTTATCAAAACAACTTTTGAGACCCCTGTTGTTGAATCACCTGATATGGAACTTCTGTTACTGACGTTAGATGTACCGACCATAACAACATCACAGAAGTCTGAACTTCTGGCACCTTTTACCTCTGAGGAAGTGAGACAGGTTATTTTTAGTTTTGAAGATAGGGTAGCTCCTGGGTCAGATGGTCTTTCAGCGGAAATTTATAAATCTTTATGGCAATATATGCCAAGTCAGTTACTAGCTATTTTTAATGCCTTTCTGCAGGAAGACCGACTGACTAACCAGATGTATGAGGGGTTAATGCTATTTCTCTATAAAAAAGGTGATAGATGTGACCTGACTAATTGGAGACCGATCACATTACTTAATACTGATTATAAGATTTTTTCTAAATTGTTAGGGAATCGACTGTCTAAACTTTTACCGTCAGTACTCTCCCCGTCCCAATATTGTTCAGTCACTGGCAGATCTATTCATGATGCTTTGCTTTTACTTAGGGAATTATTTTCCCAAGGTCAACAAGGAGCCCTTAACGGTTATTTATTTAATTTTGACCTCTCCAAAGCTTTTGACCGTATTTCTCAAGAATTTATTTGGTTAACACTTAATGCTTATGGGTTCGAACCTTTTATTAATTGGCTTCGTTTATGCTATTCCCTAGCTTATGTAAGACCATATGTTAATGGTAGAATTGGTTCCCCTTGCTACATCCGCAGGGGGGTGCGGCAAGGTTGCCCTTTAAGCCCTTTATTATTTGTTATTGCTCTAGACCCTATAATTCAACTTCTTTCCAAATCCCCAAGACTTCTAGGCCTTCATGATAAAACTATTTCAAAAGTAATCTGTTATGCAAATGACTTATGTGTTCTTGTCCCTACGGTCCCGATAGGCCACTTACTATGTACAGTATTACCCATTTTTTTATCAGTTATTGGCTCTCGGTTAAATTTACAAAAAAGTGTATGCTTTAATCTAACTGTGTCTATCACAACTGTAGGCTCGATTGCTGGTATTCAACTAGTGGATACTCCACATAAATTATTAGGACTTTATTTTGGTATTCCAGATATGGCAAATATAATTGGGAGCTGTTATAAACAAAAGGCAGGAAAGGATATGTAAATGGAATAAATGGTATCTAGGCAAAAAGAAACGTATTTTTTTGATTAAGACCTGTTTACTACCCATTTTTTTACATGTAGCACATGTTTTTCCATTGCCCAAATGTTTTTTCATCTCTCTCCTTAGTCTTTTCTTTTCTTGTTTTTGGGGTAGTCGTTTAAATCCCATTAAATGCAATGTTTTATTACAGTCCTATCGTCAGGGAGGTGTGACTATGATTCACCCAATAGTATTCTTTTTTTCTATTTTTCTTATTACCAATTTGAAACCTTTGGTTACGGAATCTCTAAAACTTTGGATCCCCTTTGTGCATACGTCCCTCACTGAAATTTTTCAGGAATGGACTGTAGGTTTTTTCTACATAAAACAAAAGACGTTATGTATTATCTCCAGATTGGATGATAACATTTGATATGTTAAAGACATGGCATATAACAGTACAGATGATCAAAACCCTCACTAGAAAACAGTTATATACATATTATTACATCTCACTTTACCAAAGACATTTTTCCAGACTTTACGTTACCAGAACGGACACAAATTGGTAATCGCTAATTGATCCACGGATCCTATCACAATGTGGGATATTAGTTGGTTAGAGTCCACGGTAGAATTAATGTACGCGGTAACTTGAAACACAAGCAAATAGCTGACAGATATTGTTCCGTGATTCTTGTCCGGATCTGATAGAGACAATGTCTCATTTATATTTTCTTGCCCATTTATTCTTCGTTTCTGGTTTTTATGGCGTCGACATTTTTGGAACAAGGTATGGTGCCACTGGGATCAGAAAGCTCTTTTTTTTGGTCTTTTTCCAGATACTTGGGCATCTTGCAATCCTAGTACTTTGAACATAGTGGCAGTTGTAATATTGTACTGGGTGTGGCAGATTAGATGTTGGTTTCTATTTCAGCAGTGTTACCTCACCCCTGACGAATTATTTACAAAAACATTGAATTACCTTGATTACTTCAAAGAGAAAGAAAGGAAATCTCTCAAGACAGGCATATGGGAACGATATTGGAATTTCTTTTGATTCACTGTGTTATTTGCTTATGAGATGTTTTCTTTATTGTATTTTTTCACATATTTGATGTTTTTCTGGTTTTGACATTTGTATTATTGCTGTATTTTTGTTTTGTTTCTGAAAAAGTTTGTACATATGTTTTGTTTTTAAATAAAAATACCCCTACTCTTTTCAAGAAGTGCCATGGGATCTTTAACATCCACCTGAACTACCACCAATCCAGGCAGATGGGACCTCGGTTTAACATCTCATCCAAAAGACGGCACCTCAGAAGTGCAGTACCCCTCTCATGCTGCACTACAGTGTCAGTGCTAGGATATTAACCCAAGTGGCAGATGTAGGAACTGAACCCACATCCCTTTGATCTCCTGGCCTCAGAGGTGAGTGTGCTACCTACTGAGCCACTGATACTGCAAAATTGATACAGCTATATTATTAAATGAATTGTACATATAACCTAACACTACCAGAAAACAAATTAAACTTAGTGTGATAACACCAGATTGGCTCGTTCCCAAACTTCTTGAGTGCAATTTTCCCTTCATGACAATAGCAATCACCCCTGCTGATTTCTGGCCTGGTCCTTTAAAGGCTATATACACTGGATGCATGTACACCTGGAAATCCTTGCCGGGGGGGAGGACTCAACTGAGCCTCACTTGGGAAGCATAAAAAGGAAACCAGACAGAGCAAGCGGCAGGATATGGGTACAAGAGAGAGAGAGAGAGAGCAGGGCTGCTGTGAACTGGAAGGCTAAATCAAGCTAAACTGAGAGTCTTTTGTTTTGCTCTGCAAAAGTAAACTGCTTTTGAACCTTTGGTTTGTAGTGAAGTAATGCAACTTTTTGTTTCACCGAACTTTGTTTTCCTGGAGTCTTTTTTTCTAATTCCCCCAAAAGTCTTGGCTTGCTACAACACTGTTACAAAGATGTCAATCCTATTCAAATATTGCAAATTAATTAATTTATTTATTTTGCAATTTATCCAACTGAGAGAACTCATGACATGGGATACAGCATCTAATTTTCATGGGGTCTTGGGGATGAGAGCAACAATCAACAGGTTAACCTAGTCCAGCAGGAATAGTTACATAAGGCTAAAATCTACAAGGCAAAACACTTTTTAGATATGCGCATCCAAGTAGTAATAAAAGCAATCTAGCAAAGTAAGGTCAGGGCAAATAAAGAGCAATAGCACTGGTATGTGAAATGACCATGGATGTAGAGATGTGTGTACTGGACCAAAACAAATACAGGGGGTACTATGGTAGCAGGAGAGAATGAACTTGAACACATACATGTAAGCATTAATCCCCGACAGAGGAGAGCTCTACCAGTGAATTAATGCCCGGGTGGGAGGGTTGGTGCACAAGGCCACAGGCTGAGTGCTTCCAACCGCCCACCAGGCATTAATCCACTGGTAGAGCCCAACTATGGAGGGGATTAATGCACTTGTAACATGGCAAGTGAAAGAGACAGATTGTGCTAAGATTCTTCTCCTTCACAGCACACTACAGTTACCGAGATCTACAATTATTTTTTTTTAAACTCTGCTGCACTTCCTTGTTTGCTGCAGACAGGTATTCTCAACAAACGTGCATGTTCCCATTGTATGGCACACTACTATTCATATAGTGTGCAGTGCTTTCAGAAAATGTGCCACACGCAATGTTCATGTGTCAAACACTCAACAAGATTCCCATTTTGTGAATCGTAATGACAGTTTGTCTACTTTCTCCATCGAGGTAGTATCCCAATGCTGCGTTACACCGCTGCATCATGGGACACTTTTTCACCTACCGAGTAACACTGCTACATATACATACAGTTATTTCTGTTCCTTTGCCTGTGTGTCTCTGTTCAAGGGAACACTGATGTGTGCGCTCCATTTATTTTTATTTATTTATTTATTTAAATCTCTGATTACAAATACCTTTGATCTAGGGGCAGCTCATTTACATAGGTTCCACGTCAAAGGAAAAGGTTACAATAAGGTTGGGAGTTATAGACAACATTCATGGTATCAATGGAGGTACAGACAACATTCATGGTATCATTGGAGCACAGCAAGTCGACTGGTAACTAAGTGGGAACAGTGCTACTCACTCAAGATTACAAGCAAGCATAGAAAACCATAAGATACATTTGAAGCAACATTGCTAATCAGAGGTGGGGGAAGGGGAAGAGTAAGGAAGTGGTAGGGGAGATGAAAGGGCAGGTCCAGATAGAGAAGGAAAAGAAAATATGGAAGCCAGAGGCCTTGTCATATGGTGAGAGGAAGG
The DNA here is from genome assembly GCA_016271365.2 of Neoceratodus forsteri. Taxonomy (NCBI): domain Eukaryota; kingdom Metazoa; phylum Chordata; order Ceratodontiformes; family Ceratodontidae; genus Neoceratodus; species Neoceratodus forsteri. The sequence continues at coordinate 1,323,542,296 of CM028132.1, forward strand.
GGAGGCTAAGGTGGGAGAAAGTTCCTTTCACTGTACTGGTGCATTTACCCACCTCGGCTATTGGGTGAGAGGTTCCCTGAGCAGGTCGCTCACTCCGGTGCATTCCGACGATAACTCTATTGCTGCTCCTCCACCAACGCCATCTACAGGTATGCACAGCATGATACACTCTCTCTATTTTCCGTGGTCACAATAGGAAGCATACTCTATTTCAACCACATGTACTGGCAAGTGGGATCTACTGCTAGATTAATACCAGCTCGCTTTTGGTCACCTGATGCCTTTCAACCACTGTCCTTTCTCCATTTCACAATCATCTTCAGTGCCATGTTACAAGCTAGATGCATTCCCCAGCTGGCAAGAGAATTTTTTCTTGGTGTCTGCTTCTGAAAATGCAAAGACCATTATATCAAATTCATGCTTCATCCTGGGAACAGAGAAGGTAAGTGCTGCTGTTGAATTAAGTGAGTAGGCACAACTCAACTGCATAAGGTGGGCTATGAGGGAATCATGGTTTTTTCCTTGGGCACAGTTGTACGGCAAAAGAAAGCCTGTGGTAGTCAGGTAGTATCAAATATAACAAACAGGTTGATGCATATACCAAAGCTGGAGATTTTATTGATTTATTTATTTATTCATTCATTCTCGGATTACAATATGTTTGAGTACATGTCAGCTCTTTTACAAAGGTCCCACATTAGTGGGAAGAGTGACAGACATACAACGAATGGTATTACATAAAATTTTGGCAAGAAAGTATTTAAAATGAAAATATGACATGAACATTGCAACTAAAATTAAAACTATGAATCTGTAGAAAATCAAAAATAACCTAATAAAAGGAGGCAGCCCAAGGTGCTTTGTCAGATAAGTATAGGTAGATTTGGGTGAACAAAGTTCAGGTAAGTAAAGATAAACAGTGGAAAGAAGGTGGAGAGTGAGAGGGGTGAGGTGAAAGAAAGATTGGAGAAGGAAGCAGGAAATAGGGCAGAGCGGTTAGGGTGAAAGTGGTCATTCGCAGAGAAAGGGGAAGAAGTAGGTACACAAGGATATGTCAGTACTGCTGAGGTAGTGTCATGTCAGTTGAAACTGTCACAGGAACTGTTAGCTGTAACATGCTGATGAAGAGTGCGTTTAAATGGTTCCACATTTGGTAAGGAAGAGATATCACTGGGCAGCGCATTAAACCATAGTGGTGCTCTATATGCAAACGATCATTGCCCTTGTGTAGTCTGGCATCTTGGGACAGAGAAGAGTTGGTTGACTGAGCTACGCATGTGCTGGGAGCTGCAAGAGGGGCTGAGTAAGTTTGTAACACCAGAAGGCAGAAGCCCGAGAAGTGCCTTTTTAGTTAGCAAGCAGGTTTGATAGTGAATCCTCCCATTTAGCTGAAGCCAAACTGTTTGCTAATACAGTTCACACGTGAGGGAAAGGCATCCTGCTCTAGTAAGAAGTCAGCATGCTTTATTCAGTGCCACTGATATTCTGCAGAGGGTAAAGGCAAAGGCAAATTTATTTAAAAGACGCCCAATCCCGGAGGCTCTGGACGCTGTACTAATTTTTATAACATTTCATACAGCATAAGCATTTAAAATTAAAACAAAACATCCTATAAATAATCAATATTAAGCACCAAACGCTTGTAGAAATAGGAGTGTCTTCAGGCGGACTTTAAAAATGGCTACAGTGGGGGCCTCCCTGACTACAGTTGGTAATGAGTTCCAAAGAGCGGTGCAAGTTGTCCAACACTAAAAGCTTGGTCACCTGCTGATTTTAACCTTGCTCTAGGAACAGTCAGGAAGCCACCACTGGAAGAGCGGAGATGATGGGTACAGGAAGTAGGTACCAGGAGTGCTGACAGGTAACCAGGGCCCTGCCCATGTACGGCCTTATAGGTGAGAAGACCCAACTTAAAGAGTATTCTCCACCTGACAGGCAGCCAGTGCAATTTGCGCAATACAGGTGTAATATGACAAAATTTGTTTTGCCCAGTCAAAAGCCGGGCAGCAGTGTTTTGCACCAGCTGCAGTCTACAAAGAACCCCAGAGACCCTGAGATGAGAGGCATTACAGTAGTCAAGCCTAGATGTGACTAAGGCATGTATCAAGGTAGGGAGGTCCAGAGGTGGAACAAGGGGCTTAATCCTGGCAATGTTTCTGAGATGGAAAAAACAGGTACGAACCATGGAAGATATTTGAGCTTCCATGGACAAGTTCCTGTCCAGAATCACACCAAGATTTCGCACCCAAGAGGAGGCCATCAATGGCACAGCTCCCAGCAGAAGTCCAGTTGCAGAGTCAGAGGCCATCCCATCACAAACTCTGTTTGACTCCACTACCAATACCTCAGTCTTGTCAGGGTTCAGTGGCAGCCAACTCGAGGCCAGACAGTCGTTAATCTCGGCCAGACAGATATTTAACACATCCATGGCATTGGTTGTTCCTGGGGCAAAGGACAAGTATAGCTGAGTATCATCAGCATAGCAATGAAAACTCAGACCATACTTCCTAATGATCCCCCCCAAGGGCAGCATATACACTGCGAACAACATTGGGGCCAATACCGAACCCTGAGGGATGCCGCACAATAGGAGGCAGGGTGTAGATGAGAAATTTCCCATCACAATCCGCTGCCTCCTGTTGGTAAGAAAGGACTCAAACCAGTTGATGACAGTACCGGTGAGTCCGCATAGCTCCCTCAGGTGGAGAAGCAACACACAATGGTCCACAGTGTCAAATGCTGAAGAGAGATCAAGGAGAACAAGAATTGTCCTGTCCCCTCGGTCTCTAGCCCTGAGGAGATCATTCTGCACCTGAACAAGCGCAGTTTCCGTGCTATGTCTAGCCTGAAAAGCCGACTGGAAAGGATCATGCAACTAGTGAGTCACGAGGTGTTCTTCTAATTGAAGCGATACCACCTTCTCAACAATCTTCCCCAAAAATGGGAGATTGGAGATAGGACGGTAATTTGCCTTGATCTCCAGGTCCAAAGAAGATTTCTTTAAAAGGGGTCTCACCAGAGCCTCCTTCAAGGCATCTGGAAGGACACCCTGAAGCAGAGAACACCGTACAATCGAGGCAAACACCGGGCCCACAGAGTCAATGCATCTCATTAAGAAGTGCGTTGGCACTGGGTCCAGCTCACAAAAGGTATGCTTCAAATTGACTGCCACCTCAATAACCTCACGAACCTCCACTGGCCTAAACTCCCTCCAACTAGGCGAAGTTCACTCAGAACACATCTGGCGACCACTGTCAGCAATGGTATTGTTGGCTGAAGAAACCTCCCGCCGGATCAAGGACACCCTATCCGAGAAAAACCGAGCAAACTCCTCACAGTCTTCATTAGAAGAAACCCTCCCGGGCTGCAGACAGACAGGATGGAGAAGTCTATCAACAGTCCAGAAGAGTGAGGCTGGTCGGTTTCTCCTGGCAGCAATCTCCCTAGACAGAAACGCTGCCTTCTTACGGTTGATTGCCTCCTGATATGCACAATAATGCGCACGCAGGACCAGTTTGTCCGTCTCCAGATGGGACTTCCTCCAGCAGCGCTCTAATCTCTGACCCATCTTTTTCATATCCCTAAGGTGTCCGTCAAACCATGGAGACCTCAGGTACGAAGTTCTGGGTCATACACGGATAGGTGCGAGGGAGTTGATAGTGTCAGATGACACCATATTATAGGTGTGAACTCCGACATCAACACCTCCGATGCATGCATCACCCACACTAGACAATTCAGCTGCAGCCAAAAAACCCTCAGGGGCAAGATCCCATAAAGGGCAGCAGCGAATCATCTCAGCAGGGGAAGAACTTATGACTGGAGCCCCAAGCATGAACTTCACCGTGCAATGATCAGACCAAAATACCTGATCAATCCCGAGATCAGCAATCTCGAGCCCCAGTGAGAACACCAAGTCCAATATGTGGCCGTCCCGATGAGTTGGTGCAGCAACGACCTGCGTCAGCTCCAACAAGGACACGCTTTGCAGGAAATCACAGCTGCATCTTTGATCTTTATCATCGGCCCAAACATTGAAATCCCCCAGAAAAACACATCTGAGGGAACCCAATGTTTCGCCGGCAACAAACTCGGCAAATTCCTGCAGGAAACCCCCCATCGAGCCAGAAGGACGATAGATTAGGAGGATCCTGCAGACCGCGCCAAATCCTTCATGAACGGCCACACACTCAAAAGAACTTGGAGTTCCCACCGGGTGCACGGTGAAGGTCAGGCTAGATCTAAAACAAATAGCTACACCGCCACCCCTGTGATTTTCTCTGGGGCAGTGCACCACGATATACCCTGGAGGGACTACAGCCTCAAAAGTAGGGCCAGCATCATCTCCCACCCAGGTCTCCATAATGCAAGCCAGATCGACCAATGAAATCAAGGCAGCAATAATTGCCATCTTGTTTCTGATCAACCTGGCATTGCACAGCACTGCCATCAGAGAAATAGAGGGTGGTGCAGCCCCTCGGGTTACCTGACCTCTCGGTCTGGTGGTCTCCCTGGGAATGGGCACCAACCACGTCTGGCCTCTCCCAGATGCCCGACATAACCCAGGGCATCTCCTGGACCTAACAACTTCTATCCCTCTATCAACCAAATCCAGATCGTCCCACTGCCAACAAGCAGCATGACCCTTTACAATCCCCACTTCCCTACGGCATCTAACAGTAGTATCAGACACTGGGAAAGGGATAAAGGGACACAAAGCATGTAGCTGTGAGCTTCCATAGGTGATCCTAGCCCCCACAGGTCCTCCCGTACATCCCCTACACATTTCCAATACTAACCCAAACTATTATTAATGCACTTAAGTAACACCAAAATAAATAGTTATCCTACATAACTAAATAAACTAATAAACAACTAAATCATTAATACAAACCAAGGAACCATAACAATAAACAAATTGAACATTCCTATCACAAACTATTTTATTTTACACACAGTTAAAACCATACCACAGACTAACCCGTTTCCCTCCTCTGATTCCAGACAGAGACTCTATCTTGATACTGGCAGACCTGGAAAGCATTAATTAAGCATGGTGTAAATCAACATGAAAAGCAATGTGCAAAATACCCCAATCAGGTAGTCACACCTGCTTAGGTACAGGGCCAGTAAAGCTTGTCATACAGTTGATAATGATGGGTAGACTATCTACATAAGAGAATGAACCAAAACAAATTGCACAAAAAAAATCAAGGGACAGCAGGGGGCATTTGAACAGTGGTACATGACGTATCTACAGTCAATGGAAAGGAGCATGAAGTGGTAGATCATCTCCTTCCTCGTGTGAGCACTGAGACAGCATTTAGATCTGTAGATCTTTCAAATCAAGGCTGTTCTCTCACCTTGCCACCTCCAGCTCCTGTGACTGCCCTGATTAAACCTCCTATTTTCTCACTGCCCACCCTGTTCCGTTATTTGACAAAGACATGTTTGGGAAACCTTTTCTCCTGCTATTGTCTGCTCCCCACACCTTTCACTTAACCTCTCTGTTCTGGACTTTTTCCCTATTTGTTTCTCCTAATCTGGCATGACCTCTTTCTTGTAATAATAATGTGATTATTGATATCTCATGTCCTTTGGCACAAGTGATTTGATATGTATTTGTATATGTTTTCTTGCTCTTGATACAACACAAATTGTTGTGTTATCTATGTAACCTTTTGTACTGTACCTAACTGACGTGGAACCTTTGTAAAAGAGCCTCTGGCTCAAAGGTAGTAATTCCTAGAACAATAAACTAAACTGTAGAGAAAGTTGCACTTTGACCCTAGGTTTGATAAGATGTGATCAATGTGCCAGCTATATGTAAGTGGTGAATTAATCCCAATTCCTAGATATATGAATATGTTCATTTGCTCAATGCACTGGCATCTAATTTTATGATTACAAGTGGATCTGCTAATTCAATTAGCAGGTTTGTGGATACAAACACCATAGACTTCGTTTTTGTTGTATTAATGATCAGTTGACTGTTGATAAACCAGAATTAGACTTTTTTGAAATCAGACTTGAGTACAGCATTAAACTCAAACATTGTTATTGCACTGTAGTAGAGTATGGTGTTGTCTTTATACATATGTAGATGCACTTCCTGCTGTGCTTCAAGAGGTCATTAACACAAATGGAGTACAGAAGAGGGCCATGGATTAAGCCTTGAAAAGCCCAAAGATTTAAGACCACTAGGCCTGAACTATTCCTTACAGGGACACTATGTGCGTTCCTTTCAATAGGTTTGGTACAATCTTTCTTAAGTGGTGCTGATAATATTAGTTTGTTTGCCACAAATGTTGTTATAAAATACCCTAATTTATGGACAGTCCCACATTACATAAAAGAAACCTACCTTGACTTTTTCACATTCTGGACAACTTGCAGCACTATTTGTGTTTATTTTTCCCAACATGTTTGGTGTCAATTAAGCCTGATATTTCATTTTATACTTAGTGGTCCTTAAATTCCTATTTGGATTGAACATTTTTATATTTCCAAAAATCTATTTCTAATTGTTATCTGTAATTTCAAAACAATGGTTACAGCTCCATCATCTTTTAGTTTTATTAAACTCAAACATTTTATTAGCCTTTTCTCATGGCATGTACTATTTGATCAATTTAGTTAGAAGCTAGTTGAAGTCTATGGAGTTTTTTGATGATCACTTTGTTGCCCGTTGTGTCCTATTGGTAGAAGCTGCTGAAAATTTTTGGAGTATTTTGTAGTGAATTAGGTACACTGTGCATGAGCCCCAGTGATGAAAACACCTGAGCTCAGCATGCCTTTGCTAGCTGTTTTTTGTATGACATGTATGGCATATGTATTTTACATTCATTTACAGTCAATCCCACTTAAGTGTGTATTGGATAAGTGAATATCCCATTTAAGTGAATAAAAATGAAAAATTCTGATTCTGTTCTTATGCCACATGTGTTGAGCAAGACTGCATAAATGACTAAAGACTCCTGTTTAAGTGTATATTGTTTTTAACTTCTGGTGTTCTGCTGAGTGAGGTTTCACTGTGTTTTCATAGATTCATTAACTACTGCTGCCTATCAAACCAATTGCCGGTGTGTCTTTCAACTGATTGCAGCTGCTCAGAGGTGTGAATGGTGTAATTAGCTCATCATTTAAGTCACATTCCAGATCATAACACATAATCCGCCTGCACACATCAGAACAATGGCAGCAGCAATGGTGAACCAGGCTAGTTCTGACAGACAAAGCAGCCCAGCAAGATGAAACAAAGAGCTAACTCTCAGGGAAAAAGTTAAATCCCTGAAAATAGTTTCTGAGCCGGGTATGACCCAGTGATCTGTCACTCGCTACTGGGATGTCTCCCAGCCCCAAATCTGCTGACAGCGAAAGAACTGGGAACAAATCCTCTCTGAGTTTGAGGGGAATGCAAATCTGGTGAGAAAGAGAAAAAGGGAAAGTAAAAATTCTATGGTAGAAGATGCACTCCTGCTGTGGTTTCAACATGAGAGCATCTGACATCCCAGTGTCCGGGCAGCTGCTTCTACATAAGGTGATGAAGCTTGCTGACTCTTTAAACAAACCAGAGTTTAAGCCTACAAATGGCTGGCTGTGCCATTCCAAAGCCAGGCATAACATAATTTTTAAAAGGGCACATGGAGAAAAAAAAGATGCAGACACTCCATTGGCTGATGACTGGGTGAGAACAGTGCTTCCTACCATTTTTGAATAGTTCAGCCCTTAGTTAGTTTGCAGTGCTGATGAGACCGGCTTATTTTACAGAGCCACACCAGATGGAACATTATCCTTCAAAAGAGAAGCTATCTCGGGAGGAAAAAAAGCCAAGGATAGACTTACTATACTCACCTGTGCTAGCATGACTGGAAGTGACAAACAGAAGCTGGTCGTGATAGGAAAAAGTGAAAATCCACATTGCTTCAGATCTTTGAATGTTGCTCGCCTCCCTGTCCATTACCGCACTAATCAAAATAAGTGGATGACTGCAGAGTTATTCAATGAATGGGCCAATGAGCTGGACTGCACAATGGGGCAGAAAAGAAAAAGAATCTGTCTTCTTTTAGACAATTGCAGTGTCCACCCTACACTAAATCTCTCCAACATTAGGATTGTCTTTCTACCACCCAATTCGATGTCCCCGATCCAACTAGTGGACCAGGGCATCAGAAAGAATTTAAAAGGTCTGTACCGACGAAGAATGTTGGATCATATCCTGGCATGTTATGATGCAGGGGAGATCACTAATCTGAATGAACTTACTCACCGTCTCACAGTTTTAGATGACATTTATTTGATGCAGCAGGCATGGTCTGATGTCAAGCCTGAGTCCATCCAGAACTGTTATCGAAAGGCTGGCTTTGTAATGCCCGACACCTCGGAACGATCAAACAGCCAAGACCCCCCAGAGTTGCCCAATGTCCCCCCACCCCCAACATGGATTCAGCTTCTTCTGAGTAGTTTGTTAGCTCTGAGCACAATTTACCCTATTATGGAGAACTGTCTGAAACAGACATAGCTTCATAAATCCTCGCACCCCTGTCGGCAACTGAGAAAGAAGAATGCAAGGAAGAGGATGAGGGAGAGCCACTGACAACTGCACTTGAAGCACAGAACTGCCTTTGACAGATTCAGAGGTTTCTGGAGACAAATGCTGCTTCTGAGGAGGACTTTAGACCTTACTACCAACTGGAGGACATTTGAATGAGAGCTGCCTGCTCGAAAAACAGGCAGCTAACTATCACTGAAATATTTACTTTATGAAGCTACAGTACTGTGCAATATGAAACATGTTTTTTAATACATTTTTGTACTTTAAAGTGTTTGCTATGCATTTACAATGTGTTCCCAGCGTATCTTTGAGTGGTAACAGTGGTAGCGGTGGAACGGAAATCACAACTTTGCTTTAGTGAACTGCCTGGTTAAGTGAGTATTTTAGTCAGGAAAATAGGGTATTCACTTAAGTGGGGTACGCTGACTTTTTCACATGTTGGACAACTTGCAGCATTATTTGTATTTATTTTTCCCCAACACGTTTGGTGTCAAGTAAGCCTGATGTTTCATTTTGAACTTAGTGGTCCTTCAATTCTTATTTGGATTGGACATTTTTATTTTTCCAAAAAATCTATTTCCAATTGTCATCTATAATTTCAAAACAAAGGTAACAATTCCATCATCTTTTAGTTTTATTAAGCTCAAACATTTTATTAGCCTTTTCTCATGACATGTGCTATTTGATCAATTTAGTTAGAAGCTAACTGAAGTCCATGGAGGTTTTTAAGGATCACGTTGTTGCCCATTGGGTCCTATTGGTACAAGCTGCTGAAAAAGTTTGGAGTATTGCCTAGTGAATTAGGTACATTGTGCATGAGCCCCAGTGGTGACAACACCTGAGCACAGCATGCCTTTGCTAGCTGTCTTTTGTATGACATGTATGGCTTATGTATTTTACATGCAGTTACTTTCAGCTAAACCTACACTTCCAGAAAGTGTGTCGCAAATGGGCTCCTGCTGTGCAGCAGATAGAATTTTCAGATGCATCCCCCTCTTATAAAGGAACTGGCATGCCCACTGTGCAGATAATAACTTTTCAAGTTTGTCCACCCCTTGAGGGGCACTTGGAGACCTGCCAATGTACTACTGTTCCAATATCAACTTGAGAAGTGTGTCCTTCCCCATGAAGGGGAACGGAAGACCCACTATGCTGACAGCAACTTGAGGAGTATATCATTACTCATAAAGGGGACAGGGAGACCATCTGTGCCAGTGAAAACCTGAGAAGAGTACCACCCTTTCATGAGGAGGACCAGGAGACATGCTGTGCTAAGCTCCCTGGTGTCCAGCAGTTCCCCTTTCCTTCTCACCTGAATCTCTGCAAAGCTGTCTGGTGTCTAGCAGCACTCCGTGGTTCACCTGGACCCATGGAAATATCTTTGGTGCCTAGCAGCCCATCCCTGCATCATCCAAAGTTGTGCCAAGCTATTTGGTTTCTAGGGGCACACCTTTCTCTCTCTCTCTCATCTGAACTTATGCCAAGCTCACTGGTGTCTACTTGCACCCTGTCTGTAACACAACATTATACCAATCTCTCTGTTGTTGAGCAACACCCCCACTTCAGCCTTTGCTGGAACAAAGTCCCTGTTGTCAAGTGGGAACCACATCCTCTCTTTGGTGACTGGCACAGTCCTCCACTCACCTACATGGCTAGTCAAAGCCTGACCAATTATAAGAAAAAATTCTATGGTGATATATTCTGATAGCCCCTTTCATTATTTTTGATTAGATGACTTAGGAGGTGCATTAGGAGCTGTAGTGGTCACTGCCTGTGTGATGGGTGTTTCACATGACACAAGGGAATCTTGTCTAGCTTTGGTTGGGGTGTGGAATGCTACTAAACATTAAAAAGCTTGACATGGGTCAGTTTCTTTCAAATATGTCTTGACTAGGGGGGGATCTCCAGGGTTGCCTCAGGAAAGAGGAAAACCTTGTTCACTGCTGGCTGTTCTGTGGAGTCTCCCATCCCCCCCCCCCAGAGAGGGGACATCTGTCATCACTGCTGTTGGCACTAGGGTATCTCCTATTCTGTTCCTATTGTGGTAAGGGCACTGCTGTCATCACTGCCATTGGTTCTTGGGTATCTCCTGGTCCCAGCTCAGGAAAGGGGAGAACTGTTGTGATTGCCACCAGCTCTTTTAGCATCTATGGGTCTCTTCTCAGGAGAAGGGAGCACTGTTAGTGCTGTTATTGGTTTTGAAGATATCTGTTTGTCCCTTCTCAGGAAAGGGGAGCTCTTTCACTGCTACTGCTAGCTCCAGAATATCCCCTGGTCCCACCTCTGGAGAGAAGAGAGCTCTCGTCATTGCCAACAGCTATGGGGGGAGGGGCGTTCCCTTGTCCTGCATCTGAAGAGACACTTCACATAGTTTGGCTGGTCAGCAATAACTTTTTATTTTATTTATTTATTTATCTGAAATATTGAATTAAACCTTTGAGTACAAGTGTTCATTTATAAAGGTTCCATGTCCTAGGCACAGCGAATACAATGAAGACATTCAGACAATACTGTAACTCAAAAGAAAGCAATATAATCATGGCATAAACTTAGGCAGCTCATACAGGGCATTTGTCAAATTAAAACTATAGAGTAGAAGCACTGTAGCAAGATATACCATCAAAAGGGTGACTGAGATTGAGTGACTCAAATATCAGTGACTCAGTTTCACTGTCTGTGTTGTGGGCTACCTTGAAAGGGTAGCAACAGGAAGGGGCAGGGTGAGAGGAATGGTGACAGGATTCCGGAAGGTATCCATAAGGTATGTGAGGGGTTGCAAGAGGGGAAGCCACTAAGTTGGCCTTATGCGTGGTGGTTAGGGAGGCTGGCTCTGGTGTGGAGGGTGCAGGGTTCAGGCTTGGGGTGGAGTACAATGTTTTTGTGCTGTTCTGTGCCCATTTTTTTCTAACTTATGTCCTAGTTCTCCCCCCCAACATGCGTCTCCCCCGGAGTTAGTTATTATAGTTAGAGGGGTTCTGTGGGGGCAAAGCCCCCTGCATGAAACAATTTCAGTTTGTTTTTCTTGCTGAGAATGTACATTGCCATTTTTATTTTTGGTGATGTACATTCACTATAATGGTGATCGCCCTTTGGTGATCACTGTTATGACATAGTACCCTGTAGCAACAATCTGTGGCTGAGTTGGCTAGGGTGAAAGGAAAGTAGAAGGCAGGTGAAGTGAGAAGGAATCATTTGTGACAGTCACAGATGGGGCTAGGTGTGAGAGCCACTGTTAGATTTTCTTAAATGGGGTTCTATGTGATAACAACAACTGTCAAAGGGAGATCGCCATTATGGCGAAGTCACAGTGCTGAAAATCATTTTCGGCTCTCTGACTCCCCAGCGCACAACAAAATGGTTTGGGGGACTTGTACTTTTTATGTTTATGTGGGGGGCTGCCACCTGCACCCGCCTACTCAAGGATTCTCAACTCCAGGGGGGTGTATGTCGGGGAGGGGAATGTAAAAATAAAATTTGGGCTGGGTGCAACAAAAACAAACCTGCACCCCAACCCTAACCCAGCACCCTACTCAGCAAAGCCACGAGCCAACTCACTACACCATGGGGCCAGCTCAGTAGCCTACTGCAGCACCACCCTCAAATCCCTCCCACCTCTCACCAACTGTGCTCGCTCCCACCCCCCCAGTGCATACCTGTAGTGGCGTGCTCGCTTCAACCCCCATGCACGTACCTGTAGTGGCTTCCTGTCGCTCAGGTCATCAACCTACCCCATCCATTTGCTGTAGCTCCCAGGTTGCCACTCTGACATGTGCCGCAATTGAGTCACCCTTTCGCGGGTCACTCAATTGCGGTCGCCAGTGTCACAGTATACCCTTAAAGAGTGATAATTTAGTGAGACTCACCACTGAGTCAGGCAGTTCTTTTAGCCAGTGCAAGGTCCTGGTGGCAAAGGCATGCATGGCTTGACTAGTTCTGTGGTATGGGACAGAGAGAGCATTTCTTGTCATGCTCCTAATAGTATATTGGTTGTTGACAGGAATTATCAGGTTTTGGTTTGGCAGATGAGTAGGGCCCAGTAGTGCTTTTTTCCCCAGTAGGCATGTTTGATATTTAATCCTACCTTGGAGGGGGATCCAGTTAGTTAATACATAGAGGGAACAGGTGCGTGTGAGCCTTGGTGCTCCTAGTATGAAGTGACACACCTTCTTGAGGACTAACCTGACCCTCATAAGAATAGCATCAGTGGCTACTCCATACACTGCAAGTCTGTAGATGATTATGGGGAGGATAGTGCTGTTTATGACAAACTTGGTTTGAATCAGAGGCAGTACCAGGGAATACCAGCAGAGATGTTTATTTTTTAACCCTCCCCCAATGAACCCCATTCTTCATCCTTTGGGTGCCATTTTCTCTCTCTCTCTCTCTTTCCCAAACAAAACCATATAAATGACTCCCATACACTACTGTCATAGCAACCATACAATCTTCTTGCCTCCATCAAAGTAAAGCAAAGGGAGTTTAAACATGTCTTCTCACTTAACTAGGTTATTACCTTCCTTCAAGTCATATCATTTCAATTCCCTCCATTCTCCCTCAGCTCAATTCAGTAAGATAAAAAGTTTAGAATGTATTTCAGAGCAGTCCTCAGCTTTTATCAAGAGATGCTAATCTGTGTTGAAAGTGTCTATTCTCTCAGAATATTCGGTGATCCTTTTCCTTTCTTTTGTGGTATTATTTTTGAGGTTGAAATGTCCTTTTTTAATTGAAGTGAGCATTTGTTAAAGGTATGTCATGACTTGTTTAGCTACCATGTTGCTGGAGTATGAAACTAAAGCTCCATTCTGGCTATTGGAATGCACTGTACCATGTTGGCTATTACCTGGCATCATTCATAAGCAAAACTGCATGAATTTAAAATTCTGATAAATCATTAGAAAATAGTAAAACTATGTCACATTTAGAAAAATTCAGTTCCGCTAATTAAATTTAAATGAACTATAACATTAAAGATTTTCAATGAAAATCATGAACTATGCAAAAATGCAACAACTTAAGCAGCCCTCACCTAAGCGTGCATGCAAAAATCTCAGGGCACACCATGCTCAAATGTTCAACCATGGTTTGTGCGTAATCATAAAAGCATGGGATAACAACCATTTGCATCATGTATTTGTGTATCAGAATGCTAAATCTGCCACTTTAAACTAATGAAAATCGTCAGAAAAATATATTTCTTTTTTTTTTTGCAATTTATGAAGAAACATAAGGTTTATTCATTAATTATTGACTTATAAAATGTAAAATGTGAACTCACCACATTTTAAAAGTTTTATTTTATGGTGGTATCACTGGGAATAAGTCCAGAAAACTTAAATGAGGTATTGTCGGGAAAACACTAATGTGAAAATAAAGTTCAGATGTATAGCTGGTTCTAGCGGAATGCATCTTGTTGCAACTGAGGGGGGTGGACCGCTCTAGGCAGATTGAAGCCACAACACAAAATGTTTGTCTTAAGTAATTATTTTATTTATTTATATAGCACCAGCAATTCACTAAAGTGATAATGGCTTCTTCCAGGGGAATTCTGAAATTTTTACAGGTGCAGTAGTAAATGCACACATCTTTAAGCGTCCACATGTCAATTATATTTAAATAACAATGCAGTGTTCTAAACATACCAAAATAGAGTTTCACTCCTATATGTATTTGTAACTTGGTGTTTTTTATTTGTTATAAAGTTGTAAAATAGATAATGACATCCTAAGTATCTATGTTTTTCCTTTTTCACTTCATTAAAAACAAATGATAGCAGATGTGCAAGCCAATAATCACCCTGTGTTCCTATTACCAATCTTTCTGTGCCACTTTTGTGCACATACCTCTTATAATGGATCTCTTAGACCTGGCTGCCAAGTTCAAGATCAGAAAGTTTTCCAAAAAATCTTTATCTTTTACATATTACATCAATCTCATAATCTGCAAATAATATAAAACATTGTAATGTTATATCAGTTTATACTTGTTACTGTCTATTTAAGACCTGTCATGTGTTTCATGTCACTACAGTTACAGGGTTTTGCAGTTGTCAGACATTTTTTGCTCAGAGGCATGTTTCTAAAGATGACAACATTTCATTTTTTTAAACTTTTACACTATATACTGTATAGTAACACTAAAGTTGAAATGTGGATATGTTATAAAAATGCCATGAACCTAACTACTGATGGATTAGTTTGTACAGCTTTAAGAGGAAGCCGTTAATTCTCAAGACAGTATTGTTATATTTATAAAAAACCTCTATTTGTATAATATCTCTACTTATAAAATGGGCTTAAGAAATCCAGGTCTCTGATTGGCTACTACATCATCTGAGCCGTGTCCTTATCAGATGATATAGTAGCCAACTGGGACTACTGCCCACCATGAAGCCCCACGATGACAATAAATCAGTGAGCTCTGCCAAGCCTAAACACAAACTCTCACTAGCAGAGCTCACTGAAGCGGCAGCAATCCACCACAAGTAGGTTTGCCTCCTAAAAAGGCAGACTCATTTGTCTCAGGCCCTGAACAATAGGGTGATGCTAGGCATGGGAAGGCAGGAAGGTTGCTTGTCCTGGGGAAACCTGAACTGAGGGCAGGTCACTCATGGAGAGAGATAGGCAGGGGGATTTCAGAGAGGGGCAGAGCCTCGTGACATCATGCCAGGAGAGGGGAACGTGATTGGGTAAGGAAGAGAGAGAGAGGGGTGAGCAAAAGGGGTTTAAAAGGTCAAGTAAGACAGAGAGAGTTCACAATTTGCTTCAGTAAAATCCTTTACTATGAAGCTCATCAGTTGGCAATTACGATTCTATAGCACATCAGTGTGGCAACTGATTTTAGTTTTAGTTTTAAATTAATTTCAATTTTTGTAGCTTTTGAGCAATGATAGATATTCATGGTGACTCATTGATCCAGGGGATGCTTACAGTGAGGGCGTCGATGAGTAACTTGTAGTTGCTTCAGGTGGTAAGTAAATAAAGGAAAGATAATGCAGGCAGGTACGGGTGACTGAGCAGTTTAAAATGTATCCAGTTGGATGATGCAGCCTTGAGAAGTATGCCTGTTATGTAAGTTATTGGCCACATGGTAGCTGAATATTTCTTGTTCAGCCTGGGCCATGCGGCAGATTGAGCAGTTTAAAATGTATACGGGACCAGGTATGCCTGGTATGTACTTTATTGGCCACATAGTCACAAAAGTTTTTGTCTGTTCAGCCTGGGCCATGCTGCATATCTGTAATTAGAAACAGCACTGGATAGGCCGATGGGTCGATGAGTGGGTTTGGTGGCTCAGGTTAGTCCCAGGATGGCTAGTGATGTGGGAATGCAAACCGCATGGTAGGACTGAAGTCGGGGGTGACAGTAGCATCACAGTAGTGGTAACAGCCTGGAGAGTTGGGGATGGTAGAGTTCCCAAAAAGGCTATGAGGACCCATATAATGCTTGGGGGGGCAGTGGGCGGGATAGCCGAAGATGCCGTAGAACACTGCGCTTGCAACAGCCGGGAGAGCTGGGAATGCGGGAACTAGCTCGGGAACTTTTAGGATCCATGTAAGGTGTATGGGGCAGGCAGCTGGATGGCTGCCCATTAATGAGAAGGTGGTGATTTTCAATTGGAGTAGGATCAGCAGTTAAGAATACAGCCAGTAGGGGAGATGCAAGCCAGGTGTGTTGCGGTTTGCTGTGGCAGTAACTCGGTGCGTATTCCCTCAGAGAATGTGTTAGAGGAGGGCACAGGTAGTGTTTGGTTTTTCTTGTGGGGGTCATTAGGAGAAAAGTTTTCAGAAGCAGATTACCGTGCCGGAGTATAGCGGGGAGAAGAGAGCCCCAGGTCGGAATGGAAGCCAGTGAATTACCTTTGAAAACAAGTGCGTTCCCACTTGGAGCTGTTGGTTCAAGTCTTATGAAGTAAAAAGATATTGGTTGGGACAAGAGTAGCAGACATGTGTCTAGAGGCGATTGTGTCCACGTTAGGGACACCAAGGGGGGATGGGAAATTTCTGGATTCGAGGTGCAGTACTTAAAAAAAAAAAAAAAGGGAAGCAGGTTTGGGGGGGGGGCTTCTCACTGGGATCCCAATGGGCACAGCAATTCTTAGAGGTCGCCAGTCCTACAATCTGCCGATGGAGGGCAGGAGGGACCCAGATGCATGGTCACCATTTTCTGAATGGACACATGGCTGCCATTTTGGGGAGCTTTAGCGGTGATGCAGGAGATGCCATTTTAAGGGAGGTAGGCGACCATGAGGTAGCCGCCATCTTAGATACAGGAGGCCTAGTTCCAGGAGATAGAAAGTGAAAGGCATGAGAAGATCTGCTTGACAGATGATGAAAAGCCAATGGCTCAGGGGGGAAATAGACATTGGTGTCAAGGGCACAGGGTGCAAGTCTTGTTGGAAAAATGCGGTTGGCAGTTTGCAATGGAGACTATCATCAGAGTGCCCATACATTGGAGGAACAGACACTAGGATGTACAGTAATAGAGGGTTTTGAACTGAAGGACATGTGTTTGCCATGTATCAGGAGAAGAGATCTTTGGCCCGATGATGCTATCTGGTAGGATAAACTGAGCAAATTGGCACATGGGTGTACAAGTAATTATTCGAACGACAGCTATTCCACGGCAGGCTCAGAGCATGCAGCAGGGCCGCTGGACTACACATAGCCAAGGGCGCTCAACGAAGAAGAACAAAGAGGACTAGCTAGTAAAAAAAAAAAAAAGGAGGGAGGGCTCGGGGATAGGATATGAACACTAGTTTGGTCAGCTACTACAGCAGGGGGAGAGCACCTGGGGCTTGTAGGCCACAATCCTCTGGCCCGGCCATTATTTTAGTGAGTTTGTCGACAGCATGGCAGTCGCCATTTTAAGAGGCATATTGGTGGTGGGGGGGTTGCAACTGGGATGGGTCAGGCATAGGGCATAAGAACAATAACCAATGACAATAATAATAAGAATAAATACATTACTACTATATAAAGCCGATGTAAAAAGGGGACAGGGGGGCCAACAAGGTACAGTGGTATCTGGTCTGAGGCAGGAGCTGGTTATTGTTTTGAGGTGGGAGACAGGCAGGTACTGGGGTTATCGGTTGGTTAAGGTAGCGGAAGGGATTCCCAAGTAGGACAGTACTTCTTTCAGTGGGCCGGCCCCGTTGGTAGGGCGGGTGTTAAAAGCAACACATAGCAACAGGTCCCAGTGCAAGGGACAACAAAGGGTATACTACATGGAAATAAATGAACAGGAAAATAAGACGGGCGGAAAGGAAGTCGTGGCCAAGGAACCATTTGGACTGCCGGGGACTTATCTGGCCATACTCAAAAAAAAAAAAAAAAAAAATGGCAGAAAACATTTTATTTAGGAATTTCATTGTGGACAGGGTAAGCACACTTAAAATAACCTGGAACAGGAGGAGCAGGGGATAATTGAAAGAAAAGTTTGGTGGTCAATATTAACAGTTTCTGCAATTCTTTTCAGCTTTAAGTTACATCTCCACGCAGCAAGGTGCCCAGGAAGTATCACCATTGAAGATGAAGATGACAAAGTCTTTATGGGCCGGGGCGGGGGGGGCAACCAAGGCATTGGATGAGCACAGAGGAATGCTGCCGGGGGCAAGAGTGAAAAGAGGGGCTGAAAAGGGCCTGTGAATAAGGGTAGCAGGTGAGCCTCTTTAAGGCTGTTACAGCCGGGGGGGGTCAGCAGGTCCAGTGCCATCACCAACACCAGTCGCAGAACCAGTGCTCTGGCTGGGCCCTATACTTCAACCACCCCTCTGACTCCACAGGCCACCACAGAGGCGTTGGTGCCTCCTGCACCTACAGCAACCCCCAGGCTTCAGGACAGCGGCTATCATGAGCCCATTAGCTCATAGCAAGGACTGGGCCACCCCCTCACCATAGAAAGGAGGGAATTCACACCAAAGGGTATTACTACATGGTGTGTGGAACAGTTGGTAAGCGCCGTGGGGAAATTGGGGGGAGATGCAGATGCAGAGCATGGGGGTAGAGAACTAAGCCAGAGAAAGTATAGGGCCAGGAATGAGGTGGTCCTTGGTGGGATTCGGAGGCAAGGTTAAAGGGAGGCACTTGGGTAGTAGACAAAGCAGAGGAGGAGAACAATAAGGGTCGAAGGGGACAGAGATGAAGTCACCAGGGGCAGAATAAAGGCTCAAGGGTCACGGGCAACAGGCCCCCCCCAAACAAAAAATAGAGTGGAGGTATTGAGGTTTAGCAAGAGCTATGGTGGACCACCCCCCTTTTTGATTATATGGATATTGGGGAGAAATATATCTGTTCCTTCAGAAAAAGGAGGTTTTCTTTTAGGAGAAATGATGAGAAGTGAAAGGTCAGGTATGTGAGGGGGGGTTGTTAGTTAGAAGGAACAGCAGGAGCGAAAAGGGTCGGGTGGCCTGCAGGCATTAGTGAAAGAAAAGGTTTGGGGTCAACACAACAGAGGCCAGGCAGATGAATGTGCGGGGGTCTTTCTAGAACATGGTGGGGGTCTTTAGCCCTACAGGTTTGGGGAAGACCAGAAAGAGCAAAAAAAACAAAACATAAAAGGGAGGTTGAAGAAAGCAGAATAAGGGTGCAGTGCCCATTTTACTCCACATGGGTAAGCACCACAGGATGGAAGAGGCAGTGAGTTCTTTAAGGGTGGCCCAGGAGAGTTCCTATAGAAAAGCCGGTATTGAGGTGGCAGGTTGTAATACCAGGTAGGGGACACAGTGGGTGTGTTAAAGAAGGTCAATGGGGCATGCCAGTGCACGTACCACAAAAAAGGGTATGCGGGGTAGCACAAGGATTGACACATGAGGATAGTTCAGGTACAAGACAACAACCCTTACCCATTTCAGTTCTCCCCCACTCATAGTAGAGATGGAGGCACCCTGCAGAGCAGGAAAGGGGGGATGCATCTGTTATTGGAAGAAAGGGGGTCAAAAAATGAGTTACCTTTGGCACCAGTCAGGAGACAATCAACCAGGGACAATAATCCTTTCAATTTGGGAAAGGAAGTAAAAGTCGGGAAGAATGACAAGCAACTTTTGGGGAGGTGTCAGAATCTAGGTATACACTGGACACCGTATATATATAGGTGGTCTGCAGCAGCAGCTCAAAAAAAAAAGGTGGGGGGGATTCTTTGTTTACTTACTAGCCAGAGCTTACAGGGACTGACAGGATGACTGAACTGAGAGCAACCATCTGGGTTATCTTCGGTGCACAAGAACATCCAAAAGCTACCTGGTGCATATGGCAGATTAGCAGAACAACTTTAGTTACTCTTTCCACGCCCTGTGATGGGCCATTCCAGTCTGTCACATTAATGAATGATAGCGGCCCATATAGGGGTCAGAGTAATCAGCTGTGGGCTTGCAAAATTTGATGATGCAGTGCAAAATCCAGCAGTGGGGCAGGAATGCATCAAACTGCCCCAGCGATGTTTACCCACTTGGCCACATTTAGACATTTAGGAGGTTTTGAGCCACATGCCCGTCCAGTCTGCTGGAAACTGAGTATTGGCTCTAGGTCCTGATATAGGAGGCTAGGTGCAAAGCAGCAAAATAGTATAAAGAAAGGGGAAAGCCTAAACACTGAGGCAGGGACAGGTCAATCAATTACAGTGTGGTTTCTATGGAACAAGACAGAAGAAGCGGATTCAGATGTTTAGCAAAGCATAATTAGTAATCAGTTGACAACGCACTTGAGGATATGTGTTTTGGCAGCAGAACTACAAGGGCTGACAGCCTCCATGGAGGTTGCGTGATCAAATGGTCTCCATGTGCGGAGTTAAGGGAAAGCAGCCTGATGCAGGAAAATGGCAGACAAGCACAGGTGAACAATGGGGCAGCACCATAGTGTAAATAGCAAGTTGATTGCACAGGCCCAGCAGGTATGGTCCAGGGGTTGCTCCTGGGCAAGCAGAGAACAGGGACACAGTCCCAGTGAGTAGTGGGGAAAAGGGTACAAGTTGAGGAACAGGGTCCCACAGAACATCCGGACACGTGGAACATGCTTGACTCGGGGGATCCCTGTTTTGAATACAGGAGTCATATTCCAAGGGAGATCCCTATGGTAACTCCTCTCCCACAAGTTGATAAGGCAATAGCAGAGGTTGCCAAGAAAAGGGGAGGGTGGAAAAATAGCCCGGAGGGGCCATTAGTTACTGAAAATGGTGTATGCCAAATGGGAAATAGGGCATTTGGAAGAGAAGATCAGATGCTTTACCTGAGGGGGACACTCTCTTATGCAAAACCCACAGACAGGAGCCCAAGGGCCCAGGAGAGGCGGAACTGTCTGACACAGATTAAGTCTACCTGGAATAGGGTAGGTGGATACATGTGAGCGGGGCGGTCATGCCCCTGCAGCAGGTGTGGTTGGAAACAGGAATGGGGGACACGGTCCTCAGCCACAAGGGTGAGGGAGTGGAAATGAAGGGCTCAGATCTAAAATAAAAAAGAAAGAAATTAAAAAAAAAAAAGAGGGGAGTCACGTGATGACAGCTTGCTGAATGGCAGCTGGGGCCTAGAGCTCTCCCCCTTCCGCCGCCCTAATCGCCAGATTTTGAAATCCCCGGTGCACTAAAGTTCGAGAAAACAGTACCTAAGGGGTGTTTAAATACTGCTTACCGATCTGTGTGGGTGTTTCTACCGACCTATTTCACCTATAAAGAAGATGGAGGTGGATAGAGGCAGGCCGCAGCAGAGCTATCATCTGCGACCCTGAAAAGGCATCTAAACATTGGAACCAGGCGGCCCAGGGTCGAAGGTGAAAAGACCTAGTCATCCAGTCCTCTAATGGAGGACAAATCATGCAGGAGCTGACTCCATTGAAGGAAACCTCCAGGATATCACCGACTGAGTTGAAGTCCCTACGGGAGCGACCTCTTCCCTGTCTACACACGTATCTGATATGGAGGCCAGAGTGTTTTCACTGGAACAGTGGAAGGCCAAAGCAGAAGTGGAGATGACTGGTTTAAATCAGCAGATACGGAAACTTCAAGCCAAAACTGAGGACTTAGAGGGGCGTAATCGACGAAACAACCTGCTGATTTTGGGCCTACCGGAGATGGAAGAAGGCCCCGACCTAATGGCTTTTCTGCAGAAGTTCCTTGTTAAGGTGGTAGGCCCATCACCGCTTAGCCCAAGTTACAACCTCGAGAGGGCCCATCGGTCGTTGAGGCCTCGACCGCCGCCCGGCTCCCCCCCGCGTCCTATTATAATGAAGTTCCTGACTTACATCGAAAGGCAGAACATTTACAATAGATCTCGGGACCTGAAAGAAGTTGTATGGGGGTCGGTAAAGCTTCGGATTGCCCAGGACCTCCCGAAGGAAATGAGAGAGAAGAGGGCAGCCTTTCATCCCACGGTCCAGAAGTTAATCACCGCGTCCATCCCTTTTAGGATGATATACCCTGCTACTCTTAGGGTTTCAGTTGGAAGCACCACTCACAGTTTCAACTCGCCAGAAGAGGCTTTTAAGGACCTCTCTACCAGACTCCCCGATTTGTTTAAACCTCAGGGTTGACAGGCTGGCTGTATCTGCACTAATGTAGAGGGGTCTGGTCTCATTTGGTTTGCTGGCATTTATTGAGTTTTCCCCTTCTATTTTTGCTTTCTTGCCGGTTTTCCCTATTGGTTTCCTTTTTTGATTACTTTTATGGATACCGATCATTGTCTCCCTCTTCTCCCGGCTGCTATTTGGCTTTCTTACCTGTGCCGCGTGCACTCATTGGCCTGGGGAGCTGGGCGATGTCCTGAGTGGTCGGGTAAGAGTAGGACCGGGCCGGGATGTTGAGATCCGCGGTTTACTTCTGGAACTCGTGTTACCGGGTAACAGTCCCCAGAGGTATTTTCCTGATTGGCGGACCGGTCGGTCCTCTATCGAAATAGTGCCCCCCGGAATCAAACAGCCCGAATCAGTCCTTGATACTGGGCCTGGTTACCGGTTTTGAATCCCCCTCTTTGATACCTGAGACAGGGGGTGAGTAAATGATAACTCTGGACTTGATTTAAACTGTTTATCGTTCTGTTAAATAAACAAAAAGTGGGGCTGTATTGGAGGGGATTACTTCATTTCTATACCTAGTGTTCTAATTAGGCGGTCTGGGGGGAAGTGGGGGGAAAATTAGCTCTGGGCCTCGCGTCTAGCAGGGGCTGAATTACGAGCCTATGGAAGGGGTTGGCCAATCCAGTCCCAACCGCCGGGTTACTGCTGACTTCTTTAATTTGGATTGGGTCTAGTTCTGGTTTTAGGGGGCTCGAGGTTTGGGGTTTTTCCTTTCTAATTGACCCGGTTGTGCTGGGATTTTTTGGATTCGCAAGGTGGCTGCCAGGATCTGAAATTTTCCATTTTGGTCTGGTTACCTATCAGTCCTGGTTCCAGGTTGTAAATAGTTGTCTGTTTGGGGTTTGGGAGGGTGGGGTGGGAGGGCTTTTGTCAAATTTTATTCTGTCAGATTGCTTTTTGGATATGGGGGTTCTTTTAGATTGGGTCGGGAGGGCCGGGGAGGGCGGCTGGTTGCATTCTGTTCAATGTTATATCTCAGCATTATTTTCTGTTCTGTCACAGTTAACTTTCAGGAGTTTCCGTGGGCGGCGGGGGATGAGGGTGGATGGGGGTTTGGGCATGTCCATTTTCTTGTCTTGTTTCTGGATGGGGGCAGAGGCTTGCTGGTTACATCCTGCCATGATTCTGCACTTCAATAACAATTCCTGCTCCATCAGGGTTATCCTTAATGGATTCACGGCAAGTCGGGGATGGGGGTGGCGGGTTCGTAGTGCCTGTTTTCTTGCCTTAGCTCTGGATACTTCTATCTCTTTCTCCCTACAACACAATTTTAAAATGGCTATGTGCACTTAAGGTGATGTCATGGAATGTCGTGGGCTCAGAGAGAGGTCAAAGAACCCAAATTTTCAATCACTGTGCGTTGCTGCAGACAGATGTTTTATTGCTACAGGAAACCCATTTGGTCAGGGTGGAGAATAAGTGGCTATCTAGGTCTGGCTTCTCGGAAATTTATGCAGCAAGTGGATCTAGTTCCAGTAGAGGGGTAGCTATACTCATTAAAAAGCATGTCCTATTTTTGAAAGATTTGGTAGTGGAGGACCCAGAGGGGAGATTTGTTTTGGTCAGAGGTTCCTGTAATGGGAACACTGTAGTTTTGGGTTCTATTTATGGCCCTGTCGGAGGAAGTCCTGATTTTCTAATGGCCCTCTTAGATAAAATTAGTGATTCGCTTCCCTCTCAACTTATCCTGGGGGGGGGGTTGGAATATTTCACCCTGCTACTCCCTAGATAAAGATCCTCAGGGTACCCGCTCCCTTACTTCCTCACAGAGAGCTCTGCAAGACTTTTCGCAGATGTTAAGTTTATGTGATCCTTGGCGACTCTCTAATCCCTCTCTTCGGGCATTCTCGTATTTTTCCCAACCCCATAGGTCATGGTCCAGGATAGATTATATCCTGCTCAGTATGAGTCTTCTTTCAGGCTTCCTTCAGGCTGGTATCGAGCCGATAATTCTTTCGGATCATGCATGCGTTTGGATTAGACTTTCACTGGATCCTGAGTTTCATCGGGATACGGCTTGGAAGCTCAATACGCAACTGCTTAAAGATCCTAATACGGTGGCGCATGTTAAATCCTTAATCTCCCTTTTTTTGGCGGATAATCTTGGAACTGTCTCAAGGTTTGATCTGGTCTGGTGCTCCCTAAAATGTTACCTGAGGGGTGAGCTAATTAAGTTAGCCTCGGCAAGGAAAAGGGCTCGGCAAGCGCGGGCAATTTTCTTAATGAGTAAAATCAGGGAGGTTGAGGCTGCTCAATCTCCTACTTCACCGGCATCTTCTCTTGAGGCCCTCTTAGCGTTAAAAAGTGAATACACTGATCTTCTTAAGGAGAAAGCTGAATACTGTTGGATTAAAACACAAGCTAAATATATTGACCATGGGGAGAAGGCTGGGAAATTGCTGGCCTTAAGGCTTCGTTCATTAGAGGGTTCTAGACTGATTCCGCCTTGCAAACACCTGCTGGCTCCATTCAAACTTCCCTAAGAAGATCGTACAGATTTTTGAGGACTACTATTGAGATTTATATAGTTTGCCCACATCCTCTGCACCTCCTTAGATATAGATGCATATCTGGCTAACATTGACATCCACAGCTTCTGCCGGCTCATGAGTTAGCCTAACTGTCCCAATCTCTCCCGCTGAGATAGAAGAGGTCATTGCTTCCTTGGCCGGATAAGGCACCGGTCCAGGCGGTTTCCTGCCAATTTTATAAAGTCTTTTCAAAGGAGCTCGCTCTGTTGCTCCTAAACTCTATGAGCACCTTTTCTCTTCCCCCATCATTGATCCTACGCTTCTTGAAGCTACCATTATTCTGATTCTCAAGCTGGGTAAAGTCCCTACTGATCCGGTGAGTTATCGACCTATATCTCTCCAAAATTATGATATGAAAATACTTTCTAAGATCTTGGCTAAGCGGGTGAAGAGGGTTTGGACCCATCTTCTCAGTCCAGAACAAGTGGGCTTTGTGCATTCCCGATTGCCGTCGGACCATCTTAGAGTTCTCTCTCATATTTCTCAATATGCCAGTGCTGCTCTAACTCCCATGGCTTTGGTCTCGCTTGATGCTGAGAAAGCCTTCGATCGGGTCGATTGGGCCTTTCTCTGGGCAGTGCTGGCTAGGATAGGGTTCCCGGTTTCTTTTCTCAATTGGATCCAGGCCCTCTACAAATGTCCTTCGGCTAAGATATATTGTAATGGGCTTTTCTCTTCACAGTTACGGTTACATACTGGTACCAGACAAGGCTGCCCCCTCTCACCGTTCTTATTTAATCTTTATTTGGAACCCCTCCTCATTAAAATTAAATCCTCACCAGTTATTAGAGGGTGCCTCGTGTACCAACGGGAGTTAGTCCTCTGGGCGTACGCGGATGACATTCTTCTACACGTCGTGCACCCTGCTGAGTCCCTAGAACATGCGTTGGATGTAATCAGGCAATATGGGGCCCTTTCTCGATACAAATTAAATATTTCCAAATCGGAGATTTTCCCGCTGAATGCTCTTACTTGTAAATCAGATCTCGCTAATTCGGCATGAAATGGTCTCCTAAGTCAATTAAATACTTAGGGATCCATTTCTCGACAGACCCTTCCCTACTTAGGAAGCTTAATTTGGATGACCTTAAAAGCTATATTCAGCAGGATTTGCAACGGTGGGCCGCTCTCCCCATCTCTCTCTGGGGTCAGGTTAACATTATTAAAATGAATGTTCTTCCTCGTATCTTTTACCCTCTTAACTTATTAAATCTCTGGCTGCCTGTCTCCTACCTTCAGCAGTTCCATAGAATGTTTTCCAATTTCATCTGGCAGGGTAAAGGGGTTCGGCGTTCCTTTTTTAAGTTATCCCTACCCAAAGAAATGGGCGGGTCAAGGCTCCCTAATTTGCAGCTTTATTATTGGGCGGCACATCTGGCTAAATTGGGAGGTGGTTGCTGCTAACCTAATCCTTCTTCCCGATCTGGCTTCAAATCGAGAAGTCAATTTTGCTTGATTCTGGAGTCAACCCTTATGCAATTTTACACTCCCACTCCATACTCTCACAATCGATAACAGACCAGACAGTTCTCCTATCCCTTAAGTCCCTATCATGATGTATGCTTTCTTTAAAATATTCCGAAGGAAGATCTAAGTCAACCGATTATGTTTAATCCTAATATTAAAGTTGGGAACTCAATGATCACTCCTGATTGGCTCCACAGGTTAAAGAGACTTGCCTAGAGCACTTCTATGGTTATGGGTCCCTCCTTTCGTCTCACGGACATCCTAGATAAGTATGCTATCCCAGGGTAAATATTTTTAAAGCATACCAATTGAGACATCTTATTGCCAGTAAGTTTGGCACTCCTACAAAGAATCAGTAGTTAGCCCTTTCTCTCTCAGGTGCTAACTCTTGCTGCTAAGCCACATGCCATCTCCAAAATTTATTCCTTTCTGTTGAATTACAAGTTTTCAGAGCCTCTGATAGGTTCAGGATTTGGTCTTCCCTCTTTCCAGACTCCACTCTGAATTGGTCTCACCTCTGGAAGGATCTCCATAAGTATCATACTCAAGATAGATTAAGGCTTACCCAATACTATATTGTCAGTAATATGTATTACACTCCTAAGAAGCTCTTCCTACTTAAAAGGCTTCCTCTCCCGACTGCTACAGGTGCATGCTGGACGAAGGGGACTCTTTGCATATTTTCTGGAGCTGTAACAGAGTCTCCCCCTCTGTGGTCCTCTATTCATGATAATATAGATCCGTTATTGGGTCTTTCTGAATTCTTTACTCCCGAGGTCTGCATCTTGGGGGACTATACCAGTGTTGACAGTGCAGAACGTCGTTACCACATGGCATTGATTGCTTCTGTGGTTAAGAGACTGATCCTTACGCATTGGACAGATCAGCTGACTTTGTCATATGCTGAGTGGCTGACGGAGCTCTCCGCGTGCCTCAATGCCGAAAAACTGGCTGCTAGCCTGCGCAACCGCATCGACCTGTTTCAGAAAAAGTGGGGTAAGCTGTACTCTTTGTATCTCCATTAATGTTTTAATGACCTTCTCTCTGAGGCCTGCTGTTTCTCAGATGCCCTTTAGACTTTGGTAGTGGCCGTTTTCCTGTATTGGGAGATAGAAGTTTGTTCGGTTGGGTGGACTTGCTGTATATCCAGTTCTGATGTGTTGTCTGTTTGCACACTCTGGTGGGGGAGGGGGGGGTGCTTTGGGGGAGGAGAGGGATAGGAGGGGTGGGCTTAAGTTATACCATGTAATTTCTTGGTCTGTTACTACTGTCTTGCTGTATGGTTTGTTTTTGTTGTTGAAAATCAATAAACTTAAATTTAAAAAAAAAAAAATAAAAAGAGTGCACCTACTTGGAAGCCACCGTCCAACATAAGCTGGAGGTGGGCTAGTGGAAGAAGAATGGGGTAGGTGCACAGGAGAGGGACAGACTGCTGAAGGTGGACAGCAGGTCTGCCAGGACTGCCAAAGGTGGACAGCAGAGAAGAAGAAGGGGCACAGAAAAAGGGGAGGGGGGATGGGAATGGGGGCAGACAGTCTGACTCAGAGGGCCACAGAACAACACCAGACAGATAAGTGGTATATAGTGTATGGTGGAATGTCCTTCTCCACTGAAATACATCGGTTTCGAAACCTTGTAGTCACACACTAGTGACATTCACAGTGCAACAGAATGATGTTTTCTACTGTACTGCGAATGTCACACTGTGTCCTCGAGCAGCATTTGACAGTTAGGGCTCACTCCATAGACAGGACACATGGCGAAAGCAGCAATGTCAGCAGCAGTATTGTTTAGCATTAAAACATTCACGATGTAAAGTTCGTTTTTCCTTCTAGTAACTTATTTTTGTCCCAAAAAAATGACGTTCCACCATACACTATAAAGAAAAGTGCACAGGGAACAGTTGACAATAGGGCATCTTTCACCTCGTTGGCACTATGACAACGGATTACCTCTCGAGCTGCGCTCTCGAGGTAATCCATCGTCATAGTGCCAACTCAGTGAAAGAATAGCCCTGTTGTCAACTGTTCCCTATGCACTATCCTATATGTGTGCACATGCATACCCAACAAGAGAGAAGAAAATGAAGAGAGCGGCCCCCAGATGTACGTCTGGGGGAGCAAGAAGAGAAAACAAGAAAGAAAAGGTCATTTATGAATATTGTGGCAGCCCCCCGGGTTTTACATTGGGGGGCAAGAAGGGAAAACAATGAGGAAAAATGTGGTTTATGGAAATTGTGCATAATAAAGATATGATGAACATAAGGTTGTAAGATATGAGGATGAAAATATTGTGGAAGTGGACATTTGGAAGAGATTATAATAAATTAATTGCCGACTGAGCATCCACACAAAAATGGCAGTCAGTGTTTTTATTGGGCTTGGCTCTGGGGACAAGTAGGTTTGCCTCCTAAAAAGGCAGACTCATTTGTCTCAGGCCCTGAACAATAGGGTGGCTGCTAGGCATGGGACAAACAACAGGGAAGGGGTGGAGGGGTGGTTGTCCTGGGAAACCTGAACTGAGGGCAGGCCATTCATGGAGAGAGATAGGCAAGGGGATTTCAGAGAGGGGCGGAGCCTCATGACATCATGCCAGGAGAGGGGAACGTGATTGGGTAAGAAGAGAGAGAGAGGGGTGAGCAAGGGGTTTAAAAGGTCAGGCAAAACATAGAGGCTCTAATTTGCTTGATAAAATTCCCACCCACCCACCCTAACAAGAAGGAAATGAACTGGGAGGGAAAAAGAACGGGGTAGGTGCGCAGGAGAGGGACAGACTACTGAAGGTGGACAGCAGGTCTGCCAGGACTGCCAAAGGTGGACGGCAGAGAAGAAGAAGGAGCACAGAAAAAGGGGAGGGTGGATAAGAATGGGGGGGGACAATCTGACTCAGAGGGCTACAGAACAACACCAGACAGATGAGTGGTATGTGGGTACATGCATACCCAACAAGAGAGAAGAAAATGGAGAGAGCAGCTGCCAGATGTACATCTGGGGGTGCAAGAAGAGAAAACAAGAAATAAAAGGTTGTTTATGAATATTGTGGCAGCCCCCCGGTTTTACATTGGGAGGCAAGAAGGGGAAAACAATGAGGAAAAATGTGGTTTATGGAAATTGTGTATAATAAAGATATGATGAACATAAGGTTGTAAGATATGAGGATGAAAATATTGTGGAAGTGGACAGTTGGAAGAGATTATAATAAATTAATTGCCAACTGAGCATCCACACAAAAATGGCAGTCTGTGTTTTTATTGGGCAGGGCTCTGGGGACAAGGCACTTGCACCAGCACAGTATCACAGTATACAGTCAGCATATCTCACTCAGATGCCACAAAATCCTCCTTCTGATACAAACTGTGAAGGTGTACTTTTCTTTTACTCACAGAGCTTTTGTTCCTCGTATTTCCATCGGCGATCCTCTGTCATCCTCACTCAGATCTCTGTAGTCCACACTCACCCCCCCACACACTTTATCACTTCTTATAAATCATACCATTCACAACACAGAATGAACATTAGCAGCAGAATACTTCTCGCTATAAATCGAAACATTTAATTTTTCTCAGTGTCCATCGCGGTTTAAAAAAAGCAGGAAGCGGTATCCTATGGCACCTGGTAATAGACACGCTCACTCCCAGCAGCCAACAAGGAACACGCTCACTCCTGACACTGCTCACAATTCAGTGACTTCACTACCTACAAAAAAAATCTCTAAAAACTAAAACACATGTAGTTATTTCTCCTAATGTTTACCGCTGCAGTTTCACAGAAGCAGGGAGAGGTATTGTACCGCACCCAGTAATGGACACGCTCGCTCCCAGCGGCAAACTAAGAACAAGGTTGCGCCATTTATTTCTGCCAATATTGGATCACAGAGATGCAGCCACATAGACAGACACGGTGGCACCTGTCAGTGAAAACAAATACTAGCTCTCAAGATATAGTACTAAAAACAAGTAAACATAACCTAAGAAAGCCATAGAAACCCTGTACTTCAAATGAAACACTTTTTTTAAAGTGACTTCATACGGGGACTATTTTTCCTATTTGAAGTAATAAACCTTCTTTTTTTTATATTTTTTACTTTATCTCTTTTTCTTTTTACTCATTAAATAATCAGTAGATAAGCCCATTTTATAAGTGCAATAACACACTCTGAGGTGTGGGTTATCACCTGATAAGAGCATGCATAGGGGCTTAAGGCACTCGGCACAAGCGCCGCTTGCCTAAGTACACCCCTAGGCGTGTTCTTATCAGGCAATAACCCACACCTCAGAGTGTGTTATTGCTTGCTTATTTGAAACCATGTTAATTCACTTAATCTCTTTTTTCATATTCAGCTGTTTTTTGTAATATGCTGACTACTTCTGTGTAGAAGTCTGTTCTGTCACCATGCTGTTTTTGCACTAGTGGCTTGCTTTTGTTATACTGCTTTTGAATGTATGGCTTGTCTTGGTTGTGAGGACTGTTTCACAGAGAACAGCATTTGACATGAACTTCTTCTGATTTCTAACACTATGCTACACAATTGCTTAAAATGCTCCTGGCTGGTGCTTCATCGTGCAACATTTCTCTGCACAGGTTATGTCCTGGCTCAAAAGATATTTGAGTGTTACTTGTCATCACTTCACATCCAGATTATTTATTACTGTTCTCATATGCATGAAAAAGTATGGTTTTCCTTGAATGTTTTTCAGTTGCTATTGCTGCTTTCGAAACTGATGTCATACTACTCCTCTGCTTATGACATCACAGTTATTCCCATAGCAACAGACTATGATGTCTCATCACAGCATCATAATTTCAAGTAGGGGAAAAAGTTATAGAAGCGTAGGAAATCTAAGTCATAATGATATTGTGCTTGTGGGAGTTTCTTCAGTAATAAGTAATGACAAGGAGAAATCTAAAGAAGATATATGAAATATTAGCTCAATAGTGTCTAAATATTCTGATTTACAAATGTTCCACAAAGGCATCAGCTGCTTTTTAAGCTTCTTGGAGAAAAAGGAATTGCCTGAGTGGTGTAGAAATTTGGTTTATAACACAGGAAGTTTTGAATTTAACAAGCATGGATAACAATGGATGGCTTTGGTTAACGTGAATAATTCTGGAGCTATATTGACCATGCTTATCTATGTCCTTTTCCTGTGCCATTAGTCATCAGTAGTTGTCCATGGAAAACCATGGTTAAAATCATGGACAAGCCATGAATGACCATGGTTGCGGACCATGTACTGTATAAGTAAGCAATAACACATGACAGGATGTGCAGTTATTGGGTAATTACTGCATGCCTCCACACTCCATGGTTTTGAGGCATTAGCCAAGTGCCCTTTAACCATGGGGTGGGGGAAATGTGGTAATTATACAATAAGCACAAGCCCTGAAGTGTGTTAGTGTGTTTGTAAACTGGCAGCAAAAAAATAATAATAATAAAAAATACACATGGCTAAATATATCTTTAAATTAAGAATAAATGGATAGTCATCATTGGTAAATTGGTTCTCACATCAAACAGCTCGGGCTGCACCATAGAAGAGGTTAAAGTGTCTGGCAGGTAAGTCACTCATGTTATCAGTTGAAGCTTTTTACATTAGTTGCGCTTGCACAAACCAATGTATTGTGGCAATATGGGATTTTGGGGGGGTGTCACTGCCGAGCCTATTACAGTTCACAGAACCAGGGGCTTGGCAGTCTACCCCAATGACCACTAGGTGTGGTCCTGATGCATTTCTCTGCTGGGTGGGCTGAATGATCATGCACTTCAAAGGACCGAAGCCGCTGTAATCCTAGAGGGCTTCAGTAATTTGATTTGCATGACTGTTCAGCCTACTCTGGGTGCCCAATCCCCATGCCGGTGATACCCCCTTCCACCATAGTGTCTGACATTGGGGTGCCATATCTCAGTGTTGGTGATCACCCGTAGTACTTTCCAACATATGGGTGCCCAATCCCTGTGTTGGTGATCCCCCCACCACTGTCCAACATCAGGATGCCCAATCCCTGTGTCAGCAATCCCGCCCAGCATTCTTCAAAATTGAGGAGCCCAACCCCCAAGTCTGTGATCCCCCCTGTACTCTGGGACACTGAGATGCCCACCCCAGTATCCCCATTATAATACTTCCCACCACTGCCACTCTGGAACACTGGGGAGCCCACCCCCAATGTCCCCAGACATGTTTAATTCCTGAAAAAAGAAAACAGTCCCCCAACTTTTTTTAAATTAAACCTACAAAGAAGAAATTAGTCCGTCGTCATCTCCTCCATCCCCCTCACCCATCCAGACCCTCTCTCTGCACACTCACATCCCCGCACCCCATACTTACTTCCAGAGGTCGGTGGTTGGCATCTTCTGTGGACCAGGTCATGTCTGCACTCTTCAAAGCCGAATAGCAAACTGAAGAATCAAGGTACTGTAAGGGCCGCATAATGGCAGTCAATGGCATTTTTAACTTATATTGATATCTCAGCCATTTTTAGGTCTTTTTGCACCAAATTTTTAACATGAGCTTTTTTGGACCCCAGATCATGAACATCAGCACTGCTGTTTCATTACTCCATCCTGAAAGGTGATTTTTGCAGTCCCTGTGTGGAATCACCTTTCGGGACTCAGTAACAAAATGGCAGTGCCAATGTTCATAAGGTGGGGTTCCAAAAAAGCCCTTGTTGAAAATTTAGTGAAAAGATTCCCAAAAATGGCACTGTTACAAGTGTGCATTGCACAATTTCTATGCAGACACAAAACTTTGTGAATTTTTAATATTTTCACTCCAATTGTCAACATACAGATTTTTTCACACCACCTTATAAACAGTATAGCTGTCATTTCTCACATCCTGCCCGAAATGCGTTTGCACACCTGAAACATAGAAACATAGAATTTGATGGCAGATTAGGACCACTTGGCCCACCCAGTCTGCCCATTTCCCTACCTAATGGATAAGCACCATATCCTAGTTAACCAACAGCCTACTTTCTCCTACTCCCCAACCCCTAGAATTGCCTTATGTCTGTCCCATGCATTTTTGAATTCCCCCCACTGTTTTCGACTCCACAACCTCCTGAGGAAGGCTGTTCCATGCATCCACAACCCTCTGTGTGAAAAAATACTTCCTCACATTACCTCAGTGCTGTATCCCCTCTATCTTCAAATTGTGCCCCCTTGTTCTTGCACACCTCTTTTTCTGAAAGATGCTATGCTCTTGTACTTTGTTGATTCCCTTGAGGTACTTGAAAGTTTCTATCATGCCCCTCCTCTCCCTCCTTTCCTTGAGGGTATACATATTAAGCTCCTTAAGTCTCTCTTCATATGTCTTCCGGTGCAGACCCTGCACCATTTTAGTTGCTTTCCTGTGGACTTCCTTCATCCTGTCCATGTCCTTGCAGAGACTGGGTCTCCAGAACTGCACGCAGTACTCCAGATGTGGTCTCACCAGCTGTCTGCACAGAGGGATAACAACTTCCTGTTTTCTACTGGTGATGCCTCTCCCTATGCATCCCAGTATCCCCCCAGCCCTCCTTACTGCCCTCTCACATTGCTTGCCCACCTTTAGGTCATCTGATATGATTACCACCAGGTCCCTTTCCATTTTCGTTGTTGTTAGTCTCTCACCCCCATTGTGTACTCCTCCTCTGGGTTTTTGTTTCCCAGGTGCATTACTTTGCACTTCTTAGCATTGAATCTAAGCTGCCATATGTTTGACCATTGCTCCAACCTTGCCAAGTCCCTTCTCATCCTTTCCGCCCCACCTTGTGTATCAACACTGTTATAGATCTTTTTGTTGTCTGCAAAGAGACATACTGTACTTTTCTTTCCAGTCCCTCTGCAACGTCACTTATAAAGACATTGAAGAGGACCGGTCCCAGTACTGAACCCTGCGGTACCCCACTAGCAACCCCCCCTTTCTTCAGAGTGGACTCCTTTTATTATTACCCTCCGAGTCCTGTTCTCCAGCTCATTTTCTACCCAGGCTACCATCATGGGACTCACTTCAAGGCTGACTAACTTGTATATTAATCTTTTGTAAGGTACCGTGTCAAATGCTTTGCTAAAATCCAGGTAGGCCATGTCCACAGCCCCTTCCTAATCTACTGCTTTAGTCACCCAGTCAAATAAATCTATTAGACTTGTCTGACATGACATTCCCGCTGTGAATCCATGCTGCCTTGGGTCCTCTAGGTACTCAACAATTTGTTCCTTCAGAAGTGATTCCATCATTTTCCCTATCACTGATGTCAAATTAGCAGGTCTGTAGTTTCCTGCCTCTGCCCTGCTCCCCACTTATGTGAACTGGAATAACATCTGCCCTCCTCCAGTCCTCATGTACCACCCCATCCTCCCATGATTTATTAAAGATAGAAGTCAGTGGTATTATTAGTTCTACCCTTACTTCTTTTAGAATTCTGGGATGAATCCCATCAGGCCCCATTGCTTTGTTCACCTTCAGGTTTAAGAGTTCTTAAAGAACTGTTTCTTCTGTGAATGGGCTGGTATCAACCCCCCATCCATGTCTGTAGCATGGAATGGCAGGACCCTTGCACAAAATCACCTTTTGGTGCCAAGTAAGAAAATGACAGTGCGACTGTTCATGAGGTAGGGTCCCAAAAAGGCCATGTTGAAACTTTGGAGCAAAAATACAAAAAAACGCCTGAGTTACATGAACTCGTTGACATTTTCCTACACATATGCGTAACTTTGCCAATTTCTCATATTTTCACTCCCAGTTTTCAACATAGCCATCTTTTCGCACCACCTCATGAACACTACAGCTGTCATTTCTCACATTCTGCCCAAAATGACTTTCTGCATCTGTGGCACAGAATTGCGTTTTGCATGGATTAAGAAATTTCCACCTGTGCGGTTTATGAGGTAAGGTGATAAGAAGACTATGTTGAACATTTGGGGTCAAAATGTGAAACACATTACAAGGTTATCATAGCGACATACAAGCATCAGCTTGCTGTGCCTACATCCCAGGTTTGGAGATGGACTCAGGAGTTGGAGGGCCGGCCAGGGGCAGTATGACTGAGTGTCCCAGGGACTGCTTTCCTTCTCTGGGGGAGGGGGGAAGAGTGTCTGTTGCCTTATGGACTTCTGGTGGAGGCTGGGGGTACCATCACTTCTGGTGCCTCATGGAAGTGGGGGAGTGAGGCAGATGCTGGCATCACTGCACATACCTGCCCCCAAGGTTCTTAAAAAATTAGCATACAAAAAATTCTAGCCCTATTCCTGATAACCCCACCTCCACCACCACTCCTACAGCAACTAATAAAAGAGAGAGAGATTATTAGGGGCCAAAGAGAACTGTTATAGTCACAGTCACAGAAATCACAAATAAAGTTTATTTTTGGCCCCAGTGTGACCTTTTGTGTATACACAGGGCAAGAGCAGACAGGCAAAACAAGTCTTTGACTTGTGCCACCATCCAAAGGAGAAAAAGTGAGAGAGAGTGACTATTGGGGTCAAGGAGAGATGTTATAGTCACAGAAATCACATATAAATTGTATTCTTGTCTCCAGTGTGGCTGTGTGCATGCATATGGCAAGAGAAGGCTGGCAAAATAAATAACAAAGTTATGAGCCTGCTTTGAAATTTGTGAATGTAGGCTTGTAACTTTGGCAATTTTCAATATTTTGACCCGAAATTTTCAACATAGCCAGTTCTTCACAACACCTCATGAATGTGACAACTGCCATTTTTCAGATCCTGACAAAAATGTTTTTTTGCATCCCAAAAGGTGATTTTGCAGTTGCTTTGCAAAATTACCTCTTGAACAGGTTTTGAAATTTTCTCTGCACTTGTTCATGAGGTTGGGTCATAAGAAGGGCAAGTTGAAAATTTGGGGCATAGATATTCACAAAAAAAGAAGCTATGAGCCTGCATTGAAATTTGTGAAAGCAGGCTCATAACTTTTGGCAATTTTCAATATTTTGACCCCAAATTTTCAGCATAGCCATTTCTTTACAACATGTCATGAATTTCACAACTGTCATTTTTCAGATCCTGGCCAAAATGTTTTTCTGCATCCCAAAAGGTGATTTTACAATCACAGTGTGAAATCACCTTTCGGGCAGGAGTTGAAATCTTAAAAATTTGGACTCAGACTTGCAAAAAAATGTTTAACAAGCAACCAATATTCGGCATTGACAAATGTTTGTTTTGTTTTTCCCAACTGTCACAATTACTAAGAACTCTGAAGTAGTGTGGCAATAGTTCAATGCTGTTACGCCAGCCTAGAGAGCAAGTTTCAAGATGTGCAAGGCACTGTCCAGACAGATACTGACCAATCAGATCACTGGATTTTTCTTGACCATTTTATAATCATGGTTTATTCATAATTATACAATTGGGTGGATAATGGGGTACTCTGATTGACTGACTGGCACCTTTCAGCTGTAGTAAATTCTAACATAACCACCACAAAAGGTGCCTGTCAGTCACTTTATAATACCAAAATAAAAACAAACCATTACTCCTGCTATGACTTTCCAATTCAACCCTCCCAAAAAATATGCCATATTGTTTTCTCACTAAATGCTGGCTGCCCACAGCTCATGTACAAACCCGCCCAGGAAGCCTGCTCACAAAATCATGAAGCCAACATAACTAATAACTTTCCAAAAAGAGTTCCAAAAGGCAGTTTCCGCATCCAAAATAAAATAATCTATTCAAAAACATTATTACCAACTACTGTTTTTGCGACTGCTCGTATTCACTTCACCTCCTGCTTCTGTTTTCCACTCTCACTCTGCACACACTGCCCAGACACACTCTCTAGATGATCACCTGGCTTCCACATTCCTATAAAAAAACACAATACTGCATTTTGAAACAAAATGAAATCAGATAAAGATCTGCTTTCAATTGCGCTTTCACAAGACCAACTACCAGTATCTCCACTCTCACTTTCAAACAGCTTAAACAGAATATCAGTTGCTCACAGTATGCTCAGCTACAGCTTGCAGTGTGTTCTCTGCTAACCAATCAAAACACAGTAAAACAGTTAAAAACATGAGAATATTAAACTCCTCACTATTAAACAGCAAGTATGGATAGCTCAGCATGTGTGTGTGTTGGGTGTCGCACACACAAGTGCATAGGTGTGTTGGAAGAGGCACTTCTTCAACCCCAATCTTCACAGAATCACAGAATACTATGAGTCAGGAGCCTAACGGCCATATGGACTCGACCATGCATATTAAAATGCATATTTCTTGTCTCGAATAAAATCATCCAGTGCAGATTTGAAATACTCCAGTGAAATACTATTCACTGTACTTGAGAGTAGTTTATTCCAAATGTTTACAACCTTTTGATTCAGCCAATTTCCATGTTGGTTAGTTGTATGAAAATCATTCTTTAACTGATGCTGATGGAATCTAATTTGTCTATCAGTATTTTTAACTAACCCCATGTTTTCCCACAAATCTGTATCTGATAATGACCTGTACATCATACACACAGATCACTTCTTATCCTATGATAATCCATATTAAATAAGCCCAACTGCCTTAACCTATTTGCATGTTCTGTGCTTTTTAATGAGCTTATTTTTTTGGTCACTTTCCTCTGAACCCCTTCCAACAGACTTTCACCCTTCTTTTTGTATGGTGCTCAGACTTGAACACAATACTTCAAGTGGGGTCTCTCCAAGGAGGCATACAATGGAACTATTACTTTA
Source organism: Neoceratodus forsteri (assembly GCA_016271365.2). NCBI lineage: Eukaryota > Metazoa > Chordata > Ceratodontiformes > Ceratodontidae > Neoceratodus > Neoceratodus forsteri. Next base: position 1,323,580,086 of record CM028132.1, read on the forward strand.
CTGTCTCTACTACTGACATTATGAAGGACAGACCTCATAACTTTCTGTGCTTTATTTGCTGCTGCCCTAAATTGTGCTGTAACACTCATTTCTTGAGGCCAAAGGCATCATATCTTCCCAGCAGTTAGACACTACTTAACGAAGGAGAAAGGATATTTCAGTTCAAATCAATAATATTTATATTCCTTGTTAAAATCTGTATTCCTAAATCTGTGATTTAGTGTCCTTTCAATGGGCATTACTATTATGTACTGTTCTATGTCATTTATTGTAACCATTGATACTGTTTTTTGGAAACTTTATTTAAAAGCATCAGTATATAGCAGATTAGTAAAGCGAAAAAGAGCAGTGCCAGACAGAGAGATATCCTATCATATAGTCTTATGCAGCGCTCTCATGCAATTAGCATAATAACAATAGATTCCTATACCACCATATAGTATAAAAGAGTGGGGAAGTCAAACAGCCCTAAATTCACTACCTGCTGACTACCCATCTAAAAGGATGGAAGCCAGGATGCCCCTATTGCCCCCTCAAGAGGGTCAAAGATTTATTTGTATCTGTCTTGCTGATACTTAGCCAGATTTTGAGTATGTTCCAATTTCATACAATGTAATAGTGATTGAGCCCACTGTGCTATACTAGGGGCAGTTTCAAGCCACCAATGTTGGGCCAACACTTGTTTGCTGACTACCATTCTCAATCTCTAAAGAGGGTGGTCATCCAATTCCCCCCCCTGACGCCCACTGGCCACACCTAAGAGAATGTCAATGGGATCTAGAGTCTTTGGATGGCCAACCACTCTAGACATCAGCGATACTATTTCCTATCAGAAGGGGATCACTCTTGGACATGTTCAAACAATGTGGAAAAAGGTGCCTACATGTGTCTTACATTTAGCATATTTATCAGATTTCACTGGATCTATTCTTTTTGCTAAAACTGGGGTAAAATAGGTCCAATGAAAAATAGTGTAATGTACTGCCCTTAAACTATTATTGACAGAGCAGTTTATCCCTTTTTTTGAAAATTGTTGCCCAGTCTCCTCTGGTCAGTGCCATAGGCACCAGATCTTCTGCCCAGTTGTTTTTCAAGTGGATGAATGGATCCAGGAGTGTCCCAGGGTAGTTTTGTAACACCTGGTCAATGGTTTTGAAGTCAGTTTAGTACAACCTCCCATCAAAATCTCTTCTAATAGAGAACACCCAAATGAGGGGTATTCTTTCCTGCCTACTCCCAATGCCCTCAAGAGGGATCTAACTTGGAGATATGTGAAGATTTGGAAGGCATGTAAACCATATTGCTTGGCTAACTGTTGGTAATCCAAATGAATCCCTCCCTTATATAGGTGGAATATAAAATAAATCCCTTTCATGCATCAGATGCCAGAACCTGCTTCACTGATCTAGGAATCAAACTTGTCTCTCAAAGGGTGTACTCAATGGAGGCCTCCAGGATGCCCATTGATATTGTTGTTTGACTTATACTGTCCTACCCAGGACCTTCTTGTAGATAGGTAGATAGATAGATAGATAGACAGACAGACAGTTACTGTATTTAATATAACTCCCCTTCTGAAGGCTTGGAGTGCTTAACAAGCATTTAAAAACATCAGGCAATACAAAATTCCAATAACACAATGCAGAATTTAAATATAAAACAGTCACTCTATCTATCTATAACTTACAACAGTAGTCAGTACTCTACTTGACATACTGTTCAGAATATATTATGTAGGTCATACACTTGATTAAAAAGAAATGTTTCCAGACCCTTATTAAAGGTTTTTACTGAGGGTGCCTCCCTTAAATGTCTTGGCAGTGAGTTTCATAGGATCAGTGAAGCAACTGAGCAAGCTTGATCCCCAGAATGCTGCATCCTAACCTGGAGAACCACCAGGAGGCAACCCTCGGAGAAACAGAGAGCATGACATGGGCAGTGAGGAACCATGAGGTCTTGCAGGTAGTCTGGTCCCCTTCCATACAGAGCCTTATAGGTCAGTAATCTAACCTTGAAGGCAATCCTCCACCTACTGGCAGCCAGTGCAGTTTGTGGAGTACAGGCATAACATGATCAGGTCTTGACGCACCAGTCAGCAATCTAGCTGTTGTGTTCTGCACCAGCTGTAGATGGTGGAGGTTGCCTCCAGATAGCACCAGGTACTGAGCATTGCAGTAATCCAACCTGGATGTGGCAAAGGCATGCACCAGGGTGGCCAGGTCCTTGGGCTGGTATCAAGGCCTGGATCTGAGCAATGTTCTTCAGATGGTAAAAACCCCTTTGGACAACAGCTGACACCTGTGCCTCAAGTGTCAGACCATTATCAAGGACCATGCCCAGATTCCTGATGCAAACAGAGGGGGCCAGGGAAATGCCTTCCAGCACCAACCCAGGGACATTCCCAGATCCCCCTCCATCACATTGATGGCCTGGATCCACCACCAGTACCGCCATCTTGTCTGGGTTGTATTGCAGCCAGTTTTATACTAACATGCTAAAATGCCAGAAGAATAGGCCTAATGGTCTCTCGAGTCTGCTCAATTTTCATCACCCTCATTGAGGGCAGATTTTGGAGTCCCCTCTCCCCCTTGGTTTATACTGTCCCCAGTCCCAGATGTCCCACCTGTATTGGGCCTGGTCAGATTTACCCCAACCCATATCTGTCCCATCCCCTCTTAAACCCATCCACAGTCTCCACCTCTACCAGCTCCCTGGGCAGTGCATTCCATGGCCCCACCACCCTTTCAGTGAAATAACATCTCCTCCTCTCCCCTCTGAGCCTGCCCCCTTCCAGCTTACACCTGTGACCTCTTGTTGCCCCACCCTCCTTCTTTTGGAGCACCCTGACTAGGCCTCCTTTATTGATCCCCTTCTTGTACTTAAAGACCTCTATCATGTCCCCGTCCCTCCTCTCCTCCAGGGTGTACATGTCGAGCTCCTTGAGCTTCTCCTCACAGGTCATCTTCCCCAAGCCCCAGATCATCTTGGTTACCCTCCTTTGGACCCTCTGTAGAAGTGTAATGTCCCTCTTGAAATGTGGTCTCCAAAACTGTACACAATACATGAGGTGTGGCCTAACAAAGCAGTTGTACAGTGGAAGGATCACTTCTGCCTTTCTGGAATCAATCCCCCCGGTGATGCATCCCAGCATCCTATTTGCTCTTGCTGCTGCCCTCCTACAGGTCTCCGAGTTGTTCATTTTGACATCTACTACTGCCCCCAGGTCCCTCTTGCCCTCCGTGACTTGAATCATCTCTCCTCCCAGGGTATACCCCTGGCCTCAATTTCTGACTCCCAAGTGCAGAACCTTGCACTTCCCCGCATTGAATTTTAGTTTCCATTTTCCCAACCACCTTTCCAGAGCCTCCAGGTCCTCCTGCAAGGCCACCCTCCCCTCCTCCCCATCCACCACTGCACCCAGCTTTGAGTCATCTGCAAAGAGACTGATCTCACTCCTGATCCCCCTCCTGTTGTCTGAGATATAGGCATTGAACAGGAGTGGCCCCAGCACTGAGCCCTGGGGAACCCCACTAGTAATCCACCTTGGGGATGAGGCTAACCCTCCAACCACCACCTTCTGAGTACACTCAGAAAGCCAGTTTTCTATCCATCTTAAAAACTGTCTCCTTACCCCCATTTCCTTCAGTTTATCCAGCAGGCCACTGTGGGTACCAAATCAAATGCCTTGCTAAAGTCCGGGAAGAGGACGTCAACTGGCCTACCCTGGTCCAGACTCCAGGGCCCTCATCACCCAGTCTTAGAACTAAACAAGATTTGTCTGGCATGATCGTCCCATGACAAAGCCATGCTGCCTATCATCCAAGTGCCCAGTTTGCTCCAGTAACCCCCCCCAGCCTTTTCTTGACAATACCCTCCATCACTTTGCCAACCACCGATGTCAGGCTAACGGGCCTCTAATTTCCCGCCTGATATCTTGATCCTCCCTTGTGGATCGGCATGACATGGGCTAACCTCCACTCTTGGGGCACCCACCCAGTCCTCAGAGAGATGTTGAAAAGCTTCACTAGAGTGACTGCCAGGACATCCGCCAGTTCCCACAGCACCCTGGGATGTATTTCATTTGGCCCACCTGCTTTCTCTGTCTGAAGGGACCTAAGGGCTTCCCTTACTCTCTTTACTGGAATTTCAGCCTCCACATTCTCCCCCTTTTCACTCTGCACTGCTGGGTCCCCACCTGTCTGTGGTGACCACTCCCTTTCCCCAGACACATCAGGGCCCCTGGTCTCTACCAGTTCCACCCATTTAAGGTGACCCTCAAGAAGCAAACCCTGTACCTTTGGCATGAAGCACAAGAACCCAACCCACAGCAGCATTTGTTCTTACTAAAATGTTCACCTCAATAGGATTTGAACTTTGTACCCTGTGGTTAGAGAGCAGAAATCCTGCTACTGTACTACTGAGTCATCCATTTCTGTTATCTCCTCCAGGCAGATGTTAAACACCAAGGCTGCCATCTGGTTCCCACGTATGCAGGACAGGTATAGCTGGGTATCATTGGCTTAGCAATGAAAACCCAGCACATACCTCCTGATAACATCTCCTAATGGCAGCATATACACCGTGAACAACAGAGGCAACAAGACCAGAACACCACAATGTAGAGGAATTGGGTTAGACGAGGATAACCCCATTTGCACTCTACCCATGAGGTAGGACCTAAATCAGTTGATGACATTACTGGTTAGTCCACACCAGATCTGCAATTGGTCTAGTAACACCTTGTGGTCCATGGTGTCAAATGCCACCAAGAGATCCAGTAGAACAAGGATTTTATGTTTTCTCCAGAGATCGTTCAGCACCTTCACCATGGTGGTCTCTGTGCTATGCCTGGCTCTAAATCCAGACTGAAAATGCTCATAACTGGTGGAGGAGGCAAGACAAATCTCAAGCTGGATGGCCACCACTTTTTCTAAAACCTTCCCTAACAATGGGAGGTCTGAGACTGGTCTGTAATTAATGAGACACTCTGGGTCCAATGAGGGTTTCTTCAACAAAGGTGTAACCAAGGCATCTTTCAATGCCAAAGGAAAGACCCCACTCCCCAAGAAACACTGGACAATTTCAGAAAACACAGATCCAATCAGGTCCACACACCCAACCAGATGTCAAGATGGACCTGGATCTAGGTCACAATAGGTTAATCGCAGCCTTAAAACTATCTCAGCCACTTCATCAACTCCAACTGGATCAGACTCAGCTAATACAAGAGGGGTGCCCTTGCATGTCTCAGGTCCAGCTCCACAAGCTCTTTGAATGACACTGGAAGAGATCTCAGCCCTGACAGAGAACACTTTGTCAGCAAAGAACAGAGCAAACTCTTCACATCTTGTGCTTGATCCTGCCCCTCCTGTATGGAGACAGGCCATATGTAACAGCCTGTCCACCATACAGAAGAGCTGAACCAGTTTGTTCCTTGTGCAGCAATCTCCCTAGACAAAAAATGTACCTTCTTTTGGGAGTTTGCCCCCTAATAGTCAACATAATGTGACCTCAAGGCCAATTTGTCCTCCATCAGTCCAGATCTTCTTCAGCACTGCTCCAATTGCTGGCTCTTAATCTTTAACTCCCTGAGTTCCCCATCAAATCAAGGGGGTCTCTGGTGAGTAGATAAGGGCTGGACATAGACAGGTGTGACCAAGTTGAAGGCCACAATAACAGCCCTATTATAGGCTGTCACTGCATCCTCCAGCCCAGTCACACACACACACAGTTTCTAGACTTGATATGTCTAGTACCACCCTTAGTCCTGTTGGGGGCAATCCCCATAAAGGGTGGTGCCAAACCATCTCCACAGAGGATGGATCCTCAGGGGGGACCCCAAACATAAACCTCACAGTGCTATGATCTGACTAAATAACTGGCTCAATCTTGAGATCATCGACCCCAAGACCCAGAGTGAACACCAGGTCCAATGTGTGACCCTGTGAGTGGGTCACTGAGGTGAGCCTGCTCAATGGAGCCTTATCCTGGTAAAACAACACACTAAACTAAATAAAAACATATTAAAAATTGTAAGTTTACCATTTTTGATAATATGTTTAATTCTTTGATTATAATTCATTGTATAATCACAATAATCTGCTGTATTATGCTGTTATGTATCCACTTATGATCTGGTTTAGTAGTGTGCTTTTTATGTTAAATTAGAGCAGACTGCGTGTATGTGGCATTCATGCAAAAAAGCAAGTGATCACTGACAACTGCACACATAAAAGTTAAGTGACTTCCTCAGGATTACACAGTATACAAGTGGGGATTGAACAAATATTTACTGTTCACCAAAGTTAGGGAAACAGAATGATATAATTACTCATCTTAAAATCCTTCTGGAAAACATAATCAAAACAGCAAATGATAAGGCTATAATGTTTTTGAGTGATTTCAGTGCTAGACTACCAGGAATAACTTAGATCAAGAGGAATGAGAATGATTTAGATTGTGATCTCCCTGTCATAAATCCAAGGATAATTAGTAGTAGAAGAACAAATGACCTAAGAACTAACTCCAGGAGCAAAGCATTACAAAAAAATCTTTGCAGAACAAAATATGAGTGTTCTAAATGGATGCCTTCCAGGGGACAATGAGGTGGAATTTGATCTATATGGGACTGATGGGTTCATCAACCATCAACCTAATATGGGCCAACATGGAAATGATTAAATTGGTCCATGACGTGAGAATTATTGAATGATCAGGATCTTCCCATTATTCTATTGAATTCAATTACAAATTCAACAACAAAATGAAATAACATTTGTGAGACATATTGAGGAGGGTTTAGAAATTATAAATAAAAAAAGTTAAATGGGGGACTGTCCAATGCAACAGTTTAATGATCGCTTTAGTATAGGAATAATAAATAACTTATGAACACAAATTTTAGAGGAAACTAATTTTAATAAAACATTGAAAGTTTGGCAGGATATACTGTAAATATCTTAAACTTTACTGTACTGAAAACAGCATTATAAAAACTAATATACATGGCAAGTCCTGGTTTAATCAAAACTGGAGAAAGGAAAAACACAAGCTCAATAAGAAAGTAAGACAACACAAGTAAAAAGAAAACACAAAAATAGATTACATAATAAAAATATAAATAAAGCAAGACAGCAATATAAGGAGTTCTTGAGTATGAGAGGCATAAGCATACTTTAGAACTCTGGGAAAGATTAAGGAAAGCAGTTTCCACTAGAGATGGCAAACAGTTTTGGAAACCAGTAAGCCAGGGTTACAACAAATATACAAATTGGGTTGAAGTCCATATGACCCCAGATATGTAGATAGCATATTTTTCTAATCTGTATTTCTCTAGCAAGAAAGAAAATATAGCCCTAATAAATAAAATTGAACTGGGCACATTAATTTATCCCCTTCTTCTCTCTCTCTCACTCTCTCTCTCTCTCTCTCTGTATATATATATATATATATATATATATATATATATACAGTATATATATTTATATATTATGGCAGAGAAGCCATTTCTATATTAAACCCAAAATTGTGCATAATAACTTTGCAACCATTTGACGGATTTACCTGAAATTTGGAATGCTTGATCAAGAACAATAGGCCTTGGGGACTGCCAAATTTAGTACCAGTCGGATATACAGTTCCGGAGTTATTAAGCGTGATCTGCGCGTGCGTTTACGCTTTTTCTGGAATTCTGCTGTCTTGCCTACAGGTCGCACGGTTTGTGCGACCGGCCCGAAATTTTCAGGGAATGTGTGACCAGTGTCCCCAGTGTGCCTTTCAAAGATTTCGTGAAAAAATATTAAATGGTTCAAAAGTTATTCAAAAAACAATTTCCCATTATAAGTCAATGGGAAAAGTTAACAAAAAGTTCGACAGTGTCGCGAATGCACTTTTTACTGTCGCAAATGGTCCTCCTACTGTCGCAAATCTGCCATCTTGTTTTCAGTTAGTGATCATAAAAATGCTTGCCATTTAAAATTGAGACCCTCTAGCAACCAAATTCTTTTTGTATTCACCTAGTCGGGCCCTAAGGATGCTAGCCATGTCTTTATTTTGGGGTAAAACACCCCAGAAATATGTTTTTCAGATTTCTGGAAAAAGTACTTCCTTAAGTGAGTGTCGCACTCCATGAAAGTGTTGCAAATTTTGCAGCTTTAGTCAAGTGCGACACTAATTTGCGACACTATGCCCAAAATAACAGTAATTCTTTGGCACTCCACTGCAAAAGAACGGTTAGGAGTTTTGGGCTGAAATTTGGAGGAAAAGCAGCTGACATCTCACAGATGTGCCTTGCAGTGTTGTATTGAAAAAATATTACACAGAGGCAAAGTTATGGCACTCCAAAGTTGACAGTTTTTCCCATAGGATAACATTACAGCACCCCACGCATTGCAGCACTCATTTGGCGCCCTGCTGCAAAATAACGGTTTGGTCTTTTTTCCTGAAATTTGGAGGGAAGACAGCCAACAGCCCACAGATGTGCCTTTCAGTGGTTTGGTGAAAAAATATTACAGGAAGGCAAAGTGATGGTGCTCCGAACTTCTGTTTTTTTCCCATAGGATAATATGGCGTTCACCGCGCTTTTCAGGGCCCGTATCTTGGAAACGGTGCGAGATAGAGACTTTTCATTGGAAAAATGCTTAGCTTCCTAATTGGGGCTAAGTACAAAACTAGCCAGGACAGTCGTAAATCATATGACTTTTAAATTTTCTTTCTACGTCGTACGGTTCCTGAGATATAACCTATTTAGTATTCCAAGTCCTCATTTTCTGCTCCGATACCCATTATTATACATACATTCTTTGTGCTCACAGTCTTTCTCTATGCAGCTTTTGGGGAAAACCAGCCTGTGCCCTTACATTACTGTTACTGTTGCCCTTTCCAATTGCGGTTCCGTGCCCGTTTCACTTACTGTTGACGTCTACACCACCATGTGCGTTATCCTTTGTGTTTTCATTTGCACTTGTGTTTCTGTCATTTTTTGCCATTTCTGTCTACAGTACTGTTTCTCTTTCTGTTTCACTTTGCGTCACCATGCCATTGACATTTCCGTTTGCAGGCACCATGTTACTATGTGACAACACATCACATGGCAGACCGTTCCCGTCTACGCCACCATGTGCGTTACCCTTTCTGTTCTCATTCATGCTTGCATTACCATGTGTGCCACTGTTAGCACTTCTGTTTGCATTGCTGTTCCTGTTACTATGCCACAAGACATCACGTGGCGGGAGCGCGGGGCCCTCCGCCACTGCATTACATTCACTATTTCTCATTATCATTCTCAAAAAGAAGGGAAATTAGAGGCAAAAAAACTCCATTTAATGCATTAGTTTGGGTTGTTCCACAGCGACAAAAGTGAGGAAATTCGGTGTTAGGGTTGAAAACCCCTTGGACCCCTAGCCCACCCCCCAACTGGCATTAGGTGCATTGGTATTATCGGTCCTAACTCTCACCCCATTCTCCTATACTTCTGCTGCTTTACACATGTCATGGGGTGAGTTAGGGCTGATGACCCCAATGCCGATTGGGGGTCCAAGGGGTTTTTTCAACCCTAACACCGAATTTCCTCACTTTTGTCGCTGTGGAACAACCCTAACTAATGCATTAAACAGAGTTTTTTGGCTCTAATATATATATATATATATATATATATATATACAGAGAGAGAGAGAGAGAGAGAGAGAGAGAGAGAGAGATATCAGATGAAGAGATTGCTCTGGCCATAGCCCGACTGACATATAATAAAGCACCTGGGCCAAGCTTGATCATTGGAGCCATGTATAAATCACTTGGCGACTGGTGGACACCAATCTTTAGGAAAATATTTAATACTTTGATACAAGCCCATGACGGCCCAGCAAGTTGGCAGGGAAGTATAATTTTCCCTATATACAAAAAAGAAAATCCTAATGATCCAAGATTGTACAGGCCAATAAGCATGATAGGTGTATCCCAGAAAATCTTTTCAAAAATTATATTAACTATGCTTTTGTCCTGGCTTGAGAAACACTCTATGATCATCTAAACATATAATGCTTTTAGAAGCTTGAGATCTACAGTTCAGCACTGCTATAAGCTGAATTTCTTGGTATGGAAATGTGTAAAGGTTAAGGGAGGGAAATTGTATTGCTGTTCTGTGGACTTCTTATCTGCTTTTGATAGTATAAGTCGAAACATACTATGGCAGAAATTACAGAATCTAGCCATACAACCAGAACTATTAACTATATTAATCTGACTCCATGAAAATACTTGGGCAAAGGTCCAATATAATCAATATGGCCACACCACTTCAGCATTTCAAACTAACCTAGGGATCCATCAGGGCTGCCTGTTGGAACCAACACTTTTCAATATCTACATAAATGAAATACTGGAAAGTCTATCTAACCCGAATGTTCATACCCCAAAAATTGCTGAATCATGGGTTGATTGCCTAGCATATGCAGATGACCTGGTACTGTTCTCCTGCTCTGCACTGGGACTCCAGAGGAAGTTAAAATTATTAGCTGAACTCTGTGCCAATCATAAATTAAAAATCAATAAAGATAAGGCTACAATTATAATATTTGGGAACCAAAGTAGAAAATTACCAACATTCTGGATTAACAAAGACAAAATTGTGGTAGTAAAATAATATGACCACCTGGTGATAAGATTTTCACAAAATCATACATAGAAAGAGCATACTAAATTAGTGCAAACAAAGATGAATATGGCTACTAATGCATATAAAATCTTTAATGGTAAAATGGGCTGTGATACAGTCAGTGGGATCCTGAAAGTTCTTAATGCAAAAATCAAGACAGGTGCACTTTATGCCTTGGAAATTTGGGGATCTACTGAGTTAGAGAAGCTTGAAATAATTTTCAATAAATTGTATACATATATCTGAATGGTACCATAAGTTATACCTGAAGCTATACTCAGGTTAGAACTGGGCCAATGCTATTTCTCCACTTTGGTCCTGGAAAGACAGCTATAATTTATAATGAGGCTGTTCCTCTTGCAGGACTTTCGCCTCCCAGGAAGATGTCTATAAGAAGAAATAAGATATTCCTCAATGGAATTTGATTTTCCAACTATTCTGATAATTAAAACATTTATTTTCCATTATGTATCAGGGCATCTACTATGGGATATTTACCTCAGACCCTGGGATGAAATTGCCAACATGGGAAAAACAGACTTAGTGTAGAGATATAGATCAAATCAAAACTTTTGATCATCTGGCAGAACTACAACTATTTCGATGGTAAAAGCAAATCAAAATTATACATGGATTGGAACTTTTTCTGGTTAAAATCACAAATCCAAAAGCTAGAAGATTACTGACTAGATATAGGCTAGAAATTTATTCAGCCCAATACAGGGCACCCAGATCTATGGGGATTCCTGTATTTTACAGGGATTTTGAGCCATCTACAGGGAAATCCTTTTCATAGACTTGCATTGGTTATACAGGAAAACAGAGGAATTAGGCTTCCATAGAAAATAATGTAATCTACTGGAAAACAGAAGAAAATTGCCCTGGAGTTAGAGGAAAAATATAAAATCAGTCTGGGAGCACTCCTATACACTTTAGACAGAAGAGACCAGAAATTATTTCTCCATATTGTATGCAAGAATAGTCTAGAAGATGACCTTTAACATATTCTCCTGGCATGCCCACTATTTAGCCCTATATAGTAAGTAAGCTATATACTAATAGCCCACAAAGAACTAAATGGTTGGATATCATCATCAGTGGCCTTGGCCTCCCTCCAGAGCAAATAGTGAGTTTTTTTTTTCAGTTCAAGTAACAAACACATCTTGGACAAGCTGATGAGATTTTAAATGCAATACACTTATAAGAAGGATGGATGGATGGTCTTACTTTCTCTTAATGAGAGGATAACTCTCCCCAAAGGCAAACATGGAAATTATTTTAACAAAACCCATGCACAAGCTGCATAAGATATAAGGGAATAACACGCATTTTTAGATTGTCACAATGACTGTAAACAATGAAATCAGTATTGTTTTGTATTTTTGTCTATTGTAATGGCTTTTAGCCAATCAATAAAAACTTTGGGCCCGATTCTATAAGCACGCCTACGCATGTCACAAGTTGTGACATGAGAGGGGTGCAGTTGCACTAAGAACCCTGTGCTTGATTCTTTAAGGGGCAGGGTCCTCACAGCTAAGTCCTGTATCTTGCAACATGCACAAAAGTATGCCAAATGTAGGGAGTGCCTGAGGTGCATGTCCCAAGCCAAAAGCAATGTTCTGTAGGGTGCAAGTGCCCCTCCATCACCAAGCCTGAGAAGCCCTGCAGGGCTATCAGATCCGCCCTGCCCCCAGTCCACCACGGTGTAAACAGTAAAGCCTATCTGGGTTATCAGACCCCTGTTCTGATCCCTATAATGTAGTACCACTAGCCCCACAGGGCAGATCGCACCCCTCGCCCAAGCCCCAAAGCCAGCCACCCACACATGACTGTTTCCTGTTATTACTGTAATAAGACACACACCCTGCTTCATAATCCCTGGTAGTCTAGTGGCCACCCATCCAGCATTGCCAGACCACGCCGCACCCCTCTAGACCCATCCCCAGCCTACAACTGGCACAGTCCACTGACTGAGCTCTGTATGAGCACGTACTGTATATACACGTACAATGAATGAATGTACTGTTATTCATTCATTGAAAGTGTACATACAGTATGCACTCAGATGGGGCTCAGTCATTGGCTGGCTGTGGTGGTGGTCGGGGGTGCAAAGTGGTCTGGCAATGTGGGGTGGTGGTGGTGGTGGGGGGCCACTAGCCTACCAGAGATTATGGATTACAGTGTAGAATATGGTTACAGTAATTACAGGACAGCGCCATGTGTGGGCAGCTGGCACCAGGGCTTGGGGGGGGTGTGATCTGCCCAGCAGGGCCAGTGGTAATACATTATTCTGTAGGGATTAGGACAAGGGTCTGGTAGCCTACAGGGGCTTTACATAGCACAGTATTGTGGAACTCGGGGAGGGGGTCCTATAGCCATGGGGGCACCTGCTCTAGGTGTGTGTGGGTGGGTGCTTGTAGCCCTACAGGGCTGTCTGGTGTGGCAGGGATGGAGCTAGGGGGTGGCACAGGCTGATGGATAAGGGCTGTTGGCTCACATCCCTGGTGGACACACGTTACACCAGCTATTTGCTGGTGTAACTTTGCATTGATGAATGTCCACCAGGGGGGTCTTGCAGAATTACAACATTAGAAACTTTGTTGCTGCCCTTCCTGAATAGGGCACAAAGGCTGCCATAAACCCCTAGTGCCATGTCACAGGGGGTTTAGGGCGTAACTGTGGGCGTTATGTCCACTTTGGTGCAAGCAGCCAGTGGCATGTCGCAGTCTGCTTTGCAGAATATTAAATGTCGCAACTGCTGGCATAACTTGCTACTTGCACCATTTTTATTGGCACTGGTCAATTTACACCAGGAATATCTCTTTGATAATTGGGCCTTTTGACTTTAGTGGTAAAAGTGGAGGTTGATGAGATTCATACCTACTTCTTCAGGTCTCCAGGATTGTAGTTCAGTGCCTTTAGCCTCTAAGCTTTACTTCTTGCATACGTACGGCTTGCTTGTACTTCAATATAAATCTGCATACATCTGTACACATATGGCATGCTTATAGTCACTGATATATGTTTTAGTTTTCTTGCCCCCCCCATCTCAGCTGCACAGCTGAACCATAGCACAAATACCAATGTTAACACATGTGGTTCTTCCCACCCCAAATACAAACACTTACCCACAAAACTACTTAATTAGTTCTGGCTGGCTTATACTCCTACTATTTTCTCTCCATAGTTTTGAATACATCCACACAAACAGACTTTAAGGGGCAAACATAAAATTAGCAATAACTCATCACCAATCCACATGGCCAGTCCCTTCCACACACATGTAGAGGGTCAGTTCAACATGTTTTCTAGGGTTCTAGTCCAGTTTGGATGTGGCATGGTTTGGCATGGTATAGTTCGAGTTTGGTTCAGTTCTATTTGATAAGTAGAAGTTTGGGTTCGAGTTCAGTTCAGTTCAACTTTTTTTTGTGTAATTTCACAGTTCGAGTGCTAGTTTGAGTTAGATGTCTTCTTACTACCTCCACATGAGTTCTCATCTCACACTGTCTGGGTTCGAGTTCGGTTCAGGTTCATCTTTTTTTTTTCTTAGGGTTCAAGTTCAGTTCAGATTGGGTGAAAATCTAAAAGTTCGAGTTTGGTTTGGGTTGAGTCATGAATCAACCCTCTCTATACCCACATACACACACATTGAAGTAGGTGCAGCAACACTGTTACAGACCACCTACTAAGTATAGATATGTTGAGAGTCTCTTACCTGAGCACTAGGGAGCCAGAGGCCAAGTCTTTAAAATCTCCCAGCCGTGAAGCGCATATGTGAGTTGAAAGGTTCTATTTTTAACCTTGTTCAAAATGGCCACCTAGGGCTGAATGAGAGATGATGACCATGAGCCAGAATGTTGGGGCGTAACTGCTTGAAATGAATGGAGTTATTTTTTAGTACTATTTTATGCATTACTATGATGAGTTGGAGAATAATGAAGGCCAATGTTCTACTAACAAGGCCCTTTTTAGTTGAGCGGTGGTCTTCATTAATCTCCAACTCTCCATCAATAATGTATAAAATAGTAATAAAAAAATACCCCAATTCATTTCAATGGGGTGCTCTCCTGCACTCTCCCTTGCCCTATATCATAATGTACTTGAGCATGGGGATGTGGAGATCAGCTTCACAGGGTGGGGGGGGGGACATAAGCCTGACTATAGTGGGCTCCAATAGTCTGTGCATACCATACCACTCAAATGTCCTGATTGCAAGGAACAACCCTCATTTTACCCCTGAAAACTGCTCAGCCCCTCATCCATACCTCATGGAAAACATGCTGCTCACACAGAGGATGTTCTGTAAATTTAATCTTTATGGCAGAGGCACCATTTCAGATTTCAGCAGGGGGGAGCCAATAACCAGTTGAGGCCAGGTGCTGGTCAGCCCCTAGACGGTAAGTTCTTGAATGTCTGTAACATCTCTAAAAGGTAAAATATATTTATTGTGACTGAAAACTGGTATGCAAATCAAGAACAATTCAAATGTATAAGATTTATCTGTCTATACAGAGCAGTGCATCAGATTTGGGCTTAAACCCACCCAGTTACTAACCAATTTTTTTCCTGGCTGAAGTTCTGCCACCCCCCCAAAAAAAAGTTGTTCCTATTTCTCTCCCTGACTCCATTCCATTCAATACCTATATCATATGGGTTGTGAAGCAGCCCAAAGGCACAGAAACATAAAATACACATCAATATTTCAGTCCTTACTCCTTCCCCAATCCCCCTATAAAAAAAATATTTACTTTTACTTACCAAGCCATCTGGCCAGAACCTGTGGCCTGGCCCAGTGTGCCACCACCCCAGTTTTTAGTCCGCTCCTCCTTTGTCCTGCCAGAAGCTGGATGCTAGGACCAACCATCCCAGATCTCCACCATGGTCCACGGCCAAGTCATCTCACTGACCAAACTCACCCAACCTGTGTTGCTTGCTTCTTGCTTGGCTGCTGCCATGACTGCTGTCACACTGCACTGATCAAGGCCTGTGAAGGTCATCCACACCACTGTCACCACTGCTGCTAGGGCTAGCTTGCTGCCATGGGGGGCCAGTGCTGATTTGTTTTTGTTTTTTTGTTAGGCAAGCCTAGTAGGGTAAGCAGTTAGCCTAGTCATCGAATTAGCTTCTAGCTCACCTCCTGCCTCTTCAGCCATCAAGGGAGATAAGAGTAGACCAACACAAATATGCTGCCACAACACTGCTATTGAGAACTCAGAGCTCACTGACTCCTCCAAGCTGTAGCGTGCAGCCTGTCTACTCTGTGGTGGAAAAGACAGTGTCGCACTCATGTGACTCACATGCTCTTGCTTGGTTGGAGCTCCTCCATGTCACGAATGCTGGTGCAGCCACTAATAGGTGGAGAGAGTGGACAACAAAATACAGACATAGTAAAAAGTATACCTGCAGCATGAGTGCACACAGGCCAGGGGGGCAGTTATTGTGCAAAAGATGAAATCACAATTTAATGCCAGTATTGCCACACCATAAGAACAATCTAGGCACAAATGCAAGGAATTGGCAACTGCCCCCCCTCTGCCCCACCTAAATGGCACTAGAGATGTTGCAAAATTAAATTTGACCAGCAAAATTGTTAATTTCTGCCATTCCGTGAAATTTTTGTCAGGTGGAAAGTTGTGAAATTTCACCTGCGGAACGTAGAATTTTGGTGCAAGATTCATAATTTAACCCAAAATGGCAACATTTCACCCACATTTTGCCACTTCACAGGCAAAATTTTGGATTTCACCAGCAGAATTTCACATTTTGCACCTGTGACATATTTTGCAAAGTTTTGAGAAAATATTTCACGTAATGAAATTTCCTAATTTAGCACATATCTAAATGGTACCCCTGCTTTATGATACACCTTCATTCTCAGGTGCTAATATTGGTACAAGTAAACACAATGGTTTCCATTGTGTTCTGGGGTACTGTATCTCCATGTTTCAGGATGTGTCCTGATCATTGTGAGGGTTAGTGTCCCTCATTGTCCTTCATTTTTAGTGTGCATGACCCTCATTTCGGTGACAAAATGTGAGGTATGGTGCAAGCTTCCAAGATCCTATTCAGCACAAAGAGTGCTGAGCATGACCATAGTGTATATGCTCCGTACAGAATGACAAAGGGAAAGTATGAAAGCCATAACAGTCATGGAGAGAAACATATGTAGCACTAAATATGCATAAGGGGATTTGCATAGCCCAAAACGAAAAGGTCAGGCTTCACACCAGAGGCCCCTCTTCGCAGACACGGAATGGAGTGTGTTGGCTGACTATGTCTTAAGCATTTAATGCAGTAAGAAAATGGTACTTTAAAAATTAATGGCAGTTTAATGACAAAAATCAAAAGCCATTAAACAATTTGCAAAAGGATCAGAATTAATGAGTTTACCTAATTTTGAATAGGAAATCAATGAAAAAGATATTTTAATGGCTGTAATCACTAGCAGTAGTATGAGATATTAGAAACTGATGTATTTTTTTAGATGAAATTTTCACCAGCTTAGTTGCTGCATGCATAGCAAGCATGCAACATGTGAACCTGATGTGATTTTTATATAATGTTCACACCAGCTTAACTGCTGCACTCATGTTAAGCATGCAACATGTGAGCCTGATGTGAATTTTGGAAGATGTTTGCAGCAGCTGACCTGCTGCACACATGTCTAGCTTGCAGCATACAAACCTGATGTGCTTTTTAGATCCAGTTCACTTAGGTTCACTAACCACATGCAAACATTGCAAAATTAAGCATGTGGCATGCATTTTCCATGTATGCAGTACACTTTTCTGTAAGGGATAGGCCGAACTAGAGAGAGCAGGGCCTAGTGGGCAGCCTGAGGGTAGAAGTAAGGAACAAACAAAAGTGGATTTTATTTTCAGCCCACAGCCTGAGAGTGGTATAGGAGTCCTGAATGTTACTTTGGGAAGCACTGAGTCTTACTAATAGTGAAAGTAACTAAAAACTGTCCTTTCACTTTTAGCACATGCACCTCAGACTCAGTAGTGTACTTTCAGCAGTGGTGTCCAGGACTCCCATTAAAGTAATGAACAATGCAGTCTTGGATATAGTCTGTGCAACTTTTAGCCTTCCTCTTCCTTGGTGGTCAGGCAAAGAGAGAAATTAGCAAAGAATGTGTTTATTTTAAAACAGAACAACCATTAATATCATTTGATCATTTCCGAAAATAAATTTTGTCATGGTTTATAACGCTTAAAATTATACGTCAAAGGCTTACTCTTTTGAACTTTTAGGCTTTGAGACTATTTTTTCAATGAAATCATGGAGTCTGATCAACATGTATAGAGCATAGCTATACAGGTGGCAATATATGTCTATACCTTTTTATTAATCGTGCTCCCCTTCAACAGTCCCCCCAGTGCCATCACCCAGCTTCTATTGCACTTGTCCCACCTTAGTTCCTTAGTTCTCTATAGTTTATACCTCATGTTGGGGTCATCTGGGTTGCACATTCCCCTTTGGAGATACAGATCAGGTAGAGGGGATTCCTAACTCACTGGCATGGGGCCTGCAGGAGGCCAGTTTCATAATGCCATCTGGGGGGTTCCCTTGTTCTCTTCATTCCTTTCAGGACATCTTCAGTGAGTGTACACACATGCAAACGCATTTAGCATAAGAGTAGGTGATTTCTCCATTCCTCGAGTAGAGCTGCCTAAGGCTTTACCTTCAGTCACACAGGTGGTGATCCCATGGTGGCAATTGTCTACCTAACTGAGGGAGAAGGGTACCCCTGTAATTATTGATCTTCCTCCCCCTGTCAGGCCCCCACTGACTTTGTCTGTTTTCCAAACTTGGCTACCAAAGTGGTAAGGGGTTGACATATCACTGCACTGAAGTGCTGGCTTTGTCTATACATGTTGATATACAGTAATATGTTCTTGAAAATAACAGCATTGGCATGAAGGGCTGAGGCATCATGCCTTACCTCCCACCACACCAGCGACCCATGTTTGTGAGTGGACACAGGTTGCTGGGTTTCGGCTGGGGGGAGGGAGGGAGGGAGAGGACAGAGCATCCAGAGGATGTTTCTCCTGTCCTGTGGAGGGTGTTTTGACAGTCCTGCTGCATGACTACCCCCAGGTTGAGGTCTGAGGGTAGGATGAGTCGGGGATGCCAAAAGGAGGGAAGGAAGAAAATGGAGGAAAAACCTCCTGGGCAGCAGGATGAGTGACCGACCCTCCACAGGCCCTGCACCAGTGACCAGGCACAACTACAGTCCTTGGGCTGAGGATGATGGTGCAGGTAAGCCCATGGGGAGCTGGGTGGCAGGGCTGGGGGGGGGTCAGTCAAGAAGGGGAACACCAGGGAGAGAGTAGGGAATAAAATACAATATGAAAAAAAAAGAAATACCAGGATTTGAAAAATCGTTTGAACCATATTATGTTTTCATTTAGTGATATATGGAAGAGTTAGCAACATAATGTATTGATTTATCACCTTACTGGTGCTGACTCCAAGCTTATTGCTTACAAAGAACTATGTTTCTAGCTCTAATAAATCCAACATTATCCCATTTTAAAGAAATTATCTTTTGAAAGTTCTAACTTTATATATTTATTTATTTATTCTAGGATTACAAGTACCTTTGAGCCAAGGCTCTTTTACAAAGGTTCCACGTCAAATTGGAGAACAATACAAACATAACAAAGTTTGAAATCAGCAATTCAGGCAGATTGAATACATACATTTGAGGGAGGTATGTACAGAACAGAACAGGAATTTGAATAAACAATGCATATCATGAGATTCAACAAAATCGCATGCAGTGGAATAAAGGCAAAAGAGGGAGGGATGGAAACAAGGTAGGCAGGATTCAAAGTGAAAGTTGAGAGATGGGGAGAATAGCAGAAACTGAAGAGCAGCTGAGGGCCTTGTCAGGTTTCAAGGAGTGTTAAAGCCGGGGGGGGAGGGGGCAGGACAAGGGCGTGAAGGAGGGGAGAGGCAAGTGAAAGTGGGGATAGTGGATTACGAGTGACAGTCACAGGAGCTGGCAGCAGAGAGGTGGAGTTGAAGGAAGGTTTTGAACTGGCCAAGACATTGCAGTGAGGTGATGTCTGTTGATTCCATTAAACCAGTAGGGTGCCCGGTGAGAAAAAGGATCTTTGTCCTTGAGAGGTGTAGCACTGGGGAATGTGCAGAATTTGTTTTTCAGAGGACCTGATGGGACAGGGGATGCGAGCAGCAAGTAGGAGGGCTTGGACTCCTAGAGGAGCAAGGGCTAATGTGATCTTCTTGGCCATACGGCAGGTATGGTACTTAATATGGTTAGATAGTTGGAGCCAGCCCATTTGGGCATAGAGTGCACACATGTGAGTGAGATGGTGGAATCCTGTGATAAGACGACAGGCTTTGTTAAGGGCCAAGGATAGGCGCCTAAAGGCTGTGTCAGACGTAGAGCCATAGATAACCAGAACATAATCAATTAGTGATACCACAGAGCTCTGCACAGCTATCCTTAAGGCTATCCTTAAGGCATCTAACTTTGAAATCATTAGGGCTAGAAACCTTTTTTTTTTTTGTTTACATGAAAGCCTTATATCAGGTCATTATGAATCGTATGTGTTTTTTCACTAGGGAGTCTCTAAATCTGCTGAATGGAATTGGATTCTGACATGATTTCCAGATTTACAATTTCTGGAATTGCTGTCTGAAAACAATAATTCCTGAACTGAGTCCTAAAGCCTATTTTAACATGCTGTGGGAATTTAGAATTTAGGATTACAAATCTGATTCCAGTTCTGAGGTCCATTTAGGATTTAATTGATACTGAATTAGTATTTGGAAGTCCCCAAGTTCCTAAATCCAAGAATAGGATTAGAATCAGGCAATTTAAAATATCTCTATTTGGTACTGTCCATACGTATTGTCACTACTTCAAACTGCTTTTTGAGAATCTTATTGATACATGATGTTGGCTGCAATACAACCAAAACAATAGAAAACACTTTTTATCAGTACTACTTTTATTCTGTATCAACAGACTACATCAATACTATTTTTTGAACTGATACAAAAAATTGACGGTTTAAAAAAAAAGTTATACACTTTTCTTGAATTTGACTTTTTCTGAATACTGATAGTATTACAGTAATAGTACTAGTTTGCAACTTAATTTTGATGTATCTTCTGCTCTCCATTGTGTTGGGAACATTTCACTCTCCCCTGTAGCAACCCCTACTCTTTCTTGCTTTCATGGTCTTTGCCTACAAAAGCATTGGATGATAACAAAGATTTAGCAAATACTCTTACATACAAATATATATTTATGCTCCTTCCTTCTGCTCCATTGGCACTGTCCTGGCCTCTTGGCCCCATCTACGCTTTCTCTTCCACCTACACCAGTCCTCCACCACCTCAGACTTCCTCATCTTAGATGGGGTGAGGGGAGCTGTCCAGGGTCCCCTTTAACAACACAGTTGCTGGAGGCGTGTAAACAGTTGGCACGTTGGTGCCAAGGAGTTCCAGCATTGCCTCACCCTGCATGCTGCAGTGTTTTTCTTGCTCTGTTCACCCCTTCCCCACAGAAATGCTGGGCTGGCTTTAGTGATGGGCACATGCACACAAGATGTGGTTACATCCTGTCATGCCAAGAGGTCACTCCTCACACCCTTTCTCATTCTCCACCTGTGCCTCCACCTGGTATCAGCCAGGTGGTGATTGCATGGTGCAAGAAGCAGTCCTCCCTCTCTGAGAGGTGAATGTCCTCTTGGATGCTCAACCTCCTCCCCCGGCTGGCCCCACAGCAACTCAGGCTCATTCCTGAATCTGGCTCACCAGCTTCCTGAGCGGTAGCACTACTGCTGTACTGATGGGCCTCTTACATATACTGTAGATATATTTCTGTTGCTACAGTAGGGCAGAAGTCAGTGTTGTGCACCTGGTGTCACATTCCAACAGAACTACCTTAGGGCACCTCTGTCACAAAACCTGAACTGTGGAAACATTCTGGCACAGACCTTTGCCCTGCTGGGGAAGGATTCCAGCACAGAACCTGACCTGAATGACAATTTCTCTGCAGAACCTGACTATGTGGAGGCATTTGTTCATACAACCTCACATTGAGGTACATTCTACTTCAAATTCTCAGTTTGAGACCTGCATTTAGAGATGTGCGAAGTCCGTGATTTCACTTGTTGAAATATTTCCCGAAATAGGTGCATTTCGCGAAATATTTTGCGGGTGCAAAATGCAGAATTTTGCCCACGAAATGTAAACTTTTGCCCACAAAATGCTGATCTTTGCTCTTGAACAGTGGCATTTCACCACTCATAGGTGAAATTACACCATTTGCAAGTGAAATTCCACATTTGTTAGGTGAAATTTCACATTTCACACCAAAGGAATATTTTGCAGAATGCACAAATTTCATGAATATTTTGAGGAGCGAAATTCCTGCTTTTGCCAGTACTTTGCCACTGAAATTAAATTTCTCTGCATCTCTACCTGCATTCCAGCACAGAACCTAGTTGGGAGGGGGACAGTGCAGCACACCTGACCTGGTGGGATTTTGGAACAGAAACTGACCTTCAAGTACATTCTGGCACATTCCCTTACCCAAGAAGCCACTCTGGCATGAATCATAACCTGTGAGTCAGGGATTCTGCACAATGCTGTATGTGGACCAGTGAGTGGGCATTCTTTAATGACTTTTATATTTTTTTGCTTTTCTGGATTGAGTGCATTGCAGTACTGGATAGGGTCTGATTTTCATTGATTTATCTCAGCATGTACAGTTCTATGGAGGGATTCCTTTGAAGTTGGATCATCAATGGGACTGTATTGAAAGACTCTTCAGCAGCAGGAGTCCCAACTTGAGAATCATCTATCTGGCATTGGTCTTCAGGAAGAGGAAGAAACACATTAGATCAAAACTATAGTATGTTATGGGGATCTATTTTAGCTAAAGTTTGAATTATTGTACTTAAAATTTGTAAATTAGCACATATGGATCAAGCAAACATTTTGAGGGCCTATTCACTGTATTTGCATAGAATGGTCATAGATTCCAAAGTGAAAAATAAACCCCAAAAAACATAGAAACTGATGGCAAAAGAGGGGTCCCATCAAGTATGCACTTACTATTCTACCTCACCCCATTGATCTATTGCACTGGTGGGTTGTCTCTCACTTTCCTGCTCCCCCAACCCTCAACTCTGTAATGCCCCCCCAAGGTCTGTGAGTCCCCTTGCCCTGTCCAAGTCATTTTAAATCCTTTTAGGGTACCAGCCCAACCACTTCCACTGGCATTTATTTCCATGGTTCCACTTCCTTTTCACTGAAGTAAAGCTTCCTTATGTTTCTCCTAAACCTGCCCCCCCCAGCAACCTCCAGTCATGCCCCTGTGTGACTGCATTGCTATTTCTTACAACAAGGCCATTGCTACTTACCCTTTTTACACCCCTAAGAAACATATATGTTTCTGTTGTGTACCTCTTCTATGCCTGGCCTCTAGTGAGTTCATATTTAGGACCACCACCCATTCCTCATAGGATCTGCCTTGCTGGCCCCGAATCATCTTAGTGACCCTTCTCTGTACTGTCTCCAAGAATTGGACTTGTTGTCCCTGAATCATCTTAGTGATCCTTCTCTTCACTGCATTCCAGTTAGTCTATGTCCTTTCTCATGTGAGGACTCCTCAAGCAAGCACTTTAATCCAGATGCGGTCTCACCAGGGATCTGTATAGGGGCAGTATCACCGTGCTTCTCCTACCATCAGAACCCCTCCCTATATGCCCCAGCATCCTGGCCTGGGGTCATAATGTCACAAGACATTACAGTGCAGCAATATACCTTGCTGCCAATACAGCATGGTATATTGCCAAATGATATTCTGGATGTCTTGCATGGGGTTCTACCCCCACACCCTCTCTAATGGTGGGGGCTGCACCCTCCACCTTAAATAACAAACTCTGGGGGGGGGGCTTAACACTTAAAATCTCACAAGATATGGAAAATGAAAAACTGTTCTGCATCTGGGACCGGGAAACAAAACCCGGTCTACAGATGCACTGCCTGCCTTGCTGCCTGTGGCTAATCCCGTCGAGCCATGACAGCTTCTCACCACCCCCTCATAACAGCAGAGGTCTTATCCTCTTCCTGGGAACAGTGAGAGGGTGCACTCCCGTGCATACATCCTTTCGCAGATTTGCAACCTCTTGCTGTTTCCGACCGTACTGTTCATTTTGCGTGATATTGCCGTACACAATAGAGCGTGCAACATCCTGACCTAGTAGACAGCATCCTTAACATCTTTTTATATGAACTGTTATATTGACTTGTTTGTTTGAGGGAATCACTGACTTAATCTCCAGCTCCAACTCCTCTGTTGTAGTAGTCAGACCTATCCCTCCCATGCAGTATTCCGTGAGTGGGACCATCTCCCTAATTGCATTACTTTGCACTTTATGGAGTTAAATCTCAACTGTTAGATCTTAGACCATCTCTCCAGATTCTGTAGGTCAATCTGGAGCACTGCACCCTTGCTTCTGGTCTACCCTGCCATATAGCTTTGTCTCATCAGCAAAGAAACACAACTTGGCCCAGGTACTTTCCCCTACTATATGTCACTGATGAACATATTGAAAAGGACAGGTCCCAGGACTGATTTCAGTGGTAACCAGCTCATGCCCTCCCTGTCCTCAGACTTGGCCCCCTGCACAGCTGCCATCTACTTTCACTCACACCCCCAAGTCAGTTCCCTACCCACGTGACTAAACCCTACTCCACTCCAAAGTTCGCAAACTATTTCAACGGTTTGCAGTGTGATACAGAATCAAAGGACTTGCTGAAGATAAAGTAGAGCAAATTTCCCACCTGTCCTCTGTATACTACTTTATTGAACCAATCAGAAGCAATATCTGGTTGGTGTGATATTATCTCCCTAACAAAACCAGTTCTGCCTGCTGCCCCTCTTGTTCCTCTTGTACTTAGTGAAGACCCTTCCTTTTGCTTTAACAGCCATTCTTACTACCTTTGAAAACCAGATTGGTCTTGTGTGCACGTTTCTTTGGGGGACCTTCTATACACAAGGTTTTATAGCCTCCAAAAGTGTCCCCTTTATCCTACCTCACTGTTCATCTATCAGGTTGTGCATTGGAGAAAGAGTAAGGTGAGGTGCTTCAGGCAGTTCCAGGTTTACAGTTGCCTTGGTGATGCAGCTGGTTGTGCAACTAGAATGGTATTCTGGGTTAGCCTGGGATCAAATTCTTATGAACATATGAAACCGTCAGCAGAAAAAGGTAATTTGACCTATCGAGTCTGCTCGATTTTGCAGCTAGTACCCCTAATATGCAGCTGCCCCTACCACTCTACCCCACTCCCATGACCCTTCCTTTTGCCCTATCCCAGCCCCTCTTGAAGCATCTTACTGTTTTACAGTCCACCACCTCTGCCAGTAGTGTGTTCCACTCTGCTACTACCCTTTCTGTAAAGAAATGCCTCCTCATTTCTCTCCTAAACCTTCCACCCTCTAATCTCATGTCATGACTCTGATTGTCTCTCCCCAACCTCCCCTTGAACAATACCTCCATTCCTGTCCTGTTTATTCCTCTCATGTACCTAAAGGTTTCAATCAGTTACCCCCCCACCGACAGCAACATTTCACCAGCGAGGTCCCCCACAGCAACTACAGCACCAAGCCATGGTGGAAGACCCACTGGAACCCGACACTGTCTGTCGGGGGTCATGCACCCCCCCAATCAGCTCCGACTGGAGTTGAGAATCCTGCGGGGTTCATGGGGCGAAGCCCCCCGAAGAAAAAAAGAGAACAAAGTGTGAACTGGCAGCCAACAGCAGAATGCGATTGACCTGCCGGTGTCGCTGATGGGGCGTTCGACAAAATTTTTGTCGGACTCCCGTCATGGATCTGGTTTCAATCATAACCCATATTCTTTGCTGACACTATTACAGTATTTCTTTCTCACTTCTTTTTGTTTGGGTTCCATATACATATATGCACACTGCATGCTTGCAAATGAAAAATGTAATTACCTGTTCTGCACTAGGTTGTGCATTTGAGAAAGAGGAAGGTGCTTCTGGGAGTCCTAGGTTTCCAGCTGCCTTTTGTAGTGGCTGGTAGCACAACTGGAATGGCATTCTATGCAGTCTGAGTTCAAATCCCAGCTAAGGTGCTTATTTCTTTCTCTCTTCTGTTTGTTTGGGTTCCAAATATATTCATACCACACTCTCATAAATAGAAAATGTTCTTCAACCCCCAGGATCTGGTCAACACTCTCCAATCTATTTATAACCAGTTCGTATATCTAGCCAAAATCTGCCTTTTGAGGTTGAGAACCACTGTCTTCGAGGAGGACCAGTGTTCCTCACTGTCAGTACAAACCACACACTATTGTGGTCACTGGACATCAAAGGTTTCCTGACTGACAACCACCACCATGTCCATACTGGTGAACACTAAGCTGAGAGTGGAGTTCTGCTGTGTGGAATCAATGACCAGCTACACCAGTAAGCAGTCCTGCAATGTATCTGTCACTGCTTCTTTGCATCTTTGATATATTCACAATAATTCACAACTGTCATTTAGTTATTTTTGTTTGTTACAGTTATGGCAAACATATGTTTTTATTAATGTACTGGGAGTTGGAATGAGCAGTTATCAGTGATAAAATAAGGATGTCCCTCGTAATATAAAACAGTTTAGGTTTGCTTCCTGGCATTGGGGCATACAGCCCCCCTTCCCCCATTCATGCTAAATGTAATTCCTTTGGCATCTTTAAATAACTTACGTACTTCAATGAAAATGTGTTTCTGGCCCAACAAGAAAAGCATATAATCCTATATACTGTTTTACTCTTAAAAAATCTGTTCTACGTATTAATGTTTTCTTTTACTTTTAAATGATTCACTCCCCACCCCCCATGTTACTGGTTAACTTTCTTTAGTTTTGAAAATATTCTTCTAGCCTCAACATTTAGTTTATATTTCAGCTTTAATTCTCTGAGTAACAATCTATTCACAGTAGAGAAATCATTGAAATTTTACGTAGATCTATCATACCTCAGTGATCATGTTATGTATGTTATTACACTTCAGGTATATTGAGGGATTACTCCATAGTACTGAAATAAAAAGTTTATTAGTTATTACTACAGCATGTGCTAACCACAGCAATTCAAGCAATGTTTTTCATTAGGCACAGTTTAGCAGTTTTATTTTCAGGGAAAGTGGGATGCCACTTTAAAGAATATCCTTCATAAAATCCCCAGTTGTTAAAGAGTCTACTGTAAGGGTTCCATGAGTTTGGGGTCTTGGAGTGATCAAACTATAAAGTAATGGTATTGTATGATAAATTACAGACTGTACATATATACATACATAGCTGCCAGCAGATTAGGCCTAATGGTCTATTTTTTCTGCCCAACCCAGCTCACTGGAAGTGTACAATAACTGCTCTAGCTCTCCCCCATTGTTTTCCTCCTCCCAACCACTTCTCCTCCCTGTAAACCTCTGGTGATCACCATTCCATCACCCTGTGCTGTGCCCCATGCCTGTCCCAGCCCTTCTTGAAACCTCCCACAGTTCCCAATTTTACCAGATCATCTGGCAGAGCATTCCAGGGTGCCCCCACCCTTTCTGTGAAATAATGCCCCCTCACTGCCCCTCTGTACCACCCCACCCTGCTAACTTTAGACTATGGCCTCTCATAGTCCCCTCCTCCCTCAACTTGAGTAGACTCCCTTGTTCCCTCTGTAGAACCCCTTCAGGTATTTGAAGGTCTCTATCATATCCCCCCTATCCCTTCTGTCCTACATAGAGTATATGTTCAGCTCTCCAAGTCTGTCTTTATATGACAACCCTTCCAGACCTCTAATCAGTCTCATCACCCTTCCCTGGACTCTCTCCAGCAGTAAGATGTCCATTATTAGGTGGGGGCACCAGAACTGCCCACAGTACTCCAGATGCAGCTTCACCAGTGAGGTGTACAGGAGAAGTATAACCTCCTTTCTCCTGGATGTTATCCCCCTGGTTATACACCCCAGCATTTTGTTTGCCTTTGTGATGCTCTCCTAAACTGCTCCAAGTGGTTCCCTCTAGCATCAGTCATTATCACCAGATCCTTCGCCATCGTCACTACAGTCAGCTGTACCCACCAAAGTGGTAGGTATACCCAAGATTCCTGACACGTAGGTGCAGAATGTTACATTTGTGTGCATTAAACCCCAACTGCCACATGTGAGTCCAGTTTTCCAGCTTCTCTAGGTCATCCTGTAGTGCGCTCCTACTCTCCTCGCTATCTACCACCACCACCCCTAATTTAGTATCATCAGCGAACAAACTCATTTTACTACCAACCCCCTACCCAATGTCCACAAGGAACACATTAAAAAGTATAGGGCCCAAAACTAAACCTTGTAGGACCCCACTGATGACTCTCCTACATGTCAAATTATATGGTATAACTTGGGGACTGGTATATATTAACATCCTTGGGGACTGGTATATTTTAGGATCCTTTTGTATTGGATGACCATAATTTCATAATGGAAATTCTTTCATTTTTGTTATATCAGATAGAGTTGTTAAAGACATTTGTCAGTTTCCTTAAAAAATGCCTGGTATGTATGCATACTGGAATCATGGAGAACAAAGAGACATTAGGCAATTCTCGTGGAGGGTAGGAAGAATAGGCTGTCGGTTAACTAGGATCTGCAGCTTATCCAATAGGTAGGGAAATGAGCAGACTGGGTGGGCCAAGAGGTCCTTATCTGCTGTCAAAGTCTATGTTTCTATGATTCTATATAACCTATCATAGGACTTAAATTTTTAGCATGTTACCACAGCCCCATGAACATCAAGTAGAGGAGTCTGGTATTTGCATAAACTATGTCATTTAAGTCTGTTGTTATTAATATTCATACATATTTGATATCTCTGTTTGCCCATTTGAGTTTCAATGAAATATCGGAGATAGGGAAGCAGAATTTATTTAGTGATGATCCTTATTTTCTCCAATTAACTATATGCTTAGAGCATGTGGTAAGCTCCATTATTATACTGTGAAGGGTTTTTACTTATATTTCTGTCTTCTTAAAGGAGACTGCAAACAATACTTTTGTCCCTGTTGCTTGCATCTATGATACATTATATTTTCTCCTTGCTTCTTATAAGTTCTGCAAGCTGCTTGAAATTGGCAGACTAGCTTAAATAGTAGCTGAGGTAAGGTTGCTGATGGCATGTTTTCCAAGTTTCGTATTATTTTTGGAATAAGAAAAATGGGAAAGTCCTGAGACTGATGGGATGGTTTTATGTACAGCTGGAGTAGTTGAATAGCAATGAGAGATATTCTGAAGAATTGTCTCTCAAATGAGGCTATTGGGGTTGCATGTACCCACCACTACCATTATGTGTAGACATACTGTAGAGATCTTGTGATTAAACAGGAAATTTCTTACTCAAGAAAAACACGTAAAGTAAATAGGGGATTCGTGATGGGAGAGTGTAGAATATGGGAAACATTTGCATGAGTGCATAGTGACCTCCAGTAATATCACGAGTGGTGGAGAGTAGAACAGCCACGAGTGATATTACCAGAGGTCACTCTGCACAAGTGCAAATATTTCTCGTGTTCCACACTCACCCATCATGTATTTAATTTATACAATAGGGCCCCAAATAATCCACTGCAATGATGTCACCACAGTGGTTTATTTCACATCACTGTGGTTTATTTCGGTCACCACAGTGGTGTATTTCACTGCAGTGAGAATAATCCACTGAAGTGAGAATACATGTTTTTATTCAATTAGTTATTTGCTCACCCCTATTGTATAAATATAAAATAAAGGACATCAGGAACTTGATTAACTATATGCTATGTGAAAAGTGATTTAATGCATTAGTGTTTAGGAGTAAGGTGAAATTAAAAAAGTGAGGCCACCAATAGGTTATGATGGCCACACATTAAGGCCACCAGAATTTGAGGTTTGAGAACCACTGCTCTGAAACATTATTGTGAAAACATCTGAAGAGGACAGTAACCTAGTAAAATATGAAACTCAGCAGGGACAGCCAGTTCAGATTTCTATAAAGTGGGAACAGAAATCACATGCCAAGATAACAATTGGTAAGGATTTTGTAGATAAAATCCTATACATACAAAATAGTAGAGGAGGCAGTCAGGAACACAATGTTTCTGTAGTCAAGAACAGACCTGAAATGTCCATGGCTGTCATTTATTTTACTGTTGGAAAAAGTCATTTGTAGACAGTTATATGGTCTCTGGATCATTAAGCTTTAATAATTTACATGGACACCACTCTAAACTGTTGAAAAATGGCCTACATTTCTTCTTTAATTGCTGACAGTAAGTCTAGCTCTTAGGAGCTCTTTTCATTTATAGAGTCTAACTGTGCTGAAGTCAACACATCACTTGATGTGATCCATCAGTATTTTGACTCAGCTGTCAACAGCCTTTTTTCAGTGGCATTTGTCACAATGATAATTTGAAAACATTTCAGAAGCCTACTTACCCTTTCTTTTCTTTCCCTCAACTCTGTAAAGGATGTTTTAAACATTAATTACATCTTTGGGTTCTTAAATGGCTGTCTTCAATCCCCTTTCCTTTCCTCCCTGGAGCTCTGTCCTGGATCCAGCACCCAGGGATCCCAGCAGAATTTTGGCACTACTGCTGAAAGCAGCGATGAACAGCTGCCGCACAAACTCCTCAGCTTGACTCTGCCCTCCTCTCTGGAGCTCTGTCCCAGATCCAGCACTCAGGGATCCCAGCAGAATTTCAGCACTACCGCGGAAAGTGGTGATCAATGGCCA
This sequence comes from Neoceratodus forsteri, assembly GCA_016271365.2. Classification (NCBI taxonomy): domain Eukaryota; kingdom Metazoa; phylum Chordata; order Ceratodontiformes; family Ceratodontidae; genus Neoceratodus; species Neoceratodus forsteri. Next base: position 1,323,610,543 of record CM028132.1, read on the forward strand.
CCGCGCCGACCCTTCAGCTTGACTCTACCTACCTCCCTGGAGCTCTGTCCCGGATCTAGCACTCAGGTATGACTGCCGAACTCTCTGGGAGCTCCATACTTAGTGGCTATATTCTGATTGGTGCGGAGCTGCTGTCAGTGGCCCATGATTGGACAGGACAGCTTTTTGCACCTCAACCATTGGTGCACTCATGGACTGCTACATAGATTGCCTTTCTCTGCCTCCTGTAGTACTTCTGCTACTCTGTTTTTTTGTTATATGCTCTGAAATGTTTTTTATAGCTGCATTTTGTTATTCCTGAGCTGCTATTACCTTGTGCTTGTGTATATTTGAATTGTATTAGTTAACTGCTAGCCTCACTCCGAACTATATTGATTACTGCTCCTAATCTCCTGCACCTTGAATCCTGTAATCTGATTTTGATCCTGTTTTCTCTCGCTCTCTCTCTCTCTCTCTCTGTCTCCCTCAAGCACCCCCTGCATATGCACCGAATTTCTTCCGAAACCCCACTACAGCCTGAACAGCTGTAATCCAGATCTTCCCCCCACCAGTAAATGCATAACTCTCCCTATTTCTTTACACTCACACTCTGTCTAGACCTTAGCTTTCCCTCAGCACTCACCACCTCTCCCCTCCCCTTCCCCATCTTTATCTTCATTTCTGCATGCTCTTAATTGCACCTTTCAGCTTCCTTTGTCTTTTCCAGCCCACCCTCAGCCACTCTACCTCTTACATATTTATTTTTTCCAGCACCCCTGCCCCCCTCTGATGGTCTGCTGCCAGCCTCCCACCCATATTTGCTTGCATTTATTTAACCTACCTCTTCTTTACTGGCCCCATTAAGGATCCCAGTGGAATTTCGGCACTACTGCCGAAAGCAGCGATCAACAGCTCTCGCATCGATTCCTCTGCTCGACTCTGCCTACCTCTCTGGAGCTCTGTCCCAGATCCAGCACTCAGGATTGACTGCCTAACTCTCTGGGAGCTCCATACTTAGCGGCTACATTCCGATTGGTGCAGCACTGCTGCCAGTAGCCCGTGATTGGACAGGACAGCTTTTTGCACCTCAGCTATTGGTGCGCTCATGGACTGCTACATAGACTGCCTTTCTCTGCCTCCCGTAGTACTCCTGTTACTCGGGTTTTTTCTCCCACCCCACCACCCCCTCCCAGGCCTCCATTACATACACTGTCACCCCTCCCACCTTGGACTGTCTCACCTATCTGTTTCTGTACACTCAGCTTTATCCAGTCCTTCTTGTCTGAGCAGATCACCTAACCTGCTGATATTTTTAACAGTGCCCACTCTCAGCCAAACAATATTTCCTTTCTGTAACCAAATCATGGCTGGCTTAAACCTGCATCCCAAACTGCTAGTAGTGGTGATGTTAGTGTTGCACTACCCCATTTCCCCTGAGGTCAACTCCTCTCAATCTACCTACCAGCCAACACCACCCCCGCCTTGCATTATGCACAGGGTATGACCACGGGGGCCCAACACAATGATATCATGGCCCACTGCACCCCTATCTGGCACCTAAGTTACCTTCTGAAGCTACAAGCTATCAGTCTTCCAGTGAACCTACAAGTATTTGCAGTTCTCTGCAACAAGACAGGACAACCCCAGAACCATAGCACCAAGGTGCTCAGACACCTAACAAACAAGCAAGTTTACAAAGTGATTAAAACCTCTCTCCTGAGACTTCTTTGAATGCTACTTCTGCTCTCAGAAAATGTACACCCCAACCTGGGACCCGTTGGGGTGACTGCACACCCCCTGAATGGGAGGGAGAGGCCCCTCACATTGGCATCAATCAATGTCTGTAGCCTTCTCAGCAAACTTGATCACCTCCAAACCTGGATTCAACATCACAATCCTGATATCCTCTCTGTTGTCAAAACATGGCTAAATCCTAAGATTCCTGACACTGCAGTCACAATTCCCAGATACTCTATCTTCAGGCAGGACAGGATTTCAAGACGAGGTGGTGGCTGTGCCATCCACCTGAGGGATTCCCTCATGGGACATGCCATCCCATTTTCTAACCCAGGATCCCCATCTCAGATCCTTGCCATCAAAGTTCTCCTAGGAGCCCATAATAAAATTCTTACTATAGCGTCTGTATACATACCTCCAAAGGACCAGGCCAGCAGCTTCAACAGCATCATGGAATACCTTATGGGCCTACACCATAACTCAGAGATCATAATTTTGCATGATTTTAACATAAACTGGCTTTCACCTACAAGGATGCCGTCATGGCACAACATCTCTCACAGTTTGTCCCCAACCCCAAAAGGTACAACTATAGGATGGGAACCTACACCCTACTGGATTGGATACTGGCAAATCACCCTGAAAGAATCTCTAAGGTATCAGTACACCCTGATACATTAAGTGACCACTCACCCGTTATCTGCTCTTGGATTAACAAATTCACCAAGCCCCCTCCTAAAATAATACACAGCAGAGTGCTCAAGAAGGGGCACTTTCAGCTGATAAAGTCTCATCTAAGCAGGCTGGACAGGACAATTATTGACTCACTCAATGATACAAACAAAGCCTTGGAACTGTTCATCAGCCGCTTTACTGTGGCCTGTGATATCCATGCACCACTTAAAAAGATGAAGGTTAAAGATAGGTCTAACCCATGGATAAACTCCGAGCATGTAGCATGGCTCATGCAAAGGGACCACCTCTGGCACTGTGCTTGAGCCACATCAGCGCAAGGGGGCATTCAAAAATACAAATCAGCAAGAAATGACTGTACCTGAGCTACACAGAAGGCTAAAAGCAAATACTTTAGGGAGGCACTCTCTAACTCCTGGGGTGATGGGAAAAAATGTTGGAATAACTTGACAAGCTTAGTTTGATGGACCATTATTTAGTCTATCAATCCGCAATCTCTCGTAAGAAGGCAGAATTCCTGTCCAGAGAGATAGCAGCTGCACAGAATAGACCGGCTCAGCTCTTTTGGACTGTGGACAGACTGTGCAATCCAGTCTGTCTTCAGCCCAGAAGAGCCTTATCTCAAGAATGGTGTGAGGAGCTTGATCTCTTCTTTGCAGATAAGGTTGCCAAAATCAGATTGGATATTCACTCTTCCCCTCCTAATGGGAGCAGCGGTGGTCGTCAGGAGATGTCAAACACCCAGTTGGAATGGTCTGACTTCAGCCTTCCCATAATCGAGGATGTTGTGATGATCATTCAAGCACTGCGACCGACCTGCTGTGATTTGGACCCTGGTCCCATGCGCCTCTTAGTGGGTTGCGTGGATAAGATTGGCCTAGTCCTAGCTTTGATCGTATGGAAGTCTTTGGAGAGGGGGATTTTTCCAGATCCCCTCAAAGAGGCTATAATTAAGCCCCTTTTAAAGAAACCCTCCTTAGACCCATACTGTCTAGCAAATTACAGGCCAGTCTCTAACTTACCCTTTGTGGGTAAAGTTATTGAGAAAGTGGTCGCAGTGCAGTTGGAGGATCATCTGACCAACAACAATATCTACGATTCGTTCCAGTCTGGATTTAGGAAAAGGCATAGTACCGAGACAGTGCTCATACGAGTACTAAATGACCTCCTAATGGCAAGAGATCGTAGGACCCGCTCCATCTTGGTACTACTCGATCTCTCTGCAGCGTTTGACACCGTTGACCATGGTGTGCTATTGGAGTCCCTGCGGTTAGTCTGTGGACTGTCTGGTACGGTCCTCAGATGGTTTCAATTTTACCTTGAGGGTAGGACTCAGAGAGTGGTGTCAGGAATTTTTTCCTCAGCATCATTCTCCCTGCCCTGTGGGTACCGCAGAGGCTCCATTTTAGCACCCATGTTGTTTTGTGTATATGCTACCATTGGGCGATTATTAGACGGTACGGTTTGGGTTTTCACTGCTATGCAGATGATACCCAACTGTATATGTCTTTTGTGCCCAGTCAGGATGCTGCCTTGTCGGTATTTAATAACTGCCTTGAAGAAATCCAAGAATGGATGAATGGGAGTTGGCTGAGGTTAAACCCGGAGAAAACTGAGGTGTTGGTTGTGGATATAGGTCGCTGTGAGGTGGGTCTGCTAGAGGGATCACCCTCAGGCCTATGGCTTGAGGTGTCCAGCTGACGACCTCAGACCAGGTGCTAAATCTTGGCGAGTACTTGGATGACCGCTTGACACTTAAATCAGGTGCCAGCGGTTATAAAGACTTCCTTTTTCATCTGAGGAATATTGCCAGGGTGAAGCACTTGGTTCCTCCAGTGGACCTTCCAACATTGATCCACGCCTTTGTTACCTTGCCGGCTTGACTACTGTAACTCCCTATACCTAGGGCTATCGGGGGTTGAACTACGCCGTCTGCAGCTGGTGCAGAATGCAGCAGCCAGGCTGTTGACTGGAGTTTCTAGATCCAGTCACATAATGCCTGTGCTCCGCGGACTGCATTGGCTGCCAGTGTTTTGGCGAATTACCTTCAAGGTCGGTTTGCTGACCTATAAAGCCCTACATGATCTGGGACCTGCCTACCTGAAAGAGCTCCTGTGCCCCTATAGTCCCTCTTGCCCCCTCCGATCCACTGACGAGGGATTGCTAGAGATTCCCAGGGTACGTTTGAAAACATCTGGTGCTAGATCGTTTAGTTTTATGGCACCTACCCTGTGGAACTCTCTACCTCGTCAGGTGCGAGATTGCCCGACCGTCCTTAGTTTTAAAGGAGTGCTGAAAACCCACCTTTTTAATATAGCTTTTAAGGATCTTTATTAATCTGATTTATTATATTTATTGTTATATTTATTTGTACAGGTGCTTTGATTTTAAGAAAAGCGCCTTTTAAAAATAAAGTTGAATTGAATTGAATTAAATTGAAGGACCTTACAGGCAAGGATCCTAAGGCACCACCCACCATTCTCAACATCAATGGAACACCTACACTAGACCTTGGTACCATCTCCAATACATTCAATAATGCATTCTCCAACCTGGGCAGTGTCCTTCCACCTGATCTTTTCAATGCCCCCACCACCAATTCCCCCTTTGACATTGTGTCTCAAGTACACACAGCTCCGCAGTTCTTCTTCAAAATGATCCCAATGCACTTAGCCAGAACCTACACACACAAGGTCATCGGCAAAACTGGCTACAGTGGTGACTCACTTGACCTGAAGTTGCTTGCACTAGTGCTAGATGATATCCTTGAATCCCTGACAAAGATCTTCAACTTTTCCCTAAGATTGGGTCAATTCCCATCACCCTGAAAACAGGAGACTATCACACCTGTACACAAAACCAGAGACAAGTCACTGCACACCAACTACAGGCCCATCTCCATCCTTCTCCCCTTTATCTAAAGTCCTGGAACAAATAGTCTCAGACCAGCTTGTCAAATTCCTGGACAAATATGAAATTGAATGCCCGGAATAGCATTGCTTCTGAAAAGAGCATAGTACCACCACTGCATTGTTGGGATTTACCGGATTCATCCATGACACCCTCGACCAAGGAATCTGTGAGGGGGCAGTATTCATTGACCTAACAAAGGCTTTTGATACTGTTAACCATCCACTCCTACTCAGGCAACTTACCACTCTCGGGCTCTCCATAGACACACTGCTCTGGTTTTCTAGCTACCTTGGTGATAGGGTCCAGCGTGTTAGGATTGCTAGAGTCACCACTGATGAAAAAATAGTCCTCTCAGATGTCCCTCAGGGGTCTATACTGGGGCCATTACTCTTTTCTCTCTTCCTGAACAGTGTCCCTAGCATCTGCCAACAGAAAATATTACTCTATGTGGATGATGGATTACTGTTTACTAGCAACCAAGACTCTAAACAACTTGAGAGTCAGTTGCAGTGTGATTTCAGGCGTATTGAAAAATGGTTGAGCTCTCACAAACTATTCCTGAACTACAGCAAAACTAAGGTCATGACATTCTGCAATGCATGGAGCAAGTATAAACCTCTGTCCCTCACCATCAAGAACCTTGCAGGGAATTCACTTGAACATGTTCCTCAGTTTGAATATCTTGGCATCACCTTGGACAATTCCCTTTCTTATACGTGGCACATTGGTAATGAAGCTAAGTCTGCCAAGATACGGATCGGCCTGCTCCACAAGCACAAATGCTTCATGACAACTGATGCCCTTATAATGGCCATCTACAGCTCTGTCACCTCCATCATCGACTACGGTCTAGCCATCTATAGCTCTGCTTCCCCTAACGTCCTCAGGAGGATATCGGTGATGCTCAACAAGGCCTGTAGGCTTCTTACAGGTGCTGCCCACCTAACACACACCTGTGACCTGTACACCCAGGCTGAATTACTTCCACTCCTTAGTAGAATACCAGACATGCTTGTTAACAAAAAAAGTTCTCCTCTGGCTCATACCATCAGGATTTGCAAAGCTCCTTACTGCCCACAGCAGTACCCAGCTTACAAGTAGTGATCAACATCAAACCTTCCAGGTCCCCAGATGCCGGACCACAATGGGTCAGAGGTCACTCATGCACAGGGCTCCTCAGTGGTATAATACCCTTAACAAAGAAACACTTACAACTACAACGCTTGGTCCCTTTAAAGGGCAGCTCCGACTATTCCTCTCCTCTACCACACAGTGTGTCTGCCTCTCCTAAGGAACTGCCTACTCATCTTAGCCTAGTTGAAAGTGACCTGTAACCTCCCTTAAGCTCCACACTTTGGCACCAGCTTCCCCACTCTCATCCCTTACTCCCCCCTCAACCCCTCTGCTTCATCCACCCCCTTCCCTCTCTATATTGCACTTTTAGCTATGGGGCCCTCCAGCCTCATCCACCTCACACTTTTGCCATCCACACCACCCTCTGACAATGGCCCTTTAGCCTGCCTGCTCCTTCCTGACTCCATCCTACCCTATACTAACTATATACTGTTCACCCTGAATCGTGTCAGATTCTGGCTTATGTTGTCTCTCTCCATTATTGACTGTATATTTAATGCTTAGTCACCTCTGTGTTTTAAGACTGTAACCATTTTTGACCTTTGTATGTATGTTTGACATAGAACCTTTGTAAATGAGCAGTTCTTGCTCATAGGTGCTTTTAATCCTAGAGTTTAATTAAAAAAAATTACTTATAGTAAGATTTGCTAGACACTGTTGTTCTAAAATGGCTGCTTTCAATAGGCTTTCCTCTTACTTTTAATACGATTTTCTAGACACTGTTGCTCCATTACCTAGACACTGTTGTGCAATTCTCTTTAATTTCAATGATCCTGGAAAAGATGGATGTTAGATTATGGATTATCTGAACTCTGATTCTGCTTTGTCTTACTTTAAATTAGAGTTTAGAGTTGCCAGTGGTACTGAAATAGTATTGCTTTCAGTTTCTAAACATTTGTTCATCTTTATGGGCAATGACTATCCTTTGATATTATTACTATTAGATTTTTCATCAGTTTTTGATGCTAATTGTTATTCTCATGTTTGTTGCACCTGTGTACATCTGTTGGCAATTACTCCTTTTTTCTGAACTAGTTTCAATCCTACCTGTTTGCACACTGCAGTAGAAAGTGCCTTCAGAGATGCTGCCATGTGGGGACATGGGTTCCAAAGGAACTGTATATGAAGTAATGCTGTTTCCATGCTATATATATATATCATTTAAGAAATTTTCAGTAGAAATTAGGGTTTTTTTTCAGCATTGTCATGCTGACAGAATTATCTTCTTTTCTTGTGAATCACAGAGTTCACTTCAGTTTTTCTTTCATGCTTTTCCAAGATTACAATAGAGGATAAACCACTCCTTTAGTCTAAATCATGAGAAAAGATATTACATCTCTGAACCCCCCCCCCTTTTCAGATTTATTATCTTTAGTCTACTTTCTTCAACTTTTAGTAATATCAAAAAAGTCCACTATATGCACAGTCTTAGAGTATGTTTCTCTAGATGTTACCAGTTTGCTACCCCCTGCCCTGACAATTGGAACCACCCTAGCTGTACCCATCTTCAAATCAAGAGGGTATAGTTAAGCAGCAACCTTCACAATTGCTGCCAGCGTCACTCCTTGATTGCCTTGCTGGGGGCATGGAAATACCTGGTGAGTCAAGTGGCCCAAAGAAATTCTCCTTGGGACTTTAACATCTAAGTTTTTGCATCCAAAGCCAGCCATACAGTTGAATTCTATAAATTCCAAGTAAATCCTGGTTTCCCAGATAGCAGGATAATGGACTGGTGCTATTCCACTGGACCATCCATGAGTATTTTTGGACTCTTCAGACACTCTCATTTTCTTCCTTAGGATACTTTCAACAATACACTTAAACTCTCTGAATAAACCCTTGCACTCCTCTTTCTTTTTTAAAACTGTATTTTACCACTGCATTTTTTCACTTGTTTGTAAACCTGTTGTTTTCCCTTGCATTTCCAAGAAATAATTTGCAATGTCTCAGTGTTAGCAACTCTGCACCTCGATATGCTTTGCATTTTCTCAGTTCTCTGCCTTGTATTGCTTTGTAACTTTTGTAACCATTCCTGATGCGGAACCTTTGAAAAAGGGCACCTGTGCTCAAAGGTTTTTTCTAGTACTGAGAAAATAAAATAAACCCTTTGATTTCTGTGATTTTCATTGATGTCCAACAAGTACTATAGTGATATACCTGACTGTATATTGGTACAGTGCTAATGGGATACATATGGTAGTAAGCTGTAGAGGTGTAAGGACAGTATATATCAGTGACAGTCTCAGGACAGACATGAGGGAGTTCCGGGGTGCACTGAACAATACCAGGATCTATTTTTTTTAATTTAACATTAACTTTTTCATTGAAAATTTTTTAGGCTACAGATAATAGAGGAGACATTCATTACAACAAGCAGGAATCATTGTAATGGGGATCAGGGTAGGTAGCACAGCTGCTGGATGGCAGGGAATTATACTACCAGATGCTGGGAGAGGAAGGTAAGGCTACTGGACAGCAGCCAGGACATGTAGGGGAACAGGGAGAGGGCAGGTACGATCAGTGCACTTTTTTAAAACATGCATTTTAGAGTCAGTAATTAGCACTTTGCAAACAGACTGTTTGCACTTCTTAAAATATTCAAACATGGCACTGCACCCACATGCATGCCTCTCTGTCTCATATCTATGTACTTCTGTGGGAGCATACTGCGCAAGTGCTAACAACTTTGCTCCACACAAACTGACGCTTACTATTTGGAAAATACAGCATTGTCCCGGATTCCCCCCTCATCCCTCACAAAAAACATGGAGCCATTGCTTGTTGTTGTGCTCAGATTGGCAATTAATTTATTAAAATCCATCAATCATAATTCTTTTCCATCTCTTATTTTCATATATCCAATAACTTCCATTATTCCATACATATATCACTTTTTGATTATCCATCCCCCAGGCGAAAACCTGGGTGCCTTCTTCTTCTCCTTTTCTTGCTAGGTAACGATGAGAACCGAGACCGCTTTCTCCTTCATCTTCTTCTTCCTCTCGCATTACTCCTTTATCTTCCCCTTTTCCCCCTAGCCAGTCTCCAACACTATGCTGGATGACTGGCTTCCCCAATCTAGGGTGCCCCCTCCCTTCCTCGCCCCTTGCTACCTCCATCCTGCTCCCCCCTTTCTTTTTTTTTATCTGTTTTCCTGTCTCCTTCATTCTTCTATAAAATCCATAGTTACTGCATTAAATATATCTACCGCTATGTCTGACAAGTGTACTCCATCTGGTCTGTAAAATTCGTCCACCCATTCTTCGACCCCTCGCAGTATCACCCATCCTGCCATCCACCTTATCAGTGTCCCCACTCTCCTATTCATTTTCCTACTGGCTCTCTCCGCCCTGTGGCTGTGTTCCTGTCTCCACACCCTCCGAGGTATTATGTCTGACCATGCAAGGCACACCTGCAGCCACCAGTGCCTTAACATCTCTAAGTCCCTCTTGATCTGCCAGTATGTGTGCGCCCATGGTCTGCTTGCCAGATCATTGCCCTCTAGGTGTATAATGATTAGGTCTGGACTGGGCCGATGTCTCTTGAGCTCTTTCAAAGCAGGGAGCAGCTGTGCCCATCTCATTCCCTGCACACCATGCCATACCAGCCTACACTGCCTGGCATCTTGGTATAGCTGTTTTCCCCAGCTTTCATTTCCGCTCTCTTACCAGCCCAGTAAATATAGGAGTGCTGCAGATCCAGACTTCTGTGCTCCTCCCTCTACCTATGGGATGTAACAACACAAAGTTATTTAACTAACATGCATTCTCCCATGACCTCTCTGTCTTTACTTCCAACGTTCATAACCCTCAGTACAATATTACCTCCCTTCCCTCCCCCCCTCTTTTTTTTATGTCAGAGCTCTAATGTATCTTTTGTAACTGGCAGACCGCCAGCGACCTTTCACCAAAATGTCTTCCACAGACTCCCCTTTTGCCGCCCACTGTGAAGCTGCCCCAATCCACAGGGAATGGGATGAGTAATTAGTTGGGTTCTCCCCCAAAAATGCCATCACCTTTCTTAACACTGCCGTGACCTGGTAACTAGTGACCCTTCTTCCATCCCCGTGTGTAAAAAACTTCCCAGTCCTGATTACCTGCCCTGCGGCGAAAACCCACAGGGCTTGTACTGGGCATATTGCGACCTCTATCCATCCCCTTAGGGTTATTATGGAACCTTGCCCCCTTTGGTCAGTCTTAGATCATCTTAATCTGATCCGTAGTTCCTTTGACCCCCAACTCACATCCTCCCACTCCATACCACCTTCCATGTCATTTTTTCCATGGCCTACTACCTCGCTCACCCTCAGAGCCACTGCAAACATCGTCACATAAATTGCATGAAATAGCTGGGCCTTGCCTTTCAAAGTACATATAGCCGGGAGCGCCTCCCCTATCTTCATTAACCACTGCTCCTCTATTGGCCTCCGGATGTCCTTGGCCCCTCCTCTTAACCTACCCCAGCCCTGCATCATCCTTCTGATGAAAATCGTCCTTGTCGGGTCCCACCATCCCTTCAGGCTGCAGATCACACTGATCCCTGCCAGATAAACCCCCATTGTGGTGTGAGCCATCCCTTTTTGCCATTGATCCACTAGGAACATTCCCACCTGTTCCTCAGATAATGGCCCACTTACCTCCATCTGGTGCTCTGCCTGAATGGCAGAAAACACGCCAGGCCCATCCATGCCTCAGAGTCGGGGTGCCGCGGGCTATGAAACAACAGCTCCGCTCCATCCTGCCAATGTCCCAGATGTCCGCTGGTATGGGCGTTTTTTGTTCCTCTGCTGCTGGTGCCAGCTTCCAGAAATGGTCCAGCTGCAGACGGGAAAGACTGTCAGCCAGGGTATTGCGTACCCCTTCGTTATGTTTTGCTCTAAAAGACATGTTCAGCTGCAGAGCCCTTAAAACCAGCTGTCATCCTACCTGCATGACTGCATTGGATCTGGCCCCTCTATGGTTAAGTACGTCCACCATAGCTCTGTTGTCACACCAGAATGTCACCTTCTGATCTCGTAATTCCTCCCCCCACACCAAAGTACATCCCCATATGGGCATGATCTCCAGGAGTGTTATATCCTTCACTTTTCCCTCTCTCACCCAGTCCGCAGGTCATGGTTCCACAAACCACCTGCCCCTCAGATAACCTCCCATGCCCAGACCTCCTACGGCGTCTGTGTATTATTCCAAGTCTGTGTTATACAACCACTCATCCTGCCAGAATGAAGTCCCATTATAGTCCTTCAAAAATTCTTCCCATATGCTAAAATCTTCCCTGATACTACACGTCAAGTTAATCCAATGATGTGGTTTCATAACCCCGGCTGTCGCCCTGGCCAACCTTCTTGTAAACACCCTCCCCGGTCCCACTGCCCTGCATGCAAAATTCAGATGCCTCAATACTTGTTGAACTATTTTCAACTGGACCCTCTTTTTGCTGGCATGTATACTAATTAGTTCCTTCAACCTCCTTACTTTCTTGTCCGGCAACCTAAAAACCTCGTTTACCAAGTCAATCTCTATCCCTAGGAATTCTATCGCCCTGATGGGCCCTTCTGTCTTACCCGGTGCCAGTGGGACCCCCAACTCCTGGCACACTTGTTGAAACCTAATCAACATTCTCCGTGTCTCTTCCTCACCCTTACCTATGAGGAGAAAATCATCCAGGTAGTGGATAACTGATGTGTAACCCGTTTCCTTTTGAAATATCCACTGTAGGCATGTGCTGAAAGCTTCAAATGTCACACATGATGTGGAGCACCCCATAGGCATTGCTTTGTCAAAGTAATATCTCCCTTCATTTTTAAAACCCAAAAGGTCCCAGTCTTCCCTCCTTACTGGAAGCAGCCTGAAAGCGGACTCTATTTCTGTTTTTGCCATCCATGCATCCTCTGTGGCCCAGATTATCCGGATTGCGTCCTCGAGTGTTGCATAGGTCACCCTGCTATGCTCCTCCCCAATATAGTCATTCACCGAGTCACCTTCTAGGTAAGACAAATGGTGTATTACCCGATATTCACCTTCCTGTTTTTTAGGAACCAAACCCAAAGATGATATCTGAATGTTCTCTAATGGGGGGTCATCAAACGGACCTTCCACCCTACCAGCTGCCCTCTCCTGCTCAATCTTATTCCTTAACATGTCCTCCTATCCTTTTACCGACCCTAAATTCCTCGCCTGTCTCACCTGTCTGGGACCTGTAGACTGTAATGAAAAACCTGTGTCAAACCCCCGCAAAACCATATCCCGAGTCCTGGTATCTGGGTATCTCGCCAGGCGAGACGTCAAGGCCGCTATGTTCACGGGTGTTCTGGCCATCCCAAATCGGGCCCTGTCGCCCCACCCTCTACCCCCCCATCCTGCCCGCCTCATTCCCATTGCCTCAGTGCTTTTGCCCTTCTCTACCCCAGTTACCTCTGCCCTCCCTCCATTGCTCCATGACTGCCCTCTGAAAACCTGGTTATCCCGAAAAAACTGCTGGCTCAACCCTTGTCCCCCGTTCCCTTGGGTACCTTGTACGCCTGTAGTCCTGCATTTGCTGGCCGAGTGCTCACCCCCACATTTCACGCAGGCATGACGAAAACGACACTGGGGCCTTGAGCAGAATGCCCTATTATATGCCCAACAGCATCTCGTAGGTATGGCCCCTTTCTTACTCCACCCTCCATCGGGTGTGAACTGATCCGTTACATAATCCATCCATAAATCTATTTGTAGTGTCCCACCTTACATCCCCCAAAGCGTTGCCATAGCTGCCGAAAATATTCATATAATACAACCACCCATTCCGCCTTTTGCCTTCACTCTCCTATTATCAATGAATAAGTGATGGCGGGATACCTAATTCTAGTCTTCTTTCAGCGTTATGGCTGAAAAGATTGCAAAACCTAGGAACCATCTGTCCCAAGTCTTTCCTTTTGTGAATTTGTCTTCCTCTTTTTTAACGAGCAACACTATGGCTGCTGCCATTTCACTTTTCCCTATACTCTCCGCCTCTTCATATTTTGCCGCCGCTTCCCGGCTCACCAGGGCAAATATGTCCACATATTCCCCTTTCCATATTTTCTCCTTTGTGGCAGTGGGCACATGCTCAACAATCCTCATCCCCAGTGCACCCACCTCCCTTGTCCCCAGACCTTCTCTTTCTTCCCCTTTTCCCATGTCTCTTGATGCCCCTTTTCCTGCCTTAAGTTCCGCCCGGGCTAACTCCATCTGTACCACCCCATTTGTTTCCAGTGCCACCACTATTTGCCCTATATATTCCTTTATGCTATCCCCGACCATATTGGGTGCATTACCTGTGCCCTTTTCTTGTCCGAGGTGTCTGCAAGCCTCCCCGGGTTCACTTGTTTCTTCCTGTGGGTGAGGTGGAAGCGGGAGATGGTCTGCCGGGAGGTGTAGGTCGGACCCACTGCTCCGAGCCTCTGACCTCGGTTCTCCCGGGGGGGGTTCCCTTTGATCAGGGGTGGGTGCCGTTGTGTCACCTGGCTGCATAGGAGTGAGCTCGGTAAGCCTGGCAGGCCCTACTGCCCTTGGCGCTACCTCAGAAAGGCTGCCTCCTCCTCCAGGCGCCCTCTTCCCTTTGCCACCTTTTTCCCCTTCCGCTTTTTCTCTTCCCCCCAGGCTTCTCTGGGTCCTCCCCTTCCACCAGTTCCCACATTTTGTTTGCCTTTTCAGCAAGCTCGATTATCGCCTTGTAAGCCTCTTCCTTCGATGGCTTGCTCTTCCAGGGTGCCATGCTCACTCCTCGCTGATGTCCTGTGAAGACAACTACAGAATACAAAAACCGGTTACCATCTTAATCAATTATCATAAAACCATTTGCCAATTGTTGGTTTTTTTTTTACAGGCTGAAAGCCTCCTTTCGGGCTCGCTCTCCCCATGCAGCATGGCACTTCTCAGGCAAAACCCCCTTAGGTTTATCACCCTCCCTACATGCGGTGTGTCTGCCCTCCACCCGCTGCACCACCCTGTTTTACGTTTTATATATATATATATATTTTTTTTTGTGTGCCCTCCCACCGGCGTGCTGCCCCCCCCTCTGTCGCTCACTGCCGTGGGGTCCGTGCCCTAGGCCCTCACCCCCAATGATTAGTCACCGAGCAATGCTTACCCTGGGCCCAGCGCTTCGATTGTCCCAAAGGCCTTCTCCCCCCTGCTAACCACTGCACCATTAGGCCCCAAGACGGCCCCCCTGCAGGGCAGTAATAATGTTACAAACTTATCTTATATTGTAACCACTACAGGTATGTAATAATAATGTAATTTTTTTTTTTTTTTTTTGCCCCAGCCTTCATCGGGCCCGCTATACTGCCCGGCCACACTCGGGCCTCCACCTCTACTCTCTGCCTTCAAATGCCTTATCCCTTGAGGCCCATGGCCCGTAATCGAAAGCGCCCATAAAACGCCAATGGCTAGCTCCCCACCACCCGGTGTGCTCCCCCTGACCATGTGGCCAGAATCAAACCTCCTTCCTGCTCCTGAGGCCTCACCTTCCCCCAGGCCTCTTCTTTTCCGGGCAACAAGCCCCACCCCTCCCGCGCCTGACACAAAACATGCCCAAACTCCCTTGTCTTGTCTCATTTTATTATTCTTCATTATTTCCTTATTGATATACATTACATATATATGTTTTCCAAGTCTTACCCCCCCCCCCGGATCTCCTCTTTTTAGGGCACGGCCCTGTCTGCCCACCAACTCCGTCACATGCTGGGCTGAAAAAACTGGTTTGAGCCCACAGTTTTTAATAACCCAGCACCCTGCTTTGTCCGTTCCCCCCCAGGTACCTACCACCTCAGACCAGGACATCGACATTCCTCTCATCTCCCACGTGGCTTGCGAAGTCGCTGCATGGTCCTGAGGCACCCTCCTGCCTCTTTACTTAGCTGCCCCCAGCTCCTTTCGGGCCTGCCTGCCCGCCATGCCCTCTAGCGTCTTTTCAACCGTGTTCACCTTCTTTTTCCTTTCTAGGTGCACTATTTGGCTATACCCACATCTGAAGCCAACAAACGTAACCATTCTGAAATCCCGGAGGTCGCATAGCTGTTTTATCCCTTTTGCCACACTAACAGCCAGGCCCTAGCCACCACCAGGCTCATCCCCCATCTCCCACATGGTGTGTGACGTCACGCCGCGTGGTCCCGCGACACGCTTCCATTCCTTTGCTCCAACCGGCCTCCTTTTAGGCCTACCAATGCCTTGCACCTCCTAATCTCTCCCTGCCTCCTCTAACACACAATGCAGGCCATTGAAAAGGACCAAACCTCTTTCACATCATGCCCGATGTGGCCCCCGCCTCCCACGCCTGCACCATGCGATCGGATCTTAGCTCTCCTCCCCCGACTCGCTTCCGACAAAACCAGCACTACTAGCAGCCCCTGTAGGCCTAAATCACCCAAATGCTGCAAACCACTGCTCCCCACCACAAAACTTGCAACAACAAACACTCGCTTGGACTAAGCCATCGCCGATTTTAAAATGGCGCTTGCCATCCGTAATCTTTAAAGCTTTTCCAGCCAGTCATGCGTCTCTGTCCTTTAACCCAGCAAGGAGTTCTCAACAAGCAATTCCCTGCGACAAAACCACACGCTGCTGCCAGTAAAACACTTCCCCACTCTTTCAGTGAAAAAAACAAACGCCGTTGCTCTTGATCACTCTCTATTACTACATACTCTCCTTTTTTTTTTAACTTGTAACCTCACACATTGTAGCTTGAACTTCTTACCTCCTGTCTGTCCTGAACAAACCTTCCCAACCAATATGCAAATCTGAAGTGTTGTAGTTTCTTGGAAATCAAAAACTCCAGCAAAAGTGGCTGAGGCTCCCTTGTGCTGTCCTTTATGTACCCCCTTTCTCCCCTCCCCTTCCTGTTACCTGGCCATTGTTCTGGCTCCTGGCTCCTCCCCTTCCCTATCCCCCTTCCCTTCTGAGCACAACTATCCCAACAGGAGGGAAGGGGTGCACCTGGACAACATGGTCTGCCCCTTAAAGGGCAAACTCCATTAACTACAGAACCAAGGAGCAAACCTCAGCTTATATGGAGCAAAGCCTGTTTACCAAGAAATAGGTTTCCAATATGCTTTCCTAAGAGTCCATCGACTCTTGTCTAATATTATTATGTTGCCATTCTGTGCCCCACAATGGTCTCATTACCACTGCCTCCTTTTTTTCCTGTTAACTCCTTTGATGATTTCCCATTGAAACTGAACCCTGAGTTAGTCCCAGCATTGGTCTCATTGCTGTGTGGACTGTTCTACCAGTTCCCACCAGCTCTGTGAAGATATACTTTCTAATACACTTGCATTTTCCCTGTCCAGTTTAAGGTTGTGTACCCTGGTGGCTATAGAAACATAGACTTTGATGACAGATAAGGACTGCTTGGCCCACCTAGTCTGCCCATTTCCCTATCTACAAGATATTTCTTCCTACCCCCCACAAGAATTGCCTTATGTCTGTCCCATGCATTCTTGAATTCTGTCACAGTTTTAGACCCCACAACCTCCTCAGGAAGGCTGTTCCATGCATCCACCACCATCTCTGTGAAAAAAATGCTTCCTCACATTGCCTCTGAGCTGATCCCCCTCTATCTTCAAATTGTATCCCCTTGTTCTTGAACATCTCTTTTTTTGAAAGATGATACCCTCTTGAACTTTGTTGATTCCACTGAGGTACTTAAAAGTTTCTATCATGTCCCCTCTCCCTCTTTTCTCAAGGGTATACATATTAAGCTGCTTTGGTCTTTCCTCATATGACTTCTCTTGCAGACCCTGTACTATTTTAGTTGCCCTCCTCTGGACTGCCTCCATCCTGTCTATGTCCTTGCAGAGATGGGGTCTCCAGAACTGGACACAGTACTCCAAATGGGGTCTCACCAAGTGGCTGTACAGAGGAATAACAACTTCCTGTTTTCTGCAGGTGATGCCTCTCTCTCTACATCCCAGTATCCCCCAGCCCTCCCTACTGGCTACTGCCTTCTCACATTGCTTGCTAACCTTAAGGTCATCTGATATGATTACCCCCAGGTGTTGAAAGTGGCCAGTGGCCAAGGTTTAGTGACCAGTGACCAAACTTTTATCAACAATATGTAATTGGCTAACCAAAAGGTTGAGGAGATAGAAAGGTATATAGTGTAGAGGCTGCAAAGGGCTAGTAAAATGTGAAGGTGGCTAATAGATGACTACATGATGCCAACATGTAGATTGATGTGCCTTGTGCAGAGGTGTTTGGAGAGTAATTGTTGAAACCATGCAAATAATGATACCACTGTGCAAATTGATGTCTGTGTAGATGCCCAGGTTCAAAGGTGTCGGGGCCCTTTAAATAACTGTGGAAAATAAGTGAAGAGCATAAACCGTGTTTAAAAAAATTAATGTTTTAAAGAAAATTAGCTTTGCTTTGCTTAGCAGAGATATTTTGTACAAAACCTTCCTTCAACCCAAGGTCATAGCCAAAGATAAGGTCCAGCTACTTCAACCCACTGCAGCTTAGATACAGTTCTTTATTTTATAATTTATTGTGTTTAAAAAAAGTGTGTAACAGAGAGTTGATAAGAAACAATTATTTCCTTGTTTTGGCCACTGTCTACTCAGCAAGTTCTTTAAAGTGAATGTGAAGTCCCCTCGTATGTTTTCTGTATCCTAAATGAGCTATTTTTGATAAATGTAAAATCCCCTGATCACTTGTTTTTCCATCTAAAGATGACCACATGGCTCAGCAATGTGCCAAATGTATCTTATAACCAAGGTATCTCATGGCTATTGTACTTTTAAAACCTTGTCTCATGATGTTATTAAATGACGTGATGTTTAGGCTAAAATTTGCTGTAACACTTGGGAATTTCCACTATGCATTTTTTTGTGTGTATAAATACAGAACCTAAATGTCATGGCCAGTGTGTTTTTAGAGAAATAGCTACGGCTGCTATAGATGCTAAAACACCCAGAAAAGGGAGTGGTTCATTCCGCCTTTCTGTACATGTAGCCCTTGTGGTAAAAAGCCATCAGCTGTTTAGATTTGATCATGCTAGAGGTAAAATTGTTAGGGCTTATTTGGTATTAATAAATTGCAACTGATTTAAAACAACATTTGGTGTCAGGTGGCTTTATTGGATTACCAGGGACCACTAGCCAAGAACCTTATGCTTTTACACAGGTCCCTTTCCATTTTTGTTGTTGTTCCCCCCCATTGTGTAATCTTCCCTTGGGTTTTTGTTTCCCAGGTGCATTATTTTGCACTTCTTTGCATTGAATCCAATCTGCCATACTTCTGACCATTCCTCCTTCTCATCCGTTCCACCTCCTTGTGTATCAACCCTTTTGCAGATCTCTGTATCATCTGCAAAGAGGCATATGTTTCCTTCCAGTCCCTCTGCAATATCACTTATAAAGACATTAAAAAGGACTGGACCCAGTACTGAACCCTGCTGTGCCCCACTAGTAACCCCTCTTTCTTCAGAGTGGACTCCACTTACAATTATCTTCTGTGTCCTCTTGTCCAGTCATTGTTTTACCCAGGCTGCCACCCTGGGACCCACTCCCAGGCTGGTTAATTTGATCATTAATCTTTTGTGTGGGGCTGTGTTAAATGACTTGCTAAAGTCTACGTAGGCCATGTCCACAGCCCTGCCCTGGTTTACTACTTTGGTCACCCAGTGAAAGAAATCAATTAGATTCATCTGACATGACCTTCCTGCTGTGAACTCATGCTGCCTTGGGTCCTGTGCCCACTGGCCTCTAGGTACTCAACAATTCTTTCCTTCAGAAGTGATTCCATCACTTCCCTACCGCAGAGGTCAAACTGACAGGTCTGTAGTTTCCTGCCTCTGTCTTGCTCCAACTTTTGTGAAGGGGAATCACATCTGCCTTCCTCCAGTCCTCAGGTACCACACCATCCTCCCATGATTTGTTAAAAAGGGTAGTCAGTGGTGTCAACAGTTCTCCCCTTATTTCTGTTAGAATTCTGGGGTGAATTCCATCAGGCCCCATTGCTTTGTCCTTCTTCAGTTTAAGGAGTTCTTTCAAAACCCTTTCTTCTGTGAAAGGACTGGGATCGACCCTCCTATCCAGAGTGCTTCTGTTAACTGGATTAGGCACCTCCCCCTCCTCTTTTGTGAATACTGAGCAGAAGTATTCATAGAAACATAGAATTTGATGGCAGATAAGGATCGCTTGGCCCACCTAGTCTGCCCATTTCCCTACCTAACAGATAAGCTGCAGATCCTAGTTAGCCAACAGCCTACTTCCTCCTACCCACCACTAGAATTGCTTTATGTCTGTCCCATGCATTCTTGAATCCCCCCAGTGTTTTTGACTCTATGACCTCCTCAGGAAGGCCATTCCATGCATTTACTACCCCTTCTGTGAAGAAATACTTCCTCACATTACCTCTGAGCCATCCCACCTCTATCTTCAAATTGTGCCCCCTTGTTCTTGCACATCTCTTTTTCTGAAAGATGCTACCCTCTTGGACTTTGTTGATTCCCTTGAGGTATTTGAAAGTTTCTATCATGTCCCCCCTCTCCCTCCTTTCCTCGAGGCTATAAATCTTAAGCTCCTTTAGTCTTCTTCATACATCTCCTGGTGCAGACCCTGCACCATTTTGGTTGCCCTTCTCTGGACAGTCTCCACCCTGTCTATGTCTTTGCAGAGATGGGGTCTACAGAACTGTACACAGTAATCCAGATGTGGTCTTGCCAACTGTCTGTAAAGAGGGCCAACAACTAGCTGTTTTCCACTGGTGATGCCTCTCCCTATGCATCCAAGTATCCCCCCAGATCTCCTTACTGCCCTCTCACATTGCTGGCCCACCTTTAGGTCATCTGATATGACTACCCCCAGGTCCCTTTCCATTTTTGTTGTTGTCAGTATCTCACCCTCCATTGTGTACTCTTCCCCTGGGTTTTTGTTTCCCAGGTGCATTACTTTGCACTTCTTTGCACTGAATCTAAGCTGCCATACATTTGACCATTCCTCCAACCTTGCCAAGTTCCTTCTCATGCTGTCCACCCCACCTTGCATATCAACCCTGTTGCAGATCTTTGTGTCATCTGCAAAGAGACATAATTTCCCTTCCAGTCATTCTGCAATGTCACTTTTAAAGATATTAAAAAGGACCGGCCCCAGTATTGGACCCTGTGATTCCCCAATAGTAACCCCCTTTCTTCACTGTGGACTCCATTTACTATTACCCACTGTGTCCTGTTGTCCAGCCAGTGTTTTACAGACTACCACCTGGGACCCACTCTCAGGCTGGTTAATTTGATTATTAGTCTTTTGTGTGGGACTGTGTCAAATACCTTGCTAAAGTCTAGGTAGGCCATGTCCACAGCCCCTCCCTGGTCTACTACTTTGGTCACCCAGTCAAAGAAATCAATTAGATTTGTCTGACATGACCTTCCTGCTGTGAATCCATGCTTCCTTGGGTCCTGTGCCCCACTGGCCTCTAGGTACTCGACAGTTCTTTCCTTCAGAAGTCATTCCATCATTTTCCCTACCACTGAGGTCAAAATGGCAGGTCTGTAGTTTCCTGCCTCTGTCTTGCTCCAACTTTTGTGAAGGGGAATCACATCTGCCTTCCTCCAGTCCTCAGGTACCACACCATCCTCCCATGATTTGTTAAAAAGGGTAGTCAGTGGTGTCAACAGTTCTCCCCTTATTTCTGTTAGAATTCTGGGGTGAATTCCATCAGGCCCCATTGCTTTGTCCTTCTTCAGTTTAAGGAGTTCTTTCAAAACCCTTTCTTCTGTGAAAGGACTGGGATCGACCCTCCTATCCAGAGTGCTTCTGTTAACTGGATTAGGCACCTCCCCCCTCCTCCTCTTTTGTGAATACTGAGCAGAAGTATTCATAGAAACATAGAATTTGATGGCAGATAAGGATCGCTTGGCCCACCTAGTCTGCCCATTTCCCTACCTAACAGATAAGCTGCAGATCCTAGTTAGCCAACAGCCTACTTTCTCCTACCCACCACTAGAATTGCTTTATGTCTGTCCCATGCATTCTTGAATCCCCCCAGTGTTTTTGACTCTATGACCTCCTCAGGAAGGCCATTCCATGCATTTATTACTCTTTCTGTGAAGAAATACTTCCTCACATTACCTCTGAGCCATCCCACCTCTATCTTCAAATTGAGCCCCCTTGTTCTTGCACATCTCTTTTTCTGAAAGATGCTACCCTCTTGGACTTTGTTGATTCCCTTGAGGTATTTGAAAGTTTCTATCATGTCCCCCTCTCCTCCTTTCCTCGAGGCTATAAATCTTAAGCTCCTTTAGTCTTCTTCATACATCTCCTGGTGCAGACCCTGCACCATTTTGGGTGCCCTTCTCTGGACAGTCTCCACCCTATCTATGTCTTTGCAGAGATGGAGTCTACAGAACTGTACACAGTAATCCAGATGTGGTCTTGCCAACTGTCTGTAAAGAGGGCCAACAACTAGCTGTTTTCCACTGGTGATGCCTCTCCCTATGCATCCAAGTATCCCCCCAGATCTCCTTACTGCCCTCTCACATTGCTGGCCCACCTTTAGGTCATCTGATATGACTACCCCCAGGTCCCTTTCCATTTTTGTTGTTGTCAGTATCTCACCCTCCATTGTGTACTCTTCCCCTGGGTTTTTGTTTCCCAGGTGCATTACTTTGCACTTCTTTGCACTGAATCTAAGCTGCCATACATTTGACCATTCCTCCAACCTTGCCAAGTTCCTTCTCATGCTGTCCACCCCAAATTGCATATCAACCCTGTTGCAGATCTTTGTGTCATCTGCAAAGAGACATAATTTCCCTTCCAGTCATTCTGCAATGTCACTTTTAAAGATATTAAAAAGGACCGGCCCCAGTATTGGACCCTGTGATTCCCCAATAGTAACCCCCTTTCTTCACTGTGGACTCCATTTACTATTACCCACTGTGTCCTGTTGTCCAGCCAGTGTTTTACCCAGGCTACCACCCTGGGACCCACTCTCAGACTGGTTAATTTGATTATTAGTCTTTTGTGTGGGACTGTGTCAAATACCTTGCTAAAGTCTAGGTAGGCCATGTCCACAGCCCCTCCCTGGTCTACTACTTTGGTCACCCAGTCAAAGAAATCAATTAGATTTGTCTGACATGACCTTCCTGCTGTGAATCCATGCTTCCTTGGATGCTGTGCCCCACTGGCCTCTAGGTACTCGACAGTTCTTTCCTTCAGAAGTCATTCCATCATTTTCCCTATCACTGAGGTCAAAATGACAGGTCTGTAGTTTCCTGTCTTTGTCTTGCTCCAACTTTTGTGAAGGGGAATCACATCTGCCTTCCTCCAGTCCTCAGGTACCACACCATCCTCCCATGATTTATTAAAAAGGGTAGTCTGTGGTATTACTAGTTCTTCCCTTAGTTCTTTTAGAATTCTGGGGTGAATCCCATCAGGCCCCATTGCTTTATCCACCTTCAGTTTTAAGAGTTCTTTCAGAACCCTTTCTTCTGTGAAAGGACTAATATCAACTCCCCTATCCAGAGAGCTTCTATTGACTGGATTAGGTCTCTCCCCCTGCTTTTCTATTGTGAATACCAAACAGAAATATTTGTTCAGTATCCCTGGTTTTTCACTGTTGTTCTCTGCCCAACCACCTTCCTCTTTATTCAGCCTCAGTATCCCTGCCTTATAGGTTTCATAGGTAAATCAGAGCCAAAATGACCATGGTCCATATTGCTCACCAGTTTTATTTTAATTGTAACCCTTTATTAATTTAGCACTCAGAAAGGTGTCTAATTGATTTTTAAATAAGTACAAACTTTCACTGGCCACCACTGAAAGTGGTAGGCCATTCCATATTCTAGATACTCTAACTGAGAACCATAAACTTCTCTGTTTTGTTCTACAACGTTCTACTGTTAATTGTAATGGGTGAGCCCTGGTTTCATAAACCACATCTCTGAAAACTAATCCCAAGGTTTCCCACAAACTAATATCATGTAAAGCATGATACACCAAGCATAAGTCTCCCCTTAATCTACGATATTCCAGACTGTAGAGTCCAAGTTTAGTGAGTCTATCATCATATTCTAAACCCTGTACCTCATTCATTTTTTTTGTTGCCCTTCTCTGGATTCGTTCTATAGCATTTATAGTACCTCTGTCTCCTGGTGCCCAAAACTGGGCACAGTACTCCAGGTGAGGCCTAACAAGCGAGTAATATAGCGGGAGAAAAACCCTACTAGTTTTACTTTTTATATGTTTAGTTATACAATGGAGAATACCCCCAGCTTTTTTGATTATTTGCTGACAATGTAAGCCAAAGTTTAGATCATTTTTTACTCTGATTCCCAAATCTCGCTCATCTTCAACAACCTGAAGCAGTCTGTTACCCATTTTATAATCAGTTCCTGGATTGTTCTTCCCAGAATGCATTATAACACATTTATCAATGATGAACATGAGTTTCTTTGTTAATGCCCAACTTTCTAGTTCGTTTAATGCATATTGAAAAGTAATTACATCTTCAGGTTTATTAATTTTATAGCCAATGCAGGTGTCATCAGCAAATTCGGTCAGCCAGATGTCTGTTGATGAAGATAGTGAAGAGATATAAATAATAAAAAGACAGGGTCCCAGAACAGACCCCTGAGGGACCCCACTAGTAACTTGTTCATACTCTGAGTAGTAACCCTTTATACAGACTCGTTGAGTTCTCTCGGACAGCCATGATTCAATCCATCTGGTAATATTCCCATCTAATCCCATTTTTATTGTTGCATCTATTAATTCACCATGTGGTACCTTATCAAAGGCCTTTGAAAAATCCAGTAGAATCACATCCACAGCTTCACCTCTGTCCAATGCCATACTAATGCTGCTGTAAAATTCTAGTAGGTTTGCCATACAAGATCTAGATTTTACAAAACTGTGCTGTGCATTATCTGGTTGCATAATGGTCCCAATGTAATTTTTAACTATACCCTCCA
Source organism: Neoceratodus forsteri (assembly GCA_016271365.2). Classification (NCBI taxonomy): domain Eukaryota; kingdom Metazoa; phylum Chordata; order Ceratodontiformes; family Ceratodontidae; genus Neoceratodus; species Neoceratodus forsteri. The sequence continues at coordinate 1,323,634,933 of CM028132.1, forward strand.
TGATCTTACTCAAAACAGATGTTATGCTAATGGGTCTATAATTAGCAACATTATGTTTGGATCCTTTTTTTAAAAAAATGGGAATAACTGTGACCTGTCTCCATACTTCTAAGACTTCTCCTTCTATAATTGATTTTGTAAATAGGGCAGCTATTGGACCAGATAGAGGAATTGCCAATTCTTTCAAAATACGGAGGTGGAGTCCATCAGGACCAGCATATTTATTGGCATCTAATCTCAAAAGTAATTTATCCACTTCCATTTTCTCAATCTTATATTGTTTAGTTGTAGATTGTTTATTATGACTAATGATTGGGCTGTTTTTTTTTTATTAAAAACTGAAGAAAAATAATTATTACAAACTGTAGCCATTTCTAGTTTATCAGTTTGTAGTTCTCCATTTTAATTTTTTATTGGGCCTATAACAGGTGCACCACCCCTCTTATTTTTTATGGTATAAAAGGTTTTATAGTTATCTTTAACGTTTACTGATAACTTACATTTGTAATTGTATTTTGCTTTTCTAATACTCTTTTTTGATAATTTTAATTGTTGTTTATAATCTAGCCAATTTTTTTGAGAATTACTTTATTTTGCTTTTATGAATGCTCTGTTTTTATTTTTAATATGCTTCTTAACTGTTGCATTCATCCAAGGTGTTTTAGGTTTATTGTTTTCTATTTTCTTTATTTGGGAAATATATTTTTTTGTAGTGTTAGTTAATTTAGTATTTAAGGACTGCCACATTTCTAAAAGTGTTTTATGCATAAAGTGAGATTCCCAATCCCAGTTGGCCATTTCATTTCGGAAATCACCAAAATTAGCCTTTTTGAAGTTATATATTGAAATACTACTGGGGTAAATTTCCAGGTTTATTTTATAAGTAAAACAAACCATGGAGTGATCGCTGGATCCAAGTGGTGAAATAACCTTACAATTAGTTATGTTAGTACCCAGGTTGTTCAAGACTAAGTCCAAAATATTTTCACCCCTAGTGTTATCCTTTACTATTTGTTCCATATTGTGTTCAAAAAATAATTCCAAATAATTGTTTTCAGTAATTGTATTTGTATGTAATGTGTTCCAATTTATACCAGGTAAGTTTAAATCCCCCATAAGAATAGCATTAGATGTTGATGAAAACTCATTTACAAATTCAAGTAATTGGACATCGTCTCTCAGGGAAATAGATGGGGATCTGTATACTACACCTAAATTTATATGTTCACCGGTTTTTGGGAGAATTTTGATCCATAAGGCTTCAATACTGGGCCATTGGGTTATTTCAATATTTACAGTCGTGATATTATCAGAAACATAAAAGGCCACTCCCCCACCCCTGGTACAGATTCTGTCCCTGTGGAACAAGGTGTAGCCAGTAATATCCTTTTCCCATGTATCAGTAACTTGCCACCACATCTCAGTTATTGCACATACATGAATATTTAATTGAGTCAGAGTATGTATTAGCTCATCAAACTTATTATTTAGACTCCTAGTGTTAATGAGTAAAAAATTCCATTCTGGTGAGTTTAAACCAACCATGCTAGTTTTCATGTCTGTTGCAGTGGATAACCCCCATTTTCTGGTTTAAACTGCTATCAATTTGTTTCATTAGCCTGTTTGTGAATATCCATTTCCCTTGCTTATTCAAATGCATGCCATCCCTTGTGAACAATTCCGCATTTAAAAACCCATCCCAATTTTCAAGAAATACAAAACCTTTTCTTTGACACCATCGCTTGAATCACCCACTTAACAAAATTGTATTTTTTTCTTTTAGTTGGGTTGGCTCTAGGGATGGGTAGTAGTCCAGAAATGATTAGATCTCCACCTTGATTTTTTATTGTGTTCCCTACCACTTCAAAATCTCTTTGTATCTCAGTAATAGGTCATCTACCCAAGTCATTTACCCCCACATGTATAAGGGTGAGTGGGTTTTGCATATGTTCTTGTAGTCCTGGTAGTAATTTACTAATATCACCTATACCTGCTCCTGGCAGAGCACTTACAGTGGTGTATATGTTTTCTTTGCTCCCTAATGTACCTATAAATGGTTTTATCTCCTTCTTAATTGAGTTGGCTATCTTTTCCTTGATTTGGGCCTTTGCTGTTCTGACTGCCTTCCCCACTTCCTTCTGCTTTAACCAGTACAGTTCTCTGTCCTGCTCCTTCTGTGTTTCCTTATACTTCCTGAATGCTATCTTTTTCTCCCTTACCTTCTCTGCCACTTCTTTTGAGAACCACAGTGTTTTTTTTCTTTTGTTTTTATTTGTTTATTTGCTTCACACAAAGGCTTGTTGCCTCTGTGAAGGCAGTTTTGATGTTGCCCCATTGTTGTTCCACCCCACCTTCTTGCCTGTTTGCTAGTGTTTTTCTGAAACACTCTCCCATTTTGACAAAATCAGCCCTCTTGAAGTCCAGTACCTTCACTTTTTTGTGGCTTGACTCTACAGCTAAGTTTATCATGAACTATACTGTTTGGTGGTCACTTGTTCCCAGATGGCTACCCACTTCAGGATTGAAGATCCTCTCTCCATCCCCATTTGAGAGTACCAGGTCTAAGATTGCTCCCTTCCGAGTGGGTTCCAAAACTAGCTGTCTGAGTCATGTCCCTTGTAGTGCATCAAGAATGATCTTGGATGTGGCTGCACCAAAGGTGCTGTAGTTAACATCTGACATATTCAGGTCCTGCATCAGCAATATCACCACTTTCTTTGCCATCTCAAGGATGCCTCTATCATTTCCTTGTCCATTTCCTCCCCCAATACGGGGGTCTGTATACAACCCCTGTGCAGATTGTGGAGCCATTTTCAGTCTCCAGGGTGACCCACAGTGCCTCCTCTCCTCCCTGTTTACCCTTTAGTTCTGTTGCTTTGATCCCTTCCCTTGCATAGAGAGCTACTTCTCTTCCTCCTCCTCCTCTTCTTCCCTCCCTCTCCCTCCTGTAGATTGTGTACCCTGGTATGTTGACATCCCAGTAATGTTTCTCTGTGCACCATGTTTCTGTGACTGCCACGATATCCAGGCATTTCTCTTCCATCAAGGCCACCATTTCGGGGAACTTTTTTTCCTAGACTATGGGCATTGGTACTCATTACCCTGCATTTTTTTATGGCTTTTTTTCTTTTTGCCCCATCCCTGTCCTTACTGCCTTTGTCTTTTTCTCCATTTACCCCTTCCCTTCTCCCTATTGACTGCTCTATCTTGGTGTTTACCTCACTAACTATCCTGATTTTTGGGGAGGGCTAGGATTTTCCTTCTTCTTTTCAGTGCCTCCCCCTTGGCTATTTTAAATGCTTGCCAATGAAGCATTTAAACCTGTCACCTAGGATCCTGGTTCCCCTCTTGGATAGATGCAGACCACCGAGCCTGTATAGGCATGCATCCCTCCAGGTAGAGCCCCAGTCCCCAATGAAGCCAAATCCCTGAGCTCTGCACCAGTTTTTCAACCAGTCATTGAATCCCATGGTGCGGAGTACCCTAGCCTCATCCATGCCATAGGCAGGTAGCATGTCTGAGAAAGTTCCTGTATGTGCTACTTGTCTAAGGCTCCTCGAAAAACTCCACAAACTCCTGTTGCACTGCTCTTATCCCATTCTCAGTCAGGTCATTCATCCCTAGGTGGATAATAGCATCCAGCTCACTCCCCCTTGCAGCTGCTCCCATGATCCTGAGGATAGACCCATCAATTTGACCTCGGTGGTGGGAAAATTAATGGAGAGTATACTAAAGGAACGATTGGGGGTGTACTTGGAGGAGGTGGGAGGTCTGGATAGTCAGCAACATGGGTTTGTGCCAGGTAGATCATGTCAAACCAATCTTGTGGAGTTCTATGAATGGGTAACATCAGAACTGGACAGGGGAAAGCTTGTGGGTGTATTATTCTTTGACTTCAGCAAGGCGTTTGACTCTGTCCCCCACAATGGTCTGGTGGAGAAACTGACGGGATTGAAAGTAGACCCTTTGATGGTCAGAGGGATTGAAAACTGGCTAGCTGGATGCACTCAGAGAGTAGTGGTTGGTGGGGAGCTCTTGAACCCTAGAGAAGTCAGTAGTGGGGTACCTCAGGGCTCGGTCCTGGGTCCAATCTTGTTTAATGCATCCATTTCAGACATCAGGGAGGGTACAGGGTGTGAAATGAGTCTCTTTGCTGACAACTCCAAGATGAGAACAGTAGTTGAGAGGGAAGAGGGGATGTTGGTCCTGCAATGGGATCTAGAAACCATGGAAAGGTGGGCTTACACATGGAAATTAAATTTCAATATCACCAAGGACAAGGTGTTACATCTTGGGTGGGGAAACCCTAAATACAGGTACACCCTGGGAGAGGAGGCACTGGAGGCCTCAAGAGGGGAAAAAGACCTAGGAGTCATGGTGGATGCATGTATGAATAACTCCGAGCAGTGCAGGAGAGCGGCTAGCAAAGCAATCAGGATGTTGAGATGCATCATAAGGGGGATCACATCTAGGAGCAGGGAAGTGATTCTGCCACTGTACAATGGATTGGTTAGACCACACCTTGAGTACTGTGTACAGTGCTGGAGACCACACTTGAAGAGGGACATACGGTTCCTGGAGAGGGTACAGAGGAGGGCAACTAAGGTGATACGAGGACTAGGGGATTTGACGTATGAGAACAGACTTGAGGAGCTCGACCTGTTTTCATTGGAGGAGAGGTGAGATGGGGGGACATGATTGAGGTCTTCAAGTCCCTGAGGGGAATAAATAGGGTAAACATGAAGGGGATCTTTAGATTAAAGCAGGGAGCTATCACCAGTGGGCATGGTTTGAAGTTGGAAGGTGGAAGGGTGAGGGGGGAACAGAGGAGGAGGTTTTTCACTGAGATGGTGGTGGATCCTTGGAATGTGCTGCCTGGTGAGCTGGTTCAGAGATCCACAGTGGAGGGCTTCAAGAGAAGGTGGGACAGACACAGAAAGCAGATGTATCAGATGATCGCTTGGCCCGGGGGGATGGATATTAGGGGTTTCTGGAACACAAAGGGGGAGGGCCTCGGTACCCAACTAGGTATCTGAGGTTTGAGCAGTCTTGATAGACTGTAAGGCCTAATCTGCTGGCAATTAGTATGTTGGTATGATTCATTTCCTGTCCCTCAAAGCCATGGCGCTGGGCAGGTGCCTTACCTCCCTTTCTCCTCCCTTCCCCAGTTCTACCCCCTAACAATTGAGTCCCCCACCAGGAGTTGTTTCCTTCCCCTGTGGGGTCCTGTGCCACCCTCCTGTGGGTCTCCATTGTGGAGGTTCCCAGCATCCTCCTTGGTCCCCACTGCAGGTGCCTCCATAAAGGAATCATGCTCTGCCAGAGTGGTGAATGAATTGTGGAGAGGCACTACTGGAGGGATGCACCTCTGTTCCACCACCGTCACCCTCTCTGAGCCCACAATTGTCCAACCATTCCTCTTTCTTGGCAACCTTTGAGGTAGTGGCAGTGGCCTGGATGCTCCCTGGGTGGGGAGCAGGTTTCCTTAATCCTTTCCAGGTCAGCATGGAGATGAACAACCTCCTCCCTCAGAACAGAGAGGTGCCTGCAAATAGGGCAGCAACACAGTCTCCAGAATGTCTTCTGGAAGACTGCTGCTCCACAGCCAGTGTATTGCACCACTCCCCACATGCCTGTGTCCCTTCCTGTTACAGATGCTTTTCTTTTGTTTTTTTTTTTGTTCTTGTTTTAGTGTGTGCAAGCTTGTGAGTATCTCTACCCCCTATACAGTGTGCTGTGCCTTTAAGGATATGAACAGGTGTATGTTGTTAGCAGTTTTAGGGAAGTGATGTCAGAACCCCTGCTATAAATGAAGTTATGCTCTCGGGGCAGGTGGGGTGAGGGAAAAGGTGGGAGGGAGTAAACCTATGCCATCCAGTAACAATCAACTACAACTCTGACCCTCCACCCCGGGAAGTGCCTTCCTTCCTGTCAGACACCTATTTCACAGAGGTTAAGTAACAGGCCTAGTCACAAATGACTGCAAATATCTCCCAGCTACAGTTCCTCCCTGGCAGATTAAAGTTAAAACTAAGAAAAGACAATCCCAAAAACAGAATTAATACTAGTTACTTACACAGGTCCAAAAAGTAATAATTCAATTCATTGTAGTCTAGAAAATAACCTCCATGATTTAAGGAAGCTGTGGCTGCTCTCTCTCTCTCTCTCTCTCTCTCTGTGTCTCAGCAGACAAAGACCACAAACAACTCCTGTTTTGAATCCACAGTTCAACTAGGCCCCTTTCAGCTCCTCCCTCATAACAGACACCTATTTCACAGAGGTTAAATAACAGGTCTAGTCACAAATGACTGCAAATATCTCCCAGTTACAGTTCCTCCCTGGCAAATTAAAGTTAAAACTAAGAAAAAAGTCAATCCTAAAAACAGAATCAATCTTAGTTGCTTACACAGGTCCAAAAAGTAATAATTCAATTCAGTGTAGTCTAGAAAATAACCTCCTTGATTTAAGGAAGCTGTGGCTGCTTTCTCTCTCTCTCTCTCTCTCTGTTTCAGTATTGATGCGTTTTCATTGTCCCTCTCTGCCTACCCACCGTCCATTCTATTCAGCCTCACTATCCCTTCCTTTGTCTTTCTACACTCCCTGATGTACCTATAAAAGGTTTTATCCCCTTTCTTAACTGAATTGGCTATCCTTTCCTCAGTTTGAGCCTTTGCTATTCTGACTTCCCTCCCTGCTTCTTTCTGCTGTAACTGGCACAGTTCTCGGTCCTGTTCCTTCTGTGTTTCCTTATACTTCCTAAATGCTATCTTTTTCTCCCTAACCTTCCCCTCTACCTCTTTTGAGAACCATAGTGGTTTTTCTTTTGTTTTGGTTTGTTTATTTGCTTCACACAAAGGCTTGTTGCCTCTGTGATGGCAGTTTTGATGTTTCTCCATTGTTGCTCAATTCCTCCTTCTAGCCTGTTTGCTAGTGCTTTTCTAAGGCACTCTCCCATCTTGCCAAAGTCAGCCCTCCTCAACTCCAGTACCCTCACTTTTGTATGGCTTGACTCTGTAGCTGAGTTTATTGTGAACCACACTGTTTGGTGGTCACTTGTTCCCAGATGGCTACCCACTTCTGGATCTGTGTTCTTTAACTTAAATAACTCAGTGGAGTTTGCCTTATTATAACTCCACATGTATTCCATGTTTTTACATATCAAGCCTTTTCCTGTCATACTCCAGAGAGTACATTTTGTGAGTTTTTTAATCCACTCTCTCCTCATGTGTCTTACACTGCTGCCCCTAGATCATATTTACTGTCCCCCTCTAGAAAGTTTCTAGCCTCTTCCTATCTTTTTTCTGGTGTAGCTTCCACAACTACATGCAATACTCAATGACTTGTATAGCAGCCCATACCACCTCTTTTCTGCAACTAGTGAAACCCCCTTGCTGCATCTCAGCATCCTGTTAGCTTTTGGTAATGATGTATTGCAGTGAGGAAAGGCTTTCAAGCCAGGGTGCCTAGATTTGACAATGTCTATTGTAATAGGATTTTATTTAGGGATTTTGGAAAATCCAATTCCAAATCAGAATACTAAATTCTAAAAATCCTAGCATACAGAAAGTATAGGTTTTCACTTTTCATTGCAATCAGAATTGGATTTTGAAATCTGGAACTGAATTTCTGAATTATATTTTGATTTTAGCCTGATTTAACCATTTTTAAGGATTAAGGATTTTCAGTGTTCGATCCCAAAAATCCTAAAATACAACAAATCTGACTCTATTAATAGGATTTCAAGCAACCCTAATTCGAACTCACTCCCCAGGTCCCTATTCTCCTTTGAGAGCTCAACCATGACTCATTTGATGTAATATTCTGAATGCAGATTTTTATTTTCAATGTTTCCATATTTTGCCATTGAATTTCAACTCTCAAATTCTTGACCACTTTTCCAGCTCTTCTATATCATTCTTATGAGAAACGCTCATCAGTATTATCAACACTTACATAGAATCATGTTTATCTGCACAAAAACTAAATTTACACTGTAGCCAACTCTGATCTTGCTTATATAAATACACACCTTTAAGAAATGCTATGCACATAAGGCACAATACAAATCCATGTTTTCCTGTTGCCTGTAGTTACATTGCAGTATGTTGTAGATTTCTTTAACATAATTAACAATTTAAACTGACAGCAGAGTAACACACAAAACAATATGGGTTACACCTGATGTTCTAACAATGAAACTGGAGGTGTTGTACACACAGTAGAGTCCAATGTTTTCAAATAAGTTCAACCCACAAAAAGCCAGAGAATCTGTGACTCTTATGCATGAATAATTCCTGTGAGAAAAGAACCACAAAGCTTTGAAAGTGTACCCCACAGCCTTAAAAGCAATATTTCAACTTGCTAGTGGCAGAAAATAATATAACAAACAGTCCATTCTCAGTCTCATTTTAACAGCCCTCATCAAAACTGCATTTATTCTAGCAATATCATTGGTAATAAAACAAACACTGAATGTATTTTCAAATGATTGTCTTCCCTACTCCGTCATAAGTTTAGCAGAAGTGAAATAATGACAACAAATGATGCAGGCTTGTATCAGACACATTACTTCTTTCTAGCTATTTTAGCTGTTTGATTATACCATACTCTCACAGTCTATTTACTCATTTTCAAAAACAATGAAAACACACAATATGTTATAGTCACAGCACTGCAGGAATCCAATCAACTGTTCTGTAAAGTGCTTTGAGATAGAGCTTTCATGAAAAGCACTTCATAAATGTAAATTGTGTTGTGCTGTTCCCCATCCACCCCATATAGCCACAGAGGTATTGTTACCATATAAAAGTCTATATGAAAATTTTAAGGCACATCTACTATGAAATCATTGAAAAACAAAATCTTCTGCCTCTGAATAATAGTTTTCTTTTGTTATAAAAGGTATAAAATAATCCTGGAATTAGTACAAAATTTCAGTTGGAGAAAATGAACTACTTGATGGATTGCCTGTTTTATGCAAAATGCTACAGTTTTGTCGGTGGTGCAGAATGGTAATCTCCATCAGTTTCAGTGCATGTATTTTTAATAACCTACTTAACACACTGAATTAGTAGTTATGTTATCTTATTAAAACTTTATAGTTAGTGAATAAAATGTTAGTTACAATATAAAAAGAAACAGTGAAGAGGAAACACATTGTCAGCCTACAAAAGTTTTGAGTGTTAAAAAAAAACAAGCATTTGTCAATACTGAATGTATGCTTGCATGCTGTTGCACTGGGTCCTGTTTGTACACATTTTCACTATATATTTGCCCAGGATAGACCAGGTGAGATGTAATATCTCATTTACAATGGGATCTTGGTTTTACACTGTATTTGCCTAGGACATTAAAGGTGAGATGCAATGTATTGTTTTTAGTCTGCTCTTGCTCCTGCTTTTATAATGTATTTTTCTAGGACAGAAAATCTTAGATGCAACATTGCTTTTACAATGGAGTTCTGATGTACAGTCCTGTTTTTAAACAGTTTTCCAGTGTAGTTACCCAAGAGAACCCAGCTGAGATGCAACAGTTCATTTTAAATGGGGTCCTTCTTTGACACATTTTGCACTGTATTTACCGAGGACAGCACATCCCAGATGCTATCTTGTTTTAAGTGAAATCCTGCTTTTTCCCATTTTTTATTCTTTGGTAACTGGGTAAGACCCACTAAGCACACAATCAGTGTTCATGGGTAACACAGGAGCACTGGGAAGGTTAAGGGTACACTGTCAACCCTCTAAAAGCTCAGAGTGTCCCTAGTTTAAAAAATACATGTTATGATTGTTCACATTCCGTAGATACTACAGATGTAGCTAGTAGTTAGTTTGATTCTGATTCTTTTTTTTTTCTTTAAAATAGTGAAACATAGACTGCCCACTACACTAGTGTTACAACACCAGAACATATTTGCTTACATTCCTTCATCAACTCCCACTACATATTTCCTGGACTGGGGACTAAAACAGTCTAGCCACTAATTATGCATTATGTGGAGAGCAGACAATTGTATCATGAATGGCTGCAGTGTTGGGTGGTATTCCTGTTTTCAGGTTGTATGCAGTAAGAGCAGATCAAGGATTTGAAACAAAACAAGGCTGTTTACAACTATGCCATTAGCATGCATTTCATTACTACTAAAAAGGGGGGCAGAGAAAGCAACCAGCAACATCAATGAATTTTAGAGAAGGCATGCAATCATAAAATGTGGGTTTTTAACCAGAAATAATATGATGCAAAAAAGATTGAGTGTTCCTTTAGGTGGTTTGCTCAAGGTCACACATTATACGTTATAGGTTGTGGGAATCAAACCCAAGTCTGCTGAATGCACTGTACCATGCTCATTAATACAGTAGCTCATTACTCTAACCTGCAGGCTATACTGCCAACCACAACACTGGCATTATTTACCCAGGATAGCACGGCCAAGAAACTATACTGCCAGACGCAGTACTGACACTGTATTTACCCAGGATAGCACAGCTAGAATGCAATATCTCAGTTTCAGTGGGGTCCAGCTTTTACCCATTTTTATAATGTATTTCCCTAGGGTATTCCAGCTGAAAGCTAAAAGGCAAGTTACATTTTCAGTGGAATCCAGCTTTTAGAATGTCTTTTTCCAATGATGAAGCAGCATAGATGCATATTTCAATGGGGACTCTGTTGTACTGGGTTCCTGTTTTTACACATTTTTAATATATCTTTACCCAGGACAGACCAGGTAAGATACAAGATTTTGCATTTTGTGTGGTGCCCTGCTTTTACACATTTTTAGACTGTGCTTACCCAGGATAGGCCAGCTGAGAGGAAATGTTTGATATTCAAAGGGCTCTCCAATTTATTTATTTATTTATTTATTTCAAATTCGGATTAATACCTTTGAGCCGGGGTCTCATTTACAAAGGCTCCAAGTCAACAAGGAATACAAGACATTTACAGGTGATGAAACATTGCAGAACAGAAAGACATCAACGAACAAGTGGTATTAGTGTGCAGTTACAACATTAAGCAGGGTAAAAGAAGTGAGGAGAAACAGGACCACACTTCCAGAGAAACATATTAATGCAGCACTAATTAAGTGCAGTACAGTGTTTAACAATCATGTTACAGTTCAGATGGGATGCTCCCAGTCTGCAGAAATGCATGTTTTAGCAGCCAAGGTGAGGCTTTGTCAAGGGGAGGTAGTAGGTGGTGGGAGGAGGGAAGGGGAAGTGGGCAGTTGTGGAACAGGAGGGTGGGAGTGAGAGAGGGTAGCGTTTGACGGGTGTGAGAACCGCTGTCAGAGGCCATGGGTTAACAGAAACACTGGCAGTCAGATTTGCTGGGAAGAAGAGATCAAAGCCCATTTTTAAAGTACCCAAGTCTGGGGGAGTTGGCAAGGTCTGCAGGCAGATCATTGAACCATTTAGGCCCACTGTAGGAGAGGGATCTTTGGCCAAGGATGGTTCTTCTGAAGGGAACAGTTAGAACAGTCCTGGAGGCACTCCTTGTGCATTTCAATGGTTGTGCAGGCTCAAAGAGGGCTGAAGTAGCCCTACATATGGACCCCATCAGGGACTTTTTCACAAGGAGGAAGGCCTGGTATTAGAGCCTGTGGTGGAGTGGGAGCCAGCCAGTTTCCTTGTATAGGTCACAAGAGTGAGTCATTTTGTGTACTCCCAGGACCAGGCAGCTGGCCTTGTTGAAGATGGTTTTGACCTTTTTAATCACTGTGTCTGTGCCTGCCCCATATATGACAAGACCATAATCCACAGATGAGAGAACTGAACTGCACGTAACAAGTTTCAGGGCAGCCGGTGTCATTGAGGTGCGGTATCTGTACAGGATGCCAAGCTTCATGTTGGTGGACTTTACCAGTTGCTCAGCTTGGACAGTGAAGGTGAGGGTGTCATCAAGGTGAATCCCTAAGTACTTGAATGTATTGACTTTGTCTAGTACTTCTCCTTCGCTACGAAGTATATGCAGTGAGGATCCCCTAATCTTGCTCTGTGGGGTGCTGAAGAGCATGCTCTTTGTCTTTTTGTTGTTGAGTAGCAGTTTATTTCTGGCGAACCAGGATTCCAATGCATGAAAATTGTGCTGAAGTTCAGAGCTAATTGATCCCAAGTCTTTCCCTAGGATGGAGATAACAGCATGGTCTGCATAGAATACAGAGTATGCAGGACAGGTAGAAGGCATGTCATTTATGAAAAGGCTGAATAAGAGAGGACCAAGCATAGAACCTTGCGGGACCCCTAGGTTTACTTCTCTGGGCTCAGAGATTATATTGCCAATCCTGACCTGTCAAGATCTATGGGTTAGGTAACTATGGAACCAGGCCACAGATTCCATTGACAATCCTGTAGAGAGGAGACATTTCAGTAGCAGTTGGTGATTGACTGTGTCAAAGGCCTTGGTGAGGTCTATGAAGATAGACCCCACCACCATCCCTTTATCCAGGGCCCCATAACGCTGAGTGGTGTACTTATTAGCGCTGTGACAGTGACGTGGTTTTGTCGAATCCATGTTGTTGCAAGCAGAGAAGGCTATGCTTTCTAGGTACTCAGTTAGTTGTTCTGAGACCACCTTTCAAGTGCTTTGAGAGGGAAGTAAAATCGAGATGGGCTGGAAGTTTGCTAAATTAGCTCTGTCTCCTGATTTAAAAGCAGGTGTGACTAGACGCTCTTTCCACCTGTCAGGGAAGATGCCAAATCTTAGAGAGGCATTGAATACCTTGGTGAGTGGTGCCACAAGTTCATTTAATGTGAGTGATACCATCTTCATATTGATCATGTCACTTCCCATCCTGGTCTTACCAAGGACCAGTTTGATATATTTGACGGTCTCACCTGTGGAGATTTGCCTGAAGTAAAATAGTGGGGTAACATTATCCTGTGGTGATGGAGTGTTCAGGTTGTGCTGCTGGCTTGCAAGGGTGTGATTCAGGTATTCAGGTGGCAACACATTGCTGAGGTCCATGAATGCAACATTAAAAACATCACTGATTTCCTTTGGGTCTTGCAATGTACCAGAGGTGGCAACTATAAGGTCCGGTGGGGCCCTTGAGGCTCTACCCATGAGAGATTTTACAGAGTCCCAGAACTCCCTTCCTCCCTCTACCCCAGGTCTTTCCAAGGAGGTTATTGTAGTAAGCTGCTTTCGCCACACGTATGAGTTTTGTGCAGGTATTTCTAGCTGCCTTATATGCTTGGGAGTCAGGTATATTCCCAGTGGCTTTGGACCTATGCCACAGGTGCTCTCTGAGTCGCATGCATTCAATTAGAGGGCTGGACAGCCAGGGGTTGGGGATTCCTCTGGCTTTCTTGTTTTGTAAGGAGCAAAGATGTCACAGGCTTTACTAAAAATACTGCAGAAGTAATCAGTGCTTGGTTTCCGTCCTTGAATCTATCCAGTCGGGACCAGTCAATCCCTTTTAGGTAGTGCCTGAAGGAGTCTAGTTGACCAGGCCTTAGTGATCTGTTCCTGGTGGTCTTAGGCTTACTCTTGGTGAACTTGTTTGTCCAGGTAAGTAGTACAGGGGAGTGGTCACTGATGGTGTCAGGTAGGACTGTTACCTCTGCAATATGTTCAGGACAGGAGGAGAGTAGCCAGTCGATGAGGGTGCTGGTTCCTGTACGGTAGTTTTGTCTGGTGGGTTGTGTGACTAGTTGGGTCAGGTACAGTCCGGCTATTTGGTCTCTAGCTATCGCTGCATCCTGTGCTTGCCAATTAATGTTGAAGTCCCCTAGGATTATATGTTCCCAGTTTAGTTTGTTCTGTTCGAGGTGGCTTATGAGCTGTGGGAAGCCAGTGAGTAGTGTCCCAGGAGGCAGGCATATGGTGGTTAATAGTAGCACTTTGTTTTATTGGCCAATATTAAGTTTTAGTGTTAGAACCTGTGCTTCCTTGGTGTGGAAGCTAATCGGTAGTATTTGCCCTTTGATGTCACTCTTGAGGTAAACCAGACAACCCCCTTTGAGGTAATGTCCTGCCGAACAGGTTATATCTAGGAAGGGCAATTGCTGTGTCTGGGATCTTTAGTGATAGCCATATTTCTGTTAGGGAGATGACATCAGGATCAATCTGAGCCACCCAGGCCTGAAATTGTGGCAGTTTGGAGAGAAGGCTGCAGATATTCAGAGATACAATTTTTAGATGTCCTGGGCTATTGGTGCAATTCATGATATAGGACACCCGGGGTCACTACTAGGCAAGGATTTGACAAGAGGCTTTGGCTATGCAAATGTTTGCAGGCATGCACTCCCCTGCCCCATTACATTGATAGCCTGGGGCACACTTACTCATGTACAAGAGCAGGATGTGAAATCCTTTTGACCCCAAATATCCAGCATAGTATTTTTATGACCTGCTGTTGATCAAGACAAGAAGAAATTTTAAATCCCATCTGAAAGGTGATTTTGCAGTGCGACTACGAAAACAAATGAATTTGGATGGAGATTTGAAAAAGGACACCTGTTAAGCTCATGAAGTGGGGTAACACAGAGATACAGTATGTTGAACATTAAACATAGAAACACAGACTTTGACGGCAGATAAGGAGCACTTGGCCCACCTAGTCTGTCTATTTCACTACCTACAGCATAAGCTGCAGATCCTAGTTAACCAACAGCCTATTTCTTCCTACCCCCCACAAGAATTGCCTTGTCTGTCCCATGCATTCTTGAATTCTCCCACAGTTTTAGACCACACAACCTCCTCAGCAAGGCTGTTCCATGCATCCACCACCCTATCCGTGAAAAAAATACTTCCTCACATTGCCCCTGAGCTGCCCCCCCATCTTCAAACTGTGTCCCCTTGTTCTTGCACATCTCTTTTTCTGAAAGATGTTACCCTCTTGGACTTTGTTGATTCCACTGAGGTACTTAAAAGTTTCTATCATGTCTCCCCTCTCCCTCCTTTCCTCAAGGGTATACATATTAAGCTCTTTTATTCTCTCCTCATATGGCTTCTCTTGCAGACCCTGCACCATTTTAGTTGCCCTCCTCTGAACTGCCTCCATCCAGTCTATGTCCTCGCAGAGATGGGGTCTCCTGAACTGAACTCAGTACTCCAGATGGGGTCTCGCCAACTGTCTGTACAGAGGCATAACAACTTCCTGTTTTCTGCTGGTGATTCCTCTCCCTATACATCCCAGTATCCCACCAGCCCTCCCTACTGCCTTCTCACATTGCTTGCCAACCTTAAGGTCATCTGATATGATTACCCCAAGGTCCCTTTCCATTTGTGTTGTTGTTACTACCCCCCATTGTGTAAACTTCCCCATGGTTTTTGTATCCCAGGTGCATTACTTTGAACTTCTTTGCATTGAATACATGCTGGCATACTTCTGACCATTCCTCCAACCTTGCCAAGTCCCTTCTCATTCTTTCCACACCTCCTCGTGTATCAACCCTGTTGCAGATCTTTGTATCATCTGCAAAGAGGCATACTTTTCCTTTCAATCCCTCTGCAATGTCACTTATAAAGACATTAAAAAGGACTGAACCCTGTGGTACCCAACTAGCAACCCCCCTTTCTTCAGACTGGACTTGCCTACAATTACCTTCTGTGTCCTGTTGTCCAGCCAATGTTTTGCCCAGGTCATCACCCTGGGACCCATTCCCAGGTTGGTTCATTTGTTTATTAATCTTTTGTGTGGGACTGTGTCAAATGCCTTGCTAAAGTCTAGGCAGGCTATGTCCACAGCCCCTCCCTGGTCTACTACTTTAGTTACCCAGTCAAAGAAATCAATTAGATTCATCTGACATGACCTTCCCACTGTGAACCCATGCTGACTTGGGTCCTATGCCCCACTGGCCTCTAGGTACTGAACAATTCTTTCCTTCAGAAGTGATTCCATCACTTTCCCTACCACAGAGGTCAAAATGACAGGTCTATAGTTTCCTGCCTCTGTTTTGCTCTCACTTTTGTGAAGGGGAATCATATCCACTTTCCTCCAGTCCTCAGGTACCACACCATCCTCCCAAGATTTGTTAAAAAGGGTGGTCAGTGGTGTCACTAGGTCTCCCCTTAATTCTTTTAGAATTCTGGGGTGAATTCCATCAGGCCCCATTGCTTTGTCCACATTCAGTTTTAGGAGTTCTTTAAGAGCCCTTTCTTCTGTGAGCATTAGAAACCAAAATCTGCAAAAATAAAATTATGAGTAAATAGTGGAACAATTCAATGTTTCTTCATAACATATTTTTTTTTAGTATATCTATTGACCCCAAATTTTCAACATAGACTTTTTATGACCACATGTTATGATCAAGACAGGTGGATTTTTTTAAATCTTGTCTGAAAGATGGTTTCACAGAGGGACTGTGAGACAATGTTTCAAAAGGGATTTGAAAAATGATACCTTGTCATGTTGACCAAGTTGGATAAGAAAAGGGCTATTTGCACATATGAGGGAACAATCTGCAAAAATCACAAAGCTATGAGTAAACATTGAAGGAATTCAATGTTTTCTCATAACTTTGTTGGTTTTTTGACAATTGGATCCCCACATTTTCAATAATGACTTTTTATGACAGATTGGGTGGTGAGCCTGAACTACAGCAGAGGGAGCGAAACAGCCCCCAGGACAACGGGATCAAAACAGCTGACAGCTGGGAACCAGAAGAGCTTGGAGGGCTAGGAACCCTCTGAGAAACAACCAATCAGTTTGAAGACCGTGTCTCCAAGTCTTCCTGTGGCAGCCAATCATAGAGGCTGCAAACAGAAACCAATAAGGAGCAGGGGCCTTTATAAAGAATAGGTCATCAAGTGCCCCCCCATGCTGTGACCCCCTCATACTAAGGATCCCTGAGATAAGGACAGTGGTGAGTGGAGTCTACCTGGAGACAGCCCAGGAGACAGCCGACAGCCAGGGACCTTGTCCATCAGACCTTGGGTAAAGACTATATTTGCTGCAGGGAGTTAAAAGAAGTTGATGGGTAGGAATTTGCAAGAATATCTGAGTCTGGGTAATGCTACAGTATGTTCATGAGATTAGAGGCCTGCTGGATAGTTTTGCTGTGAAACTGAGAGTGCTAAGGCTTACCGGTAAGTAACCCTAGAAAGTAGTGAGTGGGGAGATGGACTTGAGGGATGGTGTGTAAGTGTGAGGGTGCAGACTGGCTCATAAGTAATTCTGGGAAACAAAAAGAGCATGAGTGGGTATGTGCTGGAACTTTGTTGTTGTGTAACTGTGGGGGAAGAGACAAACTAGAAATTCTCTTTGGGTAACAGTGAGTGGGGAAGGGCGACATGCTTGAAACAGTTGTTGAGGAAGGGGGAGTGTGAGGGTTTGCTAGATATTCTTTTTAGTTAACAGGTGGGTGGTCTGCTGGCAACTGTTCAGTGTAAGTTGGAGTGAGAGGACACAGAAAACTTGTGATAGGTGAAACTTCCTATATAGGATAAGGGAATAAAAGGAATTCAAAGAGCTAATATTACACAGAGAGTGGGAAGCATAGGTTGATGGGAATGGTGCAGTGCAATGGCTGTGTGGTGGCAGTCTTCAGGGCCACCTTCTGGAGGCTACATTATTGCCCTATCTGCATGCACCTTTCTGGGTTGAGGGAGGAAGTTTGTGAGACTCAAGGCTGAGTTGTAATAGGTTCAGAGGACACTTTCCCACCCAGGGATCACCTAGTCTGCCACTACTACCTCAAAGGATGCCATGAAGGAGGAGTGGCTGGACAATGGTGGGCTCAGGAAGGATATGGGTTGTGGACTGCAGGCACATTCCCCTTCTAGTAAAACTATGAAGTTCCTATGCTGCACTGGCTGGGTGGGAATGTCCCACAGAGACACCCAAAATAGTGACTGGGGTGGATGGGGGGTCCTCCATAATGGAGACTCCAAGGGGGGGGGCAGAGAACCCTAGAGAAGGAGGAAGTGAATCCTGGTGGGGGACTTCATATTGAAGGGAATACAATTGAGGCAGGTAAGGATGAGGAAAGGGAGGTTAGGTGCCTTCCCACTGCCATGGCTTGAAAGGGTGGAAAGAGGATTCAAACAATCACAAGGGCAGCAGGAAGGGAGGGAGAGATGGATGTCACTGTCCATATGGGAACTAATGACTTGACTAGTGTTGAACCAGCAATAGTACAGGAGGAGTTTGGGGAACTGGGGAGGGGTCAAAGGCAATTAGTACAATCTGTGACCTTCTCAGAGGTGCTACATGTCCTTGATGGGTGGGAGGACAGGATTCTCTGCACCAGGAACATCAACTGATGGCTGAAGGGATGGTGCAGAGAAGAGGGAATTAGATTCATTGGGGAGTGGGGCCTCACCAGGAAGGATAAAGGCCTGTAGAGGGGCAATGGCCTGCATCCATCCAAGGGGAAACTGTGCTCCTCAGTGGATGTTTTCAATGCTACATTGGCAAGAATTTAAACTAGCCAAAGGAGGAGATAGAATAAGGTGGAGAGATATAAACTGCACCCCCCCCCCGGCTTACAAGGTCAGTAGTGGGAAACCAGAGGGAGATAAATCTCAAAAGGAATCAATTAACATAAGAATCCAGAGGGTAAGAAGGAAAGGGAGACAGAAATAAGAACAGTGGAGGAAATAAGGAAGGCAAATGGGAAAAAGGAGGGAAGGTGGCAGTACAATCTGGAGGGCCATGTGTGCAAATGCTCATGGCCTGGGCAATAAGGTTACAGACCTACAGACCACCATGGCAGAAACAGACCTGGAAATAATTGCAATTACTGAGTCCTGGTGCAGTGAAAACCAGGACTGGGATGTGGACATACCAGGTTATATTCTACTTAGAAGGAACAGGGTAGGTAAAAAGGGGGGGGGGGAGTGGCTCTTTATATGAGGGAAAGCATAAAAGCTACAGAAATAAAAGGGGAGCAGGGAGAAGCAGAGGTACTATGGGTCACCCTGGAGACACGGAAGGGGAACGCTGTTCACACAGGAGTGATCTATAGACCTCCAGCACTGGGGGGAGAGGTAGATAAGAATATGTTGGAAGCAATCCAAAGGATGTCAAGCAAGGGGGAGGTATTGATGATGGTGAACTTCAATCAAACCAGTTGTGGATTGGAGCCACCAAGCTGCAGAATTGGTTAGATGTAAGAGAAGGGATAGCGGGAGAGGAGGATATGGAGGAAAAGAGATCTGCTGAAATCACTTGGGTTACACTGGGCAGAGAAGAGGGTGGGGCAATAAGGGTAGGGGTGGTGTACAGGCCACCTCAACAGAGTGAGGAAGTGGATTTGGAGATGGTCAGGGTCATTCAGGAGAAAGCCAAAAAGGGGAGAGATCCTAGTAGTTGGGGATCTAAACCTGCCTGATTTAGGGTAGAAAACCCCATCAGCAACATCAGAAAGAAACAGGGACTTGCTAGAAACCATGCAGGATGTTCTCCTAAATCAGCTGGTCACAGAACCTACTGGGGGGGGGAACACTCGATGTTGTATTAACTAATGGGGACAGCATGGTGGGTAGAGGTCGAAGAAAACGTGGGGGACAGTGACAGCCGAATGGTCAGGTTTTCCATCTGGGCAGGACCACAACTGAGCAGGCCATCCACCAAGGTGCTCAACTTCAGGAGGGCAGACTTTGGAAGGATGAGGAGCATCCTGAAGAGAGAAATGGAATAGATCCACCTCCTGGAGGAGGTGGAGCAGCTGTGGGGGGTAATAAAGGGAGGAATCCTAAAAGCCACAGACCGATGCATCCAGAAAATTAGCAAAGGCAAAAGGGGAAGAAAGCCTCTGTGGTTTACAGCAGGAGTCAGGGAGGCAATCAGGGAGGAAAAAAAGGTGTTCAAGGCCTACAAAACATTACAGGGGTGGAGGAAAGGGAGATCTATAAAGAAAGACTTAGAAAAGCAGGTAAAACAACCAGGAAGGCAAAAGCAAACACAGAGGAGAAAATAGCTAGGGAGGTGAAAAGGGGAGACAAAAAATTCTTTAGGTATGTCAGCGACAAGAGAAAAAGTAGGCAACGGATCCCAAGACTTAGAGGGGAAGGGGTAATCTGGAGGAAAGGAATGAGTAAAAGGCAACCCTACTCAATTAATTCTTTGCATCAGTATTCACAGCAGAAAAGGGTAGCGATGGGCCAGAAGTCGAGAGAAGGGGTACCGAGGTCAAGGAGGCAGACACAGTCCCTTCACAGAGAAGAGGGTGATGGAGGAGCTAATAAAATAAAAATGGATAAGGCTATGGGGCTGGACCAGGTACACCCTGGAGTTCACAGGGAGATGATGGAGGAGCTGGAGGGACCTCTTGCTAAGCTGTTTAATCTATCCCTTGAAACAGGGAGGGTCCTAGGGGACTGGAAGAGGGTGGAGGTGGTGCTGCTTTACAAGGGGGAAGGAAAAAGGACCCTGGAAACTACCACCCAGTCAGCCTCACCTCTGTGGTAGGTAAGCTGATGGAAATCCTCCTTAAGGAGAGACTGGTAAGACACCTAGAGTAAGAGGGGCTGACAGACAAAAACCAGCATGGGTTCACAGGGGATAGGTCTTGTTAGACCAACCTGGTAGAATTCTTCGAGGGTGTTATGGAGGTGTATGTTCGGCGGGGTGATTGTGGCCTACCTGGATTTCAGGAAGGCACTCAATTCCATGTCCCACAGAGGGTTGGTAAGCAAGTTAGCCAGCTTGGAAGTGGGAGCAAAGCTTACAAAGTGGGTGGAGTATTGGCTGGGAGGAAGGATGCAAAGGGTTATAGTAAATGGAAGGCACTCCAGCAAACTGTGGGCGAAGAGTGGGGTACCACAGGGATCAGTGCTGGGTCTAGTATTGTTCAATGTGTATGTGGGGGATTTAGCGGAGGGCCTAATTGGAAAGTGTGCCTGTTCATGGATGACACAAAAATGTATAACAGGATAGACATACCGGGGGGTGCGTGTGGAGAAAATGAGGCAAGATCTAGCCAGGCAGGAGGAGTGGGTGGAAAAGTGGAAATTGGAATTCAATACAGGGAAATGCAAAATAATGCACATAGGGTGAAATAATCCAAGAACGAATTACTGCCTATGGGGTGAGACAATGCAGGTCATGGAGCAAAAGAAGGACCTGGATATTTGGATCACTGACACATTAAAGGTTAGGAACCAGTGTGAAAGGGCAGCGGGTAAGACAACAAAAATGTTGGCGTGCATAGGGAAGGGGTTCACAAGTAGGAAGAGGGAGGTAATCATGTCACTGTGTAAGATACTGGTGAGACCACAGCTGGGGTATGGAGTACAATTCTGGAGCAGTGGAGAAACCGATTTGGTAAAGGGAGTCAAGCAAGAGGGGATGGTAAACACTGTCAAAGGCCTTGGAGAGATCAGTGAACACTGCTCCAGCAAGGTTGCCAGAGTCAAGGGAGGAGTGCAGGTAGTTGGAGAATTCTATGAGGGCTATGGCAGTGCTATGACCTGAGCAGAAATCATGCTTTTCATGGCATAAGATGGCATACTTGGTCAGATACTTGGTGAGCTGAGTGGCCACCACTTTTTCTATAGCTTTGGAGAGTGGGGGAAGAATGGAAATTTCCCGATAGTTGTTGGGGGAGGACCTATCACCACTTTTGTGTATGGGCGTGATGATATCTGTTTTCCAGACACTGTGGATTGACCCAGGCAGAGGGATCGGTTAAGTAGGTCAGTCAGAGAGACTAGGATATCATCCAGGACTAGTCATAGGATCCTGGTGTCCAGAGAGTCACTGCTTGGGCTTTTGCTGCCTAGTGCTTTTAGCAGGTACTGTCTGGCTTCTTGAGTAGATATTATGCATAAGTGGAACCAAGGGCATTGTAGGACAGGGGGCTGAGATTCAGGCATGGGTTCAAAGAAACTACTGGGGAGGACAGAACTAAGATCCATGAAGGTGGTATTAAGGCAGTTTGCTATGTTGAGGGGGTCCATGGTAACACAGCCATCAATAGAAAGCTGGGATGGGGGGGAGCGTGATTTCCCATTCAGCTCTTTTATGTTATCCCAAAAGGTCTGGACTGACCCCCAGGAGAGGGTAAGGGTGGCCTGGTAGTGGTCTGCTTTGGCCTTGCCGATGGCCCAAGTACACTTAGTGCAAGTGGCATTGTAGGCTTGCCTATTCGCTGCCTTGCCCAACTCCACAGCAGTGTGCCAGAGGTTATCCCTCTCCCTGAGTTTTTGGAGCAGGGAAGGGGTGACCCATGGCGCATTTTGGTTTTGGTGCAAAGCCTGGCAAGCAGCACATAGAGATCAAAGGCATTGTTAAAAGCCGATGTGAAGAGGTGAAGCACTATGTCAGTGCTAGGGGCATGGTTGATGGGGGACCAGTCAATCTAGGAGAGATATTGTTTAAGTTTTTTAAGGCTACATGGGTGGAGGCGTATGCGAACAGTGGTTTGAGCCACTGGTTTGGGGGTGAAGGAGACCAGAGGAATAAGATGGGGAGCAGTCACTTAAAGAGTCAGGAAGGATTTTGATGTCCTGGACTTTTTGGGGGTGGTTGGAGATTATGACATCCAGGAGGGTGCTGGTTCCACTGGAGGGGTTGAGTCTAGTGGGCTGGGAGACTAACTGGGTCATGTCATGGTCAGCAATGGAGTCCTTTGCTTGGAAAGTGGACGTACCAAGCCAATTGATGTTAAATTCCCCTACTATGACTTGTTCTGCTTTGTGTGGGAGAGTTGAGAGGTAGTATGTGAGTGATAAGATTGAAAGGTTTTGGTTCCTTGGGGGACGTAGGAAACCGTGATGTAGAGCAGAACCCTGGTAGGATCAGGGATGATTTTGAGGGTGAGGTCCTGAGCTCCATTGTCGAGCTTGGGAGCAGGGAGTGCATGACCAACAATGGTGCCATATATGAAAACATCACAAACAGCACAACCACACCCGCAGCTCTTTTGTCACTGGGTGTTTCCGATGATATTTGGTGTACTTGGTTAATGCCGATTTGATATCTGGCTCCTTAAACCTCAGAGTATGCTGCACTGTGGGGGGGGTGTTTTGGCTTTGCCAGGTATTGTCTTGCAGCTTTGGCTGCCTTGTCCACCATCAGGGAAATGCTGGAAAAAGCTCTCTATATGTGCAATGTACAGATCAGCTTGACTACCTCTACTTGTATCTGCAAGTGTAGGGGTGGAACACAGTAAGGGGGTCAAATGTTACCACATCATTTCCAGGCTGGGGACCCTCTCTTTCATAGTGTGCTGAACTATCATAACTGGACATGGATGCCAATGGCTTATGCTGTGTCCACTTAATGGGGTGCCTACTTTGCAAATGACTATGCATACCAAATTAAGTCAAGTACTTGTTTATTGATCTGCAAAGCCATTACAATATGCTACAAAAGTAAAATAAAGTTAAAAACATTAAGATTAAAAATACCCCTCTATTACATTTTAATACATTTAATTTCATACATACAATTAAGATTTCCCAGAATTGGCATAATATCAAATAGCAGTCAGTAAGAGCATTCATTTCTTATTATATTTTGAGAGATGAAGACTGGGATTCAGGTAGAAAAATGAGGAGTTACCCAAGTACAGTTTTTATATATTCTACATTAGAAGTAAATTCACTCCATTTTTATCCTACAGATATCTGGTTATCAGAAATTTAGCTATGATTTCTTTTATGCACTTCTCTTGTGTAGTGAAGAGATACACAATTATCTTTTCAGAAGGGAGGCTGAGACCTCCTAACAACCCACTCAACCACTTTCTTCTGTTTGTTTCATAAAGAGAACATAATAAGGCAACATGTTTTAAATCATCATTTGTCTTAGCCCCACATTTGCAGAAGGGAGAGGTAGTACTATTTTGATTTTGCCTATACTGATTAAACTGTGCAATACAGGTTTCTGTTCTGAATCTACTGTATATTCTTCCCAGTTTAGGGCAAGTCAAATGTGTGAGGTGGGGTTCAGGCCCCAAATAGTCATGAATTGTTTATAATAATCATGACATTTTAGTGAAACTAACTGAATGAATAGATGGTCAATGACCAAATCCCTAAGCCTCATTTTGACATCATAGTTACTTTCCTTCCATGATGTAATGTATATTGTGTGCAGCAAATGACCCAAGCCAGATAGCGTTAATGTTTTTTTGATTAGCTGAATGAATGGATGTACATACCCCATTGTAGCCAGCTTAATCCCTTCCTCCAGGCACATTCTAGGGCATCGCTGTTCCAGGAGTAAAAAGGTTTTAAGTTGGAATATGATTTGTCTTTCTTTAATTAATGAAGATAGTGATTGTTGTCCCAATTCTAGTATGAGAATATAGTTAGGAGTTCCCTGGGTTAGCATCAAGCTATATCTATACAGTTTGTTAAGTATTATTTCTATGGTGCTTATGTTAGTAAAGCCCCAAACATCTGTTGCATAAATTATGCTAGCTCTAATTTTAGCATTGATAACTCTCAGAATGCCCCCAACCAAGGATTTACCCATTTTGACATTGAATATTTTGAAAACAGTAACTGCCGAAGGCATTTTGTTCTGTATCAATTCCATGTGTTTTTTTCCAAGATAAATTGTACATAAATCTTACCCCAAGGTAGTCATAACTATTTGCTACCTCAATGGTGTTTCCACCAATCTTAAACCTAGGTATAGTCCTAGCTCTATTTCCAAAAATCAATATATTCATTTTGCTCTGATTGATCTTCAATTTCCTTTGTTTGCATAGTGTCTCAAAAATACCTATTTTCCTTTTGAGACCTAATGCAGAAGTGGAAAGAAACACCAAATCTGCATAGGCCAAACTATATATTCTATGTTCATTAACTTTTGGTACATGGAAATTGGGATCTGTAATTAGTTGTAAAACAGTGTTAATGTAGATGCTGAAGAAAGTAGGGGGCCAGGATACAACCCTGTCTGACTCCTACATTGGTTTGAAATATATCGGTAACATGCCCATATTGATTATACTGTATTCTTACCCAGGTGTGCTCATGTAGTCTGATTAAGGTGTCCAGAAGTGTCCTCTCCAAGTTCAAGTCCTCAAGTGTAGACCAGAGAATCTTCCTACTGATGCTATCAAAAGCTGCAGAAAATTCAACAAAGCAGCAATATAATCTGCCTTTCCAAATCTTGGTATACTTCTAGACTAAGTGTTGAAGAACATAACAGTGTTGTACAGTTGATCTATTCCTCCTGAAGCCATTTTGTGCCTCATTAAAGATAGCATGCTCCTCAATCCAGTCCGTAAGTCTGCCTAGAATAATTTTGGAGAAGATGTTTTGTGACACATCAATCAGACTAATGGGCCTGTACATTATCAGATAATTGGGGTTTTCATTTTTTGTAGACTGGAAATATAACACTGCCCAACCAGCTAGCAGGAAATTCTAAGCTTTGTAATAACCCACTAAATATCTTGGCAAGAAATGGAATCCACCAATCTTGAAATGATTTAAACATGTCACCAATGATTCTATCTGGGCCTGGTGCTTTATTGGGCTTCAAGGAATTAAGAGCAATGTAGATTTCATCCTTTGTGATCATGATAGGTCTTGAGTAAATATTTTCATTCGTGTGATTGATTTTATAATCGATTTCTTCTTCTTTCAAGGAGTAATGTAGATTTTAAAAATAAGAAATACACATTTGAGGGGTAATATATGATTCTACCTTTGTCTGATATTTATTGTATCCCTGTGCTACTAATTTCCAGACTTTTTTTTTTCTTCCTCTTTCTTTTTTCAGGATCATATGGTCTATTTGACTTTTCTTCCTTTTCTGTCTGTATTGTCTAAGAGTATTGTTAAAAGATGCTTTAGCATTTCTACATTTTTGATTAAACCATGATTTTCAAAAAAAATGCATTGTCTATTATTTACTATTTTGCTGGTTTTACAAAATATTTCCAGAATTCTACAAATATTCTCCCAACTATCATGAACTTTAGGAACTTGAGTTTTGTCAAGAATTTGATTGTGGATGCTATATGCTTCTCTTGAATACAACATTTCCTTAAGCTGTGCTTGACAGATAGAGCCCTATTTAATCATTCTTTCATTAATGATTTCTAGCTCTTCCCCCATATGTACCTCAGTTTGTGGGAGGCTGGAACAGATATTTTCTAGATTTAATATAATTGGAAGATGTGTAGATTCTATGAGATCACCTATTTGTAATTTCTGAACCAGTTTAACAGTCTCCAAGTTGGCCCAAATCAGGTCCAATGTGGAGGCGCCAGAGGCACCAATAAATATTAATTTCCCAGGTCTGTCTCAATCAGTTCTCCCATTTAGTATACAAGCATTCCTTTTAGCAAGACATATAAGCAATTCTTTCCCTGAGGAATTAGTCTTTAAATCCAATGCTTCCCTTCTGGATACCACTGCAGGATTTATAGTGGGTAAGAAGAAGAAGAAGACAAGATTAGAATATGTCTCTTCTAATATTTTGGAAGCTATCCTTGCATTAAAGTCTCCCAAAATAAATACAGAGACATTTCCTTCATTTTCAGCTAACTTGTCTAATGCCAGCTTCAAATGAGAAAGATAGGGGTCATTAGAACCCAGAGTCTTAGTTCTTGGATGGTAATAGACGTTACACAAAATATTTTTTTTTGGCCCATCCATGAGTGTTAAAATAAGTGCATTATCAGCTTTAGGTAGATGTTCCAAGACTCTAAGGTTTAAGTTGGTTCTGATGTATATAGATAGACCACCTTTAAATCTGCCATGTTTCTCATCTCTGCAGCACCCAGAGTTTTTGGAGATGGGTGCTATGTAAATAAAATTATGTATCTATCTATCTATCTATCTATCTATCTATCTATTTCTATCTAGTGGTGGGGAACACATAGGCTGTGTACCAAGATATTCTGGGGGTAGTGATTTTAGTACACCAGGTTTCCTGGAGAACTTTTATATCAATGGTCTCCAGGAATTCCATAACCTCTAGATCAGCTAATTTAAGATGGAGTCCCTTGATATTCCAGAGAGAACTGTGAGTCTATTGAGCTAATTCACTTTATTCTTTTTTAATGTGGGATGTTCAGAATGTCATTCTGGATCCAAATTTGTAACAAGGTGCAAAATTATTTGTATCAACCAGTCTCTCAAGATCTATGAGGGGAATATCTTCCTCAGGATTGGGTCTAATTGAACCCCTATCTATTCTTCTGTAGTATGACTTGTTTTCTCCTAGGTCCTGGGGATGTACAATATGTATTCCTAGGTTATCTAAATTACTTGCCATAGACAGCAGGGAATTAGCCACTACTGGGCTCTTAAAAGTACTGTCAATTTGAGTAGAAAATCATACCTCCCTGTAGGTTTCAATACAATTCACCTTATTTCTTGTTATTTTAAGTCCAGCGGATCTTGTAAGGAAGGAGAGAGGTTAATCTCTTATACTCCTAACTGTATCTTGTTTAGTCATTTCCCACCAAAAACTGGACATTAATAGCTTTCATAATTTTAGCTATTTCTTCTTCCTATTTCTCAGTTTCCTTACTTGAATTTTGTTTAAGAGGAGAAGGGAGCTTAGTCTCAGTGATATCCTTGGTCTCCCAAATTTGTGTATCTGGGTACCAGCATTGGATGACTAATTTCTATCCTCTTATTTTTAAACAATGGTCTTTTACATAATATGTGTTTGGCAGTATCTTCTGATTGACAATAAAACAGCACAGTGCCTTGATAATCTGAATTAGGAGGTCTAATGATAAAAATCTCCTCTTTGTCTTTATTCATTTGAAGTAAATATGTCATCCATTCAAAATGTTTCTCTTCAGTTTCATTCTCTAACTTTTGCACTTCCTTTACCTTAACCAAATATTCAACCTCTTTAGGACTTGGAGTGTTTTTTTAAGCTGCTTTGGGGCTCATACAAATTCTCATTTGTACGTAGGTTGCCAGTGGTCTCAGCCTCCCTTTTATTCCCTTCCAGAATATGTCCACTTGCAATTTCATTATAAGTAAGTGTAATTATGTTTCTAAGGTCCAGACTAGAGTCCTTATGACTCTCTTTCATGTTCTCCTTTTTATGACTGTTTTCCTTTGCAGTTTGAGGTAACATAATATATGTTATGGCTTTCCTAGCTTCTCTGTCTTGGATTTCCATCTGAACTTCAATTTGTTTCATTTTCTTGTCTTTCTTAGTTATATTGCAATCATTTAGTTTTCCTGACTTAACTGTCTCTGGGTTCTGTATATAACAGGTGCAGATTTTATTTTTGTCAAATGGTGAGGGATACTTCACTTGGATCCCCCTGTTCTTTTTTTTCTGCAATAGGTTCTCTCTTATTTAAATCTGATGAAAGTGTTTGTTTGCCCTCATTTAATTATTCTAAAAGCACATGGTTGTGAAAGACATCTGTTTTTAAATTACTAAATGTGTCCTTCAAAACTGCTATGTTTTCAAGGATTACTGTATCTGTGTAGTGTCTGTTTTTAACTGCTTCAAGCATTTGTTTTGAAATGGAGGAACTTGCTGTAAAATCACCCTTATTTCGGAAATGTTCCCCATCATAAATAATTGTGCCCTCATTTTAAATTTTTACGGACTCATTTGTTTAAATTTATTATTTGTGTTGAGGCCCTCTACCAGGACTTCTCTGTGTGCTGTATCCATTCTTTTCAAGCCCTTGTTATGCTAATTTATTGGATTATGTTTTGCAGTTCTGTATTATCCCCCTTAGTTTGATTAAAGACTGGAGAATGGAGAGAAAGCACATTTTTCTCCATTATTTTAGGGTTAGACTGTAGATTCTGGCTGTTAGTTAATCCAGGGGTAGGAAGTCTGTCCAGGTATGAATGGTCAAAAAAGGGGTCTAGGGAGAAGACTGCCTCAGAATAATCTATATCATCTTCTCCACTATCCATTTGAGTGAATGTTTCCCCATTCATAAAAATCATAGGCGATTTCTTCAGGAAGGTCCAGAAATTTGACTAGATCAGCCTCATTATTTGTTAGGCCATTTATGTTTTCTGTCTTGCTTCCTTGGTTTAAACTATGAGTCAAAGAATAATTGTGTGTAGAAAGGTGCTTTGGATCTTTTTTAAGTCCTGCTCATATATCCATCATTTTTAATTGTCTATTTTCTTTTAGTGCCTTCTAAAGTTTAGAAAAGACAGTTTCAGGGGATGGAACAAATGGTTCAAAATTATTTTCTGCTTGTTTTTTTCTATTCTTTCTCTGAATTTGACCTGTATTCTTAGTTCTTTTTTTCCATTTGACCCTGAGTTTCTGGTATTACCAGTGTTTGCATTGTTTCATCCAATAAAATAATCCCAGAGGGAGAATTTCCTTTTCCACTTCTGGTTAAAACCATGTTAGCTCACTAAAGCTTGCTAAGGTATTCAAGTAATAAACATGTGCTATTAATAAACAGTTAGTGTGGTAGATTAACACATATACTGTATGCACAGACACACCAACACCTACACACGCAGGGACGTTTATATGCATGCATGCACATATGCATATAAGTGCAAATTCTTTGCAATATTCACACAGACAAAATATGATGTGCAATATATTCCAAAGTGAAATGTATAGTCAGCAAGCGAGTATCACTATGCCACTATATCTCAATGATGCACAATGTCACACTGATATAAGTGCAAAATAGAATAGAAAGATCTATTATAAGCTGGTTGATCTGAATAAATATAACAAACAATATAGTATATTGCTAAAATCAGAAATGTATAGCAAATAGTGGTTCAGAACAGTAAGTGTAATTCCCACACAAATTGTTCTATGTTGGTATCCAATGTTCTTAATAGAGATATCTCAGGGCATTTAAAGAATGATGTAATTTGATTACCATAAACATCTGTTTTACTCCATTTCTGTCTGTCTCTATCAATGTCCTTTAGTGCGTGAGCTGATTCAAAATATCTGTCAATGGTCTCCTAAAAATGCTTAAATCTATTCCACTGCTTCTGGAAAGTGAATCCTTCAAGTCTCCAGTTGGCAATTATAATAAAATAACTCTAAAATTTAAATCCAAAAGAAGCAGAAGGCAACATTGGAGACAAATAGCACTATAGTTTGTGTAAAGGCTGAAACAGTACGAATCACAAATTCAATGTCAAAGTGATGTATACTCGCTTGGAGCTTTTAGGCTAATGCTTTTGAGTGCATTAAGGGTTTTCATGCACCACCAAGAAACCTCCAAAGAACCTCCAGTTAGCAAGCAGGAGTCAGAATTAGGCCAGTTTTCAGGATTCAAAAGAGAGGAGCTCGGATTCACTGAAAGGTGCTAGTCATTAATTAATTTGTGCCCAAAGCAGCTGTTGAACTTGCACAAAGCTTTAATAAATGCAATAAGTTCCTATTGCAGTCTTGCTCCCTGGTCGAGCAATGCTCGGTTCAGAAAGAATGCCGACTGTGCTGCATACCAGTCATCCCATAGTGTGAACCTGGCTTACTTCTGCTAATTTTGGAATGACAGATACTGTCCCTTGACCCTGACCCTGATCAGCAGCAGAAAACAAGAAGTTGTTATCCCTCAGTACAGACAGTTGGTGAGACCCCATCTAGAGTACTGCATCCTAGGGGGTTGGGGTAGGAAGAAGTAGGCTGCTGGTTAACTAGGATCTGCAGCTTATCCATCAGGTAGGGAAATGGGCAGACTGGGTGGGCCAAGCGGTCCTTATCTGCCATCAAATTCTATGTTTCTATGTTTCAATCCAGTTCTGGAGACCCCATCTCTGCAAGGACATAGACAGGATAGAGGCAGTCCAGAGGAGGGCAACTAAAATGGTGCATGGTCTGCAAGAGAAGCCGTATGAGGAGAGACTAAGGAGCTTAATATGTATACCCTTGAGGAAAGAAGGGAGAGGGGGGACATGATAGAAACTTTTAAGTACCTTAGTGGAATCAACAAAGTCCAAGAGGGTAGCGTCTTTCAGAAAAAGAAACATGCAAGAACAAGGGGACACAATTTAAAGATGGGGCAGTTCATTGGCAATGTGAGGAAGTATTATTTCACAGAGAGGGTAATGGATGCATGGAACAGCCTTCCTGAGGAGGTTGTGGGGTCTAAAACTGTGGGAGAATTCAAGAATGCATGGGACAGACATAAGGCAATTCTTGTGGGGGGTAGGAAGAAATAGGCTGTTGGTTAACTAGGATCTGTGGCCTATCCTGTAGGTAGGGAAATGGCAGACTAGATTGGCCAAGTGGTCCTTATCTGCCGTCAAACTCTATGTTTCTATGTTTCTATGTGACAGCGTGCTGCTTGTGGATCAATGTAAAAGGGATTGCTTGCCCTTTACCACTGACAGTTGTGGTTGCTGCTTGTGGAAGGGGTGCTTGCCAATTAGGGTCTACTACTGGGTCATCATCATCACCCTCCCCACACTCATCACTAGTACCCTCACTGCTTTCTGACATTTCCAGCTGAGACAGTAAGGACTGACTTTACTCAACCTCCTCTTCCTCAGTAACCTTCTCTGCCACATGAACAGTAGTACTAACAGTATGTTCACTCCAAGGATGTTCTCAGCTCCTCAGACACCTTTTGAAGCTCTCCATGCTGTTGCTCCTTCTATACTACTCCCACAGTAACTGGTCCTGCATCACCCTTACAGTCATCATCTCTCATACTGCCTGCCACTGTACCCAACCCCTCCTCGCTCTTAGTACTTAGCAGCTCCTGAGTTAACTCCTGAGTCACCAGTGACTGAGACTGTTCACTATTTTCCTGCTCCTCCTGAGACCCTAGGAACTCACACAGTAGTGTGGAAACATCCATGGCAGTCTCTTTAGTCTCCTTTGAATGATGAGCTACAACTGCACTGGAAGTAGCACTACTGCACTGTGTCCCAAAGAACCTGGAAGCTTTGATTCCTAGCAAAGCTGGTACTAACACAGTATGTGGCATGGCAGGCATTGCACTGACACTAGATGTTGCAGTGCCAGAAACAGTGCTGCTCCTATTACCACATTCCCAAGCGCCCTCTCCACCTCCTCGTGACACCCTTCTGACTGATCCGGTACCAATTGCACTTTTTACACATTCTCCATGCTTCCCCTTGCTCTGCCTGACATGTTGTACTGTCTGTGCTTTATTGTACCTTTTAATGCCAGCAAGTATTGAAAAACAGCAGTGCTGCACTACTAAAGACTACAGAACACAAACTAAC
This sequence comes from Neoceratodus forsteri, assembly GCA_016271365.2. Classification (NCBI taxonomy): domain Eukaryota; kingdom Metazoa; phylum Chordata; order Ceratodontiformes; family Ceratodontidae; genus Neoceratodus; species Neoceratodus forsteri. The sequence continues at coordinate 1,323,666,961 of CM028132.1, forward strand.
ACAAGTTATGATATAATCAAAAAGATCAACAAGACTACAGAAATATCTTTTACCCAGAACTCAAAGTACAGATAACAGCATTTTATTTTTTCTCCTGAACAAAAGTGGCAGATGCTCACTCTCAGAAAGCCTGTTCTGTGCAGCACAATAAATAGAGCTCTTCCTTCTTCAGAAAACACTGCAGCGTGAGTAGCTATGCAGTAAGAAATGTGTGCTACCACCTAATTCCTCTCCTCTGCACCCCATGTGATTAGAGCTACATGCGGTGCCATTTGACCTTTGCATGAAATTTCTATGCTAAACCGCAAAATTTATTGTATACTGTGGCATTAAAATGAATGCAATTCCTGGGTTCTGTGGAATTCAAAAGAAAGAAACGCAAAATAAAACCAGGGAAGGAGGAAAAAAATGAAGCAATTAAAAACAGAGAACATGTTACTTGCTGACACCACAGTTAAGCTGCTCAACAGACTGGGTGCTTTAATTCAGTATGTGACCTTAAAATTTACAATACCACCTGTAGAAAAAAAAATATGGGCACACATTGCTGGCAGAAAAAAAAAACACAGAATCACATTGAAAACTGCAAATGATTACATGATACGGTAAAATAATTGGCAAGGCACTTTATTTCCACATTTCATAATAAAACATTTGCTGTTCGCAAAAAATTATGCAGTACTAGGTGAAAATCCTCAGTAAATTGGTGAAAGTTCAGAATTCCACCAGAGGTGGAAGAGCAGAGAATTCCACAAAAGTTTTGAAATTTCGCAGAACTTCTGTGATGGCGGAAATTGGATCTTTTGCCCATCTCTACAACCAACAGATCCTCAGAAAAGTGATTGCAAAAGAGTTCTACTACTGGTAACTCATCCTTGCAGACTTAAATTCATTAGTTCCATCAGAAGGAATCTCCACTGAGGTGGAGATAGCGAAGAGAAAACTGAACATAATATAAATATTATACTGTACACTATAACAAAAATATAAAGAGTTAAAATCAGATTTACACAAAATACAGTATGTGCAACAATATAAACTTATAATGCACTACGCCCATTTAGTCATGAAAAACATTTAGATCTAGGTCATCTGTAATATCCCTCTCCAAAATCATACCCAAGGTCAAAATGCAAAATGTTTCCCTCTGTGAATATGTCATAGCCAGGTTGCCCCATCTCCAACTTGCTGTTACTCTCAACTCCTTACATACAGTGTCTTAAACTACTAAATGTACCATGATTATCTTCTCAGTATTGACAAGCTTTTATGCAGTCAAAATATCCATTCCGGACCTCAGTATTCCTGATGTTTATCTGCATGTCCTGTAGTCTGGAGGGGATAATCAATTGGTACTATCTGCTACTGAGTTTTATCAAGGAGAAGATCTAATCTGAATTCCCATAAGGGATGATTTTTTTGCCTATTAAAATAAAATGGTAATCTAAGAATATGTGACTTGAGTGTGAGGCACACATTATCTCTGTCAGGTTCATATTTGTAATGGCAGGCTGATACTATTTCTTACTGATTCAATGTGATATTTAATAGTAATTCCAAACAAATCTAATACCAGCTTCTTCAGAGAAAACCCATCCTTAGCTCCCTCTTTTAGGGAGATTTACAAAAGATACTGCACTGTGAGCAGATTTCCTTCATGGATTTTCATAGTTATAACCCCAAATATTTAATGTGATCATCAGAAATGGCTAAAGGGGAGATAACTATTGGAGAGGGAAAAGTGCTATACTGTGGTTGGAACATCACTTTACTTCTTACCAGGATGCAGATAAATTCCTTTGTGTACAGGTCAAACTGGTAGGGAGTGGGGTAACTTTAAACTGGAAAATGTGCATTTGCCCCATCCAGCACGATGCACCTACAGTGAATCCTGAAAACAGACCATTATAGTGACTGTTGCTGTAATGGTCTGTTTTCAGGTGATGCTTTTCTTCCAGTGTTCTGCCCCCTTCCCGGAACAACTCCAATCTGGAGTTGATTATATAGAAATCCAGGGGGTGTGGGGGCACCACCCCCCACATGAGGGGTTGGTGGGGCATAGCCCCCACAAAAAAAACACTTCATTTTGGGGTGGCACAATACCGGTGTCTGTATTGTGCCTTCGCTGTGCGGGAGGTCAGCAAATTCACTGTCAACTTCCAGTGGTGTCTCTGAAAATGTGTGTCTATTAAATATGCCTGGGCAATGGTCTAAACTTTGAATACAAAGGGGGTTTCTGAATTGTGACACTCTTGTGGCCTCCTGTCTAGTTTCAATAGCTTACCGAAGTTGTCATCTAACTGATACTCCAAAAAATGCATGTCTGTGGTTTGGTAGATACAAAAAGGATGTTCATTTTATTTACACCATTTCACTTCCTCTAATTCCTTTTTCACATCAGCCATTTCCAGCATAATTCTGTTTATTGCATCAAATTCTTCAGCAAGTAAATATTGTTTCAAGACACAATTAAAACAATATTGGATTTGAAAATAATTTTTAGATGAATCTTTTGGAGGCAGATAATTCCATTCTGAGGGAGTTGAATCTTTTAGGAGTAGGTAATCCAATTCTGGAGGCATTAGTATAGATAGGGTTAAAGAAACAGTGATAAAGCTACAGTGCAGTATATAGACTCTGGAGAATCATATGAATTTCGTTAGAAAAAGATATACTACTTAGATCTACATTTATGTTTCTAGTAGAATTAAAAGTCATGAGTATTGTTTAGCATCAATGCTTACCGGTGTTTTAGGATTGAAAGTTAACACTTAAATCACATGAAAGTACTTGTTTGTTTTAATAGTGTCTATTTAAGTAGCATGTTTTGCTTTACGTATGTAAATGTTGTCATGTTTTTATCAATTTGTTGTAGAAAGGCTTTGCCAGAGCAAGGTGAAACATTGGCACATCCGGTAGCACAAAGGCAACCTGCTTTCACTTTGAGCAGAATGACTATGTGCACTGTTTAGAGACTGATTGCTCACTATTACTTGATTAATTGGATTTGCTTCTGTTGCTATTGCTACTATACCTTTGGATTCCTGTTTTCCTCCCAATATGCACTGCCTTATCATGTAGCAAATTTCCAGCTTTTCTGTCTCACTGCAGGCAATGTCAATGCCTCATCATGGCTTACATGTTTGAATTTTCTATTTGCAAATGCCAAGCATTCCAGGAGCGGCTTTGAGTTCTGACTGACATTTTGAAGGACAGTTGTGGGTTGTATTAAAAGAAAAATTAGACTCAGTCCATTTTGGGCACATTCTAGTTATGTATAAATTCTGTTTTTTTTCATCCATTCCTCAAAAGACATCCTCAGGTTAGTTTAAAGTAAATATAAACTGCTTGGTTCAGAGTGAATGAATGGACATGCTACTGAGAGGCCACTAAAATGTGCTCTGTATTTTTCTAGCACTCTAAAATGGTATTTTATTATACAACCTAATGTCTAAAAACTGCTTAAAAAATGGGAAAAGGCACATGGTAGTAAAAATGGACCAAAGGTCAAAGATAGTTGTCCCTATTTTCCTTAACTCTGCTCCATCAATGATGTACAAAGCATGTGCTCAGTTTAGCTCACTGGCATTAAACAAGTAACTGCAATTAGAGTATTAGAACATACATCACTCTACTAAAGCACTTTAAGTGTCTAAAAACTAGAAAGTCTTTATAGTGCAGCAAATGGTGGCAAAGATTATTCAGGGTCAAAAGGGTAGGACTTACCAGGATCGCCTAAGGCATTCAACATGTACTCTCTGGAGACCAGTTGGGAGAAAGGAGATATAATATAGTCCTTTGAGTTCCTGAAAGGAATAGACAAGGTGAACTTTGGGGAATTATTAAGTGTGAGTAGCAGATCAAGGGCATGACTGGAACTGACAGGAGGGAGGTTCAAGAAGGATATGAGAAATAATTATTTTACGGAAAGGGTGGTGGAACCTTAGAACAGTTTACCAGCTGAGGTAGTTGCCACAAAAAAACATTAAAGATTCCAAGCACAGTTGGGGCAGAGTGAAGGATATGGTGGTTACTCATGGTGACAGTAATGAAAAAGGGAATAGGAGGTAGACAGGGAGGGCTAGAACCCTGTCTGGATAATAGGTCCCGGGTTAGATAGGGAACCATGGCCAGCCTCTTTTTCTGATATCATTGTCTATGTTTCTATATTTCTATGAAATTGTACCGATGATTGCCTTTTTAAATCACTATTCTTTCTTTTCTAAAATTCTTTGACAGTTGTAGCAATGTTATATAATTATAGCAGGCTGGAACAGTTCTATACAGATTTTGTAAGCTAACTCAAGTCTTTTAATAAAGCTCTAATTAGGCTAAAATAAAAGTTTATTTTTTTTGTTTACTTTTTGTTACTTAATTTTTGTGCCCGATAATGAATAAGAAATAACAGATTATCCTCTATGAATACTCACTGATTATTCAAGTACAGGTACTCACACATCCCTCCTTGACTTCGACAGGATATATGAGACCATTATTCCTGTGTGACCTAGCAACATAATAATGATACTTTTAGTGATGTTACAGCTATGCTATAAACACTACTCCTAAGGGTTCCCAGTAGGTTTTGATTATGCCTGGCCTCTCTGGAGTGTATGCTCATCGCTAAAATTTGAGAAATTAGGGAAGTAAAACAATAGGCCAGACTGTGAGAATTTCTAAGATTCTAAATGGAGAAAAACCAAAAAGATGTGTTTTTTTTTTATCTTTGTTAACCAGATGAGGCCCACTAGGCACAGGTGCTTCTTTTCAGGGGCAATCTGGGAGCACTTAGAATGTTAAGTGACTTACTCAGAGTCACACAGCGTGCAAGTGGAGGTTGTGGGTCTCAAACCCAGTTCTGTCTGTTGGATGTACTGAGCTCATTCACAGTTCCTTATACTGCACTACTTTCTGAGATTCTAAAAGGAGAACAACAAAAAATATGTTATTTTTTTTTTTTGTATTATTTGTTAACCACATAAGGCCCACTTCGCACAGGTGCCTGTTTTCAGTGGCAACCCAGGAGCACTGGGGATGTTACATGACTTCCTCAGAGTCACACAAAATGCAAATGGAGGTGGTGAGAGTCAAACCCAGGTCTGTCTGTTGGATGTACTGAGCTCATCCACAGCTCGTTGTTCTAACCTATAGGCTATAATGCCAGCCCCCCAAAACTTTTGACCATATTCACTGGAGCTGTGGGATTCAAACCCAAGTCTTTAGGATCATAGCCTAGAGCCTTAGCCTCTACACAACATTGCCTCCAGAGATTCAAAGAGGCCTGTGAGAGATAGAGAGAGTGGTTAACTGACTTGCTTAGGGATGCAAAACAGTGAGTAAGAAGCACTTGTGGAATTCAATCCTGGGTTGCTAAGTTTGCAGACCAGTGCTGTAATCACTGGGCTACAACATCTCTCTCTGCAAATGCACTGAAAGCCAAACAAAATGGATACCATTTTCAAGGTCTTATTTGCAATCAAAAATAAAGTTCTATAACAAGCTAAATAACAAGATGATCAATGTTCATTAAAATCCAGACATCAAATAATTGCTAATATGCAGTTTAAATATTATGTTGCCTTGCTGTCTATCAGTTTAGTTTTCTGGGTTTGGAGGCTTCACCAGCAAGGCTTTCTCCAGATATGCAGGACTGTGGTAATAAGATGATGCTTGATTTAGTCCTTATTTTATCTGGATCACTTTGTGACATTACAGCACATCTTGAAGGAACTGACAAAGTCGGGGAGATCTGGAAATGACCTGATGAAATTCTAAAAGATTCACAGTCCCATCTTAGTCAATATTAGACTCTTCCAGGATGTTCTTGATAAGCTGGTCCATTTTGGACTCATTCAGTTTTGTGTCTCCTGCTTCACCTATGAAGCAGTCACCAATTTATCCAAGTCTTTTTTATCCAGGTTCCCATCATCATCAAAGTAAAAAATTCTGAAAGCATAGTGGGACTTGATCTCCGGGGTGGCTGAGTCACTAAAGGCACTGAGCATGTCCAGGAAATCTTCAAATGACATGCTGCCATTGTGTGTCTCTGAGGTACAGAAGATGTGGCAGAAATGGTTCTGGACTGGGTTCGCCTTTAACTGTGGCAGGGAAAGAATCTTCTCTTCTAGAAGCCTTGTTGACAAAACATTGTCCTTCAGCTCACTCTCGGTAGCAGATCTGCAAATGTCTGACATGCATGGCAATATCTCTTGCTTCATCAAGAATGTCAGCTCCTGGTACTCAGAGAGCAGCTCCTTAGAGATTACACTGCTCAAGCCCCCCATTCCAGCTACAAGCTCACTCTCTGAACCTCCAAAAGTGGCAACAAAAGTTGCAACAAAACTTCTAAACACACTTTAACTCCCTACTTTATTTTCATTTGGTAGATATGATACCTTTATTGTGCTAACAAAATGTTAAAGATGCAAGCTTCGGAGTCCTCTACTTCTGTCCCTTCATCTTGTACATCTTTTCTTACACATAGTACCTGATGAAGTGGCAGAACTTGAGGCCTGAAAATCTTTATCTTAAAACTTTTAATTTGCATTTAAAAGGTAACAAATCTGCCAGTCCTGTGGTGTTGTGGTGAAAGGGGACCACCTAGCATGCTGGTGACCTGGGTTTGCTCCTGACCATGGGATGACAGGAGTGGAAGCAGGCAGAGAGGGTCCAAGAGCATCTCATGAATGCTCTTCTCCCAGAGGAGAGGGCTAAGTGCACATTGCCCTTTGGCAGCTGCTGGTGGCCGGTTTTCGCATCATACACTGTGGTGTGGGTGATCACATGTCGCATGAGTGAACACCATGATGCCACGGCATGCACTCCAGTGGGGCGGGACACCAGGAACAAAGGAAAATGGCCCCCAAGCCACCAGATGACAGTGGCCCACTCTCCATTGCCACAAAGCCAGGAAGCCCCCATGCTGCACCCTCACTGTCCAGTGAGGATTGAACTGTGCCTACATGCACATGGCAGTCTCCCCCTCCCAGTCCCTGCCATGGGCAGGGGGGCCCTCAATGAAGGGATATGTCAGGTTAGTCAGGGACAGCACTTGAGGGAGCAGCAGACAGTGAACAGAGGTAGTGGTGTGGTGAAGCTTGGCCACCCGAAGGAGCAGACAGCTGGGCTGGTAAGGGGGTGTGGGTAAACAGATAATCCAAAAAAGAAAGGGCATCAAATCTGCCAAACTAAAAAAAAAAAAATTTGTTTTGCTCTTGTGTTTGTGTGGGTCAGCATGCCAAATCCGAACTTTCAGTTTGAAAGTCCAACAAATGTCTGGTAATCTACAATTTCAAAATGTGTCCTGTGTCATGAAAAATCTGCACAAGTTTCATCAGACAGCCTATAAATACATTTTCAAGAGTTCCACAAAATAAGAAATGACCACAAATTTTTGCAAAATGTTCAATGAATTTCTGTTAAGTTTGGACAAATTATGTTTTTTTTCTGCAGCAGTACTGTGATGCACAATGTGGACGTTCCTGACATCTGTACCAAATGGACATATTGTACAGTACTGTTTTTTCTCTTTTAATCATGCAAATCTCTAAAAATAATTGGTGTAACAATGTTTTTTTAACTTTATTTAAAAAAAGTTAGCAGAATAGATTGCTATAGATACATACAGTTGTTGATGCCAAGGGCTGCACATTATTTGACTGAAAGTTCACAATCCAGCTAGCAAAGAACATAGTGAATTCCACATTTCCCATAAGCAACAAATTGAGTTTACATATTTGATTTTAGCTAGATGGAATGCTAATGGTTTTTAAATCATATTCCCATAAGGTCTGTGCAGTATTTAACCTTTCTGAGGGACCTCTAATAGTTGGGAAACCATGCTTTCAACAGAGCTTCTTCCAGTGGCATCCATATCTGGTTGTAAACATGAGCCTGGTTTCTCACCAGATATTGGGTATGTTCTAGTTTCATTGTTTGTAAAAGGGATTTAACCCAGTGGGCTATTGGAGGGGCACAGTCTGATCACCAATATTGTGCTAATACTAGCTTTCCCACTACTATGCCAATTTTTTTAAAGGGTGGTTATATGTTTTCCTCCCCCTCCACTTTGGGAGTCCCAGGAGCACCTCCACCAGGTCTAGTGTATTGTGGACCCCAGCGTTTTTGCTAAAATGTTTGCAATTTCCTCCCAAAAAGCAATAACCACCTGAGGGCAGTCCATTTTAACACCCTGAATAGATCATACTTTACCTCTGTTCTAGTAAACAAGATAGATCCTAACAACTCAGACCTCTGCCCTAAGTGCCTAATATCCCCAGATACTTTTTTTTAACAAGTGTTTTTTTTAATTAGGTAAACTTATGAGCTTTAAATAACAAAGACAGAACAATATACTACAGGAAACAATCAGTATAGATCAATATCCCCGAACCCTCCTCCCAAGCCCAAACCTCCCTCCCCAGTGGAGCCACCATAAAATGAAACAAACATGAGGTATAACAGTGTTTTGTAGCACCCCCCACAACCAATTTAAAACTTTCATTCCTTTCAAAACCTTTACGCCTCTGTAGTGTCTGCCTAATTAAGCACCTAAAGACAATTTTAATCAGTTCACATTTTCTGGCTCATATTCCTCTGTATTCTGGCAGATTCAGTGTCATTTATTAGAAGTTCCATTATTTTGGTTGTTTGCTGTTCTATACAAGCAATTTATTTATCTGTGACACATTAGTATTAATTGTGTGATTTAAATTGTTTTCCAGCAGCCTGCTATAGTAATTATTATACTGGTAATATTCTTAGAGTCAAAAATATGAAGAAAGACTTGATACATAAATTAAACAGTAGCAATAATTTATTTTTATGAATATTTCAATACCTAATGTGGACAAGCAATGTTATTAATATCTCATTTTTATCAGTTGGCATTAAATTACATTTTTAGCTTTACATAGACTATGGATTTATTTCATAAGCTTTGAAGTTCAACACACTTATATTGAGAAACCATCAACATGGCATGAAAACCTGCAGAACTATAAAAAAAAATCTTTGTAGCAAACTTTCACATAGGAGGGGCCAGCATTGGCTCCACTTGTTACCCACCAAGCAATTTAGCTTGTTTTAATTAGCCACTGTTAGGTAAATGCTTTTTATACCATCTTAGCCAGTGTCTATCTCAAAAATGGCTACAATGGCTGAATGTCTAAAACCTAGGCGTTATCTACACAAAATATGGATTTTCAGCAAAATTCAACCAAATTGCCAATTATGTGTGCTGTCTAGATGCAGTACTGGGAGGGACGTGCCTTTTGAATGACTTTCAGTTCATGTGTTCCAAAGTTTTTACTGCAGCATTTACTGTGGCACATTAAATTCTTAAAGCTTAGTGGCAATTTGAAATATGTCATACTGCTGAATTTTTTTGGTGACAAGTACAGTATGAGAAATTGAGCCTTCTTTTAAATGAAACCCTGTTCAGACATTCCATATAGTTATAACACTGTGCTTCCCATGGTTTCAAGGCATAGATGGACCAGTTATAAGAGTGCTGCTAGGTACTATAGGTTTCATTAAATATTTTGCTACTTTTACAGTATTTCTGCCTTCTCGGTTATGTAGCAGAACTTTTTTTTTCAGAGTTGTTGTTAGTAATTGATAGTTGTTAAAACAGTAGTGCAAGGCATCTTTCACTTTTATTTCATTGCAACATTTTCTAGTTCCGACAACATTTGAGCATTATATAAATGTTTCAACTGGGTTTTTCTCAGGAAAAAATATGACTGCCACATTTGGCTAAGAAATCACATTGCAGACCTGGCAGGGGTTGTGACAGAGAAAATAAAAACTTGTATGTAGTGCAACATAGAAGAGACCAAGAAAAGTAGATGTGACATGAATACTAATAGTGGGCCCTATGCACAAATGCACACAGAGTGAGTACAAATGCAATGTATATGCAGTGCTTATGTGCGCACCATGCAGGACAGTATAATGGCACAGAACGCACAATCAGAACTGCGCTCTGCAAAGACCCTGGGGGCAGGACCACAGATGGCACAGTGTAGAGTTCATAGGCTGACCAGGCAGGCCCAGGATATGTGACTTCATCACATGACCCCACCAAATATGATTATGGAGGCTGCCCCCCACACAAATGCTTAAGTGAATGCAGGCGGACATCCAAGCATGGGCACGATGTTAGAAACACTGAGCACCACAGAAACTGGTGTGCACACCCAGGTACCGGCCAAAAGCACATGCCAGGTGGTAGAACAGGCACCTGACAGTTGCTATGGTGGCAAAAGGGGCTAGTCACGCTCCTCCAACTTCATGGGGGCAGAGGTGGTGGCCATGGTGAGCAAGATAAGTGCCAATTATGGCAAACTGTATGTGGCACAGTCCCTGTTAACACCTGTTGAGACCTGGGAACCAGTGTGAGGCAAGGTGGTGGTGAGGACACATGCCCAGAAAGGCATGGGTGGTGGCTCACCCACCCAGGGCAACAAGCTTACCCAGGTGGAGTGGATAGTGGCAGACACTCTCACTGCTGTGACCATACATGCATAGACAGATGGGGTGGACACACTGGCTGGTAAGTGACACACAAACTACTCAATACCCATGGTGTCACATGGATGATGGTAGAACTAATGGAACTACCTGGCCCCAAAAGACCCCACTAGGGATGGCTGCACCATGGCCAATGCAGCAGCAGGCAGCCAGACACAGGCAACCAGAGAGGCATGCTGGGGAACCATGCTTGAGGGGATTAGTGTAGGTGAGTACGGAGACATGAACAGCAGGGACACAGGCAGAGGACACATGGTACAGCAGTAATGCCCTCCCATTGCATCCTGACGGGGCCCACCCAGGCATCGGAGGAGGGGCTGCAGGAGTCCACAGAGGAGTGCTCCAGTGGTGGAGATTCTGATGAGTGGAACACATTGCTCACCAGCTGGATGGAAGTGGACCAGCGCACTTACACAGGCCACTAACCAGAACATGCTGTACAGTGCACACAGGGCCATGATGGATGCAGCACCCTGCTAGTGCAGGTCACCCATGTGCCAGCCAGGGGAGGGGTGGGACACCCACAACAAAGCACAAACACTGACAGCAGGACGAGGAGCCATCCAGGAGATCGACAGGGCACATACGGCAGGGGCGCAGCAACACCGGCATGGAACCCCAGTACATTGAGCTCCATCAGCTCGAGGTCAACAGACTGGATGTGCAGCAGTGGCACACAGAGGTGCTGGTGGAGCTGACTGCCATGGTGCATGCCATGAGATGTGATGTGGCCCACATTGCCAGCACCCAGGAATGGATGCTGGCATTGATGTCCGGGTGGGCAGGCCTGCCATGGTGCACTGCCATGGTACCAGCATGCGTCCTGGATGCGAGCACCCCTGGGGACCCCAACAACAGCACAGAGGGACATTGCAGGGTAGCGTTGTGCATTGAGGGCAAAACCGTGGGCACTGATGATGCATCAGACATGGGAGGTGATGGCATGACAACAGACAGCATGGCAGTCAATGATACTCTGGACTGTTGCACAGCAGGCACCCATACATGGTGCCAGGGTGGTGTGCATGGACAGGATAGACAGGCAGGGATCTGTGGGTCCAGTGGTGGGACAGGGCAGCAGGCATTGTGGGTGCAGCGGAAGGGCCCTTGGGACAGCACAACGCCATAAGACAATGTCCACAGCCAGACTACAGACATTGCCCTATGGATCACCTGCCCAATGAGGCACACAGGGCACACACACACACACACACACACACACACACACACACACACACGGGGTGGTGGTATAGGCACATACACAAACAGGGATAGCGGATGTACGGCACTGCACACAGAAGTGAAACCATGACTAATGAGGGCAGCGATGGACACAGTAGCACAGCACCAGTGACAGTGATCTTCTGTTGAGGAGACTACCTTGCCAAGGTACAGGGGCTTCACACACTTGCTTATGTGCCCTGTCACCATATATCAGCCATGGACCTGTGGGTGTGTGCAGGCATTGTAACATGCCACTGACACCATCATGCACCCTCAGTCCAGTGTCATCATTGGATGCACACAGGACAGTGTGGGATGACCACATGAATGGGTGCATCATGGACCACTGCCCACCATCGGAGGGCCCATCCCTACCTCACATCACCATGCTGCCCAGCCTATGCTGAGAAGTGCACCCGGCACTGCTACCATTGGAATGAGCCATGCATGAGTGCAGCACATGCCACCCACCCTGCAGCTGTCTCCTGACTGCAGCACTGCCCCTCACCCTGCAGTCCCTGCAGTCAGTCAGGCAGCTTGTACTCCGGCATCGGCAGCCCATAGCACACTGCCATGTTGTGCAACATCACGCACATGCTGAAGACATGGCAGGCATGGCCCAGCACCAGCATGATAGTCCCCTCTGTGTGGACCAGACAAATGAAAACACATTTTCAGGATGCCGATGCTTCTCTCCAAGATGGCCCTCATCTGCCTGTGTGCCGTGTTGTATGCCTCTTCAGCTGCTGTTGTCAGTGCCAGGATTGGTGTCATCAGACATGGCCATAGAAGATATCTGCTGTCACCTGTGAGGAATGGGATATGTATCTGTCATTGTCATACAGGGTCCCCCCAAACCATACGTACCCAACAGCCCACCCATTCAGCCATCCTGCATGAAGCATATCACCCAGATCAATGGTGTCCAGGATGAAAGTGTCATGGCAGGATCTGGGGTATTTGGCACAGATGTCAATGAAGACCTCAGTGGCATCACAACCAAGTGCCAATTTACTCTATGGAACCTCTTCCTATTCTGATATGCCTTCTCACTGACGGAGGGTGTGAGGATGGTGATGTGTTTGCCATCCACTGCACTGAGGATGTTGGGAATCCTGTGGAGGGTGTAGAATGCCTGCTTGGTGGCACAGACCTCTGCATCAGTTGATGGCATTCTGATGTGAATCCTCATATGATCCAACAGTACATCCATCACCTGTGCCAATGCCTTTGACTTGGATGACTGGCTCACACCAATGGCATCACACACCACATGCAGGAAGGACCCAAGCACATATTAAGCCAGGGTGCACATGACCTTGGTTACCATGGTCTTGGCCATGGAGCGGTGTGTTGTTGGAGGCACATGGTAGCAGACCATGTTGCACAGCTGCACGGTCATGGCCCATGGCAGACAGAAGTGCTCAATGCAGTGCGTGTCCTAGAGTGTGCTGCCATCCAATCATGGCCTGAAGACACAATCACATGGGCACCCACACCAGTCCCTGGCAAGCACTGCATTGTTCAGGTAATAATTCCTTAGGAGTCCTGGGCACAACACCCCATTGCGCAGCACACCCTCTGACATTGCAGCGTATCATTTGCAGGGCATCATCTTCAGCATGTCATGGGTGTGCAGCTTTATGTGGGTGTTACCAGTGACATGTGCAGCACACACTGGCAAGTGTTGGGCATTCTGAGGTGCATGATGAGTGCATGCAATGATGTTGTGCCGGCAATGGGCGGCCAGACCGTGGCACCAGCATCTGTGTGTCACTCACAGAGTACAGTGTTTAGCAGCATAACAAAGAACTGTAGAGGCAACAACAGGTACAACACAGCTGTACATAGTCAGGTAACACCGCTCTGCATATACATGTCCCATTAATGTACACAGTCACTGCTGGCAGTAACCCTCTCTGCACCTAGTACACACACCACACCACAGCAGATACAGAGCTATGCCACTGCCTGAACCCACCGCGGTTGATGCGGGGGTCACATGACACACACAGACCTCCATGGTGGGGGGAACCTGTGGCATGGCATGGTGGTCACCGGTGCCAGGGTCATCCCAGCAGGACACGTATGCATGCCCCTTTAAGGGGGCACGCTGTGCCACATGTGCCTGTTCACCTGGCATGGACATGTGTCATGTGCAGGCATGCATTGCCCCTGCACAGTATATTATACAATGCAGGCTGTGGCAGGCAGACACAATGGTGGCATCGAGCTGTGAGGTTGGAGAGTGTTTCCTGCAGAACCTGAGGAGGGTCACAGAGGGTGACTATAGTGATTCAGGGAGTTTTGGCACCCTGTGGCAGTTCTGAGGGCATGACTGGGTGAGTACCTGTTTGTGTGCATGTGTGTCTGTAAGGTGCAGGCTGTGTTCCATGCACAGAGGACTAACCCAGCTGTTTTCTCTGTGTCCCTCCCTCCCCTTACCAATGCAGGATGAGACAGGCATGCCAACATCTATCAAACTGACCAGGATGGAGCAGCCTGATGGGGGACCAGTGATGGTGGTCCACCCAAGGGGTCTGTATAGGAGGGGAGGCTACTGTTACCACGTTACATCTGGTGTACGGTCATGGATGGCATCATCCACTATGAAGGGCAGATGGGCAATGCTGAGCTAAGGACCTCTGGAGGGTGATGGTGCCCTCATGGGTAAGTACCTGGTGAGTGCAGGCCACTTCTGTGGGTGGGGTCCAGGGTTAGTATGGGCTGGGATGCAGCTGCAAATGGCCGTGTTGCTGCTGCATCCATGGACAGGCTATTGGTCCTGTGGGTGCTGTGATCACAGCAACGTATGCAGGTTTGCTCGGGTAGTGGCCATGGCAGCCAGTAGGAACTAGTGCCAGGTCATGTTGCCCACCATCACCCTGCCAGTTGGGGGGCACCTGTGGTGTGGCACACACCATGCATTGACCCGGGCCCTGTGTGTAACGTGCCTGCACTGGGAACTATGTCATTACTGTTTCCTTTCTCTCCACAGAGGTACTATGGGCCTGTACAGTGGATCATTGTTGAAGCTTCCTTGGCAAGCTTTTAAACTAGCCAAGGGGGAGGTGCTGATAGGGAACAGAAAAGTTCAAGCCTCCCCCCACAAAACATGGCAGGTAGTAGGGTAAACATTGAGGTACAGAGCTTGACAGACAGCAGGACACTGGTAAATGGAAAAATAGACAAGGGCAATAAGAGCAGGGATGGGGTAAAAAAGGATAAAGCCAACATTAAATGGAGGGCAATGAGTACCAATGCCCATAGTCTTGGAAACAAGCTTCCAGAGCTAGTAGCCCTGATGGAAGAGGAACACTTGGATATTGTGGCAGTCACAGAAACATGGTACATGGAGAACCATGACTGGGATGTCAACATACCAGGGTACACAATCTACAGAAGGGACAGGGAGGTAAAGAGGAGGTGGAGTAGCTCTCTACATTAGGGAAGGATCAAAGCTACAGAACTAAAAAGTAAAGGGGGAGGACAAGAGGCACTCTGGGTCACCTTGGAGACAGGGAATGGCATCACAATCCGCACAGGGATTGTATATAGACCCCCGTCTCAAGGGGAAGAAATGGACAAGAAAATGATAGAGGGCATTCTCAAAATGGTTGAAAAAGGGGATATATTGTTGATGGGGGACCTGAAAATGCCAGATGTTAACTGGATGACAGGGACTGCAGCCACATCCAAGAGCAGGGTCATTCTCGATGCTCTACAGGGGGCATGCCTTAGACAGCTAGTGGTGGAACCCACTCGGGAGGGAGCAATATTAGACCTGGAACTCTCAAATGGAGAGAGGATCACAAATTTAGAAGTCAGTAGACATCTGAGAACAAGTGACCACTGCACAGTGTTCTTCACAATAAACACAACCATGGAGATAATCCATACAAAGACAAGGATACTGGACTTTAGAAGGGCTGACTTTGGCATAATGGGTGAATACCTGAGGAATGCATTAGCAAATGGCCAGAAAGGAGGGGGGGAGTGCAATGGAGAAAAATCAAAACTGCCATCATGGAGGCAACAAGCCTTTGTGTGAAACAGATAAAGAAAACAAAGCAGAATAAAAAAACACTATGGTTCTCAAAAGAGGTGTCAGGGAAGGTTAAGGAGAAAAAGGCTGCATTCAAAAAGTATAAGGAAGCACAGAGGAGCATGACAGGGAACTGTATCAATTAAAGCAGAAAGAAGTGGGGAAGGCAGTCAGAAAAGCAAAGGCCCAAACAGAGGAAAAAATAGCCAACTCAGTTAAGAAGGGGGATAAAACCTTTCATAGGTACATTAGGGAGCATAGAAAGGTTAAGGGAGGGATAGTGAAGATTAATAAAGGAGAGGGGAGGTGGGCAGAGGGAGACCGTGAAAAGGCAGAGATACTGCATGAATGCTTTTGCTCAGTATTCACAGAAGAAGAAGAGGAGGAGTTACCTAAACCAAACAATAGAAGCACTCTGGGTAGTGGGGTTGACACCAGTCTATTTACAGAAGAAAGAGTCCTGAAAGAACTCCTAAAACTCAAGGTGGACAAAGCAATGGGGCCTGACGGGATTCACCCTAGAATCCTAAAAGAACTAAGGGAGGACCTAGTGACACCACTGACCATACTTTTTAACAAATCATGGGAGGATGGGGTGGTACCTGAGGACTGGAGGAGGGTAGATGTGATTCCCCTTCACAAAAGTGGGAGCAAGGTAGAAGCAGGAAACTACAGACCTTTTAGTTTGACCTCAGTGGTGGGGAAAATGATGGAATCACTTCTGAAAGAAAGAATTGTTCAGTACCTAGAAGCCAGCAGGGCACAGGACCCAAAGTAGCATGGATTCACAGCAGGAAGGTCATGTCAGATGAATCTAATCGATTTCTTTGACTGGGTGACCAAAGTAATAGATCAGGGAGGGGCTGTGGATATGGCCTACCTAGACTTTAGCAAGGCATTTGACACAGTCCCGCACAGAAGATTAATAATCAAGTTAGCAAGCCTGGGAGTGGGTCCCAGGGTTGTAGCCTGGATAGCAAACTGGCTGCACAACAGGACACAGAAGGTAATAGTAAATGGAACACATTCTGAAGAAAGGGGGATTACTAGTGGAGTACCTCAGGGCTCAGTACTGGGTCCAGTCCTCTTTAACGTCTTTATAGGTGATATTGCAGAGGGTCTGGAAGGAAAGGTATGCCTCTTTGTAGATGACACAAAGATCTGTAACAGAGTTGATACACAAGGGGGGGTAGAAAGGATGAGGAACTTGGCAAGGTTGGAGGAATGGTCAAACATATGGCAACTTAGATTCAATGCAAAGAAGTGCAAAGTAATGCACCTGGGAAATAAAAATCCAGAAGAAGAGTACACAATAGCAGGGGAGGTACTAACAACAACAATAATGGAAAGGGATCTGGGTGTAGTCATATCAGATGACCTAAAGGTGGGTAAGCAATATGAGAAGTCAGTAAGGAGAGCCAGGGGGATACTGGGAATGGATGCATAGGGAGGGGCATCACAAGTAGAAAAAGGGAAGTGGTTATCCTTCTGTACAGACAGTTCGTGAGACCCCACCTGGAGTACTGCGTGCAGTTTTGGAGATCTCATCTATGCAAGGACATAGACAGGATGGAAGCAGTCCAGAGGAGGGCAACTAAAATGGTGCAGGGTCTACATCAGAAACCATATGAAGAGAGACTGAGAGAGCTTAATATGTATACCCTTGATGAAAGGAGGGAAGGGGGGACATGGTAGAAACTTTTATGTACCTCAAGGGAATCAACAAAGTCCAGGAGGGTGGCATCTTTCAGAAAAAGAGATGTGTAAGAACAAGGAGGCACAATTTAAAGTTAGAGGGGGGATGTCTCAGGGGTAATGTGAGGAAATTCTTTTTCACGGAGAGAGTGGTGGACGCATGGAACCGCCTTCCTGGAAAGGTTGTAGGGTCTAAAACAGTGGGGGAATTCAAACATGCATGGGACAGACATAAGGCAATTATAGTGGGGGGTTGCAGGAAGTAGGCTGTTGGTTAACTAGAATCTGCAGCTTATCCAATAGGTAGGGAAATAGACAGACTGGGTGGGCCAAGTGGTTCTTATCTGCCGTCAAAGTCTATGTCTATGTTTCTTAAGCTAGTCCTGTGTCCCAGGATGTCACCGACAGTGAAGGAGGACAGCAGCAATGAGGACTGGCCATAGAGAAAGAAGCCTGGCACTGGCAAAGGGGGCAAGGCCATCATGCCAGACCAGGTTGGGGTCAGTGCCACAACAGCTGTGCAATGACACCCATTCCCCATTTCACAGCTTCCAGTGGGCCATGCCTACCATTGCTAGTGTGCATTAATAAATGTTTTGTACCATGTATCCTGGTGTGGTCACTGTCTCTGTGTGTGTGTGTGTGTGTGTGTGTGTGTGTGTGTGTGTGTGTCAGTGTGGATGGGGCAGTGGCTGGGCTACACCTTTGTGGCATACCAGTAGTTGGGCGGGCAGGTGGGGGGCACAGGGTGCCTGGCAGGAGTTATGCTATCTTCAGTTGTGCTGGAGATGATGCAGCCATGTGTGCCATGCCGGGTGCGGTGTCCGTGACCAAGGGGGGCCAGGGGGCCTGGCTAGGGTTCTGCCATGTTTGCCTGTGCCAGGGACGGTATGGCCATGCATGCCATGCCAGCTGCAGTGTCTGAGGCCTGAGGTGGGGCACTGGTATGGCACTGTCTGCCATACCACCAACCAACCTGTGGTGCAGTGTGCTGGCCAGTGGGGGTGGCCAGTGTGGCCACTCACCATCAGGTGTCAACATGCCCCCATGCCATGACCATGGCTGTGCATAGGTCCTACTGTCCAATGTGCCTACACAGACTGGACATGTCGGGTCACAGTCCATTTGGGGCCATCGGGGGCCCTGCGTGCATGCTGCATGCACGGCCATGTACCGGTGGAACATACAGACCTCACCTGCTAGGCATGTGCTGGCTGCCACTCCCAGTGTTTGGTTAGCTGCTGTGCCCCTGCTGCTGCCCCAGCACTATACAGGCCCTTGTGGGGTCCAACATGGTGCCTGGGGCTGTGTCATGCTGCCTTGTGACACCTCCTCTGCTGATGTTCTGGGCCACAGGTAGTGTGGCATGCGTAATCAGCCACTTATGGCAGCCCTGCAGGCTGCATGTATGTGCGTGCCCTGTGGACCATGCCTGAGTGTTGGTCATGCCTTTGTGCATGCACACAGTGGTTGTGTACTCACCTCCAACACAGACATGCCCCTGCATACATGACATGTGGCAGGCCCACATAGCTCCGCTCCAACATGCTACACAGTGTCATGCACGCATGTTGTGTGTGCCACTCGGTGGTTGCATACTCACATGCAGAACAAATGCACCCCCACGCTGCACTTATAGTATGTGGCCTACACATTGTGCGCTGGTGTCATGCATAGGGCCCATAGTTTTTAATTGCAGTTAATATAGTTTTTCGGTAAAAAAATAAATAAAACATAAAAATTGTTGCACTGCTGCCTTAATGTGTTACTTGTGATTTCAGTTAATTTGAACTGTGTGCAAGTGTATGAATTATGACGTAAAAAGGCAGCACATCAAAGGCAAGACTGGAGTCACTACGTAGTAATGGACATTATAAAAAAATGATGTGGCATCACAGTAAAAACAGTCGAGTTTTAAATATACTCACAATTTATTTCACACAATGTAAAAAAGCATAAAGTGATACGTGAAACATTAGTGTACATCGTGGGGAACGTGCTGCTGCTGTGTATTGTTGTTTTTTACACTGTGTGAAATAAATTGTTAGTATATTTAAAACTCGGCTGTTTTGACTGATGCCACACTTCTTTTTTATGTTGATTGCGCGCAAGCGCAAGAAACATATTGCAGCAGCTTTTGCAAGAAGCAGGTTGTGGAGGTGAGGCACTGTTGTGGCCAATGCCCCCACAGCCTTTAAAGGCTTGGCCCGCTCTCCACAATGGTGTGGCATGCTGCTGCTGACACTAGTTCAGCCAGCGTGCAACAACCTTCTAAAGTTTTAGCTGCTGCAATCAGGGGCCGCCTCATCATTGCAGCATCATCCACTGGAATGATGAAGCGATCCCTCATTGCAGGGCTGTCCCTTGAATTCCCCATCCAGCTTGCCTATGGGGAGCCCAGTCCCCATTCGCATGCCCCCCCATTTCTTTCTGTGCCAAGGGGTGTGCCCAATCCCCCTTGGCATTATGTCTCCCCTGCAAAAAAAAGTTTCATTTGCTGATGGGGGAGCCCACTCCCCATCGGCATTATGCCCCAGCCAAAGTATTTGCCAATGGGGGGAGCCCACTCCCCATCTGCATAATCCCCCCCAAACACCCAGTAGACTTGTGCTGAGGGGGTGCCCAATCCCCCTCGGCTCTTGTGCCCCCCCTTTTGTGCCGATGGGGGTGACCAATCCCCTGTCGGCTACAGCTGCCCTCCCAAAAGAATACTATGTTGGCATGCTGGGAACCCACCCCAGCATGCCAAATGGTCCTGAAAGAAAAAAACCATCCCGCGATGGTTTTTATCCTTGTACCATGTAAAAATAAAGCTGGTCCCTCACCATTTCCCTGCCCCCGTCCCACAACCCACTCCCACCCACTAGACACCATGCCTCCCTACACCCCCCTCACTCTATACTTATGTCTGGAGTCCTCCGCGACGATCTTCAGTGGACCGAGAACATGTCTGCACTCTTCAAAGCCAACTGCGAACTGAGGAAATGCCGGTATGCTGTATAATGGAATAAATAGTTTTTTTCAACTTTGATGCATATCTCAGTCATTCTTTTGGAATTTTGGCACCACATTTTCAACATGGGGTTTTTAAGGCCCCTCCTCAAGAATTCCACCACTGTCATGGCATTAATCGGCCCCGAAAGGTGATTTTGTGGTCACTGCATGTAATCACCTTTCAGGACCAATTAATGAAACCACAGTGCCAGTGTTCATGAGGTGGGCTTTCAAAAAACCTATGTTGCAAATTTGGTGGAAAAAATTCAAAAAATGACTGTTTTATGAGCATGCATTATGCAGTTGCTATGCATGCTTGTAACTTCATGAATTTGCAATATTTCCATGCCATATTTTCAACATTGGCATTTTTCCACACCTTCTTGTGAACAGTACAGCTGTCATTTTTCACATCCTGGCCGAAATGTGTTTTCGCCTTCTGGTACAGAATAGCGCAGTCGCTGTGGGAAATCAGTGTTCGGGACACATTACAAAAATGACAGTGATACTGTTCATGAGCAGAGGTCCCAAAATGCCTATGTTGAAAATGTAGTGCCTATACTCCATAAAATGACTGTGTTACGAGCGTGCATTGTGCAGTTTGCACACGCGCTCGTAAGTTCACAAATTTAGAATATTTTTACTCCAGATTTTCAACATTGCCATTGATCTGCACCTCCTTATGAACAGTACAGCTGTAATTTTTCAGATCCTGGCTGAAATGTGTTTTCATACTTTTGGCACAGAATAGCGTGGTAGCTGTGGGAAATCCATGTTCGGGACACATTATGAAAATGACAGTGACACTGTTTATTAGCAGAGATCCTAAGCTGCCTATGTTGAAAATTTGGTGATGAAAGTCCATAAAATGAGTGTGCTATGAGTGTGCATTGCGCAGTTTCCACGCACGATTGTACCTTCGCAGCTTTGCAATATTTTCACTCCAGATTTTCAACATTGCCATTTTTCCACACCTCCTTATGAACAGTGCAGCTGTCATTTTTCACATCCTGGCCGAAATGTCTTTTTGCTCTTCTGACGCACAGTTGTGCAGTTGCTGTGGGAAATCAGTGTTCAGGACACATTAAGAAAATCACATTGACACTGTTCATGAGCAGATGTCCTAAAATGCCTATGTTGAAAATTTTGTGATGAAACTCCATAACATGACTGTGTTACGAGTGTACGTTGTACAGTTTCCACACACCCTTGTAACTTCGCGAGTTAGTAGTATTTTCAAGCCACATTTTCAACACTGGCATTTTTCCACACCTCCTTATGAACAGTACAGCTGTCATTTTCCACATCCTTGCTGAAATGTGTTTTCACGCTTCCGGCGCAGAATAACGCAGTCGCTGTCAGAAATCAGTGTTTGGGGCAGATTAGGATTGAGTTAGTGGGGGGGGGGGAGTGACCGAGCTCAACTGAGCTCTTTCTGGACTGCTGCGGATTTCTTTGTTGGCAGGAAAAGGCACCAACGCAGGCAGGAACCCAGTAGAAATGGGCAGCCTGCAACACTGGGAGGCACAGATCGAGAGAGTGAGGAAGGGGGAATGAGTGAGCTTAATGGAGCTCTGTTGGGACTGCTGCGGATTTCTTTGTGGGCAGTAAAAGGAGCAATGCAAGCAGGGGCCCCGTACAAAAGGGCAGCCTGCAGCAGCGGAAGAAACAGAATGAGTGACTGAGAGAGAGGGAGTGAGAGAGCTCAACAGAGCTCTATCGTAACTGCTGCAGATTTCTTTGTGGGCAGAAAAGGGTGGCAATGCATGCAGGAGCCCCGAACATAAGGGCAGCCTGCAGCACCAGCAGAAACAGAACAAACGAGTGACAGAGGGGGAGTGAGTGAGGTCAACGGAGCTCTGTCAGGACTGCTGCAGATTTCTTTGTAGGCAGAAAAAGATGCCAACAGAGGCAGGAGCCCAGTACAAAAGGGTGGTCTGCAGCACCAGGAGAAACAGAATGAACGCGTAAGATGGGGGGGCTACCTAAACAGCGCTGTCTTGGGACAGTGGCGGATTTATTTTTGGGCAGAAAAAGGTGCCTACGTAGGCAGTAGCCGAGTACAAAAGAGCAGCCTGCAGTGCCGGGAGAAACACAATGAGTGAGTGAAAGGAGGAGTGAACGAGCTCAGTGGAGCTCTATCGTGACTGCTGCGGATTTGTTTGTGGGCAGGAAAAGGCGCAATGCAGGCAGGAGCCCAGTACAAAACCACCGGCAGAAACGGAATGAGCAAGTGACAGAGGGCGAGTGAGCGAGCTCAACACTAGCTGTCGGAGACTGCCGCAGATTTCTTCGTGGGCAGAAAAAGGCAGGCAATGCGTACGGGTGCCCAGTACAAAGGGCAGCCTGCAGCAGCGGGAGAAACAGAACAAGCGAGTGAGAGAGAGGAAATGAGCGAGCTCAACGGAGCTCTACCATGACTGCTGCAGATTTCTTTGTGGGAAGAAGAAGGTAGCAATGCAGGCAGGAGCCCAGTACAAAAGGGCAGCCTGGAGTGGCAGCAGAAACGGGACAAGCGAGTGAGAGTGGGGAATGGGCGAGCTTAACGTAGCTCTGTCGGGATTGCTGCAGATTTGTATGTGGGCAAAAAAAGGCACCAACAGAGACAGGAGCCCAATTCAAAAGGGCAGCCTGCAGCACCAGGAGTAACAGAATGAGCGAGTGAGACAGTGGGAGTGAGTGACCTCAATGGAGCTCTATCATAACTGCTGTGGATTTCTTTATGGGCAGAAAAAAGCGGCAACGCAGGCAAGAGCCCAGTACAAAAGCCCAGCCTGCAGCGCCGGCAGAAACAGAATGATCGAGTGAGACAGGGGCAGTGAGCAAACTCAACAGAGGTCTATCATGACTGCTGCAGATTTCTTTGTGGGCAGAAAAAAGTGGCAAAGCAGGCAGGAGCTGAGTACAAAAGGCCAGCCTGCAGCGTTGGCAGAAACAGAATGAGCGAGTGACAGAGGGGGAGTGAACAAGCTCAGCGGACCTGTGATAGGACTACTGCAGATTTCTTTGTGGACAGAAATAGACACCAACAGAGGCAGGATCCCAGTACAAAAGGTCATCCTGCAGCACCAGGAGAAACAGAATGAGCAAGTCAGAGAGGGACAGTGACCCACCTCAATGGAGTTCTGTTGGGAGAGCTGTGGATTTCTTTGTGGACAGAAAAGGGTGCCAATGCATTCAGGAGCCCAGTACCAAACAGCAGCCTGCAGCACCAGGAGAAACATAACACACGACTGACAGAGGGCCGCTGAGTGAACTCAATGGACCAATGCAATCAACATTCGGCATTGACAAATGCTTGTTTGATATTGTATGAATTATGACCATACTGCTGTCATTTAGGAGAAGTAGCTCTCTTCTGACAGACCTTATAATCTTAACTTCCTGTATCATACTGTTCAGTATCTTAATCATTGCTGTCCAAGATGCAAATTGATTTGTGTTGGTATTTAAAGTGATAAATATGTTAACACCTGCACCGGAAACCCCCATGTTCCACATACTGTAGGTATTATAATGTATGTATCCCTTGCCCACCCTAGTCCCAGTGCTGACAGTTACAACAGTATTCGTTTGTGCTCCAGGGATTGGGTAAGGAAGGGGGTACCACTGGATGCAGGGATAGTTAATAGTTTGTGCCATGGGGATTATGTGAGGCGATAACTAGATGGCAGGTATAGTTAACACTACGGTATGTGCTCTGGGATCAGATGTAGATGGGGGACCACTTGACGCCAGGAAAAAGTTAGTAAGATGTGATTTACGGCTTGGGGTAGTGGGGACTACTGGACATCAGGGATATCTGCACATATTGGGGGCTCCAGTACTATGTCCTTGGCTGCACCAGCACCACTGTAAACCATAGACTGCAATGTAGAGCACTCAGTCAGAAGCAATTGGGAGGAGCAACCGACTGCACTCACTATTATAATGAGAGTATCTCAACATGCAAATGACTTCTTTACCCCATCCATAATTAAACTGATCATTTGCATATTATGGTTCCATTATGGGGCTAAATGCCTCCAGTGCAAACAGCTTTGCCCTGTGCAAATTCTTGCTTGCTCCTGTAACTCTATGAGTTGCCTATGCCTTTTCACCAGCTAACCCTCCCTCCTTCCTGAGCCAGCAGGGGGCCTCAGAAGCACATTGCTCTTTCATTACCTTTTGTTTCATGGGAATAGTGGAACAGTTTTTGCATGTGCAAACCTAGCTCTAAATCTGTTCCATTATTCTGCTTTATGTATGTCAGGCAATGTTGCTCACCAGTAGGGAATTTGTCTCTGTGATTTCCTCCAGCCTCAAAAATTCTACCCATAAACATGTGCATACTATAAAGTAAAAAAAGCAGTGCAGAACTAAGTTAATTAGAATCTGCAGTATCTGCAGGACCTAATATTCTACAGTAGCATAATAGATATTTATAATATTGGCCGGCCTACCAGTGCAGTGGTAGCACTACCACTTGCATTGCTGATGACCTGAGTTCAGAAGACAATCCATTCAGGTAGATGGCCAGCTAGGGAAGGAGGACTGAGCAACCATAGGACTACTGTCCTTCTCTGGAGGGTGAGGGTGGGCAGAGTTCTAAGCTTGCCTGGCCCCTGTCAGAAGCTGGGGGAAAGGTAGCCCAGGCCAAGATGGTCAGGAGGTGTGGTAGATTTCAGTGCATGTCACGTAGGAGGGCATGGCATGCACCATGATGACACTGTATATCATGTCTTCCAGGGGTTGAAAAGCAGAGAAACATTCTGGTGGCAGGATGATGACAAGATCCTGCAGGTCGCACACCTGACCAGCTGGGCATGTGACCCAAACTGGATCTGTTCTATGCCAGGGCTTGGGGAACCCTAGCCCTGGTGGAAGATGGCTGGCAGGGAAGTCCTGGCAAACATCATGGTGATGGGGCTAGGGTGCTCATCAGAAGGAGGGCTGACCAGGAGGAAGAGAAAAAAAGAAGGCAAAAATATTGCTACTATTCACCCAACTTGAAATGATTGAGGGCAAGATGACTAATATGCAGTATATTTATTGTTCTAATTTTCCTGATTTAATTATGGGTGGGCAGGGGTGTGTGCAGAAAACTACAGCATGGTCGTAGGTAGGAAACTGGCACTGTCAGGGACACAAAGAGTGGTGCCAGTCTGAATTCAACACAGTAATGCTGCAGCATATCACAAAATTCTGCAGTGTACTGAAGGGAACAGGGAACAGTAAAATTCAATGCCACATAAGCTCTTTTGACAGGCAACATTTTGTGACATGTCACATTTGTCTACTTCATTTTCTCCCCTAGGTTAAATGGCATGTCTTTTCATTGTAAAGATTCTATATCCTATTGAAATAAATTCAGTACGGAGCTACTGAGTCTGCCAATCATAAAACAATTGTTTTCACAAATGAATCAATTGTCACTAGTACAGGTGTTAAGCCCATTCTACTTTTTTGGTGGTAATTAAAACATTTACTGTATGTGAGTGTTGGACAACTTTTTTCTGCAATATGGTTTTAATTGTCAGTGTCAGTTAAGTATTTCTCCCTTGTGGCATTACATCAATTGTTTGAATGTTAACTTGCTCCTAATAGTAAAGTTTTTATTTAAACAATGCATATGCACTTGTATGGCATAATTTTTTACATCATACTTTCTGTTCAGTTTGAGTTTCTGCTTATGCCTCAAGACATGTTCATGTTACAGTTTTTCCTTTTTCTTTACTATTCATTGCACCATATGCACCATCTGCCACGTCCCTCCCTAATTCCCTTCTCTAAGCCCTGGACAAACCCTTCCCCTCTACCATCACCTTAATTTTACCCTGTGCACCCCACCCCACCCCAAATTTCTAGCTCTCCTTTCCTTACCCCAATTGCTCCCCCTTACTGGCCTCCGGTGATCTCTCACAAAATGTAAGGGACCCTGAATGCTCTCAATGGGTCCCTCTCCTACCCCCAAGGGGCTTGTATCTCTAGTCTACTCCCTTCCCCACCATCCCTCCTATCTCCCTTGATTTGCAGTCCTCTTGCAGGGTTATTAGCATCCTGAAGGGGTCCTGCTGTATCTAGGCTTGTCTCTCTCTTTCCCACTCCCACATCTACCTGTCCCCCTTGCCTTTACAGCCTGCTTGCAGGGTTCTCAGCTTCCTGAAGGGGTCCTACTGCACCTAGGCATGTATCCTCTCCTTCCCTTCCCTTCCCCAGCTACCTTTCTCCCTAGTCCTTGCAGTCCCCCTTGCAAGATTCTCAGCATCCTGATGGGATCCAGCTGAGCCTAAGCATATCTCCCCTAGTCTATCTAGCCACTATCTTCACTTTTCATGACTACTAACAGGGTCCATTGCATCCTGATGGACTATTGATTAGGACCCTTCCCCTTCAAAGGTGCAAATTCTCTTCCCCTCAGGGGTTCAATTCTCACTCCCTCCCCTATCACTCTCTCAATCTCTATCTACTGACCTTCCCCAACCCCCTTGCAGGGTACCCCACATCCTGAAGGGTCCTCCCTTGGGTTAGGTCATATTCAGCCTCCTAGCATTAAGTCACACCTCCTCCCTCTCTCCCATCCCTCTTTAAATCCCTACAGCCTTATCCCCCTTTCTATCTAGCCCCACTGCCCCCTTGCAGGGATCCCCATATCCTGAAGGGGTATCTCTGGGACACTGCCTTATCACCTGCTCTCTGGTCCTCCCAGTCCCCTTGCAGGGTTCCTCGCATCCTGAAGGGGTCTCCAGGGACATGACTCTTCCCTTTCTCCCCACCTCAAAGCACTTGTCTACTTATTAACCCAACACTTATTATTGTCCACTCTCTCTACCTCTTATGCGCAACACTGTTGTAATACTGCTTGTAACAACTGCCTTACAACTGTATGTTAATGTTCTATTTAAGTAATTTGTGTGATATTTGATGTGTTTTTAATTTGTGAGGCACCTTGGTTTTGGAAAGTCGCCATAAAAATAAAGTTTATTATTATTATTATTACTAATGTTGATCTTGTAACTGGATTGTTTAATATCTCATTCCTATTGTATCCCCGGTCACACTGGGAGATGCGACTTGTCGCTCAGTGTGCCTTCCCAATGAAACATTTCAATAAATAAATAAACATATTTTTTATTACAATTCCTACTCCCACAAGTAGCACTCTTCTCTCTGACTACAGTAATAAACTTTGTGGATCAACGTACCTTTCCAGGTCAAACATTACAAACAAATAGCCAATGCAATACTAATAAAATATTACTTGTTTTCAAACTGAGTTATGCCATGTACAGTATTTTGTGTGTGACTGAGTTTTGTTTTAACAAGTGCAAAATGCCCAGCAGGTCTTCATAGCTTTATTCAAGGTCTGAGTCAAACTCTTAGTGGATTGTTTACTCTAGTGTCTGCAAATGTCTACTGGCCCTTGCAATGAGTGTGAGAGGTATTTTATTTAAACAAAACAATTCCGAAAACACAAATGGATTAGCACTTGTAATTAATAAGTGCACCGATGCCAGAAAACTAGAATTTCTTGAAGAAAAGCAATTCATGACCACTTAGCTCAGAGAAGTGTAAGTTACTGTTACATTGTGTGCATGGACGGAAACAACATTATTGACTATCATGAGACATAAATAGAGACTATTAGATTTTGGACAAAATCACGCATATTTCCAGATGTGTTTGTATAAAAGGGACTAATTATGAAAAACATTCAGGCACATCTTAAGACATTACCTATAACTCAGACATCCTGCAGACTTCAGAAGTAAAATATACAAGGAACATTGTGAGCATCAAAAAGAACTTTTATAGTCATTCTAAGACATTAAGACACTACTGACTATGTTTTAGCTCAAGAATAACTAATTCCTGTCACTACGGGTGTGCAAAATAGTATAGTCCTATGGCAGAATTCCAGGAGAATGATTATTTCACCTAGTGGAAATTCCATTAAGTATCTCATGGAAAATACATGTAATGTCTGTCATTTGTAGAAATAACCTACAGTATATAGATATGTTGCTAGTGTATTACACTACAGACTTTAGAAGGAAGATACTTGATTAGTTCTCCAAGTGATAAGAATCACATTTACAAGAAATCTGGGACTACAATAGCGGTGACAATGGCATAGTTCAGAAGCGATTTTCTCATTCAGTTCAAGGCATCAGTAAACAAGTTCCAGCCAGTGCTGATAGGGCTGTGATGAGCTGCCAAGTGACCAAAGTCACACGTGTGCATAGAAATTATGGAACGCCCGTGTGTAACTTGGCCATTTTTTGGAGGTGTTGCACCAAATTTTCAACATGGCCTTTTTGGGACCCCTTCTCATGAAGAGTGCCAGTGTCATTTTGTTTACTTGTCCTGAAAGGTGATTTCACAGTGCGAGCATGCCATTATGCGCTACAGGTGCGAAAACACATTTCAGACAGGATGTGAAAAATTACAGCTGTACTGTTATAAAGGAGGTATGCAAAAATGGCAATGTTGAAAATCTGGAGTGAAAATATTAAAAATTGGTGAAGTTAGGAGCTTGCGTAGAAACTGTGCAATGCATGCTCATAACACAGTTATGTTTTGGAAGTTTTTCACCAGATTTGCAACATGACCTGTTAAGACCCTACCTGATAAACAGTGGCACTATCATTCTGTTAATCAGTCCCAAAAGGTGATTTCACACAGTGACCACAAAATCACCTTTCAGGACTGAGTAATGAAATAACAGTGACACTGGTCATGAGGTGGGGTTCCAAGAATCCCATGTTGACAATTTGGGGCCAAAATTCAAAAAAATGGCTCAGTTATCAACTTAAGTTGAAAACCCCATTGCATGCCATTATATCACGTTTCCTTTGATTCTTCAGTTTGCGATTCAGCTTTGAAGAGTGCAGATGTGTCCTGGTCCAGAGAAGATGACAGTGCTGACCTCCCTAGGTAAGTATTGGTTAAGGGGGGGTGCAGGGAGGTGGGTGCACAGTAAGAGGGTGTGGATGGGGAGGGCGACTGGGGCAATGATGAGGGACCATTTTCTTTTTTACAGGTTAAAACAAAAGTCACATCTGGGGAAGGTTTTCTTTATTTACAGGAAAACAATATATACATTTGGGCACACTGCAGTGTGCTCCCAGTGTACCACATGAGTTGGGAAGGTGGGTATTTGATGCCAACACAGGAACTGGGCATCATGATGTTGACGGGGGGAAAGAAAAAACTGAAAACTGGCCACACCGGGGTGGGCTCCATCTGTGCCACATCATTTGAGGGGGCACATACTGCCAACATGGGGATTGAGCACCCAGATGTCTGTGTGGGGCAAAGACCTACATTTAGGCACACTGGGGTGGGCTTCCACTGTGCCACATGAGTTAGGGGGGCTACATAATGCTGACATGGGGATTGGGGAAACCGATGTTGGTGCAGGAGTACAGCAGCAGTGGGAGGGTTTTTCTGCTGGTGGCGGCAACGCAACTGCATATGTGTGACACTCACGCATGCATAGTTGTGGTGAATGGCATTTTGCCATTCACATCATAACAGCGCCATGGAACTGCGCATGCGTGCATGTTGTGCATGCATAATTCATGCCCTGGAATGCAGAAATAACAGCCAAAATAGTGCAGCTTGTTATTCTGTAGCGGCCGATCATGACAGGAGGGTTTCAAGCTCCATTGGACTTTCAGAAGGATACTTTCAAAAGTCCAATGGAAGGTTCCATGATCGGCCATTTTTGTAAGCTATGAGGTGATCCCAAAAGGGCTGTAGGGTCTGCCCACATCCCTTAAAACTATCATGGAAACAGTAGTTCAAAGATAAGTTTTATAGATCTGGTGGACAGACTGCACTGTATTTAGCTGGGTTATTTACAATATATTAATTCAGGAGAGGCACCATTTGAATTCACATATACTGTACTAAATAGGACAGGGTGTGATGAGCATGAGTGCAGCAGTTTAATTAGGATGAGTCATCTCTGATCACATGAGCAGACAGAAAGACACAGGAGTGGTTCTCCCCACCAAATTATACACTACTAATACTCCCAGTAATAGTCCCAGGAATTAAGAGTTTAATAATCTGTATTCCAACAGCCTGTGACCTATAAACTATACACAGGAACAAATGCAAGTAAGTTCAAGGAGCCCCTTGATTTCAAGAACTTCATGGCAATAACATATTTTTTTGTAATTCAAACTTTATTAAGTTTTAAACAAACTATAACACACAATAAAAATGAAAAACCTGCAGGAGAATCAAAAACATAACACAAAACTCTGCTAACAACCCACTTAACCCACCTCCACCAACCCCCCCGTTACAACAGATAGCAATAAAATATAAAGGAGAGTAGCCCCTGTATAGTCTCACACTTCTTTTAAAAGTTGCCAGGGTATAAACTGAAGAAGTGAAAATCTACTTCACAATGATCAGGCTTCAATATAATACCCACAGCAACCAGAAAGCTTTTTAGATCTTCAGCATTTTATTTGAAGCAGCCAAAAAGGGACTCACATGATGTGCTAAGTGATACAGGTAGCTTCCCTACCAGCACTGTAAACCACGAACATTAAATGAGGCATAAACCTGTAAAAAGTGCTTTTTATTGTTTTACTCTCCTTGCAGTCTGGTGTTCCCCTTCCAGTCTGGTTTTCAGAAGCATTACTCCACCAACCCTTCCTTGCTGCAAGTAACTGACTGTTGTTAGTGAGATGGATCAGGGACACATCACTGCTGCTATATTCATTGATCCGGCCAAATCATTTACTTAGTGTTCCACCCACTCTTGCTGAAAAGCTGAGCTCTGCTTGTCATGAACTCCTGCTGTTGACTGGTTCTGTTCATATGTCATGGGCCATCAAAAATCAGTACAAGTGGGAGGTGCCCTGTCCCCTCTCCTCCCCATCCTAGCTGGGGTCCCACAGGGCTCCATTCTAGCTCCTCTCCTGTTCTCAGTTTTTCTCAGTGACCCACCCATTACTTGTGTCTCCTTGCATATCCATACTTACAGTATGCAGATGACACAGTCATTTACACCTATGGCACATCAGCTGTTGAAGGTCTGCTCCATCATGACTTCTACAATGTAATGTGCTGGTTCCATGCCAATTTAACTCAGGGTCAACACCAAAAATACAATGTCCATGACCTTCAACACCAGCCAGAAACTGGCCAGGCTCTTGCCCTCACCTTTTGTCTCTACACTGGAAGATTCTCCTCTGAAGGTTTTTCCTGCATTCAAGTACCTCAGTGTGTGACTTGATAGTAAGCTCAACTTCTCTGCCAACATCAATACTATCCACACCAAACTTCATCCCAAACTCGGATGCCTCATACTGCAAGAAGGACTGCCTTTCCCTCTAGGTCTGCCAGAAGCTGGTCACCAAAATGGTCCTCACAATCTTTGACTATGCGGATGTGGTCTATGACATCACCCCTTTATCTTTCCCTGCCAGACTGGAAGCACTCTGCAATGCTTCCTGTTGTTTCACTGCCAACTCTCCCCTCTATTCCTCCCTTTCCATCCACCTACTACCTTCCTGTTGCCAGTCCCACTGTCCCTCCTTCATTGCTAGATACAAGTTTTGGGGGTGTCCTTTCCCTCCTACCCCTCCTCACTCTTCTTCCCACCCCCACCTCCTCTTACTGCCTCTGCTCCAGGGATCCTTTTACCTTCTTCATTCCCCACCCTCACTCCAATGCTGGGCAAGCTGCCTTCTTCTATTGCCTCCCCTACCTCTGGAACCTGCATCCTCTTCCATCTGCCTCACACACTCACTTCCAGCTCTTAGATGTTAGCTAAGGCACCTTCCTGCTCCCTCCTGTCCCTCCTTCCCTCTTGAATCTTCTTTCTATCTCTTCAGTCCCCTCTTCCTGCTTATGCTTTTACCCTTTAATTTAGTCTTACTGGGGGCTATGCACTATTGAGGGGTCAGGTATGGATCAGCCACCCCCCCATCCTACCCCTGCCCTCCATCGTCCTTGCTTCCACCTTCGTAGGGTTACTACCCAGGAAGCCAGACTGCACCTGACTCGTGCT
Source organism: Neoceratodus forsteri (assembly GCA_016271365.2). Taxonomy (NCBI): domain Eukaryota; kingdom Metazoa; phylum Chordata; order Ceratodontiformes; family Ceratodontidae; genus Neoceratodus; species Neoceratodus forsteri. The sequence goes on from CM028132.1 coordinate 1,323,699,468, forward strand.
CTAAAAGGCAACAGTCCCAGTGGCATCTCCCTGGACCACAAAATTCTCCGGTTGGTCCTGGATCAAGTCCTCACCCCACTCACCTGCCTTCTTAACAAATCCCTCTGCCTGGGACAATTCCCCTCCTCCTGGAAAACTGCAGCTGTTACTCCGATCCATAAAGGGGTGACAGGTCCTTAGCTGGAACTATCGACCGATCTCCATCCTCCCTCCCCTTTCCAAGGCACTGGAAAAACTAGTTGCTGCACAAATAACTGAATACCTGACCAAATACAACATCCTCTGCCCTGAACAGCACGGCTTCCACACAGGACACAGTACTAGCACTGCTCTCATTGAATTCACCTCCTTCCTTCACTCCTCTTTGGATACTGGCTCCCTGGCGGGGGCTGTGTTCCTTGACCTATCAAAGGCCTTTGACACGGTCTCCCACCCCCTACTACTGGAAGCCCTCTGTCACACTGGTTTTGCCTCTGGACCACTGGCTTGGTGCTCCAGCTACCTTTCCACCCGCTCCCAATGAGTCAAAATTGGTGGGACTCTTTCTGACCCACGTTTGATCCTCTCAGGGTTCCACAGGGCTCCATCCTGGGGCCCCTTCTCTTCGCTTTACTGTAACACCCTGCCCAGTGCATGCCGGGAAAATACTGCTGTCATGACAGCATACCATCCTCTTTGCCACTGACCGTAACCCCACATCCCTCAGGTTTCCCTACAAAGGGCCTTTGACGGTGCTGAGGCTTGGCTTAAGAGCATAGATTGGTCATAAATCTTAAAAATCGAAAACCATGCTCTTGCCCACCCTCAAAATAAATCATCCAACTCCCTCTCCGTATCCTTTCCAGCTCGGACTACAACGAACAAGTCCAATCCTATAAGTACTTAGGGATCGTATTTGACTCAGCACTCTCCTTCCATACCCACATCGACGCACTCGCCTCTGTAACCAATATCCGACTCGGTATCCTGCACCGTTACAAAAACTGTCTCCCCCCTGATGCCCTCTGGCTTGCGGTTACTTCCTCCATACTCTCCCTGGTGGACTATGGACTGCCTGTCTATGGGGCTGCCAACAGGATGGCCCTCAACAAAATTCGCCTCCTCCTAAATAAGGCTTGCAGGCTTATCACAGGGGCACCTAAGCTCACTCATACCTGCCAACTCTATGACCTTGCAACTATGCTTGACTTCGATGAACGCCTGCTATATCAAACGTGCATCATTTAAAAAAAAACCTTACTTGGACTTTCTCCCCCTAGGCTGACTTCCTCCCTCCTTCCAACATAGCCCCTTGTCAGCACCCGGACCTCCTGCAAAGCCACCTTCCTGGTTCCTCGTGCTAGGACCTCACTTGGTCAGAGATCGTTCTGCCATAGAGCCCCTGCATGGTACAACAATCTTCCCCAGGGCGTCACTGATACCCCACCATCTCCACTTTCAAAATGCCCTCAAAAGCAAGCTATTCAGCAGCGCTGCTGCTCCTGTGCCTAAGGATCTTCAACCCACCTCCTCCCTGACAATGCCCTCTGGGCTGCTCCATCCCTCCTCCTTATTCCTAACAACCTCACTACTTCGATTGTTTTCCTCTAACAACTGTATCACTACTGATGGGTAGAACCACGTTGCATTCCCTATGCTACCTATGCATAACTTACTTGCTACCCAGCTACTGCTGTCAATTATACCATTTTTTGCTCTGTATTACTCTACCAATGTTTGCTGTAACCAGGTGCCATTAATGCGTGTCTGTTTATACTGATGTTCTTCTTTGTATGTACTCTGCTTTCTATTTTAACTGTATTATCTACCATTGTTGACAAGGTACCTTTGTAAATGAGCCGTTGGCTCAAAGGTTGTAAACTGATTACATTAATAAATAAATAAATGTATGATTCACATGTACCCAGCCATCATATCTCTGCACCTGTGGACGGGTGCATGGTGTGCGGTATGCACTACCACATGCCTCTGCAGGGCACCTGTCCATGGCTCCACCATGACACACTGCTGCACAGGGGGAAGATTGTGAGACATTGGTGGGCATCAATTAGGATGACCGTCCTGGGTCCCAGAGTGGATCCCATGCTCCATGAAAGCAGGAGATTCTGGGAAGGAGTTGTTCAAGAACAGTTTTAAAAGTACGGATGTGTGCCCAAATGTCTGACCCTGGCCCTCCCTATAAGCTGATTGGCCTGGGGAAGCACAGTTGGGGGATTCCCTTTCCAGCTACAGCTGGTGGGTGTCATTGGGAGTGCACAAAAGATAAAGCATGGTCCCTGCTACCATATCCTGTGCCCCCCTTCCCTGGTACTCCAGTCTTTCATAAATCAGACAGTGTGGGCACACCCTCAGACACGTGACCACCGGGGGGATCCAGTGCAGAAGGGATACATGTCCCTTCCATGAATGTGCGCAGGGGTCTGCAGCACCCCCAGTTCATGGCATTTTCAGACATAGGGTTGCCAATGAACCATGGATTAGTGGTGCATAGGCAACCCACCCCTTAATGAATAAGGGCCATTGTGACTACACCAGAGGTCTGATTCTGTACCCCAAAGTACTGTCAGCTTCTCCAAGAGGCAATGTGCAGTATATTGTATTCTTGCACACATGTTCACATATCATTATACTGTAATGAATCATGCTGTTGTTTACCTGATTGATCACCATATTGTTCTAGTACCTGTAATGTTGTCTATGTAACCACACTCTGATGTTTTATTCTTTGGGTAACTCCTTCCCCCTCCCCTGAGTTGCACCTAGAAACAAGCCTCAGCTCAGCATGCTTTTCTTGGTTACCAATTTTTAAATAAATGAATAAAATCCAGCATGGTACAATAGTGTTCATCAGGGAGCACCTGTGGGCTGCTTTCTGCTGAAAATGAACAAAGGATACCCATGACAAATGGATCTAAGGATCATCCCACTAGTGCCACCATGCTCCCAGGAACTCAAAAGGAATAAGCAGGGATTACCTTTCAACTCCCTGCCAGAGCCAGATGACTGGGAAGAACCATCATACAAGCTGGACTGATTTTTCACAGAGCTGGCAACCAAAATGATATCCCTGCCAGAGCTAGCTGGTGATTTTAAAGAGCTGCTGATGCCTTAAAAAAGCTTTGAAAAACAGATTTAGGGACAATTCAACTTCCATTCCATATATATTCTAAAGATTCCTCCTCACCAGTATTTATTACCAGGAACATTTACAGGAATATATGATCTTTATCCCTTAGGGTTCATCTACCTCTACAACTTACTCCCTACTTCAAGTCATAATCTTTTTCTGTGACATTACAATCTGGTGTCATTGGAGTAACTGTGAAGTCACAAGCATTGCATTATGTTCTCAGGTAGGGAAACAGCAACAGGAATAGATGAACTTTTCCGAAGCAAAGATCCTTTTTTCATACAGAGGACCTCAGTAATAAATAATGAGGAGGAGAAATACAGAACTAATGTGAAATACAAGCTGGACTGTGTTTAAATATTATATTTTGTAAAGTTCTGTCAAAGGTGTCAGCTGCTTTTTAAAGCCTTCAAGCCAGCCCTAGAATTGTTCAAGAGGAGAGTGGGCAATGTTGGAGCTCATATAAATTCCAGGAGAAAAGGCAAGAGAGATATTTTGTGAAGATAAAGGAACTGAAGAAAAAAGTAGTGAAGCTGGAAGTTCGTATAGAAGGTTAGGAGGGAAGGAGTAGGAGAAATAATCTTGTTCTGGTGGGAATTCCAGAGAAAAGAGAAGGTGGGAATATGCTTTTTTCATCCAGAAATTACTGAGTCCAAATTCTTTTTTTGTATGAAGGAAATTTTTCTTCATATGGCCCTATTCTTTTTCATATGACCATACAAAAAAAGAAATTCGGGTCATGAAAAAAGATGTTTAAATGTGTTAAAGTACATTTCTGGGTGATTTTTCCAAAAACTAACTGCAGAATGCACCTAACGAGAGCCCACTTAGTAAGGTACATGTGTTGGTGTCTCTGCAGGGTTTTCAAAATAATTATTTTGAGAAAATCAGAAACAAGATGGCAGCCATATGAAAAAATAATTTTTTTCTCACGAAAAAAGATTACCACCATACGAAACAGAATCTTTTTTTCGTATGGGTTACATTCTTTTTTCATATGAAACAGCTATCCAAAAGACTACTGAGCAAGCTCAGAACTGAAATTTCAAATCCTTATGACTCTGGAACAGATTATTACTTTTCACCAAATCAATGGAAAGCATCACTCTGGCACAGGCCCTTTCTTCCCTGAAAATTTCACAGCAAAATTCCAAACCATTTGTAGGGCTAGGCGAAGACAAGAAAAAAAAAGCAAAACACCCTGATTTTTTGCTTTTTTTGCTTGACGGATCTTAGAATCTGCACATCTGACTGGAATGAAACTTATCAAGTCAAGAGACCTTGCCCTGAGACCGTACATGCAAAATTTCATGCAGATCCTTTGAATAGTGGCAAAGCTATTAAAGTACAAAGGAGTTATTAAACAGCCTGCTCAACCCTAACTATAGTGGCGCTACTGCACCACTGTAACTAGATGAATATTGTATACTGGATCAGTTTCACCATAAACATTACACCAAGTGTGCATAACACAAATGTGAGGAGGTAAAGCAATTAAAATGATTATTGTTACAAATTTCATTAGTTTAATATATCACTCACCAAGCAGTTTATAAATAACTGTATAATTCCAGTTCAGTTTGGAGCAATGCTCCATTCCACAATATGCATGTCAATTCTCAGGTCCTTAGGTCAAAAGACAGCTGAGTTGCAAGTGATGGTAAATAGAAGTTTAACATTAATGTGCCTCCCCAACCTGACTACCATACTACCATAATATACTGCAGTAGCACAGCACCACTTTAGTTTGGGTTGATATGGCACTTCTATGTTAACCCCAATTTTAGTATGTTAAATAATGTGGACATCCTTTGATGGAATAACCTGGTATTAGGCAAGCATATTTTCAAGCTCATGATCTTTCGAGCCTGAAAATTGTATCATGATAGACTCAGCAGTTAAAAAATTCTACAATGCTGAAAACCTGCAAGATATGTTTTCAGGACCATTTTGTGCTCACAGATTGCTACCAAATAGCTCAGAGTCAAAACCTTAAAATTTCAGGTCCATTAGATTTAGGACAAAGTGTGTCCTTTGATTATTTGGTGTAGTTGGATAATGTGTGAACTTTTAATAAATAGTGAAATTAAGTAGTGTGTTAGTTATCTGCAGTTCCATTTTTCACAAATTGTTCATGGTGCTTTTTTTTCAAAAACTGCAGTGGCCATTATTATTACTCACTATCATTTTCATGACTTGAATCCTGCATTTGTGTGAGTTTATAGGATCATAAAAGCAGGCATAATGAGGTTCCCTTTCTACCCAATTCCAGTGCCAGATGTTAATATCTCATGTAGTCTAGTGATCTTTTCTCCCACTAGATCCTAGTACCAGTTATTAAGTTAAAAATATTTCACTGGTGGTCTAGTGGTATCCCCCTTCTACCTGCTCCCAGTGCCATTATTGTTTTAAACTTAATTTCTCCCTTGATCATGTCACCCCTTCCTCAGAGGCAGGCCCACAGCAGTGTGAGGGGCACTGCAGGGCTATTTGCAAAGCATACTATAAGGCTCAGGCAAAATTTGATGGGACAGGTACTTTGCAGATGGCCCACAGGGCCATTCCCAAAGCATGCTACATGCCCCAGGCACAGGGAGGGGTCACATGCTTTATATATCGTTTTCAAAAAAGTAAGAAAATTAATTTCAAAAACTATGTGAATGCATCAGTTATTGTCCTCTGCAAAGTCTAGCATCCTGCTTTGGACCCCAGCATCCATAACACTGGTGAAGATGCTGAAGAGCAGCAGACCTAGTACCAATCCTTAAGGAAAACCACTGAGTACTCTTCCCAACTTAGGAATAGTGGATGTGCTCCACTACACCCTGCCTTCTTCCTCCAATCCAGTTAGTAATCTACCTTGGGTAGTTCTTTAATCAATTAAAAAGTTGGATTATCTGAGTGAGAGTTGAATCTTGTTTACAAGACTCTGATAACATCCATGCTAGAGAATTGTTGCTCTGCCTGGAATGCCTTAATTGATAAAAGAGTGGTGGAAAAACTGAAAAGATTTAGCAATGTGCACTAAAAATAAATGATGGTGAGCATGAAGCTTGGTCTCCCTCAAGTGTGCCATAATTCTATCCTTGATAATAGCATCATGTATTTTGCCCAGCACTGATGTCAGGCTGACATGCTTGTTGTTGCCTGAGCCTGACCTTGTTCTCTTCTAGAAGGTGATGTCCATACTGATCACATTCCTGTCCTCTGGCACCACCACACCCTGTCTGAACAGACTCCTAACATATTATTACAAGTGGCACTACGAATTGTTCCTTTACCTCCATTGTGATCATGGGGTATATAAAATTCTCCCCTTGGAACTTATCTGGCTTGATCTATGCCAGGTAGTCAGTAACCAGTGCACATGTGCTACCCATGATTGCAATATGGCTACTCATAATGTTGCAGGCATGGCTAGAAACTAGATAGTATTTATATATAGTGTATATGCTTCACATGCATCTTGCATGAACATAAAAACAGTACATACATACAGTTTATACAGAAACATGTTTATTAAGAAGGAGCCAACCCAAAATGTGTATTTGGTGAACATGCTCAAAGCCAGCGTTCTCTAGACTGGAGAAGCAGGTCTGTAGGATTTTTCTTTTCTTTCAGCATTTTGACCCAGCAACATCAAAGTACAGCATTTTTTACAGGGAGCATTTTTCCCCGCTCATTAAGCAGGTAGTCAAGTGTCCCTCTACCCATGGATAACCCCAGCCCTACTAGAGCTTATGCACCACCAGGACAACTTATGGCATAAGGCCATTGATTCAGGCCTCCCCTCCGACAAGCAACAGTACAGAGTGGCCAGAAATAAATGCACTTGGGAGATTTGAAAGGTTAAGACAGCTCATTTTGATGAAACCCTCACCTCCTTTTGGGGGTCTGGGTGAATTTTTTGGAATAACATTAAGGCACTCAATGGGAAATCAGTGTCTGTCCCCCCCCACAACTTGTTATAAATGGTACCACCATCCAGGACTCTGGAGCCTTCTCTAACTCATTAAACTCCTCCTCCTTCTCTGACCTTAGGAGTGTCCTCCCATCCAACTTCTTTGACTCCACCCCCCCTCTCTCCCCACCCCAGCTGATATCCCACTTTTCCATTTTAGGTCGGTCTCCCCCTGTGAGGCAAAACCATATCTAACCAGAGTCCTGTGTAAGTCTCGGCACAATGGAGACTCCTTAGATTTCAAACTCATCCACCTGGCTCTGGATGTTGTACTCATTCCCTTAACTAAAATTCTGAACCTCTCCCTCTGTCTTGGCCAGTTCCCCTCCCACTGGAAGGTGAGAGTTATCACACCTGTCCTCAAAGGGAGTGACTGCACCACCCTGAATAACTACTGCCTAATATCCATTATCCTCCCCTCACCAAGGCTCTGGAAAAAATTGTCTCTGACCAGCTCACTGACCACCTGACAAAATATAACCTCTTCTGTAATGAATAGCATGGCTTCTGAAAGAGACACAGTACAACAACTGCACTGCTGGAATACACTACCTTCATACACAAAGTCCTAGATAATGGACACTTAGTTAGGTCTGTTTACATAGACCTAACTAATGCATTTGATGCAGTTAATCATTGTGTCCTTATAGACTCCCTCGCTGCATTAGGTCTGGCTAATGAACCTATCTCCTGGTTCAAAAGCAACCTTAGTGGGAGAGCACAATGAGTAAAAATTGGCAACATTTTATCTGACTGCTTGCCAGTCTGATCAGGCGTCCCCCAGGGATCCATCACAGGGCTGCTTCTGTTTAGCCTTTTTCTAAACTCCCTTCCCAAGACATGCTCTGGTCAGTTACTCCTTTAGATGACAATGTAATATTTAGCAGTCATCCTCCTCCCACTTCAATGTGCCCTCCAGAGTCTCTTTGAGTAAACTGAAGCCTGATTCCATGCCAATAAACTTGTACTAAATTACAAAAAAAAACAAGGCTATGGTCTTCTCCAACTGCCAAAACAAGTATAGAGACATCCCACTATGCATTTTTAACTGGCAACAGCTACCCCTAGAACAAGTGACCTCTTTCAAGTATCTGGGTGTCACCTTGGATACTGTCCTCACCTACAAAGAGCATATCCACCTTGTCAGCTCTGCAGCCAATGCTAGAATTGGGCAGCTTTATAGGTACAAGTGTTGCTTGCCCCCTGCAGCCCTCCAACTAGTGGTTATCTCCTCAGTCCTGTCCATTCTGGATTATGGAATCATCTTCTATGGGGCAACTGACAACACTGCCCTCCACAGGATACATTTTACCCTCAGCAGAGCCTGCTGCCTTGTTACAGGGTCCAATAGGATGGCTCACACTTGTGATCTTTACCGGCTCACCAATTGGCTCAACTTTGGGGGCTGGCTGAAATACCACACTTGCCTGCTCATCACCAGGAAGTTTGCCAATGGACTTGCCCCCCCCGGGCACAGCAGCCTCGCCCAGCAAGCACCTGCCCTTAGGGACACAAGAGGCTCCTCCAAGGCCCCACTGTCTGTCCCTTTCTGCAAAACATGCCTGGGGAAATGTGCCTTCCAGCACAGGGCACCTCTTTGGCTGAGAAGAACCTAGGCCCATTTAAACTCAAGCTTTGAGAGTTTCTCCTCTCTGCCAGCTCTTGTGACTACCCTTGAACTCTTCTTTAGCCTGCATGCCCTGTCTCATCCCCTATTCCAGTCTTACTCAGCCCACCCCCAACCTCTCTTCTCTCCCCTCCCACTCTTTACCCTGTTTTAATTTTTTTACTGATGTTGTACCTGTTACTACCGATAAATATTCTGTTGTATGAACTCTTGTAGAATTACTGTAATGTGTCTGCTAGAATTTTTTAAGTTGCGCACAATTTTGTACCATGTTTAGACTCCAGGTTGTGTTACCCTCCACGTTCTAATTGTAATACGTGTATTGTCCTGTTCTGTATGTACTTCTTTGACGTGGAGCCCTTGCAAATGAGTCCCTGACTCAAAGGATTGTAATTCTAATCTGTTAATAATAAATATTAGATTATATAATTTTATATCAGATCATATCAGCATATGTCCTATATTATATCATAGTATGTCAGATTATATTATTTTCTCATTTATATAATATGATAGAAGACTACATGGGGTCATAGCTGGTTTTGCAGACTCTACACCACAAAGCAAAAGCATACCAACAACACTGGCCACAGTAAGCTATGGTACTTACTTTTCATCGGCCAAATTAGTAAAGTCAAATTCAATTTTCATTCCCTACCTCAAAGCTAAATTATAGTTAGCTCTGGCTCCTTTCTTTCAGCTTCAGTTCTTTTTTATATGAACATACACATTCATGAAACAGTGGTAAAATATATGGCACAACATAAGTGCTGTGACACTATGTGACCTCAGGCAAGTCACTTAACCTGCCAGTGCTTAAGTTCACCCAGCTGAGGAAATGGGTCAAAGCCAGCCCCATTGGAAACAATGATGGTTTACCTGTGCCGCAGCAACACCAAATTCGATGACATCCCCAACACTGACAGACACAATGCCAAGTGTTGGCATTGTGCTGTCGGTATGCCGGTGTGTTTTCTAGAGGGGGCTGAGCCCCTGAACCCCCCATGTTAGGGGGCTCTGCCCCCACACCCCCCTGCATTTATATAACCAACTCAGAGTCAGAGTTGTCTGGGGAGGGGGAGAAACACTGGGAGATGCAGTGCCCGGTGTCAGTGTGGACCATTACAGTGACCTGTTGATTTCTGTCCCTGTAATGGTCTTCACTGTAGATGTTTCATTGTTCGGTTGGCATACCAACAAATGATGCATTTCAGCTGGACTTTCCTAGGTAAATAAATTGTAATAAATAAATAAATACTAAAACATAATATACATGTATCAAATAATCAATACTTAATTCTTTGACCTACTAGTCTTTAACACATTTACATAAATACATAATACATATAGTTGAAACATTTAAAAGCACAGGCTGCATTATAAACAGAAATTGTACACCACACAGCTATTGTTTCTAGTAGGGCTTCCTTGTCTTCTGGCATGCCCTATGGTAATTAGCCAAATCAATTAATGTGCTTTTTGACTCAGTGCAGAAGATTGTCTGAGCTATTTTTTCTGACAGCATGTATATCTTTGTTTGTGGGCCAATAGCTAAAGACTCATAGGAGGGAACTATCCTTTCTTTATAGGTACTGAGTCCATGCCTCTATATTAAACAACTTGCCCTAGGTGTGATTGTGGGGACAACAAACCCAAACCTCAAGATGTCAATAGCCAATGTCTCTATTGGAACCATCTTGTCTTTTGCATGTGGGCTAACATCTCAGTCCAGTATAGAGGGCAGCTAGCTCATTGTTTGTTGGTGTGTTGCCTAGGACTCTATAGCAGATGGCTACTGAGTCTTTGTTCATAAGCAGGTAGACCATATTGTTGCAATGGGCATAAATATCTTGCACCTAATTTTTTAAGTGTTTGGAATGATGCAAGGTGATTGTATCAACAGATATGATGCAGGGAGCTCACTGTGCCACACCTTGCATCATTCCCGATTTTCTATTACATCCTGTACCAGTAAGGGGATTGCCTATGCCAGCTGGGCTTGCACTAGGTTTGTAGTGGATGCATGGCTGCACCATGGCAGAAGAAGGCTTGCACCACAGCAGAGCTGCTGCATCCCATACTGATGGATTCTTAGAGCCTCCAAAAGGATGCAGGACACACTGGGGTGCAGACCAGCCAGAGCATTTCTAATGGCCCCTGGTCCCTTGCAGTAGGATCCCAGCAGTGGTGTGCTGCATGAGTGCTTGTGCCCCAGACACATTGCCACGCCCAAGGGCAACTGGAGGGAGATGTGGCAGTGTGGGTCCAGAGGGAACAGCCCTGATCAGGTTAAGGTAAGTGCCATGGTCCAGGAGGGCAGCTCTGAGCCAGAGAAGGTGTCAAAGATGTCAGAGGGACAATGCAGACTGTGTGGTGAACTTGTGGCTCTGCTGTGATTGCACCCCAGGAGAGCCAATGGGCAGTAACAGGCACTATGGAGCACCATCTGTGCCCATGTGGGCACTGCAACTGTTGTCAGTGTTTGGCTCCCCTGACATCCATTCTTGGGGCTCCCAACAACCATATGAGTGCAGTATCATGTTGCCCATTCAATTGGGCACTATGTGCTGCTGGACTGCAGTGGTCTGTGGACCTGTCACTGCAACCACATGTGTGAGTTCCTTCACAAAGGTAGCTTCCTTCAGATGTACATCCAAACAGCCATGCACATGGCATTGCACCTTATATGGCAGAAAAGGTACTCAACTATGGTTTGTACTGGGTTACTAAATCCAGTATGATGACATCCAAAAAGCACAAATGGTTTGCATGTCATTTATCCTTTTTGGCCCCCATAGCGTGAGCTAGGAGTCATTGTGACTGCATTTTTAGTGAGATGCAAAACTGTGCTAGTACCTTTTCCTATAGATCTGTGTTTGCAGTGCCCACATTTCAGTATTGTAAAGTGCCCATGTGTAGGAGTGCTTCAGCTGTTCTAACTGGGGCATTTCTGGAGTTCGCTCCATATAGTCCATTAAAACATTGCAGCCCACTTAGGATTTGTGATAATTCCTCAGACTGATCCAGAATGTGTTGCTTTTGTTTATTCAGTAGTAGTAGTAGTAGTAATTGCAAAATATTTTATTCATTAACAAGGATAAGCTCGATTGAGCCAAGGCTCATTTACAATGAAGTCCCATTTCACATTTTCAGTAATAGAACACTACAGGTTACAATATCAAAATAGGCTTAGTCTATACATAAGTGTAAAACTGCATTATTCATATACATATCCATGGACAATACAAAGGTCAAGGGTCAGGGGCTAAGGCAGGGCCAAGCACCCCACTGCCCAACAGCAACAATTAATTAGCTTAACAACACAAATGTGTCTGTTTACATTTTTTATTGTATGGTAGTTTAATGTCACACAGGAGACCCAAATACTGATACTACATAACTGTTGCATCCTCCCTCAGTATGTAGATGAACAATACACATATGTGTGTACACTGGTGATATAACCCTGCTTTTATGCTGCACAACATGCAGGAAGGTTGTACTGATTCCACATTGGTAATGACCTTCTGCAGGTGATACGTTCTAGCTTGTAGTTCACCTCGGACAAGCATGCCCACTTAAAACATACATACGTACATTTTAGAAACAGTTACATATATTCCATTTCTGCCACTCATTAGTAGCAATACACTATCATAGACAACTGCAACACATTCAGAATCAGTCTGCGGATTTCTCTCAAATCCTGCTTGGGTTTCCTACTGGATCTCCACATCCTAGTGATTGATGGAAGCCTCCATCAAACCCTTGTCATGTGCCAGCTGTTTGATGCTCTGATCTGCTTTCGACATCTTTGGGGACTTTGGTGCTGGGAACTCACTTCTACAAAAATCAGCCACAGGGCCACTGGCACACTGGTGTTCACCACAGGTGAGTGTTCAATGCATGGTCCATTGCTCTAAGGGGCCTTTGAAAACTGAGTTCCTTGTTTTTACAGTAGCATAAAATCAGAACAGTGATACAACAATATCCTTTCTCTATCACTATCTGTTAATACAACTGCTGTGTGCATCACCAAGCCCATACAAACATATCCCAACTATGAAATTAGGGACTAGGCAATATGTTCAGATGGTGGCATCCATGTTTTGTTAGAGAAGAAGCAGGCATTATTCTAGGCTATCACTGTTACTGTCCTGAGAAATTAATTCCTGCCTATCAATGTCAGATATGGATTCCCCTGCTTTAAATTCACCAGAATATATTACTAAGCAGGGGCTACTAGAGTACAGATACAGTATGCATGCAATGCTGATCCTCCATAGTAGAAGTACCAAGCAGGATAGGGGCCACTCCTGGAATAGCTGGGAGCTCAAGATAAAGCACAATGTAGCAGCAAAACAAACCCAGCTCCTGCCAGAGCCGATAGGACTGCAATTGAGGGCAGCTGAGGAATTTGGGCTAAAAATATTGAAAATGTGCTTATTAATATTTTTACATCAAATTTTCAACTTAGCCTTGTTATGAAGAAAGGCAGAGAAAATGTGCAACTGTTGGGCTAAAGGAGATTTTGCATAGGGATTGTGAAATCAACTTTCAGGATGCAGAAATAAATTTTGGGCAGGAGGTGAAAAATTACAGCTGTCACATTCATGAGATGCTATAAAGTAATTTATGTTGAAAAGTTGGGGTAAAAACATTGAATATTATAAAAGTTATGAGCCAGCATTTGCAAAATTCAACATAGCCTCATAACTTTGTTTTCTTTTAAATATTTTTATACCAAATTTAAAACATAGCCTTCTTATGACCATACGTCATGAATAAGGTCAGTGATAATTTTCAACTCTCTTCCATGGGGTGACTTTGTGCAGGGACTGCAAAATCACATTTCAGGTTGTAAAAAAAAATTTGGACAGGATTTGGAAAATGACAGTGGTCACATTCATGAGGTGCTGTGAAGATATGGATATGCTGTAAATTTGAGGTACAAAAATTCTGAAAATTATCAAAGTTATGAGCCTGCAGTCACAAAGTTCAACGTAGGTTCATAACTTTGGTGGTTTATTTTATATTTTTACTCAGACTTTTCAGCATAGTCTTCTTATAACCCCACCTCTTGAACAAGAACAGAGAAAATGTTCAACTCCTGGCTGTAAGGTGATTTCATGCAGGGACTGCAAAATCATCTTTTGGGACAGATCAACCTAATGACATTGCAATTGTTCATGAGGTAGGGTCCCAAAGAAGGCATGTTTAAAATCTGGGCCAAACACATGCAAAAATGCCCCAAGTTATGCCACTAAGTTCAAAATCCCATTGAAATACTTTAAAGCGCACACAGTACATATTTCTTTAGTTTGCAGTCCATCTTTGAAGAGTGAAGATGTGTCTGTGGTCCAGACAGGATTACGGCGTTCGACCCCGATGGGTAAGTAAGGTCTTAGCTTGGTGCGGGATGGTGGGTGCTGAGTGGGATGGTCAGATGGGGAGCAGTTACAGCTGCAAAAGACATAGATGGATGTTTTTCCTTTTGCAGGGTTGTAAAAAAAAAACAGGAACACAGCACATAGACATAGAAACATAGGGCAGGATTTTCAAACCACCCCTAGACTGGTGCAAGTTGTGCCAAACACCCGCTTGTAGCAAACTCTGGTGTGCCAGAGACATTGTGCCAGAGTTTAATAGAAATGGGTTCCTAGTGCCAGAGTCCCTGAGTTTGTCACAAGCCATCCCATGTGCATAGCACATGGCACAGCAGAGGGGATTACTGCAAGCTGCAGGAGGGATGTGCAGCCGCACCTGTCCGTGGAGCACCACATCTACTAGGGTTACAACAGTGTATATTGTACAGGACTGTATAAGCACATTAACATGAATTGTATGGACCATTGTGAGGCACAAAAGCAAAGTACAGTGAGATGGATTCAGCATCTAATTTGTTGTGAAGATATGCTAATTAACAGAAAATCTGCACACAGGTTTGGTTGGCTAATGTACACAACGTCAGCTTTATAATGTTAAGTTACACCACATGGATAATGTCTAAATATGAAACCATCAACACTGTGTACAACAGTCACGCTGAGGATAGATCTCAGTCGCATATATATGCAGGACACTGTACACCCATACAATTCATGTTTTAATGGATATTATGGCTTGACACCACTATTCTGTGTTGGTTCCCATCCTGAATGATGTAATACCAAAGAGTGTTGTTACAAAGCTAGCCATAGCCCATTAAGTGTCTTAATGCCCCTTTCTGGTGTCAGGACCCTCCTCACTCCAACACCTCTACTACCGATGCACGCCTTCAGTCTGCCCCTCCTTTTTACTTCAAGAAACTTACCGCCACACTAGTCAGAAAATACCTCCTCAAAGTGCTTTGGAAATCGTGACAAAGTGTTGACACACTGGACCTCAAACTTGTTGTCCTCACTGTTGAAGAAGTTCTCCTTCCCTTAACCAAGATCCTGAACATGTCACTCTGCCACTCGCAGTTCCCACATCTGTGGAATCAGCCATTGTGACTCCCATATTCAAAAATGGGGATAGGGCATCGCTGTCAAATTACTGGCCCATCTCTATTCTGCCATCGCCCTCTAAAGTGCTAGAATGCATAGTGGCTGACCAGCTGGTTGAATATCTTGTAAAACACTCAATCCAGTGCCAGGAACAGTATGGCTTCCATAAAGGCCATAGTACCTCCATGGCACTACTTGAACTCACTGGGTTTGTTCACCGGTCTCTTGACCAAGGAGCCTTAGCTGGGGCAGTATTCATTGACCTCTCAAAGGCCTTCGATACAGTCCACCACTCCCTCATCTTAAACCAATTAACCTCCATTGGCCTCTCTGCAGAATCAACACTCTGGTTCAAAAGCTACCTAGGACAACGTACACAAAGAGTGAAAATCAACAATGTCCTCTCCTATTATCTGCCTGTAAAATCTGGGGTCTCCCAGTGCTCCATATTGGGTCCACTCCTTTTCAGCATCTTCCTCAACAATCTACCATGCTGCTGCCCACAGCAGATGCTACTCTATGCAGATGATGCAGTAATTTCTCAAACTGCCCAGACCCAGAGGAACTTGAGTGCAAGCTGCAACATAGCTTCAGGATTGCTGAGGAATGGTTCCAAAAACATAAACTGATCCTAAACAGCGAAAAAAACCAAAACCATGATGTTCTGCAGCACTTGAAACTAGTACAAATCACACACTCTCAACATTAGCACACGAAATGGAACTCTGCTCGAACATACCCAGCACTTTAAATATCTTGTGGTCACCCTTGACAGCTGTCTTGCCTATGACCAGCACATCAGCAATGTGGCTAGGACTGTCAACTACAAAATTGGTCTCCTCCATAGGCACAAGCAATGTCTCACTTTGGACACTTTTAGGCTAGCTATCAACAGCTCCGTCCCATCTGTCATAGACTATGGTTTGCTCATCTGTGGTGCTGCTAGCCCAACTGCCCTCCACAGCATATCAGTTGCACTGAACAAGGCCTGCAGGCTGCTCACAGGAGCTGAGCATCTCACCCATACCTGTGACCTCTATGCCCAATCAGGCTGGCTCTAACTCAGTGGGAGTCTACACTACCAATCCTGCTTGCTGGCAAAAAAGGCGCATCTAGGTATTCTCCCCCATGGCACAGCAAACCTACTTCAGCCACACAGCAGCAACTCCCAACGAACAAGAAGTGCTAGCACTCACCTCTTCCATGTTCTGCATCTTCGAACAATGCAGGGTCAGTGCTCTTTTGCCTACAGAGCACCCCTCTGGTTTAATGCCCTCGGCCAGGCCATCTCCACTCAACTTACTCTGTGCCCCTTCAAAAGACTACTATGCCAGCAGCTGTCTGCATCCAGCACCTGTGACTGCTTCCACTAGTCCCCCTGCCATAGGACTCTGAACTACCCCTGTGGCTCCCAGCACTGGCATGCCCAAGCCATCTCTTACCCCTACTCTCCCTTCCTCCGCTTACCACAGTGACTCAAGGTGGCTCACAACTCTGACTTGATCACCTGCTGCATTCGTCCACCCCCCTTGACAAGGACAATGACTGCCGCAACTCAGTCTCTCACTACTGTCTCCACACGCCCATCATCATTTAGCCGTCCCATCCCTACCACCTATTATTCTCTCCACTAACTACCCTCTCTACTTATTCTGTCCCTACCTCCTACGACCTTCAATTATTCTCTCCTCTAACTCACTCCATTTGGGGACCAAGGGTAACCCACCTTCCATAGTTTTGTCTTGTCAGTATAAACTGCCTGCATAAACCACTGTAACTATTGTAATTATTGTATGTCTTATGCTCTATGTTGCTTAAACCTTTGTAATATTGTCTTCCCTCCCACTGACATGGAAGCTTTGTAAAAGAGCTCTCAGCTCAAAGGTGTTTAATCCTAGATCTTTATAAATGTAAAAAAAATAACAAATACTGCATTATCTCTGTGACATCATTCTCAGCACTTACTCGGATCCCTGTACGTGAGCTCCCAACAATACTGCACATGTATCTATGCATTTTTTTGACACTCTTTTGCCTGTTACAAGGATGTCTAGGCACACTTTGGGCAGATCAGTATGGAAGCCGCAACTGTTTTTGCACATTTGCGGCACTATAGATTATACTGCAATTATGCATAAACATATACATATATATATATATATATATATATATATATATATATATATATATATATATATAATATACAGCAAAATCAACACCTCCGCATTCCAGTGTCATGTCCCATACAGCTCACTATATTGTTTTTGAGAGCTGCTATTGCAGGTTGCAGGCATAACTGTGCTACACAGGCATACGCTTTCAATCACTCATGTGGCAGGATTCTGAGGGCACCACTGTTCTGTAAGCTTGTCCCACACAGCTCCAATAGCACCCCAGTCCTGCACACAACTAAATGCTGGAGCACCTCCCACTTGGTTCTTGGTAGCACCAGCGCATGGGCTGGCAGACCAGGGTCTGGTTGGTCTAACCGTGGTTGGGACTTGTGGCCATAATGGGGCTTTGAAAATCCCAGATAAGGGGATGCAGCAGTCCCGTTGTGGTGCAAGCCCCCTTCTGCCATGGGACACCCTCTTTCCTGGAGCAGTGGTGGTGCAGGATTGACCTGGTGCAAGGGCTCTTGTTTCCAAAGCAGCCTAGGTAGGAAAATCAGGATTGATGCAGGTTTTGACACAAGTTGCTCCTTGTGTCATTTCTATTTCTATTGGACAGAGGCACCTTGTGTCACATTCAGGGCTTTGAAAATCAAGCCCATACAATATGATGGCAGATAAGGACCACTTGGAACACCCAGTCTGCCCATTTCACTACCTATTGGATAAGCTGCAGACCCTAGTTAACCAACAGCCTACTTCCTCCCAACCCCCACCAGAATTGCTTTATGTCTGTCCCAAGCATTCTTGAATTCCCCCACTGTTTTAACTGCATAACTGCTTCAGGAAGGCCTTTCCATGCATCCACCACCCTCTCCATGAAAAAATACTTCCTCACATTGCCCCTGAGCCATCATCCCCTCTATCTTCAAATTGTGCTCACTTGTTCTTGCATATCTCTTTTTCTGAAAGGTGCTACTGTCTTGGACTTTGTTGATTCCCTTGAGGTATGTGAACATTTCTATCATGTCCCCCTCTCCAACCTTTCCTTGAGGGTATACATAGTAAGTTCCTTTAGTCTCTCTTCATATGGCTTCTGGTGCAAACCCTGCACCATTTTGGTTGCCCTCCTCTGGGCTGCCTCCATCCTGTCTATGTCCTTGCAGAGATGGGGTCTCCAGAACTACATGTAGTACTCCAGATGGGGTCTCACCAACTGTCTGTACAGAGGGATGACAACTTTGTTTTCTACTGGTGATGCCTCTCCCTATGCATCCCAGTATCCCCCCAGACCTCCATACTGCCTTCCTACATTGCTTGCCTACCTTTAGGTTTTCTGATACAACTACTGTACCCCCATGTCCCTTTCCATTTTTGTTGTTGTTAGTACCTCCCCCCATTGTATACGCTTCCCCTGGGTTTCCGTTTCCCAGGTGCATTACTTTGCACTTCTTTGCATTGAATCTAAGCTGCCATATGTTTAAGAGCATTCCTCCAACCTTGCCAATTCCCTTCTCATCCTTTCCACCCCCTTGTGTATCTACCCTGTTGCAGATCTTTGTGTAATCTGTAAGAGGCATACTTTTCCTTCCAGTCCCTCTGCAGTGACACCTATAAACACATTAAAGTGGACCGGTCCCAGTACTGAACCCTGTGGTATCCTGCTAGTAACCCCCCTTTCTTCCAAGAAGACTCTATTTACTATTACCCTCTACGTTCTGTTGTTCAGCCAATTTTATACCAGGGCTACTACCCTGGGACCCACTCCCAGGCTGGCTAATTTGTTTATTAATCTTTTGTGTGGGACCGTGTCAAATCCCTTGCTAAATTCTAGGTATGCCATGTCCACAGCCCCTCCCTGGTCTCCTACTTTTGTCACACAGTCAAAGAAATCTATTAGATTCATCTGACATGACCTATCCACTGTGAATCCATGCTGCCTTGGGATCTGTGCCCCACTGGCCTCTAAGTACTGAACAATTATTTCTTTCAGAAGCGATTCTATCATTTTCCCTACCACTGAGATCACACTAACAGGTCTGTAGTTTCCTGCCTCTGCCTTGCTCCCACTTTTGTGAAGGGGAATCACATCTGCCCTCCTCCAGTCCTCAGGTACCATGACATCCACCCATGATTTGTTAAAAAGGGTAGTCAGTGGTGTCGCTAGTTCTCCCCTTAGTTTTTTAGGATTTTTAGGATTCTTTGGTGAATCTCATCATGCCCCATTGCTTTGTCTGCTTCAGTTTTAGTTTTAGGAGTTCTTTTAGGACCCTTTCTTCGTGAATGGACTGATATCGACCCCCCTATCCAGAGTGCTTCTATTGTTTGGTTTAGGAACCTCTCCCTCCACTTCTTTTTTTTTTTTTTTCACCTTACTTGCCAGTGGCCTGCATCTCCTTCTGGCTGCACATGACCCCCCTGACCTCCTTGCCCTGATCCCCATCCTACTTACCTCAGATTGCAGCTGACCCAGGGGTGGCCTGGCATAACCCTTAGCTGGATGGCTCCCTCTCTCCTGAGGTGAAAGGCACCAGGAGGGGGATACCAGTGCACTCTATTATCAGTCCCCAGGCACTGCTGAGGTAGATTCTGGGGTGTTGGGGCATCTGAGGTGGTGGGGAGTCAGCAGCCATCATCCGGTAAACCAGGCAGCTTATTTCCATTTTCTGTGGGGAGTGACGTCCTGACGTCAAAGCATATGCCGACGTCTGCCACTCCACCTTGAACACTGAGCCCTGGCTGCACTCCCAGCCTCTGCCAGGAGTCAGCCTTTGCTGGTGTGCCTCCCCCTGCCATTCCCTCAGAGAAGGATAGCTGTCCCCAGCCGCTCCATCCTTCTCCCCCCGGCTGGCCCTTCGGAGACCTGAGTCCATTTCCGAACTTGGGTCGCCGGCATTGCAGATGGAAATCCAACCACTGCACTGATGGGCCAACCCTCCATTTCTTTTGTTAATACTGAGCAGAAGTATTTTCTCAGTATCCCTGCTTTTTCACTGTCACTCTCTGCCCACCCCACTCCTTTTTATTAAGCCTCATTATCCCTCCCTTGGTTTTTCTTTGCTCCCTAATGTACCTATAAAAGATTTTATCACCCTTCATTACTGAGTTGGCTATCTTTTCCTCCATATGGGCTTTTGCTATTCTGACTTCCTTCCCCACTTCTTTCTGCTTTAACTGGTACAGTTCTCTGTCTTGCTCCTTCTGTATTTCCTTATACCTCCTGAATGCTATCTTTTTCTCCCTAACCTTCCCCACTACCTCTTTTGAAAACCATAGTGTTTTTTTCTTTCATTTTGTTATGTTGATTGCATGCATGTGCAAGCAACATGTTGCGGCAGCTTGCTGCAGAAGCAGGTTGTGGAGGCACGGCACTGTTTTGGCCAATGCCCCCACTGCCTTTTGAGGCTTGCTCTGCTGTCCCCAATGGGGGTGGAACACTACTGCTGACACTAGTTCAGCTAGCATGCCACCACCTTAAAACATTTTAGCCACTGCAATCAGGGGCTGCCTCATCATTGCAGTGTCATCTGCTGCAATGAAGAAGCGACCCATCATTGCAGGGCTCCCTCGCATTCCCAGACCAGTTTTCCAATGGGAAGCCCAGTGCCCCTCAGTTTGTGTTTTTTGCAAAGGGGGTGCCCAATCCTCCTCAGTAGCATGTCCCCCCCGGTTTTTCGCTGATGGGGGTGCCCAATCACCATTGACATGTTCTCTCCAGTTCTTGTGTGCCGAGGGGGTGCCCAATCCCCCTCAGCTCATGAAACCTCCCTCACACAAGTGTGTGCCAATGGGGTGCCAAATCCCCATTGGTTCCAATCTCCCTACCCCAAAACATGCAGGTGGCATGCTGGGGGCCCAACCGAGTGTGCCAAAAGTACCTGAAAAAAAAAAGTCCCGCAGTGTCTTTTTTTTCTAACCCTGAAAAGAAGGAAAGGGTCCCTCGCCTTCTGTGCCCCTCCCCCAACCCTCACCCCGACCACTGTGTACCCCACCTCCCCACACCCCCTCACCCCATACTTACCTTGGCCCACTGGCATTTTCACATCTCCTTATGAACAGTACAGATGCCGTTTTTCACATCCTGGCCAAAATTAGTTTTTGCACCCCTGCCACAGAATAGCATGGTCACTGTGGGAAATCAGTGTTTGAGACAGATTAAGATCGAGTGAGTGTGAGGGGGGAGTGACCAAGCTCAACTGAGCTCTATCAGGACTGCTGTGAATTTCTTTGTGGGCAGAAAAAGGCCCCAATGCAGGAGCTCAGTACAAAAGGGCAGCTTGTAGCACCGACAGAAGCAGAATGAGAGAGCAAGTGAGTGAAGGAGAGTGAGCGAACTCAACAGAGCTCTGTCGGGACTGCTGTAGATTTCATTGTGGGCAGAAAAAGGCATTAATGCAGGCTGGAGCCCAGTACAAAAGGGCAGCCTGCAGCTGTGGGAGAAAAAATATGAGTGAGTGAGTGAGAGAGGGGAACTGAGTGAGCTCAATGGAGCTCTATCAGGACTGCTGCAGATTTCTTTGTGGGCAGAAAAAGGTGCCAATGGAGGCAGGAGCCCAGTACAAAATTGCAGCCTGTAGCGCCAGGAGAAACAGAATGAGCGAGTGAGAGAGGGGGAGTGAGCAACCTCAACGGAGCTGTGTCAGAACTGCTGCAGATTTCTTTGTGGGTAAAAAAAGGCACCAACTCAAGCAGGAACCCAGTACAAAAGGGCAGCCTGCAGTGTTGGGAGAAAAACAATGAGCGAGTGAGAGAGGGGGAGTGAGCAAGCTCAATGGAACTGTGCCAGAACTTTAAAGTCGCCCATCCTCTCACCCAGGGTCCTTTGTGATCCTATATTACAGCAGGGTCTCCGGAGTGGAGACAAAGCAATGACTGGATACACCCATACCTCCTTATGAACTGTACAACTGTCATTTTTCACATCCTGGCCGAAATGCATTTTCGCACTTCCTGTGCAGAATAGTGTGGTCACTGTGGGAAATCAGTGTTCAGGACACATCAAGAAAACCATAGTGACTCTGTTCATGAGCAGAGGTCCTAAAATGCCTATGTTGAAAATTTTGTGATGAAAGTCCATAAAATGACTGTGTTATAAGCGGGCGTTGTGCTGTTTCCACGCACCCTTGTAACTTCACAAATCAGTAATATTCTCATGCCAGATTTTCAACACTGGCATTTTTTCCCACCTCCTTATGAACAGTACAGCTGCCATTTTTCACATCCTGACCGAAACGTGTTTTCGTACTTCCGGGGAGGAATAGCGCTGTCACTGTGGAAAATCAGTGTTTGGGACAGATTAAGAAAATGACAGTGACACTGTTCATGAGCAGAGGTCCTAAAATGCCTATGTCAAAAATTTGGTGACAAAAGCCCATAAAATGACTATGTTACAAGCATGCATTGAACTGTTTCCATGCACCTTTGTAACTTCGCAAATTTGTAACATTTTCAACACTGGCATTTTTTCACACCTCCTTATGAACAGTACAGCTGTCATTTTTCACATCCTGGCCAAAATATGTTTTTGCACTCCTGCTGCAGAATAGCACGGTCACTGTGGTAAATCAGTGTTTAGAACTGATTAAAACTGAGCGAGTGAGAGGGGGGAGTGACTGAGATCAGCTGAGCTCTGTCGGGACTGCTGTGGATTTCTTTGTGGGCAAAAAAAGGCCCCAGTGCAGGAACCCAGTACAAAAGGGCAGCCTGCAGCACCGAGAGAAACAGAATGAGAGAGCGAGTGAGGGAGGGGGAGTGAGCGAACTCAACACAGCTCTGTCGGGACTGCTGTCGATTTCTTTGAGGGCAGAAAAAGGTGTCAATGCAGGCAGGGGCCCAATACAAAAGGGCAGCCTGCAGTGGTGGGAGAAACAGTATGAGCGAATGAGAGGGGGGAGTGAGAGAGCTCAAGGGAACTCTTTTGGGACAGCTGTGAACTTCTTTGTGGGCAGAAAAAGGCACCAACACAGGCAGGAGCCCAGTACAAAAGGGCAGCCTGCAGCACGGCAAGAGACAGAATGAGCGAGTGAGAGAGGGAGAGCGAGTGAGCTCAACGGAGCTGTGTTGGGACTGCTGCAAATTTCTTTGTGGGCAGAAAAAGGAGCCAACACAAACAGCAGCCAGTACAAACAGGCAACCTGCAGCATCAGGAGGAATAGAATGAGCAAGTGAGAGAGGGGGAGTGAGCGAGCTCAATGGAGCTGTGCCGGAACTTTAGAGTTGCCCACCCTGCCACCCAGGGTCTCCTGTGGTCCAATATTACAGCAAGGTCTCCGGAGTGGAGACAAAGCAATACATAGATACATAGACAGTGTCGGCAGATAAGGGCCTATGGCCCACCCAGTCTGCCCATTTGAGCTTGTAAGTTCAGTTTGTTTTCCTAGAAGTCTGTTGCACCTTACCCCTGACCTCCAGAATTCCTTTATGTCTATCCCATGCATTCTTAAATCCCATGATTGTTTCAGCCCCCACCACTTCCTCTGGCAGGGTGTTCCACTTGTCCACCACCCGTTCTGTGAAGAAATTCTTTCTCATGTTTCCTTTGAATCGTCCCTCCTCCAACTTCATCCCATGCCCTCTAGTCCTGGAACATCTTTTTGCTTAAAATAGTGTTTTCCTGCACCCTGTTCCTCCCTGTAAGATACTTGTATGTCTCTATCATATCCCCTCTCCCTCCTCTCCTCCAGGAGTACATGTTCAGTTTCTTCAACCTGTCTTCATAGGACTTGTGATGCAATCCATGCACCATCTTTGTTGCCCTCCTCTGAACCTTCTCTACCCTGTCTATGTCCTTACGTAGGTATGGTCTCCAGAACTGTACACTGTACTCCAGGTGGGGCCTCACTAGTGTCTTGTATAGCGGAATTATGACCTCCCTTTTCCTGCTGGTAATGCCCCTGCCTATACATCCCAGCATCCTATTTGCTTTACCTGCTGCCTTGTCACACTGTTTCCCTACCTTGAGGTCATCAGAGATGATAACCCCAAGATCCCTTTCCTGCTTGGTGCATGCTATATCCTCACCCCAACTGATATATTGTGCCAGGGTTTTGTGCCCCATATGCATTATCTTGCACTTCTTTGCATTGAATTTCAACTGCCAAACCTCTGACCATTCTTCAAGTTTCTGCAGGTCGCTTCTCATTCTGTCTACACCCTCTGGTGTGTCTACTCTGTTACAGAGCTTTGTGTCATCAGCGAACAGTGAAATTCTGCCTTCTAGGTCCTGTGCCATGTCACTGATGAAGATGTTGAATAGGACCGGTCCCAGCACTGATCCCTGTGGTACCCCACTGGTCACTCTTCCCTCTGTGGAGTGACAGCCATTTACCACCACCTTCTGTGTCCTGACTGGATAATTTTAGTATTGCTTTAATAATACAGATTAAGTTGTTCTGTTTACTTCTCTAACTGAGCTGAGTAATACATTTGGTAGAAAAAATCAAAAAAATGACTGTTTTATGAGAGTGCGTTGCACAGTTGTTATGCATGCTCATAACTGCACGAATCTGCAATATTTTCACTCAGATTTTCAACATTGTCATTTTCCACACCTCCTTATGAACAATACAACTGTCATTTTTCACATCTTGGCCGAAATGCGTTTTCACACTTCCAGTGCAAAATAGTGTGGTCGCTGTAGGAAATCAGTGTTTGGAACACATTAAGAAAACCACAGTGACACTGTTCATGAGAAGAGGCCCTAAAATGCCTATGGTGAAAATTTTGTAATGAATGTCCATAAAACGACTGTGGTACAAGTGTGCGTTGTGCAGTTTCCATGCACCCTTGTAACTTCACAAATCAGTAATATTTTCAAGCAAGATTTTCAACACCGGCATTTTTTCACACCTCCTAATGAACAGTACCACTGTAATTTTTTCACATCCTGGCTGAAATGTGTTTTCGTACTTCCGGCACAAAATACCGCAGTTGCTTTGGAAAATCAGTGTTTGGAACAGATGAGGATCGAGCGAGTGAGAGAGGGGGAGTGACCGAGCTCAACTGAGCTCTGTCGGGAGTGGTGCAGATTTCTTTGTGGGCAGAAAAAGGTGCCAACACAGGCAGGAGCCCAGTATAAAAGGGCAGCCTGCAGCGCTGGGAGAAACAGAACGAGCGAGTGAGAGGGGGAGTGAGCGAGGTCAATAGAGTTCTGTCAGGACTGTTGTGGATTTCTTTGTGGGCAGAAAAAGGCATCAATGCAGGCAGGGTCCCAGCACAAAAGGGCAACCTGCAGCGGTGGGAGGAACAGAACAAGCGAGTGAGAGAGGGGGGAGTGAGCGAGCTCAATAGAGCTCTGTCAGGACTGCTGTGGATTTGTTTCTGGACAGAAAAAGGCACCAACATAGGCAGGAGTCCAGTATAAAAGGACAGCCTGCACCGCCAGGAAAAATGGAATGAACGAGTGAGAGAGGGGGAGTGAGTGAGCTCAACAGAGCTTTGTCAGGACTGCTGCAGATTCTTTGTGGGCAGAATAAGGTGACAATGGAGGCAGGGGTGCAGTACAAAAGGGCAGTTTGCAGCACCAGGAGAAACAGAATGAGAGAGGGTGAGTGAGTGACCTCAACAGAGCTTTGTCGGGATAGCTGTGAACATCTTTGTAGGCAGAAAAAGGTGCCAATGCAGGCAGTAGCCCAGTACAAAAGGGCAGCCTGCAGCGTCAGGAGAAACAGAATGAGTGAGTGAGAGAGGGAGAGTGAACGAGCTCAACGGAGCTGTGTCGGGACTGCTGCGATTTCTTTGTGGCAAAAAAATGTGCCAATGCAAGCAGGGGCCCAGTACAAAAGGGCAGCCTGCAGCTCTGGGAGAAACAGAATGAGCAAGTGAGAGGGGGGTAATGAGTGAGCTCAACGGAGTTCTGTTGGGACTGCTGCGGATTTCTTTGTGGGCAGAAAAAGGTGCCAGCGTAGGCAGGAGCCCAGTACAAAAGAGCAGCCTGAGGCGTCGGGAGAAACAGAATGAGTGAATGAGAGAGGGGGAGTGAACGAGCTCAATGGAGCTGTGTCGGGACTGCTGCGGATTTCTTTGTGGGCAGAAAAAGGCACCAATGCAAGCAGAAACCAAGTACAAAAGGGCAGCCTGCAGCATAGGGAGAAACAGAATGAGTGAGTGAGAGAGGGGGAGTAAACATGCTCAATGGAGCTCTGCCGGGATTTTACATTTGCCCACCCTCACGCCCAGTGTCCTCTGTGGACCTTTATTACAGCAGGGTCTCTGGAGTGGATACAAAGCAATGATTGGGTGCTTTAGGATTGCTGTAATAATACAGATTTACTTCTTCTGTTTATTTCTCTAACTGAACTGAGTAATACTTGGAGTGCAATAAGATTTCTAACTGGGCTAAATGAAACTGTATGACAGCTGAGAATAAAAAGTATGGTAGCTGAGGGGTGAAAAACAGACAAGGAGGCTTTAGGATTGCTTCAGTAATACAGTGTCTAACGGATGACATTTGAGCCTGAATTACCCCCGTCAACAAGGGGTCAGTTGGGGGACTAGTGTGGGGGGGCAGGAATTTGAGTAAATAGGGGCCTACCAGTTGTAGTAGGGTACAGAACCTGGGACTAAGAACCCCTAGCATAAGATGGGGCCCACAATGGGGCAGGTGCCACATGTCACTAGGGTGGGCATCTTTGGAAGGGTGGAGGGGTGTACAGGGTGTGGGTGTGCCATGATCCTGGACTAGGATTGGAGGATGGGAGGGTGTATGGTCTGTAGATGACTGGCTAGTTTGAGGAAGGAACTATGGAGGTTATGGAGGACTGTAAGTGTCAGGGCAGATGAGTATGATAGGATCCTGGGGGGGGGAATAAGGGATGGAAAAGGGGGACAGAGAAAGAATAACTAGGGACTGAAACTGACCCCAATATCAGAGGCACTAGCAGGAATGACAGGAGAAGGGAGGGGGTGCCCGAGGCGAGGCCAGGGCTACCTCCTGATGGGGGAGGAAGACACCATGAGGAGTACTAGGGGAGAGAGCAGATGGCTGTGGGTAGGAAGTCACCAGGGGTGGCACGGAAGGGAACAAGTAGGAGGGGGGAAACCAATAGGGGGAAGAGATGTAGGACAGGTATCAATTATGAATAGATTTGAACCTCTGCTATGGGACAGAGATGGGAAGCAGGAACTTACTGGGGGAGGACAAGCAGGGCATGAGAGGGATGGCAGCAGGTAGGGAAAGAGATAGTGAGGACAAAAGGGTAGAAGGGGGACTAGTAAGGAAGGAGGGGTTGGTGACTGAAGGAGAGAAGGCTACAGGAAGTGGGAAGGATGGGAGGGGCATCACTATTGGGGTAGAAGGGAATGGGGGCTCTAAATTGACAACAGCGAGGATAGGAGAGGGGTTGGAAATCAGCAGGGGAAGTCAATATGGGAAGTCCAGTAGGAATTTAGTCAGGCTGGGAAGGGATTCAAGGGGGATGGAGGAATTAGGCAGAGAAAAGGGGTGAGGCAGAAGTAAGGAGTACAGACATAGAAGTCACAGAGAGTACAGTTGGTGGAGGTAAGGACAAAGAAGAACAAATACTGGGGTGGTGGAAGGGCATTAGAAGGAAAGGGGTATGGGGTGGGGGGTACTCGTCTTGGGATTTAGACTGAAATGGGTGAGGTGTGGTGGAAAGGGGGAAAGGCACACCCATATCTGGATTGAAGCTGTCCCTAGGTTGAGTGCAGGAGGGGCAGGGCAGGCACTGCTCAAGTGTGCAGCGAGGGAAAGGAAGAAACCTCATTTACTGTTGCATGTGGCTGCAAATGACTTGGGAGACACTGTGAAAGTAGTGAGGGGGAGGTCTGAATACTTGGGCAGGCAGTGTGAGGAGGTGGGGAAGTCAGTGGCATTCTTGGAGGTACTGCCGGTACCACAGCCCCCCCCCAAACACACTCATACACACTCCCCAAAAAGCTGCTTAAAAGCCTACAATTCATTAAAATCAATTCCATTTTCTTACTTACTTGGGGTTCAATGCCAACAAGGTAAAATCATGTACCTAGGGCACAGAAACCCCAATGCTGGGTATAGGATGGCGGGAGGTACTGATACTCACTAGACATGAAAAGGTCCTTGAGGTTATTCTATCAGAGGACCTCAAGATGGCAGTACAGTGTGACAAGGTTATGGGCAGGCCAAATTGAATTCTGGGGTGCATAAGGACTGGCATCTCCAGTAGGAGGACGAGGGATGTTGTGCTGTCATTGTATCACTCTCTGGTATACCCCCAGCTGGAATACTGTGTCTAGTTTTACAGTCCACACTTCAGAAAGGACATAATGTGGAGGTTTTCCACAGGAGGGCAACTAAAAAGGTTCAGAATTTTCACAGGAATCCCTACAAGGAAAGGCTGAAGAATCTCAACATGTACCCTCTGGAAGAGAGGAGGCTGAGATGTGACATTATCAAGACCTACAAAGTACCTCACAGGGGTAAAGAGGGTACAGTTGGGGAGTTTCCTTCAAATGAGTTTTAGCATCCAAACCAAGGGACACACAATGAAGTTGGGGGGGCATTCAGGATAGATGTGAAGAAATATTTTTTTACTGAAAGGGTGGTAGATGCCTTGAACAGACTGCCAGGAGAAGTGATGGAAGCTAAAATGGTAGGAGGCATTAAGCAAGCATGGGATAAACATAGGGGTATATTACAGAAAGGAGAAGGAGGGGATCAATGGAGATCAATTGGGCCATGGAAGTGGAGTAGGTTCAAGTTCATTGCAGGAAAAATCCATTAAGCAAGCTCATTCACAAGGAGGCCCTGCTGGACGCAGGCAGAATAAGACATGCACTAACATATACAGGCAGGTAGAGGACACTTGGCCAGACTGAGTGGGCTGAGCAGTCCTTTTCTGCTGACAAATTCTATATTTCTATCGCATCATGTGTTAATTCAGGAGCAGTGTTTATTTAAAGTTGGGCCTACCATACATCCACATGTAAGCTACAGTAAATTACTGAATTAGGTGCAGCCCACTTACACTGCAATAAACAGAACCCCAGTGCTTTGAGAAACCTTTACTCTTCATAAGGCTGCTTAAAGAGCTGGAGTTCTATTTGCAGTGTCCACACCAGTATGCTGAGCTTAAAATCGAGGCCTCATCTGAATGAGTACTTGATTCTTGCTCACTCCATTTCTTCCCCACTTTGAAACCTGCTTGTCCTGGGTTACTTTTGGGCTGGCAGCACCTTGCCTGTGTTGGAAGATGACCAATAAGCAGCACTGAAAGACGTCAAACTTCACAGACTGTGAAGGCAGCTGCTTATGGACGGACGTAAGGCAAATCTACTGGGGAGTAGGAGGAAGTAAGCTGTTGATTAACTAGAACCTGCAGCTTATCCATCAGGTAGGGAAATGAGCAGACTAGGTGGCCCAAGCGGTCCTTATGTGGAACTTATATGTTTCTATGTTTCTCACCCACCATCTTGGCAAGCAGAAGGCTGAAGCTGTGGCCATTGAGTACTGTTGGGGTGTGGGGATGGGGGGACTAAAGGGGACAGGCATAAGGAGATAAAATCATAATAAAAATTGTGAGACCTTCACCAGCTTTCTAAAATGCTTACCAGTAAAAGAACACTCTTTGAAGTTTTTCAAATGGCAACACAATCTGGTGAGCCCTCTGTCTGCTGTCTGACACCAGGCATCATCCAGCATAAAACTGCCTAAAGAAGGTAGTGTGGTCATGTGGTTACTGAAATACTGGAGATTACAGATTTATAAGAACAAAAGAATATCACTCATAAACTGGCACATATCCCTACAGCAGCTGTCTCCTGCTTCTCAGTACTTCTATTTATACCCTTCAGGTACTTGAATGTTTCTATCTTATCCCCTATTTCCCTCCTCTCTTCCAGTGAGTACATATTGAGGTTCCTTAATTTCTCCTCATAAGTCTAGTGTTGCAAGCTCTATGCCATCTCCTTCATCCTTCTCTAGACCATCCCCAGCCTGTTTATACCCTTACAAAGGTGCGACCTCCAGAGCTGCACACAGTACTCCATGTGAAGCCTGACTGGTTTTATATCATGGCATCACTACCTCCCTCCTTATGCTGGTGATACCCCTGCCTATGCACCCCAGCATGTCACTGGCCCTCCCAGATACCTTACCACTTTGACATTTTCAGGTCATCTGTGATAAGTACCCCCAGGTCCCTTTCCTTCTTTGTCACTGTCACCAACTCTCCCCCCCCTTTCTGTACCTATCCAGCAAGGTTTCTGTGTCCCAAGTCCATACTTTTCCACTTTTTTAAAGTACAGTTCAGTTGCCACTCCTCAGACCATTTCTCAACCTTCCCCAGTTCCCTCCTCATTTTCTACACCCCTCTGGGGTATCCACTGTGTTACAGATCTTGGTGTCATCTGCAAACCAGCAAACCTGTCCTATCACCCCTTCTGCAATGTCACTAATGAAGACATTGAACAGGACTGCCCCCAGGACCAATCCCTGCACCACCCCACTGGTCACCCCTCCCTCCTGACTGCACCCCATGTACCACCACTCTCTGCCTCCTGTCTCTTACCCACTTTCTATCACACATTACCACCCTTTCCCCCATGCCCACCCTACTCAGCTACTTTATCAGCCTCCTATGTGGGATGGTGAAACACGCTTTGCATACATCAAGGTAAGCGTTGTCCACTGCTCCATCCTGATTTACTTCCTTTGTCACCCAAAGAGATCAAGCAGATTTGTCTGACATGACCTCCCCCCTGTCAATCCATGTTACCTGTGGCCCTGGGCTCTGATGGCTTCTACATGCCTCACTATCTTTTCTTTAACCAATGTCTCCATGATCTTCCCCACTACTGAAGTGAGGTTGACTGGCCTATAGTTCCCTGCTTCCTCCCTACTGCTGGATTTCTATAGAGGGACCACATGTGCCCTCCTCCAATTCTCTGGTACCACCCCTCTGTTGAATGACTCAGTGAACATGGCTGCCACAGGTACTGCTATTTCCCTTCACAGTTCTTTTCATATCCTTGGGTGTATACCATCTGGTCCCCTTGCTTTGTCCACCTTCATTTTGCTGTCCTTCTGCAGGATTCTTCTGCCTGTGAATGGATTATTGTCCACCTCACATGCCATTGCAACTGCTGTACTGCTGTGGTCCTTTCCCCAACCCCTCTTCTGTGAATACTGAACAGAAAGACACATTGGATGTCTTGGGGGGCTACATGACGCTTCTTAGGTATCGTACTTTCACTTCCAAATACCTAAGCAGCACATGTAAGCAATCAACATTCGGCATTGACAAATGCTTATTTTAATTGCTTCACACAAAAGCTTGTTGCCTCTGTGATGGCAGTTTTGATTTTTCTCATTGTTCCTCCACCTCTCCTTCTTGCCCATTAGCTAGTGCTTTTCTGAGGAACTTTCCCATTTTGCCATGTCAGACCTCCTAAAGTCCTATATTCTCACTTTTGTGTGGTTTTACTCTATGGCTGTATGTATCATGAACCACACTGTCTGGTGGTTGCTTGTTCCCAGATGGCTACCCACTTTTAATCTGAGATCCTCTCTCCATCCCCATTTGAGAGAACCAGGTCTAAGACTGCTCCCTCCCGAGTGGATTCCATCACTAGCAGTCTGAGGCATACCCCCTCTAGGGCATCTAAAATGACGCTGCTCTTGGATGTGGCTGCAGCAAAGTTAACATCTGACATATTCAGGTCCCTCATCAACAATATCTCCCCTTGTTCTCCCATTCTGAGGATGCCTTTTAAAACATTCTTGTCCATTTCCTCCCCCTGTGTGGATTGTGATGCCATATGCTGTCTCCAGTGTGACCCATAGTGCCTTCTCACCTCCCTGTTTACCCTTTAGTTCCATTGCTTTTGACCCCTTCCCTTATGTAGAGAACTACTTACATACTAACATACTACAGTGCCAAGCAGAATAGCCTAGATGTCTTTTGAGTCTGTTCATTTGATCAGCCCCCACCCTGGGAGCTGACCCTGCTGCCCCCTGCCCTCTTGGGCTTCTCACTTCCCAGTCTAGGGTATTTTCACTGCATTGGACTTTGCTTCCAGCACCCTTCCCCTGTACCTGTCCCAACCCCCTCCTGAACCCCTCCACAGTCTCTGCCTTCACCAGCCCCCATGGCAGTGCATTCCATGGTTACACCACTCTGTCAGTGAAGTAGCATCTCCTCCTTTCTCCCCTGAGTCTCCTCCCTCCAGCTTCCATCCATGCCCTCTAGTTGCCCCTTCTTCCTTCAGAGCACCCTGACTGCACCTCCCCTATTTATCCCCTTCATGTACTTGAAGACCTCTACCACATCCCCCGGTCACGTCTCTCTTCCAATGTGTACATATTTAGCCCTTTGAGCCTCTCCCCATAGGTGCTTTCCTCCTAGCCCCGGATCATTTTTGTTACCCTTCTCTGGACCCTCTCCAGGAGTTCAATGTCCTTCTTTAAGTGTGGCCTCCAAAACTGCATGCAGTACTCTAGGTGGGGCCTCACCAAGCAGTTATACAGAGGGAGTATCACTTCCCTCCTTCTGGAGGTGATCCCTCTAGTGATGTATCCCTGCATCCTATTTGCCTTGTCTGCTGCCCTCCTACAAGTCTCCAAGTTGTTCATCTTGACATCCACCACCACTCCCAGGTCCCTCTCAGCCATCGAGACTTGTAGCATTTCCCTACTCAGGGTGTACACTTGGCCTGGGTTTTTGGCTCCCAGGTGCAGTACCCTACATTTCCCTGCATTGAACCTCAGTTTCCACTTTTTAGACCACCTTTCCAGAGCATCCAGGTCCCCCTGTAGGGCCACCCTCCCCATCTTCCCATCTACCACTGCCCCCAGCTTTGAGTCATACACAAAAAGACTCATCTCACTCCTGATACCCTTCCTTATGTCAGAAACATAGACATTGAACAGGAGGGGCTCCTCTTTTATCCTTCCTGTCTCTCCGGTAGGTTGTGTACTCTGGTATGCTGACATCCCAGTCATTGTTCTCTGTGTACCATATTGCTGTGACTGCCTTCAAATCCAGGCATCCCTCTTCCATCAAGGTCACTGGTTCAGGGAGCTTGTTACCCAGATGACAGGCATTGGTACTCATTGTCCCCCCCTTTTAGCCCCAACCCTATCCTCACTGCATTTGCCCTTTTCTCCATTTACCCCTGTCCTGCTCCCTATTGACTTCTCTACCTTGGTGTTTATCTCACTAACAACCCTGTTTTGTGGGGGAAGGGACTGGGATTACTCTGCTCCTTTTCTTTGCCTCCCCCTTGGCTAGTTTAAATGCTTGCCAATGAAACATTAAAACCAATCACCTAGAATCCTGGTTCCGCTCTCGGACAGATGCAGACCATCATGCCAGTATAGGCCTGCATCCCTCCAGGTGGACCTCCAGTCCCCAATGAAGCCAAAACCTAAGCTCTGCACCAGTTTTTCAACCATTCATTGAATTCCATGATATGGAGTTCCCTTACATCAACCTTGCCATGCTACTTCTCTAAGGCCCCTCCCCAATTCTAAAAACTCCTCCTGCACTCCTCTGATCCTATTTCTAGCCAGGTCATTTGTCATTAAGTGGACAGTAATGTCCAGCTTCCTGTCCTGTGCAGCTGCTCCCATGATCCTGGGGATTCACTTCCTGTCCCTCCAAGCCATGGTACTGGGCAGGCACCTTAGCTCCTTCTTCCTCTCCCTTTCCTCCCCAAGTTCTACCCCTGTAATGATT
This sequence comes from Neoceratodus forsteri, assembly GCA_016271365.2. Lineage (NCBI taxonomy): Eukaryota > Metazoa > Chordata > Ceratodontiformes > Ceratodontidae > Neoceratodus > Neoceratodus forsteri. The sequence goes on from CM028132.1 coordinate 1,323,733,458, forward strand.
GAGTACCCCACCAGGAGTTGTTTCCTTCCCCTGGTGGGTTCCTGTGCCACCCTCCTGTGGGTCTCCTTTGTGGAGAATCCCAGCATCTTCCTTGGCCTCCACTGTGAATGCCTCCATAGAGGAACCACACTCCATCAGAATGGCATATGAATTGTGGAGTGGTACAACTGCTGGGGTGCATCTCTGTTCTGCCACCCTCACCCTCCCAGAGCCCACCATGGTCCAACTGCTCCTGTTTCTTGGCAACCTATGAGGCAGTGGCCCTGGTAGTCCCTGGGTAGGGGAGAAGGTTTTATGAATCCTCACTAGGTCAGCTTGGGGATGGGCAACCTCCTTTCTCAGACCAGAGAGGTGCCTGCAAATCGGACAGCATCGCAGCCTTCCAGAATGACTCCTGGAAGACTGCTGCCCCACAGCCAGTGCTCCCCATGTCTCTCTCTCTCTCTCTCTCTCTCTCTCTTTCTCTTTTCCTGTTGATTTTTTTCTTTTTTGTTAGTGTATGTGAGTATGTTTGTGTTTACCCTCTATACAGTATTCTGGGCTGTTAAGGATATGACAGGAGTATGTCCTTTGCCCTTTTGGGGAAGTGATGTCAGAACCCCTGTTATAATGGAAATGATGTTCTTGGAGCATGGGCAGGAAGTGTGGATGAAAGGAAAAAGAGTGTTTTGTTAAAAAGACAATACAATACCTTCTCCTGTACTTGGACAGAATGTGTGGATGAAAGAATTATAAGAGTGTTACAATGACAGTACAGTACCTTCTCCTGTCCTTGGGCAGGAAGTGTTGTTGAAAGGAACAACCAGGTTAAGTAAGACAAGATAGACTACACATAATATGTAGTAAATCTCCTGTTCTTGGGAGGAAGAATGATGGTCCAGTGTTAGAAAATAAAAATAAATGGAAAAAAAAATGTTTTTTGAGAGATGAAATGTGGATGAGTTAGGGTTTATGTAATGTGTGCCCTCTGTCAGCTCGGGGTTATAATTACAGGGGTATATGTGTGTTTTTTTGACTAGGATATTTTTTGGAAAGCTGTGTCTAGAAGGCAGCCTCATCGTGCAGAGGTTTCAGAGATCTGTTTGGAGACTCCCGAAGAGGGAAATCCATCTGCCTTTGGTAGTACCCAATTTCTGTTTTATAACAAGCTATTAAATAATTAACAATCATCTGTAGGACTGTGTAAAACTTGTGCCCAAAAAGGTTACCTCTTTGTTTATGTGTACGCATGTACTATTCATAAGCTAAAATGGTGGCCTCCATGTAAATAAGCTGGTTCAACAGTTTTCTCTGGATAGCATTGAAAAATGCTGTGTGTGTGTGTTTGTATGTGTATGTGTGTGTGTGTATGGGGACCTGCATATAATTAAGCTCGTTCAACAGTTTCTTTGGATAGCAAGGCAAATGCTAGCAATCACAAAACTAATCACTTGTACACCATCATGAATTACAGAATAAAATACATTTGAATCAGAAAAAAGGAAAACATTTATGTGTGTTTTAAGACTGAGAAAAAACATCTGTTTTTCATGTATACAGATAATCATTTGTTCTTTGTAAGCGCCCTGCAGTGTAAAGAGAAAAAACAAACATTTTAACAAAATAACAGTTATCTTTTGAAGGGATTGTGTCAGATATGTTACAACTGAATTACTGATTTAAAGGATGTAGCTATTTTAGAAGAAGACACGATGTTCATTCTGACTTTTAAAACATTATAACTAAGCTGGCATGCAACTGCCATTATTATAAACAGTGTCTCTTTGTGTTTTAAGACTGAGAAAAAACATGTTTTTCATTTACACAGAGGATCATTAGCCGTTCTAGACCCCTGCTGTGTAAAAGAAGAAAAACAGGTGATTCTCCTGATCTACTTTTTTAGAAAAAACAAAATAACTTTTATCTTCTGATCAGCAGAATGTAAGCTGTTACACTGAATTACTAATTTAAAGGATGCAGCTGTTTAGAATAAGACAAGATTTGTATTATACATTTTAAAACATAACTAAGCTATAAGATTATTTGGGTTTAAAAAAGCAGTCTGCATACTCTCTAGCAACCTAATTATTTTTGTATTCACCTAGTCGGAACCTGAGGATGCTAGCCATGTCTTTATTTTGGGGTAAAACACCCCAGAAATATGATTTTCAAATTTATGGAAAAAGTACTTTTGCAAAGTACTTTTGTGGTCACGAAAGTGTCGCAAATTTTTGTGAAAGCTTTTGCAAATTGCGACAGTACTTTTCTAGGCTATGGGGAAATGACAGCAATTCTTTGGCACCCCATTGCAAAAGAACGGTTTGGAGTTTTGGGCTGAAATTTGGAGGGAAAGCAGCTGACATCTCACAGATGTGCCTTGCAGTGTTGTGTTGAAAAAATGTTACACAGCGGCAAAGTTACTGCACTCCAAATTTGACACTTTTTCCCATAGGATAACATTACGGCAACCGACGCATTGCAGCAATCGTTTGGCACCCTGCTGCAAAATAACGGTTTGGTCTTTTGGGCTGTAATTTGCAGGGGATACAGCCAACATCCCACAGATGTGTCTTCAGTAATTTGGTGAAAAACTATTACAGGGAGGCAAAGTTATGGCACTCCAAACTTCTGTTTTTTTCCCATAGGATAACATTACGGCCTTCGCCGCGCCTTTGAGGGCCCGTATCTCGAAAACGATGTGAGATACAGAGTTTTTGTCAAAAAATGCTTAGCCCCCATACAAAACTAGCCAGGAAAGTGATAATACATATGACTTTTACATTTTTTTCTATGTAGTATGGTTACTGAGATATAAGCAATTTACTATTCCAACTCCTGATTTTTGTGTTTCGAGAGTCATTATTTTGCATACATTCTTTCTACTCACTGTCTTTCTCTATACAGCTTTTGGGGAAACCAGCCTGTGTACTTCCATTACTGTTACCATTACCGTTTCTGCTTGCAGTTCTGTACCCGCTTCACTTACCGTTCATGTTTACGCTACCAATGCGTTACCCTTTGTGTTTTCATTTGGGTTGCATTTCCATTATTTTAACATTTCTGTCTACAGTACTGTTTCTCTTTCTGTTTTGCTTTGTGTCACCATCGCATCACGATTTGTGTTTGTAGGTACAGTGTTACTATGTGACAAGACATCACGCGTGGCGGGGCGTGGGGCCCAAAGGCCGGCGCTCCGCCACCGTATTACATTCATTATTTCTCATTATCATTTTCAAAAAGAAGGAAAATTAGAGGCAAAAAACTCCATTTAATGCATCAGTTAGGGTTGTTCCACAGCTATAAAAGTGAGGAAATTCAATGTTAGGGTTGAAACCCCCTTTGCACCCCTCCAGCCCACCCCCCAACTGGAATCGGGGTGCGCATGGGGTCATTGGTCCTAACTGTCACCCCATTCTCCTATTCCTCAGCTTCTTTCCACATGTGATGGGGTGACAGTTAGGGCTGATGACCCAATGCGCACCCTGATTCCAGTTGGGGGGTGGGCTGGAGGGCAAAAGGGTTTCAACCCTAACATCAAATTTCCTCACTTTTGTCACTGTGGAACAACCCTAACTTATGCATTAAACAGAGTTTTTTGCCTATAATATATATATATATATATATATATAAGGATTTGGCATACTGGGGCTAAAGACAATATGCTAGAGCTAGACTGCCAAAAATACATCTTGAGCTGAATTTTTAAAAAAGCATTAAACAATCAAAAATAATTGATTATTGGGGAGAACTTGGTATATCTCAACCTGAAGACTTTTCCCAAGCATTTGAAGAGATAAATAGTGTGCAGTCTATCACTACAGAAGGTGTGTATTTTTATTTTTAACTATGAATACTAGTTTAGATGCTTGTTTAAAATGTTGTCTGTTTACCCGTTTGATTTTGTTTTGGTATAGCCTAACACTACAGAAGGTGCGTATTTTTATTTTTAACTGGGAATAGTAGATGCTGCAGGTTCTGAAATTTGTCCTGCAGTATAATGCTGAAAATACAAAAGTAGTGACAGGGGGTATTTTCTGTTCTTGCCAACTGCGCAAAGAAATCCTACCAGGAGAGAGAGGGGGGAAAAAAAAGACCAACAGTTGACTGTGAAGTGACCCAGAAATGCTCACAAGTTGAGCAAAATAGATCTTATGTGAATTTGAATGAAGACGTACAGCCATCCACGAACAGCAGCAGCGCAAGGGTTTCTGACAAAGAGTCATTGCACCCAAGGCTTCGAGAGAAGGACCTTGACACAGTGAATGTAGCAAAAACTTGTATTCTTGCTACAGTTGAGACTTGTTCAATGGCATGGTAATTGAGAGCAGATCATCTAGTGAGGATTGCGATCATCAGATTTTTTAATCTGAGTTTTGCAAAGGTACTTTGCTAAGCAGTATATTTTCTTTATTATGTGCAGCCAAGCACTCATGCTCAGAGCTGAAACAGATGGCGAATGTGGCCCAAATGTTTGAAAAATTCAGGGCATTGGAGGAAAAGCTGTCCAAAACAAAAAAAAATAAAATGAAAACAGAAGCTCTCACATGCTGAGTAAAAAGGGGGGCAGCACTAACAAAATGAAAAAAAAATAACAAAAGGGATCAAAAAAGAAAAATCTCAGAAAAAAAATAAAACAATCCAAGAAAATTTGAAAAGAAAAGTAAAGCGTGCCAGGAAAATATTACATCGTAAGGTATTACAGCATGTTTCTGATGTTCATCAAGCTGGTGAATTAGAAAACCAGCTTGATGAACATGTGCAAGATGATGATGAGCTGGCAAACAGGGAGCCCTCTACAGTTTTTTAGAAAGCATGCAGCATTATGAATGTGTTTTAAAAAAGTTCAAGGATACTGAATTTCATGTGTGATATCGCATTATGAACCTAGATAAGATTAAATATTTTACAGAGGTCATTGCTGCAATACATCAGTCTATTCAAGAATTGCTGGACAGGGTGAAGAGACAAACACACAGTGGAGACTTTATACAGTTATGACTGAATGCTGCCTCTTTAAATCACCCCTTGTTCTCAAGGAAAACACGCCGTAATGAGTTAAATGCAGCCACCTTCTTAGATCAGATAGCTGACATGTTACAGAGCAATACAGAAGTAATTGCTGATGACACTATATATCTCATGGTAACCACTATCAGAAATCACCAGGGGGCAGGGGTGGGGGTAGATGGACACTGAGCTTTATTTTGTATAGCAGAATTTTACAAAAAAAAAAGACAATAGTTGATTGATTTAAATAACAGAGAAAATAGTTTGTGTTTTGGTAGCTGCATTCTCACACTCCTAAATCCACACATGAGTGATAGTCAGTTGCTGAATAAGACTAAAATATTGCATGCTGAGCTAGGTTTGTCAGACCAAGCCCCTGTTACTTTCAGCAATGTGTCCCAGTTTGAACATTTTTTTAGGAGTCAAAATTAAGATTTTATATGATAATGAAGGAAACTGGCAAACATTTTTGACTGAGCCAGAAAGACTTCCTAAAACACTGTTTGTATTACTGCATGACAATCACTATTATAACATAAAAGACTTGAAGAAATATACTGGCACTAGATACCTAAGTGAATACTGTCATGGTTCTTTTAGCCACAAGGACCACCATGTCTGTGCACTACAGTGCAAAGTCTGCTTTGACCCCAACTGTCTGGAACAGGAAACTGACACTGCATCCTGCCATTACTGTAAAAAGATTTGTAGGTCTTTAGCATGCCTAGAAAGGCATTTCGCTAGAGCTGATGGTGGCAGTGTGCCTTGTAAATCCATGAAACTGTGTGAAGAATGTTTTGTCTTTTACAAGGGTTCTCATACATGTAAGTTGATTCAGTGTGACAGATGCGGGTCTTTCAACACCACAGACAAGCATCTGCATTACATGTCATCCCTCACAGATGTAAAAATCTCTGAGAAATATATAGTGTTTGATTTTGAGGCCACACAGGAAGCTGGGACTACATATCAAATTTTTGGGTATGCTAAACAATTAGATGGGGAGAGGTCCTGGGAATTTGAAGGTGAAGATCGTATAAAAGGTTTTGTAGGACATTTTATTGATGCACCATTTAGACACTACACATTTATAGCACACAATGCCAAAGGCTATGACAGTTAGTTTATCATTAGCCAGCTAGTCAAGGAAAGAATTATTAAATTGCTCACCCAAGGAGGAAAACTTCTCTGTGTCACAGTGCCATCCCTGCACATCAGATTTATCAGCAGTCATTGTTTTCTTTCTTTTAAACTAGCAAAAATCCCTGCAGCCCTTGGATTTGAGAATGAGATTACTAAAGGTTACTTTCCCGATTTTTTTAACACCAAGGCCAATGAAAATTATGTAGGTCCCCTGCCCGATGCTCAGTTTTATGGTTCTGAATATATGCTGCTTGAAGAAAACCAACAGTTTATGCAATGGTACGTAGCTAACCAACATAGATAATTTGATCTGAAAAGAGAGCTTCACTACTTTAGTCAGTTAGATGTTGAAATTCTTTGAAAAGCCTGTGACAGATTTAGGAAAGAAGTGATGAACATGACAGCCAAAGGTGTTTTAAAACAGTCAGATGGTGATACAGTAGAGTATGACACAGTATCCTTAGGCCCCTTCCAGTACTTCATAATAGCCTCAGTCTGTATGGCCATGTATAGATTTTTATTTTTGAAAGAATGCACTTTTGCTGTTCTCCCCTCAGATGACTACCACAGACAATTAAAGAGATACTCCACATCTGCTATACAATGGCTTGTGTACATATCTGAGAAAGAAAACATTTCTATTCAGCATGCACTAAGGGGTGGTGAATTTAAAGTAGGACCTTACATTTTGGATGGCTATTCTGTAATAAATGGAATACACACAGCATTTGAATTTAATGGTTGTTTTTTTCAGGGCTGCAACATCTGTTACTGTGAGAAAGATAGAAACCACATGACAGGGACTAGTTTTGGACAGTTATTCAATAGTACCATGCACAAATTTCATTTTCTAAAAAGCAAGGGTTTTGCCATTAGACTATTGTGGGAACATGAATGGAATGCAATGCTGGCTACAGATCAGGGTTTGAATAATTTCTTGAGGGACAGACAGCTACCACAGCCACTCAAACCTAGGCAGTCACTGTTTGGAGGGAGAACAAATGTCATTTGTCTGTACTATAAGACGATGCCTAATGAGAAAATACACTATTATAATTTTACCAGCCTCTACCCTTTTGTCAAAAAAACAAACAGTATCCAGTCGGTCATCCTGACATCATTTATGAAAATTTTGATGACCTCACTCAGTATTTTGGTTTAGCAAAAGTAAATGCCTTACCCCCTAGAGGTCTTTTTTCCCAGTGCTGCCATCCAGGATTGGAAAAAAAACTTGCGTTCACATTATGTCTTGCATGCATTGAAGACAGACTTCAAACAACATCATGCATACACAATGATGAACAAAGGGCACTTACAGGTACCTACTGTAGTGTAGAACTAAACCTGGCACTGGAAAAAGGCTACAAAATCATTAAAATTTATGAAGTTTGGAATTTCAAAGAGTCATGCACAGATCTTTTTGTAGACTACATCAAGCTACATCTAAAAGGCAAGCAAGAGGTGTCTGGTTTCCCTTCATGGGTAAAAAATGAAGCAGATAAAGTCAGGTACATGCAACAGTATTCTGAAAGAGAAAATGTACATTTGAACCCTGCAGCCATAGCTGTTAACCCTGCAAGGAGATAGATATCTAAACTGTTTTTAATTCTCTTTTGGGGCAAATTTGAGCAGAGACCTAATTTGCTGACCCTAAGCATAGTAACAGACCCTGACAAGCTGTTTCAGTATGTGTTTGCCCCTTACTATGATATTGCCTCTTGCTGTTTCATCGATGATGAAACAGCTTGTTTAAGCTGGAAATACACCAGAGATCATTACCAAATTCTAATAATATCAACATATTTATAGCTAGTTTTACAACAGCATATGCCAGAGTGGAACTCTACAACCTGCTAGATAAGTTACAGGACAGGTGGCTTTACCACAGCACCGACTCTGTCATTTTTGTGTCCAGACCGGGTGACTGGATCCTGCCTCTGGGAGATTATTTAGGGGAGCTAACCAGTGAAGTTCCTGCAGATGAACACATTACAGAATTTGTTTCTGCAGGTCCAAAAACTTATGGCTACCAGCTGTCCAGAGGAGAGGTTGTTCTTAAAGTGAAAGGTTTTACCCTTAATGTAGCTAGCAGTAAACATATTAATTTTGAAAGTATGAAGGACCTGGTCTTTGATTATATGGGGTCACAGATCTCTAAAGAAATTACCATGAGTCAGCCCAGCATTGTTAGGAATAAAAAGCAGTGGTCCATTGAAACAAAAACACTGTCCAAGACCCAAAGAGTAGTTTGTGACAAGGGAGTTTTACAAGCCAATTTTAAAACACTTCCTTACAGATACTGATTGTGAAAAATGGATATCAGGTTTCAGCATCCCTTTACTTATCTGTTGGCTGACCCATCTAATAATGGGAAGAGCTTCTTTATAAAACAGTTGTTGGAAAATGCTGATGGCACTTTATCACACAAGCCTGAAAATAGTGTCTGGTTCTACAACTGTTGGCAACCTTTGTATAATGAATTGTTGTTAAAGTTACCACAGATTAAATTTGTGGAGGGGCTACCGATGTCACTAGCTGACAATAATCTCTTACCCCCTGGGAAGGTAAATTTTGTTGTTATAAATGATTTAATGGACTCTGCCTGTCAAAATAGTGAAGTTGAGTATGGGTTTAACAAGTACAGCCATCATAAACAGTTGACAATATTTTTAATTGTCCAGAATGTGTTCTGTCAAGGTTAAAAAAGCAGGACCATCACACTAAATGCCAGATACATGATTTTGTTTAAAAATCCCAGAAACAAGCTGCAGATCATAACTCTGGCTAGGCAGATGTATCCTGGTCAGACAAAATGTTTCTTAGAAGCTTTTGAAGATGCCACAAGAAAGCCTCATGGCTATTTACTGGTCGATTTAAGATCCAGTACACCAGACGAATATAGACTGTGTAGTGGGTTGTTTCCCCCTGACTGGCCTGTGCTATATGTCATAAAAAAATACATTCTGCTTTAAAAAAATATGATACTGTATTGTCATTATGTTTAAAAGATGGCAGAGAAATCTGTATGTTCTAAAGTTACTAGTAAAAGGACATCCCAGCTTAAGAAAAGCTATTTTATGTTCAGCCTCTGATGATCTGCTAACAGCTATAGCTGAGATAGCCTTAAACACTCTCAAAGGAAATATTCCACTGTCAGCAAAACAGTTAGATTTGCTGAAAAAAAAATGAAAAGTCATTAAAACTTTAAGCAATAAACAAATGACCTTAAAAAGGAAAAATAAAATAGTTAACCAGGCAGGTGGTTTTATAGGGACACTGTTAGGAATTACCATTCCTTTGATCACCAGACTGCTGGCTAACAGATAATGGATTTTACTCAGAAAATGTATTTGGTGCCTCAGCAACAGATGCATCAAATTAAAACTAATTACCCTGATCAGGATATGAGAAAAGTTGCAACTAACAGTTTGGACACTGACATGAGAGCTATACTGTCTGGGACTGATTTATCAGACTATGACAAAGCCAAAATGTACTCTGCTGTGTTACAGCACTGTCTGACTTTGGTAAAACAAGTAGAACAAGCTAAAACCAGTTTGACCTTACTTATGCCTGAGAGTGAATCAGTTTCTGACCCCCATGTGGCAGCTGCTGAAACAGTTTGTGCCCCAAGTGCTATGGAAAAAGACATTTAAGTAGTGTTTCTTATCATTCTAAAATCAACGCTAAACTTTTGTTAAAGCATATGGCAAAGAACAAGGATACTTTTTTGAGTGATATGGGGGAATTAATGTATAAAGGTACTGTTGTTTCTGGGTCTCACATGGTCAATTTATTAAGAGCGGCTACAGCCACTCACACAATCACTGACCACAGAAAGTCGAAGGGCTGAGATGTTTTTGTCAAAGCAATGGCTGAGGCTAACATACCCACTTCTGTGTTTGCTCATTCAGCAAACAGGTGCTATGTGGAAAGTCTGAAAACAGCTGTTGCAAAACAGCCACTGTCATCTCTAGTTAACCAATGGTCAGTGACACCCAAAAGACAAAAGTCTTTTAAAAAACCTAAGTGGCTCACTATGTAAAACTTAAATGCCATCTCTATGTATGAATGTTATATACCTCAGTGACTGCTGTGTACAGCCTATGTTAACCATTTACCTCGTATTAAATATGTAATCCTGCCTCAGTGACTGTTATGCACGGACTATGTTAACCATTTACCTCATACTGATGCATGTTAGCCTACCTCATAGTTAAATATGTTAACATGTTTTTTTAGAAAAAGGTGCTTATCATAATTCTACCTCAGTGCTATGTCGTATGTAGTGTGCATTTTTTTTAACAGGAGATGCTTCTGTTTATTATATCTTATCCATGATGTTACCACTGATGTATGTTGTATTTTATTGCATGTTTTTTTTACAATAAATACCTTTATATTTTATGTATTTTTTGTCATTATTGAAGATGTTGCATATCTGAAAATGTTAAACACAGGTACCTCCAAAGTTTAAACACAGGTCCCCAGAAAAACTGACGGAGACACACAATTATGAGTGTTTATATATGATATTATAAGTGACTGGTTTTGAATAAAATTACAAGCGGTTGCATATTTTAAATTCATTATAAGACAAACAAGTCTGAGCATGTTGCCACCTCACTGATACGTGCCCTGACATGTTTAGATATTTGAAAAGGCAACGTACAAAACTAGTTACCATGGCATCATTTTTCAGCAAATCATTAGAGTACATTTTTAGAATTTGATCATAAGAAAGTCCTTTGCGTCTGTAGTGTAAGAAAAAGATGCAGTGAAATCCACAGGTGGTAGAGGACGTATCTTGCAACTGTGTGTTTTGGTACAAAATGGTCTTTGCATTTCTATTTAAAAAGCCTGCAATGGTTTGTGCATGATTGCCAGAATGAAAACCGTAGCTTTTGAAGAACTCCCCAGTCCCATTTTCTGAAATGTATACAGCTAATCAGTGTTTTCCAGGGAGGTCATGGGGGGTCAGTATTAATGACTAGTGTTGCGGGAAGGTTTATCAGTCTCTCCTTGGGTAGCAGATCACAGGGAAACATGCCCAGAAAGCAGTCACGGATGTGGGAGCCATTGGTTACAATTTTGTCCAGCTGCATTGTGTTAATTTTTTATGGTTTATCACATATACTAAAAAATGACATTTCTTCTCTGGTTTATTTCAATGACATTATCAAACACAGCATGGACAATGAGATTAACTGTTAGTGGAAGGGCTTCTTCAAATCTGATCTCTGTTCTGAGGTTCCCAGTTTTAATTAAAGAGTAATGATCAGCACATTCTTGGTCTGGAGTGAGATCAAAGGCAAACAGTGTGTACCCTTGGGTAAATTCCTGATGGTTGACAACTAATGGCCGATCTTCCATAGATTTCCCAGCTGCTTGTACTAGATTAAAATATTCTCTCACAGCATTCCCATTTCTAAAATTGGGCTGCAGTGGTTTAGAGGGGATTTGTTCACTCTCCAGATACAGAGCCACAAATTTAATGTTATAATGTTTAAAGTTAAAGGGGTTTTTAATGTAGGAACCGCTAAAAGCATCATTGTCAACAAATCCCATGACCATCATTTTTGGTAACTGTCCCAAAAACAAATTATCTTAGTTGCAGACCCTGCTGCTTGCAGGGAGGCTGAATACTTTCATTCCCACTCTGTCTATAGGGTATTTAGCACTGGAGGTCAGCAGAGCTTCTGGGTGTCCCAGATGAACACCAGGGGTCACTTTAACCCTTTGAGAAACAGAGAGGCGGCCATGACTTTTAGCTTATAGGGTTCAGCATCTCCACTCATTAGGCAAAACTGTCCCTGTTGCGTGTCAGTTTAGTTTTCATATCCACACCATTCAGCATCAGTTTCTGTTGAAAAAACAAATCCATGTACAAGTGTCCCAGCAGCTCTACCCCTCTACTGAGATGTGTGAAGGAACTTCTTTTATTAAAACCTACATTGTCACCATCTCTATCTGTGATTTCATGTTTCCCTGGGGTGTCTTTGTAAAATAACCCTGCAGTGAATTGGGTAGAAAGGGTCTCTTCACTGAAGTTCAGCACAGATTCTGTGACAGCCCTGTAGGGGTAAGAGTTATTGCTCTGAATGATGAGTCAATCACTGCCAGTCACATCCAGCTGACTGAAAATTGTGGCCACTGGGTAGTTTATAAGGCCCACTTAGGCCGCTGCAGGTATATCACCACCATCCTCTTCAGTGATTTTGCAAACCGGGTAAAGAAGCGTGTTGTTTAGATCCAAATAGTCTTCACCATTCCCTGCTATATAACATTCAATCAGTGACTTTTCTGCCAGAGGGAGTAACTCTACATAAATGCTTTTTTCAATGCTTTTCTGTGTGGGAGCAATGGCAAACAAGTCAAGTTCTGATTTTGTTCATTCTTCACAACCACAGTGCATGAAAGCCATATTTTTTTTTAGAACAGGCCTCTGCTTTTTGTATGCCCCCATGAAGGTCCTTTGGCCTTTGAACACTTTCTTTTATGTGAAGTTTTGATTTTGAAACATCTCTTTTAAAGTAGCCGGGCGGTCCAACGAGAAGCAAAAGGTGTACTCTGCGCTTTCTTTTTCTTCCTCTCTCGACTACAATCAGCCCTGAACCACCCTGAGTAGGCTTATCACCCTCTGACATCTTTTAAGTGACAGCACTAATCATATGCCCCACAACATCCTTTGCCAGATTTTTAACAGCTGTCTGTAGATGTGGTTTTGCAATTTCAAACCCTCTTCTTAAAAATGGAACTGCTTTTCTAAACAGACTATGAAATATCCTTCCTATACCAGAACCATACATAGTAGGAAGTCCGTGAAAACCAGGCAGGCTGTATCCTGCCTGTGCCTTGTAATAGCTTCTTTACAAGGCAGGGTCCCCATAATGTCGAACGATCACCATCCTTGTTTAAATTTTAAAGCACTTTCTGGGGGCAAAATGCAACTTCACAATCACCTTTCCAAATCAAAATGGCACAGGTTTATTTTGATCATTCTTTATTTCAATAGTGACTGTATTGATCTGATGTCAGGGTTTAATTTAACTCTAAAAATTGATTAGCATTTTGCTCATAAAAGTGCTAAATCTTTGTGAAAATGCATAGCTCTTACCTGACTGTGCTTAACAAATACAGCACCTCTAGAAAATCAGTATAAATACTTTCTGTACAGTTAGTATCATCCCAAGAAAAAAACTGCTAATCAATTATTTAAAACCCTGTGATGTTTACCGACTGTTTGATAATGGGGTTTATCGTAGGTCACGGTCATTATCTCATTGTGTTGGCCCCTGACAGGTACGCATCTCAGCAAAGACACTAGACTGTCACCCACTATTTCATACGTGATAATGTCAGTGTAGCTATATAATGTGTAAAAGCCCCATTTAATATCTGTAGGGTTCTTTCTTAGAGTCTTTCCTACACCTACCTTGAGTCTGCTAAAACTAAAATGGTACTGTAACTGCCCATGCCTAAACAAATTGCATTTGATGTTCCTGTCAATGCTTATTTCTCTCCCGATGGCTTGTTGTTCCCAAACCACTGGCAGTTCATTTACTTCAGATATGCTTTTATTAATTTGATTAATAACACTTGCCATGTTAGGATATTTTAAATGCTGCTGACTCAACAAAGGTGCAGGTTGGTGGTGTTTTACTATGGGTTATGCTTAGAGGCTGATAGAGCATACCGAACCTGTTTCTCTGAGCAGGCACATTGTCCCAGGTATGAGGGTACTGAATTTCTGCTAAGCCCTCTTCCCATTCACCAGGTTTTTCAAGTGTTTGTGGTAACTTTTACTGTGAAAGTGGATATAATATTGTTAGGGAATTGTTGTGTGAGGCGTTGTTGGGCAAGGTGATATAAAAAAACATTTTTGAGCATTTTAAGCCTTATCTGTTTCTAATGTCCTGAACCTGTGTTGCCTCAACCCAGCTATTAAATTTATCAGGCCACCCTAGCCACTTTATCAGATACCAAGTTTTTCTTCCATTTAATAAACTTTATTGATTTAAATTTTTTCAACAACAACAACACATCACAGCAGAACAGACAACGAATAAATTGTACACACAGTCATATTATAACAAAAGAAAAAGAGGAAGTAGATACACATGTATCATGTTAAGGTACATATTTATAGATTACCTCATGTTAAATTCGAAACTGTATTGTCATTGCCTGTTCCCCACGCCCCTCCCCCTCCCTCCCCCATGTCTGCCATTATATAAATGACCATAGGTGTTATAACACAATTACCTTACCGTACTAACTGTACATATATATGAAGAAGAAAAGCAAAAGTCTAAAAAACAGATTAAAAACTATTAAGTCGCTAAAAGGGTGTACAGTGATTCCCATCTTGATTTGTACTTCTCCATTCTATTATTAACCCCAGCAATGATGAATTCTGCATGTGAAGCAAACATAATCTCTTTATACCATTCCATATATGTAGGAGTGCTTGATTCCTGCCAATGTCTCAAAATGACTTTTTTTAGCACAGCCTGATATTAGGGCCATATGTGCCCTCTGTTGACGCCCTTGTAAACCAGCATATTCTCCTAAAACACAGATTTCTGATTTGAAATAACCTGATAATGCTAAAAGTGGGTCAAGATGTGTTTGGATACTATGCCAAAATGGACTGATTTTGTCACAGGCCCAAAGCATGTGAAGCAGGTCAGCTGGACCCTGCTGACACCTAGGACATTGATCGGATGCTGCCCTTCCCATTTGATGTAGTTTAAGTGGGGCATAGAATAAATCATGGTTAATGTAAAATTGCATCAATCTATATCTATCCCACTTTATTTATTTATATAGGTGCTTCCAAATGGTGGACTAGTTCCGGGGAGAAAAAGTCGGGGATAGGATATTGTCCCACTGATATACCCTCATGCCCTCCAGAATAGCAACTTTTGTTAAGAGAAATTTATATGCATAGGATATGATGTGAGAAGAGGGGATGGAATTAATGAAAGGAGATATGCAGAAGTAAAGGGGCAGTTCCATTCTTCCGGACCAAAATGTTGTATCAGCATGTGGGATATCTGGAAATAGTTGAAAACATATCTAGTGGACCAGCTAAAAAGATGACAAGCTTCATTATAAGAAAGAAGCTTTTTATCATGAACCAACTGGTTCACACTAACAACACCCATATCCGGCCAAAAGAGGTGAGATTTAATTGCTTTGCCTGAGATTAAAAGATTAGGATTGGAAAACAAGGGTTGGGCAGTGTCCTTATATGCATACACTTTGAGAAAATTAATTAATTGATTATGTGTTTGAAGTGCGGAACCTAATGGTGTTTCTTTTAAAGATATGGGAAGTTTCTTCTTACTAATGTAAGGAAGGGCCTTGGGGTCTATATTATTTTCAAAACAGAGAGATTCTTCAATTCTTACCCAGGAAGGACAGTACATAGGCCCTATACTACCAACAGGAGGTTGCAGCCAATATCTATTCCTCGTCAAGTGAATAGCGAGATAGTATATATAAAAATTGGGAGCTTGAAGTCCTCCATCACTTTTACGATGCGTAAGTTTACAATAACTCCTTCTAACTTTTTACTCCTGCCATATAAACCAGTTGAGGATAATCTGTAGCTGTGAAAACTGTGATAGTGGAAAAGCCCCATTAAACATTTATAAAGGATATAGAATTCTAGGTAACGCATTCATTTTTAATATGCTCATGCGTCCCCATATAGAAAGAAGTAATTTTGACCAACGTCTAAGATCTTCTGATAAAGTTTTGACTAGATCATCTAAATTAAGTTTTTTCATATTTTTGAGGGAAGAGTGCAAGTAGACCCCTAAATATTTAAATTTTGTGGAGTTCCATTGTAATCCCAGATTTGTTATTTCAGATTTCACTATGTGTTTATTAAGTGGAAAAAACTCTGTTTTTCCAATGTTTAACTTGTAATTTGAAATAGCTTCGAATTGGGAAATGATTCGAAAAACAGCGGGTATTGATTGCACAGGGTTGGAAATATGGAGGTGTATGTCGTCAGCATACACGGAAATTTTATATTCCCTCTCGCCTATTAATATGCCAGATACAGATTTCAAGCTGTTAATTTTCCTAATAAAGGGTTCTAAATATAAATTAAAAAGTAACGGGGAGAGCGGCCAGCATTGACAGGTTCCTTGAAATAACATAAAAGACGAGGAGAGAATCCCGTTACAGTGAATTTGAGCTGATGGGGAAGTATACGATGTTTTGACCCATTGTATAAATTCCATTGGAAAATGGCATTTAGCTAATACCATGAAAAGGTGTTCCCAGGAAACCCTGTCAAAAGCTTTTTCTGCATCCAGGGAAACAAGTGCTGCTGGTACAGATGAATCCCTGGACACAGAGGAGAGGTACGCTGTTTTCCTAAGATGATCCAAGGAGAACCTGCCCTTTACAAACCCTACCTGTTCTATACTTATCAGGGATTCCCAGACCTGGGATACTCTGGAAGCAAGAATTTTGGCTAAAATCTTAAGATCTACATTAATTTAAGAGATTGGTCTATAATTAGTAATGTAGAGGGGATCTTTGCCAGGTTTGGGAATGACGATTATAATTACCCGAGTCAGAGAGGTATCAGATATTCCATATTTGTAAATATAATGAAAAGTGTCTAAAAGAATAGGGGCAATTATCTCCTTAAATTTTTTGTAGAAATTAGTAGTAAAGTCATCTGGGCCAGGGGATTTATCTGGGGCAAGAGACTCTATAGCTTCATAAATTTCTGTTAATGTAATTGGAGCCTTCAAAATATTAACCTGATTAACTGCTAATCTAGGAAGAATGATATCTTGGAGGAAATTGTTGAGTTGTTGAGACAGAGAGGGGGTTTCAGGTGCAGAATATAATTGTTGATAGTATTCTTGGAAAGCATTAGCAATTTCCGGGGGGAAGATAAAAGTTCCCCAGTCATCGAGTAAATTGAGGTGATTATTTTATCGGTTATTTGGGTCCGTAGACGAAGAGCCATTAACTTCCCTGCTCTTTCACCTTTGTAAAAATAAGATACTTTGGAGCGAAGCATTAAGAACTCTACCTTTTCTGCCAATAAATGATTGTACTGGGAACATAGTGATTCCAACTTTTCCCACTCTTCTATAGGGGCCGAGGGGAGGAGAAGCCTCTCCTGATGCTCTATCTGGGCTAAAATTGAGGAAAGAGCAGCTGCTCTTTGTTTCTTCCTCTTTGTCGCTAACCTGATTAATTCCCCCCTCAATGCACATTTCAGTGAACCCCACAGAAAATCTTTTTTGGGCTGTGATGGGGCATTAATATCCATAAAGTTAGAGATGAAAGTTTCAAGGAGCACTATTTGGTCTTCTGATTTCAAAAGTTGATTATTCAACCTCCAAATTCTATCTCTTTGTATATTAGGAGATAGATCCAAATGGAGATGAACAATACAATGATCGGAGATGACCTTTGATGTATAATAGGCTCGAGATACCCCCAAAAAATGGTCTACTGTTATTAGGAAATAATCAAACCAGGAAAATGAATGGTGGGGAAGGGAATGAAATGAAAATTCTTTTCTATCCGGAAACATTAGCCTCCATGGATCTATCAAGTCAACAGAGTTCATGAGCTCTTGTAATGCCTTTTGTCCCAGTGTTACCCTTAGTCGGTTCTGCCTGGACCTATCTAAAATATTAGACAGCACCTGGTTCCAATCGCCTCCTAATATTATGGGAAACATTGTCCAGGAGGCAAGAAGATCCATGAGGTTCATAAAAAATTCAGGGTCATCACAATTAGGGCCATAAATGGAGCCTAATACCAGTTCAGAGTGCCCCAACAGGGCCCTCAGAAAAATGAATCTACCTTCCAGATCAGAAATTTGTTGTATAAGGTGAAATGGGATTTTATGGGCAATCAGAATGGTAACCCCTCTTCTACAAGAATCAATACCAGACCCAAATACTTGACCTACCCAATTTCTATGTAGATAATGGATTTGACTGACCCTAAGATGGGTTTCTTGTGAGAAAGCCACATCAATTTGAAGCCTTTTTAAATGAAATAGAATCTTAGACCTCTTGGCAAGAGTCTGAGCCCCCTTTATATTCCAGGAACAATATTTAAAACTAGCCATGTGGAATTATGTAATTACGTATGCTATACCCAAGAGTGAAAAAGTATAGTTCTGAGTACCAGTCCAAGGAAGAGAAAAAAAAAGGGAAGAAAAAACCCATTTAGTCCCCATATAGTGGCAGACAATCCCATATCCCATATTTTATCCCCCCCCCTTATCTTCATCTACCAAATTTGGGCCCGAAAGACCTAGCTCTGGACCCCCTTCTTTATAGTATAAAACAAATCCATTAACCAACCATAACCAAAGTACAAATTTTGGAGGTCTCAACCCCCAATAAATGATACATGACTGTTTCTCCTGTAGCCAGGCAAACATGCGTACCCCCTCCCCCCCAGTGACCCAATGAAAAGCAATTGTTAACAGAAACAGCTCCTAGTTTAATAAAGAACAGATGTCACCTTCGTATTTCCTGCTAATCTGCCTGTGGTAAATCTTAAAAGAAAAAAGGACCCTGTGTTCTGTAGGGGGTATACTAGCAGATTTTACCTTACTATTACCCCAGTAATGGGGAAGAAAACAAAAAATCTTTGCCCCCATTAAAACCTAAAACACCTCTTCCAATATTGAACTCTAACAACCCCATTGTAAAAACAGATCATATCATAAATTGTAACCAAGCAAAAAGCATCCGATTCCTAAAAAGTTATTTGCGTGGCACGAAACCCTCACCGATCCTAAAATAAAGGTGAAAAAAAAACAAGCAATAAAGCCCCCATTATTGGAATATTAATGTCCAAAGGCCTTTCATCACCATAATTTTGGTCGCAAGTCAGAGGTTCTCTTTCACTGTCCACTACTGTGCGATCATGCATACAATCGTAATGTCCAACCCGTACAATGCTAACTTAAAACTTTACTCCATTTACATACTAGGTACGAGCCAGAGAAATAAAAAGGAGCAGGAGAGATTCTTCATAGGCTTTTTTTTTTCAGCCTGACTGATCAGAATGACTCACAAACAGCAGAAATGTGATTCCACTACTTGCCATTTACGGGTCTCCTCCACTCGCAGCAAATGAGGACAAATGCCGCTTATCCGAAGAAACTGAGGATCCTTAGGGCAAAACCTCCACAACTTACCAGTCCAATTCCATCACTTCAGGACCCACTTCTTAGGATTTAAACATCTCTTGGAGGCACAAGCCCATTAACCGCAACATCAATTTTTCTTGCCCCCTCAATACCATCCTAACAATGCAGGATCCTTCATAAACCTATTAGCAGTATTACATTAACATGGAGTGAAGAGATCTGGGAAGAGAAGCGCAAGCTCTTTGGCTGCTATCCCTGCATTCTCAAAGGTTTTCCAGCTGCCCCCCTGAAGCACAGACAGCCGAGCAGGATAAAGCATGCAAAACTTTATTCCAGCAGCAATTAATTTAGTGACTGAATTATGATACTCTGCTCATTTTTGTCGCGTTGCCACAGGTAAATCTTGAGAGATTTGAATCAGGTTATCCTCCCATTTAACTTCTTTGAGATCTTTGATTGCAGTCAGAATGTGCTGACGATCTATGTGGCTCAGTAGTTTCAAGATAAATGGTCTAGGCTTTACTCCTCCAGGGGGCTTAGGCCGTAGGGCTCTTTTGGCACGTTTGACAGCATAGACTTTAGAGTGTGGAGGAGGACCTGCAATTTTCAGTAATAGCTTTTGTGTAAAAGTAATAGGCAAGTGCCCCTCAGCCTCTTCTGGGAGCCCAAAAATAACCAAGTTGTTGTGCCTATTACACCCCTCAAGATCGTCAAGTTTTAGCTCAACCTTGTATAATTTGTGCTGGATAGAAGACATTTTGGGCTCCATACAGGCTTGCCAGGTTTCAGGTGAAGCCGTATGGGCAGAGACATGAGACAGGGCCCTATTAGTTTCTTTGAGGTCCGCTTGCATCTCTTTCAAATCTGTGGAGAATTCTGCAAAGGCCGTTCTTAAGGAAGCCATTTCAATTAGAAATCTCTCCTCCAAAAGAGGGGCTGCCACTACTGGAGGCTGAAGCTCTTTACTCACACTGGCTGTGTGCGTTTTAACTTTTTTGGCCTGCTTGTCTGGTGTTGTGGGAGGTGTTCCAGTCGGGAGGGCCGTTTTCATTTCAGCTTCTATTTCTCCTGATGCTGTCTTCAAATTCCAGCTGTTTCGATGTTTGGTGTTATCTGACAGCTTAAAATGTTACCTGATTCAGGTAGGAACGGCGATCTTTTGATTTACCAAAAAAAAAAAATGGGAAAATTAATTAGTTGGAGCGGGAGCGACAGCACTTTGCGACTGCTTAAGGAGAAAGCATCACGTGATCCCCAGATACCAAGTTTTTCTGCCACACTTTTTCTCTGCCAGGATTTTATGCACCCTATACACACAGTCCTCATCCAGTTCAATTTTTTGCAACTCCTCTGCATAAAAAGTACCTTAGATGTCTTCCCTCTGATAGTCTTTTAGCTTATAGGTGGTCTCTGTTTCTTAAGACCTCCATCACAATAAATATCTCATCTGTGTATGTCTGTTCATATTCCTTTTCAAACACTCTTTTTAGCTTAGACAGTCTCACGTGATCATCTTTCTGAAGGGTACCCTTTTTTTTTGCCAAGAGCAGTATTATCATAGAGGATCTTCTATACACCCAGGGCATTAGAAGGGTTAACATCCACAGGCCTGTGTTTAATGCTTCTGTGATAAATATGATTATAGCTGTGCACCAGGTCTGACAATACATCTGTATATTTCCAAGTATTCTGGGCTGTAAAGTAACACCACATACGTGACTTCAGTGTCCTATTAAATCTTTCTACAATGCTGGCCTTAGCTTCATTATTTGTCACAACATGGTGTATTTTATTTTGTTTTAACAGGTTCTTTAAGGAGGCATTTCAAAATTCTTTACCCTGCTCAGTCTGCAACTTCTGAGGTGTGCATCCACTTTTGAAAATAGTTTTAAAGGCTTGTGTCACTGTCTTGCCTGATTTGTCTTTTAAAGTCAATACCCAGACATACTTGGACAGCACATAGATGCACGTCAGTATGTACTTAAACCCATGATTGTACTTTGTGTATTGACCCATATCCACTAAACCGACTTGCCATTGTCTGTCTGTGTCAGAAACAATGACAGGATTTCTTTTAAATCAGACTCTGGCTGCTTTGTGTAATGAATAGGGGTCCTGCTTCGCAAGCCATTCTGCAACTCCTTTCCTGGTGACATCTTTATCAAGTTTTTTTGCAGCCTTATACAGCTGAGCCCTGTGAAACTACCCACTTTTTTTGCATAAAAATATATACTGTGGAGCAGGTAATCATTCATCTTCTTTTGTCAACCCTAATACATCTGTTAGCAAAACTCTTGTCACCAGTAAAATAAAGCATGTGCTCTTTCTATTCTTTAAAAACACTGACACCCACAAAGTGCAATGCATGATTATATTTTATTTATACATACACAAGTCATAACAGTATTTTAAAGTTTACTTTATATACTTTATAATACATAGAACGCATAGTAATACATAAGCTAATGCATATACCAGCTACCTAAATAGGCATAACACAAAGCAAGCATGCGAGGAATACATAATATCTTGTTTTCTTCACTTTCAATTTTACACATTTTACAATACCCAGAGACAGTAACTTTTGAGATGCATGTTTTACACAAGTATGGGCTTCTTCCACTTCCCCCTTAGTGATGAGGTGGGCACAATACATACACACATATGCCATGCACCACTCAAAATAATCAGACTGCTTTTTAAGAAAAGCTGTTACATCTACTGTACAATGTCATTCACCTTACATATGGCTCTGCAGTTAGTTTTTTTCCATTACCTTAGTATATAGTGTCCACAAAAAGTGAGGCAACTCTTTAATCAGAGTCAGTTTGTTTTCTGCCAGTGAAGTAGCTGCATCTTCAGAGCAGTCATTTAATGCAGACTGCTTTCCAAAGTATACAGGGTCCTTTAAAATGTCCTTTATCACACGGTACATTGTAGACATCAGGACTGACAGGAATATCGGGAACATGCCAGTACGTTCCATCTGAAAGCACATTATAATACACTATTTATGAAAAGCATATGCTAAATCTGATTTATGAAACACAACAGAAGAGATAAAAGAAGCAAAATATGTGATGGCAGACTCAGCCCCCCCATTCAGCAGACTAAACACTAAGAGATCAACAGTGGTACAGACAAAACCAAGAAAGTTTCCCAGATGATAAGGGCTATGCATAAACGCTATAGCAATTTTATACATCACTTCCTAAAGAGTAGCACTCTCATCTTTAAAATAATCCTCAGTTTCCTTTTGGGGTCCCTCTGGGAGACCATCAAAAAGTCCTTGGCATGTCTTTAAAAGTACAGATGACGCTTGTCCTGTAGGTAGATTTAAACCAAATTGTTTAGCTCTGTGTCTGACTAGTTGGCAAATAAGCCTCTGGACACACTGACAGGGCATTTTCCATCATGGTATACTCTGGAAAAAAGCATACAGCACTAAGTTTTAGTGACCTCTCACTGCATGATGCAGTTTAGCAAGTGGAACAGCCATTTATCACATGGTACATTGTAGACATTAAGAGTGACTGGAATATCAGGAGCATAACAGTACATCATAATACACTATTTAGGGAAAGCATATGCTAAATCAGATTTATTAAACACAACAAAAGTGACAGCTTCAGTGTAATGAACGATGACAGACTCTGACCTCCCATTCTGCAGACTAAACACTTAGAGATCAACAGCGGTACAGAGAAAACCAAAATATTTTCCAGATCATAAGAGCTATGCATAAACTCCATAATAATATCTTCCATCGCTTGCTCTAGAGTAGCACCCTCTTGTTTAAAATAGTCTGTGGTTATTTTCAAGAGTATTTCTTGGATGCTGTCAAAAAATTCTTGGCCTGTCTTTAAAAGGTTGTTTTAGCTCTGTGTCTGATCAGTCAGTAAATAAGCCTCTGGACACATTGACAGGGCATTTCCCATTGTGGTATACTCTAGAAAAAAGCATACAGCACTATGTTTTAGTGACCTCTCACTGCATGGTGCAGTTTAGCAAGTGGAAAAGCCAGGGCAACAACATGAACAATATTAAAATGGTAACAAGTAAGTTTTTTTTGGGTAGGGGGTAAATGTTTTTTACAACATAAACAGGGTCCCTGAATTTCATTATAGAAATGTTTTTTTTTTAATTCATATTTTATTAGTAAATTTTTTACTATTACAGGGGACAGAGGATTACCACATACAATGCCTATACTCAAAATGATACATGAGCTGTCCCCATCCCCTCCTTCCCCCCACCCATACAGCAGCAGAGTACTTACAAATATAGAAAAATACAGTATAGTATCACGAATCAAAGTATACTGGATGTACTGACTCATTTAGCAGCTCTGACCATAATTAGCATGTGAAGGGGATCCCAAGTATTCTTGTACCACTGCAACTTATTATGGAGGCTCGCTATTGCTTTCTCAGTACATAGGTTAGCCAAAATTCCATTAACCCATTCCTGATATGTTGGGCTTATTGTATTCCTCCAATGCTGAAGCACAATTTTTTTTAACAGATAGTGCAATCATGGAAATATGAAATCTTCTGATTCTCACCTTGATAGATGATAAATCCCCCAACAAACATAAGTCTTGGGTGACGTACTCCTGCAAACCCAGTATAGGGTCTAGGTTGTTCCGTATGATTACCCATAATGGCTTTGTCTTGGGGCATGAGCAAAAGATGTGAAGAAGCGTACCTTCCTCTTGACATCCTCTGGTACAGGCTCCCGAACTTATGAGACCCCATTTCCTCAGCTTCACAGGGGTATAATACATGTTATGTATTATATGGTATTGCATAAGGTGGAGTCTATCCTGAGAGACATATTTATGGCAGGACTTCCATAAAGCTGACCAGTTAGAAGTATATTGAGTAAAAAAAGAAACCCAGAGCCTAGTGGGGCCTTCAGGTCTCCCATCTTTCCAATGATATAGGACACAATATATTTTGGAAATAGCACCTGGTGACCCCAATAAAGGGGAGAGATCTGATACATACAGAAAAGCAGGTGAATGAGGACGGATATTACCAAATACTGCAGAGAGTAGATGTTTCAATTGGGCCACCCTGAGGTAGAAAGTTAACGGGATATCAAACTTGTGAATTATATTAGAAACTGAGAGCCATTCCCCTGTGTCATCCAGAAAAGTAGAGATTATCCCATCCCCAACCTGGGGAAACCATTTACAAGATATCATCTTTTTGTTTATTGTGAAAGACGGAGAATTCCAAATGGACTGGGACAAGTCCAAATCTGGGGAATACCGCAGAAATGAACAAAGCTGCGTGTGAACTCTGAGGGACGTACAGATAGTGGGACAACTAATAGTGTCCGGAAGGGAGGCTATTTTAAGATAGAACATTGTCTGGGGGTCAATGTTCTCGGACTGAATAAAATCTAACTCAATTTTGAGCCAGACCGGTCTTAAATACAGTCAGCACTCAGATATCCGTTGCCTTCTGTTCTCAGGTCAAGTGACGGATATCAGAGAGAAACGGTTAAGTGGAAACTGGATGCTTCGGTCTGCAGTTTGATCTCTGTCTGCTGTGACTGCTTAGGTCTGTGGCTGCTTTGGTTTGTGGCTGCCTTGCCTGCTTTGGCCTGTGGTTTTCTATACAATACTTTACTGGGAATGAAAAGGGTCAGTTATCTGCGAGTAAACATTGAGATCTACATAGGAGACAACAGGCAGGATGGGCAACGGAAATGGATAACACGATGGATGGATAAACGAGTGTAAACAAAATGGGAAATAAAAAATCATGCAGTCAAAGATGGATACATGAGAGAAACAGATAAATGACAGCTGGGTAAACAAGTGCTGACTGTATCTGGACCCGGATTCACCCAACGCAAATATTTTGCAATATGACTAGCCCAGTAATAAATTGTTAGATGGGGGATCTGCAGTCCTCCATCTAGTTTCTGAGCAGCTAGCTTGTAATATGCTAACCTGGCTTGTTTATTAGACCAGATGAAATTTGTGAAAATTCCATGCATTTTCCTGAACCATGATAACGGTGTAAAGGAGTTAAGAAGCGAGAGGGGATAAAATAAACGAGGAAAAACATTCATTTTAATGATATTAATGAGACCCCAAAGACAGAGAGGGAGTTTGGACCATCTATTGAGATCCTGAATTATCACTTGGGAGAGAGGCTCCAAATTTTCTTTAAACCAGGAGGAGGGGTTACGCGTCAAATTAATACCAAGGTATCTGAGAAAACGCGGAGACCAACCAAGACCAAAAGAAGACAAATCATTTTTAAAAACCTTATGATTAAGAGGGGAAATGGTGGATTTATTTATATTCAGCTTATAATTTGAAAGAGCACTGAACTTGGTGATTTCCCTCAACATGACTGGAATTGAAGTTTTTGGATGAGATAAATGAAGGAGGAGATCATCAGCGTAAGAAGTAATCTTCACCACCTGATTGCCAATAGGGATACCACTTATCTCCAGATTATTGAGAATGTTTCAGATAAGGGGCTCTAAGTATAAATTAAATAAAAGGGGGGAGAGAAGGCAACCCTGCCGGGTACCGGAAGACAAAGGAAAGGGTTTGGAGAATGCTCCATTGCCAGAGACTCTGGCAGATGGAGTTTGATATAAGGCCCGAATCCACTCTATAAACTTAGCCGGGAAACCAAATACTTTAAGGGCCTGAAACAGGAAGTTCCAATTGATGCGATCAAATGCCTTCTCAGCGTCCAAGGAGACCAATCCCATGGGAAAGGCAGCATCCCTGGACACCGAGACAACATGTGACAGGGTACGTAGATGGTCAGCTGATGAACGGCCCCTCATAAACCCTACCTGAGACATATTAATCAGGTCAGGAAGAACTTGTGTTATTCCATCAGCCAATATCTTGGAGAGAATTTTAACATCTTGATTCAATAAGGAGATTGGTCTGCAGCTTTGCACTAATTCTGGATCTTTATCGGGCTTAGGAAGAAGAACAATCAGGGCTTCAAACAAATGTGTATCTATTTTTGCACCAGAAAGAATGTGACAGTACAACCGGTGGAGAACCGGCAATAATTGTGATCGAAAAGTTTTATAAAATAAAGCAGAAAAAACATCTGGTCCTGGGACCTTATCTGAGGGCAAAGCCCCAATGACCTCTGATATTTCCTCCAGAGATATTGGTGAGGATAGAAAATTCCTCTGCGATTCCGATAGGGTAGAGAGGAATCCCTCAGGTAGGCCTCAAGCTCTTCTAAGGAAGGAGGGTTGTCCATGTCCCCATATAAATCTTCATAGTAAGAGGCAAACTCCTGCACAACCTCTGAAGGGGATACCTTCAAGGATCCATCCGCCTGGGCCCTAATTGGAGGTATAAATGTAGCTGATTCCTGCTGCTTTTACCTTAAGGCTAGCAGGTGACCCGCTTTTTCCCCCTGATCGGTATAGTTTGCTTTGGTACAAATAATAGATAATTCTGCTTTTTCCCTCAATAGATCTAGGTATTTATCTTTAGCTACCGAAAGCCTCCTTATATCCTCTTCCGAGGCATTAGAGGATAACCTGGTTTCTAAAGACCTAATTAGAGATAATGAAGCTAGTAATTCCGCCTCTCGAGTCTTTTTCCTTTTTGTGGCTAAGTTGATAATAATCCCTCTCATGTATGATTTGAAAGCACCCCACAAAATATCAGGTGTCGTGTCCTCAGAGGAATTAGTGGAGAAAAAGAAATCAATCTGCTCCTTTATTAGATCACAGTATTTAGTGTCTTTGAGCAATTGACCATTTATTTTCCATCGGGTTTCTATATGGGGAATGTTAAGGAAGGCCAGTTTGGAAGTTACCAGAGAGTGATCAGACACTGGACCTGGCTGGATCGAGATAGTTAAGACCCCCGGCAAAAGGGCCTGAGAGAGGAAAAGGTAGTCAATGCGAGACTGGGTTCTGTGTACCAGTGAATTAAAGGTATACTCCCTGTCCTTAGGGTGTAATACACGCCACACATCACACAGTCTGCTCTGATCCAGAAAGTCCCTAAGGGCCCTCTGTCTGGGCGTTAAGCCCCTCAACCCACTACCAGACCTGTCTACTTCAGGATCAAGAACCAGATTGAAGTCCTCGCCTATTATTATACCAATGGGAAGCATGGGAAGGAATATGGAGATAAGCTTCATATAAAAGCCCGGATCATCTGCTTTAGGCCCATAAATGCTACCAAGTAAAATAGGCATAGACCAGAGACTCCCCTGAACTAGGACATATCTACCATACGGGTCCCTGAAAACTTGTTTGGAAATAAAGGGAATGTTTCTATTAACTAGAATCATAACCCCACAGCTGTTAGTGGACCCCGAGGCATTAAACACCTGCCCAATTTGTTGCCTCCTAAGTTGCAGAGATTCACTTTCTTGTAAATGAGATTCTTGCAGGAATATAATCTGAGAAGATAATAAATTTAAGTGTTTTAACACCTGGTATTGTTTAACTCTTTTCCTTATCCCCTTCACATTCCATGTAGCAATGTTTATACTACTGGCCATCTAGACAGAAAAGGAAAGAGGACATTATATGAAATCTAGGAATTACAACAATCAGACTTAAATGACTCGAACCCCTGCTTGCTGCTGTATAACCTACCCACCCCAATATCAACTTCCTCCCACCCACCACCCCCTGCCCCAAAATATTCCATCCCTTTCCAACTAACAAGTAATATGACAATCCTAAACACAATATCACCCCTCCCCCAACTGTCATGAGCAATATTCAGCACAATACCGCTTTCCTTCCTCCTCCAACCTCCCACGCATGTACCCAAAAACCCCACCTTAAAATGTAAACCTTCTTATAGAATCAGTAGTCAGCAACATCTCATCAAAGATAAAGGTAATGTAAGTAATGATAGGTAAGCAGTGGACTCCTGAAATCCAGAACAGAAATAGCAAGAATGAGAAATAGAAAAGAGAGCAACCCCTACTTGGGAGCAATCCAGAAAACCCGATTCCTGAGAAAAAAACAGAAAATACACAATGTAAGGCTTAATAGCCGAATATGCTCTCATAACTGCTGCCATTAGTAAAATGGAAAACTTTCCCGGAAACATATATTCGATAGTAAACTAAATGCTCCCAAGTAGTGGATCTCCATCTGTGTCCAAGCCCCCACTGCTATCTATACCCAATAAAAATAAATTCCGGAAACAAATAGGTAAAGGGGGGGTTGATCCAACAAAATTAGAGCAAAAGCGCCCTCTGGTGATAATATCCCAAAAAACATTGAGACCAAAAGGACGCTCTCTCGAACAGTGCCCCAGTAATCAAAAACATCAAACTTGAGGGTTTTCGTCATATTAACTAGATCATGAGAAATAATTAAGTGTCCCTGGAAAAAAGAAACCGGAAAATGTGATCTGTGTGAGAAGAAAGGGAACTCCTCCCAGATAAAACACAACCCCCCAGAGAGAAAGTCTCGAGATGTGAGGTTGCCCCAAAACACTGAGCGCTGAGATGAAAAATGCAAAAGGTCAAGACTCCGCTGAAGATAGCCCCTTCCATCGTGAAATTCGAGAGTCCACAAAACCAGACTAATATTCATTCCTCTTTTGGTACAGCAACATGAAAGAATTCTTCTCCTTTCCAAAACAGGGTGGGGTAAGACCGACCAACCAGATCAGGTGTCCTGAAACAGATCAGGCAGAGCAGCCTTCAATCCCGAGAGAGAGCAGCTTCAGGATTCTCGTATGTTGACCAGGTACCATCCACTAGTACCTGTAGCCTAGCTGGATACCCCATTTTAAAGCGAAGGCCTGCAGCTATAATTTTAGATACAATAGGATGAAAAGCAGTACACTTTGCCCTAACCGACCCTGGTAGATCTTAGGCAATTCTGAGCCTGGTATTTTCCCATTTCACTTCTTGTAACTCTCTCACTTTTGCCAGAAAAAGCTGTCACTCTAGGTAATTCAAAAAATGGCAAATAATGGGACGTGGCATTGCTCCTGGAGATGGCTTGGGTCGCAAGGACCTATGCGCCCTTTCAATGATGTAGTTAGTCCCAAAGGGAGAGGGACCAGTGACCTTTTCAATCAGCTTCTGCACAAACACCAGCATGTTCACGCCTTCTTCTCCTTCTGGAAGGCCCAGGGTAACAACATTGTTTCTTCGGCTGCGGCCCTCCAAATCTTTCAACTTAGCTTCCAAACTAGAAATCTTTTGCCACATAAGTATGAGACCGGGATCGATTTTTTCCACTTGCTTCTCAAGAGATAGGATTGGGGCTGCATTATCTGAAGTTTTCATCGTGACCTCCTCAGGTTTTTTAGAAAGGGATTTAGTTTCAGCTGAGATTTCTTTAATTTCTTCCCAGAAGGGTTTGAATTCTTCCAAAAATCTGCTCAGAGTTAAGGGCTCTTGTTCAGAGATCAGGTTTTGAAGCTCTGGCTTATCCACAGCACTCGAGGCCCTTGATTTTTTGGGGCCTTCTTGGGAGGGACCGGCGGTGTATGCTTCTGCAGAGTCTTCTTCACATAAACCTCCATAATCACTGGAAACAAGCAAACAGGAGCCCAGGATATTAAGAAGGCAATAATCTGTAATCTTTCTGGTTTTTAGGGAGAAATAATGACCAAAAGAGCGATTATTTGTAGTTAGGAGATTGGAGCTATGCAGAGGAGCTTCTACTCGGTACCCTGCATCACGTGATCTCCCCCCAGAAATTTTTTTAAAGGGCCCTTTGCTGACCCGTGTATCATTTCAGCAAACATAGAAGCCAGGTTAACAACATGTACAATACCACAAGGTTTTTTTCTGCTTTATGGTACACACATACATGGCTATGACGATCATGATGTAACGCCCACAAAGACATTCATTGTCATTCACAAATATATTGGCAAACAGTTTAACATTTTCTACAAGTGGCAACACCGATTCATTTATATATTTATCTGTATCCTACCATATTTCTGGAAGGGGCACACATCATCAGTTCAGAGGCTGTATGTATCTCACAAAGGCAAATTTTATATTGAGATGAACCAAAGAGTGATGGATGGCAGTAATGGCTTAGGATCAGACACATAAGTCTTTGGATTCTCTCTGTACTTGCATCCCATATGATTATCAACAAAATAAAATATGACACTTTTTGGTACTGAAATGTTTGCATGTAGCAGTTTTGGGGGGGGGGGTTAATTTTTTTTAGAATATAAACAGGGTCCCTGAATTTCTTTAAATAAATTTTTTAAAGGAGGCTTTGCTGACCAAACATGTGGCCTCTCTTCTAATCTCTCTGGTGGTACATATTTTTTAATGCACCACTTGGGATCATCAGCTCTTTTCACATCATTTAAAACATGACTGATATGCTGTAGTGTTTTGTTGGTCAAGTTTAAGCCCTGTAGTTTCATTGCTATTGCTAAAATCACAGACATAAGTTGCCCTATATGTATGACTTCAGAAACACTTCTGTATAATTCTCTAGCAGTCAAATCATCAGTGATACAAAAATTATTTTTCTGACTAGGGTCACCAATCTCACACCCAGGACAGGTATCAACCAATTCAGCATGTATCACCCTCTCTATCACTGCATCAATTATGCCATGGATGGTATGATACATAACGTACTTACAATACAAATCGTGGTCAGTTTTGGGGGTTTACTACTGTGGCCTGGTTTTTCACATGAGGACCCCTGTCACATCTCAGTAGGAGAAGAAGAGGGTTGGGTAGTGATTATAGCCTGTTCTGTGACATTTTGAAGCATTCTATCACTCTCTGTATTTCTAACATACTGATCCTCACACATCTCATTAACAACCACATTTGTATCTTTCACACAGCAAACACAGTTGAGCAGTAGATTTGTTTAAAGTTGCGAATCCATGCTGTCTGAATATGACTGCTGCTCCATTGCAAATCCTTCAGTCTATTAAAGTAAAACAGAAAACAGCATTGATCCTGTGACTCATTATAGGTAAGATTTTGTTCTACTGCTAACTCATCTCCTCAGTTACACCATGTATGCATGTCACCACTCACACATCGTTTTAATGTTAAAAATGCATTTACCTCATCAAGGCAACTCTTTTCATCTTCTTCATTTTCCTTGTCTTTCTCTTTCTTAGCCTGGGCTTGACTGCTTGTGCTGCATCATCATCATCCACCTCTTGGGCAGAGGCGCCTTTTGGCTGTGTCTTGGATTTCTTTTTCACAACTTTCTCTGATGCATTTTGTGGCAGTGTCTCACCACCCATCTTCTTTGGCACCCTCTTCTTGTAAATCTCTGTTTTAGATTTCATAGTCTTTTTCTGCATCAGATTCACAACCCAGCACCTCTTCATGGACTTGCAGTGGTGTCTCTTCAGAAGGACAGTCAGATTTAGGATTTTCTGATTCACCAAACTGTGCAGCGAGATTCTTTTTTATGTCAGACACTCTTCCCCTCAACAAGACTTGTGTGGGACTTTTTTTTTCACACCTCATGTGATACACATATGTTGGCTTGGGTTGTGGGGCCCCAATAGCCATCTTCTTGCTTGGCTTTTCATCTCCAGACTTTGGTGGTGTAACAGTCTGTTCTGTTGCTGAGAGGTTGAATTGAGAAGTGCTGCACTGTGCCATCTTCTTCTTGATGTTTTTGTATAATCTGCTGCAAGTCTATAAAACAGAATCTGAGGAGTCTCTCAAAAAGCTGAGTCTTCTAACTTCAACTGCAGGTTTTATATAAAGCTTTGTACTATGGACTACCCCTTGGTAGAACCATCACCACACCCATCATACTATATATAGTAACATTTGTCACAGACACATCTATTGTAGCCCCCCAACCCCTTTTTAAAAACATTATAAATATCATTCACATTTCATTCAGCCTTCTCCTTGATACTACACATAGCTGAGGGGCAAACTATAGGTATGTATCTTCCTTTTTTCTGATTCAAATGTATTTTATTCTGTAATTCATGATGGGTTATAAATGATTAATATCTGATTCAAATGTATTTTGTTCTGTAATTCATGATAGTGTATAAATGATTAGTTTGTGATTGCTAGCATTTGCCCTGCTATCAAGAGAAACTGTTGAACCAGCTTATTTACATGCAGGTCCCCATACACACACACACACACACACACACAGCCAGCATTTTGTAATGCTATCCAGAGAAAACTGTTGAACCAGCTTATTTTCATGAAGGTCCCTGATTTAGCTTATGAATGGTACATGCATATACATAAACAAAGAGGTAACCTTTTTGGGCACAAGTTTTACACAGTCCTAAAGATGCTTGGTAATTATTTTATACCTTGTTATAAAACAGAAAAGGGGTACTTACACATGCAGATAGATTTCTCTCTGTGGGGGTCTCCAAACAGATCTCCTAAACCTCTGCATGATGAAGCTGCCTCCTAGATACAGCATTCCAAAAAATATCCTACTCAAAAAGCCACACATACCCCAGCAATTATAACCCCAAGCCGACAGAGGGCACATAACACTACATAAACCCTAACTTATTTTTTGGGCTGGGTTGGGGGCATGGTGACGGGGACAGGGGTTCAAGCCAGGACAGTGGAGGTGCAGGAGAAAGGAGGGGGACAGGAGTTCGAGCTAGGATGGTGGGACTCAAGTTCCAGCCAGAATGACGTGGCAGTGGTTCAAGGAGTGCTTGAGAAGGAGGGGCATAGGACGTTTACAAAATGGTGGTGTTATGTCACTTCTCGGGGTTCAGTGGAGGTCATTTCCTGCACAAGTAGGTGGGACATGGGCTCACGCGCATGTCATTTCCTGCTCAAGGGGGGGACATGGGTTCGAGAGCATGTCATTTTCAGCAGAGGTGGGTGGAGCTAATGCATTTAGGGAGGGACTTCTGGTTAGACAAGAGACGATTCTGATTGGTCCATTTTAGGCCGTGCCCAGCTGTCAAATGACATGGCATGAGCTGATTAGCCGAAATTTAACATTTGATGAGATATATGAACTTATACTACTCCCCTTTCCTGACTACTAAGAATCACAGAACAATAAACAAAAACAGAACACACCAGAAGACCCTAATCCAAAGCCCTTCTGCTTATTGAATTATACATATCCTGCAAGATTGAAATGAAATAAAATAAACCCCCTTTGCTGTGTAATTCTTTTCAACTCTTCATGAGGATTCCTCATTGTGACACTGTGGAATTGGGCACCCGCAGTCACTGTTATGGTTTGAGGGTGCTAAGAGGGAGGGTCAGGGGAATATATATATATATATATATATATATATATATATATATATATGTGTGTGTGTGTGTGTGTGTGTGTATATATATATATACACACATACATATGTGTGTGTATATATATATATATATATATATATATATATATATATACGCACATACATGTATATATCTAAAAAAACAAGACAACCATGCATGCATGGTACTGGAGTGCAAAATATTGGGGCATCCTATTCACGACACTGGGGGACTGGGCTCTATCAGTGTCACACTTGTGTTTGTGGTGAGGGTGGATGCTGAGAGGGAAGATCGGCTAGAAGGAATAATTATTTTTTAGTGGAAAAAAAGAAACAGCAATCGCAGCACACTCTGCCTTGCGCCAGATGGCCGCTGAACTCTACTGAGCATGTGTGACTACTAACACATGTGCAGTAGAGAGTGGTGGTCATCTTGCACATGGTGGAGTGTGCCATGACTTCCATTTCTTTTTTTCTTTAAAAATAGTTATTCCCTCCACCCAACCCTCCCTCTCAGCACTCACAACCCCACCTCCTCAACAAACACAAGAGTGACATTGGGGGAGCCCAGTCCCCCTGAGTTGCGATCAGAATGCCCCCGATGTTCAATGTTTTTTCTGAAGTAAAACATAGTGCAGTGCTTGTGGATTGCTCTAAGCGGAGGTGACTAGGAGGCAACTCCATCCCATCATGCTGTTCCTTTGCAATGAATGCAAGGAATGCAGAGGCTAGGATTCCTCATCATGACTCTGTGGGATTGAGCACCCCTAGTGTCACTCTTATGGTTCTAGGGGAGTGGGGTGGTGGGTACTGAGACAGAGGGTCAGGTGGGGGGGAAATATATATGTGTGTGCACGGTATATATATATATTCCGAAGTAAAACAACTTTGAAGACAACAGATAGGTCAGGTTTTTCACTCTTCAGGGGAAACCAATAGCTGTGAGGTCATGATACTGATTAATAGAAATATCCCATTTGTCCATTCTCAGGTATTTAAGGATTCAGAAGGCAGATATGTTCTAGTGCAGGGCACTATTTGGGCCTTATCACTGGTTCTAGGCAGCATATATGGTCCAAATACAGACGATCCCTCTTTTTTTATGAAATTGATTTCCACGATTCTTCCTATACTTCCTATTCCAATTATATTAGGAGGAGATTTCAATTTAGTTTTGGATCCGAATATGGATAGATCAAGCACTGGATCAAGGGGAACGGCACGGGGACATAGGGCCTTTAAGGATATGTTGGATCAGTGCAGATTTGCGATGTCTGGAAGGTTACACATCCCAATATTAGGGAATACACTTATCATTCACCAATTCATGGCACGCAATCTCGCATTGACTATCTTTTGGTTTCTCATGAGCTCTTGCCAGGGGTTCTATCCACCTCGATCCAACTGGGTCCAATATCGGACCATTCTTTAGTTTTGGGTAATCTGGCTTTTCTCAATATCCCCAAAAGAGAGACCAGATGGAAATTAAATGAACAATTACTAAAGGATGAAAAGTATAGAAGAGAGGTGAAAGAGCAGATAGAGTTTTTCTTTTCTACCAACCCAATAGACAGTGTAAGACCAGATATCCTATGGGGAGCTTTTAAGGCTTATATAAGGGGTATTCTCATTAGTCTAGCTACAAGGAGGAAGAGGGCACAGGAAATGGAGTTGCTCTTTTTACTGTCCCAGATACGAGTACTAGAAAGTATCCACCCAGATATAATTTCTCAAGAGAAGTCACAGAAGTTATTAACATATAAAGATAAGTATCTGGGAATGTTAAGAGAGAAGGCTGAGTCAGCAATAATCCATACAAAGGCCAGTTTTACAGATCAAGGAGAAAAAGCGGAGCGCCTGTTGGCTTTACGCTTAAAGCAACAAGAGTCAGCAAGATTTATACCCTCTATAAAGTCTCAGTCTGATGGGACTCTGAAGGTATCCCCTCAGAGATAGTCCAGGAATTTGTTACCTTTTATGAACAACTATATAGGGAAGTGGACAGTTCTCCGCCCATTCAAAAATTGGATGAGTATCTCAAGGAAGCTCATCTTCTGTTGCTATCTGACTCGCAGAAGGAATTCATATCATCCCCTTTATCACAGGAAGAAATAGCAATTGTTATAAAGGACTTGCCTATGGGTAAAGTCCTGGGTCCAGATGGGTTTTCAGCCTTATTTTATAAAACTTTTACGGAGCAACTACTTCCCGTGTTGCATCGGCTCTACTTGCATATCTTGTCCGGAGAGGTGGCAGATGCCCATCTGTTTGAGGCATTGATAGTTTTGATATCAAAACTGGACAAAGGCCCAGAAATGGTTCAGAGCTATAGGCCAGTATCTTTGCTGAATCAAGATATCAAAATTCTCTTGAAGATAATGGCAGATAGACTAACCCTGGTTCTTGCGGATCTTGTGGGTATGTCTCAAGTGGGATTTATGAGAGGACGTGAATCTTCAGATCACCTGTGTACTCTCTCTCATGTCTTCTCGGAGACTAGGGATGCCACATATCCCACGTGGTTGGTCTCCCTGGACGCCGAGAAGGCATTTGATCGGGTTAACTGGAATTTTATTTTTCAAGCCCTCAAGGCATTTGGATTCCCATCCATGTTCATAGATTGGATCAGGGCAATTTGCCGGTCTCCTACGGTGAGGATTTAAGGGAATGGAACCTTCTCCAAGTCCTTCACACTGTGGTCAGGAATGAGGCAGGGATGCCCTCTCTCTCCATTACTTTTCAGTCTTTACCTGGAACCCCTTATTCAGCATATTCTCAATAATGAAGGGATACAAGGTATTCCCATTCGGAATGAAGTAGTGAAAGTAACAGCATACGCTGATGACCTACTCCTACATTTGGCTAATCTGTTAATATCTATTCCGAATATGCTAAGGGAGGTTGATTGATTTAGTAGTTTCTCGAATTATAAGTTAAATCCCAATAAAACATCCTTTTTCCCTCTTAATCATAAAGTCTTTAAGACCGATATTATTTCTCTGGGACTATGCTGGTCACCCGGGCTATTGAATATTTAGGCATAAAATTAACGCGTAATCCCTCTTTGTGGTTCAAGGAGAATTTGGACCCCCTTT
This sequence comes from Neoceratodus forsteri, assembly GCA_016271365.2. Lineage (NCBI taxonomy): Eukaryota > Metazoa > Chordata > Ceratodontiformes > Ceratodontidae > Neoceratodus > Neoceratodus forsteri. Next base: position 1,323,770,065 of record CM028132.1, read on the forward strand.
TGAAGGGAAACACCCAAGATTTAGAGAGATGGCATAAACTCCTTTTATCTTTATGGGGTCGTATTAATATTATTAAGATGAATGTGTTTCCCCTTTTATTTTATCCTTTGTCGCATCTTAATTCACTTGTCCCCCTAAGTTGGTTCCAGAAAACACATAAACTTTTTACTAAGTTTATCTGGTCGAACAAGACCTCCAGGTTGGCATACCACAAGTTAGCTGCACCTAAGAAAGAGGGGGGGTTGCGGATTCCTTACCTGCCCATTTACTACTGGGCCAGTCATTTGGCTAAATACCTGAGATGGGTAAGGCCGGGTCCAGACAACATGAACCCGGTTTGGCTTAAGATTGAATTAGATTTTTTCCAATCTATGAACATGGACCCCCCTGACTATACTTCATCTAAAAATTTCTCAGATGCAAGATATTAATAAATGTCCCACTATCCTGACCTCACTAACAGTACATTCGCAACTGTGCTCTTTTTTGCGTTACAATCAAAGTAATGATCTCACTCAATCTATTTGGAATTCCCCGGCTTTCACTACAAACAAACAGAAAATTTCCGGTTCATGGTTCCCTCACTTAGGGGAAGGGATAGTAACTTCATTTCTGGATGAAGTTGGTGAGTGGCTCTCATTTTCTCAGCTCATACACAAGTTCAAAATACCTGAGTCCCAGACATTTAAAGTGTTTCAACTAAAACACTTGTTAACCACGGTCTTTGGGGCCACTCCAACCCATCCTCCACCTTTGCATTGGTATCTGAACTTTCTTCTTTACTAGTCTCTTCTGGTGTGATTTCTAAGATTTATCAAGTCTTGTTCTGGTGGAAGTTTGGACGCAGTGGTGGCCCCACCAATTTCTGGGTTTCATTTTTTCCCCACTATACTTTCAAGTGGCCCGCCCTCCGGATGTACTGTCATAAATACCTATCCCAAGATAGATTACGTCTCATGCAGTTCCATATCTTGCATAATTTATACTATACCCCAATTAAGCTGGTGAAATGGGGCCTTCTTGATACTGATAGGTATAATAAGTGTTCCCAGGATGCAGGATCACTCTTTCATTTTTTCTGGTCATGCCCCCAGATAACATCATTATGGGAGCAAATAAAAACCAATATGGATCCTTTGTTGGGTCTACAGGATTATTTTATGCCTGATATTTGCCTGTTGAGAGATCTTTCCTCCATAAGGGTCAAAATCCGGATATTCCACATATCTATGGTGGTGCTTTCGGTCAAAAAAGTCATTCTCAGGTGGTGGAAGAAAAGGTTCAGCCCAACATATCATGAGTGGCTCCACGAGATCTTAGCAAATATATGCACAGAGAAGGCTATCACTAGCCTTCAAAACAGGCTACATAGGTATAAGGATATCTGGGATCGCCTTCATACTTTAATTATGGTGGCTATGAAGTAGTGTGTAGCCAAGGTTACCATCTTAATTTCTTTGGCATAGGTACTTAGTGGGTGATAACTTGGTTAGAATGAACTGCTGTGCTGGGGGAGAGGGAAGGGTTGGGGCAGTATGATTTGATTTGCTGTATGAATCCTATGTCAAGTGTTTATTACTGCCTCCTGTAATGTGGAAAATGTGGTGAATAAACTTTGAATTGAAAAAAAAGGTCAACAGTGTGATCAGGGTCAAGGGTGTTAGCTAGGGGTGATCAGTCCCAGCTTCTGAGGTGGGCTTTACGTTATGAGAGTTTACCTGGACCGAGCTTGCGATGTAGGGTAATTTTAGGGGGGGGAGGTTTAGGGGCTTTGCAGGACCAAGTGTAGAGTACAGGAGAATGGTTGCTTAATGTGTTAGGGAGTACCGAGGTGCTGTTTTTTCTGTGGGAGTGATTTATAAAGACCAGGTCCAGGAGGGAGGGAGGGAGGAGGTCCCCATTCAGATGTTAACCTGACTGGGTGTGGTGACTACCTGAGTGAGATCAAGCGCGGTAGCATCATCAATGTAAGGGGTAGCTGTCTTGGCCAGCCAATTTATGTTGAAGTCACCCATGACAATGTTTTCATGTTGTGGAGGAAGGGAGGAGAGATTGAACAGGATAGCATGAAATGCTTGTTTCTGGTCACTGGGAGGGATGTAGACAGCAGTGAGTAGAAGAGGGGTAGTAATCCTGCCAAGAGTTAATTTTTGGGTGAGTGCCTGGGCCCCCGATACCAGTGAAAGTGGTGGGAACAACTGGCCAGAAGGAGATTCCTTAAGGTAGAGGGCACATCCACCCTCACACTTACCCACCCTATTGGAACGAAAAAGGTTATAGCCAGGGAGAGTAACGACAGAGTCAGGGATAGAGGGGGAGAGCCAGGTTTTGCCCAAGGCTATGATGTCTGGGTGGTGTTGGAGAACCCAGCCCTGAAAATAGTCCAATTTTTTTTGCAGGCTGCAGATATTAATTGAGGCGATGAGCAGCCCACTGTCTGATGAGGGGCAAGACTGGGGAGCAGTCAGGGGGCCATGGTTGGGGTGCATATTGCCTGACTGGAGTAGGAGGAGGAGGAGAGACCTATGCAGGATGTTTCTGGTAAGTTTATTTAGCCAATGAGCTTTTTGTGTCGAGGTCCCAATATTGGGAGAGAAAGTGGGAATCGGGAGTTTCGTGGTGTGGGGGGCTGACAAGCGAAGGAGGAAAAAGTGGAGAAAGGGGAATGGGTGCAGGGGTAGGGACACAGTGGGTGGTTGACATGGGGAGGAAGGATACAGAGAGTCAAGTGCCCTAGGAGGTGTCAACCATGGGAGAGTGTAGGGATATGTTTTCAGTGCAGTGGGGGGGTTGCAGAGGGGTGCCTGCCTGCCTGCCCTTGTAGACATGCACTGTTCTGATGAAACCTGGTGGGAAGGGTGCTAGTTGGTGACTGCCAGGCTGGCTCATGTGGACTGTGGAAATTTGGTTCTGCTTCCCAGGGAAGTAAAGGGGGAGAGAGAGACAGCAGGGGGAACAGCAGAGTGATAGTAAAGAAAGTTGGTAGGAGCATGGTGGAGCTAAAGAGATTGCCTTTGCCTTCATGCTAGAGGACTTGAAAAGAGAAATGCTTAGGGCCTCTAACAGTGGGCAAGTATAAGCTGCAAATGGGAGAGCTGGCTGATAGGTTATAATTCAGTAGGGGCATGTTCCAGCTTTTCTATATAATGGTGAGTCCACCAAGGGTGGAGGTGGAGGCGGTGGGGAGCAGACACTCTGCGTCGGCAAGGATAACATGGAGAGATTCTCCTCATTGCTGCAAGTCAAGAGTTCCTTGTACCTGATTAGCTTTTTAGGGGTGCGGGGGAGGGCTACTCCGGTAGTCCCTCTCGACCTCTGGGAGAGTAAATGTTGCTTTGCTGCTTTGGAGAGACAAGGAGGGAGGTGAGTCAGTTTATAGGTTTGTGACCAGCTGTTACTTTGGGGGGTCACAGGTTCCCTGGAGTTGTTTGTGCTTGTGGGACTGAGAAACAGATGCCAGACACAAGGCAGGGTTTCAGCCAAGAAAGCTCTGAGCAGCTGAGTAGCTTAACCCAAGTCGGAGAAAACACCCCACGGTGGCAAATGCAAGTCAGCATCCCTGGAATTTAAATTGGGGTTTTTCTGGGGGTTTTTTTGGGTTTTGTTTTGTTAGCTGGCCAACTGTATTACATCACCTGTCAAGGTTCTGAATTAATTCACATTTAATTCTCTACTTTGGGCGCACCTATCCATCAATCAGCAGGGAGAAACCTAGTTCAGCTCTCTAAAAGTTTGAAATATTGCGCCAGACAGGAATTCATACAGATTCAATGGGGCTCTTAAATTAAGGTAACCTCCAGAGCCTGTAAAAGCACCACAGAAAACATTAGGAAATGCATTGCATAGGACAAGATACATGCCACAAATAAGACTATCTAAACATATTTGGTGACTAAAAGACAATGCAGTAACCTAGCTCCGTTCTTATACAGTTTTTAAAAAATAAAATGGTGCCTGAAAGAACACATGGAGAGATCCTCCTCATTGGTGCAAGTCAAGAGCTCCTTGTACCTGATTATCTTTTTGGGGGCAGGGGAGGGCTATTTCAGTAGTCCCTCTCGACCTCCGGGTGAGTAAACATTGCGTTGCTGCTGATTAGCTTTTCAGGAGGCGGGAGAAGGCTACTCCGGTAGACCTTGTTGACCTCTGGACGAGTAAATGGTGTATTGCTGATTATGATTACATTGTAAAGTGCAAATTAGTCCACTTTATTAAGGCTCCAGGCAGACAAACCGTGTGCAAACAAACCGGTGTCATGCCTATCCAATTAGCATGTGGTATAGGTGCAAAATGTCATGATACTAGTCCCCTGTTTGCACACTGTTTGCTTCCTTGGAACTTTAATAAAGGAGACTTTTTTGAACTTTATTTTATATCTTTGTAATATATGCCAGAATATTTGCTATTTTTTTGTTCTTGCCTTAGCTTTATACAATATTTGATCAGGATAATCTACTCAAACAATGGATAGCATTGTCCACTCCTTATTATGTTGGCTTGCGTGCATGTGCAAACAACATCTTGTAGTAGTAGCACATTTCATAGGTGTGTCAGTGTAGTGGTGAATGCAGGGGATGCTTTAGTTGTGTGTCCCTCAACCACCAACCAGTGAGCATGCTGTTAATGACAGCAGTTTCACAGAGAGCCACAGAGTTGAAATGAATCTGCCGATGCAATCAAAGACTCGTCATTGCAGCAGCAGATGACATGCCTCCATTACGTGCCTTTTCTGGTGAAACATTTCAATAAATATGGTGACTCCTGCCATCTATAATCCCCAGAAAGCTGACATCAGGGTACCCAATCCCCATGTCAACATGCTCCCCCCAACATTATGTGGAGCACCGTAACATGGCAGCTCCTGCCATCCACCCCACACTCCTGAAAAGCCAACACTGGGGTGCCCAATCCCTGGATCAGCATCCCCTCCTCTTAGTGTGTCTTTCCTGTTAGTGTGTCTTTCCTGGTTAAAGTTTCCCCTTAACTTTCCAACACCGGGATGCCCACTCCTGGTGTCAGATGATCAGAAAATGGAATAACATACAGTAATAAAGCAGCAGTGTTACAAGAAACATCAATCAATCTAAAATCATATGGTAATACAATCATATTAACTTACTAAAGCAATAACACTCCTATATATTAAGCTATTAATAGACTGCATTATTCCAGTCAGTATGGTAAATACTCTTGTGAACCTTGCTATATAATATACAATAAGATAGGGCCATTGGAATTCACTATTCTCAGTAGCACTAAACCCTGATAGTTTAAATCATTACATAGCTGAAGATCTGTTTCTCAGATGTGAAAGAAAAGGGGGCCAAACTTTTTCAAAGACATCTAGCTTATTTCTTAATATTAATAATAATAATAATAAACTTTATTTATAATGCGCCTTTCAAAATCAAGGCACAGTACATAATTAAAATAATTTCACAATAAAACTTCATAATAAAATAACCAAAACAAGTTCAGTCAATCCATGTCAACACCATTCCCATATGCCTTATTCCATAAATAAGTCTTCAATGCTTGTTTAAAGCCCCCCACATTATTGCAGCAACTCTTTCATTATTAGCTACCAAACTTATGCTATTAAACCATTCATTAACTGAGGGAGGAATGGGAGATTTCCAATAAGATAGCAATAATATTTTCAGGGCAAGGCTGACTGCTAGTATCCAAAGTTTCTGTGAACTCCTTAGGAGAGGTATCTCTGAATCTATGCCCAGAATAAACAGTTTACTTGAGAAAGGTAAACTAACATTTGTTACCTCCTCACACACTTTATGTACCTTACTCCAAACATTTTTAATTGCTGGACAGTTCCATAACATATGTATGAGATCCACATGTTTTGCTTGACACTTCCAGCAAGGCACATCCTGCAAATAATTCATTTCTTCTAAGTGTTTAGGAGAGTAATAATAATGGAGAATTTTAAATTGAATTGTCCTACCTTGGTCCTCTGTGCATTTCAGATATGCATTACTCCAGGTTCTCACCCAATCCTCCCCTGTCAGAGATTCTCCCAATTCTGTTTCCCACTTTAACTTGGATGCTTGTGAAGGTGAAATAATATTTTCAGCATCAGTAATTAATTTATAACACATACCAGCTCCTTTTTTTAATGACACCAACCTCATTATCTGTGCCCATTCATTATGTTTGGGTAGAGTATGATCAGGTGCTAGAATACAGTTTTGCAGTGCCTTTCTAATCTGCAGATACATTGCAAACAGAAACTTTTGCAGTTTAAATTTATTTCTTACTTCCATAAAGGAAAGTAATATTTAATTTCCCTCTCCTTTTAGATCTCCTATGTTTGTTATTCCTGCCCTCAATCAATCCTCTTCATTTAAGGATTTGCCCCTATTTGTTACATTTGCATTGTTCCAAACTGTGGTGATCTTAGTGGGAAAACTCATAAAACCAAGTACATGTTTTACTTCTTCAATCGTGCAAACTAAGAAAACTATACAGGGGTTGTCTTTAACTTGCTTTGGAACCTTAATAAATAGCATATCAGAAAGTTTAAATGGAAAGACAAGTGCTTTTTCTACTTCCATCCACATTGGATCATTAGCTCCATTTTCATCAGTTATGTACTGCAGAACTTAGAATTTTCATTGTCAAATAATTTTCACTATTTTCGATGAAGCACCAATTTGCTTGAAAATAAATTTGCACTAACTAGTACGTTTAGTGTTTTTTCCATTATAATGAATGTGGTGATTGTAACTTAGCGCTAAAATAATTTTACACTATTATGGTTGCATTTGTGTTTGCGCTAAATTTACTTTGCATGAAAATAACTAGTTCTACAGTATTTAACAGCTTGTTTGAATAAAAAGGAAATATGGTATTTTTTTTCCATTTTAGCAAAGCAAAACCTCTTTTTGGCCATGAACTTCTTAATTTTTTAATATATTGTTTAGGGGGCTTATCCCCCCATAAAAAGGTCTTCATCAGACTGTCTAGTCACTTAAATACCTTGTTATTAATTCTGAGGGGAATACTTTGAAAGAGGTAGAAAAGACTTGGAGCTACCATCATTTTAATGGTATTTACTTTGCCCCATAAAGACAGATGTAAATCTTGCCATTTTAAGAGATCACATTCCAAGATTTTAGTAAAGGCAAGATATCTAAGCAATAAGGCACAACAAGGTATGTGTTACTGTGTAATAACCTCACTCCTGAGATGGGTTGAAGTACGAGGCAAAGCAGAGTGCTTTCACCACCCCAGAAGTGATGTTATTACACAATAACACACACGTTGGAGTGCCTTATTGCAATTATACAATGGCTCGATGTTATACAAAATAAAAAAAAAAGTAAAAATATTTTTTAGTAGATTTTTTGTGTTTCTAAAGAAACAATGGTGATCAAAATCTCTAACAAATCAATAATTGTGTAATAACATCACTGTCTCAGGCACACACTGATCAGTCAGAATACAGGAAATGTCCTTGCCATTGTATAATCAAATACAGCGCTTTACCTACATCCTTAACTATGGTGAGACCAAGATACGTAATGTAATTTTTAAATTGTTCTTTTGGATCAGCCCCCCCCCACCCTATTAATTTTGTGGGCAAGGGGGCAATTAGTAAAATGTGTGTCTTGTTCCAGTTTAAGATCAGCCCAGAGAGTTTCAAAAAACTCCTCTGGCAATTTGGTCAGGACATTAAATGAATCCTCAGCATTCACAGTTGAGATTAACAAATCATCATTGTATGCACAAACCTTATTGGAAATGCTACTTGTTTTGACTTCATGTACAGTGGTAGCCTCAGACATTGCAAGCTATTTCCAGATATTTTGTGAAATTTCAGAAGAGTTTCTCTCTGCTACCCCTGCTGTTTAAATGCAAAAAGCATCATATATTTCTGGAAATATCACAGAAATTTGGGGAAATAGCTTGCAGTGTCTGTGGCTACTACTGTACTCTTTTCTCCTCAGTAAGTGTTCTTATCAAGGGTTCTATGGCCAGAAAAAATAAGTATGGGGATAAAGGGTAACCCTGTCTAGAACCCCTGAGTAGACTGAATAGTTCTGAAATAAGACCATTCATTATTACTCTGGCTGAGGGGCTATTATATAAAGACTTGACCCTGGAAATCAAGTTCTCTCCTATATTCATGCTTGTTAAACCTGAAAACAGATATTTCCACTTCAGGAAATCGAAGGCCTTTCAAAAATCCAAAGCCACTATAGCAGCCGGAGTGTTCAATGTTGAAGCAGACCAAATGACATTTAACAGTCTTCTAACATTATCTGCTCCTGACCTACCAGAGACAAACCTAACCTGCTCCTTGCCTATTAATTTAGCCATATGTCTTCTAAGTCTGTCTGCCAGAACCTTTGAAAGGATTTTGAAATCCACATTCAAGAGAGAAATTGGTCTATAATTTTCACAGATCAATGGATCTTTGCCCTACTTTAAAATAAGGGTGACATAGACCTCCCTCATTGAATCTGGCAGCTCCTTTCTGACTTTTATTTCTTTAAACATTTCTAAGAAATATTACTGAGACAGATCATTCAGATGTTTACAAAATTCTGCCTGGAATCCATCCAGCCCCGGTGCCTTATTTGAAGGTAGTTCCTTTATGTCCAGTGCCTCTTCCTCCATAGATATAGGTCTGCTCAGATCTTCCTTTTCAATATTTGTCAGGGCTGGTTTTTTGATTGATTTAAGATAATCTCCTAAAACATTATCTGTGGCCTCCTTGCAGGCTTAGTATAACTTTAAGTAAAAGTTTCTAAATTCATTATTTATTTCTTTGTTGGTAACCTCAACTGAATTTTGGTTATTCTTAATGCCTACAATAACATTTTGACTTTGTCTTGCTTTTAGTTTGTATACCTATAGTTTGCTTGCTTTCTTACCCATTTCCCAGTATGTTTCCTTGTTCTAAACAATGCATATTCTGCCTTTGCAGACTAGATCTTATTTATCTCATATTTTAACAAGGTAATTTTAAATAGTTGCTCATCTGAGTTATTTTGCCTTTTGAAATCCTGCTCAAGCAAGTGTAGTTCTTTCTCTTTTTTTGATAATTCCCTCTGAGATTCTTTTTTCCTAAAAGATGAAAAACTTATTATTCTACCTCTGATGAATGCCTTGAAAGCATCTCACAAGCATGCAAATGAAACGTCCCCATTTTCATTGTTTTGAAAATATTGCTTAAATTCTTTACCCAACCATAATCTAAAAACATCATTGTTTCAAAAAAGAGTTATTCAGTCTCCATCTCCTGGATTTGTCCTGGCCCCCTCAGATAGAAACTAACATTTTTAAAAGGGTATCATCAGAGATAATAATATCATTTAGACAGACACTATTAATTCCCCTATCAATTTTTTTTGAAAGCAATAGATAATCATTTCTACTATAAGAATTATGCCTAGCTGAATAAAAGGAATAATCTCTGTCTGTAGGGTGAGCTAGTCTCCAGGCATCTAATAAATTTAAATATTCATCCATTTTGTGAAGGGAGAGTTGAGATTTAGATTCATTACCAAAGGTGGTGGTTCTATTTCAATCAAGCATGGAGTCCATAACCTCGGTGAAGTCCCCTTCCAATATGATTTCATGGTCTTTAATAAAGTCAGTTCTAGTGGAAATATGGTAAAAAAAAAGATATTTTTGTGTATTAGGGGCATCCAAATTTTCAGTTGCTACTTTACATCCATTAATGGATCCTTTTAAAATCTGAAATCTTCCCTCTGTATCTGTGAAGTTATCTGACTTCCTGAAATTCACCCCTTTCCTTATCAAAATTGCCATGCCTCTCTGCTTTGAATTAAACACACTGTACTCTACTGACGCAACCCAAGATCTAGCTAGCTTTGCAGCTTCTGCAGGCAATAAATGAGTTTCTTGAAGTAGTTCAATATCAATCTTAATTTTAGCTAAACATGATAAAATCTTTTTACGCTTAATGGGGGACCCTAATCCTTTCACATTCCATGAGCATATATTCAAATTGTTCAGAGCCATTCCCAGTAACTGTATGACAAGTACTGGTTAACAGTAAAAGTTCAAAATTAACTTTAACAAACTTTTGATCAGGTACAAATTGTAATCAGAGTTACAAATCAAAGAGATATAGTTTAACTAACAAGAATCAAACTTTTAATAAGTTGTTTAAAAGCAGTTAGTAAAGTCAAGTTCACACTATGACATAATGTTTTGAAATATGAACCTCAAAATTAGAGAGTACAAAATCAACTATTAATGACCAATTTAAAAACAAGCATGGTACTTCAACCAGTAGTTTATAGCCTACTGTGTTACCAATATCCACCAAACTTCTTAAAAGTCCAAGGCAGTGAAGACGCTGATGACCAGAAGCACAGACACATGCTACTGTAGCATCTTCTACCCACATGTTACTTTTTAAGTGAGCTCTTAATTCCTAGCAGGCTAAAACCAACAAGTGCCACCAATTACAGTAAACATAAGCAACAGGCCACTGTTATTGTATATATCTATCATTGCATCTTAGCCTCAGGGTATGAGGGAAAGAGAAACAAGATGAAAGGGCAAGGGAGAAGAAAGGGAGAGAGAGAAAAAAAGGAAAGAATAAATCACCACAGCACATCTTTACATGAATGCCCATTTTCCCATCAGCAGTCAATTTGTGAAATATTAGAATTTACTGTGCTAGGAACTTCTGGCTAATAAAAGTGTGCAGTGAACATTCAAGTAATGACTATCAGTTCTTATTTTTAAATTCAGAAGCACCATATTCTAATGCAAGCTTCAGCCAGGCAAATCAAATTATAATCATATTATTAAAAATGATACATTAACTACCTCTGTCACTTGAGTAGCACATCTAACTTCCTAGCACCAACACTCATACTAAACACTGCAGGCATCATCTGGTCTGTCCTTCTATTGCATAGTGCATGGTGGAACATAATAAACATCAAAGGAAAGTGAACAAAAGAATAGAAATACAAATTAATTAATCAGTGGCTTAGGTAATGGTTTATAGCTCCAAGAGTATAGTAGGGGTTGAGTAGTGAGTGGAGGAGGGGTATCATAACCATTGAGTTCAATACAGTTCTTAGAAATATACGTTTCTTACTATTTATTTAAATATATTAAAGTGACCATTTAAAAATTACTGATATTAACTGTAAGTACTGAGTGGACCAATCTCCGTATGCTTAAATCATGTAAATCATATCATAAAAAGCTACACACAAATAATTGTGAATTTTGAATAACATAACCAGTCTTTAAAAATACCACTGTTTGTTTCACTTGTCCACCATAAATTGTTGACCAAAGCACTTATGTAAAGGTGTCAGGTTAAAAGAATAACAGCATGCATAAGCTATAAAATGCACCCACAAATCTTGACATATGGTCTTGCATTTAATATTATCAAGTCTAGATGCAGGCTACACTAGAAACAGTCAGATTAATTAGGAATGCAATATCCAGTCAAGTCAAGAGAATCTCACCTTCATTTTGATATCCACACTAAATCACCAGTAGAACAGGCCTATACAAGGGACACGCTTGTTCAAATAATCAGACTGGAAGCACATTTCACAGGTCAGACAGTGCTGCAACAGGAAGTGTTACATAAGAAACCTGCAGCTCTTGCACTAACAATTCTTGTTGGGAGACAGTATCTAGGGGATCTGTAAATCTGATGAACTCCTTATTGGTTGACTCAACCATTTTTTCCGGTTCTGGGGTCACTCAAGAGGATGAAAAATGTACATTATCCCTGCTCCTGTTATGCTTTCTCAGATTGTAAGCTGCTGGTCTGGGGATATTAGAAGGATGAGTGGAGGATTTAATTTTTTTACTTATATCAAGTGACTGGGAGCTGAGATTCTGTTTGCCTATTGCTGCAGAGTATAGGTGTGGGATCAAAATCTTTGGGCTTTAACTTGTATTAGTATTTCCTTGTATCCCTCTGATTTTATCTGTGTGCTGCTGGGTTTTGGAACATGAGGCATGCACTGTGGATTCTGAATGCTGCTCCCTGAGGGCACCATGTGCAGCATTTAAAATCAAGTGCCTGTTGTTCACATTTTCAACATTGCCATTTTTTTCAGTCATATGATGAGCTTGGCAAGACAGGATGTCGGCAGTGCTGCTCCTAGGCTCTGACTACTTTATAAAGCTATAAAAACCCATTTGAATTGCTGCAGTTGATAATTTCCAGTGCCTCAATTGGTGAAGTGCTCCTGAGTGATTTTTGGTTGTAAAATACTGCTGTTTGAGAGAGTTATTCAGAAATTTCTTTCTGCCTAAGTGGTGAATCTGATGATGGTGAGAGGCCTTACTAAAGCGCCGAGATGGAGGGTGATGCTGCCGAACCCCTCACAGCAAGAGCGCCTACAGTCAAGAGCCAAAATTGCAATTGCCAGAGCCCCAGGAGCAGATGGACAAAATAGATCGAGCACAAGAGGGGGGAGACACCAAGCGCGCAGATGACCTAATGGAAATAAAACAGTTACTGCAAGTTCTGGTGGCTGATTTTTCTACAGTGAAGCCGGTGCTACAGTATCTGGCACAAAGAATGGGGGATGTGGAAGCTAGAGTCTCCTCGCAAGAACTGAAGGTATCCACAATCGATCAGGAGTTGATTTTAGATCGCAAACAGGTTAAAAAATTAGAGGACCAGATGGATGATCAGGAGTCCAGAAATCGAAGAAATAATCTTATCCTTGCAGGGTTCCAGAGAAGGCTGAGGGGTTGGACTGTGTTACTTTTATGCAAGATCTGCTTCTTAAACTGCTGGGCCCTATGCCATATGGAGAAGCATATAATCTGGAGCGGGCACATAGGGTTGTAAGAGAGATGCCACCACCAGGAGCGAGACCCAGAGTGCTGATTATGAGGTTTTTAAATTATAAAGAAAAATCACATGTGCTGGCTAATGCTCAACAGAATAAAACCTTGCAGTGGAATGGCACTTCCCTTTGGTTATTCCAAGACCATACACCCTTGGTGCGGGAGAAACAAAAGGAATACTCTGACATAAAGAAGAAGCTGTATCTTGTGGGCATCAAATTTAGGATGCAATACCCTGCGACCCTGTCTGTTCGTCTTTAAATGGGAAAAAAGATACTTGACTGCTTGGGATGCACTGAAAGATCTCAGGTTCGAGTTGCCTGCTCTATTTCAAACTACAACTTGAGTCCCAGTAAGAAGAAGGAAGAAGTGATTTGTTTAACCTTTTATAATGGGGACTTGAGATAAGAAGATTTTGAATTGAGGTTTTGTCTGCTTCTTTTTCTCAGCAAGTCATCTCCCAATTGGGATTGTCAGTATGTTTTTGGACCTGTGGTCACAAATGTTATTTGGTGGAGGGGTGTTTTTTGTTTTCTCTCCTTTTGAATTCACAGCTGATTTGTTAGTCATAAGAAGTGGGGAAGGTGTGTAATGGTAGTTTATCAATCCAAGGATGTGGGGTGTGTTTGGGCTATGAATGCGACCTTTTTCTGGTGTATGGGGGGCTGCTCATGGTATTTTGCTGCAAATCCATTTTGAAGAAGGCGAGTGTTATGAATATGGGGGGTTGGGTTCCCTTATAGAAGAGTGAACCAGATCTGGATATTGGGGGGCATGGGGAGGTTGGATACCAGGCGGCAGTTACTGGGGATGGGGATAGGGGATGTTCAAATTCTCTTTTGATGGTGTATGCAGTTAAGGGGGTTAATGGTTTCCCCCATATGGGAATGAGGACTTCCCTGTCACCTCATGAGGGAATTGCATAAGTGAAGTAGGTGGGTAATAGGAGCTTTAGGGGTCAGGTACATTATCTGGACTACCTGGCATTCTTAAAGGGATAGGCGGTTGGTGCTTTTTTGGTTGGTCAACTCTTGATCTTCCACTGCAAGTGGATGGCTGAGAGACTTTTATAGGGGATGTTGTAAGTTAACATAGAAAGAGTTAGAATTTTAATTTAGGTATTAATTAAGGGGATATGATATGCCTATGGGGAATTATATGTACAAGAAAAAGGGAAAGCTGGAGTAGCTAGTTGATTTTATGGGGCTAAAGATGGGAGGAGTCATATGAGCTATGCTGGTGGGCTTGGGGGCTTGGGAGCACACTGCAAATGGCTTGTCAATGAACCATGTTTCTTTAGGAGGGCGATCTTTGGATCAGGGTTTGGGTGGATGGGTGGGTTTGGGGAATCTGGAAAGAGAGAGAGCACACTATAGCACAGGAGAGAGAAGCTAACCTAGAGAAAGTTGTAATAGCTGGACAGGGAATCTACTATATTGGTGTGAAATGTCTTGTATAAAAAACATCTCATGGAATGTAAAGGGTCTTAGGGGTAGATGTAAAAGAATTGTAATCATGAGACACATCAAACAAATGGGGGGTACATATTGCTGCATTACAAGAGACTCACTTGTTGTTGGAAGAGTTGACTCAGTTAAAGAGGAGGTGGGTAAACCAGGTATATGGAATAGGTAAAGTAACTGCCTCAGGTGGGGTAGCAGTTTTAATTGGGGAAAAATTGTCTATATATTATTGAAAAGGTGATGGCTAGAGAGGATTGTAGGGGGATATAGCTTTCGGGAACCATACTGGGTAAAGATTTGTCAATTGCATCTGTCTATGGCCCTACTCCTCCTAACCCTCAGTTTTTGGCCTCAGTGGAGATAGATCTTGCTCTGTTGACCTCACATCCTCTTGTTTTGGCAGGGGTCTGGAATCTTTGTCTAAATAATTGGGAGGATAAAATACCGCCATCCAGAAGCCCTTTATCAGTGGCTCAGGTGGCTATGTCCAGATTATTGGAGGTTGCTGCATTAACAGATCCGATAAGGACCCATGCAGCTGGAGTAAATAATAAGACATTTTATTCCACAGCACCTAAGAGTCACTCCAGAATAGATTTCTTTCTGGTCAATAGGGAGGCACTCCAGGAGGTCAAGGAGATATTTACTAAGTGCCGTATTTTATCAGATCATTCCCCAATTCAGCTGACCTGGGAACTAGAGAATATTCCTTCTCAACCTTATAGGTGGAGGATAAATGACTTTCTTTTTGCAGATACTACAATCCAGAGTAAATTAGAAGATGCTTTACAGGATATTATACAGAATCAATTACCTATATTACAAAACAAGGGTTTAGCTTGGTCTACATGTAGGGTATTATACTCCGGGATTGCATGGAGTTATGCGGTAAGGCAAAATAGTATGAGAAGAGCAAAGGAGGAATTCATTTTGGGGGTTATTGACTCTCTGGCACCTCAGGAGGGGACTTCAGGGGAGATAGACTCTGAACTCCAAAGCTTACGATAGGAGATGGCCGACATTAATTATAGTAAAGCAGAATTTTGGCTTGAAAAGATTCAGGCCAAATACTCACTGCAGAGTGATGTTCCTGGATGTCTGCTGGCAGCCGAAGTCAAAGAGTGGGAAGCTAGAACAATCCCGGTTATAAGACAGAGTGGGGTTGTCATTACAGACCCTCAACAAATGGCTGATGCTTTTGTGTCCTACTATAAAGAAATTTATCAGTTACAGCAAGTTGGTGGGGAAAAGGAAATGAAGACATTTCTAGATGGTATTTCTTTACTGGTCCTAGATGTAGATCAGGCTAAAGAACTAGCAACTTTGATCAGAGAGAAGGAGATAATAGCGACGATTCAGGCTTTACCCTCTGGTAAAGCTCTGGGGCCAGATGGCTTTACAGCTAAATTTTACCAGGTGCATTTGAATACTATACTTCCCCTGTTAAAAGATTTATTTAACAGTATAATGCAGGATGGGGTGCCCCACCCACCATTATACTAGGCTTATATTACGTTGGTTCCTAAACCAGATAAACCTAAAGAATTGCTTGGTAGCTATAGACCCATCTCTCTGATGAATCAGGATATTAAGACTCTCACAAGGATTCTAGCTAACAGAATCCTGAATATTGCACCAAATTTAATTAGTCCTGAGCAGGTGGGTTTTATGCCAGGGAGAGGGGCATATGATGCTCTTAGAAAATTACATCACATACTTAGTTATGCCCCGGACTCCCGATTACCCTTAGCTTTGATGTCGCTAGACGCAGAGAAGGCCTTTGACAGGGTCTGTCATCCATTTCTGTTTGCCACTAAGGAGAGGATGGTTTTTCCGGAGGGCCTTCTCAGCGGTATCAGAAATTTATACTCAGCTTCCACAGCTAGGGTAATGTGTAATGGGTATATTTCTTCAGAATTTTTGTTGGTCAATGGAACAAGGCAGGGATGCCTCCTCTCACCAATATTGTTTAATATATATTTGGAACCATTATTAATTGCTATTAAAAAATTATGTTAACATTAAGGGGATCTTGATTGTGGGGTGGGAATTAAAATTTACAGTCTATGCAGATGATATACTTCTGCACTTTGTTAATCCTGGGGTATGTTTCCGCAGAACAGTGGAGCTTATAAGCCAATTCTTTAAAGTGTCAAACTATAAACTAAATTTGACTAAGACACAGATTCTTCTTCTGACACCCATGTGTGTAGATCTGACTTTGCTCCAATGCAAATACACTGGGCAGGAGACCAGATAAAATATTTGGGTATATGGACTACTGCTTGCTTGGAGGCCGGTGCAGTGACAAATATGAATAAGGTGCTGGCTGTAATTAACGGGGATACACTTAGATGGAATAAGCTTCCTCTAAATTTCACAGCTAGATTGGGCCTAATCAAAATGAATCTGATGCCAAGATTATTGTACCCGGTATAGTTAGTGCCGTATAATATCCCCCAAGTATGGTTCATTAAAATTACATGAATAATCTCTGAGTTTCTGTGGAATTCCAAGCCCCGCAGGAGAAAACTCAAGGTGTTATATTTGTCACAAGATGGGGGGGGGGGTGAAACTGCCTGACTTACACCTGTATTATGTTGTGAGTCAACTGGGTATTATGAGACAATGGGGTTTAGGTGATGAGGTGGAACCATGTACTCTGATATGGCTCCAGATGGTGAGGCAGTTGCTAAAAGATTTGGGCATATCGCCGGAAGCACTGCTCTTTTCCAATCCATGAAAATACTTTGGTAAAGCAACAGGGACTCCAATTGAAAAACTGTGAAGGCCTGGTGGATATTTCTTTCACCTTCTCAGAGAAAGGAACAGGTGAGGTCCATTGATCAGTCAGTGTTAGGAAATCCCAATTTTTTGACTGGGGGTAAAGTCATCACTAGATGCTGGGCAGCACAGTTAGAGGGCTTTGCATTAAGTGATGTCATGCAAGACAATAAGGTTGTCCTTCCAGTGAGATGTGAGTCTATGCACTTTTTTAAAAGAATACAGCTAGTCAAAATGTTGCAGAAGGTTGGGAAAGACCTGGGGGATTAATTAATTTATCTTTTTACCTGGGAAAACTTTTCTGCACTAAATCTATCGTTTAATTCTCTATCAAAGGTACATAAGGTATTATTAGACTATCTTAGTCCAAAGTCCCCAGTAAAAATATTATACTGGGATGGTGCAGTGGCCCCTCAACAACTAGCTTGGAATGTTATTTGGAAAGGTATCAAATATATACTTATACCCAGGTATAGAATCATGCAGTACTTTATTGTCTCAAATATGTATTTTACCCCTAAGAAATTGTGTGATAAACAGCTGAGACAGACAGACCTATGCTTTAGATGTGGGGCCAAGCCAGGTGACATCCTACATGTTATTTATTTATTTATTTGCTTTTGTTAACCAGGTAAGCACACTAGACAACCAAGTGCCTATTTTCAGGTGTGACCCGGGAGATTACAAGATACATTACAAGGTACATACATGAACATCAGGCAAATACAAGTGGAGGATTACATTATATAGAATTAGCACAACAGGGACTTTACAAGCATCAGATTTCATCAGGCAAATAGTAGTGAAGAGTTAATATAAAGTGACCAGAACACAGAGACATTGTAAGACAACAAATACAGTATTAAACATTGCAGTCAGTAGGAAGAAGTGCAGTGTGAATTCATCGCTCCAGGCAGCAAGTTGTAAGGCTAGCAGTTAGAATAAGGAGGAGTCACAGTTGGGATAGAGTGGGCCCAGTGCGAGAGAAAGGAGTGCACAGTTACAGTGCTCACCCTGTTTTGCCAGTGGGCCTAAATGGTCCATTTTTATATATGCTGTAAGAACAGGAGTATGAGCACAGTTGTGCTCTGCCCAAGTTGTAATGTTTAGGTAGCATCTCAGTTAGTTGGGGCATCTCAGGCTGAGTGGATTTGTCTAGTGCAGAGGCAGGTGGCAGCCATTTTGAGAAAACCCCAGAGGGAGGCTTTAAAGCTCTGGTGCGAGGGAGAGGAGCGAGTGCTAGTTGGAAGAGAGTTCCAAACCCTGTGGAATTGTTGTAAAATACTGTCGCTCTGGGCGGAAATTAAGTGACAAATGGACCCCATGTTAGATTATTCTGAGTTTATATTGCCAGAAGTTTACATTTTAGGTGATATGTCGCATTTAACAGGATCCACACCCAAATATCACTTATCATTGATGACGGCAATAGTTAAATCTTTTATACTGAAACATTAGAAAGATGATCAATGTTATAATTACAAACAATAGATGAGGGATCTTATATGAGCCCTGGGTAGAATAAGGAGATTAATGTGGTTAGAGGGTAAGAAGGGTTTGTTTGATAATAGATGGTCAACTTTGGAGACCATTTATCTATTACAGGTTGACAGTACTGAAACATAGATCTGTCTGTAGGGTTGTGATTTGGAAAAAGAATATTGTGTTGTAGATTTAGATGGTTTAAGTGATCGCTATACAGTGCCTAGTGGCAACAATCAATAAGCTTGTGTCCAGCTTGTGGTTTATATGGAATTACTAGCAGGCTATGGGCTATGCTTTCATGGGGAGATAAATAGGTGGGTCTCTCTCTCTCTCTCTTTCCAGGGGACACAGTGGGGGTTTTCCCTTCAAGTTAATTAGGGTTACAAGTTTCCAACTATAGGGTAATATAAATTTGTAGTTGAAGGACTTTAACTGAAAATACCTCACCCTTGGATTCGAGGGTTTACTTTTTTTTTCTTTTCCTCCCTGTTTTTTTTTTTTTTCTTTTAGTCTTTCTTGGACTTAATTTTCTGAAATTAAGCATTGGTCAGACTGTGCTGAAGTGCAATGGAGGGTCAACCCCATTGCTGTGTGCGTACATAGTTTTATGTGTATATAGGTTACACAACCTGTTTTGGGTTTGTGGATCCTGGAGCAATCCGGGTTAGTGTATGTATGTCTTGTCTTTATAAAAAAAAAAATGGAAATCTAATAAAGAATATTTAAAAAAAATGCCATTTTTTAACACCTCCTTATGAACAGAATAGCTGCAATTTTTCACATCCTTCCTGAAATGTGTTTTCATACCTGTGGCACAGAATGGCATGGTCACTGTAGGAAATCAACTTTCAGGACAGAGTAACAAAATCACAGTGCCACTGTTCAAGGGGAAAGGTTCAAAAATGCCCATGTTGAGAATTTGGTGAAAAAATTCCAAAGAATGATTGTGTTACAGGTGTGTATTGTGCAGTTTATTCACACCACCTTTCGTGATTGAGTAACAAAATAATAGTGCCACTGTTCATGAGGTGGGGTCACAAAAAATCCCATTTTGAAAATTTGGAGTGAAAATACCAACAAACACCCAGGGCATTAGGGTTTCCAACCATAATGCTCTACTCTGTAGAGACTGACAGGCATCATGGGTGTGACTTGGGATCATCGGCCGTAATGCTCAGGTCATTTCACCCCCACCCTGCAGCCAGTGACAGGCATCAAGATGTGCCTTGGGGTCTTCAGCCCCAACGTTCACCCCATTCTCCTATACCACACCCATCTCGGTGTATTTCCTTATGGAATGGGGTGAGTTTAAGGCCCAAAGACCCCAAGGCACTGTGACACCTATCATCATCTGCAGGGTAGGGTGAGGTGAAACGGCATGAGTGTTATGGCGGACGACACAAAGGCACACCCCCAAATGCCTGTCAGTCTCTGCAGAGTGGGGGTGGGGTTGGCATCAGTTCAGTACTTCACTGCCTTTCTTATTATGCATCTCTCTAACTCCTGCACTACCAATGCCAATGCCAGCAAGCCAACATTCGGCATTGACAAATGCTTGTTTTGATTAGGGCTGGAAAACATTAACTTGTCCATTTTCATTTTGTGAGTTTTGCAACTACAAAAAAAAGACTATTTTCTTAAAAATAAATAGGAGCTCAAATTACTATTGTCAAGCAAAATCCCAGCTGCTGCACAAAACTTCTGTTTTCACTTAACATTAGTGACTTATTTTTCATTGGAAAGCAGTGATTTTTGCTAGAAAATTATCAAATTATGCAAACGTTTGTAGATAAAAAAGGATATATTTTTCCAAAACTCAAAATTAAACTTAAAATGCATACATTTTTATGATTTTTGCTTATGAAACATTTGCCCAGCCCTACAATGATGTAGATTTAATACTGAAAAAATATGTATGTTGACCTAATTTTAGCACTGTCCATGTATACCATCACAGAGCACACATTGCACTGTCTGGGCTTTTTAGTTGTTTATATATCCCTTCTGCCCACTTAGGAAATCTGTGCACATTCATTATATTGAAAATGAGTAGCCTCAGCCTGCATGAGAAAACAGGGAGGTTAATCATTCTGGCCATTTAATGAAGATTATTTGCATTTTATTTTTTGAATTTCTTAATGAAATAAATACTTCTGAGAGATGCCAGATTGATAGCTATTCAAATGGAAGACCTGTAACCACATGATTGCTTAGACCGGGTAGTCATGGCACTGGTTTTCCAGCATTACCCTGCTTATGTTCTTTAACCCAGTGGTAGAAGGACTTTTATGTGAGAGGAGAGATCTGATGCCAAGGCCCTTCAAACCTTGGCCTTTCATTAGACATTGCAAACATGGATGTCAGTTAATGCCAAGTTTATTGAATTTTTTGTTGATACTTGCCCACTAGGAACAGGAATGAGTCCATTGCCACATACATAGTCACCAAGCAGCTAACATATGTTTATGGGTTTCAGCCACTACTATAGTAGGTAGCCTAGGCCAAATCTGAACAAGTGACATTGAAGTGAAAGGTTCCATAACACAGTACCAACACACTGAACCACCCAGTCCCCATCCAGGCTATTCTCATAGTTAATAAAGCTATGGAGGGACTGGGGTGCTGATAGCCAAACAGAAACCATGATGCCTGACTAAACCACACTAGATATTTTAAATAATTAGTTTTACTTACTAGTAGAATCAATTACTTATGCATGCGTGCGTGTGGGAGGTGGAGGAGAGATTTGACGAGGAGCAATGTTTGAGTAGGGGAAAACACAAGCCTTATCAGTACTGACTAAATTCATTTGTATCCATTTGCTCTGTTTTGCATTAAAAAGTAATTATTTGAATTCCCATCATTAGCAGCTAATGTCAGGAATTCAAATAATTACTTTTTAATGAAAACTGGAGAGATGTGATAAAGAATTAAGCCACATGAGGCTGATGTGCATGTGCACGGCCCATGCACACTACCATCTGCAGATGGTATTATTAGCTTCATTTAACCATGCATCAACCAAACCCTTGGTACATTTAATCACTGTTCACCAGACATGTTACGAGACATATGGTTTTATTCAGAGGTGCATGCAGCCCATATCATGAGATTGAGATCATGAAGGGCCTTTAGAAAATGACTGCTCACAGTGTGGCTAGGATTCTACACTGCTAGCAAAATCTGAACCCATGTGTAGCTTAAAATGAACTGAAGTCTTGCACCACAGAGTAGTGTCCTTAGCAATGTAGGGCTGGATTCTCAAAACAGTTTGAAGGTGCAAAAAATGCACAAGTCCCCAAAATCTGCACAGTGCTGAAAAAAGGGGCAATTGCGTTGCATGATATACATGAAATGTCTGCAGCTGAGGACAAAATACACTGCAGAAAAACATTCAACTGTGGAAGTTTCTGAGCAAAAAAAGGCATTAAAAAGAATGGCATATCCATTTAAAGGCTATTCTCAGCCACTATTTTTCTGCAACTGCTGAAAAAAATGTTGCACACATACTGCACCACAGAGAGTGAGGCATAACTCACCCTGTGCAACAAGCCGTGTACTAACAATTGGGATACAGTTACAGTGTGTGTTCAGGCACCAAGCAACAGCAAATCTGTGGGCTGTAAAGTAGTGTCAGTTGTTAGAACAAAAATTGCACACATTTCCATTGAAAAGCAACAAACCACAACCATATGACCCAGTGCAGCCCATAAAGGAGCCCCCACAGGTAGTAGAGGCAGAGCTGGTAAAAGCCACAAGTGAGTACTATTAAAGCAGGCAACATAAACACCCCAGGGAGAGACACAGCCAACAGTTACAGAAGGCTACTATGGTGCATTGTCCTGCTGGTACTGGTGGTGCTGCTCTGCTCCCACTTGTGGGACTGGCTGTTGGTCTTGCTGTGAATACTTTCTGCTGCATCTATGGCAAGATTATCAAAGTCTCCTGCTCCAAATAATATGGATCACCTTTAGTTTCAGCTGCTGAGCCTTTTCCACAGCTTCAGTTTTGCACCTGCACATTTTCCTCAGCTGCTGAATTCCATAACTCACACTTACTGTGATTTTCCACAACTGTGGAACTTTTGACTGAGAATATGCCACACTTGCATTTCTGCAGTGTTGCAAGCCATGCTTCCGCAAGTTTGGAATGTTTGGCTCTCTTTGAGACTCCTGACCACAATCTCCCTTTAAAAATGGGTCCTTGGAGTGGCAGTAAATCAGACTAACCTCACAGAATACAGCAGTAAATGAAGGAAATTTTATTACCGCAAAATTCATCACTGACTGGGCCTCCAAAATATTTTCTCCTGGTAGATTTAATCCTGGAGAAGTGTGATTTAAACACCAGGGGCCCGATAACAGCAATGAGAGCAAGGTGCAAAGTATGCCAGTGCATAAAGTTATGCCAAAATCCCTATGACATGCGAGCTGCACCATATTCCAAGAGAATCACCAGATACAATGGAAAATGCAGAATTACACATGACACAAGTTATGCCCGCAAGACATGGTGTAACTCACCATAGTGGCATAGCAGTACACATGTCGTAACTCACAATACTGTCAGCAGTACATACCTCTCAACTGTCCCACAGTACATGACACTGTTCCCTACTGTATGTCCCATCACTTTTCTGTTCCACAGTGTGATGCCTTGTCCCACAGTCTGTGTTTGGCTATTGTGCTACGTGCTACGGTATACGTTGCACCAGGTATGTATTTCACTTACTATTGACCTGTCTGGCCATGCTGCTGCCTATTTCACTGTGTCCTGGGCTTCCCACTGCATGTTTGCTTTGGTGTTCAACTGTTTGCCCATTAGTTCCACATTTGGGGCCTTCTGGCTGGGGGTATGCTGCAGTCTGGCTTTGTGGGGGGAAGTGTTTCTATGTCCTGTGCTCTGGTTAGGACAGCCTTTCCTTGCTCTTACTTACATTGCCATCATCTGGCATGGTTCATTATGCCACCTGTTCTGGAATAGTAGTTCTGTGGTGCTGGTGTATTATGCATGTCATAAACCACATTAAGCAGTGGCGTAGGCATTCTTTGATGTAACTTCGGCGTAAGTTGCGTTTGTCATAGCAGTTGCAGGTTACTGCATAAGCGTTCTTTTGGAATCACGCATGTCACAAATAGCTGGCTTAACTTGTGATTTGCACTATCAGGACTGACATACTGCAGCTATGCCTGGCGTAACTGTCTTGGAATTGGGCCCCAGTACTTTTATCAAGTAAATTCTTTCACTCAGAGCAATATAAGTAAGACAGAAGAAATGATTGGAATTAATTGTAGAAAATTTTAAAGGAGAAAAAGGCACACTGTCTTTGATACTATGTATTGTTACAGGATGTCTACTGTTCCACAGTGACGGAACAACAACGAAAACCATTATAGCGACAGACTTGGCTGTTCACTGTAATGGTCCACTGTTGTTCTGACACTGCTGTCTCTCGGGTGTATGCACCCTTCCCAAAACAACTCTGACTCAGAGCTAATAATCAATAGTGCTGGGACTGTGGGGGGGCTTGCCCCCCACAAAAAAACACTTGATTCTCCTAATGGCACAATGCCAGTTGTCGGCATTGTGCTGTTGCTGTGATGCCAATCAACAGAATTCCTGTTGATGCAGCTTTGTGGAACCATTACAGGAAAACATTACAAAAAGGAGTGAGTCATGATTAGTTTTTACAGAAACAAAAAAGAAATATACATATTTCAAGAATACAATAGTGACAGCAGTCAGCAATGATTCACCATGCTAAATATCATGTAGAAGAGAGTTTACATTCATATTTATATAGCATAATAGCATATGTTATAATTTGGTGTTATTAGGGAGACTTACAATGGGTTATTAATGCGCACAGTTTTATGGGAAGTCAACAAGAGAAAATGAAATGCAATTTACTGAATAGTGGATTGAATGATTTATACTGTGTATTATAGGCCCCAATCCACACTGAGGAAGTAGTATAGTCACATCAAAACCTTGGTGGGACCTCAGGTGATAGCTGTAAACATAGTAAATTAAAGAAATATATATATATATATATATATATATATATATATATATATATATATATAAAATACATATATATATACATCTTTTGACACATTTAGTGAGTGGATTAATTTTTCCAGTGCCCACTCCACAGATTGTGATTAGACCTACTGTACATTTGATCGGAGGGCTCCCTGAAAGAAAGTGTTTAGTTCTTATAGAACCGGAGGCTGAGCTGGATCTCCCATCCCATTGCTGATCACCAGAAATGTTAAAAAATAAAATTTTGTTTCATGCAGAGATACATGAATTACATCATGGGTAGCTCTGTGCAAAGTTAAAAAACTCCACATTCTGTGTAGTGCGGCTCATAATGCTACAATTGGCATAGTGAAAGTCATACAATTGCAAGAATTTTACTACACAAATTGCAGCAAAAATTCACCACAAAGTGTGAATCGTGTCAATTCATGTCGAAAAAGTTGCTGCAACTGTGGTGAATTGGGTAGTGCAGACTTCGCCAATACTACGTGTACTGCCTAGTGACAAAATTCACGACAATTTAGAGGCAAATTAATAATTCACGACACTCCTAATCATGGGTTTGAGCTCATGAAGAGTCTTTGGAAACTGGGTCCTCACAGTATGAGCTGGATACCACTGTTAAAATCAGAACGCATGTATCGTTTAAATGAACTAAAGTTTTGCTCCACCTTATACTGTACAGTAGGGTTCTATGAGATGCAGTTTTCCATTTAAAAAGGGGTAATTGAATCTATTGGTAGGTAGGTGTACGTACAGAAAACAAAGTGCTTCTGCATAATTTTGTCCAGTAGGTGGTTCTGGTTTTTTTTAATTTGGGGTCCCTCTTTCTGTCCCCCAACACCACCACTTTTATTTTTGTGTTTGTTCTGCTTGTACCCCAAGTTCAACCTCCTAACCCAGTTCCTCACCAGAGTTTAATTTAATTGACCTTGCTGCCTGTCCTTTGACTATAAAGGAAACCACAAACCATGATGAAAACCAGAAACTGAATAAGGACCACAGCAAGACTTCTAGTTGTATGAAAGGGATTGGGTAGGTATCCAGTGAGGACAGTGCCTGAATATGAGTGACCATCAAAGCAGCAATTCATAATCATCGCTATTCTCATGGGCTACCCTACAAGGGTATCGACCGTATGCAAAGGCAGCCATAGAGGAGGGCAACTGGAAGGGGTAAATTGTGGGGGAAAGAGAGGGATATGGAAGAGGGCTTGTTAGGCGATAGTGTGCCTGCTGCAACCAAGCTAGCCATATGGTGTGGTGGTGAGGGCGGCTAGCTGCGGCACAGCAGTACTGGGTTTAGGGTTGGGGACTGGGGGGAGAAATGTTGCTACTGGCTGCTGCTGTGTTTTCTTTTCTTGTAGCAATCCAGCATGTCACCCCCTTCCCGACATGCACCCCCTGGAATTGATAATCCTTTAGTGGGTGTGTGTGGGGGAGAAGCCCACCACAAGGGTTGGGTGCAGGAGGGTGCAGCTCCCCTGCATAAACACTTGGATTCCTTGCCGGATGTCTGTTCGCTGGCATGTGTGTACAGCTGATTTGCTTTTCAGAGATATAAACTTGTCATAATAGTGATGGCTGTTTTGCGATCACTATTATGACATGGAACTGACTGGGTAAGTCACCTGTACCTTGTACTAGAAAAATGTAGATTATCACAAATTTTCCTGCCCTGGAACCAAGAAAAAAAACAAGAATAAAACAATGAAAGATAAACTACTCACATCAGAGCTGTGGAGTGCAAAGTGGGCATGTGTGCTGAATACTGAGTAAAGCCACTCACTGTGGGGTTTTAGAAAAATTGCAGTTTTGATGTTCAGCAGTTTTTCCTTGCCTGTAGTTAAAAAATAACAGTGTAGGCAGACGTAGGTTACTGGGTGCATTGGTTTCAAAAATGACAAGTGGGAAATGAGAGAAAGGGGGGCACAGTGATTTTTTTTTTAATATTATTGTTTTTGGTGTGGTCAAGTGTACCAGACCTTCATACAGTGACGTTATGCTCAGATAACATCACTTGTGAAGGTGGTCACTGGCCAATCAGAGAACAAGAATTTTATTGCCACTGTATAATTGCAGTTAATCCCTCTTTTGAAATGAATTAACTCAAGACAGTGTGTTGCATCAACACCATTGCCACTGAACTTTGTTCTGTAGCACATAGTTTGCATAGAACTATAGTAAGCTTAAAATAGGATAGGTAACTAGGGAAAAGAGGGTAGTGTACCTGTGCACCTGACAACTCTAGTTAGTCAGTTTATTGCTGTTAGGTTTAACCATCTGAGGTAAGTATAATGACCCAAGTGGTGGATTTTTGTTGGCTACTGTTGTACAGATCTGTATATTTTGCTCATATCACAGTCAGGTTGTTCAAAGCTGTATTTAGTTTCTGTCACCCAGTCAATGGGTTTATTAAGCAATAAGCCATGAGGGGGTGTGGGTTATCAGGGGATTTACCATGGCTGGCGTGGTTTGCCCATGAGGCACAGTCGAGTGGGTAAATCCTCACCAGCCGTAGTAAACCCCCCAATAACCCACATCCCCCAAGTGGCTTATTGCAATTATACAAGGGATTAAAAGCAAAAGATTAAAAAAAAGGGCAATAAATAGTTTATATTTAAAATGTGTTTTTCTTGGCTCTTAGGAATGGTAACCTTCCTGTGTTAGTTAAATAGTCCATTATTGCAATCTAAAATGGGTGTCATCCATTAGTAATCTCACAACAGAGAGAGACACAGAGAGAGATATATTTCATTTTTAAGTCTGCAGTCTTTTTTTTGTTTTAGGTTATGAGTGAATGTAGCACAATGTGAAGGTTTATAAAGCTTTGTAGATGATTGCAAAAGAGGAAGCTGTAATGGAGAGCAAGGGAGAGGCCAGGTGGGTGTAGGTTAGAGGGCGAGAGAGAGACTGTGAAGTTTCATTTTTGTTCATTGAGGGAGAGAGAGAGAAAGAGCAGTGCTAAAATTAAATGTTATTTGCTGCTCACGTAGAGAAAGAGAGGAGGCAAGGTTTCAGGTCTTTTTTTTTTACAGTTTGTGTGTCTCAGATTTCGGAATATGTTGCTTGCAGGTGTCAGGTTGCAATACACAGACAGCGTGATGTGTTCAGAACTGCGACTGGGCAGAGTAGGGCGTCAGAGATCGTGTTTTTTTGTTGAGTTTCTGGGTATGCAGCGAAAATGGTGTTATGGGGAATTTATTAGAGGGATATTTTCTGGCTGTTTCATTTTTTTTATGAATTATGGGATAACACAGGTTGCACGGGTAGAGGGCTAATTAGTACACCAATGTTTATAGAGGAAATGAAGATGGCAGCTCGGAATGATTTTTTTAATTTTTTTTTTGTTGTTATTGAGATGCCGCTGGCTGGCACCTTTTGCAGTGATTATCAGTAGATAATCAATGGAGGTAAGGTGCCAGTCTGCCTATTAGATTGGTCAGTGTCCAAGGTCCATTGTATAATTAATACTAATCCATTTGGCTGAGTGACAGAACCAGTAGCATTAGTATGAAAGGGTTAATCAAGTATTTTCCTGGTTTGTGAATAGTTTCAGCAAGTAAACACTTTCAATGTTCACGTTTTGTTTTCTTAGTTTAGCATTTTTATTTTCTGTGATAAATTCTCCATAAATACAAATGGAGATTGTCACCACTGGAAGGTAAAGATTAAACAATGCTGAAAACTAATAAATATTAAACAAAAGGAGTGAGGAATTTAAAGCATATGGGTGAGCATCACTGGCATAGATAGAATAAAAGTGATAGTAGGAATCAGTTATAGATCAACTAATAGTGACGACATAACAAATAGAAACTTGCTGGAAAAAACTGCGATAGCTATTGATATAGGGGATGTGATAAAAAAGGGGGGATTTCAATTGACCAGGCATAAATCGGAAGAAATTACAGATATCAAATGCAAATCATCCCCTTGGTACAATTACGAACCATGATCTGAGCCAGATTGTAAAAGACCCCACCAAAGAAATTAATATTCTTGACTTAGGGCTACCCAAAATAACAAAGGAAATTAACAAAACAAAAAATGAGAACACCTGAGTAAGAATGACAATAGAATGGCACAATTTAATATGTTCGGGAATCATAACAAAAAGTGGAGTAACCAAAGCTAGAAATTATTATAAAGCTAACTTACACTCCATTAAAAATGAATGTAAAAGTGGGACTGGGTAATGGTCTTGCAGCATGTGATACTGAGCAATACTAGCAAAAAGCTTAAAGGGTACATAAACAAGCAGTTTTTTTTTTAAAACTGCAAACTCCAAAATCTGACTTCATTGTGAGGTAAAGTAAAGGCTGCTGTTTACATTTATGTTAAAACTGCATTTATGTAAATAAAATAAATGCAGTTTCATAGCTTTTGAAAAATATAAACATCAGCCGTTCACTTTCAAAAAACAGCCTTGCTTGCACCCTAAAATGTCTGCCAAGAGTGTTAAGTACTCAGTCATGATGACATTATTAGAGCCAGAGGCAGAGACCCACATGGCTCCCTACAATGCAAACTAGTACTTCTTTTCCCCTTTTTTTAAATTGTTTCGCCAGAATGATCAACACCATGTGTTGATACTTCGATTATTTTGATCAATACACATGTTAGGCTATGGTTTTGTTCATTTTGTTTACTTTAACTTGCTGACAATGTTTTGCAATCCAGCTGACTTTCTCTTTGGCCAACAGCAGTACAGTACAACACTTCAAATATCTGATGATCCAGTGGTTATGTGATGCCCTGAAATTTGTAGTGAAGTACTGGTCTGGTCCAATTCCAAAGCTCATGCTTTCTTGGTAATCCACAAATAAGCTTTTATTTTAGTCTTTTTCCACGTGAACCCCCCTGCACCTTGCCTGCCTTCTGTTGAACACCCCACCATCC
This sequence comes from Neoceratodus forsteri, assembly GCA_016271365.2. Lineage (NCBI taxonomy): Eukaryota > Metazoa > Chordata > Ceratodontiformes > Ceratodontidae > Neoceratodus > Neoceratodus forsteri. The sequence goes on from CM028132.1 coordinate 1,323,799,580, forward strand.
ATATTCTGTCCTTAGTACTGCCTGGGGCCACATATGAACTTGCAGTTTCATGAAGAGAATAATCACACCTCAGATTGTAATCTTGCACTTCAGACAGTTATGCACACCTATACCGATACACTTTATCAGCTGGCACTGTTTAAAAAATACCTCCCAAATCATTCTCCAGTCCACTTTCTTAGTGTTTGACTTCTGCTCCCACAGTAAACATTGTGTGGATCACCACCGTTCTGCACAGTGAAGGCAGTATGTACAGTCCCCCTGTTGTGTTTTTTCCCCACCTCATTAACCAACGACTAGTTCTTCCTGGAGGGCCAAGCAATAATCATCAGGACACACCAGAAAAACTGTTGCTTATACCCTCATAAGGGCTGCACATAATAAGGATAATATTATTATCGGGAGAGGCATACTAATGCCTTGAGCAAATCTACCCGACTTCCAGTGTCGGTCTGCTCCTTTACCTGTGATCTGCAAAACCCCACAGGACAGTTCCCAGCAATTCTTCTCCAGTACTTTTCTGTGCCCTACTCCATAATGCAAGTTGGCTGGCTACCACCCTTCCAAATCTTGTATGAGCTATGCACAACACCCTCGATACTGTCCTAACAAATGTCAACACCCCCCCACCCACCAGATTGAAATCTCCCTACACTCAATTCAAGTAACAGTTTAGGTGCAGCCCTGCCACTCTGAGTATTTGTTGTCTCCGGCTGCTCTCATCCACAGTCAGGTAGTAATCACTGTGCTGGCAGCCCCACATCTCAGATCTCACAATGATCTGCTCAACCTCCCTCTTCCTGTCTTCCCCTAACCTGAACATAGCTGTACCCTGCCAGAATGGCTTTTTCAGCCCTTTCAGACATTCATTCTTCTCTACTCATTTCTACTAAAAAACTGGTAGCATTTTATTTCTTCTGCATCATGAATGTGGTTAGCACAGTCTCCCATGTTATTTTTACATATTAATAATAAACGTGATCTTCTGGTAAGCTAGGCTATTAGCAGCAGGGCACAAGGGGTAAAATAGGCCTTCTTACCCATATAAGATCTAAGCCACTTATGATTAGGCACTATTAAATGAAGTGCATAATGATGCACATACCAGTCATTTAATAGTGCCTAAACAAAGGTAGCCTAGATCTTTTAAGAATAGGAAAGCCCATTATTCCCTTTATTCCCTGTTGCTTTCAGCCTGACTTACTGGAAAGATTTGTTTATTTTTGATATATCAAAAAACCCAGGGACTGTACAACCTGCATTCATAATGCAGAAGGAAATGAGCTCACCAGTTTTTGGTGTGGAGAGAAGGAGTGAAGAATGAATACCAGAGGGGGACTGAGAAGGCCACTCCTGCAAGGTACTACTATATTCAGGGAAGGGGGAAGATAGAAAGGGAGAAATATGAGCAGATCACTGTGAGATATAAGATGTGAGGCTGTCAGCATCATGATCACTACCTGACCCTATTGTCCTGGCCAACATTCCCCTTCCCATAAAACAAGTTCATGTAGCTGTCCAAGGCTGTGAGTGGGTATCAATGTGTGAAATGGCTGCCACTACACGTTCAGTCACTTCACTACCAGTCTAGCATTGCTTGTAAAACACTTCGGGATACAATGTGTATAAAAACACTATATAAAGACTGATTCTTATTATTATTATTTCCCATGGAAAAAGAAGACAAGGCAAGCATATTTTTGATTTCCAAGAAAGTATGAACGCTGGCATTGGACTACACAAGAACTTTGCTACAGACAAGTGGTGGATCTGGAGTGATGAAGGGTGCTGCTGCACCCTCCCCCCATTGTAACTTACTTGCTTTCTGCTGCTGCATTTCACTTTATTGAATAAGTCTGATTGTGGCAGGGTGCCCCCTGTAATGAGTAGGGACTCTGACATTTCTAACCCCCTCATTTAGATCTGGAACATATTGATAGGCTTGGGGAACAAGGGGCACGAGAGTGCATGCACAGCAGAAAAAAATGCTGTCATGTTAATAGTAAAGGCAATAAAATAAAGGAATAGTTTTAAAACAGGAGGGTGCTTACTCCTGGAGCTCTCTCTCTCTGTCTCTTGGTTCTGCTGCAGCATTTGGAGGGGAACGGGTGGCTGGCAGGATGCCAGGAATTAGGTCAGCTGCCCCAGAGTGTAGGAAATAAGATAAAATGTAAAGCGTGCCACAATAAATGTGCAAGGTGCACAATGCGGCACCTCTTTGCTGTACGGAGCAGGAAGAGCTCCATTACTGCTTCTAGATTAATCGCATGCTGCGGTGTAAATAACTAAAGGAAAATAGAAGACAGAAAAGTGGTTGTAGAGCAAAGGCATGGTCCTCAGATTCCCAAACCACTGTGCAGGGCAGTAAGTTGATAAGGAGGGTTCAATATCTGCAGAAGAGCAAAATAAAATGAATACAGATAGTAAGTGGCTGTCAGCCCTGTAAGCCAAGAGGGCTCAATGAAAATGAAAGTTGATTGGCTGCACTTTCAGCCATCGCTCCAGCTTTAGACCATACAGATCACTTGTGGGTGCATAATACTTTTATTGTTTTAAAAAAATGCCTCTTTTTCTGATGGCAATGCCCTGCAAGTTCTAAAGGTCTAGCTGTGAATGTATATATATATATATATATATATATATATATATATATATATAGAGAGAGAGAGAGAGAGAGAGAGAGAGAGAGAGCTTTTAGTTGAATGGAGGTAGCGCATTGGTTCCTTGCTCACTCGCTCGCTCTCCCTCCGAGATGAAACTGGAGGACAGGGGAAAGAGATGAAGGTGCTTGGATTTGCAGTTTGCAGTGTGAACTTAACATTTGTTGGAGGGGCACCTTGCCCTTCTGAAACTCAGGGGGAGCTTTGAAATGAGGAAGGAACATGTTTGCTCTGCTCGCTGTCTCTTTCAGTGGGCTGCATCGGTGCACTTTCCCATTCAGCTTCCCAGTGCTAAAAATAGCACTCAATGCTTTGAAAAACAAGCGCTTTCCAAACTTCATGAATTAATGTAAAAAAAAGAAATGCATAAATGTAAGAAGTGGTAAATGGTTTGGAGAAAGAGAAATAGTAATGTTCTAAAAGGCTAAATTGAAAGGTGAGCCAATAGGCTGAAATGTCAATTGTTGGGAAGACTAAAAAGGGGCATAAGTCAGTTAAGTAAAAACAGAAAAGCAAGGGAATTTCAAAAGAAGCAAAGCCTAAGCAGCAGATAGAAACATAGAAACATAGACTTTAACAGCAGATAATGACCGCTTGGCCCACCTAGTCTGCCCAGATATACACATGATGCTTACATTTTTGTTTTACTAAAATACTTTATGTGAATGAAAGAGAACGCAAGCTTAGACAGTCTGACCTGTGCTGTAGAAAGACACCTGTGAAATGAATCTGTTTCTATAGGGAAGTAACAGCCCCTAGTGGCCTATATTTATACAAACCCTAGCTTCATTGATTATTGATAGAGGGAGGAGTGTGAATCAATTCAAGCTAATTATGTAAGAAAGAGCATTTTTCTGACTAGGATTGTGTATAAGAATGCTATAAGTACATTAGAATGTTTGCTTCCATTAACCTGGCTTAGAAACAACCTTTTGATGTCATATATGTATGGGTTGTGAGCCATAGAACCTTTGAAAGTATTAAGTACAACTTAATTTGATGTCACATGACAGTGATGTCATTAGTAAAGGCATATAAAAGCCTTACGCTAATGATAGAAAGATAGGTAAGGTGTCAGTCTGGAGCTGGCTATATGAGGTATAAGACCTTAAGATGAGAAAGCATGTGTCTACACCCTAGAAAGCACTGAATGTTGCTGAACTAATTATAATTTTCTTATTTTCTGTTACGGATGATGATCATTTTATGCCGAATATAAGAAAATGATAAATGCCAACCTGGCATTTTTTATGCATGAATAAAGTTGTCTGCCTGTAATCAGTATCCTGAACAATGACCCTGCTACACTGATTTATTGATTGTACATGTTTACATACAAAACTATGGATTACAATCGTAGGTTCTGTCAAAAATGTACTAAAAAAGAATAATAGCAGACAATATAAAGGTTTAATAAAATGTTAAAATGTGCATATCAAGTATGCACAGCACTCTAGCACCCCCATTGTAACACCCTGGATCTGCCATAACCACTAGACCACCAGGTTATTTAAGACTTGTAGTGCACTGTGGTTTTCAAAAGAGAAAGTTGGTTGGATTAAAACACTATTTCAGCATGTTACAGTAAACAAAATGAATAGAACCATAGCCTAACATGAGTACTGATCAAAATAATGCACATGGTTTTGACCATTTTGATGAAACAATTCTAAAGAGAGGAAAAAAAGAACTAGTTAGCACAATAGAAAGCCATATGGCTCTCTGTATCTGGCTCCAATTATGTCATCACTTAACATACTTAGTGGCCATTTTAGGAAGCAGGTAAGGCAGTTTTTTTGAAATTGGAAAGCTGGTTTTACATTTTTCAAATGCTTTGGAACCGCGTTTAGGTAAATTATATAAATGTAGTTTTAGCATTAATGTATGCAGCAGCTTTTCCTTTAGCCTCCTATGAAGTCAGATTTTTTAATAGTTTGTTGTCAAAATGTTGTTTAGGTATCTTTTAAGGGCATAGTCTTCCATCTAGAAAGCAAACATTTAACAGTGAAGGTGCTCTCTAACAAGAGACATAAAAAACAGTCTGACTTACCAAGAAGGTCCAGAAATTCATAGCAAAGAAAAGGAGATTTTATATTTAAAAAAGAGGGAGACGGACACCATCCTGAACTCATTGTTTTGTTCTGTATTTTATAAAATTGGTCACCTAAAGGGAAATAGTTCAATGCCCCAGCCTGATAACCAAATGTCGTGTAAAGAAACACTTTGTACTGTATTTAGATTCAAACCAGGGAGAAATTAAATGAGCTAGAAATGAATAAATCAGCAGGACCAGACCTACTTCACTCATGACTGTTTTAAGAGATGATAGATAGGATTGCTAGAAGACTGACATAAGTATTGAAGAGATAACATAGAAACATGGAAGCTGATGGCAGAAGGAGACTGCTAGGTCCATCTAGTCTGCCCATTTGATAATTCAAACATTGACAGAGATGTTGGTGCAATGTCTGGCAACTTTGCACTTTGTCAGGTTTTATGAAGTTCCTTACTTCCTTGCCAAATTTGAATAGCAAATTTCCCAGTTTAAGAAAGAAAAATATTGAATTTCACAACTCTATTTACTTGTATCAACCATCTCCCACCACCCCGGACTGTTCATATAATTTCCAACCATCCCATCTCCCAGCTGCATCAAAATAATTCTCCTACCTCCCCCCAGTCCCGCTCCTGGCAAAGTAAGTCTCAAAACTATGTGCTGCTGCCTGCTGTAAATATATATATATATATATATATTCCCTTGCCTCCTCCAGTGAGCTGAACTCCACACCTCCACTTCTCCCTACATTACCTGACTACAAGGACAAGTTTCCCAGCCCTCACACAACCCCCCCAACCCCCAATTTCCTTCCCCAAAGCACCCCATAAAAGTGGTGTTTCACTTGTTAGAACAGAAAACTGCCTCATGTTGCAGAGATGTCCTCTTTGTTCACTGTTAAGTACCAGAATGAATGAATGAATAAATGATGTCTTCAACCATAGTAAAACCTGATCATGTGAGGCATGTTTTGACACAGTTCAGTTTATTGTCAATATATTTTTGTAAAATGAAAAACTACTGGAGAGAAAATAGTTGAGTACATTGCATTAAAGAATTGACAAAGAGCCCTACTGCACAACCACTGAGGCAACAGTTACCCCAAAGGGCATTGGCCCGGAAGCCAAGTTTCAAAAAAATACAAAATCACACATACCCCCATACCCCCATAATGCAAAGCATCAAGGGCTGTATATGCAAATCGCCACAAAATATTATGCTGGTTCAATTTTAAGCAGAACTGCATGATGCCAAAAGGCCTTTCACACAGTATGCAAAGGGTGCCAATAAAAGACACAGACATGTGTTTCATCCTACCATGACTCATCAGTGTGCCTCTTCTGTGTAACACACCACTGTAATGAACCAGATACCCTAAGTTGGCCTAGATGGGTTGGGTTGTGGTGAGCCCAATAAAAACAAAAAATAAGTTAAAAGACAAAGGGCCAGATATTCAAAACTTTGAGCTGGGTGCAAACCAGTTGCGCATGGCTAGCCCCAAGTTAGCACTGGTCCACTATATTCAAAAGGTTGAATAATGCACGCAAACTGTATTAGAGCCAGGCAAAATTATAATGTATACAAGAGACAAACAAAGGGGGCATGTACATGAATACAGGCGCAATGCAATATTCAGCAAATAACGTCAAGCTAAGTGTTTTAGCGTGACTTAGAACAACACATTGCATGGTGCAAATTACAGCCCAGGAAAAAGTAGTCTTAATTCTGGGAAAATCTGCATGACTTTGTGGCTTTGCACGACTTTTGCGTGGCTTTGCGCAACCCTAACCAGTAAGTATGACACATAGAAATAAGCCAGACAGAGAAGAAACCTGCTGCACATGGATGGCATTCCCTATGATGCCATCATCTGCCACCCATCCCAGCTATGCCAGGCAGTAAGTGGTGACTCAGCTCCCAGTAGACACTATGGCAGTGCGGTCATACAGCACACACCTGCAGACCACCCTTCGCTGGACACCAACAGACACCAGCACACACATGTAGCACTGTGGACATGGAGGGTGTTGAAGGGAGGGTGTACAAGTGACCAGGCTGTGCCACAGACTGGGTGCAGCCACAAGGCTGGGACAAGCCACGCAGTGCAAATGAGACAGTTTTGGGAACACTCCAACATCAGTGTGCCTGTCTGATGGTATGTGCCCTCCCAGCCACATACTGCACATCTGTACAGACACCACAGCACACACAGCCAGCTGTGCATATGTCACTGTGAGCATCCCATGTCAGTGGTGCAGCATCTGTGAGTTGCACAACAGCATAATAGTAATGTCCATTGTCAGTAAACACCTGCAAGTTGGGCTTGTCATTGTATACAGTGCAATAGTCATCACTGCCCTACACATCATAGGCAGTGCTGTGCCCCTTGCACTACTGGTCCCCTTGCTACTGTAGTGTCTGCTGTGCACTGTAGCATGAACTGCAGTTTGACAATTGCATGCAGCACCACCACCTGTTCATGTGCTATGTAGTCCCCAAGGGCACAATAGTCTACACTGTACTGTATATATGTAGCCTGCAGCTACCACCATGCACTGCCAGACTGACCTACAGGTGGAGCTGTGGGCAAACCCAGCCAGCCCCTGTACTTCCAGACTGACCTACAGGTAGAGTTGTGGGCAGACCCAGCCAGCCCCTATACTTCCAGACTGACCTGCAGGTGTAGCTGTGGGACCCTGAAATAGCGCTGGGCAAACTGCATGCAGTCAGGTCATAATGAGATGCTAATCTGGATGATTGCCAACAGACTACCTAAGTAAGATCATTTGCATGTCACTTTTGAATATAGCAAAGTTTTGCCCACAGCAAGTGTAACTGTACCTGGCAAACGGCTTAGCTCTGCATGAAACCTGCACAATGTGTTTACACCATGCAAACATTTCAAAAACATTGTACCTTTCTGCACAATGTAATATCACATGCACTGATACTTGCAGCTTTACTGACTCCAGTCCTTTGCTAGCACACACATTGCTCACATAGTTCACCTCTACCTTCCTTCACGTCACTGTGAACTGGGATGCTGTTGTAGTTTGCACTTCCTGGTTGCTATATTCAGAGCTGTCTTATTCCTGGGATATTTTTTGCACTGCACTGCCAGCCCAGTTTGCACGGCTTCCTTAGTATGCTATATTCAGCAGGTTTAGCACGGGGCTATCCCTTTTGAATATAGCGGACTATTGGTTCCAGGCTAATTTAGCATACTAGGCAGAGTTAATTTAGCCCCGGGGAAAAGTTTTGAATATCTGGCCCTAAGAACTGTAGTGCACAAGCACCTAGGCAAGGGTTATCCCCAAAGGGCATTTGCTGGGAAGCCAAGCTTCAAAGAAATACAAAATCACACATACCCCCATAATGTAAAGCATCATGGGCTGTATATGCAAATCACCACAAAATATTATGCTGGTTCAACTTTAAGCAGAACTGCGTGATGCCCAAAGGCCTCTCACACAGTATGCAAACAGTGCCAACAGAAGACACATACATGTGTTTTGTCCTACCAGGACTCATCGGTGTGCCTCATCTGTATGACAACCCAGTGGAATGAACCAGGTACCCTATGTTGGCCTGTCTGAGTTGGATTGCGGTGAGCCTGATAAAAGCAAAAAAATAAGTTAAAAGCCAAAGAACCTTAGAGCGCAAGCACTGAGGCAAGGGTTTCGCCAAAGGGCATAATGGTCCTATTATGGAAACAAATAAATTTATTTTCAATTACTGATTTTATTACACTGTATCTCCAAACCACAGTCTCTCACACACACACACACACACACACACACACGCATGTACGCACATGCGCACACACCATAAGTGTCAAAGGTATGCAAGTCCTTATATGTGGGGATGAGAGGTTAGCTGACAAAGGCTTCACCAAACATGTGTCACTTTTTATACAGATTTTTACATGTTATTCTGTTATAAGGGTAATAGTATGATTTAAAGGGGATGTAAGTGTAAAAGGTCATAATAAGTTAAAAGCCCATGAACAGCACATTCAGATGCAGTATTGGGCTTAACTGTAGGGGTCAACAGTCCAGATGTAACATTTTCTAAATATGTCCTAAATTAAATAAAGCCATCATGTATTTCAAGGAACCCTGAGGCAAAAGGTGATGTCTCCGCCTTTATAACAATAAGTGCCACATATCCAACAGTGATATTTTCTATCGCAATGTTCCATGAAATGGCTACTGCCTTGATTTACAATTTGAAAAATGTAGACAGTGTTTTCTCTGATCTGCTGACATCAAAATGCATGCCTGCATTGTCCAATACCTTCAATGAAAGATCTTTTTATGGGCTTCCACTGCCTTTCAGACTGTGAGTGACCCTGCACACCTACATCCCAGTTAGGGCAAGAAGCAGAAGCAGATGAATTCTAAGACAGAAATGGCATATTTTCATACAAGTGTCCTGGGTGCCTGCAGCTTGACTGAAGACTAGAGATGGCTGCCTGAATAAGGGTGAAATAAGTGGGCCACAGCCAGCTTTGGTTTAGGCTCATGTTGGGGCCTAAATATTCAGTTTGGCTTTGCCAAATTGGCTTAACTACTTTGGCTCTCATTGCAAGGCAAGGCAAATTTTATTTTGTTTGGTGCAGTTTCGGATGGCTCAAGGTGCCTTACAATAATAAAACAGATTAAAACAGCATACAAAGACTTAAATATGAAATGTACGAACAGTTAGAGGATTCCAATAAATTAATCTGTGTGGGCTTGTGCAAATAAATAGGTCTTTGACTGATTCTTGAAGGGCCCCACACTACAGGCAGATGATACAGCCTCTGGAAGGGAGTTCCAGCGATATAGAAACATAGAATTTGATGGCAGATAAGAACCACTTGGCCCATCCAGTATGTTCATTAGCACTGCACAGAATTTTCAAATTCTGGTGGAATGATGTTTTGTGGAATCAATTTTGACAGAAACAGAATGGTGGCAGGCACTTCTCAGGAGGACCACATCACTCTGGTTTGTGTGAAGTGCACTGGTACATCAAGTCTCCAGATAACCCTAAGTAAACAGCATTGCAATAATCCAATATGGAGGTGTTAAAGGAGTAGACTGTCACCTTCAAGCCAGTTGGTACTAAATGTTTCATCCAGGTCATATTTTGAAGATAGTAAAAAACATTATTTTCTTCTCCCATTAGTCCAGTCAGATCCTCCCCATGGACCGTTGCTCCACTTCCACCCACTAACAGAACCAAGCTTGAAGCCCCCACCCCAACCCTCATTCACATCAACATTCACTCACTCACTAAAAAACATTAATAAATTACCAGTCACGCAACACCCCACATTCTGACTACATAAAACATGAAATAAAACAATAAAACAACCAAGAACAAGGGGTGCAAAATATAAAACCTCTGCTCTATTTAATTGAGATACAGTGAAGCCCGCTTAAGTGCACACCCTCGGGATATTTTAAAAGTGTGCACTTAACCGGGCTGTGCATTTAAGCGATCAATTAAAAAAAACATGTTCAGCAATAGCCAGAGACTGCACATAGCTTTCAAAAATTAAATAAAATGCAGAAGTCCTGCCTTTTTTTTTACTAAAAACAAACTTCCTTACTCACTAGTGCCACAGCAGCGGAATCGGCTCCTTGTCTGGCACTTTCTCCTCCTCGTCATCCTGTGCCTGCAACCCCCGAATGTCCCTACAGCTATTCTATTCTGTTACAGTGCCTTCTGTCTGAAGGCCAGTGTCAATGTCTGCATACTCCATGGAATCATGGAGACTCAGTCCAGCAGGCAGATCCAGCACTGTCTCCACAGCACTCTCCTCTTCCACAATGGTGGCGGTGCCACAGTGTCACTTTTTTCTGTGTGCTTTCTCCCCACTCTCCCACTCAGACAGCAAATACTCCTGTTTTGAAAAAATATGGGAAACTGTAGAAAAATCAATGCCATACTCTTTCGCAAGGTCTGTTCTTTTAACATTGGGCTCAGTCTCTGAATTAGCGAAACCTTATGCCCAGTGTACGGGTGTTCTTTTTAATCTTATCCATTCTGATGTCTCTCTAGCAAAAGTTCTGCAGTGTTCTCAGGATCAGTTCTACAGTGTTACTGAGGATTAGAGCTGTACCTGTAGTTAAATGCCAGCTAAAGTGTCAGCTAAGGTTAGTTCAATTAAGTAAATCATGGCAATTGTTTTTCCTGTGATGTTACTGTGAACCAGCATTAAAGGTGGCACAGATAGATGAAGACAAAGAACCTCTGTGCGCAAACACTGAGGCAAGGGTTACCCCAAAGGGCATTTGGCTGGGAAGCCAAGTTTTAAGAAAATACACAATCACACATACCCCCACAATGCAAAGCATCATGGGCTGCATATGCAAATCACCACAGAATGTTATGCTAGTCCAACTTTAAGCAGAATTGCATGGTGCCGATGTGCACTTAGGAAGTATTTATACCCAATTTTAACTAGGTTTTCAGACAAAAAGATGTGCATTTAACTGATATGCACATTTATCCGCAGTGCATTTAACTGTTATATGTAACACTGAGTCAACAGGAAAAAAATCGGGATGTTGAAAAAACGTGCACTTAAGCTGGATATGCACTTATCCAATGTGCATTTAAGTGGGCTTCACTGTATTATCATAAATTACAATCCAAGTCTGAAAAGATCAGTTGAAACACAAGGATCCTACTCACTGCCACCAAAGGGGCACCATTGAAAATCCTGCAGGAATCAATTGATTATTCGTAGAGCCTGGAGAACACAGGGTTTAAGAACTAGAGTTATTCAGCAATGAAATGGCAGGGACCTCAAGCCAGATTTACACCGCACTCTCCCACACCACAGCCCATACAAAAACCTTAAGTCAGTAAATACCCAAATGTTTCCCTTTTCAATAGTGAATAGCTAACTAAAAAGTAGAGCATTAAGCTTGACCATTGGTTGAGGGATTTTACACAGCTAATGTATAATCCTTGCTATCTAGGCATTGGTAGAGAAATTATATTTGTACTTCTGCATTTGTTAAGAAACTAGACGTTGCTAAATGGCATTTTACTGATTGACTGAGTTTTTCAAGTAAACGTACTCCAGTTTATGAGTCGGTTGTTTTTTTGACTTAGAAAATATCTCAGTTGTTGATTACTTGTGATTCAAAACAGAACATTTCTCAGTTACTAATTACTTGAGATTTTAACTTAGATTAGTTTTTTGCTCTTTCTATTCATCATACAAGATACATAGTTTGCAGGGAAAGCAATTTAAGGATCTACTGTAGTATGCTTGGAGAGCAGAAATATCCATATAGTTTGCTTTTTGTGCATCTCTCAGAACCATATACAATATGTACACTCTCAAGCCTCATTTCCAGAGCAAGGTATCATGGGCATGTAATTCCTTGTCAAGCTGGCAAGGCTTTACCAGAACAGACATCATCATTTAAACAGGCTTATATGTCTGATCCTCAGTGTATTTTTAATCATACTCTCAACTAAGTACCATGTCAGAACTCCAGTGCACACACACCCAGTCCACTGGGTCCCTTCCTACACCCAAGTCCAGTGCACTGGGTCCAGTGCACTCAACTCCAGTCCACTGAGTTCCCCATCTTCATATTAGCCCAGCCCAATGGGTCTCCCCCTACACCCAAGCCCAGCCCACTGAAATGCCTTCCTGCACCCATGCCCAGTCCACTACCCCCCTTCCTTCACCCAAGCCCAACCCACTTGGTCCCTTTCTACACACAAGCCCAACCCACTGAGTCCCCTTTTGCATATAAGCTCAGTCCTATGGGTTCCCTCATGCACTCAGTCACAGTCCTCTGGGTCTCCCTCCTCTATATGAGACCCACTTAATGGGTCCCTTCCCATACACAACTCCAGCTTACTGGTCCCCATGCTGTACACAAGCCCAGTTTACTAGTTTTCTTCCTGCACCCAAGTCCAACTTAGTGGTTCCCCTCTTACTCCCAGATCCAGACCACTGGGTCCTCTCCTCAGCACAAATCCCGCCCACTAGGTCAACTTTCGCAGACAAGCTCAGTCCACTAGCTCACCTCCGTTAACCCAAGTCAAGCCCTCTTGATCCCCTCTATTCAAGCCCAGCCTAATGGGCTCCCGCTCCTGCACACAAGCCCAGCCCGCTAGGTCCCTTCCTGTATATAAGGGCATCCCTCTAGGTCCCATCCTACACCCAAGCTCAGTCCATTGGGTTTCCTCATGGACACAAGCAGAGTCAAAAAAATGTCACTTCTACACCCAAGACAGTCAGCTAGGTCCCCATCCAGTAACCAAGCCCAACTCACTGGGTCCACTCAGTATACAACACCAGCCCATTGGTTTCCCTCCTGCATCTGAGCCAAGCCCACTGGGTTTCCTCTTGTACACAAACCCAGTCCCACTGGCTCTCCCTCCTGCACCCAAGCCCAGCCAGCTAGGTCTCCACCTACATCTAATCCCAGCCAGCTAGGTCCCCCTCCTGCAACCAAGTCCAACCCTTTGTGACCCTCTCCTATAGTTCTAGCTCTCAGGGTCTCCTCCTGCACCCAAGCCCAACTCACTGTGTCCCTTCCTGCACACAAGCCCAGTTTTCTGATTCCCTACCTGCAACTAAGCCCTGCCTGCTTGGACCCCCTTCTGCACCCAAGCCCAGCTTGCTGGGTCCTCCTCTTGCACACAAGCCCAGCCCATTGGGTTTCTCCAGCTGTCATGCCCAATCCTCTGGGTCAACTTCCTGCACACAGCCCAGCCCACTTGCTCCCCCTTCTGTACCCTAGCCCATCCAGGTGGGTTCTCCTCTGTACCTGAGCTCTGCCTAATGTGTTTCCCCTTACATCCAGACCCAGCCCAGTGGGTGCCCCTTGGTATCCAAGCCCCTCTTCTTTTATCCAAGCACAGCCCAGTTGCTGTTCCCTAAAATAAAGCCCAGTGGTTAGTCCCTGCACACATACCTGTGGGTCACATGATCAGCTAAATTAACTATGAGCAGGCACACAAGTGCATTCATTCAAAAGTAAGCAGCCAGCTATAGAGAAATATGGGTTGTGTCAGTTGTCTTCTTCTTCTTCTACTTTCTAGTCTCCACTTGCCAGCTTTTGAGTGCTGGGAGGGGATTGAGGATGGGAGGAGGGTGCTGCCATGGTGGAGGTGTCGGAGTCATATCTGATTCACTGCAAACAAAATGCTGAAAGATTGCAGCCAGCCATGGAGGTGGGTGAGTTGTGCCAGCAGCCCATCATGGAAGATGTTTTAAATATAGCCAAGTTAATGGCAATTATGGGTGCTGGGGAGTGGAGGGGGTATATCAAACAGAGGGTGGGGGACAGGTGTTGTATATCTTACAGGACATAGGGTAGGGGTTGTTTCTTTTTTTTTGTTATTAATATTGTATTTCCCAAATACTTTAGGCAGAAATAGTACACTATTCAAGGTATTCAGAAAACACTCTTTGTCACTCACAGCCCACTAGTTGCCTGTCTTTTTTTTGTTGTTGTTTGTTTGTTTGTGTTTTGTTAATGATTAGAGCCCTTTAAGGATATGGCAGTCCATGGAGTACATTATTTCTTGTCTCAATGTGCCTTTCCTAGTAACCAACAGAAAGAAAGAAAAAAGAGAGAGAGAAAGAAGGAAGGAAGAAAAGAAAGAAAGAAAGAAAGAAAGAAAGAAAGAAAGAAAGAAAGAAAGAAAGAAAGAAAGAAAGAAAGAAAGAAAACTATTTGTATATCTTTGTGGGTGCTTGCAGAGAAGAGTTTACTACAGTGAGTTATATGCATGCCTGTGGCTGTTACTTTAATTTCTGCAGGATTTTAGGCACTGACTACAAATATGCTCTGTTTCTTTAAAACAATCTTAGCTACAACTCCCAGGATGCACCAGGTGCTTCCTGACTCCAGCCTAACCAGACTGCCTTGCTGCTATGTTTTTGAATCTGGTAACAGTTTTTTTTCATATTCAGACTGGATAGATTATAAGTTTTCCTTTGGTTTATATATGTCTCTGCTGGGTAAGAAGTTTAACTTATATTATACTTGGTGTCAGCATGGCTCAGTTGGTAACTCATCCGCCTCTGGACCAGAAGGTCGTGGGTTCTCGTCCCACCCCGGGATTGGACTTGCACTTAAAAACTGCTGGCATCTGAGTGCAGTATTGGAGGGTGCTGTACTGCTTGGGTGTGCAGTCCTTCGGATGAGATGTTAAACTGAGGTTCCTTCTGCCCATCCTGGTGTTGTCCTAGTGGGTGTCCAGGTGGAAGTAAAAGAACCCAGGGCACTCTTCACAAAAGAGCAAGGAACATTCCCGGTGTCCTGGTCAACATTCCCCGTCCCATAAACCAGTTCATGCAATTATCCAGGCTGTGTGTGGGTGATGATATGCGATATGGCTGCCACCACACATTCAATCACTTCACTACCAGTCTAGCATTGCTTGTAAAGTGCTTTGGGATACTGTGTATGAAAAGCGCTATATAAATGCTGATTCTTCTTCTTCTTAACTTAGCTCTTATTTTCTCACTGAAATGCCAAGTTCTGCAGCTTTCCTCTGATGAAGAGTTTTGCACATTAAGTACATAGAGTGGATTCAAGCACATTGAGAATTTTGTGACTGCATGTATTTGTGTCTAATGGATGGCGTGGGAGATACAGCATCAGTGTTTTGTCACTGTATTTTTATTTTCCACCAGAAGCAAAAATCTCAAATGAAGTTATCTCAAATTACTAACCAAAATATGTATCCTTTTTAATTCAGATGTTTAGAAATAGTAATTGTGTAATTATACAAAGCTTACAGGAGATTGTCTAGTGCTCCTTATCAGATGGGTTGTTCCCGGTGGCATGTAAATGCACACTGGAGAAATCACTTCTGATGAAACCATCTTTGGACCCAGACATCTTGAATTACCACTCAGTCTCTAAACTTCCCTTTTAGGGAGAAGTTATTGTGAAGGTTGTCGTGTTTCCGCTTGAGGCACATCTCACAGCCTTTGACATCTTTGAGCCTCTCCAATGTGGATTTATGTCCAGGCATAGCACAGAGACAAATCCATCAAATCAAATCAAATCATCTTTTATTTTTTAGCGCCTTTCAAAACCAAGGCGCTGTACATAAAAACCATACATAAAGATAACATTGAAGAGCAGACAATAAAACTATCATCCGCAGCTGGGAAAAGCTAAACCAAATAAATATGTCTTTAACTCTATTTCAGACAGCACTAGTCACAGTGCATAATGATCTGCTCAGGGTGAGGGATAAAAAAGAATGGTCAGTTCTTGTCCTCCTGAATCTCCCATCAGCATTTGATACCATGGACCATGGGTTGCTTTTGGATCTGCTCAGGGAGTACATAGGGCTCACAAGCAAGGTCATCAGCTGGTTTGAGTTCTATCTCAAGAACAGAACACAGAGGGTAGTGTCAGGATGTCAGGAAGATTTTCCTCACACCCAGTGATTCTGTCCTGTGGAGCACCCCATAACTTGGTTCTGTCATCCATGCTGTTTGAGGACTACATGATACCTCTGAGCAAGGTCAGTAGACTTTATGGACTTGGGTTTTATTGCTGGTTGAGATCCAAGACTGGATGTCATTGAGCTGGCTGAGAATGAACTCAGAGAAAACTGAAGTCCTAGTGATTGAGCTGGGCCATGGGGGGAGAGTGGCAGCCACCAGAAGAGAGAGACAGACTTCAACTTGGTCCCTCTGGATTCTCAGCTGCTGCTAAGATGAATTATTTGGAAGTCATTCTGGACAAGGGCCTGACAATGGATGCTCAAGTGTCAGTAGTAGTCTGGAATGGCTTTTTCTGTCTGTGAAGCATCTGCAAGATTAAATCCCAGTGACCTGATCACACTAGTACATGCCTTCATTACCTACAGGCTGGACTGCTGTAATATTCTCTACCTTGGGGTTAGCAGAGGTATGATGCAGCACCTGCATCTTCTGTAGAATACACCTGCCCAGTTACTTATGGGCCTTTCTAGATTGTGCCATATCTCTTTGGCATTACGTGATTTTCATTGGCTGCCAGTGAAGTGGTGCATCTCTTTTAGAGTGAGTTTATTAACTTACAAAGCCCTACATGGGCTGGGTCTGGACTACCTGGATGAGGTTCTGAATCTGCACAACTCCCATTTGCCCACTCTCTCTCTCTCAGGGTGGGCCTTGTGGTGGTTCTGAGGGCCAGGTTATAGACTTTGAGGGACTGGGCTTTTGAGGTAGTGGGCCTGGTCCTCTGGAATTCCCTGCCTACAGCCTTAAGGGAGGCCTCCACAGTGGAGGCCTTTCAGGGGGACTGGAAAACATGTTTATTTCAACAAACATTTGGGGAGTATCAGTAGCTTTTTACCCTGAGCACATCCTAAATTGTAAAATTGTTTTATTGTTCTGTATAATTTGTTAATAAGTATTTATCTGATTATTCCTGTGGTTTTAAAGTGGATGGTATATATATATATATGTCCATAGTTCTATGTATTGTCCTCTTGTATTGTAATGGTGTCCTGAGCCTCCAGGGAAGGGCGCCATAAATAAATGACTACTACTACTAGGTTCATGTATAGTAGAATAGCATTTTTAGGTATAACAACATAGTCTAGAAAAGATCACATTAGATGTGTTTGATTAATAAATAATTTGTGTAGCTGACAGTGAACCTTGGTTTCTGTGCTACATTGTATTCCCATTGTCAGATTATCTGTACCAAAATATGAACCTCACAAGTGTCTCCTGATATATTTTATGTACTGTATGTCTCTGTTTTTCCCAAGAATTTGGCTGTTGTTTTTATTTCAAGTCAGAGTGCAAGAAAAGGAAAGACAGCACGTGCTCTGGATGGGAGAGTATTGATTAACAAACAAACAAAAAAAGAAGAGCTGAAAAGAACTAAACAGCAGAGGTGTTTTTTTTTTCATTTCAAACTTGCAGGGTTTGTGTAAGTAAATTGTTTTTTGCGGGGTATATTTTCTGTTAAATTGCTGTGCAGGTTGTCTTGCTGTAAGGAAGGAAAGCTTTCATTGGGGTGTTGGGTCAAAGCAGTAGATGATTGTTTCTGGAGAAATGGGCTCGTCCCACCCACCCTTCCTTCTCCCTACCCACCACAAGTGCATCATTTCCTTTATACCAGGAGTTCTGACATCACTTTCCCAAAATGGCACAGGATATATACCTGTCATATCCTTAACAGCCCAGCATGCCGTGTATGGGGTAAATGCACCACATGCTAGCACACACTAACAAAAAAGGGAAAAAATGTAAACAGGAAGGGAGAGACACATGTGGGGAGTGGTGCAATGCACTGGCTGTGGGTCGGTAGTCTTCCGGGAGACATTCTGGAGGCTGCGGTGCTGCCCTATTTGCAGGCACCTCTCTGGTCTGAAGGAAGAGGCTGTTTGTCTCCAGGCTAATCTGGTGACAAGTCAGGAAACCTCCTCCCCACTCAGGGACCACCAGGGCCATGACAGCTGCCTCAGAGGTTGCCAAGAAAGAGAAGTGGTTGGACCACGGTGTGCTCAAGGGAAGGTGAGGGTGGTAGAACAGAGGTGCATCTTTCCAGTTGTACCTCTCCACAATTCATACACCATTCTGGTGGAGTGTGGTTCCTCTATGAAGGCACCTGCAGTGGAGTCTAAGGAAGGTGCTTGGAACCTCCACAAAACTGACTCATAGGATGGTGGCATGGGACCCCACGGGGAAGGAAATAACTCCTGGTGGGGGTCTCAATCATTAGGGGGGCAGAACTGGAGGAGGGAGGGGAGAGGGAGGAAAGATGCCTGCCTGGTGCTATGGCCCGTAGGGATAGGAAGTGAATCCTCAGGATTGCAGGATCAACTGCATGAGAGGAGCTGGATGCCACTGTCCATCTAGGGACAAATGACCTAGCTGAGAATGGGATCAGAGCAGTGCAGGAGGCATTTGTGGAGTTGGAGAGGGGCCTTAGACAAGTAGCATGCATGATAACCTTCTTGGAGGTGCTGCCAGTCTATGGCATGGATGAGGCTAGGGTACTCCGCACCATGGGATTCAATGAATGGCTACAAAACTGGTGTGGAGATCAGGGTTTTGGCTTCATCGGGGACTGGGGGTCCATCTGGTGGGATATTTATTTATGTATTTATTTCAGTTTATGATTAATACCTTTGAGTCAAGGACTCATTTTCAAAGGTTCTGAGTCAGTTAAATGAACAGTTATGGACAACATAATTACAAAATAAGGTTACAGAGGGTTACACATACTTTTAAGTTTAGCTAATACATACAGTAGGAGTCTAGGTTTCACTATACATAAAAGTCAAACATTTTAAGTTTTACTAGTACATAGGAGTCTAACATTGCAAGTAACAGCACTAAGTGCTGGCATAGTAGTGTTAGAAACAGGAAAGGGGGGAGAGGCCAGGGATTGAGTCTCTGCTGGGTAGTACAGGGGCAAGAGGGGGTGGGGCATGGATGGTTGCCAGAGTTATAGGCTGAGCTCACCAGTGGTGGCCAGGGGTGAGAATGGGAGGGGTGGGAAGCAGCCCAAGGTTGGCATTGTCAGATGTTCATGAATGTAGTTGATGGAGTGGCGATCTGTGCGGGAGGTAGACAGTTTATTATAGTGTAGACTATGCAAGGTAGGTATTTTGTGAGTAAGGGGATTTGTTGAAGAGAGCTGGGGGGAGAGTGCTGGGGGCAGTGGTTGTGTGGTTAGAGCCAAGGGGAAGGTGGGATAGCATAGGGGGCCTGAGCATGGGCTAAGAGCAGCAGACACAGATTATTTTTAGCTCTAGCTGGGAATGAAGCCCAATTTTGAATTGTCTGAGCTAGGTGCATTCTAAGAGTGTGATAGGCAGCTCAATTAACCACTTTGGGCCCAGGAAGGTGAGAGTGATCTCTGTGCCAGTTTAGTACACTTGAATGGCACCTGGAGTCCCCCTTTTGCAGTGCTCCTAGTCTGCTTAAGGGGTAACACATTTGTGAAAAGCCTGTTAGTGGACTTAGGCATAAGTCCTATCAAGGCTTTTTTGATAAGCATGAAAGTTTGGAGTTGAACTCGGAGGTAGAGTGGGAGCCACCCTGTCTCATTGAAGAGGGTGCAAGTGTGAGTAGCGAGATCGGCACCCAAGGTTAAGCAACAGGCCTGTTTAGTAGAGTGCTGACTCTCTTGAGGGCAGTGTTGGAGCCTGCTCCATAGATTGGGAGCCCACAGTCAATGGTGGCTAGTACTGAGCTACTGATGGCTAATTTCAGAGCTGCAGGTGGTAGGAAGTGCTTGTGGTGGTACAGAACACCCAGTTTCATGTTGGAGGTCTTGATGATGTGGACAATATGACTGGAGAAATTAAGAGTGTCATCAAGGTAAATTCCTAGGTATTTAAATATGGAGACATGTTCAAGAGGGTCTTCTTTAGGGCTCTGGATTTGCAGTAGGCTGAACTCCTTTTTTTTGTTTTGGGGAACTGTGAACAGTATTCTCTTGGTTTTTTTGTGGTTGAGCAGGAGCTTGTTCTTGCAGAACCAGGATTCAAGCTTATGGTAGCTGTCCTGCAGTTCAGTAGTGATGGTATGCAGGTTTCTGCCTGGGATGGATATAACAGCGTCGACGGCATAGAGTACAATGTGAGCAGGGCAGGCAGAGGGGAGAGGAGGGTATTTATGAACAGACTAAAGAGTAGATTCTTCTGCCTGGATTGGTGGTAGTTCAGATGGATGTTAAAGATCCCATGGCACTTATTGAAAAAGGGTAGGGGAATTTCCCTGGTGTCCTGGCCAAATTTCCCTCATTCACAAAAAATACCACCAACAGCTTAATCTGGTTCAAGGTCAGTTGTCATTCATCTGTATCCCCCTCCTCTGGGTTGTGCCTGAAAATAGGCAGGATATGTCTAGTGCACTTAGTCAACAAAAACTAAATAAATAAAATAAACAGTGGGCCATGGATAGATCCCTTGGGGACTCCTTGGCTCACCTCCTTTGGCTCCGAGTATGTGTCACCTATTCAGGCCTGTACTGGCACGGTGGACTGCATCTATCCAGGAGAGGAACCAGGGTCCTAGGTGATAGGTTTAAATGCTTCATTGGCAAGTATTTAAACTAGCTAAGGGGAGAGGCACTGAAAAGAAGCAGGGGAATCCCAGCCACCCTCCTGGGGTAAATGGAGACAAAGGCAAAAGCAGTAAGAACAGGGAAGGGGTTAAAAGGGGTATAGCCATCAAAAAATGAAGGGCAATAAGTACCAATGCCTGTAGTCTGAGTAACAAGCTCCCTGAACTAGTGGCCTTGATGGAAGAGGGATGATTGGATATCGTGGCAGTCACAGAAACTTGGTACACAGAGAATCATGACTGGGATGTTAACATACCAGGGTACAAAATCTACAGGAGGGACAGGGGGTAAATGAGGAGGAGGAGTAGCTCTCTACATAAGGGAAGAGATCAAAGCATCAGAACTAAAAGTAAACGGGGAGGAGAGGAGGCACTGTGAGTCACCCTGGAGACAGGAAATGGCACCACAATCCACACCGGGGTTGAATACAGACCCCTATCTCAGGATGAGGCAATGGACTAGGAAATGATAGAAGGCATCCTTAGAATGGCAGAAAAAGGGGAGATATTGTTGTTGGGAGACCTGAATATGCCAGAGGTTAACAGAAGCACCATTGCAGCAGCCACATGCCAGAGCAGGGTCATTCTCAATGCCCTACAGGGGGCATGCCTCAGACAGCTGGTGTTGGAACCCATTCGGGACAGAGAAATCTTAGACCTGGTACTCTCAAATGGGGATGGAGAGAGGATCTCAAATTTAGAAGTGGGTAGCCATCTGAGAAAAAGGAACCATCAAACAGTGTGGTTCATGATAAACCCAGCCATAGAGTCAGACAAAAGCAAGGGTATTGGACTTTAGGATAGCTGACTTTGGCAAAATGGGACAGTGCCTCAGAAAAGCACCAGCAAATGAGCAAGAAGGAGGGGTGGAAGAACAATGGAGAAAAATTGAAACTAACATCACAGAGGCAACAAGCCTTTGTATAAAGCAAATAAAACAAAGGAAAAAACACTATGTTTTTCAAAAGAGGTGGCGGGGAAGGTTAGGGAGAAAAATATAGCATTTAAGAAGTATAAGGAAACACAGAAGGAGCAGGACAGAGAACTGTACTAGTTAAAGCAGAAGGAAGTGGGGAAGGTACTCAATATAGCAAAGACTCAAACCAAGGAAAGGATAGCCTACTCAGTTAGGGATAAAACCTCTTATAGTTACATTAGGGAGCAGAGAAATACCAATGGAGGGATACTGAGGCTTAATAAAGGGAAGGGGTGGGCAGAGGGTGACAATGAAAAAGCAGTTATACTGAATGAATACTTCTGCTCAGTATTCACAAAAGAAGAGGAGGGGGAGGTACCAAAACCAAACAATAGAAGCACTCTGGAAGGGGGAGGGGTTGATACCTGTCCATTCACAGAAGAAAGGGTCCTGAAAGAACTCTTAAAACTGAAGGTGGACAAAGCAATGAGGCCAGATGAGATTCACCCCAGAATTCTAAAATAACTAATGGGAGAACTAAAGACACCACTGACTACTCTTTTTTAACAAATCATGTGAGGATGGTGTGGTATCTGAGGACTGGAGGAGGGCAGATGTGGTTCCCCTTCACAAAAGTGGAAGTAAGGCAGAGGCAGGAAACTACAGACCTGTTAGTTTTACCTCAGTGGTAGGGAATATGATGGAATCACTTCTGAAAGAAAAAAATGTTGAGTACCTAGAGGCTAGTGGGGAACAGGACCCAAGGCAGCATGGATTCACAGTGGGAAGCTCATGTCAGACCAATCCAATAGATTTCTTTGACTGGGTGACCAAAGTAGTAGACCAGGGAGGAGCTATGGACATGGCCTACCTAGACTTTACCAAGGAATTTGACACAGTCCCACACAAAAGATTACTAAACAAGTTAGCCATTCTGGGAGTGGGTCCCAGGGTGGTAGCCCTGGTAAAAAATTGCCTGGATAACAGGACACAGAAGGTAAAAGTAAACAGAGTCCACTCCAAAGAAATGGGGATTACTAGCAGGGTACTGCAGGGCTCAGTACTGGGACAAGTCCTCTTGAAGGTCTTTATAGATGACATTGTAGACTAGAAGGAAAGGTATGTTTCTTTGCAGATGACTCAGAGATCTGCAACAGGGTTGGTACACAAGCGGGAGTGGAAAGGGTGAGTCAGGATTCGGCAAGGTTGGACGAATGGTCAAAAGTATGGCAGCTTAGATTCAATGCGAAGAAGTACAAAGTAATGCACTTGGGAAACAAAAACCCAAGGGAAGCGTACACAATGGGGGGGGTACTAACAACAACAAAAATGGAAAGGGACCTCGGGGTAGTCATATCAGGCATAGACAGAATGGAGGCTGCCCAGAGGAGGGCAACTAAAATGGTGCAGGGTCTGCACCAGAAGCCATACATAGAAAGACTAAAGGAGCTTAATATGTATACCATCAAGGAAAGGAGGTAGAGGTGGTAGAGGTGGTACATGATACAAACTTTCAAGTACCTCAAGGGAATCAAAAAAGACCAAGAGGGTAGCATCATTCAAAAAAAGAGATGTGCATGAACAAGGGGACGCAATATGAAGATGGGGGGATGGCTCAGGGGCAATGTAAGGAAGTATTTTTTCACGGAGAGGGTGATGGTTGCATGAAACATCCTTCCTAAGGAGGTTGTGGGGTAAAAAACAGTGGGGGGAATTCAAGAATGCATGGGACAGACATAAGACAATTCTAGTGTTGGGAAGGAGGAAATAGGCTGTTGACTAACTAGGATCTGCAGCTTATCCAATAGGTAGAAAAATGGACAGACTAGGTGGGCCAAGTGCTCTTTATCTGCCATCAAAGTCTACATTTTTATGTTTCTACTTTTGTTTTATTTCCAGTCAGTATGCTGGGGGGGTGTTCATTGGATTACTTTTGGGGGAGGGGGGGCTCCGGATCCCTTGGACAGTATTGCTTAACAAAGCAGAATATGACTTACCATTTACAGTTAGTGTGCATGGGGGAGGGTGTTCTCTGAATCACTCAGACAGTATTGATTAAAAACACAGAATTTAACTTTTGTGTCATTTTCAGCCAGTGTTCATGAAGTTTGTTTGAGGGGCATGTGCTCTGGATCTTTGCTGCTGTGGGGAGCTCTGGATCACTGCTGGTGTGCATGAAAAGGGGAGAGGTGTTCAGTATCCCTGTCCTGCTTTGCACGCCAGCAGTGTTCTGCTTCATCACGTTAGTGCAAGCATGTCTATGAGCTGGACAGCACATGAATGATGCTCAGGTTGCTGAAGATGCTGTAGGGGTTTGAGTTCATTACAGCATGCCTGAATGCTGCTCTTTTCAGATGCCAGTGTACCCAAAAATGGGTGGGGGTAGAATGTTCAGTTATGGTCTGGCACACCATTCTGCCAAGATGCCAAGTGTGCGGTTGTTGGCCAGCATCTCCAGCTTTTCGGTGTGTGCATTTACAGTAACGTGCTTGAAATGGTGGATAGTGCTCCTAAACAAGTAATCAGTGTTTTGTGTGTCAAATTTGATTATGTAATTTTATTTATATATCATGTAGCTTGAATTAAAGGGAGCTGCTCTAGATCACTGAATTTGAATATATAATTTTGTTAATATTGGTGCCAGTATGCTAAGAGGGCATCATTTTGTTTATGTTGCAGTTGGCATAGAAACATAGGCTTTGATGGCAGATAAGGACTGCTTGGCCCACCTAGTCTGCCCATTTCCCTACCTATTGGATAAGCTGCGGATCCTAGTTAACCAGCAGCCTTCTTCCTCCTTACCCCCTCTCCTACCCCCCCACTATAATTGCCTTATGTTGGTCCCATGCATTCTTGAATTCCCCCACTGTTTTTGATCCCACAAACTCATCAGGAAGACTGTTCCATGCATCCACCACCTTCTCCATGAAAAAAATACTTCTTCACATTGCCACTGAGCCATCCCCCCTCTATCTTCAAATTGTGCCCCATTGTTCTTGCGAATCTTTTTCTGAAATATGCAACCCTCTTGGACTTTGTTGATTCCCTTGAGGTACTTGAACATTTCTTTCATGTCCCCTCTCTCCCTCCTTTCCTCAAGGGTATACATACTAATTTCTTTTAGTCTCTCTTCATATGGCTTCTGGTACAGACCCTACACCATTTTGGTTGCCCTCCTCTGGGCTGCCTCCCCCTGTCTATGTCCTTGCAGAGATGGGGTGTCCAGAACTGCACACAGTACTCCAGATGGGGTCTCACCAACTGTCTGTACAGAGGGATAACAACTTACTTTCTACTGGGATGCTCTCCTATGTATCTCAGAATCCCCAGACCTCCTTACTGCCTTCTCACATTGCTTGCCTACCTTTAGGTCATCTGATATGACTACCTCAGGTCCCTTTCCATTTTTGTTGTTGTTAGTACCCCCCTCCCCCAATGTGTACTCTTCTCCTGGGTTTTTGTTTCTCAGGTGCATTACTTTGCACTTCTTTGCATTGAATCTAAGCTGCCATACTCTTGACCATTGCTCCATCTTTGTCAAATCCCTTTTCATCCTTCCATCCCTCCTTGTGTATCAACCCTATTGCTGATCTTTGTGTCATCGGCAAAGAGGCATACTTTTCCTTCCAGTCCATCTGCAATGTCACCTATAAAGAAATTAAAGTGCACCGGTCCCAGAAGTGAATCCTGTAGAACCCCACTAGTAACTCCCTTTTCTCCAGAGTGTGCTCTACTTACTATTACCCTCTGTGTCCTGTTGTCTAGCCAATTTGTTACCCAGGCTACCACCCTGGGATCCACTCCCAGGCTGGCTAACTTGTTTGTTAATTTTTTATGTGATCCTGTGTCAAATGCCTTGCTAAAGTCTAAGCAGGCCATATCTGCAGTCCCTTTCTGGTGTACTACTTTGGTCACCTAGTCAAAGAAATCCATTAGATTCATCTGACGTGACCTATCCACTGTGAATCCATGCTGCATTGGGTCTTGTGCCCCGCTGACCTCTAGGTACTCGACAATTCCTTCTTTCAGAAGTGATTCCATCATTTTCCCTATCACTGAGATCAAACTAACAGGTCTGTAGTTTTCTGCCTCTGCCTTGCTCCCACTCTTGTGAAGGGGGATCACATCTGCCTTCCTCCAGTCCTCAGGTACCACACCATCCACCCATGATTTGTCAAAAAGAGTAGTCAGTGGTGTCACTAGGTCTCCCCTTAGTTCTTTTAGAATTCTGGGGTGGATCCCGTCAGGTCCCATTGCTTTGTCCACCTTGAGTTTTAAGAGTTCTTTCAGGACCCTTTCTTCTGTGATTGTGAATGGACTGGTAACAACCCCCCATCCAGAGTTCTTATATTGTTTGGTTTAGGCATGTGTAAAGAATTAGCATTTACTGTATAAATAGCTTTTGATACACATTCTGTCTCAAAAGAACTTTACAAGTGATGAGAGACTGGTAATGCAGCGACTGTAAATGTGTAGTGGCAGCCAGTTCACACATCAACACCTGCACACAGCCTTGTACAATTGTATGACCCAGTTTTATGGGAAAGTAGACCAGGACACTGTGGAAAATTCCCTACTTTTGTGAAATAGCTTTTGGTTCTTTTACTTACGTGTGGACAGCCCCCAGGATAGCCCCAGGGATGGGAGGATGGGACCAGAGTTTAACACCTCATTTGAAGGATGCCACATCCCTACAGTACTTCATCCCCCTAGTACTGCATTCAGTTGTCAGCATTTATGGTATTGTCCCAATCCCTGAGCGGGACCAGAACGTATGACCTGCTGGCCCAGAGGTGGAAGTTCTACCAACTGAGCCATGCTGATACCCTGAAAAAGTGTCTCAGTTGGGGGGACTTACTCTACATGATCATTGAAATTGAATATATAATTTTGTTAATGCTGCTACTGGTACATGTGAAAAAGTGTGTGTGTGTGTGTGTGTGGAGGGGGGAGGGTGCTCCAGACTAAACATCAATAAAATAAACTGATATTAACTTTGAGTGTGTGTGTGTATTTTATACAATAGTTTCATTTTGTGTCACCCATGGTGATGATAAATAATGCATTTGTTTATTTATTTCTCTGCCAAATGTAATGATGAAACCAGGACCCAGACCACAATGGTAAAAACTGGATTTCCTGGTTCGGGCACACCAGCCAGACTGGAACAACATGCACAGTCTGGCCAATGTGGCTATTACAGATTTCAACACTAGGTTAATAAATACCATGGGGACCCTCCAAAGTCTTCAAAAAGGTGACTGACCCCCAAACCAGCCTTCCACTATTGAACTTCCTACCTTGCACCTCCCAGATACTTCTAGCCCACAGTCCAGCCTCTGACCTCCATGCAGCCATGCTGTCATCAGCCTAGCCATCATTCCATCTTTTGATTGCCAATCAACCACCTTTGCTGCAGCTGGGCAACCCTTCCAGGACCACTGTCCATTTCCCCAGCTTCCACTGACCACCCTTACAGCCCCTGAACCAACCTCTCCTCCCTAGAGTGTCCAATGTGGGTGCTTAAATGATCACCATATGTATCTCCATGCCCACTCTAGGGATGTACTAGCCACCATGTGGACAGGAATGCCCACCCACCCTGGGGCCAGAATGCCTGCCCTGGTGGCCAGAATGCCCATCCTCTGTGCATCAGTAACCATTGTGAAGGCCAGAATGCCCACTCAGAGTGGAATACTTACCACCTTTGGTATCAGAATGCCAACCATAGAGTAGCCATTTCCTCCAAGAGGGGCAGGATATCTACCAGGTGTGCCAGAATGGCCACAGTATGATTGGAATACCCACCCAGAGTGGAGCTACAGTATGTCCACAATCTCTAACATAAGCAGGTGTCCACATTGATGGAAGCCATCATGTTTCTTACATAACCCATGTGTTCCATCCCTTTATAAAAATGCAAAAGGATATCCAGTCTTAACTTACCGTATTGCACAGGTCAGTGTAACAGCACAAGCAAAGGGGGTAGGGAAGGCCCTGTTATTAATAGTGCTGGTATGCAAGCCCATGATGTGCCCTACACGGTGTCTCCATGGTACCCTCACCACTCAATACACAAAGCACAGAGATCCCATGACCACAAGAAGTACTATATGTACTTTTAGAAGGGTTTGCTGCCTTGTGATCTAGAACATTCATTAGCGCAAGAAGAATAGTTATGTGGAGCACAGGGCTGCCAAGCATTGGAATGCTCAGAAATGGGCTATGGAGGGAGTATCCTCTGCATAGTAGGAAGGAAACAATTGCCACCAATTAAAACAGGGCTACTGGACCACAAGGTTAGACCATAGAGGTACATTAAAATTCAGAGTCAATATTCACAGGAATAAAGCACAAATACATGGGTCTTTGGGAGGCTGTGTTGATGACTATGGCAATAACCCCAGGTACCTGTTGCATGAATCTTGTCATGCAAATCATGCACCTGGTGTAATTCCATGTTCCCACCCCTCCTGTGGTCATAATCCACCATGTTAATGATTGCACAAACTATATGCTGCCACTCATATCTGGATTAGTTGTTTGCACAATGAAGACATGCAGAGTTAATGTTCGAACACCCATTTGGGGGTTCAGGTCATCACCAGTGTAGCCTTGAGGTGCTCAGTTGGAAGGTACCATCAAAATCTGGTGACAAAAGAGTGTACCATGGAAGAGTTATGAGTCTGAGATTAAGCATTGCTGACATATGGCTTAGCCCGTGCACATGCACGGATGAACCATACGCGGACTATGCTACTGTCAGACCACATCTTGTATCCTGTACTCACCACTGTTCTCTTTACTCAGCCCTTTCTGGATGCTAGGTACCTTTCCCATTGTGTCTAATTTTTATCCATATTCTGGCTAGGCACCCTGCCCTCATATCTCACATCCTTCCTATCTCCTTCTCCTCCTTCTTCCTTCTACCTTCTCTGCAACACTACTTCCCATTCTCTCTCTCTCTCTTCCTTCTAGATAATCTACTGTTGGTCAATCTGCTTTTTCCCTACTGCTTTCCTAAACTTTGGTCCTCATTTCCCCTTTCAATTCATTCTGCATCTTCTCCTTCCTCTCTAAAGTATCTTCTTTATGACTTTTGTTGTCCTTCCTGCAACTGTCTATGGCCCTTTCCTCTTACCCCCTCATTACTTGTTACTGGTTGTCCTATTCTCACTCCCCTTTTCAAGTTTTGCCCTGTTAATTCTGTTTCACTACTTTTTCCCTTGTTACATATACAGATTGCTATACAGCACTGTATAATAGGAATACTGAATGTATGTGGGACAGTTGCTGGCCAGATGGCCATGGAGATGAATGTAGGAGGGGCAGAGGGCTACATTGAAAGGGGTGAGACCCCCAGACACTGGGGAAAGTAGCAGTGGTTGGGTGAGGGAGATGAAACTGTCAGACACCACAAAAAACTAATTAGCTTAGCAGTTACAGACTACGTAGGTAAAGGAGGACCACTCAATGACAGGGAAACTTTAATTAGCTCAGCAACTAGGCAATAAGGTAGGACCCATTGATTTGACAGCACCACAGGAAATCACAGGCTGCTATGTGGCAGTAAAATAAATAATTAAAATCAAGGCCCAGATTTTTCTGCAGCACTTTGGGACCAAAATCTGCAGTAGGATTATCAATTGAAACAAAACGTCTGTGGCGGTGGTTTGTAATTCCTTTGGAAATTCTGTGGTACCAAAGAACTGCCATGTCACATCATCAGTGTGTTATCCTGACACCATGACCATGGCATTGACTATGGCAAATGGGATGGGGTAATGCACAGTAGTATTAGTTAAAGAGAATAATGTATAGTTCCGTGTGTATTGCAGGTCAGTAATACCATCGAGAGGTTCTGGATATGTAGAAGCCTCGAGAACGAAGCTCGAGAGGTTCCTACATGTCCAGAACCATGAGATGGTATTGCCAACCGGTAATACACACGGAACCATACATTGTTTTTTTTTAATATATGGATCCGAGTATGTTTCGGGGTCTTTTGAGACGGGCGGTTCATCAGTTCAGTTAAGGACGGTCTGGGTCATGGCAAACCGCCATACTGTCTTGCGCTGTGTGTTGAGCTGTCTGCTCGCTCCTGATGGTTCCCGGCCTCTGTCTTTTTTTTTAATTCTGAGCCTACCTGCTCTTCATCACTGGATTGGCAGGATCAACCAGATATTTTCATTTGCTGACGGGGAACAGAAAATTAAACTGGAGAAGCGCAACGACCGAGTTCGCTCTCGGTAAACGAGAGAAGCACCGCCATGTTTTTTCAACTGTTCTGATCACCCACACAGGAAAACCGGCCAATGAGGAGGCACGCTTATGATGTGGGGGCAGGAGGTATCAGCACAAAACAGTAGTATTACCAGAGATTGACAATACTATTACCAGAACCTTTGAGGCTATTATTGGATTTTTTTTGTATGCTTTACAGACGTATTAAATTGAACATCCATATATTAATAAAAAATAGTCCCACAGACTTAAGAAATAATATTTTTTCTAAAAGGCTAAAACATTCTACCATTTAAGGTCCTACTTTATTGTATAAATGAAATAAACAGAGGAGACCTTGTATGATAAATGATTTATCTATATCCATGTTGTTTGCACCTCTAATGAGGTCCTCCCTGCATATTATTTATACATTTATATTCAATTTGTAATGTAGTTTTTTAAAAATAAATTTCTCTTTTTGTGATTGTAAAATTGTATCCCAATTCATACAGGTCCCTTTGGAAATGTAATAAATAGAATAGTGGAGATATTTCAAGACTCAATTTTCATGCCAGCCCACTTCTTCTCATGCACTGCTTCACCCTATTAAACTATGACATGCACATGAACCCCTTGTGAAGGAAGGCTCCCCAGCCGGTCGTAAGGTGTCACCCATGTGACAGAACACTGCACCATACTTTTCAGGCTCAGCGTGGTGGTATGCAACAGTGCTGGACCCCCCCATCCTTGTGCTACCCAGCCAGCTCCCCAAGCTCTTCCCTGAACATGAGTCACTGGCATGGTAACACATCATGCTACCTGCTTGCCCAACAGCTGGTCCTGCACAAAACATTTATTCATAACTTTTTGGTAATTTTGTCAACCCATAATAACGTAGTCATTGACCCTGGCAAGAATATGTACAGGTTTGTTCTTTCAACAGGTCTACACATCATTATATTCCACCTTTCTGGGCATAATTCTCTATTTTTTAAAGACAGGTTAATTCATTTTACCAGTTATTCATTTCAGAGGGCTTCCCTATATACACTTTAGAGGAACAAATAAATCTGTACAAAGTAAGGTATTCATTTAACAGGTCTATGCTATTGTCAAGTATTTGTTTAATTGCCCCAGTAAATTTTATTAAGCTGTAGTACAGGTTGAGCAATATCACAGTACCTGATGTGCTCCTCCACTTCCTAAGGGTGTGGGAGCAGTGGCAGATAAATGACTAATCATGTCTGTGACAGAATGCATCCCTGTCATTAACTAATGTTCCATGCTTCCATTCTTCCATGCTCCAGATCAACCTTCCCTTGCCAGATGACCAGCCTCTTGGCAGCAGCACCACCTTTCCAGTCACTGAACTAACCTCCTTACCCTAGCTGACCTTACACTCAGCAGCTGAATCACCCAGCCCCTGGACCAGCTTCTCATCTGATCTGCCTTCCTGCAATTGGACCACTCTTGAAGGCCCCAACCCAGCCTGCTCTTCCCAGCTGTCAAGCTTTTAGTCAGCAGGACCACCCTACAAGTACCTGGACTGGCCTTTCATCCCTAGCTGACCATCCTTCCAGCAAAGGGACAACTCTTCTTGACCTCAGACCAGAATCTCCTCCCCACCTGACTAGACTCACTGTACCTGGACCACCCCAAAGCCCCAGACCAGCTCCCCTCCTGACCAGCCTCTTTTCACCTGAGCCACTCTCCCAGCCCTCAGACCAGGATCTCCTCCCCACCCAACCACAGTATGCACCCTAGACCAAGAATACCCACATTCTTTACTTCAGTGACAAGTCTAGGGTCAAACTGCCCACCCTAAGATTAGAAAGACAACCCTAGGGCAGAAATGCCAACTCTTTGTGCCTGAATGACCACATTGGGATCAGAATATCCATCCTGGGGCTGGAATACCTGCTGTCTCTGCCTCAATTTGTTACTTTTTATTTTAGTCTTTGGTAATGGGTAAGGCCCAATAGGCACAAGTGCCTATTTTCAGGGGCGACCTGGGAGAACTGGGCGGTTAAGTGACTTGCTCAGAATCACACAGTATGCCTGTGGAGGTTGTGAGACTCAAACTCAGGCCTGGTCTATTGGATGTACCAAGATCATTCACACCTTGTTCCTCTAACCTCTAGGCTATACTGCCAGCCAATGTATTTTCTAGGGTCGTAATGCCCAAAATGGGGCAGGCATGCCAACCCAATGTGCCTCAGTGTCCACCTTTGAGCAAGAATACCCACCCCAGGGCCATAATGCTCACCTTCTGTGCCTCAATATATATATATTGAGGCTGGCATTCCCACCTTTTATGCTGAAAAAAACACTATAGGGCCAGAATTCACACCACACTCCTGTAATAGCCACCATCGGTGCCCACTCTAGGGCGAGAATGACCACTCTGTGGGACCGAATGCCTACTCTGAGTGCAGGAGTGATTACTCACTGTCTGAAGCACCCACCTTGCTGCCAGAATGACCCTCCCCATAATGGCTTCCTGCCATGGACACACTAGTACAATGCCTCATCATTGTTCCCACTTTCCAGCAGAATCCATTAAGCTAACCATCCTGACAGTTAGCATACTATTCTATATGATATTGTGATAATATGTGTACTGTATGTAATGTGTTATTTTTATTGTTTTAATATTGTACAGTGCTCAGAGTCCTTGGAATGTTGAGCTTTATAAATGAAGCATCTATCTATCTATCTATCTATCTATCTATCTATCTATCTATCTATCTATCCATCATATCAGAAAGGATGCCAGTGGCAGAAACTAGTGAGCTAGCCATCTTCATCAGCAAACTTATCAGCATGCCAGTCTCCACTAAATAAGACTACTAGTTACCAAGGGACATGAACAGTTGGTTCGTCAAAGCATTGAGATTGTTATTTGATAGCTGGGTAGATTTAATTGGGAACACAGTTTAGGCTGACTAGGAACTGAGTAAAATGCCACCTGAAGAATTTGAATACCAGGCCCATGAAACCAAAAATCTTACTTTTTGCAAACCCTAAATTTAACTCCTAGGTTATACTTTTTTACAATTAGGTCACAAGGTAAAACTAAGGTACAATTTGCCACACATTTGGTCTGCAGAAAAATTGTCTTTTTCACCCGAAAGGAAATGATTAAATGTTTTATCTTTGTTTTTGTATTATTATTGCTATATTTCCAAGGACATCACTTTAATAGTATCTGCAACAGGCAGCCACAGGTATGTTTTTATGTCAGGGAATGCATTTGCCTTTTCAGTTGATTGGAGGGTAAAGATGAATCATCAACTAGCAGGGGGTGCATGGCTCACTCCCCTACAAAGAGCAGAGCCCCTCACCTACAGCACATAAATACCCAGGCCTGCTGCAGTCTCCATTTATCAATGAATGCATCAGAAGTTTTATGTAATGTTAATTTAATGTACAGCTGCATTTAAAGGTGTCTTTATACAGTAATCGGATTTGCCTCTTCTGTGGGTACATTTTATTCATGCACCACATGAACTAGGATTCATATATATATATATACTGTATATATATATATATATATACATATATATATATATATATATATATATATATATAGGCAGGTATAGTTAGGGTTGCATGGCCACTTCTATGTTAATCCCAACAGTTTGCACTTTAATAACTTTGCAACTGTTCATCCAATTCGCCTGAAATTTGGCATGCTCATTGTCATATCATGGATCTCTGGCTCTGTAAATGTTGTTCCTGTCAGCGTTGTGTTTGTGGAGCTGTGAAGTGTTGAAAAGTGTGAAAAATTCTCAACTTTTGTGAATTCTTTGCTCTTCTCCACAGCTTGAACACTTTATCTGTCTGGTCTGAAGGTTTCTGGGTATATAGAGACTGGGTTGAGGATGTGCCTTTTGAAGATTTGGTGAAAAAATATTAATCTGTTCGAAAGTTACTAAAGTAAAAATGTTCCCATTATATCCTAAGGAACAAGATATATGTTCTGTGTGACAGTGATGGATTTGTCCGCAAAAGCACCTTTTTCTGTTGCAAATGCCCTCTGTACTGTTATGACACCACCACCTTGTTTTCAGTTAGTGGTGGAGAAAAACTGCTGTAATTCAAATTTTTGTGCCCCATGGTAAACACTGACACTTTTGTTTATCTAATCAGGGCCACAGGAACACAATGCTGCCATTAGTTTAGGAAAATAAGTCTCAGAAATATGTTTTCCGTGATTTGCCCCACCATGCTTTAACAAATTGAGAAAGAACAGTGCAACAATTTCACAAAATTTGAGAACATTTCGCACTGTTCTTTCACAAATTTGCCAAAAGGTTTGCAATTTGCAATACTACTGCCCAAAAATTACCATTTCTTTGCCACCTAACTGCCACTACATGGTTTGGACTTTTGGGCTGCAGTTTGCAGGGTGGCAAGCCCTGATATAACAGATGTGCCTTTTGTTGGTTCAGTGAAAAAATTTACATCAGTTCCATAGTTACACTACTCCAAAGTTGTGAATTTTTCTCATAGGATAACATTGTAGTGACTGAGGTGCCTTTTGGTGCCTGTAACTCGAAAATGGTTTGAGATATGGATTTTTTATTAAGTGCAGCTTAGTACACCTTTGAGTGTTTGAAGCACTCGTGGAGGTAGCTAGGTCATGAATATAACTGCAAAGGAATTTTTACACTGTTGCTATGGTTACTAAGATATTGCCAAGTAAGTGTTACGAGGGTTGCTTGGAATGATTTTGGGCCTGTGCTATGTGTCTTTACTTATGTGTAGGTGGGAGCGCAGGATGCAGAGGACCTTTTTTCCCACATATGCATATTATTTATCTTAAACTGGGAGCACTGGGTCCTCCTACTCTATGCCTCTACACTCATGGGAGGGTGGGAGCACAGGGCCAAGAGGGCCCATGCTCCCACTTATGGATATGATTATGCAAAACTAAAAACACAGGGCCCTCCTGTGCTGTGTCTCTAGTCTTATATGTAGGAGCACAGGGTCCTCAGGCGCTATGTCTCTACACTTATGGTTGGGTGGGACTGTAGGACCCAGAGGGCCCACACTCCCAAATATGCATCCCATTACACAAAACAGAGAGCACCGGGCCCTCCTGCACTATGCCTGTACACTGATGGATGGATGGAAGTGTAGGGCCCAGGGGGCCTGTGCTCCAACCTATAGATACTATATGAGTAACATTTCATTTTCTCAAAAAAAAGTGAAATTCATTGCAAAAAAACTCTGATAATGCATCATTTAGGGTTGATTCCATGCCAGCAAAAACCTGGAAAATCGAAGTTAAGGTTACCAACCCTACCACACAAACCCCCTCACCATCCACAGATCAACAGGCACTGGGGTGTACCTTGGGGTCATCAGGTCCTACTCTGACTCCATTTTCCTATACTGCACCATCTCAGCTTGTTTTCACATGGAATGGGGTGATAGTTAGGGCCATTGATCCCAAGGCACACCCTGGTGCTCGTTGGTCTGTGGATGGTGGTGGGGAGTGCGGGGGTAAGATTGGTAACCCTAACATTGAATTTCCAGACTATTGTTGATGTGGAATAAACCCTAACTGATGCATTAACAGAGTTTTTTTGCAATGACTATATGCTGTAAATCTATGTTGCAAAAAAACTCTGTTAATGCATCAGTTAGGGTTCCAGTGACAAAAGTTTAGAAATGTGGTGCTAGGCTTTCCAACCCTAACATCTCACCCCCACACTGCATACACCAACAGGCATTAAGGGAATGCCTTAGGGACATCATCCCTAACACCCACCCCATTCCATAAGTAAATAAAAGGACATGGGTACAGTATAGGAGAATGGGATGAGTGTTAAGGCTGATGGATCCAAAGGACACCACCGATGCCTGATGGTGTATGCGGGGTGGGGGTGGGGCACAGCATTTCCAAATTGTTGCCATTGGAACCCTAACTGATACATTACTGGAATTGTTTTGCAACTAATTTCCTTATTTTTTGAGGTAGTATAATGGTATCCTTATTTCCCTGTGGGACCTCAGGGACCTTCAGGCCCAGTACTCCCAGCCCTCTGTAGATGTGTGTGTGTATATATATATATATATATATATATATATATATATGTAGCTATGGAAGCATAGGGCCCAGAGGGCCCTGCGCTTCCAGTCATAGGACAACAGTGACCAAATTGACAGCATAGCAATGAAATTACCCCACGTCATGTACCCGGTACAGAAATTCTCAAATCCCATCTAAAAGGTATCTCTGCACAAGTAGATTGCCGTTACGCTCCACAGGTGTGAAAACA
Organism: Neoceratodus forsteri; assembly: GCA_016271365.2. Taxonomy (NCBI): domain Eukaryota; kingdom Metazoa; phylum Chordata; order Ceratodontiformes; family Ceratodontidae; genus Neoceratodus; species Neoceratodus forsteri. Next base: position 1,323,835,793 of record CM028132.1, read on the forward strand.
CATTTTGGACAGGATTTGAGAAAAGACAGCTATGACATACATGGGGTGTGGGAATAACAAGTCTATGTTGAAAGTTTGGGGTCAAAATATTTAAAATACCCAAAGTTATGGGTGTGCGTAGCGACATTGCAATGAAGGGGCATAACTATCATTTTTAACAATTTTGACCCCCAGATTTTCAACATACTCTTCTTATTACCTCACTTGATGATCAATATGGCTGCCATCACACAAATCCCACCCAAAAGATGATTTCATCAAGTGACCACAAAATCATCTTTCTGGTGGGAGTTCTGGAATGACAGTCATATTGCTCATGAGGAGGGATCCCTAAAAGGCTACTTTGAAAATGTGGGGTCAAAATCTGAAAAAAAGTCTTAGATTCATAAAAGATGAACCCCCTATTAAAATACATTAAATGGCATTTACCTTAGTCTCTCATATTGCAGTCACCAGTTCCAGCAGCAAGAATTGTCTTCAATCAGGAGAGTAGATCTCAAACCTCGGACCTCTTCAGGTGAGTCACAGTCTGTGGGGGTATAGGGGGGTGGGGAGGTGGGTGCACAGTGGGAGGTCAGTTGGGGTGTGCAGGTGTAAACAACAATGGACTTTTTTTTTTGCAGGTAAAAAAGATGTTAAAAGACATTAAGGAATGGTTTTCCTTTTTTCAGCAAGGCGGGTGGGGGGATGGCACTAGCTACCATGGAAAAAACAAAATGGGCATCGGGGGATCTGGGAAGGAGGGCCACCAGACCACGAGGGGAAAAAAGTAACATTTTAAAGATTGTATATATTTTTTAAGACTTCCAATTTTCTGTCTTCGAACTCAGTCCATTTACCACTGTAAAGAACTTTCTAGTTCTGTAAGCCACTTTAAAATGGAGTTTGTTACACGTAGCACATTGTACAATCAAACTAGGTATCCTAATTCTTACTATACCTTCTTACACTTTCACTGATCTTGTAGCTGAGGTTACCTGTAGGCTTCATTTCTCTACTGTAAGTTAGCAACATTTGAAAGTTATTGTCACTATAAGAGGGTTCTAACCTAGAAAGGTTCCATTCTTATTTGGACTTTTTTTTTACCATATAGTACTGTAGGAATTTGCTAACGTCCATCTTTGAATTCATCATGTGTACCTAGAAATTGTTTATGTACCTGTTTTTATTGTTATAGTATGTATCCAACCCTTCCTTTTTATTTCATCTTGGATTACAAATACCTTTGAGCTAAGCATAGCTCATTTACAAAGGTTTCACATTGGTGGGATTAGGATAACAAACAGAAGAAGGGAAGCTAAAATAAGCGATATACAAGCAACAAAAATTGGCAATAACAAAACATAATATTAAACAGCAAAAGTAGAAATATTTTGATTCCAACAAGCACTGGTAATATAGCATACAACATAGGTAAGGCAGTATAGTAAGCGGAACTGATAATTGAATATGTTGTTCACCTAGGGCTGACTGTTAGCAGCTGGTGGGTATAACAGTAGCTGAGAGGGAGAGAGGGAGAGAGGAAGATAGAGAGGAGTGGGAGGAGGAGAGATGGAGGGAGAGAGGGAGATTGAGAAGGGATTAGATGAGAGGTGAGTCTGGGTAGGAGGGGGGCAGGAAAGCAGGTAGGACCTATATATTATGGGATACAGTCGTAGTGGCTTTCAGTTACAAGATGCTGCTGAAGTAGATGCTTATAGCACCCCCATCTCCATAAGGTTAGTTAATTCAGAACATAAACTGTTGTACATGTGTGGTGCCTGGTACAGGAAGGTCCATTAAGATTGAGAAGTCTGGCATCTGGGAACTAGAAGGAGATCAGTAGTAGATGAGTGGGTGCGTTGGGTCTCGGTGGATTTGTTCAGGAGGTTTACTACCCTTGTTGGGAGGAGCCCAAAGAGAGCTTTTTTTTGTAAGCAAGCACATCTAGTATTTAATCAAGCTGGTAAGTTGGAGCCACCCAGATTGTGAGTAGAGCTCCCTTCACAAAATTCACACCAGGAAACTGAGTCTAGCTCAGCGAAACCTCCTGGCCAAATATTTTAAATACAAAAATATTACAAAACAGTAACTTGATTTTGGTAAACACAAGCACTTGTGTTTACCTAAGCTGGGGATGAGGAATCTGATTCTGAAGTCAGTTTGCCCCAAAAATGCTAAAAATTATGATGAAGCAGCACATGTGTCCTGAAAGCATGGGGTGTTTTGAGAAACACTGAGTCCTTGTGCCACAATTTGTTGCACAAAACTTCCCTTGTTTCACAAAACAAGTGCCATAATTTGTGGCACAAAAACAAGCGCTGGTAAAATTAATGTTATTTCCAGGCATTTTCAGGGCAACTTCAACCCAGAATCCAATTCCTTGACCCCCGATTAGGTAAACACAACTATTGGTGTTAACCAAAGCAAGTTATTTTTTAAACTATTTGAATTTGATAGCCTAACTAAATGAAAACAAGATGGCGGAAGCACAAAAGAGCATTCTTCCATTTGTGACAGTAAGCACTGCTTTCGCGGCAACAAATCAGTTGTTTTCGCATGGCACATTTAATTTTTCCTATAGGAAATAATGGAAAAATTGAAACCTTAATAATTTTTAAACTGATTAATATTTTTTCACCAAAACTTCAAAAGATACATCTGTGCTCCTCTGTAAAGATTTCATACTGGGATAAACAAGAGGACATTAGCCCTCAGGGACCTGATTGGAAAGAAGTATGGAGGAGTAGTAGATATATTCCCATTCCCAAATACAAGATCATGCAATTTTTTGTAGTTTCCAATATATATTACACCCCTACTAAGCTATGTGCTAGGGGCCTCAGACAGACAGACCTATGTTTTAGGTGCGGTGCAAACCCACGGGACTTACTCCATGTACTATGGCACTGTTCCAAAATTTTTCCCATTTGGGAGCAAATTAAACATAATATGGATCCAATGGTGAACTATAAAGAATTCATTGTGCCTAAGATTTGTGTTTTAGGGGGCATGTCAGACATCCCTAGTACACTTGTTAAAGGCCACATTTCTTTAATGTCCTCCTTAGTCAAAGCATTTGTCTTGAGGCATTGGAAAAGCGATTTGATCTATACATATGACCAATGGGTGGGAGATTTGCTGATAATGTTGATTAGGCTGAGAAGGCAAATGCTTCGAAGTGGACGAAAGGCAACTTATGATAAGAGATGGAGGACTCTAGAGGCGGTATATACCCTACAGTCTAAAATATCCCAGACAAGGGTCTGTCTGTTGGAAGGTACGTAATTAAAGATATGTGGATAGGGAGTAGATACCTTAGCAGTAGTGGGCTTACTTAAAAACTGTTAGCTCATTGAAGTATATATGCCCTGTCTAAATGTTTTTTTAGATTCATTAGTAGGAGCCACAGAATCTGCCAGATATTGGTGGGTGGGGGGGACTCTCTCTTTTTCCTTGGGACACAGCCGCAGGGTATTACCCTGAGGATCATTGTCTGTGATGCAAGGCCCTATAGGCACAAAGGGTACCTGGGGATATAGATTTTGATGCATATAAGTACCTCTTTGGTAGGGATTGTCCTAGTTGCTGTAATATAAACTTAGGTATGAACAAACTGGCAGAGGGTATGCAACGCGGCTATGTATGTACATAGTTATTGGTTGTACATAGTGGTCACACTCAGTTTTGGGGTGTGGGCCCGGGGTTATCCTGGGTATATATGTATGTTTGTCTAATGATCATTGGAGACAAATTATAATAAAGAAGATTATAAAAAAAAAAAAGATACATCTGTGGCACAAACCCAATATAACCTAACAATTTCAGACCAAACCCCCAAGCCATTTCTGAGAAATGACGCGGCAAAGAATTTACACTCCAATGGTAATTTACATTGTTTCTGACATTCCATATCTCCACTCCAGTGCATCCAAACAGAAAGAAACTTGCCAAATCCAGACATCCTTGATTCCCGATGGTACATGTGAAATTTCATGTGAATCAGGCAAACAGTTGCAATGTGATTGAAGTGCAACATTTTGTGCTTAACAAGAAGTGACCATTGAACCCTAACTACAGTATAATGGCACTACCATGCCACTATAATATACAGTATATATATATATATATATATATATATATATATATGTATGTATATTTTAGCAACTAGGTAAGGCCCACTAAACACAAAGCCTATTTTTAGGGGCCACCTGGGAGCACTGGGGAGGATAAGTGACTTGCTCAGGCCACATAGTATACAGGTGGAGGTTGTGGTAATCCAACTCAGATCTGCTAAATGTACCAATCTCATTCACAGCTCGTTATGCCATGGTCTGACTGGAAATATCAGTGATATTCTCCCTCAGTGCAGCTTGACCTTGTGACATCATGAATGATGGGACTTCCACAGACAGACATTCTGTCTCCACTGCTTCTGACTGTCATAACCTGTGTGGTTCAATATGGCTTGTGGTGGTATGATATATGCAACTATACTTTAATGTGCTGTTCTGTGTTAGGTCAACTGTGCATGCATTCCTCATTGTTGTGCAACTTATGTCATGCTGTTTCTCCAAGCTTAATTTGGACCTACTGCTTTACTATAGGTATCTGTTCGTGTGCATTGTATATGTATTGCCAATTCACAACTGAATTAGCTATCCCTTTAGTTACTGTTGTTGTGGGAGAGGGTTTTTGATCCATAATAAATGCTCCTGCTCAACTGTTATTAGTACATTTGTTTATAGTTTCTTTCTATTTGCCCTTCTGCCTCCTTATTGCCTCCTTCTGCCTTGATAATCATCATATGTTACTTACTTTTCTATCGCTCTTCTCATTTTACTTCTTATTCATTCTTCTACCTCCTTTTTAGATTCACTATGCTGTTAATATCTCATTTTTCTTATCCCTTATCTACCTTTCTTCTCCCCCTACAGCCTGCTGTAACTCCCTCTTTCTATTCTCTCACTGTTTCTCTTTCCACCTAACCTACTCTCCCCTCCTCCTCAGTTCCATCTCTCATCCACTCCCCCTGATGTACTTTGTGCCACTTTCTTCCTGCTCATTGGCTTCACCTCGAAACTCTTTGGCACCTTCTGTCCCATCTCCCTTCTTATGTTTCCTCATTCTCTTCCTCCTTTCCACTCTCTCCCAAACTCATTGTCACCCTGCCACTTTTGTTAGTGGTCCTGGGTGTGGGCTTGGATACTGAAGGTGCTCCAGTAGACTTACAATGGGCCCTTTATTTATTTATTTTTTTTTCTATTTTCTTTTTAAAGGAGGATAGTACCATACTTAGTCTTCAGAATTATGGTAGGAATAAGAAGGAACAGGAGGGAGTGAGATAAGCTGAATCTGGCAACACCATGCACCATATCGAGGGAGGGAGTCCTTATGTCAACTGCCCATCTTAATCAGAACAGTACAATAAACAGGCAGTTCAGGTGTAGCTCCAGATACTTTTATGTTCACAAAATGAAGAAGGAAATTCTGGAAACCAAGAGTAACAGCAGGAGGCAGGGAATGGAGGGTGATAGTGCAATAAGGGGATGGTGGATATGTGTTGGTTTGATTGGGGATGTGGGGGGTGTGGGGAGGGTGGCCATGACTTTGATAGAGGGGAATTTTATGTTTATCATTCTCAGCCATTTACTACTAGATGTAATAACACAGATTGGTAAATAATCATAAAGTGATTATTTAGAATGTGAAGGGGCTGCATAATAAGAATGAGCAATATAGGGTGCTTAAACACCTGCATGTGCTTAAGAGGCAAATAATGTTCCTTCAAGAAACGCACCTTTTAGTTACAGAAACCAAGTTATTACATAGGATGCAGATAGGTCAAATCTTTGAGGCAGGTTCATCTACACAAAGTAAAGGGGTGGCAATTTTATTATCAAAAAATTGGGGTTTTCAGTGTAATCACAGCGTCTGTGATCCTTTAGGCAGATATGGTTTAGTAACAGGCACCCTGGAGAGATCTGACATTATTTTGGGTTCTGAATATGGTCCCAACTCTGACGATCCATCTTTCTTAATGGAATTGCTTAACATTTTATTGCCCTTTCTGGATGTACCAATGTTACTAGAGGGGGATTGGAATCTTCCATTCTCTCCTGACATAGACAGAACAGGTAAATCTAAAAAAGGACTATCCCCAGCACAAAGGGCTATTAGGGACTTCACTGATAAGATTGGCCTATGTGATCCCTGGAGGGTTCTACATCCGGGAGGGAAGGAATATACTTTCCGCTCTTTAATACATGGTACCTCATCCCATATTGACTATTACCTGATTAGTAAGCACCTGTTACCCAAACTAATGAATTGTCAGATCTCTCCAGATGTGATTTCAGATCACTCATTGGTATTATGTAACCTGTCTTTATCTTCTGGCACCAAATCAGAGACAATTTGGAAGATCCATAACCATTTGTTAAAGGATAAAAATATAATAGATGGTCTCAACACCAGTATAAAGCACTATACAATGCACAACCGGAACTCTACCAGCCGTGTGGACATGGAATGGGGAGGGCTTAAATGCTTTCTAACAGGGGAACTGATAAAAATTGCTTCTAGACTTAAGAAACAAAGTGAACGGCAGACAAATATACTACTTGAAAAAATGTGAAAATTAGAAAAAAAAAGAACCCTTAATCGATCAAAGCACAAAGGCATGAACTCACATGACTGAAGGCCTGCTATAATGACCTATTCATGGAGAAAACTGAATATACCATCATTAAAACAAAATCTACCTATATCGTTCAGGGGGACAAAGCAGGGAGATTGCTCGCTCTCCGTATCAAACAACAGGAAATGTCGAGGGTGATCAGTGCAATTAAATCAAGGGGATATGGTTCTTTAAAGACTAATCCCAAAGAGACAGTAAGTGAATTTCAGGAGTTCTACACAGATCTTTACAAGGCCAGGACCAATCCCCTATCTGCAAGCTGCATCATTACATACCTGGATTCATTATCATTACCTAGACTTTCGGAAGTGCAAAGAGCACAGCTGAGTTCCCCAATCACAGAACAGGAGATCCAACTAACAATCAATGCTATGTCCTTGGACAAAGCTCCACGACCTGACAGCTTCTCTCCCAACTTCTATAAAGTATTGGGGAAGGAACTGTCCCCATGGCTGCTATCAGTGTTTGATACCGTACTGAAGGGAGAGGGAGTGGACCCTCATTTATTTGAGGCTCTGATAGTCGTGTTGCACAAAGAGGGGAGGGACCCAGAATTAGTTTCCAATTATAGGCTGATTTCCCTGTTAAACTATAACATTAAGATATTGGCTAAAATCTTGGTTACTAGGATGGAACAGATGATGCCTTTCCTGATCTGTGCAGAACAAGTGGGCTTCATGAAAGGTAGATCCTTGTCAAGTCATCTGAGGAAATTAGATCATATATTCTCTGTATCCAGGAATAAAATGACTCCTTCTGTGCTACTCTCACTTGACAAAGAAAAAGCTTTGGACAGGATAGATTGGGACTTCTTGTTCAGGGTATTACTTAAATTCGGATTCCCTCCTCTCTTTGTTCAATGGATTCAATCCCTTTTCACCACTCCCAGTGCTCATATATATTGTAATAGAAATGTCTCACAAAGATTCTCCATTTTCTCGGGGACTAGATAAGGCTGTTCATTATCTCCCCTGTTGTTTAACTTATATTTAGAACCTCTTCTAATTCAAATAAAAACTGATCCTGAGATCTGGGGTATAAATATTGAGACCTGGGAATTCAAAGCCTCTGCATATGCTGACGATATACTGTTACACCTGTCAGACCCCAAACAGTCAGTAGGTAGAGCCCTGCAGGTAATACAATACTTTGGATCAATATCCAACTATAAGTTAAACTTGGAGAAATCTAAAGATTTTCCTCTAAACATGGTCACTAACAAACAGGAGATAGAAGGCCTATGAGTGCAATGGGAATACAAACAGCTTAAATACCTGGGCATTAACTTAACTAGGAGCCTCAAATCTTCCAGGGTATGCAATCTAGATGCACTAGTACAGGTTATCAAACAAGACCTGGATAGATGGAACAAACTACCGTTATCCCTTTGGGGGAGAATCAACTTAGTCAAAATGAATATTCTACCCAGAATATTCTATCTCATCAATATGTTCAATATATTGTTACCTCAATCATGGTTCTCTAAATTACAATTCATACTCATGGTTTTCATATAGAAAAAGAAACATGCACTTATGGCATACACTAGATTAACACTCCCTAAGTTTAAATGGGTTCTAAGACTTCCAAACTTTAAATTTTACTATTGGGCAAGTCAAGCTGTGAAATACTTCAGATGGATGAATCCATATAGAAATCCAGGACTGCCTCAATACTGTCCCGCGTGGCTACCACTAGAAAGAAAAAGGATCAAAGGTCTTGGGTTAGACCCTACGGCTCTTTTGCATATTACACCCAAATTACTCCCCCTAGCCCTCAAGGATAGTCCAATAGGAACCTCTATAAGGGTATACACCCAGATGTGCAACTCTTTTTTCATACAAACACTCACAGGATCCTAACCAACCAATAATAGGAAACCCAAACTTCAAAACTGGGAATCAATTGCTCAAGAGCAACTGGTTTGAACTACTAGTGGGGAAAAAAATAACTGACTTCTGGGCTAATGGTAGAGTCATTGCATTAGTGGGCAAAGAACAAGCGGGAAGCTAAACATAGTTTCAAGATATCACACTTGATGCATATGATAAACAAAGCCCAGTTGTCTATGGAGGCCAGGAAACAAGGAGAATTCATAAATCAGGGGGGCAAGAAGGCTAATGAACAAAATACCATCTCACAGATTTACTCCACCCTATTAGCTGTGGCTTGCCCAAATGAGGAGGGTTCTGCTAAATACTGGGATAATCAATTCCCTGAAGAAACTTTCACTTGGTCTAAAATTTGGCAGGATACACACAGGTTCATATCTCAGGATAGGTTAAGGTTAATGCAATATCAAATCATTCATAACCTGTATTATACACCTGAGAAATTGGCCAAAATAGGTAAAGAGTCAGAGGATACATGTAACTGTTGCAGGGTAGGTGTGGGATCCCTATATCACATTTTTAGGAAATGCTCAAAAATAGCCCTCCTCTGGTCCCTAATCAATGACAAAGCTGATCCTCTGTTGGGGATTTTGGACCACATAGAACTGCTAGCATATGTGGTGGGAGACTACTCCCTTATTAAGGGAACAGAAAGGAAATTCCATATAAGTATGATCACATTATCAGTTAAAAAGCTGGTACTCAGACACTGGCTTGACGGGGAGGTGGTATCCTACACAGAATGACTTCAAGAGCTACTATTCAACCTATCGGTAGAAAGGATTATAGCCAGTGTAAATATCTGTCTGCCTAGGTATGATAAACGTTAGAGCAAATTACACTCCTTATATTCTGTGTGAATATTGTAGATAGCTGAACTGGCTGGGTTGTACATTTCCTTGTTAAATCATGGCCATGGCTGATGAAGGGTAGGGGAAGGGATGGGTGGTGGGTATGTGTAATGTTGTATATTGTATTGTAATGTAGTGTACTAGAAAATACAACATCACACATGCCCCCACAGTGCAAAGCATCATGGGCTGCATATGCAAATCACCACAGAAATGTTATGCTGGTCCAACTTTAAGCAGAATTGCATGGTGCCGAAAGGCCTCTCACACAGTTTGCAAAGGGTGCTAACAGAAAACGTAGACACGTGTTTCGTCCTACCAGGACTCATCAGTATGCCTCATCTGTTTGACACTCCAGTGGAATGGACCAGCTACCCTATAGGCAGTGTGCCTTGGATATATTGTGGTGAACCCATTAAAATAAAAAAACATTTAAAAGACAAAGAATCTCTGTGCGCAAACACTGAGGCAAGGGTTACCCCAAGGGGCATTTGGCTGGGAAGCCAAGTTTCAAGAAAATACAACATCACACATGCCTCCACAGTGCAAAGCATCATGGGCTGCATATGCAAATCACCACATAATGTTATGCTGGTCCAACGTTAAGCAGAATTGCATGGTGCCGAAAGGCCTCTCACACAGTTTGCAAAGGGTGATAACAGAAGACATAGACACGTGTTTCGTCCTACCAGGACTCATCAGTATGCCTCGTTTGTTTGAGAAACCCCAGTGGAATGGACCAGCTACCCTATAGGCAGTGTGCCTTGGATATATTGTGGTGAACCCATTAAAATAAAAAAAACATTTAAAAGACAAAGAACCTTTGTGCGCAAACACTGAGGCAAGGGTTACCCCAAGGGGCATTTGGCTGGGAAGCCAAGTTTCAAGAAAATACAACATCACACATGCCCCCACAGTGCAAAGCATCATGGGCTGCATATGCAAATCACCACTGAATCTTATGCTGGTCCAACTTTAAGCAGAATTGCACGGTGCCGAAAGGCCTCTCACACAGTTTGCAAAGGGTGCTAACAGAAGACATAGACACGTGTTTCGTCCTACCAGGACTCATCAGTATGCCTCATCTGTTTGACACCCCAGTGGAATGGACCAGCTACCCTATAGGCAGAGTGCCTTGGATATATTGTGGTGAACCCATTAAAATAAAAAAACATTTAAAAGACAAAGAACCTCTGTGCGCAAACACTGAGGCAAGGGTTACCCCAAGGGTAACTTCTTCTGTTAGCACCCTTTGCAAACTGTGTGAGAGGCCTTTCGGCACCATGCAATTCTGCTTAAAGTTGGACCAGCATAACATTCTGTGGTGATTTGCATATGCAGCCCATGATGCTTTGCACTGTGGGGGCATGTGTGATGTTGTATTTTCTTGAAACTTGGCTTCCCAGCCAAATGCCCCTTGAGGTAACCCTTGCCTCAGTGTTTGCGCATAGAGGTTCTTTGTCTTCTTTATGTAGTGTACTGTCATGTAGCTTGGTATTTCATTTTCATTTTTCTTTTGTTATAGTTATAACATAAAAGCAAATAAAGCAGTTAAATATCAAAAAAAAAATCTATTGTTGGCCAATCTGCTGTTTCTTACTGCTTTTCAAAACTTTGGTAGTCTCTTCCCTTTCTATTTGTTCAGCCTCTTCTTCCTTCCTAAAGTCTCTTCTCTTTGACTTCTGTCATCCTTCCTGCAACTGCCATTGACCCTTCCTCTTCTTTGATATTCTCCAGTCTTGCCATTTTCTTGCTGTTCCTACTTTGTTTTGTTTCTGCATATATTGAGTGTATTTTTTACTAGTTGCCTTCATTTACTATTTTGCCTTCATATTTATGATTCTGCTAGTAAGTTTTTGTATTTTGTATTTTGCCTTGTTATTTTATTGTTAACTATCTCCTCCTCACCTCTACCCCAGGACTCATCTGGAAACGAGCTGTTGTCAGCTCAGTATGTACTTCCTGGTTAAACTTTACACTAAATAAATATTCCCAGTAAGGGCCATGGCAAAACCTCTTTTATGCAAAGCCATTGCCATTTGTGAGCCATTTCAATTTTAGGTATTTAATTGCTTTATTTTTAAATCTTTTTCAGATGGCTGAGTGCTGCAGAGCACTGAGACAAGTGGTAGTTTCATTTTTTATGTGTGACACTATGCATCAGCACATCATTGCCTCCAGGGAGCAAGTGGCTGATGATGCAGCTGTGGGAGACAGCAGAGCCTTGTTAGGGATTCATTCAGGTGGTAGTGGCTTCCAGCTGGCTAGAAAGGGTGGTTGGTCTGCAGGACCCTGCGCTCCCATCCCTCAATTGAGATAATATAACAGTATCCTTATTTTACAGTGTATCCCATCCCTCCATTGAGATAGAATAATTGTATCCCTATTTTAGGACCCTGCACTCTCATCCCTCCATTGAGATAGTATAACAGTATCCTTATTTTATGGTGGGAGCCCAGAGTCCTTTGGACCCTGCGCTCCCATCCCTCCATAGATGTGTGTGTGTGTGTGTGTGTGTGTGTGTGTGTATATATATATATATATATATATATATATATACATATATACATACATACTGTGTGTATATATATATATATATATATATATATATATATATATATATATTAGAGGCAAAAAACTCTGTTTAATGCATTAGTTAGGGTTGTTCCACAGTGACAAAAAGTGAGAAAATTCGGTGTTAGGGTTGAAAACCCCTTGGACCCCACACACCCCCAAATGGCATTGGGGTGTGCATTGGGGATGTCAGCAATAACTCACCCCATCACATGTGTAAAGCAGCAGAAGTATGGAGAATGGGGTGAGAGTTAGGACCGAAGACCCCAATGGGCACCCCAATGCCGTTTGGGGGGGTGGGCGGTGGGTCCAAGGGGGGTTTTCAACCCTAACACCAAATTTCCTCGCTTTTGTCGCTGTGGAACAACCCTAACTAATGCATTAAACTGAGTTTTTTGCCTCTAATTTCCCTTCTTTTTGAGAATGATAACTTGAAATAGTGAATGTAATGCAGCGGCGGGAGCACGGGGCCCAAATATCTTTTGGCATAGTAACAGGAACTGCAATGTAAACAGAAGCGCTAACAGTGGCACACATGGTAACAACCGCAAATGAGAACAGAAAGGGTAACACACACGGTGGCATACACGGGAACGGTCTACCACATGATTTGTAGTCACATAGTAACATGGTGTCTGCAAACGGAAATGTCAATGGGCATGGTGACGCAAAGTGAAACAGAAATAGAAACAGTACTATAGACACAAATGGCAAAAATAACAGAAACACAACCACAGATGAAAAGCAGAAAGCATAATGCACATGGTGACGTAGACGTCAACAGTAAGTGAAACAAGTACGGAACCGCAAGCAGAAAAGGCAACAGTAACAGTAATGTAAGGGCACAGGCTGGTTTTCCCCAAAAGCTGCATAGAGAAAGACAGTGAGTACAAAGAATGTATACATAATAATGGTTATCGGAGCAGAAAATGAGGACTTGGAATACTAAATAGGTTATATTTCTGGAACCGTACGACGTAGAAAAAATTTAAAGTCATATGATTTACAACTGTCCTACCTAGTTTTGTTCTTGGAGCCCCATTGGGGACTAAGCATTTTCCAACTAAAAGTCAGTATCTCACACGTTTCTGAGATCTGGGCCCTGAAAGCAGCAATGACAGCAGTAATGTTATCCTACGGGGAAAAGAGGGTCACAGTGCCATAACTTTGCCTCCTGTAATATTTTGTTACCAAACCACGGAAAGGCTCATCTGTGAGCTGTTGGCTGTCTTCCCTCCAAATGTCAGGAAAAAAGACCAAACCGTTATTTTGAAGCAGGGTGCCAAAGGATTCCTGTAATGAGTCGGGCACCGTAATGTTATCCTATGGGAAAAACTGTCAACTTTGGAGTGCTGTAACTTTGCCACCATGTAATATTTTTTCAACACAACACTGAAAGGCACATCTGTGAGATGTCGGCTGCGTTCTCTCCAAATTTCAGCCCAAAACTCCCAACCGTTCTTTTGCAGCGCAGTGCCAAAGAATTGCTGTCATTTTCCCACAGCCTAGAAAACTACTGTCGAAATTTGCGAAAGCTTTCACAAAAATGTTCAACACTTTCGTGAGCACAAAAGTAATTTGCGAAAGTGCTTTTTCCAGAAATTTGAAAAACATATTTCTGGGGTGTTTTACCCCAAAATAAAGACATGACTTGCATCCTCAGGGTCTGACTAAGTGAATACAAAAATAATTAGGTTGCTAGAGGGTCCCAAATTTAAATGCCAACCATTTTTCTGATCACCAACTGAAAACAAAATGGCGGATTTGCGAAAGTAACAGGGCCATTTGCGAAAGTAAAAGTGCATTTGCGACACTGTCGAACTTTTTGTTAACTTTTCCCATTGACTTATAATGGGAAATTGTTTTTTGAATAACTTTTGAACGATTTAATATTTTTTCACCAAATCTTCAAAAGGCACATTGGGGACCCCGGCCACACATTTCTTGAAGATTTTGGGCCAGTCACACAAACTGTATGACCTGTAGGTGCGACTGTAGAATTCCAGAAAAAGCATAAACGCATGCGCAGATGATGCTTAATAACTCTGCAGCCATATATCCGACCAGTACGAAACTTGGCTGATCCCAAGGCCTATGATTCTTGATTGCGTATTCCAAATTTTAGGCAAATCCATCAAACGGTTGCAAAGTTATTAAGGTGCAAAACTTTGGGGTTTAACATAGAAATGGCTCCTCAACCCTAACTATGGTAGCACTACCGTGCTACCATTTTATATATTTATATATATATATATATATATATATATATATATATATATATATATATATATATGTATATATGTATATATATATGTAGCTGTGGAAGCACAGGAACCTCTGGCCACTGCGCATCCAGTTACAACACAGCCATTGCCAAATTGTCACCATACCCATGTTATCACCCCACCTCATATTCCTGGTGCAGAAACATTTTCAATCCCTGCAAAAAATGTAACTCTGCACAAGAGCAACACCAATCCACAGTGCAGGTGCAAAAACACATTTTGGGCAGAATTTGAAAAATGACAGCTGTGACATACATGAAGTGGTGTTATAACAAGGCTATGTTGCAAATTTGGGCTCAAATTATTTAAAATTTTCAGTCACAAGCAGGCATAGCGAAATTGTGATAAACAGTCATAACTTTGCAATTATTCATCGTTTTGACCCCAAATTTTCAACATAACTTACATAAGACCTCACTGCATGTGCTCAATACATAACATTTGAAATCCTGCCTAAACATAATTATATTGCTTCTGCAATTGCTGTTCTGTACCTGATGCAAAAACACATTTCGTCCAGGATTTGAAAAATGACAGCTGTCACATTCATGAGGTGGGCTAATAGCAAGGCTATGTTGAAAATACGGGGTGAAAACATATAACATTGTCAAAGTTATGAGCATGCATAGCAAGACTGCAACAAATGCTCATAACACAGCCATTTTTTAAAATTTTGACTCCAAATTTTCAACATGGCCTTTTGGGGACCCCGCCTCATGAACAATATGACATCATTTTACAAATCCCACCAGAAAAGTAATTTTGCCAACCAACTACGAAATCACCTTTACTGTGGGAGTTGCCTATTAAAAGTCACATTGTTCATGAGGCAGAGTCACCAAAACACCATGTTGAAAATTTGGAGTCAAAGGGTGAAAACCAGCCAAGTTATGCATAAAAGTTGAAGCCCCCCCCCCATTGAAATACATTGAACTGCATTTACCTTAGTTCATTTTGCAGTTGCTGTTTCCAGCAGCAAGATGTGTCTTTGATTGGCAGAACGGATCTCGAATCTGGGACCTCATTAGGTGAGTGGCGGTCTGTGGGGACATCGCGGGGGTGTGGGGAGGTGGGTGCATATTGGGTGATTGGGTGGGTGTTGTGGGAGTGATCAGCAATGGACCTTTTTTTTAAAACAACTTAAAACCTAGCATAAGACATCGATGGCTGTTTTTTTCCTTTCAGGGAAAAAATAAATAAAACCAGGGCCGTGAGGGTGGATACCATTGCCACCAATGATATCAGCAGCATTGGAGGGTGGGGAGGGGTGTACCAATAAACACCAGGAAAAAATTTAAGACCTCTGTGACCCCCAAAAAAGCAGTTGAGGACAAAATAATAAATAAATACATTATTAAAAAGCATATATATATATATATATATATATATATATATATATATATATATATATATATATATATATATATATAATCATGCTAAAAAATCAGTTTAATGCATCAGTTAGGGTTGTTCTACTACTATGAAAGTGAGGAAATTTGGGGATAGGGTTGAAAACCCTAACTGTGCATTCCCCCCACCACCACCACCACCTCACACACACATGCATGCAAGTAGGGGAAAGACCAAAGCAACACAACCAATCACACACATCCAGCAGGAGGTGTATACCTGTGTTACTGTAGAAAGTGGAGAAATCCAACTTTAGATATCATACATTATTTATAAAGTTGTTCTCCGAGGTTAGTTCACATAAAGGTGAACCAAACTGGCAGTAGCGAAAATGGTGTACCTTGCTTCATTTACAACATATGGGTGGCGAAAGGCATCATGGGCACTGCAATGTTAGTCTATGGAAATTGCAGAATTGTGGAACAGTGTAACTTTGTAATCCTTGAGTATTTTAGCACAATATCAGGAAAAAGCACATCTGTGGGGCCAGGTCTTGCATCCCTACAAATTTCAGCCCACAGGACCCAACCGTTTGCTTGCAGGATGATGGCAAAGATGTGCAGTCATTAGGAGCATACTTTCATAAAATACTTTTGCAAACACGAAAGTGTGATAGCACAACACTTTCTCATTTGCAAAAGTGACGTTCGAAAGAATTTCAGGGAATGTACACAAACGCAAATGGTAATGTACATGGTGATGCAAAAGGAAACACAAACAAAAACAGTAATGGAAACACAAATGTTAACAGAAATGCAAGCGCAAATGCAAAGGGTAATGCACATGATGACGTAAACAGGAACGCTAACGCAAACGGTTACAGAAAGGCAAGCAGAAACACTAACTGTAACAGTAACGGAAATGCACACCCTTTTTTCCCCCCAAAATCTGCATTCAGAAGCACAGTGAATATAAAGAATGTATGCATAATAATGGGCCTTGGAGCAGAAAATGAACACTTGGAATGCTAAATTACTTATATCTCAGGAATTGTACGATGTAGAAAAAAAATTAAAATCTCATATTAGTTATGACTTTCCTAGCTAGTTTTGCACTTATCCCCCTAAAAGGGGGCCAAGCATTTTTCTAACTAAAAGTCCATATCTCGAAGCATTTTTGAGATACAGGCCCCGAAATGCGTGGCAAATGCTGTAATGTTAGCCTATGGCAAAAATTGTCAACTTTGGAGTGCCGTAATTTTGCAGCCCTCTAATATGGTGTCACCAAACCACCGAAAGGCACATCTGTGGGATCTAGGCTTTCTTCTCACCAAATTTCAGCCTAAAAGATCAAATTGTTCTTTTGTGGCAGGGTGGCAAAGATTTCTTACTGTTTTGGGCATAGTGTTGTAAAGTAGTGTCGTGATTTGCGACACTTTCACAAAAAAAAATCACGAAAGTGTTGAATGTATGACACTACTATGCGACACTACTGTTTACAAAAATTTGAAAAACCTACTTCTAGGGTGTTTAACTCCCCAAAAAAGACAAGGCTAGCATCCTCAGGACTCAATTAGGTGAATGCAGCAAGAATTGTGTCCCTCAAGGGTCCCAAATTTAAATGCCAAGCATTTCTGTGACCACCAACTGACATGATGGCAGATTTGCAACACTACGGGGGTCATTTGCAGGAAAAAATAGCCCTAGCACAACTCACTCGATTCCTCGATAACTCCTCCTTCTTCACCCCCTTTCAGTCTGGATTTCGAAAATCACACTCCACCATAACTGCGCTCCTCAGACTTACCATTGATATCACCTCAGCTATGGATACAGGGCACATCACATCGGCCATATTCATTGACCTTGCCAAAGCTTTCGATACCATTTCTCACACTAAGCTTATAGCAAAACTTCAAGATGCTGGCCTATCTGATCTATCCTCTATGTGGTTTCAAGACTACCTCTCTGGGAGGAAGCAATCAGTCAAAATTGGCACCCAAATATCCCCCTCGCTCCCAGTCACCATGGGGGCCCCCCAGGGCTCCATCCTGGGTCCCCTTCTCTTTTCCATATTCCTAAATGACCTCCCTCTATCATGCCCAAACTCTGCAATTCAAATGTATGCAGATGACACTGTACTGTATGCCTCTGGCCCCTCAAAAGAGTCTCTAAACTCTACCCTTCAGCAGGATTTCAATGCTGTCCAAACCTGGCTTAGCTCCAACCAACTAGTCCTCAATGCAAAGAAAACTGTATCCCTAACTTTCCGCACACATCCCAGAATCTCCAGGCTACAAGCTCTACCCATTTTTCAAACACTTGACGGAACCACCCTGGAATCCTGCACCTCCTTTAGGTACCTGGGGGTATGGCTGGATCGTCACCTTGACTTCTCTGTCCATATAGACTCCCTCCAGAAAAAACTCCACCCGAAACTTGGAGCCCTTTACCGTAACAAAGGGAGTCTAACTACCCCAGTCAGGAGAGAGCTAGTTTACAAAATGAAACTCACAGTCTTCGACTATGGTGACGTTGTCTACAGCGCAGCCTCTCCATCAACCCTAGCCAACCTGGACCCCCTTTTCTACTCCTTCTGTCGCTTTATCCTAGAATGTCCCCCTACCACCCATCACTGCCACCTATATGCCACCCTAGGTCTCTCCCTCACTTCATTCCAGGTGACAGCTCCATGGCGCTAATCTAGTAGCTAAACACTGGTCAAACTCCCTACCCTCCTAGCTCAGTTCCGTTCTGTCAACCCAACCCTCCCCGGCCTACTCTTTGTGGGGCTCTGACTTGAATCTATTACAAGTCCCTTTCATGCGCACCTCTAAGGGCCAATCGGCCTTCAAATACAGACTGCCTGCACTCTGGAATAATCTCCCAGCAGAAAGCAGGCAGTCCACCACCACCACACATAGGTCATTGACCAATCTTCTTCATGCCCACTTCTCAGTCTCCTGTAACTGTAACCTGCAGTTCAGACCCACTAAACTGAAGCATCCAAGCGCAACTTAACAGGGGCCCCAGGCAAATAACTGCTACTCTTAATGCCCATACCTCTTCTGTCCTCTCTCCCCATGGTCTCTGTAAGACATGTCTATGGACTCAGACCCCATTATTATTATGCACTTGGAGCTAAACTTATAAGTAATATGTATGCATAAGTCCTGCCTGTAACGTCTCATGGACCTGTTGCCTAACCCATTTCGCCTGTTTGTACCTGATGTATGTATTTTGCCTGTTTGTACCTGATGTATGTATTTCTCTGCCTCTGTTCCTTGTTCAACATTGCCTATGTACCAAATGTATTTCATGCACTTTATGCTTTGTAATCCCAGGTCGCATCTGGAAATAAGCGGATGTACGCTCAGTATGCTTATCTGGTTAATCTCGTTAATAAATAAATAAATTTGGGACACTAAAAACTGCATTTGTGACACTGTCAGACCTTTTGTTAACTTTTCCCATTGACTATAGTGAGAAACTTGTTTTTTGAATAACTTTTTAACTGTTTAATATTTTTTCACAAAATCTTTGAAAGGCAAATCAGGGACCTGGGCTGCATGTTCCCTGAAGGTTTTGGACAGGTTGTGCAGACCAAGCGACCTGTAGGTGTGAGCAAAGAATGCACAAAAATGCATAATTTGTGTGTTTCTCAGCACTCTGTAGCTCCGTAAGCATATAGCTGACCATTATGAAACTTGGCAGATCCAGAGATCTCTGGTACCAGACCATGCATACCAAATTTCAGGCAAATCCATCATACAGTGGCAAAGTTATTATGCTGCCAAATTTCAGATTTAACCTTAAATGGGGTGCTCAACCCTAACTATAGTGGCACTACCATGCCACTATAATATGTCTGCATGGGGGGTGCCACTAGACACCAGAATTTTCTCATTCAGGGTATATATATATATATATATATATATATTTAATGGTAGCAGGTAGTGCTACCATAGTTAGAGTTCAGTAGCACTTTTAAGGTTAAAGGGTGAAACTTTGCACTTTAATAACATTGCTATCGTTAAACGGATATGCCTGAAATTTGGCATGCACAATTGGGCATGGTAGATCTTGGGATCTGCTAACTTCCGTAGCAGTCGTACTGCGAAGTTATTAAGTGACAGACAAATGCGCAATTACTTTTTATTTTGCAAATTCTTTGCTCTCGCCTACAGGTCACATGGTTTGTGTGACTGGTCCAAAAACTTCAGGGAATGTGTGGCCAGGGTCCCCAATGTGTCTTTTGAAGATTTCGTGAAAAAATATTAAACGGTTCAAAAGTAATTCAAAAAACAAATTCCCATTATAAGTCAATGGGAAAAGTTAACAAAAAGTTTGAAAGTGTTGCAAATGCACTTTTTAGTGTTGCAAATGGCCCTAGTAGTGTCTCAAATCTGCCATTTTGTTTTCAGTTAGTGATCAGAAAAATGCTTGCCATTTAAAATTGGGACCCTCTAGGGACACAATTCTTTCTGTGTTCACCTAGTCGGACCTTAAGGATGCTAGCCATGTCTTTATTTTGGGGTTAAACACCCCAGAAATATGTTTTTCAAATTTCTGGAAACAGTAGTGTCACAAAGTAGTGTCACACCTGTGACAGTTTCACAAATTTTTGCGAAAAGTGTCACAAATTGCAACACAGCTTTTCCAGACTTTGGCCAAAATGACAGGAGTTATTTGCCACCCTGCTGCAAAAGAACCGTTTGGTCTTTTGGGCTGAAATTTGGAAGGAAGGCAGCCAACAATTCTCAGATGTGCCTTTTGGTGGTTTGGTGAAAAAATATTGCATGGCTGCCAAGTTATGATACTCCAAAGTTGACATTTTTTCCCATAGACTAACATTGTGGCGTACGCCGCGCATTTCGGGGGTCGTATCTTGAAAACAGTGCGAGATACGGAGTTTTTGTTGTGACAATGAGTAGCCCTATGGGCTACATATTCAGTGAAAGTGTAGCCAGGAGAATCATGAATCATGTGATTTTTTTTTCCCTATGTCGTATGGTTACTGAGATATAAACAATTTAGTATTCCAACACCTCATTTTTGGCTCTGAGGCCCATTATTATGCATACATTCTTTGTACACACTGTTTCTCTAAGCAGCTTTTGGGGGAAAAACAGGGTGTGCACTTCTGTTAATGTTACAGTTACTGTTTTCACTTGCATTTACGTACCCATTTGCATTACCATTCCCGTGTACGCCACTGTGTGCGTTACCCTTTGCATTCTCGTTTGCGCTTGTGTTTGTGTTACTGTTACCATTTGAGTTCCCACTACTGTTTGTGTTTGCGTTTTGATTTGCGTCACCATGTGCATTGCCATTTGCATTTACTGCAGCCCTTTTGTTTGCATTTGTCTTTCGTTTTGCATCTTTGTTGCTGTTACTTTTACCATTTGTGTTTCCTATTGTGTTACTGTGCCTGTGTGCATTATAGTTTGTGTTTCCATATGTGCTTGCATTTCCTTTTGTGTTTCTGTTTCCTTTGGTGTTATTGTTGCTGTTACCGTTACCATTTGCATTTACAATTACGGTAACATGACCGTTCGCATTACAGTTTGTGTTTATGTACGTGTTTACGATCGCGTTTACATTTTTGTTTCCTTTGGCATTATTGTTCATGTTAATTTTACCATTTGTGTTTACAACTGCGGTACTGTGCCTGTGCTCATTACGGTTCACGTTTACATATGCGCTTCCATTCGCTTTCATTTCTGTTATCTTTAGCATTCTTGTTGCTGTAACACTTAACATTTGCATTTACAATACCTGTGCCATCACTGTACACATTACCAGTTACATTTTCGTATACGCTTGCATGTCCGTTTGCATCACTGTTCACTTCGGCGTCACTTTATGCTTGCGTTTCTATCAACGTTTGCTTTACCATTTACGTTTGCTTTACCAAGTGCGTAACCATTGCCGCTTGTGTTTGCTTTGCAGTTCCTGTTACTATGTAACAAGACATCACGTGGTGAGAGCACGGGGCCTCCCACCACCACATTCCATTCACTATTTATCATCCTCATTCTCACAAAGAAGGGAAATTAGAGGCCAAAAACTCCATTTAATGCATCAGTTGGGGTTGTTCCACAGTAACAAAAGTGAATAAATTCAGTGTTAGGGTTGCACGCCCCCCTTGGACCCCACAGCCCACCCCTCCAACCAGCACCGGGGTGCACATTGGGATCATCAGTCCTAACTCTCACCCCATTCTCCTGTACCTCTGCTTCTTTACACATGTGATGGGGTGAGAGCTAGGGCCAATGACCCAAATGTGCACCCTGATGCTGATGTTGGAGGGGTGGACTGGGGGTCCAAGGGGGGCTTGCAACCCTAACACCGAATTTACTCACTTTAGTCACTGTGGAACAACCCTAACTGATGCATTAAACAGAGTTTATTGCCTCTGAGATATATATATATATATATATATATATATATATATTTATATATATATATATATTCAATGCAAAAAAAGTTGTTAATGCATCAGTTAGAGTTAAAGCAACAAAAGTGGGGAAATGAGATGTTAGGGTTGAGCCTTTAACCCTCCCAACCACCCCATGCCCATCCTCCACAGACCGACAGACACCAGTGTATTTTCTGCGCTCATGAGGCCTCTCACCCCATTCCATGTGTAAACAGGTTGATGTGCTACAGCTAAGGATAAGTGGGTGAGAGGTAGGCCTCACGACCCCATGGCATACCCTGACATCTGTTGGTCTGTGGGGTATGGGGGGTGGGGTGGTTAGGGGTTTAGGGGCTCAACCCTGACATCTCATTTCCCCACTTTTGTCACTTTAACCCTAATTGATGCATTAACAAAGTTTTTTTTGCAATGAATTTCCTTACTTTTTGAAAAAGTGTAATATAACTAGTAAATGGCATATGTTGGTGGGAATGTGGGTCCTGAAATTGCACATTTGCACATAATGATATACATCTGTAGAAGCATGGGCCCTCTGGGCCCTGCACTGCCACTTGCATATAGCTACATAGCCATACAACAACCCCACAGGGCAAGAAACAGTTGTAACATTAATTTGCCAATATCTCAGCAACCATAGCAGCTATGAAAAAAATTCAAGTGTTGTTGCAATCATGACAGTGAGACATCCACAGAAGATATGTTGAAGAAATTTGTATCTTGCATCATTTCCAAGATTGGGGCACTGAAATGCGCTGAAAAGGCAGCCTTGGAGCCCTTGTGACTCTAATTTTCCAATATCTCTGTAACCGTAGCAAGTAGGAAAAAAAATTCCACTGCTGTTGTAATCTATGATTTCCAAACTTCTTTCTATAGCTTAGATCTCCTAGACATGATCTAAGCTGTGTGTAGTGAAAAATCCACATCTTGCTTTTATTTTCGAGATGGGGTGCTGAGAGGGCATCATGGGTGCTGTAATAGTATCCTATGGGAAGTTTCTCAACTTTGGAATGTCATAAGTACTGTATGTAAAGAATGCAATTTTTTACACCAAACCAACAGGCATCACATCTATGGGACACCCCCTTTACACCCTGCAAATTTCAAGCCAAAAGTCCTTACTGTTTCTTAGCAGTGAACTGGCAAAGGTTTACAAATCCTTGTTCATGAGCTGTCAAAATCCCCATTCGTGAGCCGAATCCCCATTCATGAGGTGACAAAATTCCCGTTCATGAGGCGATTCATGTTCTTAAGATAGGGACATCTGGTCTTCATCTCACTAAAGGGGATTTTGCTAGCTCACAAATGGTGATCGGCTCATGAACAGGGATTCCTTGTTTGCAAGATAGGGCCATCTGGCCCTCATCTCATGAATGGGAATTTTGACACCTCATGAATGGGGATTTGGCTCACAAACTGGAATTTTGACAGCTCACGAACAAGGAATTTTTTTTATGATCCCCGTTCATGAGGTGTCAAAATCCCTGTTTGTGAGTCAGTCACTGTTCATGAGCTATGGCCATCTGGTCCTTATCTCATGAATGGGGATTCTGACAGCTCACAAACAGGGATCGACTCATGAACCTGAATTTGGACACTTCAAGAATGGGGATCAGAAGTGAGTCATGAACGGGAATTTTCAAATTGAAAATGGCCTCTTTTTAATTATCTGATGGAAACAAAACACATGGTTTTGTAGAGGGCATTGCCCTGAACAAACCCATGCATTTGTTTTCACAAAATGCATCTATGGGGCAAGTAACAACATTTTGTTTTGGACTAAAAGTAAAAAAAAAATGGCGGCTCATGAACTCAACTTTTTTTCTCATGTATGAGGATTTAATGAATCCCCATTTGTGAGCTGTCAAAATCCCTTTTTGTGAGGTGAAATCCTTGTTCGCAGCTGTACATCTATACATAGGACTGAAATGAGCATGCTCAAAACATCAAACATAGAAACACAGAAACATAGAATCTGATGGCAGAGAAGGACCGCTTGGCCAGGTTAGCCTGCCCATTTCCTTACATAACAGATAAGCTTCATATCCAAGTTAAGCAACAGCCTACTTCCTCCTACCCCCATTAGAATTGCCTTATGTCTGTCCCATGCATTCTTGAATTCCCCCACTGTTTTTGTCTCTACAACCTCCTCAGGAAGGCTGTTTCATGCATCTACAACCTTCTATGTGAAGAAATACTTTCTCACATTACCTCTGAGTCATCCCCCTCTATCTTCAAATTGCGCCCTCTTGTTCTTGCAAATCTCTTTTTCTGAAAGATGCAACCCTCTTGGACCTTGTTGATTCCCTTGAGGTATTTAAAAGTTTCTATCATGTCCCTTCAAGGCTATACATCTTAAGCTCCTTTAGTCTTTCTTCATATGTCTTCTGGTGCAGACCTTGCACCATTTTGGTTGCCCTTCTCTTGACAGCCTCCACCCTGTCTATGTCTTTGTGAAGATGGGGTCTCCAGAACTATACACAGTACTCCAGATGTGGTCTTACCAGCTGTCTGTACAGAGGGACAAAACTTCCTGTTTTCTAGTGGTGATGCCTCTCCCTATGCAACCCAGTATCCCCCCAGCCCTCCTTACAGCCTTCTCACATTTTCTACCCACCTTTAGGTCATCTGATATAACTACCCCAGGTCCCTTTCCATTTTTGTTGTCAGTATCTCACCCCCTATTGCGTAGTCTTCCCCGTGTTTTTGTTTCCCACGTGCTTTACTTTGTACTTCTTTGCATTGAATCTAAGCTGCCATACATTTGACCATTCCTCCAACCTTGCCAATTCCTTTTTCATCCTTTCCACCCCACCTTGCGTATCAACCCTGAATGCTCAAAATTTAATAATTTTGGATTAGAAAAATTTTCACCAAACTATTGCTCACTTCTTTCTCAGGGAATTCTCTTTCTACCCTGGAACTCAGACTAAAAATCAAAATGGCATGGGTGCAGGGTGATGAGGAAAACTCAGGAACAATTAGAGAAAAAAGCAAAAAAAAAACATTTTTTCCATAGGCACTGCACACAGTCTGCACACCTGATCATAACAAAACTTGGCAAATCAAG
The DNA here is from genome assembly GCA_016271365.2 of Neoceratodus forsteri. Lineage (NCBI taxonomy): Eukaryota > Metazoa > Chordata > Ceratodontiformes > Ceratodontidae > Neoceratodus > Neoceratodus forsteri. Next base: position 1,323,860,932 of record CM028132.1, read on the forward strand.
AGATCTACCCCATGGAACAGTGCATATTAAATGTCATGCAAATCAGTTGAATGGTTGCAAAGTTATTAGGGTGCAAAATTTAGGGTTTAACATTAAACTGCTTACTCGACCCTAACTACCGAGGCATGGCCACACCTCTATAATAAATATACATAGCTATACAGATATATATATATTATATATATATATATATATATATATATATATATATATATATATATATATATATATATTTCCTTGCAAAAAAATAGTTAATGCATCATTTAGGGTTAAAACACAAAAAGTCAGGAAATGAGACCTTTAGGGTTGTCCCATCACCCCCTAGTGGACCTGCAAATCATCCTAAGATTGACAGCTGACAGGGTGTGTCATTGGGGTTGTGAGGCCTAAATGTCACCTCATTCCATCTGTAATCATATTCACAAGCCATAGTAAAGAAGAATGGGGTGACATTTAGGCCTCAAAACCTCAATGACACACCCCATCAGCTGTCAATCTTGGGATGATGGGTGGGTCCACGAGGCGGGATGGGGCAACCCTAAAGGTCTCATTTCCTGACATTTTGTGTTTTATCCCTAAATGGTGCATTAACAAAGTTTTTTGCATAGGATTTCCTTACTTTTTGAGAAAGAATAGAAAAGTAGAAAGTTGCACAAGTTAGAGGGAGTGCAGCATTTTGGGCCCCGTGCTCCCACCAACTTGCAAATTCCTGCCTAAGATAAGAGTTCAGGTACTGAATATCATATGTATTGCTGCCAACACATATGGTTGGGAGTGTGGAGCCCACCACCTTGCAAGAAAGCAAAGTGTCAATCATCAGAGTGGCATAATTCAACACCTGTTTACATGTCAGACTCCTAACCACTACAAATTACCTCCATGGTTTTAAGGCTAGGCACCCTATAAATGTGAATCCAGTACAACAATGCAAAATGCCATATGCAAAACATAAAGTGTGTCACACAATGTGGGTGCAGCAAATTAATTTTCCAACACCTAAACACCATAATTCACATGGACAGCACATCCCCTCAACGCGCTCCAAATTTCAATGCAAAAGATCAAACTGTTTCCAAGATATAAAATGTGAAAGTTTCAGGTTTTCATTCATCACACTGGCAGAATTCTACACCTATTAACATTTTACACACCTAACGACTGAAAAGTACATCTATGGCAGTAAGGCTAGCTACACTAGTAAATTTAAAGCCACTACCACCATGGAAAAGGCTGTCTGCAAAATGTAAACTGCCTCATGCAATATTTCCATAAAAAATGTATTGTCTGATACCTAAGTACTATAATTCACATCTACAGGACATGTCATCAACACCCTCCAAATTTCAAGTTAAAAGACCAACCGTTTCTGAGATATTTAGTTTGAAAAATTGTGCTATCTGGTCTCTCCCAATTTGGCCATCTAGTCCCTCCCTCACGATCAAAGATTGCGATCAAAGAATCTCAAGATCAAAGAATTTGCAGACTCATAGTCAAAGAATTTGCTGGCTCATGATCAAAGAATAAAAATGTTAAAACAATTTTTAGAGAAACCACAGCCATGACTCGACAGAACAAAGGCCCCTGAGCAGATCCCACCCTAGTTTGCCTTTAGAAGTGACCCATGTCCCGAGAAAATTTAATTTTTCATGTGCCCATCTACAATGGTCACCACAGAAACTGCCAGCTATTTCCAGATATTTCGTGAAATTTCTGAAGAGTTTCTCTCTACTGCCCCCACTGTTTAAATGCAAAAAGCATCAGATATCTCTAGAAATATCACATAAATTTCGGGAAATTGCTGGCAGTGTCTGTGGCTACTACTGTAGTCATGCCCTCGTGATCAAAGATCACGGTCAAAGAATCTCGAGATCAAAGAATTCGCAGGCTTGCAATCAAAGAATTTGCAGGGTCATGATCAAACAATAAAGAATGTTAAAAGTCAATTCTTAGGCAAAAATGCATGAAACCACAGCCATGCCTTGATCAAATAAAGCCCCCTGAGCAAAACCCACCCTCATTTGGCTTAATAAGCCAACCCTGATCTGAAAAAATCTTTTTTTTCAAGTGGCTATCTAGTCACACCCTTGTGATCAAAGATCGCGGTTAAAGAATCTCAGTATCAAAGATTTTGCAGGCTTGTGATCAAAGAATTTTCAGGCCATGATCAAACAAAAAAAAATGTTAAAAGTCAATTTTTAGGCAGAAATACATTAAATCACAGCCATGCCTCAATAGAATGAAGCCTCCTGAGCAAAACCCACCCTCATTTGGCTTAATAAGCCACCCCTGAGCTATAAAATTGATTTATTCAAGTGGCCATCTAGTCATGTCCCCGTAATCAAAGATCACAGTCAAAGAATCTCATGATCAAAGAATTTGCATGCTCGCAAATAAAGATCATTAGCAAGCAACGATCAAAGAATAAAAAAGTTAAAAACTCTTTTTTATAACCATTTTGAAAGAAACCACAGGCATGGCTAGATAGAAACAAGACCCCTGAGCAAATCCCACCAAAGTTTCACCTCAGAAGTCCCCCCTGGGCAGAGATTTTTGAATTTTTTTGACCACTAACTAAAAACAAGATGACAGCCACCATGATCAAAGAATTCCTAATGATCTAAGATTCTTTGATTGTGAGTCTGCAAATTCTTTGATCGTGAGGTGGGACTAGATGGCCAAAACACCACTCTTCTTTCACAAAATTACCATATAAATTTCCCCATTGACTTATATTGGGAAATTAAAACTTTAATAATTTTTGAATGGATTAATATTTTTTCACCAAATGAAAAGTGGCTTGTTCCTTGACACAAGGTCTTTCTGCTGAGCAAAGGAGCAGAGCAGCACACCACATGATGGCCACGCAGTGCCACAGACAAAATCAAAAAAGTTGCCCACATAACTGGTGAAAAGTGCATTTTCAGCATTTTAGTGTGCCAAAACTATAAGTCCAACCAAAATGAAATTTGGAAAATCAAGAGATCTACCATGCCCCACCATGCATACCAAATTTCATACAAATTTGCTGAAAGTGACCAAAGTTATTAACGAGCAAAATTTTGAGTTTAACATAGAAGAGGCTTCATAATCGTAAATATAGGGGTGCCACTGTGCCCCTATAATATATTCCATGACTGAGCATGCTGACATGCTACAGTAAAGGAGAATGGGGGGAGATTTAGGCCTCTCAACCCCAATGACATATGAAGACATCTGGCAGACTGTGGTGGACTGGGGTGGTGTGTGTGAGGGGGGGTTAGGGGTTTAACCCTAATGTCTCATTTCCTGACGTTTTTGCTTTAACCCTAAATGAAGCATTAACATAGCTTTTTGCATAGAATTTCCTTACTTTTTGGAAAAAATGTAATATTAGTAGTAAAAAACATGTATTTTTGGGAATGCGGAGCCCAGCTCTCACCAAGCTGTCAATTTTTGAATAACAATATGCATCTGTGCCCACACTCCCACTTATGCAGAGCTAGAGCCATACAGCAGCACTATAGGGCACCATACCCTAGTAAAAGTAATTTGCACATATCTTGGGAACTGTAAGAACTAGAAAAACAAGTTCTAGCATCATTGTAATCATGACAGTAAGCACTTCATGCAACATTGAAAGACTGTACCCATATCTCACATAGTTTCTGAGCTATGGGCACCAAAAAGCACTGGACAGGCACTCTTTCAACCCTTGTGACAGTGATTTCACAAAATCTCATGAACTGTGCAATGTACAAACAAAATTCTACCACAGGCTTACTCTACAATGTCAAGTCTTTTTCCAATGGCTTAGGTCACCTATGGTGACCTAAGCCATCTGTAATAAAAAGTCTGCATCTCACATCGTTTCCGAGATAACAGCGCCAAAAGTCATGACACAGACTGCAATGTAATCCTATGGGAAAAATGTCAATTACATCCTTGAATATCTCTGCAACAAATTATTTCCCCAACACTTAAACAGCATAGTTCACATCTCTATAACATCCCCTCAACACTCTGCAAATTTCAAGTAAAAATACTAAACCGTTATTGAGAAATGGTCATCCCAATTTGGTCTATACTGGTCTTTCTCATTAACATTCCAAAAATACATACAACATTTTCCCATAGGATATAATTGGAATTTCAAATTGCAATAACATTTGAACAGATTAATATTTTTTCACCAAACAAAAAGTGGTATGTTCCCTGTCCCATGCTCTTTCTACATGCCATGTTTAGGACCAATAGCCCACACAGTGTCTGTGCAGCACCATGGAAAAAACATGCACAAAAGTGGTGAAAAGTGAATCATTTGGCACTTCGCTGTGCAAAAACCATGAATTTAGTAAATCAAGAGATCTACCACACCAAACTATGCATTCCAAATATTGTGCAAATCTGTTGAATGATTGCAGTTATTAACATGCAAAATGTGAGGTTTAACATTAAAAGTGCCTACCACAATGCAAAATGTAAAGTGCGTTACACAATATCTCTGCAGAAGCTTAATTTTCCAACACCTAAATATCATAATTCACATGTATAGTACATCCCCGCAACACCCTGAAAATTTCAATTTAAAAGACCAAACTGTGTCCAAGATATAACAACTTAAAGTTTGAGATTTTCATTGGTCAGAGTGGCAGAATTCCGTACCTATTAACGTGTTACACACCTAACAACTGAAAAGTACGTCCATGGCAGCAAGGCTAGCTACCCTATAAATTTCAAGCCACTACCACAATGCAAAATGCTGTCTGGAAAACATAAACTGTGCCATGCTATATCTCCACAACAAATGTATTTTCTGACATCTAAGCACCATAATTCATATCTACAGGACATTCCATCAACACCCTCCAAATTTCAAGCTAAAAGACCAAACCGTTTCTGAGATATATATTTTTTAAAGTTGTTAAAATTGAGCTATCTGGACCCTCCAAACCTGGCCATCTAGTCCCTCCCTCCCTTGGGATCAAAGAATCTTTAATTGTGAGCCTGCACATTCTTTGATTGTGAGGAGGGACCAGATGGCAAAAACCCCATTCTTTGCATGCAAAATAACCATATAAATTTTCCCATTGACTCATAATGGGAACTTAAACATGCTATAACATTTGAATGCCTCAATATCTTTTCACCAAACGAAAAGCGGCATGTTCAGCCAATGAAGCTCTTCCAAATGAGGTATGTATCAGAGTGGCACACCACATAATGGCCATGCAGCGCCATGGACAATATCATAAAAACTGCCTCCAAAACTGGATATCTTTGCATTTTTGAGCATTTTCATGTGCAAAAACCTTAAGTCTGACTGAAACAAATTTGGCAGATAAAGAAACCTATCATGCCCCACCAAACATACCAAATTTCAGGCAAATCTGTTGAATGGGTCCAAAGTTATTAATGCACAAAATTTTGAATTTAACATAGAAGTGACATCTCAACCCTAAATATAGTGGTGTGACTCGCCACTATAATTATATATATATATATATATATATATATATATATATATATATATATATATATATATATATATATATATATATATATATGTCATCATGGGGGTGTCACTAGACACCAGAGATTTTTCTTGTTGGAGGGTGTCACATCAACAAAAATAAAAATAATAAAAATATATATAACAGAAAGGATTTTTGGGGTATTGTTCTTCGCCCTGTTTCCTTGATTCCCATCCTAATTCATGAAAGACGAGCAAGAAAATCGGCTGGCAAACAGGGATTCCAGTTCTGGCCATCTGGTCATGAAATTTTCATGATCATATGATCAGACAAAATCCTTGTTCGCCACTCAGAATTCCTTGTCCACCATCCTTATTCATCACTGGCAAACAATTAAATTGGATGGCGAACAAGGTCTCCTAGTCAAGCCATTTGGTTGTGACCTTGTCAATTTCCTTGTTCGCCATTGATGAATAAGGATGGCAAACAAGAATTTTAGTGAGTGGTGAACAAGGATTTAAAGAATGAAAAAAATGTTTCTGGGGCATACAGATGTCAAAACCCAGAAAAGACAGCTCATCAACTTCTGATGAGCAGAAATTAATCAATCAATCAAAGCTTTATTTATAAAAGGTGCCTTTCCAAACCAAGGCACCTGTACAATAAAACTACACAGGTTTTTATAAATATCCAGATAATATTAAAATTAATAAATACAATAGCAGCTTTAGCAGTTAGAAAAGGCCAGGCTAAAAACATATGTTTTCAAAGCAACTTTAAAACTTTGAATGGTCAGGCAATCTCGTATACGATTAAGTAGAGAATTCCACAGGGTCGGGGCTGCAAAACTAAATGCCCTTGCCCCAGATGTTTGTACATGAACTCTTGGAATCTCTAGCAATCACTCATCGGTGGATTGGAGAAGGTGGAGGGACAGTAGGGGTGAAGGAGATCTTTCAAGTAACTCGGTCCCTGATCGTGTAGGGCCTTGTAGGTTAGCAAAGCAACCTTGAAGGTGATCTGCCACTGTATCGGCAGCCAGTGCAGTCTGCGGGGCACAGGCATTATATGACTGGTCCTAGAGGTACCAATCAAAAGCCTGGCTGCTGCATTCTGCACTAGTTACAAGTGGAAGATATCAACTCCCAGTAGCCCTGGGTAAACGGCATTGCAGTAGTCAAGGCGGGAGGTAACGAAAGCATGGACCAACATTTGAAGATAATCAGGAGGAACCAGGTGCTTTACCCAGGTGATATTCCTCAGATGGTAAAAAGAGGTTTTGTCAGCTGTCAACACCTGCAATTATAGGGTCAGACAGTCATTAAACATAATGCCTAGGTTCCGCACTCATTCTGAGGTAGTTAGCTGGACACCTCCAAGCCATAGACCCGAAGGAGAATCTGCCAATGCACACACCTCACGATGACCTGGGTCCACAACTTTAATGTGTGAAAGAGACATCCCTGGGCAGAGCTGTGACAGTTTTTTGGGGGGAAATCAAAAAAGCAAGATGGCGGCTAATGAACAAGGAATTTTTTATGGTGAACAAGGAGTGGCCTCTGGCAAAAAAGGAATGGGGCCCTCATGAAGAAGGATTCTTGTTTGTACCGTTCAGCTATCCTGAAAAATAAAAATTCCATTGAAAATAATGGGGACTTCAAAATGCTTTAACATTTGAACAGATTAATATTTCTTCACCAGATAAATGCTGGCCTATTCTGTGACCTACACTATTTCTACCATAAAAGTCTGTGGCCAAAATTCAACACAGGCTCTGCAGCGTGATGAGAAGAAAACTACAAAAGTGGCAAATGTTCAGCTTTTTTCCTATCTGGATCTCAGAATCCACAAATATGACTGGAACAAACTTTGGCACATCAAGAGATCTATACCAGGAGACTGAGCATGCAAAATGTGGAACAAATCTGTTGAATGGTTGCAATGTTATTAAAATGCAAAATATCTGGTTTAACATAGAAACTGATGTTCAACTCTAACTATAGTACTGCACCACTTTAATATATATATATATAGCTCTGTAGTTTGATAAGACTCAGGCAACCTGCCATATAGCTGGGTTGGGTAGTGTGGGTATCACCTATTTTTTGGCCAGGTAGGGTAGTTTGGGTAATGTACTACCCTACCTCACATAACAGTGTAATTCTCGGGTTGGGTAATTTGACATGGGTAACAGGTAAAGTACTTGGAAATGGGTATTAAGGGCAACCTGTGGGGTCCTTCATGAACTTGCAGTAGAATGGGAGCACATGACACTGGGCTGACATCTGATTCATCAATGGTGTCTGTGTTCCATCTGCTCCATGGAATCTAGCCAGCAGCAGTCTGTATATGTGTGTGTGTGCTGTGGTGTGTGGAAGCAGCTTTGTGTGGGTGCTCACTCTGCAGCACAAATCACCAATATGTTGATAGAAAAAGGTGAAAAAATGTTTTTTTTATTTTACTTAACCTACACTGTGTCAAAGAGCAAAGGACAGGGAGAAATAGTGGAGGACAGAGAAACAATTTCAGCCAGGGAGGAGAGGAGGGCAAGGGTGTCTGGTCAACCTTAGTCATGGAGGTGATGCTGGGGACTAAGGAGAGAACAGAGAAGGAAGGTGGGGAAAAGACATAGACAAAAGCAGAAGGCACTAGGTAGCTGGTTTAAAATGAAAGTATACACTGTTTGTTAGGTGCCCCTGAGCCCCTGTCATTTTATTACTGTAACTTAACTACAGAGTCTGTCTCTGTAGCATAGTGAAAGCCTTTTATGGCTGTATCACACTGTTTGTTAGTTGCCCCAAGCCCAGTTTCTACTGTGACATAGCTACACTGTCTGTCTCTGCAGCATAGTGAAAGCCTTGTACGGCTGTATCACACTGTTTTTTTGGAGCCCATGAGCCCTGTCATTTATTAGTGTGACATAGTCAGATACACTGTCTGTCCAGCGATGAGTGAAACAATATCCGTTCATTGCTGTGTCTACTGTGCCTTATACTTTGCAGTCTAAGTCTACTAAAAGGAATCAGTGCTGCTGCACATGCAACTGTTATTGATATGGACAATATGAATCATAGCACTAAAGAAGAATATAGTGACAATAATAATAACATCACCAGGACTGGCACTTAGTCTCCTGAGCCAGTAAAGTATATTAGCAATGACATGATAATAGAGTTTCAGAGAGAACTGACTGGAGTTATTCACAGAGGCACTGAATATTTTGCCACATGTACTAGGACACTTCCAGCTGCTTAATCTGCATGCAAAGATGCATTTTTTCTTAAATATAAGCTCAGATGCTGAGGCAGCGTATACTGATGGTGGTGATAGTGGGGACTGGGAATGAGATAGCCCAGGCTATGTCCACATAATGATGACGGCACTTTCAGTTTTTTTGAATCTTGTGGTGATGATGTCAGTAGTTTTGATGAGGAGATAGGAGAGGATGCTACTGTAAGGCATGAAAGGCAAGTACAGAAGAAAAATCATATGCTAAACATAAGAATAAAAGGAGTATGAATGAGAACAATTCATCTCAACAATTAATTGGAAGTGTAGAGTTTCCTCTAGGTCTATTGAGTGTACAAGGAATAGTGCCAGGCGCCAGGGTGTCACAAACCAACACAGGTAAATATTTTAGCGTGTAATTTATTTTAAATTGACCCTACAGACAACTCTCGAGGCTGTATGCAGTCTGTGCAAAAAGAACATCAATTGTATTGGCAAACCGGCAAATTTTGGAACATCAGTAATGAAGTGACGTGTAAAGGCAAAACATCCAATTGAGTGGGGCAGGGCAAGGGTTCCATCATTGGATGGTGCCCATCTGAGTATGCCCATCATTAGGGCACCAGGGATTTGAGTTTGAATCTTGCTTGTAATGCAGGGGGCTATGCCCTCCACAACCCCCCCAAATATAGATTCTATCTCCAGGGGGGTGGACCTCGGGGAAGGGGAGCTGACTTGGAGATTTTGGTGCCCTGTTGATGAACACACTCAGACCGGTGCACTGATGGCTGGAAGGGCAGGGCAAGGGCCAGTGTTTTTGGTATGGGGGGTAATGGAGGTGGTGGTGGTCACCATAGTGACAATGAACTGGAAGCAGTAAGTGACATTGGATCACTTGATGTGTCCTTGCAGTCTTCCCTGACAAACAGATTGTTTTCTGACACCATCAAGTACTGGAAAATCCAAGGATAGTACTCTATGTGAAAAAGGTGAGAAAAATACATTCCCCCAAAATTAAAAAGATCTTGTCAACTAACATTAAAAGAAAATGTTGCGATGAGATAAAAATTTACCCACCATCATCCAACATGCTAGCTGTTAAATAGGACCATCACAAAGGGTTCCATGTCAAAAGGGTGAAACAAAAACAGTGAGCCGACCATATGAGATTAGACAAATCAGTGGGAATAAATAGAATGAATACCAATACGAGTGAATGGTCAAAGCAGCAACTGCACTATAAAATAAATGCTCAGTACCCAACACATGAACATAATGTTACTCTATATTTTATGTAGGGGGATACACACCCCCAACCCCCCGAACCTGCTTGACTATAAATAACCATCTCTGAGACTACACAAATCACAACTACATGTTAAATACTATTCCACCACAAGTCATCCACGCTGAACTGACATTCGCTGACATGACATTCACTATTATATATAAGTTGCGCACATGACAAGTGCTCATATTGATTAGCTCATTTCAAGGAATACCATTGCAGAGCTGTTGGCTGTCAATCTCTTTTGCTTTTGTTGCCCAAAAAAGTTTCTTAAAGTTGATGAACCACATTGAACCATGGTACACAATTCCCTGTCAAACATATTTCTCAAAAAATGCTGTTCCAGTTCCACACTTTTATGACTTGGTGTGCACTGAAGTTATTAAGCAGTTGAAACTCTCTGAGGTGAAGCAGTTTCTCACAACTACAGATATATGAAACAGTAATAAAACAATTGACTACATGACTGTTATAGATCATTGGGCAAGTTTTCAGTCAGAAATAATAATTCCTGCTCTAACTTAAGCAGTAGCAAGCAGGCTGTATTATGTGTCACCACTTTTTTTTTTCCATATTTTCCTTTATGCACCTCTGACAGGTTAGGTGGTTGTATCAGCCCATCCCTTTTTTCCAGCTCTGTGGCTGTTCTGAGTCGCTGTCTCTCATTTTTCTGACCCCGCAGGCCATTGGCACTAGCTGGAGGACTTCATTAAGCCCCAACGCCCAGTTTTTCCACTTTATTTTCTCCTGTTAACCCCGGAGTCCCAGACAAAGTTGAGAGTGTGTGTTTAAGTGCGCACTCATGCTTTGGCCTAAAATTACTACGCCTACCACTTCTGGTCTAGCACCTAGCCACCCTTTCAATGCCCACGCCACCACCATGCCTCCACATGGTGTGTGACAGAGTGATTCCTGTCTTAGGATAGTACCCTGGTAAGGAGACCAAGGTCTTCCCTTAACCCCCTTCCCCCATTTGGAGCCCAAGGCTGGTTTTCCAGCTAATGTTAAAAGGCAGTAGAAAAATATACACCCTGTTAGGTCCAGCATGTTTGCTGACAGAAGGTGCTTAAGGTGCTTTTACGGCACAGAGTGCCATAGTGTGCCTCAGAAGGGAAATAAGTAGTAAAATATATCTTTGGCATTAAGTACAGTGAAATGATTAAAGTGCAAGATTGCTAGAAAGGAATAAAATACTTAGAGTGCACTCATGTAATCATGTAATAAAGAGATGGTGCCTATTGCAAAAAGGGCTGAAACCACAGAAAAAATATATTTAGAGGTATACCTTGTACCTATGTGAATGATTTGATAGGTCTATAATAAATTAGACCTATAATTAATACAGAAAGCTGCAGAACTCCATTAAGGAGGTTATACTGCATGATCAATGAAATGTGCAGCCTAGGTCAAAACTACTTATATAAAGTACTTATAGATTGAACATGCTCAAGACAGCCTTGCAGCATTTTTACTTATATAATGTCGATGAAACTGATAAATAAGTTACAGAGGAAATGTATATTATGAAAAATGAAGTGGTATTCACTGTTCCCACTGTTCTATTTAAATTTAAGAAAGCTAAAGGGAATAAAGCCCAACATAAAACAATATAAAACATATTTAAACATACGAAGATTGGAATTAAATAAAAGGAGCCTTCTGTTGATAAATTAGTCTGCCTATAGTATGCATCATGGTAAAGAAAGCAAATTAAAGGTTCCTTGATTTATTTAGTATCTTTCTTTTAAAGAAAACAAAGCAAGGCAAGCATTGTGTATCTGTTTTTCTATGCTCTATCAGAGACCCTGGGCCAAACCTACCTGTATCCAGGAGCCAAGAAAAGTGTGAAGGTATAGGGGAAACAGCACCCTCTCATGCCTGTTCTTATATTATGTAGAGCTGCCACTCTTAAAGAAGTAGGAGGGGCTTTGGGCTCATTATAGCCTAATTAGCTATGCAAAGCTGTTTTTAAGCTCCAGAGTGTATGTTACTTTTTTCATACTATTGCATTATTTCCAGAATAATAGAATGTTTATATGGATGGGCCATACTGCCTGATTTTGTAAATGTAGAACTATCCAAATGAATGTCTAGGTTAAGGGCCAGATCAGGTGACCCCCCACTAGCTACAATAAATACCCCTCCTAGAGGTGAGATCCAGCAGATCAGCCTTTAGTGTGATAGTGAGAGGTTCTACTGTTGGAGTAGAAGGCCAGTAATACAGATGAGGTAGATCGTAGGAGCGCTAAGATCCAGGACTCTGTTGTTAGAAGATAGTGATGTTAAGTAACATTTTTCTTTGAATTTTTTCCTTTATTTTGAGTTTTTATGAGAAAATAAAATAACAAACATCATCAGGCATTTTTTATGCACTTTGAATGGTTGTCTGCCTGGTTAATGTTAACCAGTATACCCACACCCGGTGATATGATGGTGGTCAAAGGTGGGGAGAGCTATACTCCCTGATCCAGGAGAGGAGAACCACATGGCAGCCCCTTCCCCACTGACCTACAGCAATCCATGCTTATCACTGAACATGAGTCACTGGCATGGCAGTAGGTAAGATGCAATGTCTCAGCCCTCCATGCCACTGGGCCAGTCCCTTGTATCACAACCTCTGAGGAAAACCACACTGCTGTGAATATTTTACAGAAGCTGGAAAACCAATTTCAGAAATGGTTTAATCTGTATTCCTTATCTCAAGGGTTCATAGTGTCAGATAATGGTGCCAATGTGGTCAAAGCAGTTAGATATGGCAACTACCAACACATACCTTGTTTTGCACATTGTTTACATCTTCACATCCATAATTTCTTAAATGAAAGCAGAAATGTTAAAAACCTGTTAGGTCTTACTAGGAAAATATGTGGGCATTTCAGCCACTCTGTGAAAGCACAAAAAAATCCTAAAGGAGTTGCAGAAGTCAAACAACTTACTGTACCACTGCATACATTAAAGCAAGAAGTTACAACCCACTGGAATTCAACATTTTACATGTTGGAAAGGCTTCTTGAACAGAAAAAAGCTTTACATGACTGCACCATGCTATTTCCAATAGGTAAAGTAGACATCATGCTCAGATCCAGCAGTTGGTGTCTACTTGAATCTTTTGCCCCAGCACACATGATAAGCCACACTTCCAGGGAGAAAAAGGTAGCCACAAACACAGTAATAAACTGCAAGTAAATTCAAATTTTATTTTGGCAGAGCTCTACGCAAGAGTGTCACAAAACCCAAGTGCTTTGGGTCTTCATGTGACCCATCATCAGGGGGTGTGTCTCCGTGAGTGGTGCTTACTTGCTTATAAAGCACTTAATTAAAATCGCAATATTTGATTTAACCACAATCAATTAACACCCATCAACATGATCCAGTGCAATACATACAATAAAAAACATCAAGAAGTACTAGGGACTATATGTACAGCAATAAATTATATTATAAGAACAACACAAATATACTAGATATTATTAGCATTTCAAAAAATGTAAAAAAAAAACCCAACACATTTCATAGTAATCATCAGACCTAAACAGGCCAGAAAATGATGGAAAGGAGGCACAGGGGGAGGGGGGCGATAGGAGACATGATAGTGAGTCAGGATCAGCTGTTATAGTGGGTCAGATCATGAAAAGGTGAGTATAAGTATAAATAATATGAGAATCAATAGTTTATTTCTCATGGATCAACATGTGACAGATCCCATAAGGTAAATCTGAGTTTTAAATGTTGTGCATATAATAGATCATAAAAGGGCACACAGAAATCACAGCTGGTTCCACTAGGATGAGAGTAGATATCACAGTGACTTCTATGCTGGTGGAGTGGCTGGATGACTATGCAGTCCAAATAGTATCATAGTGATCCTGGGAGGATAAGGTGGCCAGAACTGAAGGCCTACCTGAGGATACAGAGGAAGAGGATCCTCAATGATTGTTCCTTGAATGGTGGGCTGATCTTGCTTCTAAAAAGCAAACACCTGCTTCCTGCAATTTCTGACATTGGCCCTGATGCTGCTGGATCCACTGGGGCTCCTCCTTCTGGGAAGTGTCAAGGCTGACACCTTCTCCCAATGCTGGTAGCCCATAGGTGTCCTGTGATTTTGAAATATTCCTGGGGCCTGGTGGACTGTGAGGGTGAGCTGAAAATTTATAATCCAGCCATTCCTAATAGATCCTGCCATGGCCTCAGGACAGTCAAACTGATATCTTTTTTTTTTTTTTTTATTTTATTTAAACAGTAGTTTGGAAAACCTTTGAGCCATAGGCTCATTTACAAAGGTACCTTGTCACAGTAAGACAAACCAAAATACACAGTATAGCAGTACAACACATAAGTATAACAGTAAAATTAAGACATAGATACAAACAAGCTGGTACAGGTAGGATGGATGCAAACAATACCAGAGTTATGTCTTCCTTAGCAGCTTAGTAATAAGCTTTGTCATAAGTATTGAGTACGGCTTCGACTAGTGGCAGTTACAGCATCGGGTGTTAATAAGGTGGTTACGTAAGGAAGTTTTGAAGCACGATATAGTTGGAGCTTCGGAGATGGAGGGGGGCAGTGTATCATACCGAGCATGCAGCATTAGCAGGAACAGCTGGCACACTTCTCCTCCAGCTGTTCCTCCTAATGCTGCAAGCTTGGCCCTCTAATAAACTAAACAATGTACAGTAATTATTCCTGTTATGTGCATTTCTGTCTGTAATCTACTGTACGACTATACCTGCAGTACTTGTTATACATGTTATATTGTATCATATTTGTACAAAACATTTGCTATCATTTCTTTATTACAATATCTGTACTTGTATTTTTTCTAATTATTTGCCATGTACTGGGTCTAGGCCCCCAGGTCACATCTGGAATCGAGCATGTTGCTCAGTATGCCTTCCAGGTAAATCTTGTAAATAAATAAATAAATAAATAAACATCATGCAGAATTCAACAGTAATCAGAGTTGGGCTGGATATTGAAGGGCTGTCCTGACCCCATATGGTTGAGTTGCCTCTTTACGATAGTGTACGGCCTTCAGTAGTGTGACAGCTATGAGTGAAAGTCTTCACAAAAATACAGCCGGTGACATTCCCACAGGAAAGAGCCTCTTTCCCATGCCAGTCTCAATATATTTTCTTTGACAGTGTACCTCAGAGGTTTCAGGACGACATATCTTGGTCGCTCCCCTGATTTGGGACAGGACCAGCAAACTGTGAGTCACTCTGTCTCAAGTGGTGGACAACTGGGAGTATTGAGTAGGGCTGGAATCATTTGTTGCAGGAATGTGATTAGGTCTGGGTCTTCCATGCCTTCGGGCAAACCAGCCACACAAAGGTAGTTATGTCTGACCCTGTTCTTCAGATCGTTAACTTTGGAATGCAATTATTTTATTGACCTGTTTTTTTCTCTGAGCAGTGCATTGTAAATCCTCTTCCTGCCCTCCACTTGAGTAATATGCTGGTTCACCTTAAAGATCAGCATGGCCAGTTCTTTATAAGTCTGGGCTGCCACTTGTTTAATGTCAGTGGTGTCTGTGAGGATATGGTTCAGCATAGCCAAGATGTGGGCCGTGTTGACCACTGGAGATGCTGAGGCTACCATAAGATTCAGTATATCAGATAACAGCAGAGGCCCAATGGATAAGGTACAAGCCACATGGCAAATTTACACAACATGCGGGAAAGGGAAAGGAAAAGGGAAAAGGAAAGTGCCACACACAATCAAATGTTTCTTAGTGGAACTATGAGTGATAACCAAAAAATAAAGGGTATTAGTGATGCACCATGCTCAGAGCCATTGTTTCTTGCAGTATTAGATATAGATCCTTATCAGAAATATGCAGATGCAAGAAGATTTTCCCAAGGGAAGCAGCAACCACAGAACTTAAACTGTTATCTTACATTACATGGGAAATGAATTTCAACAATGATAAATGTAAAGTTATGCATTTAGGTTGGAATAACATCAACCATCATTACAGACTGTGGAAACAAATTACTGGATATAGAATCAGACAGGGATTTAGGGATCTTAACTTCAAAAGACTTTGGCCCAGTTTTCAAAGGACCACCAGAGAGTTGCACATTGTGCTAATCCACAGCTGTGGCAACCTCCGGGTGTGCCAGGGACCCTGCTACTGGTATCAGTACAAAGGGGGTCCCTGCACCAAAGTCCTGATAGTTGTTACAGTTGGAGGGTTGCAGAAATCATTTGACACACCAGAGGTGCTTGAAAGAGAAACATAGAAACATAGAATCTGATGGCAGATAAGGACCCCTTGGCCCACCCAGTCTGCCCATTTCCCTACCTGATGGATAAGCTGCAGACTCTAGTTAATCAACAGTTTACTTCCTCCTACCGCCCCACTAGAATTGCCTTATGTCTGTCTCATGCATTCTTGAATACTCCCACTGTTCCTGACTCCACAGCCTCCTCAGAAAGGCTGTTCCATGCATCCACAACCCTCTCTCTGAAGAAATACTTTCTAACATTACCTCTGAGCCGTCCCCCCTTTATCTTCAAATTGTGCCCCCTTGTTCTTGCACATCTCTTTTTCTGAAAGATACCAACCTCTTGTACTTTGTTAATTCCCTTGAGATCCTTGAAAGTTTCTATAATGTCCCCCTTCTCCCTCCTTTCCTCAAAGGTATACATATTAAGCTACTTTAGTCTCTCCTCGAATGTCTTCTGGTGCATACCCTGCACCATTTTGGTTGTCCTCCTCTGAACAGCCTCCACTCTGTCTATGTCTTTGCAGAGATGGGGTCTCCAGAATTGCACGCAGTACTCTAGATGGGGTCTCACCAACTGTCTGTAGAGAGGGATAACAACTTCCTGCCTTCTACCATCAAGCCCCCCTGCCTGGTGCAACCCTAGGCTAGCCCTGCAATGGTAGTGGAGGGGGTAAGGCTGCATGGTACACAGCAGCTGGACTGATGGGGGTGCCAGTAGTTGGTGGTATGATCATGGCAGGGCACAGAAGGGTACACTGGTGGCACTGGGGCAGTCATGCATTGGACTGTGCAACAGAGACCTTGGCTGGGTACTGGAACAAATGCTGGTACAGAACATGTCCTGGACCCCAGATGCTGCCAGCCCTGCCAGCTGTCCTACATCATGCCACCTCCCCTATAGGGGGTGACAGTCCATGCTGGCATGGAATGAGGTGCTTCAGTTGGTAAGGGATGAACTCTGGGAAGTGCCACCTACCCTAATGCACAGACAGAGGTGCCGTAAGAGCTACAGCAGATGGGAAGAGCACCCCAGTTTCGGGTGCCATGATGAGATCTGGCAGTCAGCATGTCAGCGAGGTGGCATGATGCAGGACAACTGGCAGGGCTGGTGCATCAAGGGGTCTGGGACATGGTCTGTGCCAGCATACATGCCAGTACCCAGTCCACTGCTCTGTTGCATGGCTTAGGGCATGACTGCTCCAGGTGCCACCGGTGTACCCATCCACACCCCACCATGCACATGTCACCCACTACTGGTGCGCCAATGGTCCAACTGTATTTTACCATGCAGCTCCCCCCAAATGTGGCTTATGCCAGATACCCAGTGCAAGGGTTGTTAAACCTACTCATGGCTGGTGCATCAATAATAGTAATAAAAAATAATAAACTTTATTTGTACTGCACCTTTCAAAAACCAAGGCACCTTAACAATAATTAAAATCACATCAGCAAAGCAACTCAACAATAAATAATATAATTACACAGATCTCATCCTTCAATTAATCACCATAACTTGACTCCACAGGTAAGTTTTTAATGCTTGTTTAAAACCTTCTACAGTCGTGTGCTAACGTAACCAATGGGGTAGAGAATTCCAAAGGGTGGGGGCAGCATACATAAATGTTCTTGCCCCAGAAGATTTCAAACATACCCTTGGACTCTCTAGCAATCCCTCATGAGCTGAGTGGACCGATCGCCCTGGGCAGTGTGGAACCAGGAGCTCTTTCAGATAGTCTGGGCCAAGTCCGTGTAGGGCTTTAAAAGTCAGAAGACTGACTTTAAAGGTTATCCACCAATGAACTGGCAGCCAGTGCA
Source organism: Neoceratodus forsteri (assembly GCA_016271365.2). NCBI lineage: Eukaryota > Metazoa > Chordata > Ceratodontiformes > Ceratodontidae > Neoceratodus > Neoceratodus forsteri. Next base: position 1,323,878,943 of record CM028132.1, read on the forward strand.
GTCCTCGCAGTACCGCTGAAATCTGGCAGGACTGTGATGATCCTGTCAAAAGCTGTGCTGCTGCATTCTGCACCAGCTGCAGGCAGTGGATTTCCACCCCTGGTAGCCCTAGGTACAGTGAGTTGCAGTAGTCTAAGCACGAGGTCACAGACGTGTGGATCAGAGTAGGAAGGTCGCCGGATGGAACAAGGTGCTTAATCCTGGAGATATTCCTCAGATGGTAAAACAAAGATTTAATGACAGCTGACACCTGCTAATGCATGGTCAGACCATAATCAAAAATTACTCCCAGGTTCTGCACCTGTTCAGATGTCAAGAGTGGTACACCCCCAAGATAAAGACCAGAGGGTGAACCCCCACTCAACTCCCCTGTACGGCGCCCCAGATCTACTACCGATACCTCAGTCTTATCAGAGTTCAACTTCAACCAACTGGCATTCATCCACTCCTGGATTTCAGCGAGGCAGTTATTAAAGACCGAGACAGCTCTATCCTGATTGGGGACAAAAGAAAGGTAGTGCTGGGTATCATCCACATAACAGTGAAACCTCGGCCCGTACCTTTTTACAATGTCTTCAAGGGGGCAGCATATACACTGTGGACAACATATGGGACAGCACTGAACCCTGAGGAACTCCACATGATAAAGGGACTGGATCCTAGGAAAAAACCCTGGATACCACCCTCTGAGATCTTCCCGTGAGGAAAGATGTAAACTACCTGAGAACCATACCCAACAGTCCACAGATGAACCTCAGGCAATCAAGCAAGATCCCATGGTCCACAGTGTCAAACTCTGATGAGAGATCTAGGAGGACCAAAATGGAGCAGCTCCTCCTATCTGTAGCCGTCAGGAGATCATTGGGCACCCAAACCATCATTGTCTCAGCACTATGCTTCTTTCAAATTCCAGACTGGAGGGGTTCATAGATGTCATGGATGGTCAAATGGTCCTCCAGCTGCATGACCACTATTTTCTCAATCACCTTCCCCACTAAGGGAAGGTTAGAGTTTGGTCTGTAGTTAGCAAGGCAGTCTGGGTCCAAAGAAGCTTTCTTCAAGAGTGGTGTCACAACCACCTCTTTCAGTGAGTTTGGAAATTCACCTGTCTCCATGGAGCACCAGACTATCCAAGCTAGGACTGGACCAATAACATTAATACAACCCAAAATTAGGGAAGTAAGTCCTGGGTTCAAACTACAGCATATAGAGCACACACTCTGGACAATCCGCATGACATCCATGAAAGCCAGTTGGATAAAGGTACTCCAAGAAGGCCGAGAATGAGTGAACCTGTGCAGGTCTCCAGCAATGCCCATAGAGTGTGTCAGATGGAGAACCGATTTGATGTCGGCCACCTTATTTGCAAAAAAATGAGCAAGATCATCTTACTCTTCTTGCAAAAAAACTTTCCAGACTTGTAGACAGGCTCGGTTGCACAGTCTGTCCACAGTTTGGAACAGCTGAGCTGGAGGATTTGGAGCAGCTGCAATCTCCCCAGACAGGAACTCTGCCTTCTTATGACAGATTTCAGATTGATAGACTTGATAATGGTCCATCAATCTAAGGCAGTCAGCATCAAGAGCGGATCTCTGCCAGCAACGCTCTAACCTTTGTCCAAGTTGCCGAATCTCCCTCAAAGTCCCATCAAACCATGGGGATTGAGGGAAAAGAGAGAGAGGATGAACACAGACAGGAGCAATGACATCCAGGGCCACCATGATGGCTGAATTATAAGCCATCATGAGGGCCTCTGGGTCATTAATTGCCTCTGAGAGGGATGAGAGATCTAGCACCACCATTAGGCCTAGAGAATTTATAACTCACAAAGGGTGGTACCAAATTATCTCTACAGGGGTTGGCCTACATAGGGAGTGATAAAACTAAACCCCAAAATGTAATGATCAGACCATCCAACTGGTTCCACCCCCAAGTTGGAGGCTTCAATCCCCAGAGGGAATACTAAGTCAAGAGAGTGACCCTGATTGTGAGTAACAGTGGTAACAACCTGTGTGAGGCCCAGAGATGACATCAACTGGAGGAAGTGCAGACCAAATTGTGAGAGTTCATAGTTGACCCAGGCGTTAAATTCTCCAAGGAACATCAGCCTGGGCAACTCAAACACCATATCAATGACGAAGTCTGCAACTTCCTGGAGGAATAATTTTTCATCTCCTGGTGGACGGTTGATTAGAACGATCCTACAGCCTACTTCTGCTACCACGGTACACTCAAATGACTCAGTCTCCCCCACTGAAACATTTGTGAGGTTAAGTTCGGTCTTAAAACAGACCGCAACCCCTCCCCCCGTGACCCAGTCTCAGGCATTGTATCACCGAGTACCCAGCCGGAATTGCAGCCTCCAAGATGAGGCCAGAGTTCTCATCCAGCCAGGTCTTGGTGATGCAAGCCAGGTCCACTAATTTAACAAGATCTGCAATAATTACAGTCTTGTTTTTGATGGACCTAGCATTGCATAACACCACCCAAGTTTGATGAACCTCCCAGGCTGCCTGGACCACCTACCTACCTTCATTTGTAGTGCCATTGGGTATGGAGACCAGACATGGCGGACCACACTCCTGGTTCCATTTCACCCCAGGGCGTCTCCTGGATCTCACTACCCCAATGCGGTGGCCACCCCCATTCATTCCCCACTGTTCATCCCTCCACACTCCCTTCCAATTTCTCCACACAATACCCAGCACCCTACCTGCGCAGGTATGTTGTAAACTGAAGTGGAGAGGGAGAAAAGGGGTGGAGAGTGCAAAGGGCGAGTAGCACACGACCACGGAGGTAGAACCCCAACACATTTCAACAGTCAAGATGACCCTCCTCAAATTATACAACTGTTCAAGCTAAACCAAAACCTAGAATAATAGAAATAAACTAAAGCAATACAAAATCCTTCCAAATCCTACTAAAAATAATGACTAACTTTAAGTACCCTCCCCAAACAAATAAAACAAAACACCTTCTCTCTAACACCACATACCTACAATCTGCAACTCTAAAACAAAACTAATAATACAATAAAAACAATGAAAATAAATATATCTGATAAACACAGTTAATACAGGTAGGCGTAGAAGCTAAGAATACATAAAACTATTTAGGAGAGAATTTCAAATTTCCAAGTCCCAAGGTCCTCTCACCACCAACAGGAGTGGACAGTACTCTCAGGAGCTCTCACCTCCCAAAGTAAGTAGATGAAATGTACCAAAAATTCTTCCAGAATAAATAAAATAAAATAAACCCCAGCCCCAGCCCTCAAGTACTCTCACTACTAGAGTCTGTGGAGTTATTCTTTGACACTCTCACTGTCAAACAACAGTACTCTCACTACTAGAGACTGGGGAGTTATTCTTTAACAATCTTACTTTCGAAAGATAAAATAAAACAGGCTGACCATAACTCCAGAGAAAAAACAGGAGACCAGAGTTCCTCTTGTAGACCTCTTTGGGGGTAGTCACAACTCTGAGGCCAGGACATCTTAAACAAAACTGACCTGGCAGCCAGCCATGGGCCATGACAGCTACTACAGAGATCCCCAGTTGGACCCACTAACCGATAAGCCCTCAAGGGAATCCTAGGGATCTTGAAAACTTGAAATCTATACACAAGGGCATATTATTTCTATATTACAGGGCATACATTTGACTTCATCTTGAATATGTGTCCCAATTTTGGAATCCATGTAAAAAATCTGACATTGCAGACATTGAAAAAGTTCAAAGAAAATCAACAAAAATAATTGCTAACCTAAGTGATATGCCCTATATGGACACTATTAAGGAAGTAAACTTAATGAAACTGGACCAATGCAGGATGAGAGGTGATATGATATTATTGTATGATATTAAGGCAGATCCATATTTAATATGCAAAATGAATCTTAGTTTCAAACAAAATTCAAGGAACACAGGAGGTCACACATTACAGTTAGTATGACAAAGATTCAATGCCTAATGTTCAAGTCATCACCAGCAAGACTAAACTGGAACTTAAAAAAGGGTGATCAACAAGCTACTCTTGAATAATATGGATACAGATTGGGGCCTGGCTACCTGTCAGACCTCCTTACCTCAGCCATTCTGACTCACTCCCTCTGTTCCTTCACATAGGGTCTCCTTGCAGTTCTGAGGACCAGGCTGAAAACGTTGGGTGATCGCTCTTTTGGGGTGGCTAGCCCTATCCTCTGAAACTCACTCCCAAGATCTCTTAGGGAGGCCCCTATGGTGGAGGATTTCAGGAAGGGTCTAAAAACTCATCTTTTTAAGTTAGCATATCCTGAAAGTATAATTTAATGCTGAAGTCTCTTTTTATTGAATTCCTGATTTTATTGAATTGTTGATATTTTGCTATATTTTTAATTGTTATGCTTCTGAATTGTATGTACAGTGCCTAGAGCCTCTGGGATTTGGCACCTAAAAATAAACATTTACTTACTTACTAATATGGAATAATATGGACTCATGCTTGTTCTTATACTTCCTAAGTATGATGCTAAGTATGATCTCGCTAATGGCTAACCATGCCCCTCTTCCCACTGAGGTCAATAAGAAATATGAATTATTGTAACTTACTTGCACAGGTACTGTTGGCATGTTTCTGCTCTGGATTACTGTTTCTGGTGTTGTGAAAGAGACTGCAAAACCCACTGAGACTGCCATGACCCTGAGTAATTTACATTAATAGTTACTATTCATTGCTGATTTTAAGGCATAAACCCCTTAATAGTCTATTACTTTCCACTTTACCTCATGTCAGTTACTACATTTACAGTATCATGACATTTACTATGACCTTTTATATTATCCCTTCAAATATTTTTATTTGTATGTTATGTTTTTTATATATTAGAAACACAGAAATACGATAGACATATAATATTAAAATATGTTTCTGATTCATGTTTCTGCATTTTTTTAATTATATAACAAGACATCATAGTGTGATGATGAATGGTGTGTGTTTAAGAACTAGTCTGCATCTGTGGTTTTTAATTTAATGTAATTTTATTATTTATGGTTTTATTTATATATTAAGGAAATACTTGTATGATAATAAAAAAGTATTCTTCGTTGAGTTGCTGTAGAATATTAGAAATAATGGTATGTGGGTCATTTAAGTGAACTAACCGTGGCAAGGACCTTGGTAAAGGTTGCTTAATGTGTGCTTTATAGGCCAGTTCATATGGTCACAGAAACGGAATAAGCTTTTGCAACACACTACATATGTACACTGTCAAAGCTGACATGCCTAGGCAAGAAACATGATGAACTGTAGGTTTTGCCTTTCAGTTCATCATGAAAGAGTCCTGAAATGCCTATGTAGTCTATAAGGTAGAATGTCTTAAGATCAATAGCCATCACCGCGCTGCAGTAAGTTGTGAAATGAATACCAGGACACAGGTTATTGTGCTTCTGCTGGTACTAGCAGAGGAGCAGGCCATGACCCTGTGATGCAAGTGACATAAAAATAAATTGTACAAATTTATTGCAGTAGATGATGGTAATGTTATATATATATATATATATATATATATATATATATATCGGTATATTAAATGTATTTTTATTTATATGACAGGAAAACATCACTTCTGAATGAACATGTGATGAATCATGAAGATGATAAACAGCACTACTGTACTGTATGTGTAGTGCCACAAGGTGGACAGGCAATTGTCCATGACCATGGGTACAGGTGGTTGTTGTAGCACCTGCTCTGGCAGCTGGTGTCATGTTTTTCATAATAAACACATGACAAAATAAAAAGATGATCAGGTACCAATAACTTTTCAAGATTTGTCATTCTTTTTATCTAAAGTAGAGTGGGGCATTTTAACAGAATCTGAGAAATGACAGACATCAGTCCTGTTGTACCATCTATGTGCAGTGTGCTGGCAGGCAAGAAGGTGGGTGTCACTCGTACACTGCAGTGATGCAAGATGAGGAAAATGTGACTCATAATGGAGGGAGGAGGATGAAGATAAACAGGATGTGTTGGTTTCCTTCTATGAATTTGATTTTAATGTAACATATTTCATAATTTTGTGACTGTATTATAATTATTGAAATATTCAAATAGATGTTTCTGTTTTCACCTGTGTTTTGTAATGTAGGGTGGCTACAAAATGGGGTAAGCTGCAATTGTGATCAGCTGATTTTGACAGACAGGTGACTGCTGAGAGTACTGAGACTGCATTACCTGGAACATCTTACCAATGACAAAATTAGCCAAAAGAAAAGCTTATGACTTTAAATTTGCTGTTGCCAAAAGAGCTAATGTTGAGGGTAACAAATATGTGGCTGTGGCATTAAAACTAGGTGAAAAGCAAATCCGAGAATGGAGGAAAACCTGAGCTAAATTGGAGGACAAACCAACACAGGCTGGTTCTTCTGAGCAGAACCATAAATGCCAGCGACTGGATGGAGTCAGGAGGAAGGCTGTTACCACGATGGAGGAAGTGAACCTTGCTATCTGGGTAGTGAAGCAGCATCTCAGAATCATCAGGAAAAGTATAGCTCTTAAGGCTGCCACAATCATTCACAATCCTGACTTTCTTGGTAGTCATGGGTGCATAGACTGCTTCCTGGTAAAGAGGGGGTTTACAATCCATCAGAAGACAACAGTAAGAGAGAAGCTGCCTAAGTCATTTGTTCACCAGGTTGTGGACTTTGCCATTTTTTTGAGCTCGGCAGCTGAGTTCACACAACATCAAGCCCTGCAACATAATGAGCATGTACAAAACTGCCATGTGGGCAGTTATGCAGGGAGAGATGACTGCAGACTTTGTAGACTTGCTTGGTGCAAAGTCTGTGACCCTTCTAGCAACTGAGCATGAAAAGCAACAAATCCTGGTCTGTCTGGCTGCAGTGGCTGATGGTCACAAGCTTCCTTCTCTTATTGTTCTCAAAGGCAAACATATCCCCAAAGAAATTGCAAGTGTTTAAGCTGTTTTCATAGCAATGTCATCCAATAGCTGGATGAATGAAGCATTAACATTGGTATGTATGGAGTCAGTCAGGGTAAGGATTGCCTTTAACAAATGGTCAGTATTAGGTTCAATATATGGTTCAACTTCAGATATTCCCTCCTTCTTTCCTAATCTGGCCCATGCCTTGGCACCATATTGTTACGAGGGGTATATCCTCTTAGGCAAGAGTCTAATCCAGATGGCAGAAAATACAATCAAGAGACAGGTGTTGCAGTAAAAGTAATAAAAATAGTTTATTACTACCAAAAGATAACATAAAGTTTACCATACACAGCACGGGGCTCAGGGAAACCTCTGAACACCGGTGATCACAAAATGGAGATTCAGTGAAAGAAAAAATTACACAACATTATATAGTCAAGATAACACTGTCCATTACCAAAGTAACCTCTCATCAGCCCAGAAATAAAACATACTATTGGCTATTATAGTGGGTGTCTTGCACCCAAACCTGATAGTTTCTGCATGTACACAAAGATAAGTCATTTTGCTGACTACTCATTATTTGGTAACAAAGGAGCCCTTCAGAAGCTGGGCTTGCAAGTCTATTCTAACATTTATAGGTGGTGTACTAAGATCAAAAATCTACAACTATGTATACGAGTAGCTGTAAAGCCTTGCTGTGAGCATTACAATATAGTTCTCATACAGTAAATGATGGTAGCTAAAGGGGCTACCGGACAGGGAGGTCTACATAATTCTCCCTCCTCTGTTGCCTGAATAAGGAGGCAACACTAAATAGGGTGAGTAAGTGGGTGCAAAAGTATCTCATTACAGACCAGTTGCACAGGCAGTATAGATAAACTTGAGTTGTTCCCCTGAGTGTACATCTAAGGCAGCACAAACTACAAATAAAAATAGAATTAGAAACACTTGTAAAGTAATAAAACCTTTGAAAGTAAATTCCAACCAGTTATTAGAAACAGCAGTGCTAAGGTCACCATCATGAAAAAGATCATAACCAGCTTTAGTAATATTATTACTGATGTGGATAAGATGATACATAGATACATAAACAGTGTTGGCAGATAAGGGCCTATGGCCTACCCAGTCTGCCCATTTGAGCTTGTAAGTTCAGTTTATGTTTTCCCAGAAGTCTGTTGCCCCTTACCCTTGACCTCCAGAATCCCTTTATGTCTATCCCATGCATTCTTAAATCCTGTGATTGTTTCAACCCCCACCACTTCCTCTGGCAGGGTGTTCCACTTATCCACCACCCGTTCTGTGAAGAAATTCTTCCTCATGTTTCCTCTGAATCGTCCTCCCTCCAACTTCATCCCATGCCCTCTAGTCCTGGAACATCTTTTCACTTAAAAATAGTGTATTCTTGTACCCTGTTCCTCCCTGTAAGATACTTGTATGTCTCTATCATATCTCCTCTCTCCCTCCTCTCCTTCAGGGAGTACATGTTCAGTTCCTTCAACCTGTCCTCGTAGGACTTGTGATGCAATCCATGCACCATCTTTGTTGCCCTCTTCTGAACCTTCTCTGCCCTGTCTATGTCCTTACGTAAGGCCTCCAAAACTGTACACTGTACTACAGGTGGGGCCTCACTAGTGTCTTGTATAGTGGAATTATGACCTCCCTTTTCCTGCTGGTGATGCCCCTGCCTATGCATCCCAGCATCCTATTTGCTTTACCTGCTGCCTTGTCACACTGTTTCTACTCTTGAGCTCATCAGAGATGATAACCCCAAGATCCCTTTCCTGCTTGGTGCATGCTATATCCTCACCCCCCAACTGATATATTGTGCCAGGGTTTTGTGCCCCATATGCTGCTATCTTGCACTTCTTTGCACTGAATTTCAACTGCCAAATCCCCTGGCCATTCTTCAAGTTTCTGCTGGTCCCTTCTCATTCTGTCTACACCCTCTGGTGTGTCTACTCTGTTACAGAGCTTTGTGTCATCAGCGAACAGTGAAATTCTGCCTTCTAGGTCCTGCGCAATGTCACTGATGAAGATGTTGAATAGGACCGGTCCCAGCACAATGAGTATCTTTCCTATCCAAAAGGGATTTTAATTTTAATGTTGAAGTGTCAATGTGCATGGTAAACACTGGAGAGTACTGAGATATAGCATTGAGACAGCCAGGATCACTATCAATGTAATCTGATTTCTGGGTGGGAACAGGGAAGATGACCATATGACCAATGACAGTACTCTGATGTGGTACAAAACAAAAATTAGGCATAGTGATATCACAAGCTAATGGACCATATGCAAGTGTGTTGTGGTTTGTTATGACACAATAGAGTCCATCAGAGTTGTAGGTTACACAAACTTGAGGAATTCATCACTTTGTGAGCTGGATCAGGCAGGTGAATGATGAGTTGTTGATGCTGCTGGTGAGGCATTGAAGGTCTTCTTGATGGGCACTGCTTGGCTTAGCAGCTGCCACGTTGACCTGCAGTGATGTGACGTTAGGGGCTGAAAAGGAATCAGTGTTATTTAGCAAGAGGTCATTGTCAAGTGTAAATGTAATCTAATGAATTAGGTGCATAGCTACAGACAGGTTTGCTAATATCAAAAACAACACTCTACATAAATAATGATATCTCTTTTTGGCACAACAGTCTGTACGTAGCGCAATCCAGGCATTGACTTTGGGATGAAACACCAGCAGTGAAGGTAGGTCAGTCCTTTCATGATACATGCTGGCCTCTAGGTGGCCCACAGAGTGGAGCGTAGCAAGTCTGTTGAACATTGCAGTCTTTAGATCAAAGACTGGCAGTGAAACAGTAAAAGTCACAAAGATAGTGTCTTTCATAGTACATTGTCTTTTGTTGTAATAGATACCACTATTAGGATGAGGTATAACATAACCTAAATTCCCAGCAGTAGCTGAAGAAAAAGCAACAGTTCTTTGCATATATTTAGTAGTACATGATAAGGTACAGCAATGAGGCAATACCATTTGGTCATACATTTATCTTGGATTAAATCTGAAATTCTACCTGATTTCAGATCCTGGGAGAGATTGGTGATGGTAGTGATAACAAATGAACCATATGCCGAGCAAATAATCTCCCTGCCTATGAGAAGCTGGTCTGCTTCTTCATTGTTTTGAAAAATCAGTTCATTTAACTTATTCTGAGTCTCATTAAAGGAGTGTACAATGTCATGTGTGTTGTAAACTGTAAAAACGTTCCTCTCGTGAGAGGCCATCTATACCATGTAACATGGACTGCATGACATTTAGGCCTAAACTACTATGGAATTTTGTGGCTTGGTTCTTAATTTTTGCCAAATCAGCATGATTCCAAATTGACATTCCTGTGCTCACCAGACCTGTGACAGCACCTGTTACTCTTGTCACATCTGCAAAGGCATGCTTTGTATGTGTGCAGAAGACACCTGGGTGTTCTGTAGTGTGGGGCCCTGCTATAAGGTCTTGGTTGCGTGTTTGAAAGTCAGACATTAAATCAAACAACATAACAGATTGAAATCCAGATACATTTGTTAGCAAGCAATAACAAACTCGACCACATTCCAGTGTGTGAGGTTAAGCATCAGTGGAATATGTACAAACTGTAAATTATTAACAAGAGTACCAGGTGGTGATGTGGCAACTAGTCTGCTTGCCGGACCTGGTTCCTGCAGAGGGTATTGCAATTGGTCATCTTGGGATTGTGGAACAACCGTCAGAAAAAGAGCAGTGGGAGCAATAGAATGGTTGGAACAATATTGTATAGCAGCATCATCACATAATCTGGTGAAACAAATCAGGGTTCTTAATGGCTGCTAAATTATATAAACCAGTTTGTTGCTTTTTGGCTTGTCTTATAGAAAGAGTACCATTAGGGGAAATTTGGGTGTTGGGCCACTCTTGGAAAGTTACTTTAGAAAGGCTGGCCACTGGTATTTGTTGTCCATTGCTGTCCATTTTCCATTCAAATTGTAATGAGCACTGGTCAGGAGAAACAGCTTGGACATTCAGGTAGGCATCCTTGCCTTCTTGGACAATAACAACTTTAGAAGGGACTGCAATGGCTATAACTTTAGGTGGTTGTAGGGGTAATGGGGATTGATAACCTGGAGGAAAGTATTGCTCATCCAAATGGTGTCAAGCATGGAAAAGGACCTTCAGGTTAGGACTGTACTTCTCATCGGAGGAGGGTGCACCTGCCAGAGTGCCGGGCATCAGATATAGGATCTGCAGAATAAGTTGTAGCATTTTCCTGTGTAGAGAAAATAAAAAGGTTATAGAATCAAACCCCCTCCGGTGTGGGGTCAGGAGGCTTAATCACCTTTATACAACTTAAGTTGTTTTGCATGTAACCACTTGTCTACTGTTTTTTTGTAGTGGATAAGCTGCACTAGGTAGACAGCACGGCACAGTTTGTTGAGAATCTCATAAGGACTCATCCATTTACTTGGAAAGGAATGAGTGGGTGTGGTAAAGTTGAGAACTATTACCTGCCAATCCACCTCTGACATTTTTGTCAAAATACATTTTGGACTGCTGATGGGCCTGTCCCATATGTTGTGCAGCAAACAGGTGGGTTTGCAACAGGTTTTGTTTTAGCTGGCTGACATACTTGTCAATGGACACTCTGTCAGATGTTGGAGTCCCCAGATCAATCCACAAATGTTCTGGTAAGTGCATGTGTCTGCCAGTGATAACCTCGAAAGGGTACACTAGGTAGCAGCAGCAGTGGTAGCTCTAATTGCCATTAGAAGTAAGGGCATCAGAGAAACATAGAAACATAGAAACATAGAAACATAGAATTTGACGGCAGATAAGGACCGCTTGGCCCACCCAGTCTGCCCATTTCCCTACCTATTGGATAAGCTGCAGATCATAGTTAACCAGCAGCCTACTTCTTCCTACCCCCACCCCCTAGAATTGCCTTATGACTATACCATGCATGCTTGAATTCCCCCACTGATTTTGACTCCACAACCTCCTCCGGAAGGCCGTTCCATGCATCCACAACCCTCTCTGTGAAAAAATACTACCTTAAATTACCTCTGAGCCGCCCCCCTCTATCTTCAAATTGTGCCCTCTTGTTCTTGCACACCTCTTTTTTTGAAAGATGCTACCCTCTTGGACTTTGTTGATTCCCTTGAGGTACTTGAAAGTTTCTATCATGTCCCCTCTCCCTCCTTTCCTCGAGGCTATACATATTAAGCTCCTTAAGTCTCTCTTCATACGACTTCCGGTGCAGACCCTGCACCATTTTAGTTGCCCTCCTCTGGACAGCTTCCATCCTGTCTATGTCTTTGCGGAGATTGGGTCTCCAGAACTGCACACAGTACTCCAGATGGGGTCTCACCAGCTGTCTGTACAGAGGGATAATAACTTCCTGTTTTCTACTGGTGATGCCTCTCCCTATGCATCCCAGTATCCCCCCAGCCCTCCTTGCTGCCCTCTCACATTGCTTGCCCATCTTTAGGTCATCTGATATGACTACCCCCAGGTCCCTTTCCATTCTTGTTGTTGTTAGTATCTCACCCCCCATTGTGTACTCTTCCCCTGGGTTTTTGTTTCCCAGGTGCATTACCTTGCACTTCTTAGCATTGAATCTAAGCTGCCATACATTTGACCATTCCTCTAACCTTGCCAAGTCCTTCTCATCCTTTCCACCCCACCCTGTGCATCAACTCTGTTGCAGATCTTAGTGTCATCTGCAAAGAGACATATTTTTCCTTCCAGTCCTTCTGCAATGTCGCTTATAAAGACATTGAAGAGGACCAAGTCCCATACTGAACCTCAAGCGTACCCAACTAGTAACCCTCCTTTCTTCTGAGTGGACTCCATTTACTATAACTCTCTGTGTCCTATTCTCCAGCCAATTCTTTACCCAGGCTGTCATCTTGGGACCCACTCACAGGCTGGCTAACTTGTATATTAATCTTTTGTGTGGGACTGTGTCAAATGCCTTGCTAAAGTCTAGGTAGGCCATGTCCACAGCCCCTCCCTGATCTACTACTTTGGTCACCCAGTCAAAGAAATCTATCAGATTCGTCTGGCATGACCTTCCCGCTGTGAATCCATGCTGCCTAGGGTCCTGTGCCCTTCTGGCCTCTAGATACTCGACAATTCTTTCCTTTAGAAGTGATTCCATCATTTTCCCTATCACTGAGGTTAAACTAACAGGTCTATAGTTTCCTGCTTCTGCCTTGCTCCCACTTTTGTGAAGGGGAATCACATCTGCCCTCCTCCAGTCCTCAGGTACCACCCCATCCTCCCATGATTTGTTAAAAGGGTAGTCAGTGGTGTCACTAGTTCTACCCTTAGTTCTTTTAGAATTCTGGGATGAATCCCATCAGGCCCCATTGCTTTGTCCACCTTCAGTTTTAAGAGTTCTTTCAGAACCCTTTCTTCTTAAATGGGCCAGTATCAACTTCTGTATCCAGAGTGTTACTACTGTTTGTTTTATGTATCTCCCCTCTTCCTTTGTAAATACTGAGCAAAAATATTTGTTTAGTATCTCTGCCTTTTCACAGTCTCCCTCTGCCCACCCTCCCTCCCTTTATTAAGCCTCCTATCTCCCTCCCTTGGTCTTCCTTCCTCCCTGATGTACCTATAAAGGTTTTATCCCCTTCTTAACTGAGTTAGCTATCTTTTCCTCCAGTTTGGGCCTTTTGCTGTTCTGACTGCCTTCCCAGCCTCCTTTTGCTTTAACTGATACAGTTCTCTGTCCTGCTCCTTCTGCGATTCCTTGTACTTCCTGAATGCTTTCTTTTTCTCTTGAACCTTCACTGCCACTTCCTTTGAGAACCATAGTGGTTTCTTACATTGTCTTGTTTTGTTTATTTGCTTCACACAAAGGCTTGTTACCTCTGTGATGGCAGTTTTTATTATTCCCCATTGTTCTTCCACCCCTCCTTCCTGCCCATTTGCTAGTGCATTCCTTAGGCACTCACCCATTATGGCAAAGTCAGCCCTCCTAAAGTCCAGTACTTTTGTCTTTGTATGGCTTGACTCTATTACTGTGTTTATTGTGAACCATACTGTTCGATGGTCGCTAGTTCCCAGATGGCTACCCACTTCTACATCTGTGATCCTCTCTCCATCTCCATTTGAGAGTATCAAGTCTAATATTGCTCCCTCTCAGGTGGGCTCAGTACTAGTTGTCCTAAGGCATACCCCTGTGGGCATCTAGAATAACTGCACTCTTCAGTGGCAGCTGCAACTGCACTCCAGTTAACATCTGGCATATTCAGATCACCCATCAGCAGTATCTCCCCTTTTTCTGCCATTCTAAGTATACTTTATATCATTTCCTTGTCCATTTCCTCCCCCTGAGAAGGGGGTCTGTATACAACCCCTGTGAAGATTGTGGTGCCATTGCCTGTCTCCAAATTTACCCACAGTGCATCTGCATTTGTCTGCAGATCAAAAATTGGTGTATTACCACTCTGATAATCAAAAGTATTGGGCAATACTCCACTCCTTGCAATCTGAGTTCATATACTAGGTCCATGACACTCCTACTGGTGGACACCAGGGGATAGATAAGATTCTTTAACAAACAAAGCCAAATCTACCAAAATAACTCCATACCAAATCTACCAAATCTTTATAGAGGTGTTGGTAAACCTCTCTAATCTCCAAATCTTCCATTTGCACAGCATGGAGGTCCAGAGGAATAGGTACATCCTTGTTTTACTAGCCACAGGATGTTGTCATGTATTAGGGGTGGTCATTATCCAAATGCCCTCCCTTGGGAGCCATATTTGGCTAATATGTCTGCACGATCATTTTGCATATGGAAAGGTTCTGCCTTAGAATGGGCTTTTACCTTGTGGAGGTACAGCTTGTACAGAAAACTCTCAGCCATATTGAGGATGTATATAAATAAGTCTTTGTACTTTACAGGAGTGCATTCCGAGGAAGCAAAGTCATAGGTTCTCCAGAATGATAAAAATTCTATCAATGAATTGCACATGAAGGAGGAGTCAGAGAAGATTATCCCAATCTTTAGGGTATTTTCCTGTGAAAATTGTCAGCATGAGCTCGATCTGTCTGTTCACTCTCTCTACTTGGCCAGAAGATGGGGTGGTACGGGATGTGGAATTTTTGGCTTACCCCAGTAGTTTGAGAATTTCTTGCATAACTTCAACTGTGAAACTGGTCCCCCGGTCAGAGTCCACCTTGAAAGGTACTGTAGGACTCACCTGGTGAACACTTGATCTACCAACATTTGTGCAGTAGATTTGGCTTTGTTTGTTCAAGTGGGAAAAACTTCTACCCACTTTGAGAATAGATCTGTGAACACAAGTGCAAACTTGTGGTGTTTGTGGATGGTGGTAAATGGTCCAATGTAGTCAATCAGGATGGCATGCCAGGGGCCAGATTGCCTTTGGGGCTGCAATTTGGCATTCTTTTTACTTGGTATGGAGTTATTTTGAGCATGAACCAGCCAATTTTTTTATATAGTGATGTACATCTGTAGCCATGCCAGGCTACCAACCCTCAGTTTTGAGCCTTTAAAGAATCTTATCTATCCCCTGGTGTCCACCAGTGGGAGTGTCATGGACCTAGTATATGAACTCAGATTGCAAGGAGTGGGGTATTGCCCAATACTTTTGATTGTCAGAGTGGTAATACACCAATTTTTGATCTGCAGACAAATGCAGATGATTGGCATGTCTGTGGAAGGGGTTGTTTGGTGACATTTTCTTCTCAGTATCTTTATAGAGGTGTTGGTAAACCTCTCTAATCTCCAAATCTTCCATTTGCACAGCATGGAGGTCCAGAGGAATAGGTACATCCTTGTTTTACTAGCCACAGGATGTTGTCATGTATTAGGGGTGGTCATTATCCAAATGCCCTCCCTTGGGAGCCATATTTGGCTAATATGTCTGCACGATCATTTTGCATATGGAAAGGTTCTGCCTTAGAATGGGCTTTTACCTTGTGGAGGTACAGCTTGTACAGAAATCTCTCAGTCATATTGAGGATGTATATAAATAAGTCTTTGTACTTTATAGGAGTGCGTTCCGAGGAAGCAAAGTCATAGGTTCTCCAGAATGATAAAAATTCTATCAATGAATTGCACATGAAGGAGGAGTCAGAGAAGATTATTGTGTCTTCTCTGCCCTTGTGGAGGATTTCAAGTGCACATGCCTCTGCTGCCAGTTCTGCAAATTGTGCAGATCTTGTGGTACATTTCTTTGATACCTCAATTGCATCTCCAGCTGAGGATATGATGAGGATCCCTAATCCTGAAATTTGCTCCCCCCTCATGGTATGAGGAAGACCCATCTGTGAAGACTTGGCAGAAAGCTCTGTCATGTAGAATGTCATCAGTGACTGAGAGGATTGGTCCTGGTACTGGTAGTGAAGGTGGTTCTAGACCACACTCAGGTAGCTGTCCTTGGTAGAAGAGACCTTGTGCCAGAATTGATGGCATTTTTGCAGGAAGTAGATTGATGTCTCGATCTTGTTGCAAAAGAGATCAGTGAGTAAGTCTGGCGTTAGACATACTCCCATCTTTGACTCTGACAACAAAAACATTTGTGGGTATATGGTTTGAGTGCAATAGGATTGGGGAAAACAATTGATTTAAGTAAAATGTTTTACAGCCCAGAAAGTCACCAAAAGATGTCTCTCATAGAGGGAGAATTTCTGCTCCACTGAGGAGAATGTCTGGAAAGCATAGGCAATGGGCCTAAGAGTTCTATTGACTTTCTGTGATAGTACTGCTGACATATCCATTTCAGTGATGGCTGTTTCCAAGTGAAATGGTAAGTCTGGGTTGGGGTTGATCAGTGCAGGGGCTGATGCTAGGGCTTTCTTCAGTGAGGTTACTGCAGTGATGTGTTCTGATCCCCAATGCCAGGAGTCATTCTTTTTTAAGTCACTCTTATAGGTGTGCAGTCTTTTGTGCAAAATTGCAAATGAAATCTCTGGAATAATTCACTATGCCAGAAGATGATGCAGTGGTGCTACAGTGGTGGGGGTGGGCAGGGGCAAGTCTTGAATGTCCTGCACCTTGTTGGCTGCAGGACTTCTACCTTTAGTAGTAATGCTCAGTACCAGGAAGGAGACTTCCTGGAGGCACAATTGTACCTTTGCAGGGTTGCACTTGAGGCCTGCCCTCTGTAAGAGAGTCAACAGTTCATCTAGGAGTTCTAGATGGTTTTCTTCATTAGCTGTGACAAAAAGGAGGTCATCCATGTACTGTAGGAGGCACCCGGGGTGGAAAAGCCCTTAATAGCCTTGATGTGAAAAAGGGAGGGACTGTTGTGGAATCCTTGAGGAAGACATGTCTACATGTACTGGCATCCTTCAAAAGTGAAGGCAAACTTGTATTGGCTTTCTGGGGCCAAAGACAATGACCAGAAACCACTGGAGATGTCCAATGTATTGAATCATTTGTGTTCACTTTTTAATAGCTTAAATACATCTGTGGCGGATGCCACAGTTGGTGCACAGGTGGAGGTGACTTGATTAAGTTGCACGTAGTGCATTGTGAGCCTCCAACTGTTGTTTTTTTTCACTGGCCATATAAGTGAGTTTACAGTGGAAATACAGGTCCTGATGACTCCCTGTTGAATGAGGGATTCAACTGTGACTGTCAGAGAGAGTATTGCTTCTGGGGGAAAGGAGTACTGTCTTTGTCTGGGTGGGTTGCCTCCAGCAACCTGAATGAGGGTATCCATCCTTCCACATGTTTGTGTTTTGCAAAGGCCTCAAGGTGCCCCTGTGGAATAGGCTTCAACTTTGGAAACAAACTGTGCTTTTGCAACAGGTTGACGATGACATCATACTCTTTGCTGATTGTTATCATGGCTGACACTACATGTGAGTCTGAGATTCAGACCACATGGCGATGACCAAGTATTTGGAGCGATAATCTATTTGCCAGATCCACAACACAGCCATTTCTTGCAAGTAGGTAAATTCCCAGAATGCTCTAGTGATAACATAATACCTTTAGACTGAAATAATGAACAGTTTGGAGAGTACCGTCACTTATTGGTATAGGCTTGGATTGATAGGTGATTACTGTAGTTCCCTCGAAGATCTGCACAGAGATTGACCTCCCTGTAGACTAATGAGAATATTTTGGTTCCTTTCGATGCAACACAGAAACAGCAGAGCCCATGTTTAGAAGTAGCTCAAGTCGGCAGCCACCTACCAGCACTTCTACACAGCACTTCTACACAAGGATGTCCACTATCATTAGTCACCAAAGTGGTGATGATGTGGACAGGGGCCTGACACCATCAGTCCGATCCATCATCCTCTTGATTGATCTGTTCCTAGAACTGCAGACCTACTGGGTCTGCTTCTGCTTCTCGGAGCTGTTGAATTCTGTATCTTCTGCATAGGGAGAGCTGGTCATGTTGTTACAGGCTACCATTCAGCCATTGTCACTAGACCCATTCTCCAGGATTTAATTTTGAGGAGGCACCATGGTAATGGCTGCCACGGGCTTGCCAGCAGACAGGACTGTTGCCATAGATTGCACTTTGGCTCAGAAATCCCACAACTGGCAGTTCTCCTTGGCCAGTTCCCTGTAGATCGGGCCTGCATGCTGTTTTTGAATGAAGCTGCCCAGCCCGTCTTGCTGCTGATTTGACATGGGTCGATATCACTGTTTTTTATTTTGCCCACCCTTCCCTTCTGATAGGAAGGCTTTTCTGGCTGGGAATCCTTGGGTTTTCCTTCCACCGTGTACTGGGTGGTTGTCTCTGTCTTATTCTGCACCACATCCATCTTGGAGTTAGAATTCAGATCTCTGATGTAGATCTTGAATGCTCACTCCACCCTCCAGGATGATATGAAATGTCTCCCTCCTCAGAAAAAACGAAGCTTCCACTTTCTTGCAGAGAGCTGGTTGCATGTTTTTAAGGAACAAGTTTTTGTACTCAGAGTAGCCACTTGCTCCTTCTTGTGTCAAATCCTTGCCTTGCCTGTCTGATAAGCCATCCATATGCAGCTATCATACTGTGCTGGAGTTTCCTTGGAGTACCTTTTGATTGGCCAAGCCTGCATTATGCCAACCAAATTAAGGTTGTGAGTAGCCAGTAAGTGGGCAGCCTCCTCACTGAAGTCTGGGGAGGAATCCCATTGTATTTCCTCAGGCAATTTGGCCTAGAGTATGTGGTTGACAGTTTGTCTCAGGACTTGCATTTGTTGCTCATCTGGAAGGCTGAGCATCTCACATTAACTCTGCACCTTTTCCAAGTGACAACTCAAATTATCATGTGTGCCCGTATGACCCCCTTTGTCTGAAATGATCTGGGCAGCTTGGGCTGACTGAAGGGGAATTGTCTGAGGGGTGGGGGGCTCCCACATCCCCATGGTCTTGATGACCACATCGGCCATGGCTGTGGCCATGCCCTTATTGAGGGATTATTTTTCCACCTCCTTCTTCAGCAACTAGGACATGGCTTTCTTGATTGCTTCCATCTAGGAAGTGGAAATGCCTGCTAGTGTAATTGCTGTATTGATCATTTGCTCAATCTCTGCCCTATCCCCTCTCTTCAGAGGAGCTATTATTGGAGGGTTTGGTCCAGTAGGCCTGGTGTCCAAAAGCCACCACCATCTTGGATTTCTCCATCATTGTCTGTGTCATCATATGATTACTCAAGCCCAATGGGCAGAGCATACGGTAAAGCTTTCACGTCACCTCTCATAATTTTTAACTGATGATGCATCTTCGTCAATTTTACTCTACACTGTTCATAATTATCCAACTTTCCACAATACTGTCCCTTATTAAAGTATTCCTGCAACACTCAGTACGTGGTGTTCACATTGCAGTTTTCCTTCATTTCTTGATCCAGTGCCTCCTGTCACTTTTCTAGCTCTTCTCTCAATTCCTCCTTCTCAGCCCACAACATATCATTCATCCCAGTTAACAAATAATTCAACTGTAAAACATGCTTCTTATCCTGCTGCAACTTTTCACATTCATCCTTCAATGTAACTAGTTCCTTCTCTCTCTCTCTCTCTCTCTCTCTCTCCTTCACTGCACAATACAATACATTGTCTGATTCATTAAGGAGCTTTTGGATTTCTTGCTCCAATTCCCTGTGTTGCTCACCCATTTCACAAGATTTGGAGCCCAACTCCTTTTTCAGAATTAGGACCTCATATTCTACTCCCTGCAGTGCAGAGAATAGAGTGGAAACCATCAAACCCTTTTGATCATGCTTTTTAGCCATATGTTTGGTCTCTGCATACAGGGTGTATACATACTGTATAGGGTGACCTTGTGACTTTGCGTCCAGCACAAAATTGCCTCATCCTCCATGAGATACTAGGAAATTGTAGACATTTAACATCAGCCCCACATTAATGGCCAATGTTATTAAGATTCCCTTTTTCCTGTACTAACTGTAGATGCAGGGCATATCGATCTACCCTGTGCTTCCAGTTAGACAGATGTCACTTTGGGGATATGGTCTCCATCAGACTGGCCCACTGTAGAATGGCAGGCATGCAGTAGTAGCCATAGACATGGTCAGATATTTCCTGAAATGTCTGTGATATATCTCGATATTTCTTGTCTGCCTGCATTACCACTATGGGCCACCAGAGAGACTCTCTTTAGATATTTTGCAAACTTTCTGGAAGTATCTGACCATATCATGGCTGCCAGTATAGGTTCAATTACCTTCTTTGGTCCTGTCTCCGTTCAAGGTGTGTGAGGTCTGGGAGAGTGGCCATATTTGGTGAATGGGTGGGTGTAGGTTTGGGTCACCAAAAATGTTATGAGGGATATTTCCTCGTAGGCAGGAGTCTAAACCATATGCCATAAAATATGACCAAGAGACAGGTGCTGGAGAAAAAGGTAATAACAATAGTTTATTACTACCAAAAGATAACATAAAGCTTACCATACACAGCATAGGGTTCAGGGAAACCTCTGAACACCAATGATCACAGAATGGAGACTTAGTGAAACAAAGAATTAAACAACATTATATATACCAAAGTAACCTCTCATCAGTCCAGAAATAGACATACTATTGGCTATTATAGTGGTCATCTTGCATCCAAACCTGATAGTTTTTGCACGTACAAAAAGATAAGTAATTTTGAGACTATTAATTATTTGGTAACAATGGAGCCCTTCAGAAGCTGCTCTTGCAAGTCTATTCTGACTAACATTGCTAGGTGGTGAACTAAGACCACAAGTCTCCAGGTATGTGTAACAGTAGCTGTAAAGCCTTGCTGTGAGCATTACAATACATTTCTTATACAATAAATGATGGTACCTAAGGGAGATACAGGACAGGCAGGTTTACAATATATACACCTACCTTTGTTAATGGGGGGAGACTGGAACCTGGTTTTCAATAATGACCTTGACCGCACTTATAGGGCAGAAGCTGGACTTTCACTGGGTAAGTGAAGTCTACAAGAATTTACTGACCATTTAGGACAGACTGATCCTTGGCAGATTTTACATCTGAGGGATTTTGAATATACCTTCTATTCACTCCCCCACAACTCTTATTCAAGGCTGGACTATTTTTTGATTAGTCAGACATTACTATAAACAATTTACAGCCATCAGATTGAAACAATGATCCTGTCTGATCATGTTCCTATCTCCATTAGTTTGGATATTCTGGTAAAATCAGACAGGGATCATACATGGTCATTAAATAATCAACTATTGTGGAACTCGAAGGTGTTGGATGGTTTGTATTCTTTTATAAAAAATACAATTACTGAAAATTTAAATTCAGTACTTGCCTTGGATTGACTGTGGAGGATTCTTAAATGCTCTTGGAGAGGTGAGTTTATTCATCTGTCTATGAGGCAGAAAAGGGAAATAGACTAGTGTACCAACAAACTATCGAGTACCACTACAGAACTGGAAAAACACTTGGACCCTTCTACACCTGAGGACATTTAGGTTCATCTTTTTGCAGCTACATACACAATATTCAGCCTTTTTAATGGAATGTGCAGAATGTACTTTAACAGCCCTGAAGGCCACCTATAGTAGGCCAAGGCAAAAAAGCCTGCAGGTTGTTGGCACTGCGGCTTCAGCAGCGAGCAGAGGCCAGTTATATTGCCACTTTGCATGATCTCAAGTCAAATTCTCTTACTTCAAGCCTTCAACAGATGGCTCGAACTTTCCAGGAATGTTTTCAGGCTTTACATACCAATGCTTTAGATAGATTTGGGCAGGCAATATAGCCTAGAGGTTAGAGTAATGAGCTGTGAACAAACTAGGTACATCCAGAATACCAGACCTGGGTTTGATTCTCACAACCTCCACTTGCATGCTGTGTGACTCTAAGCAAGTCACTTGACTGCCCAGTGCTCCCAGGTTGTCCTTGAAAACAGGCACTTGCACCTAGTGGGCCTTACCCGGGTACTAAAATTAAAAAAAAAATAATAATGTTGATAAATTCCATTACATAGATCAATTTATGAAAGGACTTACATTGCCCCAACTGTCTGAGGCTTCTAGTAATAGCCTCAAGGCATTGATAACTGATAAGGAGGTCAGAGTGCCTATTGCCTCTCTTACTTCAGACAAAGCGCCAGGACCTGATGGCTTCACAACAACATTTATTTTTAGTATTTTCTGTTTATGCACCTCCCACATGGCACCCCTGTCCAGCCACTCCTTCAAAGTGTCAAGGTCTCTGAAGCCCACCCAACCACTACCGCCATCTACCAACCCCTACTTCAGCTTACCCAGTAGCCCAATGTATCCCTTCTTCAGGATGGTCCCTCTCTTCTGGGGGAGAAGTGCCTAGCCAGTGAATTCACATCCTGAGGCTGCAGGGCTGGTCCTGGCTGTCTCTGGGGCTTCATGGTGGCAGGAGCCGACACTCATCATCTGGTCGGGTGAGGAGCTCTTTTCTCATTTTTGGCCCTGCCCACAACAGTTATTGGCCCTGCGTGAGGGCAGATGACTTTGGCAGGGACGTACAGGGGCTTGTTGAGGCATCAAATCCCCAAGCATGGCACTCATTCCACCTACAGGTGCCATGACTGGTCTCACCCCCCCAGGAGGGAAGTGTCCAGTGAACACTGTGAATCCCTCTTCCTGCAGGTCTCTGTTCCTGGAACCTGGGTTCAGGGCGTGAACCCGGGTCACCAGCATGCCAAGTGAACCCCTTCACTTGGTGCCATGGAGCCAGCCTTGACTAATTTTTATAAACTTTTTGTTAATGAGATGGCCCCTCTTTTGGTCTCCCTTTTCAATTATACCCTTTCAGCTACCTTAGTGGAGCAGTCTCTTTTAGAAGCCTGTATTGTTTAACTCCCAAAGTCAGGCAAAGATGAAACCCATCCTGAGATCTATTGGCCTATCTCTTTAATTAATGTAGATATGAAGACTAGAGCTAAAATCTTAGCCTCTCGACTCAGTCGGGTATGGGAGACCTAATAGGATGTGGTCAGGTGGATTTTTATGAAAGGAAAGGTGTTTAGTGACCACTTTCAGAAAATTCACCACCTAATTTCTGCCTCCAGGGAGTCCAATACAGATGTGGTTTTGGTCTCCCTGGATGCAGAAAAATCATTTGATAGGGTTTCTTGGTCTTTTTTATTTTGCTTATTAAATCAACTTGGTTTCCTTGACACCTTTTTGCAAAGGGTAACATTTTTATATTTGGCCCCCGCAGCAAGAGTACTGTGTAATGGCATGCTCTCTGACCTCTCCCCTCTGTCTAGAGACACTTGGCAGAGTTCTCCCCTCTGTCACGCTTTCCTTTCAATCTATATTTGGAACCATTGACATGTAAACTTAATATTGTTCCTATTATAAAATGTATTCTTTTAGGCACCAAGGAATGGAAGGTTTCCATCTATGTGGATGATATATTATTGCATCTGACTGAACCAATCTCATCACTATCAGCCACTTTGTAAGTACAGTAATTCATTAATTTGGTGATTTTTCAGGCTATACACTTAACCTAATTAAAACAGTAGTTTATCCCTTATCACTGCATATATTTAAGCTGGAGTTTTTGAAATTAGGTGTGCAGTGGGAGATGAAATCTCTTACATATTTGGGGATTATCTATCATGACCTGGCCTCTATGAAAACTTTGAACCTGTATCCTTCATTAAGGCAGATAGCTACTGATCTAGGAGGTGGAAACAAAAGCTACTCACTCTTTGGGACAGAGTGAATATCATAAAAATGAATATTCTTCACAGACTACTGTACCCCTGGGGATGTTAAATGTGGTACTTCTAGTTAGTTGGTTTACGAATTTGCATAGACTCATTTTCAGGTTTCTTTGGTTGAATAAACCCCCTCATAGAGCTTATGAAAAATGGACATGGCCCAGAAAGTTTGGTGGATTACAACTCCCTCATTTTTTACAGTACTATTTTGCGTTACATGGTGCTTAGTATTTTCTGTGGGAAATCTAGAGGCTCTCACAAATTCTAATTCTTATATGTCTTCATTGCTTCTTATTGAAAAAGGCCCATGTGCACAACATTTGGTTAGTTTGAAGTCTTTGTTATATTTGCCTTCCTCTAAACTTTCCCCACACTTTGGACATACCCTAAAAGAATGATCTCTTAAAGTTCATGCTCAATTATGTAGCTATTTAAAAATGTTGTATGTAACAGATACTTTCCAAACATTATTTTATAACCAAAATTTATGTGTGGATAAAAAACATCATGTCCTGGCTGCTGGCTTAAATTGAATTCACTGATTCTTATTGATTTCCTCACAGACAACTCTCTCATTCCCTTTGCACAGTTTTGAGCAACATTTGAAGTTTCAGCTAGTAGAGGTTTTCAGCTTTTCAGTTTTACCAACTCCAACATTGTATCAGAAATGTTTTTGGCCAGCCCCCAGGTCCAAAGTAGCAGGTAGCTTCTTTGTGAATTGGTCCACCTAGATTTATCAGGACCATCCAATTTCTAAATTATATGATTTTATAAGTTCAGTGCTATGGGAAAAGTTTAATCTTGTTGCTTATTATTGGGCTAATACTTTAAATATAGATCAACATGCAGATAATTTGTTCCATATCAGGACTGATGTTTATAAGTACATTAAACAAGACAGATTTTGTTTACAACAATTTATTATTCTACATGATTTATATTTTTCACCAGTGAAGTCTTTTCAAATGGGGAGGATAAGTTCCCCCATTTGCCCCAGATGTCAAGTCGAGTATGGTAATCTTTTTCATATGCTTTGGTCCTATCCTCAGAGTTACTCCTTTTGTTAGCTCATTTGTTTTAAAATGAATCCTTTTTTGGGCCTCCAGGATGCCTTCACACATTTGTATATTAGGTGATTGTAGTTCACTCCTGGGAGGCCCTAGAAAAGCTCATATGGTGTTAATTTCGTCAGTTGTTAAATTATTGATTCTGCTGCATTGGGTGGATGTGTCTCTCACCACATGGTTGGAATGGTTATTTGAAATGTTACAAGCTTAAACTGTAGAAAAGTCTGTTGCCTGTTCCTTTAAATCTTTTCAGACATATCAGTCCAGGTGGGAATCTTTGCACTGCTTACTTCTGATTTCTTCTTCATCATAATTAGTTTAATCTCTCCATCACACATCACAGCCTTGGGTGGGGGGTTGTAAATTGTGGGAATATTTTCTTTTTTCCCTGTTTAGTCAGTGTTCTTGTTACTCACATTTTAGATTTTTTCTTTTTCTTTCTCTAGTTTAAAATGTAATGGTTAAGTATATAATATGGCTGTCAAGTATGTTCAATACCACTCTTCTTTTTTTGTTATGTTTGTGTTATTTTTCTTGGTCTGAAAAATTCAATAAAGCATGTTTAATTTCCCCCACAAAATAAAACAGTATAACATTAAAAAAAATGGTTCAATCCACAGATTAGTGCCTTAGCCCTCCAAATCATGTGTTCTCTCCTAAACAACAGGGTAATGGAGTAGTCTATCGCTCCATCATCCAATGTTTTAAGAGGCATGGTTTATTTAGAGAATATTGCTTCCTCAATACTGCTGGTATAGAGTTCCAAAGTTTAACCCCTCTGTATGGGAGTGAAGCACTTCCAATCTCCAAATTAAAACTTAAACACTAAAACACGACAAAAAAATAAAACACTGTATTCCAGACCCAATGCAGATCTAAGACCTTGCCTAGAAGCCCTAATTTGGAACAATTCTAAAATGTGCCCTAGGAATTTACCCTTCCAGACTTTAATCATGAATTGCAGGAGGTTAAAATTCCTTCCATCCCGGGGTCGAAGCCAATTCAGTTTACTGTACAACTCACATCGGTAAGTTCTTCTGGGTGCATCTAGGATGTAGTGAGCCAGTCTACTATACATAGTTTCCAGTCTGTCAAGCTATGTCCCCAAGGCCCCAGCATATAATAAATAGCCATATTCCAATGTTGGGTCTATCATTAAGTTAACGATCCTTAAGCACACATCAGTTGACATGCTATGTTTCAGATTGTAGAGTACTCCTAGCTTCTTCTTATTACTGCTTATTATTGAATCAATATGTATATCCCATTTTAATAAACTGTTTAGCCAGATTCACAGGTATTTATAATTAGTAACCTGCATTATTTTGGTTCCATTCAAGGTCTGGATATCTACAGAAGCATCCATTTCAGATGTTGATGGTTTGCCAAAAAGTAATGATTGGGTCTTTTTGTCATTATATACTAACCTATGACTTTTAAAATACTCCTGGATTTGCATGAATGAAAATATTATTTTTTGTTTGAATGTTCTATGGTATGTGCTGCCACATAAACCACAGTATCTATTTTATTTATTTTATTTAACTTTGTTTAGCTGGTGAGTGCACAGGTAACAAGTACATTTTTCAGGCACAACCTCAGTGCAGAAGCACAGAAAAAGAGGAAAACAAATTACAGTGACTACATATGAATTTACAGCAAGTTGCAGGCAAACATGAGCACAAATGGAGCACTATGCATGACGGGTTGGGAATTACATGCCAGAGGCATGTATCCAACCTGTGTAGCTCTGCTGCCCTGGACAGGCACAGGGTGCACAGTATTCACTACTGCTATCACCTGTGGGGCACCTGTCCATGACCCTGCCCCCCAGTGTGCAGGTTTGTTGGGTGGTGGGCCGTTGTAGAGGGGAGGATCTGGATAGGCATCCAATTGGATGTCTGACATGGGTCCCATGGTGGATCTCTCGCACACGTGGGGCATTTGAAATTGGCTGTGCATATTCACAGCAATGTGGGCAATACACAGGTGGATGTGCACTCACCCAAATGGCCGCCCCTGACCTCCCCATTAGCCCAGTTGGCAGGGGCAGCATGAGTGGGTTGTTTGCCAGTCCTGCCATGACCTACTGGTGCAGTCTGTGGGAGTGTGCACTGGGGTGTGGCAGGGTCCTTGCTGCTGTAACCTGTACCCTCCTGTACCTGGCACTACATGCCATAGTGCATAGCACGTAGTGCTCAAATGCCCCCCTCCCACCCCCAGTGCAATAGCTGTCCATGAGGCCAGGGGACCGGGCTAATAACTGACTTGCACCTGGTTTGTGAATGCCACACAGGGTCCACGGGATCCTGCTCCTCAGCATTCCTGCATATTGATGCCAATGTGTCTGGTTTCCGGGGTGCATTAGCATTGTGCATAGGGCCCATGGTACATATAAATGATATTTGATATCTAAGTCAATGAAATGAATTTTATTAACATAAATATTAAACAAAAGCAGTCCTAATATTGAGCCCTGGGGACCCCCGATTTTATATGAGCTGATGCCGACCTTTAAGGTCCCATTTGCACCTGCTGCTTATGTTCCAGTAGATACATTTTAAACCAACTGCACTCTGGGCTCCTTAGACCAATTTCATTGAGCCTAGACAGAAGAACCCCATGATCTAGTGTATCAGATGCTTTTGATAGCATGACACAATACTTTACACAATATGATAATAAAGTATTATTTATATGTTATATTTATTATTTTTATTTATTATTCTTATTTATAAATTGGGGTCTGACTCATTCTGGTTCCCCATTAGTCAGAACCCATCACATGGTAATACATTAAAATAGTACATACCCCTACTGGAGAACTGTACAGGGGTGCATTAACTGACAGTATAATGTGTCAGGATCAAACGTCACCATTGAAACTCCTTTTAGAACAGCCTTCCCCCAGTGGTTACAATACCCACAACCACACATGATTAGAACAGAGCTAGCAGGGCACACAAACCCTGCAACACTGTTTCACTGTGACTCACCATCCTACCATTGAATCAGTGGACACCTCAGGCAGCATACACTACCAGAAATGAACCCCAAGCAGCACATCAGGAAATGCCCCTGAAGTACTGGTATGAGACAGTGAGACAGCCAGAGGAAGTTTTTTTTTTGAGAGATGAGAGTGAGAGACAGCTGGCAGGAGAGAGCTGACAAGTGAGGGAAAGATCAATAAATTTTTCCTAAGAGCAACCGGGGAACAGAAATGGTGGGTGGGTGAGAGAGCAGTGTGGTAAAGAGACTGCAGGTGAGGGATTTCCTAAGAGTGACCCTAGGAGAGAGATAGCAGGTGGTGGAGAGAGATAAAGAAGGCAACTAATTGTATATGTGGAATTAGGCAGTTCCATTAGTGGGATTATTATATTTAATGTACCTCAGGGTGGTTGAAGTCTCGAGCCTGAATAACGCAGCACTTGATACATTACCATAGCATAATTCCTCCTCTGTCATGCCTTATTCCTTACTTATGTGTCAAGAAAACATCATGAAATTGAACTGGACTTGATGCTTGACTCCCTCCCATTATTATGTTTTCAGAAGGTAAGGTAAGGTAAAAATTTATTTAAAGATGCCCATTCCTGGAGGCTCTGGGCACCATACAGATAAATAAACACATATTCATAGTACATCAATAAAACATAAAAAAAAAGTTATGAACATACTACTGACACTCGGGGGGGGGAGAGGACTTGAGGAACTGGGCTGCAAATGTAAGAGTGTTTCCCTTTTTTTTGTAAACTGAACACAAGGAAGAAATGGCTGCTTGCTGGTAAAACAAAAGTAGTTGCTGCGCTCAACAGCCAGGCAGGGTGCTGGTAAAGGGCTCCCGCCCTATGATTAAACACACAAAATCAGTAAACCAGTACTTCAGAACCAGGAGTTTACCTTAACAAATTCCAGTGAATGAAGTCCATACAACACAATTTGTTGCAAATCAAAATTGTATGCTTATTTTGAGATAAATTCTCTGTTATTTTTAGAAGAGCAGGTACAAGTCCATCTCAAAACAAACTGCCCTGCTTGTGCACAGTGGAATATGCATCTGGTCCTTTTCTCCCCCTGCATCCCTCTCTACTCCTGTTCTTTCCTGTTGTTTTTATATGCATCAGCAACACACATTTAACAGTTGTTGATACAATGCAGCTGCCATCAAACAATAACAATGATGGCTCTCAATAACTGTTGGTGATTCTCAGATGCCCACATGGTGCAAATGCCTGGTGCACAGAAAAGCTAAAGTATCATACCTCTCATGAGGTGATAGGGAAGAGCAACCACACCATGTCCCCTCCCTTTCCACTGACAGACCACATACCACCCACTGAGAGACCTTGTGTCTCACACTGCAGTCTAATTTACTATTCACTCATTAACTGATTGGCAAGAACAATCTGAGGCAAACAAACTGAAAGATATATTTCTGCACCCTTCTGTGCCATATAGTCATTAAGAGACATATTTATTAAATACATCCTTTAAAATCCCACCAGCACCTTTCCCAGCCTCTTAAATTCAATCTGCCCTGCTTCTGCTGAAGGGAAAACATATAGATGTCTGCACCTTCTACAACACAAGCACTCAGTAAAAAAAACAATGTATCAAATCTTTCCAAAAGTCCTCCTGTCCCTTTCCCCTGTCTGCTAAATATACTCTGTTCTGCTCCTGATGCAGGCAGGGTCTGCAACTGCCAGTGCAGCAGGCTTTTACTGTGCCCACTCTTCTTTCCTCTTTAACATGATTTGACTACCTGCCTTTCCGAAACTAGAGTTGTGTATAGTGACAATTAACTAACTGGGATGATAATACATGATTCTCTGATGATTCCTAACAGTTTTCTGATCAAATTCAAAAGTCACTCTGTCACATTAAAGGAGCTTCTTCCTGCCATTGGTCATTCTCCTGTGAGTGACAGTTGGAAATGGAACTGAGATGTTTGCAGCACATGGAGTTCTTGATCAAGGGTGTAGGCAGGCATACTCACTGTATACATTTGTGTACACTTTTTTTAGTACCTGTCCCAAACCATATGCATTTATGTTAACGTTGTCATTTTTTGGAGGAAATAAAATTTTTATTGAAAGGAGGTTTTATTGTTTGATTAAAGCTTACAGATACATTGGTGGTATTCACATCCATATAGTATTTACTTGTAAAAAGGGAAAGAAAGAGAGAGAAAGAAAAGGGATAGAAAAAGTTGGAAAATAGAGTAAGAGAGCGAGAAAGAAACCCAAGGGTAAGCTAAAGGCAAAAAGAAAATCAATACTTTCAAAATACATTTCAATATGCTTAGGAGAACAGAAATCAATTTGCCACCATACATCTGCAACAAATATAGGCACTGTTTTTTATACAGGACCATATATGTCCCCATGACAGTAGTTGTCTACTTTCCAAACCTCCCAATTTTGCAAGCTATGCCAATATTTCAGGCATACTTGGCTAACAGTGTCAGGATATCTGACTTTTCCTTTTGTGCCATAAAATGCAGAAAAGGCAGCCAACAACTTCAGAATTTTTCTATCCCGAGCCATACCTTTGCTGTTAGATTTTACAGGTTCATAATCTTCTGACAAATATCATACCATACTTCTATCTCAGGCTTAGATGGAGTCAACCACTTCAATGTAATGGTTTTGAGGGCTGCCCCGACCATAATCACAAAAAGGTATTTCTTGGCCTTAGTATTTAGGGAGGGAGGGGGAAGACCCAAGAGCCAATGTTGTGGGTCTCTTTGTCAGCGGAATCTCTAAAAGGTCACAAGAGAGTTTCTGATTTGTTTCCAGTATTCTACTACCACCAGACACCTCCAAAATATGTGAGAGTAAGAACCCACAGATTGACAAAGGCACCAGCATTTGTCTGAGGGGTGATTGCCATAGTGCTTTGTAACTGTGGGGGGTCAAACAAATCGTGCTCCAACTTTCCAACGGAATTCTCTCCAAAACAGAGAGGCCATTGTGGAATAGAGTCCCTCCCATGTCCTCTCCCACTCTTTGTCTGAAAGCGTCACCCCTAACTCTGTACGCCAGGCCTCTTTAATGTCAGCTAGGGTGTTAAGGGTGATATTATTCATTGCCTGGACTAACCTGGACACTGTTTTATGCTCTTCCCCTCCTGATGTTAAGGTTGCCATGAAATAACTAAAATGGTTTTCTAGTGTGTTTGCCTGCTCCCATGGGAGACCCACCACAGATGCTAAGTAATGCCTGAGTTGCAGGTATCTAAAGAAGTCCTGCTGTCTGAGGTCAAATTCTCCCTTCAACTGTTGAAAGGATTTAAGAGTTGAACCTGCAAAACATTGGCCAAGGGTCTGTAGACCTTGTCTACTCCAATGATAAAATGTTGGGTCCCACGCCAGGGGAGAAAAGTCCCTGTAGCTTAAAATATGGGTGGAAGGTGTAAGGGATAGTGTTAGGTTGAGTTTTTTATTCACTTCTTGTCAAACTCAGAGGGTAGTCCTGGTCCAGGGGTTTGAGACCAGCAAGATCTTAAATCTCGGGAGATCTAGGTGCAATATATTGGTTATTGATTTGATGGGCCAAGCTGCCAGCTTAATTTCCACCCAACTAGGGGGTGATGTCTGGGACAATGTTCTTAGCGCCTGTAACTGAGCTGCCCAGTAATATAAGTGCATATTTGGTAACCCCAGTCCCCTTTTGTTTTTAGGTGTCTGTACTAGTTTTCATTTAATTTATGGTTTCTTACCTCTCCATATGAATTTAGAAAGGGTGGAGGATAATTCCCTCCAAAAATTGTTATGGGGCTGTAGTGGCAGTGACCCAAATATAAAGAGCAGGCGAGGGAGAATATTCATTCATGTAGTCTCCACTCTACCAGAAAGTGAGAGTGGTAACTCCTGCCACCTATTACAATCTTCCCTAATTTCTTGCAAGATCCTCATATAGTTCTTAGAGAAGAGGTGCTGCAAGTCTCTGGGAATCCAAACACCCAAATAGCAAAAACCTGAGGCACACCACTTTAAGGGATCCAGGCTGGGTAGGACCCCCACCTCTTTGCCCCCACTGAGTAGAATTCAGATTTATCTGCATTTACTTTATAGCCTGAGAATTGACCAAAATCTTCCAAAATGGTCTTTACATGGGTGAGGGCTTGAACCAGATCAGATATGTACAATAAGGTGTCATCAGCATATAAAGAAATCTTAACTTCCGTATCCCCAACTCCGATTCCTTGAAAGGCATTACATTATCTAATAAAGGCAGCCAGTGGTTCCAGACTTAGGGAAAAGAGGAGGAGGGAGAGAGGGCATCCCTGTCTAGTAACATAGAAACATAGAATTTGATGGCAGATAAGGACCGCTTGGCCCACCTAGTCTGCCCATTTTTCTACCTAACAGATAAGCTGCAGATCCTAGTTAACCAACAGCTTACTTCTTCCTACCCCCCACTAGGACTGCCTTATGTCTGTCCCATGCATTCTTGAATTCCCCCACTGTTCTTGACTCCACGACCACCTCAGGAGGCTGTTCTAGCCATCCTGACCCTCTCTGTAGAAAAATACTTCCTCACATTACCTCTGAGCTGAATTGTGCCCCCTTGTTCTTGCACATCTCTTTTTCTGAAAGATGTTACCCTCTTGGACTTAGTTGATTCCCTTGAGGTACTTGAAAGTTTCTATCATGTCCCCTCTCTCCCTTCTTTCCTCAAGGGTATACATATTAAGCTCCTTTACTCTTTCTTCGTATGTCTTCTGGTGAAGACCCTGCACCATTTTGGTTGCCTTCCTCTGGACAGCCTCCACTCTGTCTATGTCTTTGAGGAGATGGGGTCTCCAGAACTGCACACAGTACTCCAGATGGGGGTCTCACCAACAGTCTGTACAGAGGGATAACAACGTCCTGTTTTCTACTATTGATGCCTCTTCCTATGCATTTCAGTATCCCCCCAGCCTTCCTTACTGCCTTCTCACATTGCTTGCCCACCTTTAGGTCATCTGATATAATTACCCCCAGGTCCCTTTCCATTTTTACTGTTGTCAGTAACTCACCACCCCATTGTGTACTCTTCCCCTGGGTTTTTGTTTCCCATGTGCATTACCTTGCACTTCTTTGCATTGAATCTGAGCTGCCGTACATTTGACCATTCCTCCAGCCTTGCCAAGTCCCTTCTCATCCTTTCCACTCCATCTTGTGTATCAACCCTGTTGCAGATCTTTGTGTCGTCTGCAAAGTGACATACTTTTCCTTTCAGTTCCTCTGCAATGTCACTTATAAAGACATTAAAAAGGACCGGTCCCAGTACTGAACCCTGCGGTACCCTGCTAATAACCCTCCTTTCTTCACTGTATACTCCCTTTACTACTACCCTTTGCGTCCTGTTGTCTAGCCAATTTGTTATCCAGGCTACCACCTTGGGACCCACTCCAAGGCTGGTGAACTTGCGTATTAATCTTTTGTGTGGGACTGTATCAAATGCCTTGCTAAAATCTAGGTAGGCTATGTCCACAGCCCCTCCCTGGTCTACTACTTTTGTCACCCAGTCAAAGAAATCTATTAGATTCATCTGACACAACCTTCCCATCGTGAATCCATGCTGCCTTGGGTCCTGTGCCCCACTGGCCTCTAGGTACTCAACAATTCTTTCCTTCAGAAGTGATTCCATTATTTTCCCTACCACTGAGGTCAAACTAACTGGTCTGTAGTTTCCTGCCTCTGTCCTGCTCCCACTTTTGTGAAGAGGAATCAAATCTGCCCTCCTCCAGTCCTCAGGTACCACCCCATCCTCCCATGATTTGTTAAAGAAGAGTAGTCAGCGGTGTACGCTAGTTCTACCCTTAGTCCTTTTAGAATTCTTGGGTGAATCCCATCAGGCCCCATTGCTTTGTCCACCTTCAATTTTATTAGTTCTTTCAGAACGCTTTCTTCTGTAAATGGACTGGTATCGACCCCCGCCTTCAGAGTGTTTCTCTTGTTTGGTTTAGGTACCTCCCTCTCCTCTTCCTTTGTGAATACTGAGTAGAAATATTCTTTCAGTATCCCTGCTTTTTCACTGTCCCCCTCTACCCATATTCCCTCCCCTTTATTAAGCCTCAGTATCCCTCCTTTGTCTTTCTTCGCTCCCTAATGTACCTATAAAAGGTCTTATTCCCCTTCTTAACAGAATTGGCTATCCTTTCCCCGGTTTGGGCCTTTGCTATTCTGACTTCCTTCCCAGCCTCTTTCTGATTTAACTGATAAAGTTCTCTGTCCTGCTCCTTCTGTGTTTCCTTATATTTCCAGAATGCTATCCTTTTCTCCTTAACCTTCCCTGCCACCTCTTTTGAGAACCATAGCATTTTTTTCCTTCGTTGTGTTTTATTGATTTGCTTTACACAAAGGGTTGTCACCTCTGTGATGGCTGTTTTGATTACTCCTCGTTGTTCCTTCACCCCTCCTTCTTGCCTGTTTACTAGTGCTTTTCTAAGGCACTCTCTCATTTTCCCAAAGTCAGCCTTCCTAAAGTCCAATACTCTTGCTTTTGTATGGCTTGATTGTATGGCTGTGTTTATCGTGAACCACCAAACTCTTTGGTGGTCGCTTGTTCCCAGATGGCTACCCACCTCTAAATCTGAGATTCTTTCTCCATCCCATTTGAAGTACCAGGTCTAAGATTGCTCCCTCCCAAGTGGGTTCCAATACTAGCTGTCTGAGGCATGCCCCTGTAGGGCATCAAGAATGACCCTGCTCTTGGATGTGCCTGCAGCAAAGGTGCTCCAGTTAACATCTGGCATATTCAGGTCCCCCATCAACAATATCTCCCCTTTTTCTGCCATTCTAAGGAAGCCTTCTATCATTTCCTTGTCCATTCCCTCCCCTGAGATGGGGTCTGTCACAACCCGTGTGGATTGCGGTGCCATTTCCTGTCTCCAGGGTGACCCAGAGTGCCTCATCTGCTCCCTGTTTACTCTTTAGTTCTGTTGCTTTGATCCCTTCCTTTACATAGAGAGCTACTCCTCCTCCTCTTTTACCCTCCCTGTCCCTCCTGTAGATTGTGTATCCTGGTATGTTGACATCCCAGTCATGGTTCTCTGTGTACCATGTTTCTGTGACTGCCACAATATCCAGGTAACCCTCTTCTACCAAGGCCACTAGTTCAGGGAGCTTGTTACACAGATTATGGGCATTGGTACTCAACACCCTCCACTTTTTGATAGCCGTACGCCTTTTAGCCCCATTCCTGTCCTTACTGCCTTTGCCTTTTTTTACTTTTACCTCTGTCCTGCTCCCTAATAACTTCTCTACCTTGGAGTTTATCTCACTAATTACCATGTTTTGTGGGGGGATGCTGGGATTTCCCTGCTCCTTTTCAGTGCCCCCCCCTTGGCTAATTTAAATGCTTGCCAATGAAGCATTTGAACCTCTCACCTAGGATCCTGGTTCCCCCCCGGACAGATGCAGACCATCGCACCAGTATAGGTCTGTGTCCCTCCAGGTGGCTCCCCAGTCCCCAATGAAGCTAAAACCCTGAGCTCCACACCAGTTTTTCAACCACTCATTGAATTCCCTGATGAGGAGCGCCCTAGCATCACCCTTGCCATAGACAGGCAGCACCTCCGAGAAGGTTACCATATGCGCTACTTGTCTAAGGGCCCTCTCCAACTCTACAAACTCCTCTTGCACTGCTCTGATCCCATTCCTAGCCAGGTCATTTGTCCCTAGGTGGACAATGACATCCAGCTCCCTCCCTCATGCAGCTCCTCCCATGATCCTGAGGATTCACTTCCTGTCCCTCCAAGCCGTGGCACCAGTAAGGCACCTTACCTCCCTCTCCCCTTCCTCCCCCATTTCTACCCCCTAATGATTGAGTCCCCCACCAGGAGTTGTTTCCTTCCCCTGTGGGGCCCCATGCCACCCTCCTGTGGGTCTTCTTAGTGAAGGTTCCCAGCATCCTCCTTGGTTTCCACTGCAGGTGCCTCCATAGAGGAACCACTATCCACCAGAAAAGTGAATGAATTGTGGAGAGGTACAGCTGGAGGGATGCAACTCTGTTCCACCACCCTCTCCCTTCCTGAGCCCACCCTGGTCCAGCCTCTCCTCTTTCTTGGCAACCTCTGAGGTAGTGGCATTGGCCCTGGTGGTCCCTGGGTGGGGAAGGAGGATTTCATAAATCTAGTCAGATCAGCCTGGAGATGGGCAGCCTCCTCTCTCAGACCAGAGAGGTGCCTGCAAATAGGGCAGCATCGCAGCCTCCAGAATGTCTCCCGACACTGGCGCCCACAGCCATTGCACTCCACTCCTATCATGTCTTATTTTGTGTCCCTCTCCTGTTTCTCTGTATGCTTACTCTCTCCTCTCCTTAACTCTCACCCTTCCTGTTCCGGGACAGCAACTTCCTATCTTCTTTAGTAGCCTCCTTCTTCCTTGCTCAATGTCAGACCACGGGGGGGGGGAGTGAGCTACTTTTTTCCTTTAGGGTTGACAAAACCAATATTTCTCTATGATCCTTCCCTTCCTACTGCCAAACAGGAAGTTCCTGTTGACAGTCAGATCCAGTGGCTATAAAAGTAGAACTGGCTTAGGGTGGGATGGAGGGCAATTAATAATAAAAAAGGCTAGCAACAGGAAGTTGTAATCTGAGTCACCTGCTTTTATAGAGTCTAAGCCACACCCTAATGAAGCTCTCTCTCCTCCTACTGGTTTAGCAAAGTCAGCTGATACAATATCCTTCCCAGCACAGAACACACACTGACTTTCTTTCTTTTCTTTCTTTTTTTAACCCTAAATAAGACCCCTTCTACTTCTAATAAAGTATCTGTCTACTTAATCTCAACAGACACTGACTCTTGTTGAGATATGTTTTAAATTAATAAGAAAATGTAGCTTCTTTTAGTTCGCTGCTTTCTGCTCTACAAGCAAGGCTAGCAACAGCTAGCAATAGTACCTCTATAAAGGCTAAATGTAGTGGAAATCACTCCATTGACCCTTACTCTGGCTGTCTGACCTACCTATGGATTACTGATCCATGTCCTGAACTTGTCTCTGAAGCGAGACCCCCATGACCACATCTAAATATTGCCAGTCTACCCGGTCAAAATCATTTTCTGCATCCAGAGACAATACAGCACCATGATGTCTCCTCGTGAGGGATTCGACTCCGGAGAGAACATTCAGCAGGAGATGGGCATTGTCTTGCAAGTGCCTTCCTGGTGTAAAACCAGTCTGATCTGTGTGGACCAGGCCAGCTATTACCGTCTGAAGACGAGTACTAAGAACTTTAGTAAATATTTTTGTATCCTGGTTGAGTAGAGCTATTGTCCTGTAACTGGCACAAAGGGCAGGGTTTTTCCTTGGCTTCAGAATCACAGAAATAATGGCCTCCTTCCAGGTATCAGGGAGAGCTTGGGGCTCCTGTGCCTCATTGCAAACCTTCGCTAGCAAGGGGACCAGGTCTTTCCCAAAACATTTGTAAAATTCAGTGGTGTAACCATCTGGTCCTGGTGCTTTCCCCACAGGCAGGGACTTAATTACCTCTAATAATTCCCTTTCGGTGAATGGGTTTTCCAACCCTTCTTTCTGTGCAGCCGGAAGGGAGGGGAGTTCCATCTTCTCTAGAAATTTTTGAATTAAGTCCTGATGTTGTGGTTCTCTTTTCCACTTTATATAGATTTTCATAAAACATTTTAAACTCCTCTGCAATCTCTTCAGGTGAGAATTTGTCCTGGGGGGGGGGGAATAGAGGCCTGGGTGATCCTCTTCACATATCTGTCCGCAACCTGTTTCTGGAGCCTTAGGGCTAACAACTTGCCTGCTCTCTCTCCCTTTTCAAAATATTTTTGTCCTATGTATCATAAATTATTCTCTACCTGCCTCTGTACCAGGGAATCGTAAGTATCCCGGGCTTGCTTCAATTTGGTCAGAACTGCAGTGGCCCCCGAACCTTTATGCTCAGTCTCCAGGGCAACAATCAAGTCTTGGGTGTTCTGGAGCTTGGTCTGGTATTGTTTAAATTTATGCGAACCATGTGAAATCGTATGACCCCTTATGACAGCCTTCAAGGCATCCCAAATATATTTAAGGGCAGAGCCCTCTACTAGGTTTTCTTGTAAATAGTTCTGAATAACTTTTTTGATGGAGTCAATATATTGTTTATCATTTAATAAACCTGGATCAAACCTCCAGAGCCCCTTAGGTTCCCCCCAGCTTAATTTTGCCTTAACCATAGCATGGTCTGATAGGGTAATCGGGAGAATGGATACATCTTTAAAACTGTACAAAAAGTCCCTTTGTGTATAGAACCTGTCCTGGCATGAGTATGTATTTGACGCTGGGGAGACGAAAGTGTAATCCCTAGAGGTAGGGTTGAAAGATCTCCAAGGGTCGACCATTCCAGACTCAGTACAGAGGTTTTTTAAGAGACGGGAGCAGGCCTTGGAACCGAGGAGTTTGAGTGAGCTTCTATCTTTCACCACATCTTCCACACAGTTCCAGACCCCCATACAGATAATTTGTCCTTCTGGTAAGCCAGATAATTTATTAAATAGGGACCAAACAAATTCCTATGAGGCAGGGGTGGGGGTGTATATCCCAACTAAGTGTATAGGTTTCCCTCTCAGTGATCCCGAAAAAATCAACCAGTGGCCCGTACCTGCTCTTTGAATCTCCTGAATCCGGAATGGCAGGCCCCTTCTCAGGAGGAAAGCCACACCCACTTTTTTAGCAGTAGGGTGTTCATTTGAATAGATGCTGTAAACCCATGACCTTCGGAGCTTCAAGTGCTCCTGTAAGGAAAGTTTAGGTTCCTGAAGGCAGGCATGTCACAGTGTTCTCTTTTTAACTCAGCTAGTATTTTGGATTGTTTTACCACATTGTTAATTCCCTTAACATTCAGAGAACAAAGTGTCAATGCAGCCATGATTTACATAATAATAAAATAAACCGATAAATGAGCATACACTGATCTCCTGTCACTGACTTACTGCTTATACAAGGGTGATAACAGTACATGTTCCCTCAGACCAGAAAAAGAAGGAAAGAAGAAAAGTGGGAAAGTAAGATGAAGAGAGAAAAAGAGACTGGCACTTCAATATAGAGGCGCTCTAACAGTAAACAAATGAACTTCCCCCTCTCCCAACAAGTAACAGTGGGGAAGAGAGGGAAACAGAACTTATTGGCAGTGTCAGCAGACCCTGCCAAGACCTCTACCAGGAAGAGGAGTACCCCTTCCCCAGGAGAGAAAAGAGACCAATGCCCTTGAAGAGTTGAACACCCTCCCATTGGGGTGTAAGGTTAAGGGACCTGGGGTTAACCAGGAACTCCAAACCCATATGTGTTGCGAGCTACCGGTGAGACTAGGATGGCCTTCTGCTTCTCCAGCCTAAAAAACCAAATATGCCCACAATATATCTGCAGTACAGAGAGCCAAATCTATTTACAACTCAAATTTCAACTCCCAAAACAACCATGCTTTGCTGCCTATCCCTTTGTCTGAATAGGATCCGTGTAAAATAAAATGCAGGAATAAACTCTCTCTGGTAATGAGAGCTATCAAGCAGCTTTTTTTCTTATCCAAACCAGCATGTGGGACATTGATAGAAAAAGCTGCCACCCTCCCCTCCCTCCCATTCTCCAGCAGCAAGCCAATTTAGCTAAAGTAAAAATAAATATGAAAAAAAAGAATTGCTCCAGGTTACTGCACTCAAGAATTTAACTGAGCTTGAGTCCACAGAGATTAAAAGTCGGTGGTGTTTGCAGCAAAGCATAATGCTGGGAGGATGGTGTTCTCTCTAGTGGAGGGGTCATTTCAGCAACCAAAGTCTGATAGTGTCTTTTCAAAATAGATCCCAATGGAACCAGGTTTCTACAACAAGAAGTTCCTATTAAGAAAAGTTTGGTTCCTCCTCTTAGTTTACCCTCCTCAGCTCCCATCCTTAGCGGTGGATAAGACCTCAGGGGAAGCCCCGAGCAGGGAAAGAGAGTGGCTG
The DNA here is from genome assembly GCA_016271365.2 of Neoceratodus forsteri. Classification (NCBI taxonomy): domain Eukaryota; kingdom Metazoa; phylum Chordata; order Ceratodontiformes; family Ceratodontidae; genus Neoceratodus; species Neoceratodus forsteri. The sequence continues at coordinate 1,323,919,018 of CM028132.1, forward strand.
GCAAGCCCTATGGGGGTCCAAGTCCAAGAGATGTTAGTAAATCACTCAGTCTTTGCAGGATTGCCTCTCATAAACAAGCGCAAGAGTGCTTGAAAAACGAGTCTCTCTTCGCCCAATGTTAAATTACTTTGTACTGTATCTTTCCCAATTGAGTCTGGACTGGAGCTGATGAAATAATATGAGGACAATTAAATCAGGTAGACTGAACTTTTTGAAGCCATCTGGAGAGGTCAGAGTGGAGTGGCAGTAATGCTTCTGTTCTGGAGTAGGGGTTTAGAGGTTTCCTGGTGCCTGGGGCTAGCGACCACAAAAGTTGTTCAATCTGGCTCTCTGTGATTTCTTCTTTTAGATCAGGTAGGGGCTTGCTTCAGTTTGGTCAGAACTGCAGTGGCCCCTGAACCTTTATGCTCAGTCTCCAGGGCAACAATCAAGTCTTGGGTGTTCTGGAGCTTGGTCTGGTATTGTTTAAATTTATGCGAACCATGTGAAATCGTATGACCCCTTATGACAGCCTTCAAGGCATCCCAAATATATTTAAGGGCAGAGCCCTCTACTAGGTTTTCTTGTAAATAGTTCTGAATAACTTTTTTTGATGGAGTCAATATATTGTTTATCATTTAATAAACCTGGATCAAACCTCCAGAGCCCCTTTGGCTTAGATTCCCCCCAGCTTAATTTTGCCTTAACCATAGCATGGTCTGATAGGGTAATCGGGAGAATGGATACATCTTTAAAACTGTACAAAAAGTCCCTTTGTGTATAGAACCTGTCCTGGCATGAGTATGTATTTGATGCTGGGGAGACGAAAGTGTAATCCCTAGAGGTAGGGTTGAAAGATCTCCAAGGGTCGACCATTCCAGACTCAGTACAGAGGTTTTTTTAAGAGACGGGAGCAGACCTTGGAACCGAGGAGTTTGAGTGAGCTTCTATCTTTCACCACATCTTCCACACAGTTCCAGACCCCCATACAGATAATTTGTCCTTCTGGTAAGCCAGATAATTTATTAAATAGGGACCAAATTCCTGTGAGGCAGGGGTGGGGGCGTATATCCCAACTAAGTGTATAGGTTTCCCTCTCAGTGATCCCGAAAAAATCAACCAGTGGCCCGTACCTGCTCTTTGAATCTCCTGAATCCGGAATGGCAGGCCCCTTCTCAGGAGGAAAGCCACACCCACTTTTTTAGCAGTGGGGTGTTCATTTGAATAGATGCTGTCAACCCATGACCTTCGGAGCTTCAAGTGCTCCTGTAAGGAAAGTTTAGGTTCCTGAAGGCAGGCATGTTACAATGTTCTCTTTTTAACTCAGCCAGTATTTTGGATTGTTTTACCACATTGTTAATTCCTTTAACATTCAGAGAACAAAGTGTCAATGCAGCCATGATTTACATAATAATAAAATAAACCGATAAATGAGCATACACTGATCTCCTGTCACTGACTTACTGCTTATACAAGGGTGATAACAGTAAATGTTCCCTCAGACCAGAAAAAGAAGGAAAGAAGAAAAGTGGGAAAGTAAGATGAAGAGAGAAAAAGAGACTGGCACTTCAATATAGAGGCACTCTAACAGTAAACAAATGAACTTCCCCCTCTCCCAACAAGTAACAGTGGGGAAGAGAGGGAAACAGAACTTATTGGCAGTGTCAGCAGACCCTGCCAAGACCTCTACCAGGAAGAGGAGTACCCCTCCCCCAGGAGAGAAAAGAGACCAATGCCCTTGAAGAGTTGAACACCCTCCCATTGGGGTGTAAGGTTGAGGGACCTGGGGTTAACCAGGAACTCCAAACCCATATGTGTTGCGAGCTACTGGTGAGACTAGGATGGCCTTCTGCTTCTCCAGCCTAAAAAAACAAATATGCCCACAATATATCTGCAGTCCAGATAGCCGCATCTATTTACAACTCAAATTTCAACTACCCCCCCCGAAAACAACCATGCTTTGCTGCCTATCCCTTTGTCTGAATAGGATCCGTGTAAAATAAAATGCAGGAATAAACTCTCTCTGGTAATGAGAGCTATCAAGCAGCTTTTTTTCTTATCCAAACCAGCATGTGGGACATTGATAGAAAAAGCTGCCACCCTCCCCTTCCTCCCATTCTCCAGCAGCAAGCCAATTTAGCTAAAGTAAAAATAAATATGAAAAAAAGAATTGCTCCAGGTTACTGCACTCAAGAATTTAACTGAGCTTGAGTCCACAGAGATTAAAAGTCGGTGGTGTTTGCAGTAAAGCATAATGCTGGGAGGATGATGTTCTGTCTAGTGGAGGGGTCATTTCAGCAACCAAAGTCTGATAGTGTCTCTTCAAAATAGATCCCAATGGAACCAGGTTTCTACAACAAGAAGTTCCTATTAAGAAAAGTTTGGTTCCTCCTCTTCATTTACCCCTCCCTCAACTCCCATCCTTCGCGGTGGATAAGGTCTCCAAGAGGAAGCCCCGAGCAGGGAAAGAGAGTGGCTGGCAAGCCCTATGGGGGTCCAAGTCCAAGAGATGTTAGTAAATCACTCAGTCTTTGCAGGATTGCCTCTCATAAACAAGCGCAAGAGTGCTTGAAAAACGAGTCTCTCTTCGCTCAATGTTAAATTACTTTGTACTGTATCTTTCCCAATCGAGTCTGGACTGGAGCTGATGAAATAATATGAGGACAATTAAATCAGGTAGACTGACCTTTTTGAAGCCATCTGGAGAGGTCAGAGTGGAGTGGCAGTAATGCTTCTATTCTGGAGTAGGGGTTTAGAGGTTTCCTGGTGCCTGGGGCTAGCGACCACAAAAGTTGTTCAATCTGGCTCTCTGCGATTTCTTCTTTTAGATCAGGTAGGGGAATTCCTTCAGTTTTCAGAAAATCCACTGCAGCAAGGAGTGAGTCAAACACCTTAGGGCCATCAGGTTGTTCCACCCATAAACGTGCTGGATATCACAAAAAATAGTTTGCCCTTTTCCTGAACTTGTTTTGCCACCCATAACACCTTTTTCCTGCAAGCAGCAATAGTAGGTGGAAAATCTTGGTCTATGCAGACCTTTGTGCCATCAAAGTTCAAGTCTTTTTTTGCCCAAGCCATACAAATGATTTTTTTCTTTGATAGGGAATATAAAGAACTTAATTAAGATGGCTCTTGGTAGTGCCCCAGGTTTGGGTTTAGGGCCGGGTGTCCGATAAGCCCTTTCTATTTCTAATGGTAGCTTCTCTCCAAGTTGCAATTCAGTTTGTAGCCAACATTCCATATAAGCTGCCATGTCATTTTGTTCTGATACCTCAGGAATGCCCACCATGTGAATGTTATTCAGCCTAGAATAAGCTTCAGCATCTTCTGCTTTGGCTATGAGGGCCCCCTCTCTCTCTCTCTTGTGAAGAAATGCTAAAGAGCGGCCATAGGCCATGTGTTCATTTTGCAGAGAGTCAACATGTTTTTCAATGGAAGTCATTCTAGATTCAAGCATTTTAAAATCTTTCTGGATATCTGTTACTTTCCCATCAATGCACTGTAGCAATCACAGGATTTTCCACGCCTCAAATCTGGTACCAAGTGACTCGGAGTCTGAACCAGAATCGTCTTCCCCTAAGCCAGCTAGTATGGATGAGTGGGAGGATGCTGGGCTTAAGCCGGAGGCCGCTTTTGGGTTCTCACTCATTGCAGCTGTTTCAGGGTTTACAGGACCTCTCTTCTTTGTCCGCCCCATAACTGAGGGGGGAAGGATGATCTAGAAGATTATTGTGCAACAAATTAAGCAAGTAGCTCCTCGGATGCAGTGCGATTAAAAGGCTGGGTAGCGCAAAGCTAAAAGCTATGCTGCCATTCCTGCTGGCTGCTTCATCGGAAGTCACCATTGTCATATTTATCTGGAGTATTTGTGTAAATGTAGGCCACTGAGTAGTTTCTCTTTCTGTTTAAATGACTACTGTTTAGGATATAGATATGTGTACAACCTGTTTAGAGATTAGATTTATGACAACAATCTGTTTTGTTTTGTATTTGGGGGGGGCAACAGTTGGAGAGAGTGTGAGCATTTAAAAAAAATAGGAGCAGCAGTTTGGACAGAGTGTGTACAAAAAGGAGATTTCTGGCTACACCACTGTTCTTGATCACAAGCACTGCTGATTGGCTACTGCAAGTCATGTGCCTTTCCAAAAACATAGACATGCTTAGTGTGTACTTCCTGTAAAAAGTGCGCAATTATGATGTCAGAGTACTGAAATGTCAAAGAGAAACTGAGTTACATAGATACATAGATACATAGACAGTGCTGGCAGATAAGGGCCTATGGCCCACCCAGTCTTCCCATTTGAGCTTGTAAGTTCAGTTTATGTTTTCCTAGAAGTCTGTTGCCTCTTACCCCTGACTTCTAGGATTCCTTTATGTCTATCCCATGCATTCTTAAATCCTGTGATTGTTTCAGCCCCCACCACTTCCTCTGGCAGGGTGTTCCACTTGTCCACCACCTCTTCTGTGAAGAAATTCTTCCTGACATTTCCTCTGAATCATCCTCCCTCCAACTTTATCCCATGCCCTCTAGTCCTGGAACATCTTTTTTGCTTAAAAATAGTGTATTCCTGCTCCCTGTTCCTCCCTGTAAGATACCTGTATGTCTCTATCATATCCCCTTTCTCCCTCCTCTCCTCCAGGGGGTACATGTTCAGTTCCTTCAGATCTACTTTAATTTCTTCTCCCTCAACAGTTGTCCAAGCTCTGTCAGGTTAGTCAGCGGCTGGCCATGACGGAGAGTGGAGGGCTGTACCGGCCACTGGCTCGGGGTCAGAATGGGGGGAGCAGGGTGGAAGGGCACTACCTGCCAGGGTTGGGGGGTCCACTAGACACCAAGGAATGGAGTACCTTTGTGTTACAGGGGATGGAGGATGGGGGGGCCCTGCTAGATGCCAGAGACTGTCGTTATATCTTTGTACAGGGGAATGGGATGGGGGGGATCACTGAACACTGGGAACAAGGATATAAAGAGCGGGCATGTGTGAGGGTGGGGAGAGAGACCACTGGACATGAGGAAATAAGGATATAAACACTGGGCATGTGATCACATGGGGGGGACCTCTGGACACCAGGAAAAACTATAGTTCACACTAGGCATGGGATTGGACAGCGGAGGCACCACTAAACACCAGGGAATGGTGTTGTTTAATATTACAGGCAATCATGATGGGGGGGCCACTGGACACCAGGGCATAATGACTACAGATGAAGCATGGGTACAGGTGGGTGGAGGAACCACTTCACAGTGGGGAATGATATTTTATCACATGATGCCAGTGATCGGGGGGACTAGATGCTAGCAAAGATGTATAATACATCAGGCCAGCAATCGTGGGGGGGACCTCTTGACACAAGGAAAGCATCGTCCTACATCAGGCAAGAGATCAGGAGGGGTGGGACCAATGGACAATAGGGAATCAGTGCTGCTATGGGGCAGGGGTGGGGGGGAGCCAAGCTCCATCGCAGCTAATGAATATGGGCACATAATGAGCATGTAAATGGTCACATAGTGCCTTGCATGCCCAATGGGCTCATTTAACTTGTACAAAGCTGCTTTTGTGAATTGGAAATAAAGCACCTGAGCTATTCTTTGCAGAGCCATACTCCTGGCTCCATGTCAGGGTGGCACCATTGAGGTTAGTTCTAGCAGTAATGGGGTTACTGCTGACTCAACCTAGCCCTATTCTCAGTCAGAAAGCATGGTGCACTATCCAACTGAGAATAGCAACATTAGATGCCTGGGCGGATGCAAAGCACAACGTAAACTTTGGCACTGTGCTTTCTGACTTTTTTGTGAATCTAGCACCTGATAGCTAAAACCTGAATCGGGATAGGAATGCAAATCAGTCTGGTGGAACAAATTACTTATATGAAAAATCTTTCACATTTAATTATCAGTCTTTCCTAATGATTCTTGTTAATGAGGTTATCTGTGTTGCCAACAATGTTGCTGATTTATTACACAGTCTCATAGCAGGACAATGAATATGTCTTCATCAGCATAACCGAATCCAAGGTTTGTGTCTCTTTTACAGCAGAGGATCATCTGTTGTGAGTGTAAAAACTAAAATCCAAATTGTCTTTACCAAGTATATCGAATCATGTAAACTGCATCAGTCAGGTAAGACTATTTTTTTTTTTGAAATTCAAGTTTATTCATTTTCATTATTACACCCCACACAGAGAAAGAAACAGACAAATGAAATCCAGTTAACAGTCACAAAATCTTACATGTCCGAGAACTAATTCACAAAAATTAGTGCAAGAACCTACTGTCTCTTGTTCTCTCCCATCCACTACCCTTCCCTCATCTCTTCTCCCTACTCCCCCAGGCAGGTAAGGTACATTAATAATTACTTTCATCTAACAAAGCATTCCTTCCAGTCTCTCAATCTGTAGGGTGAGCTCCAGATTGGATCAAGTACAATACATGTATTTTTTCCCAGAGAGACCCGCATTTTGGCAAGCAATTCTTCCTGGTCGCTGCAAGTTTTTCCATATTCAAATTAAATAATAACTCCTTTAGCCATTCTATATAAGTGACTGGGGCATCATCCAGCCAGTGTTTCAGGACCACCTTTTTGAGGGAGGATGAAATCATGGCCATATAGTATCATTTACCTTCAACAGTGACCATCCTGTAATCACCCAGTAAGCAAACTTCTGGACTGAAACATTCTTCAATCCCCAATAAGGGGTCTGCCTTATCTCAAATCTGTTCCCATAAAACTTTACTTCCTGGGCATTCCCAGAAAATATGAAATAAAGTTCCTTCTGCTTGATGTCATCTGACGCAGACTGCATTGGAACGATGTCCAATTTTATGCAATTTGGCAGGGGTCCAATACATATTGTTTAAAAATTGAAGTTGCATGACTCTCAGTCTGTCCTGGGTGATATACTGGTAGGTATGTTGCCAAATTTTCTCCCAGTTTCTTTCCTGGATCCCTAGCTGGGTTGACCAATAGCAGGGCTTACCCTCAAGTTCCGCAAATGCTTGATTAAACATAATGTTGAAACTGCATGTGGCTCCCAGACCCCCTGAACAAGGGATTCAACAAATTCATCACCTGACTGCACTGTATTATGTTTCCCTAAGGAGTGCACCAACAGGTGCTGAAGCTGATATATTTTGAAAACCTGGGAGGGATCTATATGGAATTTTCTGATTAATACATCGGTTAAAAGATAGGCATCCTCTTGGAAGAAGTCCCTAATTCTTGAGCCCTTCAGCTCAGGGATCCAGGAATCACCAATTGTTTTTCCCCCTACTCTGAAATTCAAATTATGGCAAAGCAGCTGATTCCTGTCCTTATTGGGAGCGTATTTAAAAAATGAACATAATTGGGTATGAATTCTTAAAGAAGTTTTTATTATTGAAGTCGACCATTGTGTAGGTAGCGCCTTCTGTGTGGTGTACAGTAGGGATATCAGGTCTATCTCTTTAGCTTTTATCATCTCCCATTCTAATTTGACCCAAGAGGGGACGTAAGGTAATGAGATGGCCTCTGTATGAGATAACAACCACTTCAGATACTTACTGGTGTGGCTTGACCAGTAATATATCTCCATGTGTGGTAGCCTTAAACCCACCTTTTCTCTGGGCATTGCCAGTTTATTATAAGCTCTACGTGGGGTTTTCCCTCTCCAGATAAACTCTGAGATTATGGAGTGGAGATTTTTAAGCCACTTTACTGGGATCCAGACATTTAGCATAAAAATAAAAACCCCTTGGTAAAACATTCATCTTGATTAAACTTATCCTTCCCCAGAGAGAGATTGGAAGTTTAGTCCACCTTAAGAGATCTTGTTGAACCTTGTCTTTAATTGAGTCTAAATTTTGGGCCACCATTTTGGAGTCATTCCTCGCTAGTACAATTCCAAGATATTTGAGAGAGTGAGGACTCCATTGCAACCCAAGATCCATAATTTCAGTTTTAAATAATCTGAAGTTCAACGAGAATACTAGAGTTTTCTCTACATTTATTTTATAATTAGACACACAGCTATACTCCTCTATCAGTCCCATCATGATCGGAATCATGGTTCTAGGGTGGGTAACATGGAGAAGGATATCATCTGCGTAGGCAGACAATTTGAGTTCCTGAGAACCAACACAAATCCCCTGAACTTTCTGCTCCAGCCTAATTTTAATTAGAAGGGGCTCTAAACAGAGATTGAAAAGAAGGGGTGAGAGGGGACAACCCTGTCTAGTACCCAAACCCAATGGGAATACTGAGAAGAACACCCCATTACAATATATCCATGCACTAGGTTGGGCATATAAGGAAAATACTAGCTGAATAAAAGGGAGGGGAAATCCAAACTTCTCCATAACCAAAAAAAAACCTGCCAATCAACCCTGTCAAACGCCTTCTCCGCATCCACAGAGATCAAACCGCAAGGAAAGGTAGTGTCTCTGGATGCAGAGAAGACATGAGACAGTTTACTCAAGTGGTCGGATGCCAGTCTGCCTGTCATAAATCCTACCTGGTCCGCATGTATTAATTGAGGCATAATTTTAGCTAAACGATTCACCAAGATTTTTGCTAAAATCTTAACATCATAATTTATTAACAAAATGAGTCTATAACTAGATACTTTATCTGGTGCTTTCCTCCTTTAGGAATAACTATAATAGCTTCAAAAGCTGTTTATCAACCGTCTCGGAATAGAGGATACTACGGAATAATCTTTGTAGGCCTGGGGTCACTTGTTTGAGAAACATTTATAAAAATTAGAAGAACACCATCTGGGCCTGGGGCTTTGTCCAATGAAAGAAATTTATCGTGGATACAATCTCCTCTTCCAAGATAGGGAGAGACAGCTAGCTGCACCTATCAGCTGAAACCAATGGGAGAGGTAAGAAGAAAGATATCTCTCCACACCTCTTCTCTACTGGGTTTGGGAGTCATAGGACTGTACAGTTCCTTAAAATAATTTTCAAACTCAAGGGCGATGTCCTGAGCCTTAGTCTTGACTTCCCCATCCTCTGGAGGTAATACCCTGGATCATTCTGGATGATTCCTCCGCCTTCAATCTCATGGCCAGTAAGTGGCTCGCCTTTTCACCTTGATCTAAATACCATGTCTTAGTCCAGAGCAGAGCGTATTCTGCTTTCCCTCTCAGTATGTCATTGTATAGGTTTCTTAAACCAACTAGCTTTTCTATAGTATCTACAGGGGAGTTTACCGATAGGTTGCATTCTATATCCCTGATTTGTCCTAGTAACTGTTTTGCCTTACCCTCTTTTTTTTTTTCCTGTCTGGTGCTAGTTTAATCAGAACTCCTCTAAGGACACATTTCAATGCGCTCCCTTCTAGATCCCCTCTACCTGTTGAATTAAGATTTTCTTTTTTGTAATTGTCTGTTGTTTGAATAATATAATTTTTAACCTGAATAGAATCCAATAACTGATTGTTCAATTTCCAGATGGTCTGTCTGGGTAAATTGCTCCAGCCTAATTTTAATTAGAAGGGGCTCTAAACAGAGATTGAAAAGAAGGGGTGAGAGGGGACAACCCTGTCTAGTACCCAAACCCAATGGGAATACTGAGAAGAACACCCCATTACAATATATCCATGCGCTAGGTTGGGCATATAAGGAAAATACTAGCTGAATAAAAGGGAGGGGAAATCCAAACTTCTCCATAACCAAAAAAAAAAACTGCCAATCAACCCTGTCAAACGCCTTCTCCATCCACAGAAATCAAACCGCAAGGAAGGTAGTGTCTCTGGATGCAGAGAAGACATGAGACAGTTTACTCAAGTGGTCGGATGCCAGTCTGCCTGTCATAAATCCTACCTGGTCCGCATGTATTAATTGAGGCATAATTTTAGCTAAACGATTCACCAAGATTTTTGCTAAAATCTTAACATCATAATTTATTAACAAAATGAGTCTATAACTAGAGACTTTATCTGGTGCTTTCCCTCCTTTAGGAATAACTATAATAGCTTCGAAAAGCTGTTTATCAACCGTCTCGGAATAGAGGATACTACGGAATAATCTTTGTAGGCCTGGGGTCAATTGTTTCTAGAAACATTTATAAAAATTAGAAGAAAACCCATCTGGGCCTGGGGCTTTGTCCAATGAAAGAGAATTTATCGTGGATACAATCTCCTCTTCCAAGATAGGGAGAGACAGCTAGCTGCACCTATCAGCTGAAACCAATGGGAGAGGGTAAGAAGAAAGATATCTCTCCACCTCTTCTCTACTGGGTTTGGGATTCATAGGACTGTACATTTCCTTAAAATAATTTTCAAACTCAAGGACGATGTCCTGAGCCTTAGTCTTGACTTCCCCATCCCTCTGGGAGGTAATACCCTGGATCATTCTGGATGATTCCTCCGCCTTCAATCTCATGGCCAGTAAGTGGCTCGCCTTTTCACCTTGATCTAAATACCATGTCTTAGTCCAGAGCAGAGCGTATTCTGCTTTCCCTCTCAGTATGTCACTGTATAGGTTTCTTAAACCAACTAGCTTTTCTATAGTATCTACAGGGGAGTTTACCGATAGGTTGCGTTCTATATCCCTGATTTTTCCTAGTAACTGTTTTGCCTTACCCTCTTTTTGGTTTTTCCTGTCTGGTGCTAGTTTAATCAGAACTCCTCTAAGGACACATTTCAATGCGCTCCCTTCTAGATCCCTTCTACCTGTTGAATTAAGATTTTCTTTTTTGTAATTGTCTGTTGTTTGAATAATATAATTTTTAACCTGAATAGAATCCAATAACTGATTGTTCAATTTCCAGATGGTCTGTCTCGGTAAATTGGGGGAAAGATTTATGGAACATCGAACCACAGAGTGATCTGAGATTATACCCGGAAGTATTGTGCACTGTGACAGACCAGGCAGAATTGATTGACTGAGCAAAAAGTAATCTATCCTCGACTTGGAGCTGTGCACGGGAGAAATGAACTTACATTCTGTAATAGAAGGATAGAGGACCCTTCAGGGATCACATAGAACCAAATTATCAGTTAGGTCTCTTATGGCTCTTTGGGCTGGGGAAAGGCCTATTTTTCTTCTGCCTTCCTTGTCTATCTCTAAATTGAAAGGGAGGTTCCAGTCCCCTCCTAGAAATATCGGAAAATGGACAGAGGGGGACAACACCCTTAAGAGAGCCACAAAAAACCCTGGAGAATCCACACTGGGACCATAGACTCTCCCAAGCACCCTCTAGTCCTAAATAAAATACCCAGGACAAATATGTACCTACCTATTGGGTCCTTAATAACTTGTTCACAAGAAAAAGGGATATCTCTTGCAATCAACATAGCCACCCCTCTACTGTTTGTACTGTCCCCTGCCAGATACACCAGACCTATCCTTTGGTGCCTAAATAAGCAAGTCTCCGTATCAAGCAAATGCGTTTCTTGTAAAAAGATAATTTTCCCATTCAACATTTGTAAATGTTTCAACACTTTATATCTCTTAGTATTATTTCTAGCCCCTTTAATATTCCACATAATAAAATCACATTGGCTATTCATTTAGTATGTCTAGACAGAGTAAATCAGTTATAATAACGCTTGTATAACACCATCTTCTACCCAGTTTCATTAGGATACCCATACTAATGCTCACCCATGAAATTCCAACCCTGCATGTTCCTTCGTCCCCCCTTCCCAATCCCCCCTACTATATTCCTAATTTTTCCAAAGAAGACCGGTTTAGCACCCCCAGTACTAATTAACCCACACACCCTCCCACCCACAAGAACATCCACCAAACTCTTCCCCCCCCAACAAAAATGCACTACGGTCCAAGATGACTAATGCTCCACTCATCCGACACTCGACCCAGTATCTCCCATCTCTATATGTACAGATACATTAAACCCCTTTAAATGTCATTTCCTAAGAGACCTGACAGAACCCCCCCAAAGGTTTAGGTTACAAGTAACTGAGGGCTCCCATGGCCCCTTACATTACAGCAATCAGGTGAATCCCACTAAAATTCTATCCTTCCGACTCTAAATATGTCACGCTACTGTACCATGTTCTGTCAGAGCACAGCCAAGATAAACTCTCCCCATAAATAAAATTATCCCTGGCATTGAAAATGCTCCAACAATCCCAGGTAACAACATTCTACCCTACTCAACATCCCAAGTTCTCTTCTAGGATCCAGTTGAGCTTAACTTCATGCAGAAAAAAAAAAATGAATATAACAAACAGAAAAAATCGCCCCAGTTACCATCCTCGTATCCAGCCAAATGGGGTCGGTTCCCTCTAGTGGACACATATGCACTAACCTAGAAAAAATAAACCAAGAAGCTATGCATTGCAGTCCATCTAAAATTAGACTCTCATTCTCTGCAATGATGTACACACCGATCCAATATCATGTAACAATAGTCTGAAAACAAGAGTCTTCCGAATGAAATAAGTCCCACAAGAAGGGCTGAAACTGACCCATGATTGCAATACTGAAAGCGAGATCTTGACACAATGTTCTAAAGGCAGACAGCAACTGAGTAGAAGTGAGCTCTTCCATGCTGCAAAATTAAACTCTCCAGCTATTCTCCTGAGACGCTGTTACAGACTGTGAACGTCTGGTAAAAGGAACTGGGACCTCATGACCCACCTGCAAAAAAATTGAAATTCCTCTGGAAAAGTCAGCGTTACTGACTCATTTAAATAAAGCCGGCAAGGCCACTTTTAAACTTTGTGTAGCAGTGTGGATGTCTTCATAATGCACCCAAGACCCGGACAAAAGCACCTGAAACTTAGCAGGATATCCCATTCTGAAACGAATACTTGCCACAATCAACTTCACTACAATCTGGTGAAACTCAGCTCACTTCTGACGGACTGACAGTGGTAAGTCCTGTGTGATTCTAAGTGGCAACCCTTCCCAGGAAATCTCCTTTAGCTCTTTAACCTTACTAAAGAGATGCTGCCTTTCTTGGTAATTTAAGAAGCAAAGAATGAGAATATGAGGAGGGCTCCAGGCTGTGGTGTGGCTCTCAGCGCCCTATGTGCTCAGTCTATTGTATAGCTCACCCCAAAAGGAGTACGGCCAGCGATTTTTAGCAACAACTTTTGAACAAATAGAATAGGGTCAGCTCCCTCCTCCTTCTCCGGAAGCCCTGTAATTATTACATTGTTACGTCTAGATCTTCCTTCAAGATCTTCTAGTTTTGCTTCCATTCTGGACATCTTTTGGTGAAGGGCCACCAACTCTGGTTCCTGCTAATCCGTACGGGCTTCTAGTGATGCAATTCTCACCTCGTTATCCCTGGTTCGCCGGGACAGATCTTCCAAGGCTATGGTCACCGCCTCCAACTCTTCAGTCGCCGAATGCAGCTCCAATTGAAATGGTTTAAATTCTGCCAGGAATCTTGCTAGAGTTAGTGGTTTATTCTCTGATGGGTCTGTTGCAGTTTCTGATTCGCTGAGACTTGGAGAGGCCTTGGCCTTTTTTGGGGCCTTGACTGGTGAGACCAGTGGGGTATGTTTCAGCTGGATTTTTTGCATTTCTGCATCCATTTACTTCAAAAACCTCCCAGATCAGCTACCAGACAGTACAGCAAGGCAGGAGTATGAGCATAATCCTTCTCCTTTAGGTTTATTATATGTTAAACCATCGTAATTAGAGACAGGAGACTGGAGCCAAGCAAAACGGATGTTATCCAGGCATTAGCATCACGTGACTCCCAGGTAAGGCTATTTTACAAACAGCATTTTCCCTACAGATTTGTGTCATGGCCCCTGATAGGCTAATGTAACATATGGCTTGCTTATGTTAGCTCCAGTTTGAAAACCATTCTTCTATTTATTTTTTTTCTTATTTAAAATGTGTGTGACATGGGGCTAGCCTTTTGGCACAGTGATATGACTACTATTCACAACACTGGTAATCCAGGTTATAGAAAGAGCAGTGGATCATTTGGGGCCTGATAGGGGTAGGATGAGGATTGAACATCCATGTTTCCAGAGAGTGCTCTTCCTATATGGAGGGATGGTTCTTTTTTCCATCACAGTACTGCCAACTGGGTGACCACAGGAAGTAGTGTGATCAGAGAGCTGAGGAGGGAGAGGATGTTGTGGTTGTTGACTCACAGGCATGCTCTTTGTGGACTGGCTCTACATGGAATTTCATGCAACATTCAAAGAAAGAGGGAGAGAGTGAGAGTATGTTGAAAATTGTCCCATACACTGTGACAATAGACCTTAGCATATCCATTCCCTGTACTCCCTCCACAGTGCCTCCTGATTACACATTAAAGCTCAGGGGATAAACCCCCTCATCCTGTCCCCTCCTGGGGAGACATTCAAGGCTACATGGAGGAAGAAGACCACAGGTAAGAGGATGCAGCTGTCAAGTGTGCCATGGGAGCATGGGTGGGAGACAGGAGTAGGTGATAGGAAGGAGGCATAAACAGAAAATAGAAATATATATATATATATATATATATATATATATATAGATATATAAAACATGGCAGTATATTAATCCTTTCTTGTAATGACCACTTAGTGACAGTTCATAGTGCATAACACTGTTAGAGTACATAACCCTGCTAGTTGCAAATGGGGTCACACTCCTCTCCTGACCAGTTGCTAAACACATGGCAAACCCTTTAGTAAGGGGAGGGGCCTGCCATTGGCCATACTCAGACCATAGCAGCTCCTTGGTACTGTACCTTGTCACTAGAGCTGGGTGAAAGTTGCAAATTCTGATTTAGCGGAACTTCTGCAAAAGTTTTCAACTTTCGTGAAATTTTCTGAACTTCCACCTTTGGTGAAATCAGAAATCTTTTGAATGTCTAGTGGCACTCCTCCCTCTGATTGCCATCCCCCATTAAAAGAAATGTTTCCCTGATGTCTAGTGGCATCCCCCACCTTCTTATCACTGTCCGCTATGAAAGAAATGTTTTCCTGGTGTGAAATGGCATCCCTACCCTCCAATTGCCATCTCTTATGAAGGAAATGTTTCCCTGGTGTCTAGTGGAACCCCCCCAATCATCATACCCCATATGAAAGAAATGTTTCTCTGGTGTCCAGTGGCACCCTCCCACCCTCCAATCACCATCCCCCTATGAAAGAAATGTTTGCATGGTGTCTAGTGGCAATGCTAACCTTCTGCTCACAATCCCCCTATGAAAGAAAAGTTTCCCTGGTGTCTAGTGGCACCTCCAACCTTCTGATCACCATTGACCTATGAAAGAAATGTTTCCCTGGTGTCTTGTGGCACCCCCCCACACACACACTACCCACACTGGCCTGATTGCAGCAACCTGCCACCACCTACTTTTCCATAGTCTTTTTGGGAAGCTGCCACACTGCCACAGGGAGCTCATAGGGTAGGGTGACCAGCACAGCCCTTCTCTCTCCACCTTGGCCGGCCACCATATGCAATGACAGGGAGCACACCAAACATTGGCATCAACATGAGGACTAGACAGGACAGAGTGAACTTGCCATGAACTGATACCATGGAACTGTCAGACCTTTGCTCATGTCACAAGCCAGTTTACTAGTGTGTGCAAACTCCATCTGTGTCCACTAAAATCTAAACAATTATTTTGCATTGAAACTTAATTGCAGTGTAGACTCATTCACCCAGCAACTAATCTTTGTTTTGTGCATAGCAGATTTTGGCAGTCTGCTGACACCCTTAAATTTATGCTGTCTGATCTGTGACTGTGCATGAGGTTCCTTCTGTCATACCAGGCCTGCAAAGATCATTATTGGGGGATGTTTTATACAAATACATGTTGCAACCACCAGGGCCCTTAGAGTCAGTGCCAAAGTGAACCTCCTCCTGTCTTACATGCCTAGATGTGTCATGTTAGGCATGAGTCATGAACCATAAATACTCAAGTTCCCCAGACATCATGTTACCAGGTGTGTTTCCTTTTACAATTATTAATGAAATGTTAATCCCTTCCAAGGAATCTGAAACATTTGCCTTAAGCAACCCTAAGTTACCTTAATGCAGCAGTGTACCTAAGCCTTGTTATTCTATTTTAGACTGTCCTTATTCTCCTGTCTTGTAACTTGTTCTTTCCCTTTAACATTTTTACTATATTTGAAATAATTAAAGAAGAGGGGCATGATATTCAAAATTTTGCATGGGCGTTAATGGTTCTTAGCTTGTGCAAACCAAGGTTTGCCTTGGATCCCTATATTCAAAGGGGTCTTTGTGTGGGCACAGAGGGTTAGCACTGGTGCAAAACATAATGTATGAGGGGGGAAATGGGAGGTGCATGGCCATGAATAGCGGCGCTACCACATATTTAGTAGCTTTGCGCTGCACAAAAGGGGTTAGCATGGTCCTTCTGTGCAGCCCAAATATTGCTGAACTCACCCTGACTTACTCTGGACAACCCTAGTGGCAGCCAGATGTATTGCCACCACCACCTAGCACAAAGTTCACTGGGGGAGCACCCCCCGTGGTCCATGGAACCACTCCCCAATCACCATCCCATAGAAACACAGAAACATAGAAGTTGATGGCAGATAAGGACTGCAAGGCCCATACAGTCTGCCCATTTCTTTTTCTACCTTGATTACTGTTAAATCTCCATAGCAACATCTCTGACATCCCCTCCCTCCTGCTACCCTACCCACTTCACCTTTCTTCCCCTGTCCGTCCTGACAAGGCCTGTTGGCTGATTTCAATTTACGTTCTGATTTTATCAGTAACTGATAAAGCTTGTTTTGGCTGATTTTCAATTTACTCTATGCATTCCTGTGCATGAAACTGCTTAGCGTTATTCGTTTCTAATCTTTAATTCATTGTGAATGTCAACTATTGCTTCTTTTCTTATTTACAATTATTTTACCATACCCTGTTTAGTCTGTAAACCTGTTGATCTCCTTTCTCTATGTATACTGTTTTGCCATATTTTTTGTTCTGTTAACCTGCCGTATTATGCTGCTGATGTGGAAACTTTGTAAAAGAGCTCTAAGCTCAAAGGTATTTGTAATCCAAGATCTAAATAAATAAATAAATAAATAAAATGCCTTATGAATGTGCCATAGGCCTTTACTCTGTCAATGGCCTATCCATTCATACTCATCTGTATTGTTCCCTTATGCCTATCCCATGCCTGTTTGAAGCCCTGCACTGTATTCATATCCACCACTTCCTGAGGTAGGCCGTTCCATGCATCCACCACCTGTTCTGTGAAAAAGAACTTCCTCACATTACCCCTTAATCGGCCTCCCTCTAATCTCATGCTGTGTCCTCTTGTCCTGCTATTTTTCTAAATAAATCATGTTAGACTCTTTCACCTTATTAATACCCTTAAGGTGTTTGAATGTTTTGATCAGACTCGAGAGACCGTTAGGCCTCTTCTGCTGGCATTTTAGTATGTTAGTATATCACCCCTCTCACTCCTTTGCACTAGGGTATACATATTGAGCTCCGTTAATCTGTCCTCATATGTTTTCTGATGCAGTCCCTGCACCATTTTGGTTGCCCTTCTCTGGACTGCCTCCATTTTGTTAATGTCTTTGTGAAGGTACGGCCTCCAGTACTGCATGCAGTTCTCCAGATGGGGCCTAACCAGTGTCTTGTAAAGAGGGATTATTACCACCCTCTTATGATTTGTGATACCCCTACTAATACACCCCAACATCCCTCTAGCCTTATTTACTGCTTTAGGGGTCTGCTTGGATGATTTCAGGTCAACTGTGATGATGATGCCCAAGTCTCTTTCTTCCCTTGTGATTGCCAATAACTCCCCTCCCAACCTATAGGTGGCTTCTGGGTTTCTCTTCCCACTGTGCATGATCTTGCACTTCTTTGCATGAAACCACAGTTGCCACTCTTCCGACTATGTTGCCAGTTTATCTAGATCTTTTCTTATTCTGCCCATCCCATCTGGATCATCTACTCTGTTGCATATCTTGGTGTCATCTGCAAACAGACAAACCTTACCCTCTAGTCTATCTCCAACATCACTGATGAAGATATTGAAGAGGACTGGCCCAAGCACTGATCCCTGAGGTACCCCACTTGTGACTTGCATCTCTTCTGACTATATACTGTTTACCACCAGTCTCTGTTTTCTGCCCGTTAACCAGTTTGCCACCCAGTTGACCAACTTCTGACCCATCCTGAGCCTACCCAGCTTATTAATCAATCTTCTATGTGGAACAGTATGGAAAGCTTTGCTGAAGTCAAGGTAGGCGGCATCAACTGCATCCTCTTGGTCCACCACTCTGGTTACCCAGTCAAAGAAATCTATGAGATGAGTTTGACAGGACCTTCCTCTTGTAAACCCATGCTGTCTTGGATCATGTGCTCCTATGGATTCCAGGTGTTGCACTATCCTTTCCTTAAGGAGTTCCTCCATAATCTTGTCCGTTACTGAGGTAATAAAATTAAAACTTCCCTGGTGCCATGTGGTCCCCGTCCCTCTAATCACTAGCCCTTAGGAAAACTGACAATCCTCCTTGGCAACTAGCACCCCCCTGTGGCACCAAACACACACACCTACATCACCTTACCAGTATTTAGCAAAACATATAAGCGCACACACCCCTTCAAATAACCACTCAAACAGCTGCATGTTCTCTGCTTCAAAAGTTTTATTTGAAGCACCAGCCCAATGTCGAATGCTGCTTCCAGGAAATTCTTACGTTTCACACACTCCTGTGCTTCAACAGAGAATACATTTTATTTACTAGTACAACCATTTATACAGATATGCCTGTGAATTCCACCAATTAGAATACAGAAATCAAATTCAGAATAAATTACATGTCTCTGACATCACCTAATTGCTTTTCATTCGTAAAAATAAACTCAATGATTAGCCACTTTAGATGTTTGTTGTTGACACATGATTATTGCCCCCGTTTACTATCATTCATTCTCAAAAAATGAGGATACTTACAAACAAATGGTATTTTTGGCATCATAAAGAGCTACATATTATTAGTTGCTACTAAAATAAAGCCACACATTCTTATTTAAAGCATTATTTGTTCAAAATCAAAGAATCTTATAAAATAAGAATTAATATTTAAAAAATTAATGAACCTTATTCATAATGCTATTCAATTTAATTATTATACCAACACCGCTATATATATCAAATCAAATTCTTTTGTAAGGATCTCTAGTTTTGCCCAGGGCTCCTTAGCTCAATATGACAAATGCTGGCAACCTTATTTGAGGTCCAAGTATTGACTCAATACATCTCCCAGTGCTACTGCTTAGCCTTCTCCCCCCATCTATCAAGACTGGTGTCTGGACACCAAGGTTCTTCTTTTTTTCAGCCCACTCTGGATGAGCCCATTCTACAGTTAAAGATTGCCTTTCTGTATATAGTTGATATTATAGTATGCATATTAAAAGTTCGCACCCTGGGTGATGCAATTTATTGTTACTCAGGTTTTTTCATTTTTTTACTCTGTTGCAATGGTCACATTTTATTAGTGAGTTATGTAATTACTGGTAGGCTCTCCTTCCTTTGAGGGGCAGTGGCCTTACCTGTACTGTGCCATCCTTAGATTTTATGACCCATATTATGGGTCTTTTTCTATGTCATATTCTCCTAAAGTGCATTTTTTTTAGTTGGTTGATTATCCATGTTGACTACATATTCTGGTCCTACCAAATGTTGCGGTAAGAGTCAGCACTAATGTTGTTACACTCCTTCATGTGTGTGCGTTCTGTTTAAATAATAATGATAATAAGAATTTTAAACAACAAAAAATCAAATTCTTGATGGGTATTTAAATCAGCGACCAATCAATGTCCATATTTAGTGTATCTTCACAATCTATAGGTGATATTACAACTCCGTATATACGTCTGTAGATGCAGCACCTAAAAAAAACATACATAATCAGATAATATATTAGTGCGGTAAATGTACGTAACAAAGTTGTGAATCAAAGAGTTTTTTTCAGGTAGAGAACTAAGTTGTTCATTAATAAGTTACCTTCTTTTTAACAAGAAGGGGAGAGTTCAAACTTTTCATTTAAACCGGAACTTTTTAGTGCTCCTAGTTTAAAAATCCATTCCTGTTCTTTACAATTCAACAGGTAGTTAAGATCCCCTCCTCTAAAATATTTTTTAACACATTTGATGCCGGTGGCACTAACTCTGTGTGCTGACCTAGTTTCTTGATAGTTGACATGTACAGCCATTGCATAATTAATATTATTATTTCTAATGGCTGATATGTGTTCATTGACCCTTAATCTAAGTTTTCTTTTTGTTCTACTGATGTAGAACTTCCCACAGCTGCATTCCAGGAGATAGATAACTGCCTCAGTATTGCAGTCTATCCATCCAATGATCTCCTCCATACATCCAGACTTCCTGTTTAGAAATTCCTTTCGGCTGGTCATAACGTTACAGGTTCGACACCCACCACAGGGCTTAGAGCACCATTTAGATTTATTGTGGTGTGTGTCATGTTCCATTTTAGGTAAATAACTTTGTACTGACTTATCCCTGAGGTTACTACCTCATTTGTAGGATATACATAGTGGTTTTTCAAACAAAAAGTGTAGCTGTGGTGTGACTGTCATGATTTGTAGGTGTTTTTTGCACTATGTCAACAACTTGTTTTGACCCCTCTCCGTATGTTGTCACAAAAGTCATGGACATATTTTCTTTATTGTTTATTTTTGGTGTGAGTAATGTAACTCTCATCATTGTGTCAGTTTGTGCCCTTGCTTCTTTAATGACACATTCATTATACCCTCTCTGGGCAAGTCTATCTGCTAACTCTTCAGCTCTTTTGTTGTGCAATTGTTCATTTCCACAGTTCCTATGTACTCTAATAAACTGACCCTTTGGCAAATTGTTAATTGTATGTCCTGGATGGCAGCTGTGGGCGTGTAACAAACTATTTCTGTCAGTGGATTTCTTAAACAAATCTATCAATATTGTACCATCTGCAGTTTTAGTTATTGTCAGATCTAAAAAGTTAATACTTTTTTATCAGCATGCATTTTAAACCACAGATTGCTGTTTGTATTCTCAAGGAATGACACAAATTCCAGTAGTTCTACATGATTTCCCTTCCAAACAATTAATGTATAGTCTATAAATCTTGTATAGAGATCTGTTTTTTCTAGGAAGGGATTCTTGTCACTAAACACATGTTATTCTTCCCACACCCCAAGGTACAGATTAACTAAACTTGGAGCCAAAGTAGCCCCCATTGCTGTGCCCTTAAGCTGTTGGTAGTTCTTGCCTTCAAACATAAATACATTGTTTTTAAGTACAATGTCAGTTAAATCCAATAAGAAGCCAGTTTTAGTCTGGGGAATATCAGTCATGATGTGTAGGTAGTGTTCGATGGCAAGAGTACCCCCTTCATGCGGGATGTTGGTGTACAACGAATCAACATCCAGTGTTACCAGAAGCCAATCTTCTTCTACCTGCATTTCATTCAAAATTCCTAATACATGACCAGTATCTCTTATATAACTTCTTAATTTTGGAACAAATGGGCAAATGAAACTATCAACGAATTGTGATGGTGGCTCTGTCAGCCAACCAATCCCAGAAATAATCGGACATCCAGGGGGGTCAGTAGGATTTTTGTGTATTTTCAGCAAGGTGTATATTGCCATTTTTTAGGAGAGTCAATGGATAAAAAATACAATTACTTCTCTGTTATTTTTTTTTCTCAATAAAATGTTTTATTATTATGTTAAAAAAAATAAAGACAATTTAAATATACATAACATATCCTATAAATTACTGTAAGTTACAATAGAACAACAGTGATCTATATAATATAAACAGTTTTAAAAGTTATAACATGTCATGTAACCGAACATATTAAACATCAATAACTAGATCTTAATAATGACCTTGGAGTAAGCTTGTTGCCATAGATAAAAGAGGTATAAATAACAGATATCTTTAAAAGTTAAACCATAAAATAGGAGAGAATAAGACTGAGTATATAAATGTCTTACCTTACATTAAAAAGCTTCCTACACATCTTATAAGTTTCTTCTATAACCACTTCTCCTTCTGGCGAGGTTATCCACTATATTTTCCCTGCATCCCAGTACCTAGCAACAAGTGTCATTAACAGAAACGGAAGAAAAAGGAAAGATAAGGAAAGGATACATTAAAGATAGAGAGAGAGAGATCTGTAAAGAAGAATAATAAAGACCAGCTTTCCATGAAAAAGCAAATACACAATTCTGGGTAAGAAGCATTGTAAGGTTAAAGTTCTTAATGGGTTGTTTTGTTAGAAAAAATGTCATATATTGTATTCCATTTAGCATTGAAGCTTAAACCCTGATCTAGCATCAGATGGGCCATTCTCTCCATACAAAGGATTTCTAAGCATCCATTTTTCCATTCAACTATGGAGGGCCCTTCGTCTTCAATCCATTTGGAGAGTATGACATTTTTAACAGAGGCAGAAATGAGAAGTTTTGTAAACTTTTGTTCTCTGGGTCAACTACAGTGTTCATCACAGTGACCTATAGTACAGGTTTCTATAGTAAGTTTGTTCTAGAGCCATGGTATATGATTGAACAAGAGAACCACCTCTTTCCAAAGTGTCTGTATATGTTTGCATTTCCAAACCATATGTATTGAATTGGCATTTCTTTACCACACTTGCTACACGTAGTTAGCTCTCAATTTCATTCTATACATATGTAAGGGAGAATAATATAAGTCATGTAGGGACTTGAATTGTACTAGTTTCATGTTAATGGTTTTAAAAGTTTTGAGTGATCCAGAACATATTTTTGCCCAATTCCATTGATTTACCTCTTTGTCTAAGGCCAGAGACCACCACTTAATATTTTCATTATCTGTTCCTCTGATTACTTCTATAAAAAAAGAATAGAAGGTAGATATAGATGGGTGTGTTCTAGAATAAGCTAAAAAGGCCCTGGTATTTTCATTTACTTCAGATTTCTGCAAATGATCATTATAGAAGAACAGAATTGCCTTTGTCAGTGATACACTGTATATTTAGCCCTCTCCTGAGGACCTAAATTATATGCCTGAGAGAATTCTGAGTATAGTCTAAGTCTTCATTTTTTTAGAATTTCACTAACCGTATTAATTCCTTTTGACTGCCAATCTTTGAAATGTAATGTCCTACCATCACACATAAAGTGAGAATTCATCCATAAAGGCTGGATGGTACAGAAATTGATATCCATTTTTAAGAGCTTCTGAGTGATTTTAAATAATCTGATGTTATCAGTTATGATTTTATTTCTAATAATAAGGGTAGGTTTGGCAAAAATTAAAGTGGCAATATTTATTCCCTGAGCTTTAGCAATATTTCTTTCCATACTTAACTATTCAGGAATCTCACCTAGACTGTCTGAAAAGGTGAACCATTTAATTAACTGCGATATTCTACTAGAAAGATAGTATAGGTAAAGATCGGGAAACTTTAAACCCCCATTATCTTTCAGCCTAGATAATTTAATATGAGACATTCTTTTCCTTTTACAGTTCCATAGAAATCTGTTAGTATTGCTCTGCAGAACAGAGAACCATTTCCTTGGTATAAAAAAGGGAAGAATTTGAAATATGAAGAGAGCCTTAGGTAGGATATTAATTTTAATTGCCTCCATTCTACTTCAAAATCCTAGTGGTAAACAGTTCCATTTAGCTAAGGAGTTGCAAATATTAAGTTTAAGAGATTTAGGCCCAGATATTCAAAGCTTTACATGGTGTGCAAACAGTTTGTGTGGGTGTAGCATGGGATTAACGAAGGTCTGCCACATTCAAAAGGCCAAATAGAGTGCACAAACTGCATTAGCACCGGGCAAACCATAATTACATGTAAGGGGCAAAGTGAACATGAATACAGGTGCTATGAGATATTCAGTGACTAGTGCTGCGCTAAGGTGTTTAGCGTGACATAGCACAACCCTTAGTGCAGTATAAAGTACCACCCATGAAAAGCTGGTCTTAACAGAGGGCAAACAGCTTTGCACAACATTGTTGCTTTGTGCGGTGTTAGCATGGCATTTGTACGGCATGCAAGACCCTAACATATGAGTATGACACTTAGAAAATGCCAGACATGGAGGATACATGCTGCTTACTGATGGCAACACCATCATGCCAACAGCTGCCACCAGTCCCAGCCAAGCACAAGCAGTAAGGGTTGATCTGGCCCACAGTGGACATCATGGTAGTGTGACCATACAGAACACAACTGCAGACCATACGTCTGTGGTGACCAAAAAATGCCAGCCCACACATGCAGCACTGTGGGCATGGTGGCCATTGATGGGAGGGTGTACAGGTGGCCAGACCTCACCACAGCCCAGGTGTGGCCACAAGGCTGGGACACATCCTGCAGTGCACATGGGCCAGTAGTGGGAATACCCACCACCTGTGTGCCTGTCGGATCTTACATGATCCCCCAGCCACATACTGCACAACTGTACAGATGCCACAGCAAACATAGCCAGCCATGTATATGTCACTGTGAGCTTCCCATGCCACAGGTGCAGCATCTGTGGAGCACACAACAGCAGAACAGTACTGTCCACTGTTAGTAATCACCTGCAAGCTGGGCCTGTCACTATGTACAGTGCAGTGGTCATCACTGCCCTACATACCATAGGCATTGATGTGTCCCTCACACTAGCGGTCCCCTTGCTACTGTAGTGTCTGCTGTGCACTGTAGCATGGCCTACAGCATGACGGTTTCATGCAGCACCACCTCTGCCTGTCCTTATGCTGTGTTGTCCCCTGGGGACACACAATGCTATGCTGTACTGCATACATGTAGCCTGCAGCAACCATCATGCATTGTCAGGCTGACCTACAGGTGGAGCTGCGGCCAGACCTGGCCAGCCCCTGTACTTCCAGACTGACATACAAGTGGAGCTGTGGGACCCTGCAGTAATGCTGTTCAAACTGCATGCAAATCAGGGAATAATGAGATGCTAATCTGGCTGTTTGCCCAGAGATGACCTAAGTAGGTTCATTTGCATGTTACTTTTGATTATGGCAAATCTTAGTGCCGGGCAAACGTGTTTGCACCAGGCAAACAACTTAGCTCCACGCTAGCGTGGCACTAATGGTTCGGGGAATATTATACAGTTTTGATCACTGTTCTTTCACATCTGCTGCTGCCTGCAGCTGTACTGGGTCCACACATTTGCTGGCACACACATTGGCCACATAGTTTATCTCTGCCTACTCTCACGTCGCTGTGCACTGTGTTGTTGTTGTGGTTTGCACTTCCTGGTTGCTATATTCAGTGCTGTCTTATTCCAGGGCTACATTTGCCCTGCACTCCCAGCCATTCTATATTCAGAAGCTGTTTGCCCCGGGCTATTCCTTTTGAATATAGCTTGCTTTGTGCTTCGGGCTAAGTTTGCCCAACGGGCAGTGTTAACATGTCCCAGGGGCAAAGTTTTGAATATCTGGCCCTCTAGGTTAGTTCCAGTAGTTTTCTCTGTGGTTCTACAAAGTATGATGCCAAGATAATCTATACTTTCTTGTTCCCATCCTATGCCTTTACTAGTAATATCAGTTTTGCTACAGTATCTATTCAATGGTATAAAAAAATATTTTTCTTTATTACATCTGTAGCTTTATATTTTCCCAAACTCACTTAGAATATCTAAAATCCTGGGTATAGAATTTTTGAGATCTTGTATTGAGAGAAGTATATGGTCTGCATATAAGGAAATCAAGTGTGTTTTATTTTGTAGCGAGATATCTTTAATGACTTTATCATATGCTAATCTTCTTAATAAGGGGTCAATTGAAAGGTTAAAAAGTAACAAAAATAAAGGGCAACCTTGTATAGTACCTCTAAGGAGTAAAACATTACCTGAAATTATTTCATGTGTTATCACAGAAGCCAACAAGTTTACATATAACAACCCAACCCACTTAATGAAATCCCCAGAGAAACCATATAAAACCAAAGTATTAAATATGTGCGACCATAAGACTTTATCAAAAGCCTTCTTAGCACCTAATGATAACAAACCAGAATCCACTTTAACCAGGATTTTCACATCTGTATTTATTAAGGATATCGGTCAGTAGTTTTTACAATCTTCCAACTCTTTACCAGGCTTGGGAATAAGAGTAATCAAGCTTCTCATCATATTAGAGGGAACATTTCCCATAGCCCAGGCCTCCTCATAAACTTTAAGTAAAAGAGAGGTGATCTTGTCAAAAAGCCTATGATAAAAAGTGGTTGAATATCCATCAGAACCAGGAGCTTTATTTTTCTTAAGTGCTTTTATTGCTTTAGGAATTTCAGAATTGTCAGTAGGTCGAGCTAGTTCTGTTCTGTAATTTTCTGGGACCTTAGGTAAAGGAATACCTGAATAGAAGCTATTTAAGTCCTCTAAAGAAAGGTTTTCATCAGAATAGTAGAGTTCTTAATAAAGTTCCTCAAACTGTTTATTAATTTTACTTTTGTCTGTTATTAGAGAATTAGTGCCAACTCCTTTGATCCTGCTGATTGTGGCACCTCCTATGTTTTGCTTAAGTCTAATTGCTAATATCTTGGTGGCTCTAGGCCCAGAATCAATATATTTAAGTTTAGATTTCCTAATTGTGAATTTAGCTTTGTCTCTTATTAATTCATAGTACTCAGCTTTAAGTTAGACCAAAGGGACCAATTAGTTTGTGACTCCTCAGAGATTAACTTGAATTCAATTTCTTAGATTCTTTCCAAAATCTTTTTTTATTTTTGATATCTTATCTTTTTTAATAGCAGAAGATGCACTTATAAGGAATCCCCTCATATAACGTTTGAAGCAGTCCCAAGTATTAGCCCAAGAGGTGTCAATTGGGTTATTGCATTCCCAAAAATGCACCATTTCTGTTTTAACTGCATCAAGAAAATTGTCATCCTCTAATAAGAAGTTATTAATCCTCCATCTTTTAGAGAGTGCGGTGGGCATATACTCCCAAAAAATAATTCTAACTGGGGCATGATCAGATATGACTTGCTCCAAAATGCTACTGTTGTTAATTCTGTCAACAAAAACTTCAGGAACATAAATGTGATAAATTCTGGAGCCAGATTTGCAATATTCTGACCAAAAGGCATATTGTTTATCCTTTGGATGGAATGTTCTCCAAGTATCTAATAAGCTTAGAGAGGATACTAGATTGTTTAACTCTCTGTCAGCTTTGTTCATCCTATATCTGATATTGGACCCATCAAGCATAGGATCTAGAGTACTATTAGTATCACCAGCCATGAGAATTGTGCTACCTAAAAAAGGTAGTAAATGAGTGTTCAGAGTAGAGAAAACCTCATGTGATGCATTAGTGGGTCCATAAGCATTTACCAGAGTCATGTCTTCATCAACTAGTTTCCCATTTACAATAATAAAATGACCATTTGGATCAGGGATTACAGTATTAGCAACACAATGTATTCCCCTTTTAATTATGATTCAAACTCCTGCTTTCTTGGAGTTAAATCCTGCACCAAAGACTTGGCCCACCCAATTTCTTCGTATCAGATCTACATTATCACGATAAAGATGGGATTCTTGAAGAAATAGAAAAGAGGGGTTACATTTCTTAAGGTGCCTAAGTACAGTATATCTTTTTAATTTGTGACTAAGACCTTTCACATTCCATGATATCAGGTTAAAACCTTGTGCATTAATCATCAATATCTGGCAAACAGTATTTACCACAACCATTTTTAAAGCCAGAGTACAATAAGGAAATGAATAGCTGGCTAAGGCATATCTGTAATATAGAAGAAAGAGTGAAGGAGAAAAGAAAGGTTAGAGCAGAGAGAAAAGAAAAAGCTTTAGTATCAATGACCTTATAGATACTCACAGCAAATCCCCTCACCCCATCTCAGTTCATTCTAGAATGAGGTAACAAGAAACATCACAAACTATAGCATAAGAGCTCCCATTCACACCCAAATCACAGCATTACACATACAAAAATAAAATAAAACATGCCTTGGAACTTTACAGAGTACAGTAATATATTTTTTGTTCACAAGTAGTAACAGAGAATAGATAAAAGAATCCATATAATAATATACTGAATATTTAGAACATGCAGCTTTCATTACATACTGTAGTTCTTACAATTTAACAGTTTTAAAAACATAGTAGGTTGTTAGAAAATAAAGGTTACCAGTTCTCATTGAAACATAGAAACACAGAAACATAGACTTTGATTGCAGATAAGGACCACTTGGTCCACCCAGGCTGCCCATTTCCCTACCTACTGGATAAGCTGCGGATTCTAGTTAACCAACAGCCTACTTCCTGCCACCCCCCACTACAATTGCCTTGTGTCTGTCCCATGCATGTTTGAATTCCCCCACTGTTTTAGCCCCAATGACCTCCCAGGAGGCAGTTCCACAGTCCACCACTCTCTGTGAAAAAATTTCCTCACATTACCCCTGAGCCATACCCCTCTATCTTTAAATTGTGTCCCCTTGTTCTTACACATCTCTTTTTCTGAAAGTTGCTACCCTCCTGGACTTTGTTGATTCCCTTGAGGTACTTGAACATTTCTATCATGTCCTCCCTGTCCCTCCTTTCATCAAGGGTATACATATTAAGCTCTCTCAGTCTCTCTTCATATGATTTCTGATGCAGACCCTGCACCATTTTAGTTGCCCTCCTCTGGACTGCTTCCACCCTGTCTATGTCCTTGCATAGATGAGGTCTCCAAAACTGCACACAGTACTCCAGATGGGGTCTCAGCAACTGTCTGTACAGAGGGATAACCACTTCCCTTTTCTACTTGTGATGCCTTCCTGCATCCCAGTATCCCCCTGGCTCTCCTCACTGACTTCTCACATTGCTTACCCACCTTTAGATCATCCAATATGACTACCCCCAAGTCCTGTTCCATTTTTGTTGTTGTTAGTACCTCCCCTGCTATTGTGTATTCTTCTCCTGGGTTTCTGTTTCCCAGGTGCATTACTTTGCACTTCTTTGCATTGATTCTAAGTTGCCATATGTCTGACTATTCCTCCAACCTTGCCAAGTCCCTTCTCATCCTTTCTACCCCCTTGTGTATCAACTCTGTTACAGATCTTTGTATCATCTGCAAAGAGGCATACCTTTCCCTCCAGACCCTCTGCAATGTCACCTATAAAGATGTTAAAGAGGACTGGACCCAGTACTGAGCCCTGAGGTACTCCACTAGTGATCCCCCTTTCTTCAGAATGTGTGCCACTCACTATTGCCTTCTGCATCCTGTTGTGCAGCCAGTTTGCAACCCAGGCTACCACCCTGGGACCCACTCCCAAGCTGGCTAACTTGATTATTAATCTTTTGTGTGGGACTGTGTCAAATGCCTTGCTAAAGTCTAGGTAGGCCATATCCACAGCCCCTCCCTGGTCTACTTTACTTTGGTCACCCAGTCAAAGAAATCTATTAGATTTGTCTGACATGACCTTCCTGCTATAAATCCATGCTGCTTTGGGTCCTGTGCCCCGCTGACCTCTAGGTACTCAACAATTCTTTCTTTCAGAAGTGATTCCATCATTTTCCCTACCACTGAGGTCAAACTTACAGGTCTGTAGTTTCCTGCTTCTGCCTTGCTCCCACTTTTATGAAGGGGAATCACATCTGCCCTCCTCCAGTCCTCAGGTACCACCCCATCCTCCCATGATTTGTTAAAAGTGTGGTCAGTGGTGTCACTAGGTCCTCCCTTAGTTCTTTTAGGATTCTGGGGAATCCCATCAGGCCCCATTGCTTTGTCCACCTTGAGTTTTAGGAGTTCTTTCAGGACTCTTTCTTCTGTGAATGGACTGGTGTCAACCCCCCTACCCAGAGTGCTTCTATTGTCTGGTTTAGGTAACTCCTCTTCATCTTCTTTTGTGAATACTGAGCAAAAGTATTCATTCAGTATATCTGCATTTTCACTGTCTCCCTCTGCCCACCTCCCCTCTCCCTTATTAATCTTCACTATTCCTCCCTTAACCTTTCTATGCTCTCTAATGTACCTATAAAAGGTTTTATCCCCCTTCTTAACTGACTTGGCTATTTTTTCCTCAGTTTGGGCTTTTGCTATTCTGACTGCCTTCCCCACTTCTTTCTGCTTTAATTGAAACAGTTCCTGTTGTGTCCTTCTGTGATGCCTTATACCTTTGAATGCAGCCTTTTTCTCTTAACCTTCCCTGCCACCTCTTTTGAGAACCATAGTGGTTTTTACTCCGCTTTGTTTTCTTTATCTGTTTCACACAAAGGCTTGTTGCCTCTATGATGGCAGTTTTGATTTTTCTCCATTGTTCTTCCACCCTCCTTTTGCCCATTTGCTAGTGTATTCCTCAGGTATTCACCCATTTTGCCAAAGTCAGCCCTTCTAAAGTCCAGTATGTTTGTTTTTGTATGGCTTGTCTCCATGGTTGTGCTTATTGTGAAGCACACTGTGCAGTGATCGCTTGTTCCCAGATGTCTACCGACTTCTAAATTTGTGATCCTCTCTCCATTTGATAGTACCAGGTCTAGTATTGCTTCCTTCTGAGTGGGTTCCAACACTAGCTGTCTAAGGCCTGCCCCCTGCAGGGCATCAAGAATGACCCTGCTCTTGGATGTGGCTGCAGTACATGTCATCCAGTTAACATCTGGCATATGCAGGTCCCCCATTAACAGTATCTCCCCTTTTTCAGCCATTTTGAGAATGTCCTCTATCATTTTCTTGTCCATTTCCTCCCCTTGAGATGGGGGTCTGTATACAACCCCTATGCGGATTGTGATGCCATTCCCTGTCTCCAAGGTGACCCAAAGTGCCTCTTGTCCTCCCCCTTTACTTTTTAGTTCTGTAGCTTTGATCCCTTCCCTTATGTATAGAGCTACTCCACCTCCTCTTTTCTCCTTCCTGTCCCTTCTGTAGAATGTGTACCCTGGTATGTTGACATCCCAGTCATGGTTCCCCATGTACCATGTTTCCGTGACTGCCACAATATCCAAGTGTTCATCTTCCATCAAGGCTACTAACTCAGGAAGCTTGTTTCCCAGACTATGGGCATTGGTACTCATTGCCCTCCATTTAATGTTGGCTTTATCCTTTTTTCCCCCATGCCTGCTCTTTTTGCCCTTGTCTATTTTTCCATTTACCCCTGTTCTGCCCTCTGTTGAGCACTGTACCTCAGTGTTTACCTTACACCCATCATGTTTTGTGGGGGAGGCTTGAAATTTCCTGCCTCTTATTAGCACCTCCCCCCATGGCTAGTTTAAAAGCTTGCCAAGGAAGCATTTAAACCTGTCACTTAGGATCTTGGTTCCCTTCATGGACAGATGCAGACCATCGTGCCAGTATAAACCTTCATCTCTCCAGGTGTACCCCCAGTCCCCAATGAAGCCAAAGCCCTGTGCTCTGCACCAGTTTTGCAACCATTCATTAAACTGCATGGTGTGTAGTACCCTAGCCTCTCCCCTGCCATGGACTGGCAGCACCTCTGAGAAGGTAACTGTGCTTGCTACCTCACTGAGATCCCTCCCCAACTCCACAATTTCATCCTGCACTGCACTGATCCCATGCCTAGCTAGGTCATTTGTCCCAAGGTGGACAATGATATCTAGTTCCCTCTCCTGTGATGCTGCTTCTGCAATCCTGAGGATTCGCTTCTTGTCCCTCCAAGCCATGGCACCAGGCAGGCACCTTACTTCCCTCTCCTCTCCCCTCCCTTCCCCAGGTCTACCCCTCTAACAATTGAGTCCCCTGTCAGAAGCTGTTTCCTTCCCCTGTGGTGTCTCTTGCCACCCTTCTGTGGGTCTCCCTTGTGGGTGTCCTCAGCATTCTTCTTGGTCTCCACTGAGGGTGCCATCATAGAGGAACCTTGCTCTGCCAGACTGGCATATGGTTTGTGTAGAGGTACACCTAGGGGGCTTTGCCTCTGTTCCACCACCCGTACCCTCCCAGAACCCACTGTGGTCCACCTGCTCTTCATACTTGGCAGCCTCTGTGGCAGTGGTGCTCGTTGGGTGGGGGAGGCCTCCTTAGTCCTTGCCAGTTCAGCCTGGAGGTGGGCTACCTCCTCCCTCAGAGCTGACAGTTGCCTGAAAATAGGACAGCAACGCAGTTTCCAGAATGTCTCCCGGAAAACTGCTGCCCACAGCCAGTGCATTGCACCTCCCCATGTCCCTCTCCCTTATAATATACAATATGTAATATATATATATATATATATATATTTTTCTTCCTCCTTTTGTGGTGTGTTCTTACCCTTTATGCACTGTGCTGGGTTATTAAGAATATGACAGTTCTGCCCCAAGACCTGTTGAGGAGTGATGTCAGAACCTTGGCTATAAAGGAAACGCACGCCTGGTGGGGTGGGGTGTGGGGAAGGGTGGTGGGTAGTCCACAACCACTGGTGACTGTTAGAAACAATCAAATACACCACTGCTCTACCACCCTGGTGAGTACTGCCCTTTATAGTAATTCAGCTAATCTCCAGTAACTGATTTGTCAACTATTTAAAAGTAATTTGATGCAAACTGTTACAGAATACTAGTACAATCCTCAATTTGGTTTTAGAATTTGCTACTGTCTTGCTTTTCTCCTCCATTTTGTTAAGATACTATTACCTTTCACCCTCTGCTAGGCTATGTTTGTACTTTTTAAAAGCTGTGGTCTTCATTTTCACTGCCTCCCCACCTCTCTCATGTACCATTGTAGTTTTTTTTCCATTGCTTGATCTTTCCTACCACCATTATACAGAGACTTGTGGCCTCTAATACCTCATTTTTAATTGAAAGGTTATTGCCTGTAGTTCAATGGGTTGAAGCAACCAGCCAAACCCCCTTCCTAAGGTTGATAAGCAGTTCCTCCCAGCCTCCCTCTGAAGCACTTTTTCTTTGTGACTGGAGGATCTGTCTGCCTCTACCTTCTCCCCTGGGGCCTGTTGGGGCTGTGCCCCCCCATCCCCAGTCTCTGCCTCCCTTCTTCCCTTGTGCTTTGGGCTCTGATTGGTTTGTGCTGGACATCTGTTTGTTGCATTTCTTTTGCTTTTGGTTAGTATTGCTTGCCTCCAGATGCTGCGTGCTTCTTTCTGTTGCATGTTTCCTGTCCCCCTGTGTTTGTATTTTTTTTGTTTTGCATTTTCTTTCTTTTGGGGCTTTCTATTTTTTTTTTCCCAGCATCCTCTTGTCCTTTTGTTTGTATTGTGCTATTCCTGCACTTGTGCTATTCAGACACTAGATTTTAGCAAACCTTCTGTTCATCTGCAGTTGGTATCTGCATACTTCTGCTCAAACTGCTGTTTTTGCTGCCTCTGCTGTCTCCTTGCTTTTCCACCTTAATTGTTTGCACCTGGTCCAGTCTTCAATCAGTCAAATCAATCAATCAATAAATCAATTTTTATTTAACCAGGCTAAACATCATTGAGCAAGCTCATTTACAAGATGAGCTTAATCCTGTCCCTAGTTAGATGCCCCTGCTGTGCTATGTTTTTTCTCACAGCTCTACTTAGTTCATTCAGTCTGCTCTGTTCAATTCATTCTGTGTTAGCTCAGGCAGGTGACTACTACTCCCAACTTTCAATTTTTGCTCTGCTCTAGTATATTCATGTTGCCATATTACTATACTGACTAGGCTTCCAGCTGCAGGCAATTTAGCAGTATGTTTCTGACTTTAACTATTCTGAACCTTTCAATCATTATTTTGCTTTAGAAAATGGGCTTGAAAAATAAAGCATCCTGATTGGCTGGAAGCCACAGTTAGGCATGCATACCAAATAACAAGTTCCAACCTGGCACCACTCACTGGAAAACTGGTATCCTTGTGCCAGTTCCAATGTTATTTTTTACCTGCCTGGTAAGCAAGAGTAAAGCGGAGAGAGCCCCACCACACACATTCTTACAGGCAAGCACAACCCTGCCTATAATGCCACTGCCATTATTTTTCCTTCTTCTTTTTTTTAACTTAAACATAAAAATACTTAATAACTGTCACAATCTGCCTACCCCAGTACATGTCTGAACCCCCCCAGTCCCATCAATGATCCTATGCTGGTGTCTCCTCATAGTGACAGTTCATTTGACATACATGCACACACATAGAAGAACAACCCTGTCCAGAAGTTCACTGCCATTCTTTTTTTTTTTAGCTTACTTTTTCTGCTCCTTGGCCCCCGGTTGGCTTCTTTCTTTCTGGTATCTTTATTCTCCCAGCCATCATCCATCCTGCACCCTTCTCCAGCTTGGGTCACCACCTTGCAACCCCCATGGCTTACCCCCTATGGAGAGTTGGTGGACAGCCCCCTAACTCACCCACCAGGACCCAATCCAGTACAGGTGGAGCCCTCAGAGATGATGCATTGTGTTGGACAGCCATCAAGCCACTTGACCCGGGCAGCCAATATCCATTTTCTTTTTCTGGTAGTGGAGCATGCAATGCCAACAGTGGGCATGCTACACACACATCCACATGCAGCATACCTACAGGCTGCTCCACCTCCATGCCCTACTGTACTGGGCCAGGCGTGCCAATACCCAGCCTCCGCTAGGTGTCAGGCAAATGCCGGCCTCTGTTCCCCACCCTCCCTGGGAGATGAGAGCTGTCCTCCAGAAGCTGGCACCTCTCCTGCCCAGCTGGCCCTCAATGACCCACTCACACCATGAACATGGGTTGCCAATGTGGCAGGAGGAAAGGCATCACTGCCTCAACCCTCCATGCCACTGGGCTGGCTCGCCATTCTTTTTTAAAAAAGAACATACAACTTTGATGTTCCCTGTTGTCATAGGTTCCTGCCAACTGCATATTCACTACCAGCCCGCTCTTTCCCACTACTGGCATTACTGTTTCACTTTCAGTTTTTCCAAACAGGAGTACATTCATGTTCATAGCTGCACCTCCAGAAGATTGATCTGTCCTATCCCATACTGTCAGCTTCAGTCCACCCAAGCTCCATGCCCTCCTGACTACAATTCAGCATATGGATGGGGGGGTGGATGGATGCCAGAACAGACCGATGCCAGCATACAACCAAAAAAAAGGAACACAGCCTGTGTGCTCAGTATGTTGGGTTGAGTAGGGAAGAATCAGCAGTTTCTCAAAGGCAGCAAGGTAGACTCATGATCTCTGCCTATTTATATATGTGTGTGTGGGGGGTAACTATAACAATCACTCCTACTCACACAGCTACTGAGGATCCTCTATAGCAAAAGTCTTTACCTCAAAAAAAAGGTGGAGGGACTATTTTATTACAAACCTTATTTTAAACTAATTCTTTATTAACTTTTTAAAATTAAATTAATTTTTTTACAGTGCCCATTTTCTAAGGTCAATAATACCCCACGGGTGGTATAGGGAAATACTAGACCTTCCAGGGGATATAATTACACCACTGGGTGGTCCGATATTTCCCAATACCTCCCACCCTGTTGGTTATTCTTGCTTACTTAACTTGTTCACATTACTCTGGCAGCTTGCTATCATGCGGCTCTGTTCTTAACTAGGACCTTGCCTATAGAAACACCTCTATTTGTGGGGGTTCCTACCCTACCAACATTACAGTTGCTGTATGGTTTCATGGGGCTCAGCTTGTAGCGTTTCTGTTATTCCCACAGTGGGGTTCTGTGAGGTCACAGTGGGGATTCATGGTTTCAAGTAGCAGAAGCAGTCTTTTATGTAAGCTACATGATTTTGCCCTCCTCCTTTGCCTTCATGGCTTTTCAGTTATCCTTACATAAATACATTCACCTCACAGCCTACATGGCTCTCAGGACATTCACTGCATTTCATTACTGCATTGCAAATACTTACTGCCTTGCAAATGCTCCTTACTGGAATAACTTAACTCTGTCTTAATGGCATTTTATTCTTGTCAATTATATCAATTCACTATTCATACTGAAACCATAGCAATCATCTGCTAAACCTCAGTGATTCAAAAATGTTAAATTTGATTGCTTACATCACTGGCATCACAGCCTGTCACTACCTAAACAACTTCCTTCTACGTCACTATTAATTTGGCTTCCTTAATGGAATTGGTTGGCTTGTTTTCCACTGGCTACTACTACTATCAAACCTCCAAATGCTGGCTCACTCTGCAGCCTCCTACCTCACCCAGGCCACTGGCTTCACCTGGCTTCCTCATCACTAACCTGCTATCTAATCTACAGCTGCTGGCTTTGCCCAGCCTTCTCACCAATAACCTGCTACCTAATCTACAGCTGTTGGCTTTACCCAACCCTCCTCCTATCTAGCACTTTGAAGTTGATTCATGCTCTCATTCATAAATCGGAGTCATACCAACCATGACCATTACCTTTTCTGGCTCAAGGCTTGACCTCTAATCCAATGGTCTTGCTCTGCACCCAAGAAATCTGAATCTTCAGCATGTAAACCTTGTGGCAGAGTCCTTCTCAGCTGGCTCATAGTGGAAATGTCCTTGCTCTGAGTGGAGTTTTAACATGCAGTCATATGGTGCACCTCTTGATGCAGAATTTAAGACTTTAGCTGCCAAGGGGCAGGGCCTTAAGCCCAACAGTGCTCCTTTAGCTATGGCTACACCCTGGCACCTTCAAAAGCTATTCTCCCTATAATCACCTACAGTTCACCTGGTCCCCTCAACCTCCCCTGCCCAGCTCAACTCACAGACAATTCTCAGGGAAGCCCCTTGGATGTCTACCTCCACCTTAGGCCTCTTGCTTGGAGGCCAGGTGAATGCCCTCTAACAGTTGTTGCTTTCCTGCTCCAGTCCTGGGATGATGGCCTCCTATATGGGAGTCTCCCTTTGCTGTAGAGCTATTCACAGCCACACCATGGCACTTCCTGTAGAGGGATAGAGTAAGGTCCTTCTTCCAAACTGAAAAATCCCCTGAAATTGGGTTTTCAAATTGCAGTAGCTGAGCTGTCACTAAGTAAAATATCCTAAGCCTAGAGGGATGGTCTCTTAGGTCTTGGATCCCCAGGGGTTTCTTCCTTTAAAAGGGGGATTTTTCTCTCCTCCATGCCAAGGGTCGTAATATCTAGTTATTAAAATAGTATATTCCCTTGTTTCCTTAGGTAGGTTTCTGCTGTTGGATGGAGATGGAATTGATGGTGGCCCTACTTTCTGCTCCCTCCCTCTCTCCTTAGGAAGCCCCATTATGTCAACAGTGCTATCCATTTTATCAGTGCAATCCTGACAATCTGTGCATCTCATTTGTATTTTTTGAAGTTGTCTTGTTGCTGTCAATCTTGTTTCTCAACTTCATAGTCAATGTTTATTGCTCACTACTCTTTGTGGGGCTCTTTTCTAAGGTACCTTTAGCCAAAGGAATCTTTTCTGTGGCACCTCTAGGGAGAGGAGCCCTCTTTGAGGGTTCCTTGCCTTCAGTTCCCCTAAACAGTGGTAATTCCTCATGGAATAGAGAGTGCAAGTGGCTAAACAGTCATCACAGTTGCACAAGCATAACACTACTCTGGTAGCATAGGCCCATTAAATTAAAAGGCAATTGACTGTAGTTCAATGGGGTGAAGCAACCAGCTATGCCCCCTACCTGAGCTATATAAGCAGTTCCTCTCATTCTCCCTCTGAAGCACTTTTTCTTTGCCCCACCATCCTCCCCTCTTCCTCAAGTGGCATGCCCCGTCTCCTCAGGAGGCTCCTTCCTATGATACATATAGTCAAGGGAATCTTTCCCATGGCACCGCTAGAAGGTGGAACCCTCTTTGAGGGTTCTGCCTTCAGTACCTCTACAGGGTGCCAATTCCTCATGGAACAGAAAGTGAAAACAAACTGTTATCACAGTTGCACAAGCATAACTCTACCCTGGTTGCATAGGCCCACCTGATTAAGTCACACTTATCCACCCCCACTGCTGCCACAATCCCTCCAGTTTCTCATTCAGCAGCTCAAACATCCTACCAAATGTGTTCCCACTGAAGTACAAGACCCTTGTCTAGGACTGCTTTCTATCTACCTCTAATCTAAAATCAAACCATATTGTAGTCTGTTCACTAGTTCCCAATTGGTCCTGATTTGGCACCTCCCCAATACTGTCTTTGTTTTTGAGGACCAAATCATCATGTATGGCTCTTTCCCTTGTAGGTTCCTCTACTCTCAGTATCAGAAATGCCTCAGGAAATGATTCTACCAGCAACTGGTTCCTTGCACTTGGTCCCACTATGATGCTCCAGTCCATGTTGGGCACGTTGAGGTATATTTATTTATTTAAAAGTTTAACTAGGAAGTACATACTGAGCTGAAAACAGCTCATTTCCAGATGTGTCCTGGGGGAGAGAGGAGTAGGAGATAGCTATCAAAAAAAAAAAAAAAATAACAAGGTAAAATACAATAATATAGTTTTACAAGCAGAATCATAAATATTATAGGCAGAATAGTAAATGAAGGTATCTAGAAGAAAATAATATACATTCTAATCTATACAAAAGTGGAAAATAGCAAAACAGTAAGAAGAGGGGAAGACTAGAGAATGGAGAAAAACAGGAAGGGTCACAAGCAGTTGTAGGTAGGTTGACAAAATTCAGAAAGAAGAGACTTTAGGGAGGAAGAAGAAGATGCAGAATGAACAGAAAGCAGAAGGGAGGATCAAAGTTTTGGAAAGTGGTAAGAAAAATCAGAATTGCAAACAATAAATTTTCCAGAAGGAAAAGAGGGAACAAAAAGTATTGTTGTGGAGAGGGTAAGAGAAAGAAGGAGGAAGGGAAATAAGGGATTTGAGATAGGAGGGAAGAGAGCTGAACCAGAATTTGGATAGAAAAAGAGACACAATGGGAAAGGCACCTAGCATCAAGAAAGGGGAAGGAAAGAGCTGAGTAAAGAGGGCAGTTGTGAGTTCGAGAGGGGCAATCTAAAGCAAAGCGGCAGAAAGAATGAAAAAGAATGTCCAGTCTGGCAAAGGAGAACTTAGGGGCACTACTGTAGATTAAATCACCGTAGTCAAAATTAGGAAGCATAATTTTAAGGATAATTTCTCAGTGGGCAGGTAGCAGTATACTCACTTTATTCCTGTACAGTGCACCAAGCTTAGGGTGAAGCTTTTGGTGAATTGCATCAATTTGCACAGAGAAATCAGGAATATTATTAGCAGCACTTCCCTCTCCTCTGCTGCCTTCTAATCTATACTTTAATACTACACACTTACACTATTGTACTACAGATGTTTAGCTTGTCTGTAATTATCTTTGCAGTGATATAGTAAGCACCAGTGGGAGAGAAGCAGAAGGAAAAATTGTATTTTTTTTTTATTTAGCTTAGTATTGTGAAGTGGTGGGGACCAGTAAGAGGTATATGAGGGGGTATTTAGGGGCAAGGGAGGGGAAATTGTCTTTTTGGAGACCAGATTTGTGCTGAGTAGTGGCAGGATCACAGTAAGAAAACATCAGGACAATAATAACTAATGGTGGCTGCAAAAAATGAGAAACATCTGTTTAAAACAATGTTGAAGTACACATTTGGGTTGGAGGATAATGTCAACAAGTAAGAAAATCACACCATCAGTTACAAACCAAACTCTATGCATTATATTATGATCATAATGTTGTTGCTTCATTATATGCTATGACCTAATACACATCGTTAACATGTAGAGTTAGGTTCACATACATACAGTAATGGTGTGAAAGTGGTTCACAAGCCATTTCCCTAAATTGACTTACATTTTGGTATTATCGAACAACTCTATCACTCTTTAACTTTTTTTTAACATAGAAACCTAGACTAAGTCTGCAGAAAAAGACCCAGATGTCAGTTCTGTTTGCCAATTTTCCTGCCTAACTCCATGCTCAGTCTAATGCCAGTCTCACTATAAATATCACTAACAGCTTACTCCAGCTCATGTACAGTTGGTTTCCATCTGTACCTCCCCTCCCGGGATGAGGTTGAAAATTGGTAGACTTGCCTAGCCCTCCTTTCCCGGTCAACAAAATGAAAATAAATAAATTCTGGGTCCTGAGATCCAATAACCCCAACGCCATGATCAATAGAATTATTATTGCTATGAATAATATTATTATTTCTAATAGTAGTAATGTAATAAACTGAGAATACGCTTCACATTGAGATCATTTGTTCTATATACATAAGGACAGTATTATGCAGTTAAATGTGGACAGACTGAGAAGTGTGTTACCTGCTAGGATTTCAGTCTTTATTATCATCAGTGTCAACTGTTGATGATGCTGGCTTCTATGAGTCTGGAAGTTATGTATGATCTGGGATGAACTATGCAGTGTTATAACATGGGTTCGGTGACAGCATGACAGTGATTGGCTGAAGGGCAGCAGCTGACTTTGGATTACATTCCCTATTTAATCCACAGTTGCTATGCCAGATCTAGTTTCCACAGTGGGAAAAACTGTCTCATAGCGTGGATGGACCTAGTGCTGCTGCTGAGCTCACTTTTGCCAGCAGCCACTGTTATTGTTCCAGTTAGTGAGCAGTGCATGGACTGGCCAGCCTGGTGCAATGCAAGTAAATGTCACATTATTTGGCTCCCTTAATGTCAATGAGTGGCTGAATGTTAAATTTCCCAATGGCGCAGTCGCATTACAATATGTCCGAAAAATTTACATATTGAACACTGCAGCTGGGGACAATCCGGCAGCTGAAAGTAATGTTGTCTCTCCCCCAATAGCCTGATACATAATGCCATAACAACCATGAGTTAAATAGAGAGCAGTTAATCCACTGTCAGCTGCTGTCTGACAACCGGTCACTGTCACAGTTGTACTGCTGTCATATTGCAAGCAATGTGTTGTAAATTCATGTGGCCAGAATCCATGCAATCCATGGCATGTCGGAGAACAGAGAATGCCTCATTAATTGGTGGTCCAGTCCCGTTATGACACACATAACCCCCTTAGTTGCAGCAATCTGTTCAGCCAGCGATTGACATGTGGCTGTATGGCAAGTAACTTCACACCTGCCCCCAGAGTTCCTCTCCCAGCATTGCCCCCCCCAGTTCCTCTCCTGGCATTGCTGACTCTCGCAACTATGCTATGCAGGTATGTGCAGAAGGTGAGAGACATGGAGGGAGGGGAAGAGAAAGAGATGAACATTGTAAAGGCAGACATAGAGACAGCTGAATGCAAAAGTACTGCTCTGTGTTGCATTCTGTAAGTACTGATCTGCAAGCACCATATGAGGAGGCGAGAGAGAGAGAGAGAGGAGAGGGAGGGAGAGATGGAGAGAGGGAGAGGGAGAGGGAGAGGAAGAGGGAGAGGAGAGAGAGAGAGAGAGAGAGAGAGAGAGAGACATGCCAGCATTTCTTTTCTCTGTATGTGAGACTCTCAGTGCGAGTCCCAATTCCCCTCCCCCACCCCACAACCAAGTCTGTCTTGTGTTGAACAGCGCAGCATGGAGAGACAGTGACAGGTGTCCCACAGTAGTCTGTAACACAGCAGCTGAGCTTTTGAATATGAAAGAGCTGCTTCAGTGTCATGTTCCCTCTGTACCTCCTTGCAGTGTCTTCATTAGTGTGCTTCAGTCTGGGGAAGTATGGCAAAAGTGTGTTCAGTGCAGACAGGGAGCAGGCACAGCACATAGCATGAGACTCCTGACATCCCGCAGTGCATTACATCTCAATGTGCTGGGGGGAGCACAAGTAAATTTCCTAGGTAAGGTAGCAGACACTGTTATGGTCAGAAAATGTCACAAATCTTCTCAGAAAGGTATGTGTGAAATTTCCATGTGCATATCAGTACTGCAGTATGCATTATTTCTTTGTGACTGTTTTGCACAGTGGCAGGATACAATACCGTTTCTGCTACTTACAGAGGCAAAAGCTTGTTTTAGTGGGGTATTTTTCCTGGCTGTGCACATAACCCTTGTTATAAGTGCAATAATCCACTCCAGGGTATGAGGCCATAGGTATTTAATCAACACCTGGGGTGCTG
The DNA here is from genome assembly GCA_016271365.2 of Neoceratodus forsteri. Lineage (NCBI taxonomy): Eukaryota > Metazoa > Chordata > Ceratodontiformes > Ceratodontidae > Neoceratodus > Neoceratodus forsteri. The sequence goes on from CM028132.1 coordinate 1,323,960,745, forward strand.
TGAGACCACTTGGCCTGTGGCCTTCTACTTCACAATGCACCCCAGGCAGGATTAAATGCCTGTAACCCCATATCCTGTAGTGGGTTATTGCTAACTTATATTGTTGGCAGAACCCACTAAGATTCTAGGTTCTGGTTCTGATCTAGAAAAATTCAAATAGTTCTTAGGTTTGATTCTTCTTTGCAACTCACTGTCTTCTGTGTATACGACTGGAGGAGAAAGAGAGAGAGAGAGAGAGAGAGAGAGAGAGAGAGAGAGAGAGAGATACTCTGAGTAGAAAACAATACCTGTCCTCTCAGTAAAACAATAACAATGTTTCACTTTAGATGCAGTGAAGAAAGAAACATTGTGTGCCATTTAACATGCAAATACAAAAAGGTTCAACTGTTGTTGTTTGATACATCTGCATATACAGTGCTAGTATATGAGTAGTATATTCTCATACACGAGTCTCATTAAAACATTTTGGAAAGTATTTGCCAATAATTAGTTTGTTTTCCAAACTGGCATCTCTAGGTTTTGAAATATCTGAACAGAAAGCCCACTTTGTTTAGCATTAAGAACTCTTAATACTTGAAACCCATTATTGATACTTAAACCCACGAGCTCTACAATGGTTCTTATCATTTCAAATTCAGCTTTGAGAAGCCTATTACAGTGTGTTTCTGAAAAATGAAATGGAAGTTATTGTAAGATATCCAAAAGTAAAAAGCTAGACTAGATCATTACAAACCTACATACATTCCAGTTAATGCAGGTTTAAACCTGTATTGAAGTACAAGAAGAAACAAACAACCTCCACAACCTAAACCAATGTTTCAACCAGTAATTCTGGGCTTTATCAAGGGTGAACTGGTCTCTAGTGGAGCGTCACTTATACAGCTCTGATTTAAAGAGACAAACGTGCAAACTAGTGCAAATACATACTAGTGCATCAGGTGCAAATTAACATTCATAGTTTGAAAATACAGTTGATTCTTCAAAAGATAAATATTCCATGATAAAATTGCTACAAAGTAGTATTTTCCCTGTACACATTTCAGAGCATTTTATTCCAAGTTCAAACTGGGAAACTAACTGGATGAAAGACCTCCTAGACCTTTAACCTAAAAATGATTTCTGTTCAAATCTTTCATTTGAACCCAGGGCTTTAACTAGTCCCACCAGGCTGTAAATCCAGCAGGACTCTCTTTGCAACAGTAACCTCTCAAGATCCCCATTCCTTGGGTCAAACAGTTCTACCCTCTGAATGTACCAGCGTTATGGCACCGAGCCATTAGGGCACCAGTCAACAATGTTGCTGACCACTGTTTTTATGGGGGGCAGTACCCCCCACACCCCTACTTATGGGGGGCTATTCCTGCTTAACTTTAGATGCCAGTTTTGGGGGGGGGCTCGAGGAGGGGCCAGCAAATCCTGGATTTAGTGCCCTGATGGCTTGGCTCCCTAATGCCAGCACCCTGAGTGCCTGCAGTGCGGGCAAACTGTACCCTTTCAAGAGCTATGATCTCAAATTCATGTTTGGGACCTCCATCCTAGAAATGCACTGTCAACATATGTGTGTGGTTTTCACTTGGTATGAGGAAGCAGACAGCCAGTACCAGGACTAGGGTGACAGATTTCAGGTATACAGACTTTGGAAGGATGATGGACATACTGGAGGGGCACATCGACACAATCCAACCGCACATAGATGCCTATCAGAAATGGGGGATTATCAAAACTGGGTTAGTGGAGCACACAAACTCATGTTCAAAGCTCCATATCAAGAGGACCATGTCTAAAAGGCCAAGCTGGTTAAGCAGAGAGGTACAGTATTAGGGAAAGTTAGGGAAAAAATAGCTACCTTCAGAAAATACATGAGATCAAAGTGGGAAGAATAGAGAAGAGTACATAAAGAAATCAAGAGAGGTGAGCAGATCAGTCAGGGAAGCCAAGGCAGCAAGAGAGCTCAGGCTGGCACAGGGGATAGGAGAGGGGAGAATGATTTCTTCAGGTACATAAGAAAGAAGAGAAGATGTAAGGATCAGATTGTTAGGATCAAGGTAGACAGAGGGTGAGCAGAGAAGAGGGTGGAGCAGGAAGAAGCACTCAATGTCTGCTTCTGTTCTGAGTTTACCTGGGAGAAGCTGGAGCCAATACCACAGGGGGAAGGGAGAAGAGGGTATGGTGGGGCAGAACTTGTGGGGAGGGTAATCCCAGAGAGCAGAGTGCTAGAAGGACTCAGAGCACTGAGGGTTAATAAGGCACCAGGACCAGATGGCATCCACCCCAGGGTGCTGAGGGAGATGGCAGAAGTTCTGGCAGGACCACTGGCAGACTTGTTCAACACCTCCCTGAGGACTGGTTACATGCCCCAAGACTGGAGGATAGGGCATGTTGTGCTGATCCATAAAAGTGGGCCCTAGGATGAGCCAGGGAACTACAGGTCATTCAGCCTCACTTCCATCATGGGGAAGCTCATGCAGTCTATCCTCAAGGAGATGCTGGTAGCCTTTCTGGAGCACAATGGTCTCCAGGGTAGCAGGCAGTATGGGTCTTTTTCAGGTAGATCCTATCAGACAAACATGGTTGACTTCTATGACTGGGTAACAAGGGCAATCGACAGGGCCAGGCAGTGGATATCCTGTACTTGGACTTCAGTAAGGCCTTTGATTCGGTGCCACGTGGAAGGTTGGTGGGCAAACTGGGTCATTTGGGGGTAGGGGAGATAATGGTGGAGTGGGTCAAAAACTGGCTGTGAGATAGTCAGCTGATGGTTGTTGTTAGAGGGGAACTCTCTTCTTCAAGGGCTTTAACAAGTGGGGTTCCATTGGGCTCAGTGCTGGGTCCAGTGCTGTTTGGCATCTTTATTGCCAACATCGTAGATGGGGTTAGCAATAAAATCAGCCTATTTGCAGATAACACAAAGGTTGGTGCCATGGTGGACAACACAGAGGTGTGGCAAGGGCTGCAGGAGGACCTGGATAAACTTGAATGCTGGTTGGACATATGGCAGCAGGGTTTCAATGCAAAGAAGTGCAAAGTTATGCACTTGAGAGACAGAAACCAAATGTTTTGCTACAAGCTGGGGGGGGGTTCAGTTATCCCCTATGGAGGAGGGGAAGGATCTTGGGGTGATAATCATAGGGCAAGTAAACCATTCAGTGCACTGCAGGAAGGTGGCAGCTAAGGTTAATAAGATGTTGGGGTGTATTGCCAGGGGATTTACCTCAAGGAGGAGGGAGGTTATCCTACCACTGTACAGGTCACTAGTAAGACTGAACCTGGAATACTGCGTGCAGTGCTGGTGTCACTACTTAAAAAAATATGTCAATCTGCTGAAGGGGGTACAGTTTAGAGCAACCAGGATGATCACAGGAATGGAGGATAAACCCTCTGAGGACAGACTGAGGGAGCTCAACATATACTCCCTGGAGGATAGGAGGGATAGAGGGGACATGATCAAAACCTTCAAATGTATGAGGGGCATAAACAGGGTTAGTACAGTGTGGATTTTTTGATTACAGAAAAGGAGATACACTAGGGGGCACAGTCTGAAACTGGAGGGGGGAAGGTTCAAGAGGGAAATGAGTAGACAGTACTTCATGGAAGGAGTGGTGACTGGACGGAATGCACTGCTGAAGGAGGTGGTGTCATTAAAATCAGTGAGCAGTTTTAAGAAGGAGTGGGACAGAGTTGGGGGAAGGTCACTACTGTATGGGAGGGCAGCTGCAGAATAAAATTTGGATAGCTGCACACTTAAGCATACTCGATAGACCTTAGGGCCTTTATCTGCTGCCATTTTTTGTATGTTCATATATTAACCAAACTACATTTGTCAAAAGTTCCTTAGGTGCTCCCCAACCCACAGTAGAAAATTGAAGGTGCTCATTAGAAGCACATATGGGACATTGACAAATATAATTTGGATAACATGTTGAGCGTAGAATGATATGTTCTGAAATGTGTACAGGGAAAATAGCCTTGTGTATACATTTTTTGCAATAAAAGTATAGAATATTTGGTGTACTGTATCACTGAATACTTATCTTTTGTAGAATGAATTATGTTTTTTAAATTATAATAGTGGATAATTTGCACTTTATGAACACCTTTTGCACTAGTTTGCACGTCTGTCACTTTTAATGGGTGCTGTATAAGTGGCACCCCACTAGAGGTCACTATACCCTTGCCAAATCCCAGAGTTATTTGTTGAAATATTGGGTTAGGCTGTGGAAGCCATTTGCCTCTTCTTGTACTTCAATAAACATGGGTTTTAACCTGCATTAACTGGAATATGTGGAGATTTGTGATGATTTAGCCCAGCTTTTAAGTTTTGCATTTTGATTTACTTGTTGCTCTATCCACCATCAGGATGGAGCAGCCCTTCAACTTTTTGTATTCTAAGACAGGCTTCTATACAAGAAGCCCGTAACTGTGAGAAACTCACATGCAGTTATGAAGTTGCACAATTTCCTTTAGGATATACACAATTGTCAAGGGAAGTGTTGCTCAAAAACTGTTGGAGCCCTTTATGAAAAGCTGAATTGGGCATGGTCCAAAGAGGTTGATAATTTGCAATTAAATTAGTTGAGGTTATTTTGTGTTTCAGAGGACTGCTAAAAAGAATTCACAAATTGGCATTTGGGGGTGAATTTGTGTGCTTTATAATTCATAACCCACCCACTGTAAAATGGAAATGAATGTGGAAACTAAAAATTTAAGAGCTGGGAAAAAAATGCTTGAAAGGGAAGTATAAAGCAAGCAGATTTAATCAAGTTAGGTGGAAATAATTATCATGACCATTTTCCAAAAGAGGTAATCAATGAAACCTATTATCTTATTATCTTATTGCTTTAAATGCAATAGGGTAGTATGAGGGAAGTAATTATGTTACTGTGACTGTTCAGATTGTGTTCTGTCCTCTTTTCTGCATGTCTAGGTTAATTTTCTTTAATATTGCTAATAACATCTCAAAACATAAGAAAGAAACTGGCTACTTGCAGCACACTAGCATGGAATGTTGCCCAGGATAAATGCAGAATAAAATTCTTACAACATAATAAAATAAACTTATTGACAATCCATTGGGTTCTGCCCTCTCTCTCTCTCTCTCTCTCTCTCTGCGGCACCAGTGCTGAGCATGGATGGCCAATAAAATTATTTGACCATCTAGGCATTTCCCTCTGTTTTTGCTATGCAACAGTCAGTCCAAGTGTGCACCAGTTTGTCTTTTTCCTGCCTGTGCTTTGTCTTTGGTTTCATTGGTAGTACCCAATTGAGCCTGGCTGCCCAATTTCTCCTTCAACTGATACAGTATCTCAAAACATACAGCAAAACTGCTTTTTCATGCAACACACACACATGCCATGTTACTGTCTTACTGAGGAGAACAACAATTCAGTATAGAATATATACACTTGTTTCTTTCTTTTTAATTTCTGAAAAAAAAGATTTATTAAACACTTTCATGCTAGACCTTTAACCTTTGATAACCAACCACTAAAAGTAGGGATGGGCAAACCAGCTCTGATGCAGTTCCAACCCCTCCCCCCCCGGACTGGCACTACTTGACTCTAACTAGGAAAACTGAGCCTCTTGTGGCTTGACCCAAATTCCCAAGTAGGTCTGGTGCAGACGTGCTGTCTGGAATAATACTCTCACCACCAGTACTGCAGAGAAAAGACAGGGCAGGGTGCAGAAATGTGCAGAAAATTTTGAAAAAAAGCATTTCTTTTTTTCCTCATCTCTGCTAAACACTCCCCAGTCATTGGATCATCACATGACCAACAAAGGGAAACACTCATGATCCTGGGGCACTGAAGGTAGCCAACCAATGAGGGTCTCTGTTCTGTGTCTGACACATGTTCTAGGCAATCCTCTCTGTCAGCCACTACAGAACATCCCTAGGAAATCAAGTATTGAGCATGTTTGGGGCCTTCAGTCAACAGAGATAGTCATATGTGTGTGTGTGTGTACGTGTGTGTGTGTGTGTGTGTGTGTGTGTGTGTAGATTTAAAAGAAAAAAAACAGGCGGAAATCATTTTGTTAGAGAGGGAGATGGAGAGCAGAGACTGAGAGCCCAACGAATTCAGCAGCAGAAAACAGCACAGTGTAGATATTGCAGCAGATGGCAGAGTACTCTTATGGAAAAAAATGTGTTTTTTTTTGTCTGTTAGAGACGGAGCAGAGAGACCAATGAATTTAACTGCAGACAACAGCAGAGTGCAGAAAATAAATATTAAAAAAAAGGGTAGCAGAGTCAGACAGGATAAGATGACTCTGTTTGAAGATCATATTGCCTCATTAATTGTGAGGGGGTGCTTATAGTGTCATTCAGATTTTAATGGGTGGTGTCACCCATGTGTCAGACTCTGTGTTGCCCATCTCTGTGCTGCGCTCAAAGATCATACTGTCCTACACCCTGTGTTGCCCATCTCGGTGCTCCCCTGAAAGGTCATACTGCCATAGACTCTGTGTTGCCAATCTCTGTGTCCGAACTGCTGCTAGGTCATAGTGCCATACTGATTGCGAATGGGGGTTCACATCTCAGACTCTGTTGCCCATCTCTGTTTCTGAACTGCTGCTTGGTCATAGTGCCACACAAATTGTGAATGGGGGGTCACATCTCAGACTCTGTGTTGCCTATCTCTGTGCCTGAACAAATGCTAGGTGACATTGCTGTAGCATAGACTCTGTTTTGCCCATCTCGGTGCCTGAACTATTAGGTCATATAGTGCCTCGCATATTTTGAGAGGCAGTCATCACATCTCAGCCTCTGTGTTACCCATCTCTGTACCTGAACTACTACTAGGTCTTATAGTGCCTCAGGCATTTTGAGAAGGGGGTGTCATGTTTCAGGCTCTGTGTTGCCCATCTTTGTGCCTGAAGTACTACTAGGTCATATAGTACTTTGCGTATTTTAAGAGGGCGGGTGTCACATCTCAGACTCTGTGTTGCCCATCTCAGTGCTTGAACTACTACTAGGTCATAGTGACATATTTATTTATTTTATTTATTTATTGAATACAATCGGAATTACAACCCTTTAGTCACAGACTCTTTTGCAAAGGCTCCACGTCAGGTTACAGGGGGCCGAGGGTAGACAAATACAGTAAAAGAAAGACATGATCAGGCAGTATTTACAATTTCAGTACTGACAGAGTAACTTTTTGCAGAGGCTCCACGAAAACAAGTACGGTATAAGACTGACACTGACAGGCAGTATTTACAGTTGCAGTACTGACAGAGCAGTCCAGGGTAGAACTTATTTAGCAGGTGTGGTAAATTAGGAAGCATTCCTGGGGTCCCTAGACAGAGATTTGCAGGATGCCGCTACGTAGGGTCTAGTGTGTCCCTGTGTCAGGAAGAGTGGAGGATTTGGGAGAGAAGAGGGTGGGCAGCATTAGCCACAGTCACATTTAGCATTCTCCATTAGTTGGAATTTAAGGCCGGATTTGAATAGTAAGATGCTATGGGACTGGGAGAGTTGGGGGGATAATGTGTTGAGCCAGACAGGAGCATGGTAGCGGAAGGATCTTTGCCCTAGGGATGTTCTACAGAGGGGAAACAGGAAAGATGATTTAGTTGTGAGTCTTGTATTACACCTGATGGGGGCTGCACTGATGATGGGGAGTAGGCCAGTGGGAGCAAGCTGAGGGTGTATCTTTCTTGCAAGAATGCAGGTGTGGTATTTTAGTCTTTGTTGGAAGTTTAACCAACCAGTCAGTGTATAAAGATTGCAGGTATGGGTTAGTCTGTCACCTCCTGTAACTAGGCGGCAGGCTTTATTAAGTGCAGCGTTTATGCTGCTTAGCGTGGTGGGTTCAGCCGAACCGTATATAACTATCCCATAGTCGACTAGGGAGAGGATGGAGGAGGTGACTGCAAGTTGCATAGCCTGTGCAGGTAGGCAGTTTTTGAGTCTGTAGAGGATGCCCACTCTAGTGTTGACTGCGGATGAGAGAAGATGGACGTGACTATGGTAGGAGAGGGAGGTATCCAATGTGATACCCAGGTATTTGAAGTGTGAAACGTGTTCCAGTTGGGTGCCTAGTGAGTTCTTAATTTGGAGTGCCATCTGACTATCAGGGCTTTGGTGATACGCAAAGATCATGGACTTAGTTTTGCTGTAGTTGATGATCAGGCGGTGATCTGTGAACCAGTTCTCTAGTTCCCCGAAAAAACCCTGAAGGGCCAGTTGGAGGGTGCTCAGTTGAGGGTGTTTCCAGTACAGAACCGCATCATCAGCATAGAGAAGAAGATGACTGCTGCATGCTTTTAGGAGAGAGTTTAAGAAGAGGGTGAAGAGCAATGGGCCAAGTATGGACCCCTGTGGGACCCCTGAACAAACTGTTTTGGATGTTGAGATGGTGGTGTTAATCCTGACTTGCTGAGACCGTCCTGAGAGGTAATACTTGAACCACGCAGTGGCCTCTGGGACCACATTTAGTTGAGGAAGGACACGAAGCAGTTGTTCGTGACTGACCATGTCAAATGCCTTGGTCAGATCCATATAATTGTTCCTGCAATTGAGCCTTGGTCAAGGGCCTCGTGGATGAACGTGGTGAGCGCAGTAAGTGCAGTGACGGTACTATGACCAGTCCAGAAACCATGCTGTTCCTGGTTGAGAAGGTTGTGTTTTGTTAGATGTTCTGTTAGCTGGTCCAAGACTATTTTTTCCAGTGCTTTGGAGAGAGGTGGAAGAATTGAGATAGGTCTATAGTTGCTGGTGTTAGTGAGGTCACCGTTCTTCAGAATGGGAGCGATTATGGCTTTCTTCCAGGTTGAGGGGAACTGGCCGAGGCATAGCAAAAGGTTGAGAATTTTTGTAAGGTGAGGTAGTGTGACATCGAGGGTAAGCCTAATGAGTTTAAGGTCTAGGGAGTCATTGCTGTAATGGGTATTGTCGATAGCTTTGGTGATATAGCATTTTGCCTCACTGCAGGGGGATGACTCGGAGCCGGAAAGGAGGCAAGTTGACATTACATGGGGTTTCGGGGGGGGTTGTGGTAGGGTGGAAGAAATTAGGAGGGAGGATATGGGAGAGGTCTGAGAGGGCGGAGTTAAGGGCTTCTGCAATAGTGGCGGGATCTTGAGTGACATCTCCATTTAGATTGAGTTGGGTAGGGGTGGGGGAGCAGGATTTACCACTGAGTTCTTTTATGTTGTTCCAGAATTTTTTTCCGTTTCCCCAGGAGGAGGTAAGGGTTTGTTTGTAATACTTAGCTTTTGCCTGCCGCGCTGCTCATGTACATTTATTACGTGCCTCCCTGTATAGCTGTCTATCCTGGGTGCTTTGGGAGTCTATGGCCTTGTGCCAAAGGTTGCCCCTTTGTTGCATAAGGTTTAGGAGAGAGGGTGTGATCCAGGGGGTGGTTCTGGTGTTCACAACTTGCTTTGTGAGGGGAGCGGAATTTATCACAGGCTTTGTTGAAGGTGGTTATAAAGTGGGTGAGAGCAATGTCACATGACTGCGTGGTGTATATGGGAAGCCAGTAGCTACTGGAAAGGCAGTCTTTGAGGTTCTCTAGGCCTCCTTTTTTGAGTCACCGCTGCCAAGAGGTTTTTGGCAGGGCAGGGGGCAGTTTACCCAACCACCAGCAAGTAACCAGGGAGTGGTCACTGATAGAGTCAGGGAGCACAGTTGCCTCAGAGAGGTTTCGTGGCCTGTTGGTGAAAATGAGGTCTAAGAGGGTGGAGGTCCCGGATCTAGAGTCCCGCCTGGTCAGGGAGGTGACTAGTGGGTAAGATCCAATGCCAGGGCAATGTCTTTGTAGCTGTGTGCTGCTGGGGATAGCCAGTCAATGTTGAAGTCACCCATTAGTATGATTTCACTAGTAGGTAGGTGGGAGATAGTGTGAAGGATTGACTCAAACACAAGTTTTTGGTTTCTCGGGGGGAAATAGGCCGAGGTGATGTGGAGTGTTTTGGAACCTAGACTTAGTCTGGGCTTCATATTGTGGGGTGGGAGTATGTACTTCAGTGGCATTGAGTGGGGATTTAATATAAATTGCGCAGCCACTGCCTCTCTTGCTGGTCCTATCTGCCCTAAAGATGGCATAATTACTTAAGGAGACAGCATCATTGGGGATTTTATCAGACAGCCAGGTCTCAGAGAGGGCTAGTATGTCTGGTGCATGTTGGGCAATCCAGCCTTGTAGTGGGGTGTGTTTTTTGGGTAGGCTGCAAATATTAAGTGAGGCTAGCAGCAGTCTCCCCTGGGTTTTTTTTGGAGAGGTTTTTGTGCTGGGAGGTCCTGGGTTGGGGTGGGTATTGCCAGATAGTAGTAGAAGTAGGAGGGTGTGCTGCAGGAGGGCCAGCCTGCAGAGTTTGGGAGACAAATGCTGGGATTAGTATGGTGACAGATTTTTTTTGATGTAGGAGGGTACTGGTAGACTAGCAATGTCACTGGGTAGAAGGGAGAGGGAAGTGAGGGGGGATAATGTTGGGTTAACGTGGGTAGTGGGGGGGCTGAGATGGGGGAGAGCTGAGGTACAATGCATACCCTTAGAGAGTGTGGATGTTAATGTGGGTGAGTGTGAGTAAAAGTCTTTGGAATCAATTTGGCTTTGGTGTGAGAAGTTGGAGGGACTGGGCCAGTAGTTATCAGTGATAGCTGAAAGATTAGGGTAGTAGATATGGTGGTGTGGTATAGGAGCCACGGGGGGGGAGGGGTTGAAGAGCAAGTAGTGTAATCCTGGAAGTCAGTAGTGCTGTTAAAAGTAGGGAATACATTGTGTGGCAATTGAGTGAGAGGAAAGTTACAGTGGCCACTAGAGTTAGAGTTGTATAACCTGCAGCTGGAAAAGTGGGCTGATAGGTTATTTTTGCCTGGTCACCTGAATAACCCTGGCTATAAATTCGAGAGCTGACCAAGGGTGGTGGTGGCGGCGGTGGGGCTCAGCCTGTGCAGCAACTCGAAGTGCTTGTGAGCTTCTTTGTCCGAGATTCATGCAGTAAGGCAGGGGGCTTGTGGCCATTGAAAAAAAGGCGCCAGAAGGCCAACGGTCGTGGCAATCAAGGTATTGAATTACCTGGTGAGTCTCAGGTTCGGGCTTCTGGGCAGGCAGGGAGGGCTTCAGGGCAGGCCCTCGCGACCTTCATTCTCCTCGCGGGGAGGGGGGTGGTCTCTTCAGGAAAATAAAGAGGGAGGGGTTTAAATAAGCAAAAACAGGGAATAGATTAACTTGTTGGGGGCGGGCTGGTACTGGGTGTGGGGAGAAGAACAAAAGAGCAGGGCTATCAGGTAACAGAAGTGTGATTCAAAAGTAGAAAGGCAATTGATGTTACTTGCTGGGCTATCAACTTCTGTACGCTGCAAATGCACTGAAACTTAACAAAAACAGTCCAAATGATTTTTCCACAGGGTGGGGTTTCAGTAAAACGCTGGAAATGCACTTTAAAGTTAACAAAACAGTCCCCAAAAGACTTTTGTACTGGGGGGATATAAGTAAGCACTAATCCTGGAGTTGCAGCGAGTCTAAGTTTTCAATACAAGTTATAGGCAACTACGGAACAGTTATTGCTTGCTCGTTTTTTAACTTGTTCAAATTCTGGTACCAAGAGTAATTGTACTGCTCCGTTTGAGCCAGTGCAGCAACTCGAGGTGCTTGTGAGCTTCTTTCTCCGAGATTCATGCAGCAAGGCAGAGTGCTTGTGGCCATTGAAAAAAAGGCACCAGAAGGCCAACAGTCATGGCAATCAAGGTATTGAATTACCTGGTGAGTCTCGGGTTCGGGCTTCTGCGGGCAGGGAGGGCTTCAGGGCAGGCCGTAGCGACCTCCAGTCTCCTCGGGGGAGGGGGGTAGTCTCTGGTGAGTCTCGGGTTCGGGCTTCCGCGGGCAGGGAGGGCTTCAGGGCAGACCCTTGCAACCTCCGGTCTCCTTGGGGGAGGGGGATGGTCTCTGGTGAGTCTTGGGTTTGGGCTTCTGCGGGCAGGGAGAGCTTCAGGGCAGGCCCTCATGACCTCTGGTCTCCTTGGGGGGGTGGTCTCTGGTGAGTCTCAGGTCCGGGCTTCTGCGGGCAGGGAGGGGTTCAGGGCAGGCCCTCGCGACCTCCGGTCTTCTCGGGGGGAAGGGGTGAGTCTCTGGTGAGTCTCAGGTTCGAGCTTCTGCAGGCAGGTAGGGCTTCAGGGCAGGCCCTCATGACCTCTGGTCTCCTCGAGGGAGGGGGTGGTCTCATATGAAATGGGAAGGGGGTGTCACGTCTCAGACTCTGTGTTGCCCATCTCTGTGCCTGAACTACTACTAGGTCATATAGTGCCTCCTGTATTTTGATAGGGGGATGTTGAGGGTGGCCGGGTGTAAGGTAGTTGTTCCTGCTGGTGCAATTTTTGGTGGGGGGCTCCCTCTGGATTCCAGCTGCTGTTTGTGCATAGCCTGCTGCCTATGGCCCCTGCCGCTGGGTCGAAATAAGTTATTTACGGGGACTGGTCCTCGATTTGGGCCATTTGTCTAACCTGGATTTTTTAAACTGAACTTTTGGGATCCGACTGCTTGTTTTGACTGAATAAACTGTGTTTACATGGATGATTGTTTTTACTTCCTCCACGGGATCTTCAGAGAGACGTGATCTGGTTTGGATGTAAAGTTGTATGACTTTTAGTATTGTTATTATTTGCGTGACTTTTTTTTCTAGTTTTTCTGCAGACTCTCCCCCACTTTGTGAGAGGTTGTGGGGGGGTTGACTTGGTCATTCTTCCAGAGTAGTGAGAGAACTCTGGCTTCTAGAACTCAAATCCTTAACTTTTTCTTGTTACTGGTTTTTGCTTGGACTATTACATTCAACTCAATATATCCAAAACCCTCAAAGTGAGAGTTTGAGGTGTTATTTGATTATACACTCTGGAGATTGAACAGATTATTTTAAATATTTTGTTTTGATTTATTCGTATTTATTTTGATAGAGTGCTGGGGTTGATTTTTGTATTGTTTGAAACTTTTTTTTTTTATTGTGGCTCTAATTAGCACCTATAGTTGGTGCTTTTTTAATAGGTAGCATGTGTTTGGACTGTTAACCCGGTGGAGCAGGCCTTCTCCCCACAAGGCTGAGGGGACATGCACTTCCTGATAGTTCCCTGTTGCAACTCGAGGTTATAGGCATTGTCATGCCTCGGGTATTGCATGGAGGGGCTGGAAGGGCGGGGTCCCTGGACCTGGGGGGAGCGGGGTGGGTGGATTGGGTTAGTGGGGTCAAGGAGACACCATGGGGTGAAATGGGTCCAGAAAAGGGGTCCTCCCTGCCTGCTACCCATACCCAAGGGCTCCACTGATAGTGTGCAAGTTGCCCACTCTTCCATGGCCTCTCATCCAGTTAGGGTTGTGTTATGCAATGCCAGGTCAATAAAGAACAAGACAGCAATTATTGCTGATTTTGCTGAGACATCTCACCTGGTCTGCATCACCGAGACCTGGCTGGATGAGAGTGCTGGTCCGGTATTGGAGTCAGCAGTTCCAGTCAGGTACTTGGTGATACACCGCCCGAGATTGGATCGAAAGGGCGGGGGTGTAGCCATCTGTTTTAAGATGGAACTGGGCCTTGTAGAGGTTCCAGTGGGGACCAATAGATCCTTCAAGTGTATCATAGGAACAGGTGTGGGTAGGAGGATTCTTCTTGTCTACCGTCCACCCAGAGATGAGAAAGTTTTCCTGCAGGAAGTTGCAGACTTCATGGTCGACATGGTGTTGGAATCCTCCAGATGATTGGTCCTGGGGGATTTCAATGTCAGGGTCGACGGTGAACTCTCGCATTTTGGTCAAAACTTCCTCCAACTGATGATCTCATTGTTCTTCACACAGGTAGTTATCGCTGGAACCCATATTCAGGGTCACTCCCTGCACTTGGTGTTCCTCCTGGGGATGGAGGCCGCTGACTTGGTGGTGGAACCAGTTGGATGGTCAGACCATCACTCTATAAGGTTCAGTCTCGTGGCTCCCCCTGTGAGACCCACCCCTTTGGAGATGGACTGGTACTGTCTTTGATGGGTGTTACCCTGGAGGGTCTGTTGGCAGTGCTGGACCTATCGAGTAGGCTATCAGAATGCTCGGGTCTGGGAGACCTAGTAGTGCACTATAATTGTGTGATGCTGAGGGCCCTGGATTCCATAGCTCCTGTCCAAGTTTTTCCTCTCCTTCTCCCTTTCCCTCTCCCTCTCTGCCTTCAGTCCCCTTGGTTTGATGGAACTTTGAGGGAGTTGAGGAGAGTAGGGTGAAGTTTGGGACATTGTTGGTGGAAATCTGGCCTGGAAGAGGATGGACTTAGGTTAATTGCCCATTAGTCGGACTATCAATCAGAAATCTCCCTTAAGAAGGCAGAGTTCCTGTCCAGGGAGATTGCTGCAGCAAGGAATCAGACTGTGGACAGGCTGTGCAATCCAGCCTGCCTTTGGGGCTGCAGAGCTTTTTCACAATCTAAGTGTGATGAGTTCACTCAGTCCTTTGCAGATAAGGTGTCCTCCATCAGGTCAGAGATCTGCTTGACTCATTCAAATGAATAAGGCGGCAGTCAATGAGAGGGCACAGGCATCTGGTCTGTCTGGACAGATTTTGACTAACCAGTGATCATGGATATCATGAAGATTGTTCGGAGCTTGTGACCGACTTACCGTAGTTTAGATCCTGGTCCAATGTGCCTCCTTGTGTGGTGTATGGATGTCATCAGACCGATCCTTGCTGAGATAGTCTGGTGCTCACTGTACCAGGGGGTGTTTCCAGACCCCCGAAGGAGGCAGTGGTGACACTTCTTTTAAAGAACCCTTCCTACAACCCAGACTGTCTTGTGAACTACAGACCAATCTCTAACCTACCCTTTTTGGGCAAGGTTATTGAGAAGGTAGTCACGTTGCAGCTTGAGAAGTTTCTTACCACCCGTGAAGTCTATGATCCTCTCCAGTCTGGTTTCAGGAAGAGGCATAGTACCAATACAGCATTAGTTTAAGTACTTAATGATCTCCTAATAGTGAGGGATCAGAGGAACCGTTCGATCTTGGTCCTCCTTGATCTCTCTGCAGCATTTGACATCGTGGATCATTGGGTGTTGCTGGAACATCTGTGGCTACTCTGTGGACTGTCAGGGACAGTCCTCAGGTGGTTCCATTCTTTTCTCACAGGCAGGACTCAGAGGGTGGTGTCAGGGATTTTTTCCTCTGCTCCCTTCTTCCTGCCTTGTGGGGTGCCACAGGGTTCCATGCTGTCCCCCATGTTGTTCATGGTGTACATGTTGACATTGGGAGACATTATAAGGTGGTATGGGCTGAGTTTTCACTGCTATGCAAATGATACTCAGCTCTACATGTCCTTTGTACCCGAACAGAATAGTACTATCTTGGTCTTTAACAACTGCCTCACTCAGATTCAGGACTGGATGAGTGCTAACTGGTTAAGGCTGAATCTGGATAAGAACTGAGGTGTTGGTGGTGGACTCAGGTCAGCGGGTAGAGATGTTGACTCCTGGGCAACCATCTGGCCTTGTGCTAGGGGGTAACCAGTTGAGACCTTCTGAACTGGTGTGGAATCTGGGCATTGTGCTTGATAATGAACTAACGCTAAAAGTACAGGTGTCAGCAGCTGTCAAGTCCTCATTTTCTCATCTGAGGAACATTGCCCAGAAAAAGCACCTAGTTCCACCCAAGGACCTTCCTACGTTGGTTCACATCTTTGTGTCCTCTTACTGCAATGCTCTATACCAAGGGTTACAGGAGGTGGATCTCTGTCACCTGCAGCTGGAGCAGAATGCTGTGGTCAGGTTGTTGACAGAGTTGTCAAGAACTAGCCATGTCATGCCTGTGCTGCGTGAACTGCACTGGCTGCTGGAGCGATGAAGGATCACCTTCAAGGTCACGTTGCTGACCTATAAGACCCTACATGGACAAGGACCGGGTTACTTCCAAGACCTACTTCAGCCTTACTGCCCCATCTGCCCTCTCCACTCTGCTGACAAGGGATTGCTAGAGGTTCCTAGGGTCCGTCTTCTGACATCAGGTACTAGGGCCTTTGCTTTTGTAGCCCTGACCCTGTGAAACTCTCTGACTCATTGGATTAGAGAGTGCCTGTCCACCGAGCCTTTATATCCTCACTAAAAACATATTTATTCAGCCTGGCATTTGGGGATACTGTCTAGTTTTATTATTGCTGCCTTTTTATTTTTATATGTTTTACTTGATCAAATGTCTGTTTTTGTATTGTATATGTGCCTTGGCTTTTGAAAAGTGCTTTAGAAATAAATCTGATTGATTAACTGATTGATTGATTGATTGATTGATTGATTGATAGACTCTGTGTTGCCATCTCTGTGCCGGAACTACTACTAGGTCACATAGTGCCTCACATATTTTGAGAGTGAGATGTCATGTCTCAGATTTTGTTGCCCATCTCTGTGACTGAACTGCTGCTATGTCATAGTGCCATACAGATTGCCAAGCGGGGGGGTACATCTCAGACTCTGTGTTGCCCATCTCTGTGTCTGAACTAATACTGCTAATTAAGCAGTTTAGTTGGACACCAAAACATGGATTCAGAATCAGAGTCTATCGTGGAAATGGAACATGCGGCCAACACCAGCAGTATGGCTGAAATTGGTGCATATAACAATAAAAATATTTCACGAAAACAAATTCAGAAAAAAAAGGGAACTTCACTGCTGAAGATGCCAGTTATACAATTGATGAAAATGAAGCAACACAACCAGAAAAAGATGAAGCAACACAACCAGAAAAAAAAAGAATATTGGTGAATCCTCTGATTAGGGTAATGCAACACTGTCAGCATTGCCAGAAAAGCCAGATAAAAGTAAAACACAAAATCATGAAGCCAAAACACTTAGACCTAGAAATAGTGGAAAGTCGATGATTAAGGAAAAGGCTCTATCTGGTAACACTATACATGGCACTCCATGATATGCCACTCATACATGTCTGGCGCCTTCATCAGAAAGTAGTGTCTCTGATGAAGAATAGGTTGTAAATGTACAAGGACAAACTCATAATTATGATGTGTCACAGTTATACTCTTCCAAAGGTGATGAATCAGAATGTGATACTGATGAGGCAGAGGATGCCACTTGGGTTCCCCTACCGAAAAAAAAAACACATACAGCAAGCACCACCAGTAGCTACAGCCAGTATTGGGGAAAAAATAATCACGGTAGCTCTTCTGGGGACTGCCAGTGTGCATGAATCAGAGTCAGAAACAACTGCCACTAAAATTGCTGCAGTTCCTGGCATGATGACAAAACATTCCACTCAGTTGTGAGGAGCGATTTTCATACAAGTCCCAAAAATAGATGTGTTGCTGTCTTCGCCTTCTGTCATCAGGAAGTAAGCAGGGGGAAAATGTGAGGGGCCAGTCTGTGACAACATCACTAAAAAGGCATTTGTAAAGAGCACATCCAACCATTTGGCTGGGCAGCAGTCCCTGTGATGGAAATAATCCTACAGACAATAGTGATGATGAAGAGACTGAGAGACAGGGCAGAAATAAAACACGTTCGACTTCACTGACTAAAGTATTTAGACAAGCTACAGATTTGTCACTATAATCCTATGGTTTTGCCCACTCCCCTTGCGCAAACTAAACAACAGACCATTACTGAGATGCTTGAACAAAAAAACTGCCTACAGTAGACCACATCAAGTCACATTAAAAATTAATTAGTTAATTGTTGAATTTATTGCCAAGGACCCGCAGCCATTATCTGTGGTGGAGAATGACAGTTTTAGAGCCCTTTTAAAATATTTTGCTCCACATTACAACATACCAAGCCATAAATATTTTGTGACTGTGGCTGTTCTCAAACTGTATGAATGTATGCAAAGTAAAATAAAATTAGCTCTTCAAGACAGTGAATGTAGTTCTGTGCACCTGATGACAGACATGTGGATGAGTTCTTAAACCACTGAATATACTACATGTGCATCACAGCACATTGGGTGTCACAATCGTCTTCAAACAGTGCCACAATCAGCAGTGTACAGGAAGATAGACAAGGACTGGCAGTGCTTTGCATTAACATGTTTAGTAAGCATCACACTGCTGACAATATTGGTGAAGAGTTGTGTGACAACATTTGTAAGTGGTTAGAGCCAATGTAACTCACTACTGAATTTTTGGTTTCTGACAGTGGTGCTGATATTGTTAGTGCACTGAAATGTGATGATTTTGCTCTCATTCTGTACTTTGCACACTCATTAAATCTATTCGTACAAGCTTTTCTTTCCGGTTACAACAGTATCATAACACTAGTGGGATCTGCAAAGAAAATTTGTGGCCATTTTAGTCCCAATGTAAAATCAAGTGGTATCTTGGCTGACCACCCCCCAAAAAATGGCTTGTGAATACATCAACTAAAGCAAGGTGTTCCAACAAGATGAAACTCAACGTTTTACATGTGTGAGAGAATTCTCACACAAAATAAGACAGACCATGATGATATCATAGAGCGCAGAGTAGAAGATGGTGTTGTGCTGAATTTATTCCAGTGGGGCCTCATTGAGCATTTAACATTTTCTTGACTTCCTTTGAGGAAGCAACTTAACACATTAGTAAAGAGAATGCTACTCTAAGATAGGTTATCCTCATCATAAATTTATTGAACACAGAACACAGGAGGCTGTGTAGAGGATTTGAACAAAAAAGGACACAAATCTGATGTATTCTTCACAGACCAACTGATAAAGCAATTCCAAGATTGCAGAAGACTTCACAATATCATGACAGACAAGAAATGTCTTCTTTCCACTCTTCTTGACCCTAGATTTAAGTTGCAACAGCTTGCTCCTTCCGATCTCGGTGACCCTTATCTTGAATACAAAAACATACTGATTTCAGCAATTGCACAGGAAAAGGATGGGACAGTATTTGATAATACAAGTGACTCACATGATGAGGATGCTGAATCTGATGGTACAACATCTACTGGTGGTGACAGCAATAATTGCTACTTAGTGCCACCATATACTCCTTCATCAGCATTGGGTTGTCCTGCACAAAGTCCTCTTTCACGGCCCTTGAAAAAAGGCATCTCATTCTGAAAAGCACACAGATGACGCTCACACTTTTTGATCAAAATTCATCTACACTGATAATTCAGATGTGTCTGTCATGGAGCCACCTTCTTTGTCTTTGTCTGATACTGTGGATGACTGTTTTCAAGAACCACTCAATATTACTGATGACCCTTTTGAGTACTGGCTGGAAAAGAAAACATCTGGCCTACACTATCATCCTTTGCTACTTTTATTTTTACTTCTTTTGCTTCTTAGTTGCCCTCCCACTAGTATTTACTGTAAGCATATATTTAGCACAGCTGGAAATGTTGTCTCTGATGGCCACACAAGGCTTACTCCTGAAAATGTACAGCATGTTACTTACGTAAAAGTCAATCTCAATAAATTCTCATATCAGTTCAAAGAAGAGTGGCAGGAACATAAAAGCAATGATGACGAACAGTTGCAACAGGTGTCTCCTAATCAGGATGCTTCCTTGGTGGTGTTTGAAGATGATGGTGATAATATTATTTAATTTAATGATTTATTTCTTTGAATTCAAAGGACAAAGGTCAGCAACCATAACAGAAACATCACATATAAAGAATTCCTTCTTTTTCAGTCACAGTGTATATTACATCATATGTATGTTGCTGTATGTGTTTTTTAATTTGGGAACCCAGTTGGAGTGCACTGTGCAGATCCCTGCAGGCTTGACAATGGGAAGGGGGTTGGTAATGGATCTGGGGACTAGCGCATGGGCTTCATGGGGACAAACAGCTCAATTTTAAAAAAACTGCAATGCTGGGTGGAATGGCAAGGTCAGCCAGATGAAAAAATGTAAGAAAACACAAGTGATAAAAAATAATTGGTCAGTAAGGCAGGAGTATGTGGGATGGTTTTGGCCCATGATACTTGCTATTTATTTATTTGTTTTGGGTAACCGATTAGGTGCACGAGGCATAGCAATTCCTGTTTTCAAGCATGACCCAGGAGGGTACAAGGAGTATAATAAACAACAAGCAGTTTGTAGAGTGCAACTGTAGGTGAAAACAGTGGGTACGGGTTTTACAATTTTCAGTAAAACAAAAGTATAGTATACACAAACCAACAATAGGTAACAAGGGACAACATAAACATATTGAAGAATAGCAAATGCAGGTTCACCCATTTTAGGGTTACAAAATTCAAGATGAGTTCTAAGCTCAAATTGGTCATCTTGAGCAAAACCAGAGGACTTAGGGTAGTAGAGTGACAGTTCAGTGAGAAAACCAGGCAGAGAGTGGGGGGGGTAAGTATTAAGCTTGGGAATGGGGAATGAAAAAGTGGGGGAGGAATTAGAGCACTTAAGAGAGAGAAAGGAAGGGTGAAAGTATGAGAGAGGTTAGTGGAAGACAGGAATAAGCTAGAGAAGAGAGGTGAGGACAGAAAGGCAGTGGAAAGGCAAGGGTATGGAAAATGGGAGGGTCTATGGAGATTGAAAGCAGGCACAGAAGGTTGAACCAGATAGATGACTGTGGTGCAGCTTCTTGAAGAAAGCATGGATCAGAGCAAGATGAATTGTTTGGGGAAGACAGTTCCAATATTTTGGTGCAGCATGCAAGAAAGGCCACTCACCCATAACAGTTTTGCATCTAGGAAAGTGGAGAGGTGCTTGCTGGTATACTGTGACTTGGGTGACTGCGACTGAGTGACTCCTGAAAGGGTGACTCAATCATGATGCATTTGACAGTGGCAACCCAGCAGCTACAGCAACCAGATGGGGTGGCTTGGTGACCCTAGCGACAGGAAGTTGCTACAGGTATGCATGCAGGAGGGGGTGGGAGCAAGCATGTTCAGTGAGGGGTGGGAGGGAATTTGGGGGGTGGTGCTGTGGTAGGCTTCTGAGCTGGCCCCATGGTGTAGCAGGTTAGATCATGGCTTTGGTGTGTAGGGTGCTGGGTTCAGATCCAGGGGCAGGTTTATTTTTATTGAGCCTGGCCTGAATTTTATTTTTTTATGTTTTGCTTCCCTCCCCAACATGCACCCCCCCCTGGAGTTGAGAATCCTTAAATAGTGGGATGCAGGGGGCACAGCCCCCCACATAAATGTAAAAATATGCAAGTCCCTGGTGCCATTTTGTTGCGCACCAGGGAGCCAGAGCACCGAAACTGATTTCTGGTGCTTTGACTTCACCTTAACTGCGATCACCCTTTGGCAGTCACCGTTATCATATAGAACCTGCTTGATCAGTGGATTGAAGCCCATAGGAGATGGTTTGTGCTTTCAGCATGGAAGCTAGGGATTGGGGGAGACCTGATCTGATGATGCTGTCAATGAGAGATCTAAGGGACTGAAGCTGATAAGTCATAGGGGAGGGCCAGTTTAAGTTGGCATTAATCTGACAGTGGTGCTTGTATTGAGGGGATGCAGAGACATATCTGCAGATGTTGTTATAGGTGGCGTCCCACTTGTGAGGAGAAGTTTTTGAAACTCCTAGGTAGGTGACCGAGCCATAAGATAGTGCCAGAAGCAGAATGCCTTGTGCGATAGTGAGCCTGGCCAATGGGGTAAGGGCACAACCAGTCTGGTAGGCAAGCCTGAGTTTAGCATTTATGGACTTGCAGGTGGCAGTAAAGTGTTGATCAAGACCCAGAGATTCATCAAGTGAGATGCCCAGGTATTTGAAGGAGCTAGTATTGACCAAAAGTGAGCCATCAGAGCAAAATATTTTGAGAGGGTTCTGGTTTGTTCTGAGTCTAACTGGGGAGCCGAAAAGCATGGAGTGTATCTTTCCCACATTTAGAACAAGAGCATTTTCTGTCAACCTGGATTGAATGTGAATGAAATCTGAGGAGAGAGAATGATTTATGTCTGAGATGTTCCTGGCACTGGAATAGAGAACAAGGTCATCCACATAGAACAGAGATGAGCACTCAGCAGACAGAGGGGGAAGATTGTTTACAAAAATCAGAAAAAAGTTGGGGACCCAGAATGGATCCCCATGGAACACCAATATTTATGTTGGTGAGGTTAGACAGGACAGAGTTATAATTCATGATTTGCTTCCTGCCTAACAAGTAGCTGTTGAACCAGGTCACTGATTCTGTGGAGAAGCCAAGGGACCAGAGCTTCTTGATGAGAAGGGAGTGGTATACACAATTGAATGCCTTAGTTAGGTTGTTAAAGACCACCCCAGTTGGGAGGCCTTTGTCCATTGCAGTATAAATAGCATTAGTAAATTTTAGGAGAGCCGTGGCAGTGCTGTGGCTTTTGAGAAAGCCATGCTTGGAGTTGGAGAGAAGGTTATGTTCTATAAGGGAGGAGATGGTTTGCTTGGCAACTAGTTTCGAGTATTTTGCTAAGAATGGAGAGAATGGCTATGGGCCAGTAGTTGCCAATATCTGTGGGGTCTACTTTTTAAAAATGGGAGTGACTCTTACTATTTTCCAGATACTGGGGACTGTGCTGTGGCATAGTGATAGGTTAAAGATTTTCACTAGGGGTGAGGCAATAATAGGAGCTGCAAGTTTCAGGAGCTTTGGCACAGGACCATCTGAGCCAGTAGCACTACTATTGGGGATGGCTAGTAGCATCTTTAGGACTTCCTGCCTGGCGATGGTTCACAATCAGAAAGGAGGGTAATTATACCATTATCTACTGTCCGTGGGGGGGTTAGGTGGACTGCATTGTTGAGTGGGGGAGGAAGATAAGTACTTTAGATAAATCTAAGAAATGGAGATTGAAGGAGTTTGCAGTGGTGGCCACATTGTTATAATGCACACCATCCATTATCATGTTGTTGGAAATTCTGGTATGTTTGGCTTTGAGGAGTGACTTTGTATGAACCCAGAACTTTCTGGAGTCACCTGCAGCATTTATTAATGGACCTTGCAAAACAAGCTCTTTGTTAGGTGAATGCTCCTTTTGCAAGAGTTTCTTCATGTTCTGTAGTCATTGTAGTTGAACAGTAGGTCTGAGGCCTTGTAACTCCACCAGCTCTTGTCCCTGGCCCTGATTTTGGCAAGTAGGTCTTTATTGAGCCATTTGGTATGGGTTCCACTTACACGATGTGTGATAAGGGGTGCATGGATGGTTTATAGAGATCCAAACAGGGTAAGAAAGTGGTCTAGAGCTACCTGGGCATCAGTGGCAGAGTAGATGCAGTTCCAGTCAAGCATGGTAAGATCACTCTGAAACTGGGCTAAACTGAGGCTGGCTAAGTTGCGGAAGGTGATGAGTTTTGGTGGAGGAGTGGGCTGTCTAATAGAGCACCAGATACAATATATTGGGGAGTGGTATTTAGGACATCAGCAAGGGTACCTGAGGAGACTATACAATCAATACAATTGGTCAGGGCCTGGTCAATTAGAGTACTGAATCTTGGGGGAGGCATGACTCTAGTGGGGTCAGTGAAAAGTTGGTGGAGGTTGTGGCCTTGTACTATAGTGAGGAGGGATTTTTGTGGTTTCCAAATCCAACTGAGGTTTAGGTCTCCAAGGATCAGGACTTCATTGTGGTCAATAGCTGAGTCCATATATGAGAGGAACTCTTCGAGGCCAGTGGTGCCATCGGGGGGAGGTTATAAGCACATACTATATGGAGTGTCATGGGGCCAAGCAAGAGGGTGGAGTGGATGGATTCACAGTGGGAGAGGTCAGGTAAGGTTCATCATCATCATCAACATTTTTTATTGATTGGTTAAAACCATTTCAGTTTATAAATGTGGTATACAAAATAAGTTAATGAAATACATGAATAAACTTTGTAAAATCATCATACACAATGCTTCCTATATTGTTTATCATAAAACATCCTAACAAAAAACCTAATTTACTAAACATTAATTTAACAATCCAAGTAGAGATTTTCCCTCCATCTCTGGAGGAGACCAATGCATCAATACATATATAAAAATTGGATAACATTTGTTTTTAACACAGAAAATCTTAGTTTATACAATTCTACAGTCATAGATATACCATTTTCAAGAAGGAAGCAACTTTCTCCAGTATATACCCATTATTTGTATTTAGTTGAAAAATTAGCATATCTTCCAGAAGGAGGTCAAGACCAGCCAAGATACCACCCAAATACTTTTCCCATTGTTTTGCATATAGAGGGCAGATTAAGATCATGTGTTTTGCATCATCTTCCATATTTCTGCCACATCTACAGTAAGGAGATATTACATTTTCCTTTTTTTGTCTATACAGAATATGGTTAGCCTTATAAGTCTCAAATCTGAATTGAGTTATTACTCTCCTTTTAGAAGGATTCAATAGTTATAACAGATACGGTTCTATCCCATGTTCTTTCTTGATACATTTATACCATCTGAATAATTTTTAATTTTTTAATTTCTCCATCATATTTGATCTCTCTATGTCTCAGAGTCTGTTTTTAATCAAATTAATAATTTCTTCCCATGGATATTGGTAGATATCCCACATAATATGACCCAAACCATTGGGAAACATGAGGCTTTTAACTATCTTAATAGATATTGCTTCAAAATCCATGGAGGAATAAGCAATCTCTTTAGGTAAGGTTACATTGGAGAGGTTTAGGTGTGATTTATAGTAGATGGTGACCCCACCACCCTATTTTGAGATGCGCCTGTCACATCTGATGATGTGATAGTTAGATATTGAGCAGGCAGAATTAGGGGTGGAGGGCTTAAGCCAAGTCTCAGACAGGCAAATGATGTTCGGGTGATATTGTATGACCCATGCTTCTAGTTCAATTAGGTTATGGAAGACACCCATAATGTTTAGGTGTGCAAAGTGAAGCCCCTTTGTGTC
The DNA here is from genome assembly GCA_016271365.2 of Neoceratodus forsteri. Lineage (NCBI taxonomy): Eukaryota > Metazoa > Chordata > Ceratodontiformes > Ceratodontidae > Neoceratodus > Neoceratodus forsteri. Next base: position 1,323,985,492 of record CM028132.1, read on the forward strand.
CTCTCAAGATGCATCTGAGTGGGAGAGGGGAGCAGCTGGGCTGAGGTTCAGTTCAATATCTCCCACAAGTATTAAGGCAAGTAGAAAGAGAAAACATTGTTTATGATGGATGAGTGGTGGAGACAGGGTAGAGTAGCACAGAAGGTACTTTTAGAAGTATAACCTACATGATAGAGGTACCTGTGGGGGATAACTAAAGGTTAGGTATCCTGAGTTTTCTTTTGAAAGAATAAGCATACTGAAGAATATAAAGTTATTCTTATCTGTGGTAAAAACCTCAGATGGGGGGCACCAAACCAGTGGGAGCCACAGGAGGAGAAACAGCATAAGACCTGGCAGCAATAATTTGTGTAGTTTGGGAGCCATCTGGTATTAAGTGAGCTAGCTGGAGTGTGTCAGGAATAAGCAAGCAAGGATAGGGTGGATAAAACATTCTTAGGAAGGTTCCCAGTAACTGTCACATAGAAAGAAAAGAGTTTGAGCTGGGTTGTAGTAACTTACGATTAAAAAAAACAGCAGCTAATTGAAGAGTATTTGAAAGTAATATCATGCACCCTCTATGGGCTGCTATTTATAGGCTGCTTATGGAAAAGTGGTGTGTTAGTCACATGACTAACTCAAACCGTTATATAAGAAAGACCAGCCAAGGGTAGATGTGGTGGGGGAGCCGGTGAGGAGCAGCTACTCATAAAATTAGAAAAAATGGTGCTAAAGCAGAAAATAAAATTTATCTCCAGTGTAGGTTTAGGACCAAATACCTCCCGGTGCATATTTCAGATAGGTAAATTAAATGCAGTGGAGAAACAATGCTCCCGAGCAGTTCAGTTTCAATCAGAGTTAAAAATGAAATGTATTTTGTGGCAGATCATTTAGATGCAGTAGATAATGTTTTGGTGGATATAATATAGAATAATTTGACCCTTGCCAGTACAGTGTGAGCCAAGAGACCCCTGAGGAGATCCCCTACTGTGCAGGTAAAACAGCCTAGTGGAGAAATTAATTTTTTTAAATGGCTGGAGCCTAGCTGCAAAAGCAGAGGAAAACGGTTCCAAATTTACAATTAGAAACACATTCTGTGGCTCAGTTCCAGAGGGCGTCTTGAAATCTGTACCTTGTGGGTGGGTCCTTTTGTCGTGCAGTGTAATTGCTCCAGAGGGCAGGTAAAATGCCCTCCTCTAACCAAGGCTGAGAAGAGAGAGAGAGAGAGAAAGAGGGTTGGAAACTGATTAAATAGTGTTGGGGAGTTGACAAAGAGTTCTTACAATAGCAGGATAAATAGATAGAGGGAGTGGAGAGGGAGGTACAGAGAAGCAGAGAAAAGAAAGGAGAGGAGATGCTAATATTGGGGTAAGGGCAGGAAGGAACAAATGCTAGGCACAAAATGGGGAGCAGAGCATTATGCAGTATACCATTCTAAATACACATCAAGCTAACTGCAAAACGTTCCAAATATTTCCACCAAGTCCTAAAAATTTTAACCTGAAAACAAATTACAAATAATGCTACAGTACCTGATGCATTTTCAAGGCAGAAGCTGGTGGCCGGAAACTGCTCTCAAACTAAAACTGCAGCACTGGATCGCTGATAAGCAATTTAAGCAGCTACTCATAAAATTTGAAAAAATGGTGCAAAAGCAGAAAATGAAATTTATCTCCAGTGTTGGTTTGGAAACAAATACTTTCTGGTGCAGGTTTCAGATAGGTAAATTAAATCCAGTGGAGAAACAATGCTCTGGAGCAGTTTAATTGCAATCAGAGATAAAAATGAAATGTATTTTGTGCTGGACCATTTAGATGCAGAAGACAATGTTTTAGTGGATATAATATAAAATAATGTGACCCTTTCCAGTACAGTATGAGCCAAGAGACTCAGAGGAGATCTCCTACTGTGCAGGAAAACCAGCCTCATGGAGAAAAAAGATTATTAAATGGCTGGAGCCCTAGCTCCAAAAGCAGTGGAAAAAGGTGTCAAATTTAAAATTAGAGGCACAGTCTGTGGCTCAGTCCCAGAGGGCATTTACAAATCCAAACCTTGAGGGTGCATCCTTTTGTCATGCAGGATAACTGCTCATTAGTGCAGGTAAAATGCCATCCTCTAGCCAAGACTGAAGAGAGAGAGAGAGAGAGAGAGAGAGAGAGAGAGAGAGAGAGAGAGAGAAAGAGAGTTAGAAACTGTTTAAAGGGAACATCAATCATCAATCAAAATCTTTATTTAACCAGTCGGACCACGTTGAGCAGAACTAATTTTCGAGGTGAACCTGAGATGAAAATACAAAGGTACAAAATGAAACAACAGGATTGAAATTGCTGCCAACATGGCAGTATACATTATATCAGATATGAACAGGCTATTTATTGCATAGCCATCACACACAAGGAATACAAAATACAGAACCGCAAAAGAAATTTACAAGTTAAAAGCATGGTATAATGTGATACACTGAACTGGTGATCACTAGATTACAGTTTTTCATCATGGGAATTTTTTTTTTTAACAGAGGGACAGAAAGGTAAGAGGATGTGTAGGATAGAAGGGGGCAAGGAGATGGCAGGGAGTTGGGTCAAAGGGTGGCAGAGAGGGAGCAGGAGTAAGCGCAATGGCTGCAGTCCAAGAGATTAAGGGAAGCAGTCACAAGATTCCTTGAGTTGGTGAGTGATTAAAGCTTTAAATGCCACAAGCTTTCAAAGGAGGTTTATTTTCAAGGTTTTTTGCAGCTTGTTCCATAGCAAGGGAAGTACGTGGCTTATAGATGCACTGCCAAAGTGGGATCTAACCTTCAGGATTTTCAGGGTTATGTAAGAAGCACTGTGATATACCTGGATAGATTATTCTTAATGGCTCTATAGGTCAAGAGTACCATATTTCTCTGACGCCTGGGGGTAAGTGAAGGCCAACCCACAGCAGTATATAGGAGACAGTGATGGGTGGAGTAGGGGAGCTCCATTATGAACCTTAAGGCTCTGTGGTAGAGTGTATTGAGTTTGGCAAGAGTACCAGCAGGACAGTGGCTATATAGGAAGTCAGCATAGTCTAACAAGGGGAGAAATGTAGTTTGGACTAGCCACTTTTTTGCCTCCCTTGTTAGAAGGGTTTTTATCCTGAAGAATAGTTCTAGTCTCTGTCTGAGTTTCTTGATTAGCTCTTCAATATGACCCTGGAAGGAGAGAGAACTGTCGATCCAAGCCTGAGGTATTTGAAAGAAGACACATATTCCAACTGATCCCCCAGGATGGTGGTGATAGGGGAAAGTGAACCATGAGAAGGGGGGATAAGAGAGTTGGACATGGGAGAGAAGAGCATGGGTTTAGTTTTCTTCAAATTCTGGAGAACTTCTGTTTTAGGAGCTGGAGTTGCAGCAGATCAGATTTGCTCGAGAGAGATAAGAGTACTGCATCAAGGGATGGCCCACTAGTGTAGAGCACTGTGTCATCTGCAGATGTATTTTGGCCTTATTAATGGTGGAGTTAATTCTATTAATGTAGATTGTGAAAAGCAGGGGTCCCAAGATGAAGCCTTGCAGAACACCCCAAGTAAGATGTTTGAGGGATGAGATCTCACCATCAGCCTTAATTTACTGGGAGTGGTCAGATAGGTAATTATGGAATCACCTAAGAGAGTGAGCATACAGGTCAATATTCTAGAGGGATGAAAGGAGCCGGGGGTGGTCAACAGTGTCAAAAGCCTTACTGAGGTCCAGGAACACTGCACCAACAAAATTCTTGTTGCCCAGCTCACCCAGCCAGTCATTACTAACTTTGTCAAGGGCGGAAATAATACTATGTTGAGCTCTGAAACCGGACTGGAGTGGGTTGAGGAGGTTCGCTGATTCCAGGTAGGTACTGAGTTGGGAGTTAATGATTTTCTCCCTCATTTTTGACAGTACAGGAAGGAGACAGATTGGCCTGTAATTATTCAGGTCGCTAGGATCACCGTTCTTGAGTACAGGAACAATATGGGCAGTTTTTCAAATAGTAGGAAGGACACCTTGGGAGATGGATAAATTGAACAAGTGAGTAATAGGCACAGTGAGAGCATGGGAGCCTGCCTTTAGAAAGAAGTGATTGATTCAGTCAGCCCCGGGACTTTTTCTGTCATCCAGCTGGAGTAAGAGGTCCTCCACTTCCTTCAAGGATGTGGCTTGGAGACAGAAGGATGAGCTAATTTCAAGGGTATCAAGACCAAGCTGTGCCCAAAGAGTATTAGCTGGGGAGGAATCAAAAGTTAGTCCATCAGTGGCAAAATGATCATTGAACAAGTCCAGAATAGTAGGTTTATCAGTAACTGAGGAAGTACCAACCCGGATTTTTGCAGGCAAGGAGTTACCAGAAGAATGGCCTTCAATATTTCTAATAGTCCTCCAGAATTTTGATGAATATGTAGAGGAAACTTCAAGTTGAGAGCGGTAATAATTAGCCTTAGTTTCTTTGACCAATTTGGTACAGAGGTTTCTTGTTCTCCTAAAAAGATTCCAGTCATTAGGTAATTTTGATCTGTGAGCAGTTTTTCAAAGCCTGTCTCTATTCCGAAGTGCACTCTTTAGTTCAGGAGAGAACCAATGGCAATATTTGCTTCTAACACAGGATGTAACTAGTGGGGCATGCTTATTCAAAGCATTTACCACAATGTCTAGAAAAATGTCATAGGCAGGGGCCACGGATTCTGCTAGGTAGAAGTCCTGCCACTGAGGAGAGTGACTTAGCTCAGCAGTGAATTTAGGTGGGATGGTAGGGGTATGACAAGACCTTACACAAGTGACAAAGCAGTGGTCACTGATGTCGGAGAAGAAGACTCCAGAGTGGAAATACAGGTGAGGCTTACTAACTATGATGAGGTCCAACAGGGTGCTTTTGGCAGGGTTACTCTTGTTTGGACATGTAGCTTCATTGATGAGCTAGTACAGCATCAAGGAATCACAAAGGGATTTAATTTAAGTCCCCATGTATTATTGTTTCTAATGAGTTATGCCCCAGGAGGTTGCTTAAATGGTTTAGCAGCTGCAAGCCTGCTGAAGGTGGCCAATAACAGCCCATTACACTGTCTGAGACTCCAGCAGCGATCTCCACTTGGAGAGATAGAGTTTCAAATCCATTGGGAACCGATATTGAGTCCAAGATGGAAGCAGAGCACTTGTCCTTGACATAAATAGCCACCCCCCACCCCTAGTCAGTCTGTCAGTTCAGAATAGTGAGTAGGAAAGAGAGGTAAACAGAATGGTTACTGGTTGAGGGGTGGAACCAAGATTCAGAAATCACCAGAATACCTGGGGAGGTATGACTTGTCCAGGCCTGGATAGGAGAGGTTTTTAGTAGGCTACATGCATTAATATGCATGAAGCTAAGTCCTTTCAAATTAGGGAGGTCTGCTGGCAAGCCAATGCTAGGTCCAGGATTAAGCTCAATATTGCCCAAACAGAGCAAGAGAAGCAAATATTTCCTAGAGATAATCAACAGAAGCTTTAGTAACTTTTTTTTTTTTGACTCTTGCATGGAGCACGATTATAGCAAGGGGGCAACTTCAGTGCTAAGGCCAAAGATGTTTAGAGCTACATACAGGAGAATCTTAGGAGCAACAAGTTTGGGATATATGCCAGGACTGGCAGACAGGTACAGGGTTTTTGCCCAAGTCCCAGCTTGGGTGCCAGCATGCCATCTAGGTGCAGGATCCAAGGCCAGTGGGTCATACAAGGTGGCACATAGGAGATTGACAAAATGTGTGATGCCTGCATGTTTAACTATAGTGATATAGTCTCCAGACAAGTAAGGGGAGTTTTGAGTAGACAAGTAGAGAGGAATAGTACAAAGCAGAGTGAGCGTTAATTGGAGAAACATGGTCAAAAAAGTAATGAAACTGGATTGTAATCAACTGCCTACTTATTTATTTGTATTTACTTATTTTATCCCCTCCGACAGCTTAAAGGAGGAATGATTGAGGGCACAAGAGGGCAGAAGAGGACAACAAGATAGCTGCTAGCAACAGCCAGTGAGAGGGTTAGGGGTATGGTCCAATGAGCGTGCAGTGGGTGGGGCAAAGGAGCATTTAAGGTGGCCTAGGGAGGGGGGTGGGCTGAAAATCTGAAGTCCTGAGCTGTTGAGCTGTCCGTACCTGATTGCTTGGGGAAGGGATGCTTCATTAGGAAGTATGGAGCTGAGGTCTTCGGCACCATGGGGCACTACAAGGGTCTGATCCTGGCCATTGCAGCAGTCACCGCCTGAGTGGGCAGTTTAGGAATGCCTAGGGAGAGAGCAGAGATCCAGGTTTACATGCGATCTGCAGTAAAGTGGGTGCTCAGGCAGACAAAAGAACATAGATTGTGTCCAAGAATCAGGGGGAGTGGGCAGCCAGGGGCTGGCACCAGAAGTAAAAAAGGGGCAAGTGAATTAAGCAACAGGAACAAAGGCAAAGGGGGCGGGACAGGGTCCAGACAGGTCTGAAAGCACAGCAATCTACTTCAACAGCAGAATGCTTCACTTAAGCCCAGGACCTGCATTCCTATCAAGACAGTATATTTGTTCTTGTTTTATATATATATATATTTTTTTTTTTGGTCTTGTAACCCCAAACGGGCTTAGAGCTAAGCAGGGAAATGCACAATAACACGCTTCACAAATTGATTCCCTAGTACAGGTTAGCTGTTGTCAAAAGAGAATTGCAAGCCTTATTTAACAATAAAAAGTAGATAGTAAATAATGCCTACAGTTAAGACATATGAGAACCTACTCTAAGCATTATTAACACTGCCTGCATGCATAACATTTTAAATGAGTCTTGGGAGAAGTGCAAGCCAACCAGGAAGCTGATATCCTGAGGCAGCCAATGAGTTTCTACCCCAAGAAGGGCGCCAAGAGTTTGACTCGAAATCTGAAGTCCTGAGCTGTTGAACTGTCTGTACCTGATTGCTTGGGGAAGGAGAGGCTTAAGTAGGAAGTGTGGAGCCGAGGTCTTCAGCGCCGTGGGGCACTACAAGGGTCCAATCTTGGCTACAGAACATAAACAGGCTCTATATTTCTTTATTAAGAAAAACAATCCTTTATACCCAATAGGGTTGTCACGGTATGAAATTCTGACGGTATGATAACCGTCACGTGTAATACCGCGGGTTATCTTCATACCGCGGTATTGCAGTACAAGTATGTTTTACATAAAAAAGAAGGCTCCTCGAATTGAGTTATCCCTAAAAATGCAAAAAAAATAGTTGAAAGGTCCCAATACCGCGGTATACCGTGAATCACGGTTATCGCGGTATACAAAATTTCCCACGGTACCAATACCGTGACTTCTTACACCACGGTATACCATGAAACTGGTATACCGTGACAACCCTAATACCCAATACATGTTTTGTACAGTGCTGTGAACTTGAAAATGTACAAAACAGCATTTTTACCTAAAAAATAACTTTTTCCCTTGGCAGCACTGCAGTTCACAATAAGTTTACCACTAATGAGTTGAGCCGATCACATGATCAGATGTTGGAGAGGCAGTATAGCACAGTGGTTTAAGGCTCTGCTCTGGAGATCTGGGTTTGAATCCCACAGGCCCCACTTGCGTACTGTGTGACCCTGAGCAAGTCACTTAACTTCCCTGTGCTCCCAGGTTGCACCTGTAAACAAGCTTTCAGCTTAGTGTGTCTCACCTGGTTAAACAATTGGAAAAGATGACATCAGATTAGCAACAAGAGAATGAGAGTGCTCCACATTCAACCAGTGAGTCAGTGAATACTGAGGGGCATGTATGGCAGATTAAAACAAAAAGCTTTAATACATTTTTACGAGTATCATACTTTAGAGCAGTGAAAACATTGAATAGTTTTCAGTTGAAATTGTAGAAGCACAAACTTTTGGATAAATTGTAACACAAATTAATAAATACATGAATGCAAATCACAATGGTAGAACCTGCTGTAAGGCAGGGAGACATTCCTAATAGACTTCGTCATCTTCTTATATCTCTCAAACCAAAGCATTAACCTACAATTAGAAAATTATGACTTTATGACAATGTTAAAAGATGAAATCTAGGGAAAAATATGCTGCTTTTGTTTAAATGTGTTTTATTCAGCTAAAAAATATGCAAGACATTTGAAAACCCCTAAGCATAGGATGAATACATAAAGATATTCCACAGTACAGCTTAATCTGGTTGAATCTCACTTGGCATGCATCTGTGTTGGGGTAATTATGATGGGGAAGGGGCAGCTGCAAAGTGGGGTGCTAGCTGCACACTTGAGCAGCCTTGATAGACCATGTGGTCTGTATCTGCTGGCAAGCAGTAAGTAAGTTGACAATGCTTTAGAAAAAGTATTTTAAGTACAGAGAAAATAAACTTAGATATCATTAAATGATTGGTTACAAGATTATGCACTTCTGCAACTGGGGCATACTTATACAAGTTCTCAGTTTTAGACATGTATTAGATTGATGAGGGGGAAACAAACTTACACACAGTCTATATATTGCACAGGTTATTGTGTTTTTAATAGTTTTTGTTTTTTACTTCCAAATATTGTAATAAAGTCTCTATTTGTTGGATTTTTTTTTTAAGATCTCACTGATGGGCATGTCAGTACCAGGAATCAAACTGTATGCAAAAGAGGGCATGAGATCAAACAGTCCCTAGATACAGTCCTTTTTTTTTTGCTACTAGGAATGCATGTCATCATACCGCCTTGTTTATTGCAACTAAGTGCACACTTATGAGCAGCATAATGGTTTTAATATGAACTTTACAAGGCTACTGTCATTCAATCAGGTCTACTACAGTGATACAGAAGCATGATTTTTATGTTGTCTTGCATGCGCAGTGCAAGTAATATTTTGTGACAGCTTGCTGGAGTAGCAGGTTGTGGAGGTGTGGCTGTGTGTGGCCAGTGGTGCCACTGCTTTCTTGGGCTGGTCTGTATGACAGCACTTCAGAAGCATACCACCAAGTTGAAAGAAATCTGCCACTGCAATGAGAGGCAGGCTCATCATTTCAGCAGCAGATCTCACACGCCTCCATTACATGCCCCTGGTGAAACATTTAAATAAAAATGGCAGTGACTCCTGCCATCCAACTCTCACAGTCCCTACAAAGCCGATGTCAGGGGTGCCCAGTCCCCCTGTCAGCTTGCCCCTTCCTCAGTTCATTTGCCAATGTGTGAGTCCATTCCCTGTAGGCACAATGTCCCCCTTGTTTTGTCAGCCAAAGGGGGTGCCCAGTCTCCCTCGGAATTATGCCCCCCCAAACACAGACACACTTTCTTTGTTGACAGTGGGCCCAATCCCTGTCAGCTTCCGTTCCCCTCCCCAAAAAACACAGGTGGCACACTGTGAGCCCACCCCAGTGTTCTGTAAACTAACCTGTAAATAAAAAACCTTCCCACGACGACCCCTTTTTTTTTGTTCCCTGTAAAACAAGAAATGATCCCTCATGGTCATGATGCCCCTCTCCCCAACCTGCACCCACCATCTGCACACCCCATCTCCCCATACTTCATACTTACCTCTGGAGCCTAGCATGATGATCTTCAGTGGAGCAGGAGATGTCTGAACACTTCAAAAGCCGAATGCAAGCCAAAGAAAAACTTTATAATGGCATCAATAGGTGGGTTTCAACTTAGGTGGTTGTCTCAGTCATTTTTGTGACTTTTGGCTCAAAATTTTCAACATGGGGTTCTTGGGACCCCACCTCATGAACTCAATCACTGTCATTTCGTTATTTGGTCCCAAAGGGTGATTTTGCAGTCACTGTGCAGAATCACCTTTCAGGACTGATTAATGAAATGGCTGTGTCACTGTTCATGAGACGGTCTCCCAAAAAGCCTATGTTGCAATTTTGGTTGAAAAATTCCAAAAATGACTGTGTTGTGAGCATGCGTTGTGCAGTTTCCATGCACGCTCATAACTTCAATCATTTTTAATATTTTCACTCCAGATTTTCAACATTGCTATTTTTTCACGCCTCCTAATGTACAGAACAGTGGTCATTTTTCACATCCTGCCTGAAATGTGTTTCTGGTGCACAATGACGTGGTTGCTGTGGGAAATCAATGTTCAGGACATATTAAGAAAATCACAGTGGCACTGTTCATGAGCAGAGGTCCCAAAATGCCTATGTGGAAAATGTGTTGAAAAAACTCCACAAAATGATTGTGTTTCAAGCATGACTTGCGCAGTTTCATTTTTCATACCCTGCCTGAAATGTGTCTGTGCACATCTAGTGAAGAATGGTGTGGTGGCTGTGGGAAATACGTGTTCGGAACAGATTAACAAAATCACAGTTCCACTTTTCATGAGTGGAAGTCCCAAATGATTTCATGAGGTGGGGTCACAAAAAGCCCATGTTAAAAAATGGAGTGCAAATACCAACAGACGCCCAGGGCGTAAGGGTTTCTAACAATAACATCCTATCCTGTAGAGACTGACAGGTGTCAGGGGTGTGCCTTTGGATTGTTGGCTGTAATGCTCATGCCATTCCACCCCCACCCTCACCCTGCAGCCAGTGACAGGCATTAAGGCGTGCATTGGACTCTTCAGCCACAAAGTTCACCCCATTTTTCTATACTGCACCCATCTCAACTTATTTCTTTATGTAATGGGGTGAGCATAAGGCCCAACAATCCCAAGGCACTTGATGGTATCTGCAGGGTAGGGTGAGGTGAAATGGTATGAGCGTTATGGCCAACGACCCAAAGGCACACCTCAATGCCTGTCAGTCTCTGCAGGGTGAAGTGGGGTTGTTGTCAGTTCCATACTTCACTGCCATTCCTATTATGCATCTCTCTAACTCCTGTACTACCAATGCCAATGCCAGAAAGACGACATTCAGCATTGATAAATACATGTTTTTGTAGTATTAGATAAAATAATTGATTTAAAATTAGTCGTCGTAGTAGTAAGACCTATGACTTACACATGTATAGAGTAGCTAAGAAGGACAAACACTCCCCCCTAAACAAAATCCAAAATACTTTGAATGCCCAACAAATGAGCAGAAGACAGCTTTATGTATGAACAGTTGTTTTTGACTGTAGCCAACAGTTTTGTTTACAAAAAAAGTCATTCAAGCGCTTCATACTGACTGTCACAATGAGGTTCAATTTGTTATCAGAACAAAAAAAGCAAGAATCAACACACTGTTTTTAATTAAAGTAATCAATTTATTATACTGCTGTAGAAAACTACTGGGAAAGTTAAGATTTACAATATAATATTTGCCATTGTTCGTTAAGGCATGCCAATCTCTCACTTTACAGAAGAGGCTCCCTCATTTCTAATTCCACAAGCATAAAAAATAAATAATATAGTAACATAGAGCTCCTCTGTTATTAACTTTGAATAGACATTCACTGAATTTTTGCATGTTGCAGACCAGAAAGACAAAAATACACAACAAGATTTCTTTTACAACACATTTTATTAACAAACTATTTACAGCAATGCAATGGAACACAACATAATGCTCCAAGATGATACAGAGACAGCTTGCTAGAGTGACATCATCAGCTTTTTTTCTCTTGTGTGAATGCAGGCACTGGGATTCAAATATGCATACAGCTCACTTTCTGGAATTGCAGCTTTTAAAACAAAAGTAACTCTGTCATTTTACACTTTGTTTTTCACCCTTGTTGTGAAATGGTACATTGGGGACCAGGGCAGCTGCATAGTAAGTAAGTTATTGCAGAAAATACTTGTTTATATTCCTATTAAATAGTGTTGGGGAGTAGACAAAGAGTTCTTACAATATGTGGAGAAATAGATGGGGGAGTGGTGGGGGAGGTACAAAGAAGCAGAGAAAAGAGAGAAAATGAGAAAATTGGAGTACGGGCAAGAAAGAAACAAGCATTTGTCAATGCTGAATGTTGATTGCATTGGTCTGTTGAGCACGCTCACTGACCCTCTGTCAGTCACTCAGTCTGTTTTGTCCAGTGCTGCAGGCTGCTCTTTTGTACTGGGCTCCTGTCTGCCTTGGCACCTTGTTCTGCCACTAAGAATTCTGCAGCTGTCCCGACAGAACTCCGTTGAGGTGGCTCACTCCCCCTCTCTCACTTGCTCATTCTGTTTCTCCTGGTGCTGCAGGCTGCCCTTTTGTACTGGGCTCCTGCCTCTGTTTGTGGCTTTTTCTGCCCACAAAGAAATCTGCAGCAGTCCTGACACAGGTCTGTTGAGCCTGCTGACTCCCCCTCTCTCACTCACTCGTTCCATTTCTGCCGGCGCTGCAGGGTGGCCTTTTGTACTTGGCTCCTGCCTGCATTGCCACCTTTTTCTGCCAACAAAGAAATCTGTAGCAGTCATGATAGAGCTCCATTGAGCTCACTCACTCCTCCTCTCTTACTCGCTCATTGTGTTTCTCCCGGCACTGCAGGCTGCCTTTTTGTACTGGGCTCTTGCCTGCGTTGGCACATTTTTCTGCCCCAAAGAAATCCTCAGCTGTGCCAACAGAGCTCTGTTGAGGTCGCTCACTCCCCCGTGTCACTCACTCATTCTGTTTCTTCTGGCACTGCAGGCTTCCCTTTTCTACTGGGCTCCTGCCTCTGTTGGCGCCTTTGTCTGCCCACAAAGAAATCTGCAGCAGTCCCGACAAAGCTCCGTTTTGCGCACTCACTCCCCTTCTCTGACTCACCATTCCGTTTCTGCCGGTGCTGCAAGCTGCCCTTTTTTATTGGGCTCCTGCCTATGTTGCCGCGTTCTTCTGCCCACAAAGAAGTTTGCAGCAGTTACAATAGAGCTCTGTTGAGCTCGCTCACTCCCCCCCCAACTTGCTCATTCTGGTTTCCCCGCCAGTGTAGGCTGCCCATTTGTACTGGGCCCCTGCGTGCATTGGCACCTTTGTCTGCCCACAAACAAATCCGCAGCTGTACTGACAGAGCTCTGTTGAGGTCACTCAGTCTTCCTCTCTCACATGCTCATTCTGTTTGTCCTGGCACTGCAAGTGACCCTTTTGTATGGGACTCCTACCTGCATTGGCGCCTTTTTCTGCCCACAAAGAAATCTGCAGAAGTCCTGACAGAGCTCCGTTGAGCTCACTCAGTCCCCCTGTCTCACTTGCTCGTATTGTTTCTCCCACTGCTGCAGGCTGGCCTTTTGTACTGGGCCCCTGCCTGCATTGATGCCTTTTTCTGTCCACAAAGAAATCTGCAGCAGTTCTGAAAGAGCTCTGGTGAATTTGCTCGCTCCCCCTCCATCACTCACTCTCTTGTTCTGTTTCTCCCAGTGCTGCAGGCTGCCCTTTTGTACTGGGCTCTTATGTTGGGCCCTTTCTCTGCCCACAAACAAATCTGCAGCAGTCCTGACAGAGCTCAGTTGAGCTCGGTCACTCCCCCCTCTCACTCATTCGATCTTGATGTGTCCCAAACAGAGATTTCCCACAGTGACCATGCTATTCTGCGGCAGGAGTGCAAAAACACATTTTAGCCACAATGTAAAAAATGGCAGCTGTACTGCGCATAAGGAGGTGTGTAAAAATGCCACTGTTGAAAATGGGGCATGAAAATATTACAAAATTGCAAAGTTACAAGGGTGCGTAGAAACAGTTCATGCATGCTTGTAACACAGCCATGTTATGGAGTTTCGTCACCAGATTTTCAACATAGGCATTTTAGTAACTCTGCTCATGAACAGTATCATTCTCATTTTCTTAATCTGTCCCAGACAGTGATTTCCCACAGCGACTGCTCTATTCTGTGCCGGAAGTGCGAAAACACATTTCAGCCAGGATAGGAAAAATGACAGCTTTACTGTTCATAAGTAGGTGTGGGAAAATGGCAATGTTGGAAATCTGGAGTGAAAATATTATAAATTCGTGAAGTTATGATCGTGCGTGCAAACTGCGCAACGCACGCTCTTAACACAGTCATTTTATGGAGTATCGTTACCAAATTTTCAATGTAGCCATTTCCAGACCTCTACTCATGAACAGTGTCACTGTTATTTTTTTAATCTGTCCCGAGCACTGATTTTCCACAGCCACCGTGCTATTCTGCACCGGAAGTGCAAAAACACATTTCCGCCAGGATGTGAACAATGACAGCTGTACTGTTCACAAGGAGATGTGACAAAATGCCAATGTTGAAAATCTAGCATGAATATATTGCAAATTAATGAAGTTATGAGCGTGTGTAGCAACTGCACAGCGCATGCTCGTAAAACAGTCATTTTTTTTAATTTTCCACCAAATTTGCAACATAAGCTTTTTGAGAGCCGACCTCATGAACACTGGTACTGTCATTTCATTAATCAGCCCCAAAAGGCGATTCCACGCAGTGACCACAAAATCACCTTTCAGGGCTGATTAACGCCATGACAGTTCAAGAATTCATGAGGAGGGGTCCCAAAAACCCCATGTTGAAAATTTGGTGAAAAAATTCCCAAAAATGCCTGAGATATGCAGCAAAGTTGAAAAAAAACCCTAAGTATTACATTATACAGCTTACCGATATTTCCTCAGTTCGCGGTCGGCTTTGAAGAGTGCAGACGTGTTCCCAGTCCACTGAAGATCATCACATCAAGCTCCTAAGGTAAGTGTCGGGTGAGGGGGGTGTAAAGGAGGCAGGGTGTGCAGTGGGTGGGTGCAGGTTGTGGGTGGGAGGCAGGGCAAGCGCCTAGGGACGGTTTCCTTTTTTCCAGGAGAAAAAACACAAAACAGACATCACGGGACCGTTTTTTAATTTGTTGGGGTATCTGGCACACTGGGGTGGGCTTCTAGTGTGTCAGCAGAGGCTTTCTTGTTGGGGGGGCAGCAGTAGCCAACGGGGGATTGGGCACCCCTGTCAGCAAATGGGTGTGGGTGTATCATTATGCTGACAGGGATTAGGCACCCTGTTGGCAGGAACAAAAGTGGGTGGGTTACAGATTGCTGACGGTGAGTGGGCTCCCCCATAGGCAACAAAAGAAACATGGGAGCACCAAAGCCGACGGGGATTGGGGCCCCCGTCGGCAACTAAACATGGTGGGGGGGTTATATTGTTTGTGAACATGGTGGCAAGCCACTGCCATGTTCACAAACAATATCAGGGGTTTTACATCCCACCCTGCAATGACGGATCTCTCCCTCATTGCAGCGGATGCCTAACGCTGCAATGATGAGGCAGCCCCTGATTGCAGCGGCTGATTTTTTAGAAAGTTGTGGCATGCTGGCTGAACTAGTGTCAGCAGCAGCATGCCATGGCATTGGGGGAAGTGGGACAAGCCTTTGCAGGCTGTGGGGGCATTGGCCACAACAGTGCCAGGCCTCCACAATCTGCTTGTGGAGAAAGCTGACACAACATGTTTCTTGCACATACGCACAATCAACACATAAAAATGAAAGACACAAATTGTGGAGTAGAGCACATGCAGTATACCATTCTAAATACACATCAAGATAACTGCAAAACATTTAAAAAATCTCCACCAAGTCTAATAATTTTAACCTGAAAACAAACTACAAATAATGCTGCAGCACCTGGTCCATTTTCAAGGCAGAAGCTGGTGGCCGAAAACTGCTCTCTAAAACTGCAGCACTGGATTTCTGGTAAGCCATTTAAGCAGTTATTCATAAAATTAGAAAAAATGGTGATAAAGCAGAAAACGAAATGGTTTAGGACCAAATACCTTCCGGTGCAGGTTCCAGATAGCTAAATTAAATCCAGTGGAGAAACATTGCTCTGGGGCAGTTTAATTACAGTCAGAGCTAAAAATGAAATGTATTTGGTGCTGGACCATTTAGATGCTGTAGATAATCTTTTGGTGAATGTAATATAAAGTAATTTGACCTTTGCCTGTACAATGCAAGCCAAGAGACCCCTGCTGAGGTCCCCTAATGGTCAGGTAAAACTGCCTCATGAAGAAATTGATTTTCAAAATGGAAGTAGCCCTAGCTCCAAAACAAGAGGAACAAGGTGCCAAATTTAAAATTAGAGACACAGTCTGTGGCTGAGTTCAAGAGGGTGTCTTTAAATTTGTACCTTGCAGGTGGGTTCTTTCTTCAGGTGGGGTAACTGCTCATGAGGGCAAGTAAAATGCCCTCCTCTTGCTAAGGTTGAGGAGAGAGAGAGAGAGAAAGAGAGTTGGAAACTGTTTAAATAGTGTTGGGGAGCTGACAAAGAGTTCTCAGAACAGGAGGAGAAATAGACAGGGGAGTGGTGAGGGAGGTTCAGAGAAGCAGAGAAAAGAGAGAAAATGAGAAACATGGGGTAAGGGCAGGAAAAAAAATGAAAGGCACAAATAGTGTTGCTCTCTGTGTAGTTCATCTCACCACCTACCAGCTCCTCATTCCTGCTCTGTCTCACAGGTCTGCCTCTTTTTCTGATCCTCATCTGCCTCATCGCAGCACTCCTGATTGCACTGCTCCTCCTCGGTTTGTTTCTGTCTGCTTTCCCAGTTTGGAGCAGTCCATGCTCAGCTTCTCATATTGTGGCTGGTGTGCCACCTGCATGCAGTACTTCCCCGGCCCTCATTGGCTCAACATGCGGGGCCCTTGGATTGTTTCTGTGCTTTTCATCTTACTCAGACGACACTGGGACCAACTACATCAGCATGCTGTTCAACTGGCGGTGACATAGCAGCCAAATTAATGGGGCATTAGCAATGCTTCAACTTTCCTTTCACTTGCTTGCTTAGGTTATGAGAACACAAGCGGACTTATAGCCAGGACTGCTTCCCGTGAACTAGAGTGAACAGTTTGATACTCACGATATCTGTGTTGGGGAAACACATCTGATGTGCAACTAACTGTTTCTGAAATGGGATCCAATACCTTTCCTGAAGTTCCTTCTAACTGTTTTGTGGATGATGTCCTTGCTGATATTTTCCTCATGCTGCCTGAAATGCCCTAGCTCTTCAATGCTGTTTGATTTTGTGGCTTCTCTGAATAATACCTACCATATAAAACAATATTGCTTACCTATTTCCTTTGCATCTACCAAGACAGGAGCTACATTATGATGCTAAAGTCCAGGTTACCATAAACTACCTTAGCATAACAAAATAAATAAATAAATAAAACCTCCTGAGGTCCCCTATACTGTGGCTGTACCAAAGGCTGCTACAACGCCACTTAGTGTGTGTGGTCCAGCTGCTTTCTTGAGGGTTCTGCCACTTAAGCTGGCATCCTTGGAGGCTCTGACCTCATTGAAGTCCTGCCTGTCTGACTGAACTATGTGGAGGCCCAGCTTGACTCACTCACTCTATTCTTCCTCAGGCTGACCTACATGCAGTGCTTGCCTAAGTGGAGGTTTTGCTAGGCTTCTACTTTACTACACTTTGGGTGGACCCATGTGGGGTCCCGCTTGTCCAGCTAGCCTGCCGAGGCTAGCCTGACTCAATCACTCTACTTCTCCTGGCAAGCCTATATGGAGGTTCTACCCCTCCTACTTGCTCCTGGGGGCCTCATTCGCTACTCCATCATTCTACATACCTCTTCTGCTGGACCTCCTAGGGTGCCCTTCTGATGTACCTATCAGGAACCTTGGACCACAAAGAGGTGAGCCACCTTTGCATTCTTCTCCCTCATTTGGACTGAACGCTATCATTATTGTGGACCAGGGGTCCACCTTCCCAATTCCTATATACTCTGCAATAGGATCTTCCTTCATAGTTCAAATGTACTAAGTTATTCATGCAGACGCTGTCAGCGGTCCCTATTACTCAGAGCATATTGTATTATGTGATGGCAAACCTCGTATTGGCCTCGTCACTTCAACTCCATTAAGCCTCAAGCATTCTCCTAGCTTGCAGCTTCCTTCACCATCAATGTAGATCCTTGAGAGTCTCCTATACTGTCTGCTACCACCTGATACCTACTGGCTTACTCAAGCGATATCACTCTGCTTATTCTGGACTTCAGGAACCCCTGCTACAACTTGCCAGTCTGAGCCTTCTAAGTCTTCGTTCATTATTTCATCTACTGCAGTCCTTCAAGTTTGCTCCTCTACCAATCATAATTGATGCTCAGCATCTCATGGAGTATATCCAAGGCCCTACCTTTCTGTGGCACATTGGGACCAAGTTCTGCAGCAAGTCTACCATTTACCGCAGAACTTCTGTGGCAGTGGTTTGCATGTTCTGCGGAAGTTCTGCAGCAGTAATGAACTACCACATCAGAGTGTTAGCTTGTCATCCTGACTTCATTTTCATGGCAGTGGTTATAGCAATCAGGATGGTAGAAAGCACAGTAACACTAGTTCAAAAAATAATGGACATAGAAATAATCTTATGCCTAAAAATGCGGAAAAAAAAATAAAAGAAAATCAATCCCTTAAGGTCCTAGTCAATTGCATAAATAAATATGCAAAGGAGATCTTCTGTGAAAAATAAAATATTTCTACTGCATACTCATGTTATCTATACCACTCACAAGGTCCCCAATGTGTAGCACTTATATATTTATATGAGCTGTATATACCAACCATGAGGTCCCCACTGTGTATAACTTATATATTTATATGCAATCTGTGACAGACATACAAATATATGTGTGTGTATATCGTGAGAGAGATATTATGTGTGTGTATGTATCTGTATCTATTTAAATTTCCATGAAATTGTATCCTCATTCATTCAGGTCCCTTTGGAAATGGCATAAACAGAATAAAGGAGATATTGCAAACTAGTTTTTCATGTCAACCTGCTTCTCCGGCCACTCTACGTAACACCATCAGACCATGACTTGCATGTGAATCCATTGTGAGATAAAGCTCTCCAGCCCATCACAATGTGTCCCCTGTGTGACAGAACACTGTGCCATATCTCGCCAGGCTCAGAGCAGTGATGTATTCCCCCAATCCTTGTGTTACCCAGCCAGATCCCAGAGCACATCTCTGAACCTGAGTTGCCAACATAGGAACACAACATGCTACCCTCTGGCGCAACAGCTAGCCCTGTACACATTTCCCCATAATTTTTAGCTGATTCTATCAACCAGTGACAATATGTAATCAATAACCCTGGCAAAAATGTGTACTGTGCAATTATTTGTTTAACAGGTCTATTCTTTCAATAGGTATGCACATTATTACATTCCACTTTTCTGGGCATAACTACTTTATTTTTCTTAAAAATGACAGGTTAATTCATTTTACCAGTTATTCATTTCAGATGCCATTTCTATACCTTAAAGGCAAAAATAAGTTTGTACAAAGTAAGGCATTGACTTAACAGATATATGCTACTGTCAAGGTTTTGTTTAAGTTGGCCCTAGTGTAACAACGTAAGACTGAAAATTGTATTAGGCTGTAGTTCAGGTTGAACAAATATCATTGTGCCTGATGTGCTATGCCACTGCCTCTGGCAGTGGGAGTTGTGGTAGATAAGTAAATATTCATGTCTGTGGCAGAATTCAGCCATTTCATTAGCTAATGTATGATGTTATAGCATTAATAAAATTGAATTCTGAGCATGGAAGGGTTTGGGATATAAAATGAGGGGAAGGGAACCAGGTTCTATGGATAAATGGAAATATTAATAAAGGATCACCAAAAACAGTGAATTCTGTGGCACTGCAGAAGTTCTGCAGTAGATTACAAGTTCAGTGCAAAATTCTGAGGCCGCAGAATTCTAGGGGCCTTGAGTATATCTTATTCCTTGGACATCCTAGCTCTGAATCCCCCTCTGCTCTGTGCTTGGTATCTAACCTTCTCTTGCTTAGAATCCAGCTCTAGGCAAGCCTTTATTTGTATAGACTCCTGCCACTTCCTTGTTGCCTGCTGGCATCTTCTGGCCAAATACTCCTATAGGAGTATACTACCTCAATTGGTACCTGTTGGAACTTATCATCAACTAAGCTCCCTTTTACTGCTACAAGTAATCTCTCAGATCTTTGGAGCTCAGATTATCAATCGTCTCTGGACCCAACATCTTGCCTAGCTGGACCCTTCCTTCTGCAGAATTCCTGTTCAGTAGGCCTTCCATTCTGCTTTAACTTTGGCAACAGGACTTGGAACTCTTTCACAGAACCTGGCCCTCCCTCTGGATAGTGCTGATGGTTGCCTTCCTCACCTGGTTCTCCATCCTTATATCCTGCTCTTCTGGCCTCCAAAGCTTATCCTGGATATTTCCTAATTTCTGCACTCCCATCCAGAGGGTCTAACCATGCTTACTACAGTTTTTCACATTGGACGACAAAAAATAAACAAGGGTTTCTCTAAATCCTTAACCTACACACAGGTCTTAGCCCATGCTCACTGTGTTCCTACTTTACCCTAAATCGATGCCTGTTTGCCCTGTGCATTCCACTCCAACTGTTCAGGGCCTAGGAGGTTTCCCTTAGTTCTCCCCTGCAATAGAGCCCAGCACATGCATTCTTCATTGCTCCATAAAAGAGAGCATGGCACCATCTCTACTGGAATCATGCTTGCTGGATCATGTGACATCACCATTCTCCTTCTCAGTTTCTCAGCAGAAAGCCTAGCTGCCTGATCACCATACTCCATCACTTCTTTCAGAACAACTGCTTCTTCCTCATTCTCCAGATTGCCACAGACTATGTCTACTTTTCATAACTCCAAGATGTGATTTCATGAATGACGCCAATTCAAACTGCCTGCTTATGCTGATTTTTTTCTCCTTCCACTCTGCAGTACAGTACTGACTGGATTCATTAATCTCCCTAAGCTACTATATCCATGATGGACTCTCATTCATAAGTATTTATCTCCAGTACCACCAACTTGCTACCGACCATAGGATATGCCTTTTATCTAACACTCAAGTTGGTGAGAAGACAACATAGCAATACTTCTTACATTAGGATTACTCTCCTTTAGTATGCCCAGAGAACAGGTGGGTTAGTAGCCATGGGTCCTCAGAGGCTTCCCTATAATGGGGTTTTCCTCTCCTGCATTCTACTGGTCAGACTCTCTGGAGTTGAAGGAGGTTATCACATAGGTAATTATATTTCTTTTTGGGCCTTCAACCCTACACTTGCCTAGCATCCCTACAAAGATAGGTTATAGAGAAAAGCCCAAAAGACTAAGTTCTAACATCATTATACCTTATCCAGCTCAAACATGTCTAAACATCAACCATACTATATCCATTTCCTACATCCTACAAGTACTGAAGAATGTATAATTTCAGCTGAACATGTCTAAGCACTAAAGGCTGTACTCATTTCCTACATACTATAAGCACTGATCTGCATACCATTCAGTCAAATGTATCTAAGCACAAACTATACCATATTCAGCTCTATGTGCCATAAGCACTGAGCTATGTATCACACATTGAATTAGAAGGCTTGGCCTGAGGTGCAGTGGGTGGGGATGACATAGCTCCTCCCCATCCTCTACATAATTCTTTGGCTGCCACTCCCTCTGCTTAGAGTGAGCAGACTTGCCCTCCATACTCCCCTGCATCCTCCTCTTGTCCAGCACTCTTGTCCCACCCTGCACTGGGTCATCAACAGTATACTTGCCTAGTATCCCTTCAAAGGTGGGATATAGAGAAAAGCCCAAAAGACTAAGCTCTAACATCATTATATCTTATCCAGCTCAAACATGCCTAAGCATCAACCATACTATATCCAGTTCCTACATCCTATAAGTACTGACCTATGTACCATTTCAGCTTAATGTATCTAAGCACTAACTGTTGTACTCAGCTCATACGTACTATAAACACTGACTTGCGTACCATCCAGCCAAACGTATCTAAGCACAAACTACACCCTATTCAACTCTAGGTACCACAAGCACTGGGCTATGTAGGACACATTGAAATAATGTTGGAGAGTTGACAAAGAGTTCTTACAGTAGGAGGACAAATAGATGGGGGAGTGGAGAAGGAGGTGCAGAGAAGAAAAGAAAAGATAGACAATGAGAAAATTGAGGTAAGAGTAGGAAAGAAAAAATTGCTAGGTACAAAATGTGGAGTATGGCATTATGCAGTATACCATTCTAAATACACATCAAGCTAACTGCAAAACATTCCAAACATCTGCACCAAATCCTAATAATTTTAACCTGAAAACAAATTACAAATAATGCTGCAGCTCCTTGGCTGGTTTCAAGGCAGAAGCTGGTGGCTGAAAAACTGCTCTCAAACTAAAACTGCAGCACTGGATCTCCAGAAAACCATTTAAACAGCTAATCATAAAATAAAAAAAATTGTGTAAAAGCAGAAAATGAAATGTATCTCCAGTGTTGGTTTGGAACCAAATACATTCCAGTGCAGGTTTCAGATAGGTAATTTAAATCCAGTGGAGAAACAATGCTCCGGTGCAGTTTAATTACAATCAGAGCTAAAAATCAACTGTATTTGGTGCCGGACCATTTAGATGCAGTAGACAATGTTTTAGTGCGTATAGTATAAAATAATTTGACTCTTGCCTGTACAGTGCAAGCCAAGATACCCCTGAGGAGATCCCCTACTGTGCAGGTGAAACAGCCTCTTGGAGAAATTGATTTTTAAAATGGCTGGAGCCCTAGCTCGAAAAGTGGAGGAAAAAGGTGCCAAATTTAAAATTAGAGACACAGTCTGTGGCTTAGTCCCAAATGGTGTCTTGAAATCCATACATTGCAGGTGGGTCCTTTTGTCGGGTGCAGTAACTGCTCCAGAAGGCTGGTAAAATGCCCTCCTCTAGCCGAGGCTGAGGAGAGAGAGAGAGAGAGAAAGAGGGTTGGAAACTGGTTAAAAAGTGTTGGGTAGTTGACAAAGAATTCTTACACTAGCTGGAGAAATAGATATGAGGAAGTGGAGAAGGAGGTACAGAGAAGCAGGGAAAAGAGAGAAAATGAGAAACTTGGGGTAAGAGCAGGGAGGAAAAAATACAAGGCACAACACATGGAGTAGAGCATTAGGTAGTATACCATTCTAAATACACATCAAGCTAAATGCAAAACATTCCAAAAATCTGCACCAAGTCCTAATAATTTTAACCTGAAAACAAATTTCAAATAATGGTGCAGCTCCTGGTCCATTTTTCAAGGCAGAAGCTGGTGGCTGAAATCTGCTCTCAAACTATAACTGCAGCACTGGATCTCTAGTAAGCCATTTAAGCAGCTACTCATAAAATTAGAAAAAATGGTGGAAAAGAAGAAAATGAAATTTATCTCTTGTGTTGGTTTGGGACCAGATACCATCCTGTGCAGGTTTCAGATAGGTAAATTAAATCCAGCGGAGACACAATGCTCCAGAGCAGTTTAGTTACAATCAGAGCTAATAATGGAATGTATTTGGCAATAGACGGTTTAGATGCAGTAGACAGTGTTTTGGTGGATGTAATACAAAATAATTTGGCTCTTGTCACTACAGTGTGAGCCAAGAGACCCCTGAGGAGATCCACTAATGTGCAGGTAAAACAGCCTCATGGAGAAATTAATTTTTAAAACAGCTGGAGCCCTAGCTCCAAAACTGGATGAAGAGGAACCAAATTTAAAATTAGAGACGCAGTCTATGGCTCAGTCCCAGAGTGTGTCTTGAAATCTGTACCTTGTGGGTGGGTCCTTTCATCGAGAGGGGTAACTGCTCCAGAGGGCAGGTAAAATTCCCTCCTCTAGCAGAGGCTTGCTGTAGGGTCCTTCTGTCAAGCGCTGTAACTCTTCCAGAGGGCAGGTAAAATGTCCATCTCCAACCAAAGCTATAACACCAAGTAGGCAAGCAAAATAATTGCAAATTAAAAAAAATAACATCTAAAATCAAAAGAGCGTGAGGGATGGCTGGTGCAGAGATTGCTGTTTACAGCAGCTGCAGAAGATGTTACAGCTGGTCCCACCATCCATAACTTGTTTCCTCAGTTGCAGGAATTTCCATGTCAGAATTTCCATGGCAACACCACCCACAATCTGCTGTAAATCATGAAGCTGATTGTAAACTGGCCCATCTTTGAGAATACTGTAGCTGCGGGAGAAATTGCAGTTCTGCAAGTGGCAACCTACTTGTACTGAGCTTTTTCCACAGCTGCAGGATTTTCAAGAATTTGTGAATCCTGGCCACTATTTCCTACAAATGTTATGTGGTGGCGGACAAACAGGATTGGCAAGAACAGCAGTCAATTTGTTTTATTGCTGTTGGCTGCTTGCTGACTTTGAAAAATGACAGGAAAATAGAGGCACAGTTTTTTCTTAAAAAGGTTACATTTGTTGTTTTTTTTTTAACCAAGGGATCTAAAAGAATAATACTGATGCACTTCTAATCCTCAAACAGACTAAAATAGGTCTGCAATTCATCAGAGTAAAGCAGAGTAAATCTGAACCTTTTGGGAAAAATCAGTCAGAATCAGATCCTGATCACAACCAACCCGCCCATCTCTAACTGAAAGTACTCCAGTACTAAACCTCCAGTTGTACTTCTTGCAACCAGATTTTGGAGCTGCTTCTGGAATGACCTGTCACCACTATAATCCAACTCATGTACCAGTCACTATAACCATTTCCTGAACATTAACACATTGACCTAGATACACCTGCATTAAATGGAATAGGAGCACCAGTAGACCACCCCCTTATGTCCTAGCTATCTGTGTTATTTCTTTACATGGATCTCCAGTTACACTTAAAGTTCAAATAGTTATTAAAACAAAAGGCTAAAAACTATGGGCCCATCCAGTTACATTGGACTGGTGCTGATCAGGTAGAGTAAGATTTAATGCCAATGTCTTGTTTGCATTGCCCTTGAGCTTTGCCCAGAGGAGGTTAAAAAGCCTTCCATTTCAGTGCTCTGGTACCATGAAGGGGGCAGGGTTGCATGTAAATGACAGACTGTGCCATACAGATGCCCAGTAGTGACAGTACATTAGGTGCAGCACTTTTGCTCACCCATTGCCTATAAAAGTTTCTATTGAGTGGTGGTGGTGAGGGAGAGCTGTGACCACTGCACAGCAATGAGGAAGACAGACTGTCATGGAATGATTAAGTAAACATATGAGCAAGCCAGTACAGTGGTGTGGAAGGCTGAGATATTGTGCCTTACCTCCTATCACACTGGCAACCCATGTTCGGTGACAAATACATTTACAGGGGGTCAACTGGGGAGGGACAGGATTGAGCATCCAGAGTACAGCTCTCCACTTCCAGGGAGGGTGACTTGGTGGTCCTGCTGAATGACTGCCCCCAGGTGGAATCCTGAGGCTGAATGGCCAGGAAGACACCAAGGATGGGAAGGTGCTGTGAGACTTTGCAGTGTGTGAGTGCCTCAATCAGCATGCTGATGTGTGAGCCCCAGCACTGGGGGGGGAGGGGAGGGAAAGAAAACTGAAAAACAGGAATGCTGGAAGGCTACATGAAACCTGAACTGTGCTCTCGACCCTCAGCTCAACCCCCGGCAACTAGACTGTGTGCACCGGGGGGAGGGTGACCCTCTTCTCCCTGGCCCAACCATGGGGGGAATCCATGGAGGACTCACTGGGCAGGGGGTCAGAAAAGGGCAACATGGTCCTGGGTAGGTTGTGAGCCCACTCAAAGAGTGTGCCGGAGCTAGCCTGCCAGCCACCTCGGGGGAGAAGAAATAGAAGGGGAGGGAAGAAAACAATGGAAAAAGTAAACATATTTTCATTTTTTATTTAGTACATTTCAAAAGGAAAATGGACTGGATCAAAGATTCATGTTCAGCCATGCCTGGAGATGAGTGAGTACAGGTGGTGAACAATGCAGAGAGGTCACAAACGAGCAATGATGCATCACTAGTGTCAGTGTAGTACAATATTTACAAATTTCCATGCATGATATAGATGAGCAATACCAAGATAGGTCATGAACAGGCAGCGAGCCATTACTAGCATCACTATATTACAATGTATACAAATTTCCGTGCATGTGATAAGCGCATTATTGGATTTTGTGGCAGTAGAATTAGGGTACATTAAACAGTTACAAAAGGGCAGGGTCTTCATAAGCTCACTCAGAGTTTTCTTAAAAATAATAGGTTTTGTGTGAAAGTCTAACCCCTTTTCAATAAATTTATTTGCTAGTTTTGGGGCAAAGTTTGAAAGGGAACACTCAGCTGTCTTTAGTTTGCACCTTGTTTAACTGCATTGTTTTGTTTTTCTTACCGATTTGGCAATATGCACTTCCGTAAATTTTTTACTGAGTTCCCTAGGCACTTCAGTTCTGGCAATTCTGTAAATGAAGGCTGAATGGAGTTAGAATTCAAAGTTTCAGATGGAGACTGTCAAAACTTCCATATAAGACGCAGTGGTGTTCCTTTGTCTGTGGCAAAACTAATGACATTGTTAAAAGTAATCTCGTATTTCCTAATGTGCATTTCTAGCAAGTTATATAGGAGTAAAGAATTGTTTTCTAAAGCCAGTAGTAGAACTTGCTTTGCAATGGTTTTCTTAGCATTGCTTGCTAGGCTGTATTTGTTTCTGTACAGGAACCCAAGTTTGTTATTTATCTTCTTTGTGACTTTTACTACATGGTCACTGTAGGACAAGGTTTGATCTAATGTTATTCCCAGGTAACTGAACCTTGCTACTTCCTCCAGCTTGTAACCATTGAATTCATTAATTCTTAGGTTGTCTCCTATTTCTTCTACTTTTTGTCATGTCCCTGAGTCATTTCTTTGGTTGGTTTTCTTCTCATTCAATAGCAGTTTATTATCAAAAAACCTGTTTGTAAAGTATTTTATAAGGGCTGGAGTTTCTCCTGCAGGTCAACTGCTGTTCTACCTGTAGAATAAAGTTCCATGCTATCAGTGTACATTATTACCAATGCTTTGTCACATCTCAGGTAGTTAATTTATAAATATGGAGAACATGAGCTTATGGGAATGAGGTTGGTGAGTAGGTCCATGTAAATTACAAAAAACTCTACAATTTGAGGAGCATGACACAAACTGTGTCAATTTGTGCTACATAATTCACCTCAACTGTATGAATATTACTATGTGAATTAATGCAATTCATTACTTTGAGTTGAATTTCTGATGCACTTTACATGAAAATTTCAATGCAAAATGTGAATGGCATCAATTTGTGTAGTAAAGTTCATGCAGTTGTGGTGAATTGCATAGTGCTCACTACACAAATAGGTCACATTGTGTGTAGTGTGCAAATTCACAACAGTTCAGAAGCAAATTTTAAACTCGCAACACACCTACTGGTGAGGGATTTCTGGTGGATTAGCTAGGATCATGAAGGACCTGGGTATAAGGTAATGAGTCCACTGGACCATCATAGGGATGCTGAGGACAGGTGGATATATTTTTCAATGGGTCCACAAGTAGATTGAAGGTATGGATTGGGTAAGGGGACTTTTTTTTGTGGTGGATATGCTCATGCATGTCTCAACTTGGCACTGTGCAATGCGCATTTGCTGGTATGGTGTGGTATTACCATGCACAAACCTGATTTGTGCACTGTAACAGCTGGAATAACTAATTTGCATTCCAAGATTTATGCTATGTGGTTTCTCCTGTCACAAATCTAATGTTCTCACTATAGCAATTTCATAGATCTGTACAATTGGGGTACCCCTTTGTACACTGTATTGCAGGCCATGTAATTGCAACTGAGAACTGGGCTCCCCGATACTGTACTCATAATAATTCTATTTAACTGTAGTGGGGTTTTTTTTAGTTTTTTTTTTTCACTTTTTCTGTGTTAAACTGCTAAATATTTTAGAAAATGAAACACATTTCACTATGCATTTCAAAAGAGAGAATATTTCTAGAATCTAGAATACTGCATTCATTGCAGATTATGTCACATATTATTGGACCAGTAAACTAACTGCACATACTGTAGATGTTACACTGCAGAAGCCTTCAGGGCCACATTGATTCTTTATTGTGTTTTTGTCTGACTGGGCAGATGAAGCAGGTTTTATGTCAATTATTAATTTAAAAAAAATTGAGCATAGGAATGGATATGAAGATATTTGACACCTAGAAACTGTAGATGTGCCGCAGTTAAATATAGACATGTGAAAAGAAAGATATTGTGAAAGGTACATGTTAAAAATTTAGGGAAGATAGCACATGGTATTGCTAAGTGATTATATAAAACTAGCATCTTTACAACACACAGTATGTTCTGGCTGCAGTTAAATAGCTTAGAGATCCTCATAGTGTGTCTTGAACCATGTGATTCTGTTCAGACTGTGTTGCTTTAAATCAAGTTGATTAATGAACGTATGCTCTGATGTCCATTGTGTGTCTGTGTGTGTGTGTGTGTGTGTGTGTGTGTGTGTGTGTGTGTGTGTGTAGCTCTGAAATAGCCTTTAAGTACCAGTAATGATTAGTCCAGAAGAGAGAAATTAGGATGGGTAAAGTGGTGCACCACTGGTGTGCTAGTTACTGCATCTTTTTTGACATAATGTGCCAGTGGGTATTCATCCTAGTTTGAAAGGGTTGATTGGTTTCTCTTATATATCATCCTTCCAGGTGCTGTTTGCACTGTATGAGATAAACCCTAAAGTTTTATTTATTTAAAATTTGGTAAACGGTATAGGCACACTGAGCCTGAACTCATTTTCAGGTGTGACACAGGAAAAGGGACACAGCAGGGACTTATATAGCAATAACACATTTTTATTGCTTGATTGATTGATTTTCTTTTGCCAGGAAAGTGGACTAGATCAAAGGTTCATTTTCAACCATAGCTGGGGAGATTAGGTTTACAGTAGGTATAGATAATACATGATTAATCAACTTACATCACATACAAGATAAAAAATATCATATTATACAAAATATACATGATTTCATAAGTGTATGACATAAGTACTAAGCACAGAAAATCTCAGTGCTTTAGAAATGTATCAAGTAACTATGAAACAATTGCAAACTGTCATCCCTTCTGGATGTTCCAGCAATTTCTTATGGAAGATGCTGGTTTTAAAAGATTTAATTCCATTCCCATTTCATATGCATTGTTTATGAGTACAGGACCGAAGTAGGAAAATGAATGTCCTGACATTTTTAAAATCTAGTTACAACAACATGTGCATGCATGTGAATAGCAAAAGCAAGGTAAAAGTTGTAATTTCAGGAAAAAGAACAGAAAACAATGCAGAAAATGTGCAAAGTACATACTGTAGGTTATAGGGTTAGCAAGGTTGTGAGCAGTCTCTGTATGACAAGATATTTGCAACAGAAACATGGTGGCATACAAATTCAAATTACAGTGCACCCAGAATATTGGGCTATATAGTGGGGAAACTGGAAAAGCTGCTAATATGGCAGTGAGGTGAAGAGGGTATGGGCAGTTCTAATGCAAAGAGAAGGGGATGATGGCTAGCTGCATGTGTATGCTTTTGAGAAGTGTGCTATTAAAAGTGGTTTCAAAGAGTGCAGTAAGGATGGGAGCTGGATCAGGAAAGGAAGGTTATTCCACTGTGTTCGAAGACAGAAAGGACTAATTGCAGTAGCCTGCTATAGATTTGCAATGAGGGCTCTGCAGATATATGATCCACTTGTGTGACTATGTAGGGAAATTTTTTGCATTGTAAGTTGTTAAAGTAACATGGAACTGTTTAAATGTGCAATCATTTTCAGTCCTAATGAAAAATATTTCATCTGTGTCACAAAGGTACTGTATAGTAATGGTTTACAGCACTGGTATTTTCCTCCAAGTTGGCCATGCAAAGTTGTGCATATTGTAGTGCCATTTTTTGTACCCATAGTGGTACTCATGATCTGTGCAAAATGTTTGTTATTAAAAGGGGAGTTTGGGTCAGAATAAATCTTCATTTTGCAACTTTGAAATGAAAGCATTGGTTATGAATTGAATGCTTTGTCCTCAGTCCGGGTGTCATAGCTGCTGCACCGTATATGCTGCACAGAATCTTTCTGTAACTGGTGGTCTGACGGCCATTAATTTTTGCTGTTTGGCATTTGGTGTTCTATGGAGTATGGCCTGAATGCTGCAAGGAGATGAAAACGCACCATAATGGTGTATTTTTTGGTATTTAGCCGCATTTAAACAGTCGCCAGGCTATGAGTTTTTGATGATTTTCTGGGGGTATATTGTGTATGTGAACAAAATAAATACTTTAATTATAAAGGTGCTTCACATCTATGAGTTTAAATATATATGGTTGTGCAGCATGTTTGGCATCTCTTTAAAGTGCTTGGGAGAATAATGTGAGATGAGAAGTGGACTTCAGGTCCTGAGGATCTGTACAAAGAACCTGGTCAGCCTTCATAGGAAAGACCGCTGGAGTATGCTGAAGGACGAGGAATTAGATGCACATCTTGCCTATGAGTGTTTTTAAAGCCTTTAACAAGTATGCTATGGTTGCATGGTAGAGCTAAGAGTTTATAATTTATTATTTAAAGGTCTGTGTTTATTGCGCTTAGGGGAGCGCTATCTTTGTTTTTTCCAACAGTGTTTTCCACAATTATGGAGTTAGATTGGACAGAGGAGGAACTGTGTATGGCCTGAGACCAAACGCTGGAGCCTTGGAGAACAGAGGGATATTTTAGTGCCTGGTTTATAAGATAAAAAGCATAGGGGGTAAAACTTTGTGTGCGATCCATTTTCTGGTAAGAGACACTTTTTTAGTGACTATCAGAAAAGCAGTATATGAGGTTGATGGGGAAGCCCCCCCCCCCCCAAGGTATGCATTTTGCTCTCCATTGCCATAGACAAACTTTGGGTGAGTCTTCCCAAAGGGGCATCTTTGCTGTTTCTCTATTAGAATTGAACTAGTAGTAAATACTGTGAGAATTTGCATGAGAATTTATACGGACTCCAGGTGATGGAGCTGCTTGTGATGGTGCTTGGCACCTCCTGTTAAAATTAATTTTTTGAATAACAACAAAAGCTCCCTTATGTGACTCATATAAATGAGACCTTTTGTGGGGAATCATTTATTTATTTTTCAAAGCAGGTCATATATTTTGACTTTGACAGCAGATAAGGACCACTTAGCCCACTCAGTCTGCCCATTTCCCTACCGACTGGATAAGCTTCAGATTCTAGTTAACCAACAGCCTACTTCCTGCAAACCCCCACTATAATTGCCTTATGTCTGTCCCATGCATGTTTGAATTCCCCCACTGTTTTAAACCCCATGACCCCCTCAGGAAGGCAGTTCCATGTATCCACCACTCTCTCTGTGAAAAAAAAATTCCTCACATTACCCCTGAGCCATCCCCCCTCTATCTTTAAATTGTGCCCCCTTGTTCTTACACATCTCTTTTTCTGAAGGATGCTACCCTCCTGGACTTTGTTGATTCCCTTGAGGTACTTGAAAGCTTCTATCATGTCCCCCTGTCCCTCCTTTCATCAAGAGTATGCATATTAAGCTCTCTCAGTCTCTCTTGATATGGTTCCTGCTGCAGACCCTGCACTATTTTAGTTGCCCTCCTCTGGACTGCTTCCATCCTGTCTATGTCCTTGCACAGATGAGGTCTCCAAAACTGCACACAGTACTCCAGATGGGGTCTCACCAATTGTCTGTACAGAGGGATAACCACTTCCCTTTTTCTACTTGTGATGCCCCTTCCTACAGATCCCAGTATAGGTGCTATTGTGCTGTGTGCTTTGTCTTAATCTAGAATTTGTGTTTTATTTTACTTTTAATGGACTCCTGAAAGTAAGTGGAGCATTTTTCTTAGCACCAGTTTACAGATTTCTGAGTTAATAGAGCCAGGACTGTCGGCTCTAAGCAGATAGATATTCAGATGGATACTCTGGTGTAAAGAAGGTTGTGTCTTAAAAAGTCTATGTAGATAACACTGGTTCTTTTCTAAGCTCAAAGTATATTAAGAAGTAGGAGTCGATGTGACTATTTGGCACAGCAGTTCATGCTGGCCAAAAACAATGAAATGAGGGGGCGAGTAAGATATCCTTTATTCGAAGGCAATCTATTTAAATCAATGGCTGGAGCTGTGGTGAGCCCTTTAGCATAAATGGCCACTAAAGGAGATTGTCTTTAAAAACAAAACATTGCCACTTTGGATATTTTACATGATGGATGGACTTCCTATTGTTAAAAGTCTATACAATGTTTAGTTTTAATTTTATGGTAATTTTTACTAGGGGGCCTTACATATGTTGTGTCTACGTTAGTCTACATGCTTTGTATGCCTGGCATATAGTTTATAGCTTATGAGTATGAGACACCAAATGAAAATTCATATATTTGTAACCCCCCTGTTACCCGGGGTTACTAGAATCCCAGTAAGACCTAGTGGTAGGCAGGGAAGGCAGCTTGTGAAACTCCAGTTAAATGGATTTCACACTGTCTCACTCTGTTCTCAGTCTCACCTGAGACTGAGGGATGACATCACCATAGAACTATCACAGCTGCATGAGCCGCATTGGAATCTGCAGTTGGGAGTTAGGTTAGAATGTTGGGAGTTTTTGCACAGTGAGTAGCAGTTGTGTGTGAACAGTCTTGAAGAGAGGAGCACAGCAGTCTGTGCACAGGCTCTGGAGCCTAAAGCTGTGATATAGAGCTACTTTTAGGGAGAGGACTGTGTTTCCATCAAAAGAGGAACACAGCTGTTTGTGAAGTGGTGGAGACCGCTGTTACTGGTCTCTGTGCCCCATCCCTGATGGGATGGGGGTAAAAGGTTTGCCTGTCATTCCAGGGGCAACTTCCTGGTTCCAGCTAGGGAAGAAGCTGCCTTATTTTTCTAAGATGTGTTGTGGCACCAGAAGCTGTCAAGATTCGCCTGTGGGGCACCTGCAACCAAAGGGTGAGTTCTGCTCTTACATGGGGCCTATGTTTCACCTAAACTGTTTTAAAGTGGGGATTGGACTTCTTAATCAGTGGTAGGCCTAGAGGAATAGGCTAAGCCAAAGTAAAAGTTTGTTCATGTCCAGCACAAGGGGAAAGCCAAGACATGTAGATGAAATGTGCAATTCATTTAGCCTTTAATCTACATTGCCAAGCTTTTCAAAAAGAGTTGTTTAATGTCCAGATAAATGGCCGAGTATGGATTGTGGAAGCTAGTGGTGGGAGACCCCCCATAATTAGTAACCAGGTTCATCTCTACGGATTTGCTCTGTGGCCCTTTTACTTTGCCTCAGGCACTTGGCCAGTGCTGAGGAAAGTACCCAGATGAGGGATTGAAAGGAAATTTCCCTTATGGAGTCG
Source organism: Neoceratodus forsteri (assembly GCA_016271365.2). Classification (NCBI taxonomy): domain Eukaryota; kingdom Metazoa; phylum Chordata; order Ceratodontiformes; family Ceratodontidae; genus Neoceratodus; species Neoceratodus forsteri. The sequence continues at coordinate 1,324,018,433 of CM028132.1, forward strand.
AAGGCTCTAAGATGGTTTAGGGAGCCACTGGAAAATGTGTCCATTGCCATGTGGACAGGGTTTGAGTGGCCAGAAGGGGAGCCAGGCCAGGAAAAACCCAAATAGTGTACAAGTCGGGCTGTGTACCCAAAGCAACATTTAAGTCTGGGCTGTGTACCTGCTGGGTCCAGAGCCTGAGGGCTGAAGAGATGAGGAAGTGTTCTGTTACTCTTATCTGCATTACCAGGAATGTAGCCCTGTGGGAATCCATCTATGTTTTGTTTGTTCAGTTTGGATGTGAATAAAAGCCACACTTTAAAATCTCATCACTGGTATGGACATTACAGTTATTGCTTCTTGTGTTTGGATTTACTTGGGTGCCTCTGTGCAGAGTAGCCAAACCTAAGCCCTTGTGTCGAGTAACCTAGTCCTCCCCGAACCCAGTCCCCCACCTGGTACTGCTGTCAGCTTCAACAGCATACCACCTGTCATTTTGCAAAAAGGCAGGGATGAGGGCCTTACAAAATGGAGGCACCACTTTGGATTTTAATTTAGGGAGGGAAGGTGCTCGGGCAAGGGGCTAGCGTTTTGGTTATCTGGCAGTGGGTAGCCCAAAAAAGCTGAAGCAAGTTTAACTAATGTGTTGCTGTGTGCTGTGGTTCATATGCTGCTGTTAAAATGCCAACTGTTTACCAAGGAGCAATAAAGCTGAAGGAGTATGCCCTTGTCCTGCATCAAATATTTACAGCGTTTTTGCCAGTTTTTTAAAAACTGTGTGTGATAAAGAAAAGTGTGGAAGACTAGGGGTAGCAACAGGAAAATTGTGCCCTGGACGTTGGAAATGCTTTCTAAAGAACTACTGTGATAAAGAAAAGTGTGAAAGACTAGGGGTAGCAACAGAAAAATTGTGCCCTGGACACTGGAAATGCTTTCTAAAGAACTGCTGTGATAAAGAAAAGTGTGGAAGACTAGGGGTAGCAACAGGAAAATTGTGCCCTGGACGTTGGAAATGCTTTCTAAAGAACTACTGTGATAAAGAAAAGTGTGAAAGACTAGGGGTAGCAACAGAAAAATTGTGCCCTGGACACTGGAAATGCTTTCTAAAGAACTGCTGTGATAAAGAAAAGTGTGGAAGACTATGGGTAGCAACAGGAAAATTGTGCCCTGGATGTTGGAAGTGCTTTTTAGTAAACTGAGAGACTTGCTGTGTTACTGGCCATGCTAAATGGTTAAAATGGGCTCCCGCCATGGAGTCAGTTTGAAGAAAAAAAAAAGTGTTTTGCATTTTAAATTTGCCTGCTCAATGATCGCCGTGAAGAGAAGAGCACTCGCGAGGGAAAGAGGCTCATTTGCATGGCATCGTGTGATTGGAGATGCTGCGATCAATCCTGCCCCCCAGCCAGCTCTACAGTGACTGCCCAGCATTTAAGAGGGAGTGTGAGTGGAGTGCGTATACTGGCTTAGTGGAGGAGCATAGCGATGATTAAAAAGCACTGTAAAAGTATTAAAAATAGACTTTTCTGTTCAAAATCAGGCTCAACCCGCATCTCGACCGACTGGATTGTGAGTGTGGTGATCGGAGAGATGATTGGCAGGACTGCCCACCCGCTTCCTTTCTGAGGCCTCCAAGACTGGCTGCAGGCCGTTTTTCCATTGCAGAAAACAGCTACTCATAACAGTGAGTACCAACAGTTCAGTGATTTTCTGCCAAAAGCCAGCTGAATATGTGTGCAGCAGTGTAGTCGCTATGCAAATAAAGACTGAGTCAAGTTTTACCAGCAAAAGCAAGTCTGTTAAGCCATTGACTGTGAGCATAGTTATGGGTTCAGCGTCAGTTTAAAGTTCCAAAGCCAGTAGAGAGACTGTGAGTTGTAACAAAATGTGCAGCACTAGTTACAGGCAATCCTGTGTTTGAAATCCTGAGGCTTTAAGGGACTGTGAGCTAAAGAAATGTTTTCAGCAAGTGAAAAGTCTATGGCAAATCATGTAAATGTGCTAGGAAAAGAACAGTGCAAGTTTGTGCAATTTTGAGCAAAGTAATCAGTAGTGTGTGTAAATCGGATGTGCAGTGGCTTGACCCAATTTCTGAATGTTGATGCGCAGGAGTGCTGCCGCCGCCATTACAGGGTGGGGTAGTAATGTAAATACAGCAGCAGAGGAGCCATTTTTAAAGTAAAAGAAAGTGTTCAGTGAAGTGGGACTTTCAGTAACAGTGAACATTTGTTTGTTTTTCCCTGCAGTCATGGCCTCAGGACCAGCCCACTACCTGAATTATGCCTGGGCTATGGTAGCAGCAGAAGTAAATAAGTTAAGGGACATTGAGATGAGTTACTGTGGAGGACAACTGCCTTCTCATGTGGTGATTCCAGGATACCCAGTGCAAGTGTGTTTAATATGCTTTAATGCTGGAAGGGACGTCTCCATGGTACCTCACTGTTTGGGGTGCTTAGAGAAATACGGCTTGTATAAAGTGCCCAAGATTCGTTTGGCTCCCACATGGACAAAAGTTCAGGAATTTGTAGTTGGCAGCACACAGCACCAGGCAGAGCCTGTTTAACAAGGCCCCTCGGGGGAGCGTGGCACAAAGCTGGAGGGTGCAGATTTGCAGACAGAACCAAATGCTGATGTTTCGGATGCTGGATCGCAGAGAGATAATTCAGACAGAGCATCAGTAGACCCGTGGAGGGGGGGCCTAGCCCAAGTCTCATAGGAGAAGATGAGATGAGGGAGGCCTTTGAATGAGAGGTATCGACCTCCACACCCAGTGAAGAGTGGATAGTCTCGGGAGTGAGGACGACTGCTCACTCCTGGCACAGATTCTCAGTGAGGAGGAAGAAGAGGGGGAACCTATGTGGCCTTGTGAAAAAAGAATGGGTACACAGCCTCAAGCTCTTGCCTCAGAAGAATGCATGGAAGAGAGTGGTGATGCCACTGCCCTGGCTGTGCAAGAAGAAGAAGTCAGGGATGAATTTGTCATCTTGTTGAGAATGCATAGCTGGCAGAACCAGGACTGGCCACCCCCAAGCCAGGTTGACTAAAGCTAGTAAAGAAGAGAGAGACTGTTCGTAGGAAGGTGAATGAAATCTATGAGATGTCCTTTCCTACCTTTCCTCAGAGAGTCTGGGAGGAGATTGAGAACAACAGAAAATCCTGGATCTGGGCCGAAGCAATGAAATGTGTGCATCCTGGTGCAAACAAGCATGTCAGGAACAGAATGTTTCATGAAAAATACACCCAGTGGAAAAGAGGCAGGACACTGTTTATGGACACTTTTCGAATAGTGGATGGAGAGGGATGTGAAACCTTTCACAGTGTGAATTATGTGCACCCTGACGGGGTAATAATTCAAGCTCCTGACCCCATGTACTATTGGCCTCAATGCAAAGACCTCCCTGCAAATGTGCCTGTGCCTACCAGATGGAAAGCAGAGCAGTAGTAGTCAATGCTGCCACTCAAGCCATTGCAGTGCCTCTGTTATTCCACCAGTATGGACATCCAGGACTCAGGTGCCCCACATTCATCAGTTCTACAGTGTACTGACTTTTCAGAATCCATCGACTGGCCCACCAGATGACTTCAGATCCAGAGAAGACACCAGCCCAGCTGTATCCTGATCCATCGCCTGGTAATTGGATGATATCAGACCTGCTGTTTTTCTTTTTTGTTCCTGTTCCAAGTTTCCATCTCTAGAGATGACATCAACCCAGCAATTTCTAGATGTGCCCTCCTGTAGTTCCCAGAAGATGTCCACCCAGCTGTATCGGAAGAATGCTGCCAGGGAGAGTCTTCGGCCGAGGAGCAGGTCGGTGTGTGTTATTCTTTCTACAAGGGGCTGGTAAGTCCAAACTTTTCTATCCTTATGACATTGCAGTACACACTCTACACTAGCAGACTCCAGAATGTGTGAACTGTACTCAAAGACTCTCCCCTTCGGGACTTTGGCCTGCTAGAACTGTGCTTCACCGGGCTGCGGCCCAGGAGAGACTGTTTAATGGACTAGCCTTCGGGCACTGTGGTCACTAAATGGGATTTTTATGGCAGTCCATCCCCCAAATGTGTATTGTAAATAATTGTCATTGTTTTTCTACTGTTTTCTAGTGTATTTACTATTTTTACACCTTTTCTAAAAAAAAATATATATTTTCGGGATTCTCCAGTGTTCTGATGGTAGGGGCTTAGATAGACTGTGTATGCAGATTAGAAGTGTGTGTTGTCTTTCTTTTTTCTTGCAGGTGTTCCTGAAGAAGATAGAAGAGAAGACAACAAGAGGAGGAGGGGCTCATTGGAGTTCCTAAATAGTACTTTAGTGTGTAGTATTTAAAGTACCATTGTTATTGTTGTTGTAACTATAGTAACCCTTTCCTTCCACAGGTGTAGTTGTGGGGGTATGAGGGAGTAAAGTAATAGATGGTATTAGTTTCCTGGTGTGTGGTTGCAGGGTGCCCAAGGTCGGGGAGGTCCCCGGTTAGTTTTTATTTTGGGGTATTAAGTTAGAGGCAGACATATTTTCTCTAGAGGACTGGGGGGATAGACAGGCTGTGGTCCTGAATGGCCATAGGGACTGCAGTGCTGAGCTATTAGGGCTATGCTCTGGACAGTTCTACCACAGCCACTAGGCACCCATAGTTAGTGGGTAGAGTAGAGGCTGATATGTCAGCCAAAGGCCTCTAGGGCCTTAGTATTGCCTGCCTGTGCTAGCACATGGTAGGACGGGGCCTGATCACCCCCCTACACAGGTAGCACATAGGGTGGGATGGCCTAAGCCAGGTAAATAATGACTGCAGACAGTCATTTTCCTGGCCCAAAGTAAGTGTAACCCCCCTGTTACCCGGGGTTACTAGAATCCCAGTGAGACCTAGTGGTAGGCAGGGAAGGCAGCTTGTGAAACTCCAGTTAAATGGATTTCACACTGTCTCACTCTGTTCTCAGTCACAGCTGAGACTGAGGGATGACATCACCATAGAACTATCACAGCTGCATGAGCCACATTGGAATCTGCAGTTGGGAGTTAGGTTAGAATGTTGGGAGTTTTTGAACAGTGAGCAGCAGTTGTGTGTGAACAGTCTTGAAGAGAGGAGCACAGCAGCCTGTGCACAGGCTCTTGGAGCCTAAAGCTCTGATATAGAGCTACTTTTAGGGAGAGGTGTGTGTTTCCACCAAAAGAGGAACACAGTAAGCTGTTCATGAAGTGGTGGAGACCGCTGTTACTGGTCTTAAAAGGTTTGCCTGTCATTCCAGGGGCAACCTCCTGGTTCCAGCTAGGGAAGAAGCTGCCTTATTTTTCTAAGATGTGTTGTGGCATCAGAAGCTGTCAAAATTCGCCTGTGGGGCACCTGCAACCAAAGGGTGAGTTCTGCTCTTACATGGGGCCTATGTTTCAACTGAACTGTTTTAAAGTGGGGATTGGACTGCGTAATCAGTGGGAGGCCTAGAGGAATAGGCTAAGCCAAACTAAAAGTATGTTCAAGTCTAGCACAAGGGCCAAGCCAAGACATGTAGAGGAAATGTGCTATGCATTTACCCTTTAATCTACATTGCCAAGCTTTTCAAAAAGAGTTGCTTAATGTCTAGAGAAATGGCCGGGTATGGACTGTGGAAGCTAGTGATAGAAGACTCCCCATCATTAATAACCAGGTTCACCTCTACGGATTTGCTCTGTGGCCCTTTTACTTTGCCTCAGGCACTTGGCCAGTGCTGAGGGAAGTACCCAGACAAGGGACTGAAAGGAAATTTCCCTTATGGAGTCAAAGACTCTAAGGTGGTTAAGGGAGCCACCGGAAAATGTGTCCATTGCCATGTGAACAGGGTTTGAGTGGCCAGAAGGGGAGCCAGGCCAGGAAAAACCCAAATAGTGTACAAGTCGGGCTGTGTACCCAAAAGCAGCGTGCAAGTCCAGGCTGTGTGCCTGGTGGGTCCAGAGCCTGAGGGCTGAAGAGATGAAGAAGTGTTCTGTTACTCTTATCTGCATTACCAGGAATGTAGCCCAGTGGGGGTCCATCTATGCTTTGCTTGTTCAGTTTGGATGTGAATAAAAGCCACACTTTAGAATCCCATCCCTGGTATGGAATTACAGTTATTGCTTCCTGTGTTCGGATTTACTTGGGTGCCCCTGTGCAGAGTAGCCAAACCTAAGCCCTTGTGTCGAGTAACCTAGTCCTCCACGAACTCAGTCCCCCACCTGGTACTGCTGTTAGCTTCAACAGCATACCACCTGTCATTTTGCAAAAAGGCAGGGGTGAGGGCCTTACATATTATTGTAAACTTACTGCTGAGCTGAACTTGAACCATTGAAGTCTAATTGAGTAATTGACCTAATTGGATGTATAGAATTATACTGATTTTAGTTAAATCAGCTTGAAATATTTTTGACTGTTCAATGGTGTTCTTAATATTTTAACTACTTTGTAAGTTTTTTAGTTGTTTTGGAATATACTTAAAATATTACGTTTCTTCTAATTGCATGGCACAGTTTTGTCAAGATAAAATGCCCTAATCAGAGATCCTACCTACAGCATTCCAACCAGGTCTACATTAGGAGTAGCTAGCAGGAGTGACTGGATTAAGGTCAGTTCCAGGGAGGCATGAAGCAGCATGAGCCACATGGTGCCCCTATGGATGAGCTATATTGCCAACATGTCCAATAGGCCGTTAGGTAGGTGTAATTGTGACATGATGGGTATGGCGGGACTGAGACTGTAACACGTAGCCTTAATTAGTGCCTTAATAGTGACTGATAGGAGTGACCGGATGGGGGGTCATTGGGCCATGGAGCAGCATGCGCTGCATGGTGTCCCAAATAATTGTCCTCCAAGGCCGGTGTGTCCTGTTGGTAATAAGTAGGCACAACCGGAGCATGATGTCAAACAGACAGGACCTTTCCATACCATGTAGTCACATTAAAGGCCTCAGGTATGGCCATTCAGAGTAGCAGGCTATGTAGAGGTCCAAGGGGTATGGAGCAGTATGCACTGCTTGATAATTCTGAAGGATTTGCCTTTTGTGCAAGTGTACCGAGCTGGTTTCCAGGTGGTCATTGATGATTTGCTATATTATTTGGCAGGATGAGCTGTGTGGGTCAGAGTAATCTGACTTAGTGTGATTTGTTATTATATCTTGTCCCGTTCTAGAATGATAAACTGATTTAATATCTGTACAGCTGCAGAATGATCAGATAAGTTCAGAAAAGTTCTTAGAACAGATCTTTGGAGGAAAGGAAATGAATAATGGGACCTAATATATATGCTGGTTTGGAACTAGAAAATTGATTTAGAAACAAATTGTTCTGATTTGTAAGGTATATCCATTCAGCACAACTAAAATGAGTTATTAATGATTTTTATATTATGTATTCTTATGGAAAGTTTGTATGTGTTGTGAGTTTTGTAATATATTGTAATGGCTTTTTAGCTGAACAATACATTTGTTCTACTACTAACTGAACTGATAGTAGGGCCTATGGACCCAAAATGTAAGTAATAAGCCACAACAGGGTGTGCATTATGGAATTTTAATGCACAACCCAGGGGTGAAGTATGACAGGAGGCCAAAGGTTGAGTGCCCTTTCTCCCTTGGCAAGTGCATTAAAATCCTATAATGCACACAACGAGGGGATTATCACATTTATAAAATGGCTCTAAGTAGCTTTTTTTGGGGGAAAATTAGATTAAATGCACAGCCATGTGATATCTCTGGACCAATGAAATTTCTAGATTTTTTATTGCCATTTTAAAAATTAAAATGTTTTCAGTCCTATTCTAATACTACAGCTGTCTGTTTTTATTATAAATATATATATATATATATATATATATATATATATATAGATGGATAGATAGATAGATATAATGTTATTCCTATATATAATTGTTTTGAAATTAGTTTCCTTTGTATATAGCTCTTTCATGCACTTACCATGGTTTCACATTTGTTTTCTGTTAATCACTGTTTTTTAGGGATTGGTTCTTTAGGAACTGCCACTTTAAGAGACACACTATTTCAGACTGTTTAAGCTCCAAATACCTAGCCATTGAAAAAGCATTTTTACAAAAAATGTTTTGGGATTCTGTGTGTCTGGGTGAACTCTGATATCTGTGTGTTTGTTACTGTTGAGTTTCTGTAAATAATTGGTTGCCTTTTACCCTGGGTGGTCAGTGTTGTTCTCTTGTTTCAGTTTACACTTACTTTACATGAAGCACCTCCACCTGTAGATGCAAGCTGTCAGCTACATGTTTACCATAATAATGTTTCCATATTGTGGTGCCATTTATGTGCCCATAGTCATGCCTGTGTCTTTTGAAACAATATTGATTACTGAATAAGAAGTTTTGAATCAGAAGAAATTATATTAGGTTTATAAAATATAATATTAACATACTATAGCTATCTTCGAAATGAAAAGAAAACTCCACCAACTAGAAAAATGAAAATGCAAAAACAAAATAACTCCTACAGTAAAATAATAAAAAAAAAACTATCAACTTAGAACAGCCCATCATCTCTCAATGCCATATACGGCTAACTTACAGAAAGATTTGCTCAATCACCAGTCTTGCAAATCACTATTATGTCTTTACTACATGTATACCATTTTTCTCATTTAGACTGAAGGTGAACATACTCTTAAAGCAGCAGTATTTGTTAGTTGGCAAAACTTTCCATCATATAATTTTTTTCAGCAAAATGTATTTTTAACATTCTTAAAATCAACCTTATCGCATTTTTTAATTTTCTCTGATACTTTAAAACACCTTTCATAGCTAACTTTGTAACTAATGTCTAATGTTATTAAAGATGGCTGTCCTGTGCAATTTTTAAAAATCTTTTTTTTGTTGAGGTTACCTGTTAAATTTGCATACTAGATTCTTACTGCAGATGTATTAGGATAGTGTTACCACATGTTTTTTTTATGTTAAACAGCATAGCACTGTCCCAAGATATTTATTTTTTTAATGCTAGAATTTTAAAAAATCTCAGAATTCAGTATCTTAATCCAGAAGTGAAAGAAAGCAAAACAAAAAATTCAGAATATTAATGTTTTTGTAATACAATCATTATTGCTGGAAAAAAAGAAATACATGGTGACTAACAAATACTGTTGCTTTAAACAGTTTTACCAGAATTTCATCAACATCCATAAATGCATACATGTGTAGATACAGTAGATATGACAGATAGACAGACAGATAGGCAGATACAGTAGATGGCTAGATGACAGATGGAATAGTTTATTTAATAAACACCCTTCCAATAGGCTCAAGGTGCTATACAAACAGATACTGTAAACCTTATAAATAAGAACAAATAACACAATGAAATACAAATGTCAAAAATGTCAGTATACCATATAAGGCAAAGAGCTTATTTTCAAAATGTTTCTAGACTAATGTTTTCAGAAAAAAAAACAGACTGACCATCTCGGTAGCAGCCTAAACAATAATAACATCAATCTATTCTTAAAGCACTCTTCAAGCTATTGATGGGTGAACTAACTGAAATTCACTTTGTGAATTTATTTGTGAATTCTGTGAAATTCGTAAAGTGGGACTTCGCCAAATTCAAAATGATTTAACTGGCAAAGTTGTCATTTTTTACTCGTTAAGTGGCCACTTTGCCAGAAAAAGGCCCTTTGTGGTAACACTTTCACAATTTAAGTGAAGACAAAGCTCCTAACATCAGCAGAAATTCACAAAGCTTTGCAAAAGGGAATTTTGGCCCCTCTGTTGCAACTTCACTAGCAGAATTTAAATATACAACATCTCTACTTCTGACAGGGTGAAACAAATATTCCAAAAGAATCGGTTTCACAGTCTCAGGGTCTCCACACTAAATGCCCTATCTCCAGCCACTGTTGAATGAGACTTTGAAATTTCCTGTAGCTCTTTTTCAGCCAAACCCAACTCCCAGGATTATAATTTATTGCAATAGGTCTCTTAATGCAAACACACCAAACTAGGGGTTACCCTGAAAGGGAGGTGGCAGTAAAGCCACATTTTAAAGATATACAAAAATACTGTTACAAAGCAACACATTTTGTTTATGAAACAGTATTTGTATATTCTATCCACAGTTCTTTGGATTAGGTGTCTATGCGTATCTTTTTTAAAACAATGCAGGTGACAAGAAAGCCACAGATGCTGCACTACCATGGCACAGTGTGTGTTCTCACACTGTTCACCCCTCTGGGTAAATGCACTGCCCCCTGACATCTCTGGCTCCACAATGATTGGCTCTTTTAAACATTATTTATTTATTTATTTAGCTTTTGTTGACCGGGTAAGTGCACTAGACAAATCCTGCCTATTTTCAGGCACGACCCAGGGGAAGGGGATACAGATGAATACCAACTGACCTTGAACCAGATTAAGCTGTTGGTGGCATTTTTAGTGAATGAGGGAAATTTGGCCAGGACACCGGGGAAATTCCCCTACTCTTTTCGTGGGTGGCGCTGTCCGTCCATTCTAGGAGATGGAGGATACCAGTCAGTTGGTGGAGCTGGAGGAGGAAGGTTGTGAGTACGTAGCTCCGACCTATTCAGAACATGAGAATGTGGTTGTGGATGATATTCGGTCTCAGGAGGCCCCTTTGGGTATGGTTCCTGAGTTGGAGTTGGAGACTTTAGAGCATGATTCTGTTATGGACGAAGAGGCGGAATTAGTTTTGAATGATGAACTGGAATGGAAAAAAAACAGCATCTTTTGAATCGTATTACTTTGGCTGAAAAGGATTTTCATTCATGCCAACAGAAGCTGGAAGTTGAAAGAAGTAAAAGAAAGCGTTCTCCTGTAAGCCCTGTTCAGGATGGAGGGAAGCGCTTTGGTCAGCAGGTTGGAGTTGGTGTTAGTTCAAACCCTGTTTTGGGAAGTGACTCGGTTTCATTCCAAGTGTCTGAACATATGTGTTCTTTGGAAGCTTGGAGCCTGGTGAGGCACTGAAGCGGGCGGGCTGGCTGTGGTCTGGGGAAAGGTGGGTTCCTGATCCCACTATACCAGTACCAGGGGTTTCCAGTTTGTCTTTTTCTGTGCAACATGAGGAGCTTACCTTACCTATTGACAAGCCTAACTCTGAGTCTCTGATTCCTGGTCTTGCGGATGCACAGTCCCAGGGTGAGGCTAGTGAATTTTTGGATACGCAATACGCCACAGGCGAACAGAATGTACAGGGGTCTTATTGCCTTTATAGTCTGGTTTGGCGTCTTCAACATCGGTTCTGCCTACATTGGATTCCTTGTCTGCATCTAGTTCACCGCAGGTGGTGTGTGGTAAGACAATATTTGAGACAGTGGGCTCTCTGAATCCTGGGGACAATGCTTTGAAATCTTTTGTTGGCCTGTAGAGAAAGGCTGTGGAATCTGCCAAGTGCAGATTCTTAGTGAGATTGCGGTATAGGGGGCAGTTACCTGTGGCTCCTGATCGCATTTGGGTGGGTAAAGTTTTGTTAATAGATTCTATGGCTTTTTCTCCTAATGAAGTGTACGCTCTGATTCACCCTCCAGGAGATTTTTATTATGATGTTAGCTTCTGTACTGGACTGTCCTTGGATAAATTCTGGAGACTATATTATGACTTACAAAATTGTGAACATTGGAAAGACTTTCAGGCTATTCCTATTACTAAGCCTACAGTTAAGACAGTTATGATTCTTTTTCGGAATGAGGGTGTTAATATTTCTGACATTCTGTTTTGGCTGGAGAAGAAATGCTATGTGAAGATAAGCCTAGACCCATTTTGGACATGAATGGTTTTTGGACTGGGGGATGGACTATTCAGGTTTGCTTAATTCATGATGCTGAAGGACTACAACACCTGCCTAGTTCTTTCTTTTTGGGAAGGGACAGGGGTATTATTTTTTATGCTGGACAGCCAAAGAGCTGTTTTAAATGTGGTTCTTTATCTCATTTGAATATTACATGTGATCAGGTTCGGTGCTTTCATTGTGGGATGCTGGGCCATTCGATTATAGAATGCATCTCTTCCCCAGTATGCAGTTTATGTAACGAAATGAATCATGTGTTTTCTGACTGTCCGTGGAAACATTCTGATGTTAATGAGACCTCTGATCAGGAACATTTCTTGACACAAGCTGTTGTGGAAAAAAATATATATGTTCTTACACTTTAGTTTAAAATCATACTCAGGACCACTGCATAGTAGAAAGAATGGTTTATTACATATGCATATGAGAGTCTGCTTCCAAAAATCATGCAAGGCTCCCTGAGTTTCATTAGTCAATCACTTTTATACCTTTTTATCAAGGTGTTGCTAATTCCAATGAAATAGTATCTTATTCCAAGAACTGTTATCTTAATTCCAAGAACTGCTGTCAACAACTTCCTAATATGGTTTTGATGCCTGACGATGCCAATGTAACAGAAAAACAAGTTGATACCAATGGGGTACTTTTCCACTGCTTATTTCATTTTTTTCCCAATACTGCTTGATACATATGCCTGGGTCAATCTGACCTGAGTGAAACAATGAGTTTCACTCACACCATAGCAACGTACAGCTTGCCTTCAATGCCTCAATGTGCTGTTATCTTATATTTTGCCCAAGCATGTTTTTATTTTATACTTTGTCTGAGCCTGTTATTCAGGCTGGTACAAGACATAACCAGTTCTATCCAGTTTTATTTTGCTTTCTGCTTCTACAAAGGTACCTCAAGTAACCTCAGTGATATTCTGTAACCCTGTAACAGCATATACTAGTATGAACTCAGAAATTTCTACTACAAGGCTCGGAATTCTACTGTCGTGTCTGATAGCACAGAATCTGGTCCTGTGCTTAGGGGGAGATGTAGGGGTAGAGGGAGGGGTGGGGTTCTTCCAAATGTCAGGAGGTCTAGCTTACGATCTGGTCAGGATTTGTTGCTTAGTGCTCCATCGCAGGAGGTCCCTTTACTCCCTAGCGTAAGTTCAAGTGGAGATGACATGGTTATGCCTTTTGCTACCCCCCCATGGGTCCCCTATTAGGCCTACTTCGGAGCAAGGAATAGATCCTAGTAGTTCTCCACTTCTGCAGATACTAGATGATGTAGGCAATGAGGAGGTACTACCAGTTTCTCATGATGATCTGCTTCCTTTGGAAGGGGGTGTGCCTAGTGTTACATTAATCTTATCCTTGCCCTTAACTAATAGGTTTTCGATCCTGGCTACCGGGGGGAACAGGTAGATAATGCACTCCCTGTTATGGATCAGGATTCCACTGGGTCTATTGCAGTTTCTTCTATGAGTACCCCTGGGAGTTCTGTTAAGCAGAGGCTACCTGATGCCATAAAACGTGTGACTAGATCCAGTAATAAACAGTTTAAACCCCCTCCTTAAAATACTTTTCCATTTACTGTAACATCTTTAAACGTTAATAGTATTAGATCCCATGTAAAATGCCAGTCAACTTTTGGTATTCTTTCTTTTTTGAATTATGACATGTATCTTTTACAAGTTACTCATTTGTATACTGTTTTGGAGATTACTAATGTTAGTTGGCTGTGACGGTGGGGTGTATTGTATTGGTCTTTTGGTGTAGATCTTTGTAGTGGGGTGGGTGTTTGTTTTACTACATTTGATGTTATGCTTCTTTGGTTGGTTGGAATTGAACCTGGCAGAGCGCTGCTGGTAGATGTGAAGGTACGTGGCATCACTTGCCAATTAATTTCAGTTTATGGCCAACAATTGAAGTCCTTGAGGATTGAATTACTATATAAAATTCAGCCTTTTTTGTATACTAGAGGTTTTTTATTTTTGGGGGGGCTTTAATATTAATTTTTCGCAGAAGGGGTCATCAGGTAAACAATACTGTGATAAATCCTGTTTGTCTTCCATTCTTGCTCTGGCTGGTTTGAAGGATTCACATAAGGTTGGGAGGGATTCGGTTCAACCTACTTTTTTTGAAGGGAAATTGTCCACCCGTATTGATTTTATTCTTGTTCCAAAATCCTCGCGGATTGATTGCTTGATTTATGTTCCGGTGGAGACTTCGGACCATGTCTTGATTGGAGTAAGGATAGACTCTTTCCAGGGTAGGAAGAAGGGTCCAGGATTTTGGAAACTTAATGTTTCTTTCCTGAGTGACGTTTCAGTTATTTCGGATCTGAGGATGATTGTACAGGACCAGGTTACTACTATCGGTTTATATGAAGATCGAGGGAGTTGGTGGGGAGCTTTTAAGTCCTGTTTGATTGGATATTTTCAGTCTCATGGTTGTTTGGCTGCTAGATCAAAACATGAAAGATATTTGATGCTTTGTTGGTCTTTGCAGTTAGTCCTGTCTAGACAATATGAATGTGGCTTGGATTTATCTAGTGAGATTACTCAAATAAAGCTGTCTATGTTGCCATTTCAGTATGACCGCATGGCGTCTTTAATTAAAGAGCAGTCTTTTGGGACTCAGGGGAAACCAGCTCAGGTGAACCCCTTTTTGGCATGTCAGGTGAGGTCTCACAGTCGCCTGTTTTCTGGTTTGCGTAGGGAAGATGGTGTATTGTTGTTGGATAATGCGGGTATGATGGATTATTTGGATACATATGTGGAGAGAACATTTGGGACTTCTTGTCCGATTTCTAGTTTTACCTCTCACTTGTTGGAAGCAGCAGACCTTCCACAAGTTGATTATACTTTACAGTCTAGTATGGTAGCTGCCTTTACTGAATTGAAGTTGGGTGCTGTAATTGCTTCTTTAAAAAAGGGGACTTCGCCGGGATCTGATGGATTACCAGGGGAATTGTATAAGGTATTGTGGGAGCTTATGCCTAAGGAGTTACTGGCTTTATACAATTAATTTCTGTTTGACATGCTTTTGCCTACCCAGATGTACGAGGGGTTGTTAATTTTTCTTTTTAAGAAGGGGAACCATACGGATATTCGTAATTGGAGGCCTTTAACTCTTTTGAATGTTGATTTTAAGATTTTTTCTAAACTTTTAGGGAATAGATTGTCTCTTGTGATGCCTGTTCTGATTAGTGAGCAACAATTTTGTGCAGTGTCCGGGAGGAAGCTGACGGATGCCTTGATTTTTCTTAGAGATGTCACATCAGTATGTAAGGATTCGGTGAGTAGTCCAGGTTTTTTTTTTATCAGTCTTGATCAATCTAAAGCTTATGATGAAGTGTCACATGACTATTTATGGGCGTGCATGAAAGCGTTTGGTTTGCCACTTCAGTTTGTGAATTGGGTACAACTATGTTATGAATTGGCTATTGTTGTTCCTTTGGAAAATGGGTGGAGAGGTCATTCTCACAGTATTTTGAAAGGTGTCAGACAGGGATGTCCGCTTAGCCCCCTATTGTATGTCTTGGCTTTAGATCCTTTGCTGCGGATTCTTTGTAAATCTCCTTAGATTAAGCCTATTATCACAAATGTTTTTAGCTTCCCAAAATTGATTGCTTATGCGGATGATATATGTCTTCTGTTACCAGATAGTGCGGCTATAGAGCTGGCCTATGAGGTGCTTAGATCTTTGGGAGGGATCATGGGGGCTAGGATTAATGAAGAGAAAACAAAATGTGTTGCAATATCAGGGTTCCCTAATAGTCCATCTTTGGTTGGGCGTTTTAAGGTGGAACGAGAACCTTGTAAGATTTTGAGACTTTATTTTGGGGGTAAGGAGGGTGCTTTGGATAATTGGAAGAATGCTTTATGGGAGGGCAATCTTAGAGTGTCTCAATGGAATAGACATATATTGTCAAAGAAAAAACGAATTTATTTGATTAAATCTTATCTCCTTCCTGTTTTTTTATTTATCAGTAATGTTTATTATATCCCTAAGTCATTGGAAACACCTTTGTTGCGTTGTTTTTTAGCGGAATATGGGGTAGCCGTTTAAACCCCATTAGGAGAAATACGTTATATTTGGAGACTAAGGAGGGTGGGTTGGGGATGATTCATCCAGTAGTTTTTTTCTTTACAACTTTTTTGTATATGAATTTGGTCCCTGTGGTACGGAACATTTCGAAATTATGGGTTTTACCATTAACGTCCCAATTGAAGGGTGTTTTGGGTGAATGGAAGGAAGGTTGTTTTTTACATTTTAATAAACGCTGTCCTTCATTGCTGGATAGCTGGAAGTCAGTGTTTGATAAGATAAAAGGGTGGGATATACGTTGGACAGTAGTAAAGAAGCTTAATAGAAAAGCCTTGTATACCTTGATTTTAGGGACCTTTTTTTCTGATAATCCATTCACATCCCTTCCCGCTGCAGTGAGCTCGAATCTGGCCTCTTATTTAACAAATTTCCGTATTCCACAGCAGATGTGGGACACTTTATGGTTGGGTATACATGGTAGGGTTAATGTACATAGTAATCAAAAACATAAATCCATGCATGAGAGGTATTGCCCAAGGGATAAATGTATTGCCGTTTTGGAGACAATGGATCACCTGTATTTTGATTGCTTTTATGCTAAAGAATTTTGGGATATTCTTAAAGAGCGGTGGAAGCCTTGTTTAGTTTTACCGCCTTTAAAGGTGAGTCTGTATTATGGCTTCTTTGCTACTGAACGGCCGGGGGACCGGTATGGTACTTTACAAGTTCTTCATGTTTATTTTTTATATTGGTTGTGGATTAGCCGTTGTAGACTCTTGTTGCCAGAACAGTTTATTTCTCCACTGACCTTGATTATGATGATAGAATCTGAAGTAGAAAAGTTGATGTTGGCAGGACGTGATTTATTTCCATTATCTAGGTGGGATTCTTTTTGGGATGGTTTTGATTTTTTATGAATTTGTTTTTTGAGGACATGTTATCCAGTGTTATTTTTCATTGGTGTTTTGTTTGAGGGGAAAAAAAAGAGGAAAAAAGGGAAGGACAAAGGGAGAAGAAAAAGAAAAGGGAAGGGAAAAGGAAAAGAGGGAAAGAGAAAAAAAGGAAAAGGGGAAGAAAAAAAGAAAAAAGGGGAAAAAAGAAAAGAAAAAAGAAAGGAAAAAGGTGATTATAATGTATCGGTTACATGGGAAAAACTTGAATTGTTTTATTTTTCTTATGATTGTTTATATGTATTTCTCGTTTTTTTTTTCTTTCTTTCATTTCTTCAGTTCTTTTTTGGTTGTACTTGTGCATGGATTGTATTATACATGCCTCTGTGATGTTATTGTTATGATTTCAATAAAACTTCCCCTACTCTTTTCGATAAGTGCCATGGGATCTTTAACATCCACCTGAACTACCACCAATCCAGGCAGATGGGCTCTCAGTTTAACGTCTCATCTGAAAGATGGCACCTCAGAAGTGCAGCACCCCTCTCATGCTGCACTACAGTGTCAGTACTGGGATATTAACCCAAGTGCCAGTTGTGAGAACTGAACCCACAGCCCTCTGATCTCCCGGCCTCAGAGGTGAGTGTGCTACCTACTGAGCCACTGACATTAAACATAGACTGTTCCAGCACCTCATTGATATGAATAATTTATGTGACCTCACTAAGGCTCTGCACATAGCAACAATCTACCTCTAGCACTTATCTTTGCCTCTGTCATCACAGGATAGTCAAACTGCAGCACTTATCCCACCTCCCTACCCCTCCCTGGCTATGCCCTTTGCCCCCTTCAACTATCCCTACCCTCCTCCCTCCCTGCCCTCTGTGCTCTGCTCACCTAGCCCTCCCAATCCTATTGTATCCTTCCATTTCCTGTCTTCTTATCTTCTTGATGAGGGCATGCATTGCAAAATGCCTCAGCATACCAAGTGCTTTATGTTTGAATTCTGTAACCTCCATGTATAGTTGTCAACAGTATTGTACCTTGTTGTCTAATGTATCTGACGTGGAACCTATCAATGAGCATCTGTTCACAGGCATTACCCAAGATCTCAATAAATAAAGAAAAAAGAAAGCCACTAAGGAATTGATGATCCAGACTGACTTAACAACAAAACCTTAAAGGGAACTATAAATGCTGCAACATTCCCAGTTGGTATTTCTCTACTCCATGTTTTTTTTCCCTGTACTGTACATATATTTGTTTTTCTCTGTCTCTCTAACTCTTGCTCAGTTTTAAAATCACCTCAGTATGCAATCCCTATGAAGTGCCAGTATTAATCTCTAACCTGTGAAATCATCAATTAGAATCAATCAGTAGCACTTATGCTGATATTGCAACTTGCACTGCCTGTTACATTGTTGCAAACTGAACATATTAGGAAAGGCTCCATTTTGTATCCACCTTCTGTCAGAAAACCAGTGCAGGCGATGGAACACAAGGGCCACATACTCTGACCTCCTGGTGAAGGTAAAGAGATGCATCTTCTACAACTGCATCAGCTCAGATGCAAGATAATGGATAAGTCTAGAAGGTAGGATCTTCCTGAGGGTATACCACTGTAACAGCTATGCTCTTAAAGTGACGCTGTTACAGCAACAGCAACCCACCAACACCCACTGTGTCAACCGGGTTGACAGAGTATGATGACCGAGTCATCGACTCCAGAGTTTGGTCACCCTCCCCTGAGATCCACCCTGCCCCAGAGTTTGAATCCTTAAGTCCCGTGGGGGTCGGAGGTCACCTCCCCTCTGCATGAACACTGATCGGGTGTCAGTGCATTGTCTGATCTGGGACTGGAGTCTGCGGTGTCAGAGATGTCAGCAATCATGTATCACTGTAGGGAAGGTCACCAAAATTCCTGTCACTGTGGCATGGTGGAACCCTTTCTGAGAATGTTGCAATCATCAGGATGAGAGGTAGTGAAGGCAAAGTGATTTATATCATGGAAGTGGTAAACCTAGATCAGATGTTAAAAGCCACTAGAGAGAATAGCAGACACTTAGACATCCAGGATAAACTTATTGTTCATGCTGAGACCTACAGTGCATGCAATCCTCCCAGCATCAATCTAAACCCATCAGAGTTGGAAAGACCAAGGTTATTATGCACAACTGATCAGAGGCCAAGTAGACCCACTAGCAAAAACTCAATTTTTCAGTCTTGTCACTACGGAAATGTAAATTGTAATGCATTGCACAATTGCAGACATTTGAAGAAACACAACCCCAAGAAGCACCCTTGTGTAACAGCATTGTCAACATATGGTTCAGCCATTGAAACACGCCCATCTGGGTGCGACTGTCATTAGGGCACCAAGATTTTTAATTTTTGCCACCTGTATTATATGCAGGGGGCTGTGTCCCTTCCGCACCCTCCCAACTATATATTCTAACTCCAGGGGTGGCAGACCTCGGGGAAGGGGTGGCAAAATTAAAATTTTGGCACCCTATTGACAGGCGCACTTGATCAGGTGAACAGACAGCCAGAAGGGTTAACATACTCCTTCTTGCAGAACAGATAAGCAATTATGTGTATGGAAGAGTAGCGGGGGTGCTACAGACTGTCACTCCATTTACATAGGAGCATATATTTCTTTTATTTGTGAATGTTGACCATTGTGTTCATCTTCTCCTTACCAGGTAACTTCAACATAATGTAATTAATGTATCAGTAGTATTGAGAGGTGTCAAGCTGTCCTAAACAGAAGCTGAGCCCCACTTTAAATGAGATATGGTATTTTGGCTTGGCTATCATGCGTGAATAAATTGCTTGTAGAGCACTTGGGATGTAGTGTATGAACAGTACTACATACTGTAAATCAGCAATCAAATCAGGTAGGCAGTTTACAAACAGCAAGGACTGGAGGCAAAGCAGTGTTGTGCATAGTGATCAGTCATTCAGTTCAGCTCAACAGTCTCCAGTGAAAATCCAAGCACACGAGTTGTATGAATGATGAAATGTTATATTATCAAAAAATAATAAAAAGCAGCAGTCAGATATCAGATGCTCCTTCCCTAGCACTGCTAGGGAAGGAGCATCTGATATCTCCAAATACAAAAAAATTGGGGCACCTCAGGAAGCTGTGCTGGTGCTTACCAGGATCCTAGATCCAATTTCAAACACAGAACAAAAGCACAAGGATAGTACTCAGGTTGAATCCAATGCTCTGTACTTCAAGGTGAGTGTATTACAGACTTAACAGGGACATACAAAAGACTGACCGTGGCCTTTCAACCACATGGGTCTTCCTCAAGGGGTGTGTCTGATATCTGACTGCTGCTTTTTTATTTGAATGACTGCACATACTGTAAATGTAAATTCTATACTATTTTTCAGTCCAGGCATGACCAGAAGTCATTCAAAGTATTAAAAAGTTCAAATGAGTTAAACACACACAACGATTTCAGTGTTTAACCACAATTTGTTGAAAAACTTGAATCAACCTTGGCCTCCCACCCCACCCCCGGTGTTACTGCCTTGTTACATCAAAACCCCAACAGACAGAACACCAGGAGCTTGACAATCCAGATTCTACAAGTTCCTCGCTGTCAAACTATGCAGGGCCAACCCTCATTCGCCTATAGGGCTCCTCTTTGGATGAATGGTCTCAGCCACACCATCTCCTCTGCCTCAACACTAGGTCTGTTCAAAACCAGGCTCTGGGCCCTTCTCTTTGCCTCTAGCTCCTGTGACTGCCTCTCCTAGCTGATTACCTACACAGCTTTAATCCTAACTTATATACTGCCTAACCCCAGGCCCCCTGTCCCCACCCAGCTCCTGAGGCACCATTTCAAATTTTAGGTCTTCATGCCACCTCATTAGTCTCTCCTTGCCCCATTATAGCACTTATTCCTCCCACATCCTGCCCTCTTCCTCTCTTCTATCACTCCTTCCCATTTATTTTTTGACATATGCCTCTGGCTGCATCTTCATCCTCCCTCTCTCCTCTCATCCCTGTTTCTCTGCTACCCCTGGGCACCTGACCCTACCCATTCCTTGTCGGCACATGCGTCCTAGCTGTGTTCGCCATTTTACTATAGCTACCTCTGCTAACTACTTACACTTCTCCTCCTCCTCTACACTTTACTCTTCCTATAATTGAGCCCTTTTAATAGCACTGTTGTACATGAATTGTTTACTGTTATTTCAATGTTGCTTCCCTGTTGTTTATTTCTGAGGTGTAATTTTTGTAAAAGAGCCTTGGCTCAAAGGTACTTGTAATTCATAGAATAAATAAATGAACAAAAAAAAATAAACTCATAACTGTCAGGTGAATGTTCTCAGTGCTGAATGCAATTTATAGAAACACAAACGCAGATTAACAGATCCTGATCCAGGCCTCCCACTGCTCAAATGTCTCCCAAAACCTTGTTAAGTCTGTAATACACTCACCTTGAAGTTTAGAGCATTGGATTTAACCTGAAGAGAATTTAAAGGGGCAAGTGCATTGCATTCTAGTTGATGGTTGGTTGAAAAAGAGTTTGTATTTTAAGCATTTAAAATTGCCACTTCATTGTCAGCATTAAAAAACAATGCCAGAGCAGTGAGCTGGAGGAACAGTTTAATGTGACTTGTACTGTAGCAGCTTATCTCCTGACTTCCTGGTTATGGTCTGAGCACATTACTCTGGCACTGCACATCTTATTTCTTGGGTGACTTATTAGGAGAAAAAAGAACAGTTTCTGGTAAAGACTGAGCAAGTTGCCAGGTCAAATATTTATCTAGCAATTTTAAATACCACACAGGCTCCAGGGACAAACACATACCACACAAATATAAACAACAGAAAGTTTGTTTGGGACAGAGACCTGTAAGGCGTAGCCACTCGGGGGACTACCTCCACGTCCACCATCCCTTTGAGCTCCCAATACTTCCAGAGATAGAAAGCCCTCGGAATAGCTCAGCGGGAGGCTCTGGCAGCTGTGGTACCCAGGTGGCTCCCAGGGTGTCTGGGATTTGGGTGGTGAGGACAAGGAGACACCCTGGATGAAATGGGAACTAGAGAGGGGGCTGTCATGTTTAGTTTCCATACCCAAGGGTTACACGATGGATTGTGGGCAGCTAGCCAGTCCGGCTGCCTCACCTCATCCTACTCAGGTTGTGTCACAAAATGCAAGGTTGATGAGGGATAAAACTCCATAATGGAAGACTTGATAACCTCAGGCTTGTATCACAGGGACCTGGCTGGATGAAAATGCCACCTCCATTTTGGAAGCAGCAGAGCTGGTCCGATACTCTGTGATACACAACCCAAGGGAGGATCATAGGGGGGGAGGGTAGCCATTTGTTTTAAAACTAGCCTGAACCTCACGGTGCTACCTGTAGGTCATATGCAATCTTTTGAGTGTGTACCCACCCAAGGTGGTGTGAGGGCAGGTTTCAGAGTCCATGTGGTCTATCACCCCCCCCGGTGCAGATGGGGATTTTTTGCAAAAGATTGAAGAGCTCATCACTGGCCTGGTGTTGGAGTCTCCCATGTAGTTAATTCTCAGGGACTTCAGTGCCTGGATTGACGATGTTATTGTGGGTTCTGGGGTAAATCTGCTAGGGAGCATGGGGGCCCTGGGCCTATTGTAAAAAGTAACAACAGCTATGCACTCAGTTGGCCACACACTGGATTTAGTCTTTTCTTTGGGGCTGGATGTGACTGACCTCAGTGTTGAACCTGTATTTTGGTTAGATTATAGCACCGTGAGGTTCACACTTGGGGGCACCGCCCCAGATGGTCCCGCTCCTGTGGAGATGGTCCTGTACCATCACATTAAGAGGAGTTTTCTTGATGGGACTATTGACAGTGCTGGACCTATCAAGTGTTGGGGTGGCTTGTGTGATTGGAGTGGAGGAAGCCGTGGCAGCTTATAATGGGGCTGCTACTGTGGCCTTCGAGTTCATCGCGTTCATTCATGTCTGTCCCTTGTCTACTCACCACAGACCTCGTTGGTATGATGAGGATCTCTGGAGTTTAAAGATGAAGGGGCAGAGGCTAGAGTGGTGCTGGAGGAGATCTGGCCTGCTGGAGGACAAATTGGCCCCGAAGTCGCATTATGTCAAATATCAGGGGGCAATTTCCTATAAGGAGGCAGAATATTTGTCTAGGAAAATTGCTTCAATGAGGAGCAGACCAGCTCCGCTCTTCCACTCAGTGGAAGGGCTATTACATCCTGCCTGTCTCTGTGTCGGGGAGCAGGTTTTAGTACTAGGTGTGAGAAGCTGTCTGTATTCTTCACCGACAAGGTGTCCTGTATCAGAGATGGGGTCTCCTCGAGTACCTCTTGAAGGGGATGCAGAGTCCAGCCTGAAATTTTCAAAACTCTTCTATCTGGGATGAGTTTGAGCTGGTTGGTGTGGAGGAGGTGGTGAAAATAATCTCAAAGATGTGGCCAACCCAATGTGAGCTGGACCCAGGTCTGACCCAACTTTAGGTTGGATGTTTGGACCTGATTGGACCAGTGATTGCTGGCATCATCTGGAGTTCCTTGAGGAGTGGGGTTTTCCCATTGGCCTTGAGAGAGGCCTTGGATAGACCCCTTTGGAAGAAACCTTCTTTGGATTCGAACTGTCTCAGTAATTACAGACCAGTTTCAAACCTCCCATTTTTAGGGAAAATTGTTGAAGAGGTGGTGGCTTGAGAGACATCTTACCTCTTCCTCCACCTATGAGCCTTTCCAGTCTGGATTTTGTGCAGGGCATAGTACAGAGACTGCCCTGGTGAGGGTGCTTAATGATCTCCTCATGGCGAGGGACAGGAGAGACTGGACCATATTGATCCTCTTGGACCTCTCTGAGGTGTTTGACACCATGGTGTTACTTGACCACCTGTGGTTCTGATGTGGCCTGTTCGGTAATGTCATCAACTGGTTCAGGTCATACCTGACAGGCAGAGAGCAAAGGGTGATGATAGGGTTAGCCTCATCAAACCCAAAGCTTCTGTGCTGTGGGGTTCCACAGGGTTCAGTCTTGTCACCCTTGCTGTTCATGGTGCACATGCTGCCTTTGGGGGACATTATTGGGTGGTACAGGATGGGTTTTAACTGCTATGCAGATGATGCCTGACTGTACTTGTCCTGTGCACCTGATACCCAGGTGTTGACCTCTGATTTAACAGCTGTCTAGATGAGATTCAGGTGTGGATGACTGAAAACTGGCTTAAACTTGACCCAGACAAGAAAGAGGTACTGTTTGTGGATCCAGTTCATTGGGGTGGGGGGCAAGGGGTTAATTCCTGGCCTAGTATTAGGGGGCATTCACCTTTCCCCATCTAGACAGGTGAAGGGCTTGGGTGAGGTCCTGGATGATGGTTTGGCGCTTGATATGCATGTGTCTGACATCATCAGGAGTGGATTTTACCATCTCCAGAACTCCACCCGAATCCAAGCCCTGATCCCACCTGAGAGCCTGACCATGCTGGTGCATGTGTTCATCACTTCCAGGCTGGACTACTGCAATGCTCTGTACCTAGGGTTATCTGGAGGCAACTTCTGCAGGCTACAGCTAGTGCAGAACATGGTGGCAAGGTTGCTGACTGTGGTGAGATGGTGTGAGCTTATCACCCAGGTCCTCCATGGACTGCACTGGCTGCAAGTCAGGTGGAGGACTGTCTTCAAGGTAGGGTTCCTGACCTACAAGACCCTTTGTGAAAGGGGACCTATCTGCAAGATCTCCTTGTCCTCTACCATCCACCCTGGACACTCAATTCTGCTGGGGGTGGCCTCCTTGGAGTTCCCAGAGTTAGGATGCAGCACTCTGGGGACAAGACATTCTCAGTGGTGGCATCTACTCTGTGGAACTCCCTTCCTGGTTATCTAAGAGGGGATCCCTCAATAGAAGCCTTTAAAAAGTGATTAAAGACATACCTGTTCCAAAAGGCTTTCACTGACTGATAAATTTGTTTTTAAGGGATGATAGTGTAATTTTAAAGCTGGTTTAATGATGAAATACTGTTTATATATATTATTGTGTGGTTTTTGTTTTGCATAGTGCCCAGAGTCCCTGGAGATGGGTGCTTTATAAATAAAATATCTATCCATATATCTATCTCTCTAGTCTGTGTGGAAGAAATATGTACTGTAGGCACTCAGGGCTGAATCCATTAAATTAACTTTCAAATATTAAAGTATGCTACCTGTACTGTTCAATTACACCCTCTCGTCTTGCTCTGATGTCACAAGTTTTCGGTGTTCACTCACCCTCTCATGCTATCAGCAGATTGCATTTCATTTTTGCTTTATTTACTTGTTGAAATACAAAAAACAGAGAAGAAAATTAAGAGAAAATGCTCTGGTGCTAGAGCACGGTACTGTACAGTAGATAAGTGTGCGGGGGTTCTCAGTGTGCTGCAGTGTATGGGCCTGTAACCATGAAAGTGAGATGGGCTGGGGCAGTAACATACAGTAAAGATTAATGGCATGCATAAAGGAGATGAAAACAAAACATTCCTTTACTTTCATTTTGCTAGACAAGATCTAAATGTATATTTTGAAATGTAGCAGTAATTCTGCTTACTGATGCTATATGAATATGAAAATGAGCCTTGCAATCCTTAGAAAGAACTATAAGAAACTGCTGAAATGCTAGTAGCCAAGAATTATTCAGCAGTTTATCTTTCTTTCAAAGGGTTACAAGGCTTGTTTTTAGATTCCAGTTGCATCTACAGTATAAACGTATAATTATGCTTACTTTCACATTATACATAAATTTCAGGGGGCATAGAAATTTTGTAATTGTAACTGTAATGTACACTGCCGTAGTGACATTGGGCTCCAACTCAGTGGTTAAGTATTCTTTTGGGGGTTGCTTAATGTGTGCACTGCTCATTACACACTGCATTGATAAACATTTCCAGAGAGCTGCAAAGTAAACTGAAACTGAATAGCAGCTACAGACAAACCTTTAGGAAACTTTTATTAATTCATTGCAGTGAGTAGTGCAAAAGTTCCATGTGATGATAGCGATTGAAAAATAGCGATCGCTATCATAGCGAATGTGTATCACCGAAAAGCATTTCGGCAAATTACAATCATCAGCAACCCGACTTCCAGTAAAATAATGTGTTTTTACAGGGGGCTGCGCCCCGCCACACACACCCTTGTGGGGTTCTTCACCCACTGCACCCCTCTTACTTAAGATTCTCAGCTCCAGGGGGGTGCATGTCAGGGAGGGGGCGTAAATCTGTGGTAGAGAAAAAAATACACAGCCGCAAGCAGTGGCAAAATGCTTTCCCCAAGCAGGTCCTGAATCTAGTGCCTACTGCACTGTAGCCAGCCACCCTCACCACCATACCAAAGGGCTGGCTTGGTTGCAGTAGGCTCACCTCCCCTTCTAAACCCTCCCTCCCTCCTATCCCTCCCCTACAGCTCCCCATCCCTCTCCTTCCAGTCACTCTAAGTGCTATCCCACCGCTACCATTGCAGGGTAGCTGATGATGATAGCGCTATAAATGAGTCGCTGTTTCTGCAGTCACTCATTTATAATCACTATCATCATGGGCTACCTAGTGTACACATTAAGCAACTCACTGAAAAATGCTAAACCAGTGAGTTGGAGGAACAGTTTCCTATGACTTATACTGTACATTACATTATGCAGTAGCTACAAGGCTCAGATCTAGTCGCAGAGTAGGCACTTGAAGATATCATTACAGTTCTTGATACAATAGGCAAAAAAAAAAACACTGTACAAGTATTATATGCAACAATGGATTGCAATCTGGCTATTGTAAACAGCAACAACCCCTAACTAATGCAAATTACTGGGATTAAATTGTTCAACTTTTATCAGGAGAAACAGTACTCCCAGATTTAAGTCAATTTTATCATAAACTGAATCCCATACTAAATACAGTCAGTTATGTTTTATTGATTTAGCTGTTTTTGTGAACACAGAACCAAATACAAAACACTTATGCTTACAGTGAGCAGAATTGCATTAGGTACACTTATTGAAATACGACAGGAGAACAATATATAGGATACATAAATGATGCAACAGGAAGGTATCTGCATTCACTGTTGTTTTCTTACCCCTTTAAATGTAACCTCCTTGGTCATGCTTAAAAATAGGCAGCTTTGCTGTCTGTCACCTATCCTGTCAACAAAAACTAAATAAATAAAAAAAATGGTGTTCTGATTTGTGTGAATTCTATAAACACACATACAGTCAAAAGTCTTACACCTAGCACAAAGCATCAATGGTATTCAAATCCATGTGAGTGTGTGTAGATGTGTGTGTGGTGAAGAAGTAAACTGACTAGGAAACGTTTGAACTTTTTTCCTATAAAAATCTACAGGAATAAGATGCAGAGTGCAGAAGTGAGGAAACGAAGCTGCAGCACACTGCAGAGCTGCACATGTCTGATCTGGAAGTGTGCACTGCATTATTGCAGGCAACATCAGGCTGCACCACTGTTTTCACATCTTCTTTGTCAAGAAAGGGGTAAAATATGGCAGTTATAAAAGCAGCCCCTAAACACAGCCAACACCTGGGATTCCAAGATAAGTCTTTCATAATGAACTGAGCACAGATTGCAGACAACTTCATTTTACAGTACCATCAAACTGAATCACATGCACAGTAGGCTACAGCTGCTGGGTTAACTTGCTGGGAGCACAGAAACAGAAAATGTCAGCAGAAAAAAAAAACATTGCTCCATCCAGGCTGCCCTGTTATACTATCTGTCTGTATGGGATAGTTTGCCTAGTCAGGGGTTTTGCCCTTTCCTCCCCCCTTTCTCCCATGCCCATCTGCTATCCAACGGAATAACTATTAAGGCTTGTACTCTATCCCAGCTGTGTTTGACACTATTAATGGTTCTTGCACTGATGACTTCTATTGGTAGGCTGTTCCATGGCTCAAGCAGTCTCTCTGTAAAATTAAACTTTCTCATGTCCATCCAGAACCCCTCTACCATTGCCACGCATTTGTTTCTTTTTTTTGATTTGCCATTCCAGCTAAATATTTCCTCACATTCTATCTTCATTTTGTTCTGTAACTTGAAGGTCTCTGTCATATTGCCTCTCTCCCTTCTGATCTCCTGTGAGTACATTTATTTATATGTTGACTTGGTAAGTATAGTGATCCAAGGGACCTTTTTAAAGAATACCCTTGCCTAGGTAGTTAAAGAAAATGATGGAAAGAAAAGAAACATGGTTATAAACAATCTGGGAAATACATTTTGAAGAGTAACTAAATGAACCAATAAAAACCAAGTAAAACAATTTAGTTACAATTTCAATAAAGTGGAGCTGGCCCAGTGACATAGAGGGCTGTGGCACTGGGCACCTTACCTGCTGCCAAGATAGCAACATAGGTTTGGGAATGGACTTGGGTGGTGGGGGTCGGCTGTGTGTGAGAGGATTGAGCATCTGATGATCTGCTGTCCTTTCCCAAGGAGGGAAGGCATGTTGGCACTGTTAAAAGACTACCACCAGGTGGAGGCCTGGTGGCAGTGTCTGACTGGAAAAAGTCCAAAATGAGGGAACTCAGCAGAGCATGCATGTCAATATCTGCACCCCAGTTACAGGAGGGGAGAAAACAGCAGGAAAAATAAAGATGAGGAAGACATATATGATGCCCAGTGAACTGACCCTCCACCTGTGCCAACCCCAGCATCCTAATAACCCAGATCTGAGTGCGAGATTCACGAGGGAGGACAGCCCTCCCCTCCTGGCCTTGTGATGGGGGGCAATCAATGGGGGAGCAAAGCTTGTATTAGGTAAGTCCTGGGGAGGGGTTAAACAGTGTGTGGGGGGGTGACAGGGACTGGATGAGAGCCTAGTTTGCCTTAGCCCAGGTGTATACAATACTGGTTAAAAAAATTCAATAGAGTGGCACAAAAACATCAGCTAAACAATTTGTTTTGTAAGAATGCAATACTGGTGCTAATATAGCATAGTGACTGAGTACAAATGGTGCGACCATATTAACTGACAAGACAACAGTTAGTATCTTAAGCTGCATAAATGGTGTGGGATGCACTGAATAAGTGACCCAGAAGCTGTGATTTAAAGACGGGGTGGGAGGGGGAAATTTTAAGTCCTACTGGAAGGGTGTTCTAGAGAGATGGGCCAGCAGAGGAGAAAGCCATTTTCCCCATGTTACAATTTACCCATGGAACTTCTCGCAGAAGGTGATCAGAAGCCATGTGGATTTGTTTTGTGCTTTAGAAACCTTGATAAGAGAGAAAGGCTAGGGGTGCATAGTGACTAATTAATCAGTCATCAGAGGGTGGGTTTTCTGCATTCCTGTGGAGAGAGCCAGCCAAGGTTACTATAACAGTCATAGTGGTGTGTTCTAAAAGGGGCTAGTGAGGCAAACTGACATATGCTGTTGTAAACTGTGGTTAATTTGGAGATGTCTTTCACTGTGGCAGGTGAGTAAATTGGAGAGGAATAATTGAGGATTATATATTCAGTTCATTAAGCTGATCATCGTAGGATCTGCCCTGTTGGCCCTGAAAGATTTTGTTTACCCTCTGTAGCACTGTCTCCAGCTTGCCTTTATTATTTGTTAGGCGGAGACTCCAGAACTGAGCATAGTATTCCAGATGTGGCCTCACCAGTAATATAGAGAGGTAGTATTGCCTCTTTTCTCAAGCTGTTGAACCCCATCCCAATACACTCCAACATTCGGTCACCTTGTAGTAGGGCTTGTTCCATTTGCTAAATTGTTTTGAGGAGTCAGTTATGATGGCTCCCAGGTCCTTTTCCTCAGATGTTGTGTCCAACTTACAGTAACTGCTCCCATCCAATATTCCATCCTAGGGGTTTTCTTCCCTATTTTATCACCTTACTCTACTTGCCATTGCAGTTCAACTTCCAAATCTTGGTTTACCTTTTTAACCTTTGCAAGTCCCTTTAACTCCTTTACCTCTTCCTTGCTGTCTAATTTGCCACAGAGGTTAGTATCATCTGTGAAGAGACACATCATGCTCTGTATTCCTTCTCCTATAGAACTGCAGAGCTGGTACATTTGAACTCTTTAGAAGCAGCTACATTTGAACTTTTTATATTGTCATACTTGGAAAGACATGAAGCATCTTAATTGCTGTTAGAAAAGAAGATCAGTATGTAGGATGCATATACAGCACAAGAAACCAGTTATTTTCCATTTTGTGTGGTTTCTTAACAGTAAACACCTATAGTGTTGTCCACCTTGATAAAGCACAAGATTCTGCAGAACTCTGCAGGGAACAATGCAATGCAATGGCAGTTAAATCTCTTTTATAATGTATGGTAGAACGTTGTTATAGGTAAAAATCTATATTTTTATAACAACGGTTTACCATCGATGTGACGTCATGATGTTGTTAACCCATTGATGGTACATCACATTGATGGGTTAACAACTGAGAACAGTCTGCGCATGCACACAACTTGATTGGATGGCTTTGAAATGGTCGCAGCAGTGAAAGCATGACCCGGAGCAGAACAACAGTGACCTAAAGAACTTAAGTAAGGACCTGTTTTCTTGTTTTTTAAAACTTTAATGGTACCATACACTATAAAATATAATGTATGGTACATCGATTGTCAACTGTTTTTTTAAACCTTCTCAAGGTTGCCATGGCAAAGTAAACCTCTTGAGCTTCACTCTCGAGGTTTAGACGGTCGCCCTGGCAACCTATCAATGGTTAACAAACTGGTTAACAATCGATGACTATACATTATCCTCTATGTTATGCAGGAATCTGTGACCTTTTTACTCCTGTGCATGAGCCTGCTGGATGCCACTGTACAATCAAAAGTCTCAAACCCAGCACAAAGCATCATAGGTGTGCAAATATATGTGTGTGCTGGGGGTTGGAGTATGCTTACTTGGAAATGCCTTTACTTTTTTCCTACTAAAAAACACAAAAATAAGATGCAGAGTGCTGGAGTGAGGAAGCAAGCTATTCACATTTGACATCAGCTGTAGGTTTCTGATCTGGCTGATTACACTAAACTGCTTGAGACAGCATAGGCTGTGCCACTGTTTTTACATTTTCAGCTTCTGAAGGGGGTGGGGTTCTGCAATGGTAAATGCAGCCTCTAATTATAGGAGACACTGGGGATTCCTGGGTAGACATTTATGATGAACTACTTCCATATTGCTGATAGCTCCCTTTTTTACTACAGGCTAAATCCCATACAGGATGAGCAGCTACTGTCAGTTCAACTCACTGGGATCACATAAGCAGATACATTTAAACTCTTTAGAATGAGATATATTTGAACCTGTGATACTGTTAGTAGTATAAGTTCATATATCTCATCAAATGTTAAATTTCAGCCAATCAGTGCGTGCCACGTCATTTGACAGGTGGGCGTGGCCTAAAACGGACCAATCAGAATCGCCCCTTGTTAAACCGGAAGTCCGTCCCTAAAATGCGCTAGCCCCGCCCACTTCTGGCGGAAGTGATGCAACCCAAACCTGCTCCCGCCTCTTGCGAAGAAATGACACGATTCGAACCCGTGTCCAGCCCTTTGAGGAAATGACATGCATTCGAACCCAGTGCCCCGCCCCTTGCACAGGAAATGACCTAACAGCACCATTTTGTAAGCATCTTACGCCCCCTCCTTCGTAGACTCCTTGAGCCCCTGCCAGACCATCCTGTCTCGATCCCGAGTCCCACCATGCTAGGTTGAACTCCTGCATCCCCACCTGTCTCCTGCACTCCCACCATCCTGGCTCGAACCCCTGTCAACCACCCCTCATTCTCGTACACTCCTCGAGCCCCTGCCAGACCATCCTGTCTCGAACCCGAGTCCCACCATGCTAGGTTGAACTCCTGCGTCCCCACCTGTCTCCTGCACTCCCACCATCCTGGCTCGAACCTCTGTCCCCTCTTCATCACCGTGCTCCTCCCACCCCAAAAATCAGTTAGTGTTTATGTAGTGGTGTGTGAACCCTGTAGGCCTATTGTATAACTGCAGGGGCATGTGTGTGTTTTTGATTAGGACATTTTCAGAAAGAAGTATCTAGGAGGAACCTGATCGGCAGAGATGTCACAGATCTGTGTGGAGACCCCACCCCGAGGGAATTCATCTGCCTGTGTGAGTACCCTTTTTCTGTTTTTGTAACAGTATACAAAATTATTTAACATGCATCTGTAGGACTGTGTCAAACTTGCATCAAAAGGATAGCTTTATGCATACGCATGTAACATTTATAAGCTAAAACGGGGGGACCTCTGTGTAAATAAGATGGTTTAGCAGTTTTCTCAAGATAGCATTGCAACAATCGTTAAAAACTAATTATACTTTTGTCATGAATTAGAAAGAATAAAACTATATAAGAAAAAAGGAATACACATACCTATAGTTCACCCCCCTCAGCTCTGTGTAGTATCAAGGAGAAGGCTGAAATGAAATGTGTGTGATATTTATAATGTTTTGAAAAATGATATCTTACAAAGAAAAGACAGAATGTAAAATGATAATGTTCTCTTTCAAAATAATTTTAAAGCACACAGTCTTAAAATGTATATACAGCTTTGCTTAGAGTCGTTGAAAAAAAATACACACTTTCTGTGTGTGTGTGTGTGTGTGTGTGTGTGTGTGTGTGTGTGTGTATGTGTGTCCGTCCCTCATTAGGCACGCAGGAAAAAGCAATGTATTTTGTGGATGTTTAAAATATAGATGGCCTTTTTGGAGCTCACGGGACTGTTGGCTGTGTGGTAGGGGTCTTTGTCTGTTACGACGTGACAAAACATCTGTTGTTCATTTACACAGCCATGGCTACAAAGGCCTATTGATTCTCTTTGGAAACGTGTGTCTCAAAATTTTGGGATTACAGGGTCTGTAAAAAAGTAGCTTTATGCTTTTGTTGCAAAATGTCTATAGTCACATTATCAAAAAATTAAAAAGTCATGTAGTATAGTTACATTATCAAAAAATTAAAAAGTCATGTAGTACTAAATAGAAAAATAAATATGTTACAAAGATTTATATTCTGATTAGCGGTATGCAAGCAGTTTTACCAAATTACTAATTTAAAAGACACAGCTGTTTAAAAAAGACAGAATTTCTGTTTTGCCTTTTCAAAACACACCACTGCCTCTCTGTGTTTTAAGAGTGATAAAAAGCATCTGTTTTAATTAGCAGTATGGCATTTCTTTTTGAACTGTCCTACATAGTAAATGTGAAAAACTTGTGTTTCTCATGATTAACTTTTTAACAAAATAAGTTTTATATTCTGATTAGTGGTATGCAAGCAGTTTTACCGAATTACTAATTTAAAGGACGCAGCTGTTTAAAAAAGACAGAATTTCTGTTTTGACTTTTCAAAGCATAACTTAGGCTTGCACTCCACGGCCTCTCTGTGTTTTAAGATTGATAAAAAGCATCTGTTTTAATTAGACTGTGACCAGCCTATTAGCAGAAAGGCATTTTAATGCCTTCCAGCTGTCGTGAGAAGTGAGAAACAAAAGCCTACATTGACTAGCATAGGGTCTTATATAGCCCACCCTTGGAGAATGGGGGAGGGAGGTGTTGGTCTGATGGACAGTGCCAGATGTTTTTCACTACTTGACACATACTTGCTGGGGTGGTGAGGGAGGGAGGGGTCTGAGTCATTTTTATATAAGCATTTCAAGATACTGGAAGCTCAAGTAGCAGTTGTGTTAGTATCGCTCTGTCCTTTTGTCTTGAGCTGAAAAATTAAAATATTCAACAATTAGCCATAGAACCGTGGACTCCTGATGTAAGAGCTTATCCAAACATTTAATCGCTTGGCTAATCCTCAGATTACTGCTACAGAAGGTGTGTATTTTTAACTAGAAAATAGTAGATGCTGCATGTTTTAGAGTTTAAATGTTGTCTTATAAAAGTTTTAAAAATACCGAAGTAGTGACAGGGGGCTTATTTTCTGTTTTTAAATAGAACCGCAGAGAAATCCTGGAGGGGTGAGGCTGGCTAACCCCCAGATTACTGCTACAGAAGGTGTGTATTTTTTAACTAGAAAATAGTAGATGCTGCAGGTTTTAGAGTTTAACTGTTGTCTTATAAAAGTTTTAAAAATACCGAAGTAGTGACAGGGGGCTTATTTTCTGTTTTTAAATAGAACCGCAGAGAAATCCTGGAGAGGTGAGGTTGGCTAACCCCCAGATTACTGCTACAGAAGGTGTGTATTTTATCTAAAATAGTAGATGCTGCAGGTTTTAGAGATTAAATGTTGTCTTATAAAAGTTTTAAATACTGAAGTAGTGACAGGGTTTATTTTCTTTTTAAACAGCCTCACAGACAAACCCTACAGGTGTGAGAGGAAAAGAGATCATTACATGAACGTGATGTTTTCAAAGGCATGGCAGAATTTCAACTGGGGTCAGTGACCAGAATACATATAGCATAACTGAACAAGATATACAACCATCTACGAGCAATGTTTTAAGAGTCTCTGCAGCTGTAAATGAACCAAATGTGCCAATAAACATTGTACAGCCATTTAGGAGCAGTGGCTCAAGAGTTTCTGACCAAAGGTTTCAAGAAAGTGACATTGACATGATCAATATTGGGAAAGCCTATATTTTTAAAACAATTGATTGTTTGTTTAATGCCTTGGTAATTGAGGGCAGATTATCTAGTGAGGATTACGATCATCAGCTTCTTAAATCTGAGCTTTTTAAAAGTTCAGCTACTGTACTGAACAGTGTGCTTGGTTTAATCAATATTTCAAAATGTTCAATCAGAGAACTGAAGACTGGCTTAGTGCAGCCGCATGTATGAAAAGTACAGGGCTTGGAGGAAAAGCTGCCAAAAACAAAGAACAAAATACAAAGTGAAAGCACAGAAGCTCTCATAAACTGAGTACAAGGGGTTGCATCACTAGCAAAATGAAAAAAAATAACAAATGGGGTCAAAAAAGAAAAATCTGGGTAAAAAATAAAACAATACGAGAAAAGTTGATCAGAAAAGTAAAACATGCCAGGAAAATAGTACAGCGTAGGTTGTTACAAAATGTTACAAATGGTCTGCAGTCTGAATTAGAAAACCATGATGATCAGGCTAACAGGGCGCCCCCTACAGTGTATTTAGAAGCTGTACAGGAATATGAACGCAGTTTAAAAAAATTTAATGCTACAGAATTTCATCAAAGATATAAGTTTATAAATCTAGATAAAATAAAATCTTTACAGAGGCTATTGCAGCAATGCACCAGGCTATAGAAAGTTTGTTAGACAGTGTGAAGAGAAAACACAATATGGGATTTTATACAGGTAAGATTAAATGCTGCTTCTTTGAATCACCCCTTGTTCTCAAGAAAGACAAGTCCAAATGAACTAAATGCTGCAACCTTCTTAGATCAGATAGCTGATATGCTACAGAGCAATACTGAAGTAATTGCTGATTCCTCTATACATCTTGTGATAACGACCATCAGAAACCACCAGGGTCGGGGTGGGGGAGACGGACACTGAGCTCCATCTTGTATAGCAGGATTTTACAAAAAGAGACGATACCTGATTGATTTAAATAACAGAGACAATAGTTTGTGTTTCGTGGCTCCATTCTCGCACTCTTAAATCCACATATGAGTGACAGTCAGTTGTTGAACAAGGCTAAAATATTGTATGCTGAGCTAGGTTTGTCAGACCAAAGCCCTGTCACTTTTAGTGATGTGTCACAGTTTGAACGCTTTTTAGAGTCAAAATTAAGATTTTATATCATAATGAAGGAAACTGGCAACATTTTCAACAGGTCCAGAAAGATTTCCTAAAACACTGTTTGTATTATTACATGAAAAACATTATTATGGCATCACTAATGTAAAAAAATTCATAGGCGCACGGTACCTCTGTGAATATTGTGATGTAGCCTACAGCCATAAGGGGAATCATATCTGTGCACAACAGTGCAAAGTTTGTTTCGACCCATGTTGTCTCGAAAAAGAAATTGGCACAGTATCTTGTCACAAATGTAAGAAGATCTGTAGGTCTTCAGCGTGCCTAGAAAGACATTTAGCTAGAGCTGATGGTGATACAGGGTCTTGTAAATCCATGAAACTGTGTGAACAATGTTTTGTTTTTTACAAGGGATCTCATACATGTAAATTGATTCAGTGTAGCAGATGTGGTTCTTTCATGACAGCCGACAAGCATCTGTGTTATATGTCACCACTCACAGTTGTAAAAGCACTGAGAAATATATAGTGTTTGATTTTGAAGCCACACAAGAAACGGGGTGCACATACCAAATTTTGTGTATACTAAGCAGTTAGATGGGAAGAGGTCCTGGGAATTCAAGGTGAAGATTGCATAAAAGATTTTGTAGGACATTTTATTGATGCCCATTTAGACACTACACATTTATAGCACACAATGCCAAAGGCTATGACAGTTACTTTATCATTAGCCAGCTAGTCAAGGAAAGAATTGATATTAAATTGCTCACACAAGGAGGAAAAGTACTTGTGTCACAGTGACATCCCTACACATCAGATTTATTGACAGCCATTGTTTTCTTCTTTAAACTAGCAAAATCCCTGCAGCCCTTGGATTTGAGAATGAGATTGCTAAAGGCTACTTCCCCATTTTTAACACTAAGGCTAATGAAAATTATGTAGGACCCTGCCCGATGCTCAGTTTTATGGTCCTGAATATATGTTGCCTGCAGAAAAGCAAGAGTTTTTGCAATGGTACCTAGCTAACAGACATAGAGAATTTAATCTGAAAAGAGAGCTTCACTACTATTGTCAGTTAGATGTTGAAATTCTTCAAAGCCTGTGTCAGATTTAGAAATGAAGTACTGGAGATGACTAGGAAAAGTATTTTAAAACAGTCAGACGATGATACCGTGGAGTATGAAACAGTATCCTTAGATTCTTCCAGTACGCCACCATAGCCTCAGTTTCTATGGCGATGTACAGGTT
This sequence comes from Neoceratodus forsteri, assembly GCA_016271365.2. Taxonomy (NCBI): domain Eukaryota; kingdom Metazoa; phylum Chordata; order Ceratodontiformes; family Ceratodontidae; genus Neoceratodus; species Neoceratodus forsteri. The sequence goes on from CM028132.1 coordinate 1,324,055,001, forward strand.
TCTGTTTTTGAAAGAATGCACTGTTGCTGTTCTCCCCAGACAACTACCACAGACAATTGAAGAGGTACTCACACCTGCTATTCAGTGGCTTATGTACATATGTGAGAAAAAAACATTTCTATTCAGCATGCGCTAAGGGTGGTGAATTTAAGGTGGGTCCAGTATTTTTGGATGGCTATTCAGTCATAAATGGAATACCCACAGCATTTGAATTTAATGTTGTTTTTTCATGGCTGTAACATCTGTTACTGTGAGAAAGATAGAAACCACATGACAGGGACTAGTTTTGACAGTTACTCAATGGGACCATGCACAAATTTCATTTTCTAAAAGACAGGGTTTTGCAGTTAGAGTATTGTGGGAACATGAATGGAAAGCAATGCAGACCACGGATCAGGGTTTGAATAATTTTTTGAGGGACAGGCAGCTACCACAGCCACTCGAACCTAGGCAGTCACTGTTTGGGGGGAGAACAAATGCCATTTGTCTGTACTATAAGACACAGCCTGATGAGAAAATACACTATTATGATTTTACCAGCCTCTACCCTTTTGTTAACAAAACCAAACAGTATCCGGTCGGTCATCCTGACATCATTTATGACCATTTTGATGACCTCACTCAGTACTTTGGTTTAGCAAAGTAAAAGTCTTACCCCTAGAGGTCTTTTCTTTCCAGTGTTGCCATCCAGGATTGGTAAAAGCTGTGTTTACATTATGTCGCGTATGCGCTGAAAATAGATTTTCAAACAACATCATGCACACATGATGCTGAGCAACGTCACTTACTGGTACCTACTGTACCGAGAACTAAACCTGGCACTGGAAAAAGGCTACAAAATCATTAACATTTATGAAGTTTGGCATTTTAAAGAGTCATGCACAGAGCTTTTTGCAGATTACATCAAGCTGCATCTAAAAGGCAAGCAAGAGGCATCTGGTTTCCCTTCATGGGTCAAAACTGAAGAGGATAAAGTCAGGTACCTACAACAGTATTTTGAAAGGGAAAATGTACATTTGAACCCTGCAGCCATAACTGTTAACCCTGCAAGAAGACAGATATCTAAACTGTTTTTAAATTCTCTTTGGGGTAAATTTGGGCAGAGAGCTAATTTACCGACAACGAGCATAGTAACAGACCCACAGAAATTATTTCAATATGTCTTCGGCCCCTATTTCGATATCTCATCGTGCTTTTTCATCGATGATGAAACAGCTTGTTTAAGCTGGAAATATACCAGTGATCATTACACAAATTCCAATAATATCAACATATTTATAGCTAGTTTTACAACGGCATATGCCAGAGTCGAACTCTACAACATGCTAGATAGGTTACAGGACAGTTGCCTTTACCACGACACAGACTCTGTCATTTTTGTGTCCAGACCGGGTGACTGGGCACCCCCTCTGGGTGATTATTTAGGGGAGCTGACCAGTGAAGTTCCTGCTGATGAACACATTACAGAGTTCATTTCTGCAGGCCCAAAACGCACGTGTGTTACAGGCTGTCCAGTGGTGAGGTTGTTCTTAAAGTGAAAGGGTTTACCCTTAATGTAGCCAGCAGTAAACACATTAATTTTGAAAGTCTGAAGGACCTGGTCTTTGACTATACGGGTCACAGATCTCTAAAGAAATTACCGTGAGTCAACCCAGCATTGTTAGAAATAAAAGCAGTGGTCCTTGAAACAAAACGCTGTCCAAGACACAGAGAGTAGTTTATGACAAGCGAGTTTTACAAGACAATTTTAAAACACTTCCTTATGGATACTGACTGTGAAAAATGGATATCAGGTTGCAGCATCCCTTTACTTGTCTGTTGGCTGGCCCTCTAATAGTGGGAAGAGCTTTATAAAACAGTTGTTGGAACATGCTGATGCCACTTTATCACACAAGCCTGAAAATATTGTCTGGTTCTACAGCTATTGGCAACCTTTGTATAATGAATTGCTGTTAAAGTTCCCTCAGATTAAATTTGTGGAGGGCTACACGATGTCACTAGCTGACAATGATCTCTTACCCCTGGAAAGGTAAATTTTGTCGTTATAGATGATTTGATGGACTCTGCCTGTCAAAATAGTGAAGTGGAATATGGGTTTACCAAGTACAGTCATCATAAACAATTGACAATATTTTTAATTGTCCAGAATGTGTTCTGTCAAGGTAAAAAGGCAGGACCATCACACTAAATGCCAAATACATGATTCTGTTTAAAACCCAGAGACAAGCTTCAGATCACAACACTAGCTAGACAAATGTATCCTGGTCAGACAAAATTTTCTTAGAAGCTTTTGAAGATGCTGCAAGAAAGCCTCATGGCTATTTACTGTTGATTTAAGATCCAATACACCAGACAAATATAGATCATGAGGGTGTTTCTCCCTGACTGGCCTGTGGCATATGTCATGAAAAAAACACATTCTGCTTCTAAAAATATTTGATACTGTATTGTCATTATGTCAAAAAGACTGCAGAGAAATATGTCTGTTTTAAAGTCACTAGTAAAAGGGCCTCCAAGCTTAAGAAAAGCTATTTTATGTTCAGCCTCTGATGATCTGATATCAGTTATAGCTGAGATAGCCTTAAACACTCTCAGAGGAAATATTCCACTGTCAGCAAAGCAGTTAGGTGTACTGAAAAAAAAACGGAGAGTCATTAAAACTTTAAGTGATAAACAAATAACCTTAAAAAGGAAAAAGAAAATAGTTAATCAGACTGGTGGCTTTATAGGAACGCTGCTAGGAATTGCCATCCCTTTGATCACAGGTCTGCTGGCTAACAGATAATGGATTTTACACAGAAAATGTATTTGGTACCTCAGCAACAGATGGATCACATTAAAACTAATTACCCTGATCAGGATATGAGAACAGTTGCAACTAACAGTTTGGACACTAACATGAGAGCTATACTGTCCCGGACTGATTTATCAGACTATGACAAAGCCAAGATGTACTCTGCTGTGTTACAACGCTATCTGACTTTGGTAAGACAAGGAGAACAAGCTAAAACCAGTTTGACATTACTCATGCCTGAAAATGAATCAATGTCTGACCCCCCTGCGGTCATGGCAGAGACAGCTTCTGTACCTAGTACTATGGCAAAAGACATTTTAAGTAGTGTTTCTCATTGGTCTAAAACCAATGCTGAACTTTTGTTAAAGCATATGGCCAAGAACAAGGATATTGTGTTTTGGAGTGATAAGGGTGAATTAATGTATAAAGGCACTGTTGTTTCTGGGTCTCACATGGTCAATTTAGTAAGAGCGGCTACAGCCACTCACGCAATCCCTGACCACAGAAAGCCAAAGGTCTGGGATGTTTTGTCAAAGCAATGGCTGAGTCTAACATACCCACCTCAGTGTTTGCTCACTCAGCAAACAGGAGCTATGTGGAAAGGCTGAAATCGGTAGCTGGTGCAAAACACAGCCATCTCCAGTTAGCCAATGGTCAGTGATGCCCAAAAGACAAAAGTCTTTAAGAAACCCGTGTGGATCACTATGTAAACTTAAAATGCAATTCTATGTATAAATGTTAGATACCTCAGTGCCTGTTGTGTACAGCATATGTTGAACATTTTATCTCATATTAAATATGTAATCCTACCTCAGTGACTGCTGTGTACAACCTGTGTTAGCCATTTACCTCATACTGAATATAATCCTGTTTTTACAAAAACGTGTTTATATTGATGCATGTTAGTCTACTATAGTTAAATATGTTAACATGTTTTTAGAAAGATGTGCTTATAATTCTACCTCAGGACTATGGCGTATATAGTGTGCATTTTTAACAGGAGATGCTTTTGTTTTATTATATCATATCTATGATGTCACCACTGATGCTTGTTGTATTTTATTGCCAGTTTTACAATAAATGCCTTTGTATTTTATATATTTGTCATTATTGAAGACATTGCATATCTTATCCATGATGTTACCACTGATTTTTGTTGTATTTTATTGGCTGTTTTTACAATAAACACCTTTATATTTTATATATTTTGTCATTATTGAAGACATTGCATATCTGAAAACGTAAACACAGCCCCACCCCCAGTTTAAACACAGCAAACAGAGACACACAATTATGAGTGTTTATATATGATTTTATAAGTGACTGGTTTTGAATAAAATTACGCTGTTGCATATTTTAAATTCATTACAAGATAACAAGTCTGAACATGTTGCCACCTCACTGATACGTGCCCTGACATGTTCAGATGTCTGGAAAAGTGACGCACAAAACTAGTTACCATGGCATCATTTTTCAGCAAATCATTAGAGTACATTTTTAAATCTGATCATAAGAAAGTCCTTGCATCTGTGGTGTAAGAAAATATGCAGTGAAATCCACAGGTGGTAGAAAAGGTATCTTGTAACTGTGTGTTTAGGTACAAATGTTGTTTGCATTTCTGTTTAAAAAACCCCAATAGTTTGTGCATGATTGTCAGGATGAAAACCGTAGCTGTCGAAGAACCCCCAGTCCCATTTTCTTAAATGTATACGGCTAACCAGTGCTGTCCAGGGAGGTCATGGGGTCAGTATTGATGACTAGTGCTGCGGGAAGGTTTCTGTCCTCCTTGGGTAGCAGATCACAGGAAACACGCCCAGAAAGCAGTCACAGATGTGGGTGTCACTGGTTACAATTTTTCCAGCTGCTTTGTGTTCATTTTATGGTTTATCACATATAATCAAAATGACATTTCTTCTCTGGTTTATCTCAATGACATCATCAAACACTGCATAGATAATGAGATTAACTGTTTGTGGAAGGGCTTTGCAAATCTGATCTCAGCTCTGAGGTTCCCAGTTTTAATTAAAGAATAATGATCAGCACATTCTTGGTCCAGAGTGAGATCAAAGGCAAACAGGGTGTACCTTGGGTAAATTCCTGACTGTTAACTAAAAGCGGTCGATCTTCATAGATTTCCGCCCTAGTACTAGATTAAAATATTCTCTCACAGCATTCCCATTTCTAAAATCTGGCTGCAGAGGTTTAGCGGGATTTGTTCACCGTCCAGATACAGAGCCACAAAATTAATGTTATAATGCTTAAAGTTAAAGGGGTTTTTAGTGTAGGAACCACTAAAAGCATCATTGTCAACAAATCCCATGACTATCATTTTTGGTAACTGTCCCAAAAACAAATTATCTTGGTTGCAGACCCTGCTGCCTGCAGGGAGGCTGAACACTTTCATACCCTGTCTATAGGGTATTTAGTGTTGGAGGTGAGCAGGGCTTCTGAGTGTCCCAGACGGACTCCGGGGGTCACTTTAACCCTTTTGACAAACAGAGAGGCGGCCATGACTTTAGCTTATAAGGCTCAGCATCTCCACTATCAGGCAAAAGCTGTCCCTGTTACGTGTCAGTTTAATTTTAATATCCACGCCATTCAGCATCAGTTTCTCTTGAAAAACAAGTCTGTGTGCAAGTGTCCCAGCAGTTCTACCTCTACTGAGATGTGTGAAGGAGCTTCTTTTATTAAACCTACATTATCACCATCTCTGTCTGTGATTTCATGTTTCCTGGGTGTCTTTGTAAAATAACCCTCAGTGTAAATTGTGTAGAAAGGGTCTCTTCACTGAAGTTCAGCACAGATTCTATGACAGCCCTGTAGGGTAACAGTTATTGCTCTGACTGATGAGCCGATCACCGACAGTCACATCCAGCTGACTGAAAATGGTTGCCACTGGTAGTTATAAGGCACACTTTCGCAGCTGCAGGTATATCACTACCATCCACTTCAGTGATTTTGCAAACCAGGTAAAGAAGTGTGTTGTTTAGATCCAAATAGTCTTCACCAGTCCCTGCTATATAAAATTCAATCAGTGAGTTTTCTGAAAGGGCAGCCAGAGGGGTATCTCACATAAATGCTTTTTCAATGCTTGTCTGTGTGGAGAAACGCAAACAAGTCAAGTTCTGATTTTGTGCATTCTTCAGAACCACAGTGCACGAAAGCCATGTTTTTAGAACAGGTCTCTGCTTTTTACTTAATTCTCAAGATCCTTTTGCCTTTGAGCGCTTTTATTTGAAGTTTTGCATTTTGAAACACCTCTTTTAAAGTAGCCAGGGGCTGATGAGAAGCTATGGGTGTACTCATGCTTCTTTACCTCTTTGAATACAATCAGCCCTGAGCCACCCTGAGTAGGCTTATCACCCCTGACATCTTTGAGCGACAGCACTAGTCACATGCCCCACAACATCCTTTGCAACATTTTTAGTAGCTGTCTGTAGATGTGGTTTGCAATTTCAAACCCCTTCTTAAAATGGAACTGCTTTTCTGAACAGACTAAAATATCCCTCCTATACCAGAACCATACATAGTAGGAAGACCATGAAAGCCTGGCAGACCAGTGATCTCATGTGCCTTTGTAATAGCTTCTGTACAAGGCAGGGTCCCCATAATGTCAAACAATCACCATCCTTGTTTAAATTTTAGAGCACCTCTGGGGCTTAAAATGCAACTTCACGATCACCTTTCCAAATCGAAATGGTACAGGTTCATTTTGATCATTCTTTATTTCAATAGTGACTGTATCGATCTGATGTTTACTGACTGTTTGATAATGGGGTTTATCGAGGTCACGGTCACTATCTCATTGTCTTGGCTCCCTGACGTGCACGCATCTCAGCAAAGGCACTAGACTGTCACCCACTATTTCATGTGTGATAATGTCACTGTATATATATATAATGTGTAAAAGCCCCCATTAATATCTGGAGGGTTCTTTGCCAGATTCTTTCCTACACCTACCTAGAGTCTGCTAAAACCCAAAAGGTACTGTAACTGTCCATGCATAAACAAAATACATTTGATGTCACTGTCAATGCTTATTTCTCTCCTGACGGTTTGTTGTTCCAAAACCACTGGCAGTTCATTTACTTCAAATATGCTTTTATTAATTTGAGCAATAACACCAGCCATGTTAGGATAATAGTCTGATGGGATTTTAAATGCTGCTGACTCAGTAAAGGGTCCAGTTGGTGGTGTTTTACTGTGGCTACATTTAGAGGCTGATAGAGCATACTGAACCTGTTTTTCTGTGCAGGTACATTGTCCCAGGTATGAGGGTACTGAATTTCTGCTAAGCCCACTTCCCATTCCCCAGGTAGTTCAAGCATTTGTGGTAACTTTACAGTAAAAGTGGATATAGTATTGTTGGGAAAATGTTAGCGATGCATTGCTGGGCAATGTGATATAAAATCCATTTTTGAGCATATTAAGCCTTATCTGCTTCTAATGTCCTGAACTTGTGTTGCCTCAACCCAGCTATTAAATTTATCAGGCCACCCTCCACTTTACCAGATACCAAGTTTTTCTGCTATCTTTTCCTTCAGTATTTTCTGCACCCTGTACACACGGTCCTCATCAGGTTCAATTTTTGCAGCTCCTCTGCATAAAAAGTACTTTAATGTCTTCCCCTGATAGTCTTTTAGCTTATAGGTGGGCCTCTGTGTCTTTAAGACTCCATCACAATAAATATCTCATCTGTGTACGCCTGTTCATATCCCTTTTCAAACACCCTTTTAGCTTAGATAGTCTCATCGTGATCATCTTTCTGAAGGGTACCCTTTGTTTTTTGCCAAGAACAGAATTATCAGATAGGATCTTCCACACACCCAGGGCATTGAAGGGTTAACATCCACAGGTCTGTGTTTAATGCTTCTGTGATAAGTATGGTTATAGCTGTGCACCAGGTCTGACAACACATCTGTATACTTCCAAGTATTCTGGGCTGTGCACCACATGCGTGACTTCAGTGTCCTATTAAATCTTTCTACAATGCTGGCCTTAACTTCATTATTCGTCACAAATGATGTATTTTATTTTGTTTTAATAGGTTCTTTAAGGAAGCATTTAGAAACTCTTTACCCTGATCAGTCTGCAACTTGAGGTGTGCGTCCCACTTTTAAAAATAGTTTTAAAGGCTTGCATCACGGCCTTGCCTGATTTGTCTCTTAAAGTCACTACCAGGCATACTTGGACAGCACATCGATGCACGCCAGTATGTACTTAAACCCATTATTGTATTTTTGCATATTGACTCATATCCACTAAATCAGCTTGCCATTGTCTGTCTATGTCAGAAACAATGACAGGATTTCTTAATCGGACTCTGGCTGATTTGTGTAATGAATAGGCTCCTGCTTCAAAAGCCATTCTGCAACACCTTTCCTGGTGACCCTTTATCAAGTTTTTGCAGCCTTATACAGCTGAGTCACCCCTGTGAAATTACCCACTTTTGCATTAAAATATATATTCTGGAACAGGTGATCATTCATCTCCTTTCGTCAACACCGCCACATCTGCTAGCTAGCAAAACTTTGTCACCAGTAAAATAAAGTATGTGCTTTTTGTTCTTTTAAAACACTATGAAAACCACAAAGTGCAATGCATGATTATATTTTATTTATAAACACACGCATAACAGTATTTGAATATTTACTTATAATACATCAACTAATGCATATAGGTTCTACAAACAAAAGGCATAACACATGGTAAGTATGCAACAGATTATATAATAATTTTGTTTTTCTACTCTTCAATTTTTACACGCTTCACAATACCCTGAAACAGCAACTTTTGAGCTGTATGTTTTACACATGCATTGGCATTGTCCACTTCACCCTTAGTGATGAGGTATGCAATACATACACACATATGCCATACACCACTCAAATAATAAGGTTGATTTTGAAGACATTCTGTTACATCAAAATGACATTCACCTTGCATACTGCTCTACGGTTACTGTTTTCCATTAGGTCAACATAGAATCTCCATACAAGGGTGGCAACTTTAATCAGAGTCAGTGTTTTTCTGCCATGAAGCAGCAGCATCTTCAGAGCAGACATTTAATGCAGGCTGCTTCCAAAGTATATAGTTCCTTTAAATGTCCTTTATCACACGGGTACATTGTAGACATCAAGACTGTCTGGAATATTGAAGCATGCCAGTACGCTCCATCTGAAAGTACATTATAATACACTATTGAGGAAAAGCATATGCTAAATCTGGTTTATGAAACACAACAAAAGCGATAAAAGAAGCAAAATTTATGATGTCAGACTCAGACCCCTGCTCTGCAAACTAAACACTAAAAAGTCAACAGCAGTACAGATAAAACCACAAAAGTGTATTACATCATAAGGGTTATGATAAACTCTATAGCAATTTTAAACATTGCTTCCTCAAGAGTAGCCCCTCATCCTTAAAATAATCCACAGTTTCTTTTGGTCCTCTGGGAGACCATCAAAAGACCTTGGATGTCTCTAAAAGTACAGACGGTGCTTGTCCTGTAGGTAGATTTAAACCAGGTTGTTTAGCTTTGTGTCTGACTAGTTGGTAAATAAGCCTCTGGATGCACTGACAGGGTGTTTCCATCGTTGTATACTCTGGAAAAACATACATTTAGCAAGTGGTAAAAGCCAGGGTAACAATATGAACAATATTAAATGGTAACAAGTAGCAGTTTTTGGGTGGGGGTGGGGGTGTTTTAACAAAAACAGTGTTCCTGAATTTTATATCATTTTTTAAAGGGTCCTTTTTGACCAGTGGATTATTTCAGCAAGCAGAGAAGCCAGGTTAACAACACACACAATATCACAAGGTTTTTCTGCTTTGTAGTACACACACATATGGCTATGACGACTATGATATAAAGTCCACAAAGACATTCATCGCCTTCCATGAATATATCGGCAATCACTTTAACATTTTCTACAAGTGGTAACACAGATTCATTTATATATTTATCTGTATCCTCCCATACTTCTGGAAGGGCAAACATCATCAGTTCATAGGCTGCATGTATCTCACAAAGGCAAATGTCATATTGAGGTGAACCAAACAGTGATGGATGACAGTAATGGCTTAGGATCAGATACATAAACCTTGATTCTTCTGTACTTGCATTCCGATGATTATCTGTAAAAATAAAATATGACACATTTTGGTACTGAAATGTTTCCATGTAGTAATTTGGGGAGGGGTAGGGGCAGGTGTTGGGGTAATTTTTACAATATAAACAGTGTTCCTGAATTTCTTTTAGAAATTTTTTAAAGGAGCCTTTGCTGACCAGACAGCAGGCATCTTTTTAATTTCACCGTCTGTCTGCTGTAACATTTGCATAACTAACCACATGGGGTCATCAGATTTTCACATCATTTAAAACATGACTTATAGTTTCCAGGGTACAATTGGTCATATTTAACCCTGATGCTTCATAGCGATTGTTAAGATCACGGGCATGAGCTGCCCTATATGTATGGCTTCAGAAACATTTCTGTATGCTTCTTTAGACCTTAAGTCATCAAGGACACATGAATGGTTTTTCTGACTCGGATCATCTATCTCACACCCAGGACAGGAATCAACCAATTCACAATGTATTACCTCTGTATCACTGAAGCAATTGCACCACGGATGGTATGATACATAATGTACTTACAATACATATCGTTGTCAGTTTTGGGGGTTTACTAAGGCCTGATTTTCACATGAGGCCCCTGTCTAATCTCAGTAGAAGAAGAGGGTTGTGTGGTGATCACAGCCTGTTCTGTGACATTTTGAAACATTCTATCGCTTCTCTGTATTTCTAACATACTGGTTCTCACACATCTCATTAACAACCACATTTGTATCTTTCACACAGCAAAGACAGTCGAGCAGTAGATTTGTGGAAAGTCGAGAACCATGCTGTCCTAATATGACTGCTGCTCCATCGCAAATCCTTCAGTCTATTAAAGTAAAACAAAACAGCATTGGTCCCCTGACTCATTATAGGTAAGATTTAGTTCTACTGCTAACTCATCTCCTCAGTTATGCCATGTAACCACCACATTTTTTTATATGTTAAAATGCATTTACCTCATCAAGGCAACTCTTTTCTTCATTTTCTCATCTTTCTCTTTCTTAGCCTGGGCCTGACTGCTTGTGGCTGCATTATCATCATCATCACCCTCTTGGTCAGAGTGCCCTCTTGGCTCTGTCTTGCATTTCTTTTTCACAACTTTCTCTGATGCTTTTTTTTGGCAGTGTCTCACTGACCATCATCTCTGGCTCCTCTTGTCACTTCTGTTTTTGGTTTCATAGTAACTTTTTCTGCATCAGATTCACACCCCAGCAACTCTTCAAGGTCTTGCAGTGGTGTCTCTTCAGAAGGACAGTCAGGTTTAGGATTTTCTGATTCACCAAACTGTTCAGTGAGTTTCTTTTTATGTCAGACACTCTTCCACTCAACAAGACTTGTGTGGGCATTCGCTTTCACACCTCACGTAGTACACATCCGTGGCTTTTGGCTGTGGGGCCCCGACAGCTATCTTCTTGCTTGGCTTTTCATCTCCAGACTTTTCATTAGGTGGTGTGACAATCTGGCTTGTTACAGGAGTTGAATTTTTCATTAGGTGGTATGACAATCTGACCTGTTACAGGATGTTGAAATGAGAAGCGCTCCATCTTCTTGCTTGATGTTTTTGATAATCTGCTCCAAGTCTCTAAAACAGAATCTGAGAAATCTCTCAAAGCTGTGCCTTCTGGCTTCAAATGCAGGGTTTATATAATGCTTAGCAAGATGGACTGCCCTTGGTAAAACCATCACCACACCCCATCATACTATACATGGTAACGTGTCAGAGGTACATCTGTTGTAGCCCCACCCCTTTTTCAAAACATTATAAATATCACACACATTTCATTTCAGCCTTCTCCTTGATACTACACAGAGCTGAGGGGGTGAACTATAGGTATGTGTATTCTTTTTCTTATATAGTTTTATTCTTTCTAATTCATGACAAAAGTATAATTAGTTTTAGCGATTGTTGCAATGTTATCCAGAGAAAACTGCTGAACCATCTTATTTACACAGAGGTCCCCCATTTTAGCTTATAAATGTTACATGCGTACATAAAGCTATCCTTTTGATGCAAGTTTGACACAGTCCTACAGATGCATGTTAAATAATTTTGTATACTGTTACAAAACAGAAAAAAGGGTACTCACACAGGCAGATGAATTCCCTCGGGGTGGGGTCTCCACACAGATCTGTGACATCTCTGCACGATAAGGTTCCCTCCTAGATACTTCTTTCTGAAAATATCCTAATCAAAAAACACACACATGCCCCCTGCAGTTATACAATAGGCCTACAGGGGTCACACACCACTACATAAACACTAACTGATTTTTGGGGTGGGAGGAGCACGGTGATGAAGAGGGGACAGGGGTTTGAGCCAGGATGGTGGGGGTGCAGGAGAAAGGAGGGGACGCAGGAGTTCAACCTAGCATGGTGGGACTCGGGTTCGAGACAGGATGGTCTGGCAGGGGCTCGAGGAGTGTACGAGAATGAGGGGTGGGGGCAGGGGTTTGAGCCAGGATGGTGGGAGTGCAGGAGACAGGAGGGGACGCAGGAGTTCAACCTAGCATGGTGGGGATCGGGTTCGAGACAGGATGGTCTGGCAGGGGCTCGAGGAGTGTACGAGAATGAGGGGTGGGTGACAGGGGTTCGAGCCAGGATGGTGGGAGTGCAGGAGACAGGTGGGGATGCAGGAGTTCAACCTAGCATGGTGGGACTCGGGTTCGAGACAGGATGGTCTGGCAGGGGCTCGAGGAGTGTCACGAGAAGGAAGGGCGTAAGACGCTACAAATGGTGCTGTTAGGTCATTTCTTCTGCGCAAGGGTGGGGTACTGTCTAACGCATGTTATTTTCCGCCAAAAGGGGCTGGACACGGGTTCAATGCGCGGTCATTTCTGCACAAGGGCGGGACGGTTTGAGGTTGCATCACTTCCGCCAGAAGTGGGCGGGGCTAGCGCATTTTAGGGAGGGACTTCCAGTTTAACAAGGGGCGATTCTGATTGGTCCGTTTTAGGCCACGCCCACCTGTCAAATGACATGGCACGCGCTGATTGGCTGACATTTAACATTTGACGAGATATATGAACTTATACTACTACTGTTATATTGAGTGGAAAGCAGTGGAGTAATTTAAATGTTGTTGAGAAAGAAGAAGAGCAATATAAACAATATAGCTCACTAGGATGAAATGCGGTGTCACATTTTCCTGCATGACAACAGGGATTAACTGCCATTGAAATTGCCTTGTTTTCTGCAGTTACTCTGCTGCAGAATGCTGCAGAATTTGGTATCATTGTGGTGGACTTCACTCTAGGATGCATAAATGATACAAGATGGCAGATACTTTCCAGTTTGTGTGATTTCTGTAGTCACACATACAATCAAAAGCCTGAAATCCTGCATGAAGAATCACAGGTATAAATATTTGTGTGTGTGTGTGTGTGTGGCAGGAGAGTTGGGGGGTGGGGATAGACAACTAGGAAATTTCTCAACTGGTATTGCATTCTGATTGCCATGCCAAAACTCAGACAACACTGCAGCTGACTCACACGTATTACATATAATAGTAATCTTTAAAATCTGCATAAATGAGTATGCATGAATTCAAGAAGCACTGCAAGCTATTACTTGTTGCATACAAACAACAAAATAGAACATCAGATGTTGGCATGCCACCCATGAAAGCAATAGCAGCTATTAAAGTCAATAAATATTTTTACATGCAGGTATTAAGCAACAATATAGTCCTAGAAGGACATCCCCTTTTTCGTCATAAGTAGATTTATAATTACTTTTGAAATACTTTAAATCTAGTTTAATACTAGTTTTTGATTTAATTATTGCTTCAGCTAGGAAAGATTGCAGCCATCAGCAGTGATTGAATCTCTTCTCTGGAGGGGCTGTGCTTACTGTGCAAACAGCAATGAGCAAGATCAATCACAAAAAAAATTTCCTTTATACATAATTCTGATCCTCAGGTGTTGTTATCAGGGAACGGTATGACGGGGGTTAGATTACTGCTATAATGTAATGCTACTGGCAAGCAATCCCATGCTAGTGAATCACTATGATATAGTTATTAGGGCTGAGGATAATGCAATTTGTGTACTGCATTTCTGGTATTGTTTTGTGAACTTATTTACATATTTTCCTGTATGGATAGCACAGTAGTTTGTAACGTTAAACTGGAGCCTACTTCTATTAGCACTTTTCATTTACTTGCATTCCTTTTTTTTCAATTTCCTTTGCATCCTATCATCAGTCCTTTTTTCCACACAGTGACTTTGTCCCTCAAATGGTAGTGTATAACATTGCAGTGGCATGGTCGCATGTGTGCACCCACAATTTGCAATGTACACTTCTTATCACTTTTAAACTGAGAAATGTGCCAATTAATTCTAAATATACATGTTTTTAACTCTAAAAAAAGTTTATTGAGGCAAGTTGGTACATTACAAAATGACCATGAGCATACAAGACAATGCTATTCAAGCACATGAACTAACCCAAGAGGTCTACAGATATGAAATGCAAGCAAACCAAACCACTGATAAACATGGCATGAATAATCCATCGGGTAACAATCAGGAGATGCATCAGGCATCAGGTGATGCAGAGAAGTGGGGACTGGAAGGATGAGTAATAGGAGAGCGAGTGATCTAAGGACGGCTAATGGGAAGGTGCCTGTTAGGGTTGTGAGGACCAAGAGATGCCCTGGGGATAAATGGGGACTGGAGAGAGAGGCCAGATGTGTTTAGTCCCAGGGATCCCACCAGACCATGTGGGCAGGCAGCTCAGGGGCCAAATGCCATCTTCCATCTACTTCGGATAGTGCTGTGCAGTGCTAAGTCAATGAAGAATAAGGCTGCAATTATGGCAGATTCTTCTTTCTTCTGTCAATCTGGCTTGCATCACTGAGACCTGATTAGGGATGATTCTAATCAAGTCAAGTGTTCCAACTGGGTTCTCGGTTATGCACTACCCAAGGAGGGAATGGGGGAGTGGCCATCTGTTTTAAATATCACTTGAAACTAGCAGTGCACCCAATGTGGGCACCTTGTCATTTGAGTGTGTGTCTGTGCATGGGGTCAGGGTGCAGGTTGCAGAATCCTCCTCAAGTACTGTTGTTAAGGTCATGCAGGGGAGTTTCTGCAGCAAATCATGACTTTCATCCCTGACTGAGTGCTGGAATTGCTGATGTGGCTTACCCTAGGTAATTTCAATACTTGGGTCAACAAGGAACAATCACAGTTTGGTCAAGTCCTCCTCCAGAATATTGATTTATTTATTTAGCTTTTGTTAACCAGGTAAGTATGCCAGACAGTCAAGTGCCTATTTTCAGGTGTGACCCAGGAGAATTACAAGGTACAGGCAATAACATTACAGAGACAAGGTAACAGCAAGCAACAGGGTACAGTCAGGTACAGGCTGAGAACTAAGGCGATAACAAATTCAGAGACAAGGTAACGGCAATCAAACAAGGTGCTGACAGGAATGGGTAGAGAACTACAGTCAGATACAGGTAGATAACTAATGAAAGGCAAGTACAGTGTTAAGGCATGACAACTGAGGGAGGTGGTTGAGGAGTCATGTTTATATTAGCAGGATATGGAATCTATGGGCCTTGCACAAGTTATTACTTTTACGACCCATCAACACGGCCATGCCTTGGATTTGGTATTCTCCCTGGAGCTTGAGATTGATAATCTAAAGACTGATTTGGTCACCTGGTTGGAACATTGCACAATCAGGTTCAGTTTCAGGACCTGGCTTTTAGTCCATCCCCTGTGAAGGTGGTTCAGTTCCACTCTTTGAGAGGGCTTCAGCCAGAGGGACTGTTGACAGGTCTGGACACCTTGGAAATTATGTCTGCGTACACCGGGGATGTGGAAGCAGCTGTGGTAGTATATAACGAGGTGGACATGGAGGTCTTTGCCTTGCAGTTCTGATTGTGTAAGCCCACTGCTGTGGCACCTCAGTTTGCCATGGTTCAGCCATGAGCTGTGGGAATTGAAAACCAGGGTCAAAGTTTGGAGCATTGCTGGAGAAGGTCAAAGGCTCAGGAAGATAAACTGGTTCTAATGTCTCACTATGATGAATATTAGAAGGCAATCACTTGTAAAAATGCAGAATTTCTGACTAGAGAGATTGCTACTAGGAAGAACCAACCAGGTCAGCTCTTCTGGATTGTAGATAGACTTCTTCATCCAGCCTGTCTGGAGCCGTGAAAGCATTTTCATTCATGAAATGCAAGGAATTCACTTGGGTCTTCTCGGACATGGTGTCCTCCATTAGGGCCAGTATCACTCCAAGTGGGCTGATACAGCTAAGCAGACTTGAGCCTTTGCATTAGGGACACAGTCAGTAAGTTTGGGGGGAGTTACGACCAGTGATGATGGAAGAGGTGTGTGAGGTGATCTCGGAGCTGAGGCTAACATTTTGTAACCTGGATCCAGGAATAATGCTACTACACATGAGTTGTATCAGACATTTGGACCAGGTGTTCACTAAGATTGTACAGTGCTCCTTGTCAGAGGGGGTGTTCTCAGTGGCATTGAAAAGTGATTTGCTGAAACCTCTTCTGAAGACGCTATCTTTGGACCTGAGTGCTTTGGTGAAATACCAGTCCAGCACAACCTCCCCTTTTTGGGAAAGGTTGTTGAGAAGGTGGTTGTGCTTCAGCTTGAGGCATACCTCATGGTCTTTGATATCTATGAGCTTCTCCTGTATGGGTATAGGTCCAGACATTGCAAAGAAACTGCATTCGTTAGGGTGCACAAGGACCTGGTTAGGGTGAGAGATAGAGGGGAATGGCTAGCTCTCATCCTGGTTCACCTCTCATCAGCTTTAGACTCTGTGGACCATGGGCTACTTTTATTTATTGTTTGGTAACTGAGTAAGGCCCACTAGGCACAGGTGCCTGTTTCCAGGAGCAACCTTGGAAATCTGGGGAGGTTAAGTGACTTGCTCATAGTCACACAGTATGCAAGAGGAGGCTGTGGGAATCAAACCCAGGTCTGTCTGTTAGATGTACTAAACTCATTGACAGCTCATTATTCTAACCTCTAGGCCAGTGATACTAAGTCCTGACTGGCTCAGGAGCCACACGAGCAGTCATGTTAGCTAAGGAGACACAACATACACTTCCTAGTAAATTTTAGCAAAAACACTCCAGTGTAAAAGAAGATATTTCAATTACTAAACATTTCTTTCATTTACTAATCATTGGTTAACATTTGTAGAGTCTGATAGGGTGCAGCTTGCAAAAAAACACACTTTGAAAATAATGCTTGCTGGTGTACAATGCAGTGGTAATATAGTGCATCCTGGTTGGTTAATACTGTATAGTGCAGGAACTAGGCATCACTTACTGGGAAGAGCCACAGGTGATAAGCTGAAGATCCACATGAGGCTCGAGAGCCACTGTCTGAGGATCACTGCTCTAGGCTATACTGCCATCCCCCTTTGAGTTGGCTTTTGGATCAGCTCAGGGAGTATGCAGGGCTTGCTGGCAAAGTCATTTGCTGGTTTGAGTCCTCTATTTTAGGGACAGGATTCAGAGGGTAGTGTTGGGTAGGTTTTCCTCAAACCTGAAGACTCTGTCCTGTGGTGTACCCCAGAGTTTGGTTGCCTTTGTCATTCATGGTGTATATGCTGTCCCTGGGTAAGACCATAAGCCAGTATGGGCTTGGGTTTCATTGCTATGCTGAAGATACCATCCTCTAGATGTCCTTTGCACCTGTGACACTGGATGTGATTGATGTGCTTAACAATTGCCTCGCCAAGATTCAAGTCTGGATGTCTTCGAGCTGGCTGAGACTGAACCCAGAAAAAACTGAAGTTCCAGTGACTGAGCCTGGTCGTGACGGGAAATGGCAGGTGCCGAAAGAGAGACAGGGCTTTAGCTCTGCCCCTCTAGACTATTAGCTGCTACAAATTTGAAAAATCTGGAAATCATTCTCAATGAGGGGCTGACACTTGAGGCTCAGGTGTCCGTAGTAGTCCAGAATGGCTTTTTACATCCACGGAACATCACCCAGATTAAACCCTTTATCCCTTCTGGTGATCTTTCCACACTGATACTTGTGTTTGTGACTTCAAGGCTTAACTACTGCAATTATCAATACCTTGGGGTCAATGGATGTATGCTGCAGTGCCTGTTGCTGTTGCAGAACACAACTGTTTGGTTGCTGATGGGCCTGTCAAGGTCATGTCATGTCTCCCCAGTGCTGCATGATCTGCACTGGCTGCGAGTAAAGTGACATATCTCCTTTAAAAGGGGCTTCTAACATATAAGACCCTACATGGGCTGGGCCCAGTCTACTTGGCGGAGCTCCTACATCCTCACATACCTGTGCACCCTCTTCACTCTGCTGATGAGAGCCTCCTGGTAGTTCCTAACACAAGGTTGAAGACCTCGGGGGACCGAGCTTTTGAGGTAGCAGGCCCGGCCCACTGGAATGCCTTACCCAGAACTTAGATAGAGGTCCCCTTGGTGGTAGCCTTTAAATGGGACTTGTAAACCTTCTTATTTATGCAGGCTTTTGTGGTCTAATATCCAGTAATACTGTCATCCTTTACTATATAATTCATTCAATTTATCATTTTATTTATTAAAATATTCTGTTATTTTGAATTTTAGTTGGGTGTATCACTTGGTAATGCATTTTATTATGACTGCTCTATATTATTGAAATGGCACCCTGAGCCTCCTGGGAAGGATGCTACATGCAGTATAAATAAAGACTGCTATGACTACAAGCAGAAAACAAGAACCATTGTGTCACAGCACTCCTCCCTCTTCCCCCTCCACCACAAAATTAGACAAATCACTAAAAAGGAAATGCTCATCACGGTGAAGTAGAACTGTGTATGTTCACAGGGCCAATATCATGGTCTCAATGTCCATGTGGGTGCCTCCTGTTCCACCGTAGAAGCACAGTCAGGCCTTTTTTCGATAAATAGGTCATTCTGGTGAAGAGGAAGTTAGTCCGATCCTGTCTTAGTCGATATCCATCGACTCTAAAATGAGAAGTAATATAGAGACAAGGCAACTAAGAGCTGCCCTTTCTGAGTTTCCACCCATCCAGAGGTAATGGGGGGGTAGGTGGGAGATCTGATGCCAGAGAGAGCACCCAAGGGACCAAGTTCAGTCTCCCCACATCTCAAGACCCCTAACCTAGTATTCTATTCTGAGTCAGTATCAGTAGAGGGTTGGTCCCGCAGAGCGTTAAGTCTGTGCCAGGGTCCCCAAGTCTCCTTTA
The DNA here is from genome assembly GCA_016271365.2 of Neoceratodus forsteri. NCBI lineage: Eukaryota > Metazoa > Chordata > Ceratodontiformes > Ceratodontidae > Neoceratodus > Neoceratodus forsteri. The sequence goes on from CM028132.1 coordinate 1,324,074,121, forward strand.
TGAGGATCCTGTCTAAGGCTGATATGTACAGTATCTAAATTTAGCCACCAGTGTTACTGAGTCATAAAGGAAGGTTTCAACATCTGTTAGAGACCATTGCAGGTTGACAGCCATGTTCATAGACTGGATAAATTGTATAGTCTGTGGAAAATGGAAATGATCCTCCCTCAGTAACATACAGTATATGTACCATACAGAGCCTCAAAGGTCATACAGTCATTGTAATGCAGACATTGGGCAAATCTTGTCAGCACCTGCCTCTTCCAGTGGGCATATACTATGTCCAGCTGCAGGGGTGTGAATAAGTTCTCATGTCTTATGAGGGATAATGGTCCCACTGCATTGGGGTACCAGTTTACCTTCTAATTTTCATGAGAATGTGAAGGCAGTGTTTAGTCCATGTATTGTGTATGTGCTGTCATAGTGTTTGAGGGATCATAGATGTCATGAGAGTCCAGAGTGCTCTCCCAGGGAGTATATCCTCTTCTATCAGGTACCAACCAGAGGATGCTCGCTGTGTGGCCCGGGTGCATAGCAACACCTCTTGGTCCGCTAGGTAATAACTGGGATATCAAGGTAAACCAAGTTCATCCTCTCTCTGGAGGCTATAAGGGTGCTTTCTGTTATTCTCTTACCAGCCCATCTAAATTTATGCGGTTCTTTCTGTAAGTCATTCTAGAAATACACTGGAATCAGTATGGGAGAGTCTGAAATAAAAACAGCAGATGGGGTAATATGTGCATTTTTATGGCTTGGGTCTTACCATATAGACAGAGGGAGAGTCCCTCTGCCCAGGTTCACCTGTAGGGTGTGAAGTAGCTTTTAATAATTATTCTTAAACATAACAGCCATGTCTGCTGACTCCTGGACCCCTAGATAATGAAATGTACTGTGCCTTACCGATGCGAATGGGAAAGTGGCCTTAAATTGTGGGGTTGGGGAGCCTCTCAGTATCATGGCCTGTGAGTTGGATAGGTTGATGTTATAACCAGCCAACTCCTCAAAGTCTTGCAACAGGTTATGGAGAGGTTGGAGATAGTATCTGTGGAAGCTGAGGAGGAACAGGGAGTGGTTGGCATAAAGTACCAGTATGTGTTCAATCTCACCTTCCATAACTCCCAGTATATTGGGGTGAGCCATTACTGCAATTGTTAGGGGCTTCAGACTCAGGGCAAACAGGAGCAGGGAGATGGAGCACCTCTGCCTAAGGGAAAACAGGCTGAGAGGTGACCATTAACCTTAACCCACATCATCTGATGAATGGTATAAAGCAACAATTGCCAACACAAAATGTGAGCCTGGGGCAAACCTTTCCAGGATGGCTGCCATAAACGCCGAGTCTACTCTGTAGATGGCTTTATGGCATCTATACTGATGGCCAGTTGGAAGGTGTTTGGTTCCTTTGTGAGGAGATGATGTTCAAAAATCTCCTGATATTGGGCTAAATGCACTAACAGGCAGACAGCCTACGCTCCTCAAATCTGAGGAGTATAGGCAACCCTCCATCGGAATGCCACATAGCAGGGGTCCAACAGAACCCCAGTGGCATTTACAGCAGGGGCACAAGCTCCTTGTGCACATGGTCATGCGGCCAATCCCATAGCTATGCACCACAGGCAGTTTGAGGGCATGTACAAGGGTGTTCCCGCACTCTGCACCATTCACTAAGGCATGGAGTACTGGGCATGAGGGGGGGTGCATGACACAGTACAGGGGACCCTGCTGTACCTTATATGCACCCCCACCAAGGATACACACACCAGCAATGATGGGATAGGACCAACCTCCACCCTGCTGCTCCAGCCCAGCAGGCTGGGAGGGAGGGCTGGGGGCAGTTATTTGTGCACTCAACCATAGTTTACAAAAAAAAGTACAAAAAAAGGATTCTACAACTTCCCAGGACCCCCTGTTTGCGTACAGCAGGGGATCCACTTCAGGACCCAGGATAGGCATCTGACTGGAAGCCTGCCTGTGTCCTTTGATCTACCCCATGCAGCTGCAGGCTGGGGAGCTGAGCTCATGGACAGGCAGCTGACAATTGTGAATGCCAGCCACCATCGGCCTGTCCATGGGTGGGAAGCTTTGTGGGCTGGGTACATGCCTCCCATGCATATCTGACCCTCATTAATGAATATAGCCCATTATCCTAGAGTAGATAGCCTACCATGAAGCCAGTTTGGTTGTGATGGACAACCTGTGATAAACATTTTTGACTCTATCTGCAAGTATACCCGTGATTGTCTTTAAATCTACTGGAAGAAGGAAAATCAATATCATCTGCACTGCTCTGGGTTTTTATCGTGTTTTAAAAAGACCCAAATCTGGGTGTGATTCCAGCAAAGTGGTATCATTGAGCCCTCTTGTGACAACTCATTCAAGGTAGCAGTGAGAGTTGGAATCAGTGCTGTGGTGAAGACTTTATAACATGCTGCCAGATACTTGTCTGTCCCAGGTGGTTTACTGATTTTAAGGGGTTCAATCTTGGCAACCATATCTTGCTCCAAGATGGGGGAGTCCAGCCTCTGCCTGTCATCCTGAGAAAAGGTACAGAGCAGCAGTGACTCCAGAAATTGGTTTACCTTTTCGGTGTGGCCTATGAGGAACTTAGTGTGATATAAGTCAAAATAGTATTGTGTAAAAGCCTGTTGAATTTTCTGAGAGTGTGTAGTGGTGGGACTCCATGAGAGGGTTTTAATTTTGGGGCCACTCTGTTGGTGGCCTCCTTCCAGAGCTATTAAGCTAGTAATTTTTCAGATCTGTTGCTGTGTTCAAAACATTTCTGCTGCAAGTATTGCAGTTGGCCTTCTATTTGTGCATCTAGGAACATATTTAACTTTTTCCACTTAACCTCCAGAGAGGCTTTCATAGCATCATTCAGAGTGACCTTTTGATGGAATTCAAGATCTGTGATATAGAATTCAAGATCCATGATCTCCTCCTCTAACTCTACTAATTTCTTAGCTGTTTCCCTTTTTAATTCAGAAGAGTACTGAATTATCTCCTCTCTCATAAAATACTTGAGGGAATCTCACCTTGTGCAAGGGTCGGACTATGTAATGGGGTTGAGGCAGAGGAACTACTCTGTCTTTTGGTCACTAATTACACAAATTCTGTACAGTTCTGAAATCTGAAATTCAACCACCAAAAAGTTTGTTTTAGAACTGGTGTAGAGGACAGCTGCAAATAAACTGGAGCAGGGTCAGAAACAGCGAAAGAACCGATGTGACACCCCCCCACACTGTGTACCCATGAAGAAGAAAGCAAAAAAAAATAGTCTCTGTGTGGATAGGTGCTATGTCTTGGGGTCTAGTATTATAATCACACCATCACGGGTGCATAAACCTCCAGATGTCATGCATCCCAGTATTGGCAAAGAGTCTGGTAAGCAATTTGCCAGTCCTGGATTGCAGCTGTCCATCCCACCAAAATGCATCTACAGAGGGGTTAGTTACAGCATTAAATCCCCCCCATCTATTCCAAACTGTGTGGGGGTCTACCACAGTGTCCCTACCATCTCTTTTTATAAAGGCGAGGTGATCCTGTTCCCCATTAGGGGCATATTCATTTAGGAAGATCCAGGATTGGTTATGAAAGTGTCCCCAGAGCTTGATTAACCTGCCCTGCAGATCAGAGTCCACCTTAGAAACTATAAGTGGGTGTTCATTTGCAAAAGGATTGCCACATCACGCCGATGTGTATGAATTGCAAAATGTGAGGTGTACACACCTCACCTACACACCTTCTCCAAAGTTTTAAATGCTCCTGAAGGTTGAGATGGGTTTCCTGCAAAAAAGGCTACTGTATCTTTCTGCCTATTCAACTCCTGCACTATGCGGGCCTGTTTCAAAAGGCTATTAACATGCCTCATATTATAGGGGACTACCAGTAAATCAGCTGTGTAAAACTGTAATACTTCTGTATCTTGTGAGGAAGAGATGATTCTGAGACCCATTAAACATAAATAACACAGGGAGAACGTATTTTTTTTTTTTTTTTGCAGTTACTTATTTTTGCCTCCTGGAGTCCTCTGCCCTGCATCTGACGTCACCCTCCCGCTCGAGCACTGGGTATGAGGCCCCCTTCCCATACCCTATGACTTACCCTTCGTGGCTGGGGGTGGAGAGTGACTTGACCCACTGGACCAGATTTAGTGTTTGGGGAGGTGCCTTCCTGGGCTGTAGTGGAGGGGGACCATCGTCATTCACAGAGAACTCTCCATTTTCCCTGTTCCTTTATCCCCAAGGTTGCGATGTGCAACGGTGCCAGCAGCGGTGGCATGCATGCTTCTGTGCGCTCCCCCACCAAGCGCCTGCCACAACTCTCGCCCAGAGTCTCCAGAGCTGAAGCGCTAACTCACAGCTTCCGCTAGGTGGCAGGCAAACATCGAGCCCTGCAATCCCCCTTCACCAGAGAAGGAGAGCAGTCCTGGGGACGCTCAATCCTTCTCCACCCTGCCAACCCCCAGCGCCCCATATCTGTTCCCGAACACGGGTCACTGGCATGATGCGAGGTAAGGCAACCAGTGCCTCAGCCCTCAGCGCCACCGTGCCAGCTCACAGGGAGAACTTATAAACAAATATAAACAGTGTTGAAAAAACTCATGTTAGCTTCAAGGTGATTTTTACTTTATCCAAAGACACTAAAGAGTGTAGTCTTGGGGTGAAGAAAGGAGCCTGTTAAAGGAAACTCCTCAGCCCAGACTCTCATAGCCTGCTGGGCTGGAGCAAGATGTGTGATAGCTCGTTGATGGAATGAACAAAACTTAGTGGCTATAACACTAGTACCTTATTTGCTGTACAGGTACGGCATCAAGATTTCTCCCTCAAGTGCCATTCATACTGTGATTAAGAGGTATCTTGTTCTGGGGTAGAAAGGGATGTAGCCATGTGTAGCTAAGGTGAGGACCCCCACAACCAGTGTGGAAGAAGTGCTGTTGACTTTCATCACGCCAGATGTGTACTCCTTACAAACCTAAAGAGTGTGGCCCTTAGGCAAGGAGCTTGCCCCAGGGTTGGCATCCCAGCCTAGGAACTAGGGAAGCCCCCACAACCCAAGGGAACATAGGTGAAGGAGTAAGCACCACCTACTGCCAGCAAAAGTAAAGGGACAAGGTGTATGAACCAACACTCCAAGAGGGATATGGCTGCCAATGTGCAGCTGCAGACCACAAGTCACTGTAACCCTCCCTCAAGTCATTGTTGATTGTTCTAGGCATAGAGGCCCCCTGCCTAAGTTAAGGTGTGATGCAGCTGTATCATGGTTCATGGAGCCACCTGTGGTGGCTGTGCATTTCTGCTTTCCATGGATCAGGGAAGACTTCCATCCTAACTCAGGCAGTACCCTGACCCAACAAGAATCACGTAGGTCTCCCCTCACTGGTATTACTGATAAGAGTGGCTGGGACCACCCAACACAGATAAGGACCACCTTAAGCATCACAAAAGAAATAAAATACAACAAAGTGGTCTTCTGCCTGTGCCTCCAGTGGTTCCAGAGGGTAATCCATATGAGAAGGGGAAGGGACCTACAATCCTGCCAGTCTGTGGCAGCATCCTGAAAAGTCATCACCCCCTGGTTTGTCATGCTATCATAGTGTTTGTCACCTGGAGTGTCCCGCAAACCCATCCACTCATGGAGCAGGAAGCCTCCCACTCTGGGCCTGACACCCCACAGCCACACACTGGAGGGCCTAATAGTACCCATTGAATTATTATCAAAGTACACCAGTTCACCACCCAGCAGGCTCCCCGGCAACCCTCCCAACCTAATTTGGTCTCCAGCATTACCTGTAAGTCCAAAAAAGAAACCAATTTAAACATCAGTGTCCAGTAGTTGCAGAAACACATTAAGATCTAGTCTCTTGGCACATCCTGTACAGTTTGTTTAGGATTGTGAGTCTGATGTAGATAGCTGATTCTCCATGGTGGCTGGGGCAGGAGGAGAGTGTACCTGTGTTGTGAGGTAGGCTGGGTGTTTGTGGAAATGCCTTGAGCGGTGGTCATGGTCCACAACTTTTGTGATCTCTTCTCGCCCTGTAGCTGGTTCAGGCGCATGTCTCCTGGTCTATGCCATGTGTGCTTGGCTGCTTTCTGAGTGGCAGAGAAAAAGGGGACCACATCTAAATTAATGCCCTCAGAAACAAGGTATTCACAGGCACCCAGGAATTCCAGGAACTGCTTCAGGCCATTTTCACTTTGAAGACTTTGAGTCTGGCAGGGTATTCAAGATAGGCACAGATCCCTTTTTATAATGACATTTTATTGAAAAAGTGAAAGAAGAAAACTAGCAATCAACATACAAACATCTGGAAACAACATTAGCTGTAGGAAAATAATGTATTAAAGATCAGGAGGACATCAAACCTTTAAAAAGTAAACATTTCACTAGACAAATAGGCATATACTGTATTTTCAGATCTTTCTAAGAATACAAAAATATGAAGATTTAAAATGTAATAGTTACAATAAAAGAAAAACATATCTTTTAAAGAAAGGCATGAGTAAATAAAAACAATAATCAAACTGAAAAAAAAATGTCCATGGGACAACTAGATTCCTCTTAGTATCCAGGTCCGAAGTTCTACAAAAATTATGGGACAAAGTCTGAATCTGTTTGTAATTGATAGAGCACTCATCACCTCATAGTCTCTTCAAACACTGGCACATTATTTAAGAAATAATGTTTGTTTTCCTAGAGAATAAATAGTATATGTAACCTGATCCATTGGGTCATCGAAGGAAGTTTACTCTGCAGTCATAGTTTAGTAATCACTTTTTCAGTGCACACTATAAGGATAAGCAAAAGCTTAATTTGTCTTCCCCTAATTTTAGGGAAGGCAGTAGGTATGTGGAGAAGAAGTAATGTCAGCGAAAGGGGTTGTGGAACATTGAACAAGGCTTCAAAAGCCCTTGAAGTTGCAGCCCAGAATGATTGTAAAACTGGGCCAGACCAAAAAATGCGAGCCTGATCCTCCCTAGGCTCACCACAGGCCCGCCAACACTCTCCAGCATACCCTCCTCAGTATTTCATTGTGATGGCAGGGGTCTTGAAATAACAGATTTGGCATTTCCAAGCAAAGTCTTTTTAAATAAGGTGCCATCAATAGTTTGTACATTGGAAGTGAATATTTTCCCCACAGGGTGGGATCACAAGTAAGGCTGAGTTAAACTAAAATTCCGCTGGCGGAATTTTGTTGAAAGTCAGAATTTCGAAACATTTCAACATGTACTTTGGCAACTTTCATGGAAATTTTAACTTAGAATGGTGGAATATATGTATGAAATGTGGATTATTGTATTAAATTGTAGAAAAAAATTCCACAGAACTGATCACTGTCAGTGGTCAGTACTGCAAAACTTTTTTCTGCACTTTAATACATTAGTCAGCAGTTCATATATTCATTCCACAGTTCAGTGAGTCACTGAATTGCAGAATGAATGTATGAATTGTGGATTAAAGAGTTTCTAAAGATAGTAGGCTTAACCAGCAGATTCACATTTTTTGAATGCTGTTTTATTGAGCTGGCTGTTGTCAGAGGCATAAACAATGTGTTTAGCCCTTTGCAGTGGCTTGGTTCACCACTCCCTCCCTGCATGTTGGTTTTTCAGCTGTTTGGCAACTACTCTAATTACCATTATCTCGGACCAATGAGAATCAGGTCATGAGTGTTGGATTTCATAAATCAATTTCAATCAGTTCAACTTGGAAGTCCTCCATTAATCCATATTTAGTAACAAACGTGATGTCCATGGAACCACAGTACGATAGCCCTGCCCCCTTTGGTGTTGAATTAATGAATTGAAGTTCCATTAGGGTGATGCTTGGGGGAGGGGGGTGCTCACACACTTACCCACAGCAGCCAAGTATGGGATAGAAGAAAATGGGCACACTGTAATAGGTAAAGATTTTCCCATAGGAACTCTGGCTTCCTCCATTTTCACATTCCTTCAGCTAAACAATCTGGACAAGGTGCTTTAAGAGCAGCCAAGGAATAAAAGGAAAAAACATGTTTCTTTTGATATATATGATAATGCTGATTGCAGAATAGTGATCTCCATTAGGGTAAATGCACATCGCCGAAAAAATATTTCGGCTATGTAGTCCCCAGCACACAGCAAAAGGACACCGGGGAATTATGTTTTAAATGTTAATGCAGGGGGCAAAAGCAAAAAAAAAAACTTTTTGGGACAGGTGCAACAAAAGGTACTTGCTCCCAGCCCAGAACCTGACACCCTGTGCTGTGCAGACCTGTACCCACCACAACATGGGAGCAGCTTGGAAGCTCACCGCGGCACCACCCCTCACAATCCCACCCTCCTCTCCTACCCCTCGCTGAGCGTGCTCACTCCCCACACCACTACACACATATACATGTAGCAATAGGATGTCACTATAGTCATGCACCCCCGCATCTGGTTGCCCTCCCTCTCTACTTGCTGCAATGTGAGGCACCGCAATTGAGTCACCATTTTGGTAGGTGCCCAATCGCAGTCGCCCAACTCACAGGATACCTGTTTTTTTATTTGATTCCTCTTGTCTAGCCATAAAGCCATTCATGTTAATATTGAGAAATCACCCCCCCGAACTTCCCACATAGAGGGGGAAGGGGCAAGGAGGTGAAGAGAGAGGGGGGTCTATCGAGTGGTGGCTAGATTAATTAAAAAATTATTACAGAAGTCTATTTTCAGCTAATTCACCTCCTATAAATATGAGGCATACATGTTCTGTATGAATAATACCATCCACATTGCAACAAGTCTTTTTAACAAACTAAGGAGCTGAGGGGAATGAAAAGGAAAACTACTCTATAACCCCTTATTTCCATTATAAGTTCATTTCTACTATATTTGCAGAATCCCTAATTACTCCAGAAATAAATTTACCACAGAAAAAATATGATGAAAACACCTAACATCATGTTGTGTAGCAAGGTGTAGTGAGAAGTGTGATAACAGTTAACATACAGCGATACCGACTTTATACAGCCATGCCACCAATACTAGCATCTTATTGCCGGAACTTTGACAGCTGTATTGGACAGCTCAAGCCGTCAAGCCATGAGAGCGCTAAACTTGGTTTGTGCTAAATCATGTCCTAAGCCTCTACCCACAGAAATAAGGGAATGCAGAAATAAGGGGCTTACACTTAATTTGCTTTCTCATACCCCATTATAGCTACTAGTGTGCAATCTACTGTACAACCCCTTATTTGGCTGTATAAAGTCAGTATCACTGTTACAGCAGGACTCAGCATGGCAGGTTAAATGGTGTCAGGTAAATGTAATTTGCACCAGTTTACTGCTGGGATCATAAACGTGCACTGTGATTGTCTGAGCATGCAGAATTAAAGTGCTGAGCTAAAGAGTCAGCATCTTAGTAACGAGTACATTTTTGTTTCTACTATCTCCCTTTTTTATAATTTTCTCTAATACAGATTAAAGAGTATTTTAACTGTGTATTTTAGCTGCTGTTACACTTCTCACTACACCTTGCTACACCTCAAGTTGTTAGTCTTGCTGCTGGTAAATTCCACCAATGACAGAATCGCTCACCCCATGCACACTACCTCTTGGACAGCATTTGAGTGTGGTTTTGAATATACTGTAGGTAGTCCAGCCAAGCAGTTTTGAATGTAGGTAGTCCAGCCCAGTGTTACGAACCCATACTGAAATGAGTATTTTCACCAAGAGTACTACAATAAGGCTGCATAGTTTCAGTATAGATTTGGTGTAAATTCCACCAACAAAAGAATCACTCCCCCAACACATATTACAGTACCTATCAGCAGCAATCGGAGTGTAATTTTGAATGTAGGTAGTCCAGCAAAGTATTATACATCCAGAGTGAAACAAGCATTTTCACTGAGCCCTGCAACAACATGATTGTTGTTGTTTTGATCATATTTTGTCTGCAGTAAACTTATTTCCATGGTACGTATGCATTCTGTGAATAAAGTAGAAATAAATTTATCCTGGAAATAAGGGGTTATACAGTAACAAAATGATTTTAAGCATCACCCTGGTCCACGAGTGCTATGTCTTTCTGACAAAGGCCTAAGCACACTGTTTACGCCTCTGGCAATAGCCAACTCAATAAAATAGCATTCAAGGAACCTGAATCTGCCAGGTAAGCCCACTATCATCAGAAGCATACTGCAGAAAGAAATTCCACAGAACTGATCACTGAATTGTGGAATAATTATGTGTATTGTGGAATAATATATTAAACTGTGGAACAAGATTCCTCAGAAATATCATTCTGCAGTTCTTGTCTATTATTACACAGTTCAGCCAAAAAATTCTGTGGAACAGGGTGAAGATATGCCAGACACATTTGTACACTTCCGATTTTGTCAATGGTAGAAGGTCAAAAAATGTTGCGAAATTTAAAACATTTCTTGAGTGTTCTGTGAAAGCGGAATTCACAACTTTCTCCCAGTTCTAATCACAAGTAATTTGCAAATCCATGTTCCTCTGATTTAAAATCAAGTGTAGAGTCTTTCAATTAATCTCTAAGAATACTATATAATCTGCCACTCAAAGGTTCCTGAATTCCGCCTTTTTGGTGAAATTGAATCTGTGTTATCAAAGCTGGAAGTGGGTCTGGAAGTCAACTATATGAAGAGGCTAAGGTACTTAAATATGCCCAGATCTGGAGATATCAAAAATGGTCAGAAGCCGGTAAGGAATATGCGGATTGCAAGTCTGAGAATGCATGTACTCCCTGGGCATCTAGGAACTGATGAAAATAAATAAGGCCCTGGCAGGCCCACCACCTCAAAAAGGGACCTGAGACATTTAATGGGTTTGATTGTGTCCATGCCATTGCATCATACAGGGGTGTGCATTCCCATAAGAACTTGATAGGAACCACATGCCATACTCGAAGTGTCATTGCAATATAGCAAAAAAATTAGTGAAAGCAAAATACCTGGGGGAGACTAATAAAGAATATGGCTAACCTCTTGGAGGTCATTAAGATCAAATTCTATATCCTTCCAATGGGCCTGATATCTGCCCAAAGTCCAAAGACAAAGTACGCAGAGCTGTGAAACTTACACATTGAAGCATAAATGTGGTAATTTAGACCACCCTGAACTGTAGATAAATGAAGTGAAGAAAGACAAACTCTAGGCTTATGTCACCTCCAAAGAAAACAGAGATCAATGGTTGCCAATCATGAAAATAATAACTAGCCAGGTAAAGTGGAAGGGTCTGCAAGTAAAATAATATTCTCAGTAATATATTGATAAGGATAACTTCTACCCGCTTCAAAAACAGGAGATCTAAGTGTGACTAATGGCTCAAAACCTTCACCACAGACTCCATGAACGGTTCATAGTTAAGTAACTCTAAGTGGTCTAGATTTTAAGTGAGATATACCCCCTAAGTACTTTAGGAAATTTTGATTCCAATGAATACTAAATAAATCTTTAATATGATATGTGGAGGTGTAATTAAACGATAATATCTCTGTTTTATGTCTATTTAATCTAAAACCAGCTACAAATACAAACTGAGTCACTATTTCAACAGTTGCTAAAAGAGAATTCATTGTGTCAGTGACCATAAGTAAAATATTATCAGCAAACAGTGCAAACCTATGATCCCTCCCACTAACAGGTATCCCCTGAACAGAAGGACAGCATTGAATGTGAGAGGCTAAGGGCTCTATATATAAAGCAAACAAACCCAGAAATAAATGGTAACCTTGTTGAGTGCCCCTCTATAACACAAAATATTGTGAAATAGACCAACTGATTTTAACAAAAGCAAAAGGAGAACTGTAAAGAGATTGTAGCATTATGATAAAGTCTGAGTGGAAGCCGGATGCTGCTAAAGTTGTTCATAAAAATACCCATGACACACAGTCGAAGTCCTTCTCCTCATCCAAACTAGCCAGGACCAGGGGTATGGAACACCAACAGACATAAGCCAAGAGAAGCAATGTACTTCGAACATTATCATGAGCCTGTCACCAACACACTGACCTAACCTGGTCTCTGTCCTGCAAGAAGGGGAGAAGGCCCTCGAATCTCAAAGCCCAAATAGACATGAAGAGATTGCAGTCAAAATTCAAAACAGAAATAGGATAATACAAAGCTGGTAAGGTAGGGTCATTACCCAGTTTAGAAAGGTTGGCTGTGATAATAATAATAATAATCTTTATTTGATTTAGCGCCTTTCAAAATTGTCAAGGTGCTTTACAAAAAAATGACTAAAAATAACATAAAACAACAATATAAAAGATAATCTATAAAATCTGTTGTTAAATATACTTAGCTAGTAAATGCTTGGCCCCATAAATATGTTTTCAGTGCCTGTTAGCATACTGCCAAGAGGGTGGGGGAGTAACTCCTTCTTGAAGGAGCGACAAAGACATGGAAGAAGAGGGGTAAGAAGATTGCAAAAAGGAGATGCTTTATAGAATTCTGAGGGAAACCATCAATGCCTGGACATTTGCCCATTTTAGCTGACCGTATACTAGATTGGACCTGCCCCACAGCAATGGGAGAAGTAAGTGCCTGAACCTGCTCAGTTGAGAGTGTGGAAAGATGGGCTTGATGGAGACTGTTTTGAATTTGTTGATCAGAGGGTTGCGAACCCTCTGGTGTATGTAAAGTTGAATAATAAGTTTGGAATATATGTAAAATATCAGCCACATGATGAGTGATTAGTACTGTTTTGAGACTGTGCAGCTTAATTATAGTAGCCTGTACCTTATGCATTCTGAGATGCCTGGCCAAAGTTCATGCTCCTCACACTCCTCCCTCATAGTAATAATGTCTGAGATAGAATAGAGCATGCTCTACTTTCTGATTAAGGCATTTCTGAAGTTGGACTTTAACATACAAAAGCTGTGGTACACTTAGAAGTCACCTTTTGTAAGAAAGATTTGCAAAGAATGTAAGGTGTGTTGAAGTTCTTGCAGTTTACTTTCTTGAGTCCTGCATAGAGCCACAGAATGTTCAATTAATATTCATCTAAAAACTAATTTAAGTGTATCCCATAGGATACTGGCAATAGTATCCCATTATCATTATCTATAAGGAATTGAGAAACTTGATTCTCCAATTTCATAAGAAGCTCATCTTCATGAAGCCAGCCCAGGTGGAGATGCCAAGCAGTTTGGCATCTAGGTTTCAATAATACAAAAGATCACTAAGCGGAGCATGGTCATGGTCAGATAGATGCAGCAAGCTATGCTGGACTTCATGCAAGATATCCACATGCTCTACCATGGTGAAAATATAGTCCAGCCTGGCATAGCTGGCATGACAGGGAGAGTATTGTGTATAATCTCTTTGTAAGGGATGCAGATGTCACCCAGTGTCGAGGATTCCCAGGTGTCAGAGGGTATCATAGGAGTTTAAAGAGCAGGATTTTGACTTTTGTCCATTATGCTAACTTCTTTAGCTTTAATACTTGAATAAGATTCCTGAATCCCAATAAAGAGTGTCCAATCTAGTCTTAAACAAGTATGTGGTTGAGCTACTCACTGCATTGAGAGGGAGCTTGTTCCAATCTTGTACCACTCTCTGGCTAAACCAGTTTTGGTTTCTTACTAATTTGTAGTTTCTGTCTTTTAGTTGTAGAGGATGTGCACGGGTGTTGAATAACATCTGTCTGGTTTCTAGCCCCAGGTTCTCCTATAGGTCATTATCAGATGATATTTATGAATGAGACAAATTTCTCCTCTTTTTCTTTCATACTTTAAGGGATATGGTTCTAGATCCCTAAGTCTTGATTCATAGTTTTTACCCTTCATACTCCTTATTCCTCTGGTGGTCCTTTTCTGCACCCCCCTTTATCATAGCTATTTCCACCTTTTTGTAGGGGGACCAGACTCGTGAACTGTATTCAAGGATAGGTCTCACCAGGGATGTATACAGAGGAATAATCACTTCTCAGCTCGCTATATGTCTAATCATGCAATTGAGTACCCTGTTTCCCTTTTGCACTATGTTTCTGCAGTGAGAAGTGAATTGCATATCTTCAGATACTAGTATCCCTAAGTCTCTTTCTTCTGTGGTCTCTTTCAGGTTCTTGTTATTTAAAGTGTAAGTATGCGAGGGGTTATTCCTCCCCATATGCATCACTGTGCATATTTCCTGGTTTAGATGTAGTTTGGACTTAATGGTCCATTCCTGCAAGTAATCAAGTGCCGTCTGAAATAAACTAGCACCTTCCCCATTATTGCTCACTGCACCTAGCCTGCAGTCATCTCCAAACTTGAGAGCCATATCTTTTGTTTGTCATACTAGATTGATGTAACAAACAGGTTTAACAAGCAGGGCCCCAGAACCGACCTCAGGGCACTGTGCTAGTCATCTCTGCCCAATCAGAAAAAACACCCTTCATGCAGACTCATTGATTTCTGCTAGTCAACCATGACTGTACTCAGCTAACAATAGAGTTCTGTATTCCCATAATCCTTAGTAATTCCAGTAGTTCAGGATGAGGCAGTTTATTGAATGCCTTGGAGAAATCTAGGAACACCACCTCCACTGAACCCCCTTCATCCAAGTGCTTGCTCACTCTATCATAAAACTGGAGCATGTTTGTTTGGCATGATCTGCCTTTAATAAACCCATGCTGTGATGTGTCTCTCAGGCTTTTTTGTTCCATGAAGGTGGATATACCGGGGCAGATGTTCAGAGGAGTTGCACAATGCGCAACTACAGAAATGCACCCCAGAGCCATATTCAACCAGTGTGACTGTGCAGTGCAATATTCAGTGTGCAGATGTGCAACAGTAATGTATGTGGTGCAAATACATGAGGGGCATGCCCATGAATATGCTGCACAATGGCATATTCAGTCAAAAAACATGACGCAAGGTAGGAACAAGTCACAGAATGTGCCAGACAGATTTCAGCATATAAAAGGAGGCTCAAACACACACACAGCAGATGTGCAATCCAGAGCAACAAACATCAATGGATGCAGGGCCTTATATGATTGAGGTGGCAATGAGGGGTGTGAGGAGGAGGGAGGAACACCAACATGGCCAAGGATGGACCCATCGGCAGCATGCCCAACACAGATGGTACCGTGCCCACTTCACCTTTGAGGACTATGGGGATATGGAGATCACAGGCTGGTACCATCTGAACAGGGATATTCTGAGGCAGCTCTGTGAGCTGTGCCATGATGAGCTGCAGGCACCCACCAGAAGAAGTCAGGTGGATGAAGGCAACAGCAGTGATGAGGATCAGGATGATGGGCTGGATGTGGGTGCACAGCCACCCATGCAGAGGAGGGACCCCAGGATGGCCATATGTGCACGGAGACATCGTGACACGATTGTACAGGAGCACTTTGGCAACCACAGGTGAGTACCAGACAAGACAGCTGTGCATGCACGGAACACCACACACACATAGAGGTGCACAGCCACACAGGGATGCACACAGGGACACTGGCACACACACACACCATACACAGGGACCACACAAACACACAGCCACACACCCATAACACACTGCACAGGCATGGGCGCATGCATACACACGTGGGCTCTGCACTGGACACAGAGCTGCTTGGAACCTGACCCACACATGCACCACCAGCACCATCACGCATTACACAGCTGAGCAAGTGTAGCACGAGGGCAGCACAGTCAGAAGTGGTGGGCGAT
This sequence comes from Neoceratodus forsteri, assembly GCA_016271365.2. Classification (NCBI taxonomy): domain Eukaryota; kingdom Metazoa; phylum Chordata; order Ceratodontiformes; family Ceratodontidae; genus Neoceratodus; species Neoceratodus forsteri. The sequence continues at coordinate 1,324,089,759 of CM028132.1, forward strand.
GTGGCAACACACACACCGGTGCAGCTGGACATGGCATGGATCAGAATGAATGCACTGGCACACAGGCAAGGCCAGCACAGTGCTGCCCTCATCACGTCCATGCCACAAGGCCCAGCAGCACTGCATACACACATGGAGGACATGCAACATGCCACACATATGTGCCAGCACATGCACATGGGCACACCCAGCCAAGTGCAATCCAACCAACAGCAGTGGGAAGCAGGATAGGACAGCATAACCAGCAGGCCTACCGTGCTCTGCCATAGCTGCCATGACCATGTCCGAGCTCTGTGACAGCCACAGGCCGCTCAACAGCCACTGGAGGTGTAACCAACACACTCATGGGGGTAGAGGCCTAAGAATATGACTGGATTCTCACGGGTGTGAACAACCCGGTGAAGAGACTACTACCGGGTGTGTCAGGGATGGGCACATCAGAATCCGGCATCAGCCGTGCTGGGATCGCCAGATGCTGAGTTCATGGGGTTGATGTTGCACTGCAGGGAGTCCATTGCACCCTGCCTCCCCCAGTGGATACCAGTGATGCAAATACAGTGGCAATGGTCCGGCAATGTGGTCCAGCAATGCAGTCATGGCCTCCCACAGGTGCCGGAGCCCACCTATCAGATGGGCAAACCCAATGTCCCCATGCTCACAGTTGATGCAACTCCACCCGCAGTGCATGGATCTCAGCCCTTAGCATCGCATGGTAGTCCACGGATAACTGCAGCAGTCTGGTGTGCTCATCCAGCCTGTCAGTGCCTTCCACATCTTGGGGCTGATGCCGACCTGCTGGGGGTGTGGTGGCATGCCATGCAACATCCCTCACCTGGGGATGCTGCACAGGGGACTGTGCAGGTGGTGGGGATTGTGCGGGTGCCCCTTTGGAAGCCCCTGTGGTGTGCTGCATTGTGGCCACTGCATCCCACTGCCATAGCCCATCTGCCTGCCGGGCCAGGCCCGTGGCACAGGTGACTGTGTCAGCACCCCCATGGCCCGGTGACAGCGGCAACACCACATGCCACTGTGCAGCCATAGGCAGGTGGCAGCTACACAGGTGCCATACCTCCACTGATGGCAACCACTGCCTGTGTATAGCCCTGTACCCTGGTCAGCGTGTCCAGACCTGTGTCACCCAAGCTCAGTGTAATGTCACCATCGGTGTCTGATGACGCACCCTCCTGTGCCCCTTGTACAAGTACTGGTAGGGCCTCAGTTAGCAGGAGGTCCATCAGGGGGTCATCTTTACCCAGAACCAGGAATTCCAGAAGCTCCACACTGCCCTGCCACTGGCAGTCAGTGTCTATGATGCCTGTGGAGTTTGATAGCACTGCCTTGTGGGGTCCAACATTGTTGGCGGCATCCTGCAACTCATTCCTGAGGCATGATGGTGCTGGTAGACAGAAGATCAATGTCAGTGTTGACAGTGGCAATATGCATGCAGTGCCATGGCCAGTGCAAAAGGGGCATGCACACCAACACCATGCCTGCCTGCAATGGGGGACACCTGTGCAGCAATGCACATCAGGGTGGCCATGCCACAGGTGGTGCACAAGCCAGGCCAGCCATGGTGAGTAGATGCAGCACATGGTGTTGCACCACACCATGGCTGACATGCATGTTCCCCCCACCATGGACCACAACACCAGTGGTGTGCTGCGCAGCTGCCTGTGCCCCTGTGGACCATGCTGTGCCACTGGCACATGCTGCACAGGCATCTTAGAGGGGCAGCCATGCAGAGCGGCACACCCTGGACCATATCCCATGGCCACAGTACAGTGCACATTCTGCAATCCCACTGCACACAGGTTGCCAGTTCCATGCTAGTTGGCCCCATGTGTGGCACGCACAACTGCAGGCCACACCAGCTGTGGGCATGCATCACTGCTGCAGTCACGCTTGCATGCTCTTGGCCTGCACACCCCTCCACACCCACATACAATGACAACAAACTCACAGTGCTGTGATTGGCTGCCACCCTTCTGGAATCCAGCTCCTGAATATCCTCTATGGCAGCACAGGTGGTGGTTGCCACCACCATCTCCTCACCGGCCAACAGTACTAGTGCAATGTGAGGTCCCTCGCCCATCCTGCTGCTTGATGCCCTGATGGAGATCACTTTCTCCTTAATATGCCTACAGTCTGTCCCCATCTTCTTCTTGCACTCCTGTGCACTCCTGTTATGTCTGCCTTTGGTGTTCACGTATGTTGCCACTTTCTCCCACCCAGTGGCACGGCCCTGTGAGGTGCCAGTGGCCCCACTCAGCAGTGGCTCCATGTCGAGGTAGGCCTCAAACAGGGCTTGCTGTTCATCCTTAGTGAAGTTGAGCCTGTGCTTCTGTACAGGCCCCTATTCCTCAGCTCCCTCCATCTCAGACATGTTGCTACCTGTGGACAGTCAGACATTGGCCAGATTTGCAGCTCGGAAGCCCAGTTTGGAACAGTGCAGCACTGATTGCATGCACAACAGTATCATTACACAACACAGTGTGATGATTCATACCTCAATGGCTGCAATACCTGTCAGTGACCTGTGTTGTATTGTGGTGCCTTTATGGCACAACATATGCAAATGAGTGGCAGCGCAATTGTAATGATATGCTAATGTGTGTGAATGCACCTGGCTTTGGCTCAGCTATTTGCATATGTCGGCTGAATATTGTGGAATTGCACCTTGTGCAATACAAATGTGCTGGAGCAATTAGATTGTGCATTCTCCATGCATGCGCAGTGCACGATTGTGCATCGTGTATGCGTGCCATGGGTGGAAACACATCAAGGATCTTATCATGCAATTGTGTGCACTGCGCAATGTTCCCCTATTGAGCATGTGGACATGTGCACATGCCGTGCATGTGGACCCAATGCACTGCCTTTCCCCATTGTGTATCTGTGCTAGATGCACCATGCCAATGACCACACATTGCTAGACAATGCGTGATTGGCGGGCGCATGGCATTACGCAGAGTCATGCAGGGTGAAGACATGGGAAATGGCCGTGACTCCCTCCTCCCACCTTAACATGCTGCATTGCACATGTGTGATACTGTGCCATAGGCCTCTGTTGTGCATGGCTATCGTGCATCTCCGTACTGCACAGCTGTGCTCCGTAGTCCCCTATTGTGCATCATGCGATGCACTGTTCCACATGAACACTTTGCAGACCACAGTACTCGCAGTTGGGCACATTGTGGTGGACAGCAGTAATGGCATGCTTAGGTTTCCATTTGCACCATGCTCTGAACTGGAGTGACATTGAGATGTCACATCTACTGGCCCTGTTGAAGCCTGTGGTGGATCAGCTGTTTGGAGTGGCCGATCTCCAGGTACCATGGTCCCAGGTCTGGGACAGGGTGGCAGTGGGCCTAGAGTGCAGAACAGGTGTACCGCAGACTGGGGAGCAGTGCCACCACCATTACAGGGACCTTCACAGGTGGGCTTCAGTACATCTCCACAGGACAGGGTGCAATGGGGGTGTGTGCTGCAGCCTGGTAGGTGTCTCCTTGCACTGTGCAGGCTCCGTTTGTCCAATACCTGTGCTGTCATGTGTGCTGCCTGTGTGGCTGCATGGGGGGGCACAGCGCTGGTGTGTGGTGTGTGTCCTGCAGTGCTGCACTGCGTACCTGTGCAGTGCACAGTGTGGTGGCCCTGGTGCCATACCCCATACGTGGGCCAGTGTCCCTGCCCATGCTGTGTCTGTGACATGCACTGTGTTGCTGCTCAGGGGGCCTGTGCATGGCATGACATTCATGTCTGTTTCTCTATCTCTGTTCCATCCACAGAGCCGGAGGACCACAGGAGGGCCAGGGAGGTCGCAGGATGTGCCAGTCAGTGAGGTGATGGGGGTTCAGCTGCTGCACTGGTGCTTGGATAGGCAGGTGAGTGTCTGCATCATGGTGTAGGGAGCATGGCTGGGACTGGGATGGGTGGTGTGGTTCAGCCAAAGGCACTGCCACCATGCTTGATCACTTCTTGGGGAGCTTCTTGGCTCCACCGCCTGTGCTGTGTTGTGCTGTATGTGGCAGCTCCGTGCTTGTGGCCTCTGTGTGGTGGCATCCCATCTCTGTCCCTAGTAGGGTGTGGGTGTGTGCATGTCCCATGGTGTCTGACTGCTTCTGGGGGTTTACCGTCCTGCCCGGGGGGAACTTGCATCAGCACTGTGGAGTACACTGCAGAGGTATGGGTGCATGTCACTCCCAGGAGGGCATGCAGTCTTGCCGTGGGGCTCGGCTGGGTCAGCTGTTGCTGTCTGCTGTGCATGTGTCATTGCTGGTTCCGTCCACCGGTGGGTGAATCAGCTGTATGGAGTGCACACATGGGGGAAGGCTTGGGCTCCTTGTTACCCAACAATTATTGCCTGTTCTGTGTCCGTTCTCCTAGGTCAGACTAGGCCATGAGCCTGAAGACAACAGCCGGGGCTGATTGATGGGGGTATGCTGCACCTGCACCATCTCGTACAGTGGAACATTTGGTTCACTAATGTCCTGATCAGGGTTGGCCGGCACCATCTGGAGGCCACCTAGGAACTGGTATGGGAGGTTCATTGGCTGAGGACATTGCTGCAGCATCAGCAACACTAGCCCTGTCCCCCCTCACTGATGTGCCTTGAACTTCCCCTGCCCTCCTTTGCTTAGTTTGTTTCCCCTTTCTCTCTGTGTGTTTGCTCCCAGACCCATTCCCCTTGTTGCCCACATTGCCCCTCCCTGCATTTCCCCCTCTCACTTTCTTGTTCCATGCCCTGTTGGCACCCTTCTGTTCTTGTTTGTGTTTTATTGAGTAAAGCTCTTATATTTTGGCACATCTGTGTCTGTGTCTTCTTTGAATGCATGCTGCTGCACTTTACTGACATTGTTGTGTGGTGCTCTTGGGCATGTCCCCTTCAGTCCCAGTGCTGTGCCCTTTGGTTTGTGCTGCTGTGTGCACAGGGTCCTGTGTACTGTGTCCCTCTGTCTCACATGCCCATGGGCTTTTGCTGTACACCCGCCCTGTGCATGGTCCACCACCTTGTTTCCCTGTCTGCCTATGCTGGCCTGCTCTCCACCTGCCATGTTGCCCTTGCCAGTGCTGGTGTGTTGTGCAGTGCTGGGCCCTGTGTTCCTGCCTGGTGGCATGCCTTGTGCCCCTTGTTCCCAAGTACATAGGTGTCTCTTTTACATCAGATCACTGTACGTGCCTGGTGTCCTCAAACTATGGCTGTGGCAATGTCCCATACAGAGTTGCCTGTCAGTGTTGTGGTGTTGCAGTGCCATGGTCCTACCAGTGACCGTGACATCAGGGTGGGTGGGTTGGTGTATTTTGTGACCAGTGTTTGTGTTGTGCGACTGCCATTCTGTGTTGCCCCATTGCCATGTGCCTCTGCTGTGCCTTTTTGGGATTGTCCCCTTGTGGTTTGGGTCTGCTGTGACTGGCTTTGCACTCTGCTCTTGTGCTGCCCTGTCTGTGTTCCCCTTTGCTATTGTGCTTGCTCAGCCCACTAGCAGCTGCATACTTGCATGCTCCTGCGCAATCAAGGTTGCTCCAGTGCATGTTTTGTTGTTCAGTGGTGCATTTTTTCTATATTCAGTTTGGTTTGCTCCTTCGCATGTCAGTGGCACAACTTTTGAATATGGCATCAGTTTCCTATGATGCAACCGCATTGTGCTGTGCATTCCATTGCGCACAGTCTTGGTACACTTTTGAATATCCAGGTCTCTGTCTTTAATGATACCTTCCAGAATTTTCAAAGGAATTGATGTAAGACTGATTGGGTGGTAATTTGATGGGTCTGACCTGGTACCTTTTTTAAATAGGGGAATCACTGTTGCCACCCTCCAATGGTCAACTACTTCCCCCCATCTAATGATGTTTGGACTATATACAGTATGTCGAGGGTGGAGCAATTCCATCACTTAGTTCTTTTAAGACTCTAGAATGTAGCCCATCTGGTCCTGGAAATTTATTAGGGTTAATTTTTTTCAGCCTAGTCTCTACGTGTTTGATATCTATGAGAATGTGACTTATATTCCTATAGATTTCTTGATTTATTTTCTTACAGAAAATGTCCCATACAGTATTCAGAGGTTTGTTTTCAAATTCATTTTCCCATTTCCAGTTTTTAAGGTTTTTTTTTCATGTTTTGGATGTTTGCTTTGCTAGAGTTTAGTAATGTGGTAGAACCAGTCTGTATGGGGAGTGTTTTTTTTTAATTTGAACTCTCTCTTTTAAGGTGGCCTCTAGAACTCAATGGTGTATTAGTTCTACAGTTTGATATAGTATCACCCAAATTAGTTAGTTGTAGATCAAGAATGTTTCCCTCTGGTGTTCTCCTCTACCCATTGTTCTAATCCAAAATATTGTTGATCACTTAAAGAAAATCTGATTCAAATTTGTTGGAGCCTTGTAGATTACTTTAATTAATTCCTGGTAAGTTGAAATCTCCCATAATGAGAAGCTTATCTGCTGGGTTTAGGGACTGAGCCTGATGTAAGAGGGCAAGATCAACATCTTTCTTTATTGATGGAGGCCTGTATATATGGCCTAATATGATTTTTGGTGATTTGTGGGGAGTTATTTTAACCCACATTTATTAAAGTTCATTCTAATTAGTATGTACCTCTTCAGACTGCATTCTATCTGAAACATAGATAGGCACTCCACCTTCTTGTATGTGTTCTCTTGATTTTGTGTACACATTGCACCGTCTATGTTCTGGTCCCATGTATCATATTTATCCCACCAGGTCTCTGTTATCACACATATCTGGATGTTTTGTGTAGTCAGAATGTATTTTAATTCATCAAATTTATTTGTTAGACTTCTAGCATTGAATAGCAATCAATTCCTGCCTTTAGGGTCCGTATTCATATCTACAGTGTTTTTTAGATCTTTTTGGGTGTTAGCCACCTGCTCCTTTGTCCCCCCACTATACTTATCAGTTTAAATGTTTACTTATTTGCTCATTAAACCTTCTGGCAAGATATCTAGAAACTGTCTTGTTTAGGTGAAGACCATCTGGTTTGAAAAGCCTTACGTCCCTAAATGTATCTGTATTATCTATGAATATATACTTTTCGTGTTTACACAGATGTTTAAGCCACTCATTTAATGTGTTGATTTCCCTCCACTATTTGGAGTGATACCCATATACTGTTAAGATGCCTGAAATGATGACATCCTTGTTTCTCCTTTTTGTTTCAGTTGCTATTGATTTGTAATCAAAGTAAATGTCCTGCAGTCTCCTTCTCTCTATGTTATTTACCCCAGGATGTAAGATGACTAAAGGGTTTATGGTGTTTTCCATTAAACCACCCAGTAGGTGCCTTTTGTCACTGACTTTTGCCCCTGGCAGGGTACTGAAGGTGGTGTGGGCATTTCTCCCTTTGTATAATGCTGTATCAGTCCCTCTGATAATAGAGTCACCTATTATAAAGATATTCTGGTGTGTCATAGAGTATTGGTGTCACTGTCGTTTTTTATAACAGGTATCATGTAACTATTTTTGTGCTGCACAAGAGTGATGGGACTTCAAATTGGAGGCTTCTAAATCTGTATTTATTTTAAAGTGAAGATCGCTTCTAAAAAGAAGTTGCCCATTCAATACATTTAAGTAATATAGAGAAAAAAAGAAGACAAAGCTCTATGATCCATACCTGGGGGAAGTAAGTATTTACTAATCTAAGAGGATGGCTTTATGCTGAATGGTACCTGTAACAATTACGTATCTGCCCATTACATCTGCCTTACAAATATGAATTTCAAATGGGAGTCCTGCTGGAGGAGCAATAAACCCCATGTTTGCACCCTGATATATAACAAGAAAAAAAAACTTGGCTGAATCCCAGATTTGTGTATGTTATAAGTTCATCTGAGGACAAATGTGTCTCTTGGAAAAACATAATATCGGACTCATGCTGCTGAAAATATTGAAGGAGGTGATACTTTTTAATAGGGTTTGTTACCCCATTTACAAGACAACATTTTAGTACATGGGCCCATAATAAAAGAATAGGAATGTAACACACTGTAACTAGTTGCTCACAATCTGAAAAGGAAACATTCTGCACCATAGTTCTCCCTATATAAGGAGGCAGTATAGCACAGTGTTCTAAGGCTCTGAGTTGCAAATCTGGTGACATCCAGCAGACTAGACCTGGATTTGAATCCCACAGCTTCCACTTGCATACTGTGTGACCCTGAGCAAGTCACTTAACTTCCTTGTCACACCTGGAAACAAGCTCTGGCTTAGTGTGCCTTTCCTGTTTAAACAATTTCCCCCCTACATAAAGTATTACCCATGCTTTGCAAAATAAGCCAAGATAGAGACACGAAAGATATCTGATTAATATGGCCATTCCAAACAGTAAAAATAAATCTATTAATCAGACCTAAAAACAATCCACAAACAGGGTAGTATCTTAAATGTCAAAACCAACAGAACCACCAAACAGGATAGGATCAGATATAACGAGCTTCCAAGGTAGGGAGCAAGGTATATCACCCTTCTCCTCTGCATCATCTGGTGATGGAATGACGTTACAGGGGGTATATTTGGAACCTGTTCACACCCTCTAGGTTCAATTTGAACCTGATCAAGAACTTGGCAAGCAGCCAATTATACAGCCTTCAGTGCACCAGTCCCCAAACCACCCTAGAAAAAACATCAACAGAGTGAAGGGGGCAAAGTAATGCTATTAAGGAGCTTAAAGACTGTAGGCAGCCCTGTAGCACAAAATAATGTCTATTGAAAGCTCTCTTACAAAGCCTATGCACTAATATGTTGGAGTAAGGGACAGAAAAGGCCACTAAGATAACAAAGATAAAGATAAAAAATGACATCCCAAAAATATTCAAAATAGTGAGGAACCCTGCATCAAAACTAGTGAATGAAACACAGTAATGTTCCAATGATGAGCTATTGGATAGGTGGAAAATAAAGATGTAATGGTATGATTAAAAGAGTCCACTTTACTCCCAGGCTGAATTCTTGTTCTTTATTTTCTTGTGGATTTTGTGTTAATATTTAGCTTATTATATTAAAGATTTATTATCTTATTCTCCTTTCACTACTGCAAGCAACCATCCTAATAAAATAAGAGGTGATGGAAAAGCAGTGCAGTGCATGCAGGGTCACTCACATTTATTTATTTATTTAGTTGTTTTTTTTTCTTAGTCTTTGTTAACTGGGTAGGGCCCACTAGGCGCGAGTGCCTGTTTTCAGGGTGACCCAGGAGCTTTGAGTTGGTTAAGTTGGAGGCAGTATAGCCCAGTGGTTTAAGGCTCTGAGCTGCAAATCTGGAGACCTGGGTTTGAATCACACATCCCCCACTTGCATACTGTGTGACCCTGAGCAAGTCACTTAACTTCCCTGTGCCCACAGGTTGCACCTGTAAACAAGTTTCAGCTTAGTGTGTCTCTCCTGGTTAAACAATTGGAAAAAAAAGGGGAAAAAGTGACTTGCTCAGAGTCATGCATTACGCTAGTTGGAGGTTGTGGGAATCAAACCCAGGTCTCCAGGTACCAAGCTCACATAACGTTCTAATGACATATTTTATAAAAGTGCACAATTTATCATGATCCAAAAGGCCCTAGGTTCCTCCCTATATCCATTTAGAAGCAGTAATATCTTCAAAAAGATTGACCCCCTGGAGAGAGGCAGATAATGGGGAAGCTGTTCTCTAATAATAAGTATATGATAAAAACAAATAAATTAAAACAATGTGCCCGCAGTCAGCTGCTATGAAAAAATAGTCCCCAAAAAGCAAATCCTTAATTACAAGTACCATACCGTTCCACATACTATATTATTATACACTAGCCCATAAACACCTAAACACTATAATCTAGAAAGTAAAACAAAAAAGAAAATAAAAAACATCAAAGCAAAAATTAGGTGGGTTGGACCTGAGAACAAGAAAAGGAAAATAAAATAAGGAGGTGGGATCTATAAATCATGGAAAATATCTATAGAAAGTGCCCATGGCATCAGCTTCACAATTCACAATGGCAGGTCCTCTAGACTTAACTGACAGTGCAATACTATGACAGCCCAATGATTTGATCAATAATCAAATGAAGGCAAAGTTAGGCCAGCCCTCCGGTGCAGTGGTAGAGCTACCATTTGCGATGCCAACGACCCGGGTTCAGTAGCGAGCCTGAACTGCTGGATGGCTGGCTGGGGGGTAAGGGATCGAGCACCTGATGTGCCACTCTCCCTCTCCAGGGAGGGGTGGGTTGCACACCCCACCATGATACTGCCACCACCTGGGTGACCATGGGTCATGCTAATGCAGTAAGGGGATACAAAATGGCAGGGGAGGGGCTGGCATTGGCTGGAGACCTGAATGGAGGAATGTCTCAGTGGGCCCCTATTCATTCATCCCCCCTGAGTGCCGATGTCAGAGGGGGTGGACCAGAGCAATGAAAAATACCCTGCCCCTGATCCAGGCGACAAACCCCCAACAACACGTCCTGGGAGGAACTAAGTGCAGACTCTACTGTGCATGCTCTCTTGATGTCCAAAGGAGGTTTGGGGAGTACCTCCTCCCAGAAGGTAATCTGGATGTCCTTAAGATAAAAAATCAGAACATGCCGCACTTTAAGGAGAAGACTCCTCGGTCCTCCTAGGGGCATTTCTGGAAGGTGCATAGAAGAGTTCTGAGAGAGGGAGGGATCAAGGGCAGAGAGAAGAAGGAAAAAGAATAAGTAAAATAAAAAAATGACGGCAAGGAAAAATACTGCCAGGGTAAAATGTCTGAGGAAGGTACTACTAATATCCATCAAAATTAACAGATCACCAACAAACTTTATATTTGTAAATACTGACCATATGCAATGGCATTCCCTAAACATCTCATCTGATAAAGAAACAGTCTTAATTTAATCTAGTGGAAATTAATAATAATAATAAAAAAAACTAATAACAGAACAGAAAAAAGGAAAAAAAAAACAGTGACCTTCTCAAGACGTCACATATGAAATATGATCACCCAAATTACACATTCACCGAAGACACACAAACAACAGAATATCTGCAGAAGTTAAGTAAAGACATAGTTAAAACAAATAAAAAGGATAAATCAGAATTCCCAATGCCATCGATTTCACAGAGAGACTCTAAAAAACCAATCACTAGTCAAAACTACCACAATGATCAAAATACAGTATTCTGATTATATTTCTATCCCATCTAATAGTACATATTAAGCTAATGCCCAGGGAAAAATGAAAATAAAACCCCCATCACAACAACAACTGCCCAGGGAAAATACAGATTTGATATACAATATGGCAAATAGGAAAAAGTAAAAATGAAGGTGGGTCTATTTATCATTTAAAAACATCATAAGAGACTCCTATAGCCTCAGTATCCTAATTTGCAACATCACGTAAACAGGTCCAGAGATATACAATGACCCTATGTCAGAACAACCATAAATAAGTAAACCAATTAAGATCAGAGAAAAAAGCTGTCAGGGCAAGGTATTACAGTAGGATATTGTTAGAAACAGTTTGAGGTAAATAAAGACTCATGCACTGTTCATTGATAGGTACTAAACAGTTGAAAAGGAGGGTGCGCAATACTCTTAACCACGAAAAACTGTTAAACCAATCTGGAATAAATAAAAAAAGACGAGGCCGAGGACAGACATTTGAAACTGAACAACTGAAATAAGTCAGATAACAAAACAAAAGCGATGATTTCATAGGAAGGTGGCTGACATAAAACACTACCAGGACAGCCACTAATACTTTTTTCAAAAGACTCCAGTTTAAGGAGTCAACAGTCTATCATATTGGTTTATAATCCCCAAATTAAATACAACAACACTGTGCTACCTGCCAGTTTAAATCAAATTTGTCAGCTATTATCCAAAACAAGCCCTCTGTCACAGGCTGCCCAGAAACAGGGAGAACCATTGTCTGTAGTGACAGCTTTCATGTGTGTTCTTCCCGATAAAAGGACTGAAGCAAAGCTTTAATGTCATTGAGAGCCTCTTCTGTATGTCTTTTTTTTTTTGAATGTGGGGATGATTTTGTTTGTCTTTCTGCAAAGCCTGCTTTTCCCGGGAATCTAAGTGCTCTATAGGTTCATCAGCAATGTCATACTTTCTCAATTTGAGCTCCTGCTCCACTGCCTCAAGGTCATCAAAGATTCTGGAAAAATCAGCAAAAAATATATGCAGGTAGACCAGAGAGATAATGATAAACTGAATTCTGTGAGCCTTTAAAAGCTGTATTACTGGAGCATAGGCTTTACACTTAGCCAGCAAAGTGGAAGAGTAATCATTGTCCAGACAGAAGCGATGGCCCTTGTAGGATATACCCTCCTTACGCCAGGCACAGAGAAGCAGTTCATTCTTAATGGTGAAATTAGTGAGTGGGGGTGTGAGGTAGAGCCAGAGGGTTTAGGTATCAGGGCTCTGTGGGCTCGCTCAAGCAGCAAAGGACAAAGATCTTCCAGCTCCAAAATTGATGGGAAAAAGCCCTGCAAGAAAGCCAGCATGTCACTCCTTTCGTCCCCCTCTAGCACTTTATAGATCCTTATATTATTCCATCTTGAGTGATTCTACAGCTCTTCACAGCATTCAGCTGCAGCTTGCTCCTCCTGCATGACTTTGATAAGCACTCAGTCCAAACAGTCCATGCAGTTATTTGTGTCTCTGGTGCGAAGCTCCAAAGACAATAGTTTGCTTTCCAGAGCCACCACCATTTCCTTTAATTCCATTTCTATAAAGCAAATTTCTGCCCCAAACTCCTGGAGCTCTTCTAAAAATGCAGCATTAGTAGGCTGCACAGCTGCTACTGCTCCATTTACTGTCATATTTTCCATGTGCTCCTGCTGTGAAGAATTGTTGCTGCTGTGCTGAGAGAATCCATTGGACAGCCACCACTTTTCAGTTTCATACTGCCACCCATTCACTAATGGTAACGTCAGGTGGTGTGTGTGTAGCCCCAAAACAGCAATTTAAATGTAAAAGTGAGAGCTATTTTGCCAGATGGAAATGGAGCTCTTGATTCACCCCACCATACCGGGTACCAACATCACCAAAAGTCCAAGCACAGATCCCTTTTTGTTTTAATAGTTTTTGCACAGCTAGTACCTTCTTCCACCTTCAGATGGTCTGTGGTTTATATAATTGTGCTACATGAAGAGGTGGGTGTCACTGAAGAGCAACTCTTTATAGGACCAAGCTCTGTGCAGCAAGTCTTCTTTCACTCAGAAATCGAGGAAGGCCATAATGATGGACCACAGTCTAGCTTTTGGGACTTTCAGAAGGGGTTAAAACATTCTTTTGGCCCTGAGAACACCAAGGGGTTTATTTACTGGTAAGATAAGGAGTTTGTGAAGGATACGCTCAATAAAAAGAAACATGTCTCCTTGTTCCATCCCTTCAGGTACACTATGTAGCCATATGTTTTTGTTGCAGTTATGATTTTATAAATCCTCAAAACATTTTTTCCAACAGAATCTCCTCTGTTTGTGCAATTTAAGTAGCACTGCATTATGGACATCTACTGTGTTGGTGTACTCAGCAAGACACACTTCAGTCACTCTCATTCTCTTTTCCAATACATTAATGTCCCTCTAGTCATCTGAGTATTTATTTTACAGCCCTTGCAGTGTCTCTGTCATTTGTTTGAGAGCTTGGTATTGTTTTTTAGATATGAAGATACAATCCTCCTCCAATGTCTCACTGGTTGGGGGGAACTGGCCAGATTGGAGTCTAGGGATCGAGCCACAGCCCATGGTGCAGCATCTTATCTGTGTTTCAGACCATTCAGAGTTGAACTCATAGGATTATCTCTGAGTCAATTGTGAGTGCTCATCATGAAGTCAGTAGTCTTGCATTTTTGACTCAGGATTGCTACTCTCTTGACTGGATTAAGTTAAGTTTGACAGACACTGATTTTGAGCTCTTCAGTTAGGCTGCCATGCCAGTGATGATGTCACCAGAAGTCCCCTAAATATAATTTTTTTTTTATTTTTGCTGTGCATATTAATTTAATCTTTTATTTTTTTTACCACATGATGAGGCACCACAACATTGTGATGTCTCACAGTAACCCGATGCTTGGTCATGCATTATTGCTTAAACAATGCAATTCTTTTGAGAAATTTCTTTTACTACCTGGGTATATTTATAGTCTCACTAACTGCCCCTCGTATATAAACCACTAAGCAAATAAAGTAAGTCATCCTGTTGAAAAGAATGGAAATGTAGCATTAACTGTGGATTCAGTTCACAGCATCAAAACAAAAATATTGACTTTCAAGAGAAGAAAAGTGGCCACCGTAAGTTTGATACAACTGATGGGAAAATACAGGCAGCTTAAGAAACAATGGAGGAAAGAGTGCATCCTACAGCAGTTAACCATGCAGACAGTACACTGACTTTTGTATAAATACAGCTGCACTTTCCATAAATATAAGTTCCACATATTTTGCAAATGCTTAGCTTCATAAAATGAATCACAGTTACACAAATGGTAATAACATCCTGAATGCTGCTTGCTCCGGAGATAATTTGTAGCCATGAAGATATCCTAGTACAATTTTACGGTCTGAACAGAACATAAAGAAACATATTAAAAGCTTTCCTTTAATTCTTTAGTATCCATTTAATAGTCACAATAACCCACTCAAGAGAATATGTTATATTGATAAACATCACTTATTTGGAAGGTTGAAGGCACAGGGCAACACCTCATGCTGCAAAAGAGCTGAGGCATGATGCTATCCCAGCGGAAACACACACTCTGTTAAGCCTTACTGCTTTAACAGCTCATATAATGTATGGAATGTATGGTAGAATGTTGTTGTTAGCTAAATTCCATTAATTCACAGGGTTGTTGTACCATCGATGTGACGTCAGAAGGTTGTTATACCATCGTGAGTATGTCACATCGATTGAATAACAACATAGAATGTATTCACATAAGCAGTTTACGTAAACCTCTGTCTTTCTGAACCAGCAGTGGTGCTGAGAACTGGACCCAAAAGAGAACAGCGGTGATTTAAAAAGAAAAACTTAAAAGTAAGGATCCTGCCTGTGTATTTTTGCTGTTGATGTGGACCATACACTATAAAAGACAATGTATGGTCCACTGTCAGCAACAAAGTGTGTGTTGCCATCTTGAGGCTGCCAAGATGACCAAAACCTCTTGAGCTTCACTCTCAAGGTTTAAACAGTCACCATGGCAAGCTTTCAATTGCTACACCTGTTTGTTACCAATAGCAGACCATACATTAACCTCTATTATCTGATGTTGCTGGCTCTGCTGATTTTTATCCATCCTATTGTTGGAGGATGTTGCTACATAGCCCTGTTTACTGTTTACGTATATCTTATTACACCCACCTTCTTGATGTACTCGGCTGTTTACCTGTATTTATTTTCACCACCACTGTATTGTTAGCCTGACTTGCACTGGGTTTCCTGTTTTTGATCCTTGTATGATTCCCTGCTGTTGTTCACATTGTATTCTTACTATTGTATATGCCAGTACCTGGCCTGGGCCATGCCTGATAAAGCTGTTGGATCAGTGCACTAACCCAGATAATGAATGAATGAATGAATAAATAAATAAATAAATACTATAGCTTTTTCTTAAAAAAATCCTGGCAGCATCACAAAACAATTTATCAGTGACAAAGGGGATACTATAGATTGAAAATTAGATCTCAGTATTTTAATTGGTATTGCTCATTAAATCATATTTTATAAATGAATGCTAGATTTATGATTAAATGTGTTGTGCATTCAACAAGTACAAAAAAGGACCTAAAGAGAAAATGACACAATTCTTTAAAAAGTTGTAGTAGTAGTAACAATCTTCATTTTTATGTTTGCTTGCACATATGTGCAAGAAACATAGTGCCATCATCCGAGTTTTCCAGAGGTGTGTCAGCCTCTTTCAATTCAGTCAGTGTGTTTGAAGGCACGGTCGCAGTGCACCAATCACTGCTCCAGCTGTCTATGGCAGCAGTTGAAAATTCAGTGTCATACAGTTGAAAGGGAGAGCTCCGCTTCAGTGAGCAGAGCTCCCCCCCTCAACATGCACGCATATTGCATGCTGACACGCTTCCCCGCCACAAGTACATATTGTATAGCCAATGGGGGTGCCCAAGGCCCCGTCGGCTCCATGCCGCCCCCAAAAGCTTCTATGCCATGCTGGGAGCCCACCCCAGCGAAGCACACATCCATATGGGCAACGTGGTGCCTAATCCCCGCCGGCTCCAGCCTCCCCAAACAGTTTACAGCTGCCACACTGGGAGCCCACCCCAGCGTGGCAACATCATGCGCCGCCTTAATAATAAAAAACCTGTAAATTAAAAACAGTCCTCACAGTCTCCCTGCCCCACCCGCACTCCACCCACTGTGCACCCTGCCTACCCACACCCCTCAATTTACATTACCTCCAGAATCCAGCGACGATCTTCAGTGGACAGGAACAGGTCTGCACTCTTCAAAGCCGACCGCGAACTGAGTAAATGCCGGTAAGCTGTATAATGTAATAGATAGGGTTTTTTCAACTTTGTAGCATATCTCGGGCATTTTCGGGAATTTTTGCACCAAATTTTCAACATGGGGTTTTCGGGACCCCATCTCATGAATGCTGTCACTGTCATGGCATTAATCAGGCCCGAAGGGTGATTTTGCAGTCACTGTGTGAAATCACCTTTTGGAGCTGATTAATGAAAAGACACTGCTGGTGTTCATAAGGTGGGCTCTCAAAAAGCCTATTTTGAAAATTTGGTGGAAAAATTCCTTAAAATTACTGTTTTATGAGTGTGCGTTGTGCAGTTCCTATGCACGCTCATAATTTCGTGAATTTTCAATATTTTCACTCCAGATTTTCAACATTGCCATTTTACCACACCTTCTTATGAGCAGTACTGCTGTCATTTTTCACATTTCACCCAAAACATGTTTCCGGCCATGTAGCGCACAATGGTGCAGTCGGTGTGCAAAATCAATGTATGGGACACATTAAGAAAATCACAGTGACACTGTTCATGAGCAGAGGTCTTAAATGGCTATGTTGAAAATTTGGTGAAAAAATTCCTAAAATGACTGTTTCTGAGCGTCGTTGCAGCATTCTCACGCATGCTCATAAGTTTATAATTTGTAATATTTGCACACCAGATTTTCAACAGTGCCATTTACCACACTTCCTTATGAGCAGTACAGCTACCATTTTTCACATCTCGCCCAAAATGTGTTTCTGCACATGTAGCTACAATGGTACAGTCGGTATGCAAAACAATGTTTGGGACAGATTAAGAAAATCACAGTGACACTGGTCATGAGCAGAGGTCTTAAAATGGCTGTGTTGAAAATTTGGTGACAAAACTCCGTAAAATGACTGTGTTACGAGTGAGCATTGTGCAGTTTCCATGCACCCTCATAAGTTCATGAATTTGTAATATTTTCAGTCCAGATTTTCACCAGTGGCATTTTTCCACACCTCCTTATGAACAGTACAGCTGTCATTTTCCACAACATGGCCAAAATGTGTTTTCACACTTTCAGCACAGAAATGCATGGTCACTGTGGGAAATCATTGTTCGGGACAGATAAAGAAAATCACACTGACACTGTTCATGATCGGAGGTCCCAAAATGCCTGTGTTAAGAATCTGCTGTAAAAAAAATCCCCAAACTAGTTACATTACGGGTGAACATTGTACAGTTTCTATGCACGCTCATGACTTCACCAGTTTTTTTAAGATTTTTGCAGCAGATTTTCAACATTGCCATTTTTTACACCTCCCCATGCACAGTACCGCTGTCATTTTTCACATCCTGTTTGGAATTGTTTTTGCACCTGTGGTGCCAAATGCCATAATTGCTGTGCATAAGTAGCTTTTGGCTATCAAACTGATATTGCCACTGTTCACGAGGTGGGGGTCACAAAAAACATGTTGAAAATTTGGGAGTGAAAATACCAACGAATGCCTGAGGCATTACGGTTTCTAACCATAACGCCACACCCTTTAGAGAATGACAGGCATCAGGGATGTGACTTTGGATTCTTGCCTGTAATGCTCATACCATTCCACCCCCACCCACACCCTGCAGCCAGTGAGAGGCATCAAGGTGTGCCTCGGACTCTTAGGGCCCAAACTTCACCCCATTCTCCTATACTGCACCCATCTCACCGTATTTCCTGATGGAATGGGGTGCGCATAAGGGCCAAAGACCCCAAGACACACCGTGACACTTGTCAGTGTCTGCAGGGTAGGGTGTGGTGAAATGGCGTGGTCGTTATGCCTGATGACCCAAAGGCACACCCCAATGCCTGTCACTCTCTGCAGGGTGGTGGTGGGGTTGGCTTCAGTTCAATACTTCACTACCATTCCTATTATGCAGCTCTGTAACTTCTACACTACCAATGCCAGCAAGCAAACATTCGGCATTGACAAATGCTTGTTTAACAGGATCTGTTGTTACATATGCCATTAGGACATGTCCTATTTACAGGGTGCTCCTGTATTTTTATCGAAGTATCTAAAAATATCCAAGGTTACATTTATACAAATCTATTACACATTACAAATACAACACTGAGAGACAAATTATTACAAGCAATGAAATCCACCATACACTTATTTAACTTGTGTTGCAAAATGTGCAATCTAGTCAAAACATGCACATCATGTAGACAACTCTGTTTTAATGCTGTGTTAAATTTCTTTGAACTTTCATTTATGTTTCTTGTCTGTTTCCAGCTTATTTGTCTCTGCCAAATGTGTGGTTACTGTATATGGCTCTATCAAGACCACCAGGTTGAAGACATTTCTGCTCCTGAAATTATTGTTGGCTAAAATGGTATATATTTGTAATCTATATTAATTGAACAAAAATTCTCTTTTCATCTGCCATGCACAATAATAGGGTGGGGATTCAACTTCTAATCTATGGCATGCAGTATCAGTACAAAACTAGAGACCTCAGAGTCTGTTCACAAATCAAATCAAAAGAAGAGGAGAATTAATTTGCCAGTATAGGAATATTTCAAAAAGTAAATATTACAAGAAGTAATTAAAAGCAACTCACATCACATGTGCTTAGTCTTCCTCGCAACAAAGAACTTGCGCAGACTGAGATAAATCTTACGTAACTGCAGTTTAATCATTATTATTCATAATCCTGATTTTAATGAGTGGTGCAGATATGCACTTATGATATGTTAATATCTGGAGCACATCAACCATGGTGTGTGGCTTTATTCCTGCAGTACAGGTTGATAGAGGAGGTTTACCACCCAGAGAGGCTATGAAGTTCACAGCTAACAACTTCATATTTTATTCATTTTAATTTTAAATGTAAATATGTAAACAAGTCTTAGAACTTCATGGCTTATTCAGAAAGACATCTTTTAATTAATACATCAAGGTAATTAATAATGCATGGGATGATCCAATGTTTGTGTTTAATGTTTCCATGTACTATGTGAGTCTAACTTGCCAAGTACTAGTGCAGTAGCTGTTCTAGTGATTAAAGGATTAAATCAGTAGCAACGTTGTAAAAAATGATTTGCAGTTTTTTTTAGTTTAGGCTTTGGATGAGTTGTGCCATCACTGAAGAGGATAGCATTGCAAAGAGTGAAGTCTATTGTGAAGGGACATGGGGAGGTATATAGTGCACTTAGCCGCCTGTGCACTATCAGGGTGCAGGAGGTGGAGCATCTCCATTGCTTTCAGTCTCTCACATTGTATCAATTGAATGCAATACAACATTATTATCTTCTGATATTTTCACACATACAACTTTAGTAACTTCTGATATTTTCACAGGTATGCACTGTGAAAGCATAAGATTAAGGGTTACTTAAGTCAAATGAAGATTTTATGCTGTGATGCAAATCCCTCACCAGGGACTTCAAGCTCACTGCCACCACCATCGGATTTTACCAACAGAACCCAGGGAAACCTGTTTTTACCTCCTCCTTTGCACAAGGTCAAAAAGGTCAACACAATTACTGTGGGTAGAGTGCCCTTCAGAGATGGACTGCAAACAGTGTCCAGCAGAAATAGTAGAATTACCCTTTTAAATAAAGCAAGCAGTCACTGATTCTACAAAACTAGAAGCATTCTAAAATACTACAAATATTTACAGCAGGATATATGTACAGTAAGACAAAAGGATTACAGTTTACTATAAATTAAAATAAGTGGAAGTTATACAAGACAGGTTGCAAATAGAAGAATCTCAGCTATTCTCATTTTAAACCTATGTCTTTATCTGCTGCTGTCTGAAGAAAATATTGTTCCCTAAGCTTTTTTTCTTACCAGACTTTAAGCTGCCGAGCTCTGGCATTTTCAGATGTTATTGGATCTAAGGGGAAGTTACTTACAGCACCACAATATATTTCTACTCCATGTGGGGAGGGATCTCACTCACTTTGAGTGACAGTTCCATATTGTCCCAGCCCTCTTTGAGACATAACATGTGTGTGTGTGTGTCCACTCACCCTTCAGCATCTCCTTGCTAACATTATGACATGCACCTGGGTCCTTTGTCCAACATGGGAACGTCTCCAGGAAGACTCCCCGCTGGGGTTATTGCTTTATTGCCTCCTCCCTAGCCTTCCTGCTAACTTTCCCAAGAGAATCATCAGTACCTTTACCCTGGCTGACATAGGTTTTCATATACTACTTGCTCATGTGATCTAGTAGCCATCTTTTACCTGAAGCAGATTCATATTCATAAAAGGATAAATGAATCAAAAGAATACATGGTTCTGGCCCCCTTTCCTGGTCACATATGTATTGTGTTTAGACCACCTTGATAATACCTTATCATAAGCTGGTATGGTGACACTGAGAACTGACACATGTTGTGCTACACCAGCGACCCATGTTCAGGAATGAGCTTGGGCTGCGGGAGTCGGCAGGGGAGGAGGAGAAGGGTTGAGCATCCAAGGGACTGCTCTCCTTCTCCGGGGAGGTGGGGATGTCCCGGGGAGGGTGGTTCCCAGTGGTAGGCATATGACTGGCCCCTAGCAGAGGCTGTGAGGCAGCATGCTGATGCTGTAGAAAGGGGGCAGAGATGGGGCAGACACCTGGAGGAGTGCATGTAGGTGCATGCATGCTCCCTCTGCTGGCATCATTGCACACCCCATCACCAAAAGGGGAGAAAATCAAGGAGGAAAAGAGTTGCTCCAGCTCATGACAGAGGGCACCTTGCAGGTCCCACTCCTGACTAGCCACAGTACTGGCCACACTGGATCCGGTCTCCAGTGGGTGTTGGGGAAGCCCCACCTGGGAGGCAAGCCCATGCGGTAAGGGCTGGCGCAGGCTGGTGGATGCCATGGAATGGGGCTGGGGGCTCCCTCCTGAGGTATGTATGCTATCCGTACTTATTTTCCATGCATGTGGACCACAAATCAGAAATTGTACTGGTACAGTTCATCCATGTACTGAGCATTTTGATGTAATGTATACATCAATGTATTGTTTTTACATTAATGTAACTTTAGAGCTATCTCTGTCAACATATGTGCTAGAAGCTAATACTATATTCTTGGATGGGTGTGTGTCAGGCCTTTTCTTTTGGTGTATAGCATAAGGTCCTAGCAATATAACGTTCAAAATACATGTGCCTCCAAATTTGCATTGTCCTTATCAATAAGGGATGATACATTAATGTACTGTAAATATAATGTAGCAATATGTAAATGCTGCATTGACATGCCACAGGCAGGTAGACCTGTTATCAAACTTTCATTAAAAAATGATGTCCTTAGCCCCAAAGGTTCCACAATTAGCCTATTCTGAAGATAATGTCTTCAAAAATTAACTTAATTTAGGATAGGAATTTCATTTTTTTAAATGACCAGTTGCAGTTAAGTCAACATGGTTGTGTTATGTCAATGCAGTTTTAATGTACTGTATTGATGCAAATTGAAAGTGTACTATTGGTATTCCATTAACGACAACTACAAACTTTTTTATTTCTGTTTTCTGTTGTACCTTTTATACATACAGAATTACAAATCACTTTATGGAAAAGGGATATATGATTGCAGACTCTAACAGAGTACTCAACAATCAAAGAGACAGGAACTTTAATCCACTACTAATGTTGTATTGCTGATGACCTTGTCCTCTTTTTATTAACATTGTAGTTTGCAAAACAAAACTGAACTTTTATGGCAGAGCTAAGTTATTTAAATTAACTATCAGTCACTGGGAAAGCCAGATTATGGTGTTTGGCACTAATAAAATGTAATGAAAATGGAAACTTGGAGAATATTATCTTGAAGTAGTGAATAGCTATTTGTATCTGGTGATTACATTTTTGAGGAATGGAAGTTGGACAAAACATGTTAAATACCCTGAGAAAGTTAACATTTCTGGCCTGAGTCTATGGAAGTTGAATTATGTTTGGGGGAATGCAATGAGACATTGAAAGAAGGAAATAGGGCAAAGTATATCTAAGACATTATATGGGGAGAAGTGTGGGATATTAAAAAAATGGAGGGATCAGTTACTGCCTTGAGAATAAGTAGATTGACACCTGTGAGTTATGTAAGAGCCAAAGTAGGTATGAATCTGTTTGATGACAATATGGATATTAGAATAATTAACTACTGGCTGTTAAAAATAAGAATGCCACAAATAGACACCCTTGTACAGTATGTGCTGGGAATAGAAGTTATTAGGGGAAAATTTGGGATGTTCCCCTTCAGGTTGCTTGAGGGTAATTTTGAGTAAATTGACAACTTGTACTTTACAGGTCTTGCAAAGATACGTTATGAGAAATATCATACTGAGTTTAAAAAATAACACATATATTATGCAGAAAGTTAATAACTCCTGGGCAGTGAGAAATCTTAAGACTACACAAAACTCCAGGTTGTCACTATGGCTGGCTTTGAAAAATTGCTAATTTGGAAAGAAATATTAGCTAGATGTCCCCTAGAAGAGTTTCAGTTGAGGAAATCCTATACACTACTTAGATTTAAACTATTTGAATGTAATGTCCTTCAAGTTAGATATTGGAGGGAAGTTCTTTCGATAGAGTGGAACTGCTCATTCATTGTTTGAAAAAAAGGACTTAAAACATTCGATGGAGGGATGTTATTGTCACAGATACATAAAGGCTAGGCAGCAGTGGCTAAGAACTTTCTTGTTTTCTCTACAAGATATTGAAATGGATAGTGCACTTTAACATTTTATTAACTACAGATGATTGGATGATAAACAAAGCAGGTTTTTTTTTGCAATTATTACAATTAGAAAATGTTTGTTCAAATTTTGAATGCACTGGAATAAGAAGTTATAAGCTAATACAGATTTAGGTTAGAGCAACCAGAATGCAGGAGCTGGAGAAAAGTGGTTGGCAGGTACACCTAAACCAGTCATAGAAGGTATGGCAGAGGAAGAGAGACAGGGAAAGAAGATATCTGGGGCTGGAGAGAAAAAACAGGGGGCAAAAGAGGGATAGAAGGGGAGCAGGCAGTAAAACATGGAAGGCCATGGTTACAAATGCCCTCAGCCTGGGAAGTAAAATCCCAGACCAGGTAACCTTGATAGTAGATGCTGACCTGGACATTGTGGCAATAATCGAGATGTAGTACACCATAAATCATAACTTGGATGTAAGTGTACCAGGCTATGCTCTATTCAGAAGGGATAGGGAGAGTAAAACTGGAGTGGGGGATGGCCCTGTATGTCAGAAAAAACATAAAAGCAATTGTAGTACAAGGTACACAGGGAATAAGAGGCACCTTGGATCACCCTTGAGCCAGGCAACCACACTGCAATTTGCTCAGGGGTGATCTACAGGCCTCCAGTTCAGGGGGAGGAGGTGGATAGGGAGTTAGAGGATGAAATACATGAAATGGCTACAAGAGGGGAGGTACTGCTGCTGGGGGATTTTAATATGGCAGACATGGATTGGACCATCCCAGCAGCTGCCTCAGCCAGAAGCCAAGACATATTGGAGTCTCTGTAAGGAGAAGGCCTCAGCAAACTAGTACTAGAGCCCACAAGGGACAGAGCAGTACTGGACCTAGTATTGACAAATGGAGACAGAATCACAGGAGTCTGGGTGGAAGGTAACCTGGGGTCCAGCAACCACCAAACAGTGTGGTTTGACATAGTTATGGGGACGCACTCAAGCCACACAAAGGCAAGGGTCTTGGACTTCAGGAGGGTGGACTTCACTAGAATGGGACTTTGTGTTAATGAAGCCCTGGCAAGGAGGGAAAGGGGGGAAATTGTTTAACCAGGAAAGGTACACTAAGCAGAAGCTTGTTTCCAGGTGCTACCTGGGAGCACAAGGAAGTTAAGTGACTTGCTCAGGGTCACACAGTATGTAAGTGGGGGCTATGAGATTCAAACCCAGGTCTCCAAGTTTGCAGCTTAGAGCCTTAAACCCCTATGCTATACTGCCTTCCACAGGGAGGCAAGTTGGGGGTTGAGGAGCAGTGGGCACACCTAAAAGGAGCCATAGTGGAGGTGACAAACTTTAGGCTAAGGCAAAATGGCAAGAGAAGAAGGAAACCACTGTGGTTCTCAAAGGAGGTTGCAGGGATAGTAAAGGCCAAAAGGCTGAGTTTCAGAAAGTATAAGGAGACACAAAAAGAAGAGGATAGGGTGGTGTACTTGAATTGTCTTAAGGAAGCAGGAAAAGCTGTTAGGAGCACTAAGGCACAAACAGAGGAAAGATTAGCCCAGACAGTGAAGAAGAAAAATAAGACATTCTATAGGTACATTAGTGAAAGAAGGAAGTCTTGGGGGGGGGACTGTAAGGCTCAAAGGGGATGGAGGGGATAGTGTGGAGGGAGACCTGGAAAAGGTAGAAAAACTAATTAAATACTTCAGTTTAGTATTTGCTGAAGAAGGTTGGGACAGGGACCTCAGCTGGGTATCATATTCAAGGGGGGGGGAGGTATACACCAGTCCATTTACATTGAAGAGAGTCCATAGTGAAAGCGTGGGCCTTGTGGCCAACAGCCCGCTACCCCACAACCTCTTGTTCACCCCTCTCTATATGCTGTTTTGGTCGGCCCTGAGTAAAGCACCATCCAGATTCCAATTATTCCCTCTATCTTCTTATAAGTTACCCCCTTTGTATTAAAATTGCCACCTAATACTATTGTAACCCCTTGATATTGTGCTTGAATGTTTAAAACTAAGTCTTTAAAGGCATTAAGGGTCTCTTCTATGGAAGATGTCCTGGGTTGAGGGACAATGTAAACAACAATTAGAATACAGCTAGAAGCTTTATCATCTGAAAGTTCTAAACACAGAAAGAAGTGACTAAGTAGGGCCCTGCGTGAAATGGCCTCCATCGCGACCCCCCGCATGGCATGTGATGTCACACCATGGGGTCGCCGCTCCGCGATCTCCCTACCAGCCCTTCAGGGCCCCTTTCAGCCAGCCACCACTGGTCCTCCATTCACACACCAGCAAAACAAATCCTGAACTGTCGCCTGCCCACCGAATGAGTCACAAGCTTTCTGTGATACACCTGCCCACTGTGATGACCCGCCTGGGTCTCCGCTCCCTTCCTTCACTTACCAAATCCCACGCCTGCTCCTCATGACCCACAACCCCTTATCCAGCCCAACGGCAGCCACAAAGCCCATTGGCTGCAGGCACGGGGGGAAACTACCTCGCAAGCACCACGTGGCGTGCGATGCCTATGCAGCCTCAGTAATACCCTAGCATGGCGTGCTTCCCACGTGCTTCCAGTTAATTCTTGCCAGGGCCTTCACAAATAGCCTCATGGGCACACACCATTTTTCTTTGCATGAAACAAAGGAAAAGGCTTCCTCATGACCCTAGCCGCGTGTGATGCCACGCCACGGGTCGCTCCCTCAACAGCTAATCCCTGGCCTAACCAGGCATGCCCCTTTATTAGTCACACACTCTCCAATGGTCCTAAAGGCAGCAAACATGCTAAAAGGGGTTCATCTTCCTTGCCAACACCACGCGGCATGTGCCTACCCATGTGGCCTCGGGACTGGCTCTCACTCTTTCCTTCGGGGCCTTTCCTGGGCCTGCTAATTAACCGACAACCAACATTTTCTCTTCCCCAAAACAATTGCAAGATTCTCTCCAAAGAATTATTCTACCACTCTGTGCTGCCCAAAGCAACTCTTCCCTGACACTCTCCTCCATGCAAAGGAGCTTCCATCAAAATACTTGCTTCATCTTGTCTTCTAGTAGCTCACTTCTTTCTACCAAATGCTACACATTTCTTTTCTCTCTCTCCCTTTTTTTTTAGCTTCGGATATCTTAACACACCAATTGTTGCCTCCTTACCTCTTTCTGCTGTGAACCAACCTTAAAATTAATGCCAAATCTGACGTGCTGCAGTTGATCAGATCAAAACTCCCGCAAAAGTGGCTGAGGCTCCCTTATGCTGTCCCTTATGTACCTCCCTTCCCCCCTCCCCTTCCTGCTGCCTGCCCTTTGTTCTGGCTCTTGGCTCCTTCACTTCCCTATCCCCTTCCCTTCTGAGCACAACCATTCCTAAAGGAGGGAAGGGGTAAACCAGGACAACATGGTCTGCCCCTTAAGGGGCCAACTCCATTGGTAGCAGAATTCTGACATTCTGCATCTGAACTATTTTTGAGAGAATAATGATCTGTGGTTTATACAAACTAAAGATTCTTTTTCCACAGCCTGAAATAAATGATTCTGTGGTTTGCATGTGTGCATCTGCCATGTCAGCTGGGGTAGCAGGGGAGCAGGCCATACATCATACAAAACCCTCATTCATCATGAGTACATCATAATCTATCTCTGGTACCTAATTCTTACTCAAGATGGCTGAATCACCCACTGACACAGAAAATACCATTTGCACTGTGGATGAAATAATTATGACAAGCGGGGAAACACTGTACAAATATAAGTGTTGACAGATGTTGACAAACAATATAAGGCCAAATAATCTGGCACATAAGATATGAAAGAAATGCTCACAATTACAAGAAACTGAGAAACTCCTTGCATATACTCAGGAAGAATTAAATAAATTAAAAAGCATTCAAGAACTCAAAACCTTTGTTGATAACACAATATTAGGCACATATTAAATCTAAGGAAATAATGTACAGAATCATGGAAAAGTGGGAGAGAACATGATGAAACGGAGTTAGAAAATGAGGTTCCTGTCTGGACATATTCTTAATAACCCATTACAGTGCATAAAGAGTAAGTACATACCACAAAAAAGAAGAAAAAAAAACAATAAATATATATGTATTACATATTGTATATTATAAGGGAGAGGGACATGTGGGGAGTGGTGCAATGCACTGGCTGTGGGACAGCAGTTTTCTGGGAGACATTCTGGAAATTGCATTGTTGTCCTATTTGCATGCAACTGTCAGCTCTGAGGGAGGAGGTTGCTCACCTCCAGGCTGAACTGGCAAGGACTAAGGAGGCCTCCCCACCCAAAGAGCACCACTGCCACAACCACCGCCTCAGAGGCTGCCAAGTAAGAAGAGCCATTGGACCACAGTGAGTTCTGGGAGGGTGCAAGTGGTGGAACAGAGGCGAAGCCCCCTAGTTGTACATCTACACAAACCATACACCAGTCTGGCAGAGTAAGGTTCCTCTATGATGGCACCCTCAGTGGAGACCAAGAAGAATGCTGTAGACATCCACAAGGGAGACCCACAGAAGGGTGGCAAGGGACACCACAGGGGAAGGAAACAACTTCTGATAGGGGACTCCATTGTTAGAGGGGTAGACCTGGGAAAGGGAGAGGAGAGGGAAGTAAGGTGCCTGCCTGGTGCCATGGCTTGGAAGGACAAGAAGTGAATCCTCAGGATTGCAGAAGCAGCATCACAGGAGAGGGAACTAGATATCATTGTCCACCTTGGGACAAATGACCTAGCTAGGCATGGGATCAGTGCAGTGCAGAATGAAATTGTGGAGTTGGAGAGGGGCCTCAAACAGGTAGCAAGCATGGTTACCTTCTCAGAGGTGCTACCAGTGCATGGCAGGGGTGAGGCTAGGGTACAACACACCATGCAGTTTAATGAATGGTTGCAAAACTGGTGCAGAGCACAGGGCTTTGGCTTAATTGGGGACTGGGGATACACCTGGAGAGATGAAGGTCTATACTGGCATGATGGTCTGCATCTGTCCACAAAGGAAACCAAGATTCTAAGTGACAGGTTTAAATGCTTCCTTGGCAAGCTTTTAAACTAGCCACGGGGGAGGTGCTAATAAGAGGCAGGACATTTCAAGCCTCCCTCCACAAAACATGACAGTTAGTAAGGTAAACACTGAGGTACAGTGCTCAACAGAGGGCAGGACAGGGGTAAATGGAAAAATAGACAAGGGCAAAAAGAGCGGGGATGGGGGGAAAAGGATAAAGCCAACATTAAATGGAGGGTAATGAGTACCAATGCCCGTAGTCTGGGAAACAAGCTTCCTGAGCTAGTAGCATTGATGGAAGATGAACAATTGGATATTGTGGCAGTCACGGAAACATGGTACATGGAGAACCATGACTGAGATGTCAACATACCGGGGTACACAGTCTACAGAAGGGACAGGGAGGGGGAAAGAAGAGATGGAGTAACTCTATACATAAGGGAAGGGATCAAAGGTACAGAACTAGTAAGTAAAGGGGGAGGACAAGAGGCACTCTGGGTCACCTTGGAGACAGGGAATGGCATCACAATCCGCACAGGGGTTGTATACAGACCTCCATCTCAAGGAGAGGAAATGGACAAGAAAATGATAGAGGACATTCTCAAAATGGCTGAAAAAGGGGAGATACTGTTGATGGGGGAACTGAATATGCCAGATGTTAACTGGATGATATGTACTGCAGCCACATCCAAGAGCAGGGTCATTCTCAATGCCCTGCAGGGGGCATGCCTTAGACAGCTAGTATTGAAACCCACTTGGGAGGGAGCAATACTAGACCTGGTACTCTCAAATGGAGAGAGGATCACAAATTTAGAAGTCAGTAGACATCTGGGAACAAGTGACCACTGCACAGTGTGCTTCACAATAAGCACAACCATGGAGACAAGCCATACAAAAACAAGGATACTGCACTTTAGAAGGGCTGACTTTGGCACAGTGGGTGAATACCTGAGGAATACACTAGCAAATGGCCAAAAAGGAGGGGTGGAAGAACAATGGAGAAAAATCAAAACTGCCATCATAGAGGCAACAAGCCTTTGTGCGAAACAGATATAAAAAACAAAGCAGAGTTAAAAAACCACTAAGGTTCTCGAAAGAGGTGGCAGGGAAGGTTAAGGAGAATAAGGCTGCATTCAAAAAGTATAAGGAATCACAGAAGGAGCACAACAGGAAACTATATCATTTAAAGCAGAAAGAAGTGGGGAAGGCAGTCAGAATAGCAAAAGCCCAAACCGAGGAAAAAATAGCCAATTCAGTTAAGAAGGGGGATAAAACCTTTTATACTGTAGGTACATTAGGGAGCATAGAAAGATTAAGGGAGGAATAGTGAAGATTAATAAGGGAGAGGGGAGGTGGGCAGAGGAAGACAGTGAAAAGGCAGAGTTACTGAATGGATACGTTTGCTCAGTATTAACAAAAGAAGATGAGAAGGAGTTACCTAAACCAGACAATAGAAGCACTCTGGGTAGGGGGGTTGACACCAGTCCATTTACAGAAGAAAAAGTCCTGAAAGAACTCCTAAAACTCAAGGTGGACAAAGCAATGGGGCCTGACCGGATTCACCCCAGAATCCTAAAAGGGAGGCCCTAGTGACACCACTGACCACACTTTTTAACAAATCATGGGAGGATGGGGTGGTACCTGAGGACTGGAGGAGGGCAGATGTGATTCCCCTTCACTAAAAGTGGGAGCAAGACAGAAGCAGGAAACTACAGACCTGTAAGTTTGACCTCAGTGGTAGGGAAAATGATGGAATCACTTCTGAAAGAAAGAATTGTTGAGTACCTAGAGGCCAGCGGGGCACAGGACCAAAAGCAGCATGGATTTACAGCAGGAAGGTCATGTCAGATGAATCTAATAGATTTATTTGACTGGGTGACCAAAGTAATAGACCAGGGTGGGGCTGTGGATATGGCCTGCCTAGACTTTAGGAAGGCATTTGACACAGTCCCGCACAAAAGATTGATAATCAAGATAGCCAGCCTGGGAGTGGGTCCCAGGGTGGTAGCCTGGGTAGCAAACTGGCTGTACAACAGGACACAGAAGGTAATAGTGAATGGAACACATTCCGAAGAAAGTGGGGTCACTAGTGGAGTACCTCAGGGCTCAGTACTAGGTCCAGTCCTCTTTAACATCTTTATAGGTGGGATTGCACAGGGTCTGGAGGGAAAGATATGCCTCTTTGCAGATGACACAAAGATCTGTAACAGAGTTGATACACAAGAGGGGGTAGAAAGGATGAGAAGGGACTTGGCAAGGTTGGAGGAATGGTCAGACATATGGCAACTTAGATTCAACGCAAATAAGTGCAAAATAATGCACCTTGGAAACAAAAACCCAGGAGAAGAGTACATAATAGCAGGGGTGGTACTAACAACAACAAAAATGGAAAGAGACCTGGGGGTAGTCATATCAGATGATCTAAAGGTGGGTAAGCAATGTGAGAAGTCAGCAAGGAGCGCCAGGGGGATACTGGGATGCATAGGAAGGGGCATCACAAGTAGAAAAAGGGAAGTGGTTATCCCTCTGTACAGACAGTTGGTGAGACCCCATCTGGAGTACTGTGTGCAGTTTTGGAGACCTCATCTATGCAAGGACATAGACAGGATGGAAGCAGTCCAGAGGAGGGCAACTAAAATGGTGCAGGGTCTGCATCAGAAACCATATGAAGAGAGACTGAGATAACTTAATATGTATACCCTTGATTAAGGAGGGACAGGGGGACATGATAGAAATGTTTAAGTACCTGAAGGGAATCAACAAAGTCCAGGAGGGTAGCATCTTTCAGAAAAAGTGATGTGTAAGAACAAGGGGGCACAATTTAAAGATAGAGGGGGGACGGTTCAGGGGTAATGTGAGGATTTGTTTTTCATGGAGAGAGTGGTGGACGCATGGAACCACCTTCCTGGAGAGGCTGTGGGATCTAAAACAGTGGAGGAATTCAAACATGCATGGGACAGACATAAGGCAATTATAGTTGGGGGTGGCAAGAAGTAGGCTGTTGGTTAACTAAAATCTGCAGCTTATCCAGTAGTTAGGGAAATGGGCAGACTGGGTGGGCCAAGTGGTCCTTATCTGCTGTCAAAGTCTATGTTTCTGTGTTTCTATGGACAATATGTCTAGATTTACATTGATGTACAAGTTTGCATCCCAAATAATTTGTCCCAATTTGTACACCATGCACATCCTGTGCCTGTACCATACTCTGGTGCAAGTACACACAGTCATTATAAAATTTAGCTACTGAAAATTTGTTTAACAGTGGTTCAAAGTGCAAGAGTATACGGGGTCCATCACATTAAGCTAAAAGGAGCAGGAGGGCAAAGGTTTTGACTCTGTAAGTGATATAAACAGGCATCAAATTTTTGAGAACTTGTAATCAGAGGTCAAAGTCATGGAAAGGACACAGACTACTGAAGTATCACAGGCTAGTGGTCTTAAAATGGGGAAATGAAGAAATATGAACAAGTAGCTGTAACTGGAGATTCTATCATTAAATATTGTGACTCAACTATTTGCACTACTGACAAAGAGAGGTTTATGGCTTCTTGCTTCAGGGGTGCTAAGGTTAATGATATTACCCACAGAATTCCCCAAATCATAAAGCACTCCAGTACAAACTCCATTATAATGATCCATGTTGGGACAAATTATTTGGGATGCAAACCTGTACATCAAAGTAAATCAAAATGATTAAAACTGATAGAGTAAAACAAAAAACCACTAAAGCTAGTTTATCAGGAATTTTACCAGTCCCCAGAGACCTCAATCAATATGAAATGTAAAAGTTAAATACCTGTCTCAGATAGAACTGCAACAAGGAAGGCAGAGGATTCATCCAGATGTGGTGCAATATATAGGTCAAAGGGAATTATTCACAAGAGACAGGCTGCATCTTAGGTTCAGGGGAGCAAGACAACTGGGCAACAAAACTAGAAATCATGCTGACTCCATTTCAAACTCATACTAAGGAGGACATTGTCTGAAACCTGTAATATAAATAAATCCTAAAAAGATAATCAACAGATTAAGACTAACTCAAGAAAACAAAACTGGTAAAAGATCCTACAACATGTTATTTAACACCAGAAGCATACAGTTACTTTCTTAGCACCTCCCCCATTTTCTGGAAATCAGCTGTCCTAAAGTCTAGGGTTTCGGTCTTGGTGGAGATTTTTTCCCCTTCCATATCCAGACTGAACCACACTGTGCTGTGATCAGTACCTCTCAGGGGTTCCTTGACTGTCATCTCATGTACATGCTCCCTATTTGTGAGCACTAGATCAAGGGTTGCCCCTCCCTGGGGGCTCCGTAACTCCCTGAGTGATGAACCCTGCCTGTATCACATCCAGCATCACCTGACTCCTGGCACAGGATTTGCATAGTGTACAGCAGTCTATGTTAGGCAGATTAAAGTGCCCACCACTACCACCTCCTCTTTTCCTGCTGCTTCCAGCAGTTCTGTGCATAGTTCTTGGTCTCTAGCCTCCTCCTGGTAGGGCGGTCTGTAGACCACTACCCCAATTTGATCTTCCTTCCCTTTTTGGTCTGGATCTGAATCCAGAGCAATTCCACTTTCCCCTGCTCATTCTCTTCCCTAGTTTTTATATTTATTTATTGAAGCGTTTCACTAGGAAAGACATACTGAGCTCAATATCTCATTTCCAGATGTGACCTGGGGGAAGGGGGTTGGGAACAAATTAAATATTCAGTCATACAAAAACTGTACAAATGCAGATAGTGCAATTTGAACAAAATACAGATTTTCAGCAGAGAATAGAAATGGGTGCATACAATGTGTGCAGTATACGATGTCAATAAATAGAATCTGATTAAAACACAATGTACATGGAGAAACTCAATAAGTGCAAATGCAGAGTCATCAGTTAGGGTATATACAATAAGTGCAGATACACTCTTAGTCCTCTTGTACTTTTTGTAAGCCGCTCTCTTGACTCTCACTGCCATGGCAACCTCAGAACTGAACCAGATAGTCCATATTATCCTCTCCCTGATGTATGCTGCCAACCCCCATTAGCCTACCACTCTGTCCCTTCTGTACAACTTATAATCCAGGATCAAGAGGTCTCAATCATGGTTTTCAGTAGTCCAGGTCTCTGTAACTGCTGCTATGTCTACCTTTCCCTCTGCTAAGAGGTCCTGCATGTTTGCCATCTTGTTACCAAGACTGCGAGCATTGAATGACACCACTCTCCACCTTGACTGTACGCCTCCCTGCCTAGTTCCTGTATCCTTCTTGATTTGCCTATCCCCTATAACTCCCACCTTTATCTGCTGTCCTTGGTTGCCCTCCCTTGTCCCTACACCCTCCCCCAATTGCTGCTTCCTGTGTGTGTGGGGGGGGGAAGAGTTCCACAGATCACCCTGTCTCAAAGTTTCTGCTCTTGTTGGCCCCGCAACCCCAACAGTTTAAACACAAATAATTTTCTATGTATTCTATCAACTTGTCCCTGAGTACTTTTGACCACTCTCAATTTCCCAATCTCCCTCCTTGCTCTTATTCTGCACCTTCCACCTCTCAATTCACCCCATCCTTCTCTCCTTGTAATCCCTTTCATCCCTCTTCAGACAAGGCCACTGGCTGCACTTGATGCAGTATTTATCTTGCTATATTGTTCTTTTGTTTACGCAATTACTTTCCTCATGTTGTACTACTTACTGAAACCATTTGTAATTTGCTATTCTTGTGACTTGACGTGGAACCTCTGTAAAAGAGCCCTTGGTTCAAATGTCTTTCTGATTTCTTAAATAAATAAATAAAATAAAATAAAAATAAATAAAATTTAGGTGCAGCCTATCCTTCAAGGATAGCCCCTTGTCTGACCACTTGTCTCCCTAACTTCCAAACCAATTAAACCCTTCCACCTTGCATCAGCTCCTCAGCCAAATCATTAAACTCCTCAGTTCTCCTTTTCCTGCCTGTGTTAGCTCTGGGAACAGGAATTTCATCTGAAAATGACAGTGAGCTCACTAAATCCATGCAGTTCCTTGCTAACTCTATGAAACCTTTCTGCATCACTCTCATCTCTTCCACTGCCAAGTAATTGGTTCCCAGGTGGATGACCAAATGAGCCTTTCTACCCACCCCCCTTACAACTTCCCTGATCCTAGATTCTGCCCTCTCCACCTCCATCCCTAGTAAAAAGACAATCACTCTTCTATTTCTTGGATCCCCTTCCTTCCCCAATGGATACATTTAATTATGAAATCCCCAATGACAATCGCCCTTGAATCCTCAACAGGCTTGGTATTCATCCTCCTGTGCACTTCTGGTGAACCCGCCTCTTCTCTTTTTGTCTGCTCACTGTCTGATTTAGTTATATTTCTGTCTGTACCATCTCTGTTCCCTCATACTGCTTCTCCAATCCCCCCCAGTTCCCTTCCCTCCCTGGCTACTTTTCTTGGCACCACACTACCCTCCCTATTCCCTCCCCTAACTCCACCTACCCCAATCCTTTGCTCAACCCTGAGCACTTTTTCCTCCTCACCCCCCAAGCTACACAACCCTGTCACCACTCTGCCACTATCTTTTGACTCTGTTTTCATGATCCTCTACCTCCCCCCTGCCCCCTGTACCTCTAAACTGGCCAGTACTGTGTACCTGTTCGATGAGGGCCCCCCAACTCAGTAAATTCCTCTGTTCTCCCACCCTATTCCCTAGCCTTTCCTACTTACACTGATTCCCTTACCCATCTACCTTTTCTCCTTACCAGCTGTCAATCCCCCATTCCAGATCCACAGGGTCCTTGAAGGGATGATGTCCCTGGATGTTTTAGTAACCTTCCTTTTTCCATCCAGTGCCGACCATCAAATTGGCCCAGTGCAGCCTTTACCTGCTCCTTCAGCTACTGTTCTTCTCCCCAGCCTCCCCTTTCCAACTACCATCTTAGCCACCTTATTTCTGCCATAAGTCTCCCAAGGTTTATGCACACTGGACATCCCCCTGCTCTCTACATTGTTCCAAGAAAGACTGCAGTCCCACATCCATTGCAGCTGACCACCCTTCCTTCCCAATCCTGTGCAGTGTATCTTCCCACCTCCCTCCTTACTCTACATCTCCCAGCTGTCCTATTGTCTGTACCAGCTCCTAGGCTTCCACATCCTTCCCAGTTAGCCCATACCAGCCCAGTTATGTTACTCTGTTGTTCCTGGTTCTTATTTCACCAATAGACTGATCCCAGATAGGGTTTTGCTGCAATCCCTTTTACCTGCTGGATCCCTCCCCATGCTAGATAGATTAACTTATGTAGACACCACTATGTATTTACAAACTCTGCTTCCCTTCTCCTGTTGTGTACTTACCTACTGTGCCCTGACCAACATGGCCTGCAGCCTGCATTCCACCCTGCAGACACCCTGCTAACTGCCGCAGATGCTACTAAATCACAGATACCACACTCCTGCATCATGGCACTCACACTATGCGGTCAGTCATGCGATGGGTCTCTTGGTCCCCTGGGTAATATATATGGATTACAACCACCCTATTGGCTGGGCTGTGTCACGTGGTCTATGGTGTGCACTCGATTTCAGTCCCTCCCTCAGCCTCCCTCTCTTGGCATCCTCCCACCTCCCAGTCCCTCAGTAACAGTTATTTTGTTTCTTTTAAAGTATTGCCCCCACACAACACACAAAATACTTAGAATGCACACTTCCCCTCAGGTCTCCTTGTCCTCCTCTCCACTCAGCAATGGTTACACTATAAGGACCAAACTACAACTATGGTGCCTTTTAAAGCCTTGGACTACAGCCTCCCAATTGGCTGGGCTGTGTCACATGGTCTATGGCATCCTCTGGATTTTCAGTCCCTCCTTCAGCCTCCCTCTCTCAGTGCCCTCTCGCCTACTAGTCCCTCAGGGGTTTCTTTTAATACATTGCCAGTGCACAACACACAAAATACTTTAAATGCACACTTCCCCAAAGGTCATTTGGTTCTCCTCTCCACTCAGCTGGCTGCACTCTGAGGTGCACGATATCACATCACATGACATGTCGAAAAGGACACTAAGGTGAAATCTGTTTGGACTAAAATAAGTCAAGAACATGATGGACCACTGATTGTAGGGTAATTTATATGCCCCAGACACTAGTCAAGAAATAATTCACCTCATATTACAAGAGATAAAAAATGCCACTGACCTAGGGGACATTCTGATCATGGGATACTTTAATTTCCTTGGCATAAACTGGAAATTAACTTGAGTACACCTTAGGCAAAATAGAGACAGAATTTTACAAAATACTGATTGATCACAACCTTACACAACACATAGACATGGCAATGAGGGGCACAAATGCACTTGACTTAATAACCATATTACAGGGAGTGAAAATTGCTAATTGTGTTTTAAAGGATACTGCTGATGTAGTGATCAGAACACTATGACCACGATATTCAGAATTGCACCTGGCAATGGTGCAAGTGGTGATGCAGCGCAACTGAGCTTTGCTGGCACAACAAAGGGATATAGTCAAAAGAGATGTGCCATGGTGCATCTTTTCTGAATATAGCAAATAATGTGTGTGGCACAAATACAATGTGCCGGCGCATCCCTGAGATAGGTCTGAATACCAGGAATGGGAAATGCGCCAGCGCATCAGAGACATGCCATGCGCAAATTCCAGATATTCAGACACAAATATGCCAATGGTGCCATAATTCATGCATGGTGCAAATGAGGCCATTTGCATGTCATTATGTCCCAATTTGCATGTGTTGTGCGGGGCTGGCCAGCAAAATGCACCTGGCACCCTGCACAGTATGTAGTCCCTGTACCAGTGACCACAGTAGTACCCCCCCATACCGTACCAATGATTGCCATAAATGCAGCTCAGTACAGTCCCTGGCAGTCTAGTGGTACCCTCTCCCCACCTGTACCTACGATAGCCATATTATAATAATTATGTTATCCCTGGTAGTATACTGGTACCCCCTCCCCTCCCGTACCTCCAATCACCATATTTTAATAATTATATTCTCCCTGGTAGTCTAGTTGTATCTCCCTCTCATTCCATATCTCTGATCACCATATTATAACACTTTGAATCTCCCTGGTAGTCTAGTCATAGCCCCCCTCCCCGCCGGTAACCCAGATTGCCGAAGAAATGGCAATGTCCAGTCCCTAGTGGTCCAGCAGGCAGGGGGGTACTACTAGACTACCAGGGTGAATAATATTATTATAACAAGGCAATCAGAAGTATGGGAGGGGAAGGGGTACCACTAGACTACCAGGGAGAATAATATTATTATAATACAGTGATCGGAAGTACAGGAGGGGAAGGGGTACCACTAAACTACCAGGGAAATATGTGTGAAAAGTGTTCTGGGGGGTAGCCACTCACAGCCAGCGGCTGCTGTGTTGCACATTGTAATACAGCAGCACACCTGTGAGTGGCTAGCAGTTGAGCCATTTTTTACGGGCTTAACTTTGTGCCCAGGTACGCAGCACGTCTCCGGGATGCAGCAGATGCACCACACATCCCAGGCAGAATATTGAGATGTGCCGCATATGCATGGGAATGCCCCCTGAAGATATGCTGTATACATTATCATTGCACCCAGACATATCAGAAATTATGCTGTGCATGTTCCCCTTTTGACTATTGCCCAGGGGCGCATTCCTAGGTTTCTGCTGGCACAACTCAGTTGTGTCAGGTGCAACCCCTTTGAACATCTCAGCCTATATACTTTGCTTTTGATAATGGGCTATCTAATGTTGTAGAGGGAACACTGTTTTCTAACTATAACAAATCAGATTGGGAAGGCATTAAAAGGGAATTGTGGTCATGGAAATATCAGGAAAAATTCAGCTTACAAGACATAACTTCAGCATTGGGAAATACTTAAAACAAAAATTACTGACCTCAAAGACAAGTACATTACACATAGAAGGAAATACAATAAAAAGGGAAAAATTCACCTATGGTGAAACAAAAAAGTAATTTGAGAAATCCGCCATAAGGAAAAGTATATTAAAAGTACCATCAAAGTGCAGACCCTATAAAATATTGTTAAAATCTAGACCCTGTTGATCAGCCAGATACAAGGACACAGTTAAAATGTAAGAGGAAAATTAGGAGAGAAAAAAGAAAACTCGTAAACAAACTTGTTACTAGGGGAAACAAAAAATAATTATTTGGGCACATCAACTTGCAGGGCAAGATCAACATACAGGTAAAGCACTGTGGTAGGGCGCCCCTCGCCAAGCATGGTCAGCAGAAGCCATGACCTGGCTTCTCTCAGCTGCTCATGCTCTTTGATCTGTCTGGCTTCCAGCCTCCCAGTTCAAGTAAAGTGCTGTGACAGGGCGCCACTCACCCAGCAGGACCAGCAGCAGGCCCATCCCGGCTTCTCTCAGCCGGCATTGCTCCTTGACCCACCCACCTGGCTTCTAGCCTCACAGTTCAGGTACAGAGCTTATTTGCAACAGGGCTCCAATCCCTGCATTACAATAGGATGCTGACCATCACTCCAGGAGTTTGACTGGAGGTTTCCTCTCAGCCTTTCTTAACCAATTGGTCTCTTCTTCACTGCATGCTCCTCAGTCGGAACTGTTTGTGATCTTTATTTCAACTTGAATTTTTTGGCCCAGCCACCCTCCCCTACCCTGGCACCGTTTAAATGCTCTACCTACCCAGTGTGATCCACCCCTTGAGTACACAGACAGGTTACTATCAGAATCAAGGATACTCCCACCCTTAAAGGAACATTTCCTTGCTGGTATTCTGTAGCCCCTTAATAACGTCTAACTAGATTTATATTCCACTTGTCTTCTCCTCGTGTCCTATCTCTCTGCATCCCATTAGAGCTAAAACTCTCAGCTCTAATTACAAACACCATGAATCCACTAATGTATTTCTTATTCATGCTTGCCTTCATGGTGCCCTGCTCAACACAGTCATCCTCAGATAATGAAGAGTGTTTAAAAACATTACCAGTCCATACAAATGTCCCTAATTCAACGTCTCAATATGCACTCCAAATATTTACACACTGCCCCCTATCTATTTCTCCCACACAATAAGATTAACCCCATCATGCCTCCAGTCATCACCTTGCTTCTAATCCTAGGTAATTACATTAAACATAGCACACCTCACAGGATCCGCTCTCATGAGGTAAAAACCCTTAGCTACACACTGCCAGACTGATATATCTGTTACTTCTCATATCAGGTAACATCCATCCTATTCCTGGCCCCAGATCAATGGGCTCAATTCTAACTGAAAAGCAGAACCGAATCACTGTTGCCTCAATTAACATCTGCAGTTTGATGGCAAAGTTTGATGAGCTGCAAGTGTGGGTTGCTCAACATAGGCCAGACATATTTTCAGTGGTCGAGACTTGGCTCTCACCAAGAACTGCTGATACTGTCGTCCAACTTGATGGTTACACATCCCTTAGACTAAATAGGACTGGAAAGCATGGGGGGGGGGTTGCCTTATTTATATAAAGTCCCACCTGCAGGGACAGGCCCTACCACCCATAAATTCAGGCAATTACATCAAAATAAGTCCTGTAAAATTTATCCTAGGCACTCAAGAGAAGGGAATAATCATCATCTCTGTGTATATCCCACCCAAGGAACAGGCTGCAGGATTCAGGGCTCTTCATGAGTGCCTATCTGACCTTCACCATAACTCTGAAGTAGTAGTTGTGGGTGACTTTAATATCAATTGGTTGTCCCCTGACTCAGCACTCTATAGAGACACCTTGTCAGCTATTAACTTTGACCAGCTAATAGATTCCCCCATGTGCACTAACCACTGCATGTGGTCCAGCACTTTATTGTACTGGTTACTGGATAACCACCCTGAGTGGATTACCAGCTCAACTACTCTCGAAGATGCCATAGGTGACCACTACCCCATCATCTGTACCTGGACTAACAAGTCATCCAAACTCCCTCCAAAAGTGGTCATGTTGCACATCCTACAAAAAGGTAAAATTTGACCATTAAAAGAGCATCTAAGGCTTACAAATTGGTCTGACATCTTCATAGTGAATGATGTAGAAGTAGCTTTGGACCATTTCATTATGTCTTTTAATGCAGCATGCAACATATATGCTCCTGTCACAACTAGAAAGGTAAAAGGCTCCCATAAATCCTGGATAACCCCCTCTCTCCTTGCCCAAATGAAATGGGATAATTTATGGCATAAGGCAAGAAGCACTGGCTCCTGTGTTGATCTACATAAGTACAAGGCAGCTCGAAACAACTACACCAGGGCCATCCACCTTGTTAAATCCCAACATTTCAGGGCTGAACTAAACAACATCTGGGGAGGCAGCCAAAACTTCTGGGCTAACATTAGGACATTATCAGGGGCTCCTAACAAATCTGCCCCAACTTTGCTGATTATTAATGGGAATATCATGCAGGACCAAAAGACCATTGCAGATACATTTAATAAGGCATTCACTTACCTAAGTTCAATGCTTTCCCCAGACTACCTTAGCCTCACCAGCAGA
Organism: Neoceratodus forsteri; assembly: GCA_016271365.2. Classification (NCBI taxonomy): domain Eukaryota; kingdom Metazoa; phylum Chordata; order Ceratodontiformes; family Ceratodontidae; genus Neoceratodus; species Neoceratodus forsteri. The sequence goes on from CM028132.1 coordinate 1,324,130,368, forward strand.
AAACAAACTAGTGAGACTCCTAGCTCACTCCTGTGAACCGCCACCCCCATTTTACCTTAAGAAAATCTCCCAATCCAAAGCAAAAAATACCCTCGGAAAGTGCTCAACAAATCCAGGCATTGCAGTGATAGCCTCGATCTAAAGTTAGTTGACCTCACCTTAGATGCCATTTTAGCTCCCCTCACAAGAATAATAAAATTCTCCCTAACCTCTGGATGATTCCCTAAACTCTAGAAAGCAGCAATTGTTACCCCAGTCATTAAAACTAGGGATAGAATACTCCACACAAACCATCGCCCTATCTCAATCCTGCCCCCTATATCTACTGCTCTAGAACAGATCGTCTATGATCAGTAAATTAACCACTTAAACAAATACAAATTTCAATGCAAGGAGCAACAAGGTTTTAGATAACAGCATAGTACCACTGCAGTGCTGATTGAATTCACTGGGTTCACATGATTCCTTGGACAGAGAGCACTTAGTGGGGGCTACCTTTATAGACAAAGAACCTCTGTGTGCAAACACTGAGGCAAGGGTTACCCCAAAGGGCATTTGGCTGGGAAGCCAAGTTTCAAGAAAATACAAAATCACACATGCCCATACAATGCAAAGCATCATGGACTGCATATGCAAATCACCACAGAATGTTATGCTGGTCCAGCTTTAAGCAGAAATGCATGGTGCCGAAAGGCATCTCACACAGTTTGCAAAGGGTGCTAACAGAAGACATAGACACGTGTTTCGTCCTACCAGGACTCATCAGTATGCCTCGTCTGTTTGACACCCCAGTGGAATGGACCAGCTACCCTTAAGACAGTGTGTCTTGGCTATGTTGTGGTGAACCCATTAAAATAAAAAACTATTTAAAAGACAAAGAACCTCTGTGTGCAAACACTGAGGCAAGGGTTACCCCAAAGGGCATTTGGCTGGGAAACCAAGTTTCAAGAAAATACAAAATCACACATGCTCACACAATGCAAAGCATTATGGACTGCACATGCAAATCACCACAGAATGTTATGCTGGTCCAACTTTCCAACCCTTATATGCATATGCAGTCCACGATGCTTTGCATTGTGTGGGCATGTGTGATTTTGTATTAACTTTATAGAACTCACTAAGGCCTTTGATACAGTGAATTACAAACTTCTCCTTACCCAGCTATGTGAATCCACAGTATACATGACCGTCCTGGCCTGTTTTCGAAGTTACCTATCTAGAGGTGTTCTGAAGGTCAAAATTGGGAACACTATTGGACAGTTGAAGTGTCTGCACTGGAGTCCCCCAAGGGTCCATCCTGGGCCCACTATTACTTGGTCTCTTTTTAAACTCCTTCCCCCAAGTATGTCCTGATAAAATCCTCCTACAGTATATGTGGATGACGCAGTCATATACACCAGTCACCCTGACCACAATGCCCTACAACAAAGACTGCAGCTTAACTTCACGATGGTAGATTAGTTCAGCAATGCATAACTCTTACTAAATTATCAAAAAACTAAAACAATGTTCTTCACCTTATCCCACAGTAAGTACAAGTCTTCCAAACTAAACATCCTGAACAAGCAAGGGGAAACTCTGGGAATAGTTCACAACTTAACATATCTGGGAGTCACCATAGATAGCTCACTATCATGCTCCTTACACATAGACCAGGTCTCTGGGAGAGCCAACAGGGTGATTGTGCAACTATATAAACACAGACATTGCCTAACGGAGGATGCACTGAGACTCACCATAAATACTGTAGTTCTGTCTTCTCCATCATAGATTATGGGCTTGTCATCTATAGTGCGGCCACAGATATGACATTAAAAAGAATAGCTCAGACCCTGAATAAAGCACATAGACTTCTCCTTGGTACTCCATGCCTTACCCACACATGCAACTTGTACTCGCTCATGGGCTGGCTTGACCTTGAACTCCGAACCTGATATCAAATTGCCCTAGTTGCCAAAAAGGCATCAATAGACCTGACCCCCACTGGGGTGCAATCCTTGCTGTGCCCTGCAGCCCCATCTATATTTACCAAAGGCACACAACAGAACCACTTTAAGGTTTTATTTTTGTGATGAACAGCACAAGGCCAGCAATCCTTTGGATTCCGTGCAACACTACTGCTCAACTCCCTCTCCAACAACCTTCTTGCTGAGACCAAACTAGAACCTTTCAAGGCCAACCTACGCTCTCACCTCACAGGTCTAAAGATGTGTTCCTGCTCACTGTAACAACCCCTACTGACCTATGACTGCTTTTTCAATGCAGGCACCCTCTACCTATATGGTTAACTCTAGCCCTATAACACTTGCTCCCCCCCATTTTGATATCTATTTCACTGCCCGACTCCCATCACTTCTACTACTCGTACCGCTTACTATAACAATCTCTACTGACCAATGTCTACTCTTACAATGCTGGTACCCTCTCCAAATATGGTTAACTCTACCCCTATAGCACTTGCTTCCCACCCTCTGTTGACGCCTATTTTCACTACCTAACTCCCATCACTTCTACCACTCATCCCTCCACTCTATCCCTCCTCTACTCTTTCACTCCATCTCCCTGCCCTTTACCCACCCTCTATCCAACCCACCCCTCCCTCCCTCCACTCCATCTTCAACCTAACCCTCATCCTACTCCACCCACCCTCCCTATGACAATGGAAACCAATCACTGCTTTAGTGGCCTGTGTCATTTCATAACCTAAATTTGTTTCTAACTGAATTGTTAACTTTTGACAGGTCCTACTGAACTATTTATTAAACTGCATTGTATCAGATATCTAGGTATGAAATTTTTGTTACTTGATATATATATATATATATATATATATATATACATATATGCTGCTTCCTGTATTCTACGCTGTACATTCTGATGTGGTACCTCTGAGAACGTACCTACAGTATTCATAATCCTTGACCGTTGCCCTCTAATGGGTTAAACTACTTTGTCAGGTTCATAGACACTAACTTGCTTACTGCTAATTGTTTACTCTACAAAATCAATGTTGTTTGACTATATACTGTCATTTATTTGTATTTGCCTGAAGTGCTGACGCAGTACCTTTTTAAATGGGCTTCCAGGGCTGAGGTTTGCTAAACTGAGACTGTAATAAATAATACATAAATACACATATTGGTCTAATTGAAACTTAACAAAGTTGTCACAGATGAAAAGCAGTTAGCGGAAGTATTCAATACTTATTTTGCTTTAGTGTATAAGGACACATGTCAAACCAAATACCTGATTCAAACCAGATTAATGCGCTAAAGGATGTATTCATTATTGAAAATGTGTTTAGGGATAAAATGAGAAATCTGCTGGATACTGACAGAGCAATGGGTCCTGACCATAACTCTGCAACATTACTCAAGCTGACAATGGAGGAAATCCTCCACCCTCTCCGCACAATAATTAATAAAGCTCTTTCGTCTGAGGAGGTGCCAAGGGACTGGTGGCATGCAAATATTACCCATATACACAAAAAGGGAAGTAGAACTAATATTGTAAATTACTGCCTGATAAACCTAACATCAGCATGTAATAAAACTGTGGAATCATTGGTGAAAGACAAGCTTGAACAAAATATGATGAAGCAAGGGGTAATAGTCAGTACCAAATATGGCTTTGTTCAACCATGCCACAATGACATACATTTTTCCAACACCGATCACAGCACGGGAAAAATGCCACTTGGCATTACAGCACCAGGTATTTCATCTCCCAAAAGTTACATTGCCAAAATGCCCGCCAATAAAAGTCATCATGCCCTGGAAAAGGTAGAAACTGTGTGGGTGCAAAGGGCGATGTGAGTTCAAGTTTATTTCAGGAAACTCCATTGGGAATGCTCATTTGCTAGGAGGTCCTGTCAAGGACAGCATAATACAAGTACAAAAATACAAACTTTGATAGAAACAACAAAAGACAGTGTCAAATATAACCTGCTACATACATTCTAATAATAAGAAAGCATGCAGTGGTGATTGGATTAGAGGCATTACATACTGGAATGTTACACGTACCCCAGCAAAGCAGTAAAAGGCTTTACATATTGGAACTTAACATCTGTAACATTATAATGGCAAAGATTGAGTGTATGGAGAAGGAAATCAATGAAGGGGCATAAGTGCTCATGTATAAGGTAAAATCCTTTGAGGGGATGTTAACTCGAATAGCATTTGTAAGGTTCCTGGACAACTGTTTTATCTAGGGATTTGAAGAGATTCAAGGATACTAACTTGTTGAGCCTAAGCAATGTCTGGAGTTTGTTCCAGGCTGATGGGATGGTGTATTGGATAGCTACTTTACTGTAGCAGATGTGGAATTTGGGCACAACTAACAGAATGCTGGAGTTTTTCCTAAGCGAGTAACAGCTACTGAAATGGTGGAACAGGGAAGTGATAGAAGTAGGTAGTTCATTCAACAATGCTTTATAGGCCCAGGAACAGATACGGAGCATCCTTCTGGAAGCCAGTGAAGTCCAGCCTACTAAAGAATACAGAACACAATGGTCGGTTCAGAAGGGTGCATTAGTTATGAATCTTAGGGCACAATGATGAAGGACATGTAGCTTATGAAGGTTAGTGGCAGAGCTGCTATTGTAAATGATATCTGCAGAATCCAGACTGGGAAGGACAATTACTTCAACTAACTTAATCCTGATGTCTGTTGGAAATAGTGGTTTGTTCCTGAAGAAAAAAACTAATCCTGCTTTTAGCTCTTTTATAAGAGCTTCAATATGTTCCACGAAGGATAGGTTACTGTCAAGCCAGATTCCTTAGTATTTGAATTTGTCAACAACTTCTAGTGAGTCCCCTAACAAAGTTGTAATAGTAGAATTAGTTTGTTTGCGATGTAAAGTTGAAGGATTTTGGGGTGTAAAGAACATAGCTTTGGTTTTCTTGGCACTTAGCAGTAATTTGGAATGTATTAAATTGAGATGTAATTTATTAACGTCAGCCTGGAGCTTAGTCCAAACATCTGCTAGAGAGGGTTTAGAGGTGTAGAGAACTGTGTCATCAGCAAATAGGTGAAGGTTGGAATTGTGGATATTGTCACTTACAGTATTTACAGTACATAAATTGAAAAAAGTAGTGGCCAAGGATGGATCCTTGTGGTACACATCTTGTAAATGGAAGCGGGGTTGGGATACAAGCCCATCGTCCCTGATACACTGTAGTCTGCCTGCAAGGTAACTGGATAACCAATTTCATGAGCTATTGGTTAACCCAAAGTCTTTGAGCTTGTTAAGTTGTAGGTGGTGGCTGACCATGTTACCCTGGAGAACCGGACATGCAATGGCATCTAGGCGCATACGTGCCTTTGCCTGCCGTACTCTTCCCCCCTCAGTCTGCTTACTACTGTAGTGCCACTGGCCTCTGCCCACAGCAGCTACATTGCACTGCATTGCCCCATCCCTCCCCAGAGGAATGAGAGCAGTCATGGGATACTCAATCCTTCCTTTCCCTGGCTGACCCCCAGCAGCCTGAGTCTGTTCTCGAACCCTGGTCACCGGCACGGCGTGAAGTGTAGTGTCCAGTGCCTCAACCCTCAGAGCCACCGGGCCGGCACATAAGTTTAGATTTTCAAGGTGGTCTTTCAGCTGTTTGTTAACTACCTTTTTCTAGGAGCTTTGATAAAACAGGCAGAATAGAAATGTATCTGTAATTATTTAGGTCACTTGGTTCATTTTACTTGAACGGGGGAGTAGAAAGGCTGTTTTCCAAGCAGAGGGAACAGTACTTGATGCAATAGACAAGTTAAAAAGGTGCATTATAGGGGCTGTTAACAGGTAACACCCTAACTTTAAAAATCTGAGTTCAATGCAGTCAGCACCGGCACTCTTATTAATATCCAGTGTTAGTAGTAAGTCCTCGACTTGCCTAGAAGTTACTGGAGAGAGACTCAAGGTCCCTAAGTCCTGCTAGTCAGCAGCAGCATCCTTTGGTGCAGAGTGATCCACTGGACCAGTAGCTGGGGAGGAGTCAAAAACTAGACCTGATGTCGCAAAATGAGCACTTAGCTTCTCCAGTATGGTATCACAACCAGATATTATTGTTCCTTTTAAAGTAATTCTTTACTGATATGGATGGAGGAATTCTGTGACCTTCGTCAGATTTGATTGTCTGACATTTTTGTTGGGCTGCCTTTGGCATCTTCAAGGGCAGACACATAATAATTGTTTTTTACAGCTCTAATCAACAGTACAGCTATTATGCATGGCTCAAAAAAAAAAACACCCAGTCTGAAAGAGATTTGGTATGTCTGGCTGTGGCCCATAATATGCCCCATTGAGATAAGGCTATTTTCATTTCAGAGGTAAAGTGAGTGAGGGGCGATCTAAAATCAAGATCACTCCTTTCACTGCTGCCCTTGTTGCGGCACCGTAATTGCCATGGCCAAAATCAGTTGGCAACTTGACAGGATATGATATGGCTTTCAGAAAGGGGGATCTTGTACCACTATCCAAATAGTATTTTATGAAAATAATCAATAGAGCCCTAGATAAACGTATACCTGCAGAGGACATACCATTGGATTTTGCAAAGTTTTGGAGATTGCATCGCACCACAGGATCATCAGTAAACTGTATTCCCTGGGAGCCAATAACTATCTTTTTTTTTGTTTGTTTAGCATTTTAAAATTTTAAATCACATCACATTGTTAGAGCTTATGGGTAATTACAAGTACATAGTATTATTCCAGAGCAATTAATACAGCAGATAGCATAACTTTGGTTATTTTAAGGGTTTCTTTCTGTCTTGTTTTATAACATGGCACATCAGCAGTTAGCAACATTGTTACAATTCCATTATGGGGTTCCCATGAAATCTAGCATCTAAATTCTTGTACATAATGTTTACATCAGGATCCTCCATAACTTCATCTAAATTCTCAGAGGGATCGTCTTGCATGATACAGTAGTTATCTCAGTTTGAATAACTGTCTGGCACTAATATTCCTTTATTTAGTTTGTTATACAGGTATCTTTATAACACAGTAGCTTACATCTTGAAAGCTGCATCTCTATTAAATTTCTCAATATATCGAAAAGACAAAATAGCTACACTAACTACCATCTAAAACTAATCTAAGAGAAATCAAAAACAAAAACAAACAAGATCTATGCCATGGAGAGAAAACTGAACTTTAAGTATCTGTTCTCCTGGTCTGTGGTGTCCCAACTCTTCAGGAGAAGTCGTGGTAGGGTGTGGAAAGCCTTTTCCAGTGTCATAGTCCCTCCATAGTGGCTCTGCATGAGGGTGGAGGGTATTTAGCTGAGGGGTTATGAGGTGATAGTGGTGGTGGTAGTGGTAGTGATAGTGATAATGGGGGGGGGGGCGGCTCTTCTTATCCTATTCCCATACAAGTTGAGCATCCATGTTGGTATTAGGCAGTGGTCCGGTAGTGGTAGCAGTGGGTGTTTTTCTTATATATTGATGGAAGTAGTCCCACGTCTTGTCATAGTTATGGATAGAGTTTGTGGCTAAGTAGTGTGACAATCTTTTATATTGGGCCAGTTTTACCAAGTTGTTAAGAAATTCCTGTAGTGACATGAACTCCTCTGTGTGCCATTTGTGCAATAATAGGTGCTTCACTTCTATGCTAATCAGGATTGCTAGACTGTATTGATGTTTTCCTAAGTGTGGTGATTTGAGTTTTGCTGTTAGTAAGAGGAGTTCAGGTGTAAGGGGGGTGTGGATATCTGGAGAATCGATTGAAGGGTGTTTTGGATTTGTTGCCAGTAGAGAGTGATTTTAGGGCACATCCATAGGATATGATAGATGTCTTCATTGGGCTGGGAGCATTGCCAGCAGTTGTTATCCACTATGAGGTGTGAAGCATGTAGAACTTGGGGTATGCAGTACTAGAAATGGAGAATTTTGTTCTGTATAATTCTGCTGCTGGAGTTTCTGATTGGTGTTCTGGTGGATTTCCAGCATGCATATCATTCAGTGTCATCTAGATTGATGTTTAGGGTTTTCTCCCAATAATCCCCAGCCTTTCTGGTTTGATTAGGTATTCCATCTCTGATATTGGACTAAATTTGTCTAACTATGCCTCTGCAGTGGGTGAGCCAGGTAGTGAGTGGGTGTACAGATGTGCGGGTCTGTGTATTTTGTGTCTGTTTTAGGATGGGTGCCAATGCCCTCCTTAGTTGCAGGTTCTTCCAGAATTCTGATTTTTGCAAGCTGAATCTAGTGTGAATGCCTTAAAATGAATCAAGTGTTTATGACTTGGGTATTAGGATATCCGAAACAGTGAGAATTGTATTTTCTTTCCATGAGGTCCAGTTAATCAGCGTGCCCCCTACTTGTATGAATTTATTTTCCCATAGTGGATTAAAAGCTGGGTATGACAGATCTATTTTCAGCAAGCAGCTGACTTGATTCCACGTGTCATGAGATGCACAGATTGGGGGAGGGGATTGGTGCAAGTTTGAGAGTGCCTCAAATAGGCTAATATGTGGTGGGCAGTTCCCTAGCGTATGTGTTTAAAAATCCATCCATGACAGGTGGGTTTGCCTGGATTCTGGGAACCATTGCAGTATTTGAGCTACCCTAAATGCCCAATAATATGCTATTAGTGAGGGAAGACCTAGTCCCCCACTATACCAGTGTGATCTGAGTTTATTCTGATTATATCTTGGTTGTTTCCCTTCCCTTAGGAATTGCACTGTATACTTATCTATATTTTTGAACCAATTGTTTGGGATTTTTATTGGAAGGTATGATAAGAGGTGAATTAATTTTGGTGTTGTGATAATTTTGATTGCTTCAATTTTACCCAGTAGTGATGGTTGTAGGGGTTTCCATCTGTCAAGCTCTATAGTGATTTTGCCTAATAGGGGCTTAATGTTTAGGTATGCTATTTGACTTATCCGGGTGATTTTCATTCCTAGGTAAGTGATAGATTCTGGGGCCCACCGAAGGTTTAAAATGGTAATGTCTGTGGCCTGGCTTTTTGTATTTAGAGGTAGGACTTCTGTCTTGGCTTAATACTGAGACCTGATAGTGATGAGAAAGTGTTCAGGAATTGGAGTAGATGCTGAACAGACATGTCAGCCTCACTTGTTAGTACTAGTAGATCATCTACATATAGTAGAGTTTCATGTTGTTCTGTGCCTGCTTGTATACCTTTCATGTCTGGGTGTTGTTGTATCACTGCAGCTAGAAGTTCTATTACTAGGACAAATAATAATGGTGAGAGAGGGCAGCCTTGTCTGGTGCCTCCATGAAGTGGGAAAGGATTGGAGAGCATGCTGTTAAGGAGGACTTGGGCTTGTGGGGCTGAGTATATGGCTTTTGTAGCTTCTAAGAATAATGTTCCAAACCCAAGGTGTGCGAGAACCTCAGAGAGATATTTTCACTCCACAGAGTCAAATGGCTTTTCAGAGTTGATGGCAATGGCAGCTGTTGAGGTGTTATCATTCTTGGCTTGGTACATTAGGTCTATTAACATGCATGTGTGGTCTGAGCTTATCCATCCTTTAATGAAGCCTACCTGGGAGGGGTGTATCAGGGATGGAAGGAGTTTCTTCAGCCTGTTCAAGAGGATTTTAGTGTATGTTTTACCATCCATCATGATTAGAGAGATGGAGCGATAGCTAGCTGAGAGCTATGGGTCTTTCCCGGTTCTCGGGTGGACCATGATCATAGCTTTGGCCATGGTAAGGGGGTATATCCCAGTACCACATATTTTTGAGTTCAACCTTTCCAGTATAGGGGACACCTGGGTGGACAGTATCTGATAAAACTCTGTCTGTGGCCTGTCACCTCTTGGGGCTTTTGGGGGGGCTCAGATTATGGAATGCCATACGGATCTCTTCCTTGGTGATTGGGAGTTCCGTCTTCTTCACTTGCTCCTGGTTCAGTGCTGGTGGGTGGAGGGATGTTAGGAAGGTCTTCAGTTTGTTTGCATCTGGAGAAGTTGTGGAAGAGTATAACTGCATGTAGAATGCTATCATTGCCTCACTGATGTTAATCTGTGAGGTGCAGTGTTTCCCTTCAGAGGTACATAGGGCTGCTATGGCCCTTTTGGACTGCTTTTTTTTTCATCAGTAGGCTACATTTCTCACCACCTTCCCAGAATTTTTGTTTTGGACATAGAATTTCAAGATCTGTCTTTCTAGCTGTTAAGTTGTTTATGTGTTGCCTGAGGGCCAGGATATCCCTGTATAGGGGGAGGCTGTGTTGGGTTTGGGGTTGCTTTTGAAGGGAGATTCTTAATGGACTGGCTGTTGTTCCAGGGTGGTCAGTTCTTATTCTGTTGCTCTCCTGCTGTGAGCAGCATATGCTATTATTGACCCCCGATTGATGCCTTGAATGCTTCCCTTAATACAGAGATTGAGGTATCTCCAGTGTCATTAAATCAGAAAAACTCCTTAGTGATGCTTCTGATCCAAGGCTCAAACTGTGGATTTAGCAGGAGAAGGGGTCCATCTGCTAGTTGGTGGATGTGTGGGTGGGTGCTCCATATAGGAGGTCGAGTTGCACTCGGGCATGATCTGAGATGACCAAAGGAGTTAATGTGCATGAGATTAACCATGGAAGTAATTTGTTGTGAGGTGAGCAAGAAATCTTTCCTGCTATATGTGCCACGTGCTGTTCAGTGGTGTGTGTAGTTTTGTAGCTGGGGGTTATGGATGCACCACATGTCTGATAGGGCTGTGTCTTTCATCCAGAGCTTGAGAGCATTTGTGGCCTTGACATGATTTTCTATTTTTTTATGGCTTCTGTCTATCTCTGGTTATAATGTCAGATTGAAGTCTCCTCCTAGCTCCCATGTTATTAAAGGCTGATAATTCATCAGCTAGCATATAGAAGAACTGTGGCACATCACTGTTGGGGGCATATAGGTTCTCCATAACTAGATATCATCACTCTGGGAGTGTTTTTGACCAGGGAGACTTTTACCTTTCAGTGGGGACACAGACAAAGAGTACACATTGACAGCAACTTTATCTGTGTACATTATCTAGTTGCAAGATTCAATTAGATAATGTATATGTGAAGGAAGGACTGAAGTGTGTAAGGGAGGAAGGGGAGGAGGGTAGTACAGAGTCACTTTGGGTGCAAATCCATGATTCCAAGAATAGGATTCTTAGAATGGGAGTGGTGTACAGGCCACCATCTCAGATGGAGGAGTTAGACAGGGAACTAGCAGGACAGATCAGGAGGACCTGCAAGAAGGGTAATGTGGTGATTGTGGGGGACTTCAACATGCCAGGAGTGGACTGGAGCACAACAACAACCAGGAACAGAAGGCAGCAGGTACTGCTGGATGCCTTCCAGGACAGCTTCCTGCTGCAAATGGTCAGTGAACCAACCAGGTTAGGGAATACCCTTGACCTTGTGCTGGCAAATGGGGACTTTGTGAGAGAACTTACAGTGGAGAAACCGCTGTCAGGGAGTGACCACCACTCAGTATGGCTCACATTGGATATGGGCAAGGAAGGAGTGGAATCTGGCACAAGAGTGCTGGACTTCAGGAGGGCCGACTTTGGGACGATGGGGGAAGTGGTAAAAGGGTACCTGGCCAGAATTCAATCTAGTATGGACACTAACCAGAGGTGGGAGCTCATAAAGCTGGGGATAGTGGAGGCAACCAAAACCTGTTGCAAAGCCCAGAGCAAGAAGGCTAGGGCTAAGAAACCAAGCTGGTTGAGCAAGGAGGTCATGGAAAAGGTAAGGAGGAAAAGAGCTGCCTTTAGGAAGTACAAGAAAACAGGGAGGGGGGAGGACAGGGAGGAGTACTTGACAGAATCGAAGGAGGTGACAAGGGCAGTAAGGGGAGCCAAAGCATCTACGGAACTCAGGCTGGCACAAGGCATTAAGGAGGGGGAGAAGGACTTCTTTAAGTACATCAGAGAGAAAAGGAGCTGTAAGGACCACATAGTAAGGATAAGGAAGGAGGGGGGTTGGGTGGAAACAGGGTGTGATAAGGCGGATGCACTAAATGAGTACTTCTGCTCAGTATTTACTAAAGAGAAGAGGGGGGTGACACCCAAGGAGGGAGAAATGGCAGAAACAGGGGAGGAAGTGGTGACAGATGGGGAAATCATGGAGGGCAGAGTTCGAGAGGGTTTGAAGGCACTGAGGGTGGACAAGGCGCGAGGCCCAGATGGCATCCACCCCAGGGTACTGAAGGAGCTGGCAGAGGTCCTTGCAGAACCTTTGGCAGACGTATTTAATGCCTCACTACATTCGGGGTGTGTACCTCAGGACTGGAGGATGGCTCATGTGGTGCCCCTCCACAAGAGTGGCCCCAAAGATGAACCGGGAAACTACAGACCAGTGAGCCTCACATCCATCGTGGGTAAGCTAATGGAGACTATCCTGAAGGAGAGGCTGGTGACCCTCCTAGAGGCCAAAGGACTACAGGACAGCAGACAGCATGGCTTCATACGTGGCAGATCCTGCCAAACTAACCTGGTCGAGTTCTATGACTGGGTAACTAGGCAACTGGACAGGGGCCATGCAGTGGATGTTCTGTATCTGAACATCAGTAAGGCATTCGACTTGGTGCCGCATGGAAGGCTGGGAAGGAAGTTAGTAGGCACAGGGGTGGGTGCAAAGCTGGTGAGCTGGGTAGGGAACTGGCTTCAGGGAAGGCAACAGAGGGTGGTGGTGGGTGGGGAGCTCTCACACCCAAGGGCAGTGACGAGCGGTGTTCCACAGGGCTCGGTGTTGGGACCAGTGTTGTTTGGGATATTCATTGCAGACATATCATGGGACATTAAGAGCAAGATCAGTCTGTTTGCTGATGATACCAAGGTAGGCGCAGTGGTGGATGACCTAAGGGGATGGCAGGGGTTGCAGGATGATCTGGCAAAGCTTGAAACCTGGTCAGACACCTGGAAACTGGGGTTTAATGCCAAAAAGTGCAAGGTGCTGCATTTTGGGATGAAGAACCCAAGGAGGAGTTACCAGCTGGGGGGAGTGCAGCTAGCCCAGACAGTGGAGGAGGAGAAGGATCTGGGTGTGCTCATCACAGGGTCAATGAACAGCTCAGCACAATGTAGGAAGGTAGCTGCAGAGGCCAACAAAATGCTGGGTTGTATTGTAAGGGGTATATCCTCGAGGAGGGAGGAGGTGATTCTGCCACTGTATAGGTCATTAGTTAGACCACACCTGGAGTACTGCGTGCAGTACTGGCGCCCGTATCTGAAGACGGACATTAAGTTACTGGAGGGGGTACAGCGCAGGGCAACAAAGATGATCAAGGAGCTGGGGGACTTATCATAAGAGAGAAGGTTGAAGGAGTTGAACATGTACTCACTGGCGGAGAGGAGGAACGGGGTGACATGATTGAAACCTTTAAATACATGAAAGGAATAAACAAGACGGGTACAGAGGGGCTGTTCAAAGTAAGGGAGGGGAGGGCCACCAGGGGCCATGATATGAGACTGGAGGGAGGAAGATTCAGGAGGGAGATGAGGAGACACTTTTTTACAGAGAGGGTGGTGGCTGGGTGGAATGCATTACCTGCAGAAGTGGTATCCAGTAGAACAGTGGACTGCTTCAAAAGGGGATGGGACAGGACAAGGGGGAAGGTTAATGAAGGGGAAGGGTGGAAGGGAAGGGCAGCTGCAGAATAAGGGGTTCTAGCTGCACATTCGAGCAGACTTGATAGACCTCTAGGCCTTTATCTGCTGGCAAATTTCATATGTTCGTATGTTTGTATCAGCATTTCTATCCAGACATAACAGTGAGCATATTTATGTAGTACAATAATGACTACCCAGTGCTTATTTACAAAAATCCTAGTGCATGAGATCCAAGATTGTGACCAGGTGCCCTGTGACTCTTCATAGTCTCACGGGTCCCAGTGAGGTTGACTGCTAAAAGTAAATCATTATATCCAGTTAGGTATGTGGTAATGTAGTACATTTGTTTAGTATTCTCTGGTTGTGAGGCAAGAGAAATAGTTCTAAGCACCTGGCTTCTCTTCTGGCTGTCCCTGACAGAATTAGTGAGGTGTGCTTTAGTAACATGGAAGAGATTTATTCTGTAGACCTGTAGTATGTAGGTGTCCTCACAGGGGCTGATGAGAAATCGGGCGTTGCTTGGTTGGACTTGATCTCAGGTAGTACAGTTGATGATTGGGGTGTAGTATCTTAAATAGTGGTAGCATATGCCTCTCACCCTTTGTCATGGAAATGATGGACACATAGGCCCAGATATTCAAACTGCACCCAAAAAGTGCACAACAGCAGGAGCAAGCACAAGTCCACTGTGCCCATGCACAAGAAACGCAATATTCAAAAACTGCACAGGCCAAGATGCGCCTATGGCCGACAACTGAATTTCGCACCTCCTGCGCCATAGCACAACTAAGGATATGAAGCTGAGCATATCTGATGCACCATAGCGCAACAAGGGATGTTCAGCTGAGCAGTCCAGATGCACCATAGCGCAACCAGGGACACTCCCCAGCAGCAGGGCAGCAATGCAATGGCACAACCAGGGATGCAGAGGCCCACCACCCATGCCACAGATGGGCAGAGGAACACACAGCAGAAGAGACATCGTCCCCCCACACCCCATGCACTGCACAACTGGGGGAGGGCTGGAATAACCACTGGCCCATGGAGACCAGCAACCAACCCACAGCTGTACCGTGGTGCTCCATCACACCCCCTGGCAAGCTGTGACCGGCACACAAGGATGACCGACCACCCCATACCACACCATCCCTCAAATGCAGAGCACATCCTGCACCATGATCCCCATACACCCTGCCCAGGAGTAGCACCCAACAGTGCAGGACACCCCATGCATGCCACCACCCCTACTGTGACAATGCAACCCTGTGCACCATGGAGCCATGCAACGCAGCCCCACCATGGACACCCTGCAGCGGGCGGCAGCAGACAGTGATGCAACAGATGCATACACAGTGCCACCTGGCACTCCCCCCCGAGGTACAACTGAGAGACCGACCATGCATCAGCACACGAGGTACCCCACATGTGACAGGGCATGCCCCAGACCCCTACTCCAGCAGTACAGCACCCTGCACACCCTCCCAAGGACACATTCTGTCCCAGCACTGGCCACAACAGCCACCACTGACATGCCATCAGACCGTGCGTATCACAGACATGCAAGGGTGTCAGCTGCACAGGCCATGGATGGTCTGACAGGGGTGCCATGCACACAGTGCAGGCTCCATGGACCGTAGCACAGAGGCATCCAGTGCACAGAGTATAACACACAATCCACAGACAGTGACTGATCCGCCTTACCACAGCATAGGCGGTTCACCTCTGCACACACAACACACGCCCATGCGAGCACCACCTCTGATGCCACGCACACCACTGCAGCTGAGCAGCTGTAGCCCACTGCAAATCAGAGACCACCACAGTTGTTATAACAAAATGTATGTATTAAAAAATAACAACTCTCAAACATATGTACAAATATATACAAGGGTGGGGGGACAGGGCCACAAACCAGGTGGGGGCGGGCATGGGGCAGGGGTGTACAAATGGGAGAGGAAAGAAGGGGTGTGAAGGTGGGTCCAGGGGGTTATGGGTGTCAGGGGGTCATGGAGGGCCTATTCTGTGCCCCGCTCTCCACTCCTTTGGTGCCTCCGGGTTCTTCTCCTCCAGACCCCATGCCGCTAAATGCACTCCAACACTGTCAGGGATGCCCGTACCAGCTGCAGAAGCTCTTGTATGCCCCGTTCCAGGGCCATCCAGCATTGTCTACCTAGGACAAGGGAGCAGAGTCAATATGTGTGACTGTCTAGCCCCCTGCAGCAAACCCATTGTGCATGGCATACAGCCATGCACCACACCCCTGTGATGGTGTGCGACCACCCACAGTGACCCTGTCCACAAGACCTGACTACCCAGGCAGCCACAGCCATGTGGACCACCGCACACACCCACCGCCCATTTACTGCACAGCACCACCGTGGCCGTACAGTGACTTGGCTATGCGGTGTAAGGTAGTGGCACAGCCATGTGCCCGTTGCATGCATGGACCACCACTGACACACTCCCAGACATGCAGTGCCCCTGGACAGTGCTGATTGTAACAAGTTGCGTGCATGGCAGTGGTGTCAGTGGATGGTGGCCATGCCCTGCTGCCTGCCCAATTATATAGCATGCAATAATAATAATGGATGTAAGGTACTCACCATCATCAGGGTGGTCCATGCGCCGTTGACTACCATCACCCCTCCTGGCTTGCTGCTCCTCTAGGCAGTGCCTCTGGTCTATGGCCTGCTGGTGTTCTGCGGGCCCTAAGGTGCAAAACATGGAGAGAGAAACATCAGTACAATCCTGTAGCAATTTCTCCCTGCCCCCATGTGTGTTCAATCCCACACAGCCAGACCCATCCACCCCACACCCAGATAACACCACCACAGCCAACACTGGATGGCCCCCCCATGTGCCGGACACATGCAACCATGATACCCGTATGGATGATAAAAGTGTATGGATGTTGCACCTACCTATCCATGGCACTGTGCCCCTCCTGGCATGTGCCCACAGGCAGGCAAGCAGGTCCATGTCCCTCCACCTTGGGTCCCCATATCAGTGGCAGCACTGCTCTGCCATCTGCCCCATACCAGTGGCCTCCTCCAGGGCATCAGCAACCTCCTGCCACATCTGACTCCTCGCCCTGTTCAAGGGTGCCTCCCCAAATAAAGGCCCAACATGTGGCTACACAATGGCAACAAGGTTTGCCAGCTCCACCTGGCTCTACTGCACAGCACACCTCCGTGCCATCTCTGCTGCTCAGTTCAGTCAAAATGGCACTCTGCAGCACAGTCCTGCCACATGCAGATGCTGCGCAGTACAGTGCTGCCATTCCCTATCACACTGTCACTGAACAGTGTGATAGTGGTACACCCATGCCTGATGCATGGCACCTAGGGGGAAAAGATCGGGCACAGGGTCAAGGATTTCTGACGCATGGACAGCCACAGTGTAATTGGAACTCAATGCGTGTAGTGCGATTGGGTGCCTGTGTGCCACCTCCTGTAGTGGCCTACCGCGCTGTTTCCCCAGTGCGCCTACGATGTCCCAGTGCCACAATGCCATATAGGTGAACAGCGCTATAGTGCCACTGGCACAATGGTGGCCATGCCCTGCATTGGCTCCCATGCACAGCACATCAGCAGCGCGGCAGGCGCCTGTGTCATCAACCCGAGCATGTGCAGTTAGGCGTGTAATGTGCATGTCACAGAACTGCGCCATTGGATCAGCACATTCAACACAATTGTGCAAAGCGCAATGGCACGATATTCAGCCGGCATAGGCAAATCAGCTAATCAGCCATTCAATGGCACAGTCACTGCATTTGCATCCACTTAAAGATTCGCCTCACCTCATTTACATTGGTTGCACTATAAAAGAGAGACATTGGGCTGTACTGGTCATAGTCGGTTACTGCAGTCTATTGCGGTGAGTTGCATGCTGTTTGGGAGTGTGGTCTGTGGATTTTGGGACATGCATGGGACTGCACAGTCACAGGTAACACCTGTCATTCTCACAGGCTGACTCATGACCGAGTGTGTTGTGGAGGAAGAGGAACAGAGTCGTGGGAGGAAGAGGAGGCCAAATTTCACTAAGGCCAAGATGGATGCCCTGTTCAAGGCCTACCTAGACCAGGAACTGCTTCTCAGCAGATGCCAGGGAACACCACAGGCCCATGCTGCTGCATGTGAGGAGGTGGCCCATGCTGTAAACCTGCATGGCAACCACCAGCGCTCTGTGCAGGAGTACAAGAAGAAGAAGATGGGCACAGACAGGTGGAGGATTAAGGAGAAGGTGGCTGCCATCAGGGCAGCATGGTCTGCGATAGGTGGGGGACAGCCGGAGGTGTTACGTCTGACCCCACAGGAGGAGCGGGTTGCTGGCAGCATGCAGCGTTGCACCATTGAGGGTGTTCTGGGTGGTGGATTCCAGATGGGTGGTAGTCCGTCACTGCATGGTAAGTCATGGTCTGTCTATTGAGGGGGACAGGGTAGGTCACATGCAGTAACGTAACTTTGTTTTCCCTTACTGCTCCTGAGCATCTGCATGGATCAGCGGTGGAGGGCTTCTCCACTGAGGATGGTCACATGGAGATGGAGGAAGGTCCATCCACCTCCACAGGAATACACAGCTCAGGGTGACAGTGGGCCCGCCTGGACATCCAGAATGATGTTAGTGAAGCAGGTGCGGAGGAGGCCCTGCCCGTGTCCCAGGGTGCCAGCATCCAAGGATACCAGCATGCTGAGACTCGGGCTGGTGCCAGATCCATCACCGATGATGATGGAGCTAATGTCATTGGCAGTGACACGTGTGTGCCACAGGATGGCCACACAGCAAGTTACATCGTGCCCATGGCTGTGGGTGGTGTTGCCGTGGAGGCCTGTGTGTCATCACAGTCCCAGCTTGTGCCTGTCAGCACCTGTGGGGCAGCACTGGTGTGTGTATAGGACAGTGGGACTGTTGCGGCTACTTCGGTGGCACCATTGAGCCCTGGGTAGTAGCAGCTGGAGGGGCAGCATCAGCAGTTGGCCAATGGGCATGAGGGTACATTGTCAGGGGGCAGCATCAGTGCAAAGCCTGTGGACATGCCCAGGCCTGGTCCTGGTGTGCAGTGTCCACCCTCAAGGGGTGATGAGCATCAGGGGCCATGAACACCTTGAGGGACAGCATGCCGATCAGGCAGATGACCTCTTGGATGAGCACACCCACATACTGCAACCATCAGTCAATCAGCAGATGCGGCTTGTGATGGCAGTGGATGAACTGAGTGCGGCTCTGCACCAGGCAGAGAAGCGTCGAAGCAGAGACACCTCTCTGCTCCTGGCAGGGATGGACTGGATGTGGGAGGATGTGACCACTGCCATTGACAGGCTGACACATAGAATCACAGCTGCCATGGCCACAGTGGGCACACAGTTATTTGCCCATGCGTCGCAGAGACCACACAGTGCAATGTCTACCCCCTGTTCCTGGCATCATGCGACACCATCCTTGTTGTCACCAGGTTCAGCTGTGAGCATCCCGAGCACACCTGGTGCAGGCATGTTTGGTGTGCTGCAGAGCCCTGTGTGAGCACAGTCGCGTTCACAAAGTGGAATCCCTGGGGGACTGTCGGTGTCACCCCATGAGGCCAGTGGTCAGTCTGTCACTGCTGGCGGGTCTCAGCAGGGCCTCCCATGCAACTGTGGTGGCCGTGGCACTGTGGTGCATGACTGATCTGTCTCCCAGCGCAGCTACTGTCTGATGCTGCCCTGTGTGCATTGTGTCATTCAGCGGGCAATGCATGGGTGGGTACCCAGCCCAGCACGCACACACACAGTCCATATGCACACTCTCCCAGCTGCTGTCCACAGTTGCATGTGCATGATGATGCCTGCATTGCACTGTACGCCACTGTGCAATGGTGCCCAGTGTCTGACACATGCACAATGACAGGCAGTGGGCGTGGTGATCTGTGGACATGTGTGTGGCTAGGGGTTGCGTTCTGGGTCGGCGTGCCTCCTACCCTTTGTGCATGTCTGGTGAGTTGTGTGTGTGTGTGTGTGTGTGTGTGTGTGTGTGTGTGTGTGTGACTGTGTGCCATGTTAGACCTCACCCATCCCTGGTGGTGTGTGTGGTTCCATGCTTGGCCACTTCCCTTGATGACATGCACCCCTGGTGTGTGTCCATGCATGTTTGTGGGTTGTGCCTTTGCCACTGGTGGTTGCATATGGCCCCATGGCTTATCTGGGTTGACTGAAGTGCTCTTCCGTGATGGTGTCCCGGTGCAGCTGTGCCAGCCAGAGCAGTCGGGGATCCTGTCGCACAAGGTGGGGGCTGCCCATCACCATTGTCACTGGTGTCCTCATTGCCCACATCACTGTCCCCCCTCTTCGACCTGTATGGCTATCCCACATTCGTTGGCCATGTTGTGCAGGATGCAACAGGCCAGGAATAGCCTGCAGGCCTTTGAAGGGCTGTACTGTAGGGCACCACCAGAGGTGTCCAGGCAATGGAAACATGCCTTCAGCATACCGAATACCCGCTCGATGACATTACATGTGGTTGCATGTGCCTCATTGTAGCATTGCTGTGATGGGGTCATGGGCTGCCGGTATGGTGTGAGCAGCCAGGGATGGAGTGGGTATCCACTGTCACCTGTGTGTATAGGGTGGAGGTTAGTTTGGTGATCAGCATCGCCCTGCCCCAGGCCATGTAGGCCACTACCCATGTCTCCTCTGACCATGCCCCTCCCAAGCCCTAAGTCTGTCCATGTGGTTTGCATACTCACCCACTAAGTGGCCAGTGGGGATGTTCCCACTCTTGAATCTGTGGCACTGTGCTGACTGGTGTCAGATGAAGGCATTGTGTGCTCCCCCAGGGTGCATGGCACAGACATTGATTATGCATCCCCTGTCATCGCACACCACCTGGCAGTTGATGCTAGCATAGCCCTTCCGAAATATATGTGGCCCCATTGGGGCCAGGAGGTGAGCAGATGGCCACATGGGTGCAGTCCATTGCCCCTAGCATGCCAGGCATACATGCTACCCTGTGGAACTCCTGTATGTTTGCTGTGTGCTCCACTAGTGTGCTGGGGAAATGGATGTACTCTGCAGCATGTGGCAGCAGTGTGCTGAGGAATTGGGTGAGGTGGCCTGACGCGGCCGACTGGGTTATGCCTGTGGTGTCTCCTGTTGGTCTCTGAATGGTACCCATGGCGAGCAAGCACATGCAAGCTGTCACTTTAGTCTCCACTGACAAAGCATGGCTCCGTCGTGTGGGTGCCTGCATCACATCACTGCACAGCTTAGAGAGCCACCTCAGAATTGCCCGATTCAGGCGGTACCAGCCCACGATCTCAGTATCGCTGTACAGCTCGAAGCTGGTGCGGGCTCGGTACTGCCTGTTGGGGGCATACCACCAACGGGCCCTTCCACAGCCGCACCCCCCTGCTGCCAGCCTTCTCACCCCCCTCATTATTGCCTCCATCTGGATAGTGACACTGGCTATATCCCTGCCTTGTGTTTACCCCCCCGGCAGCTGTTTCTGTGTTCCCCCCACTGTCCTGGCTGCTACTTCCCCTGCACCGGGAACTCCTAAATGTGGTGGCCTCTGTGCTGTGTTGCACTTCCCCCTTCTGCACATGCTGTGTCTCCCCACACCTTCCCTGTGCCTCTCTGTTCAGGGTGCCCTTTCCCTGGCCTGCCCTGTGTGTCCCTCCTGCCCTCTTTGTGCAGCTATGGTTCAGCCTCATGTGCCCTCCCTGTAGCGTTCTTGTGCCTCTCCCTTGTTTCTTTTTATTTTGGCTCATTTCCGCTATCGTGCAACTTCTGCTTGCTCCCCTTTTGCACATGGCGCATGTTGTTGAATATCGCACTGCGCCATTTATGCATGGTTCCTCCTCCTTCAGTTGCGCATACATTCATTATCATTGTGCTATTGCTCAGCATGCTTTGGGGGGCGCAACTGCCTCTCACTGAATATCGCAGAATGGCGCATTTTCGGACTTGCACTGGCACAACCCTATAGTGCATGGCATAACCCTTTTGAATTTCTGTGCCATACTCTCCAAGTTGGGGACAATAAGGGCACTGACCTGATAGGGGTTTTCCCTTCCTTTGTCATGGGGATACCAACTCAGGATACTGTGGAAACCTGTGTTTATTTCTACAAAATGTGTTTGATTGATCATCTTTGAATCATAGGAGTGTATGCCTTAAGACACAAATCTTTCCCATATTCTTTGTGCTAGCTGTACTTTTCCCATGATGGATGGGTGAGGGATATACTCATTTTGAGGAGTAGCATCATGGCTAACAAATAGGTCCCAATGAGTTTGTATCAACTGGTTTGCCTCCCAAGAATGTAGGGTGACTATCAGGGTCCCACAAGGATAAGTATTTTTCCCTGTCTTTTTTTCAAATCTTTTCACATGACATGGTAGATAGTATTGATACTGTAGCTCCTGCACAGCTAAGTGGATGACATAAAGTTGGGAAATGTTGCAATAAGAGCAAACAAAGAGATCTTACAAAAATACTCAGACAAACTATTTACCTGGAGCCAGACATGGGGTGTGAAATTCAATGCATATACTGTAACTGTACAGTCATTCTCACAGACCATAAGAACCCTAAGTTTCATTACTATCTGGGGTCACATAAATTAAATTGTAACATAAGTGAAAGAGACCTGGGAGTTATCATCAACAAGCATCTGAACATGAACGCTCAGTATAACAATCTCATCAGAAAAACACACCATATTATTCATATTACAAAAATATAATAATATCTAAAAATAATAAGATATGGGGAGGGAGCTACAGATCTTATATCAGATCATACTTAGATTATGGGTCACAATTATGGTCCCCACACAAAACAAGCATTTGTCAATGCTAAATGTTTGCTTGCTGGTATTAGCATTGGAAATGCAGGAGTTAGAGAGATGCAGAATAATTGAACTTCACGCCAACTCCACCTCCAACCTGTAGAGATGGACAGGCATTGGGGCATGTGTTTGGGTCATCGCCCATAACGTTCATGCCATTTCACTTCACCCTATCCTGCAGACACTGGCACATGTTGAGGTGTGCCTTGGGGTGTTCGGCTGTACAGTCACCCCATTCCATAAGAGCATATGCTGAAATGGGTGCAGTATAGAAGAACAGGGTAAACAATGGGGTCAAAGAGTTCAAGGCACACCTTGTTGCCTGTCACTGGCTGCAGGGTGGTGGGGTGGAGGTGGAATGGCATGAGCATTACAGTTGGAAATCCAAATGCACACCCCTGATGCCTGTCAGTCTGTACAGAGTGCAATGTTATAGTTAGACACCCTAATGCCCTGGGCATTTGTTGGTATTTACACTACAAATTTTCAACATGGCCTTTTTGTGACCCCCACCTCATGAAAGCATTTGAGACCTCTTCTCATGAGCAGTGGCACTGTGATTTTGTCAATGTGTCTTGAACTTTGAGTTCCCACTGTGCACATGCCATTCTGCACCAGATGTATGAAAACACAGATCAGGCAGGATCTGAAGAATGACAGCTGTACCATACATAGGGAGCGGTGAAGAGATGGCAATGCTGAAAATCTGTAGTGAAAATATTAAAAATATTCAAACTTCCTGGTTTATGTGGAAACTGCACAATGCATGTGCATAACACAGTCACTTGGTGGAATTTTTTTCATAAAATTTTAAACATAGGCATTTTGTGACCTCTGCTCATGAACAGTGTCACTATGATTTTCCTAATCTGTCCCGAACATTGATTTCTCACAACTACCGTTCTATTCTGTGCCAGATGTGTAAATGCATATTTTGGGCAGAATATGAAAAATGACAGCTGTACTGTTCATAAGAAGGCATGAAAAAATGCCAATATTGAAAATCTGGAGTGAAAATATTACAAATGCACGTAATTACAAGGGTGCGTGGAAATTGCGCAACTTACACTCATAACACAGTCATTTCATGGACTTTAGTCACTAAATTTTAAACTTAGGCATTCTAACACCTCTGCTTATGAACAGTGTCACTGTGATTTGTTTTTAATCTGTCCCAGACACTGACTTCCCACAGTGACCATGTTATTTTGCACCGGAAGTGCGAAAACACATTTTGACCAGGATGTGAAAAATGACAGCTATACTGTTCATAAGGAGGTGTGGAAAAATGGCAATGTTGAAAATCTGAATTGAAAATATTACAAATTCGCGAAGTTATGAGTATGCATGAAAACTGCGCAATGCAAGCTCGTAACACAGTCATTTTATGGACTTTTGTCACCAAATTTTCAACATCAGCATTTTAGGACCTCTGTTCAAGAACAGTGTCACTGTGATTTTCTTAATGTGTCCCAAACACTGATTTCCCTCAGCGACTGCGCTATTCTGCGCCGGTAGGACGAAACCACATTTCAGTCAGGATGTGAAAAATGACAGCTGTACTGTTCATAAGGAGGTGTGGAAAATGCCAATGTTGAAAATCTGGAGTGAAAATATTAAAAATTTGTGAAGTTACCAGCGTGCATGGAAACTGCGCAACGCACGCTCGAAAAACAATAATTTTTTGGATTTTTTACCAAATTTGCAACATAGGCTTTTTGAGAGCCCACCTCATGAACACTGGCACTGTCATTTTGCTACTCTGTTGTGGAAGGTGATTCCATGCAGTGATCACAAAATCACATTTCGGGACCGAATAACACCATGACAGTGCCTGAACTCATGAGGAGGGGGCCCAATAACCCCATGTTGAAAATCTAGTTCCAAAATTCCCACAACTGCCTGAGATATGCACCAAAGTTAAAAAAAACCTATTTATGCCATTATACAGCTTACCGGCATTTCTTCAGTTTGCGGTCAGCTTTGAAGAGTGCAAACGTGTTTTTGATCCACCGAAGATCATTGCACCAGGCTCCGAGGGTAAGCATGGAGTGGGGGGGGGGGGGGTCTTTGGAGGACAGGTGTGCAGATGGGTGGGTGCGGGTTGGGGGAGAGGATGGCGACTGGCATGGGACCATTTCCTTTATTTCAGGGAGATAAAAAAAAAAATTAAAAGACGTCACGGCAAGGTTTTTTTTCCCAGGCTTGTTTCCAGCTCACTGGAGTGGGCTCCCAGTGTGCCATCTGCCTTTTTTGGGGTGAGGGTACTGGAGTTGATGGGTACTGGTCCCATGTCAGCAAAGAATGACTGTTTGGGGGGCATGATGCCGAGGGGGAATTGGGCACCCCCTTGGCACACAACAAATGGGGGAGGGCGTTACATCATGCCAATGGGGAGTAGGCCCCCCCGTTGGCAAATTAACTGAGTCGGGGGCTGCCGATACGGGAATTTTCCACCCCAATCAGATTTCATGGGGCCTAGAGGTGGCGGCAAGCAGTCACCATGCTTAATTTAATGTTACACTTTGGAAGGTACCACCCTGCAATGATGGGTTGCTCCCTCAATGCAGCGGAATAGCTGATGCTGAAGTGATACGGTGGCCCCTCATTGCAGCAGCAAAAACGTTTCTACTTGGTGGCACTTTTGGAGACCAGTGTCATCGACACACTGTGCCTCCATTGGTCCACCACTGCCAAGCCCCCAAATGCAGTGCCTCTGTTGGCTGCCACAGTGCTGCACCTCCACATCCCTCTTCTCTCCTAAGCTGCCGCATAATGTTTCTTGAGCATGAGCACAAGTAAACTTAAAAAGGCACTGTATTAAAAATAGAAAAAAACAGAGAAGATTTTCAAAGACAATTTTTGAACCAAGAGATGTAACATATATAGATAGACTTACACTTTTAAAACTACAATGCTTGAGGGAGTCACATGATGCGTCTTACTGGGTAGCAACATGAAGCATTGGCTTTGCTGGAACAGCAATTAAAATGAAGTAAAACGTAGTTCAACTCGATTTTTTTCATCTGTCCCACACTATAGATCTTGATTTGATTCAGGAAGCTCTTCATATGGTGGCCAAACTCTTGGAGGAGTCAGTGATGAAAGTAACCTCCATCAATTTCCCAGATGCCCCACAGACTCTACAAGACTGGGCCCAAGGCCCAAAATGGATGAGAATCAATAATTCAGCTCCTCCTCCCAGCATGTCATCACTGTTCGACCTGACAACAGAGTGATTTTTTAAAGAACATGGCACTATCAAAGATGCAATCCCAGCCCTCTTTACTGATTTTAAAAACTTCCTATCAATCTTGGAGGAGCTCACCCTGAGGGTAAGTGAAATGGAAGCCCAGGTGAGTGCAGTTGAAGACCGTCAGAACTGATTAGAGCCAGAGTTAGTTGCCCTTCACTACAGGCTGACAAAAGATGAGGAGTGGCTCAAAGATCAAGAAGGCCACAACCGCAGAAATAATTTCAGTCAGGCTTCTGGAGAATGCTGAAGACCAGGATATAATAGCCTTTGTATAAAAGCTATGTCAGAATCTCACCAGCCGATCCCCACATAGCCCTAATTACATTATAGAAAAAGCACGCCAGTCCTTATAACCAACTCCTGTGGAGGGAGCTCTCCAATGCTAATCATCTTCCATCTACTAAATTATTTGGATAAAGTTCACATTTTGAGCAAAATCCATAAAGAGCACAATATTCAATGGCCAGGAGGAGACTTTTTATCTTTCAGGATTTAAGCCCACAAGTAAGAGTTAAATGAGCCACATATAAGGATACAAAATCTAAGCTATTTGCGGCTCAGATTAAATTCTGAACTATCAAACCTTGGTGACCGCAGCCTCCAGACAGACACAGTTTGCTTCTGTGGAGCAAGCCACATAGGAGCTTCCACTACTTTTCCCCAACCTCTTTCCAGCCCCACAAAAAGGAGCTGCATAGAAACATAGAAACAAAGAATTAGACGGCAAGTAAGGACTGCTTGGCCCACCTAGTCTGCCCATTTTCCTACCTAACAGATAAGCTACAGATCCTAATTAACCAACAGCTTACTTCCTCCTACCCCCCACTAGGACTGCCTTATGTCTGTCCCATGCATTCTTGAATTTCCCCACTGTTCTTGACTCCACTACTGCCTCAGGGAGGCTGTTCCATGCATCCACAACCCTCTCTGTGAAAATACTTCCTCACATTACCTCTGAGCCTTTCCCCCTCTATCTTCAAATTGTGCCCCCTTGTTCTGGCACATCTCTTTTTCTGAAAGATGCCACCCTCTTTGACTTTGTTGAGTCCCTTGAGGTACTTGAAAGTTTCTATCATGTCCCCTCTCTCCCTCCTTTCCTCAAGGGTATACATATTAAGCTCCTTTAGTCTTTCTTCATATGTCTTCTGGTGCAGACCCTGCACTATTTTGGTTGTCCTCCTCTGGACAGCCTCCACTCTGTCTATGTATTTGCGGAGATGGGGTCTCCAGAACTGAACACAGTACTCCCGATGGGGTCTCACCAACTGTCTGTACAGAGGGATAACAACATCCTGTTTTCTACTATTGATGCCTCTCCCTATGCATCACAGTATCCCCCCAGCCTTTCTTACTGCATTCTCACATTGCTTGCCCACCTTTAAGTCATCTGATATAATAACCACAAGGTCCCTTTCCATTTTTACTGTTGTCAGTATCTCACCCCCCATTGTGTACTCTTGCCCTGGGTTTTTGTTTCCCAGGTGCATTACCTTGCATTTCATTGCATTGAATCTGAGCTGCCATACATTTGACCATTCCTCCAACCTTGCCAAGTCCCTTCTCATCCTTTCCACTCCATCTGGTGTATCAACTTGTTGCAGATCTTTGTGTCATCTGCAAAGAGACATACTTTTCCTTCCATTTCCTCTGCAATGTCACTTATAAAGACATTAAAAAGGACCGTTCCCAATATTGAACCCTGCGGTACCCTGCTAGTAACCCTCCTTTCTTCACTGTGGACTCCATTTACTACTACCCTTTGCGTCCTGTTGTCTAGCCAATTTTTTATCCAGGCTACCACCTTGGGACCCACTCCAAGGCTGGCTAACTTGTGTATTAATCTTTTGTGTGGGACTGTATCAAATGCCTTGCTAAAATCTAGGTAAGCCATGTCCACAGCCCCTCCCTGGTCTACTACTTTGGTCACCCAGTCAAAGAAATCTATTATATTCGTCTGACACGACCTTCCCATTGTGAATCCATGCTGCCTTGGGTCCTGTGCCCCACTGGCCTCTAGGTACTCAACAATTCTTTCCTTCAGAAGTGATTCCATCATTTTACCTACCACTGAGGTCAAACTAACTGGTCTGTAGTTTCCTGCCTCTGTCCTGCTCCCACTTTTGTGAAGAGGAATCACATCCACCCTCCTCCAGTCCTCAGGTACCACCCCATCCTCCCATGAATTGTTAAAGATAGTAGTCAGTGGTGTCATTAGTTCTACCCTTAGTTCTTTTAGAATTCTTGGGTGAATCCCATCAGGCCCCATTGCTTTGTCCACCTTCAATTTTATTAGTTCTTTCAGAACCCTTTCTTCTGTAAATGGACTAGTATCGACCCCCGTCTTCAGAGTGTTTCTCTTGTTTGGTTTAGGTACCTCCCCCTCCTCTTCCTTTGTGAATACTGAGCAAAAATATTCATTCAGTATCCCTGCTATTTCATTGCCACTCTCTACCCACATTCCCTCCCCTTTATTAAGCCTCAGTATCCCTCCTTTGGTCTTTCTTCGCTCCCTAATGTACCTATAAAAGGTCTTATCCCCTTTCTTAACAGAGTTGGCTATCCTTTCCTCGGTTTGGGCCTTTGCTATTCTGACTGCCCTTCCCAGCCTCTTTCTGCTTTAACTGATAAAGTTCTCTGTCCTTCTTCTTCTGTGTTTCCTAATATTTCCTGAATGCTATCCTTTTCTCCTTAACCTTCCCTGTCACCTCTTTTGAGAACCATAGTGTTTTTTTTTCTTCGTTGTGTTTTGTTGGTTTGCTTTACACAAAGGCTTGTTGCCTCTGTGATGGCTGTTTTGATTACTCCCCATTGTTCCTCCACCCCTCCTTCCTGCCTGTTTACTAGTGCTTTTCTGAGGCACTCTCTCATTTTCCCAAAGTCAGCCCCCCTAAAGTCCAATACTTTTGCTTTTGTATGGCTTGATTATATGGCTGTGTTTATCGTGAACCACACTGGTGGTCGCTTGTTCCCAGATGGCTACCCACTTCTAAATCTGAGATTCTTTCTTCATCCCCATTTGAGAGTACCAGGTCTAAGATTGCTCCCTCTTCAGTGGGTTCCAATACTAGCTGTCTGAGGCATGCCCCTTGTAGGTTAGCAAGAATGACCCTGCTCTTGGATGTGCCTGCAGCAAAGGTGCTCCAGTTAACATCTGGCATATTCAGGTCCCCCATGAACAATATCTCCCCTTTTTCTACCATTCTAAGGAAGCCTTCTATCATTTCCTTGCCCATTCCCTCCCCCTGAGATTGGGGTCTGTATACAACCCCCATGCGGATTGTGGTGCCATTTCCTGTCTCCAGGGTGACCCAGAGTGTCTCATCTGCTACCTGTTTACTCTTTAATTCTGTTGCTTTGATCCCTTCCTTTACATAAAGAGCTACTCCTCCTCCTCTTTTACTCTCCCTGTCCCTCCTGTAGATTGTGTATCCTGGTATGTTGACATCCCAGTCATGGTTCTCTGTGTACCATGTTTCTGTGACTGTCACAATATCTAGGCAACCCTCTTCCATCAAGGCCACTAGTTCAGGGAGCTTGTTACACAGACTATGGGCATTGGTACTCATCACCCTCCACTTTTTGATGGCCTTACCCCTTTTAACCCCATTCCTGTCTGTACTGCCTTTGCTTTTTTTTGCATTTACTTCTGTCCTGCTCCCTAATGACTTCTCTACCTTGGTGTTTACCTCACTAATTACTGTTGTTTGTGGGGGGAGGCTGGGATTTCCCTGCTCCTTTTCAGTGCCTCCCCCCTTGGCTAGTTTAAATGCTTGCCAATGAAGCATTTAAACCTCTCACCTAGGATCCTGGTTCCCCGGACAGATGCAGACCATCGCACCAGTATAGGTCTGCATCCCTCCAGGTGGCTCCCCAGTCCCCAATGAAGCCAAAACCCTGAGCTCCACACCAGTTTTTCAACCATTCATTGAATTCCCTGGTGAGGAGTACCCTAGCATCACCCTTGCCATGGACAGGCAGCACCTCCGAGAAGGTTACTGTATGCGCTACTTGTCTAAGGCCCCTCCCCAACTCTACAAACTCCTCTTTCACTGCTCTGATCCCATTCCTAGCCAGGTCATTTGTCCCTAGGTGGACAATGACATCCAGCTCCCTCCCTCATGCAGCTGCTCCCACGATCCTGAGGATTCGCTTCCTGTCCCTCCAAGCCATGGCGCCAGGCAAGCACCTTACCTCCCTCTCCCCTTCCTCCCCCATTTGTACCCCCTAATGATTGAGTCCCCAACCAAGAGTTGTTTCCTTCTCCTGTGGGGTCTCATGTCACCCTCTTGTGGGTCTCCTTTGTGAAGGTTCCCAGCATCCTCCTTGGTCTCTGCTGCAGGTGCCTCCATAGAGGAACCACTATCTACCAGAAGAGTGAATGAATTATGGAGAGGTACATCTGGAGGGATGCAACTCTGTTCTACCACCCTCTCCCTCCCTGAGCCCACCCTGGTCCAGCCTCTCCTCTTTCTTGGCAACCTCTGAGGTAGTGGCATTGACCCTGGTGGTCCCTGGGTGGGGGAGGAGGTTTCACAAATCCTAGCCAGGTCAGCCTGGAGATGGGCAACCTCCTCCCTCAGACCAGAGAGGTACCTGCAAATAGGGCAGCATCGCAGCCTCCAGAATGTCTCCCGGAACACTGCCACCCCACAGCCATTGCACTGCACCACTCCTATCATATCTTATTTTGTGTCCCTTCTCCTGTTTCTCTGTATGCTTACTATCTCCTCTCCTTACAACTCTCACCCTTCCTGTTCTGGGACAGTAACTTCCTATATTCTTCAGTAGCCTCCTTCTTCCTTGCTCAGTGTCAGACCACCAGCATCTAGGGGAGGTGAGTGAGCTACTTTTTTCCTTTAGGGTTGACAAAACCAGTGTTTCTCTATGATCCATCCCTTCCTACTACCAAACAGGAAGTTCCTGTTGACAGTCAAATCCAGTGGCTATAAAAGTAGAACTGGCTTAGGTTGGGTGGGAGGAGGGGTGGGATGGAGGGCAATTAGTAAGAAAAAAGCCTAGCAACAGGAAGTTGTAATTTGAGTCACCTGCTTTTATAATGTCTAAGCAACATCCCCAATTAAGCTATCTCTCCTCCTACTGGTTTAGCAAAATAAACTGATACAGAACCCTTCTCAGCACAGAACACACACTGACTTTCTTTCTTTTCTTTCTTTTTTAAACCCTAAATTAGACCCCTTCTACTTCTAATAAAGTATCTGTTTGCTTAATCTCATCAGACACTGACTCCGGCTAAGAAATAAGTATTACATTAATAAGGAAATGTAGCTTCTTTTAGTTAGCTGCTTTCTGCTCTACAAGCAAGGCTAGCAACAGGAAGTTGTAATTTGAGTCACCTGCTTTTATAGTGTCTAAGCCACACCCCCAATTAAGCTATCTCTCCTCCTACTAGTTTAGCAAAGTAAACTGATACAGAACCCTTCCCAGCACAGAACACACACTGACTTTCTTTCTTTTCTTTCTTTTTTAAACCCTAAATAAGACCCCTTCTACTTCTAATAAAGTATCTGTTTGCTTAATCTCAACAGACACTGACTCCTGCTAAGAAATAAATGTTAAATTAATAAGAAAATGTAGCTTATTTTAGTTAGCTGCTTTCTGCTCTACAAGCAAGGCTAGCAGCAGCTAGCAAAGACTTCTTGAGCTAGGAAGGCTGGTATATTCCACTTCCAGAAGTGCCATGATCTTGGACATTATCAGATTATTATAAATATTGGATAATTATGAATATTTATGTAGGGATGAGTTGCATCTTACCAATAAAGGTAAACAAAGGTTAAGTATGCACTTGAGAACACACATCACTGATTATTTAAACTGAATACAGGGGGTGGGAGGGTTTATATATGTGATACAAAAATTCCTGGTACAGAAAGTATAAATGTCAAACAAATTGGGGCAGGAGAATATAAATAAAAACAAAGATCACAAGAGAAAATAAATATATTATTACTTAATGCTAGGAGCCTACTTAAAAAGGATGAATTAAGATATATCCTGAAAAATAAACACATAGATGTGTGTGCAGTATGTGAGACATGGTGTACAAACAACAACTGGGGCACCGATATCCCAGGATACACTAAATTTATTAAAAGTAGAAAACATAAAAAAGGTGGCGGCATTGCATTATGTGTACTAGACAGCATAAAGACTAATATCAGATATTTAAAAGATGATGACACAGAAGTTCTGTTCACTGATCTTTATACAAATAATAAAATATTGACTTTGGGATAGGATACAGATCCCCCAGTTTGGACTGAAAAGGAAACATGGCCTTTTTTAATGAAATAGAAAGTATGGAAATCTCTAATGATTATATCCTTATGGGGGACTTCAATCTTCCCAACATTATGTGGACCTCACTTGAGGTTACAGGAAATCTTGAGAACAGGTTCCTACAATTTACACTCTAACAAAGTCTTGAACAAATAGTCCAGAAACTGACTAGAGAACAAAATATATTGGATTTTACTTTGACCAATATTAAAAACATTGAGACAGAACTCTTGCAGATAGTGATTATAACATGATACAGCTTACAGTAAATGCATTTATTAAAGGTACTAATACAGGAATAACAAAAATCCGAGATTATAATAAAGCTGACTATGATAGTATTAAATATTACCTAAATAACTGGAATTGGGCTCAAGAATTAGATAGGTGCCCAAATCTTCAGGAACAATGGGACATAATCAATACCAGGATTATGTATTGTATAAAAAGATCGGTACCCTTAAGGATTAAATATAATAATAGAAGACAAAGAATTCCTTTATGGTAGATGAATGGAATTAAAAAATAAAAAAAAGCATAGGGTGTAGAGAAAATTTAAGAAATCCCAGAATATAAATCACTGGGCATTATACAAAAAGTTGGTACAAAAAACTAAAAATTTGATAAGGAAAAGGAAAAAGAAGCTTGAGGTTCAGTAAGCAATAGACTCCAAACATAATAGAAAAGGATTTTTTAATCATGTAGGATCCCTGAAGGGTAATCAGAGCAGTATAGGACCTTTAAAAATAAATGATAAAATAGTCAGTGAAGAAAAAGACACGGTTAATGCATTAAACACATACTTTCTGACTGTGTATCTTCTAAAGGAGTACATTGAAATAGAAAACTCACATATTAAAGAAACTATGAAATTAGAAACTATGACAGAAGTGAAGAATATAATTACAAACTTAAAAAATGATTCAGCACCAGGACCTGACAGTATAGCCCCCAAATTTCTTTTTTTTTTTATTAAATATACTTTATTTATGCTTCAAACAGGTGACTTTACACACAGACAAATATACATAAACAAATACAATTGCAATAGCCTCCTGTTCAAGCATTTTACCATTTTTACACAGTACAATAGAATAAAAGAAATAGAATCTACCACTAAATGCCCTGTCTTCATCCTCTCTCCCACCCTCCCGCCAAATGCTAAAAGACGAAACTTTCTAATATTTTGTTGTACAGCATCAAATCATTGTGAGAGAGATGTTAGGGTTTCCAAAACATCAATACAGCATCCAATGGGCCCCATAGACCTAGGTAGGTTTGATTGTTATGTCGCATAGAGGCAATATGTTTTTCTACCTGCAACGCCAACAGCATCTCTCTATACCAATAGTTCTCAGACTTCGTCACAGTGAGCCTCCCCAAATCCATGGAAAAGATTTTGAGCCTGCCCCAAAAATTGAAATAATCTTGGGCTTCCCCAAAGACAAATAACGTACTGTACTTTGCTCAGTACACCATGAATACATTGAAACTCTTTTGAGTACTTGGCTCACATTCAGTTCTTTGTCTTGTACTGACTAGGAACTTTTGAAAAAGAGCTCCTATGCTCAAAGGTGTTATCTAAATAACAAATAAAATAAACAAATATTATTATTCAGCTTATTGTAACCCCCCCCACAGGCCAACCTTTTTGAACCATTGTTACCCCTTGTTGCAGTACCTTCATGGGTCAGACTACTTCATCTGTTTCCTCTCTCTATGGAATAACCTTCCTGCATACTTTGTCTCTCCCCCTCCTTCTCTGCTCCTAAGCAACATCTCAGGGATTACTTTGCTCCTTCCTGCTATTGCTCTTAGCACTTCTCTGCTCAACCCTTGTATTTGGGCTGTTCTGATATCAGTTTACAAACTGATCAATTGCCACCACTCATTATTAATTTATTGTTCATATTTATTTGCACTATTGTTCAGTGTATATTTCTTGACTGTTTTACAGTTACCTTCTGAAATGTATTCACTCCCTACCCTTCCCCGGGTACAACTGGAATGAACCTTGGCTCATTCACCTTCCCTTGTCACCTATTAGAAAATAAATACATAAAATTCATCTACTGTTATTATCCTCTTTCACTTTGTTTCCTCTATTCATATAAAATATATAAAACCCAAAATTTAAATGCAGTACTTTTTCAGACTTGTTTGAGCCTCCCCTTGAACAGGTTGGGGCCTCCCCAAGGAGGCTGGCATCACCATTTGAGAACCCCTGCACTATATCATTCCATGACCGAGGGTACTTGGTCATCTTTCCAATGTCGCATGATTACTAATTTGACATTTGCTGCCACTAGGGTAATATGGACCCTTCTAATTTTTGCTGTCCCATGAGGGAACAAATGTACCAGACAAACTACTGGAGTAAACAATGACTCCAAGCCCAGAAAGGGGTCCAATACCCTTTTGACCACTTGCCAAAGAAATAGAATTTTTGAGCAGGTCCATAACATGTGGAACAACATGCCTTCTGTCTCTTGGCACTTTGCACAGATGGGAGAGGGTATAAGACCACTTCCGAAAAGTTTCACTGGCGTATAATACAAATTATGCATTATATTAAACTGAATCAACCGAAGTCTATCCTGCTTTATAAATCTATAACAGTTTTTCCAAATTTTCTTCCAGGTGTCGACCTCTCCTGCAAGCTGGAGTTCTTGTGTCCAATAATAACCAATACCAGTGGGCAAGTGTGGATCTAATACTTGCAATTTTTTATAGACCAACGAAACAGAGGAGGCTGACTTGCAGCCAATATTAGTGTCTACACATCTGATTCCATTGATGTCTAGCAGAATGCATCTCTTATGAAGGCAGAGATTGCCTGACTAATCTGTATAAACTTGAATTTGTGCTGGTCTGGCACTTTGTGAAGAGATTAAAAATGGGAAAATGATACTAATTCACCTTGCCTGAAGAAGTCTGCTAACACACATGATTTCAAAGGAGCCCAGAAGGAGGGCAAAATGGGTTTATTATCGATTTTAAGATGGGGGTTACCTATAATTGGCTGCGTGAGTGCCTTATGCCAGTTCAAAGAGAAATGTTTCTGCATTTGATGAATTGATCTAAGCGACCATCCTATCGGTGTATTTCGAAGTGACTTCAGAATATTAAAAGGAGTAACGTATAAAAGGATGGATAGTGAGTGACAATATTTGGATGTCAAATATTTCTCTACTTCCACCCAGAGAGGGATATATCCACCAGATCTTGAGGGGGATATGTTTTGTGTCCAGAAAGCCAATTTACTGACATGCTGAGCACAATAGTAGGTGAACAGGGATAGGATTGCCAGTCCTCCCTGAATCTTAGGAGCCGTGAGTTTAAAGTATGCCCTCCAAACTTTTTTCCCTTTCCATATAAAAGTGTTAAGCATTTTCTGTAATTTACTAAACCAGACCTTAGGAAGGTAACATCCTATCATTCCCAGAAGGTATAGAATGCGGGGAAGCACATTCATCTTTGCTATACTAATTTTTCCCTAAAGGGAAAGGGGTAGTAATCCCCATCTATCCATATCTGCCTTCAATGTTTGCAGCAAAGTGCTTAAGTTCTCTGTCACAAGTAAATTTATATCTCTTGTTAACCTTATGCCCAACTATGTAAGCAATTTTGACTCCCAGAACAAATTATAGGATGCTATTTGGGCCTGCGTGAACCGACTATTCAGTGGGAAAACTTTGTTTATTGAATAATTCAATTTATAGCACGATACTTTTGAAAAAATACCTATTTCTTATAGTACACCGAGGATAGTATGTTGTGGTTCCTCAATATGCAAGAGTAGATCATCTGTGTAAGTGGAAAGCAAGAATCTCTGTTCCCCAGCCTTAATTCCTAAAATGTCTTGTGAGAGTGAGAGTCACCGAATTAAAGATTCTAAATAAAAGTTAAATAAAAGGGGAGAAAGTGGACATCTCTGTCTGGTGCCACGTCTAAGAGGGAATGGGTTAGAGAGAATGCTGTTGCACCATACTCTAACTGTTGGAAAAGTATACAATAGGCAGATCCATGTAATATATTCATCTGGAAGACCAAAGCGGGTTAAGGTTTCAAAAAGAAAATCCCGAGTGGAACGTAGTAACACAACAATTTGAGCTCTGTATTGAGATGTTTTAATAGCGGCAAACCTAATACATTCGCCTCAGAGTGCGCATTTACGCGCAACCCAAATTGTGTCTGGTTTAGTGATCTTCCCTTATTGGTCTCCTGAAAAAAAGTGAGAAACTCAGTTATACAGTTAAGGGAATCTGGCCTCTGCAAAAGTTGGGTATTCAAACGCCATAATGAAACCCTTTTAATTCCTGGCCCCAATAGGTAGGTAATTACCACTGGAGAATGGTCAGAAATCACCCTGGCCTGAATATCTACATGTAAAAGCCCCGGCAGGGCAAAGTCACTGA
Source organism: Neoceratodus forsteri (assembly GCA_016271365.2). NCBI lineage: Eukaryota > Metazoa > Chordata > Ceratodontiformes > Ceratodontidae > Neoceratodus > Neoceratodus forsteri. Next base: position 1,324,166,720 of record CM028132.1, read on the forward strand.
TTAGAAAATAATATATGTGGGAATAAGTATGATGGGGGGGAGAAAAGAATGTGTATTGCCGTTCAGCAGGATTTAATATTCTCCAGACATCGAATAATCCTGCTGAGTCCATAAGCTCCTTAAGAAACCTTTGGGTTGGGGTAGGCTTCCCCATTTACAATCCGATCTGCCTATATTAGGATGCAAAGTGGTATTCCAGTCCCCCCCCCCAAGTAAAGTAAATTTTGTAAGCTCATTGCCTATCAAGTTCAAGAGGTGTGGAAAGAAATGGGGTGATTCCTTATTAGAGCCATAGATGGCTCCAATAAGAACTGAATATGTGGCAAGGGTACCATGGACTAAAATGTAACGTCCTTCCCGGTCTCAAAGTTCTTTCCCCAAACTGAAAGGCAGCTTCTTCACTATCAAAATAACTACCCCCCCTTTAGATGTGGAGACTCCTGCACCAAAAGCCTGCCCTAACCATGCTCTTTTCCACAAATGGACATCTTCCCTCTTTACATGTGTCTCCTGCAGGTACACAATGTCAGTTTTTAAATTATGTAAATGCCTAAGAATGGCCTGCCTCTTACACCTATCCTGGGCCCCCTTAATGTTCCATGTTACACAAGTATATGGACCCCCCATTGTTTTGTCCTGTTTATGATTTTTAGTAAACTAGTATAAACCAAATATGTTTACCTTACCATCCTCATACACAATCTTATGCATATTTATTATTGCAGCACTTGGCAACCCCCTCCCCCCTTTTCTAAATAATATTATCAAATAAAATCTATAACTCCCGGCTAAAACCCCCCAAAACAGGAAAACCCCAGTTCTAAGCAACTGCACTCCCATATCCACACTGTCAGGTGATGTTATCACACAAATCTGAATAAGTCCACTACTCTTTACCAGCCCCCTTCCCCCAACTTGAAAAATAACTCCCAACTACCCATAAACTTCTAATACTAACTACTGAACACCTATTCAATAGAACACTTCATGCCAACCTTGGATAAAGATATAAACATCAGGACATTCCTACAGAGATGTTCTATTAACGTATATAAAATTCCACCACTACTAACTTTAAACAAGTATGTGCATCTATCAAACTGTAAAGCATTATAAACCTGAAAGCTAATGAGGACATAAACAATGAGAAGATACACTGTCCCTTTCGGTCATATACAAAGGTGGCACTTTGCCTGCTTCTACTGAAAGAGTCAAATCAGTCTGTGCTATTCTCTCAAATCAGCTTTCTTTTTCCTTCACCACCCCACTAGGGGTACGGGATCCTGACTAGAAACCTGGATCGCAATTAAAAGTAAGTGCTTAACAGACTTGGAACCTTCTCATTGGCAAAACCCTGCCAGCTTTTGAAGCAAATCTTCTATGTGTATTTCTACCATCCAGGAGCTAGAGAAGCACTAAACTCAGCTCCTATTGCCTGGCTAAATGAGCCAGTTGGTTCCTGACAAATCAAACAAGGGAAAGCACAGAATTCAGCTCAAAGTCTTTCCCATAAGTGTATCTGCTCCACTTCATTTAAACAAATCCGGGATTAGCAGTTTGAGTTCTGATTTGACTTGATCGGGAGTTTCAAAAGAAATCCACTGCTCTTTATGGTTAACCATTACTGTAGCAGGGTACTTTACCCGAAAAGGCTTCCCCGCAGCAATTCATTTTGTTACGATTGGATGTAGCTCCTGCCATTTAACTCTCACTGAGTGTGGGAGGTCCTGTGTTATCCTGACTGGTTTGCCATCCTGTTGGATTTCCTTAAGCTCCTTTACTTTGGTTAGGATATGTTGTTTGTCCAAAAAATTAAGGACCTTAAATATCAGTGACCTGGGCAGGGAGCCGCCTGCTGGTGGAGGCCATAAGGCACGATGTGCCCACTCGATTATGTATGTAGGCTGTTTGGAGAGGACCCTACTACCTTCTCACAAAATTTCTGAACAAAGTGTATGGGAGCACTGCCCTCTTCATGCTCCGGGATACCAATAATTAATAAATTGTTTCTCCGGCTGCATCCCTCTAAGTCCTCCAACTTATCTTCTAGCTTTTTCATCCTCTTATTAGTCACCACAATATCTTGTTCTGTTTTTCCTTGCTTGTTTTCAAGAGAGGTAACTCTTACCTCGGAATCCCCTACTGGCATGGTTAATGCTGTAACCGAGGATTTAATCTGCTGTAAATCCGCTGACATTGCTGCAATGACTTCCTGTATCGGTTGCATGATTTCTAGGAATTTGTCTTCCAATAATGCAGTTTGCACTGCAGGAGATTTAGGTGAGCTCGTGGCCTGCTGTTTCGCTCGCTTAGCAGCCTTATCTTTTTCAGGACTCGGAGGTGGAGAATGATGCGGCAGCGCCTTTCTCATATACGCTTCCATTGCTTCCCACTCTATTTCTCTCTCGGAGCTGAGAAAGAGGTATAGTATCCTCTCTGAAGATAGTTGGAGAGAATAAAAGGCTTTAATTATAAATTGTAGGTGGTGAGAGAGCGGAGCTGCTTCGGAGATCTGTCGACTTTCAGATCACCATCACGTGACCAGCCCCAAAATTTCTAAAAAAGATGGTCAATGAATTGTCTGGCCCTTTGGCAGTATTATATAACACATCACTGAAGTATAGAAGTATTATAAAGGATTGGAGATGTGCAAATGTTGTGCCTATGCACAAAGGAGGATGTAAACAGTATGTGGGGAATTATAGGCCTATCAGTCTCACCTCTGTGATTGGAAAGATGATGGAGAGAATAATTCAAACTAGAATAATAGAACATATAGGTAACACTGTTAATCATGATATATCTCAGCATGGCTTTACTCCAGGCAGATCTTGTCTAACAAATTTGATTGGCTTCTTTGAACTGGTTAGTGAAGCCCTTGATGTGGAAATGCCTGTGGATGTCATTTTCCTGGACTATGCCAAGGCATTTGATAAAGTGTTGCATAGAATCTTGTTGGAACATCTGCCTAATATAAAATTGAGCAAACACATTAATAATTGGATATCATCATGGTTAAATGGTAGGGAGCAGTGGGTTGTATTAAGAGGGCATAAACCATATTGGGGCCAAGTGACAAGCGATGTGCCATAGGGTTCTGTGTTGGGTCCCTTGCTATTTAGCATTCTCGTGTAAACAATGCAAACTACTGATCATGTCTGGATTGTTAAATATGCAGACAATTGCAAAATCAGATGCATAGTTAATAACTAAGAATCGATTGACAGGTTCCAGGATTGTGTAAATAATATAGGCATATGGGCTAGGAAGAATAAAATTACATTTACTGTGACTAAGTGCAAGATGATGCACTTTGGGAAGAACAACAAGAGGGCTAATTATACTTTGAATGATACTATACTCCAAACAACTATGGAGGAAAGAGATCTGGGAATAACCATTATTAATGGTCTACGATTTGACATACATACAAAAAAAACCTGTTAAAAAATGTTATTAAATATTGGGATGTATACACAGACACATTAGAAGTAAAAAAGCAGAGGTTGTGATGCCCTTGTATACAAGTCTTGTTAGGCCCCACTTGGAGTACTGTGCTCCCTTTTGTGCACCAACCACAACAGGAGGTTTGTGTATGGCTGAAAAGGTACAGAGAAAGTCTACCAGGAGAGTTAAAGAACTTATACACTTAACATATGAAGATCGATTAAAGTAATTAAATCTGTAGTCACATCAGTGCGGACTGTTAAGAGGAGATCTCATATACATATATAACACAATGCATAATAAAGGTGAAAAATTAGATGTTATGTGCCTTGAGAAACTGCATGGCCTAAGTAATACTCAATCACACAATGAGAAAATGAAATGCCTTATTAATAAAACCCAAAAGAGACAGAGGTTCTTCACTCAGAGGGTACCACCATTGTGGAATACATTACCTGAATATATTGTTACAAGTGACACTGTGGAGTCTTTTAAAAGATGATTAGATGATTATATGGGAGAAATGAAGTATAAATACCACCATTGACAATATGATGGCAAGTTCATAATGGGCCTCAGCCTTACAAACTTGTAATTTTACTATGAACCTATGAACCTATTTGGACAGTAATAACTTTGTCTTATAGTAGGTAGTTCACCCCTGAATTTGATGGACTACAGAAACAGTTTTGAAAACGTCATGATCCAGACATGATAACTAGGAGGCAGCCTAATGCCTGGCCTGAGCAGAGTATCTTGGTGCTAATATGGCGCAGAGTGTTTAGTGGTTTAGCACCATGCCTGGTCGCCACTGTCAGGGGCATTTTATATTAATGAACATTATTATTTTTAGTTGAGAGTGAACAAACACTTATTCAGATCTCGCTTCTGTTTGAAGACTATTTTTTTAGGTTGCTACATGGCGTGGGTACCCTCACTAATCTTTTCAGTTTCTGCCCTCCAGCACAGTTTCTGTTCCTGGAAACACTTGGAATGGCATTGGACATGGAAACACCATATGAACAACCTTCACAGGCAGGTCGTATTTGCTACAAGGACTTATTTTGTCATAGACTTTTACACCCTAGTTTTTATTGGGCTTCTGGAAGGAATCTCTTTGTTAATTTTGCACTGTTAGTTTTCAGGGAGTCGGCTGTTGCCTTCTCTGATATTTTGCTTATGGCTACAGTGTAATTCTACTAGGCTGGGATGCCCTCAGGTACACAGGGAACACAGCTGGAGGAGTACTGCTGGTGGAAATGTAGATTAATGGGTTTGGCAATAGTATTTTATTTTCCTAAGGTTTTGGGTGAAATGTCTTTTCCACATGAGGAGATGTAGACATACCTGATGAGATTTCTAGTTATGGAGAGGAAAAGAGAGGGGGGTGTGAACTAATTTCCAGACTCCTCATTAAATCTTGTGTTTGCCCTAGAGGTATGTGCCCTGGTTTGCATAGGCATTATCTCTGGGTATTGGACAGATATCAGATTTCCTACCCTCCATGGCTGCTCACACAAATTTTCACAGGGTTGCTATGTTTATCTAAGTAATCCAGTCAGTTGGCCTAAGTGATAGCCCTGGTTGCCAGTAAGGGTGCCCAGTAGGAGCTGATCCCTGTCCTGCTACCAACCATGCATGGGTAGGTTAGTAAGAAGTGAGTCATTAGAACTTAGTTTGTTAGTGAGTTTGCTGTTTGGTGTTTATCTTTTTTGTTGTTCATGTTTCTTACCTCGTTTGATTTTTGTAGGTATGTTATGAGGGGACTGGAGTGGGCTTCTCACTATTAGTTCTTGGGGGAGATTTAGGAGATTTGTTAGTAGGTTGGGATTGTTCTCATTTCTACCTTTGGGGACATGGGTAGTGCTTAGCATTTTCTTACTTGGAACATAAAAGGGGGAGAGGCAAAAGAAAAATGCTACTCTATCCTTTGGCACCTTAAGAAGTTGGATGTGCAGTAGGAGCAGGTGTTCACTTTAGGTAGACCTCGTCATCTACTTCCTCACCCTCTGACCAATCCCTCTATACAATTATGTATGTTAGTTGCCACCTACACAGTCCCTATACCTGAATTCATAATCCCTTCTTTTACTATATCCATATATATATATATATATATATGTGTGTGTGTAAATATGTGAATTATTATCAATGTATCATGCCTATCCTCACATATTTTATGTGTTGGCATCTTTAATAAAGGAATAATGCATGACAGGGTGTGTGTCGTGCTGGGATAATGTCACGCCTGGGGTGATTAGGCACGAGGCCGCAGGCCCAGGCCCAGCATGACACACACCCTGGAGTGCATTATTCCTATTATACAATGGCCCTTGTGTGTATAAATAACAAAGAGACTTTTTGTTTTGGGTTTAAAAATATTTTTCATGAGTAAAAATGAAGTAATGTCTTTCCACAAGGTTAAATAGTTCCTTTTTTTTGACATTTTGTTGAAATATTTAAACATTTTAAGTTAATAAATATTTCTGCACTCTACAGTATATAGCATCTTTGTCAGTGGGGCTATTTTTTTTTAGTCTGCCTTTGTAGTTTGTTTGGTCAAGATTTTGTTGTCTCTGCCTTTTGGTGACTGGCTCAGAATGCTTCAGCTGGTCAGAAATCAGTGTTATCAACTGCCCCCCCCCACTCCTGCTCATTCCCGTCTTTCATCCGCCCTCCTGCTGTGAAGATTTCTGTGATATAGGAGGAGAGGAGGTAGGGAGGTGGCGCTGGGAATGTTTTGATGTGTTTTACATGGTCCCATTTGAAAAAAAATACGGCGAGTGAGCATTTTGTAGAGAGAGGCACGATGACTGTTGAAGACGTGTTTTCTCACGTGACTCACTGGCGCGCTTAATGCTACCAGTCTCTGGGGCCACTAAACAAATAATGTTTCTCAATTTGAGGGGATTGTGCGAGGGTTATTGGTTGTTTTTGGTTTTTATTGGTCAGTATATGAACTGGAACACTGAACACTGCCTCTGAGTGGGATGCGGGGATGCGAGCTGCTGAGCGGTGATCAAAAGGGGCTGTTTGAAATGATTCCGTGGGAGGCAGTGTTTTCACTTGTGTCATGCGTTTGCATTTATTTTTTGTGTGTGTTACGAGAAGTGAACTTAGAAATCATGGGTGGATTTACTGTGTGTGTGTGTGTGGGGGTGATTCTGAGTGGGGCGGGGGGCGTGGATTATGAGTACAGTGGCAGAGCAGGGACCATCGAAGCTGCTCGTAGGCAGCACAGTGATCTTTTTTAAACTTTGAATGCGGTCAGAAGTGTGCTGGGACTAGAGCCGTGATGTTATGCCAGGATAACATCACGGGTCCAGTGCCAGCCTGACGAATCAGAGCACAGGATTCTTTCTTGCCATTGTATAATGACTTGTAAAACCTGACCTATCATTTTTTTCTTTGCATTGTCCCATGTTTATGTAACTGACCTTGACCTAACCAGGGCGATCTTGCAAATGAGCACTGCTCTACAGTGTTTGCCTGAATGAATAAAGATTTTGATTGATTGCTGGATTGATTGATTAAAATGACTGTGCCAGGCTTATGGGGTGAGTTGGCATGAGTATTACTGTAGTTCCACAAGCACTAAGTAAAGCATCACACACACAAGCACTACCTAGTAATAGTTTATGTTTTACACAGTAACCAGCAGTGCCCTGATCCATCATGTCTTTAGCAACCTTGCAAGCATGCTTGGTCCAGCCCCAAAAAAAGCATCAGCACTGCTAGCCCAAAGTGGTGAGTGACAGAATTATAGACACAAAACTGTACAGCACATCCAGGAGATTACTGCTAGTGCTGTCCCTGGGTGGCCAAACTCCAAAACAATCTATGCAGAACAAAGCACTTGGGGGGGGGGTAGTAAAAAAATACAGTTAAGAGCAGCAGAGTATAAAGCTGCCTATACATTTATTTGTGCGGAGACTGAAGGATATTCAATAAAGCCTCAGTGCTTTGACAAGAACCTGGTCTTTGTTAGGGGCACGTTGACAGCATATAAACACATTGTAAATATTCTGTACAACCCTTAAAGAAACACAGACTATACATAAGTGAAATTATAATAAATAAGACTGAGATGTCCTTCTAAAAACAATCCAAAAGTAACATGCTCAAGGATGAAACACTGCATCAACATTACAGACCATCACAAGATTAGTTTGTACAGCTGTGCCAGGCAGTATGAAACCCAGTATCTTACAAAATTACTGCAGTATGCTGCAAGGAGTAGTGCAATTCAATGACAATTAAGCCCTCTTGTCATCCAGTATTTTGTGACTTGTAATTTACTGCAAAGTATTGAATTGTATCCTGCCTTGCTCCACTATATATTATTGGTAGCTAATACAATTCCAGTAGAAGGAAGTGAGATACACTAAACAGACAATTACAGACTGGTGTCTGTCTGTATTCGGTGGGCTCAAATATTTTTCTTCGCAATCAAGCCTTTTAGTTCTGGTAGAGTTGGGATGGGTACTACTACTAATACCACCAGTAGTACTACTACTACTACTAATGTCACCACCTGTTCCATCTGTACATTCACTGTCACATCCTCCTATGCAGTAGTAGGACTGCATTAGTGCTTACTGTATATGTTTTGTGCAGGAAGCAGCAGACACCACCACCAGTATTTCCATTGCTATCACTATGGCTGCTACAACCACAACCAGTGTGCTTCCCACCATCACCAGTGCCATTCTTGCAGCAGCCACCCTTTCAGCTGTCACCACTGCTGCAGTCACTGTTACCACTATTCCTATGTCCATGGCCAAAGCACCTTCTACCCCATGACTGTGACCATGAACACCCTATAGTGTTGACCCAATGCAGTGCTCAATATCATTTTCGAAGTGCTATGTGTGTGTGTGGTGTGGTGAATCAAGTGTGCCATATCTTAAAAAAAAACTTTCCTGACCGAATAACAAATACCAAATACCTGGGACCTGAATACTGAATATCCAGCCGAATATTTGGGAAAAGGTATTCGCACAGCCCTAGTCCACACCTCTCCATGCAGAGGGAGAGAAGGGAAATTGACATTGAAGTGGGACGGGATTCTGAAACTGAGAGAATGGCAGGAGAAAATGCAGCAACAATAACAGCTTAGTTAAGCCAAGACCTCTGTGTGGACACACAGACAGTGGCATTGGCAGAGAGATGGCAGCTGTCCCAACTGACCGGTGCAGCCAATCAGAAAGTCCCATTCGAATCAAGAGACTTAATGGATGTTTGATACAAAAGCCTGCATGTTTCAGGACTTAAAATCAAAAAGACTGTAAAATACAAAAACAAAAAAAACTTTCTTTAAAGTTCTAATAATGCTAAATGTTAAACTGTTTAAAAGATTGTTCTAAAGGGAGAGATGTGATGATATGTATATGAATATTAATGATGCACGTCCCTCATGCATCACCCATTTGAACTACTGTATAAATAGTTATTGGTGGGCTATAACCCACCAGATTCACTTTGTCTAAGTTTAAACTTGTGCTGGTTATTTGTAGTAAAGCATTCAAAACTATAGCATTGCCTCCTCATTTCATTACGAGTATTGCACAACTTGTACTTCACTCCTATTTAGTTATGTGGAAAATTATGCAGTTTGTACTAGTGTGGGTCAGCAGAGTGCACCCTTTATCATGTGTTGTGGGAATGTGACAAAGTACAACCACTCTAGGAAGACATTAAAAACAGCTTAGATCCCATGCTGGGTCTCCAGGATGCTTTTTCCCTAGAGATTTACATACTGTACCAGTACTTTTGAACCAGGAAGGAATATATAGCATTGTTTGCTGGATAGAGAAACTTATTATTTTACAGCATTTGCTGGATATAACAATGCCCTTCAGAATGAAATGGCTAAAAGAAGATTTGTCTGCCCTAAATGTATCAAAATCAATTGTAAGTCTTAATCATAGAGCTGTGTCTTTTTAGACAAAATGGGAACTATTACAGACATTGCTGATGATAATGTAATACTCTACCAGCTGTAAGTGCATGGGACTTCATGATACACCATACTAGTCCTGGTGTATCACTGGCTGAATGGATTGGCATCTTCAGTTTGTATTTTCTGGCATCCTGTCTAACATACAGTGAATATTATCATACCTACTATGGCAAGCATCTTCCTGCTGGATTCCTTGATGGCCTGCTCAGGGGCAGGTGGGTTGGGGATATGAGGGGATTGTTGTGTGTTGTTTGGTTATTTATGTATCTTACATTGTTATTGTTATTGTTACTGTATCCTGTTTTGGTATTGCAAACTGTGCAATAAAGTATGTTAAAGTGGAAAAAAAAACTAATGCCTGGAGAAGAGGAGGTTAAGAGGAGACACATTGCTCATGTACAACATAGTAAATGATGAGATACTATTAAATGAAATGAGATTATCAATGAATCACAGTAGTCATAATCTAAGGGATGACAGTAAACAACAAAAGGGCTCAAAATTCAGAACAGGCAATAAAAAGGTTTCCTTTTCATAAGAATAGTAAAAATTTAGATAGAATGGCTTACCTGAAACAATTATTAAATCCAGAATAAAAGAGCAGACAAACTTGATATTTTCATGGATTTAACCGAAGGTAGTAACTGTCACTGAGAAGTGGAAAGTAGCTTACATGAGTCATTTAACATAATGCTACCTCTATAGACATTAGTAGTAACAAATAAAATTATTCAGCAGTTTACACTGAGATGCTTTTTAGAATTCCACAAAATTAAAAAAGAAATTCCAAAATCATTTCTGAAGTGGAATTGACAGCCTGACTGCAGAATTTTGTGTTTTGCACAGCCCTAGTCACTATTAATTCACAACAAGCCCCAAGAAAATAAGAGGATTATGATATGATCATCAATATCAGTCTTGCACACATGGAGGTCAGTCGAGAGAACAAAATAAAGTTCAAGAGCAAAATATATAGAGAGTGAGAAAAAAAGAGAGACTGAGTGAAAGAGAAACACAAAGAGAGAGAGAGAGAAAATCTGATGCAAGTGAGAACAATTGTATTGTATTTTGATTAAGTTGGGATATGAACAATGAAAGTGAGCCTCCATGTTTCTTGTCATGAGTCATGAAATGAAGAAAATGAACCTTAGTGCAAAATCACTGAGGCAAGGGTTACCCCAAAGAGTATTGGCCACAAAAGTCGAGTTTCAAAGAAATGCAAAACTGCACATACCCCCAAAATGCAAAGCATCGTGGATTGTATATGTAAATCACCACAAACTTTTAGGCTGGTTCAGCTTTAAGCAAGAATGCATGGTGCCAAATGGCATCTCACATAATCTGTAAAGGGGCAAACAGAAGACACAGACATGTGTTTCATCCTACCCAGCACTCATTAGTATGCCTTGTCTGTATGACACTGCAGGGGAAATGAACCAGCTACCCTAAGCTGATGTTATGGGTTTAGGTTGTGGTGAGCTCAAATGCCTGATAGACCAACTTAGGGTAGCTGGTTCTTTTCCCCTGGGGTGTCAAACAAGGCACACTGAGTCCTGGGTATGATGAAACATATGTCTGTGTCTTCTGTTTTTAGCCTTTGCAGATTGTGTGAGAGGCCGTCTGGTAGCATGCATTCCTGCTTAAAGATTAACCAGCCTGAAATTTCATGGTAATTTGCATATACAGCCCATGATGAAATGAAGACTATTGTTGCAGTTGGAGTTAACAATCAGCATTGTACTTCAACTTCTGATGCTCTAAATGATGCATATTTTGTGCAATATCCATAAATACTGGATTCAGGTCAACTATAGGACCATGAACTTATCCATTAGCCCCCTCTAATCCCCCCAAATATCAATGGTAAAAGTGTTTAAAGTATTGATAGAGGAGGCAGCTGAGCCCTGCAGAAAAGAGAAGACTAAGTATATGAACAATGCTGGATTTGTGGTATATTTTTTGTGTGTGGGTGAGGAGGCAAGAAGTGACATTCTGAATACACTGCTACAGCATTAGGTATGTTGGGACTTGAAATGACAAAGATAAATGAGCATTTCCCACCTGCCAAAGTAGCATGCAGATAATGTGATTTGACATTATTGTCAGTCCATAGTTCATAGCCAGCTCTGATCACAGCTCTCTCAAAACACAGATACCCCATGCATGGAATTTCAAAATTGCTTTAACTTGACTTTGCAGCCCCATTCCATTTCCAAATTCTATATATGTTTTCAGGAAACTGATCCAGTCCAACTTTATGGAATCTGTTATTACTTGGAACAAACTTTATAGATATGTGATGACCCTAAGATTTGGAAATGTATCTGGAGCTCCTTATATAAATACAATAAACAGGATCGCTTTTGCCTCCTTCAGTTTAAAGTACTACATGACCTGTATTATACACCTCTGCAACTGCACCAGATGGGTAAACTTGTTTTCCCTCTCTGCACTAGATGTGACAAATCTATTGGACATCATTAACACATTATGTGGGACAGTGATAAAATCTCTCCCTTTTGGGATTCTGTTAAAAGGTCATTAGATCCTGTCTTAGGTCTAGGGACACATTTTTCCCCAAGGTCTGTCTTGTGGGCTTATTTCCAACAGATTTAATTGGTCCATGAAGAGCACACATAGCACTGATTTCCATTATAGCCAAATTGATTATAGCTCTCCACTGGCGTGATGATGTTACTCCGACATGTCAAGAGTGGCACCATATCATATCATATCATATCATATCATATCATATCATATCATATCATATCATATCATATTTTATTTGTAAAAAACACCTTTTCAAAGACCAAGGCACTTGTGCATAAAAAACAAACATAACAATAAATAAGAACAATCATAACAAATCAGTACATTAAAATTCCATAAAAACTGTAACTCAATAAATATCAGATCAAATAAATCTACAAGAAATCTGGATATGCCAGGCTGAATAAGTATGTCTTCAGTGCTGTTTTAAAGCTCTGCACAGTCAGGCACTCTCGTACCGAACGAGGTAGAGAATTCCACAGGTTAGGGGCCGCAAAAGCAATGACTGAGCCCCAGATGTCTTTAAGAGAACCCTGGGAATCTCTAGCAATCCCTCATTGGCAGACCAGAGAGGGAGGAGGCAGCAGTAAGGGTGAAGGAGATCTTGCAAGTAATGGGGTCTCTGCTCATATAGGGCTTTATTGCTCAGAATCCTGATGTTGAAGGTTATCCATCACTGTACTGGCAGCCAGTGCAGTCAGTGGAGCACAGGCCTAATATGACTTATCCTAGAGGGGTCAGTCAATAGCCTGGTTGCCACATTCTACACCAGGTAGCCCTAGGTAAAGGGCATTGCAGTAGTCAAGGCAGGAGGTTACAAAGGTGTGGACCAATATTGGAAGGTCATAAGGTGGAGCCAGGTGCTTCATCTAGGCAATATTCCTCAGATGGTAAGAAGAGATCTTGACAACATTCGACACCGGAGATTTTAAGGTCAAGTCATCATTAAAAATAACACCCAGATTTACACCCGATCTGAGGTAGTCAGTTTAACACCCCCAAGCCAACGCCTGGAAAGCTGTCCTTCTGATAAACCTGCCTTCCGACAATCTGGGTCCACAAATGGCACCTCATATTTAGCTGTGTTCAACCACAGCCAGTTGGCACTCATCCAGTCCTGAGTCTTAGATAGGCAGTTGTTAAAGACCATGAGGATCCCATCCTGTTCAGGGTCAAAGGCTATGTGCAGCTGAGTATCATCTGCATAGCAGTGAAAACTAAGACCGTACCACCAAATGATCTCTCCAAATGGCAGCATATACACTGCAAACAACATGGGTGACAGAATGGAGCCCTGCAGTATCCCACAGGATAGGGGGAGAGGGGCTGAAGAATAAAACCCAGACACCACTCTCTGAGTCCTACCCTTGAGAAATGATCAAAACCATCTGAGGACTGTACCAGATAGTCCACAGATGAACTGCAGGTGCTCCAACAACACACCATGGTCCACAGTGTCAAATGCTGTGGAGAGATCAAGGACGACCAAGATAGAATGAGTCCTCTGATTTCTTGCTATTAGGAGGTCATTTAGCATTTGAACAAGGGCCACCTCATTACTATAGCTCTTCCTAAATCTGAACTGGAAAGAGTCTTAGACATCATGGATGGACAGATGATTGTCCAACTGCAGCACAACCACCTTCTCAATAATCATACCCACAAAGGGTAGGTTAGAGACAGGTCTGTAGTTGGCCAGACAGTCCAGTTCAAGGGAGGGCTTTTTAAAGATGAGTCAAACAACTGCCTCCTTCTTCAGTGACCTCCAGACTATCTTGGCTAGGACCAGGACAATTTCTTCAATGCACTCTACAAGAAAGCACATTGGGCCTGGGTCCAAACTACAGTTGGTTGGCCGCAAAGCCTGTATGATCCTCATGATATCAATGATTTCCAGCTGGCTGAAGTCAGATCAAGTAAACTGGGTGTCCATTGCCTCCTGATGACCTCCACAATACCCAGTAGAGGAGGCTGAACAGATCCCAGATGTGATGGTGGCCATCTTATCTGTGAAAAACCAAGCAAACTCATCACACCTCTCTTGTGAAAAAGCTCCACTAGGCTGAAGACAGATTGGATTGCACAATCTGTCAACAGTCCAGAAGAACTGAGCTGGTCAGTTCTGTACAGCGGCAATCTCTCTGGACAGGAACTCTGCCTTCTTATGGGTAATTGCCAATTGATAGACCTCATAATGGTCTATCAGTCTAAGTCTGTCACACTGCAGGCTTGCTTTCTGCCAGCCTCTCACTAGCCTTCGTCCCACTCATCCTCATCTCCATCAACTTGGGTGAAGAGTGAGGGGGAGAACACAGACAGGAGCTATGCAATCCAGGGCCTCTGTCACCTCTTTGTTATAGGCAAGTACTAGATTCCCTGGGTCCATGCATTCACTCGGTATACCCGATAGGGACAGCACAAAAGGGCAGTACCAGACCATTTCCATAGGGACAGGCCTATTGGAGTGAGCCATGAAACGGAACCCTGTGGTGTGATGGTCAGGTCATCTGACTGGCTCTACCACCAGGTCAGATACCTCCATCCCCAGGAGGAACACCAAGTCCAATGAATGACCACAAATGTGGGTCACAGAGGTAACTACTTGTGTAAGGCCCAGCTAAGTCATTATTTGGAGGAAGTCTTGACCAAATTGTGAGAGTTCATCCTTGACCCAGGCATTGAAATCCCCCAGAATTAACCTTCTGAGGGATCCCAACACCACATTGATGATGAAGTCCATAAATTCCTGCAGGAAAACTTTCCCATCTCCGGGTGGACAGTAGATGAGGAGTATCCTGCACCATACTCCCATGTCCACGATATATTCAAAGGAGTTGAGGGTCCCAACTGGAACATTCACAAGGCCCAGTTCTGATCTAAAAGAAATGGCTATACCCTCACCCCTATGATCTATCCTTGGGCGGTGTATCACTGAGTACATGGCCGGAATTGCTGAAGTCAAAACTGGACCAACATTTTCATCCAGCCAGGTCTTGGTGATGCAAGCCAGGTCCGATGACCCAACAAGATCCACTATTAAAGCAATCTTGTTCTTATTGGACCTAGCATTGCATAACACCGTATGAGCAGAATGAGTAAACGAGGAAGACTGCATCACTTGCCTGCACAAAGCTGAGCCCTTGGGTATGGGAACCAGGCATTGAAGACCTCTCTCCTAGGTCCATTTCAACACAGGGTGTCTCCTTGTTCCCACTACCCCAATCTGCCCACTCCTTTCCATTCCCCACCAGGTACAGCCCCTCCCCCCTTCTCCTCCTCCTAACTATCCCCAGAGCCCAACACACCTTATATGCCTCCTGGGACTGCAAAGAACAATTAAAAGGGCAGAGATCCCTGAGCCTGGTGGAGGAATAGTGCCTGACCATCTTCACACCTTCTCAGCACATCCTCACAAGCAAACAGCACACACCACAGTTTTGATATCCACTCAAGTACTCACACACTACACTCTAACACTTCCAGTTCAAAATTACACACACTAACACTCCACACACCCAGACTAATAAACAAGCTCAAAACCTCCCAAACACCAACCCCAAATGAAAATTAACAAAATAAATGCAAGATTAAACCAGAATCAAACAGCAGCATGTAAGGTAGCAGATAAAAAGAGCAGTCACTATAAGTATCTCCATTTCGAGGATAGAAAAGTCCATAGAGCTCTCACCTCTTTGGACTTAACTAGAAAAGGCTAGTAAAAGTTCAACTCCCACTTAAACTTGAAGAGCCAAATTAATAAAGAAATAAAACTATAAGGCACTCTCACTGCCAATGAATTTAGGAAGGTCCACAACAGTCAAACCAGTTCACAGTTCCAAGAGAGGGTCCTTTACATAGGTCCAAAATGAAAGATCTTCTCCAGAGGTCCGGATTTATGATGTAGATCCCAAAATTTGACCAGCACTGCTCTGGCACCTAACTCTCAACAGCTGCCTCCACAGCCATCCAGAGTATGCCTAAACAATGGAAGGAGCACCCATTAGAACTAGGCATGCCAAGAGCCCCCTAGCACACACCCCAGTAGGTAGCCACCCCTCCACCTGCTGAGACCGCAGCTACAGCTCCTGGACTCAGTCAGCACACCGGCCAATCCCCTGGGTCACTTAGGAGAGGCAGAGAGGTCATTGCATGTCCTTCGGCGGACCCCCGCTAGTGTCTCCTGACCAACTCAGCATCAATCTAGCAGCCTCTCCCCCCCTGGGCAGGCCAAGACAAACCTTTCACCCATAAAATCCTCTGGTCCCCTAAAGTTTGCAAGTCCCAGCTCAAAAAGTCTTCAGCACTCACAGTTTGTCATGGGAAAGGACCAATGCTGTTCAGATTCTCAGTCCGTCACATAGACATCTCCTACAGCATCCTGGCTCCCACAGGCCCGGTTTTGTGGTTCCTCCTCAGAACGCTGTATGTTCGCTCTGGATCTTCTCTCTTTTTGCCTCTGGTCACACATCTTTGGCACCTCCAGCTCCTGGATAGGTAAGATGGCTCACAGCTAAAATAAATTAAAGCTGTGAAAACTGATTGGACCTTCCTTGTGTAACAATATTTATCCAGCGTAATGAACTGCAGCACTGGATAACACAGAGAACCTTGTAAAAATAAATTTTTGCGGCTCCGTATCTTACTCAGCCCCTATCTAAAACCTGTAAACATAGAAACATAGACTTTGACAGCAGATAAGGACCACTTGGCCCATCCAGTCTGCCCATTTCCCTACCTACTGGATAAGCTGCAGATTCTAGTTAACCAACATCCTACTTCCTGCAACCCCCAACTATAATTGCCTTGTGTCTGTCCCATGCATGTTTGAATTCACCCACTGTTTTAGACCCAACGACCTCCTCAGGAAGGCTGTTCCGTGTATCCACCACTCTCTCTGTGAAAAAAATTCCTCACATTACCCCTGAGCTGTCCCCCCTCTATCTTTAAATTGTGCCTCCTTGTTCTTACACATTTCTTTTTCTGAAAGATGCTACCCTCCTGGACTTTGTTGATTCCCTTGAGGTACTTGAACGTTTCTATCATGTCCCCCCGTCCCTCCTTTCATCAAGAGTATACATATTAAGCTCTCTCAGTCTCTCCTCATATGGCTTCTGCTGCAGACCCTGCACCATTTTAGTTACCCTCCTCTGGACTGCTTCCATCCTGTCTATGTCCTTGCATAGATGAGGTCTCCAAAACTGCACACAGTACTCCAGATGGGGTCTCACCAACTGTCTGTACAGAGGGAACTCCAGATGGGGTCTCACCAACTCACCAACACAGCCCAAAACCTTTCTATCTCACTTCTTTTCCTAACTTACTGCCACTAAACTATTACACTAATTAAAACAATAAACGACAAACAACTATACTGAATGCTAACAGACAAAAGGAATAAAAATTAAACTAAAAATGAAACTGCTACTGCTGCTTGTGATGGCTAGTCCAGCATGGCTGCCATCTTGTCTTGGTATCCAGCCCACTTGAACTGCTACAAGTTTTGGCAATAGAGAAACAAAATGCTTCCATGTCTCATCACCTTGACTCATTTCGGATGAGATGGGAAACCCTACATACCTTGACTCTGCTGGAGCAGTCACAGATACATTCATCTTTTTCACTGTAGGCTGCATCCTGAATGCCTTCTCTTGGTTTCTTAAAGTGTTCTGCTATACTCTGTAACTACTTGCTAGTGTGCTCCATGGATGGGGGGGGTTGTTGGAATGGTGGGTGGATATGAGTGGGGGATTATCTTTTCTCTGTGTCTAAATGTTTCAATACTTATTTCTAAATTGCATTTTATATGCTGAAAAGTGTTCTTTTTTTTGATTGCTTATTGTATGTTCTTCCTGAATTTTAATAAAGTGCATTTAATAAAAACAAAAACAGATACCCCAGCATACTGATTATAAATAAGGAACATGTTAGCTGAGAGAGAATGCTACTGTGGGTTCCCTGGAAACAGAGGGACTTTTACCACTCTTGTAAGAATAAAGTGAAATCTAGCTGAATATCTCATTATGAATCAGGGAAAGGGCAGACTTAATGGACCAAGAGTCAATTAAATTACTATGCATGTAACCACTTATTTTTACAGTCATAACACAGATACTGTACTGTAAATTGTTCTACAGTATAGCCATTATTTTAAGGCAGTGTAGTAATAACTGTAGTAGTAGTAGTAGTAGTAGTAGTAGAAGTAGAAGTAGAGCTATGTGTCAGTTCGCTCTGATCAATATGCTCCTTGACAACTCGTGCCATACTATTAGCTCCGGCATCAATCAGCCCCATTAACAAATTCTTCCTGGACAATTTGCCCCCATATTATTTAATACAATAATCTCCAGGGGTTACAATTGGGGAACAAATTGTGCAGGGATCCAATTGACACTGGCGCTAATAATCCAAAGCAAGTTGTCCCAGAGCGGATTGACTGGAATAATTTGACATGTCACCTAGAAGTAGTAGTAGTACTAGCCTTAGATCACCAGAATATTTAGAATGTGTTGGTCTTTAGGATGTGTATACATGCTGGTTTCACTGCAAGGGCTAGTAGTAGTGGTAGTACAGTCCCCACCGCTTATAACGGGCAACTTTGTGTATTAACCTTTTGCCCGTTATAATCAGTGGTCAGTTTATCGAAAGAAAAGAATTTTGACAAACTTTTTGTTTTTACGTTTTTAAAAAGCAAGACTATATTGTTTATTAAATTAAAGTTTTTTTGTATAACTAAATACCGTTACAGTGCTAAACAAACCATCAGCTGCACATATTTTCCCCCAATTAGTGTGTTACAGCCTTTTACAAGTTATGTTCTTTCATTCTTTCAGTCTTTCGATTCAAAGAACTCAGTTATCTGCTTCTGCACCTTACGTGTCTCGCAGTAAGGTTTCCACACTCTCTCCACTCTTGTCATTGAATCCCAGACTGGTTGTAGGGAATCATGTTGTTCCATCGCTCTCCTCAGCGCCAGGATAGCTGATCACACATCTGCTGCAGTCATGATCGTCTCTTCCTGGGATTGCTCGTCCTCGCCTGCATTATCCTCCACGTCATTACGGGAGCCAATTGCATTCAGTATCTCTGCAATGTCATCATCTGCACCAGGTTTCTCCTCATTGTCTTCAAGGTGACAGAGTTCGTTGAACTCATCTACAGACATTCCTTTTGGTGCTGTGATTATGCTTTCCTCCTCCTCCTGTGCTTGGATGTCTATTTGCGTGTACGGAATAACAAACCCATTCTTGTGGAAACAACGCTGGATGGTGAGTTGTGTGACTGAGTCCCAAGATAGTTTAAGCAGAAGAACTGCATCTAGAAAATTTAGTTTTTTGGCACACTGTAGGGCATTCAAATCAGGGCTCGAGTCTGAGTCAGACAGCACTCGTTCTCTCATCACCTGAACGTAGTGTTGCTTCATACAATAGATAATGCCCTGGTCAAGGGGCTAGATGAGGCAGGTGGTGTTGAGGGGAGGAAAATGAGATGGATAGTACGAAGCCCTGTCATGTGTGGGTGCCCAGAGAAATTGTCAAGCAAAAGGGCAATCTTACAACCTCGCAGTTTGCGGTCCCAGTTGCAGACCCAGTCAGAAAAGATATCACCGGTCATCCAGAATGATCTGTTAGCCCTGTACAGAACTGGCAAGTGGTTTATTCCTCTGAAACATCTGGGATTCTGTGATTTGCCAATGACAAGCAATTCACATTTCTCCGTACCATCCATATTGCAACATGCCATCACTAAAATAGAAACATAGAAACATAGAAGTTGACGGCAGATAAGGACCGCAAGGCCCATCCAGTCTGCCCATTTCTTTTTCTACCTTATAAATGTGCCATCGGCCTTTGCTCTGTCAGTGACCTATCTATTCATAGTCATTTGTATTGCTCCCTTATGCCTATCCCATGCCTGTTTGAAGCCCTGCACTGTATTCATAGCCACCACTTCTTGTGGTAAGCCATTCCATGCATCTACCACCCTTTCTGTGAAAGAATTTCCTCACATTCCCCTTAATCGGCCTCCTCTAATCTCATGCTGTGTCCTCTTGTCCTGCTATTTTTCTTATATTTAAACATGTTAGACTCTTTCACCTTGTTTATGCCCTTAAGGTGTTTAAATGTCTCGATCATATCACCTCTCTCCGCCTTTGCTCAAGGGTATACATATTGAGCTCCATTAATCTGTCCTCATATGTCTTGAGTGCAGTCCCTGCACCATTTGGTTGCCCTTCTCTGGACTGCCTCAATTTGGTTAATGTCCTTGTGAAGGTGTGGCCTCCAATACTGCACGCAGTACTCCAGATGGGGCCTAACCAATGTCTTGTACAGAGGGATTATTACCTCCCTCTTACGACTTGTGATACCCCTACTAATACACCCTAACACCCCCCTAGCCTTACCTACTGCTTTAGAGGTCTGCTTGGATGATTTTAGGTCATCAGTGATGATGATGCCCAAGTCTCTTTCTTCCTTTGTGACTGCTAGCAACTCCCCTCCCAGCCTATAAGTGGCTTCAGGGTTTCTCTTCCCTATGTGCATGATTTTGCACTTCTTTGCATTAAATCCCAGTTGCCACTCTTCTGACCATTCTGCTAGTTTATCCAGATCTCTTCTCATTCTGCCCACCCATCTGGATCATCTACTCTGTTGCAGATCTTGGTGTCATCTGCAAACAGACAAGCCTTACCCTCTAGTCCATCTGCGGGGTCACTAATGAAGATGTTGAATAGGACTGGCCCCAGGACTGATCCCTGAGGTACCCCACTTGTGACTTGCATCTCTTCTGACTGTATACCATTTTACCACCTCTCTGTTTTCTGCCAGTCAACCAGTTTGCCACCCAGTTGACCAACTTCTGACCCACCCGAGCCTACCTAGACTTATTTATCAATCTTCTATGTGGAACAGTGTCAAAGCTTTGCTGAAGTCAAGGTAGGCGACATCAACTGCTCCCCTTGGTCCACCACTCTGGTTACCCAGTCAAAGAAATCTATAAGTTAGTTTGACAGGACCTTCCTTTGTAAACCCATGCTGTCTTGGATCCTGTGCCCTATGGATTCCAGGTGTTGCACTATCCTTTCCTTAAGGGTGCCTCCATAATCTTGCCCACTACTGAGGTAAGACTGACCGTCTGTAGTTCCCCGCCTCCTCCTGCTACCACTCTTGTGGAGTGGGATCACATGAGCCCTTCTCCAGTCTTCTGGGACCTCCTGTGCTCAGAGACTCACTAAACAATTCTGCTAATGGCTCTGCTAGTTCCTCCTTTGGCTCCTTAAGTACCCTGGGATGTATGCCATCAGGTCCCATTGCCTTATCCACCCTGGGCTTAGCAGCTCTTGTAGGACCCTTTCTTTTGTGAAGGGAGTAGTGCTCCACCTCCCTCCCCCTGTGTCCATGATGCTGAGCTGGGCCCTGCCCTACCTTCTCTTCAGTAAATACTGAGCAAAGTATCTATTTAGGATAGATGCCTTTACAGGGTCCTCCTCCTCACATGCTCCCTTTTCTCCATTAAGCTTAGCAATACCCCTCTGGACTTTCTCCTTTCACTAATGTATCTATAGAAAGTCTTGTCACCTTCTTTACTGTTCGTGCTAGTGTTTCCTCAGTTTGGGACTTTGCCTGCCTTACTGCCTTACCTGCTTCCCTTAGGGCAGTTTGGTATGCCTCCTATCTTCATCCCGCTGTGTTCCCTTTATATTTTCTGAAGGCCAGCCTTTTGGCTCTGACCTTTCTGCTACTGTATTTGAGAACCAAAGTGGTTTCCTTCTTCTTTGCACTTCCTTTCTGTCTAACACAATGGGATGTTGCTTCAAGTATTGTATCCTTAATGCTTGCCCACTTTGCCTGTACCTCCTCACCTGTGTTTCTTTTGCCAGGGCTAGCTTAACTCTGTTGGCCATCTTATCAAAGTCAGCTCCTCTGAAGTCCCATATTTTTGCTTTGGAATGGGATGATTTAGATGTAGTAGCCAAATTGAACCATACCATGTGATGGTCACTGGCCCCCAGGTGACCTTCTACCTGGAGATCTGTGATCCTTCTTTGTTAGTCAGTACTAGATCTAGGATAGCCCTGTCTCTTGTGGGTTGCTGTACCAGTTGTTTGAGGCCCTCCTGCAGGGAATCCACTATGAGTCTAGTTCTGGCAGATGTTCCTGCTGGTATTGACCAATCTGTATCTGGCATGTTGAAGTCTCCATTATCAGAACCTCCCCTTTAGCTGTCATGTTTTGTATATCTTCTAACAGTAATGTGTCTATGTCCTCCCTCTGGTCTGGGGGCCTGTAGACAACCCCAGTTCTTATGGCTGTCCCATTTCCTGTTTCCAGGGTGACCCACAGTTGTTCTGGCTCCTTATGTGTATTCTGAATTTCTGTAGCTTTGATATTTTCATTAACATACAGGGCCACCCCTCCTCCCCCCCTTTTTGCACCTCGGTCTCTTCTGAATTCTTTCCTTTGCCCGCTTACTCCCCTGGACATTCTTATTTTTGAAAGCTAATGTTCCAAAGCCAACACAGCGTAAAAACAAGCCAGTCTTGTCAGCATTAAATTTGTTGCGAGACTCGTACCCCTGTAGCAGACCTGGTAGGACCTCAGTAAGCCATCTGTCAGCACTCGCGGCATCAGCATTTAATTTTTCTCCATGCCCACGTTTAAAACCAATGTTGTGCCTGACTTTCCAGCGTTGTAACCATCCCTCTGATGGTGTAAATTCTGGCTTCCCCAGTGCATCTGCCAGTTGCTTTGCTTTCTGCATTAAAATTGGACCACTAATAAGCGCCTCTCACCCCTAAGTATTTTGGAACCACCGCAAGAGTGCATCCTCAATGTCAACATCTTTCCTTTCTCTTTTTCTCTTCCTATCTGGGTTCAAGTTTGTGCCCCACTCTGTGATTAACTGATCTCGCTGTTTTTGAAGATCAACAACTGTTGACTTTGCAAGTCCCAATTGTGCAGTGATGTCCCTCTGGCTCATTTTGGGCAACTGGTCCATTTTATTAAGCAGCTCGACTTTAGCGGACAAACTTAATGCCTTTGCGCTTTGCCAACATACTGTTAGCAGTTCATTCATAAAATGCTTCTCTGGTCAAGTTTGGGGTCTTATGCAATCTGCAAATGACACACCCTGACACACCCTTGATTAACTACTGACAATGCTAAGAGGCTTGAATTTGTCCAAAAAATTGCCAGCTATGTATGGCGGGCAAAGAACGCTATTACCACTGGTTTTAATGTTAGTTTAAATTAGAAATTGTGAATGGTAACTCGAAAATGCCCGCAATATCCGATTGCCCTCTTTATCAGTGGGCGGTATAAGTGGTGGGCACTGTAGTAGCAGTAGCAGCAGTAGTAAAAGTATTGGATCTCTATTTTCTGTAGTCCTCTTCCAAAGCTAAGAGCACTTCATAAGAAAAGATAAATATAATAAAACATAAAATACACTACAGTAAAGCCCACTTAATCACAAACCAATGTAATGCATTGCCCACTTCAGTGACTAAATATCTGAAGTCCAAATTCCATTTGTATCTCATCAGTGTTAATTTAACCAGTTAAATGCATTTAGGAGGCCATTTAAATGCATAGATCTAGCTCCTTAGGGCAGCACTATAACTAGTAGTCTATAACCTAATTGAGTATTTAAGCCATTACAGGTGTTGATCAATAATCATTCCAAATCACTCACACTCACTAATCAAAGCAAGACAATGGAGTCCCAGTGAGTACCATAACAAATTTTGTCCAGAGCTGATATGGCTGCAGCTCAGCTCACTGACGTTATGGCAGAACATGGCACTGTCCACCATGTCCAAGATGGCTGCTGGAGTTCAGGGCGCATACACAAGTTGTCATGCATGCACACTGGGCTCCAGTGGCCATCTTGGACATGGCAGATTGTGCTGTGTTCCACTGGCTGAAATAGTGTGCCCACAGATGGGGGACACAGGGAGTGAGTGAACTGTTTTATCATTGCCGAATGATCATTCTGCAACTCCAAAACAGAAGCGTTGTTGAGTGTCAATCCGGTGGCTTGTTTTTAGAGCTACCACAAAATGGCTACAGGCTCCACCCACCACAGCTATAAAAAAGAAATTTTTTTAGCACTATAAAGGATGGCAGTTTTGTTTTTCCAATAGGCAATATGCAGGATCTCTTTAATGCATAGTCCTCTTAAATGCAAACTCACTGTGGGTAAATAGGGTATGCCTTTAGCAGGACTCCCCTGCAGTTGCAATAACAACAGAGATAAAACATGCAAAGGCATAAACAAATAGTTCAGATGAAACACTAAAATGTCACAATCAATCTGGAAATGACAAGCACCACAGATGCACATGGAGTCTGCTCCTACATACGACAACTGATAACCATCCACAGACCAGCATGCTATATAACAGGGGTACAAACAGATAAGACCCCCTCTGTCCTCTACCATAAGACAGTATGCAGGCAACCTGAGAAGTCCATTTTTCAAAACTCATTTTACAGGACCTGGTTTTGGGGGTCCGAAACTCCAGAATGCAGTGGTTAGAGCATAAACTTGGGAACCAGAAGTCACAGGACCAAACCCCAGTAGAGTAGAATGCTCACTGCATCATTATAGTTAAGTCATGTAACATACTGTATTTAGCTCCAGTTCTTCCAGTACTCCAGTTCATTCAGCCGTGGAAATAGGAAGAAAGCAGCCTCCCACTGCAAAAGGTTGTTGCATCTAAGCCGGGCTCTTCAGAGCAAATAAATTATAAATGTAACCCAACCTCCAGCCCCCATGTCTAGGGGGATAAATACTTTGCAGATGTTCCCGAGGGCACAAAGGAGAGTACACAAAGTGCAAACACCCAAGCCAGTGAACCCTAGCACAAGACAGGAAAACTGTGGTCCTATCTTACTGACGGTTTCCATCACAAGTGCACTCTCGATCTCACCAAAGCAAATCTGGAGTCTCCCAGAACACTGTCACTGGACCAGAATCTACATGCTGCCACCTCCTGAATTCTCAAGCCCCTGAGCCCCTCAATCCCGACCATGGCAGGATGGAACTTCTTCTGAAATTAAAAACTCATGGAATAAACTAGACACAAGAAGGGGGGAAATTTCTATTTCATTTTTGCCCCCCTTCCAACCTAAATAAGGCACACCACTAGCAATCTCTTCCCAATTAGCTTCTTTATTCAGCTCCTGCACCACAAATTATTCTAGCAGTGCAGGGATCATGTCCATCATTAAAATAAATACAGCAGCTCCATGGGGCTATATAAACTTTTTACAAGACATCTACTGGCTGGACTTTTAGAGTAACAAGACTGATTGTAAAGGCAATGTAAGCAGGGCTTCCCACTGTTATCACTTGGATGATTTAACCAAGACACATATCCCTTTTGAAACCCACAGGCTCTTGGCTCTCTAACTCTAGTAAGCCAAATGTTTTCCTTATTCTGGGTTACACATTCCCTGCACTCTCTCTGGCACTGGTTGCTGCCATTCTCCGGTGCAGGAAAGCATGCTGCTTCCCACACCTGACCCCTGAACCTTGGCTCAAATCTCTTGGGGTACCAGGATTTATTCCTTTGACCCTGGCCCTGTAACCCACTTTGTTCTTGTTTAACCTGGGAACCTGAATATGCAGGTGCTCCAAACCTCACAGCGCCCATTCCCTTCTTGCATCTCAGCCTTTTACTTTGAACTCCGCTCTCACTGGTGCAGTGGCTCTCAAACCCAGCCCTGCTCCTGTACCTGAGCCCCCTGCTTCTGGCTGTCCTGCCATGGAAGAGCCCCGGGTCCTGCCACCACCCAAGCCCCTCTGAGCAGCGCACCTATGCAGACAATGCCACACTTATTCTACATTTCCAGCTAACCCTTTCAAAGGATCCAGTCCCAGGCCCACATCCCACTTAACACATCCTGGGCTTCTGGTAAGCTCCAACCAAAGGCCACTCTCCAAGGCCTGTTCTTAAGACCTGTGACCCTCCTGGCCCTTTAATGCCAGCACCTCAAGATCTGCCCCTCCAAGCAGGCCCTGTTTTTGGGTGAAGGGCCCCCTGGCTCCATCTGCTTCAGGCTAGCCTGCCACACCGGGTATGGGGAAGAGCTACTGCCATCAGCCTTCCCTCTGAGGAGACCCTGCCACAGTTCCCATAGCTCTGGAAGCCTGAGAAATTGCTTCACAGGATCTGAAAGGGCTCCTGCCTATCCTGGCCGCTCATTGCCACCTGCACCTTCCTCACCCCAGCGACGCAGGACCTGGCTGACCATCCTCCCTATGGAGCTTTCCTCCCATCTCCTCAACACCACACAGCTGCAAAGGCCATCTCTATCTGCCACAGTTGGGGGGGGGTCACTCCACTGACCCACCTGGACCACCTAGCTCCCTTCTTGCCTGCCTTCCTTTGCTCCTCCAGACACCCCCCTCCAGCCCCAGGCCTACTGTCTGAGCTGAAAAATGCCCCAGACTTCCTGTCTTCGGCCTTATATACCTCCCTCAACCTTCTCTCTGCTGCCACCTTGAGGCATCCAGCAGCCATTAACCCCCAGAGCACTAATACATTTCCTAGTTAGTTTATGGGCAATAAGGAAGTATTTCAGATCCAGAATGACATCAAGGTTACATTCAGAAATGAAGTCAGAGTTGTTGGTGGAGAATGGGAATGCAGGGATGAAACATAGAAAGAAATGTATTAATTCAAGATTGGAATAGACTCTAAATCCATTAGTATCTCCTCACCCCTGCTTCAAAAGCAGGGATTATTTAGTACCCTGTGCCAACTCATATATCTTTATAAGCATACCTCACAAACTCCACTACCCAGAGTACCCTGGGATTTGATTGGTAAGCAGAAATCTGGCCTGGCTTACCTTGCAGGCCTTTACTGTCTTTGTATTCAATGCCTCTGCTGGTAGTCTAATCCATAGGTTCATTACCCTTTAAGAGAAGTACTGTCTCTTAATGTTATACCTGAATTTACCACTTGTGAACTTCAGGGTGTGTTCCAGCATCCTGCTAGAGTACACCAGAGCAAACATTGCATCTGCTGTAGCTTGTTGGTACCTTTGAGAGTGGAGCAGACTGAGCCCATATTCCCATAGCCTTCTTTCCTCCAGGGTGAATATGTTAAGGGCATCCAGCCTCGCCTTATAGGTTTTATCCTCCATACCACTGATTATTTTGGTGGCCATGTACTGCACCTTCTCAACTGCCTCAGTGCCATTTTTGTGTTGAGAAGTACACAACTTCATGCACCTGTAGTACTCTAAGTGTGATCCTGAACATGGCCTTAGTAAGTAGCCGATTACTTCCCATGCTCTATGTGTAACTCTTCTTTTGATGTATCCCAGCATTTGCCAGGCATCTACATAGAAAAATACACCTGTCATACTTCAATCCCTTGTCTACCTTGATTGCCCAGGTCCTTTTCCTTCTTCTTTGCAGCAAAAGAGCCTAACACCATGGGTAGCTCTGGTTTCTGTTTTTCATCCACAAGTGTAGTGCTTTTCATTTGGCAACATTGAATCTGAGATTTCAGAAAGTGAACTTGCCACATCTCTTCTTCAGAACATTGAGACGTTTGCTCTCATTCTCTAGAGAGCAGTCCACACTGGCCATTATAATCAATTATAATTCAATAGCGCACCTCTCCCAAAAGGTGAGCAATGCTGTACAACATAAAAAAGTACAAAGATACAGCATGGGGTGGGTCAGAAGTTGGTCAACCAGGTGGCAAACTGGTTGGCAGGCAGAAAACAGAGAGTGATGGTAAACGGTATACAGTCCGAAGAGATGCAAGTCATAAGTGGGGTTCCTCAGGGACCAGTCCTGAGGACAGTCCTCTTCAATATCTTCATCAGTGACATTGCAGATCGACTGGAGGGTAAGGTTTGTCTGTTTGCAGATGACACCAAGATCTGCAACAGAGTAGCTGAGTCAGATGGGGTGATCAGAATGAGAAGAGATCTGGAAAAACTGGCAAAATGGTCTGAAGAGTGGCAACTGGGGTTTAACACAAAGAAGTGCAAGATCATGCACATAGGGAAGAGGAACCCTGAAACTATCTATAGGTTGGGAGGGGAGGGGAGTTTCTGGCAATTACAAAGGATGAAAAGGACTTGGGCATCATCACCACAGATGACCTGAAACCATCCAAGCAGACCTCTAAAGCAGTAGATAAGGGTAGAGGGGTGTTGGGGTGTATTAGTAGGGGTATCACAAGTCATAAGAGGGAGATAATAATCCCTCTTTACAAGACACTGGTTAGGCCCCATCTGGAGTACTGCATGCAGTATTGGAGGCCGCATCTGCACAACAACATTAACAAAATGGAGGCAGTCCAGGGAAGGGCAACCAAAATGGTGCAGAGACTGCATCAGAAAACAAATGAGGACAGATTAACGGAGCTCAATATGTATACCAGAGAGCAAAGGAGAAACAGAGGTAATATAATCAAAACATTCAAACATCTTAATGGCATTAACAAGGTGAAAGAGTCTAACATGTTTCAATATGAGAAAAAAATAGCAGGACAAGAGGCCACAGCATGAGATTAGAAGGAGGCCGATTAAGGGGTAATGTGAGGAAGTTATTTTTCATAGAAAGGGTTATAGATGCATGGAATGGCCTACCTCAGGAAGTGGAGGATATGATTACAGTGCAGAGCTTCAAACAGACATGGAATAGGCATAAAGGGGCAACACAGATGAGTATGAATAAATAGGCCACTGACAGAGTAAAGGCCTATGGCACATTCGTAAGGTGGAGAAAATGGGCAGACTAGGTGGGCCTTGCGGTCCTCATCTGCCATCAACTTCCATGTTTCAAAGTTTCTATTCTGTAATATCCCAGGAGGCACATGGCGTTGGAAAGACCAGGTAGAAAAAAATGGGGTTTAACAATTACTTAAACAATTAACTGTGCTTACTTGATGAATGTGAATGAGTAATGTATTCCATAACCCAGGAGCCCTAAGAGAAAAGTCTCATTATGCCACAAATTTCATTGGTGAGCTTAAGTGGCCTTCTGGAGATGCTAGCTTTCAGATCATTGAGGAAAACATTGAACAGCAGTGGCCCAGCACTGGTCCCTGAGGGACCCATCTGAGTACCCATGTCCACTTGTCTGTTATGTGCTACAGTGTTAATGGCCTTGACAATCACAGGTGATGAGGAATCTGGAGCAGCTACATGAGGCTGGCAATGCAGAATAAATGTGGGATTTGTTGAAGACATTGCTTAAAGCAGCCAAGTGTCTTTATCCCAGTAAGCATTATGGGAAATGGAGTCAAGTGTTCACCCTGGCTCAGCAGGGATCTAGACATCTTATTGTAAACCAAAAGAATGTAAAAGAAAAAGACAGGTTGTCTTTAAGCCAGACAGGAGTGCAAAGTAGCACTAATGAACTTGAAGAATAGCATTAGCAGAGTCAAGGAGGGGCAGATAGCCACAATTGCAGTGCTAGCTCCAGAAAACACCAATAACTTCTTCCAGCACATGCATGGAAGGAGGAAGATCATTGAAGGAGGAAATTGAGTCAAGTCTCTGGAAACAGAGGAAGGGAGCTGAATCTGTAAGAGAGTCAGTGGTGATAGATGCTGGGATGCTGAATGAATACTTTGCTATAGTGTTCACTAAAGAACCTCATGGGCAAAGGTGCTTATTAGGAGGACCTACAGCATGAAGTGACATCATGCCCACCCAGTAGCTGACTACCTGGTAAAAATTAGGCCACGTAAATCCTAAGGGGAGCTGGGATACACCCTGGGATTATAGTGCAGCTAAAATAATTGGTGGTACAACTTGCAGTAGCTAGTAGTAATCTTTCAGGGGCCTGTGCAGGGAGATGTGGTGCTGGACAGCAGGAAATAGCTCATGTGGTTATCATATTCAAGAAAGGGGCAAGGTTGGTCCCAAGGAAGTCTAGGCCAGTCAGCCTGACAGTAGTGCTCTGCAAGGTCCTGGAGGCAGTATAGCACAGTGGTTTAAGGCTCTGAGCTGCAACTCTGGAGACCTGGGTATGAATCCCACAGCCCACACTTGCATGCTTTGTGACCCTGAACATGTCACTTAACTTCTCTGTGCTCCCAGGTTGCACCTGTAAACAAGCGTTCAGCTTAGTGTACCTCACCTGGTTAAATAAATAATTGGAAGATCCTGGAATCAAATTTCTTTTGCAGTTGAAAATGTTACTGAATTATAACAAACCAAGCACAAAAAACAGTGTACATTAGAACCAGAAGTCAGACAGGAATCAGAAGAAAGCACAACATCTGTGCAGGAAGTATGACAGTTTATAAAAGTGAAGAGATACATACATCCCATAACATAAGTATCAACATACAGAAAAAGCCATGAAAGAGGATGAAGGCACAAATCTAACTACAAAAGCACTGCTAGAAGGCCAGACAAAATTTCTGTGTAAAAATAACCATAACAAGGAGGAACAAACATTTGGGAGAAGCACCATTATTAAGCTAAAGGGCTGATAAGAAATACAGCAAGCAGCAGGAGAGACAAAAAAAAAACAAACAACAACAAGCGAATGGACAGAAAGTGCCCCTAAAAAGGTTGGGGAAAAAAAATGTCATCCTGAATCATAGGCCACCAAGGAAAATCAAAAGAACTGATCCCTGAAACAGCCAAGATAGGGGCCCCGAACACAATCAAAGGTAGAGATGGGACCAAGCTCTATGTGGATAAGGTGCTCATTATGGGCCAAAGTGGCCAGTGAGGTTGTTCAGGCAGCAACTGAGGAGACTGCGGCAGACTGCCATCGCTGAAGTAACAGCCTTTTTGCATCAGTCACAGCTGCAGTGAGCTACTTAAACTGTATGAGAGGAATATGAGGGGTCTGTGATGGAAAGGCCAGTATAAAGATAGTAGAGGGAAAGGGGATGGACACCTTAAGAACAGCTTGACAGAGGGTATGAACCCCCTGTCAAAATAAATGGAGCTCCAGACAAGATCAAGAAATATGGAGCAAGGAGCCAGCCACACAGTGGCATCTCCAATACTCAAAGGACTGAGTAAGACAGAGCTCAAAAAGAACAAAAGCAGTACAATACCAGTAATGGAGGACTTTGTTTTAGAGCAGGTGACTCCTTGTGTCTCTGTGAGCTAGGTGAGCAACCGACCATGCTTGAGCCTAGTCCTCAGGGGAGATAGCCATACCCAGGTCCTGCTCCCACCGGCGTTTGGCTGGTTGCATCTGGTCAGGCACTGAATCCCTAATTGCTTTATAAATAAGACCGGTAGGCCTCTTCAGAGCATGAAGCCATGCATAAAGAGAAAAGTTGGGCTGGGAGGAAACATGAGCCAAGGAGGTGAGCAGCAGCTTCTGCAGGGTGGTACGAAGCTGCAAGTACTTCCAAAAATCCTGCTGGAGGATATCAGAGTGCCTGAGAAGGTTCTCAAAGGCCTGAAGCTGAGAAGAATTAGGAAGCAGAAGGTTCCACACCGACAGCAGCCTGCGAGCCTTCCAGCTATGCCATGAGATGTAATAACTTGCAATCTAGAGCCGAGTGTTAAGCCAAAGGGCCATCAGCTTCACAGGACAAATGTCAGTGTGGAGCTACTTACTTGGCACCCGCCAGGCAGAACAAGAGGTGGCCACAATAGCTGGGTAGGAGTGAAAACATTGGAGGAGAGCAAAGTAAAGTAGGGACTAAGGGGAGACATCAGAAAAAAGCATAGATTCCATTTGGAGCCAGAGTGGGGCTCAGTCGGCCTCATCAAAAACCAGTGCAATGTTTGCACTGCCAGAAAGGTGAGATGGTAGCCCTTAAACCAGGGAAGACCCCATCACTCGAGAGACTGGTGAGCTCACAGCTTAGAATGACTGCACTGGTGAGGGGGATGTCCCTCCCAGATAAAAGACCCAATCAATGCAGCTATAATGGAAAAACAGGAATCAGAAATTAAAAGAGGTAGATGGCCAAGGACATAAAGAATCTTGGCAGCAGTCACAATCTTAATGACCTCAATCTTTCCAACCAAGAAAAGATGCAAGGCCTTCCAGTGCTTGCAATCTGCTCGCAGAGTGTGAAGCAAAGGGTCAAGATTAGCCTTAGGAATATAGGCAATATCAGATATAATATGAATGCCCAAACATCAGAAGCCCACAGGAGGCCAAGATAAACCCATGGAGGTAAAAGTTTGAGAGGGGCAGTTCAAAGTAAAAGGAAGTACTTGTGTCTTCGATGGGTTAATATGGAGACCGGAGACTTCAGAAAAAGACTGCAGGGTACACACAAGATCGGGTACAGAAGTGCCAGGAGAGGAAAGTAATGCGAGAAGATCATATGCATAAAGTAGAATAGTAAACTCACTCCCATTAATTTAAATACCCATAATATCAGAGTGCGATCAAATCACAGTAGTGAAGGGCTCTATAGCCAGCAAAAACAGCAAAGGGGAAAGGGGAAGCCCTAGTGAGAACCCCATCACAAGGGAAAAGGGTCTGGCAGCAAACTGCTAGTGAACACTGGCAGTGGGGTGTCTATACAATGATCTAAGCCAAAATTGAAAATCCAAGTCACAACCTTGATGAGAGCGCACCTGAAAAAGAAAAGGCCACAAAACTGAATCAAACACCTTCTCATAATCAACTGAGATGGTGGAAGCTGAGAGAAGAGTAGCCTGGGCAAAGGCGATCACTGCAAGGAGGGAATGGACGTGATCTGAGCTAGATTTCCCTTTCACAAAACCAACTTGCGACAGGTGAACAAGCTGAGGAATCACCACCTTCAATCAAGATGCCAGGAGTTTAGCAAGGACTTTACAGTCAGCGTTAATGAGAGAAATAGGATGGTAATTAGCACATGATGGTAAGCCCTTATCTTTCTTGGAAAACACAGAGATAATGGCTCCTTGGAGAGAGGGAGGAAGTATGCCCATATTAAAGGCATGATGGAACATGTTTGCCACCAGTGGGATGGTCAGATCAGGAATAACTTGATAAAGGTTGACAGATAAAGCATCATCACCAGGAGTTTTGCAAGGGGAGAGGACTTTAACTGCATGAACCATCTCCTCAACTGTGATGGGTTTATCCAGGGCTCGGTGATCTTCAGAAGAAAGCCAGGGAAGGGGGACAGAGGAAAGGAAGGAAATATGAAAGGGGTCAGGGATTTGGGCATTATGGTAGAGGTTGTGATAGAATGCATGCATAATTGCATTAATAGCTTTAGAGGTATTGTTTAATTTTTTTTATTTATTTGTACATGGGTTAACCTTTAAGCTAAGTGCTCATTTGCTAAGGTTCCACACCAGTTATTAGGACAAACAGATTGGATACAGCCAGCAAAGAAGGGCATTTGTCAAAACAATCAAATAATTGATTGTAGGCAACTCATATGAGCATTTATTGTTTTTTTTTTTGTTTTTTTTTTCATAGAGCTATTTGTCCTCCTGGGAGCCCTGGCAGGTGGCTCCGGTCTCTCCTTGTAGACAGACTCACTCTCCAGATCTCATGCATCCCCGGATCGCTTAACCGGTCAGTCACACGTGGATTGCCCCCTGTGGTGGGGCCAGGAGGGAGGGCACTGGCACACCCTCCCCCCAGAGACCCAATCCAGATCCCCCGGGCCAACCCCGCAGACGCATGAGCCATCACGGAACCTGCCAAGTTCCATTTCCCACTTTTCTCCCATCCCCCTCCCACCGATATGATGATATTGGTACATGTCTCCCAACTTGTGCTACCCTCCAGCCACCACCAGAGGGCAGTCAGCGAGCAGGATGACAAGTATCCCTCCCCTCCGAGACAGGAAAGTAGTCCTCCAGACACTCGATCCTCTCTCACCCCTACTGATCCCAGGATGCCCAAGCTCATTCCTGAACCCAGGGTACCAGCATGGTGTGAGGTGTGGCGTCCAGCACCTCACCCCTCAGTGCCACTGGGCCAGTAACATATGAGCATTTGTCAGTGCAGCAATAACAATTATACAATGTAGTTATGTTAAAAATCAATTACAACAGGAGGAAAGGGATTTGCAATCTGAACTCTGGCATAAGGAAGAGACCCATTGGAATGGTATTATAACAAACAGATAGTAGAGGTACTACAAACGATGCCATCCATGTCTTTAAGGAACATGATACTGTATGCTTGGCTAAACCCTGAATGAGAAGACGGTGGGCAAGCAGCTTCCCAGCCTACTCCCCGCCTTCTCAATAGTGATGCCGGGTATGACCCAGGGCTAGCTTTGCATGCCAAGCTAGAAGAGTGTTGAGGAAATATTTTAGGCACATGGTGTTGGCTAAATTACCAGCCAAAACCTCAGAGTCATTCCAATTGTCCGCTTCCTTATGCCGGAGTTCAGATTGCAAGTTCCTTTCCTTCTGTTGCCGCTGACATCTATAATAAGCAACAAAAATGATTAAAGCCCCATAAAGAAATGCCTTTACGTCTCCCAAAGAACCCCAAAAGAGACATCCAGGGCTGTACTGGTGGCAAAAAATTTGACTTTTCTGCTGCAATATGTTGCTTAAAAGAGGGGTCAGCCAGAAGTAAGTGGTCAAGATGCCATGCAGCTGAATGGGAGCAAATGGGGTCTAGATGCAGAGACACAGATACCATGGCTTTGTTATACAGAATAATGTTGCCAGCAGAGGCCAGCAACAAAGTTGGCATTAACTGCAGGTAAAGCAGCCAGTAGTCAGTACAGCTATAAGACGGATGGGAAGAGGAGAAAAAGGAATAGTCCCTGGCCATAGGGTGTAGTAGATGCTAACTGTCCACAAGGGAATGCTCTTACAGAAGCATCTGGAAGGCCAGATAAGCAGAGCTGGGGGATGCTAAAACAGAAGGGATCCTATCTACCACCAGATCCAGGATCAAATTGAAGTCACCCCTCAACAGGATGGGAAGATGTTGCAGGTTAAAATCCACCAGCATCCGAGAAAACTCATGGACACTAGGGGCATATATGACAGCTAAGATAAACACCACAGAGGAGGTGTTAACCCGAGCCGAAACACGTCTACCTTGGGGGTCAGATCTGTCACCCACAACCTGCCAGAGGAGACATTTATGAAACAGAATAGAAACCCCTCTCTTACACCTGGAGAAAGAGGAGTGCAACTCAATACCCACCCACTGTCACCTAAGCTTCAAAGCCTCCTCCTGGGTAAGATGCATTTCCTTAAGGATGGCAACTGCTGCACTGTACTTCCTAAGCTGGATAAGAACTGCTTTCCACGTGGCTGGGTGATGGAAACCCCGAATATTCCAGGAGACAAACTTTAATTCAGTGGAAGCCATGAAGTACAATAAGGCTGGGCCAGCCTGCCAAGGCAGATAAATGTCATATCCCAACCACGCTGGTGCCACATAGAAAAGCCCTAGATCGAAATGGTGCTATGATACTCCAAATAACACAATAAAGCAATAATAAAACAACCAATGAGGAACAATGTAGAAATAACTCCCTCTCAACCAGTACGAGTGGTAGTAACAAACAATAACAATCCATACCCACCCCCAACTCCAAAATATGAAAAACAAGCTAACCTTTTCATGCCACAAAGCAAATACAACACAATCCTAGTGGCTAAAGGGATGACAGTTTGGGGTGATCAACATGCCAGAACACACCAGAACACTCCCCATCCCTCCATGAAAAAGAAAAACAACAAACCCCTATGGTGTACTACCAAGACAGCAAAACCAGTAGGGGAAATCCCAGGTATTTTGACCAACCCCAGTGAGTAGCCAGACCCACAGAGCAAGTGAAATAGTAACAAACAACTCACCCATCAGGAGATGAACACAGATGGAAGAAAGAAGAGAGTCAGAAGCATCCAGCAACAGCTGAAAGGTAAGGAAGGAATGTCATCAAGCACAGCAGGAACAGTGCTTCTTGGGAAACAGCAACAAAAATAAAGTTAATGAAAGGATCTCCAAAAATAAAACAACAACAAATAAGAGAACAATAAGAAAAACATTAACAGTAACAGTAAGAATAAAGCCAGTACCAATAATAGAACCCCTCCCCGGCTGAGTACAGACCCCATGGTAGAATCTAACAGCAGAAAGGGGCATGGAAGGCTTGACAGAGAAGCATGGGGACAGAAACAGCAAAAGGGAAAGGCAAAACAAGCATCTGAATGCTGGGGGTTGGGTACTGCCCCAGCAAGTCTATGCTGGGAAGCGGTAACCCAAAAAGAGACTCCCCAATAACCCAGCAGCAGCAAAAGGAGTAGGGCAGGGCATCCAGCTCACCAACCATAAAAGAAGGCCAACAGACAGTGGAGAATGCAACAACAGACAATCTGAAAGTGGAAATCCACCACAGCAGGAAACAGAAGGAAGTCTAGCTTTCTCATAAAAGGAGCAGTGAGGTAAGTGTGTTGTTCTGTATCAATAATTTTGTTTGTATTGAATGGCCTTATCTGATGGTGAGGGGCTGGGCTGCATCCAGTGACTCCAGTGATCTCTCTTCCCCTCAGCTTGCCTCTTGCTGCCAGCCTCCCATCCCCCCATTGTGAGCGATCATGGAACACATGAAGTGAAGTCCACATGCATCTAATGGTGGATGGTAATTCTTCAGCATTAAAGCCTGTGCTGCATTCAGATGAGGCATTAGGTCATTGTTTTTTGGCTTTGGTGTCTGGGATGACTTCTGAGTGGGTGTTGAGGGTGGGATGAGCCTAGCTCTGGCATTGCTCCTGCCCTTGCCATGTGACTGGGTTTTCTACGTGCCACAGGACGAGCGTAGCATTAGGTCATCATCTGTTACAGCTGGCTGTGCACCTCTGCAGGTTGGCTTTCATGTGTGGGTTGTGCCGGAGTGCTTGATGGTGTTGTGGTTCCAATCTATTACTGATGGAGATTTGGAGGTTGGCTGCCATGTACTGGGTATGAATGGGAAACATCATTCTACTGTAGAGCAGTGACAGTTATGGTCATGCCATTGTTCGAGTTCTCACACAAGTTGCAGAACCCTTGGTGTATGTCAAGTTTGTGATCTGCGATGTCACTGTATATGCCCTGAATTCCATGCAGCTGTTCCTGCTGAGCCCTATCCTCCCTGCTCCAACTGCCTCAGTTCAGGGCATATGCAGATAAAGCATTCATGACCTGGTATACATCCTGTATCAATGTTCAGCCTTGATGGACCCTCCAGTGGGTCCTGTATATCAGTTCCATTCTCTGGAATGGATGGTCTGTGTAAGTGTCTGCTGTGTGACATACACATGCACATTCAGGCTGTTGTTTTTGTATGCCCTTCTCACTGTCTTGTATGTCAGACTGTGTGGTGCACTGTTCGGGGGGGGGCACAATCTGCTGTTCAAGTTGCAAAGTAACAAGTGGAATGCCTGCTGCAGTGATAGCTGACTGTACTCAAGAGATGTTGTATATAGTTGGGAGTTTGAAGGGTGGCCAGAGTGGGATTTTTTGCTTTAATTTTGACAATTTTTTTTTAAGAAAATAAAAAATAGCTAAGTATTTTGATAGTGATGTTGATTAGTTGTAACAAGTCAAAGAAGGCTTTAAAAGCAGCCAAATAGTGACAAAATTGCCTTCATATACACCAGAATGCATATAAAACCTGTTAGTTTCTGGGGGCCTAGGTGGCCCTCAGACCCCCAGCCTTTGGGGGGTTGAGTAAATTGTACTTCATGAAGACCCCACACTTCTAAGCTTAGCACTACACCATTGTAATTCTCTCAAAAGGCACATCTTTCAAGGGTAGGGGCTCCAGGGCACCTTGTTTTATTAGTCATTGGGGCTACTTTCTGACACTCAGCACACAAACTGCAATAGGTAGCAACATCTTCATGAATTCCAGGCCAGTAAAATCTGTACAGTAATCTGGCAAAGGTGCGGTCCCTCCCAAAGTGACCATCCCTTAGACTATCATGTGCTATCTGTAACAACTCAGATCAATACTTTAGTGGCATAACCAATTGTTCTATCTTTTCCTGTGTCTGAGTTTAAACCCAAACTCTGTACAGTAACCCATTACATTTTTTAAACATTGGTTCCTTCTGTTTTGGTTTCACCCCCATCGGCTTAAATAACCTTGGAGAGAAACACCATTAACTTGTTCTGAAACAAAATCATGATCAATTATCAGTTTAGTTTCAGCATTTTCATATATTAACCCCTTCTGTCCATCAGTCTTTTATTGCCATTGTTTCTTCAGGTGTCTTTGTTCTTTCCTGGACTTCCAGATTTTGGAGCTATGCTCAAACATGTCCAAATCAAAATTACCAGAAGGAAAAGAGTCCCCACCATCTGAAATTTTCTTGGCCTGAGCTCTTGTCATCACAACTGCTAAAACTATAGGTTTTGCTCCCTGTGTGATTAGCTCAGCAAATCTTGGAAAGTCACTTCCAGTAATCACAGGTACAGGTAACTTAGGTACTACCCCATTTTCAATTGGTGTGGCACCTCGTTAATATTCAGAATCACTTGGGTGGTGAGACAGTATTGAGTGTCCCCGTGAATGCAGATGACACCAGTGCTTGGTCCTTTGTCACAGTTCTTTTTTAGAACTTCAACATGCACAAGAGTTTATCTGATTCCTGAATCTACAAGTCCCTTCACAGTCTTATCTCCCACCTTGACATCTGTTATGTACTTGTTCCAGTTTGCTAAGGACAAATCTGCTCCAATGTTATCCTCCTTACTACTGCAGTTTCTTGCAATATGGCCTGGCTTATTCTAGTTATAGCAAGTAAAGTCTTTGGGTGCAGATTTGTTACCCCCACCCGAGTTTCTATCTGATCTGGAGTTATATCAGGAAAAAGAGGGTCCTACCAGTGCTTGACCGTTACCTCTCTGCTGTGGCATCTGTCTGGCCATTTGGTATACCCAGCCAAAGAAATGGCCTTTCCCCCACTCTGGCCAATGTTCTTTTACCAAAGCTACACATCTGTAGCAGGATGTTGATGAACTGCTCCATTACAAGTGTGTCAGTGATCTGTGGGAGTGTTTTGTCCTCTGGTTGGAGCCATTTAATAAGGAGTTCTCTGAACTGCATGAAGGCTTCTTGAGGATTGTCGAGTGAGTGATACTTCAGGGACTGGAATCTTTGCCTATAGCTCTTTCCTGAGATGTCATATCTCCTCAGGATTTCTCTGTTTCACATGGCCATAGTTTTCTGATTTTGCAGTGTCCATACTGTTCTAGGCAAGTTGGGCTTTACCTGCTAGGTAAGGTACCAACCTTTTTTTTGGTATATAAATGTTTTATTGAAAGATATTGTACAGCAACAGAAGAACAAGCACAATCAATATACACCAAAGTGTTGTACAACACCAAAATAGCAGAAACAACCAACCCATAAAGAATATAGCCATTGCCCCCTTATAATATCACCACCTGTAACTGAACAATCCCATGGATACTGGTGAAAGACCCCCACCCTCCTACCTACCGTCAGGACAATCCTAGTCCTAGTAACATCAAGAGTCAGAAACAGACCCAATCAAATCCCCATATGCATGACCCAAAAAAGACACCCACCTATCCCATGCTTTATGAGATTTAGAAATAACATTGCACCTATGGTACATAATGTGATAAAAAGCAGCTGTTTTCATCAAACCTGTTTCCACCTCTCTAGCGGTGGCTGGAGTTGAGACCACTAGTGCAGGAGAAGCAAATGCTTGGCTTCCAAAGTTGAGAGAAACAAAAAATTAACATATATTCTAATGGGATAGTTCAAGGAGCCTGGATAACCCACAATCCAAAAAAATGGGGATCTAACAATGGGGACACCTAAAGCTGCTTCCAGACTATCCAATATGGCAGCCCACCAGGACTGAAGGGGTGCAAACTCCCATAAAATGTGGAAGATGGATCCAGATGCAGAGTGACAGCGGCAACAGAAATCTGATCCGATGAGTCCCAAATGAACCAGCTGAACCGGGGTACAATGCCACCTCACCAGAATTTTCTTTTGGATCAGCTGAAGTTTAGGATGTGGAGAGGCAGAGTGGGCAGCCATCCAGCACCTATGCCACCTATTCTGATTCCGGTCAATGTTCAAATCATGTGTGCGATTCAGTCTCTGGGAATCCCAGTTTGGAGCGTAATGCTTTTGCAATTCACTATACAGGGAGCTAATATGACCCATAGGTAATTTATACCACTTCTCTAACTGCAAAATGAAGTCAGCAGCCCTAACCGCACATCCCTTTAAGACCACCACTGATAGGGCATGCATAAGCTGAAGGTAGTGCCAAAAGTCTCTCTATGGGAGGAGATATGCAACCTGAAAACCTTGAAAGAACATCAGAGCATCCCACTTATCGACCAATAAATCATCCAGTCTATACATGCCACTATCTAGCCAAGATCTCCACCGAACAGGGGCATCTCCCACTTGTATGTCATGTTACCACAAACCGGCTCCCATCTCCCAAAGTACATAGCATACCATCCCAGTATTTAAAAAAAAATTGCCCCAGGCCCATTGGGAAAATAACATTGGGGCAGATAAGTCCAGCCTGCGGGGGTTCCCAGGTTTAAAAAGCATCACTAATGAAGCATTCCCAAACCACTCTTGTTCAATGTCCACCCACAACAGGGTAGGCACAGAAGAGTGCCAAATCCAATGCAACATTTGTTTGACCCCTTGGCAGAGATAGTATGCCCAAAGCCAGGGCAAATTCCACCACCACCCACCACCCTGGTACCCTTAAACTATTCCTTCTAAAACACAGAGTAGCACCCTCCCAAATGAAATCCACCATCAGCCATTCTAACTGAGTCCAGTAACACTTGAGGTGTAATCAAATGCAGATTACACAACCTATAAAACAAATGACAGAAAACCATCATTTTTAAAGTAGCATTTTTTCCTGGAAGAGACAAGTTTTTTTTTTTTTCATCTTTGGAGGTCAACTTTCACGTCCTCCAGCACCCCCTTTAAATTATTTGAAATCATCACTTCCACCTGGGTAGACATAAACATCCCCAAATATTTCACTCCATTTGGGAACCATTTCAAGGTATCAGACCCCAACTGGGCCCAAGAGCTATCTGCTTTGTATAATGGCAAAAGCTCAGTTTTTTTCCAGTTCATACACAACCCCGATATTGCGCTAAAAGAGTCAATAACCTCCCATGCCATTGGCAGGGATGCATCTACTCTTGAGAGCAACAAAAGGAGATCATCTGCATAAAGAAGGGTAGAGAAAGATTTCCTCCCCACCTGAATCCCATAGATGCCAGGGTTTTGTGATAAAGCTAAATGCAACTGCTCAATAGCTAAGAGAAATAGTAGTGGGCTTAGAGGGCACCCCTGACATGTGTCATAAAACAAAGAAAGGGGAGCTGACAACACCCCATTCACCCTGGACCCGAACCGAAGGGGCTGAGTACAAACAAGTAATCCATTGACGAAAGTTAGGGCCTAATCCAAATTTCATCAACACATAATGTAAATAACACCACTCGATGGGTCAAATGCCTTTTCAGCATCCAACCCTAGCATGGCCGCCGACTCCAGGCCCAGGGTCACCACCTGCATTAAATCTATGACCGCCCACAAATTGTCACTACTATGCCGTCCCCGCATAAAACCAGACTGTGCATTGATAACCAGGCATCCCATCACAGTCTCCAAACACATAGCTAAAATATTTTCCAAGATCTTACAGTCGACACTCAAAAGAGAAATGGGATGATAATTGACACACTTAGTGGGATCCCTCCCGGGTTTCGGCAGAACACTGACAACTGTGTCTTTCATAGAATCAAGTAAGGAACCCACTTCCCCTATTACCTTGAACAAACCCAGCAACTTGGGGCCAGCTGTGCTTCAAAAGCCTGATAGAAATCCACACTAAGCCCATCTGGGCCTGGTGCTTTACCTAGAGCTAGGGACTTAATAGCCCTCTGGACCTCCTATAGAGAGATGTCCTCCTCCAAAGATGATGCTACATCTGCCATCAACTGAGGCACTGAACAGCGAGCAAAAAAGGACTCATAATCTAATTATGAGTGGTTTGCAGATGACTGCTACAACCAGGAATAAAAATCCCAAAACTTTTCAGCCATCGCTTCCGCCACCGAGACAGTTCCCCCCCCCACCCCGTCCTGTAAATAGGAAACTTGAGCCTTCATCACCCTCTTTTTCAGCCTATAGGCTAACAGCCTACTGGTCTTATCCCCTGATTCTCAATTAGCTTGCCTAGTGAAAAACAAAGCCATTTGAGCCTTCTGCTGAAAGATCGCATTCAGTTGATCTTTGTAACTAAGCAAAGCCTGGACCTT
This sequence comes from Neoceratodus forsteri, assembly GCA_016271365.2. Lineage (NCBI taxonomy): Eukaryota > Metazoa > Chordata > Ceratodontiformes > Ceratodontidae > Neoceratodus > Neoceratodus forsteri. The sequence goes on from CM028132.1 coordinate 1,324,208,898, forward strand.
CTCCTCCGAAACAACTGGAGACAGATAGATCTCCTGTTCAAGATGTCTAATTCTCCCCATCAAGGTCTCCACCATCTCCTTTTGCTGCTTATTAATGTGCAAGGCATAAGAAATAATTCTGCCCTGTAGGAAGGCTTTAAACACATCCCACACCACAAAAGAAGAAACCTCCAGGGAAGAATTAATCAAAAAATAAAAGTTTATCTCCCTTGCCAGCCACTTACAAAAATCCCTCAGGTGCAACAGATCAGGGTTAAAACACCAACATGGAGACTTTGTCAGCATCTGACAAGACTCCCAAATAAGAGAAATGGGGCATGATCCAATAAAAGAATCAGTCTATGACTGATCTCCAGGACATTGGACAATATAGCTGAACTGCACAGAAAAAAGTTTAGCCGGCTAAATGACCAGAACCTAGGAGACCTAAAAGTGAAATCCTTGAAAGTAGGATGGAGAACTCTCCAACAATCTACCAGCTGAAATTCATCACAGAAACAAACAAGGATAGCCCAAAACTGCTGATGTGAGGGGGATCCCTTTTTCCACAGGGGACCTGTCCACCACTGGATCAGGAGCAAAATTAAAATCTCCCCTAAGTATGAGCACCATATGTGGCAAATACCAACCAATTTGCACTGAATCAACTGGGATAAAAATTCTGGGGAGTCTGCATTTGGATCACAAACATTGAACAATAAAAAGGGGTTAGTTCCACCCTGCCCACCAGCAATACCTATCTGCCCACCTTATCTGATGCCCAATCATGCACAGTTAGGGGGCACCCATGTTTGATCAAAATAGAGACCCCTCTTTTCTTGGATGAAAAAGAGCTGGAATATGAGCTACCTGCCCAACCCCTCCCGAGCATAGTTGCCTCCTTTTTTAAAAGGTGGGTCTCCTGTAAAAGTGCAATATCACAATTACATGATTTTAGGTAGGTGAGCACCTTCTTTTGCTTAATGGGGATATTTAAACCCTGAACATTCCAAGGTATAAATGACAGCTGCACCATATGACAACCAATTGAAAATGACAAACTAAGTAAAGGAAGAAATATACACACCCACCAAATGTAGGTAGCCCAACCCCAAAGCCAGCATCCAGAAAACCCCCACATTAGTACCCCTGCATGATATAAACAGTAGAGATAGAAAGAACCAAAAAACAATAACAAGAACAGTTCCTCCAAAACAGGAATAATCAGCCGACATGCAACACACCCGGTTGTCAATACTAACCAACTCCCAGACCTTACCCAGCTCCCCTTCCTGCCACCTTCCATACAAATGCAGAAGCCAGAGGCAAAAAAAAACCCACCTCCCCCATATATCCACCCCCCAATAAACCAAGCAGAAGTGGTAGGAAAAGGGGCTAGTGATCCCCTACCGCCAATGCCCAACCCCCAGCTAGCGAAGAGGTGTGACTGCAGCCCAACAGGTATAGAATGAGCAGACCAGCACTGCTCCCATTACCCCTGCACCAGTCTACCCAAACCAGCTGGAGTGACAGCTGACAATCCTGCTCCCCATTAAAACCCTAGAGACACATCAGTCACCCTGGGGCAGGTATTGAATAATGCCCAGCAAAAGATGCCCCCTTTCCTGGATTACACCTCAACCCCCCCATAGCATAACAGCTAGCTCCCAAGACACCACAATGGCAGTAAGAACCAGGTAACCCCCCCCGAAGTCAGACATACAATGGTGTCCTAAACCATACATCAAGATTAATGAACCAGGTGGCCTGGTGGTGCTGAGGGTTGAGGTGCTGGACACCACACCTCAGGTCACACTGGCAACCTGGGTTTGAGAATGAGCCCTGGCCATCGGGGGCTGGCAGGGGAGAGAGAGGATTGAGCATCCAGAGGACTGCTCTCTTCTCTCTGAGGAAGGATCCTGGGTTGCTAGACATCTTGGTGATGCTTGGTGGAGATCAGCGGTAGTGCAGGTATGGCAACCAGAAGAAGGGGTGGGAGTGCAGCAGACATCAGCAGGGAAGCTGTGCATGGATGTTATTGCATGTTGCACTCCCAAGGAAGACCAGAAAAAGTAGAAAAATCCTCCATCTCACTTGTGGAGATGGAGAGGATGCCAAGGATGCAGCCCACATCCTGACTGCTAGGCCGACCTGACACACACCAGGTAGGATCTCCCTAATTTCAGAAAGGCCATCATGGGAGGATGGGCCCACCCCTGGGGAGTGATCCAGGGGTTAGATCTGCCTGGGTTGTCGGGGGAGTCTCTCCACTAATGAGGGTTCAGGCAAGGGAGTAAAGGTTGGGTTCAAGTGCATATCCCGGAAGGATGGCCAGACGGGAAGGAGTATAAATAGAGTGAAAAAAAAAGAAGAATGAACCATGTCTCAGTTGTATCCTACCCTGAAGAAAAGGTCCTTCAGGAACAGACATGCAAAAGGAATTAAAGGTTAACCCCGGAAATGAGTGGTGAGCAAGCAAATTATAGCTCTCCTGCAGACCATGTTATAAAGCTATCAGACAGGAGCAGTCTACAGAACTCCCACTGCTCCACACATTGATGGACCCTGAGACACTATGACAGTGGGTGTCGTCACAGCCTGCATTAAAACAGGATCAGAAGAAGTCACCACAGCTTGTGGCAATGAATTCACACATGTCGCCACTTCTTGCATCACCTGCACCAACTCCTCTTCACAGATGTTGGCCCACTCCATCCCTGAACTCTCCACAGTGTGGTCAGGAGAGAGTCAGGGGTGTTTAGAGACCGGAGTGGGAGATCAATCATTAACTGGAGAAGGAGAATTGGAGCAGGACCCACATGGCGTCCCCGGCCCACCAGGAGCAGAAATCCGACCAGCGATGTTAAGTCTAGAGGGGTGAGAGCTCTTCTTATGTTCTCTCATGCACTTAGGAAGTGACCAGCTGCCAGGAGGTCCCCGGCAAAGTCCAACTTGTGCACTATCAATAGTTGGCTTACAGTCCCATTCTTCCTGGTTTGAAGTAGGAGCCGCATTATTCAAACTGGGTTGGTTCCCCAAAGATCGAAGAAAGTTCTCTATTGCACCAGGGGTCTCAAAATGATGCCAAATACCTTGCCATAGAACTGTCAGGACTGCAGAATATTTCAAGGCAAACTTAGTGTGCCGCTCAGCCGGCTGCCTCTTAATTGGAGTGAAAACTTTGTGTCGGTCAACAAGATCCTTTGAAAAGTCCTGGAAATGTGGACTAGGTGGCCATTCCATTTATGTGGCCCACGTTCCTGGCCAGGTGGAGGATCTGCTCCTTGATAGTGAAATGGAGAAAGCAGATCAAGATTGGGCAGGGAAGGGAACCTCTCTGGGGCTGGAGACCCAGGGAATGGTGCTCCTGTTCAGTTTTAAGCAGGTGGCCCCAGTCATAGGCCAGTAGTCTAGAGGAAAAACAGTTGAAGAAAGTCAAACATACAGTCCCCTTCTGCACCCTCGGGGAGACCTGCAGTTCTAATATTATTCCAATGACCTCGATTTTCAAAATCGTCGACCTTCAAAATAAGCGCCTATACCTGCTGCTCTTGCTGCATAATTCTGTCCTCCTGCTGGACATTTATGGAGTCCACCTGCATACAATAAAGCTCCATCCCAGCAATGCGCTGTTCAGCCTCCTCCACAAGACACTCCAAGGTACTCACAGCAGCCTTTATAGTAGGACTATCCTGGACCAGAGATTGAAGCATAGACATAATATCTGCCAGAATGTCATTGCAAACTGTGGTTAGATTATCAATTGCTGCCATCATTGAACTCAACCCCAGGCCCTCCACCTCCATGATGCACTGTAGTAAAACCTCTAGCAAATGGACCAGTCCAGAAAAACAAAGCACTCTGTTTTAACACCCAGGGATTCCAATGGAAAATCGCACCCTTCCCTCTCAGATAAAGTACTTCCACAGGAGTAATTATGAAGAAATGTAGCAGGAGCTGATGAAGCCACTCAGTTTAAGCTGCCATCTTAGCTACCTCCCCACCAGAAGTGGTAAAGTACCAGCCTGATTGCCCATTGCTGCTTTGGCCAGTGGCAGGCTGTGGCAACCCTATCAAAAGTTGCCATGTATGCTTCAATATCATCTGAGAGACGCAATGTTGTAAGTTTAATGTCTTTTAAGTTGTTTGTGTCTTATTGCTCTGCTGGACCTGTTCCAGATCCTCCAGCTTTGATAACCTGCAATGCATCCAGCCATCGCTGCTTTTGTCACTGCATCTCTTCTCTTCTCTTCTCTTCTCTTCTCTTCTCTTCTCTTCTCTTCTCTGCTTCTTGAGTTGATGCATCTCTTATTTTCTCTTTGCTTCTAAATGTCTAATCTCTTTTTCTTTCTGCTCCTCTGTCTTTTTTTGTTGTATAGCCTACCATTTGAAAAATGCAGTCAGGCTTTCAGGTTCTATCACTGCCTGTTCTTTTTCCATCACTAGTGCTGACTGTATAGTCTCAGCTTGAACTTCTGTCTCTGCTAGTTTGGCTGCCATTCTTTAGGTAAGCACTCCTTGGCTTGCTGCTGCAAACTCCATACCTTCTTTGCTTCCCTGGCACCAGGTCTAGTACTCACACACTAAACTCCTGACTTAGAGTATGCATGGTGTAAATCCCACAGCTAACACTATCTTCCCTCAAGGCACAGGTCAGGAAGCATAGGAAAACTAGGAACAATTTTTAAAATTCATAAATAGCATTTTATTAATGTCAATAACAGTAAATGTAAAAAAAATGTTTGACATAACTATTTACAATGGCAGTACAAATAGAGGAAACAAAGTCCTTCATCTGAGGGTATTTTTAATTCCAAGTTTTTAGTCTCTCCCCAGCAAAAGATTGCTGCTCTTTTTATAATAAGTATTTGCCTGGTAATTAACTTCTGCAACCTCAGCTCATTAACAGACATCCCATTTCTTATAGAATCTATAAGAACGTTGTTACTTGCCTTGCAGGTGCAACAAAATAGAACATGGTGTCCCAGAACTGACCTCCTGTTGACAATTTTGCAAACAAGCCTGAGGAGCTCAGACTGCATTTCAAGGTTAACCCCCTAGTTTCAAATAGCTTTTTGCAATCATTCCAACAGTATAGCTATATGCAGTTGCAAACAAAGGTATCCCAGTATCACTTACAGTCTCACATAAAGATTCACATATATATTTAGAACTGCAAATATGCAAGGGGGAGGAAAAGACAGAAACAACAAGTGAAGGCAGAGAGATAGCAAAAGGTGGAGAATCACAAGACTCTCAGAGTGATCATTTCCTAGATCTCATGAGAACATTTGGTTGTGCAACCAGAGAGACAGGAGACAGACAAGGAGAGGATGGAACAGATCCTTGCATTTAACTCTTTCTGCATAACAAATGGAACAGGGACTTATTCAACCCTGTCACATAGACCACACTGACACTTGCTGTATTGGAGGTGGAAAAGGAATTGGGATCATAACAGACAAGGGACTAAAAATGATATGGAGACTACTGTATAAAGACAGCTAGAAAAATCCTTGGGTGTATATCTTTTTGGGGGGAGCTGGGGTGAAGAGCAGAGCAGATTAAATAATTCTACCACTTTTCAAGAGCCTGCTCAGGGCCCACTTGGAGTACTAACTCTTCAGTTTTGTCCTATCCAATAATAAAAGCGCACTAAGGCGGTCAAGAGGGTGCAATGCAGGGACAGCAAAATGATCAAGTCTGTGATGAACAAAAGCTATGAGGAGAAGCTACATGCCCTTAACAAGCTCACTCAAGAGAAATTGAGACTGAGGGCAGGAATGTAATCTTAATCTTCCATATACCCAAGGATATTAAGGAGATCAAGCAGATGAAGGTGTTTGATCTGGTGCATTCCATCAAGATGCACGGACATGCCTTGAAGCTCAGCAATGACAAGTGTGAGGGTAATGTACTGTACAAGTCATGTTTTTTTGCCCAGAGTATGGTGAACCTGGATAGTCCATGGGCAAAGTCAGTGAATATGAAGACAGTAGGCCTTCAAGGCAAAATTGGATGCATTTCTGCTCACCCAGGGAATCACAGGGTACCCAGCGTAGTAGAGAGGGTGGGAAATCCCTATAAATGTATACATGCTTGCAGAGAATAGTTTTTATTGACTGCCCATGAAGCATGGAGGGGATGGCATGGTGGACCTAGAGTCCTCTCTGACTGTACATTACTATGTTACTGCTATGTTACTACTACTCAAAAGTGCAGCCACTGCCTAAACTGACTGCACATGTACAAAAATGGAAGAATTCCAACAAGTCACCGGGTATAATCTCTTTATACATTTCAGCACTCTAAAGCATATATAATTTCAGTATAACATATGAACTAATGCTGTGTTAAAAAACTATGCACTCCAAGAAATATATACCCCCATCCCTTTGTCAGAAAATTCATTCAACACATTAAAGAAACACATTTTAAAATACAATGCAGCAACACTTCAATTATACAACTATATTTTACCCACAGTTTGAGAGGAAAAACAGCTGAGGTAAATCCTTGTAAAAGTTTCTCTCTTTCTGTCTGGCTCTCCCTCTCTTCTTATTTCAGCAGTTGTGCTGAATTAAACTACGGTGAAGGATGACATGTCAGAATCCAGTTAGTGCAAAGGTTGGCATAACTACAAAAGCCTCTATGAGCTGCGTTTAATGAATAGGAGTTTATAACTATTAATTGGTGACTACAGAAATACAAACCATAATAACTAGTACATACGTACTGACTCAATAATCAATTAGTGTTTTCCCCTTTCCAGAAATATTCATTTTTTTATTTAAAAAATGTCACTGGGAGAACCAGATTGAGAAACATCTCATTTTTAATGGTGTCCTGTGAAGGAGCAGCCAGTTACCCAGTACATATTTTAGAGCCAATACACAAATACTGTGCAAGAATACTTCTTACAGTTCTCTTAAATATGAACATAAAGAATTTAAATATTTAAATGTGCAAAAACAAATTCATCTTGAAACTGTAAGGAATAGTTGCATTTTTAATGTTAAGCAGGAAAATATTCCACTTTTAGGATACATGGTACAGAATAATACAATTCACATGATTGAATTTCATCCAAGGAGACATGGCATTGAACCTATATTTGGATCTAACTAGATCATATGAGGAATGTGTATGTATGTATATACAGCTTATGCATCCAGGGCCAGATATTCAAAGCTTTGCGCAGTATGCAAACCGTTTCCACGGGTTTAGCATGGGATTAGAGCAGGTCTGCCATATTCAAAAGACCAAATAGCATGCACAAACTGCATTAGTACTGGGCAGACCATAATTATATGCAGGGGGCACAGTGAACATGAACACAGGTGCTATGAGATATTCAGTGACTAGCGCCTCACTAAGGTGTTTAGCGTGACTTAGCGTGACTCTTAGCATGGTAGAAATTACCACCCAGGAAAAGCTGGTCTTAACCCTGGGCAAACAGCTTTGCAAGACATTGTTGCTTTTCACGGCTTTTGAGTGGCTTGCATGACCTTAACATATGATTATGACACTTAGAAAATGCCAGACATGCAGGACACATGCTGCTAACAGATGGCACCACCATGATGCCAACAGCTGCCATAAGTTCCAGCAAAGCACAGGCAGTAAGGGGTGATCTGACCCACAGGGGACATCATGGTAGTGTGGCCTTACAGCACACACCTGCAGACCATACATCTGAGGTGACCAACAGATGCCAGTACACACACATGCAGCACTGTGGGCATGGTGGCCACAGAGGGGAGGGTGTACGGGTGGCCAGACCTCACCACAGCCCAGGTGTGGCCACAAGGCTGAGACACATCATGCGGTGCACATGGGCCAGTAGTGGGAATACCCCCCACCTGTGTGTCTGTTGGATCTTACATGCCTCCCAGCCACATACCACAGAACTGTACAGATGCCACAGCACACACAGCTGGCCATGTATATGTCATTGTGAGCATCCCATGCCACAGGTGCAGCATCTGTGGAGCACACAACAGCAAAACAATACTGTCCACTGTCAGTAATCACCTGCAAGCTTGGCCTGTCACTGTGTACAGTGCAGTGGTCATCACCAAGGCCACTGATTTACGGTGATTAAAACAATGGCATTCCGTTTTCAAGTCTTCAGATTCTGGAATTGCACCGGTGATTGTTACTCTAATTTCCAGGATTCTGCTATCGTTCTTTTAGTAGACGCATAAATAATCAGAATAAAAGGCTTAATATATATAGCATTAAATAAAGCAAACAGAGAATAATACAGGAAGGAATTATAAGAAAAATGCAAGTTTTTGTAGATTTACTGATCTGATATAAAATGCCAGATTCCATGAAATCTTTGTGTTTACCGGTGTTCAGGCAGCTCTGATTCCAAAATTTTACCAGGTTTTCCAGTAAAAACCGAAAATCAGTGGCCTTGGTCATCACTGACCTACACACCATAGGCACTGCGGTGTTTCTCACACTATCAGCCCCCTTGCTACTGTAGTGTTTGCTGTGCACTGTAGCATGGCCTACAGTGTGACAGTTGCATGCAGCTCCACCACTGCCTTTGCCTATGTTGTGTTCTCCCCTGGGCACACGATGCTATGCTGTACTGCATACATGTCGCCTGCAGCAACCATCATGCACTGTCAGACTGACCTTCAGGTGGAGCTGTGGCCAGACCTGGCCAGCTCCTGCACTTCCAGACTGACCTAGAGGTGGAGCTGTGGGACCCTGCAGTAATGCTGGGCAAACTGCATGCAAATCTGGATATAATGAGATGTTAATCTGGCTGTTTGCCAAAAGACTACCTAAGTAGGCTCATTTGCATGTCGCTTTTGAATATGGCAAATCTTAGCAATGGGCAAACAGCTTAACTCTGCTCTAAAGCCATGCTAATGTGTTAGCATGGTGCTAATGGTTCAGGGAATATTATACAGTTTTGATTGCTGTTCTTTCACATCCGCTACTGACTGCAGTGGTACTGGGTCGATGCATTTGCTGTCATACACATTGGCCACATAGTTCATCTCTCCCTACCTTCACATCTTTGTCCACTGTGTTGTTGTTGTGGTTTGCACTTCCTGGTTGCTATATTCAGTGCTGTCTTATTCCAGGGCTACATTTTCCCTATATTCCCAGCCCAGGTTGCACAGCCTCATTCCCATGCTATATTCAGAAGCTGTTTGCCCCGGGCTACTTCTTTTGAATATAGCTTGCTTTTTGCTCTGGGCTATGTTTGCCCACCAGGCAGTGTTAACTTAGCCCAGGGTCAAAGTTTTGAATATCTGGCACCTAATGTCTAGGGTTTTGGCCATTCAGACATTTGTAAATAATGAAGAATAAGCGCAAGCTCCTTCTGTCTGAAAGGGAAATTGTATCCAGTTTACTGTACAAAACAGGGTGATAGTTATTCCAGTCTACTGTAGACACAACTACAAATTGGCAAATTTTGTTATAAAGTGTATCCAGAAGTTTCAGTCTGGGACAATATGTCACCATTGTCTAACAACATGGAGGGTAATATATGGTTGGCTACCAGTTTATGAACATGGGTTGCAACACTCAAAGTGCTGTGTCTGCTGGGGTTACCTGATGCTTCTATGATGGTGATTCGGGTTCAGTAGTGAGCCTGGGGTTACTGGGATTGTGCAGTCAGTCCAGAAAATGCTCCCAAGGGGTGTGCAAGCTAGTCAAGGAGAGTTCTGGATGGGTTCTGGCACAGCAGCACCCCACCCATCCCCATGGTGAGCTGGGAGTTAACTCCCTCATGGGGGAAAGGTGCCAACAGCCTAGTGCATGTCACCATCAATGAGGCTAGAAGAGGCACAGCTCACCATGAGGGGGTGGTGGGAGGGATCAAAGGGAAGAGAGGGAAATAAAAACCTATGTGATGTGACTGCCATTAATGAAGGTCACCCCAGTCCTTAGGCCCCACTCTACAAGGATCTTGACCAGACATGATAGTAGAGAGAGCGGCAGTCGGGATTGGGGACTGGTGGCTGTGTCAAAGACAGGAGCATGGTGGTGATCCCAAACAGTTCTAGGAAGTAAGAAGTGTTGAGTCTGGCTCAGTAGCTTGGTGGAAGTGTGAACACTTTCTATGCTTGCAGCCTGCATTAGGAAATGAGTATGGATTGTCATGGGGTGGCCAGGGGAGGAATGGTTGAGCATCCCAGGACTGCTCTCCTTCCTCAGGGAGAGGGGGACAACCCTCCCACTGTGGGATTGCCTTCTGGTGGTGTCCAGGCAACAGCACAGATGAGAGCACATACAAGGGAAGGGACCATCACTTCACGTCTGGCATGTATGTTTGCCACAGCACTATACCATCAGAATAGATGCCCTGGAAATCACAGTATATATCAGAGAAGATGGGAATATTAAAACTGCAATGTACCCAAAAGAGCTGATTAACATAATTATCTATACAACATCCTCTTCCATCCTAGCCAAATAAAAAATTTACAATTTATACCCTGACAATCCCATATCACTGGATATGGTTGGAAAAAGAGAAAAGAGACCAAGACCTCGCTGCTCACTTTAATTCCTTTATTTATTGAATTCACTCACTCAGACAAATGGACAGGGAGATAGAATCTACAGTAAAAATACCATGGGACAAGCATCTGTAACACATGGAAAGAAATACTCCTGACTGTGTGCCCCTGGTTGTGACCATTTGTGTAACCCCAGGGCATCACCATTCCAAAACATTATACAGGAATTACAACCCATACTCAATAAAGAAAACAAACTGAAAAACATATTCCCTGAACCACCAGTTATAGCCTATAGGCTCAGAATCATGGACTCTCACTTGTTTTTAGTAAAATTAATGCCCAAACAAAATAAAAAAAAACTAAAATCACTTTTTTAAAACCATTTGTTTTTTTATGTTTCAGGTCAATGTAAATGTTTGATTTTGATAATTATGCTGTTTCTTCTCTTAGATCTAAAATTGTTCTTTTTTTTCAGTGTGCATTAAGTTTACCCCTTTTGATCTATTTGCAGCTCATGTGCTGATGCAACACACTGTTTAGTGTTTTTGACATTTGATGGTGGTGGGTGCTACTGTAGACTATACAAGGGTAAAATGATTTACCAGAGATAACTAGGACTAATGAAAATAAAATTTTGACAGCAGATTTACTGCAAAGGTTAGAATTGTGCTTTCACAAAATTTCAGAATGCACTTTGGCAACTTTTGTGGGAATTCTGACTTACAACAGTGGAATGAATGTATGAATCATGGATTACTGTATTTAAGTGTGGAAAGAAATTCTGCAGAACAGATCACTGTCAGTGAGCAGTTGTGTAGTATTTCTTTCTGAGTTGAATACATTAATCCCCAATTCATACATTTATTCAACAATTCAGTGAGTCATGGAACTGCAGAATAAATGAATGAATTGTGGATTAATGTACTATGCTTGGCACTTTTTGTGTTATCTTGTTTTATATGTAATTGAATGCATTGGCTAAGTATGTGAGTGAATGAGTGCCATATGTTTTTTCTGTCTCTCGTACAATCATAGCATCAGACATGGCACAACAGACTCCTGCCTTATGCCGAGACAGTCAGCATTGCAGTTATTTTGAATACTGCCTCTGGTATATTGAAAAGTTTAGTTTGATCACATACTGTACTTCTCTTAACATTTAATGTCCTCTATGCTATCTAGATGCTATCATGTTAATAGAAAACTTGTCAAAAGTTTTAAACATGACATTTTGACATAATGACAGCTGCGCTTCATCTTACAGCACTGTATGAATTTCTTTAAACTGGTATGCGCCGGTGGTTATTTCTACATTGGTACAGTCAGATGAAATGTAAATACCATTTCTGACTATTAATTCCTAATGTAGTCCCTATTTGGGAATGTTTTTTACAGCAGCATATTCATACGATTAACTATCATACCCACACCCACAACAAAAGCTGGCCGACATACCTGATCATATATTCCCACTAATAAAGTTTCATCATCTTCAGCATATTCAGTGTTACAATATATTGATATGTTTTTAGTTTCATCTTAACTGTAATCAAAAAATATTGGTTGTGAGTGTGCTAACTTAACATACATTTTTGAGTACCATGTGGTATTACTAGACTGCCATGACTGCCAGACTGCCATGTAAACTTTGCATTTTCATCTTTTTACAGTCCATAGAGATACTTTTAGCCATAAGTTGCTCATAGCTAACATAGCCTGCATTGTTCTATCAATAAGAGAAACAGTGAAATGCATACCATTTCAACTGATATGCTCACTTACATGCATTTCTGATCTTACAGACCACATACCTCATGCATGATGCATGCAATCACACAAATACACACATGCACATGCACAGACACACACTCAGCCTATACATTCAGTTATGCTTCTTGGTATGTTTCATGTTATCCTTATTTTTCTGATACACTAAAACTTGGTTGTTCATTTTCCACCAGGTGCTGTATCCTGTATTATACAGTGTCACTGCAAAGCTCCTTATAGCAAGACATGCATTTGCTGTTTGTGTTAGATGCCTGTGTCCCACATGTTCTTAAAACTGTAAACAGTTTATGAGTCTTACTGGCTGTAAACCAAATCGTAAAGTACTTAGTTCATTGGTTACTAGTTCTCCCTGTTAGTATTTGGGTTTCAATACTTTTCGCTGTCAGTGCCACGGTCTCACCATCTCTTATTTCTATTGTCGGTGCCTGTGTCTCACCTGTTATCCTGTTTCCAGTGTAATGGCAACTGAGTTTTGTTGATACAGTAACCAGTATGCATATAGATGTGTTATTTTAGTATAATGTTCTCAGTAATAAAATATGCAGTACTAGTAAAAGCCATAAAAAATAGAATATATGGGACCAAACATTTGCGTAATGTAATTTTGTTATAGATAGATCAGAAACAACTGAATGCAACTATAGAGAGTTTAACATAAGCAAAAAAGGAAACATCTGTTAAAATAAGATGAATTAGTTAATGGTAGTAATGTGGTCTGTCTGTAAGGGTACGGCTAAAATGGCTAGCAGTTAGCATGTCTTTCATAAGATTACAAGCCATTCTAAATGTGACTCTAGGCTTTGAAGGAAGAACATCCTTAACTGCTGGATCCCTTTATAGGACAAGCCATTTCATAGAAATGAGCACTGAACTGCGGAATAATTACATGTACAGTATTGTGGATTGATGTTTTAGACTTCGGAATGAAATTCCTTAGAACTATCATTCCGAAGTTCATGTGCATTATTCTACAATACAGCCAGAAAAGTTCATGGAATGGGACAAAAATTTATCAATCACATTCCAAAGATTCTGATTCTGTCAAAGTTGGAGTCTCAGATATTACAAAAAATTTCAGCGAATTTGGAATTTGCAGATTCCACCCAGCTCTAGTGGTAACTCAGTCCCTGTACTGTTTTATAACTACTATAGTACAGTCCCAATTATGCCAACTCTTTCTATCAGAACTCCCTGTCTAATGAACTCCTGCTGTGCCACTCTTTCTTTTTTTGTGGGTACTGTAATGTAGGTTGCACTGCAGAACAAACTGCAGTGCAATGCATTTACTCGGATTGCCTGTTGAATACATTTTCCACTAGCTTCTAATTACAACTAATTATACAATTATATATTTCGACTGCTGGTACTTTTAGGTTCAGTTCATGTTTTATTCAGTGCTGCTACAGTACCATATGCAGTCTGCTGAGTTCACTGCTGTTCACTGTCAAGTTCAATACTATACACTTCTGTTTGCCATCTCAGACATCGCTATTTGGGAATGAGTACCCAAACCAAATCCAAAAGGAAATGAAATGCAATCACTCTGCCTTAAAAGTTGTGGAACGTTAACAGTCTGATGAATGGTAAGGTGGCTGCTGCTTTACATAGAAACATAGACTTTGACAGCAGATAAAGACCACTTGGCCCACCCAGTCTGACCATTTCCCTACCTATTGGATAAGCTGCAGATTCTAGTTAACCAACAGTCTACTTCCTGCAACCCCCCCACTATAATTGCCTTATGTCTGTCCCATGCATACTTGAATTCCCCCACTGTTTACACCCCACAACCTCCCCAGGAAGATGGTTCCATGCATCTACCACTCTCTCCGTGAAAAATAATTTCCTCACATTACCCCTGAGTTGTCCCCCTCTATCTTTAAATTGTGCCCACTTGTTCTTGCACATCTCTTTTTCTGAAAGATGCTACCCTCCTGGACTTTGTTGATTCCCTTGAGGTACTTGAAAGTTTCTATCATGTTCCCCCATCCCTCCTTTCATCAAGGGTACACATATTAAGCTCTCTCAGTCTCTCTTCATATGGTTTCTGATGTAGACCCTGCACCATTTTAATTGCCCTCCACTAGACTGCTTCCATCCTGTCTATGTCCTTGCATAGATGGGGTCTCCAAAACTGCACGCAGTACTTCAGATGGGGTCTCACCAACTGTCTGTACAGAGGGATAACCACTTCCATTTTTCTACTTGTGATGCCCCTCCCTATGCATCTTAGTATCCCCTCGGCTCTCCTTACTGACTTTTCACATTACTTACCCATGTTTAGGTCATCTGATATGGCTACCCCCAGGTCCCTTTCAATTACTGTTGTTGTTGTTAGTACCTCCCCTGCCATTGTGTACTCTTCTCCTGGGGGTTTGTTACCCAGGTGCATGACTTTGAACTTCTTTGCATTGAATCTAAGTTGCCATGCTTCTGACCATTCCTCCAACTTTGTCAAGTCCCTTCTCATCCTTTCTACCCCTTTGTGTATCAACTCTGTTACCAATCTTTGTGTCATCTGCAAAGAAGCATACCTTTCCTTCCAGACCCTCTGCAATGTCACCTATAAAGACGTTAAACAAGACTGGACCCAGTACTGAGCCCTGAGGTACTCCACTAGTAACCCTCCTTTCATCGGAATGAGTTCCATTCACTATTACCTTCTACGTCCTGTTGTGCAGCCAGTTTGCTACCCAGTCTACCACCCTGGGACCCACTCCCAGGTTGGCTAACTAGATTATTAATCTTTTGTGCGGGACTGTGTCAAATGCCTTGCTAAAGTCAAGGTAGGCCATATCCACAGCCCCTCCCTGGTCTATTACTTTGGTCACCCAGCCAAAGAAATCAATTATATTCATCTGACATGACCTTCCTGATGTGAATCCATGCTGCTTTTGGATCCTGTGACCAGCTGGCCTCTAGGTACTCAACAATTCTTTCTTTCAGAAGTGACTCCATCATTTTCCCTACCACTGAGGTCAAACTAACAGGTCTACAGTTTCCTGCTTCTGCCTTGCTCCCACTTATGTGAAAGGGAATCACATCTGCCCTCCTCCAGTCCTCAGGTACTACCCCATCCTCCCATGATTTGTTAAAAAGTGTGGTCAGTGGTGTCAATAGGTCCCCCCTTAGTTCTTTTAGGATTCTGGGGTGAATCCTGTCAGACCCCATTGCTTTGTTTCACCTTGAGTTTCAGGAGTTCCTTCAGGGCTCTTTCTTCTATAAATGGACTGGTGTCAACCCCCCACCCAGAGTGCTTCTATTGTTTGGTTTAGGTAACTCCTCCTCTTCTTCTTTTGTGAATACTGAGCAAAAAGTATTCATTCAGTATCTCTGCCTTTTCACTGTCTCCCTCTGCCCACCTCACCTCTCCTTTATTATTTTCACTATCCCTCCCTTAACCTTTCTATGCTCCCTAATGTACCTATAAAAGGTTTTATCCCCCTTCTTAACTGAGATGGCTATCTGTTCCTCAGTTTGGGCCTTTGCTATTCTGACTGCCTTCCCCAGTTCTTTCTGCTTTAATTGATACAGTTCCATGTCGTGTTCCTTCTGTGATTCCTTATACTTTTTGAATGCAGCCTTTTTCTCCTTAACC
Organism: Neoceratodus forsteri; assembly: GCA_016271365.2. Lineage (NCBI taxonomy): Eukaryota > Metazoa > Chordata > Ceratodontiformes > Ceratodontidae > Neoceratodus > Neoceratodus forsteri. The sequence goes on from CM028132.1 coordinate 1,324,224,759, forward strand.
TTCCCTGCCACCTCTTTTGAGAACCATAGTGTTTTTTTAACTTCACTTTGTTTTCTTTATTTGTTTGGCAGCTGAATTTGGGGTTGAGAAATTAACAGTGAATGACATTACAGAGGTGACACAGAAGTTATGCGAGTTAACTATGTCTATGAAGTCCTCCTCTAGCATTGCTAAAATGAAAAGTTTGAGAGCATGCCAGGACAGTGAACATGATGCTGTCTTGTATCTTTGGTTCTGTCAAGAATGGAAAAAGGGCACTGCAACCTTAGAATCACTCACAGAAGGAGGAAAAAATTGTTGTTCTGCATAAATTTGGGGAACCATGGTCACTTTGCAGTCCATGGCTGCTGGCTGGAGTGATTCAAAGAGCACTATGGTATCAAATACAGGTAGTTGCACAGGCATAGTGAACAGCTTAGTGCAGCCAAAGGTAGGGTTGCTCCTTTCATGTACCGACTCAATTACATTATCAGAAATGAATTCCTGACCCCAGAGCAGTGGTACAATACCAGCTAAACTGGTTTGTACTGGTGCTGTTTGCCAGAGAAAATTTTGCTGGGGGTGTATGAGGGTAAAATAACAAGATCAGGCCACTATCTTGTGCTGTGTAAATTCAGCTGGAACCCACAGACTTTGCCTGTACATATGGGAGTGTTGAAGAAGACAAGGTGTGTTAAGTATGTTAATATGAAAAGCTTATGCTTGCAGTATTGGCACCGGAAAAATGATTGGATGGTTGATTCTATTTTCGTGGAGTGCTTCAAGAGGGAGTTTATTCTGAATGTATGGAGACATCTGCTCAGTAAATGGTTAAAGTATGACCATTAGGAAGATAATTACACATCACTATGAATGCAGTGAGAGCAAATAGACTACCATGAAGCTGATACCAGCAAGAAGGTAGAGGAGGCCATGCAGATCTAGAGTCATTCAGAGGCAGTCAAAAGCTACAACATATGTCTCTTGTGGCTCAAAGCCAAGTAGACTGTGACCATATATGGTTTATGCTGCTTCAAAATTTGTGTAGGAAAGCAGCTTGCAAAAGAGTATTGTCTCTTCAACAACTTAAAAAAATAGGGACACTTAAGAACAACATGGGTATAACTATCAAGCCAGCAAAAAAAGGAAAATGCCATCATCACAACAGACTGCCTGCAGGTGGCAAACATCTCTCAGACTACAAATTACTACACAAACCTGCAAGAGGACCCCACCAAATACTGTTAAATAGCTAAAAGGTATCATCAGACAGCTCACTGCCTCAGTCAGTGAACAGATTCAAAGTGTGCACCCCAAAATACATAAAAGATGGCAACCCAGGCTGCATGATCATCTCAGGAAATGGAACATTTAAGAAGAATATCTCATGCTGGGTGGAACACATCTTTAAACAGCTCCTGACTCCATTGTGACAACTTTTAAAAAATGTAATATTTAGACACAATTTGGCTTGTATCTAATATTTTTTCTTTAATTCTCACCCTTGCTTCTTTATTACTAAGGACTTTTGCATGTAAACAGGATTGCTGCCCTATCTGTTCCAGCTGCTTGCCTACACCTGATATCACAGTTCTTTTTATGATATCACACTGTTGCTGTGGAGATAATTAAAATGCCATAAACAAGGGGTTATGACATCAGGTGTATGCAAGCAGAAAAAGCAGATAAAGCCTAAGGAGCAGTAGTTCTCTTTCATACAGCTGCCCCCAGTAATGAACAAAAAAGGGAAAAGAATTATGGAAAATATTTGGGTGCTACTATTTTTTTTTGGGGGGGGGCAGTTTTTCAACTTGATTTGAGTGGAACCTGATAGAAATCTTTTTGTAGACACCCCTAGAAATGCAGCTGAAAACACTGCTGAAACAAGTCAAAATGCAAATGGTGTTCAAAATGTTACAAAGAATATTGAAACAGCATTTAAAGAACTAGAAAGGATTGCTCTCAAAATCTGGAGAAACTATTGGATTAAGATATCTTTGGAATCTTGCCTGGCAATAAACAAAGTGTTGCAAGGTCTCAGATGGATTAAGCAGCTGGGGTAAAACCAGGAAAGGGAGCTATTCTACAATGACTAGACAGATTCAATACATGGAGATTCTGTGGATCTGGTTCAATGCATAATAAGGGACTATACCAGACAAGAGCCTGAATTACAAGACTTCCTGAGAGAAAAATAACAGGCTGTAGATCAATACAAAAATCACAAAGATTTTGATCAACTGGAGAAGTGCCTACAATTGGCAATAGAGGACAAGGAAAAATGAATCAAAGCAACCAAACTAAGGAGGTGAAACTGAGATCATGGGGAATACAAGAAAAACTTGTGTTCACCTGGCAAAAAGAAGAGAACAGAGGACGCAGTAGGGATATAAATGGTTGAAAATCAATGCTCAAAAATAAAAATAACCATCCCCTCCCCAAGCAGCTAATATTTGACAACTGACTCAGAAAGTGATAATCCTTTTTTAGAACAGGAGCCAGAGCAGCAGGAGGCACACGAGGACAAACAACTGCCTCACAGGAGCCTGAGATCAGTAATGTTCCAGAACGAAGGTACTGCACTAGGCATGGAGGGAGAGGTCATAAATGTCCCTCAAATAACCAGTGCAGAGGAGAAGAAGAAAACTCACTAGAAGGTAACAACACCAGTGCCAGTGAAGAAATAAATGTTATCAACATTTCTTCATAAATTCTGATTGAACAAGATGTGGCCTTGCTGCATTATGGCTTATCTTTCATTTCTACATAGGAGTTGCAGCCTAATGATCTTTTTCTTGATCTCTACTACTTCACCAGAAATTTCCATCTTAAATCGTTCTTCCATGGAAGAGACATGGGAGGTGATTTTGAGGTACCTTCTGCAGCTGCAGTTGAAATAGGTAATGCTGGAATTGAAATAACAGAAACACTAACTGCCAGTATGAGAAGTGATATTTTTTTTTTCTGACTTTGATTCACCACACTCTAGACCAACTTTATTAACCCATTTCCAAGTTTAATCCACCATGCTGTATAATCAGTCAGTAGCTGTGTTGAAAGGATGTGTGAGCATGATTTCAGGAATCTGTCTTATGCTAAAACTGGCAGTCCATATACTAATCTTGGTGTTGAAGAGCAGGCAGCTCTTAAAAATCTTGAACTGACCACACAATAACCATTAAACCTACAGACTGGGGGGGGGGATTCAGGGGAGGTTATGGATATGGAAAAGTATCTTGAAGAAATTAATAGACTGTCTATTGTCATAACACTGTTTTCTACCTAAAACTACCATTGGACTCCACCTTGGTTTTCAAAAAAGTGCTGACCAATTCATAACAAAAAAATATGGAAAATTGGGTTATCACTGAAAATGAGTTTAAATACTTAATTGTAACACTCCCCATTTGTGCAACAATATACTGTATCTCCTTCCCAAAATACATAAAAACCTACAGAGGCCCCTGGGCATCCCATTGTAGCAGAGATAGGCTCTGTTACAGTTCCTTTGTCAAAAATTCATGAATGGGTATATTAAGGAATTGGTCAAGACTATACCATCTTATGTTCAGGATACCAGGGACATACTGAATACACTAGAGGATATGCAGATCAAGCAGGAATGGTGGCTAGTATCACTGGACGTCGAGTCCCTCTATACTAATATCCGTCACTCTGAGGGATTAGAGGAACTCTGTTTTTACTTGAGTTGCAAGACTAATTACAGTGAAGTTTTTCAGGATTTTCTGGTCAAATGTGCTCAGTATGTTTTACAGAGTAATGCTTTTCTGTTCCAGACTGATTATTGGCTACAAATAAAGGGTACTTTTATGGGTGTGACTTTTGCACCCAACTATGCAAACTTCTTTTTGGGAAATGGGAGACAGAAACTGTCTGTGACTCTGAGGTCAACCCTTTTTACAATAGGGTTGACCTCTGGAAAAGTTATATAGATGACATTTTTCTAGTATGGTGGGGGGGCAGGATGACTCAGACTAGTTTGAACAGTATTTACAAGATAGCAATACAAATTTGCGATTTTCCACACAGGTAAGTCAAAAATGTGTTACCTTCTTGGATTTAGAGGTACCAGAACTACCTGATGGGACAACTGGTACAAATTTGTACTGCAAGAAAACAGATTAAAGTACACTGCTCTACTCATCCAGCTGCCTCCCACGACACTATTGACAACATTCCAAAATCCCAGTTTCTGAGAGTACATCATAATTGTGGTGATATTTCTGATTTTGATTGTAAGAGTGAAGAACTGTATCATAGATTTGAGGACTGTGGCTATAGAACAGACATTTTGGATAAAACTTTGAACAGTGCTAGAGACACAAATAGGGCTACTCTGCTACAATCAAATGTTTCAAAAGATATTGGAACTGACGAACAGCTTCAGTTTAATTTTATTACATACTGTAGACAGAGTTATAGGATCAGAGAGATTGTGTACAAAAATTGGAATGTATTAGATCTGATCCTATCCTAAGAAACTACATGAAAACAATGACCAGAATGATTTTTAAGAGAGGTAAAAACCTACATGACAGACTGTTACATAGTCTGCAACCAATCCATAAACCTGAACCACCAGTAACCAACTGGTAACCCTCACTACCCAAGGGTACCTTTACATGTGGCTGATGCAAATTCTGTCAGAACATAACTAAAATGGCATTCTTTACAAGTACAAATGCAACCAAAACATTTGAAATCAGATCCTTTATTAATTGTCATACTTAAAATATTGTATATTTAGCTACATGTTCACGCTTGGCATTTTACTTAGGAATGACATCAAGGTCCTTTAAGGTATGGGTAGGAGAGCATCTTCGCAGAATAGACAAAAAAGACTGCTCAATGTCTTAGCCCAACCTATCTGTTCACAAGCAAATCCTGAATCCCATGTCTTTAGCTTCTGTGGAGTAGTAAGGATTAGATTAGGGAGTGGAGGTGGTAATTTGAACAACATCACCCTTGATCGTGATGCTTTATGGATCATACAACTACTGTAGGAGCATTGTTTAAGCCAGGTCCCAAATGACAGGATGGAATCTATTACCATCAACCAGAACAGATTGAAAAAATGAAAACAGTAAAAATAATATAATGTATTTTGTAAAATTCTTTGCCAGTCTTATATAAAGACTAATGTATCCCTCTCTTTGTTCTTTATCCTTAGCTTTTCAGGTGTCCACATCAACATTTGAAGGCTCATGGATGTGCAGAAAATAAATCTTTAAATATAAATTATGGAAGAAATGCAGTTTACCCAGGCCTCTTTTTTCTTCATTAGTATTTTTAGTTCTGCCAAGTCCATATTTTGTGCACCAATGTAGTTCAAATGTTGTAATTTATTTAGTGTTTTTAGTCACTTTTTGATGCTTTTAAAGGTAACATAGTGATTTTTTCACATTGAAAAAGTGTAACATTTAACATAGTATATGAAATAGTATATACAGTACAGTGGTGTACTGTCACTTTAAATGATTGTCTTATTTAATGGAGCACCAGCAGTGGGTAGACACACACCCCTCTGAGGAAGCTTAGAGCAAAACCAGTTAGGGGAGCTCAGTCCCCACATCTGCTGTGTTGCTGTGCTGTGCTTTTATGGAATCATGAATGTGATTTTCAAAAAATAGTTTATGCATTTGCTACTGGTGCCCAGCCTTTCTGTTTGGCTGTGTACCTGTTTTGCTGGAGCACAGGATTCACTGTGGAGCATCCTTTGTTTGACCTAAATCAGTAATGAAGCTTTTGTGAATTAAAGATACCATCCAGAGATCATTGAAATCTTAATGTACAGGGCAACAAAAAAATGAATGGAATAAAAGGAAAAACAGAACAATGTTTGCACAGAACTGGTTGTTGCAAACATAGTTTCATAGTTTGTTTACAAGTTCAACAGGTTTTCACCTTTTAAGAACTTGCCACCTTCCAATCCTCAAAGGTGGTACTCATATTTTTGGCACCCATATAACTAATCTATTTTTAAAAGTAGTAGTATTAGTACTATCTGTTATCTGCTGAGGTAAAGTATTCCATGTTGTTATAATTCTGTGTGTATACCATCTACCTCCTCTTGTTGTTCTATTGCTTTCTCACACTGAACACCTCTGCAAGATCATTAAAGATCTCAGTCTTATTCTCCAAGAGGATGAAAGTCTGCAAGCTGTTTATCCACAATCCCCATTTCTGGCATATAGACCACCTCACGGCCTGCAGCAACATATTTTCTGAAGCGATCTGCCAGCAGATAGAAATGTATTGGGGACATTCTGCTGCCAACAGAGAAGATGCCAAACATGCACTTGCATTATAACAAGGAATTTAAATTCAGTCCTCATTCCTTACAACAAACAGTACTACAAAATACAAGGACCATTCAGCTGCTGCTCCACTAATATTACATACCTAATCATGTGCTCAAAATGCATCAACTCAAATCATTATGTGGGGAAAACTGAACAGACCCCTACAAAGGTAATGAACCTGCACCATTACCATATCAAATACTAGATCAAGGGTATACCAGTGGGTAAGTATCCCTGCAGCTTGGGGACATGTTTTTTTTGGGGGGGGGCATGCAAGTGGCAATCCTGAAAGGCAACTTCAGAACAAAGATGGAGAGAAGGGCCTCAGATTTATGCAAACATTTAACACCTGGGAATGTGACCTCAAGAAAGACAGAGGCTTCATGTCTCACTACTTAACAAGCAGCATTACAGGAGTGATCCATAACAAAATCTCCTATGTTTCTTAACACCTTCTGCGGAGCCTGTTTAATGTAAATCAGCATTACTAAGTTTGTATTTATCCTAGTTGTTCTAGATTACATTGTCTAAAACATCTCCTTCCTTTACTTCTCCACAACTTCTACCTGAATTTCTCCCTTTTTATTGTGACAGCAGCTAAGATTGTAAACAGTGACCTAATACCTACTGCCTTGCTATTAATCATCATGTCAAAGTTTACTACAATCTCTGCATTTTATTTTTTGCATTACTGAAAGGAAACTCCTACATAAGACTCTTCCGCCTACATTGTGTTACATACTGTACCTGAAGAAGAGGCAGTACTATACTAAACATAGAAATAGGATTTTCCAGCAGAAAAGGACCTTCTGGCCCACCTAGTCTGCCCAGATGTTCCGTGCCTAATCTGTCTCCACAGATTCCAGCTGCTTTTCAGTTACCCTTCCCTCTCCCTGCCTATTTTCTAATATACCCCTATTGTATGTCTGTCCCATGCATGCTTAAAGCCCCCCCACTGTTTTAGCCTCAACCACTTCTGTTCTCAGTCTGTTCCAGGTGTATACCACCCTTTCAGTGAAGAAACATTTCCTCACATCTGTCTTGAACTCCTCCTCCAGCTTTATCACAATCCCCCAGGTACTGGTGCTCTTTCCTCAAAAAAATCCTTCCCTGCACCCTGTTTACCCCTGTGAGGTACTTGTAGATCTCTGTCATGTCACCTCTCTCTCTCTGTCTCCTCTCTTCCTGCATGTATCCTTTCCTCCAAGGTGTACACATTGAGATCACTTAGTCTTTCCTCACAGGGCTTCTAGTGTAACCGCTTCACCATTTTAATTGCCCTCCTCTGGACTGCCACCACCTTGTCTATGTCCTTTCTGAGATGTGGTCTCCCAAACTCTACTCAGTACTCCACATCGGATCTTAACAGTGAGCAATACAGTGGCAACACCACTTCCCTTCTCCTGCTGAGGTACCCTTATCTATGCAGCCCAGCATCCAAGTAGCTCTACCTACTGCTTTGTTACACTGTCCTCCCATATCAAAGTCCTTAGATATGAAAATACCAATGTCCCTTTCCTGTTTAGTTACTGTCAGTACCTCCCTTCCTTCCCATACTAAGCTCCTATGCTCCTATGCCCTAGGTGCCTGATTTTTCACTTTTTGCCACTGAATCCCAACTGCCATGCTTTTGGCCACTCCTCAAGTTTCCCAAGATCCCTGCACATTCTGTTCACCCTCTCCTGAGCATTCACCCAAGATTTTGGTATCATCTGAAAAAAGTCATAACTTTCCCTTCCAGTTCTTCTGCAAAGTTGCCTATCAAGATATTTAAGAGGACTGGTCCTAGTACTGAGCCCTTTGGTACCCACTGGTCACTCTTCCATCATTAGAGTGAGTGCTGTTAACCACCACCCTGTGTCTTCTATCTGTTTATCAGTTGCTAACCCAGCTCACCACTTTGGATCCCACCCTTAGACTGTCAATTTTTTCTCAACCACCTGTTCAGCGAAAATCAACCGCTTGTTCAGCAAGGTGTAAAATGCCTTGCCAAAATTCAGATTAGAGATGCAATGAAGTTTTTTCTCCTTGGACGACTACATGACAAAGTTGCCAAATTCACATCCGCAGAGCACATTGTGTAATTTTTCTAAATTACCCAGAATTCACCGTTTGTGACTTCGCCTTGCTTCTGGGGGTTTTAAGTGCAAATTGCACTTAAAAAAAATTCAAACCAAGGAGATGTATACCCTGGAGGAAAGGAGGGAGAGGGGTAACATGATAGAAACTTTCAAATACCTCAAGGGAATCAACAAAGTCCAAGAGGGTGCCATCTGTCAAGAAAAGAGGTGGGCAAGAATAAGGGGCCACACTTTGAAGATAGAGGGGGAATGGCTCAGGGGCAACGTGAGGAAGTATTTTTTCACAGAGAGGCTGGTGGATGCATGGAATAGCCTTCCTGAGGAGGTTGTGGGGTCAAAAACAGTGGTGGAATTCAAGAATGCATGGGAAAGAAATAAGGCAATTCTAGCAGGGGACAGGAGGAAGTAGGCTGTTGGTTAACTAAGATCTACAGCTTATCCAATAGGTAGGGAAATGGGCAGACTAGAGGGGACCAAGTGGTCCTTATCTACCATCAGAGTCTATGTTTCTATGAAGACATGTTCCACCCCCCCACCCACAACCGGAAGCCCAACTTCCCTCCCTGGTGTCTTGTGCCCCCCGACACAATATAATTTTTTTTTTATTAAATGCTTAATCCATCTCAACCCTTCCTTGATGTCTAGTGTCCCCACCACAACCAATTACCAGCCACAATAAATCCACCATGACTACCTGGCACCCTGCCCTGCTGTCTAGTGCCCCCCCCCCACCGATTGCCACCCACATCCATAATACTGTCTTAATTTAAAAAAAAGTTTCATTTAAACCCTGGTGTCTAGTGGACCTTCCCACCCTGTCAGGTAGTGCCCCCACCATACTTCCCCCCAACCCTGACCCCAAATGAGCCACCAGCACAGCCTTCCACTCACCTCCATGGCCAGCACCCCGACTGAGCTCCATGAATGAGCACGTGCTTGTGCAAGCATGCTGTCATTCATTGATAGTGTGCAGTCATTTTCATCAGTTTCAGGGTTGTAGAGAAGGGGAGAGGGCTGCTCTGGTTGCCCATGGGGGGCCAGATGGGAGGAATGGCATTGACCCCCATCCTGTTCCCCGCTGGCAAGCAGAGCAGCCTCCTCCCCTTCTCCACAACTCTAAAACTGATGAAAATGACCATGAACTGTCAATGAATGAGTGCATACTTGTACAAGAACATGCTTATTCATTGAGCTCAGTCAGGCTGCTGGCCATGGAGGTGAGTGGAGAGTTGTGTTGGTAGCCCACTTGGGATCGGGATGGGGATGAGTATGGTGGGGGCACTACCTGACAGGGTGGGAGGCCACTAGACACTAGGGATTAAATGAAACATTTTTTTTTAAATCAAGACAGTATTGTGGATGTGGACGGCAATCAGCGGGGTCAGGGGGGACCACTAGATACCAGGGCAGGGTGACAGGCAGCCAGGGTGTATTTACTGTGGCCAGTCATTGGTGGTGGTGGGGGCCACTAGACACCAGGGAAGGGTTAGGATAGATTAAGGATTTAATGAAAAAACATATTTTTTTTATATTGTTAGTAGCCCTGGATGGCAAATGACTGTGGCAGGGGGAACCACGAGACACCAAGGCAGTGTGGTGGGGAGGTGGCATGAGGGCACAACCACTAGACACCAGGGATTTAAAATGTAAGTAGTTTGTGTGGAAATTTGACATTTTAGGGATGACCCCCTCCACTCCACAAGTTGCCAAATTTTGTGAATTACACTCTGCAAACTGAGCGTTATTAGCAACATTTTTCATGGACCTAATTTTGTTAACCTTGCCCACCTCTAGTCCAGATAGGCCATGTTCACTCCCTTCCTCTGATCTATTTCACCGGTCACACAGTCAAAGAAATCTATCAGATTCATCTGACATGACTTTCCTCCTGTGAATCCATACTGCCTCTAGTCTTGAAGTCCACTGAATTCAAAATACTCTACCAGTCTTTCCTTTGTTAGAGTTTCCATTATTTTCCCCACCTTTGACATGCCTATAATTGCTAGCCTCCTTCTTGCTGCAGATCTTGTGTAGCGGGACCACGTCAGCCCTTCTCTAGTTGTCCAGAACCATACCTATTTCCAGTAAGCTGTTAAACAAGGGTGTTAGTGGGGCAGATAGAACCTCCCTGAATTCTTTTAGTACCCTTGGGTGTACCATGTCCAGTCCCATAGCCTTGTCAACCTTCAGAGCTGCAAGTCCCTTCTGGAGTCTTTTTTTCTGAAAATGGACTTGTTTCCACACCCTCCCTCTCCTCATTCCTGCTACTCTCTTAAGGTCCATACACCCTCTGTACACTGTGAAGACTAAGCAGAAGTATCTGTTCGGGCTGTCATCTTTTTCCTGGTCCTCTTCTGCACAGTCTGCCCCTTCTGCCCTTCTAATCCTCACTACCCCCCTTGCTTTCATCTTCTCACTTATGTATCTGAAAAAAGACTTGAAAACTTTTATCTGTAATGTTTCATTAGCCTAATAAAGTTATTGCGCTTACCTAGCTAAAAGATTCACTTGTTGTTTCTCTCTTGATTTTTTTTTTTGGTGGGCAAACATGGTACAACGCTGTCTTGATCTAAATCAATAACAACAGATGAAATGAAATAAGATAAAGTCTAGTTCTCTCCACAAAATTGTTTTAAAACCCAATAAATTCCCTACTGTGAGTACATATATTGTATTCCTTTGTTATGTCCTAGCACCATAGGAAATACACAAGCCCCATTACAATGAACTCCCCATGATCCAAACTGATTTGCTGTCACACAGGTGGTTCAGACAATGGGGATTGCACTTTATTAGTATCTCAGCATCAAGACAGAGGATAAGCTTGAGAAAAATGAGAACTTTGTCCTTTTCATTTCAAACAGGATTATTTGACTTAACAATGAAATCTGACATGTACATATGAAACTTATATTTTATACCGGGGAAGTGTTCTAGCATAATATGATTATTGGAGTAACTCTCTGTTCTCAGTGTGTCAGGTTTGCAGACCTAGATCACAGTAATGACTTTTGGTGGTCCATGGTTGTGATGCCAGCCTTCAAGTGTTCATGTGGAAGGGACAGGCATCATATTCCATTTTTACTGGCATGATCTGCACCCATGTGATCATTGGCACGTCAAGCCCCTTGGTGGGTTTGTAAGGTAAGATGGACAAATGGCCAGCTGCAATTAGACAGCACTGCCTTGGTGTTGGTTTGGATATTTTCTCCTGGTGTAATAACAGTTATGAGCAGAGAACAGGAGTGAGAAGAACATGTAATTAAAGGCCAAAGTGAACACCCTTTCAGACGGCATGTGATCTCGTGTGTCAAGAGAAGCCCTAGTTCATGTGTTAAGGAGGACAAAAAAAAATATGATGTTGTCATGCATAGTTCTGCTAAGTATAGTTTTTTTTTTCACTCTTAGAAACAAATATAGTACAATTTCTATTGTAGGTGGAGCAGCAAAATCAGTTTGACCCGCAATAAAATAACTGCATTTACTTTTAGATATGACTGAGTTACAGAATATTATGAACAATTTCAATTCATACTTTGTCAGTTTAGCCAGAGTTATCATGCTTTATTGGCAAAGTTGTTTCAAAACACAAGAACAATTCCAATGCTTTGACTTGGATTGTGGAACCATAGCAAATGACTAAACAATATCAACCTCCTCAGTGTTTTTCTCATTCATTATTATCCATCCCATCAATCTGAAACATGTCTGTTATATTTTTAGAGGGATACAAATCATTCACCTGTCAGCAGTGCAGAAATACTGCCATTAGATTAAAAGTTGAAACTGCTTGAAAATAGTTCAGCTGTAATAGATGAGGGTCATCACATTTTTTCAGTAATATTGTTTTGCTTGGATGAAGTAAATGTATAGTATCTACTGCCTCATTTTGCAGACGAATGATAAAAATGGGGTCTTTTTTTGTTAACCCATCAAATCATGGTCCCTGCTCTATTGCTGCAAATCATAATTCTGGCCATCAAACAAAGTAATAGCATTGCAGCGTTGTCAGGAGTGAGCTAAACTGTTGACCTTATAGTCCTGATTACAGCAGCAAATTACTTGTCCACTTTTTAAGAGCCGATTAATGTATGTGATTCTGTATATCCTGTATCATGCCAAAATGCATTTATACTCAAGCAGAATAGACTATATGATGCATATGAACTAGAGATGCAACACTGTGATATCTACAGGGTGTGTTTGTTAGACTTGCTGCTAGTCTCTAGTGTACCTGTGATGGGGTATATATCCCTTCAGGGTACACATGGGGAGAGGTTATGGGTCACTGACATGCTGTCTGATACTTGATGCCAGGGAAAGCTTATGTGGCTCTCATCTCTGTAGTGAAAGGTGCAGGGATGTAAAACCCCAAGAGGTTACAAAGATTTGCAAGGTTGGGAATGTGTTAAATGTTACTTGAAACTTAGAACACTAATTTGTAAGGTCTGAATAGAACTAATGATACTGATCACATTGACACTGCTGTTAAATTATAAATATGTTAAATCCTTATGGTTTGAGCATGTTATTCAGATAATTGATAAATTTATGGATGGTCATTCCTCTGTACTGCATGCTCCGAGTCACAAAAAAGTGATGCCACTGTGTTTCTAGAAGCAATAATGGTAAACAGATGCTCTATATGAACTGAGCTATCATTCCCCCCATGAAGCAGGGAGGAATGGCAATCGGGCAACTAGGCTCTGAGTTGTATTAAAAGTTTTCTTTGGAGAGACAGAATGAGAGAAGTCAGACCTCTATATGAGGTCTAAGACAGAGGCAAACTCTGTTTTTTTATTGTATTTACTGCTGTAAGTTAAAGAATAAATATACAGTGTCAATCATTTTGAATGGGTATTTTATGTTAGCTTCCTTAAGTGCTCAAATATAACTGCTTATATAGTAATTTAACCTTCCACAGAGATCATTTTTGTTTCTGCCACTATACCAGTGGCCCAGTGCTTATTTCTGTTGTAGCACGTCTATACAGAGGTGTCTTTATTATCTCTACTTCATGCACTCAGATAGTAATATTCCAAACCAAAGTAAGGTAGCCAAAAGCTGTGACTTGGGAGTTGTGAGAAAAGACATCAGTGTTAGTAAAATGGTAAATATTTCAACATTTAGATTTAGACTAATTAGAAAGAAAAGCATTTGAAAAGCAATAAATAAATTAATTGTAAACCGGTCTTATTGATTGGATAATGTTGAAATTAAATTTCTAAAAGATGCCTCAGATATTGTGGCACCAGTCCTTAAGGACATATTTACAGGAAATTGGAGCTTAAAAGAAGGATGTTTTCCTGAAATATGGCAGAATGATAAAATAACACCAATCCCAAAAGGAGGGGATACTAAGCACCCCATCAATAAATGTCTGATTGCACTGCTGCCTGTCCTTTAAAACCTTTGGAAAAATGGTACATATTCAGTTTTACACATATCTGGAATAGTAACAGTTTCTGTCTTCATTCCAGCTGGTATTTAGAACAGCCTTTTTCTTGAGAATTTTCAAATAAGAAGGCCTACACTGGGGGGGAAGCTGGGGTGCAGCAATCGCAACAAAGTCTAAAACAAGCAGAAAGTCTGTGCGCTCACCATCCACATTCTCGTCACTGTGAAATCAGCAAGTCTTGCTCAGTTGTAGTTTACTAGAATAGATATTTTCTTTGACACAGTATAACTGAGGTCCACATCATGATATTACATGACAGAGATGAAAATGCTTATCTTCTGTATTACTTCACAGGTGCACTGCATGCTTTTTCAAGGCACCCACTGAGCATGAATCTAATGTTTTCAAACAGATGATTTAAAAGAACAATGCCACAATTTAATAAAAGCATGGTTGTTTCCTTCCTTTCTTTCTTTCTTTCTTTCTTTCTTTCTTTCTTTCTTTCTTTCTTTCTTTCTTTCTTTCTTTCTTTCTTTCTTTCAAAATATTTCATTAGGAAAGGCATACTGAACTGAGTATCAGTTTGTTTCCAGATGCATCCTAGGTGGTGAGAGGAAGGGGACAAGACAATAATAAAAGTGCAATGACAGATAGATATGGATATGTGACAAATTTCAGGCCATCATCAAAGTGCATGTATTACAATGTAACAATTTGTTAGGAACTATACAGGTAGTACAATGTACAAGGAAATTTATTAGAATATATAATGAAAAGATAAGTGTCTTGGATTAACTTTGAAGGGGGCTGAGCATAGTGGGTTAACTTGGGAGAAAAAGGGAGGAAGAACAAGAAAGGGATAAGGCATAATAGAACAGCAGCAGCTCAAATGTATAAAGTGAAAGGGGAAGTATCTCAGCAAGGTTGAACTTCAGTTGCAGGGTAAAGGAGAGTTGGTGGAAGAAAATTAGAGGTTAGAGAGGGGACAGGAGGACTGAAATTAAGGTACATGGAGGTGAAGTCATGGGGAGGTAAGGATTAGGAGTGGAAGAAGGAAAGCAGGGGGTGAAGGAGGAGAAAGGCAGGATAGTGGATGGAGGGAACTTCAGGAGGCTAGTGTGGCTATGGGAGAGAAATGGAGGGAGGGAGGAAAAATAGAGGGAAAGCAAAGTTGAAGAGAAGCAAAATCAGGAGCAGCTGCAGCAAAAGGAGATGCAATTGAAGTTAGAGATTGGAGGGTTGCAGCAGAGTAAATAGATAAGGGAAGGAAGTTCCACCATTTAGAAAAACAATAGGATAATGCAGTTTGTCCAGCAGAATTTGACCTACAGGGGAGATTAAGGAACCAGAAGCCATAGTTGTGAAGGGAGTAGGTGGAAGGTGGGGGGATAGAAGTGAGATAGGAGTGGATAGAACCAAGCCAGTATTTTGTGACAAAGGATGAACAGTGTGTGAGTCTTCTGGTTTCAAGAGTGGGGAAGGATAGAGAGGTGTAAAGGTCACAGTGGTGAGTAAGGAGCAGGCACTATAGAGCAAACTGACAGAAGGAGTGAAAGAGTGTGTCCAATCTGGTAAGGGTGGTCTTGGGGGCTGCACTGTAGGCTATGTCACCATAGTCAAAAATTAGGAGTATCTTTATCTGGACAATGTTGTGGCAGGCTGCCAGAGGTATGCAACCACTGTATCTGTACAGCACACCCAACTTGAGGTGCATTTTTTTGTGGTTGGCATCCAAATGTCCAGAAAAGTCAAGGCGATGATCAAGCCATATCCTGAGGTATTTGAAGGAGGAGACATCCTTGATCTTGTTTCCATTAAGGGTGTGGAAGGACAGTGGGAAAATAAGCCTAGCGAGACTTTGCCTAGTACCAAAGGACATGGAGATGGCCTTCTTGGCATTGAGGGACCGCTGACTTAAGTGAACCCAGAGATGAACTTTGACAAATTCCAGCTGGAGGCTGGTCACTATATCAGAGGGGGAGTTACTAGAAGCATTAAAAACAGTATTGTATACATACATACATATAGACACAGAGGAGCAGGCAGCAGGGAGGTGGTTGAGGAAGACTATGAAAAGTAAAGAGCCAAGGACAGACCCTTGAGGGATGTTGCTGGTGATGGGAGGAGGGGGATATGGAGTTACCAATTCTAACTGACTGAGTCCTACCCATGAGATAAGAATGGAACCAGCTAGTGGCTGAGATGGAGAGCCCTGCTGCTGTGAGTTTGTCGAGAAGAAAGGGGTGGGCTACAGTGTCAAAGGCTTTGGCTAATTCGACAAAGATGGCAGAGGCAATACAGTTCTGATCCTTGCTAGAGAGAGAATGGAGTCAGTAAGGCAGAGGAGAGATGCTGAGGTGGAGTAGGACTTATGAAAACCAGAATGGAATGGGGTGAAAAAGGAGGCAGAGTTGAAAAAGGGAGAGAGCAGAGCCAGCAGGAAATTATCTTGGAGTCTGGCAAGGGTGGGAAGCAGAGAGATGGGGAAGTTGGCCAGGAGAGGATTGATCACCTCCTTTGGGGAGGGGAATTGCTGTGGTAAGCTTCCAGGCATTGGAAATAGAGGCAAGGGAGAAAGAGAGGTTTAGAAGGGAGGCAAGGGGAAGGGCTATTGCTGGGGCAGAGAGATGGAGAAGTTTGCTGTCGAGCCAATCTGGGCTCTTGCTCTTTTGGGAAGTTAAGGGTGAAAAGCACCTTTAAGGTGTCAGTGGGAGAGATTGGTGTGAAAGACAAAAGGAGGTGGAGAGACTGGGACAGGTGGAGAGGTGAGGAAGGGGAAGAGAGGGAAGGGGGAGGTAGGAGAGCAGGGAGGAGGCATAAGTGGTGAAGAAGGTACTGAATTTGGAAAGTACTGATAGAGGACAAGAGATGGTGGTATCACTCACTTTAAGAACTAGAGCGGGGGACTGGGCAGGGGGGAGAAAAGGGTGTGGATGACCTTGCAGAACATAGTCGGGTGGTTAATGTTATTCTGAAAGGAAGAAGAAAACACCCAGCTTCAGCAAGTCTGATGGCCTTGGTGCAGGCATTTTGAAGGGTTCAATACTTGAGTAGGTCCACATGGGAGCCTGAGGCCTTGTGCACCTTCCAAGCAAGGTCACATGCTCACAGACAGGTTAACAGTTCAGCTGAGACCCACGGGAAGTGGAAGCCTCTGACCATGCTTTTTCTGAGGGGTTCATACTAGTCCAAGATAGCCAAGAACTTGGTCTTATAATAGTTGAGGGCAGAGTCTATGGAGGTGGCAGTAATGGTGGGCGAAGTGAGCTCAATCCACTCAGTGAAGTGATTCGCGGAGCAAAGACAGATTCATGGAGTGCTCCACAACATGAAGCGGAGTATTTTGCGTTATGATGAGTAATGCGAAGTCCATTGAAAACAGTGACTTTGCGTTACTCTGCCTACCCAGACCACTACTCCACCAAAATCTTAAGGTGAAGTGCATTAAAAACAATGCACTTCAATTCATTTTGCCTTGTTTTTAAGCTCCAAAGGTGAATTTTGCAGTGATTCATTGGATTTCAGGTCATGTGGGCTCTATATTGATCTGCACAGCCTCAGTTCGGGTAGTGTGTGTAGAAAGTAGTAGGAAACAGTGTATTCTTAGAGATGTCTGTAATTGAAACCTTCTAAAAGCTGTTAAAAAGTGTTTTTGTGTTTTTTGGGGGCTCAAACTTTAGTTCATCGATTGTAGGAAACCCTCCTGTGCTCATATCATCAAGCATTTTTGTTTTTGTGTGGATTTTGAATGTTAATTTACAACATTGAGTGTGAGTAGTGAAAGACAGTGAAAGTATGCTTTGGGGAAGGGACGTATCTGTGATGTAGGTATATTTAAGTTGGAGAAATAGTGATTTCTTTGCTTTTTGGTTATATTTTTGTTACATAACTGACAGTGTCAATGTACACACAGTAATATTGTCAGTAATTGTTGGCATTTTCTTGCTGATTGTGCTGTGTGGATCTGGTGCGGCAGTTCATAATTTCATGTTGTTTACATTATAGTATGTGGCATATTACTGAACTTTTCAATTTGCTACGCATTACTCGTTCACCATTGTAAACAAACTGTTCTGTGTGTGTGTGAGTGTGTGTGCGGTGTTGCATGACATCAAATAATACACCTTTTATTGTGCCACAGACTAGTGTAATTGCAAACACAGAAGTGTGAACCTGCTATCCACTGCAGCTGCCTGATTTTGTACTGCGATTATGGTATCTTGCTGCTTGTACTGCCATAAAAATCTGCAGTCAGTGCTCCCCCCACTCCCCTGTCAAGAGGAATTTTTACCATATCGGATTGTTTTTGTGACCTCATCAGCACCACTGGTTACTGAAGTTGTTTTCATTGCATGACAGACTAGTCTATATCTGTTGCCAAAGCTACAGTTGTTTTTTTGGCTTCACGTCCAGCGTTCCCCCAATCAGAGAGTGAACATATCAAAATCTAAATTTGGTTATAATATTGTTGTTGATCCCCCAAAATGCCCTCAAAGAGATGTGCAAGCAAAGCTGGTTCTCACCATGGTAATGCTGGCAGTAAGATAGTCTGTGGGCATGGTAGTAAGCAGATGCAGGAGTGCATTACTGATGTGAGGAAAGGTATTTCTCCTGCAATGTTTTTTACAGCCCAGTCAGTAGCTTTACTCACAGTTGGAGGAGATGATGTTTTCCCAGCTGGTGGTGTTCGTGTTACTGGTGTTAGTGGTGGTGGTAGTATTAGTAGTGGTTTGTCAAGTTCGAATTCCAACCAGTGTACCATATCCAAAAATATTGAGCGTGAAGCAGTGCAAGTGAGTGGCAGCGTAGATGATGTTATACTTCCCAGTAACATCCCAGTAACTGAACCTGAAGATTCTGATAATCATGTCAACGATAGCATACAATGTGGTATTCCATCCACCGTGGCGGTTAATGTCACGCATTTTCCATACAGTGATTCACAGTGTGGTGAAAAAATATCAGGTGATGGTGGTGTAGATGATGATGATGAATGTGTTTATGATGATGATGATGATGATGTTTCTGTTGTTGCAACATGCAGTCCACATGCTAGCATCCAAGCAGAAGATATGAATATGTGTGACGTTGATGAATATGATGATGATGTACTGTAATTGACCCCAGTTGGGAACCCAATAAAAAGAAATTCAAAGTGGCTGTGTCTGAGTCTGTTTGCAGGAATTCCCCCCCCCCATAAAAACTTGTGATTTACCAGTTTTAGTTGATGATGATGATGACCAAGTAATAAATAGGATAGGTACTCGGGGAGGGCAGCTGCAGTCCAGGTGTGCAGTGCCCGAAACATCACGTGACCCCCCCACTTCAGTGCTTAAAATAACAGACCTAAATAAGCAACATCATGGACATGTTAAAAGCAGAGCATCACAATCTCTTGTTTGGGATTTTTTTGTTCAAGATACAAATGATGAGTCAGTTGCAATCTAACAGGTTTGCCATGTGCGTGTGAGTCGAGGTAAAAAGAGGAGCCATCTGGGCACAGGAGGGCAGCATATGCATCTTAAGAATAGGCACTTGGCACTGTGGACCCAGCACAAGATGGCAGCTAATACCACAGTGGGGCGTTCACCCTCGTCTCCAGCAACCATAGTGAGCATGTTATCCCCTTCCATGACTGTTAAGTCAGTAGTAAGTTAAACGTGTGCAGTACTGAGGTAAACAGCAGAGGATTACTACAGGCATGATGAGGTGGAGGACCATAATGACTTTGAAATGTTGTCCAGTGCTGGTGAGAGCAGCCGTTTTGGTGGTGGTGGTGAATGCAGTATGTCTAGTGCAAGTGGTACCTCAACCCCGGTTGGCAAATCTGGCAAAATAACTGCATTTCTGGGTCTGTCATCATCACCTGTACAAACGTCTTCATCAAACATCCACACTCCACCCCCCGCCAATGCCATTCATCACAGAGCATAACCATTTGGGATCACACCCCGTGTAGAACATTTCAGTCAACCCACGTTACAGAGTGTTTTTGCGCATAAGCTGAAGTAGCCCCCCCAATCATACAGTGTCACGTGAACTTAATGCTGCTATAGCGGAAATGTTAGCAATTGATCTTTTGCTCTTCTCCTTTGTGGAGAATTCTGGGTTCTGGCAGTTTGTTGCACATGCCTGTCCAAAATTGAAAGTCCCATCCAGGACATACTTTTCTACCTGTTCTGTCCCCAAGTTTTTCCACACTGTGTCCGACTCAGTAAGACATGCCCTTCAACATTCCTCCTCTCCATTCATCTGTTTAAGTATGGATATGTTGACGAGTGGCAAAACAGCAGGGAGTTCATATTTGTGTATAACTGCACACTGGGTGCAGGTGCCGGGGGTTGTTTGTGATGTTGGTCGTGTGAATAATCAATGCAATAAGGTGGATTGTTGCAGTAGCAATCATCCAGGAATTCAACAGCATGAAATGATTGCTATGCACAATGTGACCTGTTCACACACTGGTGAGAACATGTTGGACATGGTAGTGACTGAAATTGGCAAACGGCTAAACCCTCTGTCCCTGAGAGCTAGGTTTACAGCAAGTAACAATGGGTCAAATGTGGTGAAATGCATCACGAATGGTGGTTGTTTTCATGTTCCATGCATGGCCCACTGTTTAAATCTTGTGGTGCAGGAGTTTCTACAGCACCATGATGTAAAGGAAATGCTGACCATTGCATGGTGTATCTACTCTCACTTTTCAAGATCTGGAAAGGCCAGTGACCAACTGCGGCAGTTACAGATACAAAACAGCCTGCCTCAGGACTGGTTGAAGCTGGAAGTTGTCACCCAATGGAACTCCATGTTATACATGGCAGAGAGGTTGTATGAACAATACAAAGCCATCTCAGAATGTCTTGTGATACACACTAGCCATGACAGTTCCGGGGCCTCCATGCCTAGGACAACTGAACAGTGGTGCCTCACGGACTCTATAATAATAATTTTGCAGCCTTTTGAACATGCCACACAGGCAGTGAGTGGTGAGTCTGCCTCCATTAGCCAAGCAATTCCACTGCTGTGGGTGCTGGGGCAGACATTGGTGAATGTACAGCATGGCCTTGATGGTGCCAGAGATGGTGGTAGCAGTATGTTGCTGCAACACATGCTGAGAGTATTCGAACAGAATTGTCACATTGTGAGCATTCAGCGTAGTAACAACTTTGCCATAGCAACAATGCTGGACCCACGATACAAACATGGAATTGCATCAGCACTGGAGGGAGGGCCTGAAAAAGTAAAAAATATCAGTGGTCAACTGGTGCTCTTGGTTCTTGGGGCACAGAAGTCATGTGCCAAGATCCACAAACCACAGCAGCACAATCCAGTTGAAGGTGTACCTGTAGGACTATCAAGCATATTCTGCAAGGGGAAGGGGACAACAGTTCAAGGTGGTCTGTCATCCAAAGTGGCTGGCATCAACCCACTTTGGGAGGCTTTGTCCCAAGTGGGTATTTGTGAAATAAATCATTCGGGAGAACAGGATGATGCATCAACAACTAGACTTAGTGTGGCTCAGAGAATGGTTGAGTGATATTTGTCTGAAAACAGGCATCTGGCAATAATTGAAGATCCTCTTTCATACTGGAGTAGAAAGGTCAGTGAATGGCCAGAGCTGACTGCAGTGGCATTGAAGTACCTCACATGCCTACCCTCCAGTGTAAGTATTGAGAGGGTATTCAGATCAGCAGGTGCAATAGTCAGGGATCATAGGACAAACCTGTCTCCTGCAAATGTTAGTTTGCTAACATTCATTAAAATGAATGAGAGGCACATACCAGCACAGACTGCAACCTTGGTATTCATACCCGGCCTAGTCATGATGGTTTTGGTGATGTGGAAATGGACCATCCTGGTGGCAATGGCAGTGGCTGCATGAAAAAACTCACCACTGACATAGATAATGACACAATGGAGAAAGAATTTCCCAGTGGTCTGACTTCAGACATAGATGACTGTGAGGGAAGCTTTCTTTATGAGAATGAAGATGTGGTTAATGTTGGCTGGTTTTAACTGAAGTTGTTAAAAGGTGGTGTGCCACCCTGGACCACCACAACCACCAACAGGACTGATGTTAGCCACTGCCACCACTGACATGAGTCTGTCCACTCCCCGGAACACCACCACCAGGACTGATGTTAGCCACTGCCACCACAGAACATGATTCTGTCTGCCCTCCAGACCACCACCACCAGGACTGATGTTAGCCACTGCCACCACTGAGCATAAGTCTGTCCACCCCTGGACCACTACCACTGGGACTGATGTTAGCCACTGCCACCATTGAGCATGAGTCTGTCTTCCCCCCTGACCACCACTACCAGGACTGACATTAGCCACTTCCATCACTGTGCATAAAGCATGAGTCTGTCTGCCCCCTGGACCACCACCACTGGGACTGATGTTAGCCACTGCCACCACTGAGCATGAGTCTGTCCAGACCACCACATCCATTAGCCACAGACACAAAGCTTCTTAATATTTAAACCATAAAGTGAGTATGTGTACTCATGTTTGTTATGCTATTTTACATCCATTAGTTGTATGTTTTGTTTTCTGTAGCTTTTCAGAGCTGCAATGGTCAAACACATACGGTACACTTATTTTGTTTTTTTTACTGATTAAAAAAAAAGTCTCCATCAGTAAAACTTGGTGGGAATGGTATTGCAGCTGTACCGTACAGAGAGGAACCTATGGAATATCGATGTGTAATCTTTTCTGGTAAGTATGAAGATTTTATTTCATTGTTTTGGAAAGACTGCTGCAAATATTGCACACAGGTTGTGTTAGTTGACAAGATGTGGGTTTGAAATGTAACTCGACTTGAGACTGAGAACCAGGGAGGGACAAATGACAATTAAGTTGTAAGAAGTCATTCATTTCTTTTTTTAGGAAACTTCCAGATGCTTTGTTGTTCTGTCAAAGTGGCCTTATCCATGAAAGTTCTTTAACATCAGGCACCCCCTTCCACCAGGCTTGGGCACACATGCAACACACAGAAGTCATTTCATTAGATGACCATGACTATCATTAACAACCAGACTCTAGAAGGATGCAGATGAGATCTGTGAAGAAGTAACAAAATAAGAAACCATTACAGACAAACCTGCAAATATGCTAAAAAAAATACTTACCTTCATGTGCTTGAGAGTTATCCATTTCAAATTTCAACCCAAAAAATTATCATTGATCGCTGGAATGTGTACACCAACATTTTCTGTGACCTGTGATACAGAACAATACCATGAGTACATGTCCATGTCAACCCCCCTCCTCACCTACAAAATACACAAACATATATCTATATATATTTACTCAGCAAGGCTACTATTAGTGTACAGACAAAGGGCACCCTTCCATCCAATTGAGATGATCACATTGCATTTGCTCAAATTGCCTCACAGAACATGTTGGACCAGCAACAGTATGCTCACGGTCATCATTTTACTCTGGGGGACTTTGTATGTGCTGAAACACTCCCATTTCACTGTGTAACAACTTGTCAATTTTCAGGACACAAGGCGGATGCATTTTGGGCATGCAGAAAGAATCTGGGGACTCTGTGCCACCACTGCACGCATGACTGAGTGTGCCATTAATTCTGGGGGACTTTGTATGTGCTGAAACACTCCCATTTCACTATGTTACCACTTGTCAATTTTCTGGACACAAGGTGGATGCATTTTGGGCATGCAGAAAAAATCTGGGGACTCAGTGCCACCACTGCGTGCATGATTGAGTGCACCATTAATTCTGGGTGACTGTATGTGCTGAAACACTCTCATTTCACTGTGTTACTACTTGTCAATTTTATGCACACAAGGCATGACTGAATGCGCCATTAATTCTGAGGATGCATTTTGTGTGTTGTGTGATTGTGAGCTCATGATGTCATACTGATATTATCATTTAAAGCAGCATTGCAAGACTGTCATGACAATTTTGAACTATACTTTTCTATGCTACTTTACATTGCCACAGCCACTAGTTGCCTCCGGGTCGTGACTTGAATAATACACTTCTTTTCACAATTTCTGTCTGCTTTACTTAGTTGACTACTTCTTTTCATATATGGAAAAAAAAATTAGCATGCCTTTCAATATTGTTCTGACCGGGTTTGTGTTTATTTGCAGCTGCTTTTCAATAAATATTGTTCCGTGGTGTCATAAAACACTGCCTGCTGCATAACTGTTAATTTACAACAGAAGTGATATATAACAACTAACTGATGTGATAGAGAAAAGCAGAGGAAAACAATGACAAAGATCTGGTCAGCACCAGTTTAAAAGGAATGCTCTTTTCATTATTTCACACATGAAAAAAGGTAGTACAGCAGACTCAGCTACTGGAAATTCTCGAATCATTCCAGTCAGGATGTAAGTAAAGGAAGTTGTAACATAGCATTAAAAAATATAGGTCAGAGTTCTCAACAGAATGTTGTGCTGCTGCTTTACAGAGATTCACCACATTACATAGTCATGGTGATGCACATAACCTAATATGCGGGTGCCTTACTTCCAGGGGAATATTTTTTGCTCCACATAGTGCAATACATTTATGAGAAAAACACCTGTAATTTCATTACAGTGTGTCACGTGACAGAGGAATTCCCATTCAGAAAAGCCACCCACATTCTGCCCCACTTTCTCAGCACCATTAGGATGTGATGCCAGGGGGAGTGCAGGTGCGTGCTCCACTATAGTGAGTGTCCGGCAGCTATCCCAATGTTTCTTTATGTTATAATGATCAGTTTGTGGTGAAACGTGTGGACATGTTTCCAGTAAGAAGAGCCTTGTTAGTGGAAATGTTCCCACATTTCACCACAAAGTGAACTTTATAACATAACGAAACATTGGGATAGCTGCTGGACTTTCACTATAGTGGAGCATGCACCTGCGCTCCCCCTGGCATCATGTCCTAACATTGCTGAGAAAGTGGGTCAGAATGTGGGTGGCTTTTCTGAATGGGAATTCCTCCGTCACGTGACACACTGTAATGAAATTATGGGCGTTTTTCACAGAAATGTGTTGCACTATGTGGAGCAAGAAAGAGTCCCCTTGAAGTAAGGCGCCCATTAATCGGGTGCAATGCTGTAACTTGCTGAATCTCTTTCATGTCTATTTCACAAGCAAAATAGTTGTAGAGCCTCAGTAATGTTTACTTTGTGTTGGGACTCATGAGTCGGATTTTAAGTGTTTCACAAACAGCGTGAAGACTGAGCAATGTGAGTATGTTGTGCTAAACTGCATGTGTGCCGTCACTGTTCTTTCCTGTCTGTGCATACCTTGTACAGCTTCATGCAAACATTTATATTGTAAGACTTGTTGCATTATCAAAAATAAAGATTACAAAGAATACCTGATGTATATTTTATTGGTACCATCAGTGCCAGTGGACTAAGTGGTATGATATTTTTTCAGAGGTATCAGGTTACTGTGCACCTCAGTCACTCACAGTGCACACATGACTTTGTGGAGATCAAAGCACAAAAAACACATGCTCTCCTAAAATGTATGTGTGCAGTATAGTATATAATGGGACTAAGATGCACTCTGGCCAGACACCTCTGAAAAAGTATGGTACCACTTAGTCCACTGATGATGATGGTTACAATAAAATATACTGTATTCTGCTCGCTATTCTTTATAGCATAAACACTGCCTACAACAAGTCAGCAACAGCAATATATGTTTGCAACATGCTGCACAATGTCTGATGTCACACACACACACACACACACACGGTTAACAACACTGACTACACACATGAAATTTTACACATCATACTTGCACTGCTCACAACAGCTTTTCCACAAGCACTCCAAAACAAAAAGTAAACATTACAGAGGCACTGCAACTACAGAAGGGAAAATGTATATTATTAAAAAACAAACAAAACCACACAAAAACAGTGCAGCACAGTAATGGGGTGGGGGTGGGGTCCAGAAAACAGTCCCTTAATGTGGCCATGAATGCAGTGGTGGTCCAGCAGCAGGTGCAGCATTATGAGTATTTGCTGCTTGTGTTGCTGGATTGTATTGAGCTGCTGCTATACAGCACCTACTCTCTCATTATTCTTCTTCAGGGCCACCCACATCAGGCAATGTCGGCCTCTGTTGCAGGGACTGTGGCGGTGTCCACTGCAGGTGGAAACCCAGGTAGTGGTGGTGGTGGAGAGGGTGGTACTGGTGGCTGTGCTGGCGGGAGGGTGGTGGTGGAGCAGCTGCTGTACTGCCCCTCCTCCTGCTGTGGCAGCGAGGCACAACTTCAACCCCAGCAGCACCCTCAACCACTGCCACAGAAGGGCCAGCAGGTGGATGCCTGGCCCCTTCGGTGGCAGCCTGCCACTCTGCCTTGTGGTGGTTCAACATGTGGGTGCGCTGGCCACTGGTCCCCCAATGTGTCTCCCGGGGGCCACAGTGTACCAGCACACCATACAGACAGCACATCATGACTGTGCTGTCTTCCCCCACAGAGTTAAAAAACTCCCACACTGGGGAGCTGCGGGGGTGACCTGATACAATCCTAGCACCATCTATGTTTTGCTGGGGCACCTTCTCTGGCTATGGAGATGGTGGAGGGGGTGCTGCTGGAGCCCCTACAGCTGCTACCGGTGGTGGTGGTGGTAGTGGCAGAGTAAGTGGATGCACAGCAGCCACCAGTAGCACTGGTGGTGCTGCTGCTGTTGCTTCCACAGGGGGGGAAGCAACACCCAAGAGTCAGGAGTGGTCCAGCAACACATGACTGCCCCCATGTGTGCACACTCCCCTCCTCTGACAGAACCCATGGGCCAGTGACTCTCCTTCTCCAGGGTCCATCCTTCCCACACAAGTCCCCCACCCTGACTATAAAAAAGTCCAACCACAATAAACACCTAGCCTTCACCTGGTGGCCATATTCACTCTCACACTCCCAGACACACACACACACTCTAACACACATAGTCACACACACACAAAACAAAACTTATAAAAAAAAATTCACCACCAAAAAAAATCACAAACACAATACAAAAACTAAATAAAGATACAGCTTTTAAAAAAAGCTGTTGTTTTCATACACAAAGGCAATAAAACACTTTCTAGTGACTCAAAACTGCTCTCCTTTCCACAAAGCCATCTCCCTCTACGACTGTAAAGGATAAAGTGAAACTGCTTCTCTAACTTACTTCCTTCCTGCCTTGCTAAAGCATGTGACTTACAGTACTGTAAGCCATATGATGTGTAGGGGCTGCCTATTTACTTGTCACTTTGCCTTAGTTCGAGTTAAGGCATAATGACAACGCAAAGTAATAATGAGAATGTGAAGTGAGCACTTTGCAGTGGCTACTTTGCGTTGTGCTCCACCAATCCAAAGTGGCCACTTTGCATTCACTTCACCAGCAAATTAAAAATTTGCTGCATCTCTAGTTGTTGGTGGAGATGGGAAACCAGTCAGTTGTTGTTAAGTCTGCATGGGGGGGCAGACAAGTCCGAGGATCTGAGATATCGGATTAACAGGAGATTTGGTGGGGACTTGCGGTGGTGAATTTTAAGCACACAATAAATCATGTGGTGGTCACTGAGTGCATCTGGAAGGATGTCAGTAGTAATTTTCCAGTGGGGGTGAGAGGCCACAGCCCAGTTCAAAAGGGTATGGTTGAGGGATTTGTGGTTTGGACAAGTTGGCTCAGTGATCAGTTGAGACATGATAAGGAATGAGATGTCACTGCAGAATTTGGAATACGTAGGGGAGAGCAAATTTAAATGAAAGTCCCCAAGGATGAGGAGTTCACCAGAAGAGGAATGGGTAGTAAGAGTAGTGATGAGATCAGAGATCACAGAGGAAGAAAGGCTAAGGCAGCAGTAGACACCACTCACAAAGATAGGGAGGGACAAAGGAAGGGAGAGTTTTAAAAGCAAGGACAGGAGATGGTGTGAATAGGAGTGAAATGGATGAAGGAGGAGAGGTATAGGGCCACACCACTGCCCCGCCTGAGCAATCCGGACAGATGAGGGTGTAGTCAGGGATGGCAATGGCATTATCTGGGATCTTTGGAGAGAGCCAGGATTCTGAGATAAATAGCACATCAGGTTCTTGGTGAATCATGAGTGACTGGAGAAAATCAATTTTATGAAGGAGGCTCCTGATGTTAAGGTGTGCCAGTTTCAATCCTTTAGGCCGGTTGGTGGGGGTGGGGTGAGTAGGACCTGAGTTGAATTCTATTTCTATGTCACCAGCTGATAACAGTAGCAGAGAAATAAGGATCTTAGTAGGGATTAAAATAGATCTGTGTCTGTGAGGTAGAAGGGCGGGGATAGTGAAAATGATGGAGGGAAGTGGTAGAACAGAAGCAGCAAACTAAGTCATACAAGATGGAGGTAAGGGAAGGGGAGGAGTGCAGATTCATTGGACTGGGAGAGTGTAGCAGAGGGGGGAGACATGAGGAGTGAAAAGTGGGGGAGGAAGATGGGTGGGCTGTGAGGGAGGAAGGTAGGGAGGGTGAGGTGAACAGCCAAAGGGTTGTTAGGGTAAACAGGAGGGGAAGAGGGAGATAATAATAAGGCACATTGTTGGATAGAAATTAGGGGAGAGTGTGAGCAGAAAGTGTAATTAGGGGTAGCAGAGAGGGAGGGGTAAGTAGGAGGTATAAGATAGGAAGGGAAAGGATAAAAAGGGGGGGAGGAGAGCTAGGGAGGAGAAGGGGGAGAAGTGATTGGCAAAGGAGGAAGGCACTAGGAAAGCATTTGTGGATTAGTTTCAAATATTCATTGGTGTCAGCTCTCTAGTAGTGTTGATTCAACATAGCTTAGGTGTAAATGTCAGGTCAAGCAAGCAGAGACAGAACAAAAAGCTGTAGTACTGCAGAGTAAGAGTAGTGAACAGCCAGGAAATCAAAGTGAGCTGCTGAGCCCTTTGGGAGGTATGAGTAGGTGAACACTTGATTAAATTAGGTCAAGTGCAGGTCCTTGATTGGCACTGCGGAATGAGAGTAGTGAGCAGCCAAGAAATCAAAGAGATCCGCTGAGCCCTTTAGGAGGTAAACAGGTGACCAGCTGTTAATTTAGACCAGATGCAGGTCCTTGATTGCAGGGCCAACCATCAGGTTCCATTATGGGAGATAAACTGAGGATACCAGCTATGGAAGGGTGGGTAGGTGAGTTATTCCTATACAGTGCCATGCTAGTGGCACAGCACACCATAGTCATCATGCTCCTGGCTCACCATATACCTGGTGGGGTCTAGCCACAGCTGTGCTCCTTGAAATAGGCAATATAAGTGTAAGCACCCTTTGGGCACTTACTAATTAATTTTAGGTTGCTAAGTGTAGCTACTGTAGTCAGGGAGAACTAATGGCACTGCTGAGTCTGGAGGAACGGCCTGCTTGCTGTCAGCAGGATACCTCTCCTTGGGTGTACAAAAGGGAAGAATTTTGGTCAGAGAGGGAGAGACTAGGAAGAGAAGCCAAGCGGTGGAGATCCCTCTGCAAGTTTGGCTGTAGGGCCATGGTGGGGCCATGGTGGCCCACTTGCTGCCCCAGTCTTCACCCTTGAGGATCCATGAAGAAAAGCATTGGTTGGAGTGTGCAGACAGTGGAGTAATGGACCAAAGCATAGGGGCCTGTTGGTGCATTTGGGAGCTGAAGTCCAGGGGGAAGAAATAAAAATGGATGCCTACCAAGTAAACTTTGGCACCTTGGTAGAATAAGCACCGATAGGGCCTAAAGCCCTAAATGAAAGATTACCCATTGGTGAGTTGAGCTGCTGGGTCAGATGGTTTTACTGTGGGTGAGCCTGCTATTGCAGTAGGGCCCGCGGTGCATCTTGGAAGTGGCAGCCCATGCAGTTGAGGGCATAACGATCGCAGAATTACCCCTAATCCCCAAGCTTGAGGCCACCTCAGAGTTGGGATCCACTGGGTAAGCCACTTGCAGAGGTGAGGAAAGTCCATTTGGGGGAGTGATGTTTGGGACTCCAGTGTGATCTGATGCGGCACTTGCAGAGGTCCCCTGATGAGTAAGTTCAGAGGCTGGAGTTGCTGCATAGGTGGAAGTGCTGTTGGTTTTGGGGTCCTAACAGACATGGGGGAAACCATTCCAGGCACATGGCATCAGTGACTGGATGTCTGAAAGGGTTCTGGTGGTTTGGTTCTTGTTAAAAGAACAAAAGTTGAAAAGTATTGAGTTAAGACCATTTGGAAAGTAAAAGGGTATGCTCCATAAAGAATCAACCCCAGGGTGGAGAAAGTGTGCAACCAGTCAGATTGGAAGGACATGGAAAGTGTCTGAGGGTTTGGGATAGTAGAAATGTCTTGTGCTGTCATAAGCCCGCAGAAAAGTGTACAAGCAAGGGATTGTGTAGAAGAGTCTGATGGTAAAGGAAAGAAAGTGGCTGAGAGAGAAAGCCAAGGAATGAGATATGAGTGACTGAAGAGTGAAAGTGTCAAGCTGCCTCAATTGGAGGCCTAATTTGGCCCCAAAAGTGCTGCAGGAATTTAGCCTGAATGGCTTAAGGGTGACCTGTATGAAATAAGTAGTCTGTTAGCCCAATAGACTGTGGTAGAAGATTTTCCAGCTGTGTGAAAAAAAACCTGCTCCATGGAGTTGTTGTTACTGTTTTCAAGTTTCATTAAATTGTTTCTTGATTTTGGAGTGAACTTAACCAATGTGTCTGTACATGCATGCCTGCTTTTATGCTAATGAGCATTGCCGCTGTGGGTGTATGAGACCTGCTTCAAAGATTGTGACTGTTTCTCCATACGTGTGACTCCCAGCCACAATAAATCTATGAACCAGATAATGAATTATTCTGTTATATCTCCTTGGACTGTGGTTGCTTAGGTTGTGAAGTGCCCCCTCCCACTTTTTACCACCTGGATACCCCTTGACGGGGAAGGGGGCTTACAATGTGGGGGTTCATCCGGGAATTCATAAGACATTTTTGGGAAGCAAGTTTTACCTAGACAAAAGCCAAAAATCCTGTAGTGGCCATTAAAATCAAAATTGCAGGCCCTAGGGTACAATATCAGTGGAGCCACCATTTTTCTGCAGCCCTGTCTCGACCCCTGGTGTAGCACCTGGACTTACATATGACTGGATTTAGATTATGCAAATGCTTAGCTGTGATTGGCTGGCTGAGACTGAGAGACTCTGTGTTGTATGCCAAATGGGGCTAGGGTATTGGTCACTGCTATGGGAAACAGTGGAGAACAGCAACATGCAGGGAGCACCAAGAGAACATTCGGTAACTATCCAGTTGTCTGTGATATCATGGCTATGGGACATGATGGAGTGCAGTTCAACTATGGACAGCTGTGTAGTCTGCCATACCATTGAAGAGAGACTGGTACACTTGCCAGTGTGTCTGGCTTTTGCAGATGGAGCTGTATCCTATCCCCACAATGCTATGGTGCCCAACTTGGAGAGTTGGGGCTGGCCAGGTGCTTCCATTCCTACAGAAAGATTAGATTCCCTAGTAGAAGTACTGGCATGAGAGGATATGAGATGAGTATTGTGGGATCTAGAGGGGGAAAATGCAGGAAATGGCAACAGACATCTGCCCAGCCTTTCCTTGCCAGTGGATTCCATGTCTCCCAGTGCCAGCGGGAGAGGGCTTGGAAGGGCCCAGTCTCCAGCCGAACAGTGAATCTATGGACGTTTTGTCCAAATTAGAGGGACTGTTCTGGTCAGTGAATTTCTTTGGCTTACAATAGATGTGGTCAGTCTATATGCTTTCATTAGACATGACTTGGGTCTTGCTGTTATTGATTACCATTTGCATAGCAATTTAAAGGCTATAAATTTTCCAAAAGATTTTTTGATGGATGCTATTGATCTTATTTTGACCTGTAACTATTTTGTTTTTGACAAAAAATTCTATCTGCAGACATGAGGTACTGCAATGAGTACCACCATGGCCCCCTCCTATGCCAATCTCTTTTTGGCATGGTGGGAGGGGACCATGGTGTTTAACCCAGACTGGAACCCCTTCCTTTCGAATATTTTTTTGTGGGGGATGCTATTTGGATGATATTGTGGTCATTTGGAAGGGAAACTTTAAAGAGGCCAGTTCCTTTATTGCTCTACTTAATAACAATCAAATGGGCTTACAATTTACTTCAAATATTGAATCACACTCAGTTATGTTCTTGGATTTGGAACTTTTGGGGATAGATGGACAACAGATTGAAATTAAAGCCTATAGAAAATCTACATCGGGGAATCTGCTTTTACATGCTAAAAGTGCACATCCAGGTCACATAAAAAACGATATTCCTTATGGCCAGTTTGTTCATCTCAAGCATAATTGTTCGTCAGTGAAAGATTTTGAATTAGAAGCTTTAGAGCTGAAGAAACACTTAATAGAAAGAGGATATGAAGAAAACATTCTGTCTAGTGCTTTAAAGAAAGCCAGAGATTTAGAGCATAGAACCTTATAAAAACCCAAATCTAGAGCAACATCAGATGTTGATGTACCAGTGACTTTTGTCACTGAATTTAATAATGTAGCACCTATAATAAGTAAAGCTATCAGGGAATACTGGCCTGTGCTCCAAAGTGAACCCTCCATGCCCAAAACATTAGAAAAAGGCCCCTGAATTACCTACAAAAAGGGAAAAAACCTGGGTGATCTATTAACCCACAGTTTGTATACAAAAATTCTACAAACTAATCATCTAAGTTGGTTACCCCCGCTGCCACATGGAAGTTTTTGATGTGGAAGATGCAATATGTGTTGATATTGCATTCAAGGTAGCTCATTTGTGCACCCTGTCAATAAGAAGACACAGATTAGAGAATTTATTTCATGCATAACTTGTTATGTGATCTATGTAGTCCAATGTTCTTGCCCTATGCTATATGTGGGAAGTACTAAGAGATCCCGTAAGGAAAGCATGCAGGAACATGCACGTGCAATACTTAAGTCTGAACCAGATACACCGATAGGCGTTCATTTTGTTACTTGCCATAATAGCAAATTGGACAGTTTTTCTTTTTTGGGTCTTGAACATGTATATTCTAATATCAGAGGAGGAGATAGAGTGAAGAAATTACTTCAGAAGGAATCCAGATGGATTTACACCCTTAAATCCATGTCTCATTTGGGTTTAAATGAATGCCTGGGTATTCTGCCTTTTTTGTGATGCATTTATCAAATAGATTTTCTGTGGACTTCCAACTATGATAAAATAGGGCCATTTCACTAAAGAGTGTGTTCTTTTGCTAAATTATTGGCATAAGATATGAAATTAGAGTGGAAAAGACATATAATTCCATTCCAGTTTCAGAAATTTTGACCAAAAATCTATTGTCCATAAATTTGATCCCTAACATTAGGTTCTTGACCTCCTTGAGTTTAACAATAAAAATAAAAGAAAATATTTTTTTGAATGCATTTACATTTGTTTTCAGGCTCTATAAGGGTTTAAAAACTATCTCCATATTGGTATAAAAAGTTTAAAAAGTTATGATAGCTTTGTTGTGATATGCCATGTTTGGAATATTCTTGACCTTTTGCACAAAGCTGTGACCTTCTATTAACATCTTTATTTCAAAAACACTGGTTTGTTTTTCTAAAAAAATATTGGTTTGCATTAAAAAGCTTTGATATATTGTTTTCTGGATGAGTCCTATGTTTAATGCTGTAATGTTTTAAAATTTGACCTTTTGCATAAGCCTATGACCTCCCACTAATATATTGCTTAAAATACTTCTGTTTTAAAATGTGTTACTATACATAGATGTATGTGATTTATTGCACAGTGGTTTTAGGTGTTTGGTGTTTACGAGGGAATTTTTCACAATGCTTGGTATATGTAATGATTGAAAAGGAAAGAGAAAAAAATATATTTTGTATTACTTTAAGTGCCTTAAATAAAAAGGCTATACCGAGCACTAGAACCCCGCCTCCCGACAAAGTGTCCCGGAGATGACATGAAGAGCCGAGGTATAGTGCTGCAGTTATTTGCTCCAAACTGCATTTAACTTTTGGCGTGTTTATTTTCAGTCCGAGTGCTTACTTTTGTGCCTTTATGTTAATTTTCCAAGTTTAGCACCCACTCATCTCCAATTAGCACACTCGCCTGTGTTTATATATATATATATATACTGTATATATATTTTTTTTCCAGCCTAACATAGGTCTGTTCACCCAGGTGACCCTCCTCAGCAGTGGAATCATTGGCATTGGATCTAGAGGCATCCGTAAGCCCCTCTTCAACCCTAGATTCCCTGGAGGCAGAAACTATTTCACTGTTGGAGACATGCTCCTCTGATTTTGATGAATGTGCTGTTGTCGCTGTGCCAAGATCCAAACCCAGAGTGTTTTCATTTATTGATTCATGTATCCATGTATTGTGGGGGATATCCTACAACTATATAATCTGCCACCTGATTGGTTGGGTGTGACCCCTTGGTGGCTTCTGGATCTGTGTAAATGAAGACGTATGTGGATGGAAGCATTAAGCCCCAAACACCCTCATGTGCTGGATTATATGTTTAGTCCCTGGCTGCTGAAAGGTATTGCTGCAGAATCAGAAAGACTGAGTGACATTCAGTGGTCCCATGCAGAGTGTTAGATGAGAGAATGTATTAAGCAATATTATTGTGCATGTGATTACCCATATTTGACAGAATATTTGGGATATTATTGAAAAAAATAGGGAGGCACGGATGTTTCAAAAGGCAGTAAACTCTAAGATGGCTCATGAGGAATCAAACTATGAGCTCACCCAAAGACTGAGAAATAAACTCTTTCATAGAGCCAGGAGAAGGTATGATTTTTTTTTATTTGGACTGGTGTTACTCTTTTTAAGATGTTTGCTTTGTTGCAAGAGGAGAATTGCTAACAAATCAACAGGTACTATATCTCTAAAGCGTCCAACATGGAAGCTATCAATAAGCCTGATTCAAAATATTATTAGATGAAAGTGACTCTCAGAATAGAACTAATATTTCTTTCTTTCCTCCACAGGGTTTGGGTTCATGGATCAGTATGTGCCACAAACGTATATTGTTTACATTTTTAATAATTTTGAATAATCTCTTCTTCACTATCTAAACTCAATTTCTTCTTTACTATCCTGTGCTACCTATCATCAGTTGAAATTTATTGAGTTAAGACCGTTTGGAAAGTAAGAGTCTGATGGTAAAGGAAAGGAAGTGGCTGAGAGAGAAAGCTAAGGAATGAGATATGAGTGACTAAAGAGTGAAAGTGTCAAGCTACCTCAATTGGAGGCCTAATTGGGCCCCGCCAGTGCAGCCAGAAATTTAGCTTGAACGACTTAAGGGAGACCTGCATGAAATAAGCAGTCTGTTGACCCAATACACTGTTGCAGAAAATTGTTTCAGCTGTGTCTGTGAAAGAAACCCATCGTACTGCACACTCCCGCTCCAGGAAGTGGTTGTAACTGTTTTTAAGTTTTATTAAATGATTTTGTTTCTTGATTTTGGAGTGGACAATGAACTTAATCAATGTGTCTGTGCATGCTTGCCTGCTTTTATGCTAATGAGCATTACCCCTATAGGTGTTTGAGACCTGCTTCAAAGATGATGCCAGTTTTTCCATACGTGTGACTCCCAGTCACAATAAATCTATGAGCCAGGTAATGAGTTATTCTATTCTATCTCCTTGGACAGTGGCTGCTTAGGTTATGAAGTGCCCCCCTCCTACTTTGTACCACCTGGATACCCCTAGTTGGGGAAGGGGCTTACATAAGAATTAAAAAATAGTAAAAGGAGCTCAGTGAGTACTGAAGGCTCAAACAGCTCATAATAACATTAAACTGAATAAAAAAACTAGATCAATGTAAGAAAGAAACAAACAAAATATTCTAAATTCCAACCTACCCTTTTAGCACAATAAAGTACACACACAGTCTAAATACATATTTGAATTGGCATGGCATATAATGAATAACAAATAACTAGTTTATATAAAAATAAAATCTTGCTAAATACCTAAATCATGATTGGATAACCCAAGTCCAATTTAAAACAGCCACAATGGCAAACCACAATGTAAATAACACCATTTAGTGTTGTAGGTTACTAGCGGACCCAGTCTGACATTATGTTCCAGCTTAGGGTTTAAACACATTTTTTTACTCGAGGACTGACCTTACAGGATTGGCATCTTCCATAAGGGGCATGACCTATCCATGCCTCCTTTAAAAGAGTTTGTGAATTTGTGACTGGTGAAACACTATTGTCCAAATGGTCCTGCAAATTGTGACCTCTCTTGTCAACTATTCTTGGTTTGTCTATTCCTCTGAGCCCTGAGTTCACCTGTAATATTTCCCAGTTTTGCGACAAAATATTATGTATCTGGCTAGAATGGGTTGAGCATGTGATAACAAATTTAATACTGTTTTGGAATACCCAATTTCCAGTTATTTTAAAAGAATTATCCCTGTACAGCAGATCTTCTCTACATTGTGCATCTGTAAACTGTTTAGCATCAAAGATGGTTTCCTGATTATAACCAAAATTCAGAAATCTTGCATCAAGTTCATCACACTGTTTCTCATATTTACAGTATGCCTTTGACTGCAATTCTGTCTGACTCTTAAATATTACCCCAAGGTATCTTGTTGACAGTGTGTCTCAGGTGGTAACTAGAAGCTGGCAAAATGGTATTCCAGACTGTTAGCTTCCTGAAAAGTGAACTTTGCAAACTCCCATTCTCCTGAGGAAGCTCGAACTAGCGAAGCACCAGGGTGTATCTGACACAGTATGACTGAGGTCCACAATATGATATTACACGACAGACATGGAGAAGCTTGCCTCCCATACCAATGTTTTGCATGTGCACTGTATGCTTTTTCAAGGTACCCACTGAGGGTGAATCTAATGTTTTTAAACAAATTATTTAAAAATGTAATGCCCCGATTTAATAAAAACATGCTTATTTCATTAAATGGGCAACACAAGAATTCTAAAAGGGCAAAGCTCGGTAAGTACAGTAGGCATAAACAAATGGCTCACAATAACATTAGAATAAAAAACTGAATCGATGTAAAAAGGAAACCAACAAAATATTGTGAAATCCAAATGGTCCCATGTTATTTACAAGTTATTTACACCATGGATTGCCAATGTGGCTCTTACTACATTGGTAAAACAATTAGGAATTTCCAGACTTGGGTAGGAGAACATCTTCAAGCTTTTGGGGATAACAACAACAACTATGCTACAGCAGCTCACAGACAACGTGGGGGGTCACATGATTTTAACTGTATAGGGTTGGAAGGAGTGCAACAAGGTAATGGGGGTGATTTTAATAAAAAAAAAGTTCTGAAACAGGAATGTTACTGGTTTTTCACCACAGGAGACAGGGATTGGCCTAGCTTAAAAATGAATTTTGAAATTAGCCTATTTCTATGATTTCATGATTTTATTTTAATATTACATTATTATATATATTGTTACATCACATTTGCCAATAGTATTAAGTGCATTACATTATTTCTATTATTGCTCTGCCTCTTAGCTAGTTTTTTTTTTTTACAATAGCTTTGTATTTATAGTATTCATAAACTGTTAGCTGTGATTCAATAATGCCAGCTTTTGGCCAGAAAGAAAGAAGCAGAGCAAGGCCAAGGAGGCAGCTGACTGTTTCTCTGTAGTAAGAGACCAGTAGGGGAAAATGAGCAAGAAAGCTGACAGTGGCTGTTGTAGTGTTCTTTTTGTTTTAAGCAGAAGACCAGAGTGTTTTTTTCTAGACCAGGTGGGGCCAAGGAAGTAGGACAAGGCAGTTAGACTCCTTAAGGTTGGAATTGCCCTCCCACACAGCTGAAGCCAGTTCCAGTCTTACAGGCACCAGGACTGATTTACAACAGATACTTCCTGTGGAAACAGGAAGGGTGGATTCAACAGCACAAGCCAGAGATGGGGAAGTGGAAGCTCCAAGGGGTGTGGGTAAACAGAGCACCTGGGAGTTGTTAGCCAGAGGTTAGAAGATTTAAACATTGCACCTGAGGGTTAGAAATTGTGTTAGTGAGCAAGGTTAGATATTATATGCAGGTAGTAAAAGAGAACAGGAGAGAGGGGAGACAGGGAAAAACAACGTGGGTAGTCGTTAACCTGTAGGTTCATTATTGTATTGTGGGAATTGGCAGGGGTAAGCAGGTAAAGTCTACTGTACATACAAGGTATAACTATGATGGAAGTGGTGCAATGTAGTGGCTGTGGGGTAGCAGTCTTCAGGGGGACCTTCTGGAGACTGTGATGTTGCCCCATCTGCATGCACAAGTCTGGGCTGAGCGAGGAGATTGTCAGACTCAAGGCTGAGATGGCTTGGGTTAGGAGGACAAACTCCCCCACTCAGGTACCACCAAGTCCACCTCCACTTCCTCAGAGGATGCCAGGAAAAAGGAACAGATGGACAATGGTGGCCTCGGGGAGGGTTAGGGTGGTGGACCATAGACACATCCCAAATCCCATACTAATACAGAACTCCTACACCACACAGGCAGGGCAGGCAGTCCCACAGAGGCACCCAAAGTAGTGGCAGACTGATATTGAGGTCCTCCAGGGTGGACACCTCAAGGAGGGTAGCAGAGGACCCCAGAAGAGGAGGAAGCAATTCCTAGTGGGGGACTTCATAGTCCTGGAAGTGGAGCTGGGGACAGGTAGTGGAGTGGAGAGTGAGGTTAAATGCTTGCTGGGAGGCACAGCTTGTGAGGATGGAGAGTGGATCTAGAGGCTCACTAAGGCAGCAGTAAGGAGAGGGGTGCTGGATGTCATTGTCCATCTGGAAAAAATGACCTGTCTAGGAATAAGGCAGGGATAAGAAGAGTGCAGAAGGAGTTCAGGGAGCTGGGGAGGGGACTTGGGCAGGTAGCAAGCTATGTGACCTTATCAGAGGAGCAGCCTGTCCACAGCAAAGGGGACACTAGGGATCTCCACACCAGGGACTTCAATATGTGGTTGAAGAACTGGTGCATAGAGAAGGGTTTTGGTTTCATTGGGGACTGGGATCCTACCTGGCAGGATGAGGGCCTGTACAAGGGTGATGGCCTGCATCCATCCAGGGAGGGGGCCATTGTTCTTAGTGAGCAGTTTAAAAGCTTCATTGGCAAATATTTAAACAAGCCAAGGGTGGTGGTGGAAGAAAGCAGGGAGAATCAAACTGCCCAACCCACAGGTTAATAAAGTCTTCAGGGAGGATCCTAATGTTTGAAAATCCCCAGTGGTAATTAAACTAGGAAAAGGTATAATGGTGGAGAAAACAGAAAGGAGATTAAAGGCGGGAGGTAGTAAGGGAAGGCATGATTATAAAAGAGGGGATGACAGGAGGGGAAGTAGCAACACAGGGAAGGCTATGTTTGCAAATGCTCACAGCCTGGGAAATAAAATCCCAAATCTGGTGGCCTTGATGGCAGAGGCTGACCTGGATATTGTTGCTATTACCAAGACATTTTATAATGGGAACCACTACTGGGATGTAGCTATACCAGGTTATACTCTATTCAGGAAAGGCAGGGAGGGTAAAAAGGGAGGAGAGGTAGCTTTTTACATCAGGGAGGGTATAAAAGTAATTGAGGTTCAGGGATTGCAGGGGGTAACTGAGACCCTGTGGCTCACCATGGAGATGGCAGTGGCACTGCTTTTCACACAGATATGATCTACAGACCTTCAGCACAAGGTGAAGAGTTGGACAAGGTTCTAGCTGAAGCCATCCATAAGATGGCAACTAAAGGGGAAGTGCTGACGTTAGGTGACTTTAGTCTGCCAGATGTTGATTGGAGCATCCCTGCTGCAGCCTCACCCTGGAGCAGGGACATACTGGACTCTGTGCAGGGACCATGCCTCAGGCAGCTAGAGTTAGAGCCCACCTGTGAGGGTGCAACTGTGGACCTAGTACTTATCAATGGGGACATAATTGCAGATGTCATAGTTAGCAGACACCTTGAGTCCAGTGATCATCCCATGGTGTGGTTCAATATGAGTACAGTGGCAGAGTCATGTCACATGAAATCAAGGGTCCTGGACTGCAGGAGGGCAGGCTTTGTAAAGTTGGGGGTTTGTCTCAGGAAAGCCATAGCAGGGAGGGAGGAGGGAGGACCTTGGGGGGGGAGTGAGGAATATTGGGGCCATCAAAGAGAAGCTATACTGGAAGCAACAAACCTTTGTGTTGGGCAAATAGACAAAGGCAAGAGAAAAAGGAAACCACTATAGTTCTCAAAGGAAGTGGCCAGAAAGGTAAGAGTGAAAAAAATTGGCTTTCAGGAATACAAGGAAAAACAGAAGGAGGAGGAGAGGGTAGTGTACCTGGATAAGCAGAGTGAGGCAGTGAAGGCAGTCAGTAGTGCAAAGGTGCAAATGGAGTAAAAAATAGCCCAGGCAGTATAGAAAGGGGACAGGACTTTTTATAGGTACGTTAGTGAAATTAGAAAGACAAGGGGTGGATTTGTAAGGCTTAAGGGGGAAGATGGGGAGTGTGCAGAAGTGGTCTTGGAAAAAGCAACAATCCTGAACAAGTATTTTTGTTCAGTATTTACTCAAGAGGGGGAAGGTGATTGACCACAATTAAGTGACATGAGCAATAAGGGGAGGGAGGTGGACACCAGTCCTTTTACGGAGCAGAGAGTTCTAAAGGAATTCGCAAAACTGAAGGTGGACAAGGCAATGGGACCAGACAGGATGCATCTTAGAATATTAAAGGAGCTTAAGGAGGTGCTGGTAGCACCAGTGGCAACCCTCTTCAATGAATCACTTGAAACAGGAGTGGTTCCAGAGGACTGGAGGAAAGCAGATGTAGTCCCTCTTCACACAGGTGGAAGCAGGTATAAGGCTGGAAACCATAGACCAGTCAGCCTGTCCTCGATGGAGAAATAATGGAATCACTGCTAAAAGAAAGGATTGTGGAACATCTTGAATCCAGCAGAGCAAAGGAGCCAAGGCAGCATGGATTCATAGGGGGGAGGTCATGACAAACAAACCTGATAGATTTCTTTGACTGGGTCACCAGGGAAGTGGATCAGGGAGGAGTGATGGATATGGCCTGCCTGGACTTCAGCAAGACCTTCAATGCCGTTCCACATAAGAGGTCTGCAAACCATCTAGGCAGCCTGGGAATAGGTCCCAAGGTGTAAAACTGGGTTAGAAATTGGTTGAGATCCAGAACACAGAGGTTTGTGGTAAATGGAGCTCAATCCAACTAAATGAAGGTGACCAGCAGTGTGCCACAGGGATCAGATATGGGGCCACTCCTATTTAATGTATTCAAAAGTGACATTGCGAAGGGGATAAAAGGGAAAGATATGCTTCTTTGCAGATGACACTAAGATCTGCAACAGGGTAGACACTCTTGGAGGGGTGAAAAAAATGAGGAGGGACCTAGGTAACTAGAGGCATGGTCAAAAGTGTGTTACCTAAGGTTCAATACAAAGAAGTACAAAATCATGCATTTGGGGCACAGGAACCCAGGGGAGACTTACATGATGGGGGGATATACT
Organism: Neoceratodus forsteri; assembly: GCA_016271365.2. Classification (NCBI taxonomy): domain Eukaryota; kingdom Metazoa; phylum Chordata; order Ceratodontiformes; family Ceratodontidae; genus Neoceratodus; species Neoceratodus forsteri. The sequence continues at coordinate 1,324,265,980 of CM028132.1, forward strand.
GACAGCCACCAAACAGGAAAGGGATCTAGGGGTAATCATATCAGATGACCTAAAGGTGGCCAAACAATTTGCCAAAGCTGTGGGGAGAGCTGGTGGGGTACTGGGCTGCATAGGGAGAGGTATCACCAACAGAAAAAAGGAGGTGGTGATGCCACTGGACAAATCATTGGGAAGACCCCATCTGGAGTACTGTGTCCAGTTCTGGAGGCCACATCTCCGTAAGGATATAGATAGGGTAGAAGCAGTTCAGAGAAGGGCAACAAAAATGGTGCAGGGCCTGTACCAAAAGTCATATAAGGAGAGACTGGAGAACATCAATATGTATACCCTGGAGGAGAGGGGAAAGAGAGGAGTGATATGATAGAGACCTTCAAATATCTCAAGGGCAAAAATAAGGTACAGGAGAGTACCATCTTTCAGAAAAAGAGAGATCTTCTAGAACAAGGGTTCATGCCATGAGTCTGGAAGGAGGGTAGACTAAGGGGTAACTGAAGACGTATTTCTTCACAGAAAAGGTGGTGGATGCATTGAACCGCCTCCCAGAGGAGGTTTTGTGAGGAGCTAACTCAGTAAGGGAATTAAAAAATGCATGGGATAGGCATGGGGAACCCTAGTGACAGGAAAGAGAATAAAGTAAGGGGTCAAGTAGGGTCTGTGGATTTTGCAGCAGGTATGGAAAATGGTCAGACTGAGTGGGCCTAGCAGTCATGATTTGCCATCAGTTTCTATGTTTCTATTATTTAGTTGTTAGCAATATATTATTTCTAGGTATACAAGTTATCTGTTAGTCATTATTTATTTATTTACAAGTTTTACCAGGAAGGCATACTGAGCAACATGCTCGATTCCAGATGCGACCTGGGGCCAAGACCCAATACATAACATGGTATTTAATACATAGACAATTCAGTAGTGGAATGCTATGGCTTACTGCCTGGCATACATTTGGCAGAATGTTACAGACAGGCAGGTAGATACATACAGTGGGAATGTTGGAGAATGAAATACCTTTAAAAATGCGACTAGGCTACATCATCATAATAGTAAAATTGTTAGTTGAAACAGGAGCAGCTGGAGGAGAAATGTGTGCTCTGAGTAGTAGGTTGTAATGGTAGGGATTTGGTGCGTGTCTTATGGGGGCTGGTAGGGCATTCCAAATCTGTGGGATTCGGTAGTTAAAAGCAGCCTGGCCTTTGGTTGTGCACATAAATAGGATGTGGAGTAGTCTGGGGTTCATGCTTCTGGGAGAGTAAGCAGGTGGAGGTTGTTGGGAGAGGGTAGAGGCCAGGTGGGGGGGGAGTAGAGAGAGGGACCAAAATTTGGCAGCGAACCTAGCGCAGTTAATTAATCTAAAATCATTGAGGGATGGCAGGGTTAGGGAGCTACATAAGGTGCAGTGGTGTGTGGATTGTGGGCAGTAGAGGATGAAGTGACAGAAAGAGTGGAACAGGGTGTCTAGGCTGGCCAGGGCGGATGCAGGGGCGATAGTGTACAGTGTGTCGCCATAGTCGAGTACAGGAAGAATCATTTTTTGCACAATGGTGTGCCTTGTTTGTGAGGGAAGGCAGCTTTTGCTTCTGTATAGTGCTCCAAGTTTGAGGAGCAGCCTCTTGTGTAAAGAGTCGATGTGACTGGTAAAATCTAGGTGCTGGTCTAGCCAGATGCCTAGATATCTGAAGCTAGTGCATTGCTCCAGGAAAGTCCTGTCCAGGGTTTTGAAAGGGGGGCAGGGGGCTTGGCAGGAGAGTCTTTGTTGGGAGCCGAATGTTATTGACAATTTAAATATTTATTTAGATTGCATATGTACATTTTTACACTAACGGGGCTGGTCAGATTTTAAAACATTGTGTTTCTTTTTTATATCACTCTAGTTTCTTATTCTGTCTAATGTTGCTATGAGCTATTTTTTTGTGCCTGCAGTACTCGCTGAGCATTGTCCTTTTACTGTTGCTTAGTTCTTGTACTGTCCATTCAATGAAATGACCATATTTTAATTAAATTGGGGCATTGACCTTTTAAATCTTCTGTTTAAAAACATCGGATTCATGCTCAGTGGGTTCCTTCAAAAAGCATACAGTGCACATGCGAAACGTTGGTATGGGAGGCAAGCATCTCCATGTGTGTCATGTAATATCATGCTGTGGACCTACAGTAAGTTATACTGTGTTGAATTAATTGTCTATTTTAGAAAACTATAACTGAGTAAGACTTGTTGATTTCACAGTGACAAGAATATGAATATTGACTACACAGATGTTCTGCTAGTCATTTTGCTCAAGAACCTCACTTACTGACTTCACATTTCTAGTACCCATAGTTCTGGATGAAGAAAGGCATTTGTGTGTAATGTTTGTGGACCTGTCCAAAGCCTTCAACTTGGTAGACCACAAATTACTGTTAAGAACATTAGAAATCAGTGCAGTAGCATCTGAAACAGGCGATTTGAATCATTCTTAACTGGATGATCACAACAGGTGGCAGTGCAGTCTTTTGTCTGGGTCCTTATGGTTAGATAGAGGTGTACTCCAAGGATCAGTCCTGCCCCCCCCCAACAATTTTTTCCTGTTCTTGATAAATTCTCTTTCAGATATCACTGAAAAAGATTGTGCAAGATTTTATACAGATGATTCTATCTTGCTTGCAGTTCCAAATTCTAAACATGAGATGGCAGGAAACCTACACAATGACTTTGAAACTTTCAGAGGTGCGTTGTAGTGTCAAACTTAGATTTTAATCCAGAAAAAGAAAAAAAAAAGGGAATGACTTTTCACCTTCATCCTCACTGACAACAAGATTCCAATTGTATAAACAGTAACAAAAATGTATATTCATGCCCTTCAGTGAATTAATATCAAAACTGTACATGATTACAAATACTTGGGTGTCATAACTGATTACACCTTATCTCTTACTGACCATAAAAATTCTGTGTTAAGGAATATAAATGCTCATGTTTGATCATTAGGCAGAATTGCAAATTGTCTAGCGTTTCAGGCTACAGAAAAAAACAGCAAAACAATGTATTCTCCCAGTAATCAAGTATGGTAGTGTTGGTAATGAAAATGCTAATCAAACTATGCTTTACAAATTAAACATGTAAGCCCCCCTTTGGGAGCTTACTAGTTGACAGCCCTTTAATTCTGGGCTGTCCAGTGTTCAGGTCCACCTGCTGATGGGTGAAGCTGGGCTGTCAATCCCCTTTAAAAGGAGGTGGTTTGGTGCATTTTGGGAGGAAAGAGGTTGGATGGGGCTCAGAATTGGGAGGTAGTACTCCTGGGCTGGAGGCAGCAAATGTTTGTCTGGAGGATGGAGGTTTAGGGCTGGGATGGGGCAATCTTTTTTTATTTTAGTTTTTATTGACTGGGAAAGAAGGACTAGATAATTCTGTCTGTTTTCAGCCTTGTCCCAGTAGAAAGGGATACAGATGGGTGGCAACTGACATTGAACCAGATTAAGCTGCAGGTGGTATTTTTAGTGACTCGGGGAAATTTGGCCAGGACACTGAGGAAATTCCCCTACTCTTCTGTGGGGGCCCCCTTACATCCTGGCCTTGCTGCCAAGATGGCAGTCTCTGGAGCTGCAGAGATGGACATGGAAGTGCTAGAGGCAGGGAAGATGGTCTCCTCCCCTGTCTCTGTCCTGAGAGAGGCCACGACTGCTGAAAGTTCTACCCTGCTACCTGCTGAAAGGATTTCTTCTGTGGAATTGACTATAACCCCTACTGTTTCTGTGGATCAATGCATGAAAAGCTTGGCTAAGGATACCTCCTCAGCTCCCTTTGATATGGTAACATTATCTACTTTCCCTGCTTCTGGTACTGTTTCTACAGTTGCTCCTTCTACTGATGTGGATATGCTTCTCCGTTATGAAGAACAACGTTACCTTGCTACTAAACAGCGTTTACTGTCCCTCAAATATCAGCTGGATTCTAAACCTCTGAACTTTCCTACTGACTCATCGCTCAGTACTGTGGCTTTTGGTGACTCCTTGCTGACTTTGACACTTCTGCATTCCACGGCAGCCCCTGCACCTTTTCCCTGCTTACAGAAGCCTGCACAGACAGAACCTCCCGCCCTACTCCCCTCAGGTAACTTTTCAGTTCCAGCTTTACCTAACTGTTTACCTTTACAAACTGTGTCGGTAGCACCAGAGATGAAGGACTGGTCTGTTGATTCGGCCCTGGAGGCGGTGGGGTGGGAGAAGGATCCAGTTGCTGGGACTTGGCGTTCTGGTTCCTCCCCTATTCGAACGTGGTTACCGGAGAGAGCGGACCTTCAGATTCTCATGGCATGGATCAACCGAGCAATTCCTTCAACCTGTCTCTACCTGATGAACTGCAACTCACTCAAAATCCTGCTCTACATTTTGAACTTTCGCATACTGAACATTCTTCTAACCAGATCCCCCAAGGATCAAGATCTCACCCTCCACCTATTGCGTCTACTTCCTTTAGCTGCACATGCTTACAAATCATACGCTTCTTGTTCTCAAGTTACAGTGCAGCAAGAAAGATGGCATAATGCAGTATGTCTACAGTATTTTGGGGGATTGTCTGAACTGCCTGATCTTTTTTTGTAGGGTGCACTTTACTAAAAGACTCAATGCAATTTGCTGCCTATGACATACATGCTTTGATTCATGTTTTTTCGGAAACATATTTTGATGTGAGTTTTAAGAACTTAGCTGGCTTAGAAAAGTTTTGGAGAGAATATCATGAGTTGAAGGCTTCCCCCTTGTAGGCTCCTTTTACTGCGATACCTTTGACCAAACCCACACTGAAAACTGTTGCAATGTTATTTTGTAATGAGGGAATGAGTCTTAATGACATTACTGTATGGTTGAAACAAAGATGTAATTTACTTTCTGATCCTGAGGCTCTTTTTGATTCGGAAAACTTGTGGACTGGAGGGTGGAAAGCGAGGGTTATGCTTCGAACTTCAGATAATGGGATTCAGCATTTACCTAATAGATTTATGCTAGGTAAAGATAGAGGTGTACTTTTTTACCCTGGTCAGCCGAAGTCCTGCTACAAATGTGGCTCCCCTAACCATATTAGCAGCAATTGTGATAGGGTAAAATGCTCTGTCTGTGGAGGCATTGTACATACAGGTTCACAGTACATGGAGGAATCCCTCTGCGTCCTTTGTGACACCTTAGGACATACTTTTCAGTCTTGTACCTGGGCGGCCCATAACTCCCTGACTCTTGCAGATGGAGAGGAACAAAGACTGCTCATTACAGTTGCACAATGTTCTAGACTTACTAGCACATCTTTTGTGCCTCAACATGTTCCTCCCCCTCCTCCAACTACTGCTCCTGAAGTTTCTGGCCCTTCTCTAGATTCAGAACAGCCCACTCCTGCCCAGAACCTTGAGCCACCCATGTCTCGTATAGCACACCGTCCTCCTTTAGTCTCACACACTGACCCCATGCAGATGTCACCCCCTGTTCTTCCTTCTTCCAGCACATCACCCACTTCCATGGAACCCCTCCTCCCGAACCCTTCATTAGAGTCACAAGAGGGTCCAAAAGAGATAGTTCACCTTCCTCAAAGGTTCTGAAATCCACCGATATAGTTCAAGCGAATAAATATGAATTGCTATGACACCCTCACGACAACACAGACTCCAACACCTCTTCAGTTTTATCATCCCATCCTGAGGTGACTACAGATGCAGAAATAGCTGTTGATAATATGGGATCTCAGAAAAGAAAGGCGAAAACTAAATTAAAACACAGGGAAAGTATTCCTAGGAAAGGTAGACCCAGGTGATTTCTGTTTACACCATCAGACTTGGTTCATTTTTTTTTTCTTCTGCCTCTAATGGCTTCTACTTTTTCCGTACATACTGTTAATGTAAAAAGTATTAAAAAACAATCTAAAAGAAATGCAATTTTTTTCCTTTTTTGTCTGGCCTGGCTACAGGAATCATCTTTTTGCAGGATGTCAGATTTCACACCCTTCCAGAAATTTACAAAGCTCAAAAAGCTTGGTTCTCTGGACCTTCTTATTGGTTCTTTGGGCCAGAACTCTGTTCAACTTTAGGTGTACTGTTTAATATACCGAATGTCACTATTCTTAAAATGTTAGAATTATGCCTCGGCAGACTTTTCTTATTAGATAGTCTGATTTCTTCTATCCCATTTCGAATAATTAATATATATGCTCCCCAAATTAAATCTCACAGGATTGAGTTATTGAAACTCATTCAACCCTACTTGTACACATCAATGAATATAATTTTTGGAGGTGACTTTAATTGTGGCTTATCCACTAAAGATAGGTCTTCTTCCTCCAACACCACAAAATTATTTTGTGATACAAATTTCCTGAAGCAATTAATTCATTCTGCAAAATTATAGGACACATATTTCTCCATTACAGGTCAACACACTCCCACTTTTCATAAAGGACCCCTAGCGACCCGTATAGATTTTTTCTTCATGTCCTCACATTTACAGCTCTCCGCTGCTGTAGTTCAGGTTGCAGAATTTTCAGACCATAATTTATTATCTGTTTCCCTAGGCCCTTCCATTACTAAGAATTTCGGTCCTGGTACCTGGAAGTTGAACACTTTTTTTTTAAAAAGATTCACAACTATTGTCTCAGTTACTTGATTATATACAGAATAGGAAATATGTTTTTTTTCTTATATGATACTCCTTGGAATTGGTGGCATGACACAAAACTTGGTTTTCAAACTTTATTCAAATGTTATAGTAAAACTCACCATGAATCTTTATACTTTAATTACCAAAAAACTAGGCTTCATCTGCAAAAACTCCTTACGTTATCTTACACCATTGGTCACAACTTTTCTGAGCAGATTCATAACTTAAGACACCTTTTGATGGAATATCACCTCTCAAAAGCTTCTTCCATCCAACACCAACAATGTTTCGGGACCACTGGTCCCAGTGATGTTATTTGGCCATACGCCACTATCAGGAAAAGGGTTGATTGCAAAATGTTTAATGTGCTTTTAAATGACTCCTGTGAACTTACAACTATTTCAGAAATCAGACATCAGGTAGCCTGTTATACAGAAAGGTTGTTTGGCCCTATGCCTAATCCCTCTGATAAAATAGCAGAATATCTTTCCCTTATTCAAATTCCTGCAGTCCCAATGTCTATTTTAGTAATGTTAGATAGTGATATACATGCCCAGGAAAGAGAAGCAGTGATCAAATCCCTACGCCAAGGGGTAATGCCAGGCCTGGACGGTCTTCCAAATGAACTCTAGAAAATCATCTCTGCTGACTTATGTAATGAATTGGCAACAGTGTATAATTCGATTCTGAAAGATGATAATCTCCCTTGTGACTTCAATATGGGTTGTCTGTATTATTTATATAAGAAAGGGGACAGGAGGTTATTCTCCAATTGAAGACTTTCATGCCTTCTGAATACTGATTTTAAGATTTTGACTAAAATTTTGGCACTTTGGCTTTCTAAGAAGGTGCCCTTTGTGATTTTTTCTGCTCAATCAAGTAGTGTCCCAGGGAAATGTATCCGAGACCATATTATTTTACTTAGGGAACTGATTGAACATGGGAATTTTAATGCATTACAAGGTTTAATATTTTCTCTGGATCAGCAACAAGCCTTCGATTCAGTACATCATGACATTTTATGGCATACATTACGACATTAAGGAGTCCTTGACTGTACCCTCTCCAGACTTCAACTACTTTATAAAACTGCTACCATAGTCCCCTTGGTTAATGGTTGGAAAGGTCCTTTGCTACCTCTACAGAGAGGGGTTAGACAAGGATGCCCTCTCAGCCCGCTTTTATATGTTTTCTTTTTAGATCCCTTACTACGTTCAATAAATATGGCACAAACTATTATGCCACTTCCCTCTACCCCCATTCTATAATTGCTTATGCAGATGATATGAGACTGATGGTGGCAGATGTTGCTTCTGTACACTCTGCTGTCCAGCATTGTGTTTCTTTTGGGGCAGTTTCTGGTGCAACTCTTAATTTGGACAAATGTGTAGGTCGCAAATTGGGTACCTCAATAGCAAATGAGCTGGATAACATTGACCTCACATTTAGTACTGAGCAGATAAAAATTTAGGGTATTTTATATGGAGATGGTCCTTTGGACATCCTTAACTGGACTCCAAAACTAGAATATGCTCAGTCCTTGGTTTCCCATTGGAACACCTGGAAAATGTGCAAAAAAATGGATTTATATGATAAAGACCTTTCTGCTCCCCATTTTCCTTTTTTTGGCATATGTCCCCCCCCCAGACTTCTTGAGGCAAAATTGTTGAGTATTTTTTTCAGGCATTATGGGGTAGTCGTCTCAATCCCATTAAACATCCTGTTACATATCTTCCCATCAAGGATGGTGGCCTGGCCATGATCCAACCTCTTTATTTTTACATTACTATTTTTTTATGTCTAATACTAGGCCCCTGCTAGTTAATACAGATAGGGGGGTGGGGACCTTGGTTTCTTGATTCCTGTGGTCCTTGGTTTTGCCAGTAGGAACTGAATAATTTGACAGCTTTGAAACATTTTCCCCATGCTTCTGCTTATGTTAGAGACACCTTTTTTCATCTCAAACAATGACAAGTTGCTAGCCATATGATGGTAACTTCTTCTAGGAAAGCCTTATACAGATACCTAGTAGATTGTATCTGTTTAGATATTGTGTTTTTTCCTAAATGTCCACGTCAGCACCTTAATGATCTATAAGTCTCATTACAAAATTCCAGAATCCCCCCCAAAAATGTGGGATTTACACTGGCCAAGTTGCCATGAACGTATCAATGTTAAGAGCAATCACAAACACAAACAACTACAGGAGAGGCTTTGTTCTAGACCAGGATGTCACCGGTAGGAAGAATCCATATCACACCTTTTCTTTTTATTTTCTTATATCACTAATTTTTGGACTTTGTTGGCTGCAAGATGGCAAGAACCTTTGTTTTCTACAGCTACTTATGAAATGTTAATATATGGTTCCATTCCAAATTCTTGGAAATATTGGAATGTGGGTACTTTGAATCTTCTTTTTTTAATTATCAAATGGCATATATGGAATGCTCAATGCCTTTTTACTTTACAACAACAGGATGTGTCCCTTGTTACACTATTTCAGGAGATTGAATGAGATTTAAAAGATATTTATGTCTCTAAGTTAAAACTTTTGCCACATGTATCTTTACTGGAATTGTGGAAACAAATGCCATGGATTACTGACTCTGATTTTCCTGTAACATGATTCTTATGTTTTGACTTGTTTTACTTTTTCAGTTGTTTCTTAAATAAAAAACTTCCCCTACTCACCAGTAGGGGAACCTTTACATCCTGGTACTCTGCTGGATCCCTTCAATTATGTCCAGGGACACTGGGAAATTGTGGAAAACTGTGCCCAAAGTTGCAGAGATTTTCACCTATTTCTTGCGGGAACTTGCAGGGGGTTCCGCGGGCTCTCTATTCATCAAATAGCCAGAAAATCTCTATTTACATTTTAATATATATCCTTCTGTTTGGTTTAGATACAATTAGAAACACACAGAAGAAGAAACACATAGAAAGTTACAGTTATTATAGCTGAGTTTTATTAAATCTCAAATCTATGAAATAGAATAGATTAAATTGCACACAAAAAACTGAAATATATTTAGCTTACAAACAAAGGTAACACTAACGCAGAGGGAAATAAATCATGTTTTTATAAACAGTATGGTTCCCATGTTTCATTCTTTGATAGTTTTTTTATATACATATTTACTATTCAAGTACCACACAATCCCAACACCTCACATATATTAAAGCAATTCTAACCAAAGAATGTGTTCATGCATAGACTAAAATAAATGGAGGTTTAAGTGACACATCATAAACTCACTGAAATGTTTTGTTATATTTTAACATTAACATAAGTTTGACATTTTCTTCCTTTAGAGTGTGTCCATTGTCTTTCAGCAAGTCTGTATAAACAGAAAAAGCCCTCTCAATGTCAGCCGTGCTAACTGGCATCCACATGTACCTTTTAGCAAGCACTGCAGGTTTTTGCTGGGACTCTGACTGAGCCTCCCACCATTCAGAGATACTGAAGTCTGCTGGAATAGACTTTGCTGAAGTTATATAAACATGCCAATCAAAGTCAGAAATGTCTGCAAGTCCTGGTAAATTCCCGATATAGTTCTCTTTACCTTTCTCAAGTGTTGGTAGTTGTTATGGATCGAACACACATGCTGATTTGAATATATTGAAGGATGGTTAGGCTTGGATTACATTATGCAGCTTCTCCAAACTATCCAACATCACTTGCTGAACGAGTTCCAGGCATGCTGCTCTCTCCTCCTCCTTGCACTGTGCCAACTTTTCTACAGTTTTGGGCTTAAACTTGCCAGCTCCAGATGTCACACAAAAGTCCAGAAATAAGTGTACCTGCTGCAATCTACAAAAAATGGTATGTCCTTGTGGGACAGTAGTGGCTTGTAGTTCCTCAATAAGCCTCACAAGCTCAGCCAAATGTTCGCTAACAAATGCAGCTTGTGCCATCAACTTATTGAGGTTGCTGGCGAGCAGCAGTTTCAGTATTTTTAACGTGGGTGCATCAGATGCAGTAGAGGCTATAATTTCTGTTAAGACAGGCAAGTATTCTGAAAGGTATTCCACTGCTGTTACCCAAGAGCCCCAACATGTGACAACCGCGTACACTGGCATCTTTGGTATAATTCCAGCTTTGGCCTTCATAAAGGCCAGAAATTCGTGACATTGCATGGGGCTCTGGCAGAACACCCTTTTCACTAAACTGACAATGGTGTTCAGGTCTTTCAGCACAGTTGACCATACTTCAAGCACAAGGTTTATCAACTGTACAATGCAAGTCACGTGCACAGCATTGGGCAAAATACCTGCCAGAACAGATCTAAAGGCTTTGCACATGTAGCTTGCACTGTCTGTTGCAACAGCATGCACCTTGTTGAAGTTCACTCTATTCTCATTTAAGATCCGTATCAAAGCCTGAGAGACAGTGGAATGGCTCACGCATTCCAGAAATCCAACTCCAATCAGGAGAGAGGCTGCTCCTTGACTTTGTTTAGAGGCAGTGCTAAAATGGCAAACACACTACGGTCACAGGCATCCGTTGTCTCATCCAGAATTTCAAAAATGTCAGTGTCCTCTGTCTGGTTCTGGAGAAATTCTTCATGCAGTGGTCGAAGTTCTTGTAGATATGTGATGCGTAGATGAGCTGGCCTAGGAAGACTTCCACCCTGCTTCATGTATTTGCATAGGAAGTTCTTAAATGCAGGAGCTTTTTCAAGGGGGATGTCTGCTCTGGTTAGGCACTTGATGAAGTCCATGACAAATTCTTTCCTGTCCAGCATAGCAGTTGTAGCTCTAGTAAAAGATGAAGTCAGTGACTGCTGATGTTGCAAGGTGTTGCCCGAAACAAAAAACAAAACATAAATCAATATCAATGTCTGCACTTCTATTCAGATTGCTAGTCAAATTCTATAACATATACAAGAGTACAGGCCTGGTGGTGCCAAGGGCTGAGGCACTGGACACCTTACCAGAGGTGTTGGACACCTTGCCTTATGCTACACTGGTGATCTGGGTTCAGGAAAGACCCTAGGATGCCGTGTTGCCAGGAAAGGGAGGGGGATGGAATCAGGACTGATCATTGGCTCTCCTCTCCTCTTCTCTCCTAGAAAAGGGGTGGGGTCGCCCATCTGCAGTCCCACGGTCACAAGATAGAGGTCCAGTGGTAGGTGCTAATGGAGCAACTAGTATGGTGGGGCATCCAATAGGGCATGCATGTGCCTCTGCATGTGTGTACTACATTGTGTAGGTACAGGAGTAGGACAGGAGTCAGGACAGGAGAAGGACAAGGAGAAAACCTTAAAAATCACTGAAAAGTACTTACGAGAAAAAAACACATAAAATACAATTTTTAAAAAAAAACATATATAAATCTAGGTGGAAATATCTTCTGGGAGGCTCAGCTGAAACAAAACAAAGCATAAAATTAGTACACATGCACATTTATAGTCTAATCATACACAATATCAAAATTTCTAGATATCTAGAAATGTAGTGGTCAGTACTTTTTTTTTTTTTTAAGGAGTGCTGCCTGCAACAAAAGGGAAAAAAAACAAACGCATTTTACCATTCATAGTCTGCACATAGATAGTTACATTAAAAACTTATATGAATGTGAATAGGATTACCTTCTTGTTTTTTCTTCAGTGCTGCTGCTTTTCTCTCAACATGCTTCCGAGTTTTCATGTGAAGATCAATCGTGTGCTTCCGCAGGTAGTCAATTGTCTGGCAGCAGAATCTGCAGAACAGCTTACCACCATCCTCGTACAGGTCCTCTGGATATAGTCTGATGCAATCAGTGGCACGAACTGTGTATGACAGGTGTCGATTTTTCGCCTCTTCATGAGAAAGACATGGAAGTTTTGCGCTTGGCTGAGACATTCTGTTGTACTCTTGCAGCGGTTATGCAACCCACCCTCTTTCTGTCTTTGTGACGGCAATCTGATCCACAACCACTATTTATTTGATAGATGTAGGGATATATAATTAGAATCTCTACTATTTATAACATTTCCCTGCTACTATGCCCCAACCTCCCTTGCTCTGTGCACCTGTCCAAAGATCACAAACATAAACAGCTTTATGAACAGCCACCATTATGAGGATGAATGATGTGATATGCTCACTTCATGCACTTTGTGCCATATCAATGGCACCAGCCCCCTTTGTATGGTACACCTGCAGGGTGCAAGCTATAACAGGTGAAGCTGGTGTAAGCTGCAGCATTAGCATTAGTATCAGACGATGTAAAATTCTGATTGCCCCTGGAGGACTAAATAGCCAGATAATGTTTTCCTGAGAAAAATGATCCAAGAATCACAGAGCTGAATGGCTGACTGTGTAAAGATGGAGACCATAACACTGCAGTGTCCACAACAAACATGTGCTGAATCTCACAATTTTACAGTATCCTGCCCATTACAATTCTTACAAACACTATACTTTCCCCACATACAGAGTAGTTTGGTGTAAAATAATCATTTGGTTGCACACTCGCCTCTGAGGCCGGGAGATCAGAGTGCTGTGGGTTCAGTTCCCACATCTGACACTTGGGTTAATATCCTAGTACTGACACTGTAGTGCAGCAAGAGAGGGGCGCTGCACTTCTGAGGTGCCATCTGTCTGATGAGACATTAAACTGAGGTCCCATCTGCTTGGATTGGTGGTAGTTCAGGTGGATGTTAAAGATCCCATGGAACTTATCGAAAAGAGTAGGGGAATTTCCCCGGTGTCCTGGATGAATTTCCCTCATTCACTAAACATACTACCAACAGCTGAATCGGGTTCAAGGTCAGTTGGCATTCATCTATATCCCCCTTCCCCAGGTCGTGCCTGAAAATAGGCAGGATTTGTCTAGTGCACTTACCCGGTCAACAAAAATGAAATAAATAAATAAAACCTACTGCACCCAGTTGCACCAGCCTAGATACAATGAGGCACTTTGCAGTGCAAGATCACAATGTCACAGTACTGCAGGATACTGCACTGAATACTGGGTGGCGCTGCTGTAATTTACCTCAGCTACTGGAATTGCCTTGTCGTGACGCTGAGCTTGAGCATGGATTCTACCTAAATCTATGTTACCAAAGACTCCAGATATTTTCCAACATGAAGTGACAGGAGCAAGGCACTGACCTGCTGGACTGGTATACACGTGGCAAAAACTGTTTTGTACAAACCAGCCCATCCGCCCCAACCTCAGTATTCACCGGCGGCCAAAACAAATTTTTTTCGACATGTGTGCTAGTCTGCCTGGGCTCTTTTCATTACCAACATCAAACAAGTGACAGGAGCTTGGCACGGGCATGGAGAACTAGTATACATGCAGAAAAAAAATTGTTATGGGCCAGCCTGCACGTCCGTCCCATGCCCACCATCACCCGAGGCCAGAACAATTTTTTTCTTCAAGTGAACCAAGTTCGCTAGGCCGACCCTCCACCGACCATTAACAAAAAGTGACAGAAGCTTGGCACAGGACTGGCAGACTGGTATACATGCAGAAAAAAATTATTCTGGGCCAGGCTGCATGTCTGCCCCATGCCCATCATCACCCAAGGCCACAGCAACTTTTTCTGCAAGTGTACCAAGTCCGCCAGGCCCGACTCTCCACTGACCATCAACAACAAGTGACAGGAGCTTGCCACAGGCCTGGAAGACTGGCATACATGAGAAAAAAATTGCTCTGTGCAGCCTATATATCCACCCCATGCCCACCATCACCTAAGGACACAACAATTTTTATCTGCAAGTGTACCAAGTCTGCCAGGCCTGATCCTCCATCGACCATCAACAACAAGCAACAGGAGCTTGGCATGGGTCTTGCAGACTGGTATACATGCAGAAAAAAAATGTTCTGGACCAGCCTGCTCATCCACCCCATGCCCACCATCACCAGAGGCAAGAACATTTTTTTTCTGCAAGTGTACCAAGTCTGCCTGGCCTGAACCTCCACCGACCATCGACAACAAGCGACAGGAGATTGGCACAAGTCTGGCGGACTGGTATACAGGCAGAAAAAAATTGTTCTCGGCTGGTCTGCTTGTCCGCCCCATGCCCACCATCACCATAGGCGAGAACAATTATTTTCCACAAGTGTACCAAGTCCGCCAGGCCCGACCCTCCACCAGCCATCAACAACAAGGGACAGGAACTTGGCACGGGCCTGGTGGACTGGTACACATGAAGAAAAAAATTGTTCTGGGCCAGCCAGCACATCTGCACCATGCCCACCATCACACGAGGTCAGAACAATTTTTTTCTGCAAGTGTACAAAGTCCGCCAGGTCCGACCCTCCATCGACCATCAACAACAAGCAACAGGAACTTGGCAAGGGCCTGGCAGACTGGTATACATGCAGAAAAAAAATTGATCAGGGCTAACCCACATGTCCGCTTCATGCCCACCATCACCGAGGCCAGAACAATTTTTTTCTGCAATTATACCAAGTCCGCCAGGCCCGACCCTCCTCCGACCATCAACAACAAGCAACAGGAGCTTGGCACGGGCCTGGTAGAATGTAGAGAAAATTGCAGAGAATGCAGAGAAAATTGCAGAGAATGCAGAGAAAATTGTTCTGGGCCAGACTGCACGTCTGCCCCATGACCACCATCACCCAAGGCCAAAACAATTTTTTTCTGCAAGACTATCAAGTCCGACAGCCCCGACCCTCCACCAATCATTAAAAACAAGTGACAGGAGCTTGACATGGACCTGGTGGACTGGTATAGATGCAGAAAAAAAATTGTTCTGGGCCAGTCTGCACATCCGCCACATTCCCACCATTACATGAGGCTAGAACAATATTTTTCTGATAGTGTACGAAGTCTGCCAGGCCCGACCCTCCACTGACCGTCAACAACAAGCAACAAGAGCTTGGCACGGGCCTGGCGGCATAGTATGCATGCAGAAAAAAATTGTTCTGGGCCAGCCTGCACGTCCGCCCCATGTCCACCATCACCTGAGGCCAGAACAATTTTTTTCTGCAAGTGTACGAAGTCTGGCAGGCCCGACCCTCCACCAACCATAAACAACAAGTGACAGGAGCTTGGAACGGGCCAGGTGGACTGGTATACATGCAGAAAAAAAATTGATCGGGGCTAGCCTGCACGTCCGCCCCATTCCCACCATCACCTGAGGCCAGAACAATTTTTTTCTGCAAGTGTACCAAGTCTGCCAGGCCCGACCCTTCACCGACCATCAACAACAAGCGACAGAAGTTTGGCACTGGCCTGGCAGACTTGCATAAGTGCAGAAAAAAAAACTCTTATGGGCCAGCCTGCACGACCACACCATGCCCACCATCACCTGAGGCCAGAACAATTTTTTTATGCAAGTGTACCAAGTCTGCCAGGCCCAACCCTCCACCGACCATCAACAATAAGCAACAGGAGCTTGGCACAGGCCTTGCAGACTGGTATACAAGCAGAAAAAATTATACTGGGCCAGCCTGCCTGTCCGCCCCGTGCCCACCATCACCTGAGGTCAGAACAATTTTTTTCCCCAAGTGTACCAAGTCCACCTGGCCCAACCCTCCAACGACCATCTACAACAAGGGACAGGAGATTGTCTCAGGTCTGGTGGACTGGTGTACATGCAGAAAAAAAATTGTTCTGGGCCGGTCTGCATGTCCGCTCCATGCCCACCATCGCCCGAGGCGAGAACAATTATTTTCCGCAAGTGTACCAAGTCCACCAGGCCCGACCCTCCACCGGCCATCAACAACAAGTGACAGGAGCTTGGCATGGGCCTGGTGGACTGGTACACATGAAGAAAAAAACTGTTCTGGGCCAGCCTGCACGTCTGCACCATGCCCACCATCACACAAGGCCAAAACAATTTTTTTCAGCAAGTGTACCAAGTCCGCCAGGCCCGATCCTCCTCCGACCATCAACAACAAGCGACTGGAACTTGGTACAAGCCTGGCAGACTGGTATACATGCAGAAAAAAATTGTTCTGGGCCAGGCTGCACGTTCGCCCCATTCCCACAATCACCCGAGGCCACAAAATTTTTTCTGCTAGTGTACCAAGTCACGGGACCGACCCTCCACCGACCATCAACAACAAGCAACAGAAGCTTGGCATGGGCCTGGTGGCCTCTATGCATGAAGAAAAGTTTGTTCTGGGCAGACTGCACGTCTGCCCCATGTCCACCATCACCTGAGGCCAGAACAATTTTTTTCTGCAAGTGTACGAAGTCAGGCAGGCCCGAACCTCCACCAACCATAAACAACAAGTGTCAGGAGCTTGGAACAGGCCTGGTGGACTGGTATACATGCAGAAAAAAAATTTATCGCAGCTAGCCTGTATGTCCACACCATGCCCTCCATCACCGAGGCAAGAACAATTTTTTTCTGTAATTATATCAAGTGCGCCAGGCCCGACCCTCCACTGACCATCAACAACAAGTGACAGGAGTTTGGCACGGTCCTGGCAGAATGGTATACATGCAGAGAAAATTCTTCTGGGCCAGTCTGAATGTTCACCCCAAGCCCACCATCATCCGAGGCCAGAACAAATTTTTCTTCAAGTGTACCAAGTCTACCAGGCCCGACCTCCACTGACCATCAACAACAAGCAACAGGAGCTTGGCATGGGCCTGGTAGAATGTTATAGATACGGAGAAAATTGTTCTGGGCCAGACTGCACTTCTGCCCCATGACTACCATCACCCGAGGCCAAAACAATTTTTTTCTGCAAGAGTATCAAGTCCGACAGCCCCGACCCTCCACTAATCATTAAAAACAAGTGACAGGAGCTTGGCATGGACCTGGTGGACTGGAATAGATGCAGAAAAAAAATTGTTCTGGCCCAGCCTGCACATCCGCCCCATTCCCACCATCACATGAGGCTAGAACAATTTTTTTCTGCTAGTGTACCAAGTCTGCCAGGCCCGACCCTCCACTGACCGTCAACAACAAGCAACAAGAGCTTGGCACGGGCCTGGCGGCATAGTATGCATGCAGAAAAAAATTGTTCTGGGCCAGCCTGCACGTTTGCCCCATGTCCACCATCACCTGAGGCCAGAACAATTTTTTTCTGCAAGAGTAAGAAGTCTGGCAGGCCCGACCCTCCACCAACCATAAACAACAAGTGACAGGAGCTTGGAACGGTCCAGGTGGACAGGCATACATGCAGAAAAAAATTGATCGGGGCTAGCCTGCACGTCTGCCCCATGCCCACCATCACCCGAGGCCAGAACAATTTTTTTCTGCAAGTGTACCAAGTCTGCCAGGCCCGACCCTTCACCGACCATCAACAACAAGCGACAGAAGTTTGGCACTGGCCTGGCAGACTTGCATAAGTGCAGAAAAAAAAACTGTTCTGGGCCAGCCTGCACTTCCACACCATGCCCACCATCACCCAAGGCCAGAACAATCTTTTTATGCAAGTGTACCAAGTCTGCCAGGCCCAACCCCTCCACCGACTATCAACAATAAGCAACAGGAGCTTGGCACAGGTCATGCAGACTGGTATACAAGCAGAAAAAATTGTTCTTGGCCAGTCTGCCCGTCCGCCCCATGCCCACCATCACCTGAGGTAAGAACAATTTTTTTCCGCAAGTGTACCAAGTCCACCTGGCCCAACCCTCCAACGACCATCAACAACAAGCGACAGCATACTGTCTCAGGTCTGGTGGACTGGTGTACATGCAGAAAAAAATTGTTCTGGGCCGGCCTGCATGTCCGCCCCATGCCCACCATCACCCGAGGTGAGAACAATTATTTTCCGCAAGTGTACCAAGTCCGCCAGGCCCGATCCTCCTCCGACCATCAACAACAAGCGACTGGAACTTGGTACAAGCCTGGCAGACTGGTATACATGCAGAAAAAAAAATTGTTCTGGGCCAGGCTGCACATCCGCCCCATTCCCACAATCACCCGAGGCCACAAAAATTTTTTTCTGCTAGTGTACCAAGTCCGCCAGGACCGACCCTCCACCGACCATCAACAACAAGCAACAGAAGCTTGGCATGGGCCTGGTGGCCTGGTATGCATGAAGAAAAAATTTGTTCTGGGCCAGACTGCACGTCTGCCCCATGTCCACCATCACCTGAGGCCAGAACAATTTTTTTCTGCAAGTGTACGAAGTCAGGCAGGCCCGAACCTCCACCAACCATAAACAACAAGTGTCAGGAGCTTGGAACAGGCCTGGTGGACTGGTATACATGCAGAAAAAAAATTTATCTCAGCTAGCCTGTATGTCCACACCATGCCCTCCATCACCGAGGCAAGAACAATTTTTTTCTGTAATTATATCAAGTGCGCCAGGCCCGACCCTCCACTGACCATCAACAACAAGTGACAGGAGTTTGGCAAGGTCCTGGAAGAATGGTATACATGCAGAGAAAATTCTTCTGGGCCAGTCTGAATGTTCACCCCAAGCCCACCATCATCCGAGGCCAGAACAAATTTTTCTTCAAGTGTACCAAGTCTACCAGGCCCGACCCTCCACTGACCATCAACAACAAGCAACAGGAGCTTGGCATGGGCCTGGTAGAATGTTATAGATACGGAGAAAATTGTTCTGGGCCAGACTGCACTTCTGCCCCATGACTACCATCACCCGAGGCCAAAACAATTTTTTTCTGCAAGAGTATCAAGTCCGACAGCCCCGACCCTCCACTAATCATTAAAAACAAGTGACAGGAGCTTGGCATGGACCTGGTGGACTGGAATAGATGCAGAAAAAAAATTGTTCTGGCCCAGCCTGCACATCCGCCCCATTCCCACCATCACATGAGGCTAGAACAATTTTTTTCTGCTAGTGTACCAAGTCTGCCAGGCCCGACCCTCCACTGACCGTCAACAACAAGCAACAAGAGCTTGGCACGGGCCTAGCGGCATAATGCATGCAGAAAAAAATTGTTCTGGGCCAGCCTGCACGTTCGCCCCATGTCCACCATCACCTGAGGCCAGAACAATTTTTTTCTGCAAGAGTAAGAAGTCTGGCAGGCCCGACCCTCCACCAACCATAAACAACAAGTGACAGGAGCTTGGAACGGTCCAGGTGGACAGGCATACATGCAGAAAAAAATTGATCGGGGCTAGCCTGCACGTCTGCCCCATGCCCACCATCACCCGAGGCCAGAACAATTTTTTTCTGCAAGTGTACCAAGTCTGCCAGGCCCGACCCTTCACCGACCATCAACAACAAGCGACAGAAGTTTGGCACTGGCCTGGCAGACTTGCATAAGTGCAGAAAAAAAAACTGTTCTGGGCCAGCCTGCACTTCCACACCATGCCCACCATCACCCAAGGCCAGAACAATCTTTTTATGCAAGTGTACCAAGTCTGCCAGGCCCAACCCTCCACCGACTATCAACAATAAGCAACAGGAGCTTGGCACAGGTCATGCAGACTGGTACAAGCAGAAAAAATTGTTCTTGGCCAGTCTGCCCGTCCGCCCCATGCCCACCATCACCTGAGGTAAGAACAATTTTTTCATAAGTGTACCAAGTCCACCTGGCCCAACCCTCCAACGACCATCAACAACAAGCGACAGCATACTGTCTCAGGTCTGGTGGACTGGTGACATGCAGAAAAAATTGTTCTGGGCCGGCCCATGTCGCCCCATGCCACCATCACGAGGTGAGAACAATTATTTTCCCGCAAGTGTACCAAGTCCGCCAGGCCCGATCCTCCTCCGACCATCAACAACAAGCGACTGGAACTTGGTACAAGCCTGGCGAACTGGTATACATGCAGAAAAAATTGTTCTGGGCCAGGCTGCAATCCGCCCCATTCCCACAATCACCCGAGGCCACAAAAATTTTTTTCTGCTAGTGTACCAAGTCCGCCAGGACCGACCCTCCACCGACCATCAACAACAAGCAACATGAGCTTGGCATGGGCCTGGCTGCCTGGTATGCATGAAGAAAAAATTTGTTCTGGGCCAGCCTGCACGTCCCCCCCATGTCCACCATCACCTGAGGCCAGAACAATTTTTTTCTGCAAGTGTACGAAGTCAGGCAGGCCCGAACCTCCAGTAACCATAAATAACAAGTGTCAGGAGCTTGGAACGGGCCTGGTGGACTGGTATACATGCAGAAAAATAATGTATCGCAGCTAGCCTGTATGTCCACACACACCATGCCCTCCATCAACGAGGCAAGAACAATTTTTTTCTGTAATTATATCAAGTGAGCCAGGCCCGACCCTCCACTGACCATCAACAACAAGTGACTGGAGTTTGGCACGGTCCTGGCAGAGTGGTATACATGCAGAGAAAATTCTTATGGGCCAGTCTGAATGTCCGCCCCAAGCCCACCATCATCCGAGGCCAGAACAAATTTTTCTTCAAGTGTACCAAGTCTACCAGACCCGACCCTCCACCGACCATCAACAACAAGCAAAAGAAGCTTGGCACAGGCCTGGCAGACTTGTATACATGCAGAAAAAAATTGATCTAGGCCAGCCTGCATTTCCGCCCCATGTCCACCATCACCCAAGGGCAGAACAATTGTTTTCTGCAAGTGTACCAAGTCTGGCAGTCCCGACCCTCCACCAACCATCAACAACAAGCATCAGGAGCTTGTCACGGGCCTGGCAGAATAGTATACATGCAGAGAAAATTCTTCTGGGCCAGTCTGCATGTCCGCCCCATGCTCACCATCATCCGAGGTCAGAACAATTTTTTTCTGCAAGTGTACCAAGTCCACTAGGCCCGACCCTCCACGGACCATCAACAACAAGCAAAAGAAGCTTGGCACAGGCCTGGAAGACTTGCATACATGCAGAAAAAAATTGTTCTAGGCCAGCCTGCATGTCTGCCACATGTCCACCATCACCAGAGGGCAGAACAATTGTTTTCTGCAAGTGTACCAAGTCTGCCAGGCCTGACCCTCCACCGATCATCAACAACAAGCAACACAGGAGCTTGTCACGGGCCTGGCGGACTGGTATACATGCAGAAAAAAGTTGTTCTGGGCCAGCCTGTACATCTGCCCCATGACAACCATCACCCGAGGTCAGAAAAATTTTTTTCTGCAAGTGTACCAAGTCCGTCAGCCCCGATCCTCCTACAATCATTAACAACAAGTGACAGGAGTTTGGCATGGGCCTGGCGGACTGGTATAGATGCAGAAAAAAAATTGTTCTAGGCCAGCCTGCATGTCTGCCCCAAGCCCACCATCACCTGATGCAAGAACAATTTTTTTCTGCAAGTTTACCAAGTCCGCCAGACCCGATCCTCCACCGAGCATCAACAACAAGCGACAGGAACTTTCCACGGGCCATGGCAGTGTGGTATACATGCAGTGAAAATGGTTCTGGTCCAGCCTGCATGTCTGCCCCCAGCCCACTATAACCTGAGGCAAGAACAATTTTTTACTGCAAGTGCACCAAGACTGCCAGGCCCGACCCCTCCACCGACCATCAACAATAAGTGAAAGGAGCTTGCCATGGGCCTGGTGGACTGATATTCATGCAGAAGAAAAATTGTTCAGGGTCAGCCTGTTCGTCCACCCCATGCCCACCATCACCTGAGGCCATCACAATTTTTTTCTGCAAGTGTACCAAGTCTGTCAGGCCCGACCCTCCACCGGCCATCAAGAACAAATGAAAGGAGCTTGGCATGGGCCTGGCAGACTGGTATACATGCAGAAGAAAAATTGTTCTGGACCAGCCTGCACATCCATCCCATGCCCACCATCCCCTAATGCCAGACCAATTTTGTTCCATAAGTGTACCAAGTCTGCCATGCCCGAGCCACCACCGGCCATCAACAACAAGTGACAGGAGCATGGCATGGGCCTGGCAGACTGGTATACATGCATAAAAAAATTGTTCTGGGCCAGGATGCATGTCCACCCCATGCCCAATCGCCCGAGGTGAGATCAATTATTTTCCGCAAGTGTACCAAGTCCGCGAGGCCCAACCCTCCACCAGCCATCGACAACAAGTGACAGAAGCTTGGCATGGGCCTGGTGGACTGGTACACATGAAGAAAAAAATTGTTCTGGGCCAGCCAGCATGTCTGCTCCATGCCCACCATCACATGAGGCCAGAACAATTTTTTTTGGCAAGTGTACCAATTCCGCCAGGCCCGACCCTCCACCGGCCATCAACAGCAAGTGACAGGAGCTTGGCACAGGCCTGGTAGACTGGTTCACATAAAGAAAAAAATTGTTCTGGAACAGCCAGCACGTCTTCACCATGCCCACCATCACACGAGGCCAGAACAATTTTTTTCAGCAAGTGTACCAAGTCCGCCAGGCCTGACCATCCTCCGACCATCAACAACAAGCGACTGGAATTTGGCACGAGCCTGGCAGACTGGTATACTTGCAGAAAAAAATTGTTTTGGGCCAGGCTGCACGTTCGCCCCAATCCCACAATCACCCGAGGCCGCAAAAATGTTTTTCTGCTAGTGAACCAAGTCCGCCAGGACCAACCCTCCACCGACTGTCAGCAACAAGCAACAGGAGCTTGACATGGGCCTGGCAGCCTGGTATGCATGAAGAAAAAAATAGTTCTGGGCCAGCCTGCATGTTCACCCCATGTCCACCATCACCCGAGGCCAGAACAATTTTTTTCTGCAAGAGTACGAAGTCTGGCAGGCCTGACCCTCCACCAACCATAAACAACAAGCGACAAGAGCTTGGAACGGGTCTGGTGGACTGGTATACATGCAGAAAATAAATTGATCGCGGCTAGCCTGTATGTCCACACCACGTCCTCCATCACCGAGGCCAGAACAATTTTTTTCTGTAAATATACCAAGTGCTCCAGGCCCGACCCTCCACCGACCATCAACAACAAGCGACTGGAGCTTGGCACAGTCCTGGCAGAATTGTATACATGCAGAGAAAATTCTTCTGGGCTATTCTGCATGTCCGCCCCAAGCCCACCATAATCCGAGGCCAGAACAATTTTTTTCTGCAAGTGTACCAAGTCCGTCAGGCCCGACCCTCCACTGACCATCAACAACAAGCAAAAGAAGCTTGGCACAGGCCTGGCAGACTTGTATACTTGCAGAAAAAAATTGATCTAGGCCAGCCTGCATGTCCGCCCCATGTCCACCATCACCCAAGGGCAGAACAATTGTTTTCTGCAAGTGTACCAAGTCTGGCAGGCCCGACCCTCCACCAACCATCAACAACAAGCAACAGGAGCTTGTCACGGGCCTGGCGGACTGGTATACATGCAGAAAAAAAATTGTTCTAGGCCAGCCTGCAAGTCTGCCGCAAGCACACCGTCACCTGTGGCAAGAACAATTTTTTCTGCAAGTTTACCAAGTCCACCAGGCCCGACCCTCCACCGACTATCAACAACAAGCAACAGGAGCTTGCCACAGGCCTGGCAAACTGGCATACATGCAGAAAAATATTGTTCTGGGCCAGCCTGCATGTCTGCCCCATGACAACCATCACCCCGAGGCCAGAACAATTTTTTTCTGCAAGTGTACCAAGTCCGCCAGCCCCAACCCTCCTACAACCATTAACAACAAGCGACAGGAGTTTGGCATGGGCCTTGCTTACTGGTATAGATGCAGAAAAAAAATTGTTTTGGGCCAGCCTGCATGTCTGCCCCAAGCCCACCATCACCAGAGGCAAGAACAATTTTTTTCTGCAAGTTTACCAAGTCCGCCAGGCCTGACCCTCCACTGACCATCAACAACAAGTGACAGGAGCTTGCCACGGGCCATGGCAGAGTGGTATAGATGCAGTGAAAATGGATCTGGTACAGCCTGCATGTCTGCCCCAATCCCACTATCACCTGAGGCAAGAACAATTTTTTACTGCAAGTGTACCAAGACTGCCAGGTCCGACCCTCCACCGACCATCAACAACAAGCAAAAGAAGCTTGGCACAGGCCTGGCAGACTTGCATACATGCAGAAAAAAATTGATCTAGGCCAGCCTGCATTTCCGCCCCATGTCCACCATCACCCAAGGGCAGATCAATTGTTTTCTGCAAGTGTACCAAGTCTGGCAGTCCTGACCCTCCACCAACCATCAACAACAAGCAACAGGAGCTTGTCACGGGCCTGGCGGACTGGTATACATGCAGAAAAAAAGTAGTTCTAGGCCAGCCTGCAAGTCTGCCCCATGCACACCATCACCTGAGGCAAGAACAATTTTTTTCTGCAAGTTTACCAAGTCCACCAGGCCCGACCCTCCACCGACTATCAACAACAAGCAACAGGAGCTTGCCACGGGCCTGGCAAACTGGCATACATGCCGAAAAAAATTGTTCTGGGCCAGCCTGCACGTCTGCCCCATGACAACCATCACCCCGAGGCCAGAACAATTTTTTTCTGCAAGTGTACCTAGTCCATCAGCCCCAACCCTCCTACAACCATTAACAACAAGCGACAGGAGTTTGGCATGGGCCTAGCTTACTGGTATAGCTGCAGAAAAAAAATTATTTTGGGCCAGCCTGCATGTCTGCCCCAAGCCCACCATCACCAGAGGCAAGAATAATTTTTTTCTGCAAGTTTACCAAGTCCGCTAGGCCCGACCCTCCACTGACCATCAACAACAAGTGACAGAAGCTTGCCACGGGCCACGGCAGAGTGGTATACATGCAGTGAAAATGGTTCTGGGACAGCCTGCACGTTCGCCCCATTCCCACAATCACCCGAGGCCACAAAAAATTTTTTCTGCTAGTGTACCAAGTCCGCCTGGACCGACCCTCCACCGACCGTCAACAACAAGCAACAGGAGCTTGGCACGGGCCTGGCTGCCTGGTATGCATGAAGGAAAAAATTGTTCTGGGCAAGCCTGCACGTCCGCCCCATGTCCACCATCACCCGAGGCCAGAACAATTTTTTTCTGCAATTGTACGAAGTCTGGCAGGCCCGACCATCCACCAACCATAAACAAAAAGTGACAGGAGCTTGGAACGGGCCTGGTGGACTGGTATACATGCAGAAAAAAAATTGATTGTGGCTAGCCTGTATGTCCGCACCATGCCCTCCATCACCGAGGCCAGAACAATTTTTTTCTCTAATTATACCAAGTGCTCCAGGCCAGACCCTCCACCGACCATCAACAACAAGTGACTGGAGCTTGGCATGGTCCTGGCAGAATAGTATACATGCAGAGAAAATTCTTCTGGGCCAGTCTGCATGTCCGCCTCATGCTCACCATCATCCGAGGACAGAACAATTTTTTTCTGCAAGTGTACCAAGTCCACTAGGCCCGATCCTCCACCGACCATCAACAACAAGCAAAAGAAGCTTGGCACAGGCCTGGCAGACTTGTATACATGCAGAAAAAAATTGTTCTAGGCCAGCTTGCATGTCTTCCACATGTCCACCATCACCAGAGGGCAGAACAATTGTTTTCTGCAAGTGTACCAAGTCTGCCAGGCCTGACCCACCACCGACAATCAACAACAAGCAACAGGAGCTTGTCACGGGCCTGGAGGACTGATATACATGCAGAAAAAAAGTTGTTCTGGGCCAGCCTGTACATCTGCCCCATGACAACCATCACCTGAGGTCAGAACAATTTTTTTCTGCAAGTGTACCAAGTCCGTCAGCCCCGACCCTCCTACAACCATTAACAACAAGTGACAGGAGTTTGGCATGGGCCTGGCGGACTGGTATAGATGCAGAAAAAAAATTGTTCTAGGCCAGCCTGCATGTCTGCCCCAAGCCCACCATCACCAGAGGCAAGAAAAATTTTTTTCTGCAAGTTTACCAAGTCCGCCAGACCCGACCCTCCACCGACCATCAATAACAAGTGACAGGAGCTTGCCACGGGCCATGGCAGTTTGGTATACATGTAGTGAAAATGGTTCTGGTCCAGCCTGCATGTCTGCCCCAAGCCCAATATCACCTGAGGCAAGAACAATTTTTTACTGCAAGTGTACCAAGACTGCCAGGCCCGACCCACCAAAGACCATCAACAACAAGTGACAGGAGCTTGCCATGGGCCTGGTGGACTGATATTCATGCAGAAGAAAAATTGTTCAGGCCAGCCTGTTCGTCCACCCCATGCCCACCATCACATGAGGCCATAACAATTTTTTCTGCAAGTGTACCAAGTCTGTCAGGCCCGACCCTCCACCGGCCATCAAGAACAAATGAAAGGAGCTTGGCATGGGCCTGGTGGACTGGTATACATGCAGAAGAAAAATTGTTCTGGACCAGCCTGCACGCACATCCCATGCCCACCATCTCCTAATGCCAGACCAATTTTGTTCCGTAAGTGTACCAAGTCTGCCATGCCCGACTCACCACCGGCCATCAACAACAAGTGACAGGAGCATGGCATGGGCCTGGCAGACTGGTATACATGCATAAAAAAATTGTTCTGGGCCAGGATGCATATCCACCCCATGCCCACCATCGCCCGAGGTGAGATCAATTATTTTCCGCAAGTGTACCAAGTCCGCCAGGCCCAACCCTCCACCGGCCATCGACAACAAGTGACAGAAGCTTGGCATGGGCCTGGTGGACTGGTACACATGAAGAAAAAAATTGTTCTGGGCCAGCCAGCATGTCTGCTCCATGCCCACCATCACATGAGGCCAGAACAATTTTTTTTGGCAAGTGTACCAAGTCTGCCATGCCCGACTTCCTCCGACCATCAACAACAAATGACAGGAACTTGGCACGGGTATGGCAGACTTGTAAATATGCATAAAAAAATTGATCAGGGCTAGCCCACATGTCTGCCCCATTCCCACCATCACCAAGGCCAGAACAATTTTTTTCTGCAAGTGTATCAAGTCCGCCAGGCCCGAACCTCCACTGACCATCAACAAAAAGTGACAGGATCTTGGCATGGGCCTGGCAGACTGCTATACATGCAGAAAAAAATTGTTATGGGCCAGCCTGCATGTCTGCCCCATGATCACCATAACCCAATGCCAGAACAATTTTATTCTGCAAGTGTACCAAATCCAACAGCCCCGACCCTCCAAAAACCATTAAAAACAAGCGACAGGAGCTTGGCATGGACCTGGTGAACTGGTATAGATGCAGAAAAAAAATTGTTCTTGGCCAGACTGCACATGCGCCCCATGTCCACCATCACACGAAGCCAGAACAATTTTTTTCAGCCAGTGTACCAAGTCCGCCTGGCCCGACTCTCCACCAACCATCAACAACAAGTGACAGGAGCTTGGCACGGGCCTGGCAGACTGGTATACATGCAGAAAAAAAATAGTTCTGGGCAAGCCTGCACGTCTGCCCCATGTTCACCATCACCCGAGGCCAGAAAATTTTTTTTCTGCAAGTGTACCAAGTCCGCCAGGCCCGACTCTCCAGCGACCATCAACAAGCAACAGGAGCTTGGCACGGGCCTGGCAGACTGGCATACATGCAGAAAAAAATTATTCTGGTCCAGCCTGCATGTCTGCCCCATGACCACCATCACCCTAGGCCAGAACAATGTTTCTTTTGCAAATGTACCAAGTCCGTCAGCCTCGACCCTCCACCAACCATTAAGAATTAGTGACAGGAGTTTTGCACGGGCCTGGCGGACTGGTATAGATGCAGAAAAAAAATTGTTCAGGGTGAGCCTGTTCATCCGCCCCATGCCCACCATCACACAAGACAAGAACAATTTTTTTCTGCAAGTGTACCAAGTCTGCCAGGCCTGACCCTCCACCGACCATCAACAGCAAATGACAGGAGCATGGCACGGGCCAGGCAGACTGGCATACATGCAGAAAAAATTGTTCTGGGCCAGCCTGCAAGTTCGCCCCATGACCACCATCACCAAGGCCAGAACATTTTTTTTCTGCAAGTGTACCAAGTCTGCCAGGCCAGACCCTCCACCGACCATCAACAACAAGCGACTGGAGCTTGGCATGGTCCTGGCAGAATGGTATACATGCAGAGAAAATTCTTCTGGCCAGTCTGCATGTCCGCCCCATGCTATCCATCATCCGAGGCCAGAACAAATTTTTTCTGCAAGTGTACCAAGTCCACTAGGCCCGACCCTCTAGCGACCATCAACAACAAGCAAAAGAAGCTTGGCACAGGCCTGGCAGACATGTATACATGCAGAAAAAAATTGTTCTAGGCCAGCTTGCATGTCTGCCACATGTCCACCATCACCAGAGGGCAGAACAATTGTTTTCTGCAAGTGTACCAAGTCTGTCAGGCCTAACCCTCCACCGACCATCAACAACAAGCAATAGGAGCTTGTCACGGGCCTGGCGGACTGGTATACATGCAGAAAATAAGCAGTTCTGGGCCAGCCTGCACGTCTGCCCCATGACAACCATCACCCGGGGACAGAAGAAATTTTTTCTGCAAGTTTACCAAGTCCGTCAGCCCCAACCCTCCTACAACCATTAACAACAAGTGACAGGAGTTTGGCATGGGCCTGGCGGACTGGTATAGATGCAGAAAAAAAATTGTTCTAGGCCAGCCTGCATGTCTGCCCCAAGACCACCATCACCAGAGGCAAGAACAATTTTTTTCTGCAAGTTTACCAAGTCCGCCAGGCCCGACCCTCCACTGACCATCATCAACAAGCGACAGGAGCTTGCCACGGGCCATGGCAGAGTGGTATACATGCAGTGAAAATGGTTCTGGGTCAGCCTGCACGTTTGCCCCATTCCCACAATCACCCGAGGCCACAAAAAATTTTTTCTGCTAGTGTACCAAGTCCGCCTGTATCGACCCTCCACCGACCGTCAACAACAAGCAACTGGAGCTTGGCACGGGCCTGGCGGCCTGGTATGCATGAAGGAAAAAATTGTTCTGGGCAAGCCTGCACGTCCGCCCCATGTCCAGCATCACCCGAGGCCAGAACAATTTTTTTCTGCAATTCTACGAAGTCTGGCAGGCCCGACCCTCCACCAACCGTAAACAAAAAGTGACAGGAGCTTGGAACGGGCCTGGTGGACTGGTATACATGCAGAAAAAAATTGATTGCGGCTAGCCTGTATGTCCGCACCATGCCCTCCATCACCGAGGCCAGAACAATTTTTTTCTGTAATTATACCAAGTGCTCCAGGCCAGATCCTCCACCGACCATCAACAACAAGTGACTGGAGCTTGGCATGGTCCTGGCAGAATAGTGTATACATGCAGAGAAAATTCTTCTGGGCCAGTCTGCATGTCCGCCCCATGCTCACCATCATCCGAGGCCAGAACAATTTTTTTATGCAAGTGTACCAAGTCCACTAGGCCCAACCCTCCACCGACCATCAAAAACAAGCAAAAGAAGCTTGGCACAGGCCTGGCAGACTTGTATACATGCATAAAAAAAATTGTTCTAGGCCAGCCTGCATGTCTTCCACATGTCCACCATCACCAGAGGGCAGAACAATTGTTTTCTGCAAGTGTACCAAGTCTGCCAGGCCTGACCCACCACCGACCATCAACAACAAGCAACAGGAGCTTGTCACGGGCCTGGAGGACTGGTATACATGCAGAAAAAAAGTTGTTCTGGGCCAGCCTGTACATCTGCCCCATGACAACCATCACCCGAGGTCAGAACAATTTTTTTCTGCAAGTGTACCAAGTCCGTCAGCCCTGAACCTCCTACAACCATTAACAACAAGTGACAGGAGTTTGGCATGGGCCTGGCGGACTGGTATAGATGCAGAAAAAAAATTGTTCTAGGCCAGCCTGCATGTCTGCCCCAAGCCCACCATCACCAGAGGCAAGAACAATTTTTTTCTGCAAGTTTACCAAGTCCGCCAGACTCGACCCTCCACCGACCATCAACAACAAGAGACAGGAGCTTGCCACGGGCCATGGCAGTTTGGTATACATGCAGTGAAAATGGTTCTGGTTCAGCCTGCATGTCTGCCCCAAGCCCACTATCACCTGAGGCAAGAACAATTTTTTACTGCAAGTGTACCAAGACTGCCAGGCCCGACCCTCCACCGACCATCAACAACAAGTGACAGGAGCTTGCCATGGGCCTGGTGGACTGATATTCATGCAGAAGAAAAATTGTTCAGGGCCAGCCTGTTTGTCCACCCCATGCCCACCATCACCTGAGGCCATAACAAATTTTTTCTGCAAGTGTACCAAGTCTGTAAGGCCCGACCCTCCACCGGCCATCAAGAACAAATGAAAGGAGCTTGGCATGGGCCTGGTGGACTGGTATACATGCAGAAGAAAAATTGCTCTGTACCAGCCTGCACGTCCATCCCATGCCCACCATCCCCTGATGCCAGACCAATTTTGTTCCATAAGTGTACCAAGTCTGCCATGCCCGACCCACCACCGGCCATCAACAACAAGTGACAGGAGCATGGCATGGGCCTGGCAGACTGGTATACATGCATAAAATAATTGTTCTGGGCCAGGATGCATGTCCACCCCATGCCCACCATCGCCCGAGGTGAGATCAATTAATTTCCGCAAGTGTACCAAGTCCGCCAGGCCCAACCCTCCACCGGCCATCGACAACAAGTGACAGAAGCTTGGCATGGGCCTGGTGGACTGGTACATATGAAGAAAAAAATTGTTCTGGGCCAGCCAGCAAGTCTGCTCCATGCCCACCATCACATGAGGCCAGAACAATTTTTTTTGGCAAGTGTACCTAGTCTGCCATGCCCGACTTCCTCCGACCATCAACAACAAGTGACAGGAACTTGGCACGGGTATGGCAGACTTGTAAACATGCATAAAAAAATTGATCAGGGCTAGCCCACATGTCCGCCCCATGCCCACCATCACCAAGGCCAGAACAATTTTTTTCTGCAAGTGTATCAAGTCCGCCAGGCCCGAACCTCCACTGACCATCAACAAAAAGTGACAGGATCTTGGCATGGGCCTGGCAGACTGCTATACATGCAGAAAATTGTTCTGGGCCAGCTCAACAGTCTGCCCCATGACCACCATAACCCAATGCCAGAACAATTTTATTCCCAAGTGTACCAAATCCAACAGCCCCGACCCTCCACCAACCATTAAAAACAAGCGACAGGAGCTTGGCATGGACCTGGTGAACTGGTATAGATGCAGAAAAAAAATTGTTCTTGGCCAGACTGCACATCCGCCCCATGTCCACCATCACATGAAGCCAGAACAATTTTTTTCAGCCAGTGTACCAAGTCCGCCTGGCCCGGCCCTCCACCAACCATCAACAACAAGTGACAGGAGCTTGGCATGGGCCTGGCAGACTGGTATACATGCAGAAAAAAATAGTTCTGGGCAAGCCTGCACATCTGCCCCATGTTCACCATAAGCCGTGGCCAGAAACATTTTTTTCTGCAAGTGTACCAAGTCCGCCAGGCCCGACTCTCCAGCGACCATCAACAAGTGACAGGAGCTTGGCATGGGCCTGGCAGACTGGCATACATGCAGAAAAAAATTGTTCTGGTCCAGCCTGCATGTCTGCCCCATGACCACCATCACCCTAGGACAGAACAATGTTTTTTTCTGCAAGTGTACCAAGTCTGCCAGGCCAGACCCTCCACCGACCATCAACAACAAGCGACTGGAGCTTGGCATGGTCCTGGCAGAATGGTATACATGCAGAGAAAAATTCCTCTGGGCCAGTCTGCATGTCCGCCCCATGCTCACCATCAATCAAGGCCAGAACAATTTTTTTCTGCAAGTGTACCAAGTCCACTATGCCCGACCCTCCACCGACCATCAACAACAAGCAAAAGAAGCTTGTCACAGGCCTGGCAGACTTGTATACATGCAGAAAAAAATTGTTCTAGGCCAGTCTGCATGTCTGCCACAAGTCCACCATCACCAGAGGGCAGAACAATTGTTTTCTACAAGTGTACCAAGTCTGCCAGGCCTGACCCTCCACCGACAATCAACAACAAGCAACAGGAGCTTGTCACGGGCCTGGCGGACTGGTATACATGCAGAAAAAAAGCAGTTCTGGGCCAGCCTGTATGTCTGCCCCCATGACAACCATCACCCAAGGTCAGAACAATTTTTTTCTGCAACTGTACCAAGTCCGTCAGCAACGACCCTCCTACAACCATTAACAACAAGTGACAGGAGTTTGGCATGGGCCTGGCGGACTGGTATAGATGCAGAAAAAAAATTGTTCTAGGCCTGCCTGCATGTCTTCCCCATGCCCACCATCACCTGAGGCAAGAAAATTTTTTTTATGAAAGTTTACCAAGTCCGCCAGGCCCGACCATCCACCGACCATTAACAACAAGCGACAGGAGCTTGCCACGGGCCATGGCAGTGTGGTATACATGCAGTGAAAGTGGTTCTGGTCCAGCCTGCATGTCTGCCCCAAGCCCACTATCACCTGAGGCCATAACAATTTTTTTCTGCAAGTGTACCAAGTCCATCTGGCCCGACCCTCCACCGGCCATCAAGAACAAATGACAGGAGCTTGGCATGGGCCTGGCAGACTGGTATACATGCAGAAGAAAAATTATTCTGGACCAGCCTGCATGTCCATCCCATGCCCACCATCCCCTGATGCCAGACCAATATTGTTCCATAAGTGTACCAAGTCTTCCAGGCCCGACCCACCACCGGCCATCAATAACAAGCGACAGGAGCTTGGCATGGGCCTGGCAGACTGGTATACATGCATAAAAAAATTGTTCTGGGCCAGGATGCATGTCCACCCCATACCCACCATCGCCCAAGGTGAGATCAATTATTTTCCGCAAGTGTACCAAGTCCGCCAGGCCCAACCCTCCACCGGCCATTGACAACAAGTGACAGAAGCTTGGCATGGGCCTGGTGGACTGGTACACATGAAGAAAAAAATTGTTCTGGGACAGCCAGCAGGACTGCTCCATGCCCACCATCACATGAGGCCAGAACAATTTTTTTTGGCAAGTGTACCAAGTCTGCCAGGCCCGACTTCCTCTGACCATCAACAACAAGTGACAGGAACTTGGCACGGGTATGGCAGACTTGTAAACATGCATAAAAACATTGATCAGGGCTAGCCCACATGTCCGCCCCATACCCACCATCACCAAGGCCAGAACAATTCTTTTCTGCAATTGTACCAAGTCCACCAGGCCCGAACCTCCACTGACCATCAACAAAAAGTGACAGGATCTTGGCATGGGCCTGGCAGACTGCTATACATGCAGAAAAAAATTGTTCTGGGCCAGCCTGCACGTCTGCCCCATGACCACCATAACCCAATGCCAGAACAATTTTATTCTGCAAGTGTACCAAATCCAACAGCCCCGACCCTCCACCAACCATTAAAAACAAGCGACAGGAGCTTGGCATGGACCTGGCGAACTGGTATAGATGCAGAAAAAAAATTGTTCTCGGCCAGTCTGTACATCCACCCCATGTCCACCATCACACGAAGCCAGAACAATTTTTTTCAGCCAGTGTACCGAGTCTGCGAGGCCCAACACTCCACAGGCCATCGAACAACAAGCGACAGGAGCATGGCACGAGCCTGGCTGACTGGTGTACATGCAGAAAAAAATTGTTCTGGGCCAGGCTGCACGTTTGCCAAATGCCCACAATTACCTGAGGCCACAACAATTTTTTCTGCAAGTGTACCAAGTCCGCCTGGCCCGACTCTCCACCAACCATCAACAACAAGTGACAGGAGCTTGGCACGGGCCTGGCAGACTGGTATACATGCAGAAAAAATAGTTCTGGGCAAGCCAGCACGTCCGCCCCATGTTCACCATCACCCGAGGCCAGAGCAATTGTTTTCTGCAAGTGTACCAAGTCCACCAGGCCCGACCCTCCAGCGACCATCAACAACAAGCGACAGGAGCTTGGCACGGGCCTGGCAGACTGGCATACATGCAGAAAAAAATTGTTCTGGTCCAGCCTGCATGTCTGCCCCATGACCACCATCACCCTAGGCCAGAACAATGTTTCTTTTACAAATGTACCAAGTCCGTCAGCCCCGACCCTCCACCAACCATTAAGAACAAGTGACAGGAGTTTTGCACGGGCCTGGCGGACTGGTATAGATGCAGAAAAAAAATTGTTCAGGGCGAGCCTGTTCGTCCGCCCCATGCCCACCATCACCCGAGACCAGAACAATTTTTTTCTGCAAGTGTACCAAGTCTGCCAGGCCTGACCCTCCACCGACCATCAACAGCAAGTGACAGGAGCATGGCACGGGCCTGGCAGAATGGTATACATGCAGAGAAAATTCTTCTGGGCCAGTCTGCATGTCCGCCCCATGTTCACCATCAATCAAGGCCAGAACAATTTTTTTCTGCAAGTGTACCAAGTTCACTATGCCCGACCCTCCACCGACCATCAACAACAAGCAAAAGAAGCTTGGCACAGGCCTGGCAGACTTGTATACATGCAGAAAAAAATTATTCTAGGCCAGTCTGCATGTCTGCCACATGTCCAACATCACCAGAGGGCAGAACAATTGTTTTCTGCAAGTGTACCAAGTCTGCCAGCCATGACCCTCCACCGACAATCAACAACAAGCAACAGGAGCTTGTCACGGGCCTGGCGGACTGGTATACATGCAGAAAAAAATTGTTCTGGGCCAGGCTGCACGTTTGCCAAATGCCCACAATTACCTGAGGCCACACCAATTTTTTCTGCAAGAGTACCAAGTCCGCCTGGCCCGACTCTCCACCAACCATCAACAACAAGTGACAGGAGCTTGGCACGGGCCTGGCAGACTGGTATACATGCAAAAAAAAAATAGTTCTGGGCAAGCCTGCACGTCCGCCCCATGTTCACCATCACCCAAGGACAGAGCAATTGTTTTCTGCAAGTGTACCAAGTCCGCCAGGCCCGACCCTCCAGCGACCATCAACAACAAGCGACAGGAGCTTGGCACGGGCCTGGCAGACTGGCATACATGCAGGAAAAAATTGTTCTGGTCCAGCCTGCATGTCTGCCCCAGGACCACCATCACCCTAGACCTGAACAATGTTTCTTTTACAAATGTACCAAGTCCGTCAGCCCCGACCCTCCACTAACCATTAAGAACAAGTGACAG
This sequence comes from Neoceratodus forsteri, assembly GCA_016271365.2. NCBI lineage: Eukaryota > Metazoa > Chordata > Ceratodontiformes > Ceratodontidae > Neoceratodus > Neoceratodus forsteri. Next base: position 1,324,301,366 of record CM028132.1, read on the forward strand.
GAGTTTTGCACGGGCCTGGTGGACTGGTATAGATGCAGAAAAAAAATTGTTCAGGGCGAGCCTGTTCGTCCGACCCATGCCCACCATCACCCGAGACCAGAACAATTTTTTTCTGCAAGTGTACCAAGTCTGCCAGGCCTGACCCTCCACCGACCATCAACAGCAAGTGACAGGAGCATGGCACGGGCCTGGCAGACTGGCATACATGCAGAAAAAAATTGTTCTGGTCCAGCCTGCATGTCTGCCCCATGACCACCATCACCCTAGGACAGAACAATGTTTTTTTCTGCAAGTGTACCAAGTCTGCCAGGCCAGACCCTCCACCGACCATCAACAACAAGCAACTGGAGCTTGGCATGGTCCTGGCAGAATGGTACACATGCAGAGAAAATTCTTCTGGGCCAGTCTGCATGTCCGCCCCATGCTCACCATCAAACAAGGCCGGAACAATTTTTTTCTGCGAGTGTACCAAGTCCACTATGCCCGACCCTCCACCGACCATCAACAACAAGCAAAAGAAGCTTGGCACAGGCCTGGCAGACTTGTATACATGCAGAAAAAGATTGTTCTAGGCCAGTCTGCATGTCTGCCACATGTCCAACATCACCAGAGGGCAGAACAATTGTTTTCTGCAAGTGTACCAAGTCTGCCAGGCCTGACCCTCCACCGACAATCAACAACAAGCAACAGGAGCTTGTCACGGGCCTGGTGGACTGGTATACATGCAAAAAAAAAGCAGTTCTGGGCCAGTCTGTACATCTGCCCCATGACAACCATCACCTGAGGTCAGAACAATTTTTTTCTGCAAGTGTACCAAGTCCGTCAGCCCCAACCCTCCACCAACCATTAACAACAAGTGACAGGAGTTTTGCATGGGCCTGGCGGACTGGTATAGATGCAGAAAAAAAATTGTTCTAGGCCAACCTGCATGTCTGCCCCAAGCCCACCATCACCTGAGGAAAGAACAATTTTTCTGCAAATACCGATCTGCCAGGCCTGACCCTCCATCGACCATCAACAGCAAGTGGCAGGAGCATGGCACGGGCCTGGCAGACTGGCATACATGCAGAAAAAAAAATGTTCTGGGCCAGCCTGCACGTCCGCACCATGCCCACCATCACCCGAGTCCAGAACAATTTTCTTCCACAAGTGTAGCACGTCTGCCAGGCCCGAACCTCCACCGACCATCAACAACAAGTGACAGGAGCTTGCCATGGGCCTGGTGGACTGGTATACATGCAGAAGAAAAATTGATCTGGGACAGCCTGTTCGTCCGCCCCATGCCCACCATCACCCGATGCCAGAACAATTTTTTTCTGCAAGTGTACCAAGTCTGTCAGGCCCGAACCTCCTCTGACCCTAAACAAAAAGTGAAAAGAGCTTGGCATGGGCATGGCGGACTAGTATACATGCAGAAGAAAAATTTTTCTGGTCTAGCCTGCATGTCCGCTCTATGCCCAACATCACCCGAGGCCAGAACAATTTTGTTCCACAAGTGTATCAAGTCTGCCAGGCCTGACCCTCCACCGGCCACCAACAACAAGTGACAGGAGTGTGGCACGGGCCTGGCAGAGTGGTATACAGGCAGAAAAAAATTGTTCTGGGCCAGGCTGCACGTCCGCCCCATGCCCACCATCACCCGAGACCACAACAATTTTTTTCTGCAAGTGTACCAAGTCTGCCAGGCCTGGCTCTTCTACCGACCATCAACAACAAGTAACAGGAGTTGGCACAGGCCTGGTGGACTTGTATACGTGCAGAAAAGAAATTTTTCCAGGCAAGCCTGCATGTCTGCCCTAAGCCCAAAATCACCTGAGGCTAGAACAATTTTTTTCTGCCAGTGTACCAAGTCCACCAGGCCCGTCCCTCCACCGACCATCAACAACAAGTGACAGGAGCTTGCCACGGGCATGGCAGACTGGCATAGATGCAGAAAAAAATTGTTCTGTGCCAGCCTGCACATTCGCCCCATGACCACCATCACACGAGGCCAGAACAATTTTTTTCTGCAAGTGTACCAAGTCCGCCAGCTCTGACTCTTCACCAACCATTAACAAAAAGCGACAGGAGTTTGGCACGGGCCTGTCAGACTGGTATAGATGCAGACAAAAAATTGTTCTGGGCAAGCCTGCACATCCACCCCAAGCCCACCAACACACGAGGCCATAACAATATTTTTCTGCAAGTGTACCAAGTCCTGCCAGGCCGACCCTCCACCGACCATCAACAGCAAGCGACAGGAGCTTGTCACGGCCATGGCAGAATGGTATACATGCAGAGAGAATGGTTCTGGGCCAGCCTGCATGTCTGCCCCAAGCCCACCATCACCTGAGGCAAGAACAATTTTTTTCTGCAAATGTACGAAGTCTGCCAGGCCCGACCCTCCACCAACCATCAACAACAAGTGACAGGAGCTTGCCATGGGCCTGGTGGACTGGTATACATGCAGAAGAAAAATTGTTGTGGGCCAGCCTGTTTGTCCGCCCCATGCCCACCATCACCCGAGGCCAGAACAATTTTTTTATGCAAGTGTACCAAGTCTGCCAGACCCGACCCTCCAATGACCATCAACAAAAAGTGAAAGGAGCTTGGCATAGGCATGGTGGACTAGTATACATGCTGAAGAAAAATTGTTCTGTACCAGCCTGCTCGTCACCCCTATGGCCACCATCTCTCGAGGCCAGGACAATTTTGTTCCACAAGTGTACCAAGTCTACCAGGCCTGACCCAAAACCGGCCATAAACAACAAGTGACAGGAGTGTGGCACGGGCCCGGCAGACTGGTATACATGCAGAAAAAAAATTGTTCTGGGCCTGGCTGCATGTCCGCCCCATGCTCACCATCACCCGAGTCCACAACAATTCTTTTTCTGCAAGTATACCAAGTCTGCCAGGCCTGACCCTTCACCGACCATCAACAACAAGCGACAGGAGTTTGGCACGGGCCTGGCGGACTTGTATACGTGCAGAAAAAAAATTGTTCTGGGCCAGCCTGCACGTCCACTCCATGCCCACCATCACCCGAGGCCAGAACAATATTTTTCCGCAAATGTACCAAGTCCACCTGGCCCGACCCTCCGCTGACCATCAACAACAAGCAACAGAAGATTGGCACGGGTCTGGCAGACTGGTATACATACAGAAAGAAAAATTGTTCTTGGCCAGCCTGCATGTACACCTCATGTCCACAATTGCATGAGGTGAGAACAATTATTTTCTGCAAGTGTACGAAGTCCGCTAGGCCCGACCCTCCATCGGCCATCAACAACAAGTGACAGGAGCTTGGCACGAGCCTGGCAGACTGGTATACATGCGGAAAAAAATTGTTCTGGGCCAGGCTGCACGTTCGTCCCACTCCCACAATCAGCCGAGGCCACAAATGTTTTTTCTGCTAGTGTACCAAGTCCGCCAGGACCGACCCTCCACCGACCGTCAACAAGCAACAGGACCTTGGCATGGGCCTTGTGGCCTGGTATGGATGAAGAAAAAAATTATTCTGGGCCAGTCTGCATGTCTTCCCCATATCCATCATCACCCGAGGCCAGAACAATTTTTTTCTGCAAGTGTACGAAGTCTGGCAGGCCCGACCCTCCAACAACCATAAACAACAAGTGACAGGAGCTTGGAACGGGCATGGTGGACTGGTACACATGAAGAAAAAAATTGTTCTCGGCCAGCCAGCACGTCTGCACCATGCTCACCATCACACGAGGCCAGAACAATTTTTTTCAGCAAGTGTACCAAGTCCACCAGGCCCGACCCTCCTCTGACCATCAACAACAAGCGAATGGAACTTGGCACGAGCCTGGCAGACAGGTATACATGCAGAAAAAAATTGTTCTGGGCCAGGCTGCACGATCGTCCCACTCCCACAATCACCCGAGGCCACAAATATTTTTTCTGCTAGTGGACCAAGTCTGCCAGGACCGACCCTTCACTGACCGTCAACAACAAGCAACAGGACCTTGGCATGGGCCTGGCGGCCTGGTATGGATGAAGAAAAAAATTGTTCTGGGCCAGCCTGCACGTCCTTCCCATATCCACCATCACCCGAGGCCAGAACAATTTTTTTCTGCAAGTGTACGAAGTCTGGCATGCCCGCCCCTCCACCAAACATAAACAACAAGCGACAGGAACTTGGAACTGGCCTGGTGGACTGGAATACATTCAGAAAAAAATTGATCGAGGCTTGCCTGTATGTCCGCACCACGCCCTCCATCACCGAGGCCAGAACAATTTTTTTCTGTAATTGCACCAAGTCCGCCAGGCCCGACCCTCCACCGACCATCAACAACAAGCGACTGGAGCTTGGCACGGTCCTGGCAGAATGGTATACATGCAGAGAAAATTCTTCTGGGCCAGTCTGCATGTCTGCCCCATGCTCACCATCACCCGATGCCAGAACAATTTTTTTCTGCAAGTGTACCAAGTCCACCAGGCCTGGCCCTCCACCGACCATCAACAACAAACAACAGAAGCATAGAACAGGCCTGGCAGACTTGAATACATGCAGAAAAAAATTGTTCTAGGCCAGCCTGCAAGTCCGCCCCAAGTCCATCATCACCTGAGGGCAGAACAATTGTTTTCTGCAAGTATACCAAGTCTTCCAGGCCCGACCCTCCACCGACCATCAACAACAAGTAACAGGAGCTTGTCACGGGCCTAGCGGACTGGTATACATGCGGAAAAAAAGTTGTTCTAGGCCAGCCTGCATGTCTGCCCCAAGCCCACCATCATCTGAGGCAAGAACAATTTTTTTCTGCAAGTTTACCAAGTCAGCCAGGCCCGATCCTTCACTGACTATCAACAACAAGCGACAGGAGCCTGCAACGGGCCTGGAAAATTGGCATACATGCAGAAAAAAATTGTTCTGGGCCAGCCTGCACGTCTGCCCCATGACAACCATCACCCGAGGACATAACAATTTTTTTCTGTAAGTGTACCAAGTCTGCCAGGCCCGACCCTCCACTGACCATCAGCAAAAAGTGAAAGGAGCTTGGCATGGGCATGGCATTCTAGTATACATGCAAAAGAAAAATTGTTCTGGACCAGTCAGCACATCCGCCCTATGCCCACCATCACTCAAGGCCAGAACAATTTGTTCCACAACTGAACCAAGTCTGCCAGGCCCGACCCTAAACTGGCCATCAACAACAACTGACAGGAGTGTGGCACGGGCCTGGCAGACTGATCTACATACAGAAAAAAATTGTTCAGGGCCAGACTGCATGTCCGCAACATGCCCACCATCACCCGAGGCCACAACAATTTTTTTTCTGCAAGTGTACCAAGTCTGCCAGGCCCGACCCTTCACCGACCATCAACATCAAGTGACAGGAGTTTGGCACCGGCCTGGCGGACTTGTATAAGTGCATAAAAAAAATTGTTCTGGGCCAGCCTGCATGTCCACAACATGCCCACCATCACCCGAGGCCAGAACAATTTTTTTATGCAAGTGTAACAAGTCTGACAGGCCTGGCCCTTCACCGGCCATCAAGAATAAGAGACAGGAGATTGGCATGGGCCTGACAGACTGGTATACATGCAGAAGAAAAATTGTTTTAGACCAGCCTGCATGTCCGCCCCATGCCAACCATCAGCTGATGCCTGAACAATTTTGTCACAGAAGTGTACCAAGTCTGCCAGGCCCGACCCACCTCCGGCCATCAACAACAAGTGACAGGAGCATGGCATGGGCCTGGCAGACTGGTATACATGCAGAAAAAAATTGTTCTGGGCCAGTCTGCACTTCTGCCCCATGTCCACCATCACACGAGGCCAGAACAATTTTTTTCTGCAAGTGTACCAAGTCTTCCAGGCCCGACCCTCCACCGACCATCAACAAAAAGTGACAGGAGCTTGCCATGGGACTGGTGGACTGGTATACATGCTGAAAAAAAACTGTTCTGGGCCAGCCTGTTCCTCCGCTCCATGCCCACCATTACCCGAGGCCATAACAATTTTTTTCTGGAAGTGTACCAAGTTTGCCGGGCCCGACCCTCCACCGACCATCAAAAGCAAGTGACAGGAGCATATACGGGCCTGGCAGACTGGCACCGCAGAAAAAAAAAATTCTGGAGCCAACCTGCATGTCCGCCACATGCCCACCGTCACCCGAGGTCACAACAATTTTTTTCTGCAAGTGTACCAAGTCTGGCAGGCCCAACCCTCCACCGACCATCAACAAATAGTGACAGCAGCTTGGCATGGGCCTGGCGGACTGGTATACACAAAGAAGAAAAATTGCTCGGGAGTAGCCTGCATGTCCGCTCCATGCCCCCATCACCCAAGTAAAGATCAATTTTGTTCCACAAGTGTACCAAGTCTGCCAGGTCCGACCCTTCACCTGCAATCAGCAACAAGTGACAGGAGCTTGGCACTGGCCTGCAGACTGGTATACATGCAGAAAAAAAGTTGTTCTGTGCCAGGCTGAACATCAGCCCCATGCCCACTATCACCCAAGGCTCAACAATTTTTCTGCAAAGGGTACCAAGTCCATAGGCCAGACCCTCCACCGACCATCAACAACAAGTGACAGGAGCATGGCACAGGCCTGGAAGACTGGCATACTTGCAGAAAAATTGTTCTGGGCCAGCCTGCATCCGCCCCAAGACCACCATCACACGAGCCAGAACAATTTTTTTCTGCAAGTGTACCAAGTCCGCCAGCCAGACTCTCTACAACCATTAACAAAAAGTGACGGGAGTTTGTACGTGCCTCCATGGACTGTTATAGATGCGAAAAAAAAATTGTTCTCAGCCAGCCTGCACATCCACCCAAGCCACCAACATACGAGGCTACAACAATTTTTTTCTGCAAGAGTACCAAGTCTGCCAGGCCCGACCCTCCACCGACCATCAACAGCAAGCGACAGGAGCTTGTCACAGCCATGGCAGAATGGTATACATGCATAGAAAATGGTTCTGGGCCAACCTGCATGTCTACCCCAAACCCACCATCACCTGAGGCAAGAACAATTTTTTTCTGCAAGTGTACCAAGTCAGCGAGGCTCGACGCTCCACCGACCATCAACAACAAGTGACTGGAGTTTGCCATGTGCCTGGCGGACTGGTATACATGCAGAAGAAAAATTGCTCTGGGCCAGCCTGTTCGTCCGCCCCATGCCCACCATCACCCTAGGCCAGAACAATTTTGTTCCACAAGTGTACCCAGTCTGCCAGGCCCGACCCACCACGGACCATCTACAACAAGTGACAGGAGCATGGCATGGGCCTGACAGACTGGTATACATGCAGAAAAAAATTGTTCTGGGCCAGGCTGCATGTCCGCCCAATGCCCACCTTTGCCCGAGGCCACAACAATTTTTTTCCCCAAGTGTACCAAGTCCGCCAGGCTCAACCCTCCACCGGCCATCAGCAACAAGTGACCGAAGCTTGGCACAGGCTTGGTGGACTGGTAAACATGAAGAAAAAAATTGTTCTGGGCCAGCCAGCACATCTGCACCATGCCCACCATCACACAAGGCCAGGACAATTTTTTCGGCAAGTGTACCAAGTCTGCCAGGCCCGACCCTCCTCCGACCATCAACAACAAGCGACAGGAACTTGGCATGGGCTTGGCAGACTGGTATACATGCAGAAAAAAATTGATCATGGCTAGCTCTCATGTCCGCACCATGCCCACCATCAGCAAGGCCAGAACAATTTTTTCTGCAATTAAACCAAGTCTTCCAGGCCTGACCCTCTACCGACCATCAACAACAAGTGACAGGAGCTTGGCACTGGCCTTGCAGAATGGTATACATGCAGAGAAAATTGTTCTGGGCCACCCTGCATGTCTGCCTCATGCCCACCATCACCAGATGCCAGAACAATTTTTTTCTGCAAGTGTACCAAGTCTGCCAGGCCCGACCCCCCACCGACCATCAACAACAAGTGACTGGAGCTTCCCATGTGCCTGGTGGACTGGTATACATGCAGAAGAAAAATTGTTCTGGGCCAGCCTCTTCGTCCGTCCCTTGCCCACCATGACCTGAGGCCATTACAATTATTTTCTGCAAGTGTACCAAGTCTGCCAGGCCCGACCCTCCACTGAACATCAACAAAAATTGAAAGGAGTTTGGCAAGGGCCTGGTGGACTGGTAACGATGCAGAAAAAAAATTGTTCTGGGCCAGCGTGCACATCCACCCCAAGCCCACCAACACACAAGGCCATAACAATATTTTTCTGCAAGTGTACCAAGTCTGCCAGGCCCGACCCTCCATCAACCATCAACAGCAAGCGACAGGAGCTTGTCACGGCCATGGCAGAATGATATACATGCAGAGAAAATGGTTCTGGGCCAGCCTGCATGTCTACCCCAAGCCCACCATCACCTGAGGCAAGAACAATTTTTTTCTTCAAGTGTACCAAGTCCGAAAGGCCCGACCCTCCTCCGACCGTCAACAACAAGCAACAGGAACTTGGCAAGGGCCTGGCAGGCTGCTATACATGCAGAAATAAAATTGATCATGGCTAGCTCGCATGTCCGCCCCATGCCCACAATCACCAAGGCCAGAACAATTTTTTCTGTAATTAAACCAAGTCTGCCAGGCCTGACCCTCTACCGACCATCAACAACTAGTGACAGGAGCTTGGCACGGTTTGGCAGAATGGTATACATGCTGAGAAAATTGTTCTGGGCCAGCCTGCAAGTCTGCCTCATGCCCACCATCACCAGAGGCCAGAACAATTTTTTTCTGCAAGTGTACCAAGTCCGCCAGCCCCAACTCTCCACCAACCATTAACAAAAAGTGATAGGAGTTTGGCACGGGCCTGGTAGAATGGTTAAGATGCAGAAAAAAATTGTTCTGGGCCAGCCTGTGCATCCACCCCAAGCCCACAAACACATGAGGCCATAACAATTTTTTTCTGCAAGTGTACCAAGTCTGCCAGGCCCGAACCTCCACCGACCATCAACAGCAAGTGACAGGAGCTTGTCACGGCCATGGCAGAATGGTATACATGCAGAGAAAATGGTTCTGGGCCAGCCTGCATGTCTACCCCAAGCCCACCATCATCTGAGGCAAGAACAATTTTTTTCTGCAAATGTACCAAGACTGCCAGGCCCGACCCTCCACCGACCATCAACAACAAGTGACTGGAGCTTGCCATGTGCCTGGTGGACTGGTATACATGAAGAAGAAAAATTGTTCTAGGCCAGCCTGTCGTCCGCCCCATGCCCACCATCACCCGAGGACATAACAATTTTTTTCTGCAAGTGTACCAAGTCTGCCAGGCCCGACCCTCCTCTGACCATCAACAAAAAGTGAAAGGAGCTTGGCATGGGCATGGCAGACTAGTATACATGCAGAAGAAAAATTGTTCTGGATCAGCCAGCACGTCTGCCCTATGCCCAACATCACCCGAGGCCAGAACAATTTGTTCCACAAGTGAACCAAGTCTGCCAGGCCCGACCCTAAACCGGCCATCAACAACAACTGACAGGAGTGTGGCACGGACCTGGCAGACTGGTATACATGCAGAAAAAAATTGTTCAGGGCCAGGCTGCATGTCCGCCCCAAGCCCACCATCACCCGAGGCCACAACAATTTTTTTTCAGCAAGGCTACCAAGTCTTCCAGGCCCGAACCTTCACCGACCATCAACAACAAGTGACAGGAGTTTGACACGGGCCTGGCGGACTTGTATAAGTGCATAAAAAAATTGTTCTGGGCCAGCCTGCACGTCCACACCATGCCCACCATCATCCGAGGCCAGAAAAATTTTTTTATGCAAGTGTACCAAGTCTGACAGGCCCGGCCCTTCACTGACCATCAATAATAAGCAACAGGAGCTTGGCATAGGACCTGTAGACTGGTATACATGCAGAAAAAAATTGTTCTGTGCCATCCTGCCCGTCCGACCCATGCCCACCATCATCTAAGGCCAGAACAATTTTTTTCCGCAAGTTTACCAAGTCCGCCTAGCCTGACCCTCCACCGACCATCAACAACAAGTGACAGGAGATTGGCACGGGTCTGGTGGACTGGAATACATGCAGAAAAAAAATTGTTCTGGGCCGGCCTGCATGTCCGCCCCATGCCCACCATCGCCCGAGGCGAGAACAATTATTTTCTGCAAGTGTACCAAGTCCGCCAGGCCCGACCCTCCACCGGCCATCAAGAAGAAGAGACAGGAGCTTGGCATGGGCCTGGTAGACTGGTATACATGCAGAAGAAAAATTGATTTGGACCAGCCTGCACATCCGTCCCATGCCCACCATCACCCTATGCCAGAACAATTTTGTTCCAGAAGTGTACCTAGTCTGCCAGGCCCGACCCACCACTGGCTATCAACAACAAATGACAGGAGCATAGCATGGACCTGGCATACTGGTTTACATGCAGAAAAAAATTGTTCTGGGACAGCCTGTTCGTCCACCCCATGCCCACCTTCACCCGAGGCCATAACAATTTTTTTCTGCAAGTGTACCAAGTCTTCCATGCCCGACCCACCACAGACCATAAACAAAAAGTGAAAGGAGCTTGCCATGGGCCTGGTGGACTGGTATACATGCTGAAAAAAATTGTTCTGGGCCAGCCTGTTAGTCCGCTCCATGCCCATCATTACCCGAGGCCAGAACAAATTTTTTCTGGAAGTGTACCAAGTTTTCCGGGCCCGACCCTCCACCGACCATCAAAAGCAAGTGACAGGAGCATAGCACGGGCCTGGCAGACTGGCACACTTGCGGAAAAAAATTGTTCTGGGCCAGCCTACATGTCCACCACATGCCCACCATCACCCGAGGCAACAACAATTTTTTTCTGCAAGTGTACCAAGTCTGGCAGGCCCAACCCTCCACCGACCATCAACAAAAAGTGACAGCAGCTTGGCATGGGCCTGGCGGACTGGTATACATGAAGAAGAAAAATTGCTGTGGAGCAGCATGCATGTCCACTCCAAGCCCCCATCACCCGAGTCCAGATCAGTTTTGTTTAACAAGTGTACCAAGTCTGCCAGGCCTGACCCTCCACCTGCAATCTACAACAAGTGACAGGAGCTTGGCACTGGCCTGGCAGACTGGTATATATGCAGAAAAAAATTGTTCTGTGCCAGGCTGAACATCCGCCCCATGCCCACTATCACCCAAGGTCACAACAATTTTTTTCTGCAAGGGTTCCAAGTCCGCCAGGCCCGACCCTCCACCGACCATCAACAACAAGTGACAGGAGCATGGCACAGGCCTGGCAGACTGGCATACATGCAGAAAAAAAATGTTCTGGGCCAGCCTGCACATCCGCCCCAAGACCACAATCACACGAGGCCAGAACAATTTTTTTCTGCAAGTGTACCAATTCTGCCAGCCCCGACTCTCCACCAGCCATTAACAAAAAGTGTCAGGAGTTTGGCACGGGCCTCATGGACTGTTATAGATGCAGAAAAAAAAATTGTTCTGGGCCAGCCAGCACATCCACCAAAAGCCCACCAACACACGAGGGCATAACAATTTTTTTCTGCAAGAGTACCAAGTCTGCCAGGCCCGACCCTCCACCGACCATCAACAGCAAGCGGCAGGAGCTTGTCACGGCCACGGAAGAATGGTATACATGCAGAGAAACTGGTTCTGGGCCACCCTGTATGTCTACCCCAAGCCCACCATCACCTGAGGCAAGAACAATTTTTTTCTGCAAGTGTACCAAGTCTGCCAGGCCCGACCCTCCACCGACATCAAAAACAAGTGGCTGGAGTTTGCCATGTGCCTTGTGGACAGATATACATGCAGAAGAAAAATTGTTCTGGGACAGCCTGTTCGTCCGCCACATGCCCACCTTCACCCGAGGCCAGAACAATTTTTTTCTGCAAGTGTACCAAGTCTGCCATGCCCGACCCACCACAGACCATAAACAAAAAGTGAAAGGAGCTTGGCATGGGCATGGCAGACTAGTATACATGCAGAAGAAAAATTGTTCTGGACCAGCCAGCACGTCCGCCCTATGCCCACCATCACCTGAGGCCAGAACAAATTTGTTCCACAAGTGTACCAAGTCTGCCAGGCCCGACCCACCACGGACCATCAACAACAAGTGACAGGAGCATGGCATGGGCCTGGCAGACTGGTATACATGCAGAAAAAAATTGTTCTGGGACAGGCTGCATCTCCGCCCAATGCCCACCTTCGCACGAGGCCACAACAATTTTTTTCCGCAAGTGTACTAAGTCCGCCAGGCTCAACCCTCCACCGGCCATCAACAACAAGTGACAGAAGCTTGGCACAGGCTTGGTGGACTGGCACACACGAAGAAAAAAATGTTCTGAGCCAGCCAGCACATCTGCACCATGCCCACCATCACTCAAGGGCAGGACAATTTTTTCAGCAAGTGTACCAAGCCCGCCATGCCCGACCCTCCTCTGACCATCAACAACAAGTGACAGGAGCTTGGCATGGGCCTGGCAGACTGGTATACATGCAGATAAAAATTGATCATGGCTAGCTCGCATTTCCGCCCCATGACAACCATCACCAAGGCCAGAACAATTTTTTCTGCAATTAAACCAAGTCTTACAGGCCTGACCCTCTACCGACCATCAACAACAAGTGACAGGAGCTTGGCACTGGCCTGGCAGAATGGTATACATGCAGAGAAAATTGTTCTGAGCCAGCCTGCATGTCTGCCCCATGCCCACCATCACCAGAGGCCAGAACAATTTTTTTCTGCAAGTGTACCAAGTCCGACAGCCCCGACTCTGAACCAACCATTAACAAAAAGTGACAGGAGTTTTGCACGGGCCTGGTGGACTGGTATAGATGCAGAAAAAAAATGGTTCTGGGCCAGACTGCACATCCACCCCAAACCCACCAACACACGAGGCCATAACAATATTTTTCTGCAAGTGTATCAAGTCTGCCAGGCCCGACCCTCCACTGACCATCAACAACAAGTGACAGGACCTTGTCATGGCCATGGCAGAATGGTATACATGCAGAGAAAATGGTTCTGGGCCAGTCTGCATGTGTACGCAAAGCCCACCATCACCTGAGGCAAGAAAAATTTTTTTCTGCAAGTGTACCAAGTCTGCCAGGCCCGACCCTCCACTGACCATCAACAAAAAGTGAAAGGAGCTTGGCATGGGCATGGCAGACTAGTATACATGCAGAATAAAAATTGTTCTGGACCAGCCAGCACGTCCACCCTATGCCCACCATCACCCGATGCCAGAACAATTTGTTCCACAAGTGAACCAAGTCTACCAGGCCCGACCCTAAACCGGCCATCAACAACAACTGATAGGAGTGTGGCACAGGCCTGGCAGACTGGTATACATGCAGAAAAAAATTGTTCAGTGCCAGGCTGCACGTCCTCCCCATGCCCACCATCACCCGAGGCCACAACATTTTTTTTTCAGCAAGTCTACCAAGTCTGCCAGGCCCGACCCTTCACCGACCATCAACAACAAGTGACAGGAGTTTGGCACGGGCCTGGCAGACTTGTATAAGTGCATAAAAAAAATTGTTCTGGGCCAGCCTGCACGTCCACACCATGCCCACCATCACCCGAGGCCAGAACAATTTTTTTACGCAAGTGTACCAAGTCTGACAGGCCCAGCCCTTCACTGGCCATCAAGAATAAGAGACAGGAGCTTGCCATGGGATTGGCAGACTAGTATACATGCAGAAGAATAATTGCTTTGGACCAGCCTGCATGTCCGGCCCATGCCCACCATCAGCTGATGCCTGAACATTTTTGTCCCAGAAGTGTACCAAGTCTGCCAGGCCCGACCCACTTCCGGCCATCAACAGCAAGTGACAGGAGCATGGCACGGGCCTGGAAGACTGGTTTACAAGCAGAACAAAATTGTTCTGGGCCAGTCTGGACGTCCGCCCCATGCCCACCATCACCCGAGGCCACAACAATTTTTTTTCTGCAAGTGTACCAAGTCTGCCAGGCCCGAACCTCCACCGACCATCAACAGCAAGTGACAGGAGCTTGTCACAGCCATGGCAGAATGTTTTACATGCAGAGAAAATGGTTCTGGGCCAGCCTGCATGTCTACCCCAAGCCCACCATCACCTGAGGCAAGAACAATTTTTTTCTGCAAGTGCACAAAGTCTGCCAGTCCCGGCCCTCCACCGACCATCAACAACAAGTGACTGGAGCTTTCCATGTGCCTAGTGAACTGGTATACATGAAGAAGAAGAAAAATTGTTCTCGGCCAGCCTGTCGTCCGCCCCATTTCCACCATCACCCGAGGCCATAACAATTTTTTTCTGCAAATGTACCAAGTCTGCCAGGCTCGACCCTCCACTGACCATCAACAAAAAGTGAAAAGAGCTTGGCATGGGCATGGTGGACAAGTATACATGCAGAAGAAAAATTGTTCTGGATCAGCCAGCACGTCCGCTCTATGCCCACCAACACCCGAGGCCAGAACAATTTGTTCCACAAGTGAACCAAGTCTGCCAGGCCCGACCCTAAACCGGCCATCAACAACAACTGACAGGAGTAGGGCAGACGCAGAACGGACTACTATCAGAAAAAAATTGTTCTGGGCCAGCCAGCACATCTGCACCATGCCCACCATCACTCAAGGCCAGGACAATTTTTTCGCGAGTGTACCGAGTCCGCCAGGCACGACCCTACTCCGACCATCAACAACAAGTGACAGGAGCTTGGCATGGGCCTGGCAGACTGGTATACATGCAGAAAAAATAGATCATGGCTAGCTCACATTTCCGCCCCATGACCACCATCACCAAGGCCAGAACAATTTTTTCTGTAATTAAACCAAGTCTTCCAGGCCTGACCCTCTACCGACCATCAACAACAAGTGACAGGAGCTTGGCACTGGCCTGGCAGAATGGTATACATGCAGAGAAAATTGTTCTGAGCCAGCCTGCATGTCTGCACCGTGCCCACCATCACCAGAGGCCAGAACAATTTTTTTCTGCAAGTGTACCAAGTCCGACAGCCCCGACTCTGAACCAACCAGTAACAAAAAGTGACAGGAGTTTGGCACGGGCCTCGTGGACTGGTATAGATGCAGAAAAAAAATTGTTCTGGGCCAGTCTGCACATCCACCCCAAGCCCACCAACACACGAGGCCATAACAATATTTTTCTGCAAGTGTATCAAGTCTGCCAGGCCCGACCCTCCACCGACCATCAACAGCAAGTGACAGGAGCTTGTCATGGCCATGGCAGAATGGTATACATGCAGAGAAAATGGTTCTGGGCCAGCCTGTATGTGTACCCAAAGCCCACCATCACCTGAGGCAAGAGCAATTTTTTTCTGCAAGTGTACCAAGTCTGCCAGGCCCGACCCTCCACTGACCATCAACAACAAGTGACTAGAGCTTGCCATGTGCCTGGTGGACTGGTATACATGCAGATGAAAAATTGTTCTGGGCCAGCCTGTTTGTGCGCCCCATGCCCACCATCACCCCAGGCCATAATAATTTTTTTCTGCAAGTGTACCAAGTCTGCCAGGCCCGACCCTCCACTGACCATCAACAAAAAGTGAAAGGAGCTTGGCATGGGCATGGCGGATTAGTGTACATGCAGAAGAAAAATTGTTCTGGACCAGCCAGCACGTCCGCCCTATGCCCACCATCACCCGATGCCAGAACAATTTGTTCCACAAGTGAACCAAGTCTGCCAGGCCCAACCCTAAACCGACCATCAACAACTGACAGGAGTGTGCGCGGGCCTGGCAGACTGGCCTTCTGAAAAATTGTTCAGGGCCAAACTGCACGTCCTCCCTAAGCCCACCATCACCCGAGGCCACAACATTTTTTTTTCAGCAAGTTTACCAAGTCTGCCAGGCCCGACCCTTCACCGACCATCAACAACAAGTGACAGGAGTTTGGCACGGGCCTGGCAGACTTGTATAAGTGCATAAAAAAAATTGTTCTGGGCCAGCCTGCACGTCCACACCATGCCCACCATCACCCGAAGCCAGAACAATTTTTTTATGCAAGTGTACCAAGTCTGACAGGCCCGGCCCTTCACTGGCCATCACGAATAAGAGACAGGAGCTTGGCATGGGATTGGCGGACTGGTATACATGCAGAAGAAAAATTGTTTTGGACCGGCCTGCATGTCCGCCTCATGCCCACCATCAGCCGATGCCTGAACAATTTTGTCCCAGAAGTGTACCAAGTTTACCCGGCCCGACCCACTTCCGGCCATCAACAACAAGTGACAGGAGCATGGCATGGGCCTGGCAGACTGGTATACATGCAGAAAAAATTTGTTCTGGGCCAGCCTGCACTTCTGCCCCATGTCCACCCTCACATGGGGCCAGAACAATTTTTTTCTGCAAGTGTACCAAGTCTTCCAGGCCCGACCCTCCACCAACCATCAACAAAAATTGACAGGAGCTTGCCATGGGCCTGGTGGACTGGTATACATGCTGAAAAAATCTTTTCTGGGCCAGCCTGTTCGTCCACTCCATGCCCACCATTACCCGAGGCCAGAACAATTTTTTTCTGGAAGTGTACCAAGTTTGCCGGGCCCGACCCTCCACCGACAATCAAAAGCAAGTGACAGGAGCATAGCACGGGCCTGGCAGACTGGCACACTTGCAGAAAAAAATTGTTCTGGGCCAGCCTGCATGTCCGCCACATGCCCACCATCACCCGAGGCCACAACAATTTTTTTCTGCAAGTGTAGCAAGTCTGGCAGGCCCAACCCTCCACCGACCATCAACAAAAAGTGACAGCAGCTTGGCATGGGCCTGGCGGACTGGTATACACAAAGAAGAAAAATTGCTCGGGAGTAGCCTGCATGTCCGCTCCATGCCCCCATCACCCAAGTAAAGATCAATTTTGTTCCACAAGTGTACCAAGTCTGCCAGGTCCGACCCTTCACCTGCAATCAGCAACAAGTGACAGGAGCTTGGCACTGGCCTGGCAGACTGGTATACATGCAGAAAAAAAATTGTTCTGTGCCAGGCTGAACATCAGCCCCATGCTCACTATCACCCGAGGCCTCAACAATTTTTTTCTGCAAGGGTACCAAGTCCGCCAGGCCAGACCCTCCACCGACCATCAACAACAAGTGACAGGAGCATGGCACAGGCCTGGCAGACTGGCATACATGCAGAAAAAAATTGTTCTGGGCCAGCCTGCACATCCGCCCCAAGACCACCATCACACGAGGCCAGAACAATTTTTTTCTGCAAGTGTACCAAGTCCGCCAGCCCCGACTCTCCACCAACCATTAACAAAAAGTGACAGAAGTATGGCACGTGCCTCGTGGACTGTTATAGAAGCAGAAAAAAAATTGATCTTGGCCAGCCTGCACATCCACCCCAAACCCACCAACACACGAGGCCATAACAATTTTTTTTTGCAAGAGTACCAAGTCTGCCAGGCCCGACCGTCCACCGACCATCAACAGCAAGTGACTGGAGCTTGTCACGGCAATGGCAGAATGGTATACATGCAGAGAAAATGGTTCTGGGCCAGCCTGCGTGTCTACCCCAAGCCCACCATCACCTGTGGCAAGAACAATTTTTTGCTGCAAGTGTAACAAGTCTGCCAGGCCCGACCCTCCACCGACCATCAACAAGTGACTGGAGTTTGTCATGTGCCTGGTGGACTGGTATACATGCAGAGGAAAAATTGCTCTGGCCAGCCTGTTCGTCCGCCCCATGCCCACCATCACCCGAGGCAAGAACAATTTTTTTCTGCAAGTGTACCAAGTCTGCCATGCCCGACCCACCACAGACCATCAACAAAAAGTGAAAGGAGCTTGGCATGGGCATGGTGGACTAGTATATATGCAGAAAAAAAATTGTTGTGGACCAGCCAGCACATCCGCTCTATGCCCACCATCACCCGAGCCCAGAACAATTTTGTTCCACAAGTGTACCCAGTCTGCCAGGCCCGACACACCACGGGCCATCAACAACAAGTGACAGGAGCATGGCATGGGCCTGGCAGACTGGTATACATGCAGAAAAAAATTGTTCTGGGCCTAGGCTACACATCTGCCCAAAGCCCACCTTTGCCCAAGGCCACAACAATAATTATCGCAAGTGTAGCAAGTCCGCCAGGCTCAACCCTCCACCGGCCATCAACAGCAATAGACCGAAGCTTTGCACAGGCTTGGTGGACTGGTACACATGAAGAAAAAAATTGTTCTGGGCGAGCCAGCACATCTGCACCATGCCCACCATCACACAAGGCCAGCACAATTTTTTCGGCAAGTGTACCAAGTCCGCCAGGCCCGACTTCCCTCCGACCATCAACAACAAGTAAAAGAAACTTGGCATGGGCCTGGCAGACTGGTATACATGCAGAAAAAAAATTGACCATGGCTAGCTAGCATGTCCGCCCCATGACCACCATCACCAAGGCCAGAACAATTTTTTTTGCAATTAAACCAAGTCTTCCAGGCCTGACCCTCTACTGACTATCAACAACAAGTGACAGGAGCTTGGCACTGGCCTGGCAGAATGGTATACATGCAGAGAAAATTGTTCTGGGCCAGCCTGCATGTCTGCCCCATGCCCACCATCACCAGAGGCCAGAACAATTTTTTTCTGCAAGTATACCAAGTCCACCAGCCACGACTCTCCACCAACCATTAACAAAAAGTGACAGGAGTTTGGCACGGGCCTGGTGGACTGGTACAGAGCAGAAAAAAAATTGTTCTGGGCCAGCCTTCACATCCACCCCAAGCCACCAACACACGAGGCCATAACAATATTTTTCTGCAAGTGTATCAGGTCTGCCAGGCCCGACCCTCCATCAACCATCAACAGCAAGTGACAGGAGCTTGTCACGGCCATGGCAGAATGGTATACATGCCGAGAAAATTGTTCTGGGCCAGCCTGCATGTCTGCCCCATGCCTACCATCACCAGAGGCAAGAACAATTTTTTTCTGCAAGTGTACCAAGTCTGCCAGGCCCGACCCTCCACCGACCATCAACGACAAGTGACTGGAGCTTGCCATGTGCCTGGTGGACTGGTATACATGCAGAAGAAAAATTGTTATCGGCCAGCCTCTTCATCTGACCCTTGTCCACCATCACCCGAGGCCATAACAATTTTTTTCTGCAAGTGTACAAAGTCTGCCAGGCCCGACCCTCCATTGACCATCAACAAAAATTGAAAGGAGTTTGGCAAGGGCCTGGTGGGACGGTAAAGATGCAGAAAAAAAATTGTTCTGGGCCAGCCTGCACATCCACCCCAAGCCCACCAACACACGAAGCCATAACAATATTTTTCTGCAAGTGTACCAAGTCTGCCAGGCCGACCCTCCATCAACCATCAACAACAGCGACAGGAGCTTGTCACGGCCATGGCAGAATGGTATACATGCAGAGAAAATGGTTCTGGGAAAGCCTGCATGTCTACCCCAAGCCCACCACACCTGAGGCAAGAACAATTTTATTCTGCAAGTGTACCAAGTCCGCCAGGCCCGACCCTCCTCCGACCGTCAACAACAAGTGACAGGAACTTGGCAAGGGCCTGGCGGACTGCAATACATGCAGAAAAAAAACTGATCATGGCTAGCTCGCATGTCCGCCCCATGCCCACAATCACCAAGGCCAGAACAATTTTTTCTGCAATTAAACCAAGTCTGCCAGGCCTGACCCTCTACCGACCATCAACAACAAGTGATAGGAGCTTCGCAGGCCTGGCAGAATGATATGCATGCTGAGAAAATTGTTCTGGGCCTTCACATGTCTGCCCCATGCCCACCATCACCAGAGGCCAGAACAATTATTTTCTGCAAGTGTTCCAAGTCCGCCAGCCCGACTCTCCACCAACCATTAACAAAATGTGACAGGAGTTTGGCACTGGCCTGGTGGACTGTAAAGATACAGAAAAAAAATTGTTGTGGGCCAGACTGCACATCCACCCCAAGCCCACCAACACATCAGGCCATAATAATTTTTTCTGCAAGTGTACCAAGTCTGCCAGGCCCGACCCTCCACTGACCATCAACAGCAAGTGACAGGGCTTGTCCGGCCATAGCGGAATGTATACATGCAGAGAAAATATTTTGAGCCAGCCTGCATCTACCACAAGCCCACCATCACCTGAGGCAAGAACAATTTTTTTCTGCAAGTGTACCAAGTTTGCTAGGCCCGACCCTCAACCGACCATCAACAACAAGTGACTGGAGCTTGCCATGTGCCTGGTGGACTGGTATACAAGCAGAAGAAAATTGTTCTGGGCCAGCCTGTAATCCGCCCATGCCACCATCACCAGAGGCCTTAACAATTTTTTTCTGCAGTATTACCAAGTCTTCCAGGCCTGACCTCCACTGACCATCAACGACAAGTGACTGGAGCTTGCCATGCCTGGTGGACTGGTATACATGCAGAAGAAAAATTGTTATCGGCCAGCCTCTTCATCTGACCCTTGTCCACCATCACCCGAGGCCATAACAATTTTTTTCTGCAAGTGTACAAAGTCTGCCAGGCCCGACCCTCCATTGACCATCAACAAAAATTGAAAGGAGTTTGGCAAGGGCCTGGTGGGACGGTAAAGATGCAGAAAAAAAATTGTTCTGGGCCAGCCTGCACATCCACCCCAAGCCCACCAACACACGAGGCCATAACAATATTTTTCTGCAAGTGTACCAAGTCTGCCAGGCCCGACCCTCCATCAACCATCAACAGCAAGCGACAGGAGCTTGTCACGGCCATGGCAGAATGGTATACATGCAGAGAAAATGGTTCTGGGAAAGCCTGCATGTCTACCCCAAGCCCACCACACCTGAGGCAAGAACAATTTTATTCTGCAAGTGTACCAAGTCCGCCAGGCCCGACCCTCCTCCGACCGTCAACAACAAGTGACAGGAACTTGGCAAGGGCCTGGCGGACTGCAATACATGCAGAAAAAAAACTGATCATGGCTAGCTCGCATGTCCGCCCCATGCCCACAATCACCAAGGCCAGAACAATTTTTTCTGCAATTAAACCAAGTCTGCCAGGCCTGACCCTCTACCGACCATCAACAACAAGTGATAGGAGCTTGGCACGGGCCTGGCAGAATGATATGCATGCTGAGAAAATTGTTCTGGGCCAGCCTACATGTCTGCCCCATGCCCACCATCACCAGAGGCCAGAACAATTATTTTCTGCAAGTGTTCCAAGTCCGCCAGCCCCGACTCTCCACCAACCATTAACAAAATGTGACAGGAGTTTGGCACTGGCCTGGTGGACTTGTAAAGATGCAGAATAAAAATTGTTCTGTGCCAACCTGAACATCCACCCCAAGCCCACCAACACATCAGGCCATAATAATTTTTTTCTGCAAGTGTACCAAGTCTGCCAGGCCCGACCCTCCACTGACCATCAACAGCAAGTGACAGGAGCTTGTCACGGCCATGGCAGAATTGTATACATGCAGAGAAAATGTTTTGGGCCAGCCTGCATGTCTACCACAAGCCCACCATCACCTGAGGCAAGAACAATTTTTTTCTGCAAGTGTACCAAGTTTGCTAGGCCCGACCCTCAACCGACCATCAACAACAAGTGACTGGAGCTTGCCATGTGCCTGGTGGACTGGTATACAAGCAGAAGAAAAATTGTTCTGGGCCAGCCTGTCGTCCGCCCATGCCCACCATCACCCGAGGCCTTAACAATTTTTTTCTGCAAGTGTGCCAAGTCTTCCAGGCCTGACCCTCCACTGACCATCAACAAAAAGTGAAAGGAGCTTGGCATGGGCCTGGCGGACTGGTATACATGCAGAATAAAAATTGTTTTGGACCAGCTTGCACGTCCGTCCCATGCCCACCATCACCCGATGCCAGAACAATTTTGTTCCAGAAGTGTACCAAGTCTGCCAGGCCTGACCCCCACTGGCCATCAACAACAAGTGACAGGAGCATGGCAGGGACCTGGCATACTGGTATACATGCAGAAAAAAATTGTTCTGGGACAGCCTGCACTTCTGCCCATGTAAACCATCACACGAGGCCAGAACAATTTTTTTCTGCAAGTGTACCAAGTCTTCCAGGCCTGACTCTCCACCGACCATCAACAAAAAGTGACAGGAGCTTGCCATGGGCCTGGTGGACTGGTATACATGCTGAAAAAAAATTGTTCTGGGCCAGTCTGTTCGTCCGCTCCATGCCCATCATTATCCGAGGCCAGAACAATTTTTTTCTTGAAGTGTACCAATTTTGCCGGGCCCGACCCCCCACCGACCATCAAAAGCAAGTGACAGGAGCATAGCACGGGCCTGGCAGACTGGCACACTTGCAGAAAAAAATTGTTCTGGGCCATCCTGCATGTCCGCCACATGCCCACCATCACCCGATTCAACAACAATTTTTTTCTGCAAGTGTAGCAAGTCTGGCAGGCCCAACCCTCCACCGACCATCAACAAAAAGTGACAGCAGCTTGGCATGGGCCTGGCGGACTGGTATACATGAAGAAGAAAAATTGCTGTGGAGCAGTCCTGCTTGTCCGCTCCATGCCCCCATCACCTGAGTCCAGATCAATTTTGTTTAACAAGTGTACCAAGTCTGCCAGGCCTGATCCTCCACCTGCAATCAACAACAAGTGACAGGATCTTGGCACTGGCCTGGCAGACTGGTATACAGGCAGAAAAAAATTGTTCTGTGCCAGGCTGAACATCCGCCCCATGCCCACTATCACCCGAGGCCACAACAATTTTTTTCTGCAAGGGTACCAAGTCCGCCAGGCCCGACCCTCCACCGACCATCAACAACAAGTGACAGGAGCATGGCACAGGCCTGGCAGACTGGCATACATGCTGAAAAAAATTGTTCTGGGCCTGCCTGCATAACCGCCCCAAGACCACAATAACACGATGCCAGAACAATTTTTTTCTGTAAGTGTACCAAGTCTGCCAGCCCCGACTCTCCACCAACCATTAACAAAAAGTGTCAGGAGTATGGCACGGGCCTCGTGGACTGTTATAGATGCAGAAAAAAAAATTGTTCTGGGCCAGCCAGCACATCCACCCAAAGCCCACCAACACACAAGGACATAACAATTTTTTTCTTCAAGAGTACCAAGTCTGCCAGGCCCGACCCTCCACTGACCATCAACAGCAAGCGGCAGGAGCTTGTCACAGCCATGGCAGAATGGTATACATGCAAACAAACTGGTTCTCGTCCAGCCTGCATGTCTACCCCAAGCCCACCATCACCTGAGGCAAGAACAATTTTTTTCTGCAAGTGTACCAAGTCTGCCAGGCCCGACCCTCCACTGACATCAACAACAAGTGGCTGGAGTTTGCCATGTGCCTGGTGGACAGATATACATGAAGAAGAAAAATTGTTCTGGGCCAGCCTGTTCGTCCGCCCCATGCCCACCATCACCCGAGGCCATAATTTTTTTCTGCAAGTGTACCAAGTCTTCCAGGCCCGACCCTCCACCGACCATCAACAGCAAGCGGCAGGAGCTTGTCACGGCCACCGACCATCAACAAAAAGTGAAAGGAGCTTGGCATGGGCATGGCGGACTAGTATACATGCAGAAGAAAAATTGTTCTGGACCAGCCAGCACGTCCGCCCTATGCCCACCATCACCCGAGGCCAGAACAATTTTGTTCCACAAGTGTACCCAGTCTGCCAGGCCCGACCCACCTTGGGCCATCAACAACAAGTGACAGGAGCATGGCATGGGCCTGGCAGACTGGTATACATGCAGAAAAAAATTGTTCTGGGCCAGACTGCATGTCCGCCCAATGCCCACCTTCGCACAAGACTGCAACAATTTTTTTCTGCAAGTGTACCAAGTCCGCCAGGCTCAACCCTCCACCGGCCATCAACAACAAGAGACAGAAGCTTGGCACAGGCTTGGTGGACTGGTACACATGAAGAAAAAAATTGTTCTGGGCCAGCCAGCACATCTGCACCATGCCCACCATCACTCAAGGCCAGGACAATTTTTTCGGCAAGTGTACCAAGTCCGCCAGGCCTGACCCTCCTCCAACCATCAACAACAAGTGACAGGAGCTTGGCATGGGCCTGGCAGACTGGTATACATGCAGAAAAAAAATTGACCATGGCTAGCTCGCATGTCCTCCCCATGACCACCATCAACAAGGCCAGAACAATTTTTTTCTGCAAGTGTACCAAGTCTGCCAGCCCCGACACTCCACCAACCATTAACAAAAAGTGACAGGAGTTTGGCACGGGCCTGGCGGACTAGTATAGATGAAGAAAAAAAAATTGTTCTGTGCCAGCCTGCACATCCACCCCAAGCCCACCAACACACGAGGCCATAACAATATTTTTCTGCAGGTGTATCAAGTCTGCCAGGCCCGACCCTCCACAGACCATCAACAGCAAGTGACAGGAGCTTGTCATGGCCATGGCAGAATGGTATACATGTAAAGAAAATGGTTCTGGGCCAGCCTGCATGTCTACCCAAAGCCCACCATCACCTGAGGCAAGAAAAATTTTTTTCTGCAAGTGTACCAAGTCTGCCAGACCCGACCCTCCACCGACTATCAACAACAAGTGACTAGAGCTTGCCATGTGCCTGGTGGACTGGTATACATGCAGATGAAAAATTGTTCTGGGCCAGCCTGTTTGTGCGCCCCATGCCCACCATCACCCCAGGCAATAATAATTTTTTTCTGCAAGTGTACCAAGTCTGCCAGGCCCGACCCTCCACTGACCATCAACAAAAAGTGAAAGGAGCTTGGCATATGCATGGTGGACTAGTATACATGCAGAAGAAAAATTGTTCTGGACCAGCCAGCATGTCCGCCCTATGCCCACCATCACCCGAGGCCAGAACAATTTGTTCCACAAGTGAACCAAGTCTGCCAGGCCCGACCCAAAACTGGCCATCAACAACAACTGACAGGAGAGTGTGGCACAGGCCTGGCAGACTAGTATACATGCAGAAAAAATTGTTCAGGGCCAGGCTGCACGTCCTCCCCATGCCCACCATCACCCGAGGTCACAACAGTTTTTTTAAGCAAGTGTACCAAGTCTGCCAGGCCCGACCCTTCACCGACCATCAACAACAAGTGACATAAGTTTGGCACGGGCCTGGTGGACTTGTATAAGTGAATAAAAAAAATTGTTCTGGGCCAGCCTGCACATCCACACCATGCCCACCATCACCCGAGGCCAGAACAATTTTTTTTATGCAAGTGTACCAAGTCTGACAGGCCCGGCCCTTCACCGGCCATCAAGAATAAGAGACAGGAGCTTGGCATGGGCCTGGCAGACTGGTATACAGGCAGAAGAAAATTGTTTTGGACCAGCCTGCATGTCCACCCCATGCCCACCATCAGCCGATGCCTGAACAATTTTGTCCCAGAAGGGTACCAAGTCTGCCAGGCCCGACCCACTTATGGCCATCAACAACAAGTGACAGGAGCATGGCATGTGCCTGGCAGACTGGTATACATGCAGAAAAAAATTGTTCTGGGCCAGCTTGCACTTCATCCCCATGTCCACCATCACATGAGGCCAGAACAATTTTTTTCTGCAAGTGTACCAAGTCTTCCAGGCCCGACCCTCCACTGACCATCAAAAGCAAGTGACAGGAGCATAGCACGGGCCTGGAAGACTGGCACACTTGCAGAAAAAAATTGTTTTGGGCCAGCCTGCATGTCCGCCACATGCCCACCATCACCCGAGGCCACAACAATTTTTTTCTGCAAGTGTATCAAGTCTGGCAGGAATGAACCTCCACCGACCATCAACAAAAAGTGACAGGAGCTTGGCATGGGCTTGGAGGACTGGTATACATGAGGAAGAAAAATTGTTCTGGACCAGCCTGCCCGTCTGCCCCATGACCACCATAACCCGAGGCCAGAACAATTTTTTTCTGCAAGTGTACCAAGATTGCCAGACCCATTAACAACAAGTGACAGGAGCTTGGCACGGGCCTGGTGGACTGTTATAGATACAGAAAAAAATTTGTTCTCTGCCAGCCTGCACATCCGTCCCATGCCAACCATCACCCGAGGCCAGAACAATTTTTTTCTGCCAGTATACCAAGTCCGCCAGCCCCCGACCCTCCTACAACCATTAACAACAAGTGACAGGAGTTTGGCACGGGCCCGGCAGACTAGTATAGATGCAGAAAAAAAATTGTTCTGGGCCAGCCTGCATGTCTGCCCCAAGCCCACCATCACCGGAGGCAAGAACAATTTTTTTTCTGCAAGGTTACCATGTCCGTAGGGCCCGACCCCCCACCGACCATCAACCACAAGTGACAGGAGCTTGCCGCGGGCCATGCCAGAGTGGCACACATGCAGCGAAAATGGTTCTGGGCCAGTCTGCATGTCTGCCCAAGCCCACCATCACCTGAGGTAAGAACAATTTTTTACTGCAAGCGTACCATGTCTGCCAAGCCCTACCCTCCACTGACCATCCAAAACAAATGACAGGAGCTTTCCATGGGCCTGGTGGACTGGTATACATGCAGAAGAAAAATTGTTCTGGACCAGCCTGAACGTCCGCCCCATGTCCACCATCACCCGATGCCAGAACAATTTTGTTCCACAAGTGTACCAAGTCTGCTAGGCCCGACCCACCACTGGCCATCAACAACTAGTGACAGGAGCATGGCATGGCCTGGCAGACTGGTATACATGCAGAAAATAATTGATCTGGGCCATAATGCACACGTCTGCCCAATGCCCACCATCGCCGAGGCCACAACAATTTTTTTCGGCAAGTGTACCAAGTCCGCCAGGCCCAACCCTCCACTGGCCATCAACAACAAGTGACAGAAGCTTGGCACAGGCTTGGTGGACTGGTACACATGAAGAAAAAAATTGTTCTGGGCCAGCCAGCACATCTGCACCATGCCCACCATCACACAAGGCCAGGACAATTTTTTTAGGCAACTGTACCAAGTCCACCAGGCCTGGCCCTCCTCCGACCATCAACAACAAGTGACAGGAACTTGGCATGGGCCTGGCAGACTGGTAAACATGCAGAAAAAAAATTGATCATGGCTAGCTCGCATGTCCGCCCCATGCCCACCATCACCAAGGCCAGAACAATTTTTTCTGCAATTAAACCAAGTCTGCCAGGCCTGACCCTCTTCCGACCATCAACAACAAGTGACAGGAGCTTGGCACGGGCCTGTCAGAATGGTATACATGCTGAGAAAATAGTTCTGGGCCAGTCTGCATGTCTGCCCCATGCCCACCATCACCAGAGGCCAGAACAATTTTTTTCTGCAAGTGTACCAAGTCCGCCAGCCCCGACTCTCCACCAACCATTAACAAAAAGTGACAGGAGTTTGGCACGGGCCTGGTGGACTGGTAAAGAAACAGAAAAAAAATTGTTCTTGGCCAGCCTTCACATCCACCCCAAGCCCACCAACACACGAGGCCATAAAAAATGTTTTCTGCAAGTGTACCAAGTCTGCCAGGCCCGACCCTCCACCGACCATCAACAGCAAGCGACAGGAGCTTGTCACGGCCATGGCAGAATGGTATGCATGCAGAGAAAATGGTTCTGGGCCAGCCTGCAAGTGTACCCCAAGCCCACCATCACCTGAGGCAAGAACAATTTTTTTCCTCAAGTGTATCAAGTCTGCCAGGCCCGACCCTCCACCGACCATCAAAAACAAGTGACTGGAGCTTGCCATGTGCCTGGTGGACTGGTATACATGCAGAAGAAAAATTGTTCTGGGCCAGCCTGTCGTCCACCTCATGCCCACCATCACCCAAGGCCTTAACAATTTTTTTCTGCAAGTGTACCAAGTCTCTCAGGCCCGACCCTCCACTGACCATCAACAAAAAGTGAAAGGAGCTTGGCATGGGCATGGCGGACTAGTATACATGCAGAAGAAAAATTGTTCTGTACAAGCCAGCATGTCCGCCCTATGACCCCCATCACCCGAGGCCAGAACAATTTGTTCCACAATTAAACCAAGTCCGCCAGGCCCGACCTCCTCTGACCATCAACAACAAGCAACAGGAACTTGGTATGAGCCTGGCAGACTGGTATACATGCAGAAAAAAATTGTTCTGGGCCAGGCTGCACGTTTGTCCCACTCCCACATTCACCCAAGGCCACAAATGTTTTTTGTGCTAGTGTACCAAGTCCGCCAGGAGAGACCCTTCACCGAACGTCAACAACAAGCAACAGGACCTTGGCACGGGCCTGGCAGCTTGGCATGGATGAAGAAAAAAATTGTTCTTGGCCAGCCTGAACGTCCGCCCCATATCCACCATCACCCGAGGCCAGAACAATTTTTTTCTGCAAGTGTACGAAGTCTGGCAGGCCCAACCCTCCACTAATCATAAACAACTAGCGACAGGAGCTTGGAATGGGCCTCGTGGACTGGTATACATTCAGAAAAAAAATTGATCTGGACTAGCCTGTATGTCTGCACCATGCCCTCCATCACCGAGGCCAGAACAATTTTTTCTGTAATTATACCAAGTCCGCCAGACCCGACCCTCCACCGGCCATCAATAACAAGCGACTGGAGCTTGGCACGGTCCTGGCAGAATGGTATAGATGCAAAGAAAATTCTTCTAGGAAAGTCTGCATGTCCACCCCATGCTCACCATCACCCGAGGCCAGAACAATTTTTTTCAGCAAGTGTACCAAGTCGACCAGGCCTGACCCTCCACCGACCATAAACAACAAGCAACAGAAGCTTGGTACAGGCCTGGCAGACTTGAATACATGCAGTAAAAAAATTGTTCTAGGCCAGCCTGCATGTCCGCCCCATGTCCACCATCACCTGAGGGCAGAACAATTGTTTTCTGCAAGTGTACCAAGTCTGCCAGGCCTGACCCTCCACCGACCATCAAGAATAAGAGAAAGGAGCTTGGCATGGGCCTGGTGGACTTGTTTACATGCAGAAGAAAAATTATTTTGTACCAGCCTGCACGTCCGTCCCATGCCCACCATCACCCGATGCCAGAACAATTTTGTTCCAGAAGTGTACCAAGTCTGCCAGGCCCGACCCACCACTGGCCATCAGCAACAAGTGACAGGAACTTGGCACAGGCCTGGCAGACTGGTATACATGCAGAAAAAAAATTGATCAGGGCTAGCTCGCATGTCCGCCCCATGCCCACCATCACCAAGGCCAGAACAATTTTTTTCTGCAATTATACCAAGTCTGCCAGGCCTGACCCTCTACTGACCATCTACAACAAGTGACAGGAGCTTGGCACGGGCCTGGCAGAATGGTATACATGCAGAAAAAAAATTGTTCTGAGCCATTCTGTATCTGCCCCATACCAACCATCACCAGAGGCCAGAACAATTTTTTTCTGCAAGTGTACGAAGTCCGCAAGGCCCGACCCTCCACCGACCATCAACAAAAAGTGACAGGAGCTTGGCTTGGGCCTTGTGGACTGGTATAAATGCAGAAAAAAAATTGTTCTGGGCCAACCTGCTCATCCGCCCCAAGCCCACCACAACCCAATGCCAGAACAATTTTATTCCGCAAGTGTACCAAGTCCGACAGCCCCGACCCTCCACCAACCATTAACAACAAGTGACAGGAGTTTTGCATGGGCCTGGTGGACTGGTATAGATGCAGAAAAAAAAATGTTCTGGGCCAGCCTTCACATCCGCCCCATGCTCACCATCACACGTGGCCAGAACAATTTTTTTCTGCCAGTGTACCAAGTCTGCCAGACCCGACCCTCCACCGACCATCAACAGCAAGCGACAGGAACTTGTCACGGCCATGGCAGAATGGTATACATGCAGAGAAAATGGTTCTGGGCCAGCCTGCAAGTGTACCCCAAGCCCACCATCACCTGAGGCAAGTACAATTTTTTTCCTCAAGTGTATCAAGTCTACCAGGCCCGACCCTCCACCGACCATCAAAAACAAGTGACTGGAGCTTGCCATGTGCCTGGTGGACTGGTATACATGCAGAAGAAAAAATTGTTCTGGAGCCAACCAATGATCCTGCCTCATGCCCACCATCACTAAGGCCTTAACAATTTTTTTTCTGCAAGTGTACCAAGTCTCTCAGGCCTGACCCTCCACTGACCATCAACAAAAAGTGAAAGGAGCTTGGCATGAGCATAGCGGACAACTCATGCAGAAGAAAAATTGTTCTGTACAACCCAGCATGTCCACCCTATGACCACCATCACCCGAGGCCAGAACAATTTGTTCCACAATTAAACCAAGTCCGCCAGGCCCGACCTCCTCTGACCATCAACAACAAGCAACAGGAACTTGGTATGAGCCTGGCAGACTGGTATACATGCAGAAAAAAATTGTTCTGGGCCAGGCTGCACGTTTGTCCCACTCCCACATTCACCCGAGGCCACAAATGTTTTTTGTGCTAGTGTACCAAGTCCGCCAGGACAGACCCTCCACCGAACGTCAACAACAAGCAACAGGACCTTGGCACGGGCCTGGCAGCAGCATGGATGAAGAAAAAAATTGTTCTTGGCCAGCCTGAACGTCCGCCCCATATCCACCATCACCCGAGGCCAGAACAATTTTTTTCTGCAAGTGTACGAAGTCTGGCAGGCCCAACCCTCCACTAACCATAAACAACTAGCGACAGGAGCTTGGAATGGGCCTCGTGGACTGGTATACATTCAGAAAAAAAATTGATCTGGACTAGCCTGTATGTCCGCACCATGCCCTCCATCACCGGGGCCAGAACAATTTTTATTCTGTCAGTATACCAATCCATGAACCATTCCTCCCGACCATCAATAACAAGCGACTGGGCTTGCTTGCGGTCCTAGCAGAATGGTATAGATGCAAAGAAAATTCTTCTAGGAAAGTCTGCATGTCCACCCCATGCTCACCATCACCCGAGGCCAGAACAATTTTTTTCAGCAAGTGTACCAATTCGACCAGGCCTGACCCTCCACCGACCATAAACAACAAGCAACAGAAGCTTGGTACAGGCCTGGCAGACTTGAATACATGCAGGAAAAAAATTGTTCTAGGCCAGCCTGCATGTCCGCCCCATGTCCACCATCACCTGAGGGCAGAACAATTGTTTTCTGCAAGTGTACCAAGTCTGCCAGGCCTGACCCTCCACCAACCATCAACAACAAGCAACAGGAGCTTGCCATGGGCCTGGCAAACTGGCATACATGCAGAAAAAAATTGTCCAGGGCCAGCCAGCACATCTGCACCAAGCCCACCATCACATGAGGTCAGAACAATTTTTTTCTGCAAGTGTGCCAAGGCCGCCAGGTCCGACCCTCCACCGGCCATCAAGAATAAGAGAAAGGAGCTTGGCATGGGCCTGGTGGACTTGTTTACATGCAGAAGAAAAATTGTTTTGTACCAGCCTGAACGTCCGTCCCATGCCCACCATCACCCGATGCCAGAACAATTTTGTTCCAGAAGTGTACCAAGTCTGCCAGGCCCGACCACCACTGGCCATCCCAGCAACTTAAGTGAACAGGAACTTGGCACAGGCCTGGCAGACTGGTATACCAGAAAAAAAAATTGATCAGGGCTAGCTTGCATGTCCGCCCCATGCCCACCATCACCAAGGCCAGAACAATTTTTTTCTGCAATTATACCAAGTCTGCCAGTCCTGACCCTCTACTGACCATCTACAACAAGTGACAGGAGCTTGGCACGGGCAGAATAGTATACATGCAGAAAAAATTATTCTGAGACCATTCTCTGTCTGCCCCATGCCAACCATCACCAGAGGCCAGAACAATTTTTTTTTTCTGCAAGTGTCTGCGAAGTCCATGAGCCCGACCCTCCACCGACCATCAACAAAAAGTGACAGGAGCTTGGCTTGGGCCTTGTGGACTGGTATAAATGCAGAAAAAAAATTGTTCTGGGCCAGCCTGATCATCCACCCCAAGCCCACCACAACCCAATGCCAGAACAATTTTATTCCACAAGTGTACCAAGTCCGACAGCCCCGACCCTCCACCAACCATTAACAACAAGTGACAGGAGTTTTGCATGGGCCTGGTGGACTGGTATAGATGCAGAAAAAAAATTGTTCTGGGCCAGCCTGCACATCCGCCCCATGCTCACCATCACACGAGGCCAGAACAATTTTTTTCTGCCAGTGTACCAAGTCTGCCAGACCCGACCCTCCACAGGCCATCAACAGCAAGTGACAGGAGCATGGCACGAGCCTGGCAGACTGCATGTTCGCCAAATGCCCCAAATCATCTGAGGCCACAATTTTTTCTGCAAGTGTACCAACTCCGCCAGTCCCGACTCTCCTCCAACCATCAACAATAAGTGACAGGAGCTTGGCACGGGCCTGGCAGACTGGTATACATGTAGAAAAAAAATTGTTCTAGGCAGAGTCTCCGCGCGACCCATGTTCACCATCACCGAGTAGAACAATTTTTTTCTGCCAAGTGTACCAAGTCCACCAGCCCGACCCTCCTACAACCAGTTAACAACAGCGACAGGAGTTTGGCATGGCCAAGGCAGACTGAGTATAGATGCAGAAAAAATTGTTCTGGAGCCAACCCATGTCTGCCCAAAGCCCAGCAACACTGGGCAAGAACAATTTTGTTCTGCAATTTTACCATGTCCGTAAGGCCCGATCCCCCACCGACCATCAACAACAAGCGACAGGAGCTTGCCGCGGGCCATGTCAGAGTGGTACACATGCTGCGAAAATGGTTCTGGGCCAGCCTGCATGTCTGCCCAAGCCCACCATCACCTGAGGTAAGAACAATTTTTTACTGCAAGTGTACTATGTCTGCCAGGCCCGACCCTCCACCGACCATCAACAACAAATGACAGGAGCATGTCTTGGGCCTGGTGGACTGGTATACATGCAGAAGAAAAGTTGTTCTGGGCCAGCCTGTTTGTCGGCCCCATGCCCACTATCACCTGAGGCCATAACAATTTTTTTCTGCAAGTGTACCAAGTCCTCCAAGCCCGACCCTCCACCGGCCATCAAGAACAAGTGACAGGAGCTTGGCATGGGCCTGGTGGACTTGTATATATGCAGAAGAAAAATTGTTCTGGACCAGCCTGAACGTCCGCCCCATGTCCACCATTACCCGATGTCAGAACAATTTTGTTCCACAAGTGTACCAAGTCTGCCAGGCCTGAAGCACCACCGGCCATCAACTACTAGCGACAGGAGTATGGCATGGGCCTGGCAGACTGGTATACATGCAGAAAATAATTGTTCTGGGCCAGGATGCACATCCGCCTAATGCCCACCTTCGCCTGAGGCCACAACACTTTTTTTTGGCAAGTGTACCAAGTCCGCCAGGCCCAACCCTCTACTGGCCATCAACAACAAGTGACAGAAGCTTGGCACAGGCTTGGTGGACTGGTACACATGAAGAAAAAAATTGTTCTGGGCCAGCCAGCAAATCTGCACCATGCCCACCATCACACAAGGCCAGGACAATTTTTTTTGGCAACTGTACCAAGTCCGCCAGGCCCGACCCTCCTCCGACCATCAACAACAAGTGACAGGAACTTGGCATGGGCCTGGCAGACTGGTATACATGCAGAAAAAAAATTGATCATGGCTAGCTCGCATGTCCGCCCCATGCCCACCATCACCAAGGCCAGAACAATTTTTTCTGCAATTAAACCAAGTCTGCCAGGCCTGATCCTCACCGACCATCAACAACAAGTGACAGGAGCTTGTGCGGGCCTGTCAGAATGGTATACATGCTGAGAAAATAGTTCTGGAGCCAGCCTCCTACATGTCTGCTATGCCCCACCATCACCAGAGACCAGTAACAATTTTTTCTGCAAGTGTACCAAGTCCGCCAGCCCCGACTCTCCACCAACCATTAACAAAAAGTGACAGGAGTTTGGCACGGGCCTGGTGGACTGGTAAAGATACAGAAAAAAAATTGTTGTGGGCCAGCCTGCACATCCACCCCAAGCACACCAACACAGGAGGCCATAACAATTTTATTCTGCAAGTGTACCAAGTCTCCCAGGCCCGACCCTCCACCGACCATCAACAGCAAGTGACAGGAGCTTGTCACGGCCATGGCAGAATGGTATACATGCAGATAAAATGGTTCTGGGCCAGACTGCATGTCTACCCCAAGCCCACCATCACCTGAGGCAAGAACAATTTTTTTCCTCAAGTGTACCAAAGCCAGGCCCGACCTCCACCGACTCATCAACAACAAGTGACTGGAGCTTGCCATGTGCCTGGTGGACTGATATACATGCAGAAGAAAAATTGTTCTGGAGCCAACCTAGATCCGCCCCATGCCCACCATCACCCAAGGCCATAACATTTTTTTCTGCAAGTGTACCAAGTCTCTCAGGCCCGACCCTCCACTGACCATCAACAAAAAGTGAAAGGAGCTTGGCATGGGCATGGCGGACCAGTATACATGCAGAAGAAAAATTGTTCTGTACCAGCCAGCACGTCGGCCCTATGTCCACTATCACCTGAGCGCAGAACAATTTGTTCCACAATTAAACCAAGTCTGCCAGGCCTGGCCCTCCTCTGGCCATCAACAACAAGTGACAGGAACTTGGCACAGGCCTGGCAGACTGGTATACACGCAGAAAAAAAATTGATCAGGGCTAGCTCGCATGTCCGCCCCATGCCCACCATCACCAAGGCCAGAACAATTTTTTTCTGCAATTATACCAAGTCTGCCAGGCCTGACCCTCTACTGACCATCTACAACAAGTGACAGGAGCTTGGCACGGGCCTGGCAGAATGGTATACATGCAGAAAAAATTGTTCTGGGCCATTCTGCTTGTCTGCCCCATGCCAACCATCACCAGAGGCCAGAACAATTTTTTTCTGCAAGTGTACGAAGTCCGCAAGGCCCGACCCTCCACCGACCATCAACAAAAAGTGACAGGAGCTTGGCTTGGGCCTTGTGGACTGGTATAAATGCAGAAAAAAAATTGTTCTGGGCCAGCCTGCTCATCCGCCCCAAGCCCACCACAACCCAATGCCAGAACAATTTTATTCCACAAGTGTACCAAGTCCGACAGCCCCGACCCTCCACCAACCATTAACAACAAGTGACAGGAGTTTTGCATGGGCCTGGTGGACTGGTATAGATGCAGAAAAAAAATTGTTCTGGGCCAGCCTGCACATCCGCCCCATGCTCACCATCACACGAGGCCAGAACAATTTTTTTCTGCCAGTGTACCAAGTCTGCCAGACCCGACCCTCCACAGGCCATCAACAGCAAGTGACAGGAGCATGGCACGAGCCTGGCAGACTGCATGTTCGCCAAATGCCCCAAATCATCTGAGGCCACAATTTTTTCTGCAAGTGTACCAACTCCGCCAGTCCCGACTCTCCTCCAACCATCAACAATAAGTGACAGGAGCTTGGCACGGGCCTGGCAGACTGGTATACATGTAGAAAAAAAATTGTTCTGGGCAAGTCTGCACGTACGCCCCATGTTCACCATCACCCGAGGCCAGAACAATTTTTTTCTGCCAAGTGTACCAAGTCCGCCAGCCCCGACCCTCCTACAACCATTAACAACAAGCGACAGGAGTTTGGCATGGGCAAGGCAGACTGGTATAGATGCAGAAAAAAAAATTGTTCTGGGCCAGCCTGCATGTCTGCCCCAAGCCCACCAACACTGGAGGCAAGAACAATTTTGTTCTGCAATTTTACCATGTCCGTAAGGCCCGACCCCCAACCGACCATCAACAACAAGCGACAGGAGCTTGCCGCGGGCCATGTCAGAGTGGTACACATGCAGCGAAAATGGTTCTGGGCCAGCCTGCATGTCTGCCCAAGCCCACCATCACCTGAGGTAAGAACAATTTTTTACTGCAAGTGTACTATGTCTGCCAGGCCCGACCCTCCACCGACCATCAACAACAAATGACAGGAGCATGTCTTGGGCCTGGTGGACTGGTACATGCAGAAGAAAAGTTGTTCTAGGCCTTCTGTTTATCGACCGCCCCATGCCCACTATCACCTGAAGGCCATAACAATTTTTTCTGCAAGTGTACCAAGTCCTCCAAGCCCGACCCTCCACCGGCCATCAAGAACAAGTGACAGGAGCTTGGCATGGGCCTGGTGGACTTATATATGCAGAAGAAAAATTGTTCTGAACCAGCCTGAAACACCCCCCTCATGTCCACCATTACCCGATGTCAGAACAATTTTGTTCCACAAGTGTACCAAGTCTGCCAGGCCTGAAGCACCACCGGCCATCAACTACTAGCGACAGGAATATGGCATGGACCGGCAATTGAGGCCTACATGCAGAAAATAATTGTTCTGGGCCAGGACTCTGCGTCCGCCCAATGCCCACCTTAAGCCTGAGGCTACAACACTTTTTTTTGTAGCAGTGTACCAAGTCCGCCAGGCCCAACCCTCTACTGGCCATCAACAACAGGTGACAGAAGCTTGGCACAGGCTTGGTGGACTGGTACACATGAAAAAAATTGTTCTGGAGCCAACCAACAAATCTGCACCCATGCCCACCATCACACAAGGCCAGGACAATTTTTTGGCAACTGTACTGCAAGTCCGCCAGGCCCGACCCTCCCTCGACCATCAACAACAAGTGACAGGAACTGGCATGGGCCTGGCAGACTGGTATACATGCAGAAAAAAAATTGATCATGGCTAGCTTCATGTCAGCCCATGCCCACCATCACCAAGGCCAGAACAATTTTTCTGCAATTAAACCAAGTCTGCCAGGCCTGACCCTCTACCGACCATCAACAACAAGTGACAGGAGCTTGGCACGGGCCTGTCAGGAATGGTATAACAATAAGCAACAGGAACTTGCTACGAGGCTGGAAGACTGATATACATGCAGAAAAAAATTGTTCTGGGCCAGGCTGAACGTTCATCCCACTCCTGCATTCACCCGAGGCCACAAATTTATTTCTGATAGTGTACCAAGTCCACCAGTACCGACCCTCCACCGACCGTCAACAACAAGCGATAGAACCTTGGCATGGGCCTGGCAGCCTGGTATTGATGATGAAAAAAATTTTTCTGAGCCAGCCTGCACGTCCGCCCCATATCCACCATCACCCGAGGCCAGAACAATTATTTTCTGCCAGTGTACGAAGTCTGGCAGGCCCGACCCTCCACCAACCATAAACAAAATGTGACAGTAGCTTGGCATGGGCCTGGCGGACTGGTATACATGAAGAAGAAAAATTGTTCTGGACCAGCCTGCCCGTCTGCCTCATGGCCACCATCACCCGAGGCCTGAACTATTTTTTTCTGCAAGTGTACCAAGTCTGCAAGCCCCACTAACAACAAATGACAGGAACTTGGCACGGGCCTGGTGGACTCCTATAGATGCAGAAAAAAATTTGTTCTGGGCCAGCCTGCACATACGCCCCATGCCAACCATCACCCGAGGCCAGAACAATTTTTATCTGCAAGTATACCAAGTCCGCCAGGCCCGATCCTACACCGACCATCAACAACAATTGACAGGAGCTTGGCATGTGTCTGGCGGAGTGGTATACAGGCAGAAAAAAAAATTGATCGGGGCTAGCCTATATGTCCGCACCATGCCCTCCATCACCGAGGCCAGAACAATTTTTTTCAGTAATTATACCAAGTCCGCCAGGCCCGACCCTCCACCAGCCATCAAGAACAAGTGAAATTAGCTGGGCAAGGGCTCAGGGACTGGTATACATGCAGAGTTGTTCTGGGCCAGCCTGCACGCCTGCCCCATGACCACCATCACCCAATGCCAGAACAGTTTTATTCTGCAAGTGTACCAAATCCAACAGCCCCGACCCTCCACCAAAAATTAAAAACAAGTGGCAGGAGCTTGGCATGGACCTGGCGAACTGGTATAGATGCAGAAAAAAAATTGTTCTGGGCCAGCCTGCACTTCCCCCCCATGCCCACCATCACAAGGTGCCTGAACAATTATTTGCTGCAAGTGTACCGAGTCTGCCAGGCCCGACCCTCCACAGGCAATCAAACTACAAGTGACAGAAGCATGGCAAGAGCCTGGCAGACTGGTATACATGCAGAAAAAATTTATTCTGGGCCAGGCTGCACGTTCGCCAAATGCCCACAATCACCTGAGGAAAAAACAATTTTTTCTGCAAGTGTACCAAGTCTGCCAGGCCCGACTCTCCTCCAACCATCAACAGCAAGTGACAGGAGCATGGCAGAGGCCTGGCAGACTGGCATACATGCAGAAAAAAACTGATCTGGGCCAGTCTGCATGTCCGCCCCATGCCCACTATCACCTTTGGCCACAACAATTTTTTTCTGCAAGTGTACCAAGTCTGGCAGGCCCGACCCTTCACCACCCATCAACAAAAAGTGACAGGAGCTTGGCGTGGGCCTGGCCGACTGATATACATGAAGAAGAAAAATTGCTCTGGACCAGCCTGCATGTCAGCCCCATGCCCACCATCACCCAAGTCCAGAATAATTTTGTTCCACAAGTGTACTGCGTCTGCCAGGCCCGACCCTCCACCGACCAACAACAACAAGTGACAGGAGCTTGCCATGGGCCTGGTGGACTGGTATACATGCAGAAGAAAAATTGTTCTGGGCCAGCCTGTTCGTCCGCCCCATGCCCACCATCACCCGAGGTCAGAACAATTTTTTTATGCAAGTGTACCAAGTCTGCCAGGACCGAACCTGCACTGATCATAAACAAAAAGTGAAAAGAGCTTGTCACGGGCAATGTGGACTAGTATACGTGCAGAAGAAAAATTGATCTGGTCCAGCCTGCACGTCTGCTCTATGCCCACCATCACCCGAGGCGAGAATAATTGTGTTCCACAAGTTTATCAAGTCTGCCAGGCCCGACCCTCCACCGGCCATCAACAACAAGTGACAGTAGTGTGGCATGGGTCTGGCAGACTGGTATACATGCAGAAAAAAATTGTTCTGGGCAAGGCTGCACGTTCGTCCCATGCCCACCATCACCCGAGACCACAACAATTTTTTTCTGCAAGTGTTCCAAGTCTACCATGCCCGACCATTCTACCGACCATCAACAACAAGCAACAGGAGTTGGAACGGGCCTGGCGGACTTGTATACGTGCCGAAAAAAAATTGTTCTAAGCCAGCCTGCATGTCTGCCCCAAGCCCAAAATCACCTGAGGCAAGAACAATTTTTTTCTGCTAGTGTACCGAGACCGACAGGCCCGACCTTCCACCGACCCTCAACAACAAGTGACAGGAGCTTGCCATGGGCCTGGCAGACTGGCATATATGCAGAAAAAAATTGTTCTGGGCCAGCCTGCACATCCGCCCTGTCACCACCATCACACAAGGCCAGAACAATTTTTTTCTGCAAGTGTACCAAGTCCGCCAGCCCCGACTCTCCACAAACCAATAACAAAAAGCGACAGGAGTTTGTCACGGGCCTGGCGGACTGGTATAGATGCAGAAAAAAAATAGTTCTGGTCCAACCTGCACATCGACCAAAAGCCCACCAACACACGAGGCCATAACAATTTTTTTCTGCTAGTGTACCAAGTCTGCCAGGCCCGACCCTCCACCGACCATCAACAGCAAGCGACAGGAGCTTGTCATGCCCATGGCAGAATGGAATACATGCAGAGAAAATGGTTCTGTGCCGGCCTGCATGTCCGCCCCATGCCCACCAACGCCCGAGGCGAGAACAATTATTTTCTGCAAGTGTACCAAGTCCGGCAGGCCCGACCCTCCATCGGCCATCAACAACAAGTGACAGGAGCTTGGTACGGTCCTGGTGGACTGGTACACATGAAGAAAAAAATTGTTCTGGGCCAGCCAGCACGTCTGCACCATGCCCACCATCACACGAGCCAAGAACAATTTTTTTCAGCAAGTGTACCAAGTCCGCCAGCCCCACCCTCCTCCGACCATCAACAACAAGCAACAGGAACTTGGTACGAGCCTGGCAGACTGATATACATGCAGAAAAAAATTGTTCTGGGCCAGGCTACACGTTCATCCCACTCCTGCATTCACCCAAGGCCACAAATTTTTTTTCTGCTAGTGTACCAAGTCCGCCAGGACCGACCCTCCACCGACCGTCAACAACAAGTGATGGAACCTTGGCATGGGCCTGGCTGCCTGGTATGGATGATGAAAAAAATTGTTCTGGGCCAGCCTGCACGTCCGTCCCATATCCACCATCACCCGAGGCCAGAACAATTTTTTTCTGCCAGTGTACGAAGTCTGGCAGGCCCGACCCTCCACCAACCATAAACAAAATGTGACAGGAGCTTGGCATGGGCCTGGTGGACTGGTATACATGAAGAAGAAAAATTGTTCTGGACCAGCCTGCACGTCTGCCTCATGGCCACCATCACCCGAGGGGAGAACAATTTTTTTCTGCAAGTGTACCAAGTCTGCCAGACCCATTAACAACAAGTGACAGGAACTTGGCACGGGCCTGGTGGACTCCTATAGATGCAGAAAAAAATTTGTTCTGGGCCAGCCTGCACATACGCCCCATGCCAACCATCACCCGAGGCCAGAACAATTTTTTTCTGCAAGTATACCAAGTCCGCCAGGCCCGACTCTCCACCGACCATCAACAACAAGTGATAGGAGCTTGGCATTTGCCTGGTGGAGTGGTATACAGGCAGAAAAAAAATTGATCGGGGCCAGCCTGTTTTTCCGCACCATGCCCTCCATCAACGAGGCCAGAACAATTTTTTTCTGTAATTATACCAAGTCCGCCAGGCCCGACCCTCCACCAGCCATCAAGAACAAGTGAAAGGAGCTTGGCAAGGGCCTGGCGGACTGGTATACATGCAGAAAAAAATTGTTCTGGGCCAGCCTGCACGTCTGCCCCATGACCACCATCACCCAAAGCCAGAACAGTTTTATTCTGCAAGTGTACCAAATCCAACAGCCCCGACCCTCCACCAACAATTAAAAACAAGTGGCAGGAGCTTGGTATGGACCTGGCAAACTGGTATAGATGCATAAAAAAAATTCTTCTGGGCCAGCCTGCACATCCCCCCCATGCCCACCATCACAAGGTGCCTGAACAATTTTTTTCTGCAAGTGTACCGAGTCTGCCAGGCCCGACCCTCCACAGGCAATCAAACTACAAGCAACAGGAGCATGGCACGAGCCTGGCAGACTGGTATACATGCAGAAAAAATTTTTTCTGGGCCAGGCTGCACGTTCGCCAAATGCCCACAATCACCTGAGGCCAAAACAATTTTTTCTGCAAGTGTACCAAGTCCGCCAGGCCCGACTCTCCTCCAACCATCAACAACAAGTGACAGGAGCTTGGCACGGGCCTGGCAGACTGGTATACATGCAGAAAAAGATTGTTCTGGGCCAGCCTGCATGTCTGCCCCATGACCACCATCACCCATGGCCAGAACAATTTATTTTTTGCAAATGTACCAAGTCCGTCAGCCCCGATCCTCCACCAACCATTAACAACAAGTGACAGGAGTTTTGCACGGGCCTGGCGGACTGGTATAGATGCAGAAAAAAAATTGTTCAGGGCCAGCCTGCACTTCTGCCCCATGTCCACCATCACACGACGCCAAAACAATTTCTATCTGCAAGTGTACCAAGTCTGGCAGGCCTGACCCTCCAACGACCATCAACAGCAAGTGACAGGAGCATGGCACAGGCCTGGCAGACTTGCATACATGCAGAAAAAAATTGTTCTGGGCCAGCCTGCATGTCCACCCCTTGCCCACCATCACCTGAGGCCACAACAATTTTTTTCTGCAAGTGTACCAATTCTGGCAGGCCCGACACTTCACCGCACATCTACAAAAAGTCACAGGAGCTTGGCATGGGCGTGGCTGACTGATATACATGAAGAAGAAACATTGCTCTGGACCAGCCTGCATGTCAACCCCATGTCCACCATCACCCGAGTCCAGAATAATTTTGTTCCACAAGTGTACCGCGTCTGCCAGGCCTGACCCTCCACCGACCATCAACAACAAGTGACAGGAGCTTGCCATGGGCCTGGTGGACTGGTATACATGCAGAACAAAAATTGTTCTGGGCCAGCCTGTTTGTCCGCCCCATGCCCACCATCACCCGAGGTCAGAACAATTTTTTTATGCAAGTGTATCAAGTTTGCCAGGACCGAACCTCCACTGACCATAAACAAAAAGTGAAAAGAGCTTGGCACGGGCAAGGTGGACTAGTATACATGCAGAAGAAAAATTGTTCTGGTCCAGCCTGCACGTCCGCTCTATGCCCACCATCACCCGAGGCGAGAACAATTTTGTTCCACAAGTGTAGCAAGTCTGCCAGGCCCAACCCTCCACCGGCCATCAACAATAAGTGACAGGAGTGTGGCATGGGCCTGGCAGTCTAGTATACATGAAGAAGAAAAATTGTTCTGGACCAGCCAGCACGTCTGCCTCATGGCCACCATCACCCGAGGCCTGAACAATTTTTTTCTGCAAGTGTACCAAGACTGCCAGGCCCGACCATTCTACCGACCATCAACAGCAAACAACAGGAGTTGGCACGGGCCTGGCGGACTTGTATAGTGCCGAAAAAAAATTGTTCTAAGCCAGCCTGCATGACTGCCCCAAGCCCAAAAGCACCTGAGGCAAGAACAATTTTTTTCTGCAAGTGTACCAAGTCAGCCAGCCCCGACTCTCCACAAACCAATAACATAAAGTGACAGGAGTTTGACACAGGCCTGATGGACTGGTATAGATGCAGAAAAAAAATTGTTCAAGGCCAGCCTGCACATCCACCCCAAGCCCACCAACACACGAGGCCATAACAATTTTTTTCTGCAACTGTACCAAGTCTGCCAGGACTGACCCTCCTCCGACCATCAACAGCAAGCGACAGGAGCTTGTCACACCCATGGCAGAATGGAATACATGCAGAGAAAATGGTTCTGGGCCAGCCTGCATGTCTGCCCCAAGCCCACCATCACCTGAGGGCAGAACAATTTTTTTTTGCAAGTGTACCAAGTCTGCCAGGCCCGACCCTCCACCGACCATCAACAACAAGTGACAGGAGCTTGTCATGGGCCTGGTGGACTGGTATACATGCAGATGAAAAATTGTTCTTGGCCAGCCTCTTCATCCACCCCATGCCCACCATCACCCGATGCCATAACAATTATTTTCTGCAAGTGTACCAAGTCTGCCAGGCCCGACCCTCCACTGACCATCAACAAAAAGTGAAAGGAGCTTGCCATGGGCATGGCAGACTAGTATACGAGCAAAAGAAAAATTGTTCTGGACCAGCCT
Organism: Neoceratodus forsteri; assembly: GCA_016271365.2. Classification (NCBI taxonomy): domain Eukaryota; kingdom Metazoa; phylum Chordata; order Ceratodontiformes; family Ceratodontidae; genus Neoceratodus; species Neoceratodus forsteri. The sequence continues at coordinate 1,324,344,330 of CM028132.1, forward strand.
GCATGTCCACCCTATGCCCACCATCACCCGAGGCCAGAACAATTTTGTTCCACAAGTGTACCAAGTCTGCCAGGCCAGACCCTAAACCGACCATCAACAACAAGTGACAGGAGTGTGGCACAGTCCTGGCAGACAGGTATACATACAGAAAAAAATTGTTCTGGGCCAGGCTGCACGTCTGCCCCATGACCACCATCACCCGAGGCCACAACAATTTTTTTCTGCAAGTGTAGCAAGTCTGCCAGGCCTGACCCTTCACCGACCATCAACAACAAGTGACAGGAGATTGGCATGGAGCTGGCAGACTAGTATATACATGCATGTATAGCAGTCTGCCAGGCCCATACCAAGCTCCTGTCATTTTTTGTTGATGGTCAGTGGAGGGTCGGGCCTGGCGGACTTGGTACACTTGCAGAAAAAATTTGTTCTGGCCTTGGTGAAGGTAGGCATAGGCGGACATCGCAGCTTCTGGATCAATTATTTATATCCATGTATACCAGTCTTCCAGACCGTGCCAAGTTCACCAATAAACATTGTTGATGGTCGGAGGAGGGTCGGGCCTAAGCGGACTTGGTACACTTGCGAAAAAAATAGTTCTGGCCTCTTGTGATGGTGGTCATGGTGCAGACATGCTGGCTGGCCCAGAACAATTTTTTCTTCATCCGTACCAGTCCACCAGGCCCATGCCAAGCTTCTGTCACTTGTTGTCGATGGCTGGTGGAGGGTTGGGCCTGGCAGGACTTGGTACACTTCGGGAAAATGGTGGTCTCCCTCAAATGATGGTGGGCATGGAATTGGACATGCAGCCCTGGCCAGAACAATATTTTCTGCAGGTATACCAATCTGCCAGGCCCATGCCATGCTCCTGTCACTTGTTGTTGATGGCCAGTGGTGAGTCGGGCCTGGCAGACTTGGTCACTTATAGAACAAATTGGTCTGGCATCAGGTGATGGTGGGCATGGAGGCGGATGTGCAGGCTGGTCCAGAACAATTTTTCTTCTGCATGTATACCAGTCTGCCAGGCCCATGCCAAGGTCCTGTCACTTGTTCTTGCTGGTCAGTGGAGGGTTGGGCCTGGTGGACTTGGTATACTTGCAGAAAAAAATTGTTCTGGCCTCGGGTGATGGTTGGCATGGGGCGGATGTGCAGGCTGGCCCAGAACAAATTTTTTTATGCATCTATACCAGTCCACAAGGCCAGTGCCAAGCTCCTGTCACTTGTTGTTAATGGGGCTGGCAAACTTGGTACACTTGCAGAAAAATACCAAGTCTGCCAGCACCATTAACAACAAATGACAGGATCTTGGCACGGGCCTGGTGGACTCCTATAGATGCGGAAAAAAATTTGTTCTGTGCCAGCCTGCACATCTGCCCCATGCCAACCATCACCCGAGGCCAGAACAATTTTATTCTGCAAGTGTACCAAGTCCGCCAGGGACGACCCTCCACCGACCATCAACAGCAAGTGACAGGAGCTTGGCATGTGCCTGGCGGAGTGGTATACTGGCAGAAAAAAAATTGATCGGGGCTAGCCTGTAGGTCCGCACCATGCCCTCCATAACCGAGGAAAGAAAAATTTTTTTCTGTAATTTTACAAAGTCCGCCAGGCCCAACCCTCCACCAGCCATCAAGAACAAGTGACAGGAGCTTGGCATGGGCCGAGCGGATCGGTATACATGCAGAAGAAAATTGTTCTGGACCTGCCTGCACATCCGCCCCATGCCCACCATCACCTGATGCCATACCAATTTTGTTCTATAAGTGTACCAAGTCTGCCAGGCCAGACCCACCACTGGCCATCAACAACAAGCGAAAGGAGCATGGCATGGGCATGGCAGACTGGTATACATGCAGAAAAAAATTGCTCTGGGCCAGGCTGCATGTCCACCCCATGCCCACCATCACTCGAGGCGAGATCAATTATTTTATGGAAGTGTACCAAGTCCGCCAGGCCCACCCCTCCACCGGCCATCGACAACAAGATACAGAAGCTTGGCATGGGCCTTGTGGACTGGTACTGATGAAGAAAACAATTGTTCTGGGCCAGCCAGCACGTCTGCACCATGCTACCCATCACATGAGGCCAGAACTATTTTTTTCAGCAAGTGTACCAAGTCTGCCAGGCCCGACCCTCCTCCGAACATCAACAAGTGAAAGGAACTTGTCACGGGTTTGGCAGACTGGTATACATGGATAAAAAAATTGATCTAGGAGCTAGCTGGCATGTCACTTCATGCCCACCTTCACCAAAGCAGAACAATTTTTTCTGCAAGTGTACCAAGTCCACCAGGCCCGACCCTCCACTGACCATCAACAAAAAGAGAAAGGAGCTTGGTATGGGCCTGGCAGACTGCTATACATGCAGAAAAAAATTGTTCTGGGTCAGCCTGCACATCTGAACCATGGCCACCATAACCCAATGCCAGAACAATTTTTTCTGCAAGTGTACCAAGTCCGCCAGTCCCGACTCTCCTCCAAATATCAACAATAAGTGACAGGAGCTTGGCACAGGCCTGGCAGACTGGTATACATGCAGAAAAAAAATAGTTCTGGGCAAGCCTACATGTCCGCCCCATGTTCCCATCACCGGAGGCCAGAACAATTTTTTCTGCAAATGTAACAAGTCCGCCAGTCCCGACTCTCCTCCTTCAACAATAAGTGACAGGAGCTTGGCACAGGCCTGGCAGACTGGTATACATGCAGAAAAAAAATAGTTCTGGCAAGCCTGCATGTCCGCCACATGTTCACCATCACCCGATGCCAGAACAATTTTTTCTGCAAATGTAACAAGTCCGCCAGTCCCGACTCTCCTCCATCAACAACAAGTGACAGGAGCTTGTCACTGGCCTGGCAGACTGGCATACAGGCAGAAAAAAATTGTTCTGGGCCAGCCTGCATGTCTGCCCCAAGACCACCATCACCCGAGGCCAGAACAATTTTTTTTTTTGTGAGTGTACCAAGCCCGTCAGCCCCGACCCTCCACGAACCATTAACAACAAGTGACAGGAGTTTTTCATGGGCCTGGCGGACTGGTATGGATGCAGAAAAAAAATTGTTCTTTGCCTGCCTGCACTACTGCCCTAAGTCCTCCATCACCCGAGGTCACAACAATTTTTTTCTGCAAGTGTACCAAGTCTGCCAGGCCCGACCCTCCACCGACCATCAACAAAAAGTGACAGGAGCTTGCCATGGGCCTGGTGGACTGGTATAAATGAAGAAAAAAAATTGTTCTGGGCCAGCCTGTTCGTCCGCCCCATGGCCACCATCACCCTTGGCCATAACAATTTTTTTCGGGGAGTGTACCAAGTCTGCCGGGCCCGACTCTCCACCGACCATCAACAGCAAGTGACAGGAGAATGGCATGGGCCTGGCAGACTGGCATACATGCAGAAAAAAATTGTTCTGGCCCAGCCTGCACGTCCGCAGCATGCCACCATCACTTGAGGCCACAACAATTTTTTTCTGCAAGTGTATCAAGTCTGGAAGGAATGAACCTCCACCGACCATCAACAAAAAGTGACAGGAGCTTGGCATGGGCCTGGTGGACTGGTATACATGAGGAAGAAAAATTGTTCTAGACCAGCCTGAATGTCTGCACCATGACCACCATCACCCGAGGCCCAAACAATTTTTTTCTGCAAGTGTACCAAGTTTGCCAGCCCCATTAACAAGTGACTGGAGCTTGGCATGGGCCTGGTGGACTGGTATAGATGCAGAAAAAAATTTGTTCTGAGCCAGCCTGCACATCCGCCCCATGCCAACCATCACCCGAGGCCAGAACAATTTTTTTCTGCAAGTATACCAAGTCCGCCAGGCCCGACCCTCCACCGACAATCAACAACAAGTGACAGGAGCTTGTCATGGGCCTGGCAGAGTGGTATACAGGCAGAAAAATAATTGATCGGGGCTAGATTGTAGGTCCGCACCATGCCCTCCATCACTGAGGAAAGAACAATTTTTTTCTGTAATTATACAAAGTCCGCCAGGCCCGACCCACCACCAGCCATCAAGAACAAGTGACAGGAGCTTGGCATGGGCCTGGCAGACTGGTATACATGCAGAAGAAAAATTGTTCTGGACCAGCCTGCACATCCGCCCCATGCCCACCATCACCTGATGCCAGACCAATTTTGTACTATAAGTGTACCAAGTCTTCCAGGCCCGACCCACCTCCGTCCATCAACAACAAGCGACAGGAGCATGGCATGGGCTTGGCAGACTGGTATACATGCAGAAAAAAATTGTTCTGGGACAGGCTGCATGTCCACCCCATGCCCACCGTCACACGAGCCGGGATCAATTATTTTCCGCCAGTGTACTAAGTCCGCAAGACCCAACCCTTACCACCGGCCATCGACAACAAGTGACAGAAGCTTGGCATGGGCCTGGTGGACTGGTACAGATGAAGAAAAAAATTGTTCTGGGCCAGCCAGCACGTCTGCAGCATGCCCACCATCACATGAGACCAGAACTATTTTTTCGGCAAGTGTACCAAGTCTGCCAGGCCCGACCCTCCTCCGACCATCAACAACAAGTGACAGGAACTTGGCACGGGTCTGGCAGACTGGTATACATGGATAAAAAAAATTGATCAGGGCTAGCTCGCATGTCCGCCCCATTCCCACCTTCACCAAGGCCAGAACAATTTTTTTCTGCAAGTGTACCAAGTCCACCAGGCCCGACCCTCCACCGACCATCAACAAAAAGTGACAGGAGCTTGGTATGGGCCTGGCAGACTGCTATACATGCAGAAAAAAATTGTTCTGGGCCAGCCTGCACATCTGCCCCATGGCCACAATAACCCAATGCCAGAACAATTTTATTCTGCAAGTGTACCAAATCCAACAACCCGACCGACCACCAACCATTAAAAACAAGCAACAGGAGCTTGGCATGGACCTGGAGAACTGGTATAGATGCAGAAAAAAAATTGTTCTTGGCCAGCCTGCACATCCGCCCCATGCCCACCATCACACGAAGCCAGAACAATTTTTTTCTGCCAGTGTGCCGAGTCTGCCAGGCCCGACCCTCCACAGGCAATCAAACAACAAGACACAGAAGCATGGCATGAGCCTGTCAGACTGGTATACATGCAGAAAAAAATTGTTCTGGGCCAGGCTGCACGTTCGCCAAATGCCCACAATCACCTTAGGCCACAACAATTTTTTCTGCAAGTGTACCAAGTCCGCCAGGCCCAACTCTCCTCCAACCATCAACAACAAGTGACAGGAGCTTGGCATCGGCTTGGCAGACTGGTATACATGCAGAAGAAAAATAGTTCTCGGCAAGCCTGCACATCCGCCCCATGTTCACCATTACCCGAGGTATGAACAATTTCTTTCTGCAAGTGTACCAAGTCTGCCAGACCTGACCCTACACCGACCATCAACAACTAGTGACAGGAGCTTGTCCCGTGCCTGGCAGACTGGCATACATGCAGAAAAAAATTGTTCTGGGCCAGCCTGCATGTCTGCCCCATGACCACCATCACCAAAGGCCAGAAAATTTTTTTTTGCAAGTGTACCAAGTCTGTCAGCCCCGACCCTCCACCAACCATTAACAACAAGTGACAGGAGTTTTGCATGGGCCTGGCGGACTGGTATAGATGCAGAAAAAAAAATTTTCTGGTCCTTCCTGCATGTCCGCCCCATGCCCGCCATCGCCCGAGGTGAGAACAATTGTATTCTGCAAGTGTACCAAGTCCGCCAGGCCCGACTGTCCTTCGGCCATCAAACAACAAGTGACAGGAGCTTGGCACGGGCCTGGTGGACAGGTATAGATGAAGAAAAAAATTGTTCTGGGCCAGCCAGCACGTCTGCACCATGCCTACCATCACCTGAGGCCTGAACAATTTTTTTCCACAAGTGTACCAAGTTCGCCAGGCCCTACCCTCCACCGACCATCAACAACAATCTAAAGGAGATTGGCATGGGTCTGGAGGACTGGTATACATGCAGAAAAAATTTGTTCTGTGCCGGCCTGCATGTCCGCCCCATGCCCACCATCACTGGAGGCGAGATCAATTATTTTCCGCAAGTGTACCAAGTCTGCCAGGCCCAACCCTTACCACTGGCCATCGACAACAAGTGACAGAAGCTTGGCATGGGCCTGGTGGACTGGTACAGATGAAGAAAAACATTGTTCTGGGCCAGACTGCATGTCTGCCCATGACCACCATCACCCGAGGCCAAAACAATTTTTTTCTGCAAGTGTACCAAGTCGACCAGGCCTGACCCTCCACCGACCTTCAACAATAAGCAACAGAAGCTTGGTACAAGCCTGGCGAACATGAATACATGCAGAAAAAAATTGTTCTGAGGCCAGCCCATGTCTGCCCCATGTCTACCATCACCTGAGGGCAGAACAATTGTTTTCTGCAAGTGTACCAAGTCTGCCAGGCCTGACCCTCCACCGACCATCAACAACAAGCAACATGAGATTGCCACGGGCCTGGCAAACTGGCATACATGCAGAAAAAAATTGTTCTGGGCCAGCCAGCACATCTGCACCAAGCCAACCATCACACGAGGTCAGAACAATTTTTTTCTGCATGTGTACCAAGTCCACCAGCCCGGACCCTCCTACAACCATTACCAACAAGCGACAGGAGTTTGGTATGGGCCCGACGAACTGGAGATGCAGAAAAATTGTTCTGGGCCAGCCTGCATGTCTGCCCCAAGCCCACCATCACCGGAGGCAAGAACAATTTTTTTCTGCACGTTTACCAAGTCCGTAAGGCCCGACCATCCACCGACCAACAACAAGTGAAAGGAGCTTGCCACGGGCCATGGTAGAGTGGTACACATGCAGCGAAAATGGTTCTGAGCCAGCCTGCATGTCTGCCCCAAGCCCACCATCACCTATGCAAGAACAATTTTTTACTGCAAGTGTACCAAGTCTGCCAGGCCCGACCCTAAACTGGCCATCAACAACAACTGACAGGAGTGTGGTACGGGCCTGGCAGACTGGTATACATGCAGAAAAAAATTGTTCCGGGCCAGCCTGCATGTCTGCCCCATGACCACCATCACCCGAGGCCAGAACAATTTTTTTTTGTCAGTGTACCAAGTCCGTCAGCCCCGACGCTTCACCAACCATTAACAACAAGTGACAGGAGTTTGGCATGGGCCTGGCAGACTGGTATTGATGCAGAAAAAAAATTGTTCTTGGCCAGCCTGCACTTCTGCCCCAAGTCCTCCATCACTCAAGGCCAGAACAATTTTTTTCTGCAAGTGTACCAAGTGTGGCAGGCCCGACCCTCCACCGACCATCAACAAAAAGTGACAGGAGCTTGCCTTGGGCCTGGTGGACTGGTATAAATGCAGAAAAAAAATTGTTCTGGGCCAGCCTGTTCGTCCGCCCCATGGCCACCATCACCCTAGGCCATAACAATTTTTTTCTGGAAGTGTTCCAAGTCTGCCGGGCCCGACCCTCCACCGAAAATCAACAGCAAGTGACAAGAGCATGGCATGGGCCTGGCAGACTGGCATACATGCAGAAAAAAATTGTTCTGGCCCAGCCTGCATGTCCGCAGCATGCCCACCATCACTTGAGGCCACAACAATTTTTTTCTGCAAGTGTATCAAGTCTGGCAGGATTGAACCTCCACCGACCATTAACAAAAAGTGACAGGAGCTTGGCATGGGCCTGGTGGACTGGTATACATGAGGAAGAAAAATTGTTCTGGACCAGCCTGCACATCTGCCCCATGACCACCATCACTTGAGGCCCAAACAATATTTTTCTGCAAGTGTACCAAGTTTGCCAGCCCCATTAACAGCAAGTGACAGGAGCTTGGCACTGGCCTGGTGGACTGGTATAGATGCATAAAAAAATTTGTTCTGGTCCAGCCTGCACATCCGCCCCATGCCAACCATCACCCGAGGCCAGAACAATTTTTTTCTGCAAGTATACCAAGTCCACAGGCCCAACCTCCACTGACCATCAAGAACAAGTGACAGGAGCTTGGCATGGGCCTGGCAGACTGGTATACATGCAGAAGAAAAATTGTTCTGGACCAGCCTGCACATCCGCCCCATGCCCACCATCACCTGATGCCAGACCAATTTTGTTCTATAAGTGTACCAAGTCTGCCAGGCCCGACCCACCACTGGCCATCAACAACAAGAGACAGGAGCATGGCATGGGCCTGGCAGATTGGTATACCTGCAGAAAAATATTGTTCTGGGCCAGGCTGCATGTCCACCCCATGCCCACCATCACTCGAGGCGAGCTCAATTATTTTCCGCAAGTGTACCAAGTCCGCCAGGCCCAACCCTCCACCAGCCATCAACAACAAGTGACAGAAGCTTGGCATGGGCCTGGTGGACTGGTACAGATGAAGAAAAAAATTGTTCTGGGCCAGCCAGCATGTCTGCACCATGACCACCATCACAAGAGGCCAGAACTATTTTTTTCGGCAAGTCTACCAAGTCCGCCAGGCCCGACCCTCCTCCGACCATCAACAACAAGCGACAGGAACTTGGCACGGGTCTGGAAGACTGGTATACATGGATAAAAATTGATCAGGGCTAGCTCGCATGTCCGCCCATGCCACCTCTTCACCAAGGCCAGAACAATTTTTTTCTAAAAGTGTACCAAGTCCGCCAGGCCCGACCCTCCACCGACCATCAACAAAAAATGACAGGAGCTTGGTATGGGCCTGGAAGACTGCTATACATGCAGAAAAAAATTGTTCTGGGCCAGCCTGCACATCTGCCCCTTGGCCACCTTAAACCAATGCCAGAACAATTTTTTCTGCAAGTGTACCAAGTCCGCCAGTCCCGACTCTCCTCCTACCATCATCAATAAGTGACAGGAGCTTGGCATGGGCCTGGCAGACTGGAATACATGCAGAAAAAAATTAGTACTGGGCAAGACTGCATGTCCGCCCCATGTTCACCATCACCTGAGGCCAGAACAATTTTTTTCTGCAAGTGTATCAAGTCCAGCAGGCCCGACCCTCCACCGACCATCAACAACAAGTGACATTAGCTTGTCACGGGCCTGGCAGACTGGCACACATGCAGAAAAAAATTGTTCTGGCCAGCCTGCATGTCTGCCCCATGACCACCATCACCCAAGGCCGGTACAATTTTTTTTTGTGAGTGTACCAAGCCGGTCAGCCCCCACCCTCCTCCAACCATTAACAACAAGAGACAGGAGTTTTGCACGGGCCTGGTGGACTGGTATAGATGCAGAAAAAAAATTGTTCTTGGCCAGCCTGCACTTCTGCCCCAAGTCCTCCATCACTCGAGGACAGAACAATTTTTTTCTGCAAGTGTACCAAGTCTGGCTGGCTCAACCCTTACCACCTGCCAAGGACAACAAGTGACAGAAGCTTGGCATGGGCCTGGTGGACTGGTACAGATGAAGAAAAAAATTGTATTGGGCCAGCCAGCATGTCTGCACCATGCCCACCATCACACGAGGCCAGAACTATTTTTTTCGGCAAGTGTACCAAGTCCGCCAGGCCCGACCCTCCTCCTACCATCAACAACAAGTGACAGGAACTGGACAAGGGTCTGGCAGACTGGTATACATGGATAAAAAAAATTGATCTGGGCTAGCTCGCATGTCCGTCCCATGCCCACCTTCACCAAGGCCAGAACAATTTTTTTCTGCAAGTGTACCAAGTCCGCCAGGCTCGACCCTCCACCGACCATCAACAAAAAGTGACAGGAGCTTGGTATGGGCCTGGCAGACTGCTATACATGTAGAAAAAAATTGTTCTGGGCCAGCCTGCACATCTGCCCCATGGCCACCATAAGCCAATGCCAGAACAATTTTATTCTGCAAGTGTACCAAATCCAACAACCCTGACCCTCCACCAACCATTAAAAACAAGCAACAGGAGCTTGGCATGGACCTGGAGAACTGGTATAGATGCAGAAATAAAATTGTTCTGTGCCAGCCTGCACATCCGCCCCATGCCCACCATCACACAAAGCCAGAACAATTTTTTTCTGCCATTGTGCCGAGTCTGCCAGGCCCGACCCTCCACAGGCAATTAAATAACAAGAAACAGGAGCATGGCATGAGCCTGGCAGACTGGTATACAGGCAGAAAAATATTGTTCTGGGCCAGGCTGCACGTTCGCCAAATGCCCACAATCACCTGAGGCCACAACAGTTTTTTCTGCCAGTGTACCAAGTCTGCCAGGCCCGACTCTCCTCCAAACATCAACAACAAGTGACAGGAGCATGGCATGGGCCTGGTAGACTGGTATACATGCAGAAGAAAAATAGTTCTCGACAAGCCTGCACATCCGCCACATGTTCTCCATCACCCGAGGTATGAACAATTTCTTTCTGCAAGTGTACCAAGTCTGCCAGGCCCGACCCTTTACCAACCATCAACAACAAGTGACAGAAGCTTGGCACGGGCCTGCCAGACTGGCAAACATGCAGAAAAAAATGGTTCTGGGCCAGCCTGCATGTCTGCCCCTTGACCACCATCACCCAAGGCCAGAAAAAATTTTTTGCAAGTGTACCAAGTCCGTCAGCCCCGAACCTCCACCAACCATTAACAACAAGTGACAGGAGTTTTGCATGGGCCTGGCAGACTGGTATAGATGCAGAAAAAAAATTGTTAAGGGCCGGCCTGCATGTCCACCCCATGCCCACCATCGCCCGAGGTGAGAACAATTATATTCAGCAAGTGTACCAAGTCCGCCAGGCCCGACTGTCCTTCGGCCATCAACAACAAGTGACAGGAGCTTGGCACGGGCCTGGTGGACAGGTATAGATGAAGAAAAAAATTGTTCTGGGCCAGCCAGCACGTCTGCACCATGCCTGCCATCACCTGAGGCCTGAACAATTTTTTTCCACAAGTGTACCAAGTTCGCCTGGCCCTACCCTCCACCGACCATCAACAACAATCTAAAGGAGATTGGCACGGGTCTGGAGGACTGGTATACATGCAGAAAAAATGTGTTCTCTGCCGGCCTGCATGTCCGCCCCATGCCCACCATCACTGGAGGCGAGATCAATTATTTTCCGCAAGTGTACCAAGTCTGCCAGGCCCAACCCTTACCACCGGCCATCGACAACAAGTGACAGAAGCTTGGCATGGGCCTGGTGGACTGGTACAGATGAAGAAAAACATTGTTCTGGGCCAGCCTGCATGTCTGCCCATGACCACCATCACCCGAGGCCAGAACAATTTTTTTCTGCAAGTGTACCAAGTCGACCAGGCCTGACCCTCCACCGACCTTCAACAACAAGCAACAGAAGCTTGGTACAAGCCTGGCAGACATGAATACATGCAGAAAAAAATTGTTCTAGGCCAGCCTGCATGTCTGCCCCATGTCCACCATCACCTGAGGGCAGAACAATTGTTTTCTGCAAGTGTACCAAGTCTGCCAGGCCTGACCCTCCACCGACCATCAACAACAAGCAACATGAGATTGCCACAGGCCTGGCAAACTGGCATACATGCAGAAAAAATTGTTCTGGGCCAGCCAGCACATCTGCACCAAGCCAACCATCACACGAGGTCAGAACAATTTTTTTCTGCATGTGTACCAAGTCCACCAGCCCGGACCCTCCTACAACCATTACCAACAAGCGACAGTAGTTTGGTATGGGCCCGGCAGACTGGTATAGATGCAGAAAAAAAATTGTTCTGGGCCAGCCTGCATGTCTGCCCCAAGCCTACCATCACCGGAGGCAAGAACAATTTTTTTCTGCAAGTTTACCAAGTCCGTAAGGCCCGACCGTCCACCGACCAACAACAAGTGAAAGGAACTTGCCACGGGCCATGGCAGAGTGGTACACATGCAGCGAAAATGGTTCTGAGCCAGCCTGCATGTCTGCCCCAAGCCCACCATCACCTATGCAAGAACAATTTTTTACTGCAAGTGTACCAAGTCTGCCAGGCCCGACCCGAAACCGGCCATCAACAACATCTGACAGGAGTGTGGCACGGGCCTGGCAGACTGGTAGACATGCAGAAAAAAATTGTTCCGGGCCAGCCTGCATGTCTGCCCCATGACCACCATCACCCGAGGCCAGAACAATTTTTTTTTGTCAGTGTACCAAGTCCGTCAGCCCCGACGCTTCACCAACCATTAACAACAAGTGACAGGAGTTTTGCATGGGCCTGGCAGACTGGTATTGATGCAGAAAAAAAATTGTTCTTGGCCAGCCTGCACTTCTGCCCCAAGTCCTCCATCATTCGAGGCCAGAACAATTTTTTTCTGCAAGTGTACCAAGTGTGCCAGGCCCGACCCTCCACCGACCATCAACAAAAAGTGACAGGAGCTTGCCTGGGCCTGGTGGACTGGTATAAATGCAGAAAAAAAATTGTTCTGGGCCAGCCTGTTCGTCCGCCCCATGGCCACCATCACCCTAGGCCATAACAATTTTTTTCTGGAAGTGTTCCAAGTCTGCCGGGCCCGACCCTCCACCGAAAATCAACAGCAAGCAAGAGCACGGCATGGGCCTGGCAGACTGGCATACATGCAGAAAAAAATTGTTCTGGCCCAGCCTGCATGTCCGCAGCATGCCCACCATCACTTGAGGCCACAACAATTTTTTTCTGCAAGTGTATCAAGTCTGGCAGGATTGAACCTCCACCGACCATTAACAAAAAGTGACAGGAGCTTGGCATGGGCCTGGTGGACTGGTATACATGAGGAAGAAAAAATTGTTCTGGACCAGCCTGCACATCTGCCCCATGACCACCATCACTTGAGGCCCGAACAATATTTTTCTGCAAGTGTACCAAGTTTGCCAGCCCCATTAACAACAAGTGATAGGAGCTTGGCACTGGCCTGGTGGACTGGTATAGATGCATAAAAAAATTTGTTCTGGTCCAGCCTGCACATCCGCCCCATGCCAACCATCACCCGAGGCCAGAACAATTTTTTTCTGCAAGTATACCAAGTCCACCAGGCCCAACCCTCCACTGACCATCAAGAACAAGTGACAGGAGCTTGGCATGGGCCTGGCAGACTGGTATACATGCAGAAGAAAAATTGTTCTGGACCAGCCTGCACATCCGCCCCATGCCCACCATCACCTGATGCCAGACCAATTTTGTTCTATAAGTGTACCAAGTCTGCCAGGCCCGACCCACCACTGGCCATCAACAACAAGTGACAGGAGCATGGCATGGGCCTGGCAGATTGGTATACCTGCAGAAAAATATTGTTCTGGGCCAGGCTGCTTGTCCACCCCATGCCCACCATCACTCGAGGGGAGATCAATTATTTTCCGCAAGTGTACCAAGTCTGCCAGGCCCAACCCTCCACCAGCCATCAACAACAAGTGGCAGAAGCTTGGCATGGGCCTGGTGGACTGGTACAGATGAAGAAAAAAATTGTTCTGGGCCAGCCAGCATGTCTGCACCATGACCACCATCACAAGAGGCCAGAACTATTTTTTTCGGCAAGTGTACCAAGTCCGCCAGGCCCGACCCTCCTCCGACCATCAACAACAAGCAACAGGAACTTGGCACGGGTCTGGAAGACTGGTATACATGGATAAAAAAAATTGATCCGGGCTAGCTCGCATGTCCGCCCCATGCCTACCTTCACCAAGGCCAGAACAATGTTTTTCTAAAAGTGTACCAAGTCCGCCAGGCCCGACCCTCCACCGACCATCAACAAAAAATGACAGGAGCTTGGTATGGGCCTGGAAGACTGCTATACATGCAGAAAAAAATTGTTCTGGGCCAGCCTGCACATCTGCCCCTTGGCCACCATAAACCAATGCCAGAACAATTTTTTCTGCAAGTGTACCAAGTCCGCCAGTCCCGACTCTCCTCCTACCATCATCAATATGTGACAGGAGCTTGGCACGGGCCTGGCAGACTGGAAAACATGTAGAAAAAAATTAGTACTGGGCAAAAGTGCATGTCCGCCCCATGTTCACCATCACCTGAGGCCAGAACAATTTTTTTCTGCAAGTGTACCAAGTCCAGCAGGCCAGACCCTCCACCGACCATCAACAACAAGTGACATTAGCTTGTCACGGGCCTGGCAGACTGGCATACATGCAGAAAAAAATTGTTCTGGCCAGCCTGCATGTCTGCCCCATGACCACCATCACCCAAGGCCGGTACAATTTTTTTTTGTGAGTGTACCAAGCCCGTCAGCCCCCACCCTCCTCCAACCATTAACAACAAGTGACAGGAGTTTTGCACGGGCCTGGTGGACTGGTATAGATGCAGAAAAAAAATTGTTCTTGGCCAGCCTGCACTTCTGCCCCAAGTCCTCCATCACTCGAGGACAGAACAATTTTTTTCTGCAAGTGTACCAAGTCTGGCAGGCCCAACCCTTACCACCTTCCAAAGACAACAAGTGACAGAAGCTTGGCATGGGCCTGGTGGACTGGTACAGATGAAGAAAAAAATTGTATTGGGCCAGCCAGCATGTCTGCACCATGCCCACCATCACACGAGGCCAGAACTATTTTTTTCGGCAAGTGTACCAAGTCCGCCAGGCCCGACCCTCCTCCTACCATCAACAACAAGCGACAGGAACTGGACAAGGGTCTGGCAGACTGGTGTACATGGATAAAAAAAATTGATCAGGGCTAGCTCGCATGTCCGTCCCATGCCCACCTTCACAAGCCAGAAAACTTTTTTCTGCAAGTGTACCAAGTCCGCCAGGCTCGACCTCTCCCGACCATCAACAAAAAGTGACAGGAGCTTGGTATGGGCCTGGCAGACTGCTATACATGCAGAAAAAAATTGTTCTTGGCCAGCCTGCACATCTGCCCCATGGCCACCATAAGCCAATGCCAGAACAATTTTATTCTGCAAGTGTACCAAATCCAACAACCCCGACCCTCCACCAACCATTAAAAACAAGCAACAGGAGCTTGGCATGGACCTGGAGAACTGGTATAGATGCAGAAATAAAATTGTTCTGTGCCAGCCTGCACATCCGCCCCATGCCCACCATCACACAAAGCCAGAACAATTTTTTTCTGCCATTGTGCCGAGTCTGTTAGGCCCGACCCTCCACAGGCAATCAAATAACAAGAAACAGGAGCATGGCATGAGCCTGGCAGACTGGTATACAGGCAGAAAAATATTGTTCTGGGCCAGGCTGCACGTTCACCAAATGCCCACAATCACCTGAGGCCACAACAGTTTTTTCTGCCAGTGTACCAAGTCTGCCAGGCCTGACTCTCCTCCAAACATCAACAACAAGTGACAGGAGCTTGGCATGGGCCGGGCAGACTGGTATACATGCAGAAGAAAAATAGTTCTCGACAAGCCTGCACATCCGCCACATGTTCACCATCACCCGAGGTATGAACAATTTCTTTCTGCAAGTGTACCAAGTCTGCCATGCCCGACCCTTTACCGACCATCAACAACAAGTGACAGAAGCTTGGCACGGGCCTGCCAGACTGGCAAACATGCAGAAAAAAATGGTTCTGGGCCAGCCTGCATGTCTGCCCCTTGACCAAGTGTACCAAGTCCGTCAGCCCCGAACCTCCACCAACCATTAACAACAAGTGACAGGAGTTTTGCACGGGCCTGGCAGACTGGTATAGATGCAGAAAAAAAATTGTTAAGGGCCGGCCTGCATGTCCACCCCATGCCCACCATCGCCCGAGGTGAGAACAATTATATTCTGCAAGTGTACCAAGTCCGCCAGGCCCGAACCTCCACCGGCCATTAACAAGTGACAAAAGCTTGGCACAGGCCTGGTGGACAGGTACACAAGAAGAAAAAAATTGTTCTGGGCCAGCCAGCACGTCTGCACCATGCCCACCATCACCTGAGGCAGAACAATTTTTTTCCGCAAGTGTACCAAGTCGGCCTGGCCCTACACTCCACCGACCATCAACTACAATAGACAGGAGATTGGCACGGGTCTGGCGGACTGGTATACATGGAGAAAAAAATTGTTCTGTGCCAGCCTGCATGTCCGCCCCATGCCCACCAACGCCCGAGGCGAGAACAATTATTTTCTGCAAGTGTACCAAGTCCGGCAGGCCCGACCCTCCATCGGCCATCAACAACAAGTGACAGGAGCTTGGTACGGTCCTGGTGGACTGGTACACATGAAGAAAAAAATTGTTCTGGGCCAGCCAGCTTGTCTGCACCATGACCACTATCACATGAGCCCAGAACAATTTTTTTCAGCAAGTGTACCAAGTCCGCCAGGCCCGACTCTCCTCCGACCAACAACAGCAAGAAACAGGAACTT
Organism: Neoceratodus forsteri; assembly: GCA_016271365.2. NCBI lineage: Eukaryota > Metazoa > Chordata > Ceratodontiformes > Ceratodontidae > Neoceratodus > Neoceratodus forsteri. Next base: position 1,324,360,500 of record CM028132.1, read on the forward strand.
GGTACAAGCCTGGTAGACTCCTATACATGCAGAAAAAAATTGTTCTGGGCCAGGCTGCACGTTCATCCCACTCCTACATTCACCCGAGGCCACAAATTTTTTTTCTGCTAGTGTACCAATTCCGCCAGGACAGACCCTCCACCGACCGTCAACAACAAACGATAGGACCTTGGCATGGGCCTGCTCGCCTATTATGGATGATGAAAAAAATTGTTCTGGGCCGGCCTGCACGTCCGCCCCATATCCACCATCACCCGAGGCCAGAACAATTTTTCTGCCAGTGTACGAAGTTTGGCAGGCCCGACCCTCCACCAACCATAAACAAAATGTGACAGGAGCTTGGCATGGGCCTGGTGGACTGGTATACATGAAGAAGAAAAATTGTTCTGGACCAGCCTGCACATCTGCCTCATGGCCACCATCACCCTAGGCCTGAACAATTTTTTTCTGAAAGTGTACCAAGTCTGCCAGCACCATTAACAACAAATGACAGGATCTTGGCACGGGCCTGGTGGACTCCTATAGATGCAGAAAAAAATTTGTTCTGTGCCAGCCTGCACATCTGCCCCATGCCAACCATCACCCGAGGCCAGAACAATTTTTTTCTGCAAGTGTACCAAGTCCGCCAGGGATGACCCTCCACCAACCATCAACAGCAAGTGACAGGAGCTTGGCATGTGCCTGGCGGAGTGGTATACTGGCAGAAAAAAAATTGATCGGGGCTAGCCTGTAGGTCCGCACCATGCCCTCCATAACCGAGGAAAGAAAAATTTTTTTCTGTAATTTTACAAAGTCCGCCAGGCCCAACCCTCCACCAGCCATCAAGAACAAGTGACAGGAGCTTGGCATGTGCCGAGCGGACTGGTATACATGCAGAAGAAAAATTGTTCTGGACCTGCCTGCACATCCGCCCCATGCCCACCATCACCTGATGCCATACCAATTTTGTTCTATAAGTGTACCAAGTCTGCCAGGCCAGACCCACCACTGGCCATCAACAACAAGCGAAAGGAGCATGGCATGGGCATGGCAGACTGGTATACATGCAGAAAAAAATTGCTCTGGGCCAGGCTGCATGTCCACCCCATGCCCACCATCACTCGAGGCGAGATCAATTATTTTATGGAAGTGTACCAAGTCCGCCAGGCCCACCCCTCCACCGGCCATCAACAACAAGTGACAGAAGCTTGGCATGGGCCTTGTGGACTGGTACTGATGAAGAAAACAATTGTTCTGGGCCAGCCAGCACGTCTGCACCATGCCACCGATCACATGAGGCCAGAACTATTTTTTTCAGCAAGTGTACCAAGTCTGCCAGGCCCGACCCTCCTCCGAACATCAACAAGTGAAAGGAACTTGTCACGGGTTTGGCAGACTGGTATACATGGATAAAAAAAATTGATCTGGGCTAGCTCGCATGTCCGCCCCATGCCCACCTTCACCAAGGCCAGAACAATTTTTTTCTGCAAGTGTACCAAGTCCGCCAGACCCGACCCTCCACTGACCATCAACAAAAAGAGAAAGGAGCTTGGTATGGGCCTGGCAGACTGCTATACATGCAGAAAAAAATTGTTCTGGGCCAGCCTGCACATCTGAATCATGGCCACCATAACCCAATGCCAGAACAATTTTTTCTGCAAGTGTACCAAGTCCGCCAGTCCCGACTCTCCTCCAAATATCAACAATAAGTGACAGGAGCTTGGCACAGGCCTGGCAGACTGGTATACATGCAGAAAAAAAATAGTTCTGGGCAAGCCTACATGTCCGCCCCATGTTCCCCATCACCGGAGGCCAGAACAATTTTTTCTGCAAGTGTACCAAGTCCGCCAGTCCCGACTCTCCTCCAACCATCAACAATAAGTGACAGGAGCTTGGCACAGGCCTGGCAGACTGGTATACATGCAGAAAAAAAATAGTTCTGGCAAGCCTGCATGTCCGCCACATGTTCACCATCACCCGATGCCAGAACAATTTTTTTCTGCAAGTGTACCAAGTCTGCCAGGCCCGACCCTCCACCGACCATCAACAACAAGTGACAGGAGCTTGTCACTGGCCTGGCAGACTGGCATACAGGCAGAAAAAAATTGTTCTGGGCCAGCCTGCATGTCTGCCCCAAGACCACCATCACCCGATGCCAGAACAATTTTTTTTTGTGTGAGTGTACCAAGCCCGTCAGCCCCGACCCTCCACCAACCATTAACAACAAGTGACAGGAGTTTTTCACGGGCCTGGCGGACTGGTATAGATGCAGAAAAAAAATTGTTCTTGGCCAGCCTGCACTTCTGCCCTAAGTCCTCCATCACCTGAGGCCACAACAATTTTTTTCTGCAAGTGTACCAAGTCTACCAGGCCCGACCCTCCACCGACCATCAACAAAAAGTGACAGGAGCTTGCCATGGGCCTGGTGGACTGGTATAAATGAAGAAAAAAAATTGTTCTGGGCCAGCCTGTTCGTCCGCCCCATGGCCACCATCACCCTAGGCCATAACAATTTTTTTCGGGGAGTGTACCAAGTCTGCCGGGCCTGACTCTCCACCGACCATCAACAGCAAATGACAGGAGCATGGCATGGGCCTGGCAGACTGGCATACATGCAGAAAAAAACTGTTCTGGCCCAGCCTGCACGTCCGCAGCATGCCACCATCACTTGAGGCCTCAACAATTTTTTTCTGCAAGTGTATCAAGTCTGGCAGGAATGAACCTCCACCGACCATCAACAAAAAGTGACAGGAGCTTGGCATGGGCCTGGTGGACTGGTATACATGAGGAAGAAAAATTGTTCTAGACCAGCCTGCATGTCTGCACCATGACCACCATCACCCGAGGCCCAAACAATTTTTTTCTGCAAGTGTACCAAGTTTGTCAGCCCCATTAACAAGTGACTGGAGCTTGGCATGGGCCTGGTGGACTGGTATAGATGCAGAAAAAAATTTGTTCTGAGCCAGCCTGCACATCCGCCCCATGCCAACCATCATCCGAGGCCAGAACAATTTTTTTCTGCAAGTATACCAAGTCCGCCAGGCCCGACCCTCCACCGACAATCAACAACAAGTGACAGAAGCTTGACATGGGCCTGGCAGAGTGGTATACAGGCAGAAAAATAATTGATCGGGCTAGATGGTAGGTCCGCACCATGCCCTCCATCACTGAGGAAAGAACAATTTTTTTCTGTAATTATACAAAGTCCACCAGGCCCGACCCACCACCAGCCATCAAGAACAAGTGACAGGAGCTTGGCATGGGCCTGGCGGACTGGTATACATGCAGAATAAAAATTGTTCTGGACCAGCCTGCACATCCGCCCCATTCCCACCATCACCTGATGCCAGACCAATTTTGTACTATAAGTGTACCAAGTCTTCCAGGCCCGACCCACCTCCGACCATCAACAACAAGCGACAGGAGCATGGCATGGGCTTGACAGACTGGTATACATGCAGAAAAAAATTGTTCTGGGCCAGGCTGCATGTCCACCCCATGCCCACCATCACATGAGCCGGGATCAATTATTTTCCGCCAGTGTACTAAGTCCGCAAGACCCAACCCTTACCACCGGCCATCGGCAACAAGTGACAGAAGCTTGACATGGGCCTGGTGGACTGGTACAGATGAAGAAAAAAATTGTTCTGGGCCAGCCAGCACGTCTGCAGCATGCCCACCATCACATGAGACCAGAACTATTTCTTTCGGCAAGTGTACCAAGTCTGCCAGGCCCGACCCTCCTCCGACCATCAACAACAAGCGACAGGAACTTGGCACGGGTCTGGCAGACTGGTATACATGGATAAAAAAAATTGATCAGGGCTAGCTTGCATGTCCGCCCCATTCCCACCTTCACCAAGGCCAGATCAATTTTTTTCTGCAAGTGTACCAAGTCCACCAGGCCCGACCCTCCACCGACCATCAACAAAAAGTGACAGGAGCTTGGCATGGGCCTGGCAGACTGCTATACATGCAGAAAAAAATTGTTCTGGGCCAGCCTGCACATCTGCCCCATGGCCACAATTACCCAATGCCAGAACAATTTTATTCTGCAAGTGTACCAAATCCAACAACCCCGACCGACCACCAACCATTAAAAACAAGCAACAGGAGCTTGGCATGGACCTGGAGAACTGGTATAGATGCAGAAAAAAAATTGTTCTTGGCCAGCCTGCACATCCGCCCCATGCCCACCATCACACGAAGCCAGAACAATTTTTTTCTGCCAGTGTGCCGAGTCTGCCAGGCCCGACCCTAAACAGGCAATCAAACAACAAGACACAGGAGCATGGCATGAGCCTGTCAGACTGGTATACATGCAGAAAAAAATTGTTCTGGGCCAGGCTGCATGTTCGCCAAATGCCCACAATCACCTTAGGCCACAACAATTTTTTCTGCAAGTGTACCAAGTCCGCCAGGCCCAACTCTCCTCCAACCATCAACAACAAGTGACAGGAGCTTGGCATCGACCTGGCAGACTGGTATACATGCAAAAGAAAAATAGTTCTCGGCAAGCCTGCACATCCGCCCCATGTTCACCATTACCCGAGGTATGAACAATTTCTTTCTGCAAGTGTACCAAGTCTGCCAGGCCTGACCCTATACCGACCATCAACAACAAGTGACAGGAGCTTGTCACGTGCCTGGCAGACTGGCATACATGCAGAAAAAAATTGTTCTGGGCCAGCCTGCATGTCTGCCCCATGACCACCATCACCAAAGGCCAGAAAATTTTTTTTTGCAAGTGTACCAAGTCCGTCAGCCCCGACCCTCCACCAACCATTAACAACAAGTGACAGGAGTTTTGAATGGACCTGGTGGACTGGTATAGATGCAGAAAAAAATTTTTCTGGTCCTTCCTGCATGTCCGAACCATGCCCGCCATCGCCCGAGGTGAGAACAATTGTATTCTGCAGATGTACCAAGTCCACCAGGCCCGACTGTCCTTCGGCCATCAACAGCAAGTGACAGGAGCTTGGCACGGGCCTGGTGGACAGGTATAGATGAAGAAAAAAATTGTTCTGGGCCAGCCAGCACGTCTGCACCATGCCTACCATCACCTGAGGCCTGAACAATTTTTTTCCACAAGTGTACCAAGTTCGCCTGGCCCTACCCTCCACCGACCATCAACAACAATCTAAAGGAGATTGGCATGGGTCTGGAGGACTGGTATACATGCAGAAAAAATTTGTTCTGTGCCGGCCTGCATGTCCGCCCCATGCCCACCATCACTGGAGGCGAGATCAATTATTTTCCGCAAGTGTACCAAGTCTGCCAGGCCCAACCCTTACCACCGGCCATCGACAACAAGTGACAGAAGCTTGGCATGGGCCTGGTGGACTGGTACAGATGAAGAAAAACATTGTTCTGGGCCAGCCTGCATGTCTGCCCATGACCACCATCACCCGAGGCCAGAACAATTTTTTTTTTGTGTGTACCAAGCACTTCAGCCCCGACCCTCCACCAACCATTAACAACAAGTGACAGGAGCTGTGCACAGGCCTGGCGGACTGGTATAGATGAAGAAAAAAAGTAGTTCTTGGCCAGCCTGCACTTCTGCCCCAAGTCCTCCATCACTCGAGGCCAGAACAATTTTTTTCCGCAAGTGTACCAAGTCTGCCAGGCCTGACCCTCCACTGACCATCAACAAAAAGTGACAGGAGCTTGCCATGGGCCTGGAGGACTGGTATAAATGAAGAAAAAAAATTGTTCTGGGCCAGCCTGTTCGTCCGCCCCATGGCCACCATCACCCTAGGCCATAACAATTGTTTTCTGGAAGTGTACCAAGTCTGCTGGGCCCGACCCTCCACCGACCATCAACTGCAAGTGACAGGAGCATGGCATGGGCCTGGCAGACTGGCATACATGCAGAAAAAGATTATTCTGGCCCAGCCTGCAAGTCCACAGCATGCCCACCATCACCTGAGGCCACAACAATTTTTTTCTGCAAGTGTATCAAGTCAGGCAGGAATGAACCTCCACCGACCATTAACAAAAAGTGACTGGAGCTTGGCATGGGCCTGGTGGACTGGTATACATAAGGAAGAAAAATTGTTCTGGAACAGCCTGCAAGTCTGCCCCATGACCACCATCACCCGAGGCCCGAACAACTTTTTTCTGCAAGTGTACCAAGTTTGTCAGCCCCATTAACAACAAGTGACAGGAGCTTGGCACGGGCCTGGTGGACTGGTATAGATGCAGAAAAAAATTTGTTCTTGGCCAGCCGGCACATCCACCCCATACCAACCATCACCCTAGGCCAGAACAATTTTTTTCTGCAAGTGTACCAAGTCCACCAGGCCCGACCCTCCTCTGACTATCAACAACAAGTGACAGGAGCTTGACATGGGCCTGGCGGAGTGGCATACAAGCAGAAACAAAAATTGATCGGGGCTAGCCTGTAGGTCCGCACCATGCCCTCCATCACGGAGGAAAGAACAATTTTTTTCAGCAATTATAGAAAATCCGCCAGGCCCGACCCACCACCAGCCATCCAGAACAAGTGACAGGAGCTTGGCATGGGCCTGGTGGACTGGTATACATGCAGAAGAAAAATTGTTCTGGACCAGCCTGCACATCCTCCCCATGCCCACCATCACCTGATGCCAGACCAATTTTGTTCTATAAGTGTACCAAGTCTGCCAGGCCCGACCCACCACCAGCCATCAACAACAAGCGACAGGAGCATGGCATGGGCCTGGCAGACTGGTATACATGCAAAAAAAAATTGTTCTGGGCCAGGCTGCATGTCCACCCCATGCCCACAATCACTCGAGGTGAGATCAATTATTTTCCGCAAGTGTACCAAGTCTGCCAGGCCCAACCCTTACCACCGGCCATCGACAACAAGTGACATAAGCTTGGCATGGGCCTGGTGGACAGGTACAGATGAAGAAAAAAATTGTTCTGGGCCAGCCAGCACGTCTGCACCATGCCCACCATCACAAGAGTCCAGAACTATTTTTTTCGGCAAGTGTACCAAGTCCGCCAGGCCCGACCCTCCTCCGACCATCAACAACACGCGACAGGAACTTGGCATGGGTCTGGCAGACTGGTATACATGGATAAAAAAAATTGATCAGGGCTAGCTCGCATGTCCGCCCCATGCCCACCTTCACCAAGGCCAGAACAATTTTTTTCTGCAAGTGTACCAAGTCCGCCAGGCCCGACCTTCCACCGACCATCAACAAAAAGTGACAGGAGCTTGGTATGGGCCTGGCAGACTGCTATACATGCAGAAAAAAATTGTTCTGGGCCAGCCTGCACATCTGCCCCATGGCCACCATAAACAAATGCCAGAACAATTTTTTCTGCAAGTGTACCAAGTCCGCCAGTCCCGACTCTCCTCCAACCATCAACAATAAGTGACAGGAGCTTGGCACGGGCCTGGCAGACTGGTAAACATGCATAAAAAAATAGTTCTCGGCAAGCCTGCATGTCCGCCCCATGTCCACCATCACCCGAGGCCAGAACATTTTTTTTCTGCAAGTGTATCAAGTCCGCCAGGCCCGACCATCCACCGACCATCAAATACAAGTGACAGGAGCTTGTCACGGGCCTGGCCGACTGGCATACATGCAGAAAAAAATTGTTCTGGGCAAGCCCGCATGGCTGCCCCATGACCACCATCACCCAAGGCCAGAACAATTTTTTTTTGGGAGTGTACCAATCCCTTCATCCCCGACCCTCCACCAACCATTAACAACAAGTGACAGGAGTTTTGCATGGGCCTGGTGGACTGGAATAAATGCAGAAAAAAAATTGTTCTGGGCCAGCCGCACTTCTGCCCCAAGTCCTCCATCACTCGAGGCCAGAACAATTTTTTTCCGCAAGTGTACCAAGTCTGCCAGGCCCCACCCTCCACCGACAATCAACAAAAAGTGACAGGAGCTTGCCATGGGCCTGGTGGACTAATATAAATACAGAAAAAAAATTGTTCTGGGCCAGTCTGTTCGTCCGCCCCATGGCAACCATCACCCTAGGCCATAACAATTTTTTTCGAAGTGTACCAAGTCTGCCGGGCCCGACCTCCACCGACCATTAACAACAAGTGACAGGAGCATGGCATGGGCCTGGAAGACTGGCATACATGCAGAAAAAAATTGTTCTAGCCCAGCCTGCACATCCGCAGCATGCCCACCATCACCTGAGGTCACAACAATTTTTTTCTGCAAGTGTATCAAGTCTGGCAGGAATGAACCTCCACCGACCATCAACAAAAAGTGACAGGAGCTTGACATGAGCCTGGTGGACTGGTATACATGAGGAAGAAAAATTGTTCTGGACCAGCCTGCACGTCTGCCCCATGACCACCATCACCCGAGGCCCGAACAATTTTTTTCTGGAAGTGTACCAAGTTTGCCAGCCCCATTATAAACAAGTGACAGGAGTTTGGCATGGGCCTGGTGGACTGGTATAGATGCAGAAAAAAATTTATTCTAGGCCAGCCTGCACATCCGCCCCATGCCAACCATCACCCGAGGCCAGAACAATTTTTTTCTGCAAGTATACCAAGTCCACCAGGCCCAACCTTCCACCGACCATCAACAAAAAGTGACAAGAGCTTGACATGGGCCTGGTGGAGTGGTATTCAGGCAGAAAAAAAAAGTGATCGGGCTAGCCTGAAGGTCCGCACCATGGCCTCCATCACTGAGGAAAGAACAATTTTTTTCTGTAATTATACTAAGTCCGCCAGGCCCGACCCTCCACCAGCCATCAAGTACAAGTGACAGGAGCTTGGCATGGGCCTGGCGGACTGGTATACATGCAGAAGAAAAATTGTTCTGGACCAGCCTGCACATCCGCCCCAAGCCCAACATCACCTGATGCCAGACCAATTTTGTTCTATAAGTGTACCAAGTCTGACAGGCCCGACCCACCACCGGCCATCAACAACAAGCAACAAGCAGAGTGGTATACATGCAGAAAAAAATTGTTCTGGGCCAGGCTGCATGTCCACCCCATGCCCACCATCACTCGAGGAGAGATCAATTATTTTCCGCAAGTGTACCAAGTCCACCAGGCCCAACCCTTACCACCGGCCATCGACAACAAGTGACATAAGCATGGCAAGGGCCTGGTGGACTGGTACAGAGAAAGAAAAAAATTGTTCTGGGCCAGCCAGCACGTCTGCACCATGCCCAACATCACATGAGGCCAGAACTATTTTTTTCAGCAAGTGTACCAAGTCCGCCAGGCCCGACCCTCCACCGACCATTAACAAAAAGTGACAGGAGCTTGGTATGGACCTGGCAGACTGCTATACATGCAGAAAAAAATTGTTCTGGGCCAGCCTGCACATCTGCCCCATGGCCAACATAACCCAATGCCAGAACAATTTTATTCTGCAAGTGTACCAAATCCAACAACCCCGACCTTCCACCAACCATTAAAAACAAGCAACAGGAGCTTGGCATGGACCTGGAGAACTGGTATAGATGCAGAAAAAAAATTGTTCTGGGCCAGTCTGCACATCCGCCCCATGCCCACCATCACACAAAGCCAGAACAATTTTTTTCTGCCAGTGTGCCGAGTTTACCAGGCCCGACCCTCCACAGGCAATCAAACAACAAGACACAGGAGCATGGCATGAGCCTGTCAGACTGGTATACATGCAGAAAAAAATTGTTCTGGGCCAGGCTGCACGTTCGCCAAATGCCCTCAAACACCTGAGGCCACAACAATTTTTTCTGCAAGTGTATCAAGTCCGCCAGGCCCGACTCTCCTCCAACCATCAACAACAAGTGACAGGAGCTTGGCATGGGCCTGGCAGACTGGTATACATGCAGAAGAAAAATAGTTCTGGGCAAGCCCGCACGTCCACCCCATGTTCACCATCACCCGAGGTATGAACAATTTCTTTCTACAAGTGTACTAAGTCTGCCAGGCCTGACCCTCTACCGACCTTCAACAACAAGTGACAGGAGCTTGGCACGGGCCTGGCAGACTGGAAAACATGCAGAAAAAAATTGTTCTGGGCCAGCCTGCATGTCTGCCACATGACCACCATCACTCAGGGCCAGAAAATTTTTTTTTTGCAATTGTACCAAGTCCGTCAGCCCCGACCCTCCACCAGCCATTAACAACAAGTGACAGGAGTTTTTCATGGGTCTGGTGGACTGGTATAGATGCTGAAAAAAAAATTTTCTGGGCCGGCCTGCATGTCCGCCCCATGCCCACCATCGCCCGAGTGAGAACACTTATATTCTTCAAGTGTACCAAGTCCGCCAAGCCCGACCCTCCATCGGCCATCAACAACAAGTGACAGGAGCTTGGCATGGGCCTGGTGGACAGGTACACATGAAGAAAAAAATTGTTCTGGGCCAGCAAGCACGTCTGCATCATGCCCACCATCACCTGAGGCCAGAACAATTTTTTTCCGCAAGTGTACCAAGTCCGCCTTGCCCTACCCTCCACCGACCATCAACAACAATCGACAGGAGATTGGTACAGGTCTGGAGGACTGGTATACATGCAGAAAAAAATTGTTCTGTGCCATCCTGCATGTCCGCCCAATGCCCACCATCACTCGAGGCGAGATCAATAATTTTCCGCAAGTGTACCAAGTCCGCCAGGCCCGACCCTCCACCGGGCCATTGACAACAAGTCACAGAAGCTTGGCATGGGCCTGGTGGACTGGTACAGATGAAGAAAAAAATTGTTCAGGGCCAGCCAGCACATCTACACCATGCCCACCTTCACATGAGGCCAGAACTATTTTTTTCGGAAAGTGTACCAAGTCCGCCAGGCCCGACCCTCCTCCGACCATCAACAACAAGCGACAGGAACTTGGCACGGGTCTGTCAGACTGGTATACATGGATAAAAAAAATTGATCAGGGCTAGCTCGCATGTCCACCCCATGCCCACCTTCACCAAGGCCAGAACAATTCTTTTCTGCAAGTGTACTAAGTCCGCCAGGCCCGACCCTGCACCGACCATCAACAAAAAGTGACAGGAGTTTGTTATGGGCCTGGCAGACTGCTATACATGCAGAAAAAAATTGTTCTGGGCCAGCCTGCACATCTGCCCCATGGCCACCATAACCCAATGCCAGAACAATTTTTTCTGCAAGTGTGTACCAAGTCCGCCAGTCCCAACTCTCATCCAACCATCAACAATAAGTGACAGGAGTTTGGCACGGGCCTGGCAGACTGGTATACATGCAGAAAAAAAATAGTTATGAGCAAGCCTGCATGTCTGCCCCATGTTCACCATCACCCGAGGCCAGAACAATTTTTTTCTGCAAGTGTACCAAGTCCGCCAGGCCCGACCCTCCACCGACCATCAACAACAAGTGACAGGAGCTTGTCACGGGCCTGGCAGACTGGCATACATTCAGAAAAATATTGTTCTGGGCCAGCCTGCATGTCTGCCCCATGACCACCATCACCCGAGGCCAGAACAATTTTTTTTTTGTGAGTGTACCAAGCCCGTCAGCCCCGACCCTCCTCCAACCATTAAAAACAAGTGACAGGAGTTTTGCATGGGCCTGGCGGACTGGAATAGATGCAGAAAAAAAATTGTTCTTTGCCAGCCTGCAATTCTGCCCTAAGTCCTCCATCACTCGAGGCCAGAACAATTTTTTTCTGCAAGTGTACCAAGTCTGCCAGGCCCGACCCTCCACCGACCATCTACAAAAAGTGACAGGAGCTTGCCATGGGCCTGGTGGACTGGTATAAATGCAGAAAAAAAATTGTTCTGTGCCAGCAGGTTCGTCCGCCCCATGTCCACCATCACCCAAGGCCATAACAATTTTTTTCGGGAAGTGTACCAAGTCTGCTGGGCCCGACCCTCCACCGACCATCAACAGCAAGTGACAGGAGCATGGCATGGGCCTGGCAGACTGGCATACATGCAGAAAATAATTTTTCTGGCCCAGCTTGCACGTCCGCAGCATGCCCACCATCACCTGAGGCCACAACAATTTTTTTCTGCAAGTGTATCAAGTCTGGCAGTAATGAACCTCCACCGACCATCAACAAAAAGTGACAGGAGCTTGGCATGGGCCTGGTGGACTGGTATACATAAGGAAGAAAAATTGTTCTGGACCAGCCTGCACGTCTGCCCCATGACCACCATCACCCGAGGCCCGAACAATTTTTTTCTGCAAGTGTACCAAGTTTGCCTGCCCCATTAACAACAAATGACAAGAGCTTGGCACAGGCCTGGTGGACTGATATAGATGCAGAAAAAAATTTGTTCTGGGCCAGCCTGCACTTCCGCCCCATGCCATCCATCACCCGAAGCAAGAACAATTTTTTTCTGCAAGTATACCAAGTCTGCCAGGACCGACCCTCCACCGACCATCAACAACAAGTGACAGGAGCTTGACATGGGCCTGTCGGAGTGGTGTACAGGCAGAAAAAAAATTGTTCTGGACCAGCCTGCACATCTGCCCCATGACCACCATCTTCCAAGGCCCTAACAATTTTTTTCTGCAAGTGTACCAAGTTTGCCAGCCCCATTAACAACAAGTGACAGGAGCTTGGCACGGGCATGGTGGACTGGTATAGATACAGAAAAAAATTTGTTCTGGGCCAGCCTGCACATCCGCCGCATGCCAACCATCACCCGAGACCAGAACAATTTTTTTCTGCAAGTATACCAAGTCCGCCAGGCCCGACCCTCCACCGACCATCAACAACACGTGACAGGAGCTTGACATGGACCTGGCGGAGTGGTATACAGGCAGAAAAAAAAATTGATCGGGCTAGCCTGCAGGTCCGCACCATGCCCTCCATCACCGAGGAAAGAACAATTTTTTTCTGCATTTATACAAAGTCCGCCAGGCCCACCCACTACCAGCCATCAAGAACAAGTGACAGGAGCTTGGCATGGGCCTGGCAGACTGGTATACATGCAGAAGAAAAATTGTTCTGGACCAGCATGCACATCCGCCGTATGCCCACCATCACCTGATGCCAGACCAATTTTGTTCTATAAGTGTACCAAGTCTGCCAGGCCTGACCCTCTACCGACCATCAACAACAAGTGACAGGAGCTTGGCACGGGCCTGGCAGACTGGCATACATGCAGAATAAAATTGTTCTGTGCCAGACTGCATGTCTGCCCCATGACCACCATCACCCAAGGCCAGAAAAATTTTTTTTGCCAGTGTACCAAGTCCGTCAGCCCCGACCCTCCACCAACCATTAACAACAAGTGACAAGAGTTTTGCATGGGCCTGGCGGAATGGTAAAGATGCAGAAAAAAAATTGTTCTGGGCCAGCCTGCATGTCCGCCCCATGCCCACCATCGCCCGAGGTGAGAACAATTATATTCTGCAAGTGTACCAAGTCCACCAGGCCCGACCCTCCATCGGCCATCAACAACAAGTGACAGGAGCTTGGCACAGGCCTGTTGGACAGGTACACATGAAGAAAAAAATTGTTCTGGGCCAGCCAGCATGTCTGCACCATGCCCACCATCACCTGAGGCCAGAACAATGTTTTTTCCGCAAGTGTACCAAGTCCGCCTGGCCCTACCCTCCACCGACCATCAACAACAATCGACAGGAGATTGGCACAGGTCTGGAGGACTGGTATACATGCAGAAAAAAATTATTCTGTGCCGGCATGCATGTCCGCCCAATGCCCTCCATCACTCGAGGCGAGATCAATTATTTTCTGCAAATGTACCATGTCCGCCAGGCCCAACCCTTACCACCGGCCATCAACAAGTGACAGAAGCTTGGCATGGGCCTGGTGGACTTGTACAGATGAAGAAAAAAATTGTTCAGGGCCAGCCAGCACATCTGCACCATGCCCACCATCACACGAGGCCAGAACTATTTTTTTCGGCAAGTGTACCAAGTCCGCCAGGCCCGACCCTCCTCCGGCCATCAACAACAAGCGACAGGAACTTGGCACGGGTCTGGCAGACTTGTATACAAGTGTAAAAAAAATTGATCAGGGCTAGCTCGCATGTCCGCCCCAAGCCCACCTTCACTAAGGCCAGAACAATTTTTTTCTGCAAGTGTACCAAGTCCGCCAGGCCCGACCCTCCACCGACCATCAACAAAAAGTGACAGGAGCTTGGTATGGGCCTGGCAGACTGCTATACATGCAGAAAAAATTGTTCTGGGCCAGCCTGCACATCTGCCCCATGGCCACAATTACCCAATGCCAGAACAATTTTATTCTGCAAGTGTACCAAATCCAACAACCCCGACCCTCCACCAACCATTAAAAACAAGCAACAGGAGCTTGGCATGGACCTGGAGAACTGGTATAGATGCAGAAAAAAAATAGTTCTGGGCAAGCCTGCACATCTGCCCCATGCCCACCATCACACGAAGCCAGAACAATTTTTTTCTGCCAGTGTGCCGAGTCTGCCAGGCCCGACCCTCCACAGGCAATCAAACAACAAGACACAGGAGCATGGCATGAGCCTGGCAGACTGGTATACATGCAGAAAAATATTGTTCGGGACCAGGCTGCACGTTCGCCAAATGCCCACAATCACCTGAGGCCACAACAATTTTTTCTGCAAGTGTACCAAGTCCGCCAGGCCCGACTCTCCACCAGCCATCAACAACAAGTGACAGGAGCTTGGTACGGGCCTGGCAGACTGGTATACATGCAGAAAAAAACTAGTTCTAGGCAAGCCTGCACATCCGCCCCATGTTCACCATCATCCGAGGCCAGAACAATTTTTTTCTGCAAGTGTACCAAGTCCACCAGGCCCGACCCTCCACCGACCATCAACAACAAGTGACAGGAGCTTGTCATGGGCCTGGCAGACTTGCATACATGCAGAAAAAAATTGTTCTGGGCCCGCCTGCATTTCTGCCCCATGTCCACCATCACACTAGACCAGAACAATTTTTTTCTGCAAGTGTGCCAAGTCTGCCAGGCCTGACCCTCTACCGACCATCAACAAAAAGTGACAGGCGCTTGCCATGGGCCTGGTGGACTGGTATACATGTAGAAAAAACATTATTCTGGGCCAGCATGTTTGTCCGCCTCATGCCCACCATCACCGGAGGCCATAACAATTTTTTTCTGGAAGTGTACCAAGTCTGCCGGGCCCGACCCTCCACCGACAATCAACAGCAAGTGACAGAAGCATGGCACAGGCCTGGCAGACTGGCATACATGCAGAAAAAAATTGTTCTGGGCCTGCCTGAACGTCCGCCCCATGCCTACCATCACCCGAGGCCACAACAATTTTTTTCTGCAAGTGTACCAAGTCTGGCAGGCCCGACCCTCCACTGACCATCAAAAAAAAGTGACAGGAGCTTGGCATGGGCCTGGTGGACTGGTATACATGATGAAGAAAAATTGTTTTGGACCAGCCTGCATGTCTGCCCCATACCCCCCATCACCCGAGTCCAGATCAATTTTGTTCCACAAGTGTACCAAGTCTGCCAGGCCCGACCCTCCACCGGCAATCAAAAACAAGTGACAGGAGCTTGGCACAGGCCTGGCAGACTGGGATACATGCAGAAAAAAATTGTTCTTGGCCATTCTGCACATTCGCCCCATGCCCATCATCACCCGAGGCCACAACAATTTTTTTCTTCAAGGGTACCAAGTCCGCCAGGCCCGACCCTCCACCGACCATCAACAAAAAGTGACAGGAGCATGGCAGAGGCCTGGCAGACTGGCATACATGAAGAAAGAAATTGTTCTGGGCCAGCCTGCACATCTGCCCCATGACCACCATCACCCGAGGCCAAAACAATTTTTTTCTGCAAGTGTTCCAAGTCTGCCAGCCCCATTAACAACAAGTGACAGGAACTTGGCATGGGCCTGGTGGACTGGTATAGATGCTGAAAAGAATTTGTTCTGTGCCAGCCTGCACATCCGCCCCATGCCCACCATCACCCGTGGCCAGAACAATTTTTTTCTGCAAGTGTTCCAAGTCCGCCAGGCCCAACCCTCCACTGACCATCAACAACAAGTGACAGGAGCTTGGCATGGGCCTGGCAGACTGGTGTACATGCAGAAAAAAAATTGTTCTGAGATTGTCTGCACTTCTGCCCTATGCCCACCATCTCTCGAGGCCAGAACAATTTTTTTCTGCAAGTGTACCAAGTCTGCCAGGCCTGACCCACCTCCTACCATCAACAACAAGCAACAGAAGCTTGGCATGGTGCCTGGTGGACTGGTATTAATGCAGAAAAAAAATTGTTCTGTGCCAGCCTGCACATCCGCCCCATGCCCGCCATCACCCGAGGCCAGAACATTTTTTTTCTGCAAGTGTACCAAGTCTGCCAGACCTGACCCTCCACCGACCATCAACAACAGGAGACAAGACTGGGAGTGGGACCCAGGGTGGTAGCCTGGGTAAAACATTGGCTGGACAACAGGACACAGAAGGTAATTGTAAATGGAGTCTACTCTGAAGAAAGAGGGGTTACTAGTGGGGTACCGCAGGGTTCCATATTGGGTCCAGTCCTTTTTAATGTCTTCATCAGTGACATTGCAGAGGGACTGGAAGGAAAAGTATGCCTTTTTGCAGATGGCACAAAGATCTGCAACAGGGTTGATAACAAGGAGGGTGGAAAGGATGAAAATGGACTTGGCAAGGTTGGAGGAATGGTCAGAAGTATGGAAGCTAGGATTCAATGCAAAGAAGTGCAAAATAATGCACCTGGGAAGCAAGAACCCTGGGGAAGAATACACAATGGGTGGGGAGGTAGTAACAACAACAAAAAAGGAAAGGGACCTGGGGGTAATCATATCAGATGACCTTAAGGTTAGCAAGCAATGTGAGAAGGCAGTAGGGAGAGCTGGGGGTATACTGGGATGTATAGGGAGAGGCATCAGCAGCAGAAAACAGGAAGTTGTTATCCCTCTGTACAGACAGTTGGTGAGACCCCATCTGGAGTACTGTGTCCAGTTCTGGAGACCCCATCTCCGCAAGGACATAGACAGGATAGAGGCAGTCCAGAGGAGGGCAACTAAAATGGTGCAGGGTCTGCTAGAGAAGCCGTATGAGAAGAGACTAAAGGAGCTTAATATGTATACCCTTGAGGAAAGAAGGAGAGGGGGACATGATAGAAACTTTTAGGTACCTCAGTGGAATCAACAAAGTCCAAGAGGGTAGCATCTTTCAGAAAAGAGACTTGCAAGAACAAGAGGACACAATTTAAAGATAGAAGGAGGCGGTTCTAGGGGCAATGTGAGGAAGCATTATTTCACAGAGGGTAGTGGATGCATGGAACAGCCTTCCTGAGGAGGTTGTGGGGTCTGAAACTGTGGGAGAATTCAAGAATGCGTGGGACAGACATAAGGCAATTCTTGTGGGGGGTAGGAAGAAATAGGCTTTTGGTTAGCTAGGATCTGCAGCCTATCCTGTAGGTAGGGAAATGGGCAGACTAGATGGGCCTAGCGGTCCTTATCTGCCATCAAAGTCTATGTTTCTATGTTTCTAAGAGCTCGGCAACATTTGGTAGACTGGTACACATGCAGAAAAATTAGTTCTGTGCCAGCATCCACCCCCTGCCCACCATCACCCAATGCCAGAACAATTTTTCTTCTGTATGTGGGCCAGTCTGCTAGTCTATCCCTCAATTGACCAACAACAGCAGACCACAGGAGCATGGCACAGACCTTGCAGACTGGTACACGTGGAAGAAAAAAATATTCTGTCCCTGCCTGCTCTTCTACCCCTGCCCACCATCTCCAGAGGCCAGATCCTGCTGGACTGGCAGATGAGCAGGCTTGCACAGAACAGTTTTTGGCCTTGGGAGATTACCTGGCTAACATGTTTAAAACAAACAGCACTTCAGAAAATGCAGCATACTCAAAGACATTGCTTGCCAACAATGCCAACAATCCCAGCATGTGCCCTCCCCACCACCATCCATCCCGAACTAGCCAGCAAAGTAACTTTCCAGATATGCAGATTGGCACTTTGGGAACCAGAGCAAGCCTTCTGAGCAGGATTTCTCTTGTTCTCAGATGGAAGAATGCAGGCAGCAGATTTTAACAGTCAACAAGCAGGAAAAGCAGGTGGCAGGAGACATCACAATTATTTATTAATTATTATGTATTTTGAAGACTCCCAAACGCTTTTACTGCTAGTGGACCTGAAGTGCAAATGCACCTCCTTTAGCTCTGAGAAAATACAAAATCACACATGCCCCCACAATGCAAAGCATCATGGGCTGCATATGCGTTGGACAGACATAAGGCAATTCTTGTGGGGGGTAGGAAGAAATAGGCTGTTGGTTAACTAGGATCTGCAGCCTATCCTGTAGGTAGGGAAATGGGCAGACTAGATGAGCCTAGCGGTCCTTATCTGCCGTCAAAGTCTATGTTTCTATGTTTGGTACACGTGGAAGAAAAAAATATTCCTTTCGGCCTTTCGGCACCATGCAATTCTGCTTAAAGTTGGACCAGCATAACATTCTGTGGTGATTTGCATATGCAGCCCATGATGCTTTGCATTGTGGGGGCATGTGTGATTTTGTATTTTCTTGAAACTTGGCTTCCCAGCCAAATGCCCTTTGGGGTAACCCTTGCCTCAGTGTTTGCACACAGAGGTTCTTTGTCTTTAAATAGTTTTTATTTTAATGGGTTCACCACAATATATCCAAGGCACACTGCCTTAAGGGTAGCTGGTCCATTCCACTGGGGTGTCAAACAGACGAGGCATACTGATGAGTCCTGGTAGGACCCTTTGCAAACTGTGTGAGAGGCCTTTCGGCACCATGCAATTCTGCTTAAAGTTGGACCAGCATAACATTCTGTGGTGATTTGCATATGCAGCCCATGATGCTTTGCATTGTGGAGGCATGTGTGATTTTGTATTTTCTTGAAACTTGGCTTCCCAGCCAAATGCCCTTTGGGGTAACCCTTGCCTCAGTGTTTGCACACAGAGGTTCTTTGTCCTTTAGCTCTGTGCTGAAGAGTAAGACTTCAGGTTGGTTCAATGAATGTTTTAAGTCCCCAATTTAGCTGCAGCTTCTTTTGTGGCTTTTTTTTATTCCACACTGGTTGCAGATCTCGGGTCTTGGGTCTCAAGGTGCAGGGCTCTGCTTGCTTGCTTGCTTGCTCTCTCTCTCTCCCTCTTCATCTCACTCGCTGGCTCACTCGCTCTTGCCAATCAGTCAGTTGGGGCTCCTTAGATGAAAGTCGCTCGCTCCCTAGGTGAATGTTACCTGTCCCCCCACAGTCCACTGCATTTAAAGGCTTAGGCAGACCTGAGGGGGGACATAAAGCAGACAAAGCATGTGAAAGTATTTTAAACTCAGGGGGCCCGTGATTAGATGTGTTGGTATTCCGCCCCCATTATGACATCACAGGGGGGTGGAACATCCTTACTGAAGGGGGGGATGGAGTTAGGCAAGCACTGGGGGATGGCAGCATAATGTGGATAAACAAAGAAAGCCAGAGAGCCACAGATTTTTTAAAGCTACCATGTGGACCACCACCAGAGCAGGCAATATCGCGGTGGAGTCACGGAGGGAGCATAGAACTGCGGAAAATGCGCAGAATCCACGCCCATGATTTTCTAGCATCCCTGGTTATGTCCCAGATACTGCAAGGAGGAGGTGTTTCAGCCCAGCAGATAGCAAACAAGGACAATACTTATGTACCAGATATGAGAGCACAAACAGCTGAGAAAATGGATGATATAGGAAATGATTCACAAGTCTCAAAGGGAATGGTTTCTAAAGAGCCAAAAATCGGGTATGAAATGTCTGAAGCAAAAAATGTGACTGAAATGACAACAGTGCAAACAACTGAAGAAGAAAAAAAGAGAAAATGATCAGATTTAAGTCCCACAATGGTAATTATGAAAAAAGTATGCTGCATAATACAGAGGACAAGGAAGAAATGGTTACACCTTCTGGTACCCCCTCCCAGAATTACAGTTCTGAATCAATGCCTTTCCCCTTCACTGCCGGAGAATCTACCTGGAAACTGGAGAATGCTTTGGAGAAAGACGGCTGGATGTATCAAAACAATATCTGGATTCCTGACCCAAATATCCCCCTCTCTGGGAGCAAGTCTACCACGAGCAGATCCTTATTTCCCAACAAGAGTCAAACAGATAAGTTTGCTAACACAGATGACGTGCAGAAAGTGAATGACAACCTGTCAGCAAGATCAAAGAATGCAACCTCTCACTCTGATGTTACAGCATCAGATGCTGACTCAGAGGCCGACAGTCAGCTGAAAGAAGGGGAAAGTGGTCAAAAGGCTTCAGAGGAACCAGAAATTATGGAAGATATACATAGGGATGCTGACATAGAACACAATGAGCAAACAGGTATGAACTTTACTTCATATACCCATGAAAATGGCACTGAAAAAGAAAAGGGTAGGCCAGAGTCCCAGAGTAGGCCAACAAGCTATGCAGATCTATTTTGGAAACCTGAAGAAGCTGCAAGAAGGCATTTTTTCACCTGTATTTATTATAAAGGGGGTCTTGAAATACCACTGGACAGACACTATGTCAGCAGAAAGCTTATAATTGAATCATTGCATTTTACCGCTGCAGAGGTATACGCATTCATCTACGCATCAGGGGATCACAATTTTGACATTAGTTTTAGATCTGTTGGCCTTCTAGATAAATTCTGGGCATCATATTCTGAAGTATAAAATATACCCATATGGAAACCCTTCATAGCTATGCCAATTACAAGGCCCACTGCAAAAACAGTAACTGTGTTGTTTAGGAATGAAGGGGTAAATGTCCTAGACATTGTATATTGGCTTGAAAAAAGATGCACAGTAAATGGTTTACCAAGGGCAATCATCAACGATAATGGTTTTTGGACAGGGGTTTGGAAGTCTGCAGTACAACTAAAACTGACAGATGACACCATATAACATTTGCCAAACTGTTGTTATCTAGGCAGAGACCATGACATTTTGTTCTGTCCCAGCAACTGTGCTCTTGCTATGGATGTGGGTCTACCACCCATTTGAACTCTGACTGACCAGCTAAAATGTTCAGTTTGTGGAGCTTTAGGTCACTCAGCAACCACTTGTATCCCCGCCTCATTTGCAACCTGTGTGGGGAAGAAAACCGTGTTTTTACATCCTGTCCCTGGACAGCTCATAACACAGCAGACTATATGGAGCATGATTTTTATATCAGTAAGGCTACAAGTTCAGTTCTCTGCATATCCACAAAAAGAAAATGTGAGCGATCCTCCAGAGCCAAACCAAGAATCTGAGGAAATCCCAAATCAAAGAAATACCTCAAAAGAGAAATTTAAACCACACAAACAAAATGCAGCTAGTCCAAAGAGACCTATGGGCTCCTCACCTCATCTCCCAGAAGTGAGTAAGCAGATGCCAAGTACTACAAGCACAGAGGGAAAAGGCAATTCTGTATTCCAAACAGTAACCACAAGCAGAGCTAAGCCAAAAAAAAAAAAAAGAAGACATCTCCATGCCTACGGTGACTGTCTCTAATCAATATGAGCCACTTCAGAGTTGGGGAGAGATAATATATGGGAATGAATCAGATATTTCTTTACAATCCATGCAAAGTAATCCAGCAGACTCTATGTCACAAAACCTGACAATTCCAGAGTCAACAGTGAAAAAAGGGAACAATAGATCTAGGAAGAAAAAGGTTTCATGAGGTTACCCTTAAAGAATGGATGTGTCAGTCACTGATTTTAAGCTTAGCTAGCTTAAATGTTAATAGCTTTAGATCAGAGTTCAAAAGGAAAGCTACGTTTTCAGTATTGCAAGCATTGCCTTATGATGTTTTTTTCTTACAGGATACAAGATTGTATACAGATCAGGGCATACATCAAGCATCAACAGATTGGTTTAAGGGGAGATCTGTGTGGTCTGTTGGGCAGGAAACATGCTCTGGGATAGAATTCTGTTTTATTACAAAGACTTTCAACATAGATAAATTGGTGGAGATTATGCCAGGAAGAGCAATGATGGTAGACATATACTGGCAAGGAATAAACTGTAGATTAACAACTATATATGCCCTGCAACAAAAGGCTGCTTGGGTAGAGCTTTTCCAGATAATAAAACCTTATTTATTTACAAGCCACTAATTTTCTGGGGTGGGGATTTCAACACAAACTTAGACATAAAACAAAAGGGAAAATCATATTGTGACACAAATTAATTGAAGGACATAATCAAAACTGCGTAATTAATATATGCACTTTCCTCAAAATCCCAGTCCACCTTTTCAAAAGGAATGTTAAAATCTAGAATAGATTTATAGCTTATTTCAGGTTATCTACAAACAGTATGTAGGGAAAACGCTACCAATGGAAACATCAGACAATAACCTAATAGTATTTCAAATTTCGTCTCACCCTTTAAACATAAATGAGAAAGGAGTATGGAAATTTAATACAAGCCAGCTAACAGATAAAAATTTCCTTCAATGGCTAGCAGAGATTATAGTAAATAGAGAGTCAGTGTGTTTTTTTTTTTTGTATGATTCCCCGATAGAGTGGTGGAATGACACTGAAACTCGTTTAACAGATTTTTTTAAAAGTCAGTCATGCTTTATTTTGGATAGCAAACATCAAGAATTCATAGAATTACAGACAAGATTGTACACACTCTTTTCAGAAGAACAAAAGAATCAATTAAATCATTTTGAAGAAATTTCTCACATTAAACAAAAATTGATGCAGATGCAATATAATAGGCAAAAAACTTTAGAACTAGAGTAAAAGTTCGGAACCCAAGGCAGGAAAAAACAGAATAACCCATACAAATATTGCAAACAAAGGTCAAAAACAAAACAGATGATAGAAATAAAAGACTCGATGGGGTCTGTAGTTCAGGGGTCATCCAACATAGTAGGTGTACTGGAAGGATTTATAAAAAGAACATTTGGTACCCCATTTGAAGAAACAGAGAAAATGACATCTCTCCTAAAAGCAGCAGCTCTCCCAAGATTGACAGCTGAACAAAGTAACAAATTAATAGGCAACTTTTCATCAGAAGAAGTAGGGAAAGCAATGAAAGAGTTGAAAGACATGACCTCACCAGGGTCAGATAGAATACTTTATGAGGTTTATAAAACACGGTAGAAACTTTTGCCAAATAGCCTAGTGCAGGTTTTTGATGCTTTCTTAAGCAAATATTGGATGATGGAGTCCATGTACGAAGGGCTAATGACATTTTTATTTAAGAAAGGTGAAAAATCAAATATAAATAACTGGAGACATATAACATTGTTAAACACAGACTTCAAGATGTTCGCTAAACTTCTAGGAAAAAGATTATTAAATGTAATAGACAACCTAATTCACTCAGCACAATACTGTTGAATTCCAGAGTGTTCTATACAGGACGCATTGATTTTATTCAGTGAGCTATTTGATCAAGGAAGTAAAGGGGGGCAGGAGGGTATCTGTTTAGCTTTGACCAAACCAAAGCTTTTGACCAAATAGCACAGGATTTCATATGGCTATGTCAGAGTATGGGTTTCTGGTTGAATTTACAAACTGGTTATAGATTTGTTACTTGTTAGCATATGTAAAACCTTATGTAAATGGCTGGGTGGGACAACAATGCAACATAGGAAGAGGGATGTGGCAAGGTTGCCCCCGAGCCTGATTTTATTCATAATCGCATTAGACCCAATCACAAGGATCATAAATAGATCACCTTTAATCAGGGGAATTGAATGTCCAGGTTTAGGGGAACAGAAAATTATAGGTTACACTGATCATTTGTGTATCATAACTCCAGATTCCAATACAGGGACCTTGATTTGTAGTGTACTTACTTCATTATTGAAATTATTGAAATATATTGGCTCAAACATAAATATTGAAAAAAGTAATTGCCTTAAATTATCAGGAACAGTAGTAGGGGAAAGCCCTGTAGCAGGGATAGAGGTAGCAGATACTTCACAGAAAATATTGGGGATTTTTTTGGGGGGTCTGAAAATAGGGCTGGATATAATTGGGACACTTGTATAAACAAAGAACAGGGCAAAAAAGTAAGCAGATGGACAGACTGGAAAATGGGGAAGAAAAAAAGAATATATTTAATTAAATATTTTCTGTTGCCCAACTTTTTATGTCTAAGCCACATCTTCCCATTACCAGAACAATTTTCACAAGTGTGTTAGGGCTTTTTTTCTCATGTTTGTGGGGGAGCAGGCTAAACCCAATAAAGAGGAACATACTATATTTAAAGTTGAAAGAAGGGGGAGTACAAATGATACATCCAATTGTGTTTTTTCTCACAATTTTTATTGATACAAACCTAAAACCAATTAGCAAACAATCATAGAAACCATGGGTAGGATGGGTCGAGGGGAAAATACAATACATAATGATTGAATGGAAACAATATAATTTTATTCACAAAAATAAAAGATGATACAAATTATCCACAGATTGGGAAGTCACATTTAACCAAATTCGGAATTGGAATATATCCCTGGAAGAAGTAAAGAAATTTTCTAGGAAAGCCCTCTATCAAAAAATAATAAATAATCATTTCTTCAAAGAGCCTTTTTTAGTGTTCACAGATATAAAGAAAAAGAAAATTGGTGAAAGGCTAACAGAGAAAAGAATTCCTAAAACAATGTGTGAAATTACCTGTTTAGGTGTCATGGTAAAATAAACACCAGGGGGAACCACAAACACAAGCAAATTCAAGAAAGATATTGCTTAAGGCAGGTGTGTTTGTACACAAATAGAGGCAATAGATCATTTATATTTTGAATGTCCCTTTATCCAGGAATTTGAGGGAATTTGGGAAATAAAAAATGGAATGCATCCATGGAGAATATGGAATGCCAAACAATTGTTTTATGGTATTTTTCCAGCAGAATGTAGGAAATACAACTCTAGCACATTAAATTTAATTTCAATTTTTAAAATTTATTGGGCATGGCAAGTAAGGTGCTGATTCAGTTTTCAACAGAAGCAAGAGTCACCTTTGGAATTATATTTTAAAATAAATTAAATTATTACTAGATTGAGAGAGGAGGAACAGAGGAAATTAAAGAGTGGAATATGGAAGAGATATTGGTGTTCCTTTTAAAAAAAGAAGGACAGAGGGCCCTTTAAGGATTATTTTATGAATGAAGTGTTTTCCTTTTGAAGTATGACTATTGAGCTTCTAAAGTTTTTGGTTCTGGACAAATGGAGGAAGGTGGGCTTGTTTGGGTGTGGATTTCTTTGGACGAGGTTTGGGATACTGGATAAATTTCTAATGAAATAATAAAGATAGGTAGATGTTTACTGGGAAACAGAATAAAAGGAAAAAGTAAGAGGAGAAACTTCCATGAATATTTATTAGTTGGGGGGGTCTCCTAGATATTGGGTAAAATAGGTACATAAGAAAAATATTTATGTTGCAATGTACTTTAGTTTTTTAATCAATCTGTTGGATGTTTTTTTCTGGATTTTCTTTTTTGTTCTCTTTTCTTGTATGATGTAATACAAAAGTTGTAAAGATTTGTTTTTAAAACTTTTAAATAAAAATTTCCCTACTCTTTCTGAGAAGTGCCATGTGATCTTTAACATCCACCTGAGCCACCACCAGAACAGGCAGATGGAACCTTGGTTTAACATCTCATCTGAAAGACCACCCTTGTCCACCCCCTCTCTGTTTTGGCCATAGTAGGGTAGTGGAAGCAGTCAGACATGGGGCCATTTCAGTCTGCAAAGTTTAGGACCCCCCTGAAGAGGAGATAGGAGCTGGGGTCCTGGAAGAGAAGTGGTGCAGCCTACATCATGATCCCCAGCACTGGAGTAGGCCTTGGCTGAAGTCCCCAGCAGTGTCCATATTTTACCACTGGTTAGGTGCAGTGCAGTGGTGAGAACCTGCATCATAGGGGACAGTGGTTGCAACCTGTCTCTGGTATCCCTGTATATGCTTGTGTCTGGCAGCATGGAGTGCAGAACAATTAGAGGAACAGCATGACATGTGGATCCCTAGACTTCTGGGCCTGAAGTAAGGGGCCAAGTGTGGGTTACTACTACCGTGAGTTCACTGTCCCCAAGAGTGAGTTAGGATTAGGATGCCCCTGCTGGTGTTATGAGAGCACATCACATAGTCATAGCAAAGCCTTTGAGGACAACAACGTTAAGTGCATCGGGAGACCTTGGTGTTTTCAGGGAACTAGTGCTGTAGCTTCCCTCAGAAGGAAGTCCTGGCTCCCAAGGAAAAATTCTGAATTCTGTGTTCTGTGAAGATCTTTGGGTCTGCACTGATTTGTTATGATTCCAGCTGCTCCATGGAGTTGTGGTCTGACTTATTTATTAAATCAAATTTTTTTTAATGTTTAGCTGCAGCTGGACAGTAGACTTATTCTAAAAGAGGCTGTAGTTGATAACCAGTTTGCCCCCTAGCTCCCTGGAGAGGACCCTCTGCATCTTCCCACTGCCTTTGGATTCTCAGAATCAACTTGTTGCACCACCTGAAGTCACCTGATCAGTGGCACCATCAGTAACCAAGTATGAACTTTTACTTCTGTGGACTGTGTTGCTGTGCTGGTTGAGTGCCCCTTCTCCTTTCTTAACACTGTAATAACCCTAGATGTGGGGAGGGGGTTACAGACTACATATACCAGAAACTAGCAAGGTTTCGATTAAGAAGTCCATTAATGGAACATCCCCTGTAACTTGTACCAAAAAAATGCAACTGGCACTCATTTAAAGTTACTGTGGAAGAAAAAAGATATGGGTGTTAAAGCTGTTTACAATAAAGATACATAATTTGCCTGTGACCCTTATTAAAGGGCTAGTAGAACCAAAACAGACAGACAAGAAAATAATACAAATTTTAAGAAGTAGTCACTTGTAACTTTTTATTTCTAAAATATTTTCCTTTTTCCTTCTACTCATTATAGATCATGGGAGTGTCCTTGACCAATCACATGCCTCCCTTCAGTAGATGATGAGGCACTCTTATTGCAGTAAGAGTACTGCACAGGCTGAGCTACTGTAACAGGCTTTTCACTGACCACTCATGCTGTTAACTGTTTTAAATAAAAAATAGTTTTTTTTATTTAATACACTTAGTGACCTATAATAATTTAAGGGTCCATTTGGATATAAGAGTGTTACCTCTTGCATCCTTAAAACCACAGAACTGCTCACCTTTGGTTTGCAGTCTTCTAGTCCTAAGAATGCGTGAGGTGACACACTTATATCCATAAGGGTCCCACCAAATGGACCCATAAATTTATATTGCAATATATATCTTCATATGTGAGAATATTGGCCTGGATCTGTGGAACAGTTCTTAGCCTGGCAGCTGGCATAGCTATCTCTATATCCCCCACTACAACATCAGCATTGTGATTCCAGAGATGGTTAATCTGGCAGCCACTGAGTGGTGGTTCTCAAGCAGCAGTGATGTCATAGTCAGTGAAGCCACAATGCTGAATATGTAATGGGGAGGGGCAGAGCTAGATATGTCAGCTGCTAGGCAGAGTGCTATTCCATACTGCCCACCTACTACCATGAGGTAAACAATCTTCCAATTAACAAAAGGGAAAATAAAAAGTACCTCAGATATAAAAGGTAATGGATATTTCATTTAAAAACTAATATTAGTTGTAAGTAGTACACTAGCTTGTTAAGATGCTTAACAGTATCAACACACCATATGTTTTTAGAGAGGTTAAGAATCAAGGCATAAAAATCCAGCTAGTTAATAATAGATATGATGCCTTGAATTTAAATTGAAAGCAGTTCAACTATGGATTAGTATACATCCAATAATTATACACAAAATATTGGTAAAGGATTTCCAAAATGCATTAAATGATGAATTTTGAACAGTTTTTCAAAGTATGTAACATGGTACTTGTGTAAGTGTATGCAGGTATAAACCTTCCTCTCCACCTGTAACGTTTGTTTTTATTATTGTGTTGTTGAAACACACGTATTACAAAGACAATCTTGAAAGTAGTTTAAAAGACAAGTCAACCATCAATTTTTTGGGTTAACTAAATCACAAACGCTCCCGTGTAAAATCCTAGAATAAGGGATGCTAAGTTAAGGTATGTTAGTTTTTACTCTTTTGTAATTTATGTCCATTTCTTTGTATTTGAAAAGTGGGCCAAAATGTAAACAATAGCTCCAAAGATCCCCACAGCCAAGCTGCTGTTCAACTCTCAAAATGGCACTGCTGTGTTATGTGATGATGTCACCTGAGTGAATCCACTCCACTTCTTGCATTAAAATCTATGGACACTGTTTTAGAATGCTGGATATTGGCAGTATATGTAAATTTCAGCACATGTATCAATACTTACCTTGTACACCAGGGCACAAGCTAAGTATTGATACATATCCAGATATTTACATGTACCACCAATATACAACATTTTTAAACAGTGGCCATAGCTTTTAATGTAAGAAGCAGAGTGAACACACTCAGATGACATTATCACATAATACATCAGTGCCATTTTGTGAGCTGAGCTGCAGCTCAGCTGTGGGGCTTTTTGGAGCAATTGTTTACATTTCAGTGCACTTTTCAAATATGACAAAATGGACATAAATTACACAAGTGAAGGTAAGCACTACCATACCTTAAGTCAACATCCCTTATTCTAGGATTACACAGTGACAGGAGCATTTGTGATTTAAAGCAGCAGTGCAACATAATCAGTAAATGAGTATCAACATTTTTTTTTTCCGGTTGTGCGCATGCAGCCATAGATGAGATTTCCATAACTGTAAATATTGTTTTCTAGTGATCTTTAGTTTTTTAGGTATTTAAAATTTATTTCAATTGTTGTGGCACCACAATAAATATGGTGGCTGCCTAATTTTCAGTTGGGCTCCCCCTTCACATCGCATCACATCTTTTGGTTACTGCAGTGTGACCCTGTGCTGACCACTCCTGATGTCCCTGTATAGTATTGCCAGTTATACTCATGTGCAGTTGGCAGCAGAGGGGGTTCCAATTCAACATGGCTGGAGGCAAAAATGTAAACAAAAACAAAGGATAACTGAGAAAATTACAGGATGATAGTACAATGCTGGCAGGAAAGAGTACCAGGCAAATGCTCAGCAGAGCACAGGTAATAAACTGTCAAAAAAGCACAATTTTTTTTTACATTGCACTGCTGCTTTAAAACTGCCCCTCTAAATGGCTGGTTTACTTGTTCTCCAATAATTCTAATGGTCTTTCCTTGTATAAATAATACATATTTTACCTACCTACCAATTTCCTAAATGTTCCCATGCTGCAGACATGTGTCCTCCCTCTCTATGGAACCTCTATCCAATAGGTAGGTTATAGTTTGCAAGTTTTTGCATAGTAAAATCACTCAAATTCCTCCTCACTGATGTTACTCTTTGCTTCTCTACTATATTCCATGTCCAATGATGCAAAATGATCCTTAGAGTCCATAATTAAAAAAAGTCATCCTTGATCATTTCAATTTATGCTCCTGATGCCTCTGCATATGCAACTTGAAATAAATGTTGAACACAAGTACTGGGATGCATATAAACTGAACTATTTTTTTTTCTGTTTGGATGCTCTTCAGACAAGTCTCACATTATATAAATCTCAGACTGGAAAATATTGCTGTGTTTGTCCAGAGATTGGAAATACAGTGTAAGAATGGTCAAAACCTGTAAGGGTTTTATAAGTCGAGTTTCCTCCTTGAGGTTTAACCACCACTTCACTGGTCGTCAGTGTACAGCATCCCCAACTAGTAAACAAATAAGTTTCAACACACCTGCTTGGCTTAATATCCTGACTTTGACATACTGCACTATATAAATGTAACAGATCAAATCCTCAGGAAGACCCACTTGTAGCACATAAGAATAATCCAAAATCACTGGAATGAAAGCACCTATCACTGGTGCGAGATCAGTAAAAAGAACAGAATATATGTTTGTAAACAAATAATGTGCTGAACAAAGTAGTCACTCGTATCAGCCAACACCTGTGATTCAAGAAAAGAGCATGAGTGTCCCCAAATCATTCTTCTCACATTTTTGCCCATTACAGAGCTATACTATTTAAAGCAGGTAGCTGTAGATAGCAACCATTCTCATCCCCCTCAAACTGATCTCCCATCCTTCTCAATAGCATCTCAAGCTTTCAGGGGTTAGCTTGAGCCAAATTCAAGTTTTTCAGAAATGAAACCAATTTATGCAGTGTATCAAGTAATAGACAGAATGACTTAGGTCAGAAAGAAAAACACGTCCTATCTACATAGCAGTTAACATGCTCAATATGTCTAAATGATTTACCAGAGGCAACATATACTATACAGTATACCAAGGATCGAACTGTTTCAAATGGTAAACTGAGACTATAACACAAATGAGTGGAAAATTCCTGTCTGAAATAACTGTTCATTTTATTCGAGTTAATCACTTCAGGGAGTCTCAGTTCCATTATCCTCTTCATTACAAATTGATGAGATTCTGCACTACTAAGTGTTTCAAAAAATAAATATTTTATTAACCCATCCCTGGTCTCATTACGGCCAATAACAGTTACCTCTATCCTTATGTTACTTACCTTTTTTTAAATAAACACTTCAGTTCCCTTTCCTCACAGGCATAGCTCTTACCTTTTCTCTTTAGTTAATTCTTGCCAATGCTGATCCACCCAGTCACTGATCTACACCTCTGACATCCAGGTCCAAATCTTAATCCTGGAAGGGGACTAAGTAAGCTTACCCCTTAGTGGAAGTGCATGAATGAGCAGTGACAAACTGACCCATGAAGATATATCTGTCATGCACCAGGACTGCAAGGAGGAATGGGCAGATCTCATCTGCATATGTGGTTGTGAGAGGCTGGCCTTCGCTGGAGACTTTCTTCATAGTTATACCCTTTTATCACACCTAAGGCATATACAGCAACCTGTCCACCTTCCCAGGTGGGGGAATTGTGCTTGGTTGCCCACATTTGCAGGGCCTCCCCATTATCCCCATATGATACTAACAGAAGCAGATGACCCCAATCTCCCCAAGATCCTTCTCCCCTAGGAGGCAGTATAGTGCAGTGGTTTAAGGCTCTGAGCTGCAAACCTGGAGACCTGGTTTTGAATCCCACAGCCCCCACCTGCAAACTGTGTGACCCAGAGCAGGTCACTTAACTTCCTTGTGTTCCCAGGTTGCACCTGTAAAACAAGCTTTTAGCTTAGTGTGTCTCTCCAGGTAAAAAAAAAAAAGATCCTGAGGCTTGTAGTTTGTGACTTGGGTTGCAATACAGTCCCACATCACGTGCATGAAAGTGTAACACACTAGGTATACTTGAGCCCAGTGACTGTCCCTCTTTGTTCTCACTGGAATCTGCTTTGGGGAGGATGATTCTGAATATCTCACAAAGGAGGATACTGTTCATGTTTAGGAGGGTCTGAGAACTAGGAACTCCCCAGTGTGGACTTGATGAGGATGACTGAGAAAGGAAAATAAAAACTGAAATGGATAGTTGCACTTTGTATCCAAGAATCAAATTAATTAGATTTCATGTTTGGAATCCTGGCTCCACAGGAACTTTATTTTGCCACCCTGGCTGCACCACTTTGGCAACAGCACTCATGTAAGGATGCCCTTGGGCTGTCTTTGGCAGTTTTAGTGCTACAAACCTGATGTGACAGCAAATGAGAGAGTGGAGGCTGTGTGGATGAAGCAATTAATAAATTCTACTTCAGTGCCCTCCTGCTTCTTATAATAAAGTTATATTCAAATTTGTGCAAGCCATATTTAAAGGTCAGCTTCCTGTCTTTTTGTAGGTCAGGTCTCAAAAGAATTGTGGATGTGTTTAATGCATTCATTTGCCACTTGTGTAAAAGGGCAACTCAAATACATAATCTCAACCTGACTGAAGGCAGTCTGCCAAATCATGAAAGCAGTGCAGAGAAGATGAATTCCCTTGTTTCTAAGTAATGTTTAATAACTTGCTTTGGAAATATGTTTTTTCCTAGATAAAATCAGAAACTAATCATTCTTCTACCGCTTTTGAAATTGATCTTTTTTTTTTGTAAAATTTCTTTATTAGCAGCAAAGTGCACAGCTCATTGCAAGCCATTCAAATAAGAAGCATCAGTTACACATTTCGTGGGTCTTAAGAAGATGAGGCACGCAGGCCTCCAGATGCAGGTGCCCCCCCTCCCCCCACCAAGCTACAGTGGCATTAGAATCATGTAAAGTATGCTTTACTGAAGTTTTACTATCTTTGTGTTATTAGAACATATAGTATGATTGGAATCCCTAATGTCTACCTCATGTAATCGATCAAGGTTCGGGCCCCACATGCTCAATTAATGGAGTCTAACATTAGGATTCTTACATAGGGACTCAGACAGTACCTATAACATTTTCTAATGGATTTCATATTTTTTTCATATACATCTTATAGATGAAGCACATGATACTGTGTCTTTTCTATGCACATAGTCTCCAATAGTTGCTTGCACCATTGTGCCATCATAGGCTGGGCTTCTACCAACTACATACGGACCAGTACTCTTCCCTAGAGCCATCCCCAGCTGCTACAGGGAGTGCAGGTGTTGACTGCAGTCAGAACCTACAGTGGGATAGCTTAACAGAGCCTCTGTCACAAAAGGGGTGAATTTGAAGCCAACGGTTTTAAATAAAATTCCAATTATGCCAGCCAGTATACTGCCACTTTATGGCACATCAATGCTAGGTGTAAGAATATGCGCTGCCCCTCTTTACACTTGAAACATCTATCAGACTTCTCAAGAAGAATCTCATGTGCCAGGGAGGGAGTGAAATAAACTCTGTGTATAAAGTTAAAATGTATTTGTCTAATCCTGTTGTTCTTGGAGCAGGTTGTCAGAGCCCTAGGGCTCAATTCACAAAGATCGACTTAAGCTGTGCCAACGGAAGCTTACACCAATCATTGGTGTGCCAGTGTCCATGCACATGATACATGAAGGGGTGGGATCCTGGCACCAAAGTTCCACAGCTTGCTGCAAATGTTGCCATGCTCCAAAGGCAAGGTGAATAGGAGAGGTTAGTCACGGTCTGGTGGGATCAACACCTAGTAATGGGACTGGCCTGGAGGGTGGCATTGTCGGGTGGGAAGAGATGGAGGTTGGGAAGGGGCAAGTAGGGCACAGATGGGTGCTGGGGGTGGCAGCAGGTCCCAGAAGAGGACATTGCAGGAAGTGGCCATGTCTCTGTCATATGTGGGGGCGGGGGCAGTCGCTGCATGGCTGGCATCATGAGGGGGTCTGTGGGCACAGCACCAATTGCTGTGAGTGTTCTGAGTGCTGTGAGGGCATGGGATACCACAGGCCTGCTGCAGCAGAGGTTTCTTTCAACCCTGCCAAGGATCCAGAAGTAGTGCAAGGGCCATTAGACCACCTGTTCTGTGGTCTAAGTCCTATTGGATCCCTCTGGCTTTCAGAATCCCATTTAAGGTGATGCTGCAGCCAACCTCTGCTGCATGTCCCCTAGTGCCCTGGTGCACACCTGACAATGGCAAAAGTCTGGTGCATGGTCATTCTGGCTCAGGGGGTTCCCTTTGTACCACAGCTGCCCTTTCAGGATTGAAAACTCTACAAGTTGTGATGCAATCACTCCCTTCATCATACCTAAGACACTTGCAATCCTATGTCCCTTTCTAGAGTACGCACTCCTTCTATTACTACTCTCTCCAGTCAGCAATACCCAACAGCTTAGAACCTCCAAATGAAAACAACACAAACTGTCAATGCTCCTCAAACGCCACTTATCATGGATTGCCCTTCTCTTTCTACTTCTGGTGAATATACACCCCAATCCCAGTCCAGTTGCAGCTTCCAACCCCCAAAACTATAAACTACAATCTCTTACTTTAGCCTCTATTAATATTCGGAGTCTGCTACCCAAACTGGATGATCTGCAAGTTTGGGTGGCTCAACATAAGCCTTGCATATTAACTCTTAATGAAACTTGGCTCTCCCCTAAGATCACGGACAATGTGCTAACAATCCCGGGGTATGTTATTTTTTGGCTGGACCATATTGGTTAATGGGGTGGAGGCTGTGCCATCTACCTAAAGGATACCTTGAAAGGTGTGGTCCTTCCATTACCACTCCATGGCAGTAGTGCCCAAATGCTAGCCATCAAAGTATTTCTTGGCCAGCATGGAAAATTCTCTGAATGTAATATCTGTATATATACCCCCACGTGACCAGGTCTCTGGTTTCAAAATGATTATAGACTACCTAGACAACCTTCTTCACTGTACTGAGACAGTTTTAATGGGGGACATTATTGTGAACTGGACTGCACCTGAGGTAGAATCTTACAGAGATGCCCTTGCTGCAATTATCAATGCCCAAATGCTACCCTCTACCACCTGCATCAATTACAGAACTGGTTGCAGCTCCCTACTGGACCCGATACTCACCATGCTCCCCTCCAGAATCATTGATACCAGAGTTCTACTGGACTCTTTGAGTGATCATTCTCCAGTCGTCTGTCAATGGACCAATAAGGCATCCAGATCAAAGCCTAAACTTTTCTACCAATGTGTCCTACAAAAAGGAAGGCTCCCACAATTCCTAGCCTCACTATTGCATGTTGACTGGTCCCCACTGGACTCAATGACCTGTATTGACTGTGCCCTTAGCTACTTCATTAAGTAATTTAATGAAGTCTGTGACAAGTTCGCACCATAAAAGAAATCAAAGCAGAGAGGTGCCTCTAGCCCCTGGATCACCCTAGACCTCATTTCTATACTGAAGGATTGGGGCACCCTTTGACACCATGGTCGTATGTCAGGCCACAATGGTGACATGCAACACTACAGAGCCACATGAAACCAGTGCACCCATGCTATCTAGAAAGCCAAACAAGACTACTACAAACAAGAACTCATGAATTCCTGGGGAAGCAGTAAAAACATCTTGGACAACATCAAGAACCTCACCTGTAAACTGAATAAATCTTCCCCGTCAATGCTTGAAGTCAATGGCACCATTATTCAGGACCCTAAATTAATTGCTGACACCTTCAAAGTCTCATTCACAGATCTTAGCAGCATTCTGCCCCCTGACTTCTTCGCTGGCTCCACCCTGCTTTGCAACACACCCAATTCTCCGCTACCATTGAATGTACCTCCCTTCTACTTCAAACGAGTGAATTTGGCTGAACCTAGAATCTACCTCCAGAAGGTGCTAGGAAAATCAAGATCTAGCAGTGACACCCTGGATCTAAAACTCTTCTCCCTCTCACTAGAAGCCATCTTATCCCCCCCTCACCAAACTCCTAAACCTCTCGCTCACCCTCAGACAGTTCCCACAAATCTGTAAATCTGCTGTTGTCACATTTTTGCACAAAAGTGGAGACAGGTCCCTCCATAACAATTATCACCCCATCTCAGTCCTCCCCCCGCTTTCAAAGGTGCTTGACCATACCGTGGCAGACCAACTGTCTGATTACCTTCTCAAATACAGTATCCAGTGCCCTTAGCAGCATGGCTTTAGGAAAGCCTTCGGTACTACCACTGCCCTGCTTGAATTTACCACCCACATACACAAGGCCTTAGACTCATGACAAATGCTTGGTGAAGTGCTTGTGTATCTAACCAAGGCATTTGACACTGTTAATCACCACCTCCTACTGAACTCCAAGGAAGACCAATGGAGGGATAGTGAGGCATAATAACGGGAAGGGAGGGTGGGCAGAGGGTGACTGTGAAAAGGCAGAGGTACTAAACAAATATTTTGCTCAGTATTTACAAAGGAAGAGGGGGAGGTACCTAAAACAAACAGTAGAAACACTCTGGATACAGAAGTTGATACCAGCCCATTTACAGAAGAAAGGGTTCTGAAAGAACTCTTAAAACTGAAGGTGGACAAAGCAATGGGGCCTGATGGGATTCATCCCAGAATTCTAAAAGAACTAAGGGTAGAACTAGTGACATCACTGACTACCCTCTTTAACAAATCATGGGAGGATGAGGTGGTAACCGAGGACTGGAGGAGGGCAGATATGATTCCCCTTCACAAAAGAGGGAGCAAGGCAGAAGCAGGAAACTACAGACCTGTTAGTTTAACCTCAGTGGTAGGGAAAATGATGGAATCACTTCTGAAGGAAAGAATTGTCAAGTATCTAGAGACCAGAGGGGCACAGGACCCAAGGCAACATGGATTCATGGCGTGAAGGTCATGCCAGACAAATCTGATAGATTTCTTTGACTGGGTGACCAAAGTAGTAGATCAGGGAGGGGCTGTGGACATGGCCTACCTAGACTTTAGCAAGGCATTTGACACAGTCCCACACAAAAGATTAATATACCAGTTAGCCAGCCTGGGAGTGGGTCCCAAGATGACAGACTGGGTAAAGAATTGGCTGGAGAATAGGACACAGAGAGTAATAGTAAATGGAGTCCACTCTGAAGAAAGGGGGTTACTAGTGGGGTACCGCAGGGTTCAGTATTAGGACCGGTCCTCTTCAATGTCTTTATAAGTGACATTGCAGAGGGACTGGAAGGAAAAGTATGTCTCTTTGCAGATGACACAAAGATCTGCAACAGAGTTGATGCACAAGGTGGGGTGAAAAGGATGAGAAGGGACTTGGCAAGGTTAGAAGAATGGTCAAATGTATGGCAGCTTAGATTCAATGCTCAGAAGTGCAAGGTAATGCACCTGGGAAACAAAAACCCTGGGGAAGAGTACACAATGGGGGGTGAGATACTAACAACAACAAAAATGGAAAGGGACCTGGGGGTAGTCATATCAGATGACCTAAAGGTGGGCAAACAATGTGAGAGGGAAGCAAGGAGGGCTGGGGGGATACTGGGATGCACAGGGAGAGGCATCACAAGTAGAAAACAGGAGGTTATTATCCCTCTGTACAGACAGCTGGTGAGACCCCATCTGGAGTACTGCATGAAGTTCTGGAGACCCAATCTCCGCAAAGACATAGACAGGATGGAAGCTGTCCAGAGGAAGGCAACTAAAATGGTGCAGGGTCTGCACTGGAAGACATATGAAGAGAGACTTAAGGAGCTTAATATGTATAGCCTTGAGGAAAGGAGGGAGAGGGGGGACATGATAGAAACTTTTAAGTACCTCAAGGGAATCAACAAAGTCCAAGAGGGTAGCATCTTTCAAAAAGAGGTGTGCAAGAACAAGGGGCACAATTTGAAGATGGAGGGGGCTCAGAGGTAATTTAGAAGTATTTTTCACAGAGAGGGTTGTGGATGCATGGAACGGCCTTCCGGTGGAGGTTGTGGAGTCAAAAACAGTGGTGGAATTCAAGCATGCATGGGACAGTCATAAGGCAATTCTAGGGTTGGGGGTAGGAAGAAGTAGGCTGCTGGTTAACTAGGATCTGCAGCTTATCCATTAGGTAGGGAAGTGGGCAGACTGGGTGGGCCAATCGGTCCTTATCTAGCGTCAAATTCTATGTTTCTATGTAACTCACTCCCTGCTATTGGCTTCTCCCCCGAAGTCTCCAATTGGTTTCGAACTTCCTGACAGGCAGGTGCCAAAGAGTTAAGATAAGTCACTCCCTATCCGACAGCCTCTCTGTACATTCAGGGGTACCCCAAGGGTCTATCCTTGGACTGCTGCTCTTTAGTCTGTTCATCAATACTCTCCCATCAGCCTGTCCCAACAACATGATACTCTATGCTGATGATGCAGTCCTAGTCTCCTCTCACTCTGACCCTGACCTTCACTCAAAGGACCTCCAGACCAACTTTAGCCTTGTCAAAACCTGGTTTGAACAACACAAACTGCTGTTGAATCACAAAAATAAAACAAAGCCATGTTGTTCCATACCCTGACAGCAAACATAAAACCTCCAACCTCACCACACTTAACAAGGTCCATGTCCTACTTGAACTTGTCCACGAATTCAAATACCTAGGTATCACACTTGACAGCTCTCTCACCCACAACTCACACATTAATATCATCTCCAAAACCATAAACTTCAGGATAGGGACTCTCTATCACCATTGCTACTGCCTCACACCTGAAGCAATGTGCACTGCCATCACCAGCTCTGTCATTTCAGTCATTGATTATGGCCTCACCTTTTACAGGTCTGCTACTTATACCAGCTTAAAGAGAATTAAACCTGCTCTAAATAAGGGCTTCAGTTTTGTCACTGGTACCGGAAAAAGAACCCACACCTGTGAGCTTTATAAACTATCAAATTGTCTCCGCCTCCAGGGGTGTATTGCCTACCAGACTTGCCTCCTAGCTAAGAAAATCTGCCTCAGCCTCACCCCATCATCTTCAAAGGCCTACATACCCACAGTTCCCACAGTTCTAACAACACCTCCTTCCTGGTTCCCTTCTGCTGAACCTCTCAAGCTCAGCACTCCTTCTACACCAGGGACCCTTCACTAATGAATGGTCTCCCTCCACATGTGTCTGCAGAGAACAAGCTTG
Organism: Neoceratodus forsteri; assembly: GCA_016271365.2. Lineage (NCBI taxonomy): Eukaryota > Metazoa > Chordata > Ceratodontiformes > Ceratodontidae > Neoceratodus > Neoceratodus forsteri. The sequence continues at coordinate 1,324,398,760 of CM028132.1, forward strand.
GCCTCTTTAAACACAAGTTACAGCACCACCTTACCAATGTCTGCAGCTGCGATCCTTTCCATTAGGCCATCCTGCTCTTCTTCCCACCCCTTCCCACACTATTTCTTGCCTTCCCTCCCCCCTTGAGCCACGTCCCCTTCCTCTTGCTCTCCCCCTTTCCCTCCCTTCTAACCCCTTTCAACCCCTCACCTTCACCTCCTTCCCCACCCACCTCTACTCTGCCCACTTGTTGCCTTCCCACGTACTTCACCCCTTCACTACCCCATTGCTTTTTAACCCAGTTTTACTGCACCTCCCCCCTTATCCCTGTACACCCAGCCCTCCCAGCACTTTTACTTTCAACTCACTTATCTCAACAGCAAATTTCTTCTATGTGACTGCCTCTTCTGCCATTGTCCCCCTCATCCCTGGACACCCCGTCCCACCTAACAATTACGTTTTTTTCTCATGAATCATTATGACATAGTTCTCTCACTCCTCCCCCTCCTACTTTCTAAGCCTTTTCCTCTCCTCTCCTCTCTCTGGTCTATTTGCCTCCTTCCATTTCTATTTTCCCTGCCCTGTGATTCACTCAGATTTGAAAGCTACATTTGCTGTTGTAATTATTCTATTCTGTTGACAAAGCTTAATCTGGCTGCATACTTTGTTCTGTATAATTATGTCTGTGAACCCCATTATTTTACAAACATATCCCCCTTTCTGTCCATTGTGTCTACTCTAGCTGTTATGTCATTCCATACCATTCTTTTATTAAGTATCCCTCACCTTGTTAACTGAATCCAATTTTGTTATCTATCTTTGCAATTTTGACATGGAACCTTTGCAAAACAACCTTTAGCTCAAAGGTGTTAATCTGAATAATAAAAAAATAAAATAAAATAAAAAAAAAGGTGCCCCTTGTATCACTTCTGTTTGACACGGGCACCTGGAGTCACAACTGGAATTTCAAGAATTGAGACCCTAGAGACTTCCTTCCATACATTATAAGGGATATATGTTTCCTCCAAATCTTTTGCCCACTTCTGTCTTAAGGGACCCCTCTGCCGATTGGAGGTGACCCATCCTCCCCAGGTAACTACCGCCCAATCTCCCTCTCCCCATCCTAGCAAAACTCTAGGAACACCTAGTCATCTTCCAACTTTCCTCCTTCCTCGACTCCACCTAGTTCTTTACACCTTGGCAGTCTGGGTTTCGGAAGTCCCCCTCCACCACCACATCCCTCCTGAGGATCACTGACTCCATCCTCACCAGTATAGATCAAAGCCACACCACCTCTGCAATTTTTGTCTACCTTGCCAAGGCCTTCAACACTGTATCCCACTTGTTCCTCCTATCTAAGCTCTCTCTTGCTGAGCTCTCCTCAGAGGCCACCAGTTGGTTCCACTCTTATCTCGTAGGCAGAACACAGTCTGCCAGGATTAGGAGTTCCATCTCTACCTCACTCCCCATCTTGACTAGTGTCCCCCAAGGCTCAGTCCTTGGCCTACTACTGTTCTCCATCTTCCTCAGTGATTTGCCCTCTGCCTTCCCTCACACGTCCATTCACATGTAAGCAGATGACACTGTACTGTATGCATCCATCACCTCTTCCTCTCGTGTGTCAGCCAGACATCAGCTCAACTTCAATGATGTCCAGCTCTGGTTTTGCTCAAATCGGCTTTTCCTGAATGCCAAGAAGACTGACTCCATGACATTTGGCACAAGGCGGAGACTCTTTCTGCTCCCCTCACTCCCCACCTTACACACCCTGGATGGGACTAAGCTAGGGGTCTACACCTCCTTTAGATACCTCAGAATCTTGCTTGACCAGCACCTCGACATTTCTGTACATATCAAGTCCATCCACAAAAAGCTGCATCCCAAGCTGGGAGCCCTGTATCACAACCATGGATGTATCCCATTGCAGGGTTGCTGCCCTATAGTACAGAAAATGATTCCCCCAATTTTTGACTATGGTGACATAATCTACAGTGCCGCTCCCAAAACTTCTCTAATCAGACTGGATACCATCTTCTACCATTTCACCCTTGATTGCCCTCCCATTACCCACCACTGTGTACTCTACCAATCTCTGTGCCTCCCCTTTCTTCAGCCTGTGCATCTCCTCTCTTCAGGATAGAAGGCTGTACCACTGTGCCAGGCTCACAGCCAGGTTCTGGACCCAGTCCCTGTCCCGTACCTCTTTGCAGTCCTACTCCTGTCTCCCCCCTTCACACTCCCTCATAAGTCCACCACTGCAGGCCAAGCAGCCTTCTCATTCCGCATGCCTAAATTGTGGAACTCGCTCTGCCAGGCTACATGTCATACCTCCTGCGCACCCTGCCTCAGCTCTCTCCTTAAAGCCCACTTCCACTCTGCATGTGCATGCCCCTAATCCTGCCATTTCCCTGACTTAGGCCTGAGCACTTCTACCTGTCTGGCTAGGGTGTCAGTTCATGCAGCTACCTTGGATATCTGGCCATGTATATATTTGGACTCATTGTGATCATCTGTGATTGTAAATCTGAAGTACTTTCCTATTGCATTGTACCTAATTATCTATTGTATCTGTGTAAATTGTACAGTATCAAAATAACTATTGTATTCTGTGTAACATGTATTGTTCATTTCTGTATTTCTACAGTATGTATTATCTGTAGTGTCTCCTCCACCCCCCCTCCGCTCAGGATGCATTTGGAACCGAGCAGTCTGTCTGCTCAGTATGCCTTCCTTGTGAAATGTTTAAATAAATAAATAAAAATAAGGTCTGCATCACTTTTTAACAGAACAGATTAATATTTGCTGAGGGGTCTTACAAATTTGTTTAATATAATCTTGTCCAGTAGGAAGCACTGGGGTGTCATTTCTAGGGCACCCATACAGGTAATTCTATGCTTAACTTGCAGGAAAGCAAAATAAAAAGTTATTGGCTGGAGTCCATATTTCCCTAATATAGACAGATACAGTACGTGGTCAGGACCCACTCTTTTATAGGTCATCAATTAATTTTAGTCATTTTCCTAACCACCACTACACAGTCTGGGCTGTATGCCCCAAAAGGGGGCCTGGCCCCCAGTGCACTGCTTGTCTGTCAGCTGGAAGTGAGATTCTTCACTTATGCCCTATTATCTTATGTGCACTCAGCCAGACCCAAACCAAAGTGATTGTGTTCATCACCTTTCAAATAGTTCTACACATATTGCTTCACCCTTGACTAGGGTGCTTCTGTTGCTGCAAGCAACCCGGCGGTTCCCCTCTGTCCGCTGGCTGCCTTCCTTGCTGTACTACCTGCTGAATACCAGACCGAAGCTTCAGCCTTGACACGGGTGCCTCTACTGTTGCAAGCAGCCTAGCGGGTTCCCTCTGTCTGCCGGCTGCCTTCCTCACTGTACTGCCCTCCGACCACCAAGCCAAAGCTTCACCCTTGACATGGGTGCTTCTGCTGCTGTAATCAGCCCAGCGGTTCCCCTCTATCCACCAGCTGCCTTCCTCACTGTACTGCCTGCCAATCACCAGACTGAAAGTATGCTGCTGAAACTTGAGTGGCCAGAACCACTGACTCTGCCTGATGATTGGCTGCTCCAGTTTTTTAATTATTTGCTACTCATGTTCCTTTTGGACTTTAAGATAATGTTACTTATTGATTCTGGTACTGGTTAAGTTTCTCCAAATTGTCCTGTGAATTCTAATTTAAATGTGAACCTAAGCCTGATTTTAGCAATTTTGCACTACAAGGGTAGTTTGAAGTGCAGGTTCTTTTAGAGTGCAGGTTTGTAGGTTTTAAAGTATTACAGCTCTCTTTGTTTTAAGGTCCTGTGGTAATTTACCCTGGATCAGAAACTAAGTTTAAAGTGATACAGTTTTTCTTGAACACTTCTTTGTTTAAACCAGTTTTCATTTGGGTGACAGTTGTAAGCTGTGCCCTGCAAATAATCCAATTTCTGTTTCACTTTGTCTCCTTCCTGCTTGAATATTTCACCTTCCCCCCGCCTTTATTAAATACTCTCCTTCCCCCTCTGCACCACTCCTAGGCAATCTTCATCCTGCCCTCTCACTAATATTGCAACTCCCCTTAAAGATACAGAGTGCAGTTATTAGGCCTAACACTTGTCATGCCCTTCCTTTAAAGACATCTTTATATTTTTGCCATCTGCTTATCTATCAGCTTTGTTTAGTGCCTGCTCTGCTATCTACTCTACAGTTCTATACCTGAGCTTCCTCCCTTGCTACCCTCTACATAGTCCCAATCATCACCAAGTTGCCTTGGTACCCCCCTGCCCTAGCTAAAATACCCTATTTTAACCTGCATTTTATATCTTAAACTGGTGCTCTGTTTTTCATTTTTTTTCTTCCATTTCTTTCTTCTTTTCTTTCCTATACTGCACTATGTTTACTGGTTTATAACCTTCACATGCTTTTTTCACCCGTTCAGCTGCTCTTTTGATCCACCTCACCAAATCATTCTCTTAACACTCAGCACTATAGCCCTTGGCCTGCCCCAGGCTTCTTCACCTTTACAGGGTTGCTGTCAGTCACCCAAGAATGCCTATAAGGTGTCGCATCCCCTCTGCTAGTCAGCATCAACAGCTTACCTTTTCCTCCTTGGCTACATCCTCCATCTAACATTGGAGCTTAATACGGATACTCTGAAAAAAACAACCTTCCTGAACTCTCCTACATGCCAGGAATCAAGTCTGGTAGTGTTTGCTCCTCAGCTAACTCCTTCCAAAGGAAGTAATCTGCATGCAATCAGAACATTTCACATCCCTTACTTCCCTACATCCCCTAAGCAGACTCTCCTTATCTTCTCCATTAGGGTAGCAATATTTGCTCTGTCCACCTTTCGTTGCCCCTCCAACTCTTGTTCTGCTGCCCTAGGCAGTGCCCATGCTAAGAAACCTAACAAAGCCTTCCCGAGATTCCTTGTAAGATATCTCAGTAAACAATTAATCCTGCTGTTCCTCTGTGCAGGTAGTGTGGAACTAACCCCCTTCCATCTGCTAGCTGCTCCAGGGGAGCTCCCACAGTTAAAGGGCCTGAGCTTCCTGCACATGAATGTGTGCAGCCTAGTCAATAAATATGACCTGGTCCAAGCCTGGGTGCTACATGCAACGCCTGATGTAGCAATGTTCTCAGAAACTTGGCTTAAGAATCATGTACCCGACAAAATGCTTAACATCCCTGCCTACAACCTACATGGGTGTGACAGGTCGCCCAGAGGTAGTGGCATTGCAATATATATTAAGGAAAAATTCCTAACCTCTGATATTGTCCATACATCAATGACCAAAGAATTTGAGTGTCTTGCCCTCAAGTTAACCTTATCGCCTGGAGTAGCCCTACTGGTAGCTGCATGCTATAGGCCACCTGCTGCTGGCCTGTGTATACTACCTCACCTTCACTCCCTCTTGGAGAAAACGACTATTGAATGCATCATAATGGGGGACCTTAATCTTAATTGGAATGATGCTTGTGCCAACAGGCTCAAGGATTTCTGCGATGAGCACAGGCTAACTCAGATTACCCCTGAGGTTACCAGACCTAATAAAAAATATTAGGGAGGCAATATAGTGAAGTGGTTTAAGGCTCTGAGCTGCAAATCTGGGGACCTGGGTTTGAATCCCACAGCCCCCACTTGCATAATGTGTAACCCTGAGCAAGTTACTTAACTTCCCTGTGCTCCCAGGTTGCACCTGTAAACAAGCTTTCAGCTTAGTGTGTCTCACCTGGTTAACTCATGGTCTCCTAGCATACGCCTGTAGTCATCAGTAAAAATACACTGGTGTGTCCTGAGAACACCTGCAGAATTCGGCTACTGACTCCCAGTGTGCCCTTGCAACGTCTGGAGAAGTCACTTATATATTGTAATATACAGTGTAACAGAATATAATATATATTTGACTGCATAGCGCCATTGGAAAGGTAATTTTATGCTGAACAACTTTGTCACTGATATTTTGTGTATATCATGTATACTTTAGGAGTTATTCGCATTTGTTTATGGTATGGTGTATATGGCTTATGTTGCCTGTTTTAGTGAAAACAAATTTTTTTTTTTGCTGTTTCAACCAGTATAGAAAAAAATACAAAAGTACATATTATTATTTGCATACCACCATTGTAACGGTAATTTTGTGCTGAACAACTTTGCCACTGATATTTTGTGTATATCATGTATACTATAGGAGTTATTCGGATTTGTTTATGGTATGGTGTGTATGACTTATGTTACCTGTTTTAGTGAAAAAAAATATTTTTTTTGGCTGTTTCAACCAGCATAGAAAAAAATCAGAATTGCATATTATTCTTTGCATACCACCATTGGAAAGATAATTTTGTGCTGAATGACTCTGCCACTCATACTTTGTGTCTAGCACTTATCGTTCTTGAGCTATTAGGATTTGTTTGTGGCATGTTAACTATAGCTTGATTTTGCTTAGAAAGGCCCAGGATTTACTGTTAACAGTACACAGGAGACAAGTGGTGCAACTTCAGAGAGCTCTTGTGGAGGCAATGAGTTAAACAATTGAAAAAAATATCCCCTACTGAAGCAGCTTGCTGGATCTTATGTTCATCAACAAGCCACATAATATCTCCCATACAGGGGTCTTCCATAATGACCTGAGTGACCACTGCACTGTTGCATGTGTCAGACATTCCCCACATCTACCTACCACCTCTACCTTCAAACTAAAGCACAGCCTAAAACACTTCTGTCTCCCTGCCTTTCTGACAGATCTTGGGAATATTAAGTGGCAGGTGTTCTACCACACACCTTCTGTGTCTGAAGCTTTCTGTATCTTCCAGGATCTGTTATTAAGGGTAATCAATAAACACGCACCTTGAAGAAAGGTTCAGTCAAGGAAACGGGTACCTCATTGGTTCAGCACATCCCTGAAGAGGTCCCTGTGGTCTAGAGACACACTATGGAAAAGGGCAAGAAAGACGTAGTCCGACTCAGACTTGCTCTCCTTTCTGGTAGCCAGAATTGCCTGCACCAAACTGATCAGGACGAACAATCATGCTTCTTTCAGTCCACCTTCGAGGAAAACAAAAACTGCTCTTCCAAGTTTTGGCAAATCTTGAGAGAGGTCAAAGAACACTCTCCTGCCACCCCAATTCCAGCCAAAATTGTTAGTGAAAAATAACTCCTACACAGACAGGTCTGAGATCCTTGACCAGCTCAATAATCACTTTGCTACTGCAGGCCTCGCATTCGATGCCTCACCTGTTAGTAAACTGAGTGCCTCAAGTGTCACCAGTGTAGGTACCAGCCCTACTTCTGTCCTCTGTACCTGCCGCCCTCCCTTTAATTTCCAGCCAGTATCATTTAAATAGGTGGAGGACCTTCTCCTCTCGCTAAATACCAAAAAGAGTGCTGGTGCTGACTCGTTAGAACCCTTCTTTTTAAAAGCAGGCTAATATCATCTGACAGCACCTATCGCTCATCTATTTAATAGCTCACTTACCCAAAGGGAGCTACCACTCAGTGGGAAAACTGCACATATTATCTCTTTGTTCAAGTTGGGAGACCCTATAGACTTGAATAATTACAGACCAATCTTGCTTTTTTCTGTACTATCTAAGCTACTAGGAAAAATTGTCAACTCACAATTTGGACTGTGGAAATATCCTTTACCCAGCCCAATCGGGGTTTCTGACCTAAGCATAGCACCATGTCGGCTTTAGCCAAAGTGTCTAATGACTGGTTAAAAGCCCTGGATAATAAACAGCACATCTAAACACTTTTCCTTGAACTTAGCAAAGCCTTTGACATGGTTGATCACTCCATCCTGCTTGATATTCTGGGTAGTATTGGTCTTACCCCTGCTGCAGTAAAGTGGTTCCACTGCTACCTCACAAATTGAAGACAACAAATTAAAGCACAAGGGGAACTGCCCCACTAAAAGCTTTGCCCTAAGGCATCCCACAAGGTTCTATTTTGGGGCCTACCCTCTTCATACTTTATGTTAACTTCACAGATTCTGGCATACTCACAGGAAATGTTCACCTTTTAGTGGGTGACACAGTCCTCTATTCAACCAACCCCTCTCTAGATCTTGCTTACAAGAAGTTACAGCAGGACTTTATCATCCTCCAACATAACCTGCTGAGTCTGAAGCTCTTGCTCAATGCCAAAAATAAGAAAGCCACGATTATCTACCCTGACTCCTCCCACAATATGGGGATACATGGTAACCCCCAGATTATCACCCTCCTTGGTGAACCTCTGGAAATAGTGGATAAATTTAAATATCTGGGAGTCTGGTTGGATAACAAACTCAGTTTCATTGTACACCCAAGTGAGTTAACAAAAAAGCTAAGACAGCATCTTGGCATATTTTACCGCATAAGACATCTACTCACTCTCTAAGCTAGGAAGTGGCTGGTTCAAACAACCTTTCTACCCTTGTTTGACTACGCTGACTTTCTCTACAGTCACTTCCCCAGTATGGCCTCCATAAGCTTGACACACTCTACCATCACGCTTTGAGATTCATTCTTGACATGCCCCTGCGGACTCACCATTGCCTGTTGTACCAGGCAATTGATTGTCCATCCCTATTTATGAGGAGACAAATAAATGCCCTCATGTGGCTTTTCAGTGCTATTTCTAACAAACTCCCACCCTATATCTGCAACCTGTTCAAATGGTCTAATGGTGCATATGGCCTAAGGAACTCCTCATTTGTCCTCATCTAGCTATCATGGATGAGGACACATCATGGTACAACTGCCATCAGCTCCTTCCTACCATCACTTTGGAACAACATGCAAAAAGCACCTAAATTTTCCCTCCTGCCTAGCCCCTACATATTCAGCCAGCTGCTTTATCGATGCCTGAAGACTGCATGTGATTGCTTCAGGTAATCACTGGCATAAGGACTGAATATCCCCCTAGCTTCTGGACCTCCCTGGCCTTCTTATTACACCTGTCGGCTGGCTTCCTTTTTAGTGTAAATACCCCCAAGCTCCCTCCCTCCCTCCTTCCATCTGGCAACCTCCATCGGGGTCTCTACCATAGCAGGGCTGCCCCCCCACTCCCCTCAAGTGTCTTTGCCTTCCTCTCCTCCCTCTGTCCTCCACTGTCTCCTAACCCATATATGATGAATTGACTGTATATGTACAGTATATAGCCCTCGTTATCTAAGTCTTGCTCCAGTTACCTAATGATCTCATAGTTAACAATAGTCTAAGTGTCTGCTGTGTTATGAAATGATGTTGAATACTGTAAATAAACTTGTCCTCTGTGCCCAGGACCATCTTGCAAATGAGCTTGCTCAACGATGTAACTGCCTGGTTAAATAAAGTTTGATTGATTGAATGATTGGGATAACAGATGGAGCATCACTGGAGTATGCAAATTTCCCTCCTGCATTCTTACTCAAACAGGTTGGCTAGCTATCCTCTGCTCTGCATCCTTCAGAAAGGCCAGTTCTATAGCCAAATAGTAATACCTGAAATTTGACATTCGCAAACCACCTTCTGCATGTTTCCTTTATAGCATGTCTTGTTTAATACAGGCTTTTTCACCTTTCTATAAGAAAGCTTTGGCTTGACCACAGACTGACTGGAAAAATGTTAGGGGTACACATGCTGGTAAAACTTGGAATATATAAAAGTACCTCAGCAATAGACACATTGTAACTGTTTTGACTCTGCCGATCACGGTCACGGGCAATGATTTCCAGCTTTCACAATCCTTTATGAGGGAGAAAAGTGTACAACAGGTTTGTGATGCAAAGACCAGAGCAGGGATAATTTCTTAGGTAAGATAACCCTCAGGTATTTGAACTGTCTGGTTTAACAGTGTGCTTTTCCAGTACAGGTATCCAGTGATGATAGTGACCAAAAATGAGCAACTACAAAAATAGTCACACATTTTCAGCGCTGTCATTTTGAGCCACCTTGCAAGGGTAACAATTCAATAGCAAGAATGGTGACCAGAAAGGGAGGGATAGGGAGGAGAAGGGGAGGGATACAGAAGAGGGTTTAGGTAGGGATGTGTGCCTGCTTCAGCCGAGCCAGCTTTGTGGTGTGGTGATGAGGCTGGCTGACTCCAGTGCAGTAGGCACTGGGTTCAGGATGGAGCAGGGGAAAGAATTTTGCTACTGCTTGCGGCTGCTTTTTTTTTTCTATTCCTGTGCCAGAGTGCTGCCCCTTCCTTAACATGCACCCCCCTGGAGTTGATAATCCAGAATCAGGGGGTTCGGAGCATGGGGGAGGCACAGCCCCCCTGCAACAGCACTGAGTTTTTCCAGAAATGTGGTTGCCGAGAAGTGCATATCGCCGATTTGCTTTTCAGTGACATACACTCTCCATAATAATGATCACTGTTTTGCAACCACTTCTACACCAATTTTAATGTGAAATACAGTGATTTCAATATACTTCACATTACTTCACCTTGTTTGTGAGCTCTAAGGCTAATTTTGCAGTGATTCATGGGACTGCAGGTCACATGGGCTCTAGATTGTTCTGCATAGCCTCAGTTCTGTGTAATGTGTGAGTAGTGGTAGCTGGAGACAGTTTGATCTCAGAACTCTGAGATTCAAACCCTCTTAAAAACATTCAAAAAGGGGGGTCACGTGATGCACATGGAGGAGTAGCTGCAGCTTTTCGGGGCTCTCGCTTCCAATACCTGAACCTGCTGTTAAGACGTATTTTACAGCTTTCTTTGCCTTTATCAAATAGTTCCAGGATTGGAGCCAGTTTCGGTGTAATTTTGGACCCGGCGGTCAGCTTACAATGCAGGCTCCTGATCAGGAATTGAATAGCGGCGGCGCCTTCGTCGCCATCGACCCGTGGATGAAGAAATCACCCGGCAAAATCTACAGCGACTTGGCAACTATTAAAGAGGCTCTGTTTAAATTAGTAGATGAGGTGGCAAAATTCAAGCCAGCACTGACCCAGTTAGCCCGCCGGTGACGGATACTGAAGCTCAATCTCGTCTATTGAGCGATCCATGGAGGAAAGTGGGCCTGCCATTGTTGAGTGTAAAAGGTGTTGGTGAGTTGGAAGATCGCCTCGACGATCTAGAGGAAGAAGTAGATGTAATAATTTGTATTATTGGGTCTCCCGAGAGAGGAGGATCGAATACAGTGCTTTTTACAACGGCTTCTGAGGAAATCTGCTGGCCTTCACCTAATTGGCCGGACTATATTATCGAGAGGGGTCACCGAGCCCTTAGAGCTAAGCCTTCCCCTTCCGATCCACCAAGGCCCATAATTTTCAAGCTGCTGAACTATCTTGATCGTGAGCACATCCTGAGAGAAATTAAAAAGCTAGCAGCTTTTCAATGGGAAGGCAAGAGACTGAGATTGGTCCCAGATTTGACCTGGAAAATGAGGCAAGCTCGAGCAAATTTTCAGCCCATTACCTCTAAGCTCTGGGCGGCGGGGATCCATCATCGCATGCTTTATCCGGCGAAACTGGAGATTACGATTAAGGATGGCACTAAACATTTTGAATGGCTGAAGAGGCCCTGACATCGCTAAAGGCGCTACTGCCCAATTTATTCTCCAAGGGATGAAAAATTAAGAGCCGAGTATACGGGGTTCAGCAACTGAGAGGCATATTAGGAACAGCTCTGTTGTCAGACAAAGTGTTACATCTCTATTTCTTTGGACTTTAGTAATCTTGTTATTGGGACACTAAATTGGGGATATATTCACAAGACCGCACTGTCTTACAAAATGACTATAATACATATTTTTCTTTGATCTTTTCATTTATTCAGTCAGGCCTCACAAGAGATAGAAGAGGCGCAGTTTATGTAGCTGTCCACAAGAGGGAGCTGGCAGCTTATATATTTTATTTAATGTATTACACGATTCATTTGTACACTATTATAGTGTCTTTCCTGTATCTTATCTTACTAAATTTGAATATGACTATGCAGTTATATTGGGAGACGGACTAGAATTTTTGAGCAGTACGATTTTTCGTTTTTTGATGATACAACCTCTGGTTTGAAGAGGAATTAGTTATTAGTTATCAGCATGTTACTTGAAAGGGATGTCAAGGTGGTGTACGACTCTCCCTTTCTTTCTTCTTGATTTCTGACTCTTTATTTAGGCTCTTGTATTCAGGAGTTCTCATTAATCCCTGTATTCAGACACTAACCTCTTCCTCTCAGTTATGAGGAGAGTAACCAATTTACAGGAATTACTTACATTTATATTTTGGCACCTTTAATGCCCTGTGTTCTTCCAGTGTGCTCTCAGGCTTTATTCTACTGGGGACTACACTAAAGGTCATAGACAGTCATTTATTTATCTCTAACTAGCAGCCCAGTGGTTATTCCCAGTCTCTCCTTTCTGGGAAGATCCCATATTTGGCTACATATATTTTAATCCAATTTTATTAATAATAGTCTCAAGATATATTATAGAAGCTAGACCCTGCAGGTTTTCAATATGTTTATATTTGTTCTTTGTATCTCGTCTGGTAAGAAGGGGGGGCCCCACCTCTATGGCGCACCATGAACCAGTGGTTGAGGAGTTGGCTTCGGGCCAGGGGGGTTGGTTTTAGGTTGGGTTTTGGAGGTTGTTCTGTTTTACCGGTTGGGGGGTTATGTTTGGGTTATGGTGTTAGTTTTTTCAGGGTATGGGCAGATAGGGACAAAGCTATCCAAACTCTCTCTACATGGGAATTCATCATCCATCATAAATGGCTACCAAACTGAATATTCTTTCGTGGAATATTAAAGGGGGAAGAGACAATTGTAAAAAGTTTGTAATTTTGAATCACTTGGCCCACTACAATCCGGCAATAGTTTTTTTGCAAGAAACCCATGTTCTCCCTGATCGTTTATTCCATTTAAAAAAAAAATGGGTAGGTCAGGTTTTTGGAGCTGGGTTCTCCTCAAGTAGTCGTGGGGTGGCTATCCTGATAGCACGAGGGGTTCCGTTTACCCACTCAGAAATAATCTCTGATCCGAATGGTAGGTATATCTTCGTTCTGAGTAGACTCAGAGGGTTGCATCTAGTATTGGGTTCAGTATACGGTCCCAATTCGGAGTCACCTTCCATTTTTGTCCAGTTAGCTATGGTTTTATCCTCTTTGAAGGAGGTGCCAATTATACTGGGAGGAGACTGGAACTTAGTCCAGTCTAATAGAATGGACCGCTCTGGATGTAGAGGAACGCAATCCTCTCCGGCTCAAACTGCGTTGGTGGAGTTCACTTTGATTTTAGGATTAGTAGATCCATGGAGGCTATTTAACCCCACCACTCGGGAATATACCTTTTTCTCACCTGTCCACAAAACATACTCAAGGCTTGACTACTTTTTAGTGAGTCAACAATGTCTATCAGGTGTTATCGAAGTAGTATCCTTACCTAGAGTGATCTCTGATCACTCCCCTATTAAAATGTGTTGGTCTTTGCTATCCGCCCCCTTGAGGTCTTACTCTTGGTCATTGAACAATAATGTACTTAAGGACCCCCAGGTTTTTAATTCGATTTAGAGGGTTTCTGACTAACGCAATTAAATCCAACTGGGGCTCTATTACGGCTGTAGACCAAACGTGGGCAGCACTTAAAGCAGTATGGTGAGGGGAGTTAATTCGGTTAGCAACCATCCGTAAAGTTAAGAATAACCTGGGTTTGGCTGACTGTTTAAAAAAAATTAGAGAGCTGGAAGTTATAAAGGAGAACTTGAGAACGGAGGATCAAGAACAAGAGTTAATCACTTTAAGGTCTTGGTATGCCAGCACTCTGAGGGAGAAAGCAGTGAGTTCATCTTCCAGAATTAAAGCCTTATATTTAGGTCAGGGCAGTAAAGCTGGGAAACTGTTGGCCTGGCAATTAAAACAAAAAACAGATGCCAAATGGGTGGCGGCACTAAGGCACCCTGTTTCAAAGGAGTTGATTACAGACCCTGAAGGTATTTTGGAGATTTTTGTCGATTATTACAAAGATTTGTATTCGAGCCAACCACTCCCCCTCCAAGGCATGCATAAAATGCAGGAATTTTTAGCTAATGTCTCCCTTCCTCATTTGTCAGAGGATTCTAGACAGAGGTTAATAGCTCCTATCTCAAATGAGGAAATAGGGAAGGCTATCGACTCACTTAAGGTCGACAAAGCACCGGGCCCAGATGGATTTACACCCTTTTTTTTTTCAAGCTATTTAAACAAAATATTACACCATTATTGAGTCAACTTTTTGCTTTTTGGCTTGAGCAGGGGATTAAAGACAAAACACTTTTTGAAGCTAGAATAATTTTATTGCCCAAACCCGGTAAATCTCCAGAACTGGTAGGGAATTTTAGACCTATATCTTTACTAAACCTTGATATAAAAATTTTTGCTAAGGTCCTGGCCTTCAGATTAAAGCAAGTATGGCTGGAATTGGTAAGTCTGGAGCAAACTGGTTTTGTTGAGGGTCGTTCTTCGGCCGATCACTTTAGAAAATTGTTTTATTTAATTTCTGCGTCTGTGGACCCAGGCATGGAAGCATCCCTGGTTTTACTAGATGCAGAAAAAGCATTCGATCGAGTCGAATGGTCCTTTATGTTTTGCAACTCTAGTTAAATTTGGTATTCCTGAAAGATTTATACACTTGATTAAGATCCTCTACTCATATCCATCTGCTAGAATTCAGTGCAACAATTTAATTTCGGCTGCCTTTCCCTTGTTGAGGGGAACCCGACAAGGGTGCCCTTTATCGCCCTATTTATTTAATTTGTATATTGAACCTCTAATTCGCACTATTAAGAATGACCAACTGACCCAAGGGATCTGTATTGGCGATGCAGAGTATAAATTATCGGCATTTGCTGATGATTTATTATTGCATATTCGGAATACGACAACGTCGCTCCCAAGTTCTAAACTTAATTGCTAATTTTAGCGAATTTTCTGGATATAAGTTAAATGTGACCAAAACAACGGTTTATCCACTCTCCCCCTTCCTTCAAAGGAGTTGGTGCCTATCCCTGGGGCTGCAGTGGCAAACAAAGTCCTTACTATATTTGGGTATACAAATTTCTAAAGATCTGGAGGAGTTAGCCTATTTAAATTTCAGGCCTTTATTAAAATCTATTAAGAAAGATTTGGAGAGATGGTCGAAACTTCCGTTGACTTTTTCAGGGAGAATTAACACGATCAAAATGGTGATTCTGCCGAAGATTTTTTATCTTCTCTCGAATTTGAACATATACCTTCCCAAATCCTTTTTTAGACCTCTCTACAAATATTGCTCTGAGTTCGTTTGGAAAGGCAACCCTCCACGCAGGGCCTACCTTAAACTCTGTCAGCAACGCAAATCAGGAGGTCTTCAGTTGCCCGATTTTTTTGCATATTATTTAGCGGTCCATGCGGCCAGAGCAGCACTGTGGGCATGTGACACTGAAGTTCCTCTTCCTGGATTTGTACTAGATCGTGCCTTCTCCAAAGAATTAAAATTAGATTTGGAGTCCCTTTTGTACATTTCATGGGCAAAACTCCCTAAGAAGACCAGGAATACCCACTAGGTTGGGACATCAGGGCTATGCACCAACTCTATTCGAGATCTAAAATATCTCAATTCTATGATTTATCTCAACCTTTGTTGAGGAATCCAAATTTTTTAATTGGTAATCAACCTATTGTTAGATTCTTTCCAACCCCTTCCTCTAAGATCCGAATTGCGGAGTTTTATTCTGGTAATTCTATGCTTCCGTTATCAACCCTATCTGTAAAATTCGGGGTCAAACCTTAATCCTTGCTATGGTTGGCTCAAATTCAAAGCAGCATTAGGTCCTTTTTGGGCAAAGGTAAACGATCTGACGAGGCTGGAGTCTTATGTAGTAAGTTGTGTGAGCTTAGTTTATCTGGCAAAGCTATTTCCAAAATCTACAAACATATATTAGTAAGACTAGATTCTACTTTATCTTCGACACCCTTGTATTGGAAAATTAATATGTCCTTAGAGTGGTCAGAGACAGTGTGGGAGAAAATATGGGTTGACATTCATTTGTATGTTAAGCAAGACAGATTGAGAGAGATCCAGTTTAAGTTATTACACAATCTTTATTTTTCTCCAGCAAAACTTAATCGTTTGAATGGCCTATGCTCCCCTGTATGCAGGGATTGCAATGACCCCTTAGCAACTACCTTTCATAAAGTCTGGTCCTGTCCTAAAATATCTGGGTTATGGAACTCGGTTAAACGCTGGATAAGCCCATATTGTGACCTATCGGCATTTTTTAACGTAGAGGTCTGCATATTTGGGATGTATGGCCTCATCCCATATAACATTCAAAAGTACCAAATGGCATTGATTGCATTAGTTACCAAGTTATTAATTTTGCGCCATTGGCGTGAGGACTGGGCTCCTTCATTTAGAGAATGGTGGGAGGAATTTTTGAATGCTCTGAATGCAGAAAGATTTGCTTACTCACTTGCTAATGCATCGGCCAAATTCTATAAGTGTTGGGGTGGCTTTACTCAGAGCTTCAAGGATAGATACAACTTTTAAGGGATGGCATCCTTTCTGTCCCCATTTCTATCCTCTTTCCTTCTACTATTATTCTCTTATTATCTCTCTTATAGTCCTCTCCTCCTACGTTCTCTGTTCTTTCTTCCGTCTAGCATCCCAATGGTGCTTGGAAACCTGATGTATCTTGGTTCCTTTCTATTTATTTCTCTCCATATCCCTTCCCTATTTTCTAAGGGTGGAATGTTAGCAAATGGTATTAATTTATATGTTCCAGTACCCTGTATTATGTTAAGGTCAATCAGAAGGATAGCTGTGGAGGGTGGGGGGGGGTGGGGAGGGGTTTCCTTTCTTTTTTACCCTGCTGTTCCAATATTTTGTTTTTAATGTGTTTTTGTTGTATTATGGGTTGAACACCTGTTTGTTATTATTTAATGTGGTGTGTATATGGTTTCTGTAACAACCCTTTTAATAAAACATAGTTATTTGCAAAAAAAAAAAAATTCAAAAAGCATTTTTGAGCCTTTTATTTTCTCAAAATTTAGTACATCGATTGTAGGAAACCCTCCTGTGCTCATATCTTTGAGTGTTTATTGTTTTTGTGTGGATTTTGAATGTTAATTTAGAACATTCATTCTGCCTACTGACAGACACTGTTGAAGTGTACTTGGGGGAGGGGCATATCCGTGGTGGAGGTAGATTAACTGGGAGAAAGGCAGTCTTTCTAACTGTTTTGGTTATATTTTTGTTGTATAACTGTGTTCATGTACATATAGAAATATTTTCAGAAAATATTTTAAATTTTTTTGCTGATTGGTGTGGTGCAGTACATAATTTCAGTTTGTTTAAAAGATTTGGTTATATTACTGAAGTTTTCAATTTGCAGCGCGTTACTTGTACTGTGTGTGCGACTCATGCCATCATGTCAGAGACATTTTATTGTGCCACACAGTAATTGCAGCACTGTGAACCTGTTATCCATCTGTGTTACTTTGTACTGCCTTGTGGTTTCTTGGTAATGGACTGTTACTGCAGTGCACTACCCCTTCCCCCCAACTGGCAAGAGGTATTCTTTTCCAGTTTTGGATTTGTGAGCACTGGTTAAGGTGTTGTTGTGCCTTTGCGTCTGCATCTCTTGAGTGTGCAGTGCAATCTTAATCTCTCTGCACATTTGCATTTATTTAGTGCCCAATCTCCATCTGCAAGTCACAGTTATTTTTTGGCTTCCCATCCACCCAATACTGAAAGTTCATAAATCAGAATTTGTTTAGAATTTTCTTGGTGATCCCCCAAAATGCCTGCAAAGAGACGTGAAAGCAAAGCTGTTTCAGTCCATGACACTGCTGCCAGTGGCAAGATTGGCCATGGGCGTGGAAGTACGCAGAAGTGCATAGCTGAAGTCAGTAAAGGGATTTCTCCATCAGTGTTTTTTACAACACAATCTGCTGCGTCACTGATAGTTGGAGGAGATGATGTTGTCCTCACTGGTGGTGTTAGTGCAGTTGCTGCTGGCATGAGTATTGCTGCCTCAAGTTCCACTTCTGACCAGTTAACCATTTTAGAGGGGCCGCCTAATGAAGGCCTGACTGCCGAAGTGCAGGGGTCATTTGTGTGGCTTGTTTTGCCATCAATAAATTTGCACTAGCAGTGAACATTTTTTCTTGGCATTTATTCGTCTGGGGTGCTGGCTTTCTGGTTTTATTAAGTAGGAATATAATGAGAGCAAGGAAACCACTTTTGTACTTCATTTTATTTCAGCCGTTTTTGGGCATGGTTCTTACCTTTTTTGGGAGGTAAATAAGGTTATGCGAAAGAAATACGGAACACACACTTAACATTCTATACATAACAGTGCACAATGGGGGGAGGGGGACTAACAACAACAAAAATGGACAGTGACCTGAGTCAGATGACCTAAAGGTATGCAAGAAATGCAAGAAGGCAGTAAGGAGGGCTGGGGTATACTGGGATGCATTGGGAGCCATCACATTAAATGAAGTTCAAAAATGGATGTTCTTATCCCTATGTACATATATGTGGTAAGACTTCATCTTAGGTACAGCATGCAGTGATGAGAGCATATCTCTGCAAGGATATACACAGGATGGAGGCTGTAAAAAGGAGGGCAACTAAAATGTTGAAGGGTGTGCAACAGATCAATGCTAGATGAAGAGACACTAAAGGACATTGCATATAAATGCAAGGGAAGGTGGGGGGCATGATAGAAACTATCAAGTACCAAAAGGGACTTAATAATGTACAAGAGGGTAGCATCATCCAGAAAAAGAGATGTGCATGAAGAAGGGCCCAAAATTTGAAGACAGAGGGGGAACGGATTAGTGGCAACATCAGAAACTATTTTTTTCACACAGAGGGAGATGGGTGCAAGGACAAAGTAAAACTAATGATCAACGTTCTGATGGGACAGCAACAGTTGAAGCATCCCCATAATAGTAGCTGGTGCCCCTCAATTTGCTCCAACTGCTGCTCAACGTTGTCAAGACGGTGGTTAACAGCCTCCAAATCACTCCATACCAGGTCCAAATTGGCCTGTGTGGCAGGTAGTTGGACAGGGTTGCCACCATCACCTACTGCAGGTTGTGGTGGTGGAGCAGCTGGTTGATCTATGGCCCTCCCTCACTTCACACCACCATGTGCAGGTGGATGCCGTGCTTCCCCCTCTTCCCCAGCAGGGCCAGCAGGTGCATTACTGCCCTGTTCTGCAACCTTGGCCTGCCACTGTACACAGTGGTGGTTGTACAGGTGGGTGGCTGACCACCTGTGCCAAGGTGAGTTCCTTTGGGGCCATGGCACACCTCCACACCACACAGATTACATTTCACTACACTGTTGTCCCCAGGTAGTGTAGTAGTAAAGAACTCCCACACTAATGAGGTGTGGGGAGGACCAGGCACAGGCAGGGGGGCCCTAGGGGTTGTTGGAGCCAGGGGCTGCTGCTGCACAATTGGGGCCAGGGGTGACCTAGACTGTGTAAGTCATGTGATGTGTGTGGGCTGCCTGTAAATTCTCACTCTGCCTTTAAAGCGAATTAAGGTTGAGTGAGCAACACAAAGTCGTTATTAGCATTATTACAAAACGAAGTGGCAAAGTGACGTGTTTTTTAATGGGCACTTTGCGTAGCTTGAAAATAATGTGAAGTGGGCTACTTTGCGTCTACTTCATGAGTGGAATTTAACTTCACTGCATCTCTACCCAAGTCAGACACTTCCCTCCCTGCCCCCTTTCAAAGTACAAATTTGTCTGTGTTAAAATCAAGTTTCTCTGTATTTTCCAGAACATTAGCTAGTTAAGTTAGCCTTTCAGCCTTCTGAGCTTTAGCAGGTCCATTGCTCCTGGGTCCCCATATACATTCCCTGTATGCTCCTTCATCACCCCAGTGAGATCTTCTACTACCCCTTCTCATGCTTTCACTTGTGAGCTACAAAGGATATTACCACCCCTCTCAGAAATGCGTTCATCACATCCCGTCTGATTGCTTCTGATGTTTTTCCACTTTTGTTGTGTGAAAACAAGTCTCCCATGGTCTTCAGCCCCTGCTGTTTTTTTTTTTAAGTTGTTTAACCAGGATTAGCACACTAAGCTGAAAGCTTTTTTACAGGCGTGACCTGGGAGCACAGGGAAGTTCAGTGACTTGCTTAGGGTCACACAGTATGTAAGTGGAAGCTGAGGGATTCAAACCCAGGTCTGGTCTGCTGGATGTCACCAGATTTGCAGCTCAGAGCCTTAAACCACTGCGCTATATTGCCTCCTAGATCTCTCGATCAACCGGCAAACTGGGGTGAAAATGCCAATGACAGCATTTCAGTGTAGGCCCCCCCCAAAGAAAAATTAATAGGGGGTGTAGCCTGAAATAAATTTAGAGTTATACTCTGCTATTCCTATAGCTGGTAAGAATGTCGGGGAGATTAACATTAGATCTATTCTTGTGTAAAGGACGTATGCATGGGAAAAGATAGAAAGCCCCACCTCTTTTAAGTGAAAACACCACCATATCTTCATGGTATACCCCTCCCAAAGTGACATTTCAACAGCATCCGACACTACAGCGACTACAACACCAGGTCACTGTAGTGTTGGCGCTGGGCCCTGGCACTGTATCCAGGGGGGTCTTGCACCCCTTCCCTAATCAGCTCCAACTTGGAATTGATTATATTTAGTGGGGGGGTGAGGGGCATAGCCCACCACATGGGGGATTTGGGGGAGAAGACCCCCCAAAAAAATATGTTGGTAGGGTAAAAACCATATGCAAATGCTGTCGACATGATGGTTTCAATGTATTGTCATTCGACAAAATCTTTGTCGATGTCCGATTGTAGATCCATACTCATCATGCACACTCCTCCTCCATTTTTCTAGATTGTTACCTAGCTGTGGGGAAGGGGGCTGACCTGTCCTTGTGTTGGTCTGATAAAGAGATGAAGTCTCCCCCACTACCAAAGGAGCGGAGAACTTAGGCAGTGTGACTGCCAGCTGAAAGAAGAAATCTGGGCAAACGTAGTTTGGCCTGTGGTGACCAGACTTCGGAGGGTGGGTTCATCTCTTCTTCCCAAGGAGAGGCAGGCACAACAGTTCCAGATGAAATAAACAGCTTTATTACTACCGCCATTAGTTACTCTGGAAAATAACTGGTTACTTACATAATTGCAACATAAAAGACAATTACAATGATTGTCATGCAGTATGCAATTATATACTATATAAAGAAGGCAGCTATTTACAGTACGAATAGGATAAATTATACAGGTGCACTCGAGCCAGTATACAGGTGCGATTGCACCTGTATATTAGGGTTCAACAGCCAGTTCTTTGTTAAACCCAAATTTTTGAACTTTAATAACTTCACAACCATTTGATTTGCATGTGTTGCATGTTCCACCTGGAATCAAAGATCTCTTAATGTGGCATGTTTTGTTCTGGTCAAATGTGTGAGTGCAGAGATACAGAGTGTCAAAAAATGTGAAAATCACCATTTTTGTGTAAATTCTTTGTCACCGCATTTCTCAGAAACTGTGGAGTTGTCGTCTGACATTTGTAGGGTATACTGGTCTTGGGTCACAGTTGTGCTTTTTGAAGGTCTGGTGAAAAAATATTAATCAATTCAAAAGTTATTAAATTTGAGTTTTCCACTGTTTTCTATTGGAAAACTTAGATGTCCCACTCGAAAAAATATTCATTTTTGCAAATGCAGAATTTTTTGCAGCAAAATGCAGAATCTTTTTTGTGCTGCCACCATTTTGTGTTCAGTTAGTGAGGCAAAGAAACTTAAAATTCTAAAAAAAATACTGGGGATTGGTAAACACCAACACTTGTATTTACCTAGTTGTGGCTAGAAGCATCAGATTCCTGTGTTAGTTTTTCAGAAACGAGTCCAGAAATGTGTTTAATTTATCTGTGGAACTCTTTTACCATAAATCGCAGAAATCTTCTTCCATGAAAAATATATTTTTCGCAAATTGCAGCAAAGGATTCTGTTTTGCATTGAAACAGGATTCTTTTTCCACAATTTGTGAAAAAGTTTTTTTTATATATAGACATTTCTTTGTCACTTCATAGAAAACAAATGGTTTAGAATTTTGGGCTGAAATTTTCAGGGATCAAAGGGCTTGCATCACAGATGTGCCTTTTGCAGGTTTGGTGAAAATATTTTACTTTGCTCAGACATTCTGTGGCTTTATATTTTGCTTAATTTCCCAGAAGATTACATTGTAATGGGAGGTGTATACAGTTGTTTCTTTGCCACTGCACTATGAAGAAACATTTTTTAATTTTGGGCTGAAATTTTCAGGGTACAAAGGGCATGTCTCACTGATGTGCCTTTTGCTAGTGTGATGAAAATATATTACTTTGCTATGCAGTTCTGTGGCTTTACATTTTGTTTAATGTTCCATAGGATTACGTTGTAATGGGATGTGTACACAGTCATTTCTTTGTCACTGCACTGTGAAGAAACAGTTTGCAATTTTGGGCTGAAATTTGCAGGGTACTGAGGGCTTTACACACAGATGTCCCTTTTGCTGGTGTTGTGAAAATATATTAGTTTTCTCTGGAGTTCTGAACCTTTACATTTTGCTTAATTTTCCATAGGATAATTAGGGTTAGGGTTAGGCTATATATCTGTTGGAGTTATTGGAAGGCACATATCTGATATTGTTCAAGGTGCTGAGGAATATCTTCTGTTGTGTGTGTCCAAATTAAATATGACTTGTTCTGGAGTTATGTTAGGGTTCGGTTATGTGTCTGTTGGAGTTAGTTGTGAACACATATGAGATATTGCCCTGGGTGCTGAGATACACTTTCTGTCATGTGTGCTCCCCATTAAATATTACTTGTTCTGGAGTTAGGTCAGAGTTAGGTGACATGTCAGTTGGAGTTAATGGGAGGCATATATCTGATTTTGCTCAGGGTGTTGAAGTATACTTTCTGTTGTGTGTGTCTTCCATTAAAGATCGAATGCAGTGTTTTTAAATTGCTTTTACCATATTTTATTTGCTCACCATGAGAACAACCACTCTGTATATAGTGCAAGTCATGTGCAGGAACAGTAATTTCTCATGTTCATATGCTGTTTTACTGCTTGTCTTTTTTGAAGGTTTCACAGAAAATCCCTGATACATTTTCAGACCAACAGACAGAATCTTGGGTGAGTGCTGATTCCATTCAATCAACAATGACATCATTTTTCTCAAGATCCTGGCAGCTCAGTACATCATGTTATGACATTCAAAAATCAATCTTTGCTTCCAGTTTTTTGGTGGTGGCCTGAATTAATCAAATTATTCCAGTAAAACACCAGGGCCCAGATATTCAAAAGGGTTGCGCTATGCGCAAGTCCAAAAATGCACCATTCTGTGATATTCAGTGGGGGGCAGTTACACCCCCCAAATCACGCTGAACAGTGCAATGATAATGAATGTATGCACAACTGAAGGGGGAGGAACCATGCATAAATGGCGCAGTGCGATATTCAACAACATGCACTATGCACAATAGGGGAGCAAGTGGAAGTTGCACCATAGTGGAAATGAGCCAAAATAAAAAGAAACAAGGGAGAGGTGCAAGAACGCTACAGGGAAGCCTAAAGTTACTGAACTATAGCCAGCCACACAGGCAGCACACACACACAAGGCAGGACAGTGAAAGGGCACCTGGAACCCACAGGCTCAGGGGAAGGTGTGGGGAGCCACAGTGCAGAAGCGGGAAGTGCCACACAGCAGTGAGGCCAGCACAGTCAGGTGTTCCCAGTGCTGGGGAAGTAGCAGCCAGGACAGCGGGGAGAACACAGAAACAGCTGCCGGGGGGTGAACACAAGCCAGGGACATGGCCAGTGCCACCATCCAGATGGAGGCAGTAATGAGGGGGGTGAGAAGGCAGGCAGCAGGGGTGCACGGCCGTGGAAGGGGCCCGTCAGCAGTATGCCCCCAACAGGCAGTACCGAGGCCGCACCAGCTTCAAGCTGTATAGTGATACGGAGATTGTGAGCCGGTACTGCCTGAATCAGGCAATTCTGAGGCAGCTCTGTGAGCTGTGCAGTGATGTGATGCAGGCACCCACACGACGGAGCCATGCTTTGTCAGTGGAGACTAAAGTGACAGCTTGCATGTGCTTGATCACAACAGGTACCTTCCAGAGACCAACAGGGTACACCACAGCCATAACCCAGTTGGTCACGTCATTGCACCTCACCCAATTCCTCAGTGCACTGCTGCCACATGCTGCGGAGTAGATCCATTTCCTCAGCACACTGGTGGAGTGCACAGCAAACATACATGAGTTCCACAGGGTAGCACATATGCCTGGCATGCTAGGGGCAATAGAATGCACCCATGTGGTCATCCATACACCACCTGGCCCCAAGGGGTCTGCATACATGAATTGCAAGGGCTATGCTAGCATCAACTGCCAGGTGGTGTGCGATGCCAGGGGGTGCATAATCAATGTCTGTGCCATGCACCCGGGGGGAGCACATGATGCCTTCATCTGGCACCAGTCAGCACTGTGCCACAGATTCAAGAGTGGGGACATCCCCACTGGCCACCTAGTGGGTGAGTATGCAAACCACATGGACAAACATAGGGCTTGGGAGGGGCATGGTCAGAGGTGACATGGGTAGTGGCCTACATGGCCCGGGGCAGGGCGATGCTGATCACCAAACCAACCTCCACCCTCTACACACAGGTGACAGTGGATACCCACTCCATCCCTGGCTGCTCACGCCATACTGGTGGCCCGCGACCCCATCGCACAACGCTACAGTGAGGCACACGCCACCACATGTAATATCATTGAGCAGGTGTTCGGGATGCTGAAGGCACATTTCCATTGCCTGGACACTTCCGGTGGTGCCCTACAGTACAGCCCCTCAAAGGTCTGTGGGCTATTCCTGGCCTGTTGCATCCTGCACAACATGGCCAATGAATCTGGGATAGCCGTACAGGTCGAAGAGGGGGACAGTGATGGGGACAATGAGGATGCTGGTGACAATGGTGATGGGCAGCCCCCCTTGGGCGATGGGATCCCTGACTGCTCTGGCTGGCACAGCTGCACTGGGACACCATCATGGAGGAGCACTTCAGCCAACCCAGGTAAGTCATGGGGCCATGTGCAACCACCAATGGCAAACACACAACCCACAAACACACATGGACACACACCAGGGGTGCATTCTGTCAAGAGAAGTGGTCGGGCATGGAACCACACACACTAGCAAGGATGGGTGAGGTCTAACATGGCACGCGGACAGACATGCACACACACACACACAACTCACCAGACATGCACAAAGGGTAGGAGGCACACTGACCCAGAATGCCACCCCTAGCCACATACATGTCCACAGACCACCACGCCCACTGCCTGTCATTGTGCATGTGTCAGATGCTGGGCACCATTGCAAATTGGCGTACAGCACAATGCAGGCATTATCATGCACACGCAACTGCAGACAGCAGCTGGGAGGGTGTGCAGATGGACTGTGTGTCTGCGTGCAGGGCCAGGTACCCACTCATGCATTGCCCGCTGAATGACACAATGCACACAGGGCAGCATCAGACAGTAGCCATGTTGGGAAACAGGTCAGTCATGCGCCACAGTGCCCCGGCCACCACGGATGTGTGGGCAGCCCTGCCCAGACCTTCCAGCACTGACAGACTGCCCACTGGCCTCATGGGGTGGCACCGATGGTCCCCAAGGGGTTCCACTGCATGAATGTGACCACACTCGCGCAGGGGTCTGCAGCACACCGAACATGCCTGCACCAGGTGTGCTCAAGATGCCCACAGCTGAACCTGGTGTCGACAAGGATGGTGTCGCACAATGCCGGGAATGGGATGTGGACATTGCACTGTGCAGTGTCTGCACCACATGGACAAATAACTGTGTGCCCCCTGTGGCCATGGCAGCTGTGCTTGTATGTGTCAGCCTGTCAATGGCAGCGGTCACATCCTCCCACATCCGATCCATCCTTGCCGGGAGCAGAGCAGTTTCTCTGCTGCGACGCTCCTCTGTCCACTCCAGAGCCACACTCAGTGCATCCACTGCCATCACAAGCCGCATCTGCTGATTGACTGATGCTTGCAGTATGCGGGGTGTTCATCCAAGAGGTCATCTGCCTGATCGGTATGCTGTCCCTCATGGTGTGCATGGCCCTGATGCTCAGCACCCCTTGAGGGTGGGCGCTGCACACCAGGACCAGGCCTGGGCATGTCCAAAGGTGGTGCACTGATGCCACCCCCGACACTGTACCCCCAAGTCCATTGGCCGACTGCTGATGCTGCCCCTCTGGCTGCCACTCCCCAGGGCTCACTGGTGCCACCACAGTGGCCGCAACAGTCCCACTGTCCTGTACTCACACCAGTGCTGCCTCACCGGTGCTGACAGGCACAGGCTGGAACTGTGATGACATGCAGGCCTCCATGGTGGCACCACCCACAGCCATGGCCGTGATGTTACCTGCTGTGTGGCCATCCTGTGGCACACATGTGTCACTGCCCATGACATTAGTGACATCATCATCGGTGATGGACCTGGCACCAGCCTGAGTCCCAGCATGCCGGCATCCGTGGATGCTGGCATGCTGGGACACCGGCAGGGCCTCCTCTGCACCTGCTCCAACAACATCAGTCTGGACATCCAGGCCGGACCACTGTCACACTGAGCCACGTATTCCTGTGGAGGTGGATGGGCCCTCCTCCATCTCCATCTGACTGGCCTCAGTGGAGAGACCCACCACCGCTGACCCATGCAGACACTGAGGAGCTGTAAGGGAAAACAAAGTCGCATTACTGCATGTAACCTACCCTATCCCCCCCAATAGACAGACCATGACCTACGATGCAGTGACGTGCTATCACCCGTCTGGAATCCACCACCCGGAACACCCTCAATGGTGTAATGCTGCATGCTGCCAGCAACCCTCTCCTCCTGTGGGGTCAGGCGTAGCACCTCCGGCTGTCCCCCACCTGTCACAGATCATGCTGCTCTGATGGCAGCCACCTTCTCCTTAATCCTCCTCCTGTCTGTGCCCATCTTCTTCTTGCACTCCTGCACGGAGCGCTGGTAGCTGCCATGCAGGTTTACAGCATGCACCACCTCCTCCCATGCAGCAGCACAAGCCTGTGGTGTTCCCTGGTGTCCACTGAGAAGCGGCTCCTGGTCTAGATAGGCCTCGAACAGGGCATCCATCTCGGCCTTTGTGAAATTTGGCCTCCTCCTCCTCCCACAACTCTGTTCCTCTTCCTCCACAACTCACTCGGTCATGATTCAGCCTGTGAGAATGACAGGTGTTACCTGTGACTGTGCAGTCCCATGCATGTCCCAAAATCCACAGTCTACATTCCCAAACAGCATGTAACTCACCAATAGACTGTAGTAACCAACTATGGCCAGTGCAGCCCAATGTCGCACTTTTATAGGGCAACCCATGGAAATGAGGTGAGGCGCATCTTTAAGTGAATGCAAATGCAGTGACTGCGCCATTGAATGGTTGATTAGCTGATTTGCATATGACGGCTGAATATCGTGCTTTTGCACTATGCGCAATTGTGTTGAACGTGCTGAGCCAAGGGCGCAGTTCTGTGACATGCGCAGTACACACTTAACTGTGCATGCCCGGGTTGATGACGCAGGTGCCTGCAGCTCTGCTGACATGCTGTGTGTGGGAGGCAATGCAGGGCAAGGCCACCATTGTGTCAGTGGCGCTACAGCTCTGTTCACCTATATGGCACTGTGGCACTGGGGCATCATAGGCGCACTGGGGTTACAGCGTGGTAGGCCACTACAGGAGGTGGCACACAGGCACCAATCACTCTAGATGCATTGGGTTCCTATCGCGCTGTGGCTGTCCATGTGTCAGAGACCCTTGACCCTGTGCCCGACCTTTGCCCCCTAGGCGCCATGCGTCAGGCATGAGTGCACCACTATCGCGCTGTTTGGTGACAGCGCGATAGGGAATGGCAGCACTGTACCGCGCAGCATCTGCAGGTGGTGGAACCGCGCTGCAGAGCACCATTTTGACTCTACCGAGCAATAGAAATGGCATGGAGGAGAGCTGCCCAGTGGAGCCAGGTAGAAATGGCAAACTTGGTTGCCATTGTGGAGCCACTTGTTGGCCCACTGTTTGGTGAAGCACCCCTGGACAGGTCCAGGACTCAGGTGTGGCAGGAGGTGGCCGACGCCCTGGAGGAGGCCAGAGGAATGGGAAGGACAGCAGAGCAGTGCCGCCACAGATATGGAGACCTGAGGTGGAGGGACCCAGATCTGCTTGCTCACCTGCTGGCACATGCCAGGAGGGGCATGGTGCCATGGCCAGGTAGGTGCAACATCCATACACTTGTATCTTCCATATGGGTATCATGGTTGCATGTGTCTGGAACATGGGGGGGACCATCCGGTGTTGGCTGTGGTAGTGTTATCAGGGTGTGGGTGGGTGGGTCTGGCTGTGTGGGATTGCACACACATGGGGGCAGGGGGACTTTGCTACAGGATTGTACTGATGTTCCTCTCTACATATTTGCACCTTAGGCCCAGACGAGCGATGGCTGGTGAGGGACAGGAGGTGCCAGCAGGAGGACCGTCAGTCCAGGAGGGGCGAAGGTCCACAGAGGCAGAGGGACCAGCCTGATGATGGTGAGTGCCTTACATCTATGATTACTATTGCATATTGTGTAACAGGGCGGGCAGCGGGGCATGGCCACCATCCATTGACACCACTGCCATGCACGCAACTTGTTACAGTCAGCACTGTCCAGTGGCACTCCATGTCTGGAAGTGCGTCAATGGTGGTCCATGCGTGCACTGGGTACCTGGCTGTGCCACTGCCTTCGCACCACATAGCCATGTCACTGAAAAGCCACGGCGGTGCTGTGCAGGACTTGGCCGGTGGGCGTGTGCAGTGGTCCACTTGGCTGTGTGCACCTGAGTGGGCAGGTCTTGTGGACGCGATCACTGTGGGTGGTCACACACCATCACAGAGGCATGTCCCATGGCCATATGCCATGCACAGTGGGTGGGCTGCATGGGGCTGTGCATTCACACCTATTGACTCTGCTCCCTTGTCCTAGGTGGACAGCAGTTGCAAGCCATCAGAAGAATGCTGCAGGAGATACTGCAGGTGGCCAGGACCTCTGTTGAAATTTTAGAGAGGATTGACCATGTGGGAGTCAGATGGGCGGCATGGTGGGAGGAGCAGCTGGAGCGGGGAGTGGGGTTCCCAATGAGCATCCTACTGCCCCTAATTTTCCCTACCCCTGGACCCACCCTCCTTTCCTCTACCATTTGTTCACCCCTGCCCCTTACCCACCCCCACCTTGTTTGTGGCCTTCCCCCCAACCTTTTATATATATCTGTAAATAGTTTTGTGTGTTTTGTACAAAACATTTGCTTTGATATACCTAATGTGGTGGTCTCTGTTTTGCAGTGCGCTGTAGGTGCTCAGCTGCAGTGGTGTGCATGGCATCAGGGGTGGTACAGTCATGTGCATGTGTGTGTGTGTCCGTGGGGAGGTGACTATGGTGTGAGAGTAGCTATCAGTCACTGTCTGTGGTGTGTGTGTTATTCCCTGTGCACTAGATGACTGTGTGCAGTGGTCCATGGTGCATGCTCTGTGTCCATGGTGCACCTGTCAGCCCATCCATGGCCTGTGCAGCTGACACCCTTGCATGTCTGTGACCTGCACGGTCCACTGGCATGTCAGTGGTGGCTGTCCATTCAGGACAGCCACTGTACCCATCACAATGCTGGGTTGCCTCCTGTCACTGGTGTGGTGCATGTCTGCCTCGGGTGACACTGTGGCATCTGCTGTTGTTGTCCCACCTTCATGCTGTGGCTTGTGTGTGTTGCAGGGGATGTGCACCACTGTCTGTCACTTGTGCTCCGGGCTAATGCTAGTGGCGTACAGCTCCACAGTGCCTGCGCAGGGTGGCTGGCACTCCTGTGCCATGGAGGAGTGCTGGCTGTGTGTACATGGTTTCCATGGCCACACGCTGGGGGCTTGGTTGCCCCACTACTGTGTCCCTGTGTTGGTGTGCCCTTGGGTATGGGTGGGTGTTTGTCCATGCACTGTGTTGCTTCCGGTGAGGTGCATGCTTCCATGCACCACTGTGAGTGTCTGCACTGCCTGTTGTGGCCAGTGCTGGGTCCGGGTGTGTCCTTGGGAGGGTGTGCAGGGTGCTGTACCACTGGTGGTGGGGTCCGGGGCTTGCCCTGTCACGTGTGGGGTACCTTGTGTGCTGATGTATGGTCGGTCTCTCAGCAGTACCTCGAGGGGGATGTGCATGGTGGCACTGTGTATGCAGTCGTTGCATCGCTTTGTGCTGCCACCAGCCGATGAGTGCTTGTAGTGGGGCTATCTTGCATGGTTCTGTGGTGCACAGAGTTGCATTGTCACAGTGGGGGTGATGGCATGCATGGAGTATCCTGCACTGGTGGACGCTGCTCCTGGGCAGGGTGTCTGGGGGTCACAGTGCAGGGTGTGCTCTGCATTGGTGGGATGGTGTGGCACGGAGTGGTTAGCCCTCCTTGTGTGCCGTTCACAGCTTGCCAGGGGGTGTGATTGGGCACCATGGCCTGGCTTTGGGTTGGTTGCTGGTCTCCATGGACCAGTGGTTATTACAGCCCTCCCCCAGTTGTGCAGTGCATGGGGTGTGGGGGGACGATGTCTGTTCTGCTGTGTGTTCCTCTACCCATCTGTGGCATGGGTGATGGGCCCCTGCATCCCTGGTTGTGCTGTTGCATTGCTGCCCTGCTGCTGGGGGGCATCACTGGTTGCGCTATGGCACATCTGGACTGCTCAGGTGAACATCCTTTGTTGTGCTATGGCACATCAGATCTGCTCAGCTTCACCTCCCTAGTTGCGCTATGGCACAGGTGGTGCGATATTCAGTCGTCAGCTGTAGATGCATCTTGGCCCACACAGTTTTTGAATATCGCACCTCTTGTGCATGGGCACAATGGACTTGCACTTGCTCCTGCTGTTGCGCACTTTTTGGGCACAGTTTGAATATCTGGGCCCATGAGTAAATATCTGATCATTTCCCTAAGCTGATCAGCACTTGGTGCGCAGTATCACCCCCTCCCCCCCCCAAAAAAACATTAACAACATGACAGGCTCTTAATGAATATTTGTGTTTCCTTTGTTCTCTTCCTGTCCTGAATAAAGCCCAAACAGCTTCCTGCTTGTTTTAAAGTATTGACCCCTAAAATACTGATTAATCTGTGACAGTAACGAAATATTTATCTGTAGTGCTGTTTCAAAAAAAAAAAAAACCATAGGTGAAGATCCTCAGACAATTGAAAGTAAACATGTTGCCATTTTGCAATCTGTTGTGTGTGTGTGTGTGTGTGTGTGTGTGTGTGTGTGTGTATTTATACCTATATGGGTGTGTGTGTTTGAGTGTACTGAGCTGTCAGGACCTTGAGGAAAATGATGTCACTGTTGCCTGAATAGAATGAGTACTCATCCAAGATTCCGCCAGCTGGTTTAAAAATGTCTGAGAGATTTTCGGTGACACTTTCAAATAGGAGAACATTAAAATAGCATCTGTACATGACAAATGACAATTTCTTCATCTCATTTGTAATAAATAAGGCCTGGTTGCCCTTATGTTAGGGAAAAGAAGTAAAGCTATTAATATGTGTGTAATATATCTGCAGTTGCTCTTTAAATATTACTTGTTCCAGCATTAGGGTTAGAGATGTAGCTGTTTGGGTTGGTGTTACAAAGACATTTGTGACATATGGTATGAATGCTACTAAGGACTTATGCAGGGACAGCAGTGCAGGGCATGGAAGGCTCTGCACTCCCACACACAAATATGCAGAGGATTATGTTGTGATGGGAGTGCCCTGTGAACCCACAGGGAAACAAGGATAAAATGATAATCTCTTATAAACATTATGGAGGATTGGGAGCACAGGGTCCTCTGGGCCCTGTACTTCCACAAGTAAATAAGTCTTTGTTTATATTTTCTCAAAAAGTAGAACAATTCTTTGCAAAATGCACCATTAACGTTCCCTATAATTATACTTTCTCAAGAAGTATGGAAATTCTGTACAAAAAAACATTGTTAATGGATCATTAGGGTTCCCGCGTTAAAAGTAGGGAAATGTCATCTTAGGTTTCTCAACCATAAGACTCCACCCCCACTCTCAATTTCCAACCCTAAGACCCCACCCCCACCCTGCATGCAAGAACAGATGAGAGGGGTGTGCCTTAGTGTTGTGAACCCAAATGCTCACTCAGTCTCCTATTTTGTATCCATCTTAGCTTATGTACTCTTGGAATGTGGTGAGCCTTAGTGTTCACAACCCAAAGCCACACACCTCACTTCTGTTCCTGCATGCAGGGTGGGGGTGGGATGTTAGGCTTGGAAACTGAAGGTGAGGTCTTAGGTTTGGGAACCCTAAGATGTCATTTACCTACTTTTGACGCTGGAACCCTAATGGTCAGCTAACAATGTTTTTTTGCAAAGAACATAAGGAGAGATAGATAGATAGATAGATAGATAGATAGATAGATAGATAGATAGATAGACAGACAGACAGACAGACAGACAGACAGACAGGCAGACAGACAGTCAGACAGATACTGTAGATAAATGTGAAGACAGTTACATATATGAGTTATAGACAGTTATATATATGATGTACTACACTAAAAGGGTCACCTAGTGCTCCATGTCTTTGGACGCTGAAGTTAACAGCCCAAATAATACACAATAACTAGACACTTTAACCAAGGGTAATTAGCAAGGTAATAGTCTGTGGTACAGCAATCTATGTGGGGAAACAGTCATTTTGATGAGCAGGTAGTGATGGCTAGCTAGCTTGGATAATGGGCAGTACAGCACCTGGTTGATCAATCGGTCTTGTTGGCTGGCAGAAGAAGTCAAAACAAGGGTAGTTGCATACAGCTGAAGTTGCAAGATGAAGAGGTGAAGAAGATGAAAAGATGAAGGCTGGTCCTGAATTTGAAGAGTCAAGTGATGGTGACGATGGAAGCTGGTCCTGGAGATGTTCTTCCACTGCGTTGGATGATCCTTGGGAGGGTTGCTGATGGGTTGCTGCCCAGCCAAGGAAGAGAACTATGTCTACCTAAAGCAAGCAAAATAAAAAATGTGGCAACTCTTTAACCACTGTACTATGGAGGGAACCTCACTACCTTGAGTCCGGATGGCTCCTAGGCTAACTCCACTGGGGGACTATCACTGCTCTGGTTGCTGTAGTCTTTGACCTGTTCAGAGGTACTGTAGTTGGTGGGCTGAGCAGCCAGCAGATGGATGTTGGCCACCAAAATGGAGGATAGCCAAAAGGAACTGAGGGTGCAGTCTTTTGGTGCACTGTCTTTAGTTGGGGTGTCAACCGAGCCGGGCTCTGCACAATGGTTCATGTTGTGGACAAAAAGGTGTTGGTGGCCAGTCAATTCCCTGAAACAACAGTCTAAATAAAGAGAATGGATGGCTATAACAAACTGCGGTTTGTCAAAGGGCAAACAGTTCAGGTGGTGGGACCACCATGGCTGAACAGCGAATCTGCTCCCCAGGCTAAACAAGCCTGTACATGGGGAGGGGCTGGTGCAGGTGACCACAGTTTGTCACAGGGCAGACAGTATAGGCCCTGATGAGGAGTAATGCAGGTGCTAAAACAGTTGAGGTGCAGGGTGAACAGTTCAAGCCCCGACGCAGCACAGTCCAGGCACAGATGCAAAAAAGGTCAGCGTTCGGGGTATATGGCATCCAATGGTGTAACCCAGGAATAAAAAGTCTAAGCAGACAGTCACAGTGTTAATACAGGGTGTTGTGCCCACCTAAGCCTGGGTTCTGGTGACAGGCAGTATAGAATGCAGTCCTGGTTGTGTCTCCAGTCCACAGGCACACCAGCTGCTGGCAAGTAATTCAGGGGAATAGGGTGATAGAATAGGGTGACCAATGGGAAGTGGTTGGGATTCCTGGGGAAAGTCCTAGGGCCACTGGGATGACTTCTCCAAAAATGGAGTACTGGCCCTATAAATCCCTGTTGGACCTCTCTCTCTCTATCTCTACAGGACTATAGGAGGAGGTGCTACCTGGGTCTAAAACCACCCCACCTGAATATACATGAAGGGGGTGGCAGCCTGGCTACACAGTGGATCCAGGTTTAGCTCTGCCCCTCCAATCCATAAACCTAAGGCCTTTTGTTCTCGGGCCCACCTCTTAAGAATATTAATGGTGGGGCTGTAGCCTTACGAGTTGATAGAAAAGGGACTCGGGACCAACTGTACATCAGGGAATAAAATAAAATCACTTGTTTATTTTCATGATGTGAACTGTTTGTGATAACTAGCGCACTGTCCAGGGATTGTAAAGTGACTGGCAGCAGAGTGGGTGGGGGGTGAGATGGCAGCCAAAGGATGGGTGATTGTTTTACATGGGGTATATTTACTGAGATGAAAGAGGGCAACATTAGAGATGCATACAGCAGTCACACGCTATCAGTAACTACATGCTGAATCGGGAGTCTGTGACATGTTCATTTCAAAGCTTGACATGCGTTGACTCCCGATTAAAAAAATTAAGGCTGCAAAGCAGATCGTCATTTAAAAAAAAATGAAAGTAGCATACAAATGAGAATTTTAACAAATTGTTACATAAAAAAGACAAACAGAGGCCATTGTTTGATATTTATGATTAATTTAATCACTAAAAGTGTTAAGAAATTGTTTCCTATCTCTTTTAAGACTCATTTATTTAATCAATTTTCTTGCTCTGGTCACCAATACAGTATATCCAAAGTTTTGAATCAAACTTGTAGATTCTTTCTCCAGGATTAGTGGTCCTGTGATGAAAACATAGAGGGCTGGATTTTTAAAACATGCCACTGGGCTTGCATCTTGCCCTGCACCATAACACTTAGGTTTTGGCAGTGCGCCAAACCACCTCACAGCAACTGTGCCCGATTTTACAGTGTCCTGTGCAGATGCAACTGTTTCTTCAGTTTTCAACAACTTGCGCCAAATATCTGGCACATGCTCTGTAAAACAATCCCTCAGGATTGCCGCAAGTTAGACCACAAAAAGTTGGTCTAACTTGTGTCAATTGCCACATGGGATAGAAAATCACAATCACCGGCCAAGGGAATGCTGCAGGCCCCGTGCACCATATGCTTGGCGCACTTGGAGCTGCAGCATTCTCGAAGTTTGGAAAATCCAGCTCACTATGTTTTTTAATACATTGTAGATTAACTGCCTGGCTCATGACATTATGTAGCAGTTCATTTAAATAAGATGGAGTTACGCTCACCCGTCTCTAACAAGGAACAGCTGGGGGTTCATAGGAGTCAGTCCAGGTTTCCATGGTGAACCTGGAGCTTGCTATTAGTACTCAGTGAGGACAAGTCAGTGGGCTTATGATGTCATGACACGAATGATATCATCACAATGCATCCTGCACACCAATGCCCAAACTATGCAAGTTGCATAAAGGGAGGTATTTGAAAACACCAGCAGCACAGCAGGCAGACATTGTGTTTTCCTTGGAGCAGCACTGATGTTCTTTACAAAGGGCAGACAAAGACATAAGTTCTAAGAGAATGGTGAGTTTAATATCACTTTATTTGAATGAAATGTTATATACTGTGTTGAGCCAGGAAGTTAATTTTCAATGTGTTAAAAAAAACTTTACACATTTTAATCATAGGACCACTAATGCTTAAAAAATAATCTACAAGTCTGATTCAAAACATTGAATTTAGTGTTGGCCGGAGCAATAATATTGCTGAAACAAACAAATAAAAAAAAAACACTTTCGAGAATCTGAGACGATTTGTGTGTTTTATGTTCACCCTTGCACTTGCACAAAGTGAACACATTGATATGATAGTGGATTTTAAGAGGTGTATCACTGTTTGTTCAAAGAAGGATAGTCTGCATGAAGCTTGACAGTTTCAGAGCAATAATTTGCCAAGCTGAACATGACACTGTTCTGGTCTTGCTGGGCAGAAACTTGATTTAATTCCAAGAAAAGAGCCACTCAAATTACAATTTCATTTTTTAACTTAAAAAATGTTAATTAATATATTAAATTTAATATTACATTTAACCTTTTCAAGATATGGTAGTGAGTTTGGTAATTTTCAATATTTTTACCCTGAATGTTCAATATATCAATTTTTTCACACCACCTCATAAGCAAGGTAGCTGTCGTTTTTTAAATCCTGGCCAAAATGTGTTTTCACACTTAAGGCATGAAATCACTAGGGCAGGATTTGAACATTTTCTCTGCCCTTGTTCATGAGGTGGGATCAAAAGAAGACTATGTTGAAAATGTGGTGAAAAAATATAAAAAAAAAAACAACAAAGTTACAAGCTTGTGTTGAAGGTTATTTAGAAAATTTGGGGTAACGTGGAGTCACGTGATGCTTAGCAGAGAGTAACAGGTCTTCTGCAGAGCTCCGTCCAAACTGACATCTAATTTCTTTTTTTTTCTCCCTATCCCCTGAAAGAGGGGCACATTTTTCAAATCACATTAGACAAAGATTTACTAGAGTGATGGGGGGGGGGGGAATTGACCCACAAACAAGTGAAATGCTGCTACAGCTCCAAGACTCAGATAGGGAGCAAGATGAAAGTACTGAGCTAGAGGCCAAGTGGCCCCACAGGAGCAATTCACCACTCGCTCCACCAGCTAATGATCCATAGGCCATAACAAATAACCAACTCTGTACTGAGCTACAATCCTTAAAAGTGGTAGTACTATCCCTTATTGAGGACTTTTAAATTAAACTGGCTGTAAAAGAACTAACGAGAAGAGTTACTGATGTGGAATCACCCGTCTCGTCCATGGAAGATCACCTTAATAGAATGGAGCCTGAGGTGGTAACGCTGATGAGAACCATCTCGAACTTAGGGAATAAGGTAGATGACCTATAAGGGAGAGCCCATCAAAACAATTTGGTATTGTTTGGGTTACCAGAGGGTGAAGAAGGTGCAAGTGCCCCTGACTTCATTTAGAAACTTTGCATCAAAATTGCTGTTCCTTCTCTGAATGGGTCCAATTATATTATGCAGCGGGCTCATCACTCATTCTGGGTTAAACCTGTGGGTGGCGACCCACCTAGGCAATTGATTTTCAAACTTTTAAACTATCTTGACTGGGGACATCTTCGGCAGCAGCGAACTGCTTATTGGAATCTTTAGTCGAAATTGTGGGCAGCTAATATTAAACACCGTATGCTCTACCCAGCTCAGTTTGATGTACAGACATCGAAAGGAGCATTCCATAATTATTCTGTTGCTTAAGCTACTTCAGAATTGGTGAAATTGCTGCCATACCTCTTCAGTAAAATAAAGTGACTGTGCCTTCAATATTGGACTGCAGTACAAAATGTGGATGGTATTCATTTTACCTGTGCAGATCCTTCAGCAAATTCTTAGTTATGATTTGCAAAAGGGCACTTGTTCAGTTAATCAGTCAGACAATATACAATTTGATTACTCAAGTCCACTTTTGTGTTAGCTGATGGTTACATTTTATTTCAATTAGACGGCATTGTGAAGATATACTTCACACCTTATCTGAAGATGCAGGAATTTGCTTTAACTTGATGGCTGCATTAAGGACTTATTTCAGATCTTTTATTAACACCAAAAAGCTATGATATTTTTGATCCAATTTAATACCTTAAAATTTTAGGACACAGCTATTGTAGGTGTATTAAGAAAACTAAACTTGCTTGTTCTATTATTTCAAGCATACTTTCCAGAACTTTTTACTGGAAGTGGGATTCCTTATACAGTAACATTATTCTCCCCCTAGTATTAGTTTAGCTGATACCTGTTCTGTAATTTCCAGAGCTTGATTCAAAATGGGATTTTCTTTCTTTGATTCAGGGTCGCAACTGCAGTGTGAAGATGTGGTTGACACGCTGCCTGAAGATGCAGGACTTTGCTTTAAGTGGATTGTTGCATTAAGGACTTATTTTTATATCTTTTAAAAATACTAAAAAGTTATGCTACTTTTGATCTGACTTAGTGTGTTAATGTTGTTAAAACACAACCATCGTTGGCATATCAAGAACAGATATTTGAACTATTTTTTCAAAGTGTACTGGTCAAAATTTTTTATTGGGAGCAGGATGCCTTATATAGTAGCACTGTGCTCCCTTTAGTGTTAGTTTAGTTTACATCGGTCTTGTACTTTTCAAATCCTAACTCGAATGGTATTTTCTTTATTCGATTCAGGATCAGGACATTTTCTTTTATCGTTTATTTTTTTAAGCACTCAGTTGCTCCAATGTGGGTTCCATAAATGGTACTTTAATTCCACTTTTGTGCTGCAGCTACCCAAATTAGTCTTTTCTTATTGAAACATGATTAGATAGAAGGGCCCTTGGGTTTATGTTAGTTTTGTTTAAGCTATTGTTTAATCCGACCACAGTTTGAGCCTCCAGCTGAGTAAATTGGGATTTCAATGATATTAGTAGTCCAGGTCCTACCTCTAGGAGCTCAGGCGGTATGTTAGAATTTTAATCTGGGGAGCTACTGTATTAGGACTTCAGGTTGGATACATTTACTCCTTATTGCTTTCAGTTGGCTCTGAGCCCCTTTTTCATAGATCATTTGCTTTTGTTCCCTTTTCTCTTTTGGAGAGGATATTTATATTCTACTTATATAGAGGGAATAAATAGAATTTAATTGTATTAAATCTATTACAGACAACTAATTGGGCCACTTAGGAAGGGTCTAGCTTGAGAGCTATACCCAGGGGAGTGCGGGTCTGTGTTTTATTGATATTTCTCTTCATTTTATTTCTGAGTTTTTGAGATTGTTTGAAGTTTTTTTTAACACCTATTTATTACAGTTTGCATATTTATTAACCCAGGATTAGTAATGTATTAAAGATCATGTGCAATGGTTTTTACATATTTTTTATAAAAGCTTGAAAAGCTGAAAATCAAGTCCCTGTGTCATGATAAGTGCTTCCTGAAAATGTCATACTGTTTGGTTTTGTGGTTTTCTTTTAATCAGCATTTGTTAACTTGCTCTACAGTGGCTGAAAACAGTGGAGTTATTTTTGCCCTCTCAGTCAAACTTAGAGTGCGATGACATCACTTTGGAGTAGCTTGCTGTTTCAGATTCCCAATCAGAGCAGTAGTTTGTAGAGTTAATGGATTGATGAGCTCTCCAAATTTCTTACGAACCCAGTCTCTGGCTTGTGTTTAGATAGATCAGCTTAAAATGTATCATTTTCTTCTCGTAAAATGTTGATAATTTCAATTTCAATGTTGAATTGAAGAGGTGGACATCTTTCTGTGTGAGAAATCAGCTTGTCAGTCACAGCTCTTAGTTCTTTCTAATCAAAACTCAGATTTTTGTTCTAACTATATAACACTGGACTATTAAATGACGACTATTAAATGACTATAAAATAAATCTAAATTTTGTTTATTCACAGAAACAGTCTGTCTTGGATGTATCCTTCATAAATACATTAATGTAAGAATATTTATTTTCATGTCAGATTGACAAATGGTATATGTGCTTGAAACACTAGCAGAGTGTGACAGGCACCTGTCTGAACTCACAGATTTCAGTTCTTTGGTGGTTTCTGTGTGAAAATACATAATGTATGTATATAACTAGAAACACTATGTGGCATCCCGATGCACTGTGTCTCTGCACCACTACTGAGGCATCTGCAGTCTACTGCCCCATGTCCCTGCCCCACAAGCCCCCTGCCTTCTGCTCCACATTCAAAGCTGCTGCACCCTGCTGCCCACTGTCTTCTCCCACACAGTTGGGGATTGTGCATCCTGTTGCCTCCATCCCCTGTCTAAAGAATCAGGACTGCTGCACCCTGCCCAAACAGTTGGGGTTGCTGCACTCTGCTACCCTCTCTCCACTACCCTCACAGGTAGGGAAGCTGCACCTGTTGCCCCCTGTTCCTGTCTCCACAGACAGGGCTGCTGTGCTGTGCTAAGCCCTAGAGTGCCAGGTTCCCTGTCTCCACAGCTGGGGATACTGTACCATGCTGCTCTAGCCACCAGAGGTGGAGCTTTTACTACACCCTGCTACCCACTTCCATTGCCCCAAATAGGCAGGGCTCCTGCACCAACTGTACCCCATCTCACAGTCAGTGCTGCTGTACCCTGATGCTCCGTGTTCTGCACCACAGTCAAGACTTTTGCATCATGATGTCCTCTATCCCCTGTCACAAGAGAGAGGGCTGCTGTACCCTGCTCCTTTCTATACAGTTGGGGTTGCCATGGCCTGCTGTGCTCTAGAGCCCCTTGTTGCTGCAGTTTGGGCTGCTGCACCATGCTGCCACTGGCCACAAGATTCAGGGCATTTGCTGCACCCTGTCGCATGCCTCCACAGTTGAGGCAGTTGCATCCTGCTGTCTCTCTGCCACCAAAGTCAGATCCTTTGCTACAACCTGCTGCCCACATCCCTTGTCCCAAACAGGCATGGCTGCTGCACTTGTCTCACAGTTTGTGCTGCTGTATCCTGAAGCCACCCCCTATCTCCTTCCTGAACATTCAGGGCTGCTGCTGCACCCTGCTGCCCTCTGTCCCCAACCCACAGCCACCGCCATGGCACCCTGTTGCCCCCTGTTCCTATCTCCATAGTCAAGGCTGCTGTGCTCTGCTACACCCTAGAGTCTCATGCCACCTGCATCCACAGTTGGGGCTACTGAACCCTGCTGTGCACTTCCATTGCCCCAAATGGGCTGGTTTGCTGCACAATGTGCACCCTGTGCTATTGCCAGGGCTGCTGTACCCCTGATGCCCACCTGTGTCCAGCCCCACAGTGAAGGCTTCTGCACCATGGTGTCCTTTGTCCCCTGCCACCATTGTGCCCTGCTGCACCACAGAGCCCCTTGCCTCCACAGGCAGGGGAGAGGGTGCAGCAAAAGCCCTTACTCTTGTGCTGCACCTTTCCCGAACAGTTGGGGTTGCTGCAGCCTGCTACCCTCTCTCTCACCCTCACAGTCAGGGACACTGCACATATTGCCCCCTGTTCCTGTCTCAGCAGGGTGTAGCAAAAGATCTGACTCTGGTGGCAAGTGGCAGCATGGTGCAGCAGCCCTAACTGCAGAGGCATGGTGCTCTAGGGCATAGCAGGCCACAGCAACTCCAACTATGTAGAAAGGAGGAGGGTGCAGCAGCCCTGTCTGTGGTGACAGGGGATAGAAGACAGCATGGTGCAGAAGCCTCAACTGTGGAGCAGGACACATGGGGCATCAGGGTACATCCGCTCTGACTGTACGATGTGGTACATATGGTGCAGGAGTCCTGACCATTTGGTGCAATGGAAGTGGGTAGTGAGTGCAGCAAATGCCCCACCTGTGGTGACTAGAGCAGCATGGGGCAGCATCCCCAGCTGTGGATGCAGTGAACCTGGCACTCTAGGGATTAGCACAGCACAGCAGCCCTGACTGCGGAAACAGGAACAGGGGGCAACAGGTGCAGCATTACTAACTGTGAGGGTGGGGATGGAGGTCAGTAGGATGCAGCAACCCCAGTCGTTTGGGCAGGGAGTGGCAGGGTGCAGTAGTCCTGATTCTTTAGGCAGGGGATGGAGGCAGCAGGGTGCACAATCCCTGACTGTGTGGGATAACACAGTGGGCAGCAGGGTGCAGCAACCTTGAATGTGGAGCAGAAGGCAGGGGACTTGTAGGGCAGGGGACTGATGCAGTAGACTGCAGTTGCCTCAACTGTGGGGCAGTGACATGTTGCATCAGAATGCCATCTGGTGTTTCTAGTTATACACATACATGATGTATCTTCACACAGAAACCACCAAAGAACTGACATTTGTGAGTTCTGATGGTACATGTGCTTGAAATACTGTAGCAGTGTGTGACAAGCACCTGTTTGTCAATCTGACATGAAATAAAAATATTCTTACATGATTGTATTAATGAAGGCTACATCAAAGAACAACTGTGTCTGTGAATGAACAAAATTTAGATTTATTTTATATTCATTAAACAGCCCTGCATTATATAGTTAGAAAAAAAATTGAGGTTTGATTACAAATAACAAGAGCTGTGATACAGACAAGCTGATTTCTCACAGAAAAAGATTTGCACTACTTCAATTCAGCATTGAAAATGAAATGAGCAGCTTTTTAAAGGAAGCGAATGATATATTTTAAGCAGATCTAAACACAGACCAGAGACTGGCTTAGTAACAAACCTGGAGAGCTCAGCAAACCATAAACTCTACAGAGTGCTGCTCTGATGTGGAATCTGAAACAGCAAGCTACTCCAAAATGATGTCATCACACTCTAAGTTTGACTGAGAGGACAGAAATAACTCCACTGTTTTCAGCCACTGTAGAGCAAGTTAACAAATGCTGATTTAAAGAAAACCACAAAACCAAACAGCATGAAATTTTCAGGAAACACTAATTATGACACAGGGACTTGAATTTCAGCTTTTTAAGCTTCTGTAAAAAATATGTAAAAACCATTCCACATGATCTTTAAGGTGAGATTGTAATTCCTGTTATTGGTTTGTTAGATTTTGGGCATGGTTGGTTGGACTCAGCGCTTTACTAGCAACTTCATTATTATAGTAGATACATGCCAATAAGGAAGTCTCATGGTGACAGGAAGGTTGACTGTTTAGCAATTATCCTCAGGTAGTAGAGAACAGCTTTGTTTCTTCTTTCTCTTTTCTTGTTGTTTGATCCTGGACTCTATATTTCATCAATTCACTACGACTATTATCTTATCTATTTTGATATAATGTGGTCTATATTAGGACTTAGTAAGATGGAATTTTCTTTTGCTAAAATAACCTCTCCAGGGTTTTCCCCTTTATCTATGAGCTCTCTACTAGTGCAGCTAACTGCCATACTGGACTTTCTAGGATATTAACAGTCTATTAATATGAATCTGTATTTCACAATCTAGGAGCCTTAGTAGGGTTAAATTGCCTCAGGTGAGTTATTACACCCTATGCCAAAGTTTATTTATTTATTGAAATTTGTTGACTGGATATGCCCACTGAGACTGGAAGTCCATTTTTTGGGGGCTTCCTTGGGTGGGATTGAGATGGTGGCCAATTGAAATTGATCTAGATTGGGCTGTTGTTGGTGTTTTTGGTGAATGGGGGAACTTTGGCCAGGACAGCGGGGAGATTCCCCTACTCTTTTCTTAGAACCCCTGCTTCTCACATTGCCAGAACATGGGATAATGCCCAAACGATGATCTATTTTGGATCTTCCAGCACATTTCAGGGGTTGTTTCAGCAAACTGAAACTATGGATGCTTTTCAAACATCAAGTGGAAACTTGTTAGAGGAAAGCAATATATGACTATATTATGCAGAAATTGTTTCTAGCACAACCACATTACAGTAATAGGCCTCAGCAGGAGAAGATAACAATAGGATAGATATTGAATTCCACTAGAATTCCTAAACAGATGAGGGATGTGACTTGGTTATCTTTGCATGGCCACATAAATGTTAAAGGCAATTTAAGCATAAAGGACTAGAAGAAAGGTATTGCCCTAGACAGTCATGCACAGCACAAATCGAGACTTTGCAACATCTGTGTTTCGAGGGCCTCTGCATTCAAAACATTTGGGATATTTTAATACAGAAATGGCCTACTTCCCCTTTTTGTACCAACTCTCCTGACATTTTATGGTTAGTTCATTTTTCCAGAGACTGGAAGAAATGTGAGACATACACATTATGGATGATTTTAGCATGCTGTAAATGTTACATTTGGAATGGGTGATGTCGCTTAACCCTCCAACAATTGGAAATATCAGAATCTTAGTTATTACATATGGTGGAAAATGCCATGGTAAACATTAAATTTGAAGAACTGTCTTTGTTCTCTGCCCAGGTAAACCAAAAAGGTGGCGAGATATTATGTGGCTCTCATAAATTTCAAAAATAGGAAGCAGCAACACCTGTTTTTCAAAATAAAAAAAAACAGCAAGTGTGACCTTCCTGTAGTTTCTAGGAGGTATTGGTGGATAAATAGAGACATAGTACATAATAATTTGTGGGATATTACTATTCCAGGGAAAAATAAATTTTATAGAGATACAAAGATATTGGTATTTGAGGATGATTGCAAAATACTACATCTCACGTTTGCTGGTAGAGTCTTGAAACTATAAGTTCAAGTATTTACTTCTTTGACACTTCCAGGGAAGGCCTTTAGCAGGCAATTCACTTAACAAGCATTAATTTTACTTAGAGGGGGCTTTTCTGTTTAAGACACAGGGGGAGTATGAATAAAGGTATTTGTTTATGGCACTAACAGCATATGTGAGCACAAGACTAGAAGAGACTGGTATTGATTTTCATTTAGATTCCAACAAAGTTACATAGATACATAGATACATAGACAGTGTCGGCAGATAAGAGCCTATGGCCCACCCAGTCTGCCCATTTGAGCTTGTAAGTTCAATTTATGTTTTCCTAGAAGTCTGTTGCCCCTTACCCCTGACCTCCAGAATTCCTTTATGTCTATCCCATGCATTCTTAAATCCCATGATTGTTTCAGCCCCCACCACTTCCTCTGGCAGGGTGTTCCACTTGTCCACCACCCGTTCTGTGAAGAAATTCTTCCTCAAGTTTCCTCTGAATAGTCCTACCTCCAACTTCATCCCACGCCCTCTAGTCCTGGTACATCTTTTTCGCTTAAAAATAGTGTATTCCTGCACCCTGTTCCTCCCTGTGAGATACCTGTATGTCTCTATCATATCCCCTCTCTCCCTCCTCTCCTCCAGGGAGTACATGTTCAGTTCCTTCAACCTGTCTTCATAGGACTTGTGATGCAATCCATACACCATCTTTGTTGCCCTCCTCTGAACCTTCTCTACCCTGTCTATGTCCTTACGTAGGTGTGGTCTCCAGAACTGTACACTGTACTCCAGGTGGGACCTCACTAGTGTCTTGTATAGTGGAATTATGACCTCCCTTTTCCTGCTGGTGATACCCCTGCCTATACATCCCAGCATCCTATTTGCTTTACCTGCAGCCTTGTCACACTGTTTCCCTACCTTGAGGTCATCAGAGATGATAACCC
Organism: Neoceratodus forsteri; assembly: GCA_016271365.2. Lineage (NCBI taxonomy): Eukaryota > Metazoa > Chordata > Ceratodontiformes > Ceratodontidae > Neoceratodus > Neoceratodus forsteri. The sequence continues at coordinate 1,324,443,711 of CM028132.1, forward strand.
CAAGATCCTTTTCCTGTTTGGTGTATGCTATATCCTCACCCCCCAACTGATATATTGTGCCAGGGTTTTTGTGCCCCATATGCATTATCTTGCACTTCTTTGCATTGAATTTCAACTGCCAAACCCTGACCATTCTTCAAGTTTCTGCAGGTCCCTTCTCATTCTGTCTATACCCTCTGGTGTGTTTACTCTGTTACAGAGCTTTGTGTCATCAGCGAACAGTGAAATTCTGCCTTCTAGGTCCTGTGCAATGTCACTGATGAAGATGTTGAATAGGACCGTCCCAGCACTGATCCCTGTAATTCTACTGGTCACTCTTCCCTCTGTGGAGTGACAGCCATTTACCACCACCCTCTGTGTCCTGCCACACAGCCAGTTACCTACCCACCACACTACTGTCCTGCCCATACCCATATTCCCCAGTTTGTGTAGTAGTCTTCTACGTGGCACAGTGTCAAAGGCCTTGCTGAAGTCCAGATAGGCCATATCCACTGCCCTCCCCTGATCCACCTCCCTTGATTCACCTCCCAGTTATCCTGCATTTGTGAAACTTGTCATGATTTTCCTAAAAATATGACTCTCATGTTCAAAAAAAAAATACCCCAGCTCCTTTAATGAGGATGGAGAGGGGTTAGTTTACAGTAATTATTGCCTGGGATAAGGGAAATACAATGAGGAATTTAGTATGAAGTGACTGTGGAAACAGAAATTCGGCTTAGAATGTATGTTGTAATACTTATTTGTTTTTACCTTTATATTCTATTAGGAGATTTCATGTGACACGCCCATACTTTTTTAGTGTGTGGGGGGTGGTCTTCATCATTCATAAATATGTTTTGGGGTCAGAATGATGCCACTGAGTAGTGATGTATAATGAAATACTTATTTATGTTTATCCTTCTTTTCTATTATGATTTTGTGTGAAGTAACACTATTTTGTATGCATTTTGCTTTCAGGTTATAATAAAAAATTTCCCTACTCTTTGCAAGAAGTGCCATGGGATCTTCGAGGTCCATTTGAATGGCTACCAGAATGGTCAGACGTGATGTCGCTTTGACATTTCATCTGAAGGGCGATACCTTGAGAGTGCAGTGACACCCTCATGCTGTACTACACTGTGAGTATTGGGATTTAACACAGGTGCCTGGTAGGGGGATTGCACCCATGGCCTGCTGCTCTTCTGGCCTCAGAGGCAAGTGTACAACATTTTGAGCCTCTGGCACTGACCAGTTTTATTAAGTATTATTGCAATATATTATAAAAGTATTATTTCATAGCAAGGTTGTTTTGTTTGTTCTTGAACAAGGGGGGAGAGTAGTCAGAGAACTGAGCTATTAGCTACTGTTTCAGGTTGTAGTCAGGGTGTGACCCTCCTCCGGGGTCTTTGCAGTCCATTATACTTTCTTTTTTGTTTCTTTATCTCTTTTTGCCCACTGTTCCTGGGTTAACTGTTTATGATTAGACCTATCTTGTGGGATCGGGGGATGGGGTAGGTTTTGAGCTCATCCAATATGGTTTGGACAGAGGCTGTCTCCATGTAGGCAGGTATTTCACCTGATTTTGGTCGTATAACATTAGATCATAAAAAGACTCTTGGAAATTTCAGGTCAAAATGTGGGAGCCCACTGAATATTAGATATTGCCTCTCAGCTGGACTATCCTGGGTAAATACAATCTAAAAATGTGTAAAAGCAGGACAACACTGAAAATAAGATATTGCATCTCATCTGGTCTATCCTGAGTAAATATGTAATAAAAATGTGCACAAGAAAGACCCGGTACAACAGCAGTGCAAACTGGTGAACATTTAGCATTAACAAAGGCTTGTTTATTCCTGGAGAAGTACTGCATCTAGTTAACCCTTTTGATTTGTGTCCACGTTGTTTTCCACTTCACTACTTTCTTGAGCCCATTAATGTTCCATTTTACTACTTTTAGCTATTCAATCATCATTGCTTTTTAATAACTTGTATTTTGGTAAATGCACTCAAAATACAAGTAATTGCATCTTAATGATTTGCATTTTAAGTGCATCCACCCTTCATTCCCTCACAAGATCCTTTGGAAAAGCTGGCACACCCACTGCCATTTTAACCGAAACTGCTAACAAAACATTATTCCCCTGAACCCTGTAAAGAGAAACACTTCCACCTAATACCCCCTCCCCTTCACCCATCCATCCAACAGAAGAAAAACAAAACTAGGAGCAACAGGCTGAAACAGTCCTTCCCTCTGGCTCACAGGGCCTGCAAAATCCTTTCTGTGATTGTGGAAGAGCCAAAGTTACTCATCCTACCCTAATTCACAAAAAATAACATTTAGCACTCTTTTTGTTCTACTTACTTTCATAACTACATAACTTTATAACTAACAACGGCAACATTAAATCTGTTCAGTAGATATTGCGTACGCACTATGCACAATTTGCCTTCCACCATCCTAGGCAGGATTATGGCACCAACTGATCAGAGAAGCTCTATTAACAGTACTTCACGCAGGCATACCTCTCAACCTTTTGGCACTGAAATGAGGGACATGGACACTTAAAATGAGGGCCAGTGAGGAACACTGACACAAACTGAGCATGGAAATACAAGCTTAGAACACTGTAGAAACCATTGTGGTTGCTTGTGAAAAGTTTATTTTTGATTTTGCATATTAGAATATTATAATGTTCTAATTCAAAGGTTGCGTTTACAGCACATTCTGTATGTGGCCAGTTTTTTCTTCATGAGAGATGGATGAGGGACAAAGAGAGGAGTAAAATGAGGGACATCCCTCTTAATCAGAGACAGTTGAGAGATATGCACTGAGAGATCACTTTCATTTATCACAAAGATTGCATTCAGTGAAGCAAATTGTCTCAGGGTCAATCTCCACAAATGGACATTGATGTTAGACTGTTCCTTGACATCTGTAGTTGTCCAAAGTCAAGGAGTAGACCTATAAAGAGTTGATGTCATTCTTTTTTTTTTCAAAAAGAGAAAATCCCTTTATAGTATATCTAGTCTTTTTCTGCAGTTATGATAAAGAAAAGTATCACACTAATATGGTGATCATCACTACTCGGGGGGTGGGGCTACACATTACTTCTGCAGCTTCATTATCTTTTGGTCTCAATCCTAGTAAGTGTATCTTTCACCTCCTCTCCCCTCCCCATTACTGCCACAATGGTGTAGACCGATGCAACCTACCCATATAGGCACAGGAGTGAAACTTCTACCTTGCAGGGTCCTCACGACACTTACCACTCCAAGGTTTAGTTATGGGAGGCCAAAAAAAGAGAGCTTAGATTGTTTACTTGTTCTACATGGTACTCCCCCTGAAGATGATCTTAATGATGAATTTAATATTTACAAAACTGAAGGGCAGACAGGACAAAACATAAAAACCTCCACTTATCCACAGGCTAGGTACCAGACGTGGGAATGATGCAGTCCTGCTGAAACTACTGAACCACTATGCTTATTCAGTCCAGGGCACTTACTCTCAGTGTGAGGCATTATGGTGCATGCAAATGCATTTTAAAGCCTATGCAGTCTAAATTAGTTCATGGTAATTAGCCTAGACTGAATGGATCATTGGTCTTTAACTACAGTACCTACAGTTTGTAAATTTCTGTTTCCATGTTTCTATATATTGCCCAAGATGCACTGAATTAGTGGGCATGTGTAAGAGAGAGAGAGAGAGAGAGAGAGAGCGTATGTGTGTGTTTTGTAGTTAATCTTTTTATTGCAAATTTCAGAACATACATTTTGCTTCCAACATTACATCATGTTCATTGAAACAGCTATGCTATCATTATAACTCATCCACTGGACGAACTAAGCATAATCTTGTTGGCAGAAGGGAAGCCTCCCTTCCAAGGGGCATATAGAAAAGTTACTTATTAAAAAGACACAATTCATTCTACTTGTGTGCACCATCTCGGGCCCCTACAAATTGGTGCACACAACCGAAAATGCACTAAACCAAAAATCAAAGAAATAAGCACTGAGTTAAATGTGGTTGCATGAAAATGAATTTTATTACACTATGGTACCGTATTAAGATGAAAATAAACAGTTGGTTAAAATTTGCATTTGTGTATTTAAAAGCATAAAACTCATTAAGAGCATTAAAGCTGTAAAAGCATTTCAATTTAATTGAGTACATCACCACCCAGTCCCGATAAGCTATAGAAGTCTCTTATTTGTGCTTGTCTTACAGTTCACTTGCTTGGAGACTCAAGTTTTTTTTTCAAAACTGTAGTACCAATCAAAGTTTGTTTGCTCCATTGTGTCCACAGAGTGCCTTATTTTTTGCATCATCGTCCAAACTTCAGAAGTGGAAGAGGCAGTACCTCTGGCTCATCATCGTCATCCTCCTCGGCGCCACACCTGATCCGAGCACTGTAGCACAGATGCTCTTGTCTGTCAGCTCACCGCTCGTGGGCTCCTCACTATCCGCTGTAACAAACTCTTCAAAGTCGGCTACTGTCATGCCTTCTGGTGGTTGTACAACTCCTAATTGAACCGGATTGTCCTCCTCTGCTTCTTTGGAGCACTGTCTAATCCCCACTTTACGGAAACAGTTTTTTATTGTTTCTGGTGATTCGTCCCTCCAGGCAGCATGAAGCAGATGTATGGTATCTAATAGTGAAATTAACTTGGCCACTGTGTTAAAATTAAAATTATCATGTGATTCCATGCCCAGTAGGATTTTACTTGCTACAAGGTGCTAGATGTAACCAGGAGCAATTAACTAGGGGATAACTGAGGGTTTGACAGCACAACTGAATAGAGCGCTAAGGAAATCAAGCATTAATTGCCTCATTTCACACCTCACAGCAGCATTTAATCAACTAAATGCAGCTAAAATTCATGCACACAACTGAAATTGAGTGTACACACAACTGAATCACTTATTACAGATAACTATAATGAATGAATCGGGACCAGGTGATATTGTGCACACAACTGGGAAGTGCACACAACCGAAATGCGCACTTGTGGAATGCACTGTAACTCTTTACACTAGTAAGTTACTTGAGAATAGAAGGATATATTTAATTGTACCTCTGGTGAACTCAATCTTCTGGAAATGTGTGTACTACAAAGGGTAGGAATACCATATATAGGAGGGTGAGGCCTGTACAAGGTCCAAGGTGAGGTCCTTGATGGCAAGTTTTTTTTAATTTTATTTGTTAACATCTCAGATTACAGTACCTTTGAGTCAGAGGCTCATTTACAAAGGTTCCACATCATAACATTATACAGCACCATCAATGAATCCAACAGCCAATTGAAGCATGGAGAACATAAGTGCAGAGGTAGGTTCAAACAATGTCAAATACATTCAGGCAAGTGAAAGGAACACTTGATACAAGCCAGGGTAACAGTGGAGGTTCTGTCAGAAGATGACATTGTCAATTGCAGAAATCCTGAAGTGGTGGGCAGCAGGGTCAACCAGCGCTGGGAGGTAACTATGGAAGTACCCAGACTAGGCACACCATAGTAGGTACTAGGAATGAGCCAGTGCTGACAGAGAATATTTTATTCATGAGGCAGCCAGAAAGAGGTGCCATGGAGAAGAATAGTGAAAAGGTGTGGGTGAGGGGAGATGGTAGGAGTGGGTCAGGTGGGGAGTTGGTGAGGGGGAAAATGCAGACAAGGTTAAAGACTGACAGAGGGGAAACAGGAGAAATGGGGTGAGAAGAAAACGGGTAGGTGGAGGAGGGAATTAATAGAGGATAAGAGGAGGAAATGGCATAGTGGTGCAAGAGGGGTTTGGTGAACTAGGTAAACGGTAGACAACTATAAACAGACACAGCTGTTGAGTGCGAGAGAGTACTGTCAGAGTTTGACTTTGAATGGGCATAGCTTGGCTTCAGATAGGATATCAGTGGGAAGATCATTTACTTTTTATTGAAATAAAAACACTTTACAGCAATTTATTTATTTATTTGTTTTATTTAGTTAATTTTTGTTGACCGGTTAAGTGCACTAGGCAAATTCTTGCCTATTTTCAGGCATGACCTAGCATGAGGGGGATATAGATGAATGGCAGCAGACCTTGAACCAGATTAAGCTATTTGTATTATTTTAGTGAATGGGGGAAAATTTGGCCAGGTCCCAGGGAAATTCCCCTACTCTTGGCAGGGTGCACCACAGGCTTCCTGCCCAAGATGGACAGAACACAGTCTGAGGAGGAAGAGATGGAGGAGACTTTTCAACCAGCTTGTGAAATGATAATGGATGAGGAAATGGATATATTGGATATGGAGACTAAGTCTGACCTGATTCCTGAAGAGCAAACAATGGAGCAAAGCATGGAGATGATGGGTCACTCATGGGATGCGATGTGGGTGAGTGTTACCTAATATGCTGAAATATGTCCCGAAGCTCTGGCAAGACAGCTTGGGGGAACAAAATACAGTAAGGCTGCAGTGGGAGATGCTGCTAGTGGGAGGTCAGACACACTGGTTTTAGAACGACAAACTGTTGAAGCAATTGAACAGAGAGCGAGTAAGGATTTGCACTATATGGATTTGGGTGCCAAAACAATGGGGAATGGTGGGTGGGCAGATTATTGCTTTTTGCTCGAGCACATCAAGAAAATATTGCTACTGCAAATGATGCGGTGGTTACTGAGGCAGACAGAGACAGGCCATTAGAGTTTGCTTCCTGGACACCAGAAAAGGTGCTGGAAGGTGCCAGTTGGAAGCAAATGGCAAAAGGGCATTCGCTGCATGATTCACAATGGATGGAGTTCTCTCAGACACAGAAGGGTGATGAGGGGCATGGAATTGATAACAAGAAATTAAATAGACATGGAAAGCATGCCATACAGGAAGGAGAATGCTTTGCCATGTGTGACGAACAAGTTCCACATGATGATACAAGAGCTCAAAACAGGGAGAAAGCAAGCATCTTGACCAATGCAAATGCTCAGACAAATCCACTAGTTGGAGGTTGTGATGCCCAGCTCTGGGCCAGCTTGGAGACACAGGGGACTCCCACCTCAATCCCTGTAACCCCACTCCCTAGACCAGAACAAAATGCTGATACAAGGGCAGATCCTGTTCATCATGGAAGTCCAAAAGGAACAACTACTGAAGTCCCTCAGTCACAGGAAGATTACAATGAAGACTCTATCCCATCAACTGAGCAAGCAAGGGCAAGACAACAGTGCCCAATTTTTTCAGAGTTGTTCAGAAACAAGCTCACCCAAGCCCCTAGAAAGAACACTGCGTGGCTGAGGTACAGCAGGGGCTTACATGAGCACCCTGATAGGGTATATGTTGCACAGAAACTGCTAAAAGAATCAATGTTATTTCATCCATCTGAAATATATGCACTGATCCATATTTCCTGGGAGGATACTTTTGATGTCAGTTTTCGGCAGCACTCTGGATTAGATAGTTTCTGGACAAAATATAACATGCTTAAATCTACCCTTTTGTGGGCTAAGTTCATGGCATTCCCTTTAACCAAACCTTTACTTGAAAACAATTACCATTATGTTTAGGAATGAGGGAGTAAATGTCAATGACATCATATACTGGTTGCAGAAGAGGTGCACAGCCAGAGCCTATAATAGATATGGAAGGAATATGGATGGGAGGGTGGCGATTCCGAATAAAACTGTTCCAGACAAATTAAGAAGCACAACATATACCTAATAGCTTTTTTTGAGGGTGTGATAGAGGGGTATGCTTTTATGCCAGCCAGCCAATGGTCTGTTGCAAATGTGGTTCACATACACATTTCAGTAGTACCTGTGACAGGTTGAAGTGTGCTCTGTGTGGAGATTTTGAGCATGTCAGTATAGCATGCATGAATGTGTATAAATGTAACTTTTGTGAGGAAGTTGGGCATGCATACCATCAGTGTCCATGGGTAGGGCAGAATAGAACTGATGGGTTAAATGAAAAGAATCTTGTTAATACTGCACAAGGGAATTCTGGGACTTCAAATGGTCCAAGGTCACATACTGAACAAACCCAAGCCAGGCCTGAGCAATCCCTCAATACTCCCTCAGGGCAGGGCTCTACTTCTCAGGCAGCAACAAACTTGCAGGAAAGGACACATCAAACTGAAGGACATACCCCAGACCTTCCAGACCCCCTCACAGGAACCAACAGTGGAGACTGTGACTGCAGTGGCCCCTTTAGAGTCTGTTGCTTCTGGCATTTCTTCAATGGCCTCTCCCTCAGATTTCCAGTTACCTAAAGTAAGGCAGGTGACAAGGGCCTCCACAAAAAAGAACATCCCTCACAAGCACACTCTGATCCTATTACAAAATACATATCAGGCCCTTCAATATAGAGAAGGGGATTCGGACATGGAATCAGATAGATCCTCTTGGTCAGTAGTGGTATCTGATTTAGAGGAGGAACCAGCACCTGTTCCCTCTCAAACTAAGAAAGGGAAAAGGAAAAAAAGGAAAACACTGGATACAGAAAAAAATCCAGAATGAGTTAATTTAGTCCACCATTTTTAATGCTCTCAGATGGCCTCCCTTCAAATTGCTTCATTGAATGTTTGCAGAATCAAGAACTATAAAAAAGACTGCCATCTTTGTATTTTTTTTTCAATCAATGGAGCATGACATTATCCTGCTTCAGGAAACGAGGTTAAACTCACTGTTTTACAGTGATCAGGCTAAGAAGGGATGGATGTGGGTTCCCTCATACTGGACTTTTGAGACTGACACAGTGGGCAGGTTAGACATCCTATTTAGGGGAATTGATTATTTTCTTCATAGAGTAGTAGATATATGCCCAGGTAGGGCATTACTTTTGGATTGTTCATTTAGACATTTTTCATTAAAGATAATTACACATTTGCACCACAAACAAAAATAGCTAAGACTGAGTTGTTTGAGAGCATTAGGCCATATTTATAAACCACTAGACATATAATTTGGGGAAGGAATATGACTTTTGGCCTAGATGTTAAATCTAAGGATAACATACAATGGAAAATGTACTGTGAGCTCATGCTTTGCAAAATATTATAATAATGGATAATCTGGTTGACACATACAGAAAACTACACAAGGATATAGAAACATAGAAACATAGACTTTGACGGCAGATAAAGGACCACTTGGCCCACCCAGTCTGCCCATTTCCCTACCTACTGGATAAGCTGCAGATTCTAGTTAACCAACAGCCTACTTCCTGCCACCCCCCACTACAATTGCCTTGTGTTTGTCCCATGCATGTTTGAATTCCCCCACTGTTTTAGCCCCAACAACCTTCCCAGAAAGGCAGTTCCACGCATCCACCACTCTCTCTGTGAAAAAAGATTTCCTCACATTACCCCTGAGCCATTCTCCCCCTCTATCTTTAAATTGTGTCCCCTTCTTCTTACACATCTCTTTTTCTGAAAGATGCTACCTTCCTGGACTTTGTTGATTCCCTTGAGGTACTTGAATATTTCTTTTTTTTTTCCATTTAAAGTTTATTGATTTTCTTTTAACATACATTCACTCAAAACCACACAATACAAACAATGAGATATAATCATCAGATTAATATGAGATACTCTAAGTAATATGAAAAGGGAATCAACTAGAGCACTGTAAGAGTGACAATAAAAACAGGTTCTTTAAGTATGAGTCCTTCTCATCTCCCTTCCCCCCAACCCCTCTCAGATATACACACAATCCCCTCTCCCCTTGTGCAACACAGCGGCATCTAATAAAAACATCTTATATATATTAAAAGGATACCAAAGTATGCATTGATTCCCATCTTTCCTTATATCCTTCAGTCTTACTATTAAGACTGGCAATTGTTTTCTCTATCCTCATGTTGGAAAGAAATTCTTTGAGCCATTCAGAATAAGAAATTACTTCGGCATCTTTCCAATGCCGTAAAATAACTTTCTTGACCGTCATAGAAATAAGGGCTATGTGATACCTTCTATTGGGTACAGTAATCGTGCTGTAATCTCCTATTATACATATTTCAGGAGTAAATACATCTTGGAGACCCAATACTGGATCCATCTTTTGCTTGATACTAGTCCACAATTCTGCTGCTTTAGGACAGGTCCAGAATATATGATATAAAGAACCTTCTTCCATTCCACATCTGTTACAGATGGAGGACGACAAAAGGCCAAATTTAACTAGTTTTTGCGGTGTATAGTATAAATTATGTAACGTATAAAATTGAGTCAACCATAATCTATCTTGTGAAATATACTTGAAAGAATACTTCCATACCAGTTCCCATTGTATATCTTGCGTTGGAAAAAAAGGAAGCCCAGTATTCTGAGGGAGATAGACAGTCTGGATAGGTCCAATTGTATAAGGTTCTATAACATTTAGAGGTCACATGTTGGGAGCCAATTAAGTTAAAAAGGTCACTCTTAAAATCTATTGTAGACAATGGAGGAGGTGGGTTTCCAAATACTTTTATTATTAGATGTCTTAATTGGTATATTTTGAAAATATCTTTTGTGGGTAGTTTCAACATATCTAATAGCTCAGTTGATGAAAGTCAGTTATTTTCTTTAGATAGCATAAGAGCGGGGTATAAATTATGAATCGAAACCAACCATTTAGTAGAAATTAAGTTATTATTCAATTTCAAGTTGGGGATTACCCACAATCGGTTGCGTTAAATCTAGTTTATAATCGTATTTCAGGAAGTTACAAATTTGTGAGTGAACTTTAATAGATGTTGCAATGGGCGTTGTTTTCAGTTGGGCTGGTAACGAGCAACCTTTGATATGCAAGAGAGCTTCAGGTGAAATTCCGTGATCCATAGCCAATGACAATTCAATTTTAAGCCAAAGGGGTGCGGTAGCAGCCGAGAAAACTTCTTCCTTGGGTGACAGCCAGCGTAGATACTTAGAGACATGCCCAGCCCAGTAATAAAAAAGAAGGTGTGGTAGACGTAAACCGCCCTTTTCTTTAAAAGCCATCAGTTTATTATAGGCCAACCTGGGTTGTTTATTGGCCCAGATAAATTTTGTAATAATTGCATGTATTTTACGGAACCAAGAAAAGGGTAACCAGATATTAAGCAAATTAAGGGGATAAAATAGCCTTGGGAAAACATTCATCTTAATTAAATTAATTCTCCCCCATAAGGAAATAGGGAGCTTGGACCATCTGTCAAGGTCTGTCTTAATAACTCTAACTAATGAGTCAAATTCAACTTCTGCAATAACTCAGGGTCTCGAAATGTTAATACCTAAATATTTTAAAATATCCTGCTCCCAAGCTAGGCTGAAAACACCAATTGTAGATTTGAGGACTTTGTGATTAAGAGGAAAAATAATACTCTTCTCTCTGTTTAATTTATAATTGGAGAGTTGGCTATACTTATCTATCATTGTAAACACAGGCGGTATCGAGTTCTCAGGATTACCTAGCTGTAGTAACAGATCATCAGCATATGCCGATATTTTGATCTCCTGGTCATGTACCGGGATGCCTTTGATCCGAGTGCATCCTACTAGGGAACGAATCAAAGGTTCCAGGTATAGGTTAAAAAGTAAAGGAGAAAGAGGGCACCCTTGCCTGGTACCCGATTCCAATGAAAAAATATATGAAATCACTCCGTTAACCAAAATTCGAGCTGAGGGAGCATGATATAAGGTTTTAATTCAGTTTTGGAATAAAAGAGGAAAGTTGTAGATTTTAAGAGCACAAAACAGAAAATTCCACTCCACTCTATCGAAAGCCTTCTCTGCATCGAGAGAAAGTAAAACGGCTGGATAGGAAGCATCCCTTGAGACAGATAAAACATGTGAAAGCGATCTAAGATGGTCTACCGACGAGCGCCCTTTCATGAACCCTACTTGCTCTGGTCCAATTAGAGATGGCAATACCATATTAAGACGTGTAGCAAGTAATTTAGTCAAAATTTTAATATTGTGATTCATTAGGGAAATAGGACGGTAACTGGAGACAAGTTTGGCATTACAACCGGGTTTGGGTAATACCACAATCAAAGCTTCAAATAGTGTAGGGTCGACCTCGGCCCCTTTTAAAACATATTGAAACAGTGACAGTAGTAGAGGTGTCAATTGCTTCTGGAATTGCTTATAAAAGTTAGATGAAAAGCCATCTGGGCTGGGCGATTTATCTGGAGCGAGACTATCCATAGCCCCTATAATCTCGTCAATAGTAATTGGGTTAGTAAGCATTTGTTGTTGGATATTAGACAGGATTGGTAATTTTGCAGAAAGTAAAAAGGACTCCACATCCTGGGGAAGGGGCGGATTTGGTCTAGCACGGTATAGATCAGAATAAAAACTCCTGAATTCAGCTACTATGTCCAATGGAGATGTTTTTAACCCATCATCCTTAACAGATCTTATGACTGAAATGTATCAAGCAGACTCCTGTTGCTTTATTCTAAGTGCTAACAGATGTCTTGCTTTTTCCCCTTGTTCCACATAGGAAGCCTTAGTTTTCAAAATAGCAAACTCTGCCTTTTCCCTTAAAATTTCCAAATACCTGTTCTTTAGTTTAGATAACTCTACTCTATCCTCATCCGATGATGAAGAGGTTAGCCGGACTTCCTTGAAACGTATTTGTGCAAGTAGGTTATTTGTCTCCTGGACATTCCTTTTTTTCCTTTGGGAAGATAGGCTAATCAAGATCCCTCTTATATAAGCTTTAAATGCACTCCATACCAAATCAACTCTTTTTATGGATCCAGCATTAATTTCTATAAACTGTTCGATATGTCTAGTAATCGTGGAGATCATTGTTCTATCCTTCAACAACTGATTATTAAGCTTCCATCTTGTAGTTCTACCTTGAGTACCTGATATGGATAAGTTACACATGACTACTGAGTGATCAGACGGAGGTCCCGATTGAATAGATGTCCCTAAAACACCATTCAGGAGAGTTTTAGATATAAATATATAATCAATACGGGAGGAGGTCTTATGAACCAAAGATGTAAAAGTATATTCTTTGACAGCAGGATTAAGGACACGCCATACATCACATAGTCCTAAACTATCAATAAACTCTCTGAACGCCCTTTGTGCTGGTGATAGCCCCCTTTTATGCCCTGATATGCGGTCTATCATGGGATCGAATACCATATTCATATCTCCTCCCAGAATCATGGGTATAGATAAGAAAGGAGATAAAACATTAACCAGTTGCATAAAAAAACCTGGAGAATCACTTTTAGGTCCATACATACTTCCCAATAAAAATTCAGTAGAGTATAACCTACAATGTACAAAAATGTACCTGCCCTGTTGATCATTAAGTGTTTGGATGAGCGTAAAAGGTATCTTTCTAGATATTAATATTAGGACTCCAGAACTTTGGGTCGTACCTCCAGAGGAGAAGACATAATTTATTTGTTGTCTCCTCATCCGGGGAGCTTCCGAATTCAGTAAATGAGATTCTTGTATAAACATTATATCTGCAGCTAATAAAGCTAGATGCTTAAGAATCTTATACTGTTTTAGTTGTTGCCTCAGTCCTTTAACATTCCACGAAGCAATGTTAATTGTAGCCATTGCCTACTTAATATATAATTAGGTAGAGACCAACTCTTGATAATCCACAATGTCTAAGAAAAAGAAAAAGATGAGAAAAGAAAAAAAATAAAAAAGAAGATGTTCTCCAATTCGCTGTGTTGCATTGAGTCCCTCCCTTTCCAAATCCCCCTCCCTATCTTCTTAAAGCCTTTTGCAAAATGTAGAGTAAGTTGTACACTTGCGCTTCTATCTACCCATCCCCCCCTTATTCTTACAGCCCCGCCGAACAGCTAACTAGGCAGCAACTGTTCCCCCGGCCAAACCAGTCACCCCTCTATATATCAAGTATCCTACTACTAATTACCTTAAACTTTAAAATAACCTGATGAAAACACTGAATGTAGGTAAATACAATCTCCTCCTGTCACATGTTTAAATATAGGAGATCTGTTCTCACCAGATACCAATTATTTACAAAATAGATTTTGAGAATCATGTAAAATATATCCCATTCAATCTTAATTTGTCCTATCTTAATATAATAACCACACTCATGTGTGTTCCATTTTATGTAAGCTAAGAAACATGAATCCCTAATTATGCCTAAAACTAACTTTAACTCCTGAAATTATAACTATCCAGCCCTTATTTTAGACCCGAACGTACATTCGAGGAACATCATGGCTTGTACTCATAGCACAGTCTTTGGCTCCCTCTAGCATTAGAAGCAGGAGGAGCAGCTATTTCTGTCTTTTTTCGGTTACCCCGATCGAGAAAAACAAAGTTCTTTGTTGCAGATCAACGTAGCAAGGGCGTTGGCCATGTCCCAGACTGTATTCGCCATTACACAACTTGAAATAACTTCTATATCGTGAATTACACTCACTAGTCTTACACAGAATCTAAACAAAGAAAAAAAAAAAACGGGGAAAAAAAAACGAGAAATAATCAGTCCTTCAATTAAGTCATATTTTAGGCTATTATATATTATTTTCTTAACAACCCCAATAATCGCACTTAAAGCGTATAAAGTCAGTAAACATCATCCCCCATATTGTTCTGCATTCCATACTTGACATTTCTTTCCAAATCTTTAAAGTGGACCATCCTTGAGGTATTCCCTGTCCAAATCAGTGATCAAGAAATAGATCTGGAAAAGAACTTTGTAGACTAACAGACGCCGCTTCCACATCCTCAAATGTTGACCAGCTTCCATCTATTAAAACCTGAAATCTTGCTGGGTATCCCATCCGGAATCTTATACCCACTGCGATCAATTTAACCACAATGTTGTGGTATGCTGCTCTTTTTTGCCTTACCGAAAGAGGTAAATCCTGAGCCACTCACACTTTGGCATCAGCCCATCTGATCTCTTGAAGCCCTTTTACCTTCATGATGAAGTGTTGCCATTCCTGATAATTTAAAAAATGAAATATAAATGTACGAGGAGGGACGCCTATAGGTGGTGGGGGACGCAGAGCTCTATGGGCTCGTTCAATGATATATTTCTCCCCGAATGGAGATGGTCCCGCAATTGTCTCAATAAATTTCTATGAAAAGCCAATGGCGTCTGGACCTTCCTCCTTTTCAGGTAGCCCTATTATAATGATATTGTTGCATCGGCTTCTGCCCTCTAAATCCTCTACCTTATTCTCAAGACTCTTAATTTTCTGCTTTGTAGTTATTAGTTCGGCATCCATCCTTTGTTGCTTTCGTTCTGTGGAAGCCACTCTGGCTTCATTATCCGTCGTCCTGGTGGTCACGTCTTCCAGCGCTTGGGCAATAGATTTAATTTCTTCTGAAATCATCCGAAGTTCAGATCTAAATGGCTGAAACTCTTCCAGGAATCTTGCCAAGGTAAGCGGCTCCATTTCTAGGTCTGTTTGCATTTCGCTTGCTGCGCTGGCCACTCCGGTAGCCCTGGACTTTTTAGCAGCCTTTTCTGGGGTGGAGGGCGGCGTGTGTTTAAGAGCTGATTTTTTCATTCCATTGGTCCCACAACACATTGTACCTGAATATTCTGACAGTACTGGTATTTAAATACCTAGTTATAATCAAATGGACATTTATATGTTGGTTTTCAGTGTTTAAAAAGCGTATAAGGTGGTCCGGTGGCCAGAGCAAGCTCGAGCAGCTGCTACTCCAGACGCTGCATCACGTGATCTCCTACTTGAACATTTATATCATGTCCCCCCGTCCCTCCTTTCATCAAGGGTATACATATTAAGCTCTCTCAGTCTCTCTTCATATGATTTCTGATGCAGACCCTGCACCATTTTAGTTGCCCTCCTCTGGACTGCTTCCATCCTGTCTATGTCCTTGCATAGATGAGGTCTCCAAAACTGCGCACAGTACTCCAGATGGGGTCTCACCAACTGTCTGTACAGAGGGATAACCACTTCCCTTTTTCCACTTGTGTTGCCCCTTCCTATGCATCCAAGTATCCCCCAGCTTTCCTCACTGACTTCTCACATTGCTTACCCACCTTTAGATCATCCAATATGACTACCTCCAAGTCCTGTTCCATTTTGGTTGTTGTTAGTACCTCCCCTGCTATTGTGTACTCTTCTCCTAGGTTTTTGTTTCCCAGGTGTATTACTTTTCACTTCTTTGCATTGAATCTAAGTTGCCATATGTCTGACCATTTCTCCAACCTTGCCAAGTCCCTTCTCATCCTTTCTACCTCCCCTTGTGTATCAACTCTGTTACAGATCTTTGTATAATCTGCAAAGAGGCACACCTTTCCCTCCAGACACTCTGCAATGTCTCCTATAAAGATGTTAAAGAGGACTGGACCCAGTACTAAGCCCTGAGGTACTCCACTAGTGACCCCATTTTCTTCGGAATGTGTGCCACTCACTATTACCTTCTGTTATGGGCTATACATACTTCAGGAATAGGTTTTCCACAAGCATTGATTACATTTTTTTTTTCTAGATTACTACTTCTGCATTATTTTAAGAATTTGCCATGTGTAATTTCAGATCACATGATTCTGGATTGCACATTAAATCTAGCTAATATTCCTCCTTGTTTGTTTTCTGCACCTAAAAGATGGAGGATGAATATAGCAGTGTTAGATCAGTGACAAATTATTTTGGGGCTAACCTATTTAATACATGTCAGGAAAACTATATTGGAAATGTACGACAGTTATTGGCAGTGGTGGGTGGACACCAAAACAGATATAAAAGATTTACTTATACATTTGGGATGGATCCAATCAAATTCAGAGTATATACAGTATTCAGAGTGCAGGAATAGACTGTATCATTATATGTCATATTCACAAGATGAGGAAACACAGGTACTCACCCAAATAAAAGTACTTAAAGAACACATGTTTAAATGGCAGTATAACAGAGCAGCATCTTTAGAGGCAGAGATGAAATATGGTACTACTAGTCAACCGAGTTCAGACCCTTTTGCAACATATAAACAAAGACTGGACACAACCTTGATGACAAGTTTACAGGAGAGAGGTTGAAATACACAAATCAGGGATTTGGACATTTTACAGGTCATGCAACTACATTTAGTAGCCTCTTTCAGTACTGCATACAACACTGATTTCCTTCTTTTTGAATTTTTTTGGTTACAGTTGCCCCAGATATATCAAGCACAAGTTGAAGAATTGAATGCTTATATATCCATACAGGAAGTAGAAAGGGCTATTAATTCCCTAAAAGATGGTTCATCCCCAGGTCCGGATGGAATATCAAGTTCATTTTACAAAAACAATTTTTCTGATCTGGTGAAACCTTTATGTGAAATATATTATGAAATGTTGATGAGATTACCAGAGGACACCAGCTTTAGTGAAGCGATTTGGATTTTTTTATACAGAAAGGGCAATAGACAATTGCTGGGCAACAGGAGGCCTATCAGTTTGCTTAATTCTGATTAAAACATTTTGTCAAAAATTTTATGTCTTAGACTTCAGAAAATAAGCATGATATTAATTCATCTGGCACAATCCTGTTCAATTCTAGCATATAGCATCACAGCCAATCTGACATTTGTAAGAGATCAAAAAGGAAAAGAAACCCTCTGCTCATTTACCTGAGCAATGTTCTTTTGTGTATGTCCATTGTTTATAAGAGATGTTTTCGGACATGGTCAAGGTCCCCTGGAATTCTGCGATTCTATGGTTGTGGAATTTTCTGCAGAATTTGCATCATTTATTCATTACAAATCGGGTTTACAACCTTTGAGTCAGAGACTCATTTACAAAGGCACCTCATCACGGGGGGGTAGACATCAAGACAGTTATTACAGTGCAGATTAAAACAGAGGATAACATTACAAGTGCAATAAAAGGAACATTTAACATAGATACACTTAGGTTACATAATGTAGTAGTTTGTATGTTACTTAGGTTACATAATGTTACAAAATTGTGAGTTATACTCAGGGATATAGTAGTTCCTCAGAGAAGACAGTGGGTTGTATCCCTGTTTGGACCTAGTAGGGAAGGGGTAGGTCTAGGGAAGGGAGATGCTGTCCAGTGGACGTTGTCAAGCCAGGGAGCAAGGCGGGTGGGAACCACAGGTTACAACAGGGAGTT
This sequence comes from Neoceratodus forsteri, assembly GCA_016271365.2. Lineage (NCBI taxonomy): Eukaryota > Metazoa > Chordata > Ceratodontiformes > Ceratodontidae > Neoceratodus > Neoceratodus forsteri. The sequence goes on from CM028132.1 coordinate 1,324,461,736, forward strand.
AGTTGCACCTACAACAGCGGGTATTAAAGATATGGTTCAGAAGGGCTGTTTTGAAGGAACCAATTTTTGGCACGTTGGAGATGCAGCTAGGGAGGGAGTTGAACCAGGTGGGGGCTCGGTGGAGGAAGGATCTCTGGCCAGAGAGGTCTTGGTTCTGGGCACCTTGAAAGTGGCCTTAACAGAGCTACTGATGGTGACGGACAAAGATGGCTGCTGTAGGGAGGTGTAGACCCCCAGGGGGGAGAGTCCTAGCAGAGATTTCTTAGTGAGAAGGCAGGTCTGGTAGAGCAGTCGCTCCTCAAAGTTGAGAAGACTGGTGGTAGTATAGAGAAGGCAGGTGTGAGTTTGGCTGGGGGCACTGGTCAGGAGCATACAGGCCTTATTGATGGAGAGTTAGATTTTGGAGAGGGCAGTGTTGTCGGCTGCAGTGTAGATGGCAAGCCATAGTCCATGAGGGACAAGATGGAGGAGGTGATGGCCAGCCTGAGGGCAAACTGAGGCAGGCAGTCCCTGTGCCAGTATAGCAGGCCAATCCGAGAGTTAATGGCGGCTGACAGGGCATTAATGTGGATGTGGAAGGAGAGGGCAATATCAAATGTGATGCCTAGGTACATGTATGTGGTCACTTGTTCTAGTGGGTGCAGAGTGTTGGGGATAATCAAGAGGGGAGTATTTTTAGCTTTATTTTGGTGGTGGGAGAAGAGCATTGGTTTGGTTTTATTTAGGTTAATGACCAGTCTGCCGTCTCCAAACCACCTTTTGGCTTGGTTGTAAGCTTGCTGGAGGGATAATTGGAGAGAGGTGGGATTGGGATGTGAGGCAATGAGGACTGCATCATTGGTGAAGAGGAGCATTTTACCAGTACTTGAGCTGGGGAGGGTGTTGAGGTAGAGACTAAAAAGTATTGGACCCAGGATGGAGGCCTGAGGGACCCCAGAGCGAATGGGAAGAGTGCTGGAGAGGGAGCTGCTGATCTTGACATGCTGGGATCTAGCAGAGAGGTAGCTAGAGAACCAGGAAATGGGACCACCAGAGAAGCCAAGTTGGTGGAGAGAGTCGAGTAGAAGGGGATGACAGACAGTGTCAAAGGCCTTGGAGAGGTCAATGAACACTGCTCCTGCAAGGCTGCCAGATTCTAGAGCAGCATGCAGGTGTTGGGAGAATTCAAGGAGAGCCGTGGTTGTACTGTGTCCTGGGCAGAAACCGTGCTGCTCTGGGCACATAATGTCATACTTGGTTAGGTATTCAGAAAGCTGGATCAACACCACTTTTTAAAGGGCTATAGAGAGTGGGGGGAGGATGGAGATGGGCCGGTAATTGTTGGGGGTGGATCTGTCCCCACTCTTATGTATGGGTGTAATTTCAGCAGTTTTCCAAGCACTTGGGAACTGACCCAGGCATAGAGTCCGGTTTAGAAGGTCAGTCAGGGGGACTAGGACTTCGTCAAAGACCATACAGAGGATCCTGGAGTCGAGGGGGTCACTGCTGGGGTTATTGCTGCCTAAGGCTTTTAGCAGGTGTGGCCTGGCTTCTTGGGGGGATAGGATGCACAGGTAGAATGGTGGGTGATGCAGGACTGGAAGGAGAGAGGTGGGGATTGATTCAAAGAAGCTGCTGGGGAGGACTGAGCTTAGGTCAGAGAAGGCAGTGTTAAGGCAATCGGCTATGAGGAGTGGATCTGTGGTGGGGGTGCCATTGATGGAGAGCTGAGATGGTGGTGGGGGCAGGAGTTACCATTTAGCTCTTTCATATTATCCCAGAAGGTCTGGGCTGAATCCCAAGTGGAAGTGAGGGTGGTCTGGTAGTGCTCTGCCTTGTCCTGCCTAATGGCCCAAGTGCACTTAATGTGTTCTGCGTTGTAGGCCTGTCCGTCAGACACCTTTCCAGATTCTACAGCTATGTGCCAGAGATTATCTCTGTTTTTTAGTCTCTCAAGGAGGGGTGGGGTGATCCATGGGGCATTGCATTTTTTGGAACGGATCCTGGTGAGGGGGCCAAAAAGGTCACAAGCCTTACAGAAGGCATTTGTGAAGTGGTCAAGAGCTGAGTCAATGTCAGGGGTGTGCTGGATAGGGGACCAGTCTAGCTGGGCTAAGTATTGTTTTAATTTTCTGAGGCCACCAGGGAGTAAACGGTGGCATAGAGTGGCCTGGGACACTGGCTTCAGAGTGGAGGATGACCAGAGACAGAGGACTGGGGAGTGATCACTAAGAGAGTTGGGGAGGACAGTGACATCCCGGATTTTGTAGGGGCAGTTAGATATCACAACATCTAGGAGAATGCTGGTGCCAGTAGAGTAGTTGAATCTGGTGGGCTGGGTGACCAACTGGGACATATCCAGGGCAGCAAAGGAGTCCCTTATATGGCAGGCAGTGGAGGCAAGAGAGTTAACATTGAGATTACCTAGGATGACTTGCTCCAGTTTGTGAGGGAGAGATGTGAGATAGTCAATGAGGGATTGGACCTCTTGGTTTTGATTCCTCGGGGGTACATAGGAGACCGTGAGGAGAGAGGGTTCTCCCATGGGTCAGGTGTGATTTAAGGTGAGGCTTGAGCTCCATAATCAAGTTTAGGATCTGGGAGTGCCTGACCTATAAGTGAGTCCCGTACGAGTAGTAAGCAAACACCACCGCATTTGCCTACTCAGTCTTCCCTGTAGATGGTATATCCAGGGAGAGTGATAGAGGAGTCAGGGGTGGATTTGGAGAGCCAAGCCTCTACCAATGCAAGTATGTCAGGTTGATGTTGAATGACCCAGCACTGGAGGGCAGCAGATTTCTTTAGGAGACTGCAAATGTTTAATGATGCAAAGCGGAGGCTAGTTGCAGTACAGGGTTTAGAAGGGCTGGAAGCAATAGGTCCTGGGTTTGGGTGCACATTACCAGATAATAATAATAGCAGTGTAATTATTCTGGTTAGTGGCCAGTGGCAAAGGAGACCCTGGGCCGACACCCAGCTGAGGAGGACTTTAGAATCAGGGTGCATGGATAGATAAAGTGCTAAGGGTGGGAATGGCAGGAGAGCTGGGTCCAGGCCAGGCCTTGGAGGATTTGGGGAGTGGGGGTGTTGGCAGGGTGGGGGTGTTGGTGGGTCATGGGTGTCTCGAGGGTGGGGGAGGGCTGAGTCACTGTGAGGTAGTCCGGGGATGAGGTACCTAGTGTGGAGGAAAGGTGCTCCAGTCTGTGTGAGGTCTGTACCAAGAGGGTGAGGGAGAGCAGACTTAGTAATGGAATGTAGGTACCCATAGCAGCTGAGCAGTAAAGAAAGAGTGCCAAGAGTAGTAGAGAGTAAGGAGATGTACAGCAGCTTTGGAATGGTTGGGGGAAAACCCCTTTAGTGGGTGAAAAGACTATAAGCTGCAAATGGGAAAAATCAGTATCAATCAGTAGAAGAGGGAGGGGCAAAGACAGATGAATAGTGATAGACTGACCACACAATAAGTGAAATGAGACAGGAACTATATTGTGTTGGATTGGGCAAGCGTGCATATAACTGGGCCATCTAGTGTCTATAGGATATAATCTGCTAATGGAAAAGTAAGCACTGGGGAGGACACTACAGTTTGCTCAACAGGAGAGAGCAGTAGCTTCAATACAGTCGTGGAAGGGGCTCTGATTAACACTGGTGCTCAGAGCTGAAAAAAATAAAGAACAGGCAGGGAGGTTCTGAAGCAAGTTTTTTTGGGGTGGTGTATATATTGCCACAGAATTCACTGTTTTTGGTGATTTTTTATTCAAATATACCATTTTTCCATAGTGTCAGGCTTTCTTTCCCATCTTGTTTATCCTGAAGACCCTCCTCTATGCTCGGCATATGATGTCATTGATGACATCACATCATATTTAACCAATGGCAGGACTGCATTCTGCCAGAGAAATGAATAAATCATGCCACAGGAATCAGAAAATGCTGCCGCAGAAACCAAGGAGCCCTGCCGCTGAAATCAGAAAATTCTGTCACAGAGCACTAGGGTCCCTGGGTATAGTAGATGGAATCAGGTCCAAGGTTTTTTGTTGACAATTGACCAGGTTAAGGCATTCGACAAGGTGTCACATGATTTTTGTTTAAGTATTACAACACTATAGTATTTGTGGGAATAGGTTGATCTGGTTGAAAAATCTGTGTCAGGGAGCAAAACTAACACCATATGTTAACAGCTTAATGGAGGAACCAGTAGTTATGAGACTAGGAGTGAGACAGGGGTGCCCAGTCAATCCCCTTTTATACACATATGTACTGGATCCTATGATTAGAAAAATATTAGTAAATACAACCACTAAAAGTCTTTCAACAGGATATGGATTGGTAGCACAGAATGTGGCTGCCTACACAGATGATCTCTGTTTGTGCAATCAACAGAAGCAGGACAGGAAGTTTTACATATTCTAGCATGGTATTCATACTGGTCAGGCACTCAAGTAAATAAAGAAAAGAGCCAGGTGTTATGAATAGGTCCACATGACAGTCAGGGGCAGAGGCCAGATTTCTTAGACATTCCAATTGCTACCTGTACAATTACAGTGATGGGTATACAGTATGGTGGTGGAAATCTCCAATTATTAAATTAGGAAAGGAAGAAAAAATTACTCACCTTGGTAATTATATTTCTCTTAATGGAGTCTTGCTGTATTCTGACAATTGCAGTAATTCCCAACCTTTGAACTGCCCCGGAGAACTAAGAGTTAACTTTCCATGCAGGGCATGGAACACTGAGTTCGAGCTTAGTTGAAGTCTCTGTCTGGAGTGTTTTGAACTTAAACCGTCAGATTCTTACGAGCCCAACTAAACTAAAAATTCTATGTGGAAATTGTAAAAATTCTACTGGCCATCTGGCTGAAAAAAAGTTTTGGGTTCCCATGGAAGACTCAAGTCAGGAAACCCAAAAACAAACCCAATGTACTAAAAATAACAATAACAAATAAATAAGAACCCAAACTAAAAGGGAGGAAGGTGCAAGCAAAAAACACCCCTGGGGTGCAACACTGCACCTGCCCACCCACTTCCCAAAAACAGGTTCTGAGATGGGAGACAAGGAGGGAGGTCAGAATACAGCAAGACTCCATTAGAAGAAATATAATTACTAAGGTGAGTAATTTTTCTTCAAACAACATGAAGTCTTGCTGTATTGTGACAATTGCAGACTACCAAGCAGTACCTCCAAGGAGGAGGGACAGAACCTACTTTGGGAATAGGCTCTGAAGTACTGCTGTGCCAAACCGAGCATCGCTCCTAGCCTGAATACCCAGAGAGTAATGCTTGGTAAAGGTATGGACTGTTTTCCAGGTGGCTGCTTGACAAATTTCTAAGAGAGGGCTATCCCTGGCCGCAGCCAGGGAAGCATCTGTACCTCATGTGGAATGAGCCCTCAGGCCTGAGGGTGGAGTTTTTCCCATTTTTTCATAGTGGAATTGTATACAAGACACAATCCACCTGACAATATATCTTTTGGTGGCAGGTTTGCCCTTTCCCACTTCTCCATAAGTGAGGAACAACTGGAGGGAGTAAAACCTGTGACCCTTGGTATGCTCTATGTAGTAACTAAGGGCTCTTTTGACATCCAAACTGTGTAGCCTCCTCTCTCCTGAGGAAGAATGATCAGTGAAGAAAATAGGGAGAGTCATAGACTGGTTTAAATGGAAGTCTGAAACCACTTTGGGCAAGAACCTTCTATTGGTTCTAAGGACCACTTTATCCATGTGAAATGAGATAAAATCAAGTTCCACTGACAAGGCTTGCAATTCACTGATGCACCTGGCAGAGGTAATGGCTACCAGGAACACAGTTTTCCAAGTCAAGTACTTAAGCTCTGCTGAAGACATAGGCTCAAAGGGGGTTGCATAAGTTGAGCAATGCAAACATTCAAATCCCAGGCAGGGGCAGGGTCTCTAAAAGGGGGACTGGTGTGAAGCAATCCTTTAAAAAATTTACAGAACACAGGATGGGAAGATAGTGAGGAAGGCTTCCCCACAGACAAAAATCCAGAAACAGCTGACAAGTGTACCTTGAGAGTAGCTGGTCTGAGGCCTAGGCCATTAAGATGGACCACATAATCCAGAACCATAGGTAATTCAGCAGTGTCTGGAGAAATATGCTTCTCAGAACACCAAATGCTGAACCTTCTCCATTTGGAGTTGTAAGTCTTTCTGGTGGAGGGCTTTCGAGAAGCCTTGAGGATATCTAGAACCCTTTGGGAAAGATGCAGATCTGCAAACTCTAACTCTTCAAGAGCCATGCTTTGAGGTTGAGAAACTGAAAATTGGGGTACCAAATCCTTCCCTGACAGGATGTTAGCAGGTTGTAATTCCTGGGAAGAGACAAAGGAAGATGGACTGCTAGGGACAGCACCGGGGTACCAGGGCTGTCTGGCACAATCTGTAGCAATCAGAATCACCTTGCATGGTTGAGACCTTCTTTTTTACCAAAACTTTGAACAGGAGAGGGAAGGGGGGAAAGGCATACAGAAACTTCCCTTCCCAACTGAGGATCAGGGTGTCCAGAGGGCGAGACCCCAGGACTGGAGGTCTGCAACAAAAAAGAGGCAGTTGGTGATTGTCTGGGACTGGAAAGAGATCTATCTCTGGAGTGGCCCACCTTGAAAAAATCACTTTCAAAACCTGAGGGTCCAGGGACCATTCGTGATGGCCCTGAGAAATCCTGCTCAGTGCATCTGCTAGCACATTGTCCTTGCCTGGAAGGTGAACTGCTACAAGAAAGGTTTGTAGGGAATAAGCCAGGGACCACAACTTCATGGCTTCTGTGCACAAAGCCGTGGACCGAGTGCCTCCCTGCTTGTTGATGTACCACATGGTGGTGGTGTTGTCTGTTCTGACTTGAACCACCTTGTTCTGAACTGACTGTGAGAATGCTTTTAGAGCCAGAAAAACTACCCTGAGCTCAAGAAGACTGATGTGGAGAAGGGATTCTTGGGGGGACCACAGCCCCTGGACAGTAAGGGACCCCAGGTGGGCTCCCCAGCCCAGGAGAGAATCATCTGTGGTAGGGACCACTGAACAAGGCTGAGCAACAAAAGGAACACCTTGTCTTAAATTGTCCTGATCCTGCCACCACTGGAGGGCTTGGATCAAAGTCAGCATCACTGGAATCAGTTTGGTAAGGGAGTCCTTTCTCTGAGAACAGAAAGCTCTCAGGTGGAACTGAATATCCCTCATCTGGAATCTTGCCCCTTGGACCACTGCTGTTGCAGCTGCCATGTGGCCCAAGAGCTGGAGGAAATGCCTTGCTGGTCGAGATACCCGAAGGCTGAGGGAAGAAGCTAGTTCCATAAGAGCCCTTGCCCTTTCTAGGGGAAGAAAGGCTCTTGCTCTGAGTGTGTCCAGTTCTGCCCCTATAAAGGTAAGAAGCTGGACTGGTTCGAGAACTGACTTGGGAAGGTTGAGAAGAAATCCTAGAGAAGTGAGCACTTGCTGAGTCACTTGCAGGTGAGACTTGACTTGGTCTGGAGACTGACCCACTATTAGCCAATCATCCAGATAAGGAAACATGGAAATCTTTTGCCTTCTTAGAAAGGCAACTACTACTGCCAGGTACTTTGTGAAAACCCTTGGGGCTGAGGTTAGGCCAAAGGGCATTGCTCTGAACTGATAGTGGCCTGAGGGCAACTCGAACCTGAGGTACTTTCTGTGGGAGCACCTGATGAGAATGTGAAAGTAGGCATCTTTGAGGTCCAGGGAGGCTAGCCAGTCCCCTGGCCTTAGAGAGGGGAGAATTATTCCCAGAGTTATCATCTTGAACTTTGGTTTTAAAAGATGTTTGCTTAGATATCTTAGTTTAGGATGGGTCACCACTCCCCTGTCTTTTTGGGGGTCAGGAAGTACCTGGAGTACAGTCCTTTGCCCCAGTGTAGGGTTGGTACTCTCTCTATTGCTCTTAAAGCTAGGAGAGAAGAAACTTATGCCTCTAGGGCAAGGGTTTCCAAGAGATTTGCAGGTGGAAAAGATCTGGCTCTCAACTTTGGACATTTTTTGTAGCTGAGAACCAGTCCCTGGCTTACTACTTCCAGGACCCACTTGTCTGATGTATTAGACATCCAGTCCTGGACAAAGTAAGCCAGCCTGCCCCCTACTGGAATAGAAGAGTAGACCCAGGCAGGCCCATCAGGATGTCTGCTTGGCAGGGGCTTTAGGTTGAGGAGTGGATGCAGGCCTGTTCATCCCCCTTCTGCCTCTCCCTCTGAAGAACCCCCTCTGAGAAAAAGAAGATGAAGAGGCCTGTGCTTGGTAGAAATGCCTTTGAAAAAGCCTGCCCCTGCCCCTAGACTGCTGCCTTTGAGATGTTGCCTGCCTTTCCTTGGCCTGAGTACTCCTGTAAGTGGTTCTGTACTCATCCATTTTCTTCATGTAATTCTCTGTCTGCTCCCCAAACAGAGAATTACCCACTACAGGAAAATCCATGGCCTTAGCCTGGGTGTCCTGTGAGAGGCTAGTACATCTGAGCCAAGCCATCCTCTGAAGACCCACAGATGTAGCCATGACTCTTGATGAAACATCATTAGAGTCCACAGCAGCACGAAACTGAACCTTAGATGCCTCAATCCCATCTGCAGCCACCACCTCCAGCTCCTTGGCTAGCTGGGGGGAGGCCTTTTTAGCCAGTGCCAGTACAGCGTCCCACCTGGACTTCTGGTACCTGGCTGTATAGGCCATGTAATTTGCCTGCCTGGCTCCCAAAGAAGATGCCATGCACTGCTTCTTTGCCATGGAATCAATCTTCCTGGAGTCCTTGTCAGGGGGGTGTGAAGCCAAGAGAATATTTGCATTGTCACAGGCAGCAGCCTGCACTACCCCAACATGGCTGCATTGTTGATATAAGAACTCCGTGTCTGAGCCTGAAAGTGTATACCTCTTGTCCATTCTTCTATCCACAGGAGGTATAGTGTTAGGAGACTTTAAGATTTTTAGTGTCTGTTTCTCAAAAGATTTATGGAGGGGAATAGACAGTCTCCTCGACTCTGGGATATCCATCATCTCTACATAATCAGGCTCCTCTTGATCTTCCACAGCCTCTTCCATAGGAAGCTGGAGGGTTTCAGCCACCTTTCTGTAAAACATAAAGTGAGAAGCGGACTCAGAAAGCCTAGGAGGGGACACACCTGAAGTCCTGTCTGGGGAGATGTCCGGTTCCACAGACACATCCAGACCTTCACTTACATCATAATCCTCAAATTCCCCTTCCTCTTCAAATTCTGGTTCATAAAAATCTTCAAGGGTATACTCTCGAACTGGGGCAACCAACCGAACTGAATCCCTGCCAGAAGGAGCCGGATCGGTTGGAAGAGGAAGGAACGATTCCACAATCTGAATCGCCCTGGCTATCTCTTCGGTGGTCAGAACATGAACCTCTGGATCCAAACCGATCAATTTATCTTTGCTCTTTCTTTTTGTTGGAACTGATCCCTCAGAATCGGCTCTCCTTTTGCCCGGAGAAGTATCGCCCTGGTCAGAGGCACGCCTTTTGGTTCGGTCAAAACTGAACCGGGCTGGCCATCCAGGTCAGCGGACTTCTCGGCCTCCTTTTCCCTCAGTCTACCTAATCTCTTCTCAAGGGTAGATTTGGGAAAATTTTTACATATTTGGCAGTCTGAATTGAGGTGGTCAAACCCCAGACAATAAACACAGGTGGTGTGGGGATCGGCCTTAGCAAAGACCTCCCCACACTCATTGCAGTGTTGAAACCCAGTCGGCCCGTTTTTTTTCTTGGGTTTCTCAGACATGGCCAACCTAACCAAACTTACCCTTTTTTCGGCAACCGCCAGGCAAGACTCCCTCATCGGTTCCTAACCGTGTCACGGGTATTGGAAAAAAATGGTAAAAAACACGTTTTTTCAGAACCGATAAGAACCGGTAACCACACACTAAGCGTAACAAAATTCACAATCAAATGGCCTGTTCAGCCAAACCGACTGCACTTTTACAAGTTCCACACAGAAAAATAGAACAATTCCTATCTAGTACTCACTGCACTACAGACAGAGACTGAACCGACTATGCGGATACTTTTTTCAGCTTAAAACCGATGAAAACTGAAAACTTTAACCGACTTTCGAACCGAGCTGAAGGAGAAATCTCCAGAGCGACCGTTCAGTGAGGCGAAGTAAAGAATCTGACGGTTTAAGTTCAAAACACTCCAGACAGAGAATTCAACCAAGCTCGAGCTCAGCGTTCCATGCCCTGCATGGGAAATTAACCCTTAGTTCTCCGGGACAGTTCAAAGGTTGGGAATCACTGCAATTGTCAGAATACAGCAAGACTTCATGTTGTTTGAAAGTGGCATTCTGTGAATCAAGGGTACAGATATGGAAGAACTGGAAATTTTCAAAACAGAAGAGAATATTGATTATAAAGAAATGTTTACTTCCCATGTTTACATATTTAAGCTTTGTCTACCCACCACCTGTATGTTTAAAAACTAGATTAAGTTGTTTCTTTCAAATGTTGTGGAGTAGCATGAACAGTCCTGTGAAGAGGGAATTTACTTATTTACCTGTGAAAAGTGGAGGATTGGGGATGATAAATCCTCTAGTTTTTTTTTCCACTCATTTTTTTGGGGTCTCAACTATAAAAATGTTTTGGGGTGAGGAATGGACCCCTTGGCAAGAATCGACTACAACTTTATATCAGTCCAAGAGTGCTAAATGGGAATATTGGTACCTAAAATATTTGGAACATTGAAAGTACTTGAATATACTGAAGCTTCTTTGCGTAAGATTAGACAATGATGGTTGTGTAAAAATGATCTGATAGTCTCCAATAGAAAACAAATGTATTTGCAAGTAATGACAACACAATATGCTTCTGCTGTGGAGTTTCCAGAATGTTTTCCATCAAAATACCCAAAGGTTTTACCTTTGCTTAAGGATTAAAACATTCCAGTCAAAACATGGGATGTTCTGTGGTTAAGCTATCATGGTAGGTTGGGAATCAGAGGCAATTTAAAACAAAATTCTTTAGATTAAGGGTTTTGCCCAAGGGGAGAATATACTCAGCTAGAAGAAACTCAAATCCATTTTTTATTGATTGTCCTGGGACTCTTATCATAGTAAGCTTTTTTGTTTGGAGATTATACAGGTTGCTTAAAAATATTTCACCCTCATACACTGAATGTGATACAGTATTTGCAAGTATTACATTTTTCTTATGGCAGGTAAGATGTCGATATCTGACACAGCAACTCAATCCATCTTTTCTCACCTTTGCAGTAATGATAGAAAATACAATAAAATTGTTTAAAACTTCAGATTATAGAAGGTTATCGAAAGTGAGGGCTGATACCTTATAGCGTAGGATTGCCTGGTTGAAGTAATTGAATGCGTTTTTAAAATACAATACTGACTATAATTATAAGAGTAAAAAAAAATATTTTTTTGGAAACCTGGAAGTGGCTTTGAGGGTTATCATTAAAAGGAGGGAGGATGGTTTGTTTTTGGGTTTAATATGAGCATGAATAGATCAGTTTTACATTTTCATTTATACGTATCTTTCTTTTTAATTTCATTAATTACTACATGTACAAAAGGGGATGTAACTTTGAAATTAAAAGTGCTTTCTTTAATTTCTGCATATATGTTGTTTCATTTATTTAAGGTTATTTTTTATTTTAGTTAAAAAGATGTGTATTAAGAATTATTGATTGGTTGAAGGATCATTATGTTTACTTTGTTGGAAAAAAATTATTTTTTTGGTGTGATTGTTATGTTTTGTGGTAAATAAAAATGCCCCATCTCTCCTCTAGAGGAACCTCTGTCATCCTGGCATTCTGCCAAGATGGCTGCCTTGGTGGAGACGGAGGAGCACATGGATGTACTAGAGGGTGGGGAGAGGGTCTCCTCTCCTGCCTCACCTTTGCATGAGACGACCTTTTCTATGATGCTTCAGAGAATACTGGTAATAATTTATCTTTGGGAGATGTGAGAAAGCAGATACCTTTAACTGCAAAAAAAAAAAATCATAATCTAATGGTGGGTAGGAGGAAGTAGGCTGTTGGTTAACTAGGAACTGCAGCTTATCCATTAGGTAGAGAAATGGGCAGACTAGGTGGGCCAAGTGGTCCTTATCTGCCATCAAATTCTATGTTTCTATAATCCAAGACCTGAGACACTGACTGATGGACAGCAACATGGTATAGTCTTCATGGATCAACTACAAGCTTTGTTGAATGAAGAAGGAAAGTGCTTTGTGCTTCGGCACCAGGAACTTGCACTTGCAATCTCTGCAGCAAGAACAAATGCTACAGCGGCCACACCCAACTCAGTAAAGCAGCTGCCTACAGCTGCGTCTGCATCAGGAACAGCCACTGATGGCTGTGCAGCTATGCAAATATCTGTTGTGCACAACAGCCGAATGGAGAAAGAAAGCGCACATATGAGACAAACTGACATATCAAAAGTGGCTATCTCTGCAACCAGACTTGTCAGGGAAGCACTGGGAATGGAAATTACAGACAATCTGTATGGCCTAAGATGCTCCCCGACCCCCACAGATACAGATACAGCACCGAGTAAAGATAACTGGTCTGTGGCGACAGTATTAAGAGGAGCCGGTTGGGTGCAAACTGAGTCAGGTAAGTGGATCTCTGGTCCAATGCCAATTGTTACATCTTCCATAAAAAAGTCTGTAATCAACGGAAGAGCTATTGAGCTTACTGAAGAACCTGGTTTACAACCTTTACATATTTCTAAGGTTACTGCCTGTATCACAGCTGTCCTTTAACTTCACCAAAAGAACTTCAGCTGACAGATAACCCAGTGCTTACCTGTAATACTGAAGCACCTATACAAAGTATACCTAGTGTGGAAACAAATATTTCTTCACCCATGATCACATCTACTTCTATAGAACCAATGCAAACTGCTGCAACAGTTGGGCCCTCAGAAGCACCTCTTAATAGAATTAATAGAACTTCTTCTAGACCACATGCTTCTTTGTTCCATCAACCCATCTGCCCATAAAGAGACACAACACAGTCAGACTTTTTTACAAAGGGGGTGTGAACACACTCTCTGACCGAGTATTTGTGGCAAAAACTTTGTTAAAAAACTCAATGAAGTTTTTTGCAAATGAAATTCATGCATTAATCCATGTGTCAGATGAAATAACCTTTGATGTAAGTTTTAAGCTTAATACAGAGCTCCAAAGGTTTTGGACACAGTTTCATACTTTAAAACCTTAGATTCCAGCCCCTGACTGGGCTTGCCTCTACCGCCGGAGTGGCCATGGTTTGAGAAGCCAGCCGCCCACCCACACCACTTCTGTAGCAACTCAGGAGCTCCACGAAGCTGGATTCCAACCCCTGACTGGGCTTGCCTCTACCGCAGGAGCGGCTGTGGCTCAAGAAGTCAGCCACTCACCCACACCACTTCTGTAGCTGCTCAGGAGCTCCTCAAAGCTGGATTCCAGCCCCCAACCAGGCTTGCCTCTCCAACCGGAGTAGCAGTGGCTCAAGAAGCCAGTCGCCCATCCACACCACTTGAGTAGCCACTCAGGAGCTCCACGAAGCTGGGTCAGATCTCAGACCAGCTGGGAAAGCTGTGAAAAGCTCCCATTGGCTAGCACTATCTGCTGCCACCTCCGATTGGACTTGTGCTTTATGCTTTTACCTCTGATTGGACCAGCTTTTTATATCTGCCTCCATGCTGTCCTGGGCTTCAGTGCCCATTGTGTTATATTGAAAAGTGCCAAAACTTTGCACCTGTTGCACCACCCCCACCTCCAATTGTCATTAAATAGACCGTAGTTCCTCCCCCTTGCCTGAGCCACCTCCTCACCTGAACTCCATAGGCCCTCTCGTAAGGACCTCCCCTTTCCTTGCCTACGCTGTCACTCACCTTACCCTTCCTCCATATCTCTCTCTCTGCAGTGCCACTAGCCCTTTAGATCCACCAATACGCTACCCTACCTACCTCTCCCCCTCTTTCTAGTACCTCACCCCATTTTTCTGCCTTCTATCTTGTGCTTCCCTCCTGCCCCCCACCCTGCTTGCCAACCTCAGCTGCTGGAGGTTATAATACACTCCACTATGCTTCCTCAACTCCTTATTCTCTCATCATTACTCCCCCTCTTCTATCTCCATGGTGCCTGTTACCCCTCCCCTCTATCCAGTTACCTGTTTGACTTCTTCCACTACCACCTAGGCATGCTATACTCTGAGCCTCACTCCCCCCCAGCACCTCTGAAGATTATGAATGGCTGCTCTCAGGAACCCTTGATCAAGGGCCTTGGTCTCTCTCATCTCATCTCCCACTCTTGGTACACATGACAACACTCTGGGACCAACGCCTGCAGCTCTGTCTACCTATCAGCATGGAATGGACTCGTAAACTCTCCTTCAGGGACCTAAGTTTGTGTACCCTGAAGCTACTGCTCCTTCTGCTAATGCTGTCTGGCAACATTCACCCTAATCCTTGCCCCATAACTAATGGCTCAACCAACCAAGTGAAACACTCTGGGACACTCTCCCTTGTGACGCTAAACATCTGTAGCCTTCTCCTAAAGCTTGATGCCCTGCAATTTTTCTCAAATCAGCACAAACCTGAAGTCATTGCGGTTGTCGAAACCTGGATAACACCTAACGTTCCTGACTTGGCAATTGCGCTACTGGGCTACATTGTCTTTAGGCTGGATCGGAAGGCTAAAAGAGGAGGGGGTTGTGCTATATATCTCAAAGAATCTCTCCTGGGCCACCCCCTAACCACCCCCTCTCTTTTTTTTTCATTTGCACAGATCCTTCCTATCCATACCATCCTAGGAGCCCATGGCAAAGTCCTCACAATCGCTGCAGTGTACATCCCTCCTAAGGAGCAAGTGAAAGGCCTCAATGCCATCCTGGACTTCATTCGAATGTAACCCCCTGGTTCTGAATTAATCATGCTTGGTGACTTTAACATAAACTGACTTGCCTCCGATCCTGGGGTCCTCAAAGATGCCATCTCCTCTGTAAACCTTACACAACTAGTTGCCTCCCCTACCAGACACAACTACAGAACTGGCACTGGCACCCTTCTGGATTTGGTTCTAACCAGCCACCCTACCCGTATCTCCAACATCTCCATCATCCCAGATTCACTTAGTGATCATTTCCCTGTCATCTGTGAATGGACTAACAAATTCTGCAAACCACCACCATCAGTCATCACCAGCAGAATCCTTCCCCTTGGGAAGCTGAATCTCCTCACATCCTACCTCAGGCAGCAGGATTTGTCTCCTACACTGTGGCTGATGTCATTTTAGCCCTGGATTCCTTCATTTCCAACTTCAATGCAGCCTGTTACTCCTACGCCCCCTTCAAAAAGTGTTAAATCAAAGCACTTTGCAATCCCTGACTCACTGTCAACCTAATAGCACAGCTAAAATCAAGGAACCATCTCTGGTTTCTGGCTCAGGCCTCAGGCTCGCTAACTGACATTCAGAACTATAAAAGTGCATGGAATGACTGCACAAAATCAATCCAACTAAACAATAGCACCTACTACAGGGAAGTTCTCACCAATTCATGGGGTAACGGGAGAGCGTTCTGGAACAATATCAAAGAAGTAACCGGAAAGCAGCCAAAAACTTCCTCTACTATGCTAGACATTGATGGGTCTATTACCCTGGACCCCACGACTATTGCTAATACTTTCAATACCGCTTTCACAGACCTCAGTAATGTTCTTCACCCTGACTTCTTCAATGAATTTGACTCCTCTGCTCACCCTACCAGCACTCCCCCCTCTTATACACACCCTCCTTTCTACTTCAAAGCAGTCAAGATGCACGAAACTCACAAATACATTAGTGAAGCAATTGGCAAATCAAGAAATAGTGGGGACTCTTTTGACCTAAAACTGCTGTCCCTCACCCTTGACGAAGTGATTAGACCATTAACTAAGATCTTCAACCTCTCCCTCAGCCTCAACCAGTTCCCTGACAGATGAAAATCTGCTACCGTTACTCCGTTCCATAAAAATGGAGATAAGACCAATCAAGGAAACTACCAACCAATTTCCATATTGCCTCCCCTCTCCATGGCTCTCAAATGCCTTGTTGCTGACCAACTCGCTGATTACCTGGACAAACACAATATCCTATGTACACAACAACATGGTTTCAGAAAAGGGCACAGCACTACTTCTGCCCTCTTGGAATTTACCGGAGCCATCCACAGTTCCCTGGATAATGGTCACCTAGCCGTGTTGGTCTTTATTGACTTAACTAATGCCTTCAATACTGTCCATCATCGACTGCCACTGGAAAAGCTTTTAATTGCTGGGCTCTCCCCAAACTCCATGGCCTAGTTTAAAAGCTTCCTGGAAAATAGATCACAAAGGGTAAATATTACAGGTGTCCTCTCCGATGCAAGGCCTGTCCGCTCTGGAGTTCCTCAGGGTTCCATACAGGGCCCTCCTTCTATTCAGTCTCTTTCTGAATAGACTCCCTCAGTCTTGTCCAGAACAAATTATACTCTATGCTGATGATGCTGTAATTCACACCACCCATAAGGACCCACAATCCCCACAAAATAATCTCCAGATTGGTTTTGCCTCAGTTGAGAACTGGTTCAGAAAACAGAGACTCATTCTCAACTATAAAAAAAACAAAGTCACTGCTATTCAGTAACTCCCACAGCAAGAACAGGCTGCATCCTCTGACCATTCACAAACTGCCTAGGGAATGACCCTTGAACAGCTGCAGTCCTTTAAATATCTGGGGATCTCTCTTGACAGTAACCTGTCCTATGGTGCCCGCATCGACAACATCGCCAAGGCTGCCAATATGCAACTTGGTCTCCTCTACAGGCACAGGACATACCTAACCCCAGCAGCCTTAAGTGTCACAGTTCAAAGATCTGTTGTCTCCACAATCGACTATGGCCTCATCATGTATGGCTTAGCCACTTCAACAGCTCTCAGACGCATTTCAACATCACTCAACAAAGCCTGTCAGCTTATTACTTGATCTCATTGACTTACCCATACATGTGACTTCTACACCCAAACTGGCTGGCTACAACTCTCAAACCACCTAAAATACCAAACCTGCATTATGGCTAAAAAGATAACCATGGGCCTTGCCCCCCGGGGGTCGATGCCCCTCCTCTGCCCAAGTAGTAACTCCCGCCATACTAGGGGCTCTGAATATCAACTCTTGTTGGTCCCTTACTGCTGAACCTCTCTGGGACAATGTTCATTTTCTTACAGGGCCCCTAGCTGGTTGAATAGTCTCAAGAGTGAGATCTCCTCCCTTCCCAATCTAGGTCCATCCAAAACAAGGCTCTGCCTCTTATCTCTCTGCATCTAGCACCTGTGACTGCCTCACCTAGCCAGCCCTCCTTACTATCCCACAGTCCTTGCCTAAACTCTTCCACATAGCATTTTACCTTTTTTCCCTTAGCTTTCCTTCCCCCCCCTTCCCCTCTCCACCCAGCCTCACCACCTGCACTTCTCTATGTGTTGCGACAATTGCCTCTGGCAGCTCTTACCTCCCAGTGTCCTTCCCATTTCTTGTAACTCTATTGTATTCCCTCATTTTCCCTGCCTGTCTTATCCAAAATGTATGCATTTATTTCCATGTAACTGAGTGTTAATCTGTTTATCCTTCCTAAAACTGCATTTGCGTTGTTGTATTTTTGTTGTACTGTTCTGGAATTCACATGGAACCTTTGTGAAAGAGCCTCGGCTCAAAGGTACTTGTTATCCTAGATTCAAATAATAAAAAATAACAAATAAAACTCACTTTTTTGTGTGCCCCTTTTGACGCTATCCCCTTAACTAAACCAGCCTATGAAAATATAACTGTTACTTAGAAGTATAGGGGTTAGTGTCACTGACTTTACCTACTGGTTAAAACAAAGGTGTACATTATTATGTGACCCTGAGACAATTTTTGACACTGAGCACATTCTTTTTGTTAGTCTTTGGTAACCAGGTGAGGCCCATTAGGCACAAGTGCCTGTTTTCAGGGTGACTTGGGAGCACTGGGTGGTTAAGTGACTTGCTCAGTCACACAGTATGCAAGTGGAGGTTGTAAGAATCAAATCAAGGTCTAGTCTGCAGGATGTACCAAGCTAATTCACAGCTAATTACTCTAACCTCTAGGCTATACCGGGGGGATGGAGGGTAAAAGTCATGTTACATTCTTCTGATGTGGGTTTATGTCATTTACCTGTTTTTTTTTTCTCAGCAGGGACATAGGTGTTTTATTTTATGCATGCTAACCCAAGGCCTGCTACAAATATGGATCAAAGGCACACTTAAGTAGTATTTGTGATCAAATTAACTGTACTTTGTGTCAGGAACTAGGGCATGCTAGTGGTCATTGTCTTAATGAACCTAAATGTAACCTCTGTGACAGTCTAGGCCACACATATCAAAGTTGCTCCTGGGCAGCTCATAATCAAGCAGACCCTTCTGATGTCTACAGAGGCCCCCCACCACCCCACCCCCAGAACTGGATCAACAACCCATGGTTACCAATTTTCCAGAACAGACTACATCAGCTTCCCAAGATAATGTAGTGAGTATGGAACAAGACCCCCAACTAGAGGATCCACTTCACTAACTCCACAACTATGCCACCCTGCCTCCTCAGCAGACTGCAGCCAAAAGAGAAAGGATCACTAGGTAGTGTGAGAAACTGGAAAATTTTGCTCTGCAAAATATTTCATGTAATTTGCGCATTTTGCTAAATATTTAGCAGGACAAAATGCGAAATTTCACCCCCGGAAGCGAGCAACATTTTGCCCTCAAACTGGCAAAATTGCTACTCGCGGGTGAAATTTCACCAACCACAGTGAAATTTCACTACCTGTGTGCGTAATTTCACCTCCTGCAGTGAAATTTAAAGTGGCCACTGGCCAGAGTTCTCCCTGGTGTCTAGTGGTCCCCCACCCACCCGGCTGCTCACTGGCCCCAATTTTTCTCCCTGGTATCTAGTGGTCCCCCCAACCGATCCCTGGTCATAATTGAATTAAGCACCCCCCCAGTTACCCTGGCCCCCTCATTTCCTTTTTTTTAAAAATCAGCCCCACTCCCTGGTGTCTTAGTGGTCCCTCCTGGCCAATCACTGGCCATAATTGGTCAGCCCCCAAAAGTTACCCTGGCCCCTCATTTCCTTTCATTTAAAAAAAAAAAATCCCCAGTCCTTGGTGTCTATTGGACTGCCACCCCCCACCCTGTCATAATGAGATATCAGCATCCACCTCACTCCCCCCAGCACCTCGATTGGGCCACCAGCACAGTCCTCCACTTACTTCCATGGCTGGCAGCCCAACTGAATGCGACTGAGCACTTGAATGAATGAGTGCTTGCTTGTACAAACATGCTTGAATGAATGAGCACATGCTAGTACAAGCACACATTCATCCATTCAAGCACTCGGTCATGCTTAGTTGGGCTGCAGGTTATGGTGGTGAGTGGAGAGCTGTGTCAATGGCCCGATTGGGGTATTGGGGGGGAGCAGGGTGGGTGCTGCTAGCTCTTGATGACAGGTTGGGGGGGCCACTAGACACCATGGAGTGGGGGTTTAAATTTTTTTAAATAAAAGGAAATGAGGGGCCAGGGTAACTTTGGGGGTGCATGTTTCATTCAGTTCTGGCCAGTGACTGGCTGGGAGGGACCACTAGACACCAGGGAGTGGGGTTGATTTTTTTTTTTTAAATAAAGGGAAATGAGGAGGCCAGGGTACCTGGGGGGTGGTTAATTTAATTACAGCTGGTGATCAGCCGGGGGGGGGGGACCAATAGACACCAGTATTTGTGGTGGCTGGCGGGTGAAATTGTGAAGTTTTGCAAAACGTTTTGCACTGTGAAATTGCAGATTTCCCAGCAATTGAACCGGTGAAATCTTATTTCGCTGCATCTCTATCACCAGGCATAGCCAGATGCAAAACCAACCTTCTTCAAAAATCTCAAAAACTACTGAACTGCCTCTGTCCAACCAGTTTGAAGCCTTTCAGAACACTGCCAAAGTATCTGATGCTTCCTCTGAGGACTCCAGTTTGGTCCTCTCAGCAGGACCTCCTCTCTGATCAAGAGGTGAGTGCCCAGACTCCCCACAAATCTGTGAAAAAGCAAAGAAAACCACAGAAAACAAATAAAATGTCTCTCTGAGGGGACAAGTCAGACTAGTAATGCTTTTTTTCACTCAAACATCTTACAGCACAAACATCTCTGGCTATTTGCAATATTACTGTTCATAGTATAAAGAGCTGTAGGAAAAGACAAATAGTAATGTCTCACCTACTCTCTAGCTCTTTTGATGTTTTGTTTCTGCAAGATACCAGATTTTACACTATCGCAGAAATAAGAACAGGGCTTAAAGGGGCACTGTCAGCGTTTGACCGTCATTTCTGTCTAAAATCAAACAGTGTGCCTCTTGACCCAAACCTACTCAACATATGCTGCAGAATACTCCTATATATAATGAAGGTAATGTTTTTGAACAGTTTGACACATTTTCAAACAAATACCTTTTCACCTGTCCCAGTCATAATGCCCCGTGATTCCAGAAGTACATCCAGGTCGGGACCATGCGTCTGCCATGAGAGCGATCCTGAAGTGCATTTTTTTCATACACAGCATATGGCATTATACTGTACCTACACCCCACATGATTCTAAAATGCCCCATTAAACTGTGCCAGCAAACTGAGCACTGGAAGTACTTTAATTCTTATTTTTAAGTTGTGGCCAAAACCCCACGTATGTGCACCAACAGCATGACTAAAGATCTTGCGCATGCGCACGAGCATGCCATCAGTGCACATGAGCGGGATTTCGGCCTTGACATAAAAATATTAATTAAAGTATTCCCAGTGCTTGGTTTGCTGGTCCTGATAAACTGAACATTTTTTTAATCATGTGAGGTACAGGCACAATGTAACACCATATGCAGTGTATGACAAAAATGTACTTCAGGACTGTGCTCATGGCAGATGCACGGCCCCGACAGGGTTCCTGACCTGGATGTGCTTCCAGAATCACGGGGCATTGTGATCGGGATGAGTGATAAGGTATTTGTTTGAAAATATGCCAAACTGTTAAAAAACATTACCTTTGTTATACATAGGAGTATTCTGCAGCATATATGGAGTAGATTTGTGTCAACAGGTACACTTTGATTTTAGCTAGAAATGATAGTCAAATGCTGACAGTGCCTCTTTAAAGCATGGTATGCGGGCCCATCCTACTGTTCCATAGGGACAGATACTTGTTTGGGGGTGGATATCCTTTTTCAGACACATTTACAGGTTCACTTAGTCAAATTGGTGGATCTTCTGCACAGAAAGGCTTTGGTTTTAGACATGACAATTAATAATAAATACTACAGATTGATAAATATATATGCACCACAGAAAAAGGCTGATAGAATTACTTTATTTCATGCCAGATTGGTGGCACTGAGGGTTGAGGTGCTGGACACCATACCTCACGCCACACCAGTGACCTGGGTTCGGTGACGGACTCTGGGATCCGGGGATCCTGGGGAAGGGAGAGGATAGAACATCTGAAGGACAGTTCTCCTCTGCCAGGGAGTGATCCAGGGGTTGCTCAGTGTCCTGGTGGCCCCCAATGGAGATCAGGTGCATTACAGGAACACCAGCCAGAAGTTAGGGGTGGAAGTGCGGCAGACACCAGCAGGGCAGACATGCACAGGCATCATTGCACGCTACGCTTCTTGGGGGGCAACGAAGGTGGAAAACCCGATGTGCCACACTCCAGTGCTGGGCTTCTCCTCCATCTAGGCTAGGCACATTAGATTGGCAGATGGAGTGCCCTGGGAGAATAGGGCAGCCCCACCTTGGGAGGGTGCAGAGACGGGGGGGGTCTGCCTGCGCATAGCAGAATGGACGGAAGGCTTCAGGTAGGAGGTAGAGCACTCGGGAAGCATGGTTGCCTGAGACAGGTCCTCGGGCGGCGGCATAGAAACAGAGTCTACAAAAAAAAAAGAATGACTTTATTTCACACAATTCAACATACTTGTTATCTTCCCATTATTAAATCCTACGGGGAGATTTTATTTGCGGGATGGATATCCTGGACAAGGGAAAGAATACCATAACTAACAATATATTTTGTGATATGTCTATCCTAAAAAATATTGCAAACTCAAATTTAATAGATGCATGTATGGCACAGAACACTACACTTAAACTCACTTTCCAAAAGGGAATACTAGCTACAAGGATATATTTTTTCTTCATATTGCCATCCCTACACATCTCTTCCACTTCTGCGGAAGAAGTGAAGTTCTCTGACCATAAAATCCTCACATAACAGACAGACCCACCAACAACTCACACACATGGCCCAGGCTCTTTGAAATTTAACTCTTCCTTGTTGACTAGACCAGAGGTGCTATAAAGCATAAGGTATTTCTTGACTACAAAAAATCAGTAATAAAAATGTATGACAATCCTGCTATCTGGTGGGAAGATACAAAAAAAGATTGGAGACAATTTTTACAGTCTATAAGTAAATCAAGTAAAAATAATGATTATATAAAGTATTTGTGTAACAGGCAACAGTTGCAAAAATTGCAAACTTTAGCCAGAACCACCACTCACAACTTCACTACTCAGTTTCAGTTACTGAAACATGACATGCAGACATTTCACTTATGACAAGAGAGTTTACATAAACAACAGGCTGTTGGCACTCAAGGAAGGACAGAAGTAATTTGTCCTTTCTTACATTGTAAGAATAAAGTTAAGAATAAATCTACGACACGTTTATTAGAACAGGATGGAATGATTTACTCTGATAAAGACAATTTATTACAAATGATAACACAGCATGCTACCACATTATTTAACAAAGCGCAGACCATCACTAACGCACTCCCAGAGTTTTTATCTGCTTCTCCTATACCTACTTCACTTAGCCATGTACTGGATGACTTAAATAGGAATATTTATTATTTTGAAGTGGAAATGGATATTAAATCTTTGCACGATAATAAAGACCCTGACATAGATGCATTAACTCCAGAGTTATACAAAATTATTGGTAAGGAAATCTCTAAAGAATTAGCATCTGCCTTTAATTATATGTTGTAAAAAAACTCCATCTCCAACTATAATTGCTTATTAATTCTCCTTAATTGTTACAAACTATGCCATGCTGTACTACACAACCCTGTGCCTGACCAATCTTACTCTCTGCTGACTCCCTCGTGGTGGTCAATAGAACTGCTCATTAAGCTAACTAGGGTGATTGATTACTGCACTTAAGTTAAAAATGTATCTGCTGAGTACTGCATTTAAGTTAAGTAGTTATCTGCCTGCATGGAGCAGTATTACCGTGTAGCTGTTATATGCTCTCCTGCGCTAGGCTCCCCCTTCCTTCTGTCTGGACTTGTTGTGTTAGCCTAATCCACTGACCCCCCCATCAGCATGCCTCCCCCCCCCCAGTGGCAGAATGCTAAGGGCATAAAAATTGCTCACCTCAGTGTTCACAGCCTTCTTGCTAACCTCTCAGACCTAATGGCCTGGGTCGCCCACTATAATCCGGACATCCTGGGGATCTCCAAAACTTGGCTTAAGCCAGCATCTCCAGACTCAGTCTGCACCTTCCCTGGCTACCTCGCTATCAGGCAGAATAGAGTGTGTAACAAACTGGGGGGGTGGACTGCTGTTTTACTATAAACCCCACCTTAAGGTGACTGTCATACCTCACCCTTCCCCTTCTTGTGAGTTCATACGTGCCCTTCTTCTGTTGGGCAACCCCAAAAGCTCCACCTGGCCTGCGTTTATAATCCACTGAAAGGTGGTGTTCATGGCCTCTCCCATCTCCTTGACTGCCTCAGTCCTAAGGTAGGAACTAGAGAACTCTTAGTGTTTGGGTATTTCAACCTAAACTGGCTGGGTGGCAATGTCAAACTTTACGAACCCCTCCTGTCTGGTCTTGCCCTAGGTCAAATTATCACTGAGCCCACCAGATCCTCTTCCTCTGGGGTAAAAGGTACCCTTCTTGACTGGATGCTGAGTAACAGGCCAGACTGTATCACTGCTTCTGGCCTCTTCCCAGGTTCCATCTTGGACCATTCCCCTACCTACTGTGTTTGGAAAGTCCTTACCCCTAGGATCCCCCAAAAGTCATTCAGATGAGGGACTACTCAAAATTTAACTACAACAACTTCCTTGCTCACCTCAGCCAGACTGACTGGTCCCTGGTCTAAGCTGTCAATGACCCCTCTGCTGCTCTTGACTGCTTCCTATCCATATTCACCCCTATACAAGATAGACATGCCTCACTCACAAAAAGAAGGGTGAGGGGCACTGTCACTAAATTACTGCAAGGTTGCCTGTTTGCCCTGATGAAGCTTAGGGATAAAAGCTGACAAAAATGTAAGGACTCCGGAGACAGGTTGGACTTTGAGGAATACAGGCAGCTCAGGGACTTCTGTAAGTGGGCAATTCACGTGGCAAAGAATGAATTCTGCAATCCTCCCTTGAAGCATCTGCCAAGAACCCTAGGAGCTTCTGGCGCACCATCAAACACACTGTAAGTGGTCCTGCCTGCCCCCAGGTCTCCAACATGCTAATTGTTGGAGTCAGCTGTAACAATGCCCTGGCTATAGCTAATGCCTTTAATGTCCAGTTCTCCGACCTGTCTGACTATACACCCACATCTTCTGTATCCAGTGATCATAGGTGCTGGGTTGTATGGGCCCGTGGGGCATGGGCCTCAGCAATATTTTGTGACCTGGGCTGAGCCCCAGCAATATTTTTGTGCATCATACACTTTTTCCTTTTTTTTTCACATGGTTATGGTTTCCTGGTGGTGACTGTGACTGCATGCCCCTCCCCCCCCCAGTTTTTAATTGGTCTGGCAAAGCATTTTTTTGTTTCAAACTAGCATCATTATTTAAAATTGGTGCTTTCTTGGCTTGGTTTGTCACCCCTGGAAAATCATTGGTGGTTCAATGGCATTTTTCAAGTTGCATCATTGTTATTGGCTGGGGGAGGGCCTATTTTTTGGGTGCGATAGTATCCGACACCCATGCGTGCATTGAGAGTCAAGATAATGTTGTTGTTTGAGAAGGCGAGTGAGCGAGTTAGCAATGGTTTCATGAAATGGGGAGAGTAGACTGCACAGACGAGAGATGAAGAGCCAGAGAGGGAGGTGGTTATCATGATCCAGGCCCAGCCAGGAGAGAGAAGCCAGTCTGGAGAGAGGAACCAGCTGAGCCAAGGCAGGGGAAGAACAAGGAAGCAGGCGGCAGGCCCAGCACACCAGCAGCCAGCCCAGGCAGAGCCAGTGAGCCACCCAGCCAAAGACCAGTGCTTGCAGTGGGAGTCAGGACTCAGCCGGGAGTGATTCTGGGACACCAGCAGGCTCAGCACTAGTGCGGGAGATGACAGAAATCGACTCATAATTGTTTAGCAAGGAGGGAGATGGAGGGCCTGGAGTGCCAGTGTATGGCCATCGTCGAGCAGCCAGGCCAGCAGCAGCAAACGAGATAGGACTGGGTCACTGGGTGGGCTACTTTGGTCCAGGTGGCAGGTGTAGCAGCCATACACAGTTAACAGAGAGCAGAGCAGCAAAAGCAACATCCAAATCAGCCAACAAAGCCTAGGCAGCAGCAGGCCAGCAAGTGAGTCCAGCAGCAGCACATCAGACAGATGGAGGCGAGTCAGGAGTATTAGCCAGCTGGCCACCAGCACAGCAGAGGCAGCACCAAGTGGTAACATATCCCACCAGTTAAGGCCCGGACAGCACAGCAAACCAGGTAAGATGTGATGGGGATGGGAGTGTCAGATGCTGAGTCCAGCAGGTGATTGTCGAAAATGTCTCTGGCACAGCCAGCAATCTGTGACTAGCAGTACTGACTACTCTGTGATGGGGCCATGGGGGGTGAACTGTGTCTCTGGCTCTAGTACCTCTGCAGTGTCTGATGCATGGGAGGAACAGCCTAGCTGGGCCCTGGGAAGCTTCAGGCAGGAACCGAGAGCTAGCCTACTGGCTAGCTTGCTAACTTGCTTGCTGTCTAGCTGATGCCTTCAGCAAATCAGTTAGCAAGCTAGCCACTAAGCTAGGTCTCTGTTCTCATCCTAAAGTCCCTGACATGGGGGTAAGGACTGCAGTAAGCAAATCAGGTAATAAGGTGTCTGTGGTGGCGCGTCTGATGGGTGGGATGCTGAGTCCAGTGATGACTGATAAAGTGGGCCTGGTGGCCTGTATCTGCAGCAGTGTGTTACACGAGGTCCCTGCACCCTAATTGGTACCCTTAGAGGTACGCCGTAGACAGCTAGCACTTAGGTATGTGTTATACTAACATATAGGGCTAAAGGCATCTACCGTACAAGAGTAGATGTCAGGATATGAATGCATATTGTTGTAATACACTTTGCTTGCTAATACATATATTTTGTTATGTATTTTCTGTGTATTTCTTACTTGCAAGATGCCAAGGCACCTGTGTCCTTGGAGTAATTATATAATGTAAGACGGCATTGCCACCTTTTGGTGATTTGTACCACTACACTGAGTTATGTAAGACTCTGTATAAGAACTCTTTTGTTCTCAAACTGATGACTTTACAGAATTGTATAATGTCATCTTGGACCGTGGAGCCACCTCTAATTTAGCCAATAGGGCTCATCTCTGTAACTAGAAATGTTTCTATCTTTTGGTAACCATAGTAATTATCATAGGTATATAATGTAATGCACAAGCCTTACACCTCGGAGACCTGAGAAACCCCAAGAGACACAGAGAAACCTTGAGGTGTAGGGAATGCTTAGCACTGGCTCCTGGTTCATATTGGTAAGAACTGCTTAGGGCAACTGTGATTTATCCCTTTGGTAGTAATAAACTTGTTTATTACTCTAATGCAACGTGTCTGTGATTACTTGCATTCCCAATATCGTCAAGAATCTGAAAATGAGGTTTAGACCTCCCAACAAGTGTGTGACTACTCTTATGGGCATTGGGGTGAACTCTGTCTCTGGCAGCTCTGCAGACAGTCACTGCAGAGTCTGAAGCATTGGGTGGGAGTGGGGGGCAGTCTGGGCCCTGGGAAGCTTCAGGATGGGAACTAAGAGCTAGCCTCGCTAGCTTGCTAACTTGCTTGCTGTCTTGCTGACACCTTCAGCAAGTCAGTTAGCAAGCTAGCCAGTAGGCTAGCTCTCTGTTCCCATCATAAATGCCCCGTCATGGAGGTAAGCAGCAACACATATACTACAAGTACTTAGTTTCTGAAATATGAGGGTCCTGTACCTTTCCTGCCAGTGTGATCATAGCCCAAATCAGATCATTGTTTTGCATCTGCCTGAACTCCTATATAGCTAACCAATTATTGCCACTGCCATAATTAAATGTATTGTGTATCACTTCCTTAAAAATACTAGCGGGGAAAAGAAAAAATGCTTATTAGCAATAAGGAATGAAAAATATTTTTTTTCCAGCCATCAGCCTCATGGGGCATAAAACAAACTGCAACATTCTAACTAAAGGTTGTGGGCTTATGTGTTTAGATGTGATGTGAAATATGTATCTCCTGACAAGTGAATACCCAATCTGTGAATTGGGAATCAGGGTTTTTTGACAACCATGAATTGAAATCGAGTCTTTCCCATGTTTCTGACTGTGACCAAAATTTTGGGAATCACTTAAAGCTATAATTCAACATTACAGACTTGTTCCTAGTGGTATGCATGCTATTCAGAAGAAGAAAAAAAACAGTTCAGTGATATTTGTGTTAGGCTGAAAACTGTACGTTACATTTTTTTGTAAAATGTTTGTCAATGTTGAACAACAGAGATTTTGAAGAGGGTTGGGAGAAGCTACCTGGGGAGTCGGAGAAGATGCATGGTAATGGAAGAAGCAACATTTGTGCCCCCCACCCATCACCACGTCATATTCTCCCAGGTAGCTTACCCCCCCTTCAAAATCTCTATTGCTCAACATTGACATACATTTTACCAAAAATGTGACCTGAGAGGGGTAAAAAAAAGCCAGGTGGAGAGTATGAGCATTATAGCATAATAAGAAAGTAAAAAAAAATTAGGCAGTCGCATTCCTCATTAAATAGCACAGGGAAGCATGAAAAAGCAACAGCTGCCAGCCAGCTGAGTTATTTCTAGGGGTCTTACTACTTCACTTTTGTTATGCGGGCCTGTGGCAACTGAAAAACAAGTTTATTGTACATAATGGCTCTTGGATTGCTTGGACACAACTGTGGCACTGGAAATGTGTGTCTGTTGGGCCTGTGTGTTTTCATCATACCTCTCAACCTTTTGTCACCCAAAAGTGGAACATTGTCTGTCAAAATGTGGAACAAATGGGCAAAATGTGGAACACTTAATCAAATCTTTACCTAAGAAGCTCAAAACACTAACATGTTGCATTTATGTTCAGAAAGTCTGTTATTAATTGAATAATATAATTTTTGCATCATTTACTATGGATTTTTGCTTTAAATTGTTGACTTTGAATGTGGAACAAGTCCTCTCAATGTGGAACAGGGAGCTTTTGTGAAGTAAAATGAGGAACGTTCCTCGTAATGTGGTACAGTTGAGAGGTATGGTTTTCATAGTCACTAGCCCTGCTGGCTAGTAGCTGCAAAAAATTGTACCCCGGTCTTCTATGTGCCCATGGGCATGTCTAATAAATGATATATGAAGTATCTCTCCCAGAGAGATACAGTACTTTATACTGTCTTTTGACATTGCCATGGCACAAAGATAGACTCTCCGACTCTGTCTGTAACCTGCCTACCTGATGATAATGGCGTATATGGGTATGCAGAGAAATGAAGTATTGACTCAATTTATGTGGCACTCTGTCTCTCCCCACCTCTGCTAAACATAGGGCAGCCTAGAAGGGGGTGCACTGTGCTCAGAAATTATGTGTGAGTGACTTGACGTGTGGGACCTGGAGTGTTGGGGGAGGTTCTCTTATGTCTACTGCCTCCTCTACCAGCCTACAGATAGCAACAAAATCTGGTGTTTCCTGCTCTGTTTTGGACTTTCTTCACTGGTAACCACTTAATAGGGTGCACAGTCTCCCAGACAGTCTCCAGCTCCAGCCAAAGAAAAGCAACTGAACTATTATCTATTTTGACATCTGGGGGTGTGGGACAGAACCTAGTGGGGAGGAAACAGAAATGAATCAATGTTTGTGGTCCTGGTGGCCAAACAAGGGATGTCCCTAACTTGCAGTGTTGTCTTTATCTGCTGTGTAGGTGTTTCAGCAGGCCTTGTATGTTGTGTTATTATGGAAGCATGTCTGGTCATAGGCCACAGTGTAAGTTTGGGGGCCGAGTTGGGACACTGCTGGACCACATAGTTTTTCATGATCCTGAGGGATACATAGTATATCATAGTCAGTTGTGTAATAACAGGGGAGCATTACATTTCTAGACTACCTTTTTGTCATCACACATGCACGTGCTTTTACAGCTCTTAATTGGGATTTTCCAGATAATTGATGTGGGGGTTTGGGGGCAAGGGAAGAGAGAACCTGGGTGATCGTCACCTTCTCTCTCATCCTGGCTCTGCATGTGGGGTGTGTGTGTGTGTGTGTGTGTGTGTGTGTGTACCTAACACTTACTCCATGGTATTTAATTGTACAAGTCAATGTCATGGTGGCAGCAGAAGATGTGGGTATTTTTCTTTGGGGGGGGTTGTGTTTCACATTACCCTCCCATGGCATTTGCTGCTGGACGGTTCAACACGGGAGCTGGAGATGGAGACTTTGGTGTACATCTATCCAGTCTTGCTGCTTGAGTGCTGCCTTGCTGTGAAGGATAACTGCGCTGCAACACTGAATATGTAAGTCATTTTTCCTAGAGGCTGTTTCCAAATATTTCTTCAAATTCTGTTATTGTTTCAGCTATCCAGGATTTTTAGTTATCCTTTTGGGTGTTTACGATTTACATGTTGCTCTAAAGAACCATTTTTGAACTGTATAATGTACTTTCTGTCCTGTTCTACTCTTCTTTTCTTGGCACAATGCTTTCCTGTTTCATAGAACCAACTCAGTGGCTGAGTGGGACATCAGCTACATCATACAGTTGTAAAATGGCTGGGGCACTTAACACCATGTAAAGCAGAAACACCCACTGAGGTTACTGAATGGCATGCAAAGATGAAATAGTAACATAATTTTATCCAGTACACAAACAACAGCTTCTATTGGGGGAAAAAAGACTTACAGGTTAAGTGCAGTTCTCCTTAAAGTGTCAACTGTGTCATAAAATGTATAAGTCAAGAGGTGTGGTGGTTGAAGTCAGGAACTGAGTTCCAGGATGCTCCTCTGTATTTAACCCCTGTGGTGATGAGAACTAGCCTCCAAAGTTGCACTGAGGTGGTGGTTGTGGTGGGACTAGAAAGTTGACACAGTCTGGCCCATGGTCCCAAACACTGACCCTGGAGTTCTGGAAAATCAGGAGGGAAGGGGAGGTCCCAGGGTGACAGACTACCACCCCAGTGGCACAACACTGATGTGCACAGACATGTAGTACCAGTCCAAACCCTGGGGGGAGCTCCTGGCTCTGGTGATTCTACTAGCTGGTGGCTGAGTGGGGAATGGGGAAGGATTGATGTTAATGACATAAGTGATGCTCCCCATTCCCCACCTCCTGAAGCCTGACTACCTGATTAGGCTTTTCGTATGAAAACACTTCTTTGCAAGTAAAGTGCCAGTACTTACTGACAGTCACAGTCCCCCTCATAAACTCTGCTGCTGTAACTAGGCAACTTGGTGGTCGCAGTGCGGTGTCCTCTCTTCTTAGTGTGCAACAACACGCTGCTTGCTCGTGTTGATTGTGAGAGAGTAGTGTGTCAAGTTAATGCACATCAACACAAGATTGCACCATGCAGCAGGGCCTGGTATGCTGCCCGGCCAGCTGGTGAAGTTTTAGGATGACCATCACCGTAAGTGTCTGTGTGGGCATGGGCACTTAATGTTTTATTTTTTCGAGAAGTCTGCTTGGGCAGTTAGGTTTCAGGGGGTGAGGAGGTCACTGGGTAGTGTCATGTCAGCTATCTAGATTTGTTTTAAATCTGTAAACTTTTACTGAATATGTTCACATTCCTACTTATTCTCTTAGTTGCATACTGTGTATGTCTCTCCAGATTTATGGTCTTCCAACTTGTTTGTGACAGTGTGGCTAATGTTAATGTATGTTCCTTCAAAGGCAAAGGCTAAACTTGTATCACATTTAACCTACTGAAATTCATTTACAAGTTGTAAAGTGAAAATGAATTTAATGGAATTGTTGTGAAATAGAGGATGTGTGGTTTGTTCAGGAAGAGAATGGTGCATTTTGGAACAAAAGGCCGGTTACCTTACCGATACTCAGACTGTGGCTGTATATGTGCACTGGCAAAGAAATCATGATATATTTCTGACATGGTATCTATGATCATGCTTAGTATGTTTCTAGTTTTCTCAGACCTTTTTATGTCATTAAAGACAACCTCCACTGACCACAGGCAATTATTAAAGCTTTCTGGTCACTGAGGTTACCTGTGAAATGTATATGCTACATTCATACTATGGATGTATTAGGATGCTGTTGCCGCATCATGTTTTTGATGCTGGTAAACATGCATGCTTCACTTTGCAATTGTAGCACTTGGTGGAGGGAGAGTGCCTGACAGAGTCACACATTAAAACAGTACTCCTTCCCTGGTATACAGTTGATGCCTTCCCCTCCAAGCCTCCTCCCGTATAGTAGTGAATGTGTTGTTAGTGTGTAGCGATGTATCCACCATCTCCTCCCTCTGATCTCTCCCCCCCCATAGAGAGGAACATGTTCCTCTGATCCCTGTCCCCTAAGGAAGAAAGAAGATACCACATGGTAAGTAAAATATTTATTAACAGTCACACACAGCAGCAAACCAAATATCAAGTTTCTTTGGGAAATCAAACCCCCAAATGACTCCTCCCCCCAAAAAAATCATGTCTTCCTGTTAAAGTTTAAAAACAAGCCTTTTAAATACTGTTTCAATTATTTTCCAATACCTGAGGCCAGGGGCTTAACCCCCAGAACCCCACGTTATGATACAAGGTGTTCTGCTCCCATATACCCCTGGTGGTGGTGGGTTTACTTCTGAATCCTAGCCCATGGGATGGGGGCTTTGAACCCTGACCCCTAGACCTATGTGGTTAACCTCTGACCCCTGGACCTAGGGGGAGGGTCTTGACCCCTGACCCATAGGCCACACCAAAAATTTTACAAACCTGGCTCCTATGCTAATGTTCTGGGTCCCACTGGTAGCGCTGTGCCGAATCATCCTCCCCCTCGCTTCTGCTTTAAGTCTGTCTCCTGCAGTGAGACACGGAAGCTCCTAGCTGGACTCTCCTCTCACACTGGAGCTGGGCATGATAATCTCAAGCCCAAATTACTCTGCCTGGGGCCCCCTACTTTGCACAGCCTATCTCCCACATTCTCAACTCCTCTCTCATATCTAGGACTATCCCAGATATATGGAAGGTGGCTCATGTGGTCCCAGTCCTCAAATGTGGTGACCCCAAAATACTTGAAAACTATCACCCCATAGCGATCTTATCTGCTATAAACAAGTTGCTCATAAAGGTAATGGCCTCCCAGCTTGCTCTCTTCCTCCAAACCCATGGCCTCCTCTCCCCAGTGCAGCATGGGTTCCATAAAGGGTACAGCACCTCCACTGCCCTCACACAGGTCACCTCGAAAATCAGAACTGCGACTGACCAATGCAAACTCATGGGCACCATCTTCATCGACCTAAGGCCTTTGATCTGATTTTTCCCCTCCTGTTCTAGCCTGGTTTTCCAACTACCTCTTGGGCAGGCAACAGTACACGAAGTTCCAGAAAACCCTCTCCAGGCTCACACCGGTTACATGTGGGGTGCCTCAGGGGTCTGTCCTTTGCTCCATACTGTTCTCCCTCTTTATCAATCAGCTGCCCTCAGTCCCTGTCTCCAGGCACATCATCTTATATGCTGATGACCTTGTGCTTCTTGCTAGCTCACAGGATATCAGAGTCAGCAACACCAGTCTAAACTCTGATTTCAATTGCATTCAGTCCTGGCTGAAGGCCAATAACCTTGTCATCAACCTCCAGAAGACACAGGCCATATTATTCAGCTCGCTTGCCAAGGTTAGATCGTGCCTGGCCTATCTCAAAGTCACTGGAACTGATGGCATCCCTGTATGGGTGGTTGACTCTTTCAAGTACCTGGGGGTAACCCTTGACCCTCAGCTGGACCTCTCCCTGTACATACGAAAATCCTGCAAGGCCACAAACTGTAAACTGGGTCTGGCATACGGGGCCAAAAGCTATCTCACCCCACCTGCCTGACTTGCCCTTGCAAAATGGGTTCTTCTCCCCACGCTCAGCTATGGGCTCACCTCCTTCATGAATGCTCCAAAAGCCTGGTTGAAAAAATGGGATACAGTGTACAACAATGTATGTCGCTTCACCCTGTTAGCCCCCCATCTCACCCATCACTGTCAACTCTACTCCAGGCTTGGGTGGCTCTCCCCCAGTAACCATCGATCCTTTGTTATGGGCAACTTCATAGACAACATCATTCGAATGTCCACTACACCAGCACTTGCCAAACTGCTCAAGCCTGACCCCTCTGGCTACCGGCTGAGGTCCAGTGACTCCCAGGCTCTCAAGATCCCCAAAACCCACTCCCGCGCAGAAGACCGCACCTTCAAGGCCCTTGCCCCCAGAGCCTGGAACCTACTTCCTGCTCATGTAAGGGCTGCCCCTCCCACATTTGCTTCAGGTCCTCCCTCTGGGGCTACTTAAAATAAGCATCCTCCTGCCATTGCTCTTAGCTTACCCACCCCACATGGTGAGCCTGTGTCTCCATTGACCACGCCCGTACGCAGTCGTATGTATAGTGTATACCTGGAATCTGTCCTGTTAATCTATAGACGCTTTTACACACGCACTGCTGTTCCAAAACCAGCGTTACCTGTCTGGCGCCAATACAGCCTGTTGCGCTTCACGTCCTGATTAGACAAGCTCCTGTTTCACCACAACATTGCCCAGCCCTCCATAACGGTGCAGTACTCCTTGCAAGAACGGGAAGGGGGAGAGGGTAGAACAGTGGCCGTCATGCGAGAACTCAAGAGCTAGAGTTGTTGAGCCGGAATGGGCACTTTACACTGCGCACTGCAACAGCATGTTTGGGGACAAACCACCCACGCCAGGGAATGCGGGTCAGGTGTCCGTTCATTTTACAATGGAACAAAAAGCATTTAGACAGCATGGGATGGACTGGTACAGTCCTTCCGTAACGCTTATTCCGTTGTAAGAGTGCGTGTGCAAAAGCACTTTATGTTTGTTTCCTTAACTGCCTCGTGCTGTTGCCATGCCTTAACTCTGTACTTACATTATATCTGTTACTGCCTGTACCTGACTGTATCTTGTTGATTGCTGTACCTTGTCTCTGAATTGTTATTGCATGTACCTTGTAATTCTCTCGGGTTGCACCTGAAAATAGGCACTTGACTGGCTAGTGTGCTTACCTGGTTTACAAAAGCTAAATAAAAATAATAAATAAACCTCTTTAGACATGTCAAACGGCATGCTGATATATCGCTATAAAAAGGGAAATAAACAACTTTTAACCAATTGGAGGCCTATAAGCCTATTAAATACAGATTTTAAAGTATTGACCAACATTTTTAATACCAAACTGTTGCAAGCTGCTATTCACCTAATCTCACTGACCCAGTCTTGCTCCATACCAGAAAGGAAAATGATAGATCACCTCATTCTTTTAAGAGAAATCATAGAAAGAGATAACAGGATAGGTACAGAAGGTTTCATCCTTTTCTTGGATCAAAAACAAGCTTTCAATGCAGTCAATCACCAATACTTATGGGCAGTTTTACATCATTATGGCATCCCTGGCAGGTTTATTAACTGGATCCAAACTCTATATCATACAGCTACAGTTACTCCACAAATGAATGGCTGGCAAGGGTCCTTGATACATATTCTCAGCCCATTACTCTATGTATTTACTATAGATCCATTGCTTAGAGCTTTGAATTTTTCACCTTAAATAAAACATATACAAGTGAACTCATAAACTATGCCGCACACTACAGTAGCTTATGCAGATGACAACCATTATGACAAGAGACACAACATCAGTAGTTTGGACCATGAATATGTGTGAATAGTTCAACACAATGTCAGGAGCAGCTTTGAATTTACAAAAATGCAAAGGTAGACAGCTTGGGTAACCAGACAATCCTCTGACTAAAATAGTAGGCATAAAACTTACACGTGACCCCATCACTATTCTAGGAGTACTTTTTTCATTTAGAAGATCTCTAATTACTTAACTGGACACCTAAAACAGAGCAGGGCAGTAGGATGGTACAGAACTGGAACAAATGGAAAATGAATAAGAACAAAAGGATACATTTAATCAAGAATTTTCTGTTACCTATGTTTTTATCAATCAGTTTCCTATTCCCCCTCCTAAAACTTTTGAAACAACAATTTATAATATATTTTTCCAGGCAGTTTGGGGGAACAGGTTAAACACCATAAAATGTAATATTATCTATCTTCCATTGAAACAAGGGTGTTTAAAAATGGTGAATCCACTTGCATTTTTTTATAGCATATATATTGTAGCAAATTTAAGGACACTTTTATTACATACCAGGAAGGCTTGGCTCCCTCTATATAGCTCATCCTGTGAAACCTGGTTCACACAATGGAGTAATGCCTCCCTACGTAAAGTCAAACTCTCACAATTGGCCCCATGTATCTTCGAGAAGTCATTATAAAACTTAAAAGCTGGAAGATTTCTGGTCACATGATTTCTACCATGATAAGAAAATGTCTTTATAAACACATAATCAGAAATAGCTTTCATGAAGCAGTGGTCTTCCCCCAAATGCCCTGCACTCTCACTCCCTTCACTCCTGTAGTTACTTAAAAATCCAAAAGTACCAGAAAAGATGCATGATGTGCACTAGCTATGTTGCCACAGAAAAACTCAATGTTAAAGCAAACCAGAAGCACAGACAGATTCAAGAACATATGTGCTCTAGATCATTATGTCAACAACAAGAACTCATTAAACACTTGTTTTTTACATGTAGCTGTATCTCTAAATTTTGGAAGTTTAGGGACCAACAATGGTCGATCAAATGGTTTGAAAGGTCAACATTGACATCATTTTATATGGGCACTTTGATGAATCTTGGAGACAATAGGCTAAAAATACTCTGAATATGTTATTAGTAGTTATAAAATGGTTCATTTGGAATGCTAGATGTTTGTACACTTTATTAATCAAGTCTAGGATTACAAATATCTTTGAGCCATGGCTCTTTTACAAAGGTTCCACGTCAGAGAAATACAAATTATGGGGAACATCAAGACAGGCATTACAACAATGTGGACATTGCAAACAGAGTACAGATTAATACAGTTCAAGGGTAGCACTGTAACAAGGCAGCCAGCGGCAATTGTCAGAGAAAATAGACAACAGATAAGAAGTGCCAGAGTCATAGGGAGAGGGAAGAGGTGGGGAGAAGGAATGTAGGAAGGGTGGCAAGAGGATGAAAAGTGCAGCATTGGGTATACCAAGATGTGAGGGTAGAATCCAGTGAGAATGGGGGGGGGGACAACTAGAGAAGAAAGGGAAGTGGAGAAACAAAAATATATTTCACATATATAACATTTACAAAACATTATGCTAGAATTGAAATCTATGGCCCAGATATTTCAAACTGTGCCCAAAAGTGCTATGGCAAGACAGATGCAAGTCCACTGCGCCCATGTGCAAGAAGTGCAATTTTCAAAAACTGCACAGCCCAAGATGTGCCTATGGCAGAGGACTGAATATTGCACCACCTGTGCCATAGCGCAACCAGGGATGTGAATT
This sequence comes from Neoceratodus forsteri, assembly GCA_016271365.2. Taxonomy (NCBI): domain Eukaryota; kingdom Metazoa; phylum Chordata; order Ceratodontiformes; family Ceratodontidae; genus Neoceratodus; species Neoceratodus forsteri. The sequence goes on from CM028132.1 coordinate 1,324,498,590, forward strand.
TGCACATATCTGATGTGCCATAGCACAACAAGGGATGCTCAGTGGAGCAGTGTAGATGCACCATATCACAACCAGGGACGCCCCCTGCAGCAGAGCAGCAATGCAACAGCACAACCAGGGATGCAGGGGTCCATCACCCATGCCACAGATGGGCAGAGGAGCACACAGCAGAACAGACATCATCCCCCACACCCCATGCACTGCACAACTGGGGGAGAGCTGGAATAACCACCAGCCCATGGATACCAGCAACCAACCCACAGCCGGGCCATGGTGCCCCAGCTCAGCCCCTGGCAAGCTGTGACTAGCACACAAGGAGGGCCGACCACCCCGTGCCACACCATCCCACCAATGCAGATCACACCCTGCACCACGATCACCATACCCCCTTCCCAGGAGTACACAGCCATACAGTCAACCATACAAAAGCAAGAGTATTGGACTTTAGGAGGGCTGACTTTGGGAAAATGAGAGAGTGCCTCAGAAAAGCACTAGCAAACAGGCAGGAAATAGGGGTGGAGAAACAATGGGGAGTAATCAAAACAGCCTTCACAGAGGCAACAAGCCTTTGTGTAAAGCAAATCAACAAAATGCAATGAAGGAAAAAAACGCTATGGTTCTCAAAAGAGGTGGCAGGGAAGGTTAAGGAGAAAAGGATAGCATTCAGGAAATATAAGGAAACACAGAAGAAGAAGGACAGAGAACCTTATCAGTTAAAGCAGAAAGAGGCTGGGAAGGCAGTCAGAATAGCAAAGGCCCAAACCAAGGAAAGGATAGCCAACTCTGTTAAGTAGGGGGATAAGATCTTTTATAGGTACATTAGGGAGAGAAGAAAGACCAAAGGAGGGATACTGAGGCTTAATAAAGGGGAGGGAATGTGGGTAGAGGGTGACAATGAAAAAGCAGGGATACTGAACAAATATTTCTGCTCAGTATTCACAAAGAAAGAGGAGGGAAATGTACCTAAACCAAACAAGAGAAACACTCTGAAGACGGGGGTCAATACCAGTCCATTTACAGAAGAAAGGGCTCTGAAAGAACTAAGAAAATTGAAGGTGGACAAAGCAATGGGACCTGATGGGATTCACCCAAGAATTCTAAAAGAACTAAGGGTAGGACTAATGATACCGCTGACTACTCTCTTTAACAAATCATGGGAGGATGGGGTGGTACCTGAGGACTGGAGGAGGGCGGATGTGATTCCTCTTCACAAAAGTGGGAACAAGACAGAGGCAGGAAACTACAGACCAGTTAGTTTGACCTCAGTGGTAGGTAAAATGATGGAATCACTTCTGAAGGAAAGAATTGTTGAGTACCTAGAGGCCAGTGGGGCACAGGACCCAAAGCAGCATGGATTCACAATGGGAAGGTCATGTCAGACAAATCTAATGATTTATTTGACTGGGTGACCAAAGTAGTAGACCAGTAAGGGGCTGTGGACATGGTTTACATGATTTTGCAAGGCATTTGATACAGTTCCACACACAAAAGATTAATACACAAGTTAGCCAGCCTTGGAGGGGTCCCAAGGTGGTAGCCTGGATAAAAAATTGACTAGACAACCGGATGCAAAGGGTAGTAGTAAATGGAGTCCAAAGTGAAGAAAGGAGGGTTACTAGTGGGGTACCGCAGGGTTCAGTACTGGGACCGGTCCTTTTTAATGTCTTTATAAGTGACATTGTAGAGGAACTGGAAGGAAAAGTATGTCTCTCTGCAGATGACACAAAGATCTGCAATAGGGTTGATACACCAGATGGAGTGGAAAGGATGAGAAGGGACTTGGCAAGGTTGGAGGAATGGTCAAATTTATGGCAGCTCAGATTCAATGCAACGAAGTGCAAGGCAATGCACCTGGGAAACAAAAACCCAGGGCAAGAGTACACAATGGGGAGTGAGATACTGACCACAGTAAAAATGGAAAGGGACCTGTGGGTAATTATATCAGAGGACCTAAAGGTGGGCAAGCAATGTGAGAAGGCAGTAAGGAAGGCTGGGGGGATACTGGGATGCATAGGGAGAGGCATCAATAGTAGAAAACAAGAAGTTGTTATCCCTCTGTACAGACAGTTGGTGAGACCCCATCTGGAGTACTGTGTGCAGTTCTGGAGACCCCATCTCCACAAAGACATAGACAGAGTGGAGGCTGTCCAGAGGAGGGAAGCCAAATGGTGCAGGGTCTGCACCAGAAGACATACTAGAAAGACTAAAGGAGCTTAATATGTATACCCTTGAGGAAAGGAGGAGAGAGGGACATGATAGAAATTTTCAAGTGCACCTCAAGGAATTAACAAAGTCCAAGAGGTGGCAAGAACAAGGGCAGCATTTGAAGATAGAGGGGGACGGCTCAGGAGGTAATGTGAAGAAGTATTTTTTCACAGAGGGTTATGGATGTATGGAACAGCCTCCCTGAGGAGGTCATGGGTCAAGAACAGTGGAATTCAGAATGCATGGGACAGACAAGGCAGTCTAGTGGGAGTAGGAAGTAGCTGTTGGTTAGTAGGATCTGCAGCTTGTCTGTTAGGCAGGAAAATGGCAGACTGGGTATGTGGCACTATCTCGCCATCAATTCTATTTCCTTATGTTTCTATGTTTCTAGCGCCCAACAGTGCAGGACACCCTATACATGCCACCACCCCCACTGTGGCAATGCAACCCTGTGCACCACGGAGCCATGCAAGGCAGCCCCACCATGTGCACGCTGCTGCGGGTGTCAGCAGACAGCAATGCAACAACAGAAACATAGAAACATAGATTTTGATGGCAGGTAAGGACCGCTTGGCCCACCCAGTCTGCCCATTTCCCTACCTAATGGATAAGCTGCAGATCCTAGTTAACCAGCAGCATACTTCTTCCTACCCCCACCCCCTAGTGCCTTATGACTGTCCTATGCATGCTTGAATTCCACCAGTTTTTGACTCCACAACCTCCTCCGGAAGGCCGTTCCAAGCATCCACAACACTCTCTGTGAAAAAATACTTCCTTACATTACCTCTGAGCTGCCCCTCTATCTTCAGATTGTGCCCCTGTTCTTGCACACCTCTTTTTGAAAGATGCTACCCTCTTGGACTTTGTTGATTCCTTGAGGTACTTGAAAGTTTCTATCATGTCCCCCCTCTCCTCCTTTCCTCGAGGCTACATATTCAGCTCCTAAGTTCTCTTCACATGTCTTCCGGTGCAGACCCTGCACCATTTTAGCTCTCTCTGGCAGCCTCCATCCTGTCTATGTCTTTCGGAGATTGGTCTCCAGAACTGCACGCAGTACTCCAGATGGGGTCTCACCAACTGTCTGTACAGAGGGATAATAACTGCGTGTTTTCTACTGGTGATGCCTCTCCCTATGCATCCCAGTATCCCCCCAGCCCTCCTTGCTGCCCTCTTACATTGCTTGCCGACCTTTAGGTCATCTGATATGACTACCCCCAGGTCCCTTTCCATTTTTTTTGTTGTTAGGATCTCACCCCCCATTGTGTACTCTTCCCCTGGGTTTTTGTTTCCCAGGTGCATTACCTTGCACTTCTTAGCACTGAATTTAAGCTGCCATACATTTGACCATTCCTCTAACCTTGCCAAGTCCCTTCTCATCCTTTCCACCCCACCCTGGCTATCAACTCTGTTGCAGATCTTTGTGTCATCTGCAAAGAGACATACTTTTCTTCCAGTCCCTCTGCAATGTCGCTTATAAAGACATTGAAGAGGACCCGGTCCTAATACTGAACCCTCGCGGTACCCCACTAGTAACCCCTTTTTTAGAGTGGACCCATTTACTGTTACTCTGTGTCCTATTCTCCAGCCAATTTTACCCCAGACTGTCATCTTGGGACCCACTCCCAGGCTGGCTAATTTTATATTAATCTTTTGTATGGGACTGTGTCAAATGCCTTGATGAAGTCTAGGTAGGCCATGTCCATAGCCCCTCCCTGATCTACTACTACTTGGTCACCCAGTCAAAGAAATCTATCAGATTTGTCTGGCATGACCTTCCCACTGTGAATCCATGCTGCCTTGGGTCCTGAGCCCTCTGGCCTCTAGATACTCAACAATTCCTTCAGAACTGATTCCATCATTTTCCCTACCACTGAGGTTAAACTAACAGGTCTGTAGTTTTCGTTTCTGCCTTGCTCCCACTTTTGTGAAGGGAATCACATCTGCCCTTTCCTGTCCTTGGTACCACCCCATCCTCCCATGATTTGTTAAAGAGGGTAGTCAGTGGTGTCTAGTTTCTACCCCTAGTTCTTTTAGAATTCTGAGATGAATCCCATCAGGCCCTTCATTGCTTGTCCACCTTCAGTTTTAAGAGTTTTTCAGAACACTTTCTTCTGTAAATGGGCTGGTATCAACTTCTGTATCCAGAGTGTTTCTACTGTTTGTTTAGGTAGATCCCCACTTCCTTTGTAAATACTGAGCAAAATATTTGTTTAGTATCTCTGCCTTTTCACAGTCACCCTCTGCCCACCCTCCTCCTCTTTATTAAGCCTCACTAACCTCCCTTGGTCTTCCTTCGCTCCCTAATGTACCTATAAAAGGTTTTATCCCCTTCTTAACTGAGTTGGCTATCTTTTCCTCGGTTTGGGCCTTTGCTGTTCTGACTGCCTTCCCAGCTTCCTTTTCCTTTAACTGATACAGTTCTCTGTCCTGCTCCTTCTGTGATTCCTTGTACTTCCTGAATGCTTTCTTTTTCTCTTGAACCTTCACTGCCACTTCCTTTGAGAACCATAGTGGTTTCTTACATAGTTTAGTTTTGTTTATTTGCTTCACACAAAGACTTGTTACCTCTGTGATGGCAGTTTTTATTTTTCCCCATTGTTCTTCCACCCCTCCTTCCTGCCCATTTGCTAGTGCATTCCTTAGGCAATCACCCATTTTGGCAAAGTCAGCCCTCCTAAAGTCCAGTACTTTTGCCTTTGTATGGCTTGACTCTATTGCTGTGTTTATTGTGAACCATACTGTTCGATGGTCGCTAGTTCCCCAGATGGCTACCCACTTCTACATCTGTGATCCTCTCTTCATCTCCATTTGAGAGAACCAGGTCTAAGATTCGTCCCTCTCAGTGGGCTCCAATACTAGTTGTCTAGGCCTGCCCTGTAGGGCATCTAGAATAACCCCACTTTTGAAGTGGCTGCTGCAACTCCGCACCAGTTAACATCTGGCATATTCAGATCACCCATCAGCAATATCTCCCTTTTTCTGCCATTCTAAGTATTCTTTCTATCATTTCCTTGTCCATTTCCCCCTGAGAAGGGGGTGTTCGCACAAACCTGCAAAGTGATTGTGGTGCCATTGCGATCTCCAATTCCACCACAGTGCTTCTTCACCTCCCTGTTTTCCCTTTAGTTCTGTTGCTCTGATTCCTTCCCTTATATAAAGAGCTACTCCTCCTCCTCTTTTACCCTCCCTGTCCCTCCTGTAGATAGTGTATCCTGGTATGTTTATGTCCCAGTCATGGTTTTGTGTGTACCATGCTTCTGTGACTGCCATAATATCCAGATGTTCCTCCTCCATCAAGGCCACTAATTCAGGAAGCTTGTTACTCAGACTACGGGCATTGGTACTCATTGCTCTCCATTTTTTGATGGCTTTACCTTCTTTTGCAGCATCCCACACTGACCTGTCTACCTTGGTCTTTTTCTCATTTAGTACCCTGTTTTGTAGGGAGAGGCTGGGATTTTCTTGCTGCTTATCAGTGCCTCCCCCCTTGACTAGTTTAAAAGCTTGCCAATGAAGCATTTAAACCGATTGCTCAAAAGACTTGTTCCCTTCCTGGACAGATGCAGACCATCCTGCCAGTATAGGCTGGTGTCCCTCCAGGTGGAACCCCAGTCCCCAATGAAGCCAAAACCATGTGCTCCACACCATTTTTTCAACCATTCATTAAACTGCACGGTGCAAAGTACCCTCGCCTCACTCATGCCATCGACAGGTAGCACCTCAGAGAAGGATATTGTGTGTGCTACTTGTCTTAGGCCCCTCTCCAATTCTACAAAGTCCTTCTGCACTGCTCTAATCTCATGATTAGCCAAGTCATTTGTCCCTAGGTGGACAATGATGTCCAGCTCAGACTCCCGTGCAGCTGTTCTCATGATCCTGAGGATGTGCTTCCTGTCTCTCCAAACCATGGCACCAGGCAGGCACCTTACTTCAGTTTTCCATGCAGCAAACACAGTGCCACCCTGCACGTCCCCCCCGAAGTACAGCTGAGAGACCGACCATGCGTCAGCACACTAGGTACCCCACATGCGACAGGGCATGTCCCAGACCCCACTACCAGCAGTACAGCACCCTACACACCTTCCCAAGGACACATCCCATCCCAGCACTGGCCACAACAGCCAGCACAGACATGCTCAGTGTTGCATGGAAGCGTGCACCACACAGGATGCAACACAGTGCATGGGCAAGCACCCACCCATACCCAAGGGCTCACCAACACATGGACACAGTAGCGGGGCAAACAAGACACTGGCGTGTGGCCACAGCTGACGTGTACACATGGCCAGCACCCCTACATTGCACAGGTGTGCCAGCCACCCTGTGCAGGCACCATGAAGCTGTATACCACCAGCATGCTTCCGGAGCACAGGTGACAGACACTGGAGCACATCTCCTGCAACAGACACAAGCAACAGCATGGAGGGGGGACAACAACAGTGGAGGCCACAGTGCCACCAGAGGCAGGCGTGCACCATACTGGTGATGGAAGGCAACCTGGCATTGTTCCGGGTACAGTTGTTATCCAGCATGGACAGCCACCTCTGACACGCCAGCAGAGTGTGTATCACAGACATGAAAGGGTGTCAGCCGCACAGGCCATGGACAGTCTGACAGGAGTGCCATGCATGCAGTGCAGGCACCGTGGACCACTAGACACAGGCATCCAGTGCACAGAGTACAACACACAAACCACAGACAGTGACTGATCCCCCTGCCCACACCATAGGCGGTTCACCTCTGCACACACACACACACACACACACACACACACACCCATGCGTGCACACCCCTGATGCCATGCACACCACTGCAGCTGAGCACCTGTAGCCCACTGCAAATTAGAGACCACCACAGTTGTCATAACAAAATGCATATATTCAAAGGAAGTACCAAAAAACTATGTACAAATATTTACAAGAGGGGGGAAGGACCACATACCAGGTGGGGGTGGGTAAGGGGAAGAGGTGAACATATGGGAGAGGGACAAAGGGGTGTGAGGGGGAGTCTTGGGGGGAAGGTGTTATTAGGAGCATGGAGTTCTCATTGTGTGCCCCGGTCTTCCTCCACATGGTGCCTATGTCATCTCCTCCTCCTCCTCACCCCGTGGTGGTCCATCCTCTGCAAAAGCTCCAGGGTCACCCTTGCCACCTGGAGCAGCTCCTGTACACCTCTGTCCAGCACCTGGAGTCACTGTCCACCTAGGACAAGGGAGCAGAGTCAATAAGTGTGACTGTCCAGCCCACTGCAGCCCACCCATTGTGCATGGCATACAGCCATGTGCCACGCCCCTGTGATGGTGTATGATCACCCACAGTGACCGTGTCCACAAGACCTGTCAACCCAGGCAGTCACAGCCTTGTGGACCACTGCACACACCCACCGCCCATATCCTGCACAGCACCACCGAGGCCGTACAGTGACTTGGCTATGCGGTGTGAAGGCAGTGCCACAGCCATGTGCCCAGTGCATGCATGGACCACAATTGATGCAGTCCCAGACATGCAGTGCCACTGGACAGTGCTGACTGTAACAAGTTGCGTGCATGGCAGTGGTGTCAATGGACGGTGGTCATGCCCCACTGCCCGCCCAGTTATACAGCATGCAATAGTAATCATGGATGTGAGGCACTCACCATCATCAGGCTGGTCCACTGCAGACCTTCAGCCCTCCTGTCCTGCTGCTTCTCCAGGCGGCGCCTCTGCTCCCTCACCTGTCTGCGTTCTTCTGGCCCTAAGGTGCAAACATGGAGAGAGGAACATCAGTACAATCCGCTAGCAAAGCCCCCCCAGCCCCATGTGTGTGCAATCCCACACAGCCATACCCATCCACCCCACACCCCAATACCACCACCATGACCAACACTGGATGGCCCCCTCCCCATGTGCCGGACACATGCAACCGTGATACCCGTATGGATGATAACAGTGTATGGATGGGGCACCTACCTGGCAGTGGCACCATGCCCCTCCTGGCACATGCCCGTAGGTGGGCAAGCAGGTCCGGGTCCCTGCGCCTGAGGTCCCCATAATGGTAGTAACACTGCTCCAGTGTGTGATCCATACCAGTGGCCTCCTCGAGAGCATCGGCCACCTCCTGCCACACTGCACTCCTGGCCCTGTCCAGGGGTGCATCACCATACAGAGACCCAGCCTGGGGATCTACAATTGCCACCAGGTTGGCAAGCTCCACCTGGCTCCACATAACTGCCCTTCTCCTTGCCATCTCATAATGTGGTGGAGTCAAAAATGGCGCTCGGCTGCGTGGTCCTACCACGTGCAGATGCTGCACAGTACATCGCTGCCATTCCCTATCACGCTGTCTCCAAACAGCACGATAGTGGTGCACCCATGCCTGATGCATGGTGCTTAGGGGTCGAAGGTCGGGCACAGGGTCAAGGGTCTCTGGCGCACCGACAGCCACAGTGCGATGGGAACCCAATGCATGTAGTGCGATTGAGTGCTTGTGTGCCATCTCCTGTGGCCTACAGCGCTGTTTCCCCAGTGCGCCATGATGCCCCAGTGCCACAGTGCCATATATGTGAACAGCGCAGTAGCGCCACTGGCACAATGGTGGCCATGCCCTGCATTGCCTCCCAAGCACAGCACATCAGCAGCATGGCAGGCACCTGCGTCATCAACCCAGGCATGAGCAGTTAGGTGTGTACTGTGCATGTCACAGAACTGTGCCCTTGGCTCAGCACGTTCAACACAATTGCGCAAAGCACAACAGCGTGATATTCAGCCGGCATATGCAAATCAGCTAATCAGCCATTCAATGGCATGGTCACTGCATTTGCATCCACTTAAAAATGTGCCTTGCCTCATTTGCATGAGTTGCGCTATTAAAATGTGACATTGGGCTGCACTGGCCATAGTCGGTTACTGCAATCTATTGCGGTGAGTTGCATGCTGTTTGGGAGTGTGGACTGTGGTGTTTGGGGCATGCATGGGACTGCACAGTCACAGGTAACACCTGTCATTCTCACAGGAGGAATCATGACCGATCGTGAGGTGGAGGAAGAGGAACAGATATGTGGGAGGAAGAGGAGGCCGAACTTCACAGAGGCAGAGACAGATGCCCTGTTTGAGGCCTACCTCGACCAGGAGCTGCTGCTCAGCAGATGCCAGGGAACACCACAGGCCCATGCCGCTGCATGGGAGGAGGTGGCGCATGCTGTCAACCTGCATGGCAGCCACCAGAGCTCCATGCAGGAGTGCAAAAAGAAGATGGGCACGGACAGGCGGAAAATTAAAGAGAAGGTGGCTGCCATCAGGGCAGCATGGTCTGCGACCAGTGGGGGACAGCCGGAGGTGCAATCCCTGACCCCAGAAGAAGAGTGGGTTGCTGGCAGCATGCAGCATTGAGCCATTGAGGGTGTTCTGGGTGGTGGATTCCAGACGGGTGGTAGCCCGTCCCTGCATGGTAGGTCCTGGTCTGTCAGTGGGGGGGACAGGGTAGGTCACATACATTAATGCTACTGTTTTTCCCTTACAGCTCCTGAGCATCTACATGGGTCAGCGATGGTGGGCTTCTCCACTGACAGCAGTAGCATGGAGATGGAGGAGGGCCCATCCACCTCCACAGGCATATGGGGGTCAGGGCGACAGTGGGCCCACCTGAACGTCCGGACTGATGTTGGTGGAACAGGTGCGGAGGAGGCCCTGCCCGTGTCCCAGCATGCCAGCATCCATGGATGCCAGCGTGCTGAGACTCAGGCTGGTGCCAGATCCATCACCTATGATGATGGAGCTAACGTCATGGGCAGTGAGACGTGTGGGCCACAGGATTGCCACACAGCAGGTGACAACGCAGGTATGGCTGTGGGTGGTGCCACTGTGGAGGCCTGCGTGACATCACGGTCCCAGCCTGTGCCTGTCTGCACCAGTGGGGCAGCACTGGTGTGTGTCCAGGACAGTGGGGCTGTTGCAGCCATTGCGGCAGCACCATTGAGCCCTGGAGAGTGGCATCTGGAGGGGCAGTATCGGCAGTCAGCAAATGGCCATGGGGGTACAGTGTCAGGGGGTGGCAACAGTGCACCACCTGTGGACATGCCCAGGCCTGTTCCTGGTGTGCAGCACCCACCCTCAAGGGATGATGACCATTAGGGCCATGAACACCATGAGGGACAGCATGCCGATCAGGCAGATGACCTCTTAGATGAGCACACCTGCATACTCCAAGCATCAGTCAATCAGCAGATGTGGCTTGTGACAGCGGTGGATGCACTGAGTGCGGCTCTGCACCAGGCACAGGAGTGGCGCAGCAGAGACACCGCTCTGCTCCTGGCAGGGATGGACCAGTTGAGGGAGGATGTGACCATTGACATTGACAGGCAGACACAGGCATTCACAGCTGTCATGGCCACAATGGGCACACAGTTATTTGCCCATGCATCGCAGACACAATGCAGTGCAATGTCCACCCCCATTCCCGGCGTTGTGTGACACCATCCTTGTCGACACCGGGTTCAGCTGTGGGCATCCGAGCACGTCTGATGCAGGCATGTTCGGTGTGCTGCAGAACCCTGCGTGAGCTCGGTTGCGTTCATGCAGTGGAACCCCTGTGGGACTGTCGGTGCCACCCCATGAGGCCATTGGTCAGCCTGTCACTGCTGGCGGGTCTCGTTGGGGCTGCCCATGCATCTGTGGCAGCTGTGGCACTGTGGCACATGACTGACCTGTCTCCCAGAATGGTTACTGTCTGATGCTGCCCTGTGTGCATTGTGTTGTTCAGCGTGCAATGCATGGGTGGGGTACCCGGCCCTGCACACACACACATGTTCCATCTTCACACCCTCCCGGCTGCTGTCTGCTGTGGCATGTGCATGATGTTGCCTGCGTTGCACTGTCCACCACTGTGCAATGGTGCCCAGCATCTGACACATGCACAATGACAGGCAGTGGGCGTGGTAGTCTGTGGACATGTGTATGGCTAGGGGTGGCGGTCTGAGTCGGTGTGCCTCCTACCCTTTGTGCATGTCTTGTGAGGTGTTTGTGTGTGTCCGACTGCGTGCCATGTTAGACCTTGCCCATCCCTGGCGGTGTGTGTGTTTCCATGCTCAGCCACTTCCCTTGACAGCATGCACCCCTAGTGTTTGTCCATGTGTGTTTGTGGGTTGTGCCTTTGCCACTGGTGGTTGCACATGGCCCCATAACTTGCCTGGGTTGGCTGAAGTGCTCCTCTGTGATGGTGTCCCGGTGCAGCTGTGCCAGCCAGATCAGTCAGGGTCCCGTCACCCAAGGGGGGGCTGCCCATCACCATCTTCACCAGCATCCTCATCATCCCCATCGCTGTCCCCCTCTTCGACCTGTACGCCTATCCCACAGTCATTGGCCATGTTGTGCAGGATGCAACAGGCCAGGAATAGCCTGCAGGCCTTTGAGGGGCTGTACTGTAAGGCACTGCCAGACGTGCCCAGGCAATGGAAATGTGCCTTCAGCATCCCGAACACCCGCTCGATGATATTGCATGTGGTGGCATGTGCCTCATTGTAGCGTTTCTGCATTGGGGTCGCGGGCTGCCGGTATGGTGTGAGCAGCCAGGGATGGAGTGGGTATCCACTGTCACCTGTGTGTAGAGGGTGGAGGTTAGTTTGGTGATCAGCATCACCCTGCCTTGGGCCATCTAGGCCAATACCCATGTCACCTCTGACTATGCCCCTCCCAAGCTCTATGTTTTTCCATGTGGTTTGCATACTCACCCACTAAGTGGCCAGTGGGGATGTCCCCACTCTCAAATCTGTGGTACAGTGCTGGCTGGTGCCAGATGAAGGCATCATATGCTCCCCCAGGGTGCATGGCACAGACATTGATTATGCCCCCTCTGGCATCGCACACCACCTGGAAGTTGATGCTTGCATAGCCCTTCTGATTGATATATGCAGCCCCTTCAGGGCCAGGTGGTGTGCAGATGGCCACATGGGTGCAATCTATGGCCCCTAGCATGCCAGGCATACGTGCTACCCTGTGGAACTCCTGTATGTTTGCTGTGCACTCCGCCGGTGTGCTGGGGAAATGGATGTACTCCGCAGCATGTGGCAGCAGTGCGCTGAGGAATTGGGTGAGGTGGCATGATCGCGGCTGACTGGGTTATGCCTGTGGTGTCCCCTATTGGTCTCTGAAGGTACCCGTGGTGAGCAGGCACATGCAAGCTGTCACTTTTGTCTCCACTGACAGAGCATGGCTCCATCATGTGGGTGCCTGCATCACATCACTGCACAGCTCACAGAGCTGCCTCAGAATTGCCCGGTTCAGGCAGTACCGGCCCACAATCTTGGTATCCATGTACAGCTCGAAGCTGGTGCGGGCTCTGTACTGCCTGTTGGGGGCATACTGCTGATGGGCCCTTCCATGACTGCGCCCCCCTGCTGTCTGCCTTCTCACCCCCCTCATAACTGCCTCCATCTGGATGGTGACACTGGCCATGTCCCTGGCTTGTGTTCCCCTCCAGCAGCGTTTCTGTGTTTCCCCCGCTGTCCTGGCTGCTACTTCCCCTGCACCAGGAACAACTTCCTCTGGTGGCCTCAGTGCTGTGTGGCACTTCCCCCTTCTGCACTGTGGCTGTGGCTGTGGCTCCCCACACCTTCCCTGTGCCTGTGGGTTCAGGATGCCCTTTCCCTGTCCTGCCCTGTGTGTCTGTGTTGCCTGTGTGGCTGACTATAATTCAGCAACATGTGCCTTCCCTGTAGCATTCTTGCACCTCTCTCTTGTTCCTTTTTATTTTGGCTCATTTCTGCTATCATACAACTTCCGCTTGCTCCCCTATTGTGCATGGCGCATGTTGTTGAATATCACACTGCACCATTTATGCATGGTTCCTCCCACTTCAGTTGTACATGCATTCATTATCATTGCGCTCTTGCGCAGTGTGATTTGGGGTGCACATCTGCCTCTTGCTGAATATCGCAGAATGGCAAATTTTCGGGCTTGTGCTGGAGCAACCCTATTGCACATGGTGCAACCCTTTTGAATATCTGGGCCTATATTTCTATCAGAAGACAGAAACAACACCAAGGCTTATTTAATGCAGATGTGGAGAAATTTGCACTAGATTACTGATTCAGATGCTCCTATTACTTGAAAACACAAACAAACAAACAAGAAAACCCTATGGTTTCACTCATGACATGAATGGATATTAGTTGCAATGATTTTTTTTCTCTATTTTATACTTGTAGGCATGATGAGCATTACTGCCCATTTTCATATGCAACAAGATTACAAAGTACAAAATACAAAATACAATCTTTACACACATATAATAAAATGAGATAAATAACAGTTAAACAAATACAAACAGCATCACAGGAGAATATTATTCCTGAAAACAATTGCACTTATCATTTTCCAAAAGCCAGTCCTGTAACAACATTTTAAAAGTATGCATAGTTGACTGATTTGTTATTACAGGAGGAAGTGAATTAAAATGGGTGGGGGCAGTATGCTGAAGTGATCTTTGACCCAAATTCTTTTCAACAAGGGGAATGGCAAATTTCCAATTATTTTGAGACTGTGTTGCACACAAATTTAGGAGTCGAGGAAAAAAAGGCCAGTATGGAAGGGGGGGCAAATTCAAAACTTGTTTAAATAGAAAAAAAAGAATTATGAAAAAATCCTCTTTGATAATGATAAACAACCAGATTTCCTGCATAAATCACCTGAATGGGTATTAAATAGCGAACCAGTTAGAAATCTTAAGATGGCATTTTAAGTGACTCTCAACTTATTGAGTACAGTATTTGAGGTAGCTGAATAAATATTAATCCCATAATCCATAACACTAAATAATAGACTATGTGTTAATAACTTTCTGGATTCCTTAGTCAAAAACAAGCATATTCTAAATAACATCCCCAACTGCTGGTGTAAAATTTTACGAAGGTAGTCTATGTGAAATTCATAAGATAAGTGTGAATCCAAACAAACACCGAGATATTTGAATGTGTTAACTCTCTCAATATAATACCTTTAAGATCTGAAACTGATGACAAAAATAAGGACTGAGAGGAGTCTATCCTGGGCCTTGAAAAAATCATTAACTTTGTTTTATTTTGATTCAAAACCATTCATCAAGATAATATCCAATACTGGAATGAATCAAAATCCTCTTGAACAAATTTCAGAGTTTCACTTTGATTGTCTGAAATGCTAAATAAAACAGCATCATCAGTGTAAAGGGACATAAATGACCTCCTACAACTTAAAGGGGCAGAATTCATAAAAAGAGAGACAATCATTGGGCCCAGGATAGACCCCTGGGGAACTCCACAATGAGTATCAGAAAAAATTTGAATAGGCACCATTGATAACAGTACAGTGACTCCTTAACTGTAAATCATTTGAAAACCAGGAAATTACTGAGACAGAAAAAATAAACTCACCCAAAACTGAAGGAAGTATACTAAAGTCAATCAAATCAAAAGCCTTTGTGACGTCCACAACTACAGCCGCAACAGAGCACCCATTATCAAGAGCGCTCTGCATGCAACTTGTGAACCCCACCAAGGCTGTCTCTGTGTTGTCTTTTTCCTTGAAACCATGTTGAGCCTCAGAAAATAAACTATATCTTTCTAAAAATTCTGTTGTCTGATCAAGAATAATTTTTTTCTAGAACTTTTGAAAGTGGGTCGAGAAGCGAAATAGGTCTATAATTCAAAATGCTTGATGGATTTCCACCCTTTGAAACAGGCCTTATACTAGCCTTTTTCCACATTGATGGAAAATATCCAGATTGAAGGGATAAATTAAACAGGGATGTCAAAGGGACTGCCAGGAAATCAATTCCAGTCTTAATCAGGTGATAGTCTATATTATCTGATACTACGCTTGGTCTGGGGTTCAGTTTTAATATATAGTATATATTTTTATTTTTATTTATAATTGTAATTACTTGAAAGAGATTAACTTTTATTTTTTTGAGTATCCGTGCAAATTCAACAGACCTCAAAAGTTGTATCACACTGTAATTTCATTATATTTATGCATATTATGAGTTCCTTATTTTTTATTGTTTTTCTTTCTGTTGGATAATTTGTTCTCTTTATATATGTATGAAATTTTGCCTATTGTATAATTTCAATAAAAACTAAATACCCCTACTCTTTTCGAGAAGTGCCATGGGATCTTTAACATCCACCAGAACTACCACCAGAACAGGCAGATGAGACCTTGGTTTAACATCTCATTGTCTCATCCGAAAGACGTTTAACACTGTCTCACTGTTTGATTTTTTTTGAACAATGTCATAAAAAATTATGACTTGTAATTAAATAAAAAATTATATGGTTGGTTCTGTTGCAACCAGAATTACACACACACACACACACACACACACACACACACACGCCCTCACCACGGGATATTTGTACAAACCCCTCAAGGTTTGCTCTCAAGGTTTATGTTGCATCCCACACCTCAGGAATGACAAAAACTCTGGCTAAAAGCAGCCACCCATGCATATTATATATATATATATATATATATATATATATATATATATATATATATATATGTGTGTGTGTTTATATATATATATATATATATATATATAATTGCAAAAAACTTAATTAATGCATCAGTTATGTTTTTTCCCACAGCTATAAAAGTGTGGAAATTCAATGTTAGGATTACCAACCCTAACACACCCTGTCCTACCCCCCACCCTCTGCACAACAGGTGGTGGGGTGTTCATTGGGGTTGTTGGCCTAACTCTTACCCCATTGCATTTGTAAGCAAGCTGAGGTGTTGCAGTATTGGAGAATTGGGTGAGAGTTAGGCATGATGACCCCAACGAACACTCCAATGCCTGTTATTGGATAGATGTGGGGGGGAGGGCAGGGGGTGTTATGGTTGGTAACCCTTTAATGTTGAATTTCCTCACTTTTGTCGCTGTGAAAACAACCCTAACTGATGCATCAATTAAGTTTCTTGCAATGTATTTCCTTACTTTTTGAGAAAGTGTAATGTACATGGTAACTGGTATATGTTGGTGGGAGCACAGGGCAGCCCTATAGGGCAAGGAACCATTGTAACACTAATTTGTCAATATCTCAGCAACTGTAGCAGCTATGAAAAAAATGGTACTGTCATTGTAATCATGACAGTGAAACCTCCCTGTGAGGTAAGTCAACTGAATCTGTATCTCACATTGTTTCCACGACATGGGCACTGAAAAGTGTTGTGGGCGCTGCAATGTTATCCTATGGGAAAAATCTCAACTTCATTATGGAATATCTATGGCAATGATGACAATTTTTATGCCTAAACAGCACAATTCACATCTCTGGGACACTCAATTTATACACTGCAAATTTCAAGTCAAAAGACCAAGCCGTTTATTTACAGTGTAATGTACCTTGTAACTGATATGTGTTGGTGGGAGCACGGGGCCCACCAAGCTGCCCATTTGTGCATAATGATATGCATCTGTGGGAGTGCAGTGCCCCGACTTAAGCATGAATATGGACCTCTGGGCTATGCACTACCACTTATACATAACTTTGATGGCATAATACTGGGCTACAGACACGAAAAAGAGCCATTGGAATACTAATTTCCAAATATCTCAGTAACTGTACAAGCTAGAGAAAAAATTCAAGATTCATGGTATTCATGACTTCCCAACCTATATCTGTACTATAGGGGAACTAAGAATTGTTTTGACAAAAAAATCCATATCTCAAACTATTTTCAAGATACAAGCATTTGATGATGCCATGGGTGCCACAATGTTATCCTGTGGGACATTCCTCAATTTTCAAAATGCCATAACTACGGAGCCACTCAATATGTTTTCACCAAACAAGCAAAAGGCACAACTGTGAGTAAAAAGCTTTTTACCCTGTAAATTGTAGCTGAAAAGCACAATTTACCTTGTTGCAAGCAAATGCCAAACTTTTTACTGCATCCCTCTTCATTTTAAAAGAATGTTGTCACGCATCAAAAAATGTTTGTGTTGTTGTTTGCGTACTTCCCCTTTAATGCTGTTGCACAAATTATGTTTGATCAACTGAAATCTCAGAAGTTCAATCAAAAAAACAAACAAATGTTCAGACAACGTTAACAAAAACAGGTACGTGTCCCTCATTCCCTGATTAGATAAACATAAGCGGTGGTATTTAAAAAGGGGCAGTATTTTTCGAATTCTACCATTTTTTGTCTCTTGCTAACTGAAAACAAAATGGTGGCAGCACAAACAAATTTTGCTAGAGCACGAATTAAACAAATGTTGCCGCAAAAGTTTTCAAGCCGCCAATACACATTTTCCATAGACTATAATGGGACATGAAAAAATGGCATAACTTTTGAACATATTAATATTTTTCCACCAAATCTTTAACAGGCACCTCTTTGACCCAGCCTACATGTACACAATGCAATTTCACACCAAACAGACACATCATGTAGACAAAACTGATGACAAAAAAAATGCAAAAAAGTGAGGACTTTTTAGTTTTTGACACTCTGCAGCTCTGCAACTGTAAATCTGACTGGAATGAAACTTTTCCAGTCCAGAGATCTATGGTACCACTCCATGCATGCAAAGTGTCAGACAAATCAGACTAACAGTTGCAAAGTTATTAAGGTTCAATATTTGGAGTTTAACATAGAAGTGGCCATGCAACATTAAGTACACCTGCCCTACTGGGCAGATATAATATATATATATATATATATATATATATATATATATATATATATATATTAGAGGCAAAAACCCGCTTAATGCATTAGTTAGGTTGTTTCACAGCGAAAAGTGAGGAAATTCGCTGTTAGGTTGAAAAACCTAACTCAATTCACCCCCCCAGCACCACACACACAGACACACACACACATTCAAGTATGGGGAGGACCAAGTCAACACAACCAATGACAGACATCCAGCAGCATGTGACAGAAATAACAAACAATTGTCTAAATGTACTACGAGACATCCCCACCCACCTGACCAGGTACTGCATGCTCAGTGGAGATCAACAGCAAAACTGAGGCCATGTACACCAAACGTACACATCCCTGATTGCAGCTGCACACAACGTACCACACTTAGTAGTTGCATGGCCTTACCTACCGATGCCCCACACCACACCACAACTGGTACTGTGCCGTTATTCAATATAAATGCTGAAGGTGCATGATGACAGTTGTAGAAAGGTTTTAACACTAGTGAGTATACATTAATTAAGAGAAGCACATAAATTAACTACAAGACACTAGCATGCTCAAGATAAAAGTAGTGATACATTTAGTAGGTGATTTACATAGTAGTATATTTACTGCAATGGTTTACTCAACATAGAGGCTGATGTAAACGTATGGAAAACATTGCCTGTTCAACGCCAGAAATTGTACTGCCAGTATCACATGCATTCTTACTGATGAAGGTGTACTGCTGATGTACATACATAGACCTTCAGTGTGTTTAATACTAAAGATGCAGTAAGTATTCTTTGTAAGAATCATTATAATTGCATGGATCAGGCCAAGCAACTTCTAAATATCATAGCACTACTTGAGCCAACAATGATGTACCTGTATCGGAGATGTATATAGGATAGATTTTCCTGTAGGCACTTACTGAGTATGTTGTACCTGATAAAGACAATCTCATTGCATCTGTGATGACTAACTTATTCAAATAGTAATACATTTACAATTGTTGCAATGAGTGATCTATGCCACTTATGGACACAGTGTGATTTTTTTTAACAGTTGTTTCATACTCAGGCTGTATGCCTACTGTTTGGGTTTGCCACACTTCTGTCACTGATGCTATCAAAGTGATAACTATGTTAATTGTGGTACAACAGGAATCAAGTAGGTTTGGTGTAGATATAAACAGAATGTCTTTTAGTATTGATTTAACTCACAATGGGGTAAGTGTACTAGGACAGCAGGGGTTATCCTCTGTCACTGACTGTGTCAGTTATAATCACACTAGGGTTTAGATGACTGTAATGATCAAGTTACACTGTTCATCTTCATGAGTTCATATTCACAGCCATTCTCCAGTAACTAGACAGTGTATGGTGTAACTGGGTGGGACACTGTGTTGCAAAGCTGCTGCAGTGCCTAGCAGAGGAGAGTATCTACTCATAAAGACAATTAAGCAATAAGGCATGACCAACAGTTATGTTAAATGGTCTGTTAATCACCTTGTAGGGGTTAATGTTGAATGAGGCATAGCGGTGCACATGTCGCTAGACAGTGATAAACTGACCATTGACATAATACCTGGAGGGCTTATTGCTATCATAATAAAACTGTTTTTAAACAACATTAAACCATGTTCATCATATGGTTAGGCTCTACATGTATGTTAATAAAAACTAAACATAAGGCTGTTACAATGTTTACAGTCAATTAGAAAGCTGCATTTCTCAAACCCTTGTTATAATTAGAGATATACCTGTACAACTCCTTGGTTTTGCTGAACTCTATTGCTCAGGTGGCCCACCACAAGTGGTGTGGTCTGGTGTGGGGCATCGGTAGGTAAGGCCATGCAACTACTAAGTGTGGTACATTGTGTGCAGCTGCAATCAGGGATGTGTACGTTTGGTGTACATGGCCTCAGTTTTGCTGTTGATCTCCACTGAGCATGCAGTACCTAGTCAGGTGGGTGGGGATGTCTCGTAGTACATTTAGACAATTGTTTGTTATTTCTGTCACCTGCTGCTGGATGTCTGTCATTGGTTGTGTTGACTTGGTCCTCCCCCATACTTGAATGTGTGTGTGTGTGTGTGGTGCTGGGGGTGAATTCGGAGTTAGGGTTTTCAACCCTAACAGCGAATTTCCTCACTTTTGTCACTGTGGAACAACCCTAACTAATGCATTAAACGGAGTTTTTGCCTCTAATTTCCCTTCTTTTTGAGAATGATAATGAGAAATAGTGAATGTAATGCGGTGGTGGGAGCGTGGGGCCCAAAGGGCCCCGTGCTCCCGCCATATGATGTCTTGTGGCATACTAACAGGAGCAGCAATGCAAACAGAAATGCTAACAGTGGCACACATGGTAACACAAGAGTGAATCAGAACAGAAAGGGTAACGCACACGGTGGTGTAGACGGGAACGGTGTGCCACGTGATGTCTTGTCACATAGTAACATGGTGCCTGTAAATGGAAATGTCAATGGGCATGGTGACGCAAAGTGAAACAGAAAGAGAAACAGTACGGTACACACAAATGGCAAAAAAGTAACAGAAACACAAGCGCAAATAAAACGCGCAAAGGATGATCGCAAGACGTAGGGAGATTGGGGTGTGTGCATTGGGATCATCAGCCCTAACTCTCACCCCATGACATGTAAAAGCAGAAGTATAGGAAAATGGGGTGAGAGTTAGGACCCACGATCCAAATGCACACCACAATGCCGGTTGGGGAGGTGGGTGGGTGCAAGGGGGTTTTCAACCCTAACAGCAAATTTTCTACTTTTTCACTGTGGAACAACCCTAACAAATGCATTAAATGGAGTTTTTGCCTCTAATTTCCTTTATTTTTGAGAATGATAACGAGAAATAGTGAATGTAATGTAGCAGGAGCGCTGGGCCCACCGCGATAATGCAGTGGTGGGCCCCCGCCCCCACATGATGTGTTGTGGCATACTAACAGGGACAGCAATGCAAACAGAATGTTAACAGTGGCGCATATGGTAACACAAGGCGAATGAGAACAGAAAGGGTAACGTACATGGTATGGACGGAATGGTCTGCCACGATGTGTTGTCACATAGTAACATGGTGCCTGCAAACAGAAATGTCAATGGGTATGGTGACGCAAAGTGAAACAGAAAGAGAAACAGTACTGTAGACAGAAATGGCAAAAAATAACAGAAACGCAAGCGCAAATGAAAACGCAAAGGATAACGCACATGGTGGTGTAGACGTCAATGGTAAGTGAAACAGGTACAGAACCACAAGCGGAAATGGCAACAGTAACAGTAATGTAAGCGCACAGGCTGGTTTTCCCCAAAACCTGCATAGAGAAAGACAGTGAGTACAAATAATGTATGCATAATAATGAGTATCGGCGCAGAAAATGAGATCTTGGAATACTAAATACATTATATCTCAGGAACCGTATGATGTAGAAAAAAATTTAAAAGTCATATTATTTACAACTGTCCTAGCTAATTTGAATCTTAGCTCTAAAGTCCGCCACAGAGATCTCTAATCGCTTCCGGATACGGCCCTGAAAGGCGCTGCG
This sequence comes from Neoceratodus forsteri, assembly GCA_016271365.2. Lineage (NCBI taxonomy): Eukaryota > Metazoa > Chordata > Ceratodontiformes > Ceratodontidae > Neoceratodus > Neoceratodus forsteri. Next base: position 1,324,519,998 of record CM028132.1, read on the forward strand.
AATGCCGTAATGTTATCCTATGGGAAAAAAAGAAAAGTTTGGAGCGCCATAACTTTGCCTCCCTGTAATGTTTTTTCACCAAACCACTGAAAGGCACATCTGTGGGCTGTTGGCTGTCTTCCTCCAAATTTCAGGAAAAAGACCAAACCGTTATTTTGCAGCAGGGTGCCAAAGGATTTCTGCAATGCGTTGGGTCGAATGTTATCCTATGGAAAACTGTCAACTTTGGAGTGCCGCAACTTTGCCGCCATGTAATATTTTTTCAAAACAACACTGAAAGGCACATCTGTGAGATGTCTTCTGCTTTCCCTCCAAATTTCAGCCTAAAACTCCCAACCGTTCTTTTGCAGCGGAGTGCCAAAGAATTACTGTTATTTTGGGCATAGTGTCGCAAAGTAGTGCCGTGATTTGCGAAAGCTTTTGCAAAAAATTTGCGACACTTTCACAAGTGCGACACTACTTTGCGACACTACTTTTTCCAGAAATTTGAAAAACATATTTCTGGGGTGTTTTACCCCAAAATAAAGACATGGCTAGCATCCTCAGGGCCCGACTAGGTGAATACAAAAAGAATTAGGTTGCTAGAGGGTCTCAATTTTAAATGCCAACCATTTTTCTGATCACCAACTGAAAACAAGATGGCGGATTTGCGACACTAACAGGGCCATTTGCGACACTAAAAAGTGCATTTGCGACACTGTCGAACTTTTTGTTAACTTTTCCCATTGACTTATAATGGGAAACTGTTTTTTGAATAACTTTTGAACCGTTTAATATTTTTTCACGAAATCTTTGAAAGGCACATCGGGGACCCTGGCTGCATGCTCCCTGAAGATTTCAGACCGGTCGCACAAACCGTATGACCTGTAGGCACGACCGTAGAATTCCAGAAAAGCGTAAACGCGCGCACAGATCATGCTTAATAACTCCGCAGCCGTATATCCGAGCAATACAAAACTTGGCTGATCCTAAGGCCTATGATTCTTGATCATGTTTTCCAAATTTCAGGCAAATCCGTTTAATGGTTGCAAAGTTATTAAGGTGCAAAATTTTGGGTTTAACATAGAAATGGCTCCTCAACCCTAACTATGGTAGCACTACCGTGCTACCATAATACAGTATATACATATATATATGTACATATATATATATATATATATATATATATATATATATATATATGTAATAGATAACCCACTCTTAGGTGTGTGGTCCAGCTCTGATATACACACGCCTTGGTGTGCATCAACCACCCAAGGCATGCGTATATCAAAGCGTGACTACACATCCTAGAGTGGGTTATCTATCTTATAAAATGGTAAAATTGTTTTGGAGGGGGTTAAAAGTGCAGGTGTCCAGTCATGCTTTGATATATGCACAGTCACCAGATGGTGTTTGTCCAATGAGACTGGTGATTGTTTGTAGCTCATTTTATAAAGATATATATATATATATATATATATATATATATACACACATATATATATATATATATATATACACACACACACATATATATATATATATATATATATATATATATATATATATATATATACAGTATATATATTCACCAGTTACAAGGTTGTAAAAGTCTGGCTTTTATAAGGAAATTGCATTTTAAAAAACAAATTAGGTAACAATATCCCAACACTTAAAGGCACACAGACTGAGAAGCATGCATGTCTAGAACCATTTCTGGTCTGTTGGGCTGAGCCTGGCTGGCTGTTGCATAAATTTGACAACAGAATTGCTTAAAAATGTAAACATCTCGCCTTTACCATCACCCTTCCTGCTACTGTGAGGTCTCAATCAAATCAGGTATTCCAGATCCCTGCTCTGTAGTACTCCACTCCTACCTGCAGGCAGTCAACACTGGTCTTCTTCTACCGAGCCTTCACCCTGAGACGTGGGCTGTTGGTGTGAAACATAGAAACATAGACTTTGACAGCAGATAAGAACAGCTTGGTCCACCCAATCTGCCCATTTTCCTACCTGTCGGATAAGCTGCAGATCCTAGTTAACCAACAGCCTACTTCTTCCAACCCCCAGCAGAACTTCCTTATGTCTGTCCCATGCATTCTTAAATTCCCCCACTGTTTTTGACCCCACAACCTCCTTCCATGCATCCACCACCCTCTCCATGAAAAAATACTTCCTCACATTGCCTTGAGCCATCTCCCCTCTATCTTCAGATTGTGCCCCCTTGTTCTTGTACATCTCTTTTTCTGAAAGATGCTACCCTCCAGGACTTTGCTGATTCCGTTGAGGTACTTGAAAGTTTCTATCATGTCCCTCCTCTCTCTCCCTGCACCAATTTAGTTGCCCTCCTCTTGACTGCCTCCATCCTATGTCCTTGTAGAGATGGGGTCTCCATAACTGCACACAGTACTCAGATGGCATCTCACCAACTGTCTGTACAGAGGGATAACAACTTCTTGTTTTCTCCTGGTGATGACTCTTCCTGTGCATCCCAGTATCCCTCCAGCCCACATTACTGCCTTCTCACATTGCTTGCTTATCTTGAGGTCATCTGATATGACTACCCCAGGTCCCTTTCCATTTTTGTTGTTGATAGTAACCCCTTCCCCCCACATTTTGTACTCTTCCCCTGGGTTTTTGTTTCCCGGGTGCATTACCTTGCACTTCTTTGCATTGACTATAAACTGCCATACGTTTGACCATTCATCCAACTTTGCCAAGTCTCTTCTCATCCTTTCCGCCATCCCTTGTGTATCAACCCTGTTGCAAATCTTTGTGAGGGCTCTGATCAGGCTGAAGCCATTTCCTAGTTTATATTGGCCTCCTACAGCAAATGCTATAATGGTGGAGTAGTTCATTGTCACAACACAAAATACTTGTTAGCTGGCTTACTGTCCCAGTGCTCACTTTGCTTTAGTTCCTGGAATCTGGCAGACTTAAGACGTGATTTGCACTCTTCCACCACATGGTACGGTGAGACACCTCAGTTCACAAATTTCAATAAATCCTTAGCAGTGCTTTGAATGGCTTCCTTTAAACTCTTCATAGTTGCAATCTGCATTCCACCAACTTGCTCCATTTAGCAGCCACACCACTGTATTTTGTTTTTGATGTTTTGATGCTTTATGCATGTTTCAGCTAATGCCATGTCTGGGTGATGGCCTCTTGGTATTATGGTGGTGGTTCATAATCCACAAATAATGCATGAAAGGGAACCAAATACTGTAGCATGATATGTATGAAGATAAGTGTGTGTATTTATTTTTGCAATTTATTAAACTTTATTAAATTTCAACCAAATACAAATACAATACACCCTTCAACCACATCAAAGTTCTTAAATTGAAACTAACAAACAGAACAACAGCATTTGAACATTAAAATAAAAAGGGAAAGGGGAAGGAACATTGTTTAACCAGAAGTAGCACACTAAGCCAAAGCTTGTTTCCAGATGCAACCTGAGAGCACAAGGAAGTTAAATGACTTGCTCAGGATCACACAGTATGCACATAGGTGACTGTGGGATTCAAACCCAGGTCTCCAGATCAGCAACTCAGAGCCTTAACCCACTGTGCTATGCTGCCTGCATAAAAAAGAAACATTATCACCCCTCCCAACCTCCCCCTACCTAACATTAAACACCACCCTACCCACGCAGGGCATTCCATGACCTAAGGAAAAGCAACTCAAAAATGGACTACATCTCTAAGAAGCAGACAGTCATTATACTAGATGCACCACAGAAATGAATCTTGAGTACTACATCACTTTAAGAGGGGTAAAAAAGGGGACAATATAAGCAACCTATCTTAACTGTTCAACACCAGATTGTAGAGAGGTGTCCACACCTGCTTGAATTTATGTTGACTCTAAGTGGCAGTTGCAGTTGCTTTCTTGGCATTGAGAGTCTTCAACATTTTCTGAAACCATTCAGACCTTGAAGAAACATATGGATCTTTCCAATGCCATAGTAGGAGTAATTTGTTTATCCCAGCTATACACGACATAAATGATTTGTGAGAACTAGAAGCGATTATGGCGTAATTGCCCAATATGCAAATCTCCACTGTGAAGTAACATCAGTGACCAAAAAGAGAGGAGGTCTAAATTTGCACCATGTGCCAGAAAGTGGCAACTTTTGGACAGGACCAAATCATGGGTAGTAACGTCCCATCTGCCTGTGAACAGCGAGGACAGGCAGGATCAGTTTTTCTATCTTGTACAATTTCACTGGGGTAAAATATAAATTGTGAAGAATGTTAATTTTCAACAAATGTAATCTATCTGGTTTTATGAAAAAAATAATCATTCTTCTGTATCTTAGACCAGCATTCTGGAATGTAAGTTAGATTTAAAGCCTGTTGCAAGTAAAAAGAAGTAGGTACTGTTTTAGACCATAAAAACATATCTAATTATTTGTATATATTAGCAATTGCTCTTGTTTGAACTGAAATGTTAGAGCAAGAATCAAATAGAGACCCAGTCTCTCTGTTCTGGAGGGGGGCCCAAGTAGCCCAGCACACAGTGCAGCAACTGAGTATATTGCAAAAATACTTGAGCAGGCATGTGAAATTTTACTCTAAAAGCCTCAATGGAAATAAATGAACCCCCTTGTACTAAATCCTCCAAAGTCTAAATGACAACACTTCTCCATTTTTGGGGCACCAACATTTTTTTGTCAAGTAACACATTTATATTATAAGAAAGAGGATGTGCAAAATCCACAACATTAGAAATGTTAAAGGTATGGCACAAATGAACATGAGCCTTTATTGACCAACCTATCATGAAGATCTGAGTGAGGAAGGAAGTCTATTAAAGGGCACATATAAAAGGGAGTTTAGTGAAAGTCCCTGCTGCTCTGCAAATGTCTGCTCTATCTTTAAACAATCAGGAACACAGTGTCTGTCCCCACTGAAAACACAGCAAAGGAAAAAGATGGCAAAATAAGCAGCAAAAAACTTAAAGGAGTAATGCTAGTGTAAATTTATTGTGCACAGCAGAAAAACAGAATGCTAAGCTCCAGTGCTTCAAATCCCTGTGAATTCTGTCAGAGGGAGGGCTCAGAGTAGCTAAGCCCCTATAAGGTCTCAAATTTAAAGAGATAGTGGTAAGTGAAAATAGTGAATATTATACATAAACAAAATGCACTTTAAAAAATCATTAAAATACTGGAGTCATAATGCTGGTGATACAGAGAAATAATACAGGCACTGTACATCTTGGAAATTAATTTAAATATACATCACAATGTTCATTACTAGTCATTTTAAATATTTTGATTGTAAAAATTATTTCCAAAAATAAACATAATTGCTGAAAAGAAGGATGCTTTCCTCTAATTCAGAACCACTTGATGACAACCTATAAAAGAAAAAGACACAAAGAGCAAAGAACCCATTAATAATATAATAGAAAGCAGTTGTTAATGAACCAATTATATATATATATATATATATAGATATATATATATATATAAAATATGTGTGTATATATTAGTTAAATAATATATTAATAATATAGTAGTTAAACTCTTTTTCTAAATAGAAACATTTTATAAAGAAAAATAAATGTAAACAGATATGAACAAGGAAACTTCTGAATAGTTAATATAGTGAAGTGCCTTCGAAATGCAAAGCTTTAGATCAAACAACATGCCCAGAAATAGGTTAAAAAGTAAAAATATTAATACATAGTAATACATAATAAGTCCAGAAAGCAAAAGGATGAAAAGGGACAAGGTGGGGGGAGAAAGAAGAAGGTGAAATGGAAGGGACACAGTGGAAGAAGGGGAAGGAAGGGCTGAAGAGAGAAAAGAAGCGTAAAGGGGGAATGGGAAGAACTATGAAGAGGGAAGGAAGGAACCAAAGGGGGTTTTAAAAAGAAAGGAAAGTAAGCAATAACAAAAACACTTCATCTACAAATAGGGTGTAATGTCCCAATCCTCACAGAGACCACCAGGATAAAGTGACCCTAGTTAGTAAATGAGCCAGCTTTCACTCTGGAGTAAGGTATTCTGATGGTCACCTCCTCTAGGATTCATCAGGACATGGTCAATGGTTATGTATTTGAAAGTACCCAAGGTCTAGCCATGATGCACAGCCCAGTGTGTACCTACTGGTGTGTCACAACTTCCATGTAAAATAGCTCTGACACATTCCTGAATTTGTTTTTTCAGGGTATGAGTTGTCATTCCTACATATACTACATACTAACATACTAAAATGCCAGCAGAATAGGCCTAATGGTCTTTCATGTCTGCTCATTTGGTCAGCCCCCACCCTGGGAGCTGACCTTGCTGCCCCCCTCACCTTCTCTGGCTTCTCCCTTCCCAGTTCTGGATATTCTCACTGCACTGGATTTTGCTTCCAGAACCCTTCCCCTGTACCTGTCCCACCCCCCCTCTTGAACATCTCCACCGTCTCTGCCACCACCAGCCCCCTGGGCAGTGCATTCCATGGCTCCACCACCCTCTCAGTGAAGTAGCACCTCCTCCTCCTTTCTCCCCTGAATCTTCCCCCCTCCAGATTTCACCCATGCTCTCTAGTTTCCCCCTCCTCCTTCCTTCGAAGCACCCTGACTGCTCCTCCCCTATTTACCCCTTCATGTACCTGAAGACCTCTATCATGTCCCCCCAGTCCCTTCTCTCTTCCAATGTGTACATATTTAGCTCTTTGAGCCTTTCCCCATAGGTCCTGTCCCCCAAGCCCCAAATCATTTTGGTTGCCCTCCTCCGGACCCTTTCCAGGAGTTTAATGTCCCTCTTTAAGTGTGGCCTCCAAAACTGCACGCAGTACTCGAGGTTTGGCTTCACCAAGCAGTTATATAGAAAGAGTATCACTTCCCTCTTTCTGGAGGTGATTCCCCCTAGCGATGCATCCCAGCATCCTGTTGGCCTTGGCTGCTGCCCTCCTTCAAGTCTCCGAGTTGTTCAGCTTGACATCCACCACCACCCCCAGGTCCCTCTCAGCCATCGAGACTTGAAGCATCCCCCCAGGCAATCACACCATAATGCATACACCACATGTGGGGTATGGCAAGTTACAAAGTGTTCAAGTTCTAACTGTTTGCCATTTGTAGGACTATTAAAAATTGTGCCCCTTTGCATATATTAGCACACATTGCAATTATTGCATATGTGTGAGCCCGGTGTCAGGGGAGACAACACATTTTCAGATCCCGAATTTCCAAAAGTGAAATGACTCCTGACTATTTTATCTTTAATACTTTTTCCCTTTCTATAAACCACCCTAGGGCATGTGCTAATTTTCCCAGCAAGATCTGGATCAGCCTTCAGAATGTGCCAGTATCTTTTAAGGGTCCCTGCAGCTCTAGGTCTGATATTGTTATATTCCGTAATATAGTTGATGCAATCTGGACTTCCCAGAGATGTCTTTCTTGGTGTGAAAAGGGTAGACTGGTCCTGCACTAAGGCAGAATTTGTGGCATCCTGGAGTAGGGCATTATCATAACTGTGAGATTCAACTCTGTCCATCAGGTCATGAGCATATTGATCATAAGCTGATATTGTGGAGCAATTTCTCTGGAGTCTCAAAAATTGACCCTTGGGAATACCTCGTTTTAGGTGAGGGGGTAGAAGCTATCCACTCTAAGCAATGTATTATCTACCATAGGTTTTCAGTGGTTTTTAGTGTGCATCTTGCCATCTGGGATGGCACGCAGTTTCAAATTGAGGAAAGTAACAGACACAGGGTCTATTATGTAAGTAAACTGCAAATTTCAATCATTGGAATTGAGGACTTTTAAAAAAGTCCTCTGCCTTGGACTGCATGCCTCCCCAGATGCACAAGGTATCATCAATATAATGCCCCAATACCTGATGTGATCACAGTGTGGGTTCATCTTGGGATCAAAGATGGTGACCTCCTCCCACCAACCCAGAAAAAGATTGGCATAGGAGGGCACCATCACTGACCTCATAACTGTTCCACAGATCTGAAGTTAAAACTTTGAATTAAACATGAAAAAATTACTTTTCAAAACAAATTCAAGCACTTCAATCACAAATTCAGGGTTGAGTACAGATTCAGTCTGCAATAAATCCATAAAGAATTGAACACCATGCAGTCCCAGATGATGTCTAATGCTGGTATAAAGTGACTCAACATCTATAGTTAGCCACAGGCAACAAGCATCAAAGGTTTGGTGCTCAAGGACCTCCAGAACAGACATGGTGTCCCTCAAATGGGAGGGTAACCATATAAGAAAGGTATAGAGAAAACCATCCAAAAATTTTGATAAGTTTTCTGTATGGGAGCCCATACCAGAAATAATAGGTCAACCTGGTGGGTTCTGTGGGTCCTTGTACACCTTCAGCATTAAGTAAAATAAGGAACCACAGGAAATTATTGAAACAGGAGTTGAGATTCCGGAACACCAATCACACCTTTAGACCTGTACAAGGAAAGAAGATTATGAAGTTTAGTTTGATAGTGCAAAGTTGGATTTTAGTCCAAGGGTTGAAAGTTCTCCACATTTTGTAACTGTCTCTGGGCTTCCAACAGATAGTCATGTGCATTAATGACCACTATCTTCCCCCCTTGTCTGCTTGTTTCACTACAGTTTCCTTCCTTGCTGAAAGTCCCATTAAAGCTTGTGATTCATCATGTGTAATGTTTTTATGAAAACTGGGAAAGGTATGATTGGTGATTTCATCAACTTCTTTGCTGATTAAGTTTTCCAATGTGATAATACTGGCAGAAAATGATTTTCCTGGGCAAATTTTAGAGGATGGATGATAGATGTCATGATTCCATTCAGGCTCTTGACCCATATTTTCAAAGCTATTGAGTGCCCATTCCAAGTCCCAGCTGTCAAGCAAAAATCAAGTTCAGCAGTGACACAAGCAATTTCAGATGGAAGCTGGCAGTAAGACTCCAAATTTGGGTTTATAGGACTCGGGGGGTGGACTCTGATGTGAGACAGAATATTGAGATTCAAGTATAACTGACTGTGCCTGCTCTGTTGTTTTACTCATGTTTTTGTTTCTGCAAGAGAACCTTTTTAAGATGTAATTTACCAAATATTTTTTGAAGATCCAACTGGATATTAAATCTATCGAACCTTGGTTCAGGCACAAATGAAAGTCCTTTAGAGAGTATTGAAATTTGTGATGCAGTCAATTCAATATCAGATAGGTTTAGGAATTTCCCTTGGCCTTGCCCCATAGGTTGTGATGTTTCTGTGACTCTACTTGTTTTTCTTTCTGTTTTGTACCTCTGCTGTAACCTCTCCATGTCTTCTTTCCCTGTTTTGGGTTTGGTCCTGATCTGTTCTATTTCCTCCTCAGTTTGAGCCAAGGTTCATGGAAGTAAAAAAAATGTACCTTTATTTTTAGTTGCTTTAGGCTGGTTTGTGGATTTCTGATTAGCTTGCCTGTTTCTATTGGCACTTTTGGAGTGTTTACAGTTTATAGTCCTGCTCCGAGACTGAGACCATCCTCTGGACGGTGTGTTAGCACCAGAATTCCAATGATAACCTTGACCCAGTGCAAAATCATTGGTGTCCCATGTAAACTTAGTTTGTTTGCAAGCTATAGTAGTGTATCCACTGGCAAATATTTTGTCAGAAAGGCTTGTATTTAAGGCCTTAAAATCACTCCAGTCTTGAAGTGGGAGGACTTCTTCCTCTACCCCTGCAATACATTGTAGAGTATCTGTGTGTCTTTCTGACTCTTGATCAATCAAAATGTCTATCAAGGTTGAAGAGCAGGTGGACAGACATTTCTCCCACCTATTCCAGTAACACGGCTTGTAAAAGCCACCAGAGTTCCCCTTAGCAAATCTTAAGCCACATGGGATAAGTTTAGTTTCAGTGTAATTAGTAAGGCTAGACACAGTATAGTAGAGGTTTACTTCAGAAAACTTTAACCTTTCAAGTCCATTAAAAAGGTCAGTGCAATTGTCATTTAACTCAGGAAGAGGTCTGATAGTGGTTGAAAAAATTTCACCAGCCTGCTCTCTCCTTCTTACTTGTTCTGCTTAGTGGAGAAGCCCTCCTGGATGTATTTGTGGGATCTTGGAATGCAACTACTAATAGTTCTTCTATGAGCATTGTTTCTGATTCTTCACTTGGTGATTTCTGATTGCCGGGCATTGAAAAGTCAAACTAGGACTTAGCTTAAAAAAGTAAATCAATGTCTGAAAAGAGTGAATACAGAGAATCTGATATTACCGATAAATTGGCAAAACCATCCGACAACAGCAATAACTGTTCAACTACCAAATGTAGCATGCCAAGGAATGCTGACCATGCAATGTGGAAGTAAAATGCAGAAATTATCAGAGCTTTCTAAGCCACAACACTCTGCAACAATAGGACCAAGGACAGATTATCCTCGGAGTCAAAAGTGATGATACACCAGCCTGTTAGTCAAAATGCAGCATTGATAATTGATCCAATGAGTAAAGGCAATTGAGCAGCAAAGAAAAAATACGCACGGGCCAGCAAACAAAAGTATTAAGGAGTCATTTCACTTCAGAAAACTCAGGATCTGAAAATGTGTTGTTTCCCCTAACACCGGGCTCACACAGAGGTGGTAACTGCAATGTGTGCCAATATATGAAAAGGGGCAGGATTTGTACTAGTCCTACAAATGGCAACAGTTAGAACTTCAACACTTTGTAACTTACCACACTACACATGTGGTGTATGCATTATGGTGTGATTGCCAGAGTTTATATGTAGGAATGACAACTCATACCCTCAAAGAACAAATTCAGGAACACATCAGAGCTATTTAACACAGATGTTGTGGCACACCAATAGGTACACACAGGACTAAGTATCATGGTCAGGCTCTGGGTACTTTCAAATACATGACTATTGACCATGTCCCGATGAATCCTAGAGGAGGTGGCCATCAGAACACCTTACTCCAGAGAGAAAACTGGCTCATTTACCAACTAAGGTCACCTTATCCTGGTGGTCTCAGTGAGGATTGGGACATTACACCCTATTTGTAGATTAAGTGTTTCTTTCATTGCTTACTTTCCTTTCACTTTTAAAAAAAAAAACTTTTGTTCCTTCCTTCTTTTCATCTTCCTAGTTCATCCTCTCCCCTTCCCCCCTTTTCCCTTATTTTCCCCTCTTTGGCCCTTTCCTCCCCCTCTCCCATTTTGTCCCTCCTCTTTTGCCTTCTCCTTTCTTCCCCTCCCACCCCCTCCATCTTGCCATCTTTCATCCTTTTGCTTTCTGGACTTATTATGTATTACTATGTATTAATATGTTAACTTTTTTACCTATTACTGGGCATGTTGTTTGATCTAAAGCTTTGAATTCTGAAGGCCCTTGACTATATAAACTATTCAGAAGTTTCCTTGCTGATATCTATTTACAGTTATTTTTTTATAAAAATATTTCTATTTAAAAGAGATTTTAACTAATATATATATATATATATATATATATATATATATATAAAACAACTGCTTTCGATCATATTATTAATGGGTTCCTTGTTATATGTGTCGTTTTCTCTTATAGGTTATCAAGTGGTTCTGAATTAGAGAAAACATCCTTCTCTTCAGCAATTATGTTAATTTTTGGAATTATTTTTTCAGCCAATGTATTTAAAATGACTAGTAATGAACACTGTGATGTACATTTAAATTAATGTTCATGATGTACATTGCCTGTATTACTTCTTTGTATCACCAGCGTTATGGCTCAAGTATTTTACTGTTTTTTTCATGTGCTTTGTTTATGTGTAATATTCACTATTTTCACTTAGCACTGTCTCTTTAAATTTGATATCTTATATTGAAGGTGCATAGCTACTCTCACCCTTCCCCCTGACTAAGAATTTGCAGGGATTCAAAGTTCTGGGGCTTAGTGTTCTGTTTTTACGCTGTGCACAATAAATTTACACCCTATCATTATTCCTTTGAGATTTTTGTGGCTTATTTTGTGCATCTTCTTCCTTTGTTGTGTTCCTGTATTTATTTGGATGTTGCAAGTGTGTTGAGGCTTTACAAGAGTGTCGTTGAACTTTTGTTTGCAGCTCCACTGAAAATACTTGGCACCATGTGCTGCCAAGTAATAATTGAATAGATATGGAAGATTTAAGCCACCTAAGTCACCAGGTTAGCAACATTTTAATAACGTTCTACATGGAGGCTTCCCTAGCCAAATAAATTTGGACCAACTGGAATTAGTATAGTGCAACCATTTCTTAGGAAGATAAAGATTCAGCATGATTAAGGGGTCTAGGAGATGAGGTAAAATAGGAATTTTATGTATATTTATTCTGCCCCACAAGGAAAGGGGTAAATGAGTCCACCTCTGAAGATCTGAATCCATCTGATGGATAACAGGATCCCAATTCAGCATTTTAACTTTTGTTAAATCGGAGATTAACTTAATGCCCAAGTATGTTAATGACACACATTCCCAATTAAGCCCTAGTTACACAATTTCCTCCTTGGAACAATTTAACGTTAATGGAAAAACTTTAGTTTTAGCTAACTTTAATTTATAACCATCCAGATGTTCTAAATGAGAAAGTACCCTCACAGCTGCTGGCAGAGAGCTACGCCATTTCAAAATATGCATCAAGACAACATTGGCAAACACAGAAATGTTAAACTCAGTCTTAATCATTGATATCTTTGACATGGAAATAATTTTCTGAGCTAGTGGCTTTACGTACAAATTTAATAACATGGGAGATATGGGGCAGCCTTGCCAAGTGCCCCTTGATAGTGTAAAAGGGGCCGACAGTTTATTATTAAACAGCACTCTGGCTGAAAGAACATCATATAAGATTCAAAGCCAATTAATATAGTCCGATGTTAAACCATATTTGGGCAGCACTGAAAAAAGATAAGTCCATGACACCCAATCAAAGGTTTTTTCTACATCCAGGGAGACAAACACTAATCCATGTCCATCTCCCTAGACACAGAAATTAAATGAAATAATTTCCGAAAGTGGTGACTAGAATGGCAACCAGAAATAAATCCCACTTGCTCTGGTCTAATTAGAATATTCCAAACCTTTTTCAATCTAGCCACCAAAATGGAGGCAAGTAATTTAATATCAACATTTAGGAGTGAAATGGGCCGCTAATTGTCAGGAATATCAGGGTCCTTACCCGGTTTTGGAATTAAAGCAATTTTAGCTTCAAACAATAAGGTTTCACAATTGCAGACACCAGGGATGGAACTAACTCTTTAAAAAAAGCTTTATAGAATAATAGGATAAATCCATCCAGTCCCGGAGATTTCCCAAGCTTTACGGAATTAATCGCCTGATAAACTTCCACTTCAGAAACTGGTCCTGATAAAGTTTATTGCTGTTCCAGCTTGAATCGAGGGAGGAAAATACCATCAAAGAAGGAGTCAAACTTAGACTGGCAATCTGCCGACAAAGGTTGAGCCATGTATAGTTGAGAGTAGAAATTTGTAAAAATATTGACTAGCTTTTTGGGATCATTGGATTTAGTATGTGAGATTGGGTCAACCAAAGCATTAATCCATTTAGCAGCTACTCTCTGTTTAAGCTGTAAGATGAGCAGCTTGCCTGTTTTTTCTCCTTGCCCTATATACAGTATGTGGCTTGTATGCTTGCTGCTGCCCTCAAGACTTTCTCTAATAAAAAGACTGAGTATTGGCCCTGTAGCCAGTAATGTTATACCCATATTTCTTCATCCAAGTTTTTACAGAGGACTTTTTCAAAATCTTAAATTTTTTTGTAAACAGTCATCGGCTGTTTTTTGACTTTTCTGTTTCCTAATTGTTTCTAACCTAATAAACTCTCCACACCATATTGCTTTCATGGCTCCCCAACAGATGTCTAGAGCCTAACAAAGTCTGTGTTTTCCTGTATAGAGCAGAGAACAAATTACTTTAGGTGAATAACAATAGTTGGCTCAAACAGAAGCAAAGAATTTAGTGTCCAAGACCAACATCTAGTTACAGTTGGAGAGGGACATATTCTGAGAAAAACTGGAGAATGATCGGACAATACTCTACTGTAGCTTCAATACCAGATGCCATAACTGAATGTAATAGACCTTGGCTGATTGAAAAATAATCTGTTTGGGAGTAAACTCCATGTGAGGGAGAGAAAAATGTGAAAGATTTATCCCCAGGATTATAAACTCTCCATGGATCAACTAAACTTAAGTTTCCCATAAATTCTCACAATGCTCTTTGATCAGGGGAGAGACCCACCTTCCTCCTAAAGGATCTATCCATATCTGGGGAGTAAACAAAATTCCAATCCCCAGCTAAAATAATAGACAAAGTGACATATGGAGCTAATGCCAAGGCTAACAAGAGAAACAAGGTGGGGGAATCTATATTTGGAACATATATTGAACAAACAATAGTTCCGTATTAGCAAGTGTACCATGAAGCAAAATAAACTTCCCTTGGGATCCCTGATTTCTGAAAGGGCTTGAAATGGAACAGTTTTGTTTACAAGGATAGCCACACCCCTTTGCCTAGTGACCAATCCCAAACCAAATGCCTGGCCCACCCAAAGTTTATTTAGAAGTTGCACTTGCTCAGGAGGAAGGTGCATCTCTTGCAAACACACAATATGTAGTTGTAGTTTTTTGGCCCCTTTAATATTCCATGACATGAGGTTCAAAACTAATGACATACATTACCAAAACAAAAGGCTTTTATGTTTATCTGCTTCCTTCTCTATATCCTGCATGGGTGCCTCCCACCCTAAACACTATATACTATATTGAAAATGCCAAACATCCACCCCCAAAAAAATAGAATCCCACATAAACATGTGTGCAGACTTACCTGGGCTGTTAGCCCTCTCCTGAATGTGTGTTCCATGAAGGTGGCATGGAGTCTGCCCCTCTGCCCCCCTCTGGACCACCCATCAATCTAAGTCATCCAACTCTCAAACAATGCTATCTTAGTAGAACAACATTCTATTAATATTCAAAACATTGTATTACAAAACAGTGTGTACATGGTAGTGAGAAGAGTGAACCTTGTTACCCATTAGAAACTATACTGTATTCAAAGGCATGTGCAGAGAAATTATTAAAGCTTTAAGAAAGAAATAAGGTTAACAGCAAATTGTAGGTCAGCTAACAGTAAACTCCAACTCATACCTCTCAACTGTTACACATTACCAGGTACATCACTCATTTTACCTCTCAGAAACCCTCTGTCTCACATGGCACAGGTAATATTCCACACTGACCACTGAAACCTCAATGCAGAAATTCATAATAATAAATGATACTCAGTTATCAGCAAACATGAATAACACCAAGTGCACAGATTTAGACTGTGTTCTGAGCTTGCAATGTCATTTTTGATGATGTGTCACACATTTTGTCCATTTGTCACACGTACTGTCACACATTTGAGTGATGAAAGGTTGAGAGGTATGCTCCAACAGATGAGCCTTAACAACTTAACATGTTCAATTACATCTACCACTGAGTAATGCCATTCATTTAAATGTTGTAGGTCCTGAAAGTCTGTAGGAGACCCATCTTATCCTCGAGTGATCAGAAACTCCTCCATATAAAATAAAGTCAGGTGCTTCTGAGCTAACAAACCATCTACTTAATCATGACTATTTCACATACACATAGTCCAGAAAAACATGGTCCTGAGGCCAGACCATGATGCTGAAGGAGAAGGTCCCAGCCACCGATTTCTCGAAAGAGCTTCTCAAACTTTCTCTGGAAAGCCTTCCCTTAATAAGCCTCAATCCACTTTAAAACATACCAGTATTTTTCAACATAAAGTAGCTCTTGCTGCCAAAAGTTACTTGCAAGAAAGTCCAATCCCAAAAGAAAGAGAGAGGCATTATGTCCACTTATATCAGTAGAACAGTTTAACATGCCTCATAGTAAATCTAACGCAGTTCAATTGCCAACCCAAATTATATGTAAAGGGATAGATAGTACCTTGAAAAACATAGTGAGCTCTTCACCGAACAGTACCAAAAGTCAGCCTGCTTTGCCGAATAGAGCGGGGATGATACGGGCGAACTCCTGTTGCTCTTGCTTAGCGGTAAGTCAAAACGAAAAACATCCCTCTCTGAATTTATCTCCAAGCATGCAGGGCACACCTAATGTTTAATACTGGGGGCCCAGAGCTTAGATATAATGGTTTTGTATGCCGCATGCTCGTCTAACCTTAAACATTAAATTTGGCACAAGTTTCAAAGTTTTATCCTCCCACTGAAGCTTATCCACTTGCTGCACTGCCTTCATAATGTGATCACGGTCCAGATATTTTAAAACTCTGAAGATTAGTGGACGAGGAGGGTCACCTTGTGGGGGATTAGGCCTTAATGAGTGATGAGCACGTTCAACAACATAACTTGGCCCATGGGGGTAGGGTCCCACAATTTTAGCACAAAATCTTTGAACAAAAGCATTGGGTTTCAGGCCCTCTTCCTCTTCTGGGAGTCCCAAAATCACCAGATTGCTTTGACGAGACTTACTTTAGAGATCACCTATCTTGCTCGAGCTTGGTAATGCTCTATTCAAAGAAATTACCTCTGGCTCTATTTTAGTGACCCGATCCTCATTGGAGGAAATCTGGGCTTCGGCATCTGAACCCTGCCTAGTAAGCTACTTCACCGCAGGTTTCAAATCTTTAAAATCTTCCACCAGAGCAAATAAGGTTGATTTTTATCGTGTGCATCTCGTAGAACAACAGATGTACTGCTGTGACCGCATGTGCAGGTTCTTCCTGCAGAGTCAGTGGCAAATTACTCTGTTGGGGACACATGGCCTCCAGGGAGATGTCAGCATCTAGAACCTCCCTTAAATCCTTGGTCTGTTGGTTGTGTTCTTGATCTTGCTCCATAAATTGGGCATCCATAGTCACTTGGTAACTTTGTATAACCAGTCCCCCTTCCCCCCAAAATTCAGTCAAATTAGGTAGAGGGATGGATTAAATTTTATCAAAATTGCAAGTCCAAATGTAGAAGAGGAAATACCGTCTTACCTCCAGTGCTACATCAGGTGACTCCCAAGTGTGTGTATTTTTTAATATGTGACTGTATTACTAATACAGTTTTTGAATAACTCTTGACTTTGTGCCTCTGAATTGAGGTTTTTATTAAGGATGATTGGAATCCTACAAATGGATTTGGAATTGTCAGATTCTGATCAGTTGTTAGGTGCCAGCAGCCTAGCTGTAAGCATCTATTGTGGCCATGTGCACTCTTTTTCTGTATTTAGTCAAGTTCAATGGTACATTCAGTGGGAGTGATTTGGCTGCATTATGTCACTAATTACCTCAGTGAAAGGGCTTTTAATTCTTGAGATAGAGTTTCAAACGTACACAAGCCTGGGTTCAACCTGCAGTGTGGAATATTTTTTTTCTTTCTCACTGCAGTTTATATAGTATGAGAGAAACTGCTAGATGCTGTTGCTGATGTTAGTGATATACTTTCTGCAAGGTGTGAAGATCTGTATTACTGATAACTTGAAAAGTTCCAGATCAGATTGTGAGTTTAAATGAAACTTGAGGAACACTCCTTCAGATAGGCAGACTGTTAATTACAAACATCCACTGCAGCTATGTGTGGGGGATCGGCACTCGCTGCTGGATGTCCTTAGCAACAGCATGCATCTCCTGTATTGGATGTTTAGTACAGTGATAGAGCTACAGGTTACCCAGAAGTAATGAGTATTGCTGGGTTCAGTCCCCAGAATGGAATGTTTCTCATGACAATTTATGTTAAGTGAGAGAAATTGTTACGTTATTCCTCAAGTTAGTCAAAAACATTTAGCAAGGTTTGACATTCTTCATGGAAGATAATTAGAAAAGTTCCACCTTAGACTTTGAGGTTTAAATGCAATTTAGGAATAGAGATGGGTGAAGATGGCTAAATTCACTATGCAAATGAATCTGTAAATTTAGCGTAATTTGCAAAGTGCAGATCGATCCACAATGTGTTGAATTTCACCACAAATAATAAAAATCCACCCATGAATGGCAGAATTTTGCCCTTTTGCAGGCAAAATTCCACCATTTGAGGGCAAGTCTGCACTTCAGGGGGCAGAATTCCACCATTCACATGGAAAAAATTGTGATTTCATGTAAAGGTAAAGTTGCTGAGGGTAGGAGAAACTTTGTGAAACTCCACAAAGTGAATTTTGGCCACCTCTCAGCAACTTTGTTGGCAGAGTAAACTTCGCTGCAACTCTACTTTGGAAACATTACTTCAAGAGAGGGTGGGACAGATACAGAAAGGGGCATTGGAACACAACGGGGGGGAGGGGGGCCTCAGTTCCCAACAGGGGATCTGAGGTTCGAGCAGACTCGATAGACCATAAGGCCTAATTTGCTGACAATTAGTATGTTAGTATGTAAATAGATAGGCTGGTCATTGTGCAAACTCATTGCAACTGTTAAGTGGGGTCTGCAGTCAGCACTGGATGTCCTTTGACACAGTATACATCTTCTATCTAGGAATCTTAATGCAGTGGTAGTGCTGCACGTTGCCAAACAGTAGAGGGTAGAGGACCTGAGTATGACCCCCTGAGTAGATTGTTTTCTTCTTCCTCACTACAATATGCACAGAGAGAAATCATTAAATGCCATCTCTAATGTGACTTTTTAGCAAGGCTTGACATTCTATACTGCTGATAAATTGAAAAGTTCCAGCTCAGACTGAGGTTTAAAGGGATACTGTCATCTGTTGACTTGTTTCTGACTACTCTGAAAATAATGCCCTCAAGAACCTTTATTGTTGAAAATGGAATAGTTAGAGCCTGTGTGACATTTAATGTACATTTAGAGTGTTAACAGTAATTGGCATAGTTCCTGTATCTGATTTTATCTCAGGCAGTCTGCTCCTCCAGCAGGCACCGCTCAAACAAGGCACTGAATTTCATTTAAACATGTGCATGCATGAGTTTTGATTTTTTAAGCATGTAACAGACAAAGTGCATTTTTGCAAAGAAGAGAGTTCCCTGAACAGGGCAACATCAGTCTGGTGCTAGAACAAGCACGCTACCATGTTAAAATCAGTGTCTGATATTTAAAGCCATGACTCTAAGCATGTGCATTAGCACTGACGCTAATGTGCATGCTCAGAGTCATGGTTTTACATTTCAGACACTGATTTTAATGTGTTACAGTGAAAGTTGTAGCACTGGACTTACTTTGCCCTGTTCAGGGAATTTCTCTCTTTTTAAAAAAGCGGGTTGTGAGTAACATGCTTAAAAATATTAAAATGTGTGCATGCATGAGTTTAAATGAGATTTAGTGCCATGTTTGAAGGGTGAACACCACAGAAGTGGACTACCCAAGGTGACATCTGGTGCAGGAACTATGACAGAAATTACTAATGACACTATCTATGTACATTACATACCACACAGGTGATAGGTATTCCATTTTCAACAATAAAGGTGCCTGCAGGTAATGTTCTTAAGAGTAGTAAAAAAAAGGCAAATTAACAACTGACAGTGTCCCTTTAAATGCAACTTGGGAAGCATTTCTTCAAATGGACTGCTGATCATGAAAATTCATTTCAATTGTGTGTGTGTGTGTGTGGGGGAGTCTATATTCAGTGCTGCATGTCCTTTGTCACAGCATACATTTTCTGTCTAGGTAGCTTAGTACAGCAGTAGACCTACACGCTGGCAAGTAGTAAAGAGTAAGGGAGGGCCTGAGTTCCATCCCCAGAGTGCAACATTTTTATGTTTACTTGCACGCATGTGCAAGAAACATAGTGCGATGATCCAAAATGCAGTGCCATACAGCTGAAAGGGAGAGCACTGCTTGAGTGAGCAGCGCTCCCCCTCCCCACATGCACATGTGCACGCATGCACATTGCGTGCTCATGCGCTTCTACCTCCCCCACGCACACACTGTATGGCTGACGGGGGTGCCCAATCCCCCGTCAGCTCTACTGTTCCCCCCCAGACTATCAGGCACCACGCTGGGAGCCCACCCCAGCATGGCAACAGGTTCTATGGCCGACGGTGGTGCCCAATCCCCCATCAGCTCCATTGCCCCCCCAACAGCCTTCCAGCTGCCACGCTGAGAGCCCACCCCAGCATGGCAAACATCCCGCATAGTCCAAATAAAAAAAAACTGAAAGAAAAAAACCTTCCCTTGCTGCTGTCTTCACTCCCTCTCCCACCTGCGCCCACCCACTGCGCATCCTGCCTCCCCACACCCCCACCTCACCCCATACTTACCTCCGGAGCTCGGCATGACGATCTTCGGTGGACCAGGAACACATCTGCACTCTTCAAAGTCGACCGCGAACTGAGGAAATGCTGGTAAGCTGTATAATGTAATGCATAGGGTTTTTTCAACTTTGCTGCATATCTCAGGCATTTTTTGGAATTTTGGCACCAAATTTTCACATGGGGTTTTCGGGACCCCTCCTCATGAATTCTGTCACTGTCATTGCATTAATAGGGCCCAAAGGGTGATTTCACAGTCACTGTATGAAATCACATTTCAGGACTGATTAATGAAATGACAGTGCCAGTGTTCATAAGGTGAGCTCTCAAAAAGCCTATGTTGAAAATTTGGTGAAAAAATTCCTAAAAATGACTGTTTTACGAGCGTGCGTTGCGCTGTTCCTACGCACGCTCGTAGTATCGTGAATTTTCAATATTTTCACTCTGGATTTTCAACATTGTCATTTGACCACACTTCCTTATGAGTAGTACCACTGTCATTTTCACATCTCACCCAAAATGTGTTTCAGCGCATGTAGCGCACAATGGTGCAGTCAGCGTGCAAAATCAATGTTCAGGACACATTAAGAAAATCACAGTGACACTGTTCATGAGCAGAGGTGTTAAAATGGCTATGTTAAAAATTTGGTGAAAAAATTCCCAAAAATGACTATTTTACGAACTTGCGTTGCGCTGTTCCTACGAACGCTCATAAGTTCGCGAATTTTCAATATTTTCACCCAGATTTTCAACATTGCCATTTTACCACCCTCCTTATGAGCAGTACAGCTGTCATTTCACTCTCACCCAAAATGTGTTTCTGCCATGTAGCACACAATGGCGCAGTCGGTGTGCGAAATCAATGTATGGAACATTAAGAAAATCACAGTGTCACTGTTCATGAGCAGAGGTATTAAATGGCTATTTTGAAAATTTGGTGAAAAATTCTAAAAATGACTGTGCTATGTGTGAGCATTGCGCAGTTTCCACGCACCTTCGTAAGTTCATGAATTTGCAATATTTTCAGTCCAGAATTTCACCAGTGGTATTTTTCCACACTTCCTTATGAACAGTACAGCTGTCATTTTTCACAACATGGCCGAAATGTTTTCACACTTTCAGCACAGAAATGCGTGGTCACTGTGGGAAATCATTGTTCAGGACAGATAAAGAAAATCACAGTGACACTGTTCATGACCGGAGGTCCCAGAATGCCTGTGTTGACAATCTGCTGTAAACAATTCCCAAACTAATTACATTACGGGTGCACGTTGCACAGTTTCTACGCACGCTCTTGACGTCACCAGTTGTTTTAATGTTTTCACTGCAGGTTTTCAACATTGCCATTTTTTACACCTCCCCATGAACAGTACAGCTGTCATTTTTCACATCCTGTTCAGAATGTGTTTTGCACCAGTGGTGACAAATGCCATAGTCGCTGTCCAAAAGCAGCTTTTGGCTAACAAACTGATATTGCCACTGTTCATGGGTGGGGGTCACAAAAAAACCATGTTGAAAATTTGGAGTGAAAATAGCAATGAATGCCTAAGGCGTTAGGGTTTCGGACCATAACACCCCACCCTGTAGAGAATGACAGGCATCAGGGCTGTGACTTGGGATTGTCACCTGCAATGCTCATACCATTCCACCCCCCCCACACCCTGCAGCCACTGAGAGGCATCGAGGTGTGCCTTGGACTCTTCGGCCCCAAAGTTCAGCCCATTCTTCTATACCGAACCCATCTCACAATATTTCCTGATGGAATGGGGTGCGCATGAGGGCCAAAGACCCCAAGGCACACCATGACATTTGTCAGTGTCTGCACGGTAGGGTGTGGTGAAATGGTGTGGCCGTTATGCCTGATGACCTAAAGGCACACCCCAATGCCTGTCACTATCTGCAGGTTGGTGATGGGGTTGGCTTCAGTTCAATACTTCACTACCATTCCTATTATACAGCTCTGTAACTCCTACACTACCAATGCTAATGCCAGCAAGCAAACATTCGGCATTGACAAATGCTTGTTTTCTTTCTCTCCACAATTGATTGATGCTGTGTCTCAGACACTATCTCCTAAGGCAGTTCCCTTTTCATTGCCTGGGGAAGCCTGTTAACCTTCTTTGTGTCCACATAATTATTTCATACAGACCTTCTTTGGCTCCTTTAGTACACTGGTACTTTGATTAGGATTTGGGATTTGTAGAATTAAGTGCTAGAAATCTTACATTGTGAAATGCTGCTAGGGATCAAAATTGGAATCTGATTCCCATTTCAATTCCAGTCATCATTTTCATGTTCATTGCTGGCAGGATGTAAAAGTCTGTACTTCCTACTTGCAGCCTCTGCTCTCCTTACAAATCTGGGGCGTGTATATAATGGTGACATGTGGATAGCCTGTTCTCTCCATTGCAGAGTGTCCAGTGCCCTCTGGAGATCCAGGAGTGTTAAGTGCATAGTTTGTGGTTCTTTGGACAGCCAGAGGTGTTGTAAAGCATTGTTTTGCAAGTGCTAGACTTAAATCTGTTCTGTACTCCTTGTTAATTCAGTGTGTGTGTGTGTGTGTGTGTGTGTGTGTGTTTGTGTTTATGTTCACAAATTACTATAGTAATAATAACTGGTGCTCATTTTTCCCTAAGGGAAACTCGGTTATAATTTCCCCATTATAAACCATGAGTAATAACAGCAAACAAACGCTGGGTTCATGGGTTCATAGGTTCATGGGTACAAATACAACTCCATAAGCAGTTTATACCATTTAAGGACTTGTCACAGTTTAGTGGACAAATGCCCAATTCTTATTACCCATATGCTGATCCAGCAATCGTTTGAAAGCAGATAAGTTATTTGCCATAACCACTGCTACTGGAAGTGAATTCCATATTCCCACCACTCTTTGATTATACCATCATGCCCTTTTAACTAACTGTTCTGTATTGCTCCCCTCTAAGATGAAATAGATGGGCCCTTGTTGCTAGCTCCAGTTCATCTTTTCTACATAACCCTGATGACTCCCAAAGTGTTTCATCAGTCAAAGCCTTAAACACAAGACAGAGTTCACTTCTGACTTTATGATATGCCACTGAGTAAACTCCCAACTCTTGCAGCATTACTTTATATGGCTTATTCTTTAACTTAAACACATGTTTAGTTAGTCTCCACTGTACTCTTTCAATCTGTTTACAACTGGCAACACTTTGTGATGCACAAAAAGGGGCTCCATACTCCAACACAGGCCTCACAAGAGACCTGTACAGAGTGCCAAGACTTCCTCTTGCCTACTTCTGATGTTCCTAAAAATGTTCCCAATGATTTTATGTGCCCATTTGGCTGTTTCATTATTATGTTTGTCAAAGGTCAATCTGTTCAAAATAATGACTCCCAAATCCTTTTCATAACCAGTGTGTGTTATGATTTTACCATTTATTTTATAATGTGCTTTGATGTTATTATGAACAAAGTGCATGACTTTTCAATTGTTCTCATTAAATTTTAATGTATGTTCTGTTGCCCAGATTTCCAGATTCTTTATTTGTCCCCGAAAATTTTGTATGGATGCTTTATCATTTACAATACAGCCCACCTTTGTGTCATCTGCATATTTGCAGATCCACAATCCACTAATGACACGCATTGTAGAGATGGAAAGATTGAACAAAAGGGGTCCAGATATTGACCCGTGTGGGACATCACTTGACACACCTCCCCATTTAGAAAAATATCCCAAGAATTTTACTCTTTGCAATCTGTTCTCTAACTTCAAGCCTATCCAAGCTATGGGGTTCTCATCTATTGTGCTTGTGCCAGCTGCTGCTTTCCCTTCCTCTGCGCTGGCTGCCGGTCCACAGCACTGCACAATTCTCTGCCACACAGAGTTGGTGGTGAGTTCATTTAAAAAAAATAATAACAGGGCTAAAAAATACTTGATTTTGATACCGGGCTGCTTTAAAAAAAAAGTAAATGTTTCTGTTTCTTCATGATCCGCTACAGATCACATTAAACCAGACTGGTCCACAGCTCAGTGGAGAAGTGTGTTTATTTCATATAATTGCTATGGCAAAAAAAGGATTTAATTATATAAAATAAATGCTGAGTAGGTGTGTAAAACCTGAATTTTACATACACACCCAGTGTGGAATCACTTTGCAATCCCCTTGAGCTTCGGTCTTGGTTTATGTGGCATTCCTCACCTCGGGTGTGTGTACAATTCTCATTATAACTGCCTACCCATCCATTATTCTATATATAATTACCGACCAGCGCTTTTTTCCATAGGGAAACCTGGTTATAATTTGCCATTATGACCAGTTGGGCTGGTTATAATGGCAAACACATGCCAGGTTTCCCTCTGATCATGCATGCACCAGTCACATTGTTCCTTTACTACGCGACATTCACTGTTCCGAGAAGCAACGGCCCTTCCTGTAGGCATTTTTTTTTATTTGAAAAAAAATAAAGGCCTATTCTGGTGAACGAAAACCAGCAGAAAAGGAACACACCACCTGGTTTCCCTCTCCACACACAAGAGCTGGTGGGTCGCTCCTCTTCATATCGAAGTACACCGCAGCTCTGCAACCGCTGTTTGCCGGTAAGTTTAAGAATACCGGAAACAAACAGAAAAAATACAGACACAGCTACCATTATTTTCTCCACTTCTTCTTACCTCACATAAGTGGAGCAGTATAACTTGGCAGACCCCTAAGACTTCTGACTAGTCCTCGGTTGCCTGAAAACTGATCAGTTTATTTTCTGTGATTGCTGAGGCGAAAAAGCGTATGCCAGCAATTATAAAAAATAAAATAAGGGGTGATGTGTGTAAAACTCGATTTTACACACACCCTCATTGTGGGATGCATTTTATAAACCCTTCAGGCTTTGCCCTCAGGGTTTATGTAGCATCCCACGACTCGGGTGTGTGTAAAATCTTGTTACACACACCACCCCATATATAATTCTCTATATTATTATGACTCTGAGAAGCCTGGCAGTTGCACCAGAAATATTTCATTCTTTTATCTATTTCCAGTATAGTTTCAGTCAAGCAGAGAACACTGAGCCAGCACGCTGATGGAGAGACCATTTAACTCGATGTGCTGCTTATTTTCCAGGTATGCCCTGTGCTATATGTATGGTGTGCTAAATATATTTTTTGTAAATTGCATTCAATAAATATTTCATTATATCTCATGTATCAAGTGATTGAGGGCTCCTTTTTGTGGTTCCTAACAGTGAGTCAGTGCAGTTTTCCTTTTTTATTTAAATTTCTTAAGCAGCGCAGCAATCATGAACAGCATAAAATTGTTTCTTTTCTGCAGAACTTTATGTACAGTATGTAATAAGTCATGCCAGAGTGTGCAATTATGGGGGAATATTTTTATGATTCAAGGGTGTTGTTAGGCATGAGGCTTTTGGATCAAGTGCCTTCATTTTATTTAATATTTTTTTTATTTTATTTATTTTACCAGGAAGGTGGTCTGGATGATATGACTCATTCTCAGCCACGCTGGTGAAAAAGGATTGCAGTAGGAAAATATCATATCTTACAACATACATCACATAAATGTAAAATCAGATATTAAAATATTTTGAATACATATTTGCCAGAAAATAGTCATTTCATGGCTAGTGCACCTACCCGGTTAACAAAAACAAAATAAATAAAATATATGCATTTTAGGTATACATCCTTGAATCATGCAGTTTCCCAGCAGTTACAGGTCAGTGATGCCTACAGATGATCTTTTAGGCTTCTGTTAAGAATGTATGTCCGTGAACTAACAATCAATATAATTTCTGCCAGTTGTTTTATTTCTAATTTCACTAAACAAACAAAAATACTGACACAGTATAATAAATCCTTTATTGCAATGATAATGTCCTATATTCTTGGTAAAGGTCACAGTGATGAACAGTTTTTGTAGACTGGGTGGAAAATCTGGCAACATTATTAAAGGTTACAATACATTTATGAAAAGTTGTAGCTGAAAGATTATAAAATAAAACAGAATTATATTCTAAAGCTGATAAGAGGACTTGTTAAGTTATAATATTTTTAATGTATGGGGTTAAATTAATTTGTTTTTTGTATAGCTAACCAAATTTACTGTTTTCGAACATATGAGCATATGAATCTGCCAGCAGAAACAGGCCTCATGGTCCATCAAGTCTGCTCAAATGTGCAGTTACCCCACCATACCCCCTGTCTCAGTCTGTCCCATCCCCTTTTAAAACTGTTCACCATCCTACAGGATACCACCTCCGTGGGCAGAGCGTTCCACTTAGCCATCATCTTCTTTGTGAAAAAATGTCTCCTCTTCTCTCTCCTATATCTTCCCCCCTCCAATCTGAGACCATGCCCTCTTGTGTCCCTCCCCCTCCTCAACTTATATACCTCTTCTGTACCTGTATTATTTATCCTTGTCATGTATTTCAAGGTCTCAATCATATCCCCAATCCCTTCTCTCCTCCAGTTAGTACATATTCAGCTCCCTCAGCCTGTCCTCGTAGGGTCTGTCCTCCAAACCCTGAATCATCTTTGTTGCCCTGCATTGTACCCTCTCCAGTAATATGACATCCTTCTTCAGAAATGGGTGCCAGAACTGTACGCAGTACTCCAGGTGTGGTCTGACCAGTGACCTGTACAGAGGCAGAATCTCCTCCCTCCTCTGGAGGAGATGCCTCTTGCAATACACCCCAACATCCTGTTGGTTTAAGCTGCCACCTTTCTGCACTTAGCTGAGTTGTTCATATTCCCCATTGTAACCACCTCTCAATCCTTTTCTTTCTCGGTGGTACCTAAATGAACCCCTCCCAACTCATAGCTCCTTCCAGGGTTCCTTGCTCCAAAGTGCAGTACCTTGCAGTTCTTAGCTTTGAACCTCAATTGCCACATTTCCAACCACTCCTCCAGTTTAGTTAGGTCATCCTGTAGCCCGTGCCACCCTACTATGTCATCCACCACTGCCCCCATCTTGGTATCATCAGCGAAAAGACTGATCTTACTCCTGTTGCCATGTGAGTTATCCAGTATGAAAATACCAAGCAGCACCGGGCCTAGTACCAAGCCCTATGGAACCCCACTCGTCACAGCCCTTGTGGATGAGAGTTCCCCCCACCACCACCATTTGCTGACTCCCCCCCTCCAGCTAGTTCACAATCCAGTTCACCATCTTTGTCCCTGCACCCACATACTCTTTTTATATGTTCATGAAATGACAAAAACTTATCCAACATAATACCTAAATAGTTAAAATTAGATGCATCTTCCAAACTGTGCCCATTTACCTCTTCAGTTAATAACCTCTTTGTTTTAATTTCAGATTTGTATTTGCTTCCAGAAACCACACTTTTGGTTTTCTTTTACTTAATAGAATTTTATTAGCAGTAAACCAATTTTGCAATTTGTGATACATAGAGTCCATGTTCAAGTTTCAAGTGAGCTCCTGTCTTCCCACACAATATAATACGGTGTATTCAGCATACATTGTTGTTGACACTCTTCTAAATACCCTAGTCAGATCATTAACAAAAACCGAAGACTGAAGCAGACCAATGTCTGAACTCTGTATGTCTGAACCCAGTTGGACCCTCATACCTTTTTGTTTTGCAAAACAGATCTCTCAGAAACTATGTAATTTCCTATACCTAGCTTTGCCAGTTTTTTTTTATTAATATAGGGTTGTCCACCAGGTAGAAGACATTGGTCTGGCTGAAATAATAGCCCCTGTGAGTTATGCTTTATTCATGTAATCATAAATATCACCAGTCAACCTGATCATGGCCATCGACATGCTGTATCCCCACAAAATTCATACTGGTCCTCTCTAAACATGTTATTATTTTCTAGAAATGTTGTTAACTGATTGAAAACCACTTTTTCTAATTATTTTGCTAGTACAGGTAAAACAGCAATTGCCCTATAATTCCCAGCCTATACACAGCTGTTTTCCTACAATCTGGAAGTTGATTTGTACAAAGTGTAATAATACAAAGATACAGTGTGAATTTTGTAATCTGCTTAGCCACTGTTTTTAACATGTTTGGTGTAAGGATATGCTGTATACCTCACCTCTTTATTACCATTTAAAGCTGTGGGGTTCACCATAAAGATGTTGCAGAAGGCTAGTCACACAACAATTAGAATCCTAGATTTCATGAGGACAGACTTTGGAAA
Organism: Neoceratodus forsteri; assembly: GCA_016271365.2. Classification (NCBI taxonomy): domain Eukaryota; kingdom Metazoa; phylum Chordata; order Ceratodontiformes; family Ceratodontidae; genus Neoceratodus; species Neoceratodus forsteri. The sequence goes on from CM028132.1 coordinate 1,324,548,317, forward strand.
GCTGAAAGATGAATTCTGGAAGGCTATGCAGGGATATGATGACATAAAGGGAGTGGCAGAATTTTTGGGATAAGATAAGGAAAGCCCTGCACCTAATAGCAAACCATTGCACCAGGCCCTGCAGCAAAAGCAAAAGAAAGAGGAAACCACTGTGGTTCTCAAGGGGAGTAGCAGAGCTACAAAGAAGAAAAAAGATGGCATTTCTGAGGTACAAGGCAACAAAAAAAGGAGGACAGGCAAGAATACTTGGAAAAATTAAGGGAAGTGAACAAGACAGTAAGGGCAATGAAGGCTAAAACTGATGAAAAGCTAGCTAAATCAATGAAAGAAGGAAGGAAGGCATTCTTTAGGTATATTAGTGAGAGGAGGAAGACGGTGGTGATTGTGAAACTTAGGGAACAGGGAGGCAAGGTAGCGGAGAAAGACATTGACAAGGCAGCCATCAACAAATACTTCTGTTCCACATTCACAGAAGAAGACAATGGGGATGGTCTCCCTTTAATGGAGAAGGGCAAATAGGGAGTAGGGGTGGATATTCGACCTTTTTCAGAGGACAGAGTAAAAAGAGCACTAGAATGGCTTAGGGTGGATAAAGCAATAGGGCACGAAAGGATACACATGAGGATCCTAAAGGAGCTCCAGGAAGAAGTGGTTAAACCTCTGGCTAAGCTGTCCAGTGGATCACTGGAAACAGGCATGGTTCTGGAGGAGTGGAGGGGGGCAGAAGCGGTACCCCTGCACAAAAGCAGTAGCAAGAAGGAGGCAGGAAACTACCGCCCTGTCAGTTTGATCTCGATAGGAGGTAAAAAAATGGAAACCCTACTTAAGAAAAGGCTGGCGGAATACCTAGAGACAAGGGGCCTGCTGGATCCAAGGCAACATAGATCCACAGCAGGGAGATCATGCCAGACCAACTTGATTGATTTCTTCAAGTGGGTGATGAAGGAAATAGACCAGGGCGGAGCGGCAGATGTGGCCTATCTGTACTTTGGGAAGGTCTTCAATACAGTCCCACACAGGAGACTAATACACAAGCTGGCAAATCTGTGGGGTGAGGACAGAGGTAGTCACATGGATTAGAAACTGGCTGAGTAACAGAACACAAAGGGTGGTGGTAAATGGGGTTAGCTAACAGGAGGGATGGGTAACAAGTGGCATGCCCATGGATCACCAGGGATATATGGGGAATTTGGAGGGGGTTGTAATTGTGGTGCTGGTATGGTACTTGGGGCAGGGTGAGGGACATGAGCATCGGGGCTGGGGAAGGTGTTCAGATAGCCCATAATGGCTTTCACCCTGGCACAATTGGGATCAGGATGGAAGGCATAGTCCACATTGGGCTTTTAGATGACTGCTGTGGGCACTTTGGGCATGTGGGGGTTGCACAGCAGCTCACTTCGATGGGCACATCTACTGCCTGCCTGTCCCACAGCTTGTGGCGTTCTGGGGGGCTGCACCTTTCCTGGGATCAATGCCATAAGCCGCAGGATGCAGGCTCTTGGATCCTGTCTGATACTGAATCAGGTGCAGGGTCCAGAACACAGGGGCCCTTAGAGGAGGCTGACAATTGTGAAATAGTGCTGTGTACCCCCTTCTGAAATCCTGCCTATTTAAAGTGTATTAAGGCTACTGCAGTAGCACCCTTTGTCTCTCATTTCTATCCTTTCCTTTCTCCATACTTTCATTTCCCCTTTTTCCAGGCAGGCCACCTCAGAAATAGGTCTCTGCTATCCCTTTATTTTTACTTCCATACCTTGGGCAGGCATGCAAACATCCAGTACTCAACTCCCCTCCCAAAGAGGATACTGTTTGTAAGCTGGTACAGAGAAGCTAGAATCTCTGTCAGCTTGAGTCTGCCTTTGCGCTTGAATAAGTTTGTAAAAGCAGGGGCATCAGAATCGCATTAGTGAGAAGTTGAAAACCCTCGCAGTGCATTTTTAGAAACATACAATGTTGTGTAAGCAGTTTTCGGGTATTGCCAAAATGTATGAAAAAAAGTAAACACTGAGGAAACTGTGGTCTAATCCTGGACCGTCTTATTTAGAGACTAAGACCTGCAAACGTGCCCAGTTATCGTGTTTGACTATCAGTTATATTTGTTTTATAGTTTATAAAAAAGCTTCTTTTTTTATGCCCCAAAATGGTGTTGCAATAGTGTTTTGCATTTTTCCTTAGTGTTCCCTCACAGTAGCACAGAACAATTGCAGTGGCTTGCTATACTGAGCATTGAGCAGAAAGGTTGCAAACATGAAATACTGAAATAAAACTCATGAACTGCTAGACAAAGTGTACACAATTAAAGAATTTCTACCAGTTCCGTACAGTGTTTCATTTCCTTTTGGTATTCCTGTGTCTCAGTTACAATAGAAAGCCGGGAATGTTGTAAAGACCAAAGATTTACCTTAACTGTTTCCCATTCTGGAAAGTTCTCTGTGGTGCTCAGTGTTCCTGCTGCTCCAGCTATGTCCTTAGGAGGCAGCCTGCCCACTGTTCACCCCAGAAATATTATAGACAGGTAAGGGGAGGGACTAACTCAGGCAATAAGCTGTTTTTGTGTTAATATTGAGAATTATTGCATTTCAGGGATATGTATGTACTTGAATAAAGATATATGGACTTTTCCTGTATATAAAAGTAAATAAATGGGTGTTTACTCACCTGGTAAAGGTGATTGTGTTGGTTGGCATCCATGGCACTCCAGACATTACCTCATGGGTTACAGCCCACCTGATAGGCTAATGATGCACATGACCCAGATCAGATTTCCAGTATATCCAGGTCCCAGGAACCCCTGCTCTCCAGTTTGAATTTTCCATAGCTGAAAGGAATGATGTTAGTACCAGAAACAATACACACAATATAGACTAGTAATGATGAGATTTGCTACGACATGATAATAATAACGAGGCCAGAGGCCTGAGTTTATTCCCTATTATGTACACACTATCTCGAACCGTGGTTCGACTAATGTTTGCATTGGAGATGAATTCTGACGGACTGGTGTAAGGACCTCCTGATCTTACTGGTTGGACGCTCCGATCATCCCCGAGGGCAGGCCTTGGAGTGCCATGGATGCCAACCAACACAATCACCTTTACCAGGTGAGTAAACACCCATTGTGATTGGTTGGCATCCCATGGCACTCCAGACATTACCTCATGGGAGATAAGAAGCAGTTTAGACCCGGTGGGATTCTCGGATGGATCGGAGGGTCCGGAGATGGAGCCGCTGCCAGGACATGGGATGCAAAGGCTGGTCTGAAGTCCTGGGTTGTTCCAGTCTGTAGTGCCTGGCGAAGGTATGTAGGGAGCTCCAGGTAGCCGCCTGCAGATGTCCTCGGATGACACGATGCTCTCTCCGCCCAGGAGGTGGATACCGCTCTGGTGAAGTGAGCTCTGATTCCCTGGGGTGGTGTCAGTCGCTTCGCCGTGTAGGCGTGGTGGACGACCCTTCTGATCCACCCTGCGATGGTGGTTTTTGACGCTGCGAGTCCCTGTCTCTGGCCTTTCACGACGATGAAGAGTCTCTCCGTCTTACGGATGGCCTGGGTTCTGGCCAGGTATATAGAGAGGGTTGAGCCCACATCTAGTGGGTCGGGGGCACCACATTCGGCAGGAGTGGCTGCGCGCGGCAGGGTGGGTAGATCTATGGGTTGTTCTCTGTGGAACCTCGTTGGAACCTTCGGCTGGAAGGCCGGTACCGTCCGGAGCCTTACCCCTTCGGGGGTGAAGATGGTGTAGGGTGGAGCGCAAGACAGGGCGCCAAGCTCCCTATCTGTCTGGCTGAACAGATGGCTACCAGGAAGGCAGTCTTCAGTCCTGCCCAGAACAGGTCTGAATCGGTGAGTGGTTAAATGGGTGCCCGTTCTTAGGGAGTCAAGACTGAGGAGTGGGTCCCATGGCGCCACGTTAGGCCTGGTCTAGGTGGCATGGTCTACCGCCTCAAGAAGCGGATGGCGTCTGGGTGGGCCCGGTGGTGCCCTTCGACTAGGCCTCTGGCCGTCCGATGGCCGCCAGTTGTACCCGTAGGGAAGAAGGTGCCAGTCCCTTGTCCACCCCCTGCTGTAGGAACAGCAAGATAGTGGGAGGTTGGCCTGTTCCGTACCCAGCCTCGTTGGCGGCACCACTGTGTGAAGATGGTCCATTCTCTCTCGTATGTGGATGTGGTGGAGGCTCGCCGAGATCGGAGAAACGTGCCTATGACCGACTCATGATACCCAGTGGCGGTTAGTCATTCCCTCTCAGGAGCCAGGCTGTGAGCTTTAGGGTTGGTGGGGACGGGTGCAATACTGGGCCCTGTGTCAGCATGTCCGGGCGCTATGGGATCCGGAGGGTGGCTCGGGACATTTCTGTGATTGCCACAAACCAAGCTCTGCGGGGCCAGTACGGAGCCACCAGGATGATGGAGGTCTGGGATTTTTGGATTTTCTCCAAAACCTGCGGAATGAGGAGAATCGGGGGGAACACATACGCGTAGTCCCGGGACCATGCCTGAGAGAGGGCATCCGTGCCTTGGGAGTGCGCGTCTCTGAACCGGGAGAAGTAGCGGTCCACCTGGGCGTTGTCTCTTGATGCCATTAGGTCGATGGACACTGGTCCCCAAGCCTCCTGGATCACCTGGAACAGATCCGGGTGCAGGTGCCATTCTCCGGGGTGGATCTGCTGTCTGCTGAGCCAATCCGCCCTTATGTTCAGTTTTCCCGCCAGGTGTATTGCCCCCAGGCGTGATAGGTGCGTTTGTGCCCAGTTCATCACTTTTGCGGTTTCCCGTGACATGTCCCTGCTTCTGGTACCTCCCTGTTTTGCGATGTAGGCCACTGTCACGCGGTTTTCAGACCTGATCAGGACCGACTGTCCTTGGATGATGTGTCGGAATGCCCTCAGGGCGTGGAATACCGCTCTCATTTCCAGGACATTGATTGAGAGCTGTGACTCCGCTGGGGACCAAGGGCCCAGTGCTTATTCATCCCCCAGACAGGCTCCCCAGCCAGATAGACTCGCGTCCGTTTCGATGGGGATCGGGTGCGGCGCCTCCAGGGGAACCCCCTTCATCAGATTTCCCAGGGTGACCCACCAGTCCAGGGATGATCTTACTTCTGCAGGTAACTGGACTGCGCAGCGCAGGTTCCACTCGTTGGGTGCTCCGCGTGCCAGAATGTAGTTCTGGAGTGGACGCATGTGCCACCTGGCCCAGGGGATGAGGTCGATGCAGGTGGCCATGCATCCCAAGAGTCTCGCCACCTTCTCCACCGTGGAGTGAGGGTGCGACCTTAATCGTCTGGCCAGACTGCGGAGGCTGCGGATCCGAGCCGGAGCCGGCCTCGCCCAACCCTCTGCTGAGTTGATGATGGCTCCGAGGTGTTCGATCTGTTGGGTCGGGTGGAGATGGCTCTTCTCTCTGTTCACTACCCAGCCGTGGTCCTCGAGTGCTTGCACTGCAAGCTCGGTGTGAGGACGTGCCTGATCCTCGGATCGAGCGCGTATGAGCCAGTCGTCTAGGTACGGCACTATGTCTAGGCCCCGATCCCTGAGTCTGGCTACCAGGGCGATGGATACCTTGGTGAAGACTCTGGGGGCCGAGGACAGGCCGAATGGGAACGCCCGGTATTGAAAGTGGTGTCCCAGGATGTGAAAACGGAGGAACCTTCTGTGACTCTTGACGATGGGGATGTGTAGGTAGGCGTCCTTGAGATCGATGGATGTCAGGAAGTCGCCTACCCTGATGCCCTGAAGGGTGGAACGGACAGTCTCCATTTTGAACCGGCGTGGGATCATGTATCGGTTCAGGCGTTTGAGGTCCAGGATGGGCCTTAGCTCCCCCGACTTCTTTGGAACCAGGAAGAAGATGGAGTACATGCCCTCTCCCTGCTCCTGGACCGGAACGGGTTGAATGGCTCTGTTCTGGATGAGGTCTGCCAGAATACCCTGTACCTGGTGAGGTGATGCTCTTCATCTGGAGACCGGGGACGAGACGAAGCGAGGGGGAACCGAAGGATGGTACAATTCTATGGTGTACCCCTTCATGACCACGTCCCGGACCCACCTGTCCGACGTGGTGGACGCCCAGCGGTGAGCGAATAGGGCTAGTCGTTGTCCGACAGGGGGGTACGAGCCTCGGTGGGAAGGGCTACCTGTGAGACAGAGTCACTATTTTCTTCTGAATCTCTTCCCGACTCTGGACTTTTGTCCTCGGGTCGGAAGGGGGAGACTGTAGCTGCTGTAGGCGTGCGTGCGTGGGTAGGATGGTGATGCTCTGCCCCGAAAGGAGTGGTTCTGGGGGTAGGAGTCCTTATGAGTTTGAGTCTTGGCCCCCGGGTGAAACCTCTGTCTAGTGGAAGGTAGGTGTGAGGGTCTTGACCGGTTTCTTAGGAGGTCCCTACCCTCTTCTTTCTGCTTTAAGTAATTCTGAAGACCCTCCCCGAATACATGAGTCCCCTTAAGGGGTAAGTTCTGCAGAAGAGTCTTGGATTCTGAGTCAGCGTCCCAGAGCTTGAGCCATAGAGCTCTTCGGGCCCAATTTATGATTGTGGACGCCCTGGCCTGGAGGCACAGGAGTCCACTGCTATGTCTGCCAGGTATTTGGCTGCATCGAGGTGCAGTCTAAAGTTCAGCCTCCCTGGACTTTGGACTCGCCTGTTCCTGAAGTTCCTCCAGCCAGCGATCTGGGCGTGAGAGGTATAGATCGCGGCCATCGCCTTGGCCATGGTGCCCTCAATTTCAAAGGTCCTCTTTAACATGTCTCGACTCTTTTGTCTGTGTGGTCCTTGAGGGCTATGGCGCCGCATGGTAGCACCGTCTTTTTACTCAAGGCCGCCACCTGTGGATCGATGGAGGGCACCTTGCACCAGGCGTCTGATTTGTCACCTTGAACCGGATACATCTTGTGTAAGTTCCTTTGGTTTGGTATCCTGCCCGGGTCTGTGGATTGCCATTCCGTGTGGATCAGTTCCTCAATGGCCGGGCAGACTGGGAAGGTCTCCGGGGTGATGGTCCTTAGTTGGATCATTGGGTCCAGCTTTGATTCCATCTTCTCCCCTTCCTGTTCTTCTGTGGACAGGCCCATGGTGGCCTTAATGACCTTCATGAGGCCGGGGATTGCGTCGAAGGCACACAGTTTTGAAGTCAGCGAGGGAGCTGTCTGTTGGTCGATGTCCTCCATGTCGGACTCCACGCCATGCTCCTCCTCCTCGTCCTCGTCGAATTCTTCCTCTTTGTCCCTATCTTCTGGATTTCCATCAATTGGAATGCTGGGAAGAGGGTCCTCTGTGCCTGGTGGATTCTCTGGGAGGTCTCTCTGGTGGATGAGCTCTGCGCCGGGCGGCCGAGGTCTGTTTTGGTTAATCGCCTCCAGCTTCTCCATGATCTTCAGCATGAAGTTCTGCTGACTCTCCATCATGGCGACAGCTGCTTGTTGGTTCTGTATCAGCAGAGAGCCCGGATCCACCCAGGTTGAAGTGCTGGGGCCTGGGAGGGAAGGTGGTGTGGTTCTCTCCATCGAAGACAGTTCGTTGTCCAATAGGCAGGCAACGCAGAGAGGGCCTGGGGTTTGAGGGAGGAGGGAGGCATTGCACGTGGTACATTTCTTTGCTTTGACCATCTGAAAGAAAAAGAGAAGGTCTGAGCAAGGAACGAGACTGCGGAAAAACTGTCCCCCTCCCTTTTCTGGCATCCTTACCTGACTATCCCCTCTCAGGTGATCCTGGGTAGGCCTGGGTCCGCTGTGGGAGGGGACCGTGGCCACCGGGGGAGGGGATAGCTCCGCTAGAGCCTGCCAGGGTCGTTATGGGAGGTACCCTAGCATGGACTCTGCAGTGTCCGCCTGGAATCGCTATGTGAGGACCAGTGGACTGAGGTTTTTTTTAACAGTCCTTTCGATGTCCTTTGTTGTTTATCCAGGTATGGCACATCTAAGTTGAGTCTTTTTCTACAGGAGCGACCTGGGAGCCCAAGGAGGTTAAGTGGCTTGCTCAGGGTCACCCAGTATGCAAGTGGATGCAGTGTGGTTCAACCGAGGTCTGGTCTGCTGGGTGTCACCAGATTAGTAGCTGAGAGCCTTAGACCACTGCACTGTACTGCCTCTTCGCGAATGGCCTAGGTGGTGTCATGAGGCGCTTAGCCACCCCCCTCATTGCCCCTCCGCCAGACTCCAGGTAGGCCTCCCAGGAGGCCTAGGGGGAAACTGACAGGCCCACTCCTCGGCGCCTACCCCTCTGAGTGGTTCCAGGGGAGGGGCAAGGTGCGAAGTTGGGTGCCTCCAGATCTGTGGGCCGCAGACCGAAAGTAAGGAGGGGTTGGTGGAGCACGTCCGCTGTGCTCCTCTCAGAGAGGGGTGGGCGCACTCGCAAGGAAAGGCCCAGGGTGGCCTGGAGAGGATCCGCACCACGTGGGTGGGCGCCTGAGTCGCTAGGAGCCCAGAGGCGCGCTGTGAGCTGCCGCTGCTGACTTCTCCCTCCCCTGCAGGGGCCACGACTTGCTTGTGGGCCGTGTGGGAGGGAAGGCCTCAGAGGGAGGAGGGGGGGAAGTTTGGAGTCACCGCGGAGTCGCGGGGAGAAGAGGCGACTCATGGTGAGAGCCGGGTGTGTGTCCAGCGGGGTAGTGAACCGCGGAGTCGCGGGGTGCAGAGGCGACTCGCGGACCTGGTTCCTCGGAGCTCCTCGCCCTTGCCTCTGGCAGTGATCCTAACCGCGGAGTCGTGGGGAGTAGAGGCGACTCGCGGTGGGCGGGCCAGGCAAGAGGGAGGCTAGCATTCACCGCGGAGTCGCGGGGTGGAGAGGCGACTCGCGGTTTTGGTAGGCCTGGCGTGGGCCTCGGTGGGTTCCTGCCCCGGGGGCAAGCTCCAGTAATGCTGGGGATTCCCAGAGGGAGAGCGCCTCGTGCGTCGATCCCCTAAGGAGTCAGGCCACAGGGCCATGAAGTCGCTGAGGGTACCTGAGGAGTGACTACGCGGTGGATCTTTGGGTGAGGCCTGCAGAATGAGCCCTCTGGGCAGCGTGGACTGTGGCACAATGAATGCGCTTGTCTGAGAGGCCAGAAAGCGGGACTTGTGGCCCAGAGCGCCTGCTGGCTCGAGGGGAAAATGTCCTGGGGTGCCTAGAGGGGCAGTAGAACCGCGAACAACACAATAATGATGATTAGTAACTTGGGCACAATAACCCTGTTTGACCAATTTAGGACTATGGGCAGCAGGGCCCCCAGACAGTATGATTAATAATTAAAGCAACAACTTGAAAGCTTTTACAAGATACAAACCAAAGTACAGTTCCTACCTTAGAATTTTAAGGAGCAGACAGGGGTTCTCTGGATGCTTCTTGCCTAATCAGATGCACAAATTACAACTGGAGAGCAGGGGTTCCTGGGACCTGGATATACTGGAAATCTGATCTGGGTCATGTGCATCATTAGCCTATCAGGTGGGCTGTAACCCATGAGGTAATGTCTGGAGTGCCATGGGATGCCAACCAATCACAATGTGTGTTGTAAAGGTTTTGCTCATGCAAGGTGTTTAGGGGCAGAGCTATAGGTGGTCGCCTGGTGGTTCCCTGGTATAAAAGGGAGCTCACTGTGGTAAACCCTTCAGATTCCTGTGGGATCAGCTAGGTACTGACCCAAAGTAAGAAGGTCTACACCTTTTCAGACCTGAACTCTGTTTGTTTTCAGGGTGGCTTCTGCTTGTATTGCTTTTGGAAACAAGAGCACTTAGTGTATTTTTTTTATACATTTTTGATTTCTTTCTCATTTAAAGTCTGCTGTAAAGCTACTTATTTTGTTTTGATTTAATGAATAAACTTCTTGGCTTGGCAGTCTAAAGCCTTTCCTCCTCATCGCTGTGTCCGTGTCCATCAGCACACCTACAGCCTACAACAACTATGTCACAGTTTGCGGCAACCTTTTGTGAATCCTGCCCCCATCTTCAAAAGATATAGGCAGGATGAAGACGATACAGTGAAGGGTGACAAAAATTGTATCTGGGATGCAACATAAGTCATATGAGGAGAGACTCAGAGCTCTCCATAAGTACTCCTGCAAGAAAGGAGATAGAAGGGGGACATGATAGAGATTTTCAGATATCTGAAGGGGATCAACAGGGTAGCAGAGGGGAGCATCTTTCACATAAAGTGAAATAGCAGAACAAGGAGGCACAGTATGAGACTAAAATGCGGGAAACTTGGGGGAACTTGAGGAAATTCTACTTCACTGAAAGAGTGGTGGAGAGATGGAACAGTCTCCCCCAGGAAGTAATGGGATTGGCCACAGTTCAGGGATTCAAGAAAGTGTGGGATAGGCACATGGGAATTATCAAGCTAGAGCGAAAGGAGGACAACTTGTGGCATCTAGGGTACCTTAAATATTAGAAAGAGGGATAGGGCAGACTGGATGGTCCACAAGGCCCTTATCTACTGACAACATCTCTGTATCTATGTATAAATTCAAAAATAATTAATAAACCTCTTTATCAGCTAATTAAAAGAAAAGTTAAATATTTTATAAGAACCTCCATTTCAGTTGGTTCCCCTTTATTAACATATGTCTGGTCTATCTTTGTCTTATAATCTGTCATGTCAGTAAAAAAAAAACAACTTTTTAACTGTTTTTGTACCATTACTTAATAAATCCTCTCCAACTCTTATTTTGCCAATCCCTACATGGTTGGTAGGTTGATAAAACTCATTAAATGAGTCTTCTTAATTGTCTTTCTTTAAAGAACTTTTGCTTTGACTTCTTCATATCAGCTTTACAAAGATTTGTGTATCTATGAGATGCATTTAAGTCATACTTAGAATTATATTATTCTATACTGGTTGCAAAGCCTATTACCTGTTTTCATTAATCCAATTGAGTCCACATTTAACAACTGTAGATGTTTAGTCTATATTCTTTCTTTTTATAAGGGTGTATTTATCAACATTTTTTAATAATAATGGCTCATAGTACAAAGTGATGACCAATCTAGTTTACTAACTTCTTTTTGTACATCATCCATTAAATTCTTAAAAGATTGACATTCTTTTATTATAACTTTATTTTACCTCTATGTTCTCTTTTTTCCCCAATTAGAGATACTGGATAATGATCTGATATAAAATATGTCAAAACCCCAAAGTTGGCTAAAAAAAATCATCTTGTTTATCAACACCCAGCCAATAATAGATCCCCCTCCTGTTTTATATTTTTTCTACTTTGTTCATTTATCAGTTGGTTAAAACCAGCCACCATTAACATCCAATTTCTTTTATCCTTTAAACTTAGGTTTGCCCAGTCTATAATAACATCCCTCATAATTAGGTTCCTTTTTTTTTTTTTATTCAGAGCTTCCAACTTTTTATCACTAAGGCCCTGTCCACACTACACCACTCCGACCCGATAATGGATACAAACCATTACGGCCAGGGAGTGGTACAGTGTGTCAACTTCATTTAGGTAAAAAAATTACTCTGTTGCTTATAAAGTTCAATAAAGAAAAATATATGGAGCAGATATATTCAAGGCTATAAACAGATTTCAGTTTCAAATACTCAGTAGCACATGGATTGCATATATTTGAATTATTTTTCTAACTATTAGGATCTCCTAAAGAAGGATCAGCTCAGAATGTTTAATTTTTAGAGTATAACAAGGGAGCAATACATGGATAAAGTCTTTAAAGCAACAACAGTATCATATTTATGGTAGCATAAAAAAGAAAGAACATAGAAGATCTGGGGAGAAATAAATTTCCATGGCCATCTGTTCCTGAAAGTAGATAAAGCATGGCAACTCTTACATGAAGGAAAAAGAGAGAAAATATTTTTTTAAATTAATAAAATGTATTCAAAACAAAATAAAAGTAAGCAATAAGACATGAGGGGGTGTGCATTAGACATTTCTAGCCGAGTGCCTTTAGAACCTGACTGTGCATTAGAAATGTCTAATGCACACCCCCGGAGTGTCTTATTGCACTTATAAAATGGGAACCTGTATTTGTCATAACTGTGACAATCAAAATTCAGAGGTGTAATACAAAATACAGCTACATGTTGTGTGAATTTTTAGATAAAATAGTCCCTCCGCCTGTAATCCTGCATTTGCACAACTGTAGTTTCTATCCTGTGCTGTAGTTCATTGCCCCATTCCACCCCAACATGCACACACACACACACACACACACACACACACACACACACACACTTTATAAGCCAGTAACATTTGTTTACTGAGTGGTGCAAGTGAGTGGGTGGCTCAGCAGAAGGTGAGCAGATCAAGCAAGTCAGTGACCAGATGGGAGGAAAGGCACGAGCACGGCGTGAAGAGTGCATTTTTAAAAACAGTCAGACACAGAAACATACACCAACCTGAATGAAGTGTATGCTTTTTAACCTACATCCTGATTCCTGTTACTTTTTTCCAGTGCGTGTGCTGAGGTCTGCAGTAGTAAACGAACAAACGACGAGCAGTCTCACAGGGGTGGGAGATGCCGCGAGGATGTCAGTCTTTATTGGGAGTGCTAGCAATGTCAAATGTAGCTGCTTAAGAATAAAAAAGCTTCTATTAAGTATTCTTTCTGCAAATACTTTGGGAGTTGAGGTGAGGCTGAGAAGAGTGACTGTTCTTGAGTATACTGTGATGACTTGAGTGTCAGGAAGGAGTGAGTGAAGGGCTGTGTCTGGAGTGAGTGTAGGGCTGAGCAACACTATCATGTAATGTGTATGAAGTGCAGATGTGCCCGCGAACTGAGACACAATAACACGGCAGCTCTGAGAAACAAAACTTTCTTTAAAATGAAACTGTTTATGTATCTTTAGGGCTTATTATGGTAAATTGATCAGACTGCTTGGGGGGACCGATTATTTGTTTCTTGTGTGATAATTTCAGTGCAAGTCTGCATTGCTAGGTGGAAAAAAATGGTGGCAGTTTAAAAATTAAAATTCTGTTTGGCACTATGATTTTTATTGTACTGTGTCCTGTCTCACAGTACTTGTTTTTACCTGTGCATTAGACAGATCTAATGCACTGGTAATAACCAATCAGGGTGCAGGATTTTCCCTTCCCATTTTATAAAAATTAATTTTCATGTTACTCATTTTGTTAAACAGGATCCAATATAAAAATAGGGAAGGAGGCTGGGGAGGGGTGAAGGGAAAGGGGGATGGGTAAGAGAAAAGGGAAGGGGAAGGTTAGGAAAGGCGGGGGAAATGAAAAAGAGGTTAGGATTTCCTACCTGTTCCATACCCATGAATTTAAAACTACTTGGGTTTGACTCATGTACTTGTAGAAAATGTCTTCCAACTGGGGTGTCCAAATAAATAAAAGGATGGACACCCGAGATGGAAGACATTTCCTACATTTTCTAGGAAATCCTGTAAGAGCTGGCAGTAGACAGAACTTATTATTACAACGTGAGAGTTTTTGGATTTTCAAGGCAGATATAGTGAGGCCTAATGACCTCAATGAAAGATGTGATCTTAAACCTTTTTGTAAAGTCAAAAAATAATTTATGTATCATCCTGGCCCCAAACCTTTCCCTCTTCCTTTCCTAACCTCCTTTTTCTCTCCCTCCCTTTCCTAACCTTCCTTCCTTCCTTCCCCCCTTCCCCTCCCTTCAGAACATCATTCCCTATTTTTATGTTGGATCCTGTTTAACAAAATGAGTAACGTGAAAAATAATTTTTATTTTGTTTTGAATACAGCATTTTATTAATGTAAAAAAAAAATCTGTCTTTTTCTTTATACAGGAGTTGTCATGCATAACCTACTTTTTGGGAAAAGATGGCCATTGGAATTTCTTTATCCCCAGATCTTCTATGTTCTTTCTCTTTTTATGCTATCATAAATATAATGATACTGTTGTTGCTTTAAAGACTTTCTCCATATATTGCTCCCTTATTATACTCTAAAAACTAAACATAGTGAGCTGATCCTTCTTTAGGAGATCCTTACAGTTAGAAGAATAGTTCAAAATATATGCCATCCATGTGACATTGAGTATTTGAAACTGAAATCAGTTTATAGCATTGAATATATCTGCTACTTAGATTTTTCTCTGCTGAACTTTATAATCAACAGAGTGATTCTTTTGCCTAAATGAAGTAACTATAAGAATAAAATGACAGCATAAAGGTGATAGAAATAAGCTAATTTGCTTGTATATATGACGGTTTCTAAAAATTTGTGGTATCAGGTTAAGTCACATTTTTTTATATGATGTCATGATTTGTAATACTTAAAAGGCACTAATTGTTTGTATGGTTCACATCCTCTTGGAAGGCATACTGCTGAGGTGCTAGGGGTTCACTACCTTGATGAAAATAAATAGCAACATTGCTTGAAATGTACTTGTCGTGGGATTATTTTTGCTGCATAGGAAGCGCTGTCTGTCTGTGCCTACCCTGGTGTACCTTGGCCTAACAACTCTGTCTCACTGGGCATGGCATCATTGACAGGTGCCACCTCTGAACCCTGCTACTCCTGCTGTGCCCCTGTTACCCACTATGGCATCCCCACTTATCCCTCTGCCCCTGTCCTGACCTTGCAGGCTCACCCATACTAATTTCCCTTCAAGCCAGTGGTGCAGGGCCTTAGACCAGTTCATGACTGGTCTAACTTCAGCTCCCTCATGTGACCATGAGGGGTTCTAAAATCACAAATAATGGGATGATGCAGCCCAGCCATGGTGCAAGCTCCCTTGCAACTTGGCGCACCATCTCTGCTGGCACAAGGATTGTTCGGGGTCAGTGCAAGGCATCCCAATTTTGAAACAGCTTGCATTCAAAAATCAGGATTTCAGCAACATTTGGTGCAAGGTGCCACTTGTGTCAATTCCTTTAGGTGCAGGCACTTTGTGTCACATTTTCCTTTTTGAAAAGCAAGCCCTTAGTCTTTAATTGTGTTTGTTGTGCCAAGTGAGAAAAATACTCCTGAGAAGAGAGCAGCTTTAGCCAAGAGGATAGGCACTGTAGATGTACATGTTGAGGATGGTGGTGGTTGCATTTGTGAATGTTCTGAACCCAAACATCCAAAGGCTCTCTGGGCTTACTTCAAGGTATGTAAATTAAATGTTACATGTGCTCGATGATTGATCTGCTTAATCAAGATTAGCAGGAGTTAGCCACCACACACTTACAAAGCAGTCACCATGATGAATGGTCTGTGATGAGCAGTGTGCAGCAGAGCAAGGCAGATCATGCCCAGCAGCAATGCAAGGTTACCTGCAAGTTCAGATTTCATCACAGGTTCCAGTTGGGGATGCACCATCTTGTGCAGTTCTGACTGTACCACAATGGCAGCTGACATTGCAGCCGTTTGCAGACCATGCTAGAAAATAGGCACCAAAGAATAGAAAGGCAAAAGGGAACAACATGGCTGTGGTTCAGTTGCTGGTCAAATACCTACTGCCATTATCCCTTGCTTCATGATCTGCATTCCATAAATTGATACATATCGTTGAGCTTTGGTACATAGTGCATTAAGGTACATTTTCAGTAGGTTTGCTTTACCAGACTTTTAGCAGTTTTTGTGTGCCAAGACTCAATGTAGGCTGTTTGGCAGTGATGGTACATTGGGTGTGCCTGGAGGAAAACTGACAAGATGCTAGCAGCAAGTCAGAATGCTCCTGGTGCTATATCATGTTTTGCATGGCCACATTCAACAATACATACACCTCCAAAACCTTTCATGTGCTGCAGCAGGTGCTTGAGAACTAATTGAGGAGTTATGGCCTGGAGCTGGGTATTCTGCTACTGACAATGCTGCCGACATCATGATGGCTCTTACTGATGGTGGGTACCACCATATGCCATGTCTCACAGTACCCAAATACTTGTATGGAATCTGCCAACAAAGATCAGGGTAGTTAAGGACCTTGTGGGGACTGCAAAAATATGTCGGCATACTTCTCCCATTCTGTCAAGGCCCAAACAAAGCTTTGGCATCTTCAGAAACAGAACATATGCCTGTCATGCACTGATTCTGGACTATTTCACATGGTGGAACTAGACACATCATATGCTTCTGAGGTTCTAGGAGCAAAAGCTAGCCACCTATGATGATCTGCTTTGTCATAGTTCGAGAAACCAGATATCATGATGTCTACCAATAGCTGGGGTGCTGCTCAGATTTTAATTACTATTCTGGACACATTTGAAGCAGTCAAAGGAAAAATATGTTCTACCTTATGCATTACCATGATATTGCTTCAGATCTGTTTTTTACATTCATTTTTGAACCAGAAATTTGGTCAGTACGTTTGAGAACTGAAGGTGACTGAAGATGCCAGTGCCAAGTGACAGACTCATCTCTGTTGCTCTTCCTCAGTATGAAAAACCACATCCATGCAGCATCCATTGAGGCCTAGTATGTACTTTTCTACATGCTGGATACTTGATTCAAAGGTCAAGTGGAGAACATCCTTTCCCCATATAGTTAAGTAGGCCTTTGGTGCAATGTACTGAGAGACTGACTCCAGAAGATGGGGTCTACAGAATGGATGTGGAGAATATGCTGTCATGCATCATGGAGGAAGAGGAGTCAGTACTCAAGGAAGAAGTGGAGGATGTTGTTCCAATGATAACATCCTTGCTGGAGAGGATGTCCTATGTGAATTTTATGGCACCATGAACCACTAGGAAGTCACCATCAGGTTCTTGCAGGGCAGTCAATATCGATACACAGTTGGAGTCGTACTTTCAAGACTACTTCGTATTGGCTACTGGTTCTGATCTGCTAGAATAGTGGATGTCCAAGATGAGTGTGTGGCCAGAGCTGGGCTGCATGTCTATTTATTACTTATATAATGCCCATGCATGAGTGTCTATTCAGAGCATCGGTTCAGTGCAGCCAGGCCATCATCAGCAACAATTGTACAACACTGAACGTGAGTGATTTTGGGATGCTTACATTCCTTAAAATGAATATTCATAATTTCAGTAAATATCTGTCTCAGCAATATGGTATAATGTTTGATGTGACCTCATTTTCTAGAATGGAGGTGTTGAAAATATATGGTACTGGGCACTGGTAGTACTGTACAGTCCACGAAGGAAATTGCAAATTAATGTGCTGTGCTGTCCCATCTTGTGAAAGTATCACAGCATACTGTATGTTTGTATCTTCCTTAGTTCCTGACCTCTTCTTCCACGTCATCTCAACTGGCCATGTGTTTGTGTACCATACCATCTTCTGCACCTTTTCCAAGGCAAATTCCCACATAATACACACACTCTCCTCACTAAACCCTACTAAAACAAGCCCTGACAGCATCCACCCTAAAATGCTCCACATCTCTGGAATGCATATTGCTGCCCTTCTGACCCACATACTAAATCTTTCTCTAGACGCCACCACAGTCCCCAAAAAATGGCAACCAGCCAAAATCATGCCTCTGCACAAAGGACCCATTCCAGCCAGGCAACTACAGGCAAATATCTTCCTCCCCTCCGTAGCCAAAGTCCAGGAATCCCTCATCCTGTCTAAACTGTCAGACTTTCTCTCCTCAAACAACTCTCTCTCACCAGTCCAATCCAGCTTCTGTAAACACCACTCCACCATCACCACCCTTCTAAGTGTAACCGATTCCATTCTCTCTGCCATGGATAACAGCCAAATCACATCCGCTATATTCATTTACCTGGCAAAAGCGTTTGACTCCGTTTTACACCCACTGCTGCTACACAAGCTCAGTTTCTTCAGCATCGCCCCACCAGCCATCGAATGGTTCTGCTCATACCTCCTTGGCAGACAACAATCAGTCCAAATAGGTGACTCAATCTCCTCTCCTCTTCCAATTGTAACCGGTGTTCCCCAAGGCTCTATACTTGTCCCCATACTCTTCTCTCTCTCTTCATTAACAATCTTCCTTCATCCTGTCTCTCCTCCAGTGTACATCTCTATGCTGATGACACTGTCATCTTTGCCTTGGGCACCTCCTATGACAATGCCCTCCTCATTTTTCAGTACGATTTTAACAGAATCCAATCCTGGCTTCTAGAGAACCAGCTCACTCTAAATGCAAAAAAAATAGTCACCATGGTCTTTGGCTCCAGACAGAAGCTGGCCACCCTCCCAACCCCCCCAGCACTTACCACCTTGGATGGCTCAACCCTTGAGCAAGTCCTAGCCTTTAAGTACCTGGACGTATGGCTGGACAGCCATCTTAACTTCTCCAACCATGTCAAGGCAATCTGCACTAAGCTCTGGCCCAAGCTCGCTGTCCTCTATCGCCACAAATCCTGCCTACCAATACCCACCCACTGTGAGCTAGTACATAAAACAATCCTACAAGTGATAGACTAAGCAAACATTGTCTATGGCATGGCCCCATCCTCCTCCCTCTCCAGGCTGGACATCCTCCTAAAATCTTTCTGCCGATTCTCCACCCCTTCCCCCCCCTCACACCACTGCCTGCTCTACACTCATTTCTCCCTGTCCCCACTCTCACACAGGAGAACCATCCACTGCGCCTCCTTCTTAGCTAAATATTGGTTGGACTCCTTCTCATCCTATCTCACTTCCTGCCTCACCACAATGACTTCCCCCAACTACCCTCTTCACCACAGGGACCCACGTTCCTTCCACCTCCCCCACCCCTGCACTCTCTCAGGTCAAGAAGCCTTCTCGTACCACCTCTCCCACATCTGGAACTCTCTGCCCTCAAGCTTCCACATGGCCCCTTCTGGTCCTGCTTTTACCCAGCTACTCAGGCTCCTACAAAACCCACCATGCCCTAAATGCTGTAATGCTCCCTACATGCTGATGAGTCACTACTCAGTTCCCACTCACTCACCATAACCGCATCTTCCAAAGCTGATGTAATTTTCTCTCTCACTCCTGGCTAAGCTTTTATAGTATAGTTTAGATGCTGTATTTGTACTCTCTGTAATTTGTATAGTGTTCTGCCCTGTCTCGCAAAGTCTTTTACTGTATAGCTTAGAAGATGTATTGCACTGTCTGCTAAAATGTTAATGTGTTCCGCCTGTGTTTCTCACCAATTCTGTTACTCCTTGTACAATCTGTACCCAGGTCACATCTGGAAATGAGCCTCAGCTCAGTGTGCCTTTCTCGGTCATCAAATTTTAAATAAATAAAAAAAATAAATAAATAATACAGCATAGACCTGGCTCCAAAATCTACCCTGCACTTAGGCTGCATGCAGATCTGCACTGCACCTAGGAACATTGTGGGCATATGTTACCATCCATTGTGGATCAGACCCTAAGTACAAGGTAAAAGGAGGCACATTATGTAATAGGGCTGACTCCATACTACATTGCGATCCATCTTTTGTATTAACAGCCAAAAAATACAGTACTCCTTAATTAAATATTTTAGTAACATTTTATTACCACTAAGTTCCTGTACTATTTTGAAAGGCATGGTGGAGTTACCCTTCACACAACTTTCACACAGAGACCTATATAATTATTGATTATTCACAAAAAGTCCACTTTTACAGAGAGTTTTGATTATTATTATTAGTAGAAGTAGTAGTACATTTTATTTATATGGCACCCATTCCCTCTGCATCTGTGCACCTAACATAATAAGATCATAGCATGTGATAGGGAAAAGTTATAACTATATGCAGTAAATTCAGAAAAAAATAAACTAAATTCAGTACAGGCAGTCAGCATCAACATTTTATACTCATTAAGAATCAGGGTTTACCAAGTGGAACAGATGATATTCTAAGTGAGACAAGCATTATCAATGATACAGCCTCTCTGAGGTTCCAAATCAAATAATTATATGTATTTCTACTAATGCTAGAGATGTTGGGAAACATAGAAACATAGAAACATATACTTTGATGGCAGATAAGGACCACTTGGCCCACCTAGTCTACCCATTTCCCCTACCTACAGAATAGGCTGCAGATCCTAGTTAACCAACAGCCTATTTCTTCCTACCCCAACAAGAACTGCCTTATGTCCGTCCCATGCATTCTTGAATTGTCTCACAGTTTTAGACCCCACAACCTCCTCAGGAAGGCTGTTCCATGCTTCCACTACCCTCTCTGTGAAAAAATACTCCCTCACATTGCCCCGGAACTTCCCCCTCTATCTTTAGATTATGTCCCCTTGTTCTTGCATGTCTCTTTTTCCGAAAGATGCTACCCTCTTGGACTTTGTTGATTCCACTGAGGTACTTAAAAGTTTCTATCATGTTCCCCCTCTCCCTTGTTTCCTCAAGGGTATACATATTAAGCTCCTTTAGTCTCTCCTCATATGGCTTCTCTTGCAGACCCTGCACCATTTTAGTTGCCCTCCTCTGGACTGCCTCTATCCTGTCTATGTCCTTGCGGAGATGGGGTCTCCAGAACTGGATGCAGTACTCCAGATGGGGTCTCACCAACTGTATGTAAAGAGGGATAACAACTTCCTGTTTTCTGCTGGTGATGCCTCCCCCTATGCATCCCAGTATCCCCCAGCCCTTCCTACTGCTTTCTCACATTGCTTGCTAACCTTAAGGTCATCTGATATGATTACCCCAGGTCCCTTTCCTTTTTTATTGTTGTTACTACCCTCCCATTGTGTAATCTTCCCTTGGGTTCTTGCTTCCCAGGTGCATTATTTTGCACTTCTTTACATTGAATCCTAGCTGCCATACTTCTGACCATTCCTCCAACCTTGCCAAGTCCCTTCTCATCCTTTCCCCGCCTCCTTGTGTATCAACCCTGTTGCAGATCTTTGTGTCATAGGTTCATAGGTTCATAGGTAATATACACGATCGAGGGACACGCCCATGATGATCATGCCACCTATGCTAAGTGGGTAACATACTTGGAATCTCCCATATATATATATATCGAGTTGGGTTTTAAATTGATTTAAGTTTAACTATTCACTACAACATAAGGTAAGGAATTCCATAGCGGAACTATACGTTGAGTAATAAAATTAGCTCTTTTTGTAGTTCGATTAATGCATAAAATTAATTTTAAATTATGCTAGCGGGTTTGAGCTGTAGTAATATTCCATTTTAAGTGTAATGTTTCGAACAAATATTCATCTCTGGTTGCTTTGTAAGTAAACAAAGATCTCCACGTATCGATCTGTATTCCATACTGTACAGTTGAGCCTTTAAGTCTTTCTCCATAAGATAAGTTGCTCAAACCATTTATGTTCTTAACAAATCTCTTTTGGACCTTCTCTCTAGATACTGTATCTCCCAGCAGTGTTGGAGCACAAAAAGAGGAGCAATACTCGAAATTTGCTCTTATAATACTAGTGTATAAGGGAATCATTATTGATGGTTCTCTGCTTTTAATGTTCCTAAATATGCAATTACTAAGACTAGAACTCTTTTTAATGGTGAGATTTAAGTGATCAGTAAACTTTAACTTATTATTTACAAGAACACCCAGGTCTTTCTCATCTGTAATATGTTTCAAGCTATAGTTCTCTATAGAGTAATTAGCACATATATTGCTACTACCAAAATGCATCACCTTGCATTTATTGATATTGAAATTCAATTTATGACGATTAACCCAACCAGATATATAATTCAAATTATCTTGGAGAATAGTTATGGACTCAGAGTTGTTAACAACCCCCTCCCAATTTAGCATCATCTGCATATTTAACAATCCAATTACCACATTTGATATCCATACTGGCAATTAGGATGTTGAACAGCACAGGCCCCAAGACTGATCCCTGCGGGACTCCACTAGTAACAGTGGTCCATGGGGACAAGAAACCCTTTAGAACAACACATTGTCGCCTATTGGATAACCAAGTCATTATCCATTGAATTATGTATTTGTTAAGGTCTAAATTTATTAAACAATTGTATAGTATATCATAAGATACAGAATCAAAGGCCTTTCAAAATCTAGATAGATGACGTCGACTGGTAAGCCATAATCCAGAGCTTCACTCACAGGTTCAAAAAAAGTCGATCAAATTGGACTGACACGATCTACCAGGTTGAAATCCATGTTGAGTTGTGTCAATTAGACCTTTATCCAAGATATGGGAACTAATTTTGCCTAAAATTAACCTTTCCATGATTTTACATATTGTGGAGGTAAGACTAATAGGTCTATAGTTATGCACATCCTTTTTGGATCCAGATTTGTGTATAGGAATAATCATGGCATCACACCAATCCTTAGTCACATATCCCTTGTGCAGTGATTCGTTAAACAAATAGGTTAATACACCAGCTAGTTCCCATGACAAATTTTTTATAAAGATGGCTGGTATTCCATCAGGCCCAAGTGATGTAGAGGATTTTAAAGAATTTAGGATGTCAAAGGTTTCTGACACCGTAAATTCAATTAAAGGATCGGAATTAGATTGTCCCTTTTTCTTGAATATACTAGTGAAATATCTATTAAATTCATATCCATTTTATACTCATCACTTATGTCAACATTACCGACTCTTAATGGTCCAACCGAAGCGGGAGTGTTTTTAAAGGAACCAATATAATTGAAAAACCTTTTCCTGTTGTCATGATGTAGATTAATTAGGCTACTTTCTACAACCTGCTTAGCCCTTCTAATAGAATTTTTAACCTGTTTTGATTTGTTCTTAAATTTAGACCAATTAAGTTCTGAAGTGTGTTTCTTGTATTTATTGTATGCTTTTTTTTAGCTAGAACTAACCTTCTAATTTTGCTAGTAAACCAAGGTGGGGACCTCTTCTGTCCAATATACTTAATTCTAATTGGTACCAGTTCAGAGATACAAAATGTAATTTCCTCTTTAATTCTTTCCCATATATTTTCAACTGTTAAGCCAGTAAGTTCATGTTGCCAATTCCACTTCGATAGGTAATCCTTAATTGCCTTATAATCAGCTTTATAAAAATTTTTAAATTCTGTTTTCCCACAAGATTTTTTAACAATAAGATTAAATGACCATTTAATAATTAAATGATCACTATTACCTAATGGGGCCATTGTGCTAGCTACCTCATTAATGTTTTTAATATTTGAGAATATTAAGTCTAGAATATGGTCATTCCTTGTAGGTGATCTAACATACTGGTCAAGTCCTAAATGTGATATGGTACTAATAAATCTTTTTTCTTGCGTCCCAAGACCAGTTCCATTTGACCAATTTATATCGGGAAAATTAAAATCCCCCATGAGAATAATATCAGTCTTGAATTTAATATTCTCGAGATAGTCACACATCATAACATTATTGGCAGTATCCATAGATGGTGGTCTATAACATAGACCTAGCGTTAATGGGAGTTGTTTGGTATTTATTTTAACCCATATAATATCTAAACTAGTAGGATGTTCTATATCAAGTTCTACTTCTGAACAGGTAATATTATTTCTAACATAAATTGCAACTCCTCCACCCTTGGAATGTAGTCAGTTTTTATTAAATAAGGAATATCCATCAATGTTATGACCCCAGCGGTCATCTCTAAACCATGTTTCTGTAACACCACATATATCTATGTCCTCATTATCTAATATAACTTGAAGTTCGCTAATTTTATTATTCAAACTCCTAGCATTTAATAAAAGTAACTTAACTTTTTGTTCATTTCTTTTTAAGGAAATGTCAGATTCTAAAGCTAATGTTTCACTAACTGGCATAGGCATAACAGAACCTACATTGAGATTTTGCCTAAAAAAACATCAATATATGTATTGATTTTGAGGCCCAAAGTCTCTTTACCCAATCTATTTAGATGAAAGCCATCCTGGCGTAATTTGCTTTGTTATCAACAAACTGTTCCCAATGTGTGAGGCATTTGATGTTTTGTTTAAGACACCAGGCTCTGAGCCATGAATTAATATGTTTAATTTTGTTAGTCAGAGTAATGTTAGCCCTAGGAACTGGAAGAATTTCAGAAAACACAATATGTACCCCAATCTCGGTCAAAATATTAGCCAATCCAACATATGCTTCTTTAATCATTTGGGATGACTGATGCCAAATATTATTTACACCAATATGAATAATGACTAAGTCTTTTTCTTTACTTCCTACAAGAATCCTAGGACTCATTTTAGCAATATCCCTAATTGTAGCACCACGAAAGCAAGATAAAGTGTGGGCAGCCTTATCCAGATTACAAATGATTCTATCTAAATTGGATAATAAAGAATCACCTAAAACAAAAATATCAGGTGTGCAGATACCATCCTGATTTATGTTAATTCCTTCCACAATGGTTTCTACATCCCCAATGTTTTCCATAAAATTATTAAGGTCGCCATGTACTAAATTGTTTATTGAACTAATTTATGGAATAGTATTGGTTAGCTTATCTGAAGAACAGGATTCAGAAGCTACATCAGATTGCATCTCTATATTCATAAAGTTCGTTAAAGAAGAGTATTTATTATAAATTGGTAACACAAATGTATCTGCTTTTCTTCCCCTTTTAAAAGTTTTTCTGTGTTGAACTGTGAACCAATCATTATTAGATTCACTGACTTCATCTAGTCTAGGTCTTTTTCTGGAAACATATTCAGTTTGGTTAGACTCATAAGTCTTATTGATTCCAGATGTTCCAGAACAGAGCTGATCATTGGTAGGTTGTGTTCTACATGCCATTTCACTATGAGTTGGTATAACATCATAGGCTATATTATTACCAGGGCTATCTAAGCACGTTTGAATATCAGTAGTATACAGTCTTTTAGCTGTTTCTTGTTGACTGTTTTCCAAACTACATAATCTTTTATCAAACAGTATGACCTCATTTTTAAGTTCTTTTATTCTGATACATTTATTGCAAATAAATGCGGTAATTAACTCAGGTCCCATATCAAAATCATACAAATGGCAGAGAATGCATTGAGTACCCACCTTGCCATCAGAAGTAATAATGTTAGCCATATTGAAATGACAATTAAAATAGATGGCTTACCCTATAAGAAATATATTAGGGACAACTGCAAACTCTAAAATATCCCGAATAGCCAACACGCATAACATGCGCTGATGCGTGTGTCTTTGCACGCGTCTTCCCACGTGTCTCACGCTCGCACACCCCGCTCACAGCAGGGAAGGCTATTTATAGCCTAAGCTACTCAGAAGTCACGATGCAAAATTGTGTTTACCCCAGTACTTGTTATCCTGATATATCTCCCACAAACAATATAAAGGTATATTAGTGACTGAAAACTAAAAGCACAGAAGGAACAGTGAAAGAATATATATTTAAAAACGATTGTATTGTCAGGCAATTGGGCTGTACTGAGGAAGCCTCATAGTACAACCCCTCCACCTAGCTAAGAGATGGCTAGGGCTCCAAGTAGCTATCAAGTTTTCTATTTAAAAAATGTTTTAAAACAGAGCAAAACGATTACATCAAGCTCATATGGTCAGCACAGATAGTGAGCTCTCGCAGCAGGGCAGGCTATTTATAGCCTGTTACCCGGAAGTCACAATGCAAAATCGCGTTTACCCCAGTACTTGTTATCCTGATATATCTCCCACAAACAGTATAAATGTATATTAGTGACTGAAAACTAAAAGCACAGAAGGAACAGTGAAAGAATATATATTTAAAAATGAGTATATTGTCAGGCAATTGGGCTGTACTGAGGAAGCCTCGTAGTACAACCCCTCCACCTAGCTAAGAGATGGCTAGGGCTCCAAGTAGCTATCAAGTTTTCTATTTAAAAAATGTTTTAAAACAGAGCAAAATGATTACATCAAGCTCATATGGTCATCTGCAAAGAGGCATACTTTTCCTTCCAGTCCCTCTGCAATGTCACTTATAAAGACATTAAAAAGGACTAGACCCAGTACTGAACCCTGTGGTACCCCACTAGTAACCCCTCTTTCTTCAGAGTGGACTCCATTTACAATTACCTTCTGAGTCCTGTTGTCCAGCCAATGTTTTACCCAGGCTACCACCCTGGGACCCACTCCCAGGCTGGTTAATTTGACTATTAATCTTTTGTGTGGGACTGTGTCAAATGCCTTGCTAAAGTCTAGGTAGGCCATGTCCACAGCCCCTCTCTGGTCTACTACTTTGGTCACCCAGCCAAAGAAATCTATTAGATTCATCTGACATGACCTTCCCACTGTGAACCCATGCTGCCTTGGGTCCTGTGCCCCACTGGCCTCAAGGTACTCAACAATTCTTTCCTTCAGAAGTGACTCCATCACTTTTCCTGGCACAGAGGTCAAACTGACAGGTCTGTAGTTTCCTGCCTCTGTCTTGGTCCCACTTTTGTGAAGGGGAATCACATCCGCCTTCCTCCAGTCCTTGGGTACTACACCATCCTCCCAAGATTTATTAAAAAGAGTAGTCAGTTGTTTCACTAGTTACCCCTTAATTCTTTTAGAATTCTGTGGTGAATTCCATCAGGCCCCATTGCTTTGTCCATCTTCAGTTTTAGGAGTTCTTGCAGAACCCTTTCTTCTGTGAAAGGGCTGGGATCAACCCCCCTATCAAGAGTGCTTCTGTTAATTGGATTAGGCACTTCCACCTCCTCTTTTGTGAATACTGAGCAGAAATATTCATTCAGTATCCCTGTTTTTTCACTGTCCCCCTCTGCCCACCCACCATTCATTCTATTCAGCCTCACTATCCCTCTCTGTCTTTCTACGCTGTCTGATATACCTATAAAAGGTTTTATCCCCCTTCTTAACTGAGTTGGCTATCTTTTCCTCAGTTTGGGCCTTTGCTATTCTGACTTCCCTCCCTGCTTCCTTCTGTCTTAACTGGTCCAGCTCTCTGTCCTGCTCCTTCTGTGTTTCCTTATACTTCCTGAATGCTATCTTTTTCTCCCTGACTTTCCCAGCCATCTCTTTTGAGAACCATAGTGGCTTTTTCTTTTGTTTTGATTTATTTATTTGCTTCACACAAAGGCTTGTTGCCTCTGTGATGGCAGTTTTGATGATTCCCCATTGTTGCTCCACCCCTTCTTCTAGCCTGTTTGCTAGTGCTTTTCTGAGGCACTCTCCCATCTTGCCAAAGTCAGCCCTTCTGAAGTCCAGTACCCTCACTTTCGTATGGCTTGACTCAGTAGTTGAGTTTAACATGAACCACACTGTTTGATGGTCACTTGTTCCCAGATGGCAACCTACTTCTAGATCTGAGATCCTCTCACTGCCCCATTTGAGAGTATGAGGTCTAAGATTGCTCCCTCATGAGTGGGTTCTGAAACTAGCTGCCTGAGGCCTTCCACCTGTAGGGCATCAAGAATGGCCCTGCTCTTGGATGTGGCTGCAGCAAATGTGCTCCAGTTAACATCTGGCATATTCAGGTCTCCCATCAATAGTATCTCCCCTTTCTCTGCCATTCTAAGAATGCCTTCTATCATATCCTTGTCCATTCCCTCCCCCTGACATGGGGGGTCTGTACACAGCCCCTGTGTGGATTGTGGTTCCCTTTCCAGTCTCCAAGGTGACCCACACTGCCTCTTCTCCTCACTGTGTACCCTTTTGTTCAGTTGCTTTTATCCCTTCCTTTACATAGAGAGCTACTCCTCCCCCTCTTCTCTCCCTCCTGTCTCTCCTGTAGGTTATGTACCCTGGTATGTTAACATCCCAGTCATGGTTCTCTGTGTACCATGTTTATGTGACTGCTACAATATCCAGGCATCCCTCTTCCATCAAGGCCACCAGCTCAAGGAGCTTTTTGCCTAGACTATGGGCATTGGTACTCATTACCTTCCATTTCCTGATGGCCTTACTCCTTTTTGCCCCATCCCTGTCCTCCTTGCCTTTGTCACTTTCTCCATTTACCCCTGCCCTTCTCCCTATCGCCACCTCTATGTTGGTGTTTATCATACTTACTACCGTGATTTCTTTGGGGGGGTTAGAATTTCCCTGCTCCTTTCCAGTGCCTCCATCCTTTGCTAGTTTAAATGCTTGCCAATGAAGCATTTAAACCTATCACCTAGGATCCTGGTTCCCCTCCTGGACAGATATAGCCCATCATGCCGGTATAGGCTTGCATCACTCCAGGTGGACCCCCAGTCCCCAATGAAGCCAAATCCCTGAGCTCTGCACCAGTTTTTCAACCACTGATTGAATCTTATGGTGCAGAACACCCTAGCCTCTCCTACGCCATAGATGGGCAGCACCTCCGAGAAGGTTACCGTGTGTGCTACTTGTCTAAGGCCCTTCCCCAATTCCACAAACTCTTCCTCCACTGCTCTAATCCCTTTCTTAGCCAGGTCATTTGTCCCTAGGTGGACAATGACATCCAGCTCCCTCCCCTGTGCAGCTGCTTCTGCGATCCTGAGGATTCGCTCCCTGTCCCTCCAAGCCATGGTGCCAGGCAGGCATATTACCTTCCTCTCCCCTTCCTCCCCTGTTCTACCTTCCTAACAATGGAGTCCCCCACCAGGAGTTGTTTTCTTCCCCTCTGGGGTCCCATGCCACCCTCCTGTGGGTCTCCTTTGTGGAGGTTCCCAGCATCCTCCTTGATCTCCACTGCAGGTGCCTCCATAGAGGAACCACACTTTGCCAGAATGGCATAGGAATTGTGGAGAGGTACAACTGGAGGGATGCACCTCTGTTCCACCACCCTCACCCTCCCTGAGCCCACTGTGGTCCAACTGTTCCTCTTTCTTGGCAACCTCTGAGGCAACGGCAGTGGCACTGGTGGTCCCTGGATGGAGGAGGAGGTCCCACAAATCCTGGACAACTCTGCCTGAAGATGAGCAACCTCCTCCCGCAGCCCAGAGAGGTGACTGTGGATGGGACAACACCACATCCTCCAGAACGTCTCCCGGAAGACTGCTGCTCCTCAGCCACTGCACTGTACCACTCCCATCATGTCTTATTTCTGGCCCCTTAACTGTTGTTTGAAATCCTTACTCATTCCTCTGTGTTTTTTTTCTTTCTTTCTCTTCTCTCTCCTTACTTTCTGCCTCTGTGCCCTTTAAGCTCCTGATTGTCCTCTTCTGTGACAAGAATATCCTATATTTCTCAGTAGACCGCTTACTTGCTCAGAGACAAGCCTCCCGCAGCTAGAGGGGGCCCGAGAGCTACTCTTGCCATTATAGCATGGTGGGTCTTTGGTGGCTCTGTGATCACTCACTTCCTGCTCCCAAACAGGAAGTTCCTGTTGTCAGTCAAATCCTGTGCCTATAAAAGTAGAACTAACTTTGGGTGTGAGGGTGGGCAATAGCTTCCTTCTAGCTAAGCCACTCCCCCTACTTACTAGATCTTTCTACAAGTAATTTAAAGTGCACAGCTATCAAGCCCTTTCAATAACCTGAGATTTACACCTAGATAACTGTTCAGATAACCATTCAGTTCAGTTAACTCAGACAAACACACTATTTTTTTCTGTTTTGTTTGTTAGTTTGTTTTCTTACCCTAAATTAAAGGTCCAAGTACAAGAGTTCTACTTCTTTAGTCCCAGTAGAGAAGTCCAGTCACACAGTACCCCTTCCTCCTGGTGTCTTCTGCCAAGTTGGGAAACTTTGCTACACTAAGTACTTTGCAAATATTCCCAACTTTGTAGAGTATGAAGTGACACTTCACAAAGTTATTTACATAGCACAAAAAGTACACTGCCTTTACCAGCAAAGTTACTTGGAAAGTGTCACTTCGCGTAGTTTTCACTGAGCAAAGTAGCACTTTACAATCAAAGAACTATTCCAAGTGTAACTTTCAACTAAAACCTTGGTGTATTTAATTTTGTAAATCCCCTATCCACAATGCCCTTGGTTCTATGTGATAACAGCAATCATGGAATAGAGATCACCATTTGGACAAGTGTACATTACCAAAAATGAATTTCAGTAATGTACGTTTGTGGCAAACTGCAAGAGGGTGCCCGAGATCTATGGGTTTCACTTTTTTGTGAGGGGCCTCAACCCTCACACCCCCCACCAGTAAGGGATTCTGAGCTCCAGGGTGGTGCATGCCGGGGGGGGGTGTAAAACTTAAAATAAAAAAAAATGACTGACACAAAAACAGTATCGCACACAGAACCGAACCCAGCACCCTCCCAACCCTAGCCTGCCGCCTACCCGCCACACCACACAGCCAGCTCAGCAGCCCACTGCTGTACTACACCCAAAAAAACCTCCCTCTCCTTCTGCCCATCACATGGCGTGGTCCCTCCCCCCCACATGCATGTATACATAGCAACATCCTATTGCTATATTCGCCTACCCCTATCCATTTGCCCCCGACAGATAGCCCTGTGTACAGGCACCATGATTGAGTCACCCTTTTTGAAAGTACTCAATTGTGGTTGCCCTGTACATGGGATACCCATGCACTCATCTTAAATATACGATGACACTTTCTGAGTGTGTTACCGCCACCCCTGCACAGAACCCCCCCCGGCAAAGTTTGTCACTACTCTGAATTACAACAGCTGCTCCACACAATTATCATAAATTATTGCTGTAACTCTTCCCTCTTTCACACATGGCAAAACCCAATTCCCCTTGCTTCTCCCACTCAACCAGACCCCATCAATCACTGAATTCCTTTTTCCCAACTGCTCTCTGTCCTACACCACACTCTTTTCACCAGCATACCCCAAAACTCTTTTATTACCTGTTAAAAAAGGAAAAAATCCCATGTTGCAGAGAAACATCCTCTCAGTTTGGTATGTATCTAATAAATGAATGATCAAATGAATGAATGAATGACTGAATCATATCTCTGTCTATAGCAAAACCTGATTCAGTTAGCAAACTTTGTCTTGATGGGAGGAGGAGACGGAGGGGTTTAGTTCAATACAAAGGGTAGCAGTGTGGGGGTATTATTCTGGAATAAGCCAATATATATTTAAAGTGAAAGCACAGTGGGTGGGGGTGGGGGGACCTTAAAATAATTTTTTTTTAAGAAAATTAGTGAAAAATTAGGCTGGCAAATTTGGAGCAGCTATCGATAACTTTGTAAATTCTTCCCAATATGCAAAGTTCCCAACTTTGAACCAACTTCACTTGCATAGTAAGACTTTGCAGCATCTCTAACTGTTAGGGAACAATTGACTTCACTATGTTACTTAATGCAATTACCTGTCTTATAGTACTATTGCTGTCGATCACTACATGCTATAACATTGTAAGTAGTTGCATTGAATGCCAATGAACATGGCTTACTGTACATTGGTGTTTACTAAAATGACATATTAAAGATAATACATACAACATGATTATGGCCTTGTTAGGAATGATTAATACTGCAGTACACTAGCCACATGTTCCTTAACAAGTCTTCAAAATCATTCTTTTCAATGTAATGTTTCTGAAATCACAAAAGTATTTCACTTCACATAAGCAATGCAGCGCTTGTCTGAAGTGAATGAAACTCTAGGATTCCTGTGCAGTAAAATTTCCCAGTTAGTTGCCTATTGAATTGCCTTCCTATAAGTTATGTGTTGTAGCACAAAAGTGTACCATGCATTAAATCCTTGTACAAGATGAGGCTTCACAAACTGCCCAAATAGCTCAGATGGTTGAAAGAACAAACTTTAAATGGCACCAGCAACCCAGTCTGTGAAGCCAGCATAGTGATGGTCACCTGCCAGACAGACCATACACTCATCAAGAGAAGTCTACTTCCATCAACCCCATCTGTGTTCCCAGTGCAGGATCTGCCCCAACTATATTACCAACTGCTGTTCTTCCTCAGATGCCAAAGTGAGTGTCACACCCATATTACAACACTGAAAAATGTTAAACAGTAAAGCAAGAAAGAGTCCACAGCTCTTTCTCATGTCTGTGGTTAGGAGCATATTTCAGGATTAGTCAGTGTCAATAAACATCTGCTTCTTCTTTGGTCTTCTATTTTTGTCTCACATGTACACAGTGACAATAAGCCAGCCAGCTGCAATCCACTGGCTCTTTCACCCCTCAGTGCCTCTCTTCTGAGCCTTACCAAATGCTCAGTAAAGGTGAATGCTTCAGGTCTTGCAATTCACATTCATCACTCAGCCAGAACAGAACAATGCAGATAAACACGGTGCCCCATAAATGTTGTCTTGCCTGTGGGCTACTACAGAACAGTCATAATGATGAAATGTTAGTAAAAAAGTTTTTCTCTCTTCTAGTGTCTCCTCTTCCTTTAGCTTCTATTAGTGTGGAGCCTGGCACCACCCATACCAAAAAAAAGGCCAGAACGCTCTAAGTATTTGACTGGTAAACATGCAAGGATATATGATGGCATATGCAAGCTACATGCAAGTACTGGGATGCATAGGGAGAGGCATCACCAGCAGAAAACAAGAAGTTATTATCCCTCTGTGCAGACAGCTGGTGAGACCACATCTGGAGTACTGCGTGCAGTTCTGGAGACCCAATCTCCGCAAAGACATAGACAGGATGGAAGCTGTCCAGAGGAGGGCAACTAAAATGGTGCAGGGTCTGCACTGGAAGACATATGAAGAGAGACTTAAGGAGCTTAATATGTATAGCCTCGAGGAAAGGAGGGAGAGGGGGGACATGATAGAAACTTTCAAGTACCTCAAGGGAATCAACAAAGTCCAAGAGGGTAGCATCTTTCAAAAAAAGAGGTGTGCAAGAACAATGGGGCACAATTTGAAGATAGAAGGGGGGGCTCAGAGGTAATTTAAGGAAGTATTTTTTCACAGAGAGGGTTGTGGATGTATGGAACAGCCTTCCAGAGGAGGTTGTGGAGTCAAAAACAGTGGTGGAATTCAAGCATGCATGGGACAGTCATAAGGCAATTCTAGGGGGTGGGGGTAGGAAGAAGTAGGCTGCTGGTTAACTAGGATCTGCAGCTTATCCATCAGGTAGGGAAATGGGCAGACTGGGTGGGCCAAGCGGTCCTTATCTGCCGTCAAATTCTATGTTTCTATGTTTCTATGTTTTTATGTAAGCTTTCATGTAATAATTACATGCAAGGAATATATAAGGACTATGACATTTTCACTGCATGAAAAATGAATGCAAAAAAAAATTCCTTGCTTCATGCAAGAACAATTGCTTGCCAATATCATAAGATGTAAGAAACATTGTGCGTGGGGTTACTGCACTACAGTACTGGTTGTAAATCACATCTTTATGTGGGGCTCCTAGAACCTTTAACCTTCTGGCTGCAGAGAGGGGCGTGCAGTCTACTGAGCCACTATAAATGTGCTGTTCAAGTGTCTTGCAAAAAGTATGTAAACAGATACACTAGCAATAATCTTGATACATTCTTACTTATTTGTTGCATTTTTAAAAGGAAATGTCTTCATTCTTCCCTCGATATTTTTGATTTGAATGCACATGAAATCTCTTATAACTCATAGAGCGGTCTCCACATCACAATTTACATACACC
Source organism: Neoceratodus forsteri (assembly GCA_016271365.2). Lineage (NCBI taxonomy): Eukaryota > Metazoa > Chordata > Ceratodontiformes > Ceratodontidae > Neoceratodus > Neoceratodus forsteri. Next base: position 1,324,581,487 of record CM028132.1, read on the forward strand.
TAAGGTCATAATACTGTACACTACTTGTTACATTGGCATCACAGTCATTATTACCATGTCTAGTCATGTGACTATATAAGGATATGAATGCAAGTGGGGAATTAATAATAAGTGCATATAACTATACGGGAACCTGGGGTACAATATTGGAAAAGGGGCAAAGCAGAGTGCAAAGGTTTGTGCTGTGCTGGCACATTGCCCATGACCCTGAGGATGCTTTATTCAGTCAGATAGCACACTGGCATATCAGTGCAGAACTAGGTTGAGTAGCACTGCCCCAACATAGATCTGGGAAGTGCAGAGAACAGGGCCCCCAGACCCAATAACACCCAGAACCCCAGTGAAATAATCAACTGGCACCATGCAAATGAGCCCATTGGGCATGTAAGGCACAAAGAGGCCACATGCACTCCCATTGTGGTCTCATTTACATAGGAAGCAGCAGCAAGTTAGCACCCCTTCCCATCAACACTGATCACCCATCACCATAACAGATTAAAGATTACCTGGTGTCTAGTGTTCCCCCTGCTCTCCAGTCACCAGCCCCAGTAATATTTAACCATTCCCTGGTGTTCAGTGGCCCTCTCACCCTCCGATTGCTGGCCCACTATTATATCAAATATTCCCTGGTTTCTAGTGGCACCCCCACCCACTGATCACTGTCTCTGTACCAGCATAAGTTGGCCCTGCTGTCTAGTGGTCCTCCCCACACCACTGGCACTAAGCAACCCACTATGCTAACCCCCCTTACTGGTTTTGCCGGTGCTGCATATCCACCATGACAACTGACACAGCCTTCCTCTCCTCACCTTGGCTGCCCACTGTATGGGCTGAGAGGTAGCACACATTCTCTGTACTGTAAAGGGAGTGCACATACTGTTAGATAGTACATTTACTCCCTTTATAGTACAGAGGACACATGCTAACTGTCAGTCCATGCAGTGGCAGCTGAGGTGGTGAGAGGAAGGCTGTGTCAGTCACTGTAGTGGATCAGCGGGACCTGTGATACTGGTAAGGGGGGTCAGGGTAGGTTGTTTGGTGCCAGTACTGTTTGAGGACCACTAGACACCAGGGACAGCTTACACTGGTACAGGGATGGGGATTAGTTGGTGGGGAGTGCCTCAAAATGCCAGATAATATTTAATATAATATGGGTCCAGCAATAAGAGGGTGGGGGACCACTGGACACCAGTTAGTGGTTAAATATTATTGGGCCAAGGATCAGAGGGTGGGGGGACAACTGAACAACAGGGAATATTTAGTATAATATGGGCCAGGGATCGTAGGGTGGGGGAATCACTAGACACAAGGAAATGCTATGGTTTTACCAGGGATGGTGATTGGAGAGCAGGGGAACCACTGGACACCAGGGAATGGTTTAATATTACCTGAGCTGGGGATCAGAAGGAAGAAGGACTACTAGATACCAGGGACTGCTTTATTGTTATTGGGGCCAGGGTTTGTAGGGTGTGGGGTGCTACTAGACACCAGGGAGCAGGTGTGCTGCCCAACCATCAATGTAGGTTCTGTTGGCCACTAGGGTAGCCCAGAGTAAGTCGGGCTTCTCAGCAGTTATTGCACAGAGCAAGATGACCTATACTTTTCCTTTTGTGACGTGCTACTGTGCTGAATATGGGACTGTGCCCCAATTCATATCCCTGCCCCACCCTTTACCCATCTCATACATTATTTTTTAGCATTCAACTGACCCCTTTGAATATATACTTGGGAGCAGACCCTGAGCAAATGGAGTGCAATCCCTTTGCCCACCGGCCAACGTTTTGAATACATGGTCTTTGTTTTCATAAAACTTTGCTCAGTAATGGTTAGAAGGAGAACTCTAAAAAAGATATATGTAACATTAATGGAACCATACTGTACCTAAATAGTGATTTAAAAAAAAGATTTTACTGAGGTGCATGAAGCTACAGTATTTACAGCTCAGATTGTACCTAAAGATTTTGTACCAATGCAGTGAAGACATGCATTCGTACCTTTATGTACACAAAGTAAAGCAACCTTCCTTGCACAATTCTTATAATTCTTACAATGTGTCTTTCATCCTTAAACACTATGGGCCCCATATTCAAAGGATAGCACTGGCATGAACTGGCATGAACACAATTAGCACTGGCATTAACCATTCAAAGACCCCTGCAGCATTTCCCAACCCAGGCGGTTCAAAGGAACTAAGTAACTATATTGCTGTGCCAATGCAAATGAGGGGTTCGCCTCATGCATACTGGTGCAGCAGCATATTCAAAGATTTGCAGTAGTGGTAAACAGCCCATAGAGTGGTGTTGTTTTTTGCCAATGAAAACCACATCTTAAGTAGGTGCTAAGTCCATGCCCCATCCCCCAGTTCTGGTAACTGTACTGCAGCCACCTGCCCTGTGACAAACTACCCCCACACTGATCACCGGGTTTACGTAATTGTGTATTCCCAGGTTGTCTAGTGGTTCCCACCCCCAATTAACTGATTTATATTATTATATATTCCATGGGGGTGTAGTAATTCACCACACCCCCAAAAACCATACACCGACCCCCCACCTGTCCATTCATTGAGGACTTCTGCCCTACACCATCTTCACCCTGAGCGCTGGTCTCCATGAAATCAGTTGCCAGAACAGCCCTCCTCCCACCCCCTCAGCCAACTGCCATCTGACAGTCATAGACTGCAATCACCCTTATGCACCAGCAGAGAGCCTGCTACCAGAGAGCAAGTCAGTAAAACTCTTCCTCTAGTAACAGACTCTTCTGCTCCAGTATAGCTTTGAAATCAACACCTGGCACAACCAAGTGCTCCTCCGCTAGAGTCTCTCTTCTCTTCACCTGCTGCAATGGGAAGTGTCTATTTCCTTCCCAAAATACTGCTCAATTAATGCTAACCTTCTTGACAGTGCCCCAGGAATCAGAGATCTGTCACTCGAGATCAGATGCTAACTTGTCCACTAACATATGTGGCTAAAACTATTTTGTTCCCTGCTTGTGCCACCCTTGTCCTGCAGGTATAGCCATTGCCACTGGTTGACTAAAACACAGGATCCTCCTCCTCCTCCTCTTCCAATGAGAGTATGTGACAGACTCCAATGCAAGCAAGTCCTGTACATCAAGAAATCCTCTTCCAGAATACATTCTGCTGCATTAACGTAGCATTGCAACAAACAAACAAACACCCAGCACCACCAAGTCTTCCTCCAGTACTGTCTCTCTTTAAGGCCTTACTTTGCTGCAATGGTAAGTATCTGTGTCCTCCCTATAATATACATTAATTAATGTGAACTTGCTTGACAACATCCCATGAATTGGTAACACGTGGTCATCCAAGTGCAGGTTCCAGCTTGTCTCCCAATCCAGATCACTAAAACGATCTCTCCTCTGGATTGTCTCCTTTTTCATGCAGGTATATCAACCAAAACACAGGATCCTCCTGATCCAGTGACAGCATGTGACAGCATTCAGTGCAAGTAAGTCATAAGCAACAAGCAGTCTTCCTCCAGCAAAATGTTTGTCTGCACCAGTGTTGCATCTAAACCAACACATGACAACACCAAGTCCTCAACCACCAGTATCTCTCTTCAGGTCTTTTCATAATCTGCTGCAATGGGAAGTATCTATGTCCACCATATAATACTGATTAATTAATGTTAAGTTATGTTACAGTGCTGCAGGAGTCAGTTGCCCATGCTTGCCTGAGAACAGATTCCAGCCTGTCCTCTAACCCACAACACAAAAACTGTTTCTTCTCTGCTTGTATCTCCCTTTCATGCAACTATAACCATTGTCAGTGATGACAAAAAACAAGCTCTTCCTCCCATGACACTGATGACAGCCTCTAATGCAAACCCTTGTCCTCCAGATAATGCCAGCTGGTGACAAACCCTTACCTGTCTGATGTGATGGTAAATGTCAATGTTTGTTTGTTATTCTGTTTCCCTCACAAAGAATGCTGGTTATTTCACAAAAACAAAAAGCGGAGAAACATGGAAACTGAATTAAGACCTCACTGCTAGGGAAAGTTAAAAATTACTTTATTAAGATCCTACACAGACAAGCTGAACCCCCAACCACCAACATTTCATGTCATGCCCAACACTTTTTCAAGAGTTATTTCACAACTGTTGGTAAAACTTCTTTCTTCCACTTGTTTCTCCCCTTTCTTCAAAACTCTGAATGATGAAAACAAGTTTCTTCTTTGATCTAGTGTGACTTCCTTCAAAACCAGCATGAAAGCCATATCTGTCAATAACAAAACATCCTCTACAGTTTCATGACCAGTACAAAACAGAAAACAAGACAGCTCTCAAACCAACTTTGCCTGTCTCAGAGCTGCAACTCAAATCACTATTTACCTGACTATCAACTGACTGGTTCATAAGTCAGCTTAAACAATGAACACTGGACGTGACATCATCTGTCACAGGAGGCTGATTCAAAATAATATTAATTAGTGTTAATTATACTTCTGCATATTATACAAAGTTAACCCCTGGATGCAGAATTCTGCATCAAAATATGAAAAACAGATTTTAAAAAATCTTCAGGATTTGCTGGCTGAAGGAAAATAAAGGTCACTATTTAACAATGAATAAAGTAAGCACTCAGTAATATTTGTAGTTTGTAATCTTGATGCTTTCTTAGTACTTCTACTTTATTTATATTGAGTTATTGCTTACAGTTAGGAGTTTATGATTTCAGATTATGATTTTAATTTTTCTTTTTATTTCAGCTTCCAAATCTTATTCCAGTGGTAAACCTGAATGAGAATGGAACTGAAATCATAATATAAGCTTCCAAAATCTGATAAAGTCCAACTGGATCAGATTTCATTACATTCTATGACCCCTAGTTCTTATCCTCTTAATCTCTTTTAATAATACTGGCTGTTGTGTCCAGACTTGTCTTGTGATTTGTGATCATCGACTGTCCAACAGAAACTGAGGTTTGGCTAATAAATATATTTCAGACTTAACTGCTGTTGGGGGCCAACCATCCTTTTCCTTAGTGTCCCTCTTCCTTAATCAGGGTCAGCATGGTGGCATCATATACTTCAGCTGGGAGGGTGAGCATGTGGCTGCTATTGCATCTGATACCAATGTACTGCAGCCTCAAAACTGGCTGCCAAGGGCAAACACATGTCAGGTAGTTCATACCCTGTTTCTCTGGCAGCCAAATATTTCAATTCTATGACATGATTGTCCCTTGTGGATCCCAGTAGGGGAACCCAGAATCCACTTTCAACCTGTCATCTCCCTCAAGGCAACACAAAGCACTAGCAGTAAACCAATGGACCCACCTATTCTAGATATAATTTGATGAGCCCCTGATATTGTTGGGACAACTTTGAAAAAATGTAATATTTAGACTTATAAAATGAGTAGGTAATATACTACATCATGATTGGTCAATAGCTGTGCATGGAGAGACCAGTCCACAACCCATGGCTACAAAAGTGCTGGAAGTCAGGATGCATTATATAAGTGAATTTTGTGTGAAGTGTTTAGAATTTTACAATTAAAATTGTCACTATATAATTTTTTTATATGCCTGCAGTGCTGATCAGCTTGCCATGTCATTATTGAAGACCCTAACACACTTGTTATCCTCTGTTTATTTTTAAATTCTTACTCATCCTGTTGGACAGCTTCTTAGACTCCTGCTCCCACTCCCCCAGCTCTCTGTTAACCTGCCAGCCTGCTCTCTTGCTTTAGCTTCACTGGCAAAACAGTAGTGTCTTTCTCCCTAGAACTCCTGCTGCTCTAAGTGCTGCTGACACAAAATGCTTTACTACTCGAGTGGGAAACATGGGATGTGGAGAGTGTTATCCACGAATGCCAGGACTCTAGGGATTATAATAGAAAACTTTCAGGCCATGATGAAGGTGTTCTATTGTGTAGGTGTTCTCACTTTGTCCTCTAGTCTAACTCTACTCTTTTTATGAAAAGCATCATCAACTGTTTATTTATACACTTGCATATTTGTTTTATTGTAAAGAACGTTATACACTTGTATATTGTTGTTTGTAAAGAATGTCATTAACTGTATATTTTTATACACTTCTATATTTTTTTTCACATCACCTCATGCTTGGGGTGTGTAGTTCCTGACTCTTTATGTATTGTTTGTTTGTTTTCCTGTTGCTGCTACCCTGTGGCCTGGGTCATACCTGAAAATGATCCTCTGGATCAGTGCACCTACCCAGTTACCAAAGACATAAATAAATAGATGAATGAATGAATGAATGAATGAATGAATGAATGAATGAATAATGGAGGGCTGAGCAGTTTTGGTTGTGATCCAGAAATCAGGTATAAGATGAGGTGCAGCCAAGGGAATTGAAGAAGCTCAGGGTAACACTGGCTGCACCTCTGTATTTCTGTTTAACTAAGGATCACTAAGGAAATGTAAGGAGCAGAAGGCAAGAAGCCCAAAAAAGCTCCTGTCAGTTACCCATAATAGCCCTATGAGCCATTTAAAAGTAGATAATTATCATGTCTGTTTCTAAATGTTACTTTACAGTCATTAATGACCACTGAAGTTGGTAACATGTTCCATAGTTTAACTGCTCTTTGTCAAAAGAAATATGCCCCATTTTTTGGTGGACAAACTGTTAATAGTAGTGGGTGACCCCTTGTGTTTACTGTAATTTGTTTAAAGTCAAAACCCATCTCAGACGTGAGCTCTTGGTCTCTGAGAATTTCCCATGTTAGCATTTTTTTTTATTTTCGTCTTTGGTAATGGGTAAGGCCCACTAGGCACATGTGCCTGTTTTCAGGGGTGACCTGTGAGCACTGGGCGGTTAAGTGACTTGCTCAGAGTCACACAGTACAGAAGTGGAGGTTGTGAGAATCAGACTCAGGTCTGGTCTGCTGGATGTACCAAGCTCATTCACACCTCATTCCTCTAACCTATACTGCCAGCCCAAGGCATAAGGTCCCCTTATAGCCTTCTTGATTCCAAAGTCATGAGGTTAAACTTTTTGGATGTTCCTCATTGTTCAGACCTCTAGAGCCCTTCACATATTTCATTATTTTCCTTTGAATTTTTTCCAAACACATAATTTCTTTATTCTTATAAGGGCACAAGAGTTGTGAGGCATAATCAATATGAGGGTAAATATGGGCCCGATATAAAGGAAGAATTACTGATGTATTTTATAATGTTATATTATGCCTAATTGGCCACGTATTTTATTAACTTTATTAAGGAGTTATGTAATATGTTTATCAATATTGAGGGCATTTGATATAAAGACCCCCACATATTTTTCATGTACTGTTTTTTTAATACAGCTCACTGAAAAAGGGAGTGGTTCTGAAGGACTGGAGGAAGGCAGATGTAGGCCCACTACACAAAACTGGTATTATGGAGGAGTCTGGCAATTACAGGCCAGTCAGAATGACATTGGTGGTGGGAAAGTTAATGTAATTTCTGCTGAAGGAAAGGATTGTGGAATATCTTGAATCCAATAACTTAGAAGATGCAAAACAGCATGGGATCATAGGGGGTTGTCATATCAAATGAACCTGATAGATTTCTTTGACTGAGTGACAAAGAATTTAGATCAGGGTGGAGCGATGGATATGGCCTACTTAGATTTCACTATGGCTTTCAACACTCTTCCACACAGGAGACTTATAAGCAGGCTGGATAGCTTGAGAGTGGGTCCAAAGGTGGTAAACTCACTAAGATATTGGTTAGGGGATAGGTAACAGAGGGTGTTGTTAAACAGAGTTCAGTCTGTGGAAGGGAGGGTGACCAGCAGAGTGCCTTAGGGATTAATGCTGGGAGAAGTCCTCTTTAATGTCTTTATAAGTGACATTTCAAAGAAGCTGGAAAGGAAGGTCTGCCTCTTTGTAGATGACACCAAAATCTGCAATAAGGTGAACACTCTGGGGCAGGGAAGGATGAGCAGAGACCTGAGAAAACTTGAGGAGTGGTAAAGGGTATGGCAGCTGGGTTTCAATGTGAAAAAAGTGTAAGCTATTGCACTTAGAGCACAGAAAACCAGAGGCAGAGTGCAAAATGGGTGGAGTGGTATTGACAACCATCAAGAGGGAAAGAGACCAGGGGGTAAACGTATTGGATAACCTAAAGGTAGCCAAGCAGTGTGATTGGACAGTTGGGAGTGCTAGTGGAATGTTGAGGTGCGTAGGGAGGAGTATCACCAGCAGAAATGAGGAGGTGAAGTTGCCTCTGTATAGATCACTGGTAAGACCCCACCTGGAGTACGGCATCCAGTTCTGGGCACCACATACCTGAAAGGACATAGGCAGAGAGGAAACAGTCCAGAGGATGGTAACTAAAATGGTACAGGGTCTGCATCAAAAGCCCTATGAGGAGAGACAAAAGGATCTCAATATGTACACCATGGAACAGTGGAGGGAGAGGAGGTTATGATAGAATCCTTTAAATATCTCATGGTGGTAACTATGGTACAGAAGGCAAGTATTTTTCAGAAGAAAAGGTGCTGAAGAATAAGAGAACATGCTATGAAGCTGGAGGAGTGTAGACTCAGGAGAGATGTGAGAAAGTACGTCTTAATAGTAAGAGTGATGGATTCCTGAAACAGCCTTCCAACAGAGGCGGTGGGGATGAAAACAGCGATAGCATTCAAGAATGCATCGGATAAGCACAAGGGAATCATAGTGTAAAGGAAGGGGGCGGAGGGATGGAGCTGTAGATTGCGCATGGTCTGCAGTAATAGTGTAGACAGGGAGGAATGGTCAGACTGGAGGGACCAAAAGGTCCTTATCTGCCATCAGTTTCTATGTTTCTATGTGCACTGAGACCTGCTCAGCTGCAAACCATGCCTGAGATCTGTCTCTTCCAGGATACACCCTTGATGGGAAGGAAAGAACAAACTGCAGGGTGTAGGTATAGCAATCTGTGTTAGGGAGTGGATTAAGATCACAAAGGAGGATATGGGGTGATGGTACAGATGTGCTATGGGTACAGCTGCAGTCAGGGATGGGGAATGAAATAAGGGTAGAGGTAGTGTACCAACCACCAAGTCAAGACAAAACCACAGGCAGGGAGCTGGGAGATGAGACAAGAAAGGCTGTGGAGGTGAGGGAAGTGATAATAGTGGGAGATTTTAACAAGGCTGATGTGGATTGGAGCAGGTCACAGGCTGTCAAAAGCTGGAACAAAGTTAACCTATATGCAGTCCAGGATTTTTTTTTTGACACAGGGGGTGATGGAATCAGCATGGGATTGTTCTGTCCTGGACCTGGTTCTGACAAATAGTAACCACATCAAAAACATCAGGGTCATTGAGCCCTTGGGCGAGAATGATCACCAGACTATGTCTGGTTTCAGGAAGATATGGGATATGAAGTGCTAAACATGAAAACACAAGTTCTTGACTTCAAAAAGGATGATTTTGTAAGCATGGAAACAATGGTAGAAGAAAGACTGAGGGAGCTCAGAGAGGTCTTGTGTGTAAAGGATAGATGGGCCATAATTGTGGTGGGGGTCTAGGCAGTCACCAAAACCTGCCATAAGCAATAAGCTAAAAGCAACACAAGGATGAAGCCACTGTAGATTACAGAGGAGGTGGGAAGAACAGTGAGTGAGAAAAGTGCTGCTTATAGGAAATACAAGCAGTCCCAGAAGGAAAAGGACAGGGTAGGATGTGCAGGACAACAGAAATCAACTTGCAGTTTGATAAGGAAGGACAAGGTAGACACAGAACTAAGGATAGCTAAGAAAGTCAAAGAGAGTGACAAGACCTTCTTCCAATACTATACAGCCAGAAGAAAAGAACAACAATGCCTCAGGAGGTCCCACTAAACTGTTCACTGGACACAGGGCAGTTCTGTGGGAGTGGAGGACACCTAATGTAGTCCCCTACATAATAGTAGCCCAAGGGTTAAACTAGGGCATTAGAGATCAGTCAGCTTGTCATCAATTGTTGGCAAGTTGGTGGAAACCATCCTAAAGGAAAGGTTGATTGAGTTCATCGAGATGACTGGGCTCCAGGAGAGCATGCAGTACCGGTTCATGACAGGGAGGTCAAGATAAACATAGTTGATGCTTCTTTGATTGGTTCACAAGAGCAGTGGATAAGGACTAAGAGTGGGAATACTAACAGCAAAGCCTTTAACCCAGTCTCCCACAAGAGACTGTTCAAAAAAACTGGTAGATATGGTGATGGGGTGAAACTAACCATGTGGGTGGTGAACTGCTAGCGGTTAGAACATAGTGGGTGGTGGTTTGGAGGAACACTCTAGGATGAAAGAAGTTACTAGTGGGGTTCCACATGGCTCAGTACTTAGTTTGATCCTCCTCAATGTGTTCATTAATGATACTGGGAACAGTAATCAAAGGCAATATAATATATGTTTTTTTTTTCAAATAATATCAAGCTCTGCAGGAGGGTGGACACTCAGGAGGTCATAAGGGATCTGAGAGAGGACCTAGCAAGGTTGGAAAGGTGGTCTGGAATCTAATCTGGCAGTTGGGGTTCAATGCTAAAAAGGTAAGGTGATGCGCATAAGGCATAAGAACCCCACGGGCAAGTGCAGTGTTGGAAGGGTGGAGATCACAGTCTCAGAGGAGCAAGAGAAAGACCTGGAGGGAAGAAATTACAAGGAACATGAAACTGGCAGTGCAATGAAAAACAGTGGTGGGGAAGGCCAACAGGATGCTGGGTTACATAACAAGGGAGTTTAGCAGCAAAAGGAAACAGGATATTCTGTCCATATACATGTAATCAGCCTCTTTCTTCACTCACCTTAGGGATGGTTACTAGAGAGGTCTCATAGGATTAAGTTTGATCCTGAGAGTTGTCCTATAGTCAGCCCCTTGGTTGCATGGAGACAGGATGACAGGATGTTTGCGAACAGAAAGTTCTTGCTCTGCTAGTTTGTGTATGGGACATTCTGCTCAGCAGGAAAACTCTGTCATGAATATTCATGGTCCTGCCCTCCCCCCAACATTTGTAAGAAGGGGAGGCAAGCAGCAAGGTGGGGGTTTCAGGGTTCATACAGCAGGATGGAGAAAAATGTTTGTTACCTTACTGGTCCTTGCACAACATGATGTGCAAACTACTGTAGGTGATTTGATACATTTTATTGGCCCAACAGAGACAACAGAAAGATCTTAATCTTTTGACCTGTTAGGTCTTCTTCAGAAAAAATTACAGATCTTTTTAAGAAAATCTACTTTATTAAGCCCAGAGGAAAAAAATCATTTGACACATGAGTGTGACGGATTAGCAATTTATTAAGTAATACAAAGAGAGTTAAGCAGGCATCCCTCAGACTAATAAGTCAAATGTCACAGACTGAAATGATATGTAATGAATCCACAGAATTTTCAAGTTTTTAATTTTTTTTGTTAGTTATTTAACCAGGACTAGCACACTAAGCTGAATGCTTTTTTACAGGTGCAACCTGGGAGCTCAGGGAAGTTAAGTGACTTGTTCAGGGTTACACTGTCTGAAAGTGGAAGCTGTGGGATTCAAAACCAGGTCAGGTTTGCTAGATGTCACCAGATTAACAGCTCAGAGCTTTAAACCACTATGCTATACTGCCTCCCTCTCCCAAGTCTCACTGTGAAAACTGAAACCAAGTTAAAGAAAATGTGTGTGTGTGTGTTTGTGAGTGTTCAGCAAACAACAGTTTTGCATGTCTAAAATTAAAAGATTACCCCCCACCCCCTTATTTTAGTTAAACTCAATCTTATAAACTCAGGAAGCATAATGAGAAACTACATGCCAGGGTGCAGAGCACTATATGAAATTGCAGACATGCTGGATTAGCTGAAAATGAGCCCACACATAATTTGTTTACACATATTTTCAATGCTTGCTCTTTGTAAATACGTTTCTGCCTGTAACTATGTGTTCATTTGTCAATTTGATTAGTCAACATTATTTGTGAACATTTAAACTGTAACCTGAAACAGGGCCACTTTATAAACAGGGCTCTGTTGCCATAATGATGTCAGTTTACTGAAAATGTGTGTATAAAACTAACATCTTTTACTACCAAATAGCAGTTCTGCATATGTGAAACAAAAGCCCAGAGAATCACCACTCACCAGTTAGAAACAAACCTCTGAATCCACATGTTGGGAGCTATGCACGAAGGGTCCCAGAATATGCACTGAGTGGCAGTATATGCTGCATGTCCCTACATGGCACACATGGCACAGCAGACATGCAGCCTAAATGACTAGATGCATGGGGGACACATACATAGGGGGTGGGATTGCAGGCCATGCAGAGTGACACACGGACTGCAAGGAGGCATTGTCAGGACATGTGACACCACCCCTTCACCCCACCACATTTGGTGCTGCCTGCTACACTACACAGCAACATCGATGGGAATGTCATGTACTGCACATCGGGAAGCAACATGGCAGAATGGCAGGCAGCCGAGGTGAGACCAACGGTGGCAGATGGAGATGGGGAATGCAGAGGCAGGGGCGGGAAAGGCAGCCGTGCTGGTGATGACACACATTTCCAGTCCTCCAACTTCAGCAGTGGGCAGGTGGTGGTGATGGTAACTGACATCCGCCACAATTATGCCAGAGTCTATGGGGCCCTGGCACTGACCACAGCCCTGGAGGTGAAATCAAGGGTATGGGTGGACATACAGGCCAGCATCAATGCCACTGGGTTTGAGGTGAGAACGCTCATGGCCATCAAACACAAGTGGCATGACTTCTGTGCAGCTGTGAAGAAAAAACTGGTGGCCAGCAGACAAGAGAGTGGCATGGAATGGGCTCCCAGCCCACAACACTGAACTGACACCCGTAGAGCGAATCATGGTGGAGACCCTCTCTGAGGTTGCTGTCCATGGTGACAATGGAGGGGTGGACTGCCTGGCAAGTAGGCATAGCTGTGCGGTGGGGACATGTGGGGTGGGATGATGGGTAATGGACTGCTGGCATAACACTGTCATCCTCTCCCAAGAGGCATGGCCCCCTATGCCATATAATGCAGCAGGACACAGGATGCAGCCCATGTGACCCACCGAGGCATGCCCAGCCATTAGCTGCACCGTGAAGCTGGGGGACCCATCTGGTAAGTATGGGGGGGCAGCACCCAACTGTCAACATTGTGGCAGATGGGTATGAGTGGTATACTGATGGCAATGGCCTCTGTCTCAACAGGGACAGAGACGGACAAGTAGACCCAGCAGGACCACAACAGCAAGGGGGAGCACACAGTCACCCAGATGGAGGACGTGGACACCACCTCTGGGAATGATGCACCCCTGAACAAAGGGACAATGGATGCCTGAGTGACCGGATGGCAGCAGCCTTATAGGGCTGCGACCACCCATCTGAGCATGAGCACTGGATGCAACACCAAGGATTGGCAGATGCCCAGGGTGTCACCAGTCACACACTGGAATGACCTGCTGGCATAATAGGAGAGGGCACACATGACATTGGTCTCTGCCATCATCACCATCTACAACAGTACATGGTGCTGTGTCAGTGCGGACCATGTCACACAGCCATGCCATGATCAGCTATGGGAAATGGAACCATTCCAGGCAGTGTGTGTCCCACCATCTAATGGCATCAACACTGTGCCTGAACACTCTGGGATGCAGTAGCCTGTCCCTTCACCTGCAGGCCATCACCGCCAGCAGATAGATGTGCATGGACACATCCTGTACCACCAATACATCTTCTCCTGCCACAGTGCAGCACTGATTCCAGTCCCTGATAAGCAGCCCAGCGGGTGCAGGTCACCCTTTAAGGGGGAGTGGCATGGCACACTTTCAGGACAGATATATCACAGGGCTAGCCATGTGCCACATGCCCAGACACACTGACTGACCTATGCAGTGTATGCGAGGCAGAGTTGAAATGGCTTATGTAGTCCTGGACAGGATGTCACTGTTCCCCCAGCATCTCTTCCAAGTGTCAGAGGACAATTTCACAGGTAACTGGGCACTGGGAGTCTGTGGGAGGCCTGTAGCTTTGGCAAGGTAAGTTCAGAGGCCATAGTGTGTGTCACTCTGTGGTATTGCTCTGTGCAGGCTGTGTGACTAAACGCCATTCTTCTTGTTGTCCACACAGGCCACGGGTGGCATGCCAGAGAGGATTGAACTGAGGTTACTGGAGCAGCCTGACAGTGACCTCTGCTATGTTTGGGCACCAGGGCAGTGGAGGTGGAGGTACTGGATGGCGTTCCCAGACTACATCATGCTGATGTTAGATGGGAGCATGCTGTTCTATGAAAACAGGCACTACTGGTGCTGGGAGGTGTACATCCCATCCCTGTTAAGTACTGTAGTCATGGTTGAGCTGGTATATCCCTGCAAGGCCCATGGGCTGTTTGCAGGTTGTGGTGGTCTGCCATTAATCTGTGCCCTTTCCTTGCAGCGTTACAGGGGTCCAGTTCAGCACATGATGGTGCACAACCTGGGTCAGCCACCAACAGACGATGAAGGGAACAGTGGCAGCAGTGAACACCTATGACTGTGATGTGTACTGGACCAGGGGACTATGTGCTCAGTGGGGCAAGCCTATGTTCTGGCTGAATGGGCTTGTTTGGACTTACTGTATGGAGTGGTGGGCATTCATCCTTTGGGGGCAGGTGGCTGTTGTGCCTGTGCTGGGGGGGTGGGGGGCCTGCAGTTCCTGTGCCTTATTCAGTGTAATAATAAATTGTTACTACCTTACACGTGTGTGGTTATTAGCTCCGGGGGGGGGGGGGGGTGGCCATGGTTACCCTCAGTATGGTGGTGCCATGTGCAGTTCATGGCTGGCGCAGCAGGGGTGGTGGTGGGCACATGCATGTCCCATACAGTAGTACATGACCCCTGTACATAGCATTGCAGTGTGGCATCCCCATGTGTCACACCTGTCTGGCATGTCCAGTGGTATTGCCCATTCTGTACGGGGGCACATGAGTTATGGTCTGTGCCCTGCAGTACATGTGGCAACAGTCATGTGCTGCACATTGGCACATGCATAGGGGATGTGCCTCACAGCCATCATGTGGATGGTCCACATCCATACGGCAGGCCCGTCAGTATGGGGACATGCTGTACGGCTTCCCTGGTGCCATGAGGCCACCATGCTGTATGGGGACATGCCGTATGGCTTCCCCTGGTCCCTTGAGGCTTCCATGCTGTATGGAGACATGCCGTACAGCTTCACCTGGTACCATGAGGCTGCCATGCTGTACAGGGACATGCCTTATGGCAGTGCCACACCTATGTTGGGTGCCATATGGCAGGGTTGTGGTGCCCACCCTGCACCACAACTTCCCCAGGGAAGATGCCATGATGCACTGTTGCATGTGAGTGGGGAGCCATGCAGTGCCACCATGCTTGGCGAGTGCATGGATGGTGGTTGTGCCTTCTTCATGACGCCTCTTTCTGTGGCATTGCCACCATCCCTGCCTCTGCATGCACGTGGGGTCCACTGTTTCCATATCGGATGGCATGGCAGAAGTACAGGAAGGGTGGTACACTACTGGTGGACGTGCAGATTCAATAGGGGATCGTGCCCTGCTTGCTACGTATCTTTACAACAGCCCCAACCCTGGCATAGATGTGCACCCCCTGGACCTGCACGCATGCATGACATACACATTTTCATGCATACGTGCAGGTCCACTCTGCGCACCCATTTCTGTGGCCATGCCCCCACTAATCTGCTGCACCAGTGGCTCACAGCTGGCTGCACAGTTGCCCTCTGTGTGCCCATTGTGCATACTGCACTGCGTATGTGTGAATGCCTTGCTGTCATATTCCATGGTGTATGTGCTTCCATGCCGTGCATAGTGTTCCTGTATAGCGCCCTTTGATAGAATCCACATTTAGATAGAATAAATAGAGCCATTTTACATGTAAGCATATTAGAACCATGTAAAACAAATAAATGTCCATGTGTTATACCTGAAACCAGGGCAAAAGCAAAAGAGAAGCACTTTAAATATTGTAGTGGGACATGAGACTGATATCTATGTTCATGTCATTCTGCACCGTATTCAAAAGAAAAATCAGTTTCCCTTCCCATGCTCACCTCTGTTGTGTATTTTCGAAACCAGGACCAATAAGTCAGAGATGGAGTCATCGGACTGTGAGAAATGTTCTCCAATAGGCTTTTCAGTCTTCTTCATTCTAATATCATGTCTGTGTGAGTTCATACAGCCTCATAGAGGTTGTCCAATCTCCCCCACATAATCTGTTTGTGGATATTTCTTGCATTGAATGCAATAAATGCAGTGGGGAATAGTTGACAACCATATCTGTTGTTTTGCCCTCTCAGCAGCCTGCCTGACACACCAGTGTGAGCTTTATGAAACACTAGGATGGTTGCCCCAGTGAATGGTCATGTATTTATCTTGGGTAGTTTTGCTGATAAAGTGATTAGAACTGCTACTCCTCCTACCTTGGTTGAGCAGCTAAGGGTTGACAGCACATGTTACCTGCTTAAGTCTAGCAATATGTCTCTGATTGATGACACAAAATCCTGTACAGCTATAGGAGACCAGGCCTTCATTGTCTGTACACCCAGGCTCCAGAACTCTCTCCCATACCTGTTCATATTGCCCCTCATACTACCTCTTTAGAAGGTCCACGTGGGACTACCTGAAGGTTGATTAGACTGCAACTGCTCTTAGTTGTTGGTACCCCCCTCACTGATTGTTGATTCTTTTATTATCCTAGTTTGTTCAGGATTAGGGTCATGTACATTGCAAAATATGCCTCTACTTTAATATACTGTACCTTTGACTGTAATGTTGCTGCGTTAAACATTCTTTTTTTTTTTTTTTTACTTGCATGGCTCACGGCCTTTGGAGGGGGCCTCGTACCCCCCACACTGACTCCTTCTGCCGGGTCCCAATGTAGCAGGATCTCTGACTTCATTGTGCTTCATTGACTGGGGGTGTTTAGATTTTTCCCCCATTTTCTCCCCATCCCCTGAGGGCACCAGCATAAAGGATGTACATCAAGACAGATGGCATGCAGACACACTACCATCAAGTGCCCAACAGCATCCTCCCTCCCTTGACTCTGTAGAGTCATGTGCACTGCCACCCATTCTTCCACCAGTGGTAGAACTACAGGTGCATTCGCCACCCAGTAACCCACTCCATCTGGAGGATGAGAGCATCCATTGGGATGCTCTATCCTCCACCCCCATCTGACCCCCGATGAACCGGGTCCATTTCTGAACCTGGGTTGCTGGCACAGCATGAGATGTGGCATCCAGCGCCTCAACCCTCAGTGCCACTGGGCTGGCCTAACATTCCTGTTACTTCTGATGTAGTGTAGTAACTTGTTTGTCTCTTCACCCTGTAACCTCCCATGCAATACCTGAAAATTGTCATTTAATTCTCTAGTGTGCTTACCTGGTCATTAAAAACTAAACAAAGGAGGAAGTATAGCGCAGTGGTCTAAGGCTCTGAGCTACAAATCTGGTAACATCCAGCAGACCAGACCTGGGTTTGAATCCCATAACTTCTACTTGATTACTGTATGACCCTGAGCAAGTCACTTAAACTCCTTGTGCTCCCAGGTCACTTCTGTAAAAAAAGCATTCAGCTTAGTGTGCTATACCTAGTTAAAAACAAAGAAAAATGTGAATATCTGCAAGAGCTGGAATAGGAACTCTTAAGGTGTCTGTAAATTAAAAAATCAACATTTGCTTTGGAAGAATGATAATAAGAAAGTCCCAAAAATGTCATGCACCCATACTCCCAAAACAAAAAGGTACTTTTGTATCAGGCATTTTTCAGTTATTCCATTTTTCTGATATTTTTAGACCAAAACTTTCTGTAGCAATCAATTTCTGTTTTTGGAGTGATCTGATTTGCTAATTTCAAAATGGATCTCATTTTAAAACTGTTGTGTCACACGTAGGTCATCTGAACCTCAGGAGCCTTAAAAGGAATGGCTTCATCAGAAACATAATTTTCTTTTCATTTTCGGTTATTGTTATTGATTTTAAACTTAAATACAATGCAGTAAACATCATCAAAAAAAATCACTTAAATACAATACAATAAACACCATCAACAAAAAAATCACACAACAGTAAAAACACATGTGTATAAATAAATCATTAAACACTAATGAGAACATTAACTCTATATTAGGTCTGGGTGGACTGTTCCACAGAAGATGCAGACCCCCGGATCAAACCCACAATCCACGGACCAAGATAAATATAGACTTTGATGCAGAAGTCCAGTTCTGGGTCTGTGGAAGAGCCATTTGTGCCATTTTGTGCATTGTTGCCATGGGGATGCCGTCAGCATGCTCGCTTCATGTACAGGTGCCCAGCAGCATCCCATCAGGCAACAGATGGCACGTGATGCACTCATGGTATATAACTGCGCTGAGTGCACAATGTGGCCCAGATGAGAGGATGGCAGACTGAGGAGCACCTTGCTCACTCACTGCAGCAGACAGCCACCAGAATAAGCTGCCAAAAAGAAAAAAACAAAACACAAATATTAAAAATGTATACATTTTTGGAGGGGAGGGAAGAGAAACTAGGAGACAGAAAAGAGACTTACTGGAGGAAGGGGGGAGAGAAAATGATAGTCAAGGAGGGGTGACAGGTTGAGACTGGAGAAAGGAGGAATCCAGAGTGACTTCAGAGATAGTGGTGGCCTGGGTGGCTGCCAGGGGTAGGAGGCAAAAACAGGTAATGTGGCAGTGTGACTGTGTAAATGAGCATGGGCAGGCTGGCAAAATCTTTGACTTGTGCCATTGCATTAGATCCAGAGGAGGGAGGGAGGGAGGGAGAGACTACCATAGGCCCAAGAGAAATTTTACAGTTACAGAAAATCCCAAATGAAAGTTTTTTTCATTTTCTTGGCTTCAGACAGTGTAGCTGTGTGTACATGACCAAGGGCAGGCTGGCAAAATCTTTGACTTGTGCCATTTCAGATCTAGAGGAGAGAGGAGAGACTACTGGGAGTCCAAGAAAAAATTTACAGTTACAGAAAATCCCAAATAATTTTTTTCCTGGCTTCAGTGTGGCTGTGTGTACAGGGCAAGGGCAGTAGGCTGGCAAAATAAATCTCTCACTTGTGTCATCCAGAGGGGTGGGAGAAAAAGACAGAGAGAGAGAGAGAGAGAGAGAGAGACTGCAGGGAGGCCCACGAGAAATGTAACAGCTCCAGAAATCCCAAATACTTTGTTCCCTCCCTTTTCAGTGTGGCTTTGTGTACAAGGCTAGGGCACCAGCCTGGCAAAATAATTTTTTGTCTTGTGTCATTCAATCTTGAATCACAATCACTTGTTAATGTTCATTCATGATTTCATCCAGAGGTGAGAGAGAAAGACTGCAGAGGGGCCCACAAGAAATGCAATAGTCCTAGAAATCCCAAATAAACATACTTTTTTTTCCTGGCTTCAGTGTAGCTGTGTGTACAAGGCAAGGGCAGCAGGTGGGCAAAATAAGTCTTTGAAAGCACTAATGGAGAAGTATGACCACACAAAAGGTGATTATTTTTAGTTTTTTTCCCAGAAAGGCACTGCACCTCAACCACCTTTTCTGGGTTCCTCCCCCCATGGATTTTTCTTTGTCCTGTTCTTTATGTGGTTTATTCCCACTGCCCTCCTCCAGAACCAAAACAATTCTGCCTGTTCTGTCCTCATCTGCAATTTCCATCCACTACAGTAAACCTTGTGCTGCCTGATCATTCTCTTCATCTTTATTATTACCCTCATTGGGTTCAACTTCAGAAGAACTGGATCAGGTTGAGGGATTTTCAGTAGCATAGTATGCAATTGTTCCATACCATTGGGTGCCTCTGCTTGTGGTACCCACCAAGCATTTCGTGTTTTTAACTACATAACTTTTTTTTTTTACTTGAGCCTGATATTGATCTGAGACATTTACTTTTTATGGATTCAAGCATTCGCTTGGAAGACAAAACCTTAGAAGTGAACAAATCTCTTTTTGGGGTTTTATTTTGTTTTCCCTTTTCAGGCTGATTACTGTCTTTTGCAGTGACACTGCCTACCTGAGAAACAGAATGTGAATCATCAACACTTTGATCCATTTTTTCTTAATATTCTAACCTGTAAAAAAGATCCCTCTAACTAACGTGATGTCCTTCTGATGAATCACACCCACAGGCCAGGGACAAATTTACTGTTGTTACTCATGACTGCACATAGCACACCGACCACAGAGTTGGTAGGAACATACATTAATTGTGAACTGCCAATCAGCAGGGGTGAAAAAAAAAGCGGCATTGGAAACTTCAGCACTGAAAAGGCACCTAGATGGATGTCATAATATTACTGAGAACTTCAGTTGTGAGTCTCAAAAAGAAAGTGACATTGATAGCTCACCACACTCATGGATAACTCCCATAGACAAAAGCAGTGGCAACCCTCACAGCACTAATGAAACATCTCCACCACTACTTCCTTCCATTCAAAGGACTCCTCCTACTGTTATTGAAAGTGTCCATGTGTTCAAAAACCCTCCTCCTTTAAGGAAACAGCTTACCATCTCTGAAACATATGAGCATAAAGCCAAACATGCCTCAACTCACCCTATTGCTGTTACAATAACCATAAAAATATCAGAAATGATAGTTGTTGATTTGCAAACATATAACATGGTTGAACACATAGGATTCAGGTGGCTGCCTGAGTACCTCGAATCTTGATATAGTATACCATTGCAGAAATAATTTCCGGCAACAGGGATTCCTGGTCTTTACGATGACGTATGTATAAATTAAGACGCGTCTTGTGCATTGCTGTTGGTAGAGTGGTGCATCTCAAAACAGATATTTATACAAGCTGTCAGCCTGAACTCTTCATGTCTGTCACGGCATATTGGATATGTTTTGATAATTCACATGGGACTGGGAACAGTGAAGCATCACAGTCTGCTGTTCTAAGAATGTTTTCTTTCCATCTAAGCATACCTCATACAACATCAATGAAGAGCTCCAAAAACCAATACAGCAATAGCTCACTTCCCAGGAACTGTCAGTTGGCTTTATAATTGCAGATAATGGATCCAACATAAGGAACGCCTTGGGGGAGGGTGTTGCTCACATCCACTGCTTTGCACATTGCTTAAATGTAATCATTCATGGTTTTCTTGATGATGACAGGGAGATCGATGTTCTCGTTAGCACTGCTAAAAGGATATGCACTCAAGCAAAGCCCGACACTTGTTTGAAAAAATACAGCAGAAGCACAGTTTAGACACATAGACTGATCCAGGACATTTCTACTCGATGGAATTCAACCTTTCATATATTCCAAAGGCTGCTGGAACACAAGAAAGCTATCAGGCAATACACATCCAAAAATAAAATTGGTGATGCAGAAGTCTATATTACTCTACCACAGCGGGCCATGCTAGAGTTTCTAATTTTCCTGCTCCAGCCATTTGAGGAACTCACCGGGAAGGTTATTTATTTATTTATTTATTTATAGTCTTGGATTACAATACCTTTGAGCACAAACAACTCTTTTACAAAGGCTCCACATCAAAAAAGGAGGGGGGAGATACAAACAAACAGGCAAGACAAAAAATACATTGTTCCAAAATACAGAAAATTAATACAGTCAAATAGAGTAAGTAAACAGCTATAACTGTCAAAGACACATGACTAAAGGGTGAAACAAGGAGAAGCAGAGAGAGGAGGGTAAGCAATGGAAATTGGAAAGTTGTAGGAGGCAGCCAGATGCCCTGTCAAGCTAACGTAGAGTTTAGGGGCTGGGAGAGGGCGGGGAGACAGGGAGGAGGCATTGGGGAGTGGAAGAGGCAGCCAGAGGCCTTGTCAAAGGTGGGGAGGAGAATGATGTAGCAGGGAGGTGAGGCAATATGAGATCCCAATAGGTAGGACAATTGCTTGTAAGCTTGGGAAATTAGGCATAACAGTCTATTAGAGGTGAGATGCTGGTGGAGCATGAGTTTGAACCTCATTAAATGTTGGCCTGATCCCTTGCCGTGTATATTAGTTTGCCACCATCTAACATGAATGTCCTGATCCACCCACAGAAATGCCAGGTGCTTGCAGTACAGGTTAAGTGTTATGTTGCAGCTTTTGTGCGTGGTGCTGTGGAACTCCTGAATGAGTAAGCCAATGGGCACAAGCTTCAGTTTGCTTCCAAACAGCCTTAGTGAGACTACACTGATGTTGATGATGACCACATTGGATATTCCTTATCAGTAGTGTTTCTACTTGCATAGGTCAATTAAGTGTGTCAGTGTTCATCCCCATAAACAGTATACAGTTGGATCACAGATTGTTTTGTATCAATACTTGCGTTGCATAAGAACACAGATTTTGTATACATGTGTTACTTACTATCCATGAGCTATTGGAATCATAAGAAATGCTTTCAGTATGTGTACAGAAACACTGCAGCTCCCAAAGTATAGCAAGCATCCCCCCAGCATGATTCTTCACTGCTGTGTCTGTGTGTAGTGTAGTGTTTTTCTGGGATTACACTGACTCACATGTTCCACCATTCTCATCATGTCCCTAGACCTGAAAGTGCCATATGCAGACTTTTGAGTTCCTTCTACATCATAGTGCCCATGCTCCTGAGCTGTACATGAGGTGAACCATCACCTATGTGTAAACTAGCAGGTTTTCAAGAACAGCACTCCTGTACAATAAGTGTTCATTTTATGGCACTATGCTTTTTGCACTACATTATTAGTGAAATTGCATTTTGTATCCTTTCAGGCATTGAGAAGATGCATCATTGCTGTGTGGCAGCACCAGATGTTTGGGGGAGGCACGTTTACTTCTGCATGTGAGGACATGTCTCATCTTTTGTTACTGCTGGAAGCTTGTTTTTGGATATGAAGCCAGAGTGTCACAGGACAGTGGATGACAGCAGCATCCATCAATTCCCCTCCCTTATGCCATCTGTTTGACACAAGGGACTGCTTGCAGCAGCTTTGTGGACTTTGAAGCCAGGACTCCTTTTATACCAAAATCTGATTCAGAGTCTTGGGCACACTGGGCTTTGCTGAAGGTGAGTATTGGGCACATCTTATATACTCTAACACCCTTTTAAAAACTGATCCCCATGTCTTCCTGGTAAGAATGAATCTGGGGAACTCTGGAGTAATTACTTGCAATCCAAACTTCTGGTTGTAAAGGTATTTTTCCTTTTGTACTGTAATTCTATTGCAAATTTCACTTAACGTTTTCCAAGCCTTAAAGGCCTTGAGACAGGACAATAACATGTGAGATGCAGAAGCTTTGCAATTTTACATCAACAAACACCATCTGATAGAAGACCCACCAATTCCAGTTTTAAGGCACTGAAATAATAATGGAGAATTTTAAACTGGGTGAGATTCCCTTGCACACCTCTACTTGTTTTATAAGCATTACTCCAAAGTTCCTCTGCAAGTATCATTTGATAATGAAATATTAGGATAACATTATCAGTGGGCTTTTACATCATCTGTAAAATTAGATGGAGGACCTGATAGAGTTTTGTGAATTCAAATTAACCCTTTTTAATCATAACCATTTTATAAAACTGGTCGATTTGTTTTCTGTTAAAATATTGTTGTTCACAGAGAGGACTGTTTTTTGTAAGACATTTCTGATTTGCAGGTAGTTACAAAATTGAAACCTAGCTGGGTTATATTTATCTCTGATGGCATCAAATGATAGAATACCAGTATCCACATCAACTACTGTACATCTGACAAGTCATTAGTGATAACTAAGGCTTTAGCATTGTTATAAAGAATAGAAACCCAGTCACAGAACCTATTACCAAACCAACGGGCTTTTAAAAACTCATAAAGAAAAGACTATTCAAGTAAGTTGAAGGCTTTGCTTATATCCAGTGAAAGCTCCAAAATCTTGTTCTTATTGTGGTTAGCAAGCCAAATGGCCACAATGAGCCTTCTGATATTATCTACCCCCATCCACCTGAAATAAATCATATCAATTGTGTACATACAAGAGCGTTCATTATTGGGAATAACCTATTTTTTAAAGTGTTGCTACTGTTTTGTAATCACTGCTTAGCAGAATAGTTGGTTGTGCATCTTCACAAAGAAAAATATCTTGCTCCTTTTTATGAACGAGGGTAATATTACCATCATT
This sequence comes from Neoceratodus forsteri, assembly GCA_016271365.2. Lineage (NCBI taxonomy): Eukaryota > Metazoa > Chordata > Ceratodontiformes > Ceratodontidae > Neoceratodus > Neoceratodus forsteri. The sequence continues at coordinate 1,324,605,548 of CM028132.1, forward strand.
CATAGATGGAGGAAGAAAGTGGTTAGCAGAAACTTCAGTAAAGGTACTAACCTGCTGGTCATTAATTATAGGACTAAGTATTTTATATAGCTCATTAGAAAGACCATCAGGTCTCAGGGTATGACCAGATGGTAACTTGGCAATTACAGATTCCGTCACTTGTTTAGTAATAGATTAGCCCATAATGGAACATGCTTCTTCTGGTGTTTGGGGAAGATCAAGCTTAGACGAATAGTGCAAGACTTCCTGAGAGGAATATTGAGAAGATAAGGGTATAACCTCTTGTAGAAGTCAAAGAAAATATTGTTGATTTCCCCATTTTTAACGTTGCCTGAGCCTGAAGTATCTCTTTAACCTGTAATAAAATTTACTCTCTGCCTCTGTTTAATTCTATTCACCTGCAATTTTGCATTCTTTTCTCCAGATTCCCAACATTTCTGCTTCACTCTAAATAAAGCATATTCTTCTGTCTCATTATGTGCAGAGTTAATTTCATATTTTAACAAGTTTATTTGATGAAGGAGGCTTACATTTAATAACTGACATGTTTATGTTCAGTTTCTAATTTAGTTAAAGCGGTTTCCTTGTCTGCAATATGTTTCTGCCTTTCTTTCTATGTTTGGCGTTACAAACAATAATTAATTCCCTAAAAGCTACCTTACATGCTTGCAATGCACTACTGTTGCTAATTTCTCCGGTTACATTTCGTTTTGGTTAACAAGCTAATGCTGCCAAGTTAGTTTTGAAATTGTGTTGGATTTCCTGGTTAATCCAGGTAATGAAGTTGTCATCTTTTAAAAGGGATACTTTGCATCACCAATATTTCTTAAGTGATTGTCTGGAGTCAGTATCAAATGAAAGTTTGTATAAAGCATGGTCTGATAATGCCAAATTATCAGGATGATCATCAATAATATTATTACATGAGGAAAGGAGGCAAAGATATAATCTCAATGTCTATAAGAGCTATGATGTGGTGAAAATAAGGTCTCTGCCTTTGTGGTTAACCAGCCTCTAAGTGTCTGAAGGGTTGAGAGATTTAATAATTAAGTTTAATGTTGACAGATTATTGTCTGATAAGGAATACAGAGACTGTGAGGATCTATCAAGATAAGAGTCCACAACAGTATTAAAGTCATCACATACCTACTCTTCATAGTTGGTATGAGGCTCAAGTTTGAACAGTGTTTCTGTAAAAAAAAATGGCCTTCATTAAGTTGGGCATATAAATTAAAAATGCATATTTTTTCCCTCCAATACAACATAATAGGTGTTGCCACATACCCTCAACAAGTGATCAATGCTAGTGAACTTGAAACTATTCTTTTTTTTTGTTAAAGTCATAACTTCTCATACTATGGAGTTCTAACAGCTATGGAAAACATTTCCCACTCATTCCTTCTGCCATTTGTCAGCTTCTGTTAGTGTGAGTTAAATTTAATGGAGAATGACAAAAAACAATCTTTTTTAAGTTGAGACCAATATCACTTTCTCTTTATAGAGGATCCAAGCTCATTAAGCATTCCATGTTATAATATTTGGGTGGTTGGGGGCATATGAAGCATTTTTTTTTTCAGATAAAAAGTTGATATCTATTTCATTATTTATTTATTGAGATCTTGGGATTACACAATTGAGCAAGTGCTCATTTATAGGTTCTACATTGGTTACAAGGACAAGAAGTACATACAAACAACAGTACATGTTTTAAACAGAGTTACAGCAAGAAACAGTAATATAGCAATACAAAAGAAACATACTTGGCTGCACGCTCAAACAGAAAAAAAGAATCCAGCAATAGGATACTTTTAAAAACCATCTGGTTTATTACAATAAGGTATATGAGTAGCACTCCCTTACAAGAGAATGTCAACATTTCACGTCACTCAGATGCTTTATCAAGACATCGTAACCAGGCTGCCACAACAGATATATACAGGAAATACCTTATTCACCTGAAAACTATGTCTACCATAAATTCTATAATATACAGGAATAGATACTATTACTCCTTCTGAGTGTAAAGTGCAATTGCCTGGTGCAAAAAGTGCAAATATCTATCTACATATAATATAAAAAAAAAATTGAATATTCACATAAGACAGTACATCATAAATAAAATGTATTAGTGCAATTTGTAATATTGTGCATCCTCAATATTGTGTGTCACTTACTTGCATCTCCCATATGTGTGCAATAATTAAATTAATGAAAATGTTTTTTTTTAATATAAAAAACCTGTCTAAATACTAAAGGTATAGAACAGATGCACATTTTTAACTACAGACACACATATTTTGATGAACAATATTTGCAATATTATATTAAGGCACAAAAATAATACCTCCCAAATTGTTCATATTACAGAAAAGTAATATACTCCTAATGGTAAAAACTGTGGGAAGAAACAATTGCACCTAGAAAATAAGGCATTCAGTACAACCGTATATACTTGTTCACACTTAGATTGTTGTAATGAAAAATATGAGTTTAAAGTAATGTTACTTAAAGGGGTACCATCAGGAAATATTAATTCAACACAAATATATTATTTTACTATCATTCTTATACATATAGAACCAAAAAATCCTTTCAATGCATCCCAGGAACTCACTAAGCCAACAAAAGGAGAATTTAAATTGGACAACAATAATAATGAATTGTGGAGCTCTAAATGCTATACCTTGATATACAAACTCATACACAGATTTTATGCTGGCATTCTGTTTAACACATTTAAATGTTTTACTAGAAGCAGAGACAACTGAAAATGTTCATTCGATAATTTATGTGTATATATATATATATATATACTGTATATATATATATATATATATATATATATATATATATATATATACACACACTGTATATCTATATATATATATATATATATATATATATATATATAGATATAGATATAGATATTTGCACTTTTTACACCAGGCATTTGCACTTGACACTCAGAAGGAGTAATACTATCTATTCTTATATATTATAGGATTTATGGTAGACATAGTTTTCAGGTGAATATGGTATTTCCTGTATATATTTATTGTGGCAGCTAGGTTATGACATCTTGATAAAGCATCTGAGTTATGTGAAACATTGACCTTCTCTTGAAGTCGGTGCTACTCGTTTACTTATCTTAGTAAACCAGATGGTTTTTAAAAGTATCCTAGCACTGGAATTTGTTTGCTGTTTGAGCATGCAGCTGAGTATGTTTCTTTTGTAGTGCTGATTTTCTCTCTGGCTCTACCGTGGGTTCACTGAGCCACTGAGTTTGTTCTGTTTGTATCCAAGTAATACAGCAATACATTTTTTGACCAAGTTAGTATAAGGAAGCATCAATTTTAACATAGGCTACAAGGAATTTGCCTGAGTCATAGATAAGGCACCCTACAAAAATGCAGCAGAGATAGTGAGAGAAGAGAGATATGAGTGCCAGAGGGTGTGGAGGGAGTGATGAATATACAGATTAGGTGGAGTAGGGGCAGCACTGTATGATAGGAAGAGAGGTGCCCTGAAGTGCTGGGGGATTGGCCACATCAGTTGAGAAGTTTGATGTGAGGAGAAGTGCTAGGGGCCACTTGGAGAGGGATTTATTAGCAGGGGCAGCCACAACTGCTGGTAGTAATAAGGTGCTTTCACAATTTGCTTTTGAAAGTACTGATTGTTGCAGCACCAGAAATGTCAGGTGGTAGAGCATTGGTCCAGTGAGGAGCACAGTAGCAGAAGGAACATTGCACCAGTGCAGCATCTGGGAATATTGTAGATCAGAGATGTGACATTTCTAGTGTGATGGGAGCTTGAGTGCAGGGTTATGAGGTTCTGGACCTGAGCCGGTAGTAGATTAAGGGAGCATTTTCTGGTCAGTAGGCAAGATTGGTATCTTATCCTTTCTTTATGTTGGAGTCAGCCCACTTGTGATTAGAGGTCACAGGTGTACATGAGTCTTACAGCACCTGTGAGAAGGCGTCACATGCTATTAAGCACTATGGAGATATGTTGTAGGACAGTGTCTGTTGCCGTTCTGTAGATAGCCAAACCATACTCAACTAGGGAGACTACTGAGCTGTTGAAAGCCAGGTTCAGTGCTCATAGGTTAGACGGTGTTGTGGTGGTATAGAATCCCAATTCTTGTATTGATGACATTTGCAATGCAATCTATATGTTGGACATATAACAATGTGGAGTCTATTGTGATGCTCAGGTACTGTACCTGAAATGTTGGACTTGCTCCATGGTGTCACCATTTTCATTTCTGATCACAAGGGGTAAAACATTGAACTTGGTCTGGGTGCTGGAATACATCATTGTTTTTTTTTTTGCAGTTCATGACAAGCCTTTGCTTCTTAAACCATCCTTTTGAGGATGGGACTCTCCTTTGGAGTTCAACTGCTAATTGTTCTGGACGGGGGTTGCTGGTGAAGATAACTGCATCATCCACATGAAGGAGATTCTGGGACAGGCATGAGGCTGGCAGTTGGTTTAGGAAAAGACTACATATTAGTGGCCCCCGACTTGACCCCTGTGGGACCCCTGAGCAGACAGGTCTACTATTAGAGATGGTGTCTCCTAACCTGACTTTTTGTGAGCAGTTGTGACAGTTGCTGTTGAACCAATAAATGGATTCAAGAGGCAACCCAATAGATGACAACTGTTTCAGAAGGAACTTGTGATGTACAGCATCAAATTCTTTTGATAGGTCTATAAATGTGGCCCTATCAGAAGGTCTTGGTCTAGCGAGTGGTGGATGTGACCTGTAAATTCAAGTAAGGCTGTGATGGTACTGTGACCTCGGTGAAAGCCAGGTTGTTCAGGACAGAGGAGTTAGTACTGGTTGAGATATTCAACAAGCTGGTTTGCTACAATCTGTTCTAAAGCTTTAGAGAGGAGGGGGGAGCACAGAGATAGGTCTGTAAGTATTGTGTAGCGTCTGGTCACCACCTCTGTGTACTGGGGTCACTGATGCAGATTTCCATCACTGTGGGAACTTGTAGTGGCAAAGGGAGAGGTTGATGATTTTTGGTAAGAGGGCTGAAGAGTTCATCCAATCAATCAAGCAATTTTATTGTATGGTTACAAAAACTTCAAAATATCATACACAATTAAATACAAAATAATAATTAAAAGGAGACATCACCTATAGTAAAACAACACACCTTGATACAAAGCCATCATAATTAAAAGTTATACATAAAGTGCACAGTTCAGACAAGAGAACAGCACCAGTTCATACAATTTTAATTTTGCTTTTGATTTTTTTAATAGCAAGAAAAGAGTTTGCCAATCTATCCACTGCCCAAATATCTTCTGTATGAAGCAAAATGTCTGTAAGTTCTGTTTTGTTGATCTCATATAAATTATTTAAGAAAGGGCTCAGCCAAGATGTTTGTTGCCTATCATACCACTTGCAATACCACAGTACGTGCAATAAATCTTCCTTATCACCACTCCCACAGTCACATTCCTCTGACATAATAACTTTTTTTTTTATATCTGTAATCCAGAACCATACTAGGGAACTGCTCGAACTTGTATGATATGAAGTTTGTTCACAATTTAGGATTAGTTAAAATGTCCAGGAATTTTTTATATCCATGTTTGTAATTATCAGCAGCAAACCATTTGGAGTAACATGACTCCATTATTTCATTCAGGTTACTTGCATTCCAATAATTATTAATTTTTTTACGTATATATTTTTTATATTTTGCACTTATCAAAATACCATAATGTACTGATTTTTTTAAATGGATTAATTAATGTTTTTCTGAGGATAAGGAATATAGAATTCAACCAGTAACCAGCTTTATATCCTAATCCTTGCCAAAACTTTTTCTCTAACAAACATTTCTTTGCTATCACATCATCATTATATCTTTTGACCCTAATTCAGTAATTAATTTCCTTGCCTCTAGGGCTGTGTTGATTTTAGTTAACTCCAGTTCTGACCTGGTATAAGATGTTGGGCAAGAATAACCCAGCCTCAATATGTATCTAAATGTTTTATATAAGGGACTCAACAATTTATTAGTATTGATACATTCCCATGTTTCACAACCATATAAGAGTTGGGATTCAAATTTAGCCTTTGTCACCTGTATTAAGGGCTGAATGGTCACATCCCCAAATTTGTAATTAAACCTATTTAACCTGGCTATTTTTTTTTATCTTTTCCTTAATCATATCTATAGGGCGGTTCCATTTACAATTTTGATGAATCATTACTCCAAGATATACATAACTAGGTTTTAACCTCAATGTTATCTAATCCTATATACTAGGTTCCTTTGCCTTTCTTATTGCCTAATATCATAACTTTTGTTTTGTTCATGTAAATTTTTAATTTTAAGTTTTTAGATGACTCATTTAAGTAATTTAATTTTTTTTTTGTAACCCAATCTTTGTCAATGACAATAATAATAATGTCATTGGTTTAAGCCAATACAGGACAGGAGAAATCCTTTATTCTTGGTGAATCACCATCAACATTAACACTATGTATCTAAATGTTTTTTATAAGGGACTCAACAATTTATTAGTATTGATACGTTCCCATGTTTCACAACCATATAAGAGTTGGGATTCAAATTTAGCCTTTGTCACCTGTATTAAGGGCTGAATGGTCACACCCCCAAATTTGTAATTAAACCTATTTAACCTGGCTATTTTTTTTTTATCTTTTCCTTAGTCATATCTATAGGGCGGTTCCATTTACAATTTTGATGAATCATTACTCCAAGATATACATAACTAGGTATAACCTCAACGTTATCTAATCTTATATACTAGGTTCCTTTGCCTTTCTTATTGCCTAATATCATAACTTTTGTTTTGTTCATGTAAATTTTTAATTTTAAGTTTTTAGATTCCTCATTTATTTATTTTTTTTTGTAACCCAATCTTTGTCAATGACATAATAATAATAATGTCATTGGTTTAAGCCAATACAGGACAGGAGAAATCCTTTATTCTTGGTGAATCACCATCAACATTAACACTATATTTCAACATGCCATCCAGGTACAATGTGAACAGCAGGGGACCGAGCAAGCACCCCTGCCTTACCCAATGATTACACTCAAAAACACTGGAGAGCAGTCCCCTAACATCAAGCCTGATTTTGGCCAATGAATTAGCATATAGCTATGCAATTATAGCAACTAAATTAGGGTCTATATCTCTGGTTAATAAAATCTGGCAAAGAAGTCCTCTTGACACACTGTCAAAGGCAATACTATAGTCTATAAAATCAATATATAATTTCTTTCCCCTTAATTTCACATATTTTTCCATAAGGTGATGTTTCACAAAGATATTATCCAAGGTAGATAAGCCATGCCTGAATCCGGCTTGATATGGTGTGATGTCCCCCATTTTGTCAACTTCTATTTGAAGCTGTCTCAATTTTATTTTAGAGAATACCTTTAGATTAGTGTCTAAGAGACTTATAGGTCTGTACATTGTAAGATCATTCATTTGTCCTTTTTTATGCAATAGGATGATGTTGGCTCCCTTCCAGGAATTCGGGTAACTATTTGCAGAAATACATTTGTTATAAAACACTGTTAAAAACCGACACCATGATGGAGTTTCTATTAAATACACTTTGTCTGGCACTCCATCTGGGCTAGCTGCTTTCTGTGTTTTTAAGGTATAGATAGCCAGGTAGATTTCATCCAGCATCAGAGGTTGAAATTAACTATTAGGTAGACCATCCATATTAAAAACCTCCTCCAATTCTGGATCAAAATAAGTCCCCTTGAAATGTGCTAGCCACCTATCTTCAGAGATGAATGTACTGATGTTTACCTTAAGTTGATCATGTCCCTTTGACATAAGGGACCAAAATGCCTTACTATCTTTATTTTGCACGGTCTTTAACATTTTTACCCAATTAGATTCATAGTAACCCTTTTTCTTAACTATAATTAAATTCTTATATAATCTTTTTTTCTCATTTAACATTTTAAGGTTATGATGGTTTTTACATCTGTTGTACACCCTGCAAAGTCTTCTGACCTCTGATTTTGCCTTTCTACTGTCACAATCGAACCAGTACACTTTAGACAGGTAACTATTATTAGTAATTGGAGATTCTAAAGCTACTTTGATCTCAGAAAAAAAACATATTCAGCTCCAACTGGATATAGTCCAATTCTCTGCAACTAAAAATTTCAAATGGTTGGGCAACTACAGAATTTCATATTATTGGAGTAATGTCATTAAGAGAATCCTGTCTCCAAATAATCCTATGTGAAGCTCTAATTTCAGAAAATTGGACCAGATCCTCAACCTGTCTCACAACGGATCCCAATTGAGCTTCTATTATAACTGGGTAGTGGTCACGTTCAGCTCTAATTTGAACATAGCACCTGTCTCAGCATTCTAGCTGGCCTGTCCAAAAAGCAAAATCTATCACAGAAGCATGCCATGAGGACACATAAATAAATTTGACCTCTTTATCCACTTCCAGTCTTCCATTTAAGGGATATTCTCTTTTAATATTTCTATTACAAATTTTCCATTTTTATTTACTATTTTATCTTTGGACTGCCTGGGCATCAATTTATCTACCTTGTTACAAGAGAAAAAGGAGTGATTCAAAAAACCATCAAAGGATCCATTTCATGCATTCAGCTCTCCCACTAGAAGTAATTCAGCATCTGGAAATAACTGCTAAGCCTATTTTAAGCTGTCAGACAATTCCAGCCATGTATATTCTGAGAAGTAACAAGAATTCTCAGGTGGTACATAGCAGTTAACTACAATTGTTTCTTTCCTTTCATGCTTAAGTAAGGCAATTACATAATTCTTTGCACATTTCTAAACCATTGTTTTACAAAAAGCACCAGTTTTGACCATTGTAATGATCCCTCCAGAAATCTACCCATCCCAGTACATTTACAATCTGGAACCTGGAAAGCTTCATGTCCATTTAAATTAATAACTACATCCTTGGATTGCCAGGTTTCCTGGAGGCAGATTACCTCATGCCCCATTAAAAAGTGGAAACAATCTTCATCTACCCAGAGGGTCTGTCAACCTGCTATATTCCAAGTGATATACCGAGTTCCATGCAGAACATTATTTACTTCTGATAAGGAACTGCCCGAGATTGAAGGAAGTCAAAAAATCATTATACCCTGATATCAACATAAATCTGTTTGCCAATGGAAGTTCTGAATTACCATTATTGGATCTGGCAGATTAGCAGATCATCGCTGCAGTTTCTATCATCTAATACAGTATAATCCAAAATATATAATCCCAGGTGATCCAGTTTCCCAGGTTGTGATAACATTAAATCAGCTACACTCTCATTTGAAACCAGTATATCTATTTGGCTACCTTCATGACTACATCTGGCTTATATGCACCCCATGTTTTCAATAGGAACTGTCAAAAAATTAGTCAATAGATCACAAAGCACATTTTCTTGACCTGGAAGGACACTACTTCTTAATTCAGCTGTGAGCTGTGTGAGAAATTCTATATTGCATTTGATATCTGCAACAACATGCACTTTTGCTTAATTCTTCGGGAGGTGAAACTAACCACCCTTGGTAACTGCTTTTTATTCACATATTTATTTAGTGTTTAACCAAGAAGGGGCTTGCAAACTCTGTTTATCTTGTTAGTAACTTCAGAAGGATTTAAATACTGCATTTGGGTAGATCCTTGAAGGTAGCTAGATTGTCTACTAGGATTTTCTGACAGTTAAACTATTTTTAAATAAATTACAGGTGGCTGAGGAGTTGAAAAAGGAGCTTGCAACTCTGCTTATCTTGGAAGTAACTTCACAAGTGTTTGAATACTGCATTTTGGTTGTCCCTTGGGGGTAGTTGGATTGACTACTAGGATTTTGGGACAGAAACTATATTTAAATAATTTACTGGTGCGTAGGAGTTTGTGATAGTTAAACTATTTTTAAATAACTTACTGTGGTTAAGGAGCTGTCATAGCAAAACCTGCAGTGTGAAACAGGAAAAGACAGTCTTTCAAGCAACAGAGGGAGGTGGATCTAGGTTTACGTGTGTTTGTTGCAATTCTTAAGATTTTCAGTACAGGAAGAGTTTAAAGCACAGCTGACTTATTTTGGGGCTGACAACTTTCAGAGCACAAACCACCAGGCCTGTTTTGGGGCTGGGGAGGTTTACCTGTGTCTGACTTGGATGTGTGGATTTTCTCTGTTTGATTAGCAGGGTATTTTCTCTGTCAAATTGTTGTGTAGGGCATCTTGCTGACAGGAAGGCACTCATCACAGCAGTGGGTCAGAGCTTTTAGCTGATTGTTTTGTGAGGGCACAGTTTAGGCCCAACCCTTCCCACCCTCACCCCACCCACCCTGGAAATAGTTCCTTTGTACCTGGGGTTCTGACATCATTTCCTCAAGAGTTCAAGGTGCATATCACTGTCATATCCTCTCTAGCACACTGCACTGACAATATAAGCATACACATTGTATAATATATATATATATATATATATATATATATATATATATGTATATATATATATATTTCTATATAACAAACCAATCACACACACACACACAATGTGGGGAGTAGTGCAATGTAATGGCTGTGGGCAGCAGTCTTCCGGGAGTCTTTCTGGAGGCTGAGATGCAGCCCTATTTGCAGACAACTCTCTGCCCTGAGGAAGGAAGTTGCCCATCTTCAGGCCACATTGGACAGTAGTAAGGGAACCTTCACCCAGGCCACACTGGATGGTAGGAAGGGAACCTCACCCATCCAGGGAGCACCAGAGCCACCACCACTACCTCAGAGGTTGTGAAGAAAGCACAGCAGTTGGACCACAGTGGGCTCAGGGAGGGTGAGGATGGTGGAACAGACACACACCCTGTCAGTTGTTCCACACCACAATCCATACACCATTCTGGGGGAGCATAGCTCCCCTAAGGATGCACCCACAAAGGAGACTAAGGAGGCTGAGGACAAGTGTCACAAGGGAGGTCCACAGGAAGGAGGAAGAGGACACCACAAGGAAAGGAAGCAGCTCCTGGTGGGGGACTCAATTATTAGGGGGATAGAACAGGGGGGAGCAGGGAAAACTGAAGTAAGGTGCCTGCCTGGTGCCATGGCTTGGAGAGACAGGAAGCGCATCCTCAGGATCAAGAGAACAGCTGCACGGGAGTTCGAGCTGGACGCCATTGTCCACCTAGGGACAAATGACTTGGCTCATCATGAGATTAGAGCAGTGCAGAAGGACTTTGTAGAATTGGGGAGGGGCCTAAGACAAGTAGCACACACAATATCCTTCTCTGAGGTGCTGCCTGTAAATGGCATGAGTGAGGCATGGGTACTTTGCACCATGCAGTTTAATGAATGGTTGAAAAAATGGTGTGGAGCACAGGGGTTTGGCTTCATTGGGGACTGGGGTTCCACCTGGAGGGACACCAGCCTATACTGGCAGGATAGTCTGCATCTGTCCAAGAATGGAACAAGTCTTTTGAGCAATCAGTTTAAATGCTTCATTGGCAATCTTTTAAACTAGTCAAGGGGGGAGGCACTGATAAGCAGCAGGAAAATCCCAGCCTCTCCCTACAAAACAGGGTAGTAAATGAGAAAAAGACTGAGGTAGAAAGGTCAGTGGGGGATGCTGCAAAAGAAGGTAAAGCCATCAAAAAATGGAGAGCAATGAGTACCAATGCCCGTAGTCTGAGTAACAAGCTTCCTGAATTAGTGGCCTTGATGGAGGAGGAACATCTGGATATTGTGGCAGTCACAGAAACATGGTACACACAAAATCATGACTGGGACGTAAACATACCAGGATACACTATCTACAGGAGGGACAGGGAGGGTAAAAGAGGAGGAGGAGTAGCTCTTTACAAAAGGGAAGGAATCAAAGCAACAGAACAAAAGGGAAAACAGGGAGGAGAAGAAGCACTGTGGGTAAATTTGGAGACCAGCAATGGCACCACAATCCGCACAGGGGTTGTATACAGACCCCCTTCTCAGGGGGAGGAAATGGACAAGGAAATGATAGAAAGAATACTTAGAAAGGCAGAAAAAGGGGAGATATTGCTGATGGATGATCTGAATATGCCAGATGTTAACTGGAGTGCAGTTGCAGCTGCCACTTCAAAGAGTGAAGTTATTCTAGATGCCCTACAGGGGGCATGCCTTAGACAACTAGTATTGGAGCCCATTCAACAGGGAGCAATCTTAGACCTGGTTCTCTCAAATGGAGATGAAGAGAGGATCACAGATGTAGAAGTGGGTAGCCATCTCGGAACTAGTGACCATCGAACAGTATAGTTCACAATAAGCACAGCAATAGAGTCAAGCCATACAAAGGCAAAAGTACTGGACTTTAGGAAGGCTGACTTTGCCAAAATGGGTGAGTGCCTAAGGAATGCACTAGCAAATGGGCAGGAAGGAGGGGTGGAAGACCAATGGGGAATAATAAAAACTGTCCATCACAGAGGTAACAAGCCTTTGTGTGAAGCAAATAAACAAAATGAAACGATGTAAGAAACCACTATAGTTCTCAAAGGAAGTGGCAGTGAAGGTTCAAGAGAAAAAGAAAGCATTCAGGAAGTACAAGGAATCACAGAAGGAGCAGGACAGAGAACTGTATCAGTTAATGTAAAAGGAAGCTGGGAAGGCAGTCAGAACAGCAAAGGCCCAAATCGAGGAAAAGATAGCCAACTCAGTTAAGAAGGGGGATAAAACCTTTTATAGGTACATCAGGGAGTGAAGAAAGCCCAAGGGAGGGTTAGTGAGGCTTAAGAAAGGGGAGGAAGGGTGGGCAGAGGGTGACTGTGAAAAGGCAGCGATACTAAACAAATATTTTTGCTCAGTATTTACAAAGGAAGTGGGGAGGTACTTAAAACAAACAGTAGAAACACCTGGATACAGAAGTTGATACCAGCCCATTTACAGAAGAAAGCGCTCTGAAAGAACTCTTAAAACTGAAGGTGGACAAAGCAATGGGGCCTGATGGGATTCATACCAGAATTCTAAAAGAACTAAGGGTAGAACTAGTGACACCACTGACTACCCTCTTTAACAAATCATGGGAGGATGGGGTGGTACCCGAGGACTGAGGGAGGGCAGATGTGATTCCCTTCACAAAAGTGGGAGCAGCAGAAGCAGGAAACTACAGACCTGTTAGTTTAACCTCAATGGTAGGGAAAAAGATGGAATCACTTCTGAAGGAAAGAATTGATGAGTATCTAGAGGCCAGAGGGGCACAGGACCCAAGGCAGCATGGGTTCACATTGGGAAGGTCATGCCAGACAAATCTGATAGATTTCTTTGACTGGGTGACCAAAGAAGTAGATCAGGGAGGGGCTGTGGACATGGCCTACCTAGATTTTAGCAAGGCATTTGACACAGTCCCACAAAAAAGATTAATATACAAGTTAGCCAGCCTGGGAGTGGGTCCCAAGATGACAGCCTGGGTTAAGAATCGGCTGGAGAATAGGACACAGAGACTACTAGTAAATGGAGTCCACTCTGAAGAAAGGGGGGTTACTAGTGGGGTACCGCAGGGTTCAGTATTAGGACCAGTCCGCTTCAATGTCTTTATAAGTGACATACCTCTCAACTGTCACACATTATGAGGTACATCACTCATTTTACCTCTCAGAAACCCTTTGTCTATCACAAGGAAGGTGATATTCCACATTCCCCACTGAGACTTTAAAGCAGAAATTCATAATAATCTGTTATGCTCAGTTATACAAAAACATTATGAACATTAGTGCACTGATAGCTATAGTGTTCTGAGCTTCCAGTGCCATATTAGATGATGTGTCACACATTTTGCTCATTTGTCACACATCGTATCACACATTTTGGTGGCGAAAGGTTGAGAGGTATGATAAGCGACATTGCAGAGGGACTGGAAGGAAAAGTATGTCTCTTTGCAGATGACACAAAGATTTGCAACAGAGTTGATGCACAGGGTGGGGTGGAAAGGATGAGAAGGGACTTGGCAAGGTTAGAGGAATGGTCAAATGTATGGCAGCTTAGATTCAATGCTAAGAAGTGCAAGGTAATGCACCTGGGAAACAAAACCCAGGGAAGAGTACACAATGGGCGGTGAGATACTAACAACAACAAAATGGAAAGGGACCTGAGGGTAGTCAATCAGATGACCCAAAGGTGGGCAAGCAATGTGAGAGGGCAGCAGGAGGGCTGGGGATACTGGGATGCAAAGGAGAGGCATCACCAGTAGAAAACAGGAAGTTATTATCCTCTGTACATTCAGTTGGTGAGATCCCATCTGGAGTACTGCATGCAGTTCTGGAGACCCACTTCCGAAAGACATAGACAGGATGGAAGCTGTCCAGAGGAGGACAACTAAATGGTGCAGGGTCTGCACCGGAAGACATATGAGAGAGACTTAAGGAGCTAAATATATAGCCTCAAGGAAAGGGGGGACACATGATAGAAACTTTCAAGTACCTCAAGGGAATCAACAAAGTCCAAGAGGGTAGCATCTTTCAAAAAAAGAGGTGTGCAAGAACATGGAGGCACAATTTGAAGATAGAAGGGGGTGGCTCAGAGGTAATTTAAGGAAGTATTTTTTCACAGAGAGGGTTGTGGATGCATGGAACGGCCTTCTGGAGGAGGTTGTGGAGTCAAAAACAGTGGTGGAATTCAAGCATGCATGGGACAGTCATAAGGCAATTCTAGGGGTTGGGGGTAGGAAGAAGTAGGCTGCTGGTTAACTAGGATCTGCAGCTTATCCATTAGGTAGGGAAATGGGCAGACTGGGTGTACCAAGCTGTCCTTATCTGCCGTCAAAATATATGTTTCTATGTATCAATTGCTTGCATCTGTTTCAAGTCTGTCTCTTACAACATTGGACCCATCCCAAATATGGTTAAAATTTTACATTAGTTACCACTAGCATTACTTGTTAGTGGTTTATTAAATGATTCTCTATTAGGATAAAACAATAACATGTCACTATTGGGCGTTAACTCTCTATTGACCCACATATAATTGGCAGTTCTGGGACAGTCAAAGTATATATCAATAATAGTTGCTTCACAAATTGACACTTTCCTGATTTCTACAACATCTGCTTCTGTGATTTCAACATCAAATTCCCTATTCAGATATTCTAGAATATATAGCTTCAGCATTGCAGCATTAAAATTGCCCCATTTATGGGGACCATACAGTCTAATTATAGGACTGGTGTCTGAATCTAATTTAGATGGAATACGGCTATTATTAAGAGCCTTGTGGACATTTTCTCTTCCATTTTTTATAATCTGCTCTCTTACACTTTCTCTGGCTTCAGAGGTACCCTCGGGATAGCCATCACCTCCTCTCAAATCATTATTTAATTCTGTTATTTCTCGTTCTAGTTTTGCCAACTGAGTTACCACATCAGAGGACTTTACCTTATTGGTCTTATCCTCAGGTGGTTCATTAAATTGTTCACTTGTAAATATTCAATTGTGGCTATCACCAGGGCCATCCTGCACTACCAGAGGCTACTTATTTCCTAACACATCTCTCTCATAAATTTCAGTTTTTATAAATTGTGAGTTACCCTTATTTCTATTTTGATTCCTTTTATTTTTACTTTTTTTGCTTTTCTTCCATTTGTAGGAGAACTTGGGAATTCAATTATGCTGAAATCAGGTCTTAACTGACAGTTCTGTGAACTATCAGGGCTTTCCTCTTTGATTAATTATTTGTTTGAGATTTCCTGCATGTCTGAGCTTTCCTGCATAGGTTCCAATTTTTCTAAAATCTGGTTAATTTTAGCTTCATTGGTAGCAATCTGTAATCTCATATTCTCCAGTAGATCCCTGTTAATTACCAATAATTCCATTAATATCAAAAAAAGTTTATTAGGGTTCTTAAATAGTGTAATTAATTCCCCCACTTAGATGAGAGGGTATACAATTCTCAATCCCTTGAACACTGACATTTCCACTACTTAATCTATTTTTGGGGCTAACACCACAATTACAACAGCTCCTGGGGTAATTAATTGTTTTTCCATACTCCTGAGACCATCTATTGTATGCTGCAATTCTACTAGTACTTCCCTAAGTTCACTATTTCTATAAATCAGGGCTGTTGTCCCCGTACTAGATTTCCTGCTCACAGAGTTATGATTAGTGTTGTACCAAGAACTGTACCATAAGCTAGGAGATCTTTCTAAACTATCAGATTTATTTATCAAGCCTCATCTCTGCTAACATGATCCCTGATATAACGAGACTCCTGTGCTATCCCTAAGGCATCACAACTAGCACTGTAGCTAACAGTATCCAAAATCTCAGCCCCAAGACCCCATGTGGAGTTCAAAACTATTGAAACATTTGACACATCTGACACATTTATCACTTTCTGTACTTCCATAATTCTGTGGAGGGGAAATATTCCCACTCTGGGTAGAAGTATTATTTTTCTTCACTAAACGGTCAGTTATTTTACTTTGTCTTCCAGCCAGTTTGATGCCCTTAGTTGGTAATACATGTAATGGCGAAAGCCTACTACTATTTAGTTTCTGAAGTCTAGTGTTCACCACCTTGTTTCAGTCATAACTTTCAACCTCCTGCCTTATAAA
Organism: Neoceratodus forsteri; assembly: GCA_016271365.2. Taxonomy (NCBI): domain Eukaryota; kingdom Metazoa; phylum Chordata; order Ceratodontiformes; family Ceratodontidae; genus Neoceratodus; species Neoceratodus forsteri. The sequence continues at coordinate 1,324,622,125 of CM028132.1, forward strand.
TCAGGGACAAGGCTTAAAATAATCAGGGACAAAGTACCAAAATCAGGGACACATCTTCAAAATTAGAGATAGTCACCCAGAAAGCTGGCAGAATATGGGGCTTAGTGCAAAATGCATTTTCTAAAGAAGAACACGTCTGTAACTTTAATGATTGGCATTATTTTGTGCTCACAGTCCCCACTGTTTAGCCACAAAAACACAAATTTTAGGAGGGACAAAGTAAAATTTTGAGGCAAAATCAGGGACGTCCCTGAAAATCAGGGACACTTGAGAGGTATGGTTTCAGTGTCTTAAGTGATGAAGAGATTGAATTTATACTAATCTGCCAATTTGCAACTTGCAACTTAGAAACTTAAGTGCAATCAATGACAATTAAAAAAACATCTAACAAGCACTGGCTAAAGTGAAATGTACTAGAATATGCAAGAATGCGTGTTAAGGAGGGGGTGCCTCAGGGCTCAAATCTTGGCCCCCCTTCTGTTGTCTCTCTTCACAAATGACTGCAGGGATAGCTCAGTTGTTCAATATGCTGATGATACAGTCATCTACCGGTCCCTGTCTACCCTCCAGAACCTGGGCCCTCTCCTCCAAGGGGATCTAAATACACTTGAGGCCTGGCTTACATCTAACAGAATGGTCCTCAATGCAGCAAAAACAAAAGTCTTGCTGTTTGGCCCAAGATACCTCAGTCAGGACAGGACTAATTCCTCACAACTAACTTCCCTTGCTGGAAAGAGTATAGACACTGTAGACAACATAAAATACCTTGGGCTAACTATTGACCAAGGTCTTACCTTTAAGTCCTACATAGACCAGGTAACTAGGTCTATCCATGGCAAACTTGGTACCTTGTACCAGCTAAAAATAACAACTTATCCTGGAGGCAAGCCGAGCAATTGCCTCCAGTGTCCTCTTTCCTACATTAACGTATGCTGCCCCTGTAATTCAGGGTATGTCAAAGCATGAGGTCAACAGGCTTCAGGTCCTGTACAACAAGATGGTAAGGTTTGTGACACTGAGCCTCCCAAGAAGCCACCCCTGCATCTTGCTGGCCCAGCTTCAATGGCCTTCCTTTGAGGCTTGTCTTCAATACCCCCTGCTCTGCCTTGCTTACAAACTGCAGCACCCAGCTGCCCCACCTAGCCTTACAAGATTAATCATTCCTAAGTCTAACCATCCTATACTCAGGACCACCGGTCGGTCCCTACTAGCAATCCCCAGAGTCAAGACTAACATGGGAGTCAAATCCTTCACTCACACTCCCCCCTAAGCTGTAGAACACTCTCCCACCTTTCGTACAGGAAGCCCCATCACTTTTAAACTTTTGCACAAGGCTCAAGTCCCACCTGCTTGGGGCAAGCTCGTGCCATTGTCAGGGTAGTGGATAGTCACCCCACATCCTACACCAATCCCTCTCCTTTTCTCACCCAAATGACTCCAAAAGCATGCCTCAACTCCCTCAATTGTTGCACTTATGTTCAATATATTGAAATATTGCCTTTATTGTAACCTTGAATTTCATATCTACTTTCTCTGCGCCCTATACTACCTGACTGTATTGTACTGTTTCTATCTCCTGGGTTGCTCCTGAAAAAGGGACCTTCGGGGCTCAGTGGGCCTACCCGGTCATCAAAATTCAATAAATAAATAAATACTGATTATACTAATTACACAGTTAATTTGTCTCAGATCAGTTGCTATAATAAAATATAACAAAAACATTGAATTTGCACAATTCACTGAAGAGTTTAAAACATACCCCTCAGACTAACAGTCACTCATATAAAGGGAAAGTTGGCTCCACTCTGTAAATTCACAGCAGGATTTAATCTGCTCTTCCAGTTCCCAAATTATTAGTTGCTTACCGACAATCTGCTCATCCATACAAACACACAGTGAAAAGTGCTAATCTCAAACAAGCAGGCCAGAAGCTGCAGCAATTTCATCACATAACCTATGCTATCTGCTCTGTGCCCAAAGAAAAACTAACTTCAGAGTCAGTATCTTCCACCTGTTAGTAAGACAGGGACAGAAACACTCAATTGAAAAATGCTGTCCTCCAACGAACTACACACAACCAGTCCAGTTCAAATCTGCTGATTCTGAGCTGGTAAAATGTCACCCCTTTTTCCACAGCGATTTCCTTTAGAAAAGTTCCTTGATGTCCTCTTAATTCCTTCCAAGACTCTTGTCCACCCAAACATTTTATCATATAACAATATTCTATGATCCCCCTTCCCAGCATCTCTGGAATCCCTGGGGCATAAATTGCTGTTGTGGGTTAATGTCTTTTAAGGCATAATACAGACAGCAAGCCATTCATGTCACTCGAATTTAACACCTGGACCCACTTCACTCTCAGAGACAGTGAACAGAAGGTAATAATTCAGGAGTAACCAGCTCAAGGTGCTAACTCTCTTATCCTACCAAGCAGACTGGCATCTGCTCGAGGACTTCATCTAGTGCCATTCTTTTTTTTTTTTTTGAAATTCAATGTTTTATTAATTTGACAAATAAAGAGTATGAAATACAGATGCCAGCACAGAACAGGACAAAACCACATCAATGTACAGAAACATGGCAGGAACATGTATCAAAATATTCAAACCCACCTTACCCACCCCTGGAAGGTGCCACCTCCAACTCCAGGTTAAACCTGAAGAGCAGTTATTCGGTGCCATGGAGCAATACACAGTAGAGATCAGTTAGCCACACAGAGACATCTCATAATGAACCAGTCAGAGGATTCCAAGTAGAGAATTTAATGAAGGTACAAAGCGTATAACTTGCCCCATTTTTTATGAAAAGTAGGCATTGCATGTCTGGAACTGGCTATTAATCTTTCCATCTTGAAACATAAGGAGATTTCCTCCAGCCATTCATTATAGGAAATAGCCACATGGTCCAGTCAGTGTCGGAGAACTAACCTTTTAACTGCCATTGAGATTATGGCCATGTGAAATTTCCATTCTTTAATCCTAATGTTCGAATACAGGCCAATTACACAAACTTCGGCTGTGAATAGTTCCTCCAGACCCAAAATCGGATCTAGACTATTACGAATTGCATGCCATAATGGGGCAACTTTAACACAGGACCAAAATATATGTAGTAAATTCCTCACTCCCATACCACACCTTATGCAGCTAACAGATTTTGATCTGTCAAATTTAACCAGCTTTGTCGGTGTGTAATACATATTATTTAAGATGTAAAACTGTATAAACCTATTCCTGTCTAAAGTAAGGTATTTGTACACATCGCATCAAACTTGGCTCCAAGACATAGAGGGTTCAGAGACAAGGGTGGCCCATACGTTGGAGCCAGCTAGGGAATCAGGGAATTTTGTAAGCAAAAGATAATTGTATAGCCGAGCTATGCTCTGGGGATTTGTGATACAAGTCCTGAGTTGTTCCAGAAAAGGCCTAATTCGAGAGGATGAACTCACCAGCCCAAAATTTTTACCTACAAGGTGTCTCAATTGATACATCTTGAAGATATTCTGGGGAGAAATATTCAGTTTTGTTAGTAGTTCACCAGAAGAACCAAGGGATCCCTGAACATAGAGATCTTCCACCGAGCAGTCCTGAATTTGTGGGAGCCAGGTCAACGACAGCATTTGACCACCGATTTTAATATTAGGGTTAAGGACTAGTGGTTGGGCCAAATCCTTGGTATACAAGATTTTAAAGAAGTTCCAGTACTGAGTTAGAATTTTAACGGACAGCCCTATTACTGAGTTACGGATGTCCTCCGGTAGAGCGGAGTAACTTTAATAAAAAATATGGTGAGGATCTATATTGTGCTCCTCCAATAATTTAAGCTCTAACTCTAACCACCTGGGCATATAATATTCATTTGGAGGGCAAATCCACCTACCCAGTTTAGCTAAATGACTGGCCCAGTAGTACAATCCAAAATTAGGCAAGCGAAGGCCTCCCTTATCTTTAGGCAAGCAGAGCTTGAGGAAAGATCTTCTAGGTTGCTTACCACCCCAAATAAATTTGGACACCATTGAGTGTATTTTATGGAAAAAAAATTTAGGAAGCCATATGTTGAGAAGGTTCAGGGGATAAAAGATTTGTGGAAGTACGTTCATTTTGATTATGCTGATGCGCCTCCCTATAGCAAGGTGAAGGTTGTCCCATCTGTTAAGATCCTTTTGGATTCTATCCAGCAAATCATCCAGATTAAGCTTTTTAATCGTCACCTCATCTCGGGCCAAATGAATGCCCAGATATTTGAGGTGGTTCGGGGCCCATTTCATACCAAATTGAGATACACTGGCCTGGAGCAAGAGTGAATTGAGTGGAAATATCTCTGATTTGGATAGGTTCAACCTATAGTTGGCTGCTTTACCAAATTGATTAACAATTTGCAGTACCTCTGGTAAGGAAGAATCAGGGTTTGAGAGGTGTAAAAGAATATCGTCTGCAAAAACAGATAGGGTCAATGCCCGTTGAGCAATGACACACCCCAAGATCTTGGGTGACGTTTTGATGTGAATCAACAGGGGCTCCAAATATAAGTTAAATAAGTAAGGGGACAATGGACATCCCTGGTGAGTGCCAGAATACAGGGAAAAGCGAGATGAGAACACCCCGTTACAATAAACCTTAGAGGAAGGCGAGCCATATATCGTCTTTATCCAATGGATAAACTTCTCTGAAAAACCCATTTTATTTAGAGTAGACCACAGGAACTCCCAGCTGACCCGATCAAAGGCCTTCTCTGCTGCCTAAGGCAACTAAAGCCATAGGGAACTGGGACTCCTGAGCTGCACAAAATATGAGTAAGTGTACGCATATGGTCCATAGCTGACCTCCCTGGACAAATCCTACCTGTTCGTGACTCAGCAGAACCTGCCAGACCTGCTTGATTCTCAAGGAAAGAATTTTAGTTTAAAATTTTAATATCATAATTAAGTAATGAAATTGGCCTATAGCTAGCTGGATCCAAATTAGGCTTATCTAGTTTAGGGATTAAAATTATAGTAGCCTCCAGCAAAGAAGGGTCCAATGGCTCGGAAGAGAGAATATAGTTAAATAGATTAAGGAGAGCAGGAGCAATCTCTTTACAGAAGGTTTTGTAGAAATTAGGGGGAAGGCCGTCAGGTCCAGGGGATTTGTCCAGGGGTAGGTTTTTAATAACTTCCTCCACCTCACTTAAAGTGATAGGAGATGAAAGTAAGTCACACTGATGCGCATGCAATCTTGGAAGGGGTATACCCTCCAGAAAAGGTTCTGCATCTGATATTGATGGTGAGGAAGCCCTGTTACCATACAAATCTTTATAAAAGGCTTCAAAAACCTTGGCTATGTCCCTTGGGGCAGTTTTAATTGAGCCGTCCTTCGCCTTTAAGGCAGGAATTAATCTGGAACTTTCTACCTCCCTTAACCTGAGAGCAAGTAATCTCCCGGGTTTCTCCCCCTGGTCGAGGTATCTCGTTTTAGATTTTAAAATAGCATATTCCGTTTTTTCCTTAATCAGGTCTTCACACTCATTTCTGAGTCTACATAGATTCTCTGAATCTATTTGAGAGTTAGAGGAGGAAAGGACACCTTCAGCCTTTTTAATCTGGTTAGCCAAAGAGGTAATTTTCTTTTCCCTCAACCTCTTCCTTCTAGAAGCTACTTTTATAAATTCTCCCCTAAGAAAACATTTTAGTGAGCACCAAATTAAATCATCTCTGGAAATTGAACCCTGATTAATTTCAAGAAAGGACGAGATCAAAGATTTGAAATGAGAGACAGTGTGCTCGTTCTTTAGAAGCTGTGTATTGAGCTTCCAAGAGGTATCCCTTTGACCCGGAGGACTGGGTGATAACTTAATCCATGCCATTGAATGATCCGAAATAACAATCGGCTCTATACCAGTAAGGGAAATATTGGCTAGAAGTGCAGAGCTCACCAAAATGTAATCCAATCTTGACCAGGATTTATGAATTGGAGAGTAATAAGTGTAACTACGACTAGAAGGATTCAACATTCTCCAAGGGTCACCTAGACCCAATAAATTGCAGAAGTCATTGAGCGCCATTTGAGTGGGCATGGGGGATTTTAGGGGTCTGTAGGTTCTATCTAGAACCTGCGAGGGAGCAATGTTCCAGTCCCCCCCATTATGAATACCGTTGGCGAAAGTTCGCTTAATCTAGTTGTTAGCTGCATAAGGAAATTAGGATCCCCACCAACTGGACAATATATAGCTCCCAGAACTACATCCATGTTATTGAGTAAACCTTTAACTAATACAAATCTGCCCTCTGGGTCCTTAATACATTTCTCCGGTACAAATGGTACATTTCACTTTATCATGACAGCCACTCCTTTGCTAACTGTAGATCCTTCAGAAACAAAAACCTGAGAAAAACCGTGGCACCGTAACATTTTAGCTTCTGAGACAAGAATGTGGGTTTCCTGCAAAAAAAGAATGTCCGTACCTACCAGAGAACAATTTAGTAGTACTTGTCTTTTTTTGTTTACCTCTCTAATACCCCTGACATTCCAGGTAGCAATTTTAATGTGGCCTGAAGCCATTTAACAACAGTAAAGAGAAACAACTTGGCAAATTACACACCATGGCATTACACTTCAATCCCCTGAATGGTGGCACCTTCCGCCCCTGCACCCCCCTCCCCAAACAAGTAAATCATAACAAATAAGAATATCCCCTTGTAAAATTGAGTCTACATATCCAGTAACTATGTCCAAAATTGAAACTAATTCAAGATATCCAACATGAAAGATAGTGCCTACAGCCCCCACCCCTAAACTTGCTCCCCCCCTCCAAAATTCTCCCCAAACTATGTACATTGGGTCCCCATGATACCAGAAAACTGAATATTACCTAGCTAAGACACATTATCAGGAACCCCCCCCCAAAGGTACCCTGGTCCATAATAAACCCTTTGGAACCAAAATTCCTTCTGAACAAAGAGGACCCCTGACTTGTACATGCAGCAATGAAAATTCAAATTAGTCGCCCCATATGTTGGCCCTAGATACCAAAAATTCCCTAATAAGGCCAGTAAGACAGAATCCCAGAGCCTATCTCCTCCCGAGCCCCCCACCCTTAACCAGAATTAGCCTTGCGTTATCTCGCCCCGCTTTCTTCTATAGCCATTTATTAATTGGCCCATATCTAAGCTTGCCACATTGAGAGAGTTGCCTGTGAAGGCCTTACCTCCTAATCCCACTCTAATCCATCATGTACCAGACGGGAGGTTGCAGAAGGAAACTCATGCAGCACAAATTTACCCCGGTATCAAGATTCCAGCCTTAGGTATTTATTTGGTACATTCCGGCGATTCCCCCACGGCTGCCCAGGAAAAACCACCTGACAAGGAAGTCCTCGGCAGAAAGCGTGTGGACGGACCAAAACGGTCCTACCTCAAAATGGGAACCCCGGAAACCGCATCCTTCACACTGGTTCCCATACCCCCAGCTAATGGCGCGAACTCAAGGCTCCATAATCCCAACCAGACCCCATAGGCCATGGGGCCTACAACCTCACCTCCCACCACCACTGTACCCCAGCACCCCTCCCGAGGATCTCCCAGGTAAGAGAACAACCTATATAAGGATAAAGAGATATCACATTCGAAGAAACATTAAGTCAACACAATTTAAGGGAAAGGCCACTGCCAGTAGCGAAATTAGTACAGAATAGAAGAGTCAGTCCCCTTTGAAGAGATTCGGGAGCTTTATAGAGAGATCAGGCAACGCTTGTTCTGGGTTTTCGAAGGAGTTCCATACACCATCCAGGGAAACCATTAGTCTGGCATTGTAGTTCATCCTGAACTTAATCCCAGCGGTGATCAGTTTCTTCACTATGGGGTGAAAAGCTGTTCTCCTTTGGCGGGTTTCATACGGGAGGTCTTGAGTGATTCGAATCTTGTTTTTATCCCAATAGATTGTCTCTAGCTCCTTCACTTTCGACATCACATGTTGCTTCTCGATAAAGCTAAGAAACCTGATGATGATCGGTCGGGGGGGCATTAGGCTGAGGCTTGGGCTTTAGAGAATGGTGTGCCCTCTCAATGTGGTATTTCTGCTTAAGAGGAGAGGGGCCAATAATCTTATTTAGTAGCTGCTGCACAAATTGGATGATATCCCCACCTTCCTCTGACTCGGGTAGTCCAAGGATCAGAATGTTGTTCCGTCTACTTCTGCCCTCTAAGTCCTCTGTTTTCAGCTGTAGTTTTTGTATTGGTTGTCGAAGTTTAATTATTTCTGGGTCAATTCTGCCCTTCCAGCACTCAAGTGAAGAAGCTCTTGCCTCCATATCGCCCACCCTCCGTGAAAGAGCAGCAAAGTCGCTCCTGATCATTTTCACCTCACTAGATATCTCTTGAAGAGTTTCCCGAAAGGGCAGGAGCTCCTGAAGGAAGCGCTCTTCAGTTAGTAGATTGTTTGGGTTATTGGGAGGTGTTTGCTTGGATGTCTGCCCTGAATTAGTGTTTCTGGCCTTCTTGGCAGTTTTTTCTGGTGTCGTGGGTGGAGTGTGCCTAACTCCAGCTGGTTTCATGTCGGAATCCATTTCCTCTCTTGTCGCTTGAAAAGTCCCGCTATAGCTGTGTCTTTGGTCCAAAAGTACCACTAGCGAGTGAAGTAGCAGTAGAGCATATAATCTTTAAAAAAGGGTGCAGAGAAAAAGAGGCAAACGGGGCAATTAATTAGGGTGATAGGTGGGAGCCCAGGAAAAGGCTGCTACCAGACACTCTGCCTCACGTGACTCCCCCATCTAGTGCCATTCTGACAAACTTGAGGTCCAGGGTATCTCCACTGTGTTTTGATTTCCCCAGTGCCTTCATGAGGTACTTTCTGGCTTCAGATTCTGAGACTACCTTGAAACGGAAGAGCAGTTAGTTAGAAGGCAGTTGTTGGACTGAGTTAGGGTCAGTCTGGCTTAGGGGATTAAAGTAAAGTCTGCTGGTAATACACTGTTGAGGTCCGTAAATGCATCATTAAGTGCACTGGCAATACGTAGTTGGTCTAAGGAAGGTGCACCATCAACCATGAGCATTTTGGCGGTATATTTTGGTTGCTTGCCATTTATGTCATTGTGATTGTCTCAGAATGATTTGCTCTTGTTCCAGGAACTGGAGAGGGCTTCCTTGCAGAATGTGCTTTTGGAGGGTCAGATGGCTTTTGTGCACTCATTTTGTGCTTTTTTTTGAACTTCTGGATGTTTATGGTGGTACCATGTGCTCTCATGACCTGCCAGAGGATATCTCTGGCCTTAAGCTGGTCCAGGAGGTCAGGAGTGATCCAGGGATTGCAGTGACCTTTTATTTTCCTTGTCTTTTCCAGAGCATGCTTATCACAAACAGAGTTGAAGGTATTTATAAAGTGGTCAAGGGCTGTGTCAACGTCTTTGGCCTCAAAGAGGTCAGTCCAGTCAGTGTTCTGAAGGTCTGCCTTTAGCAGTGCAAGGTGACCTTTTAATATGACCTGGTTTGTAATCATTCTGGGAGGTGGTTTGCAATAATTTTCGGTCCAAGTACAAGTGATGGGAAAGTGGTCGCTCAGTGTATCAGGGAGAACAGTAGTACTGGTGAAGTGGGCAGGCTGATTAGTGAAAACCCAGTCCAGAAGGGTACTTGTCCCAGTTTTGTAGTTAACTCTGGTTGTTGTCTCAACCATTTGGGAGAGGTGGACTGTAGATAAAGCTTCCTTGACTGAAGCAGAAGTAGGAGAGAGCCAGTTTGTGCTGAAGTCTCCCAGCATTAGGATTTCAGTGTTTAGGCTCAGGGTGCTTACATGGGTCATCAGGTCATTGGTGCCAGCCATGGTAACTAAGGTGGGATGTAGACAGAGAGGACCATCAGTACTCTGTTTTGGGGTCCCAGTAGAAGTTTTATGGTCAGTACTTGCATGTTGTCAGTACTGGTGGGAGAGTGTAGCATGTGTCCCTGAAGGGGATCCCTGATCTATAAAACTCAGCCCCCCCCTTGAGAGCCAGTCCTGTCTGAACAGGGAGTATCCAGGTAGTGATATGGCAGAATCCGGTATCTTGGAAGAAAGCCATTACTATACTATAGAGAGAGAACATCTGGTTTGTGCAAGGTGACCAGTGCTGTGTGGAATTTTCAAATTCTGACAGAATGAAATTCTGCAGAATGCACAAAATTCCACTGAAATTCTGCCAAATTCTGCTGGAAATGGAATGGTGGAATTCTGCAGCATAAAATAGTCATGGAATGATATTCCATGAAAAAATCATTGTTCTGCAGAATATTATTCTGTAGATCTCAATATTTTCAATGGAAATTGCTGAGGAATCATTTTCCTAGGAAAAAATTACTCTTCCATGGAATATCATTCCACGGATCATAGTTAGGTGGAATTCTGCAGGTGAACAAGCAAAATTCCAGTGAAAATTCCACCAGCGGAAAGATCATTCCGCAATAATTCTGCCGGCAGAATTCTGCATTCCACACAGCACTAGGGGTGACCGTACTTTGAAGTTGTCCATCTTCAGACGTAAACTGCAGATGTTAATGGAGGCAAGAGTAAGTCCAGTTAGGTTGTGGGTCTGGTTGCCACTGTGGGTTGGTGGGCCAGGGTTTGGGTGCGCATTACTTGATAACAGGAATAGAGGCAGCACCAGACGTGTGAGATGGTTCAGTAGAAACTTATAAATCTGATCCCTTTTTCTCTTGTTGGGCTCTGTCACTTTTATTGTGCTAAAGTGTACTATGAAACCTGGGAATAGGGCCACCAGGGAGGGGTTCTTTGGTTGGCAATCCTGAGTCCATGGTATGTGATGCCTATGCAGGGTGAAGGCACCCCTGTTACATGATATGATGGTGCCATATGCATTTACCACTGTAGCTTGGAAGTTGGACTGGGTGGATTGTGGGTACAGTCCACTGAAGGGGCCTACAAGTGGTATTAGGGAGAGCAGGAAGATGCCCCCTACGGTCCCAGAGGTTACGTAGGACATTCTTGCAAGGACTTGAGGAGCCAGAGGGAGTTGAGTCAGAGAAGAGAATTCAGGAAAGTGGTAGGTTTTGTAATCAGTAAGTGTATGTTGACAGCAATGATATCAGGCTTTTGAACTCCCTCTAGTGGCAGTGGCATATAAGGAACCAACGGAAATTTAGGCACTTAGTCAATATCAGTGTGTCAGTGGACACTATTTTAAGTAAGTGTTCAGATAGGATGAGCATTGTGTGGGGTGAGCCGAGTCAGGGCTTCCCAATGAGCTGGAGAGGTGGTTGCAGCAGTAGCAGATACAGTCATGCGGTTTCCCAGTCAGGCAGGTTCCGGTTCTTCAAGCAGCAGTAGCATTGCAGTAGTAACCAAGGCAGGTCTACGGGGGGCTGTCTGGAGAAGGAAGGGAGAAGCTTGGTTAAGTATGAGAAGAGTCAAGAAGCTGAGTGGATGCTGGCAGCAGACAGCCAACAGGGGACTGGGGCCAGATAGACAATAGAAGGATTAGGCAAATGTGAGAGTGAGCTCAGAAAGTGAGAGAAGGGAGGGGTTGTGAAAGGGGCTGGATGTAAGTCAGCACCACTTTCCAAGAGGCAGAGGCCTGGGCAGTTGAGATGGGGCAGAGTGATCAGAGGTTTAGAAAGGGAGAAAAATAAAGGCTTGGAAGTAGATAAGTGAGGGGAAAGCACTGAGTGGCAGCCACCGACAGGGAGTTTGAGAATGAGGAGATTCATTTAAAGCTCTAACAGTACTCTAGTCTAAGCAGAATACACAAGTCTAACAGTACAGGCGGCAACTTGAACAATTTCTAGCCAACAGCTTAACAGTTTAAAATTTTTCACTTAAATCTGGGCAAAACTGGCATTGTAGACTTAAGTAATCAGAGACAGGAGTAGAGCTCAGTGGCGGAGCCAGGTTTGGGAGCATTTTGGAGCTATGGGGACCATTCAGTCAATCATGGGCTCCACAATCGGCACTAAACATTGAATACAGATGGTGGTGGGGCACCACTACTCACACTGGGGCAGCCAGGAGGGACAACAGCCCCCCAGCACCCCCCCTAGATCCGCCACTAGTAGAGCTAAAGATGGCTAGGGAAGCAGACCATTCAGTATACAGCTGAAAAGTCACTGTCCAATTGTGTCAGTCCTGGATGAGGTTCCAGCCAATCGGCAGTCTCTGGTGGAAGTGCCTTAGTCCAAGTTTTCAAAAAATTAGCACGTGCTGATAGGCCATTACCTGGGCAGTCCTTTGTGTGGGGTGAGCCAAGTCAGAGCTTCCCTGGAAGCTGGAGCAGTGGCTGCAGCAGTAGCAGATGCAGCTGCACAGTTTCCCATTTAGGCAGGTTCTGGTTCTTCAAGTGTCAGCAGCACTGCGGTAGAGCACAAGGTGGGCCTATGGGAGGCTGTCTGGGTAGTCCTTTGTGTGGTACAAGCCGAGTCAGGGCTTTCCCAGGAGCTGGAGAGATGGCAGCAGTAGCAGATGCAGCCACGCGGTTTCCCGGTCAGGCAGGTTCCAGTTCTTCGTGCAGCAGCAGCACTGCAGTAGTGCCCCAGGCAGACCAATGGGAGGGTATATGGGCAGTGGTTTGTGTGGGGTGAGCCAAGTCAGGGCTTACCCGGGAGCTGGAAGGTGGAAGTGTCAGTAGCTGATGCAGCTGCGAGGTTTCCTGGTCAGGCAGGTTCTGGTTCTTTGAGAAGCAGTTGCACCACAGTAGCACCCAAAACGGGCCTATGGGAGGCTGTCTGGGCAGTCCTTTGTGTGGTGTCACCTGAGTCATGGCTTCCCTGGGAGCTGAAGAGATGGCCTCAGCAGTAGCAGATGAAGCCACGCGGTTTCCTGGTCATGCAGGTTCTGGTTCTTCAAGTGGAAGTAGCACCACAATAGCACCCAAGGTAGGCCTATGGGAGGCTGTGTATGTAGACCTTTGTGTGGGGTGAGCCAAGTCATTGCTTCTCTGGGAGCTGGAGAGGTGGCGGTGGCAGTAGCAGATACAGCCATGCGGTTTCCCAGTCAGGCAGGTTCCAGTTCTTCGAGTGGCAGTAGCACTGCAGTAGTGCCCAAGGCAGGCCTACAGGAGGCTGTCTGGATAGTTCTTTGTGTGGGATGAGCCAAGTCAGGGCTTCTCTCAGAGCTGGAGAGGTGGTGGTGGCAGTAGCAGATGTAGCCTAGTGGTTTCACGGTCAGGCAGGATCTGGTTCTTCGAGTGGCAGAAGCACTGCACTAGCACCCAAGGTGGGTCTAGGGGAGGCTGTCTGGGCAGTCCTTTGTGTGGGACCAGCCGAGTCATGGCTTCTCCAGGAGCTGGAAAGTTGGTGGCAGCAGTAGCAGATGCAGCCATGCGGTTTCCCAGTCAGGCAGGTTCCAGTTCTTCGAGTGGCAGTAACACCACAGTAGCACCCAAGGCGGGCCTATGAGAGGTTTTCTGTGCAGTTCTTTGTGTGGAGCGAGCTGAGTCAGAGCTTCCCCTGGAACTGGAGAGGTGGAAGCGGCAGTAGTAAATTCAGCCACATGATTTCCCAGTCAGGAAGGTTCCGGTTCTTCGAGTGGCAGTAGCACCAGAGTAATGCCAAGGTGCCTACAGGAGGCTGTCTGATATGACAACAAGAATATATACGGTAATTCAGCAGCTTTTTTTTTCTTTGAAGCTGCCTGCCCCATATTATTATCCCTACCTCCTGGACTCACTGCCCCCCCCATAACTGATCCCCAATTCACCCTGGCTTACCCCCCAAGATGGGGCCACTGAGATGACCCCACACAATGGAGACAAGTCCAGGTTACTGGCCGCATCACCGTGACCAGCAGGGTTCCCTAGGCTTGCCCCCTTTGGTGGGCCGTGGGTGTGGGCCATCCAGTGGAACATGGTCTCAGTTGGGCTTGGGTACTTTGGGGGGGCTGCAGTTCCAGGAGGCAGTGTAATCCCTTGGACAGGCAGCATTTTCTGTGGATGCTAATCCCCTCAGGAGGTGGGATGTGTAATGACATCAGTGGGTGAACCCAACATCTATTCAGGCTCCTCGCATATCAGGCACCGGTCACATTGGATCCCCCAGTCTCCACCAGAGGTCTGCACTTTTACACCAGACACTTGATCACACCCCCTCCCCCTGGAGGAGGAGAGCAGTCCATGGGATGCCCCCCCAGCCAGCCATCTGACAGCCAGAGTCTGGATTTGAACCCAGGTCACTGGTGTCACAGGTGCAAATCCTACCGCTGCACCAGTGGGCTGGCCTCGCCCTACAGCAGCCTTGAAAAAGAAATGAGAACCGCTTTAAAGTTCAATCAGTTAAATAATATATATTTAGTTTGATCATCCTAGACTTACTGTAGTGTTTAGATAACTTTGACCAAACAGAATAATATAACTTCCTGTTAAAATTTTGACCAATAGTGACATCTGTAAATAAGAATGGTGCATCAAGTAAATTACAAAATGTATTAGGTAAGCCTATGAGCCTTAGACTAATGAATAAAAGAAATATGATCTGAAAGATAAAGCAGCAAGCCTGTAGGGCTAACATAGCAAATTCCATATTAAGTCAATTGAATGACAGTAAAACAGTAGCATTATCACACTCATAAGTTTTAAAGTAATTCTGGACTTAATATAATCCCAGCATAATGGCTAACTGGGAATAAGGAGAGGGGAGTTGGAGCTGGAGGTAGTGGGACTGGTAAGAGGATAATGGATAGATCATGGAGGCCATGTATTTAGTGGAATCAAGGGTAGGGTGGGGAAGAGGAGGAAAGGTAATGCTGTGTCTAGATAAGCACTATGATACTTCCATAGGTCCATGACTCATGTCAATGGATTTTAAAGTACCGGTCTCAGGACTTCATCCTACCAGAATGCCTTCCTTGAGTGTACCTAGTTTATAATTTTTTTTTTTTTTTGTGAGTCAAGGGTGATGTGCTCAACCTAGGCAGCAGTGTGTCCTCGCAGCTCCAGGACCCTATAATTAAACATGGCTAAAATATCAGGACATTTTATTTAATAGCTTTCCACAACTTTTCTCCCTCATTTTAAAAGTCAGTGCAGCTTCTGAGAACAGTTATTTCAAATGGTGACTGATGCAATCACCGAGCAAATGAACTTCCAGACTGGATTGGGAATAGTACCACCAGCCCCCCTCCCCTGCCAGAGACAAGCGTCAAAGCAGGTCAAGCCTGACACATCACCAGACCTGAACTTTGGCCAACAAACCTGACTGATTTTCCTCCAACGTAGCAGGTATGAAAATTACCTTAACAGATGTGGCCTCAGATATAAAAGAAATTAAGTCAACACTTACTCACCTTACTACCTGTATATCTGATGCTGAAACCAGAATATTCTCAATTGAAGATAAGAAGAGAGATGATGCTCTTTATAGCAGAGCTTAGAAAAAATATTTCCAAACTTGAAGATAGAACTGAGGATCAGGAGAGTTGCAGTCGATGAAATAATCTGATCCTCGTACGCATCCAAGAAAAGGTTGCTGGTCAAAATATGCTCCAATTTATGCAACAAATACTACAGACTACTTGTATTTGATTCCCCAACCCCACTGGCACTGAATATGTCATCAAATGGGCTCACAGGTCTCTTTGATCTCAACCATCACTAAGGGATGACCCTGTGCTATTAACCTCCAATGTTTAAACTACAAAGATAAATTATATATACCAGCTCAAGTTTGCCAGCTCAAAAATCTATTATGGGAAGGGCACCACTGTCATATTTTTACTCATGTTACCTCAACTGTATGAGCTAAACAATAGGCTTACATGCAAATCAAAAAAATACTTCACAGTGCCCAAATTAAATTTAAAATAGTGCACCTAGCTAAATGGATTATCACCATGACCCAGGGCATCCATGAATTTCTTTCAGCAGAGATCACACAGAGTGTAACCTCACCCTCTCCATCTATCTGGGGTTTACTTTAATATCTTCCTGGGCTCCTTTCATGCCTACTGCCAGGATGACATCGTGTAGAGGTAATAGATCCAAGGGTGTCTGCTTCTGTTGATTTACGTGACAGTGCCATGCTGTGCCTCAGTGTCTGTCCCTTTAAGAATCTAGTCAATATGTGAATAGTGAATGGTCTGGGCTGGGTCTGAGTAATTTAGGGCTTCTGGCCAGCCAGACACTACTCTCATTTGTTCTGCTCCGCTGTTGATAATAGTGCAGAGGGAGCCTGAATGGGAATTGTACTTATCTACCCCTAAAGTATTGTTGTGTTTGAATTAGAGAAGTTTGTTTAACCTGCTTTCCTTGCAGTTTGCCTTTCCTAATGGGAGCCACCATGTTTGGGCCGGGACTTCCAGCAAATGAACCGATAGGACTCAAGGGACCTCCAACAGTCTTCAGCCCAAGTGTCTCGTGGGAAGGAAAAACTACAGTTTTTGTAGTTTTTAGGTTGTTGCCTAAACTGAACTGAAGGAGGAGTTTCACCTGTGACTAACAGTTTCCCCTGCCAACCCAAACTCAGGAACTGAAGGGAGATGCCCAGAACTGTAAGAGACAGTGGATCAGTTAGAGCTGGAGTTTAAGGAGTGAATAGCTTGAGCCTTTGAGCAGCTGCTCCCTGAATGGAGTGTAGGGGAATCAGCGGGAAAAGGCTTAACTTGCCTCTCTGCCACTGTTCTCCTGCATTGGACTGCCAGCCTGATTGCAGAAGTTGGAAGAATATGATTTATGACTAAAACTGTGGCAGAAAGTATCGGATAGTTTAAAATCACTGCTTATGAATTTGGACCGAAGATTTGCACCTGTAAAGCGTTCGACCCAACCAGTGTGAGAGACTGAAATTAAATTGAGAGGTTTGTTCAGCAATTGACTGCAATAGCAACTGGACTATATCCGATCTGTAAAAAGTTAATGTTTGATTTAAATGTGCTGAAAGTTCCTTGTCAGTCGAGGCCTGCCTGTTCGCGACCCGATTTGTTATGCCAGCTGGAGGCTTCACCAGTAAGCCAAACTGAACTTTACCAATGTGCACATCATGCCTGGGCCTTTGCCAACCTGGTCCAGACTGACTGCCTTGCACCAGAGACTGCACTCAGTGAGAGAATAGCTTTGGGATTCCAGCCCCTATGCAGAAACAACTTGCAGGTTGCGGTCACCTGGAGGGAAAGGCTGTGAAGAGATGGTGTGTTGTGACCTGGTTCCCCATGCTCATTGGTGAACAACACAAGGTCTCCAGATCACCTGCCACATCACAGGCAACTGGTAGCATGAGTACAATCAGGGTAGCTCCCTGAAATAAGTCACTTAATTATTTGTGGTACCATCTGATTTCTTTTCTAGACTTTGGGGTTTCATGAGATTGGGCCAACTGGCCAGGATTACAAATAATCATCTTGTTGTTGTGCATGCTAACTGCCTTTTCTTTCCATCAAGTGTCCCAACAAAAGTTGCAATGCTGGCCAACCTGGGGCAATGCCTCTGGCTAGACAGCTTTCCATCCTGGGTACCCAGTGTTGTAGAACTATTTATTTGGAACTTAAAAGTGCATGCCAAGAACTGAAGAAAATCAGAGAATCAATCATGTAACTAAATTGCATGCCCCCTCCTTGTTCATGACCCCTAAATCAATCTCATTGGTATTTCATGTTTAACCTGGCTTATGTGCATATTATTAGTGGGTTACAATACGAGAAGTGAATATTTGTTTACTAACTTTACCTTTGCAGGGGTGTCCAGGGGCATTGTGGAAGGCCAGACCCTGATGGTGAGCGTGATGGGTGTCTGCCTATTACTACTGCTACCTACCAATTGTGTGTTAACTATAGTTAAAGGTTCCAAGCCACTAGAAGGGTTAGTGGGTGATTATATCTTCCCAGAGGGCTATAACAGGTTAGACAGACACCCCCATTACTATTATTCTAGGTGGAGGCACCTTAATCCTGAACCCAGGCCCCTCAACCTGTGGCTAGAAATGCAGGCAGGGGTAGTAACCTTAGGGATAGTGCCACCTAGGTGTTACATCTTGGAGGCACAGCTAGGATAGCACACCCTAGTGGCCAAAATATAAAATTTCAGTCAGTTGTAAATTTTGTGCCAAACTTGAGATGGAGAGCCTCACTACAACTAAGTTGAATATTTCCCCCCTTAAACCAGTCATGCACTGCATGATGGGGTAGAATAAGGGAAATGGAATTGACCCCATCATGCTTTATTGTTGCTGGATATCCCCATGGGGACCACTAATGCTATTATAGAGGTAACTGTGGAGAAGATTAAGTGTTTGGGGAAAGTTTCAGTATGAGTGTGGGATGCTGACCTGTCTGAACAGACCCTAATGGCCCTCATTTCATGTAGTGTTCCTATAGTCCCAGAGACAGTACCTCCTGTTATGATGCCTGATGGATCCCAGATGGGGTGGAGGGTCATTCATGCGCATAGTGGGCCATCTTCTCCCTGGGAATTTCCCAAGGTGGAAGGATTTAGGGAGAAGTTCTTAAAGCTATTAGCTACTGAAGGACAGACCATCATGGATTTCCAAAGGGCTTTGGAGGATTCTGAGGGGGTCACTCCCATGCACTCTCCCCCAGCCTCCCTACCCTTGCCCAGGTCATTACCCATTGCAGCAACCCCTACAGTGGTTCCCTCTGAACACCTGGACTATTATCACAGGCTCAGGTTGTTTTCAGTTGCCATCCCAGTCCCAGTGGGGGAAGATGACTTGGAAACCTGGATGGACTATGCCACCCCACTGGTCCAAGAGTGGCAATGCTCTCAGTGTGGAAAATGTAAAAGACATATGGAAAGTTTAAGTGGCCCTGCACACCAAAAAATCCAGTTTCTCAGGTCCACAACCCCAGAGGCCTTTGCTGCCTAGTACTTATCTGCTTAAAAAGGAGTGTTTGGCAGCACTGAATTTGGGGAGGATTTGATGTGGAAGTTTAAGTCCATTAAGCAGTGGAAAAATTAGTGACTACCTGCTTTTGTGACTTGTGTAAAGCAGGCCTTGCAAAGGGTGCATCGAAAGGGAGGTATCTTGGCTAGTGAGCTAAATCGAGTGAGATTAGAACACATCCTTAAGTCTGCCCACTATTCAAATGTGCTTCTGTTGAAACTAAAATTTCAGGATTACAAAGACAACCCTTCTGAGTACTGTTTGCTAATGAAAGAAATTAGGGAAGCTGAGAATGAAGATGATAATTGGGACCCATATGCTGGTGTTACACAAACTGTCCCTACCTCGGACATGCCCCCTGAGAAAGAGGTCACCTTAGAGTTGTAGCATATCAGTGAACTGCTAAAGGAACTTAAAGAACTGAATGCCAGCAGCCAATCTGTGGCCAGCATGGCTACACTCTTGGTCCCTGCCCCTCTAATACAGAGACCACTTGCAAGACTCCACTTGCCTGTATGGGGACCCATGCCCATGCTGTTGAACCCAGATCTGACAGTAGTGTAGCGGAGGAGATGAGAGAGTTGTGAGCTATGGTGTTAGACTTCATTCATGTGTCCTGGCAGCCTGTGTCTCGAAGAAACTACTGGGGAGCTGAGTCTGAACCTAGGCCCGAGAAAGAGTATAGGCCCCCACCTTCTGACAACCCTAAGCCCCGTGAAGATTCTCTTCATCCTGCTGATCCTAGAACTAAAGTGTGTTGTCATTGGTGTGGAGAGGATGGGCACACTAAACAAACTTGCAATGCTTCTGAAGACCTATGACAAGTCACTGCCAAATTGCTCAACTATGTTCACCAAAGCAACATAAAACCACAACAAGAGCCATCATGAAAATCTTTTTTTCTGTAAGACCACAGTGGACAAACCTGCTAGGCCTGCACCTCTGGACTGGTCAGAGATAGTGGGTCTTTCTATGAAGACCACAGTAAACATTAATGGCATATCGACCAGAGCCATGTTGGACAGTGGATCTCAGGTTACTATTGTGTTTAAAGATTGGTACAACCAGCACTTGTCTGACCTCCCACTCCAACCCCTTGAAGGACTTCATGTATGGAGTTTAAGCAACAAATCTTACCTATACCAGGGTTAAGTATGATTGTGACTATTGTTTCCTACTGCTGTTGCTGGCTGGGATGAATCAGTAGAGACACTGACTTTGGTAAGCCTCCCCAACTGAAACGTATGATGGTGTCCCTTTGTTAATCGGCAATAATGCCCACATGTTCAGCAAACTAGCCCAGCTGTGCCAGAAGAAGCAAGCAAGGAGGGCTGGTCAGGTCTTACACATCCCTGTCATGGTGCATAGAGCATATATTCTACAGATGTAGGCCAAAGAGGTCAACAAGGATGAGCCAGTGGGATTTGTATGGAAAAAAGATCCAGCACCATTTTTATTGCCACCCAGTGCTCAGTGTACCATTAGTGGTGAAGTGTGAATAAAGAAAGATGTTAAAAACAAGGGGCCCGATTCTAGAAGGGTGGTGCAAGTTGCTGCTGAATGCAACTTACGCCATCCACGTCTGCAACATTGACCCTGTGCCCTATTGTAGTAAAGGCAGGGTCATTGCAGCTAAGTCCTGTGACTTGCGACATATGGCCAGGTACACCGAACTGCAGGCGTACCTGGTGAGCATGTCACAATCAGCAACAGCAGAGCAGCGAGGTCAACCCTCTCCACCCATGCCGCAACCCTTTAGTCGCCAGCTGCAAATGTGGTGGATAGGTAGCCCTGGTATTCTAGCGGCCCCCCGAACTGTTTAATAAAAAATATACAGTCCTGTATCCCTGGTAGTCTAGCAGCCCTCCAACTGTACAATACTCATATCACTCCTGTATCCCTGGTAGTCTAGTGACCCCCAACTGTATATTAATAAAAACTAATCCCCATTGTCCTGGTAGTCTGTTTTCCCAATTTGAACATAAATAAAAAAAATCCTCATTTCCCTGGTAGGCTAGTATTTAATGGGAATTGTACATAAATAATGAAAGAAACACCATTTCCTTGGTACTCTAGTGGCCTCCCACTCAGTCGTGCCAGCCCACCCAACACCCCCACACCTGTTCCCAGCTGGGCTGGCACAGCCACCTCTCACACCTCCATGGCGGCTGCTGACTGAGTGCAGTATTAGTGCTACTGCACAGATGTGCTTAGAAATTAATTTGAGCCCATCTCAGCAGTAGTGCTAATACTGCACTCAGTAGGCAGCTGGTCATGGAGACGAGGTGAACTGTGTCAATCGCTGACTGGGGATGGGTGGGGGTGCTGAGTGGGCTGGTACAGCTGGGTGGAGGTGTGGGCCTACCAGGAAACAGGATTCATTTTTTTTTATGTACAATCTCAGGGGGCCACTACACTACCAGGGCAACGGGATTCATTTGTTAGTTATGTACAGTTCAGGGGGTACTAGACAACCAGAGCAATGGGGATTCATTCTTTATTTATGTACAGCTGGGGAGTCACTAGACTCCAGGGCTGGATTTTGCCACATGTGGACGACTTATGGTTCAGGGCACAGGTGGCGGGAAGGCAGCATCACCCTGTGGGGCTCCTGCCAATGGCTGTTTCGGTGGCTGGGAGTATGGGTAGCCCTGTGGGGCCCTACTGGGGTGTGCTGGGCATGGGGGGAGAGAAATTGTGCACTGTCCGCTGGACAGCCATGGGGTCTACAGGACCCCCTGGGGTGTCCGTAAGTTATACTAGCTAAATGTAGGTATAACTTACGTTGCCAGATCTCCTCCAGGGGTTCTTCCACTGACTACCCTCTTTAACAGATCATGGGAGGATGGGGTGGTACCCGAGGACTGGAGGAGGACAGATGTGATTCCCCTTCACAAAAGTGGGAGCAAGGCAGAATCAGGAAACTACAGACCTGTTAGTTTAACCTCAGTGATAGGGAAAATGATGGAATCACTTCTGAAGGAAAGAATTGTCCAGTATCTAGAGGCCAGAGGGCACAGGACCCAAGGCAGCATGGATTCACAGTGGAAGGTCATGCCAGATGAATCTGATAGATTTCTTTGACTGGGTGACCAAAGTAGTCGATCAGGAGGGCTGTGGACATGGCCTACCTAGACTTTAGCAAGGCATTTGACACAGTCCCACACAAACAATTAATATACAAGTTACCCAGTCTAGGAGTGGGTCCCAAGAGGACAGCCTGGCTAAAGAATTAGCTGAAGAATAGGACACAGAGACTACTAGTAAATGGAGTCCACTCTGAAGAAAGGGGAGTTACTAGTGGGGTACCGCAGGGTTCAGTAACAGGACTGGTCCTCTTCAATGTCTTTATAAGCAACATTGCAGAGGGACTGGAAGGAAAAGTGTCTCTTTGCAGATGACACAAAGATCTGCAACAGAGCTGATGCACAAGGTGGGTGGAAAGGATGAGAAGGGACTTGGCAAGGTTAGGGAATGGTCAAACATATGGCAGCTTAGATTCAATGCTAAGCAGTGCAAGATAATGCTCCTGGAACCAAAACCCAGGGAATAGTATACAATTGGGGTGAGATACTAACAATAACAAAATGGAAGGGACCTGGGGGTAGTCATATCAGATGACCTAAGGTGGGCAAGCAATGTGAGAGGCAGCAAGGAGGGTTGGGGGATACTGGGATGCATAGGGAGAGGCATCACCAGTAGAAAACAGGAAGTTATTATCCCTCTGTACAGACAGCTGGTCAGACCCTATCTGGAGTACTGCATAGCAATTCTGGAGACCCAATCTCAGCAAAGACATAGACAGGATGGAAGCTGTCCAGAGAAGAGCACATGAAATGGTGCAGGGTCTGCACCAGAAGACATATGAAGAGAGACTTAAGAGCTTAATATGTATAGCCTCGAGAGGAGGAGAGAGGGGACATGATAGAAACTTTCAAGTACCTCAAGGAATCACAAAGTCCAAGAGGGTAGCATCTTTCAAAAAGAGAGATGTGCAAGAACAAGGGGCACAATTTGAAGATGGGGGCAGCTCAGAAGTAATTTAAGGAAGTATTTTTTCACAGAGAGGGTTGTGGATGCATGGAACGGCCTTCCGAAGGAGGTTGTGGAGTCAAAAACAGTGGTGGAATTCAAGCATGCATGGGACAGTCATAAGGCAATTCTAGGGGTTGGGGGTAGGAAGAAGTAGGATCCTGGTTAACTAGGATCTGCAGCTAATCCATTAGGTAGGGAAATGGGCAGACTGGGTGGGCCAAGCGGTCCTTATCTGCCGTCAAATTCTATGTTTCTATGTTTATGTTTCTATCGCGATTTGAGCACTTTATGGCCGCCCTTCTAGAATGGGACACAACTGCTTCCATTAACCCCCTAATGCCATGTCACAGGGGGTTTATGCACGTAACTGCTGTTTGGTGCAAGCGGCCTGCACCATGTAACAGACCACTATGTAGAATCGCACATGTCGCAACTGCTGGCGTAAGTTGCTACATGTGTCATTCTACTTGGTGCAACTGTAGTCATGCCAGGCATAACCCTTACAGAACAGGGCCCAAGATTCTTATGCTGGATGCCCCAGAAGAGGGGAAACTGCCAGAAGGCCTTCTAGTTAAACCTAGCATCCTGCCTGAGCTCATGCCTATGCTCAGCACATAATGATCCAATTTCAAAATATTTCTGACCAGGATATTAGAATCAACCAAGGTTGCACCCTGACTACTGTATATTGTTCAGATACTGCCATGTTGCCTAGTAAGTGCTGTATAGAAGAGGATGACGAAGTAACTCCTGACTTGTTTGATTTGGGGGAATCTCCCATTCCTGAAGAGTGGAAAGCCAAAGTCAGTAGAAAACTGGCCCAGTAGTGTAAAGTGTTTTCCTCAAGAGAATGGGATGTTGGATGCATCACTGGTGCAGAGCATTACATCAGGCTCCATGACGATAGGCCATTTCACAAAGATCCTACCGATTGGCACCAGCAGACATTGACAATGTTTGACATCACCTTCAAGAGATGCTAGCAACTGGACTCATACAAGAATCCTGTAGCCCATATGCATTCCCATTGTAGTAGTCCAAAGAAGAATGGCTCGGGTGAGTGTGTGTGGACTACCAGACCCTCAACCAAAGAACTATACCAGACCAATATGCAATGCCTCACATCCAGGATGCCCTTGTATGCCTTAATGGGAACCAGTGGTTTCTGTGACAGACCTCAGGGCGGGTATTGCCAAATCCGATGACACCAGAAGATAGAGAAAATGCATTCATCTGTCCTTTGGGTTTTACAAATTCTTGCTCATGCCCCAGGGCATCTCTGGATTACTGCCACCTTCCAAAGGTTAATGGAATGAGCTGTAGGAGACATGAACCTATTTGATGCTTAGTTTATCTGGACAATGTCATTGTGTTTGGCAAAACACTGAAGAGCATGAGATCTGCTTGTTTGAGGTCTTGGATCAGCTAGAAGATTTTGGCTTCAAATTGTCTATTGATAAATGTCAATTTTCCAGCAATCTGTAAAATATGTAGCCACATTGTGTCCTCTGAGGGCATTCAAACTGATCCAAGCAAAGTGGAAGCTTTGACCACGTGGCCACAACCTAACAATCTCAAGAACTGCAAAGATGCTTGGGTTTCTGCAGCAACTATCATCATTTTGTGAAAGATTACACCAAAGTCATCTGCCCTCTGCTTAATCTGACTCAAGGATACCCACTAAAAATTGAAAGTATAGAAAGAGTGCTGTAAGAGAAGAGGAAGGCCTATTTCAAAACCAAAGAACCATTTGGGGCAAGGTGGACTAAGGAATGTGATGCAGCTTTTTATAATATCACTCATCAGCTTATCCATGCCCCTGTGCTTGCTTACACAGATCCAACCAAGCCATACATGTTACACATGGATGCCAGTTTAAAGGGACTTGAAGTCATGCTTTACCAGGAGTATGAGGAAGGATTCTGCTTAGTGGCATTTGTCAGCAGAAGTTTGACACCCTCTAAAAAGAACTACCCAGTGCACAAACTGGAATTTGTCACATTAAAGTGGGTGATAATAGATCAATTTCATGAATACCTTTATGGTGCAAAGATTCTGGTGAAGACTGACAACAACCTCCTCATGTATGTTCAAACCTCAGCAAGTTAGATGCCACTGGGCAGTATTGGTTATCAGCACTGTCAACCTATGATTATTCAGTAGAGTACAGTCCCAGCCTGAATCACATTGACACTGATGCCCGTCTAGAAGGCCTGTATCCAACACTGAGTGGGTGAGGATGTCATGAACAATCTGTTAAAGCACTCTGCCACAAGTCTGACAAGGATGAACACCCATCCCCTGAAACAGTAGGTTATTGCCTGGTTGATTGCCTGGGTCCACCTGACACCTGTGTTTCTGCAGCCTATTCAATTTCAACACACTGGATCTAAGTACTCTGCCTCAGTTTACTACAACTGATATCTAGAGGAACAATATAATGACCCCATGATTAAGCTCGTGTTGAACACCATATGCTGGAAAAAAGGTTTCAAGCTTAGCTCTAAAGATCAGAGAACTGTTTTGTTATTCCAAGAGGGGCCTAGGTTCAAGTTGCACAACAAGCTACTTTACCGAGAGATCACAAATGGACAAGGTCAAGTTGTAAGACAACAACTAATGTTGCCTTCTGCATTTAAACATGTGGTTTTACATGTTCTCCATGATCAAATAGGACACTTGGGTTGTAACAGAACTTCAGACTTAGCCCACGCCCGCTTCCACTGGCCTAAGATGGGTGCTGACATTAACATCCAAATCAAAACATGTAACCGCTGCCTTAAAAGGAAAGCTCAGCCTCAGACAGCAGCACCTTTAGTCAATATCTCCACCAGTGCACCCGTGGAACTTGTGTGCATTGACTTCTTGTGTTTAGAGCCCGACCAAAAGAACATTGGTGATGTGCTGGTTGTGACTGACCATTTTACTCACTATGCCCAGGCATTTCCAACCAAGGACCAGAAAGCAGCCACTGTAGCCAAAGTACTTGTAGAAAAATTCTTTGTCCATTACGATGCCCCACAGTGAATTCATTCCAACCAGGGGAGAGTCTTTGAAAGCCATTTAATTAAAGAGATGCTCCCACTCTGGGGGGTAAGGAAATCAGAACCACCCCTCACCCTCAAGGGACCCACAGCCCGAAAGATTTAATTGAATGTTACTGGACATGTTGAGCACACCTCATCCCAGAGACAAGCTGAGATGAAGTCAGCAAATAAGTACTTTAGTTCATGCATATAACTGTAATTGTAATGATGCAGCTGGGTTTTCTCCCTACCACTTGATATTTAGTCGAGAAGCAAGGCTACCTGTTGATATTGGTTTGGGCTATCCCATTATGGAGTCTAAGCAGACAATTATCTCCATTACATACAAAAGCTCAAATATCAGCTCAGTCCTGCCTATCAGCCAACATGTTGGCTGCAGAAGAAAACTTAACAAATAAAGAAAGACAAGACAAATGTGTTAAGGCTCAAGAGCTACAACCTGGAGATTATGTCTTGTTAAGAAACTTAGGATTGCATGGAAAACACAAGATAGCCAATAGGTGGCATCACACCCTGTACATTGTTGTCAGCAAGCTGGAGGACCTGCCAGTTTACAAAGTGTGTCCAGAGAATGACCTTTGAGCTATAAAGACAAGGCACAGAAATCACCTGTTAACAATTGGCCAAATCATCATAGACTGTTTACCTCAAGACAATGCCCCCACTGAGTTTGTGAGCTGGGCTGCAGCCAAAAAGAGATATTTAATCTACCCTTCTGCTGCTCTGCAACCAAAGCCTTCAATCGGTAATAACATTCTCGTTGACAATGGAAACCAATCTGAATCTAATGATAGTGAATGCAGTGTCACTTTATTATCCTTCTTAAGAACTGAGCCAGTTATTTCAAGGGAATCTTCTGTGTAACATGAGAGATGAGACTGGACCTTCAGGACTTTCTAATTATACAGCACTCTCAACTACCCATATACCCCCTGATAGTGAAGTGCAAAGAATAATGTCTGACACAGCTGACTCTTTATGTCTCATGGAACTGACTGAACCTCAAGAGGCAAATGCTGACCACGAGAGCCAGAATGGTGAAATGCCAGATGTAGCTGAAGTATCTGAAACCCATGAGGGACAATGGTGTAAATTCGAATGATGATTCTGAAAGTATCAGCAATGTGTTACGTGTCTTAAATTCAATGGAATTTCCTCTCAATGATGAACCTGAAATTACAGAACAAGTAATTGTAAGTGGTTCTTCTGAATCAGAATCCATGAACAAGCCAATGCAAGTGTTCCTCCTAGTTCTCAACCAACAGTTGGTTCAGAGGCACCCCTTTCATCAGAAGCTGACTTATTGCTGGACAATGAGCTGGGACTGATCAACCCAAATGCCAGTGTTGAAAGGACTGAGCCTGTGCCTGCCCCTCCCAGAAAATCTGGAAGGACTGTTAAGCCTGCAGTATACCTTAGCTGTGATTCCCCAGGAAGGCCTGTAGATCTTTCTGTGAATGTTGTTCATAAAGTTGTTTACATTTCAGCAAATTCTCTTCCAAAAATAGATTATACTGCAACATCTAAGCTATTAGTCTAGCCCTCCAATCGGTATTCTAGTGACCACTCACCACGCAGCACAAGGTTAGCTGACAGAGTCAGACCTCCAACAATGTGGGTTAGTGTGCAGGAGGTAATACAGACAAGGGTAATGTGTTTGACCACTTGAGCTAATTTCTATAAAAGTAACATGTTTCAAGTACCGTATTCAATGCAAAAGGTAAAGAGTGGGATTCAGAAAAGAGATGCACATGGTATATTCGAGATGCACTGGCACATCCATGACTTGTGCCCAATCACAATTCTGTAAGGCAGTGATGCACTGGCGCATCCCAGATGCACCGCACACCACCCATAATGTTATACGGTGCATCTGGAGGGGTTGCGCAGGGGGTGTGCCCATGCATATGGGGTGCAGCCCTATTCACAACCCACCTTGTGGGTGCATCTTCAGAGCAAGTCTGAAGATGTGCCTCTAAAGATAAGTCTACAATAAGTATACTTATGTGGGTGTCATCACCACAGGCAGGCTGCCATACTGCAGACATCAGCATGGCAACCCACCTAGCCTGGCAGTCCAGTGCCCCCCAACCATAGTCCGTAAATAAAATATTGTGAGCCGTAACTCCTGGTAGTCTTGCGGCACCCCCCACCTGTAGTCCCGTAATGGCATTAATAACACCAGGCATCCCTGGTGTCCCATGTTTCCCCTTCACCCTGCCCATATCCCATAATGTCACTTATATTCACCAGGCAGCCCTGGTACTCAACTGTTCCCCTGCACATAGTCTCACAAATAAAGTTTTGTGTGCCATAACTCCCTGGTAGTCTAGTGGAACCCACCAACCTGCTCTCACTCAATCACACAGGCAACGGCTACCCAAAGTATTCCTTGTTATTAAGTGGACCCACTTCCCCTCACTCAGTCAGGCACCCCCTCCCAAACCTGCTCCCCCCATCCCAGCAAGTGCTGAAGGTCAGCAGGCAGCACAACCCACCCTCATACCACCATGGCTGCCCGCTGACTGTGCTGTCAGTGAATGACAGCTTACAGTACACATGTAAACCCATTGGTAGACCCTGTTGACCAATGGGCTTGCAGTGTGTACTATGAGCTTACATTCACAACTTTACACACAGTCTATGTCACTCTCCTTCCCAAACCAGAAAGGAACCCAGAATGTCTGTTCAACTATCGGCCCATATCATTTCTTAATCTTAATATTAAGATGTTAGCCAAAATTCTCACCACCAGAATAAATAAGGTTTGGTCCCCACTCACAGGAGCTGAATAGGTGGGTTTTATGCAAATAGACCAACTGAGAAAAGTAGCTCACATCATATCCACGCCAGGGCCCTAAAAAAACCCTGCAATACTCATGTCCCTGGACACCAAAAAGGCATTTGATGGGATATCATGGTCATTTCTCTTCCTTACCTTGCAAGGATTTGGTTTCCTGGAACAATTTATTTCATGGATTTTTCTACTCTATTGTCATCCAACAGCCAAAATAGTATGCAGTGGAGTATAATCCCCTTGATTTCCCCCATAAAAAGTACCTGCCAGGGTTGCCCCCTCTCTACATATCTCTTTAACCTTTACTTGGAGACCCTGACCATAATAATCTTACCCAATGCCCAAATTCAAGGCATTTAAGTGGGCACCAAATCATATAAAATTTCCATTTACTCAGATGATATATTACTACATATACAAAACCCAATTCAGTCTGTCCCCTTAACATTAGAAACCCTGCAATACATTGGTAAATTATCAGAATATCACATTAACCTTATTAATCACATTAGCAGTATCAGTGGCTCAGTTGGTAGAACACTCGCCTCTGAGGCCTAGAGATCAGAGGGCTGTGGGTTCAGTTCCCACATCTGACACTTGGGTTAATATCCCAGTACTGACACTGTAGTGCAGCATGGGAGGGGTGCTGCACTTCTGAGGTGCCGTCTTTCAGATGAGATGTTAAACCGAGGTCCCATCTACCTGGATTGGTGGTAGTTCAGGTGGATGTTAAAGATCCCATGGCACTTATCGAAAAGAGTAGGAATTTCCCGGTGTCTGTAAATTTCCCTCATTCACTAAAAATACCACCAACAGCTTAATCTGGTTCAAGGTCAGTTAGCATTCATCTGAATCCCCCTCCCGGGTCGTGCCTGAAAATAGACAGTATTTGTCTAGTGCACTTACCGGTCAACAAAACTAAAAAAAAAAAAACCTCGCTAAAACCCAGATTATGCCTTAAACATCTACATGTACAAATCAGATGTTATGAATTGGGGACGAGCTTTGTCCTTGATGGCTCTAAATACCTAGGTATCTATCTCAGTACATCCTCTCAAAAAATGTTTTCTAAAAAGTGTCACACAATATACCAGATCATTAAACAGGACCTAAACAGATTGACAGCCCTTCCCCTGACCCTCTGGGCATGCATAAATGTAATAAAACTAAACATACCCTCCCCCTGAGTACTTTAACTTATTAGTATGCTCACACAAAGAATACTCTATTATTGGTTTAATCACCTTAAATCTACAATTAAAAATGTATTTGGAATAACCAAACCCCACGACGAGCATACTTAAAGCTAGCCCCTTCCAAAATTCAAGGAGGACTCCAACTCCCTGACCTTAAGTTAAACTATTTGGCAGCAAGAGCACACACTTCTTATGGTGGAGAGAACCAGCAGAAGAACAGCTACAGTTAATATAGCTAAAATATATAAAATCAAAAAAAACAAATGACAGCAACCACCATCAAGGACAATAGAACAGATTTCAGAGGAACAGGAGGAACAACCTCAACTTCAGGGGATGACAGAATTGAACACCTACATACCACCTGAATCCCAGGTACTTAACCTTTCTTCACATATTCTAAATGATTCTGAATCAGTCTGCTACAACATGGTTTGAGTTTTGTCCTGACCAACCAAATTGATATAAAAAAAACCCTGATTGACTTGCAATTCATGTGCAGGAATTTAAGCATTAAATAATTCTTTAATAAGAGATGTGAAACCAGTGATATTGAGACAGTAGAATATCATGAATTTCAACCTAAATCCATATTCTGCCTTTTACCCATCCCAGTCATTATCACATTTAAAAATGCGGTTGAAAAGGACCTATATCTCTTCTTTGAAAATCTTCCAGCACTTTCATTTAATAACCTTAATAAGGAAGAAAGAATTGCCATTGAAATGCTCCACAACAATAATCGCATCATTATTAAAGAAGCAGATAATGATGGTAGTGTTGTGACTATGGATAAAACTGACTATCTGCAGGAAGCTGAAAGACAGTTACAAAACAGAGAATTTTATTTATCTTTGACCACTGACCCAACTACAGACTTTAAATATGCAATTGATGAATGTGTATAAGCAGAATGCGAATCAAAAATTATTAGATTTCCTTATAATAGAATCACCTTTATGGGCCACCTTTTATATGCTGCTGGAAATTTATAAAACTCTGGACCACCCACTGGGACTCCCTATAATAAGTGGTTTGGGATCTTTAAATCTTAGGTTCATAGGTAATTTCAAGCTTACTGGACTTGCGTCCTTATTGCTTGCCTTTAAATTATATATTGGCCCAGATATTCAAAAGGGTTGCGCATGGCACAACAGTGTTGCTCCATGCGCAAGCCACTGAAGCTCACCGGTGTGATATTCAAACGGGAATTGTGCCTGGCACAAATCCCGATGCGCTGGAGTGCATCAGTAATGTATGCGGCACAGGTAGGGGGGGCAAGCCCTTGCATACTCTGCACATCCCAATATTCAGCCCGGGATGTGCTGAGTCCATGCACGTGCAACCGCTACTTGTGCTGCACAAAGATTGATCAAAAAAGGAACAACGGCTGGCCACTCACAGGTGAGCTGCCATATTGCAGGGTGCAACACGGCAGCTGCCACTGTGGGTGGCCACCAACTCGGCTGCACCTCCGTGGCAGCACCCCCATGCCCTATCATGGACATCTGTTCAAAAATCATGTCCATTATCCCTAGTGGTCCAGTGGACCGCTGTCAATCAATGCGGGCTTAAGTATAAACAAAATGAATTTCTATATCCCTGGCGGTCCAGTGGACTGCTGTCAGCCGATCAAGGGCATTTGTAATAAAAAATTACGTCCAATATCCTGGTGGTCTAGCAGTAACCCCACCACCACTGAGTCCCACCGCCCTTTCGCCCCGGTCAGTGGTGGGTGGCAACCTCCTCCGCCTGTTGCCATGCCACCCACCGAAGGACACCATAGGTAGGGTTGTACACCCATTGGTCCACAGCGTGAGCCAATGGGCATGCAGCCTGTACCATACTACACATTCCAGATATGTGAATGGATCCATTCCGCCACTGACCGGGGGGGGGGCAGTGGGGCTCAGTTGGCAGGTGAGAAGGGGGTACCACTAGACCACTAGGAATATTGGACGTAATTTTTTTTTTACTACAAATACCCATGATCAGGCTGACTGCGGTCCACTGGATTACCAGGGATATGGGATTCATTTTAATTATACTGAAGCCCACGATCGGGCTGACAGTGGTCTACTGGACCACCAGGAATATAGGATTCATTTTATTTATACTGAAGCCTGCGATTGGGCTGACAGCAGTCCACTGGACCACCAGGGATATAGGATTCATTTTATTTATACTGAAGCATGCGATCAGGCTGTGGGGCACATTGCAGCGCTGTGCAGGGGGCATCAGTCTCCGACGACTGCAGGGCGCCAGACACAAGTCGCCGGAGATCGGCACACTTGCATGCAAATGGGGCCATAATGACATGCAAATGGCTCCATTTGTGCCTTGCATACATTATGGCCCCACTTGCATGTGCATCTTTGAATATCGCAGTTGCTGTGCATAGTGCAATGGAACTTGCACTAGCGCATCCCCAGCTCCCACTCTGGCCACTTGCGCTGGTGCAGTGTCACTGCACCATGCACACCTGCGGAGTGGCCGAGGTGCAATATTCAATGATGCTGTTGTCGGCGCTCGTTGAATATCGCAGTCAATGCCCCTGCACAGCCAAGTTGCACTGCGTCCAGGCTTGTGCCACAGCCTGGCGCAGTTTGAATATCTGGGCCTTTGTCTTCTACTCTTAACTGAGCCACTTTCTAAATATACAGACATATTTCTTTGTCCCTGGATAGTTTTTACACCTATTGTTTACACTAAATCACACTCAGTTTTATTTGGACCTTTGTTCTTTTGTTTTCTCTAATGTCTTGACTTCCATGCATTTCTTAGGCATCTACTTTAGATTCTGCCTTTGCAAGCCTACCTATGAACTCAGATCTTTTTTATCTATGTTCCTGTCTGGTCCTTTATTTCTTCCCCTTCTAGCTTCCTTTCATCTCCTACTGACTAGTACCCTCCTCCCCATTTTCTCTCACTCATTTCTTTACTTTGCATCTTATATAGACCTTTTATCTCAAACCCCCTTCTGTGGAGGTATTTAAAGCATGCCTCAAGGTCTTCTTGTACAATCAGGCCGTCCCAGACTGTGTTTTATAGTCCTTACCTGTTCTCAGAACCTTAGGCTTAGGTTAGCCTTTGGCTTCTTTGAGTAGTAGTTGCTGCTGTTGAGGTAGTATTTATACAAAATTGTGTTTTAATTGCTGGAATATTGTATGTTTATGTTCAATAGTATGTTGTTATGTATTTATTATGATTTATAGTATGACATTTTAATATGTTCAGCTCCCAGAGCCTCGGGGATGGGTGTTTTCTTAATTAATATTTGCCTTGCCTTGCCTTGTCTTGCCATCTCTTTCGTACTTCATTTCCTGCTATTTTTTTAATTGGTCCACATTAGCTATACATACTGCTTATGTTGCTCAGTTGCACTATTCACCTGAAGAAGGGACCTGTGAGGCCCCAAAAGCTTGTGTATAATTCTATCTTTGTACAAGCTACTTGTTGGTCCAAACAAAGGTATCAATCCTTCCATCATTCCCTGGATACAGAAATTACCTGCATATTTGAAAGATACCTCACATGTTCTTAGATTAGTGGAAAATGTGTGTATAGAACCAGAAACTTTACTTGTGACTATGGACATAGAGTCACTGTACACCAGCACTGGGTGCAGCAGCTTGGGCATTGAACAAGAGAGAAATCACTGATCTACCATCAACAGAATTTTTGGTAAAATTGTTGGAATTCATTCTGAAATGTAACATTTTCACTTTTAACAAACAAACTTTTTTGCAGGTAAAAGGGACTGCTATCAAGGCACTTGTGCCTCCTCTATTGTCAATCTATATGTTGGTCAGTGGGAGGAGAGGTGAATTTGAACCCAGACAATAATCAATGCATCAGTTAGCATTAAAGCAATGAAAGTGGGGAAATGAGATGTTAGATTTGAACCCCTAACCCCCACCATCCATCCTCCACAGACTGACAGATGCCAGGTGTGCCATGGGGTCATCAGGTCCAACTCTCACCCTATTCCATGTGTAAACAGGTTGGACACACTATAGTAAAGGAGAATGGGGTTAGAGTTAGCCTCATGACCCATGGCACACCCTGGCACCTGTCAGTCTGTGGAGGATGGAGGGTTTAACTCTAACTGATTCATTAACAAAGCTTTTTGCAATGAATTTCCTTACTTTTTGAAAAAGTGTAATATAACTAGTAAATTATCCCCGCACTTTTATTTTTATTTATTTATTTAACAAATCGGAAAGACCTTTGAGCCAACGGCTCTTTTACAGAGGTTCCACGTCAAGTCACAAGAATAGCAAATTACAATGGTTTCAGTAAGTAGTACAACATGAGGAAAGTAATTACATAAACAAAAGAACAATATGGCAAGATGATTATTGTGTAAAGTGCAGCCAGTACCCTTGTCTGAAGAGGAATGAAAGGGCTTAAAAGGAGATAAGTACAGGGGGTGAATTGGGGATGGAAGGAGCAAAATAAGAGAAAGAAAGCCCATCTCTACAAGTGGTGTAACAGGCTGTGCTTTGAAACAACTGAGAAGCTGCATGGGATATACTGTATTGGACCAGAAATCTGCAACTGATCTCTCTTACTCACATCTGAGGGAAGTTTTCCTTACTTTACAGTCTTACACTGGTATTGCTTTGTGTTTAATTTAGTTTTTAAATCAGGAAGGGGTTTTTCAAAACTACTTATCTTGTGAGCAACTTCAGAAGGGTTGAAATAACTGCATATTTGATTTTCCTTTGTGGCTATCTGGACTGTCTGCTAGTATTCTGACAGTTTACATTACATTAATATAGTTGGAAATAACTTACTGGTAGTAGATGTGTACTTTGAATAGCAAAAGCTGCAGTTTGTAATTTGATGCCAGACACAGCCTCAGGTGGGGAAATTGTCTTCACTAGTCAGGAGACCTTGCATCATAACCAATTGTTTTGGGTGGAGGACTTACATCTGAGGGAAGTTTTCCTAACTTTACAGTCTTACATTGGCTATCTGGACTGTCTACTAGTATTCTGTAACAGTTTGCATCAAATTACTTTTAAATAGTTGACAAATCAGTTACTGGAGATTAGCTGAATTACTATAAAGGGCAGTACTCACCAGGGTGGTGGAGCAGTGGTTTGATTGTTTCTAACAGTCACCAGTGGTTGTGAACTAACCACCCACCCTTTCCTGCACCCACCCTCCCCAGGCATGATGTTTCCTTTATAGCCAAGGTTCTGACATCACTTCCTCAACAGGTCTTGGGGCAGAACTGTCATATTCTTAATAACCCAGCACAATGCATAAAGTGTAAGAACACACACAAAGGAAGAAAATATATATATATATATACATATTGTATATTATAAGGAGAGGGACATGTGGGGAGTGGTGAAATGCACTGGCTGTGGGGCAGCAGTTTTCCAGCAGACATTCTGGAAACTGCATTGCTGTCCTTTTTGCAGGCAACTGTCAGCTCTGAGGGAGGCAGTAGACCACCTCCAGGCTGAACTGGCAAGGACTAAGGAGGCCTCCCCCACCCAACGAGCACCACTGCCACAGAGGCTGCTAAGTATGAAGAGCAGGTGGACCACAGTGGGTTCTGGGAGGGTACGGGTGGTGGAACAGAGGTGAAGCCCCCTAGTTGTACCTCTACACAAACCATATGCCAGTCTGGCAGAGCAAGGTTCCTCTATGATGGCACCCTCAGTGGAGACCAAGAAGAATGCTGAGGACACCCACAAGGGAGACCCACAGAAGGGTGGCAAGGGACACCATAGTGGAAGGAAACAGCTTCTGATAGGGGACTCAATTGTTAGAGGGGTAGACCTGGGGATAGGAGAGGAGAGGAGAGGGAAGTAGGGTGCCTGCCTGGTGCCATGGCTTGGAGGGACAAGAAGCGAATCCTCAGGATTGAGAAGCAGCATCACAGGAGAGGGAACTAGATATCATTGTTCACCTTGGGACAAATGACCTAGCTAGGCATAGGATCAGTGTAGTGCAGGATGAAATTGTGAAGTTGGGGAGGGGTCTCAGAGAGGTAGCAAGCACAGTTACCTTCTCAGAGGTGCTGCCAGTCCATGGCAGAGGTGAGGCTAGGGTACTACACACCATGCAGTTTAATGAATGGTTGCAAAACTGGTGCAGAGCACAGGGCATTGGCTTCATTGGGGACTGGGGGTACACCTGGAGAGATGAAGGTTTATACTGGCATGATGGTCTGCATCTGTCCATGAATAGAACCAAGATCCTAAGTGACAGGTTTAAATGCTTGCAAGCTTTTAAACTAGCCATGGGGAGGTGCTAATAAGAGGCAGGAAATTTCAAGTCTCCCCCACAAAACATGACTGGTAGTAGGTAAACACTGAGGTACAGTGCTCAACAGAGGGCAGGACAGAGGTAAATGGAAAAATAGACAAGGGCAAAAAGAGCAGGCATGGAGGAAAAAGGATAAAGCCAACATTAAATGGAGGGTAATGAGTACCAATGCTCGTAGTCTGGGAAACAAGCTTCCTGAGCTAGTAGCCTTGATGGAAGATGAACACTTGGATATTGTGGCAGTCACAGAAACATGGTACATGGGGAACCATGACTGGGATGTCAACATACCGAAGTACACAGTCTACAGAAGGGACAGGGAGGGGAAAAGAGGAGGTGGAGTAGCTCTGTACATAAGGGAAGGGATCAAAGCTACAGAACTAAAAAGTAAAGGGGGAGGACAAAAGGCACTCTCTGTCATCTTGGAGACAGGGAATGGCATCACAATCCGCACAGGGTTTGTATACAGACCCCTCTCAAGGGACAGAAATGGACAAAAAATGATAGAAGACATTCTCAAAATGGCTGAAAAAGGAGATACTGTTAATGGGGGACCTAAACATGCCAGATGTTAACTGGATGACATGTAAGCCACATCCAAGAGCAGGGTCATTCTCGATGCCCTGCAGAGAGTCAGCCTTAGAACAGCTAGTGTTGAAACCCACTCGGGAGGAAGCAATACTAGACCTGGTACTCTCAAATGGAGAGGATCACAAATTTAGAAGTCGGTAGACATCTGAGAACAAGTGACCACTGCACAGTGTCCTTCTCACTAAGCACAACCATGGAAACAAGCCATACAAAAACAAGCATACTGGACTTTAGAAGGGCTGACTTTGGCAAAATGGGTGAATGCCTGAGGAATACACTGGCAAATGAGCAAAAAGGAGGGGTGGAAGAACAATGGAGAAAAATCAAAACTGTCATCACAGAAGCAACAAGCCTTTGTGTGAAACAGATAAAGAAAACAAAGCAGAGTAAAAAAACACTATGGTTCTCAAAAGAGGTGTCAGGGAAGGTTAAGGAGAAAAAGGCTGCATTCTAAAAGTATAAGGCATCACAGAAGGAGCACGACAGGGAACTGTATCAATTAAAGCAGAAAGAAGTGAGGAAGGCAGTCAGAATAGCAAAAGCCCAAACTGAGGAAAAATAGCCAAGTCAGTTAAGAAGGGGATAAACCTTTTATATGTACATTAGGCAGTAGAAAGGTTATGGGAGGAATAGTGAAGATTGATAAGGGAGAGGGGAGGTGGGCAGAGGGAGACAGTGAAAAGGCAGAGATACTGAATGAATACTTTTGCTCAATATTCACAAAAGAAGATGAGGAGGAGTTACCTAAACCAGACAATAGAAGCACTCTGGGTAGGGGGGTTGACACCAGTCCATTTACAGAAGAAAGAGTCCTGAAAGAACTCCTAAAACTCAAGGTGGACAAAGCAATGGGGCCTGATGGGATTCATCCCAGAATCCTAAAAGAACTAAGGGAGGACCTAGTGATACCACTGACCACACTTTTTAACAAATCATGGAAGGATGGGGTGGTACCTGAGGACTGGAGGAGGGCAGATGTGATTCCCCTTCACAAAAGTGGGAGCAAGGCAGAAGCAGGAAACTACATACTTGTAAGTTTGACCTCAGTGGTAGGGAAAATGATGGAAACCTTTCTGAAAGAAAGAAAGAAAGAATTGTTGAGTACCTAGAGGCCAGCGGGGCACAGAACCCAAAGCAGCATGGATTTACAGCAGGAAGGTCATGTCAGATGAATCTAATAGATTTCTTTGACTGGTGACCAAAGTAATAGACTAGGGAGGGCTGTGATATGGCCTACCTAGACTATAGCAAGGCATTTGACAGAGTCCCACACAAAAGATTAATAATCAAGTTAGCCAGCTTGGGAGTGGGTCCCAGGGTGGTAGCCTGGGTTGCAAACTGGCTGCACAACAGGACACAGAAGGTAATAGTGAGTGGCACACATTCCGAAGAAAGGGGGGGTCACTAGTGGAGTACCTCAGGGCTCAGTACTGGGTCCAGTCCTCTTTAACATCTTTATAGGTGACATTGCAGAGGGTCTGGAGGAAAGGCATGCTCTTTGCAGATGATACAAAGATCTGTAACAGAGTTGATACACAAGGGGCGTAGAAAGGAGGAGAAGGGACTTGGCAAGGTTGGAGGAATGGTCAGACATATGGCAACTTGGATTCAATGCAAAGAAGTGCAAGTAATGCACCTGGGAAACAAAAACCCAGGAGAAGAGTACTCAATAGCGGGAGGTACTAACAACAACAAAATGGAACAGGACTTGGGGTAGTCATATCTGATGATCTAAAGGTGGGTAAGCAATGTGACAAGTCAGTGAGGAGAGCCAGGGGAATACTGGGATGCATAGGAAGGGGCACCACAAGTAGAACAAGCAATTGTCAATGCTGAACGTTCACTTGCAGGTATTTGCAGTGGTGTTTGGCATGTATGGTGCTTTACCCTAATGCCCTGTGCGATTGCTGGTATTTGCACAATAAATTGTCAGCATGACCTTGTTGCTACCCCCATTGTGCGCTACATAGGTGGAAACACGTTTTGGGCAGGATGTGAAAAATGACAGCAGTACTGCTCATAAGCAAGTGTGGTAAAATGGCAATGTTGAAAATCTGGAGTGGAAATATTGAAAATTCGCAAACCTACGAGTGTGCGTGGGAACTGTGCAACGCACGCTCGTAAAACAGTCATTTGTAGGATTTTTTTCACCAAATTTTCAACATTGCCATTTTAAAACCTCTCTAATGAACAGTGTCACTGTGATTTTCTTACTGTGTCCCCAGACACTGATTTCGACACCGACTGCGCATTGTGCACTACATGGGTGGAAAGACGCTTTGGGCAGGATGTGAAAATGACAGCTGTACTGCTCATAAGGAGGTGTGGTAAAATGGCAATGTTGAAAATCTGGAGTGCAAATATTGAAAATTTGCAAACGTACGAGCGTGCGTAGGAACTGCGCAACTCACGCTCATAAAACAGTCATTTTTAGGAATTTTTCACCAAATTTTCAACATAGCCATTTTAAGACCTCTGCTCATGAACAGTGTCACTGTGATTTTCTTAATGTGTTCCATACATTGATTCGCACACCGACTGCGCCATTGTGCGCTACATGGGTGGAAACACATTTTGGGTGAGATGTGAAAAATGACAGCTGTACAACTCACAAGAAGGTGTGATAAAATGGCAATGTTGAAAATCTGGAGTGAAAATATTGAAAATTCGCGAACTTACGAGCCTGCGTAGGAACTGCGCAACGCACGCTCGAACAATCTTTTGATTTTCACCATGGTTTTGGGACCCTTCCATGAATGATGACGGTCATGGTGTTAGTTCAGGCTGAAGGGTGATTTCATGCAGTGACTGCGCAGTGCCTGCGAAATCACCCTTCGGGCGCGAATAACACCATGTCTGTGACATCACTCATGAGAAGGGGTCCCAAAAACCCCATGTTGAAAATTTGGTGCAAAAATTCCAAAAAATGACTGAGATATGCAATAAAGTTGAACCTCCTATGTAGCCCATTTTACAGCTTACCGGCATTTCCTCAGTTCGCGGTCGGCTTTGAAGAGTGCAGATGTGTTCTCGGTCCACCGAAGATCGTCGCGCTGGAGTCCGGAGGTAAGTATGGGGTGAGTGGGGTGTGGGGAGGCTGGGTGCGCAGTGGGTGGGTACGGGTTGTGGGAGGTGGGGCTGGGAGATGCGCCGCAGGACCGTTTTTGTTTTACAGGTTAAAAAATAGCAAAAGATGACGTGGGACCTTTGCCACGCTGGGGTGGGCTCCCAGTGTGGCAGAAGATGGCTGGGGTGGCAAGGAGCTGATAGGATTGGGCACCCCCATCGCAAAGTAATGGACCGTTTGCCACTGGGATGGACTTCAGCAGGGCAGCAGGACGGCTTGGGGCCATGGAGCCGACTGGGGATTGGGCACCCCATCAGCAAACAACATTTGCCATGCTGGGGTGGGCTCCCAGCATGGCCTGCACTGGGGGCGGCGTGGCGTCTTGGCGGGGGTTGCTTATGCGTGATGCAAGTGGGGCGCTCAGTATGGCAGCGGTGTTTCCTTTGAAGCAGAGGAACACCTCTGTCATACTTGAGCTCCTGCACCATTGGTGCAGGACCGCCATGCCTGCTCAAGGGAGCAGTGCATTGGGTGGGAGAGGCACACCTCCAAGTGTGCTACTCTCCCAAAACGTTCCTTGCGCATGCGTGCAAGCAAACGGAAAAAGAGAAGTGGTTATTCCTCTGTACAGATAGTTGGTGAGACCCCATCTGGAGTACTGTGTGCAGTTTTGGAGACTTCATCTACACAAGGGCATAGACAGGATGGAAGCAGTCCAGAGGAGGGCAACTAAAATGGTGCAGGATCTGCATCAGAAATCATATGAAGAGAGACTGAGAGAGCTTAATATGTATACCCTTGATGAAAGGAGGGACGGGGGGACATGATAGAAACGTTCAAGTACCTCAAGGGAATCAACAAAGTCCAGGAGGGTAGCATCTTTCAGAAAAAGAGATGTGTAAGAACAAGGGGACACAATTTAAAGATAGAGGGGGGTGGCTCAGGGGTAATGTGAGGAAATGTTTTTTTGCAGAGAGAGTGGTGGATGCGTGGAACTGCCTTCCTGGGGAGGTTGTTGGGGCTAAAACAGTGGGGGAATTCAAACATGCATGGGACAGACACAAGGCAATTGTAGTTTGGGGTGGCAGGAAGTAGGCTGTTGGTTAACTAGAATCTGCAGCTTATCCAGTAGGTAGGGAAATGGGCAGACTGGCTTAGCCAAGTGGTCCTTATCTGCCATCAAAGTCTATGTTTCTATGTTTCTATGAGGAGATGCCACAATGAAGCTTAAGCAGGAAAGACCCACAGGGCAGGGGGTAGAGGAGAGAGAGCAAGGTGAGAAACAGAGGAGAGAGGAGGGAAGTGGGAGTGGAGGGGTAAGGGAAGAGGGATGAGGTAGAATGAAAACAGAGCAGGAATGAGTAAGGGATAAGGGAGGACATGCTGTGAGTGGAATAGCACAGCAGCAACCCAGGTCTATAAAGAGGCAAATGGTAAAAAAAGGAGGTCTCTGTGCCTTTAGCTGTCAGCAGAGATTAGGTATAGCAGTCACAAGAAGCTCTGGAAACTAGGAATTGATGCTGCTTCCTAAATGGTCCCAAGGTTGCAGTCGTCGCTAATCTCAGGAGGAAGAATTAAATAAATTAGCAGCTCTAACTGCAATGGATCACTGTCAGAGCGAGGTTCGACAGGGGACAGTAAAGGTTTGAGCTCACAGAACTTTGTGTGCTCCAAGGGACTGAAAACTGAAGGAACCTGGTGGAGGAGACCAGATCTATCTCTAGCCAGAAGTCAGTCTTGATATTCAATGCGAGCCTGGAGTTGAAGTCAGTTTGCTTGTTCATGAAGGTCACAAGTGTGAGTA
Source organism: Neoceratodus forsteri (assembly GCA_016271365.2). Lineage (NCBI taxonomy): Eukaryota > Metazoa > Chordata > Ceratodontiformes > Ceratodontidae > Neoceratodus > Neoceratodus forsteri. The sequence goes on from CM028132.1 coordinate 1,324,663,734, forward strand.
CTGACACGCTGCACCAGTAAGTAGATGGCATGCCTTATTCAGAGCAGTGGTGAGCCGCGTGGGATTATGTCTGTGGTGGAACTATAAATGACCAAACCATAGTCAATAATAGACACAACTGAACTTGGATAGCCAATCTGAGGGCTTCAGTAGTAAGGTAGTGTTTATGCCTGTGTAGAAGGCCTAGGCGAATGTTAACTACCTTGGTAACTACCATGGTAACAATCTCAGCATGGTTGGAGTAGGAGAGCGTACTATCCAGAGTAACTCCTAGGTATTTAAAAGATTGAGTCTGATCAAGGATAACACCCACACTGTTGTTAATTACAATTGTTTGGCTTTGTGCTTGCTGTGGGTACCATGGAAGAGCATGACCTTAGTTTTTTGCAGTTAAGCACCAACTTATGATAGATGAACCAGGGCTCAGCTTCAGTAAAACTTTTCTGAAGTAGGGCCTGGAGGAGGATAGGGTCAGCTGTCTTTGAGAAAATTACCACATCATCTGCATAGAGGAGTACTGGTTCAGAACAGGAAGATGGAAAATTATTGAGGAAGGTGCTAAATAGAAGGGGTCCCAGTATTGATCCTTGAGGAACCCCAGAGCAGAAAGGCAGTTTAGCAGAAAGGGCAGACCCTATTCTCACCTGCTATGTGCAGTTTGCTAGATAGCTTGTGAACCACTTTAGTGCTTCTGAAGATATACCAAGCCCAGCAAGTTGATGTATCAGAAAATGGTGATTGACTATGTCAAATATTTTAGACAGGTCAATAAAGGTTGCACCAACAAGTTGACCTGATCAAGAGTATGGTGAATGAAGCCTGTGAATTCGAGTAGGGCTGCAGATGTGTTGTGCCCTTTCCGAAAACCATGTTGTTGGACACATTGTAAGTTTTATTTTTTCAGGTACTCCACAAACTAGTCATCAACAATCCTTTCAAGTGCTTTGGACAGTAGCAGAATAATAGATATTGGCCTATAATTCCCAGATAGTAAACTGTCCCCATGCTTAAAAACTGGTGTAACCAGACCAGATTTCCAGATCTGGGGGAATTGTGAAAGTATGAGGGAGCGAATGAGAAGCTTGGTGAGGGGGGATAGGACTTCATCTAGAGTTAGGGTAAGAAGTTTTAGGTCGAGGGAATCACTGCTTGTCCTTTTTCCTCTTAGAACTTTACATAGGTAGGTCGTGGTCTCGCTTTCTGAGATAGCTTTAAAGTAGAAATATGAGTGAGTAGAGGCCTCTTCTGATTTGCACTCCCACCAAGCTGCCCATTTCTGCATAATGATATGCATCCATAGGAGTGTGGGATCTCTACGCCCAGCGCTTCCACTTACACATAACTATAGAGCCGTATAGCAGCCTTATAGGGCAAGGAACACTTGTAACACTAATTTGCTATTATCTCAGCAACCATAGTGGCTATGAAAAAAAAATTCCAGTGCTGTTGTAATCATAACATCGAAACCTCCATATGAGATAAATCCATATTTCGCATAGTTTCCAAGATATAGCACCAAAAAGAGCTGTGGATGCCGCAATGTTACCCTATGGGAAAAATCACAACTTTGTTATGGCATATCTATGGAACCAATTACATTTTTATGCCTAAATAACATAATTCACATCTCTGGGACACCCTTTATACACTGCAAATTTCAACCAAAAGACCAAACCATTTATTTACAGTGTAATGTACCTGATAACTGGTATGTGCTGGTGGGAGTGCAGACCCTTTCCAGCCCCATGCTCCCACCAAACTGCCCATTTGTGCATAATCATATTTGTCCATGAGAACATGGCCTTCTGGGCCTCTGCGCCCCACTTACACATAAGTACAGAGTCATACAGCAGTGCCATAGTACTCCAAAGGAACCCTTGTAACACATTTTTGCCAATAACTCCATAACCATAGCAAGTAGGATACAAATTCCACTGTGGGTGTAATCTATGTCTTCCAAACTTGTTTTTTTGCTTAGTTCACCTCAGGATGATGTAAGCTGTGGGTAGCGAAAAATCCGTATCTAGCTCATATTTGAGATACGAGTGCTGAAAGGCACTGCAGGCACCGCAATGTTATCCTATGGGAAATTTCTCAGCTTCATAATGCTGTAACTATGGGCCCATTGAATGTTTTGGGACCAAACCACCAAAATGCATATATGTGGGATGAGGGCTTGCCACCCTGCAAATTTCAGTCCAAAAGCACAATCCACCTTGACTCAATGAAGTCACAAAGAACACAACACATGTAACAATGTTGTGGAGTATTGTTTTCAAGACAACAAAAATGCTTTCATGACAACAAAAATGTTTTTGTGATTTCCTATACCTTATAATGGAATTTTGTTGTGCACAAAAACAATGTTGTCGTACATACAAAAACATTTTTCGTGAAATTTTTCTCAAAAGTTTGCACAATACACATATAAATTTTCCCATAATCTATAATGGAACAAGAAAAACTTGAATAACTTTTGAATGGATTAATATTTTTTCACCAAATCTTCAAAAGGCACCAGTTCAACCCAGGCCACATATAGACATTCAAATTTGAATCCACTTATCGCATTCTTCAGTCTATTATGGCTGACCAGAAAAATGCAAAAAAGTTGACCATTTTCACATTTGAATGTTTTATGGTTCGCAATCATACATCTGATCAGAACAAAATTTTTAAGATCCAGAGATCTATGGCTGGAGACCATGCATGCAAATGATCAGGCAAATCAGAGAAATGGTTGCAAAGTTACTAAAGTATAAACTTTGGGGTTTAACATAGAAGTGACTGTGCAACCCTGACTATACATACCCTACCAGGCAGGTAATATACATATATATATATGTGTGTGTGTGCATAGATATATATATATATATATATTCACACATATGTACGTGAATGGATGTGTATGTATGTATATATCGCAAAAAGACATGCTCCTCTCATGTATCATACCTTTAAAATTGGCTTATTGTAGTATATCCCCCACCAGTTTCTCTTTACCTGCACTCTATTGGATTCAGGAATATATAATTTAATGTTGTGTATAAATAAAATAATATATTATGTGATTATTTTCCTGCATTTTATTGTGAAGTCATTGTTTTAGCATTCATGTTGTATGTTTTGATATGCAATACAGCTTTAATGTGATGTCATCACCCCATTTTTAAAATGGCATTAGCCAATGAACTCTCATCATGAATGACATCATCAGTTTTGCACTATAAATGTTTGTCTTTGTCAGTGTGATCTCAGCCATTGATAAAGGACCCTGTCCAAAACGAGTTAGGTGGGCAGACAAGTGTCTGTGTCTTCAATAAAGCCGCTTTTAGTAACTACAAATGGTATCCTGTTATTTATGAGGTGGTGAGTGCCAGTTTTTTTGGATATAGTTAACATAGCTACCACAGTGGCAAACAATGGAAAGGGATCCATGTTTGCAAGCTAAACTGAACATAAAAGCCCTAATTAACACGTCTTACAGCAAATTACTAATAAAACCTTAAAAGTACTCCTATAGGAAGCTCAGTACAGGTGTGTCAACAACTACATGAAGTGTTAAAAACAGAAGCTATTTTAGATCTGACACAACCTATCAGAGGCAACCTTAACATTGAAATAGAAAATAAAACTTTATCTGATTTCTTGTTAGCCCATTCTTTCTTACTCTTTCTCACAAAATAAAACACAATACCATCATTAAATCTGACCTCCTTAAAAGTAAATTTGATGTAGGGATCACAGACATCTTTCCAGTACTGCAGCCCTAACAAGCCGTAGCAGCTTCGTTGGGCCCTTGACCATGGCATTTCATTAATCCTGACCTATGGGATGACCTAACCTTATTAGCAAAACAGAGACATGCCATCTCCACATAATACAAATGCTGTGTCAAGTTACTGCCCTACATACATCTCATCACATTCCTTATTGGCAAACTGAATTCCCAGAATTAGCCACTCTAGAACTACAAGCTAGACTACAGACTGTCCTGTACAAGTATTTAAATGTGGATGGGCTGAGACTAATGCAGTATAAAATTAATCATATGTATTACACCCTGAGAAGCTGCACCACATGACCCACCTAGATACAAATCAATGTACCAGATGTCTAACCAACCTGGCACCAAAAACATTTTCTATGGGTCCCAAAGCAGCACCCATTTGTGAAGCTATTCAGACCAAATGGATCCCTTTGGATCTTGACAATGCTTTATGTCTATTTGGATGCTTGTCAAAGGACTTCTGAAACATTTAGTAACCTATTCTAATAAACATTATTTGCAGTTTCCCCAGGAAAAACATCTGGGGTAAGGGTGGTAACCAGTTGCCAGCAGACCTAAAAACATAGAAGCATAGAACAGAAACATAAAAGCGTAGAACTTGTGAGCAGAAAAGGAACCCTTGGCCCAACTAGTTTGCCTAAAATTCCATACCTACTGTGTTGCTGCTGACTACAGACCCTACTCGATATTTGACCTTACCCCCACAAGCTATGTTACTAAGGTTGTCTTTTGTCTATCCTATGCATGCTTTAATCTTGCTGTCATTATGGTACCCACCATTTCAGCTAGGAATCTGTTCCAGACATCCACCACCATTTTCATGAAGAAGTACTTCCTCGCATCCCCTACGAGCCTCCTTCCTTCCACCTTCAAATCAGGGAATCTAATAAGGTTGTAAACTGTCAACAAAATAGTTCCTTAAAGTATGTGTACATCTATATACCATATGGGGACCATTACCACAAATATCTGATAAAGGAGGAATCTGTTTTCAAAACAAAAAAGTGACTTCAGATAACCTGCTGCAATGCTTTAGCATCCTTTGAAAGATAAGTAATAAAATTAATACCAAACTGAGACATTTCTTCTTAGATTGCCATTTTGTGTTAAAAGCTGGCTACTTGCAGTATTTCCAGCCCTATCTCTGCCATGCTGAATGGCAATAGAACTGTAATCATATGCTGTGAACCTTTCTTCCATTTCTCTGTCAAGATATTGAAATGTTTCATTAGTGCTACATATATGTTTAGTGGCCCCTATTTTCCAAAATGTGAAGGGTCTACGTGCCTCGTATCTGGGGTGCATAGACACTCCATGGCTGCAGCACCCCTAGTGCCTGATTCTCCAAGGGGGTGCATGGTGTCTACATGCCAGATCCCCCAACCCACCAGTGAACTCCATATGGGGGCAGTCCATAGGTGGTGCAAGGTCATTTTAGCACTCCATGGTATTCTGCAAAGCATGGAGTGCTGGGCATGAGGGAATGCAGGCTACATGTTCTGAGGGAGACATAACCTGTATGCACCACCCAGGATGACACTGCTGGCCATGGCAAGGATGTAGGGGATGGATAGCCCCAAACATGCCACCTCAGCCCAGGGGTCCCACATGGAGGGCTGAGGTGGCGGCCAAGCACCACCTGCCCGATGCTGTGGCCACACTGTGGCCACCAGACTGTCATGGTGCCTGTGGGTGCATGGGATCCACTGGTGGACTGGTTCTGGGCATCCCATTGGTTGCTCACATGTGTCCATGGAGGAGCTCCTGTGCACCTATGCACCAGGGGGCAGGGCCATGGCTGGGGGCCATGCAGTGACTGGTGGTCAAGCATACAGCCACTGCACATCTATCTACAGGTGTGGGACTCTGCGGTTGGGATCCATGTCACTTGCATGCTTTCTGGATACCATAGAGAATCCCCATCAACATGGGTATGCTGTTGACTGTATGATAAGGAAGACAGCTACTAGCAAGTAAAATTAAAATGTGGTCAGTTTTCTGTCTATTTAGATCTGTATCAATTCTATTATCAATATTTTTTAAGATTTGCAAATCTAGAAAATGAATACTATCCTTACTGAAATGAACACTGAATGTCACATTACTGTTAGTGGAGTGAAGTTATTCCTCAAATTCTTGGAATTCTGATTTTGTTCCTTGCCATACAATCAACATGTAGAGTTTTTTGGACTACGTTTAGCTTGGCCTGTAGCCAGGGGCCCAGAAAGTCACACAGACTACACTTTAGTTGTCATAAACTCTATGATTTTATTGCAGCAGAGTAAAAAGCCCCTAACGCAAGCAAAACTAACAGCTAACAGCTCACCACTGTTACAGCTACAAGCATACAGAGAATACAGAGATGACCAGAAATGATATTACCCATTGTCCTCTGGGAATTCGAGCACTACTGGATTTTGATGGTAGGTGAATGTCTGCTTCTGTCTCTTGAATCCACTGAGGCTCACAATCTAAGCTTCTTATGTTGCAGTTGATTATGACAAAAAGCAAAAGAAAAAGTTTTGCAAGATAGGGTTTTTAAACATGACAGACTCTCTCTCATCAGCACTTTGTCTCTTTGCACATACCACTTTAATTTTTACATATAGAGTTCCTTCTTACTAGCATGTCATATCTGTTATGATATCATGTCCTTACACAAAAAACCCTTTGCTAGCAGAAAAAAAAAATTCTGCTAACTGTGGCAATGTGCCTTTTAACCCTTTATTTTCTAATACCTTTTTCATTCAACAATTTGCTATGATCTTACAGTTCTTTTTCCTTCAACACATTGTTTTCATCTAATATTTTACCATAATTCCACACTCCCCACCACGGGTAGGAGGAGAACCCAAAAGGGGGTATCAAACTCCCTACCTTGTAAAGCAGTTATTTTATTTTTAATTTTTTTTATAATTCTATTTCTGCACCAGCTCTGGGAGAACTTTATCCACCATCCTCCATGCCCAGTCTCTGCTTCCCACCTGAGACACTCTCTCTATCTCTCTCCCTCACTCTGACCCAGCAGACCCCCCAGTTCTGAACTCCCCAGGGAGGGGCTGCCATATCCACCCAGGGTACTGTAGCTGAACTGTAGAGTGTTGGACCAAGTGAGCAGGGCATGGAGAGGAGAGTGCCCAGTGTTGGGAATGTGATCCGGTGCAGAGGTGTCTTCACCTATCCCCCAATAGTGGGGATTTTCTTGTTTTCCTCCCAGGGGTGCAGCATGTAATTACACCTGCACACAACTGCTCTGTTGGCGATTGCTGCACTTTGCCCCTGACATCGACTGGTGAACCTGCAGTACCCCCGATCTCCATTGGGGCCACCAGGACTCCCTGGATCCCACCACATGGAGAGGAGAGCAGTCCTCTGGATGCTCAATCTTCTCCCTCCCCTGTCAAACCTTGGTCACCTGAGTCCGTCACTGAACCCGGGTCATTTGCTTGGTGTGAGGTGTGGTGTCCAGCTTCTCAACCCTGAACACCAACTGGCTGGCTATTGTAAAGCAGCTATGATGAGATTTATTTGCTGTTAAATGTTGTACATAAGCAGAGAGTAAATATAATAACAGGGGTGGCTTGCAATGTTACCAAAATAACTCTCTAGTTGTGAGGTTAATCCTAAGCTAAACATGTTAGCTGAACGTTTGCATTATGTTTTACATTATTAGCTACTGTTGGAACCTTATAGTTTGATTTGCTATGTAAACTAAGTGCATGTTATTAATAGCTTTACAGTGCAGGCTGTGTTTTATAGTCTGGTTAGCTGGGCCATTTATAAATTGTGAATTTGCTTATTATGATCTTTAATAGTGCATCTAAGACAGCATGACATGTTTATAAGAATTGCAATAAGGATTGCTTGTAAGATTGAAGATAAGACATGTTAAAACATGTGCTTTTAGTTTGAGACACCTCAGTTCCTTTCCAGCATGTCAAAGTTAAAATGATTTTAATTATTTTTTAGTTCTCTGAATAATTCCCTTTTAACCCTTAGCTAAGGCTAGAAGAAACACTGTGTATGTATATCTATATTGGTTCTAATACTAATGCAGTTTATTAATAATGCCTATATTAATAGGTATTAGGTATTTAAACCTCTGCAGCCTTAAGTATTAATAACATATGTGCCTGTTCTGAAGGAAAATGTGTTTGTTTAATGAACTAGCATACAGTGTGTGCATCTATGGCTGATGCACTAATGCAAGCTTTTTATAAAGTCTAGAATGTAACTAATAATATAAAGAAAAAATGACAGTTATATAATGTATGTCCTATTGCAGTACAATACTCTGTGATGATTTGTATATACAGCCCATGATGCTTTGCATTGTGGGTGCATGTGTGATTTTGTATTTCTTTGAAACTTGGCTTCCCAGCCAATGCCCTTTGGGGTAACCCTTGCCACAGTGCTTGCACACTAAGGTTCTTTGCCTTTTAGCTTGTTTTTGGTTTTTATTGGACTCACCACAACCCAATCCAGATAGACCTACTTAGGGTAGCTGGTTCATGCCTTTGGGGTGTCATACAGACAAGGCACACTCATAAGTCCTGGTAGGATGAAACATATGTCTGTCTTCTGTTGGCACCCTTTGCAGACTGTGTGAGAGGCCATTTGGCACCATGCATTTCTGCTTAAAGTTGAACCAGCATAATATTCTGTGGTGATTTGCATTGTGGGGGTATGTGTGATTTTGTATTTCTTTGAAACTTGGTTTATTGGTCAATGCCCTTTGGGGTAACTCTTGTCTCAGTGCTTGAGCACTAAGGTTCTTTGTCATTTATTTCATATGCTGCACCATAGAATCCAGCTAAAGTATAAATCCTTCCTGTTCCAGCATTTTTATATATGCTGGACTCATGTAATCTAACTAATGATGTGCTCATGGCCTCTAACATTACCCACTTTGAGACACCAAATATTGTACTTCAGGCGTCTCCATTAAGCAAGACATGTTATACAATACCTGCAGTGCAGTGCACCAATATACTTTGACATACCATTAATATAGTTGTTTTAATTGTTGCAGTATTGTGTGGCAAAGCATTGTGGGAACCTGGAGGACTAGCAATAGGCTAGTATACCTCCTACCCCAAAACAACATCTCTCTGTTAAAAGCATTGTTGCCTGGTGGTTCATTTGCCCTTTTAAGGGCTTGTAAACCTTCAAGTCACAGAATCTTGCTGAATTTAAGTAAATGTTATTTTTACTTCGCACTGAAACCGGAAGTGAACGGACACTTACTTCCAGTTTTTTAGCTTAAAACCTGCCCCTCTAGTGAGTGGGGTGAACGTGTATGGGGCGCATGTGGAGATGCACCCAGAGACACGCGCGTTTTCGTGTGTCTGCTGTGTCCGCTGGGCACGCTGAAACTGCTGGTATTAGACAAACTTGGATAAGATAATTTTAGCATATCCTCTACTTAGTAAATATACACCTTTAATAATGGAAAAATAACTTAGTAAGTGTATGCAATGTTTGATGTATAGTGAGGGAAAGTATGGGAGCGAGTATGTATGTGCTAATTGCTGTCTGATTACTACTCTTGAAGCAGAGATAGCATTTCTGCTTAATATTAAACCAATTTCTACTGATATTAGGGAATTGGAAAGTTACATTGATCTTATGGATGAACAACTTCATTCTAATGAACAATTTCCTTCACAGTTAGGTAGCATTTATATGCCTCCTGATGAGGAGACAATTGTAATGACTAGTACTAGTATACCTGTTGCCTCTGCCCCCTCTTATAAGGTGGATGTTTATCTGCCCTCTCCTCATGGTAATGATGACTCTTCTATTGTCACAAAGCCTCTTAAAAAAAGGAGGGGTGATCAAATACACAATAGTGCCCCTATTGAAACTCGTAATAGGTTTGAGCAATTGACTGCATCAAATAATGAAGTGTTATATGATTTATCCTGTGCATCACCCTCTGTTGATAATAATGGTTTAAAAACACTTTTCAATCAGGAGTTAATGCCCATGAATATTTGTCCTAGTAAGTCTCAAGCCACCAAATCAATACCTATTAAGTTAATCACTCCAGAGTGTGTTAAATAATCACCTGTTTCTGATTCTTGTACCCCTACTGTCTCAAAACAAGTGTTAGTCCTGGGAGATTCAATCAATAAGCACATTGACAGGGCAGTATGCAATAGTGACAACAGCAACTGCACTTGTTCTAGCTTCCGTGGGGCCAGGGAATCTGACATTACCTCCATGATGCCTAAAATTTTACAAAATGCGAGGGAAAATCCACTCATTATCATACATGCCAGTGTTAATGATATAAACAACACCCCATTTAATCAGTTGCAACAGGACTGTGTGGCATTATGTAACCTGTTACTTGACGGGGATGCTGTGTATGTATATCTGAAATTCTACCTGTCCTGAGAGCAACATCTACCATGATGCAGAAAATCAAAGCCCTAAATGAATGGCTGATAAAGTGGTGTTTAAGCAGGATATACCCTGTATTACCCACTGGTAATCATTTTCAGATCGTTCTTCCTTGTTTTGCTGGGATGGTTTACATCTCAGTCATGGGGTAAGTACACTTATGGGAAAAGTATCAGTAAAATCATAAATCATTGTTTAAACTAAAACAATGGGGAGAATGGGTCTATTCCCAAGTCTCTGAATACTTACCAAAATATTATTACAACTAAATGTAAATTCCTAGCTTTGAATGCAAGATCTTTAAACCAACTCAAATTAGCAGAACTCAAAGCCAAATGTAAAACTTTAAATATAGGTGTGGTGGAGTAATTGAAACTTGGTGGGACGCATCCTCAATTTGGTCCAGAGAAATTCCAGGTTATAAGTTATATCATAAAAACAGATTAGATAAGCAAGGCGGTGGAGTTTGTATGTACATATGAAATGATATTCCTTCTTTTGAAGTGTGTTCTCCCTTTCCTTTGGAAAGTATATGGGTTAAAATCTTATTGAAGGAGCAGTCCTATATAACTATTGACCTCCATCTGCAAATTCAGATTACACAACTGATATGTTTAAAGAAATTGCACATTTTCAGAATCTCAAGATACTGTAATATTTGGTGACTTTAACCCCTCATATTAACTGGGACTCATTCTCAGGACAGTCCTATGTTGAAAAGGACTAACAGATGTGGTAGTTAGTACTGGATTACAACAACTTGTTACTGAACCCACTCGAGGTCCTAATATTTTGGATCTATTATTTACTAACATAGAGCAACAAATTAGCAATTTACAAATTTGGGATCCACTTGGGACCAGTGATCATTCATCTATTCTTTTTGAAATTCAACACTTTAAAACTACACAAAGGAAGTTATATTGTACAAAAAATTATAATAAAGCACATTTTTCTAAAATCAATGAATACTTACAAAACATAAACTGGGAATCTAATCTTCTTAATTGTACAACACAAAAAGCATGGGACTTTTTTAAAAACATTGTACATTATTTGGAAAATACATTTATTCCATCTAAAAGGAAATTTAATAATAAAGGAAAAATTCCCCTTTGGTTCAAAAAGACAATTAAAAATCAGATTAAAATAAATATTAAACTTTTAGGAAACTTAAGAATAGTTCTGTTCCATTTAAAACTACTCTGTTACATAAATACGGACTATCTGTGAAAAACTTAAAAATCTATTAAATTGGCAAAAAATAAGCTAAAATTTAAACTAGCTCACACAAAAGACTGTCACAAATCTCTTTTCTCCTATATAAATAGTTAAAAAGGTGTATCAAGGACCATTGGTCCCATTATAACCAATGGCTCTTCTCTATCTGATATAGAAACCTCAAATCTCTTTAATAAGTACTTTTGTTCTGTCTTATCTCAAAAATTACCTATTAGTACATTTAAAGTTCACCACATAGATTATTATAGGTTCTATCTAACTGACATTATACAGGCTATCAAAAAAACTAGAAACAAATACTAGTCCGGGCCCAGACAGTATTCATCCATGGTTTCGGATCGAAACCTCTATAAATATTTCTATATCCCTGTCAATTATCTTTAACAAATCCTTACAAGAAAGCATTGTACCAAATTGATTGGCATTCAGCAAAAGTTACTCCCATATTTAAAAAAGGCAATAGAGGTTCTGTACAAAATTATCATCCAATTAGCCTGACCTCAGTGGCTGGTAAATTAATGGAACCAGTAATGAAGTCTCTAATAGAGCAAGATTGTAAAAAATTAGGAATTTATGATTCGAATCAGCATGCGTTTACTCCCAAGTATTCCTGCACCACCAACCTGATATCTTTTTACAATAATATAAGTACTCTACTAGATGTGGGTATCCCTACTGATGTAATTCTTTTGGACTTTAGTAGAGCTTCCAATAAAGTCTCACATGAAAAACTCATTACTAAAATGCACAATCTAGGTTTGTCACCTGATATTGTCAACTGGACTTTAAACTGGTTGACAAATCATTCTCAGAGAGTCAGAATTAATGATATCTTGTCTGATTCGGGTAGTGTGACAAGTGGTGTACCCCAGGGGTCGTCTTGGGACCAACATTGTTTAATCTCATTATCAGTGATTTACAAACAGGGTCAAATAACTTCATGGTTAAATTTGCTGAGGATACTAAATTGGGGGGCAAGGTTAATAATCAAGAAAATATTTCTGCATTAAAGAAGGATTTGGAAAAATTTACACTTTAAGCAAATGACAATCATATGCAGTTTAATCAAGACAAATGTTTAGTAGTGCATTTCAGTGTAAATAATCCAAAAATGATATATTATATAAATGGACTACCACTTCACTCATCAAATTGTGAAAAAGATTTAGAGATATATGTTAATAATAAACTTACATCAAATTATCACTGTGTTAGAACTGCTTGCATGACCAGCAGAATTTTGAGGCAAATAAAATGCACTTTTGTTAATCGCACTGAGCAATGCCTTATTCCATTGTATAGGGCATGCATTAGACCATATCTAGACTATGGCTCCCCTTTTCTGGAATCCAAACCAAAAAAAAGACATAGCAATTCTTGAACAGGTTCAAAGGAGAGTAACTAGAATGATTCCAAGATTAACAAACTTGGATTATCAGAACAGATTAAAAGCCACTGGTCTCTTCTCTCTTCAAACTAGAAGATTAAGAGGTGATATGCTTATGGTTTTTAATTTAATAAATTCACCAGATCTAATGGAAAAATGTGGTCTAACACTCTCCAAAAGGAGACAAGTTCCGAGACTGCTTAATAAACAGCTTGAAGTAAAAACTTATAAAACCAGCAAAAGGGGAAACTTTTTTTCCAATAAGAGCATCCATTGTATGGAACACCCTGCCACAAGAATTGGTAGAGGCAACTAGTGCCACTGTCTTTAAAAACAAATCAGATGTTTGGTTGAGGGATACTATATAAATAATGTCCAACATAGTGTGGGAACAGTCTCGATGGGCTCTGGCCTTCTTCCGTTCTTTCATACCAAGTAATAATACCATTGTGCCTGTATAATAATCCTGAGACAAAGTAGGCATTCAATACATATAGCAAATACACATAGTCAAAATGAATTTCACCCACAGGAATAGATGGAAAATAACCATTGCAATAGGATGCTGAACAAAGGCTTGTAGAAAAGGAGGCCACCATTCAAGGATGACAAAGTATAAATGTCTTTGGTGATGTCATCATTGTTCATTTGTAGAGGAAGCAAGGCTTAAGCCTTTCAGCCCAACAAAGTTCATATCTCCAATGTTAGTGTAGGAATCTTCAGTATTCTTTGTGGTATGGTGGCATCAACATCTTTCAGACTGGCCAGCTCAGCCTGTGTAGTAGTAGTAGTATCAGGAAAAGCAAAAGCTTGAAGACCACACAACAAAGTAATGTCCATTTTTTGTAGGAGCAGTACACACTTGCACATTCTCAAGATTGCAGGTGGCAGGTTTAGCTTTATCAGAAGTGCCACAAAGAAAATGGCTTTCAGTGCAATTTTACATACGACATTTTGTAACTTAGCACAACATGAAAGATTTAGCTCAACCCATTCATTATGTATCTGTAACCCTGATGCCATCGCTCTGGTTGAGACTTGGCTGTCGAAATCCTCCCCTGACTCCCTAATCTCCCTTCCTGGTTTCACCCTCTTCTGGTCCGATCGTCTTGGGAGATGGGGTGGTGGCTGCGCTATTTATGTCAAGGAATCTTTCCCCGTACTAGCCCTGCTTGCTTCCATCCTTGACTCCAGGGCCCAGGCGCTTACGCTGAAACTAACTCCTGACCCTTTAAAAGGATCCCTTTATCTGACTACTGCATACGTGTCCCCCAGGAACCAAATGCAGGCCATTGCCTCTCTTACAGAATACCTTTCCTCACTACCTCCTTCCGCTGATCAAATTCTGGTGGGTGACTTAAATGTCAACTGGTTCAGCCCCTCCTCCTCCTCTACCCATGACTCCTTTTCTGCAATAGACCTACATGAACTAGTTACCCACCCTACCAGGGCTAACCCCAAGAGAGGCTCCAGTACCCTGCTTGATGTGGTACTCACCAACTGCCCTAATCGGATCCCCAATGTACAAGTCCTCCCAGACTCTCTCAGCGATCACTCCCCATTCTATTCCACTGGTCATCCTCAATCCCCAAACCCTTAGCACAGTCCACATGCCAGCGTCTAATACCTGGTGGACTGATAAAACTTAAGGAACTTCTGTCCCAAATTGACTGGTCTCCTATACAGGCAACTACTGACATCGACACAGCGCTCTCCTTCTTTACCCGAACTTTTAATAATGCCTGTGATATCTTTGCACCAATGTTGACCCGCCGTTCTATAAGGCAGAATGCCCCTTGGGTAACCCCAGCTTTGATCCACCAACTCAAACATAGGGACAACCTATGGCAACGTGCCATTGAGACTGGCCAGCCCAGTGACAGGCAGTTATATGCTGCCGCCCGAAACAAGTGCACTCGGGCCATCAGAAAGGCCAAGTCTGAGCACTATCGGTCCTCACTCACTGCCTCATGGGGGAACCCCAGAACCTTCTGGGATAACATTAAACAGTTAAATGGGAGTGCACACTCCCCCACCCTCCCAGATCAACATTAATGGCATGATCTCCTCAGACCCAGCTCTCATAGCCAACCACCTCAACACCTCATTCACTGACCTTAGCTCTATCCTCCCTACAAATTTTTTTGACCCTCCTCCCCCAGCGCCTGCCATAAATCTTTCTCACCCTTATTTTCTCCTCTGCCATGTTTCTGCCCAAGAACTTAGGCCGCATCTTGTCACTGCCCTCAAGAGTAATAGTACGGGCAGTGGCACCCTGGATCCATGTATCCTATGGCTGGTCTTAAACACAGTCCTTACCCCGATCATGTGCCTCATCAACCACTCTCTTTGCCTGGGGAAGGCTGGAAACTATCTGCCAATCTTCATTCTCTCTCCTCTCTCCAAGGCCTTGGAAAAAATGGTGGCCTCTCAAATCTCTGACTACATCTCCACCTACAATGTCCTATGTCCTGAGCAGCATGGCTTCCGAGTGGGCCACAGTACCAACACAGCCCTCCTAGAGTTCTCCAACTTTCTCCACTCCTCCTTAGACACTGGTTCTCTGGCTGGTGCGGTCTTCATTGACCTCTCTAAAGCTTTCGACACTATCTCCCACCACCTCCTTCTTGATGCCCTTAGTCTCTCTGGTTTTGCTGCTGGGCTATCTCCTGGTGCACAGTTATCTGTCTGACCACTCACAGCATGTAAAAATTAATGGGACCTACTCAGACATCTGTCCCATCTTTTCTGGGGTTCCCCAGGGCTCCATTCTGGGCCCCTTACTATTCTCCTTTACCTTAACACCCTCACGTACTTGCTAGGGAATATTCTATGTCACGCTGATGATGCAGTCATCTTTGCCTCAAGTCATAACCCTATTGCCCTCAGGACTCACTGCAGAAGCCCTGCGAAATCGAGGGCTGGTTCAAGGAACATAGATTGGTGATAAATCTTAAAAACAAAAACCATGTTCTTCACTCATCCTCAAAACAAGTCCTGCAACTTCAAACTCCTCATTCACTCTGGGTCCTCTTTCCCTCGAACAAGTTTGCTCCTATAAATACCTAGGGATCCATTTTGACCCTTCCCTCTCCTTCCATGGACACATCGCTGCCCTAGCCACTGCCACTAATATCCAATTGGGCATCTTACATCGGTATAAACACTGCCTCCCCTGGAGGCTCTTTGACTCACAGTCACCTCCTCTATCCTGTCCCTAGTGGACTATGGACTGCCGGTGTATGGTGCTGCTGATCAGACCGCACTCCATAAAATTCACACTACTCTGAATAAGGCCTGCAGGTTAATTACTGGGGCACCTAGGCTAACACACACCTGTCTACTGTACGCTAAAGCACTGGTACTTGATCTTGATGAACGCCTCAAATATCTGACCTGTACCCTTACAAAAAAGACCCTCCTTGGGCTATCCCCACCAGGATTGACCACCACCATCCACCGCTCTGTCCCACTAGTTCATACTCGGACCTCTGAGAAAACCTCTCTTGTTATCTCTAGAGCTAGGACCTCTCATGGCAAAAGAGCCTTCAGCTTTAGGGCCCCTCCTGGTTCAACACACTGCCCCTCCATCTCCAAAGTTCCAACTATATTGTGCTTCAAAGCGTCCTTGGAACCACGATCTGCTTGTTAGCACCGGCTGTAATTGCCACTAATCAAAGCCGTACGCAATACTTATGACAAAGCTCACTACTAAGCTGCTAAAGACAACATAACTCTGGTATTGTTTGCATCAATCCTACCTGTACCAGCTTGTTTGTATCTGTGTCTTAAGTTACTGTTATACTGTGTTATACTGTTATACTGTGTATTTTCGTTTGTCTTACTGTGACAAGGTACCTTTGTAAATGAGCCTATGGCTCAAAGGTTTTCCAAACTGCTGTCTAAATAAATAAATAAATTATGTATCTGCATGATGGAGATCGGAGCAGGCACAAGCTATGTGTGAGTACTCCACCTTAAATAAAACAAGATGCATCATGGTTGGACCATGATGAAATACATATCTAAGATCAGCAAAATAGCAAATTATTAATGTCTCTCATTCTCTTTTTTTTTAAAGCACAAAGTAAAAGCAGAAAGTCTACCTGTCTCATTATTTCTATAAGGTAACTTAATAAGAAGAAAGGCAGCACATACAACACAAATGTCAATTTGTTTTGTGGGCATATCATTAGCCATAACATTTGCGAACTGTGTCCAGCTTTGTAGGATCAGAAAATCATGCAATTTTACTCACATGTCAACTAAGGTATTATAATGCTCTACTTAAAGACCCTGTCTAAGGTATTCTACACTACTCTCATACTGATTCTAAATCTATCCTGTTCCACACTCCAAGTGTGATGGAGATCTCCCCCCCCCAAGAACTTTGCCCAGTCATGGTGGAAGATTAAGAGGCATTATCATGATATCTTGATTTCTAAAATAAGCACAGATATATAATGAAAACATTTCATGTAATTCACACATTTGGGAAATATTTCACCTGGTGAAATGTGAAATTTTGTCCATGGTTACGAACGAAATATCACCCCCGAGCCAGTGAAATTTCACTTGCGGGCAAAATTTCACCACCCACGGGTGAACTTTTGAAATGTCTTCATGGACCAATAGCCCAAATTTTCAATAATATTTTCTCCATGGTGTCTAGTGGTCCCACCCCAGCTGATCACTGGCCCAAATTAGTACAGACCCCCTTGGTTAACTCATCTTCCCCCCATCCTCTTGACCACCGATACTTGATTAAATGCCCATTCCCTAGTGTCTAGTGGAACCCCAACCCCCACAGTGTCATCAGGACCCACCCAGATTCACCTCCATACCCAATCAGGCCAGCAGCACAGCCCTCCACTCTCCTCTACAGCTAGCAACCTGACTAAGCTTCATTGAACGACCGTGGCCGACCACCAGCTCAAATTAGTAAAGAATCCCCTCCAGTTAACTCATCATCCCCCCATCCCACGGACCCCCAATCCTTAATTAAATGCCCACTCCCTGGTGTCTAGTGGACCCCCCACCCTGTCATCAGCACCCACCCCACTCTCCCCATACCATGATTGGGTCAATGGCACAGACCTCCACTCACCTCCATGCCTGTCAGCCTGAATGAGAGCTTCAATAAATAAGAGTGTGCTTGTACAAGCATGCACTCATTCATTGAATCTTAGCTGGGCTGCCAGCCATGGAAGAGAGTGGAGGGCTGTGCCAGTGGCCAGATCAGGGTATGGGGGGAGCTGGTTGGGTGCTGATGACAGGGTGAGAGGGGTACGGCATCCACTAGATATCAGGGAGTGGGCATTTAATTCAGGATTGGGGGATGTGGGGCATGGGAGGGATGATGAGTTAACTAGGGGAATTTTTTACTAATTTGGGCCATTGATCAGCTGTGCTCATTCACTGAAGCTTACTCAGGCAGCCAGCCATAGAGGAG
Source organism: Neoceratodus forsteri (assembly GCA_016271365.2). NCBI lineage: Eukaryota > Metazoa > Chordata > Ceratodontiformes > Ceratodontidae > Neoceratodus > Neoceratodus forsteri. The sequence goes on from CM028132.1 coordinate 1,324,682,013, forward strand.
AGTGGAGGGCTGTGCCAGTGGCCCAATTGGGGTACGGGGGGAGCTGGGTGGGTGCTGATGACACTGTGGGGGTACACTAGACACCAAGGAGTGAGCATTTAATTAAGGATCGAGGTCCAGTGGATGGGGGATTAGGAGTTAACTGGGGGTTCTTTACTAATTTGGGCCAGTGATTGGCAGGGGGGACCACTAGACACCAGGGAGAAAATTGTATTAAAAATTTGGGATGGTGATCGGCCACGGGTGGGGGAACACTAGACACCAGGAATATGTCATTGGGCGGATTTGCAGCTGGTGAAATTGCAGGAGAAATTGCAAATTGCGCTATAATTTTGTGAAATTTTCATGCTGTGAAATTGCCAATTTTGCTGGTGAAATTTTGTTTTGCTGAATCTCTAGTTGAGGGCAGATACGCTTGGCCACTTAGTATTTGACAAATTTTATAAAACAAATATGTTTGCATTGTGCTCCTTTATAAATGCACATTCTTCCAGCGTAAGATAAATGTTCCTATTTCTGGTACTGGTGTTGTAGAAGTTTTCCATGTACATGATTTTGTACAATAGGAAGAACCGTGACTTATTTTCATAAAAGCATGAGGGTGCAAGGAGATTTGGATCCTGATACCAGTAAAGATCAATAGAGAAAGCACAAATAATTGCCTAGCATAACTGGTCCCACTCTTAATATGTTAACAATTTAAATTATTTTAGACAGGTATATTACATCTTTCTAGTGCTAAGTAGAACTCCAAATACATCCATGCTATCAATACCCTATTTATCATATCACAATGCCAATTTAAATGTGTGGGAGTAAAAATTTACACAAATCACCTTATCTTTATCCCGTTTGCAGAACTGGAGCTTTGACTGGAATTGCAGGAGAGGTGCAAAGTTAGCCCTTGGTGCACTGGGCAATTATCTTTAAGTTTTATTTTTCATGTTGGACCTGCCGCCACCATGGATTTGTGATTTCAACAGCCCAAGGTGGTAGTTGAAATGTGCACTGCTTGTGCAGCCCTTTTCATGGGCAGGACCAGATTCTTCATTTCGTGATGTAGCAAGCAACAATTTTCCTGCAAAAGGAGGCTGCAAATCAGAAGCTCAAAAGTTGTTCGTTATCACATCTCTTAAATTGCATGAAATGAAAACAGTTAATATGGGATTCCTCACTTCAAGAACACAAGTGTTCATTTCTGCAAGAATGGTTGCACAATGTATTTAAAATTGTACATTTACACCACATTTGAGGTGGTAGAGCAAATAAAGCTTGCTGAGGCAGTGGCATATGTCTGCCTGTTATGACGTCATATGGTGAGGCACCTGCTTGTAATTGTATTTCATGGCATTTGAGTGTCCATGAATAATTTATAGACATGGTGAACTCCTCCAAAAATAACAATTGCAACATGACACACACCCCATTTCGGATGAACTGTAAAAAACCTTCTTATCAGTGAGTTTGTGCATGCAAAACAGTATACAGACATCTGCCACATTTCTTAGAATGTTATTTTTAAACAAATAGTCATGAAATCATTTGTCAGTAGCTTACTCTTAATTTAAACGGTGTAATTCACATTTCTAATAGTTATGTGCCCCTTGTGGGCACATCAGTTGATAAAACAGCTGCTACTGAAGGTAGTTGATTGATGGGGTGGGGGGGCACATACAGACACTTTATGCTTGTTGCTGTTACAAGCTCCTTGTAGTGCAAGGAGTCTTAGCTTAACTTAATAGAAAAGTTACAACCTGCCAAAAGTCATCTTAATACATAGAACATAGAGACATAGAAGTTAACAGCAGATAAGGACCACAAGGCCCATCCAGCCTGCTTGTGGTGGAGTTAGGCACACTGTCTGTGACTGATGGACCACTTTTCTTTTTGCAAATTACCATATTTTATTAAACCAACTTATACAGATTATACATCACATAGAGTAGGTTACAGGCATTACTTGATTTAAAGAAAACAAGACCCCTCCCCAAAACAACATACAACCCTCCATTGTATCATCCCCCACCCCACCCCAACAGCTATCCACCCTGGCAGTAACAATCCATTACCTTAAATACCGACTGTGAAATAAATGTAACTCAATTCTGGCCAATAAAAACTAAGTAAAATGACAAAAGCAAACTCATGAGAAGTATTATACAAGCCTAAGCATACATATAATAAAACAAATGACTGAAGCCAGAATAAGAGTACGTAATAATACAGGACATGCTAAAAGAGCCATTTGACAATTTCCTAGAATTAAAATATAACTAATAGTAAAAGGCAGTCCAAGAAGAGGGAAAAGAAAGGAGGAGGTAGTCAAAGAGAGAAAGGAAACGAAAATAAAGGATATAGTGGTAAAAACTGCCTCCTCTAGACTCCAAAATTAGCTTTGAGATATTGGAAAAGTCTCCCCAATATTTAGAAAATTTAACTGATGCCTTACACAACCTAAAGGCTAACCTTTCCCATAAAATGCGCTCAAAAATTCTTCCCACCATTCCTATAAGAAGGAATCCAATCTTCGCCAGTGGCGTAAAATTAACAGCTTAGTAATTGATGCAATCAGTGCCAGCTGATATTTCTGATCTTTCCTTGGGACAGATACATACATCCCAAATATACAAGTTTCTAAACTAAACACAGATGAGAGATCAGTGTACGCACCATCAATTTTAACAAGCCCAAAACTTTTGCATCTTCCGGCAAAACCAGAATTTGTGGATGGTTGTAGCAAAGGGTCACTAAAGTCTTTACAAGCCGGAGAAGCCAGACTGCCAACCCGTGTAACCTCACTGGAGATAGGTATATATTATGTAGCAATTTGAACTAACATCTCTTAGCCTTTCTTGTTTAATAAAATAATAGGTATCCTTCCAGATTTTACCCCACACCACCTCTGGCCAGTCCAAAGCCAGATTAATTGTCCAGTATATGGGGATCTGAGAAGAGGAGGGAACACTCTTCTCTGAAATATACTTATATATTTTTGAAATCCTCTTATCTGACAAACTAAGATCACTTAGCTCACTAAAGAACACTCCTGCCCTGTCGGAACACCGACTCTTACCTAGAAAAGCCTTAATAGTACTATGGATTTGTAGCAATTTAAACTCAGAATGGGGCCTAACCCCAAATTTTAAAATCAGAGACAACGGTGACAACAACGAATCCCCTGAAAAAAAGTTGGCTAAATGTAACCTAGGGAAAGGGGTAGAAAAAAGTTTTGCAATAGGACGTTTACCGATTAAAAAATTTGGGTTTTTTAGTGTGGGTTGAGTTAAGTCAAATCTTGGTGTATTCCTAACCTTGCACATAATTGGTGCATGGCTCAAATATCCCAACCTAAAGGAGTGTCTCGAACTATTTTAGGAACCTTAGCCCATGGAATATATAAAAAGATTCCAAATCTATATTAAGCTTATTAGAAAAGGCCCTATCAAGTATTAAACCCAGCGAAGATACTGAGAATCTTGGTCCATAGGGCAGCCTTGCTGCATGTATTGCCAGATAATATGTGAAAAATCTGTACTGTAGTCACATTCCTCGCCCCTCCCATAACATAGTTTATGGTAGGCTCTACGCAGAGTTTTCCTCCTCACAAAAAATCCAAAACATAACTTGTTTAATGGTTTGAAAAAGACTTTGGTAGGTAAACATTTAAACTTGAGAGAGGATAGAAAGTTTAGGTAAATTACCATTTTAATTGTATTAGCCCTACCTGAAAGGGAAAAGGGAGTTTTGTCCATCTATCCAGGCCATCCTTAATTGATTTTAATATCGGTTTAAGGTTTAATTTGACCAGGTCCTCCAAGTTTCTAGAAACACGTATGCCTAGATACAGTAGAGCCTCCGTTTGCCACTGCAACCCCAAGGAGAGGCACCAACTCTTCGAGAGGCTCAATGATAGTGGATACACCATTGTCTTAGATAAATTTAATTTATAGCCTGAAAATTCACTGAAGTTTGCAATGAGTTTCAATACTTGTGGAAGTGAGGAAGGTGAATTTTGGATATGTAATAGTAAATCGTCTGCAAAAGCAGACACTTTAAATTCTAAGTCCCCAATTTTGATTCCATGGATTTTAGGGTCTAAGTTAATGACTCTTATTAGGGTTCAATATACAAATTGAATAAATAAGGAGATAGCGGCACCCTTGGCGGGTTTCTCTCCTTAAAGGAAAAGCTTGAAATCAAATTGTTGCACTGAATTCTAGCTGAAGGGCATTGATACAAAATTTTCACCATATTGATAAAGCGTTCTGGAATACCCAATTTAGCTAGAGTGGCAAACATTGATGACCACTCCACTCGGTCAAAGCTTTCTCTGTGTCTAGAGAGACCAGGGATGCTTCCAAACCTGGGCTCTCCGACGCAGAGATTAAATAAAATAGCTTCTAAAGTGATCTGTCAAGAGCGGCCTCTACAAAGCCAGCCTGCTCTGGACTTACTGAACTACCCCAAACCTTTTAAGCCTGGATGCCAAAATCTTAGCAAAGATCTTAACATCCAGGTTCAGCAAGGATATTGGTCTATAATTGCCTACCAAGTCTGGAGATTTACCAGGCTTAGGGAGGAGAATGATCCTGGCCTCAAACAAAGATTTATCCTTGACCCCGTAATCAGCCCAAAAAGGTAAAGCTGCCTCAACAACGGATCAATGTACTGCTTGTAAGACTTATAGAAAAGAGGCGTAAAACCATCCGGGCCTGGTGCTTTTTCAATTTTAAGGGAATCGATTGCCTGCCCAATTTCATCCTCGGTAATAGAGGCAGTTAAGCTCTGGTCTGATGTTTCTGATAAACAGGGAAAGGGAATACTTGCCATAAATTCCTCCATTTTTACCATACACTGGGGCGAGGATGGATGACTCGAGTATAATTCTTGGTAGAACTCAACAAAACCCTCCAATATGCCCTCTGGGGTAGTAATTAGATTATTAGATATCGGATGCCTCAGGACTGCAACCCATCTAGCAGAGGCTTTCTGCTTCAATTGCCAGGCCAACAATTTCCGGCCTTATTACCTTGGCCTACATAGAGAGCCAATTTTTTGCTGCAGAGGAGACCACCCTCTCCCGTATGTATTGGCGTACTCACACCTTAGGGTCAATAGTTCTTGCTCCTGGCTCCCCGACCTAGTGCCCTCATGAATACTCTCTAATGTCTTAATTCTCCCCAAACATTCCTCCAGACGTGATGTCTCTATAGCCTTACATTTAGATGCTATTCGAATTAATTCACCCCGCCATACCAATTTGAGAGCTGCCCAAGTGTAATCCACAGCCTCTATAGACCCCCAATTCGTTTCGATTGAGGAAGTCAAAAAGTCCCTAAACCGTGTCATGGTATCGGGTCTTTTAATAAATTGTTATTTAAGGACCAGGAGTATGATCTCAAAGGACTAGAGGTTGGTAACCACTGCAAGATTATCGGGGAGTGATCAGAAATAACTCTGGGCAAAATAGACACCTCCATAATTCCAAGTAAACAACCATTGCTTAACAAAAAATAGTCTATCCTCGAAAATGATCTATGGACAGGGGAAAAGAAAGTATACTCTCTAGAGGATGGGTTAACCAGCCTCCAAGGATCCATCAAGCCCAAAGAGGAAGTAAACTCCTCTAGAGCAGATTGAGCTGGACAGCGTTTCACCCCTCTATTCCACGAGCGATCCAACTTGTTAGATTGAGCCAAGTTCCAATCCCCCCCTAAAATAATTGGAACCCCTTTAAAAGAAGCCAGTATTAATGTTAACTGGACAAAGAAAGTTGGCACTCTGATTAGGTCCATACACTGATCCCAGCACCAAACTAATTCCATTGAGCTTGCCAAAACAAATACATACCTACCGCTCGGATCAGAGATTACTTCAGAATGAATAAACGGATTCCCCTGCGCAATCAATATGGCCACACCTCGACTGCTAGAAGAAAAGCCAGATCCAAAAACTTGCCCAACCCTTTTTTTAAAATGATAGCCGATCTGCCAGAATATGAGTTTCTTGCAAAAACACCACTGCGGGCTTATAATGGGCCAAATGATTTAATATAATAAACTTTTTACAGTTATCCTTCCCCCTTTAATATTCCATGAAAGAATATTCAGCCCACTAGCCATAAATAAGTACTAATTTTCCACAGAAGATATGGATAGCTGTCCCCCTACTAACTAAAACCCTTACCCAGGTAAAAAAGGAAGAGCATCTAAACCCCCAATCTATATAAAAAAGGAACATAAACCCCTTAAAAAAGTCACTCCATCTAACTACCCAGGCCTGTAGCCCATTCCACTGCCTTTGATTCATGATGTGCTATAGTCGGGCCCTCTCCACCTGGTTAGATAGAACAAAAAGGAAGTCAAATTAACAGGAAATGCCTATGCCCCCATATCACCTCTATGTGAAAGCGGGTGTTATGTAAAACACATCAATATTCCATAACCATTGAGAGGACTTAAAATGACTTCGAGGCCAGAGAAAATTAGAAATAGCGTTACATCCAGAAAAAATATGGGATAAGCAAACAAGGTCATAATGGCAACGCTTAACAACTAAGAACCATATTGTTAAACCTAAATTTAAAATTTGTAGACATTCCCCCTTAACACTAACACCCCTTATATTAGCACAGTTTATGAGCCATAGTTGTATTGACTAGACCCAGCTTGAACGCCTAATTTCCCCACCAGCTAAACCCAATTGAGCTCCTAATAATTAGGATTACAAAAATTATAGTGCTGGTGATGCGTTATAGAGCTTTACATTAACAAACTGATAGCTCCTCTTGTGGATATAAACATAAATCGCATCGCTCCACGCTCTTGTGGAAAAGTCAAAATTAATAACCGAGGCTGGAATTCTATATAATAAAAAGTCCTCCTTAAATGTCCAAATGTCCATTCTAGAAACATGGAAATGAAGCTGGGACCTAAATTAGTCCGCCTCATCAAATTAAGATCCATGAGGTTAGCTCAAATGAAATAGTGCTGATCCCTGAAAATGCCCTTTTAGTAGGCTATATTTGACATCATCCAGGCCTGAACTCAGCCTTTATTTTTAACAAATAGATCTGGAAACCAGGACTCTAAAGAAGTAAGGGCTTCATCTGCCATTTCATATCGCTTGGTCCCCTCCTTTGCAGAAACCTCTAGCTTAGCTGGATATAACATTCAGTGGCAGATCCCCGCTGCCCAAAGCTTCGAGAGTATAGGGCGGAAAGCCAAACGAGCCTGTCACATCTTCCATGTAAGATCTGGGACTAAACGGAGCTTCTGGCCCTCCCACTGGAAGGCAGACAATTTCCAAATTTCCCTCAGAATATGCTCCCGATCGAGATAGTTTAATAGTTTGAAAATTATTGGTCTCAGCAGTTCTGAGGATGGAGGTTTAGCTCTCAGTGCTCTATGGCCCCTTTCTATTATATATTCTGGGCCATTAGGCGAGGGGCCCACTGATTTTTTCAGCAGCTTCTGCAAGAAGCAGATTGTGTTTGCCCCCTCTTCACCCTCTGGGAGGCCTAGGAGGACCAGGTTGTTGCATCGACTCCTTCCCTCTAGGTCGTCAAGGTGATCTGTTAGCTTCTCCAGGCTCCGTTTGAAATCCTTTGCCGTAGGCCCTGCTCTCTCCATAGCTCTTTCAATAGATGAAATCCTGGCTTCAGCATCCGTCACCTGACGGGCAAGCTGTGTGAGTGCCGGCTTAAAATCAGCCACATCTTCGATAAGGTTGAATAATGCATCCTTGATCATAGTCAGATCCTTGTATATTTTAGTAGGAGCAATAGTTTCCAGCTCATTATCTGGCGTTGAGCTCCGTCTCGGCTTCGCTTGGCCTCAGCTCTGAGTCTGGCGCTTGCATACTGACTGCGCCGACTCTATCGGGCTTCTTTTAAGTAACTCAGGACAGTAGGCTAGTAGACTAGTTGAAAAGGGATGTTAAATACTGCGCAGTAAGGCAAAAAATACTCGGTTGGAGAGGGAGACCCGAAAGGCTGCTGCTACTCCGCCATGCACGTCACGTGATCCCCCCGATGGACCACTTTTCTATCTCCTTATTTCCTAGCAACAGTTAACATTTTTATCTTTGCTTTCTTCTTCCCCTTCCCCCACCCTAGGTTGGCCACCTAGCATAGCTCTTTACTATCTCTACTAAACTTCCTACTAATTCTCTCTTTTCATTCTTTTTCCATTTCCATCCATCCAGTCCCTGGAATGATGCCAAACACCGGAGAGGTGTTGTGTGAAGTACAAAATGCATTTTGTGTACACAAAGCATGAAGGCTATTTTAACTAGAATGAATAAGTTAGTAAAGCATTTTGAAAGAAAAGGATTCAGAAATCATATAAAACAATAATAATGTCATGATTAATACAGTTATAAGAAATCCTTAAGGTATTTTCATAAATTCACACTATAAACTTGTTACTGTATAAGGGTCTATGTATAAAAGAGTTTAGTCACTCTGGATCAGAGATATAGAAAGTCAATATCTGTGGATATATACACTGTGGCCTGAATATTCAGACAGCAGTAGTCTAGTGGTACCCCGCCACCCGTTGCAGCGATCACGGTACATCTCTGTATAATAAATCCCTGGTGATCCAGTAGTACCCCAACCCCTCCCACCCACACAGAACCCCTTGCCCACCCCATGCCCCCATCATCAGCTGGTGACTGCAACCTGCCCACATACTGCCGGCACCCACCTACTGTCAGGTACAGTATGGGCTTACAGGGCACACTGTACCTGACAGTCCCACATATGTGAATGACTTCATTCACATATTTGGGACTGTCTAGTAGAGTATGCCCTGCAAGCCCATTGGTCCACACTGTTGACCAATGGGCTTACAGTACATACTGCACCTGTCATTTGGTGGGCCAGCGGGTTGCAGCCACCTGCTGATGACAGGGGGGAGTGGGGTGGGCAAGGGATTCTGTGTGAGTGAGAGGGGTGGGGGGTGCCACTGAATCACCAGGGTTATATTATACAGAGCTGTACCACGATCAAGGTAATGGGTGGGGAGTACCACTACACTACAAGGGACTGAATTAGTAAACATCTACTGTGATCGGGGCAATGGGAGGGAGGGAGGAGGACCAGTGGGCTACCAGGGACCATGCTAATGTACAGTCATTGGGGACTTGGGAGGAGGGTCCACTAGACTGCCACAGAATGTTGTATCTTACATTTACTGTGATTGAGGCAACAGGTGGGGCGGGTTCCACTAAACTACCAGGGATGTAAATAAATGTCAGATACCCGTGATCGGAGACTTGGGACGGAGGGGTGCCACTAGACCACCAGTGTTATATGGTTGCTTCATGACAGTGCTCTGGGTGGGGGGTGGCCACCATGGCTGGTGGCTGCTGTGTTGCTCCATGCAATGCAGCAGCCCACCTGTGGGTGGCCAGGATTTGTTCCCACTTTCGTGGGCTCAACTTTGAGCTCTCTATATGGTGCAATGCAGGTTTGCACCAGCATATGCACCGCCACTAATCATGGGCTGAATATCGGGATGTGCTGCATATGCCCAGGCACACCCCTGCATCTGCGCTGCATCAATTATGTTGGCCACAGCGCATGGGGATTTGCACTGCACCGGGCAGCCTTCCAATATCTGGCCAGGCACAATGCAGTGTTGAGTTGCAGCACCTCTGTTGCGCCATGCACAACCCCTTTGAATATCCAAGTCACTACCTTTAACTGAACCAGGAAGTCCCCTGAAATAACCCCTCCCCCCCTTGGTTTTGAAACAACATATTCAGACATGAAATAATATGTCCAGACTTTTAAACAGAAAGGGCTTAGTCACGTGACCCCCCACCAAAATATATAAATACCTCTTCACAGAGTTTACTTCAGTTCAGTCTAGTAGAGTTCAGTTTTGAGAGTGAAGGAGAGAGGTGCTACTGCAGACAAGCTGTTGAATGCAGATGAGAAGGGTCTTAGGAGCTGTAGAATCCAGCACTGTATTGTCTGAGAAACTACTGATGTTAAGTAGTGATTTTCTTTGCAATTTTTTGGTTTTCATTTATTATTTTTCGAACTTTTGAAAAATAAATATTACACCAAGGTGTGTTTTAAACTTTTAAATTTGCCTTGTCTGAAGTTTATTCACACACAATGTGACACTGCTCATTTTTTCTACTTAATGAATGTGCCATAGGCCTTTACTCTGTCAATGGCCTATTTATTCATACTTATCTGAATTGCTCCCTTATGCCTGTCCCATTCCTGTTTGAAACCCTGCACTGTATTCGTATATACCACTTCCTGAGGTAGGCTGCTCCTTGCATCCACCACCCTTTCTGTAAAAAAGAACTTTCTCACATTATCCCTTAATCGTCCTCCCTCTAATTGCATGCTGAGTCCTCTTGTCCTGCTATTTTTCTTATATTGGAACATGTTAGACTCTTTCACCTTGTTAATGCCCTTAAGATGTTTGAATGTTTCGATCATATCACCTCTCTCCCTCCTTTGCTTTAGGATATACATATTGAGCTCTGTAAATCTGTCCTTATATGTCTTCGGATGCAGTCCCTGCACCATTTCAGTTGCCCTTCTCTGGACTGCCTCCATTTTGTTAATGTCCTTGTGCAGATGTAGCCTCCAGCACTACACACACTACTCCAGATTGGGCCTAACCAGTGTCTTGCAAAGAGGGATTATTACCTCCCTCTTATGACTTGTAATACCCCTACTAATACACCCCAACATCGCTCTATCCTTACCTGTTGCTTTAGTGGTCTGCTTAGATGATTTCAGGTCATCTGTGATGATGATGCCAATGTCTCTTTCTTCCCTTGTGATTGCCTGCAACTTCCCTCCCAACCCATAGCTAGCTTCAGGGTTTCTCTTCCGTATGTGCATAATCTTGCACCTCTTTGTGTTAAAAAAATGTAATACCATCTGTGACAAACACGCACCAGTTACTACAAGAAAAGTCAAAGTGCCTTTTAACCCCTGGATTACACCAGGACATTCAGAGCAACTTGCCTCAAGAGATCATCTCTGGCAAAAAGTCTGGCAGTCCCTGCTCAAAGGTACTTGTAATCCTAGAGTTTACTAAATAAAATAAAATAAAAAGCTCGAGCTCAGGGTACTGCAGGAAACATTTGTCATTACAAGAAGCCACGCAATGTCTATACGAAAGCTATCCACCATACTAAAAACACTTATTACAAAGAAGTCCTCAATAACTCGTGGAATAGCAGCAAAACTTTCTGGGCCAACCTTAGTAATATCACAGAGAAAGACCCTAAAACTCCCCCTTTCATACTCACGGTTGATGGTGAACAATTAAACATTGGACACCCTGCTTATTGTCAGCTCCCTGAATCATGTGTTCACTGACCTAAGTAGTGTGCTCCCGTTGGACTTCTTCAATTTCCCTAACCCAAAGGATACTCAGAGGATGCCTACACCACCCCCAAACTAGCCATTATTTTGCTTCAAAGAGGTATCTGAAGCAGATGCTGGAAATACCTAGAAAAGTCACTTGAAAGATCAAGGTTCAGTGGAGACCTTGGACCTTTAAATTTGTTCACCTGGCACTAATTTAACTCCTGGAACCACTCATCAAAATAATTAATCTTTCCCTCTGCCACTCCAGATTCCCCAATGATGGAAATCTGCAACAGTAACCCCAGTTCACAAGAGTGGGGACTGGACCTTACACAACAACTACAGACCCTTTTCCATACTACAGTACCACCACTCTCCAAGGCTCTAGAACAGATTGTGGCTGACCAGATGCTTGAATACCTTAACCAACACCAACTCCTATGTCCACAGCAACATGGATTCTGGGGTGGCCATAGCACCAATGCAGTCTTACTCGAATTCACAGGTTTCATAAATAACACCTTAGACCATGGCCACCTGGTAGGGCAGCCTTCAGTGACCTATCAAAGGCATTTGACATGGTGCATCATGCATTCCTCCTTGAACAGCTGTCTGGCATTGGTCTTGCCCCTGAAACCGTGAACTAGTTTAACAGCTACTTGAGCCACCGATCCCAGCAAGTGAGGACTGGGGAAGTCCTCTCTGACAGCTAGCCTGTCATATCTGGAGTACCACAAGGGTCAATTCTGGGGCCTCTATTGTTTAGAGTATTCCTAAACAGTCTCCTAGCCAACTATCACTGCTGTATGCTCCTATATGCTGACAATGAAGTCATTTTTACTAGAAACCAAGCCCAGACCTTCTTGAGGCAAATTTTCAAAGAGGCTTCACCTATGCAGAAATGTGGTTTTATGGAACAGAGACTGGTGATGAACTACAAAAAGACAAAGACCATACTTTACTCCATGACTCAAAATAAGCATAAAATTACCCCTGGTAATAGGAATGACAGTGGTGACATACTGGAGTTAGTCACTCACTCAAATACCTGGGTAGCAATAGACTCATCCCTGTCCTTCTTCTGTCATATTGATACCATAGCCAGGTCATTAATACAAGGATTGGGATACTCTATTGGCACAGACACTGTCTAACTCATGAAGCACTAGAGCTGGCAATGAACAGCTCTGTCACCTCCTCATAGATTATGAGCTGGCCATCTATGGATCTGCAACTGACACAGCCCTCCAATGCATTGCAGTTGCTCCAAACGAAGCCTGCCACCTACTCACAGGTGTGCCAAGACTCACTCACACCTGCAACCTTTACACTCAGGTTGCTAGCTTCAACTGAATGACAGAATCCAATAACAAACCTGTCTACTGGCCAAAAGCCTAATTAAAACTGCTTCCATCAGTGGTTCAGAACCTGCCTATCTCTGCCTTTGAGGACCAGACATACTAGAAGCTTGACCACTCAAGTTTTCCATGTACCCAGATGCCACGCTACTATGGCAGAACTTGCTTTCTCACACCGGCAGCCCTGTGGGTAAAGCGCCTCCAGATATCTCTGGTCACTAACAATTGGATCCTTTAAACACAGACTTCACCAGCACCTCTCTGACTCTAGAAACTATATGTGCACATCTAATGCCACTACTCAAGCAGTACATTGCTGCCAGCACTTAGATCTTCACCTTGGGCTGTTCTGGATTTGCCCAACCATAGCACTTCTATTATCACCCTACCTCCTCCTGGTATGGCTTCCCCTTGCCCCTGTGCCCTATTCCTCTCCTGCTTCTCAATCTGTCCTATTTGCTCTGCCCCTGCATCTCTCTCTCTCTCTCTCCCTCTCCTATGTCCATACTCTGTCTTTTTTCATCCTGACTCAGGCATACATTATACAGTGCCTCAGTATACCTTTCCCATTGCCTTATGTATGGAAACTTGTACCTACTATATATATATTGTCCCCAGTCTTTGTATCTTGCTCCCCTATGTAAGTGACGTGGAACCTATTAACGAGCATCCACTGACAGGTGCTATCCAAGATAGAAATAAATATATATATAAAAAATAAATAAATCCCAGTTGCCACTCTTCAGACCATTTTGCCAGTTTTTCTAGATCGCTTCTCATTCTGTTCACCCCATCTGAATCATCTACTCTGTTACAGATCATGGTGTCATCTGCAAACAGGCATACCTTACCCTCCAGTTCAGCTGCAATATCACTGATGAAGATATTGAAGAGAACTGAACCAAGACTGATCCCTGAGCTACCCAACTTGTGACTTGCATCTCTTCTGACTGTATACCGTTTTCCACCACTCTCTTTCTTTTCTGCCTGCCAACCAGTTTGCCACCCAGTCGACCAACTTCTGACCCACCCCTGAGCCTACCTAGCTTATTAATCAATCTTCAATGTGGAACAGTATCAAAAGCTTTGCTGAAGTCAAGGTAGGCAACATCAACTGCACCCCTTGGTCCACCACTCTGGTCACCCAATCAAAAAAATTTATGAGATTAATTTGACAGGACCTTCCTGTTGTAAACCCATGCTTTCTTGGATCCTGTGCTCCTATGGATTCTTGGTGTTGCACTATCCATTCTATACGGAGTGTCTCCGTAATCTTGCCCACTACTGAAGTAAGACTGACTGGTCAGTAGTTCTCTGCCCCCTCCCTGCTACTCCTCTTGTGGTGCAGGATCAAATGAGCCCTTCTCCAGTCTTCTGGGACTTCTCCTGTGCTCAGAGACTCACTAAACAGTTTTGCTAATGGCTCTGATAGTTCCACTCTTAGCTCATTTAGTATCCTAGGATGTATCCCATCAGGTCCCATGGCCTTGTCCACCCTGAGTTTAGTGAGCTCTTGTAGGACCTTTTCTTTTATGAAAGGACTTGTGCACACCTCTCTCTGTTTCCATGTGCCTCCTCTACCTTCTCCTCAGTAAATGCTGACACAAGTTTCTATTTAAGATGCTTTTCCTTGATCCTCCTCCACACTCCCCTTATCCCTTTGATCTTAGCACTACCCACTCTGGACTTTCTCCTTCACTACTGTATCTATTGAAAGTATTGTCCCTTCTTTACTTTTCATGCTATTGTTTCCTCTGTTTGGGCCTTTGTCTGCCTTACTGCCTTCCCTACTTCCCTTAGGGAAGCTTGGTATGCCTATCTATCTTCATCCTGCTGCATTGCCTTATATTTCCTGAAGGCCAGCCTTTTGGTTATGATCTTTTCTGCTACTGCTTTTGAGAACCAAAGTGGTTTCCTTCTTTTCTTGCTCTTGCTTTTCTCCCTAACACAATGGGATGCTGCTTCAAGTATTAAATCCTTAATGCTTGCCCACTTTACCTGTACCCCATCACCTGTATTTCTTCTTGCCAGGGCTAGCTTAACTCTGTTAGTGATCCTATCAAAGTCAGCTGCTCTGAAGTCCCATATTTTTGCCTTGGGATGATTTAGTTCTAGTAGCCAAATTGAACCATACCATGTGATGGTCACTGGTCCCCAGGTGACCTTCATCTTGGAGATCTGTGATCATTTCCTTGTTAGTCAGTACTAGATCCAGGAAAGCCCTGTCACTTGTGGGTTGCTGTACCAGTTGTTTGAGGTCCTCCCCTGCAGGGAATCCACTATGTGTCTAGTTCTGGAGGATGTTCCTGCTGGTATTCACCAATCTGTATCTGGCATGTGGAAGTCTCCCATTATCAGGACCTACCCTTTAACTGTCATGTTTTGTATATCTTCTAACAGTAATGTGTCTATGTCCTCCCCTGATCTGGAGGCCTGTAAACCACCCCGGTTTATATGGCAGTCTCATTTCCTGTTTCCAGGGTGACCCACAGTTCTTCTGGCTCCTTATGTGTATTTTGAATTTCTGTAGCTTTGATATTTTTATTGACATAAAGGGCCACTGCCACCCTCTTTGCACCTTCATCTCTTCTGAACAGTACAGAGTTGGATACTGAAGTCTCCCAAGTGTGGTTACTGGTGAACCATGTCTTGCTAATGGCTGCTAAGTTCAGTTTAGCCTTTGTCATTGTGGCCTCCCTGCCTGGGATCTTGTTTCCCGACTATGGGCATTGTGTACATGATTTTCCTTTGGCCAGATTTTGGTGTGTTAGTTGTGGACCAAGGTCCTGCTTTTCCCCTGTGTGTCATATGGGGAGCTTGATCTTTTTCCTTACCTGGTGATGTAAATGAACAATAAACATGCTGAACTCCTGTTTAATCACTAGCTGAGCAGGAAGGAGTGTTCTTCCCATTCAATGTATTGGGTGCTGCACCCCTTTCCTCATTTGCTAGTTTTAAATATTGTATAACAGGAAATATTTGCGATCTGATAATATTCGCTATATTTGCTGCCACGTCTTAATGCACGAACATTAACTGATTGCCAATATTTTCTGATACTACAGAGCATTCAACATTAGCCATACAGACTGTAGCTGCCTCCTGGATATGCCCTTTCAGAGGAGAGAGCTCACCTCTCCCTTGCCCCACTTCCCACCAAACCTTCAGCCCACCCACGTGCGATTGTTTTTAAGCTCAGCAGTTATAAAATCAGAGAAGAGCTTCTCTATAGGACATGGGTGAAAAAGGAATTGACATATCTGAATTCTCGGTTAGGCTTTTGAAAGAAAAAGGCATCAAGTTCCAAATGCTGTTTCCTTTGAAGTTAAAGATCTTTTGGGACAACATTCTCTAGCTATATACATCAGTGGATAAGGCGCTTGAAGCGATTCAACTTAAGGGGCTATCTCTACCATCGACAGAACAGGAACAAATCTTTAAAAGGCGCTCTTCTCACTTGGAATGGTTTCTGGTGACCCCTCTTCAGCTCTCATGGGAGGCCCTGGATCAACTTGGCAGTGTGCCCCAGAATTCGAAAGGGAGCTCCTCTTCTTCAACTTTGGCTGTAAACCACTGAAAGTGCTTCCGGGCTACCTCATCTGCTGGATACCTCCCTGGGAACCCTTCCTTATGAGAAACTACTTTGGGGTTTGCTATTGGGTTAAGTATGTGATGCTGTATAATACAATACTATACAATGCTGTACAGTGGTAAACCACAAATATTTTTGGGCGCAAACAACTTTTAGGATGGCAGAGTGACAATATTAACAGGCGCCAATATTTTCTGCTATACAGTATTCTGCAAAGACATCAAACTTCTGCCCCAGTGCCTTGACTCCCTCCTTAGTCAAATGCAGTCCATCAAATTTAAAGAACTTTCACTCCCAAAATTGTTGCCAGTTGCCTCAAATGTGTGTCATTTTTCCTGGCACCAGATCTTGAGCTACATGTTTAGCTCATCTATCTCCCCTTCTCTGACCTTCTGTCTGTTGACCCCCTCTCCCAGACCAACTGGATCTCAGAGAAGGAGATGCTGGATGAAATGGATAACAGTTTGTCTCCTAGCCTGATAAGGTATTCCTTAGTCTCTACAGCTGACCAGCTGGTGAGATCATTAGTCCCTATGTGTACCAGGACATTGATGTTTTCTTCTGCTTTCTACATGATTTTGGCAATATGGTCAGTATCTCTCCATGCTGATGTACCTAGGAGACATTTAAGCATTACCTACAGCTGGAGGTAGGTATCAACTCCCCAAATGATGGAGTCTCCTATGATCAGAAGTGTTTTGGATTTCCTTTTTGCTTTTTTTGTTTTGGTCCCTGTTTTGGGTGAGTTTTGTAGCACTAGCTCCTGTACAGTAGTGTCCTGCTCTGCAGTGTCCTCTGCCCCTTTGTTTGATTTTGGAGATAGAGGCAGATACCTGTTTGTAGTTTTTATATGGTTTGTGGAAGTGATACATTGGTGAGCATTGAGTGATGAGGTACCTGATTTACCCCACCTAACTACTTGCAAACCTCCCAGACCAACTACCCTCTGTGGTCAAGGTGCTTCAGTTGGATGTTTGGGAAATGGTGGGCTGTTCTTGGGGGAAAGTCTAATGCCTTGCTAGACTTTAGCAAGGCATTTGACACAGTACCACACAAAAGATTAATATACAAGTTAGCCAGCCTGGGAGTGGGTCCCAAGATGACAGCCTGGGTAAAGAATTGGCTGGAGAATAGGACACAGAGAGTAATAGTAAATGGAGTCCACCAGAAGAAAGGAGGGCTACTAGTGGGGCACCGTGAGGGTCAGTATTAGGACGGTCCTCTTCAATGTCTTTATAAGCGTACATTTGGAAGGACTGGAAGGAAAGTATGTCTCTTTGCAGATGACACTAAGATCTGCAACAGAGTTGATGCACAGGGTGGGGTGGAAAGGATGAGAAGGGACTTGGCAAGGTTAGAGGAATGATCAAATGTATGGCAGCTTAGATTCAATGCTAAGAAGTGCAAGGTAATGCACCTGGGAAACAAAAACCTAGGGGAAGAGTACTCAATGGGGGGTGAGATACTAACAACAACAAAAATGGAAAGGGACCTGGGGGTAGTCATATCAGATGACCTAAAGGTGGGCAAGCAATGTGAGAGGGCAGCAAGGAGGGCTGGAGGGTTACTGGGATACATAGGGAGAGGCATCACCAGTAGAAAACAGGAAGTTATTATCCCTCTGTACAGACAGTTGGTGAGACCCCATCTGGAGTACTGTGCGCAGTTCTGGAGACCCAATCTCCGCAAAGACATAGACAGGATGGAAGCTGTCCAGAGGAGGGCAACTAAAATGGTGCAGGGTCTGCACCAGAAGACATATGAAGAGAGACTTAAGGAGCTTAATATGTATAGCCTCGAGGAAAGGAGGGAGAGGGGGACATGATAGAAACTTCAAGTACCTCAAGGGAATCAACAAAGTCCAAGAGGGTAGCATCTTTCAAAAAAAGAGGTGTGCAAGAACAAGAGGACACAATTTGAAGATAGAGAGGGGGCTGCTCAGAGGTAATTTAAGTAAGTATTTTTTCACAGAGAGGGTTGTGGATGCATGAAACGGCCTTCCGGAGGAGGTTGTGGAGTCAAAATCAGTGGTGGAATTCAAGCATGCATGGGACAGTCATAAGGCAATTCTGGGGGTTGGGGGTAAGAAGAAGTAGGCTGCTGGTTAACTAGGATCTGCAGCTTATCCACTAGGTAGGGAAATGGGCAGACTAGGTGGGCCAAGCGGTCCTTATCTGCCTTCAAATTCTATGTTTCTATGTTTCTATGAAATGGTGGGCTGTTCTTGTAATATACTTCCTCCTGAATATGGGATTTGAGGAGCAAAATCTCTGCCCATGCTGCCCAGAGCTGAGTGCATAGATCTTTGATGGTCCAGCATGTAGGACAGTGTCCTAAATTCTGTATAACTGCCCTTTGGAAAAATGTCCTGCAGTACCTGCTGTTAATAAAATCCATTCCAGTTGAGTTGCTGAGTTTATAGCCTGGTCCAGATAATTAGAAGGAAAAAAAGCAAAAGTTATATATTTTTTTTATTTTGTTTTGTTTGTTTTTGTATAACTTTATAACAAGTTATATTAATTGTGCCTCTGTAATGAGGTCACTGTGTGGATACCCTCTGATCCTTCCTTCCTGCTTTGCTACAGAAATGTCATGACTGTACTACTGTATAAATGTAGTGTAACATAGGGTGGCTGGGGAGGGTGGGTGGTTGGGCCCTTCCTCTGCCAAAAAGAAGAACCAAGGATGAAAGAAACAAGGAAAATAATCAACCAACAACAAATGCAGTCACTATCCCCAACAACAAATGCAGTTGCTATCTTCCAGTCTGTATCTTGTATGTGCTCCTGCAATTAGCCCAGCAAGCTTAGCCTAATGATTGATAAAACTGTAAAACCTGTAAGCATCACCAGTAACAATTTCACAGAAGACATATCCTGCAAAAAACACTTTGATACAGAGAAAAATAAAGCAGTAAAAAAGTAACAAAACCTGTTGGCACAACCTGCAGAAGACTTTAACAGAAAATATACCTTGCAAACAACAGTTTGAATCAAAGAAGATTACAGCAGTAATCTGTTATCACAAATCAGTAACAAACCTGTAGGCACACCCTGTATCAATACAGAAGGAAGTAAACCCTGCAACAGCAATTAGAATCAGAGAACAATAAAGCAGTAAAATGTAAGTAAAAAACAGTAACAAACCCTGTAAGCACAAAAGAAAATAATAACACACAGTAAATCTGCCTAGCCAAAAGAAGCCTTAATATTTTTCCCTGTTCTGATAATTCACTAAAAAAATACCACAAACAGCTTAATCTGGTTTGAGGTCAGTTGGCATTCATCTGTATCCCCTTCCCCCGGGTTGTGCCTGAAAATAGGCAGGATTTGTCTAGTACACTTACCTGGTCAACAAAACTAAATAAATAAATAAATAAATAAAATGTTGTTCCTTGCTCTGTCCTTACAAGCAAATCTAGAAAAGAGTTCGGTGAAGCTAGGTGCCTTTGTCAGAAAATCTAGTCTTCCACGAAAAACTTTGACACATCAAAATGTTGGGGAGTGCCTAGAAAACAGTGAGACCCCTTTATGGCATAATCAGGCTATTAGATTTACATTTGGACTTACTAGGAACAGTAGCACTGTAAATAATTTAGTAGAAAAAGGATTTAACCTTGCAATTGCTGGTGAGATTTTCTAATGACCTTTTAAATGAGAAGATTTCTTTATCAGTTGGCTTGGATCACAGCCAATAGTTCCTCCTACAGAAAAGGGCTTAATGAGTTAAGAATGTAACTTTCAGCTTTGAACATGCCTCTTAAAGAAGCACCCTCTTATCTCTTTTGAGAATAAGGAATAAAAAGGTTCAAACAAAACTATGAAAAAATTAAAACCTTATGCTCAACTAACAATATGGCACTGGAAATAAAACTGTTTCCTACTCAACAGTGGTGCTTAAAATTGTGACCACCTTGTGACCGAGATGGTACAATGTGCCATAAAAGCTATGAACAAATTAAAATTCCCAAACTTCAAATGGATGAAGAAGGACTTCCTTTGTTTTAGATAACAAATAAATATTGTGCCTTCTGACTCACTCATTTTTTTTTTAAACAGCATGTTGAGACTAATTAATGCAGTGGAAGAATGGCAGCTATTTGGGCTTTGTGCCACTGAAAGGAAGGTCCCAAGAGAAAAATAAGGTGAGATATTCATTAAACACATTGGGTGGATATTCAGAAGGGTTGCGTGGCACAACACAGTTGCACCATGCACAACTCACTGATGAACCCTTGCGATATTCAAAAGGGAAAAGTGCCTGGCACAAATCCCGATGCACGGAGCATCAGTAATGTATCGATTACTGCAAGTAGTAGGGGGCCGTGCCCATGCATGCTTCATACATCCCGATATTCAGCCCGGGATATGCTGTGCCCATGCAGGTGCAACCCCTACTTGTGCTGCACAAAGTTGAGCCAGAAAAAAAAGGAGCAACAGCTGGCCACCCACAGGTGAGCTGCTGTATTGCAGGGTGCAACATGGCAGCTGCCAGCTGTGGGTGGCCACCCGAGCTCCGGCGGCACCATCCATCTTGGTAGTGCCCTCCCATTCCTGATCATTGGCATAGGTATTAAAGTAACAGTCCTATGTCTCTGGTGGTCCAGTGGACCAATCCCAGCCTGATTGCGGGTATATGTATTAAAATGAAAGGTCCCATTTCCCTGGTGGTCCAGTGAACTTCTCCCAGCCCGATCGTGGGCATACGTATTAAAATAAAAGGTCCCATAACCCTGGTGGTCCAGTGGACCGCTCTCAGCCCGATCATGGGTGTAGGTTTTAAAATATCATATATCAATCCATCCCTGGTGGTCCAGCAGTACCCCCCTCCCCATCCGCCTACTGAGCCCCACCACCCTGCTCCCCCCGGTCAGTGGTGGCAGCTTCCCACCCGCAAGCCACCCCTCTGCCTGCTGACTGACTGTGTACAGTTCGGCTGTACGTCCATTGGTCCACAGTGTGGGCCAATGGGCGTGCAGACTGTACCGTACTACACAGTCCAGATATGTGAAAGAGATCGGGCTGGACACGGTCCACTGGACCACCAGGGATATGGGATCTTTTATTTTAATACATATGCCTGTGATTGGGCAGTGGGGCACTTTGCTGCTTTCACAGTGGGCATCGGTCCCTGATGACTGCAGCCTGGTAGGGTGCTAGGTGCAAGTCCCCAGGGATCAGTGCACCAGCATGCAAATGGGGCCATAATGACATGCGAATGGCCCCATTTGTGCCTTGCATGTATTACGGCCCCATTTGCATGTGCACTTTTGAATATCACTGTTGATGTGCCTAGTGCAATGGCACTTGTGCTAGCGCATCCCCCTGTCCCTCTCTGGCCACTTGCTGTGGTGCAGTGCCACTGCACCATGCACAATGCGGGTCACGCAGCACCATTGAATATCACCCTGTCAGTGCCCTGGCACATCCCAGTTGTGCTGTATCCAGGATTGTGCCACAGCCTGGCACAGTCTGAATAGCCCACCCCTTGAGTACTGTAAGCACGTTTATGTCCAAAACATTGACAACATGCAAAACCTTTATTCTTTCACAATTACCTAACCAGGCACTCTGCAAGAGTAAATCCAGTAATTATCACACTAGCTTATGACATACGCAAACCTTCAACCACATGCAAATCTTTCTTACCAGATACTGTGACCTTTGGGGATGTACCTCATATATCCTAGAAACCACTCTGTCCAAGGGGAAAAAAAATCATAAAACAAAACTGGCAAAATTTCTGGTTTCTTAGACTTCAGATCACTGATAATTTAGGACCATACACTTAAAACATTGCAAAACTGAGCTGGCCTGGTGGCGCTGAGGGTTAAGGAGCTGGATGTCACACCTCGCACCACACTGGTGACCCAGGTTTGGGAACACACTTGGGTTGTCGGGGTGCCAGCACTGGGGGGGAGCAGGATCGAGCATTGGGTCTCCTCTCCCAAGTGGGTGGGTTGCCCGTCCATAGTCCCGCCACCAGATGGTGGTCGGTGGCAGAAGCAGGCTGTAATGGGCAACTGGTAGGCTGGAGCATCCTGTAGGCATAAGTGTGCATGCCTCTCATGTGCTTCTGTCGTCGGGGATGCATGGAAGGGCCTGGGAGAAACCAACAAAAGCAAAAGTACTTAGAGAAAAAATAATTTTCCAAATGCTTTTTTGAATGAACAACTAACATAATATTTTTTCCCACTATTTTCTCACTCTACCTACATTTAAACCACTTACAGTTGTGTGTGTGTGTGTGTGTGTCTGTGTGTCTGTGTGTGTGTGTCTGTAAACACTGAGTGATAGACCAACATCCATTTCTTTTTATTTAGAAGAAAGGATAGATTAGGAAGAATGAGAATGGACTTCGGCCTAAGTGAGAACAGAACATTTAGAAAAAAAAATGATGTTATGTTCTTCTTGTGCAAAAAAAGTTTCAAATTAATGCTGCAAGTTTGGTTGTACCAAATAATCTAACATCTCAAACTTTGGGTGTTCAATTTTTTTGGATGGTGATGAACTTTTCAGGTAAGTAGGTGGACTATTGATTTGACTGACTTGACTTGGTCTAAATGATTTGGACTTGTCAAAGCTATTGAATCGTGAACCACAGTTCTCACCTGGAGCAGTTAACTTTACTGTGACTGTGAGTCACAGGCTGGTCCAGCCTCTTTTTGGATGTAATTCTGCAGCTCAACTCATGAACCAGCAGGAGCTCTCACTTGGGCACTCAGCATTAGGATGATAGGTAACTCAGGCAGGGCAGTGTACAAATCTAGTTAAATTAGCCAAGACAAAAGAAAATTTTATTTTTCTTTATTCTTACAACAAAAGGTTTGATTAGACAGTGGGCTGAAGAGCATGGATGCAAGTCAGAGTAGGGAGGAAAAGGAAAAAAAATGGTAGCTTCAGTGTTGCAACAGGTCTTTGAGACTAGGGGTTTAACTAACTGGTGGGACTGGAGGTGAGTATGATTTTAGTTGGGCAGTGGGAAGATGGGGCACATGGGATGGCAGTCTGCAAGTGCCCATTTTTTGCTGCAGAAGTAGCATTTTAATAGAGCATTATAAGCCCCTGGCAGAAGCCTTTCAGGAATTACACCATCAGGAATTTTACAGGGCTGAGCAGTAATTGTGTGCCAGCTGGCAGCAGGACAGTGTCTGTCCACAGGAAGTTGGCACCTTTGTGATATTCTCTTCAGTTTAAGTTCTTTATGAGGTAGTTTTTTAGTCATTCGTTTTTCTCATCCTGAGTCCTGGATCAGACTTTTATAGTGTGATCTGGGCAGTGGGCAGCATGTGCATGCCAGCTGAGCTGGCAGTATGCCAGTGCATGACCCCTGGTAGGTGGCATCTTGGTGGCATCCCATAAAAAAGAAATGAAAAGAAAAGCAAAGAAAATAGAAAACATTTCCCTATGACTGAAGTTTCTTTCTCCTCCTCTTTCTGAGTCCAGAAGCAGCATTTTGCAGTTTCATCTGGACTGTGTGATCTGGGTGGTGGACAGCAAGTGTGTGTCAGCTGGCAGTGTCCTGGTGCCTGGCCCCTGGTAAGTGGTACCTTGGTGGCATCTGAAAAAAAAGAAAAGAAAAGAAAAGAGAAAGTCCACATTACTGAAGTTCCTTCCTCCTCCTTCTCCTGCTGAGTTCTGAAGCAGCGTTTTGCAGCATGATCTAGACAGTAGGCAGCAAGTGTGTGTTAACTGGCAGTGTGCCAGTTACTGGCATTTGAGTCAGCTGGTAACAAGTTAGTGCCTGGCCTGTGGTAATCCATCCTGGCATCCCCTTGATAAACTTGAACAAAAAATAACATCACAAAACAAATCAAATATGTCTTTATCATTCTCATCACCCAAATGGCTGAGTCCTGTAGCAAGCATTAGGAAATGGAGCAACAGAAAGGTCAAGGAGATAACAGCATGGGATCATCTGATTCTAGTGGCATAAACAAAAAAAGCATAGTCGGGTTAATCATAGCCCTCTGCCTCAGTGGGAACTACAAATGAAAAGGAAGATGACAGTAGTGGTCAAATAGTCCACATAGTATCACGCATTGTAGGAACCACTCACAGTGGCACTGCAAGGGTTGCAACATGAGCAATCATTGTAGAAAACAAACTCTGGTCTGAGCCACAACAGCTGCTAATGCATTAATGTGATAAGAGATTTATTTATTTTAAAGGTTCTACAAAGAAAAACATACTCAGCTAGTAGCATCACGATTTCTGATGTGTCCTGGATGAAAGAGAAAGGGTAAAGATAATTGCAAAAATACAGAATGCAAAGTATTTCAAGTGCCAGCAGGACTTAACCGTGAGCATTCCCATCTGCACACTCTTTTATGCTCCTATTTTTGTGCGTTCTAGCCACATACTTACCCAAGCATAAGATCAGTTTTCAAACTTTTTATTCTTTTTTCCATGCACAAAACCTTCCTTAAAATAGTGAAACACTCTTTTTTGCAATATTTAATTAGCAGTCACATACCCCAAAGGTTAAGTCCTTACTTTACTTTACCCAGTTTCTGAAAAGTTTTTCGGGTATCATTCCGGTGTCCATTTTTTCTTCGTAGTGCAATTACCTACTCCTGTGTTTCCTTATTGCCAGACCACAAAGCCTTCTGTGGCCGATTGTCATCCTGTTTCCTTTTAGTGCTGCTGTCTGCGTGCAGAACATTAGAAAGGTTAACACTGTTCAATTGTCTCCCATTCTGGGTCACTGCGAATATTTTCTTTTCATTTTCTTCCTTCTGCTGCCTGCAGCCTGGTCAACAATCCTCGATCAGGTGGTCTGCCAACCAAACATGCTGACATTTCAGGAGCACATCCCCATCTTCAGAGCTGATTTGTCAGGAGAACTTGATCATTTATTGACATTTTAGTTGATAGTTGCTTAGCAACCTTTCCGTTTTGAAATTAAAAAGATTTATTACTTATTTTTCTTTCTCCTCCTTATTTCTTTTACATTATTCTATTTCTTAATCAGGTTTTAATATGCAATGAAGTTCCATTAATAGTTGCATCACCATTTGATTCCATTTTTTGATCTTTCTACACTTTAACATTTTCTTCCTTTCAGTCATTTCTCTTTTTTACTGTAACTATCTCCTTGTTGTATTCAAACATGCACTATGTCTGAGTTGTCCTTCATATTCTATCAGACCTGTTACTATATTTGTCAGTCTTTCTTAAAGTTCCAATCTCTATAGTTCCATTAAGTGACCTTTTAACCTTCCATTTTAATTTGGGGTCTTTTTCTATCTTATGGCTATTCTTTTCTGCCTTCTTATCTTTTATTTAATCTATGATCTCCTTAATATAATCTTTAAATCTATGTTCATTTACTTATTCTATGTCATTCTTCCAAAATTCACAAGTTATGTAATTTAACCCTTTGACCTCCCATCATCTGTTTCATGTTCTCACATTTCACAATTTTTTTGTCCTAATTTCCTGTTATCTTCTAGTTTCTTATTATAAGCCCAATTTTTTTTACATTGCAACCTTACCACATAATTAAATGCCTATGTATTACAAATGAGTTATTCTTGTGCTACACCATACCGTATCATCCCATTACTATTTAAAGTGCTTACTAGCAATTGAAATATAAATTAGTTTAATTATTCTATACATAGTATCAAAGATAAATATATCATTTTAAATCTATGTACCTAATTCTTTAAAGTACATACAACCAGTTACAATATAAGATGCAATAATTATAATTTATACAATGTCAAAGATGGAAATACCATTGAAAAATCTATAAAACTATTCTAAAAATGTTCTCTGTCTTAGTGATCTTGAACATAAATGTTCTCCTAACACTAGGGCAACCTTAAATATAGCTACTGTAGCCACTGTCTTCATTTACTCCATTTGGTGCTAGGGTCTGCATTTCATGAATCCAATAGGCATCCCATTGAAGAAGTAGGTCCTGTAAATGTCCACCTCTTACTGACAAGCTCACCTTTTCTAATCTCACATGAGTGAAAGATGCTGCTGACCCATGGCCGGCTTCTTTGTAATGTTTTGCCACAGCATATTTCAAATTATTACACTGAATAGCTGTTTTATGTTCTCCTATCCTTAGTTTCAATGCTCATTTGGTTTGGCCTACTTAAGCTTCTCCAAAAGGGCACTTTAGCATGTATATGACACATTCTGTTTCACAATTGATTAAACACTTTGCTTAGTATTTTTTTCCAGTTCTTGGATGGTTAACTGTTTTTGTATTTCTTGTACTGTTACAATGTGTACAGTTACCGCACTTATAGTTTCCCTCAGGTGGTTTTGGCATCCAGTTAGGTCATATATTTATTGACTCAGGTGTAAATAATGTTTGTATCAATGTATCTTAAAATGTTTTGTTTCTTCTGTAGCTGAAGAGAGGTCCGCTCTCAACCACTTCTTTTAAACTGCTGTCTGCTCCTAGTACCCCCCAGTGTTTGCTTATGATTTATTTTATCTCTTCATATGCTTCATTGTACTCTGTACAGAAGCATATTTGTTCTTCTGTATTAGTTTCATTTTTGTTTGCTAGGAGCTCCTCTCTCATTTTTGATTCACTTTTTGACTGCTCTCACCAGGTCTCCTGTTTTATATCCTCTATTGAGTAGATGCTTGCACATGTCATCTGATTCTTGTTTTCTAATATCTTCTTCGCTACAATTCCTTTTAATCCTAAGAAGTTGTCCACATGGAATATTCTTTTCATGTGGGATGGATCTTGACTATCATGGTGTAATATAGTGTTACAGTCCATATCTTTTCTTTTTTTTTATAAATTAAAAGTTTTTTGGTTTTACACACATACATCTCAACATTGGGATCAAGGTAACATACAAACATATAATTAAAAATAACAAACCCTAATTAATACCCCTTCCCCCTCCCCTCCTACTTCACAACTCACCTTATTCTCCTCCCCTTCACCCCATGCCAACTTACATTATATCAAGACTAGCATAGTACCATACAGAATGATCATGTTTAGCTGGTAGTTAAACACACATTTCTCTTCCAATAAGTACAAGACATATAGACTTTATGATCCCTTTCTATAAATATGCATTCTGTTGTTGAGTCTGGCCATCATTTTTTCTATACGTAAATTGAAAAGAAGCTTTTGAGGCCATTCTGAGTAAGTGGGTTGGAAAGAGTCCTTCAGTATTTAAGAACTATTTTCTAAACAGACATGGCTATCATCATCATATGATAGTTTCTAACCAGAGGAGGAAGGCAGTAAATCCTGAACAGACATACCTCCAGTATGAAGTAATCTTGTAAACCTAGAAGGGGTTCATTTTGGATTTGATTAGAGCCCACAATGGAGTTATTTTTGCATATTCCCAAAATAGATGTTGAAGGGTGCCCAGACCTTGAAGGCATCTGTTACAGGTTGGGATCTCAGCTCTGCCTATTTTATGCAGTTTATAAGGGGTTAGATACATGTCATTAAGAAACTGCATTTGCATCAAAGTCGGTCTTGTGTAATCAACTTATGACACGCCTCCCAAATTTTATTACATCTGGAGTTTGAATCCAGATATATGTTGTTCCAATAATGAGGAATTTCATCCAGCTTAGGGAATAAAAGAGGGAATAGCAAGGAATAAAGAGCAGAAACAGCATGTGGGGCTAAAGCCATTAGTCTACCTGTGGTGATCATTTTTTGTGGTTCATCCAAATTAGTGTCTTTCCTAAAGTACCCAGTTAGCATGTGTCTGATCTGGAATATTTTAAATGCCCAGTTATTGGAAAGGTTAAATTGTGTTAGTATTTCATTGGTAGATAGCCAGCTTGTATTGGAGTTACATAAATCCCTTGCCATACAATTTGGGGGAGAGGAATCCAACTGGTAGTGATTGGTTTCCTTCCTATTTTAAATTAGGATTTTGGAAAATAGGTTGAGAAATATTTTGGGTATTATTGTATCTTAAGTGAAACACAATTGTATGTGAGTGCAAACCGAGTGTCCTATTATATTATGGTGAAAGTGAGAAGGCAGGCTTTTAGGTTTCAGAGAAAGTAGTGCAGCAGGGTTAATACGAGCTTCATATATTAGGTGTTTTTCAATTGTAAGCCAGACAGGGGTATAATCTAATGAATCTGGGGGGGGGGGTCCCAGTGAAGATACTTACTTAGCTGACTTGCCTAATGATAAAGATTAAAATTGTGTAATTTAAGGCCTCCTAATAATTTGGGTGCTGCTAAATTTATTATATGCTTGACGTGGAGGTTTACCTTTCCAGAAAAAATTTGAAATGTTATTATGAATGGATTTAAACCAGGCTTTGGGGTGCCAGATGTTGAGAAGGTTCAAGGGATAAAATATACGAGGGAGAAGATTCATTTTAATAATATTTATTCAACGCCACAAAGTTAAAGGAAGATCCTGCCATCTTTTAAGATCTTGTTGCAGTATTTTGTTTAAATCATCCAAATGTAATTTCTGTAATTGGGTTATGTTAGAGGAAAGATGTATGCCAAGATATTTTATAGTTTTTGGGGACCATTTAAAGCCTATTTCCAGAGCTTCCTATTTATATACTTTAGAGTTAAGTGGAATGATTAGTGATTTTTTGGCATTTAATTTATACAGTAATTAGAGAGAGCTAGACTTGGATTAACTCTAGAGTTTTTGAATGGAGGGTTTCATTTGGGTTATGTGGAGCAAAGTATCATCTGCATAAACCACAATTCTGGAATTAATTGGTCCTAATTGTATATCATGTATCACTGGGACATTTTGTATTGAAATTATAAGGGGTTCTAAATATAAGTTAAATAGTAGGGGTGATGGAGGTCAACCTTGTCTGGTTCCAGCTTCAAGGGGGAAACTGGGTGAAAGAAATCCATTACTTAAGACACGGGCTGAGGGAGAAGAAAATAATATTTGGATCCAGGAGATGAATTTATCTGGGAAGTGGAACTTGTGAAAAATCCTAAATAAAAATTGCCAGTCTACCTTATCAAAAGCCTTCTCTGCATCCAGGGAGACCAGTGCCATACCTTGGGGGAATCCCTGGATGCAGAGAAAACATGAGATAGGCGTCGAAGATGATCTACGGAAGATCTGCCTTTCATGAAGCCTACTTGGTCTGCACTAATGAGTGAAGAAAGTACTTGTTCTAGTCAAAGGGCTCATAATTTGGCTAAAATTTTAAGATCTGTATTGAGAAGGGATATAGGATGATAATTTGAAATTTGCGTTAAGTCCTGCCAGGTTTAGGAAGTATAGTAATAGTAGCTTCCAACATGTTGGTCGACCGCCCCTCACTGAGCATTTAGAATACACTGTATGTAACAAGGGGCTAATTGTGGAGTAATTTTTTGTAAAAGTTGGAGGTGTAGCCATCTGGGCCTAGTGCCTTATCTAATGGGAGATTATTAATTACTTGAATTATGTCGGCCTCAGTAAAGGGTAAAACAAGTTTTTTGGCTTGTGTGGGGGTGAGGGAAGGAAGAGGGAGACTATCTAGGTAATCATCCACTATTAGTTGTGATGGTCGGAGGGACATCTGTGAATACAGTAGCTTAAAATATTGCTCAAACTCCTTATTGATATCTGTAGCCATTGTGAAGGGGGGCTATGAGGGTCTTTACTTATTGCTACATTACATTTTGATGTTTTGATTTTTTTAAGTCGAAGAGTCAAAAGCTTTCCCACCTTTTCCCCTTGTTCCATATAAGTGGCTTTTGTTTTTAGTAATGTCCATTCTGCTTTTTCCCTAAGAAGTTCTAAGTAAGAACTCTGTAGCTTAATCAGGGTTTCTTTCTCAGAGTCTAAAGTGTGTTTAGATAAGTATTTGTCTTTTGTTCTGATTTGGTGTAAAAGGTTTTTAGCTTCCTGTGTTTCTTTCCTGTTTTTAATAGATGACCACTTTATAAACTCACCTCTTAAAAAGCATTTTAGGGCCCCCCCATTGAACAAAGCAAAACTGAGTGGAGCCCCAATTTGTATCTTTGTACATTTCTATAGTTTAATATAATACTGTCTGTGACTTTTTTATCCTTTAATGGCTGGTTATTTAGTCTCCATTGAGAACTAGTTCCCCGATTTAAAGACAAAGAGAGGAGACAAGTCACCATAGTATGGTCAGATCCAACACTTGATTCCAGTCCACCATCCGCTAGGCCTTGAATAAGTGATTTGCTCATGCAAAAATATTTAATACATGAGTCAGAGCCATGGAAAGATGAGTGGAAAGTGTACTCATGTGCAGTTGGGTGAAGAGTCTGCCAGGGGTCACAGAGGCCCAGGTGGCCTATAAAATCTCTACAAGCTCTGTGAGCTGGAGAAAGGCCCTGCAACCTTAAGTCTGGGGATTTGTCCATAATGGGATCAAGGGGTAAATTCCAGTCCCCTCTGATCATCATGGGGATATGTAGGAAAGGTGACAGAATTGAAATTAATTCCATAAAAAAAGATGGAGAGTCAATGTTAGGGCCATAGATGCTGCCCAATAGAATATTGTAAGAATGGATTTTACCTATGGTAAAAATGTACGTACCCTGTTTGTCTCTTATACACTGTTCACATGTGAATGGGAGAGATCTATTTAAGAGAATTGCTGCACCCTTACTGTTTCTAGAGTTCACTGAGGCAAATACCTGACCCACTTGCTGCCTTCTCAAAAACAACTCCTCAGCCTGCAGAAGCTGGGTTTCTTGTAGTAAAATAACTTCACTACGTATAATGTTTAAATGTTTTAATACGCATTTGTTTGTTTGGATGTCTTGCACCTTTAACATTCCAGGTACTGAATCTAAGTGACTGCATCATAATTCCAAGTAACATCTTTAGAAATATTCTGGTAATAGAGTAACTGACATTTGACCAGCTAGATAAAAGATTTGTTTCTTAAGTTGACACCATCCCCTACCCAATGTTGAACATAGAAATAAAGCGTGTCCTATATAAATCCATTTTTCCCCAACCGGCCGCCTTCATCCATCCCTTATCAAACTTCCCTTCCAATCTCTAGCCAAAACCATGAAACAAACCAACTGAGAGGAATAAGACAATTTTTATCGTGAGCTTGTGTCTTATTGTCCTCTCTGTTTGTATAAACTACCCTCCCACTATACTGGTCCGTGGTGGTCAGCTTGCTGGATGCCCTCCCTCCCCATTCACGGAACACATTATATAATTACTGCCCCTATCTAATTTTATTCACTATAAGCACTATTAAGTACCACACACTAACCTTGAATCAAAACAACAGTAAGCTAACTTATATCTGCTAAAGTTCTATACTTCTATTCCTTCACATGTTCCTTAAAAATTGTAAAATTAAAAGTTACAAAGTTGAGATCTACAACCCTTAATTCAGGCATAATGAAGTAGAAATATAGACCTAAGGCTGGAATTAAAAGCATCTATGTAATATCGGCATCTGGCCTTAACCTTAGGCTTAATATTATTCTAAAAAGGAAAAGGAAACAAAAGGAAGGGAAATATCCCCTAAGCTGTATAATAACGCTATGAACACTGAGGCCATGATATCAACCCAGCCCCGTATATACTGTAATATTTTATTACGATTCTTAAGAGCTGTCAACAGAGTTCTGCACCATTAACTAAATAGAACTTAACCATGCTTGCCCCCTTTTAAAGAAAAGAAAAGAAACTTCTAGAAATAAAAAAAGCAAAAAAATATTCCTTTTGGGTAAAAGTAAATAACTTGGGGCCTAATGTTATTTTCAGTCATCGGACTGCAACAGAGCCTTGTGAAAATAATGTGGCCTTTAGAGATCGTATAGCCATGTGTGAACAGTTCTGTTCATGCAGGGAGAAGTCTACTTAAGAAATTGTGTCCCGATTGCCTTCTTATTAGAATCCATAAGAAGGAGTTTCAACAAATAAGCGGGTTGCAAACTAGGCTTCAAATCCAGGTAGTGTGATGGAATATATACTCTCTAATGTTCCAGTACTGTTGATCTAGTCCCTTAAAATCAAAGGAGATTGCTTTTGATATATTCTGTTAATATTTCATACCCCAACCAGTTTCTCATGCTGACCAGCAGTCAGAGAATAACACTGGATGCTTCTGCTTGAAGAGAGCCTGAGCTGGATCCAAATCTTCAAACGAGAACCACGATTCATCCAAATAGACTTGGAATCTGGTGGGGTAGATTACTCAAAACTTGATGCCAGCAGCGATACATTTAGAGACCATCAGGTGAAATAATGCATGGAGTTGACATGCTGATGCAGGTAGATCCTGTGTAACTCTAACTTTTTGCCCTTCCCATAGAATCTCCTGTAATTCTCTTGACTTCTGTAAGATATGTTGTTTCTCTTGGTAGTTGAGAAATCGACATATCAATGGTCTTGGGTGGGCAGTGGTGGGTGGCATGGGCCTGAGGGCTCAGTGAGCTCTTTCCAGCATGTAGGTAGGCCCAAATGGGGATGGGCCAGCTATCTTATTCAGGAATTTTTGTAAAAATAAAAAGGCATCTGTACCTTCTTCTTTTTCAGGGATACCAATTATTACTAAGTTATTGCACCGGCTTCTCCCATCCAAGTCCACTATTTTATTTTCAAGTTTCTTGATGGTTTGGCGATTCATGATGATTAATTTCTCCATCTTCTCAGACCACTTCTCTATGGCTGCATTATCATTAACCCCTCTGATGGTGTCTTACAGTGCCTCCAGAATTGCCTTGACTTCCGATAACAGAGACCTGAATTTGTCTCTGAAGGGTTGAAACTCAGATGAGAATCTCTAAGCTGAGAGGAATTGTTTCCACAGTAGGCGAGGCTGAGGCAGCAGATTGCTGAGAGAGGCCTGGTGTAGCAGTATTCATCCTGGGCTTTTTTGGCTGTTTCTCCGGCATAACCGGTGGTGTGTCGGGGCGCCGCTAGCCGCATTTCTACCTCCATTACCGATACCAGATCATCAGCAGAGCTACTACTATGATTCAGCAGCCTTCTATTCCCTTCTGGCTCACAAATAATAAAGGGAAAGTAAGTAGTTTACTTAGTTTTAGTGAACGGGTGAGCGGAGCGCTGGAGGAGTGTGACTTACCCAGTTGGCTGCATCACGTGACTCCTTCGGTCCATATCTTTTCTAAATAGCTTTGTTTCCACAATTCCATTTTTATGTAAATTGTTAAATCCAAAAAGTTCTCTTCTGTTTTATTATATTGTGAAACAAATTTTAGATTTTTCTCACATTTGTTTATATATTCCAGAAACTGTTTCAAATCTTCTTCCTGCCCACTCCATATCATTAGTACATCATTTACAAAATGGTTCCATTTCTGAATATTTTTATGCCATCTGTGGTGCTTGATCCCATATATATTTATTTTCCCATTCTCCCACAAAACTGTAAGCTAAAGAAGGGGTGAATGTTGTGCCCATTGCTGTCCCATTAATTTGCTGATAGTAGTTTGTGCCAGAGAGAAAATAATTATTTTTCAACACCAAATCTGCAAGTTTTAATATAAAACTAGAGGGGGTACTACATTACTTGCTCTCTTTTCCAGCTTTCTTCTTACTGATTCCTACCCTTCCATGTGTGGTATGTTGTTATACAGATTATCTGTATCACTTGTAACTAGCCATGTGTCTGTTTCAGTGTTGGCGTATTTTAGAATGTTCAAAATATCTTGTGTATCTGCAATATATGATTGTACGTCTTTCACAAATGGTCTAATGAAAAAAGCAACATATTTTGACAATGGTTCAGTCACAGAATTTAGACTACTGACAATGGGTCTACCTGTAAGGACATCTCTGTTTTTGTGCATTTTTGGTAAGATGTAAATTGTTGGTCTGGCAGGAGTTTCTATTATTAAAAAATCCTTCTCTTTTTCGATGATTGTTTTTTTAATTTTTTTGCTTCTTCTATTACTGTCTTGAATCTGATTTTGATTTCTTCTCTCGGATCTCCCTTAGTTTTTTGTAAATGTTTTTATTTTCCAACTGTCTTTTCATCTCTTGAACATACAGATCCCATCCCCATAATATTACTGCCCTTCCTTTATCTGCTTTTTTAATCACAGTATTTGGTAACAATTTGACTTCTTGAAGTGCCGACTCTTCTGATTTGCTCAGATCATTTGTGTTCTTCATACTTTCAAATCTCTGCAGGACCCTTTCCACATCTGTATTTACCAGTTTACTAAAGGTGTTGATTGCATCATTTGCCTGCATGTTGGCACAAATTTAGATTTTTTGTGAAAAGGGGTTTTGTCTCTTATGTATTCTTGTCCTTCTTCCTCTGCATCCTGGCTATTTGTGCTATTTACTACTGTTATTGTTAGTACAGTTTGTTGCATAGGCTGGTGCCTAGAAAATAATAATTTAAATGGATGTCTTAAAAAGATATATTTTTACTTTCAGAGCATTTATTTTTTGTGTTGGCACAAAGGAAAGTCCTCTTTTAAGATGTCTTGTTTCTCTGAAGTGTATGCCTGTAAGGTTTACTAATTCCAGTTCTTGTTTTGCTGGGACCTCTGTGGGCCCTGTTCACTAGTAGCTCCCATAATGTCTTCTCTGCCTCTTCTTCTGAATCCTCTTCCTCTTACCCCCGGTCCTCTTCTTCTGCCCGGGCCTCCACTGGGACCTTCTTGGGGTCTTCCTGAAAATCCTGTCTTTGTTGTTGTTGTCTGCTGTCCACTGAATCTGTGTCACTTTCGTCTGTTGTTTCAAAATTTTCTGTTGAACATTGTTTGCTTTTCTAATTGTTATATCTATGCCTTTTTCCATGCCAATTCTATATAATGCCCTCATTGCAATCTCTTGCACCTTTCATGTTTTCCTTTTTTTATATTCCATCAAATCTTCCTTAAATTTCTTCACACTGACTTCTATTTTCTTCAAAGATTCCAATTCCACATTTTTTGTGTTCCTTAAAAAACTTCTACTTTCTTTATTTTTATTTAATTTTATAATTTTTCAACATCTCTTTTTGCTTTCCTTCATGGTGGCTAGCATCAAATAATTTGATGCTTTATTTAGAATCCTCTCCCAATCTCTTATATATTCTTTATCATCTTGTCCAAATGATGGTGCTTTCTGAATTCTAAGACCCCTTGGAATCTGTTTATCCCTCCGATATTTACTCATGCTTAAAGCATGTAGTTGCATTTGTATTTCTTCTTTTGCTAGGTTTTGGTTTCTACATTGAGTGTGTTCTCAGTATTACTCACAGTGTTCCTGAACATCTCAGTTGCAGAAAAAACTAATTTGTTCCCATCTTCTTCAGTGAAGGAAAACATGCCTGTTGCTGGCATTCTTTTTGTGCTGCCATCTTGCATCTTGTAATTCTACTATTTTGTATTTTCTACTGATATTCTTGAATATACTTTCACTATCTTCTCTTCACAAATATTTTACTTCTTTTCCTTTCTTTATCTAGGCCCCTCAGGCTTGCACTTATCACCTCCCTGTGTGTTTTATGTAAAGTTTTGTCAACAAAATACAGTTCAGTGCCACTCAAACCTCTACCATGAGCTTGGGTGCCTTTAGGTGCAAAATGAAGGAGAAAGGGGAAAGATAACAAATACAGAATACAAAGTTTTTCTGTTTCTGTTTCAAGCTTTTAGCCACTGATTGCCATGCCAGCAACCTGGGTTCAACAAAGGATCTGAATCGCTTGAGGTCTGGCTTGAGAGGAAGGATGGACGTCTGGTCTGTAGGACAGGGAGAGGAATCTAGGTGACAGCACCATGGGATAGTATGGAAAGGATCCCATACCTGGATGACTGAGATGTCTCCATGGAGGTTGAGTACACACATGACTGGGCCCAAAAGGTGAGAATATAGGAGACAAAGCTCTCCAACTGTAGAACAGTGATGGCCTGCTCTCTTGCAGGCCCCACACAAATGGCTAGGCTCCTCTTGTCCAAGATCCTGTTGCCGGACTACAGGAAAGGTAGAGTCCCGAGAAGGTGGGTGATGGGACTGGGAAGACTGGCCCAGATGGGGGCCAGTCAGGGCACTGAAGGAGATAAGCAGCTTTGCAGAAAAAAGTATCATCATTTATTATGCATTCCCAATGCATGTAAAATATATCTTCTTCCCCTCCTCTGTCTTGCTCCCTCTCGATAGATAGATAGATAAATAGATAGATAGATAGATAGATAGATAGATAGATAGATAGATAGATAGATAGATAGCCCTCTCATTCTCTCCCTCTATCATTCATCCCCCCACTAAAATGCATTATTTTGGACTATCCATATAGACAAATACGACTTGAAATAAATAACTGAAAAATGCCACCATATCTCCAAAAGCCTGTGACACATCTAAGCTCCATTTCTGCAAGGCATAATTGGATTGCATTGCATTCTGTCTGATTATAGTCCATTAAAGATCAATGACAAATACATTTTGGTGAAATTGAGCTACAAGAACAGGCACATTTCCAGTGAGATAAAATCATGTGGAAAAACACTGTGTTTCTCTTTTTGCCATTTTTTTTACATTTAGCTGTAACTCTAAGTGTCATTAACTACACTGCAACTACTGTATAACTGCACTGTAACTACTGTGCAATTACATGTAACTACTATGTACATGTTAACTAGTTTCACATTTGCGTGTTATGCGGTTACACACAATTTGCATGAAGTAACTACACTGCAACTGTACTGTGGCTACTCTATAGTAGTTAATTTGTTTCACATTTGCATGTTGTACTTGTGAACAATTTGCATGAAGTAATAGTTACATGTGCAACCACTACTGTCTCCCTTTTGGCACAAATCAATTAATTCTGACAAGTGTAACATTTAATAGCTGGTGCAAAGTATAACAGGAACCTGTTGTGCAACTACTGTACCATTGTATCTGTTCTGGTATTATGTAATTTGTTCTTTCAAAGGCAACTACACATGAAATAGCTACTGTATTGCAAATTGTATCAGCTAATCTATTTTGTAACTACTATGTTACTACTTTTGGCATTATTAAATTTGTTCTTACAAGTGTAACTACCTGTACATATTAATGCAGGTCTTGTGTACTGTTTCAACAGTCTATGGCTATCTGACATTTATTTAAAGAGTAATCACACAGAAAACATAAAGTGTTATCAGAATGATAACTAAAATATGATTACACTGTAACCCTCAGACTGCTACCTTGAATTGCACTGACTGGCAGTTCCTAAGGGTGTCAGTAATGCTGGGTATAACCATGGTCTTCCATATATAAAATATGATGGCCAGTAATTAAATATAGTTAAGAAACATACAATAATATTTTATTTTGTATATATGTATGTATGTTGTATGTATAATATATATATATATATATATATATATATATATATATATATATTTTTATATATTTTCATTAGTGTCCAAAGGCATTCCCCAACACACACTCATATTGTCATCTCCATAATTTTTTTTCTCTGTTGTCTAGTGGCATAGTCACCCTCAAATTCCCTCCACATAAATAATTTACATATCCTGGTGCCTAGTAGGCCCCCACCTTTCCATGCCTTACCCTCTAACACTATACTTTATCTCTAGTGTCTAGTAGAGTACCCCGCTTCTGATGGCCATCCCCTTGGTAGTTATGCTTGCCCTGGAGTCTAGTGGCACCCCACACACACACACACACACACACTCCCTCTCATGTCCCTCAAAGCCTCAAAAGAACATATCTGAAGAACATTGTTGAACATCTCATTTAAATCAGCAATGACATGCATAAGGCTGATACTGATCCAGAAAGCAGGCAATGTAGACTAGAAATTTGTGCACTAACCACTAAGCCACCTAACTGCACTTTCTAATTGTGATGTGACACAAACACTGACAAAATATATATACACGATGAATTATATTTGCCAGTATAACATACAGCAGTGCACTGTCTACTCACAGCAAGCATTCTCACATACACAGACACACACACACACACACACACACAGTGAAGCCCGCCAGGAAGAAAGGCAGTGTCAGAGGTATCCTGCATGACAAAGGGATTAACCCCATTGAAATTGCATTTTTACTGCAGTAACTCTACTGCATAATTCTGCACAGAGTGTGCTTCATCCTGGTGGGCATCACTGTACACTGCCTTATATAGGATTTATCTACTTCTACATCTAACCCTAACTTTATTGTATTTAGGATAAGCACTGTGAAGGGCTCCTATATCTATATGGATTCCTGTATTTACAGGAAATGGAGCCATTTACAAAAAATAATTGTACCCATTGACTTGTATTTGTTGTATGGGAAAACAGAGCCATTTGGCTTCCATAGGAAATACTGTATGTAATTTACAGGAAAACATAGGAGATTTCCTGTGAGGTTACAGAGAAAATGCCAAATCAATCTGGGAGTACTGAATGTGACACACTAAAAGACATGCCCTGCTTCATGTTCTGAAAAGTGCACACTTCTACAATATAG
Source organism: Neoceratodus forsteri (assembly GCA_016271365.2). Taxonomy (NCBI): domain Eukaryota; kingdom Metazoa; phylum Chordata; order Ceratodontiformes; family Ceratodontidae; genus Neoceratodus; species Neoceratodus forsteri. Next base: position 1,324,720,695 of record CM028132.1, read on the forward strand.
CTTTAAAGCCAGTTGCAAACTGACAAGAAACAGATTAATGTACCAGGAAAGTGTTAACAGAGTGCCACAAAGGAAACACACACACCCATACACTCTCCTCTTTGCCGTATAGGGAAACACACACACAGTTCTTAGTCCCTGCCTGCATGCAACATCCATTTCTTAGCCTTTTTCCTTGTACAATCACCAATTAATCATAAATATAAACAATAACCAGAATAGCCAATATATCAAAACTCATTAAGTGATTTACATAAATTAGTGTGTTATTTACTGCTGTCCTTTTTTAACTCTTGCAGATCACCTGCACTGATAAAACCACTTTATTCTGTGTTGATCTAACTGAAACCTAAAACTCATACCTGACTTTCATTAACAGGCTGTGAAACACTAAGTTGACATGTTGACTAAAGACCATAAGCTATGAACTTTCTTGCAAGACAATTTTACTTATAGTGAAGCTAGTGACCATGTTATCACACAAGCCCTATCATGCACAAATTACAATTGAAATACATGTACTGTTATTGTGACCATTATTTCCCATTAAAACTTTAAAACACTGTCAGAGTGAAAGAAAAAAGTGTGTGTTGCCAGCCACTGCAAGATAGCATATTTACAGATGCCAACTTTGTTATCAACTCTTGCAGATCTCCTGCATTGATAACAACAACTCATTCTGTGTTGATCGGAATGAAATCTGAAAATCATTCCTCACTGGGAAAGACTGACTAACAGAGAAATAAATAGTACAGTAAACAGACTGCTGAGCCAAGGGATTGCTATAAAACTCTAATTTTATGAAGTTCATTAGGAATCTGCTGAGCTCCATTTTTCTATTGTGATAGTAAAACATCTGCAGAGCTCCACCCTGCAGCCATAAAAAAAGGAATGCACCTGCTGTTTCACACTGTTTGGATTGATTTTATTATCCATAGAAACATAGAATTTGCCAGCAGAAAAGGACTGTTAGGCCCATCCAGTCTGCCTGTTTTCCCTAACTGTATTAGTAGCCACTGGCCTACTTGGTTCACAGCTTTAGCTTCTCTTAACCACCACTAGGGTTCTCTTGTGCCTATCCCATGCATTTTTGAATCCTCTACACTGTGTTTGTTCCGACTACTTCTTGGGTATGCTATGCAATGCATACACCACCCTTTCTGTGAAGAAAAACTTTTCACATTCCTATTTATCCTGCCCCTCCAAACTCATATCATGCCTCCTTATTCTTGTACTCCTGTACTGAAAGATGTCTCCACTTGTAACTTGTTTATGCTCTTAAGATACGTGTAGGTTTCTATCATATCTCCTGTTCTCTCCTCTATTTCAGTGAATACATATTGAGTTCCCTTAATCTCTCCTCATATGTCTTCTCGTATAAGTCCTGGCCCCACACCATTTTTGTTTCCCTTTCTGAACCACCTCAACCCTGTTCATGTCCTTCCAAAGATGCTGCCTAGAACTGTACACAGTGCTCTGGATGAGGTTGGACTAGTGTTTTGTACAATGGCATTACCCATCCTTTCATCTGCTAGTGCTGTAATACCCCTTTCTATACACCCCAGCATACCACTGGGCTTCCCCACAGCCTTGGTACACTGTTTGGCCACCTTCAGGTCATCTGAGATGATTATTTCCAAATCCCTTTCCTCCTTGGTGACCTTTAGTACCCCCCATCCTGTAGCTTTCCCCAGGGTTCCTGTGCCCCAGGTGCATGACATTGCATTTCTTTGTATTGAATCTTAGTTTCCATCCTTTGGATTACTTCTTCAGCTTTCCTAGGTCCCTCCACATTTTCTCCACCCCATCTGGAGTGTCCACCCTGTTGCAGATCTTGGTGTCATCTACAAATAGTCAAACCTTTCCCTCTAGCCATTCTGCAATGTCACTGATGAAGACATTGAGAAGGATTGAGCCCAGGACTGATCTCTGTAGTACCCCACTGGTCACCTCCTACTCAGATTGCACCCATCTACCACCACCCTCTGCTTTATGTCTGCCAACCATCCTAACCCAGATTACCATCTTTTGGACCATTCCTGGCCCCCAGGTTGTTTATCAGTCTTTTATGTGGAATGGTTTGCAGACCTTGCTGAAATCAATGTAGAGGACATCCACCACTCTCTACCTGATCCACTCACTTGTCACCCAGTCAAAGAAATTTATCAGATTTGTTTGACATGACCTTCCTGTTGTGAATCCATGCTGCCCCAGGTCCTGTGCTCCGCTTGATTCCAAGAGTTCCACAATCCTTTATTTAAGCAGCACTTCCATAATCTTCCCCACTACTGAGGTGAGGCTGGCCAGTCTATATTTACCAGCCTCCTCCTTGCTTTCGCTTTTGTGAAGAGGAACTACATGTGCCCATCTTCAGTCCTCTGGAACCACCCCTGTATTGAGAGACTCACTAAACAGGGCTGCCAGTGGTGCTGCCAGCACCACCCATGATTCATTTAATATCCTAGGATGTATGCCATATGGTTCCATTGTTTTGTCCACATTCAATTTTGTAAATTCCTCTAGGATTCTATCTTCTGTAAATGGATTGGCATTCACCTCCCTCCCCCTTTTGTTTCTGATACCTATTTGTGGTGCCTCTCCTTCCCCTTCTTCTAAGAATACTGAATGGAAGTATTTGTTCAGTATTGCAATTTTTTTTCTACAGTAGGTCTCCCTACACACACTCACCTCTTTTCTTTGAGTCTTACAATCCCACCCATGGTCTTTCTTCTTTCACTGATGTATCTATAGAATGTCTTGTCCCCTTTCTTGACTGTCTGTGCTATTCCTTCATCTGTCTGTGCCTTTGCACTCTAACTGCTTTCTCTGCCTCCATTCTGACTATTTAGATACACCACCTGTCTTCTTTCCTCTGTGTTCCTTTGTATTTTCTGAAAGTCAACTTTTGGCTGTTACTTTCTCCACAACATACATCAAGAACCACAGTGTTTTTTTTTTCTCTTGCCCTTATTTCTCTGCTCAATGCACTGGTTTGTCACCTTCTCTATGTCTCCTTAAGATGTGCCCACTGTTCTTCAACCCCCCAGACTTCCTTCCTCGCCAAAGCTTCTTGATACATATCCCCATCCTAGCAAAGTCTCCTCCTGAAATCTAAGACCTCACCTTTGTGTGGCTTGACTGTGACACTGTACTCATATTAAACCAGACTTTGTGGAGATTGCTAGCCCTAGGTGTCCTTCCACCTGAACTTCCGTGATTCTATCTCCTTGGTCAGTACTAGATCTAGGATTGCACTGTCCCTGGTGAGTTCTTCACTAACTGCCTGAGGTCTTCCCCTGGAAGGATTCCAGGATGTCGTCCTGGTTGATGCAGCCACTGTGATGGTCCCATTTACATCCATACTGTTAAATCACCCAGAGCAGCAGCAGCAGCACCTTCCCTTTTGCTGCCATCACATTGATTTCATCCACCACCTCCCAATCCACCTCTTCCCCCTGTGCTGGAGGCCTGTAGATCATGCCCTTGTGAACTGCTGTGCCACAGCCAGACTCGAGGGTGACCCACAGTTCCCCAACCTCCTCCTGCCTACCTTGAACTACAGTTCCTTTTATGCCATCCTTGGCATACAGTGCCACCCTGTCCCCCCTTTTACCATCTCTATCATTCCTGAATAGTGTATAACCTAGTACAGCTACCTCCCAGTTGTGGCTTCCAGTGAACAATGTCTTGATTATTGCTAGTATGTCCAGTCAGCCTCTGTCATCAAGGCCACCAGGTCTGGGATTTTATTTCCCAGACTGCATGCCTTCCATGTATCCCTGCCTGCCTTTCTGCTCTTCCTACTTTTGCCCTCTTGTGTCCTCTTTCTAACTCTGGGTACTCCTTTTTGCTGTCCAACTCCCTCTGCCATACCACTTTTAATAAATTCAGGTATTCCTTGCAATAACCTAGCTTCCTGATCTTCCCTCTTGTCTGCGCCAACCTGTGGGGGTGGGCAGGTTGAGTCTCTCTGCTGCTATATGCCACCCTCTCCTTGGCTAGTTTAAATGCTTGCCAGTGAAGCATCCAAACCACTCATTGAGGACTGCTGTCCCCTACCTGGATGGGTGTGGGCTGTTGCTCTTGTACAGGCCCACATTGATCCAGGTGGGTCACCAGTCTCCAATGAAGCTACAAACCTTTTCTCTACTCCAGTCCTTCAACCAAGTGTTGAAGATTTTTGTGCTGAGATTTCTAGCCTCCCCTCCTACCATGGACTGGCAGCACCTCCAACAATATCACAGAGCTCGCTACCTCTTCAAGGTAACTTCCTAACTTTCTGAAGTCCTCCTACACTTGCTATATCCCTGCCTTGTCCCTAGCTAGGTCATTTGTCCACAGATGGACAATGACCTCTACCCTCCCTCCTTGCTACCACTCCAGCAATACTCTGGATCCATTCCCCATACCTCTGAGCTATGCCTCCTGGAAGGTACTTTACCTCCCTCTCCACCTCACTACCTGTATCCACATCCATCCCCAGGACTATTGAGTTGCCAACCAGGAGTAGCTTCCTTTTCCTTTGGAGTCCTGTGCCCCCCACCTCTGGGTCTCCCTCCAATAGAGCCCACTCATGCTTCCTGGTTGCAACCTTGTCCTTCTGGGACTCTCTTGCTCCTCCAGGACAGCAAAGGAGATTCTACATTGAACTGGATGGGAGATGTGTTTCTGCTCCATCCCTTCCCCCTTGCTGAGCCCAAAGTGATCTATCCATTCCTCCTCCTCCTCCAGAGCAACCATTGAGGTAGCAGCTGTGGACACATTGGTCTCTGGGTGAGTTTAAGGTCTGCCGCATGCTAGCAACTCCTGCCTGAGGACCAGCAACCTCTGCCCTCAGCCCAGAGAGGTTCCCTCAGAGGAGGCAGCAACAAAATATCCTGAATGCTCTTCCTGAAGACTGCCACCCCACTTTTCTACACAATGAGTGTGTCTGGTAATGAGACAGGCAGAGAAGAAGAGGAGGAAGAAAGTGATTTGGTGGAGTTGTTCAAGACAGAGATATGGATTGTGATTATACACCTGATAAAAGTGATAGCAGTAGCAGTTCAGGGAGGAGGGGATGGAACAAGTGGGAGGTCAACTTGGGGCAGGAGCACATAAGAGATCCAAAATGACCAAAAGTGGTGGTAAAACCAACAATAGAAAGGACAAAGCACATGAGAAAGACACAGGAAAAACTGGTGGCCCAGGATACATGGTAAAGGAGGAAGAATAACCATTCTTTGATTATGTAGAACTGGTGGAGGAAGAGGAGGAAAGTGATGATGTGGAAGCAGCCCCAGTAGCTCACACTTTAGGCAACAGCTGACAGTGGCAGTATAAAAGACAAACCAGTGATGGTGGTGTGTGATTTCTTTAGAGTGGACAAAGAATCATGGACACATGTAGTGTGCCTTTCATGTAAAGACAGGTTGAGCCAGGGTTGGGAGACATCTACCATGAAAAGACATTTGCTGATGTCCCCAGATTTTAGTATGAGAAGGCATGCCAGCGCTCAGCATCCGGAGGAGTACTAACAGACAATGAAGCTGCTGATGTTAGCTAGGGGTGGAGAAAATTAAGACTCCTATGAGACCAGCTAGAAAGGAAACAGAAGTAACTCCCTTAAGTGGTAGCCAATGCACAACTCCAACTTCTTCCATTCATCACTTATTTAGCCCACTGACTCCTACACCTCCAAGGGGATGCAAATATCTAGCCACTATCACCTCCCATGTGGTAAAAATAGTAGGCAACTGTAACATCAAGGAAAAGAAAGCATTCAACTCTCACTGGTCCAGTCCCTGGAAAAGGGCTAGAAATATAAAGACAATAGACAAGAAGCAAGAAGGTTAACAAGAGCAACTGAGGAAATGCTAGCCACCAATGTGTTGCTATTCTCCTTTGTGAGCAACTCTGGCTTTCTGTCACTAATGCAAGTTGCAGTGCCAAAGAATCAACTGCCAAGCCATACCTACTTTTCCACAGTGGCTCTTCCTGTGTTATCTCAGAGTGTCTACAAGACTGTGTTACATGCCCTAAAATCATCATTTGTTTCAGTCATTCAAATCACCACTGACATGTGGACCAGTGGGCAGACTACTGATAACATGGCAGTGACATCCCATTGGGTCAGTTTCCCCCTTTCATTCCCCTCCTCTTCCTCCTCCTCCTCCTACTCCTCTTCTGAGTTTTTTTTTTGTAGTTAATCTTTTTATTGAATAGTTTTGAGAAAAAAAACATACAATAAAATATACAAGCAAACCATTCATCCAAGTGTTATACACAGGTCCAATAACTGAACACTATTAGGACTACACTTATGTGACTGTAAACTGAATATGTGTTCGTATCAGCTAAGTATGCAAGAAAAGTACACAGAAATTTATAAAGTTCTGGATAGTAAAAGGTTGTAGATAAAATGCAGTAGGATCTACCCAGGTGATTCATGATGTAGAATTAAATTAATCATGTAGTGTATGATTGAAATCAACAGGAGCACCAAGTTCTATTGTCCATATTATTCATAACTGAAGGCCTAAGGATGGTGCCTAGCAGGAATAGAAGCCATGTCAGGCAATTTAGCCCTTTGCAGAGGGAGCTATCCTCAATGACAGCTGTGGAGGAATGGAGTCAACTGAAGCAAATAAGTTTTTACAGCAAAATACAACAGTAACAAGCATAGCAGAGAAAAAGAAACAACACATCTTGCTAACAGGGTTAGCCATGGCACACTGGAAGTGAGGGGCTATCATAGCCCAGCTCAGAACCTTATTAGGATTCTTTAATTGTAATGGAAAAGTCCCTATATTACTTGCACTACTGGAGGTGGGATCTTAGCCAATGCCCACATTAGGACCATGTGGACCATTGGTGCATTTAGTAGCCTTAATTTATAAGTAGGAAAGGAAGGGACCCATATGTGATAACATTGAACAAGAAAATTGCTTTCAAAGTGCAATAGTCACTTGAATTTGGCTAGTTGAGCCAATTTGGAAATAAATTCATGCATCTTTGGAAGCTCTACAGTGTGCCAGTTTATCAGCAGGAGGCTCTTTGCCTCTGCAGCAGCCACTAGGATCCACCAAATTGCTGAAGGTGAGAGACTACATGTGATGAGTACAAAATGAACAGGTCTGTTGACAAGGGGATACTTTTATGCAAAATTTCCCTATCAATCTTTTGCATTTGTCTCCATAAGTAGAGATGCAGATAAGTTTTACTACACCTGTGAAGTTAACTCAAAGTGCCCAACTTCGAATTTGTGTAGCACTACCCAGATTTCCCATTAAAAGGTTGAAATTAACCTTTAATGGACTTCACATTGTGCACTTGAGTTAACTTCAAGTTACAGTTTGAGAAGGCGGTTGGTATGAAACAGCCCACAGATCTTATGTCTGATTGTCTGCAGGTCCATGATGCAGGCAGACAGTTAATTAGACAGGAAGACAGTGAACTAGTTTCACTTTCCATTGGAGAAGGAGCTGGATATCCATGTTTAAGTGAATGTAAGGTGATGCAGAATGTTGAAGAGCATGTCTTACAGACTCTGTCACTGTCTGATATAACTCAGGGACAGCATGGGTGGAAATGTATGTCCTGGATTGGATCTTCCATTTAGGACATGTGAGTGCTGCAAGTCACCAGAATCCCGCATTCTCCACAAAGGAGAATGACAAAAGGTCAATTGGCAGCATTTCCACTATGGCAGTATTCAGTTCACGTGCAACCTCATGATTTGGTGGGTTTTTACTGTTCCACACAAAAAGGCTGTGCAATGTGGGCTGCATTGTTTGGTGTTTTGAGATGGCATGCCAAATGGCTCTCCTCTGCAAACTGACATGGATGGGGTACCTTTGACGTGTGATGGTGGATGCACAGATGACAAGCCAATACATGTTGTTATTTTCCTGTTTTAAGCACAGAGGTTAATGTAGTAGAATTACTAAATAGACCACCACTGCTACTCTGACCACTACTTGAGTATTCAAAATCCTCCTCCTCCTTCTGATGCCTGTAGTAATCCTCCAGTGCTATTTCACCACTTTTACTGACATGGCTACTTACACTGAAGGAAGGGGATACCATGCTCACTAAGGTGGATGAGGGTGAACACCCCACTATGGCATTAGCTCCCCTCTGGTGCCGAGTCCACAGTGCCATATGCCTGCTCTTGAGATGAATATGCTGGCCCCCAGTCCCCAGATGGCTACCCCTTTTTACCACATTTCACACATGCTTGGCAAAGCTAACAGACTGCCATTGTTTCATCGCTACCACCTTGTACGGAAAAATCCCAAACTCAGGATTTTGATGCCCTACTCTTCACATGTCACTGCTGGAGTTGCATATGGAATTGCAGTTTTGGTGGTGATGAAATGGGGGGTGTACTGCATGATTTCTGGTGTTGTGCACACTTAGACTTTGCCTGAATGCCACAGTCTATGACTATTACTTCAGGGTCATCAACAGACACAGTTAAAACAGAACTTTGAGGAGGGGGTGATTGACTAACAGATTGTTTACAAACAGCAAAGTTCACTTTCTTTTTGTCCAGTTCCCAAATGGGGTCACTAGTATCATCATCATCATCATCATCATCATCAATCATTCACAAATTCACTTGGGATGCTGTCCTGTGGAGATATTCCAACCACAGCCTCAATATTATCATCCATACTTTTTTTGTCAACATCTGAATGTTTGGATGGCCTAACATCAAGATCAGTGGAAACATGAGATGGTGAGTCATCATCATGATCAGAATCATGTTCAACTACTGTGGGAGTGGTACATCAACTATACTCAAGTCTGCGGACTCAACAACATTTTTCACCCTGATAACTTTGTCTGGGTTGAACTTGTAACAATACTCATGCTGTTATAAACCATGCCCCTAACTTTACTACCAGCAGGGACAACAGCATCTCCAACCAGCATTGAAGCAACTAATTTCACTGTGAAAACAGAGTCAAAGAAATCCCTTTACTTGCAGCAACTGCTACCTTTCCTTCTGCTGTCTACTACCACAGCCATGACCACTCTTAACACTATTTGAATTGCTAGAGCCTGAGGAACCTGCCTCATCATCACAACTTCCACTGCTAATAATCTTCTTGCAGTAGTACAGCCAGATACAGCTTTGCATGACTGTCTCTTCAGGGCATTTTTCAAGATTACTCAGAAAATAACCAGCAACTTTATATTTCTGCAGTTTTTGGTGGATAGGAAGCAAAAAACTAAAGAGATGAAGCCGCACACACACAACATAAGACCTTAACCAGTCTTCAAAAATCCAAAAGTCAAAAACAATACCTTTTTTGGGGGAGTTACAGCAGTAGCTATACAGAAACAGGGAAAATTATTGCAGATAGGCTGAGAAATTCAGAGTACTGACATCGTGGTGTCACAATAAAAAGCATATGAATTGACTGCATGCCCACAGATTAAAGGTCAGGCATAGAAACTTTAACTGTTCAATAAACTACAACACAGACAGTCTTTTAAACCAACTGAAAAATGCCAAGCAAACAGAAAAAAATGATAAAAAATTAATTGAAGTTGTACTGTGTGTACCTGAACACACAAATACTAAAACGCTAACCAACAACTGAAAAGACTGCCTTTCTCACTGTGGTCTGTGAAACTCCCTTTTACATCACAGATCTTCTGCTCTCCCAAAGCACACTTCTACAGTATCTGTCAGCATAGATACTCAATGTACAAAATTAACATTCAATATTGACACAAAATCAAAAAATGCTCAGATATAAACACACAAGCATTTACTACAATCGATCTACTAAATTCTGACACAAAATTGTGTCGTAAAAATGCTTTTTAAAGACTTTTCGATGGTTTGATTCTCAGAACTCTAAGAACAAACTGTCTCCAGTTTTCCACTACACACACTACGCTAATCTGAGGCTGTGCAAGACAATATAGAGCACATGTGACCTTACATCCCATGAATCACTGCAAAATTCACCTTAAAGAGCCCCCAAATGGTGATGTAATGTGAAGTCCATAGAGAACAATGGGAACTAAGCATTACTTTGAGATGTGAAGTTATTCGCTTCACTTTGTGGAGTATTTTGCTAAATTCGGGTTATACGTGAAATACTATGCATAACGAAGTTTGTGGACTTCACTCACCTCTATCCATAAGTCATTAAGCACTGGACAGTGCCAGAGTAGGTGAAGGAGGTCATCCTCAATCTTTCCACATCTCCATCACCAAGACATGAGCTTGGTAGCATAAAGGACTGCTCAAGTGCAGTACCACCATAAATGTAGGGTTCTAGGTGAAATAAGCTAAAGCAACATAATGTGAACAAGTACAGTGCAAACAAAATGGTGCAGCAAAAAAGAGTTCAGTGCAATAAGACCTAAAATATCATTCAGCATGACAACATGTGGGCAGCCCAAATGAAAATGACACATGTTGAACAAAACATACAGCAGATTGAGTGTTGCAGTTCTGAATACAAACAAGTGCTATGCACTTTCTGCCATATGATTCAAAGTATCAGTCAAGGAACAGAAAACAGTACTGCAGAACACAGCAAAATATACAGAAGCAGCACTCACAAGCAGTATCTTGATTCCATGTCATAATAGTGATTGAAAAATAGCAATTGTTATTATGGTGAGTGTATATCACCAAGAAGCATTTCAGCGATATGCACATGCCAGTGACCAAACATCTGGCAATTAGACTAAGTGTTTATTCAGGGCAGGGACTGTGCCCCCCCAGACACACCCCTAGCAGGGGGCTTTGCCCCCCACACTCCCCTGCTTAAGGATTACTAACTCCAAGGGGGTGCATGTTGCGGAGGGGGCAACACTCCGGATTGCACAAAAAAATCAATGACAGCTGCAGCCAGTGGCAACATTTTTCCCCTGGTACCCAGCCCTGAACCCAGTACCTGCTGCTCTAGAGCAAGCCACCATCACCACCACACCACATGGCTAGCTCAGCTGCAGTAGGCACACTACCCCCTGAGAAACCCTCTTCCCTTTCCTTCCCCTTCCCCTCGCTATTCTCCTCTTCCAGTCACACTCCACTATGGTTGCCTTCACTTAGGCCTTCACTTACCCTTGCCGTGTAGCCCATGATGATAGCACTGTTTATGAGTCACCATTTTGATGGTCACTCATATTCAGTCGCTATCCTCACTGGCTACCCAATATCTTTCATACTAACTGCTAGCATCTCTTCCGGGAAAAATAAGAAAAAATATGTACAACCAGGAATGTACCTGAAAAAAGATTATACAATGACACTTTATGTGCTGTGTGTTTTGTTCGTATGTGTTATTTTCATTTGGGCTGCCCACATGTTGTCATACTGTATGATATTTTAGCTCTTATTTCACTGAGCTCTCTTTTGCCGCGCTGTTTCATTTGCGCTATACTTGCTCACACTATTTTGCCTTAGCTTATTTCACTTAGAACCTAAATGTAGTACCTTATTTTGCAGTAGACAAGATTTAAGTTCATGAAGGGCTGTAGGAGCTTACTGCAAGCAGGTTGTCCATTCATTGTTGTTTATTGGGCAGTGTGGTAGGGCAGACCATTTACTCTGAGCACTAGAGGTTGGGTAAGGGGGTGCATCCCTGATGGCATAACTAAATATTATCTGCTCTTCCCTTGACGTATCTAAGCCAGTGATATAGCAGGTGAGTTTGAGGGGGAGTATCCCAGTTTTTGGCCTGGTGGAGAGGTACTGCATGAGCACTCTTGAGCTGGAAGGAAATGCCAAAATACATTTGTTGTTTTTTTTTCCTCTACAAGAAAATGCCACAAATCATGTTTATTCAGTTGGTATTTATTTTGTGGAGCCTGCAAATAGTCCAGGTAAGAGAAACCAGGCTTCAGAATGTCCTGAAGGCGGTGAATACATTTATCCATCCCACATTCCCATTAACCACACGCCCACCTCCAGTGACTGCTTGGTTGTTCCAGAGGGGTGTGAAAACTGGATGTGGGAGATGTGTATGTAGCTGATTTTGCACTTTCTTCCATGTTGCCATGATTTGTCTGACAGTTAGTGGTAACTGGGTGGCCTTGGGTACTGATGAGAAAAGCATACCTGCTGGGGAGAAGCCTTCCATCATGGATGCCTCCAAAGTTGCCCAGATTGGGGTCTGATGATTAAGGGTGTTAAAGCCTCTGAACATTTCAGCCATAAGGAAAGCCCAGTGATATGCTTTAAACCATGGCAGCCCCCACCTTCCATTGGCCACTGGGATTGAAGCTTAGGATGGCTGTATCAAGGTGACTTGCCTTCCCATAGGAAACCCCCTACCAAACGATCAAGATGTATGAACCATGAGTTTGGAATCTGCATTGGTAAATGGGAAAGGATGTGAAATAGTTTGGGAGCAGTAATCATTTTGATACCCTGCACTTTACCTGCCATGGTGAGATGGAGCAGTTTCCAGTGGTCAATTTCAGTAGCAATATCTGCTAGGAGGGAGGTGAGATAAAGATCAATGATCTTCATAAGCTTAGGGGATATTTTAACCCTAAGATAGGTGATGTAGTTCTGTTGTCCCATGGCAGACCTAATGCATGATTATCAGTCTCAATCACTCCCCACCTTGTGGCATTGGTGCCAGGCTCCTGTGTGCCTGCTTAATTTTGAATCTGAGGCCTTCTGGCAGTTTAAGAGTAAATAGGGCTGCCAATTAAATGCAATCAGAATTGTCTGATGGCATTCCTGAAGAAATGTAAGCCTAGAAACATCGGGGGAGGGGTGGGGTAGAGACAGGTAGGGAGGGGCTGAGCTAGATGAGGTCATGATTAACAGCAGGTAAGAAAGGGGAAGGGGACAGGTGATGTAATGAGGGTTAGGTTCAAGGGAATGATGCATACTGTCTGGAAGAGACTGGGTTTGCCCAGTGGTGGAGCCAGCTGGGGTCCTTTCTGGGGTTCTTAGGGGGTTTATAAGCAGATTTTTCTGCTGAGATTTTTTGTTTCCCCACATACCCACCCAGATAGGACATGAAGGGGTAGAAGGTGGAAGCTGTAAGGAGGACACCATGAAGAGTGCAGATGATGGTTCAGACCGAGGGTCTGGGAGCAGGTGGACAGTTCCTGCATTTGGGGAAGGTGCTGAAAGAGCAAAATAAAAGGCAAGATACTGAGAGTTAGAGAGGAGAAATTTAATAAGGGGAAGGGCCTGAGGGAAAAGGGGCATTGGGGGCAGGGGGTAGGCAACACGGGCTGGGGGCAGTGCACCTGGATATGATTAGATGTGGGAAGGGGGAATAGAAGTACTAGGGATTGGGTCTCTGCATCTGGGTCTAGGAAAGAGGAAAAGCTGTAGGTAGCATTGGTTGGTGATAGTGGTGGGGGATCGGATTATGCATCCGGACCCCGAGAAGGAAAGAACAACAAAGGTGGAAGAACAGGACCTGCTGTGGATGGAATTCAATGCAAGACTGAATTGTGGGACTTTTATGGGCAATAAAGGAAAAGCATTTTTTCTTGAAGAATATCTGATTGGTTGTAAATTGTAAGTTATAAGTGGTGTAAATAAATATATTTGCCATTCGTGCATTCAAAATCATGTCTGGACATTGAGTCATTTTGGAAGGGATGGTCAGAAGACAACAAGCAATACATACTGTAAGAAGCCTACCAGCTCCGAGAGTTCCACTTTTTTGGGGAATCCTACGGACCATAGGTTATTCCACCATCCTCAATTCTCCAGGTCAGCCACCTTGTCACGTAACAGCTGGATGATTTCAGCTTGTTCCTGGAGCTGGGCCTGGAAATGCGACTAGATTTGTTCAATGTCTTTGGCTTTTTGCTCTGCAAAGGAAAGGGGATGGTTCAGATCAGAGATAGTTTGTGCACTTGAGAAGACAGAGACTTTAATATCGTTATCCCCTGTAGTAGTCACTCAAACACCACTTCGATGTAGTCTGTAGAGTGGGAAGCTGTCATTTCATAATTTGTGCTGAACATGCTGGGCTTGAGGGAGATTAACGAGATGGCAGGCTGTCAATCCTGAGGCCATTTACTTATAAAAACACACTGCTTGGTAGCTAAGGGTGTGTAATAGCAAGTGACACAGTCAGGTTGATTATTGGAGTGGATGGGACCATGGGTTAATGAGGATACTGGTTCTGAGGGTGAAGAGCTTTGGAATCAAGCATTCATCTTGCTGGTGCCAAGGTCATGCCTCTTTCCTCTTTAAGTGCCAGCAGCAGCAATAGCAGTAACCACAAGTTACTGGGGCCTTCCAACCTCCACAAGAAGGCAGTTTTATGTATTGCTGCTTTTGACAATGACCATCATGCAGAACACTTGTTACATTTCCTTCTACAGATATTTGAGGAGTGGCTGACACCACACTCATCGATACCAGATTTTATAGTAACAGAAAATGCCAAAAACATTGTGAAGGCAATTGGTGATGGTGATTATACGCATGTTCCATGTTTCGCTCACTGAATAAATCTGGTTAGTTCTGGGATTCCTAAATGTGGAAGGCACTACTGTACAGACATGTGTAGGTTTGGCAAAAAAAGTTTGTGGTCATTTTAGTCATTTTGAAAAGGTGCATAAGCTGTTATGAAACATTCAGCAACTGAGCCACCTGCCCCTCCACCACCTGAAACAGGATGCGGCAACACAAAGGAACTCCACCTATTACATGATGGAATGTCTGCTAGAACAACAGAGACTATTCAATAGTATGTCAGCAAACACAGTATTGGCAAGGAGACACAACATCAGCCCAAATCAGTGGTGCCTGATGGAAACTTTCTGCACTGTGATGAAGCCCACTAAGGAGGCCACAAGGGTGGTAAGTGCATATGCAGCTGTTTTAAGCCGGGTAACTTCCTTGTTGCCCTCATTAACCGGTGACTTCTTCATATGAAAACTCAATATGACATCCTGCAGACCAGACCTGGGTTTGAATCCCACAGCTTCCACTTGCATACTTTGTGACCCTGAGTAAGTCACGTAACTTCCCTGTGCTCCCAAGTAGCTCCTGTAAAGAAGCTTTCAGCTTAGTGTGCTATTTCTGGTTAAACAACTAAAAAAAATGATAATAGTAACAGCAACAATAACACCAAAGGAAACAGAAATGGAAACAAAAATGCAAACGCGTACAGAAACGCAAACCATAATGCTCAAGGTCACGGTACCACAATTGTAAATGCAAATGGTAATGGTAACAGCAACAATAACACCAAAGGAAACAGAAATGCAAACCGTAATGCGCATGGTCATGGTAACACAATTGAAATGCAAATGGTAATGGTAACAGCAAATAATAACACCAAAGGAAACAGAAACACAAGCACATATGGAAACACAAACCATAACACGATGGTCATGGTAACACAATTGAAATGCAAATGGTAATGGTAACAGCAACGATGATGCAAAACAAAAGACAAATGCAAGCGAAAGGGGTGGCTGCAAGCGCAATGGTAATGTTCATGGTGACGCAAATCAAAACACAAACACAAACAGTAGTGGAGATGCAAATGGTAACAGTAACACAAACTCAAATGCAAGCGAAAACACAAAGGTAACGCACATGCTGGCATACATAGGAACACTAATGCAAATGGGTTTGTAATGCAAGTGGAAATGCTAAGTGTAACAGTAAGTGGAGTGCACACCTCGGTTTTTCCCAACAGCAGCATAGAGAAACACAGTGACTACAAAGAATGTATGCATAATAATGGGCCTCGGACCAGAAAATGAGCACTTGGAATACTAAATTGCTTGTATCTCAGGAACCATACGACGTAGAAAAAAAATTACTATTTCATATGCTTCATGACTTTCCTGGCTAGTTTTGTACTTAGCCCCATAGCAGGGGGCTAAGCATTTTTCTGACAAAAAGTCTGTATCTCACACCATTTCCAAGATACAGGCCCCGAAAGGCACAGCAGACGCCGCAATGTTAGTCTATGGGAAAAAGTGTCAACTTCAAAGTACTGTAACTTTGCATCCCTGCAATATTTTCTCACCACACCACAAAGGGCAAATCTATGGGATGTTGGCTTTCTTCCCTCCAAATTTCAGCCCAGAAGACCAAACTGTTCTTTTGCAGCAGGGTGGCAAACAATTCCTGTTATTTTGGCCATAGTGTTGCAAAGTAGTGTCATGATTTGAGACATTTTCGCAAAACAAATCATGAAAGTGCCGCAAGTGCAACACTACTTTTCGACACTACAGATTACAAAAAATTGAAAAACATATTTCTGAGGTGTTTAACCCTCCAGAAAAAGACATGGCTAGCATCCTCAGGGCTCGACTAGGTGAACACAAAAGAATTGTGCCCCTAGAGGTCCACATTTAAATGTAAGCATTTCTGAGATCAGTAACTGAAAAATGGCTGACTCATGACACTACAGGGGTCATTTGTGACACTAAAAACTGCATTTGTGACACTGTTGCACTTTTTAACTTTTCCCATTGACTATAATGGGAATCTTGTTTTTTGAATAACTTTTGAACCGTTTAACATTTTTTCATGAAATCATCAAAAGACACATTGGGGACCCTAGCTGCATGCTCCCTGATGTTTTCAGACCGGTCACACAAACCATGCAACCTGTAGGTGCAAGCAAAGAATGTGCAAAAAAGAGTAAATGCACTATGGAATGTTGCTTAATAACTCCGCAACCGTATTTCCGACTAATACAAAACTAGGCATTTCCCAAGATCTGTGCTACTGCTCTGTGCCTGCCAAATATCAGGTAAATCCATCATATGGTGGCAAAGTTATTAAGGTGCAAAATTTCATCATTTAACCTTAAGTGAGTACTCAGCTCTAACTATAGTGGCACTACCATGACACTATTTTATATATATATATATATATATATATATATATATATATATATATATATATGTATATGTGTGTATATATATATATATATATATATATATATATATATATATATATATATATATATATATATATACAATAGTGCTACCATAGTTAGGTTGAGGAGCCATTTACATGTTAAATCTAAACTTTTGCACTTAATAACTTTGCAACTGTTCAATGGATTTGCCTGAAATTTGGAATGCATGATCAAGAACCATACGTCTTGGGATCTGCCAACTTTGTACTGTTCGAATATATGGCTGCGGAGGTATTATGCAATCTGTAGCATCGTTTATGCTTTTGGAATTCTTTTGCTAGTTTTCTACTGGTCACACGGTTTGTGAACCGTCCTGGAATCTTCAGGAATGTGCAGCCAGGGTCCCCGATGTCTTTGTGAAGATTTTGTGAAAATATTAAACGGTTCAAAAGTTATTCAAAACAATTTCCCATTATAAGTCAATGGAAAAGTTAACAAAAGTTTGTCAGTGTAGCAAATGCAGTTTTACTTAGCAAATGGCCCTTTACTGTCGCAATCCACCATTTTGTTTTCAGTTGGTCATCAGAAAATGCTTGGCATTTTAATTTGGACACTCTAGCACCTAATTCTTTTTGATTCCCCTAGTGGATCCTGAGGTGCTAGACATGTCTTTATTTTAGGTAAACACTCCAGAAATATGTTTTAAAATTTCTGGAAAAAGTACTTTCACATTTGCGACAGTCACATGAATTTGCGAAAGCTTTCGCAAAGTTCGACAGTACTTTTCCAAGCTGTGGGAAACTGACAGCAATTCTTTGCCACCCTGCTGCAAAAGAATGGTTTGATCGTTTGGGCTGAAATTTGGAGGGAATGCAGCCAACATCTCACAGATATGCCCTTCACTATTTCACTGAAAAAAATTACAGGGCGGCAAAGTTACAGCACTCCAAAATTGATGTTTTTTCCCATAGGATAACATTAAGGCGTCCGCTGCATTACAGGAATCCTTTGCTGCCCTGCTGCAAAATAACGGTTTGGTCTTTTTGGCTGAAATTTTGATGGAAGAAAGCCAACATCCCACAGATTTTCCTTTCAGTAGTTTGGAGAAAAAATATTACAGGGAGTCAAAGTTATGGCACTCTGAACTTCTCTTTTTTTCCCATAGGATAACATTACGGCGTTTGCCTCGCCTTTCAGGGCCCGTATCTCGGAAACGGTGCTAGATACGGACTTTTTGTCAGAAAAATGCTTAGCCCCCATTAAAAACTAGCCAGGAAAGTCATAAATCATATGACTTTTACATTTTTTTCCTACGTCCTACGGTTTCTGAGATATAAGCAATTTAGTATTCCAACTCCTCATTTTCTGCTCCGAGACCCATTATTATGCATACATTCTTTGTACTCACTGTCTTTCTCTATGCAACTTTTGGGGAAAACCAGCCTCTGCACTTACATTACTGTTACTCTTACCACTTCTACTTGCAGTTCCGTACCCGTTTCACTTACTGTTCCTGTCTATGGCACCACGTGCGTTACCCTTTGCGTTTTCATTTGTGCTTGTGTTTCTGTTATTTTACCAATTTGTGTCTACAGTACTGTTTATTTTTGTGTTTTGCTTTGTGTCACCATGTGCATTACCATTTGTATTTACAGGCACCGTGTTACTATGTGACAAGACATCACGTGGCTTGAGTCCCGCCGCCGCATTACAGTCACTTTTTCTCATTATCATTCTCAAAAGAAGGGAAATTAGAGGCAAAAAACTCAGTTTAATGCATTAGTTAGGGTTGTTCCACAGTGACAAAAGCGAGGAAATTCGGTGTTAGGGTTGAAGGCCCCCTTGACCCAATTCACCACACCCCCAACCGCATCGGGTGACAAGGTCGAGCCCAACTCTCATCCATTCTCCATACCTCTGCTTCTTTCACACATCTGATGGGGTGAGAGTTAGGGCCATCAACCCCAATGTGCACCCCGATGCCGGGTTGGGGGTGTTGGCAGGTCCAATGGGGCTTTCAACCCTAACACCGAATCCGCTTTTTGTCGCTGGAACAACCCTAACTAATGCATTAATGGATTTTTGCCCTCTATTATATATATATTCATTGCAAAAACTTTGTTAATGCATCAGTTAGGGTTGCTTACACAGTGACAAAGTGAGGAATTTGATGTTAGGTTTTCTCAACCCTAACTCCAAATTTCTCCACACACACACACACACACACACACACAGAACACATATGCAAGCAGTGGATGGTACAGTGCAACACAACCAATCAGAAACAGACACCATAAGGTAACTGAAAGAACATACAACTCTGTAAACATACCACAAGAGGCATCCATTATCATATTTCAGCAACTGTATCACTTCTGCTGCCATCCCAGTATCTTGGGGGGGTACACCCACATGCTGTGCAACCACAAAAGATGGTCAGTGCATGAACTGTATATCTCCATGCAAATAGTACAATAGTACCCATAAATCATGGTAGGACCACATGATGATTTGTTCCCTGTTCTTCCATCCTTCTATTGAGATACAGCAATACTCTACATATGTCACAGAGGGGCCATGGGGTGCTATGTATCCTGCCCTACCATCCCTGCATTAGCATAGTACAACACTATCTATATGTCACTGTGTCCATATGTCACAGTGTCAATTGATGGTTGTTCAGATACTGCACTCCCATCCCTCCATCAGGATAGAAGTACAATACAATCTGTATTTCACACTATCCATATGTTATAGTGAAAGTACAGGGTGCTTCATATTCTGCTGTCAAATTACTCCATTGTCATGCTACAACACAGTACATATGTCACACTGCCTATATGTCACAATGACAAAATGCAACATATGGATGGTGTTACATGGATTGTATTGTACTATTTCAATACAGGTATGGTAGTGTATGGTCCAAACTACCCTGTGTTCGCACTGTAACATATGTAAAATGTGACATATGGATAGTGTTGCACTATCTTGATGTAGGACTAGGAGGGCAGTGTGCCACAATGACATATGAACAGTGTGTTCTATGGATTCTGACATAATATGTCACTCTACAGATGAGAGTGCATGGTCCAAAAGACAGTCCACTCCCAGCCCCACATTGACGTAATAGAACAGTGTCTTAATGAAATATTGGAAACACTATTGGTCCATGTAGGTACTACAACAGTCTGCATAAAGCAGGTGTGGAGTGTGGATTTATTCACCATACAGTCACATCCCTACATGCAGTCACATCCCTACATGCAGATAGAAGAGTGTACATAGCTAACAGCAGAACCACAAGATACTATACATCTGCACTTCCATACCTCTAGCCACACAAATGAACAGCATGTATAAGTCACAGTCACACAGTAGGTTGGTTTACACCCTGCGTTACTGTCCCTCCACAGGTGGACATACACTGCATATCCATCTGTGGAAATGTAAGAGAGTGTGGCCCATATACTTCAAGGCATCAAGTTATGAGCAAGTGTAGCAAAATAGTATGAAACAGTCATAACCATCTCATATTAAAGAACATTCTCCTAAAATGTTCTACATAGCCTTCTCAAACCCTTACCTTTGCACAGCATGAGAGTGTACCCACCAAGACACTGGGATAGCAGCAGAAGTGATACAGTTGCTGAAAGATAATTATAGATGCCTCTTGTGGTATGTTTACAGAGTTGTATGTTCTTTCTGTTACCTTATGGTGTCTGTTTCTGATTGGTTGTGTTGCGTTATACCGTCCCTTGCTTGCATGTGTGTTGTGTATGTGTGTGTGGGGAGGGATTCGGAGTGAGGGTTGAAAACCCTAATGTTGAATTTCCTCACTTTTGTTCCTGTATAAGCAACACTAACTGATGCATTAACTAAGCTTTTTTGCAATAAAGTGCCTTAGTTTTTGAAAAAGTGTAATATAACTAGTAAATAGTATGTGTTGGTGGAAGAGCCCCACGCTTCCACCAAGCTGCCCATTTGTGCATAATGATATGTGTCTGTGGGAGCACAGAGCCATACAGCAGCCCTATAGGGCAAGGAACCATTGTAACACTAGTTTGCCGATATCTCGGGAACCATAGCAGCTAGAAAAAAATTCAAGCGTCATTTTAATCATGACAGTGAGTACTTCATGCAACGTAAATCAAATGAATCCATATCTCACATCATTTATGAGTCATGGGAACTAAAAAGCACTGGAAAGGCACCCTTTGAACACTTGTGACACTAATTTGCCAATATCTTATGAACTGTACAAGCAATGGAAATAATTCCACTGCAGGTGTAGCCTATGTTCCCCAATCTTGTTCCCGTGGCTTAGGTCACATAAAGGTGACCTAAGCCACAAGTAACGAAGAGTCTGTATCTCACTTTGTTTCCCAGATATGGGCACCGAAAAGTACAATGGGCACCACACTGTTATCCTATGGGGAAAATCTAAACTTCAAGATGGCATATCTATGGAACCACTTAATTCCCCAACACCCAAGCAGTATAATTCACACCTGTAGAGCATCCCCTCAATACCCTGAACATTTCAAGTAAAAAGACCAAACTGTTCATTAGCAATGCAGTGATAACATTTTTAAAATCCTAGTCTGTGAGGCAAAATCATTGACTGTGAGCTCACAGACAAGGATTTTGACAGCTCGAGGACTAGGATCGTTAGCGAGTCATGGGTAAAGAATTTTTTAATTTTAAAAAGCTCTTTTTGGATCAAGACAAGCCAAACCAAAGGCATGGCTTTGTAGAGGTGTTCACCTTGAACAAAACCCATGCCTCGTTTGGCCCAAAAGTCACCCGTGGAGAAAGCTACAACATTTGTTTAGGGGAAAAACTGAAAGAAAAAGATGGCAGCTCACAGGCAAGGAATTTTCTGGGTGACTAGGATCCTAGTCTGCAAGCTACAAAATCCTTGACTGTGAGCCCAATCTTTGTCTGAAAAATAACCATGTACTGTAAATCTTGGTGTGAACTGAGCATGCTCAGAACCTGAAAATTAAAAATCTTTGGAATGGATTAATATTTTTTTACCAAACCAATGCTAGATTGTTCCTTGACCTAAATTCGTTCTACATTCCAAATTTCAAACCAAAAGACCACATGGTGTGGTCACAGTGCTGTGGGCAATAAATGTGTCTAAAGTGGTGAAAAATGTGTTTTTAGCGTTTTGCTGCACAGAAAATGTAAGTCCGACCAAAATGCATCTTGGCAGATCAAGAGAACTACCAAACCAGCCCATGCATACCACATTTTTTTCAAATGCACTGAATGGTTGCAAAGTTATTAATGCACAAAAATTGAGGTTTAACATTACAGTGCCTACTCAACTGCACCCCTATAATATATTAGAGGCAAAAAACTCTATTTAATGCATTAGTTAGGGTTGTTCCACAGCGACAAAAGTGAGGAAATTTGCTGTTAGGGTTGAAAACCCTAACTCCGAATCACTCCCCCCAGCACCACACACACAGACACACACACACACATGCAAGTATGGGGGAGGACCAAGTCAACACAACCAATGACAGACATCCAGCAGCAGGTGACAGAAATAACAAACAATTGTCTAAATGTACTAGGAGACATCCCCACCCACCTGACCAGGTACTGCATGCTCAGTGGAGATCAACAGCAAAACTGAGGCCATGTACACCAAACGTACACATCCTGATTGCAGCTGCACACAACGTACCACACTTAGTAGTTGCATGGCCTTACCTACCGATGCTCCCACACAGACCACACCACATGTGGTGGGCCACCTGAGCAACAGAGTTCAGCAAAACCAAGAGTTGTACAGGTATAATATGTCTGATTATAACAAGGGTTTGAAAATGCAGCTTTTAATTGACTGTAAACATTGTAACAGCCTTATGTTTAGTTTTTATTAACATACATGTAGAGCCTAACCATATGATGAACATGGTTTAATGTTGTTTAAAAAACAGTTTTATTATGATAGCAATAAGCCACTCCCAAGTATTATGTTAATGGTCAGTTTATCACTGTCTAGCTACATGTGGCACTCGGCTATACCTCATTCAACATTAAACCCTTACAGAGTGATTAACAGACCATTTAACATAACTGTTGGTCATGCCTTATTGCTTAATTGTCTTTATGAGTAGATACTCTCCCTCTGCTAGGCACTGCAGTGGCTTTGCAACACAGTGTCCCACCCAGTTACACCATACACTGTCTAGTTACTGGAGAATGGCTGTGAATATGAACTCATGAAGATGAACAGTGTAACTTGATCATTACAGTCATCGAAACCTTAGTGTGATTATAACTGACAGAGTCAGTGATAGAGAATAACCCCTGCTGTCCTAGTACACTTACCTCATTGTGACTTAAATCAATACTAAAAGACATTCTGTTTATATCTACACTATACCTACTTGATTCCTGTTGTACCACAATTAACATAGTTATCACTTTGATAGCATCAGTGACAGAAAACACTAGGCATACAGCCTGAGTATGAAACAACTGTTAAAAAAAAATTACACTGTGTCCATAAGTGGCATAGATCACTCATTGCAACAATAGTAAACATATTACTATTTGAATAAGTTAGTTATCACAGATGCAATGAGATTGTCTTTATCAGGTACAACATACTCAGTAAGTGCCTACAGGGAAATCTATCCTATATACATCTCCGATACAGGTACGTCATTGTTGGCTCAGTAGTGCTATGATATTTAGAAGTTGCTTGGCCTGATCCATGCAATTACACTGTTTCTTACAAAGAATACTTACTGCATCTTTAGTATTGAAACACATTGAAGGTCTATGTATGTACATCAGCAGTACACCTTCATCAGTAAGAATGCATCTGATACTGGCAGTACGAATTTCACAGTGTTGAACAGGCAATGCTTTTCCATACGTTTACATCAGCCTCTCTATCTTAAGTAAACCGTTGCAGTAAATGTACTACTATGTAAATCACATACTAAATGTAACACTACTTTTATCTTGAGCATGCTAGTGTCTTGTAGTTAATTTATGTACTTCTCTTAATTAATGTATACTCACTAGTGTTAAAACCTTTCTACAACTGTCATAATGCACTTCAGCATTTATACTGACTAACGGCACAGTACCAGTTGTGTGTGGTGTAGGGCATCGGTAGGTAAGGCCATGCAACTACTAAGTGTGGTACGCTATGTGCAGCTGCAATCAGGGATGTGTACGTTTGGTGTACATGGCCCTCAGTTTTGCTGTTGATCTCCACTGAGCATGCAGTACCTGGTCAGGTGGGTGGGGATGTCTCGTAGTACATTTAGACAATTGTTTGTTATTTCTGTCACCTGCTGCTGGATGTCTGTCATTGGTTGTGTTGACTTGGTCCTCCCCCATACTTGCATATGTGTGTGTGTGTGCGTGTCTGTGTGTGTGTGGTGCTGGGGGGGTGAATTCGGAGTTAGGGTTTTCAACCCTAACAGCAAATTTCCTCACTTTTGTCGCTATGGAACAACCCTAACTAATGCATTAAACAGAGTTTTTGCCTCTAATTTCCCTTCTTTTGAGAATGATAACAAGAAATAGTGAATGTATGCGGGGGGAGCGCGCCCCACCACATGATGTCTTGTGGCATAGTAACAGGAAGAGCAACGCAAAACAGAAGCGCTAACAGTGGCGCACATGGTAATGCAACCATAAATGACAACAGAAGGGCAACGCATCACGGTGGCATAGACAGGAATGGTCTGCCACATGATGTGTTGTCACATAGTAACATGGTGCCTGCAAACAGAAATGTCAATGGGCATGGTGACGAAAGTGAAACAGAAAGAGAAACAGTACTGTAGACACAAATGGCAAAAATAACAGAAAGCATAACGCAATGATAAGCATAAAGGATAATGCACATAGAATCCACGCTCCCGGCACGTAATGCGGCGGCGGGAGCCGCTGGGGCCCAAACGGCCCCACACTCCCACCACATGATGTCTTGTGGCATAGTAACAGGAACAGCAACGCAAACAGAAGCATTAACAGTGGTGCACAAGGAAACGCAAGTGCGAATGAGAACAGAAAGGGCAACGCACACGGTGGCATAGACGGGAACGGTCTGCCACGTGATGTGTTGTCACATAGTAACATGGTGCCTGCAAACGGAAATGTCAATGGGCATGGTGACACAAAGTGAAACAGAAAGAGAAACAGTGATGAACACAAATGGCAAAAAAGCAAGAAAGCAAGCGCAAATGAAAGCGCAAAGGATGGCCTGCGTGGTGGCGTAGAACATCAACGGTAAGTGAACGGGCATGGACCGCAAGCGGAAAGGGCAATGGTAACAGTAATGTAAGCGCACAGGCTGGTTTCCCCCAAAAGCTGAATAGAGAAAGACAGTGAGTACAAAGAATGTATGCATAATAATGGGTATCGGAGCAGAAAAATGAGGACTTGGAATACTAAATGGGTTATATCTCAGGAACCGTACGACGTAGAAAAAAAATTTGAAAGTTGTATTATTTATGACTGTCCTGGCTAGTTTTGTACGGGAGCTAATAATTTTTTCTGACGAAAAGTCCGTATCTCGCACCTTTTCCGAGATACAGGCCCTGAAAGGCGCTGCGAACGCCGTAATGTTATCCTATGGGAAAAAAAGAGAAGTTCAGAGCACCATAACTTTGCCTCCCTGTAATATCTTTTCACCAAACCACTAAAAGACACATCTGTGGGCTGTTGGCTGTCTTCCCTCCAAATTTCAGGAAAAAAGACCAAACCGTTATTTTGCAGCAGGGTGCCAAAGGATTCCTGTAATGCGTCGGGTGCCGTAATGTTATCCTATGGGAAAACTGTCAACTTTGGAGTGCTGTAACTTTGCTGCCATGTAATATTTTTTCAATACAACACTGAAAGGCACATCTGTAAGATGTCCGTTCGTTCCTCCAAATTTCAGCCCAAAACTCCCAACCGTTCTTTTGCAGTGCAGTGCCAAATAATTGCTGTCATTTTCCCACAGACTAGAAAATTACTGTCGAATTTATGTAAAGCTGCAAACATTTGCGACACTTTCATGAGCACGAAAGTACTTTATGAAGTACTTTTCCAGAAATCTGAAAAACATATTTCTGGGGTGTTTTTCCCAAAAATAAAGACATGGCTAGCATCCTCAGGGTCCGACTAGTTGAATACAAAAAGAATTAGGTTGCTAGAGGGTCCCAAATTTAAATGCCAAGCATTTTTCTAATCACCAACTGAAAACAAAATGGCCAATTTGCGAAAGTAACAGGCCCATTTGCGAAAGTAAAAATGCATTTGCGAAAGTGTTGAACTTTTTGTTAACTTTTCCCATTGACTTATAATGGGAAATTGTTTTTGAATAACTTTTGAACCGTTTAATATTTTTCACCAAATCTTCAAAAGGAACATCAAGAACCCTAGCCACACGTTCCTGAAGATTTCGGGCCGTCAAATACACAGCGACCTGCTAATTCATGCAACGCGTAGAGAATTCCAGAAAAAGCGTGAACATGCGCCAAGAAATCACGCTTAATAACTCCGCAGCCGTGTATCTGACTAGTACAAAACTTGGCAGATGCCAAGGCCTATGGTTCTTGATCATGTATTCCAAATTTCAGCCAAATCTGTCAAACAGTTGCAAAGTTATTAAGGTGCAAAGTGTTGGGGTTTAACATAGAAATGGCTCCTCAACCCTAACTCGGTAGCACTACCGTGCTACCATAATATATAAAAATATATATATATATATAGATACACCCTTCAGCCCCTGAGGTATAAATGAGTCAAAGTGTTCCATAATTAATCATATTCAAAAACATGTCCATTTGCAGCTGAATGAGTTAATGTTTGAATTTATGACAGGCCTGCACAGGTCATATGCATAATTTATGGAGCAACATTGCCCATGAAGTGTGTACAACACTGATCCATGGCAGAAACAGATGCACAGTCCATATGTAGTACTGTTCCAATGTGCACACAATTCTTGGAACCAGTAACTCACACAGTGGAATGCTGCATTGTTGTCTTCTGTCAGTCTTTAAAGTTTGGTTAATTTTTGATAAGCTTTCACAAGCCAAATAAATAATTTTTGGGCCAGTGTTGCCCATGTGATACCATGTCAGAGCTGGACACCTTGTCCACATGTGCCACTGTCCCACTAGTGGAAAAATACTTTTTAGAACCAGTAACTCAACCTGTGGAATGCTGCATTGTTGTCTTCAGGCCATCTTTAATGTTTAGTACATTTTTGACAGGCCTACACATGCCAAATAAATAATTTTTGGGCCAACATTGCCCTTGTGAAACCATGGCAGAACTGGATGACTTCTCCATGTGTTTCACTGTCTCACAAAGGATGCGCAATTGTTGGCCCCATTAGCTCACACTGTGGGATGCTGTACTGTTATTTTTTGGCCATACATATAGGCCTTACACTTACAAACATTTTGGGCTCGATTGTCAAAGCCCTGAGATTGATGCAATGTGCCTGTGCCACACATAAATGGAACAAGTGGCATCTTGCATCAAAAACTGCCCCCTGAGACATTCACAAAGGCAGTCTGCATCAAACGCAGGCTGCCTGCCCCAACAGGGCTTGCACCACCTGTGCACTCAAAAATGGGCTGCGGCATGGTGCAAGGCGGCACGTGGCAGATGCAAGCTGCCACATCCCAGAAAACGGGATTTCCTAGACTCACCCCAAGGACACTTTTCTAATTTCCCTTAGACCAGCAAGGGCTGATATGAGGCTACATGGATAAGTGTCCTCTGGAGATTTTTAGCACTGTGCAGCAATGCCACGCCCATGTCTCCCCCAACACACAAACACACACCCCACCTAATATCCCCATGTGGAAGAATATAATTTCAACATCCACCCTGGTGGTCAAGTGGCCCCCTCCTGATCCCTGACTACATGATTTGAAATGAAACATGCCCTGTGGAGCTAGCCACCCCCCAATCCCTAATATCCCAGACTTCCTGATTGTAAATTAAAATTAAAGTATTGTACATCTAGCCACCCCTCCCCAATCCCCGATGTCCCTGACTTTGTAAATTACAATGAAAGTACTGTACATCTGTAACCCCCCTACAAATGAAGGTTCCCAAAAAGTCTTCCATGAGCTAGCCCAAATGCTCGCTGCCTAGTTGGTGTTCGGCGCTATAGCCGTTTAAATGTATTGTCATTGAGTGCCTGTGTGGCCTCCGTGTACTGTCGCTTTAAGAGATTCTAGCTGCAGTGATAATTAATCTGAAAGGGGGTAGGGGAGTGTTGGCATGCTCGAGCCCTGCTCGGGCTGCTGGAAAATAGTTTTGTTTCTGCCATCACTAATGGTGCAGAGGGAGCTCTGCTGAAGGATGTAACTATTTGCTGAAAGTAATTTAGAGTAATAATGATAATGTAGTTTGTTCTAACCTGCCTTCTTTGCAGCAAAGACTGTTTTGATTATCTCTTTGATTTTGGTCCCGAACTGCGAATTGGACCAATCAGTAATGGAGTACTCTAAAATGGAGTCTGCTCATAGGGCTATATGGACCCAAAACTATGGGAGTTGTAGTTTTGGACTGTTGCATTTCATTTACAACTAAAGGGGAGCTTTTGTTGTGATTGACAGCTGTACTGACCAACCAAACCTTTTGGATCTGAGGAAAAAACCCTGAGCTGTCTGGTTACTAGCCAGATCTGAGTTGAAGCTGAGGGAGAAGCAGCTTGCATAGCTCGAACAAGTATCTGCATAGTTTCAAGTGGGGAGCTATGGGAAGGCCTGATTTCTGGCCTGTCCACCTGTTTTGCAGCTCTGAGAGGGAGAGAAAGAGAGAGAGAGAGAGAGAGAGAGAGTCATTATCGGACTAAATCAAGTTTGGTGTGAAACAAGTAAGCTACTAAAGGGGGATCAAGAATTACCTCAGGAGGACCGAAGATTGCGCTGAATGCGATCGGCCTGCCAGAAATCCCTTTTCCTTTCAAAACCTCAGTGTGGTGCAGAGAACTTAACTATTGTGACCAGGGAGTGCTGTGCCTGGTTCAGTAAGTTTCCCCATGTATATAAATGCACTGTATACTGGGTGAGTGCTGAGTTCTGGTTCCCCACATTGCAAACTGTGTTCTGCTAGCTGGAAGTTGTGTCCAGCATAAACGGACTGAATCCACAGTTATATCCATGTGGCTGGGCCTTACCATGAGGGCCCCACCATCCTACCCTGCTGCACAGAGAAGAGCCATCGATGAGAGACGTGCCCGGGATCAGCCCCCTGCTCTATGCCTGAACAGGAACAACACCTCGAAGAATCATGTGGGCCCTGCTTCTTCTGGCGCTCCAGAGAGTCCATCTGCTGTCTCAATTTTCATCCATCCTGTGTCCAGCCTTTGGTATGGTGAGTAACCACCAGTGTAGCTCCTTGCAACATATAGCTAAATCAAAAGTGTGTCATCTGATTGTCTTGTTAGGTTTTTTTTTTCTTCACAAACTGAGCCCTCCGACTCTGGATTACAATTAGAGTGTGGTGCATGTTGTTTCTTTCC
This sequence comes from Neoceratodus forsteri, assembly GCA_016271365.2. Lineage (NCBI taxonomy): Eukaryota > Metazoa > Chordata > Ceratodontiformes > Ceratodontidae > Neoceratodus > Neoceratodus forsteri. Next base: position 1,324,750,038 of record CM028132.1, read on the forward strand.
TTCACCCGGCCTCCACCAGCTGCAATGCCGGCCTACCCCGGGCAATGGTCCTGGCTAGCCCACCTTCCCTCCACCTGGGTACCCAGAGAGTGTGACTGTCAGGGACTCTGAATGCATGCACAGTGGTGTGAACGATAGCATATTTAAGTTAATTTACCTGATTATGCCCCTCCCTTGTTATAGCCCCCTTAATAAATCAGATCTACTTTTTTTCTGCAATTCCACCAGAATGTGGTCTCAGTTTGTGCTCAAAGTATTATATTGTTGCCATTTGTTCTGTATAATCTTGTTTTACAGGGGGTCCCCAGGGTCGAACTGGAGAAACCAACCCTGGTGGTAAGTGCAACCTGCATGGGTACTTGCAAAGCATATCAGGGACATTGTGAAACTAATTATTGTGTATTGTGTGGTCCACTAGCAGGAACTGAGGGGGGTTACAGTGTTCCAGAGGGCTGTGCCCAGGCTAGTTTGACCACTACCATCCCTGACCTCTGGGTGGAGGCCCCTTTTCAGAACTGAGGCCCCTTAACCTGCTGGTTGCCAAGCAGGCAGGGGTAGTAGCCCTTGGGGTAGCACCACCTAGGGGTTACATCTTGGAGGCTCCACTGGGATCAGTGTCCTCTAGTGGCCAAAGGAGGGAATTACCCCAGTATGTTCAGTTTGGCTGAGAAAATGGAGGACCTTGCTACACCCAAGCTCAAAATCACCCCCTATAAGCTGTTGGTGCACCGAATGATGGGGGGATCAAGGTCGAGGGGCTAGATCCCCAGCAGACCCTCCTGTTATTTGAGGTCCCCTTAGGGACCACTAATGCTGGTATTATAGAAGCTGTGGAACATGTAAAAGGTTTGGGCAAATTTGAAGTGAAGGGGAGGGATTCAGGCCTGTTTGAGCAGACTATGATACTTATACTCTCCTGTAGTTCTCCAATAGATCCAGAGAAGGAACCCCCTGTTATCCTGCCAGAAGGTACCCAGAAGGGGTGGGGGGTCCCCCAGTATAGAGGGATTTAAGTATAGGTTGCTCAGGCTATTAGTGTCTGAAGGACGAACCGCTCAAGAGCTAGTAAAGGTGCTAGACCTTTCCGAGGAACACACGCCACTGCAGTCCCCGGCCACGTCTCCTGCTTCCCCTAAGAGTTCTCCTGTAGTCCCCTCCCCCATAATAATGCCATCTGTACATTTGGACTTGTACCGTAAACTCAGACTTTACTCAGGCACAGTCCCAGTGCCTGCAGGGCTGGATGACCTGGAAATGTGGATGGACTATGCTACTCCCTTGGTACAGGAATGGCATTGCGCTGAGGGGGAAAAGAGGAAGAGTCTTATGGAGAGCTTAAGGGGCCCTGCACTGGAGCCATACATTTCTTGTGAGCCACTAGCCCAGAGGCTACTGCAGCTGAATGCCTCTCTGCACTGGAAGGAGTGTTTGGAAGCACTGAGTCAGGGGATGATTTGCTGTGGAAATTCAAGTCTGCTAAGCAATGGAAAAATGAGAAGTTGTCTGCATTTGTTACTAGAATCAAAAGGGCTCTGTGGGGCCCACAGGAAAGGAGGGGTGCCAGTTAAGGAACTGAACCGGGTCAGACTGGACCATATTTTAAAGTCCGCCAGCTACTCCAGCGTGATGATGTTAAAACTTAAACTACAAGACAGAAAGGCTGATCCTCCCCAGTACTGTCATCTTATGAAAGAGATTTGAGAAACAGAGAATGATGAAGAGTGTTGGGAGCCGTGTGCTGGGGTTGTCAGTACCTGCCAGACCCCTGAGCAAAGTAACACAGATGATGCACAGCAGCTGAGGGAGCTGATCAGAGAATTGACAGAGGCAGCCAGAGAACCTGACCTGTATCAGGCTCCCAAGGAGACAAAAACTGGGGTGGGGGTGCATGTTGTTTCTTCAGAAACCTGGACTGAGGGTAACCTACTGGAGGAAGTACAAAAGTTGAGAGCCCTGGTGGGAGACTTCCTATGAACCACACAAATTCCCAAACCTAGTGGAAGTCCAGAGGATCAAGGATGCAAGTCACAAATCAAAGAGGAACTTCAAAGTGCTCCTGATGTGAAAAATTGGGGGATGGTCCACGGCCCCCTAGAGACCCCAGAGATCCCACCTTTTGCTATCATTGCGGGGAGGATAGACACACCCATTACTATTGCCGTGCGCCAGAGAATCTGAGGAGGGTCACTACTAGACTACTAGCCCTAATTTGACAAAATAACAAATGATCACCAGGGGGAGCTTCTCAAAATGGTTACTCTTCAAAGGCCACGGCCAAGTCGACACCTAAGTCTGTGCCACCAGAATAGTCTGAGGTGGTGGGTCCTTCGATGGAAACAACAGTGAAGGTGAATGGTGCATCCACCCGAGCCGTGCTTGATAGTGGGTCCCAAGTGACTATCATGTTTCAAGATTGGTATCAGAAGCACCTGCCTGATGTGCCCTTACAACCCTTGGAAGGTTTGCATGTCTGGGGGTTGAGTGAGAAGTCGTACCCCTACTCTGGGTATATTCAGATCTGGCTGTCTTTTCCTACTTCGGTGGCTGGCGTGGTGGAGCAAGTCAAGACATTGGCATTAGTGTGTCCCCCTGCTGGACTCTATGATGGGGTTCCCCTGCTAATTGGGACCAATGCTCATAGGTTTGGGAGATTGGCGCAATTATGCTGTGAGAAGCAGGGGCACCAGACTGGTAGGGCTCTGAGAATTCCAGCTCTAATCAAGAGGGCCTATGAGTTGCAGCAGAATCCAGAGGAAGTAGACCAGGATTAACTGGTAGGAGTTGTATGGAAGAAGGATCCCGAGTTGCTGATGCTAGCCCTCAATACCCAGTGTACCCTTCAAGGGGAGGTCTGCTTGCGGAAAGATGTCAAGAATAGAATACTAATGCAGGATGTGCCAGGCAATGGAAAATTGCCAAAAGGATTGTTGGTCAAGCCCAGCATCTTGCCCAATTGTGCTGATGCCTATGCATGATGGGTGATGGTCCAGATTCACAATGTGTCAGATTGGGAGATTCAGGTGAACAGAGGCTGCACCCTAGCTACAGTATACTGCGCCGATATTGCAGTGTTACCCAGCAACAAGCGCCCTGGTGAGACTGATAGAATGACTCCTGACTTGTTTAACATTGGTGACTCCCCATTACCTGCTGAATGGAAGACTTGAATCAGCAAGAAACTTGCTCAGAGAGACCAAGTGTTTTCATTGAAGAAATGGGACATGGGATGTGTCCAGGGTGCAGAGCATCACATATGCCTGCACGATGAACGGCCATTTCGTGAGAGGTCCCGTCGCTTAGCTCCCACAGACATAGATGATGTGAGAAGACACCTGCAGGAAATGCTTGCAGCTGGTGTGGTAGAAGAATCCAGGAGCCCCTATGCTTTGCCCATTGTGGCTGTGCATAAGAAGAATGGGTCAGTGAGAATGTGCATGGATTATCGAACCCTGAACTGGTGGACCATCCCAGATCAAAACACCATGCCTGGTATACAAAATGCTCTGGACTGTTTGAATGAGAGCAAATGGTTCTCGGTGTTGGATCTTCGCAGTGGGTAGTGCCAGATCCCCATGGCCCTGGGAAGACCATGAGAAAACAGCCTTCATCTGCCCATTGGTGTTCTAAGAGTTTCTGAGGATGCCACAGGGGATATCGGGTGCCCCGGCCACTTTTCAGCAATTGATGGAATGTGCAGTAAGGGATATGAATTTGTTGGAATGTCTGGTGTACTTGGACAATGTCATTATGTTCGTAGATTCATTGGAGGAGCATGAGAGTCAACTATGTAAAGTAGTAGACCAAGTGGAGGATTTCGTCCTCAAGCTGTCCATCCACACATGCCAGTTTTTTCAAACCTCCGTGAAGTATGTGGGGCACATAGTATTCACTGAGGTGATAAAGACTGATTCCAGTAAAGCTGAGGCCTTGACCACCTGGCCCCAGCCCCACAATCTGAAAGAATTACAGCACTTCCTGTGGTCTGTGGCTACTACCACAGGTTCATAAAGGACTGTTTCAAGGTGATTCGCCAACTCCTGAATCTTACCCTGGGTTACCCTCCCACGAACCGTAAACACGAGAAAGGGGCCACTTCAGGAACAGAAAGAGTATACTTCCACCTAGGTGAACTTTTCAGGTCTCACTGGATGCCTGACTGTGAAGTAGCTTTCCATGAAATTATATACCAGCTCACCCGTGCCTCCACTCTCGCCTATGCTGATCCTACCAAACCCTATGTGCTGCATACTGATACTAGTCTACAAGGTTTGGGAGCTATGCTGTATCAAGACCATGAGGATGGTTTGAGACCCGTGGGCTTCGCTAGTAGGAGTCTGACCCCATCATAGTGAAACAACCCTGTGCAGAATTTGGAATTCCTGGCATTAAAGTGGGCCATCGTTGACCAGTTCCATGAATACTTATTTGGGGCAAAGATACTGATGAAGACTGATAATAACCCATTGACCTGTATGCAGACTTCAGCTAAGTTAGACACCACAGGGCATCGGTGGCTTTCTGCGTTGTCTACCTATGATTATGCTGTTGAATACAGATCAGGCCTGAACAACACTGATGCTGATGCCCTGTCCCAAAGGTCCACTTCCAAAAGTGACTGGGTCAGGCTGTCAGAACCTGACATTCAAGCACTGTGCCAAAAGTTTGATAAAGATAAACAGATGTCTGCGGACACAGTGGACTGCTTAGTAGATTGCTTGGGCCGCTCTGATACATGCATACAAGCTGGGTACTGTCACTTCTCTGCTCTAGACATTAGTGCACTACCTCAATTTAACAATGACAGCATTCAGTGGGCTCAATCCCAAGATCCTATGCTTCAGCCAGCCCTTGATGCCTTCAGTGTAGGGAAAGACATGTCCAAGTTGCTTTCCTCTGATTTGCAAACTGCTCTATTGTTTAAAGAAGTCCCCAAGTTGAAGCTGATTAATCAGTTGTTGTATAGAGAGACAGTAGATCAGGGTAGCCAAGTAGACAAACAGCAACTGGTTCTGCCCCAGCCTTCAGAGATTTGGTGCTGAGGTCCCTCCACAATCATATGGGCCACCTCGATATAGACTGAATCCTTGCTCTAGTACGATCTCGATTTTACTGGCCCAAGATGGGGACCAATGTCAAGCACCATGTAAGGACTTGCAGTCACTGCTTGCAGAGAAAGGCCCTGCCTCAGAGGGTTGCCCCCCTTGTTAATGTTACTACCAGCTCCCCAATGGAACTAGTTTGCATAGACCTTTTGAGTTTGGAGCTTGACCAGCGAAACATTGGTAATGTGTTAGTGGTTATGGATCATTTCACACTGTATGCACAAGCATTCCCCACCAAAGATCAAAAGGCATCCACCATGGCCAAGGTGCTAGTGTAGAATTTATTTGTCACTACGGAGCCCGCAGCAAATTCATTCTGATCAAGGTAGAGACTTTGAGGGTCGCTTAATCAAAGAAATGCTCTCTTTCTATGGGGATGTGAAAGTAAAGAACCACCCCTTATTACATGCAGGGGACCCACAACCAGAGCGCTTAATCACACCCTGCTAGACATACTAGGCACCCTCGCCCAAAAGACAAGCATAAATGGATCCAGCAGATTAGCACCTTGGTACATGCCTATAATTGCACAAAAAAATGATGCTACCGGTTCTCACCCTACCACCTCATGTAAGGGAGAGAGGCTCGGCTACAGTTAATGTTTGTTTCAGGGTCTCTCCAGATGGAGTCCAAGCTGAAAATTATCTACTATATGTGCAAAAACTGAAAGCTCAATTGAATCATGCCTACCAACTGGCCCAGACAATGGCTGGCAAGAGAAACTTAGCCAATAAAGAGAGACATGACAAAAGAGAAAAGGACAAAGAGCTTTGAACTGGAGACCGTGCATTGTTGGGAAATTTGGGACTGCATGGTAAACATAAAATTGCTGACCGATGGTACCATCTTCCCCATATAGTAGTAGGCAACTTGGATGATATACCCATGTACAAAGTGTCGCCTGGAAATAACTCAAAAGCTGTTAAGACCATGCACCGTAACCATTTACTACCTATTGGCCAAGTCATGATTGAAGCTGAACCCTCTGAGATTGTTCCCCCTGGACCAGTGACTCGTGCTGCTGTAAAACAAAGACGGAGTCAACCTACCCCAGTGGTCACAGACTTAAAGTTTTCTCCACAGCAAGCCCAGAACGATAATGACTGTCAGTCCACTTCTGATGAGAGTGAGTGCAACTATGCTTATTACCCCTCTTATGAACTGAGTCAGCTGTCCGAGGTAACCCCATGATCAATTGTGGGGATGAAGTTGGGCCTTCTGGACTGCCTAACCCCAGCTTTGTCCCTAGAGCCAATGCTCCTGAAAGTGAAATGCAAAGTGTTATGTCTGGCGGTATTGAGTCACTCTGTATGGTAGAACTGTATGATTTGCCTGAGAAAGGGGCCGATGATATGAGCCATTCTGGTGACAGGCCAGAACCTGAAGAATACTTTGAGTGTGATGATAATTCCCGTCCAGTGCCAGAGTGCCTTCCAAGTGAGCAAAGTGTCATAGAAACAGAACTTACAGAGCGAGGGGCTGATAGTGCTCCAAGTTCGAAACTTCCTACCCAGGCAGAGGTTCCACTCACAAGTAATGAAAGCCCCAAGGCTGAAGCTGAAAGTACAGAGACTGTGGTTGTTCCCCCCAGAAAGACTGGCCAAGCTGTCAAGCCTGTGGTGTGCTTTAGTTATGATTCCCCTGGTAGGCCAGTGCATTTGCCTCTCAATGTGGTCCACAAGGGGGTTTATGTTTCCCAGAGCTCACTGCCCAAACTGAGTCTAAGTACCAATTCCCAGTTGATTGTTCTGCCCTCTAGGTACAGTGCCCCTGCCCTGTCTAGCCCCAGGTTAGCTGATAGGGAAGGCTCCCTCTCATTGTTCAATGTAAAGGAAGTTGTTACCTGATCTTGTATGGCAGGATGTTTAAAGTACCTGTGTGAAATATGTCTAATGTAGTTTAGAATAGACATTGTACTGTGAAATGCAGAGAATGTGTATAGTAAAGGTTGAATATGTTGACTGATGCCTTAAAACTATAGGCCTAGCCTGCTAATGATATAGATGTATAGTATGATTTGCAATTGCCATTACTGTGATGGTACCAACTTGATACGGACATCAAGTTTTTTCCAGGCAGGAAGGGTGTAACCCCCTACAAATGGGGATCCAAAAAGTCTTCCATGAGCTAGCCCAAATGCTCGCTGCCTGGTTGGTGTTTGGCCGCTATAGCCATTTAAGTGTATTGCCAGTGAGGGCCTTGTAGCCTCCGTGCCTGTTGCTTTAAGAGCTGCTAGTTGCAGTGATAATTAATCTGAAAGAGAGGGCAGAGTGTTGGCATGCTCGAGTCCCTCGGGCTGCTGGAAAATAGTTTTTGTCTGCCATTGCTAATTGTACAGTGGAGCTCTGCTGAAGGATGTAACTTTTGCTGAAAGTAATTTAGAGTAATAATGATAATGTAGTTTGGGGCAGACTAGATGGGCCAAGCAGTCCTTATCTGCTGTCAAAGTCTATGTTTCTATGTTCTAACCTGCCTTCTTTGCAGCAAAGACTGTTTTGATTGTCTCCTCCATTTTGGTCCCTACCTGCCGAATTGGACCAATCAGTAATGGGGGACTCTAAAATGGAACCTGCTTATAGGGGCTGTATGGACTCCAAACTGTGGGAATTGTAGTTTTGGACTGTTGATGCCCTTTTGCAACTAAAGGTGGAGCTTTTGTTGTGATTGACAGCTGTACCAACCAACCAAACCTTTTGGATCTGAGGGAAAACCTCAGAGCTGTCTGCTGCCTAGCCAGATCTGAGTTGGAAGCTGAGGGAGAAGCAGCTTGCATAGCTCAAACAGGTATCTGCATAGTTTTGAGTGAAAGAGCTATGGGAAGGCCTGATTTCTGGCCTGCGCGCCTGTTTTGCTGCTCTGAGAGGGAGAGAAAGAGAGAGAGTCGTTATTGGACTAAATCCAAGTTTGGTGCGAACCAAGTGAGCTACTAAAGGGGATCAGGCTTTACCTGAGGAGGACCGAAGATTGTGTTGAATGCGATTGGCCTGCCAGAAATCCCTTTTCCTTTCAAAACCTCAGAATGGTGCACAGAACTTAGCGATTGTGACCAGGGAGTGCTGTGCCTGGTTCAGTAGGTTTCCCCATGTGTAAAAATGTGCTGTGTTCCGAGTGGGGGTCAAGTTCTGGTTCCCCATGTTGCGAACTGTGTTCTGCTAGTTGGAAGTTGTGTCCAGCATAAACAGACTGAATCCGCAGTTAGATCCATGTGGCTGGGCCTTGCCATGAGGGCCCCACCATCCTACCCTGCTGCACAGAGAAGAGCCATCGATGAGAGACATGCCTGGGTATCAGCCCCCTGCTCCACGCCTGAACAGGAATGACGCCTCGGCGAATCATGTGGGACCTACTTCTCCTGGCACTCCAGAGATTCCATCTGCTTTCTCAATTTTCATCCATCCTGTGTCCAGCCTTGGGTATGGTGAGTAACCACCAGGGTAGCTCCCTGCAACATATAGCTAAATCAAAAGTGTGTCATCTGATCGTCTTGTTATCTTTTTTTTTTCTTCACGAACTGAGCCCTCCAGCTCTGGATTACAATTAGAGTGTGGTGCATGTAGTTTCTTCCCATCACAGGGTCCTAAACAGCTGCAACGCCGGCCTACCCCAGGCAACAGTCCTGGTTAGACCACCTTCCCACCACCTTGGTACCCAGAGAGTGTGACTGTTAGGGACTCTGAATGCATGCACAGTAGTGTGAATGATAGAGTATTTAAGCTAATTACCCTGATTATGCCCCTTCCTTGCTATAGCCCCCCTAAATGAATCAGATCTACTCTTTTTCTGCAATTCCACCAGACTGTGGTTTCAGGTTGTGCTCAAAATATTGTATTGTTGCCATTTTTTCTGTATAGCCTTGTTTTACAGGGGTCCCCAGGGTCGAACTGGAGAAACCAACCCTGGTGGCAAGTGCAACCTGCGTGGGTACTTGCAAAGCATATCAGGGGTATTGTGAAAATAATTATTGTGTATTGTGTGAGCCACTAGCAGGAACCAAGGGGGGTTATAGTGTCCCAGAGGGCTGTGCCCAACCTAGTTTGACCACTACCAACCCTGACCTCTGGGTGGAGGCACCCATTTCAGAACTCAGGCCCCGTAACCTGCTGGTAGCAAAGAAGGCAGGGGTAGTAGCCCTTGGGGTAGCGTGCCACCTAGGGGTTACACATCTAGATGCTCTCCTCATCTCTGATGTCCCCCACAAACACGTATTGAATAAAACCCTGGTGGTCTAGTGGATCCCCCTCCCCAAACCCCCATGTCCCTAACATAAGAACCTGTAATGTGTCCCGTCAGATGTAATGCCCCCCCCAGCCCAGATCACCAGTTAGGAGAAAATAAGCATTGATGTTCCAGCGGACCCCTACTCCCTCCCATTGGTAATATCCCACCAACCCACTACCCCCCATCTCCAAAAGAACTGGTGGCTGACACAGTCCACTGCTCACCACTGCTGCTAGCCACTGACTGAGCTCTCAATGAGCACTGCACTATATTCAGTACACGCTTATTGATTGACAGCTCAGTGAGTGTGTACTGAATACAGTACAGTGCTCATTGGGAGCTCAGTCTGTGGCTGGCAGCAGTGGTGAGTGGTGGACTGTGCCAGCTACTGGCTAGTTTGGGGATGGGGGATTGGGGTTCTGAGGCACTACCAGCAGGTTTGGGGTGGGGGTCCACTGGACTACCAATACTGAGCTCCTCCTAACAACTGATCGGGGATGAGGGAGTGCTACATCTTATGGTACATATTACAGGTTATTATGTTAGGGACATGGGGGTTTGGGGAGGGGGATCCACTAGACCACCAGGGTTTAATTCAATACATATTTGTGGGGGACATCAGGGCTGAGGTGGCAGCTAAATGTACAGTACTTTAATTTTAATTTACAAGGAAGTCAGGGGCATCTGGGATTGGGGAGGGGGGCAGCTGGCTCTGTAGGGCTTGTTTAATTTCAAATCATGTAGTCAAGGATCAGGGAGGTGGCCATTTGACCACCAACATTACTAGCATATGGGGGGTGTTTGCATTCATGGATGAGTGGTGCACAGTGCCCCTGGCTTGCAGCTAACCTCCCAGTGCACTGAATGTGTGGTGCACCACCACCTTTGCCACAAGCCGTGATTCTTTGCCACTGGGACCCTGCCCATAAAGAATAACTGCAGGGTCCCTGGCTTCAGCATAAGCTATTGTTTGCTGCAGTTTGAGCCGCTTTAAGCCCTGTATGAGAATCAAGCCCTTTTTTTCCACTTGAGCATTATTACTTAACTACGTACTCCTGTTTATTACTACTAGCATCGTCCATGTTTGGCACTGACTGAATGGAACCCATACCCCTCAATGTGGCCAACTGCATCATCCTGTCATTTTGGATGCTTTATCAGCCCAGTCTTGTAAGATATTATATTTATTCTTTCTGTATCATACTTTTTAATGGTCAAACCAGCAAGAACTAATTCACCCTTAAGAGAACTTTGGCACACTTAATGTAGTTTGATGGTCAAAGTTCACCAGGTCGAATGTCAGGAGGTTCTCACAGCTCTTTTTCAAATTCAGTTTCCTAGAAAACGTATGTAAATCAATAACAATTTGCACCAAATCTAGATTGCAAGTAGGAGAAAAGGATAAACTCTTCTGAAACAATTAGATTTCAACATGATTTAATACATACTTAGACGAATTGAAGACAGCTGGCTTCTGCCTTTATTGTTCTTCCCCCTATTTCTCCAACCATTTTTCTTGTATGAAGGAGTAAGATGGATTTACATTGTAATTCACTCACCCTCTATCTTTCCCTCTGCTTCCTCTGTCTGTGGCCCCCTCCTCATTCTGCTGTAGGTGTGGCTGGTGATGACCTCATTTGTTTGCTTCTGAGCAGCTGAATGGTTGGTGGCTATCAAGATGTCTCTTCTGCCACAACGTCCTGCTCTAAAAATATCCTTTTCCACAGAATTTTTTTATTCTGATTCACTTCCTTCAGTCTCAAACCCTAATTCAGTATCAGATCATGTACAGTTTAAAACAGAGTTGGGTTGTGTGTTTTAATTTACCTTTTTCCAGGTAAACTCTTGGTTGTTTTCATAATAACTTTCATTCCTTTCAATCTTTTTCAGTTTAAAGTTCTTAATCTTCATATTCCCTCTTTCAATACAATAGTTTTCTCAAGGATTTCCTTATAAATTTTACAATTCAGTTCATTAGAACATTTAAATAGTCTGCTCCTTTTCCTTACGTTTCTCTGTTAATTCTTGTTGCAAGGCCGTCCTGGTGGTACTGAGGGTTGTGGCACTGGATGCCACATCTTGCACCATGCCAGCAACCCAGGTTCAGGAACGGGCTCGGGCACTGGGGGTCAGCAGGGAAGGGAGAGGACTGAGCATCTGATGGACTGCTCTCCTCTCCTTGGGGAGGGATCCAGGGCATGTCTGCTGACATCATTGCACTGCTGCACTCCTGGGGGAAACCTAGGAGAAAAACTCCCTCCATGGCACCACAGAGATGATGAGGACTCCAGGGGCTGGCCCACATCCCAGTGCTGACCCATCACTCCAGGGGACTCTGCATCAAACCCAATGCTCAGGTAGACCTCTCTAATTCCAGAAAGGCTGCCACCGGGAGGGATGCGGAGGGCTAGACCTGTCTGGGTGCTTTGGGGGAGGAAGCTGGAAGCGATGGGTTCAGGCAGGGAGTAGAGGCCTCGCCAAGAGAGTACCTCGGAAGGACTCCCTGACCATGGGGAAGCAAAAAAGAAAGAATACAAAAAAAAAGTATTCTTGTTGCAGTCTTTTAGAGTCCCAAATAATGCACTGGACTAATACAAATAAAGCATCTTGCAAAGCTGTTCTCCATTCATCTATGACATGGCTGCCTATCATGGCCAAAACTAGGGTTCTTTAGTATTCTTCAATCCTATGGTACTCATTTAACCTGTAAATATGCTTCCAGGTACACCTGTAGCCAATAAACACTAAATTCTTTAAGTGCTAACTTTTCATATTAGATGTACTGTAGGCGAGGCTTTAATCGCTAACTTTTCATACTAGATGTAGGCTTTAATCACTAAACTTTCATATTAGATGTAGGCCTCTTTAATATTATGTGGCTCCAAAGATGTATTATTTGGGTCACAGTCCTCAAAATCTACATTATTCTGATTTGTATTAGGTCCTTCTAGCAAAAGATTTCACTCATTGAAAAGGAAGAGCTATTCAGTTATAGAAAAAATGGCATCACTCTCCTCACTCACTGATGCACCTGTTTCCCCATGTGGATCATTAGCCAACATGCTCACAAAGCTAATATTGAGAAAATTCCCTAATATTAGGGGGCACACAGCTATGCACAGCTTAGTAGCCTTATTGGACAAAAAAGGACCCCAGGTTAGGGGCTCTCTATGCAAGACAAGAGGCAAGCAGCTATGCCACTACAAGGTTGGCGGGGCTGCAGACAGCAACAAAAAATAGACAACCAAAGCAGCAAAAGCTGCAGCACTCATCACCATGGCAGTGGACATATACAAAATGCTGATACTCCACTGCTGCAGAGGCTAAAACTTTTTTCTTTGATGTACCAATAAAAAGAACAGTCCAAACAGTGCCAAACAACATGTACTTAGAAATGAATGGTGCTGACCCACAATGTTTCACACTGGTGCTTGGTGCTTTTCCAAAAGGAGATGACCACTTGTACAGGGGCTCACCTTTTTTCCCAGAGGGGTATCACTGATGAATCAAATAACATTGCATGTGGCTAGTAAGTTGGTTCCTCCAGTCCAAATTATTCCTTAATTACAAAAAACAAAACCATGTTGTTCACATCATCCCATAACAAACACTGTACTCTACAACTTTGCATTCTTAACAAACTGAACTCCCCCTTGAAATGGTCCAAACTTTTAAATACTTGAGTGTGACACTAGACTTCACTCTTTCATTCAGGCACCATATTGACTTAGTCGCGATGTCGGCTAATGCAATACTGGGACTACTGTACAGACATCAACAATGTTTTATTACTGAAGCAATAAATACAGCTGTTAATAGCTCAGTGCTCTCAATGATTGACAATGGGTTAGTAGTCTATGGGTCTATTCCCAAGCCTCCCTAAAATGTATCAGAACAACGCTTAACAAAGTATGTCGACTAGTTCTAGGTGTACCCTGGCTCACCTACACCTGTAAACTATACACTCAGACAGGGTGGCTGAACCATGATAGCCACATTCATATCATGTATGCCTTCTCGCCAAGAAATCTAAACTTGTACTTATCACTCCTGGCCTACAAAGCCTCCATAGTCAACCAAACACCACCAGAAGTGCCAGGGGCTAAACAATTTGACTCTTAGTGTCCTCTTCCATCGGACCATGCAAGGACAATGGTGTTATGAATACCAGACACCACAATGGCTCAATGAGCTCGACATAGACATCATGAAAGAAATAAAGCTAGGACCATTTAAATCAAAACTCCACATGGTTCTCGCCTCAAACAACTGCAATTGTGGGACCTGACCCCCATCTACTCTTCTCTTTTCCATCTACTGACTTCCTTTTACCCCTTGGATTTGCTACCCCTCTACTTTTCACTTTCTGTTCTATCCCCCTAGCTCTCCCCCTCACTTCCTTCTCATTTCCCCTAACTCCCCCTCCCTCTGCCCTGCTTCCTAGTGATCTGACTTATCCCACCTCCCTCTCATCTCCCTCCCCATTTACCTCTCCCTGTTTTCTCCTGCTCTTGGTTTTCCCTTACCCACCCCCACTCTGCACTAGTCTTCCCCACTCCCTGTCTCTGCACTCGTACCCCTCTCTCTCTCTCTCCCCTCTCCCTATCTCACTCTACCCTTAGCCTCTCCTCTCCTGTATCACCCTTCCCTTACCCTACCCTAAGAAGTCTCCCACCTCCCTCTGATTACTTTTGTAATGCCCTCCCACCTGCTAAGTCTCCCACTTCCCTCTGGGTTTATGGGACTCTGCTTCACACTTCTCCCCCTGGTAGCACAGCCCTCCCTGCTGTCTTTTTTTAGTAGCACTTCAGACAATAGAACTGTTGCTCTAACGTGTTCTGGCTACCTACTGTATACAGGAGTCTTCCTATTTACTTAATAGTTGACCTGATGCTCACCTTGCTTCCTGAAACAATCTAGTGTAGCTGTATAATTTTCATAACTGTGCCTAGTAACCTAGATCCTGTATGCTGTTGAGTGATATCTTCACCATAATGCAACTGTTTATATCTACCAAACAAACCTGATAGTGTTTTTTTTTTGTATTTTATAAGTATTTTTGGGTGATATCTTTATCCTTTATGTAACATGACTCCATTATTGTAATTCTACCATTGTGGATTGTTATGATGTGGAACCTCTGTATTTGTCTTTGTACCATTGCTGTTTGTTATGACATGAAATCTCTGTAAATGAGCCACTGGCTCATGGGTACCTGACTAGAAACTAAATAAAAAATAAACATGGAGCATCCCATAACCAATAACCAGTGAAAGTGCTAGTGTGGTAGCACTTTCACTGGTTATTGGATTACATGATACTATACATTTATTGGGCACATGTAATCGTATATGACTGGTTAGTGACACCTCTCTAGCAATATAAGCTGAGCCACTGTACAGGTGTGCATCTCCTCTTGAAAGGACACCAAGTACAGGTGTGAAATGTTGAGGACTGGCAACACTCATTTCTAAGCACCTGTTGTTTGGCACTGTTTGGACTGCTATTAATATCAATACATGAAATAAAATATTTTTTAACCTTTCTAGCATTGGAATAGCAGCATCTTTAATATGTCCACAGCAACAGAGGGTGAGTGCTGAGGTTTTTGCTCCTTTGGTTGTCTATTTTTTGTTTCTGTCTTCACCTCCACTAGCCTAGTAGCAGCATAGCTGCTTTCCCCTTACGCAGATGACGTTTTCTTAATTCATACCTCATTTCTCTGACTACAGAGGAAATGTAAGACATTTGTGAAGCTCTGTGATAAATTGCAGGTATCAGTTAATAAGGAAAAAAATATAATATTTACCAATTAAAAAACGAAAAGTTAAAATCTTAATTTTATTAACAAAACTAAAATGGAAACAGTCTTACGTTATGAATCTCTAGCATTAATATTTTATTTAACTTTCTCTTGAATCCTCATATTGAAAATCCTGAAATAGGCATGAACAAAACAATACAGAATTCATAAGATTTAACGGCATGTATGGAGAGAATGCAATCATAGGAGTTACCACAATGCTTAATGCAAAAATCACTACAAGTATTTTACATGGAGTCAAAATTTGGGGACATAGTAATTGAAGCACACTTGTGGTGATATTAAACATCTTTAAGCTCTTCCAGAATTTTTTTGATCATCTTTTCTGATAACTGACCTATGTCAATACTGTTTAAAAACTCTAATTTTTTGAAGTAACAATTTTTCATTTTTAACATAATGGATTTATCAGACTTTTGTCTTCCAAAATTGTATCTTGAAGAACAAATAGCTGACTCAACAAGAGAGATAACTTTCTCTTTCTCTGATTTCATTAAAATGTAATATAGCCTTCAGGTCTTTGATCAATATTCTTGGATACATACTTACTCTAGACATCAATGTATCACCATAATCATAGATACTGAATATTGCCACTCTATTAGATCTTGCTTCTTTACATTCAAGCAAGATTCATGAGTGATATGCTGCTGCTAATACAGTCCTTATAAGAGAATCACATCTTTCTATTCTTATTAATCCTAAAAAATGGAAAATATTGATGAGTTCTACATTTGAAATTTTTCATAACAACAACCTGCTATTTATACAAAAGCAGTCAAAAACTCAAATACCCATCTGCAACTGTGGTGTGCATGAACCTGATGCTTCAGAACATGCGACGCTTTTTTTTTGACTGATGTCTAGGTTTAATCCTATCAGACACTTATCATTTTCTGGATGATATTCTGCTTTTTTAATAGGCATCCACTGATAAGAATATCCTTAGTCAAACTGTTAAATGTCTTATATAATTGAACATCTGGAAGGCTTTTCTTCTTCCAGCAGGTGAATTGAAATGCTGATTAAGTGTAATACTTTTCTGCTCCTATGTAGGAAAGGTCTTAAAGCTGTTCTGGGCCTATTAAAGGAAAATATGCATATTTTGAGATCTTGTTATATTTCTTTGGCAACAAGTACTATAATCTGATGTTGAAAAACTCCTAACTCATTTCATGAGTGATATCCTGTCTCCTTTCTTTATCGTGACCACCATGTAGCCTCAGGGATGTAGGTAACAGGCCCAAACATGGCTTCATATCTTAGGATATTTTCTAATTATCTAGTACTTTTTTTATCCTCATATACAATTTATTTTCAGATGAATCAATTGAAATTTACTCACTACATCACTGTACAATAATTTTAAAATTATGAATAACCCCTTTTAATATGTGCTGTGTTGTAAAAGCTAGTATCAGTTGATCAATAAAAATTTATTGATTGAATTTGAAAATTCCAGACAGTACTAACAAATAAAATTTGAGTTGTGTGTTGTTCACCTGAATAATGTTCATGCACAGTTTATTTGATGATATTGCTCGGGAAGGAAATCAGTGGCCCATGATATCCTCACTTAATAAATAATGTTTCTGTAATACCTCATATTGTTGAGAGTTTAAGGAGAAAAAAACCTGTAGGGCACTTGAACAGTACACTGGTACCACATTTAGATTACCCACTTCTATAGGAATCAAATGTTTGTTTGAATAACGTACCGATAAATGTTCTTATGGAAGGAGTACTGCATCTTCAGTACTCAAAATATTGGGGCCATCCTTTTGCAGTGTCCCAAAGATATTAATACCAATTGGTTGCCATGTTGACCAGTAAAAATCTAGTGAATGCCATTTACACTGGATTTTTGTATATGTAAACTAATGGGTGCTTCACTGTTTTTTTCATCCCCTTGTTTGACTAATGTGTAACTAATTGTCTAGAACCCCTAGCTGATGATGTTCTGTGGCAAAAACAAGGAGGAAAAGCAACTTGGCCTTCAGGATGAAGCCTGGTACATTCAGGATCTGCATAGCTTCCTGTACCCCTCTCGAAACCCATATGTGGTCTGGAGGTGGGATGCCAAACTTTGTTCCTGCCTCAAGGGGCAGGCCAGTGGTATGGAATTAGAGAGGACAGCAGGTAAGAGTGATAGGGTTGGGTTGTTGCCTGAGGCAGAAATGAGCATCACCAGAGACAGAAGAGAAAAAGTACAGTTAAAAAAAGAAATATCTGTTTCCCCCTAACAGGTTTAGATAATCTGAACACCTGAGATGCAGTTGGTACATTCTGTTGTATTTATTTTAGCCTTCTTTGCTTCATTATCAGCAAAGTGTGGCATTGATATAGAGAATAACATATAGATAATGGTGTATTATGAGATTGTTTATGGTGGGTGATGCTACTTAAATTCCAAGAGCAAAGTTCCATTGATTTATCTGAGTATCACAGACAAGGCAAAGTGTGAGTATAAAAATCGAGTATGCACCAACCTCTGTGTTTTATTTTTTATAATTGTAGGTGGAGGGCTTTAAAGAAAAACATTATTACGTCCCTTCCCAGCTTTGAAAAATGCCTGTTTTCCTCCTTGTACTCCTATCAACAAACCTTCTATTATTCAAGACTTCTGAATAACGTTTTGCTTTATTAAAAACATATTTAACTTATCCTATCATTTTTGTTCATTAATTAACAAATTCAAAAGCAGAGCTGTTGCATACTTGTTTTCCAGCCATAATGGAACCTAAAGCTGAATGGCACAGCTTCTTATTTTAGTTTAAATTTGTAAAGAATGTAGACTTGTCAGGATCAACCAAATATCTTTTTTTAATGAAACTTTAGGTGTTTATATAACTGTAGGAATGTTTACTTGGTGCAAGGGAGCAAACATGGACATTTTGGCGGCATCTGAGTTTGACAGTTCACCATTACACACAATCGTGTATAATGGCAAAATTATACTATGTTTATCCATGCATAAAAGAGGGTCACTGTAGCGGGGTTGGGATAGTCAGGATAACAAATCAAGCAGACCCACAAATTTAGTGCATAAAAAGTGCTGGAACGGCACTTATCATTTTATTTCTGTCAGGAAAAGTTGACTTCAGGATTCACAGAAATCAGGAAAATAAAGTTAGTTCAGTCATTTTCAAAGTCTCAACAAAATAATTAACAGATGAGCTATACTCAGGATGAGCCACTGCTCTGCAGTACCACCAGGCTATCTCCTTGCAAACATATATATATACTTCAGAGGTCCATCACCTCTGGCAGTCAGCTCCAACTGACATCCTCTCTCTTAACTCCCTAGTGGTAATCTTTTATACATTTCTGAGGAGTGACATCATAATCAGATGATCCATCTCCTTTTGAAAAATCAAAATAACATACTGCAGGTTCTTTTTTTTACTTTACATTTTCATTCCTAAACATCAGGTATATAAGTGTATAACAGTATTTGTTCTAAATAATCCCACAACCTTACTTTGATGTCCTAAAACAATGTTCAAGAGTTAATTAGATTCAATAAGGCTAAGCCCCTCCTTAATAGTGACCTCACTCCTGCAACTTCTATAAAAGCAGACAGACTGTGGGCTGCCAGCCCTATAGAACACCCATGGAGCTCAACAGGTAAGACAAACGAATATATTGCTCACTTTAAATTTACTTCTTTGTCAAAGGGCACACCATGCAATATTTAGGGACTCCCTGGTCTCATTTCCTACATGGGTTTTGTTAGTACAACTTCTTTATTCATTTAGAAGCTAGGATACTTCCACACTTTGCAAAAAAAACACTGTTTTAGTTTATTTAAATGCTCAATACAGAGAGCTCTGTTTCAGAGGGGTTGCTAACAACAAAGGTCATCTTTAGTTTTTATTTTATTCAGGTCCTCTCCCTTCTCTGCAATTATTAATCTGAAAAGTAAACCTCTTTTCTTTCGGCTCATTAGAGGCATGAACCGAGCTACAAATGAAATTATTTTCTTAAGGTTTTCTATGTCCGGGGTGTTAAAAACTGCAGAACTCCTGCCTGACCCAAACAAGAGTTTCCCCCTTCTACTAAAATATCCATGTGTATATATTATATGTTTCTACATTTCACATAAATGCCTTCACTATTCAGCATCTGGTACTTTATACCTAAGCATGATATCTCGGGGGGGGGTACTTGGAAGAATATTAGGGCCTGTACTCATCACAGGAAGCACCCTGTGACCTCTGTGTTTTATTTTTTATAATTGTAGGTGGAGGGCTTTAAAGAAAAACATTATTGCGTCCCTTCCCAACTTTGAAAAATGCCTGCTTTCCTCCTTGTACTCCTATCAACAAACCTTCTATTATTCAAGACTTCTGAATAACTTTTTGCTTTATTAAAAACATATTTAACTTATCCTATCATTTTTGTTCATTAATTAACAAATTCAAAAGCAGAGCTGTTGCATACTTGTTTTCCAGCCATAATGGAACCTAAAGCTGAATGGCACAGCTTCTTATTTTAGTTTAAATTTGTAAAGAATGTAGACTTGTCAGGATCAACCAAATATCTTTTTTTAATGAACCTTTAGGTGTTTATATAACTGTAGGAATGTTTACTTGGTGCAAGGGAGCAAACATGGACATTTTGGCGGCATCTGAGTTTGACAGTTCACCATTACACACAATCGTGTATAATGGCAAAATTATACTATGTTTATCCATGCATAAAAGAAGGTCACCAGTAGCTATATACTAGTTATGAGTTTACAGCAACAGCATGTAATCGAGCATGTATCTGGTTGGTCTCATGACTGGTATATGATGAATGATAATTTATTGTTTACTTAGTAAAAAAATATTTTTATCAAAGATGTAACAGGTTGTTTTCAGAAACACACTATTAGCAAGGATACCAAGCTCATGTTACAAAGATTAAAAAAACAACTGGAATAAAAAACAAAGTATTAATATATTTACACACTCACTTAAACACACAGTGCAGTACCTTGAGGAAATATTTTCAAAATTTTTTGTAAACACAGTAAAGAAACTATGATCTTGACACTAAAGTCCTTGATTTTTGAAGGGCAGACTACAGTAAGCTGAGGGAACTGGTCATGGATAAGTTGGTTGGGATGCATGACATAAATGGGGTGGAAGAGAGATGGAGGGCAATTAAGAGGACCATTCATGGAGTATCTAAAATAAAACATTAAGCAAAAGAATAGGTTCAAAAGCCACCATGGTTCTTAACAAGGGTCAGAGAAGCAGTGACAGCCAAAAAAAAGCCCTTCTACAAATTTAAAACACATCAAGGAGAGGAAAAATTAGGAGAGTATTTCCTAAAAAATGCTGAAAAAAACAGGGAGGCAAAAATGGCAGTTAGGGAGACAAAGGCAGACACAGAGCTGCATATTGCTGAGGGAGTCAAGGGGAAGAGAAACAGTTCTTTAGGTATATTAGTGAATAAATTAATAAAAGAGGGAGAATAGTAAGTGTGAGGGAGGGGAATAGGACGATTGAGGTTGTCAGTCAAAAGACCACTGCCCTTAGTGATTGCTTTGGCTCAGTCTTCACTAAGGAGAATGGTGGGCCCTTACCAGAGAGTTTCATCAAAGCAGTCAGCAAGGGGATCCTGGAGATGAGGCTGTGGCAAGCTGGCCAACTGCTATTCATTATCTGCAGATATATTGCTGTCATATTTTTGTTGATGTGATTTTGTGTATGTTAAATGCTACAAGAAAATGTCCATTGTTACTGAAAGATCACAGAAAGAGAGAAAAGGTCTTACAAAGTATGTGATATTCCAATGTGACCCAGTAAAACAGCTACTAGCCAGGAAGCTGAAAATTACATTTTCAAAAGGGATGGAAGTCCCTGGTTAGCTAATTGGTGTAATAAAATCTCAGGATGAGAGAAGCTAACTTCCCTGTCACAAACCTTTAAGATCAAAAGAAGAAATGGTTTGAGACAAGAGGTGTCGGCAAGGTTACCATAGCCTGATTACATTTTTTTTAGTAGTGCCAGGAAGTGGTGATATGAGAACCCAAATAAGGAAATAAATAATAATTCCTTAAAATCTGGAAAAGGCAAGAGTGATATCTACTGACCTAAAAAAAATAAGGCCATAAGCTATCCACAGACTGGGATGGCCATCCCTATATAAGACCCTCCACAGAGCACTGGTTTGCTCACTTTTCAAAGGACACTTCTGACACACAAGAAGGAAGACTGCCACAACACAGAGACAGACTAAGAACCAGAGACTACACTTATTCTTCTGGGCCTAGATATTCAAAGGAGATGCTCACGGCTCAACTGAGTTGTGCTGGCACATCCCCAGGAATGCCCCCGGACCATTTCCAAAAAGACGGGATGCACTGCACAACTCCGGATGTGCCGCAGCACAAAGATAATGTATGCAACGCATCCGGAGGGGGCATTCCCTGGCATATGCGGCGCATCAAGATATTCAGCCAAGATATGGGTGAAGCTGCCCGCACATCTTGGAGATGTGCAGCACAAAGTTAGGAATGGAAGAATCATACCTAATTCCAGGCCACCCACAGGCTGGCTGCTGTACTGCACAGTGCAACACAGCAGTCAGCATGCCCTGGGTGGCTACCCCACAATCCCTGAGAGTGAAGTAAAATATTACAATCCCCCCCACCCCTGGTAATTTAGTGGCCCCTTCCCTTTCTCATACCCCACTCACCCCCGAGTATGCATAGTGACATACCCTGGTAGTCTAGTGGCACCCCTCCCTTCCCTGATACCCACTCATGCCAGATTATTCCCTGTAAACTTTCCCTGTAGTCTAGTGGTACCCCTCTCCCTTTCCTGATATCAACTCAATCCAAAATATTCCCCATTAACTTCCCTGGTAGACTAGTGGTACCCCCTCCAATACCCGACCCCAAAGTAATAAAAATGAATTATCCCCAATATTCCCTGGTAGACCAGTGGTATCCCCTCCCATCCCCGAGCCCCAACCATGCTGAAAAAAAACCCTCTAAACTCACCCTGGTAGTCTAGTGGACCCCCAACCTACTGAGGAACCCCCACCACACCCCACTCCCCCATCCCACCATGGCCATCGAGCTGGCAGGCAGCACAACCCACCGGCACACCACCACAGCTTCTCGCTGACTGAGCTGTCACAGAATGACAGCTTACATTAAGCACTACAATACCAATAGTAGACACTGCCTACCAATGGGCTTGCAATGTGTACTGTAAGCTTTCATTCACAAAGTTGTCAACTCAGTGGGTAGGGGGTCCACTAGACTACCAGGGTGGGGTTGGGGTTTATTTTTTCACCACTGTTGGGGTTCAAGGATGGGAGAGAGGCCACTAGACTACAAGGGATACAAGGGATTGTATTATTGTATTTCACGATCGAGGCTGGGGAGGCCACTAGACTACCAGGGATAAAAGGGATTGTATAATTTTATATCACATTGGGGATGGGAGTGAGGCCACTAGGCTACCAGGGATTATTGGGGAATATTCTGTTTTATTACTTGGGGTCAGGTATGGGGGGACTGGACTACCAGGGAGATGTGGAGTGAGTTTTTTTTTACACTGCATTTACATGGCACCTGCCACATTCTGCTGGATGCATCCCTGCCCCAGCCATGCAGATGGGGCCATAATGATGTGCCAATGACCCAATTTGTGCCTTGCATGCATATTGGATCCATTTGCATATGTCGGTCTGAATATCTGGAATTTGTGCCCAGTGCATCCCACAGATGTGCTGCGCATCCCCATTCCAGGTATTCAAGCTGACAAGGGTGATGAGCTGGCACATTATCGGCAGCCCCCATTTGCACCGCACACATTTTTTGATATATTCAGACAGGCGCATCTCATTTGCAGATATAAATTTTGTGCTCCAGCACATATAGGTTGCACAGAGCAACCACTTGTACCCTTTCTGGGTGCAGTCTGAATATCTGGGCCCTGGAATTCAATTCACTGCGAACTTAAGGTAAAAATTCAATAAAAGTTTATAGTGTGTTTTGTTTTATGTTTATTTTCTTTCTTTTTTTTACATTTAGATATTTTATTCAATTTTTTAAAGAGTGATACATAAAATTACATACAATACAAGACAGCATCACAAATTACATTACAATACAACAGAATAGAGTACAACACATTACATCTACCCCCTCCCCACCTCTTGGAAATGGCCTTACTTGACTTAGATATTCATAACCTACTTCTTACCCTAATATGGTCATAATGCATACAAAGTTTGCAATTTACTCCACCTTTTTTCAAACCTGGACATACAATTGCTAACACTGGCTATGATTTCTTCCACAGATAGGTTGAATAATAGTTCCTGTTACCACTCATTGTACGAGAGTATTGTATTGTCCAATCAGTGCCTGAGGACTAACTTTTTGACTGACATGGCTACCAGACTGAGATGAAATCTTCTTTCAGTTACCGATACAGAGGAGTAATCTCCCAGTAAACAGACTGATGGCTCAATATGTTCCATTATACCTAATAGGGGATTGACCCTTTGCTTAATTGCAGCCCAAAAGGGAGCTACTTTGGGACACTTCCAAAATATGTGATATAGTGACGCAACCTCAGTCTTGCATTGCATGCACAGTGCCATGGTGTCTCTACCCATTTTAACCAGTTTTTCGGGAGTATAATATGCATTGTGGATGATCTGGTGCTGCATTAATCTCAGTCTGTCTTGGGATATGTACCTGTGTACTTCCTGCCATATATGAGACCAGTTAAATGACCTTCCTGGAAATACTGTTTCCCAGTGTTTCGAGGAACTTACTGTGCTTGGGAAGGTTTTCTTCCAAGAGGATGGAGTATATCACTGAGATGGCATGCCTGCCAGTGATAGCATTATTAATCTGTCTCAGAATTTCAACTTTTTTTACCAATTCCATATTGAATCGATGAGTGTTCACCATATGTCTAAGTTGTGATATTTTAAAACTGAATTATGTTTATTTTCTACTTTTATTTGTGTTATTCTATGACCAAATTTTCTAAAACTTTTACTTGTAACTGTATGATTATTAAGGTCTTTAGTAAAAACATTAGTTTTACAGAAACCTGCCTCAGCGAGATTTTTTATGTTGCATGTGTTTATGGAATGTCTAATAATAATCTGTGACTAAACTGTTATTGCTATGGGGTGTCTCCATAAGTTACCAATCAAACAAGGTTCTGTACAGGGAAATCTGAGAAAAGATAGGGGGAATCTGAAAATCTCCAGGAAGAGTCTATGGGGATTTATATCAGGTTACACTGCAAAAAAACAAAAACCAGGGTTGGAAACTTTATAATGTAACCAAATTTGACTTTTTCCAAATCTCTGTGTTGTGTGTGTGTGGATTGTTTTCAGTTTATCGATCTGGTACATTGGCCTCGAATCCAACTGTTATGCCTGTGCCACCGATATCTCTCAGCTCACAACACTATGCCACCAGATCTCTCAGATCCCACCTCTGTGTACCAGATCTGTCATGAACTCACTCATGAGGGTCAGGTACACTACTTAATTAATGCCCATGAGAGAAGGCACAATCAGGGTTACAAGGCTACCCCAAAGGGATTGTAACTCCTAGATCTTCCCTCTTTGTGTAACAACCAAGAAAGGGTTCTCATTTGGCTACAAGACTAGAGACTGGTATTGTACCCTTATCCAGAATAAAGAGGGAGCAATGGGGCCTCATGGTGGGTGTTCAATTGTGACCTTGGTGAGCATTCTAGAGGGAAATGGGGAGGGTATCCCTGTTTTCTCCCTCCCTGTCCTGGATTGCATTTAGGGGTGGGCACTCTGTGCTCAGTGGACCTGACCCTCAGGAGTGGGTCTGACCCTCAGGAGTGAGTTCGTGACAGATCTGATATGCAGTGGTGGGATCCAAGGGATCTGGTGGCATAATGTTGAGAAAATTGAGAGATATTGGTGGCACAGGCATAACAGTTGGATTCAAGGCCAATGCACCAGATTGATAAACTGAAAACAATCCACACACACACACACACCCACACAGCAGAGATTTGGAAATAGTCAAATTTGGTTACAGTATAAAGTTTCCTAGCCTGGTTTTTATTTTTTTTGCGGTGTAAGTGTAGCAGTAGTTAGGGAAGAAGTGGCCTCCAACTACAGTGAGTACACTGCAGACTATCTAATGCAGTTGTGTTAAGAAAGATGGGTCCAATATGAGGGGCAAACCAAAAAGAACCTCATGGAGGCTGTCATGGCAGCTGATTAGCAAGCAGTTGCCCTGAACCTCAAGTCACAGCAAGTGACTGAAAGGGACCAGACCTTGGGTGTGGGGGTGCCAAGGGACATCACAGTGTCCAGTCCCAGTGAGGTGGACAGCAAGACCAGAAGTAACCCAGAGCCACAGTGCCAGGAGAAGGCCACCACAGAACTGTAGCTGGGAGGGATCAGGCTACAATTTGTGCAGAGGAAACTGGAGCTGGAGAAAAGAGAATTCAAAGCCCAGCAGGAAAGAAAGCAGAAGAGGTTTGAACTGGAGATGCAGGAATGGCAATGCCAGAAAGAGGCCAAGAAAAAAGAAAAACAGCCTCAGAGAGTGGCTGAGGAAAAGAAAATCAGGTTCAGAGAGAGATCAAAGAAAAACAGTGCTGGAGGGAATTCGAACTGGAGAGGCTAAGACTCCAATGACCAATGCCAGAGGAGGTAAATAGCAGAGGTGAACCTGACTCTCCAGGGCTGGGGTATAAGTTAACTTCAAAATTAATTGCTGAATTTAAAGAGGGGAGGATATGGATGCATTTTTTAATTCATTTGAAAGGGTCTGCATCCAGGCCAAGGTACCCAGGGAGTCCTGGAGCTTCCAGCTATCTCTGTTACTTACTGGTAAAGTGTGTGAGGTGCTAGGCCAAATGGACAATCAGGACAGCAGCAATTATGAGAAACTTAAAGCTGCTTTTCTTAAAAAATATGAATTGACTCCTGGGGCCTGCAGGGTTAAATTCCATAAACTCTGAAAAGACCCTGACATGAGCATTGAGGAACATTGAGGAAATATCAGTTTTTAAAATGTTGGTGGGAGTGGGTGGAAGTGAACTCTGTGAGGAAAACTGTGGAGACTACTTTTAGAGCAATTCTTTTGGGCTTGCTCAGCAGAGTTGAAATATTAGCTAAAGGACTGAGATCCAAAAACAGCATAGCAAGCTGCTGAGCTCTCTGACCACTATGCCACATGCAGACCTGCTCTAAAAGAAAGTGGGGCAGGTGCGGCAGGGCGGAATGGGAAAAACACACCTTCAGGGCAGCTAAAACCCATAACGCCTCCACAGAAAGGAGGAAGCCCCATGTTACCGAAAAGGGATTTCTTGGATAAAAGAAATGATGCCTGTTGGTTTTGTAAACAGCCATAGCATTTTGCTAGACTGCCATAAAAATATACAGAGTGGGCAAAGTGGCCCTCAAAAAGAGTTGGGTAATTTGTGTATCCCTGAAAGCATGCTTGTAAACATGAGAGAGCACATGCAACCAGTTACTGTAAATGGGGTGCAGACCCATGAGTTAAGGGACACAGGGTGTATCCTACCTTAGTAAAAGGGGAAATGATTGGGACAGAACAGCCTATACCCAATCAGTTTGTCACTGTGAAGGGATTCACTGGGGAGGAGAAGACTGCCACTTGCTAGTGTTCTCTTGGACTTGGGTGAAACATGTGAGATGGTGCAAGAAGTGTCAGTGGCAGTCAACCTCACCCTGGATGTGATTGTAGGGAACAATCTCCAGAAGGCAGTAATCTGTGAGGTTAGCTGCAGTCAGACTGCAAAGGCTGATTGTAGTTCCCTGAACCCCATAAAAGCCCATGTGGAAAAGGATAGGAGGCTGGTTCCCCAGCCTATGTCTCCTGACATGGAGAGCAATGAAAGGGAGGTAGGACTTTCCCAAGTAGCAGTTCACAAAACAGCTACAGAAGGTTACTGTGAGGAAGGAGGGGTAACAATTGATCAGAAGGTTAGGGATGGCAGTGACCCTGAATATCCTAATGCTAGAGCTATGGACCCCAGTTTAGAAAATGTGAAGATTTTGTAGCTGCTCAGAGGACTGATCCTAGTTTGGAAAGGCTGAGGGCTTGTGCAGAATCTGATGGAACACAGGTTGGTGATGTAAGACATAGGGTATTTTGGGACAATGGACTGTTGTATACACAGGACTTGAGAACAGAGGGGGGTGATGGGCTGGCAGCTTGTTGTTCCCCAGGGGTATTGGGAGCAGTTGCTCAAGGTTTCTCATGATATTCCCTTGTCCAGACATATTGGCATCAAACGCACCATGCAGCAAATGGCCCAGAATTTCTATTATCCCAATTTCACCCAGCAGGTGAAGGGATATTGCAGGTCTTGTCACCGGTGCCAACAAATAGGGAAGGCAGGCACTAAAACTAAACCAAAGCTTCCCTAATTCTCTTACCTATTGTGGAGAAGCCATTCCAGAGGGTAGGAATGGATATTGTGAGACATTTAAGTACCCCAAGCTTCTCCTGGAGGATGTTTATCCTGACAGTTGTCGATTATACCACCTGATACCCAGAGGTGGTTGCCATCTGCTAACTCGCAGTAGCCAAAGTGGCAAATGCCTTGCTAGGGATTTTCTCCCATGTCAGGTTTCCACAGGATGCTATCTCTGATCAAAGGTGTAGCTTCATGTTGGACCTGATGAAGTGTTTGTGGGAAAAGTGTGGGGTGGTGCAGAGATGCATGACACCTTATCACCCACAAGCCAATGGGCTTGTGGAAAGGTTTAATGGTACTCTAAAATCGATGCTTCAAGCGTTTGCTGAACAGCATGTCAGAGACTGGGAGAAATACCTTCCCCACTTGTTCACAGAGAGGAAGGTGCCCCAAGAGTCAACAGAGTTCTCCATTTGAACTCTTGTATGGACGTAGGGTGTGTGAACCCCTAGACTTGATCTGGAAAGACTGGGAAGGCAAACAAACCACCCAGGGGACTCCCATGGTGGAGTAACTCCAACTAATCCCCACCTGCCCACCCCTTGGTCCCCATTTGACCCATTTCCTCACCCACTCATCCCTTCTGATCTTCCATACCCCCCACCTCCACATCCACTTAGCCCCCAGACCATTAAGTTATCACCCACCATTGTGCTGTCCCCCTCACCCATTTAGCCTGTTGCCTACTCCCCCTTAATGGCTATACTTGTTGGTGATCACATTAATTGTTCCCTTCATGAACCTATCTAAGCTCCATAGCTGCATTCTGAGAAGTATCATACTTCCTACATAGTTGGAATCTGCACTTTATTTACCTAATCTGTTATCAGAGTATTTTCCTCTGTATTATGTAATTAAGTGATGGCTTTTGCAATGCATTCTGTCTCTCCCCATCCTTCTATTTGTAATGATGTATAGCCTTTTTAATGATGTGTTACTGACAATGCCTACTAGCTGCTTCTGTTTTTCTCCACTGTCCATGTATTATATGTTTCTCTACCCTCTGTTCAATGAGGATCCTTTGTAAATGAGCTTTTAGCTCAAAGGTTGTAATTCCAATTTTACAATAAATAAAAAAATAAATAAATAAATATGTCTATATGTTTAGGGAGAAGCTGAAGGAGCTAATGGGGCTGGCCCAAAGCAATCTGTCAGCTGCTCACCAGAAATAAAAAGTCTGGTACAATTGTGGAGTCAGAGCTTGTAAATGCAGTGCAGGTCAGAAAGTAATGGTCCCATTCCCAGTCCGTGAGGACAAGCTGAAGGCCGACTGGAAGGGACCATATAAGGTAGTCTGACATAAATTATATTGTGAAATTGCCTGACAGGAGACATACCCATAGGATGTACCATGTCAACATGATAAAACAATATGCAAATAGGGCTGACATGGTATTTGCAGTGTGTAGTCCTGGGAAGGGGACAGATGAGGAAGACCCACTCTTGGACTTGCTGGATGAAAGAAAGCAGGAGTCATCTGTGGAGGCAATCAGTCACTTCAGTTGACCCCAGAACAGTCCCAGGAAGTGAGGGAGGTTTTAGAGGATTTTGCCCTTCTGTTTATGGTCAAGCCTGGATGAACCCCCTTAACAATCCGTAACATAGATATAGGGACACAAGCAGCCATCTGATGGACAGCCTACTGTGTGTCTGAGGCCATCCTAAAGGAGATTAGGATGGAGCTGGAGGAAATGCTGGATTTAGGGGTAATCCAGAAATCCCACAGCCCCTGGGCATCACCCATAGTCCTGGTTCCCAAGCCTGATGGCTCTACTCACTTTTGTGTGGACTATCATGGACTCAGTGCTGTTACAAAGTCTGTCACCCACCAAATGCCATGGACAAATGATGGACTACTGGACAAGCTGGGAGAGGTGACATACCTTACCACCACTGACTTGATGAAAGGGTACTGACAGGTGGAGCTTACTGCCAGAGCTAGACAGTGGTTGACCATCATCACTCCAATAGGATGTTTCAAGTTCTGGGTAATGCCTTTTGGAATGAGAAACACCCCTGCCACCTTCCAAAGGTTGGTCAACCAGATGTTAGATGGTACTAAAGAGTATGCAGTGGTTTATCTGGATGATATTGCCATCTTCAGTGCCATCTGGAAGAAACCTGTCCCACCTGAAGGAGGTGTTGGGCAGGATACTGAGGGTAGGGCTCACTGTAAAGTTTGAAAAGTACCAGGTGGCTATGGCAGAGGTGGCATACCTAGGCCATGTAGTGGGACGGGGCAGCTTAGCCCTAATAAAGCAAAGATTGAGGCAATAGAGGCATGGTCTATGCCTGAAACCCAGAAGCAGGTTAGGTGCATCCTAGGGACTGCAAGGTACTATCGAAAGTTTGTACTAAATAATAGTACCCTGGCAGCTCATCTATCTGACCTGCTAAAGAAAAGAAAGCTCAAAAAGGTAGACTGGGAGCCAGACTATGAATGAGCCTTTGCACGGCTAAAGGAGGCACTGTGCAGTGCCCCTGTGTTTTCACCAGTCCAGATTACTGTAAGCAATTTGGAGTACAAACAGATGCCTCAGATATGGGGATTGGAAAAGTCTTCAGTCAGACATCTAATCAGAGAAAAGACCACCCAGTCTTATACCAGAAGAAAAAGTTACTTCCCTGGGAGCAGGCAAAGTCCACGGTAGAAAAGGGATGCCTGGCACTGGTATGAGCCCTGTAGAAATAAGGGCCATATCTATATGGAGCCTCTTCAAGGTACAGACCAATAACAACCCCCTGGTGTGGCTAAATTGGATAGGTAAAACAAATGGCCATCTCATAAGGTGAAGTATAGTCCTACAGACCTATGACATGACCATTATGCACAGGAGAGGGTCAGCCAATGCAAACACAGATGGCCTATCTCACCAGTTAGAACAGTAACAGAATTTGTGAAAACCTTACCATGCAGTAGGGGGTGTGTTACTACAACTTCAGTCTAAGAGGGATGGATGTGATGAGCTAGCCAACTGCTAGTCATTATTTGCAAATGTATTTCTGTCATATTTTTGTTAATCTAATTGTGTGTATGTTAAGTACCACAAGAAAACGTGCAGTGTTACTGAAAGGTCACATGAAGAGTGAAAAGATCTTGCAAAATATGTGACATTTCTATGTGACCCAGGAAAATGGCTACTAGCCAGGAAGCTGAAAATTACATTTTCAAAGGGGATGGAAATCCCTGGTTGACTAATTGGTGTAATAAAATCTCAGAATGAGAAAAGCTATCTCCCCTGTCGTAAACCTTTAAGATCAAAAGGAGAAATGATTTTAGACAAGAGGTGTCAGCAAGGTTACCATAGTCTGATTACATTTGTTTTAGTAGTGCTAGGAAGTGGTGATATGAGAACCAAAATAAGGAAATAAATAATAATCCTTAAAATCTGAAAAAAGCAAGAGTGACATCTACTGGTCTAACAAAAATAAGGCCACTAGCTATCCACAGATTAGGATGGCTATTCCTATTTAAGACCCTCCGTAGAGCATTGGTTTGCTCACTTTTCCAAGGACACTTTTCTGACATACAAAAAGCAAGACTGCCACAACACAGAGACAGACTACGAACCAGAGACTGCACTTATTCTTCTGGATTTCAATTCACTTATTTTATTTATTTGATATATCGGTTTACAACCTTTGAGCCAGAGGCTCATTTCCAAAGGTACCTCATCACATGTAAGACAGAAGCTAATACAGACAGTGTATAACAACAGTTACATAGAGCATGTGCTACAGACATTTGTCACAGACATTATTTACAGTATTTACAGTAAGTACAGACTTTATTTACAATATTTGGATGATGATATTTACATCATCACAGCAGAGAGACATTATTAGCTTGAGAAAGCATCTAAACTGAGTAGTCAGTCCTATTCATGGGTTTGGTAATTCTTGATGTAGGTTGCAATCCATAATGGACTTTGTCATAGAATTAGAATCAGAGAGGGTTAGAGAGTGAAATGTTAGTTGCAGTTACAGGAGCAGATATTGAAGAGGTGGTTGCGAAGAGTGGTTTCAAAGTGGGCGATTTTGGGTGCACTAGTGATGGTGTTTGGGAGTGCATTAAACCATGTGGGGGCCCTGGAGTGGAAAGACCTCTGGGCAAGGGAGGTTTTAACCCTGGGCACAACCAGAGGTGCTTTCTCTGAGTTGTGGGTGGAGATAATGGGGGTGGCCAGATGAAGAGAGTCAGAGACTCCAGGGGGAGAGAGTCCAAGTAGTATTTTCTTGGACAGTATGCAGGTCTGGTAGTGGAGCCTTTCATCAAGGTTGAGAAGATTGGCAGAGGTATAGAGGGAGCAGGTGTGAGTGAGCCTCAGTGCACTAGTTAGGAGCCTGCAGGCCTTGTTTAGGGAGACCTGGATTTTCTGGAGTGTGGAGTTATCTGCTGCCCCGTATACAGGGAGCCCATAGTCCACTAGGGACAGTACTGATGAGGTGATGGCCAGCCTAAGGGCTTGGGGGGGAAGGCAGTCCCTGTATTGGTAAAGGAGTCCAATCCTACAAACTTAATGTCGAAATTAGACAAAAGTTTATAGCTTGTTTGTTTTATACATATGTTTTACTTTTATTTGTGTTATTCTGTGACAAAATATTCTAAAACTTTTGCTTATAACTGTATGATTATTAATTATTTAGTAAAAACATTAATTTTTAAGAAACCTGCCTGAGCAAGGTTTTTCATATTGCGTGTGGTTGTGGGATGTCTAATAATAATAATCTGTGACTAAACTGTTATTGCTATGGGGTGTCACCATAAACTACCAATCAAACCAGGATCTGTACAGGGAAATCTGGATAAAGACAGGGGAAGTATGAAAGTCTCCAGGAAAAGTCTGTGGGGATTTGAACAAGGTTATTGCATGCCTATGGGAGAAGACAAAATCAGAGTTACAAGGCTACCCAGAAGAGATTGTAATACCTGGATCTTCCCCCTTTGTCTAACAACCAAGAAAGGAATCTCATTTGGCTGCAAGTCTTGAGACTGGTATTGTACCCTTATCCAGAGTAAAGAGGGAACCCTGGGGCCTTGTGGCAGGTGTTCAGTCATGACCTTGGTGAGCATTCTAGAAGGACATGGAGAGGTTATCCCTGTTTTCCCCCTCCCTGTCATGGATTGTACTTAGAGGTGGGCACTGTAAGCTCAATGGACCTGACCTTCAGGAGTGGGTCTGATCCTCAGGAGTGGGTTTGTGACAGAGGCAACTGACATTTACTAGAGAAAGGTTCCTGAAATGGTTGGCAGCCCTAAAGATTGATAAGGCTCCTCGTCCAGATGGGTTACATCCAAGGATACTCAGAGAATTGGAAACAACTGGTTGATCTTCTGATAAGTCTATGCAACAGCACTGCAAGAACAGGAGAAGTTCCATGGGATTAGGGGGAAGCAGATGTGGTTCTGCTTTATAAGGGAGGAGACAATAAACAAGCGGGGAATTACAGGCTGCCAATCTCACCTCTATCATAGGTAAACTGTTGGTGTCACTGCTCAAAGAGGACTTAGTGAACTACTAAGAGAGCAGTGGGCTCCAGGATAACAAACAGCACAGATTTGTGGCAGAGAGGTCTTGGCAGACTAACCTGATAGAATTAATTGACTGGGTGATGAGGGTATTTGATAGGCGGTACACTGAGGATCTGTTCTACTTTGACTTCAGCAAGGCTTTTGACTCAGTGCCACACAAAAGCTTGCTGAAGAAGATGGAGGATTGAGGTGTAGCTAAAGCCATATTAATCAGGGTTGGTAACTAGCTTAAGGGTAGGCAATAGAGGGTGGTGGTCAAGAGGGCTAAATCAGAAGGGAGGAGGTCACAAGTGTGGTACAACAGGGATCTGTCCTGGATCCAGTGCTCTTCAACATGTTCATTAGTGACATTGGTGAGCACATCAAATGCAGGATGTGTCTGTTTATAGTGACGCCAAGCTCTGTGGGGGGGTGGATAGTAACAAGGGACTCATAGAAATGCAGAGAGACTTGCAAAAACTAGAGTGATTCTCAAGGGTTTGACATTCAAAATTCAATGACAAAAGGTGTAAGGATATTCACAAGGGGAACAAAATCACCAAGACAGAGTACTGGATGGGAGGCGTGAGTCTCAGTACCACAGATAAGAAACAAGACCTCAGGGTTGTCATCAGTGACTTTGTAAAGCAATCGCATTAGTGTGGTAAAGCTTACAGCAAAGCAAATAGGATGCTTAGAGGTATTGAGAGGGATAATGATAGTAGGAAAAGGGAGGTAATACTTACTCTGCATAGATCCTTGGTGAGGCCTCACTTGGAGTGCTGTGCCCAGTTCTGGAGTCCTCTCTTCAGTAAGGAAAGGGACAGGCTGGAGATGGTACAGTGCAGGGTAACAAAAATGATTCAGGGCCAGCAGGGCAAATCCTATGAGGACTTCAAGGCAATGAACATGTACTTGCTAAACAGCAGAAGGATGAGGGGAAATATGATACAGACCTTCAAATTCTTAAAAGGAATTAAAAGGGTGAACTGCAAGGAGCTATTTAACTTGAATACTAGCTTGTGGTCACATGGTCATGACAGCAACCTAACAGGAGGGTGGTTCAGGAAGGACGTGAGGAAATACTATTTTACAGAAAGGGTGGTGGAACCATAGAGCAGGCTGCTGGTTGAGGTAGTGGGTGCAATACCATTAACTTTTATAAGCATGGCTGGGATAGAATTAAGGTTACTCCAGTTGGTTGGGGTGTCAGTATTGGGGGATTGAACAGGGGAGTGGAAGACCAAAATCTTGGGGAACATTATGTTCTAGGGCTATTTAGAGAACTTGGGCAGACTTGATGGACATTGGTCTTTTTTTTGCTGCCATTTTTCTATGTTTCTATGTTTTCCAGAGATGAAGATAGAATATGGCTGCAGCAGAAGCAAAAGTAGTGCTGTCATGTATATATTTTACCTTGCTTAAGATACAAACATTTGTCAATGCCAAATGTTTATTTGCTTGTATTTGCTATGGAAGTGTTTGGCACTGGTAGTACAGAGGCAATAATTAACAAATTAGTAACACAAACTATAATAGTGAAATTATCATGAGTTGAAAATTAAGAGGTTCACATTCAACAATGTTGTTTTCTTAGACTGTGACCTTGAAATTTCAAAACACTATTTTTTTCCCCAGCATAGGAACATGACAGGTATCATTTAAGAAAGATGACCCAAAACATTGCATTATGGAATGACTAAGAATACAGGTTGTGGAGGGGGATTGTATTACACCTGCCATGTTCTTTCCATGGGGGTAAAACATATGCATATATTGAAAATATGGGTTAAAAAGTAAAAATATCACAATATGATGAGTAAACATGAAAAAATGCCAATAACTGTTCATAATTTTGTTTTCTTTTTTCAATTTTGACCTCAAATGTTCAACATAGTCTTTCAATATACTACCTTATTTATGAGCATGACGGGTCTGATTTATGAAATCCTGTCCAAAAAGTCATTTTGCGACACTAGCATGAAAAGACATTTTGGGCAGGATTTGAAATAGGACACATCACACATCACATGTTCATGATGAGAGGTACAAAAATGGCTATGCTGAAAATGGAAACTCACAGTCTGGAAAAGTTGCAAATCTAGGAGTAAATATTGAAATATTTCAACATTTCTTAATAACTGTCCATTTTTGAGATTTTGACCCTAAATTGCCAACATAGTTTTATCAGAACTGCACCTTATGATCTAGGCAGGTGGATTTTTTTAAATCCCATTGGAAAAGTGATTTCACAGAGTGACTGTGAAAATATGTTTCAGAGGGGATTTGAAAAATTACACCTGCTTTGTTCATGAGGTGGGATAAAAAGACTATAATTAAAATGTTGTGACAAAATATAGAAAAAATTGCAAAGCTATAGAAAAGATTAAACAATTTCAATGTTGTTTCATAACTTTGTTGTTTTTAAGATTTTGACCCCAGATTTTCAGCACAGTATTTTTATTACCCCACCTGATGATCAAGACACATGATTTTTTTAAGTCATGGAGTGACTGCAAAAATATGTCTCAGAGTGGATTTGAAAAATTATACATGCCTTGTTCATGAGGTGGGTAAAAAAGGCTGTGTTGAAAATTTGGGGTCAAAATCTGGAAAAGTAATAAACATTATGAGTAAACATAAAATAATTTCAATGTTGCTTTGTAACTTTGCTGTTTTTTGAGTTTTTGATCCTGAATTTTCAACATAGTCTTTTTATCAACTCACCCTATGATTAAGACAGATGAAATGTAAATTCCAGTTTAAATCTGATTTTGCAAGGCAACTGTGAAAACTTATTTCAGGGGGAATTTTAAAACATTTTACTTACCTGGTACATGACATGGGGTTAAAAAATCAATGTTGAAAATTTGGGAAAAATAGTAAGAAATTGCAAAGTTATCCAAACTTGCTCTGTTTTTAGTCACTTCCCAGTGGAGCTTAAAAGGAGCAGGACATTCAAGAAAGAGCAGCGTTGAACCAGACAGGTATGTATGAGGAGGGGTGTGTGGGATGGGGGGTGCAAAGAGGAGAGTTGGGGTGGAAGTGTGGGTCATGGGGGCAGAAGTCATCACTGGACCATTTTCTTCTTTTACAGGTTTACAGAGGAGGCATGGAGGAAGGATCAGGAGGTGGGGGATACTTGGTAGTGGGAGGGTACTATACCACTGCCAAGTATCCCACCAACATCCCAATCCTTCCCTATGCAACTCTCATGAAAATAAAATACCCTCCCACTATAAAGTGTCCTGCCCATGACTGCATGCATGTGGTGGATACATAAGTAATAAGGCACGACGGGGAGGGGGGTGTTTTAGTGGGATTACAGCACACCTCAGGTGGGTGGAAACATGAGGTGAAGTTAAGTGCTCCCACCACCAGAAAAGGGCTGTTTATTTTTGTTTTATTTTATTATTTTAGTTTTTGGTAACTGGGTAAGGCCCACTAGGCACAAGTGCTTGTTTTTAGAGGCAACCTGGGAGCACTGGGCAGTTAAGTGACTTGCTCAGAGTCACACAGTATGCAAGTGGAGTTTGTGAGAATCAAACTCAGGTCTGGTCTGTTGGATGTATCAAGCTCATTCACACATCGTTCCTCTAACCTCTAGGCTATACTGCCAGCCCAACTGCCAACTAGGCTATACTGCCAGCCGGCCCAGCCGTTAGCTCACC
This sequence comes from Neoceratodus forsteri, assembly GCA_016271365.2. Taxonomy (NCBI): domain Eukaryota; kingdom Metazoa; phylum Chordata; order Ceratodontiformes; family Ceratodontidae; genus Neoceratodus; species Neoceratodus forsteri. The sequence continues at coordinate 1,324,786,835 of CM028132.1, forward strand.
ATAAGACACCCCCTGGAGTGCTTTATTGCAATTATATAATGGGTCCTTTTTAGTAAATTTGATGTCTTTTTTAAATATATTTTTATTAATCTACTTTCAGCCAGGCTGTTACAGTATGTTAGGAAAATGGCCCAGCTGAAAGTATCTCTTAGAAAGCAGGAGGCAGCATTCTTTCTACTAATTATATAATTTTATTTATGTTATTACAAGGTTAAAGAAGTATCTTTTTATTTTATGTACTGGGAAGCTGACATACAAGTGTTCTTTGGAACCTCTAGCCTCTTGTGTTGTGTGGAGAAAACCAGGAGAAAAACATCATCATCATCATCCTCTGTATGCTCAGATTCTGCATAGCTTCCTGCATAGCTTCCTGCATTCTTCTTTAACACCATATGTGCTCTGTTGGGGGCTCTTGCCTCCCACTCCCCAACTGGCCGTGCCTAAAGGGAAAGAAGAGAGGTGAGATCAGAGGACTACACGTAGGAGTAATAAGACTGGATTGTTGCCTGAGGTGCAAGGAGACAGTGGAAGGAGGCATTTTTGCAATTGCTGGTGGAGGCTGTAATGAAAAACTTTTAGCACTTTCCTTCCCATCTTTAAAATAAAATGCCTGTGTGCTGGTCCACCAGTGCAGTGGTAGCACTACCACCTCCAAATACTGGCAACTTGGGTTCAGAAATGAGCCTGAGTCATTGGGGGACAGCCAGGGGGAGGAGGTTTGAGCATTCCCTCAAATGTTCTCCTCCTCCGTGGGGGAGTGGGGTGGACTGTTGCACCAGGAGGCATCGGACCCCCTGGTGTGGGTGGGGGGGCACTGTTAGGCACTTGGCTGGTACGTGCAATCACACATCTATGGTCTGGACCTTGGTCCTTCCATTGGTGTCCTCAGGGGAGGGACCAAAGGAATGAGCCAGCAATGAAAAAGTTACAGCCCCTGCTACCATGCAGCATGACCCTCCCCACAAGTGAGGGGGGGGGAATGGAGCCACCACTAATGCCCCAGCTGGGAGTGGGTGAAAGAATGTGATATTAAAAAAATAATACTAAAATAAAATGCCTGTTTTTGCTTCCTGTATCCACATCAACAATCTTCCTCTTACCCAAAATCCCAAACAGCTTTTTGTTTTATTCAATATCTTAACTGGATGATCCTGCTAAGTTTTGTTCTTTTACTAACTTAAACTACAAAGCAGAGCAGCAGCATTCTGGTTTCTAGCCAGAAAGTAAAAACCAGTTTCACTTTTTTTATTTTGAATTTACAAAGAAAGAAAACTTGCCAGGATAAACCTGATAAGTTTTAATGAAACATAAGTGGTTTGGGTGCTTTAGATAACCAAAAGGATGTTCTTTGGAGGTGAAGGGAAATAGGCATTTTAGAGGTGTCTGAGTCTGATTGACAGTTCACATGACCAAGTGTTATCAAAGCTTTATCCATCTGTAAAACATGTCACCAGTATTTACAATATGTACTAGTTATGACTTTACAACAAAGGCATATAAGCAAGCATGCATCTGGTTTCTCTTCTGAATGGTATATCTATTTCTTTATTTATTTAAATGTTGGTAACCAGGAAAGGCACACTGAGCCAAGGCTCATTTCCAGGTGTGACCTGGGGACATGGAAATGAAATTACAATAAAAGCAAAACAAGGAGACAAATATAACAGACATTTGGTAGCATGACACGTAGGCTGGTACATGACATGTTATTGCATTGGATAATTCAGTGCAACATATGTACAAAGTAATTATATGTATTTACAGTTTACATAATAAAATAATACTCAGGAGGGAGGGTGGAGACTCATCTCACTGGTTGAGGTGGAGCAAGGAGAAAGGGAGAAGACTTTGGGAAACAGGAGCATGATGGGGAGGAAAGAGACATCATTGTTTTTTGATAGAAGAGAGAGAAGGAGAATTATGAAGGAGGGGAGGGAGGCAATTCCAAAGGGATGGAAGTCTGCAACAGAAAGCAGACTGTCCAGCTGACATGTGGGGATGAGGGAGGGAGAAAGAGTGGTAGTCCCTGGAGTGTAGGCTATAGGAGGAAGGGGCAGTGGGGGACAGTATAGAGGTGAGATGGGGGAAGGTGACTAAACCAGAAATTGGTGATGAGAGTTAGTGTGTGAACATGGCATAGTCAAAAATGTGAATTATCATCTTTGTCACTCTTGGCTCTCAATGGGTTGGGAGGGTGAGGCCGTCTTTGTTTCGGTAGAGTGCTTCAAGTTTGGAACAGAACTTGGCTGAGACTGCATCAATGTGGGCTGAGAAATCTAGGTTTGAGTCAAGCCAGACCCCTAGGTATTTGTACGCGTGAACCTGGCTGAGGGAAGTTCCATTCAGGGTGGTGAAAGTATATGATAGGAGAAAATTTGTTTTACTATTTAGTTAAAAATTATTTAAACAGGAGTTGTAACATGCATATCTCAGTTCCCCCCCATTAGGGTTCCATGTCATAACAGCGGTCGTCAAACCGCTATCGCCGTTACAGCGAGCGTACATCACCGGAACGAAAAAAGCAGATGTACACTCCCAGCAACCACATGACTGCCGAACACAAACTAATATATCTATGTGGGGGGGCTGTGCCCTCCCCACACCCCTTTAATTTTTATTCTCAACTCCAGGAGGGTGCATTTTGGGGAGGGGGGAGAGACCAGAAAAAAAAAGTTAAACTCCTGCAGACACTTGGGACAAAAAAATTACACTCCTACCCAGCCCTGAACCCTAGACCTTTCCCACTGTAGCCAGATACCCGCACCACCACACCACACAGCCAGCTCAGTGACACCATGCCACACAACCTTCCACATACCTTCATCTCTCCTCTTCTGTTCACCCTCCTCTATATTCGAGTCTTACATTCACCCTCTTCTATATTCAACAGTCTTGCTTCACCACCCTTTCAGGGTAGCTCACATTACAGGTGCTGAGACTGAGCTGCTCATATGTGAGCCATTCAATCTCAGTTGCCCATATCGTGGTATACATACTAAGATGCCAGCAGAGTAGGCCTAATGGTCTATCTAGTCTGCTCGAAAACCAGCACCTGGTTAGGACACCATTGCTGCCCTCCCCGTCTCCCCCATAAATCCCCCCAACCCCATCCCCCGTCAGAGTTACATCTCCAGATCTGGCATTACTCAGTTTTACCTTCCCCTTCTACTTGTACCAGTCTATCTTGAATCCCTCCACTGTACCAGCAGCCACCAGTTCCAGAGGCAGTGCATTCCAAGGGTCCACCATCCTCTCGGTAAAGTAACATCTCCTAGTCTCCCCCGAGTATCCTGCCAACCAGCCTCTTGGAATGCCCCCTGGTGGCCCCCTCCACCCTAAGCTGGAACACCCTATTTAGGCTGACCCTATTTACTGCTTTAGATATTTAAAGACCTCGATCCAACCCCCCCATTAGTATTGATACCAAACTAATGTTAGAGTTTAAAAAAAATAATAAAAACAAAAATATTTTCAAACTCACTTAAGCACTTTAGAGTACCTTACAGGAAACGGAAAGAATCTTGCAAACATTTTTTAATATATTTGTAAATTTGGATATGTGTAGAGTCTGTTTCATCAGTTCAGTGTATTGTTTTCTGCATTTGTTTTGAAATAGTCCTTTTTTACTTAGTGCCCATATTAATGCAGTAATTTTCCCATCCAATATTCATTTTTTAGTTACGTATGAGTTCCAGAACCCAGTGATATCAGTTGTGTTGAAGGCTTACAATGAGCAGAGTACAGTGACATTGCCACAGTTCCACCTCTTGCTAGTCTCCACCTCAATGGATGTCATTGGCTTCCAGAACACCAAAGTAATTAAAACAAATGAATACTGGGTTTGAAAAGGCAACATAAATATTGGGTTCTAAACAAGTAAAAATAGGACTACTGTTTTTTTTAAGGTAACACACAAAACAATACACTGGGGTCATGAAACAGAGTAACACATGCCAAATTTAAAAGTACTATATATAAAAATATAAGCATCAGTGCTTATGTTCTTTTTAAAAGAATAATTTCAGTTTTGTTTAAATACAATAAGGAATTGATGTTTTCCAGAGTTAAAGATAAAATATAGCTGCAGCAGAGATAAATGCAATATTGTCATGTATAGATTTCACCTTAAGTAACAAAAACGGCCTGTGATAAACATAGGAAAATGGATATATGTTGATGGATAGTACATTTTGTTCAATTGATCACTAATAGAGTTAGAAATCATCTTCAGCCAGTTTTATTCTTGTTGCTTCTGCAGGCAGTTCAAGGCATTATTTGCACAGTGCCTGATGGTATTGGATTGCAAGGGCTGTTCAACATGGAGCTTACTGCAAGTAGAAATAATAAGTGATTATGAGCTATGTTGCCATATTTGGTATGACTGCATGAATGTATTAGATGATTCAATTCATATTATTTCCAAAGCTTTAAGAAGTTGTATGTTTTCATTTTATGAACAATGTAGCTCAGAGGCCTACAGCTCCTTCCTCTTTTTCACAATAGGAAAAAATGATGTACAATGTAACACTTGCAGTACAGCAGCTGCCTACTAAAGACATTGTGAAGGTCCCTGCTATATCTTATAACTCAGCAGTAAACAGGAGAAGGCTATTGTTTCTCTGTTAAAAACAGAAGTAAAATCATTGAAACATAACCACAAGAAAATGTACACTATCAATCAATGTCTGAGGTACTATTTAGAAGTGGTCAAAGTGAAAACATTTGGAGGAGAACTTATAAAGCATTCCTCTCCATGACCACACAAAATCTTTCTCCCTTCGGTCTTGAGGGTCTGCTACATCAGCAAAATTCCTCTGAACCAGACAGTGACTGAGCATTTGTCTCAGCTGACAACACTGCTACTTTATGAATCACCAGCAGGGAATGTCTATGTGCTGAGTGGCCGATTCCCTAACCATCATGACAGAGTTTGTTCCCTCAATAATTGGCTTAGCATCTGTAATCCTACAGCCTGCGAACTCACCTACTCTCTAAGCCTTTACCCCCGCTGGCAAAAGAAAGTGAGTCACTTCATTGCACTGGCATCTTTTAAGTATACTAGGCATAGTGTTTTGTGTGACTTCAGAATGAAGACTTGCATGTGTACTGCCACACATAAGTGTGCTAAAAAACACATTTTAGCATTAATAATGGTCACTAAATGACCTATTCTTCAACAATGAACTGACAAGGGCCTACTTGTCTACAGAATGGATATACAACACTAAGGATATCCTAATCTGGATCAAAGTATTGTATTGCCATTCTTGGAAGAGCATTTGGATAAGGGAAATGGTAAAGAGCTTTTACAATTCTGATAATTGAAATAATAATGCTGATACAAAATAATCAGTACTTAAGTTTGCCTTATTTCAGGTCCTCTAATAGTTTCCCCTTAGACTGCATGTGGGTCCATTTGATTGCTATGTTTGTTTATCTACAGTATGTGGCCATGTGTGGCATCAGTAAGGATGAAGTATTCAAACTTCACATTTTTCAGGTATGTTTAGCTAGGCTTCTATTGGTAGATAGATAGATAGACAGACAGACACACACACACACAGATAGATAGACAGCTAGATACACACTGTATGTTATATATATATAAATGTGTTGTGTGTGTGTGTATATATATATATATATATATATATATATATATATATATATATATATATATATCATCAATGTAATGTTTCATTCCAGTAAATAACTGTTTATCCTACTATAATTACGTGGATCTGTGAAGTATTAACTTTCTATTAAATTAGTTGTAATGTATTACTGAAGGAATGTGCGTCTACTGTTACTGTTGCTTTACGTTTTTATAGATAAAAATAAAATCTGAATACTAACAAAATCATTGCCTGCATGTTTTAGCAATTTCATAAGATCACAAAATATGGACTGGTGCAGAGATGTATTCAGCTATAATAAGGAAAATGCAGCAGTAGCCCTTTAAATTTCTAAAACTTGTAGCCCTGCACTTGTGAACTAGATTTGTTTACACAGTACTTTTACATTTGAAAATTAGGCTATAAAGTCAATAGGTTATTTGAGGGGGATGACATATGCTATAACAGCTGATGCAGTGCCGCCATTCCCCCTCCTATAAGTACTGTAGTTCATGAAGAGTTTGTTTTGAACAGGGAAAGTTCATAGTGCTCCTCTGCTATCATCTTTGGCTTTACGGCATTATCTCTGTCTCTGGCAGCAGACATTCTATTAAGCAAATACTAGTGCAAAGTGGAAAAAGGTCAACAGCTGTACCATTTGCAATTTCAGAGCCATTTCCTTAATCTAAACCAGATGTTGTTTTGACCACATTTGTTTTTGGTTTTTTTTCAGCAGAGGTGTAAAATGGGCCAGCTTCATAATATGTTGAAGTCACTGAACAAGGCAAATGCACAGAACAATAGAGTCAGTTAGTGTTTGGAAATATGTGAGGAATACTCTGGCACAGTAAGAGCAAATGAAGTGGAGCAAGTATTTATAGATAATAACTTCCTAGTGGGCTAAGTGAGGGTGACAAAGTCCATGAGTCATAAAAGAGAATTAGCAAACATAATGATGGCCATTCTCTAGAGGAGATTTCAAAGTCACAATGAAGCAAGAAGTAATTTGTTTCAGAGTCGTATCTGCCAGGTTTTGAGTAATGAAATGTTTTATTTTCTTTTTCTATCCTATGTGACGTTTTTATTGGAGAGACTTTTTTTTTTTTTTGAAATTACTATTTATTCCTCCTCCCCAGCCTACCACCTCCAACCCTTCAGGCGGGACAACTGGACATCCCACTGCCCAGAACCCTACCCAAGCAGACTCCCAGGAGCTGTGGATTACCCCCCAGGCAGGGGCCGAGGTGGTGATTCAGACCCCGTAACTTTACCTTTCATCGGTCTGAGGTCTGCTGGGCAGGCACAGGCAAATCACGGGCACGGCCATGGTCCTCCCATCTTCCCGGTTGAGGCAGGCTTGTATTTCTGCGATTTCTCCCTCCCCGAGCAGCAAGTAACTTCCCTCGGACGTCATGACACATGCGCCGATGTCCATGCTGCTCAATGGCCGCCCATCCCCAAATGGAGCTTGCAGTTCTTCGAGCCTCCGCTCAGGGTCATGCAGGTGTCGGGCATCGGCCAAATCCCTCCCCGGAGAAGGCGAGCTGTCATTGGACACTCCAGCCTATCTCCCCCCGGCTGACCCACCGATGACCCGAGTCTGCTCCCGAACCCGGGTCGCCAGCGTGGTGCGAGGTGTGGTGTCCAGCGCCTCAACCCTCAGCACCACTGGGACAGCTTATTGGAGAGACTTTGATATTTTTGTTAATTAATCAAAGGTTTTCTGAGAGGTGAAAGTTATAAAACATTGCCACTGTGTAGATATGCTGTTTTCATTTAGACACACCTACTTTGTATTTTGTGGCAGTTAGTTACTGAAGAACAGCAATGCTAGGGACACAAACAATTATTCTGTTTGAACCATTAAGGAGAGTATAGTAGAGTTGTATTTGTTATACAACATGAAAACCTGAGTTGTCATGCAAGACCACAGTTTTGCAAAAGTTTTATCTTGAATATAACGGGATTGGGAAAAAGTGGGTGTGTGGCTTTCATTTCCTTGGGAGTTTTCAGATAGTCAGTAGAATTTAAAACTTGATGGTGTGCATTTCCCTCAATTGGATTCTGTGTAATTTAACATTTGGTCTCTATGAAAAATATATTGTTTTTGTGCCACTCAAATAAATTAATATAGTGTTCTTTTTAATGTCAGCAACAATGGAACACTCTCAAATTCCACATAGACAATGTAACTCAAGAATGTATCCTACAGAGGAGCAAGTACAGTAGTGGGAGGCATACACCTTTCTGGATGGTAGAGGTGCTCAACATACAATACTGTAATTAGGTAGAAAAAGAAGGCAACTGGCTTTCTCCTTACCTGTCTTGAGAAGTGCTTCAGTAAAGGATTTTCCTTTGGCAATACAGCTTGTCTAATAGTATTTTCATAACAGTGATCCAGAATGCAAGAGTTTGTGTTTTCCATCAATTTGCTAGGGCTGGTTCGCCTTTCCTTGCACCCCCAGTGTAGTCCATGTCACACTGTTATCCATGCCTCCAGAAAAAGAAGGCAATCATGATGACTTCAGTAAACTGCAACACAACAGTGAAAACTAAGAAAGCTATGAGTAAAACTCGAGTAACCACCATTTCAGGAGTGTAACATAAATCAGAGCAGAACAGAAAGCATTTAAATACACATCCAGTGATATAAACATTTTTCAGATATGTGACTGAAAAGAGGAAAACACTGACAACTGATGGATTATTGAAGAGTCAGTGAACTGGTGGCATAAAAAAAATTAAGGAAAAGCAGATGATGAAATGCTTAAATGTTTAACTTTAACATTAACAGAAAAAGTATGACATGCTGGGAGACCTGAGACAGGTCCCTGATCCCAACCCCCCTCATCCCATGCCAAAGGGGCCAGGATAAATATGAAGGTAATGCATATTGGCTGTGAGAGTGAAAGGTGTAGGCAGCCTGCTATACTGGCAGCTCCTAAGGCACAGTTGGACTATAACTAGAATGTCATGTCACTACATGGCATGTCCCTGCTGACTGCTAATAGGGGTTTGCCGTAGCTACCTCTTACATTGTTATAGGGTGGAGGGAGGGTTTAAAGAGGGCTATTATAACACCCTACAGGGTATGACATTGGATTTTCTCCTCCCATCTCAGTGTTGTTGACTGCACCAAAGCTCTTCCATGCCACTCTATACGTTTGCTGTCCTGCTGAGCATGGTGGTTGAACAGGTTGTGTCTTACAGGCTTCTCCAAAGTAGGAGAGTTATATGAGATTGAAGAGTTAGGCTGGTATCAAGCTTGGGGACCATCAGTTTCTAGTAGGCATTTCAGAGGGTCAGGCAGGAGTGCAGCACTGGCTGAAGAAATGTGTACTGAGGAGTGGGAAGAATAGAATGATAAAAAAATAATCATCATAACAGACTGCAAATGGTTGATAACAGAGAGCAGCAGGACAAGTTGTAAGACATAAGTCTGACCTCTGAAGTTGTCTAAAGAATGGTAAATCCTTTCAGTACAATGGATCAATGGAATGTGCCTGAAAATTCTGAGGCAGCTAACCAAGGAACTAACTGTGTCATTGACTATAATAGTCAATTCATCACTTTTAATTATTTGAGTGTGGTGTGGCATTTTGGTATTTGGTCTGCCACTAAGGACCTCTTACATCCTGGTATTCTGCTTCCTCATCTGGTGCTTCTGCTGCAGGAGTCACTAGGTACTGAATGAACTGAGTTGGACACATAAAATAATGAACAAGATAAGGTTTATTTAGGAGCTTAGGAAGGCACATCTCATTAGCACAGGGAACATCCTAGACTGACTAGAGGACCAAGGAATGTGCCCTTCCCTAGCCCCAGCTGGACTAATTAGCATAACATGTGACCATAGCTGGCTGCCCATTACTGTTCCTAGTTAAAGGGGCAGCAGCTAATCTTTAGCCCCATGCTCAACTCTGTACTCCACATCACCCCAGGTATTGTAAATATGAGTACCACTCAAACAAGTACAGAGATTGTTATGCATAAACAACTGTAAAAAGTAGCAAAAGCTTTATAACAGTAAAATAACATTTAACAGCATCATGGGGACAGTACTAGAAGGTGATTTATTAGTTAATTGATTGAAAATTCTAAAACTGAGAAGAGAAAAAATATTAGATCATACAGGAATTCATAAGCAATTTGCAGACTGTTAAGACACAGAATTGACAGAATCACTGCACTGAGCCTGAGTAATAAGTTCACTGAATTCTGCAACTTTTATGATCAGTTGGGATTGCTCAGTGGGTGGCATGAACTAGTTCTTGACAGGATGTGGTCAAGTCAGAAAAAGGAACCCATGAGTTCTGAGCACTATTATACCCACACCATTTAACACGGTATGTCGAAGATCCATTGATGTAATTTTTGCACAGAATCTTCTCAATCAGATACATTCTTTGGGGTATAAGAGAGTCCTGAGAAGACACAAGAGGCTGAGAAGTCCTAGAAAGTCCACCTGGTTGGGTAGGAAGAACAGAATCTGGCTGATAAGTGTCAGTACTGTGAGGTGCTAGTGGAACTGTTGTCAAGTTGTCAGCAGGAAGTTCAGTTTCGGAAAGTATTGCAGGTTCCAATAAAGCTTCATTACTCAGGGGACTGGGATCATTAGGGAGGAAATCATGCAAGTACCCATGCTTTAACTTATTAATGTGAGTTTTATTGTGTACCAGCTTCCCATCTGACTTTTGCACAAGCAAACATGAACTGGGGAAAGCTTTTCCACAATGTAAAATGGCCCAGTCCAGGACGAAGCAGTTTTCTGGTGGCGCCTGGAACAAGAACAGGTCAATACTAATATACAATGTCCCCCACAGAAAATAAAGGATCGTGACACTTGGCTGCAGACATTTTTTGTATTGCCATTTTTCTCTGTCCCAGGGTGTCAATAGCAACCTGACTCTCAAGTTCAATCTGTTCCAACATTGGGATGATGAAGGAGGAAGCTGACTTTGGGACCTCTAGTAATGAGAGATCTTTGTCCAAAGGTGTTCCTGGGTGACATCCATGAACTAGGAAAAGTGGGGTCTACTCTGTGCTGTTGACACAAGGGCTGGAGTTGTATGCAAACTGAATGAAGGGAACAAAATGATCCCAAGTGCTGCGAGTCTCATCCAGGTACTTGGATAGTGTGTTAAGAATGGTCAACATCATTCTCTCACTTTGTACATTGCACTCTGGATAGTAACTGGTTGTATGAGTCTTTTTTATGTTGAGAAGTTTGCAGATTTCTCAAAGAATAGATGAGAGGTAGTCAGTGCCTCTGTCTGAATGCAGGTACGCTGGGGTACAGTGATGGCAAATGATTGTATTGAGGAAGGCACTTGCCACTGTAGCAGCTTTAGTGTCTTTTAATTGGATCAGTTCCAAGTATTTAGTTAGGTAGTCCACAAAGACAAGAATGTACTTGTTGCTGGAGTCAGGGCAGGTAGGCAGGGACCCAAGAATATCTGTGCTGACTCTTTGGAAGGGTTCTGCGGCTACGGGCATTGGAATGATGTGTGCCTTGGCTGGTTTGGTGGGAGGCTTTCTTTTGGAACAGGGCTGCCAGGATTTTACAAAATAGACACTGTCCTAGTTCGTGTGAGGCCAGAAGAAGTGGAGCCTTGTCTTTTTGAGAGTTCTGTGAATACCTATATGACCTCCACAAAGTGGAGAGGCATGAGTGGATTGAAGGACTTCAGAGACTAGAGAGGTTGGCACAACTAGCTGTACACGAGTTCTGTCTGTGCGATGGCCCTTGCCTTTCTTGGTCCAAATGTGAAAAAGCACTGTCATTGAGGAAACACTGTGACACAAAGAATTGTGCATCCTGACAGTGTTTCTTTTGTTGCGATAAAGTTCCAGACTCAAGATAAGTGATGTATGTAAATTGAGGATCAGTTCTTTGCTTGAAGTTTAATTGTAGCCAGGGAGATATCGGTGCTGGAGTTTGCAAGAAGCTCTTCAGCTGCTTGCAATAGTTGAGGATTGGTACTTTTCTCTGTAGAAGCATTTGGGAGCAGCAAAGTGACTCGAGGTGCTATAGGAGTGTCCACAGGGAGCTCATCTGTGGAGCAGAAGGGGAGAGCTTGTAGGCAGGCTTCTTCATCAGGAGAGGTTGCTACGGAGGGATACCATCTCTGGCTTACAGCATCAGCATTGAAGTGAACTAAACCTGGTCGGTATTGGATTTCAGAATTGTAGCCTTGCAGTATGGCAACCCATCGGGCAAACTTTCCTACTGGTTCCTTCATTTCAAATAACCATCAGAGGGCTGAGTGATCCACGATGGTTGTGAAGGAGGAGTAGCGAAGGTAGCAGTCAATCTTCTTTACAGCAAATACCATGGCTAGGCATTCTTTTTCTGTGATGCCGTAGTTTTGCTCAGCTTAAGAAAGAGAGCACCCTGCATAGAAAACAACTCATTCTGTTCCATCTTGGATTTGACACAGCACAGTGCCCACTGCAAAGGAGCTAGCATCTGTGCAAAGCCTGAATGGCTGGCCAAAGTGGGGATAGGCCAATACTATGGAAGAAATAAGTTTGTCTTTCAAGGTTTCAAAGGCCTCTTTGCAATCAGAAGTCCATATGTAGTCACATCCCCTTTTTGTGAGAGCATACAAGGGAGCTACAATGTTAGCATAGTCGCAAATAAATTTTCTGTAGTAGCCAGACAAATCTAGGAAAGCTCTAAGGTCTTTGAGGTTTGTAGGTTCTGAATAGTCTTTTACTACAGAAAGCTTATCTGCGTCTGGCAAGATGCCATGCGAACTGACCTCACATCCCAGGTAATGGATTTGATGCTGAGCGGGGCAACATTTCTCTGGATGGAGTTTGAGGTTGGCTTGCCTGAGATGTTCAAACACCTCTTTGAGATGGTGGAGGTGTTCTTGGAAAGTTCTGCTGAAGACAATAACATTGTTGAGATACACTAGGTAAGATTTCCAAGACAGTCCCTGCAACACAGCCTCAGTGATGCGTTGAAAGGTTGCTGGGCTGTTCTGAAGTCCCATAGGCAGACGTTTGAACTGGAAAGGCCCCAAGTGGGGCTGTGTACGGACGTGAAGCTGGACCAATAGTAACTTGGTAGAATCTAGTCTGGAGATCTAGAGTGGTGAAGTAGGCTGGGCTGGGTGCACCAAGGCTCTCTAAGGCATCATCTGTGTTGGGTAAGGGATGGGCATCCTGTACCATGAGGACATTGAGCTTTCTGTAGCCCACCACAAACCAATAACAAAGAACCCTTTGTCCTTCTTGACTACCAGCAAGCAAGGTGCACCCCAGGGACTGGTGGATTCCTCAATAATGTCCTGTTCGAGCATGTCCATGATTAAGTTCTCTAGGATTTGTTTTTGTTTGTGTCCCACTTTGTAGGATCCCTGACGAATTGGCTTTTGGTTGGGCTGCACCTCAATGGTGTTCAGCAGGGTATTGCAGCATCTGAGCTTATTATCAGGGCCAACAAAGACATCTAAGTAGATTTCCAGGAACTCCAGAAGTTGCTGTTTCTCTGTGGGACAGGCTGGGAGGTTTGAGGCAGAGAGACACTGGCTAAAGGGCATGTGCATTTCTTGTGAAGTGGGGGTGGTTGTGATGGTACTGACAGGATGACTGTTAATGGAACCAGGCTGAGGTTCAGGTAGAAGCTGAAGCTGATCCCCTGAAGACAGACAAACAAACTTCCCGATACTGGCACCCTTGGAGATGACCACTGGTTCATCTGTGAAGTTGCAGCACTTTTGGAATACTGAACCACCATGCACAGCAGATAGTGTATTCCCTGGAAGGAGACCTGAGGAGTGCAAAGCTAGGGATCCCGCGACGATGCCAACAACACTTTGGGGAAGGGGTCACCTCGAATCTTGGCAATGAAAACCATCTCTGAATTAGGAGGTACAGTGACTAAATCTATAGCTGCAAGTTGCCTCCGGGGATCTAGTGACAATTTGTTTGAGGCAAAGTCCAGAATGGCTTTGTGTGCCTTGAGAAAGTCCAGGCCAAGGATCAAGTCTGTTTGAAGTTCAGGCACTAAGTAGAATTTAACCATAGCTTGCTGTGAGCTGAAGTGGAGCTTGAGATGGACCATGCCAGTGATAGGTACGGTAACAGTGCTTGCAGTGATTATGTATTTTAGGTCAGCTGGAGCAACAGTAGATACATGGCAAATAGCTTGATTGTCTAGGAGACTGCTGTGGATCACAGAGATTTATGCTCCAGAGTCAACCAAGGCATGTGTGGACCAATTGCCAATAGTGATAGGGACGTAGTTTGCAAGGAGGGGTGATCTGATGACAGGAACATTGGCTCCTTTAGGTGAGATTGTGCCTGACTTAGCAGCTAGAGGGTGCCATTTGTTTGCATTATGCGAGTCAGTGGGTCAGTCAGTTGCTTCATTTTCCTACCCAACAAGAGCCCTTAGTTTGTTGGGCGGCACTCATTTCCCTGGTCCTGTGAATAGTTGCTAGCATATGGCTGATTGCACTGCAGTGGATGCCTGTGGCTGTCTTGAGTCCTATGAAAGTTTTGCAGTTTGCGGCAGACTGCAGCAGTGTGACCCCTGAACCCACACCTCTGACAGGTCACTGGCTCCCACGAAGATGGAGGTGGTTCAGGTCACTGTGGAGGTGGCTGTAGGGCATTAACAGAAGTTGAAGTGGGAGCTGCAGTGGGGAAATGTATGCTGTTGACAATTGAACTGAGCTTGTCAATCATTTTTAGTTGCTGTTGAATGCAAATAGCAAGTGCAGCCAATTGTGAGGACTGTGGGTCCTGAACAGTAGTAGGCCGAAGCATGGAATTAGACTCTTGGGCTAACTGGGCCACTTGGATTGTGTCTAGCCAGGTGGTTGACTTTTGTTTGATAATGTAGGTATGAAATTGTGGAGGCAGACCCCGGACAAATGCTGTAATCTGGTCTTTTTCTGATTTTTGTAGACGTTTGCACCATGAAGGAGGGAAGTGATACTCCCTCTGTATAACTGCTTGGTAAGGCTGCACCATGAGTACTGGGTGCAGTTTTGGAGGCCACACTTAAAGAGGGACATTAAACTCCTGGAGAGGGTCCAGAGGAGGGCAACCAAAATGATTTGGGCTTGGGGGACAGGACCTATGAGGAGAAGCTCGAAGAGCTAAATATGTACACATTGGAAGAGAGGAGGGACTGGGGGGACATGATAGAGGTCTTCAGGTACATGAAGGGGGTAAATAGGGGAGGAACAGTCAGGGTGCTTGAAGGAAGGAGGAGGGGGCCACTAGAGGGCATGGGTGGAAGCTGGAGGAAGATTCAGGGGAGAAAGGAGGAGGTGCTACTTCACTGAGAGGGTGGTGGAGCCATGGAATGCACTGCCTAGGGGGCTGGTGGAGGCAGAGATGGTGGAGGGGTTCAAGAGGGGGTGGGACAGGTACAGGGGAAGGGTTCTGGAAGCAAAGTCCAATGTAGCGAGAATATCCAAAATTGGGAAGGGAGAAGCCAGAGAAAGAAAGGTGGGCAGCAAGGACAGCTCCCAGGTTGGGGGCTGACCAAACGAGCAGATGCAAAAAACCATTAGGCCTATTCTGCTGGCATTTTAGTATGTTAGTATGATTCAATGTCCACTATAAATGCTTCCAATGATTCAGAGGGTTGCATACTGCACTCCCATAGTTGCTGTTCTAACAACCAAGGTGGATGAGCTTGTAAGACATAGTCCTTGTAGGTGGAATATGAGGTGACATTGTTCCCTCTTGTCTGGTCTGGAAGGGCATTGAACCATGATATGGCCATCCTTCTCAGGAGCAAACACATAGTGTTGGAAATTCACAAGGGATCCATTCAACCATTGAAGGAGATCCAGGCCTGAAATTGGTTGAACCAGGTGACAGCATCTTCATGAGACAGTGCTGAGAATGGTACTGGCTGCAAGCTGGAGTGGACCATTGAGTGTGTCAAAATGGCTTTAAGGTAGGCGAGGTCATCCTGGATGGCCTATATAGTGGGTGTCCCTTGGGCTGGAATGGATGACCAGATGTCATGCAGCATAGTTTCAATCCTGAGACCTCATGCTCTTGAGGTAGGTGAAGGTAGAGCCCCAGTGCTTGCAGTGCTTGGGGCATTGGTGTCCTAGGAAGATATAGTTGGAGAGGGGCTGCGTGTCCCTGAATGAAGGTCGTAGAGATGAGTAGGAGTGGTTGTAATGGAGAGAATGTGATGCCTTGGAAGAAATGATTCGTTGAGAGAATAAAAAGTTTTGTTGTTTTTTTTTTGTTGTTGTTTTGTAGACAAGTACAGTTATATGTAAGCAATTCTCATCAATGGATGTCTCAATAAACAACTTCCATTCTAGTTTGGTGTTGTCTGTTATTGAAATAAGCTTTTCTTTTGCAAGATGCAGATATTTGTTGCAGTGTCCGTTCATTTCAATCGGTGCCCCCCAAAAGCATGGCCACCATTACTTTCCATGGAGTGAGGTTATTTTGAGCAAGCTGCTGCCCTTCACAAAGATGGCCACTGGACCTGTAACATAGGCTTCTTGGCTAATTTGACATTCCCAATATGGCTGCCAACAGGGGGGAAGGGTTGCTTCCTGTTTTGTAGTTGTAGGCAGTGGCTTAGATCAGGGCAAAGGAAAGAATGCAAGATGGCCACTCTGCAGTCTGTTCAAAAGATAAATGTCAGGCTTTGGTTTGGCTGAGTGACTCCCACCCAGGCTATCCAAACTATTTGTGTTGAGAGATTTATTGCTCTCTTCAAGGTTTAGAAGCCTGAAATACTTTCTTCAGGCAGAACCTGCAAAACAAATGTCTGTGTATTGGAAGGCACCTTGACTTAAAATAACAGAAAGTCATATGTCTCTTAAGAGATAATGAACAGGCAGTCCCCAGCCCCTGGTGCTCAGGCTAGCATGATTGTAATTTGCAGTTCATTCAGTTAGCAGGCTTGTAATATACAGCACACATTTTTTTTCTCTCATAGCCTACAATGTTAGAGAAGGGCTGCAGGCTGCTAGTTAGCAGGTTTAGTAAGTAATTTGTATTTGCTGGCGCTGCAATCCAGAGAAAGCATCAGGAAAAATACTTAAAAATGTTGTTGCTGCTTTGCTGGTTTTATAGTTTGGTGGCTGATCCCTGCAGCAGAGGGCAGTTGGGTAGGGATTGCAGTGTATATTCTGTGCATTTGCTGACTGGGAGCTGAGTTTTAGATTTTGGTGTGCTTTCTAGACATGGAATTTACAGAAGCCTGCTGAGGTTTGTAGCATGCAGCTTTGTGGGGTTGGTGGAGCCATAAAATAACTTTGTACCTTAGTTGCACAGACAGTGTCTTAATTTGGAGCCCATTTACATGCAAGCAGATTTATATATGCTGAGGCAGAATGCAGGAGGCTTACATTGAGAGAGAAATGTTTTAGTTTTAATTTTACTCTCTGCTGCCAAGTTTATTCTTTCTGAGCATGCATACAGTTCAGGCACACTTGGATGATAAGTCTGGGGTACCCAACGACACAGAGAAAGTGAGATGGGTGTCTGGGCGGAAGAAGAAGGGCCGCATTCTCCACCATGTGTGGTGTTTTGGTATTTGGTCTGCCACTGAGGACCTCTTACCTCCTGGTATTCTGCTTCCCAATCTGGTGCTTCTGCTGCAGGAGTCACTAGGTGCAGAACAAACTGAGTCGGATGCATAAAATAATGAACAAGATAAGGTTTATTTAGGAGCTTAGGAAGGCACATCTCATTAGCACAGGGAACATCCTAGAATAACTAGAGAACCAAGGAATGTGCCCTTCCCTAGCCCCGGCTGGACTAATTAGCATAACATGTGACCGTAGCTGGCTGCCAATTACTGTTCCTAGTTAAAGGGGCAGCAGCTAATCTTTAGCCCCATGCTCAACTCTGTACTCCATAGTGGCTTGCATATTGCCAGTATTCATTCAAAGCACCAGTAGTATTGAGAACCATCAAGCCAGCACCCAAATGGAACTGAGATGTGGCATCTCAGGTAGTTCATACTGTGGAACCATAGAGAGTGTCAGCTTGTTTGATTACTATAACAACAGTGCAAGAGAGAACTGTAGTGTGCAGTCAGCTTGTGTAATCACTGTTAGCCCCACAGAGGATAATGACAATTCAGAACAACATACTCATGCCTTTCTATAGCAACTGGGCAATTACAGAGTATGTCATTACAGCTGAATATAGAATACCAGCATAGCAGCAAAACAGAAATAGTTTGGAAGAACAGCAGTATCTAGAATGGATAAACAATGCAAGAAGACACATACTTTCTAATTTATTTGTTTTTTTTTAAGTCATTGCAAATAACATGCTAGGATTCTAAAGCTTAAACCAGTACATAGAAATTATTGATATGCAAATCCATTTTTGTGGGGGCGGGAATCTCTGTAAATTACATGCATGCATTCTAATCTTAAAACTCAGTGCAAAAATTCATGGGTAGGCAAATGTGTTGTGTGTGTGTGTGTGTGTGTGTGTGTGTGTGTGTGTGTTCATGAGTTCATGTGTTTTGCGAGAGCAACCTGCACAATCAAATATCTTTATAAATATAACCTGTATTCAGTGTACTGGTATTCAATCAAAGCACCAATGATACACAAAGGTAACAAAAAGGGTTCTATGATGCTGGTTTGACAACAGTTTCATCAACGAGCATCACAGTGATGGAATTTGTGTTGACTGCAAGTCACAGTTGACATAAATCCCAAAATACTCCCAGTCTTTTTCTCTGTCAGGGTGGTTTTGCTCTGCTCCTCACACCCTCATTCTAAATATAATCAACTCCGAGTCAGAATTGATTTGGGGAGGGGGTGCAGGACCAGGAGACAGTGTGCCTGGGTCTCTGGTGCACCAATACAGTTAACTGTCAATGTTGCCAGCACTGATGTAGTTCACTGTATTGGTGTCACTTTTGGGGGGGGGTGTACCACTGAAAGCATTTGTTTCTCTTCAATAGCCTCAGTTCTTTTGTTCATTCTTTCCCACTTCTCCCTCTCCTGGATTATAGACTCATATGGAGAACTAACTTTGGTCAACAACAGCCTGATAGATGAGTTACTCTCAGAAGTGCTGTTGCACACTGGGGATACAGCATAATAGTAAGACAGCTTGGAAGAATGTGGTAGGTAAAATACATAAATAATACAAACAGAGTAATCATTTCCAGTTTGTTGAGTATCTGTAAATCTCTCTCAGCTACCTACTTGCATGCATTCAAAAGGCTAACACCAAGTGCAAAGCATCACTGGTATGCAAATCTGTGGGGAAGGCAAGCTGATTTGGTGCCTGAGTATTTTGTCTTTATATGTTCTTCAATAATATCCATGTCCTCTCCTGGATTGTAGAACCACAGTGACTTTCAGCTTTGTTTAACAGCGTACTGGATAGGAGGGGTTAATCTGAGGACTACAACAGAGGAAAGTGACCTGGGAGTCATCATTGGTGACTTCCTCAAACAATCAAGCCAGTGTGAAAATGCCTATAGTAAGGCTAATAGAATGTTGGGATGTATTGAAAGGGTACTGACAGCAGGAAAAAGGAGGTACTCTTACCTCTATATAGGTCACTGGTGAGGCTGCATTTGGAATACTGAGCTCTGCTGGGGCATCCTCACCTAAGGAAGGAATGGGATATGCTGGAGATGGTGCAACGCAGGGTAACCAGGAAGATTCAGGGCCACCAGGGCAGATCTTATAAAGATTGTCTGAAGGCACTGAACATGTACTCACTGGAGACCAGGTGAGAGAGGCAGGATATGATAGACTCCTTCAAGTTCCTGAAGGGGAATAAACATGGTGTGCTGTAGGGAACTATTAGCAGGGAGTCCAGTGTCAATAACCTGACATTACAAGTGGAAACTGGAAAGGGGCAGGGATAAGAGAGATGTTGAGAAGTTCTAGTTTATGGGAAGGGTGATGGTGTCATGCAACAGTCTGCCAGTGGAGGTTCTGGGCACCAAGATCATAAATGGTTTCAACCATGGCTGGTACAGAATGAAGAGTTTGGTAATTGCTTAGGCCATTAGCAGTAAGGAGGGGAGTGGGAGGGTGGGTGGACCAGGAGGGATAAAACCATGTACAGACAATAGGTCCTGGGTAGATAGGGAACTCCAGGCAGAGTAGATAGACCTTTAGTCTTTTTCTGCTATCATTGTCTATATTTCTATGCTTCTATACAACTAGAGGGTCATAGTGAGCAATCCATTTGTGTACTCTCTGAAGGACCATAGCAACAGAGTGCAAAAATCATCCCTTCACCAACATCCCTAGTCCACTGTAGCCAATGTATCTGGCAAATCCAGCAACCATTATGGTTAGATACTGCACACCAGAGAAGCAGCATGAAAGAAGGGAAATTTGGGAAAAAAAAGCAGCACATATAATAAAAGACACAAGAAGAAAAATAATTTAATATACAAGCTGATACAAAGCCCAGTGGGACAGACGAAAATACTGTGGGAAGTGAGGGAAGACGCAAGAATGTTTCATCTGAAATCTACCCATGCCCCACAGTTAAGTCCAGTTATGAATACCTTTGTCAAAAAATGTGAAATGAGCATGCAAAGACTCAGAGAAAATCTGTGAGGAGAGGTGTATCAGAACTGTACATGAAAAGAACAAGAAGATCTTGAACATTTGAACAGAAAGACCTTATGAAGACTATGATGATGCCCAAGCTGCATACATCTCTCTGGGTTGAGGGATGAGGTTGTTAGAGTCCAGTCCCAGTTGGCTGAGATGCAGGTAACCTCTTTCCTCACCCAGGGGCCACAAAGTCTGACACTGCTACCTCAGAGAGAGCCTAGGAAGAGGACAAGCTGGACTGTAGTGGACTTAGGAAGGGTGGAAAAGCTGTGCCATAGGAACATACCACAATTGGTATGATAATTTAATTCCTATGCCACTTTGGGTGGATAGGACAGCAAGGACAAGGCACTCAAGGGCGGGTCCAGTGAGGATGTGGGGATCCTCCATGATGGAGACTTTAGAGAGGGTTGTACAGGACCCCAAAAGAAGAGGAAATAACTTCTAGTGGGGGACTTGATTATGAGGTGGATAGATCTGGGAATAGGGAAGGGGGGTGAGAGAGATTAGATGCTTACCAGGTGCCATGGCCAGGAGAGATGAGATGTGAATAGTAAGGATCACTAGGGCAGCAAAAAGGGAAACAGATCTAGATGTCATTGTCTACCTGGGGACTAATGACCTAGCTAGGGACGGGGCTGGGATAGTGCTGGGGGAGTTTTAGAAGCTGGGGAGTGGTCTTAACCAAGTAGCAAACTCAGTAGCTTTTACAGAGGTGTTACAACTCTTTGACAGAGGGGAGAAAAGAGATCTCCACACCAATACCATCAACTCTTAGTTGAAGGAATGGTGTAGAGAGGAAGGGTTTGGCTGCATTAGGGAAAGGGGTACTACCTGGGAGCATAAATGTCTGTACAAAAGTGATGGCCTACATCCATCCAGGAGAGAGATTGCAGTCCTTAGTGGAAGGTTTAAATGTTGCTTCAACTAACATTTTCACTAACTAAGAGGAGAGGAGGAAGATATCAAGAAGGCCAAAACAGCCATCCCCCAAAGCCTTAGAATAGAAGCATCAGAGATAGAGTGGGAAAAGTGGGAGGGAAAAATGTGGAAGTCCATGTGTGCAAATGCTAGAAGTCTAGAAAATAAGATTCACTATAAGCTATATTTACAATGGGCACTAATCACTAATGTGCAGGATGTCCGTGCAATTCACTCGTACAGAGGCCAAGCAGCTCTACACCACAGAAAAGGCACATATCGGCTGGTATTCATCACTGCTAGCCATCTGTTCATGTCTCCACCCCCTGGCATGCAGCTTCATGGGTGAGGATCACAGCAGTGCAGGGGCAGATCATGGGACATGGGTGGTCATCCAATCAGTTGTCCATCCTGGGTCCCAAAGTGGATCCCTGACCCTGGGAAGGTGTGGACCTCAGTATGGCTAGTCTGATGGGCAAATTCCTGAATGACTGCCTGCCTGCAGCCTTACCATCAGCCCAGTGGGCTAGGGCAGCAGTGTGGTGGGGGTCTTGTGTCCGAGACAGCCAGCAGGTGTCCATTGGGGGGTGCTTAAGAGTTACAGGAGGGTCCCCCATTGTGTAACTTGTGCCTCCCTGGCCAGCACTCCATGCATTAGTGAATGGTGTGGAGTGAAGACATGCCTCCTGGTGTTCCCCTGAACTGCCCATGGCGTGTAGCTGCATGGGCAGCCAGGGGGATGTGGTGTGCAAGGTACTAGTGCACCTATAGCAAATGATGCCTAGGGATCCACTGGATACCACTGCATGACTTTCAGCCATAGGCATGCTAGGCATAGTGAATAGACCCCAATAAGAGGCACTTATGGCAGAGGTTGACCTCAATACAGTGGGCATTACCAAGTCACAGTATAATAAAAACCACAACTAGGACATGACCATACCAGGCTATAATCTGCTTAGAAAGGACATGGAGGGTACAAAAAGGAGCAGGTGTGTTGCTATATGTAAAGGAAAGCACTGTAGTGACAGGGATACAGGGAATACGTCAGGGGGTACTGTGGGTCACTCTGGATAAGGGAGAAGGTGCCACCATTAACACTGGCATGATGTGCAGACCTACATCACAGGGGGAGGAGTTAGATATGGTACTGGTGGAAGCTAATGGCAAGATGGCAGAAATGAGGAGGTACTGCTGGTGGGGGACTTTAATCTGCTGGATGTGGATTGGAGTCTCCCAGTTGCAGCTTCATCTAGAAGCAGGGACATTCTGGACTCTCTACAGGGGGTATTCCTTAGAGAACTAGTCAGCAAACCTAATCATCATGGGGCTATACTGGATCTAGTACTTACAAATAGAGACAATGCGACAGACATCAAGGTGGGAAGTCACCTGGGGACTAGTGATCACTGTACAGTGTGGTTCACTGTAAGCCAGATTTCATCTACACTAGGATGAGAGTCCTGGACTTCAGGAGAGCAGATTTTGTAAAGATGGGCAAATGCCTAAAGGGTGAACTGGTAACAAACAAAAATAGCCAGCACCAGGAAGATGCTGTGGTGCTTTTATTGTAATGATCAATGAACAGGGAACAGGGGATAAAAGCACTCTTAACAGTAACTCCAAACATGAAGTGGATTTGAAAAGGCATTTTTTATCATTTATTTAGTAAAAAAAAGTGCAGTGTACCATCCAAAACCAGGTGTGCGGAAATAACCCTCCACATTGAATCATGACATCATGGCTGTGCTGCTAACAACTGAAGTTTTGCTTTGGCAACCTCAAGCTTCTTCAGAGTTACCCCAGTCATTGAAAAGTGCCCCTTATATACACGTCATTATGCAAAACACCAGTCACATGTGTTACATATACAATGACAAGTTAAACACATACATGGAATTAAAAACTTGGTGACAGTCAAGTCTCTATTTTGTTCTTTCATGTATCACCATTTGCACCCCATCCATATAGGAATTCAAACCGATTTACACTTACTGAAAAAACTATAAGTTTCTGTTAATCTGAATATGCCAGATGTTAACTGGAGTGCAGCTGCAGCAGCCACTTCTAAGAGTGGGGTTATTCTAGATGCCCTACAAGGGGCATGCCTTAGACAACTAGTATTGGAGCCCACTCGAGAGAGTAGCAATCTTAGACCTGGTTCTCTCAAATGGAGATGAAGAGAGGATCACAGATGTAGAAGTGGGTAGCCATCTTGGAACTAGCGACCATCGAACAGTATGGTTCACAATAAACACAGCAATAGAGTCAAGCCATACAAAGGCAAAAGTACTGGACTTTAGGAGGGCTGACTTTGCCAAAATGGGTGAGTGCCTAAGGAATGCACTAGCAAATGGGCAGGAAGGAGGGTGGAAGAACAATGGGGAATAATAAAAACTGCCATCACAGAGGTAACAAGCCTTTGTGTGAAGCAAATTAACAAAACGAAACGATGTAAGAAACCACTATGGTTCTCAAAGGAAGTGGCAGTGAAGGTTCAAGAGAAAAAGAAAGCATTCAGGAAGTACAAGGAATCACAGAAGGAGCAGGACAGAAAACTGTATCAGTTAAAGCAAAAGGAAACAGGGAAGGCAGTCAGAACAGCAAAGGCCCAAACCGAGGAAAAGATAGCCAACTCAGTTAAGAAGGGGGATAAAATCTTTTATAGATATATCAGGAGCCAAGGAAGACCAAGGAGGGCTAGGAGGCTTAATAAAGAGGAGGGAGGGAGGGTGGGCAGAGGGTGACTGTGAAAAGGCAGAGATACTAAACAAATATTTTTGCTCAGTATTTACAAAGGAAGAGGGAGGTACCTAAAACAAACAGTAGAAACACTCTGGATACAGAAGTTGATACCAGCCATTACAGAAGAAAGGGTTCTGAAAGAACTCTTAAAACTGAAGGTGGACAAAGCAATGGGGCCTGATGGGATTCATCCCAGAATTCTAAAAGAACTAAGGGTAGAACTAGTGATACCACAGACTACCCTCTTTAACAAATCATGAGAGGATGGGGTGGTACCCAAGGACAGGAGAAGGGCAGATGTGATTCCCCTTCACAAAAGTGGGAGCAAGGCAGAAGCAGAAAACTACAGACCTGTTAGTTTAACCTCAGTGGTAGGGAAAATGATGGAATCACTTCTGAAGGAAAGAATTGTTGAGTATCTAGAGGCCAGTGGGGCTCAGGACCCAAGGCAGCATTGATTCACAGCGGAAGGTCATGCCAGACAAATCTGATAGATTTCTTTGACTGGGTGACCAAAGTAGTAGATCAGGAGGGCTGTGAACATGGCCTACCTAGACTTTAGCAAGGCATTGACACAGTCCCACACAAAGATTAATATACAAGTTAGCCAGCCTGGGAGTGGGTCCCAAGATGACAGCCTGGGTAAGAATTGGATGGAGAATAGGACACAGAAGTAATAGTAAATGGAGTCCACTCTGAAGAAAGGGGGTTTCTAGTGGGGTACCGCAGGATTCAGTATTAGGACTGGTCCTCTTCAATGTCTTTATAAGCGACATTGCAGAGGGACTGGAAGAAAAGTATGTCTCTTTGCAGATGACAAAGATCTGCAACAGAGTTGATGCACAAGGTGGGGTGGAAAGGATGAGAAGGGACTTGACAAGGTTAGAGGAATGGTCAAATGTATGGCAGCTTAGATTCAATGCTAAAAAGTGCAAGGTAATGCACCTGGGAAACAAAAACCCATGGGAAGAGTACACAATGCGGGTGAGATACTAACAACCACAAAAATGGAAAGGGACCTGGGGTAGTCATATCAGATGACCTAAAGGTGGGCAAGCAATGAGAGGGCAGCAAGGAGGGCTGGGGGATACTGGGATGCATAGGGAGAGGCATAACCAGTAGAAAACAGGAGTTATTATCCCTTTGTACAGACAGTTGGTGAGACCCCATCTGGAGTACTGCGTGCAGTTCTGGAGACCCAATCTCTGCAAGGACATAGACAGGATGGAGGCTGTCCAGAGGAGGGCAACTAAAAATGGTGCAGGGTCTGCACTGGAAGACATATGAGAAGAGACTTAAGGAGCTGAATATGTATAGCCTAGAGGAAAGGAGGAGAGGGGGGACATGATAGAAACTTTCAAGTATCTCAAGGAATCAACAAAGTCCAAGAGGGCAGCATCTTTCAAAAAGAGGTGTGCAAGAACAAAGGGGCACAATTTGAAGATAGAAGGGGCGGCTCAGAGGTAATTCAAGAAGTATTTTTCACAGAGAGGTTGTGGATGCATGGAACGGCCTTCCGGAGGAGGTTGTGGAGTCAAAAACAGTGGTGGAATTCAAGCATGCATGGGACAGTCATAAGGCAATTCTAGGGGGTAGGGGTAGGAAGAAGTAGGCTGCTGGTTAACTAGGATCTGCAGCTTATCCATTAGGTAGGGAAATGGGCAGACTGGGTGGGCCAAGCGGTCCTTATCTGCCATCAAAATCTATGTTTCTATGTTTCTATGTAAAAGAATGTTTTCTTAAAAAACATTATCAAGATATGTTTAATTGCATTCAGCTCATTCTGTGTGCCACATTTATATTTATGGCTTTACTATTTACGAATACAAATGACATATAGCACAATGAATAATGGTAAATTGACTGGTTGTTACAAAATATTCCTTCGGGAGAAAGGTTCGTCTCAATATTTAATTGCCATGCACACCTCGGCTACTAATGCACATAGTGCTGCTATTTAAAGACACATGGTCCCAATTCACAAAGCTTCTGGCATAGCACAAGGGCTTGCACCTAAAAGGACAGTGCAAGGTGCACTTTGCGCCGAAAGATATGCCAAGAGCGATTCTCAAAGGTAGCCTGTGCCAAATGCAGACTGCCTGCCCCAAATGGGGTCTGTGCCACCCCTGCGCCTAAACATGGGCTGCAATCTGGCACTAGGGGGACATGTGGCAGATGCAAGCTGCCATTGGCCCCTAAATGCGATTCACAGAACTCCTCCAGAAGCCGACTTTCTAAGTAACCTTAGACCAGCCAATCCTGGTCTAGAGGTACTTAGAACAAAATCCTCTGGAGAAGTGTAGCCCATTGGGGCACTGTGCCATGGTCACCCAACACACACACCCAGCCCTGACATGCCCGTCATTTCATTAAGAAATATAAACAATCCCAGTGGTCTAGTGTATCCTCTCCCTGCCCCAATATGCCCCTTACCCCAATTAAATTAATACTATATCCTGGTAGTCTAGCAGTCCCTCCCTCTGCCCTGATATGGCCAGTAATCACTTTTAAATTCACATAAGAGCCTGGTGATCTAGAGGTCCCACCCCCCCATACCCTGGCATGTAGTGCTCACACCACTCCCTCCCCCACCTCATACCCTGAGCCGGTGCCTGCACACCAATCCAATCACCACCACAGCAGATGTCAACTTAACTGAGAGCATGTTATCATAATACAGTACACGCAATGTGCATGTACTGTATTATACACGCACACAGTTGACAGTTCAGTCAGTGGTGGCTGCAGTGGTGAGAGGAGGAATGTGCCAGTGCTGGCTCAGGGTATGGGTTAGGGGTGAAGCAGGGTGGACACTACATGCCAGGGTGTGGGGGGGTGGAACCACTAGATCACCAGGGTTTTATATGTATTTGAAAGTGAATACTGGCCATATGGGGTGGGAGGAGGGACTGCTAGAACACCCGGGTATAATACTGTTGTACAAGTGGTAACAGGCATTTGGGACTACTAGATCACCAGGGATTGGGGACAGAAGCTTCCACTGACCCTCTCCCATGCACTGGACATTTGTCTCATGGGAGAGGCTGCCGCAACTGTGGGCACTTAGGCACCAGGACCCATCCTTTACCAGAATCTGGAAGCAGGGTTTCGGGCGCATGGGGCTTTAGCATAAGCTGCAGCTTGTGCCGGATGCAGCCCCCTTTGAGGATCGGGCCCCAGTGTCTAAATGGGCATGTAATAAGTTTAATAGTCATTAAAAGCAGAGACTTGGCAAACTACTAGGCATAATCTTATAGGAATAATTGGAGTGATATTGTCACTCAATTATACTCATCATAAATAATGCACTTGGGGCACAGGAACCCAGTAGCAGACTACAAATGGGATGAGTTATATTAAGAACATCAAAGCAGGAAAGAGACTTTGGTGTAATTATATCAAATGACCTAAAGATATCCAGGCAGTATGACAAGGCAGATGGGAAGGGGCAAGGGATCATAATGTCATGGACATACATGGAAGAGTGCAGACACAACAGCGTGTGCTCTAACAGTGTCGGGACAAAATCCCAACCCAAAAATCAAGAGTGCACCTCACACCCCCAGAATAATTATAGTCAACTCCTGGGGGTCGTGGACTTTGGGGAAAGGGCAAATGTCGGAGCTGGGACAAATATTTTTTATTTAAATGCATTACAGTGGGACCTGGGGAGAATCAAACCATAGCCCCAGGTCCCGAATGCCGCTGTAGGCAGTTGCTCTA
Organism: Neoceratodus forsteri; assembly: GCA_016271365.2. NCBI lineage: Eukaryota > Metazoa > Chordata > Ceratodontiformes > Ceratodontidae > Neoceratodus > Neoceratodus forsteri. The sequence goes on from CM028132.1 coordinate 1,324,814,394, forward strand.
GCCATTCCACCACTTGAGTGGCTCGACCAAGCAGCACCCCGGCAGCATCCTTCCGGTTTCAACAGACTAGCCTACGGCAATAGGGGTAGTGGTTCTTACCACACACTGTAATGACCTCTGTCGCTGTAGAACTATTCATGCTTCTTAAAGCGTGTTATTGCATGCATGGTTTTGTCCATGCTATACTGACCCGGTACCATGAGAAGGCTATTGGAATGCTAGTTTGCATAGGGAGAGGTATCACCAGCAGAAGTAGGGAGGTGGTGTTACCTCTGTATAAAGCACTTGTGAGGCCTCATCTGTAATACTGTGTACGGTTCTGGAGACCACATCTACAAAAGGACATAGACAGAGAGGAAACAGTCCAGAGGAGAGCATCTAGAATGGAGCTGGGAGTTCAACAGAAGACCTATGAGGAGAAACTGAGGGAACTCAATATGAACACACTGGAGGAAAGGAAGAAGGGGGATATGATGGAGACATTTAATACATAAAGGTGGTAAATAACGTGCAGGATGGGAGTATTTTCAGAAGTAGGTGTGCTCAAGAACAAGGGACATGATATGAAGTTGGACGAGGGGTAAATTCAGTAAAGCTATAGGAAAATTCTTCTTCACAGAAAGAGTGGTGGATTCCTGGAACAGGTTACCAGCCAAGGTACTGTAGCTCGGGTGAAAACAGTGGAAGGGTTCAAAAAAACTTGGGATAGGCATAAGGGAATCTTATGGAAAAGGAACAAGGGGTAGGGCAAAAGAAACTGAGATCAAGTAGGGACTGGGAGGACACTGTAGGTAGGCTTAACTGGGCAGACTGGGTGGAAAAAGTGGTCCTTATCTGCCAACTGTCCTACGTGGGAGTTTTGCCTGACCCCCTGAATGCATCTTTGTAGCACGTCAACTGCTTAAGGACTCATTTAAATTTTTTTCTCATGAAATTTATGCGCTTGTCCAAATATCAGGCAAGTCCACCTTTGATATCAGCTTCCAGACAGTTTGTGGTCTGGAAAGGTTTTGGTCTAAACACCAGGCATTGAAGAACACGGCTTTATGGATATCATTCATGGCTATCCTTTTGACCAAGCCAACCTACAAGAACATAGCTATTCTTTTCGGGAATGAAGGGGTTGATATGATGGATGTCTTATACTGGTTAAAGCAATGTTGTGTGGTTTGGGGCCAGCCAGAAGCAATAGAAACATAAAATAGAAACATAGAATTTGATAGCAGATAAGGACCGCTTGGCCCACCCAGTCTGCCCATTTCCCTACCTAATGGATAAGCTGCAGATCCTAGTTAACCAGCAGCCTACTTCTTTCTGCCCCCACCCCCTAGAATTGCCTTATGACTGTCCCATGCATGCTTGAATTCCACCACTGTTTTTTGACTCCACAACCTCCTCCGGAAGGCCGTTCCATGCATCCACAACCCTCTCTGTGAAAAAATACTTCCTTAAATTACCTCTGAGCCGACCCCCCTCTATCTTCAAATTGTGCCCCCTTGTTCTTGCACACCTCTTGTTTTGAAAGATGCTACCCTCTTGGACTTTGTTGATTCCCTTGAGGTACTTGAAAGTTTCTATCATGTCCCCCCTCTCCCTCCTTTCCTTGAGGCTATACATATTAAGCTCCTTAACTCTCTCTTCATATGTCTTCCGGTGCAGAAACTGCACCATTTTAGTTGCCCTCCTCTGGACAGCTTCCATCCTGTCTATGTCTTTGTGGAGATTGGGTCTCCAGAACTGCACGCAATACTCCAGATGGGGTCTGACCAGCTGTCTGTACAAAGGGATAATAACTTCCTGTTTTCTACTGGTGATGCCTCTCCCTATGCATCATCAGTATCCCCCCCAGCCCTCCTTGCTGCCCTCTCACATTGCTTGCCCACCTTTAGGTCATCTGATATGACTACCCCCAGGTCCCTTTCCATTTTTGTGGTTGTTAGTATCTCACCCCCCCATTGTGTACTCTTCCCCTGGGTTTTTGTTTCCCAGGTGCATTACCTTGCACTTCATTTGATGATTCCTCTAACCTTGCCAAGTGTCTTCTCATCCTTCCCCCCCCCCACCTTGTGCATCAAATCTGTTGCAGATCTTTGTGTCATCTGCAAAGAGACATACTTTTCCTTCCAGTCCCTCTGCAATGTCGCTTATAAAGATATTGAAGAGGACTGGTCCTAATACTGAACCTTGTGGTACCCACTAGTAACCCCCTTTCTTCAGAGTGGACTCCATTTACTATTACACTCTGTGTCCTATTCTCCATCCAATTCTTACCCAGGCTGTCATCTTGGGACCCACTCCCAGGCTGGCTAACTTGTATATTAATCTTTGTGTGGGACTGTGTCAAATGCCTTGCTAAAGTCTAGGTAGGCCATGTTCACAGCCCTCCTGATCTACTACTTTGGTCACCCAGTCAAAGAAATCTATCAGATTTGTCTGGCATGACCTTCCCGCTGTGAATCCATGCTGCCTTGGGTCCTGTGCCCCTCTGGCCTCTAGATAATCGACAATTTTTTCCTTCAGAAGTGATTCCATCATTTTCCCTACCACTGAGGTTAAACTAACAGTTCTGTAGTTTCTTGCTTCTGCCTTGCTCCCACTTTTGTGAAGGGGAATCACATCTGCCCTCCTCCAGTCCTCGGGTACCACCCCATCCTCCCATGATTTGTTAAAGAGGGTAGTCAGTGGTGTCACTAGTTCTACCCTTAGTTCTTTTAGAATTCTGGGATGAATCCCATCAGGCCCCATTGCTTTGTCCACCTTCAGTTTTAAGAGTTCTTTCAGAACCCTTTCTTCTGTAAATGGGCTGGTATCAACTTCTGTATCCAGAGTGTTTCTACTGTTTGTTTTAGGTACCTCCCCCTCTTCCTTTGTAAATACTGAGCAAAAATATTTGTTTAGTATCTCTGCCTTTTCACAGTCACCCTCTGCCCACCCTCCCTCTCCTTTATTAAGCCTCACTATCCCTCCCTTGGTCTTCCTTTGCTCCCTGATGTACCTATAAAAGGTTTTATCCCCCTTCTTAACCGAGTTGGCTATCTTTTCCTTGGTTTGGGCCTTTGCTGTTCTGACTGCCTTCCCAGCTTCCTTTTGCTTTAACTGATACAGTTCTCTGTCCTGCTCCTTCTGTGATTCCTTGTACTTCCTGAATGCTTTCTGTTTCTCTTGAACCTTCACTGTCACTTCCTTTGAGAACCATAGTGGTTTCTTACATCGTTTTGTTTTGTTTATTTGCTTCACACAAAGGCTTGTTACCTCTGTGATGGCAGTTTTTATTATTCCCCATTGTTCTTCCACCCCTCCTTCCTGCCCATTTGCTAGTGCATTCCTTTGGCACTCACCCATTTTGGCAAAGTCAGCCCTCCTAAAGTCCAGTACTTTTGCCTTTGTATGACTTGACTCTATTGTTGTGTTTATTGTGAACCATACTGTTCGATGGTCGCTAGTTCCCAGATGGCTACCCACTTCTACATCTGTGATCCTCTCTTCATTTCCATTGAGAGAACCAGGTCTAAGATTGCTTCCTCTCGAGTGGGCTCCAATACTAGTTGCCTAAGGCATGCCCCCTGTAGGGCATCTAGAATAACCCCACTTCTTGGAAGTGGCTGCTGCAACTGCACTCCAGTTAACATCTGGCATATTCAGATCACCCACCAGCAATATCTCCCCTTTTCTGCCATTCTAAGTATACTTTCTATCATTTCCTTGTCCATTCCTCCCCTGGAAGAAGTCTGTATACAACCCCTGTGCGGATTGTGGTTCCATTACCGGTCTCCAAATTTACCCACAGTGCTTCTTCTCCTCCCTGTTTTCCCTTTTGTTCTGTTGCTTTGATTCCTTCCCTTATGTAAAGAGCTACTCCTCCTCCTCTTTTACCCTCCCTGTCCATCCTGTAGATAGTGTATCCTGGTATGTTTATGTCCCAGTCATGGTTTTGTGTGTACCATGTTTCTGTGACTGCCATGATATCCAGATGTTGCTCCTCCATCAAGGCCACTAATTCAGGAAGCTTGTTACTCAGACTATGGGCATTGGTACTCATTGCTCTCCATTTTTTGATGGCTTTACCTTCTGTTGCAGCATCCCCCACTGACCTTTCTACTTCGGTCTTTATCTCATTTAGTACCCTGTTTTGTAGGGAGAGGCTGGGATTTTCCTGCTGCTTATCAGTGCCTCCCCCCTTGAATAGTTTAAAAGCTTGCCAATGAAGCATTTAGACAGATTGCTCAAAAGACTTGTTCCCTTCCTGGACAGATGCAGACCAACCTGCCAGTATAGGCTGGTGTCCCTCCAGGTGGAACCCCAGTCCCCAATGAAGCCAAACCCCTGTTCTCCACACCATTTTTTCAACCATTCATTAAACTGCATGGTGCAAAGTACCCTCGCCTCACTCATGCCATTGACAGGCAGCACCTCTGAGAAGGATACTGTGTGTGCTACTTGTCTTAGGCCCCTCCCCAATTCTACAAAGTCCTTCTGCACTGCTCTAATCTCATGTTGAGCCAAGTCATTTATCCCTAGGTGGACAATGACATCCAGCTCAGACTCCGGTACAGCTGTTCTCATGATCCTGAGGATGCGCTTCCTCTCCTTCCAAGCCATGGCACCAGGCAGGCACCTTACTTCAGTTTACCCTGCTCCTCCCAGTTCTATCACCCTAATAATTGAGTCCCCCACCAGGAGCTGCTTCCTTTCCCTGTGGTGTCCTCTGCCTCCTTCCTGTGGGCCTCCCTTGTGATAATTGTCCTCAGCCTCCTTAGTCTCCTCTGCGGGTGCATCCATAGGGGAGCTATGCTCCCCCAGAATGGTGTATGGATTGTGGAGTGGAACAACTGACTTGGTGTGCCTCTGTTCTACCATCCTCACCCTCCCTGAGCCCACTGTGGTCCAACTACTGTGCTTTCTTCATAACCTCTGAGGTAGTGGTGGTGGCTGTGGTGCTCCCTGGATGGGGGAGGTTCCCTTCCTACCATCCAGTGTGGCCTGGGGGAAGGTTCCCTTACTACTGTCCAGTATGGCCTGAAGACGGGCAACTTCCTCCCTCAGGGCAGATAGTTGTCTGCAAATAGGACAGCATCTCAGCCTCCAGAAAGACTCCCAGAAGACTGCTGCCCCACAGCCATTACATTGCATTACTCCCCACATGTTTATCTACTTTTTGTTATTGTTGTGTGTTTGTGTGTGTGTGATTGGTTTGTTATATAGAAATATATATATATATATATATATATATATTATACGTAGTGTGTCTTATATTGTCAGTGCAGTGTGCTAGAGAGGATATGACAGTGATATGCACCTTGCACTCTTGAGGAAATGATGTCAGAACCCCAGGTATAAAGGAACTATTTCCAGGGTGGGTGGGGTGAGGGTGGGAAGGTTGGGCCTAAACTGTGCCCTTCACAAAACAATCAGCTAAGAGCTCTAACCCACCCCTGCGATGAGTGCCTTCCTGTCAGCAATTTGACAGAGAAAATACCCTGTTAATCAAACAGAGAAAAATCCAGACATCCAAGTCAGACACAGGTAAAACCTCCCCAGCCCCAAAACAGCCTGGTGGTTTGTGCTCTGAAAGCAGTCAGCCCCAAAATAAGGCAGCTGTGCTTTAAACTCTTCCTGCACTGAAAATCTTAAGAACTGTAACAAAGACTGTCTTTTTCTGATAATTCTAAGTTCCTTATTTCACCTTTCGGTTAGAAGCAGCCTCCACCTGCAGAATATCTGCTCCAAACCAAAGACAATTGTAAGGTTCACCTCCCTCTGTTGTGAGCACAACTCGCTTTCTTGCAAATCCTATGTTCAGTATTGCAGCTTCCAGCCAGAGGTAGTTTGACTTGAAAAATGTTAGCTGTTCACTTGAAAAATGTTAGCTGTTATCTTGGACACGGAAAATATATGGACAGGGGGCTGGAAGGTTAAAATAATGTTAAACTCTGTTGAATCCTGGACTGTATATCTACCTAATTCTTTCTTTATTGAGTGGGATGGGGGGTTGTTTTATCCCAGGCAGCCAAAGGTCTGCTACCAGTGTGGGGAGCCATTCCACCTCAGTAGCGTTTTTGATAAAATAAAGTGTAACACCTGTGGGGAACTTGGTCATGCTGGGACAAATGGCTTGAATGATTGCAAATGAAATCTGTGAGAGGAGTTGGGGCACACATTTCAGAATTGTCAATTGACCACCCATAATCAAGAATATCATGAAGAAGGGGTGGATCAACGATTTATAATCACACAAGCACAGAAAGCTAAGCTTCGTAATAGGTCTGGGCTGGACCAGCCAGTTGTCCCCCCCCGACTGGACCTGTAGATCAGGTTAGTGCCACGGCAGGCCCCTCCTGTGGTGACCCTGCTTGCTCCCCTGCCACCTAGACCTGAGACTGCCACTGCAGCTGATGGTGAACAGTGCACGACCTTTAGAAACATAGAAACATAGAAACATAGACTTTGACGGCAGATAAGGACCGCTAGGCCCATCTAGTCTGCCCATTTCCCTACCTACAGGATAGGCTGCAGTGTTTAGTGTTCGGAATATGCCTCCCCCGAGGGTCCAACCATTCCTGCCTGTAGACGTTCCACGAGGAGTCATCCACATGCAACATCTCCCCCTTCGAAGGCCCTAAAACCCTCCAATGTTTCATTGTCTAATCAGTACGAATGCCTTCAGGAGCATTCTTTTTTTTTAATTCAACATGTTTTATTAGGCATATCACAGTGCAAACAAAGTTTGAGGATTGAAAGTTGTACCATCCATGTACACTGTCCAGAAAACCTTAAAATATCTCCCCCTCCCCAAAAGTCCCCCCCCCCCTTCAGGAGCATTCTGATGATGCGGGAGGGGAGTTGGATTCCTCTTTGTTTGCTTCCTCCCACCCAGAGTGAACCACAGATCCTGAGCTTCAGATAGGTAAGGGCTTATCCCAGAAAAGGAAGGCTAGGGTGATATTGAAGGGAAAACAGGTAGAAAGTAAGAAGAAATGATGGTAGTACAGGATGTTATTTTCACTCCCTTATTTTCCTTATATTGACTCATTTCATGTGTCACACTATTAATGTGAATAGTGTTAAACGTATTACTAAACGACAGGTGTTTTTTTTTCCTTTTTGCACCTTTTACCACTAGGTATATATTTTTGTTGCAAGACACCAGGATTCATATGACACATGAAACACAACAGGCACAGAGGGATGGTTGCTTGGCCCTTCTTTCTGTTCTATTGGCCAAGAAATGTGCTCAGGTTTGAGGATCTTGATAAATGTGCCAGGGTTTAAATTACTTAAACTTCATGATATTTCTCTGGGAAGGGCTATGGTTTTGGACATATTGATTGGGCAATGTTAATTTCAGGTCATAAACCTGTATGCACCACAGACCAAGACATCACGTATAGAATTATTTTCACTCGTTCATCCATTCTTACATACTTCAAAATAGATTATTTTCTCAGGTGATTGCAACTGGGGGTTGAGTTTCCATGACAAAAGTCACTTTGCGAGGACACAGAATTTGTTGTGTGACTCTCAGGAATTGCTAAAAATTGTCTGCACAGCACGTTTGCGTGATACATATTTTACTCATACCAAACAACATATCCCAACATTTCAGAAGGAAAAATAGGCCACAAGGATCGATTTTGTTTTTCTTTTGAAAACTCTCTATATTTTTTCTGCCTCTGTTCAACCTGTAGCATTTTTGGATCATAAATTGCTTTCTGTGGTGGTGGGGGGTAGACATTCCATTGCCCAAATGCCCTGGGCCATGAAAATTCAATACTTCCTTATTGCAGGAACCGAAGTTCCTGCAGACCTTGCTGCACTTTGTCAGTGCTAGGCAATCTGTTTTTATCTGTTATGAGAACCCAGTGCAATGGTGGGAGGGCATGGAAAGGGATTTGGTAATCCTTTTGAGACAGTATAGTTACAGTAAATGTAATAAAGAATATTTGCAATATCTGTAGCTGAGGGGATACTTGCAATCGTTAATGACAATAGCTTACATGGTAGGCCAGGACCTTTCCCACCAATTGCAATGCATACAGGCAGACATGCTCCTCTACCAGACACATCAGTCTTGCCAACTGTACCACCAACACAAGTTTGGTATGCAGGGTAAGCAGCATGTTATTTGTCCCTTTGTCTGTAATTTCTGAATGGTGGCCCAGAAGTCTATGACTTGTCTCATGGACTCTAGAGGCTGACAACATAGGACTCAATCATACATTTGTAGGGTGGTAGTGGAACATTCCTTGGCCCTTTTTTCATCCCTCCCTGATAAGGGTGGTGACTCTGCCAGTTTTTTATCCAGCCTGGACATTCCGGATCTTTCTCTAGCCTGTCAGAGACAGGCATGTTCACCCATTACAGTGCAAGAGCTCATGTGGGCTCTGAGTTCCTTGCAAGTGAATCAGACACCTGGTCCTGATGGTCTTCCAAATGCTTTATATAAGGTTTTGGGTAATCATCTAATATCAGAACTCACGTTGGTTTTTAATGCTCTATTATCAATGGAAATGATCCCGTTGGACTTCACGAAGGGTTTCTTGATTTATATATTTAAAAAGGGTGATGCCACACTACTCCAGAATTGGCACCCACTTTGCATGTTGAATACCAACTTTGAGCTTTTATTGAAAATTTTGACTAAATGACTGTTAGGTATAGCTGAAACTGTCATTTCTCTGGCCCAATCATGTTCTGTACTGAATAGGAGAATCTCTGACTACTTAATTTTACTCCAGGAATTGTTTTCTTAGGGTTACACTAACACGGCATTGGGCTATATTGTTTCGGCATACCAAAAGGCTGCCTTTGACTCCATGCACCATGGTTTTTTGTGGGAGACTCACTGTAGCTATCATGTACCAGAGGGCATGATACAGTGGTTCCTTGCCTTGTATAAGACTACAACAGTAGTACCATTAGTGAATGGTTGGGGGGGGGCCCTGATACCGATCAAAAGAGGGGTCCTCCAGGGGTGTCCGTTGAGCCCGCTTTTATATCTTTTTTATTGATAGTTTATTGCGATGTTTGAATTCTCATCCCCTAATATGTCCAATTCACAGTCCTACCCAGGTGGCACAACACAAAGTGGTTGCATATGTGGACAATATGTGCTTTTTGGTTGTGGCTGAAGATTCATTTAAACTTTCCCTCTCTATTTGTACTGAGTTTGTCATGCACTCGGGGGCCACCCTAAATTTTGACAAAAGTGCGGGTATGAGACTGAGCTCCCCCCAGATACCATTAGGACCTAGTGATCCCTTGTCCTTGAGTGTGGGCCCAATTAAAATCTTGGGGATTAAATTTGGGGTCCCTGACTCCAATTTATTGAATTGGGAAGATAAATTGGAACAAGGGGACAGTAACGTGGCTTACTGGAACAGAGGTCAGGTGGGGAAGAAGAAATGGGTGTATCTTATCAAATTTTATTTAATCCTGACCTTTTTATATTTAAGTTATGTTTTTCCAGTCCCAAAACAGTTAGAAACTGGTGTATTTAGTCTTTTCTTTCAGGCCTTGTGGGGAAGCTAAACCCTATTAAAAGAAATGTTACATACTTGCCGATCAATGATGGGGGTGTTCGCATGGTAAACCACCTGCTTTTCTTTACTAGTATATTTTTCACAGCTAATCTGTGGCCATTATTGGTCCACATGCAGAAAGGGTGGGAACCTTTGCTGTATGAATCATGTCACCTATGGTTTCATCAGCAGGAAAGGAATTCTTTATCTGTGCTTCGGAAACCTGAAGGTATACCCCTTTACTTGAAACAAATGTTTTTACGTCTGAAACTATGGAATGTTACTACTCAGATGGTGTTAACTTCCTCCCATAAGGTGCTGTATCAGACTTTGCTTTTTTCCTTATGTGTAGTCCCGCTGTCTTTTGAGAAATGTCTCAGTCCTTCTTTGCCTTCTCTGTGGTCCCTTCTTTGGAGTACGAGGGTACTGACCCACATGTGGGACATTCATTGGCTGTCTTGTCATGAACATATTAATATAAAGATGAATCAAAAGCACTGGCAGTCCCAGGAATGGTTATGTTCCTGTCCACAATGTATTGTGATACAGGATACAATCCCTCACTTATTTTTTGGTTGTTCATTTATTCATGCTTGGTGGGCTTTTTTAACTCTTGCATGGAACATTCCATTGTTTCAGATTATAACTTATTCTAATATAATGTATGGCCACTTTTCTACACAATGGAGTAGATGGCACAAAGACATCCTGAATTTAATTTGTGTGATTATTAAATTAACTATATGGATGGCACATTGTTTATTTACCTTACAGTAAAAGGACTGTTCCTTTTTGGAACTGGAATGCAAAATTGTGACAGATTTACAGAAATGTATGCAATTGAATGTACTTCTTTGCCTAGGGATGTTGTTTTGGAGTTTTGGAAAGCACTTCTGTGGGTTACTGATACTGATGCTGCTATTACGTGAAGTTTCACCTGTGCTATATTGGGATTAACTTTATTCCTTTTTTTTGGTTTCTTTGTTTACTGTATGGTTTTCTTATGTGTGATTGTAACATGATTTTGTTTTCAATAAACTTTCACCTACTTTGTTTGAGAAGTGCCATGGGATCTTTAACATCCACCTGAACTACCACCAGAACAAGCAGATGGGAACTTGATTTAACATCTCATCCGAAAGATGGCACATCAGGAGTGCAGCAGCCCCTCATGCTGCTCTACAGTGTCAGTATTGGGATTTAACCAAAGTGCCTAGTGTGAGGATAGAACCCACAGCCTTCTGACCTCCCTGCCTCAGAGGTGAGTGCACTACTTGTTGAGCCACTGATACTTAAGAGTTTAAGACTTCAGCTACCAAAGGGTGTGGACCTTAAGCCCAATGTGGCTCCTCTGGCTGTGCAGGCTGTGCCAGCAGCACCTTCAAAAGCTATTTTCCCTACAACTGCCTAAGGTTCACCTGGTCTCCATGTCCTGCCCTTCCATGCCCAGTCTCAACTCTCAGATGGTATTCAGGGAAGCCTCTCAGATGTCTACCTTCACATTTAGGTCTCCCTCATGGAAGCTGGGTGCATACCATTCAGCGGCTGTTGCTCTCCTCCTCATGCCCTTGGGAGAGGGCCTTCTGCAGAGCAACACTTGCAGCCTCCTGTTGCATTTCCCATTAGAGTGATAGTGCAAAAGCCTTCTTCCAAATTGAAAAGCTCCTTGAATTGGATCATTAAATTGCAGTAGCTGAGCTGTCACTAAAAGTATCCCAAGCCTTGAGGGACGGTGATCCAGGCCATGGATCCCCAGAGGTTTTCTACTAATAGGGATTTTTTTTCCTCTCCTTCATGCCGAAGGTCATAAAAGTTAGGTATTCATTATGTAGAAAATTTATCTATTTTACTTAGATACGTTTCTGCTGTTGGATGGAGTTGGATGGTGGCCCTCTTCTCTACTGTTCCCTCTCTCCTCAGGAAGCCCCATGTTACTGGTGCAATCTTGACAACCTGCTCATTTCAGTTTTTTCTCTTCAGTTGTCTCTCGTTACTGTCAATCTATGCTTCTCAGTCTCGTGGTCAAGTTTTCTGCTCCATAGTTCTTTTTGGGGCTCCTTCCTAAGGTACCTTTAGCCAAGGGAATCCTTACCGCAGCACCTTTGGGATGAAACCCACTTGGAGGGTTCCTTGCCTTCAGTACCACTACTGAGTAATAATTCCTGAAGGAATAGAGTGCAAATGACCAAACAGTTTATCACAGATACACAAGCATAGTATTTTACTGGTAGCATAGGCCCGTTAAATTGAAAGGCTATGCCTGTAGTTGAGTGGGGTGAAGCAACGAGTCATGTCCCCTTAATGAGTTATATAAGCAGTTTCTTCCAGCCTCCCTCAGAAGCACTGTGTCTTTGCCCCACCATCCTCCCTTCCTCCTCCAGTGGCACACCACTGTCCTCGGAGGGGGCTCCTTTCTAAGGTACTTTTAGCCAAGAAAATCCTTCCCACAACACCTCTAGAAGTGGAACCCTCTTTGAGGGTTCCTTCCCTTCAGTACCCCTACAGGGTAGTAATTACAAGTTGAATAGAGAGTGTGAATGGGCAAACAGTTTATCACACTTACACATGCATAGTACTACACTGATTGTGTATGCACATTGAATAATATATTTATATCAGCATTTTACTTTATGTGTGATAGAACCTAGGCTGTAAGATCTTTTCATCCTAAGCACTGTTTACTGTTTTTTGTCTTTGTTGAAGCACTATGAATTTTCTTCACATTAGTTTTAAATATAGATCTGTATAGCACTTTAAGAGAAGAACTTTACAAGTCACTACATGCAGAAACAAGACACACCTCTGAAGAAGTTCAGTGCATTGTGAGTGAAACAAGGCCCAGATATTGAAAACTTTTCCCACTTGCATGGAGTTTTTGCCCATGCACAATATTCAAAGGGGCCTTTTGCAAGTGCTGACAGGGTTAGTGCACACAAAACAAAATAATGTATGTGGTGGGCAAATGGAGGGGCAGGGACAGGAATACCCATACAGTACAATATTCTGTGTAGTAACATTGCACAAAAGGCATAGCATAGGCCACTTGGCACAGCTCTATTACTGCATGCAAAACCCTGACTTACTCTGAGCAACCTTAGTAGCTGCCTGAGCCACTGCAGCCAACAACCAAGTTGGTGGATGGGGGAGCATACCCACCCCCTGGTGTCTAGTGGCACCCTGTCCACTGATCACCATCCCTGGTAAAGTAAAAAGTGTACCTGGTGCCTAGTGGTACCCCTCCACCCACCTATCACTGGCCCAGTAAATGTAAAACTTTCCCTGGCATTGAGCAGCACCCACAACCCTCCAGTCACTGTCCCAGCAATCCCTTTACATGTCTCTGTTGTCAAGTGGTCCCCTGTTCTCTGATCCCCATCCCTATAAGAACAGAAGTACTACCTGGTGGTCTGTGGTCTCCCTGCCCTCCAATTCCCATCCTGTATAAGAAAATATTATCTGGTGCACATGGTCCCCCACTCTCTGATTGCCACCCCCATATATGAAAAATGATTCTCTGGCATCTAGTGGCATCCCCCCATTCACCGCCAGCTCCAACAAACCTACCATTCAAACCCCCCTTACCTTAAGCACCAGTGTTTTGGATCCCATACGGCGACTGGCACAACCATCTCATCACCTCCTCAACTGGCCTCTGTATGGAAAGACATAGAGTGTGCATCTGATATACTGTACAGGACGTGTGTCCTCTGTATTGTACATGGAGAGTGGCCTATGTACTGTACAGGGAATAAACAGCCTATGTACTTTACAGGGAGTGAGCTCCCTGTACAGCACAAGCTGCGTGCTCATTGTACAGTACACAGGCCATTGTACAATAGAGAGGATGCTTGCCCTCTAAAGTACATTGGATACATGCTCCCTGTCTTTCTATATGGTGGCTGGTCGAGCATTTGAGAGGAGGGCTGTACCGGTCAGTGTATGGGATCTGTGGCATGACCACTTAAGATAAGGGGGGATGGCAGGGCTGCTTTGTCAGTGCCAGCATTGCAGGGGGGGTGCCACTAGACACTAAGGAATCATTTTTCATGTTAAGAAATGGGGTGGGATCCCAGGTCCCAGGAATAACAGACTCAGTGCACAGGTTCCAAATGGGAAATGTCCAATCGTGCAGAAAACAGGAGACTGCACCCCTGCACTCCTGCCACTAATTCTATCACCTGGGTCTGTTCTGTACAAATCTCTTGTTAAATCAGCAAGAACATCTCAGGTATGAAAAAGGCAGCACTCAGGAATAACTGAATTGACACATATTATTGAAATAATAAAAATCATGTAGCAGCAGAAAATCTCACAGCATTATTTATTTATTTAGTTTTTGTTGACCGGGTAAGTGCACTAGATAAATCTTGTCTTTTTTCAGGCATGACCCGGGGGAGGGGGATACAGGTGAATTACAACTGACCTTGAACCAGATTAAGCTGTTGGTGGTATTTTTAGTGAATGAGGGAAATTTGGCCAGGACATGGGGGAAATTCCCCTATTCTTTTAGTGGGAATGGGATAGGGGTTATGTGCCCATATGGATTATTTTTGTCTGTACTCCAAGTATGCTGTAATGCTTATTTCTGTTTTTGAATTCTTTTCTTATGGTTTTGTATGAAGTCATATGATTTGTATATTTTGTTTTCAGTTTTCAATAAAAAAATTCCCTTACTCTTTTTGATAAGTGCCATGGGATCTTTAACATCCACCTGAACTACCACCCATCCAGGCAGTTTAATATCTCATCCAAAAGACAGCACCTCAGAAGTGCAGCACCCCTCTCATGCTGCACTACAGTGCAGTACTGGGATATTAACCCAAGTGCCAGATGTGGGAACTGAACCCACAGCCCTCTGATCTCCCGGACTCAGAGGCGAGTGTGCTACCTACTGAGCCACTGACACTATCAAAGAAAACCTTAATAGTCATCCAGCTTCCACAAAAAAAAAATTGTGTGGAATATTGAGCTTGATAATTATACTCTGACAGTTGTTGTAGCAGCATCTGTCACTTTAAATTCCAACCAGTCACTTTGTTAGCAATGTGTTGCAACAATTATATATACTGGAGCCACATATAGTATTCAATACAGGCAGGTAAAATCACCAATCTTACACCATAAAATGGAAACAACAATAAGTGCATAGAGATTGTGTGCAAACTGTTCCTTCAGATAAAAAGCGCAGCATGGTTTCACACTAAATAGGCACAGAAACAGGCAATAAAACTGTCCATATGGAAGCTTGGAACTTTCTAAGTGATACAAATTTTCAATTGGACAATGATTGCTCAAAACCAGGATGAATCACTATTTAAAATGCCCTGCAGGAAAGAGTACGGGAGGGGGGACAGAAAGCAGTCAAAATAATAGAAAAACTTGCTGAAAGTGCACTTGTGTGTGAATGCCTATGCATACAGAGTGAGTGATCATGCTGTGATAAAAAAGCCAAAAACATTTGAAGAAGTTAAGGGAAATACATACCTCCTTCAATCAGAGAAGGCCCAGACTCCTCAAGAAAGGCATGCCTGACATATGCTGTTGCTTTGAAAGTCAGAAAGCAGCCAAGGTCATAACAGAGCCTTCCAATTGCATGTATTTGTTAAATGCTTGGAAAGTCCATATACTGTTGCAGCCAAAAAAAGTTAATAGGGAAACACATTTATCCTTGCTGAGGCAGTTAAATTGTATACAAACACACAACCAAAGCATGAGACAGTTCAGTACACTAAGTAGAAAGTGTGTAGAAATGTAATTGAGCCAAAAAAAGCAGCTTGAACCAAGTTTGAAAATGAAATAAGCACATAATATATCTGTACTCAAAAATAATGAGCTACAAAGTACTTGCTGGAACCTTGCTGGGGCTTGTCCTGGAAACACTACCCAAGCCTGTGACTATTCTTTAAAGAGTTCATTTTGGATACTCAGCTAGAATCCAATCAAATGGAACTGAAATGATTCTGTAAGTCTGAAGTCAAGAAAAGGTGTAATCCCAAAGGAAGCCAGAAACTCCAAAAGCAGCCGAACAGACTGCAAAGTGAAACCAGCATCAAATGGTTGACAAATTTCTCAAGTGCTGCTATAGAGTGCTGCTTAGTAGCATTGTGATGTTTTGTGGTGTAAATGTCTAATGAAGGGTTGGGGGTGCCACTAGATACTAAGGAATACATTTTCATATACAGTACAGGGATAGTGATTGGAGGATGGGGGCAACAACTGAACACTAGGGATTACTTGATGTTACAGGACCAGGCATTTTGGTTAGAGGTGGAGCCAGTCACAGGGGTGCAAACCTGCCACTGCTACACATGCAAATGTGTCCAAAATGGGCATGTAAATGGCCACTTAGTGCCTTGCATGCCCAATGGGCCCATTTGCATGGGGCTGTCTGAATAACATGCGAGGAGCTACTGGAGATATTGGGTCTGGTGGCCCTGCACTGGTGGTATCCATGTTGGCGCAGAGCTGCTTGGTTTAGTGCTCCACTGACATGCCCCTATTTCAGCCAGATAGCACTGGTGCACTGTCTGACTAAATGTAACACACTCAGGGTTACAGGCAATGAGCAAGTGTAATGCAAAACTTTGCGCTCAACTTTGCCCACTTTTGAATATCGAGACCCGGGTGTTTTTGATCTCCATTGGGGCACATGTAGGTAGTGGTTTTGTAGAAATGAAAGTATGATGTAGATGTCACTTACCTTTTCAGCTTGAGTGTTTTTTGGGCTGGTGCACTATCAGCTGTGGACACATATAATGAATGGCAACTTACCCCATTGGAATAAGTGACCAGTGGTGTCCTGCATCTATTCTGTATTGGCACCAAAATTGTTCCACAGGAACATTATTGACATGTTTACTAATGACACAAAATTAAGAAGAGTGGTTAGATCCTAGCAGGAAGGCAGTGAGCTGCAGAGGGAACTGGACATTCTTGGGAAGTGAGTGGAAAAATGACATGAACTTCCAAATATAAAGATAAATTTCTATCTAAACAACAAAGATAACTGAAATTCTGCAGGAATGGTTCCTAGAGGTAATGGTCTGCAAATACTTTAAACTGGAACAACAGTGCGGGGCAGCAGAGAGAAATAGATTATTAAGTAACAATATCTTGAAATAAATAAATAACTAAATAAATAATAAATACATTTCATCTATTAAAAACTACTAACTGACATACTGCCAGTCAAGTTTTACTATACGTGGACATAGTCATTTCTTCATTCGATTACAGATAGAGATGTAGGAAGTTGCCAAAGCTTGCTATGTGAAAACAATCTGTGAATTTTGACAAATTCATGGAGCTGGATAATGCAACTGACTTTATTCACCAGATGGATTGGCCAAAGGTCTCATGGGGAGTGGCCAATTTTCTGGCAAATTCCAAGGTGAATTTGGTTTAAAAATCCCTGGTACTGGCACCCTCCTCCCTGCACTCCCCATCCCAGCAAATATAGAGCTGCTGCTTTTCTGAAACAGAATGTTATCCCTCCCCCACCCATGTGTCAGATACATTCTCCCTACATCCTCTCACCCAAGTGCTACTGTGTTTTAGAATTGCTCTCAGTCCCCCACGCAGTCTCCCTCTGCTCCCTACCATCCTCCTCCCTTCACCAGCACCCACAAAAAATATAACCTGCAAATAAAGAAAACAGACCCCTGATGCAGAGCACCTGCTCTGTTCAGTGCTGACTTCTGACTCATAATGGCTTTTATGAATGAATGGAGACATTTTAGCTCCCAGTAAACACTGATTAAAAGAAATTTTAACCAGTCAGGTTTTTCTAGAAACAAAGATGTTACCATTCCTTCATTTACTCCATTAGCAGACTGGGAGTTGGGCACAGCACTGAACAGAGCACTAGAGCAAATGTTCTGCACCGAGGGAAAATTTTCTTTATTTGCAGCCTTATACTGTATTTTGTGGGTGCTGTTGGGAGGAGGAGGGTGGTGGAGACCAGAGGGCAGATTGAGTAGAGGATTGAGAGTAACTGTAAAAGACAGTGTGACTCAGGTGGGGGAGGGAATGATTTGATGCATGGTGGGGAAGGATATCACTTTGTTACTTCAAGGACAGCAGCAGTATGATGTTTGCTAGGGTTGGGGGGATTCACTTATTTCCATGTTCTTGGGTTGGGGAAGGGGGTTCTGTAAGAGCACAATAGGTGAGGGGAGGGATTCATTAAGTTACAAAAAAGATCTGCTGGAGAAGCTAGCAGTTCAGCTTTAGAATTTGCCTTTTTTTTTTTTTTACAAATGTGAATATAGTGGATTTGCATCAGTTTCACCAGTGAATAAAAAATTTGAAACATCTCTTATTGCAGAACATCAGTGAGTGACCCATGCATCTTGCTTCAGCCCTGGCTGCTTTTTTTATAGGTACTTTTATTGATTTTTTGATTCTTTGGTAATCAGGTAAGGCCCACTGGGCACAAAGCCCATTTACAGGTTCATTCTGGGAGCACTGAGAAGATTAACTGACTTGTTCAGGGTTACACAATAGGCAAGCAGAGGTTGTGGGAATCAAGCCCAGGTCTGCTGTACGTATCAAGCTTGTTTACACCTCATTGCTCTAACCTCTAAGATATACTGCCAGCATGTACAGTATGCATCCTTTTGTATCCTTTTTGATTTGGGGCTAGGGGAGGAGAGAGGTTAGGTACTAGAGGATTTTTAAGGTGTTGCTAATTGACTACAACTGGGGGGAGGCACGGATTGGGGGGAGGTGATTGGATGTACTGAATGATGTGGTACAGATGGGGAAAGGCAATTCAAGGCATAGAGTCCATATACATTTATTTTTCATGTTAACTTTGCTGGAACTGTGGGTGGAGGAGGGAATTGGTGACTAGAGAGTGACAGGGTGGGTGTGTTGTATTTTACTCGGTCTGGGTGGTTGGGTCGAAAATGAGGTGGGAGATTATATATTTTAAAACTGTTTTTACTAGTGAAGCTAGGGTGAAGAAAACGGTGCCCAACTTCGCATAGAGTGAAGTTTCCAACTTCACAACACCTTCTTTGGATGAGTTTTGATTCATAACACCTCTAATTTGTAATATTTATTTATTTATTTATTTATTTGGTTTTTGTTAACCAGGTAAGGTGCACTAGCCATAGCAATGACTATTTTCAGGCACAACACAGGAGGTTACAAATAGAAATATGAATAAGAATTATGAATAGAATTATGTTTGCAACAATTCGCATAGATCAGGGTAGCTAACTTAGTTTTAAGGGTAAGGACTACAGGGAAATTCCAAGGGCTTCTAATTTCCTGCAGCAATCATGTTTTTTAAAACCGATTTCTTTGTGCATCAGACATCTGAACTGGACAGGAGCACCTTTTCTGAGAGAATCACCTGTCAATCATTACTTCATGCTCAGTCAGTGTGTACCCTTTTGGGAAGTCATTTGAGCTCAGGGAGAGTATAGGCAATGGTTAGATTTAGGGGTTCTGCCTAAGTTTCTAAAACCTTTAGAATTTTTGCACCTTGCTTGAGATTTACTTGCATAGAGAGCTTAACTTTAGCCACTGAAGTCCAACCCTGATTTTCTTAAGTATTTCTAGTGTGTGAAACTCCCTCTCCTGTGGTTAAGAATAATTTGATCCTTGAATGAGTTTTTCATGGGTATGATTGACTTAAATATATTAATATATCTCCTGCACTTGTAGGGTCAGAATTTCAGTTCAAGTAAATGTGTTACTCTAGTCTGTCTCCCAATTCTAACAAAGGGATGTTCCCTAACAGGGAGCAGTTTGCCAAGTCTTATCACGATGACTGCCATTAGCGTCTAATGAACCTGACATTCTCAGCCATGTAAAACCCTATCATGTCATGTTTTCTGCCTTTGATGAGCTCACAAGAGCTTTTCCTGTGAAAAGTCCATTTAGTTTATTAACCTTTCTCACAAGGTCAGTGCAACTTTCCCAGCACTTTTTCCATTTGTGGTTATGTTGACCAAATCCAAGAGATTGTTCACTGTATACACACGTAATAGCTCAGAGGTTAAAACTCTGGTGTATTCTTGTGGAACTTCATAAAGAAAATAACATTTACAGTAGGTCAGTATTTGTTAGACGTTATTAATTCAAGGCCACTGATTTATGGTGTAAAACTGTGAAATCCCATTTTCAAGAGTTCACTTTCCAGAATTGCACCAGTTATTGTTACTCCACTTTTCAGATTTTACCAGGATTCTGCTGTCATTCTTTTATTATGAGTATAAATAATCAGAATAAAAGAAAGCTTAATATACTGAGCATTAAATAAAGCAAATTGAAAATAGTACAAGAAGCAACTATAAAAAAAATACACGTTTGGTAGATTTACTTATGTAGTATAAAATACCAGATTCCATGACATCATTTTTGCCAGTGTTCAGGCAACCCTAATTCTGGAATTTTACTGGGTTTTCTGGTAAAAACCAAAAACCAGTTGCTTATTTGTGAATTTGTTAAGCAGTCTTTTCAAGAAATTATCCTAGTGATGGTGAAACAAAGTTATAGGATCTGAGACCAAACATTTTTCATACATGATGTTTATTGTTTATTTATTTTTTGTTCTTTTTGTTTAGTGCTTGTAAAAGGTGCTGAACTAACATCACTGGAAGCTGAAGTCCTCTGATTAACAGCATGAGTGGTACAGCACAGGTGATCTCAGTGCAAGCTTCCCCACACTGCCCTACCAATGTACCTCAACCCTACCATGGAGGGACCACCAGGTAGATGAGATGATAGTTCAGCCTCCATGCCCATTCAATCCTTGGCCTCTGATGTGAGACTGACAACAAGGGTGCCAATACAACTGGTACAAACTGGCAACCTTGTAAGTGGGAATTGAATGGCTTAGTGACTTTCACCTCCAAGGTCACAGGTTCAAATCCAGCACAGGTCAGTAGCAGCTGAAAGCCATTATCATCTGAGGGCTGTTCAGAAGGGCTTATGTGAAATGATTTGTGATGGTCTCAGTCCGGTTTCCAGTGGGTTGGTATCCACTTCACAAAACCAACAACATGACCGACACAAATTAGTACATGGTTTTCTTACAAAGTGAGAAGTTAATTTTTTTGTATTTTTTTGTTTTATTTTGTTATTTATTTATCCAGAGTAGCCTATTTGAAAATAAAAATTGTATTTTTATAGCAATGCTTTTTATGCCCATTTCCTCAGGTATATGAAAAGAAGCACTGTGTGGTTCTGTGTTCAATGTTTTCATCAATGATATCTGGGATGGCATTAAGTGCAAAATGTGCCTATTCACAATCACATAGTACACAAAGATCTAGGGGAGGGTAGACTCAGCAGAAGGGACACAAGACCTAAAGGAGGATATGGAATGCAAGAGAGGTGTTTCAGGAAGTGGCAGCTTGGATTTAATGCAAGACAAATGCTAAGTTATGCACACTGGAGCCAGGAACCCAGAGACTGAGTAACAGCCTAGGAGGGGTCTGAGTATCTGCATCAGAAGAGAAGAAGGACCAGTGTGTGATGATCACTAGTGACCAGAAACACTCCACACAATGTAGGAAAGCAGCAGAAAAGGCAAATAAAATGTTGGGCTGCATAGCCACAGGGATCTGCAGCAGGTAAGAGAAGGCAATACTGCCTTTGTACAGGTCATTAATGAGACTGCATCTGGAGTGCAGTATATGGTGCTGGAGCCCATACCTTACAAGTGACTGCTGGAGACAGACTAAAGAAGGGCAATGAAGATGATCATGGGCCAGCAAGGCAGGATGAATGAGAAGAGGTGGGAGGCCTTTAATAAGTACTCACCAGAGAAGGGGGGCATGATTGAGACTTTCAAGTATTTGAAAAGAATAAGTAGGTTGGACAAGGAGGGTCTCTTCAAGCTTAATGGGAACTGGAATACAAGGGGACACAGTTTTATGTTGGAGGAGGGGAGGTATAGAAGAGAGGCTAGGAGGCACTTCTTTTTATAAATTAACTATACTTTAGTAATTTTTTTCAATAATACAATACAAACCAAAAGTGACAAATAAACCATAGCATTACAAGATATAACAAAGAAGACCATGCAGCTCATGAACACAATAAAAAAGAAAGGGAAATAATGGGACACTAACACGACCCCCCCAACTCAATAGGTGTACCCAAGATAAACATAATTATGTAACTATCTGATAGACAAAAAGAGCAAGGCTTTCAGGGATCTACTAATACAATTCAACTGATACATCAAGGATTGGTGAGCCATGCATATAGAAGGCCCCATTTAGCTATAAATGCAGGATGTCTGTGCCTGACATTTTCAATATATAATTCTAGATTCAAGGTGCTCAGGATTTCAGCATACCACTCAGTCCAGGTCCGAAGTTTATCATCAATGCCATAAAAAATAATTTTGGCAGTGGCAGAAATCAACACAATAAATGATTTTTGATAGCTCAAAGATATCGTTTTATAATATCCCAGTAAACAAATCTCTAGGGTAAAAAAAAATCTATTAATTTAAAAGATGGCTCTAGTCGCACTTGAATGACCTGCCAAAAAGGGGTTGCTTTTTCATAAAACCAAAGAATATGGAGGAGTGAACCATCTTCGTTTTGACATCTGTGGCAGGAGGGGGTGACAATCTAGCCATTCTATTCAATTGTAGAGGGATAAAATACATATTATGTAGAATTTTAAACTGAAGCAAACGGTAAGGATTCTCCTTAATGATTCTATAAAGATCCACCCAAAGTTTGTGTCAATTCTTCTGGCCCCATTCTAATGAAAGACAATTTTGCCAATAGTAAGATACCCCTGTAGGTTTAAGAGGGTCAGAAGATTGAATAAGGTGGTATAAATGGGCAATGGAATGTTGAGATATAGACACCTTTATCATATTAACAAAAGGGGCATAATTTACATTCAAACAAGGAGTCGATTCCAGATAAGCTAAAACCACTCTGGTTTATTGCAGATATTTAAAATAGCACTTTGAGTCCAGCCAGAATATGCATAAAGAGTAGGACAGTGACAAATATGATCCCCTAACAGTACAACTGATACAGGAGTAGATGGCTCAATTGGAAGAATAGTCGCAGGGATGGGTTTTTAGCAATTTTAAAATTAAGGTTATTGACAAATGGCTGAGACAAACAGTGTGTAGCTGGGATATGGAGATATTAACGTAACTGGGCATGGGCACACAACAGCCAATATATTGGAGTGTGTTTCAAAGAGTGTGAAGTTTTGAGGGAGAAACATGCAAAAGAGCACCTGTTTAGAGTTTATGGCTCCGTATTAAGTCTGTTTCCAGGGATAACCATAAGGAGTCATATGAATAAGGTGGCTCATTGGAAGGACGACCCCATTGAAAGTATTTGGAGCCATGAGGCACTGATTAATATATATATATATATATATATATATATATAAATTAGGCAGCTGCAACCCACTCTGCTAAGTTGTGAACATAACTTAAAGTAAGCTTTCCTTACCATGCCCTCCCACCATAAAAAAAACACAGGGAAAGAGGCAGATGGCTCCATCTCTGAAAATCTTTTTTAAAGGATTCAAGTAGCAAAACTAAATTTAATTTCCGTAAGGCAGAACGATGGTGGGAGTTATATGACCCTAAGTATTATATTGCCTTAAACTCCCACTGAAGGCCTGAAAAAAGAATAAAAGCTTTGTTTACATACGAGTTTAAATGCAAAATATAAGTTTTCCCTGAATTTAATTTGTATGTGGTAATTTTACTGAACAATGTAATTTCAGTTAGGGCAATAAGAGTAGATGTTTCAGTGTCAGTTAGATAAAACAAAATGTCATGCACATATACCGAGAGCTTATATTCAAATCACCTTAATGCCTCACACAAGAGGGTTTCACTTCAATTTTAAAATCAACAGTTCTAAATATAAATTAAAAAAGGGGGACATTGGGCAACCTTGATGAGTCCCAGCAGGATTGTTAAAGGGTTTTGAAACAACCCCATTACAATAAATAGAAGCCGAAGGATTATCATAAAGCAGTCATCAATGTAAAATTTCAAATTGGTAGGGCTAGGACACCTGATCAAATGCTTTCTTTGCATCAGTGGAAACCAAGACTGAGGGGTTCTTGGCATTCCCAGATGCAGAGTTCAAATGGAAAGGTTTACAGGTATGATTGCTTCATAAACTAAATTTATTCAGGGCCAATTAAGCTCTCCCAGACACCCATCAATCTGCAGATTAGGATTTTTGCTGAGACGTTAGAGTCTGGATTAATTAAAGAAATATGATGATAGCTGGAATGGTGAAGTGCATCCTTAGCAGGTTGGGGAAGAAGAATTATACATGCTCTTGATAAAGATAGGTCAGTAATTGTATTAGAGTGCAAAAGGTTAAAAACCTCAACCAAAACTGGGACAAGTTCTGCTGAAAACATTACACTAAAATTTGAAGGGAAATCATCACGGCCAGGCAAACAATCAGTAGGTAAAGAAGAAATAGCCCATTGCACTTCAGACAGTGTAACAGGGCCAGATGCTAGGAGGCACTTCTTCATGGAGAGGATGGTGGCAGGTTGGAATGTGCTTCCAGAGAAGGTAGTTTCAACAAAAATGGTAGGCAGCTTCAATAGAAACTGTGACAGAGTTAAAAGGAAACTAAGAGTCAAGGTAGAAACCGATGGAGGAGAAGGAAAGACTGCAGAGGGGGATCAGGGTCAGTAGCTTATGCTGAGTACCCTGTAATACAAGCAGTCTAGATAGACCTAATGACCTTATGTTGCTGGTTTCATCATATCATCCTCTGTTTGTATGCTAGTTGACTTCTTCAGGGTCAAACAGTAAGTATTTGGCTCTGTGATCTTCTGGTTTCAAGCTGGTTCTCTAACAGTTAGATGACATTGCCTCTCTGCTATTGCCCAATCTGATAAGATTTCTTCTGGCAATTGCATGTAACAGTAATTTCCAGAAGCTCATCTGTTTTACTTTTTCCACTTTCATACATGACATGGCAACTGTCTCAAGATATCTATGTGCAGCATTTACAACCCCCTGGAAATACCATTTCTCCATATTGCTGAAGTTACTAAGCAGTGCTACTGTATAGTGTATGGTAGAATATTGCTGTAGGTAGACATCAATTCATAATAGGAATGACAGTGAAGTATTTAAGTAACGTCAACCCCCACCCCCTCCCTGCAGAGGCTGACAGGCTTTGGGGATGTGCCTTTGGGTCATCGGCCATAACACTCATGCCATTCCACCTCACCCCACACTGCAGACACTGACAAGTGTCACAGTGTACCTAGAGGTCTTCGGCCCTTACGCTCACCCCATTCCATAAGGAAGTA
Source organism: Neoceratodus forsteri (assembly GCA_016271365.2). Classification (NCBI taxonomy): domain Eukaryota; kingdom Metazoa; phylum Chordata; order Ceratodontiformes; family Ceratodontidae; genus Neoceratodus; species Neoceratodus forsteri. The sequence continues at coordinate 1,324,839,209 of CM028132.1, forward strand.
AGCTGAGATGGGTGCAGTATAGAAGAATGGGGTGAATTTTAGGGCTAAAGACACCAAGGCACACCTTGATGCCTGTCAGTGGCTGCAGGGTGAGGGTGGAATGGGGTGAGCATTACGGCTGACAACCCCAAGTCACCCCCACCGATGCCTGTCAGTCTATACAGGGTGGGCATTATGGTTGGAAACCCTAATGCCCTGGGTGTTTGTTGGTATTTTTGATCCAAATTTTCAACATAGCCTTTTTGAGACCCCACCTCATGAACAATGGCAGTATCGTTTCATTACTCCTTCCAAAAAGGTGATTTCACACAGCAAGTGTGCCATTCGGTGCCACAGGTGCAAAAACACATTTAAGGCAGGATGTGAAAAATGACAGCTATACTGTTTATGAGGAGGTGTGAAGAAATGGCAATGTTGAAAATCTGGAGGGCAAACATGAGTGGCGATGTTACAAGTGTGCATAGAAACTGTACAACACACGCTCGTAATGCAGTCATTTTTTGGAATATTTTCACCAACTTTTCAACATGGCCTTTTTGGGACCTCCCCTCATGAACAGTGGCACTGGGATTTCATTAATCTGTCCTGAAAGTTGATTTTGCACAGCAACTGTACCATTCCATGCCACAGGTGCAAAAACACATTTCCAGAATGATGCAAAAAAGGACATCTGTACTGTTCATAAGGGTGTGTAAAAAAATGGCAATGTTGGAAATTTGGTATGAAAATATTAAAAATTGATGAAGTTATGAGCGTGCATAGAAACCGTGCAATGGATGCTCATAATACAGTCATTTTTTGGAGTTTTGTCACCAAATCTGCAACAAGGGCTTTTTGGTTCCCCCATCTCATGAACAGTTGCACTGTTGTATCATTAATTGGTCCCAAAAGGTGATTCCACACAATGACTGCAAAATCACCTTTTGGGACCAAGAAACAAAATTACAGTGTCAGTGTTCATGAGGTGTATCCCAAGAAACCCATGTTAAAAATGTGGTACCAAAACTCCAAAACTTGGCTGAGATATCAACCTAAATTGACCCCCCCATTGATTGCCATTATAGGGCTTACCATCATTTCTTCAGTTCGCGGTTTGTCTTTGAAAAGTGCAGAAGTGTTCTCAGTCCACAGAAGATCACTGATCCTGACCTCCAGAGGTAAGTTTGGGTGAGGGGGGTGTGGGGAGGTGGGGTGTGCAGGGGGAGGGTGCGGGTTGGGGAAGGGGGCCAACGAGAATGACGAGAAACTTTTTTCTTTTTTTTTCAGTTTTGAAATAAAAAAATACATCATGGTCTTCTTTTTTACAGGTGAAATATTGCAAAATAGATTTCAGCACACTGGGGTGGGCTCTCTCAGTGTGCCAGAGTACTAGAGGGATCAGTACCAACCCAGGGATTTGGCACCCTGAGGTTGTCTGAGTACATAGGGGCATGGGGAGGGCAAAGCATTCAACAGGGAGAGTGGGCATCCTGGTGTCAGAAACATAATAATCTATCTTTTTTGGCACACTGGGTTGGGCTCCCAGTCTGCCACATTAATGGGGGGGGGGATACATGCTGACACTGGGATTGAGCACCCCAATGTTGGTGGGGGGGATCAATGCCAACCCCACAAACACATCAGGCACTGTAAACTCCCAGCCCGTATGGAACTTAGGCTGTGGCCTACTCTGCATGAGTAGAAGAAGAACAGCAAAAGGAGGTAGCAGTTGGTGGGGTGGAGATGTCAGTCAGGCTGAATGCAAGGCAAACAGCTGTTTGCTGGGCGGTGACCTGCAGATGAAAGAAAAAAGCTGCCACATGATTGGTGCAGATTTTTCTTTTCAAGTGCAGAATACTTCCAGCAAAACAGCATTATGACCATCCAGACTGATGACTGGTGTGATACTGTCGAGCCCCTTGCAGAGCACTCTGTATTGGACAGACAGTGTCACACCCCTAAAAAGTATCTCATCGAAATATGTTTGACATGCATGCGCAAACTTAAAAATACTTGTTTTTCTTGTGGATGTGAACCATACACTTTAAAAGAGAATGTAAGGTCCACTATCCACAACAAGCAGGAGTAGCCATCTCAAGGTTGCCATGGTGACCAAAACCTCTTGAGCTTAGCTCTCGAGGTTTAAACAGTTGCCATAGTAACTTCTCGATGGTTACACACACTTGTTGTGGATAGTGGACCATACATTATCTTCTGTATTGTTAGCCGCCCTCATAATGGCTCTTCCATGACTTTGAAAGGTTAGTGATATGCAAAATACTCAGATTCTGATGGAATGGAATTCCTCAGAATTTCAGAAAATTCCATAGAATTCCATCGGTAAAGAAATTCTAAAATGTTGAAATTGGAATTGTTTTCATGGATTTGTAATTTACAGTTTAGATAAACTGTTGATTCCTTCTGCAGAATCTGTGGAACATTTTTCTGCAGCCTATGTAATCTGCAGAAAGAGGATATGTTGTTTTTGTAGTACAGGATCAAGAGTTAATGACTGAGCTGGGACTCCAGTTTAACGATAACAGATATGATACCAGAGGACACAGAATTCAATTAATAAGGCAATATTATAATTATTTATGTAGGAAGTTCTTCTTTACCCTCAGGACTATTAACCCCGGGAATAAGCTTCCCCTTCATATTATTATTAGCAAAAATAAAACTGAATTTAAAGCTACACTGGAAGCCTATCCAATATCAGATACTCATCTATCATATTATGACTGATTAGTATGGGAGCTGTTATTGGCCTTGCACTCTCTTGCTGTCCAGTAACCTTAGTATGAACCATAGTAAAGCTATTCAGTGGTTTACTTAGAAATGCTATCAGAGTTGCACATAATTCAAAAAAGAAATTCCAAAACGCATTTCAGAAGTGGAATTGCTATTCCACTGGTGACATTACATATTCCGCACAGCTCTAGAATGGGTGTATGAAGAGTTTGTTTTATCTACTGCTTCCTTTGTTTTCTCATTGGACAAGCAGGTTTGTCTTTGCCATGGTACATCAGAAAAGACTGCATGTTAAAACAAGTTCTGTAATAGGCTATGCTTAATCCTTCTTAGCCCTACATTTTCAGAGGTTGGAATGTTATGAGTCAATGTTGTGGAACATTAGCAGTACTCCGGGTGAACAGTTATCTGTTAGAAAATGGGATTTTTATTTCCTGCCATCTGATTGGTTAGTACCCTTGCTGTGGGAGTACATTAACTTTCAATAGATGCCCAGGAAATAAAAAGTACCAGCCTATAGTGCCTCTTCACCCACTGAAGTATTGTAGTGCCCATCCTGCTTCCTAACTGGGCAAAATACCAAATTTGCATTTCAAATCATCACCATTTTGTTACCCTCACTTACCGAGAGAGCTAGTGAGAGCCCTCACCCCATTCAGTCCTTACCAAGATCTATACCTGGTAAAATAAGGATGTAAAAAAATCATAGCAGTATTAAAAGAAATAAAACAACTTTCTTTTTTCCTTTATTTTCCATTTAGTGATGGATCAATTCGTTGAGCATGCCAGTGCCCTGGTACAGCTTTCTCCACTGTGGAATGCCCCTGATCTCCCCACCTGGTAAATAAACAGAAAAACACAAAAACAACAGACTGCTCATTCACACATTGTCACACCTCTTCCAACAGTTATAGGGAATAACAGTACCCAAGGTTTTCTTTCTGCTGATAGGTCGTTGTTGTCTATAGCTCCTCCGGTTCCTCACCTCCATGGAGAGCCTACATCAATCCCAGAACAGCACTCATCTTCACACTCTCAATCCTCAGAGCATGCAGTGAGGACCGGGAATCAGGAAAACAACAATAAAAATAAGAAAATAGTAAGAAATGAACCCCGGTCCTCAGGACAGGCAGCGGGGACTGGGAAACTGTAAAAAAATAAATAAAACCAATAGTGAAAATTCCCAGGGCAAGCAGCAGAGATCAGAATGCACTTCCTGCAATTGTACCTTTCTCTGTTCAGTTTCCCTACTTGTGCTCCGAGTGCTTGATCAGGTCCAGTTGCAACTGCTCTGTTTCCAGACTGTGCCTGGCATTTCCTCCAAGACTGTGTGGCAACAACATACACAAAAAAAAAATCTGTCACCTAAAGGAAACCAAAATATAAGAAAGGCCACAGCATCCGCTAACCCTTATCAGTTATTTTTTTCTGGGACCGATGCTGTGGCCATTTAAACAGATGAAAGGAACAAGTAGGAAAAATCACACAAGAAACAGAAACTTCTATTTTCTAAGCCATAAACATTCAATGCATAAATAAAATAAAAGCAAAACCTTGTAAATGCGGGGGAGGGGGGGTAACCATGTCAACTAAATCCCAAGTAAAACTACCCAGGATGCACGTCACCTAGCTCTTTGCTCCCTGCAATGCCCTTTTCTCTAAACCTGCACCCACCGATTTAGCCCTTTGGCAGTTTCTTTTGTCTCCAGTAGATTTATCTCTGTTAACTCTGACCTTTCCTCCCTGTCTCCAGGTGCCTTTGACCGGGTGGCTGCTCGCTTCCCATGGTGGCAGCAGCTGACCTAGGTGCCTGCTGTACACCGCTGTCTGCCCACCCTCAAAGTACCAGAACCTGGATAAGCCTGCTTTCCTGACTGGGGAACCTCTCTGAATGCTGATTGGCTACTCTGCTGCATAGCCTGTGCCTGATTGATTGCAGCCTTATGGCTTTGTCAGTGATTGGTCCTCTTCAATATCTCTCTCTCTCTCTCTGTATGCTTTCTTGCTGGCTTTTACAGCTTTTACAACTAAATTTAAACCCATATTTTCTTCCCTTCCGCCTGCCCCAACCTGGACCTCTATTAAATACACCCTTAGCCCCACCTCTGCCCGCTTAATGGTCTACGCTGAGTTTTCCATCACCGCATATTTTCTTTTCTCCCATCCTCTAACAGGCTATTCTTCCTAATAACTCCATTATTTGGTGTTTTTAAAGGTAATCCCTTCAGGTGTACCCTAAGTTATATCCTCTTTCCACCAACATTTCTAGAGAGTCTTATTCTTGCATACCCACATTATATTGTACCCCACTAGAGTCTTGGACCTTTTACTTTCTTCCAGATGTTTGAACCATAGATCCACAGCTATCATCTCATATTGGGCACTAGTACAAGATGGGCATAGGCACAGCACAGTGGATGTTATATCTGTTTCTGTGCTTGTCTGTGCTTACATCATGCTCTCTTTATTCAAATTCATCCTCGAGGAAAACACCTAGGGAACTTCACTGTGCAGACATCCTGTGCCTTATTGAATACTTCTGCTGTGCCACCTATTCCTCCTTTCCGATCTTGGATACATATCTGACTTGGCACACTGGTACCCTACCAGGATACACTCCTGCAGACATACGTGTCCTTTCACTCCACACACACACACCCCCTTGTGTGTCACTGGTAAGGTTTTACTGCACATAGCTCTAAACCTGCTAGGCATCAGTCTTAGGGTTCCTCCACATCAGTATCATGTCTCCCTCAAATGTGAACAAATCAAAATCTTGAAGCTCCTCTTAGGATTAACCAGGAAGCTCCTGCTTCTTCTATTGTTGTGCTCAGGGAACATTGAGCTTAACTCTGGCCCCCCAGCTGCCATTGGATCACTTGCTGGCTTACCAAGCCTTAAAGGTCTAAGTTTTATGCACGTTTATGCATGCAGCCTGTTAAAGAAAATCAGCTCCATTCAGGTCTGGATCTGTCACACTAATCCTGATGTTTTGGTTGTCACAGAAACGTGACTCTGCCTGGCAGCAACTAACTTTGAAGTAAACCTTCCAGCCTACTTTCTGTTCCGAGCTGATAGTCAATCCAGAGGTGGTGAGGTGGCTATTAATATTAAGGGAACATTCTCTGTCTCTGTTATTGACTCTACATCTGTCCAGAATTAGTTTGAAAGCCTTACCCTTCAGGCTGGGAACTCAACTGGCATCTCACTTTGTGTATCAGGCTGCTATAGACCCTCCTCTTTGGGGTTTCATCTTCTGGATCACTTAAGTAAGGTACTGGGTCACAGGTCCTCAGAGTCAATACTATTAGGTGACCTCAATTTAGACTGTTTTTGCAGTGCCTCCACTCCACTAAAAACACTCTGTGATTCACTTGGATGGACCCAGCTTATCAATGAAACTACTTGCCCAAACAAGTTCATCCCTATTAACAGCACTCTGCTGGATATTATCCTAGCTAACAAACCTTATTTCTTTACCCATGCTGGTGTCTTTTTCTCAGATATCAGTGATCACTATTTTGTTGCTTGTGTAAGGTCAGATCACACTCTGCCACCTGCTTCTAAACTTTTTACTAAAAGATGCCGGTGCAGTTTTGATCCCTGTGTGTGTATCTCTGAGTTGGGCCATTCCTTGTGCTGGCAGGACTTTTATCTAGCTAAATCAGTGGACTCAGCATATGACATTTTCCAAGGAATTGTGTTAGGAGCCCTTAATAGGAATGCACCTCTAGTGAAAGTCTGAGTCAGAAACAAATCTTGCCAATGGTTTACAGAGGAGCTGAAGGACGCATTGTGGGATAGGGATATGCTTTGGAAAACCACCCAAAAAACTAAACTCACGAATGATTGGATTTCTATCAGGACGGTGAGAAACCTTTGCACTAAGAAGGTCAGAGAAGCAAAGGCTAACTTTTGTCATTCACAACTTGATCATTCAGCCAATTGCTCCTCCAAATTCTGGAGAGTAATTAAGGCTATAGAAGGCCACTCTACTGGGAATTTCTTGCCCACCAGAATCTCAATGGGTACTACCACACTCACTGATAAACCGTCAACCCTTGATACTTTCAATAATCACTTTGCTACAGCAGGACTAGCCTTTGATACTTCCCCAGCCAGTAACCTTGGAATGCAACTTGAGTTTGATAATCAAGGCCCCTCCTTCTCCAGCCTGACCTTCTCACTTCAACCTACATCTCTGAAAGAGATTGAAGACCTTTTGCTAAAATTGGATGTCAGAAAAAGTGCAGGTGTTGACCTCATCGACCCATATTTCCTAAAGGTGGACTACAGGATCTTAACTACACCTATTACACATCTGTTCAAACTATCCCTGCCGCAAGGCGACCATCCTCCCATCTGGAAAACAGCACACATCATGCCATTGTTTAAGTCAGGAGACCGCTGTGACCTCAACAAACTATAGGCTGATTTCCCTCCTTCCTATCCTGTCTAAGTTGTTGGAAAAAATCATGAACACCCAGCTCCGGAACAATCTGGAAACATCAAAGCTTCTCAATCCATTACAATCAGGGTTCAGAGCACAACACAGCATCATTTCTGCATTGGCCAAGGTTATCAATGATTGGCAGTGTGAACTGGACAATAAGAACTTTGTTTGTGCAGTATTACTGGACCTAAGTAAGGCTTTCGATACTGTCGATCATAGTCTGCTCCTCACATCCCTTTAAACTATTTGTTTGGATGCTTTTTCTCTTAGATGGTTGGGTAACTATCTTGCAGGACGATCACAGGAAGTAAAAGTGGATGACGAAGTTTCACCACTGAAAGCCCTTCAGAGGGGCATACCACAAGGCTCTATTATGGGTCCCCTGCTTTTTGCAATCTATATCAATAGAATCGATGTCACCATCAAAAAGGCCCAAATACACCTATCTGCAGACAATACAGTGCTTTACTCTAGCAGACCTTCCCTTTTAAAGGCATGCTCAGAACTCCATGATGATTTCAGCCTGCTGCAGATCCAGCTTCTAAACCAGAAGTTGCTCCCTAAATGCAAAGACAACAAAAGCTATGTTCTTGTCACCCTTTTCTAACTCAGCAAATCCGGCCAAGGCTGGGTTACTTCCCTCCATCACCACTATTCTTGGAGAACAGTTGGAATATGTATCAAAATTCAAATATTTGGGGGTTTAGTTGGATACTAGATTCTCTTTCCTTGGTCATATAGAAGAGCTGTTAAAGAAACTTAGAATGAGACTTGGTCTCTTCTACAGGATAGAAAAATCTCCTCCCTAGGCATGCAAAATTGAGGCTAGTCCAAACTACCTTTCTCTCCTTATTAGACTATGCCAACTTCCTCTACAGTCAGGGTCCGCAGGTGCTCTCTCTCCAAACTTGATATGCTCTACCATAGAGCTCTAAGGTTTATAACAAGGCCTTTCCTACTCCACCCATCATTGCTCTTTGTACATGGCAGTAGCCTGGTCATCCCTTAGCTTTAGATGCTAAAGAAATGCTACTATCTGAACCTACAAAGTTATGTTAAACAAACTGCCAGAGTACATCTCAGACTGTTTTCCATTCTGCCTAATAAGTAAGTGTGCCTTGAGAAGTGCCTCTTACATTTCGCTGAAGGGTTCCAAGGCCAAACCTCAGTTTGGTGTGGCATCTTTAAGTCATGTATTGCCCCTTTTGTGGAACGAGATACAAAAATAACCCCTGAAAGTGAATCACCCCATTAGTTTAGCAGCCTTCAAATCTTTATATTCACTCCATATTAAAGAATCTTGTGTTTGCTCCCCCTGCCTCTAGGTACACCTATCCCTCACAGAGTTCCCTGCACAGATCTCTGACTCTGTCTCTGCATCCTCATAATCTTAAGTCGCTTTCTGTTCTTAGACTTCATTTATTGTCATCCCCATGCCTGCCTTCACCATTCCGCTGCCCTCACTATATTGTTCCCCTTAATAGCTTATACCTCATATCCTCTTACCTGTGACTCCTCAACCTCTTTTTTTGTCTTTTTTCTGTTCTTCCTCCTACAACACCCCTCCTGCTTTGAACTCATCTTGCTACTGCTCTTCTACCACTCTACCTACATTGGCTTCTTCGCTGCCTGCCTCCGTTCCTATTTAGTCTATTCACTGCCTATCCCCTCCTACTTGCTGCCTCCTAAGCCTCCCTACCCCTTGCTGTGCACCCCATAACCATATTTCATTTCCTCTGTGGCCACTAGGAGTCACTATTTGACCCCTCTGGCTGGGTCCTGACCCATTACGCTCTAGCCTCCCAACTGCCTGGTTTACCATCTTTCCCAGGCCTTACGGACACCTGCCCCCCAGGGTATATGAACCTTGTACCCTGTGCACCAAATTCCACAGCCCTACCACTACACCACTGTGGCAGTCACACAATGGAAAGCATAGCCTAGACCCTAATACTTCTTTAGTGCCCATCAGCAAGAGGGACAATGGGTGCCAACTCCTCAGTGCTTTGCCTGGCCATCCCAGCACTCCTGATACTGGTCTCACTCCTACCAGACCACACTTACTGCACTCATGGTGCTGCATCCCCCAACCATACCTTGGTCCTGACCACAACCCACACTAGGCACAAACCTGGGACCCCAGCATCCACCTCCCCTCCACTTACCAGGCCCCCCTGCCTTTCTGGGACCCCCCTTGGACCCAACTCCTTATGGCTATTCCCACCCTTCATGCTCTACCCATTCCATACACCCCAGAGGTTGACCCCTCAGCCCAAAGACCAAAAAAGGATGCCTGTTACCGCCAACCATTGGTTAGAATTATCACTTTATTACAGCTACTCTCTGGAAATGTCCACCCCAATCTAGGCCCAACTCTCACAAGGCCATCCAAGACATTTTCCTCCTGGCTCCACATTGCCTCCCTGAATATCTGCAGCTTGCTAAAAAAATCTGCTGGGCTCCAATGCTGGGTCATCCAACATCAACCCGACATTATTGCTCTAGTGAAGATGTGGCTCTCCAAATCTACCCCCGACTCATTTGTCTCACTCCCTGGGTACACCCTCTATCGAGAAGATCAATTAGACAAACAAGGAGGCAGATGTGCTGTTTACTTAGCTGACACCATTATTGGTCATGCACTCCTTGATCCCAAGCTCGACAATGAAGCCCAGGCCCTCACCCTCAAAATCATTCCTGATCCTACCAGGGGTTCACTCTACATCACAGTCTCCTATGTGCCTCCTAGGAACCAAAACCCGGCTATCCAGTCAATAACCCTCCCTCACAAAGCTGAACAAGTCTTATTAGGAGACATTACTGTCAATTGGCTTGGCTTCTCAGCCTCACAAGCAAGGGATTCCTTTGCTGCCCTTGACATGACCCAATTAGTCTCCTAGCCCACAAGACTCAACCCCACCAGAGGAACCAGCACACTCCTGGACATCATAGTCTCCAACCGCACCCCCAAATCCAGGAAATTAAAATCCTTTCGAACTCCTTAAGTGATCACTCCCCCATCTTCTTGCTCTGATCCTCCGTCACCCCCAAACCAGTAACTCAATCCACTCTTTGTAAGTGTCTCTGCCCAGCTGGCTTTAAAAAACAAAGGCACTATCTCACCCCGATTGACTAGTCCCCCATCAACCATGCCCCAAGCATTGACACTGCACTTGACCTCTTCATGCAGGCTTTCAACAAAGCCTGTGATCTCTATGCACCACTCAACAGACATCGCTTGAAAAAACAAAATGCATCCTGGGTCACCCTACCCCTGCTCCAAAAACTTTGCAAGAGGGATGACCTCTGACATATTGCTGCAGAGTCTGGCAGAGTGTCAGCCAGGCAAAACTACAATGCTCAGCACAATCGGTGCACATGGGCCATCCGCAAGGCCAAAGCGGAGCACTATCAGACCACCCTTACCTCCTCCTGGGGCTCAGCCCAGACCTTCTGGGATAATATAAAAGAGCTAAATAGGAAAACATGTTTCCCTCATCCCAGCTTTCTGTTGTCAGATCTATTACCATAGACCCCCTCGCCATAGTTAACTGCCATAATACCACCTTCACTGATCTAAGTTCTGTCCTCCGCAGTAGTTTCTTTGACCCTGTGATGGAATCTCAGCCACCTGTCCTACAATGCCCCCACTTTCTCCTACACAGTATTTCCACCCAAGAAGCCAGACCATACCTGCAAAAAGCCCTGGGCAGCAATAGCCCTAGCAACAACACTCTGCACACAAGGACCCTGCGCCAAGTACTTGATGATGTCCTTGTCCCACTGACTGGCTTACTAAAATGATCCCTTTGTCCAGGACAATTCCCTAGTGTCTGTAAAATGGCTATCATCACACCCATACACAAATATGGTGATAGGTCCTGTCCTCCCCAAACAAGTATAGGCCAAGCTTCATACTCCCCCTCTTTCCAAAGCTATCAAAAAAGTGGTGGCCACTCAGATCACTGAGTACCTGACCAAATATAACATACTATGCCCTGAGCAGCACAGTTTTCACACAGGACACAGTACCACCACAGTCCTCCTTGAATTGTCCAACTATTTGCACTCCTCCCCTGACTCTGGCAGTCTTGCGGGTGCAGTGTTCATTGACCTCTCCAAGGCCTTCGACACTGTTTGCCATCCCCTCCTGCTTGCCTCCATTTCTACCAAATCGGTTTCTCCACTAGACCTCTTGCCTGGTGCTCCAGCTACATCTCAGCTCATTCTCAATGCATAAAAATCAATAGGACCTTATCCAACACCCGACATGTTTGCTCTGGGGTCCCCAGGACTCCATACTGGAGTCCCTCTTGTTCAGTCTCTATGTCAACACCCTGCCCAGTGCCTGCTCTGGCAAAATTCTTCTTTACGCAGATGATACCTGTTCTCTTTGCCTCGCACCATGTACCTGGCTCACTCCAGGACTCTCTCCAGCTCACCTTTAACAAAGTTGAAAAATGGTTCAAAGATCATAGGTTTGTTATCAACTTAAAAAAGACCAAGTCTATGCTATTCACCCACCACCAAAACAAGTCCAAAAATGCCTCCCTCCTAATCCTCCCCAGCACATAGCACTCCTAGAGCAAGTGTCCACATAGAAATACCTAGGAATTACTTTTGACATGGCTGTCACTTTTTACCACCACATAAATGCCCTCTCAGCAGACACCAACTCTTGGTTAGGCCTTCTCTACTGGCACAAGGGCTGCCTCCCTCTCCATGCATTCCAGCTGGCCATCACATCCTCTGTCCTGTCACTTTTGGATTATGGCCTGCCAACATATGGTGCTTCTGGTAACACTGCTATCAGTAAAATTCAAATCTCTATAAACAAGGCATGCAGCCTCCTGACCGGGGCACCCAGACTCACCCATGTCTCCTACTCTATGCCACCGCAAACCTCCTCAATTTTGAAGAAAGACTCCACTACCAAACCTGCCTACTATCCAAGAAAATTCTTCTTGGGCTCTCCCCTCCAGGGGTGGCTGCATCTCTTCAATGGGCCACCCCAATAGTGGCCACCCACAGCTTGGATAAGGCCACCCTACTGGTGCCCAGCACCAGGACCTCCCTAGCCCAGTGATCCTTCTGCTGCAGGGACCCATCCTGGTTCAACTCCCTCCCAGTAGACATCACCAATACACTCAAATTTGATCCATTTAAAACCGCCCTTCATGACCACCTTTTTAACTCGCACTGCTGTAAATGCAACTAACTTAATCGCTGTGCCCTCCTCGGGCCTCCAAAGACTTATGCCATCCTGCATGCTTCAACCTCAACAAAGTCCTCTGAACTGGTCACCCCCCCACCCCCCGTTATCGCTTAGTTGCTCCTATCTGAAAATACTTTTGCTACCCTCATTGTCACAACATGGTAGGGACTTATGACTCCCAGTTGTGTCACACGCTACCTATGGAAACTGACTGTACATAAGGTTCTGCATCACTGTAAGAATGCTTTATCACCATAATTTATGTATGTTATGTATTCAATGTCTGTATTTAGAATGTAGTATTATTGTTTTGTCTTCACTGTCTTGAGGTGCCTTTGTAAATTAGTCTCTGACTCAAAGGTTATAAATCCAATTGGATCACCCTTATTTGCGCCTACTCTGTACCTACTGTCTGCCTGTATGTTTCTGAAATTCTGTCTGTTCTGTACGCACTGCCTGTTTGTAAAATAATGTACATTAATCTACACTTTTTACTTGTATTTGTATTGCCTATGCCCAACTGCTGTACCAACATTGTATCCACCTATTTGTATGTTCCAGGTATACCTCGAAAATTAGCTTGCTCAATGGTGTCGCCTGGTTAAATAAAGATTTTGATTGATTGATTGCATTAGGACAAAAGTTCTTAGCTAAAAAAACAGCAACATCCTATTACAGGAGGAGGAACTATTTTATAACATAATAAATGGAACAACTAACTCTTAAGAGCTAAACATAAAAATTATTTTTCTAAAACATACAAAATACAGTTGCTCATTTTCTAAGTAAGATAATACCCTCCAGGGTGGGCAGTAATGGGAAATACCGGACCTTCCAGGGGCTATAAGGCCCTCCACCTGTGGCACCAGGCCTCATTATGCCCCTGGGTAGTCCAGTATTTCTCAAGACTGCCCACCCTGTTAGGTATTATTGCTTAATTAACCCATACCATATCCCCTCCCACTGTTTCACCAACACATTGCCCTGCACATAAAGGTATCCAGCATGTGGTAGTTACTCAGTGCTGCTGCTGCCTCAGCTACATCCTTCCCCTTACCTAGTGTTGGCTTACTTTGCTGAATGGGTACAAGCACTTGCTGAGACACACTTTCTAGCCCAGCATTTCCCTCGGTGCATTCCCGATTGTCACTTTTTTGTGAACTCAGCCTGCAGAGGTGTGAGAGTCTCAGGAACCTTGGACATTTTGTGTTATGTAATTATAGCTACTGTATGTAAGCCATTTTAAGTTCAATATTTTGAACTTGATGTTGCAAATCCCAAATGTTATACAGGTTCATAGAAAAATAGAAACATAGAATATGTCGGCAGATAAGGACCTCCTGGCCCACCAAGTCTACTCTATTTTCCTTGCCTACAGTGACCCTACTTGGTCTCCAATCTTAACCTGTTCAATTTGGTTTGCTCTGTTCAACCACTGAAAAAGGTTAGAAAACAGCTAATGCACTGTGTTATATATTGCATTTAATTTATTGTATTTGTTTTTCTTCATGAACACTATCCACAGCACATTGAACTAGTGTTCTAGAGTAGATTTGTACATTAAATGGCAGGATTTATATTGAGGATCTAGGGGGTGAAACAAGGCATGGTTGATTGAAAAAACATTAAATGCATCTAAAGAAAAAAAAGACGTGTATATGGGTGAGGTCAGCACATTTGTAACAAAAAAGGGATCTCTGAACACTGAAGTATTCACAAATAAATCTTATTTAATACACACTCCGCATGGTATGAACAAAAACAAATACAAACATCTCAAGCACTAGTATGGAAAGTGCAATTGCAAGAGGCATTGGTTCCTAAGTCACCAAGTCCAAAAAACTGCATGCTAGGAGAGAGCCACAATGAAGGTAAAGAGGTAGTATCATCCAATGTAGGAAAGCATAACCCAAGCAGTAAAATGGACCATCATACTGTGACTTCATACTGAAAAAACGCTTACAGAAACAAGCTGAAACCATGTGGCGCAGCGAAGGACTCATGCTGTAAAGGAACCCAGCAGCAGCTTCCGGGTGCATTTATATAGTGAACGTGCATGTGGTTATCATCAGAGCGTAGACCAAGAGCCACACATTGTCCTTAGAAAGTGCTCGAGAGGGAGTGAACAACCCCAGTGTGCAAAATAATTTAAAGTGCTAGTGCTTAAAGGAAAGCCCAGCTGCTTAGAAGTGCCACAGTTAAATACGAAACAAGATGCTTGCATAATAGTGTACAAATTATAGCCTCACACTAAACAGATAGACCAGTCAATTAGAGTTAACTCAATAGTAACAGCTCCAAGAGGCACAGGCAGCAAGTCATGCCTCATGCGTGATCAAAGCATGGCAAACCATGATCATGTTATGCTTACAAATAAGAACCAAAACAAAGCATACAGCGAAGGCAGAGCCAGCAAGTCATACCTTCACAGTAATCAGAGCATGACAAGTCATGATCACTGTGCTCTATTGCATATCTAGTGCATATGAAATTGGGTGAACAGGAGGTTCAAAATAACAAGGAATGTATTATAAAGACCCAGGGCTCGATTCTCAAAGCCCTGCATCTGACACAAGGTGCTTGCACCAAACAGCTGTATAGTGGGGTTTCTTCATTTAATCCACAAGGAATCAGACTGTCCAGTTCAAAGATCCAGAACGTTTCTCTTTGTAAGAGTCTAAACCCCAAATTCCACTCCCACCGAATCCAACTTCTACTTTTTCCAAACCTACAAACTTCAAAGAGGCAGGAGACCTGTGCCTGGCTTCCAAATAGTGACATGCCATGGCATACTCTGTATTAGCATTCCATATTGCTCCCTTATGTTCACCAGTCCAATGCTTGAGGGGTCTCTTGGACTGTCCTATATAGGACATACCACATGGACACATAAGCATGTAAATAATCCCTATAGAGCTGCAGTTGATAAAAGAATTGATGTCATATTTATGACCCAACTTTGGATGGCTAAAGGTTTTGGTATCCACTGTATTCAAACAGTGTATGCAGTGTCCACATCTGTAGTTCCCTTGTGGTGGTGGTGGGAGCCACATCTAAGGATTTTTTTTTTATACAGGAATATATGAATGTACCAACATGTTCTTCAGGTTCTTATGTCTCCTGTAGGTTATCATAGGTCTAGTCTCCCCTATTTACTGAAATCGTAAATCTGACTGTATGACTGGCCAGTGTTTCTTTATAATGTTACCAGTCTTCGGGGCTATAGGGTTATATTCTGTGATAAACATTAATGTGTTATTTTCCTCCTTCCTATGCCTTGATTCCATTAAGATTGCTCTGTTCACACTCTCCATCTCTGTAAGGGAATCCAAAAGGAGTCCTGGTTCATAGCCTCTTTCTAGAAATCGGGTAGTGAGAGCCTTTTTAGCCTCCTTGAAAATGTCTTATGTGGAGCAGATGTGTTTAGCTCTAATGTAGTGCCCTTTGGGGACATTTGTTGTCACTGATACCGGATGGCAACTGTCTCTCTCTAGCAAAGTATTTCTAGAAAAAGGCTTCCTATATAGGCTGGTCTCCAGACTTGCTCCCCTCTTGTAATGATGATGTCCAAAAACAGAATATTAGTTAGACAGCTTTCATAGGTAAACTTAAGATGTGGATTGGTGTGATTAATATATTCTATAAAATGGCTCAATTCTTGTTTGTTTCCACATTAGGGGGCCGATTCTAGAAGGCTGGCGCAAGTCACCACCAAATGCAACTAGCGCCAATCACAACTGCAACATTGATCCTGCGCCCTATTCTAGAAGGGGCAGGGTTTCCACAGCTAAGGTCTGAGAATTGCAACATGTAGCCAGGTACACCAATCAGAAGGCATTCACAGTGAGCATGTTGCAAGCCACAACCCAGGTTGCAAGTGTACCCCTCTGCCCAGCAAGCCACATTAGGTGCCCTGCTGGGCTGCTCACACCCCAGCCCCTGAAGTGTCCAATAAGAGCCCCAGGGCTGCCCACACCCCAGCCCCTGAAGTGTCAATAAAGCTCTACATGGCTGCCCACACTAAGCCCCTCAAAGTGTCCAAAAGGCCCCATTGGGCTGCCCACCCCAACCCCCAAATCCCCCTGGCGAATAGCCCATCAGGGTGGTGCAGTCACCCCCCCACCTGTGCCCTGACTCCGAGTCTCCACTGCAAATGTGGCATACACCCAGTCCTGGTAGTCTAATGGCCCCCCAACCAGCTGTGCCAGTCCACCCAGCAACCTCCTACCCATCCCCAGATGGTGACTGGTACAGCCCACTTCTCACCTACATAGCCAGCCACCAACTGAGTTCAGTTGGAGCGCGTAAGGAAAAGAGGTGCCCAGAAATTAATTTCTGAGCATGTCTTTACTGTACACGCTCCAACTGAACTCAGTCTGCATCTGGCCATGGAGATGAGAGGTGGGCTGTGCCAGTGCCGGCTGGGATGGGCGTGGGGTGCTGGGTGGACTGGCATGGTGGTGGGGTGGAGGCCACCAGACTACCAGGGCTGGGTGTATGCCGCATTTGTGGTGGCAACTTAGTCGGGGCACTGGTAGGGGGAATGACTAAGGCTCTGGGCGGGCTATTCACAATGAAGGATTCGGGGGCTGGGGGTGGGACAGCACTGCAGGACTCTTATTGGACATTTTGAGGTGCAGGGTGTGGAGTCTCTGGGCACCACCCACTAGGCTATGCTGGGCATTGGGGGAAGGGCATCTGTGGACTGAGTGGTGGGCAGCTGGTGGGTCTACAGGACCCCCAGGCATCCGTAAGTTACACCAGCTAAATGATGGTGTAACTTACTTTGTTGGTTCTCCTCCAAGGGTTTTTGTGGAATCCTGACCTTGGGGACTTTGTTGCTGCCCTTTGTAGATGAGGCAACTGCTGCCATAACCCCCCCCTGCACCTTGTCGCAGGGCGTTTATGGCACAACTGCCGGCATAAGAGCTGTTCGGTGCAATTGGCCCTTGCCATGTCACAGGCCACATTGTAGAATTGTGCATGTTGCAGCTGCTGTTGTAAGTTGCTACGTGCACCATTTTACTTGGTGCAAGTGCTGTTACACCAGGTGTAACTGTACTAGAATAGGGGCCCATATCATTCGACAGTCATCAATGTAATGTTTCCATAGTTTTATGTTTCTAAAAAATGGATTTGATTCTCTATTGTAGAAGACTTGATTTTCCCATTCTCCCACGTATATATTAGCCAGACTAGGTGCGAAGGTTGTACCCATTGCTGTTCCCTTTCTTTGAACATAAAACTGCCTGTTGAACCAAAAGTAATTGTTTCTAGCACAAATCTTGCTAATTCAATTATGTACTCTGTTGGTGGTTTGTTTTTGTCTCCCTGTTGTAGGCTTTTTTGTAAGGCAGCAAGCCCACCCTCATGGGGAATGTTAGAATAAAGACTCTCCACATCTGTCGTTACTGGGTATGTTCATGAAAATGGTGTACCAAAGTGTGACATGAAGGTCAAATTTTTAAATTCAGAATATATCAAGTTTTAAATGTATTTTGAGACACCATGATCAAACCAGTAAAATCTGGCCATGTTGTAATATAACTGCCTTGATGATTCCTGTGAACAAGACAGCTCACCATGGTGTATGTACAGCAGACACCGTGGTGTATGTATGTGGACACAAAATGGTTGTGATATGCGTACATGGACACCAATCAGCTACTGTAATTGAAAACAAATGTTACTAGTAAGAAGCACATTGATACAATTCAATGTGGTTTAAGATACCATGATAAAACTGGTTAAAAGTGGGCATGTGGTAAGATAACTGACTTAAAGATGCCTGGTAACAGGATTGCTGACTTTGGTGTATGTACAGCAGACACCGTGGTGTATGTACTTGGACACTGTGGTGTATGTACGTGGACACCAAACATTTCAAAATAAACATTTCTGAAAAAAAAGAGGCAAAAAGTACAATGCAGCTCTTGGCACTCCTGGTCCTCCTTTCCAGGAGTGTGATTGAGAAACTCCCTGAAAAATGTGTTGTTTGTATACTAAAGGCAAGACTGTGGTGTTTGTTTGGTGGATGCTGGCAGTGGACACCAAGCTGTTTTGGTGCGATAGTCCAATGGTAAGAAGAGCTAAGAACTCTGGAGCGGAACCTTTTAAGCAGTGTTCTGAGCACTCCCTACCACAGCACTGTGAGGTTTCCATAGGTTACTAAGGCCAGTTCCCAACTCCTGACCGTGGTGTATGTACATCTTCAAGAGCTGGACACCATGGTTGGGGTGTGTCAAAAGTCATTTGGGAGGAGATGGGGGTTAGGATATTAAAACCACAGGTAGGGTGTTTACACAGTATGGGGTGGGGGAACAAAGGACAGAATTGAAAAAACTGCAATTTTAGAGCAAACAGCTACAGAATAAATCAGAACCATGCCTGGCCTTGTGGACACCGTCAGTACATTCACCATGGGGTGTTTGGCTGCAAAACATTAATATCCCTGTGAACACCATCGGGCTGTAAACTAACATAAATAAATAAAACATAAGACACCTTGGATTTCAGCACTGATTTATTTACAACTATTGATTATTCACAGGAGTACATACAGCACAAATGTCATAGGTTTTAATGTCTCGTTTCAGCCTAGAAATACATACATAGATACATAGATACATAGACAGTGTCGGCAGATATGGGCCTATGGCCCACCCAGTCTGCCCATTTGAGCTTGTAAGTTCAGTTTGTTTTCCTAGAAGTCTGTTGCCCCTTACCCCTGACCTCCAGAATTCCTTTATGTCTATCCCATGCATTCTTAAATCCCGTGATTGTTTCAGCCCCACCACTTCTCTGGCAGGGTGTTCCACTTGTCCACCACCGTTCTGTGAAGAAATTCTTTCTCATGTTTCCTCTGAATCGTCCTCCTCCAACTTCATCCCATGCCCTCTAGTCCTGGAACATCTTTTTGCTTAAAATAGTGTTTCCTGCACCTCGTTCCTCCTTGTAAGATACTTGTATGTCTCTATCATACCCCTCTCCCTCCTCTCCTGCAGGGAGTACATGTTCAGTTCCTTCAACCTGTCTTCATAGGACTTGTGATGCAATCCATGCACCATCTTTGTTGCCCTCCCTCTGAACCTTCTTCTCTACCCTGTCTATGTTCTTACGTAGGTATGGTCTCCAGAAATGTACACTGTACTCCAGGTGGGCCTCACTAGTGTCTTGTATAGCGGAATTATGACCTCCCTTTTCCTGCTGGTGATGCCCCTGCCTATACATCCCAGCATCCTATTTGCTTTACCTGCTGCCTTGTCACACTGTTCCCTACCTTGAGGTCATCAGAGATGACAACCTCAAGATCCCTTTCCTGCTTGTGCATGCTATATCCTCACCCCCAACTGATATATTGTGCCAGGTTTTGTGCCCCATATGCATTATCTTGCACTTCTTTGCATTGAATTTCAACTGCAAAACCCTGACCATTCTTCAAGTTTCTGCAGGTCCCTTCTCATTCTGTCTACACCCTCTGGTGTGTCTACTCTGTTACAGAGCTTTGTGTCATCAGCTAACAGTGAAATTCTGCCTTCTAGGTCCTGTGCAATGTCACTGATGAAGATGTTGAATAGGACCGGTCCACACTGATCCCTGTGGTACCCACTGGTCACTCTTCCTCTGTGGAGTGACAGCCATTTACCACCACCCTCTGTGTCCTGCCACCCAGCCAGTTACCTACCCACCACTACTGTCCTGCTCACACCCATATTCCCCAGTTTGTGTAATAGTCTTCTATGTGGCACAGTGTCAAAGGCCTTGCTGAAGTCCAGATAGGCCATGTCCACTGCCCTCCCCTGATCCACCTCCCTAGTCACCCAGTCAAAAAATTCAACGAGGTTGGTCTGACATGACCTCCACCTGGTGAAACCATGCTGCCTTGGGTCCTGTAGTCCATTGACAACCAGATGTTCCACCAATCTCTCCTTCAGTAGTGCTTCCATGATCTTCCCCACTACCGAGGTGAGGCTGACTGGTCTGTAGTTCCCTGCTTCCTCTTTGTTCCCACTTTTGTATAAGGGGACTACATCTGCTGTCCTCCAGTCTTTGGGTACCTCCCCTGTTTCCAGTGATCAGCTAAACAGGATAGCCAGAGGTTCAGCCACCACCTCTCTTAGTTCTTTAAGGACCCTGGGGTGCACCCCATCTGGCCCCATTGCTTTATCAACTCTTATTACTTCCAGTTCCTTCAGGACCCTTTCTCGTGTAAAGGGACTTGTCCATTTCTGCACCATTCTCACCCCTTGTACTCCCTTCAGACCCATTACCCTCCTCTTCCTCAGTAAAGACTGAGCAGAAATACCTGTTCAATATGTCAGCTTTACTGTTTTCATCCTTCACATGGCCCCCATCCTCCCCCTTCAGTCTCACTATCCCTCCCTTTGTCTTTCTTTTTTCACTTATGTACCTGTAAAAGGTTTTGTCCCCTCTACCCACTGATTTTGCAATGTGTTCTTCTGTCTGAGCTTAGGCTTCCCTTACTGACCTCCCTGCCTCCCTTTGCTTCTCCTGGTACTTCTTCCTATGCCCTTCTGCCTGTGTCTTTTTGAATTGCCTGAATGCAATCTTTTTGGCTTTCACTTTCTTTGCTACCTCTTTGGAAAACCATAATGGTCTCCTCTTCCTTTTCCTCTTGCTAACCTGCTTAATGCATAATTCTGTTGTTCTTGTAATCCCCATTTTAAATACTGCCCACTGTTCCTCAACCCCTGATTCCTGTCCCATTCCCCTTAATGCCTCTTTCAAGTATCTCCCCATTTTCCCAAAGTCTGCCCCCCTAAAATCCAGGATACGTATTTTTGTGTGGTTTGGTTCTGCTCTTTCTGTGATTTCAAACCACAATGACTGGTGGTCACTGTTTCCCAGGTGCTCCCCCACTGTTACCCCCATCACACTGTCCCTGTTTGTGAGCACAAGGTCCAGTATTGCCTTCTGCCGAGTTGGTTCCATGACCAGTTGCTTGAGGAAGGCACCCTGAAAGGAGTCCAGGATAAATCTGCTCCTAGTTGATACTGCTGCTGGGATGCTCCAGTCACGTCTGGAATATTGAAGTCTCCAACCAGTACTACCTCACTCCTTTGTCTGCCATCCTTTGGATGGCTAGCATCAGCTCCCTATCTGTTTCTTCCTCCTGGGCTGGTGGTCTAGGACCACACCTGTGCGGATGGCTGTCCCATTTTCCTTTCCAGCTTAACCCACAGTATCTCTCCCCATTTTGTTCCTCCTGGATCTCTGTGGCCCTTATGTCATTTTTCACATATAGTGCCACTCCTCCTCCCTTCCTGCCTGCTCTGTCTCCTCTGAATATGTTGTAGCCAGGTATGGCCATCTCCCAGTTGTGGTTATCATTACACCAGGTTTCAGTGATGGCCACAATGTCCAGGTCTGACTGTACCATGACAGCCTCCAGATCTTCCATCTTGTTGCTAAGGCTTCTGGCATTTGCACACATGGCTTTCCATGATTTGACCTCCCTAGACTGTTTCACTGTTCTGCTCTAGCCCTTTCCTTGGTTGTCATTTATCCCTGGTTCTCCTTGCTGTCTGCCCTTCTGCTGAATTTTGCCCCTTTTCTGCTTATCCACCTCTTGGGCACTAATCTCCATCTTTTGCACACTGCTTTGCAGAGATAGCCACTCCTCTGGTTCACTGGTTCCTGCTAGCTTGGGGGTGAGCAAGTAGGTACCTCCTTGCTGGCCTGCCACCCCTTTGCTAGTTTAAATGCTTGTCAATGTAGCATTTAAACTTATCATTGAGTACTTGATTTCCTCCAGGATGGATGCAGGCCGTCAGGCTTGAACAAACCTCCATCCCTCCAGGTGGGTCCCCAGTCACCAATGAATCCAAACCCTTCCTCACAGCACCAGTTCTTCAACCATGAGTTAAAAGTTCTGGTGCATGTGCTCTATGCTCTCCCTTGCCTCTCACAGGTAGTACTTCTGAAAGTGACAGAAGTAGCTACTTGCTTGAGACCCGCCCCAGTTTCCTAAACTCTTCCTGAACTTCCTTTGGCTCCCCATTTGCCAGGTCATTAGTACCTAGGTGGATAATGACATCCAGTTTCACCCTCCTGCCTTGCCTTCCCAGTGATCCCCAGGATCTTCCTTCCATCCCTCCATGCCGTGGCACCTGGTGAGCACCTCACCTCCCTGTCCTCCCCTCCTGTGTTCCTAGCTGATCCCTCTTATGATGGAGTCCCCACCAGATTCACTTCCTCCTCCTCTGGGTCCACTGCTTTCCCGCTGAGGTCACCTCCTTGGCTAACCTCCACATCCTTTCCTTCCACTTCTCTGGGTACTCTATTTGGTTGTCCTCATTTGCCAGTGTGGCATATGAGTTCTTGAGTGGAATAGGATCTGGGATGTGCCTCTGCCTGACTGCTCTAACCACCCCTGAGCCCACTGTCATCCAAGTGCTCCTCATTCTCGGCATCCTTTAGAGGCAGTTGCATTGGACTGGGTGGTCCTGGATAGGGGTGATGGTACTCCTGACCCAGTTTACTTCGCTCTCAGTCTGGCTACCTCATCCCGCAGTCCAGAGATGATGCAGATAGGGCAGCACCTCAGTGTCCAGAAGGTCTGCCTGAATATGGCTGCCCCACATCCACTGCATTGCACCACTCCCCACATTATACTGCAGTTCCACTACTTGTCTGCTACTGAAGCTCTCCTAGTTCCTTTTTATTAATTTACTGTACTAAAATCCTGCCACTGATCCTCAGATAATTTTTTTAAAGAAAAGAAACCAATAAATAAATAAATGAGTCAAAACACTTGTCGTAAGGAGGGTAGGCTTCTTCCCTTATGCCCCCCCTACTTCACACCCTTACTTATACCTGTGTTTAGCTCCTGTCAATCAGATTTAACAGGACATATAATTAAGAGTTGGGGAAGGAGGAGGGGGGGTGAAAATTTGCAGCAATTAAAGACAGCATAGAATTACACCACCACTATGTTTTAAATTTTCAACAGCCCAAAAACAATTATAAGTAAAGACAACAAAGAAAGTATAGTGTCACTAAAAGCCCACAATCTAAGTTTAAAAGAAAAATAGCAATTACCAGTTACTCTAAAGCACTGAATCGAATATGTTTCCTTCCTTCCCCTTCTGGCTTCTTCTGCATGACACCTTTTGGATATTACATATAAAAATCAAAAAAAGCTGTTGTGCTAGGATATTCATTTTATCTTTTTTATCTCTGCTCAGTATCAGCAACTACCCAACATACACATTTTTGCTACTAACCACTTGTTGTGTCAGTTATAGGCTGGAGAAGTTAATCTCTAAGTTGGTACTCTGCTTCCATGAACATACCCTACTAGCACATCTTTCTGTGTCACAGTCACACTCTCCAATCCGTCACTACTAGCACATCTGTCTGTGTCACAGTCACATCTTTAAGTACTTTTAAGGTTTCCTTTGTATCCTTCAAACAAGATTGTAAAAGTGGAATGGGTTTTTGGATGAAAAAAATCTATGAATTTGGGCAAAGTGGGCCAGACATTCAAACCTTTGCACCGAGTGCAAATCCATAGCACTGGACTAGCACTGGATTTGTGCAAGGCTGCAATATTCAAAAGCCCTATTAGCGCCAGTGCTGGGTGGTAGCGCCAATGTTAATAGAGAATGGTTTGCAGGGGTGTGGATAGGGGAGCACCAAGGAATGCCAACAGCGTGGCATATTCAAAGGTATAGTGCCAGCGAGACCTGTAGTGTGGCACTAGATAACACTGAAAAAAGCAGGCGGTAATGTGGCAGTGCCCACCCCCACATCATGGACCCCTGTAGCGTGGGATATCAATAATCCCCCTGGTAGTCTAGTGATCCCCCAACCCCCCCAGCATGAATCCCGACATCTGTAGCCATGGTAATTTAAGATTTTACCTGGTAGTCTAGTGGTTCCACCCCCCCCAGCATGATCCCTGACACCCATAGCTGCAGTATTTTCATAGTTTACCTGGTAGTATAGTGGTCCGCCCAGCTACTCAATATGATCTCCATCTTCCGGTAGCCATGAGAAAGAGTAAATTCCATTGGTGGCTTAGTGGTCCCCCACCCGCAATGCACCTTATGTTGCCCCTGAATACATCCTACAGGAGCCAGTGACTGGCTGAGCCCTCCGCTCACCACCATGGCTGGCTGCCAACTGTGGTATGAATGAGCACTACTGAAATTCATTTCAGTAACACTCATGCACACCGCAGTTGGTGGCCGGCCATGGTTGGTGAAAGGAGGGCTGAGCCAGTGGCTGGCTCCCATAGGATATATTCAGGGGCAAAGGGAGGTGCACTGCTGAGTGGGGGGGGCCACCACACCACCAATGGCATTTACTCTTTCTGACGGCTACTGGAGGACAGAGATCGTGTTGGGTGGGGACCACTAGACTACCAGGTAAAATCTTGAATTACCACAGGTACTGGGGTCGGCAATTGTACTGGGGGGACCACTTCATCACCAATGACATTTACTCTTTCTTGCAGCTACCGGAGGATGGGGATCGTGTTGGAGGGGTGGGGGGACCACTAAGCCACCATGGCTAAAACCCATTTTAGCAGCTACTGGAGATCAGGGACCATGCCTGGGGGTGTGGGGGAGGGGGACCACTAGACTACCAGGGTGTGCAACAGGCACACATGAAAACAGGGACCATGATGTTAGAGAGGACTACTTGGCCCAGTCAGTCTGCCCAGTCCCATATTGAATGGATATGCTGCAAGCCCTACTTGACCTACAGTCTATGTCCTCCTACCCCCACCAGGCATGCCTTATGCCTGTTCCATGCATTCTTGGGTCCCCCCACTGTGTTCTACCCACACCTGCCATGGGGTGCCCATGTTGTTGGGGAGGGTATCTACAAGGGCACATATGGCCACAGGATGTGTGTGTGTGTGTGTATATCTATGCATATATATCTATGTGTGTGTGTGTGTGTGTGTGTGTGTGTGTGTGTATCATATGTATATGTAGCTATGTATCACACAGTTATCACTCTCTTTCTCTCTCACTGTACATATATGTACCTTGTGTTGTACTGCCTGCAGTGATGCATGGGCAGGTTGTCTGCTCTATTTGTGCCTGCCAGCACAAAGTTCCCGCTATTTCCAGCCTGTGCTTCCATTCCGACCAACAGGGGATGCTGTGGGCATGCCTTGGTCTGCAGTGTCCAGCCTGTACTTCCATTCCAACCAAAAGGTGGAGATGTGTGCTCCATGCAGTAGCACAGGCAAACTGCATAGTAATGTATGCTAAGCAGCACATAATGAGTTGCAAATGTGCCTGTTTGCCCATGGATTACCTAATTAGGCTCATTTGCATGGGAGCTTTGAATATAGCTCACCTTTGCCCTGGGCTAACTAGTTTGCACCAGGCTATTGTGTTAGCACTGTGCTATCGGGTTTGCCTGGGCAAACAACACTTCAGCACAGCACAGTTCTGCAGTGTGTGGTATACATTGTTGTTGGCAGTAGATGTGAGACGTCTCTGTGCAGTCATACACCATGTTCTCCACCTGTAACATTGGCTTGCTACAGTGTGCACTTTCCTGTTTCTATATTCAGTGCTGTCTTATTCCCAGGCAATTTTTGCCCTGCACTCCTGGCCCTGTTTGCCCAGCTTCCTTTGCTTGCTATATTCAGCTGGTTTTGCACCGGGCTATTCCTTTTAAATATGGCTTGCTTTCTGCTCTGGGCTACGTTTGCTCGCAGGGCAGTGCTAATTTAGCCCCGGGGCAAAGTTTTGAATATCTGGCCCATTCTCTGTTACAGATCCTGGCAGAGGCAATTGGTCTCCCTGGGGCTGGCCAGGTCGATTTGTGTACCTTTGGCAGCCATTATAGTAGTGGCTTTCTGGGAAAAGAGACTTTGAGAAATTGTGCTTCCTTCTTTGTCAAGTACCCCATGTTTTCCTCACTGCTAATCAGAGCATCTGCCTTTACTTTAATTTCTTTAGTGGGATCCTTTTTTATTCTTTCATAAAACATCTAATTGCCTAATTGGCAACTGGCCTCAGTGATGTATGCTTCTAAGCCCCACACCACCACTGCTCCCCCTTTATCAGCTTGTACGAGGTAGGATAAAGGTATCTGATTGCCTAATTGGCAATTGGCCTCAGTGATGTATACTTCTAAGCCCCACACCACCATAGCTCCCCCTTTATCAGCTTGTACAAGGTAGGATAAAGGCACATTTATTTAGTTTTTGTTTACCGGGTAAGTACACTAGACAAGTTTTATGCCTATTTTCATTGCTACATTTCATCTACATTGCATATTGTGTCTTTACATGCCTAAAGTATTCAGACATGATTTAAGAAAAATAAGAGATTCCCTCCTTAAATAGTTCAACTACAAAGCAAAACAGGGTTTCCAAAAGTTATCACTGCCTGAGGCTGATGTTAACCTCCTTCTTGCCAATGTCATATTACTTCACACATTGGTGGATGTCATTTTATCACTCTAGCAGCTAATCTATCATATCATTACTAAAGCTTCACCTGTGCAGTACGTCTTGTCTTGCCTGGTTAAGGAGGAGTTTGAGTTTCATCTATATCTTGCTAACAGCTCATGGGCCTTCTCCAATATGGCTACAGTAGCCACATTCTTGATTTGTTGCAGATATCATGACTCTGAGCAAGTCACTTAACCGCCCAGTGCTCCCAGGTCGCCCTTGAAAACAGGCACTTGTGCCTAGTGGGACTTATCCGGTTACCAAAGACTTAAAAAAAAAATAATGGGTAACAATTTAGTACAGCTGTACTGCAGTCTTCCAGATGTTCTCTATTTCACCTGAAGTCACTGATGTGGATACTAAAGCAAAACCTCACTTGTCTGACATATTTGGTGATTTAATTAATTGCAATAACCCAGCCACAATTGCAAATGCCTTTAATATCAAATTTTCCAACCTCTTGACTTTCATGTGAATCACTGATGCTAGCCCTGGGGCCTCAGTGTCAGCCACAGAACCCCCACCCTCTGCCAGACCTGGACCACCCTTTCTACCTTCAATCATTAAGGGTGACTGAGGTTAGGAAATTACTACTATCCAACACACCAGTAAAAAATTCTGGCTGTGATGGTCTACAACCCAACCTGCTACAGCTGGCAGCCCCCTCCATAATGCTCCCTATCTGAAAAATCATACATTTCTCCCACTTATTTGATATTGTCTCTGATGGCTAGAAAGTCACCAAGGTCACACCTGTCTTCAAAGTAGGTGACCCCAAACTCATGGATAACTATCATCCCATAGTAATACTCAGATCCACGACGGGTGTTTGGCAAATTTCTCATCGAATGCCCCAACAGCAAAACCAGCAGGTCAACTGCATTTAGCAGTCAGCTGCTGGTTTCTCAGGACACAAAGTGTTTTCTTCGAGAGGGCTTCACCCCCCCAACCCCCATGGGGAGGCTGCACCCCGCAACCCCTCCCCAAGGATTATCAACTCTGAGTTGGAGCTGATTCGGGAGGGTGCAGGACCCCCAACAGACAGTGCCCGGTTCCAGCAGATCTTCTACAGCAGCATGATGCTGTAGTCACTGTGGCGGACCTCACTGTGGAAACTGTCACTGTCGGGTGGGTATACCGTAATACTCTCAGAACTCTTGAATGTCCTACAGAGGATTGTGGCACAACAGTTAAGTGACTATATTTCCATGTACCATATCCTGTTTCTCACTCAGCATAGGTTCAGGAAAAATGATGACACCACTACAACCTTTGCTAAACTAACAAATTACATCAGTCTAGCTATCGACTCCTGCCTCCTAACTGGGACAACGTGGTTTAACATTAAGACAGGAACAAAGGATCACCACAAAAGGACAAGGATTCTGGACTTTAAGAAGGTGGATTTTAAAGAAATGATAGACTGCCTCAAAAACTGCCCTGAATGGTGGAATTGTCAGGGAGTGTGGGGGCAGATTGGGCAAAAATAAGGGAGGGTATAACTAAAGCAACTAACCTTTGTGCAAAGGATGTGAATAAATCAGAGGGAAAAAAGACTATTACCCACCTAGCTGTCTTCACATTATGCAAGTTGTCATTGTCTGCACTTTGTTTGTATCATGTGAAGTATTGTAATGTTTACTGTTTTACCCCTGTAAGCCTTCCCCGGAGTTACACCTGGAAACAAGCATTGGCTTGGTGTACCTTTTTCAGTCACCAGTTTTCAAACAAATTAAATTATGGTTCTGTAAGGAAGTGGGAAAGATGGTTAAAAAAAGGTGGCATTCACAAGGTATATGGAAACACAAGAGGGTGAGGACAGGGAGATACCTGGTAAAGAAGAGAGAAGCACCCACAGCAGTGTGGGAAGCAGATGCAAAGACAGAGGAAAGAACCACCAAAGGAATCATTAAAGGGGATAAGACTTTCCTCAGATATACAAGTGAGAAGAGTAAATGCAAGAGGAGGGATAGTGATGATTAGAAAGATGGAGGGAATAGACTATGCAGAAGAGAACCAAGAAAAAGTAGATATCATGAATAGGTATTTCCGCTACATCCTTACAGTGGCGAGGGAGGCAGACCACCACCGACTAGAAGAAAATGGCAAGAGGGGAAGTGAACACAAGTCCATTTTCAGAATAGTCCTGAAGGGACATGCTGCTCTGAAGGTGGACAAAGCTATGGGACTATACAGGATGCATCCAATGGTTCAAAAGGAAATCAAGGAGGTGCTAGCTGCCCCACTGACAGTCTTGTTCAACAGCTCACTGGAAACAGGCATGGTTCCAGATGGCTGGAGAAGAGTTAAAGTAGTCCGTTATATAAGAGTGGCAACAGGGAGGAGACTAGCAACTATAGACCAGTCAGTCTAATTTCAGTGGTGAGGAAATTAATGGAAATCTTACTGAAAGAAAGACTGGTTAAGCATTAATAATCTAATGAGCTGCAAGACCATAGCCAGCACAGATTTATAGGGTGGAAGGTCAAGCCAAGCAAATCTGTTAGATTTCTTTGACTGGGTGAGCAGGAAAATAGAACAGGGGAGGACAGTGGACATGGCCTGCCTAGATTTCAGCAAGGCCTTCAACATTGTGCCATACATGAGACTGATTAAGAAGTTAATCAGACTAGGAGTTGGGTCTAAAGTTGTAAATTGGGTCATAAACTGGTTAATGGATAGAAGACAAAGGGTGGTAGTTAACAGAACTAATTTTTAGGATGTGAGAGTGACCAATGAGGTACCACAGGGTTCAGTACTGGGACACATTCTCTTCAATATCTTCAAAGGGGACAGTGCAGAAGAGCTGGAGATGAAGGTATATCTTTTTTCGGATAACACCAACATCTTTAAAAGGGTGGGCACTCAGGAGGGGATGGAAAACATGAGCGGAGATTTGAGGAAACTCAAGGAGTGCTCTAAAGCATGGCAGTTGGGTTGAGTGCCAGAAAGTGCCAGATCAGGCACCTTGGGCATAGGAAGCCAGGTGCTTAATACAGGATGGGGGAAGAGGCACTGACTGTCACTAAACAGGAACGGGACCTTGGGTTATCACATCCTGTGACCTCAATGCAAAGGAAGGGGTATATCCAGCAGGAAGAGGGAAGTGGTGTTGCCACTGTATTGCTCACTGGTGAGACCCCACTTGGACTACTGTGTCCAGTTTTAGTGGACATACCTCAGAAAGGACATAGACATTGTAGAGGCAGGTCCAGTGGAGGGCAAGTAAAATGGTGATTGTGCTGCACAAGAAGTCCTGTGAGGAGAGACTGAGGGATCTCAACATGTGTACCCTGGAAGAGAGGAGAGCAAAAGGTGGCATGATGGAGCCTTACAAGTACCTCAAAGGCATGAGTAGGATGCAGGAGGGAAGTTTCTTTCAAATAAGAAGGAGCACCAGGACCAGGGGTATGTGAAGAGGCTGGGCGGGGAAGTTTATGAGAAATGTCAGGAAATATTTTTTCAATGAAAGGGTGGTAGATGCCTGTAACAGACTGCCAGAAGAAGTGGTAGAGGCAAAAACATTGGGGTCTTGAAACATGCATGCGATAGACATAACATTGTATTAGAAGACATGCCAGGAGGAGGAGAGAGGCATCACGGGAGATCACTGAGGGTCTGTGAAGACAGGTTAGGACACCGTCTGCAGCTTGCAGGCTCCTTGCACTAGTTGGGTTCCACTTCATCACGCACCTCATCTCCCTCCCAGCAGTGGACATCTGTCAGTGACTTGCAGGCTCCTACCACTAGCTGGGTACCATTTCCTTGCTTGATTCATCTCCCTCCCAGCAATGGACACCGTCAGCAGCTTGCAGGTACTATCAAGTAGTTCCCTCAGTGCTGCTTAGGAGTAAAATTGTAAATGTTCCATAACCCTCAAGTGAGTCAGAGGACAGCGGGTGATTGTTTTTACTGCTGCTGATCTACTGGTTTAGCTCATTTGATTTTGCTCAGTTGGAGTGGAGCTTTAAGAGACTGTGCATTCCCTGAAGATTTACTGTTAACAGGTGAGTACTGTAAGGACTGTTTCTGTTAGCAAGTGCCTGTCCGCTGATTTATGTGCTTCTGTTTCAGGGGCCCTTCACTGTGAAAGTAGCAGCTGCATTTATCAGGGTATGAGGTAGCTATGGTATAGAGGAGAGTTGTGTCGAGGTACAGGGGTATTGTGTTTCTAATGAGCTACTGTGTCTTAGGGAAAACTGTGAGCTGTATTACAGGGGATATTGTATGTGATGATTACTTCAACTCAAGCAGCCTATGGTATTGTGCTAAGTTCATTCGGGTACTTCTGAGCGGCCACCATTGACCCCCTCCTTTCCTTCTGTCTCTCTCAGCCTGACCTCTCATTTGTTCCTGGTATGACCCTGCACTCCCACTAACCTGTCTTCATTTTCTCTACAGGCTCCTTTCACTAGCTGCGTTCTGTTTCCTTGCTCGCCTCATCTCCCTCCCAGCAAGGCACAGTGTCAGCAGCTTGCAGGTACTATCAATTATACCATGGACCTCGGACACCGACCTATGAGAATGGCAGGCTGGCACCTTACCTCCATTGTAAATCCTCTGATAATCACCACAAAAGGTGCCAGCCAGCCGCATAGTAAAAAAATAAATCCCACCCTGAAACCACAAAATTTAAGCCGCCATGTTGAATCCTGCTTAACTAGCGTCTCACACAAGCGACCGGGAAATTTAAACACAGTTCACCACTTTGCAGTACATAACTAAATTTAAATAAAGTATTTTTCTTGCACATAAACACGCCTACTGATTCAACTCATAAAAACTGTTTGCCGTCTACTTGGCTCCATTGCTACTTCCTCGTGCAGTCCTCTGTTTCTGAATCCCTGCTTTCGGACACAAGAAAAAAAAAAGAAAATCCATTCCCCGTCTCTCAACAACACAAACTTCATGTCCTGTTCATTCATGCTTTGTCTCTCTCTTACACTCCTGCTCTCTGTGTCCGAATCCCCTCTGCCGAGCGGAAAAAAAACGTAAGGACAGTGTGCTGTACATTCCTATTCTCCACTTCTC
Source organism: Neoceratodus forsteri (assembly GCA_016271365.2). NCBI lineage: Eukaryota > Metazoa > Chordata > Ceratodontiformes > Ceratodontidae > Neoceratodus > Neoceratodus forsteri. The sequence goes on from CM028132.1 coordinate 1,324,871,084, forward strand.
TGTGTGTCTCCACAGAAAAAAACATGAAGCAAGATTCTGTTACAGCAATTAACCGTTCCTCTTCTAGACTTCTAGTAACAGAGCTCTCTCTCTCTCTCTCTCTCGCTACACTGCAGCGATGAATGATCATTCTGAAAACCCTATATTCTCCCTCCAGCTCAGCAGCCATAGCAACACCCTAGCAACCAAGCACAACTCAAAGAACCAAGGACTAATTTTTTGTAGCAGACTAACAAATACAATAAAAATAACAAAATACAGAAAAAAAAACATTTTATTTTATTATTTTTGTATCTCAAAAAAATATACCATGGTATAATCGCAATAAGCCACTCAGGGGTGTGGGTTATTGGGGGATTTACCACGGTTGTCAAGGATTTACCCACTCGGCTGTGCCTTGTGGGCAAACCACACCAACCGTGGTAAATCCCTCGATAACCCACATCCCTCATGGCTTATTGCTTAAGTAACTCCTGCAGTGCTGCTCAGGAGTACTACCATTCTACTGCGTAAGCATGTCTTAATTAGTTATCCTATCAGCGGATGTAGTCACATGACCTCTGAAACCTATCTCCCCACATTTCCATTGGCTCGTTATACTGCTTTTCCATGACAGTGTGCTATTTTGAGCCTTAGATAGGTTATTCAACCCCTTCTCCATCTGCTTTCAATCTGAATTGTGTCTGCACCCCTCCCTTGTACTTAACCCTTCCCACCCCCTTTATTCTCCATACTCCCCCCTCTCTGCCCCGGAGGCAGCTTTGAACCCTTGTCTTGCAGTCAGTGTTCTGCCCTTGTCATCTCCTCTTCCCATCAGATTGAATTTGGAGCCCCGCCCCAAAGCAGCGGGCGGTCGGACGGTCGTGATGGCCAGGCTCCTGAAGCCCTCCCTCCAGCCTGGTCATCCAGAGTGCAGACAGATTGAATTCGGACCCCCCCCCGAAGCAGCGGGCAGTTGGACGGTCGTGATGGCCAGGCTCCTGAAGCCCTCCCTCCAGCCTGGTCATCCGGAGTGCAGACAGATTGAATTTGGATCCCCTCCTGAAGCAGCGGGCAGTCAGATGGTCGTGAGGGTCAGGCAACTGAAGTCTTCCCTCCAGTCTGGTCATCCGGAGCGCATACAGGTAAGGACAGCCGTGAGCTACTGCAGGATGCCAGCAACATTAGGGAGCAGAGAAGGGACTTTGGCACCTATTTTGTTCTTTGAATAACTCTGAACGAGCTTTGAGTGGAGATAGTCTCCCACGCCACAGTTTTGTCTAGCCACGTACTGTTAAAAGTCGACTTTAGCTGCTTATTGTAATTTAACTTCTGCCAATCTGTGGCAACCGGAATATAGCGAAGTTGGTGCTTTAAATTTGCATTGTTTAAAGTTGGTGCCTTTTCCTCACAAGCAAGCAAACCAGTACCTATGTGGAGACTCAAGCTGCTTGACTGTAGACCAAGACTTTCTTACAATGCATTCCTTTAACCCCTGCTCCAAAGAGTAGAATCCAATAAAAGCTGAACATTTTTTTTCTTTTTCCTTGCACATTTTTTTTTGTTCTTGCCTAACCTGTATTAGAGCAGTAAAGAAACCACAAATTGTATGTTGCTATTTCATTCGAAATTGTTATCTGTAACTTGACCCTTCCCCTTTCTCTCACCCCCCTCCCCTATGTGGCAAACAAAAGGCCCTTTCTTACTTAAATTTGTCTCCTCCTCCTCCCATCAGCTTGAATTCAGACCCCCCCCCGAAGCAGCGGGCGGTCGGATGGTCGTGAGGGCCAGGTTCCTGAAGCCCTCCCTCCAGCCTGGTCTTCCGGAGTGCAGACAGGTATGGACAGCCACGAGCTACTGTAGGACACCAGCAGGGTTAGGGAGCAGGGAAGGCTCCGCCGGCACTACACGCCGGCTCCCCACTGCCCCCCACCACCACCCTTGGTCGGCTCTCCCTTATATAGGGCTGTCCTGGATGTTTTAACCAATCAGCTCACTTTCCCACCCACAGCTTATAGCCTTCTACCACTTGAGGCAGCACCACTTTTTCCTCTATCTTTTCCCCTGCACCTGTAATCTCTTCACCTTCAATCCCCCTCACCCAATCTGTTCGCCCAGTAAAATATAAACCTAATATTTTAATTCTAAATCCCATTTCACTCACTTATTTTAACTCTAATCCCAATTTCACGCAAAGCAATCTAAACTAGTACAATTCTCAAGCTGCTTTTTTCTTCTCCTTATCTCGGTCTTGGTAACCTCAGATAACGCATTTGAACACCAAACTTGCCCAGCGGCCACTAACAAAAAAGACAAAACAAGGAACCTACTAATAATAAGTTAACATAAAACCAGCAGCCTGTAGTGCAGTCTGGGCAGCTCCTCGAGCATTTAGGGCTCTGCCTGTTAGATTTACTCCTACTGAAATCCCAGTAGGGCTACCTCCCTTGCTTTGCAAATAAGTTTTAAGTAGCGGCGGTAACTAATTTCACTTCCTCCATAAGCAGCTGTGGAGAATGAAGGAAATCTAGCTAATAAAGCTGCTCCCATTTACATACAGTTTTTCAACGCCTGAAACTCAGGTGGGAAATTGGACTTTCAACTGCTATAGCTGCTCTGACTTTGCTGTGTGCCAGATAGAGCTCTCTCTGTCAAGTGCCTCCCAGTAAAGAGAAAGTTGCATTAATTAAAGATAACACAACCCTCCTCACCTTTCCACTTAGTTAACCTTTTCTAGAGAGCGCCTAAAATTTAGCTCCTTTCACGCTGGGTCACAGATCTAACCCTATTGGCTAGATAAGTCCTGCATTTTTCTCATTTCAAAGATTTCTCTTACCATACATCCCACTAGCAAATGATTCACTCAAATTATTTCAACATGGCTTTAAGCCCGTTTGCCACATTATTACTAATCTCTATTCTTTTCAACCTTATATGGCTGCCTATTTTATATTACCCACCAAGAATTACCCATCACTGTACCCACCCAGATGACTACAAACTCTCCACGCTGTGAATGCCTTCACACTGACCATGTGACACCTCACCACTTCTCATCCCTCAAAAACTCATCTACCACGTATCCTACACCCTGCATAAATCCCCAGTGCCTAGCATCCTGCCCACCCCTTTCATCCATCGTAAGCTATGGTACTGTTTACTCCTCGCTTTAATGCTAGCTGGGGATGTTGAGCTAAACCCGGGACCTGTGGGTAACCTCCTTCAAAATGATACAATCTGGAATGACACCAAGGGCCTCCGCATTGCACACATGAACATCCGGATCCTCCTTCATAACATTGCTGAACTTGAGGCATGGGCTGTTCAACATCACCCTGATATCCTGTGCCTATCTGAAACATGGCTAAACCCTCCACCTCTGATGCCCTCTGCTCCCTGCCCAACTACAATCTTATCAGACAAAATAGACCCTCATCAAAATGTGGAGGCAGAGTTGCCATCTTCTTTAAGCAGCACCTGTTGCTATCCCATAATGTACTGTCTACCCTGTCTCACTGTGAAGCACTCCATGCCACACTACATCTAGGCTCAAATAAATTACACATAGTTTGCACCTATAACCCTCCTGCTAGTGGCAGTAAGAGTCTTGAAGAACTCTTCTTCCTTATAGACAGCACCATTAGTCGTAATGAAGTCCTCATACTGGGAGACCTAAACCTAAACTGGATTAGTAGTGCAAACCAGTCCTCTCATACCTTGGTACAAGGCCACAACCTTCACCAAATGATCACAGACCCAACAAGGGTCATGGCTCCCCCTCAGACCAGTACTCAGATTGACTGGATCCTTACAAACTGCCCTGACAGCATAATAGGTCCAGGCACCCTTGTGGATGCAATTAGTGATCACTCCCCTATCTACTGCATCTGGCACTCTACCAGTAAACCATCCCACCCCTAAAACTCATTAGCTTCCACAATCTGGCCAATTTTAAGTTAGCGCAGTTACTTATGATCTCTCATTGATTGACTGGTCCCCGATCTACACCTCAACAAATGCCCAGGCGGCTCTAGACTACTTTTTGGACCACTTTAGCCTTCTCCAAGACACCCATGCTCCCTGTGTCACCCGCCGGATTTGTGGAACTCAGACAAAGTGGTTAATAAAAGCCTTACTAACCCAAATAAGAGCCAGGGGATAAAGCATGTGGCGGTTCAAGATCACTGGGATGCAGACTGACCATAATCACTATCGTTCTCTGAGAAACTCATGCAAGAAAAACATACGCTTAGCCAAAGTCTCTTTCTGCAAGAACCTGCTAATAAAAGCCTCAGGTGACACAAAAAAAAATTTGGTCAACCATAAAACACTCCTTGGAGCAAATCACAGGGCCCACACCAGTGTTATGCTGTTAAATGGCATTCACTGCAATAATCCGGTGACCATAGCAAACTCTTTTAATCACTATTTCTCAGATCTAACAAATTACCTCACCTCCTTCCCTCCTGTCCACAACACTGCACCATCTAGCGATACCAAAGTGTTACTCATGTACCCACCCTTTAGGTTCTGGAGCATAAAAAGAGGAGAAGTGTTAAAGCTGCTACTCACCATTCCTGACAGCACCAGCACGGGGTCTGACGGACTTGAACCAAGGCTCCTGAAGGCCGCTGCTCCACTCATAGCCTCTCCATAACCAAAATTTTCAACCTGTCTCTATGCCATGGTATAGTTCTTAATATCTGGAAATTAGCCAAAGTCACCCCAATTCCTAAAAAGGGTGACCCTAAAGAAATAAAGAACTACCGTCCCATTGCAATTCTCTCTGTATTTAGCAAATTTTTGGAAAAACTAGTGTCCACCCAATCCATAGAATATCTCCAAAAATACAACCTTCTATCTAGCTCACAGCATGGCTTCCACAAAGGACACAGCACCTCCACCGCCCTCCTCAAACTCACCAATGACATATATGCCTCCATGGACTCGGGCCCCCTGTCAGGTGCACTCTTCATCGACCTAACTAAGGCATTTGACCTGGTCAACCACACCCTTCTTCTTATAAAACTACACTCCTTAGGCTTCGCCACTGATGCAGTGACCTGGTTTGAAAGCTACCTGTCCGACAGAAAACAAACTGTAGTGTTTAACTCAGCCATATCAGATCTTTCTTCTATTCACGTCAGAGTGCCCCAGGGCTCAGTCCTTGGGCCCTTACTTTTCTCTATCTTCATTAACAACATCCCACTCCTTGCACCCAACTGTTCATCTCTGCTCTATGCTGACGATCTAGTTATTTACCACAGTGCTAGAAATGTTGCTGACTTAAACCACCCTCTTGCCTTGGACTTTGCAAGTATTCAATCCTGGCTCACTGAAAACAAACTTATTCTCAACTCTAGTAAAACTTACTCTATGCTCTTTGGCTCATCTGCTAGACTTAAAGCGAATCAAAATGCCCTAATAATCCCGTGTGTGGATGGCTCCTCACTGATTAGCACCAATTCCTTTAAATACCTGGGTGTTACTCTCGATGAATGTCTAGACTTTGATCTGCACATTACAACCACCTGTAAGTTGGTAAACGCCAAAATAGGTAGTGCCTACTGAACTAGATATACCCATACCCTTCAGCTAGACTAGCTGTGGCCCAAGGCTTTCTTCTCCCAGCCCTTGCATATGGCTCAGTCACCTACCTATCTGCCTCCAAATCATCCCTCCATAAGTGGGATACCACCTACAACAGCATCTGCCGCTATGCCTCCGCATTACCATGTTACAAACACCATTGCCAGCTCTACAGTGACTTAAATTGGCCATGCCCCTCTGCTCAAAGACTCCAGACCTTTGGCTCACTAATTGACTCTATTGTCAGATCAGGCCTCCCCCATCCCTCACCTCCCTACTGGACACACAGCCTCTCTCATATGGGCTGCGATCGACTGACCAAGCCCTTTTTTCACATTCCCAGACACAGAACTAATATGGGTGCACGCGCTTTCTCTCACGTGGCTCCAAAATACTGGAATTCCATACCCCAAGCTATTCACCAAGCAACCACACATTCCATTTTTAAGAAACTTCACAAAGAGCACCTATGTGATACCAACCCCTGCACTTGCTTTAATCCACCTTAGTTCTACTCTTCTTCCCCTGCCCTGTTTTAATCTACTGCTCTGACATCTCTTCCTCGCCTCTCTCAACATCATCTTTCAGGTCCTCTCCCTCTTTCTCTCTCTCTTTCTCTCTCTCTCTCTCTCTCTCTCTCTCTCTCTCTCATTTCTGTCTCTGTCTCTCCCTCTCCCTCTTCTCTCTCTCTCTCCCCCCTCCTATCACCCTCCCTTCCTCTCCTCCCTGTTCTTTAACCACCACATTGTGACTTGATATATTGTTTCTATGTATGCCCTCTATTGCAATGCCTGTGTTCTTACATTGTATTGATCTTGTGTTACTTGTCCCACTGTTTTGTAACTGCATCATACCATTTAAACCTACTCGTGTTTGTTGCAAAATTTGTCTCCCCATACCTGAAGTTTTGATTTGACTCTGAACTGTACTGCTTTTCATGTACTGCGTCACATATACAGGACTGGGGAAAAACATGGCTTTGGTTTTTTTGTGATTTAGGACCAGCTTGTGATCTAGGAACCACTTTCCTACATCGTAGAAAGCAAGTTGCAGACTCTAGAGTAATGGTTTGGGGTCCTTGTGGGAGGAGAGAATTACGGCATCCTCAGCATATAGGATTATTTTTTCCAGGCAGGTTTCAGGGAGAGAGTTTAGGAACAGGCTGAAAAGGAGAGGGCCTAGAATTGATCCCTGTGGGACACCTGAGAGGACTGGTTTTGAGTCTGTGAGATCATCAGAGATTTTTACTGATTGTGAGTGTTGTGCCAGGTAACTTTTAACCCAGGCACCTGGTCCTTCAGAGAGCCCAATACAGTGTAGTTGTGTGATAAGTAAGCCATGGTGTATAGTATCAAATGCTTTTGTAAGATCAATGAAAACAGCTCCAGTTTGATGTCCCTTGTCCAAGACAGTGTGAATTTCTCCTGAGAATTCCAATAGGGCCATCGACATACTGTGTCCTTTCCTAAATCCATGTTGCTGCAAGCAGAGTATGTTATACTTATGCAGGTAGTCTGTGAGTTGGTCAGCAATGATGTGTTCAAGGGCCTTAGAGAGGGGTGGAAGTATTGATATTGGTTGATAATTCCCTGGCATGAATTTGGCACCCCCTTTGAACACTGGTGTGACTATAGCAGACTTCCATTTGCTGGGAAATTGACTAAGGCACAGGGAGAGATTAAGAATTTTGGTAAGAGGGTGGATCACTTCTTTCAAGGTAAGAGGCAGCATTTTAAGATCAATAGTATCACTGCTTGTTCTGGATTTAGAGATAGCCTTTTTATGTATTTATAGGCTTCATGTGCCTTAACTATTTTAAAGTGAAAAAGTGGTTGGTCAGGTGAGGCAGTAGGGGATACTGGTTTTGGCGAGATCATGTCAGAGAAGAAGTCTGCTGGAAGGACCCCACTGAGGTCAGTGAAAGTTTTATTTAGGGCCTTTGCTATGACCATTGGGTCAAGGGTAGTGGTGCCATCAACATTCATTATAGTGGGACAGGATTTGGACAGCTTTCCCATAATATGTTGGATGTTGTCCCAGAATGATCTCCCATCACACCAAGTGTTTGCTAGGGCATTTTTGAAATAGGAACTCTTCATTAGCCTGATTTGTGTGGTACATTGGTCACGTGCCTGCTTATACTTCTGTATATCTGTCAAGGAGCCAGAGGCTCTGGCTATGGCCCAGAGGTGGTCCCAAGCTTTGAGTTGAGTCAGTAGTTTAGCCGTGAGCCAGGGATTTGAGAGCGCTTTGATGTTATGCCTTTTTACTGGTGCGTAGGTGTTGCAGGCAGTGTTGAAGGTTGTGATAAAATAGTCTAGGGCTACGTCAACATCTAGAATATTGTATATTGGGGACCAAGCACCAAAGTGAACTTTCTAAACTTAACAGAACTTATTACCTCCTTGACTCACCTTGACCATAAATCTGTTAAACATACCTTGATAGATTGCCCTCACCTCCCACCCCCACAAGATAAAAGACTCCAGTATCCTCCCTGACTCCCTTAGTGACTATCACATGACATACTGCATCTGTAAAGTCCACCAGACCAATGCCCCTCCCAAACTGATCTCTCTACACTCTTTTCACACTCCCAATATTGCTCCTCTACTAAACAACTTACACCACATTGACTGGTCCCCCATATCATCAGCAATTGCAATTGATACTGCCACCAACTACTTCTGAATAAATTCCTGGAAATCTGGGAACTCCACACCTTGCCAAAACTAACAAGGGTCAAGGGTGCCTACCTCCCCTTGCTCAATGCAGAACTGTTGGCCTGCATGTGTGCCAGGGACTAGGCCTGGAAGGCCTACATGAAATCCAAATCTCAAACCCTCCTTCAACAATACAGACATCTTAGAAATACCTGAACCAAGGCTATAAGATATGCTAAGACTGAATATTTCTTTACTTCCTTCTCCATCAATTTAAGCCACCTATCAAAGTTCTGGAGAGTGGTCAAATCCCTGTTCTCTCCTACCTTCTCCCCTCCAACAGTATCTCAACCCTCATACATGATAATGTCACACTCTCTGACCCTCCATCTGTCACTGCAACATTCAACACTTTCTTAAATCCTGTGCTTCCTTGCTCCTCTCCACCTTCCCAACCCCCCACTTGCACTTCTACCTCTCCTGACCCCCACCAGATCCAACCCACTCCCCCTTTTTCTTTCTCTCCCATCTCACCTGTTGAAGCTCTAAAGAGACTCCACGCCTTGAACTTTTCCAAGGGTAAGAGCCCTGATGGCTTAGACCCCAACATGCTTTATCTGTGTGCCCCTCCTATAGCTTCCCCCAGCCTCTCTTCTCAGCCTATCTTTTACTCTAGCCTCAGTTCCTTCTACCTAGAACCACTCCATTGTCATTCCTCTCCCCAAAGGTGGTGATCCCACTTCCCTGGGGAACTATTGTCCAATTTCCTTACTCTCTATTCTAGCTAAGCTTCAAGAACGCATGTCCTCACCCAGCTCACCATCTATCTTGACTCTTCTTAATTTTTCACCCCTTTCCTGTTTGGCTTCCAAATGCCCCACTTCACTACCACATCCCTCTTATGGATCACAGACTCCATACTCTCCAGTATGGATCAGGGACATGTAACCTCTGCCATTTTTGGCAATCTAACAAAAGCCTTCAACACAGCATGCCACTCCCTCCTCCTCCAAAATCTCTCAGATGCTGGGTTAAATGCTTCAGCCACAGGGTGGTTTCACTCCTACCTGTCAGGTAGAAATCATTTGGTCAAGATTGGATCCTCCCTCTCCCGATGTCTATTTTACATTTTCCATAATGATCTCTTTCTGCCTGTTCCACTTCCCAAACCCACATGTATGCAGACAACACAGTCCTCTATACATCTGGCACATCATCCTCAGATATTGAGGCTAAGATGCAACATGACTTCAACAAGGCCCAACTATGGTTTCAGTCCAACCAGCTGTTTCTTAAATCCAAAAAGACAGTCTCTGTGTCATTTGGCACTAGACAGAGACTATCTAAACTTAAATCCATCCCCCTCCCACCTTCCACACTCTGGATGATACCTGTACCAAAAATGTCACTACCTTTAGACACCTTGGGATCTGGTTAGATCACCACTTGGACTTCTCAGCACATGTGGATGCAATCCTTAAAAACTTGTGCCCCAAGCTTGATGCTTTATACAGAAACAAGGATTGTATCCCTCAATCTGACTGGCATGCAATTGTGCAGAAAATCATCCTCCCAATGTTTGACTATGCAGACATAGTCTATAGCGGCCCCTCCGCTACTATCCTAGCCAGACTGGACACCCTATTCAACTCTTTCTGTCACATTGTACTCTCCTGCACTTACTCAACACTGCAACCTTTACAAAGCCCTGTCTCTCCTGTCCCTGGAATCCAGGCAGCTGCCCCACACCGCCTCTTTCATGGCTAAGTACTGGACTGGCAATCTCCCTTCCTACCTGTCCTTCTCCACCTGTACCTCCTCCCATTGCACTTACTCACTATGTAACACTGACCTTCACTGATTCAAAGTTCCACACGTTCCACCATCACCAGCCAATCTGCCTTCTCTTTCCGATGTCCTAAACTATGGAATGCCCTCCCCCCATTCAATATGCCACATGACCCAAATCCTTCTCCTCCCTCCCATGAAATTTCCCAAACTACACCTGCCCTGCTCATGCCTAAGCCTATATCCAGCCATGTTACACTGTTCTGCTCCCCCAATTCCCACTTTCATTATCTCACCAGACACCCCCTAGTCTACTGTTGTTTGCCTGCCCATCCTAGCCACTTGCAAATTTGCCCTTTTACCTTATTATGGCACTTTTTCCCTGACTTATTCATCAATTCCTTTGTTTATAGGTATTCACAGCTGTAGGCAAGTTGTATTTATTCAAGAGGAACTCTGTTTGCACTCCTACGGGTTGTAACTGACTCAGTGCACTACTTTTTCCAGTTGGCTGTTGTTCTCCATTGGCTGTACTTCTCTGTGTTGACTTGCATTGTTTTGCCATTTGAACTCCTTGTTATGTATTACTCACTATGTCATTCTAGTATCTATATCTGAATGCACCCTTGCACACTGCACTTTATTTCACTTTACTGCATTGTTCTTCTAGACCTGGTGTAACACTGTCCATTTTTTATGAATACTTAATGTTTGTACTCCAATTACCCCTCCCACCAGGACACATCTGGAAATGAGCATTTGCTCAGTATGCTTTCCTGGTGAAACTTTTGAATAAATAAATAAATAAAATTAGTCAGGGAGCATCTGCCAGACTAGGTGGGCCAAACAGTCCTTTTCTGCTGACAAATTCTGTGTTTCTATTTTTATTGACCTCACAAAAGTGTTCACTCTGATCAATTACTCACTCTTCCATAACAAGCTAACCTCCCTTGGAGTCTCCACTCCTACCATGTCCAGGTTGACCAACTGCTTAACTGGTAGAAAATAGCAAGTAAGACTTCACTCTGCTACTTTCAACCTTGTTGACATCACTGGTGTTCCCATAGGTCAGTCCTAGGCCCACTTAATTTCTCTATTTATATCAATAGTCTCCCAGATTTTGTCTCCTATTGCAGCTTCCTGCTGTATGCACATATTTCTCTATTTATATCAGTAGTCTTCCTGATGTTGTCTACTCTTGCAGGTCCACTCCAAAAAACAGAACTGCAAATACCACTAATAGGTGTGTGCACAGAAATTGGGAACACCCTGCTCATTAACAACTCAAAAGACCATCTGCACACTGCTGTGAAACCTCTTCTTTGAGTCTATATGACTTATTCAATGACAAATGTTCAAGTAATTTCAACAGCTTGACAACAATGCTGAAATAATACCATTTATTGCAAAATAACAAACAGAAGAAGGTTGGAGAGAGGCCAGTACACTAGCCAAACTCAGATCCCCTGTGCTTTGCATCAGCAGAACCTTCCTCAGGACCCCTTCCCCCGAGGAAGAGCCTGCTGACCCAAGGCACTGGGAATCTGAATGCGGTTAGTGTACTGGCTTCTCACCAGCCTTCTTCTGTTTGTTATTTTTCAAATAAATTTGATTATTTCATAATTTTTGTTAGGTTGTTGATATTACCTGGACATTTGTCATTTAAGAAGTCATACAGCCTAAAATAAAAGGTTCCACTGGACTCCTCTTGCAGGTCCCTGCTGTATGCAGATGATCTTGCCTTATACTAAAGTGCCACAGGTGTTTTTGTCATCGAGAAATCCATCTTGGATCCTTTTGTGTGCATTTAGTCTTGGATTTTGGCAAACACACTAATCCTAAACAGCAAAAGGACCACAGCAATGCTTTGTGATTCCAACCCAAAACTCAATGATTCCTCCTCAAAACTCTCCATTACCTACAGTGATGGATACCCACTGGATAGGTTCAGCAGTTTCAAATAGGGAAGTGTGAGTACTAAAATACCCAACCACCAAGACAATCTGCAGATAACCCAAAAGTACAATGAAAAATCCCAGATGAAAAATGAGTAGTCCAGTTGGGTAGTCACTACCTGACCCATTCTACTACCGAATTACCCAACCCTGACCATAACAAAAAACATTTGATGATTGCTTTCTTGGGACTATTACACTGTCTGTTTTGTGCCCTGAGCTGTTATACCCATGGGGAAGGCATTTCTGAGGCAGGTATGAGAGGTGCAGCTCCTCTTAGTGAGCCTACTGCTGTGTCCAAAAATTATACCAATGGTGGGCATTGCTGATGTAGGTACAAGAGGCACAGCTTCTCTTAGCAAGCCCACAGCTGTTTCCAAAAATGATATCCATGATGGGCCATGCTCAGGCAGGTACAAAAGGTGCAGCTGCTGTGAGTGAGCCTGCTGCTGTTTCCAAACATTATACCAATGGTGGGCATTGCTGAGGCAGGTACAAGAGGTACAGGCTCTTTTAGCCAGCCTGCTGTTGTTTCCAAATAATTATACCCATGGTGGGCATTGCTGAGGTAGGTATGAAAAGCACAGCTGTTGTGATTGAGCCTGCTGCAGTTTTAACAAATTATACACTTGGTGGGCATTGATGAAACTTACATAATATGAAATGATGACTGACAAAAGAAAACTAGGAGTAGTACTAGTGTGGCACATGTGTCTGCCATGGTGGCAGTGGTGATGGTTCCATTTGTTTCATTCACAACCTAGTCATCATATTCTGTATCACTGTTTGCAGGCTGATGTTCATGTTCAGGGTCAGACTCTCATAAATCAGTGTTTGTGACAACTGAGACATTGCCACCATTCATTCTGAAAAATGTAAGCCATTCCAGATTTGCAGGATTTAGCATTGTTTTGTGGTTAGGGTTAGGGACTATTCTTCCAGTTGCACTATATATGAATTCTGAAAATACTGTAAACTTGAAGGTGGATAACTGAGGTATGTTATTGCAAGGCTAGATCTACCCATATTTTTCTCTTTTGTTTCCTGTATGGTAATGGATCTTCCTCGAGACCTATCACAGCATGGTCTGAAAAATACTCCAGGATCATTGAGCTGAGTGAGATGATTACCAGTCTGGCAGATGAACTGACTGCACTTTCTTTGCAGGGTACCAGTCCATGTTGTTACAAGTGACTCAAAAGGCATTTGCCATTCTGACTCTGAACAAAGGATGCCCATGAAGTAGCTATAGATGTCCTTTCCCTCATTGATGGCACAGCTAACTGTGAAGAATTGATTGTTTGGCATGGTCTCACTGCTGTACAACAGTTAATGGTATTTGTAGGGCAATGTCACATTTGGTTAGAGGAAGATCTCTACAATACTCAATGTCTTCCCCTGCAGGAAGATGGCTTCAATGTTCCACTTGACGCTGACATCTAGTAACATAGCCAACACATTGGTGTAATTCTAAAACATTGCATTTGTTCTCTGATCAGTCAACAGTCTGAGACTCAAGTCATCTGCCAGCATAACAGCAGTCATGTCATCTGTTGACTGAAAGTCTTTCCTTATGTCATCAAGGAAAATGTGAAGAAATCTGATTTGAGAAAGAATTTCACACACAGTTGCACTGTCTGCACTAATATCATGTGTGGCAGTCTCAAATGGCTCCATTAAGGTGACCAAAGAGTCCAGTAGAGACCAGCTGTTGGAACCGGACATGATGTCTACTTTACCTGTTTGATTCTGCATGGTGTAGTCATGTACAGCTTTTTTCTGTTCAAGAAAACTAAATGAAATAACTCTTGCTGAAATAGTATATATCAGAAGTGTAGTGAACAGTATCTATTGGAAATATAGGCTCTGTGTGGGCTTTCTGTCTGGCACTGAAATATACCTTTAACACTGGAGCCCTGGGACAGGAGTGTAGCCAGAAATTTCCATTTTGTACACAGTCTCCAAAAGTTACCCCGCCAATTAAAAAATGTATACATCCCTTCCAAATGGCACCCCTTCTAAACAAGTCAGATTGTTTTCAGATGATTCCCCTTCTCTCTAAAGAGGTTATACCTGTATCAGACCCTCCTCAGTGGCCTACACTAACACAAATACTACAGATTAGAGTGATAATATTAACAGAGTGGCTTATGGTTTGTGATAGGCACTCAACAAAACTGTACACAAATGTGTACAGTGAGTATGCCTGTCTACACCCTTGCCCTGGGACCATATAGGAAACAGGAAGAGAGCTTATAGTTCTTTGTGTTAAATTAAGAGCTACAAACTACCCTTTTTTAGTTTATTTTAAAAGTCTTTTATTTTTCTGGGTGTTGTAGCGATTTACGTAGCAGCCAGTATACCAGGCAGCTATTTTTGGCACCTTTTAATTCGCAAGCATCTCGAGGGACATGGAGCTTACTTCCGGTGATTCCCTTTAAATTTCACTCCACCGCCGAGCGGAGCACCTAAATGAAATAACTCTCGCTGAAATAGTATATATCAGAAGTGTAGTGAACAGTATCTATTGGAAATATAGGCTTTGTGTGGGCTTTCTGTCTGGCACTGAAATATACCTTTAACACTGGAGCCCTGGGACCATATTGGAAACAGGAAGAGAGCTTGTAGTTCTTTGTGTTAAATTAAAAACTACAAACTACCCTTTTTTAGCTTATTTTAAAAGTCTTTTATTTTCTGGGTGTTGTAGCGATTTACGTAGCAGCCAGTATACCAGGCAGCTATTTTTGGCACCTTTTAATTCGCAAGTGTCTCGTGGGACATGGAGCTTACTTCCGGTGATTTCCCTTTAAATTTCACTCCACCGGCAAGCAGAGTGAGCCGAGAGGAGCGCGGCTATGCGCGCAGAGACATGCGCGTCGCATGTCTGCTGTGTCCGCTAGGGACACTGGGTCACTGGGGGACCAATTATTTAGATAAAAACTGAACAGTATATACTATCTACTATAGTGGCAGTTTAAAAATCTGTTGGTGAGTAACTTAAACACAAGCATGGCTTATACTAGACAAAGAAAGATGAAAGGCAGAAAAACATGTCGGGAATGCCTGATGTTTACAGAAGAAGTCTCTAACTCTGAATTTACATGTGATAAGTGTATTAAAATCTCTGCTCTACTTAAGGAGGTTCAAGAGTTAGAAACGAGGTTACAAACACACAAAGATATTTCCAGGTTGGAGGAATATATTAATGAGGCTGTCTGTGACATTAGTAATAGACAATCCCTGGTTGCAAATACCATTGAGCATCATGATTATTCAAATGAGGCAAATGAAGATACTGGTGTAAACTTTTATGATATGGATGTAGGATTACAGCCCAAACCTTCTATAGACTTAAATAATAGATTTGAGTGTCTTAATATTATTCCATCTGATGCTCTGGATGTATCAACTAGTTATGAATTATTTGAAGATCCCTGCCAATTATTAAAAGCACCCGTGGCATACAGCAAATGGGAACATTCACATGCCCCCTCTAAAACATTTGATTCCAATGAAGTAGCAAGCTGTGACTGCAGTATTCCTAATAAAGAATTAGGAGACTCTTGTAATGTAAACTTAACTGAGCCCATAAGTACTATTGGTACTGCTATAATAATGGAACAAAGAGCACCTAATCCCATGGAACGAGATATTTTGATCATTGGAGATTCAATTATTAGGGGTATTGATACTCTAGTGTGTTCTAATAGAAAAGAACATACTACAGTTAGTTCACTATCTGGAGCTAAACTACATGATGTTGTGGGTTTAATGGAGGGACTATTTGAAAATACAGTTACCCCCTTGGTCCTCCTTCATGTGGGGGCTAATGATGTAGGGAAAACAAATTGGTACTGTATGCAAAGGGATTACAAGTATATTGTTGATTCAGTTACAAAACATGGAGGAGAAATTATCATATCTGGTATTCTTCCTATGCATGGCCACAAAGCCTATAGAAATAGACAGATTTTTGACATTAATTGCAAACTTAGACAATTTTGTGTTGAATCAGGGAATTGGTTTTATGGATAATGCATGAACATTTTACAGAACTTCTTTATATAAAAAGGATGGAATTCACTTAAATTATGCAGGAATAAGGGTTATGAGTAAAAAAGTTTTGGAGGTCATGAGGTTTCATTTAAACTGGCTCAGGGGGGGAACACAGTTGAAAATAACTTAATAGGTTCCTCATCATCTCCTCAAAATGCCCCTGGATGGAATGTAATTCTTTTAAATGCCTGCAGCTTGCAGAACAAATATGAGGAGTTCAACATTTTGTTGCATAAAAATAAAATAAATATTGCCCTCATTACAGAGACATGGTGGAATGAAAATGATAGTTGGGAAAAAGAAATAGAGGGCTATAAGCTTTATTCCCATTGTAGAAAATATCGAAAGGGAGGAGGGGTGGCAATTTATAGTCAAGAAGATATACCTTCGGAAGATATTAAATGGGATACAGGTAAACTTGAACTCTTATGGGTTAAATTGTTGCCCACTAATAGTCCCAAAATTATTTTGGGACTTCTTTATAGGCCCCCATCTATGTCACAGGAAGACAATAAGGCCTTGTTGGATATTTCTCGAAATCTTGACCCTACTGATAGGTTATTGATTACTGGGGACTTTAACATACCCAATATAGATTGGGATAAAGGTCTAGGTTCATCTCCTCTTGAGAGGCAGTTTATTGATGTTATGGATCATGGGGGATTTAAACAGATGGTACTTAACAATACAAGGGGTAACAATATTCTGGATTTGTTGTTCACTAATATGGGTGAGACAATCAATTCAGTTGAAATAAGTGTACCCTTGGGAAACAGTGACCACAGTTTGGTCTTATTTAATATTAATGAAACCCAAATGTCCAAACCCACTGGAACAACTACAATGTATAACTTTGGTAAGGCAGAGTTTCATAAAATGAAAATTAAATTAAGTTGCTGGGATTGGGAAACTGATTTTGTTAATAAGCCTATACATAATATGTAGGAATCCTTAAAACTAAAATTGATAACTTACACTGAGTTTATCCCGTTACTAAAAAATACAATAGTACTAGGGCTATGAAACCTGTTTGGCTTTCACCTACAATTAAAAATTAATTAATAGAAAAATAGATATATAAAAACAAAAATATCTAAATCACCAAAATACATGTTAATATAAAAATGCCTCATGAAAATAAAGGTAAATATCAGGAAAGCCAAAGCCCAATGTGAGGTCAACCTTGCAGATAGGGAAAAGGATAATAAAAAATCTTTTTTTTTCATTTATCAATAAATTGAGGAGGGCCCCCAGTAATATAGGACCATTTACTACTGAGTCAGGACTTATTTCTTCTAACCAACAAATGGCTGATATCCAGAATCAATATTTTTGTTCAGTATATAATACCAAAGATGCAGATTCACATGAAACTATTAGATCTTCTGTACCTGGTTCAATTAATTTTAACCCTAATACTATATATAAACAATTGGTTAGCCTCAATGTCAACAAATTCCCAGGACCAGATGGAATGCACCCAAGGATTTTGAAGGAGTTGGCAGATGAATTGGTTCAACCAATAACTTATTTTTTCCAAACATCCATGGATATGGGATTGGTTCCTAGGGATTGGAGATTAGCTAATGTTGTGCCTATCCTAAAAAAAGGATCCAGAACTTTGCCTGAAAACTTTAGACCAATCAACCTGACTTCAATATTGGGAAAAATAATGGAGGGATTAATCAAGGAAATCATAATAGAACATCAGGAGAGACAGGATATAATTGACCTTAAACAACATGGATTCACCAAAAATAGATCATGTCAGACAAATTTATTGTCCTTCTATGAAACTGTGAATCGGGAAATGGATGTGGGAAACTCTGTGGATGTAGTTTTCCTTGATTTCGCCAAGGCTTTTGATAAACTACCCCACAACGAATTAGTGACAGTCTTGGAGGCCATCAATTTGCCTAGTAATATTTGTAAATGGGTTTCAAACTGGATTCAGGATAGAAGGCAGAGAGTGGTCATTAATGGTGAATATTCTGATTGGGTTCCTGTAACTAGCGGGGTCCCTCAGGGCTCTGTGTCGGGCCCTTGTTTATTTAATATATACATAGCTTCATTAGCAATTAGAAACAATAACATTTGGATGTATAAATTTGCAGATGACTATAGATTGGGCTTAGTGGTTAATGATGTTCAACAAAAAGCTACCCTACAGCATGCCTTGGATTTAATATATAATTGGACAATTTTAAATAAGTTAGAACTAAATAAAAACAAATGTAAGGTAATGCATTTTGGTAAGAATAATAAGCAAGAACTATATCTATTGGATAATAACACCTTGGGGGTAGTAACAGAGGAAAGGGATTTGGGTATTACAGTCACTAACGATATGAAATTTAAATTACACTGTAGGAACCAAATTAGGAAGGCAATCCAAAACCTTAATTGCATACTCAAACATATTGTAAGTAGGGATAGAAGGGTATTGATCCCCATCTACAGTGCATTGGTGAGACCTCACCTTGAATATTGTGCTCAGGTTTGGTCACCTCAAAATAGGGCTGACATTTTATCAATAGAAGGGGTTCAGAGAAAATTAACTAGGCAAATAAAAGGAATAAAGAACAAATGTTACTATGAAAGATTAGTCAGCCTAAATCTTTATTCTTTATCCTATCATAGATTAAGGGGTGATTTGTGTTTTTTATATAAAAACATGAATGATGTAGATTTAATGGGGGAAATGGAGCTTACAAGAAACCTTGGAAGAATTAGTACTAGGAAACATGCTAAACAACTATACCAACAAGCATGGGAGCACAATTTTCAGAAACAATGGTATAGCTGTAGAGTTGTTGGTGTCTGGAATACCTTGCCAATAGAACTTGTTGATAGTACTACTATGAATGAGTTTAAGAATGGGATCGACCGTCACTTTGGTAATAGAAAATTCTTAATTTAATTATGCTTGGCAAGCCTTATAAGGTAGAATACTATCTTCCGGCTTGTATTTACCTATGATTTACCTATGAAGAAGCCTTTCCAACATGTAAAATGTTGAATTCCAGTGGGTTGGAACTTCCTGCTTTAATGTATGCAAGGGTAAGTTAATTGACCTCTTCAGCCCCTTCATGATTTTTTTGTGCTCTCACACAGTGGTTGAGATGCTCACATATTTTCCAAGCAAGACCTAACAGGTTTTCAACATTTTTGATTTCTTTCAAGAAACCATGGATAAGAAGATTTAAACAATGTGCAAAACAAGGTGTGTGTTGGGAGCTGCCATCTCTAACAGCCTTGACTATATTGGCACCATTATATGATACTATGAACTCTGGAGATAAGGAATACAGGTTAAGCCATTTCTGGAATTGATTTTGAAGCTCCTGCAAAATATTCACAGCAGTGTGGTTTTCTTCAAAAGTAGTGACACATAATACAGCCTACTTCCTACTACTTAAGGTAGAGTGGGAATTATTACTATCTGACTGAAAACTTACCCAGTGAGCTGTAACAGTCATGTTGTTTCCTGTACGGTAATGGATCTTCCTTGCTGACTTTGGGAAAATGAGAGTGCCTCAGAAAAGCATTAGCAAACAGGCAAGAAGGAGGGGTGGAGGAACAATGGAGAATAATCAAAACAGCCATGACAGAGGCAACAAGCCTTTGTGTAAAGCAAATCAACAAAACACAACAAAGGAAAAAACTGCTATGGCTCTCAAAAGAGGTGGCAGGGAAGGTTAAGGAGAAAAGGATAGCATTCAGGAAATATAAGGAAACACAGAAGGAGAAGGACAGATAACTTTATCAGTTAAAGCAGAAAGAGGGTGGGAAGGCAATCAGAATAGCGAATGCCCAAACCAAGGAAAGGATAGCCAACTTTGTTAAGAAGGGGGATAAGACCTTTTAAAGGTACATTAGGAGAGTGAAGAAAGACCAAAGGAGGGATACGGAGGCTTAATAAAGGGGAGGGAATGTGAGTAGAGGGTGACAATGAAAAAGCTTGGATACTGAACAAATATTTCTGCTCAGTATTCACAAAGGAAGAGGAGGGGGAGGTACCTAAACCAAATAAAAGAAACACTCTGAAGATGAGGGTTGATACCAGTCCATTTACAGAAGAAAGGGTTCTGAAAGAACTAATAAAATTGAAGGTGGACAAAGCAATGAGGCCTGATAGGATTCACCCAAGAATCCTAAAAGAACTAAGGGTAGAACTAATGACACCGCTGACTACTTTCTTTAACAAATCATGGGAGGATGTGGTGGTACCTGAGGACTGGAGGAGGGTGGATGTGATTCCTCTTCACAAAAGTGGGAGCAGGACAGAGGCAGGAAACTACAGACCAGTTAGTTTGACCTCAGTGGTGGGTAAAATGATGGAATCACTTTTGAAGGAAAGAATTGTTGAGTTCCTAGAGACCAGTGGGGCACAGGACCCAAGGCAGCATGGATTCACAATGGGAAGGTCATGTCAGATGAATCTAATAGATTTCTTTGACTGGGTGACCAAAGTAGTAGACCAGGGAGGGGCTATGGACATGGCTTACCTAGATTTTAGCAAGGCATTTGATACAGTCCCACACAAAAGATTAATACACAAATTAACCAGCCTTGGAGTGGGTCCCAAGGTGGTAGCCTGGATAAAAAACTGGCTAGACAACAGGACTCAAAGGGTAGTAGTAGTAAATGGAGTCCACAGTGAAGAAAGGAGGGTTACTAGCGGGGAACCGCAGGGTTCAGTACTGGGACCAGTCCTTTTTAATGTCTTTATACTGTAAGTGACATTGCAGAGGAACTGGAAGGAAAAGTATGTCTCTTTGCAGATGACACAAAGATTTGCAACAGGGTTGATACACCAGATGGAGTGGAAAGGCTGAGAAGGGACTTGGCAAGGTTGGAGGAATGGTCAAATGTATGGCAGTTCAGATTCAATGCAAATAAGTGCAAGGTAATGCACCTGGGAAACAAAACCCAGGGCCAGAGTACACAATGGGGGTGAGATACTGACAACAGTAAAAATGGAAAGGGACCTGGGGGTAATTATATCAGATGACCTAAACGTGGGCAAGCAATGTGAGAAGGCAGTAAGGAAGGCTGGGGGGATACTGGGATACATAGCGAAAGGCATCAATAGCAGAAAACAGGAAGTTGTTATCCCTCTGTACAGACAGTTGGTGAGACCCCATCTGGAGTATTGTGTGCAGTTCTGGAGACCCCATTGCCGCAAAGACATAGACAGAGTGGAGGCTGTCCAGAAGAGGGCAACCAAAATGGTGCAGGGTCTGCACCAGAAGACATACGAAGAAAGACTAAAGGAGCTTAATATGTATACCCTGGAGGAAAGGAAGGAGAAAGGGGACATGATAGAAACTTTCAAGTACATCAAGGGAATCAACAAAGTCCAAGAGTGTGGCATCTTTCAGAAAAAGAGATTTGCAAGAACAAGGGGGCACAATTTGAAGATGGGGGGATGGCTCAGAGGTAATGTGAGGAAGTATTTTTTCACAGAGAGGGTTGTGGATGCATGGAACAGCCTCCTTGAGGAGGTTGTGGTGTCAAGAACAGTGGGGGAATTCAAGAATGCATGGGACAGACATAAGACAGTCCTAGTCGGGGGGGTAGGAGGAAGTAAGATGTTGGTTAATTAGGATCTGCAGCTTATCTGTTATCTAGGAAAATGGGCAGACTAGGTGAGCCAAGCGGTCCTTATCTGCCGTCAAATTCTATGTTTCTATGTACTCAATTGTTTGGTTGTTGTCCATGTATCTGTGGTTATGTGAACCTGCTTCACCTCATAGAATTTCTACTGTTTAGTGACCGCAGTTTACACCAAGTCATACAACTGTTGAACAGCCTTTATAGAGAAATATGTTCAACAGGGAATGGTGGATCATGGCTCAATTTGGTTCATAAACTTGGGGAAATCTTTCTAGGGAAAAAAAGCAAAAGTGAGTTGACAATTGGCCAACAGCTTTGCAATGACTCTGTTTAACAGCTGGCATGTTGGGTTCTTGCGGGTATATGTTGATGTTCTTGGCTCACAATTTTTTTTAATGTTAATTAATGAGAATGACGAGATATTTTTAATTTTACAGGGGACTGAACTTTTCATACCTTTTTACATGGAGTACTGATGTGGGATTTTGCAGTACTTGGTGTCAGAAGAAAACAATCTGTGTTGTCTGGGAAGACTGCAAGAACACATCAAGTGATTCAATGTCACTTCCTGCTTCCCGTTCATTATCACCATCGTCATCACTGCCACCACCGCCTCTTCCACTGCCACCCAACCACACTGTCCCTTACCCTGCTCCACTGAATTGGGTGTTTTGCCTTTGCATGTTGTATCATTACTGATGTTCCAAAATGTCCTGCTTTGCCACCATGACTGACAATCTTTTTGCACAGACTGCATACAGCTCAAGAGTTGTCTGCAGGGTTAATATAAAATGAATTCCACACTAAAGACTTACCCTTTGTACTTTGTACTATGGTGCCTGGCATTATTTCTTGTACAGTCAAGGGACCTGGAGGAAACCCTTTACTGCCATTTCTTTGTTCACATGACTTTTTTTCTTTCATTCTCATTCTCTTATTCTTACATTTAGCATATGATATTTTTCTGCATTTGCTTTTCATAGACTACAGCGGCATCCTCTCCTACCCACTAACTGAAACTAGTACTGACCTCATCGCCACAAGATTCAAATAAACTGGAAGTGCTGTCATCATCAGGTGGGACACAGCCTGGGCTATCCCATTCCCAGTCCCCACTATCACCACAATCTTCATCTGCATTTGCTGCCTCAGCATCTGAGCTTACATCCGAGGAGTATAACTCCTTGTCCTCGCATGCTAGTTCAGCGGCTGTAAGTATCCTGGCACATGTAGCAAAACAGTCAGTACCACTATGAGTAACTCATGTCAAGTTTTTTCTGAAACTACTATCATTTTATTGGTAACTTGCCATTTTGGTACAGGAGCACATTTAGTGCCAGTTCTGGTGATTTTACTATTGTCACTATGTTCTTCATTAGTGGTAGGATTCATACTGTCCACATCATTTTCAGTTGCATGTGCACCAGCACTGTGATTCCTTTTAGTAGACAGACTGGGAAATACAAGACATAGAACACACCACCATGGCTTTTGTTATGCCACAGAGAGATGTCACATCACACACAGTGTAGCTATGACAAGGCTTGGTACATGTAACAGGCTAACAGACAGTGTAATCATGTTCAAGATGGCCACCAGGCTGAGTGTGTTATTATTTGCTCTCAAAGATTTATGTTGCAGTGTATGGTTTTTATTCATTTAAAAGCTTCAATATATTCATTTTTTACAGTGGCACTTTAGTTACTTTGTTTTAAATTTGGTTTACTTATTTGTAGGCGCTGGTTTGCTGGTCTGTCGGCTTTCTATCCCTGGATTGGGGCTTTTCGAGGAGGATCTGTGGGCTGTTGTGAAGTGAACTGCCCCATCTCTTTCCCAATGGTGGCTTAGTATTGACTCCACAATATCTCCTTCAGAAACCTGGTTGACTGATCTGCATATTGCCTGGTATGATTGTGGCACTTGCTGCAAACATCAGACGTGCTTGTTTCTGGAATATAGAATGGACGGTTTATTTTGCTGTCTGTTCATTGGACTGGATATTTGTGGGCCCAGTGATTTTTGACTCTATACGGGAAGAATATATGTATGCTGTGAGTGTTGGACTTGTCAGACTTCCTGGATTACTTTCCTATCCTGGATTACTCCTTATCTGGTGCCATGAGTACTGCAGGCCGGGGTCTACGTTTGACTCTGGCCTTTTCTCTGGTTTCCATGCCCTGAGTTTACATTATTTCTGGAAGGACTGCAGATTTGGATGAAGGTGGAATGCTTTTAAGTTGAATTCCTAGTGGTGTTTTTTTTTTGGATTACTTCATGGATTTTATCTAGATGTGGGGACTTTGGAGCCTAATTTCCTGCTATTATTGCCCTATCTGGTGAAATCCGGCCTCCCGGACTGCAGTGGTGCAGAGGTTGGGCCTCCATTGCTGGGGAGTCAGTGAGTGGCAGTCTTTTCTTGTAGGGAACCCCCCGGCAACCTAACTTGTTGGGTTCCACTGGGGTCTCGTAGCAATTACTGTAGCCCAGTGGTAGGCTAGGGTTTTACTTTTTGGGTTTTAGATTAGGAATGAAGCTAGTCCTGAAGATGCTTTAGTGTCTGCTTTAGTGGACAGACTGTTCTACGATATAAAACCCCCATCTGAATCAATGAGAGTGTTTCTGGGATTTTTATCCTCTGGTTATGTGTTAAGTTTTTGGTCCAGTCATTTTTCCATCATTAACATACTTTCAGATGGAGAATCCCTGTGCCTTTGGAGGTTCTGGCAGTGAGAGTGCCTAGGATTGGTGATTTTCTGATGTCTTTTCAGTGACTTTACATAAATATTTTCTGTTAATTCTGACTTTCTAGGTTTTATTATTTTTATTTTATTTTTGCATCATTTTCTACAATTACATGTGATAGTAACAGTACCATTCAGTTTTCCCTGGCTTCCATAGTGACAGTATTGTGTAGCCCGGGGGGTTATTTTTTTTTGTTTGTTTTTTTGTTTATTAGTTTTATTTTATTTAGTATTATTTAAATTAGGGTTGTTTTGGGGGCACCAGTTAATGAGAGTTCCTGGTACCCAATGACTTTATTTCATTTTGTTATTGTTTTGTTTCATAGTTTGTTTATTTATATTTTTTATTTTTGTTTTGTTGGTTTGGGGATTTTTGGGGTGTTTTATGTTTTTAATGCCTTTTAGGAGCTTTTTTAAGTTTAGACTGCAACTTTATCTCTAATTGTGTTAGGAAATTAGGATTCTTTGTGTTGTTTTGCCACAATTTTGTGGCATTTGATGGAATGTGCCTGCTTGCTCCCCCAGTTCTGTGCTATTTGGCCTCCTCTCTTCGTGCCCTCCACCCGTTCTCTCCCCCCCGCCTGCCTTCATTTACCAGTGCTATCAGGCACTGATGATTGCTCACAGGGTGTGGGCAGGGGCAGGCAGGGGGGCACGGACACTGGAGCTCAAATGAGTGGTTCTCTCCCATAGGAGTTGTTAGGACCAGAAAATGCCCTGGGGCGAAATGGTGTCTGGAACATGGTGATCCATGTCTCATCCCCATACCCAAGCGCACCTCCTTTTCGGGTGGGTAAGTAGCCGGGACAGCTCATGAACACCATCCGACCTGGGCATTGTTATGCAATACCAGATCCATTAAGAACAAAACTGCACTTATTGCAGATTTTGTTGGAACAGTGGATCTGGTTTGCATCACCGAGACTTGGTTAGATGGAAATGATGCCCCAATTTTGGAGACAGCTATTCCTTCTGGGTACTTGGTGATACATTACCCGAGATTGGATCGCGGGGGGGTAGTGGTCTGTTTCAAGACCAAATTGGGTTTCACTGGTATACCAGTTGAGGAGGCTGAATCATTTGAGTGCACTGTGGTAACTGGTGTGGGATACAGGATAGCTCTTATTTACTGTCCGCCAGAGGATGAAATGCTGTTCCTGCAGGAAGTAGCTGACTTCACCACTGACATGGCATTGGAGTCACCCAGACTGATGGTTCTGGGTCACTTCAATGCCTGGATTGATGACAAATCCTCACCTTTTGGACAACACTTCCTCCAGTTGATGACATCACTGGGTTTCACACAGCTGTTTTCTCAGCTACCCACAATTGTGGTCACTCTCTTGATCTGGTCTTCCTCCTGGGGATCGAGGCCTCCAATTTGGGGGTGGAACCTGTCAGTTGGACCGATCACTACACCATGAGGTAACATTTTTCTGCCCTCCTGGGTAGGTCTGCCCCTGTGGAGATGGTCAGTTACCACCCTTTGCGGGATGTGGTCCCTGAAGACCTGGCGGCGGTGATTGACCTCTCGGTGTTCGGTGAGACCAGCACAGATCCAGAGCTGTTAGTCATGGCATATAATAAGGCTATTTCTTCAGCTCTCGACCTGATTGCTCCTGTCCATGTTCACTCCTTCTGCTTTGCCCTCGGGCCTCATGGTTTGATGTGTCTCTGAGAGAGCTGTGGAGGTTGGGACCTAGGTTACAATGTTGCTGGCAGAAGTCTGCCTTGGATGTCAACCACCTACTTTGTTAGAGCATTATAAACTCTATCAATCAGTGATTTCCCGTAAGAAGGCAGAATTCCTGTCCAGGGAAATCACTGTTGCTAGGAATCGACCGGCTCAGCTCTTCCAAACTGCAGACAGGTTGTGCAACCCAGCTTGTTTGCAGCTCCATTGAGTTTTTTCACAAATGGAGTGTGATGAGATCACTTGATTCTTTGCGAATAAGGTGGCCGACATCAGGCAGGAGATTCATCAGTCTTGTTCTATGGGGGATGCTGTTGGTCAGTTCTCGGTCACTATGTCCAGTGTTTCCTGGAGTACCTTTGACCTGCTGGAGTTCATTGACATTATGAGGACTGTCCAGAGGATGCACCCCACCTGCTGTAGTTTAGACCCAGGCCCTACCTCCCTGAATTTGGGTTGTAGTGATATCATTGGCCCGGTCTTAGCTCAGATTGTCTGGTGCTCCCTGGAATCTGGTGACTTCCATGGGGTCCTGCTCGAGCATCTGAAGTCCATCTGTGGGCTGTCTGGTACAGTGCTCAGATGGTTTTCATCTTTCCTCACCAGTAGAACTCAGAGACTTGTCTCAGGAATATTTTCTTCCGAGTCCTTCTCTCTGCCTTGTGGGGTGCCCCAGGGCTTGGTGCTGTCTCCCATGTTGTTTGCAGTGTATATGCTGCCCCTCAGAGACATTGTATGATGGTATAGGCTGAGGTTTTGCTGCTGTGATGATGATACCCAGCTCTACCTGTCTTTTGCCCCTAACCAGGTTAGTGCTATCTCAGTATTTAACAGCTGCCTCATTGAAATCCAGGATTATATGTGCTCAAGCAGGTTAAAGTTGAATGCAGGAAAGACAGGTTTTGGTGGTGGACCCAGGTTGCAGGATAGAGGGATTGAGGACTGATCAGCCCTCTGATCTATTTTTGGGGGGCGCTCAGATCCTTACCTCTGAATGGGTGCATGACCTGGGAGTGATACTTGACGATGGCTGACCCTTCATCATCAGGTGTCGGCAGTCATCAAGTTAGCCTTTTACCATCTTAGGAACATTGCCAGGATCAAGCATCTTGTTCTATCTAATGACTTGCCTGGTTTGGTCCATGCCTTTGTGATCTCGCACGTTGACTACTGTAACTCCCTTTACTTAGGGCTTCCTGGGGTTGATATCCACCACTTGCAGCTAGTGCAGAATGCTGCTGCACATTTATTGACTGGTGTCTCAAGGAGATCTCATATTACCCCAGTGCTGCATGATCTGCACTGGCTGCCAGTTCAGTGGCAGATCACCTTTAAGGTAGGTTTGTTAACCTACAAAGCCCTACTTGGATTTGGTCCTGACTACTTGAAAGAGCTTCTGATTCCCTACACCCCATGCGACAACTCCGCTCTGCTGACGAGGGGTTGCTGGAGATTCCAAGGGTTAGCTTAAATTCATCTGGGGCCCACGTTTTTGTGTTTGCTGTCCCAACCCTCTGGAATTCTCTGCTACATCAGCTATGGGAGTGCAAGAGAGTGGGGAGCTTTAAGCAGGCACTGAAGACTTTCTTATGGAGCAAAGCTTTTTCTGATTTTTTGTGATTTTATCGATATTTATGAATTTACTGAACTTTGTATGTATCTGTGAAGTGCCTTGATATTATGAAAAGCGCTCTATCAAATAAAGTTATTATTATCATTATTATAGCCTAAATGGCTTTCACTATACTGCAGAGAGACACAGATTAGCTCTGGAAATCTTCGCCTTTGCTAACTCAGTCATCTTGGCACCAAGTAAATACAAGACCCCATAAATCCCAAGTGTGGTATTTTTTTGTACTGGACCCATCTGACAAGACAGTGGCAATGTGCCAAGTTTGTCAAACCTGAGTAAGTAGCAGTATGATGGATAGACACCTCAGCACAGGTGGGCAACATGAACCTTAAAAACAGGTACCCAATTTGGTGGCATCAATACCAGAAGGCAGCCAGCACCCGTGGTTCTGGTCCATCCAAATCAGCAGGCAATGTAAGCCAAATTCACCTGGCAGTACATGAGGGAGATGGAGGTGCAGGTGAGGAAGAGGACATGTATGTGGTACTAGATGAGGAGGATTCTGGAATTGGCCAAGTAGTGGTCCTAGCTGCAGGACTACCACCCCAAGTCAAAGTTTGAGCACTACCCCAGTCATGAAAAACAAAAAAGGCACTGAGGTGTGTTGTGTAGCACCTGTGAGTACTATTGGCAATCTACATTAATGGCACAATGATGAGGCAAACTCTTTGGCACACCACCAGGTACATCACCGGGCAAGCAAAGCACCTCCATCTTCTTAGTTCCATCAATGCAAGTATCCAGCAGCAGGCATACAGCAGCACAGATACATTCTGGAAAGTACTGGACCTGATATTATAACAACAGCAACAGGAAGTATTGACTATTGCATTAGGCACAATTTACACTGAAAATGTCCACACCTCCATTAAAGGTAAATGAAATAATTTCCTTGCAAGGTGCAATACCATGAATACAGCTGGATGGTACTCATCATAGCCCTGGGTTAGTCAGTCATCATTATTTGCTTGTGGAATCCAGCCCATCACTGTCAAAAATTACAGTCACAAGGAATACCGTAATGAACAAGAGCAGAGACAGTGATTTATAATCAATGTATAAATTGCACAGAAGTTAGGCCCCCCCCAAAAAAAAATACTCACCTTCTTGGTTGGCAAATGTTGTGAATTAAAACAACATCTATGTTGTATCTGTCTGGCAATAGCAGTATGATGTCATCATCACCCATAACTGAAAATGAAAGAAAGAGCAGTACTAATATATAAGCCTTTGACCGGGTACCAGTAACCACCTACTTCCCCCCATTATAAAGAAATAAAAAAAAATACTTATCTTTGCCCTGTGTAGTAGCATCATAATTCCAATTCCACAGCCCCTTTCATTGGTGGTTTAGTGTCCTCCTCCCCCATCCCCGATGTCCCTGTTATAATAATATGTAATAATGCCTCATTTATTGGTGGTCTAGTGGCCCCCCACCCCAGCAGGTAGTGCCTACCACCCCACTCCTCCCTATCCTTTCACAGAGCTGATGACTGGCACAGCCCTCCCCACACCTCCATGGCCAGCTACCAACTGAACTGTCACTGAGCACATACTGTAATGTGTGTGCTCTCACTTATTAATCAATGAATGCATACACTTTATAGTATGCACTCAGTGACAGTTCAGTTGACAGCCGGCAATGGATGTGTGAGGAGGGCTGTGACAGTCACCAGCTCTGTCGCAGGATGGGGGGAGTGGGGTGATGGGCACTACCAGCTGGGGTGGGGTGGTGGGGGGCCACTAGACCACCAATGAATGAGGCATTAGTAATTGTTATCATAACGGGGACATCGGGGACCAGGGAGGGGTGACCACTAAACCACCAATGAAAGGGACATTAGTAATTGTTACTGTAATAGGGACATCAGGGATCAGGGAGGGGGGCAGAGGCAAATTGCCACAAATAAGCAACTCTCCCAGAGGAGAGTTTTCTAAGTACCCTTAGAACAGCCCTGGCTGGTCAAAAGGTACTTAGAATGTCTCCCTGTGGGAGAGTTCTGAGAATCACACATTCGGGGATGGGGCAGCCTGTTTCTGCTACATGCACCCTAGCACCACATCACAGCCCATTTTTGGGTACATAGTGGCTCAATCCCAGTTTGGGGCAGGCAGCCTGAGGGTGATGCAGGCTGCCATTCAGAATCACTCCAGGTGCATCATTTAGTGCAGGGGACACTTTGTACCATTCATTGTGGAAGAAGTTCTTTGTCCTGTGCTGAGAGCTTTGAGAACTGAGCCCAATGTGTTTATTTCTGAAAATCTCTTCCCCACCTGGGGCTGCTTATAGCACTTTCCAGTACTGGAACACTATCCCCTTAATGTCATAAAAGGCATCAAAATATGTGGCTCTGAAAACTGTGCAATTTTGGTCCCATGCCTTTGATCTTAATTTATAATTTGATTCCTTGCTAATGCCTCACACCATGCCAGATCCTTGTGCCAAAACTTAGCATTCAGATCCTCATTTATTTTATTTTTTTGTTTCCCCAGTGATGTTGTGTTGTTCTATTGTAATAGCCTCTACAAGACAAGTATGAAGTCATGTGAAAACCTGTTATGAACCCCATCAAACTTGTTTTCTAAAACATGACTGGTGAAGCCCAGATTGGGATCAACTGGTACCCGTAAACTTCTTGGTATAAGTTTCTATTTATATATTCAAGTAGATTTATACTATGCCACTCTAGCTGAGTATATTTACGCCTCAGTTGGCTCAGTCTCTCAGTAAGTTCTTTAGTGGAGTAAGTTGTTTTCTGTTTACCACATTACCTAAAATTCTTGCTTACTCTGCTTCAGTAATATATACTGGTACTGAGCTCTCACCAGTTTGTCAGCCTAATTTGCTAAAGGAGTTTATAAAATGCATCAGATGTTCAAACAGATACTGTATGACTAATAAACTAATATTAAGGATACACAATAGCAACTAAAGTCGAAATTTACCTAATGTAGGCAATGAGGACAAAAGTAAAAAAAGTGAATGTGGAATCTAGAAAGGGTAGGCCACTCATTCAGTCTTTCATATGGTAGGACAGAGTCCCATTAATGCTGATTTTGAGCACATCTCAATGGCAAATCAATGCTCCCAAGTGTTCCAGAGGTCCAAGGCTTAGAAATGGCAGACATAGGCAAACCTTCTCTTGTATCAGGCAAACAGAATCCAACATAGACCCCTGTAGAAAAATAAAATGAGGGGGAGGAGTCTGTTCCCAACAAGCCTATCAAGTCAGTATTTGGGTTAGGAAATATAGACAAATCACCACTTGTAGTTTATTAAACCATACACTCAAAGAATCAAGCACTTGCACAAGATACTGCTTATATTCACAGCCAATGTTTCAAGGAGCAAACCTCTTATTTAGGGCAAAAACAGTTTGCTGAAAAAAACATATATTCATTATTATTCAAAACATAAAGATTTTTGTTTTGTTAACTAATAATTTATATAGCTCAAATATTCAATATAAAGGTGCTATCTAACACCAGAGGATGTGAACTACTATATAAACCACAGAATGATAGCATCCCTTCCAAAAAGTATATGTATTATTAAAAAATAATGTCCATAAAATTATTTTCCATCATCTGATCTCTCCATCCTTTTAAAGAGAACACAATGAAGAAAACATCACCTTAAAGGGACACTGTCGATCTCATTAGGCCTCAAAGTGTCCCTCATTTAAAAAACACATTTTATTATTGTTTACATTCTATAAAGACTGTTAATGCAGTTGGTAGTTTGACTCAGATCCCTTTTTCCTTTTAGACAGTAAAAAACTGACTGCCCACCATACTGGTGTTACCACACCAAAGCATGTTTGTTTACATTTCTTAACCAGCTCCCACTGCATCTTTCCTGGACTCAGGAACACCCCAATACAATCTAATCACTTATTATATAGTGGGAGTAGACAGACTATTATATCATGAGTGACTGCACTGTTTGAGGGTGTTTCTAATGTTCAGGAAATGTGCACTAAAAGTAGTTCAGTGTTTTGTTGTGCTTTTTCTCAAATTGCCCCTACCATGTGGAATTCTGTACCTCTTTGGTTAAGGGAATGCCTGACCATCTCGAGTTTTAAATCAGAGCTCAAAACTTATTTGCTTTGTCTGGCTTTTTCTGAATGTTTTTAAAATATATTTATTGCTATTATTATTTGTTTATATTGTCTGTTCATTTTACTGTACAGTGCCTTGGTATTTGAAAGGTGCTTAAGAAATAAATTTTACTTCACTTTACTTTACATTTGAAGCAAAACAAAGCTGGTCATAGCTATATGTTACCAGAATTTTGGTTCTAATAAGCGAGGAGGCAGGTAAAACAACCAGGAACATCAATGAACTTTAGACAAAGTAAACAATCATAAAATATGGGTTTTTACCTAAAAATAGTATGATGAGAAAAAGGTTGACAGTGTCCCTTTAAGTGGGAAGCACCTTTCTTTTCAAGGGTTTGCATTTCAAAACTTCTCTGAGCTTTTATAGTCAGGTTGAAAATTATAATATACAATGTTTCAATATCAAAAAAGTCCTAATAATCTGCATTAAGAGATATTTACTTCACACCATAAATAATGACTCAATTCTAGTTATTCTTATTAACACTTCTGATCTTCCACACAGGGAACATATATAAAGTAACCATTATTACATTATCATTGCCATTTTTGTAATTCTAATTAATGCTCCAAAAAGGATTTTTTCTAATAGTGAACCAAAAAAAAAACAATATTTATTGCTTATCATATGTTACTATCTCAGCTTCAGCATTACCACACAAAATTCCCTTAACTCAAAAAATTTTACAAAAATAAATTTGTTGTAATACCTCTTAAATATTGAAATTTTATTCAGTTCCTGCATATCTTTCATATGTTTGCTTTAGTCATTAGTAATTTTTTTTCTAAAAAATGAAAACATGAAAAATGTTCATGTTTCCTTGAATTAAAAAAGCTCATCATTGTTTACTTTATAGCTTTCTAGGGTGTCAATCATTAACTGATAGATTTAGATTACGTATATTAGTTTTTTTACAAAAAATTAATTTAAGAATTTTGCCGAGTATTATTTGTGAAATGTTTCCAAAGATGGTAAATGAAATTGGGACAAGGTCACAGGATAATTTTAAGTATAGGATTCCTTATGTAAAGTACATTTGCTCAGAATTCTTTAATATATTATGCAGTAAAATTGTATAATGATTTACCTTGTTATATTGTACAATGTATTACAATTCCGGTATTTAAGAGGGTTTTAAAAAAAATTTTGTTAGATGAATCAAAGTGCTGTTGTTTTAAATGATATTGTATTATTGTATGTTTGTAAATGTAATTGTTATATGTTTGTTGTTGTGACTGGGCGCCAGTGAAAATGGGCAGATTGTTGCTCACTGGTTATACAGAATAAAAATGAATAAAATAAAAAAAAATAAATAAAAAAGCTAAAACATATTTCTTGCAAAAAACAGATTACCAATTTGTAGAAGTGTACCTCATGCTGTGTGCAGGTTCACAGGCAGGTGTGCATGCTCAAAACCTACTCTATAAGTACTGCAGAATGTGTCACACTGAGACTTGAACAGCTCCATGAAGTTCACGATGTAATCCCTGAAAATATGAGTGTGACGACTTCACATGCCCGTCTTCTATGTTCCTGATCGTGCAACACATCTTTACAATTTTTCTATCTTTCCTACATTCCAGTGGTAAAGTAAGAATGCTCTTTTCAGTGCAATAGAGCTAATATTATTTTACAGAGAACAGCAACAGGAAATGGGTTAACAAGGTGCTTGCTAGGTAACCATGAGTGTCACTGGTTGATGCCATGGTGAGAGTACTTTAGGCCCATTTAAGAGAAGCACCTATGATCTAAGTGCATCCACTGCCATTCTGAGTCAGTTGCTCCAAGCAGTGCATATACTGAAAGCATACAAGGAGAGATACAGTATGTACAGTAAAAGTGGAAGATTCCTGATGGGACAGCTGTGCTTACTGGGCAGTTGAAAGCTGAACTGAAAGCAAGGCTTATGGAAGTGCTGGATTGTTGCAGCCACATTTTTGCAACCATGCTACTGTAGATCCTTGGTTCAAATGTGAGACACTTCACATGGCTAGGGATAGCCACAGAGTAATTTATTTTCAACAACAGCTGTGTGGTGAGCTGACTAGTTGCATGCAGGCACTGGAGACACTGGTGGCTGGCACAGAAGATCATGACAGAGAGAGTTCCATCTGGCAGGCTTGGTTCCACTGGTGGAGATGGGGAAGAAATACCTCTTATTAACAGTAAAACTGATGGGAGGAGTGAGTGGCCACTGCTCAGCACATCCTTACATTATGAGCAAAAGAAGAGGACACAATCACAGCTTTTTTTCTGGGGAAAATATCTTGAATGGCTATTTTGCTGAGAGTCATCAGCTATTTTAGGTTTACTATGTTATCGCTAATCATTTGTTTACTCTTAAAACAAGAGTTTGTCAATGCCTAACGTTTGTTGTGTACACTGGTGTCATGGGGGGATGTTTGAAAGTTGCTTTAGTGAAGTTGTTTGTGAGGTAGGATCCCAAAAAACATATGTTAAAAATCTGTGGCAAAAATATTTAAAAATGGGCAAGTTATGCCACTAAGTTGAAAACACGAATAAAATACATAAACGCAGAAAACCCCATTGCAAAACATTGAAGTGCTTATCTCAGTTTGCAGTTGGGCTTTGAAGAGCGAAGATGTACCTGTAGTCCAAGGTCCATTATGGTGACTGACCTCCTGTGGATAAGTATGGGGTATAGAGGGTGTGGGATAGTGGGTCATGAGTGGGAGGGTAGGGGGTTGGGTAACAACAGAATGGATAACGATGGACAGTTTTCTTTTTTTACAGAGAAAAAAATGACATGGGACAGTTTTCTTTTTCTAAGGGGTTTGCTGAACAGATGAGGACACTGGGGAATTGGGCACTCCAAGTGTCTGTATACTGTGTGGGGAGGTTACACAGTGGACAACAATGGACAGACAGATGACACTGGGGAAATGGGCACCCCCCCGTGTCTGCAATCTGCACACTGTTTGGGGGGGTTACACAGCGCACAACAATGGACAGACAGAAGAGGACATGGGGGAACTGGGCACTCCCAGTGTCTGTATACTGTTTAGGGAAGGGGGGTTACACAGCAGACAATGATGGACAGTTTTCTTTTTGTTTAGGATAAAAAAACAAGCATTTGTCAATGCCAAAAATTAAATGTATTGAAAGATGTCCACCTCGCACCTTGTTTATGCCCTTGAGGTACTTGAACATATCTATCATGTTCCCCCACTCCCTCCTTTCCTCCAGTAAGTACATATTGAGGTCCTTTCAGTCTCTCCTGTCATGTTCCATGTTGCAAGCCATGTGCCATCTTGGTTGCCTTTCTGTGGGCTGCCTTCACCCTGTCAATGTCCTTGTGCATTTGCAGCCTCCAGATCTGCACACAGTACTGTAGGTGAGGCCTCACTAGTGCACTATACAATGGAATCACCACCTCATGCCTTCTGCTGGTGATACCTCTGCCTATGCATCCCAGCATGCCACTGGCTGTCCTTGCAATGTGTGCTCTGCTTTGACACCTTTTGGTCATCAGAACTGATAACTCCTAGGTCCCTTTCTTCCTTTGTGATCATCAGCACATCCACCACATCCTGTAACTCACCACTGGTTTCCCTCTTCTGAGGTGCATTATTTGGGCTTCTTTGCACTGAACTTCAGTTGCCACTCCTCAGACCATTTTTTAAGCCTCTCCATGTCCCTGCTCATTTTCTCTATCCCTTCTGCAGTATTAACTCTGTTACAGATATTGGTCCCATCTGCAAACAGGCAGACAGACCTTTCCTTCTAGCCCTTCCACAATGTGTATAATTAAGACATTGAACAGGACTGGTCCCAGGACTTATCCCTGAGGTACCCCGCTGGTCACTCCCTCTCCCTGGATTGGATCCCTTTAACACCAGCCTTGTCCTCCCTGTCCATCAGACAGTTTCTAACACAGTTTATCAGCTGGTGCCCTGTTGCCTGACTACTTATCTTGCTAATCAACCTTCTATATTGGACATTGTCAAAGGTTTTGCTGAAATCAAGGTAGGTGACATCAAATGTCCCTCCCTCATTTACTTCCTTAATGAGTCATTAGGGTTTCCAACCCTAATGCCCCTCCGCCCTGCAGAGACTGACAGGTATTGGGGGTGTCCCTTTGGGTCATCTGCTGTAAAGCTCACGCCATTCCACCCCAACCCAACAGACACTGATAGGCATCATGGTGTGCCTTGAGGTCTTTAGCCCTAACGTTCACCCCAATCCAAAATGAAATAAGCTGAGATGGGTGTAGTATAGGAGAATGGGGTGAACTTTTGGGACAAAGACTCCGAGGCACACCCTGATGCCTGTCACTGGCTGCAGGTTTGAGGTGGAATGGTGTGAGCATTAAAGCCGATAACCACAAGGCACACTCCCAATGCCTGTCAGTCTCTACAGGGTGGGGCATTATAGTTGGAAACATAGAAACATAGAATTTGATGGCAGATAAGGACCACTTGGCCTACCTTATCTGTCTAACGCTCCAGATGTTTGTTGGTATTTTCACTCCAAATTTTCAACATGGGCTTTTTGGGACACCACCTCATGAACAGTGGCACTATCATTTCATTACTCAATCCCAAAAGGTGATTTCATGCAGTGAGTGTGCCATTCGGTGCCACAGGTGCTAAAACACATTTTGGGCAGGATGTGAAAAAGACAGGTGTACTGTTCATGAGGAGGTGTGAAAAAATGGCAATTTTGAAAATATGAGAAATTGGCAGTTTCCAGCGTGCATAGATACTGTGCAATGCATGCCCATAACGCAGTCATTTTTTTGAAATTTGTTCACTATATTTTCAGCATGGGCTTTTTGGGATCTCCCTTCATGAATAGTTGCACTGTGATTTTGTTACTCCAGCCTGAAAGTTGATTTCACACAGTGACCGTGCCATTCTTCACAACTGGTGCAAAAACACATTTCAGGCAGGATGTGAAAAATGATAGCTGTACTGTTCATAAGGAGGTGTGCAAAATGGCAGTGTTGAAAATCTGAAGTAAAAATATTAAAAATTGGCAAAGTCATGAGCATGCAATGCATTCCTGTAATGCAGTGATTTTTTTGAATTGTTTTACCAAATTTGCAACTTGGGTATTCTGGGACCCCACCTCATGAACAGTGGCACTGTTGTTTTGTTACTTGGTCCTAAAAGGTAATTCCATGCACTGACCACAAAATCACCTTTTGGGACAGAGAAATGAAATGACACTAACATGTTCATGAGGTAGGGTCCCAAGAACCCCATGTTGAAAATTTGGGGCCAAAATTCCTAAAACTGGCTGATATATCAGCATAAGTTGAAACCCCCATGATTCTCGTTATACGGCTTACCTTTCATTCTTTCAATTTGCCAGTCAACTTTGAAGAGTGCAGTCGTGTCCTGCTCTTCAGAGGATTGTGTCTGCTGACCTTGTAGGGTAAGTATGAGGTAAGGGGGTAGGTGCGGGCAGTGGGTGTGCAGATGGAGGGTGAGGAGGAGGGAGAGGGATGGGACAGGCAACGAGGGATGTTTTTCATTTTTACAGGTGAAAATAAAGGGAAAAAGATGGTGCAAGAAGGTTTTCTTCATTTACAGGGAAAACAGAATTATTATACATTTTGGCACACTGGGATGGGTTCCCAGTGTGCCACAATAGTGGTGGGAAGGGGGGAATGCAAACACAGGGATTGGGCACCCTAATGTCAGCTAGGGATATAGACGAGTGTGGGGGAGCACATCCGACACTGGGAATGGCCAGCCCGGTGCTGGAAAATGAAAGGGGACATTCTTTAACCAGAAAATACACACTAAGCAGCTGCAGGGACCAAGGACATTTTTTAACCATTAAAGACACACTAAGGGGCTGCAGGAATGGGGAAATTGTTTAACCAGGAAAGACACACTAAGTGGCTGTGGGGACCAGGAAAATTGTTTAACCAAGAAAGACACACTAAGGGGCAGCAGGAATGGGGAAATTGTTTAACCAGGAAAGACACACTAAGTGGCTACAGTGACTGGTGGAATTGTTTAATCAGGAAAGACACACTGAGCTGCAGCTGAAGGGCTCGTATTTCAGTGGACAGAGACATGCGCAATGTCAGCTCTGTCCTATGAAATGTTTGCCAAGACCAGCCCCCTCAGCAAAACAGTGTCATCAGGACTCTGCCTGCTGATTTGCTGGCCCCTGCATCACCACTGGCCATTGGGCTGTCAACGCTCACACCTCTCTCTAACAACTCTTATATCAACAAGTTTGTCTGTGCTTATGTGCATGACAAACTTTACAATGATGTCAGATTCTCCAGTACCACACAAAACTTCCCTTAACTCAAAATGTTTTACAAAAAATAAATTTGTTTTAGTACCTCTTAATATCTTTCATACTGTATGTTTGCTTTAGCCATGTTTTTTCTAAAAAAATGAAAAAGTCTACTTGAAAAGTGTTCATGTTTCCCCAATTTAAGAATGTTAAAATATCTTTCTTACAAAAAGTAGCTTACCAGTTTGTACAAGAGCAGTGTACCTCACACCGTGTGCAGGTTCACAGGCAAGTGTGCATGCTCAAGACCTACTCTAAGTAGTGCAGATGTGCCACAATGAAGCTTAAATGGTGTGATGAAGTTCACGATATTATCACTGAAAATATGAGTGTGATGATGTCACATACCCATCTTCTATTTTCCAGATTATAGAAAACTATATTTCCCACATTCAAGTGGTAAAATAAGAATATTATTTGCAGTGTGATATATCTAATATTAATTTAAAGAGAACAGAAATGTGAAACAGGTTAACAGGGTTGCTGCAAGGTCATCATATGTGGTCACTGGTTGTTGCCAGGTTGAGAGTACTTTGGCAATTTGAGAGGAGTACCCATGATCTAACTGTGTCCACTGCCACTCTGAGTCAGATGATCCCAACAGAGCATATGCTGAAAACATCCATGGAAAGATATGCACAGGAAAAGTGGGAGATTCCAGATAAGTCAGTTGTGCTTATTGGGAAACTGCAAGTTGATCTGGAAACAAGGTTTATGAAAGTGCTGGGTAGTCACAGACACATTTTTGCAACCATACTGGATCCCCAGTTCAAATGTGATATCCATCACATGGCTATAGATAGCCACAGAGTGATTCATTTTCAAAAAGAGCTGTGGGGACCAGTGACTCTGGGGGCTGGCACAGAAGGGAGAGAGAGAGAGAGATGGGGTGGGGGGAGAGAGAGAGAGAGAGAGAGAGAGAGAGAGAGAGAGTTCCATCTTGCAGGTTTGGTTCCAGTAGTGGAGATGGGGAAGAAATACCTGGTACTGTCAATAGCACTGATGGGAGTGAGGTGGGAACTGCTCTGCAAGTCCTTACATCATCAGCAACAGAAGTGACAGTCACAACCTTATTCTGTGGAAAATAATTTAAATGGCTATTTTGCCAAGTCTCCTGAGCTGTTTTGGGTTGATCCATTATGCTACTGGGTACAAAAAGATGCATTCATCCCCTCAAATGGAGCAACTGGCAGTGAGATACCTCAGTTGCCTCCAAATGATTGTGCCATCTGAGAGGATGTGTAACACGACTGGAGATGTTGTTGAGCCTCATGTTTCAACACTAGAGCCTTAACATGTTCAACAGCTTGTTTTCATCAAGCTTAACTTGCCACTAAGTGGATACAAATATGTTATCCCCACTAAAATAGAAATATGGGGCCCAATTTTAAAAACACCTGCGGATGCTGCAAGTACCTGGTGTGCCAAACATATGGTGCAGGGGGCTTGCAGCATTCCTTCGATGCAGATCGCTCATTTCTGTTGGGTGTGCCAAATACCGCAAGTTAGACCAGCTCTCCTCCGATCTAACTTTGTGCCATTCTGGGAACCTTTTTATAGGGCTTGTGCCAAACATTTGGCACCAGCTGTCATAAATCTTGGAAAGCAATGCAGCTGGGCCCAATGTACTAAAATTAAGCGCAGTTGCATCAAAGGAGTTTGGAACAGTTGTGTCAGATATCGGGGTTGATGCAGGGCTTGATGCAAGCCCTGTATCAACCTTTGAAAATCTGGCTCATAGTCTCTCAAGTCTGCGTTTGATGTTTTTCTTCATACAGTATGTTAACCTGCATACTATATTTTTTTTTCCTATATGCTTTCTTCCAGCAGTGCACACATTCATCATAGCATAATTAAATAAAATAACTTTTTCTGAACCACGTATAGAAATATAGAATGTGATGGCAGATAAGAGCCACAGGGCCCACCCAGTCTGCCTCTGTTTTTTAATTTTTGTATTGCTGCAGATCTCATTTGATTTATGGCACCATTTCTTTCCTTCCCTTCCTCCCCCCCCCAATAAGTCACCCTTTCTTTCTTACCCCTACAATTCCCTTGTGTCTGTCCCAGGCATTTTGAACCCCTCCATTGTTTTTGCCCCCACTACCTGCACCAGAAAACATAACTTGAGGGGGCACCTTGATTTGAACCAGGGACCTCTTGATCTGCATTAAAATGCATTGCCACTGAGCTATACCCCCACTGTTACTTCTCTATAACTATAACTTCACTTTTTGTTCAAATACATGTAATTGGAGGGAGGAGGGTACCTGGAGGATGGCTATCTGTTTTAGATATGAGTTGAATTTCACAGTTAACCCAGTGGGGGGAACCATGTCATTTGAATGTGTCAAGTCAAGACAAATTTTATTAAACATATGTATATAAATATCACTTGGTTACATATAAATATCACTTTGTTACATAAAAATAAAAATGACACACAAGTCACATGTGATTAAAAACACCATTTGTTAATCATTCACATCACTTAAGCCTCATCGTTTGCTTTATGGTTGCTGCACAGTTCTTAACCTCATAGCTACTATCCTTACAGTAACCACAATATTTTATATTAAGCACCACCCAATTATCATCACCTATGGCCATTTTACTAGCTACATATCTTATAACAAATTGTGCAAATTTTGTTGTGGCAAATTATTGGTTCAGAAGTTGACTTAAGTAATCTAAAAGTTTTATCCCACGCATCTCCTCCCTCTTGACATTCCATTAGTGGCAAGATCCATTTCCTCCGTGGTTTATCAAACATAGGACATTCAAAAATAATGTGCGGAATTTCCCATTTACTATTTTCATAACAGTAACATGATACAATAATTAATGCTCCACAACTAGACATCTAGAAAACAAATACAACTGTCAAGATTTCTGTGTTTGGCTAATGTAATAAGTGCAAGGAAGTAGATTTCTTTTTCACAATAGTGGTAGCAAAATAGTGGCAATAGTAACAATCCCCTAAACAAGTCCTGTTGGCCAGACTGTTACTGATTACTTTTGCATGCAGAGCAGAAACAGGCCAACTTATTTAGGGAAAACACAATTAGCAGTTCTTCTGAGAAGCACTGAAAATTATAATGAAAAGTAAGGAGCTGAACTGGACAAGGAGAAGGCTGCATTGAAACACATTGAACTAGGAGCCCAGACTGCTTCCATGACCCCAAAGAGAGAGCAGCACAGTCTTGGATGAGCCCTGCGGGAAGTCTACCTTAATTTTCCACCAGTTTTGGTGGTGTACTGAGGAGTGGAGGTTTCTTTTAATGCTTTATTTTGAACACTTCTGCTGCTAAGTTATAAAGGGATGAAATAGTAAATTCCTCTGTGCTAGTCTGCTGGGGAAGAAAATTAGATTACTGATTTCCTTGGTCTAGTCTGCTAGGGAAGGGCTGAATTTGCTAATTGTTTCCTTTTTTGAAATCATTGGGGGCTGAAATACTGTTTATTTGTTGTTAGTTTGCTAGGTGATTTTCTAAGTTTCCTTTGTTTTTTGGTGGCATTTTGCATCAGACTTTTTTGGTACAGTTAACAAATCAATACTAGCTGCGTTACTGTTTTTTTTTTCAGACTTGTTGTAAAAAGGGGTGAATTTGTGTACTGGGCCCAGACAGTGGAGACTCAGGCTGCTTCTAGCTAGTTAGCACTGATTGTCTCTACAACACGGGACCAGCTGGATTAGGAACTGGTTGAGTGATAGAAGGTAGAGGGTGGTGGTAAATGGAGCTCAATTTGAGGAAAGGAGGGTGACCAGCGGGGTGCCTCAGGGATCAGTTCTGGTGCTAGTCCTATTCAACGTCTTCATAAGTGACATTGCAGATGGGCTGGAAGAGTAAGTGTGCCTCTTTGCAGATGACACTAAGATCCGCAACAGGGTGGACATTCCAGGAGGGGTGAAAAAAATGAGGAGTGACTTTGGTAAACTTGAAGAATGGTCTAGAGTGTGGCAGCTGAGATATAATGCTAAAAAGTGCAAAATTGTGAATTTGGTGTACAAGAACCCAGGAGAGGATTACATGATTGGGGGGAGGATACTGACAGTCACCAAATAGGAAAGGGATTTGGGGGTAATCATATTTGATGACCTAAAGATGGCCAAACAATGTGCTGTGGGGAAAGCCTGTGGGATGCTGGATTGCTTAGGGAGAGGTATCACCAGCAGAAGAAAAAAAGGTGGTGATGGCACTGTCATTGGTGAGGCTTCATTTGGAGTACTGTGTCCAGTTCTGGAGGCTGCATCTCTATAAGGACATAGACAGAGTGGGGGCAGTTCAAAGAAGGACAACAAAGGTGGCACAGAACCTGCACCAAAAGCCATATGAGGAGGGACTGGATACCCTGGAGGAGAGGAGAGACAAGGGAGATATAATAGAAGCCTACAAACATCTAAAAGGCATAAATAAGGTACCTGAGGGTAGCATCTTTCAGAAAAAGGAGATTTCCAGGAACGAAGGGGCATGACATGAGGTTGGAAAGGAGGTAGACTAAGGGACAACATAAGGAAGCATTTCTTCACGGAAAGGGTGGTGGATGCATGGAATAGACTCCCAGTGGAGGTGGTGGGGGAAAACACAGTGGGGGAATTCAAAAATGCATGGGACAGGCATAGATGAACCCTAGTGATAGGAACAAGAAGGTAAAGCTGGAGATCAAGTAGGGTCTGCAGTTTTTGCACTAGGTAGGGGGAAATGGGCAGACTGGATGGGCCTAGTGGTGCTTATTTGTTGTCAGTTTTGATGTTTCTACACAGAAGTGTGACAAAAATTATCCTCTCTAGCTTGGGATTTAGAAAGGAAACAAAGAAAGTCAAGCTTCTGATAGTTGTCTAGTGGATAGAAGCAGATTCTTTCTCTGCAGCTGCTCAAGTCTTCTCCTTCTCCTGCTGGAAGCCTCTATGAGTGCTGGTTCACATAACCTGCCTTCAATGAGCTTCCAACATGGCCTCTGGTAGTACAGGATGTCTCAGGAGATCTTGTAGTCTCACAGCCAGTTCCAGCGGCCAAATAATGAAACATGAATAACAAATAATTGGGACCCCAAATACGGATGTT
The DNA here is from genome assembly GCA_016271365.2 of Neoceratodus forsteri. Lineage (NCBI taxonomy): Eukaryota > Metazoa > Chordata > Ceratodontiformes > Ceratodontidae > Neoceratodus > Neoceratodus forsteri. The sequence continues at coordinate 1,324,914,270 of CM028132.1, forward strand.
CTGCAAATATTCTAAATAAGGTATTCACTCTCCCCTACTTAGTAATTCAGTGAGATAAAAATGATTACATCTCCACATAGACTGTTAGAATAAATCTATTTGCTGGATTTTCTCTACCCATTCTATAAAGTTGACTATCAATCCATGTTGCCTGACAGTTCTTGTATTTTCTATGTAGTCATTCATCATACTTTGTACAATATTGTTGAGGTTGTGATTTGTATGTTATGATATTTTGTAGCTTGTAACAATCAATTTGTAATGCTTGGGACCCAATACTGTATATAAAAATTCCCCTTAGAAAAAGTATCATGGAACTCACAAAAATCAGGCAAGTAGTTTTAAGGCTAGTCAAGGAAACTTCCATTGGTTTTTAGACACTTTTCTACTAATCTTTGATCAATTACTTAAAAGAGTAATGATTTGGAACCTGGAGCACCAACTACAATCCGGAGTTAGTGACACTAAGTGGCTGCAAGCGTCACATCACTCCCCATATCTTAATTTGCACACCACACTAACATACACATTGTGGCTGCAAGCTTTTTTCTGTGCTGTCATAGTGGGCAGCGTGCCTGCAACAAGGAAATAGGTGAGGCTGGTATGCTAATGGCCCCTTATGCTATTAAAGCAATAAGGAACAATGGGATGTTGGTGGTACTAGGTTTCCCCCACGGTCAGGGGCATAGTGAGGCATGAGACGAAGCTGAGTACCTTCAGCACCCTGACCATGGGGGGAACCTAGTACCACCAACATCCCCAGAGTGCCTTATTGCTTATATAAAATGGTCCCGTAGGCAACTGTCAAAAAATGTACTCTCTAAAACTTTTCAAAGCCACCAAAAATATAATAAAATGTTGCTAAATAATGTAAAATAGTCCCTCCAAAGATGATTTTCACCTGCCAGCCGTCTGTCTTTCTTCACATTCAATACATTGTGTGACTGTTTACCACTGAACAGAAGAATTTGAAGCTCTGCATTATTCCAGTAGTAGAATGCCCCCCCCCCACACACACATACACACATGAAATGGTAACATGGAATACATGAATTCAAAATTCTTCAGAGTTCCACTGGCATACACACACACACACACACACACACACACACACACACACACATGCCTCAGGTGGCCTAGTTGATGTTTTATATACACGAGTAAAGGTTGTAGCCATATTTGTGATGGAAATTAGGAAGTAAGTGGCTTATGAATTCTGTGAGTTGGCCCAGTTGGCAGGGACTTGTTTTTAGTCATTGGTAGTGCTCTCTTACTGTCATGACCAGAACCAAGTCTCAGCCGATTAGGACTCAGGGATTTCCTTGCCCATTTGATATACACAGATACTTGCTAACCCCCCCACAGCTGGTCACACATCACAGTCCTACTGACCACTGTAGAGCTGTTTGAAGCAATACTACAGGGATGGTGCAGGCACTCAGCAGCTTAAAAAGGATATAACATGGGACAGAGATTGCCAAGGGATCACACAATAAATCTCTGGCATGGAAAAATGGGCTGGGGAGAGGAAATATACTAGATGCAAGAGACTGTTGTAGTTCTTGGGATAGGAAGGGGGTGTTGAAACATTAGGAAGTACCAAATAAGGGCATACAAAATATAAGTATCATCAGTCCAGAAGGGCATCTAAAGGAAGGGCCAAGGTTGGTAGGTGGGGGGGGAGTCAACTGTGGTAGTAGTGTCATTGCCAAAGGGCAGTTTGAATAATACAGAACCATACAACTGGTGCTATGCCATGCACCATCCTCTGCTGGGACTGTAGTTTCAGTCTTAATGGTCAAAACTCTATTTGCAACCAGAAATATCTGGCAGCTATGATTTGCATAGCAACTTTGTTTCGGGGGTTACTCCTCACTATTGACTATGTATTTCTTGAATATGTAGCTGTTCATGGTGCCGGGGCCAAGGGGAGTCTTTTGCACATGGAATTTGGTTGACTGTGACTGTGTATGGGGGCCCTGAAGCATGCAGGTTTAAAAGAGTATTACCCATATTAGGTCCTTTTGTAATAAAATCTAAGTTTTAAAAAAAGCTATAAAAACTTAAAAAAGTGGTTTGGGCATGCATACTGCCATTTTTATGAGGATGTAGTGTTAGACAAATGTGTGCTATTTTTGTCTTGCACAAGACCATTGAAATATGCCTTATGGTTGTTCTGAAATGTGAATTATTGGGTCACTGCTTCTCTTTCCCACCATTTGATCAAGACATACAGATAGCAATAGGAGGGATTGATTCTGTTATCCTAAGACAGTCACCAGTCCTGATGGTTTTACAGTACATCTAACTCCTCCATCCTCCCATCATCAGATTTCTCCCAAGCTCCTGCCAAACCATTTTGTGTGAAACTTTGAACTTATTTATTTATATGAAATTATTTTACCAGGTAGGCATCAAGAGATAAACAGAAATATTGATTACAGTTGTGCCTGGGGAGGCACAGGGAGTTAAGGAAGCAACAAGCGAAGGTCACTTTATCAAACCCAAACAAAGGACAGTTGCATAAGAACAGTCAATTAAGGTAACGCAGAGTATGTACTGGTCAATAAGCAAAAGATTGCATTACAGAAATCAATACATAAGCATGAGAACAGTCAATCAAGTAGTGTAGAGTCTATTCAGGTCATGAACAATGATAAGGTAACAGAACAAAGAGATTACGATCACAGTAAACAGGAACTGCCCATGACCCTCGGTCATGATTGTCACTGAAATACAGGCACTGGATAAAAGGACTTAGGTGATGCAGTATCAGAACAAACAGAAGTAAAGTTCTGCTTGAGGTGATATATTGTTTGGCAGGCAAAAGGCAGATAGAGTGGGAACAACTGGAGGGAAGCTTTCTCTAGAGATGTGGAACCTGAAGCTGAATGTGAGCTGCCCACAATCAATTTGCCATTACTGTACTTTAGGTATCAGAAAACAATTACCACACTGGAAGTGCAGGTAGCAGACTGGCTTGGTAGCAGGAACAAGCCACTCATTTAGGTAGCCTGGGGTTATTACCTGACCAGTATAAGACTTCAAGAAGGACCAGGTGCTGAGAGTGTCTGTTGGCAAATGAAAGCCTGTGCAGGCAATAAATATGGGACACAACCATGTGTCTGAGGTAGGCAAAGGAACATGTAAGGACTGAGCGAATGGAATAAAATGTGGTTTTTTGAGCAGTCACATAAATTACATCACCATAGTTGATGATAGATAGAGTTCACCCACCTTGAAGTATACCATTCTTGCAGTAGTCACCATCATCTTTTCAGATTTTTAAGTTGCAGTAGGTTTTATTTATTGAAATGTTTTACCAGGAGGGCACACTGAACAACAAGTTGCTCGTCTCACGGTGTGATCTGGAGGGAGGGGTTACATAGGGTTGTGAAGGATGAGCAGTTATAATAGTATGTGGGTAGTACAAACAATACAACATTGTAAGATTGTGCAAAAGATGGAATACAAGGTATTGTACAATAAACAGTAGAGGAACATTGGGTAAATTACAATACATGTCAAAAATCTTACAAAAGAACATATGAATGTACAAAACCTATAGAACCATTTATAGTGCATGAGTGTACCAGGAGCAGGCTCAAGGTAGTACGCAAGTGCTGTTGGAGTAAAAAGGATGGGGTTAGGTTGTTCACACTGGTGACCCAGACAGGAAGGTGGAGAAGAGAGGTGAGAGGGGAGAGACAAGCACTGAATATGAGGGGAAGAGGTTGCCATCATCTGATTTCCCCTTCAGGATGTTGAAAACCCTGCCGGGGTCATGGTAGGAAGGCAGAAAACTGGGGACAGGTATTCAGTTGGATTAAAGCAGGAACAGCTGAGGGAAAGGTAATTGTGTAGGTCAAAGGTAAGGGAGTAGTTGGAGGAGGAGTGTTGTATTTCACGGGGGAAGGAATTCCAGACTTTAGGGAAACGATGGGAGATGACACTAAGTAAACAGTATTTTCTTTTTTTTCCTTCTTGCATAGTAACAAGTCATCCAGTGCTGCAACTAATACATGTATGTACAACAGTCTGTCTTTAATATTCATAACTCTCCTCCCAGGTTAGCAGCTTACCTAGGGCTCCTGCCCACTACAACTGCCATCAGCTTCACCCCGAGTAGCACCTTACTTGCAGTTACTGCTGCTTGCATCTTCCACTATCCTGCCCTCTCCAGAACTGCAAGTCTGTTAATTTCTTTTGTGCCATTTGCAGCCACCACAGCCATAACCACAGAACCACATAAAACTCTCTGCTCCCCCTGATCACTCCCAGACTGCACACCCAGGCCAGAGAGCACACTGAAGCCAGTGGTCTCTTCCTGTCACTGATTGCACCCACAGTACCCTCAGCCATTGAGCAGCTTTAATTCCTTGCACCTGGCCCCTGGTCAGTACAGTAGTGCTGTGGGGAGTACTGTAAGAAGCAGCACCTTTTTTTCTGGTGCTTCAATGTGCCACTACATTATGACCGATGGGCCACTTGACTCCTTCTCTCCCTGCCCATACAGACTGTACAGGGGAGTAGGGAGCACAGCACAGAGCACCTCAGCAATGTGATGAAAGTGCAATCAGCAATCCATCCTCTCGGCACCACAGAACAGTAGAACAGAGGCTGGGAGACAAAAAAATTAAAGCAGCAGCAGCAAACACACAAAACCTCTTTTGATACTGCAAAGTCATCACTAGTTTGGGGAGCAATGAAGGAGCACAGTATGGCTCATGGGAAGACAAGCCCCAAATGCCTAAGTGGCAGAAGTGCAATTGACTAAATAGCCTTTTTCCTGCCTTGGAAAACACAAAACAAAGCTTCTGAAGAAACCCGTGTCCTTCATACATTTCCTGGCTCCAGCAACCAGGGTGGGGTCCACTAGACACCAAGGAGTGGGAATTAAAATTTTGGGGGGGATTGTGGGGGGTCGGGAAAATAATGAGTTAACTAGAGGGGGGTGGGCTTGCTTTATTCACTTTGGGCCAGTGATTGGCCAGAGGGAGGACCATAGACACCAGGGAGAGTTAAATTTCATAGAAATTTGGGCCAGTGAGCGGCTGGGGGGGACCACTAGCCAGGGAGTCATGGCTGTGGATAAATTTTGCCCGCAGGTGGCAAAATTACTCACAGGCAGGTGGACATGGTGAAATTTTGTTGGTTCAAGGGCAACATTTTGGTGAAATTTTGCTTTTCACATAACAAAGTATTTCACAAAATGCCTGAATTATGTGAAATATTTTGTCTGGTGAAATTTTCCACTTTCACACAACACTACCCCACAGATGTTGGCTGTCTCAATCCTTCACTCAACTCTCCAATGCTACCATCTGAAAAAAAATTTCAAGTGCAATTTATAAAATACAAACACACTGTAATCACAGTTTGGAATATTTATCCCATCATGAAGTATTTCCTTTCCTATGTCTTTGCAAGTCAGTGCATGACACTGTAGCACGTAAAAACCTTATATATCATAGAGGTCTTCATGAACTGCAGCACTGGCCACCAACTGCATTCCAAATTCTGATTGTTTGTTTGCTTTTTTCCCCTTTAAACAGATGGTTTCAAAAGAACTTTAGCACAAGAACTTACAGCAGAAAAATGGCAAAGTTCTGTAGCTCTCTAAACAATATTATGAAAATGGTCTGAGAAATAAAGCTTCCTGATTGACTGTAAGCATTCTGTGAGCCTTATATTAATCTTTTATTAATGTACATGTAGAGCCTAGAAATAGGAACACAGAAACATACATAATGGTGGCAGAAAAGAAACAATGGTCCATCCATTCTTCCAGAATTTTGTCTCTAATCCTGTGACCTACTGCCCATCCAGGGTCCTAGCCATCCCTCTCCTCCCGCCAATGCTCCTTCCCAATTCTGTCACCCTGAGTGACCACCACACCCTTCACTGTGCCCAAACAGTTCTTGAAACTAGCAACTGTTTTAGCACCCACTACCTTGGGTGAAAGACTGTTCCACTGCTCCACCACTCTTACTTTTTTTTTTTCTATATGTACTTTTTGCTCCTCCCTGGAGTTGGCAGGTGGCTCTGGCCCCTCCCTCTGAGGGGACTCATCTCTCTGGCTAGGCATCTGCTCAGCCTTCCCCCATGGATTTCCCCTTCCCCCCATGACAGGGCCAGTGGCAAGGGGCATGACCCCCACCCCCAGAAGCCAACATCTAGATTGCTGGGGTCGGTGCGGGGCAGCTCCGTTTTTTTTCCTCTGTTTTTTCTGCCTAATCCCATGCACATGCAATGGGCAGGGTGACTGTCTCCACCTCCGTGGAGGCAGTCTTAAGCCCTGTGCATGGGTCCACCGCTCTTCTGAGCATTGCACCTGTGCTGACACCTGACTTCTGCTGGGTGTCAGTCTACAGCTCGATGTTGTGTCCCCCCACTTACAAGGAAGGAGGGCTATCTGTGGACGCTAGATCCTTCCTTGCCTAGCCATCCCCCCCGAGTGACCCGAGTCCATTCCTGAACCCAGGTTACTGGTGTGGCATGAGGTGTGGTGTCCAGCACCTCAACCATCAGTGCCACCAGGTTGACATTCCATTACCCTTTCTTTAAAATAATACTTCCTCATGTTTCCCCTGAACATCCCTTCACTCAGTTTCCATTCATGGCTCCATGACCTTAAACTAGGATTCAGGCTAAAAAGATCCTCACAGTTTACCCTGTTTAACCTTTTTTAGAAACTTGAAGGTCTCTGTAATTTCTAACCCCTCCATTCTGGTCTCCAGTGAATACATGTTTAGTGACTTAAAGTGCTCCTTGTAAGACCTGCCCTGTTGGCCCTGAATCATTTTTGTCACCCTGCACTCCACCATCTCCAGCTTGTCTCTATCTTTCCTGAGGTGAGGGCTCCAGAAGTAGCTGTAGTACTCCAGGTGCGACCTCACTAGAGATCTATAAAGGTGTAGTACTACCTCTTTCCTCCTCCTATCAATAGATCTCCCTATACAAACCATCATCCTACTTGCCTTACCATGGACGTTGTTGCACTGGCTCAATTGCTTGAGGGTGTCACTGATGATAACTCCTAGATCACATTTCTCAGCCATAGTTCTAAGACTCACCCCATCCATACAGTACACTGTCCTGAGGTTCTTATTCCCTAGGTGCAGTACTTTGCTCTTTTTTTGGTGCTGAAGTTCAAGTGCAAACCTTAGACCACACCTCTAGCTTTTGCAAGTCACTCTGCATTTCTCTGATTCCCTCATCACTATCCACCTTCCCACAGAGCTTAGTGGCATCTGCAAAGAGACACAGCCTGCCATGTTGATGATGAGCATATTAAAGAGGCATCCGGCTCATGACTTCCTCTTTTCTTCTTATGTGTCCTGAATTACCACAGTCCTATGCTGTTCACCCTTTAGCCAGTGTCCTACCTAGTTCACTATGTCTTTAGCCATTTGCAGATCCTTCATCTTCTTCAGCAATGGTCTGTGGGGCACTGAGCTGAAAGCCTTGTTGAAGTCAATATAGAGCAAATCCATAGGATGGCCCCTATCCAATTATCTCCTCACTCAATCAAAGAAAACTATTAGGGTCATCTGACAGAACCCCCTGCCATGAACCCATGCTCTTTATTATTCTGGAGGCCTTTGCTCTCCTGGTAGTCCACAAGGTCTTCCTTGATAAGTGACTCTATTAGCATCCCTACAATGGAGGTCAAACTGACAGGTCTGGAGTTCCACACTTGTTTCTTGTCCCTTCCCCTATGGAGCAGAATGATGTACACCACCCTCCAGTCCTTCAGGACTACCCCAATCCATTGTGAATGGTTGAGTAGTCCTACCAGGGCTTCAGCAAATTCTGTTGCACCTTACCTGAGAATCATCAGATGCACCCCATCTGGTCCAAGAGCTTTATCTATCATTAGGGTTGACAGCCCTTTCTGAACACAGTTGCTTGTAAATATTAGCTTTCTCATCTCCAGGAGACCAGGACCCCCTTATTAGCTGCTTTGATGCTACTCTCTAGCAAGGACCCACCTTCTTCTTTATTGATAACTGAGTAAAAACAATAAAGATGTCAGCCTTCTGCCCGTCATCTTGTATCATCCTACCCTCCATTGACAGTCTAGCAATTCCCTCACCTGTCTTTCTTCTTTCCCTCAATATAACAGAAGAAATGTTTTTCTCCACGCATGACCCCTTCTGCAATATGTAGCTCTGTGCCTACTTTTGCCTCTCTAACTGCCCTCTTTGCTTCCTTACTTCTCATTAAATATTCTTCCCATTCTTACTTCCCCTGCTTCCCTTTTTGCCGTACTTCTAGAAAGCCTTTTTTCTTAGCCCCCACACTTTCCTGACTTTTTCTTAGAACCATAATGGTCTCTTGAGCTTATTCTTTTTGGTTACCAATCTCATACAAAACTTAGATGCCTCGAGAATGGCCCCCTTTATTAGCCATCAACTCTCTTCCACCCTATCCAAACTGTCTACCCCAACTAACTTTTTGCTGACCAATTCCCTCAGTCTGCTGAAGTCCACTCCCCTAAAAGCAATGACTTTGTTCCTCGATTGGGGGCTTTCCAGTCCCTAAAGACAGTTCGAACTGAATGGAATTATGGTCAGTGTTCCCTAGTGACTCTGCTACAATGAGAAGATTATTACTAAGAAGGCTTGAGAAGGAGGAGCAAGATGGCAGCCAGGCTGTGCTTCTGTCTGTAAGGGCTCTAAAGGGAGCCTACTCTGTTCTCATTTTTGCTCACCTCCTATGTAAATCTTAGGAGAATCCTGACTCCAACTTTTTGTAGTTGTTCAGAGTATTTTATTTTAGTTGTTAATTTTAGCTAGTAGTATGTAGTACGGCTTCAGTGTAAGAAGGGCTGAGCAATGAGTTAGTTTTAGGAGCTAGTGTTTTGGTTTTTAGGTATGTCCATTGCTGAAGTGCTGTGGAAATCTGCAAGGATTGAAGACTTTGGAAGCTGTTACTGAAATGCCTGAATTACTGCTGTTTTAACACTGCTCTCCTATTTTATAGAGGTTGTGGTGGAATTTGGAGAAGACGTCAAAGCGGCAGTGGTGAGCATTGAGGGAAGGCATATGAGGATGAGGAAGGAGCTCCAACAGCTGTGGAGCTCAGGAGAACTGTGAACCACATTAGCAAGGGAAGAATCCCCTACAGTAGAAAGACCGCCATGCACACTCGGTTTGCATGCATCATTGTAGTTGAGGCAAATAAAGAGCGTTGGTATCTGTGACTGGAAGTGCCCACCCTCATTTTTGCTTGAAGATTGAACAGACTCTCTCTGGATTGACAGAGGTGGCCTTAAAAGGACTCTATCATCTCCTTGAAACTTACGCAACATTTGTGAAGTGGTGTTGGCATTTTGGGTCTCTCTCTCTCTCTCTACAGTTCTGAGGGTAATAGCTTCCCTTATTCAAACTTTGCTGAAATCTACCAATTGCTAGTGTTAAGCATCACTGGGGAATGCAGGTGACTCCTAAAATACTTGTTTCCACTTTCAAGTCTTTGTTCAAGCAGGCCAGTATTGATAGTGGTGGTGAGTGCACCAATTCTGAGAATCACCTGCATTAGTACAGGTGAGAGCTGCACTAAGGATTTGGACTATTGGACTTGCTGAGGCTTTCTCAGAATATTTTCAATAACATCTGTAGTGTAGTTCTGTGCACATTTGCTCCTTATAGGAGTTGGGTTTTTTGTTGAACTGATTTCACAGCACTTCTGTATTTGGATTCTCCTTTTTAAAGTGTCAGTGGCTCAGCAAGTAGCACACTTACCTCTGAGGCAGGAGATCAGAAGGCTGTGGGTTCTAGCCCCACACCAGGCACTTGGGTTAATATCCCAATATTGACACTGCAGTGCAGCATGAGGGGGGTGCTGAACTCCTGAGGTGCCATCTTTCTGATGAGACCTTAAACCGAGGTCCCATCTGCCTGTTTTGGTGGTAGTTCAGGTGGATGTTAAAGATCCCATTGTACTTCTCGAAAAGAGTAGGGGAAATTTTTATTAGAAACAAAAACTAAATATAACACAACAAAAGAAACATATATATATATATATATATATGTGTGTGTGTATATATATATATATATATATATATATATATACGTATACACAGTATATATATATTTATCTACAATCATATAATATCCATAAATCCCATCACCATAAAGACCTAAGCCCATAACCAATTAGAACCAGAATGTCCTCCTAAAAGAAAACAGCACAAGAAAAACTTACATGCAATTTTGTCAACACCTGAAGACATTTAAACAAATAGATATTTCACGCACTGAAACAGTACAAATTGTGAAATTTTTCCCACCAGAAGAGCAAAAAAAGAAACCCCTTATAAAACATTGATACAAATATTACCTATACCAGAAATACAGAATTCAGACTACCTCGCCTAAGTATCCATACCAATAGCCATCCCATTACTTAATAGGGACATCGTAGTCTGTAATCTATGGTATGTTATGCCACTTACTTAGCCAAATACTTTCCTGTCAAGACTGTCTTTCTTTTCTGCATATTAGCATTAAATCTTCTGATATTTTCCCCTCAAGTTCATGGTGTGATATCTGTTTTTGCTATAGACATACAGCGTGCATTTTATATCTGCCATTTACATACAGTAAAAATGACTGCTGCTGCCTCACCATCCTGTACCTGCCATGGCCCTGAAACTCATCCATATAAAACATGTTCCAGTGTTCAAAGCAAAAACTGGGGCCTTCCTCGTTTTAGCAGAAAAAATCCAAAAATTCAGTAATGAAGGAGCATTGAAAAAACAGGTGTTCCTCTGTTTCGATCTGGTAAATGCAATCCAGTCTATTACAATACCTGTCACATATATGCTTATCTTTGTGGTTACCCTTCACATTGATTTTACCATGGTAACCCAACCAATGCAGGTCTCACATATGAGGGGGGGATCCTGGGATTTCTTAAAAATGTGAGGAGACCTGTTTTATTCTCTACTGGGCAACAGTCAAAGACTATAGGCACCTGATATATTGTGTTCAGTAAATCAGTGTACAGCCATTTCCTCTATATCATGATTAGCCTAAGAGACATCACCTGCCATTCATTGTCTTAGTCTGGTAAAAGTCTGTCTCCAGTACGTCGGGGTGGATTGGAGTTGTTTTACCACCTACAGACCACCCCCTTCCTACAATTGAAACCACATATCCATCGTGTCAAAAACCCACTGTTCCCACCCTTTACCAGTATGAATTAGAATTGGGCATAAATTGACCATTAAAAAAATACTATTAAAAAATAATAATGGATGTACCATGTTCAGGCCACCTTGATTAATTGGCAAATATAGCTTGTTTCATTGTATCTGGTTGAGTCAAATCCCCCACACAGCCTAAAAAAAGACACTAATAATCGGGTCTCTAAACCTTTCAGAGGCAGAAAAACATAACTCAAAAACAAAAAAAACAGGGATCAAATAGGTCTTAATTAAATACACTTCTTCTTTTTACTCATTTTCCATCTGTTCCAACCAGAGACTTTCTGTTGTGCAATCCCTAGCTTCTCTTCCCAATTAAACATATCTAGACGTTCCATACCAAAATGAATGCCTAATATTTTAATTGGACCCTTCTGGAGCACAGTCCCACCTACATTCTCCAAGACTTGACCACAATTTCCCAAAACCTGTCCTATGCATTTTTGGAGGTTGAGACTAGCCCTTGCTACTATTCCAAAAACTAAACATAACCATAAAGCTTCCAATATAGAGGCTACATCCTGCACCAATAAACACATATCATCTACCTATGCCATAATCATACTTGCTTGTAATATTGAAGAAAAAATAATAGGGGACAATAGGTGAGAGGTCTGTAGCATGCAGAGTAAAGGGTCCAAAAAAACCCCATATAAAATGGGGCTCCTCGTGCACCCCAGCCGCACCCCTCACTTGATTCCAACCAATGGACCATACCACCCATTTACAACAGGAAAAACTGTTGCAGTTCTATAAAGTAATTTAAGCCATTGAATAAACACAAATAGAATTTTAAATTGTTCCAAAACCAACCACAGAAAATCATGATTAATGGCATCAAAGGTCTGCTTTTGATCTAGGGACAAAACAAATCCCTGTGCGAGATTCAAGTTTCCTCTATTAAAACTCTTTCTCAATAGCACCAGGTTATCTTGAATGCACCAACCAGGGATGGATAAAGTTTGGGTATCTGAAATAACATCTTTAGCCATTAACATCAGGCATTTTGCCAACATTTTTGATAATAATTTAAAATCTGTATTTAATAAACAGATCAGTCTCCAATTTGCTAGAGCTTTTTTATCCCCTTTCTTAAATAAATATATTAGAGTGCCCATATTGAAATTAAGAGGCAGGTTTGAACTTCCCAAGAGACAGTTATAAACCTTCATCAATTCTTCCCCAAATCTCGGAGCCAGAAATTTATAGTTCTGAAGGTAAGCCATCTGGCCCTGGAGCCATATTTGTTTTCAAGGAATGGATGGCTTCCATAATTTCAGTGATGTGTGTATCCCTAGTTAGCTGTGTGCAATCCAATAAAGAAATTCCAGGAAGATCAATATGGGGTAGTAGATCAGCTGCTTGTACAGAATCAAAAGCAATTGTGCTGTATTTCTCCCCTGTATAGTTAGTAATAACCTCCATAATACTGTCCTTAGTGTTAACTGTCTGTCCTTGGTGGTCATATAAAACCTTCAGTTCTTTCTGTCCTATTCATGCTTGACAGGATTCAAATGGACTGACAGAATCCCTAGATCCAGTTATGCCAAATTGTTGTCGATATCTAATAGACTGGGTTTTCTCAAAATGAAACAGTTGCAATTATTGTTTCAAAACCTGAATTTGGGATGTGTAATTATGTTTAGTAGTGATGGACAGTGTCATTAGCTGCTGTAAACGGGTTCTAGTATCTAAATAATCCTTATATTTGGACATGCATAAAGTTTTACTATATCTTTTTAAGAAAAACTCTGTCACGTTTAGTGTCTATCCACTATTGCACTGCATTCTCATATAAAATAAAAACAGATTTCCTAGCTAACACAAAATCAGTCAAAAGCAGTTTAAACCCCCCCTAACAGTATGGACATATTCATCCTCCAAATTCCAGGATCCTTCTGAATGGTGAGTACCTCCCCAATTATGACTGATACCATACTGTGGTCAGAAAATTCAGCAGTTGTCACTGTTGCATTCCTTATAGGCAACTGACAAGATATAAAAAGGAAATCTATCCTGTGATCAGATTCCCCTTATGAGAAGTAAGCGTATGTAGCCCCGTATGGGATGTATAGGAGTCTATGAATCTGGCTGTATTTAACATAGACGTTAAAAAGAGGGAATCAGAAAATATTTTCGAGGTTTTAGAGGTGAGAGATCTGTCTTTCAGGGATAAGCCACAGTTTAACACAGAAACAAAGAAACATAGACTTTGATGGCAGATAAGGACCACTTGGCCCCCACCCAGTCTGCCCATTTCCCTACCTCCTGGATAAGCTGCAGAGTCTAGTTAACCAACAGCCTACTTCCTGTCACCCCCCACTACAATTGCCTTGTGTCTGTCCCATGCATGTTTGAATTGCCCCACTGTTTTAGCCCCAACAACCTCCCCAGGAAGGCAGTTTCATTCATCCACCACTCTCTCCATGAAAAAAGATTTCCTCACATTACCCCTGAGCCGTACTCCCTCTATCTTTAAATTGTATCCTCTTATTCTTACACATCTCTTTTTCTGAAAGATGCTACCCTCATGGACTTTGTTGATTCCCTTGAGGTACTTGAACATTTCTATCATGTCCCCCTGTCCCTTCTTTCATCAAGGGTATACATATTAAGCTCTCTCAGTCTCTCTTCATATGATTTCTGATACAGACCTTGCACCATTTTAGTTGCCCTCCTCTGGACTGCTTCCATCCTGTATATGTCCTTGTGTAGATGAGGTCTCCAAAACTGCACACAGTACTCCAGATGGGGTCTCACCAACTGTCTGTACAGAGGGATAACCACTTCCCTTTTTCTACTTCCCCTGCCCCTTCCTATGCATCCCAGTATCCCCTTGGCTCTCCTTACTGATTTCTCACATTGCTTACCAAACTTTAGATCATCTGATATCACTACCCCCCAAGTCCCATTCCATTTTTGTTGTTGTTAGTACCTCCCCTGCTTTTGTGTACTGTTCTCCTGGGTTTTTGTTTCCCAGGTGCATTACTTTGCACTTCTTTGCATTGAATCTAAGTTGCCATATGTCTGACCATTCCTCCAACCTTGCCAAGTCCCTTCTTATCCTTTCTACCCCCCTTTGTGTATCAACTCTGTTACAGATCTTTGTATCATCTGTAAAGAGGCATACCTTTCCCTCCAGACCCTCTGCAATGTCACCTATAAAGATGTTAAAGAGGACTGGATCCAGTACTGAGCCCTGAGGTACTCCACTAGTGACCCTCCTTTCTTCAGAATGTGTTCCACTCACTACTACCTTCTGTGACCTGTTGTGCAGCCAGTTTGCAACCCAGGCTACCACCCTGGGACCCACTCCCAGGCTGGCTAACTTGATTATTAATCTTTTGTGCAGGACTGTGTCAAATGCTTTGCTAAAGTCAAGGTAGGCCATATCCACAGCCCCTCCCTGGTCTATTACTTTGGTCACCCAGTCAAAGAAATCTATTAGATTCGTCTGACATGACCTTCCTGCTGTAAATCCATGCTGCTTTGGGTCCTGTGCCCTGCTGGCCTCTAGGTGCTCAACAATTCTTTCTTTCAGAAGTGATTCCATCATTTTCCCTACCACTGGATCTCTACCAAAAACAACAAACTGTGATGTGTGCAGAAAGGGTTGGATAAGTTTTAAAAAATCCATCCTAAGCGCCTTAATTTGTGGGGGGTAAAGTTTAACCAGTCTATATGGCACTTGCTGAATCTTGACATCCAAGATCAGCACACTCCCAGGAGCCAGGTCATATAGTTTCACTAGTGTTATCTCTAGAGAATTAAACAAAATGACCAATCCTGAGCATGCTTCCTGGCCTATTGACCAGAAGGAAGGTCCAGGGTACCATGCCCTAGTGGTTTGTGATAATTCAAGTAGCGTATGAAATCTAACATCTTGGAGGAATATGATCCCTGAAGCATACATCATTAGATGGGAAAAAAACAAATCCCATTTATTCGGGTTCTTAATACTATTAACATTGATAGTGTGGAAAAAATGTCCCGCATTCAGCATTAGAGAAGCAAAAAATGAGGATATTAAATATTTACTTCAGTCTACCTTTACAAATAACTGACTCCTTATGTTTAGTCTTAGCCTTCCTTTTCTGGGCACCGGACCGTTCCATAGGTGCGTCTGTAGCCATTGTTTGATACAGAATAGAGGATTGAATAGATGAAGAGTCTGAATCACTACCTGAAGATTCCCATGCAGTATGTAACAGTTCATATTTACTCTGGAGAGGCACCACCCCAGGGTTTATCTCTGGGATTCTGAAAGAGTCAAGCAGTCTCCTGCTGTGGGTCACCCTGGCTGTAGTTAACTATGTTCCTGTAGGTGGAGGTGGAAGGGTGGGGGGGTCTCATCACCTCTGCATCTGATTTATCCATTAAAAGTACAGGGTTCTGCCCAGCAGGAACCCTAATAGGAGATCCCTGTTCACTGGTGAAGACTGGTGTTGGTGTTATTTCTTCTTCCACTGTTCTGACTCCTTTTTTGCATCACTGTCTCTAATGGGGGGGGTCCAACGCCTCTGGATCTTGTGGCTGGCTTTGGGCAATTGGACTCCAGTCCCTGGACATATCAGATGTGCCAGCTTCATTCCTCTGGGTATCAGCCATGGGTTCCACAGTTGAAACACCCTCAGGCTCATTTGGGGCAAACATTTTCTTTTTTTGCACTAGGGTGATGTAAAAGGCATTGTTCTGCACCATCCACTAGCTCAGGCAAATTGTGAGCAGCCCACTGGCAGGATTGGAAGTTATGTCCAAATACATCGCATAGATTGCCTCTTTCCTGTTCCACACAATGTAGACCTGAGTGACCTAGTGCCCCACAAATTGCACATTTGATCTGATCACATGCACTCCTCAGATGTGCCACCGAACCACAGTGATAGCATGCTTTGGGTTGCCCAGAACAGAAAAGAACCTCTCGATCTCTACCCAAGAAAAAGCTGTTAGGGAGATGTGATAGTCCCATGTTGGTAATTTTCAGCATTACTCTCACCCTCCAGCTCCCAGTTCACAATTGTTCTGAATCAAATATGGCTTCAGGATCTGAAAGGACTGTGCAAGGTGCCTTGAGCCAATGGATTAGGTCACTCATACTGACCCCTTCACTTTAAAAAAGAACAGTTACTGTTTCTTGAGTGGGTCGAGAAAGGGGTAAAACAGAAAAGGAGGTCCATAATGTATTGTTTTTCAATCTGTGATATTTCATCCATAAATGTTCCAGACCTTGTTGTGCCTTAAAAGTAATATCTAACGTTTCTCCTGACACATGGATTAATGCATGTAACTTATTTGCAAAGAATTTTAGCAAACCTTTAAGTAAAACTCTTGTGACATACACTCTATCTGGGGCCTCCACTAGACACCCCAGGTATCATAACCAGATGGCATTATGCCATTTTGCTGGTTGCATTGGACTCCACATGGGCATCCCTTTTGGTCTACTGATAGTCCTGGAAGTTACTGCCGAATAAGAGAGCCTTTCAGTCCTGTTCTGAGCTGGCACGCCCTAAGGAGATTTTGGTCCAGAAATGGTCTGCGATACTTCAGTAGAAGTTCCGGGCAGACAACGGATTGGGTTCTGTGCTAATCCCAGCTCCTCCAGGAGCTGCAGAGCTTGGGGAGTACTACCATGTGACCGGGCGTGGAGAACACATCCCCACATCTCCTCCCCAGCCTCAGGAATAAGGATGGGTGATGACCCTGAAACCCAGTGACCATTGGTTGTGTCTCTGTCCAAACCTGCTGCAATCAAGGCCTTTTCTGGTGACCACGATGTCTCTGGTCCACCATCCAATACAACCTCCTCATCCCAACTAAGGCCAGATTTTATGTTCATGCGTACAGTATCCCCATCCACCACATTTTGTCCCTGTTCAATAGATTCACAAGTCCTTCCAGCTAATACAGCAGTGGGGCATCTTAGGCTGGGGTGTGTCCCTGTTTGTGCCATTCCTGATGCTTCACCCACTGCTGCTATTACAGTTTTATCCGATAGCATAGAATGTCCAGCACTAACCTTCATCTCTGGTCCCAAAACTGGTGGAGCAAGTACCTGCGCAGCCAACTCTGCATTCATTTGTGCACCAATAACTGTAGCCTCTGTACCCTCATGCTTCTGAATCTCAGGCACATCCTGTCCCAGGGAATCCAGTGCTACCATTTGCACAAGCAGTGCCTGACAAGCGGCCAGATGTCTCACGTCTTCCTTTTGCAATAAATCCTGCATGGTTATGTCCAAAGCTTCTTGTCCCTGGATATGTTCTCCCAGTACTTCATCTGTTTTCTTTGTTAATGCTTGCACAATCCCAAGATCTTCTATTGGTCCAGAGTCCTCCCCTGGTGCCTGAATCATACACAATATTTCAGTAACAATCTCCAGTATCATAGAGACAGGAGAGGAGACTATCTCCCCTGTCTCCATAGTTTCCAACTTTTCCTCCTGCATGTTGGATGCCGTCTTGGTTCAGAGGACCAGGATGTTAGATTCCCCTACCTGTGAGTAGGGGAATTTTATTTAGAAAGTTGGGCTTCATTACAAAAATAAACAACATCCTATACAATATATGAACTAATGCCATATAACAAAACAAACAAATATAAGCAAAACATCATCAATCTGTAAAAGAGAAGGTACAATTTTGCCACAATAGGTGAAACTTAGAACTGGAAAAGGTTTGGAAATCACGCAGCTTAATTGAGCTCAAAGCTTGACAAATATTACTGATAACTTCTTTTATAGTTATTACTTTTTGGTGTAAAACTAATATACATCTTGCTTGCCATATGTAATATCTAATAACAATGAAAACAATATACAAGGTATCAATATGATATTTGGTGTTTAAAATATCATTAGTACAAAACATAATCTGATCATAGGTTAAATGAAGAAATAAAGGTTCAGACCATAGATCAACTAAAATAGAACATAGATCTCCAGAAAAAGGACAGTCAAGAAACAAATGTTGTTGGGTTTCAAAACTTTTGGCAGGACTCTCTGGGACAGAAACGAGCATTTAAAGCCTTGTGTTTATGATTTCCTTTAACTCCCAGTTTCACCGTAATTACTTAGCCATACCATATCCCAAACAGAAGGGGAAGACGCGATTACTAAGCTGTTGAATAACCCAAGCAATACGATTTACAGTACAACTGGGAAAACAACCATATCCAGAGCCTCACCCTCCAGATCTTCTCATATATCATTTCCTGGTTAAAATAAAAAATCTTGTGGGAGAAACCCCAAGATAAGGCCATTTTAAACCTTCTTTCCCATAAACTGGAATGGTTAAGGAACGAGAAAAGAAATTCTTTTGTTCAGGGTTCCAATTGACTAGGCAGGATGAAAACCATAACATGAAGTATGGTTTCCAAATAGTTTCCCCAGGTTTAATAGCCTTACTAAAATTATAACTAAAAAATAAACTATAGAAAAAACCGATAGGATGGATCATGTTAGCCCCACCCTCTCGAATGGGTCTATATGTCATGTTCCGCTTGATTGGGTTGAGCTGAGACACCCAAAACCCCTGAAAAAACACCCCATATAATTTAGTAAAAAGCACAAGAGGAGGTGGAAAAACATAGCTAAGATACAAAAAAATTGGTATCACCAAGGTTTTGAGCAGAACTACTCTCTTTTTCTTGCCAATCAAAGCAGATTTCCAACTTGCAATCAAACCTTCAGCCTTTTTTAGAGCAATAAGCCAGTTATAAGAAGGCATGTCACCTGACCCCCAAAAAAACCCTAAATATTTAAAAGAATCAATTTTTATAGGAATCCCAGCATAAGTGCCATTCATCGGGAGAGAGGTGTGACCTAATGGTACACCCATACTTTTATCGTAATTAACTTTCGAACCAGAAACAGATGAAAAGGTCTGAAGGACCTGAACCAGGGATTCTTCCTTAGAATTTTTATCCACCACCATGACTAAATCATCAGCATAAGCTAACAATTTGATCGTAGCTGAAGAGGGAGCTCCCTTCAATCCAATAATCTGAGGGCAAAGTAGTATAGCCCGTATCAATGTGTCAATATAAAAGTCATAAAGAATCGGGCTTAAAGAGCATCCCTGCCTAACCCCACGAACAAGTAAAACTGAATTCCCTAACCAACCATTAACATTAGGGATAATAAGGGCATCTTTATACAACATCTGGATCCAGTAAAGAAACTTAACTGGAAATCCAAAAGCTTGTAATACAGAGAACAAAAATTTATGAAGTACTCTGTCAAAAGCTTTTTCTTGATCTATACCCAAAACCCATCCAGACACAATTTTCCTATCCCCCAGCACAAACAATTCCCGTAGTAAGATTAAATTATCGTGCTGGTACCTGCCAGGAATACCACAAGTCTGAAAAGGACTTAAAAGGGATGCAACCTTGAGCAATCTAATTAAAAGAATTTTAGCTAATATTTTATAATCAACATTCAATAGACTAAGTGGTCTCCAATTATTTAAATCAGTAACATCGCCCTTTTTAAAAATCAAGATTAGAAAAGCTTCCTTCATTGTTTTGGTCAAAACACCAGAGGTCAAAATCTCATTATATAACAAAGTTAAGGTCGGGGCCAATTTAGATGAAAAAGTTTTAAAAAATCTTGCCGTGAGGCCATCTGAACCAGGAGCAGATTGTAAACACAGTTTATCAATAGCCTGTGTAACTTCAACCTCTGTAATATCAGCCTGTAGCATCTCTTGATCAGAACAAGAAAGTTGGGGGAGATGCAGGGACTCCAAAAAGATTCTGGCAGACTCACAGTCTGGCTTGCTACCCAACATGTTAAAAACATGTTGTTCAACAATTTTTACCAAGGATTCGGGTGATGTAACCAATTTACCGGAGGGAGACCTCAGACACTGAATTAATTTGGAATTAACACGATTTTACATGCCTTAAAGGATCCAATCCTTTTATCTATTTTAGTCCCAAATCTGGCTTCTTGTCCTAATGTACTAGCCCTATCATACTGCAATTCCCTCATCTGAGCACAGATAACAGAAATTTGATTGCTATAATCATGTCGAGTAGTATCAGCTAGTGAAATCAAATGCTGTAACTGCTAAGAGATAAATATTTCAAATATTTCTTACTTTGAGAAGCAACAGCCTTAGTCTGAAAGATTTGTTTCCATCGGGATTTTGAATCTTCCCACCAGTCAGCGACTGTATCATAAAATTCCACGACAGATAACCTGGCTGCCCATTCTTTATGCCATAATTTCAAAAAAGAGGGATCCTCCAAAAGGGAATCATTAAAATGCCAACGGTTTTTTTTACAATGCTGTGCAGATTCCCATGAAAATGATGCACACAGGGCAGCATGATCTGAAAACTCTACCCCAACAGTGTGGCAAGAAAGGATTCGTAAGATTTTGGACAAAAATATAAAATCTATACGCGTCCTCAAGGGCCCTTTAAAAAAAGTAAAACCTCCCTTAGCATGACAATGCCTGTAGGCATCATTAAGCTGGGCTGTGGTTACAATATCCGTAAGGGCCACAGAATCACAGAACATTTTGGGAGTTTTTAAACCCCTGTCCTCCTGTTGCAGGCCACAATTAAAATCACCTACCCAAAGGAGTAATCTAGAAGTATGTAAAAAGGGTCTAATTAAATTAAAAGAGAGACCGAGAGCTTTGATTGTGGAGCATAAACCACAACAAAGCGAAAGCGCTCCAAGAAATATGTAAAGTCTAACAGCAATGCTCTCCCTGGCAAAATATCCACTAATCTAGAGACATGAAAATTTGGATTTGAAAATAAAATACCTATGCCATCACAAGTGTCAGGGCCAGGGGACCAAAAGGAAGGCCCATTAGTCCAGGCCTTTGAGGCCTGTTGTAGCTCATTATGGGTTTTAAGCCTGGTATCTACCAAACAAACAATATCACAAGTAAGGTCTTTAATAGTCAAAAAATACCCTAATCTCTTTTGACCTTTGATACTATTTATGTTAAGGGAACAAATAGACAAAAGGTCATTTTAGTGCCAATAGAGATTTACCCTTGACATTGTCTAGTTCGGCTTAGCTATAGGATCTAATTCTTTGCTACTTTCACTATCAGGACAGGACCGAATGGAGGAGGTGTCTGTATCATCCCCTCCAGAGTCCTTATCTGAAAAATCAGCAGCTAGAATGGCAAATTTATTAGTAGATTGCCAGGTACGCAGCTACTACATCTTTACCACGACTGACCACTGCCTGACCTTTCCTAGTCCTTTATGGGTGACTTGAGTAAACCCAGAGGAATCTAGATCAGAAACTGGTTGTAAGGGGGGGGAGGAGGGGGCATCTCAATATCTGGCCTATTACTTACAGCAAGCTTTAAGGGGGTATCCGAGATAGTGGGGGGAACTTCTTCAGCAGGGGCAACTATTTCAGAGGAATAATCAGGATTCTCAAGACCCAACACTAAAGGGTCCTTTTGTACTACAGCAATAGTGTCTTTTTCCAAGTCACGAGCAACAGCTTTTTTTGCTTGCATTTGTTGTGCAATAGTAATTAAGCCATCATGTGAGGGACAGTCAATTCTATTATGGGACGCCCATGGACAACGGCCATAAGCATGGCCGGTGCCATCACATAAATTACATTTAAAGGGATTAGAGCAGGCACTAGAGGAATGGCCAAACTCAAAACAATGGCTACACTTCATAATGTCACAAGCCAAACTTAGGTGTGTACGTGAACCACACTTAAAGCATGATTTAGGCTGACCAGCATAATAAATAAGACCTTCGTTCTTACCCAAATAAAAAAAACTAGGTAAGTGTTTAGGTCCAGTATTAGTTGAAAATAATTTAACTCTGACTCTCCAGCTACCATCCCAAATTTGCTCACTATCTAAAATAGGAGTAGGTCTATTAAGCACCTCACACCTTTTATTTAACCAGAATAGGATATCCTCCACATTAACCCCTTCATTCTTAAAAATAATTGTAATATTTCTAACAGCAGGTTTAGTCAATGGGATAGCCTGAAAAGGTGACCAGAGGGGAGAAGTCTGAAGTGTAGCATACTGAGCCCAAAATTTATCCAAACCAGAGACCTGTTTAAAACTAATGTCGTAATTGGAATTACCAATACTAATTAAAGCAAATATTTCCGAAGCAAAAAATTTCATGGACCCTTTAAGCAATTTTTTTGCAATATATACTCGATCCGGGGGTTCCTCTAACCCACCCTTATAAAGTAATCGAACTGCATTATGCCTAGGGGCTGGTTCACCTTTAGAATTAAATAAGTCCGCCAACTTAAACCTATCAGGTTTACCTATGTGAGTCCGTCCATGGATTTGCATCACTGGATTAGTTATAGAACTTAAATCAACAGTGCCTCCCGGGGGTAGAACAGGGGACACATCCCTATGAATCTTACTATCCTCTCTATTAATTTGAGGCAACAGGGGATTAACAGAAAAATTCCCAGCACTATTATCAGTACATACAGTAGTTGGATTGGAATTCAAAAGTTCACAGTTGAAATTAACACCCCGGGGTTCGTTGGAGCTCAAAGAAGTGCTAGATGTTGCAATAGTAGTTGCGTTCTGCAGCATTTCTAAATACGTGGGGTCTTGGGAGTCTGGAGTCCAAACACCCCTTCCCTTTCTCCCAACCAGCGTTTTCAAGGGCGTTATCCAGAGACCAAGACGATGTAAGAGGAGGTTTAGTCAAAGTTTTAGTGGAAGTTTTTGCACCCTTAACAGATACCCCACCTCGCTTGCTCCATCCAGGAGCTTTGTCAGCAGAAAAAAAAAATACCTCTGCATCCTTAGTCTGTTGTATTGACGTCGTGGCTCGGTCAAGTAACGAGGCTTCCTCGCTGAGTCCTGGAATAGTATTACTATTTAGCACTTGGTCAGAATGAAGTGGTACTGTCCTCAGGCTGTAGGCACACGAGATGTGAGTCGGAAAGCTGCCAGCCTCTATAGAATCAGCTCAATGCGAAGTGAGCACTGAGTTCGCCGCCTTCTCGGCGCCAGCTGGGGATTTCCTACGCATGCTTCCAGGTAAAGCTGCCTCCTTAGTCATCTTAGAACATGCCGCTATTTTGGTATCCAACTGCTGTATTCGTAGCAGTAGTGCTGCTCGTTTATCTTCCAGGGCAGAACGAGAGTATTTCTCTACAAACGAACCGGTAACCTCATTATTGCTTTCTGACAGCAATCTTTCAACGGCAGTAGCTTCTATGATGGTACTAGTACAATTGTCAGCAATAACAAGTTCCTCATCTAAGGCCTCTGAAGCTTCAAGCACAGGAGAGGAGGCCCACTCCCCTGTACTTCCTACGTCCATCTCCTCCAGGGATTCGTGCACACTGGCCATCTTGCAGCCAGTAGCATAGGCTCCACCTACACAGAGTAGGGGAATTTCCCCGGTGCCCTGGCCAAATGTCCCCCATTCATTAAAATACCACCAACAGCTTAATCTGGTTCAAAGTCAGTTGGCATTCATCTGTTGCCCCTTCCCCCAGGTCATGCCTGAAAATAGGTAGAATTTGTCTACTGCACTTACCCGGTCAGCAAAAACTAAATAAATAAATAAAGGGTGTGGTATATAGTGTGCAATATTGTTTATTGGGGGGGTTGGTGGAGTTAGATATTTAGCTGTGTTTTATTTTAAATGCTGTTAGTTGTGTTTTGTGGGGTGATTGTGATTGAGAGGGGTGACTGAGTGTATGTGTGATTAGTATAGAGTCATAGGTGAAGTAGGGGTGATTGAGTAATAGGTGTATGTGTAATTAGTTTATTTACATGGGGATTGTTTTATTTTGGAATTCATCTGTGTAGTAGGGAGAGTGGTAATTTATGTGGGATATTTTATGGTATTTAAATAGTGTAGAGTGATTATAGGATGTACCTGGGCTTCAGAACTCAAATTACCTATTCAGTGTCTCTGCTGCATGACCTCTGCACCTTTTCTGTCCTCCCCTTTATCAGCTGTGATGGTTAGGGCTGCAGGGAGGTTAGTATTGAAAGGGGGTGAGTAAGTTGGTGGTGGAGTGCTGGGGGTATTACCGAGGTGAGTGCCATTGGGGTGGTCATGTGAAAGAGGCAGTCTGGGGCAAAATGAGGCATTGAAAGAGGCCAGATGTGTTTGGTCACAATTGCCAGGGTCCCCACCAGACTGAGTGGTCAGGCAGCCAGGGGTCCAACAGTCTCCACCATCCCTACGGGCAGTGCAATGCAATGCCAGATCGATGGTGACCAAGACCACAATAATGCTGGACTTGATTTCTTCAGTTGATCTGGCTTGCATCATGGAGACCTGGATGGGGGATGATGCAGGTCCAGTTTTGGAGGTGTCGATCCTGACTGGGTGCTCTGTAATGCACTGCCTAAGGAAGGAATGCAAGGGTGGGGAGTGGCCATCTGTTTTAGATCGAGCCTGAACATCTTAGTGCAACCTCTGGGACCTAATTCGTTGTTTGAATGTGTGGCTGTGCATCGGGGTCCAGGTGCAGGCCATAGGATCTTCCTCATATATCGCTCTCCAGGATATAAGGGGGAATTCCTGCAGGAAGTCACAGACTTCAATACTGACAGGGTACTGGAGTTGTCCAGATGGTTGATTCTGGGTGACTTCAATGCCTGGGTTGATGACAAACTCTCACACTTTGGTCAAAACTTCCTCCATTTGATGACATTGCTGGGCCTCACACAAGTGGTTGCTTGTGCAACCCATCACCATGGCCGTATCTTGGACTTGATATTCTCACTGGGGCTTGAGGTCACTGACCTCAGGCTTGATCTGGTCTCCTGGTCTGATTATTGTACGGTGGAGTTCTAGTTTGGGGTCCCCCCAATAGTTCCTCCACTGCTGAGATGATCTGCTGCCACCTATTTAGGAAGCTGTTCCAAGAGGGACTGTTGACAGTTGTGGTTATTTCTGGTGGTAGTGCTGCATGTGCAGAAGGCATGGGTGAGGCGATGACAGCCTGTAATAGTTCTGTATCCAAGGCACTTGATGCCATCACACCAATCAGTATACAATCCAGGTCTTCTCACTTGAGATCCCTATGCTTTGATGGGGCTCTCAAGGAGATGAAGGCCAAGGGTCAGAACTTGGATCATTGTTGGCAGAGGACTCAGTCTGAGGAAGGTAGACTGGCTTCGAGATTTCACTATGGTGACTATAAAAGGAAAATCAATCATATGAAGGTAGAGTTCCTGTCCAGGGAGATTGCTGCAGGGATGAACAGACCAGCTTTGCACTTTCCAGCTGTGGACAGGCTATTTCATCCAGCCTATCTGCAGTTGAAAAGAGCATTTTCAGTCACTTTATACGAGGAGTTCACTCAGTTCTTCTCTAACAGGGTGTCCTCCATTCAGTCGGGGATCTCACCAGAGGGACAAAATCAGTCCTGCAGTGATGTACCTTGTGCAGAGAGTGGCATTAGAATTTGACATAGAAACATAGAATTTGACGGCAGATAAGGACTGCTTGGCCCACCTAGTCTGCCCATTTTCCTACCTAACAGATAAGCTGAAGATCCTAGTTAACCAACAGCTTACTTCCTCCTACCCCCACTAGGACTGCCTTATGTCTGTCCCATGCATTCTTGAATGCCCCCACTGTTCTTGGCTCCATGACCTCCTCAGGGAGGCTGTTCCATGCATCCACAACCCTCTCCGTGAAAAAATACTTCCTCACATTGCCTCTGAGGCATCCCCCCCTCTATCTTCAAATTGTGCCCCCTTGTTCTTGCACATCTCTTTTTTTTGAAAGATGCTACACTCTTGGACTTTGTTGATTCCCTTGAGGTAGTTGAAAGTTTATATCATGTCCCCTCTCTCCCCCTTCTTTCCTCAAGGGTATACATATTAAGCTCCTTTAGTCTTTCTTCGTATGTCTTCTGGTGCAGACCCTGCACCATTTTGGTTGCCCTCCTCTGGACAGCCTCCACTCTGTCTATGTCTTTGTGGAGGTGGGGTCTCCAGAACTGCTCACAGTACTCCAGATGGGGTCTCACCAACTGTCTGTACAGAGGGATAACAACTTCCTGTTTTCTACTATTGATGCCTCTTCCTATGCATCCCAGTATCCCCCCAGCCTTCCTTACTGCCTTCTCACATTGCTTGCCCACCTTTAGGTCATCTGATATAATTACCCCCAGGTCCCTTTCCATTTTTACTGTTGTCAGTATCTCACCCCCATTGTGTACTCTTCCCCTGAGATTTTGTTTCCCATGTGCATTACCTTGCACTTCTTTGCATTGAATCTGAGCTGCCATACATTTGACCATTCCTCCAACCTTGCCAAGTCCCTTCTCATCCTTTCCACTCCATCTTGTGTATCAACCCTGTTGCAGATCTTTGTGTTGTCTGCAAAGAGACATACTTTTCCTTCCAGTTCCTCTGCAATGTCACTTATAAAGACATTAAAAAGGACCGGTCCGAGTACTGAACACTGTAGTACCCTGCTAGTAACCCTCCTTTCTTCACTGTGCACTCCATTTACTACTACCCTTTGCATCCTGTTGTCTAGCCAGTTTTTTAACCAGGCTACCACCTTGGGGCCCACTTCCAAGGCTGGCTAACTTGTGTATTAATCTTTTGTGCAGGACTATATCAAATGCCTTGCAAAAATCTAGGTAGGCCATGTCCACAGCCCCTCCCTGGTCTACTACTTTGGTCACCCAGTCAAAGAAATCTATTAGATTCGTCTGACACAACCTTCCCATCGTGAATCCATGCTGCCTTGTGTCCTGTTCTCCACTGGCCTCTAGGTACTCAACAATTCTTTCCTTCAGAAGTGATTCCATCATTTTGCCTACCACTGAGGTCAAACTAACTGGTCTGTAGTTTCCTGCCTCTGTCCTGCTCCCACTTTTGTGAAGAGGAATCACATCTGCTCTTCTCCCAGTCCTCAGGTACCAACCCATCCTCCCATGATTTGTTAATGAGAGTAGTCAGCGGTGCCTCTAGTTCTACTCTTAGTTCTTTTAGAATTCTTGGGTGAATCCCATCAGGCACCATTGCTTTGTCCACCTTCAATTTTATTAGTTCTTTCAGAACCCTTTCTTCTGTAAATGGACTGGTATCGACCCCCATCTTCAGAGTGTTTCTCTTGTTTGGTTTAGGTACCTCCCCCTCTTCTTCCTTTGTGAATACTGAGCAGAAATATTTGTTCAGTATCCCTGCTTTTTCACTGTACCCCTCTACCCACATTCCCTCCCCTTTATTAAGCCTCAGTATCCCTCCTTTGGTCTTTCTTCACTCCCTAATGTACCTATAAAAGGTATTATCCCCCTTCTTAACAGAATTGGCTATCCTTTCCTTGGTTTGGGCCTTTGCTATTCTGACTGCCTTCCCAGCCTCTTTCTGCTTTAACTGATAAAGTTCTCTGTCCTGCTCCTTCCGTGTTTTTTTATATTTCCTGAATGCTGTCCTTTTCTCCTTAACCTTCCCTGCCACCTCTTTTGAGAACCATAGTGGTTTTTTCCTTCATTGTGTTTTGATGATTTGCTTTACACAAAGGCTTGTTGCCTCTGTGAAGGCTGTTTTGATTACTCCCCATTGTTTCTCCACCCTCCTTCTTGCCTGTTTGCTAGTGCTTTTCTAAGGCACTCTCTCATTTTCTCAAAGTCAGCCCTCCTAAAGTCCAATACTCTTGCTTTTGTATGACTTGATTGTATGGCTGTTTTTATCATGAACCACACTGT
Source organism: Neoceratodus forsteri (assembly GCA_016271365.2). Lineage (NCBI taxonomy): Eukaryota > Metazoa > Chordata > Ceratodontiformes > Ceratodontidae > Neoceratodus > Neoceratodus forsteri. Next base: position 1,324,942,162 of record CM028132.1, read on the forward strand.
TTGGTGGTCGCTTGTTCCCAGATGGCTACCTACTTCTAAATCTGAGATTCTTTCTCCATCCCCATTTAAGAGTACCAGGTCTAAGATTGCTCCCTCCCAAGTGGGTTCCAGTGCTAGCTGTCTGAGGCATGCCCCCTGTAGGGCAGAATGACCCTGCTCTTGGATGTACCTGCTGCAAAGGTGCTCCAGTTAACATCTGGCATATTCAGGTCCCCCATCAACAATATCTCCCCTTTTTCTGCCATTCTAAGGAAGCCTTCTATCATATCATTGTCCATTCCCTCCCCCTGAGATGGGGATCTGTATACAACCCCCGTGCGGATTGTGGTGCCATTTCCTGTCTCCAGGGTGACCCAGAGTGCCTCATCTACTCCCTGTTTACTCTTTAGTTCTGTTGCTTTGATCCTTCCTTTACATGAGAGCTACTCCTCCTCCTCCTTTTACCCTCCCTGTCCCTCCTGTAGATTGTGTATCCTGGTATGTTGACATCCCAGTCATGGTTCTCTGTGTACCATGTTTCTGTGACTGCCACAATATCCAGGCAACCCTCTTCCATCAAGGCCACTAGTTCAGGGAGCTTGTTACACAGACTATGGGCATTGGTACTCATCACCCTCCACTTTTTGATAACCTTACCCCTTTTAGCCCCATTCCTGTCCTTAGTGCATTTGCCTTTTTTTACATTTACCTCTATCCTGCTCCCTAATAACTTCTCTACCTTGGTGTTTACCTCACTAATTACCATGTTTTGTGGGGAGGCTGGGATTTCCCTGCTTCTTTTCAGTGCCCCCCCTTGGCTAGTTTAAATGCTTGCCAATGAAGCATTTAAACCTCTCACCTAGAATTCTGGTTTCCCCTGACAGATGCAGACCATCGCACCAGTATAGGTCTGCATCCCTCCAGGTGGCTCCCCAGTCCCCAATGAAGCCAAAACCCTAAGCTCCACACCAGTTTTTCAACCACTCATTGAATTCCCTGGTGAGGAGTGCCCTAGCATCACCCTTGCCATAGACAGGCAGCACCTCCGAGAAGGTTACCGTATGCACTACTTGTCTAAGGCCCCTCCCCAACTCTACAAACTCCTCTTGCACTGCTCTGATCTCATTCCTAGCCAGGTCATTTGTCCCTAGGTGGACAATGACATCCAGCTCTCTCCCTCGTGCAGCTCTTCCCACGATCCTGAGGATTCGCTTCCTGTCCCTCCAAGCCGAGGTGCCAGGAAGGCACCTTACCTCCCTCTCCCCTTCCTCCCCCATTTCTACTCCACTAATGATTGAGTCCCCCACCAGGAGTTGTTTCCTTCCCCTGTGGGGTCCCATGCCACCCTCCTGTGGGTCTCCTTTGTGAAAGTTCCCAGCATCATCCTTGGTCTCCACTACAGGTGCCTCCATATAGGAACCACTATCCGCCAGAAGAGTGAATGAATTTTGGAGAGGTACATCTGGAGGGATGAAACTCTGTTCAACCACCCTCTGCCTCCCTGAGCCCACCCTGGTCCAGCCTCTCCTCTTTCTTGGCAACCTCTGAGGTAGTGGCATTGGCCCTGGTGGTCCCTTGGTGGGGGAGGAGGTTTCACAAATCCTAGCCAGGTCAGCCTGGAGACAGGCAACCTCCTCTCTCAGACCAGAGAGGTGCCTGTAAATAGGGCAGCATTGCAGCCTCCAGAATGTCTCCCGGAACACTGCCGCCCCACAGCCATTGCACTGCACCACTCCTATATTGTCTTATTTTGTATCACCTCTCCTGTTTCTCTGTATGCTTACTCTCTCCTCTCCTCTCCTTACAACTCTTACCCTTCCTGTTCTGGGACAGCAACTTCTTATCTTCTTTAGTAGCCTCCTTCTTCCTTGCTCGATGTCAGACCACCAGCAGCTGGGAGGAGGGAGAGAGTGAACTACTTTTTTCCTTTAGGGTTGACAAAACCAATGTTTCTCTATGATCCTTCCCTTCCTACTACCAAACAGGAAGTTCCTGTTGACAGTCAGATCCAGTGGCTATAAAAGTAGAACTGGCTTAGGGTGGGTCGGTGGGTGGAGGGGTGGGCTGGAGGACAATTAGTAAGAAAAAAGGCTAGCAACAGGAAGTTGTAATTTGACTCACCTGCTATTATAGTGTCTATGCCACACCCCCAATTAAGATCTCTTTTCTCCTACTGGTTTAGCAAAGTCAGCTGATACAATACCCTTCCAGCACAGACACACACACACACACACACACACACACCCACTGACTTTCTTTCTTTTCTTTCTTTTTTAACCCTAAATAAGACCCCTTCTGCTTCTAATAATGTATCTGTCTACTTAATCTCAACAGACACTGACTCCTGCTGAAATATAAGTTTTAAATTAATAAGAAAATGTAGCTTTTTTAGTTAGCTGCTTTCTGCTCTACAAGCAAGGCTAGCAATAGGAAGTTGTAATTTGACTCATCTGCTTTTATAGTGTCTAAGGCACACCCCCAATTAAGCTCTCTTTCCTCCTGCTGGTTTAGTAAAGTCAGCTGACAAAATACCCTTCCCAGCACAGAACACACACACACACTGACTTTCTTTCTTTTCTTTCTTTTTTTAACCCTAAATAAGACCCCTTCTACTTCTAATAAAGTATCTGTCTTCTTAATCTCAACAGACACTGACTCCTGCTGAGATATGTTTTAAATTAATAAGAAAATGTAGCTTTTTTAGTTAGCTGCTTTCTGCTCTAAAAGCAAGGCTAGCAACATGAAGTTGTAATTTGACTCACCTGCTTTTATAATGTCTAAGCCACACCCTAATTAAGCTCTCTTTCCTCCTACTGGTTTAGCAAAGTCAGCTGATACAATACCCATCCTAGCACAGAACACACACACACACACACTGACTTTCTTTCTTTTCTTTCTTTTTTTAACCCTAAATAAGACCCCTTCTACTACTAATAAAGTATCTGTCTACTTAATCTCAACAGACACTGACTCCTGCTGAGATATAAGTTTTAAATTAATAAGAAAATGTAGCTTTTTTAGTTAGCTGCTTTCTGCTCTACAATCAAGGCTAGCAACAGCTATCTTACTGTTTGGGCTGAGTTTTGGCTGGTGGGGTTGGCTAAGGTTGTGGAGGTGATTTTGAAGCTGTGACCCACTTTTTGTGAACTGGACCTGGGCCCAACCCATCTCCTAATGGGATGTGTGGAGTCCGTTGGTTCAGTGTTCACCGAGATTGTCCAGTGCTCAATCTCAGAGACGTTCTTCCCTGATGCCTTGAAAGTGGCGATAGTGAGGTCCTTCTGAAGAAATCATCACTTGGCCCTGATGTCTTGGTGAATTATTGACGCTCTTCAACCTCCCATTTCTGTTGTGGCTGTGCAGCTAGAGGCATACCTCACAGCCCTTGACATCTATGAGCCTCTCCTGTCTGGGTCCAGGTCTAGGCATAGCACCAAAACAGCATTGGTCAGGGTGAAAAGTGACCTCCTCAGGGTGAAAGATAGAGGAGATCAGTCGGTTATCATTCTCTTGGATCTCTCCTTAGCATTTAGCATTATGGACCACATTGTGCTACTTGATCACCTTAGAGCGCGTTGTGGATTCACCAGTACTGCAATCAACTAGTTGAGTCCTTACTCATGGGCAGGATGCAGTGGGTAGTGATAAGGATTTTCTCTTCATGCCCAAAGCTCCTGTCCTGTATAGTTCCTCAGGGCTCGATCTTGTCATCAATGTTCGCAGTGTACATACAGTACAAGTCACATTAAACTGTTCCATCAACTCACTGGTGTATCTTTTTCTTTTTGTGATGCTACTGCAGTGGCAGCTCAAACTGTTGAAGCTTTCAACTGTTTTCCAATCATCCTTCACTGCCTATTCAACTCACTTGTAACTGTTTAGTGAAATGGCAGTAGCTGCATTTTCATGGTGTTGTATATAAATATCACAGCATTCCTTAAGAGTATTGTTTATAAATATCACAGCATTCCTTAAGAGTTGTTTAGTCTGCCTTCTGAAATGAAACTCCTAAGCACTCAGCTGAAAATAAAGCTTATAGTACATAGCAGCTAGATGCAAACCAATACTAACCTTTTACTAATTAATTGAATTACACACTGCACAGATTAGTAAACTAATTGAACAATGCTACACCAGTGAGTCGAGGGAACAGTTTAATGTGGCTTGTACTGTACTACTCCTAGGGGAGATCATTAGTCTGGGTTTTCACTGTTATGCAGATGATACCCCGCTGTATACAGTAGCAGCCATAGACACTGCCAGCTATTTCCTGAAATTTCTGCTATATTTCCAGAGATATCTCATGTTTTCTCCATTTCCACAGTAAGGGCAGCTGAGAGAAATGCTTTAGAAATTTTGTGAAATATCTGGAAATAGCTGACAATGTCTGTGGCTACTACTGCATGTCTTTTGCCCCTGGGACATGCAATGCCATGGAGGTGCTCAACAACTGCCTAGCTGAGATCAAGGATTGAATGTCCTCAAACTGGCTGAGACTAAGTAAGACAAAGGCACTAGTGATTGGGCCTGGTCACTGATGGGATGTGGTTGCTGCTGGGTCAGGAACAGATTTGTTCCTGGGCCCTACTCTGCTGGTAGCTTCCACTAGGGTGAGGAATCAGAGCATCATCCTTGACAACAGGTTGACACTTGAAGCTCAGGAGTCATCTGTCATGCAGAGCGGGTTCTATCACTTGAGGAACATCACCTGGATTAAACCCCTAATTCTGTCTGGTGACCTGCCATTGCTGGCGCATGCCTTTGTCACATCAAGGTTCGATTACTGTAACATTTTTTACTTTGGGGTCAGTGGAAGGAATCTCTGTCAGCTACAGTTGGTGCAGAACACTGTGGCCAGGTTACTGACAGGCCTTCCTAGATCCTGCCATATGACCCCAGTCCTGCTTGATCTGAATTGGCTGTGGGTAAGATGGAGGACTACCTTCAAGGTGAGCTTGCTCACCTATAAGGCCCTATATGGATCAGGCCCTGGCTATCTGAGTGACCTCCTGACACCTGTCTGCACTGGGTGCTCACTCCATTTCTCTATCGATGGCCTTCTGGTGATTCCGACGGCTAGGCTGAAAACCTCAGGAGACTGAGCATCTAAGTTGACTGGCCCAGCCATTTGGAACTCACTTCCAAAGCCTTTGAGGGAGTCTTAGTTGGTGGAGACTTTTAAGAGGGGGCTGAAAGCACATCTGTTTAAACAAGCATTTGTTATTTAGTGATAGTCCAGTTTTTGCTTATTCTGTTTTTATTAACTTTTTTTTGGCCTTCTCAGCACCAGGTCTCAGCCCAGTCATGGCCCCCATCGCCCCTCACTCTCCTATCAGCTGTTCTCCTGGTGCCCACTGGCTTACCCCCAGGGCGGGGCTGTGGCACAGTTCAGGTTAGTGGGACCCAGCCTGAGAGAGATGGAGAGGTGGTGTCATAAAGGTGCTGAGGCAGATTTTTCCTGATGTTGCTCCCTCTGGAGCTGGGTGAATGCAATGATGTCAGCCAAGGAGGAACACACACGCTACTATGCACGCTCTCCTCAAAGCGTCTGCACTCGGCTCCCCCCATGCTCATGCACATCACCTTGCTCCTTAGCCTCCTCCAGAGGGCACTCAAGTGCTGATGCAGCAGTTCTGCCCTGCCTGGGGAAGGAGAGCAGTCCATCAGATGCTCAATGCTTCTCTGCCCCAGCCAACCCCTGGCGGCCCATGCCCATTCCCAAGCATGGGTCGCCGGTGTGGTGCGAGGTGTGGCATCCAGGGCCTCAACCCTCAGCGCCACCGGGCTGGCTTTATTAACCTATTTTATTGTATGTTATTTATTCTGCCTGACCCTTGCAAATGTGTGACTGCATGTTCTGTACCATCTTTTGTAAAGCACCCAAAGCCTCCCGAATTGGGCGCTCCAGAAATTAAGGCTTACTTACTTACTAACGCTTACTTACACTCTCCACTCCTACTACCTCTGAGTTGGTAGGCACCACATCAAGAATGGCAGTCTGTCTGGTGGATTCCATAATGAGCTGTACCAGGAGACTGTCTTGCAGTGCATCCAGCAAGATCTGTCTTTTGGTGCTCCTGGCTAACCGAACATCCCAATCAATGTCTGGTAGGTTCAGATCACCTAGTACCATTACTTATATCTTTCCTACCCTTTTAAAGTTATTCTGTGAGCTCTCTGTCCCTCTCTTATCCTTGCCCCAGAGGTCTATAGACCAACCCTAAGTGTAGTTTCTTGCCCAAGACTGCTGTGAGTTGCACTTACAGTGATTCTTACTCAGAATTATTACCTCTTGTCACTGGGTATGGGTATAGGATAACACAATTTCAGGCAGACCACAAATCAGGTGCATAAAAAACGTGTGGTTGCGTTTAACATTTTATTTTCATCAAGTGAAATATACAGAAAGCAAAATGGTAAGTCAGACAACTGCTTAGCTTCAACAGTTTCTAAGGCTTTCCTTCAGCCTAGCATGAATCAAACACACACTCCTAGGAGATCTTTCACCTTCCTCAGTCAGTATTCAATTGACCACCCTATCTCACTTCTCTCATCACTGAGGTAAGGCTTTTTATAAGGTCACTAGAAGTTGGAAAACAGTTTCCACTACATTTTGATTAACAGCAGACATAACATAAAACTAGCCACTAGGGGCCACTGTTGCTCCATAGAGAACAGTTATTTGGCAGCCACCTGGAGCACATTACATAATTTGTTTACAACACTGTTAAAGGTCAGACCTGAGGAAAGAACATTCTGTGCTCTGCAGGGTTCTATTACCTGATGCTATCTGCTGTAAAATATATCTTTGAAGGTGGCTGTTAACATCTAGAAAAAGCAGCCACAAACTTTTGTTATTCTTATAATAAAACTGCCCTCTCATTTTGTAAATTCTACTCTTAGTTTTGTTTTAGATTAATATGCGCAGAAAGCTTTAGAAGCACATCAGCACTTACTTTATAACCAGCCAACTGGCATGTTGAATATTATAAAAAACATTTAAACTGCTTGAGGAAGGGGTTTCAATTTATCCCAGGGGTCTCCAACATGACAGGGGTCACTCTGTCATCCCTGATGCACCAACCTCCACCACCTCAAGGCCATCTCTGACATATAGGACTACTCCTCCCCCACTACCTTTTACTCTATCCCTCTTGAACAATTAAAACTCAGGAACCATAGATGTCCAAGTTGTTATTCTCTGTAGCCCATGTTTCCATGATGGCCACATGTTCCACATCAGTGTCTGAATGCCATCAGCACCTATCGCTCACTGATTTAATTACTCAGGCTTGCAGGCCCCTTGAGAGGAATTCTGGACCCTTTTAAAAGTACAGACTCTGGGGCTCCTACGCAGCTGTGTAGAATAACATGCTGTGTGGCCTGGGCCTCTCTTAGGTGCAGGGCCCCGGGAATTATCCCTGACTCCCTAACCCTCTCAAGGGCCCTGCAGGCTTGTGGCATTAGAGCATACTCCTTTCCATCTAACTCCTGAATCCACTTTGCTCTTCCCCTGACTATAATCCTTGTGTTTTCCATGCTTAGTTAGCCTCTTGTTTTTCTTGTTTTTTTTTTTTTGCATGTTTAACTTGCCCCTCTCCAATGTCCTCTCATATGGCTCATATTGTACCTCATCATAGCCTATTCATATGCTGACACAGGTTTAAATCTGGTTAAAAAAAAACTCTTTTATTATAATAGCAACAAGGCACTCCCAGGGGTTAGGTAACTCACTATTCACATTTATTCAGATAACACAGTTCTCTACACCTCTGGTCCCTCAACTGTATCTCTGAAAGTCTCACTTCAGCAAGACTTTCACAATGTTGTGTGCTGGTTCTAGTCCAACCAACTTCATATCAACACAAGAAAAATAGTGTCTATGACCTTTGGTACCAGCCCGAAGCTGGCTTGGCTCGCTCCCCCTCCTCATTTTCTCTGCATTGGATGGCACGCCACTTGAAGTAGTCCCATCTTTTAAGTACCTCAGTGTTGCTTAGATAGCAGGCTTGACTTCTCTACCCACATAGGTGCCATCCATGCCAAACTTCATCCCAAACTCGGTGCCCTGTACTGCAGTAATGATTGCCTCTCTGCCCAGGTCTGCTGGGAGCTTGTAGCCAAAATGGTTCTCTTGGTTTTTGACTATGTGGATGTGGTTTATGGCACTACCCCCCTCCACTCCCTCACAGACAGGACACCATCTGCAATGCCTTCTATAGCGTTACCACCAACTCACCCTCTCATGCTTGCCCCTGCTCCCTTTACTCATCCCAATCCATCTTCCCTCACCCCACATGCTGCCAGTCCCACTGTGCTTTCCTCATCTCTAAATACTGGTTTGGGTCCTTCCCCTCATACCTATCCCATCTTCTGTCCCCCATATCCTCCTCTTCCTACTCCCTCCACCCAAGAGACCCATGCACATTCTCCCTTTCTCACCCACACTCCCCATCCAGGAAATCTGCTTTCACATACCACCTCCCTCCCTCTGGAACCAGCTATCCTCCTCCATCTGAGTCTCCACCTCACTTTCTTCTATTAGATGCCAGCTAAAACTCTTTCCCTTGCTCCTGCCAACCCTCTTCCTGAACACTTCCTTACACTTGCCTGGCTTTTGACCACCCCTTACCTCTCCCTCCCTCCCGCCTCACCTCATAGTTTCAGCCACCTTGCTGAACGTTTATCAACATGTTTTGATTCCTACTTTCAGCACCAGCTCAGCTTCCCTTCATTCTGACACTATGCACTTTGAGTTTGACCTATTTGCACAAATGATTTGTATGCATATTCAGTTTCCCACCATATGCAATATTTTGCCGTTTTGTCTGTACTGCACTCAACATATGCTTTTTAAGTCACTATCATTGTAACCGCATCACCTGCTTGGCTTTAATTTGTTTTTAACTGTGCTTCTCCACTTCCCTTTCCCCTTTACATGGGTTGCACCTAGAAATGTGCCTTAGCTCAGTGTACCTCTTCTGGTTACCCATTTAAAAAAAATAAATGTTAATGGCTAGTTAATCACCCTACAGGTGCATATGGCATTCAACTATACTTTGTACAACATTACACCCATAGAAGGGGATTAATGAACCATTAACATAACCTCTGGTCATGCCTGATTGCTTAAGTATTACTCACATCAGTGCCGGCCACTATCCATAAATACATAATGCATTCTTTGAGAGTGTGACACACAAATCCTGGCTATGACTGCAATTTCACATACACTGTCTGCATGTACAATAAATCAGGATGTTGTAAGTTGTCTTCCATTGCTACTGAGTGCTGACACCCTCCATGAAGCTAGGACCAAATAAAAGAAAAAAATGTTATAAAAATCAAATAAAGATTTTTTTTTTTATTTGGGCACTATTTATAGAAATACCAAGGGAGGAGGACAAGAAGGTGCACCAGGCAAGACAGAAGGAAACAGGCAAGGTGGTTAGGAGACTAAAGGTGCAGACAGAGGAAAGGATGGCTAGAGAAGTGGTTAAAGAGGATAAGACTTTTTTCAGATGCTGTACATAACTGAGAAAAGCAAAGGAGGGATAGTGAGGATCAGAAGGGTATATGGGGAGACTGTACAGAACAGGATAAAAAAAAGGCTGACACCAAAAACAGCAACTTTTGTTCACTCTTCACAGTAGAGGGAGATGGGAACAGACCATCAGTGATAAGTAAACATGTGTGAGGGGGTGGGGAGGTGGACACAAATCCATTTTCAGAGGAAAGAGTCCTGAGAGTTCTTGCAGCCCTTAAGGTAGATAAGGCTACTGTATGAGACTGGATGGGATACACCCCAGGGTACTGAAAGAACTCTGGTAGATGCTAGCTGCCCTACTAACAGTCTTGTTCAACAGCTCACTGGAAATAGGCATGGCTCTGAAGGACTTGAGAAGGGCTGACATGGTCCTGCTACATAACAGCAGCAGCATGGAGGAAACTAGCAACTACAGGCCAGTCAGTCTAACTTCAGTGGTAGGAAAAATAATGGAAACCCTGCTGAAAGAAAGACTAGATGAGCATCTAGAATTCACTGAGCTGCAGGACCAGAGGCAGCACAGATTCATGAGGGAGGAAGGTCATGCCAAATGAATCTGATAGATTTCTTTGACTGGGTGCCCAGATAAATATTATTTGGTATTACTTGGCACTTTAAGACATGAGAAGGCCACAGGCCCATTTGTTTGTCTCCCACTCTTAGTGGGTGTCAGTACACCAAATTATTGTTTCATTTAAATATGTACTGTATCTAACCTAGCTTTCAATACATCAAATGATGCAGAATCCACTATGTCCCTCAGTAGTTTATTTCCTGCTGATGCTGTCTTGATATTAAAAAAGTTGTTTATTTTACTTGTATTGGCCCTCATAATTACTAGTTGTTCATTGTGTGATCTGAGGCTTTGAGTTCTAGTACTGGACTGAAAACCGCACATGGTTGCTAATTCCGAGTCTTGCAGTATTTTGAATAACTGTAACAAGTCCCCACATGCTCATCTATCTTCTAATTTGATTAGGCCATTTTTTTTCCATCCTGTCTTTGTATGGTACCTCAGGGAAAGGCAGTGACCATGGCCTGTCTGGACTTCAGCAAGGCCTTCAACACTGTGCCACACAGGAGACTGATTAGGAAATTGACCAGCCAAGTAGTGGGGTCAAAAGTGGTAAGCTGAGTTAGAAAAAAGGTTAACGGATAGGAAACAAAAGGAAGTTGTTAATGGCACTCACTCCTAGGATGGGAGAGTGACCAGCGGGGTTCCACAGGGGTAGGTACTGGGACCAGTCTTCTTCAATGCCTTCATAGGGGACATTGCAGAATACCTGAAAGGGAAGGTATTTCATTTTGCAGAAGACACCAAGCTCTGTAATAAGTTAGGCACTCAGTGGTGAAAAAAATGCATTGGGATCTTGGGGAAACTCAAGGAATGGTCAAAGACATGGCAGGGGGTTCAATGCCACAAAGTGCAAAATCATGCACCTAGGGTGTGGAAGCCCTAGTGCTGAGTATAGAGTGGGGGAGATAGGAACCTCCATGTTGAGTATAGAGTGGGGGAGGTACTGACAGGCAACAGACAGGAAAGGGACCTTGTGGTTATTATAGCAGAGGACCTCAAGGTGGCAGCACAGTTTACCAAGTCCATTTGCAGGGTTAGTGGAATGCTGGGGTGCCTAAGAAGGGTTATCTCCAACAGGAGGAGAGAGATGATGCTGCCACTGTATCGTTCCATGGTATGACCTTACTTGTTTACTCTGTCCAGTTTTGAAGACTGTACCTTAGATAGAGCATACACAGGGTGGAGGTTGTCCAGAGGAGGGCAACTAAAATGGTGCAGGGCTTGCACAAGAAGTCTGACAAGGAGAGACTGTAGGGTCTCAACATGAAAAAAGGGTAGTAAAGATGTTTTCCAAACTTTTGGAACTCATCTTTAACTTCCTGGTTTTCAACCTGCAAATGTAGGTTTTAAGTAACATGAAGACAGTGACCCCATTTCCACTGTGGCGCATGAAAGTTTTATATAAAATAAGATTTTTTTTATTTTGTTCAGTGGATGCCTGGCTGATGGCAGTTTATTTTGTTTATCATTTCTTTATTCTGTAGCACAAAGGAAATCACACAAGGACAGGGTGCTTGAGATAAATGAGTAGATATGCAAACACAGAATCCATCATTCACCACCTTTGTAGAAGAAAAATGCTGCTCTCAGGTATATATGCACGATTGTGCCATTTTTCAGGGCTGAAATTGGCAGAACCCCGTAGACCTCTTGCTTTCAAAAAAGGACTCCTGCATTCCTTGCATTCTTGGCAAATGAACAACATGCCAGACTTAAACCACAGTCGCCTCCATGTCTGCATCTGGAGCACTCCACTCACACTGCACTATTTTCCGCCTTTTTTTTTGTCAACTTTGTTTCACTCCCATCGTGGCTCCAAGGTTCTCTTTCAGGCATCCCATCCTTGTCCTGCCCACCTGAGGATCCCATGCTATGCCTACTCTCTCCCTCCTCACCGATGCCATGCACCCCCAGCTAACCCTATCTAGGGTGGGTCACCCTTCTCCTACTTGGGGAACTCTTCAAGGCAGACTCTGGCATCAAACGTGGAGTGGGTCTGAGGAAATTGAAGGCAAGCCAGGGAAACCCCATCATAGGGCAAGGATTGGTGCCGTCACCTGATCCTTGGAGCCGTGTTTTTCCTGAGTTCTTGGTTACCCCACCACCACCGAAGCGAGACATGCAATGCCACCCAGCCCTGACATAGGTGCTCCAACCCACGTCAGAAAGGCAGCTGCCCGACATCTCCCCTTACTATATGAGCCCTGGTGCGTAGCAGTGCTGCTGGTCTCCACCAGGGCCACTGCCGCACCGGGTTACCCCTGGATCCCTTCCCAAGAGAGGAGAGCAGTCCCACAGATGCTCAATCCTCTCTTCCCCCGCTGACCCCCGATGGCCCGAGCTGGTTCCCAAACCCAGGTCAATGCCTGGCATGAGGTGTGGTGTCCAGAGCCTCAACCCCCAGCGCCACCAAGCCAGTACTATTTCCTGCTTGATCGGCAGTGCTGATCAGGACACTGGGGAATTTGGCACCCACAGTGTCACTCATATGTTTCTCGGGGGGTGATGGATGCTGAAAGGGAGGGTTGGGCAGGGGGATATCTATAGTTTAAGCTGTATATTTTCAGTGATCATGGCAGAACATGCCGCTGTAAAAAAGATGGCCACCACACTCTACTACGCATGCGCAGTGTACTGCGTTGGCCATCTTGGTCACAGTGGAGTATGCAGTGTTCTGCCATGACTACCGAAATAAACAGTTTAAACTATAGATATCCCCCACCCAACAATCCCTCTCAGCAACCACCAACCCACACCTCTCCCCTCTCCAGAAATATACAAGTGACACTGGGGGTACCCAATCCCCCAGTGTCAGGAATCATACACATGACACTGGGGGTGCACAATCCCCCAATGTCTGAATTGGGCATAATCTTTTTTATTTTTATAAAAGATATTCCCTCACCCAAATCTCCCTATCAGTAGCCCTCCTCAGAAACATATGAGTGACACTGAGGGTACACACTCCCCCAGTGTCCAAATTAGTCATCCTGTTTTTTTTTTTATTTTATTAAAGATATCCCCCCAACTCAATCTGCCCTCTAAGCACCCCCTACCCACCCCCACTCAAGAAACATACTAGTTACACTGGGGGAGCTCAATGTCCCAGTGCAGGAGTCCTATTTCATTTTTTTTAAACAAAACCTGAAAAAAAGTTCATTGATTTATTTTGCAGTCGTTAGACTCCCCCCACCCAATGCTCTCACTCAGTACCCCTCCACCCCCAACCCTTTCTTACTGGAGTCCAATGCCATAATCCTCTCTGGACCGCAGACACGTCTTCACTCTTCAAAGCTGGACCGTGAACTGAGAAACAGGTACAGTCAGACCTGTTTAATCCATGCCTCATTAGTCCGTATGTCTGACATTCTGAATGAGAAACACTGCAAACTGATTTTTTTCTCAGGTTAATGACCTCTTTAAAACATAAACCTGAGATTCTGAATCTGTTTGCAGTTCTCTGTAACCAGACTTATTAGTTCCATTGTTTGTGGCCTCTTTAATCCATTTTTAATGAGCGCCAGTGGAGGTGCTAACATTTCTGAATGAAATGATAATTGGAAGTGTTCTTAATTCCCCACTAATCCTCTATGTGTTATCTCAGTTTAATGCAACACCTCTCAACTGCCTGAGTATATTTTCTTGCTGCTGCTGCCCTTTAGGTAAAGCAGAATATGTTTTTAATAAAGTTTTTTTTAATAATCTTTAAATTGAATAAAAGATTACAGTGCTCTCCCCATGGTTCTGCTACCTGGCTGTACCCCTTACCCCTTGTTCTCCTCCCAGGTCCACTTATTCTGCTCCCCGATCTGCCCATTCCTTTAAAAAATGAAAGTGTTCATAGGTCCTGAAGTGCTCCGATCCAGCCCGATCTACTATGCCCGTTTCTGTAAAAAAAAAGTGCTTCTCATCCTGAAGTACTCAGACACAGCCATACCCCTTGCAAAAATTACATTGCTGTCCCACATACAGTCCCAACCCTTTTCCTCGATCATGACTGACCTAATGGTTCTGCTACCCAGCCTTACCCCATACCCCTCATTCTGCTCACAGGTCCATTCATTCTGCTCCCTGGTCCACTCGTTCTGGTCCCCGATCTGCTCTACCCGATCCTGACTTACCCCATGGTTCTGCTACTGGGCCTTACCCCTTACCCCTTATTCTGCTCCCAGGTCCTGAAAAAAAAAGTTGAAAGTACTCAGCAAGCTGTAGCCCCTTCCTAATGTGCTTATCATTTTGCTCCTTGGCAAGCTGTAGCTCTGCCCGATCATGTTAAAATAAGAAAAAAAGATTACAGTGCTGTCCCACATATAGTCCCGATCCTTCTCCTCAATCCTGACCGACCCCATGGTTCTGCTACCTGGCCAAGCTGTCAAGCTTGTTCCCATCTGCTCATGCTAATGCTCTGTGACTGCTTATGTTGTTGATGTTTTTGAACAGTGATGAATAGTGATGATCAATGTAACATTTTAGAAGTCACTGCTTATGTGCACCTTTTCCTTTAATCAGCTTGGATTATTTTAAATATAATTGAAGCACATTTCTTACTGAAAAAGTAACATACTGTAGTACTGGAATGTACATTTAACACATGCACTGTACTGTATTCTAAATTGTTTTTTTCTACAGTAATAAATCTTGAAAAAATCCATTATCTGGTCGCTGTCTGGTTACTACATAGATTTGTATTATGTAACAAATTTGGGAATCACAAATGCTTGTGGAGTAACCAGGTCTGACTGTATGCACTTCAATGTATTTCAGTGGGGTTTTGAACTTAGTGGCATAACTTGGGCATTTTTTGCATATTTATGGCCCACGTATTTAACATGCCTTTTTTGGGACCCCACCTTATGAATAATTACATTCACATTAGGCAAATCTGTCCCGAAGGGTGATTTCACAGTCCCTGTGTGAAATCACCTTTTGGGCATGAGTTGAAAATGTTCTCTGCCCTTGTTCATTAGGTGGGGTCATAAAAAGGTTATGTTGAAAATTAAGTGTAAAAATATTAAAAAACAATAAAGTTATGAGCCTAAGTTGAATTTTACGAATACGGGCATGTAACTTTTATAATTTTCAATATTTTTACCCCAAATTTACAGTATACCCATATCTTTACAGCATCTAATGAATGTGACAGCTTTTATTTTTCAAATCGTGGTAAAATGTTTCTTCACATCCAGAAAGGTGATTTTGCAGTCCCTGCATATAATTGCCTTTTGGGCAGAAGTTGAAAAATGTCTTTGCCCTTGTTCATGAGGTGTGGTCACAAGAGGGTTATATTGAACATTTGGTGTAAAAATATTCACAAACAACAAAGTTATGAGCTGTTGTTGAGTTTTGTAAACTCAGACTTGTAACTTTGGCAATTTTCAATGTTATAACCCCAAATTTACAACATTGCCATTTCTTTACAAAACTTCATGAATGTGACAGATACCATTTTTCAATTCTTTCCCAAAATGTGTTTTTGCATCCTGAAAGTTGATTTCACAGTCCCTGCGCTAAATCACCTTTTGGGCAGGAGTTGAACATTTGCTCTGCCCTTCTTCTTCTTGTTTTTCTTATCTTTCTCCAGGTTCACAATACAGTTTGTCCCAAAAAATGGTTATTAATGTCTCTCTCTCTCTCTCTCCCTCTCTTTCACCCTCCTGGTGACATTTATGTTAAGCTGCTTTGCATCATTACCCAGGAATTGTATGTGCCTACCTTTTCCCTCTAAGCCTACATACTATCTACCTATCCATCTTCCCCTATCTTGGGTAACCCCACTCCTCAAAATTAAATCTGTAGTGATTTGATCAAGCTTAAAACTGGAGCCCAGGATACATTAAATTTGTCCAAGGTTTCCATGTCCATACAATATTGTCTCTCAAGGTCAATACAATTTACAAATAAATTTCTCCATAATATATATTCTGGTGGCTCCTCCTTGTTCCCAAATCTAGCAATGTATCTTCTCATATTTATTAATACCATATTTAATATCTTTTGTAGATGTCTCAATGGTATTTTTTGGTATTGGGTAGTTCCCAACAGGCACAATTCGGGCTTAAATGTTAAATCAATTCCCGGAATTTTATTTAGTATATGAAACAATCTCACCCATAAGGGTTTTATTTTTTTGCATGTGGTTATTACTTGTTTCAATGTTCCCTGTGTGTTTTACATCTATTACAGACAAATGGAATCATAGGGTTTATCTTGTTGAGCAGGTAGGTCATGTAGTAGATTCTGTGTATTATATTAAATTTAATATGATTAAGCCTATTATTAACAGTAAGCATAATCATTTTAATGGCTTCTGACCATCTAGTTTCTTGTATTTTATTTTGAAATTCTTTTTCCAAGCTATGTGTAAGTTTTTTTTCAAGTTGAACATTTTATTACATTTTCAAACAGAAAAAGACAAAAGAGAAAACAAAGAACTCAGTAATGGTACATTACAAATTGTAGCTTGAGTCTACCACAGTGGGTTCTTACATGGATCCATATAGAAGTAAGATACAGTATATTAAACATATATATATATATATATATATATATATATTACTTTAGAAGGAAATACAAAAGATAGCCATAGTGCAGCTGAAAACCCATTAGTAAGCATATTTTGATTACCTTCAACGCTATCATATCAGTCGTGAATAACAGAATGTTAATGAACCATAAAGAGTACAATGCTGTAGAATATCTACATAAACAATATTATAAAAACAATCTATTGGTATTTCAATAGATCTTCAAGCGCGGAGCAGATCATGAAGCTATGAAATGATAATTAATAAAAATAAATACAGTTGCACTTTAAATACATAAGAAAGGCTGTATCAGAGCAATCAACACCACCATCTAATTCATAAGCTAGAGTGTACAAAAAATCTGTGCTAACAAGGAGGGGGGATATTTACCCTATACCTCACCTTGGTGGTACTCCCAACCTAACAGATGAGTTAGCTTTAAATTGTTGCAAAAACTGATAAAATGGGTTCCATGTAATTATATGAATAAATAAGGTATTATTAGAGAGATGAGATAGCCTGTCATATGTAGCTAACTGTGAAAAATAATTCAAAAAGTCAGTTACTGTAAGTATGTTAGAAGTCCTCCACTTTTACAACAGCAGTTGCTTTACTGTTATGCTAGCCTGGACCATTTGGGATTTTCATTTTTTAGAAATAAGAGTACTGCCCAGAGTCTAAACCAATTAGGAGTAACCATGGGGAGATAGGAATAGGACATTGTAAAATGGTAGACAGGAGATTGCTCACTTTTACCCAGAAATAATAAATTAGTGGACAACTCCAAAGGATACGATGTAAATCCCCATGGGGTTGTGTACTGCACCAACAACAATGATCCAAAATTATTGTGGCTAAATGAAGTAATTTGGTGGTATGATACCAACAGTGGAGAATTTTTTTTTGAGTGAGGTGACTTTTAGGATCCTTAAGAAAATCATGGGTATGTCACCAGCACTGTGACCATTGCTCATCTGAAATGGGAAGAGTTAGGGCTGATGACCAATAGCTCCTAGCAGAAGTTGTTTGATCTGGAATAGCCTCCCTTATATCTGAATACATTTCCCCTGCTCTTCCCTGCATAGTTTTAATCCATTTCTTCTTAGGTGATAGTTGAGCGTGATACTCTGGTGTATTCACTAGGCTAACAATACTTGCTAGGGGAAGTGCATAATTGAAGATGTTTCCAAAAATTTGAATTAGGGAGATGGTATCAAGACTTCATTGCCTGAAATGAATAAAAAATCTGGGAATGTGGCATTCAGTCACTTACTATTTGGATACCTTTGTTTTCCCAGTCAGACCAATGGACTGGTTTCATTTCAGTACATATACATTGCTTATGCCAAATGGGAAAGGACAGGATATGTGCTGAATTTAGATGTAGCAATTTACTGGTCTGTTGCTATGTGACACAGGAGGCTTTGACTGGGATAGGGAGATGGAAGGGAGGGGAGATTTTGTGATTAAGTAAAATGCTGGGTTAGTTAACCCACATTTAGTGGTTCCTATTTGTGCCCATAATGGCAGGGAATACCCATTAATTGGAATTAGCCATAGGGTTTGGGCATTTCTAAATGCCCAGTAGTATCCTTTGAACCAGGGAAGATTCCACCCCCACTTTCCAGCTGGTTCTGAGTTTATTTCTGTTATATCAGGACTTGCAGCTTTCCCATAAAAAAAAAATTACCAATTATGGAGTCTATTTGATCAAACCATTTACTGGGTATGTAACAGGGAAAGTGAGATAAGAAATGAAATATTTTGGGGGCAGTTATCATTTTAATTGCCTCTATTTTACCAACCATGGATAGTTGTAGCACTTTCTGTCGATCTAATTCCATATGTATTTTAGGCAGGAAGGTATTGAAGTTTAAGTCCCAGAAGGATTGCATCTTGGGAGTTATTTTGATACCTAGCTAGGTAATTGATGATGGTGTCCAGCAAAGGGGAAATGAGGAAAATTGTTTTGGGGTGGCAGCTTTGTTAAGCGGAAGAATTTCTGATTTAGAGGGGTTCATTTTAAGTCCAGAAAGAGAGGAAAATTTATCTAATGTGGTCAACAGGGGAAATAGTGATTTGTCAGCTTGATTTAAAAGCACTAAGAGATCTTCAGCGTACAGCAGAGTTTTATAAATTTGGTCAAGAATTGCTAGTCCTGCAATATTTGAGTCTTGTTAAATCGCCACTGCAAGGGGTTAAATTGCTAATATGAGCAGAAGAGGTGATAGTAGGCTCCCTTGCCTAGAGCCCCTAGACAGTGAGGAGGGAGCAGATAGGTTTGAATTAGTAAGAATCTGAGCTTTAAGGGCAGAGTTCATTTGCCTGTATAGCAGAAATAAAGTAGGGGCCTATGATCAAGTGGGTGAAAACTGCATATATATATATTTCCATTTGAATGTATCAAAGGCCTTTTCAAAGTCTATTGTGACTGCAACTGAGGAGGTTGTGTACGAGGAAGCATGAGCATAAGATTAGTGAGAGTTCTGATATGATCAGAACTCAGTCTTCCTTGTACGAAACCAGATTGAAAGGGGTGTATTAGAAAGGGAAGAAGGGATTCAAGTCTAGTGGCCAATATTTTAGCATATATTTTTCCATCTGCAGTTATAAGGAAGATAGGTCTGTAGTTGGTAGGGCATAAAGAGACTTTCCCAGGTATTGGTAATACAGTGATAGTGGCTACTGACATGAAAGGTGGAAATGTTTTAGAAGTAGTAAGCTCAGTAAAGAGATATTCAAGGATTGGGTAGACCTTGGGGATTAGTAGCTGATAGAGGTCTAAAGGAAGCCCATCACTGCCTGGAGCCTTTGTTTTTTTAGCACTTTAATTGCAGTTTCTATTTCAACGGAAGTTACTGGTTGCTCAAGAAGTGTACTCTGAGCGAGTGATAACTTAGGCATAGACACAGAACAAAGAAAGTCCATTAGTTGTTGGGAGGATGGGAGGTGTTGGAAGAGTATATTTTCTGATAGAGCTGAGACATAATAGAGTTTAGTTCAGCAGGCTCAGTACATTTAGTACCAGAATTGGATACCAAGGAGGCAATGTAACGTTCTGATTTTTGTTTTTTAAGCCTATAGGCTAAAAGTTTACCATTTTTTTCTCTGCTTTCCCAATATTTATGCTTGAGCAGTAAAATTGCTAATTCAGCCTTCTGCACCATAAGAGCATTGATATCCTTGCCTAAAAGCTACAATTTCCATCTAAAGAGGGGAGTCCTTAATCAATTTAGAAGGGGTAGCCTTCAAAGCAGTCTGTTTAATTTTAAGTTGTTTTCCTAAATCTGCTAGTTGTTTTTCTTTTCCTTTTTGCCTATGAGCTGAGTAGCTGATCATTTGACCTCTAAGAGTGGCCTTAAATGCTTCCAAAAGGGTGAAGGTAGATGTAGCATTGTTGTCATTATCAGAGAATTAGTTATGAGAAACTAGTTGTACCCATGGCTGAAATTTAGGGTCAAGAAGTATGACGGGATCCAGCCTCCAATTGATGGACTTTTTAGAAGTGAGCTGAAAAATAAGAAATTAAGTAGTACTTGGGCATGGTCTGAAATAATGAGAGGTTTGATATTCACTGTTCTGACAAGAGGGGTGACTTCTGGAGACGTAAGTCATAAATCTATGTGACTTAAAGAACCATGGACGGAGGACTGGTATGTCAAATCTTAGTCCCTCAGATGGTGATGCCTTCATATATCAGTGAGGGCTTGATCTTTTTTCCAAAGTAGGACCGCCTGGAGGGCTTGGGCATGAGGTTCCAGGTTACCATGACTTCTATCTATAATAGGATTCAAAGTAATATCGAAGACCCCCCCAATTAGTACAGGGATGTGCTTATCCATTAGGGAAGAGAGAAGAGAGGCCAAAATATGAAAAAACTGTGGAGCTTCATTGTTGGGGGAGTATAAATTAAGAATGGTGAAAGGTCCATGTGGTGTATTAAAATGGGCAAGAACCCATCTGCCTTCTGGATCGTGGTATGATTTCTGAAGGGTTCAATGCAGACTTTTATGGACAAGAATAGAGGATCCTCTCCTTTTTGTGGGTGCAATACTGTTTACCTCTATACCAACCCATCCCCTAAAGAGTTTTTTGGGCCTCTACATCCGTTAATTTAGTTTCCTGCAATAACACTACCTGTAATTTCAACTTTTGCAAGTGAGTCAGGAACTGCTTGCGTTTGATAGGGGAGTTAAGACCCCTCACATTACAACTATAGCATGTGATTTCAGCCATATTCTGGATGCAAAAGAATGGAATCTGTGTAGGGTAATGCTACTACAACAGCAAGCAAGGGCTGTCAAGTGGTATAACAATACATTCCTCGACTTAGGCAGAGGTGGAGTGAGTGACTCTGATACACTAAGAAACAGCATTTCCTTTTAAGTGCCAGTACAAAAGACGTGGTACAAATTACTGTGTACATAACTAACAGTAAAACACAGCATTAGACCTGAGAACTACAGTAGGCAAAGGCACACTTTAAATTTTAATCAAGAAAAAAAGGAAGAAGAACCAGAAAAACATTATCTGAGGTTCACCTTTAATGTGACTGGGGAAGAAAAAAGAGGACCAAGAATATGGAACTGTAACACTATAGCATGGAGTGCTACAGACCTTGGAAGACCTTATTCATGTCTAACCAGACCAAGTATTTCGGTAGTCGATATTCAATACTCAAGAAACAATAATAGTGCAATGTAAGGCTATAAGATCAGCAGTATTAGTGATTCATATCAAGAAATATGAAATTAGTAAAAAAAGAAATCTGTTTTATCCCAAATATTTTAACTAACTTTGAAAATTGTAGCATATTAATAATCTTTGGGTATCATAGTAATAGCCCCTTACCTATCAACCTGAGTAAGGAGACTGTATGCAGCTTATAGCACCTGGTTGTATACTAAATACTAAATATACTAAAATGAGGCAGTATAGCGCAGTGGTCTAAGGCTCTGAGCTGCAAATCTGGTGACATCCAGCAGACCAGACCTGGGTTTGAATCCCATAGTTTCCACTTGCATACTGTGTGACCCTGAGCAAGTCACTTAACTTCCTTGTGCTCCCAGGTTGCTCCTGTGAAAAAGCTTCCAGCTTAGTGTGCTGTACCTGGTTAAACAACTAAATTAAAAAAAAAAAAAATTAAATAGGCAAACAAATTAACAGAGAAGAGGAGGACAGAGAACAAAAATTGTGAATTCTTTAGGCAATTTTCTGGCATTACCTAATAATTATAAATGAGAAAGTAGGATGCAGTATTGAAAATCGAGCACTAGGTGGCAGTAACAGCATGGTGTATAGTAGTATATGCTATGAAAACTCAAAGCAATACAACATCAGATTATGCCTTGACCCGAAAGTGACACATGGTGCTACAGAAGCCCAGTAATAATGTAGTACCCGGAAGTTAGGGGTGTTTCCCTTTTCCTTGTTTCCCTTCCCTTTCAACCTCTTGCCTGCAGTCCCTCTGACAATTCCCATTCCCCTTTGTTCATTTTGGCACTAAAAAGGAGGGTCATGGGCAGGACACCCTCTTGGCAGGGCTGGTGCTGGTCAATCTCCTGGCCAGATGCTAGGACCTCCCCTTCCTGACAAAAGAGTCAGGGAGTGGTTTGAAAGGGTAGTTGGTGGTTCAGGACGGAGGGTGGAGGATGCAAGGAGCATGGAGAAAAGAAAGAGTACCAGAAGATGGTCAGTGGCTCCTCTGGCATTGCCCCTCTCTGGTCGGCATTCCAGCGTGTGGCAGTAGTAGCAGCAGCAGAGTCAGTTGGGTGGGAGCATGGCTCCCCGATGCAAACTTTTTTCCCCCAGAGCCCCGAGTGGTGTGGGGGGAACCATCTGCAGGCCAGCTCAAGTGGTGCCCCCTACAAATAGGTCCGGGTGGAAACCACATCTAATGGTGGGTGAAGTGGCCTCAATTCGCTCTGTGGAGTGATTCATGGAGCCAAGGTGAATTTGCGGAGTGCTCTGCAACATGAAGCGGAGTACTTCGATATTATAATGGGTTATGCGAAGTCCATTGCAAACAATGACATCGCTTTACTCAGCCTTCCCAGACCACTACTCCATCAAATCTTAAGGCAAAGTGTATTAAGAACAATGCACTTCACCTCACTTCTCCTTGTTTTTAAGCTCTGAAGGTGAATTTTCCAGTGATTCATGGGATTTCAGGTCACACAGGCTCTATATCGATCTGCCCAGCCTCGGTTTGGGGTAGTGAATGTAGAAAGCTGTAGGAGACAGTGTGCTGTGAGAGCTATCTTTGATTCAAACCTTCTAAAAGCTGGTAAAAAAGCCTTTTTGAGTAACTGTTTTTTCTCAAACTTTAATTCATCGATTGTAGGAAACCCTCATGTGCTCATATCATCGAGCATTTTTGTTTGTGCATGGATTTTGAATGTTAATGTACAACATTGAGTCTGTGTGGTAACAGACAGTGAAAGTGTGCTTTGGGGAGGGGCGTATCTGTGGTGTGGGTAGATTTAAGTTGGAGAAATAGGAAGTTCTTTGTTTTTTGGTTAAATTTTTGTTATATAACTGACTGTTACTGTACACACAGTAATATTGTCAGTAATTGTTGAAATTTTCTTGCCGATTGTGTGTTGTTGTGTGGATCTGGTGCAGCAGTTTATAATTTCAGGTTGTTTACAATACGTGGCATATTATTACTGAACTTTTCAATTTGCTACGCATTGCTCAATATAGACAAACTGTGTGTGTATTTGTGTGTGTGTGGTGCTGCATGACATCAAATAATACACCTTGTATTGTGCCGCAGTGTAATTTCAGGTGCAGCAGTGTGAACCTGCTATCCAGTGCAGCTGCTTGATTTTGTACTGCCATTGTGGTATCTTTTCTTTGTTTTGCTGCTTGCACTGCACTGCCATAAAAATCTGCAGTCAGTGACCCCCCCCCCCCAGTGGCAAATGGAATTGTTTTCCAGACTGGATTGTTTGTGACCTCAGCACCACTGATTAGTTAAGGTGTTGTTTTTACTTGTGAATTTGCGTCTGTATCTGTTGCTGAAGCCACAGTTATTTATTTTGGCTTCACATCCAGTGGCCCTCCAATGCCACGCAGAGTGAACCATCCAAAATCTAAATTTGTTTAGAATATTGTTGTCAATCCCCCAAAATGCCCGCAAACAGATGTACAAGCAAAGCTGGTGCTCGCCATGGAACTGCTTCCAGTGGTAAGATTGTCTGTGGGCATCGCAGAAGTGCACTGCTGATGTGAGGAAAGGTATTTCTCCTGCAATGTGTTTTACCGTCAACCAGTAGCTTCACTCAAAATTGGAAGGGTTGATGTTGTCCCAGCTGGTGGTGTTAGTGCAGTTGCTGGTGTTGGTAGTATGAGTATTGCTGCCTCAAGTTCCACTTCTTTTTTTTTTTACTTTCTTTTTATCCCCTCGACCTGCCCTCGGTGCCCACTCCTTCTGGCTGTTCATCCCATGCCAGCCTCCTCTGCTCAGGATCTGCCCCTAGAGTGCCCCCTCCTTCTGCCCCCACCTGTACAGTGGTGTCTGTCCCATAATAGGTGGCTTGGATGATACGAAACAGTCGTCATCTAGGACCACCGAGGGTGTTTGTCTGTTTTTCTGTTGTCCCTTATCCCTAACCCTTTGAGATGCCGGCACAAGGATGTATGTCTAGAGAGGTGACGTGCTGATGCATGTCTCTCCCACGCGCCGGACAGCATCTCCCCTCCCTGACGCAGATGAATGGAGCCACCAACCGCGCATGAGCCCGTGTTTTCCACCAGCTTTCTTAGGGTGTCAGGTGCATATAGCACCCCTGGTATCCCACCCCAGAGGGAGGAGAGCATCCATTGGGATGCTCAATCCTCCCTCACCCAGCTGACCCCCGCTGACCCAAGTCTGTTCCCGAACCCGGGTCGCTGGCATAGCGCGAGGTGTGGCATCCAGCACATCAAACCTCAGCACCACTGGGCAGGCCCAAGTTCCATTTTTGACCAGTGTACCGTGTCCAAAAATATAGTGGAGCGTGAAGCAGTGCAAGTGAGTGGCAGTGTAGATGATGTCATACTTCCCAGTAACATCCCAGTAACTGAAGCTGAGGATTCTGATAATCAAGTCAACGATAGCATACAATGTGACATTTCTTCCACCGCAGTTCAGGTCATGCATTTTCCATGCAGTGATTCACAGTGTGGTGTAAAAATATCAGGTGATGGTAGTGTTGATGATGATGATGAATGTGATGACGATGATATTGCTGTGGTTGCAACATGCAGTCCACATGCAAGTATCCAAGCAGAAGATGTGGATGTGGATGTGGGTGATGTTGATGAATATGCTGATGATTTAATTGATCCCAGCTGGGAACCGGAGAAAAAGAAATTCAAGATGGCTGTGTCTGGGTCTGTTTGCATTAATCCCCCCCATGTAAAAACGTGTAATTTACCAGTTTCAGTTGATGGTGATGATGATGATGATGACCCAGTAATAATGATAGGTAGTCATGGTGGTCAGTTGCAGTCCAAGTGTGCACTGCCAGAAAAATCACATAGTACACACCCCCACTTCAGTGCTTAAAAGAACGGAGTTCAATAAGCAGCATCATGGACATGTTAAAAGAAGAGCACCATAATCCCTTGTTTGGGATTTCTTTGTGCAAGATGCAAATGATGAGTCAGTTGCAATCTGCCAGGTTTGCCATGTGCGTGTGAGTAGAGGTAAAAATGGGAGCCATCTGGGCACAGCAGGACAGCATACGCATCTTAACAATAGGCACGTGGTACTGTGGACCCAGCACAAGATGGCAGCTAATACCACAGTGGGGCATTCACCCTCGTCACCGGCAACTATAGCGAGCATGTTATCCCCTTCCATGACTGTTAAGTCCAGTAGTAAATTAAACGTGTGCAGTACTGAGGTAATAAGAGCAGAGGATTACTACAGG
The DNA here is from genome assembly GCA_016271365.2 of Neoceratodus forsteri. Taxonomy (NCBI): domain Eukaryota; kingdom Metazoa; phylum Chordata; order Ceratodontiformes; family Ceratodontidae; genus Neoceratodus; species Neoceratodus forsteri. Next base: position 1,324,967,710 of record CM028132.1, read on the forward strand.
CATGATGAGGTGGAGGAGCAGAATGATTTTGAAATGTTGTCCAGTGCTGGTGAGAGTAGCAGTTTTGGTGGTGGTGGTGGTGAATGCAGTATGTCTAGTGCAAGTGGCACATCAACCCCGGTTGGCAAATCTGGCAAAATAATTGCATTTCTGGGTTTGTCATCATCACCTGTGCAACTGTCTTCATCAAACGCCCACACTCCACCCCCTGCTATTAGCAGAGCAGAACCATTTGACATCACACCCCGTGTAAAACGTTTAAGTCAGCCAACGTTACAGAGTGTTTCTGCTCATAAGCTGAAGTACCCACCCAATCATACATAGTCACATGAACCTAATGCTGCTGTAGCTGAAATGCTGGCAACTTATCTTTTTCCCTTCTTCATTGTGGAGAAATCTGGGTTCCGGTGGTTTGTTGCACGTGCCTGTCCAAAATGGAAAGTCCCATCCAGGACATACTTTTCTACCCGGGCTGTCCCCGAGTTGTTCTGTGCTGTGTCCAACTCAGTAAAACATGCCCTTCAACATTCCTCCTCTCCATTCATCCATTTAAGTATGGATATGTGGACAACTGGCAAAACAGCATGAGTTCATATGTGTGTATAACTGTACACTGGGCGCAGGTGCCGGAGGTTGTTTGTGATGTTGGTAGTGTGAATAATCAGTGCAGTAAGGTGGAGTGTTGTGGTAGCAATCTTCCAGGAATTCAACAGCATGCAAAGATTGCTATGCACAATGTGACCTGTTCACACACTGGTGAAAATATGTTGGACATGGTACTGACTGAAATTGACAAGTGGCTGAACCCCCTGTCCCTGAGAGCTATGTTCATAGCAAGTGACAATGGGTCAAATGTGGTAAAATGCATTATGAATGCTGACCTTTTCTGTGTTCCATACATGGCCCATTGTTTAAATCTTGTGGTGCAGAAGTTTCTGCAGCACCCTGATATAAAGGAAATGCTGACAGTTGCATGCCATATCTGCTCTCACTTTTCACGATCTGCAAGGGCCCATGACCAACTTCGGCAGTTGCAGATGCGAAACGGCCTTCCTCAGCACCGCTTGAAGCTGGAAGTTGTCATCCGGTGGAACTCCACTTTATACATGGCAGAGAGGTTATATGAACAATACAAAGCCATCTTAGAATATCTTGTGATGCACACTAGCCATGACAGTTCCGGGGCCTCCATGTCTATGACAACTGAACAGTGGCACCTCATGGACTCTAATAACAATTTTGTGGCCTTTTAAACATGCCACACAGGCAGTGAGTGGCCAGTCTGCCTCCATTAGCCAATCAATTCCACTGCTGGGGGTGTTGAGGCAGACATTGGTGAATGTACAGCATGGCCTTGATGTTGCCAGAGACAGTGCTATCAGTATGTTGCTGAAACACATGCTGGCAGTATTAGACCAAAATCGTCACATTTTGAGCATTCAGCATAGTGACAACTTTGTCATAGCAACAATGCTGGACCTATGATACAAACTTGGAATTGCCTCAGTACTGGAGGGAGGGCCTGAACAGGTAAACAATGTCAGTGGGCAACTGGTGAGCTTGGTTCATGGGGCACAGAAGTCACGCGCCAAGGTCAGCAAACCTCAGCAGCATAATCCGTCTGAAGGTGTACGTGTAGGACTATCAAGCATATCCTGTAAGGGGAAGGGGACTGCAGTTCCAGGTGGTCTGTCATCCAAAGCGGTTGGCGTCAATTTACTTTGAGAGGCTTTGTCCCAAGTGGGAATTTGTGAAATAAATGATTCCGGAGAACAGGATTATGCATCAACCACTGGACTTATTGCAGCACAGAGAATGGTTGAGTCATATTTGTCTGAAAACAGGCATCTGTCAATAACTGATGATCCTCTTTTGTACTGGAGTGGAAAGGTCAGTGAATGGCCAGAGCTGATTGTAGTGGCACTGAAGTACCTCACATGCCCACCCTCCAGTGTTAGTGTCGAGAGGGTATTCAGCTCAGCAGGTGCAATAGTCAGGGATCTTTAGACAAACCTCTCTCCTGTAAATATTAGTTTGCTAACATTCATAAAAATGAATGAGAGGCACATACCAGCACAGACTGCAACCTCGGTATTCATACCCCAGCCTAGTCATGGTGGTTTTGGTGATGCAGAAATGGACCATCCTGGTGGCACTGTAAGTGGCAGCATGAAACGGCCCACCACTGACATAGATGATGACACAATGGAGAAGGAATTTCCTAGTGGTCAGACTTCAGACATAGATGACTGTGAGGGCAGCATTCTTTATGAGATTGATGATGTGGTTAATGTTGGCAGGTTTTAACTGAAGTTGTTAAAAGGTGGTGTGCCCCCCCTGCATTCAGACCACCACCACCAGCACTGATGTTAGCCACTGCCACCACAGAGAATGAGGTTTTTCTGCCCCCCTGGACCACCACCACCACCGGGACTGATGTTAGCTACTGCCACCACAGAGACTGAGTTTGTCTGCCCCCCGGACCACCACCACTCCCAGGACTGATGTTAGCCACTGCCACCACAGAGAATGAGTTTGTCTGCCCCCCCCAGACCACCACCACCACCGGGACTGATGTTAGCCACTGCCACCACCGAGAATGAGTTTGACTGCCCCCCTCGACCACCACCACATCGCTGTTATCCACTGCCACCACCCACCACCAGATGCAGGAAGATGTCACAAGGAATGTCGTCATGTGCCGCAGCTATCACCACCAGCACCCACCACCAGTGTCATTCAGCCAATGTTTCCCCATTACATTGGCCATGCCAAGGCAGAGGGAGTTGAACAGGAGACCACATCCATCAGCCACAGGCACAAGGCTTCTTAATATTAAAATTATAAAGTGAGAATGTGTACCAATTTTTTTTATGCTATTTAATTTTCTTTAGCTGTATGTTTTGTTTTCTGTTGCTTTTCTGAACTGCAATGGTCAAACAATACAGTAAACTTATTATTTTTTTTTTACAGGTTAACAAAAAAACTCTCCTTCGCTGAAAGTCGGTACCATATACAGGAACCTATGGAATATCCATTTCAAATCCATACTGGTAAGTATCAAGATTTTATTTCATCTGTTCAATTTTTTTTTATAGAGGGCAGCAAATGCAACTGAGTAGGATTCATAAACAAGGTGAGGTGTACGTTGCCAAAACTATTTCTGCAAGATATCATGCACTGTATTACGAACTTGCATCTGTGCAGCCATGACAGTGTTCAAAAACTTGCACACAGGTTGTGTTACTTGACAAGATGTGGTTTTGAAATGTAACTTGACATGAGATTGAGAACCAGGGACACTGGCACAGTGTATTGGTTACACAGCCTGGTACTAAATTAACTTGTGATTGATCTGCTGATTGCAGTGTGACAGCTTTCTATCTGTTTTAATAATCCAGATACTCGTGAAACAGCCACGCCTTAAACATAATGTGCTACTGCTGCAATCAAGTTGTAAGAAGTCCTTCATTTCTTTTTTTAGGAAACTTCCAGATGCTTTATTGTGTCATAGTTGCCTTATCCAAAGAAGTTCTTCAACATCAGCCCCCCCCATGCTGCAGCACACATGCAACATGCTGCATGCAGAAGTCATTTCAATCGATGAACATTACCATCATTATTACCAACCAGACTCGAGAAGAATGCAGATGAAATCTGTGAAGAAATGACCAAATAAGAAACCACTAATGAGACCTACCTGCAAACATGCTTCTCCCCCACAAAAAAAAAGAAAAATTCTTACCTTCATTGGCTTGAGAGTTACCCATTTCCAATTTTCAATTCAAAAAGTTCTCGTCAAGCACTAAAATGTGCACACCAACAGTATCTGTGACCTGTGATACAAAACAATACAATGAGTACATGTCTATATATGTCAACCCCCCACCTTCAAAATACAAAAATATATTTTTATATATCAACCCACCTTGGCTACTATTCGTGTACAGACAAAGGGCACCCTTACATCCGGTCGAGATGATAGCATTCGCATTTGTGGGAATCACAGCACACATTAGACCAGCAACAGTTCGCTATGGTCATCTTTTCTGATGGGAATTTGTATGTGGTGTAACACTCCCATTTCACTTTGTAACCAGTTTCAATTTTCTGGACACAAGACAGATGCATTTTGGGGATGCAGAAAAAAATCTGGGGACTCTGTATAACCACTGCGTACATGACTGAGTGTGCCATTAATTCTGGGGAACTTTGTATGTGCTGTAATGCTCCCATTTCACTTTGTTACCACTTGTCAATTTTCTGGACACAAGATAGATGCATTTTGGGATTGGGAATTCTGGTGAGTCTCGTAAATATTTTTGGAGCCTCAGTAATGTTTACTTTCTGTCATGATATCATGAAGTGTTTGTCAAAAAGCAGGACTGAGCACTGCATTTATACTGTGCTAAACTGCATGTGCGCAGTCCGTCTTCTTTCGTGTGTGTGTCCAGCATCAAGTTACAAACATATATATATATATATATATGCTGAATGATGCTGACTTGTTGCACTGTTCATGGTGATGGTATAAAGAATAAAGATATGAATATATATTGCATATTTTATTTGTACCATCAATGGCAGCAGACAAAGTTATATGTTTTCAGACGTCTTGGGCCAGTGTGCATCACAATCACTTGTCACACAGTCATAGTGCACACATGATTTTGTGGAGATAATAGCACAAAAAATCATGCTTTTAAACAAACCATACCCAACAGACATAAAATATTGCTGAGGCACCCAAAATATTTTATGGTGTACAGACATGTTGAAGTCAGAATATATAACAGATCCTGCAGTACACTGCTAACACACTGTGCTACCAGTGGCACCATTTTGCGTTATAGTGTACATCAACTTGCTGAAACACTGACACTGCCAGTGTAAACTAGAAAGGCATATTCTAGAACAAATAATGAAAAAGAGGAATGTGGTAGTACAGTGTGGTGGCAGTGAACTGGTCCTTATAAATGTTCTGACTTTATAATGTCTGTACACCATGAAATATTTTGGGTGCATCAGCAATACTTCGTGTCTGTTAGATAGGGTTTGTTGGAAAGAAGGATTTTTGGTTGAACTTGCTATGCTCTACTAACAAAATATACGTTATATATTCTTATCTTTATTCTTTATACCATAAACATAGCAACAAGTCAGACAGCAATAAGCATATATATGTTTGCAAGAAGCTGGACGGTGTCTGCAGTACATACACAGGAAAGAAGACTGACTGCACACATGCAGCTTAGCACAGGATAACTTCACCGCTTAGTCTGCTTTTCCACATCAAAACAGCGCACAGACACACACTTGAGACACACACAGACACTTAACAGAAGGAAGGGGGGGCCAGAATACAAAGTGTCACACATACTAGGGTTGGGCGGACCGGAAAAGGTCCTGACCCTTACTATCAGGATCAAGATCTAGGCCAAAGTTCTGATTAGTTCTGATTCGAATCAGAATCTGTTGTAAAATGTGATGAAAACTGCAAATCTGCTATATAATTGCATAAAACAACACTGACATTTGTGACACACATATAGAATTATAGTCAGCATTTCAGGATATGAAAACTGAGTTTATAGCACTGACGTGCTGGTCAGTTGAATATGGCAGTCATGCAGTTGACCTCTGTCTGTTCCCTGTCTCAGAGTCAGTAGTACTAGTGCTGCAACTGTAAACTGACAACTGACCTGTCTGACCTCAGAGGAGGAATCCCATTCCCATTTAGTAGCACACACTATACAATAGATATATCATAGAGACACAGAAACATAGAATTTGATGGCAGATAAGGACCGCTTGGCCCACCCAATCTGCCCATTTCCCTACTTATTGGATAAGCTGCAGGTTTTAGCTAACCAGCAACCTACTTCCTCCTAACAGATATCAGTTTGGTATTGTTGTTCCAGTTCCTTCTCTGCTCCACTGAGAGTCATGCAGTTAATTTCTATGGCATGGGGTCCCTCCACCCACCCAAACTGATGACACATTTAGGGGACCCCTACTAAAAAAATAACTGCATGTCCTTAGGAATCCAGAAACCTAGCTACCGTGTTGAAAGGGGGAGTGTGGCTGTGATGTCGAGCCTGTACTGAGTGGGCAGAGACCTATGTAACCCCTCACCCCTGCCTTTTTAGCAAAACGACAGATGTCATGCTGTTGAAGCTGACAGCAGTACCTGGTGGGGACTGGGTTCAGGGAGGACTAGGTTACTCAGCACAGGGGGCCTAGGTTTGGCTACTCTGAACAGGGACACCCAAGTAAATCCGAACACAGGAAGCAATAACTGTAATGTCCAGAACCAGGAATGGGATTCTTCAGTGTGGCTTTTATTCACATCCTAGCTGAACAAACAAAGCATAGACGGACCCCCATGGGCTACATTCCTGGTAATGCAGATTAGAGACAACAGAACACTTTATCACTATGTCCAGCCCTCAGGCTCTAAACCCACCAGGCACACAGCCCGGACTTGTATGCAGCTTTGGGTACACAGCCTGACTTGTACACTACTTGAGTTTTCCCCACTGGCCCGGCTCCCCTGCTGGCCACTTGATCCATGGTCCATTTGAAGAATGAACCAATTATCCTGTTGTGGCTCCCCAAACCACACTAGAGTCTTCAACTCCTAGAGAGAATTTTCCATACAATCCCATGTCTGGATACTTCCCTCATCACTGGCCAAGTGCCTGAGGTAAAGTAGAAATCCACAGAAGAAATCCTTAGAGGTGGACCTGGTCACTAAAGATGGGGGGCCACCCACCTCCAGCTTCCACAGCCCATACCCGGCCATTTCTCTGGAAACTGAACAATTCCTTTACTGAACTTTCAAATGTAGATTCTGGATAGACGTCTGTCACATCTCCTCTACATATCATTTGCATCCCAACAAGCTCTGGACTTGAACCTACTTTTACTCTGCTTAGCCCATTACTCTAGGCTTCCCAATATTTAGTAGTTCAATCCCCACTTTGTCACACAAGTCCCAGGGTGAAAAACATAGGCCCTTTTAGCAAGAGCAGACACTCACCCTCACGTTGCAGGTGCCCCACAGGCGACTCACAAATCTTCTTGTTCTCCCAAATAAACTCTGGAAACACATAGACAGCTTTTCCTTCACAAGCAGAATTAGGGGGTTGCCCCAGGAATCTGCAGGGAACCCTTTCCTGCCCCCCATCCCTGAAGGGAGGGAGCACTGAGACCTGAAAACAGCAGTCTCCACCACTTCAATTATCTTCTGTGTCTCTCTTTAAGGTGGAGACACACACCCTTTTACTTAAAAGTAGCCCTCTGACAGGGATGAGGCTCCTAGAGCCTTCACTGCGCTACTTTCTCAGCAAGCTTCCAATTTCATGCTGAACTGACTGACACTCAACTGAAGACTGACTTCAAAACCTCCCAACGTTCTAACCAACTCCCTTGCTGCAGATTCCAATGTGGCTCATGCAGCTGCGATAGCTCTATTGGTGATGTCATTCCTCAGTCTCAGCTGAGACTGAGAACAGAGTGAGACAGTGTGAAACCCATTTAACTGGAGTTTCATAAGCTGCCTTCCCAGCCTACCACTAGGTCTGACTGGGATTCTAGCAACCCTGGGTAACAAGGGGGTTACACCCACATTCAGGTAATCCAAAAATGCAAAAATTAAACAAAGTCCATTAGTACACACTGAAAAACATGTGCCATCATGTTCAGGCAATCCAGAAATTAGGACATACTGAAAACATTCTGCCATCAGTCTCAACTACAGGCAGTCCAGAAATTACACAAGTCCATGAGGACATGCTACGAAAAGTGTGTCGTCTGGTTCAGGCAGTCCAAAAATTACATAAGTCCATTAGGATATGCTGCAAAAAGTGTGTCATCAGGTTCAGGCAATCCAATAATTAGCAAAGTATGTGAGGAAGACATGCTGAAAACATTGTGCCATAAATCCCAACTTCAGGCAGTCCAAAAATTAAAGAAGTCTATTAGGACAAAATGCAAAATGTGTGCCGTCAGGTTCAGGCAATCCAAAAATTAGCAAAGTCTATTAGGACATGCTGAAAACATTGTGCCATCAGGTACAAAAATTGTGCAGGCCACAAATGGGCTTACTTGAGTATTCATTTATTTTTCTGAAGAAACGGTGATCTTTCTACTCTTCCAAGTAGTCATCTTTAAGGTCACTGCGAAATGTATTTGCTGCTTCTGGGTCATAGCTGTAACCAGTCAATGGAAGGTTTACTTTTAAGAATGTTAACTTCTCAACATTTTATGATAGTAGCCTAGATCGTGTATATGTTACCACATTTCCTGCACAGCTAAAGAGTTGCTCTGAAAATACACTGGTTAGGGAACAGACCATATACTTCAAGGCTACCTGTTCAAGTGCATGACATACAGGCTCCTTTCTTTTTTGCCAGTACTTAAAGGGATCTTCATTCCATTCAATACCTTTTCTGCTAAATAACAGTCAATCATGGCCTGGGCAGAAGCAGTGACATACGAAGAAGGAAGGGCTGATTTTTTCAGGATGACATCATCCAAGTGGCCCCAAAGATGACTGCTGGGTGTAGAACGAATGGCAGCAGCTGACTGTTTTTTAGCCTGACTGAGAAGAGAGAGCTGTGAAGGTGCAGGATGAATGGATGAGGGGGCTGCATCTATTGGCATGTTTTTATTTCAAAAGCAAATCTACTTCTTGAATGATTTTCTCTCTGCAGTTTCGGAACACATTTGGGTCATACTGTGAGAGGTGTTTCATCTTGTACCATGAGTCAAGCACTGTTACAACAATGTAATGTTCTGCCGTGAGCACTTCACCAAGTTTCTCATCATTTCTGACTTTTTTAATCATTCTATGTACTATGTCTTTTTTTTATTCTGGGTGGCAAGTCCCTTTCAGTTGCACTAGACTCTCCCATCTGAAATTGGCTTGTTGTACCTTCCAACTCATCCCTGATTGTATTCAGCTGAAATCTAAGACTTTTGATCAATGGATTATTTGGCTGAGTGTGGCACTGTTGGAACTCACTTCCCTAGTAATTTCCTCAAAGGGTTGCAGGATATTGATGAGAAGCTCTAAAACAGCCCACTGCTGAGGAGTAATGTACACATCAGCATCTCCTATGCTGTTCTCTAGTGTATACTGTCTTATGGCCTTTTTTTGCTCCAGCAGTCATTGGAACATGTAAAAGGAAGAGTTCCACCTCATTGCAACATCCTGGATGAGTGTATTAGGAGGCAGTCCATGTTCTTCTTGTATGGCACGAAGATGTCGGTGTGCTTTGCAGGAATGGCTGAAATGTGTGCATATTCGTTTTGCCACATATGTGAGAGCCTTTATATCTCTGTCCTCTTCCATAAATGCATGCACAATCAAATTTATGCAGTGTGCAAAACACTGAATGTGAACAAAGCCCCCATCAGACAATGATTTCTTTATGTTTGAACCATTGGCAGACACAATAAAACCTACAGAAAGCCCTTATGATGTCAGCCAGTAGTGTATCTCTCTATTGAGCTCATCCAGGATGTTTGAAGCTGTGTGCACCTACGGGATATACTGGATGCGAAGGGAAGCCAGTTTCAGAGGTGAATTGTCAGTGTCATTACAAGGAGTAAATGATACCCAATGCGCAGTCAGTGACATAAATGATTCTGGCTGGCAGCTTGTCCATATGTCAGTAGTCAGATGGACAACCCCAGCAACTGCATCTTTTAAAGCATTTTTCAGTTTAGCACTTACTAAATCATACATCTGCGGTATTGCAACAGTTGAGAAATATTTTCTGGATGGAATACTGCATCGTGGTGACAGGTGATTCAAAAGCTTTTTGAACCCTACATGCTCCACAATTCTGTAAGGCTGTAAGTCCAGTGCTATCATCTCTAAAATTAGTTTTGTTATAGCAATTACCTTAGGATGAGTACGCTGGTACTTAGCTTTACATTCAATTTTTTCTGAAATCGTGAGCTGTCTTCTAGCTGCTGAAGTTTTCAGATGGCCAACATTAGGAGTGCTGGATGATGATAAGGGCAAAAGGGGACTGTTTGTAGTACTTATTCTAGAAGAAGACTGAGAAAGAGTTGACAGTACAACTGAAGCAGCAGGGCTGCTGCTATCACTTGATATAACAGGTGCAGGTGTAGTCTGACTTAACTCTGCCTGCATGTTGTCTTCTTTCTCTCTGATCAAAAAATCATGCCTGAGGCATAATGGGTGACATCTCTCTAAATGTCTTTTTAATGCTGGGGTACGCAAAGCACCTTTTTTGCTCCCTCTGCTGATAGTCTTTTTACATTTGGAGCACACTGCTCATAACTTATTATTGGCAGCCAGAAAAAAGAAGGACCACACATAAGATGTCACTTTTTTTGTTGTATTACCAGGCATACTATACTGTCCTCCTTTGTTACTTCCACTATGTTGTTCTTTCTCAACACTAGGATGCTGCTCATCATGGAATTTTTTTGTTTCACCATTATCATAATTAAACAGCTCCTCCAGGCCAGTAACATAACCTAAATCTGAATGCACTGCCCCCTCATCCTGTTTCTCTTGCACCTGCACCACATTGTTTGTGCCCAGATTGCCCTCGTCATTGAAGTACATATCATCACATTAATTCTGCATCTGTGCAACTGCTACCTCTACCTCATTCTGGCTTTCCATTTGTTTCTGCTTTCCTCCCTCCTTGTCTTCAGCCTCCATTTCATAATCATTACTCCCATCAGAGCTAGAGTTCTCCACCTCTGTTTCATTTAAATCTGTACTGGTACTACGGTACACATAGGTACCATATCGTGGCTTACCACTCCTTGTGGTGCTGACTACTTCTTTAGTTTTAATTAAGGTAGTTTTGGCCTTTCCTGTCTGTTTGGACAGCACTGTGGAAGAACCACTACTGCTACCGGATGAAGTCCCAGCAACTGGTCTTTCACCAGTTAGACTGTACAGTGCTGTTTGTGCCATACGTTTCCCTATACCTTTCCCCATTTCGGCCACCGCCTCACCCTGTCTGGTGAACATTTCCAGTTTGTTTTTAATTATACACAAAAATACTTTTTCCAGTATGTGTTTTCTTTTTAGTCCTCTCAGTTGTTCTCAAGTTCTTCAGCCCACTAATCATAGCCGGTTTTAGGCACCAGTGAACCCTGCGGTTGCTGGGAGCCCCTCCACCTGGGGGCCCCCAACCAGAGAAGTTTACCTTATTAATTTTTAAACATTTTTTTATCTTAATATATTTTTAAAACATCAGTAAAGGACTGTGCAGATCCTTCTGGTTCTGTCATAAAATACCTCAACAAGCTGTGATCCAGTCAATAGGAGGTGGATAGGCAGCAATGGATGGGATAGGAAGAACAGCCCCAAGAACTGACACTGCCGTGTCCTCCTATAAATTTTTTTAAAATACTACTGGTTATACTAAACCTATACATAGAAACAAAGAAATATAAAATTTGCTGGCAGATAACTACTGCTTGTTCCACCTAGTCTGCCCATTTTTCTCTGCCAATAGTATCACCACAGATAAAATCTTGCACTTGTGGGCTACAGTAAAACACACAGGCTAAAGGTGGACTAAGCAGAGGGGCCCCATGACTTCACTAATTCTGCTGGGGGCCCCCAAAACCCTAAAGCCGGCCCTGCCACTAATACAGGCTCAGGCTCAACCTCATAGCCAGTGTCCCCCTTCTACCACAACAGCTAGGTTTATTTTTTTAAATGGCACACACAACTGTTTTGCCTATAGATATTATCTTTTTATTTAGTCCTTTCAGTTGTTCCCACTCGGTACAGGTTCAGCCTCTCAACCGCATGCCCCCATCCAGCCCAGTAGCTATTTTTTTTTATTAGAGGAATTATTTCTCGACTGTTGCAATACTGCAGATGTATGTAGTCCTCTCAGTTGTTCCCAAGTACCTCTACCCACTCAGTACAGGCTCAGCCTCACAGCCACTTTCCCCTTTCCACAACTGTAGCTAGATTTTTTTTAATGAGACAAAAAAGCTTTTTCCTTTATGTCTTTTTTTTTAAATTTGACAATGTGCCCACAGCAATGGTATGAGCAGTAAACCCTGTAATATATTCACAGCAGCAGCTGGTAGTGGTCTCACATTTTTTTCATAAATGCCTCCCAGGCAAGACAAAGTACAACACTCCAGTCACTTCAGACACACAGGAGAATGGGGGGACTAAAACTAATTGATTCTGAGTCTTTCTGACTGTTCTTTTTTTAATTAAGGTACCTGCTGCAGAATTCAGGCAAAAGCAATGCTAACTTGAAAAGAAACACAGGAGAGATAGACTCAGGCACAGAGTGAGCAACAGTGAGCACTCAAAACTTTCAAGTTCCTTCCAACCTGCCAGGTAAAGCAGCAATACTACGAAAAAAAAATTTGCTTTTTTGACAGTTTATTTTCTGTGCCCTGCTAATCATATACCTGGTACTCTTTCTCGTCAGCATTGTACTATCGCCGAGTAATTTGCTCAGTTAATCTCTGCTTTTGTTTACATTTCTGCCACTAAGCATATTGCAGTGGAATCCCGTCTGCTGCCAACTGCACATGTGAATGACTAACAGAGACATCGGGAATGGTAAGCAGACAGTCCCTCTGCTGTAGTCAAAAGACCTGACGTGACCTGTAGAAAATGCACAGATGAAAATTAGTCAGCCACCATATTTGTTGCAGCTCTACAACACTTCAAATAAATTGCAAATATCTAAAAAACTAAAGATGACTGGAACAAAACATTTGCAGGTATGGAAACTGGAACTTTGGCCGCATGCTTATAGCTGAGAAATAGAATTTTAATAGATCACTTCCTGATTCGGTAGTACTGCTGCTTTAATGGTGAATGTCTATCTGATCTGCTTTTTTTTCTCTCTCTCCTATTCCCTGTTTGTTCTTTTCTAGTTAGCCATTTTTTTAATACAGTTCTGGCACTTGCACTGCTTTGTAGTCTTTAAGTTGGCAATCACAGAAAATTCAGAGCAGACAAGGCATGATAACGTAACCATGTGTGTTGTAATAGTACAACTTCATTTATTCATTCTTTTTTCTTTTTAGCTTTTTTATCTTTTTTTTCAGCTTTTGTGATTTACTTTAGTTTTACTTTGTACTGTAGATAATAGTGAGACATCTGTCCCCCATCAAGACCCTTGCAGAGATGCCCCCCGCCCTACCCACGACCTTCTCTCCCTTCCCACTCTCCTTTCACTTTTTCAGTTAGCCCCAAAAGCTCCAAATGCTCATTTGTTTGTTTTTAAAAAGTAAGCACAAGCAGCACACACACAAGCTATTATTAAAAATTTAAAATGGATTATTTTGTGAACTGACTCAAGAAGATGAGAGACACAGATGAGAGACAGACACACGTATGCTATCTCCGCTATTTCATTGACAAATGGTGCTTCTTCTAACTAATGACCAGCAGTATAAAGAAAGAGAGCAGATGAGTGCTGCCCAACTACCGCATCTGCCAACAGACAGGACTGACACAGGCAGCATCCATTCAGCTATAGGATGCCTCCATGTCAGTCTGGCTAGATGTTGCCGTTAGGGTTCTCTGTCATCTGGTAATCTCGGTGCGCTCGTTCAAGAGCCAGTGATCGGCTCACTTAATCATGCTGTGCCTGCCAATTTGTTCTGTCCCCTGCCTCAGGAGTCAGTGGCCCCCCCGCTACTATTCTACATTCACATGCCAGAAATGGGAGAAAAGCCACTACAAAAAAAAAGGCATTTAACTTTTGCAGGGGACTTGTGGCTGATGGACCTGGACTCGGTACAAATACCCTCTTGATTCTTATTTGTTCGGGTCAGTCAGACTGCACTGGATCTGGGGGTCTGATTTACTGCAGATCGGTCCGCCCACCCCTAACGCATATGGAAGACAACAAAAAATGGGAATAATCACATACAAGGGTCGGGGATGGTGGAGGAATATATTTTATGACACAGCAAGGAAGGTGTGGGGGGGCACACGGTGTGAGGAAACAAAACTAATGTGGGATCTCATGGTGATCCAGCAGCAGTTCCAGCATGGACATAATTTGCAACTGATGTCCCTCTATGTGATCCAGCCACTGCTCCACAGCACTCACCCTCTTGTTGTTATCCTCAACAGCACTCCAGAGAACTGCCAAGTGAGCCTGTGTTACATGCAGTTTTGTGGGGTCCACACATTCTACAGCCTGACCTGCTGCTGATGGTGGTGGAGACTGGGGTGCTGGTGAAGCAGCAGGTGGCCCTCCTCTTCTTAGGGCTACTGCCATGCAAAGCTGCACCTTCTGCCACAGAACAGCCAGCAGGTGCAGGCATGGCCCATTCTGTAGCAGCCTGCCACTCTAACTGGTGGTGATTGAGCATATAGGTGACTGGCCCTCAGTCCCCAGGTGAGTCCCCCCCGGGGGCCACGGCGCACCTCCACCTCACATAGGTGGCACCTCACCACACTGCTGTCCTCCTTGACACAGTCAAAGGTGCGGGGAGGACCAGGCACAGGCAGGAGAGGGCCAGATGAACTGGCAGCTGGCTGGTCACAGTGCTGAACAGGGATGAGATACACAACTGGGCCTGGGGGCACAGGCACATCCTGCTCCAGAGGACCTGGTGGTGGTGGTGGTTGTTTAACTGCCTCAGAGTCAGGAGGTGGTGGTAGTCCTGCTTCGGGGGGGGACATAGAAGCTTCGAGCAGCCCAGCAGGAATGGGCACCCATGCCTCCCATGCATGCACACGGTATGATGCTTACCAGTACGATGCTGTCCAAGAGCTGCCCCTTCCCCAGACATTCCCTCACCATGGTTCATCTCTCCTAATGCGCTATCTCAGTCTGAACAATCACTACTCACTGTCACACAACACACACACAGTCACATAACTACTTATTAAGGTAAGAACAATAACATTTTCAGAAAGAGCAAATTAAGTAAAAATGAGTACAGAAAAGACAAAAAAATGTAGCTTTTAAAAAAGCTGTTGGGTCTAAATCAAAGTTTAAATCTCCTCCTCGCTCTGATTTCAAAGTATCAGCAGTCACAAAACACACTCCTCTCTCTCCGTCTGCACAGGAGAAAGTGAAAGTGTCTGCTTGTATGACTCACTTCCTTCCTGCCTGGCTAAAGAAAATGTGACTTACAGTACTGTAAGCCATGTGATGTGTTGGGGGGGGGCTGCCAAATCTGAAACACAAAGTGGATCAATTAGAATCATAATGAGGAACGCGAAGTCCATTAAAAACAATGACTCCACTTTACTTCATGTTGCCATTCTGCCCTAACGCGAAGTGGTAATGACAAGGAGGAGTGAGCACTTTGCATTGCCCACTCCACGTAGCAGAGTGGCAGCGCAAAGTGCCCACTTCGCATTCACTTCGCCGGTGGAATTTAAATTCATTTCATCGTCTAACTGTGTCCCAGACCTATAGTTCCATGCCAGGCAGCCAAAGCAGTAGATTGAGGGCTGGGAGGCAGAGTGGCTCCCTGGCAATTCTACCAACTCTCCCCATTGACAGAGACATCCTGGGCTGTGGTGGTGAGTGGGCAAGTTCCCAATCTTTCTTTTGTGCTCAGGCCACAGGCACCAGGGACAGGGGAGAGGAAAGGAGAGGAAAATAAAAGGGCTGCAAGCCCAAGAAAAGTACTTATAGGGGCAGAGTGCCCAACAAAATTCTTAAAGGGCCAGCACCCTAGTGGGAGAGAGGGGAGGTGCAGTGGGCTGTTTTGTAGATGGGGAAGCAACAACAGGGGAAACGTGGGCTATAAGCTCAAATTACCAATTTAGAACACAACTGGTGCTAGACTGGCACCGCGTGGTAAAGGCCCCAGGAAGAGGGAAAGAGAGAGAGGTGAGTTGGCCAGCCCTTTTGTTTTGCTATGGTGCCATTTGTGCTAGGGGCAGGGCCAGAGGCAAAGGCCCATAGCCATCCCATGAAAAAAAGAGAGGCTAAACATGAGGGTCCAAGCCCTCATGCATATGAAAGAGACAGCAAGCTGAGCAAGGCCTCCACATAGTAGGCCCTCATTAATATGCATGGGGAAGGAGGAATCAGGACAGGGAGTCCCATATGCCCTGCCACAGGGATGGTCATGACCATTAGGAAAGGTGGTGAGCTCAGCAGAAATAGCCCAAGCAGAAAAACTTTATGGGTACAGCACCCTTTGGGGAGGTGAATTGTTTGGTGACCCTAGGTTGCCCATGGTAAAGGTTGTTTGAGCATCATCCAAACCGAATTGTATAGTTGCTTGCCTAGCACCTCCTAGAGACTGTATTTTCTATAACAACTAAACTGTCTGCCAAAAACTGAATTGTTTGCTTGCTATTAAATGGTGTTATCAAATTGCGCCTTGGTGTACCGGACGTCCAGCTTCATCTTTGTCACCCAGGGCAGCTTCACCAGAGCCTGACTCTGAAGCAGAGAAGTCCCCAGCTCATCTGCCATCTGCAGCAGGACCACCTCCAGTCCAGTAATGTCAGCCTGTGTAAAGTCCCACCACAAGTGTTCCAGCATCAGCCCTGCAATGATAAGTGGTAGAGAGTCACTAGTCACTAGTGAGGTATTCAGTAGTGAGTCAGCTTAGGAGTTGCCCCTGCTCAAGCTTGAGGGACCACAGTTAATGATGCACATCTCCTTTTCTTATTTTGCTGGCTGTCCATAAGTGTGTGTGTGCCCGTGTTGCTCCACTGAGACCACCAGAGGGTCACATCACCAGCAGTCTTCTTCTTGGGAGGTGTTCTGGGTGCTGGGGACATACCAGTGGTCATTTTTACAGTTTGTCTAGAGAACCACCTGCCAACTAGAAATCTTCTGTTTCTTTCCTGGAGCTGTAGAGGACTGCCAAGTTTTTCACTGGCCAGCTAGCAGTGTTCCTTGTCATGTTCTGTTCCATCGGGGGACACCCCAGTATGACTTATTTGTAACAAGCCCTTTGTGGGGTCAATGCCCACCTGCTGATCAGCCGATGCAGAGGAAAGCCCAAGCTTGGTTCATTAGGGTTCATCATCTTGGCCAAATGTACATAGGACTTGGACTCAAAGGGGATTGTCCCTGTCATTGGTTCGACCAATTGTTGGTCCAAACCATATTGTTTGTTGTTTTATTTTATTAGCCTGTAGCATTGTAGAAAACCATTATCTTGTTTTTATTGTCCTTGGTAAATAAACCTCTTGCATCTTGGTCACTGAGAAAGCTTCCTGCCTCTCCTTCCAGATTTGTTGGTCCTGTCCTGAAAAATTGTTAGGGAACCTTCTGGCCCCTACAATAAAAGCTTACCTGGCATATAACATGGTCCCCACAAGGCAAACTGTGCCGAATAAAGTCATTTTTGTTTGTGCCCAAGCATTTAATTTTAATAGTGTTACGCATCCTTGGAGTCTCGTCCCTTTCAGACACTGTTAAGCAATACTAGGTCTATCAGAAACAAGACTGTTTTAGTGGCAGATCTTGTTACATCTGTGGACGTAGCTTGCATCACCGAGACCTGGCTTGATGAAAATGCGGGCCCCATATTGGAGTCCGCGGTTTCGGACGGGTTCTCGGTGATTCACCGCCCATGAGTGGACTGTAGGGGAGGGGGAGTTGCAGTCGATTTTAGACAGGAACTGGACCTCAGGGAGGTGCTAGTTGGATGTACCAGCTCCTTTGAATGTATTGTGGGTGCAGGTGCAGGCTTCAGGATATTTCTCATTTATCGTCCACCAGGTGATGGGAGGGAATTCCTGAGGGAGGTAGCGGACTTCATCGCCGAGAGGGTATTGGAATCCCCCTGATGGTTAATTCTGGGGGATTTCAATGCCTGGGTTGATGATGAACTCGTGCTTTTTGGACAAAACCTCCTTCAACTGATGTATTCATTGGGCCTGACATGGGTTATTACCTCTGCAACCCACGGGTGGGCACTCATTGGACTTGATATTCCTTCTGTGGATGGAAGTCTCTGGTGTGGAGGTGGAGCCCATCAATTGGTCTGACCATCATGCCCTGAGGTTCAGTTTTGTGACCCCCGCGAAAGAGGGCTGACCCTAAGGAGATAGTACAGTTCCGTCCTTTGGGAGGAGTTACCTCAGAAGGCCTAGTGATGGAGCTGGACTTCTTGGGATTTCCAATGGATAGCACTGACCCAGGGTCATTAGTGCTAGCCTATAATAGGGCAGTTGTGAGGGCCCTGGATGCCATTGCTCCATTCTGTGTTCATCCCTGTACTCTCCGCCCAGGGGCCCCATGGTTCACCACGGAGATCTGTGGGTTGAAGAGACAGGGCCGAAGATTGGAGAGACACTGGTGGAAAACTCACCTGGAAGTAGACAGGCTTAGACTGTTAGATCATTATAAGATGTATCAGTTAGCAATTTCACATAAGAAGGCAGTGTTCCTGTCCAGGTAAATTGCTACAGTGAAGAATAGACCAGCCCAGCTCTTCCAGACTGTGGACAGACTGTGCAATCCAGTCTGTCTTCAAGCCAGTTGAGTGTTATCACAGTTACAGTGTGAGGAATTCGTGATGTTCTTTACTTATAAGGTGTCCACTATCAGGGATGAGATCAGCCAGCGCTTCCCCATTGGGTCTTGCAGTGATCAATTGAGGGACACAAATGCCCAACTAAACTTGGTTCACCTTCAGTCAACCGGCAGTCATGGACTTAGTGAGGATCATCCAGAGTTTGCATCCAACCTGCTGTAGTTTGGATCCGGGCCCTACTCACCTACTTGTGGGATGAGTAGAGGTTGTTGGCCAAATCCTTACTGGGATAGTAGTTTTATCACTGGAGAGAGGGATCTTTCCTGATCCTTTGAAGGAGGCATTAGTCCGCCCCCTTTTGAAAAAGCCCTCCCTTGATCCCTAATGCCCAGAATACTACAGACTGGTTTTGAATCTTCCCTTTTTGGGGAAGATTATCGAGAAGGTGGTCACCTTGCAGATGGAAGACCATTTAACCATGCACAGTATCTATGAACCTTTCCAGTCTGGCTTCAGGAAACAGCATAGTACTGAGACAGCTCTTGTATGGGTACTAAATGATCTCCTGATGGTGAGAGATAGGAGAACTCATTCTATCTTGGTTCTCCTTGATCTCTCAGCAGCGTTTGACACCGTGGATCATGGTTTCTCTGTGGACTAAGGGAGGTGGTACACAGCTGGTTTAAATCTTTCCTGCTGGGTAGGACTCAGAGATTAGTGTCAGGGATTTATTCCTTGGCCTCTCACTGCCTACACTGTGGGGTGCCACAGGGTTCGGTGTTGTCCCCTTGTTATTTGCGGTGTACGTGCTTCCATTGGGGGACATTATAAGACAATATGGGTTGAGTTTTCATTGCTATGCCAATGATTCTCAACTCTATATGTCTTTTGTACCTGAGCAGGAGTCTCAGTCAAGTACATTGTTTAACAACTGCCTCCTGGAGATACAGAACTGGATGAGTACCAATTGGCTGAAGTTGAACCTGGGAAAAACAGAGGTATTGGTGGTGGAACTGGGGGTGAGGATATCAAGTTCATGGGTGGGAAAACCCTCAGGTTTATTTCTGGGGGAGACCCCGCTTATGGCATCTGGTCAGGTACCTAACCTTGGTGTTATATTTGACGAGGGCCTGACGCTGAGGGAGAAGGTGTTGGCGGTAGTCAAAACATCCTTATTCCATCTAAGGAATATAGCACGGGTGAAACACTTGGTTCCATCAGAGGATCTTCCTACCCTGGTCCATGCCCTTGTTGCCAGTAGTCTTGATTACTGCTGCTAGGTTGTTGATGGGAAGCCCAAGGTCCAACCACATAACACCTGTGCTTTGGAAGTTGCACTGGCTGCCTGTACAGTGGCGGATCACTTTCAAGGTTATGTTGATGACCTATAAAGCCCTACATGGTTTGGGACCCCACTACCTGGAAGAACTCCTGACATCTTACTGTCCCTCCCGCTCCCTCCGATCCTCTGGAGAGGGACTGCTAGAGATTCCAAGGGTAACCTTAAAAACATCTGGTAGAAGAACATTTGCCTTTATGGCTCCTAACCTGTGGAATTCTCTACCTTGCCAGATACGAAATAGCCTGACTGTGGAGGGCTTTAAAAATGCTCTAAAGACCTTCCTTTTTAATCAAGCATTTTCAGTGATGTAAACTATGTTAAATTTGTTGTGGATATAATGTTATTTATTACTGTGGTTTTAATGCTGTATGTAGAATTTTGTAAAGGCGCCCTGAGCCTGGAAAGGGTGCCTTATAGAAATAAACATTTACTTACTTACTAAAAGTTACAAATGAAGTGATAGTAATGGTGTATACCTATAGCACTATTCCTAAGTGTGGAGAAAATGTGCAGGTGCCCTTGGAGCACTACCTATGGATTCCTATCCCATTTTAGAAATTATTTGTTGCATATGTTTGGCCTGATTTGGCCTGGAATTAAACTGTCTAGCTGCCATAGCCTGTAAGAAAATACAATCATAAAAGTAGACATACGTCTGTCTATCTGAACTAAAAGCCTGGAAGTTAAACAGTTGCTCTATCCCAGTTCAAAGATGGAAGTACTGTAGTAGCCACAGACATGGCCAGATATTTCGTGAAATTTCTAAACAATTTCTCTCTGCTGCCCCTACTGTGTAAATGGAGAAAGTAGGAGATTTCTCTAGAAATATCACAGATATTTCAGGAGATATCTGGCCATGTCTTTAGCTGTGACTTCTGTGATAGTTATCTAAAAGTTTCCTATGTTGAGGTACCTCAAGATACCACTGAGGCACTCAAGCTACAATTTGCATTGACTGTAATATGATCCTTCCTCAATTTGCCACAGTATACCCAGGTATACCTCAGTACTGAGACACTTTTATATGACTACCACTGTAGCAAAAAACAATTGACTTACCCATATTTTGACCCACAGGTATTAACAGGGAAAGCAGTGTTGCATGTTGCAGCTGCATTAAGGCTTCCGGCATGAGCAAGGTCTACAACTAACCGAAGACCCATGGGGATTCTACGAGAGACAATAATAAATATTAGTTAATTAACTGAAGTCTTGTAATGGCGTGCCTCATTTCTCTATCATTCTAGCCAGTGTGCAAAGATTTAAATTATTCATGTTAGGTATCAGAGATATATTCATGTACAGTACATCTATCCCACTCTGTAAGAATGGGACTACCCCCTATCAGCTTAGTGATCAAACATTTTGATGATTAAATACAAAATAAGCTATTTCTTATGTGCAATATCCTATGCTATATGACACATTCTAGGCTGGATTACAAGCATCAATTAACTGGCTGCATATGCTAAGTTAGATCCTAAGGCAACATAATAGCGAGTGCTTAAACCATTTTTGCAGCTCCCCAGATTAAAGCTGCAACATCAGATCTGACATGCTTTGATGTACTATTACCAAATACATCTTCTAACTATATCAGAGCAATTTATACAAAACAATTTCTGCATCTGGGTACTCAGGTAGGAAGTTCATCATCTAAATTTGCAGTGGCCAATGAGCCATTTGGCTGGGAAGCTCCTAGGCAGTCATCATCCTCACCCACAGCTATGAAACGTTTGGGGCCCTCCACCACCGATTCCCAGGTAGTGTCAATTGAAGTTACCCCGAGTTTAGTGTTGATAAATGGTGTCTCCAAATGCAACCCCTTGATTTGAGGTGGGGTGATGGCCCAATTATCACAGTCCATGAACTACATCAAGGGGACATATGGATTCCTGGTGGGGAAGGAGGAATGCGATTTGATGAGTTTGCCAGAGCTTCCACTGTGGCTGTGGCTCCTAGACCTTTCTCTGCTGAGTGATCAACATGTTTGTTGCAGCATTTATTTTTGGGAGGCAACTTCCAGAGATCATCTATAGTAATCTGTACTTTACGGGCTACAGGTCAACCTCAGATTTCTGGAACATGCTGAGGTGAAATGTCTATTTTGTCTGGAGGTGCTCTGTTGCCTTCTGCCTGCCGGGATCTGGTTTTGCCAAAAGATGTAGCATTAGGCCATTTCTTGTTAATAAAGGCCGTTGCTGCTTCGGGAGTATTAAACAATTGGGTAGAGCCAGTATGAGAAATACGCATGACAGCGGGGTAGCGGAGTGAAAAGGGTATTCCAGACCGTTGCAGTGCTTGCCTGACTTCTGTGAAGGCTTTTCTATGATTGATAAGGTCCTTGAAGTAGTCAGGAAATATAATTTTATTGTTTTGACAGTCCAGGGAGCCCAATTTTCTAGCTTTATTATTTATTTATTAATGGAAATCAGAATAACAATCCTTTGAGTCATAGACTCCTTTGCAAATGATCTACATCATTATTTACAGACATTTGTTACAACACAGTGTTACAGACAGTTTTTACAACAAAGTTATACAGCAGGAAATATAATACAGAGCAGTCAACATACTAGCAGCATTGTAAACATCACAGGTTAGAGTAGACCCTGAGTCAGATAAACATTCAGAGGGTGCTAGACCAGGTGTCAAGTAGCATACATGAAACAATTTGGTGAAATTAGCTAAGGTCTTCTATACAAAGCTATAACCAGGTTCTGTTGAGCACAGGCTGGGGGATTTTAGGTGCAATTACAGGCCAAGCCCTTTAGGCAGGTTTTGTAGGGATCAATTGTAGGTAATGCTGAGCTGGAGATAGGGAGGCCATTGAGTCATAAGGGGGCTCTGTAATAAAAGGCTCTTAGGCCAAGAGTGGTCCTACAGTGGGGGACCAGACGAGGAGCTTTGGACGAGCTCTTGGATATCTTTTGTTGGGGAATGGGTGGAATAAGGGAGTGGACACCTGACAAAGAAAGTTTACTGTGGATCATCTTTGCCACTAGACAGGTGTGATATTTTAGATGGCCATCAAAGTTTAGCCAGTTCATATGACTTTAGAGATCACATGTATGGGTCCATCTGTCACAGCCAGTTACAAGGTGGCAGGCTTTGTTCAGGGCAGTCCTTATTCTGCATAGGCCAGTGACGTCTGTGGCCCCGTAGAACATGATCCCATAGTCTACAACAGAAAGGATCAAGGGTTGCACAGCTAGATGGAGGGTAACTGGGGATAGGCAGTGTTTGAGCCTGTAGAGTAGGCCAATTCTGGTGTTGGTTGTGGTGCTCAGATTGTGAATGTGTGGGTGGTAGGTGTGGGATGAATCAAGGGTGATGCCCAAATATTTGAAAGAGTTTACTTGCTTGATCAGGGAGCCTTTATGATTGTGAACATGAAGGATGAGGTCTCTGAGGGGGTTTTGGCGATGAGAGAAAACCATTGATTTGGTGTTTTTGTAGTTAAGGATTAGTCTACGGTCTGTGAACCAAGTTTTCATTTCTGTGAATGGCGTTTGAAGGGTTTGTTGTAGTAAGGAGGGATTACAGTGGCTTATGAAGATGACAGTGTCATAGGCATAGAGAAGTAAACTATTCAAGCAGGCATTGGGTGAGGAGTTTAAGAAGAGGTTAAAAAGGAGTGGACCGAGTCTAGAGCCTTGCAGGACTCCTGAACAGACTGGGAGGCAGGTGGAGAGGGTGGTGTTGATTTTGACCTGCTGAGTCCTGTCACTTAGATAGCTCATAATCATAAACCAGGATGTGGGTTCTGGGGCTAGGACCAGGGAAGCCATTGAGTTAAGTAGGAGGGCATGGTTGACCATGTCAAAAGCCTTAGTTAGGTCTATATAGACTGACCCAACTAAGTGTCTGTGGTTGAGGGCCTTGTGTAAGAAGGTGGTGTATTCTAAAAAGTCTGTGGTGGTGCTGTGACCCTTGCGGAAACCACATTGTTCAGGGCACAGGAGATTATATTTGTCAAGGTAGTCTGAGAGCTGTTCATCCAACACTTTTTCAAGGGCTTTGGAGAGGGGAGGTAATATAGAAATAGGATGGTAGTTGTAGTTGTTGGGAGAGGTACAGTCTCTGGTTTTGAGGATGGAGGTAATGACTGCCCACTTCCAGGGAGTGGGAAACTGCCCTAGACAGAGGGAAAGGTTAATGAGTTTGGTTAAGGGGATGATGACTGTATCGAGAGTGAGGTGAAATAGTTTAAGGTCCAGTGTATCCCTGCTATAGCATGTCTTATCCAGGACCTCGGAGAGATAAGTTTTGGCTTCTTGCTGAATGTGGTAGTGGAGGGCATTTTTGGGGACGGGTTGAAAAAGTTTGGTGGGAACACACTGCTGAGGTTGGAGAAGGTGGTGTTTAAGGCATCAGCTATGTGCAGCGGGTCTTGTGTAGGGATACCATTCACAGTGAGGAGGAAGGGGAGGAAGCGGTTTTCCCACTAAGTTCTTTAATGGTGTCCCAGAATTTGTGCCCATTGCCAATTGCGGAGGAGAAGGCGTTCTGGTAGAGGGTGGACTTGGCCTGATGCAGGGCACAGCTGTATTTGTTTCTGGCTTCCCTATACCGCTGTTTATCTTGCGGCAGACCTGAGTGAAGGGCTTCATACCAGAGGCAGTCCTGCTGATGCATGAGGTTAAGCAGGTTCTGGGAAAGCCAGGGGGGTATATCACAGCCTTTTACAATCTGTTTAATGAACGAGGCAAAGAGATCACAGACCATATTGAATGTAGAGATGAAGTAGGAAAGGGCACTATCAGAGGAATTGGCAGTATCAATGGGCGACCAGTTGCAGTTGATGAGGTGGTGTTTAAGTGAGGCTAGTGAACCCCTTTTTAATCTATGAATGTAAGCAACTTTAAAAGGGGAGTTGGCTGTCTTACTAAACCACCAGCAGAGCACAGGGGAGTGGTCACTTAGGATGTCAGGAAGCACCTCAACCCTAGTGTTTTGTTTCATGCGATTAGTTAATATTAGGTCCAATAGCTTGGATGTACCAGTTTTGTGGTTGAGTCTTGTGGGGGAGAATACCACTTGAGTAAAGTCAAGGGCTGTGGCTAAGTCTTTGAAGGGTGCAGCCTTGCGGGGGAAGCCAGTTGATGTTAAAGTCACCCATAATTTGGAGTTCACAATTGAAGGGGAGCTGGGAGATGTAGTTATTAACAGCATTAAAAGCAAAATTTTGTTTGTGTGGGGGAATGTATGCAACTAGGACATAGAGGGTTTTGCTAGGGTTCCCCGGGAGTAATTTTGTTGTAAGAATCTGGGCCCCATGTCCAGGTGGGGGGGAATGAAATGATAGAGGCTTGCAAGGATTCCCATAAGTAGAGGGCACAGTCCCCACCCCTCTTGGCTAGTCTGTCAGACCGAAAAATATAGTAGCCATTCAAACTCACAGGAGAGTTGTGAGCCTGCAGTGATAGCCAGGTTTCAGTCAAAACCAGAATGTTTAGTTAATGTTGGGCTATCCAGCCTTGAAGGTGATCATACTTTTTCTGCAGGCTGCAGATATTTAGCTAAAGCTCACTTTCGGATGTGCTCTTTGTCCTGAAAACAGAGAAAACAGGCTTAAATTGGTCTAGGCTTTTCTTTGGCTCATGGTATCCAAGCCAATGTTCAGTGAGCCCATTCAGTTTTAAAACAGCCCCTAGAGGTTTTTAATATACTGGGAAGGATGTGATTTAGAAATGCAATACAGTCACCAAGTTCAGCTTTTTTTGGGGAGTCCCATGAAAAGGAGATTGTTCCCGCGCCCTTGATTTTCAATATCATCAATTTTGAGTTGCATCTGCTGTATAGCTGGATTCTACTCACGGAGTGTGCACTGGAGATCCTGGCATAATTCCTTATTTTGTGTGCTATGATTCTCAGTGGAACATACCTCTTTGTTGAGAGTAAGGATTTGCTCTTGATGTGTAGCACTCTGCTGTTCACAGTCATTGACATCCAGAAGTACCCGACTTAACATATGCTCGATTCTGTCCATTTGATCTTGTTTTTCAACTTCAGGTCATGAAGCTATACTGAGGCCCGTAGTAGTGGCCCTACCGGCTGTACGCAGCCTGTATATATCTTGCAATTGGGCTATTTCCATAAAATGAAGTCCCAGCAGCATCAAATTAAATATGTAATTTCTTAATGATTAGCTGCACAGGATACTGTAGAAATAAAAGCAATCTGGGATTCTGAAAAGCACAGATGACAGGAGGACAAGTTCTTGGTACTGAAGAACTAAAAGCTCAGACCACCATCTTGTTTGAGCATTAGCCACTCCCTCCCAGCTTTGTTTAAGTTTTAATTATTGCTACTGTTGTGCTGAACTTGTTTTTGTACGTTTTATCAATGAGTTTGTTATTTTGATCTTTATTGTATATCCAAGTTTGTAAGCTTGTTAATTTATCTATTTGAAAGTTTGTGACTGGGAAAGGCACACTAAGCCAAAACTTGTTTCCGGGTGCAACCTGGGGGCAAGGGAAGGGGAGTATGTTTACAGATGTAGACTGACTTACAGAACCAGATTAAACTGTTGATGGTAGTTTTAGTGAATGGGGGAAATTTGACCAGGACACCAGGCAAATTCCCCTACTTCCTGCTTCCTGTGAGCAGGGGGGACCCATTTTCCTGTAGGACCAAGATGGCAGAGGAGGAGGTTGTGTGTTTGGTGGAAGGGAAGGCCTCACCTTTCACTGCATCACAAGAGGCCCTTCAAGATGGTGAAATTGAAACAGAACAAGAAGAGAGTTATCATGAAGCAATGGGATTTTGAAGAGGATGATTATCACAAAGTTCCTACGTTACAAGATGCTGCTACGGCAAATTTACAGACTACGCTACCTCAGGAGGAGCTCCTTGCTTTTAAAACATCTAACTCAGCTGTGCATCTGGCTACTGAAGGTTCTTATGATAAACAAAAGGGTTCTGGTGAGTCCTTCTCATTTATTTCTGCTTCTAAAAATTTGACTTTACCGCTCCAGGGAACGCAACAGGCTGGCAGTATGTTCGTTGCTTCAAACTAGTGCCCAGAGCCTCATACATTGTTACGTTGCCCTTTGAGTTCACAGTCTTCTGCTCAAATACAGCATGTCTCAGCTACGCCTACAGATATAACTATTTGTGAGGTTGGGAAACCTAATGTGGAGGCCTGTAAGGGTGCAGATGACTTTGAGACAGTTAAGGAGCTTAGTGCGGTAGCAAAAGTAAGTGCTCAGCTGCCGCCCGCTTCAGAGACACTCCCTGTCATGATTACTGCAAACGCTGTCAGTGGAACAGCTAGAATTGTTGCAAGCGCTTCTGCAAAAGCAGGATTTGTTGGAACTAGTGTCTCCTGCTATGCACTGCAATAGTACTAACCCTCTTAACACACAGCAGGCTGGCAGTTTTAATGTTGTTTCAAACAAGTGCCGACAGCCTTTATCATCACAGCAGTATGAAGGAAAGGATTTAAGTACTATTGTCAAACAGATACTGCGAGGGAAAAATGAAAGTTATAAATCTGTAGAGGTCTTACATACTGAATCCACCCCGCTTAGTAAATCAGCAGGGTTTGTGTTTTGGCAACCAGTTACTGGGACATTTATACCTCCTACAAAGGAAGTTATTTTATCCCCTGATATTATATATCAGTCCATGCCAGAATCTCAAACAGGGGTTACACATTTCACCTTCCCAACTAGACCTCCACTTGAACAAATTATAAAAGGAACTGAATCCTATGTGCCTAAAGCCTCTTCTCAAAGGTCTGAATCTGAGACTGTTTCTTCACACTCAATATCGGAGTCCTGGTCGCCAGGAAAAGCTTTATCCGGAGCAGGATAGAAACAGGCCTTATCAGGTACCTGGGTTGATGACCCAACATGGGAAATTGATCTTATTTTTTCTCAAAATTCACCAGTATGTAAACCTGGTGTTCAGGTGGATACTTCAACTAAACCTGTGGAACTTAAGATTCAGCCAGGAGCTCTAGAGCCTTCTTTTATTAACAGGCCTATGGATCAACAAGCACCTCAGCCTGAGACACTTGAAAGTACTAAGTCTGCCTCTAGAGCTATTCCACCACAAAAAGAGAGCACTCCACCACCATCTCAAAAGCCTCTCATGTCCGAACTTTTCTCTACAGCTAAAAGAGAGGCGGCTCCAAGAAGGAATGCTGTTCACATTCGTTATAAAGGGGGTTTGGAGAATAGACCTGATAGGTATTATGTGGGGAAAACTTTGTTAAAGGATTCACTTCATTTCTCCTCTAAGGATGTCTTTGCCTTTATAAATATATCAGGGGAAGATAATTTTGATGTATGTTTCAGGTCTGCACATGCTCTTGATCTTTTTGGGGATAGATATGGGCAAGTAAAGTTTTCACCACTATGGGCTCCCTTCTTGGTGATTCCTTTAACAAAACATTTAATAACATTTGTGACAGTTATGTTCCGTAATGAGAGTGTGCATGTAGAGGATATTACCTTTTGGCTTTCACAGAAATGTGAAGTATTGAGTGCTCCAGATCCTATCCTAGATTTGGAACAATTTTGGACAGAGGATGGAAGTATAAATTAAACTCAGACAATCAGAATCAGGTATAGAGCACATCCCTAATTCTTTCCTATTAGGAAGGGATAGAGGGGTTTGTTTTTATGGGGGGCAGCCTAGAGCATGCTATAAATGTGGCTCTCGGACTCATCTATCTAGTGTGTGTGATCAGCCCCAATGTGACAACTGTAGGGAAGTGGGACATGTCACAATGCATTGTGCAACTCATTCCAGATGTGACTTATGCGAGGAATATGGACATGTGTTTAGTGAATGCCCCTGGGCAGCTAAAACAAGGCCAGTTGTATCAGTCCAGATTTGCTGATTCAAAAAGCCCAGGATGCTGCAGGTTCCTCCCCACCTCCCTCACCACCACCACCCCCGCATCTCTTCCCTCCCTCCCCTATGGAAGGAATGGGGAGGTCTAAGGCTCCCCCTTTGACACAATCATTACTTTCCAAACCACAGGTGCTTGAAAAGGCAGTAGTGGTAGCCCCTCAGAAGGTTGAACCCAGTATAAGTATCCCAGAAATTTTACAGTTGGCACTGGTTTGTTATACTGAACCTGTAGCTTCTAAACAGGAGCAGGTTGCTGGTACCCCTGTTTCTCCCCTACCTAGGTAGAGATCCTCGCAGAACTTGCCACTCAAATCTCCCCCCCCCTTACAGTTGCTGTTGAAACAAGTAATTCTTATGCAGCATTATTTACCCCATGGGGGAAGATGGATATGGATTTGGGAGACTCAGATTCTCAAAAGTCCTCAGTTTCTACCACGTCTCAAATCATAGATAATTATAAAGAGAAAAAAAAGAAAAAAAGAAAGAACTGATAGAATACTTTTTCTAGATATTGTCACATGCAGTTAGTCTGGGGATCCTTGAACACCCACAGTTTGTTAAATGTTAACAAAAGACAAGCTTTGTTTCAATTAATGTATGATTTAAAAATGTCTGTTATGTTTGTATAAGAAACCTGGATGCAGTCTATTGAACAGTTATTAGCCTTTAAACAGGAATGGCCCTGGGGACCTTCTTATTGGTCATTTGGGACTGACTGTGCGGATGGTATTGGCATTTTATTAAATTCCTTTCAGTTTTCTCTTCTTAATTTAATTGACCTTATTCCAGGCAGGGTGATGATTCTGGATGGTAAATGGCTGAATTCTACCTACAGGTTTATTAATATCTATAACCCACAGGGTAAAGCGGATAGAGTGGCATGCATGAAAGCAGTTCAGCCTTTTTTTTTTTAGTCACCACTGCAAAAGTATTAAGGGGGGGGGTGATTTTAACTGCTGTTTGTATGGAACATCTCAGCAGCATAAAAAAATTTATTGCGATTCCCATGCTCTGGCTTCCATCATAAGGATAGCAGGATTATGAAGGGAAAATTGCAGACACTTATTGATCATATGTTAGTATCTCCATCCGTACAGGTAAAGACTTTTAGTATAAAATCATGTGAATTTTCAGATCACCTTTTTTTGATTTGTTCTCTATCTCTAGGTAATTTATCAGATGGTCATAAAGGGAGATGGAAATTAAATACATCTATTCTAGATTCTTTTCACATAAATATAGGAATACAGGCTTTATTAAAGGTCTGCTTGTCTGTAGTTTTTATATACTGATATAGGAGCCTGGTGGTACCAAATTAGACCTGAGTAAGTGGTTTAAAACAAGGGTTTTAACTAAAGGCCACAACTTTTTAAAATATTTGTCTCTTAGGCAGCTGCAGAGGGTGATTACCTTTTCTTATAATACCAAATTTGATTATTCAAAAACAGATTAAGCAGCTGAAAAATGATATGATACTATATCAGTATGACAGGGCCAAGACTTTGCAAGCAATTCTAGTAAACGCTACAAGCAAGACCCCTATTGGGGATCCCTTTGAAGCATGCAAATCTTTAAGGGATTCATCCACTATTGATTATCTGTATAATGCAGATGGGTCAAATGTCACCACATTAGAGCAGTTAAAAGACTTAATAGAACTACATTATCATTCTTTAGAACCAGATTCCTCCATTAAGGAGGATTCTATAGTCCACTATTTAAATTTGGTTAACATTTCTTTGGTTTCCACTGAGGTGACTCAGTTATCTAGGCCAATTACCAAACGGGAAATCTTAGAGGTTATTAAAAAATTGAAGCCTAACATTTCCCCAGGGATAGATGGGCTCCCTAATCAGCTTTATAAAAATTTTGCAGAAGAATTTAATGATTGCTTACTACATTTATTAAACTTTTTTTTAGAAACTAATACTATTTTTTCCTCATTTACTGAAGGCCTTTTGATACACCTGTTTAAATCTGGAGATAAGGCTGATATTAAAAACTGGAGGCCTATTACTTTACTAAATGCGGATTATAACATTTTTTCCATTATTCTTAATAACAGATTGAAGGCTTATGCTGAAGGTGTAATTTATTCTTATCAATTTTGTAGTATTCCCAATAGACGGATCCAATCAGCTTTAATGATTTTAAGGGATGTCATTGAGTATTTATCTTTGACTGGAAGATCTGGGTGTATTTTGATCGCCGATTTTGAGAAAGCTTTTGACAGAGTGTATTTACCTTATTTGTTTTTAGTTCTCCAAACATATGGGGTTCCTGAAAATATAGTGGATATAATCAAACTATTATATTAACACAATACAGTCTTTCCATTCTTAAAAGGCTGTATTGCCAAAAGTTTTAGGATAAAAACAGGGGTATGTCAGGGTTGCCCCCTAAGTCCACTTTATATGTTTTTCATTGGATCCCTTTTTGCAGACCTTAGTTAAAACCCCAAAATGGACAGGGATAACAGGGATTTCTTTACAGATCAGTTTTATCTGCAAGCTTACGAGACAATTTAAATTTACATTTTGCAGATATATCTCAAATTCCTAAATTTTTAGAAGAATTTTATTCTTTTTCATTAGTTTCAAATGCAAAAATAAATCTGCAGAAGACTAAAGGCCTATTGATTGGGGCAATTGGTCCTGCTGAGATGATACAAAATGGTATCAGTATCTCTTGAACGCCACCAAAAATTTTAGGAATATTATTTAGCCCTCAAAATTTGCCTGCAGAGAATTGGACTTTGTCACTAGAGAAAGTGGAAAAAAAAGTTAAGAAATGGAAACAGTGGAAATTTTCTAAATTGAAATGTATTCAGATTTTGAAGCAGTTTATTTTACCTTGTTTGCAATATGTAGCAATGGTTTTTCCTCTTCCACCACAGTTTGAAACAAAGACCTATAGCATTTTTTTCAAATGCTATGGGGGAATAGATTGAATCCAGTAAAATGGCATTATACTTATTTAGGGAAAACATTAGGGGTTTAGGGATGACTGATCCTATTACATTTTGCATTCCTTATTTTTATAACCACTGTTAAGAGGGGACTTTCTTCAGTAGTAAGTTTAGAAAAATGGTGGATGGATGAGGTGTTGGGAAGATATTTTCAAGCTTGGATGATTTTAGCCCTGAAATTAAATTCCCATGTCTGTATTCCTAACTGTTTTAGTCCTGCAGCACAAAAATTGTATAAATGGCAAATCACTAGAGACATGATTAAGGAACATAACACTCAGTCTCTGTATTCCTTAGTGATGGAAACAATTCATCCACAAGTTCCTTGTTTTAAAAATTGTCCTACTTCATTTAATACTAAAATATTGGCACAGCTTAATAATCCTAGATTACCTCCAGGTCAATGGGAAACACAATGGTTGCTTTCATATGGTAGATTAAATGTTCGGTGGAATGCAAAATATAAGGCCAAAGAAGAAAGAAATTGTCCTTATATGGAATGCATAAACATAGAAGAAACTATGGGACATTTTCTTTTACAGTGTTCATATTCCATAGATTTGTGGAAATATTTGGCCAAGTTATGGACATTTTCTTGGTTACAGTTTCTTTCATATGATATTCTGGTTTTAGGAATTTATCCATTACCTTTAGCTAGTTTTCATGAGGATACTTTATCTCTGTTTTTTTGCTGTATACAGTATTTTTTATGGCAAGCTAGATGTCAATGGGTGATTTATCAGCGAAAAATGACATATGAATGTTACAGCATTCTGGTTACAAATGAGCTTTTAAAAATTTATTTACAAAATATGGAGGTGGTTTCTTCATGTAAAGTTAATAGATGGTGGCAGGGTTTTAAACATAGAAAAATAGAAACATAGAATTTGACGGCAGATAAGGACTGCTTGGCCCACCCAGTCTGCCCATTTTCCTACCTAACAGATAAGCTGCAGATCCTAGTTAACCAACAGCTTACTTCCTCCTACACCCCAGTAGGACTGCCTTATGCCTGTCTCATGCATTCTTGAAGTCTCCCACTGTTCTTGACTCCACGACCTCCTCAGGGAGGCTGTTCCATGCATCCACAACCCTCTCAGTGAAAAAATACTTCCTCACATTACCTCTGAGCCGTCCCTTCTATCTTCAAATTGTGCCCCCTTGTTCTTGCACATCTCTTTTTCTGGAAGATGCTACCCTCTTGGACTTTGTTAATTCCCTTGAGGCACTTGAAAGTTTCTATCATGTCCTCTCCTTCTTTCCTCAAGGGTATACATATTAAGCTCCTTTAGTCTTTCTTCGTATGTCTTCTGGTGCAGACTCTGCACCATTTTGGTTGCCCTCCTCTGGACAGCCTCCACTCTGTCTATGTCTTTGCGGAGATGGGGTCTCCAGAACTGCACACAGTACTCCAGATGGGGTCTCACCAACTGTCTGTACAGAGGGATAACAACTTCCTGTTTTCTACTATTGATGCCTCTTCCTATGCATCCCAGTATCCACCCAGCCTTCCTTACTGCTTTCTCACATTGCTTGCCCACCTTTAGGTCATCTGATATAATCACCCCAGGTCTCTTTCTATTTTACTGTTGTCAGTATCTCACCCCCATTGTGTACACTTCCCTGGGTTTTGTTTCCCATGTGCATTCCTTGCACTTCTTTGTATTGAATCTGAGCTGCCATACATTTGACCATTCCTCCAACCTTGCCAAGTCCATTCTCATCCTTTCCACTCCATCTTGTGTATCAACCCTGTTGCAGATCTTTGTGCCATCTGCAAAGAGACATGCTTTTCCTTCCAGTTCCTCTGCAATGTCACTTATAAAGACATTAAAAAGGACTGGTCCCAGTACTGAACCCTGTGGTACCCTGCTAGTAACCCTCCTTTCTTCACTGTATACTCCATTTACTACTACCCTTTGCGTCCTGTTGTCTAGCCAATTTTTTATCCAGGCTGCCACCTTGGGACCCACTCCAAGGCTGGCTATCTTGTGTATTAATCTTTTGTGTGGGACTGTATCAAATGCCTTGCTAAAATCCAGGGAGGCCATGTCCACAGCCCATCCCTGGTCTACTACTTTGGTCACCCAGTCAAAGAAATCTATCAGATTCGTCTGACACAACCTTCCCATCATGAATCCATGCTGCCTTGGGTCCTGTGCCCCACTGGCCTCTAGGTACTCAACAATTCTTTCCTTTAGAAGTGATTCCATCATTTTGCCTACCACTAAGTTCAAACTAACTGGTCTGTAGTTTCCTGCCTCTGTCCAGCTCCCACTTTTGTGAAGAGGAATCACTTCTGCTCTCCTCCAGTCCTCGGGTACCACCCCATCCTCCCATGATTTGTTAAAGAGAGTTGTCAGCGGTGTCACTAGTTCTACCCTTAGTTCTTTTAGAATTCTTGGGTGAATCCCATCAGGCCTCATTGCTTTGTTCACCTTCAATTTTATTAGTTCTTTCAGAACCTTTCTTCTGTAAATGGACTGGTATCGACCCCGTCTTCAGAGTGTTTCTCTTGTTTGGTTTAGGTAACTCCTCCTCCTCTTCCTTTGTGAATACTGAGCAGAAATATTCATTCAGTATCCCTGCTTTTTCACTGTCACCCTCTACCCACCTTCCCTCCCCTTTACTAAGCTTCAGTCTCCCTCCTTTGGTCTTTCTTTGCTCCCTAATGTACCTATAAAAGGTCTTATCCCCCTTCTTAACAGAATTGGCTATCCTTTCCTCGGTTTGGGCCTTTGCTATTCTGACTGCCTTCCTAGCCTCATTCTGCTTTAACTGATAAAGTTCTCTGTCTTGCTCCTTCTGTGTTTTCTTAAATTTCCTAAATGCTGTCCTTTTCTCCTTAACCTTCCCTGCCACCTCTTTTGAGAACCATAGCATTTTTTCCTTCGTTGTGTTTTATTGATTTGCTTTACACAAAGGATTGTTGCCTCTGTGATGGCTGTTTTGATCACTCTCCATTGTTCCTCCACCCCTCCTTCTTGCCTGTTTGATAGTGCTTTTCTGAGGCACTCTCTCATTTTCCCAAAGTCAGCCCTCCTAAACTCCAGTACTCTTGCTTTTGTATGGCTTGATTGTATGGCTGTGTTTATTGTGAGCCACACTGTTTGGTGGTTGCTGGTTCCCAGGTGGCTACCCACTTCTAAATCTGAGATTCTTTCTCCATCCCCATTTGAGAGTACCAGGTCTAAGATTGCTCCCTCCAGAGTGGGTTCCAATACTAGCTGTCTGAGGCATGCCCCCTGTAAGGCATCAAGAATGACCCTGCTCTTGGATGTGCCTGAAGCAAAGGTGCTCCAGTTAACATCTGGCATATTCAGGTCCCCCATCAACAATATCTCCCCTTTTTCTGCCATTCTAAGAAAGCCTTCTATCATTTCCTTGTCCATTCCTTCCCCTTGAGATGGGGGTCTGTATACAACCCCCATGCCGATTGTGGTACCATTTCCTGTCTCCAGGGTGACCCAAAGTGCCTCATCTGCTCCCTGTTTACTCTTCAGCTCTGTTGCTTTGATCTCTTCCTTTACATAGAGAGCTACTCCTCCTCCTCTTTTACCCTCCCTGTCCCTCCTATAGATTGTGTATCCTAGTATGTTGACATCCCAGTCATGGTTCTCTGTGTACCATGTTTCTGTGACTGCCACAATATCCAGGCAACCCTCTTCCATCAAGGCCACTAGTTCAGGGAGCTTGTTACACAGACTATGGGCATTGGTACTCATCACCCTCCACTTTTTGATAGCCTTACCTCTTTTATCCCCATTTCTGTCCTTACTGCCCTCGCCTTTTTTTACATTTAAATCTGTTCTGCTCCCTAATAACTTCTATACCTTGGTGTTTACCTCACTAATCACCATGTTTTGTAGGGGGACGCTGGGATTTCCCTGCTCCTTTTCAGTGCCTCCCCCTTGGCTAGTTTAAATGTTTTCCAATGAAGCATTTAAACCACTCACCTAGGATTCTGGTCCCCCCCCCGGACAGATGCAGACCATCGCACCAGTATAGGTCTGCATCCCTCCAGGTGGCTCCCCAGTCCCCAATGAAGCCAAAACCCTGAGCTCCACACCAGTTTTTCAACCACTCATTGAATTCCCTGGTGAGAAGTACCCTAGCATCTCCCTTGCCGTAAACAGGCAGCACCTCCGAGAAGGTTACCGTATGCGCTACTTGTCTAAGGCCCCTTCCCAACTCTACAAACTCTTCTTGCACTGCTCTGATCCCATTCCTAGCCAGGTCATTTGTCCCTAGGTGGACAATGACATCCAGCTCCCTCCCTTGTGCAGCTTCTCCCACGATCCTGAAGATTCACTTCCTGTCCCTCCAAGCCGTGGTGCCAAGAAGGCACCTTACCTCCCTCTCCCCTTACTCCCCCATTTCTACCCCCCTAATGATTGAGTCCCCCACCAGGAGTTGTTTCCTTCCCCTGTGGGGTCCTGTGCCACCCTCCTGTGGGTCCCTTTGTGAATGTTCCCAGCATCCTCCTTGGTCTCCACTGCAGGTGCCTCCATAGAGGAACCACTATCCACCAGAAGAGCGAATGAATTGTGAAGAGGTACAGCTGGAGGGATGCAACTCTGTTCCACCACTCTCTCCCTCCTTGAGCCCACCCTGGTCCATCCTCTCCTCTTTCTTGGCAACCTCTGAGGTAGTGGCATTGACCCTGGTGGTCCCTGGGTGGGGGAGGA
Source organism: Neoceratodus forsteri (assembly GCA_016271365.2). NCBI lineage: Eukaryota > Metazoa > Chordata > Ceratodontiformes > Ceratodontidae > Neoceratodus > Neoceratodus forsteri. The sequence continues at coordinate 1,325,004,032 of CM028132.1, forward strand.
GGTTTCATGAATCCTAGCCAGGTCAGCCTGGAGATGGGCAACCTCCTCTCTCAGACCAGAGAGGTGCCTGCAAACAGGGTAGCATTGCAGCCTCCAGAATGTCTCCGAGAACACTGCCACCCCACAGCCATTGCACTGCACCACTCCTATCATGTCTTATTTTGTGTTCTCTCTACTGTTTCTCTGGATGCTTACTCTCTCCTCTCCTTACAACTCTGACCCTTCCTGTTCTGGGACAGCAACTTCCTAACTTCTTCAGTAGCCTCTTTCTTCCTTGCTCAATATCAGACCACCAGCTGCTGGGGGGGAGAGTGAGCTACTTTTTTCCTTTAGGGTTGACAAAACCAATGTTTCTCTATGCTCCTTTCCTTCCTCCTGCCAAACAGGAAGTTCCTGTTGACAGTCAAATCCAGTGGCTATAAAAGTAGAACTGGCTTTGGGTGGGTGGGTGGAGGGGTGGGATGGAGGGCAATTAGTAAGAAAAAAGGCTAGCAACAGGAAGTTGTAATTTGACTCACCTGCTTTTGCAGTGTCTAAACCACACCCCCAGGTAAGCTCTCTTTCCTCCTACTGGTTTAGCAAAGTCAGCTGATACAGTACCCTTCCCAGCTAATAACACACACTGTCTTTCTTTCTTTCTTTCTTTTTTAACCCTAAATAAGATCCCTTCTACTTCTAATAAAGTTATCTGTCTACTTAATCTTAACAGACACTGACTCCTGCTGAGTTATAAGTTTTAAATTAATATGAAAATGTAACTTCTTTTAGTTATCTGCTTTCTGCTCTACAAGCAAGGCTAGCAACAGGAAGTTGTAATTTGATTCACCTGCTTTTGTAGTGTCTAAACCACACCCCCAGGTAAGCCCTCTTTCCTCCTACTGGTTTAGCAAAGTCAGCTGATACAGTACCCTTCCCAGCTAAGAACACACACTGACTTTCTTTCTTCCTTTTTTAACCCTAAATAAGAACCCTTCTACTTCTAATAAAGTAATCTGTCTACTTAATCTTAACAGACACTGACTCCTGCTGAGTTACAAGTTTTAAATTAATAAGAAAATGTAGCTTCTTTTAGTTAGCTGCTTTCTGCTCTACAAGCAAGGCTAGCAACAGGAAGTTGTAATTTGACTCACCTGCTTTTTGTAGTGTCTAAACCACACCCCCAGGTAAGCTCTCTTTCCTCCCACTGGTTTAGCAAAGTCAGTTGATACAGTACCCTTCCCAGCTAAGAACACACACCAACTTTCTTTCTTTCTTTTCTTTCTTTTTTTAACACTAAATAAGACCCCTTCTACTTCTAATAGTTATCTGTCTACTTAATCTTAACAGACACTGACTCCTGCTGAGTTTATAAGTTTTAAATTAATAAGAAAATGTAGCTTCTTTTAGTTCGCTGCTTTCTGCTCTACAAGCAAGGCTAGCAACAGGAAGTTGTAATTTGACTCATCTGCTTTTGTAGTGTCTAAACCACACCCCCAGGTAAGCTCTCTTTCCTCCTACTGGTTTAGCAAAGTCAGCTGATACAGTACCCTTCCCAGCTAAGAACACACACTCATTTTATTTTTCATTTTTGTTTTTTTTTCTTCCCATGTTTCAGTGAAATACTGTGTTGTTTGATATTTTGAGTTGTATTATATGTTTATTATTGCAATAAAAACTCCTCTACTGCTGGCGGTAGGGGGACCTGTTGACTGTTCAACATTTCAGCAGTTGGAGTGCAGTTTGATATGACGACGGACGTATTACCTGCTGAGGGCAGGAGAATTGCTACAGTATAGCCGGCGGAGGCAGAGAGCAGTATGGAGAGCATTTTCGATGGAGCACTTGGGATGCCACCAGGAGATGTGTGCGGTGCGTACCGCGCAACGAGAGAGTTGGTGGCTGAGGATTCAATGAGGAGCAGGACCGAGGAGTTTTATTCATTTGACCAGCCTGGGGTTGCTGATAACTCCATGACAGTGCAGGCATGCGAGATGCGCACCGAACAACCACTCGCAGTGGTGGCAGGTTTGCTTACCACTGAGACTGCAGTACTGCCTTCTGAATCGGAGGAGGAGTGAGCTGCAACATGGAGGTTACCGTCAGCATCAGGCACCTTTCCAGCAAGGGACTGAAGCAAAGAAATGGCCCTGCTCGATGCAGACTGGATGAGGCAGGATGGCAGATGGATTCCTGATTCCGAGTGGATTTCTTTTTTGGCAGGGGATACAGCAGTTATAGAGTCTTCAGTGGAGGTACAGCCCTCAGAGCCACAGGTTGTGGCAGATGATGCTCCAGTTGGTGAGCCTTTACAAACTTTTGTTTCAGGGGTTGATTTGGGGGCTTCTACTGGGACAGTGAATGTTTCCCCCCCTTCTTCTCCTAGAAGAGAATGATTTACTACAGGTCCCCACTTTTCGGACCTCTTCAGAGACAATCATCTGTAACAGGCCCCCAGATGGAACGCTGTCCCTCTCAGGTATGGTGGGGTCTTCAAGAGCAGCCTGATCGATTCTTTGTGACCCACAGGCTACTTAAAGGCTCCGTGACAGGCCTCAGACATTTATGCCCTAATTAACATTTAGAGGGAAGACACTTTTGATGTCAGTTTCAAATCATTTGTGGGCCTTGATAAATTCTGGCAGAAGTATGATTCACTGAAAGCTACTCCCTTATGGACTCCATTCTGGGCTATCTCCATTACAAAACCACGTTTTAAAACTGTGCATGTCATGTTCCGGAATGAAGGGGTAAATGTGGGGGACATTATGTATTGGTTGGAGAGTAAATGCACTGTATTGGGCCTCCTGAGCCAGTCATTGATGGGGAGGGTATTTGGACAGGCAGTTGGAAGTTTAAGGTAAAACTGCTTATTGTGGGGGATTTGGTTCAGCATGTTCCAAATATTTTTTTCTTAGGGAGGGATAGAGGTGTCTGCTTTTACCCAGGCCAACCCAAGGCATGTTATAAATGTGGGAGCCCACGCCATCTCAGTACTGTCTGTGATAAAATCAAATGTGCTTTGTGTGGAGAACTAGATCATGACAGTGGTACTGCTTACCACCAGTGTCCATATGCTGGCCAAAGTAATTCAGGGAGCCTAGATAAGGAGACCTTGATCTCAGATGCTCAGGACCAGTTTAGGCCATATACTGAGGAGATGACCCCCCCAACCCTAATCCCCCTGGTCCAGATCCTCCAGCTTCAAATCCTCCTGATGGAGTGGTATCCTGCCCCTCTAGTGTGCCCTCCAATGTTGCACAACCACCAGAGGGTCTGGGACTCACTGCTCCCACCGTGTCCATTCTAGCCCCCTCCCAGCTCCTGAGTTTCAGGCACCTCACCCAAGGCGTGTGAGTCGGTCTCATGCTAAAAAAGTTGTAGTATCACCTATTACTCCCACGCATAACACTTTTCAGGTTTGCAAGATGCAGATGGGGACTCTGAATCTGACCTATCAGTTGCTTCTGGGGTTTTGTCTGGTATGGAGTGTGATGATGAAGGAGGTTCTGAATTGCTGGAGTCTAAGAAGAAGTCAGGAAGGAAGCGTAAAAAGGACAAGTCTTAGTCCTGCTCTCTGGCTTCTTTAACAGTAGTTTCCTTGAATTCTTGTAGTCTCAAGAATTCTAAAAAGCATCTCAGGCTTTTACATTTTTGTAAATCCTTATCTGCAGACATCAGCAGGAGACACGTATTTCTACTCTTACAGACATAAATTATACTAGGAAATTGTGGCATTCTGGACCTTCTTTTTGGTCCTTTGGTCCTGATGATGCAGACAGGGTAGGGATATTATTTTGTCATCCCTTTGTTCAGGTAACTGGTTTGGTAGACATAGCTCCTGGGTGGGTGTTGCTCCTGGACTGTGTCTGCCAAGGTTTTTTCCTTTGTATTATCAACATTTATGCTCCACAGGTTAAATCTGCCAGGATTGCTTTATTTGGGGAAATTCAGCATTACCTTTTACCCCTAGACACATCATTTGGGGGGGCGATTTTAACTGTGGCCTGGATGTGAGATTTAAAGATCAAATGCAACGTAAGGTATATTGTGATTCCTATGCTTTGTTTAAACTAATTCAGATGGCCTTTTTGACGGATGCTTATAGAGCACTTTATTCCGATTCAGGGTCCACTTATAAACATGGCGGTTTTATGACACGGATTGATTTTGTTTTTACTTCCAGATATTTACTACCTTTCACATTTTTTTGGTCCCTTGTGAATTTTCAGACCATTTATTATTGACGGCAAGATTTTCACTGACTACAATTCCACCGTCTTTTCCTGCTTTACCGGCTCGATGGAAGATGGATCTGGTTGTTTTAACTACGGAGCGGTTTCAATTATATTTATCTCAGGCATTGGACAGAAGGCGTTCTGTAGCTGGGATGTATGATTCTTGGGGTGATTGGTGGATGGATACTAAACTTGAGTTTAGAATGACCTCCAAGGCTTATCATCATAGTACTCAGTCAGTGGATTATCTTGCGTATCTAAAACAAAGAACACAGTTTTATAAATTAATGTCATTTCCCTCTGGTTCCAATGTTTGGATACAAGATCAGCTAGCTGTGCTACGAAAAAGCATGAGGAATTATCATTATGGGAAGGCTTGCAAAATTCATGATGAATTGTCTTATGGCCTTAAATCTTTGCCGAGTTTGGACCCTTTTTCAGCTTGCAAGCTAGCCTTGGAAAAAAAGCTTATGGATGGCCTCTGTGATCACAGGGGGGTACTGCACACAGCAGATATTGACATGCTACACATAGTCCGGCCTTTTTTACAGACGCAACATGGTAGGGCTTTCCAGCCCACTATTAAATGGGAGGATTTGTTTTCTTTTCAATTGTCTAATATTTCTTCTGCTTATACCCTTTTTTTTAGATAGGCCCATTTCCCTGGATGAGGTTCGGTCAGAAGTTGCTCACTTAAAGTCTGGGATATCATCTGACCCAGATGGCTTAATTAATGAATTATACAAATACATGATAGATGATATCAGTGCCATCCTGACTTCTATTTTTAATGAGATTCTAGAATCTTCATGGCTGCCTCGTGGATTCTCGGATGCCTTAACTATTTTTTTATTTATAAAAGGGATTAAATGCCAAATTGAAAATTGGAGACGGATCTGTTTATTGAATACAGACTATAAGATTTTTTTGTGCCATCAGTTCCAACATGTTGCTTTTTCCTTAGTACATCATGTCCAAACATGTTCAATTCCGGGTAGACATATCCATCAAAATTTGGCCCTACTAAGGATTGTGTACGAGCTTGGCTGGTTGGGGAAACTTTCCGGTTATTTGCTTTCTTTAGACCAGGCCCAAGCCTTTGATAAGGTGGCACATTGGTTTTTATTTGATGTTCTTAGGTGGTATGGGTTTTCTAATAAACTAAGAACCTGGGTGGCACTTTTATATAGTAAAGCCCCACATTTTCCCCTTGTTAATCGATTGTTGGGGAAGGGGATTGATTTTTGTAGTGGAGTGCGCCAGGGCTGCCCACTTAGTCCCTTATTATATACTTTTGTTTTGGACCCTTTAGTTTGGGAACTTCTTCATCATCCTCACATTCAGGGATTATCTCCATCTCCAGAGGTTCTGCCACAGATCTTGGCAGTCTATGCAGATGACATGTGCTTCCTGCTTCACAATGCAGCTGCAGGCCTTGTTGCATTGCGTATTATGGCCCAGTTTGGTCTGCTTTCAGGAATGTCTGTAAATTATGAAAAAAGTGCTGGTATTTTTTGGGGGAGGGGTTTTTTGATCCCATGATTGGGCGGATAAACATCTCTATGGGACCTATTAAGATTTTAGGGTTTTTTTTGGGAAGGGAGATTTGAATGATCTTAAGTGGCAACCTCGTATTGTTTTGGGTGAAACGAAGATACAATTATGGAAAACCTGGTCTTTTTCTAAACAAAAATGGGTTTTAATAATCAAAAAATTTTTACTCCCTCTGTTTCTTTACTTTAGTTCAGTTTTTCCTTTGCCTAGGCAACATGAAACCCATTTATATAGTATTTTTTTTTCAAATGTTGTAGGGAAGCCAATTGAACCCGGTTAACCATGATTTCACATATCTTCCAATTAAGGCAGGTGGTCTTGATATGATTAATCCAGTTGTTTTTTTGTTTTTCTTTCTTTATTAAAGCTACATTTAAAGAGGTGTTGTTATATCACTCTCATCCATGGAATGCCTGGACTCTGCTTTCGCTTCTAGATTTTTTGCTGTGGTGGTCTACTGAAGCGCCTATCGTGAAATCTAATTATAAAGTGCCTTCCTTTCTGCCTATAGTGGCTGCTAAACTTCGTATGTGGAGTGTGGCTAAAAGTGAGGTTTATCGGTTTTCCTGGAAGGGCCTATATCAGAGTATAATGTCTATGAATTTTTTAGTTCGGGTTGATTTTCCAAGGTGTTTCCCTATGAAATTACATTTAGCCCTAAAAGTTATGATGGATGGGAGGATTCCTGGTTGGATATGGGATGTAACATGGTTAAGCTGTCATGGGAAGTTAGGGGTTAAGGGGAATTTGAAACATAAGGCTCTTGCAGAACAGAACTGTATTTGTTTCGAATGTGTGGGCATGGAAGAAACTCTGATTAATTTTTTTCATACTTGTTTGTATACTGTACAGTTTTGGTCCACTTTGTCTGTTAAGTGGGGGTGGGGGATGGCATGTCAGGTTACCTATGAATGCTTGGTTTTGGGGGACTATTCAGGTTTTTTTCCCGTTTTCATCCCAGTACTCTTAATGTGATATTTACTTGCATCAAGTTCTATCTTTGGCAGGTGAGATGTTCTTTTTCCATACAGCATACTTATACTTTACCTTCAGTGGTGTTAAGTCCTATTGAATCAGCTTTACGGACACAAAAGGACTTTGAATCCTGTCATATTTCAGTTTCTTTATTTCACGAATACTGAAAGCATGTATACTGGATTTAATATGGTCTGTTTATTATTTTGTGTAATTTTCTGTTTCTTCTTGTTTGATATTTCTCCAGTGATGTTTATGTTTTCATTTATATATATATTTTTTGCTTAATATGAGCACCCTGTATTGATGTTTTTTGGATTCTGCAATAAACAATTCCCCTACTCTGTGGGAGGGTTCCCTTACATCCTGGCATTCTGCCAAGATGGCCGTCTGTGGAGGAGCTGTGGAGGACATGGAGGTGTTGGAGGCAGGGGAGTCGCTCTCCTCTCCTGTCTCTGTGTTGCAAGAGACCGCATTGCCTAAGAACTTTCCTGCTACTACTGAGAATTCGCTCAATTTGCCATTGGAGTTGGAACAATCTACTTTTTCTCCTGTGAATCTCAACTTACAAGGTAACACCATGCTTTCTAACAGAGCTACTATTGCTGCAAACCTTTCTCCTGAGATTACTTCTGTGGATCTACCTGTTTCTGTACCTACTGATGTGGCTGCTGTAGATGCTTTGCTTGTACTGGAAGAACAACGTTATTTAGCGAAGAAAGCTGAACTACTTGCTCTGAAACAAACTACTACTGTGCCTTTTGAAGACCTTCCTGCTGACTCACAGTGTAAGACCGCAGTTTCCTTACCCACTGATGCTTCTGACAGCGATTTGACACTTCCTCATTCCTTACCTGCCCGACCTGCAATGTCACAGTCTGTCTCTGCTGACAGTGGGGATTTGTCCTGAATGGCATAACCGGCTGTCTCCGAGCTGGGCCTACGACAAACCCCTTCACCTACAACCGGTAAACTGAATCCGGATTGGTCGGTAGACTCAGCCCTTACTGCAGCAGGCTGAGAAAGAGATCCTGTTGCTGGAACTTAGCGCTCCGGTCCCTCGCAGATACAAACTTCTATGGGACCTGCTGAGACTGTTTTTTCTCCTGACCCATGGTTGCCTGCCTCATCACGGCCCCTAGAACCCTCTCTCCCTCCTGAACTGCAACTTACTCAGCACCCGGTCTTGAATATCCCGGTTCTTGCACTGCTTGAAGAACCCTCCCATTTGCAGACCACGTCTTCTCCCGATTTGCGACCCCGGGACCCTGGGTTGCATCTACCGCCCGCTAGACAAGCTTCCTTTTCATGTTCTACTGCTCCTAGAACTTATGCCTCTTGTTTTACAGTGCCTACACATCAGGCTAAATGACATAACATGGTCTGACTGCAGTACTTGGGTGGTAATCCTGAACTACCTGATCGGATCTTTGTGGGTAGAACTCTCCTTAAGGACTCGATGGAATTTGCTGCTTACTAGATTCATGCTTTACCAGTGAAACACACTTTGATATCAGCTTTAAAACTATGTCAGGTTTGGAGAAGTTTTGGACTAAATTTCACGAATTGAAAACTTTACCCTTTTGGGCCCCGTTTAGTGCAGTTCCTTTAGCTAAGCTTGCTCATAAAAATTTCACTATTATGTTTCGTAACAAGGGGGTTAGTTTAAATGACATTACGGTATGGTTAAAATAATGTTGTACTATGCTTAATGATCCAGAGGCTATTTTTGATTTCGAAAATTTGTGGACAGGGGGTTGGAAAGTAAGAGTGCTGCTTAGGATGACTGATGTAGGGGTGCAACATTTATCCAACAGTTTTATGTTAGGCAGGGATAGGGGAGTTCTCTTCTATCCTGGTCAGCCGAAGACATGTTACAGATGTGGTTCTGTTAGCCGCATTAGTAGTATTTGCGATGTTGTAAAATGCTCTGTTTGTGGTGAACTTGGCCATGCTGGTTCTCAATGTGTGGAAGAGCCTAAGTGTGTTCTTTGCAAAGAAACTGGTCACACTTTCCAACAATGCACTTGGGCAGCACATAAAGCTCCAACGCTGGCTGATGGGGAGGAACAGAGACTTCTTATCACTGTGACACAACATTCCAAGATTCATGGTTTCTCCACCATTCCTCAGAGTGAACAGCCTTCAGAGGCTGTTCTCATGCATCCCCCTTTTTCAGCTGCTCCCCCTGCTGATATGCCAGTTCCCCCTACTGTCCTGCACACTGATACAGTTGTCCCAGCTCTGGACCCCCCTCCCTCTCCCCCTGTTTTGCCTAGTTGTTCTGGTGAGGCTCCCCTGTCTACTGTTGTTTCCCCAGCTCTTCCTGCAGGTACTATGAACCCGCCACCCTCCCCAGAATCCTTTGTCTCTCATACTAGAGTTATGGGGGGCTCTAGGAAATTGGGGTCTCCTTTTCCTAAGGCATTGAAGGTGGATGGTATCCCTTTGGCCAATAAGTTTGACTTATTGCATGACCCCTCAGAAAACACAGATTCTGGCTCTTCCTCTGTACTTTCCTCTCATCCAGAATTGACTACGGATAAAGAGGTCCCCCTTGATAATCCAGGGTCACAAAAATGGAAAGCTAAGGCCAAGGTTAAACATAAGGACAGTGTGTCTAGGAGTGGTAAACTTAGGTGAAAGTTCCTTTTTGTTGCCTTCTAGCTGCTTTCTTTTCTTAGCCCAAATGTTATGGCTCCCTTATTTTCCATACATACTGTGAATGTTAACAGTATTAAACAACAGCCCAAGAAGGATTCGTTTTTTTCCTTTTTATCTTGCCTTACTTTTGGGGTGATCTTGCTACAGGATGTGAGATTTCATTCTCTTTCTGAAACATCTACAGCACAACAGGCATGGTTTCCTGGCCTATCCTATTGGTCCTATGGGCAGGAGATGTGTTCTGGTGTGGGGATTTTGTTTAATTTACCTGATGTTTCTGTTCTTAAAGTATTTGATTTATACCCAGGTAGGCTGTTACTTTTGGATGTAAGTATTTCTGGTGCTTGATACAGGATTGTTAATATTTGTGCACCTCAATCTAAATCACTTAGGACTGATCTTTTGAAGCTTGGTTGCCCTTATTTGTATACCTCCCAGTATATTGTTTTTGGAGGAAACTTCAATTGTGGTTTGTCCCTTAAGGATAAATCACACTCCTCTAAGACAAATAAATTGTTTTTCGATACTAATTTTCTGAAACAAATGTTGTAGTCTGCAAAACTGAAGAATGCCTATCTTCAGATAACTAATATAAATACCCCCACCTTTCATAAAGGCCCTCTGGCTACCTGTATTGATTTTTTTTTGTATCTGGCCACTTGCCACTCTCTGCTGCTACTGTCCAGGTTGTGGCTTTTTCGGATCATTATCTTTTAACTGTTATCCTTAGTTATACCCACACGAGGCATTTTGGTCCAGGGTCTTGGAAACTGAATTCTGCATTATTGAAGGATTTCCAGTTGATAGCATGGCTTAAAATATGTTTTCAAGCCAGGAAATCAGTTTTCATGCTCTTTGATGACCTATGGGGCTGGTGGTCTAATACTAAATCAGACTTGTGGCATTTGTTGAGACATTTTAGTCAACAATCTCACAATGATCAATATTTTGACTACCAAAGGAAGCGCTGTCAATTACAAAAACTTCTTACATTATCTTATACTCATATCAAAAAAGCTGAAGCACACACAAATCCCAATAATGGAACGGACCCAGAGCTAGAAATAAATATTTATTACACCAAAAAAAGACAACTACTTGACGCGTTTCGGACAACAGGTCCTTTATCAAAAGCTAAAAGACAAACCAAAAAACACCCGCTTAAATACTACAATCAATTAATTACATCATAATAGTATCTTACAAATTATTGGTTGTTAAATAAAACACCATCACCTCTAAAATCACTAGAAAATTTAAGGGCATAGAAGCATGTTACAAAAGAATCACTCTAAATAAAATGAATACAGAAATCTGCACTAAAATCAATGCCATTATCTACACTCTAAATATGGTCTTAATTCCAAATGTGCATTAATCCCAGGAGTTTTATAAGCATTGAGTCGCAATTTCCATTCATTTTCTTTCTTCAGAATCTTATTGCGATAATTACCCCCTCTCGGATCGTGAAGGACTTTTTCAATACCCAGAAACTTAAATTCATGTGGATTCAGGGATGCCTTATTTTTAAAAATGTGCGTGGCTGTGGCATAACTTAAATCATTCTTCTCAATGGCATGAACATGTTCCATACTCTAATATTAATAATTTGTATTTCTCCACTCACCTCCTCACTCTTCTGTTGTTCCATCTGTTGCCATTCCTCCTCCAATTGTACCGTCCCCTCTGTTCGTGGTAAACTACATTTTTTCTGTCCTGCACAAGAAGGGGACAGAAAAAATGTAGTTTACCGCGAAATTATTAATATCTCCAAACACGTTTTAACAGATTCTGAAACATCATTATTGAAAAAAGGTTTGAGTTTCTCACCTACGAGCAGCTTGAATCCTATACAGACTGTGATAGATCTACATCTGATGTGTCGAAATTTAAATGTAAAGGCGTTTTATAATAGACAGAGTGATCGAGATCAGAATTGCCTTGTTACTAAGGTTGGTACTTTTAAACCTAATTGATCTTCTTACTCCCTCTGTAGCGCAGTGAGTGTATTTAGAGACCTTTGTGAAATGGATTTTGAGACTTTATTTGCGAATCCACCCAGGATACCTTTTTATAATGTGACCAGAGACGAACGTGAAGCCCTTAAGTCCTTAAAAAATGACTCCACAATTGTAATTAAACCTGCAGATAAAGGTGGCTGTGTTGTACTATGGGACATTAATGCATACAAACAAGAGGCAAGGAGACAATTGGATGATGCGATTTTTTATGAGAAATTGCGATTTGATCCAGTCTGGGAATACAAAACTTGTATAGACAAAATGATCGATGAAGCCTTTAAACAGGGGATCATTACAGATCAAACCAGGAAATTTTTAAAAGTTGAATACCCTGTTAGACCAACTTTTTATATGTTACCAAAAGTGCATAAAGACAGTAACCATCCACCAGGACATCCTATAGTCAGTGGATTGAAGCGTCTAACTGAACCATTGTCTCAATATGTGGACTCTGTTCTCAGTGATTATGTGAAAAAAATTCAATCTTATGTGAGAGACACGAAAGACATTTTAAAGTTGCTAGACAATTGTAATTTGGAAAATGACTGCCTTTTAGTTACTTTGGACATTGAATCCCTGTATACTAATATTCCCCATGATGGGGCATTGGATGCTGCTGCTTATTTTTTGAATCAATCTGGAAATCAATCTGACTCAGAAATTGTTTTTATTTTAAAACTTATTGAACATGTTCTAACTAAGAATGTATTTACTTTTGACAGGGAGATTTTCAGACAGGTAAAAGGGACCACGATGGGGGCTACCTGTGCACCATCTGTGGCTAGCTTGTATGTGGGATTATGGGAAAATGATATTGTCTTTAATAAGGATATTAATCCGTTTTTTTATAATATTACATTATGGAAGCATTTTATTGACGATATTTTGTTGATCTGGCAAGGGACTGAAAAGATGTTAGCAGAATTTGTGACGTTCCTACATGGGACCACTCAACACTTAAAATTCTCATATTCTATGAGTGATGTATGTGTGAATTATTTAGATTTGCAGATAGTTCGAGATTCTCAAGGATATGTGAAGACAAATCTTTTCAGAAAACCTACGGATGGTAATACTTTATTATTTGCGACTAGTTGTCACCTCAAACACACAATAGAAAATATCCCTAAAGGTCAATTTTTATGTTTAAAATGGAATTGCAGCATACAAAATGATTTTGAGGTTGCAGCAGACTCATTGAACAAACGTTTGGAGAACAGGGGATATTCTCATAATACCATTAATAAAGGTTATGAGGCAGCAGTCAGTGTAGACAGAGAAATTTTGTTAGAAGATAAGGAAAAGAGTACACAGGAAACAAGTCAGAAGTTTCATTTTGTCACATCTTATAATAATCAGAGTCATGCTATTGTAAAAATTATTAAACAACATTGGCATGTACTTAGGGCAGAAGTGGGTTTACGAGATGTGTGTAAGAGTTACCTATGATTACTTATCGACATGCACCAACCTTAAAGGATTCTTTGGTTAAGAGTCATTTTATACATGCAGTGGCACATCCCAGTAGTTGGTTGGGAAACTATACTGGTTGTTACCAATGTAAAATTGTTGTGCCTGCATATATATTAAATTTAAAAAAAATTCAAGGTGGAAAGTAAACCTTATAAAGTTTATGATATTAGGCAGTTAATTTCTTGTAATGCGAAGGGGGTTATATATCAAGCGCTTTGTAATTGTGGTGCATATTATGTTGGAAAGACAGAACGATCTTTTAAGATTAGAGTAATGGAACATGTTCATGCCATTGAGAAGAATGATTTAAGTTATGCCACGGCCATGCACATTTTTAAAAATAAGGCATCCCTGAATCCACATGAATTTAAGTTTCTGGGTATTGAAAAAGTCCTTCACGATCCGAGAGGGGGTAATTATCGCAATAAGATTCTGAAGAAAGAAAATGAATGGAAATTGTGACTCAATGCTTATAAAACTCCTGGGATTAATGCACATTTGGAATTAAGACCATATTTAGAGTGTAGATAATGGCAATGATTTTAGTGCAGATTTCTGTATTCATTTTATTTAGAGTGATTCTTTTGTAACATGCTTCTATGCCCTTAAATTTTCTAGTGATTTTAGAGGTGATGGTGTTTTTATTTAACAACCAATAATTTGTAAGATACTATTGTGATGTAATTAATTGATTGTAGTATTTAAGTGGGTGTTTTTTGGTTTGTCTTTTAGCTTTTGATAAAGGACCTGTTGTCCGAAACGCGTCAAGTGGTTGTCTTTTTTTGGTGTAATAAATATTTATTTCTAGCTCTGGGTCCGTTCCATTATTGGGATTTGTGTGTGCTTCAGCTTTTTTGATATGAGTCTTTATTTTGCTGAAAGCACCACGATTATCTTGTGCATGGTTCTTTTGCATTTAATTATCTTATACTACTGGCCATAATTTTACTGCTGAAATTACTCAGCTTAAGCAGGAGCTTAATATATAACATTCCAAACAGTTTTCCTTGTTACAACAACAGCAACAATTTGGACTTTTGGGTTCCTATCATGCTGTCTGCCCATTTGACAGCTGTTCTAAACGGGTAGATAGTAAAGTTTTTGGGTCCCTCCTTGATGGGAATATGACAGAACTAACTGATTCCTTAGATATTCAGAGATATGTGGTGGAATATACCAGAAAATTATTTGGTCCCATTACCTCACAGGTAGCAGGGACCTTTATCTATCTCTCTCACTTGGACATCCCTGATGTTCCACAAACAATTCTTGATTTTCTTTCTAGTGATATACAGATTCAAGAAGTGGGAGATGCAATTTGATCTTTGAGACCGGGGATAACTCCGGGCTTAGATGGTCTCTCCAATGAACTGTACAAGTTATTGGATGTTGACCTGCAAGGCGAATTGACAGCGATGTTTAATTATGTTTTATGACAGAATGTTCTACCATTTGATTTGAATATGGGTAGTCTTTTTTATATTTACAAAAAGGGGGATAGGTGATTGTTACACAATTGGAGGCCCCTTAGCATTTAAACATTGACTTTGAAATTTTGGTGAAAATTATTTTACTCCGTTTGTTGAAAATTGCCCCCCTTGTAATATCTAAAATTCAGTTTAGTAACATTCTGGGGAGAAGTATTTCTGATCATGTAATTTTATTATGGGAAAAAGTTGAACGTGGCAATCATGACCTGCTGAATGACTTCCTGTTCTCCTTGGACCAGAGGCAGGCCTTTGATTCGGTCAATCATGACTTTTTATGGCATACCCTAAGTCATTATAAAATCTCTGCTAGAACAATTTCTTATATACGGTTATTATATCAATCAGCCACGACAGTCCCTATGGTGAATGTTAGAAAGGACCTATAATACCACTGAAAAGGGGGGTTAGACAAGGCTGTCCATTTAGCCCTATTTTATACATATTTTTTTAGACCCCTTACTGCACTCCATTAATACACCCTGATCTATTGTTCCGCTTTCTACTCCATTACATTCTATTCTGCACAATGTAATGGCCTATGCAGATGATATGAGTTTAGTTGTTGCAGACACCTTTTCATTTACTGAAGCTGTCCAGCACTGTTGGGCTTTTGATTCCCTTTCTGGAGCTGCCCTAAACTTGAATAAATGCGTGGGTAGACAATTGGGCTTTTGTGGTTCGAGGCACACTTTAGCTTCAGACATTAGAATAACCCCGGACCCTATTAAAATTTTGAGTATTTTGTTTGGGGATGGTTCTTTGGATATTACTAATTGGGGTCCTAAACTTGATATAGCACAGTCTAAGGTTACTTTATGGAATAGGTGGAAAATGGGGAAGAAGAAAAGAGTGTATATGATTAAAACTTATTTGCTTCCTGTTTCTCTTTTTGTAGCATATGTTTTTCCCCCTCCACAGAACTTTGAGACCAGATTATTGAGTATTTTTTTTTCAAGCACTATAGGGCAGCTGTCACAACTATATTCAGCGCAATTTAACATACTTGCCACTTTCAGAGGGTGGTCTCGATATGGTCAATCCCTTATTTTTTTATAATAGTATTTTTTTTATGTCCAACATTAAACCTCTTTTGATAAATTGTGACAAGGGGTGGGAATCATGATGTTATGACACCTGTCTCCCGTGGTTTGGCCTTTGAGAAAATAACTCTCTTAAAGTGCTAAAACAGATCCCTTTGAGACCATGTTACATTAGGGAATCCTTTCTGCACCTGAAACAGTGGCATGTATTGAGCTCTAAAATTATGACCTTGAATAGAAAGGCCTTGTATAAGCATTTACTTTCCCATTTTTGCACTGTTCCAGTTTCTTTCCCTAAATGCCCAGATAATTCCCTGAATTAACTTCTGACACTTTTGCATAATACCACGATCCCTTGGAGGATGTGGAATTTACATTGGTTGAGCTGTCATGAACGTATTAATGTGAAAGTGAACCAAAAACACAAGCAGGTAACTGAACGCTATTGTTCAAGACAATCCTGTATACAACAAGAGGAAACTATCCACCATTTGTTTTTCTCTTGCTGTTACATTAAGGATTGTTGGTCTTATTTGGCCACCCAATGGCGAGAACCTGTATATGCTTTTGTGTCTTATGAGGTTTTAATATATGGTTCATTTTCTCAGGCATGGAAAAAGTGGAACATTGATTCTTTAAATATTGTCTTTACTGTTCTCAAATGGCATATTTGGACTGCTCGCTGTCTCTTTACCTTACAACAACTGGATTTACCTCATCAAGTCCTACTACAAAAAGTTGTCTCTGATTTGAAATCTGTTTATGTTTCAGACTTACAGTCTACACCCGCTAGAATTCTGTTAGAATTATGGAAATGTATGCCGTGGATAACTGACTCGGATTTCCCTTTAACATGAATTGTGATTTCTTGAATTAATTTTTAAATTTTTATTTTTTTGTTTGCTCCTGTTGCTTGTTGTTTATGCTTCTAGTATTTCTATTAATAAAAAATGCCCCTACTCTTTGAAGAGGGGGTGCTGTCCTGCTCTGCACTATGGCAGACAGTGTCAGGCTACCGGTGGAGGAGGACGTGTAGGACTGCCAGCGGACCGAGGGTTCATCCCTGACCTCAGTTGCAGAGCTACAAGGGGACATTTTTTTCTGATGTTTCTCCAGATTTGCATGCTAGAGATATGCAGGGGTGAACCCTTGCAGTGGGAGCAGAGGAAGCAGTTTCTTTAAATGCATTCCTGATCAGAATGACCCAAAGATATCCCAGGAGAAAGTATATACATTCACAAAACAGAGTATCAGCTGAATCTCAGCTGAATGTGGAGAGCGAGCTGGCAAGTGCATGCCGGAGTGGTGAGGTGGAAGGAGCAAAAATGTGGAAGAACAGTGAGGCTGACATGGCACAATCTGACAGCTCCTGGTCAAAGGAACAAGTGCTTCAGAACACCTGGTGGGTTTGTTTGGATGGCAAGTGGGTCCCAGATTCTGAATGGATCTCCTTTTCTACACATCTGGACACTTTGGAGGTTTCCAATGTAGGTGCAGGGTAAGTAAACATTTTATCTGCTAAAGGATGGGGTACTGGGGAGTCTGACAATTTTGCTGAGGGCCCTGATATTGAAACTGAACTACAGCATACCTCTCCTGCCAATTCTTTGCCCCACTCC
This sequence comes from Neoceratodus forsteri, assembly GCA_016271365.2. Classification (NCBI taxonomy): domain Eukaryota; kingdom Metazoa; phylum Chordata; order Ceratodontiformes; family Ceratodontidae; genus Neoceratodus; species Neoceratodus forsteri. The sequence goes on from CM028132.1 coordinate 1,325,021,082, forward strand.
CCATGCAGAGAGCAAAGGAGGACTGGTTCCAGGTTTTCTGATTTATTTCACCACAACACCCTGGAACAAGCTCCTCAGCACAATGGGGTTCATCTCTGATATCGGGGAGGCTTGCAGAAACATCCAGACAGGCTTTATGTGGCCAGAAAATTATTAAAAGACTCAATGAACTTTTTAGCATCTCAAGTGTATGCCTTAATCAATGTGAGGGGGGAGGATACTTTAGTTATTAGTTTTAAATCCTTTGCCAGTCTGGATAAATTCTGGGTAAAGTATGAAAATTGCAAAACTACACTTTTGTGGACCCTCTTTTGGGCAATCCCTCTCATGAAACCCCTGTTGAAAACCATACATGTTATGTTTTGGAATGAGGGAGTAAATGTGGGGGATATTCAGTTTTGGCTGGAACAAAAATGTAATGTTTTGGGGCCCCCAGAGCCCATCATTGAAGATGAAGACATCTGGATGGGCAGTTGGAAATTTAAGGTTAAACTAAACATCATTGGGAATGAGGTTCAGCATGTTCCAAACAGTTTCTTTTAGGGCAAAGATAGAGGGGTTTGTTTCTACCCAAGCCAGCCCAAGGCCTACTATAAATGTCAGAGTTGGAGGCACCTCAGTAGTGTGTATGATAGGATGAAATGTGTTCTCTGTGAGGATTTTGCCCATGATGGTGGAACCTGTAGAAATGTTTTTCAATGCAACTTGTGTGATGAACAGCGACCTGCCTACCATCAGTGCCCCTGGGCAGAGCAGAACAGGCAGGGTGAGTTGGATAAAGAAGATCTGATTAATCATGCACAAGAACAATATAGACCTACTTTTTACAGTAGGGATCCACCCCAAATGGGGCCTACCACCTCAGAAGCAGATCACTGCAGAAACTGGTGCAGAGCTAAGGGATTTGGCTTCATTGGGGACTGGGGCTCCACCTGGAGGGATGCAGGCCTATACAGGCATGATGGTCTGCATCTATCCAGGAGGGGAACCAGAATCCTAGGTGATAGGTTTAAATTCTTGATTGGCAAGCATTTAAACTAGCCAAGGGGGAGGCACTGAAAAGGAGAAGAGAATTCCAGGGTAGTTAGTGAGGTAAACACCAAGATAGAGCAGTCAATAGAGAGAAGGGCATGGGTAAATGGAGAAAAAGACAAAGGCAATAAGGACAGGGATGGGGCAAAAGGAAATAAAGCTAGAAAAAAATGGAGGGTAATGAGTACCAATGCCCATAGTCTAGGTAAAAAGCTGCCTGAAATGATAGCCTTGATGGAAGAGGGATGCCTGGATATTCTGGCAATCACAGAAACATGGTACATAGAGAACCATGACTGGGATGTCAACATACCAGGGTACACCATAGAGGTGCCTGCAAGTAGGGCAGCATCACAGCCTCCAGAATGTCTCCCGGAACACTGCCGCCCCACAGACTCCTATCATGTCTTATTTTGTGTCCTCTCTAATGTTTCTCTGGATGCTTATTCTCTCCTCTCCTTACAACTCTCACTCTTCCTGTTCTGGGACAGCAACTTCCTATCTTCTTCAGTAGCCTCTTTCTTCCTTGCTCAATATCAGACCACCAGCAGCTGGGGGGGGGGAGTGAGCTACTTTTTTCCTTTAGGGTTGACAAAACCAATGTTTCTCTATGATCCTTTCCTTCCTACTGCCAAACAGGAAGTTCCTGTTGACAGTCAAATCCAGTGGCTATAAAAGTAGAACTGGCTTTGGGTGGGATGGAGGGCAATTAGTAAGAAAAAAGGCTAGCAACAGGAAGTTGTAATTTGACTCACCTGCTTTTATAGTGTCTAAACCACACCCCCAGGTTAGCTCTCTTTCCTCCTACTGGTTTAGCAAAGTCAGCTGATACAGTACCCTTCCCTGCACAGAACACACACTGACTTTCTTTCTTTTCTTTCTTTTTTTAACCCTAAATAAGACCCCTTCTATGTCTAATAAAGTTATATGTCTACTTAATCTTAACAGACACTGACTCCTGCTGAGATATAAGTTTTAAATTAATAAGAAAATGTAGCTTCTTTTAGTTAGCTGCTTTCTGCTCTACAAGCAAGGCTAGCAACAGCAATGCAAAGAAGTGCAAAGTAATGCACCTGGGAAACAAAAATCCAGGGGAAGATTACAAAATGGGGGGTGAGATACTGACAACAACAAAAATGGAAAGGGACCTGGGGGGTAGTCATATCAGATGACCTAAAGGTGGGCCAACAATGTGAGAAGGCAGTAAGGAGGGCTGGAGGGATACTGGGATGCATAGCATGAGGCATCACCAGTAGAAAACAGGAAGTTATTGGCCCTCTGTTCAGACAGTTGGTAAGACCACATCTGGAGTACTGTGTACTGTTCTGGAGACCCCACCTCAGCAAAGACATAGGGTGGAGACTGTCCAGAGGAGGGCAACCAAAATGGTGCAGGGTCTGTAATAGCTGCTTTGTAACTAGTTTCCCTGAATTCCTGTAGTATGAAACACTATAGCAAAAGGTGGGCATTGCTTACAATTTTGCAGGTCCTTAGCCGCAAACATTTTATTCCTACTAGAAACTAGATTTAATACATTACAGGATGTGGCACAAGCAAAATAAAAACTGGATTTCTGGCCCTTCATTTTGGTCCTATGGTACAGATATGGCAGATTGTTTAGGAATTTTATTTGGGCACATACAGGTTCAGGTGGTGAGAGTGGTAGATTTGATACCTGGGAGAGTCTTAATTCTGGATTGTTTTTATAAAGGATGTTCACTCAGGCTAATTAATACTTCTGTTCCACAAGTTAAGACTGCTTGTATTGATTTTTTTTAATGCTGTGCAGCCGTATCTTTTCACAAATAAGCATGTTATTTGGGGTGGGGATTTTAATTGTAGTTTGGATTGTAAAGTTAGAGACCAGATCCAAAGAAAGATTTATTGTGATACTCATGCATAAGAGGGCATTTCTGAGTGCCTCAAAGTTAAAAGATGCATATAGGGAACTTTTTTTCTGATCCAGGGTACACTTATAAAAGGAATATTTATTCCTCAAGAATAGATTTTTTTTTCTATCCAAGTATTTAATTCCAAACACCTTTTCTTTAAAGTTTTGTGAGGTTTCAGACCATAAGGTTCTGATACGTAATGTAGGCCTCTCATCTGTTCCCCCCTAGGTTTTCATCTGTAACCAGTAGATGGAAATTAAATTATACCTATTAGACCAGGTAGAAATTAGGATGAAACTGCTTGTAAATCAGTAGCTGTACTATATGAGGATTGGGTAACATGGTGGGAAGACAGTAAGGTAGAGATAAATACTTTTTTATGCAGTTAGGAAAAACCAAGAGTAATGAAGAAAATATAAGGGATCTGGACTATAGCAATCAATACTATTGCCTCATGTCTTTATCAAACAGTTCAAGTTCACGGTTTCAAGAACAATTACTTAGAATTAAAGAGAAAATGAAATTCTATCAATATGATAGAGTGGCTTCCCTACAGGCCGAAATGAAATTCGGATTACAAAAAACACCTTATGCAGATCCTTTCTCCACTTGCAAACAAGGTTTGGAGAAAAAACTCATGGAAGGCTTATGGAATGAGATGGGACATGTTAAATTCTCGAATGTAGAAATGTTGGATATTGCATCTCGTAGTTTGATGACACAGCATGTGGTAGGCTATACCACAGATAAAGGGTGGAAGGACTTTGCAACTTTCCCAGTACCTGTTACACAAGAGGATAAAAAAAAAAGAATTTAGAAAAGCCTATCACTATTGAGGAGATCAGGAATGTCATTACCTTACTTAAGTTGGGAGTTTCACCAGGGAATAATGGAATTACTAATGAATTTTATAAACACTTCCCAGAAGAAATGAGTGAGATTTTATGCAGTCTATATAACAAAATATTAGATACAGGAAAGATTTCATCAACCTTTTCTGATGCTATTATTGTTTGTTATATAAAAAGGACAAACATATGATCTGGGTAATTGGAGCCCTATCAGTCTCCTTAATACAGACTATAAAATCCTAACTACTATTTTAAGCCATAGGCTGCAAACAGTAGCTGAAGCAGTGATACTGCCTGTCCAAACCTGCTCTATACCACATAGGAACATACAGCAAAATCTACTTTTCCTCAGAAACCTATGTGAATATGGCAGACAAAATAAAATAAATGGCAATTTAATAACTTTAGATCAAACAAAGGCTTTTGATAAGATGTCTCATTATTTTTTATACACAATTTTGCGTAGAATTGAACAAGAAAAAGAGATAAAGGACTAACATGGGGTAGTGAGTTTTTACAAAAAACTTGTGCATATGCAGATGACAGCATTATCTTGGTGAAAAAACAGCTCTCGGGAAAAAATGCTGGAAATATTTTCAGAAAATAAAGACTATACAGATATTAGTATAAATGTGGAAAAAAGTATAATCTTTGCTTTAGGAGAAGTTAATGCAGAAAAAAAGGCACTTTAGAGATAAACAAAGGTGAAATTAAACTATTGAGAATAAAATGTGGGGTGCAAGATGCTGCTATGAGTAATTGGGAGCAAATATGTAGAATTACACAAGAAAAAGTCAGTAAGTGGAAGAGCTGGAGTATGACAAAAGAAAAAATGAATATATATTTTAAAAACTTTTATTACACCTATATTCTTATACACAGCGTATATATTTCCAGTACCATACAAACTACAGACTAATGTTTTGGGAATCTTTTTCCAGTTATTACGGGGATCTAGCCTCAACCCAATAAAGAGATGTCACACATATAGTCCCCCTAAAGAGGGAGGGCTGGGAATGATGCAGTCGATTGTGTTTTATTTAAAGATTTTTTTTTACACAAATATTGTGCCAATCAATCAATCAGTCAATCAATCAAAATCTTTATTTATCCAGGTGAACATCATTGAGCAGAGCTCTTTTACAAGATAGACCTGGTTAGAACAGGGTTGGGTAACATCCATCATAAAAACATATAAATACTTGTAAATAAGTATATAAACACAAACACAATGGTGCAGTAGTAGGAGAGTCACATGATAAAAGGAAGACAAGGCAAGTCATATCAGAGGAGGATTCAAATACAAGGGGGCAGGTCCACCATTGAACCATGCAACTGTATATAAACCATGTTCTCTGTATAGAAGTACTAGTTAGTTCATTTATCAGGGGCAGTCACTAGTACTAGCCATGAAAATGACTTGGAGAACCACCAACGAATGGCAGATGGGGTACCAGGAGGAGTATGTAATATGTAAGCGAAGGATAAACATTGTGAGAAGTGAAGTCCCAAGGATAGGTAGGTAGAACAGATGTGGTGGTGGGGGCCTATGGGGAGAGGGAAAGGGGAGTTAGGACTTTTATAGTATGATTGCGTGTAGATTGTGGATGAGTGCAGTATAGAGTTGTGAAAAGAAGGCTGGAGAAAGCGAGAAGATAGACCAGTATCAAAGGGAGGACAGAGGCATCAAGGTGTTACATGAAAGCATGATGACAGACCAGGGCCAAGGAGGAGACAAGCACTAGAAGTAATTTGTTCATGGTTAAATGGTACAGGTTGACATGATGACAATTCATGGTCATGGGAAACAATTGCACTGATCATTTCTGAGATGTGAAAATAAGAGCTTGAAAGGTGAGATGCTGATGGGTGACTTCAGTTTCATTAATACAGGGGGAAATAAATATGTGGAGTTGTTTGGTAAGTAGTTAGGCAGATATACTAATTAGTAATATTGGCAAAAAAGTAAACTATCAAGGAAAGTTCGAAGTACCTTTCTACATGGAAACCTCTAGAAAGTACATGGCACAATGGTGGGGATGTGGATATATTATTAAGAAAGAACAGAAAGCATAATTATAAGGAAATAATGGAAAGAAACATTTTTGAAAACCCAGTTTTTAATGTGAATGAATACAAGTGTCACAGATTTTAGAATGTACTTTGGAGAAAATTCCAAAAAAAAATGAAAGAAGTAACATGGCTATGTAGTCACGGAAAGCTAAGTGTCAAAGGTAACCAAAAACATAAGAGTAAGGAAGAAAGAGTTTGTCCAGTACTACAATGAGGAATGATGGAATAAAATATGGAACATCTGTACTTTGAATGTTATTTTATTAAACCTCTGTGGGAAGCATTCGTTGAATTTTGGGGTATAAAAGAATTCAAGAATCTGACTTATGACACTATAATATATGGACAACTCAAGGAAGCTTGGAAGAAATGGAATAAAAGCACGCTATATGTAGTATTTGCTGTTCTAAAGTTGGTTATTTGGCAAACGAAATGCCAGAGAATTGTACAGAGACATGAAATCACATTACAAGACTTATTATTTAAGTTTAAATTTGAAATAGATAAAATATATCAGACTGCAGAATATTTGGGGCAGAAACAACAAAGAATTTGTGCATGAAATTTGAAGGAATTGGATAAGACTCATTTTGTACTTATGTATAGCTGAATGGTAAAGTGATTGTCTGTATTTTGTAAAGTTTTTTGTTTGTTTTTTTTTAATAAAAATTCCCCTACTCTTATCGAGAAAAGCCATGGTATCTTTAATGTCCACCTGAACAACCACAAGAACAGGCAGACAGGACCTCAGTTTAATGTCTCATCTGAAAGACGACACATCTGGAGTGCATCATCCCCCTCTTGATTCACTACAGTGTCAGTACTGGGATTTATCTCACGTTCCTGGTGTGGGGCTAGAACTTACTACCTTCTGATCGTCCAGCCTCTGTGGCAAGTGTGCTGCCTATTGAGCCAATTTAGGCATACAGTATGTACATTTCTTACCATCCACCCAACAAGTCCAGCCCTAATTCTAAGATAGTTAACACTGTCTGTGTCTGAAAGGTTGTATACCTGTTTTAGCTCTGCAAACAATAAGACATGTTCCCTTCTATAAAGATCCCCTATAACATAGATATTGTATTTTCCCCTTGGATTAGTTTCTTTCCATATTTTGCAATCTTAATGTGACTGTGTATATTAATTCTAATGGTTTCTCTCATTTCTTTGTGATACAAATCCCAGGTTATAAGGGTGGATCTAATGCAAATATTATTTATATTTTTTATTTCAGATTTACTATATTTCTTGTATAGATGAAGGTAGTTTTTCTGTTATTAAAAAGAACCTCCCGTACTCCGTCCACAGGGAGGGGCTATCAGGATAGTATTCTGAAATATGAGATAGTATTGCATATTGATAAAAACTAAAATTTGGTAGGTTTAGCCCCCCATTTTCTTCTTTTTCCATTAGTTTCAAAAGTGTAAGTGTTGGCTTTTAATTTTTCTGCATAAATCTTTGTATGATTTTTTCCAATTGTGTGATTTGATTTTTTGCTATTATTATTGGGAGTGACTGCAGAAGGTAACACATCATAGGCAGAACATTCATCTTGATTACCTGGGTCCTTCCCATTAAGGTCACTGGTAAACGTGTCCATTTTTCTGAGTCCTGTTTCACTTTTTCCATAGTTAATTTCATTCTATATTCCAAGGCTAGATAAATAATTTCTGGTTAAATATACGCCCAAATATTTAACTTTCTCAGTATTAACAGCAAATTTGTTAAATTCCTGAGGTGGACTTCCTTTAGTATTTCATCTTAATAATTCTGATTTCTTCCAGTTTTTTTTGTAACCTGATTCAATGGTGTGTGGACGGGCACTGTAGGGGAGGGATGATAGCAGGCATGACAGTGGGTGATGCACTGATGCATTGATGTCTCCCCACAGGCACAGCAGCATTGGGCACAGTGACAGTGGAGAGTGTGCCAGAAAATGCAAGGTAGGCCCAGCAGGACACAGTGGAGACACCAGTGGTGGGGGGAACAGCAATTGGAGGGAGAACAGCTGCAGAAAGTTCTAGGTCTGGATCTTAGTGACTATCTGAGCTGTGACAGCCTGGTGGGATGATATACCACAGGACCTGAGCCCTGCATCCTATCAGAGGCTGGAGGAGGCCCTGAATGGGATGACATCATCTGGGCAGAAGCACTGTGAACTCCGACCAACTATGCTGGGTTCTGCAAGACCCTCATAACAGCCCATGCCAAGCAGGCTGTGGTGCTGGGCTGCATACACCTCAGTATGGATGCACACCAAGTGGCACGGGGGGAGAAAATGGCAGCACTGATGGGAGTGCTGAAGACTGGGGTGCAGACCACCAGTAGTGCCATTGAGTGGATTGTGGAGGCCATGACCACAGCACAAACCAGTGCACAAGCACAGACAGCTACCATCACCCGCCTGGCCATGGCTGTCTAGAGATCGGTGGTGCAACAGGGAAGGCAGGCCGATGCCTCATGTCCCTGCTGCAGGCAGCACAAGCAGGCATGTGCCAACTGCCAACAGCTGGGCATGATGCAGCCACACAGGTGGCACCAGAGGAGTGGTCAGCAGCAGCTCTGCACAAGGTGCCTAACAGAGGTGCAGAGGCCACAGCGTCACAGCCAGTATCACGAGCACCACCACTGCCACCCCAGCAGCACAATGTCCACTGTCACCACCACCAAAGCCACCCACACCACCTCCTACAGCTGTGACACAGCAGCGGTCAGCAGCATCAAAACCCCTGGCACCAGTGTCACTGTCCATGCCATGGGCACTGCAGTCCTCTGTGCTGCCAGCACCCACAGCAGTGGGGCGACAATGGCCAATGAAGGCAGCCAGTTGTGCACCAGTGGCAGCATGTGCTGCAAGAGCCACCAGCAAGAAGACAGCAGCAACAACCCCTGCCAGAGGCATGGGGAGGAAGGCACTGGGCACAGGGAGCAGGACCACTGGCTCATGGCAGGAGGCAGCACAGGCAGTGGCATGGCAGAAGGTCACCGACAGTGATACACCCACAGGGAGCAGCCAAGGGATGGCACAACAGTGTGCACCACCTGCACCTGGGAGATGCAGCAGGACCCAGAGGACAGGGGTGCCAGTGGCACACAGTGACAGTGGTGGAACAACAAGGATACAGGGTGTGCAGGGTGGGACATGTGCCACACCAATATCTGCAAAGTGGAAGAGGACTGGGTGGTAGCAACAGGCACAGGACTGATGTGCACCCATGGCATGATATTGCCTTTTGTTGGCTGTGGAGGTAGGCTGGCCACAGGGTGCCCATGATGAGTCTGGCAGCTGTGTGTGTGGGCATGCATGTGTATGTGGGGGGGCTGGTGGGGAACTGTGTGGGGTCATGAATGTGCACTGTATGGGCACTGGGTGAAGGTGAGTGTGGGGGATGTCACCTATATGTAACTGTTGTGCACTGTGTCACCCATGTGTAACCACCTGTCACCAGTAAATCTCTGCACCATACCTCTGCATGTTGTCACTCATTACCACTGCTATGACTGGACATATGTCACAATGCATCCTGCACAACACATTACAGCACTGCATGCAGACACGTAGGCCACAGCGGCGTGCAGGCCAGCACACAACTGCTTGGCCACAGAATGCAGACCGCAAGTGCTGCATACTGTGCAGGCCTGTTTCCTGCAGGCTACATATGCATCTCGCAGGAGCACACATCCACGCTGCAGGCAGCAACTGCTCACTTGTGACCTGTGATGCACGTGCAGCATGTACGTGCGCCATGTGTGTCTTGTGTCCACGTGGTGTAGGTAGGCCGCAGCACCATTTTTCGGCTTACAAGCTGGAGAGCTGGAAGCTGTGCAGAGGGACAGCAATGCCACAGAACAGTAGGAGCAGGCATGAACCAGTCTTCAAACTGGTAAGTACTGGGACACAGCAGGCCATACCTCTCAACCCCCCTTCACAGGACAGGCCACAACAGACAGTACAGGACAGGCCTTAGGCACATCATGGCTAGTTGAACACACACAGGGACACAACTGCTTGCATGTCTGGATGTGTTCCACAAGCTGTGTACCACATCCTGATCATTATGCATGGCATGTCCACAATGGCAGCATGACTGCTACCCCACCTGCTGGCATTACAAGCAGGGTCATGTCTCACTTCCCAGTGATAGGTATGCCTTGTCAGGGTGGCCTGAGGACAGTGCTGGGGCATATTCAGGGCCATACCTGGGAGTCAGGGATGGTTGAAAGGTATGCAGCACCCATGAGCAGCAGGCCACAGTCACAATGACAGCACTGTTCTAATCCATGTCTTATCCCACTGTACCACCACAGCGGACACACCCAGGCCGTAGGTGAGTAGTAGCCACTGCACAACATGCACAGTTCAACTGTATTTCCTACACTGTGTGTCTACCATTGCCATTCACTGCCCCTGTGTAGGAGACAGCACCACTGCACAGGACCAGGTAGGAGGACACTGCCACACCACTGAAGCTGCTGTAGACACTGCCTGTACCACTCGCTAATGCTGACCTGCACATTCTACATCCAGGTGTGCCACCACAGCCAGCGGAGCTGCCCACACCAGAACTCACAGTGCACAGTCCAGGTAGGTGTTTGTCACATGTCAAACTTTCAGCAGTGGTGAGCCATGGGATTGCACTCTGGGATGCACATGATGGTGGATGTATGGACATGTGCTGGGGCAGCATGCAGTGCTGCCCAGCCACATTCACACTCTACAGAGCCAGGCTGCGTCATACCTCCACAGGTCCACGCTGCCTGCAGTGTGTGTTGTCAGTGTGGGGAGTGCCTCCAGGGGGTGTATCATGCATTGGCATGATCTGTGTCTATGACCCATCCACATGCACTGAGTACGTAGGTGGGTGTAGCACTGGGAGGGGGGGTCATTGACGCATCTGCCAGTCCAATGTGTGTTGACACATGTGCTATCCCCCCCATGCAGGTTACAACACATGCTTTGGACAAGTACCAGGGATCGGGCCTCAGTCTGAGTGGACGGTCTCCAAATTACACCCCCATGGAGACTGCCATGCCGGTGAACTGTGTGCAGCAGTGGGGCAGGATGCTGCTGCCACTGGGGTGCAGGATGCACACCGCCACAGAATGGGACCGTGCATGGTGCACCATCGGTGCACAGCTGGGGGCAAGCAGCGGTGTGCACCGGACGGTCTGCCAGCTGCAACACCGATGGCAAGATCTTGCACAGAGGGATCCCAGCATTCTGGAGTGCTTGCTCAGCATGACACGGCACAGGGACACCGAGATGTGGTCAGGATGGGATGCCGGTGCAGGTTTGTATGCCTACAGCCATACATACATCGGTGCTGTGCTGGCATAAGGGCCATGGCGTGCTGTGCAGCACACATCTCACCATTCTCCCCATCCCTACAGGTGCATCTGGCACATCCCAGGGAGAGCAGCTTGGCCATGTCGGCAGCCTTAGAGGGTACTGCTGAGGTCCATGGCAGAGCTAAAGGCGGCAGATGAGAAGGAGTACCACCAGTGCACAATGCACAGGCAGCGGAGGGCATGGGTCCTTCCACCCACATCATCATCCTCGGAGGAGAGGGACCCTGTGGAGGTAGGAGTGGATGCTGCAGAGGGGCATGATGTGCAGGACAACATGGATGGTGGGTAGCCTGAGCCTGATCCACAGCAGGATGCTGGGCTGGATGCAGTGGCAGATGTTGCATGGGAGCTGGCCCTGGCACTGCCATCTACTGGGACCTTGGTGGTGGATGCAGCAGTGCAGCAGATGGAGGTTGCACCACCTACAGGTGCTGTGCAGTGTGTGGATGCAACAGTGACAGGGGACCTTTGGCCATAGCATATGGACAGTGTCCTGGAGCAGTAGCAGGGGGACAACGTGGCTGACATCGCTGGGGTGCCTGGGGAACTTCCTATTCAGGGGGGTGCACCGGATCAACAGCACCTTGTAACCCTGGTGTCAGCTCTCCTGGAGGACATTAAGCACCTGCATGGCTCTGTGGGTGCCCTGCTGGCAGAGATATGCAGGACATAGCTGATGTGCTGACGGACTGTGTTATCAGGGCTGGGCATGTATATGTGGGTGGGTATGTCTGAATGGGTGGGAATGTATCTATGGGTGGGATTGTCTTTATGGGTGGGATTGTATATATAGGTGGGGATGTTTATATGGGGTGGGGACTGGTGTTTGGTTGTTGGCGGGTGCAAGTGGACATATGGGACTGATGTGTGTTTCTGCCTGGGCTGTTTTTCAGTCACATTGTTGTGTTATGTTGTTGTCCTGGTTCCTGTTATTCACACCCTTTCCCCATTGCTGTTTTATGTGTGTCCCAGTTGTTCCATTTCATGCATGAAAATGTTTTACTACATGACTGGCTCTGTGTGTCTGTCTGAGGTGTGCATGGTTGTGTCCGTGTGTGTCCCACCATGCACATGGGGTCTCGCCTGTGGTGGTGCCTGCTGTTCCCGGTGTATCCTTGCTATGCATCTGGTCTGTGTGCCAGCTGCACAGCTCACAGCCCTTGGCACACTCCAGTGCCTGCATCTGCCTGGTGTAATGTGTGCTGCAGCTCACCATACATAGTCTGGCACCCTTGCTGCGACACATAGCATGTCCAAGCTGTGCGGTGGCCCTGTGCCTGTATGGCACCCTTCTTCCCAGGGGTCCAGTGTACCATGTGGGTGGCACCAGTGGCACAGACATCGGTGTGTCTCACGACCATATGTATACAGGTCTGTGCCACCTCGTGCTATGTCCCTGTTGTGGTTGCACCATTTATCTATATTGGTGGCCATAGCAGGCACATTGTGCCTGGTGGTACCATCATCCCAGCATTGTGGCTTTAGCCTCTGTGCACCCTTTGCCTCTTTGCCCCCATGACTGTGGCACCTGCATTGCTGCCCCTCTCACTCTGTCCCATGTGTGCTGGGCACATTGGCTTGTGTGTGGTACTGTTTGCAGTGTGTTCCACCTTGGGGCACTGCAGTTAGTGTGCATGGGTGTCACCAAATATGTTTGCTTTGGACACACTTTCTCTGACTGCTGTACCCCCACTTAACATGACTGTACACATCTTTTCAGTCCGCTGTCCCCGATGTCATTGAGCATCAGATATACAGTTGGCTTCCCGGATCTCTATTGGGGTTGTACACATCTATATGTCCTGGGCAATAGGCATTTACACAGATACTATGTGGCTTACTTCATCTCAGTTACTCCACATTATAATTGGACTGTTGGCAGAGGAGTTTATGGGTTGGAACAGGTATACTCATGGCAACTGTACACATATATGTACGTGGGTATGCCTGTCTATGGCCTTATTTGTGTGGTGTGGTGCCGTTTGTGTGTGTGGGGGGGTTCACTGGCCTGTGCACTATTTAGGGAGCTTTTACCTGTTCTAACTTACGTGGCCTTCAACTGCCTGATCTGTGTATGCCATCTGTTTTGTAATAGCGTTTCTGTGGTGCTGGTGTGTTACAGCTTTCGTAAGCCACATTATGCAGTGGCGTACGTGTTTTCTGTCATATCTGCATCGTAACTTGCGTCATAGAAGTTGCGGGGTGCATCATAAGTGGCATCTTGGAATTGATCTTGTTGCATCTCACTGGCATAATTTGCGATTTGCACTTCTGGCACTGGCGTATCACATTTACACCTGGCGTAACTGTCTTGGAATTGGGCACCTGGCATCTAATAACCTATTATGACCTTTCACTTATGGTCTGAGCTGAGGGACAAATACTCCTGTTTTGGGTTCATTAATTCCTTGGCCTGCTGTGTTAGGAGCACTACAGGTTTTATGGTTATGCAGCTTCCTCCCAGGTACACTCTTAGATGAATAGTCAACAAAGTATATCCTGGTTACCCTTACATTTTTCGGTCTGCTACTCATTGTCACCACAAATATTAAAAATTGCAAAAGAGGGTTACTTACAGTTTGCAGGCTCTCTTAAGGGGAGTTTTACTACACTTAATCAAATTTACCAGTAAAATAGCACAGCAAAGCAATTTGCTGTTGGTGTTAGAGCTCCATGCTGCAGCCGTTCAGCTCCGAGACTCCAGTCTTGGTCCCCCTCCCCACTCTTACTCTGCCCGTCCTCATAAAGCAGGGTCATAACATGGCTATGTTGAAAATGTGTGTACAAATATTAGAAAACAACAAATTTATGAGCCTATGTTACATTTTCCTAAAGCAGATTCATAGCTTTGGTAATTTTCAATATTTTTACCCCAATTTTCACCCATGCAGCCCCATTGGCTCTGGGCAGTTTGTTATCAAAGGTGCCAAGTTAAAAAATGCATGCCTTGATGCATTTCAGAGTGAATTATTTCTCAAAAAGGATACACTCAGAAATACGTCAAGGCATGCATTTTTTAACTTGGCACTTTTAATAAAAATGGTACAATTTTGCATATATACTTGAGGGCAACATTTTTCTTTTACAGAAGTGGTGAGTGCTGGGTTCTGTTTTTGCATAATTTCTTTTTTCTACAGTTTGTCTCAAACACTCAACAAGTGCTGCCATCGGGACAGGATCTAACTCACCAGAAAGTGTCTGGTTTTGAGAGGGTAGTTAGGGAAGCAAAAGTAGACACATAGCTCCATATCGTGGAGGGAGTCAAGAGCGGAGAAAAACAGTTTTTCAAATATATTAGAGAAAAAAGGAAGAAAGCCCTCTTTAATTAGCCCTATGATTCCCCCTCCTTTCTTCCTTTTTTCCCTAATATATTTGAAAAACTGTTTTTCTCCGCTCTTGACTCCCTCCACGATATGGAGCTATGTGTCTACTTTTGCTTCCCTAACAGACAAAAGGTTGTCATCCTTATTAATTATATTTTCTCAGATTTCAGTGGGAAATATGATGGGTCCTTGCCACGGAGTGGCATCAAAGCAGCACTAAAGGGGTCCCTTAGATGAAGCAGCTAATATTCCATGGGACCAGATGGGTACATATGAAGATACCCAGGGAATTAGCAGTGCAACTGACTGAATGCTTGGTAGGTCTATTCAACAGCTCACTTAGGACAGGGGAAGTTCCAAAGGATTGGAGGGTAGCAGATATAGTTCCACTTCATAAGGGGGTGAGACAAGGAACAAACAGGGAATGATAGCCCTGTCAATCTTATCTTGATTGTAGAGAAGATAATGGAGTCACTAGTTAAAGAGGACCTTGTGGACTTCTTGGAGAGCAACGAGCTCCAGGATAGTAAACAGCATTGATCCATGGCAGGCAGATCTTGTCATACTAACCTGATAATTTTATTTGACTGGCTGAAAAAGAAATTTTATAGTGCCATGTTGTGGATTTGCTGTACTTTGACATCAGCAAGGCTTTTGACTTAATACCTCACAGATGACTGCTGAACAAGACAGAGAACCAGAGTGTGGTGAAAGTTGTAGTAGACTGGGTCAGTAACTAGTTATCAGGGAGGCAGCAGAGGTCTGTGTTCAATGGGGTTAAATCAGAAGAGAGGGAGTTTACACATGGGGTTCCACAGGGATCTGCCCTGGCTCCAGTCCTCTTCAACATGTTCATCAGTGACATTGGTGAGGGAATCTGGGACAGGTTGTGTGTCTTTGTGGATGAAACAAAGCTCTGTTAGAGGGTGGATAATGATGAGGGAATAAGGGAAATGCAGAGAGACTTACACAAGCTAAAGAAGTGGACAAGGTTTGACAGTTGAAATTCAACACCAAAAGGTGCATAGAAATGCACTAGGGAACAAGAACCCAAGGACAGAGTGCTGAATGAGAAGGTTAGACTTAGCACTATGGTTGAGTAACAGGACTAACTCCCTAAAGCAACTGAGTCTGTGCCACAGGGCTTTTAGAATGTCTAGTAGGGTGCTGGGTTATTGAGGGAGGGGCATTGATAGCAGAAGGAAAGAGGTGATACTCCCCCAAATGCTACCAATACTTGTGACACCTTATGAACTTCAAAAGGAAGCCATTTTGGGGACATTGCGTGTGCTGAGAAGAGGGCTCTCAGCAAACATCAAAGATTAACACAGTACTAATTTCTTGAGTTTTGAATATGCCCTGGCTAAAGAATGGGGTCAATTCTTGCCACGGTATTAGAAATCCCTAAATATTTGGAGAACTGCATTCAGTTCTGGAACTTGGGCAGACTGGTTGGACCACTGGTCATTTTCTGCCATCATTGTCTATGTTTCTGTGTTCAAATCTCAGTTGTTTTGTTTATTTATAGGTGAGCAAAAAGAATGATAACATTTACATTTTTGTGCCTTTTTGCCATGATATAACTCAAAACTGCTTAAACATGATTTAGCAGATTTGGGTAGGATTCACAAAAAAAAACACAAAGTGCCACACAAACATTTGTGCAGCACCTCTCCATGTGCTCATGGGCAATCATGCTATTCACAGTCGGATAGCATAGTGTGCTATCTGACTATGACTAGAGGCTGGCAGGGGCAGTTCTTACCCAGGAAAAGCAGTGGGATACCCAGTAGCACCGCCCTACAGCCAGCCAGGAAAATGGTCCCAATGCCACTAGCGCTCACACACTAAGCAGCTATTCACAAAAGTGGCCATGCAAATGAGCCCATTGGGCATGCAAAATGCTAGAGGCCATTAGCATGCCCATTATGGGCATTTGCATGGCATTAGTGTGTGATTGCGCCCCCCCTGTGGCCCAAGCCCCACTCAGCTGCAGTCCCTGGGAGTCTAGTGTTGCCCTCCCACTCTCCGTTTGCTGACCCTATCAGAAAACTAAACTCTTTCCATAGTGTATTGGTCCTCCCTGCCTCCCCGATCTCTGACCCAGCTGTACAGTACAGTTTCCATAGTGTAGTGTCACTCCCCCACCCCAATCACAGTTTGCTGCACTGTATAATAAAAAAAAAAACACTTTTCCATAGCATAGTGTCTCTCCCCAACCTGATCACTGATCATCACACTGTACAGTAAAAAAAAAACTTTTCCATAGCATAGTGACCCCCGCCCTGATCACTGATTGCCACACTGTATAATACAAAACCCCCTTTTTCATTGCATAGGGTCACACCCCCACCCCTGTCCCTGACTTCTGTATTATATTTCCTTTCCACAGTGTAGCATCCCACCCCAAACCCCGATCACTGATCCCTGAAAAATAAAATAATTTTCCATAGTGTAGTGGTCCCACTCCCACCCTATTTCCTGATCTCATGTAGCAGTGGAAACTCCCGGTCAGTCTAGTCCCACCCGGTAATGAAGAGTTCAACCATCCAGATCCCCCCCAGCCTGACTGACAGCCTGCAACCAGCACAACCCACCACCCACCACCACAGCTGGCCACGTTTTGAGCTCTCAATGACTGCATCCTGTATATGTACAGCCCATTGACAGTGCTCTATATAGGATGCAGTCATTAAGAACTCAGTCAGTGGCCAGCCACGGTGATGAGGGTGTTCTGCTTTGAGAACTAATTGCACCACTGTGCCATGGAGCTCCTTGTTTTTCCCAAATTGTGACTACAGCTCGGTGTAAGTTGGAGTGTAAAGATAAAACTGGAATTATGCACAATATTTTTTTAGTAAGTGAAATGTGAAAGAGCTTCTTTGTCCATGCACTGGAGGATGGGAGGTCAGATTGTTGACAAAACCATCCATGCTGAAAAAATATATATTTTTGGTGAAAAGTATCTATTTTGCTCATGTTATTATATAAAAAGGCTAATGGAGCATGGGTGGCAACAGAGAGGACAGGGAAACTGTAAAGAAAAAAAAAGTGCACTAGCGAATTCACTGCAATGGCAATACCGTGGTAAGCTGAAAATCCACAATGGTACTACTACCCAATAGTACTCTGGTATCACAATGTTAAGCAACATATTGATTTTCTTTGGTCCACTGGTAGTGCACTGGCATGGTATACCCTCTGTACAGTGACACCAACACAGTGACCTACATCACTGTGGATGAAATCAACAGCTCGCTGACAGGTCACTGTGTTGGCATGCCTGAGACAGGGGCACACTGTCTCCTGGTCCTGTGCCCCTCCCTGAATCAACTCTGACTCAGAGTATGGGGGGGTGCGGGGCAGAACCCCCCCCCCACATAGGGGGTTCAGAGACAAAGCTCCCCAATAGAAACAAGGACTGGGAGACATTCGGGAATTATGTTGACCACAACTTGCGGATGACATAATTCCCATCGCTGCGATGCCGGTCAACAAAAGTGTTGTTGAACTGGCATCATAGAGTCCACTGGCACAATGGTATACCCATGGCATTTTTTACCATTTTCTCTCTCACACATACACTCGCACACTGATAATACAATGGTATCATGTAATTTTGAAATTGTTGTCAGTTCCCCCAAATACTGGCACAATTGTACACCATGGTGCTGTGTTATTTTGACATTTTGGGATCTGGCATCTCTCACAGCAACCCTGGAATTGTGTTAGCATAGTGGTATCAGTATTAATCTCATTATACTGTACTCTTCTATAATGCATTGTTAAGATAAATTACTCCTCAATGAATTAAAATACTAAATTTAGTATTAAAGCAGTCACTGACTTGTCTTTGAAGACTAATCTTAACAATTTTTAATATCTTTAATCATCAGAAGAATACCTCAAAGAATATTAAATTCTAAGCAGTATTCAACTGATTATTTGTTTAACAGAAAGTTGTTAAAAATGAAGATTAGAAATAGATCTACAGTGCTCTTCAAAAGTACAATTTTTTGAATATACACTGAATCATACCTGAAGACTACAATCTGCTGTCTCTCCCAGTTTTCCTTATGAGAAACTTAAACAAAGGTGTGTCCCAAATTGTGCAGAAGTCTTCTTTTGTGTTACTGTTTCAATGTGCAGTACAATATTTCCATTGTTTTCCAACAGAAAATATATCTACAGAAAAGCAAAACAGGATATTATCCCTTCTCAAGTCCCATTCTGCTATATACAACTGAAACTTAGACAATTACTTTGTGTGGAATCTAAACACTGCTGCACACAAGATATGTTCGAATACCATTCATTTCCATTAATTTCCCATTAAATTTAGTCAAACCAATTAATTCTCACCATTAAATCTTATTGCAATTTTTTAATGGCTTTAGTTTTTTGTCATTAAATTATTATTCATTTTGAAAGTACTGTTTGTGTTCTGCATTACATTCCTAAGATACCCCATTAATGAACAATGACTAGAACCCATTAAATATTTGTTTGATTATTTCTATTAAATCTCATCAAAAGCCATTTTAATGGTAGAATTTATACCCATTAAATTATTATGAGTATTTCCTACCATTAATAAATGTCACATTGGTGGCAAATACATTAATGGCTATTAAACAACAAGTATGTGCCAATAAACTTTATGGATAATCCACTACATGGGTGAGTAGAGATGGTCTATTTAGTGGGCTGCAGTAAAGAGGGTTACAACATAGTTTATGTATTGTGTGCAGCTGATATGCAGCTGGCTTGGGGGTATGGATTCTCATGTGTGTTGCTGGGTGATAGGTAGGAGGGAGGAATAGAATGCTGTGTGGACATTGAAAAAGATATGCCATTCAGCAGAATGATGCCCTTGACACTCTCATGCCCCATGCTACTGTCTTCAATAGTTTGCACCAATGAATTATCCAGAGGGAGTGGAACCCCAAAGGCCCCACCACTAAAAGGAGTAAGTTGTGGGAATATTAGGACACTCAAAAAATATAAGCAAGCAATAAGACATGACAGGTGGGCATTATGCTGAGATAGCCACCTGCCAAGGGTGTAGTGAGGCCCAGTTTTGCAGACGAAGTGTCTTACTGTTCTTAGAAGGGTGTCTGTATCAGCATAATGCCCACACAGGAGTGTAATACTATACTTATAAAATGGGTAATAAGCTGTTCTGTTTGAAAAATGAAAAGAATAAAAAAAATACAAAAAAGATTAGATTTTCAAAATGAAATAGTTCCTGCACTATCTGTCACTAGGAGGAGCTATAATTTTATGTCTTGCTGTGACCCAGTCCCCACTGCCTTCTCTGAGGACTGGAAGGGACTGACACACTGTCTGCATAGTTGTATTTATTTCCCCCTTTTTTTAAAACATATTTTCCTGTCATTGAAAATTTCAGATGTTTTCTGTTGACAATTTCTGGTCCTCACTGCCTGCTCTTAAGACCAGGAGTGACTGTATGCATGGTTTGACTTTTTTATTTTATTATTAGCTTTAATGAGTTTGTCCCCGTTGCGACTCTCAGCCATTCTCCATCAGTTTTTCCAGTCTTCACTGCCTGTACTGAGGACAGGGATTATGTGATTTAAAAAGAAAAAGTATTTCTGGTCCTTGCTGTCTGCTCTGAAGGCCAGGTTAGAGTATACATTATTTCAGCAGTGTCCTCAGTGTAGCAGCTTGATGAGTGGCAGACGGGGGGCGGAGGAGTGGAGTGCAATTTAAAATATGCCAAAAATACAGATGTAAAAAAAAAAAACAATGCCAGATTTGCTCTATCAGAGGGATGAATGAGGAGCGAAGATTACAAGGTGAGCAGTGCAGCTTTAAGGGGTTGATACAGTTATTTGAAGAAAGGGGGCCTTTTAAAATGCAGTGGCTCTGATATTCAAATAGACATGCAAACACTGCAGATATGCTTCTGCTGCAGTTGTGCCCAACCTGGCAACTGCAATATTCAGTTGGATAGTGCATGGCGCTATCACACTGAATATCAGGTCGGACAGTACTGTTGTAGAGGTACATGCAGTAGTGCTGCCAGCATGGACCTGTGCTGTATATAACCTACAGGGAATAGTGCTGCTCAAAATAGGATGGCGTCAAGACCGTGTGGGAAATATTCAGCTCAATTTATACCTTTACGTGCCTTGTACCAATATTTGTCTAAATCTTTTCTCACTCTCTTGGTGTGATGTATTGCATATCTCCTGACACTGTATGCTATGTAATTTGTATTTCTCTGTGTTGTTAACCTCCCGGGTCGTGCCTGAAAATAGTCACTTTTGTGTCTAGTGCACCTACCCGGTTATCAATAAATAAATATGTGAATAAGCCCATTGGTCATGCAAGGTGCTAAGGGGACATTTGCATGCCCATTATGGGTTCATTTACATGGGGCCCAGTAGCCCATTAGCACCATTGGCACTGAACTGGAAGCCCTGGTGGCTAGTAGTACCACTCTGATCACCTGTTCCCATCACCATCAATGCTCCCTGGAGTATAACCATCCTATCACTTTCTCAGCCAGCTGCCATATAAGCTGTCAGTGGGTGAGCATACAGTATCACACTTACTGACAGCTCATATGGTGGACATGTGAGGAGCTGGATGGAAGGCTGTGCTGGTCACCATATCGGGCTGCGATGATCTCTGGCCAAACTGGTGGGGGGTGTTGGGAAGTGGTTTGTGATCAGGCAGATTGGGGGGGGTACTGGACCACCACTGATACCTTGTAGGTGTCAGAACAGGTGATAGGTGTTCCACTAGCTATCAGGGAGCATTGATGGCAATGGGATTGGGAGACTGAGGACACAGCAGGCCACCAGAGAACACTGAGAGTGATGGGAATGGGTGATCATGTGGACACACTAGACCACAAGAGAGCATCGACAGTGATGGGAATGGATGACTGGGGCAGGCAGCTGCAGTACAGCCACCCTGCCTTCAGGGTGAGGGTGCAGCATTAGTGTCCTGTTTAGAGATGGTTTTTGGTGATGATACAGCACCACTTTGGGGGCTGTTTACCACTGCTGCAAACCTTTGAAAATGCCACAGTCTTAATATGCATGAGGGGACCCTCTCTTTTGCCTTGGAGGTATTTTAGTGCCTGGGCACTGCTGGGCTGTCCCAAGAGCAAGCGCAAACCCAGATAGTGCTGGTGCAAGCCACATTAGTGCTGCCACTACCTGTTGAATATGAGGCCAATGTTCTTAACTGGCACAGTGAAATGTTTATGTTATGTGGCACTCTGGCACCAATACCTTTTCTTCAGTGGGCATCGTGTAGTGATAAATGCACAGTTGCCAGCCTGTCACAGCCAATCAAAAGCATGGAAAGAAAGAGAAGGGAACTGAAAAAGGCTTCCCATACTGCTCCTGTAAGAGCTTGCAAAAGACAAAATGCCTCAGTTTGACTATCCTTGGTATATAAATGGTCAAAAAAGTGGGTTCCCCAATACAACCCTCCTATATTGATCCTTTGCCCCCTCATTTAATTTTCTGTAATAATTAGTACATCTTGTAAAACTTGGCTTTTTTAAAACTCTGTTTTACTGTGGAAATGAACATCACATACATGACATAGGTTCTAATCTACCAGGAAGGATCAAATCATTATACAAGTTATATGTCACACTTTTAATATGTTTCGTTCACTTTAAACTTCTAGTCATACAGTAAGAAAAACTACCACTGCCAAAATCATTTGGGGCATCAAGAGATGCAGGTAACTTAATTCCTCATGTGACTTCCTGAACCTTCTCCATATTTGAATTGGCAGTTGCAAAGGTCAGGGCTGGAAGAGTTTCTGCATGGGTTAGCTTGGATTCACACATTTTGCAGATACAGTACTATGCAGTTTTTTTATCTGAGAAAATCTGGAGTAACCTGCAGACTGCTAAAGAAAGATTTATTTACTGAAAATATTTAAGTGTTTGAATGTGTGTGGAGGAGGGGGAGGGCTTATGCTTTTCACATTTGATATTGTATTTGATTAAAACATTTGCTTGTGTTAATCCATTATATTAAGTAGTAATGCTGGGACACTTGTGCTTGTTTTTTGGTTCTGTTTCCTAAAGCTGCTGACTGTTGTTTATGAAAATCTCTCCTTATATACAGTACTTGTGGAGGAATTTATATTTGCTTGCATATCCTGGTTGTTCATAAACTGATTTGAGGTGGGGTGGGAAAGCTGTGCTTTTTGCATTTGATATTGTATTTAATTAAAACTTTAGCATTTGTAAATCCATTACATTAAATTAAATTAAATATAATGCAGGGATCAGTGTATGAGATTTTTACTTTTTTTATTTTTCTGATGACTGCTGATTATTAAAATCTATCTTTTCTGTGTACCCGTGGACAATTTTCTTGAGTAATTTTCCTGTTTCTGAAAAGCATGCCTTTTTTAACCAGATTTTTTGAATCCGTGTAGCTGTTTATTTTAAAGGTGCTGTGCTCAGTTTGAATTTTGGAGTATGTTTTGGATGTTAGTGTCTCACATTTTATTTACACTATGTTGAGAGGTATGGGGTCAATGGTTGTGGAAGGATGATCAGGGAAGGGGGGGTCTAGTTTCCGGAAAGGAGGTCCAGGGCAGGTTCTGCTCTGGAGGGAGGCTGGGTCCAGCTCCTGGGAAGGGTGGTCATCTGGGTGTCCAACTCCAGGGAAGGTGCTCAGCTGTGGGAGGCCATTCCATCAGTGAGAATGATGGTCCCAGGGGGTCCAGCTGCAGGAAGGGTTGTCTGCTGGGGCAGCCTGGTCCAGGGCATGAAAGGGTGAGCCAGTTGCAGGAAGGGTGGTTGGTGTGGGAGGGGCTAGTACAGGGGTGGAAGGGAGGTCCAGCTGCAGGGTTGGTGGTTAGCTGGGGGGGCTGGAACAGGGCTTATTGTGGGTCCAGCTCTAGGTAGAGTGGTTGGCTGGGAGTGTGCTGGTCCAGGGGCTTGGGGGTACAACTGCAGAGATGGTGGTCTTTTGGAGGGGAGGTTTGGGTGGGTGCTCCAGCTACATGGAGGTTGTTTGCCATGTTGTTAGAGGCTGGTCCAGATACAGGGAGGGTGGTCGGCTGGGGAAGAGCCTGGCCTGGAGGCTGTGTGGTGCTCTAGCTCCAATGAGGTTTCTCATCATGGGAGAGGCTGGGGCTAGAAGAGTTGTCCAGCTGCATGGAGGATGGTCTGGTGCCAGAAAGAGTGATCTAGCAGAGAGGAGGGTGGTTGGCTGTTAGTGGAAGGAGGCCAATCTTGACACTAGATGGTGGGGGTGGGAGTCAGACTGGAATTGTTAGGATGTATGATGGGAAACCTTGACTTTTCGGGATGAACTATTGACTTCAATAGTCATAACAGCTGTCAGTCAGTAGTTCATCCTTTAGTGTAAATATTTTACCTCATAGAAACATAGGCTTTGATGGCAGATAAGGACCTAATGGCCCACCCAGTCTGCCCATTTCCCTATCTATTGGATAAGCTGCAGATCCCAGTTAACCAACAGCCTACTTCCTCCTACACCCATCAGAATTGCCTTATGTCTCTCCCATGTATTCTTGAATCCCCCCACTGTTTTTGACCTCAAGACCTCCTCAGGAAGGCTATTCCATGCATCCACCACCCTCTCATAGAAAAATCACTTCCTCACTTTACCCCTGAACCGCCCTCCACCTCCAAATTGCTCCCCCTTGTTATTGCACATCTCTTTTTCTGAAATATGCTACTCTCTTGGACTTTGTTGATTTCTTTGACCTACTTGAAAGTTTCCATCATGTCTCCCCCTCCCTCCTTTCCTCGGGGGTATACATATTAAGCTCCTCTAGTTTCTCTCTTTGTATGGCTTCTGGTGCAGACC
Source organism: Neoceratodus forsteri (assembly GCA_016271365.2). NCBI lineage: Eukaryota > Metazoa > Chordata > Ceratodontiformes > Ceratodontidae > Neoceratodus > Neoceratodus forsteri. Next base: position 1,325,045,447 of record CM028132.1, read on the forward strand.
CTGCACCAATTTAGTTGCCCTCCTCTGGACTGCCTCCATCTTATCAATGTACTTGCGGAGATAGGGTCTCCAGAACTGCACACAGTACTCCAGATGGGGGTCTCACCAAGTGTCTGTACAGAGTGATAACAACTTCCTGTTTTCTGCTGGAGATGCCTCTCCCTATTCATCCCAGTATCCCACAGCCCTCCCTACTGCCTTCTCACATTGCTTGCTAACCTTAAGGCCATCTGATATGATTACCCCCACGGGTCCCTTTCCATTTTTGTTGTTGTTACTACCTCCCCCCATTGTGTAATCTTCCACTGGGTTTTTGTTTCCCAGGTGCATTATTTTGCATTTCTTTGCATTGAATCCAAGCTGTCATACTTCTGACCATTCCTCCAACCTTGCTAAGCCCCTTCTCATCCTTTCCACACCTTCTTGTGTATCAACCCTGTTACAGATCTTTGTGTCATCTACAAAGAGACATACTTTTCCTTCCAGTCCTCCACAATGTCACTTATAATGATATTAAAGAGGACCGGTTCCAGTACTCAATCCTTCAGTACCCAACTAGTAACCTCCTTTTCTTTGGCATAGACTTTGTTTAGTATTACCCTCTGTGTCCTGTTGCCCAGCCAATTTTTTATCCAGGTTACCACCCTGGGACTAACTCCCAGGCTGGCTGACTTGTTTAATAATCTTTTGTGTGGGACTGTGTCAGATGCCTTGCTAAAGTCTAGGTAGGCCACATCCACAGCCCTTCTCTGGTCTACTACTTTGATCACCCAGTCAAAGAAATCTATGAGATTCATGTGACATGATCTTCCCACTGTGAATCTATGCTACCTTGGGTCCTGTGCCCTGCTGGCCTCTAAGTCCTCAATAATTCTTCCTTTCAGTACTGATTCCATCATTTTCCCTACCACTGAGATCAAACTAACAGGTCTGTAGTTTCCTGCTTCTGCCTTGCTTCCACTGGTGTGAAGGGGAATCACATCTGCCCTTCTCCAGTCCTCAGGTACCACACCATCCTCCCATGATTTGTTAAAAATGGTAGTCAGTGGTGTTATTAGTTCTCCCCTTAGTTCTTTTAGAATTCTGCGGTGAATCCCGTTGGGCCCCATTGCCTTGTCCACTTTCAGTTTTAGGAGTTCTTTCAGGACCCTTTCTTCTGTGAATGGGCTTTTATCTAGCCCTCTATCCAGAGTGCTTCTATTGATTGATTTAGGTTCCTCCCTCCTCCTCTTCTTTTATGAATACTGAGCAGAAGTATTCTTTCATTATCTCTACATTTCACTGTCACCCTCTACGCACTCCCCCTCCCCTTTATTAAACCTCTCCATCCCTCCCTTGGTCTTTCTTTGATCCCTAATGTACCTGTAAAAGGTTTTATCCCCCTTCTTAACTGAGTTGGCTATCTTTTCCTTGGTTTGAGGCATTGTTATTCTGACTGCTTTCCCCATTTCCTTCTGCTTTAACTGGTACAGTTCTCTGTCCTGCTCCTTCTGTATTTCCTTATACTTCCTGAATGCTATCTTTTTTTTCCCTAACCTTCCCCGCCACCTCTTTTAAGAATCATAGTGTTTTTTTTTCCTTTGTTTTGATTTATTTGCTTCACACAAAGGCTTGTTGCCTCTGTGATGGCAGTTTTGATTTTTCCCCATTGTTTCTCCACCCCTCCTTCTTGCCTGTTTGCTAATGTTTTTCTGAGGCACTCTCCCATTTTGCCAAAGTCAGCCCTCCTAAAGTCCACTACCCTTGCTTTTGCATGGCTTGACTCTATGGCTGTGTTTATCATAAACCATACTGTTTGGTGATCACTTGTTCCCAGATGGCTACTCAGTTCTAAATCTGAAATCCTCTCTTCATCCCTATTTGAGCCCACAACTGATAAGGCTAGTACTGCCGACTCTGAGCTGTGCCATGTGCACTCCTCTCACAACAGTATCATGTGCTCTGACACCACCTCCCTGTTCCGCACACACTGCTGCCACTGTGCCATGTGCACTGCCATCACAGTGCATTTCCACGTACACTGCCAACTCTGCACTGCATCATGTGCATTGCAGACACGGCAATACAGCATGCAATACCACGAGCACTACCACCACCCCACTGCTCCATACACACTACCGTCACTGCACTGTCACATGCACCACCATTTCTGTGTGGTGCCATATGCCCTGCTGACTCTGTGCTATGCCACGTGCTCTGCCAACACCACACAGTGACACATGTATTGTCATCATTACATTGCCAGATGCACTGCTGACTCTGTTGTGCCATGTACACTGTCATCACTAAACAGTGTCACTTGCACAGCTGCCAGCTTGCTGCTCTATGCACAATGCCATCACTTCTGTGCCAAATGCACTGCCGATTCCACACTGAGCCACTTGCACTGCTATCAATGTTTGGTCCCATATACACTGCCTACTCTGCTGCAACTGTGCCTAGTGTTGACCATTGCTGTGCCCATGCTTGTTGACCCTGGGCTGGAGGCTGGGGCATGTATGGCATCAGTTATTTTCAACCACCCACACTTGAAAGCCCAAGTATTGATACGTGCTGTGTAGGTCAGGTATTATCCATGGGCAGCAGAATTAAGGCCTATTATGTTAAAATTATTGCATTAAAATGAAGGCTTACTGTACACTTTAAGGCTATGGCCTGGCTACTCCCCTGACCAGTTCACAGTGACACCCATTTTCAACCCAGTTTTAAATCTGGGAGGTCATATGGCATTCCCAAGGTCAAATCCTGAGCCAGTGATCATGGTAGGATTTGAACTAGGGATCACTGAACTTGTGTATGTAATATTTATGCTCTCCCTGTAGCTCTTGTACCTCTTTGGAACTCTGTCTCTACTCTTGCTTATATTTTTCCTTATGCTAATTCTTTTTTCCTTTATTTCTATAGTCTGAGAGGACATTGACTGCAGTCAGACAGGACACAGTTTCCCTGCATATCAGATAAGTATTGCTTATTTTTAACTTTCCCTATCAGTCCCATTTTGTTCTTGAAGAACTATGGATCCTTTGTGACCCCATGGCCATTCATTTTATTTTTTTTTTTTTACAGGTATGACTGGACATCACTCCGAGACACCAATTCCAGGCTCCTTAGGAGCCAGGTAAGAGATCTCTTCTCTGTGCTAGGCAAGTAAGCTGAAATGATACAGCCACAACTTTGCCTTGCCTGTCTCCTGCACACTTTACATTGCCTATGCCCATGACCCACACCTTGACTACTGCAACTCCCTCTACCTGGGGCTTCTGGGGGTTGTTATCCATCACTTGTAGCTGGTGCAGAATGCTGCAGCGTGGCCGCTGATGGGGACTCCTCATTTGAGTCATGTCACTCCTGTGATGTGTGAACTGCACTGGCTGCCAGTACAGTGGTGGATCACCTTTAAGGTTGGACTTCTGACCTACAAGACCCTGCATGGACAGGCTCTGAGCTATCTGCAGGAAGTCCTGATTCCCTACAGCCCTGGCCGTCCTCTCCCCTCAACTGACGAGGGGTTCTTAGAGGTTCCCAGGGTTCAGCTGAAACATCCGGGGCTTGTGTTTATATGTATGGAGCTCCTACCCTGTGGAATTCTATATCTTGTCAGATTCAAGAGTACAGGACTTTGGAGAGCTTCAAGACAGCCTTAAAAAACTCATTTGTTCAAATAAGCATTCAGTGAATTCTCTAGTTAATCTTTTAGTCTGTATTGCTAGAATTTTATTGATCCTATTTAATCTTGTTTTTTATATTTTTTAATATTTTATTGTTGTACAGTGCTGTGGCTTGTAGAATTGTGCTCTATAAATTAAATGTATTATTATTTTTTATTATTATATCATGTTAATGTATTTGTAGAGTAACAGCAGGATCAGAATGGCAGAACCAGCAGGAATGCAACAAGCAGAATAAGGGTGCATTCAGGTTCTCACACAGCTTTTCCTAACCCTGCAGGAAGAACAGTTTTGAACTAAAGCAGATATGTCAGTAGTTTAAGGTGCTTCCCTTTACAGTGCCAACATAACTGTGTAGGGACAGCTCTAAGTAAGTTATTTATTTTCTTTTCTATTATTTTTTAAGACACCAATGTTTTTCCTGATTTCTCTCCACCACTCCTTGGATGCACATGCTGCATTCCAGGGCACCCTCTCACTGCTTACCACCCCCTCCCACCTTTGGTTCTATCGGACCGTCACTCAGCGGCAGCAGAACTACAGGAGAGTGATGACCTCCACAGGAGAGGAGAGCTGCTGTTAGGCTGCTCAATCTTGTTCCTCCCTGACCCACATGCTGGCTCCCTGGTGACCTGAGGTCTTTCCCTAACCTGGGTCACCAACATGACATGGGTGAGGAATAGCGCCTCAGCCCTCTGCACTACTGGGCCAGCCCTCTGAGTAAGTTGTTAAGGATGGCAAGTCTTTGCCTCCCTCCCAGGTTTAGGTAATCTTCCAAGGTTCAGAAGGTCTGGCATTTCTCATTGAGAAAGGCCAGCAGAAGCTATTTTTCCACCATCAACAGAGGTAGCCTCTTGAGATAAAACATGGGCTGGGTAGCAGGTAAGCTTTGTCTATCATCATTTTGAAAAACGGGATGGCATGATGCCAGGAGGCTGAGACACCCACTGGAAGAGGTGCTGGATGTTGCTGCTCCAGGTGCGCTGAGAGGGTTGAGTAGGGTAACACACTGATAGTGACTACTTTATTATGTTGGAATGTTAACTCTGAGAGGGTTTGCAGGGTATGGGCCAAGCCTGGGCTGGCACCTGGGTCCAGGCAGCAACACAAAATTTGTCCAGCAGGAAAGAGGTTTGTCTCCAGTGGGCAGGATAGGGAGGAGTAGAGGCTGTTGCTGTCATGCAGGAGCAGATTAGGTAGTATTAGGAAGAACAGGCTCAGCCTGAAGTATGGCAGGCTCATTGGGAAAGGCTGAGGGGCAGCAAAAGAGTGGAGGTATTGTGAGTGAGAGATAGGCTGCTGGTGTATCTCTGACTGTGAGGAAAATACAGCAAGAAGTACAAGTGGCTTTATTGCAACAGTTGGGCAAGGAATGTACACAATTAGTATAATCATTATATTTAATATTATCCTGGTGTCTATACACACATGCTGTTGCTTTTCCAACAGGTAACTTGTTCTGTGGCCCTGAGGGAGTGGGAAGCAAGCAGGTGTCTTGTGGACTTTATCCAAAATTCACAACTCACTAATCAGCTTGTCATCTGCAGGACCACAAAACTAGAAAGAACATAAAAAAAAGCAGGAATAGTGATTCAACCAGTCCATGTGAGGGCTTGCAACAATCATGCTACTGATAAGTAATGCTTCCAGTTCTTCTTGCCATCCACAACATGGTGCCACGTTCAATGTACTCACTCTTGGAAACATTGTGGGGCATTGCCATTCTAGTCTTCTTCCTTGTTCTGTGTTATCTGCAATGTGGCAGGGTAGGTTACAATACTGGCTCTTAGAAATTATGCTCTGATCTCACTGCTCAGTTATGCTGTTTATTTACTGCAGAGCATGTGCTTGTGGTCAGTGGGTATGACAGCGTGCATGGGATTGATGGGTGTGACAGCATGCAGAGAAGCGGGTAAAGTGGCCAAAATCTGCTACGCAGAGCAATTCGCATATTAAAGTGGAATCCACAGAGTACTCTGCAATCCGAAGCGGAATACTCCACCTTACAATCATTATCGCAAAGTCCATTGGAAGCACTGACTTTGTGTTACTCCGCCTTTCCCCAACCATTCTACACCAATTTTAATGCAAAGTACATTGATTTCAATGTACTTCACATTCCTTTGCCTTGTTTGTGAGCTCTAAGACACATTTTGCAGTGATTCATGAGATTGCCTGTCACATGGGCTCTAGATTGTTCTGCACAGCCTCAGTTCTGTGTAGTGTGTGTGTAGCGGTAGCTGGAGACAGTTTGCTCTCAGAGCTCTGAGATTCAAACCTTCTAAAAACCATTCAAAAAGCCTTTTTGAGCCATTTTGTTTTGCTCAAAATGTAGTACATCGATTGTAGGAAACCCTCCTGTGCTCATATCATCGAGTGTTTATTGTTTTTGTGCGGATTTTGAATGTTAATTTAGAACATTCAGTCTGTGTACTGACAGACACCATTGAAGTGTGTTTTGGGGCAGGGGCTTATATGTGGCAGAGGTAGATTAACTGGAAGAAAGGCAGTCTTTCTAACTGTTTTGGTTATATTTTTGTTGTAGAAATGTGTTCATGTACACACAGTAATAGTTTCAGTAATTATTAACATTGTTTTGCTGATTGTTGTGGTACAGTGCATAATTTCAGTTTGTTTAAAATATTTGGTTATATTAATGAAGTTTTCAATTTGCTGCACATTACCTATAGTGTGTGTGTGTGTGTGTTGTGTGATGCCTGCCATCAAGTCAGACACATTGTATTGTACCACACAGTAATTGCAGCACTGTGTACCTGTTATCTATCTGTGTTATTTTGTACTGCTTTGTGATATCTTGGTAGTGGACTATTACTGTAGTGCATTGCCCCCCATCCCCCCAACCAGCAAAAGGTATTCTTTTCCAGTTTTGGATTTGTGAGCACTGGTTAAGGTGTTCTTATGCCTTTGCATCTGCATCTCTTGAGTGTGCAGCACGATCTTAATCTGTCAGTGCATTTGCATCTGTTTAGTGCCCAATCTCCATCTGCAAGCCACAGTTGTTGTTTGGCTTCCCATCCACCATAAATTTTAGAAATCTCAATTTGTTGTGAATTTTCTGTGTAATCCAAAACAATGTCTGCAAAGAGAAGTGCATGCGAAGATGCTTCTTGTCATGGCACTGCTACCAGTGGCAAGAGTGGCAGTGGGCATGGTAGTAGTATGCAGCAGAAGTGCATAGTTGATGCCAATAAAGGGATTTCTCTGACTATGTTTTTCACCACACAATCAGTAGCTACAATCATGGTTGGAGATGCTGTTGCCCCCCCACCCCAGTGGTAGTGAACTTGCTGATGGCATGAGTATTGCCCTATGTTCAACCCCTGCCAATGGCAACAAGTTAACTGGGTTTCCCAAATATTGAGGAGTCTAAAGGCATGACCATAAGTCAGAGTGTAGTAGATGTCACACTCTCCAACATCCCCATCCCCACATTGGTTGAACATGATTCTGATGCTGATGAATAGTCATTGCAATCTCATGTTTCCAGTGCTGTTGATGAGGTCATGCCCGTGCCATCCAATGATTCACTTCCTGGCTGCCTGAAGCATGTGACCTAGACTGTGTAAGCCATGTAATGTGTGTGGGCTGCCTGTAAATTCTCACTCCACTTTTAAAGCGGAGTAAGGTGGAGTGAGCAATGCAAAGTCATTATCATCATTATTACAAGGCGAAGTGGTGATGTAGTGGTTTTCAATGGGCACTTCACATAGCCAAGGATTAATGCAAAGTGGGTTATTTTGCATCCACTTCACCGGTGGAATTTAACTTCGCTGCATCTCTAAGCATGCATGGGGATACAGCATCATGAGGTGTGACAGCATGCATGGGGAGGCATGGGGCTATGAAGTGCGATAGTGTGCATGGTGGTATAGGTCAGTGAGTTTGACAGGGTATATGGGGGATGATAGGTATGATAGTACATGTGGTCATTGTGAGTGACAGCCTGAATGGGGGCATGTGGTCAGTAGGTGGATGTGACAGCATGCATGAGGGTATGGAATCATGAGGTGTGACAGTGTGCATAGGGGTACAGGAAGACAACAGTCATGGGGTATGGGATTCCGAGCTGTGACAGGGTACATGATGTTATAGGGTCCATTGGTGTGATGACTTCCATGAGGTTGGTAGATATGACAGTGTAAGGGGGGGCATGGGATCACGATATCTAACAATTCTTGCCTCACCTGCAGCAAAGCAGAGGATACCATGCTAAAAAAAGTCACTTCTCAGCTGAGCTGCTATATTACCTCTGTTGCAGGAAGATGTCATTAGAGCAATCTATGGTGGCAGTGCTGGGATGGACTTAAACTGTCTTCACTCCCAGATAGACCCTTTCCCCTACATCTAGGAACAGGTAGAATTCGGGCCATTTACTTAATAGTTTTCATTTTTGTAGTGGGAAGGGGTGTCCCACAAAGTCACTTTGTGCTTTCCATGTGAACAAGGAGGGTTCCTGCACTGAGACTGCACCATGTGGCACCGTTTTGTGAGGTTAGGTGGACACTGTGTAGCATAGACTAGAGGCATGAGTAGTATATGGATAACTTTGGTGGGATTTGCAATGTACAGCTGGTGATTAGCTGATGTTGGATGGTGCCTACATTAAAGATGTGTGGATGTCTGTTATTGTTGGATGTGCCTTAATTACTTTTTGGATCACTCCGTTGGCAGGTTTTTCGCCCTACAATGTGATCAGTGTGACACCAGTGACCCACACATGACATTGTGATACCATGCTACATGACCATTGTGGTATCATCCACATAAGGCATGGAATGAAACCATCGTAGTACCACTGCAAGTGCACCCATTGTACTACCACTGACACATGGTACCATTGTGGTCACAATGGTAGCACAATGGAAGTGAAACAGATCCATTTTGATACCAATTGCAGTGGTATCACACTGGTATTTGCCATTGTGTTAGCACTGGATGAGAGACTGCCACTGTGCTACCACTGTCTGTCAATGATGTCACAGTGGACACAATGGAATCACACTGGAATTGGAACAAAACCACTGTGATACCAACAAACAGTGGTATCACAATGGAGAACATTGTTACCACTGTGGTACCAGCAGAGGTGGTGTTACCACTGAACTACCACTGTCTGCATGGTATCACAATTGCTACAATAGTATCACAATGAAATTGGAACAAATCTACTGTGATACAATTTATGAAATCCACAATGGTAGTACACTGGAAATCACAGTGGTAGTACAATGGTAAAGAACAGGTATTACAAAGAACATTTTGTAGGGTTAATGTAAGGATGTTGCTTATGTTTTATGTTATGCACAGCTTTATTGTATTTAATTGTGGTTATGTACAGCTTGATTTACATTTCCTCTGGTTTCTGCTTGATTTTGGTTGTTTCCAAATATCTAAAAAAAATAACATTTCGTGTGGGGTGGGGGAGTGATGGTGTTGGTGTAGTGGGAGAGCTGTTTGCTGTTGGGCTATGATGGCATGGGGTTTGCTACATTAATTGGGGACTAGCTGTGCTGGTGGGGGGTCTAGCTGTGTTCATGTTGTGGGGGAGCTGCTTGGTGGGCCATGATGGTGTCTGGCTGACCGCATTGGTTCGGGGGGGGGGGTGGCTGTATTGGTGTAGGGCTTTGTTGTTTTGCTGCAGGGTTGGGGAGTTTGATGTTTGTTTGGAGGACCAGGCTGTGATCACTGGGGTGGGGGGGTTGACCATATTAGTGAGTTGCTGGCTACTTGCCTGGGGGAGGCTGGCTATGTTCTTGCTAAAGGGAGTGTAACGTAGGCACCCTAGAGGAGAGGAGGTAGATGTGGGGGGCTATGACAGAGAGACCTTTAAAGGCAATACTGCAGTATTCCGGACCCCCTTGCACTACTTTTGCAGGTAGGATTAATATACAGTATTTGCCTCAACATCTACATTCCCATGCTCCTGATGGTGCTTCCATATGCCTTTAACTCTCAATCCAATTTAGGTATGTTATTTTATTTTTATCAGTTTATTTGAGTCTGAGTTGGGGGGGGGGCTCTACCTCCCACACCCATCATTTGTTTTTTAACATGAAGCCTGCCAACTCAAAGAAAGTGATAAAATTAAAAAAAAAACATAACTGAGTTGGATCCTGAGTTAAAGGCACACAGAAGTACCATCAGGAGCACTGGAGTGTGGTTTTTAATATTTTTTTTTATTTACATTTTTGCCCCAGTTCCTGACGCCTTGTCCTAGCTGAGTGAGCATATGTGAAGGCATGTGCACACCATGGTACCGGGACACCCTTCCACTGGTTTTGTCACCTGTTTGCCTGCACTGCCCATGGACCTTCATCCAGGGGCAGTAGATCTGCGATGGGTGACAGGGTCCTCCCCAGGAGAGGAGAGCTACTGCACATTGTGGTTGCTTAATCCTGCTCCTTCCCTCCCTCATGCTGGTTACCTGATGACCTGAGTCCATTCCCGAACCCAGGTTGCTGGCATGATGTGAGGTAAGGAGTCCACACCTCAGCCCTCAGTGCCATGGGCCAGCTGTGATATTTAATAATAAACATAACTGAAGCTGTCCATGGGGTTTACAGGATATGGCAGTGTTTTCTTGTTAGTTTATTTCAATTGGGGGGCTTCACCCTCCACACCCCCTAGTGTTAAAAAAGGGGGGAGGGAAGAACCCCCAACTCAAATAAACACAAATAAACTGATAAAAAATTAAATAACATAGCTAAATTGGATTGAGTGTTAAACTGTATGCTGACAACAACACAACGCAAATACCATATACAAATACCAACAACAACAACAAAAAAAACACTGTCATATCCTGCAAATCCCACAGATCACTTATTTTTATTAACTTATTTTATTTATTGAAATTGTTCACCAGGAAGGCACACTGAACAACAAGTTGCTCATCTCCCGGTGTGACCTGTGGGAGAGGGGAGGGTACAATTGGATGAAGAATTAGACATACAGCTTAACATTTAACAGATCCAAAAAATTAAACATTCAATTCTATTTGCAACAAGACATACAGTTAAAAAATATAATAAATAATCATACAATCGCATTTGTGACATAACATACACTTAAATATATCATACCTGTGGAATATGCATTTAATTACAAGTGGCATATCTGAGGAACATAGTACAAAAATTTAATGTAGTCTTGGAGCCAACTCCTTGCAGGAATGGATCATGGTTAAGAGCCAAATTATTTAACAATTATTGAATGAATGAGGTGCAGTGGGGGGACATCAAAGAGGGTAGGGGTAGACAGGGGAAACAAGCTGGGGGAAGGAGAGGCTAAAGATGGGGGGAACATTACCGGAGAAAAGTAAGCAAAAAAAAATCAGTTGTGAGAAGTAAGTTAACACAGGGCTAGTGCAATCTGGAAGCAACCCAGACAGAACAAACAGTGCAAATTATTAGCTCAAGTGAACTAATGCCTTTAATTAAGTGCAGGGGTAGAGAGGGGGACAGGAGAGAGGTGGGGTAAGAGATAGGGAAGGGAAGGATGAGTCATACCTGGAACTGACCCCTTCAGAGTGCGGAGATTGCTGCCAGCAGCAGAATGAGGTAAGGACTTAGAATAAGGGGCAGAAGTAGGCAAGGACACGTTGGGCAGAGATAGTAGAGGGGATGGTAAAGGGAAGAAGGAGGAAGGGTTGGAGAAACTTGTCTAAGATTAGGCCTCTTCAGGATGCTGACAAATCTGCCAAAGTGCAGAGTCAGATGAGAATGAGTTAGGTAGAGAGGATGGAGGGGAAAGGGGAGAGAAGAAAGAGTCTTTTCCCAGTGCTGGATCTCTCCAGGATGCTGAAAACCTTGCCAGGGGGCAGAACTAGGTGAGGACAAGTTGGGAAGAGAGAAGAGAAAGGATGAAGGGAAAGGAGGGAAGAGGAGGGAAAGAAGGAGCTTGCCTAAGACTAGGCCACTCCAGTATGATGAGAACCCTGCCAGAGTGTAGAATCAGGTGAGGACTAGTTGGGTAGAAAGGATAAAGGGGAATGGGAGTGAAGGAAGAATAATTGTCCAGTGCTGGGCCCCTCCAGGATGCAGATAACCCTGCCAGGGGATAGAATTAGGCAAGGACAAGTTGGGCAGAGGGAATAAGGGGGATAAAAGAGGAAAGGAAAAAAGGAGGAGGGAGGGTAGAAACTTACCTGAGAATAGACATCACCAGGGTGCTAAGAATCCCAACAGAGGGCAGATTTAGGTGAGGACAGGTTGGGTAGAAAGGAGAGAGGGGAAGGGAAGGGGAGGAGAAGGAGAAGGCTTGCCCAGTGCTAGACTACTCCAGGATGCTGAGAACCCTGTCAGAGGCCAAAACTAAGCAGTTGCAATTTGGTAATGGAAAAAAGATTAGGGATAGGAGTGAGGGGGTAGCTTCAGTTATGTTGTTATAAAAATCACGCTCCTTTGCTCCTGACAGTGCTTCTCTATGCCTTTAACTCTCAATCCAATTTAAAGTTGGGGTGGGGAGTACAGCCCCTCAATTCAATCTGAAATAAAGTGATAAAAATAAAATAAATTGGATCGAGAGTTAAAGGCATACAGAATCACCACCAGGAGCATGATTTTTACAGGACGTTGATGGTGATGCAAATACCGTGTATTTCCAACTTAGAAAAGTGGTGCAAAGAGGGTCCGGAGTGCAACAGTATCACCCCTTTAAATACCTCACAAGGGTTTATAAAGTACAGAAGGGAGGTATGTTTTTAGAGAAAAAGGTGCTCTACAACAAGGGGTCATGATATGAAGCAGGAGGTGAGCAGACTCAGAAAGGAGGTAAGGAAGTACTATTTCACAGAAAGCATGGTGGATTCCTGGAACAGCCTTCCAATGGAGGCATTGGGGGCAAAATCATGGTGGGGTTTAATAATGCCTTGGATTGCCAGAGGGGAATCACAATAGTAAGGATGGGGGTGGAAGAGGCAGTGCCATAGATCAGGTAGGGTCTGCAGCAAAAGAGATCATACTAAAAATGAGCCAACTAGGTGGGCCTCAACAGTCCTTATCTGCCATCAGTTTCTGTATTCCTATGTTAGGGTTGGGGAACTGGCTGTGTTGGTTTCAGGACAGCTGGCCATGTGGAGTGGGAGCTGGCCATGATAATTTGGGGGTGAGTGGACTGCTCATGTTAGTGGGGTGGCAGTGATTGGCCCATCCTATACATATCCAACAAATCCTGGTAGACTAGTGCACCCCTGAACAGTGCCAAACTCCACTCCTGACTCTCCCACATTGGACCCACAGCCCTGCACTCACCCCAAACACTCTTCAGTAGTACTAGTGCCATTGGGGATGATGGTGACCAGCACAGCCCTCCACTCACTGACTGACTTTCAGTGAAAGATCATTACTGATAGTCAGATGGTGTAGGGTCAAGGACATTAACAGAGGGGAGTTCTAGTTTCCATTATCCTGGATGGTACTAGTATTACTGAACAGTGTCCAGGGTGAGGGTACTAGTATTACTGAACAGTGTCCAGGGTGAGGGTACTAGTATTACTGAATGGGGTCCAGGGTGGAGGGATGTGGAGCAGTGGATCCAAAAGGGTTGTGTAGGGAGGCAGGTTTGGCAGCCATTTGTGGGGTGGGGGTCCACTAACCTACCAGAGCATATTGTACCAAACAATGGATGGGGGTTTGGGGGACCTCTAGACTCCCTGGGTTTATTGAACCACACACTAAAAGACCAATTGGGGTGGGAAGGGAATATTTTTCAGCAGGGGAGTTTGGAATAATAGCACCAATGATAACAATGTAGCATTTGGATATGGTTTCCACAGGGAAAAATTGCTAAGAAATATCCAAGATCTAGCCTCAGTGCATGCACAGTGCTGTTAGACCTCTCACCATTCCCCCACATCATTGCTGCTATTATGCCATACAGACTTTACAAAAACAAAAAAACAAGATCTGGCAGAGCCAGTATGACTGTGAATGCATTAACTAGATAAGGGTGTTTCATGGACTTAAACATAAACATTTATTTATTTATTTAAAAAATATCAGATTTACAAACCTTTGAGTCAGAGACTTATTTACAAAGGCACCTTGTCGAAACTAATACAAAGACACAACAGTTAGTAAGTCAAAAAACAATGGCTCAGAGAGCAGACAGTTATAACAATCATTCACTGGAGATACATGAGTAACAGTAGATACACAGATTACATAGTTTAGGGAAACTGGCACCACATCAAGAAGACCAAAGCAGTTCAAACAATATACAATAGCTAAAGCAAATAGACATCAGGAGTCAAAGAGAAGCCCAGAGTGTTCACATGAAGGCTGTTGCATACACTAACTGAATCAAAGTACAGCACATTGAGAAAGGGCATATTTAAGCAATAAGACACAGCAGGGTGTGTGTTATCATGTAATAACATCACTCTTGGGGTGGTGGGTTGAAGCACGAGGCAAAGCAGGAGTGGCGTTATTATATGATGACACACACCCTGGAGTGTCTTATTGCTTCCATAACACTAAGCTTTTAACGCCAACATGCCACTTCTGCTGTTATGAGCTCCCCCATCTGTGAAGTCTCATTCTACTTGTGGCAAACCCCCACCCCCCAAAACCAGGTAATTTTCCAGGGAGCAGCTCTTTACATCATATCAACTACATTACTGCTAAACTCCTTATTTGTAAATATTTTGTTGAGAAATTGTTGTTGTCATATATCCATAATCAGGAGACATGAATTTGTAAAAGAAACCAAAATCCCAATTTATCAGTACATTGAATCACAATAAAGCATATTATAAACTTATCAGATTCTATGTGTAACCTATAGTAAGTCAAACAGAAATTAGATAGACAAATGCCTACGTATTTGCAAGTGAAGCAAATGTGGTTACTATCATTCAGTTATAAACACCTATAGTCACAAATTGTAAGTTAAGAAGATTCAGTAGAATATAAACAGTAGCCCAGCCCAGAACTGCCTGACTGAGAATGAAGTTGCAGTATTATTTAGGAAAAGGCAAGACTTGGACTCTTGCTATGCAATGTCCTGCAAAGTAGCACACTGACTGCTCTTAGGATGGTGGTATCAAATGGCTTAATGAGGTGCTGTGAGATGCCTAGGGGAACTTGTTATGCAGAAAGTTCCAGGAAGTGTTTAACCCATTCTACTTCTGATAGCTCTCTATGATGTCTGTACTATCCATTGGTAATCTGACACAGAATGACTCCCAGAAGATAATGAGTTAACTTTCTGTGGGCTCAATTAACTCCTCAAGCCAGAGGAAAAATAGTGCTCTAAAGCTTCCTTTACACACAGGCAGCATAGTAATGAGTCTTCAGCTGAGGAATCTATTTTTAACACGCTATCATGTTGTTTGGTAGGAAATATGACATTAGCCCTTTACTGAATGCAATACTCCTGTTGGCTCTGCCCACAGTCATAAAAACGGGAATAACAGGTTACTAGGGGTATAAACTCAACAGGAATGTTAGGAAAAAACTACCCCTTCCCATTCATTCACAGGTGTCAATGAATGTATTTGTTAACCACGCTGGTTCATTTTCTTGCTTCCCTCATGGTAAAAATGTGAAACTACATTTGTGTTATTTTAAATGAGTGATACATAACTTGTCCAGGGGGATGGCAGCTATGATAGTTGTTCCAGTCTTTCTTTTCACTGATATAAACTGAGCCAGTAAAAAAGTAAGTAGGAAAAAAAACAGCATTTTCTTCTACAAGTAGTTGTTAATTGCAGCTGGTATTTTTAACGTGTGCAAGTCAACTCCACTTCTCAAACTTGAAAAGAAAAATACACTTCATCATAGACTGAGTTTACCAAGTACTGTGCCCATGATTAAAATAATTTGAACCCACTCCCTCCAAAAATGTGCTCTCACATGAACCTGCATGATTTATCTGTAAAAAATAAAACATGTATTTCTAAATGCTTTGCTAACACCAATGCTTTCAAGATTTTGAAACTACTAAAAAGACAAACTAGATAGATAGATAGATAGATAGATAGATAGATAGATAGATAGATAGATAGAATATGGTAAACAAATATTGGTAATCCCAAAAGCTGAACTTTGTTTTTACTATATAAATGTTTAAGAAATACCTAAAAGCTGTCTATTTTCCTTGGAAGCTGTAGTTTCAGACACTTGTTAGGACAACAGGTGGCTCTGATAATCATTTGTTCCGGGAGTTTTTAAGCCAGTTTAAAGCATTAAGTAACCTTCTATTCTTCTAGGCCTTACCAAAATGCAGGGACTCCACAGACTTGTTCTGTCCCTTGGTCCTGATCCCAAACTAGTGACTCTTCTTTCAACATGATAGATCCACCTCATGTCCCTCCCAAATGAATAAAAAAAAGGTGGGATGGATTTTTTGGAGTTTCTTGGGTGGAGGTGGGATGGATCTTACTTCCCCCCAAAAAATAATGCTGCCTCCCACTACTCAAGTTCCAGTTCTTGTACCACCCATTTAAGAAAGAAAATGGTACCCTGCAACCATTGACTAATATGAAAGCGTATTTATTTGAGGGTGGAAAACATTTCTTGGAGGAGGGTAAGGCAAAGGAGACTATTTACACCTTCAGTCAGTTCCACAGACAGAAAACATGACATCACTTCTTTTGTACATGCAATACTCCTGTTGGCTCCACCCACAGTCATAAAAAACTGCACAAACAGAGCACAAGCTGAAAGAAACTACATGATCAGCCTGCTATTTTTGTGGAAATTTCATATGTACTGGTACTGATATTGGCAAGATAGTACCACAGAAACAGTGAGCACTGGTTTGTGCTTGAAGATTGGAATCGTCTTGCTGACCTGGTAGAGATGAAGTCAGCATTTTTTGAGGTATGGTTTACCTTTATTTATTTATTTTTTGACTGGAAAAGGAGACAGAGAGAGAGAGAGAGAGAGAGACATAACTGCCTATTTTCAAACTCATACCTGGGGTGGGGTGGGGGCACATGCAAACCAGCTGAACTTGAACCATATTAAACTGTTGTTGGTATTTTAGTGGCTGGAGGAAATTTGGCCAGGACCCCAGGGAAAATCCATTACTCTTCTTGAGATATGCCATGGGATCTTATGTTTAATGTCCACCTGAACAACCAGCAGAAAACGTACAAACAAAGGGAGTAGCTTGTAGAGATTGGGGGCC
Source organism: Neoceratodus forsteri (assembly GCA_016271365.2). Lineage (NCBI taxonomy): Eukaryota > Metazoa > Chordata > Ceratodontiformes > Ceratodontidae > Neoceratodus > Neoceratodus forsteri. The sequence goes on from CM028132.1 coordinate 1,325,062,270, forward strand.
TCCAAGAGTAATGGAGAAGCCTACTAAGTGTAGGGGGGCAGTCAGTTTGCAGAATGGGAAGCATCTGTAAAGAGAGGATAAATATTTGTTGTTTGAGGAAAAGATTCTTTTTTTTTTGCATTACCATGCATTGTGTGTTATTGCCTATGGCTATCCTGAGGGGCAGCTGCTTGATAGAATTCCCTATTTTGCTCTTAAATTGAAAAGCCATTCCCTTTTAAGATTTTTATTTTTATTCTGCTCTGTATGTTCCTTACTGCTCAACTTTCTGCCTTATACACAGATTATGCTCAGGTTCAATTTGTTTATGCCCTTGTATTTTACAGGTCCGACTCCATCTGTTGCCACACATATTAGATAAGTATATTATTTTCCTCTATTTTTCTGCTATCTAGATGAGTTACCCAGAGCTGCTTATTCTTTGTGACCCTATCCACTTTTCTTTTCAGCTGTATTCCAGATGACCTTCTGGTTTATTTATTTATTCATCCTCAGATTATAAATACCTTTGCGCAGATGACTGCTCATTTACAAAAGTTCCATGTCAGTAATGGGAAGGGGGTAACAAAGACAGACAAATGGAAGTAAAATAACTTTACAGTTTGCAGCATGCATCATAATACAGGTTATTGACAGTATCAGAAACATTTTCACTACATAGGAGGTAAAAATTAAGAGCAATAAGGGGAGGTAAAAAATAAATGATTAGTCAGAAATAGGCATGGGAAAGGTTGCAGCCAGGTGGCTTTGTCCTGAGGGGTAGTAGGTAGTTCAAAATGAAATGGGAGTAGGTAGGGAGAAATATAATAGGTGTAAACAGAGGGAAAAGAGGGAGGGAGAGAAGGGGAGGAAAGAAAGGGAAGGAGGAGGGAAGAAGAAGAAAGTGCAGATGGGTCCATGGTAGCCCCAGGGCTAATATTGCTAATGTGGTGACTGGTAAGGCATTTGGGAGAGAAAATTAAAAAGTACGCATGAGGGGAGGTGAGAGAGGGGGCAAAACTGAGACGGGAGACTCAGTCAATCTGCAGTGGTCATACTTGGTGCACAGGATGAGCACACAGGCACATAATAGAATTAACCTGGGCAATCACAGGTGCTTTCATTCATAATGTGCTGATGCAGGAGATGTTTAAATAAGGCCATATGAGGAGCGCTAGTTAGCTCATGGCCCAGGCAATTTAGCCAGCTTGGGGCTCTGTAGAGAAAAGACCACTGGCATTGGGTGGTCTGGAATCTTGGTATGAGTAAGTGTTCAGTTACAGATGCCCAAGTATGATGATCCTTTTAGGATCTGGGCAGAAGGCAGGAGATCCCTGTTGATAGAACCTGAAGGAGCACCTTTTTGGCAAGTATGCATGATTGATACTTGATCCATCCTTGGAGATTAAGCCATCGAGTTTGTGCGTATAGATCACACGTGTGGGTGAGACAGTCAGCATCTGTGATGAGTCTACAGACTTTGTTTAGGGTAACATTTAGTCTTTTTAGGGATGTGGGGAAGGTGACTCCATAGGTTACCCAACCATAATCAATGGTGGATATTACCGAACTGTAGACAGCAAGTTTAAGTGCTCCTGGGGTTAGGTTCCTTCTGTGCCTGAATAACAAGCCTAATTTTGCATTCACAGACTTGGCAATGTTTGCAATGTGGGAGACGTAGGAAAGGTAGTTGTCCAAAGTTACCCCTAGATATTTGACTTGTTTAAATTGTTTGAGAGAGGCTCCATGGCCATTTCTGACTGTTAGGACATGAGACCGATGCTCATGGTGGGAGGAAGAGAACAGTAGGTGTTTCATTTTTTTTGTAGTTCAGGACAAGTTTATGAGATTGGAACCATTTTTCAACTTCGAGGAAACCAAGTTGGAGGTTGTCTTCTAGCGCAGAGGAATCAGAGTTGCTTGTGAAGATAACAGCATCGTCAGTGTATAGCAGCATTCTTAGTTGACAGGCATGTGGCAAGTTATTTAGGAAGATACTGAACAGGAGAAGACCAAGAATGGACCCTTGTGGGACACCAGAGCAGACATTTTGAAGCCCCGAGATGATGTTAGATATCTTCACCTATTGTGACCTATCTGCAAGGTAGTTTCTGAACCACTTCATCGTAGTTGTTGATACACTGATTGTTTCATGTTGGTCAAGGAGTAGCTTGTGATTAACAGAGTTGAAAGCTTTTATGAGGTCAATGAAAGCCACTCCAACTAGATTGTTTTTGTCAAAGGATTGATGGATGAAGCTGGTGAATTCAAGCAGAGCTGTGGTGGTGCTGTGCTTTTTCCTAAAGCCATGTTGTTGAGGGCATTGTAAGGCATACGTCTCCAGGTAATCAACCAGTTGGTTGGCTACTGTGTGTTCAAGGACTTTTGATAATGGAAGGAGGATTGATACTGGTCTATAGTTGCAGTGCTGTGTATGATCACCTGATTTATGCACAGAGGTGACCATTGCGGTTTTCCAAACTTCAGGGAACTGTGACAGAGTGAGGGATAGGTTTAGTGTATTGGTTATTAGCAGGAGAATTCTTCAAGGGTAAGTGCAATGAGTTTGAGGTCAAGCGAGTCTCCACTATGCCTAGATTTCCACAGGACTTTAGTGAGGAGCTTTCTGACCTGGGTTTTGGCAGACCCTTCTGAAATAGAATGGATGGGACTTCGGCCTCATGGTTTTCCCATATCCAGTTGGTAGGGTAGGGGCGTCATCAAAGAAACCATTTTGGTAGGACACCTGACAGATTAGTGAATGCTGTATTAAACATGTTTGCAGTTTGGAGTGGGTCAGTGATAAGATTTCCATCCTCGATTAGTACTGTAGGAGAGGTCTTTTGTTCTTTGCCTGTAATGTCTTTTATATTCAACCAACACTTCCTACTATCACTCCATGTGTTTGACAGCAGCTCTCTGTGGTGTCTTCTTTTTGCTTGTCGAATTGTCCTAGTACAGGCATTTCTAGTTGCTTTATATGCCTAAAGGTCTCGCTGCTTCATTAATGATTTAGCCAGTTGCCATAGATGGTCCCGTTGTTTCATCCTGTTCACAAGTTCCGGAGTTATCCAAGAGTTTATCATACCATTAACCTTCAGTTTCCTAGGAAGGGCGTGGATATCACAGGCATGTTGAAAACCCTAATGAAATGTTCCAGGGCGATGTTGATGTCATTGGCCGTGTCCAGTATGGACCAGTCCTGGGACCAGAATTGTTTTTTTAGGAGATCCAGGTGCCCACTCTTAAGCAAATAGTTGTAGATTGTTAGCGGTGGAGGTGTATGGAATTTGTTTGACCAGTAGCAAGAGATAGGGGAGTGGTAACTGATGGAGTCAGGGTGAAGTGCTGCATTTGTGATACGATCCAGGTGATTTGATAAAATCCAGTCAATAGTGGTACTAGTCCTGACTTTGTAGCTGATTCTGGTGGGAAACTCTACGAGTTGTGTGAGGTGCAATGAGGCTAATGAGTCCTTTATGACCCTGCTTACTCTCGATGCTCAATTTATGTTGAAATCTCCCATTAGAATTGTTTCGGTGAGGTGATTTTGTAGCTGAAGATAGTCCAGTATAGCAAGCCAGAGGTAGGGTCCTTTGGAGGTATGTAGATTGAGAGGATATTGAGGGCTTTGTTGTGTGCCCCCAGGAACACTTTTATGGCTAGAAACATAGAAACATAGAAACATAGAATTTGACGGCAGATAAGTATCGCTTGGCCCACCTAGTCTGCCCATTTTCCTACCTAACAGATAAGCTGCAGATCCTAGTTAACCAACAGCTTACTTCCTCCTACCCCCCACTAGGACTGCCTTATGCCTGTCCCATGCATTCTTGAAGTCCCCCACTGTTCTTGACTCCACGGCCTCCTCAGGGAGGCTGTTCCATGCATCCACAACCCTCTCAGTGAAAAAATACTTCCTCACATTACCTCTGAGCCAGCCCCCCTCTATCTTCAAATTGTGCCCCTTGTTCTTGCACATCTTTTTCTGGAAGATGCTACCTCTTGGACTTTGTTAATCTCCTTGAGGTACTTGAAAGTTTCTATCATGTCCCTCTCTCCTTCTTTCCTCAAGGGTATACATATTAAGCTCCTTTAGTCTTTCTTCAGATGTCTTCTGGTGCAGACCCTGCACCATTTTGGTTGCCTCCTCTGGACAGCCTCCACTCTGTCTATGTCTTTCGGGAGATGAGGTCTCCAGAACTGCACACAGTACTCCAGATGGGGTCTCACCAACTGTCTGTACAGAGGGATAACAACTTCCTGTTTTTACTATTGATGCCTCTTCCTATGCATCCCAGTATCCCCAGCCTTCCTTACTGCCTTCTCACATTGCTTGTCCACCTTTAGGTCATCTGATATAATTACCCCAGGTCCCTTTCTATTTTAACTGTTGTCAGTATCTCACCCTCCATTGTGTATGCTTCTCCCTGGTTTTTGTTTCCTATGTGCATTACTGCACTTCTTTGCATTGAATCTGAGCTGCTATACATTTGACCATTCCTCCAACCTTAAGCAAGTCCTTCTTCATCCTTTCCACTCCATCTTGTGTATCAACCCTGTTGCAGATCTTTGTGTCATCTGCAAAGTGACATACTTTTCCTTCCAGTTCCTCTGCAATGTCACTTATAAAGACATTAAAAAGGACCGGTACCAGTACTGAACCCTGCGGTACCCCACTAGTAACCCTCCTTTCTTCACTGTGTACTCCATTTACTACTACTCTTTGCATCCTGTTGTTTAGCCAATTTATTATCCAGGCTACCACCTGGGAACCCACTCCAAGGCTGGCTATCTTGTGAATTAATCTTTTGTGTGGGACTGTATCAAATGCCTTGCTAAAATCTAGGTAGGCCATGTCCACAGCCCCTTCCTGGTCTACTACTTTGGTCACCCAGTCAAAGAAATCTATCAGATTCGTCTGACACAACCTTCCCATCGTGAATCCAGGCTGCCTTAGGTCCTGTGCCCCACTGGCCTCTAGCTACTCAACAATTCTTTCCTTCAGAAGTGATTCCAGCATTTTCCCTACCACTGAGGTCAAACTAACTGGTCTGTAGTTTCCTGCCTCTGTCCTGCTCCCACTTTTGTGAAGAGGAATCACATCTGCCCTCCTCCAGTCCTTGGGTACCACGCCATCCTCTCATGATTTGTTAAAGAGAGTAGTCAGCGGTGTCACTAGTTCTACCCTTAGTTCTTTTAGAATTGTTGGGTGAATCCCATCAAGCCCCATTGCTTTGTCCACCTTCAATTTTATTAGTTCTTTCAGAACCCTTTCTTCTGTAAATGGACTGGTATCGACCCTGTCTTCAGAGTGTTTCTCTTGTTTGGTTTAGGTAACTCCCTCCTCTTCCTTTGTGAATACTGAGCAGAAATATTCATTCAGTATCCCTGCTTTTTCACTGTCACCCTCTACCCACATTCCCTCCCTTTATTAAGCTTCAGTATCCCTCCTTTGGTCTTTCTTTCGCTCTAAGGTACCTATAAAAGGTCTTATCCCCTTCTTAACAGAATGGCTATCCTTTCCTCGGTTTGGGCCTTTGCTATTCTGACTGCCTTCCCAAGCCTCTTTCTGCTTTAACTGATAAAGTTCTCTGTCCCTCTCCTTCTGTGTTTCCTTATATTTCCTGAATGCTGTCCTTTTCTCCTTAACCTTCCCTGCCACCTCTTTTGAGAACCATAGCGGTTTTTCCTTCGTTGTGTTTTATTGATTTGCTTTACACAAAGGCTTGTTGCCTCTGTGATGGCTGTTTGATCACTCCCCATTGTTCCTCCACCCTCCTTCTTGCCTGTTTGCTAGTGCTTTCTGAGGCACTCTCTCATTTTCCCAAAGTCAGCCTCCCAAAGTCCAGTACTCTTGCTTTTGTAGGCTTGACTGTATTGCTGTGTTTATCGTGAACCACACTGTTTGGTGGTCGCTTGTTCCCAGATGGCTACCACTTCTAAATCTGAGATTCTTTCTCCATCCCATTTGAGAGTACCAGGTCTAGATTGCTCCTCCAGAGTGGGTTCCAATACTAGCTGTCTGAGGCATGCCCCTGTAGGGCATCAAGAATGACCCTGCTCTTGGATGTGCCTGCAGCAAAGGTGCTCAGTTAACATCTGGAATATTCAGGTCCCCATCAACAATATCTCCCTTTTTCTGCCATTCTAAGAAAGCCTTCTATCATTTCCTTGTCCATTCCTCCCCTGAGATGGGGGTCTGTATACAACCCCATGCGGATTGTGGTGCCATTTCCTGTCTCCAGGGTGACCCAAAGTGCCTCATCTGCTCCCTGTTTACTCTTTAGTTCTGTTGCTTTGATCCCTTCCTTTACATAGAGAGCTACTCCTCCTCCTCCTCCTCTTTTACCTTCCCTGTCCCTCCTGTAGATTGTGTATCCTGGTATTTTGACATCCCAGTAATGGTTCTCTGTGTACCATGTTTCTGTGACTGCCACAATATCCAGGCAAGCCTTTTCCATCAAGGCCACTAGTTCAGGGAGCTTGTTACACAGACTACGGGCATTGGTACTCATCACCCTCCACTTTTTGATAGCCTTACTCCTTTTAGCCCCATTTCTGTCCTTACTGCCTTTGCCTTTTTTTACATTTAAATCTGTTCTGCTCCCTAATAACTTCTGTACCTTGGTGTTTACCTCACTAATCACCATGTTTTGTGGTGGGAAGCTCAGTTTTCCCTACTCCTTTTCAGTGCCTCCCCCCTTGGCTAGTTTAAATGCTTGCCAATGAAGCATTTAAACCTCTCACCTAGGATCCTGGTTCCCCCCTGGACAGATGCAGACCATGCACCAGTATAGGTCTGCATCCCTCCAGGTGGCTCCCCAGTCCCCAATGAAGCCAAAACCCTGAGCTCCACACCAGTTTTCAACCACTTATTGAATTCCCTGGTGAGAAGTGCCCTAGCATCTCCCTTGCCATAGACAGGCAGCACCTCCGAGAAGGTTACCGTATGCGCTACTTGTCTAAGACCCCTTCCCAACTCTTCAAACTCCTCTTACACTGCTCTGATCCCATTCCTAGCCTGGTCATTTGTCCCTAGGTGGACAATGACATCCAGCTCCCTCCCTTGTGCAGCTCCTCCCACGATCCTGAGAATTCGCTTCCTATCCCTCCAAGCCGTGGCGCCAGGAAGGCACCCTACCTCCCTCTCTCCTTCCTCCCCAATTCTACCCCCTAATGATTGAGTCCCCCAACAGGAGTTGTTTTCTTCCGCTGTGGGGTCCCATGCCACCCCCCTGTAGGTCTCCTTTGTGAAGGTTCCCAGCATCCTCCTTGATCTCCACTGCAGGTGCCTCCATAGAGGAACCACTATCCACCAGAAGAGTGAACGAATTGTGGAGAGGTACCACTGGAGGGATGCAACTCTGTTCCACCACCCTCTCCCTCCTTGAGCCCACCCTGGTCCAGCCTCTCCTCTTTCTTGGCAACCTTTGAGGTAGTGGCATTGGCCCTGGTCATCCCTGGGTGGGGGAGGAGGTTTCATGAATCCTAGCCAGGTCAGCCAGGAGACGGGCAACCTCCTCTCTCAGACCAGAGAGATGCCTGCAAATAGGGCAGCATCGCAGCCTCCAGAATGTCTCCCGGAACACTGCCGCCCCACAACCATTGCATTACACCACTCCTATCATGTCTTATTTTGTGTCCTCTCTACTGTTTCTCTGGATGCTTATTCTCTCCTCTCCTTACAACTCTCACCCTTCCTGTTCTGGGACAGCAACTTCCTATCTTCTTCAGTTGCCTCCTTCTTCCTTGCTCAATATCAGATCACCAGCAGCTGGGGGGGAGAGTGAGCTACTTTTTTCCTTTAGGGTTGACAAAACTAATGTTTCTCTATGATCCTTTCCTTCCTACTGCCAAACAGGAAGTTCCTGTTGGCAGTCAAATCCAGTGGCTATAAAAGTAGAACTGGCTTTGGGTGGGATGGAGGGCAATTAATAAGAAAAAAGGCTAGCAACAGGAAGTTGTAATTTGACTCACCTGCTTTTATAGTGTCTAAACCACACCCCCAGGTAAGCTCTCTTTCCTCCTACTGGTTTAGCAAAGTCAGCTGATTAGTACCCTTCCCTGCACCAGGCCTGGGCTAAGGCCTGGGCTGGACATCCAAGGTCAATCCGAGGCATGGCCAATCCTCTGATGGAATTTTTTAGGTAAATGGCGTGGCCTCCTCCCCTCTTTGTGGTACAATCTAGTCTAAATATTGTATTTCCAGGCAGGGCAACTGCATTATCTGGGATTTCAGGTGATAGCCAGGGTTCAACAATGGATAGTATGTCTGGGTTGTGCATAGCCACCCAAACTTCAAGCACGTCAATTTTTTTCAAGAGACTACAGAAATTTTATGTGGCCAGCATAATGGATCCTTTCTTAGGGAGCATGTTGCTTGGGGCTGTGCCATTTGCGCCCAGGTTAGGATGAATATTTCCTGACAGCATCAGTAGCATTAGGACTATTCTCAGGAGGTGTGTATGTAGGAGTTTGGTGATACGCCTGGTCTGTCTTCGATAGTTATGGCGTTTGATCTTTTTTTCCCTCATGTAACAGATCAGGAGAATGTCGAAGGAGGTATATATGTAGACATATTCAGAGTGTGCCTGCTAGTAGTGAGGCCCAAGGCATGTGAAAAAGGGGGACCAGGGGCCCTTGTTTAGTCTGAAGAAATTTCCCGTTGAGCAGCTGACATTATAGTGCAGGCTATTTTTGACTACACTGTTAGAAGGTTGTGTACTCACAGGGGACAGATATTCAGTGTATCTAGTGAGTAGAGATAGCAGAATAGCCAATGGGAGGGATCATTTCATTAGGGAAAGCATTTTGGTGACAGTAAGACAAATGGAAATGCAAGACGGTAAAACAGGTAACAGTAAGTAAATAGTGGTGGAAAGCATCAGGGAGGGGTGGGAGGAGAAAAACAAGGCAGCCAATGGGAGTGGGCTAGGCAGAGCCTAGCTGCATAATAGCAATCAGGATTAGGCGGGTGGTGGGTGGGATAAATAACAGAGTCCAGACAAGGTTAAAATATGGGCACGAGCCTGCCAAAAAGTTAGAAGAAGCTGGATTAGAAAACCAACCAATGGCAGCAGAGCCTAGGGTGCAGGAGTCAAATTGGAAGTGAGAATGAAAGTGGAGCAAGCCAATCAGAAGGAACACCATAGTAGCTCAGCAGTTCCCACAAATGTACCTTGGCTGGTCTGCGAGAGATGCAGGTAGGAGTGGTAGCGGCCGCTGACCAGTAGAGGAGCATGGCCCTGGCCAAGGGGTAGAGCCCAAGTTATGGGCAGGAATCCTTGGGGAAAAGATAGAGGGTGGTTAGATAACTAAAAGCTAAGAGCTGGGGGAGTGGTTTCAGGAAACAAAAGGCTGGGAGGGGGTGAGAGAAAACAGAGTGCTAGGAGGTAGTAGACAGTCCTTGCAGGTGAGTCCTTGGTTTCTGGTTTTTACATATATATCTATATCTATATCTATTTCTATATCTATATCTATTTATATTACGGTATCACGGTAGTGCTACCATAGTTAGGGTTGAGTAGCCCTTTTAAGGTTAAAGGGTCAAACATTGCACCTTAATAACTTTTCCACCGTTCTACGGATTTGCCAGAAATTTAGAACACACGATCAAGAATCCTACATCTTGGGATCTGACAACTTTCGTAGTGGTCGGATATATGGCTGCGGCGTTATTAAGTGAGATCTGCACATGCGTTTAGGTTTTGAGTGAATTCTTTGTTCGCGCCTAGAGGTCGAATTCTTTGCACGACTGGTCCAAAAACATCAGGTAACGTGTGGCCAGGATCCCTGATGTGACTTATGAAGAGTCCGTGAAAAAATATTAAACGGTTCAAAAGTTATTCAAAAAACAATTTCCCATTATAAGTCAATGGGAAAAGTTAAAAAAAGTTTGACAGTGTCACAAATGCAGTTTTTAGTGTCGCAAATGGCCCTAGTAGTGTTGCAAATCCACCATTTTTTTTTCTGTTCGTGATCAGAAAAATGCTTGGCATTTAAAATTGGGACCATCTAGGGACATGATTCTTTTTGTGTTTACCTAGTTGGACCCTCAGGATGCCAGCCATGTCTTTAATTTGGGGTTAAACACCCCAGAAATATGTTTTTCAAATTTCTGGAAAAAGTAGTGTCGCAAAGTAGTGTCGAACTCATGACACTTTCGTGATTTCATTTGCGAAAGTGTCATGATTTGCGACACTATTTTGTGACACTATGCCCAAAATAGCAGGGATTCTTTGCCACCCTGCTGCAAAAGAATGGTTTGGTCTATTGGGCTGAAATTTGAAGGGAAGACAGCCAACATGCCACAGATGTGCCTTGTGGTGGTTTAGTGAAAAATATTTGGGGGCTGCAAAGTTACGGCACCCTGAAGTTGACTCTTTTTCCCATGGGATAACATTACGGTGTCCGTCGTGCCTTTCGGGACCTGTATCTCGGAAATGGTACAAGATATGGACTTTTCGTCAGAAAAATGCTTAGCTAAGGAATGTCATAATTTATATGAAATTTTCATTTTTTTTCTATATCATAAGGTTTCTGAGATATAAGCAATTTAGTATTCCAAGTCCTCCTTTTCTGCTCCGAGGCCCATTATTATACATACATTCTTTGTATTCACTGTCTTTTTCAATGCAGTTTTTGGGGAAAAGAAGGGTGTGCCCTTTCGTTACTGTGCCAGTTAGCATTTCCAGTTGCATTTCCATTACCATTCATGTCACCGTTCCTGTGTATGCCACCATGTGCATTACAGTTTGCTTTTTCATTTGCGCTTCTGTTTACGTTACTGTTACCATTTGCATTTCCATTACTGTTTATGTTTTCAGTTTTTTTTGTATCAGCCTGTGCATTGCCATTTGTTTTGAGGTTGACTTTCCGTTTGTGTGTGACTTTCGTTTTGCATCATCGTCGCTGTTACCATTACCATTGGCATTTCCAATTGCATTACCATGACCGTGCACGTTACTGTTTGCATTTCCATACACGGTTCCATTTGCATTTCTGTTTCTGTTTCTTTTGCCATTACTGTTGCTGTTACCGTTACCATTTACATTTCCAATTCCAGTACCGTGACCATGCACATAACAGTTTGCATTTCCGTACGTGCTTGCATTTGCATTTCTGTTTCCTTTGGTGTTATTGTTGCTGTTACCATTACCATTTGTGTTTACAGTTGCGATACAGTGTCTGTGCACGTTACAGTTTGCATTTCCATACTCGCTTCCGTTCGTCTTTCCGTTTCTGTTTCCTTTGGCGTTATTGTTGCTGTTACCATTACCATTTGCATTTACAATAGCGATTCCGTGACCCTGTGTGTCACGGTTTGCGTTTCTGTACACACCTGCGTTTTGGTTGCCGTTTCTATTTTCTTTGGCATTATTGTTGCTGTTACCATTACCATTTGCATTTCCAATTGCGGTACCATGACTGTGTGCATTACCAGTTGAGTTCCGAACACGCTTGCGTTTGCATCTCCGTTTCCATCACTGTTCTCTTTGGCATCACTTTGCTCTTGCGTTTCTATTACTGTTTGCTTTACCATTTCCATTTCCTTTACCATGTGCGTCACCGTTGCCACTTGCGTATGCTTTGCAGTTCCTGTTACTATGTAACAAGACATCATTTGGTGGGTGCTCAGGGCCACCGCATTCCATTCACTATTTATCATCCTCATTTTCAAAAAGAAGGGAAATTAGAGGCAAAAAACTCTGTTTAATGCATCAGTTAGAGTTGTTCCACAGCGACAAAAGTGAGAAAATTTGATGTTAGGGTTGAAAGCCCCCCTTGGACCCCCCAATCCACCCCCAACTGGCACTGGGGTGCAGGTTGGGGTCATCGGTCCTAACTCTCACCCCATTCTCCTATACCTCTGCTTCTTTACACATGTGATGGGGTAAGAGTTAGGACCAATGACCCCAAAGTGCACCCCAATGCCATTTGGGAGTGGGTGGGGGTTACAAGGGGGTTTTCAACCCTAACACCGAATTTCCTCACTTTTGTCGCTGTGGAACAACCCTAACTGATGCATTAAATGGATTTTTTGCCTCTAAATATATATATATATATAAATATGTATAGATAGATAGATGGATATAGATATATATAGATATAAATCAGAACCATAATAGAGCAAAATAATTTGTTTTTAAACAGGTGTCTACACATATAAAAATATAGGACCCCATACAAAGTAGCAAATATTACAACATAGGGAATGCAAACTGTTGCCCGATTGCACCACCACCACCATTTTGTGCTGTGCACAAAGGGTCTTAGGACTAGCTCTGACTTTTTATTTTTCTGTGCCATTATCTTCACCTAAAATGTTCTTTTGTGCCATATTGTAACCAGGGCTTACTTTAATCAACATTTGATTGTGCCAAACTGTTATAAAAATTGCCATTTAGCTAAAACAAAATTCTTATTTGGCTCCACTGGTGAGTGGCATAACTATCCCTGTGGGTTACCACTGTCCAGCACCCCCACATTCCTCTGCTCACTGAGCCCCCCACCGACATTCCTGTATATTGATGCGATTACTATTTCAATTTAAAAATGTCAGGAGAGATGTATCTGCACTGAAAATTTCAAATCAATGTGTTTACATGAGACAAGGGTCATTTGTTGAATCAACAACCGCCCTGGACAAGAGCTGAAACAAAATTCATTTGAACATAATTAAAAAAAATATCTAGCATATACAATAGCAGATAACCTTGTGTAAAGAAGCTACCCAGTGGCACCCAGCTGGACCAGCCTCCCACTTCATCCAGCAACACTTACCCGGCCCAGGAATAAGAATGGTGTCTAGGGATCCCAGAACAGAGGTGGTGACTGAGTGGCTAGGATGGGTGTCTATGGAGTTAGAGACATCCAGAGGGATGGGGAGGGTTGAAAGTGTCCAGTTAGGCTGGGGAGGGAAGTGCCTAGTGAAATAGGGCATAAGGTGTCTAGAGTGCCAGGAAGAGAGATGTCAGAGGGGCTGTGGTGAGAGCAAAGATGTTGGGGGTGGGATGTGAAGTCTGTGGGGAAAGTGAGTTGTGGATGGGGACTGTGAATGAAGGGGGCATGGAAAAAGTGCATCAGGTGCTGTGGAATAAGGGGGTTAATGTTGGGGGTTGTGTAGTGAGGTTGATACTGTCAGGGGCTGTGGAGCGATGGGGGTACCGTTGAGAACTTTGGAGGGAGAAGGGTACTGTCGGGGCTGTGGAAGGAGAGAGAGAGTGATAGTATTGAGAAGGGTTGTGAAAGGAAGTCAGGCTAGGATGTGTGGAAGGAGGGGTAGTTAGTGCCAGGGGGCCATGGAGGGGAGGAGAGCTAGTGTCTGAGGATCTAGATGGATGGGGTAGTGTCAGGGCCCGTGGAGGAAGAGTACCTGGATCCACAGAGGGTGGGTGTGCATCAGGGGTCTGGATAGTGGTGGTGTCGTGGGAGCTATACAGGGAGGGTGCTTGTCGAGTGGTTATCAAATGACCATGGATTGAGCAATGTTGTATCAGGGAACCATGGAGATACAGGGATGTCAATGTGACTGTGGAGGAAGGGTGCAAGGGTGTGTCAGTTGTTGAGGGAGGGCTGGGTAGCTATTTTTGTTTGGGAATGTTGGGGGACTGTGGAGTGTGGGGTTCATTGGACATGGCCATAAAGGTAGGGGTGATCATGGATGGCTACAGGCAGGTGCAACTAGTGTAGCCAGTATGCTGTTAGTTATGCTACTTGCTGTTTAGTGGTAAATTGTTGTTTGGAGTGCTTCAGTTACTGCTTTTGGCAACACCAACTGTGAGTAAGTCAAACATTTTGATGTGATGTTTAACTATGATCAGGTGTGCCTACACACCTGCCTAATACATCTACAATAATTCCAGTATGTAGAATCAACAAGTAACTGCAAAAGATTAAAAAAAAGAAAAAAGTGATAGCAGGCATTAATGACTTGAGTATTGCATTAAGAAATTAATTGCTAAGAATGGCAGCCCAGAACTGTAGTTGTCTTGGGGCAGGACTGTGGGAGCTGGAAGTAGGGGAAAGTGGTCCAGGTAAGCCCAAAGCAGGGGAGCAGGGGTACACTATGGATAAAGCCAGGGCAGATGATGGCTGGGCAAGGAGGTGTGAAATGTGTTGATCAGGAGGGATCCATGACAGAAGTCCGACAAGAATCTTGTTGAACACCCTGTCAGCGACACCGGCAGGTCGACCGCATTCTGCAGTTGGCTGTTGGTTCGCTACTTCTGCCTTTGTTTTCTTCAGAGGGATTTGCCATCCGAACTCCCCACGCAGGGGGTCTGTGCTTCGCACACCCCCCCACTTAAGGATTCTCAACTCCAGTCAGAGCTGATTGGGGGGGTGCAGGACCCCTGACAGACAGCGCCAAGTTCCAGTGGATCTCCCACCCTGGCTAGGTGCTATAGTTGCTGTAAGGACCTTGCTGGTGAAATGTCACTACGAGGGGGGTAAACAGATCAGGAGCAGGACCATGGGAACTAGGGAGGCCAACATGGAACAGGATACTCTAGGGCTGTGGCAGGATGGGGCTGTGATAGCTAAGGGCAGGGGTGGGGCAGAGGGGTGCTGGTGGCTCTGCCATAGCAGAGAAGCAAGCATGTTCCACAGGCAGTATCAAGGGAATCCAGAGGACAGTCTGGACCAGGATGGAGTTGGTGTTGTAAGGGGCAAGGCCATGTGAGGTGGGAGGGGCCAGGTAAACCTGGGACAGAGCAACTGGTATGGTCCAGATAAAGATCCACGGAAACTGAGAGCCACAGTGGGCTAAGGCAGCCCTGGGCTAAGGCAGATGGAACTTGGATTGTCCTGGGGCAGGGTTATGGGAGCTGGGGTGGGTAGGGTGAAGCATGGAAGCCTATGGCAGGGATGAGATGATACCTTTGGTGGCGATTGGAGGTGTGGGTTGCTATGTACTCCACAGGGTGGTTATATATATTTTTAGGTGCATTTGGTGACAATCGGAGGTGAGTGCCACTATCTACCCACAGGGTGGTTTTATATATTAACAAATGCCTTTGGTGGCAGCTGGGAAGGGGGCACATACCAGCTTGTCTACTTCTGTCCTTTCTGAGTTTTTGAGAAAGTAACGCACATTTTGTTTATTTTTCTTTTTGTAACGTCTGCTTTGAGCAAACTACTTGAAAATATATCCATATCCAGCAATAACTTGCCTGTTGACCAGTAACTAGTGGGTGGAAAGCATCTAGAATGTTGGTGAGCTGAGTCCCCTTTAAGGTAAGATGTAAAGCATGAATGTGAAACATTAAATGTTAAATGCACTATTACTATAGGGTTTATCGTTGGATTTACATTTTGAGATCTCTTGTACAGTGTGAGGCCAATAAGTCAGCATGAAAAGAAGTGTACTGCTGTAACATCACAGTTTAAGTTGGTAATACTGTATCTGGCACATTCAAGGAACAATTGAAGAAGTTGCTTTAGCTTGGATTTAGAAAATGTGTAAATTTTACTGCAGGTCCCCGAAGATAAACAAAAGATACAGTACACAACTGCGTTTTAAAATTCGGTTTATTTATCACTCATTTTCATTATAAAGTTATGTGGCTATACAATTTCAATAATTATTTTTCCATTTTAGGTGATTCTACACAGCGAAGCATCTGGACCCTCCATTTGTCATAATCTTATTCAAATCGGTTGAATATCAGCAAAGATAAGTTCATTTTTATTTATCAAGGTTTTCATTTTGGTGGATAAAGATGCTGCCTTAAAATGCTGTATTAGCCTGTCTGTTGCCCCTCCCTGCATGTGCATAGGAGCATGGTGGGGACAGGGAATAGGATCCCTGTGGAGTGAAAGACACCAGTGGGCATCCTTTTGGATTCCCGTCCTGTGGGCAGACAAGATACCATGCACCATGTGGAGTAGAAGATTACCATGATGTAACAAGGGATAGAGAAGTGTGTCCCAATATTTCAGCCTAACCTCATTTTGGTCTAAAACATAATGTGTTTGTGTAACTAATGTTGGCCTTTATAATTGAATCATATAAAACTTGTGAAGCCACAAGACAAACTAAACCACAAGTTGCAATATTAAAGTGCCTTTTGATATTTGTGCTGACCATGTGAGTAATATCAAACAGTTGCTTTATGTGTCTGCAAAGCAGAAACATAGGATAGTGTTCAGATTACCTTTTGACTATCTCTAGTGTTTATTATTATGTGGACAGGCTAAAATGCTTGTATGCACATTCTTAAGTCCAAACCTATTTCTTCCTCCTAGACCTTGGTAACTGATAGTGACAGTTGTTACTAGCCATATATAGTAATACAATTGACACTATCTATACATTTGTGCTGACCAGGGATGAGCTCATATATATACTAAACGGAGAATTGCCTTTTAAGTTAGTGTTTGTACTTGTTTTGAACCAATTATAGACAACCATAGAAAATGATGATGCTGTCTTCCACTATATAAGCAAGCCAGCATACACTGTTAGTTTAAAGAATGAAGGATGTACCACTTGTAACCTCTCTCTGTGATTATTGTTATAATCATTAAATTCTTCCGCCATCAGCCTCATCTCCATTCATCTCCTTTCTAAGTATTTGTAATAGATAATTTACTAACTGTAATTTTTTCAGAACGCTACACATGAGTACCAGTATACCATGGTACATTAAAGGGTATCAGGAGGGCTGGCAGTTGCAGGATCTGTGTGCCGCTGGTTGGAGGGGGCATGTAGTGGCTACAGCAGGCCTGTGAGAAGAATGTTCCCCCACTTTTGTGTCTCCTATGTCCCTACCTTAAGGCAGCTGCTGGGGTCCCTCCATTCAGCCATGCCAGATCTGGTGGTGCTGTGTTGTTGCTGGTAGCACTAAGGTTCTGGCTCAGTCATTCCTTCCAGTGAGTTAGTACACTCTGTATAGTGAAGTCCATTTAGTCCACAAAACAGACACCACTCCCAAACTGCAACTCTTAACAGTATGCACTTACTGACAGCTCAGCTGGCATCTGGCCATGGTGGGGAGTATAGGGCTGTGCGGGTCACTGGCTTGGGGTCAGGTTGGGGGAGCAGAGTGGTGGGGCACTACCTGTGGGGGGGCAGCTAGACAACAGGAAATGTTATTTATTGAATTTTGTTGACTAGGTAAACCCACTGGGCCCCAGAGAGTCCCTTTTTCAGGGGTGACCTGGGATTAGTTACATACATTTGAGACAGTGTATATTGAAAATTGCAGAGATACAGACAGTGGAGCAAAATATTTCATAAACAGTATAACAATGAGATTACCAATTGACAAACATTAGTAGTTCAGTCATAATACATTTCAATTAAAGTGCCCCAAAACATTCAGGCACAGTAAACAGAATTCAGAAATCATTGAATTATCATGTACAGGGGACTGGGGATAGGAAGGGGTGGTCCGCTACACACCAGGGAATGGTTGAACAATCATGCACAGGGGATCAGAATGGGGGATACAGTGGGCACCAGCAGGCCCGGATTAATAAGTACGCACATGACGTCATAGCGTAGGGCCCCGAGGTTCAGGGAGGGCCCCCCAGTCTGCAGTGTCAAACAGTGTTTTTTACATCCCTAATAAAAATATTTTGTTTCATTCTGTAAGTTGGGGCATTGAGGCAGTTTCTGGAAACAACCCCCCGTCGCCCCCCGTGCCTTCCCGTGGACACTCACTCAGCAAGTGACTGACTGTGGGCATTGAGGCAGTTTCTGTAAACACCTCCCCCCGTCACCCCCCGTGCTTCCCTCGGATGCTTACTCAGCAAGCGACTGACTGGACTCTCGAGCCTCTCTCACTCAGCTCCCTCCCTCCTCCTCTGCTCAGTCTAGCCTGAGTGACTGAGTGACGGTCCGGGAATGAGTGGGCTGCCTGTTCCAATCACTGTCCAACTTGTGTAGCAAGGAGGTGTGGCCAAGTCTGAGGAGCCCGAGTGGGAATTGAGGAACAGACTTGTGGTGGCACTGAGTGTGCGGTTTTGGAGACGAGTCATTGGTCATCGGTCAGTGTAAGGGAGAGCAGTTAGAGCTGGGGTGTGGTCTGCAGTGTGGTCGCTGGCCATCTGACCACTGATCTGTCTGTGAGATCACCTCTGTCATCTGTGGCTGCGTGTGGTACATGGTGCGCCTTACAGTTGAGACTAGGAGGGACTCATCTCAGGAGCCAGGAGTCCTGTCGTCGCACTGGCGAGAGGCAGAGTAGAGCCTCAGGGCTAGGCTTGCTCTAGCTGCACTGTTTTTTTTTTCCTTTTGGACCATCTAGTTGGTCACACTGACCATCCCGTCCTGTCATCATTCTGAATACAATCCTTTTCCTCCCGTCCTCTCAGTCCAGTCATTCTCTCGGACAGAGCGGGAACCCCTACGTGTCATTTTTTCTTCACACAGTGTGTGGAGTCATCGAGATAGCTAGGCCCAGGTTCACCCCTCTCTTTATTGGGCCTGCTGCTGCGGCGGGTGAGAGACAGACAGCCCGAGCCAAGTCTCATGAGTCATCAGTCTAGCCTACTGGTGCTGTGACAGAAGAAGAGACAGAGCCAGAGGAGAGGAGGAGGTTGATGACAAGGTATGTAAACAACATGTAATTTAAAATAACTAGACTGTCTGGGGTGGGCATCTGCTGGGTTGAGCTGGCACAAAAAGTTGTCTACAAACCCCCATACATCAACCCCACCCTGTCACCTGAGAGACCCAGGTTCAAGTCTAGCTCTGCAACCAGTGGGGGAAGAGCGGCTTGCTAAGACTTTGTTCCTGGGGGAAGTGCAGACTGCTCACTGGCCACAAACTCCCAGATGCCAAGCCATGAAACAGCAATGACATCAGTTGTAGAAACCAAGCTAGAGTGAAGGTGCATCTATAGTGGGGGGTGATCCATAGAATATCCATGGAACTAAGTGTTTATCTCCTCTCTAAGCACCAAGTCTGTATCAACACACAGAAAAGAGTCAAATTATCATGCAGTTAAATATATATATTTCACCACCATATTTTTGCTGTTGCAATGCAGAATTTTCATCCATTCTCCAAGAATAAATGTTATATCTGAACATACTATATATTTCAATGCTATAATGTTCCTTAGTCATGGTGTCCATCACAGGAACAATATCCAAGATCTCACAACTGGAATGCAACATCTTAATTTAGTGGGATTTATTTCTGCCAATATTTTACAGCTGACAGGAGGAGGAGTGAAACTCAGGTTACCTACCATTCTGAGTCTAATTAGTTATCCATAAGTTCAGACTGCTTTCTGATTGGTTATTGTAGCAGATGTTAATCTCTTTTAAACACCTGGTACAGCTCAGAGAACCACATCTTGTGTTTGTAGTTCAAATCTATATCACAGACATGTAAGTAAACAAAGTGATTAGAATTAGAACTGCAACAATGCCCTTGCAACCATACATTCCCTGGGTCTTATTGTCCTATCTGAGGTTAATGGACCTCCACTTCACCTCAGGCCATCCACACTTCCCAGCCAGATCTTAATCCCTTAGGAGTACCCAGTTGCACATGAAAATTGTGTGTTTTGGCAGAAAAATGCCTGCCCAAGTATTTCTAGGAAAATCACCAGAATTGCCACTGTTTGCCATTACTGGTAATGTTCCAAGAAATTCTGCACAGCCACTCTCCAGCCAAAATAAGTGTTTCAAAATGTACACAGCAAGAACATTGCATGTGCAAAATGTATGGACTATTTGGTCCAGGGAGTCTAGCTAACTTGCTTCATGTCACACGGTGAGTTAGTGACTGCAGTGAGATTCAAACCTGTCATTTCCAGTTTTTCAGTGCAGTACCTAAGCTGATAGAAATACAGCAGCTAGTCTCAATAGTTAAAAAAAAAACAGACCATTCCACCTGTTGATACTGCCCACGGTAATGAGTACGGGAACCAAAACTGGTCATAGACATTAACATTGTAGGATGTGGAACAGTAATAGATCTTAATCCCATATTTGCTTTCAATATAGTCAGTTAGTGGCAGGAACAGGTATGTGAAGTATCATTTCCTCACTGCAAAAATAAGGAAGACCTCAAGTCTGTAGACAAAAACAAAGTTAGCTCTACTGCAGCTTTGTCTCTCTACCAAGTGAGTGCTATAAGATTTAACAATTAAACTGCAGTCTAATGAGAAGCCATGGTATGAATAATAGTGACACCAGTCTACAATATCCTCACTCTTGAAGGCTTTTAACAATAAAGCTGAAGAAGGCCCCCTGGATTTACAGGAGTGCAGTATTGATCAGGTTTTACAGTACCAGTATTTACAGTTCAGGTGGAAGCAACTTCAGGATCAATAAGACAAAATTAATTCTAGTAAATACGCTGCCTCAAAATTTCAAAAGCAGCTCTTTCAAGAAAGCCCTGGGGAATTAAAAATTGTCTTGTGGGCAGAAGCAAAATGCTGCCTGGAATCTGAACCATTTAAACCAATGCTAATAATGTAAATTATTAATAGCAACAAGTAAATGGGCCTAAATATTGTTTCTATAGCTGGGATACATGCTTATAACTATAAAGCCAACGGACTAGCTACATTCATTCATTAATTCATTTGTTACTAATTTTGGCCAGGAAAAGCACACTGAGCCAAGGCTCATTTCCATGTGTGACCAGGGGGTTTGGGTTATGGGATAAAAATACAGAATGCAATAAAACATTTACCATAGATACTTTAGAAGCACTGGGACATGTAGTCCTGAAGGTGGATAAGGCTATGGGACTGGAAGGAATGCACCCCAGGGTACTGAAAGAGCTCAGGAAGTGCTAGCTGCTGCACTGACAGCCTTGCTCAACAGCTCACTGGAAACAAGTGTACTTCTGGAGACCTGGAGAAGGGATGACATGGTCCCTCATCATAACAGCGGTAGCAGGGAGGAGACTAGCAGTTATAGACCAGTCAGTCTAACTTTTCAGTGGTGAGAAAATTAATAGAAACCCTACTGAAAGAAAGGCTAATTCAGCATCTAGAATCCAAAAGAGCTAAAGGAACATAAGAAGCTTGGATTTGTGGTGGGGGGTGGGTCATGCTATATGAATCTGATAGAGTTCTTTGACTAGGTAACCAGGGAACTAGACTAACAGAGGGCAGTGGATATAGCTTATCTGGACTTAAGGCCTTTAACACTGTGTCACACTGATGGCTGATTAGGAAGTTGACCAGATTAGGAGTAGGGTCAAACTAGTAATTTGTGTTCAAAACTGGTTAATGGATAGGAGGCAAAGGGTAATGATTAATAGCACTCACATGAAGGATGGGAGAGTGACCAGTGGTGTACCACAGGATTCAGTACTGAGACCAGTCCTTTTCAATGCCTTCATGGGGGACATCATAGAAGAACTGGAGAGGAAGGCATGCTTTTTTGCAGATGACACCAAAATCTGTAATAGGATGGGCATTCGGGGGGGAGGGTGGAATGGATGGGGATTTAGGGAAATCTGAGGACTGATCAAAGACATGGCAGCTAGGGTTCAATGCCAAAAAGTGTAAAATTGTGTACTTAGGGCACAGAAACCCCAGTATTTTGTATGGGATGGGGGGAGTACTGACAGTCAATAGAAAGGAAAGGGACCTTGGGGTTATTACATCAGAGGATCTCTGATGGCAGCACGATGTGATAAGGCCATGGGCAGGGCAGTGGGATATTGGAGTACATAAGGTGCGGTATCTCCAGCGGGACGATACAGGTGGTGCTGCCACTGTACTGCTCCCTGATACACTCCCATCAGGAGTTCTGTATCCAGTTTTGGAAACCACACCTTAGAAAGGACTAAGACCGGGTGGATGTGGTTCAGAGGAGGGCAACTAAATTGATACAGGGTTTGCAAGGGTAACCTTATGAAGAAAGACTGAGGGATCTCAACAAGTACACCCCGGAAGAGAGGAGATAGAGAGGCGACATATCGAGACCTACAAGTACCTCATAGTGGCAAGAGGATTCAGGAGAGGAGCTTCTTCAAAATGTGGTCCAGCACCATGACTACGGGGCATGTGATGAAGCTGGAGGGGGAAGGTCAGGAGAGATGTGAGGAAATATGTCTTCACTGAAATGGGGGTAGACACCTGGAACAGACTGCCAGCCAAAGTGGTGGAGGCTAGACTGGTGAGCATATGTGGGATAAACATAGGCGAATATTAGAACAAAGGCAGGGAGGGTCGCTAGAAACCAGATAGGGTCTGTGGATGTAGAATAGGAAAGGAACACCTGGGTAGACTAGGTGAGCAAAGCTGTCCTTTTCTACATAGAAATTTCATGTTTCTATGTACAGAGAAATAATAAAATGGTTCCATGTGATAATGGCGATTGCGGAAAGGCAATCACCGTTAGGGCAAGTGTACATTGCTGAAAATTAATTTTGGCAATGTACTCTCCCTGCACACAGAAAGAGGATGCTGGGGACTTAGCCCCCCTGCACCCCCCTACTAAAGGATTCTCAACTCCAAGGGGGGTGCATGTCAGGGGGGTGCAAAACTGGGGAAACAAATTTCAGGCCAGGCGCAACAAAATGTATGTGCTCTCAGACCCGAACCCAGCACCCTCGCAAACCTAGCCTGCCACCATGGCAAAAAACTCTGTTTAATGCATCAGTTAGGGTTGTTCCACAGTGACAAAAGCAAGAAAATTCAATGTTAGGGTTCCAACCCCTTGCATCCCTCCCATCAACAGGCATTGGGGTGTGCGTTGGAGTCATCAATCCTAACTGTCACCCCATCCCATGTGTAAATAAGCTGAGGAGGTGCAGTATAGGAGAATGGGGTGAGAGTTAGGACCGACGACCCCAATACACACCCCAATGCCTGTTGGTGGGGGCGGGGTGGGGGTGGCGCAGCCGAGTGGCCAAAACACCCCAGGGCGTGGGTAAATCCTGGCATCACCAACATTCTCGAGTGGCATATTGTGATTATACAGTGGACATCTATATATTTTGAGTGTGAAAAATTAACAAAAAAAAAAGCTGGTTTAAATGTTTTATTAGATTTGTTGTTACACTTGGTAAAATAGTGCTTTGTTGGTAGGTATGCACATGTGCAGTGGTGTCAGCGAGCAGGTGAGGAGATAACCCTTAATGGTTACAGTTTGGGGAAAACCGAGACTTGAGGAAACTGCGGGTGTGAGACCACTCATGTAAGCTGTAGTGCATGTTTAAAGGGAGCAAAAATGAAGCAAGGTAATTGTGGGATGTTTTCTACAGTGTGGCTGACAAACTGTAAACGCAGGTTTCTGAAAGTGAAACGGAAAGAAAGCGCCCGGGGAAAGAGCAATTTTTTTTTCAAAAGCCAGAAAAAAAAATAATTTCCTGTGACTAGAGTTTTTTTATGTTGAATTCATAGCTGAATTACATTTTTTGAAACTTGTGGTATTTTTCATATTGTTTACTCGGATGTCAACATCGTGGCTTTGTGGAGGTTTTGCCCTGTGACTGTCTGTGTTTTGCGGGTTTGTGTTCCTAATGGTCGCAGTGATTTCAGGGGGGCCCTTGATGCGCCTTACTGGCGACTGGCGCCTCTTCCCGTGGGGTGATTGTAGCTTTTACAACGGGGAGAGAAGTGCCAGGTAACCAATGAAATTACAGGATTTGTGTCTGATTTTAATGCCCATTGTATAATGGAGGATCATCCCTGTGTGTGAAGGTGGGGGGACAATGACATGATGGATCTAGAATCCTTTCTGACTATAAATTAATGTGTTACTACATCACACTAGTTTGCAGTTAACAGTTTGGCTTCTCAGCCAGAACATCTACATTTTTATTGCATGCTTGTTCTTGGACATATGTTGCACATTGGTTTTTTGCTTTGCTGTCTTATATACTGATTCTTTGCTTGCAGGATACTGTTCCCTGTAACCCCATCCACCTTCCAGATGCACCTAGCAACGCCTCATGCTGCTACACCCTTTTAATTTGTTATCTGCACAGTATATTCTGCATATCTATTTACTTTTATTTCTGTTTACTTACTGCTTGCCGCTCATTGATGTTAACTTTCTGGCTTTTCGACGACGAGCACGGCAAGTGAGAGGAGACACGCTGGAGCGAGTGCTACTCGGAGCAGACGACAGAGGTCATGAAGCAAAGAGCGGGTGTCTCTCCTGGGAACAGACCTAGCATACAGGGGGCAATAAACACCATAGCACCAGAGTGCTTTCTTTTCTCTTATACTCCTGGACAAGGGCAGTCCTTGGGTGTTTTTTGTCGATGGCAGCACCCCTCCAGCTACAAGAGAGCAGTGGTCTTAGGGGTTAGACTGCCCCATAATAGACCCAGGGCATAGGAAAGAGGACACCGATCTCAACTAGGCTGTAAAAACCTCAGCTATGTCTCAAGGTGGCATCCACCACTCTCTTTTCGGCCACAGCCACTTAGCAACCCCCTGGATTGGCCATCTCAGTTCACTGGACTCAGAAGAACATGCCTAGTTTTCACCAGCTGCACTTAATGGGTTTGACTTAGGATTACACTGTAACTGTATTGGAGAAGGCGTCGAGGAGCGCCACTCAGTCAAGTCTTATCAAACCTTGACTAGCTGCAACCTCTGGCTTCAGACCTGTCAAGCAGGCACCTCTGCGACAAGCCAGTTGGTTAACTCACCCTATGATGATATTCCCCAGTCAATTCAGCCCTTAAGAAGCAGCGAAGGAATCCGGGGAGCTGACAAAGGTGCACATGCACTATCAAGAGACAGGGGCCAATCTTGGTCTTTAGGACCCAGACGCATTTTTCGTTACCAGCTCCTCCTCCACTTCAGGACCAATGCGTCTCTCCTGAGGCTCCTTTTCACAGTCCTGGTCCTCAGGGCAGGCAGAAAGGATTGGAGGCAGGGTGAAGTGATATAACCTGTCGCCAGTAATGTGCAGCATATAACATGCTAGTGCTACTAATTTTACCCTCCCCCAACTACTACCAGCATGGACTACTTTATCAAAAAAAGATCTGAACCTGCAATTGTCATTTTTTTATATAATTATTTTAGATTGTTTTATAATTGTATAAAAAAAGGACAGACATAGCCAATTTTCTAATCACAATAATACCCTCCAGGTTGGGTGGTAAGGGTAATACTGGACCTTCCAAGGTCTATAAGGCCCTCCGACTGCGGCATCGGGCCTCATTATGCCCCTGGGTGGCCCAGTATTGCCCAGAACCGTCCACCCTGGAGGGTATTATTGCTTGCATATAAACATGCTTTTCACAACACTCAAAAGTAAAAAAAAAAGTCTCTTTATAAGCGCAGTATGGCACTTGGGTATGTGTAGACCATATTTTAGAGCACGACTAGCAACTGCAGTCACTCAACTGTTGGCCTTGTGCCTTAAAATGCTATGCCCCTGACTGTGCTGTCAAATATGGTTTATGCGCCCCCCTTTCTACCTTATTGCTTAGATGTAATTGAGGATAGTTACAGTACTAGTTTGTTTATGAATCTGAATTGCAATTGCAGGATATATTCTGCATTTCTTTATATTAGCCACCACCAACTTAATCTGGTTCCAGGTCAGTTGGCATTAATCTGTGTTGGGGATGACTGTGAATGGGGGGGCACTGCAAAAATATGGGGGTGCTAGGTTAGCTGATGCCTTTCAAAAACATCTGTTGTGGCCACAGACGATGACAGGCACACCATACCAGCTGTTGTGCAAAGCAGAAGGTAAGGAGTCATAATCGGGAGTATACGGGGATGGGAATGTTACATTTTGATTCAGAGTATTACTTAGTACCCCTTACAATAATTGATTGTTTCTCACCATTTTTGTATGCAGGCTGGTTCTCAAGCAACATGTCTTTGTGAAAATATATCAGTGGTACTGAAGAGAGGAAACGCCAACAGCTACGGGATGAGGCAAACCACGCTATTGTGGATAGAACACCAAAGTTGGAAACTTTCTTTAGAAATGCACCAGTGAAGATAGCGAGTAATAATGACAACTCAGCTGACACTGTGAGCAACTATCTATCCCTTCTTTGGACACAGATCGGGTATCTTCTTTAGGACCTGATTCACAGCAGCCAGCACCTGCCACCTCTGGTATCATTCACCAGGTCTTCATGCCTTCACAGGCTGCCACACAGGTCACTTCTGGTTCTGGATATACTGCGACGCCAAGTCCTGCCACCTCTGGTATTGTTCACCAGGTCTTCCCACCTTCACAGGCTGCCAAACAGGTCAATTCTGGTTCCAGATGTACTGCGGCACCAAGTCCTGCCACCTCTGGTATCGTTCACCAGGTCTTCTCACCTTCACAGGCTGCCACACAGGTCACTTCTGGTTCTGGATATACTGCGGCGCCAAGTCCTGCCACCTCTGGTATTGTTCACCAGGTCTTCCCACCTTCACAGGCTGCCAAACAGGTCAATTCTGGTTCCAGATGTACTGCGGCACCAAGTCCTGCCACCTCTGGTATCGTTCACCAGGTCTTCTCACCTTCACAGGCTGCCACACAGGTCAATTCTGGTTGTGGGTCTGGCTGTAGTGCTGCAGCTAAAACATTGAAAACATCTTCTGATCCTAGTTTGTGGGGCAGTTTATCGAAGGAGGACATTGACTATTGGGTTTCAAATGGCCCTTCTTCTTGTCAGAACCATCTGGGACCCTTCGAACAATCCCAGCGGATCATTTCAAACAGAGTACGATACTTCTCCAAGAATCTCTTCTGTGGAAAGAAAGCGAATGGTGAACGGTGCAACCGTGAATGGCTTTTATACTCTCCTGCAGCTGAGAACATTTACTGTTTTTGCTGCAAGTTATTGTCCACAAGCTCCTCATAGTTTGCCACTGATGGATTCAGTGACTGGAGTAATGTGACCAAGCTAATAAAATGACATGAGAACAGTGACGAGCACCAGACAGCAATGCTTGCCTGGCTAAAGACAACTTCTACCACGGGGTGCATAGATGCTGAACTGCAGAAACAGCAGGAAAGTGAGAAGAACTACTGGTGATCGGTGTTCCTTAGAGTTGTTGAGGTGATCAAATTTCTAGCTGAGTGTGGACTGGCATTCAGAGGAGATGATGAGCTAATAGGCTCACAACACAATGGAAACTTTCTTGGCATGCTTGAAGTAATAGCAAAGTTTGATCCATTTCTTGCTGCCCATATCTCATGTTATGGCAATTCTGGCCAAGGAAATCCAAGCTATTTATCATCTACAATTTGTGATGAACTTATAGAACTAATGGGAACTGACATTCTAACAGCTGTGTGCAATGAGGTTCGAACTGTTAAATATTTCTCCATTTCTGTTGATTCAACCCCAGATGTGAGTCACACTGACCAATTAACTTTTGTTGTTCGATTTGTCAATGAAACTGGAGAGCCCAAGGACCTTCTTTTGAAATTTGTGCCTATACACAACCACACTGGAGAAAACTTGTGGGATAATGTGTTGGACATGCTGAAAGAGCTGGGCCTGTGTTGAAGACTGTAGAGGTCAAAGTTATGATAATGCAGCAAACATGTCTGGACAGTATGCGGGCCTGCAGGCATGATTAAAAGAGATCAACTCGCTTGCTGACTATGTACTGTGTGCAGCACATTCATTGAATCTTGTTGGTACTGCAAGTGTCAATTGTTGCATAGAAGCAGTTAAATTCTTCAGCACAGTATAGCAGATATATGCTTTTGCAGCTGGTTCCACGAGGCAGTGGAAATCTCTGACAGAAGGTTTGACTCCCAGCGAGAATGGGAGAATCCTGACACTCAAGACCCTATCATCCACACGATGGCATTGTCATCCAGAGTCTGTCAGGGCTCTATCTTTGAACTATCGCAGCTTCTACAACATACTGACGAATCTGGCAGATGATGAACTGGAACCAGTAGAAAGGAGGCTCACTTGCAAGTCATTGGCCAATGCATTACGATGACTGGAAACAGCCTTCATGTGTGAACTGTGGAACAGAATTCTGCAAAGATTCCAGAAATGCAATATCCTTCTCCAAAGTACAAAAGTTGATTTGACAGCTGTTGCTGCTGCTGTGTTCTTGTCTCTAGAGGATTTCACTAATCAGTTGAGAGATCAATTTGAAGATGTTGAAAGGGCAGCAAAAAACATAATGCCAGATGTGTCCCAAGCCTATTCAAGTGAATGTACCAGAATTAGATGACCAAAATGCCATGCTGATGATTCGGCCACATCTCACATCGTTCTTACAGGCTCCCAAGGCTTTCGGGTGGAGTCATTCCTTGTGATAGTCAACTAGGTGCATGCTTCATTACAGCAGCGTCGCACAGCTTACCAACAATTATCTGATGATTTTGCATTTCTGTGTGTTATTGTTGATAATGTTGCAACATAGCTCCGTATTGACACATCATACATCATTAGCAAATATGCAAAAGATCTTGATGCAAACTGTGGCGATGAATTTCTGCATTTTCTTGACTTCATATCTCATGTCAATATCGAGCGAAGTGCACAAGAGATTATGAAATATAAGCGACGAAATGATCTGGTGGAATCTATCTTTCCTCATGTAGCAGTTGCTCTCAGATTATTCCTAACTCTGCCAGTAACAGTCTGTGAAGGAGAACGTTCCTTTTCAAAACTGGCCTTGATAAAGAACTGCCTGAGATCAACAATGACACAGGACAAGCTGAATTCACTTGCCATACTTTCTGTTGAGAGTGATGTGACAAGGGCACTCAGTTTTGAGGCTATAATCAACACTTTCTCTACTCAGAAATCACGCAGGAAGCAGTTCTAACTACTCGTCTGAGTGTGCCTTGGGTTGGACTGAAGCCATAATTTTCCTCTTTTTACTTCTTGTAACTTTCTTATTATTCATCTGCCACATGGGTAGAAATAGTGAAGTTATTTCTAAGATGAATATTTACACCATTTGGTATTTTTCTTCTACAGTCAACAAGAATTGATATTTGATTACATGTCTTCCACATGTCTGCCTGGAACTTTGAAGCTAATATGCTATGTGAAATAATATGTAATGCTCTCTCTGCTGTAGGGATTCCTGTGACAGTCTGTTCACCCACTCCCACACATACACACTGCTCTGCTCTGACCCTGGATGGTATATAGCCTCTAGGGCTTCCATCCTGTGTATCTCACCACTGATCTGCCCCCTGGCACTGGGTGGTGTATACCTTCTAGCTATGACTGGGACTCTTGTCCAGTCCCTGTCTCATCCCTACTGGACTGGTCTGCTGCCCTGAGCTGTGCATGCATGAACATGTCTTTACATGTCCATCCTGTCCATTTCAATCCAACTGCACTTTTCTGGTGGTGCATGCCCTGCTGTGTAGGAATTCCATCCTGTCCATTGACCCAGTGGTCTGTGACTGCCCTTGGGGGTGTGTACCCGTACAGGTTTCTATCCCACTGGTCTGCTTTATGTGATGTATGCCCTTTGGGGATCCCTGTGTCAATCATTCTCCACTGGTCTGCCTGTGAATGATATTATACAGTTATTTGGAACTTGCATCATTTGGAACATGCATAATATACCTCATCAGTTGGTGTTCTGTATTCCCACAGAATGGATACTTCATTATTTTTCTACTACATGCTTCTATTACTTCAAGCATGTAAAGAAAGTTTCCTTTGTTTGATGAGCATATTAAACTAGGCATCTCCAATTAAGCAATATGGCTCTACCAGGGGTTATGTTAATGGTCCGTTAATCACCCTATACGGGAGTAATCTGGCACGAGGTGTAGGTGAGTGCTACATGGCCCCTAACCATTACCATAACCCCTGGAAGTGCCTTATTGCTATTATAATAAAAGAAATGTGTTTTTTTTTAAATAGTGTTAAACCTTGTTCAGCATATGATTGGGCTTTTCATGTATGTTAATCAAAGATTAACACAGGGCATCTGATTGGTTGTAAACATTCTATCAGAAAGCTGTATTTCTCAGACCCTTTTTATAATAGGCTGTTATACATACCTGCTGCTTGAACTAAAGCTAATTGTATTACTGGCACTTGTATGTACTGCTTATATCTAGCTGCAGAATTTCATATTCTTTTTTTAAACAAAAAATATTGAATGGTGCACACTGCATACAAAAGTAAAAAGAGTGATTGCATATATACAGAACAGAAGTAAAATATAACGCTTCAGTCCAAGCATTCGTGTAAAACAAATGTTGGTATTTTTTTGTATTTCCAAGATGTAATTCATCATTTGGTGTGTTTGCATTACCACAAGTGATATCTTTCAAAAATAAAGAAGGGTATTGTCACATGTGAGTTAATTTGTGATTTTATTGTCAGAGCTCTGAATTGTATTGTTTAAAATGGTATGTGACCTGTCAAATCATGTGGCATAACACATTGCTTTAGTGTAAATGACATCCTGCTTGAGTACTCTGGTTGTTGTATCCTTGCTGGCACGGCGCTGAGGAAAAGTGTGATGTTCGCATTTAGGGGCCCCCGAGCTACAAAATATTATTTGTGAGTAGGGCCCCCACATCCATTAATCTGGGCCTGGGCACCAGGGAAACCATGTCCAGACAGCTGGGCAGGTGATTTGGTGGATGGAGGGACCACTAAACATCAGGGAAAGATCAACAAAAAACAACAAGTCAGTGCACACCCTCACCCCCCCCCCAGAAAAATGGGGAAATGTAACAATAAACATATTTTTTCATCCTGGTTTGGCAACTTGCTAATTTGATTTCAAAAGGGGGGGGGGTCTCTTGGTATTCACCTCAGGGCCCTGCTGTGAAGTCACCCAGCTACCATCATCAAGGTATACCACCCATCAGCTGTGTCCCTACTTTAAACTGCATCTGCCTCAAATGGCTTCCTTTATGTAGGGTCATCAGCCTAAAATTGGCTTAATTAAGTTGTGGCCCCCAGCCAATTTGCAGGTAACTGGTGGGGAGCTAGCTAAATGAGAAAGCCATACTTTTCTCTTTTCAAACCTTATCCAATGTTAGCTGCTCACCCTTGCTAATTCACAAACTATAAATGGGATTGCCATTTCAGGCAGAGGCAGAGTGGAGTAGTTGCCAATCCAGGCTGAAAAAATATGCTTATTGTTACATTTACCTCTTTTTTTGAGGGGGTGGAGGGTGTGCACTGACTTGTTGTTTTTTGTTGATGTATGCCATACGTAGTGTGCACCAGGGAAAGATGTATGTTAACATAGGTCCGGCAATCGGGGGAGGGAGGCACTAGCACCCAGTAACAATGTATATTTACAGTCGGGCTGATGATTGGGGGGTTACAATTGGGCTGGCGATTGGTGGAGGGGGGACCACTAGCACCAGGGAAAATAGTTACAATCAGGCCAGCAACTGATGGTGGGGGCAGGACAGTAGTACCAAGGAAGAATTAAGCAATAACTCATGACTGGGTGTGTTTTATTGTGTAATAATGTCACATCTCGGGTGCAAGGCCACAGGCAACGTGCATCCAACATCACAAAAGTGACATTATTACACAATAGCATACACCCTGTCATGCCTTATTGCTATACAATGGCTCATTTGTTAATAAGAGAAAAAAAAGAACATTTTTATGTATTTGTCTTTGTTTTTTTTTTTGTTTTTTTGTTTGTGAAGTATGTTTAAGTCCAGTGTAGTTTTCTGCCACTAGGTGGAGCTGCTACCTGCATCATTGTGCCTCCCCACTCTGGCAACATGTTTTATTATGTGTCTTTATGCTGTGATCTTTGATGTCAGGCGCCCCCCCCCCGGCCATTTACCCATCTGTGAAAAAGGGCTGTATTTAAAGATTTTTTTCTTTTCTTTCTTTCCATGAATAATGCTGCTGTTTTTTCTGGTAGTGGAGCCACTTGTTGACTCTGTACCATGCATGGAATGACACGAGTTTGTAGCTGCGGTGTTATGGCTTTGAGTTTCTGTCAGCAGTGAGTAGGAGAGGAGCAGGAGGGAATTCAGGCTGTGTGGTAGGGTTAATTTATGGTTGACACTGAATTTGTCTTCCTTCCTAACATTTTATCCCCAAACTGAGCTTATGCACATTTCTTTCACAAAGCAAGCAGTATAGCTGGGGGAGGGCTGTCAAAATGCCATTTCACATGGCTGATTTCTTTGAACATAAAACATTTTTGTGTTTAAGGGTATGCAGTGGGGGTATGAGGTTGATGCCAGTGTATCTGTGGGGGGGGGGGCATGATGACTTGTACAGTTCTCAGGGCTTCCTTTTCTATGGAGTGAGCAGGGAATGGAGAGGGATTTATTTTTTAAAACTTTACGTTTATTGATCTTACAATAGACATACAGTAAAAAACTTCCGGAGACAGTACATGAGGATTAATAAAGAAAGTTCCACATGAGGGTGCAACCCCTCTTAATACATGATCTGGTAATGCAGTAATTTTGATGCCTGTCCTAGATACATTGATGTTCCAAGCTGGTTTTTAATTAGCGGTGCTTAGTACAACACCATCAAAGAGAATATCCAAGATTAATGACACGATTACAGAGTGGTCTTTGTGAACAAATTTAATCATTTTGTTCTGTTTCCCTACAGACTTCATGGAGGACAAGATTTTCTGGCTGGGAAGATATTTTCTATTTTGTCTTGACCTTCAGTACTTGTTGGAACCATAAAAGGAAGCAACCGACCATGGGACTTGAACCTACTCCACTACACAGCAAAAAATATTTGAAAGTGGCTGGGAGGTCAGGTGAGTGACTATAACACAGGCAGGTCATAGCTGCATAGCATTTTGGGAATGGATAGACTGGATAAAATAGTAACAGAAAGAAGTATAGCATAAACAAAATATATTGTATTTCACCAGTTTAGTAAATAGCTAAAACATTCTTCTTCTAAGATACAATAGGTTCAGTTAATGCTTTAGAATAAGTTGATTTTCATGTAATATTCATGAGCTGGTATATCTGAAATACATCTAAAATAACCGGGAATAATATGATAGCAATAATTAGTTGAGTATTGTAACACAAGAAGGAGGAAAAAATTTAATATTCAAAATTACAGCTAGACTTGTTTTAAGCCAAAAAAATCCAAAAGGATTATTTCTGGCTTACATTTGGCTGCATATGCAACAGAATATGTAAATGACCATGTTTTGCTTACATTTGAATTTCTTTTTAGAAAGATTCTATTTATAATGTAAATGGATTATCTATGGATTTAATGCATATACAATGTAAATAGAATCTTTCTAAAAAGAAATCCAAATGTAAGCAAAACATGCTCATTTACATATTTCATTGTGTATGCAGCCAAATGTAAGCCATAGATATTGCATTTGGATTTCTTTTGACTTAAAACAAACTAAATGTATTATACATTTATTAAACATCCAAAAATAATCCAGGACTGAAATGTTGCTTAATTATCTTCAAATAAAGCCACAAATAAATCCATTTGGAAGAAGCATTATTTTGCCTTTTTTTTCAGCCACAAAAAAAATGATAGAAAATTAGCATATTTCATTGCATATGCAGCCAAAAGTAAGTCACTAATAAGATAAGAAATTACCATAAGAGCTTTACTGGATTAAATATAATTTCCAGCGACTTTAAAGGAGGAATTGGATATTAATGCTGGGTATTAGGAGACAGTATAGTGCAGTGGATTAAGGCTCTGAGCTACAAACTTGGAGATCTGGGTTTGAATCCCACAGCCCCCAATTGCATACTGTGTGACCCTGCGCAAGTCACTAAACTTCCTTCTGTTCCCAGATTGCACCTGGAATTAAGCTTCGGCTTAGTGTGCCTCTCCTGGTTAAACAATTTCCCCTTTAAAGGAAATTTAAATCTTTAGAAACAGGTAAAAAGTAAATCATTGTTAATCTACAATTTTAGGTAAGGGCCTGCCCTAGTGGTCCCATGTGAGTTGTTACAGTGTGAGTGGACCAGCCGGAGAGTGAGTCCTTGAGGGGAGTCACAAGGGGGAGATGCCAGGATGCCAAGTGACTCTGCCCACCTCCCTCCATACAACCTGTAAATCACTCTAACCTGTCTAATTTACAACCTGTTTGCTTTTGCTGCACAACCTTTTAGTGCTGTGCTACCCGATGGGAGCTGCCACTGATCTCCTGCCTGCCCAGCTGAAACAGACCTGAGGAGGTGCATTATCTTTGCCCCTGACTGGGTGCCCCTCCTCTGTGGCAAGATTTGCTGCAACTGATCTCCTGCCAGCCCAGCTGAAATGGATTTGAGGTATGTTACCAGCTGCCAAGAGCTACAGTCAGGAGTTAGAACTGCAATTCAAATTCTGGCACCTTTTTCTTCCTCCTTTGGTCTCTTTAGGTTATGAATGGCTTGCTAACTGTATCACTAGCCTCCAACCTCATTACAGTGCGCAATTGAATCTGTGTGCCCCTATCTAATTTTATAAAGCCCTGTGCCTGTATTGAATGCACTTTTACAAAATTAGTGCCTCTGATTTATCTTATCCAGCTTTAGTGATTATATTGAATGTATTTTTACAAATTCAGTGCCTGCAATTGTAATTGATTCACCCGCCTTACTCTGATGTTATTTTTATCCAGCTTCAGAGCCTGTATTTAATGTATTTTTAACAAATTGCTGCCTGTATCTGAAAGTGTTTTCTCCTGTTGTATTCTCTGCCTCTGATCTCACCTATCCCCTCAAAACCACTGCTAGAGTGCACCGATCTTTTTCTCTGTTCCCTGGCTCTCATCTTTCCTCTTGAATCCCCTGAATAGGTGCTCAGACACAGGTCTGTGATTTGAACTGCCCTGGACAGTCAAACCACAGATTGAATTCAGTACCCTGTGCCCCTTTAAGCTGATTTTGCCCCTCTGCCCCTGTCTCTCACCCTTTCTCTGTTGTTAATAACTCCATTCCTTTCTCTGTGTCCTGGTTGAACCTGCTCCCTTTCTTTTTCCTCCCTGGTATCATTCCTGATCTGATTTGGCTTCTTGGTTTGAAGCACCATAGTGTACAAAACCACAGCTAGAATCAGAGTCCTGCTGTGACCACTCCCTCTGCCTTTCGTCCCCCCCCACCTTTGTGCTGCCTTTGTGCAAAAAAAACCCTCCCCTCGATTAATAGAGGCATTTGTCCTAATCCCCATCTTCTCTCTTTCAGGAGGTACACAAGCTTTTCCCCT
The DNA here is from genome assembly GCA_016271365.2 of Neoceratodus forsteri. NCBI lineage: Eukaryota > Metazoa > Chordata > Ceratodontiformes > Ceratodontidae > Neoceratodus > Neoceratodus forsteri. Next base: position 1,325,097,290 of record CM028132.1, read on the forward strand.
GACCAGGCACCCCTCCTCCTCGGCAAGGATTGCTGCCACCAATCTTCTACCCACCCAGCTGAAACAGACCTGAGGTACATTACTAGCAGCAAAGAGCTACAGCCAGGAGGTAGAGCTGCAATTCAAATTCTGGTGCCTTTTTCTTCCTCTTTGTTCTCTGCAGGCTGTGACTGGCTTGTTAACTATAACAGTAACCTCCAATCTCATTAGAGTGTGCAATTCAATCTGTGTGCCTCGATCTAATTTTAAGAAGCCCAGTGCCTGTATTGAATGTACTTTTACAAAATGAGTGCCTACAATTGAATTTGATTTACTCACTTTGCTCCGATTTATCTTATCCAGCTTCAGTGATTGTACTGAATGTATTGAATATATTTTTACAAATTTAGTGTCTGCAACTGTAATTGATTCACCCGCCTTGCTGCAATGTTATTTTTATTCAGCTCCAGAGCCTGTATTTTTAACAAATTGCTGCCTGTATCTGAAAGTGTTTTCTCCCTTTGTATTACCTGCCTCTGCTCTCACCTATCCCCTCAAAACCACTGCTAGAGCGCTATGATTTTTTTCTCTGTCCCCTAGCTCTCATCTTTCCCCTTGAATCCCCTGCATAGATGCTCCATTCAAGTCTGTGATTCGAACTGCCAGTGGACAGTCAAACCACAGATTAAATTTGGTATTCTGTGCCCTTGTAAGCTGATTTTGCCCCTCTGTCTCTCTCCCCTTCTCTGTTTGTGACAACTCTGTTTCTTTCTCCATGTCCTGCTTGAACCTGCTCCCTTTCTCTTCCCTCCCTGGTATCATTACTGCTCTGAGTCGGCTCTTGGTTCAAAGCACCATAGTGTACAGAACTACAGCTAGAATCAGAGACCTGCTGTGACCTCTACCTCTGCCTTTCATCCCTCCCCCTACCTTTGTGTTGCATTTTGTTAAAAAAAAACTCCCCCCAATTAATCGAGGTATTTGTCCTAATCCTCCTCTTCTCTTTTCAAGGAGGTGCACAAGCTTTGCCCCTGACTGGGTGCTCCTTCTCTGTGGTGAGGTTTGCTGCCACTGATCTCCTGCCTGCCCAGATCAAACAGACCCAATGTATGTTACCAGCTGCTAAAAGCTACAGCCAGGAGTTCCCTGCTGGTGCTATGCACCAGCCCCCCCTCCCCTGCCCACCCACCTCTATGTGGTGTTTATATTTATAGGGTACTAGGATTACATGACCCACAAAGGTACTAAGTAGAAATATACAGTGTGTCTACTTTCCCACTGGCAGCTTTTACTCTTTGGCTACTAGAGGCACCACTGTCTTTTCTCCATCCTTATTTGTGCCATTCTGCTTGCATCTTTATTTATTTACTTATTTTTGTTTATTGAAGTGTTTCACCAGGAAGGTACACTGAGCAACCGGGGGGAAGGGGTACAATAGACATCTTACTTCCATTCCTGCTGCCCATAGTTTTTCAACTCCCTAAGAATACACTTCTTCTCTGTTTCCCTCAAAACGAAACACAACTAGTTCTATTATAAATACACTATACTCTGGTACCTTTACACTATGCATTTTCTAGCCATCCCACCCTCTTTTTTATATCTTTACTGTTAGCCTTCCCTCTTCTTTCCTCTGAACCTTCTAACCCCTAACCTCTCTTACATTATATCCCCTATAGTTATATCTCATCATTATTATACAGGTACTAAGTTCCTCTACTGGGCAGCATGCCTGTACCACCCATTGATACCCTCTTACTGCTTCTCACCTACCATTATCTCTGTGCAAGTGGCACTATCGGTACTGTTGGCCATACACCACCTCTCCGCCCATTACCCACCATCAATTAGTCCCCTGTATCTCAAATGGCACCAGCACCTACACCAAAAAATACTTATTGACAGCCTTAAAAAACATGTTCTCCTAATATTGCTCTGTTCAGGTAACATTGAACCAAATCCAGGACCCCCAGTCACCAGCAGAAGACAACCATCTAGCCCCAAGTATGGAAAGGGATTCCTGAACTGTTGACCCCAGACTCCAGCTTGTTGAATATTTTCTACAGCACTTTTTCTCATCGAGTGCTGCACTGGTGTGTTTGGTGCTCCTGGGAGCCAGCAGCCAGTGAGTGGTGTCTGTAGGCAGGGCTTTTGTCATTAAAAGCCTGTGCCACTCACTGGACTATCAGGATGCTAGCAGAAGACAACCATCTAGCCCCAAGTGTGGAAAGGGGTTCCTGAACTATTGAACCCAGACTCCAGCTTGTTGAACATTTTTTACAGCACTTTTTCTCATCGAGTGCTGCACTGGTGTGTAGGAGGCTCGTGGGAGCCATTAGCCAATGAGCGGTGTTTGGAGGTGGTGCTTCTGTCTTTTAAAGCCCATGCTGCCCATCTAGCATAACCGTTGGTGTGAGTGTGAGTGATAGAGAAACACTTGTTTAGCATTATTAACACTCTGGTAAGTTTCCTTGGTTTAAAAATCTTTTTTATGATACTCTGTGCTGTTCGTGTTAACTATATGACTGGGGACTTGCCGTAGTGTGTGCTTAATGGTGTTTTTAGATCAATTTATATTTTTATTATTTGGGGATTTGCTGGAGTGTGTGCTTAATGGTGTTTTTAGATCAACTTAGATCTTTATTATTTAAATTATTGCTAAAGGTGAATGTTTTAGCTGACCTTACTGATTTATATTGTTGTGTTTTTATTTATAGAAAAACTTAATTCAATTGGCCTACAACATTGTTAGACTGTATCACCTTCAAGTTATATTTAGATTGAACTTACATTAAATATGTAAATCAAGTTGGTTTGCGTAATAGAACTACTCACAGTAATTGTTAGTATTTTGCAGTTATGCACTCTAACAGCATCATACTCTCTTCCACTGAGATCACAGCTGACCAGAAGCAGTTTGGTATGTGGTGAACCTACATTTTAAAATTTAAAAAAGAGAAGGAATTATTTTGCACTAATTAGAGAAACCCTGGTGTGTAGTCCAGTCACAATTTTTTTAAAACTTAATCATGAAAACAAGGTCCACTGGATAGCTCTGATCTAATGTGGGGATATTGAATGAAATCCAGGCCCTAAGGATCAAATACTAAGGATAGCCCATGAAAATGCTAGAAGTCTAGCCAAGAAATTAGATTTGCTTAAAGCATGGATTTCGGTTAATACCATTGATGTCATAGCCTTAACAGAAACATAGGCTAGACAAATCTGTTAACTCCAAGGAAGTATAATTAAATGGATTTTATAACTACTGGCTAGACAGAAATTCCAGAGGGGGGATTATTGTTATATATTAAGGACTCTGTGGGACCATCTAAACAACTTTATTCAAGACACTACAAAGGTATCAAATGGGTATACTGTGAAGGGGATAACCACAAATGGGTGCCTACCAAAATGGTGACCCACTTGCAGTGACTGCCCCAATGGCAAGGGGGTAGGGAGGGTGACCAGATGGGGGTGTTCATGACATGGCACTGGGATATCACACATGTACATGCATGTGGGGGGTGGGAGCGAGTGTGCTGAGTGATGGGTGGGAGGGTTTGTGAGGGTTGGTGCCATGGGGTGCCATCAAGCTGGCATCATGGCATGGTGAGTTGGGTGCTGGCCTGGGGTGGCAAGGATGCAGTGTTCGGGACCGGGCACCAATATTTTTTGTTGTGCCCAGCCTGAGACAGGGTTTTTAATTTTTACAGAATCCTCCCAACATGCACCCCTGGAGTTGAGAATCTTAATTATGGGGCAACAGCCCCACATAAAGAAAATCCTTGGTTTTGTGCCATCATTGGTGTTGTAGTTGCACATCGCTGAAACTTAATTTCGGCTATGTGCACTCGCCATAAGGATGATCACCGTTCAGCAATTGTCCTTATGACATAGAACCTATCAAGTCTATTCTAGTCCTTATTCAAGAGTCTGACTTAGTAACTGGAGTTGTGTATTCTCCCCCAAAGGTTAACGCTGATTTTTTCAAACCCTTTGTTCTGGAAATTGCTAAATATGCTCAAAATAAAAAATTGATTCTAATATGAGATTTTAATGCTGCTTGGGCGGGACCAAGGGGAAAATAATAAAATAATTAATTCAGCCTTTATGCCTTGAGCAATTAATTACTGCACCTACTAGAAAAGGGAGAGCAAGCAGCCCAAGTAATATCATAAACTTAATATTTGTGTCATCAGGTCTAGAAGTCTTGGAAAATGAGATTGGTTCACCAAATCTTGGGGATCAAAATCTTGGGGATCAGTGTGTTACAATATGTAAAGTAAAAGTACAAAATGCTTGGAAACAGTTACATGCATCAATACAGGAAATTGTGAAAAGAACTTATAAGAACTATAGTCCCCTAGCTTTGTTAACTAAGGTGCAGTCTCTAAGTATTTATTGATCTGCTCTTTTACCTAAAATAGACTTAGCTGTTGAAGATTTTTCTGACACATTTTTGAAGGCTTGTAATTATTGTGCATCTTTAAAAAAAATAAAAGTAAAACCTCAGCGTCTGCCATGGATGACAGATTCTATTAGAAATCTACTTAGAGAAAAACACAGATTGTTGAAAATTGTTAATAAAACATTATATCAAAATGTATGGGAGAAATTTAAAAAAGTGAGAAACAAGGTGAAACAGAAAATTAGGAAATTAAAAGGATCTTATTGTGGACAGAAAATGAAGAATATTAAAGAACCTAAACATTACTGGAATTTAATAAAGGAACTGACAAACCAAGCAAGGGGTCATAATGTCACTCATTTTGTGGAAAATGTGTAAAGAGTTTCGCAAACTAGGGCTGCTGAAATTTTAAATAATTACTTTATTAATCTTCCAGATTTGGACTTGAGGCAAAATCAACATCAAATAAATAAACACAATAATTCAGGACATACAGACAGATGAAGAAGCAAGCAGAAGGAGGCCATTTGGTCTATCAAGTCTGCTCATACTGTAGGGTCCACAGCTTGAGCTAATGTCCCTGCCCTCCCTCCCCACTCCTCCCATCCTCCCTACTCATGATCCTTACTTTCCCACTATGCCTATCCCAGTCCCTCTTAAAGCTGCCCACTGTCTTCAATGAGATGACCTCTTCCAGCCATGCATTCCAAGTGTCCACCACCCACTCTAGTGTAGAACTGCTTCCCGACCTCCTTCCTAATCCTCCCACCCTCCAGCTTAAGACTGTTCCCCCTAATGTTATGGTTGCCACTCAGCTTAAAGAGACTCTCCTTATCAACCTTATTTATCCCTTTGAAGTACTTGAAGGTCCCAATCATGTCCCCTCTCTCTCTCTCTCCTGTCTTCCAGGGAGTACATGTTCAGTGCCCTCAACCTTTCCTCACATGCCTTACACTGCTGACCCACTATAATCTTCATAGCCCCCCCTCTGGACCTTCTCCAGCAGGTTAATGTCCTTTTTGTGGTGTGGACACCAGTGCTGTACTCCATACTCTAGATGCGGCCTTACAAGTGACCTGTACAGGGGCAGTATAACCTCCTCTCTCCTACTACTGATCCCCCTATATATGCATCCCAGCATCTTGTTTGCCTTTGCTGCTGCTTTCTTGCACTGCATGGAGTGATTCAAGTCACTAGTGATCATCCCTCCCAGGTCCTTCTCCTCCTCTGATGCAGATACTCTGACACCAGCCACATAGTACTCTGTCCTGGGATTCTTGGCTCCAATATGCATAACTTTGCATTTCTTGGCATTGAAGCCAAGCTGCCAGATCCTGGACTACCTCCCCAGCTTTTCCAGATCTTCTTGTAGATCCCGTATCCCTTCAGCTGTGCCCACTCTCCCACAGAACTTAGTGTCATCCTCGAATAGGCACATTTTTGCCCTTAATGCCATCCCCAATGTCATTGATGAAGACATTAAACAACACCGGCCCCAGCACAGAGCCCTATGGGACCTCACTGGTTACCTCTCTGGTACCAGATAACTCTCCCCACACAACCACCCTTTGGGTTCTCTCCCTCAACCAGTTTTCCACCCATCAGGCCATCTTTTCCCCAACCCCAAGATGCACCAACTTCATGATTAACCTTTTGTGGGGCACAGAGTTGCAGGCCTTGCTGAAATCAAGATAGAGGATGTCTAACACTTGGTCCTTGTCTACCGTCTTAGTGACACAGTCAAACAAGTCAATCAGATTCATTTGACACGACCCCCCCATGAACCCATGCTGCCACACATCCTGGAGACCATGTTCCTCTAGATATTTCACCCATCTTTCCTTTAGTATGGTCTCCATGAGTTTTCCCACAATGGAGGTCAGACTGACTGGTCTGTAATTCCCTGGGTCTTCCTTAGGACTGCTTTTGTGGAGGGGTACAACATGTGCTGTTCTCCAGTCCTGTGGTACCAGTTCTGACTCTAGAGAGCTATTAAATAGGTCTGCCAGTGGCCCTGCCAGCTCTTCAGCCAGTTTCTTTAGTACCCTTGGATGTACTCTGTCAGGGCCTGCTGGTTTGTCCACCTTCAATGCCAGCAGCCCCTCCCTCACTCTATCCTTCTCTATCACTACATCTGTGTTCCCCTTCCTCCCTGCTCCTCTTTTCCCTCCCGAAGGCACTGGTACATCCTTCTCCCCCTGGTAAAGATGGAACAGAAGTATCCATTTAGTATCTCTCCTTCCCCCCATTATCCTCCACCCACTTCACCCATTTCTTAAAATGAATAATCCCTTTCTTCTTTCCCTTTTCTCACTTATACAGTGAAAGAAAGCCTTATCCCCCTTCTTAATTCCTTCAGCTATCTGCAGCTTCTTCTGTGCCTTTGCTCACTGGGCTTCCTTATTTGCCTCACTAGCCAACTTTAGGTAATTGTCCCCATCCACCTCTATTTTGGTTTTCCTGAATTTTCTATAGGCCAACCTCTTTTTCCTTACTGCCTGGGCAACCTCAGAACTGAACCACCTGGGCACTTTGTCCATTGTGTTCTTACCCCTGAGCCTAACACACTCATCTGTTGCAATCAGTATTCCTTCCTTAATGATGGACCACCTTTGGTCCACCTTGTAGCTGATTTGATGCCCACCAAATGGTTTCTTAGCACTTTACCCATTTTCTTGAAGTCTGCCCTCCTGAAATCCAAGATTTTGGTCTTAGCCAGGATGCTTTCCCTGCCCATATCCAACTAGAACCTCACAGAACACACAGAAGATAAATATAAAGACAATTTCAATATTTCTGGTTTCAGATTTAGGAAAATTAAGGGGGGGGGAGTTTTAAAAGTATTAAATAAACTAAAGAACACCAAATCCAGTGGCTTAGATAATATTGAGGCCCATTTCCTAAATGATTCTGCAGTAGGTATTGCAAAGCCCCTAGCAGATTTATTTAACTTGAGTTTAACTTAGAGGGTTTCCCCAAACAGTGAAAGAAGCAAAAATTAGTCCTATTTTTAAAGGAGGAGATCTAGCATTATCTACCATTTACAGGCCTATTGCCCTGTTGCCTATTATTTTGAAGATCATGGAACACCTTGTGCATTCCCAATTTATGGAGTATTTTGAAAACAATAATAGATCAACTTCAATGCAATTTGGGTTTCGGAAGGGGCACTCTTCAGAGACCATGCTCACAGACTTTTTTTTATCAACTTGTTACCCTGTTAGGAGAAGGCTGGTCCACGGGTGTGGTTTTTGTGGCTTTGTCTAAAGCCTTCGATTTAGTAGAACACAATACTTTGTTAAATTGTTTAATAGATATAGGGGTTGGAAGAGAACCCCTTAAATGGTTTAAGAAGGAACTAGAAGGGGGACAGGATCAGATCTGTTACAGTACAGTAGCTTCTTCTTCTTGTTTTTACATTGTTTCTTGTGGATTCTACTTGGTAAAAGGTTATTTCTTTTCTTTCTTACTACTTCTAAGAGGCTAGCAGGGTATTGTTTGGGGCTGTTGGAATTTTGAAACCTGTTTTGGTAGCTATAAGTGGGCTCATTTGTTTGATGTTTCACTGTGTAGCAATCTGCATTTGTAGAGGCCTATTTCTTCTGATTTAAAACCTATTTAGTGTGATTTAACTGGGTCTGTTTCTTTGAATTGGAGACCTATATCTTCTAATTTCAACCCTATTTTGATGCGTTGTTGGTGAAGCTGTTTGAATTGGAGTCCTGTTTCTTTGGGTAGCAAACCTATTTTGGGGGCTTTGAGTAGAATTGTGATTCATTGTTGCTGGCTTCACTAACTGCAAAGTTTAGTGCAGAGTGGGGGAAGGGTGCTAATCGTCTGACCAGGGGCCTCAGCTACCTGATTGTTTCTGGAAGATTTGGGCTGGTCCCACCCCCCAGCCCCTCACTCCACCAACCCTGGTCCATTATTTCCTTTATACAAGGGGTTCTGACATCACTTCCTCAAATGGGCAAAGGACATGCACCTATCATAGCAGAAGCAGACAGCCAGGAAAGGAACAGCAGCAAGTGAAGAGGTGACTGCTATCTCAGAGGAAGGGAAGTAACTGCAAATCTAGGAGCTTTCATTGTTACTTCTTTGCATTGCTATTGCATTGGGGAAAGGAGGAGTAGGAGTTTGAGGAAGGTTGTGCAATAGCTACTTAAAGTCTCTTTTTGAGTGTGGATAGGAAGGATAGGAACATAAAAAGCAGTTGTTCAAACTATCTAAATGTGTACAACAAAGGGGGTAAGGGAAATAAAGAAAATAATGTTTTGCACTGATGGGGGGAGAGGAGAAACTTGGGGAGTGTTTGGTATCCTGCATCTGGAAGGGTGGGGGTCACTGGTGGGCAATGACAGCTATGGGTAGGGTGGTAGGCTGCAACAACTGTGGTGCACCAATCTTTCTAAAAATTGCCTGGAGTGTGGGAGGATGTTTAGTGTGTAACCACATAGAGAAACTTAGAAAGGAGATTGAGGGTCTGCAGGAGGATCTAAGACAGGCAAGGCAGATTGGGGGTGGGTTTAGCCCAATACTGGAGGGAGAAAGGTGAAATGAGGGAGGGTGATTTAAGCCAACAGTGGTGAGGAGAGGGTCAGAAGAAGGGAAGCAGAGACAAAGGGGCCCAGGCCAGGAAGAACAATTGCCAGGGAAACCAGGTTAGGAGACAAAAGACAAATGGAAGGAGGAGATAGGGACTTGTGAGGGGAGGTGAAGAAGTGGCGAAAGTCATGGAGTGGAAAGGAGAGAACAGGTTACTATGCAGAGAGAGGAAGCGGGCATTTGTGAAGGGTCTTCAGAAAATAGTTTTGCACTGCTAGAGAGGAAGAAGGTGGAGGAGGGAAATGATGAATTTAGAGGAGTAATTGATAAATGCCTGGACCAAACTGGAGGGGGGGAAGTTCTGCTAGGAGAATTGCAATGGGGCAAATGGGTGAAATAATGTGCAGGAGGAAGAAGAGGAGCTGTAAATGAGAGAGGGAGATGAATAGAAGCAAGCAGGGAGTAAGAGTGGTGGAATCTTAATGCTGGAAGACTCAATACTAAGAGGAGTCAGGTGGAGTAGCAAGGGGGAGAGGCATAGTCACATTTGGGTCGAGTCCATACCAGGAATGACTGCAGAAAGGGTGGGACAATCTGTTCTGAAATATGCTAGAAGGGGTAGGCACAAGCCTCATTTAATTATACAGCTTGGGACAAATGACCTGGCTGACAAGACAGTAGATATAGTCCAGAGGAGGTTTGAGGAACTAGCACAATTATGTGAGGGGGCAGGAAGATCAGTAACTTTTTCAGAGATACTTCCAGTGCCCAAGGCAAGCACAACAAAAAAGCTGAGAATAGAGGAATTTATTGGATGGCTAAGAACCTGGTGTTGTGCTAAAGGGTATAGGCTGTTGGGGAGCTGGAGAGGAACCTGGGAGGACAGTGGTCTCTATGCCAAGGACAGAGTACACTTGAGTGAGGAGGGAAAGAAAGTGTTGAAACAGAGGATGGAGAAGTACATAGAGGAAGTTGGGAATTTAAACTAGGAGTGGGGGTGGTGGCAATTGGGCAAGAGATATGCAGAGACCACAGGTTGGGAAACCATATGAGCTTACCCCCATAACAATGACAAAGGACAAATGGCAAGTACTCTTGGTGATACTAGTAAAGGAGGGCAGGATGGGGGGGAAGGGTGGAAGGCGGTTACCCATAATGCTAGGAGCCTTGGGAGAAAAAGTGCAGAGTTACAGGTGCTCATGGCAGAGGGAGAGGTGGACATTGCAGCCATCACAGAAACATGGGCCACCCAATACAATGACTGGGACCTGTCTGTACCAGGGTACAGGTTATTTTGTAGGGACAGGGTGATTGGGAAAGGGGGGGTGGCACTATATGTGAAGGAAGGACTGAAGTGTGTAAGGGAGGAAGGGGAGGAGGGTAGTACGGAGTCACTTTGGATGCAAATCCAGGATTCCAAGAATAGGATTCTTAGAATGGGAGTGGTGTACAGGCCACCATCTCAGATGGAGGAGTTAGACAGGGAACTAGCGGCACATGCTGCAAATTGTCAGTGAACCAACCAGGTTAGGGAATACCCTTGACCTTGTGCTGGCAAATGGGAACTTAGTGAGAGAACTTACAGTGGAGGAACCACTGTCAGGGAGTGACCACCACTCAGTATGGGTCACATTGGATATAGGCAAGGAAGGAGTGGAATCTGGCACAAGAGTGCTGGACTTCAGGAGGGCTGACTTTGAGAGGATGGGGGAAGTGGTAAAAGGGTACCTGGCCAGAATTCAATCTAGTATGGACACTAACAAGAGGTGGGAGCTCATAAAGCTGGGGATAGTGGAGGCAACCAAAACCTGCTGCAAGGCCCAGAGCAAGAAGGCTAGGGCTAAGAAACCGAGCTGGTTGAGCAAGGAGGTCATGGAAAAGGTAAGGAGAAAAAGAGCTGCCTTTAGGAAGTACAAGAAAACAGGGAGGGGGGAGGACAGGGAGGAGTACTAGACAGAATCGAAGGAGGTGACAAGGGCAGTAAGGGGACCCAAAGCATCTATGGAATTCAAGCTGGCACAAGGCTTTAAGAAGGGGGAGAAGGACTTATTTAGGTACATCAGGGAGAAAAGGAGCTGTAAGGACCACATAGTAAGGATTAGGAAGGAGGGGGGGTTGGGTGGAAGCAGGGTGCGATAAGGCAGAAGCACTAAATGAGTACTTCTGCTCAGTATTTACTAAAGAGAAGAGCGGGGTGACACCCAAGGGGGGATAAATGGCAGAAACAGGGGGGGGAAGTGGTGACAGATGGGGAAATCATGGAGGACAGACTTCTGGAGGGTTTGAAGGCACTGAGGGTGGACAAGGCACCAGGCCCAGATGGCATCCAGCCTAGGGTACTGAAGGAGCTGGCAGAGGTCCTTGCAGGACCTTTGGCAGACCTATTTAATGCCTCAGTACATTTGGGGTGTGCACCTCAGGACTGGAGGATGGCGTATGTGGTGCCCTACCACAACAGTGGCCCCAATGATGAACCGGGAAACTACAGACCAGTGAACCTCACATCCATCATGGGAAAGCTAATGGAGACTATCCTGAAGGAGAGGCTGGTGGCCCTCCTAGAGGCCAAAGAACTACAGGACAGCAGACAGCATGGCTTCATCCAGGGCAGATCCTGCCAAACCAACCAGGTGGATTTCTATGACTGGGTAACTAGGCAACTAGACAGGGTCCATGCAGTGGATGTCCTGTATCTGGACTTCATTAAGGCATTCGACTCAGTGCCACATGAAAGGCTGGGAAGTAAGTTAGTAGGCACAGGGACGGGTGCAAAGCTGGTGAGATGGATAGGAAACTGACTTCAGGGAAGGCAACAGAGGGTGGTGGTGGGTGGGGAGCTCTCACACCCAAGCATAGTGACAAGCGGTGTTCCACAGGGTTTGGTGTTGGGACCAGTGTTGTTTGGGATATTCATTGCAGACATATCATGGGACATCAAGAGAAAGATCAGTCTGTTTGCTGGTGATACCAAAGTAGGGGCGGTGGTGGATGACCTAGGGGGATGACAGGGATTGCAGGTTGATCTGGCAAAGCTTGAAACCTGGTCAGACACCTGGCAACTGGGGTTTAATGCCAAAAAGTGTAAGGTGCTGCATTTTGGGATGAAGAACCCAAGGAGGAGTTACCAGCTGGGGGAGTGCAGCTAGCCCAGACAGAGAAGGAGGAGAAGGATCCAGGGTTGCTCATTACAGGGTCAATGAACAACTCGGCACAATGTAGGAAGGCAGCTGCAAAGGCCAAGAAAATGCTGGGTTGTATTGCAAGGGGTATATCCTCGAGGAGGCAGGAGGTGATTCTGCCACTGTATAAGTCATTAGTTAGACCGCACCTGGAGTACTGCATGCAGTACTGGCACCCGTATCTGAAGATGGGCATTAAGTTACTGGAGGGGATGCAGCACAGGGTGACAAAGATGATCAAGGGCTGGGTACTTATCATACGAGAGGAGGTTGAGGAGTTGAACATGTACTCACCGGAGGAGAGGAGGGATGGGGACATGATTGAAACCTTTAAATACATGAAAGGAATAAACAAGACAGGTACAGAGGGGCTGTTCAAAGTAAGGAGGGAGGGAGGGACACCAGGGGCCATGATATGAGACTGGAGGAGGAAGGAAGGTTCAGGAGGAGATGAGGAGACACTCTTTACAGAGAGGGTGGTGGCTGGGTGGAATGACGTTACCTGCAGAAGTGGTATCCAGTAGAACAGTGGACTGCTTCAAAAGGGGATGGGACAGGACAAGGGGAAGGGTTAATGAAGGGGAAGGGTGGAAGGAAGGGGCAGCTGCAGAATAAGGGGTGCTAGCTGCACATTTGAGCAGACTTGATAGAACTCTAGGCCTTTATCTGCTGGCAAATTTCATATGTTCATACGGTCGTATGTAAATCTTATCTGGAAGGTTGATATTAATTAGTTTCAGTAGGTGGAAGTAATTTATCTCTATCACCAATAATAAGGAGTGTTCCCCAAGGTTCAATTTTGGGTCCACTGTTGTTTTTGGTTTATATGAATAATCTCCCTAAATTAATACACCATACCCACTTTACATTATATGCAGATGACACGCTACTGGTGGCAGAAGGACTAGACAATTATGAGGTTGAATCTAAGCTCCAGGCAGATTTTGATACAGTGCAAAATTGGTTTAAATCCAAATTTCTATTAATGAATGTAAAGAAAACACAAATAATGTTATTTCATTCTGGTAGGAGTAATGTACAGTAAAAAAAAATGAATTGATTGAAATTAGAGCTGCTGATGGACATATTTTGACCCAGGCATTAACATACAAATATTCTGGTACTGAATTTGATCATTGCCTAATCTTTGAGACTCATGTATATAATCTTACCAAAAAACTAGGAAGGAAACTGGGAGCTATACGGTATATTTCTCACTAATTAACTTAAAGTGATTGGCAATTAGTTGCTAATTAACTACTTATTCCATTGTTAGATTATGGGCCATATTTTGATAAATGGAACAAATAAGGCTTTGTATAAACTCAATGTGATGTGACCTACCATAAAATTGCTAGATACATGTTAAGGTGTGACTTGTACACTCACCACTGTGCACTGTACCAGAAACTGGCCTGGAACTCATTACTACACAAAAGGAACAGAGCATGGTCCAGCTTGCCTTTTAAAGTACTTAAAATGGAACAACCCCAGTGACTAATAAAATCATTACAGTGGACTAAACATAAATTGTGTCTGAGGAAAAGAAATACATTGCAGATATCTAAAGTTAGAAACAAGTTTGGAGTAATGACCTTTAGATATTGTTCTGCAATCACTTGGAATAATTTCCCAAATCACCTTAGGGACTTGAACATGTCTGTAGATTTATTTAAATCCAAATTGAATCAGAATGTTATACATGAATGTAAATGCTATTAGTGTCTTTGTGAGTATATAGTCTACATGTCAAATAGGATTGTACTGTTTGATGATTATGTTGTGGATCTTTATGTTTTTTTGCTATTACTAAAATTTCTAACTTGAATTGTGACATTTATTTATTTAGTTTTTATTTATTGAAATGTTTCGCTAGGAAGGAACACTGAACAACAAGTTGCTCGTCTCCCGGTGTGACTTGGGGGAGGGGGTACAAGGGATTTAAACAGGAATTGTACAAGTACGCAGCAAGCATAACGTTATATATATCAATAATTACATACAGGGAACATTTAACAGATTAACATAGCTCAATATGTATACCTTAGAGCAAAGGAGTGAGAGAGGTGATATGATCGAAACATTCAAACACCTTAAGGACATTAACAAGGTGAAAGAGTCTAACATGTTTCAATATAAGAAAAACAGCAGGACAAGAGTACACAGCATGCGATTAGATAGAGGCTGATTAAGGGGTAATTTGAGGAAGTTATTTTTCACAGAAAGGGTGGTGGATGCATGGAACGGCCTACCTCAGGAAGTGGTGGATATGAATACAGTGCAGGGCTTCAGACAGGAATGGGATAGGCATAAGGGAGCAATACAGATAAGTATGAATAGATAGGCCATTGATAGGGCAAAGGCTGATGGCACATTTATTAGGTAGAAAAAAGAAAAGGGCAGATTGGATGGGCCTTGTGGTCCTTATCTGCCATCAACTTCTATGTTTCTATGTTTCTATTTGGTAAGCATAAACATGCATAGCTAACAATTATGCGTGTGATATGGTCGGTAACTGGGAGGCAGAAACTTAAATTATAAATTTATGTAGAAAATAAAGTTGTGCAGTTAAGCTCAAATGGACTAAAATCAGGGGTATAGTCAGGTATTTCAGATTTGTACACCAACCTGCCACACTGCTACCCACTCCTCCACTGTTGTTTATGCCTGCCCCACCATGACTCAAGTCAAAGGTTCCTGGCTCCAAACAGATGATCCCCACGCTAGACCTGCTGTCTGTCTGCGCTGCTAGTGTGGTGCTTGCTCCCCACTGGTAAACACCACTGACTGCACCATGAGTCCAAGACTATGGCAGAACTTTCTTCTCTCTCCCCCTCAGGTAGGCAGATTTACTCCACTTGCCATTCCACATGAAGTCTTCATTCTTTTAGCTGGCTTTAAGTCTGTTCTTCCATCTGCTGCTCCTCGGTTTTCTCCTGCTTCTCTCACTGCCAGTACAACTGAACTAATAGTATGGCTTCTAACTTTGCTGGGGCATTTAAACTTGCTGCCCCAGACTTGCCACACCCACTACCAGATGCCTTAGCCAATCAGTATGGAGGCAGACCATGCAGACCTAATTGAGACCTTCAGCTTCAGAGTCTGTGGTCCACTCTGCCACCCCCCCAAACAAAGCTGAAAGAGAAAAGAAAAAGCCTGCCAAGCCAAACAAAGGAATTTAAATGTGATTGACTAGAGAGAGCAGAGCAGTACTGGCCAGCTTGTTTGTTACCCCTGCAACTAAACTTGGTATGCCATGGCTTACTTGGAGTATTAGTAGCTACACCCATGACTAGAATACCTACAACATTTAATAACAGTGAATCAACTATATGACAAAGAACAGGGGTTTACAAGACAAGCCGGTAAACAAAGGCACAGACAAAATAAGTGCGAGGTTGGTAGAGTGTTGGAGAGAGTGGGAGTAGAGTGCGGGGGGGGGGGGAATTAAGTGCTGAGATTGTATTTGTGAGAGCCAGTGATGGGGAGGATTTTAGGAAGGAAAGAGAGAGAAAGCCAGAACCAGAATTCCCTCTTTAGGACGCTGAGAACCCAGCATGGGGGGTATTAGTTAATGAAGACAGAACGAGCACAAGAGAAAAGGGGAGAAAGTGGTAATGGGGGAATGGGGGAGAGTGTGGGGATATTGTGCAGGGGGGAATTAAGTGCTGAGACTGAATTTGTGAGATCCAGTGAGAGGTTGAAATTAGGGAGGGAGGGAGGAAGGGAGGGATGAAAAATACCAGGCCCAGGATTCCCCCTTCAGGATGCCCAGAACTCTGCCAGAGAGGCATGAGCAGTGAGCAGGCTAGTTAATGGAGAGAGAGAGAGAGCTCAGCATCATGGACACAGCGGGGAGGGAGGTGAGCACTACTCCCTTCACAAAAGAAAGGGTCCTACAAGAGCTTGCTAAGCTCAGGGTGGATAAGGCAATGGGACCTGATGGCATACATCCCAGGGTACTTAAGGAGCTAAAGGAGGAACTAGCAGAGCCTTTAGCAGAATTGTTTAGTGAGTCTCTGAGCACAGGAGAGGTCCCAGAAGACTGGAGAAGGGCTCATGTGATCCCACCCACAAGAGTGGTAGCAGGGAGGAGGCGGGGAACTACAGACCGGTCAGTCTTACCTCAGTAGTGGGCAAGATTATGGAGGCACTCTTAAGGAAAGGATAGTGCAACACCTGGAATCCATAGGGGCACAGGATCCAAGACAGCATGGGTTTACAAAGGAAGGTCCTGTCAAACTAATCTCATAGATTTCTTTGACTGGGTAACCAGAGTGGTGGACCAAGGGGAGCAGTTGATGTCGCCTACCTTGACTTCAGCAAAGCTTTTGACACTGTTCCACATAGAAGATTGATAAATAAGCTAGGTAGGCTCGGGTGGGTCAGAAGTTGGTCAACTGGGTGGCAAACTGGTTGACTGGCAGAAAACAGAGATGGTGGTAAATGGTATACAGTCAGAAGAGATGCAAGTCACAAGTGGGGTACCTCAGGATCAGTCCTGGGGCCAGTCCTATTCAACATCTTCATTAGTGACCTCGCAGATGGACTAGAGGGTAAGGCTTGTCTGTTTGCAGATGACACCAAGATCTGCAACAGAGTAGATGATCCAGATGGGGTGGGCAGAATGAGAAGAGATCTGGATAAACTAGCAGAATGGTCAGAAGAGTGGCAACTGGGATTTAATGCAAAGAAGTGCAAAATCATGCACATAGGGAAGAGAAACCCTGAAGCCACTTATAGGCTGGGAGGGGAGTTGCTAGCAGTCACAAAGGAAGAAAGAGACTTGGGCATCATCATCACTGATGACCTAAAATCATCCAAGCAGACCTCTAAAGCAGTAGGTAAGGCTAGGGGGGTGTTAGGATGTATTAGTAGAGGTATCACAAGTCGTGAAGAGGAGGTAATAATCCCTCTGTACAAGACATTGGTTAGGCCCCATCTGGAGTACTGCGTGCAGTATTGGAGGCCACACCTTCACAAGGACATTAACCAAATTGAGGCAGTCCAGAGAAGGGCAACCAAAAGTGCAGGGACTGCATCAGAAGACATATGAGGACAGATTAACGGAGCTCAATATGTATACCTTGAGCAAAGGAGGGGAGAGGTGATATGATCGAGACATTTAAACACCTTAGGGCATAAACAAGGTGAAAGAGTCTAACATGTTTAAATATAAGAAAAATAGCAGAACAAGAGGACACAGCATGAGATTAGAGGAGGCGATTAAGGGGAATGTGAGGAAATTCTTTTTCACAGAAAGGGTGGTAGATGCATGGAATGGCTTACCACAAGAAGTGGTGGCTATGAATACAGTGCAGGGCTTCAAACAGGCATGGGATAGGCATAAGGGAGCAATACAAATGACTATGAATAGATAGGTCACTGACAGAGCAAAGGCCGATGGCACATTTATAAGGTAGAAAAAGAAATGGGCAGACTGGATGGGCCTTGCGGTCCTTATCTGCCGTCAACTTCTATGTTTCTAGAGAGAGAGAGAGAGAGAGCAAGAGAAAGGGGAGAAAGGGAAGTGAGAAAAGATGGAGAGATAGAGAGGGAGAGAGGGGGAGGGAGGGAATATTGTGGGGGGAGAATAAGTGCTGAGATTGTGATTGTGAGAGCCAGCAGGAGAGAAAATTTAGGGAGGAAGAAGCCAGGGAGCAAAGCGTTAAGGAGGCTCATAACAGGAGCAACAAGAGGAGAGGTAGTTTTGTAAGGCAAGTGAGAGAGAGAGAGAGAGAGAGTGGGAAGAGGAGGAGTGCAATATTAGTGGAGGGAGGGAGTTCCAGATTTTGGGGAATCTGTGAGAAAAAACAGTCTGATAGATGAAGGTGGTGTGGCAGGGGATCACCAAGGTCCGGGTGTCAAACGATCTGAGAGAGTGATGGAGCAGGGGAATAGGGAGGAGGGATGAGTTCAGGTAAGGAAGAAGTTCACCAAGCCAAAATTTCGAGGTCAGTTTGGTACAGTTAAGCGCCTATTTGTAAGTGAAGAAAAGAACAGGGCATGGTATAGATCACAGTGATGAGAATGAGAGACAGCATCAAGAGAAAAGTGACAAAATGAGTTAAAGAGGGTGTCCAATCTGGTCAGGGAGGATTTGGGAGCAGTACCATAGATTACATCAAAGTAGTCAAAGATAGGGAGGATCATCTTCTTGCACATGTTCATGCCTTGCTACAGAAGGGTTGCACCTGCAGTTCCTGAACAGTGCACCTAGCTTGGGGTGCAGTTTTTTTCAGGATGGCATCAATAGGTACAGAGAAGTTGAGGTGTTGGTCCAACCAGACCCCAAGGTATCTAAATGAGAAGGTGTCCTCCAATGTTATCCCATTCAGAATGTGAAAAGTGGGGAGGCCAGGGAGCTGAGAGAGTCTCTGCCTAGTGCCAAAGGTCATGGAGACAGTCTCCTTGGCATTCAGGAAGAGTTGACGGGAAGAAAACCAGAGCTGAATTTAATCGAAATCCTGCTGAAGGCTGGATGCGACATCAGCGGGACATGTGCCAGATGAGTACAAGACTCTCATCTGTGTGCATACGTATAGATGAGGAGGGGGAGCAAACTGATGCGAGGTCATTTAAGAAGATGGAGAAAAGCAGTGGGGCAAGCACTGAACCCTGTGGGACTCCTGTACTGATAGGTAGGGGAGTGGAGATGGAGTCTGAGATCCTGGCAGATTGGGACCTGCCAGTGAAACAGGACCTGAACCATTTAGTGGCTGATGTGGTCAGCCCAGCTGCGGAGAGGCAGTCTATGAGAAGGGAATGGGAGATTGTGTCAAAAGCCTTTGCGAGGTCGACAAAGATGGCAGAAGAGATTTGGTCATTGTCCATCCCAGTAAGGATGGAGTCTGTGAGCCTGAGTAAGGAGGTGGTAGTGGAGTGATTTTTCTGAAAACCATACTGGAACAGGGTGAAGAAGGAGGAGTCAGAAAGAAATAAGAAAAGTTGGGAAAGAACCAGATTTTATTGGAGTTTAGTGAGTGTGGGGAGAAAAGAGATAGGGTGATAGTTGCCAGGGGAAGATGAGTCACCACCCTTGGAGAGAGGGAGGACCACTGTATGTTTCCCGGGTGAGGGGACAATAGAGGACTTAAAAGAGTAGTTTACATTAGAGAGAGTGGATAAGCTATTACTGAGGCAGAAAGGTGGAGGAGTTTAGGGTTGAGGTAATCAGGAGAAGAACCTTTTGAATGGTTGATTGAGAGGAAGACATTTAAGGCTTTGTTAGAGGTGATCAAAGAGAAGGAGAAGGCAGGGGTACAGGATCCAGAGGGAAGGGGATGCTGGTGGAGGTAGATGCAACAGGGAGGGGAACAAAAGAGGGTTATGGCACAGGTAGTATAGTATGAGGTGAATTCCATGGCTACCAAACCTGGCTCAGACACTAGGGAGTCATTTATTTTCAGAACTGGGGGGGAGAAGAGGTCTTGGACAACTCTCCAGAATTTTGAGGGGGAGTTTATGTTGGAGAGGAAGGCAGATTTGAAATACTCAGACTTTGCTAATCTGGTAGCTTTTGTGCAGTAATTTCTGAGCATGCAGTAAGAAACAAAGTCAGTGGGGAGCTTAGTGGATTTGTGCTTTTTCCAAGCACAGTCATGCTCCCTAAGATAGGCGAGCAGTTCATGGGTGATCCAAGGAAGATGGATCCCCAGAACCCTAGACCATCTGAAAGGAGCAAATGAATTCCAGATACCAATAAATTTTTCTGTAAAGTATTTAAGGGCATGGTCTACAGTAACGGGGGAGGCCAGGGGTGACCAGTCAGTGGAGGCGAGCTGTTGGAGGAGGGGGTCGAGATCAAGGGATTTGTAAGAGTGCTATTGGATGATTTTGTGTTGGGCTTTGGGGGGGGGTGGACTTTATGAACAAGGAAGATGGGGTGGTAGTCACTGAGAGCATCCAGTAGGCTGCCCGACTTTATGATTTGATGGGGTTGGGAGGTGAAAGCCCTTTCTATCAGAGTGATTTTGCATTTTTGTATTTAGACGTGTAGGTTCCAGGATAAGTTGGGATAAATTTACGCCAGATACATCATTTTGTATTTTGCATGTCTTAGGGGACAGCCAATTTAGATTGATCTCACCCATTATGAAAAGCTCTCTGGAGTGGGAAGTAATGAATGTGAAGAGTTCAGTGGCCTCTGACTGCTTTATACCAGGTCGGCAGTAGAGGCCAGTAATGTAGAGTGGGCAGATGAACAATAGAGTAATTTGTAAGGTTAGTACTTCATAGGTAGCTGGGAGGGAGGAAGACCATATGGTGGTAAATTGTAGTGATGATTGGATGTACATGGCCACTCCACCCCCTCTACCTGAGCAGCGTTGCCTGGATATTGAATAGCCAGAGATAGTAATGGAGTGCTCAGGTATTTGCTACTGAGCCAAGTTTTGGTTAGGATTAAAATATCGGGTGTGTCTGATGCCACCAGGGTTTTTACAAGGTCAGTTTTGGGTAGTAGGCTGCATATGTTTAGAGGCATGATTTTTAACCCTTTTGGGAGGACAGAGGGGGCATTGTCACTGGAGGGACATGTGGTAGCGGAGACGGCAGGGGTAGTTGGAGTAATAGGGCTTGGATTGGGATGAATATTACCTGAAGAAAGTAAGAGGAGAGCTACGATTAAGAAGTGAAGTTTATAGCATTTGAGATGCAGTGCAGGTTTTGGGGAAGTGGGAGTAGGGGGAGAAGATGTTGAGAAGGAGATTAGCAGGAGAGGAAAAGCAAAGTGGCTAAGGATGGAATTAAGAGATGCAGGGGGGAAGAGGGGAAAGTGATCCCAGTGAGCCAGAGGGGGAGTGGGTGTGATTGCAAGGATGAAGGTATGGGGAGGCAGAGAAGGAGGGAAGAGGGAATTATTTTCAAAGTTGTTAGGTCGTAGAGGTGGAGAAGACCAGGTATATGTGAAAATAAGTAAGAGGAGAAGACAGTATGCAGTGGATAATTTAACAGAAAGAGACAGCAGAGGATACATGTTGATTAGTCACACTAGTGTATAACTAGGGAGAGTTAGAGGAGCTTGAACAAAGGCATGAACCCAGATACGGGTAAGAGCTTGAACAAAAGCATGAACCCAGACATGGGTAAGAGGGATGCTAAAGTGTGTGCAGAAAAGCTTTCTTAATACAGGTACTCTTGACAAACTGAGCCAGGGGCAAAGTAGTTAGAGCTTAAGGGTGGACAAGAGAAAAAAAACACTGCACAATTTTGTGCGGATAAAGGCAAGATAACACTTTGATTTTTTGAATATTAAGCTAGGCAAGTTAAAGATTAGAAGTAAGAGGTAAAATTGGGAATTGAGCTAGGTATATGACTGCTGGACACAGAAGAGTGACTCAAGTCTACAGCTGGTATAACCAGCTAATGGGGAAATGGACACTTAATTTTTTTTATAGACAGTCATATAACTTATGCACGGCTATAAATTACAGAGCCCAGATAGGGCTGGTGGGGAGTATCCCAAGATAGAGGAGAAGAGTTGAAACACACAGGCACCAATGGGAGAACATCATGCCTGCATGTAGACCAGTCAGGATATCCTCCATAAAAGAACCAAGGATTCAAAAAGTTTTAGGCCCATCCAAAGAGGTATCGTATCTGGGGCAGGTTTCCTTGACTCTCCAGCAGGGAAAAGGCAGGTGGCCAATTTGGAGGCGCCGCTCCATGTAGGTGTTACAGGTAGTAGTTGCTGGTGAAGGCACCACACTATGTGAGCTCCTAGTCAGGGGGCTCCTGCACCTGTAGATGACAGAGAGGAAAGAGGATTTTATTTATTTATTTATTTAGCTTTTGTTGACCAGGTAAGTGCACTAGACAAATCCTGCCTATTTTCAGGCACGACCCGGGGGAGGGGGATACAGATGAATGCCAACTGACCTTGAACCAGATTAAGCTGTTGGTGGTATTTTTAGTGAATGAGGGAAATTTGGCCAGGACACCGGGGAAATTCCCCTACTCTTTTCGATAAGTGCCATGGGATCTTTAACATCCACCTGAACTACCACCAATACAGGCAGATGGGACCTCGGTTTAATGTCTCATCCGAAAGACACATTCAAGTCACTGTGTACAGATTAATCTAAAATCAACAGGGGGGGCAGACAGAGAACAGACTGTGGCTAACAGCAGGGAGGCTTGCAACAATGGCAAGGACAATCGGTGGGTGGCATCACAGCTAAAGAAAGCAAAAAGCAGGGACAGAGAAGCAGTGGGGAGCCTTGGATAGGATAGAGGACTAAATCAGGGGGTGGGTTCAGAGCTAGAGAAAGCAAAAGCAGGGACAGAGAAGCAGCATGGAGCCTTAGACAGGACAGAGGGCTAAATTTGGTGGTGGGTTTACATTAACTAGGGACAGGAAAAGTAACAAAATAAATTGGGGAGAGGGTGGTGGTTCAGCACTAACAGAAAATGAAAGAAAAAAGAAGGACCAAAAAGAAGACAGGGAAAGAGCAAATTATGAATGGGCAGCAGAGAGAAAACTTAGGCAGCAACAGTTACGGCATTAAAACGTGTCAAGCAATGAATTAAGCTGTAAACAGTAATTAAAGTACCACAGAAGGGCTGTAAGAACCCTGAATTAAATTGCCGCAACTCTAGTGAGTACAAATAAGAAGTTGGGCTGTAAGAATCCAGTAAAACAGTAATTAAATCGCAACAGCTCTAGTGAGCATAAATAGGAAGTCGGGCAGTAAGAACCCCATAAAACAGTAATTAACGTATCTCAGAAGGGCTATAAGAACCCTGAATTAAATTGCATCAAGCTCCATTGAGTACAATTAAGATGAAGGACTATAAGAGTCCTGAATAAAATTGCAACAATCACAAGTGAGTACAATTAATATTCCTATTATACAACCAAAAATGCCTAATAACCAGTTCAAGGTGACAAGGAGATAGAGGAGAAGAATCGAAAGATACAGGTGCCAATGGGATAGTGTTATATCTGTATGTAGATCAGTCAGGATATCCTGTGCCAAGGATTCAAAAACTTTTAGGCACATCCAGAGAGGTATCATACCTGGGGTAGGCTTCCTTGACTCTGCTGCAGGGAAGAAGCGGTCGGACAATTTTGAGGCACCGCTCCATGGAGGTGTTATGAGCGGTGGCTGCTGGTAAAGGCACTGCACCACGAGAGCTCCCGGTCCGGGAATTCCTGCACCTGTGTCAGGCTTCCTTGACTCTGCAGCAGGGAGAAGTGGATGTCCAATTTGTAGGTGCCGCTCCACGTAGGTGTTACTGGTGGTGGCTGCTGGTGAAGGCACCACACTGTGGGAGCTTCTGGTCGAGGGGCTCCTGCTCCTTAACAAAATGTAAGGCCACAAAATGGCTTAACTGTTACTTCTCCCAACTGAGAGAGAAAAAGGTGGGAAAGAATTATTAGTTGTTTTTTTTCTCAATCAGGAAACTGTTCAGGAGGCTCTCTCTCTCTGCTCTGGGCTTCCTGGCTCTCCAACTCTGAGAGAGAGTTCCGACTACAGAACTATCATGAAAACAAGGCTTTATCAGCCCCATGGTAAAACATTTGCTTGTCAAATGATTGCCTGTATAAATAAAAATGTTTTACTACTACTAACTGAATCTTCATCTGAGCTCCCATTGCTGAAAGGTCTCGGTGTCTTGCATTTTAATGCATGCAGTCTGCTAAAAAAGCAGGATTTGATACAAGCCTGGGTTCTTCCCACAAAACCTGACCTGCTGGTGGTAACAGAGACATGGCTGAAAAGCTTTACCCCTGATCATAGCATTATTATTCCCTCTTACAATGTGTTCAGGGCTAACAGGTCGTCTTGAGGAAGGGGAGTTGCCATCTTAGTCCTAGACAAACATACAGTCTCTGTTATCAGTTCCATCTCGGTATCCAAAGAATGTGAAAGTCTCACCGTGAGGATTTCCCTGCCATTCGATGAGTACGTATTCATAGCAGGCTACTATAGGATCCCATCTGGGGGTCTCCAGATAATACATCACCTTGGTAAAATTTTGGAATCATCAAACTCGGAAATTATTATTATCAGTGACTTCAGTCTCGACTGGAATTTACCTTGCTCAAAGCTTTTAAAAAACCTCTGTGATAGCCATGGCCTTTCTCAGCTTACCCCAGATATTACCTGCCCTAACACCAAAATTCCCCCACACAGTACCCTTCTTGACCTAATCCTCATTAGCCAACCTCAAAACTTCTCACGCTTGAGGGTATTTGATAATTACATTAGTGACCACCCGGTCATAGCCTGCGTAAGACACACCACTAAAGTAAACTCCACCTCCACCATCAGACTAGAAAGTAACCTCAGGTATTTCAACTGTCAATACTTTCTGCTTAACCTAAGCAAAATCACATGGCAGAAATTCTACCTGGCCACCACAGTATCGGAGGTCTACACCCTGTTCCATGACCTAGTCCTTACAGTCATTGATAAACATGCTCCCATCATCAAAATAAGAATGAGGAAAAGACCGAGCTCCTGGTTTAACAATACTGTTAAGGCAGCCCTTGATGTCAGAGATCTATTATGGAAAAGGGCTCATAAAATTAAGCTTGCACAGGATTGGTTGGAATTTAGAATGTCAAGGAATCTACATACTAAGCTTATTGGGGCTGAGAAAGCTAAATACTTTCAAACTGCTCTCACCTCTTCAAAAAACAATGCCTCGACATTCTGGCAAATGCCCAAAGAGATAGAAGCCCATAGTCCCTCATCATCCCTGCCATCTACAATTATCAATGGCAGCAATACCTTCATGAACAAACAGTGCATTCTTGAACAGCTTAACAACCACTTTGCCACTGCTGGTCTTGCTTTCGACTCCTCTCCCGTGAGTAAGCTCCGTGCACAATATTGTCCTGAGGACACATCCCATACACTTATCATTTACCACCATCCTTCACTCTCATTCAGTTTCAAGCTGATATCGTACAAGCAAGTGGAAGATCTCCTTCTCAACCTAGACACCAGAAAAAGTGCCGGCACTAACCAAATCGACCGTTCTTCTTGAAACTAGGATACTACCTTCTAACACCTTCGATCCTGTATCTCTTTAATCTCTCCCACAGTGAACTCCCTGCAATCTGAAAAACTGCTCATGTCATTCCACTCTACAAATCTGGTGACCAATGTGATCTGTACAACTATTGTCCTATCTCTCTGCTTCCCTTCCTATCCAAACAGTTAGAAACAATAGTAAACTCCTAACTAAGAGAATACCTGGAAACCCACAATTTGCTTAATCCCATCCAATCTGGATTTAGGCATAATCACAGTATAGTCTCTGCCCTCACTAATGACTGGCAGATCGATCTGGATTCGAAGAATTATGGCTGCACACTTTTTTTTTTTGGACCTCAGCAAGGCTTTCGATACTGTAGATCATGACTTGCTACTGTCAAGCTTGCGTAATATTGGCCTACATGAAAATGCCTTGAAATGGCTCTCTTGCTACCTTATGGCAGGCATCAACAGGTAACAGCCCAAGGTGACTTTTCACCATTGAAATCTCTGCTGAGCGGAGTACAGTACCTCACGGTTCAATTCTGGAGCCCCTGCTGTTTGCAGTTTACATAAACAGTAGTGACCATAACATCAGCAGTACAGATGTTCATTTATTTGTGAATGACAGTTCTGTACGTGGCTAGACCCACCCTCATTCTCACATGTCAGGACCTACAGAATGAATTCAATACCATTCAACAGAACCTGCTTCAGCTGAAACTTCTACTTAACGCTAAAATGACCAAAACTATCTTTCTTTCGCCCCATGCTCTCGCAACACCTGCCAACCCTATCAGTACCCACCCACAGATATTAACTATCCTGGGGGAGCCACTCAAAACAGTTGGTAAATTCAAATACCTTGGTTTCTGGCTTGACTGCAAATTTTCATTTACTGTACATATCGAGGAGGTTGCTAAAAAACTTAGGCAGAGACTAGGCCTTTTTTATCATATTAAACACCTACTTAATCTAAAGGCCATAATAAGACTGGTGCAATCCACTTGTCTCCCCCCTCCTTGACTATGCTGATCTGTTATATAGGCACTGCACCAAAACAGCTCTAACAAAACTGGACACCTTGTACCACAGGGCATTAACATTCATCACTAATGCTCCATATAACACCCATCACTACTCCCTCTATGAGCAACTTGGTCGACCATCACTCACCTCCAGGAGGTTGAGAAATGCATCTCTCTGGATCTACTGGGCCATTACTTTTTTATCATGTCATATTTTCCCCCGAGCAGTCACTGACCTGCCTATAATCCAGCCACCGCTCCAACTCCACCTCCGATCCTGAAGTCTGCACACCCAGTTGGGATATGCAGCTCTGCCTTCGAAAGGGGCACCCCCCCATTGCCCCCACGCTAGATGAGGAACCATTACCGGCACACACCATCCAGGCATCTTCAGCCAGTAGAGTGCGGCCATCAAGTTGCCACTGTCTGTGCTGCTCCATTTTTCCAGTTTTCTGGCCCCGGGAGTGCTAGCATGCAATGACGTCAGGGCGCGTGTGTGCTGACATCTGCGCACCTCCATGTGTTTCCTAGCCACCAGCTCTGGCAGTGCCTGGTCATCACCAGGGGCCGCCGCCAAGCGATGGCTCCCTGGATCCCTCCCCGGGGATAGGAGAGCAGTCTACTGGATGCTCAATCCTTATCCCCCCCCCACCAACCCCTGGTGGCCCGGGCTTATGTCTAACTGTGGTCGCCAACATGACACGAGGTGTGGCGTCCAGCACCTCAACCCTCAGCACCACCGGGCTGGCTGCAGGGCCATTACTAACAAACTCTCACCTTACATTTCTGTTCTCTTCAAATGCACATTTGGTACCTACTTTCTTCACAGATACTCTTACATCATGCATGTTGGACATCCTCAGGACACGCATCCATTTTGGTGTCTCTGCTATTAGTTATACTCTCCCTTCTCTGTTCAACAACCTTCAGAAGTCTTTAAAACTTTCTCAACTCACTGCGTTGTTCTTCTTTAAATCTCTGTTAAATTGCACACTGAAGGAAACATGCAACTGCTATTCTTAAATGGACTCCAAGTTTGAGAAACTGAAACAGCCCACTCCAGCACTTTCCCCTGCTGTGCTGTAACAACCCTGTATTTGTTCCCTCCCTGACACATCCTCTCACTATCCCCCATCTCATTGCCCCCTCTCCCTCCATCCCTCTACTCTACCTCTTAGTATTCCTCTCACTCAACCTCCCCACCTTTCCTCATCACTTACTCCCACTGTGCCACGACATCACTGTATTGTGACATTACTGTTCATGGTCCCTTTCCATCACACCCTCTCTTGATCCACTGCTTGCAGCCCCCTCTCCTAAATCCTTCTACTCTACCTACCTGTGCTGCTCTTGCCTTCTCAATCACCCTACCTTCAATACTAGCTTCTTCTTCTAATTACTCCACTAAGCGGCACCTCTATCCCACTATACCTAACCCGCTATACCTCACCCTTTCCCTCCCTACCCCCCACTATCCCTGTATCTTATCCTCAATCTCCTGCCTACTGCCAAACTGCTGATACCCCTGCCATACTCCTGTATATTGTTTGTCATGACAATTAGTACTCATTTCCTGTATGTATTCTGAATTTTGGCTTGTTTGATGTCTTTGTATTTATGACATGTTCACGTGCTTATTGTACTTCGACACTGTTGACCTTATGACATATGATTTAACTCTTTTGCATATATCCTGCACCTTATATTTCCTGTATTTTTCACTGTATTCTTCCATGTACCTTATACTATATTTACCTTTTTAAATTGTCCATCCAGAACCACCATGTAAATGAGCTTGCTCAATGGTGTTTTTTCTCCTGGTAAAACAAAGAATTGAATCGAATATTCCCATTGCTAATTCCTACTTTGTGTATTAGGTTATGCTACTGCATTGTGTTTGCTCTGTTAGGCTTCCCAGGTACCCTCTTTCTTATCAGGTGTTTTACTTCTCTGTTATTGGTGATTCTAATTTATTGTATCTTTGTTCTTCCATTTGTGTATGCCTCCAAGTGTTCTGGTTTCCCTTGCCTTTCCCTGTCTATCTGAGTCTGCCCTATGCTACTTCTAGCTGCCCTTTTTGAGTCAAGCCTATGCTACTGCTAGATTCCCTATTCTGGGTCAAGTGACCCACCATCACAGCCACATGTTGGATCTGGTGTTCTCACAGGGGCTTGATGTTACTAACCTCAGGACTGATTGGGTCATGTGGTCTGATCATTGTACAGTGAAGTTCTCATTTGGGGTTCCCACCATGCATCCCCCCCATTGAGATGGTCAGCTACTACTCTTTAAGGGGACTGTCCCCAAAGAGACTGTTGGTGATAGCTGATCTATCTAGTGTAGCCATTGCATGTGCATTAGGTACAGCTGAAGCGGTGGCCAAGTATAATATGGCAGTCTCCATGGTTGTCAATGTCCTTGCACTGGTCCATGTATGACCAAGACCTTCTCACTTGAGGTCTCCATAGTTTGGTGGTGACCTCAAGGTGATGAAGGTGATGGGCCAGAAGTTGGAGCATTGTTGGCCGAGGTCCTGGTTGGATGCAGACAAAGTGGCCTTGCATGCTCACTATGCTGAGTAACAGGGAGCAATCAACAATGAGAAGGTGGAGTTTCTGTCCAGGGAGATTGCTGCAGGGAAGAATTGACCATCTCAGCTTTTTTGAACTGTAGACAGACTTCTTCATCCAGTCTGTCTGCAGCCAAACAAAGCCTTTTCAATCACTTGCTGTGGTGAGTTTGCTCACTTCTTCGCTGACAGGGTGTCCTCTATCCAGCAGGGAATCATGTCAATGAATCACATTCAGAATCGTAGTGTTCAGCTTGGGAGTCATGGAGATATTCCACCTGTCTGGAATGAGTTTAGACCAGTGGAGGAGGCAGAGGTCATTGGGGTCATTTTTAAACTGAAGCACACATATTGTTAGCTGGACCTGCCTCCAACATGTTTTTAAATGAGATGTGTTAGTTCCACTGGTTCACCATGATTGTCCAGTGCTCGTTGTTGGAGGGGGTCTTTCCAGATTCCTTGAAAGAGGATCTGGTGAAGCACCTTCTGAAAAAGTCATCACTTGGCCCAGATATCTTGGTGAATTGATGTCATATCTCCAACCTTCCTTTTTTGGCTAAGGTTATTGAGAAGATTGTGGCACAACAGCTTGAGGAGCACCTCATGACCTTCGACATCTATGCGCCATTCTAGTTGGGTTTTAGAGCCAGGCACAGCACTGAAAAGGCATTAGGGTGCATAATGACCTCCTCTGGGCTAGGGATAGAGGACACAGGTCAGTTCATGTTCTCCTCAATCTCTCTTCAGCTTTTGACACTGTAGATCACATTGTACTTCTTGATCACCTCAGAGAGTATTGTGAGCTCACTGGCACTGTCATAAGCTGGTTTGAGTCCTACTTCATGGGCAAGAAGCAGCGGGTAGTGAGGGGGAATTTCTCCTCCTCCCCAAGACTCCTGCCTTGTGGAGTATCTCAAGGGTTGATCTTGTTGCCGATGTTGCTTGCACTGTATATGCTGCCGCAGGGAGAGCTCATTAGGTGATACAATGTGGTTTTTCATTGCTTTGCAGATGATAGCCAATTGCAAGGTCACCTGTTCTCTGCGGCAAACTGATGTGACTTCTGCAGCAGGGACTCTGAACTTCTGCAGCACCGTTAGTTCAAGCTCTGCAACAAGGTTTAAAGCTCTGCAGCACATTTATATATAAATAATACAGAGCCAGCTTTACAGTTTTTGGGGACCCCAGCAAGGATGACCTGTGAGGAGGATCCCTAACTTCCACCACATAAATGTAAGTTACATAATTTCCCTTAAACCTTCATTTTTATTCTTTTGATTTTGAGAAGCTGTTCTGGCTTTCCATATTTATCTAAATCTATTTAGAGCTTAGTGCTATGTCATGCAACATTAATGGCCACTGGAAGGCACCCCCTCAATGTACTTGCAACAAAGCAAATAGCTGAATAGTTGTTCTCCGAGGAACAGCTTGAAGTAGCCTAGCCATGGAGCACTTCAGACTCCCATCTTCTGTGAACACCTATTAGGGGCCCCATACACAGTATAGCCAGACAGTATAGTCTAGATGTTGGAATAATGAGCTAAGCTGTATAGCTTAGAGGTCAAAGTAATGATCTGTGAATGAGCTTCTTGCATCCACCTGACCTGAGTTTGATTCCCACAGTCTCCACTTGCATACTGTGTGACTCTAAGCAAATCACTTAACCAGCCCAAAGCTCCCAGGTCACCCCTGAAAACAGGCACTTGTGCCTAGTGAGCCCTACTCAGTTAACAATGAATAAATAAATACACAATCATAGTTGGGGATGGTAGGCTATTTAGTGCATAAAGAGACTCACCGTACTGCCACCCTGATAACTGCCATATATAACAAACATAAAATATTAAACATCAGCAGAGTCAGCATGATTATTTCTGTCTTTTTCTCTGTTTCAGTCTTTCCTTGTTTCGTTGTCACATTTTGAATTAATAATCTTTAGCTTGGTTGTCATCCTTCTTACATTGGCTTCATTTTTTTAAATTTTCTTTCATGTGCACTCACTCCCCTAGCCTGAAAGGCCTGGCATCTGCAACACCCTCTGACCATGGACTGTCCTAGAGCAGGTAATCTCAGGATCACACCTAATCATGGGTAGAAATGCAGTGAATTTAAATTCCAGCGGTGAAGTGCCAACAAAGCAGACACTTTGCATTGCACTTCACTACATGGAGTGCCCCATAGGAAAGGTTCACTTTGCCTTGTTATTGTTACTTCGCATTGTCATTCTGCTTTAAATGCGAAGTAAGGCAGAGTGACAACAATATTGGCAGCACCCCACCCACACAGTCACCAGAATTAATGTGCATCCCCAAAGTGCTACTGTCTTGTGTCCAGAAAACTCCCCAGTGCTGAGCTGATAAAGTGAAATGAGAGTGTAACAAGAAATGCAAAGTCTCCCAGAATTAATGGCAAACTCAGTCATGCACACAGTGGTCACACACAGAGTCACCAGAATTAATGTGCATCCCCAAAATACTACTTTTCTGTGTCCAGAAATCCCCAGTGCTGATGAAATGCTACTGTCTTGTGTCCAGAAAATTCCCCAGTGCTGACAAGTGAAATGAGAGCGTAACAAGAAATGCAATCTCTAAGAATTAATGGTGCACTGCAAACGCACAGACAGATTAAGATTGTGCTGCACACTCAAGGGATGCATACAAAAAGGCACAACAACACCTAACCAGTGCTCACAAGTCAAAAATCCAAATCTGGAAAGAAATGCATTTTATCAGTTGGGAGATTAGTGCACGGCAGTAACAATCCACTACCAGTAAAGATACCACAAAGCAATATAAAAAATGAATGCAGATACAGTGGATAGCAGGTTCACACTGCTGCAATTACTCTGTGGCACAATAAAAGGTGTCTGATTTAATGGCACACATCACACACACACACACACACTCACACGCACACTCAAGTAATGCGTAGCAAATTGAAAACCTTTAGTAATATAACCACATGTTTTAAACAGACAAATTATACACTGCTGCACCACAACAATCAGCAAAAAAAAATTTAAATAATTACTGAAAATATTACTGTGTGTACATTAACACAGTTATGCAAGAAAAATATAACCAAAACAGAAAAACTGCCCTTTTCTCCCAGTTAATGTACCTACACTACAAATACGCCCCTCCCCAAAGCACACTTGACAGTACTCAGACTGACTGTTCTAAATTAACATTCAAAATCCACACACAACAATAACCACTTGATGATATGAGCACAGAAGGGTTTCCTACAATTGATGTGCTAAATTTTGAGCAAAGAAAATGATGCAAAAAGGCATTTTAAACAGCTTTTAGAGGTTCTGAATCACAAAGCTCTGAGAGCAAACTGTATCCAGCTACCACTACACACACACACTACCCAGGCCAGAACTGAGGCTGTACAGAACAATCTAGAGCCCATGTAACCTAAAATCCCATGAATCCCTGCAGAATTTCATTTGGAGCTCAATTACAAGGCGAAGTGAGGCGAACTAGACTGATTTCAATGTACTTCACCTTAAAATTGGTGGAGAAGTGGTTTGGGGAAGGCAGAATAACTCAAAGTCATTGGTTTCAATGGACTTCGTGTTCCTCATTATGAAGTTAAATAACCCACTTCACATTGTGGAGTACTCAGTGGATTCTGCGTTACTCCATGAATCACTTCACAGAACAAATTGGGGCCACTTCGCCCACCACTACAGTACTTACAGTACTGTAACTCACATGCTGTACAGGAAGGAAGGTGAATGCCTATGGCTGCACTTCCCTGATGAGCTGAGCCTGTATGATAAAACTCCCCAATTTAAAAACTCTTATTAATGAGTACAGTGGTGGGGTGGTGAAGCCTAGAGAGATACTACAAAACAGGTTTACAATACATCCAAGTAACTAGTAAAAAATTAATTTTGTGATTTGTGACGTGATCGTGAATCATGATTTGTGACTGCATTTGTGACCGTGATGATGACTAACATGATTCAGTGTGAGATAACCAATATGGAACTGTATGAGAACACAAATGCCTACGGCTGTACTTCCCCGATGAGCTGCAGCGCAAAACTCCCCAACTTAAAAACACTTATTAATGAGTAAAGTGGTGAGATGGTGAAGCCTGGAGAGATACTACAAAACAGGCTCACAATACATCCAAGTAACTAGTAAAAAAATGTATTTCGTGATTCGTAATGTGATCATGAATAGTGATTTGTGACTGCATTTGTGACCATGATAATGAAGAACGTGATTTGTATCATGAGTGACTAGTGATGATGGTTCTGACTTAAAAATACATATTAATGAGTAAAATTTTCATGCAGAATTATGCACCATACCAGTCCAGTACTCTGAACGGAAGCCAAAGAAACAACTGTGACTTTGGTTGCGGGAGTGCACGACCATGGAGGGATTCAAACAGGCTTTAGAAACACACCTGTGGGTCCAAGCTTTTGGTGAATGACTGACTTTTGTACTGGATTATCTGATTTATATTTTTTATAATCGGATATTTGATGTGTTCTTTTTAATTTGTAAGTTGCCTTGATACTCTAAAAGGTGCCATAGAAATAAAAGTTATCATTATTATTATTATTACTATTAGGTTACAGATGGAGATTGAGCCCTAAAGAGATGCAAATGTACAGACAGATTAAGATTGCGAAGCACACTGAAGAGATGCAGACACAAAGGTACAACACCTAACCAGTGCTCACCATCAGAAATTCAAATCTGGAAAAGAATATTTTTGCCAGTTAGGGTGGGCCGCGGGGGAGCAGTGTACTGCAGTAACAGTCACTAGTACTAGTACCAGTAAAGATACCAGAAAGAAGTACAAAAATCACACAGCTGCAGTGGATAGCAGGTTCACATTGCTGAAATTACTATGTGGCACAATAAAAGGTGTCTGATTTAATTACACGTGTACCACACACTCTCACACACACACTAAGTAATGCATAGCAAATTGAAAACTTCAGTAATATTTCCACATATTTTAAACAAACTAAAATTATGCACTGCTGCACCACAACAATCATCAAAAAATGTAGACTTATTGAAAATATTACTGTGTGTACATTAACACAGTTATACAAGAAAAATATCACCAAAACAGAAAGAACTGTCTTTTTCTCCAAGTTAATCTACCTACACCACAGATACACCCTTCCACCAAAGCACACTTCCACTGTCTTTTAGTACACAGACTGAATGTTGTACATTAACATTCAAAATCCATGCACAAACAATAAACGCTTGCTGATATGAGCACAGGAGGGTTTCCTACAATTGATGAGCTAAGGTTTCAGAAAAAAAAATTACTCAAAAAGGCTTTTTTAATAGCTTTTAGAAGGTTTGAATCACAGAGAGCTCTCAGAGCCTTAAAATTGGTGGAGTAGTGGTTTGGGAAGGTGGAGTAATGCAAAGTCATTGTTTTCAATGGACTTCGTGTTACCCATCATAACAGAAGTACTCTGCTTGTAGAGAACGCCGCAAATTCGCCTTCACTCCATGAATCACTCCATGGAACGAATTGAGGCCACTTCGCCCATCTCTAATCATGGGTTGCCTTCATGGAAACTCAATGCACTACTACTGAACTAGTAGGTTGGCTCAGCTAGGCTTTTTGTGTCTTTTTTTCTTCTGCCTCTGTAGCATCATTGTCTATGTTTCTAAGTCAGGCAAAGTTCCCTTTTTCCCCTGAGGAAAAAATGGCAGCAGTGCTCCCACCTCCACCTCCAGACCAAAAGTCTGCAATGTTCTCTGCTGTCTTCTTCCCTCTTCAAACGCTAGTAAAATAAAATATTTATCCTCCTCCACCTCCCACCTACCTAATGGCAGCAATGCTATCTCCTCCCCAATCTACATAATGGCAGCAACAATCTCCCCTCTCTTCTCTTCCCAAGACCTAATTGCAGCAATGCTCTCTTTCCTCCCCTTCCTCATAATGGAAGTAATGCTCTCTGCAACCTCTCCCCCACCCTAGACTTAATGGCATCAAGATATTTTCTCCTCTCCCTAAAATGATCCTGCCCCCCAAAAGCCTTGCCTGATCCCAGTTGTTAAAATCTACTGTAGCCCACCTCTGCTCATCTCAGTGACACTACCCATCCAGGAAGGAAAGGGATGGTATTTGCAATGTTCTCAAAACAATCTTATCACAGAATGTTAACACACTGGGAGCTGGCTGTCAGACTAAAGAAGTAGAAAAGATATGTTTGCCAGTTAAACAGAGACAAAATTTGATTCATTCAAATTGAGGGTGGGCTACACTAGATTTATTCTTTGGTAACCTTACCTGGTTTCCAAAGAACAGAAAAAAAACTGACTACTGTATTGAACGGTCAAGCTATTTGTGCTTTTTAAAGAAAACTTAGAAGCTGCACTGATGCTCTGGAGTAAATCTACTTGTCCTTCTGTGGCATTTTTAATTGTGATGCAGTGAGCTTGAATCTGTCTTGCCCACCCTTACATATTGTCCTGGAGCAACATATAAATGTTAAAAAAAATAAAAAATGTTTCATCTGCAATGTCATTATGATTTTCTCTATTTTCTCAATTTGTTTTCTCTTCCCTTATTTAGTTTCCACATTTTATGTAAATAATCTTTAGCTTTTCATTTTTCTTACCTTGGTTTCATCTTTTAAATTTCTTCAGTCTATCCAGCATTCTCTCATTCTTTTCCTGCCACAACATATTTTTCTATTTACTTAGCTGTCCCTTTTCTTGCATTTTTTATAATATACATTTTTCTTCCCTAGGCACCAGAGTTGATCCATCAGGTTGGCAACCACACAGTCCCACACACAACCTCTTGCGCTCTAAACCCCATAAGGATAACAAATGCCCCCTCCGACAGCACTTTATCATCTCATGGTTTTAGAACAAGTAAAACACATCACTGCTCATCTCAACCCCACCACTTTCCTAACAGGCCTTGAGAATGCCATTGAGAGGTCATGTAGATTTAAATGTATGTCATTATCCAGCCCAACACTGTACAGTGATCCTCTGCCTCCTCTTGCCATTAAAGTATTGTAAAGTCTCCTCTTAGACATTACTCTGCTCCCTCATAAAACAAGAAATACCAAACCACAGCCCTACATATCTAAGCATCAAAAGTCATTTCACCCAGAGCCTCATTGAGTCACTCTGTTTTTATGGCTGTGGGCAGAGCATAAAGCCATCTTGCTATCTGAAGTTGAAAATGGAGTATCGTGAAACACATGTTTTGGACTTTTCAATGTATCATTCCACATCTGCAAATCCGGTTAGGTACTAAATCCCACCCGATATGACACCAAACACTAAAAGATCAAAGTTTTTTTCCTGAATTAACATGTTACTGACTGCTTCCAATCCAGAATGGTGAACTACACAAATAACAAAGAAAAAGCAGGTACAGTTCATTGCAACAGTCATACTCACAATGTGAGCAGGTGAGACGGTGTTACTGCACAGATGCAAGTCTGAGATCCGGGGTACTTAAGTATCTTGGTTACCACACCTGGCTTTTTTGAGCAGCTATCAACATTGTAGCAATAGCAGAAGCCAAAGGCAATTATCTGGTGTGCAGACTTGTCCTTTCTCAGAAGGAACGCAATAAGCTTTGTCATGGGTATGCGATAACTATGCTGTGTCGTGGTCAACATCTGTTGGTTAAAGAGAGTGACCACAACCACTCTCCAGATGCTTCAGATACACCAATGGCAGAGGCAATGTCTGCTCTCAAGCAGAGAGCTGTCACTACGCACGACAATCCAATGCAATTAGTGCAAGATGCACTCTCATCTGTTGCTCCGGAACTAAGCCAAAGCATGCCATGAAAACAGGCATTGCTGCAGGTTATAAAGAGGGCAAGGACAGCACATTGAATTGCAGAGCCACGATCACTTGAAGAGCTCCATGTGCTCCAGGTGCCAGATGAGTTGCATACAGTGAATGGACAACCTTAGTTGCTATGCGACTCCACTGTTGGTGATGAATGCTTCTTATTGTTCACCACCAAAGCACATATTGAGAGTTTATCACATGCGAAATTTTGGATAATGGAAGGTACTTTCCACACTGTTCCATCCATATTCAGGCATCTGTACTCTATTCATGCTCCTGTTGGGCCAGATGAGACATCAAGAATTGCGCCTTTGGTTTTTGTTATAATGACTGCAAAGTCTCAGTGCAGTTATCAGCGTCTGTTCCAAGACTTACAAGACCTTGCTGATGAGGCAAATGTAATCTTGGCCCCAAAGTACATCATTACTGACTTCGAACACGCGGTGATAAATGCACGCAAAATCAAGTTTACAGAGACGACAAATAAAGGCTGTCTTTTCCATCCAGGACAGATTGTGTGGAGATGGAAACAAGCATGTGGATTATCTCCACAGTATGGAAGTGACTTAGAATTTAGTTTGTTATTAAGACATCTTGTTGCCTAGCTTTCCTACCAGCAGGGAAGATTATCGGTGCTTTTTATGAAATTAAAAGCATAATGCCTCAAAATGCTGCCCCACTAGTATCTTGGTTTGAAGAAAACTACATATTGGGCCAAGTAAGAAGGCAAATGAGAAACCGAGCTACAATTAGAAATGCTTCAATTTTCCCTCCAGAATTTTGGGCTGAGCAAGATCAGGTGGAACGTGGAATTCCCAGGACACAAAACAAAGTTTAGGCTCGGCACCGCTGACTTGGAGCTTTAATTGAGTCAGCTCATATTGAAACAAAAAGAGGCTGCAGTCACTGAAGCTACATGTGAAAAGATATTGCCGGGTATGCCAAGATCCCCAGCTAAAAAGTGATACTGCAAGTGGGAGGAAAAATCTAAAATGTAATCTCAGTGAAAGAACAGAGATCGACATTGGATTTCCTAAGAGGTATCACTGATAACCTAAACATTTAAACCATGCAGAAACAGTTTAAATTCCCCTTGGAGTTTAGGATATAGTTTTAAACTTGCAATTAGAGTCAAAACTTTTAATGGTGTGTCTTATGATGAAATGCAACTTCACGCTCCAGATGACACTGAAATGAAACTTCACGCTACTTTGTGGTGAGTTATATACCCTTCTCATGTATTATGATATGTATTAATGTGGGATTTTGATGTTTCTGTCAACCTTCATTCGGTATTATGACTTGTCTGTTTTTGAGAAGTCGGTATTTCATTTTCGGGATTTCAATAGGCGGGATATTTAGGGGCGAGAATTAGGATGGATTCCCTACAAATCACTACACCAACTGAAATAAAATACTCCCTTCTTTCTGTTAAGAATGTTGGAAACATAACTCCAAGCTGCTTATCAGATGCCATTAGGAAATTGAAACAGCTTGTTTAATATTTGTTAAATATTGGTTGCTTATTAAACTGGAGATTTGTTTACCCCCTTTGGAATGCAACAACTTGCACATTTAAATACTTAGCATTTAAACAGCTTCTTGCTACTAGTTTCACTTGGGAATGTATTGTCTTTCAAGAAAGATTTATATCTCATAAATGTCACCCTTCCCCAGCAAATCTATAATTTACACTGTTTTTTTAACCTCTAAATACACTATCTGATAAGTACTGTCTCAGACATATGCCAGACCTTCAGTGAACTACCCAGACTAAATATGTAGCAATCCGCAGGCATTTTCTACTATGCTTTTTGGGAAAAAATATATTGAGCTAGCGCACGCGCACACACACACACACACACACACACACACACACACACACACACACACACACTATCCTCATGGCCACAACATTCAAAATAAATATTGCATTCTAATATGTTATAAAACAATAAAGAAACTGTTTGTTTATGTCAGTAAACACAGTGAAGTTCAGTTTAGAGTAGATTTCCTTTAAATATTTCTTATCACACACACACACACACACACACACACACACACACACACACACACCATACACACCATCCTCATCGCCACAGCATTTAAAATAAATACTGCATTCTAATATGTTATAAAACAATAAAGAAATTGTTTGCTTTTGTCAGTGAACACAGTAAAGTTCAGTTTAGAGCAGGGGAGATGCTACTTCTCATTGTTAGAGGGATCTTCATTTACACATTTTTGCACTGTATTTACTCAGGCTGTCCCTGATTAGATGCAATATCTTGTTTTCAGTGGGGTCATGATTTTACCATTTTGATAATGTACTTCTTCAGGGTAGCCTAGTCCAGGGCCCCCATATTCAAAGAAGATGTGTGGTGCATCCTGTCAGAAAAGGGACATGTGCCGTGCAACTCCAACAATGTGCTGCAGCATGATATTCAAATGTACTGGATATGCCGGCCACAAGGGAATGGACCAGGATGCACAGAAATAATATGCCATGGAAACTGAGGGTGTGTTCCCATGCATATGCCATGCTGTGGCATACTCAGTGGGAATGTGCCCCTCACAGTCCAGAACAGTGCAGCCCACAGTTAGGTCATGAATACCTGGCCTAACCCAGTCAGCCACTCATAGGTGGGCTGCGGAAGTGCACCCAGGTGTAAAGTAGCCTGGCAGCCCTGGTGGACTAGAGGTAACCCCTCGCATCCCTGATCAATCCAACTCCATCCCCAAAGAGCTTCATAATGTAGGGCACCTCTTGGACCCAGTTACACAAGAGGAAACCACAGTCCATATCCATATCATAGAGGACCCCCACCCATTGCCTCGGTACCTAGACACCCACACTCCCCCATTGGTCCATGCCTTTGTCACTACCCATCTTGATTACTGCAATTCCCTCTACCTAGGGCTACCTGGAGTTGATATCTGCCACCTACAGCTGGTGCAGAATGTGGTGGCCAGGCTTTTGACTGGGACTTTTAGAACCAGTCATATTACACCTGTGCTCCGTGAACTGCACTGGCTGCCTGTTTGATGGCGGATCACCTTTAAGGTTGGTTTACTAACTTTTAAAGCCCTACATGATCAGGGACCAGGTTACCTGAAAGATCTCCTGATACCCTACTGCCCCTTCTGTCCTCTCCATTCCACCAATGAGGGATTGCTGGAGATTCCCAGGGTTCGATTAAAGACATCAGGATCCCGTACTTTTGCTTTTTCAGCACCAACCCTGTTGAATTCTCTACCTCATTGGTTGAGAGAATGCCCAACTGTTGACAGATTTAAAATGGGGTTAAAGGCATATTTATTTAGTTTAGCTTTTCCTAGTTATGGATGATATGTTTTAATGCTTGTTAAAATCTTATTTTTATGTATATGGTTTTCATGTACAGTGCCTTGGTTCTGAAAGGCGCTATAAAAATAAAGATGATTTGAAAGATGATTTGATTCCTGACCTGTTGTGGAGACTGGCATTGTTCTCCACACCCTGCCAGAGCCAGTCACTGACTGCACTGAACCAGGGCCAGGGACCTGCACTCCAGAATGACCCAAATGACTGTACTATACATTGGGACACTAAGCAAGCTGCAGACCCATCAGTGTATGCAGCCGTGTGCATGTCCCTGGCAAACTGTAAGAGGGAATTGACATACCTCCAATGCATGCCTTGTCAATGCTGTATCT
Organism: Neoceratodus forsteri; assembly: GCA_016271365.2. Classification (NCBI taxonomy): domain Eukaryota; kingdom Metazoa; phylum Chordata; order Ceratodontiformes; family Ceratodontidae; genus Neoceratodus; species Neoceratodus forsteri. The sequence continues at coordinate 1,325,137,512 of CM028132.1, forward strand.
TCCTGCTGTCATACACCACTGCAGGCCCACACTCTCCCTCATTCCCTTGTGTAACATGCCACCCTCCGTACTGCTGAGGTATCCTGGATGCCACGGGGTGCGGTATCCTTCAATGACATATGCAGTGTATGATCCAGGCTATGGATAGTGCATCTGCAGTTACCTAATTGTACAAATGAATGGGAGGTCGGCTGTAACATGCCTGTTCTGGAACCTGTGTGAGTGGGTACAGCATTAGCTCTCATCCGCACTGAGCAATGCAAAAGCACCGGGACGATGGATCCGCATGCGAGCGCCTGAGGTGTATGGCCACTGGGTGTTATTGTCCACACACAGCTCGTGACTGTGTATGACACATTCCAGCATCCTACTGCCAGTGCCTGCTACCTGAAAATAAGATGCCATTTCTTCTGTGAACTATCTAGGCTAAATATATAGCAATCAGCAGGCATATTCCAGGAAAATACATTATAAAAACGTGTACAAGGAAGACCACATCGAAACTGCCTCTCAGCAGATTTGCATTCCGAGAATTCATTAGAAATAATGGGTAAAAGCTTCCCAAAAGCTCTCCACAGCCATATCGGCTCTGGCCAACGTTTGTTCTAGTTTGTATTGGCACCCTTTTTTGGTCCAACAGTATAGGACAATCATCTGCCTCTTCCTATTACTTCTGGGCCCAAATGCTGGATTCATTCCCCAGTATGGCTTTATGTGGGTCCTGCAAAGTACCACTGGGATAAGAAAAAACATTATGGCCTATTTGAAGTGATAGGAAAAGACAATGGATCATCATGCAGCCTTGGACATAAATATGGTGCCAATATAAAAAAAATAGGGTGACTCAAGGGGGCTCTCAGGGCTGGGCTTGGATGGTTTGAGGGGCTTAAATGATTGGGGGTGAATTTTAGTTCTGAACAGGCAGAGGAATTGCTTAAAAGAAGTGGTGTAAGTCTCTGGCCAACTTACTGAGGCAATTTCTGTGCAATTTCTTCGACCAACCCCAAATTCTGCGGCCAGCCCAAATTCTGCAGCAGGTCATAATTTCTGCGACAATCACCGCATGCTGCAGAACCATAGAAAGCAGGGAGCCTTGTCCGATTGTATCTGTGTTTTGCTCCTGGAACAATGGATGCTGTGGACATCTGCCTGGTCAAGATCAATGACTGGATGTCCTCCAGCTGGTTACGACTGAACCCTGATAAGACAGAGGTGCTGGTGTTGGATCCCTGTCAAGGGCATGATGGAAGTGCAGCCGGTGGGACCTCAGGTCTTTTCCTGGGACTTACATCATTGATAGCCTCCTCTAGGGTGTGAGATCTTGGCATGATCCTGGATGATAGGTTGACACTTGAAGCTGAAGTGTCATCTTTTGTCCAAAGTGTTTTTTACCATGTAAGGTCTATCGCCAGTAGGGATGCAGTGAATTTAAATTCTGCTGGTGAAGTTAACGTGAAGTGCACACTTTTCATTGCCAATCCACTACGTGGAGTGGGCAATGCAAAGTGCTCACCCCGCCTTGTCATTACCACTTCACGTTAAGTTGGAATGGCAATGCGAAGTAAGGTGAAGTCATTGTTTTTAATGGACTTTGCATTCCTCATTATGATTCTAAGTGATCCACTTGGTGTTTCAGATTTGGCAGCCCCCCCACACATCACATGGCTTGTAGTACTGTAAGTCACATGCTCTTTAACTAGGCAGGAAGAAAGTGAGTCATACAAGCAGACACTTTTACTTTCTCCTGTGCAGATGGAGAGAGAGAGGAGTGAGTTTTGTGACTGCTGATACTTTGAGATCAGAGAGAGGAGGAGATTTAAACTTTGATTTAGACCCAACAGTTGTTTTTAAAAGCTAAATTTCTTTGTCTTTTCTGTACTTTTTTACTTAATTTGTTCTTTCTGTAAATTTTATTTTTCTTACCTTTATAAGTAGTTAGTTGTTTGTCTGTGTGACTGTGTGTGTGTGTTGTGTGACAGTGTGAGTAGTAATTGCTCGGACTGAGGGAGCTCAGTAGGAGAGATGGACCAGGGTGATGGAATGTCTGGGGCAGGGGCAGCTCTGGAAGAGCGTGGTACTGGTAAGCATCGTACCATGCACAAGTGTGGAGGGCATGGGCACCCATTCCTGTTGGACCGCTCAATACATGTGAGTGCCCCCCCCAGAAGCAGGACTAGCACCACCTCCTGTCCTGACTCTGAGGCAGTTGAACCACCACCACCACCAAGTCCAGGTTCTCTGGAGCAGGATGTGCCTATTCCCTCGGGCCCAGGTGTGGATCCCATCCCTGGTCAGCACTATGACCAGCTGGCTGCCAGTTCATCTGGCCATCCCCTGCCTGTGCCTGGTCCTTCCTGCACCTCCATTGTTTGGCAGTTTTTTTATTGTGTGAGGGGGACAGCAGTGTGGTCAAGTGTTGCTTATGTGAGCTGGAGGTGCTCTGTGACCCCCGGGGGACTCACCTGGGGACTGAGGGCCAGTGCACCCATATGCTCAATCACCAGCAGTTGGACTGGCAGGCTGCCACAGAACACACCATGCCTGCACCTGCAGGCCATCCTGTGGCAGAGGGTGCAGCTGTGCATTGCGGCATCCCTAAGAAAAGGAGGGCCACAGCAGCACCTGCTGCTCCACCAGCACCCCCACACTCCCACCACCATGACCACCACCAGCAGGTCAGCCTGTAGAATGTGTGGACTCCAGAGAACTGCACGTAACACAGGCTGACTTGGCAGTTCTCCGGAGTGCTGTTGAGGATAACAATGAGAGGGTGAGTGCTGTGGAGCAGTGGCTGGATCACATAGAGGAACATCAGTTGCAAATTATGTCCATGCTGGAACTGCTGCTGGATCACCATGGGATCCAACATTACTTTTTTTTCCTCACACATGTGCCCCCCCACACCTTCCTTGCTGTGTTATAAAATGTATTCCTCCACCATCCCCGGCCATTGTATGTAATTATGACCTTTTTTTGCTGTCTTCCGTATGCGTGACACTTTGTATTCTGAGCAGTGCAAGTATACTGTACTAAACTGCATGTGTACATTCAGTCTTCTTTCCAGTCTGTGTATGTACAGCAGACACTGTCCAACTCCTTGACTTAAAAACAAATATTATGAGTACAATGGTGGGGTGGTAAAGCATGGAGAGATACTACAATACAGGTTTACACTACATCCAAGTAACTATTACAAAAAATTAATGTTGTGATTTGTAGCGTGATCGTGAATTGTGATTTGTGACTGCATTTGTGACCATGATGATGAAGAAATGTGAATGCTTACTGCCTATGGCTGTACTTCCCCAATGAGCTGTAGCTTAAAACTCCCAGACTTAAAAACACATATCAAAGAGTACAATGGTGGGGTGGTGAAGCCTGGAGAGATACTACAAAACAAGTTTACAATACATCCAAGTAAGTAGAAAAAAAATTAATGTTGTAATTTGTAATGTGAATGATTGTGAATCGTGATTTGTGACTGCATTTGTGACCGTGATGATGAAGAACATGACTTGTATCACAAGTGACTCGTGATGATGGTCCTGACTTAAAAACGCATATTAATGAGTACAATGTTCATGCACAATTAAGCACCACACCTGTCCAATACTCTGAAGGGAAGTCAAAGAAACAACTGTGACTTAAGTTACAGATGGAGACTGGGCCTTAAAGAGATGTAAATGCACAGACAGATTAAGATTGCACTGTGCACTGAAGAGATGCAGACACAAAGGCACAACACCTAACCAGTACTCACCATCAGAAATTCATATCTGGAAAACAATACCTTTGCCGGTTGGGGTGGGCAGTGGGGAAGTGTAATGCACTGCTGCAGTAACAGTCACTAGTACTAGTACCAGTAAAGATACCACAAAGAAGTACAAAAATCACACAACTGCAGTGGATAGCAGCTTCACATTGCTGAAATTATTATGTGGCACAATAAAAGGTGTCTGATTTGATGACATGCGTCACACACATACTCACTGTGTAATGCATGCAAATTGAAAACATCAGCAATATAACCACACATTTTAAACAAACTAAAATTATGCACTGCTGCATCACAACAATCAGCCAAAAAAAATGGCGAGAAATATTTAAAATATTACTGTGTGTACATTAACACAGTTATACAAGAAAAATATCACCAAAAGAGAAAGCACTGTATTTTTCTCCAAGTTAATCTACCTAAACCTCAGATACACCCCTCCCCAAAGTACACTTCCACTGTCTCTCAGTACACAGACTGAATGTTGTACATTAACATTCAAAATCCATACACAAACAATAAACGCTAGATGATATGAGCACAGGATGGTTTCCTATAATCGATGAACTAAAGTTTCAGCAAAAAAAAATTACTCCAAAAGGCTTTTTTAACAGCTTTTTGAAGATTTAATTGCAGAGAGCTCTCAGAGCAGATTGTCCCCTACAGCTTCCAAAACACACTACCCCAAACTGAGGCTGTGCAGAACAATCTAGAGCCCATGTGACCTGAAATCCCATGAAACACTGCAAAATTTGCCTTTGGAGCTTAAAAACAAGGTGAAGTAAGGCGAAGTACATTGTTTTCAATGTACTTTGCCCTAAGAATTGGTGGAGTAGTGGTTTGGGAAGGCAGAGTAACGCGAAGTCATTGTTTTCAATGGACTTCGCATTACTCATTAATAACGCGAAAGTACTCCACTTCACGTTGTGAAGCACTCCGCAAATTCGCCTTCACTCCGCGAATCACTCGGCGGAGTGAATTGGGGCCACTTCGCCCATCACTAATCGCCAGGATCAAACTCCTAGTTCCACCTGAAGACCTGCCCACACTAGTGCATACCTCTGTGACATCCATGCTTGATTACTGTAACACTCTTTACTTCGGAATCCCTGGGGGTACCCTCCACCAGCTACAGCTGGTGCAGAATGCCACTGCTAGGTTACTGACTCTCCTGTCTAGGTCCAGTCACATGACTCCAGTTTTAAAGGTTCTGCACTGTCTGTCTGTCATATGGAGGGTTATCTTCAAGGAGCATTTATTCACCTACAATGCCTTACAGGGACTAGGCCCTGGCTATCTGGCTGACCTTCTGCCACCAGCTGTCTTGGTCAGAACCCTCTTCTCCTCGACCAGAGGCTTCCTTGAGGTTCCTAGGACCTGTCTTAAAACTGCCTGTGATCGAGCCATTAGCATTGCTGGGCTGGTCCCATGGAACTCTCTTCCACTCCATATTAGGGAGGCCCCTTCAGTTGACTGTTTTAAGATTTGTCTCAAGACCCACTTATTTGTATTGGCCTTCCCAGACAAGGTGTCTTGACCAGCTGTTAGATCTGCTTTATTGTATTTACTTTTTTAAATTGGTTTTATTATATTTATTACCTTTTTGAATGATGTTTTTGATTTTAATTTCCTTGCCTTTCTGTATGTTAGGCATTAACAGCCTCTGGGACCGGATGCCTGATAAATAAACTTTGCCTTGCTTTGCCACTGCTCCACATAGCCCCTTGTGCTATCACCACACTACTAGGCCAATTCACCATGTTGTTCCCTACCTTTTCTCTCCTCACCTCCTCTTTTTATTTTCATCCCTACACACATCCACTGCACCTTCCATCCCCAACCCTCCCACCATCCCCCATCCTCCTCTCTTCCCTCCCTAACCCACTCCCCCTGGTGTCCTGGGTGCTGTCTCCAATCTGCTCATTGGCTCTTCCTCAAAGCTGTTTGGTGACCCTGCCACCCCTTCTGCATCTCATCCCATTTCTACCCATCCATCCTCCCCCTCTAAGCACCTCTGTGGTACCTTTAAGCTCTTTGTATTCCTGCTACTCATGGCTGCGGGTGACATCAAACTTAATCTGGGCCTCAGCCCCCCTTCTCATATACAGCTTCCCAAAGAACTCTGGGTTGTCCACCTCAACATCCATAGCCTCCTCCCAAAACTGGATCAGTAGCAGCCCCTCATGGTTAACCTACAGCCAGATGTCCTCATCATCTTGGAATCTTGGCTCTTCCACAAGGTCCAGGGTTCTGAAGTATCCCTCCTATTACTCTGCTGACAGGCAGAATAATCCCAAAAGGAGTGGTGGTGTTGTGATCTACCTGTCCACTGGCATCCAATCTGTGCCTGTGTTATTGGTATCCTCCCTGTCAACCAAAAAGATGCTCCTTCTAAACTCTCCTTCCCCTTTTCAGTCCCTGTTTTTATTGCTGAGGTGTGCTGTTGTCTGGACTTATTCCTTGCTTCAGTGAGTAAACTCCTCACCTCCATGTGTTCCCACTCCTCCTTTGGTGAGTTGCTTATCCTTGCGAATGTTAACAGAGATAGTCTCTCCCCCCTCTATACACAATCTTTGCCTAAATGTTAAGCCTCTCCATATATCCCAATTGATTTACAATCACACTCGCCTTAATCTCAAATCCCCAAACTATTCCCTTCTGGACTGGGTACTCTTCTGTTATCCCCACCGTATTGTGGGTGCAGGTATCATCGATGATGTCCTCAGTGCCTATGGTCACTGTATGCACAAGATCCATCACCCTAATGCTCCCCTTAAAATCATCCTCCTGTGGTCCTTCAGGTCGCAGGACTTGTCATCCTCCATGCTGTACTGTTAGCCACTGATTAGTCCCATCTCTTAACAGCCACCAACATTAATTCTGCTTTCAAATCCTTCCAAACCAAAGTTATGGTTGTTTGGGGCCAACTTGTCCCCCACAGGAAAACCAGGGTCTGGGTTGCCCACCTTCCATTGATCTTTGCCAAGTTTCTGATTTATCATTTGAGTCAGAGACCTAGCCTTGTGATCTTACAAGGTCACTGGCTTCCCTGCTTGTGAAATCCAAGTACTTGACATCCACAGTCCAGGACAACCTTAACCTCCCCCCACATTCTAGAAGGTAATCCACTCCCTTTTCTCCCCCCAACAGTCTGCCCTTCCCATCCTCAAGGTTGGCAACTCCATTCACTTTTCCTGCTTCTGAAGCTTCTTATTTCAACTCCTTTTCACAACTGCTTCCCTCTCTTTTCTCTCCCTCCACTTTCCCTCCCTTCCTCCCCCACCCCACTGATGCCCTTGCACTCCTTCCACTTCTCCCCTTCCACTCCATATGCCTCTTTCAAGGCCCTTCATCATTTAAACCCTACAAGGGTGTTAGTCCTGATGATCTTGACCCTAAGCTTCTGCACCTGTCTGCCCCTGCTATTGCCATCCCTATTACCCACCTCCTCAACCTCTTCTTCTCCTCAGCCTCTGTCCCTGATGCCTGGAAACAGTATACTGTCATCCCTCTACCAAAAGGGGGTGATCCTTACTCCCCTGGCAGCTATCAACATATCTCTTTCCTCCTTTTCCTGGCCAAGCTGAAGGAACACCTTGCCCTTTCTCAACTCTCACCCTTCCTCAGCTGCTCCTCCATTTTCACTCCTTACCAGTCAGGACTTAGAAAGTCCCATTCCATAGCCTCATCTCTCCTCCTGCTCACTGCTCCATCCTGTCAGGCATGGGCCAGGGCAACCTTACGTCTGCCATTTCTGTGGACTTGGCCAAAGCTTTTGACACTGTATCCCACCCCTTTTTCCTTGACAAGCTTAAGGTATCAGGGTTTTCTACCTCTGCAATCAGCTGATTCCACTCCTATCATGAGAGCAGGTCACAAGCTGTTCATATTGGAAACACCTTATCCTCCTCACTTCTGATCTGCTCTGGCATTCCTTAAAGATATGTCCAGGAGGCTCATACATGTTTCCATATTTCTGAATGACTCTGCCTGTCCCACTGTGTCCATTAAGATTTATGCAGATTACAGTTTTCTTTGCCTCTGGACCCTCTGCTGCTGATCTTGCTTTCTGAATCCAGCAAGATTTTTGTCAGCATCAAGCATTGCTTCTGATCCAACCAACTGTCCCTCAGTGCCATGAAAATGGTCTCCATGACCTTTGGCTGCTAGCAGGGGCTCACCAGGTTAACTCCCTCCCCTCCTTTCTTACTCTGAATGGCACTGAGATTGAAGATGTCTCCTATTTCAAGTATCTTTGGGGCAGGCTAGACCATCACCTCATCTTCTCGTTGCACATAGATGTCATCAACAAAAAAACTTCACACCAAATTGGATGCAGTCTACCAGAACAAAGCCATCTTCCTGCTTCCTGCCTGACAAAAGTCTGAGAGTTAGTGTCATAGGTGCTCCTCCCCATCTTCAACTATGGTGATATTGTCTGCAGTGCTGCTCCCACATTCTCCATTGCAAAACTGGACCCACTTTTCCACTCTTTCTTATGCTTTGCTTTGTCCCCCCCAATAGCCACCACTGCCACCACGATTAGGAGCAAATTATTTTTGATCACTAGAAAGCCTCCAGTCTGTGTAGCATTTACATCTTCTCCTAAATGTGGTCAAATCTGGTTTTACCAGTATTATTTGCAATGGTTTCTTATACTGACCTGAACCATTAATATTGATTATGCTGCTACAATATATGCAGTTCAGTGTTTGATCAAATAATTGTATTTTTATTACTTTTACAATTAATGTACTGTGTATTGTAGCTTTTGTATTTTATTGCACCTGCCCAACCTTATTGCATTTTTGATTGATCTTGCACCTTACTGTACTGTGTTTTCTGTATGTTATATTTTATTTGTTCTGCACCTTGTTATTGTCTACTACCTCACTCCTTTCCCCCAGCACAAATCTGGAAATGAGCTTGTACCGGCTCAGTATGTATTTCCTGGTGAAACTTTAGAAATAAATAAATAAATACATTAATATTATTTTGTAGAAATCACAAGACTTTTTAGCAGTATGAAGAAAAGAGTAACTGAAGCCAGATTTGCATTTAGTGAACATGCCAAAATTGACATTTTGACAAAGGCAAAGCTAGTTTTAAGGAACTCAGTTTCCCATCAGCACTTTGACATTATGACACAACACGTTTTACAAGGAACACACACTGAGCATGTATAAGTTGTTGGCAAGTCACATAACCTGCAACAACCAATCAGCAATGCTGGATATAGATAACTTCTTGTACTGCCCACATCTCTGTGTGATGTCCAGCTGTTACACAGAGGAAGATCCTGGCTACAGAAAGTGAAGTCATGCTGCAGGGGACAAGCCAGTGAAGTCATACTACAGAGGGAAGTAGTGGTGGGTGAAGTGGGCTCAATCCACTCTGTGAAGTGATTAGCAGAGCAAAGGCAGATTTGCGGAGTGCTCTGCAATGCGAAATGGAGTACTTCACATTATAATGAGTAACACGAACTCCATTGGAAACAATGACTTCACATTATTCTGCCTCCCCAGACCACTACTCCACCAAATTTAAGGCGAAGTGCATTGAGGACAATGCACTTCGCCTCACTTCACCTTGTTTTTGAGCTCCGAAGGTGAATTTTGCAGTGATTCATGGGATTTCAGGTCACATGGGCTCTATATTGATCTGCACAGCCTCAGTTCGGGGTAGTATGTGTAGGAAGGAGTAGGAGACAGTGTTCTCTGAGAGCTGTCTGTGATTGAAACCTTCTAAAAGCTGCTAATAAAGCTCATATCATAGAGTATTTTTGTTTTTGTGTGGAGTTTGTATGTTAATGTACAACACTGAGTGTGTGTAGTGAAAAACAGTGACAGTGTGCTTTGGGGAGGGGCGTATCTGTGGTGTAGGTAGATTTAAGTTGGAGAAATAGTGATTTCTTTGTTTTTTGGTTATATTTTTGTTATATAACTGACTGTGTTAATGTACATACAGTAATACTGTCAGTAATTGTTGACATTTTCTTGCTGTTCATGTGTTGTGTGGATCTGGTGCAGAAGTTCATAATTTCAGGTTGTTTACATTACAATACATGGCATATTACTGAACTTTTGAATTTGCTACACATTACTCGTTCAGCATTATAGACACACTGTTCTGTGTGTGAGTGTGCGTGTGTGCAGTGTTGTGTGACATCAAATAATACACCTTTTATTGTGCCACAGACCAGTGTAATTGCAGGCACAGCAGTGTGAACCTGCTATCCACTGCAGCTGCCTGGATTTGTACTGCGATTGTGGTGTCTGTTCTTTGTTTTGCTGCTTGTACTGCCATAAAAATCTGCAGTCAGTCCCCCCCCACCCCCACCGGCAAAAGGAATTTTTTACCAGATTGGATTGTTTTTGTGACCTCATCAGCACCACTGGTTACTGAAGTTGTTTTCATTGCATGACAGACTAGTCTCTTATCTTCTGCTGAAGCTACAGTTGTTTTCTTGGCTTCACATCCAGCGTCCCCCCAATCAGAGAGTGAACATATCAAAATCTAAATTGGTTATAATATTGTGGTTGATCCCCCAAAATGCCCACTAAAAGATGTGCAAGCAAAGCTGTTTCTCACCATGGCAATGCTGGCAGTAAGCTAGTCTGTGGGCATGGTAGAAAGCAGATGTAGAAGTGCATTGCTGATGTGAGGAAAGATAGTTCTCCTGCAATGTTTTTTACAGCCCAATCAGTAGCTTCACTCATAGCTGGAGGAGATGTTGTTTTCCCAGCTGGTGGTGTTAGTGTTACTGGTGTTAGTGGTGGTGGTAGTGTTAGTATTGGTGCGACAAGTTCTAATTCGGACCAGTGTACCGTATCCAAAAATATTGAGTGTGAAACAATGCAAGTGAGTGGCATCATAGATGATGTCATACTTCCCAGTAACATCCCAGTAAGTGAACCTGAGGATTCTGATAATCACATCAACTATAGCATACAATGTGATATTCCATCCACCTTGGCAGTGATTCACAGTGTGGTGAAAAATATCAGGTGATGGTGGTGTAGATGCTGATGATGAATGTGATGATGATGATGATGTTGCCATTGTTGCAACATGCAGTCCACATGCTAGCATCCAAGCAGAAGATGTGGATGTGTGTGATGTTGATGAATATGATGATGATGTAATTGACCCCAGTTGGGAACCAGAGAAAAAGAAATTCAAAGTGGCTGTGTCTGAGTCTGTTTGCAGGAATTCCCCCTGCCCGTAAAAACTTGTGATTTACTGGTTTTAGTTGATGATGATGACCCAGTAATAAATATGATAGGTAGTTGTGGTGGTCAGTTGCAGTCCAGGCGTGCAGTGCCAGAAATATCACATGCCCCCACTTCAGTGCTTAAAATAACAGACTTAAATAAGCCACATCATGGACATGTTAAAGGCAAAGCATCACAATCCCTTGTTTGGGATTTGTTTGTTCAAGATGCCAGTGATGAGTCAGTTGTAATCTGCCAGGTTTGCCATGTGTGTGTGAGTCGAGGTAAAAAGGGCAGCCATCTGGGCACAGGAGGACAGCATATGCATCTTAAGAATAGGCACTTGGCACTGTGGACCCAGCACAAGCTGGCAGCTAATACCACAGTGGGGCATTCACACTCGTCACCAGCAACTATAGCGAGCATGTTATCCCCTTCCATGACTGTTAAGTCCAGTAGTAAATTAAACGTGTGCAGTACTGAGGTAATAAGAGCAGAGGATTACTACAGGCATGATGAGGTGGAGGACCATAATGACTTTGAAATGTTGTCCAGTGCTGGTGAGAGTAGCAGTTTTTGTGGTGGTGGTGGTGATGAATTTCAGTATGTCTAGTGCAAGTGGTACATCAACCCTGTTTGGCAAATCTGGCAAAATAACAGCATTTCTGGGTTTGTCATCATCACCAGTGCAACTGTCTTCATCAAACATCCACACTCCACCCCCTGCCAATATCATTCATCACAGAGCACAAACATTTGTGATCACACCCAGTGTAAAACGTTTAAGTCAGCCCACGTTATAGAGTGTTTTTGCACATAAGCTGAAGTACCCACCCAATCATACAATGTCACGTGAACTTAATGCTGCTGTAGAAGAAATGCTGGGAATTTATCTTTTGCCCTCCTCCTTTGTGGAGAATTCTGGGTTCCGGCAGTTTGCTGCACATGCCTGTCCAAAATGGAAAGTCCCATCCAGGACATACTTTTCTACCCGTGCTGTCCCTGAGTTGTTCCGCACTCTATAAGACCTGCCCTTCAGCATTCCTCCTCTCCATTGATCCATTTAAGTATGGATATGTGGACAAGTGGCAAAACAGCATGAGTTCATATTTGTGTATAACTGCACACTGGGCACAGGTGCCGGGGTTGTTTGTGATGTCGGCAGTATGAATAATCAGTGCAGTAAGGTGGATTGTCGCGGTAGTAATCTTCCAGGAATTCAACAGCATGCAATGATTGCTATGTGCAATGTGACCTTTTTTCTTGCACTTGTGAGAACATGCTGGACATGGTACTGACTGAAATTGACAAATGGCTAAACCCTCTGTCCCTGAGAGCTGGGTTCATAGCAAGTGACAATGGGTCAAATGTGGAGAAATGCATCACAAATGGTGTTTTTTTTTTCGTGTTCCATGCATGGTTCACTGTTTAAATCTTGTGGTGGAGGAGTTTCTGCAGTACCCTGATGTAAAGGAAATGATGACAGTTGCACAACATATCTGTTCTCACTTCAAGATCTGGAAAGGCCAGTGACCAACTGCGGCAGTTGCAGATATAAAACAGCCTGACTCAGCACCGCTTGAAGCTGGAAGTTGTCACCCAATGAACTCCACTTTATACATGGCAGAGAGGTTGTTCGAACAATACAATGCCATCTCAGAATACCTTGTGATGCGCACTAGCTGTGACAGTTCCGTGGCCTCCATGTCTTTGACAACTGAACAGTGGCACCTCATGGACTCTGTAATAACAATTTTGCAGCCTTTTGAACATGCCACTCCAGGCAGTGAGTGGTGAGTCTGCCTCCATTAGCCAATCAATTCCACAGCTGTGGGTGCTGAGGCAGACATTGCTGAATGTACACCATGGCCTCGATGTTGCCGGAGATGTTGGCAGCAGTATGTTGCTGCAACATATGCTGACAGTATTTAATCAGAATCGTCACATTGTGAGCATTCAGCGTATTGACAACTTTGCCATAGCAACAATGCTGGACCCACGATACAAACATGGAAATGCATTAGTACTGGAGGGAGGGCCTGAACAGGTAAAAAATATCAGTGGTCAACTGGTGCACTTGGTTCATGGAGCACAGAAGTCAAGTGCCAAGGTCAGCAAACCTCAGCAGCGTAATCTGGCTGAAGGTGTACCTGTAGGACTATCAAGCATGTCCTGCAAGGGGAAGGGGACAGCAGTTCCAGGGGGTCTGTCATCCAAAGTGGATGACATCAACCCACTTTGGGAGCTTTGTCCCAAGCAGGTATTTGTGAAATAAATGATTCGGGAGAACAGGATGATTCATCAACAACTGAACTTAGTGTGGGTCAGAGAATGGTTGAGTCATATTTGTCTGAAAACAGGCATCTGACAATAACTGAAGATCCTCTTTTGTACTGGAGTGGAAAGGTCAGCGAATGGCCAGAGCTGACTGCAGTGGTACTGAAGTACCTCACATGCCCACCCTCCACTGTAAGTGTTGAGAGGGTATTCAGCTCAGCAGGTGCAATAGTTAGGGATTGTCAGACAAACCTGTCTCCTCCAAATGTTAGTTTGCTAACATTCATTAAAATGAATGAGAGGCACATACCAGCACAGGCTACAATCTCAGTATTTGTACCATGTCCTAGTCATGGTGGTTTTGGTGATGTGGAAATGGACCATCCTGGTGGCACTGGCAGTGGATGCCTGAAACAGCCCATCACTGACATAGATGATGACACAATGGAGAAAGAATTTCCCAGTGGTCAGACTTCAGACATAGATGACTGTGAGGGAAGCTTTCTTTATGAAGATGATGATGTGGTTAATGTTGGCTGTTTTCAACTGAAGTTGTTAAAAGGCGGTGTGCCATCCTGGTCCACCACCGGGACTGATGTTAGCCTCTGCCACCACTGAGCATGAGTCTGTCTGGCCCCCAAACCACCACCACCACCACTAGGACTGATGTTAGCCACTGCCACCACTGAACATGAGTCTGTCTGCCCCCCAAACCACCACCACCACCACCACCACTGGGACTGATGTTAGCCACTGCCACCACTGAGCATGAGTCTGTTCGGACCACCACCTCCATCAGCCACAGATGGAAAGCTTCTTAATATTTAAACCATAAAGTGAGTATGTGTACTCATGTTTGTTATGCTGTTTCACTTCCTTTAGTTGTATGTTTTGTTTTTTATAGCTTTTCAGAGCTGCAATGACAAAACTTATATGGTACACTTATTTTGTTTCTTTTACAGGTTAACAAAAAAGTCTCCCTCACTAAAACTCAGTGGGAATGGTACTGCAGCTGTACCGTACACAGAGGAACCTCTGGAATATCCATGTGAAATCTATTCTAGTAAGTATGAAGATTTTATTTCATCTGTTTCATTGTTTTGGAAAGACTGCAGCAAATATTGCAAACAGGTTGTGTTAGTTGACAAATTGAAGATTTGAAATGTAACTTGACTTGAGATTGAGAACCAGGGAGAGATAAATAACAATTAAGTTGTAAGAAGTCATTCATTTATTTTTTTTAAGAAACTTCCAGATGCTTTGTTGTTCTGTCAAAGTGGCCTTATCCAAAAAAGTTCTTCAACATCAGGCACCCCCCTCCCCGGGCTTGGGCACACATGCAACACACAGAAGTCATTTCATTAGATCAATCAATCAATCAATCAAAGTCTTTATTTAACCAGGCGATCACTGTTGAGCAAGCTCATTTTCGAGGTGGACCTGGATGGACTATGACCATCATTAACAACCAGACTCCAGGAGGATGCAGATGAATCTGTGAAGAAGTAACAAAATAAGAAACCATTACAGACAAACCTGCAACTATGATTCCCCACGTCCTTCCCAAAAAATACTTACCTTCACGTGCTTGAGAGTTATCCGTTTCCAATTTCAATGCAAAAAATTCTCATTGAGCACTGGAATGTGCACACCAACAGTTTCCGTGACCTGTGATACAGAACAATACCATGAGTACATGTTCATGTCAACCCCCCTCCTCACCTACAAAATACACAAACATACTGTATATATATATATATATATCTACTCACCAAGGCTACTATTAGTGTACAGCCAAAGGGCACCCTTCCATCCAGTTGAGATGATCACATTGCATTTGCTCGAATCGCCTTGCAGAACACATTGGACCAGCAACAGAGACACTCACGCTCATCATTTTATTCTGGGGGACTTTGTATGTGCTGAAACACACTCATTTCACTGTGTTACCACGTGTCAATTTTCTGCACACAAGAAAGATGCATTTTGGGCCTGCAGAAAAAAATCTGGGGACTCTGTGCCACCACTGCACACATAACTGAGTGCACCATTAATTCTGGGGATGCATTTTGTGTGTTGTATGATTGTTGTGAGCTCATGATGTCATACTGACATTATCAATTAAAGCAGCATTGCAAGAATGTTGTGACAATTTTGAACTGTACTTTTTTATGCTACTTTACATTGCCACAGCCACTAGTTACCTCTGAGTCATGACTTGAATGATATGCTTCTTTTCACTATTTCTGTCTGCTTTACTTACTTGACTACTTTTTTTCATGTATAAAAAAAATGAGCACGCCTTTCAATATTGTTCTGACCAGGTTTGTATTTATTTGCAGCTGTTTTTCAATAAATATTGTTCCATGGTGTCATAAAACACTGCCTGCTGAATTACTGTTAATTTACAACAGAAGTGATATATAACAACTAACTGATGTGATGAAGAAAAGCAGAGGAAAACAATGACAAAGACCTGGTCAGCACCAATTTAAAAGGAATGCCCCTGTCATTATTTCACACATGATAAAAGTTAGTACAGCAGACTCAACTACTGGAAATTCTCATATCATTCCAGTCAGGATGTAAGTAAAGGAAGTTGTTGTGCTGCTGTTTTACAGAGATTCACCACATTACATAGTTATGGTAATGCACATAACCTAATATGTGGGGGCCTTACTGCCAGTGGAATATTTCTTGCTCCACAGAGTGCAATATATTTCTGAGAAAACTGCCCGTAATTTCATTACAGTGTGTCTCGTGATGGAGGAATTCCCATTCAGAAAAGACGCCCAGATTCTTCCCCCCTTTCTCAGCAATGTTAGGATGTGATGCCAGGGGGAGCGCAGGTACATGCTCTACTGGGGAGCAGAGCAGACCAGACACAGTCCTCACACCACCTATGGTTTCCAGGGGCACCTCCTGTGGTTGTGGAAGTGGTGGAGATGGTGCTGCTAGAGCCGCTACAGCTGCTATCAGTGGTAGTGGTACTAGCGGAGAAGGTGGATGCACAACAGCCACTGGTGGCACTGGTGCTGCTGCTGCTGCTTCCACCAGGGGGAAACAACACTCAGGAGTCATGAGCGGTCCAGCATCACATGACCACCCCCACGTGTCTGACTGCACCCACGGGCCAGTGACTCACCTTCTCCAGGGTCCATCCTTCCCACACAAGTCCCCGACACACACACACACACACACTAACACACACAGTCACACACACAAAAAAACAAAACAAAACTTATAAAAAAAAAATCATTACCAAAAAAAAATCACAGACACAATACAAAAACTAAATAAAGATGTAGCTTTTAAAAAAGCTGTTGTTTTCTTCACAGAAAGGCAATAAAGCACTTTCAGTCACTGACTCTACACTGCTCTCCTCTCAACCTTCTCCCTCTGTGAATGCAAAGGAGAAAGTGAAACTGCTTCTCTGACTTGCTTCCTTGCTGACTGGCTAAAGTATGTGACTTACAGTACTGGAAGCCTTGTGATGCATGGGGGGCTGCCTATTTACTTGTCACTTCACCTTACGTCGCGTTAAGGCATAATGGCAATGCAAAGTAATAATGATAATGCAAAGTGAGCACTTTGCAGTGCCCACTTCACGTTGTGCTCCACCAATGTGAAGTGGCCACTTTGCATTCACTTTGCCAGTGGATTAAAAATTTGCTACATCTCTAGAGGGAAGGAGAGTGGGACAGACATAAGGCACTTTTTGTGGGGAGTAGGAAAAAATAGACTGTTGGTTAACTAGGATCTGCAGCTTATCCTCTAGGTAGGCAAATGGGCAGACTAGTTGGGCCAAGCGGTCCTTATCTGCCTTCAAAGTCTATGTTCTATGAGTGCACAGTGTGTGAGCCTGCATTGATAACTACAGCCTCTGTGGCAGAAACAGGATGGAAGGACTTTTGTAGACTGGAAAAGATGCAGGGGAGACTACTGAAAGATTTCTTTGACAATGTTTGTTTCACTGAGTACTGAGGGTGCAGGGAACACAGAAATCTGTCTTTATTTTGATTTATTTTTGTTGTTTGGACCCCTGTTGTGGGGACAGAGCAGAGCCAATTGAACAGACTAGGAAAGGTACAAGGAATAGTTTTGAAGGATGTATTTGACACTTTTTTTTTACTGACTGCTGGTGCAGGCAGAGCATAGAAATCCTTTTTTGTTTAGTGTCTGTGAGTGAAAACAAAGTGAAGTACAATAGGCTGCTGCAGAGACAATAGCTTTCTCTTAGAAAAGAATGAGGTAGAGGGTTTGTCAGTGGGCGATGAGAGTGTGTGTGGGTGTTCATTGTCATGTACAGCTAGCAGAATAAAAGACAAATCAAATTCTAGCAAGACAGGCATGTTATTTGTTCTGGATTGATTATAGTGGCTTTGCACTTTCTTTGATGCCCTCCAAGACTGCTTGCTTGTGAAAGATGTTTTAGTACATCTGGACCTATTGCCTCACTCTAGTGCTCAATGATAGATCCTGAAACCTTTTTTTTTTAAAAACGTAATAAGCTTTATTGAAAAAATACCATAACGTACACACAAAAAAATCAGAACAATAAATAGAACAACCAGAAACTAAATTACAAGAACTAGAGATCAAGGAAACTATAAACCAAGGCCCCCCCCCAGCTAAACATCCTCATACTCTCAATACTGCCCCAACTCATCCATACTACAGGGTATACCAAAAAGAAAGAGTACCCAAAAAGTAAAAGTGAAAAGTGACAGAAACTGGGAATAAATAAGGCAATACCTGAAGGAGAAAAGGAAAACAAAACAGTATCAAAACAAATATCTCCCAAGCAAGATGTCCCCTGACTCAAGTATTTACCAACAATAAAGTATACAGAGGCTCCCATTTCATCTGAAATGCAGGCGGATGGTCCTCCATAGTAGCAGTCATTTTCTCTGCTTGAACAGCAAATAAAATTTCTTTATGCTACTCTGTGTAGGTGGGTATGGCCTGATCGTACCATTGTCACAAAATAACTTTTTTAAACAAGCAAAAATTGAGGCCATATGTTATTTCTGAACCCCATGTAATGTATCCTTATATACCCCAAGCAAACTAATATCTGAAGAGAATGCTTAATCTAAACTGAAAAGAGGATCAAGCTTTGATCGTATGGTTTCCCAAAAAGGAGTAACCGTAGAACATTCCAACATAACATATAAAAGCGAACCTGGACCATACTGACAGTGAGTACAAGAGTCAAAGGGCACCCTTCCCATTTACAGTATATAATTTTCCAGGGGTGTAATACAAATTGTGTAATAATGTAAACTGCATAAATCAGTATCTATCATGTTTAAGACATTTATGCAAATCCGCTCTAAATGATGGACCAATCATACTACATGTCAGATGGAAGAAGAACCTGGACCCAATATAGTGCTACACCCTCTGGTTTATTGGGAGTAACGCATAAAACTGTGAATATAAAAAAGAAATGGTATGTGGTGAATGTGCCCCTTTCATTAAAGATAGTAGTTATAGTAGTAGTAATAATTTTTATTCATTTCATGAATGAACATTGTTATATTCCAATTGAGCTGGAAGCTCATTTACGAGGGACACCATACAGTCATCCTGGCTATAAAAAGGAAGGAATCAGTTAACTTTAGAACTATAAATAACAATTCATTTAAAACATTTGAAGAGTGCATTATACATAAACATAAATCGCCAGATATTCAAAGCAGTTGCTCATGGCACAACTGAGTTGCACCGGCGCAAGTGCGGAATTGAGCCAAGGAGCCATATTCAGTGGGAGTCATTGCACAGCACAAGTAGCATTGCACCAGTGTGCAACCATAATGAATTCAGGTGCAAGTGCAGGGGTCGTACCCATGAATATCCAGCACAGTGCGATATTCAACTGTGGAACCATGGCGCATGAGTGGAGTAAAACCAACATGCGCTAAGCAGACTTGAGCCTATAAATACATGGAGCAAGCACACAGACAGCACTTACACCAGGCGAGAAAGAGAGAGAGAGAGAGAGAGAGAGAGAGAGAACCCAAAAGAAAGAAAGAAAGAAAGAAAGAGACAGAGGCCACCACAGAGGGAGAGGGACAGAGGTGGCAGTGGAAAGGGAAACAGGGGCAGAGTGAGTGAGAGGGACAGGCAGGCACAGTGCCAGGCAGTGCACCAGGGCTGCACACATCCTGCAGCAGCCAACTGCCCGGGGGGAGTCGAGACATCAGGGGCCATGAATAGTGCACCATTCATGATGAAGGCCATAATGAGGGGTGTGAGGAGGAAGGCAGAACAGCGATGTGGCCGAGGAAGGGCCCATCAGCGGTATGCCTGACTCAGGTGGTACTGTGCCTGCACCACCTTCAAGAACTTCTCTGACATGCCGGCCTGGTGGCGCTGAGGGTTGAGGCACTGGATGCCACACCTCGCCCTACGCCGGCGACCTGAGTTTGGGAACGGACTCGGGTGGCTGGGGGTCAGCAGGGGAGAGGGAGGATCGAGCATCCCAATGGATGCTCTCCTCCCTCGGGGTGAGTGACCAAGAACTCACTAGCGTTCTGCATCCCTTCAAGCCAGTGGAAGCACCAGCAGCAGTAAGGGATGGAGGCAGCTCCGTACTGCGGATACAGGGAGGGGAGACGTTGGACGGTGCATGAGAGGTAAGGCATGCATCAGCACGCCACCACTTGGGATGTACGTCCCAAGCACCAGATGTCTCAGAGGGTAGGGGATTAAAGGGAGAAAATTGGAAAAACACCTCTCGGCAGTCCTAGATGAAAGCTGCCCTGGTTCCATCCAAGACCACCAAGAAGGGACAGACCCCGCTGTGCAGGAGGTAAGAGAGAAAGGAGGCACTCTAGGGGCAGATCCCATGAAGGTGGAGTGGTGGAAATGAGCAGATGGAAGGAGTGGACACCAAGAGGAGATAGGAGGGATAAATGGAAAGTAAAATAAAAAAAAAGAACTTCTCTGACATGGAGATAGTAGGATGGTACCATCTGAATAGGGCCATTCTGAGGCAGCTCTGCTAGCTGTGCAGTGAGAAGATGCAGGCACCCACAAGACAGAGCCATGCAATGTATGTGGAGACGAAAGTCACAGCAGTCATGTGCCTGCTTGCCATGGGCACCTTCCAGAGACCAACAGGGGACACCACAGGCATAACCCAGTCAGCCATATCACCCCTCCTCACATAGTTCCTCAATGCCCCGCTACCATGTGCTTGGAAATACATCCATTTCCCCAGCACACAGCAGCCATGCAGGACTTCCACAGGGTAGCACCTATGTCTGGCATGCTTGGGACCATTGACTGCATCCATGTGGGTATCCACATGCCACCTGGCCCTGAGGGGATAGCATACATCAACAGGAAGGGGAGCCCAAGCATCAACTGCCAGGTGGTGTGCAATGCCATGGGGCACTTCATCAATGTCTGTGCCACACACCCTGGGAGTGCACATGATGCAATCATCTGGCACAGCTCCATGCTGTGCCACAGATTTGAATGTGGGGACATCCCCACATCCACCTAGTGGGTGAGTATGGGATGAACAAGAGGTGATGGATAGAGCAGGCCATGGAATGGGGGAGGGCCCGGTGGGCAAGCAGGCAATGCCACCAGGACAGACAAGGGGTACAGCAAGGGAAGGCAGAGAACTAACCATGTCATTATCCACACAGGTGACAGTGCCTAGTCACTGAGGTCCTGGCTTCTCACCCCCTACTGGCACCCATCGTCCCCAGCAGAAGAATGCTACAACGTGCAGACGCCAGCATGCGCAACATCATTGAGCATGTATTTGGAATGCTGAAGGCACGTTTCCATTGCCTAGACAGGTCTGGCGGTGCCCTACAGTACAGCCCCTTGAAAGCCTGTGGCCTATTCCTGGTCTGATGCATACTGCACAACATGGCCATTGACCGTGGGATAGCTGTTGAGGCTGAAGAGGATGATAGTAGTGGGAACAATGGAGGCAAGGTGCCAGAGGGTGGTGGACAGCCCCCCCTGGGCAGAGGGATCCAAGGCTGACAAGGCTGGCCTGACAGCACTGAGACATCAGCACAAAGGAGCACTATGGTGCATGCAGGTAGGTGGCGCTAAACCTATGCATGAGCCACACACACAGGTACAGCACACATACAGTGGTGTGCATTGCAATGGGCATGCACACACAGAGGTTTGGTGCAGGGTCAGGGGAGTCAGTGGCACACAACCACGCACAACTGCACAGAGTAGCACACATGCACCCACACGCCCAGGCATTGGCATGTGGTGAGGATCAGATGCATTGCACCTGTGCACAGGTACAAATGGTGCAGAACTGGCCTCATCACATGGTCCAGTGGCTGGGCAAGTATGTACACAGGCAGTGTGCGGTGCAACACACAGGCACCACACCAGTGGTATGCACACACCACCTATGCATGCATAGGGCAGCAGTCTCAGACTGAGGTCAGGGTGGGCCACACATCAGGGCTGCCGCATGGATCTTTGGCCACCATGGCCATGGGGGTGGCTGCACTAGGGCCAAGTGGAAGCCACAGGCTGCACCTTGACCACAGGGGGTGTTTGCAACAGCCCCCCAGGGGTTGACCAACAGGACTGTGATGGGGGTCCGTGGGGGTGTGTAGGTGCCAAAACAGGCCTACCCCAGGCATGCTTGGGATGCCAACATCAGAGCCTGGCATTGACCGCATGGGTGTTGCCTGGTGCCAGGATCGTGGTGTGGACAATGCACTGCATGGGGTCCATGGTCGCTGGCCATGCCCTGTGGCAGCCAGCAGCATGACACCATCTGTGACCACATCTGCAATGTGATCCATGGAAGCAGTTGTGACCTCCTGCATGCACTGCATCCCCACCAGGAGCTGCACAATGCCCCTCTCTCACTGCTCGGCCAGCTGGCATACCTCTGTGCACAGTGCAAGCAGCCCAGCGGCAACCTGCATCTGTTGCTCTATGGAGGCCCGGAGCAAACTGTGTGCTCTGCTGTTGGGTTGGCATCCTGGGGATTCTGGGTGGGATGCCGACCCTCCTGTAGTGACCAGCCATGCTGCTCAGCCCCCCTCTCAGGTGGACACTGCACAGTGGGGTCTTCATAGGGTATGTCCCTAGCTGGCACCCCAGCAGTGGACCCTGCATCCAGCTGCCTTGTGGCACCAGCAGCCTACTGCTGTTGCCCCTCCAGCCGCTGAACACTTCCCAGTACCTGCGTGGCTGCACCACCACCACCACATGGCACAGCTGTGACAGTGCACATAGCTGCACCCTCAGTGATGCCAGGCAGCTGTTCTCCCACAGTCAGGTCACTGGACATACTGCCTGTGTCTGGTATGGGCGTCTCCCCCCACAACACCGCCCATGCTGTCCAGGATTAGGGTGAGGTCATTATTGGTGTTGGACCCTGCCCTGATCTATGTCTCAACACAGAGGACGCTGAGACTGGCATCCTGTAGAAACACATCCAGAGCCAGCTGTTTGGCCAGGCACCATTACAGCAGCCCTGTGTGGCTGTATGGCAGACTATTGCTGCCACACTAGTGCAATGATTTAGGGTGGCCAGGACTGGAAAGCAGTATAGGCACTGATATGGGGTCTTAATGCGGAGGGACACAGGATGTCTCAGACGGCTGGAAGCGCATGTCAGGCGTGGGCATGTGCCACAGCCTGGTGAGTAGACCCATCATGCATGTGTACCCTGGTGCTGTACTGTGGTGTTGACTGGGCTGCCTGGTGTGTCCTGCAGGGCTGTGTACTGTCAATGTGCACATCGCATGGTGGCATCACCCACCACTGCTTGCACTGACATGCCACTGTGAGGACTGTGCCAGGCAGGGGCCCACACTGTGCAGGGGGCCAGGTGTGTGGTTGTGTACTGATGTGTTCCTGTCTATGTTCCATTCCCAGGTCCTGAGGATCAGTGGAGGGTGGCAGTGGCTGCAGTGGGGCAGCAGGCAGCAGCAGGACCTGGAGGTGGTGCAGGAGTGGCTCCAGCACCAACAGGGCTATGGACAGCAGGTAGACACTCTCATGGTCCTTCACACATGAATTGGGGGTTTGCAGGGGCATGGGTGCAGACATGGTTGCCTGTGCCATGTTCTGTGGCAGCTGTGTGTGTTGCACTGTGTGTGGTGCCTGTCACTGTGGTGCATCAATTGTACTCATGTGCCAGCTGTTGGTGGGGTGTGTGGGTGCCTGGCTGTCACTGTCGATGCTGTGGTGCTGACAGGGCACTGTGCCAAGTGACTGGCATAGCACAGTTGGGTGGCTACTGTGTGGCAGGGACCACCATTGTGCACTGTTGTGGTGTGCCATGTTGCTGGCAGTCATTGACCCATCCACCTGCAGGTGGCCTGTTCAGGCCTTCCATGGGGGGTTCCCACTGCCCAATGTGTGCTGTGGATGGGCATGGTTCCTTGGGACACTGCACTGATCGCCTGTCCTGTCCCTTGTTCTAGGTGTCCGGGGGTGACAGAGGATACCCCTCTACTGCAGGCTCTTGAGGCAGCTGATCCTGGTAACATCCACCACTATGGAGGCGGTGCTCCAGTTCCACAGGCGGATGATGGGATGTGGATGTCGTGGTCATCAAGGGGTGGCACGGCATGGCTGCCGCTAGTGTGCACCCAATCTTCCACTGTTTCCCCTGCTGTACCTTCCCCTACAGTCCCCCTTCCCACTGTGCAGTTCCTGTTCCTTGTCCCCATCCCTCATATTCCTACCCTTTCCTATCCCCTTCAGTCTATACATAGTTTGCTGTTCATAATTATATATTAAAATATTTTGACATACCTGCCTGTGTCAGTGTCTGCTTTGCAGGTGGAGTGCAGAGCCATGCTGCAGTGGCCCAGTGCCTGTCCATGTGGTGTGCATGTGTCAGGGTGCATGTTGTGCTTCTGTGGTTCACTGCTGTGTGCTGTGGTGTGTCTCACTGTGGTGGTGTCCCTCCCCTTGGTTGGTGGCATGTCGTGGGGGTGCCCATGGGAGGGCTGTCAGGGGAGTGTTGTGGGAGTGTGTGCTTGGCTGCATGGTCCTGGGTGTGACCTGCTCTGGTGTGACTGTTGGGGGGCATGGCCTGCAGCCCATGGGGGGTGCCCTTGGTGGTCCTCTGTTGGCCATTGGCACCTCCTGTTGTCTACCTTTGGTATCACTGTTGTATTTTAGGGTGGGGGTGTGGGTGCCTCTTCTCACCCTGCTGTGCCCAGCTGGTGGAGGACTCCTGTGGCCTGTCACTGTGCCTCCCTGGTTCTGTCCCTGGGTTGCTTCTCTGTGTCGTGCCCCCCCCCATCACTCTGCTGCTGTGGTGCAACTGCATGTGTGTGTGTGTGCCATGGCGCAACACTAGTTGTGCCAATACACATTCACAGTTTTGCCATGGTGCACCTGTCCCATATTCAGCCAGGTTGTGCTGGTGCACTACGGCATGCGCAATCTCTGAATATCGCTCCTGTTGCACCAGTGCACATCAGATTTGCACTGTGCTGGATTTGCACTGGCCTTTCGTGCGTTTCTGAATATCCGGCCCAAAGAATACAATACTGCCTAATTATATTACTACACAACACAGATACATTACACATCATAATTCATTTAAAACATTTGAAGAGTGCATTATGCATAAGCATAAAGAAAACAGTACTGCCTAATTATATAACCACACAACACAAATACATAAACAGCTCAAGGACATAACCCTATTATAGCTTGGGATCACAAAGCACCATATTATTACTTCAGACTATTTAAATAACATGACTACTACATTGTCTAACCTGAATCTATAACTACACAACAAGTTCATAAACAAGCAGCCTTTGACTAATATCATGATTTAATATTTTTCCACATAATTCTAATTTTTTGAGTCTGAGGTAGTTTGCTAGTTTGTTCCACACTTTTGGACAAAGGCATGAAATACTAACACCTCCAGCCTTAGTTCTATGATTTGGAACTCCGAATTCTAAGTACTGTGAGGATCTCAGTCCAGATTTTATTTGTTTTATTCTCAAATCATTAGTTAAGCATTCTTTCAAATTATTATTAACCCTATTATACATCTTTTTAATTACTTGTAAATTTTGTCTTAGGTCCAAATGTAACCAATTTAATTCATGATAAAGTTTACAATGGTGTGTACACCAATGTGCATCCAAAACAATATTTTGCCAAACGATTATTAATAATATCTTTTTTTTTTAATCTGTTGGTGAAGCACCACTATAAATTACATCTGCATAGTCTATTATTGGGACAATCATGGTATTATTCACATGCTGCCTAGTCTGTTTAGTAAGTTCAATCTTTATTTTATATAACATTTTGAGATGTCCTATTTTTTTTACCATTTTATCTATGTGTGTTGTCCATCTGCAGTAAGGATCCATCCAAAGGCCTAGGTATTTGTACTCTATAACCAGTTGTAATTTAATTCCATCATGAGAAGTTATTTCAAGTGTAGTATCTATAAATAGATCTCTACTCCTTTGTCAGAATAGCATAACTTTAGTTTTGCCAGTACTTAAAACTAACTTATTTCTTAAAAAATAGTTTTGTATCTTATTAAATGCTTCTTGTAATTCTGATTGAATATATTGCATTTTTGTCCCTGATAAATATATGATGGTATCGTCAGCGTAAAGATGGTATTTTAGGCCTATCTGATGTAATTTGATGTCATTCATGTATAAATTGAAAAGGAGGGGTCCTAATATTGACCCTTGTGGAACCCCTTGTCTGATTTCTTTTATATCTGAACAATACCCATATAAGCTCACCTATTGTTTCCTGTCTTCTGCCCATGTTCATTGGACCATAAGCCAATACCAGAATACTGAAATAAGAAATGGGTTAGCTGCAGAAATTTAAAACAACACCTATTAGGCTCAATATAACAGTGCTGAAATTTGATCAATTTAAGTATGGTATCCTTAGAAGTAAGCTGGTTAAATTCATTAATTTCTGAGCAAGGGCAAAAAGTAGAAGTGAGAACTTGACCTGCTATTCGAATATTGGGGTTGCCCAGAATGGGCTAGAAAGTATCCCTGAAAGGATCCAAATGAAGTAAGGTGCATAACAGCCTATGCACCCAAATTGAGGTAGCTACAGGCATCTTGCAAAGGATACATGGAAAATTACTACAAAGAATATGTAACAACTTGGCAATATTTAGCTTCAACTGTCAGCACAAGGACAATTCAGTATCAACTCACTGAAGAACATACGTGCCTGGAGGTAGGTCCAAAAATTTGCAATACCATTGAAAATACTTACTATTGTGAATAGCCAGATAATACAAATAAAATTAGGCAAACAAAGTCCCCCCTTCCCCTTTGAGAGCTGTTAGTTTATGAAACACATGTCCAGCCACCTTCTTATTCCATATAAAATGAAAAATAACCCTATGCAACCCAATAAACCAGGCCTGAGGAATAAAGTGAGGTAACCATAGTAATGAGATGTAAGACCCTCAGCAGGAGGTCTGTCTTAACCACATCAACCCTACCCCAGAGAGAGAGGGGGAGATGAGCCCAATGAGCCAAATTCTGTTTAATATGGTCATACAGCATATCCAAATTGCAGTGTTTCATGTTGCTTGGGGAGGTACTCAAATAAATACCCAAGTATTTAAGTTAATCCAGTACCTACACCAACCCTAAATACACAGTGTCTGCTTTGGTGGCCCAAGCATTTACAGCATTACTTCCACTTTATCAACATTCAGTTTATAATTAGATATAGTGCCAAATCAGTGAATGATTTCCAAAACTGTCGGCAGTGAGGTCTTCGAGACTGATGAGTGTAAAAAGAATATTATCTGCTTAAATGGACAATTTAATTTGTCAAGGCCCAATGGCCACACCATGGATCACAGGGGAGCTATTAGTTTTCCTAATCAAAGGCTCCAAGAAAATATTAAATAACAGTGGGGAAAGATGACAGCTCTGTCTTATACACCACCACAATTCAATCAACCCAGAACAAACCCCATTGGAAAGGATCTGAGCAGTGGGATTGGCATAAAGGACACAGACTCATTCAATGAATAATTGTGGGATACTAAACTTGGACAAAACTGCAAATCAATAATCCAAGGAGACCTGACCAAATGCTTTCTCCATGTCCAAAGAAGCCAAAACTGCATGGTCAGAGCTCTCTCTGGCGCAGAGAAAAGATGAACCAACTTTCTACGGTGATCAGATAAAAGCCTCCTGTTAACAAAGCCCAGCTGCTCATTATGAATTAAAGTACTCCATACCCTATTAAACCAGGTGGCTAAATCCTTGGATGATATTTTAAAATCCACATTTATCAAAGAAATGGGTCTGTAACTACTAAGCTGAGAAGAGTCTTTACCCGGTTTCAAAAGGACTAAAATGAGGGCTTCAGTTAATGTCAGGTCTGAGGTTCCATAACAATAAATTTAATTAAAAGTCTGCAAGAGCACCGAGGCTAATAATTCTTTAAATTTCTTATAAAAATTAGGAGTATTACCATCAGGGCCCTAGGCCTTATCTGAAGAAAGAGAAGCAATAGCATCTTCGATCTCCTGCAAAGTGAGATGGGACTTCAAATAGTCGTGTTATGACTCACTCAGGTGTTGTAACTCAATATCCGAAAGAAACTCATCCAGCTTAGACAAGTGAAAGTCAGTCTGCTCAGGAGTATATAAAGTTTGATATTAGGCCTGAAATTGCTCTGGTATATCATGAGGATGCATTATATGCTGACCATTGGTAGACATAAGAGAAGAAATAATTCAATCCATGACCTGTTTCCAAAGGCACAAGGCAAATTACTTAGCAGCCTTCTCCGCTTGATCAAAATATTTAATAAACTGGTTCACTGAATGGCATGCTCTGCTTGCTCATTCAAAAGCTAACCATATTTGGCTCATAGGCTAGTAAGTCAAACCCAAGCACATTCTGGGGTAAAGGGAGACAGACTGTGTTCCAGCTCAAGAATCTGTCCCAATAAATCAGAAGCTTCTCATTCCTAAACCTCTTCTTCGTGGAGGCCAAGCGGATCAGTTCCCCCCCCCCAAACTACATTTAAGAGCCAACCCCTCAGAGGAGACCCAGCTGTGGCATAGTGGGTGAATTAATCTCATGAAGAGTGGTGATGAAAGACTTAATCCTTTTAATAAAATCAGGAGACTTTAATAATTGGTTATTTAAAGGTCAGCACTTATCCCCTACATAGGTAGGGGGTGAGGTAAACCTGGAGGAGAACAGGATGGTGATCCAAAAGGACTTTAGCACTGTGCTTACACTGCTGAATGCCCAGAAGGCATTCAGTCCCCAGCAGAAAGAAGTTGATTCTCGAAAAAGTATTATGTGGTAATGAGTGGAACATAAACTCTCTTTGGCTGGGGTTCAACGCCCTCCAGGGATCAATCAGCCCTGTGGTATCCATCAGATCACAAAGGGCCTGTTGTGCTGGGTATGGCCCTTGTCTCATAATTCTGGATCTATCCAATTCATTACCAAAAACTATATTTCAGTCCCCAGCCAAAAGAATAGGAAGAGCTGTCAAAGTGAAACAATGTTCAATAATCCTGCAAAAAAAATTGGGGTTGTCAAAAGTCGGGACATAAATAGAACCCAAGACTACCTCTTCATGTAGCAATATAGTGCAAACAAAAATAAACCTATCCTGTAGGTCAGAAATCTCTTGCAAGAAACAAAATGGAATATGTTGTACCACTAAAATAGCCAGCGCCTTTCTGCAGGTATCATTCCCTGCCCCAAAGACATGTCCCACTCACTTCCTATCCAATAAGAGGAGCTGGTCTACTGTTAGATGAGTCTCATTAGCATTACTATATATATATATCTGCAGCCATTTAAAATGTAATAAAATCCTATACCATTTAACAGACTTTTGGGCACTGTTACTGTTCCAAGACCAGTACATATAAGACTGAACCACAGTCCAATAAAAAGCACCAAAATAGAAAACCATAGACTCCTTCTTAAAAGAAAGCAAAAGTAAAGGCAGCATTCAAGAGCTTGCCGGAGTATGAACCCCCCACCCCCACTCCTAAGCAATACTAATCCCCAGACAAACCACAACCCACAACAAGAAGAAAACAACAAAACAGCCAGACCCTGCCCCAAACCTCCCCCACAAAAAGATAACCCAGTGCCCACAAAATAATCAGGTTCGGGATGCTCAGCACCAGTATTCAGCCCAACCCATGCTCTCCATATTCCCAGATCAACACCATAACAAAAATAACAATAGTACACAAAGGCACCCTTAACAATCAGGGCAGGCCGCCAGCACGGTCAAATGAAGTCCAGTTGAAAAGTGTTCCAAATTATCCACAAAGAGAGGGAAATCCCAGAAAGCCAAGCAAGCCAAAGGGTCTAATGTATAATAAACTAGCTTAGAAAATGAGTTTTTTATTTCCTGATCTCTGTTTGGCTAGTACTCCTGCCAGAGGGGTACATTAACTTTCAAAAGACAACCAGGAAATAAAAAGTGCCAACCTGCCATGCCTCACGCTGGTATCCCTGTGCCAGTTACAATTTTCAAATTCAGTAACCACCGTTTTTCCACTTGCTTAGCGAGAAGCAAGCAAGTCAACCCGCCACGTCATCACAACTTAACTGTAGTGCAAAAAAAAACCTCATTTTAACAGAAAAATGTTTCCCCTCTACAAACTACTTTGTTCTTTTAAATCTAGTTTAAATGTGCTGCGCTGCCCACCTTGCTCACGTATTAGAGAAGTTGATGCTCTGCTCTGCCCACCAACTACCACTTTCATTCATAAATGACACCTTTAATTCCATCAGTCCCAGCAGTTCTTGCTTTTTTAATATCTTACACTCTGATCATCGATGCCACTAAAATGATCCAGTTTGTGTCTTCTCTGTTTCTGATGGCTGTCCGACCTCCTCACTATGGTCATGGCTCTAAACTACAAACAGCAATGATTTCTTCCAACACTGCCTTCCTGCTGCGCTAACACTGTCAGCCCATTACCACAGCCCCTCTTAAGAAAAAAAAAGAGAGTGACAGTGAAAAGAAGGGAACCATGCAGAAAACCCAAAGTGAGGCACAAGGAAAGCATTTGTCAAGCAGATAAAGGTACAGACAAAAGTGTATTTAAAACCAAAAGCACCCTCTACAGACAGCTGTACCAACAGCTGAGGAACTACTTTACAAAAAATAATTTCTATTAATCTATACTACTTTTTTAAGTAAATGTGAGACATTTTTAAATTATCGTATAAAAAACATTTCATAAATAGTCCATTTTCTAAATGCCATAATACCCTCCAGGGTGGCAGTATGGGCAATACCGAACCTTCCAGGGGCTATAAGGCCCTCTACCTGTGGCATTAGGCCTCATTATGCCTCTGGTCAGTCTGTTATTGCCCAATACCACCCACCCTGTCGGATATTATTGCCTGCTTAAAGATCAATGGCAACCATATCACACATTGTAAAAAAAAAAAGCTTAAAAAGGCATGTATTCAAATCCTAGAGTTATAAGTAGTGTTTCCTGAAAGTTACATGCTATTTGGTTTTGTGGTTTGCTTTAAAGCAGCATTTGTTAACTTGTTCTGCCCTAACTGAAAACAGTCAGGCTGTTTCTATCCCTCTGACTGAGCCTGGGAGGGGGATGACATCATATGGGACTGGGCTACAGCTTCAGCAGTATAAGTACCTGCTTGACTGATGAACTGTTAACTTCCTAATTAGAACAATCTGAGAGGTAATTATTTGCTGTCCAGGGGTTTTACAAACTTGGTCTCTGGTGTTTGTTCAGATGAATTAGCTGAAAATCCACATTTTGTTCCTCTAAAGAGCTGATCATTTGAGTGTCATTGCCAAAATAAAGTGATATGCATTTGAGAAATCAGCTTGTCTATCTCATAGCTGCTGCCAGTTCTTTCTGATCAAAACTCTTGTGTTTCTCTAGCTATAACACTGAGTTGTTTATTTAATGGATATAAAATAAGTCAAACGTTTGTTAGTTCATACAAGTAATTTGTCTTTTTAATGTAGTCTCAATAAATAGGTTCATGTAAGAACATTATTTTCCTCTCAGATTGACAGTCAGGTGCCTGCCACACTGCTAGTTCACACACATGTACTATATGAACTTGCAGATTTCAGTTCTTTGATGGTTTGTGAGTTAAAACACATCATTCATATGTATAACTAGAAACACTACATGGCATCCTGATGCCCCCATCTCCTACTTCAGTTGCAGCAGCACTCTGCTGCCCCATGTCACCTGCCCCACATGCACCCTGTTTCCTGCCCCAGATTTGAGGATGCTGCACCCTGCTGTCCACTCTCTTGTCCCATAGAGTCAGGGCTGCTGCACCCTGTTGCCCCATGTCCTGTCTAAACAATCAGGGCCTCAGCACCCTGCTGCCCACTGCCTGAATAGTTGAGGTTACCACACCTTACTGCAGCCCTGTCCCCAACCCCCTTAGAGTCACTGCACCCTGTTCCCCCTGTTCCTGTCACCACAGTCGGGGCTGCTGTGCACTTCTATACCTAGAATCCCACGCCCCATGCTTCCACATTTGGGGCTGCTACACCATGATGCCCATGCCACCAGAGGTGGGGCTTTTACTGCACCCTAATACCTACATCCATTTTCCCAAATGGGCAGGACTGCTGCACCATGCACATCCCATCCCTCAGTCAGGGCTGCTGTGCCCCCCCCCATTCTGACCCACAATCAAGACTTCTACAGCATGTTGTTCTCTGTCTGCTGCCACTATAGCCAGAGCTGCTGCACCCTGTTTCTCTCTACACAGTCAGGGCTGATGTACCCGTTTGCACCCTACAACCCAATTCCTCCACATGACTCCACAGTTAGGGCTGATGCACCATGCTGCCCCCTGACACCAAAGTCAGATTTGTTTGCTGCACTGCCCAAAAGAAAAAAAAAACAGAAAAATGCTTTTATCTTGTATTATGGGGGTGAAGGACAGAGGGCATTAGGGTGTAGAAGTCTCAACTGTTTGGTCAGGAGACAAGGGTGGCATTAGGGTACAGCAGCCCAAGTTGTGGGACACGGATGCAGCAGCCACACCTAGGTGGAACTGACACAATTATGGGGGCAGAGGACAGGGGGCAGCAAATGCCCTAACCCTTGTGGCAATTGGCAATATGGTGCACCAGCCTTAACTGTAGAGGCAAGGGGCTCTAGGGCACAGCAGGCCACAGCAGTCCTGCCTGAGTAGTCCGGAGCAGGGTGCAACAGCCCCGGCTATGTTAGTAGGGGACTGTGGACAGCATGGTGCAGAAGTCTTGACTGTGGGGCAGGACACAGGGGGCATGAGGGTATAGTAGCCCTGACTGTGGGATGGGGGTGCTCATGGTGCAGCAGCCTGTCTCATTTGGGACACTGGATGTGGATAGCAGGGTGAAGCAAAAGCCCCACCTCTGGTGGCATGGGGCAGCATAGTGCAGCAGTCCCAACTGTAGAGGCAAGATACAATGGATCCTAGGGTGTAGCAGAGCTCAGCAGCCCTGCTTGTGGAGACAGGAACAAGAGGCAACAGGGTGCAATGTCCCCAACTGTGGGTTTGGGGGACAATGTATAGCAGGTTGCAACAACCCAAACTGTTCTGGCGTGGGGAAGCACAGTGCAGCAGCCCTGACTGTTCAGACTGATGATGAGCAACAGGGTGCAGCAACCCCAACTGTGTGGGAGAAGACAGTGGGCAGTAGGGTGCAGTGGCCTTGAATGTAGGGCAAGAGACAGAGGGCTTATGGGGGGCAGAGGACAGGACATCAGAGTGCAACTGCATCAACTATGGTGCAGGAAACAAGGGACATCAGGATGCTATACACTGTTTCTAATTATACATGATGTATTTTCACACAGAAACCATCAAAGTACTGAAATTTGCGAGTTCGTATTGTACATGTGCCTGAAATAGCAGATTGTGGAAGGCAACTGCTTCTCAATCTGAGAGGAGGAAAAATTGTTCTTACATGTACCTATTAATTGAGGCTACATCAAACTGCGTGTATGAATTAACAAACTTTAGATTTATTTTATATGCATTAAATAAACAACCCAGTGTTAATATAGCTGGAAAAAAAAAACAGGCAGCAGCCATGATATAGATAAGCTGATTTCTCAAATGCATATCACTTTAATTCAGCACTGAAACTCAAATGATCAGCTCTTTAGAAGGACAAAATGTGGATTTTCAGCTAATTCTTCTAAACAAACCACAAAGACTGAGTTTGTAACATCCCTGGAGAGCAAACAATTACCTCACAGATTGTTCTAATTGGGAAGTTAACAGCTCATCAGTCAAGCAGCTACTTACACTGCTGAAGCTGTAGCCTAGTCCCATATGATGCGATCACTCTCCCAGGCTCAGCTAGAGGGACAGAAACAGCCTGTTTTCAGTTAGTGTAGAACAAGTTATTAAATGCTGACTTGAAGAAAACTACAAAACCAAATAGCATGAAATTTTCTGGAAACACTTCTCATAACACAGGGACTTGAATTCAGACATTTTTAGACTTTTTTTAAACAATGTGTAAAATGGTTGCCATTGACCTTTAAGGGGCACGCAACAAAGACCATGCCAAGAGCTCCCCCCAGTGTCAGTCCCAAGGAAAAACAGTAAGAGAAAAATGAAACAGTACACTAGAGAGAAAATCCCATCCTCCCAGCAAAAGTAAACAAACAAAAAAAAAATGTTTCAATAAAATACATAAAGAGAACTAGCCGTACAATTGAA
This sequence comes from Neoceratodus forsteri, assembly GCA_016271365.2. NCBI lineage: Eukaryota > Metazoa > Chordata > Ceratodontiformes > Ceratodontidae > Neoceratodus > Neoceratodus forsteri. Next base: position 1,325,171,495 of record CM028132.1, read on the forward strand.
CAGTACAAACTGCCCACAAATGTATAGGCTATAAACAAGAAAGCCCAGTGACCTGGACAAACCCCAACCCAAACAATTAACACATAACAAACAGAGACAGAATAAAACTGTATATGAAGCAATAACAAAATAACAATGCAGAATTGTATATTAACAGTGGACCTAATTTATTGTTCCAAACAGCAGAAATATCAAATAAATGTCACAACCGCAGCTGTCCAGGGCTGGGTATAGTGCAGAAAAGCAAAAGTGGCTCAGAAACATCAGTCAGTAACACATAAATCAATACCCAGCTAATGAACCACCCTCCCACATATAAGAGTTCATCAATGTGTTAAATTAAAGAGAGTTAACAAAGAAAATATACTCAGGAAATGCTGGGTAACACTGCATCTTGAGACCAGTCAGAGCAGGACGTGAAGGTACATCCAGGCAGAGCAGAATCAGAGAGCAGAAAGAAGGAGCTTCCATGGTTGGTAAAAAACAGACAGAAACATCTATAACCAAGGGATGCAGCACAGAAAATTTCACAGTTATCAATTAAAAAGGGGTAACATCTCCCAGCAAGGCCCTCAATACTTCAAAGGGAGAGAGGATTTCTGTGGGGATGAAAGATCAGGGAACAACACAGGCAGACCTTTTCAAGCTACTTTTGCCAAATGCAAATTGTTGGGAATCACTATCAGTGGTGATTTGTAGTTTCGCTGGATACAGCAAGCATTATTGAATACCAGCTGCAGCTAATTTTACTAACATACTAAAATGCCAGCAGAATAGGCCTAATGGTCTTTCGCGTCTGCTTGTTTGGTCAGCCCCCACCCTGGGAGCTGACCTTGCTGCCCCCCTCACCTTCTCTGGCTTCTCCCTTCCCAGTTCCAGATATTCTCGCTGCATTGGATTTTGCTTCCAGAACCCTTCCCCTGTACCTGTCCCACCCCCTCTTGAACCCCTCCACTGTCTCTGCCTCCACCAGCCCCTAGGCAGCACATTCCATGGCTCCACCACACTCTCAGTGAAGTAGCACCTCCTCCTTTCTCCCCTGAATCTTCCCCCTCCAGCTTCCACCCATGCCCTCTAGTGGCCCCCTCCTCCTTCCTTCAAAGCACCCTGACTGTTCCTCCCCTATTTACCCCCTTCATGTACCTGAAGACCTCTATCATGTCCCCCCGGTCCCTTCTCTCTTTCAATGTGTACATATTTAGGTCTTCGAGACTCTCCTCATAGGTCCTGCCCCCAAGCACCAAATCATTTTGGTTGCCCTCCTCTGGACCCTCTCCAGGAGTTTAATGTCCCTCTTTAAGTGTGGCCTCCAAAACTGCACGCAGTACTCGAGGTGCGGCCTCACCAAGCAGTTATACAGAGGGAGTACCACTTCCCGCCTTCTGGAGGTGATCCCCTGAAGATGTACCACAGCATCCTGTTGGCCTTGGCTGCTGCCCTCCTACAAGTCTCCGAGTTGTTCATCTTGACATCCACCACCACCCCCAGGTCCTTCTCAGCCATTGAGACTTGTAGCATTTCCTCCCCAGGGTGTACACTTGGCCCGGGTTTCTGGCCCCCAGGTGCAGTACCTTGCATTTCCCTGCATTGAACCTCAGCTTCCACTTTCTAGACCATCTTTCCAGAGCCTCCAGGTCCCCCTGTAGGGCCACCCTCCCCTCCTCTCCATCCACCACCACCCCCAGTTTTGAGTCATCCACAAAGAGACTTATCTCACTCCTGATACCTGTCCTTATGTCAGAGACGTAGGCGTTGAACAGGAGGGGCCCAAGGACTGATCCCTGTGGGACCCCACTAATAACCTTCCTTGGGGATGAGACTATCCCACCAACTACAACCCTCTGGGTCCAGTCCTGGAGCCAATTACCTATCCATTTTGAAGTAATCCCCCTAAATTCTTCCCGGAGCTGTCAAGTGAGGGGAGAGGTATAGTCTTTAAACATAAAGAAGCATTTGGACTGCCACAAAAGTTCCCCCTTCTCATGTGCCTTCTGCTGAATATACTCTTTCTTTCTAAAATTTTAGCGTTTTAACACAATGTTACGGGGAAGCTCAGAGGGGCCAGGAATAGGTCTTAAAGGCTGGTGGGCATGCTCCACAATCTAGATGGGTCTAAGAGGAGAGGGACTGGCCACCAATTGTAGCACCCGTTGCATGAAGCCCAGCATATCTGATCCTTTTTCCTGTTGCAGAATGCCCAGTTGCCCACCGAAACCAAATTGTTACGGTGGTTGCGCCCCTCCCAATCTTCAACCCAGGACTCGAGTTTTGTGACTTTTTGCCATAGAGAAATAAGTTCCCATTTATCTTGAGCCTGGAGGTCCTCAACCGAACTGATGAGAGCTTCCACATTGACCATCCTATGGGTTAGCACATCCAAGGCCAGACACAGTCACTTCTTATCCTCAGCCAGCTTTAAAACAACAGATTTAGTAGTAGACAGGTCTTGTCGAAAAACCACAAAAGAAACTTCTCCCTCCTCTTCCAAAGCAGTATTGTCAGAAGAAGAAGAAGTAGCCCCCTTCAAGCACTTTGTCTCTCTCTGCTTCTCTGGGGTAATAGGAGGGGTTTCCTGGATTTCACGGCTTTTCACTTGATCGGCCATTTCCTCTCATCTGCCTAATGCAGACTGGACACTGTAGCCTCTGGCTGTAGCACTATTGGCTGCTTCTTAGCCAATTTTTTTCAACTTTGGGTGAGCTCCTGTCTGCCGAATTTTCTATCTCTGCTTCTAAAGATTTTCTCCCACCCTCCTGCCCCAACACCGACTGCTATTAAATACAGTTAAGCTCTGCCCTGCTTATGCTCATTGGCCGACCTGCTTCTGTCTCTTCCCCCCTTGCCACTGTAACTGACTTTTTGCTCACAAGTCCATCCCTTACAATATGTCTCTGTGCTTGATCACAATGTTTTCTGTTGTAAAATTATCTTTTCCACTCACTATTCTGCTCACTTTACTTTCCGGTATTCCAGAATACCTGCCCCCTAAGTGTACCACTCTTCACTGTAGTTGAAAGCCTTCACTACCCTCCTGGCTGTGCTATTGGAAATTTCTTTGACATTATCATAGGTCCGAGGCCCTGGCTTCTTACATGCCCATCGCCCAATTACTGGCATGCCCACTGGGATGCTGGCCTTGCATACTCCCTCACTGGGACCATCCTGACCTGCAATTTGAGTAGAATAAAGACCAAACGTAATAACCACAGTGGACAAGTTTGGTGTCTCACCAAACTACAACATTTACACCTCCTGAAGTTAACCTTAATGTTACTGATGCTGTCAGGCAACTTCCACCCAAACCCGGCTCCAAGTGTAACTCCCCCAAGGAATCTGCCAAAAAGATGAGGTCCATCACACTATGCACAATAAATATCTGTAGCCTACTAAATAAAATTGACCTCCTTAAGGTCTTGGTAGCCATGCACAATCCTGATGTGCTATCTGTCATGGAAACATGGCTATCTCCTAAAATCCTAATGATGCAGTGGCCATTCCAGGCAATTCCATTTTTAGGCTAGACCGCACTGCAAAGAAGGGCGGTGGTTGTGCAATTTTCCTAAAAAATTCCATTTGTGGGCTGATTATGTCTCTGATTGATCTTGGTTGCTCTACACAAGCTTTAGGGGTTAAAGTACTCTTGGGGGCACAACACAAATCCCTCACTATAATCACAACCTACATACCTCCTTAGGACCCAGCCCCTGGCCTACTTAATTTGCTGGACTGCCTCTGTGCACAAAAACACCTCCCTGAATTGATTTTTAATGGGGGATTTCAATCTAAACTGGCCATCTGGGGCTAGTGGTATCATTAAGGACACACTGGCATCACTGCACCTATGCAACTTGCAAACTCGCCTACCAGAATAAACTATAAAACAGGGACCAGTACCACCATAGACTGGATTGTCTCTAATCACTCTGATCACATCTCAAATTTTACGGTTCACCCTGATTCTATCAGTGACCACTCCCCCATCACCTGCAGCTGGTATAATAAAATGAACTCCCCCCACCACGTACCATCTACAACTGTGTACTGAAACGTGGGCATCTGGATCTCCTAAAAAAACAACTTCACTTCCAAGACTGCTCCTTCCTGGATACAGCTGACGATATCAACACTGCATTTCAACACTTTGTCAGTGTTTTCAACACAGCCTGCGATATCCATGCCCCACTTAAGATAATGAAATTTCGAGGCACGGTTAATTCATGAATAAATCCCGAAATAGTGAACAGGATGAATCTAAGGGACCGTCTTTGGCAACTGGCTAAATCATCATTGAAGCAAAAAGATCTGCAGGCCTACAAAACTGCCAGAAATGCCTGCACTAGGGAAATTAGACAAGCAAAAAGTAGACTCCACAGAGAGCTACTCTCTAACTCCTGGGGTGACAGTAGGAGTTTCTGGGCTAATATAAAAGACATCACAGGCAAAGAACACAAGACCACACCAGCAAAACTATTGGAGGATGGCAATCCCATCACTGATCCACTCCAAATCATAAATACATTCAACACAGCTTTCACCAATCTTTCGGGTGTCCTCCCCAAAGATTGCTTCGATGATGCTCCCGTGTCATCAGCAGGGCTCACTGAAACAAATTGTCCTGAACATCCACCTCTCTTTTCTTTTTTTTTTTTTGTACTTTCTATTTTTCCCCTCTTCTCTCCCCTCAACTCCAGTCTCCTCAGGAGTATCTAGGAGTCATCCAACTACGGTTCACACCTACCTGATCAATCCTCCATCGCCCACGTAGCCTTGGTTTGCCCCTCCCCCAGGTGGGGACGGGGTGGGCTCCAACACCCTGGAATTCTCTGGTGGCGTCAGTCGGGAGGATGCCAGGAGGATGGCCGTATATCGAGGGCAAGCTTCTGTTCTCCATCTCCACCGCACCTGAAGTTTTTTTTTCCCTTTTTCCCTGGGAGTGGTCAGCACACTGACATCAAGGCCTCACCAATGTCTGCCACTCCCCGACCCTTTGCTATGCTTCTCTGGTGCTTGCTATATCTCCAGACTCCGTCAGACATCAGCCAAGCGCCGAACAGGGACCTCTGTCCCTCCCGGGAGAGGAGAGCTGTCCTCCAGATGCTCGATCCTCTCTCTCCCCCTCCGACCCCCAGCAACCCAGGCTCATACCCGAACCTGGGTCGCCGGCGTGGTGCGAGGTGTGGCGTCCAGCGCCTCAACCCTCAGTGCCACCGGGCCAGCTCATACACCTTTCTACTTCAAAAGGGTTTCCCAGTCCCTAGTCTGAAAGCTCCTAACCTAAGTCCTGGGCAAATCCAGACATAGTGGGGACTCACTTGATCTCAAACTACTGGCACTTACTCTAGAAAAAGTGCTCTTATCAGTTACCAAGATTCAAACTTATCACTTTCCCTTTCACAATTCCCAGAAGTTTGGAAATCTGCATTGGTCACCCCTGTGCATAAATCCGGGGATCCTACACAGCACTCTAACTACAGACTGATATCAGTACTCCCCCCGCTATCAAAAGTCCTTGAACATATAGTTTCCAATCAAATGGCTGATTACCTTGAAAAGTACAACCTATAATGTCCCCAGCAACACGGCTTCAGGAAAAAACACAGCACCACCACAGCTCTGCTAGAATTTACCAGCTACATACATCAGTCCTTCAACAATAACAAGATTGTTGGAGCTGCAGTTATCGACCTTACACCATACACCTTCAACACCATGAATCATAACCTGCTTCTTACTCAACTTGCTACAATTGGTGTCTCACAAAACACACTGAAATGGTTTGGAACCTACCTTGCTGATGGGTTGCAATGGGTGAAAATATCTAGTATTGTCTCTGAACTGCGATCTGTCCAGTCTGGTGTCCCTCAAGGGTCTATCTTTGGGCCTCTCCTGTTTAGTATCTTCCTAAACAACCCACCCAAGTCCTGTCAACTCAGGATACTCCTTTATGCCTATGATGCCGTCATCTACACAAACAACACTGATCCCACTTTGCTTGAGGACAATCTTCAAACCGGTTTCCTTGAAGTCAAAAAATGGTTCCATATGCACACACTTGTCCTGAACTACAAAAAAGCTAAGCTTTTGCTGTTTTCCTCCCCCCCTGACATAAGCACAGGTCACATGCTTTGTCAGTCAAAAACAACCTCGGAGCCTCCCTTGAACAAGCTCAACAATTCAAATATCTTGGAATAACCTTAGACAGTTGTCTCTCCTATGTAACCCTCATTGAGACCATTGCCAAGTCTGCGAATGTGAAATTGGGCCTTCTGTTTAGGCATAGAAAGAATTTAACCTTGGAAGCACTTAGACTTGTGGCCAACAGTTCAGTAATATCCACCATTGACTACAGCCTGGCAATATATGGATCAGCCACCCCACATCTCTGAAAAGGCTGAACATAACTCTTAAATAAGCTTGTAGGCTCATCACAAATGCAGACTGCCTCACTGACATGTGTGATCTTTACACAGAAACTGGCTGGCTCAATCTCCAAGGAAGGATCAAATATCACTCATGTATACTAGCAAAGAAAGCGTTCAGTGGAGATCTACCTACTGGAACATCTAGCCTTCTACCCAGATCCCTCAAGGTCCACCATACCCGGGCCTCAGACTCTGAGCTTCTACTCGTACCTAGGTTCTGAACTACACAGTGCCAAAGGTCTTTCCTTTACAGAGCCCCAATCTAGCTAAATGACCTTGGCCTCGATCTAACTAGCCTAACAGGTATGTCCAAGTTTAAACACCTTCTGCGCCAATGCATCCAGCTACAGAGCACCTCTGATTGCCTAAATTGAGTACAGCCTTGCCTACTTAGAACCCAACTGTTTCCTTTTTAACCCTTTTGGCCATCAGCTCTGACTTTTCACCTTTGGCTTATGTCTTCTTATTCTTCCCTATCTCTTAACTCTCATCCGCTCCCCTTCCATGTCCTATCTTTTGACAAAGCCTCTGGACTGCTGCCCTCCTTACCCCTTTTTCATCTCTCCTAATCTCCTGCCCCTACTTCCCTTCCACTCCTTATTAATTAATCGCATTTGCATTATAATCTTATCTGTGACTATATTTACAATTTTTGGTTCTATGCTGTTTTTGTTGTTATCTGTGAATGTACATTTTGCCTTTCTTTGTCTGTTTATTCTACCTTCCCACTCTTTGACATGGAACCTTTGTAAATGAGATGTACTGTGCTCAAAGGTACTGTTAATCAGAGAATACATAAATAAATAAATAAATAAAAAATAAATAAATGTAATCTCAAAGGTTCTGGATCAGCCGTGGTTTCCATTTCCTACATACCAGTAAATATCTCGCACCCTGCAGCAAACTATGTTGAGCTGCAAGCACCAAAGAAATCACAGAATCATAGAATCCTGTCAGCAGAAAAGGATCCCATTGGCCCATCTAGTCTGCATCTTGCCCCCTTACTCATCCCTCCTACCACTGCCCCCCCACTCTGCCACATATGTCTATCCCATGCCCTCTTGAATCCCTACACAATTTCAGCTCCCACCACCTCCTCTGGTAGTCTGTTCCAGGCTGCCCATTCACATTGCCTCAGTATCTTCCTCCCTGCAGTCTTAGGCTATGCCTTCTAGTTATTGCCCACTTAGGTGTGCCGACCGAACAACGAAACTATTATGGCAAAATCCCCCACAGTGACAATTTCAACAGGTTTCAACATTGTCGCTGTGGGGGACCTGAAAGCAAAATGTTGCCCCTTTGCCCTGTGTTGCCCCCCCCATGAAAATCATCTCCAACTTGGAGTTGATAATCCTTAGAAGGGGGGTGCATGGGGTGCAGCTGCTCCCCACATGGGGGGTTCAGTGGTGCAGCCCCACAAGAGAAACACTCCAATGTCAGACAGGTGAAATTTCACCTGTTGACATTGGAAATCTCACTATGCTGAACCTCGACAATGATGTCTCCTTTATTAGTACTCTATGACCTTTCCCACCACTGAGGTGAGGCTGAACGGGAGATAGTTCTCCATCACCTCCCTGCTACCCCCCCTTGTGCAACGTCACCACATCGACCCTCTTCCAGTCCGCTGGCACCCTCCCTGAGTCCAGGGACAAGTTGAATAGCCTTGTCAGTGGGGCAGCCAGCTCCTCCCTCAGTTCCCAGATCACCCTTGGGTGCAAACCACTGGTCCCATTGCCTTGTCCACCTTCAACCTGCCTAGTTCCTCCCTAACTCTTTCTATGCTGAACGGGCTTGGGTCCACAATTTTGTCCTCACTGCCCCTGAGCCTGCATCCCCTGCCCTCTTCCTCCTCTGTAAATACTAAGCAAAAGTACTTAAGTTCCTTTGCTTTTTCCCAGCCACTTCCAGTGGTATCCTCCCTCCTCCCTCCCCTCAGCCTTGCAATCCACTGCCTTGACTTCCTTCTTTCACTCATATATCTAAAAGTTTTGTCTCCCCTTTTGGCCTGCTTAGCTATTCTCTCCTCAGTATCTGTTTGGCCCTCCTTATCTTCTGCCCTGCTAGTCTTCTCATCTCCCTATAAGCCTCCCTGTCCTCTTTTATTTTCTGAAAGTCTTTCTCCTGCCCCTGGTCGCTCCTGCCACCTCCCTTGTAAACCAAAGTGGTCTCCTCCTTTTTCTGTTCTTCCTCACCTTCTTTATGCATATTTCTGCAGCTTTCAGCACCCTCATTTAATAGTTTCCCACAACTCTCCCACTTCTCCTATATTCTCCATTCCCTTCATTTCTTCTCTCACTGTTCTTCTCATTCTGTTAAAGTCTTTGCTCCTGAAGTCCATAAATGTTGTGCTGGTCTGGTTGATCTCCTTCCCTGATCTTACCCTGAACCTTACCATCCTCTGATCACTGGTGCCCAGTCTGTTTCCCACCTCTACCTCCTCCACACTCTCTCCATTTGTCCACACTATGTCCAGCAGGTTGTTTCCTCTTGTAGGTTCCCAAACCAGCTGCTGTAAGAATATACCCTGCAGCGCCTCTAGTATCAACCTACTCCTAGCCAACACTGCATCCAGGATGTCCCAGTCCACATCTGAGAGGTTTAGGTCCCCCACCAGGAGCAGTTCCCCTTCGTGGGCCATCTGCATGACTGCCTGTATCAGCTGCTATTCCCTTCCTCCCCCTGTGAAGGATGTCTGTATACCACCCCCAGCCACAACAATTCCCCAGTTCTTCTGTTCAGTTTTACCCACAGGTGCTCTGTCTTCTCATCTTCCTCCTGCCCCTTGGTTACTCTTATGTTGTCCTTGATGTATAAAGCGACTCCCCCTCCTTCCTTCCCATCCTGTCCCTTCTAAACAGTCTGTAGCCTGGGATAGTCATCTCCCAGGTATGATATTCTGTCCACCAAGTCTCACTTATCTCTACTATGTCCAGTTCTTCATCCCCCATGATGACCTCCAAGTCCACCATTTTGTTCTCCAAGCTCTTGACATTAGCTGCTAATCCCTTCCAACTCCCCCCTTCTCCTCTTCCCTTTGCCAAGCTTTTGTCTAACATACTATCCCTATCCTGGGGGGAAGCTGGTAGCCCCCTGTCTCTTCTGACTTTTGATGTGGATTGTTTTCTAACCCCCTGATCTAGTTTAAATTATATGTCCTCTTTATGAACTCTCCTAATTTGCTTTTCAGCACTGCTGCTCCCTCACTGTTCAAGTGCAGTCCGTCAGGAGCAAATATGCTGTTGTCCTACCATGTTGAACCTCAGACCCCTATTAACCCATATCCCATTTGCCAGCACCATCCCTCCAGCCAGTGATAAAACTCCTTAATCCTCTGCTTCCCCACAGTGCTCACTTTTGGCATGGGCAACAACTCTGACAAAGCAATAGATTGAATCCCCAGACTGCTAGAGTACCTATCAAGCTCCCTGAATCTCACCTGCACCTCCAATAGGCTATTGCCTCCAGATTACTGATGCCCAGGTGGAACACCTGGTGCATTTTCACATCCTGCCGTTTGCCCAATGCGGGGATATTGCGCCTTACCTCTAGTGCCATCATACTCAGCAGGCACTCCGCCCAAACTGCCCTGCTTCTATCTCTTCTGCTTCCCCATCTTATTCCCTTTATTATTGAGTCCCCAATGAATAGGACCCTGCCTCACTTCTCCCTCTGTTTGTTCATTTGTTCATTTATCCTGCTTCTAGCTCCTGGCATTTTTTTTTACTTCCTTTTTTCATTTTCTCCCTTGTCTATCACATCCCCTCAGTCCTGCCCCCCAAGAATCAGACCAAAGCTGTAACAAAATCAGGAACCTTTGTACTAGAGAATGTTAGAATTTAATCCAAGAATATGGATGGAGCAACAAGTCACCCATCTAAACAGCGCATTGCATCATGTGACCCCTAGATCCTAAAACTCTTGAACTCTTTGCTTTTCTCAATCCCAGTTTACCAAGGATCAACTTTAACTACTCCTTTGATTATTTACATGTGCAACAAGTGGCATCAACTACAATTTCCACTCCTATACCTCCTGGTGGCAAGTCTCCTGAAACTCACACTAGCATCACGGTTCAGTTCACAACTCACAACTCCCAGTAGTAGTGATGCAAGTACTTCTCTTGATGACACTACAACAACATATACATTCATCACCTGCAAGTTCAAAATTATCAGCCACCTGCTGAGCTGTCAGTGAATAAGCATGGGTAAAGCATATGCTCATTTACTGAAAGATCCATAGATGGCTAACCATGGAAGAGACAGGAGGGCTGTGCCAGTTGCTCACTCGGGTTTGGGATCGTGGGGAGTGGGGTGGTGAAACACAGCATGCTGGGGTGGGGGGAAAGGGGGTGCACTACACCACCAGGGAATAACATTTTAATTCATGGGCTGGAGATCAAGGTTAGGGAGGGGAGTTTACTAGACCACCAAGGAAAAATGTTTGTATACTATAAGGGGGATAGGGATGGGATGGTTACACTGACTCAACATGCTGGCTGTGGGGAGAGACTACTAGCCAGCAGGACTTTTTTAATTACATGTCGGTGGGTGATCGGGTGGGGGAGGGACCGCTAGCCACCAGGCCTTTGTTACATGTTGAGGGTGATCGGGTGGGAGGCAGCTAGCCAGCAAAAGCTTTTAATTACATGTTGGGTGGGTGATTTGGTGGGAGAGGGCGCTACCAGCAGGGCTTTTAATTACATGTTGGGTGGGTGATTGGGTGGGTGGAGGGACTGCTAGTCACTGGGGCTTTTTAAATTACATGTTGGATGGGTGATCAGGTGGGTGGGGGACCGCTAGCCACCAGAGCTTTTTTAATTACACGTTGGGTGGGTGATCGGGTGGGTGGAGGAACTGCTAGCCACCAGGGCTTTTTTAAATACATGTTGGGTAGGTGATCTGGTGGTGGAAGGGACTACTAGTCACCAGGGATTTTCAATTTTTATTTCGGGTTGGGCTGGGGAGTCAAAGGACACCACGTAAAGTTTTTTTTTTTACCAATATCATAGCAGAACTGGGTGAAATTTTACCCAAACAGTTGGAAGTTTTCCAATCCGCCACAGGTGGAAGTTCAGAAACTTCCACAAAAGTTGTAACATTTCGCGGAATTTCCGCTAAAGTGAAAAAAACAACTTTCACACACCTCCAAATACACTGAGTATGCCTTTAAAAACTGATACGCCCTCTCTATTGGTGTTCTATGCACCTGGTCGTCTTCTCCACTCCACGGTGGTAACCATTTGATGATGACAGGATCCTGCCTGAGAAAATCATGAAATAGGAAATTCTTGGTGATACCCACTATTACAGAATGCATTACTGGCAGGATTCTCAAAAGGGATGGACCCAGTACATCTGAGTTGCACCGGCGCATCCTCGACTTGCACTGTGGCATGATTCTGGAAGGGGGCTGATGTGCCGGCACATCCCCAACGCACCAGCATATTGAGGATGTGCCGCATACCACACCTAAGGATCTTTGGTGCATCTGGAGGGGCTATGAAGGGGGCGTGCCCATGCATATGGTGCAGAGCCCCATTCATAGCCTGACCAGGAGGCACATCTCTGGCACAAGTTTGGAGACAAATCCTAGAGATAAGTCTACAACATGTAGACTTAAGTCTCTTGCCACGCACAGGCAGGCTGCCATACTGCAGGCAGCAGCACAGCAGCCTGCCTACCCTGCCAGTCCAGAGTGCCTCGCTCTCTCTGTCCGAGACCCCGGTACATATGCCACACAATGCGGCAGTAGAACCCAGTACAGCGACACCCCCCGCCCACATGCCTGCCATAATGCTGCTCCCTGTGGTGGTTGTTGCAGAGACACAGAACTCACCCACCCTGCCCGCATTCCGGTTCAAAAGCTGCACACTGCAGCAGAGGATCTAGTACAAAGAACCCCCTTCCCCCAACATGCACTTACCATGGACGGCCCTCCAATCGACCCCCATCATTCCAGCAGTCCATCACCCCCACCCACTCAGGCACCTCTCCCCACCCCTCTCCCCCATCCCAGCAGATCCCGATTGTCAGTGGGCAGCACAACCCACCCGAATTCAGCCTTGGCTGCCCACCAACAGAGCTGTCTGAGGATGAGAGCCACTGTGCTACTGAAACCCCATTGGTGGACTCGGTCAACCAATGGGCTGACAGTGAGTATTGTACTGTCTCATTCACAAAGATGTGAATGACAGGGTAGAGCACTCACTGCAAGCCCATTGGTTGACAGGGTCCACCAATGGGCTTCCAGTAGTACGTAGCTGTCAATCTCAGACAGCTCTGTCAGCGGGCAGCCATGGTGTAATTTGGGTGGGTTTTGCTGCCCACTGATTGTCGGGGCTTGCTGCGATGGGGGAAGCGGAGTGGGTTGGGGTGCCTGAGTGGGTGAGGGGTTGGGAGGTATCACTAGACCGCCAGGGTATACTGTTGGTGGGCCATATTACGAATGGAGTTTGGGGTCGGGGGGGCCACCAGACCACAAGGGCAGTGTCAGTGGTTTGGTGCCCTCTGCTATTGAGTCTTGTTGGGGAGAGGGGTTCTGTTACCTCACCTCTACTGCCGCAGTGTGCGGCATGTATCAGGGGATATAAGTGGGGGGGGTCTGTGCTCTGTACAGTAAAGCCACGCTGAATGGCTTGCCAACGGGGATGTGGGCAGGTTGGAGGGGTCAGTGTACAGCACTCTTCTGAAATAGTGTGCATCTTCAAACAGGGGACTCAGGCAGGGAGGGAGGCGGCAAGCGCCAGACAGGGGTGTTAGGTGTGTGCCTGTACTGCTGCACAAGAAGGGTGCCTGGCGCATTTCACCGGGCACATCCCTGCATGGCACATGCAAATGGGGCCATAATGACATGCAAATTTCCCCATTGCACCTTGCATGCCTAATGGCCCCATTTGCATGGTGCTGGCTCTGAGTGTCAACTTTTGGTGCAGTGCACCATGAGATGCGCTGCCCATTGTGTACACAGCCTGATCAGGGGGTTGCGTTGGCACATCCTGGGCTGGGCACAACTGTTGTATTCACAGAGGGGATGCACCAGGAGCATCCCCCAACACATCTTCTGTGAATACCACAGGTTGCACTCTATGCATCTCATCTGCACTGGAGCATCTGAGATGAATAGAGTGCAAGATCCCCTCCCGGTTCTATATGGACCGAGGAGGAGTGAGACTCGACTACTTGTAGCCTAGCCATTGCTGAGGCTTCTTCCGCAGTGCAGGAGGCCAGTTCCGCTCCTTCGCGGGAGCAGGCGGGAGGCTCCGCCATGGCAATCGCCCCTTCGGGGTGAAGGCTCCCCCAGTGTTGCTCCTGCGGCTCGGAAGGCCCAGGTTGGAGCCATCCTCGACGCTGTTGACCGGCACCGTTGAAGTCCTCAGCGCCGTTCACGGTGCCATGGGCTCTGACGGGGCTGTCGTTGGCACCAACTTGTTGCATGGTGCCGTGACCTCTGTCGAAGCCATTCACCGGCGCTGACACTGTTAGTGGCACCGTGAGACCTACTGCAATGCTGTCCTTTACCACCTCTCGCCTCAGCGGCATCCTCGGTGCTGAGGTTGAGCATGGCGCCGTGTCCTCAAGGCTCGGCACCATGGGGCCTTCAGATCCCTCAGTCAGCACCGTCTTTGGCATTGTCACTGCCCTCAGTGCTGCGAGCAGCACCGGGGAGCCGGGGGGCGCCATGCTCGGCACCGTGTCTGTCTTTGGAGCCGTCCTCAGTGCCGCCCTAGCCCTCAGCACTGTTTGCTGCCAGGACTGTTGTCAGTACCATCTCCATCCTCGGCACCGCTCACAGCTCCGTGGGACCGGATGGTGCCGTGACTGGTCCCATCTCTGGATCTCTGGCTCGGGCTGGGGGCCGCTCCTCCCTCGGATTCTGCCTGCAGGGTTGCGGGCGGCACTGGCACTGACTTGGGCACAGCTGTGGTCTCTGGGCCTGGTGGTAAGGATGGCTCTGCCCACCCTCCCACGGTTTGGTAGAGGGCCTCGGACTCTACCGCCTCGGAGACGGAGTCGAGCTCTGAGTCGGACGTGCAGTCTGACCCCTCTGGGTTGACTGTTGAGGTGGGCAGAACGGTAGTCTCTTCGACCAGTTGGAGTCAGCCCCCTTCTGAGGTGAGGTCAGTGGCTACTGAGACTAGGGTCAGGGATGCTGACCAGCAGGCAGTGGTGTGGGCCACCATAGCTCTGCAGCCTGGTCAAGGCAGTTTTACTGACCCCTCAGTTGTGGTATCCCCTCCGGTGGTGTGCCTTGATCGCCCAACTTTGGGGCCGATCGGAGCACCTGCAAGGGGGGAGGGTACTGCACCCTGGATAGCCCCATCGGGGGCTGCCCAGAGATGCCAGCTACCTAGGCTGGCCCTTTTGAGGAGGAGGAGGAGGGCTCTTTCAGACTCCGAGGGGTCGAGGGGTGTGGGGTCGGTGCGTCGGCCTTTTTCTGGGGTCCACCCGGGCCCTGGGAGAAGCCGTAGTGCAGATCTCCGCTCTCCGCTCTTCCTCCTCGGTCTCTTTGAGAGAGTCCCATTCTTTTGAGGCAGAGGACCGTCCTTCTGGACCTATACGGCCCCGATCACCTCACAGGGGGGATTCTTCCGGGTGCAGCCAAGGAAGTACCGATGTGGTTGTTCAGCTGTCGGCTGTGGGGTCTTCCGTGGCACCTTCTTCCATGGGTGACCACAATCCGCTCCTTAGCCCAGGTGGAGGTCAGCCGACATCTCTTCTCGGCCCTGTCCCCATCCCTCTGCCACACTCTCCTGTGCTCCCAGGCATCCTCGGTCCTAGCGGGCTTCTCACCTGGGAGCTGTTCAGAGCGGAGGCTGCTCGGTTCCCTGCTTACATTAGGGCAATGGACAGCCAGGTTTTTCAACCTCCCCCCCATGCAGCCACCCACTGAACAGACGGTGACCTCAAGCTCCTCATCCCCCTCTTCAGGGGGAGAGGAACCCTCTGTCCACATCTCTCCTGCTGTTGATCTCTCTGAGTATCATCAATTCCTCGTGAGGATATTGGAGGATTTGCACCTTACTCCTTCCACTATTAGCAATCCTGAACACTCGGCACATGCCTTTTTAGGCAATTTTGGTGAGGCCACCCTTGTGGTGCCGCCCTGGCTGGCTCCCTTTCGGGAGACGTCATTGCATTCCTGGCAGAGGCCCTTCTCCAGAGTTCCTACCCCAAGGGATCTCAGCCAGAGGTATTGTGCACCCCCGGAGTCTCCAGGTTCCATGCCTAATCCACAGTCTGGATTGATGCAGTTGGATACTCCTGATGGGCTTTGTGCCCTTCACCGTGACCGGCCCCCAGATCAAGGCTCCTTGGATTTTGATTTCTGGGGTAGGAGGACTTTCTATTCGGCACAGTTACTTCTCTCAATCTCTGCACATCAGGCCCACTATGCAGCCTATGACAGGTTCTTGTGGTCCAGGCTAGGTCAGCTCCTAGCCTCATTGCCTGACACGGAGCAAACCAGACAAGCCATTGCACTCTCTGCACATGGCCTGGAGCTAGCAAGGCACCAAGCGAGGGCATCTTATGATGCCAACGAGGTAGCTACCAGGGTCGTAGGGACAGCAATCTGCACTAGGCGGATGGCATGGCTACGTCTTTCGCGGTTGTCACCCTTGGCCTGGCGTAGGGTTATTAACTCTGCCCACCAGGGAACCTACCTTTTCTCCTGCAGAATGAGACGGCGCTTGTTGGGGCAACTTCTTTCCCCCTCCGGGGGGGACTCCGTCTCTCTCTCTCCCCACTCTCGGGCCTCTCCAGGCCCTGAAGGTTCCCCCCCTTAGTGTGTCACCCACTGGGGCCTAAGGGACTTTGTCCCTTAGGTGTAAAAAAAAACCCCCTTCGGGGGGGCTCAGTACTCACCCATCTGTGATGAATGGTGAAGACTGACACAGATAAGATATGAAAATTATGTACCTACCGTAATTATGATCTTTCTGTGTATCTTCACTGTTCATCACAACCCCACACTCCATCCCCCTGAGGCCTTAGTCTCTGGGTCCCCTCCCTCTGTGACTCCCCTCTCCTCCTGGGGTGGGGTAAAAATAAGGGACACACAGGAGTATTTTCCAGGAAGAGTAGATAGCTTGAGCAGCACTCCTTCTCCAGTACCTTGTCTCCACCCCTGTGGGGTGGGAGTTGGTAGTTGCCCTCCTTCTCTCCTCCTCCCTGTTTCCATCCAACCTATTTCTCTTAAAAAAAAAAAAAAACTTTGAGAGGGTGCTGAATCTCTGTATCCGGTCTTTCTTCCAGAATAGCCGACTCTGCTTACCTGGAGTGTTTGCCAGCTATTCCGTGCCTTGAATTCTGGCAGAAAGCTTTGCTACTCCTTGCAGTTCCTATACAATCTGGAGATGGACCAGGGTCCGGGATGTCTTATCCTTCTCCCCTCTCTCCTAAATTCTTTACCCGCCCTACCCCCCTTCTTCCTCTTCTTCCAGAGATTGGGGCCCCTCCCAATCCCCTTTAGTTTCTAACATCTTTCTTTTTTGTCCTCTCAGTCATTATTTCTCCTTTTAGTTCATACATCTTTTCCTTTTTCTGTCCCTTGGACTCCCTTGTCCCACCCTCCACTCCCTTCCTTTTACCTCTCCGGCGACTCAGAACTGGCAGGCAGGTGGAGTCAACTCAGCCTAACAGCCAACCCGCGAGCACCACGCAGTGTGTCGGCCCCGAGGGCAGCGCCGATGGTGTGTTGGCTCCGCCTACCTTTAAACAAAATAAAGCTCCTGTGGGGTCCTGACCTCTTGCAGATACCCCATCTGTGATGAATGGTGAAGATACACAGAAAGATCATAGTTACGGTAGGTACATCATTTTCATATTTCTTAATGTATGCTTTGTTTCATTGTATTATTGTGAAGCATTCAGAGGCTTTATCATTGGGTGCTACTAAAATAAAAGTTGTGTTGGCTAGTATTCCATAGTCTACATAAACCACAGAATACTAATCCATGTTTTAAGTGGAATCACTTTGGAATTCTGAAGACTTTATCAAAGAATTCCAAAAAGCATTTTGGAAGTGGAATTGCCATTCTACCTGAATTCTGCTGGTGGGATTCCGTATTCCACACAGCTCTAATGCCAACATCCTTGCCTCAAGTAAGCTACAGTAATTAATATTCATTATAAGCCTAATTAATTATCCATGAGCCTAGCGAGACTCCTGCTTGGCTACTGGTTTGGTCATTAATGAAATTACCGATCCAGCTGCAGACTGATGCTGTGTGGCATGCGTGATTCGTGCCACACAGCAAAAACCTAAATAAAATTAAAGGAAAAATGAAAGCTATTATTGTGATTAGACTTATAATCATGATAAGCTCAAAGCCCATCATTTCCTTGGATTAATGACCAGTAGGAGGATGATGGCCCTTGATTGCGCTTCTTGCCATCCATCCCCAACCTGTTGCTAAGCCCTCAGAAATGACCAGCTTCTCTGTCATTATTGCTTAATTGCTGACCTCAAGGCTTTTTCTTACCCCAGTTTTAGTCTACTTTACCCCATAGCAATTTCTGCACTGGGAGCTGAAGTTGCTAGTCTGCATTTTTTAGGTTGTTTGGAATTTGTGGTGCCCGACTCAAAGACAAATTGAAGCAGTCGTCATCCCACTTCTCATAGAAACATAGAAACTGATGGCAGGTTAGGATCCCTAGGCCCATCCAGTCTGCCCATTTTTCCAACTTATTGCAAAAGCCGCAGACCCTGCTTGATCTCCGGCTTTACCTTTTGTTCCTATTACTAGGGTTCCCCAATGCCTGTCCCATGCATTTTTGAATTCCCCCACTCTGTTTTGCCCGTTCCAGCTCTGCTGGGAATCTATTCCATGCACCCACCACCCTTTCAATGAAGAAATACTTCCCCATGTTACCCCTTGCAAAAGAAGAAGGAAACCACTTTGGTTCTCAAAAACAATAGCAGAACAGGTCATAGCCAAAAGGCTTGCCTTCAGGAAATGTAAGGGAACACAGCAGAATGAAGATAGGGAGGCATACCAAACTTCCCTAAGGGAAGCTGGGAAGGCAGTAAGGCACGCTGAGGAAACACTAGCACAAACAGTAAAAGAAGGAGACAAGACTTTCTATAGATACATTAGTGAAAGGAGAAAATCCAGAGGGGGTATTACTTAGATCAAAGGGGATAAGGGGGCATGTGAGGAGGAGGACCATGTACAAGCATCTATCCTAAATAGATACTTCTGCTCAGTATTTACTGAAGAGAAGGTAGGGCAGGGCGCACAGCTCAGCACCATGGACACAGGGGGAAGGGAGGAGTGCACTAGTCCCTTCACAAAAGAAAGGGTCCTACAAGAGCTCAATAAGCTCAGGGTGGACAAAGCAACGGGACCAGATGACATACATCCCAGGGTTCTAAAGGAGATAAGGATGGAACTAGCAGAGCTCTTTTCAGAACTTTCCCCCCAATTGTTTAACCAGGTGAGACACACTAAGCTGAAAGCTGTTTACAGGTGCAACCTGGGAGTACAGGGAAGTTATGTGACTTTCTCAGGGTCACACAGTATGTAAGTGGGGGCTGTGGGATTCAAACCCAGTTCTCCAGATTTGCAGCTCAGAGCCTTAAACCACTGTGCTGTACTGCCTCCTAGTTTAGTGAGTACCTGAGCACAGAAGAGGTCCCAGAAGACTGGAAAAGGGCTCATTTGATCCCTCTGCACAAGAGTGGTAGCAGGGAGGAGGCAGGGAACTACAGATCAGCCAGTCTTACCTCAGTAGTGGGCAAGATTATGGAGGCACTCATTAAGGAAAGGATAGTGCTACACCTGGAATCCATAGGAGCACAGGATCCAAGACAGCATGGGTTTACAAAAGGAAGGTCCTGTCAAACTAATTTCATAGATTTCTTTGACTGGGTATTCAGAGTGGTGGACCAAGGGGGAGCAGTTGATGTCACCTACCTTGACTTCAGCAAAGCTTTCGATACTGTTCCACATAGAAGATTGATTAATAAGCTGGGTAGGCTCGGGGTGGATCAGAAGTTGGTCAACTGGATGGCAAACTGGTTGTCGGGCAGAAAACAGAGAGCGGTGGTAAACTGTATAAGTCAGAAGAGATGCAAGTCACAAGTGGGGTACCTCAGGGATCAGTCCTGGGACCAGTCCTCTTCAATATCTTTATCAGAGACATTGCAGATGGACTGGAGGGTAAGATTTGTCTGTTTGCAGGTGACACCAAGATCTGCAACAGATTAGATGATCCAGATGGGTTGGGCAGAATGAAAAGAGATCTGGATAAACTATCAAAATGGTCAGAAGAGAGGCAACTGGGGTTTAACGCAAAGAAGTGCAAGATCATGCACATGGGAGAAAACCCTGAAGCCACCTATAGGCCGTGAGGGGAGTTGCCGGCAGTCACAAGGGAAGAAAGAGACTTGGTCATCATCATCACCGATGACCAGAAATCATCCAAGCAGACCCCTAAAGCAGTAGGTAAGGCTATGGGGATGTTGGGGTGTATTTTTAGGAGTATCACAAGTAGTAGGAGGAGGTAATAATCCCTCTTTACAAGACACTGGTTTGGCCCCATTTGGAGTACTGCATGCAGTACTGGAGGCCACAACTTCACGAGGACATTAACCAAACTGAGGCAGTCCAGAGTACGGCAACCAAAATGGTGAAGGGACTGCATCAGAAAACATATGAGGACAGATTAATGGAGCTCAATATGTATACTCTTGAGCAAAGGAGGGAGAGAGGTGATATGATCGAAACATTCAAACACCTTAAGGGCATTAACAAGGTGAAAGAGTCTAACATGTTTCAATATAAGAAAAATAGCAGGACAAGAGGACACCGCATGAGAATAGAGGGAGGCCGATTAAGGGGTAATGTGAGGAAGTTCTTTTTCACAGAAAGGGTGGTGGATGCATGGAACTGCCTACCTCAGGAAGTAGTGAATATGAATACAGTGCAGAGCTTCAAACACGCATTGGATAGGCATAAGGGAGCAAAACAGATGGGTATGAATAGATAGGCCATTGACAGAGCAAAGGCTGAAGGCACATTCATTCATAAGGTAGAAAAATAAATGGGCAGACTGGATGGGTCTTGCGGTCCTTATCTGCTGTCAACTTCTATGTTTCTATGTTTCTTAGTCTACCCCCTTCCAACCTCATGTCATGCCCCCTCATTCCTGAACATCTCCTTTTCTGAAAGATGCTACCCTCCACTACCCTATTTATGCTCTTTGGCTATTTGTAGGTTTCTGTCATATCTGCCCTATCTCTCCTCTCTTCCAGGGTATACATATTGAGATCCCCCAGTTTCCTCATGAGACTTTTGGTGCATGCCCTGCACCATCTTTGTTGCCCTTCTTTGAATTGCCTCCACCCTATGTCTTTATGAGATGCGGCCTCCAGAACTGGGTGCAGTACTCCAAATGAGACCTCACCAATTATCTGTACAGTTGCATCACCACCTCTTTTCTTCTGCTGGTGATGCCTCTCCCTATGCACCCTGGCATTCCACTGGCTCACTCCAAAGCCTTGGCACATTGTTTGTCCGCCATTAGGTCATTTGATATTATTACCCCCAAATCCCTTTCCTGTTTGGTAACTGTCAGTATCTCCCCAAGTCATGTAATCCTTCCCTGGGTTCTTTCACCCCAAATGCATGATTTTGCACATTTTAGCATTGAATCTCAGCTGTCAGTCTCCAGACCTTTCCTCCAGTTTACCTATGCCCCCCTTATGTTTTCCACCCCTCCCAAAGTGTCCACCCTATTGCAGATCTTAGTGGCATCTGCAAAAAGGCACACCTTTCCTTCCAGCCCCTTTACAATGTCACTTATGGAGACTTTAAACAGTACTTGCTCCAGAACTGATCCCTATGGCACCCCGCTGGTCACCCTCCTCTCCTCAGATTGAGCTCCATTTATCACCACCTTTTGTCTTCTATCACTCAACCAGTTCCTAACCCAGTCTATAACATGCCAACTTTTGTTATTGCTAAATACAGCATTGTAATATGTTGAAAGCTAAGCTGTGACGCAAAATGAAGCAGCATTAATATCTTAGTTTGCAGTACTCTGATTGTCCACACTCGAATTGCTAGCTGAGTAATATCCACAATAGTGATCTCCCACCTTCCCGCCCAGTGGTCACAGTTGTATCCATGCTGATCCTTGATCACAGCAGCATTATAGCGCTTATCGGAAATGAAAACAAAACATATTCTAAAGCAAAAAAGGTGTATCAGGCACCTGAAGTAATCACTACCTTTGATTTCAATTACTTCACTGCTGGCAGCAGCAGTGCAATTCCGGTGTCCCCAATACCAAAATACCTAACATATACCTGAGCAGAAGCACTCCTAATGTTCGGTGGACAACAAAATTGTAAAAAGTTGAACATGATTCAATATGCTCACTACAGTTGTTTGTGGCTGTAATCGCCCATTTCAGTTAGCGAGTGGCAATGTTACAGTGGAGTATGTTTATCAGCAATTCCAGAACGCAGTGGTCTGCAAAAACCTAGAAAATTAACATCTTACGAGCAGTTTTTAGAATGCACAACTACGTTTTACAAAAATGTAACAATATACCGTTCATTACTGTCTTAATGTTGCAGATCTTATATGTTTATGTGGTAGAGCTCTATATATCAGCCATAATATAAAATAATGTTTCATTCGTGAAAACCAAGTGTAGGCATTAAAAAAAAATGTGATCAGCAAAAACTTACATCTGTGTCTTCCTTTCTAAATTCAGTTTTGCAGAATCAATGTTTGTAGCGCTTTGCATGTTACAAGCACATTAATGCACTCCAGAGTTGGGCTCTACTAGTGAACTAATGCCCGGTTGGTCATTGGAGGCACCTGGGCTTCAGCCTCATACCTCAACCCCTCCCAGCCAGGCATTAATTCCCTAGTAGGGCTCTCCTCTGTCGTACATTACTTTTTTTTTCAACTCTTTTTTCTGCTCAGCTTGTCCCCAGGGAATTCTATTGGGCATCTACTTTCCCCCAGCTCTACCTCCAGGTCTGAAACTCCTCTTCTCCTGACACCATCCCAGCTATTCCCCTGGCTCTGAGTCCCCCGGGTTAGGGCCACCCTTTCTACCCAGGGCGCTCTATCAAGAATTCGGGCCAGGATGGACTCAGTCCAGGATTCCAGTGAGTCCAGCCATTGGAGAGTGGCTGAGAGGGTGGTGCCATCGCCTATCCCCGGGAGTGGGAATTTTTCCTTGGTTTTATGCCCTCAGTCCCCAACCCCTCCTCCAAGAGCTCAGATGTGCAATGGCATCTGGTCACCTGCCAAAGCTCTTGTCCCACTACATAATACGCCCTAGCATCTGCTGTGCAACCGGTCTCCACCATGGGCCACTGCAATGCTTGGCATGCCTGAATCCCACCCCAGAGAGAGGAGAGAGGAGAGCTATCCTCCGGATGCTGGATCCTCTCTCCCCCCTACCAACCCCCAGTGACCCAGGCTCATTCCTGAACCTGGGTCACCGGTGTGGTGCAAGGTGTGGCATCCAGCAGCTCAACCCTCAGCGCCACCGGGCCAACCAGTGTCATACATTAATGCTTACTTACCACCTCGTGACCCACTCCTGGGCTGCCCAGCTTGTTTACAAGTGTTCTCAGTGGAACGTATCAAAGGCCTTACTAAAATCCAGGTAGGCCACATCCACTGCTCCCCCTTGATCCACATAAATCAGTTATATTTGTTTGACATGACCTTTCTGATGTGAATCCATGCCATCACAGATCAGGACGCATCACTGCACAGCTGCAGGTACTCTGCTGATGTCACCCACAGTGGCACAGGGAGAAGGCCACAGGGCTCCCCGACACAAACCAAACCGACGGATGGTACAGCACCGCCACTCCCAGCACAGACCCGAGACTGGACACCATCGTGACAGGCCACTGAACGCAGTACCAGAGAAGGACAATGCCATGAATGACCTGATGCCAGGAGTGCGCACACCACACAGCGTAGGTGACTCAGACCAGCAGTAGGGAGACACACTGGGCAGCACATGGACAGAGGTGGGAACAAAGCGGCAAGCAGTGTATGGACTTCGCCACACAGTTGGGACACACAAGTTGCATGCAACAGTTGTGCAGGTATGGCGGCTGCCTTTGGAGTTGCAGCCAGCACACCTACTGGCGCTGTGGGGGCATGTCAATCCAGTTCCATCATTGCTGCTGTGTCTGTCAGGCTTTTCTTGGTCTGCCTCATGGTGTCGCTCTGATGGTGTCACTCTGACACAATGCTTCCCTCAGATCCTGTGCTCTGCTGGATTCAAGGTGTTCTACAATCCTTCCTTTAAGTAGTGGTTCCATAATTTCCCCACTATTGAAATAAGGCTGACTAGTCTATAGTTTCCAGCCTCCTCCCTACTCCCACTTTTGTGAAGAGGGCCTACATCTATCCTCCTCCAGTCCTCTGGAACCACTACCGTATTGAGTGATTCGTTGCACAGGGCTGCCAGTAGTGTTGCCTGTGCCTCCCGTAGTTCCCTTAATATTCTAGGATGTATCCCATGTGGTCCTGCTGCCTTGTCCATTTTCAGTTGCATGTGTTCTTTTATGACTCTCTCTTCTGTAAATGGACTGGCGTCCACCTCCCTTCCATATTTGCTCATGTTGCCAAACTGTGGTCCCTCACCTTCTCCTTCTTCTGTGAATACAGAACAAAAATATTTGTTCAGTATTGATTTTCCAGGTCCTCTTCCACACACTGCCCTTCTTCCCCTTTTAGCCTTACAGTCCCACCCTTGCTTTTTTTTTTCCTCCTTTCACTCTCACCATTACTATGAGCAGGGTGATTGTTGTTTGAGTTTTATAGCATTGACTGCAGCCTTAGCACCTTCTAGTCTGATCCCATCAGATCTCAGAAGTTAAGCAGGCCTGGACCTGTTCAGTAGAAGAACTGGAGATCTGCAATGAACAGGTATCCCGTCAGCACAGCAATGGCCCTACAGCAACTCCCCCACAGCTCTAACTACAAAGATGGACATTGCAGCAATGGGTGTTTCATGCCGACAGACTTTGTGGTGACTGGGGGATGTGTATCTAACTCAACTTTCTGTGTGACATTGAGTTAGATATATAAAGTAGGTGGGATGCAAGAGGCACAGCCCCCCAAGTGGGGGTGTGGGGGGAGCAGCCCCCCTACATTGATCTGTCCAACAATGTCAGTCACTGTTGCAGTGTTGCCAGTCATCATCGGGTCATGTCGGAGTTGGGGATGTCACCATGTGTCCATCGCTGTGGGGGGCTTCACAGTCGGGGATGTCGCTGTCATGCCATGGAACCCAATGAACATCAGGTGATGCAGGAAGTGGTGTTAGTAGCTCTGCAGGAGGCACTTTCCATCTGGTTGAATGTAACCATACTGATACCCCAGCATTGTGTTTGGAGGTATCGTCTTCCAGATGAGATGGTAAAGAAAGGTCCTGTCTACCTATTCTGGTTACTGTTGGTTCATCCATGCTGCAGCAACAACCAACTTGCCAGTGTAAAATACAGTGCCAGCAACTTGTTGACACCAGCCACTGTGCTCCAACTATCTGCCATTCAGCAGTAGGAGTGACCTCAATTGCAGGGGGCTATGGCTCCACACAGCCCACTTATTTATATAAGAAACTCAGGGTTGCTGGCCCGGTTGCACTGAGAGTTGGGTCTCTGGAAGCAACACCTCGTGACCCGGGTTCGGGAGTGGACTCGGGTCATCGGGGGTTGGCAGGGGAGAGGGATGATTGGGCATCCCATGACAGCTCTCCTCCCTCAGGGGTAGGTAAGGGGTCTATGTCACTCTGCAGCAGCAAATGGTGAAAGTCAGCAACACTGCAGGTAGTGGCTTACAGCTGAGCATTGGAGCACGGTAGGCATCAGCACATAGTGCTATGAGGCCATTGCATGTCCAGCTCCAAGGGAAGAACAGTACAGGTAGAAAACCTGCATGGCAGTTATGGTGGCTGATAGCCATGCTCTTCGCCACTGGACCTGAGAGGTGCGCCCCCTAGATATCAGGATCCAGGTCCCCATGGGGGGGACTCAGCATGCTGGTCTGTGTAGAGGACAGCATGTTGCTGGCCAGACTGGGTCCGGAGGTGTGGGTGCCGCCGGCCGGATGACCTGTCAGCCTGCTCCACAGTGAGGAGATAAAGAATATCATGATAAAAGAAAAAAATAACTCCGGGTCTTAACCCTGATTACAAGAAGGGCAATCCAGGGATTGGCAATGTTAAAAAGCCAAAGTCACACAAGAGGCATATGACATTAACAGGTTATGGTTGCTGCACAGATGGATGCTAAAGATCCCACGGCACATCTCAAAAAGAGTAAGGGATTTTTTTTTTTTTTTTAATAAAGGACTTCATAAAAGTTCAGTATCAATCAGGAAAACAATTCATAATCCCCCCTCCTGGCCAAAGTTCCCCCATTCAATGAAAACCACTCACAGCTTAAAAGGGCAATGTCAACCCTTTGTGTGTCATACTAGTTCTAGTTGACAATCCACATTTTATGACTGCTTGCCTTCCATAAAATTTATTAGTGTTGCTAGTTATTTTATGTGCTTCATTTCTTACTAGAACTGAAATGCATGGCGATGGTGTAATTAAATCCTACCATATTTTGTTTCAAATCCTTGATAATCTCTTATTGCATACTTCGTGAACATTGCAATCACCCCCAAACAGTGCAGCCACTAATGATGCAGTAATATCCTCTCCTCCTACTGTATCTTAAGTGTCTAGATTGTGTTGGAGTGTTCCCAAGTCCAGGAAATATGCAGTGAGAGTTGATCAAGGAATATAAACAAACACGTTTTTGTGTGATAACATCAGTATTGTGCGCATATTTTTTCACTTTTAAAAAGAAAAAAAAAAGGAATCAGAATCAAATTACTACCTACTGTACATCAACAATCTTTACAGAATGTGAGCAATCATAAAATGTGTTTTCTAAACTAGGGAGAATTTGAGGCTTAAGTGGTTGACAGAGTCCCTTTAACCTGATTCAATATCAATTGGTCTGCAACTGTATTCCCCTTCCTCCAGGATGAGGCTGAAACAGGAATTATAAGTCTAATTAATTATTCATGAACTAAAGAAGCTCGTTCATTGGCTGCTGTGCTGGTCTGACATTTCCAAGAAATGCTTGGAATGGCAGCCATTCAGCGGTTTGCGTGCTGCTGGCTCTGTTGTCAAACAAGCCACAGAGAAACAGCACAGTGTCACTGCATGGCCAGAGAAACCAAAGAAATAAAAAAAAAGTTGACAAAAAAGATGGCAAAAGTTTATTCATTACTGCAAAGAGTCGGTCACTTCCTGTCGACTAATGACCGGCTGGGTGGGATTGGCTCTCGGCTGCACCTCGGGCCACCTTCCCCCCAGCCGGTCATTAATCTCACCCATTAATACTTCAGCATTTCCTAGCACTCCTTTCTGGGTCAACAAAAATGAAATAACTATAAATAAATAAATCAGTAATGCTCTTTATTGACATGACTTATTAGTTATGTCATTTATAATATACACAGGCTGCAAATTAGTTTCCAACTTCAACATCTCTAATTGACTCTGAAAAATACATTCATTATAAAGGGTACTTTTTTCTCATTGTTTTATACTGTACCTCTTTCTCAATACTGGTGTCGCATCCAGCTCTTCATTTCTACATTATATAGACTCCTTTGGTATTCCAATGTATTTCCTTAAGGGACAAATTGGTTCCAGGTAATGTAATAAAAAGATCCACAGGACAGATACTGCAAATCAGGCAGATGGGCCAGTGCAGCATGAAGGGTTGCAACCCCACAGTACATGAATCCACACATGCATCACTCAGAGGCAGCAAAAAATAAATATCTCCTTAGGAAATCTCAGCATATGTCTTTATTTAGACCTGGGCTCTCAACCCAAACCCTAGCGCTCTGGCGATAGCCTTCTTCAGAGGGTGTGGCTAATGGGGTTACAAAAGATCTTAAATAACCATATGTTATCAGTTCAGACATACGTGATTAACTATACATAATTAAATTCACCTGTATGGGTTACATTTCAAATAAACTGGCTACCACATAAAGTAAATTCATTCTCTTTTACAAAAAGCAAATGTAAAAAATAATGCAAAAGAAATGTTGTCACTGAGAGGGACCTCAAATTGAAACATGTACTGACAGGTATATTTAGTTTAACAAGGGTTCTAGTGACTAAGCTATAATACTGGCTAACCAGCCAGACAGACAAAACAGAGAAGAGTGTCTTGCAAAGCAAAGCAGTGATTACCCTAATAACCAAAAATCAATGCTTTCTATTACTGACTGGGGATCCACAAAATCACCATGCTTGCAGGATGGAGAGATGCACAGATGAAGTAGATGACAAGCGGAGGGGATCTCCTCTAGAGAGAAAAAAGACAGAAAATGTTAGAAGGACAATCAGTTTGCAAAAGGTCAAATTTCAGGCAGGTATATATACAACTTAATATATACACATCTTAATTTCTGTGTAACTGATACACAAAGTCTTCTATACATCTCAGCTCATTACATTACATCGAAGGTCACAAAAATGGTGCTAAAGGTCAGATGCAAGGCACCAACCATTTCATTTTTACTTTTTCTTTAAGAACGGCTTTGAGTCCCATTGATCATTTAACCCATCAGGTTTTACACTTTTATGTCTGAAAATCCACTCACTTTTCTTTCTTAATAAGTTAATCCTGTCACCACCAAATTTCATGGGTGGAACCCATTCAATCCCCATATATTTCAATCCATTGGGTGAGGAATTATGGTGACTAGCAAAGTACAAACCATCTGGGGTGTCACTTTTGGCATTTAAGATGTCCCTAACATGTTCCTGCATCCTGGTTTTCAGTAGCCTGGTTGTCCTGCCTATGTACAGTGTACCATACAGTATTGCAGGTGCACCTCGAATGTAAACAGCAAAAGTTGTATTGCAGATAATAAATTGTCTAACCTCACATTCCTTTGCTGGATTAGCTGGGTGTTGAAATGTATTGCCAGTGCTGCAGTGTTTACATACATTGCACTTCAAACATTTATTGCACCCCATTAGTCTGTTGGGTAATCACATTGTTCCCTGGTTCTGTGTTTCTGACTTCGGCCTACTGTGTATTAGCTTGTCTCTAATGTTTGACATGCTGCTAAATGTGATCCTTGGTCTTTCACCTACTGCCTCTTTCACCATTCTATGTCTTAGCAGTATAGGCCAGTTGTAATGCTTGACTAAAACCCTATGAGGATATTGTTATGAGCAGGGCCACTGGAAAATTGCGCCCACAGTTTGTTTGCAGAATCCGCAATTTTCACCATTCTCCGCAAAAACTGGCATGCTGTGCAATTTCTTGCAATTTTTGTGTTTTTATATTGAACTGTGTAAAAAGTACTAACATTTCTAATAAAATACTCTCAAAGATATTGACAATTTTGCATGCAGCCTTGGGTTTGGCTGAAACAATGCAGTGCATGGTAGGGCAAGGGTTTTATGTAACACGGATTTCTTTTGAATCCTTGACTTGTTTGGTTTCAAAATCACTGGCTAAGCATAAGTACACTTAAACACTTAACATTTGTTTTGTGTTGAAGCGGTCTATCAGAAAACTTTTGTGGTTGCACAGACTGAAACAAAAGATGGGAGAAAAGGTGCAAATGATCCCATTCACCTAAATGGGGTGCTAACTATGAAGCCTTTTTGTAAGTGGTAGGGCAAGTTTTTCCTTGTGAGCATACTTTCATTCAAACTAGTTTTGATTCAAACAGCTAAGGATTTTTCAATGACCCTGACAATTTTAAACTTGAAAAAGCTAGTTGCTAACAGTGTTCTCACTCAAGATGCGCACATGCAAAGACTACAATAAAAACCTGACTAAAGTCTAATAACAAGCTTATAAAACACAAAATGTATCTGAACATTTATCTTTAACTAAACAAAATCATTGCAACCAGAGTAAAACAAAAGTAAATTACAGGGTACCCTGTCTACTGTATGATGCAGTAAAAATATATTGTCACACCATGACACTTGTCAGTGTCTACAGGGTAGGGTGAGGTACAATGGCATAAGCATTATAGCTGATGACCCAAAGGCACACCCCAATGCCTGTCAGTCCCTATAGGGTTGGGGTGGGGTTGGCGTCACTTCAGTACTTCACTGCAATTCCTATTATGCGTCTCTAACTCCAGCACTACCAATGCCAATGCCAGTGAGACAACATTCGGCATTGACAAATGCTTGTTGGTTATTAGGGTGACCACTGCTTTGCTTTGCAAGATACTCTTCTCTGTTTTGTCTGGCTGGTTAGACAGTACTACAGCTTTGTCACTAGGACCCTTGTTAAACTAAATATACCTGTCAGTATGTGTTTCAATTTGAGGTCCCTCTCAGTGACATTTGTTTTGCATTATTTTTTACATTTGCTTTTTGTAAAAAATGAATTTAATTTATGTAGTAGCCAGTTTATTTGAAATGTAACCCATACAGGTTAATTTAATTATGTATAATTAATCATGTATGTTTGAACTGATTACGTATGGTTACTTAAGATCTGTTGTAACCCCTTTAGCCACACCCCCTGACAAAGGTTATTGCCAAAGCGCTGGGGTTTGGGTTGAGATCCCAGGTCTAAATAAATGCATTTGCTGAGATTTCTTATGGAGATATTTTTTTCATGTAATAAAAAGCATCCATCTTATTCATTTACCATCAGTAGAGTTCTTCTTGAGTCAGCTATGTGGCAGTGCTCGGGGCAGTGCTCTGACATGCTGGCAACCTGTGCTCACCTCTTAAGCCCAAGACATCAGTAGCAGAGGCCAGCAGGGAGAGATTCAGAGTATCTTTCAGATGGAGGGGGAAGGTAAATTTCTTCGTGTCCAGCAGCTCCTGGAGGTGGCATTGCAGATGTGGTCATGGCAGAATGCATGACTACATACTGCCGTGTGTCTCTACCTCATGACATCACACAGTAGTGAGCACTACGATGGTGAGTGAAGCCACAAATCAGGAAAAGGGATGGCATCATGCATGCTAGATGATTGCCTTTCTGGAAGCCCCTCCCATGCCATCAGGCCCCCAAATTGAGTTGGCATATTACATCCACCATCAGCAGGCTGATCAAGGTGCTTCTCTCCTTGTGGCAGTAGGAGGGCCCCTGATTCCATTTTCTTTTGATATCTCTTCTCTCATACAGTATATAGAGCTTTTAGAACCTACATATCACTAGTCCTAAAACAGGTACTTAGATACATAGATACATAGACAGTGTCAGCAGATAAGGGCCTATGGCCCACCCAGTCTGCCCATTTGAGCTTGTAAGTTCAGTTTGTTTTCCTAGTCTGTTGCTCCTTATCCCTGACCTCCAGAATTCCTTTATGTCTATCCCATGCATTCTAAAATCCCGTGATTGTTTCAGCCCCCACCACTTCCTCTGGCAGGGTGTTCCACTTGTCCACCACCCGTTCTGTGAAGAAATTCTTTCTCATGTTTCCTTTGAATCGTCCTCCCTCCAACTTCATCCCATGCCCTCTAGTCCTGGAACATCTTTTTCACTTAAAAATAGTGTTTTCCTGCACCCTGTTCCTCCCTGTAAGATACTTGTATGTCTCTATCATATCCCCTCTCTCCCTCCTCTCCTCCAGGGAGTACATGTTCAGTTCCTTCAACCTGTCTTCATAGGACTTGTGATGCAATCCATGCACCATCTTTGTTGCCCTCCTCTGAACCTTCTCTACCCTGTCTATGTCCTTACGTAGGTATGGTCTCCAGAACTGTACACTGTACTTCAGGTGGGGCCTCACTAGTGTCTTGTATAGCGGAATTAAGACCTCCCTTTTCCTGCTGGTGATGCCCCTGCCTATACATCCCAGCATCCTATTTGCTTTACCTGCTGCCTTGTCACACTGTTTCCCCTACCTTGAGGTCATCAGAGATGATAACCCCAAGATCCCTTTCCTGCTTGGTGCATGCTATATCCTCACCCCCCAACTGATATATTGTGCCAGGGTTTTTGTGCCCCATATGCATTATCTTGCACTTCTTTGCATTGAATTTCAACTGCCAAACCCCTGACCATTCTTCAAGTTTCTGCAGGTCGCTTCTCATTCTGTCTACACCCTCTGGTGTGTCTACTCTGTTACAGAGCTTTGTGTCATCAGCGAACAGTGAAATTCTGCCTTCTAGGTCCTGCGCCATGTCACTGATGAAGATGTTGAATAGGACCGGTCCCAGCACTGATCCCTGTGGTACCCCACTGGTCACTCTTCCCTCTGTGGAGTGACAGCCATTTACCACCACCCTCTGTGTCCTGCCACCCAGCCAGTTACCTACCCACCACACTACTGTCCTGCCCACACCCATATTCCCCAGTTTGTGTAATAGTCTTCTATGTGGCACAGTGTCAAAGGCCTTGCTGAAGTCCAGATAGGCCATGTCCACTGCCCTCCCCTGATCCACCTCCCTAGTCACCCAGTCAAAAAATTCAATGAGGTTGGTCTGACATGACCTCCCCCTGGTGAAACCATGCTGCCTTGGGTCCAGTAGTCCATTGACAGCCAGATGTTCCACCAATCTCTCCTTCAGTAGTGCTTCCATGATCTTCCCCACTACCGAGGTGAGGCTGACTGGTCTGTAGTTCCCTGCTTTCTCTTTGTTCCCACTTTTGTATAAGGGGACTACATCTGCTGTCCTCCAGTCTTTGGGTACCTCCCCTGTTTCCAGTGATCAGCTAAACAGGATAGCCAGAGGTTCAGCCACCACCTCTCTTAGTTCTTTAAGGACCCTGGGGTGCACCCCATCTGGCCCCATTGCTTTATCAACTCTCATTACTTCCAGTTCCTTCAGGACCCTTTCTCGTGTAAAGGGACTTGTGTCCATTTCTGCACCATTCTCACCCCTTGTACTCCCTTCAGACCCATTACCCTCCTCTTCCTTAGTAAAGACTGAGCAGAATACATATTTACTTCTAATAGTTATCACAAATTAGTACCTTTATGCCGAGTAGGCTCCCTTTTTGACATATCCGCTCTTTATAAGCCCCTTATTGTATTATGTAATTAAAGGGGATACAACAAATAAAAATGCACACTGAGAAGAGGTCATTTGTACTTGTTTTCTCATAAGACTATGTAAAAAGGTAACAGGACTCTGTCAACCTTCTTAGAGCTTCTTAGGTCTCAAATTGTTTCTAGTTTAAAAATGCATTTTATGATTGCCTACATTCTGTAGAGACTGCTGATGCAGCTGGTAATTTGATTATGATTCATTTTTTATTTTTAAAAGTGAAAAACAGACTGCAACCATACTGGCGTTTGTTTACAGCCCTTGATTAACTCCAGCTTCCTCTCTTTGGGACTTGAAAACTCCCCAACATAATCTAATAACTCACAGTGTAGCGGCAGGAGAGAAAAGTGGCTGCACTGTTTGGGGTTGGTTCTAATGTTCATAAAGTATGCAGTAAGAGTTGATCAAGGATTTGAAACAAAACAAGGCTGGATAAAATTACACAGTTAGCATGCATATCAATTTCATTATGAAGGGAAGCACTTAAAACTAACAGCAGCATCATTGAAATTTAGAGAATGTTAGCAATCAGAAAATGTATGTTTTTAACTAGAAATAATATGCAAAATGAGTTGACAGTGCCCTTTAACAATTGGTCATACAGGACAGAATAATACTTTATAATCATATTAGTTTAAAAAAAAATGTGTCAATAATGACATTAGAGATGGGCGGGTACTAAAATACCTGACCCCCAAGATTACCCACGGGTACCCCAAAAGTACCATAAAAATACCTGTACGAAAAACGAGTACTTGGGTCAGGTAGTTACTACACAACACATTCTGTTGCCCAATTTTCTGACCCTGGCCATAACAAAAATCATGTGAAAGACTGTTTTTGTGGACTATTAGACTGTTTGTTAGGTGCCAAGAGCCGTTATACCCATGGGG
The DNA here is from genome assembly GCA_016271365.2 of Neoceratodus forsteri. Taxonomy (NCBI): domain Eukaryota; kingdom Metazoa; phylum Chordata; order Ceratodontiformes; family Ceratodontidae; genus Neoceratodus; species Neoceratodus forsteri. The sequence goes on from CM028132.1 coordinate 1,325,204,870, forward strand.
GCATTGTTGAGGTAGGTACGAGAAGCACATGCTCTCTTAGTGAGCCAGCTGCATTTTTTTAGAATTATACCCATAGTGGGCATAGCTGAGGCAGGTTCGAGTGGTGCAGCTGCTCTTAGCGAGCCTGCTGCTGTGTCAAAAAATAATACTCATGGCAGACATTGCTGAGGTAGGTACGAGAGAGGCAGCTGCTCTTATCGAACCTACTGCTGTTCCAAAAATTATACCCAAGGCAGGCATTGCTGATGCAGGTATGAGAGGCATAGCTGCTGTGATTGAACCTGCCACTTTTTTAAAAAATGATGCCCATGGCAGGCATTGATGAGATAAGTACAAGAGGCACAGCTGCTCTGAGTGAGACTGCTGCTGTTTCCAGAAATTATACCAATGATGGGCATTGAGCAAATGACTGACAAAAAGCACTAAGAGTAGTACTAGTGTGGCACTCGTGCCTGACATGCTGGCAGTGGTGATGGTTTCATTGGTTTGGTACACAACCTAGTCATCATATTCAGTATCACTGTTTGCAGGGTATTGTTCATGTTCAGGGTCAGACTCTCATAATTTAGTGTTTGTGACAACTGGGAAATTGTCCGCATTCATTTTGAGAAATGTAAGCCATTACACATTTGCAGGCTGGGCAGTGTTCTGTGGTCAGTGACTATTCCACCAGCTGCACTAAATATGTATTCTGAATATACGCTTGAAGGTGGACAACTGAGGTACATTATTGCAAGATTTGCTAAATCTAGCCATATTGTTCTCTTTTGTTTCCATTATAGTAATGGATTTTCCTCGAGATCAATCATAGTTTGGTTTCTAAAGTGCTCCTTTAACATTGTGCTGTGTGAGACGGTTACATCTGGCAGATGAAGCACCTACACTTTCTTTACAGGATACCAGCCCATGTTGTTGTAGATGACTCAGAAGTGATTTGCCTTTCAGACCCTGAACATAGGATGTCTAAGATGTAGATGTCCTTTCCCTCGCTGATGACACTGCTGGTGGTGAAGAATTGATAGATATGCTATTGCCTGCAGCAGAGGTAAGCTATGATGGTTTGGCAGGGTTTGACTGCTGTACATCAGTTAATGGTATTTGTAAGGCAATATCACATTTGGTTACCAGAACATCTCTCCAGTACTCAATTTCTTCCCCTGCAGGAAAGATGGGTTCAATGTTTCACTTGAAGCAGAGATCTAGCAAGGTAGCCAACACATAGGTGTCATTCTTGAACATGGCATTTAGTTTTTGATCAGTCAACAGTCTGAGACTCCAGTCGTCTGCCAGCATAACAGCAATGGTGTCATCTTTTAACTGAAAGTTTGTCTTTATGTCCTTAAGGAAAATGTGAAGAAATCTGATCTGAGGATGAATTTAACTCAGAATTGCACTGTCCACACTGATATCACATGTGGCAGCCTCAAATGGTTCCAATAATGTGACCAAAGATTCCAGTTTAGTCCAGCTGCTGGAATTTTTATTTATTTAGTTTTTGTTAACCGGGTAAGTGCACTAGCCAACAGTTGACTTTTTTCAGGCACAACCCGGGAGAAACAAGACAAAACATAGTGAAGGTGGTAACAAAACAGTACAGTTGCATAGACAGTGAAGCAGGGTTACAGGTCAAAGTACAACGAATATAACATTGATTCTACAGTAGTAAATAGCAGGAAAAAATGGGTACTGGTACCAGGACAGATCTCGTTGATTGTTCCAGGCAGACATGGTGTAATGAAGGAAGGGGGGGGGGGTGGAGGAGGGGGGCTGAGGACCCGGGAGAGCAGGCTAGGACTAAGCCGAGAGAACCACTGTCTGCAGCTCTGAGCACAGAATCGATTTACAGCTTCAGCGGCTCAGGGTACTGTCATGCAGCCAGGCTCATGGTACTCCTGCTTGGGCATGAAACACGGCCGGCAATCTCTGAGAAGCGGAGGCATGATCTTACAGCTTTAGCGGCAGAAAGCGGGGACTTGTAACTGGGTTCATGGGTCCGCTCTCCAGCTAGAGAGTGTCAGAAAGGCGGGGGTCGGAGGTGTTTTTACGGCAACCTTGCAGCTTCAGCAGCCAAAAGTGCGAAAGGTGCCCGGGCTCAAGGTTCTGTTACCGGGCGTGGGAGCTGTACTCTGATGGGGTACGGAGGGGCTTACAGTAATCCAACGGCTAGGGCAGCTAAAAGTAGGGACAAGTCACCTGTGTCAAGGATCTGTTGCGGGGCATAAGAGCGGTGCACAGACAGGTTTAAGAGGGAATTATAGGCAGGATAGGTGACTAAAACATAGGGAAGCGGAGCCAGGCGAGCAATCCCGAACAAACCCGGGGAGGTACATGCATGGGTAGGGAGGGGAAAGGCTATGACCTTGATTGTACCAGTACCCAAATTCACAAAATTCAGTCCTTCTATATATACCATGATACGCAGTACAAGTTAAAACAGCAGTGTACAAGCAGCAACGTGAAGGGTAAACGGTAAAGTACAGACATTTTACACAGTACGTAATAGAGGCATAGTAGTAAGGGCTTATTACATATAACACAGCATTGTGCAGTACAATAGGCTACATAACCGAGTAGTTTTGCTAAGGGGAATATAGGATATCAGTAGTGAGATAGGGTAAGAGAAAACAGGCAGGGAGAGTGAGCATTTGGAGAGAGGGGACCTGGCGTGGGGGGGGGAATATGAGGCAGGGAAAAAGGGGTAGTGGTAGGACAGGCTCAGGTAGGGTCGTAGCAGGCACATTGGTCCGAGGTAGCCAGGTGGTTGCATAGTCCATGCTTGAAGAGGTAGCATGACGAGGCATGTCTTAGATCAAGTGGCAGCTTGTTCCACATTTGGGAGGCAGTATGCCCGAATGCACCAGACCCTTTTGAGGTGCAGCAACAGGGGACTCTCAAGAGAGATTTATCAGATGATCTCAGTTCATGAGTAAAGGAAGCGGGATGTAGTAGCTCAGCTAGTGATGCTGGTCTGTCCAATCTGATGATGGAGTCACAGAGACAGCCCAGATAATATAGTCTGGTGGCGGAGGGAGAGAGCCAGCCAAGGTCCCTATACAGTTGGCAATGATCATTGAGCCGAGGGGCCTTTGAAGCATACCGGCATACATTGTTGTAGGTGACATCCCATTTTTGCAAGGCAGTTTCATGTGCCATAGTCAGGATGGGAGCGCAGTAGGTAAGAGTTGGTAAGAGGATCCCCCTAGCAATGGCCAGCTTGGCAGCAGGTGTAAGCATATAGCTGGTTCTGTAGGCAGCCCCCAGTTTGCAGTTCACAGTTTTACAGGTTTCTTGAATGTGAAGGTTTAGGTCCAGAGATTGGTCAAGTAGGATACCAAGGTAGCGAAATGTGGTGACTACCTCAAGAGGGGTCCCATCCAGGTCCAGGATTTTTATGGGAGAAGAGCAGGCTCTAAGCTTATAGGCAGTGCCCAGTAGCATAGCTATGGTTTTGCTTGAGTTCAGGATAAGGCAATGGGAGTTTAGCCAGTGTTGTACAATGTTGAAAGCAGAGGTCAGAGACTCGTTTAGGTGGTCAATATTATCCGAACTGGCATAGATGACCAGGTCATCGGTGTAGAGAAGAGAGGCGCAGGATACGATGTTGCTAGGTAGGTTGTTTATGAATAATAAAAACAGGAGAGGGCCTAGTATTGAGCCTCGTGGTACTCCAATGTTAATAGTGGTGCTGCAAGAGATTGCAGAGTTTAGTTTGACAGCTTGGGACCTATCTGTTAAGTAGCTCCTGAACCAGCTTGTGACAGGAGATGAGAAGCCAAATTCTTTGAGGGTGGACAGGAGCAGGGGGTGATCCACAAGGTCGAAAGCCTTGGTAAGGTCAATGAAGACAGCGCCTGTAAGCCAACCTTCATCCATATTTGTGAGAGTGTCTGAGGTAAGTTTGGCTAGTGCTGTTGTAGTGCTGTGATCCTTCCTGAAGTCATGCTGCACTTCACAGAGCAGTTTTGAGGATTCAAGGAACTCAATGGTCTGGGTGGCTACAAGTTTTTCTAAGATTTTGCTGAGGACCAAGAGAATTGCTATTGGTCTGTAATTTGTGATTTCATTCTTGTTTCCCTTTTTGAAGATGGGAGTAATTCTTGCAGATTTCCAGATATCTGGAAAGGTACCATTGGAGAGGGACAGTGTGAACACCTTGGCTAGTGAATCAGAGATGAGATGAACAGCTGCCTTTAAAAGGCGAGGTTCCAGAAAGTCAGATCCAGGGATGGTATTGTCAGATATGGTGCTTAGTAGATTTAAGACTTGAGCGCTGGACACAGCCTTGAAATAGAAGGACTTGGTTGTTTGAATCTCGGGTTTATAGGTTGGGGGGCCAGCTAGTTCACTAGCAGCAGAGGGCTGAGATGCAACTGGTGCCGGTGGTAGTGTGGATGCATAAGGAGATAGATCAGAGAACATTTTGTTGAAAGCATTTTTCTATGGTAAGGGAGTCGTTGCAGTAGATACCTTCTAGTATAATTTCTGAGGGGGTTACAGATTGTGGGGTACCAAGGAAGGTCTTTATGTGACCCCAGAATTTGCGGGGATCATGTGCTGAGCTGGATAGCAGGTTCTGGCAGTACTTACTTTTTGCAAGCCTTATCTGCTTTTTGCAGGAGTTTCTGTGTTACTTGTAGATTGAGTGGTCTCTGGGTAGACCAGTGCTTTTGAAGTGCTTCCATAGCTTATCCCTGGTTCTAAGTTGCTGGAGTAGATCTTTTTGGAGCCATCTTGTTTGTTGTCCCCTGACCCTTCTCTGCACTTTCGGTGCATGCCTATTCTGTGCTTCCTTGAACCTGGTCAGGAACACGTTTAGGGCATCTTCAACTTTTGTTGCTTGGTAAATTTCAGACCAGTCAATGTTGGATACGTCAAGGAGGAAGGTGTTTAAATCCATTTGTGCGAAGTTGGTAAATGTGACCAGGCGGGGCTGAGGAGAGGGTGGCGGACCAGAGCGCCATTGACAAATAGTGGTTGAGTGGTCGGTTATAGTGTCAGCCAGGATACCTGCCTTTATCATGTGTTCAGGTCTATTTGTGAGAATCCAATCTATAAGTGTACCTGACTGAGAGGTTACCATCCTGGTGTTCTCAGTTATAAGCTGATGGAAGTTAAGACCTTGGACTAGAGATGTGAGAGTGCTATGAGAAGGACCCAGCCAATTTAGGTTTACATCACCTAGTATAATGGCTTCATTCATGTTAATAGTTTGCGATGTTAGCTTGAGGAGCTCATGAAAACTCTCCACCCCTCCAGTGGGCGGGTTGTAGAGACATATTATGTGCAGATTTTTTGTACCTAGGGACAAAATTGCGTGTATAGACTCACAGATCCATTGAGGGTCTTTGCAGGAGTCGTTTTAATGCTGAGGTGGGTTTTATGGTAAATGGCAATGCCCCCACCCAGTTTTGACCCTGGTCTGTCCTGCCGGATAATAGAGTATCCAGGTATGTTACATTGGGCATCCTGGATTCGAGGTTTAAGCCAAGTTTCCGTGAGGCACAGAATGTCAGGTCCAACTGCTTTGATCCAGGCCTCAAGTTCAGCCAGATGGCTCAGAAGACTTCTAATATTCATATGTGCTAGTAGAAGACCTTTTTTAGACTTGCCCTGTGAATTGTTTGGAGTGTAGTTGTAGGGATGACCTGGATTTAGTTCTACATCACCTGCAAGCAGTAGCAAAAGAGAGGCTAGAAATTCAAGCTGTAATCTGTGTAGAGTATGGGTAGATTTCTGTTTCTTCCTTTGCTTATAGTGGGTAGTAAGTATGAGATACGTGCATCCTTTCTTAAGAAAAAAGTATTGCCAGGTGGGTTTAGAGTAATATTTGGCAATGAGTAGGTTTGAAAAACTGAAGTCACTGATTGAGGGGGTGTCATGGTGTATCTCATGAGGTAGTGACAGAGAGATTTTGTTTAGGCAGAGCAGGAAAAGAAGGCAGATCAGGGGAGTTAGTATCTTTGGTCTACCAGACGGTGGCAGCAAGCCTGCATGGAGGAGGAACGTGACAGCGCTTTTGGTATAGGAGCTAGGATTGAAAGTGAAGCAAGGATTTAGGGAGAGGATTGGGTGGGGTGTCAGACATAAGGTAGTTTAGGTTGAGGTGTAGGCGGTCAGAGAGAGTAAAGACTCAGCAAAAGAGAGGAGACCAAGTAAGATGGGGTGGGATTTAGTGGAAAGGGAAAGTGACCACCAAGGCAGCTTTAAGAGAACTGCAAGCAATGCAGTCTGGTAGTGAGTAGGTCTATCACCCCCAGTGGTGAGAGAGTATAAGGAGCCAATGGGAAAGTGAATTGAAAATGATATCCATGTTACCTATTTGATTCTGCATGGTGTAGTCATGTACAACTTTTTTTCTGTTCAGAAAGCCCTTCCATCATGTAAAATGTTGAATTCCAGTGGATTGGAACTACCTGCTTTAATGTATACAAGGGTAAGCTGATTGACCTCTGCAGCCCCTTCAGGATTGTTTGTGCCCTCACAGAGTGACTGAAATGTCCACATATGTTTCTAGCAAGACCTAACAGGTTTTCAACATTTCTGTTTACCTCCCTTCCTCTTTTGTGGTCTTTGTTGCCTAATGGTTCTACATCAACTGTTTGTTTATGGATTCCTTTGTTGCAATTGCATGTTCCTGTTTGTATTCACCATTACACTGGGATGTACATTATTGATTGAATAATAAGCTATATGTATTTTGTCTTGCCTTGTACTGATGACATGTCCCTAACTGTATTTCAGCAATATATTGTGATGTATGTTTTGCCATGTAACTCTGATTGTATGTTATGCTACCTGTATTTCTTCTGTACTGTTGCCTACAAGGATCTCCTTGTGAATGAGCTTGCTCAGTGGAGTTTTTCCTGCAATAAACTTGAATTGAATTGAAAAAACTATGGATGAGAAGATTTAAACAATGTGCAAAACAAGGGATGTGTTGGTAGTTGCCATCTCTAACAGCTTTGACTATGTTGGCACCATTATCTGATACTAAGAACCCTGGAGATAAGGAATACAGAGTTAGCCATTTCTTGAATTGATTTTGCAGCACCTGCAAAATATTCACAGCCGTGTGGCTTTCCTCAAAAGTGGTGACACATAATATAGCCGTCTTCCTACTACTTATTGTAGAGAGGGGAGTATTACTTTCTGACTGAAAATTTGCTCTATGAGCTGTAACAGTCATGTAGTCAATTGTTTGGTTGCTTGTCTATAGATCCATAGTTATGTGAACCTGTTCCACCTCAGAGAGTTTCAGCTGTTTAGTGATCTGGACCATTTTGAGCACCACTAGGTGACTAGAGTTAACACTTTAAACATTCCTCTGGGTAACCAGTTAGAGCTACTTGAACCTGGAATGAGGGGATAGCTCACTCTGGCCAAGCTAGGCTCTCTCTACCATTACTTTAGGGTACAAGATTCCCTAGCCACACAGGGGCTACAAGAGACATTCTACTGCACAAACATTGTGCCATGGCCCTGTGTACCCTGCATCTGACAAGACACCAGCCAATCCCACATGAACACTGTACTTGCACATCTTTTAACCCTCAGAACACTTGAAAAGAACACTTGAAATCTGCAGATCTCACACAAATCCATATATTTAAATTGTACACACACAGGCTCAACATTTTGGACGGTGCTGATAGCTCTTAAAGTCTTTTGGGGGTTGCCCCAAAGTACTCACTGAACCTTCAGTCCCATTCCCCTTTTCTGTGAAAAATCTTCACCTCCTCTGGGCTTCACAGGATCTGGTAGCCACCATTTCCCAGGAAACCAGCCGTTGCTTACTTTACTAAGGCAGAAAACAACAAACGAGGGTCCTTCCTTCTCAGCAAGTGATCTCTGGGCAAAGCAACACTTGCTGTAGAACTCTCACCTCAAACTCTGATTTCAGACTACTGACTGCTCAAGAACAGCTGCTGGCCCTGTGTTATGCTGCTGTGAGAGTTCAAAACAAGATTACATTATCCCATGCCAAGCAGAGCTGAGTAGATGGTGATGTAATGTTTTACAGAGAACTTTTAAACCCTCTGACACTGCCCAAGCTATCTGCCTAATTAAAAGTGATCAAATTCTAGTAATCCCAGGAACTGGTCGGTTTCAGAATGAAGAGATATTTTTAACTTTTAGGGGATTGCACTTTTTATGTCTTTTTCATGTGGAGTACTAGTACTGTGTATTTTGCAGTACTTGATGGTGTCAGAATAAAAATCTGTCTGAAGACTACAAGGACACATCAAGTGATTCAATGTCAGTTCCTGCTTCCAGTTTATTGTCTATATGATTACCCCAACACAACCTCCACTGCCACCCATACCAGCCATAATGTCCCTTGCCCTGCCCCACTCAATTGGGTGTTTTGCCTTTACACGCTGTATCTTTACTGAAGTTGCAAAAATGTCCCGCTTTGCTACCCCAACTGACCCTCTTTTTGCACAAACTGCATACAGCTCGAGAGTTGTCTGCAGAGTCAACATAAAATAAATTCCACACTAACAATTTACCCTTTGTGCTTTGTACTACATTGCCTGGTAGTATTTTTTTACACAGTCTAAGGACCTGGAGGAAACTCTACACTGTCATTTCCATGTTTGCATGAATTGTTCTCATTCATGCTCATTTTCTTATTTTAATATTTAGCATATACTTTTTTTCTGCAGTTGCCTATCATGTGCTACAGAAGCATCCTCTCATACCCTCTCATTGAAACTAGTACAGACCTCACTACCACACAATTCAGAAGACATGGAAGTACTGTCATCATCATGTGGGGCATAGCCTAGACTATCCCATTCGCTGTCCACATTATCACCACCATCTTTATCAGCATTTGCTGCCTCAGCATCTGACCTTATATTTGAGGTGGATGCCGCCTTGTCATTGCATTCGCTTCAGCAGCTGTAAGTATCCTGGCACATGTGGCAAAATGTTCATTACCTCTATGAGTTGCTCCTGTCAGTTCTTTCTGAAACTTGTGCCAGTCCTGGTGATGTTATTATAGTCACTAATTTCTTCATTAGTGCTAGGATTCATATTGCCCACATCCTTTTCAGTTGCACTTGCAGCATCACTGTGTTTCCTTTTAGCAGACTTAGACTGGGAAATACGAGCCATAGTAGACACAGCCGTGGTTTTCACTATGGCGCAAAGAGACATCATACAAAGTGTACCTATGATAGGGCTCAGGGCACCTATCAGACACTGTGTAATACTGTAATACAACCTAAATGGCTTTATGCAAAGACACAGAGTAGCTACAGTATATGTCACAGACAGGGCTCAGGGCACCAAACAAACAGTGTGCAATACAGCTGAAATGGCTTTATGCAGAAACACAGGGTAGCTATATGTCACACACAAAGATCGGGGCATTTAACAGATACTGTGTAATACAGCCAAATGGCTCCCACTACACTACAGAGGAACACTGAGTTGCTATGTCACAGACAGGGCTTGAGGCACCTAACAGACAGTGTGTAATACAGCCAAAATGCCTTTATGCAGAGACACAAACTAGCTATATGTGCCACACAGGGCTTGGGCCACTTAACAGACAGCGTGAATTATGACCAAAATGGCTTTATGCAGAGACACAGAGTACCTGTATGTCCCACACAGTGCTCTGGTCACCTAATAGGCACTGTGTAATACAGCCAAAATGGCTTTATGCAGAAACACAGAATAACTATATGTCACACACAGGGCTCAGAGCAACTAATAGGCACTGTGTAATACAGCCTAAATGGCTTTATGCAGAGACGCAGATTAGCTATACAGTATGTCACTGACAGGGCTCAGTGCACCTAACAGACAGCTTGCAATATAGCCAAAATGGTTTTATGCAGAGACACAGAGTAGTTATATGTCACACAGAGGGTTGTGGCGCCTAACAGGCAGTGTGTAATTATAAAGTCTGAATGCTTACACTAAACTGCAGAAACACACAGAGTCACTATATGTCACAGACAGAGTTCGAGGCACCTAACAGTGTGTAATGCAGCCTAAATGGCTTTCACTATACTTCACACAGACACACAGAGTAGCTATGTGACAGAAAAAGCTCAAGGCACCTAACAGACACTGTAATACAGCCTAAATGGCTTTCACTATACTGCACAAACACTCAGAGTAGCTATGTCATAGACATGGCTCAAGGCATATTACAGACAGTGTCTAAATACATCCTAATATGGATTTCACTATACTGAGACACAAGGAGTAGTGCTATGTCACAAAAGGGATCAAGGCACTAAACAAGACACAGTGTATACAGCTTGAATGGCTTATTGAGCTGCTGCTAGCAATGATTGCCTCCTTCCCCTTTCTCCTTCTCTCCCGAGCACCAAGTCACGTGATCCCACAATTTCCCCCTTCAGTCCCAAAGTTCCCTTACTCCTAACCTCCTTCAATTGGAGGACTATTTTGCATGGTGTTTTTTTTTTAATGTTAAGTTTTTCGCTGCTATTACAGACTCATTGAGTGCCGATTGATTGCTTCCTCTCCCTCCAAGCTCCAGATGTATTCTGCATGCTCACACAGCAGACAGAGAGCTCAGATATATCAGTATTGACCAATCAGATTGTCAGGCTGGTGTCATGTGCTCCTGTCTGCTGTGAGAACCCTGCAGGCTGCCTGTAATGCTTGATTGTGTGTTGGAAGAGTCCCAAGACACCAGAGACTATCTAAAAAATGCATTTTTTTAATTACCTACTATCCAACTCATTACCAGTGGCCATAGTACCTGACCCATGAAGTACACTGTTATGTCGGGTAGGGTAGTAAATTACCTGAACTACCCTACAGAACCAAAAACCACTGATTTCCAACATACCCACTCCACCTACCCAAGGAGGAGCCCATCCCAAAATGACATGTAAGATCAGAGTCATGTAAATTATAAGGTTCAGGTACAATCACCAAACCCCCTTCATCAAACCAGCAGAAATGGTACTACTGTACTAATGGGCCTTAAGCTGTAAAATTATTTAGTGTTCTTTGATGGTATTCTGAAATAGAGAATCAGTGGTGTTTACTTTAGTATTTTAGTTCAGTAGCAGATAAATCAGCATTCAATGAACTATAGTAGAAGTTATGTGATGAGGACACCTGCAACAGGACTGAAAGTGGATTCACACATTAGTAGGGCAGTGTGGGAGAAGCTTCCACTTCTACTTACACTGTTTCTCATTTTCTGCAGTAGATCTTTGTCTCCAGTACTGTGAATTAGGTCTCTTTAAGAGCACTACAATGCAAAACAAAAACTGAAAAACACCATAATATATGTCCTAATGTAGTTATCAATGGCTGTAGGTAGATAACATTGACTGCTATGTCTACAGTGGTGCCTTCAGTAATTTAGGGTGACTGGGGGGCAAGCAGGACATAAAGGCACTGTGACAAATACCAGGCTCTTAGTTGGAAAATAAATTTGGTATATGTTATAAGCCATGTGTTCTACTTTTGGGTAAAGTTTAGAAACAGCAGATTTTTCTCTGGTCTGCGCCACCACTGCGGGTTAGTACAAAATCACAGCATGCATCTAATTTATTGCTAATGGGCTTTATCTTATTTGTATGCAAAATATATATAATCACAAAATCCTAATATTCTAAACTAATGGCAGTGGCTGCTCATCTACATGATATTTAAATCAAGAATTAAGACCCATTTACATGTGCAGATGTGTTAATATATGTATGTTCATGACTTGTGTTTTTTCTGTGATCTTATTATACAGCTAATCATCACGATTTTGTTGTGAAAAGCATATCATTAAAAAATTAATGTGTTTTTTTGTTATTTTTAGGAGCTCTGTAAGTCATAATTTTAGTTAGACCACTCCATGGCAAGTTTCTATTTCTTTCACTACAAGCTGGACATTTCTGTATAGTACAAGACCACTGCAGGATACAGTAGAACAAAACACGTACATGTATTATCAAAATGTACTGTGTTTAACTAAAACACAAATTAAAGTCTGAGACAATATGAATTCTAATTGTGCTTTATTGATCACAAGCAAAAAGTAATTTTGTTTTCTGGGACTGCAGTCTTTAGTTTTAATGGACCTATTATTCAAAACTGAAAAGTACAATTTGCTCTATCAAAACAACAGATTTATCCACATAGATAGGCAGCAGTATTTGTTATTCTGCAAAAAAAAAAAAAATCTTCATGATGTGTTTTATCAATAATTTATTTCTGGGAAGAATAAACAAATTTATCAGGAGAGTGGGGTGGTAACAGACACACAAGGTGCACAATTAATACTGTAGTCTCAATTCATTTATTTTAGCACATCTTTAAATGTTTCAGACCACTATACAGCAGAACAACACACACAGATTCACAATACACTGATTGCTTTTTCAAGGGAAGGAAACACAGAATTTTACACCAAAAAGGGCCCAGCTGCCCATCCAGTCTACTCTCCCTCCCTGATTTTCCTAACTTGGCCCTAGTGCCCATACTTCACCCTAACGTTTGACCCCTAACATTCTTATTATGGCCTCATGCCTGTCCCACCCTTGTTTGAATCCTCCCGCTGTTTTAGCAGATACCACTTCCTCTGCTAGTCAATCTCACTTGTCCTTCACTTTTTCCAGGAAAAGTGCATTGGGGCAATCCTTCCTGAACATTCGCACAGCCAGCTTAAGTGAATTTCCTCACATGCTTCTGTTCATGCTTAAGAGGAACAGTTGTTTGTACGTCACACAATTTTCCCATGTAGGTATTAGAACGTCTCAATCACGCCCCCTCCCTCCTGGTCTCCAGGGTGTAAATGTTCATTTAGGTCTTTAAGTCTTTCCTCATATATCTACTGTCTCATCCCCTGGAATATTTTGATTGTCCTTATCTGTACTACCTCCACCATCTCACAGTCTTTCCATAGGTATGAGCTCTAGAATCCTGTAAAGTGCTTCAGATGCAGGTGCACCAGGGACCTGAACAGGGGAAAAGCCTCTTCCCTGTTTCTGCTGATGAGTCCCCTTCCTAGGCAACCCATCACCCCATCTACCTTCCCCACTGCCTTGTTGCACTGTGCCATAGATTTCAGACTATATGATTCTACCACTCATAAACCCTTTTCCTCTACTGTACTTTCTGTTACTGCATCTGTTCCTGTGTTTTCGGGTTTTTTTTTCCCTATGTGCAATACCTTGTTCTTTTTTGCATTAAAATTCCATTGCCAAATCTTGGACCATCGCTTCAGCCTTCTCAGGTCCTCTATCAGTGCCCTGATGCCATCTTCACTGTCCACCATTCCACAGATCTTAGTATAATCCACAAAGGGCTAAATCTTGCCCTAACCACTCACCCCTATGTCAAAGATGAATATGTTAAAGAGGACAGACCCTGTGGTACCACACTCACTACCACTTTAACATCAGAGACCTTCCCACTCATCACCACCCTCTGCATCTTTCACCTCGGTAAGCTTTCCACTCATGTTACAATCCACCTTCTACTCCTGGATTTCTCAGTTTCTACCCAATCTCCTGTGTGTGACTGAATCGAAGTCCCTACTGTTGTCCAGTGACAGTTTATCAAATGCTAGTCCTTTTTTGGCTGCTGCATCTGCCCTGTCATAGAACTCAGTCAGGTTCATCTGGTATCACCCCCCCCCATGTGAACCCATGCTGCTTATCATCCTATAGCCCATTTACCACAGGAAAATCTACCAGCCTCTCTCTTAGTGTGACTCTAGCTGCCCCTTTCCTAGTATAGACATCAGGCTGACTGGCCTATACTTTTCTTACTCATCCTTCCTGCCACTTTAGTGCAGAAGAACCACATCTGCAATCCTCCAGTTCTTGGTGATAACCCTTGTGTTTGGCAAGAAGTTGGAAATTTCAGCTAGAAGCGCAGCTATCACTGCCACTGACAGTTTCCTTGAGCGATCTTAAATTATGCTACTTCTTTTTGGACCCAACAGTTTATCTACTCTTAATGCCCTCAGCCCCTCCAGCACCCTTCCTCTGTGATGTGAGGTTTACTATTAGCGTCCCTCTCATCTCTCCTTTCCATCCCAACTCCACAGTTAAGTACTGGACCTTCCTTGTCCTTGGTAAAAACCAAAAAGAAATGTTGATTTGATATCTCAGCCTTTCTACTGTCCCCTTCCTCCCATCCCTTCCGTTTCCTCAGCCTCACTATACAATACCCTTGTTAACTTTACATTTCTCCTAAATGTATCAGAAGAATTCCCTCTCCCCCTGCTTTACACCCTCTGCTATAATTAACACTACAATTGGCCTTTGTATTTTTGATCATCCTGCTGGTTTCTCTAGTTGTCCTCAGGTATGGTTCTTCATCCTCCTCCCTTTGGCTTCCCTTGTAATTTCTAACTGCCTTTCATTTCCATATCACCACTTCCTTCACCTCCAACATGAACCACAGTGGTTCTCTCCCCTTCCTCCCCTTGCTTACTTAGCCTCCCAAATGCAACAAGCCACCATGTCTGCTGCCCTTGAATGCTTCTCAACCCCTCCATTCTGTTGGTCCCTGCTATTCCCCTCATACCATCTATAAACAATTCCCTCATCCTATTGAAATCAGCTTTCTGAAAGTCCAACAGTTTTTCTTTGGCTCTTAACCTTGTTGGTTTCCAACTGAAGCTCAAACCACACTGTCCTGTGGTCACTTGACCCAAACAGTTCCTGGACTGCAATATTATGGTCCTGCTCACTGTTGGTGAATACTACAATAGGTCCAACATGGCTCCCTCCCTTGGGGAGGGGGGCCTGAATCAAATGTGTAAGGAAATCTTCCTGGCATGCTGCCACCCACAGCTGGTTCCTTGCACTTGCTGCAACTGGGACCTTCAAATCTCCCCAGACTATGCTGCCTTCCTTATAACCTCCCCTCTTTCCCCTATCTAAATCATGATGTGGTGGTTTGTACACTGCCCCATTTTAATTTGCTTTCTTTACTCATGGCTACCTGTACCTATAGCATTATTAGCCTCTTAGAATCCCCCATATTATTAATCTTTGTGTTCTCAATACAGTACCATATTTTATATAAAGTGCTAATCTGCTACCCTTACGCTTCACCCTATCCTTCTTAAATAATGGAAATCCTGGAATTGTCATGTCTCATTCATGGTTTTGTCTTGCCCACATTTCTGTGACAATCACTATTTCCAGTTTAACTTCCGTCACTAACATCTGCAGTTGTGGGAACTTGTAACCAGTGTGTGTGTGTGTGTGTGTGTGTGTGTTAGTGTATACCACCCCTTCAGCATATTGTTGCCCCTTCCCTCATGCCTGGTTGTCAACTCTTTAACAAAAATCACCCCATTAGAATGAGTACCATGAAGAGAAAATTGTCAGAAGGATCCAAGGTGCACCCACTGCTATTTTCAAAATACTGTAGACCCACGTTCGGTCTATTAGGCAATCTATTCGAATGTCTGTTTCTGAATTTAGAGTACAAATTGCAGCCAAAAAAGGATGCACATTGCTGTTGCATCATTTTTCAATGCAGATCATGATTTTTTGTTGCATGCAAATGCATCTTTTGGAAATGGCAGCTTAGATTTAATGCAAATAAGTGCAAAGTAATGCACCTGGTAAACAAAAACCCAGGGGAAGAGTACACAATGGAGGGTGAGATACTGACAACAACAGAAATGGAAAGGGACCTGAGGATAGTTATATCAGATGACCTAAAGGTGGGCAAGCAATGTGAGAAGGCAGTAAGGAGGGCTGGGGGGATAGTGAGATGCATAGAGAGAGGCATCACCAGTAGAAAAGAAAAAGTTGTTATCCCTTTGTACAGACAGTTGGTGAGACCCCATCTGGAGTACTGCATGCAGTTCTGGAGACCCCATCTCCACAAAGACATAGACAAGGTGGAGGCTGTCCAGAGGAGGGCAACCAAAATGGTACTGGGTCTGCACCAGAAGGCAAACGAAGACAGACTAAAGGAGCTTAATATATATACCCTTGAGTAAAGGAGGGAGAAGGGGGACATGATAGAAACTTTCAAGTACCTCAAGGGAATCAACAAAGTCCAAGAGGGTAGCATCTTTCAGAAAAAGAGATGTGCAAGAACAAGGGGGCACAATTTGAAGATAGTGGGGGATGGCTCAGAGGTAACGTGAGGAAGTATTTTTTCATGGAGAGGGTGATGGATGCATGGATCAGACTTTCTGAGGAGGTTGTGGAGTCAAAAACAGTGGGGGGAAATTTAAGAATACATGGGACAGACATAAGGCAATTCTAGTGGGAGGTAGGAGGAAGTAGGCTGTTAGTTAACTAGGTTATGCAGCTTATCCATTAGGTAGGAAAAGGGGCAGACTAGTTGAGCTAAGTGGTCCTTATCTGCCATCAAATTCTATGTTTCTATAGCAGAATGGCAAACTGATGAGTCCTGAGAAGGACAAAATAGGTGTATGTGTCTTCTTTTTGCAGACTTTACATGTTGTGTGAGAGGCCCATGGCAAAATATCCATCTTCTTGAAACAGAGGCAGTCTAAATTCTTTCATGGTGATTTACATTACCTTGATGTTTTGCATTATTGTGATATGTGTCATTTTGTATTTTGTTCAAACATGGCATTATTTCCAATGCCTTTCCAGCGAAGTATATCTATTGTGTCTGTGGTTTTGTGCTGAGTTTGCTTTTTGTTCTTTGGTAATCAGGTAAGGCCCACTAGGCACAAGTGCCTGTTTTCAGGTCAATCTGGGAGCACTGGGTGGTTAAGTGACTTGCTCAGAGTCACACAGTATGCAAATGGAGGTTGTGGGAATCAAACCAGATCTGCCGGATGTACCAAGCTCATTCAAAGCTCACTACTCTAACCTCAGGACTATACTGCCAGGTTCTTTGTCTTTTAGATTGCTTTCCTATTTTATGCTCACAATAACCCAAATAAGTAAGACAACCAAACCTGGTTCTCAGTTAATCTGGGTTATGGCACAGATAAGATACACTGATTTGTCCTAAGGACAAAACACAGATCTGAGCCTTCTGCTTTCAGCCTTTGCAGATTTTGTGAGAGGCCATTTGGCACCATACTTTCTTGCTCAATGCAGAACCAATCTCACAGCCCCTCACTTGCATACTGTGTGACCCTGAGCAAGTTATTTAACTTCCCTGTGCTCCCTGGTTGCACCTCTAAACAAGCTTTCAGCTTAATGTGTTTCACCTGGTTAAACAATTGAAAATAAAACTATCTAAAACATTATTTTAATATGATTTAAGTATATTCCCTTGCTGCTTTACATTATTATTATTTTTTTTTTAGTTGTTTAACCAGGAGTAGCACACTAAGCTGAAAGCTTTTTTACAGGACTGATCTGGGAGCACTGGGAAGTTAAGTGACTTGTTCAGAGTCACACAGTATGCAAGTGGAAGCTGTCGGATTCAAACCCAGATCTGGTCTGCTGGTTGTCACCAGATTTGCAGCTCAGAGCCTTAAACCACTGTGAAATACTACCTCCATTACCGGGTTATGTAATGGAAAACCTACTTTCTCAGTGGATTTCCTGAATTATTTATTAATTGCTGATGTATGCTCTGTATATGTGTGGGGACCAGAGCTTTGCTATCAAGAGGCTCCATTAATCAACTCTGACATGACCCCGACCTTTTTGAGGTGATTGGAGCAGCCCAGCAAATCCTAACAGGTATGTAAACCTTCATTGTGAGAGAGCATCCTGCAGGTGGAAGGTGTGATTAGTCATGAGTAGCTTGAAAGAATTACTTCTGAACCTGACCCTGCTGAGGCCTTTTGCTATGCTAATCATCATTGAGAGGAAGGTGCATCTTGGTATATTGGCTGGTCAGATAAAGGCATCACCCAAGTTCCAGTTCCAAGTTTGCGTCAGTGAATTGGAAGTATTTGTGTGTAGGGAAATCATGTCATGGGGGGGAGAGAGAAAGAGAAAAAGAGAGAGATATAAAAAATTATTCAACACCTCTTGTCACTGGGGGATGCTGAGTGAATATTCAAGGAAAGACAAATCCACAACTGGAAGGTAAACAAGCTGAGTGCATGATTTAGAACATAAAGAAAACTTTGTAAGTATAGCGAAAATAGAAGTGTTTATCAGCACAAAAGTGCAAGCTTTGTTTTGTACCTGTGTTTGTACTGTTGTGTAGAGATGGGTGAAGTAGCCTCAATTCGCTCTGCGAAGTGATTCGCAGAGAGAAGGCGAATCCGCAAAGTGTTCCACAATGTGAAGCGGAGTACTTCGCATTATAATGGGTAACACGAAGTCCATTGAAAACAAAGACTTCGCCATGAATCCGCCTTCCCAAACCACTACTCCACCAATTCTTAAGACGAAGTACATTGAATACAATGTACTTCGCCTCACTTCGCCTTGTTTTTAAGCACCAAAGGTGAATTTTCCAGCGAATCATGGGATTTCAGGGCTCATGGGCTCTAGATTGTTCTGCACAGCCTCATTTTGTGGCAGTGTGTGTAGGATGCTATAGGAGACAATCTGCTCTGAGAGCAGTCTGCGATTCAAACCTTCTAAAAGCTGTTAAAAAAGCATCTTTGAGTCATTGTTTTTGCTGAAACTTTAGTTCATCGATTATAGGAAACCCTCCTGTACTCGTATCATTGAGTGTTTATTGTTTATGTGTTGATTTTGAATGTTAATGTACAACATTCAGTCTTCGTACTGAGAGTCAGTGGAAGTGTGCTTTGGGGGAAGGGTGTATCTATGGTGTAGGTAGATTAACAGAGAGAAAAAGAGAGTGCTTTCTCTTTTGGTGATATTTTTCTTGTATAACTGTGTTACTGTACACACAATAATATTTTCAATAATTCTTGCCTTTTTTTGCTGTTTGTTGTGCAGCAGTGCATAATTTTAGTTTGTTTAAAATATGTGGTTATATTACTAAAGTTTTCAATTTGCTATGCATTACTTAGTGTGTGTGTGTGTGTGTGTGTGTGTGTGTGTGTGTGTGTGTGTGTGTGTGTGTGTGAGAGTGTGTGTGTGTGTGTCATCAAATCAGACACCTTTTATTGTGCCACATAATAATGTTAGCAATGTGAACCTGCTATTCACTACAGCTGTGTGATTTTTGCATTTCTTTGTGGTATCTTTACTGGTACTAGTACTAGTGACTGTTACTGAAGCAGTGCAGTACACCACCCCCCCACGGCCCGCTCCAACCGGCAAAGGTATTCTTTTCCAGATTTGAATTTCTGATGGTGAGCACTGCTTAGGTGTTGTGCCTTTCCATCTGCATCTCTTCAGTGTGCAGCGCAATCTTAATATGTCTGTGCATTTGCATCTCTTTAGGGCCCAGTCTCCATCTGTAACTTAAGTCACAGTTGTTTCTTTGGCTTCCCTTCAGAGTACTGGACAGGTGTGGTGCATAATTCTGCATGAACATTGTACTCATTAATATGCGTTTGTAAGTCAGGACCATCATCACAAGTCACTGGTGATGCAAATCACGTTCTTCATCGTCACGGTCACAAATGCAGTCACAAATCACGATTCACGATCACATCACAAATCAAAGCGCTCATTTTTTGACTAGTAACTTGGATGTATTGTAAGCGAGTTTTGTAGTATCTCTCCAGGCTTCACCACCCTGCCATTATACTTATTAATGAGTGTTTTTAAATCAGGGAGTTTGTGCTACAGCTCATCGGGGAAGTACAGCTGTAGACATTTGCATTCCCAATACAGCTCCATATTGTTTATCTCACACTGTTGACATCGCATCATGTTCTTCATCATCTTGGTCCCAAATGCAGTTAAAAATCATGATTCATGATCACGTCATGAATCACAACACTAATTTTTTGACAAGTTACTTGGATGTATTATATGCATGCTTTGTAGTATCTCTCCAGGCTTTACCACCCTGCCATTGCACTCATTAATGAGCATTTTTAAGTTGGGGAGTTTGTGCTACAGCTCATCAGGGAAGTACAGCCGTAGGCATTTGCGTTCCCAGTTCAGTTCCATAATGATCATCTCACACCGTCGACACTGAATCACGTTCTTCATCATCACAGTCACAAATCACGATTCACGATCACATCATAAATCACAACATTCATTTTTTTACTAGTTACTTGGATGTATTGTAAGCATGTTTTGTAGTATATCTCCATGTTTCACCACTCCACCATTCTACTCATTAATAAGTGTTTTTAAGTTGGGGAGTTTTGTGCTATAGCTCATCGGGGAAGTACAGCCATAGGCATTCGCATTCCTTCTCATACAGCATGTAAGTTACAGTACTGTAAGTAGTGGTGGGTGAAGTGGCCCCAGTTTGCTCCATGAAGTGATTCACTGAGTAACGTGGAATCCACAGAGAACTCCACAATGTGAAGTGGCGTACTTAGCTTCATAATGAGTAATGAGAAGTCCATTGACACCAATGACTTTGCATTATTCCGCCTTCCCCAAACCACTTCTGCACCAATTTTAAGGCGAAGTACATTGAAATCAATGTAATTCACCTCACTTCACCCTGTAATTAAGCTCCAAATAAAATTATGCAGTTATTCATGGGATTGCAGGTCACATGGGCTCTAGATTGTTCCACATAGCCTCAGTTCTGGCCTGGGTAGTGTGTGCGTAGTGGTAGCTGGACACAGTTTGCTCTCAGAGCTCTGCAATTCAAAACCTCTAAAAGCTGCTTAAAATGTCTTTCTGAGTAATATTTTTTGCTCAAAATGTAGTACATCAATTGTAGGAAACCCTCCTGTACTCATATCATTGAGTGTTTATTGTTGTGTGTGGATTTTGAATGTTAATTTAGAACAGTCAGTCAGTCTGTGTAATGTGAAGTACACAGGAGGCAGTATGGCACAGTGGTTTAAGGCTCTGAGCTGCAAATCTGGAGACCTGGGTTTGAATCCCACAGTCCCCACTTGCATACTGTGTGACCCTAAGCAAATCACTTAACTTCCTCATGCTCCCAGGTTGCACCTGCAAACAAGCTTTCAGCTTAGTGTGTCTCACCTGGTAAAATAATTGGTAAAAAAAAAAGTGTGCTTTTCGAGGAGGGGTGCATTGGTGGTGTAGGTAGATTAACTGGGAGAAAAAGGCAGTCTTTCTGTTTTGGTTATATTTTACTTCCATAACTGTGTTAATGTACACATAGTAATATTTTCAGTAATTCTCGAAAATTTTTTGCCGATTGTTGTGGTGCAGCAGTGTACAATTTGTCTGTTTAAAACATTTAGTTATATTACTAAAGGTTTTCAATTTGCTACGCACTACTTGAGTGGGCGTGTGAGTGTGTGTGTGTGATGTGTGCCATTAAATCAGACACCTTTTATTGTGTTACAGAGTAATTGCAGCAATGTGAACCTGCTAACCACTGCACCTGCATGAATTTTTTTTACTACTTTGATATATCTTTACCGGTAGTGGATTGTTACTGCCGTGCACTAATCCCCCAAATGGCAAAATGTATTCCTTTCCAGATTTGGATTTATGACTTGTGAGCACTGGTTAGGTGGTGTTGTGCCATTTCAGATGCATCCCTTGAGAATGCAGTGCAATCTTAATCTGTGCATTTGCATGGCACCATTAATTCTGGGAGACTGCATTTCTTGTTATGCTCTCATTTCACTTCATCAGCACTGGGGAATTTTCTGGACACAAGACAGTAGTATTTTGGAGATGCACATTAATTCTGGTGACTGTGTGTGTGACCTGACCAATGTGTGCATGACTGAGTGTGCCATTAATTCTGGGAGACTTTGCATTTCTTGTTACACTCTCATTTCATTTCATCAACACTGGGGAGTTTTCTGGACAAAAAACAGTAGCACTTTGGGGATGCACATTCATTCTGGTGACTGTGGATGGGATGCTGCCAATATTGTTGTCACTCCACCTTACTTCGCGTTTAATGTGGAATTACAATGCGAAGTAATAATAACAAGGCGAAGTGAGTCTTTCTTATGGGGCACTCAGCATAGCGAAGTGCCAACACAAAGTGGCCACTTTGCATTCACTTCACCGGCAGATTTTAAATTCTCTGCATCGCTACTGTTGTCTGGCTAGGTGGAAACAGTGAATGTACTATTACTGCTGTATTTGGATGACCAGTGTTTAGTAAAAATGTATTATTTTCATAAAGACCGAAGTAACTGGTTGCTTGTGACTGCATCTCTGAGTGAAAGATACCTTTCTAAAGGGTGCATAGTAAAGGGCCTCAGAGAGAGTAGAGTGCATCCTACCCACAGCACAGATCTTGACTATATGGAGTCTAAAGGTACAGTAAGAAGATGACAGGAGATGTTTTTCAGACCAGTTGGGTCTATGGTTTTGCTAAAGAGGGGACCTAGATAATGGTGACAGTGGTCCAGACAGCATAAATGAAATAGTCTGGAGAGAAAAGCCCACTGGTGGCTGCTGGGTGCTTTGACTGTAACAGGGTATATCATACTGGCACTGTAGCAACACTATAGGTAGGGTTGAGTAAGATGTTTAATATTAATCCCGAATTTTTGCTACTTAATAATTTGGTGGCATTCAATGATATAACCAAACATTTGGCATGTGTGGTCTAGCTGCAAGTCTCTCAAGATGTGTAACTTTTTGTGATGACATCTTGTGAGGCTTCTGAGATATGAAACATTGATTTTTAATGAAGTGTGGTCTTTTTTTCTATACTTAATGCATATTTATGTTATTTATTTATTGTGTTTGAAAATTCATGACCAGGAAAGGCACACTGAACTGAGGCGCATTTCCAGGTGTGACCTAGGGGAAGGTAAAATAGAAAACATTTAATACAGATCATGTGATTGTACATCAAAAAGTACAGTCATAAATTACATTGTAGTAGAAACTTCACAAGTACATACCAGGAGCAAAATTAAAGTGAAGCTCTTGGACAAGTCTCCCCAAATACTACTGCAAGATAAGACATTTAATATAGTACCATAAAGATACTGTGCAACTGGGGACAAAATTAGGTCAAAAAAGAGAGGAGCCCTGACACTGCACAACTAGGTCAAAACAGGGAAAGCCAGCTATGGAAAACAGGTGCAAGTAGTGGGTAGGAAGAGTTTCAGCTGGTGCTTGAAGGAGCCAGAGGAGGTGAAGTGGTGGTGGAAAGATGGTAACGTGTTCCATAGCATTAGAAGATGATAGGACTGCCCAGCAGAGGAATAAGGATGAGAAGTGGAGAAGGTTCTCTGGTCTCTGGAATGGAGAGAACATGGAGCCTGGGTAACAGTTGAGTAGAGTGAGAAGAGATAGGAGGAAGTGAACCAAACCAATATTTTGAGATGAAAGAGGGGCAGTGGTACTGGCGGCATGATGGTAAACGTATGATGTAAAGGGAGGAGTAGCAGGAAAAATGGTGAAGCACAATATGAGGACATGAGTTCATATCAAAACGACAAAAGGCATTGCAGAGAGTGTCTAGTTTGGCTATGTAAGTGGAAGGAGGTGTACTATAAACCACGTTAGCATAGTCAAAAACTGGATCCTTGTCATAAAGGCAAAAGCCTAAAGGTGATTGCCATTATGCAGTAGTCAAGAGTGCCAAAAATTTATTTTGGCACTCTGACACCCAGGCACACAGCAAAAGGGCACCGGGGACTTAGGTTTTAATGTTTTCTGTGGGGGGATGAGCCCCCCACAACCCCCTACTAAAGGATTCTCAACTCCAGGGAGGGAGCATGTCAGGGGGGGTGAAAATATTAAAAAAAGGTTTGGGCTCGACACAACAAAAATGCACCAGCACCAGAACCCAAACCCGATACCCTTCTGACTGATGCTGGCAAGCCACCCACCATGCCATGGGGTTTGCACAACAAATGATCACAGCACTAACCCCCCACACCCCTTGCTGTGCATGCCTGTTCCTCCTCCTGCACGCGTATGTATAGTGACAGGATGTCGCTATAGTCACCCACCCCCCCAATCCGGCCACTGTATCCCCTGTGCACCGTTGCTGCAATGTGCTGGAGAGAGGGTCGCCATTATTGTTGACCCCCTTTCCCATACGCCCTTATCATGGACACCCCACAAACTGTAAGCACTGTTTCTGTGACTAGCTCACAACTACTTCCAGGTGAAGGCAATCCTTGTTACAGTACAGAGCACCCAGCTTTGGGTGTTGTTTTGCATGGCTGGCATTAATGCAAGCAGTGAAGGCTTGCTAATCTTATGTTTTTGGTTTTTCTCATGTGCAGCCTAGACAGTACCAAAGTTTTTTTCCAAAACCTTTAGGGTAGAAGCAGCGTGTTCCAAAGTGTACCTTCCAAAAGCTTTGTGAAATAACATTAATTGATTCCAGTGTTATAAGTATTTAAAATTTTTTTTCTGAGCATCCTCAGTAGGGCTTTTTGATAAGTCTCTGATACAAACTATAAATTTTTATTTCTTGAGAGCATTTTCAGTTCACATCACTAAGTTGTCATGAACGAAAAATAACTCACAATGATTGAAATTTTGTTTTTGGTTCATGACGCCTGCCACATTTTTTTTTTCTCAATTAAAAAAAACAAACATTGAAAATACCTAAAATGATGTGTTTTAAAAATCAAACACCTGACCTTAACTAAATGGGACCCAAATTCCTATGAGCCCAGCTAAGTGAGAAGAGCTGTTTACCCACATTCTTTGTATAAGAACATTGGACTTTTTTGTCTATCGATCTATCTATCTATCTATCTATCTATCTATCTATCTATCTATCTATCTATCTTTTTTAATTTTTTAAATCACTTCTCTTCCCAGCTCTGCCAGTCGTCCCTCTTCATTCTCAGATATACAGTATAGCTGACTGTGGTGCCCACCCCAATACTGCTTATTTTTGCTTCTCTGTTTATGCCCCCTTCCAGCTCCATACCCACACTTTCTCTTAGAGACTCCCAAGATGTCCTTGTTGGCTCAGCCATACTCCTGAGTGTGTTCTGGGAGGACCATATCCCACCCTGCCTTGGTTTACACCCCCTGGGCAAGGAAGGAGAGAGCCCAAGGCTCCTCTCTACCTACACAAATCTGCATCTGGTGGTTCTCTTTGGAACCACCAGGGTCGGTCCAGTAGCTAGGCACCAGGGCCCATTGCCAGGTGTGGATGCAGGGATCCATTTTCTGTTTTCTCCTGATCCCCAAGTATGGCACTGAGATGGGAGGTATGAGGAGAAATGCACATGCAGAGACATGCTGCTGCTCCAGACCACAGCTAATGTCCTCCCCTTCTTCTTGGCATTCCCAACTGAACTGCCACCTGTGGTCAACCAGGTAGCAGTATTGCAGTGGGTGCTACCTCTCCAGATGAGGAGAGCATCAATAGGATGCTCAAGCCTCCTTCCACGGGCCAGCCCTTGGATGACCCATGCTTTGTCATTTTTCAGTATTTTTACACCAAATTTTCAAAATGGCCTTTTTGGGACCCCACCTCATGAAGAAGGCAGGTGAAATTTTTAATTCCATCCCAAAAGGTGATTTTATAGTCACTCCATGAAATCACCTTTTAGATGGGATTTGAAGTGTTTACCTATCGGGTTCATGAGGTAGGGTCATAAGAAGTCTCTGTAGAAAATTTGGTAGAAAAATATGGTAAAATTACCAATTTATGAGTACAGTAGAAATTGAAATATTTGAGCGTTCACTCATGACGTTGCTGATTTTCAATATTTTTCCACCAAACATTCAACAAGACCTTTTTGGGATCCCACCTTATGAACAACATAGGTGAACATTTTTCAAATCCATGCTGAAATATGATTTTGCACTTGCACCACAAAATCACATTTTGGGTGTGATTTTAAAATTTTCACCTACTGGGTTCATAAGAAGAGTATGTTAAAAACAAATTTATTTTTCATTTCTTTATTTTTTTGTACCAGGAGAGACACACTAAGCTGAAACTTGTTTACAGGAGTGACCTGGAAGCTCAGGGAAGTTACGTGACTTGCTCAGGGTCACACAGTATGCAAGTGTAATATAAAAATATGGTAAAATATTTCAACATTCACTCAAAACTTTGCTACTTTTCAATATGTTGACTCCACTCTTTCAATAGAGCCCCACTCCCACACACACACACACACACCTCATAAATATGACAGGTGCAATTTTTCAAAAATTCTACTCAGGACACCCAAATAAAAATGGTATAATTGAGTTTAACTCTTTTAGTCCTTGAGTTGCCAGTGCCCTAAAGAAACACTGGCATGTACTCAAAACTGACCCAGATCTGTTTGATATTGTGATTCATCAGAGACTACCCAAGGGTAGTCTATCAAAAAGGCATCAGTATTTCTGAAAGAGTGGTTCATAGTCACTTTATTAGTAGGGATTCACCCCATCAAGCCTACCTCCACTACCCAAAAGCATGCACCACTGTGGCAGTACTTGCTGTTTTGTCCACACTGGTGCTATATACTCTTGTGCAGCAAATAACCACTCCTACAAGGTGCACCATTTCATCAACTTTTTTTAGTAATAATAATTTTTATTTTAAGAAAAGAAAACATAACAGCACATACATTTAATACAAGAAAACATGTTCAAACTTGTGGGGAGAACTGGAAGGTGTTGGTTTAAAATATTAAATTTAGCCATACAAATTCTGATTTACTCAAATGTGGATATTTCACTTTTATTATACCTTTGGACTATAATGTCCAGAGAAGAGGGAGATTATTTTCTATTTCTCAACAGTTTTCTGCCAGGATGTTATTCTTCTCTGTTAAGCACCATTTCATCAGCTGTAAAACCTCTTTCATGATTTGTGCCATCTGGTACAACTGCCCATGCATCTACATTTGTTGTACAATTTTGTCCTATGAAACAGAAAATCCAGGAGCATACTCACTCTATGACTGGTAGTAGATGTGACACTCCTGCGGTCACCAGCTGGTACAGATTTCATGACTCTGACCTGAACACAGTTAATGCCATAACAATTGATGACATTTCAACTTCCACTAGGAGTGGAAATGGCCTCCTCAAACTGATCCAGGGATATAGCCAATTAGTCTTTACCACTGGGGCTGGCTCTTCAAGAAGTCTAAAGGGAATTGGGACATAATCACTTTTTTGTAAATATCTGGCAAATATACAGTAAACTGTGTCCCTACCAGTGAATGTTTGTATAGTAATATGTATACACTACAATCAATAATGCTTCTTTTTTCTCCCCTTCTGCATTTTTTTCAGAAATACATCCACACTGTCCATGTCTGTCTTTGCAGTAGTGCCTTCTAAAGCAACCAGACACCTGGGCTTCATTTACTCTGGATGCAAGATATGCTGGAGTTGAGTGTTTTCCTCTTTTATCACTTCTTTCCACTTCTAGTTTTTATTTTTATACTGTATTTGCATCACTATTATTTTACCTTTTGATAATGCACAGTATATTTGTGTCTGCAGCCTAGAAAATGGGCTTCATGATAAGTACATGTTGTGATTTGGAAACCTATGCCTTTAAATCCTCCACATAAAATAAGTATGGTTACCTGTAAGCCTCCCCAATGAGGAAGAATCTGCCTAGATTTGAAGCATCAAGGTCTGGTGCAGCCTTTGAATCACCACAATAAATTATTTTGCACCATACTCCTAGCATTTTGCCTCATTACTTTGCACATGCTACTTTTTGTCTTGTTCCTGCATTTCTCAAATCTTGGATGAGACTTGTTTCTACACTTGAGCAGTGAAAAGATGTTCTGGCTACTATGCTATAAGTGCCACATGTCATGTTTACACTGGGGTGTTATAAAACAACTATCTTGAAAATTGAGAGTCAAAATTTTAAACACATAATAATTCTTGGGAAATGTTGTGTGTAGTTCCATCCTTTTCCCCAGCAGGTAGCATTTTGTGATCCTGTACCAGTGAGCTGAGTTTGGATGCAAGCTCAGTGAGTCTGCAGGATGTGACATTACCAACCATCAGCCTGGGGAGGGAAAGTTTCAGGGTTAACAACAAGCAAAGGGCAAGCTGCTCAGCTACGGTTCCAGTGCCATAACGTAAAAAAGCATACAGGAGCAAACAAAAGCACTCAGCACCAGGATGCAGTGATTACTTACGATTAATTGCATAAATAACAAAAAAACAGGACAGCAGCATGTCGCTTAGCTCCACAACTATCTCCAATAAGGTAAGATCCAACCTAATTCAACATGAATGTCTCAAATACCAGAATTACTATGATCACTAAGCAGGGCAGGAGGTCACTACCAGTGGCAGCTCTGCGATGCATACAGAAGAGCATAATACTATTAATCCAGTCTTTAAAACTGTTCATCTAGCAGACATTAGTTTAATCGCAGCCTGAGCACCCTTGCAAGCCAGTCCTCAGGCATTAATTACTACTGCAAATGATATCACTGAGCTAGAAGCACAGTAATTATTTGTTTAGTTATAAGGAATGTAAATAATCTGTTTTATGCTGTTATCCTAGTCAGGCATTAATGCTCTGCTTCTACTCTTAAATAATCTGTACAGTATCTTACAACTTAATTATACCATCTCGCTCTGTTATCGTCACCCTGGTTAATTATTGATGTGATCAGTTAGGGTGCTAGATCTCGTTACAGCGTCAGGGATAGCTAGTGAATTCTGCACAGCATATGTCAGTAAGGGGACTTAAATATGGCACCACACACATGCATATTCCAGATCCAATGCATAAACCAATCGAAACTGGTACCCCTCCCGAGCGGTATAAGTTTCCCAGAGTGGGCAGGGTCACCTTGTGAGCGGACCCAGCTAATGCTCCAGGAAGGACAGCCCTGGCCCTGAATTCAATTGTGTGCCCTGTACAGATCCACAGTCAGAAGAGTCGCACTCACCTCAGCCCTCCTGGTGCTCTGCCCATACGCTCCATGCCGGCCAATGCAGCATGACTCGAGAATAAATGTAAAGAGATGGCTCTTGCTTTCATCTTGTAAGAGTCACGGCTTGCCATCAGACTGACTGGGTTGAAAATGGCAGCACGAGACTGCAATAAGCAGAGATGCCACGCCGCATGGTCGCCAGACCAGTTGGGGAATAATGGCCACAAACAAGGCCATAGCCATCTTGTGATTACCCAGACACTCACCGCTGAGATTGCAGCACGGCGCATGCACACAGCATGTAGCCATGCAACAAATGGCTCAGAACAAGCACAAATGGAGCATGCGCACACATCAGCCCATGTCACGGGCACTACCCTCTGACCAGACTCTGCACTTAACAAACAGGCACCAGGCTTTACTTATTCACAGCAAGGTCCTTTTTCAAAACATTTCATCCTGTGGTTCTGCACATTCCTCTGCACTGGCACCAACATGAAATGGGCACAGGCTACAACTGTACTACAGTTTAAGCAGCTAAACATGTTTTAAAGACGAGTAATAAATAATAAGGCATCAGATCATAACCCCCCACTTTCTACCCATTTTTCCCTTGTTTTGTCACCCTCACAGACCGTGGCCAAAGCAAAAAAATGCAGACTCTGCCAAATTGCTCTCTCGCCTGGGCACACCAGGATCCACTGCCCCCCCCTTGTCTAAGCAACAGGAGGGCTCAGAAATCCTCGCTTAGCATGAGGAAGATGAAGGGATGGAGCAGGGGCCAGAACCCCTTGAAAACCCCTCAAATGAACTCCAATCAATGGCAGAGGAATTTTTCAGAACTCAGCAAGCAGTCATGCTACAAATTTTAGAGCACATGGAGGATATGTCCAAAACAAATAGAGAGACCCCAAATAAACTCAAAGAACCCAACAAAAACAAAAAGACAGGCAATGCCGTCACCACAGGCAGCAACAAAGCATCTGGCAGCATGGCCCCCATTCAGCCAGATGACACAGAGACAGGGGATAATGCTGACATACCAGACTATACATCTGGTGGAGAATCAGGAGATGAGGAAAATCAACCTCAGCCGGAAGAAGAGGAAGTCACCCTTACCAAGAAGTTGACACCCACAGAATGCCTGCCAGAGCTATTAAGAGCAGTCAAGGAGACAATGGCCTTCGACGTCCAGGAGCCCAAACAACAATCCAAACTGAACCCCCTTATTTGATCAAAACAAAAGAAAGATGAATGCTTTCCCATTTGCGAATCACTCACAGAGGTAGTCACGAAGGAGTGGGAGTCCACAGACCCTCCCCCTGGATGTCAGAAAAGAAAACCCTCAACAGGTTCTACCCCACTTAAGAGGACATCAACAAGCTCTGGTACACACCACCCACAGTGGACCACCAGGTTATGGGCCTGTGCAGAAAAGTGGTACTTCCCTCAAAGTCTAACACACCCCTTAGGGATACCACAGATAAGAAACTAGAAGACCTCATGAAGAAATCTTATGAAATGA
This sequence comes from Neoceratodus forsteri, assembly GCA_016271365.2. Classification (NCBI taxonomy): domain Eukaryota; kingdom Metazoa; phylum Chordata; order Ceratodontiformes; family Ceratodontidae; genus Neoceratodus; species Neoceratodus forsteri. The sequence goes on from CM028132.1 coordinate 1,325,235,145, forward strand.
CTGGCCTAGCATGCAGGGCCAACACAGCAGTGACCTACACCTCTAAGGCCCTCGTTACCTGGCTGGAGGAACTTGCCTCCACACTAGACCCAAACTCCAAACAGGCCGATCTGGCAGAGTACACCATTCAGGTGGACAAATACACTGCCGATGCATCCGTGGATGCACTTAAAATGTCCGCATGGTTAGCTACTCTATCAAACCAAGCCAGATGACTAGTATGGCTAAAGATATGGAATGCAGACTCTGAGTCAAAGACAATGCTAAACAAGTTACCATTTAAAGGGAGCCTGGTGTTTGGCAAAGGACTCAAGAAATACGTTAAAAATAAAGGTGACGCCAAAGGTCTACACAAGGATAAACCCACCAACAATACTTACCTTCTAGCATTCCGGGGCAGGTTTCATCCCTACAGGGGAGGCAGGACAGATGCCAAACCAGTCTTTACCCCAAAACAAATCCTAACCCTTCAGTCCTGCCTACTTCTCCAATGGAAGCAGGACTAGACCAAGAAACAGGGGACAAAGGGGTAAATACAACTACAATTCCTCAAGAGGCAGGTTCAACTCCAACTGACTACCAGAAGGAATTAATCACACCAACAACAATGACACACAGGATCCCTTATGCCCCAGTAGGAGCCATACTACTTCAATTCACACATGAATGGTACAAGACGACACAGGACAAATGGGTACTCGAAATAGTATCAAGCGGCTACTCCATCGAATTCACACAGAAACCACTATCCAACAGACAGATAGTAGCTCCTGTATCTCACCAACCAGCAACGATACAGATAGCCCAGTCTACAATACAGGACCTCATAAGGAACAGGGAAATCGCACCTGTACCATCCAATCAAGTCGGACAAGGAATCTACTCAATATTTTTCTTAGTCACCAAGAAGACAGGGGACATGAGACCCATACTTGATCTCAAGTTTCTAAACCATTTCCTCCAGTACAAGATGTTCAAAATGGAGACCCTGAAGTCCACACTAGGGTTCATCAGATCACAGGACTACCTAGCCTCCATAGATATGAAGGATGCATACCTACACATCCCAATCAGACCATCACACTACAGATTCCTGAGATTCAAAATACTAGACCACCACTACCAATACCAGACATTTCCCTTCAGGCTGTCCTCAGCTCCTAGGGTATTCATCAAAGTATCAATAGCCATAGCAGCATTCCTCCGACAAAAAGGGGTACACATCATCCCTTACTTGGACGACTGGTTAATCAGGACCAGATCACCTCACACAGCCCAACAGCATACCCACTTAGTCTTGGAAACCCTACAGGTGCATGGATAGATAATCAACTGGGAGAAGAGCACCCTAATCTCATGGAGAACAATAGACCACCTCGGAGTGACCATAGACACACAGCAGGCCATTGTGAGGCCATCACGGAAATGAATGACCAAGGTCATCGAACAGGCACAAGTGATAATCAGCACCAAGGAAATGACCCTAAGGGCCATACTACAGACACTCGGATCCATGGCATCCTGCATAGGCCTAGTCCCATGAGCACTTTGGAATATGTATACACTACAGATCACGGCGATACGAACAAGCCACGCTACACAAAATTACTTGTCTAAATCAATAACACTCATAGGTCTCATAGGTAAATACAGAGCCATATAGACGTTAGTCCTTTTCCTTGCCATTTAGTTAGTAACCCTGAACATTATGTTTAAATAGAAAGCTATCTAATCTGTTTTTATCGATCAAATCAATCAATCAATCAAAATCTTTATTTATTCAGGCGAACATCATTGAGCATAGCTCATTTACAAGATGGACCTGAGTGGTCATAACAAAAAGGTTACAGATTGTATACAAAAACATGGTATTGAATAAGCACAAATACAACCATTTATGAGTGAGATAGATGTACAAATATTTACATATATACAAGGCAAAGGACAATAAACCTAAAACCTAATAAAGGAGAGAAAAACAAACAGTCTAGTAGGGATAAGGCATGGATAATGGTACATGGGTGGGCATATATGTATGAGGTTTGATGGGGAAAGGACCAGATGAATGATAGAAGAATAGGAAGGAGCTTTTTTTTTTTTTTAAATGTTTTAAACACTAAATGCCACAGTCACACCATCCGTTCAGTGGTGGACCAAACAACAAAATATAATCAAAGATGTACCACTGTTAACAGAATCAGAACAGATTAAAGACACGGATGCCAGTCTTCTAGGATGGGGTGCCACACTCAACCACAAACCAGCACAAGGTAAATGGACAGCCATGGAATCCAGACTCTCAATCAACATACTGGAAATGAGGGCGGTGTACCATGCATTATACTCCTTCAAAAATTCAATACAAAACAAAAAGGTCCTAATCAGATAAGACAGCCGGGCAACAGTGGCCTACATTGCCAACCAAGGAGAAATAAAGAGCATCTGGATGCTACAAGAAATGAGGAAGGTACTCAACTGGATACAAAACCACCTGCACTCACTGACAGCAGTTCACCTCTCAGGGAAACTTAACATCCAAGTGGATTGGCTCAGCAGACAAGCTATTGCTCCTGGTGAATGGTCTCTACACCCACAGACATTTGGCCAACTGAACAACAGCTGGGGACAGCTCCAAATCGACCTGATGGCAACTTCAGTGAACTCACAGCTCCCGCTATTTTACTCCAGATACAAGGAGCAGAGGGCCATGGGCATAGATGCACTATCCCAAACATGGCAGTTCCACAGAGGATATGTGTTCTCACTGATACCACTAATATACCAAACACTGAACAAAATCAAACAGACAAAATCAACAGCAGTGGTCATAACCCCCCTACTGACCGAGAAGGCCCTGTTTTTCAACCCTAATATCCATGGCAATTAACACTCTGTGGACAATTCCACTGCAAGCAGACCTGCTGACACAGGGCCCCATACACCACCCTGATCTTCACTCTCTACAGCTCATGGCCTCTCTCTCTCCTGAGAAGCAGAGATTGCTGAACAAAGGCTATGATCCACAGGTGGTAGACACATTGATCAAATCCAAGTGCACTTCAACAAACACAACCTACCAAAGACAATGGTCAATATTTTCCAGCTGGGGCTCAGATAATCAGATCCACCTTATTCCAGTCACAATACCTCAGATACTACAGTACCTACAAAAAGGATTTGACAAGGGATTATAAGTTTCAACCTTAAGAGTCCAAGTGGCAGCCATTGGCACAGGGACAGGACCAATATAATGCTACTCTCCGGGAGCTCATCCAGACGTCCTGAGATTCCTGAAGGTGGTGTCCAACATCCACCCCAGGCACAAGCCTATCATAGCACCATGGGACCTTAACACAGTACTGGATGCCATCACTGCAGCATCCTTCGAACCAATGGCCACAACAGACCTAAAGTGGGTCACCTTCAGGACCCTGTTCCTAGTGGCCATCTGCTCAGCAAGGAGAGTAAGTGAAATCCGAGCCCTATCCTGCAAATCCCCCTTCCTAATCATGCATAACGATGGAGTCACACTAAGGACCACTCCCTTCCTCCTACCAAAAGTGGCAACATTGTTCCAGATGTCTCAAGAACCCTGGAGCTTCCTGCCTGGCACACACAACCAGGTAATGATCCAAACAATTCGACCCAACACTGGGACATGAAAAGAAATATCTCACTGTATCTGAACAGAACTAGAGACATTAGACTATCGGACAGACTGTTTCTATTACACAGCAGCCCTAAAATAGTGCAAGCAGCAGCACAAGCCACCCTTGCCAACTGGATCAAGCAAACAATAGTGGAGGCCTACAGCAGCCAGGGGTTTGAGACCCCGCATAAGCTATCTACCCACTCCACTAGGGCAATTTCAACATCATGGGTGGAGATGAACAGGGCTTCAATTCAGGACATTTGTGTAGCAGCCACCTGGTCATCAGTGCATACCTTTACCAGACGCTATAGACTTGATGTGATTAACGCAGAAAAATCAACATTTGCTAGAAAGGTTCTTTTGAAACATGGGAAACCCTAGCTGTCTCGATATGTACCCATCCCATCATTCTCATCACTGCTTATTACAACCCAGAGGTAATGAATGGGGGATGCTGTAAGGTGTTGCGATATGCAATGGTAGTTTACTCACCTGGTAAAGGTGATTGCATGAGCATCACCTTACAGCATCCTGGTTCCACCCTGGTGCATGCGAGTATGTATATATATATATATATATATATATATATATATATATATAGGTTCAGAGGATGTCAAGACAGCTACAGGAAACCTAAACCAGTTGCTAGCATGCCATATGGGCTGGATCATTCAGAATGTAGCTAATAGGAATTAAAAAATAAATAAATAAATAACAGCGTACTCATACTTGATTGAACCATAAACAAGTAATCCACTGTACCTTTCACAGTAGTAATTGTTACCACAGCACTCTCTCTAGAAACATACAGCTTTGGAAGAATCGAACTGGAGCACTGTGGCCAGGGGGAGGACCTAGGTGGATCAGATTTCAAATATCTGGTCACATGTGCATCAACTATTTATTTATTTTATTTATTTAAGGTCTAGGAATTACAACCCTTTGAGTCAGAGACTCATTTGCAAAGGCTCCACGTCTTACAAAAAATGGATTAGAACACAGAACAATATGGAATATACAATTTAGACATCAGCTCTAGTACAAAAAATGACAGTAACATACAGAGATGAAAGAAAAAATTACATAACCACAGACATGGAACATCAGCAGTTGTGAAGTACTAGTGCATTAACATTTATAGGGTTTCATCTGCAGTCACAGTGGGAGTTAGACATAATATCATTAAGTAACTCAGGTTTAAAAGGTCCAAGCCAGGGGACTGATAAGATAGAGTCAGGGATTGAGTTCATTCAGAGTGGGGCCCTGTAGCAAAAAGACCTTTGGCCAGCAGTGGTCTTCACAAAGGGGACATGGAATGTGGCGGTGTCAGAGTGTCTAGTGGAGCAAGCCAGAAGGTTCTTTTGGAGGAGTTGAAGACAGCCTCCAGGGGCTAGGCTCAACTGGATTTTTTTGGCCAGTAGACAGGCCTGATAAACTAGTCGCCCTTGGAAGTTTAGCCAAGATGAGCGTAGATAGAGGTCACAGGTATGCATAAGATGATCACAGCCTATGGCCAATCTGCAGGCTTTGTTTAGGGTACGTTTAATGCTGGACAGTGCTGTGTCAGAGGTGGCCCCATAGATGATTATGCCATAGTCTACCAGTGAAAGGATGGAACTGGAGATAGCTAAGCGTAGAGCCTCCGGAGGTAGACATGGCCTAAGCCTGTAGAGGAGACTGATTCTTTTGTTTATTTCAGTGCAAGTTGACGTGATATGCTCACGATAGATAAGGGCGGAGTCTACAGTGACCCCTAGATATTTAAAATTGGAAACGGGTTCCAGCGTGGTGCCCATCACATTATGTATAGACAATTTTGTAGTGCTGTGCTTATGTTGTGGGTGGGCGAATAGCATGACTTTCGTCTTTTTTGTGTTGAGTACAAGCTTGTGTGAGGAAAACCAGGCTTCAATTTGAGTGAAAGAGCCCTGCAAGGATTCTTGAAGCTGCTTGGAGTCAGGGTTCTGACTGAAGATCACAGCATCATCTGTATAAAAGAGAAGACACCCAGAGGAGGCCAGAGGTAATGAGTTCAGATAAAGTCAGAAAAGGAGCGGACCGAGGATAGACCCTTGCCTATGAGATTGACGCAACCCAGAAGTAATGAATGGAGGATGTTGTAAGGTGATGCTCATGCAATCACCTTTACCAGGTGAGTAAACTACCAATACCTTGCTGTGTTAGGCATTAAAGTGCAAAAAAATCTCAGTAGAAACTCGACCCAATCTGGTTTCACATAAACAGGCTTTTCTAAGGACAAAGAGGCAGGACATATGGGTACATTTTTAATCTGTCTTAGATAAGCATTTGGTAGCACATTTTAGCACTTTGCACTTTTAAGAAGCACCAACATGCGCACATGTGACTTGCAGAGAGATTATTTAAACATACCCATATATCCTGCTTTTTGTCCCTTAAAAAGGCCTGTTTAGGTGAAACCAGGTTGGGTCAAAATTTCTGCCAATATTTTGTGCACTTTAATGGCCTGGCACAGCAAAGGATTGTTCTACTTTTTGTTATTTATGCAATAAATTGTATGTAATCACTGCATTCTGGTGCTGAGTGCTTTTATTTGCTCCTGTAAGGCTTCAGGATTGCCTGCACAGGACCAAGTACCATACAGTGTAGAGAACTCTTCTCTTGGCATAGGGCGCAGCACCTCTGCACACATAGGACCAGAGGGGTCTGTGCTTCAGCTGGCAGATTAACTGTTTGCCTGTGCATCTGCATCTACACTATGGCCAAATGAAAGCAGAGGACCCAGATGTCCCTGGGCTTCTGCAACCCACCAGACAACCCAATGTATTCTCAGCATCCATTGCAGCACTTCCTAGGTGAACAGAGTCTTCCCTTGGCAAAGGGCCCAAAAGGCCCGGCATCTCTGCATCTGTTCACACAGGCCCTGAATATATGATTCCACTGTATCTAAATGAAAGAAAATTCTTTGTAAAACACTGCTTTTTAGCACCAGTTAGTGTTCACTTTAACTCCACAAAAGTAGGGAAATATGATGTCAGGATTTCCAAACCTAACCAAGTAGTAAAATGACAAAACTACATAAGCAGTGCCGGACAGTCATTATCTAGTAAGCCAATAACATACTGTACAACTGTTTCCAGATGAGGCAAATGTAGTACCACTGATGTGCTACCATCATGGATTTATATCTGTGGCTGCATAAGCACTGAATCCTGTGCTTATTCAGTCAGATCAGTGTGTGTATGACATAGAAATATAGAAACAGAATTTTATGTGGTGTTCATAGCTTAGATCTGTCAGCATAGATATGAACATAGGTCAGTGGCTGTAGTACATAAAAACTGGATTGGATGTAATTGGTGCTTAGATACTTGAACAGATGACATAGCAACTGTTAGAACTTAATGTTTGGCCTTTCTCTGTATTCCACCTTTGGAAAGCTGCTTAGTTGAGTACGACTGTAGACCCCAAAAAGAAATGTAATTACTGGTGCAATTACCTCCTCTAGTTCTGGAGAGTGTGGCCAGTAGCACGGAGGAGGAGAAAAATCCCCTTTGGGGGAAATCTCTGAGGACCCATGGCTACTGACCTGCCCATCTTCTGGGCATGCTAAGGGAGGGTAATCCTAATTTAACAAATATTAAGTTGTCGGCTAATCCAATACCCAGTTGATTGAAGATCTTTAATTCGATTGCAAGCAGGCAATCATGGATTCAAGGCACTGCTGTTGAGTGTCCAGCAAAAAGACGGTAACATATCCCATTAGCAATTCCCAGGTCAATAACCATAAATGTACAATGTGAGAAGTTTGATACAAGGTACAGTAAATCTGATCAACAGTTGAGAGAATAATCAGTCTTAGAAGGGTGAGTGTAGGTCTGGTTCAAGAGCAATCCAAAAGCAAAGACTTCCAATCAAAGGAGGCACAATGAGTGAACAGCTGTTTCCTCGTGAGGCAGAAAAGGGGAACATTGGTCCATGTACCCGACTTGCAAATTGCTGTAAAGGACTAAGCCTGTGGTGGTGAAGCAAGTAATCTAAGTGCAGGCTGCTAAGATGTAAGAGGGCAAAGCAATTGGGAACCTCCAGGCCCCGAGTGGGGTGAAGCAGGTAAGTGTAAAATGGGCAATATAAGCCCAATGAACCTCCAGGCCCTGTATGGGGAGAAGCAGGTAAGCAGTATAAGCCTGATGAGGGTGAACTGGGCAAGAATCAGGTGATTTGAGGTGAGGCAGACAGAAACCTCCATGCCCTTTGGGTGAGGCAGGTTTGTAGAGTAAATGTTAGAAACCTCCACGCCCCCTTGCGAGGCGAGGTAGATTTTAGAGTAAACATTAGACCCTCCATACCTCCTTGCAGGGCAGGGCAGGTTATGTATGGGAAACATATAAGCCCATTGATGGTGAGTAGGAGAAAGCTGAGCAGAAGCCTGCCTTTTGGGAGAGTTGGATAGAAACCTCCATGCCTCCTTGTGGGGTGAGGTAGGTTTATAGGTAAACATGTAAGCCATAGAGGAAGCCTACTGGCCGCTAAGCAATATATCTCTGTAGAGGCAGTATAGATATACGGTTGAGCATGAGTCAGTGCCGGATGGCGGAGCCACAATGGCATTTTTTATGACAGTCAGTATAACAAGGTCCAGGAAATGCACAAGTCCATTATGGTCAAGGCACAGCAGAAGAACGCAGTGAAGAGGAGACTGAATCAGATCAAATGGCAACTCACCCAGATATGGTAACCCAACATAGCACTGGAGTAGGTTAATGTCCGAGGGTGAAGCTGTTGAGAACGGCAATGTCACAATGTAATAGAACAGCTAGGATGTGTCAGGCAGGATAAGGCAGCAGCAGCAGAAGTCCCAGAACAAGCTGAAATAAGAAGCATGGTGAGAACATCAAGTAGAACTGAGTACGAATGTCCTGTGATGTCGTAAATACAAGCAGAGATAAGGTCCACAGCACAGCAAGCAAAGAAGTCTTGGATGAATGCAAATCTGGTGCAAGCAGGTGGAAGGTAGACACTGGCAATGCCCAGTACTGGACAACTATGCTTGAAGGTGAGACATCAGTGGTAGAGTCCGCAATCATAGTGCGTGGAGTCAGTGAGGAGGTGACATTAAGATGAGGGAGTCCGATGAAGATCCAGTTAAAAGTGAAGCCCAAAAAGTACAATGGCGATCCAGAAATAGGCAGGCAGGGAGCAAAGTAATAGGAGCAGAATGAGGTCCAGCCAGAGGAGAAGGTAAACTGCTAACACACAGTTAAAAAGTTAAGGCAGATGAAATGAAAGGTCTTGAGTTGGTCCAGATCCAGATGATCGAGGTGAGGAGCGGGTAGACAGGCAGAAGGAGATCCAGCTACTGATGGAGGGACATGGAATGATAGTAATCTGAGCCAGAAGCAAAACAGTAGGAAGATGAAAGCTTCCACGGAGCTTGAAATCCAGTGGTGCAGTGTAACCACAAGGCTGTAGAGAAGACAATCGTCCCAAGATGTCCCAGAATTGAGGAATATTCATGGATGTCCTGGCAGAGAGACACATGTTGAAATAGACTGGAGGATGCTGAGTTCTGCAGAAGCATGATGTAATGATGTAGTAGGGTAGGCACGGAAGAAGGTCAGCTGGAGAAGAGATCCTAAGCAGTCTGCAGCATGCTATGATTGAATGCACAGGTGATAGAGTAAGCCACATTAGTCCACTAGAGAACAGCATTAAATAAAGGTAGCGAGCTAGGCACATGACGTGGGTTAGTGAGTGACAGGAGAGCCACGTAGGTCTGCCTGAAGAGTAAGGAAATGAGTGAGTCAAGCTAGGCCCCCACATAGACTAGCAGAACTGGCTGGACCTCCATGGAGTTCAGCCGGCAGTAGCAGTAGTCAGTATGAGTAGAGCTAGGCTGCCACATAGGCTTGTAGGACTGACTGAAGCTTCTCAAAGGCCATCCTGAGGTAGGGTTCACCTGAAGGTAATGGAGGGCTCAAGCCAGACACCACGTTGGTTGGCCAGCCAGCAAGGCTATACGACAGTTGTCTCCGGCTAGGCTGAAAGAAAGAAGGAAGCAGCAGAACGGCTTCAGGATGTGATGGCCTGTTCAGTTTGCCAGAATGTCCATAACCTGGACCTGCAAAGTTAGAAGCCTGGTAGGCAGATTGAAAAAATTCAGTTCTGGGGCATTGCAAGCCTGAGAAAAAGCCAGGAAGGGGTTGAACATCTAGGATGATAAGGAAGTCAAGAAGTCCACAGAGGAAGTAGCCAGCAGATATGAAGTTGGCATTTTTGATAGATGTCTGGAATGGAGTAGCTAGTCCAATGTGTTCCAAGTCACTGGAAGCACCCAACTGTTAACTATAGGTAATAGGAAGTGCTGTCCAATGGGCAGCTAACGTAGCTACAGCAAAGGGGAAATACTCTTTAAGACTGTGGCAGAATATATGGTGTAGCCATATTGTAGTATCTGCTTATGGCACGGAGCTGTGTCCTAAGCAAGCGGTGGTAAACCAGTGCCTGGCAGTGTGGTAATAGGTTGCCACAGCAACCAAGTAAGAAGCAAATATGGAATCAGAGGCCAAAATATTCAGTAAACTAGTGAATAATGGACAGGCAATACAGTACTCATGAGGACTGGTCTGGGACCCAAGGTAGGGAAGGTAAGCTGCGGGTGCAGGAAGTATCATTGGTGAGGTGAATGGAGCTACAATGTCCAGTAGAACTGGGAGCACACAGTGCTGCAGGAGGGTAGAGAGATGTGAAGCCCAGAAATGTAGCGATGATGCATTCATGGAAGAGAGCACAGACTGGGATTCAGCAGGAATAGCCGACCTGCTGTACATGCACCCATGGTCGTAGTCAGCAGGCAAAGGAGCATAGACAATGTAGTTCTGGTTGCAGCAATATGCGGCTACACTCTGGCGTGCAGCATGAGGCATTCTTGAAGGCTCCTGCAAAGGGGATTCCAGCAAACCATATGGTTTGAGTGGCGTCACAGAACTAGAAACTGTGCAGCAGCATGGAGCGGCAGCTGCTTGAATGGAGAAAGCTAAAGCAGAGAAAAAGGAGCCACTAGTGTGCAATGAGTGAAAGGAGAGGCAGCACAGAAAGAGAAAGAGCTGCAGGGGCAGCACGAGCTACGGTGAGTAAAGCGCAGTGTGGCATGGAACTCAGCAGCAGACATCCCCCAAAAGAGGACAAAAGATATGGAAAATAGACACAACAGGAACAAGAGGCAGAGTGGGAGAGTTAACAGGAAAAAACAAGAAAATGAGCAGGAGACAGGGTCCAGAGCAAAGCTGGAGGAGGGGACCGGGGACAGGGAAAAAAATGAGGTGAGACAGAAGAGGATAAAGAGAGCAGCCATAGACCAGCAGCAGCACACTAGTGAGTACAACTTGCTCTAAGCAGAGCAGGCGTAGCCTGAGGATTTATACAGGAGATGGGGAGGAGCTATTCCCCCCCATAGAACCTCAGGCTACAGCCTTTCTAATTGTCAGCAGATAAGGACTGCTTGGACCACCCCGTCTGCCCATTTTCCCTTAAATACAGTACCACCGCAGATGCTATTTGATCTCCAACTCTTTCTCCCACCCCTCATTCCTTTCCACTAAGATTACCTTGTGCTTATCCGATGCTTTATTGAACCTCATTACTCTGTTTGCCCCCACAACCTCAGCTCGCAGGCTGTTCTAGGAATCCACCAATCTTTTTGTGAAAAAATACTTTTGCACATCTTTCCTGATTTTACCCCCTAGCTTCATAGCATGTCCCCTTGTTCTTGAGCAACATTGCTTCTGAAAAACGTGTCCCTGCTGTGCCTTATTTACCCCCATGAGGTATTTAAAGGCCCTTATCGTACTACTGCTCTCCTTCCCCTGTTCCAGGGTGTACATATTGAGTTCCTTTAGTTTCTCCGCATAGGACTTTTTATGCAGACTCCTCATCACTTAAGTTACCTTCCATTAGACTGCTTCCATTCTATATATGTCCTTCCAGAGATGTGACCTCCAGAGCTGTACACAGTATTGCAGGGGAGGTATTACCACGGATATACATAGAGGCAACAACACCAGCATTTCACTAGCCCTCAAAATTGCCTTGTTGCACTACGTAGCAACCTTTAAGTCATCAGAGATGATTACCCCCAGGTCTCGCTCCTGCTTTTTGGTCATCAATAGGTATGAAGTTGGGGGGCTTGATTCAGTAGAGATGTGAGGAAGTACTTCTTAAAAGAAGGAGTGGTGGATTCCTGGAACAGCCTTCCAGCAGAGGTTTTAGGGATGAAAACACTGATAGGGTTTAAGAATGCATTGGATTAGCACAAGGGAATCATAGTGGAAAGGAAGAGGAGAGAAAGAAAGAGCCATAGATCAAGTATGGTCTGCAGTAATAATGTAGGAAGGAAAAAATGGGCAGACTGGGTGAACTAAGCAATCATTATCTGCCATCAAATTCTGTTTCTATGCTATCCTCCAGTCCTGCAGAAGACTCCTGTTTCCAGTGAGCTGTTAAACAGGACTGCCAAAGCTGCAACTAGTGCCTCCCTGAGCTCCTTCAGTACCCTAGGACTTACCCTGGATGGTTCTATTGCTTTGTCCACTTTCAGATTACAGAGTCCCTTTAGGTCTGTCTTCTCCAAAAAAGGGTTAGTGTCTACCTCACTCCCTCTAGAGCTCCTGTTCTTTTTGTGGCGCATCCTCTTTCATTCCACTGTGAACGATGAACAAATGTAATTGTTCAGGATGCCTGCCTTTTCTATGTCCTCCTCTACACAGTCTCCCCCATTCCATTTTACCTTTGCAATCTTCCTCAATTCACATACATACCTAAAAAACTGTCTTGTCCCATTGTGTTACCACTTGGACTATTCTCTTTTCAGTTTGCACCTTCATGATCCTTACTGATTTCATTGCTTCTCTCTGTTTTTCCTGATACAGCTCCCTATCCTCCTCCTTTTGTGTATCCTTATATCTTTTGAATGCTACCCTTTTAGCCCTTACCTTTTCAGCCACCTCTTTAGAGAACCGTAACAGCCTCCTTTTCTTCTTACCTTTACTCACTTGCTTCAAGCAGAGTTTTGTTGCCTTCACTATGCCTCCTTTAAGCTTTGCCCACTATTCCTCCACTCCACCCAGGTCCTTGTCCCCTGCCAGGTCATCGCTGAGACGTTCACCCGTCTTTATAAAATCTACTTTTCCTGAAATCATGTCGTATAGCATGCATGAGAACATGTGGTTGCAGAAGCACTACTGAAGACAGATGTACTGTTGTGATGTGGGTATTATCGTTTCAGCAGCAAATCTATAACATTTTCAAGGGGGTGGCAGTTTTGTTTAGGGGTAGCACATTCTTTAAAAAAATAAAATGATACCCTTGAAAGCTCATATAAGATTAAAACAGTTACTTTTTGCTGGCCTAAGTTGGTAGTGAGTATGGAAACAGTTGTTTGTCTTGCCTACTGACAGCTGTTTGTGATTACTTGTGTGGCCTTGTCCTTTTGCTGATTAGGAGCATATTTCCCACTTCTGTGGCATTATTTCTTTTTTTTAAATATTTTTTTATTGAGAAAAGCAAACTTTCATACTTACAATGTCCAGCAGGAAAACTAATACAGGATATGCAACCTCATTTTACAACTGTTTCAGAAATAATAATTAATACAAAAATGTACTATTTCGGCCCACGAGGTAGGAGAGGAAGGGAAGAAAACTACTTGGGAAAGGGGAAGGCTAGTAAAATTCAGAGGGTACTCTACACTATGAAGCCTAAATTGTACCAGAAAGGAAATCATCTTACACTTAATAAAATTATCAATTAACTATAATCACTAGAATACAGTAAATTGATTACTAAAACAAAAATAATCAAGTTGTGGCACATTGGAGCTATCAATTGAGTCTAGGATTCATGTAAAGAAAGGGAAGAAAACAGATCAGAGATCAAAGGATTAGCATTGTTAAGAAAGGGTCCCATGCAACATGCTATCTTTGAATAGCATGATTAGCAAGATGAGTAAGTTTTTCAAATTCTGCCAGTTTAGAGAGAGAGATCCCATCCATTCTTTGAAGCAGAGGGTCCATTCTCTGTTCAAGAAGGATTTGCTTTTTCTATCTTCTACAGCTGTGGGATGAATTCAGTATTTCTGGTGCCGGGTAAGGCACACTTGATTGGAGGTGCCCCCTAGTATCCCAAAGAGTGTTTCTGTAGGTAGTTTGACAGCTAGGGTTGAGCTCACAAATGTTTGCACTTGGGATCAGAAATGTGCTAATTTCAGATAGGACCATAGGATATTGGTGAGTGATCCCACTCCCTGGTGGCATCCCCGGCACCTGTCTGAGGGCACAAGGTCAATTTTTTTCTGGACCTGGGGCATACGATACCATCTGTAAAGAATGTTTTCTTTTTTTTTTTGGGATCAGTCGGTATGTCATATCCCTAAAGTCAGAATGAGCACTTTTAAGCATTCCTTGCCAGTCATCTTTGGGAAGTGGGTTCTGCAAGACCTGTTTCCAACATATTTTTACCTGCAGCAACTCCAGAACTGTTGTGAGAGGAGAAAGTCATTTCTTCTACCTCTCAGCCTAGAAGTGTATAAGCCGATTTATAATTCCTTATTGGGAGCACGCCAGCATCAGTCCCAGCAGCAATCTGATGTCTGGCTAATATTGCCATCCTTAGCTGGAGGTATCTCCAGAATTCTGATATGCGTAGGTTAAAAGACTTTGCTAAAGATTCAAAAGAAGCCAAAGCATCTGCTTTGGGCTCCATAACATGACCCACCGTAACTATTCCTCTGATCTTCCATGAGGGCTAGTAAATGAGCTTCTTATTTATGGTGCTGTACAGGTTTTGCCATAATGTTTCCAAGCTTCCCAGGTGCCTAGATTTCCAAATGTGACATTTAATAAGGCAATGCCAAACTTGACTGGAAAATAATTGCACTTGAGAGGGACTGTTAGGTTTAGGTCTACCATGATCTTAAGAGTGTATAACCCATGGCGGGATGCATCCAGGACTCAATTCCAGATGTACCAGAGTGGACTTAGTTCCCTTTGGGGCAAGCCAATAAAGATTGTACCTAATCCCAGTTGCTTGATGATATGGCTAAAGCCACTGTACTGCCCAGCTGCCTTGTTTACCAGGAGCACTGAGCTCATGTATACTAAAGTGTGGCCTTTTCCCTTTGCATAACTAGGATGCAAATAACTTTTCAAAATGCACTAGTTTCTTCTGTGGATTGGCACTGGGAGACTGTTTAAGTAAAATAAACTGTCAGGGAATGCCACCATTTTGTATGCTGCAATCTTGGCCCAAAAGTGAGGTTAACTTTTTCCATCTGTTAAATTCTGTTTCTAAATCAGAAAGAAGGGGATTCAAATTAATATCTACCAAGGTACTGACTATAGCTGGTAGTAGAATACCCAAGTACTTAATGTGAAAAGGCAACCATTTAAAGCCCAGGTGTCTAATATCAGTCTCATTTGTTTGTAAATTGAGTAGGATGAGGTCTGTCTTTGATCAATTTACCTTTAGCCCTGACAATAGTGTAAAAGTATCAAGGATATGGAGTGCTACAGGCAAAGACATTGTGGGCTGTGCAAGGGCTACAAGTAAGTAATCTTTGAATGCTAAGGTCTTACCTTGTAATTCTCCACAGGTTACACTTTCTCTCTCTGGTGAATGCCTAATTTTGTATAACAGTGGTTCCATCACTTTCAGGAAAAGTCATGAAGATAAGGAGCAACCATGGCAAATCCTCCATTTAAGCTGAAAAACTAGCAAAATAATGCCATTTGTCAGGAGATGAGCAGTAGGGTTTGCATAAAGAGTTTGCAACTAAACTATGAAGATGGGTCCTATTTCACACTGCGGCCATAGCTTGGTAGAGTTAAGGCCGTTCCATGGAATCAAAGGCCTTCTCTGCATCTACGCTGGCCAACATGCTTGGAATATTTTTCCTAGTGGCTGTCCAATGACATTGATGCATCCCTGATATTGTCTATGACCATACACTATTTAACAAATCCCATTTGAGAATGACTGATGATATGGAGAATACATTCATTGAGTCTATTTGCCATCACCTTGGTCAAAATTTTAATATCCACATTACGGTTCGACATGGGCAATAGTTGGTCATCAGCTGTGGGTCTTTCTTAGGCTTAGGTTACAGGATAATAAAGGCTTCAGTCATGTTATGAGGAAGGGCACCTTTGGATAAGGATTCTGCAAAGGTGGCATGGAGATTTTTTTCTATATCAGGCAGCATGGTTTTGTAAAACTCTACTGGACAGTCATCCAACCCTGGGGTCTTCAGTAGTGGAAGAGCTTTAATAGCTGTTCTCACTTCCTGTAGTGAGAGAGGTACGTACAGTTGGCTACATTGTTCTGCTGAAATCTTAGAGATGGACAGCCCATCCAGGAAGGTTTCTAGCACCATCACCCCCTCACTCAGCTGGGAGTACTATAGGTTGGTATGATAAGAATGAAAAGCTTCCGATTTGTTGGTTGGCTAGGAGAGTATTTGGCCTTCAATCTCTCCAGTATAACCTATGTGCTTTTTAGCCTGCTGTATTTTAATCCAGTATGCCAATAGTTAATCCACCCATTCCCCTGATTCCCAATACCTATGGGAGGTTCCTCAGGATTTATTTCTGTGCCACATGGGAGACTGGTATATTGATTTTATATCTTGACTATAGATGTTTTGAGTACAGTTGCAGCGAGTGACCTTTCAACACACGGTACAGTACTCCTGCTCTTTTAGTTTAAAAGCCTTCTCTACATACAATTCATTGTGGACCAAATATTTTTTGACCAATGATTTTTGTAAAAAAATAAAATCTTACCCAGCAGGAAAGGAAAGCAGCCATATGGCCAAAAGGATAAGAGAAAAACCAAAACACAGGGGAAGATAGAAACAATTCACAAATGCCTACTGTACCACTAGTCTCCAGCTTAGACCAAATTTATACCCTTAGCTAAGCTGTTCATTCTCCCTTCAGGCTGGAGAGGAGGATCTAGGAATTTAAGCATAATCTGCATGCCCTGAGTGGGGTGGATCTCTAACATATCTGGTGCTGATGGTCAAGGTCTGGAAGTACGTGGGGGCTAAGGCAATTAGGCGTCAATTGCTGGGGTTACTGCCCTGAATAACCCTAATTAAAATGATCTGTTAGTTGCTTTTATCTTTCTTGTTACTTTTTAATTTTTTTTCACCATCCTCCCTCCCTTTTTGTTGTTATTGTCTGGACTGAGCAGATTGAATAAAACACCACCTTGCTGGGCTTTGCAACCTCCAAGGCTCCCTCTTTATTCTCTCCCACTCAAAAATGGCTGGGCCTGGGACATTTGGTTATAAATACTTCTTTTGCTCAGTAGTGTGCAGGAGGCAGATCTTTTACTGATGTCAGATATTACAGCTTCATGATCAACCGCCCCTCCAAGCAGTGATAAAATAGTAGTTGTGCTGCATGGATCATCCATCCTTGCAACTATGAGCTGCCTGGATAAAGGTGTGGTATCCTCCTCCAGGCAAAGGCAGAACCACAAGGCTAGCCACCTGCACTAAGCTTATTAGTTAAAAGAGGCTGGTATTGTGATTTTGTAGCATCCATTAAAACCTCCCACCAAGTGAGATCTAACTCACAGTGGCTGAGAGTATAGTAGATTGCAAGCAGAAGACATCTTTCCTGATCTGACAAAACATTCATGTGACTGTACATAGTCATTCTCAGACTGGAATATATCACAAGATTAACACTGAACACCTGGTATGGATTATCTGCTGTGACCCAGATAGCATTTGGAAACCAGAAAAGTTGTGCCAACATTCAGGTTTAGTCATGAAGCCAGCCCAAAGTTACCAGGATGCAGAGTGAGTCCATCGAGGAGGTAAAAAGGGTTAAGGTTAATTTACTACAGTCATGCTTAGACTGTAGCAACTGCCAGCTGGTCATGGAAGTCTCAATACTCCTGATTTGCAAGAGTTTGGTGTCTGAAACTGGCAGGCCATTCAACTGTCTAGTAAGCACAGGCTCAATAGAATGACGGTGTAAATAAGGTCTGAGGGAACATAAAATAAATAGTGAAATAACTCCATAATGATTTTGAGATGGTTAGCCCCATCTGGCATTACACTCATTCCTGGGGTGAGGATGGAGTGGGAAGGCACAATGAAACTGACTAACTGTCAAATCTGTGCTGTCGCTGGTACATACTGAAACACGTCAAGAAACTTCAAGCAGCCAAGGTGGGAAAGTCCGAAGAGGAAATGGCAGTACTGTATTTCCCATGGCTCTACAGTTTTTTGGATAGTCTTATCTGTTATTATTGTGGACTGAAAGAGTGGGACACAACAGATTAAGACTCCCATTATGAGACAGAATAGGGCAGTACACCTGGCAAAAGAAAAAAACTATTCTCTCATGAAACTATTGGAAATGGGTGGATTGCAGTTTAACCAAATTTTTATGATGCTTTCTAAGGGAGAGGGAGGTGAAGGCATGCTGCAAGAGAGAGTGTG
This sequence comes from Neoceratodus forsteri, assembly GCA_016271365.2. Classification (NCBI taxonomy): domain Eukaryota; kingdom Metazoa; phylum Chordata; order Ceratodontiformes; family Ceratodontidae; genus Neoceratodus; species Neoceratodus forsteri. The sequence goes on from CM028132.1 coordinate 1,325,253,291, forward strand.
AGAACATATTTCCAGGACCTTAATATCTAATGCTCCCCAAAAGAAACTAGCTTTGCACGGCAGGCAGGAACTGAAAGGAAATGTACTATAGGGGGAAATAGAGGAAACAGAATAAGCACACAGTCTGACAGGGCAGAGAGAGTGTTCAGTGGACTGAGGGGGGAGAGGGTATCAAACAAGGTTCTCTGCACTTACTGCCTTCAAAAACATTAGTAACACACAGAAACAAACCCTCTTAGCTGAAGTCAAGGTTACTTAAACAAAGTACATAACATGTACATTGCATAGCTCACCCATGCAACAACAAGTCCATAAAAAATGATAGCTATACTGTTCAGTTAAAAAAATGAAACCTGTATAACTTGGAAAACAGAAGGAAAAGAGAGGACCTATTACAAATGTTTAAAATAATGAAGGATCCAGAGCTGATCCAAGAAATGGGGATAACACTAGTGGATAAACTGGAAGGATTGAGAGTGCATAGATTTCAAATTAAAATAAAGACTGCTAAAACAAACACTATGCATTATTCCTTCTTGAATAGAACAGCCAGGAATTGGAATAACTTATCTGAGCATATTGTTACAAGTGTTACCTTAAATATTTTTAAATGGGACATAGACTGAATGGTGAGTTATAAAGGGATAAAATGAGCCCGCCATGTGGGGAACGGTGTTAATGGGCAGAATTGCCTTCTTCCGTTCCAACACCTAGTATAAGTACCCAGTAAAAGGCCATGTCTTTTTGGTAATGAGTCTCAGTGGCTTTGAAGTACATCTGCCCATGAGGTCATCAGGGACTGCTGCGTGGAGGGGTGCTTCTCTATCTCTAAGGGATGTCTACCATATGGTCCTTGGTTGCCTTCCATTTGGCTGACAGTGAGTTATCAGTAAACTGCTGCTGGTTCTGCTCTGATGTTGGTGGTTTTGGGAGGGGCACAGTGTCCAGAACTCACTTCAAGAGGGTGGACTGGTCTAGAGATGAATCTATGGTTGACGAGTCATTATCAGAGCTTCTGGAACTGCTGCTCTGACTTCTAAGTGGTTGACTGTTTGAGGGTTTCTTGTTCTTAGGTCCGGGATGTTTCACTGTTGTTCTCTGCTGTCTACTGCTCCTTATTTGCCATTGCCTGGAGGGTGTCATGCTCATGTAGGATGCAAGGGAATATGGTGCGTTTTTCATGGTGGTGATGTTCTGGATCACAGGTGTTACTGCTGATAGAGTTGATGTGTTTGCCACTGAAGGTTCTTTGGCTCTCCACATCCATCAGATAAAACTGGAAGCTTCTTGGAGTGAGTCAATGTGTGGAAAATGGCATAGGGTCATAATGTCGCAAGACATTATGCCACATGGCAAAATTGCACTGCCAATACAGTGTGATATTGCCATGCAGCATACATATTTTTTGTAGGGCTCTGCCCCACACCTCTCCCGCACTGGGGCCAGACTCTCGCCCCACTAAAGATTCTCAACTCTGGGGCAACTCAGGGATTGCACAATCTGTTTAAAAAAATAACGTCTTGGACCAGGAATCAAACCAGGTCCCAGATGCAGCACCTGGGTTCCTGCTGCTGTGGTTCAGTCCAGTGAGCCACGGCAGCTGATCACTGGAACCCACTCCCAGGAGAGGTCTTTTTCTCTGCCTGGGAGTGTGTGAATGGTGCAATATCACGTACAGCAGTATACATGGTACTAAACCATTTGCTGTCGTGGACAGCGCTGTCTCAGGTTAGCTATTATGTGGTATGCTATTAAGCTTATGACATTATGACCCGGTAGGGTGGAAAACTCCATTACGCTCCATCTTGAATTGGACAGGATAAGTCATCTGTTAGTGGATCCCAATCTGTTGCAGTTGATGCCTTTCTTCTGTAAATGCTGCCCTCCATTTAATTAATTTGACATAGTCTTGGTAGAAGGAGATTCGATGTCTATGCCAGCATAAAGAAACACTTTGCCTTACCAGTTGCAGCAACTGTTCTTTGATGGTGTAGCATAGAAAATTGCCCCATAAGAGGCTGGGTTTCTCGCCCATCTTGGGCTTATGCGTTGCAGATCTTTTGGCTCTTTGGACCTCCAGTGGATAGCTGTGCAGTTTCAGAACTTCTGAAAATGTGTTGAGCAAAGTCCATTATATTTTTTCCTCTTCTCCTTCAGGCACTCCATTGTTCTATAAGTTATTGTGCCAGCCCTGACATGCGAGGTCATCTAGCTTCTCCCAGAGGAGGGCTGTTTCTGTTTTCAAAATGTATAATTCTGTATCCCTCTTGCTGCCTTGGATATTGAGCTAATGGAAGGTGCCTTCTGCAGTCAACCCCATCAATGTGAGGCTTTCCCTTTAATCTTCAAGGTAGGTGATGGCATTTTTAACCCCTGAAACCTTTTGAAAGATGTACTCAAACATATTGTGAATTACTGGGTCAACAGCCACTGAGCCAGCTGTCATCTCAATCTTTGCTGTGTCAGCCATCTCGGAACAGATTTCAAAAAATGTTTCTGAGAGGAAAATATGAACGAAATGGCTGAAGTTTGGTATTTTTTGTTTAAGGAAAATGAAAGGAAGCAAAATCTGCTAAGTACAGGGCAAATAGAACCCTTTGGAAAAAAAAGGGTTTTTAAAAGGTTAAAGCCCGAGGTGGAGAGCAGGCACTTCAAGTGGCCATCTTTTCAGCAACCAAACTGGAAGTCCCTTTTGTGGCATTACGGTGAACCCTAACTGGTGCATTAACTAATTTTTTGCAAAGAATAATAATAATAATAATAATAATTTTATTTTTAAAGCGCCTTTCAAATTTCAAAGCACTGTACAATCATATGAAAAGTAAAAAACATACAATTATCATTATAATACAATATAAAATAGTCATAAAACCACAATTTTATAAACAGATCGCATTATACTATAAAAAGACCATGTGAAACAAATGAGTTTTAAGGCCACTCTTAAATTCCTCCAGGGAGATGCACTGCCGTAACCGACGGGGTAGAGAATTCCAGAGAGTGGGGGCAGTGTAAGAGAAGGCTGTACAGCCAGATGATTTTAAACACACTCTCAGAATCTCTAGCAACTCCTCGTCGGCCGAGCGGAGCAAACGGCCAGGGCAGTAAGATACAAGAAGGTCTTTCAGATAAGCTGGACCCTGATCATGTAGGGCTTTGAAAGTCAATAAACAGACTTTAAAGGTGATCCGCCACCTAACCGGAAGCCAGTGCAGTTCGCGCAGCACCGGGGTAATATGACAAGACCTACTGGTTCCCATCAGAACCCAGGCTGCCACGTTCTGCACTAGCTGAAGGCAGCGGATTTCAACCCCAGAAAGCCCAAAATAAAGTGAGTTGCAGTAGTCCAGACGAGAGGACACAAAGGCGTGGACCAACATAGGTAACTTGTCGGATGGAACAAGGTGTTTCACTCTAGCGATATTCCTAAGATGGTAAAAGGAAGTCTTGACGTCAGCCGACACCTGCAAATGCAGTGTCAGCCTGTCATCCAAGATAACCCCTAGGTTAGCACTTGTTCAGAGGTTGGAAGTGAAACACCCCCAAGAAAAATTCCTGACGGTGCAACAACAGGCGACCCCTCTATCCGACAGCATGGGTCCACCTCCAAAACCTCCGTCTTTTCTGCGTTCAACTTCAGCCAGCTAGAATCCATCCAACCCTGGATTTCTCTCAGACAGCTGTTAAACACTGAGACAGCTCTATCCTGGTCAGGAGCTAAAGACAGGTATAGCTGGGTATCATCTGCATAGCAATGAAACCTCAGTTCATACCGTCTTATAATGTCTCCGAGGCATATACACCGCAGAACATGGGAGACAGCACAGAAACCCTGGAGGCACCCCAATACAACAAAGGTATAGGGCCAGAGGAGGAAAGTCCCGACACAACCCTTTGTGATCTTCCAGTGAGGAATGAGGTAAACCATCGAAGGACGGTTCTCGATATTCCACAAATCTGCCTCAGGCGTGCTAGCAACACCACGTGATCCACGGTGTCAAAAGCTGATGAGAGATCAAGAAGAACTAGGATAGAACGTCTCTTCTGGTCTCTCGCCCTCAAGAGATCGTTAAGCACCCGAAACAGCGCAGTCTCAGTGCTGTGTCTTTTACAAAAACCTGATTGGAAGGGTTCGTAGATGCCATGGATTGCTAAGTGGTTCTCCAATTGGGACACCACTACTTTCTCAATCACCTTCCCAATAAGGAAGGTTTGAGATAGGTCTGTAGTTTGTGAAACAGTCAGGGTCAGAGTTTTTCAAGAGATTGTCACCACCTACTTTCAGGGGAACTAGGAAACTCACCTGATTCCAAGGAGCACCAGACTATTTGCACAAGGATTGGGCTGATGATGTCACAACAACCCAATATTTGGGAAGTCGGCCCAGGATCCAGACTGCAGCTTGTAGGGCGCACACCATGGATAATCCTCATGACATCCACAAAGTCTGATCTGCTGAAGGAACACCACGAAGACAGAGGTACTGTCAACTCATGCTGTTCAACGGCAACCCCTTTAGAAGCCACCGGACGCAAATCCATCATGATGTCAGCCACTTTATTAGCAAAGAATTGAGTGAGCTCCTCACACTCTAATTGCGAAAAAGCCTTCTGAACTTGTAGACAGGCTGGGTTGCACAGCCTGTCCACAGTTCGAAAAAGCTGAGCCGGTCGATTCCTGGCTACTGCAATCTCCCTGGACAGGAATTCTGCCTTCTTATGGGAGATTGCAGATTGATAGACAGAATAATGGTCCATCAATCTAAGGCAGTCGGCATCAAGGGCGGATCTGCGCCAGCAGCGTTCTAATCTTCGCCCCATCTCCTCATCTCCTTCAGCGTCCCATCAAACCAGGGCTCCTTGGGATGAAGAGAGAGGGGGCGTACACGAACAGGAGCAATAGTATCCAGAGCCAGTGTAACAGCCTTATTATAGGCAGTCACCACAGTCTCCGGACTACTGCTCGCCAACGCAGGGGACGAGAGGTCGAGAACCGCTGCAAGGCCCTGAGGTGTAATATCCCATAAAGTGCGGTATCTGGCCATCTCCACTGGGGTAGGCCTTCTCAGGGGGGTCCTAAAATTGAACTTCACCATGTAGTGGTCTGACCAAACGACTGGTTCCACCCCCAAATCGAAAGCATCAATCCCAAGGAGAAAGACTAAGTCCAAAGAGTGCCCAGATTTATGAGTAGCGGTGGAAACCACCTGTGTAAAGCCCAAAGAAATCATTAATTGGAGGAGTGATTACCAAATTGTGAGAGTTCATCGTTGAGCCAGGCGCTGAAGTCGTATATTATCCTGGCATGGTAGTGACAGCATAGTTAGGGTTCAACGAGAGTTTCTATGTTAAACCTCTAAATTTTCACTTTAATAGCTTTGGTGACATTTGACAAAATTACTCAAAATTTGGCATGCATTTTCTAGCAGACAAGGTCTCAATATATGAGGAAAGTTTTATGATAGAGCTTGGCAGTTTCTGACATTTGTATGTGTCATTTTTACATTAAAGACTACAGTTTTTTCCTTTACTTGACACTATTTTTTGCTCTCAACTACATTTTTTTCTGTATTTAACACACTTTTTTTGCGCTCACCTACAGCCAAGGTGGAACAGATTTTTTTCCAAAGCATTCATGGTAGAAGCAGGCTGTGTGAAGGTAATGCTTTTCAAAGCATTCATGAAAAAATATTTAAATGTTCCAGAGTTATAAGGATTTAAGTGTTTTTTTTCATTATCATGCTCATTAGGGTTTTTGGATAACCCTCTGACATGACACAAAAAATCTCTGTGAGAGCTACTGTATTTGATTTTTCACCACTTGCTTATCATAACCCCCTCCCACACTGGCCCCTCCAAAAAAAGTGTTATGATGGCTGCCATCTTGTTTTTTACCCAAAACAGAAAAATAATATTTATATATTTAAAAAAATAAGATAGGAATCCAGCTAAATGAGCCCCATTTAGCTAGTTTCTTTTTTTTTTTTTTCAACACTTACAGCAATACTTTTTCTGGGCATCCCAAAATCTAGGGTGCCCATCATATGGAAAGGAGTTGTTCATCTGCATTCTCTGAATGAGAACAGCAAGAGTTTCTTGACATCTGAGGTTGCAGATGAAGACATGCTGCCAGCTTCTTTGCCAGCAATGAGCTAGCAATCAAGTTCAGTCTCTCTCTCTCTCTCTCTCTGTCTCGATCTATCTACCAATATGTCTGTCTGTCTGTCTATCAGTCTGTCTGTCAGTCTATCTATCTGTCTGTCTGTCTGTCTGTCTGTCTATCTATCTATCTATCTATCTATGTTTTCATTCCCACCCCTCCAGCTCATCCACCTCTCACTCATGTTTCCCCAATACTGTACAGTATATAGTATGGAGGCAGTATAGCAGTGATTTAAGGCTTTGAGCTGCAAATCTGGAGACCTGGGTGTGAATCCCATGGCCCCCACTTGTATACTGTGTGACCCTGAGTAAGTCACTTAACTTCCTTGTGCTCCCAGGTTACACCTGGAAGCAAGCTTCATCTTAGTGTGCCTTTCCTGGTTAAACAATCCCCCTTTCCCTTTCCCCATACAGCAGTACAGTACTGTTTTAAAAAGAAGTCTGCTGTTCATCTCAGTACCGCTTGCCAACCTGACTCCTCTCCAGGTCACCAGGACACTGTGGTCATCAGTACCACTCCACCCATTTTGTACTCAACCCCTGGGTTTCTCTGCCCTAAGTGCATTATTTGGCACTTTACTCATTGAAACCCAGCCACCATACCCTTGACCACTCCTCTGGTTTTCTCAGGTCTCTGCCATCATTGTCCTCCCCCCCCCGGAGTGTCCACCCTACTGCAGATTTTGTTGCCCTCCACAAAGAGGCAGACCTTCCCTTCCAGCTCCTCTGCAGTGTCACTTATAAAGATGTCACAAAGGAATGGTCCCAGCATTGATCCCTGAGGCATCCCACCAGTCATCCTCCCTTCCTCTGAGTGAACTCAATTTACCATCACCCTCTATTGCCTATCCCCCAACCAATTTCTTATCCATTTTGCCATGTTTGGACCCACTCCTAAACTACTCAGCTTGCTTACTAGTCTCCTATGTGGAACAGTGTTGAAAGTCTAACTGAAATCTAGGTAGGCCGTGTCCACCACTCCTCCCTGATCTAGTTCCTTGGTTACCCAGTCAAAGAAATTTATCAAATTCATTTGACATGACCATTCCTTTGTGAGCCCATGCTGACTCGAGTCTTGTAACCCACTGGATTCAAAATATTCCACAATCCTTTACTTCAGCAGGGATTCCATTTACTTTTCCACCACTGATGTCAGCTTGACTGGTCTATAATTGCCATTCTCCTCCCTGCTACCACTTTGGTATAGTGGGACTACATTTGCCTTCCTCCAGTCCTCCACTCCTGTTTCCAGTGAGCTGTTAAATAAAGCTGGCAGAGGTGCAGCCATTATTTCCTTAGCTCCCACAGCACCCTTGGATGCACCCTATCTTGCTCAATTGCTTTGCCCACCTTTGGACAAGCAAGTACTTTCATGACTCTCACCTCTAAAATAGGACTAGTGTCCACTTCCCTCCCTGTAAAGCTTCTGTTACTTTGTGGCCCCTCCCTTTCTCTTTCCCCAGTGAACACATAGCAAAATTATTTGTTCAGGATGTCTGCCTGATCCTGTTCCCCACAGCATAGTCCCCTTTCCCTTGTTAACCTTTCAGTTTCACCCCATGTCTTCCTATTTTCACTTATTTACCTAAAAAATGTATTGTCCCCTTTCATTACCTTCAAGGTCATTCTCACTTCAGTTTGCACCTTTGCACTCCTAACTTCTTTCCTGTTTCTCTCTCTTTTCTGTGATACACTTCCCTATCCTTCTCCCTCTGTATCTCCTTATACCTTCTCAATGCTACCCTTTTCACCTTTACCTTTTCAGTCACCTCTTTTAGGAACCATAGCAGTCTCTTTTTTCCGCTTACTTTTGCTCACTTATTTGTTGCAGAGGTGTGTTACCTTTACTATGCTTCATTTTATGTTTTCACACTGTTCCTCCACCTAACCCACCCCACCCAGTCTATCCCCCCTTCAGGTCATCCCTGAAGCATTCACTCATATTTATAAATCTCCCCACCTGATGCCCAGGACTCTTGCCCTTGTACTAACATACTAACATACTAAAATGCCAGCAGAATAGGCCTAATGGTCTTTCAAGTCTGCTTGATTGGTTAGCCCCCACCCTGGGTGCTGACCTTGCTGCCCCCCTTGCCTTCTCTGGCTTCTCCCTTCCCAGTTCCGGATATTCTTGCTGCATTGGATTTTGCTTCCAGAACCCTTCCCCTGTACCTGTCCCAGCCCCTCTTGAACCCCTCCACCATCTCTGCCTCCACCAGCCCCCTAGGCAGTGCATTCCATGGCTCCACCACCCTTTCAGTGAAGTAGCACCTCCTCCTTTCTCCACTGAATCTTCCCCCCTCCAGCTTCTACCCATGCCCTCTAGTGGCCCCCTCCTCCTTCTTTTGCAGCACCCTGACTGTTCCTCCCCTATTTACCCTCTTCATGTACTTGAAGACCTCTATCATGTCCCCCTGATCCATTCTCTCTTCCAATGTGTACATATTTAGCTCTTCGAGCCTCTCCTCATAGGTCCTGTCCCCCAAGCACGTACTAGTTGTACTGTTTGATTCTGCAGCCATCCTTATATAGAACCACACTGCATGGTAATCATCGGTTCCCCAAGTGGCCTCCCACCTTGATGTCTGCAACTCTGTCCTTGCTGGTGAGTATCAGGTCCAGTATTTCCCCATCACATGTTGGTTCACTGACTAGTTGCCTGAGGAATGCTTCTTGCAGAGAATCTAGGATGTCTCTGCTTCTATCTGAAGCCACTGCTAGGAGGCTCCAATCTACATCTGGCAGGTTGAAGTCCCCCACCAGCAGCACCTCCACCTTTTCTGCCATCTTGCCAATGGCTTCCATCACTACTTTATCTAATTTCTCCCTGTAGGAGTGTGGGAAAACAGATGGATGCCAATTCGTTCAGTTCAGGTTAACACATGTTGGCTTGTGTGATGTGTATTGCATCACAAACAATTGATGCACATAAATCAAAATAAATAAAATAAAGCAGAAAGGTGCAAATTGTGGCAAACTTTGCTTCAGTTTCCACTTCTAAGTGCAGTACCAGACTCCTCTCAGTCCTTCACCTACAACTAGTCAGCAAGTCTTGACTCTCTCTGTCTTTTCAGAACAGAGGTAGGACTTTTAAAGGTTTCCTAGAAGTTGGAAACATGTCCACTGCCTTTTGAGTGACAGCAGACATAAAATAAAACTAGCCCCAGGGGCCATTGCTGCCCTACAGACAACAGTTTAGTTGGTAGCCACCTGGAGCATGGAAAAGAACATGCAGTTCTCTATAAAGCATTGAAACAGACAAGAGCACTCTGTACTCTCCTAAACTCTCCTGCAGGGACATAGTACTAGTACTGTACATCATGTAGTCTGCTGTAAAACATATCACAGAAGGGGGCTGCTAACATCTAGAAAAAGCAGACACAAACTTTTGTTAATCTTATATTAAAACTGCCCTTTAAAAGTTTTGTTTTATGGCCAAAGACTTGAGAAGAAAACAATATATAATTTTGATATCCTTTGAGGGTTTTGGCTAGTTTCAAGTTAGTTTTTAGTTTAATATGCACAGAAAGCCACTGTACTTACACAGGACCTGATGGCTGCATCTCTCCTCAGCCGGGGTTCAGCTTAATATCTCAGCAGTTTTACTCACCATACTATGGAACCACTGGGAAACCACAGAGATACAGAAACATAAAAAGGAGGCCGCTTCATCAACCAAACTTCAGGCCCATTTACTCTGACAAATAACAGATTATACACTCCTGTCCTGAGTGTACTATTGCTCAGAGCATTTCATTGCAGGTACCAGCACATTTCCTCATAATCCCTATGTGGGGCACCTTTCATCAAAATGTTGTGAAGGTCATTTTCTTAATCTTTGCTTTAGCTGGACCTTTAAAGAGGAAAAGGAAATAAAAGTGGGTGAAAACTGGGGAGGTGCAACCTTCCAGACTAGAAAGTTCAGGGATAGAATAAAAGGAGAAAAGAAAGAACTGTTGCAACAGAAGTTTCAGTAAATGAGAAAAGATGGTCCATTACCATGACAGGGAGTTCCCTCTGCTACACATCCCCAGTGTTGACACTGGGGTGCCCACCACACTGCCATCATAAAATTAATCCAGCACTGGGATTACCAGTCCCCAGTGTTGGATCCGATTTGTAATTAACCTGTACAAATGAAAACAGACCCTCAGTATCTTTTTCTTGTTTTAATAACCAGTATAAAAGAAAATAGTCCATCACTGATCTGATCCCCATTCACTCCAAATGCATCTCTACTCAACACCCATCACTCTACCCTCCCTACCCCATACACACACACTCACTTTCCTGAACAGGTCCCACAGTGTAGTTCCACTCTCCAATTGAAGACATGTCTTGCTGCTAGAAATGGTGACTGCATTATTAGAAAATAAGATAAGTCTGAATTAATGTGTTTTGATGGGATTTAAACTTCTACTCATAATGTTGTAATTTTTTAAATATTTTTACACCAAAGTTTCAACATGACCTTTTTGGGATCCCACCTTATGAACAAGAGAGATTAAATATTTTAAATCCATCCCAAATTGTGATGTCACAGTCATTCCACAAAATCACCTTTTGAGTGGAGTCTGAAAATGTTCAGTTAAGGGTTCATGAGGTGGGGGTCATAGGAAGCCTATGTTGCAAATATGTTATATGTTAAAATGACCAAGTTATGTATGAACATTGACATATTTCAATATTCACTCCTAACTATACTACTTTCTAACCTTTTTCCATCAAACTTTCAACATGGTTGTTTGAGACACCATCCCATGAACAAGGCACATGGAATTTTTCAACTCCATTCCAAAATATTACTTCACTAATAAACAATTAAATCAACAAAAGTGGAATTTGCAAAAAAGAAAGTACTGGTTTAGTCAGCGAGTCATACCACATTGGAATTCCCTCCCAATTGAGGTGGTGGAAAGTCTATCACTAGAAACATTTAAAACAAGACTGGACAAATTCAGCAATAATAAACTTAGAGAATATTAATAGGGTTTTCCCAGCAAGCAATATGGATGCAAGTCTAATAAATGCTTTGTTACTTCTATGATACTATGATACTTTTGCTGTGCAAAATCCCCTTTTTGGGTGGGATTTGAAATTTTTCACTTACTTAGATAATGAGGTAGTCATAAGAAGGCTACTGTTTTTCAAAAGCTTTCATAAAAATATGTTAAAATTACCAAGTTATGACTGAATGAACATTAAAATATTTCAATGTTCATTCACCACTTTACTAATTTGTAAAGTTTTCCACCAGACTTTCATGATGGCCCTTTTCAGGATCCCACTTTATGAACAAGTCAGGTAAATTTTCAAGTCCATTCCAAAAGGCAATTTCACAGTCACTCAGTGAAATCACATTTTTACTGGGATTTGAAAATTTTCATCTACCAGGTTCATGAAACGGTGTAATAAGAATACTATGCTGAATATTTGATGTGAAAATTTAAAAAATTGACCAAGTTATGAATGATTGTCAAAATATTTCAACATTCATTCATAACTTTGCTAATTTTCAATATTTTGACTCCAAACTTCCCACATAGCCATTTTTTCACACCACTTCAAAAACGTGACAGGTGTCATTTCTCAAATCATGGACGAGATTTGTTTTCACACATGTGCTACAAAATGACATTTTAGCCAGTATTCATAAATACCATATGTGTAGTATGTTAATAAGGAGGAGTCAAAGAATGACTACCTTGAAACTTTGAGGTCACAATTTATATACGAAAATAATATGAACATACGAATGAGGCAGCAGAAACAGACCACCTGGTCTATCTAAGACTGCTCAAGTGTGCAACCAACACCCCTAGTTTGCAGCTACCCCACCCCCCCCTTTGTCATCTCACTGCCACCCCACCTTCCCCACCCTTACTCTGCCCTGTACTGGTCCCATGCCCTTTTGAAGATGTTCACAGATTTATAAGATACCACCCATTCTGGTAGGGCATTCCATTTTACTACCACCCTCTCTGTGAAATAGTGTCTCCTCATTTCCTTTCTAAATCTTCTGCCCTCTATCCTTAGCCCATGCCCCCTGGTGACCCTCCCCCTCCTTAACTTAATGCCAAGTGTGTATGTATGTGTGTATATATATATATATATATACACACACACACACACACACATATATATATACATATACATATATATATATATATATATATATATATGTATGAGAACACTAGATTGAACCTGTGTGTTGGCCAAAAGCCAAGTGACAGGAGGGCCAGGGCACTTTATTTTGCACAGCGAGCAGAAAGCACCATTTACAGTTGGATGCTTAAGCAATAAGGCACTCCAAGGTGTGTGTTATCATGTAATAACATCACTCCTGGGGTGGTGGAAGCATGAGGCTCCTTGTGCTTCCAACACCCCAGGAGTGATGTTATTACACAATAACACACACCTAGGAGTGCCTTATTGAAATTATACAATGGCTCAATGTTATACAAAATAAACAAAACATTAAAAATATTTTTAGCAGATTTTTTGTGTTTTTGAAGAGAAAAAAGTGGCAATGTGTTTATGTAAATCCATACAGTGATGTTATTTTGTAATAACTTCACTGCCTTAGGCACTCACTGACCAATTAAAATACAGGACATTTCCTTGCCATTGTATAATTTAATATTGTCTCTGCCTCAAGGTAACTGTTGTGGAGTAAGTAGAGGCAGAGACAGGAAGTGAACTGGGAGTGGTAGTTCCTAGAATACATGCTAGGGAACTACAGGACTCCAGGGGATGTCTTGATAATATTTTAATAGTTGGGGCTGCCTGTGTTTAGAGCAGGAAAATCAGTGAGCCTTGGGAATACTAGTTTTAAATAAGGGAGCACTTTAATAAGGCTATTGTCCCTGGTGGTGTGCGAGTGACCCTAGAAGAACATCCAGATTATGGCACATCAAAGGAAGGTGAGCGAGTGAGCGCTGCTGCAGATTGATTATCCTAGATTGAACCTGTATGTCAGCCAAAAGCAGAGTGACAGGAGGGTTGGGAGCTTTATTTTGCACAGCTTGCAGAAAGTACCATTTACAGTTGGATTCTTTAATAGTGTCTCTGCCTCGAGGTAACTGTTGTGGAGTAAGTAGAGGCAGAGACAGGAAGTGAACTGGGAGTGGCAGATCCTAGAATACATACTAGGGAACTACAGGACTCCAGGGGACACCTTGATAATATTTTAACAGTTGGGGTTGCCTTTGTTTAGAGCAGGAATATTGAGTGAGTCTTGGGGATACTATTTTTAAATAAGGAAGCACTTTAACAGGGCTATTGTCCCTGGTGGTGTGTGAGTGACCCTAAAAGAACTTCCAGGTCATGCACATTAAAGGAAGGTGATCGAGTGAGTGCTGCAAGCTGGAGTGCGTGGGGTCACGCGAGAAGACACATGCATCTCTGCACATGTGTTAGTGTGGTAACAGGTGAATGGGGAGCAGGAGCAAGAAAGTAAGTGGCTATAAGTTATATACAGTCATAGTATTGAGTGGAGCACCTCTTGAGGCCAAAATGAGGTATGTCTGTTTTAACCCATAAATGGGGAACTGTGTGTAAAATGCCTGACTTGTGACATGTACAAAATGGTAGATGAGGGCTCAAATTATAATACATTTGAGTGTGACAAATGTATTTAACACCAGGAGTTACAGCAAAACCATGACCTACTTGTTGCATGATTAGAAGTTCTAGAAAACAGTCAAATAGAAATGATTAAAAAATTGAAGGTCCTATCAAGTTTAACTAAAGAAGGCATAGGTGGGGATTCTCAATTAAAAGAACAAAGAGGTGCAAAATGAAAAAAACTCACAGTAGTGATAATGAAATTGAAAAGGACGATAATGACTGCTATCAAGTTACCCAAGTAAAGAGGAAAAAAGAGATAGAACCCCCTTAAGAATGACACCATCAAGGCAAAGTGATATACAGCTGACCAATAGTTTCCAGGTATTGACAGAATTTACCCATGAACAAGAAGACAGTGTAGGAAGTGAGGATACTGCTATCCCCCCCCCACTACAGGATAAAGGACAGATAGTGGTGATAAGAGACTCTGTAATAAAATATACTGATAAGTATATTTGTAGGGACAATAAGGAGAATATTATGGTGAGCAGTTTTTCTGGGGCAGGAGCTCAGGATTTACATAACATGGTGGACAATATCTTTAAAGGGGCTGGAGTAAATCCTATTGCTGTAGTTCATGTAGGCATAAATGATCTGAGCAATAAACCATTGCCAGGAATACAACAGGATTTTATTAAATTAGGAAACAAGTTAAGGGAGGAGAACTGAGAAGTGATGTTTTCTGAGATACTCCCAGAACCTAGAACTTCAGCATATAAGCAAAAAAGATTTTATTAACAAATGCATGGCTTAGGACTTGGACACAGGAGAATAAGTACTGCTTCATTAAGCACTGGGACACTTTTCAGGGTAATCAAAATCTGTACTGTAGGAATGGTTTGCATTTCAGTTTCAGGGGTAGTAGAATATTGGGGTTTAGAATAAAAGCTGAAATCGATACCTGTTTAAACTATTAGGATGGGGGACGAGGAGTATTTCACCATGTCAGAATTCTATTACATAATCTATCAGGCTCAGTGGGGCTCTTAAGAAACATGAGAAGGCAAACATGATGTTTCTCAATGCCAGGAGTCTAAATAATGAAAAGATGGCTGATCTGGAAATTTAATTGAGTAAGGGCAATGATGATATCATTGGGGTTGAAGAAATATGGTGGAGAGATGTTATCAATTGGATCAAAAACATTGCAGGATATCATTTGATAAACACAAATAGAGTTGATAAAAGATGAGATGGAGTTGCAATATTTATTAAGGATGAAACAGAATATCATTATACGGATATGGATGATAATTATGGTAATAGTGAGACAATATGGTTAGACATTCCAGGACAATCAGGAAAAAAAATTAAACTGCTTGTCTTTTATAAGTCACTGTATACCAACAGCAATGATACAGATGTATTCATTAAACATATAGTTGATATGGCAGAAAAGGAGGCTATAGTAATTTTGGGAGATTTGAATATCCCATACATTAACTGGGGAGGGGAAAATATAAACAATA
The DNA here is from genome assembly GCA_016271365.2 of Neoceratodus forsteri. Taxonomy (NCBI): domain Eukaryota; kingdom Metazoa; phylum Chordata; order Ceratodontiformes; family Ceratodontidae; genus Neoceratodus; species Neoceratodus forsteri. The sequence continues at coordinate 1,325,268,550 of CM028132.1, forward strand.
ATTCTATGGAAGCCACAATATATAATGAATTAACAGTGTCAGGGACAGAACAATGTATGCATAAAGCCACTAGAGATGGTAACATTTTTGATGTCATATTGGCAAACATAGTTGATGATATTAATAATATTGAGATCTCAGCTCCACTTGGATCAAGCAATCATGATAAAATTACATTCCAAATTGAAAGGCAGAAGAATATTATGAAAGGAATTACAACCCAGGGATTATATAATAAGGCAAATTATCTAACTATTAGGGATCAACTAATTAGGGTCAGCTGGATAAGTTTATCAAAGGGTCTGCCATCTGAGGTAGCATGGAATTTATTTATACAAATAATCAATAACTTAGTAACAACATATGTTATAGTAAGAGTTTTGAATAATAATAGAGGTAAAAAACCACCATGGCTAAGTAACAGGATTGTTTGTCCAAGCAAAAAGAAAAAAGCACAATCTAAAAGGATGAACAGTTCCCAAACATGTGAAAGTAGAGATAAATATAGGATAATAGCGTCCCAGTTAAAACAGGAAACCAAGAGAGCAAAGAAGAAATTAGAACCCAGATTAGCAGAGTCCAAAAAGGATTCTAATAGTTTTTTCTCTTATGTTGACAATAAGAAAGGTAATAAAAAATGGTAGGCCCACTTAATATAGAGGGAGTAACTGTCTCCAAACCTGAGGATATGGCTAGGGAATTCAATACTTTCTTTAGTAAATTATTTACTAAGGATGAGTCTGGTCAGATAAAATATTTGCCAATGCCTGAAAATAGTAGATTGAAGGAGGTAATTACTCCCCGAAAGTTCTTAATAAGATAAAGAAACTTAAAACAAACAAGTCAGCAGGATAGGATAGGCTGCACCCTAGATTCATTAAGGAGTTAGAGGAAGAATTGGCCCCAATTATTGCAGACATTGGCCATAGATTCATATCTGATGGTTATGTACCCAAAGATTGGACAGCAGCCACTGTGGTCCCGATTTTTAAGAAGGGTGTTAAATCTGATGCAACTAATTATAGACCAGTCAGCTTGAACTCAGTGGTAGGTAAATTAATCAAAGGAATAATAGCCAATGAACTATGTGAGTATCTAGAGGAAAATAAACTACAGGATAGGCTGCAGCATGGATTTGTTATGAACAGATCATGCAATACTGATTTGGTTACTTTTTATGATTATGTTACAGAAAAACTCGACCAGGGGAAAGCTGTTGATGTGGTTATGTTGGATTTAATTAAGGCTTTTGATAGGGTACCTCACGGAATCCTGATTTTAAAGTTGGTAGATTTGGGTATTAATAATGTTATAACTAGATGGCTTAGATATTGGTTGACAGATTGGACGCAGGTAGTAAGAGTAAATGGCTATCTGTCTGGTGAGCTGGGGATGACTAGTGAAGTGCCGCAGGGGTCCATTCTTGGACCTTGTTATTTAACATCTATAAAAACAATTTAAATATTGACAGTTCGAATAAAATAAATAAGTTTGCTGATGATTAATAAAGATTAAACAAAAGATTAATACACAAGTTAGCCAGCTTTGGAGTGGGTCCCAAGGTGGTAGCCTGGCTAAAAAATTGGCTAGACAACAGGACACAAAGGGTAGTAGTAAATGGAGTCCACAGTGAAGAAAGGAGGGGTTACTAGTGGGGTACCACAGGGTTCAGTACTGGGACCGGTCCTTTTTAATGTCTTTATAAGTGACATTGCAGAGGAACTGGAAGGAAAAGTATGTCTCTTTGCAAATGACGCAAAGATCTGTAACAGGGTTGATACACAAGATGGAGTGGAAAGGATGAGAAGGGACTTGGCAAGGTTGGAGGAATGGTCAAATGTATGGCAGCTCAGATTCAGTGCAAAGAGGTGCAAGATAATGCACCTGGGAAACAAAAACCCCGGGGAAGAGTACACAATGGGGGGGGGGTGAGATACTGACAACAGTAAAAATGGAAAGGGACCTACGGGTAATTATATCAGATGATCTTAAGGTGGGCAAGCAATGTGAGAAGGCAGTAAGGAAGGCTGGGGGGTATTGGGATGCATAGGGAGAGGCATCAATAGCAGAAAACAGGAAGTTGTTACCCATCTGTACAGACAGTTGGTGAGACCCCATCTGGAGTACTGTGAGCAGTTCTGGAGACCCCATCTCTGCAAAGACATAGACAGAGTGGAGGCTGTCCAGAGGAGGGCAACCAAAATGGTGCAGGGTCTGCACCAGAAGACATACGAAGAAAGACTAATGGAGCTTAATATGTATACCCTTGAGGAAAGGAGGGAGAGAAGGGACATGATAGAAACTTTTAAGTACCTCAAGGGAATCAACAAAGTCCAAGAGGGTGGCATCTTTCAGAAAAAGAAATGAGCAAGAACAAGGGGGCATAATTTGAAGATAGAGGAGGGATGGCTCAGAGGTAATGTGAAGAAGTATTTTTTTCACAGAGAGGGTTGTGGATGCATAGAACAGCCACCCAGAGGAGGTCGTGGAGTCAAGAACAGTGGGGGAATTCAAGAATGCATGGGACAGACATAAGGCAGTCCTAGTGGGGGGTAAAAGGAAGTAAGCTGTTGGTTAACTAGGATCTGAAGCTTACCTGTTAGGTAGAAAAATGGGCAGACTAGGTGGCCAAGCAGTCCTTATCTGCCTTCAAGTTCTATGTTTCTATGTTTCTATGATGTTAAAATTGGAGGGGTTGTGGATACCTTTGAAGAGAGACTTACATTTGGACAGGATTTATTAGTTATTGGTGAATGGACAGAAAAGAATAGAATGTTTTTCAGTCTGGAAAAGTGTGTAATTAAGCATATTGGGAGAAATAATATCCTGCAAGATTAATACCTACAAGGAAGCCGCTTACAGGAATCCACTAGCAAAAGGGACCTCAAAGATACATATTTCAGATAATTTGAAAAGTGGAACACATTGTAAAAGTGTTGCTAAAAGAGCAATGACTCTAGTGTATTGTATTCAAAAGAGTTTTTCTCCCATGATGCAATGATATTACTACCACTATATAAAACATATATAAGGCCAATTATGGATTATTGCTCAATGAGTTGGAGTATATTCCAAAAGAAGGATAAGGTTTTAGTTGGAAAACCACAATGGTCTTTCACAAAATTAATTACAGGTCTCAAAAATGTCCCTTATGATGATAGGTTAAAAAACTCTAATTATGGCTGATGGAGGTTAGACAGAAGAGGAGGGGTTTGCTGTTACTTTATAAAATTCTGCACCATGAAGAACAAAGGGATGAGATGGATGTAAGGCATAAGATACATAACTATAGTCTTAGGAGGCACTATTTACAGCTGGTTTTTCATAAATCCATGACAGATTTAAGGAAATATAGTTTTAAACAGAACTGTCAGGGAAAGGGACAAGCTGCATTAGGATATTGTGGAAGCATTAAGTTTTACTATTTTGATACTTGATAAACACATTTCGGTTGGCAATTTCGGGTGCCTCCACTGAATAGAGGGGACAGCTTATATGGGCCAAAGCCCTCTGCTGTTCTAAAGTTTCCAGTATAACTTCCAGTAAAATAAGTAAATATTAAGAAATGTGTGTAGTACCAGCCTTTACCCCAGCAGATAGTCCTATGTTATCAGGTGCCAGTAAGCTGAATTTTGGGGTGAGCTCAGTGACCCATCTGGATGGGCCAAGGCTGTGGGAGACAATGCAGTTATGCAGCTCCATCCCCCACCCTGGGAAGTGAAGGTGCATGCTTACCCACAGGGACCAAATTGCCATATAGTGAAGAGAAATCTTCTCTTGGCATAGGGTCCTGCATTACTGTGCCCATTGGTGTCAGAAGGCCCTGTGCTTTGGCTTGAAGAAGAAATCTTTGCCCTGTACATCTGTGTTTGCAGTCACATTGAAGCACAAGACCCAGAGGTCCCTGCACTTCACAGTCCAACAGACAATTCCATGAATTCTTAACATCAGATGCTGCACAGATGTACTGGCACTTCCTTAGGTAGATGGAGTCTTCCCTTGGTGCAGGGCCCAGAAGTCCCTGTATATTTGAATCTATGTGAATGAGGCTATGACTCTAAGGGAAATGTAGTGTTATAGATTCCAACCCAACTCTCAAGCAGCAAAAGGAAAAACAGAGTTTTTTGGTCTCCAGAATGTTGGCAAATCAGTGTTAGGGCCTTCTTTGGTGTTGTCAAGCCTAATGCCCACTCCTCCTCTGAACAAACAAGGTCAGATGTGATGTCTACTGTTCATGCAGGTCTGGCTTGGAAAGAAAAATGGGAGCACATTTAACTATGCAGAAATAATTTCTTATTACCTTTAAGGGCGTTTTATTTTTAGGACCTAAGTTGAATGTTTTTATATTCAGTATGACTAAAGGTGGCAGCCATATTTGTGATTGCAATCTTTAATGAGGAATGTGACACATAACTTCAGTATGTGAGCTGCCCAAATACCAGATAACACTGGCAAACCTTTTCCAACATTTGCAGTTGGGAGGCATTGAGATATAAGTCTTAGAACTTGTTTAGCCAAACATGAAATAGGAAATTTCCAATCCATTTCATAATCTCATAATGTCCTTAGTCACAATTAGTTGTAATGTTCAGTGTCTTCTAATGATGCCACTGTTTTTAAATGTCATACATGTACATCACTGGCAGGCAGGGTTGTACAGTGTCAGCATGTGACCCTGTCCTGAAGCAGTTCTGAGTATGTGTATGCCTTCTCAAGCCCATTATCCTGTGGGCACTAGTAGTCATCTGGCAAATTACAAGTAGAATGGCAAATAGCAACTGATGGTCTTGATTATTCTCAACAGTTCTTTACTAAATATATTGATGGACAGAACCTGGAACCTGAATGAGGGAATCTAAAGCTGGGCACCACTTTATGATGTCACAAACAGAGGATGTATTTATGAAAACATTAAACAGACCAAACAGAGAAGCTCTAGGGGACATGGATCTGTTTCTGTGTAAATTAACCATGTGATAAAGAACAATGGGAAATTAAATGCAGATGTTCTGTACACTATAACCTGAATTGTGTCTGATCTATCACCCATGACCCTGTGTTAATTGCCAACACATTTAATTCATCCTTCACAGACCATAGCCAAACTCTGCCCCCAAATTTCTTTGAACCACCCAGCACAGCCCGTACGTCCACCAAATCAGAAGAGCTTCTACCCACCCATGTTTCTACTTCAAAGCTATCTCAGAAAGTGAGACCAAGACCTATCTACATAATGTTTTAGGAGGAACTAGGACAAGCAGTGATTCCCTCAACCTAAAACTTCTTACCCTAACTCTAGATAAAGTCATATCCGGCCCCTCACCAAGGTTCTCAATCACTCCCTCATACTTTCACAATTCCCCCAGATCTGGAAATCTGCTCTGGTTACACCAGTTTTAAAGAGTGGAGACAGATTAGTGCATGGGGATTATGATCCAATATCTATTCTTCCCCCACTGTCCAAAGCACTTTGAAAGGATTGTTGCTGACCAGTTTGTGGAGTACCTGGAAAAATACAACCTACAATGTGTCCAACAACATGGTTTTCAGAAAGGGCACAGCACATCTACAGCCCTACTGGAATTCACAGGTTTCATTCACCATACCCTTGATCAGGGTCAACTTTTTGGTGCAACCTTTATTGACCTGTTTAAAGCATTTGACATGGCAAATCACCATTTGCCGATACATCAGCTTGCTGGGCTTGGTATATCTTCAGAGGCCCTAAAGTGGTTCACCAGCTATCTAGCAAACTGCGCACAATAGTTGAGAATAAGGTCTGCCCTTACTACTAAACTGACTGTCTGCTCTGGGGTTCCTCAAGGATCGATACTGGGACCCCTTCTATTTAGCACCTTCCTCAATAATCTTCTGGCATCCTGTTCTGAACCTATACTCCTCTACGTGGATGATCCGGTCATTTTCTCAAAGACTGTTCACCCTACCCTCCTTCAGGCCCAACTTCAGAAAAGTTTTACTGAAGCTGAGTCCTGGTTCATCTCTCATAAGTTGGTGCTTAACTGTAAAAAAAACTAAGGTCATGCTCTTCCATGGTACCCACAGCAAGCACAAAGCCAAACAATTGGTGATTAAAAACAGTGCAGGTGTTATCCTTGATCAGACTCAATCTTTTAAACATCTAGGAGTTACTCTGGATACTACAATCTCCTACTCCAACCATGTTGAGAATGTCATCAAGGTAGTTAACATTTGCCTAGACCTTCGACACAGGCATAAACACTGCCTTACTACTGAAGCCCTCAGATTGGCTATCCAAATTCAATTGTGTCTATTATTGACTATGGATTGGTCATTTATGATTCCACCACAGACACAACCCCATGTTGGCTCACCACAGCTCTGAATAAGCTATGCTGTCTACTAACTGGTGTAGCTTATCGTACTCACACTTGTGACCTTTACGAACAAGCAGGCTGGCTTCAACTCTAGGCTCACATTGAATATCAAACCTGCATTTTGGCTAAGAAGGCAGATCTTGGTCTCCTACCACCAGGTTCTCTTCAGTTTTCAGTCCATTTTGGGTCACTCAGAGCACAAGAAGTTCTGTGAGCCAAACTTTTACTGTCTCTCACTGTTGAACCTTGCTCCGATAGTGATCCATTGCAGTTAGAGCTGCTAATTTATTTAATTACCTTCCTCCTGATATTGCGATGACTGCAACCATGGGACCATTTAAGCAGAAGCTGCATCAATTCCTAGTTTCCAGAGCATCTTGTGACTGCTATACCTAATCTCTGCTGACAGCTAAATGCACTGGGACCTTCCTCTTTTACCATTTGCCCCTGTATAGCCCTATGCTGCTGCTGTGCTATTCCAATCACAGCACTTCTTCCCTTATCCCTCTCCCATTCCTGCCCTTTTTTCACCCTACCTCATCCCCCTTCCGTTACCCCTCCACTCCCACTTCTATCCTCTCTGCTCTGTTTCCTCACCTTGTTTTCTCCCACTACCCCTCGTCCCGTGGGTCTTTCCTGCTCAAGCTTCACTGCGGAATCTCCCTCCTTGCTCTTTTTTTGCTCCTTCCACTCTCCAATTCACCCCCTGTACTTTCTCTCCTTGAAATCCCTTTCACCCCTCTTCAGACAAGGCCACTGGCTGCACTTCACACATATTTATCTTGCTATATTGTTCTTTAGTTTATGTAATTACTTTCCTCATGTTGTACTACTTACTGAAAGCAACGTAATTTGCTATTCTTGTGACTTGACGTGGAACCTCTGTAAAAGGGCCCTTGGCTCAAAGATCTTTCCGATTTGTTAAATAAATTAAATAAATAAATAAAATATCAATTTTTTTGTCTTCTTCTTCTTTTTAATGTAGTCTTCAAAGTAGCAAAACAGGACCTGGAACCTGACTGAGGGACCCTGAAGCTGAGCACCACTTTATGAGGCCACAAACAGAGGATATATTCATCAAAGCATTAAACAGAAGAAACAGAGGAACTCCAGGGGTCATGGATCTGTTTCTATGTAAATGAACCATATGATAAAGAACAATGGGAAATTAAATACAGATGTTCTATACACTATAAGCTGATTTGTGTCTAAATATTATGTTTTTTTTAAGTTGTCTCAAAAGTAACAACATCACCGCAAATATAGATCATTTGGGGGCAGAACTTTATAAGTAGCTACAAAGTAGCACACATAATCCTGGACTCTTTTACTGCTAAAGCTAATCAGAATAAAGGGTCAGTGGAATGAGGCATTGGTAATGTCCTTGGAAAAAAGAGCATTAATGAAATAAAAAGTCATATATGAAAAAACAAAACCTGCTGTCCACTTGACAGTAAAATGAACACTGTCTGTTGCCAGAGTGTTTGGTTACTACATGGATAACCCCTTAATGGTATTGTAGGGCTTAGAGTCATGGTTGTTTGGGGACCTGGTGTGGTGCAACATCATTGCTTACTATACATCATTGTGGTATGCCTCTCCTCACTGGCTCAGCAGTGTATCACCACCTGGCTATAAAATCATACTGAGAATGTGTTAGAAAGTGCAGTTTCATCTTATACTGTTATAAGTACCCTCAGGCAATGTCTGGCAGCTTAAAAAGGAAACAATACAAAACAAAGAGTCACAGTGAATTGTGCAGAATTTGCAATTGCAAAAGGTTTCACAAATATAAAATAAAATGTTCACAACTATGGCGTCTTGTAGGAATGTCATGAATATCAAACTGTCCCAAAACAAATAACATTTGTGCTTAGCATGTCCATTAATGCCCAGACCTGCTTTTGTTGAGATTTAAAAAGCTATGATTTGAGAGCTGATGGTAAAGCTAGACCAATGTACCTCAATGTCGGCATCCAACTATATATTCTAATCAGACACAGGTGGTCTCTTACAAACTCATCTGTACTGACTTCTGGACCTGCATGGCCAGCATAATGCCAGGGCACCTTTTTTGTAAATCTAAGAAATTTAAGCTGTTTATTATGTCCATTACCTTGGAATTGCAATCCCATAATTAAGATCTGCTAGCTAAATGCTCACTATGCTTGTGGACTAAGCACGGTTCAATATATGACTGGATGCATGCATACCCAGTAAGGCAGAAAAATCTGGAGATAGATTTTCAAAGTTCAAGATGCAAGTACAATGCTCAAGTTGGAGCAAAACTGGCATCTTGACAATAAGCCAAAATGCTTGCAGACTATTTTCTAATGGTTTGAAGCATTTGCAAAATGTTCTCCATTTTACAGCAAAATAATGATATCTGCATCATTATTTTGATGCATACATAATTTGTGGAGCATAACTTGACAGTACTCTTAACATAAAGTTAGACCACACTTTATGTGATTTCAATGTTATGTTGCAAGTAGTGCAATCAAACTACAAACATGCTGTACCTCTTTGAAAAGCTAGCCCTCTGTCACTGTAGCCAACAAGGCCTATACAAAAGTGATTGATTGGCTAGTATGATTGTGAGGTGACTGACTTGCTACCATGGCTTCCCACAGAGATCCATGGGTGCTCTGGGTTACTATATCAAATTCCTAACATCAATGATGATTGCAGCCCACTTGAGTACCACCCCTTTTCCTTGAGGTGGCGGCTCATCTGTTCAACATTTGTATGGCTTCTGTATCCCCAAATGGACAGACTGTTCATCCATATAATATACACCTGGCACTCCATGACATCCCCTGAAGGGGTGGACTGAACCTGATATCCCAAACATTTGTATAAAAACACACCCCTCTTACTACATCCAAAGCTGTTACTTGTCTGGAACCCAAGCTTTTATGTGGTTTCCCAATGTAAGGTGAGTTATACTGAAATCAAGCTTCTACTCAGTTGGTCTTATATGGACAACACAATACATAAAACCTATTTATTCTTTCTTGGTATGACATTCTAAATGATCATGTGTGAATGTCATATAAATAACAACTTGTTATTCTCTTTTATAATCAAACAGAGATATAGACACATGTACACACACCAAATAAGTTTATGTTAACCTTCTTAGAGATCTTTTTGGAAGAGTTTTTCCATGTTGTGAGCATGGTAAACATTATTTGATAATATGGCCCATAGTCTTAAATCTCAAGACCTCTTGGTAATGATTTCAGTGAAGTTAGATTGAAAATGTGACTAGTATAATAAGAAATAATGCAAGAAAACATAAGAGATACATCACTTTTGCCAATGAATTATGTTTGAAAGCACTTTTTAATGACAGTAATTTGCATAACAATTTTTTCTTCAGTAAATTAATTATAGAACATTCCCTATTGCCCTTATCTTAAATCAAACTACATATGCCCAAATCAGATATTTACGATCTGTTATACTGTATGTCAGCTTTTGTGATAAATCATAGTGGGTTAATTTTAGTGAGACTAGGCAATAGTTTGGCAGAGGCAGTGGATTTAGTCTATGACACATTGGTGCCTAGCTCTGAGAGCCAGTCACAAGATAGGAGACAGCACTCACCACTCTTTTACTGCATTAGTACAAGGCATTCAGACTTCATTCAATTCTTCAATCATCCCAACTTTATTCAAACATAAAAGTGCAAAATAACTGATGTGAGTATACAGGTGCAACTTGAGCTACCAACCTCTGATAAAGTGCTATTTTTGTGATGCATAACATTCAATCAGCTAATGCTTTTGTATCTCATTGTAGATGAACTGTACCTGTATACTCACAGATGTTTGTTTTACACTTTGACTCTTGAATACAATTTGTAGTAAAAGGGAGCTAGGTTCTGTCTGTCTTTTGCTTTCTGGGACTAGGAAATGTAGCACACTGCTCGTTGGTGGTTCCTATCACTGAACAAATTAAGGAAGTGTTTTGGCTGATCCTCAGGTAGGGGCATAAAAGCAATCCAGCAGATGTGGAATGAAGGCCCAATTTTGGATATTAAAGAATGAGATACTCAGGGGCTTGGTTATATGTGTGTGTGTGTGTATGTCCTCCCAAACAAGACAAATATGTAACAATTGCTCCCACCCAGCTGCTAGAATGTCCCAAGAGACTAATACCCTCTCCCCTCTTATCAAATACCCCCAGTGCCTCATCCCAGTGTAGTAACTTCCTACTTACCCTCAACCAACCTGAATCTCTTTTTCCCCGTTTAATATTTTCCCTCTCCTACCACCAAGCACTATATGGGCCACTGGGTGGGCTACAAACTAGGTAAACGGGTACAAAATTGGCTAAGTCACAGGAGCCAGTGGGTGCTCGTTAATGGAGTATATTTAGAAGAGGGGGATATGACTAGTGATGTGGAACAGGGGTTAATTCTGGGGCCAGTACTCTTCAATGTCTTCTTAAGTGACATAGCAGAGGGACTAGAAGGGAATGTATGCCTATTTGCAGACAACACAAAAATCTTCAACAAAGTGAACACACCTCAGGGAATAGACAGAATGATGAAGTACTTGAAAAAACTAGAGGAATGATCAAGGGTTTGGCAGCTTGGCTTTAATGCTAAAAAGTGTAAAATTATGCATATACGACACAAGACCCCAAGAGTAAAGTACCATCTGGGGGGTGAGGAGGTGGCAACAACAAAACAGGAAAGGGACCTAGGGGTCATAATAATGGATGACCACAAAGTGGCACATCAGGGTGGAAAGACAGTAGAAAAAGTTAGTAGAATGCTGGGCTGCATAGGGAGGGGTATAACAAGTAGAAAGATTAAGGTGGTATTTCCCCTGTATAGGTCATTGATGAGGACACACCTGGAGTACTGTGTCCAGTTCTGGAGGCCCCATCTCAGGAAGGACATTGAGCAGGTGGAAGTGTTCCAGAGGAGGGAATCAAAATGGTTCAGGGCATGCACCAAAATAGTTATGAGGAGAGGCTCAGGGAATAAAATATGTACTCTCCACAGGATAGGAGGGAAAGGGGAGACTTGATAGAAACCTTCAAAATACCTCAAAGGAATCAATAAGGTACAGGAAGGATGCAGAAAAGGAGATACACAAGGATGCAGGGACACAATATGAGGTTGTAAGGGGTGAGACTCAGAGGAAATGTGAGGAGGTACTTCTTCATAGAAAGGGTGGTAGATGCCTGGAACATACTGCAGACAGAGGTGGTAAGTGTGAATACTGTAAAGGAATTTAAGCACACATGGGATAGGCACAGGGGAATCTTAGTAGCAGGGATGAAGGGAAGGAAGGTTTCAGATCAGTTAGGATCTGCAGTAGAAAATTAGTAAGGAAATTTGTTCTCTAGGGCAGACAAGATGGACCAAGGGGTCTTTTCTGGTGACAACCACTATTTAACTATGGAAGAGGAATATGAGGATATTTTCAAATAGCTGGATACAGCATCATTGAAAAAGGTGGAGGAGGAATGCATCTGTAAGTCAAACCTTGCTGCAATCCTGCTCATTTTGGAAAAGAAGTCAGAGAAACACATACTGTAGAAAGGCAGAGGCATATTGAGGCTTGGGTTATGGGTTTGGTGATTTCTATAGTTTTCCATAGTACATAGCTGTGGTGCTGGAGAAGTAGTCCCATCTGGCCAGCCTCATGCTGACTTATAGACAGTGTATTCAGAATACCTAAGGTAGATATGGGGTAGCAGTTTGGTCATGTATGATGAGAAGTTGAAAAGTTCAGGCACTGCACGGCCACTCATGCGAGTATGACATGGGGCATGAGGCACTTGGCCTACTTACTGGAGACCTTCGCCCAGTGACATTCAGTTACAAAAGGCTAAAAGAAAAAAGTTTATACATGATGAGAATTACTACAAATTAAATACAGCACATTATTGGTCTGCAGATAGAACTCAACCTGCAAAAATAAAATCTATTTAAAGGTCTGGCACTGTGGAAAGCAATTCCACTAATCTCAATAAAGGTAGGACTGTATTAGACTATTCAACAGGTCCTTCAGATACAGATGATTCAGGGTTCCACCTGTTTTGGCAGCTTGTTCCCCTTCCCGGGGCCAGGCCTCTCATCTCACTCTTTCCTTTTCTTCTGGGCTTCCTCCTCCTCCACCTCTCTCTTCTTTGCAGCCTCCACCAACTCTGTCATTTGTGCCATTAGCTTCTGCCAACATGATCACACTTGAAACTGGGGATCTCTTGGGTGACATATTTATCTGGTGACCTGGGCTACACAACAAAATAACATGATCATCTCACCATCCTGAACAGCCCTCCCGCTGGACCATGGCCCCTTGGGTTGTCTGCCCCTTGACACCCCCCAAGTTGGCCCGTGAAGATGCCAGAACCTTGTTGACCTCACTGCTCCCCAGGATCCCACAGCCCTATCCTGTGGCCCCTTGCTGGACCACTGATGCTACCTGGCCTACCCCCATTGCAGATGTTCGTTCCTAGACCTGGTCCCTGACTGCTCGAGCCTGACTCCTACCCCTAGGGACATGTTCCCAGTTCCCCTTTCTTCTCCTCTTGTCTCTTTTTTTTTTTTTGATACCCCGTCCATACTGGGCACACCCACCACAGGGTAGGCATTTCCGGGACCCCTTCATCATGGTAGCCTCGCCATGTCGGCTGGCTGAAACCCCCTAGCTACTGTACTGCTTTTGTCTTGCCCCTATAGCATCATCACGGCCCCCTCGGCTGGCCCTGAAAACCCATTTTTGCCCCATATTGTCCTGCTTCACCGCACCCCCACAGGGGGGTGCCAGACCCAATGGTGGACCTTCTATCCCTCCAGCCTGCCTGACCAGACCCCCAGTAAGCCTTGGTCCTTGTCCCTGTCTTTGGCCTCCATTGGCATGCAGCCACCCCACCTCCTACACCCCTTCACCCACCCCACCGAGGTATATAACAATGGTGGCCACTGCACGGCCTCACCCATGTCCTTGTTCCCATTCCTGTTCCTGCACAGAAAACCTCATTGCAGGCATGTGCCATCCTGATCCCTTCACCGCCATGCTCTTTTAGGCTGTATAGGTGGCCGCTCATGTTGGGGGAGGCTCCATCCCTCCTCCACAGCCCGTTTGCGGGCCCTGTACCTCTCTCATCCCCCCAATGTGGTGTAGGCCATGGCTCCAAGCTCGCTACTGGCCAAACACCACCTCCCCCCCCCATCGAAAACCCCAGCACCAGCAAAAATGTGCATCTTCCTCCTATCTTTGCTACTCCACAGCCGTGCACGAATATACATAAAAATAATATTCCTGTGTCCCTGGAGTGCTGCCGGGGTGTCCCCCCGCTACATGCCTCTGCGATGAAGGCCTCAGCCTGTACAATCCCAGGTACCTCAAAAGGCCTGCCTCTGGCCTCTGGCTTCCTTGTGGCCATCCCCCCATGCTGGATGTAATCCAGCAACACCGCTCTGCCACCAACTGCCCAATCTTCTTGAATTCTAGTGATGTACACTCCACTGCAGGCATCGCTCCAAATTCCCCCCCATTCCCTTTTCTTTTTTCAACTCCTTCCTTTACCATTGGTGTTCCTGAGGCTCCAATCAGCTCCCAGACCCTACTCCAGCAAGCTTGTAGGCTGACCTGACCTAGCGCTACACACTTGCTACAGGCACCACGCAGCTCCACTCCACATCGTCATCAGCTCCTTTGCCCCTAATCCACGGTCATCACCATCACCCAAAATGCTCCTCTTCTAGGGTTCACCATGTACCATCCATGCCACTGTCAGGCAAACCAACTACCTACACTAGAAAAGCTTAAACTATGTGGAAATACTGGCGTTCCAACACCAAATGAATTCTGCCCTTCTTGTGCTCAGTCCAGCCCTCTCTTCCCAGACCGGCACCAGCATTTCGCTATGGTCAGGCCATCAGGCCCTCTACTCACTCTCCCATGCTCTCAACCACCACAGACCACCGGCCTCTGGCCATGTGGCTACTCACCAGGCATTCTAACTGCCCCAGTGCTGCAGCAAATCCTTTGACCACTTCATTCCTTTTTTTTTTAAATGGTGAAAAATCACCATGCCAGATGGATTCCATACCCAACATTTCTGCATCCTCTACCATGCTGCTGGCCAGCCTGCCCTTATGCCTGCCAAACCAAGTGGCCCCACGGCCCAACACTCTGCCCTAACTCCAACTGCTTCCCAAACATATATATCTACTACAATACATTTTGTTCCTCAGTCCAAGCAGACTGCAGCTACTGTATGCAAAACAAACCAGCGCCTTTCACTCTTCCATCTCCTGCCTGGGAGCCTTGCAAAGAGATCACCAGTCCCCAGGCCTTCAGTGCCTTGCCTTAAAGCCTGCAATGAGCTGTAGTTTAACCGAGAATTACAGCAAGAAAGAGGGCTATCTGAGAATTACATGCCCTTAAATAGCCCCTAAGAACCCCATAATCAGGGCCCCTATTGGCTCCTCCCCTTGGCCAATAGACAGCAAGCTCTGGCCTCGTCATATGAACCTTCTCTGAGGTCATCGCCGCTCCCCTTGCCCCGCCAATCCCGCCCCCCCATCCTTCATTTCTGGCTGGCTACCAGGACAACATGGCCTGCCTTTTAATGGCAAGCTTCATTATCCAGAAACAAATGATCTGATACATTTTATTGGACCAACATAAATGTAACAAAAGAAAGCAGGGTATAAGTTTTTGGGATCTACCAAGTCTTTCCTTGGAGGCTTATGCTTGTTTCTGGATCCGTTCTTGCAAGGACTGATATGGCAACTAAACTACTTTCCTTAACATAGCATTTTGTAGAAAAACAAAGTTATAAAAAGCTAAAAACACATTTATTTGGGAGTGCTGTCTGGGTATTTTTTAGTTCCTATTGTTTCCTCTGCCAGTATCCCCTTTCTTTTCTCTTGGTCTTGCATTTTGCTATCTGTTCATGGAGTGTAAAAGCAGTCAAGTCAACATTTGTATTAACATTTTGTAACCACTGGTAGCCAAAGGAAACAGGATTCTTGTCCAAATGAGTAAGCTTGTTCACTTGGGGACCTGAGAAAACAGATTGTTTGAGAAATGTAGCTTTGCTTTAACTTGTTTTGCCACAGGGGAAATGTGGTCCACTACTGTGAAAGAAATTGTTTAAGGTTGCCTTGCCTGAGGTTTAAGTTATAGTTTGAATAGAAGAAAAGCTGCTAGAAAACAAGACTAAAAACAGGAAAAGGTTTCAGTATATTAAAAAAATAAAGTTTGATTAAATGTATCTGCAATAAAGTTTCAAAACATTTATATAATGTCATTGAAAAATCCAAAAATGTGATTCACTGAAACATGTTACATGTCCATTAGAGCTGGGTGGAATTAAACAATAATGACCTCACAGCTAGTCATTTCCTGCAGATTAACAACCAGCTGGGGAGGCGAGTTGCCCAAGGCACAGCTGAGGGCCAACCCCCATCAGCCAGTCATTAATTCCAATGAAATGACCATCTGTGAGGTCATTATTGCGATTATAAGTCTAATCACAATAATGACAGGACCTTTTTACAGGTTTTTCATTCATCTCTTTTTTTTTTTGTGGGATTGTGTGGCGCGACTGCCATGTGGCCATGCTGGCTCCTCTCATAACCTGTCAGAGCGATGCTGATGTTCTGGCATATTGGAGCAATGGTGACATGCTGGCCCTTAAACTGTTGATGACACAAGCATAATTATTCACTTGAATGCAGAATTGTTCCTTTTTTTATGTTGGCTCATGCGTGCGTGCCAGCCAACATATTGCATTAGTAGCGGATTTGGAGGTACAATCATTGTGGGCGAATGTAGGGCATGCATCAGTAGGTGTGTCCCTCATTCCCCATTAAGGCAGCATGCAGGCACTGACACCAGCTATATGTAAAGTGGCCACCAGATCTAAGGAAAGTGCGCTGCAATGAGAGGCAAGATTGTCATGCAGTGGTACAATAACACGCCCTCCCGACGTGTCTTTCCTTGTGAAGCAGTTCAGTAAACATGGCGGCACTGACAGCCGCCGCGCAGTGTGCCCCAACCCACTTCATTTGCCAATGGGGAGCCTACTCCCTGTTGGCATAATGCCCCCCATCCCATTTAAAGTGTATGCTGAGGGGTGCCCAATCACCTGTGGCATCCTGTGCCCCCCAAATAGTCTTTCTTTGCTGATGGGGGCCCCCAAACCCAATCAGCTTCAGTCCCCCCTTTCCTGTTTAATTTGCCAATGGGGGAGCCCACTCCCCATCAGCATAATGCCCTCCCTACTTTTGTTGTGTGCCGAGGGGGGAGCCTAATCCCCCTTGGCTCTTGTCCTCCCTTCAGTATGTGCCAACGGGGGTGCCCAATCTCCTATTGGCTACAGCACCCCCCACAACACTCTGGTGGCATGCTGAGAGCCCACCCCAGTCTGCCAAATGCTCCTGTAAAACAAAAACTGTCCTACAATGTTTTTTTTTTTTTTTAAACCTGCAAAGCAGAAAATGGTCCCTTGATGAGTCCGGTGGCCTTCCCCCAACCCGTGTCCACCCTCTGTGCACTCTGCCTCCCCACAGCCCCCTCACCCCATACTCACCTCTGGGGCATGGCATAACGATCTTTGGTGAACCGGGAAAACCTCTGCACTCTTCAAAGCCGACCGCGAACTGAAGAAATGCCGGTAAGCTGTATAATGGCATAAATAGTTGTTTTTTTTTAACTTTTTTGCATATCTTTGGCGTTTGGGGGAATTTTTTACCAAATTTTCAACATGGGGTTATTGGGAACCCTCCTCATGAATTCAGTCACTGTCAAGCCTTATTTGGTCCTGAAAGGTCATTTCACAGTCACTGCGTGGAATCATTTTTCGGGACTGATTAATGAAACGACAGTGCAACTGTTCATGAGGGGGGCTCTCAAAAAGCCTATGTTACAAATTTGGTGGAAAAAATCAAAAAAATGGCTGTTTTGCAAGCGTGCATTGCGCAGTTTCCAAGTTTCCACGCACGTTCTTAACCTCGTGAATTTGTAATATTTTCACTCCAGATTTTCAAAACTGCCACTTTTGCACACCTACTTATGAACAGTAAAGCTGTCATTTTGCATATCCTGGCTGAAATGTGTTTTTGCACATCCGGCGCAGAATAGCATGGTTGCTGTATGAAATCAGTTTTTGGGACAGTTTGAGAAAATTACGGTGACACTGTTCATGAGCAGAGGTCCTAAAAGGCCTATGTTGAAAATTTGGTGATGGAAGTCCATAAAATGACTGTGTTACAAGTGCGTGTTGCCCAGTTTCCATGCATTCTTGTAACTTCGCAAATTTGCAATATTTTCAGGCCAGATTTTCAACACTGGCATTTTTTCATATCTCCTTATGAAGAGTACAGCTGTTATTTTTCATATCCTGCCCAAAATGTGTTTTCACACCTGTGGCGCTCAATGGCTTGGTTGTTGTGGGAAATCAACTTTTGGGACAGATTAACAAAATCACAGTGCCACTGTCCATGAGGGGAGGTCTCAAAATGCGTATGTTGAAAATGTGGTTAAAAAAATCCCCAAAATGATTGGGTTATGGATGTGTGTTGTGCAATTTCTATGCATGCTCATGACTTCACCAGTGTTTCATATTTTCACTCCAGATTTTCAACGTTGCCATTTTTTTACACCTCCTCATGAACAATACAGTTGTAATTTTTCACATCCTGCCCAAAATGTGTTTTCATCCCAGTGTCGCCAAATGGTATTACCACTCTGCAAAACCACCCTTCAGCTAACAAACTGATAATGCCGCTCTTCATGAGGTGGGGTCACAAAAAGCCTATGTTGAAAATTTGGAGTGAAAATACCAACAAATGCCTATGGCGTTAGGGTTTCCAACTGTAACATCCCACCCAGTAGAGACTTACAGGCGTCGGGGTGTGACTTGGGATCATTGCCTGTAATGCTCACGCCATTCCACCCACACCCCCACCCCCACCCTGCAGCCAGTAACAGGCATTGAGGTCTGCCTTGGAGTGTTTGACCCTAAAGTTCACCCCATTTTCCTATACTGCACCTGTCTCAACATATTTCCTTATGGAATGGGGCAAGTATAAGGCCCAAAGACCCCAAAGCACACCACAATATTTGTCAGTGTCTACAGGGTAGGGTGAGGTAAAATGGCATGAGCGTTATAGCTGACGACCCAAAGGCACACCCCAATGCCTGTCAGTGTCTGCAGGGTGGGGGTGGGGTAGGCATCAGTTCAATACTTCACTGCCATTCCTATTATGCATCTCTAACTCCTGCACTACCAATGCCAATGCCAGAGAGGTTACATTCGGCATTGACAAATGTTTGTCTTTTTATTGGACAGCAGTACCAAAAACAGTGTTTTCTTTGCTGCCACTGCAGTCAGCATACATGCCATCAGCTGAGTGTGGCTGCTGTGCTGAGCAGTTCTAAGAGATTTCAGACCACCACAGCAGCCAATCAGTCAGTTACTTTGCCTCTTGAATAATTAATTAGACTTATAACGCATAATTTTGCTCTCAGAATTCATGCAGGATGGCAATTATGTTTACAAAGAGCTCTTCAGAATTTCTTTTGAATTCTGTGGAATTCCAATAAGCATGTCTGTGTAAACTGCAGAATAATATTCCTTGGATTATATAAACTATGGAATAATTCTCCATTCAATGCAGAAAAATAATCTAGTGATATTGTAAACTGAGGTTTACTAATCCACAAAATAAAATCTAAATGTTATTTTTCAATCAGGGAATTTATTTGAATTAGGCAGAATTTTCTGAAATTCCACAGAATTCTGATGTGTTGTAAATATACAAATTCCACACCGCATTAATTCTGGGAAGGCTTTAAGCCTGAGTTTTAATTGGGTTGAGCAATTATGTCACTCCCCCACCAGGCTTTATTAGGTAGCTCACCCCGGGCCTTAGCAGGATCCATTTCTTTTTGCAGCATGAGGCTTGGTCCTCTCTGCTGCCCTCCCAATTCCTTTTCTGTCCTTGCTTTTCTCTCATGCATTGTGCCCTGCCTTCATTCTGTTTATCACCAGAGTCTCACCTGGGGTGAGTGCTTTGTTATCGCCTATCACAGCTCTGGTTTCTTAAAGGGCTCCTACTGACCCTCCTGTGCCTTCTTCGTAGGTGCTTTTGAGTGCTCCTTTCACTCTGCTGGATGCCCCGCCACTAGGCTCTTGTTCCTTTGTTTCCCTCGTTTCTACCATTCACCCTCCCTGTAACCTGTACATTGCTGGCAGGGGGTGGGGAGTGGCTGGCTGTCCATGTTTCTGTGCCTCATTTTAGCTCCTGTCTGTCGTATCGCTGCCTGCACCAGCCCCCGCCCGGCTTGTTCTGGGTGTCTACCTCGCCGTACTTTCGTACACTCGTTGCGCTCGTATTGGGATTTTTGTCTACTGGATTTTAACAGTGGTTGTGAGTGGGGGTCGCCTAGCCTTTTTCAGTTATGAGGGGCTTTTGCAGCTTGCAATGGGCTGGTGGTTTTGATTGAGGCTGTCAATGCTTGCCGTTGCTTCATCTGCTTTGGTGTTCCCTTCCTATGTCAAAGACCTTTCTCTTGTCGCTCCTACGATGCTGTCTGTCGTTCCCCTTCCTGGATTTTATACTGGTGCTCTGTGGATGGGGAAGACGGTTATCTGACCTCAGCTTTTTTCCTTGTGTTTCTCTGAGCTCATGCTTCTTTGTTACAGTCCACCACAGTCATGCTACTGCATAATCCTGGCAGCTGGACAGCTAGAGTTGGATATTTTCTTGGGCCACTTCTGCACCACCCCCACTGCATCGGGCCTTCTCTTTCCTGCAGGTATTGGCTAGTTGCACTTCATTTCACCCGTCAGGTACGTCTTTCTTCTCTTTCATTCTGCAGCTTTGGCTTCATTTGGTATTTCCCTCCGTTCTGTTTCTTCATAATACTGCCAGAATCAAAAAACAAAACAAACAAAAAAAAACAAACAGCCATTTTGAACGTCTGTGCTTTCTTTTCGGGTTTTATCCCTATATTATTTCCTACTCGTATCCTTCTATTTCGCCCATATGTGTCCAGGTTCATGGGTCCGGTTCTCTTTCCCTCATTCTGGCCTCAACGTTCCTCTGTTTCCTTCTCTGAATTAGTATACCTCTTATCGAATCCTATGCTTCCTCATGGAACCATTGCTCTCCTGCACTCCTCATCCTGTAACTTCCTTCGTGGATTCACTCCACTCAAGGCTTCCCTCCATCACCGTACCTCATCCATTTTATACTTCCCCTTCCTGTTCCAGCCTACAAGGCTTCCCTCCATCATCGTCTTCTTGTCCCTCATCGTCCTTCATCCTTTCATGCTTCACTTTAACTGTGCCAGCCTCCATGACTTCACTCCATCATCGTATATGGTCCATTTCGTACCTCACCTTCCCTGTTCTGGCTTCTATGGCTTCCCTCCTTCATGGTCTTATTGGCCTTCTAGTCGACTTCCTTACATTGATCATTCGATCACCTCATTGAACCGTGGCCCTTCTGCTGCATTCATCTAGTTCGTGACTTTGGTCATCATTCGGGCATGTCTTTCCTGAATCATATACCACCTCATTAAATCGAGGCCCTCCTGTCGCATTCTGTAAGTTCCTGATGCTGGTCATCATTCATTCATTCTTACCGCATAGTTAAGCTCTTCTGCCTCTGCATGGGTCTACTCTTTCAGTCACCTACTCTGGCATACCCCTCTTGGGTCACTGCTTCCTCAATTCGATTCTATCTCCTCTCAAGGTCATGCCTTCCTGTTCATCACCCTTTGCTAAGGGCTGGTTGGCTGGTCTCCACCATCATTCAAGTTTATCTTCGAGTTCCTTCCTGTCTCCTCTTCCTCAGTCTTCTCGTGTTGGCCTGCTGCACTCCAGCGGCCATCACCATCATCAGTCTGCATCATCCTCAGTCTTCTCATGAGCACATCTGGACTACCCCTTGCTCCTCTGACTTCTACATGGATCTACTCCTTCCCATCACCTACTTGAGCATGCCCCTCTCGAGTCCCTGCTGCCTCATGTTCCTTCTTCAATCTGTGCTTTCCTTTTAGGGGTTTCCCCTTAATCTGTCATCATCCTCCCTACTCATCCTTCTCTTTAATTAATCCTTTTCTTTAAAGACGTACGTTCTTAAATCAAACATCATCAGCCTGGAGGGAAGGCGACCTAGACCTTGGATCCCCAGAGGTTTCCTCCTTAAAAGGGTTTTTTCCACTCCCCTATGCCAACGGTCATAAAATTAGCTAGTTAGTGCTTCCTTAGGGTAATGTGCTGTCTTAGGTTAATTAGTTAGGTTCCGCTGTAGGATGGAGGCAGATGGTGGCCCTAGCTTTCCCTTCTCTTCTTAGGAAGACCACCTTAATCATCTTGTCAGTTTTTCATTCATCATCCTTGCCTCTTCAGTGCTCAACACCCAGTAGGGTATTCTTTTTGGGCTTCTTCCTAAGCTGCCTTTAGCCAATGGAATCATCACCGTGGCACCATGGGGGGGAACCCTCCTCTAGGGTTCCTCGCGTCATACCCTAATAGGGTGGTATATCCCTCAGATAGACAGGCAGAATGCCACAACACAAATCATATTCACAAAGAAAGTCAAGTCACACAAGCATAATCTCATCCAGTTGCATAAGTTTAATAGAATGGGAAGACTTTAAGCCTGAGGTTCGATTGGGTGGAGCAACTATGTCACTCCCCCACCAGGCTTTTTTAGGTAGCTTACCTCGGGCCTTCCCA
This sequence comes from Neoceratodus forsteri, assembly GCA_016271365.2. Classification (NCBI taxonomy): domain Eukaryota; kingdom Metazoa; phylum Chordata; order Ceratodontiformes; family Ceratodontidae; genus Neoceratodus; species Neoceratodus forsteri. The sequence goes on from CM028132.1 coordinate 1,325,290,638, forward strand.
GGATTCATTTCTTTTTGCCCCACAATCCACCCCTCCTCCTCCAGCGGCACATCTCTCTTAGCCGTGGGCTTCTTCCTAAGCTACTTTTAGTCAATGGAATCATCACCGCAGCACCTATGGGGGGGGCCCTCCTCTAGGGTTCCTCACATCGTACTGTAATAGGGTGGTATATCCCATGGATAGAGAGGTGGAAACCAAAACATAAATCATATTCACAAAGTAAGTCAAGTCACACAAGCATCATATCATCCAGTTGTGTAAGCACAATCGAACCATATATTCCAATGCTTTAATGCACACTCAATTGTGAGTTATTGCTTACTTGGAGAATTTGGAAAAGGAAAAAGAAAATTTATTATGAAAATCAAAAGACCATGCTACTCTTTCTTTGCTTTTTCTCCATAAATACAGGCCTCTCTATTCAGGAGGAAGACTGACTCACTGATCAAATCTTAAAGTGGTACTACTTCCTCATATCTCATGCATTTTGTTTGTTTCCTTCAAAGCTGTTGGAGATATACTGTCCCCTGCATCAATGGTGGTAGTGGTGGGGGGGCAGTCCATTTTCTAGTAGTTTAGCTACACAACAAAATAACATAATCATCTATCTATGCTAAACAGCCCCCCCCCCAGACCATGGCCCTTTGGGTTGTCTGCCCCTTGACCCCCCAAGTTGGCCTGCAGAGATGCCAGTACCTTGTTGACCTCGCTGCTCCCCAGGAGCCCTCAGCCCTATCCTGCGGCCCCTTGCTGGGCCACTGACACCACCCCAGCCAAACCCCATTGCATATGATCATGCCTTGACCTGGTCCCCTACTCCCCAAGCCTGGTCGCTACCACTAGGGTCCTGTTCCCGGTTCCCCTTTCTTCTCCTCTTGTCTCCTTTTTTTTTTTGATCCCTGCCCATACTGGGCACACCCGCCACAGTATAGGCATTGCCGGGACCCCTTCAGCGTGGTAGCCACACAGTACTGGCTGGCTGCTGCCCCCTAACCACTGTATTACTGTTGTCTTGCCCCTTTAACATCATCACGGACCCTCAGCTGGCCCAAAAACCCATTTTTGCTCCATATTGTCCTGCTTTTCCGCGCCCCCCCCAAGGGGTGGTGCCAGACCCAACGGTGGACCTTCTATCCCTCCAGCCTGCCCGATCAGACCCCTAGTAGGTCACCATTCTTGTCCCTGTCTCCTGCCTCCACTGGCGAGCAGCCACCTTGCCCCTACCCCCCCTTCACCCACCCTGCAGATGTGTATAACAATGGTGGCCACTGAGTGGCCTCACCCATGTCCTTTTTCCCATTCCTGTTCCTGCACAGAAAACCTCATTGCAGGAATGTGCCATCCTGCTCCCTTCACTGCCATGCTCTTTTCGGCCATATAGGTGGCTGCTCATGTTGGGGGAGGCTCCTTTCCCCCTCCATAGCCCAGTTGCAGGCCCTGTACCTTTCTCACCTCCCCAGTGTGGTGTAGACCATGACTCCAAGCTCGCTATTGGACCAATGCCACAGTGCTCCGCCCATCGAAAACCCTAGCACCAGCAAAACTGTGCATCTTCCTCCTATCTCTGCTACTCCATAGCCATGCATGAATATACATAAAAATAATATTCCTGTGTCCCTGGTGAGCTGCCCGGGCATCCCCTCACTACATGCCTCTGCAATGAAGGCCTTGGCCTGTACACTCCCATGTAGCTCAACAGGCCTGCCTCTGGCCTCTAGCTTCCTCATGGCCATCCCTCCACACTGGATGTAGCCCAGCAACACTGAACTGCCACCAACTGCCCAATCTTATTGAATTCTGCTGATGTATGCTCCACCACAGGTATCGCTCTGAAATCCCACCCATTCCCCTTTTTTTTCGGCTCCTTCCTGTATAGTTGGTGTCTCTGAGGCTCTAGCCAGTTCACAGATCGCACTCCAGCATGCTCATAGGCCACCCTGACCTAGCGCTACACACTCGCTACAGCCAAAATGCGGCTCCACTCCACATCATCTGCTCCTTTGCCCCCAACCCACGGTCATCATCACTGCCCAAAACACCCCTCTTCTAGGATTCACCATGTACCAACCACACCACTCTAAGGCAAACCAATCACCTACACCAGAAAAACTTCGACTATGTGGAAATGCCAGCGTTCCAACACCAAACAAATTCTGCCCTTCTTGTGCTCAGTCTGGCACTCTCTTTCCAGGCCAGCGCCAGCATTTCACTGTGGTCAGGCCATCAGGCCATCTACTCATCTCCCAACGTTTCAAACACCACAGACCACTGGCTTCTGGCCACGTAGCCACTCGCCAGGCCTTCTAACTGCCCCAGCACTGCAGCAACTCCTTTGACCACTTCATTCCTCTTTTTTTTGTTAAATGGCGAAAAAATGCCATGCCAGATGGATTCCACACCCTACATTTCTGCATCCTCTGCTACGCTGCTGGCCAGCCTGCCCTCATGCTTGCCCAACCAAGTGGCCCCATGGCCCAACACTCTACCCTAACTCCACCTGCTTCCTAAACATATATATCCAGTACAATACATATTGTTCCTCAGTCCAAGCAGACTGCAGTTACTGCATGCAAAACAAACCAGTGCCTTACACTATTCCACCTCCTGCCTGGGAGCCTTGCAGAGAGACCACCAGACCCCAGACCTTCAGTGCCTTACCTTAAAGCCATCAATGTGCTGTAGTTCAACTGAAAATAACAGCAAGAAAGAGGGCTATCTGAGAACTACATGCCCTTAAATAGCCCCTAAGGACCCCAGAATCAGGACCCCTATTGGCTCTTCCCCTTGTCAATAGCCAGCAAGCTCCAGCCTGGTCGTATGACCATTCTGTGAGGTCATTGCCCTTCCCCTTGCCCTGCCAACCCCACCACCCCCCGCCCTTCCATCCTTCATTTCTGGCTGGCTACCAGGACAGCATGGTCTGCCTATTAATGGCAAGCTTCATTATCCAGAAAAAATGGTCTGATACATTTTATTGGACTAACATAAATGTAACAAAAGAAAGCAAGGTATAATCTTTTGGACCTACCAAGTCTTTCCTCGGAGGCTTATGCCTCCGAGGAAGGACTTGGTTGTCCAAAAATGTAGGCACTGCTTTCTTTTGATACATCTATGTTGGTCCAGTAAATGGTATCTAACCATTAGTTTCTGGATCTGTTCTTGCAATGACCAATATGGCAACTAAACTACTTTCCTTAGTACAACATTTTGTAGAAAAACAAAGTTATAAAATGTTAAGAACACATTTATTTCGGAGCGCTGTCTAGGCATTTTTGAGTTCCTATTCTTTCCTCTGCCAGCATCCCCTTTCTTTTCTCTTGGTCTTGCATTTTGCTACCTGTTCATGGAGTGTAAAAGCAGTCAAGTCAACATTTGTATTAACATTTTGTAACCACTGGTAGCCAAAGGCAACAGGGGATTCTTGTCCAAATGAGTAAGCTTGTTCACTTGGGGACCTGGGAAAACAGATTGTTTGAGAAATGTAGCTTTGCTTTAACTTGTATTGCCACAGGGGAAATGTGGTCCACTACTGTGAAAGAAATTGTTTAAGGCTGCCTTGCCTGAGGTTTAGGTTATATTTTGAATAGAAGAAAAGCTGCTAGAAAACAAGATTGTAAAAACAGGAAAAGGTTTCAGTATATTAAAAAAATAAAGTTTGATTAAAGGTATTTGCAATAAAGTTTCAAAACATTTATAAAAGTCATTGGAAAATCCAAAAATGTGATTGGCTGAAACATGTTACATGTCCATTAGAGCTGGGTGGAATTAAACAATAATGACCTCACAGCTAGTCATTTCCTGCAGATTAACAACCAGCTGGGGAGGAGGGTGGCCCAAGGCACAGCTGAGGGCCAACCCCTATCAGCCAGTCATTAATTCAAATGAAATGATCATCTGTGAGGTCATTATTGTGATTATAAGTCTAATCACAATAATAACAGGACTTTTTTACAGGTTTTTCATTCATCTCTTTTTTTTTTTCGTGGGATTGTGTGGCGAGACTGCCATGTGGCCACTCTGGCTCCTTTCATAACCTGTCAGAGCGATGTTGACATTCTGGCATATTGGAGCAATGGTGACATGATGGCCCTTAAACTGTTGATGACACAAGGATAATTATTCACTTGAATACAGAACTGTTCCTTTTTTTATGTTGGCTCATGTGTGTGTGTCAACCAACATATTGCATTAGTAGCAGATTTGGAGGTGCAGTCATTGTGGGCGAATGCAAGGCATGCATCAGTAGGTACGTCTCTCATTCCCCAAAAAGGCAGCATGCAGGTACTGACACCAGCTATATGTAAAGTGGCCACCAGATCTAAGGAAAGTGTCACTTCAATGAGAGGCAAGCTTGCCATGCAGCGGCACAATAACACGCCCTCCCAATGTGCCTTTTCTGGTGAACAGTTCAATAAACATTGTGGCACTGACTGCCATCATGCAAAGTGCCCCAATTTGCTGACAGGGAGCCCATTCCCTATCGGCATAATGCCCCCCTCCTATTTAAAGTGTATGCCGAGGGGATGCCCAATCCCACTTGGCATCATGCACCCCCACAGACAATCTTTCTTTGCCGATGGGTGCCCCAATCCCTGTCGGCTTCAGTACTGCCTTCCCTGTCTAATTTGCTAATGTGGGAGCCCATTCCCCTTTGGCATAATGTCCCCCCCACTTGTTTTGTGTACTGAGGGGGGTGCCCAATCCCCCTCGGCTCTTGTCCCCCCTTCAGTATGTGCCGACAGGGTGCTCAATCCCCTGTCAGCTACAGCACCACCTCAAAACACTCTGGTGGCATGCTGGGAGCCCACCCCAGCATGCCAAATGTCCCTGTAAAACAAAAACTGTCCTGCAATGTTTTTTTTGTTTTTTTTTTTAAACCTGCAAACCAGAAAACAGTCCCTCGTTGAGTCCTGTGGCCCTCCCCCAACCTGCGCCCACCTTCTGTTCACCCTGCCTCCCCACACACCCCCACCCCATACTTTACCTCTGGAGCATGACGCAATAATCTTTGGTGGGCTGGGAACACGTCTGCACTCTTCAAAGCCTACCGTGAAATGAAGAAATGCCAATAAGCTATATAATGGCATAAATAGTTTTTTTTAAAACTTTGGTGCATATTTTGGGCATTTTGAGGAATTTTGGCAGCAAATTTTCAACATGGGGTTATTGGGACCCCTCCGCATGAATTCAGTCACTGTCATGCCTTATTTGGTCCCAAAAGGTGGTTTCACAGTCACTGCATGGAATCACCTTTTGGGACTGATTAATGAAAAGACAGTGCCACTGTTCATGAAAGGGGGGGCTCTCAAAAAGCTATGTTGCAAATTTGGTGGAAAAAATCCTAAAAATGGCTGTTTCATGAGTGAGCATTTCATAGTTTCCACGCATGCTCTTAACTTCATGAATCTGTAACATTTTCACTCCAGATTTTCCAAATTGCCATTTTTCCATATCTCCTTATGAACAGTAAAGCTGTCATTTTACATATCCTGGCTGAAATGTGTTTTTGCACGTCTGGCGCAGAATAGCACAGTCACTGTGCGAGATCAGTTTTTGGGACAGTTTGAGAAAATGACAGTGATACTGTTCATGTGCAGAGGTCCTAAAATGTCTATGTTGAAAATTTGGTGATGAAAGTCCATAAAATGACTGTGTTACAATTGCACATTGCCCAGTTTCTATGCACCCTTGTAACTTTGCAAATTTGCAATATTTTCATGCCAGATTTTCAACACTGGCATTTTTTCACACCTCCTTATGAAGAGTATAGCTGTCATTTTTCACATCCTGCCCACAATGTGTTTTCTCACCTGTGGCGCAAAACGGCGTGGTGGCTGGGGGACATCAAATTTTGGGACAGCTTAACAAAATCACAGTGCCACTGTTCATGAGGGGAGGTCTTAAAATGCCTATGTTGAAAATGTGGTTAAAAAAATCCCCAAAATAATTGGGTTATGGACATGTGTTGCGCAGTTTCTATGCATGCTCATGACTTCACCAATTTTTCATATTTTCACTCCAGATTTTCAACGTTGTCATTTTTTTACACCTCCTCATGAACAATACAGTTGCCATTTTTCACATCGTGCCCAAAATGTGTTTTCATCCCTGTGTCACCAAATGGCATAGCTGCTGTGTAAACCACCTTTCAGCTAACAAACTGGTAGTGCCGCTTTTCAAGAGGTGAGGTCACAAAAAGTCTATGTTGAAAATTTGGAGTGAAAATACCAACACACGCCTATGGCATTAGGGATTCCAACTTTAACACCCCATCCTGTAGAGAATGACAGGCATCAGGGGTGTGACTTGGGATCATTGCCTGTAATGCTCACGCCATTCCACCCCCACTCCCACCCCCACCTCCACCCTGCAGTCAGTGACAGGCATCAAGGTCTGCCTCGGTGTGCTTGGCCCTAAAGTTCACCCCATTCTCCTATACTGCACCTGTCTCAACGTATTTCTTTATGGAATGGGGTAAGTATAATGCCCAAAGACCCCAAAGCACACCATGACACTTGTCAGTGTCTACAGGGTAGGGTGAGCAAAATGGCATAGCGTTATAGCTGATGCCCGAAGGCACACCACAATGCCTGTCAGTGTCTGCAGGTGGGGTGGGTAGTATCAGTTCAATACTTCACTGCCATTCCTATTGGCGCATCTCTAACTCCTGACTACCAATGCCAATGCCAGCAAGACTACATTTGGCATTGACAATTGCTTGTCTTTTTATTGGACAGCAGTACCAAAAACAGTGTTTTCTTTGCTACCACTGCAGTCAGCATACATGCCATCAGATGAGTGTGGCTGCTGTGCCGAGCAGTTCTAAGAGATTTCAGACCACCAAGGCAGCCAATCAGTTAGTTGCTTTGGCTCTTGAATAATTAATTAGACTTATAATGCAGAATTTTGTTCACAAAATTCATGCAGGATGGCAATTATGCTTCCAAAGAGCTTTTCAGAATTTCTTTTGAATTCTGTGGAATTCCAATAAGCATGTCTGTGTAAACTGCAGAATAATATTCCTTGGATTATATAAACTGTGGAATAATTTTCCATTGAATGCAGAAAAATAGTCTAGTGTTAATGTGAACTGAGGTTTACTAATCCACAAAATAAAATCTAAATGTTATTTTTCAACCAGGAAATTTCTCTGAATTAGGCAGAATTTTCTGAAATTCCACAGAATTCTGTTGTGTCGGAATTATACACATTCCACACCGCATTAATTTTTGGAAGGCTTTGAGCCTGAGGTCAATTGGGTGGAGTAACTACATCACTCCCCCACCAGGCTTTATTAGGTAGCTCACCCGAAGCCTTCCCCGGATTCATTTCTTTTTGTAGCACGAGGCTCAGTCTTCTGCACTGGCCTCCCAATTCCTTGTTTGCCCTTGCTTTTGTCTCGTTCATTGTGCCCTGCCTTCGTTCTGTTTATCACCAGAGTCTCACCTGGTGTGAGTGCTTTGTTATTGCCTATCGTGGTTCTAGTTTCTTCCGGTGCTCTTCCTGGCCCTCCTTATGCCTTTTTCGTAGGCGCTTTCGAATGCTCCTTTCACTCTGCCAACTCCCCCCCTCCCGCTAGGCTCTTGTTCCTTTGCTTCCCTCGCTTCTGCCATTCACCTTCCTGGTAACCTGTACATTGCCGGCAGGGGGTGGGGAGCGACTGGTTGTCCATGGTTCTCTGCCTCATTTTAGCTCCTGCCTGTCATATCGCTGCCTGCACCCGTCCCAACCCCGGCTTGTTCTGGGTGTGTACCTCGCCGTACTTTAGTACACTAGTTGCACTCATATCGGGATTTGTGTCTACTGGATTTTAACAGGGGTTGTGAGCGAGGCTCATCTAGCCTTTCCTGATATGAGTGGCTGTTGCAGCTTGCAATGGGCTGGTGGTTTTGATTTAGCCCTGTCAATGCTTTCCATTGCTTCATCTGCTTTGGTGTTCCCTTCCTATGTCAGAGACCTCTCTCTTGTCTCTCCTATGATGCTGTCTGTCGTTCCCCTTCCTGGATTTTATACTGGTGCTTTATTTTCTTGTGTTTCTCTGAGCTCATGCTTCTTTGTTACAGTCCACCGCAGTCGTGCTACTGCATAATCCTGGCAGCTGTACAGCTAGAGTTGGGTATTTCCTGGGATTGCTCCTGCACCACCCCCACTGCATAGGGCCTTCTCTTTCCTGCAGGTATTTGCTAGTTGTACTTCTTTTCACCCCTCAGGTACGTCTTTCTTCTCTTTCATTCTGCAGCTTTGGCTTCATTTGGTATTTCCCTCCATTCTGTTTCTTCATAATACTGCCAGAATCAAAAAACAAAACAAACAAACAAAAAAAAAAAAACAGCCTTTTCGAACATCTGTGCTTTCTTTTGGGGTTTTATCCCTATCTCATTCGCTACTCGTATCCTTCTATTTTGACCATATGTGTCCAGGTTCATGGGTCCGGTTCTCCTTCCCTCATTCTGGCCTCATCATTCCTCTATTTCTTTTGCTCAATTAGTATACCTCTTATTGAATCCTATACTTCCTCATGGAACAATTTCTCTCCTGCAGTCCTCATCCTGTACCTTCCTTCACGGATTCACTACACTCAAGGCTTCCCTCCATCACTGTACCTTGTCCATGTTATACTTCCCCTTCCTGTTCCAGCCTTTGAGGCTTCCCTCCATCGTCTTCTTGTCCCTCATCATCCTTCTTCCTTTCATGCTTCACTTTAACTGTGTCAGCCTCAATGGCTTCACTCCATCATTGTATATGGTCCATTTCATACCTCACTTCCCTTTTCTGGCTTTTATGGCTTCCCTCCTTCATGATCTTATTAGTCTCCAAATCGACTTCCTTCCATTGATCATTTGAGCACCTCATTGAATTGTGGCCCTCCTGCCGCATTCATCTAGTTCATGACTTTGGTCATCATTAGGGCATGCCTATCCTGAATCATATACCACCTCATTAAATCAAGGCCCTCCTGACACATTCTGTAAGTTCCTGATGCTGGTCATCATTCATTCATTCTTATCTCATGGTTCATCTCTTCTGCCTCTGCATGGGTCTCCTCTTTCAGTTGCCTACTCCGGCATGCCCCTCTTGGGTCTCTGCTTCCTCAATTTGACTCTATCTCCTCTCAAAGCCATGCCTTCCTTTTTGTCACCCTTTGCTAAGGGCTCTTTGGCTGCTCTCCATCATCAATTGAAGTTCATCTTTGAGTTCCTTCCTGTCTCCTCTTCCTCAGTCTTCTCGTGTTGGCCTGCTGCACTCCTGCAGTGATCACCATCATCAGTCTGCATCATCCTCAGTCTTCTTGTGAGCACATCTGGACTATCCCTTGCTTCTCTGACTTCTACACGGATCTACTCCTTCCCATCACCTACTCGAGCATGCCCCTCTCGGGTCACTGCTGCCTCATGTTCTTTCTTCCATCTGTGCTTTCCTTTTATGGGTTTCCCCTTAACCCATCATCATCCTCTCTACTCATCCTTCTCTTTAACTAATCCTTTTCTTTAACAACATACGTTCTTAAATCAAGCATTGTCAGCCTGGATGGAAGGTGACCTAGGCCTTGGATCCCCAGAGGTTTCGTCTTTAAAAGGGTTTTTTCCACTCCTCCATGCCAATGGTCATAAAATTAGCTAGTTAGTGCTTCCTTAGGTTAATGTGCTGTCTTAGGTTACTTAGTTAGGTTCCACGGTGTGGTGGAGGCAGATGGTGGCCCTAGCTTTCCCCTCTCTCCTTATGAAGTCCACTTTAATCATCTTGTCAGTTTTTCATTCATCATCCTCACCTCTTCAGTGCTCAACACCCAATAGGGTATTCCTTTTGGGCTTCTTCCTAAGCTCCTAAGCTACCCTTAGCCGACGGAATCATCACCACAGCACCAATGGGGGGGCCCTCCTCTAGGGTTCCTCTAATCATACCCTAATAAGGTGGTATATCCCACCGATAGAGAGGCAGAAAGCCACAACATAAATCATATTCATGAAGTAAGTCAAGTCACACAAGCATCATCTCATCCAGTTGCATAAGCACAATAGAATGGATAGGCTTTAAGCCTGAGGTTCGATTGAGTGGAGCAACTACATCACTCCCCCACCAGGCTTTTTTAGGTAGCTCACCCAGGCCTTCCCAGGATTCATTTATTTTTTCCCCACCATCCACCCCATCTCCTCCAGTGGTTCATCTCTCTTACCCAAGAGCTTCTTCCTAAGCTACCTTTAGCCAATGGAATCATCACCGCAGCACCTATGGGGGGAACCCTCCTCAAGTGTTCCTCACGTCGTACTCTAATAGGGTGGTATATCCCATGGATAGAGAGGCAGAAGACCACAATATAAATCATATTCACAAAGTAAGTCAAGTCACACAAGCATCATCTCATCCAGTTGTGTAAGCACAATCGAACCATATATTGCAATGCTTTAATGCACACTCTATAGAGAGTTATTGCTTACTTGGAGAATTTGGAAATGGAAAAAGGATATTTATTACGAAAATCAAAAGACCATGCTACTCTTTCTTTGCTTTTTCTCTGTAAACACAGACCTCTCTATTCAGGAGGAAGACTGACTCGCTGATCAAATCTTAAAGTGGTACTACTTCCTCATATCTTGTGCATTTTGTTTGTTTCCTTCAAAGCACCTGACTATTTTTCTGAAGCTGTTTGAGATATACTGTATGTGTTTGTTTTACTTTATTTTGATGATTCCTACAAGTCCCCTCTATCAGTGGTGGCAGTGGTGGGAGGGGTAGTCCATTTTCTAGTTGTTTTAGTTGTTGAAATCTCATTGTCCTTAAGTGCTTGGGGGGGGGGGCTGACTCCATTTTTTAGTTATTGAAATCTCATTTCCCTCAAGAGCTGTATCAGTATATGAGAACATGATGTTGCAGCACCTCCCAGAGGTTCTCAAATGGTGAGGCCAGCCTCCCTGGGGAGGCCCCAACCCGTTCCAGTGGAGGCTCAAGCAAGTCTGAAAAAGTACTGTATTTAAATTGAGTTTTATGTATTTTGTGTGAAGAGATGAAGTAAACTGAAAGAGGATAATAGTAGGAGAATTTTATTAATTTATTTACTAATAGGTGACAAGGGAAGGTGAAAGAGCCAAGGCTCATGTCAGGTGTACCCAGGAAAGGGTAGGGAATGAATACATTTCAAAAAGTAACTGCAAAACAATCAAGAAATACACAATGAACAATAGTGCAAACACATATGAACAATAAACTAATAATGAGTGGTGGTAATTGATCAATTTGTAGACTGATGGCAGAATAGCCCAAATAAGAAGGGTTGAGCATAGAAGTGCTAAGAGCAATAGCAAGAAGAAGCAAAGTAATCCCAGAAAAGTTGCTTAGGAGTAGGGAAGGAGGGGGAGAGCCAAAGTATGTATGAAGGTTATTTCATATAGAGAGGAAACAGAGAAAGTAGTCTGACCCATGAAGGTAATGCAACAAGGGGTAACAATGGTTCAAGAATGAAAATAGCGGAGCAAATATGATGGCCTGTGTGTGGGGGTGGGGTGGGGGTGGAGGAGGGTACAATAAGCTGAATAATAATATTTATTTTATTTATTTGTTATTCAGATAACACCTTTGAGCACAGGAGCTCTTTTTCAAAGGTTCCACATCAGTATAAGACAAAGAACTGAATGAAGGAACTGAATGTGAGCCAAGTACACAAAGAGGGGTTCAATTTATTCCTGGTATACTGCACAAAGTACAGTGTGTTATTTTTATTTGGGGAGGCCCAAGATTATTTCAGTTTTTGGGGGAGGCTCAAAATCTTTTCCATGGATCTGGGGAGGCTCACTGTGGCAAAGTCTAAGAACTAGTCTAGTCTCCATAGAATAGAGAAGTTGCAAGGCATTGCAGCAGCTGGCCATTTGTCTGGGTCTCTCCCTCCCTCCCTAGACCCAGAAGTAGGGTAGGGGACCTCCCACTGAGGCAGGCAGAGAACATGACACTGCCATGAGGGGATGTTCCACAAGGCTGCCTAGAGGCTGTGGCATTTGATGGAGGGCAGAGAAAGAAGGGTAAAATGAGTAAGGGCCAGCAGCTCTCCCTTCTTCCTCCTCTGTTTGTTGAACTGAAAGCACCACCAGTGACCAGCAGGCAGAGAGAGGTAAGGGCCTGCTCTGGGCCTAGCATTCGGGGAAGGGGAAGGGTACTAGTAGACTGCAGACCTATCTCTATGAGGATTCTTCATATTGGTTCCCTGTTTTCTCAGGGCTAATAGAATAATTGGATTAGGGAAAATGCATTGCTTAAGAAACCAGGAATGTAGCTTTAATGCTCGACAATATGTTGTGATTGCAATCAGCTGGAACATGAGGGTGGTCCCTATGGCTCACAAGATCCAAACCTTGCACCTGGAGTGGTACATTGTGAGTTCGTTTTCCACAGCAGATGAAGCTTTTTCACAAGCCTTGATGTAGGCGTCCTAGGGTTTGCCCCAGAGAGAAATGCTAAAATTGCCCGGCAGCTTCCCCAAAATTGGTAAGTTCCACAAAAAAAAAACTTTAAGCATAATGCTGGTGCATAATCAGGGTCATCCCTGATATCCCAGGTAGACTAGAGGTAGGTCACCACCCTTTCAGTTTGCAGTTCACTGCCCAGTGGTGCAGATTAGGGGCAGAGCTGAGCATGTGGCTGTTGGAGCCCAGTTCGGAGAGTTAGATGGGCCTTGGGCTCATTTCCCCCTGAGCAGCAAGTGAGTTCATTTTCCCTATCCCCTACCCTCCCGGCTTGGCTCACCCACCGTTGTCCCCAGTACAAGTTGGGGTTCCTACATCAGAGCTGCTCCAGTGGCCACAAGAGTGCTGTTTCTCAGCCCGGCAGTGGAGGAGGCTCAATGGGGCTGCTCGGTATCACTTGAGTCAGGTATTAGGCAAAGCTGCACCATCCAGCTAATAGATCTGTCCATGTGGTTGAACAGGGGGAGGCTGGGGAAGGAACAATGTCTTGGGCATCCTTGTCGATGACCATTGTAATACAGAGTTGGATCTGTGGCTCACTTTCACGTTTGAGCCACAGATTTAAATTTGGTGCTGTGTCAAATGCCTCCTTCCTGGCTTCTGATTTGGACAAGACCCAGAGGGGTTTAAACCTCTGCAGTTAGCCTGATTATGGCAGTTCCACCACAGGCAATGGACGGGAGATCCTTTTGGAGGAATAGCTTCATGGTGCATGTGACCTGTCCCTCTCATGAGGCAGTTCCAGAGGTTGGCCCATGTCTTTCCCATGTGGTGAAGTCCCATCTTTTCTTACAGGCTCCAATAGAGGCTAGAGGCTGGTTAGGGGGATTTCCCAACATGGCAGTGGCCTCATGGAGCTGCTATCTTGTGGGTGGAAATGGGAGGAGTTTTGATCAGACCAGCAGCCACCTTTGATGCTACAGGGCAGGGCTGGTCTTCAGGGGGCTACCTGCTCCCCCACCCACATTTTTGAGAAGGTGTGACTTCAGGTTCCATCTGTAAGTGACTCTGACTGAGTCCATTATCCATCCCAGTGCTCCCAGGTACTCCTGATAATGTAAGTGCTGCAATAGCATAGGAGTTGGAAATCTTGGGGGTGGTCTACTCCCAAGAGTACTGCATCCGGTAAGGGTTCGCACCCCTTCTGAGGATGATACAAAAAAAAGGTTGCCACCTGTCAGCAACTTAAAAATATATTAAAAAAAAGGCAATCGATGCATCGTGGACACAGACGTTGGACATCTGGGCCACTGAGCTTTGCAAGTCTGACCTGCTGTACTTCACAGTGACACATCTGGCTTGACAATGCTATGGTTACATACAAATTGGTTACTGTCATCCCCTCACCGCTGTGGGGCTACGTAGGTCTCGAGGCACATGTTCAATATCAGTTTATACTAGGGTAGTTTCAGGAAGTGCAAGGAGAGCTAGTTGCTCAGTGCCCCTCTCCCATATGACAAACAGCAGCAAGGGCAAGTTTGGTGGCAGGGTCCCCACCCCCATTTATAGCAGGTAAGGGTCTCTCCCTTCAGTTTATAGAATAAATAAATGTAAAAAAAAAAACACAAAACAAATAAGTGAATAAATAGTAAGAAGGTGGTTGTGGGGAGACTGGACTGTTGTTGGGTTACAGGCATCAGCACCCCTCCTCCTCCTTTATAGCCTCCTGGTCCAGCAGTGAATAGGCTTCTCAGAGGGGAGGCATGCAGGAGTAGCAGGCGGAGGCCACCCTCACTGGTAGCATCATCTAGAGTGCCCCTCCCCTGCAAAGAAGCATTCATTGAACCAGGTAATAACACCCTCAGACAGGGATCCTATGAGCCCTCAAACAGCTGAGGTGGGATTGGAAGCTTAGCTGGGTGCCAAGGAGCAGGCAGAGGGGTGGTAAGGAACTACAGCTTGGGGCTGAGAAGGCTGGACATGATCCTTAGAGGATAGGGGAGGTCCCCAGCAAGACAGAGATTGAACGTTCGGAAGTTTTTTCTGTGAAGCCATCTTATGGAGGACACGAGGGCAATGGGAAGGAGTTCTCTTCCCTGTGCTTCTCTATAACCTGGGGGCAGTGACTAGGCTGCTTCAAGTTAGGGCATGGGTGCACCACTAGGGGGCAGCAGCATCCCCTTGGGTGGGGGATAGGTGACATAATTGATCAAGTAATCCCCCTTTTGTTAACATATGAGTTAAGTTATGGAGGGTGCTCTCAACTGTGGGCACAACATGTCTTCTGTGGGAACATGAACAAGCAAGTCTTGGGGAGACTTTGGATGAACAGTGCTCAGTCAGATGTTCCGTGGGTGAACACTCAGTCACAGATTCTTTAAGGCAGATTGGAATAGGTTGGAGAACCCCTTATGCAGTTTAAAGGAAAGAAACATGGGGTTACACACCTGGGACATTTGCAAACAGAACTGGATGGGGACAAAGCAATGGTGGGTGCGGAGGAGCCTGCTGGCTTACAATGATGTCGGTAGTTATACACACACACATTACACACATGTACGCAGAACACATACACGGAAAGGGGGGTGAGATTCCTGCCCTCAGCAGCAGGGAATAAAAATGGAGGTGTTCTAAGGAAAAGCAATCCATGGACTGTCACAACTGGGTACTGGGGGATGGCAGAGCTCTGCTGCTGTCTGAAGAAACTCTATTCCGTATGCTAGTTTTCATACCCAAGTTCTTTCAGGCAGTCCATGCATATGGTGTATGGTACCATTGGCTGGCAATGAAGGGTTTACTCCATGACTAGGGGCCAAGGCACGAGCAGTGGGACATGGTGGTCAGCTGATACCCTGGGGGACTTACAGTGATGGGATAGTGGGGGGTTGCTAAGAGGTGGGTCAATCTTGGTTGCCTTCAGGAGGTTGGGGGAGATCTCAGAGAGCAGTGGTACCAGAGGCCATGGACCTACCTCCCCTCTCCACACCAGACTGGTGGATCTATTGAGTAATACACTTCGAGAAGCCAAATAATGAGTACCAGATCAGTACAAGGAGCCACACCACAGGGCTGGGATAGGACATGGCTTCAATGCAAGGCACAGACTAGCAGAATAGGCCTCAGGCCAGGGTAGGGCAGCATAGAAGAGACCAAGGATCTGGGGGCTGGAATGGCCTCCTAGGTGACAGTGGTTGGAAGGTGACCGGGGCCAATGGCAGGTCCAGCTCTGGCAGCTCATAGGGCAGGTATGGATACACCAGCGGTGCACTGTGGTCCCAAGGGCCTAAGTCAGGGGTGCAGAACTGTCCTAGGGTGCAGGGCACAGCTGGAGAGTGTACCAATCCAGTGAATCAGTGAGGTGGATAGAGTAAGTTAACTGAAGAATGGAGGATGCCTGCTCCAGGGGACATCAGGGTTGGTAGGAAGA
The DNA here is from genome assembly GCA_016271365.2 of Neoceratodus forsteri. NCBI lineage: Eukaryota > Metazoa > Chordata > Ceratodontiformes > Ceratodontidae > Neoceratodus > Neoceratodus forsteri. Next base: position 1,325,306,457 of record CM028132.1, read on the forward strand.
CAGGCTCTCAATATCACCAGAGCTACTTACATGGAAGACCAGATAGGGTGGGGTAGGTCCTATGGTACCGTAGAGGGGATGCCATCTCAGCAGATGAGAGACCTAGTTGCATGGGGGGAAGAACAGGCATCCTTGCACTACATCAGTTTGCAGTTGCTTTAACTTTCTGTTGTCTCTTGCAGGTCCCTCAGAAGGTGCCTATAGCAATGGATCATGGGAATTCTGTCACTGCTGGGCTGCAGCGAAGGCAGACAGCTGCGCTGAAGGACGGCTATAGATGTACCACCAGAACAGTGCAACTTCACTTAAAGGAAGCGAGAGGGAGTGCGTCAGATGAAAGCTCCTGGGGTGATGGAAGTCCAGCACATGGAAGCACTCAGACATCTGGTAGCCCCTCCAAGGAGAAAGGTTCTCAACTGATCACAATTGGTCACAACTGGTGCAGCGAATTTGTCAGTCACAGGGGTGGGGCATTGGAGGTGCAACCTGCATGCATGGGGGTTATTGTGAGGTGGGAATATTAAATCACCCTAATGGAGCTACGAGGAGAGACTTCCCACAAGGCCTGTAGGGAGACTAGAATGGGGGGCATTGCAGCACAGAAAGATAGGATTGAATGTGTTAGGTGGGACTTGGAGGCACAATTGGAGAAAGTGGCTTGGGGGGGTCAGACTGCGTCTGTCCTGTGGTGGCTCGGGAGGATTGCAGACCAAGAGTACAAGGGGAAGAAGGGGGAGACGAGCTGAATTCTTCTGAAGGGCTCATCACTTTTGATCAGCATGAGGCTGGAGGACTGCAGTACCTGGACCTGGATGGGAAGGTTGTGGTCCACCCTCATCATGTTTATCCTGCAGGGACAATGACGCAGGATGGGGACAGCCACAGGGTGCTTGGCCCCTATGATCTCCCCCACTCCTGTCAGTGGGTTCTGACCCAGGAGGTACATCAGTCATTAGGCCTGCTCTAGGGTGGCCCAAGAATTGGGGGCTTGAGTGCAGGAGGCCTAATGAAGGTTATGTATCCTCCTGGCAGTGCAAGTTGCTCCAAAATAGTTGGTGAATTGCTTCAATAAAATTATGACCAAACCATTTCCTCCAAGACATGCGTTGTATGGTTATTTCAGGGAAAGGGAAAAGTGGAGGGGTAACAGACAATAGAGAAACTGTAAGGCATCACAGCAGCTGCCCATTTGTCTAGGGCCCTCCCTCCCTGGACCTGGAAGTAGGGTAGGGGATCTCCCATTGGGGCAGGCACAGAACATGGCAATGCCATGAGGGGAGATTCCACAAGCCTCTCTGGGGACGGTGGCATTTGATTGAGGGCAGAGAAAGAAGGGAAAATGTGCATGGGCCAGCAGCTCTCCCTTTTTTCTCTTTTGTTTGTTAAACTCCCACCTGCCCACTCTCGTAAAAGCAGGGCAAGGGGCAAGGGAGGCAGGGTCCCCCATTTGACCCATTAAGGATGACCGCACTAGGGGTCAGGGAGTGATTTTTCCCAGTTTTCCCATTAAGCAGGGTTTTTCTGGGTTTTTTGCCTTTTCCAAAGGGTAGCAAACTTAGTAAGTAAATAAAGAATAAATAACTAAAAGGAAGATAGATGACAGGGTAAAGAATCTGTTAGGAATTGAGATAAACCTTAATACAACTGTTACTGCCACATGTGGTGGCTCAGGAGGATTGTAGACCAAGGGTGTAAGAGGAAGAAAGGGAAGATGAGCCGAATTCTTCTGAAGGGCTCATCACTTCTGCATGAGGCTGGGGGACTGCAGAACCTGGACCTGGATGGGAGGGTTGTGGTCCACCCTCATCAGATTTATCCTGCAGGGACAGAGGAGCCGGACAGGGGCAGCCACAGGGTGCTTGCCCCATATGACCTCTCCTACTCCTGTCAGTGGGGTTCTGACCCAGAAGGTATATCAGTCATTAGGTCCACATTAGGGTGGCCCAAGAATTAGGGGGCATGAGTCTGGGAGGCCTAACGGAAGTCACGTATCCTCCCGGCAGTGAACACTACTCCAGAATAGGTGGTAAATTTCTTCAATAAATACGTGGCTTCGGCCATTTCCTCCAAGACATGTGTTGTGTGATTGTTTCATGGAAAGGGAAAAGTGGCAGGGTAACAGACAGTGCATGTCTGCTAAGTTAGAGTTCAACAAAGCTGGTTGCAGTAAGGAGTGAACTACAATGCCACATTTACCTTCAGTTACCTTTGAAAACTGTTTTGGAGTTGAAATGCACAATGTTTTTCTTTAAATTGCTATAGAGTGCTGTGACAGCAGGTTCTTACTGATAATGCAGATCTCGATCTTGAGAACGCATGAGATTACAGCAATCTGAAAATGGTGTGTCCCAGAATAATTATATTGGACTACAACTACTATTTAAGCAATAATGCACAACAGGGTGTGTGTTGTGCTGGGATAACGTCACGCCTGGTGATTAGGCATGAGGCCGAGGCCGAAAAGCATTAATCACCCCAGAAGTGACGTTATCCCAGCACAACACACACCCTGAAGTGCATTATTGCTATTATACAATGGCTCCTTTGTAAAATTAAAAACAAAATAGATTGGAAATTAGTTTAAATGTGTTTTATTCCTGATTTTTTCATTGAGTAGGAATACATAATTAAAAAATAGTGCAGTTCTATTGTTTGCTCAGTAGGTGGTGGTGCTGCATTTGCTGTTTCCTTGTAACACTCCCCCCCCCCCGACACACACACACAGACTTGTTTCTTTTTCCTTTTTTTTTTTGCCATCAGGTTTAACTGAGCTGGTTCTGCAGTCCTACATGTACAGGCTGAGGATTTTTTTTAAATATATTGCAGCATGTGCGTGATAGGGCTCGGAGAAGGACGTAGATGTGAATTTCCGGTTTAAGATTGCGTGTCTCTTGAAGGAAAGGAGAGGTTTACCTTGCTGTTTTTTGAAGGTAAAACTTATTTTAGCCCTTGGGGACAGCTGCTGTACTGTGAGGAAGTGAGAGGCGTCAGTGAATCGCGCGACCAACAGTTACGGTCTCCGTGGGAACTGAAGCCGAATGCTTGGGGAAGAAATGGTGAGAAGTATAATTTTTCTATGAGTTCTGTGTTGGAGGACTAAAATGTGATTTGTTTGGTGGCCGGTTTGAACGTTGAGGTGATACGTGCAGGGAACGGCTTCAGAGCGCCAGTTGGAAGCTCTGACACTGGGTTAAACGCGGGTTGAGAGCGCGAATTACAAACGGGCAGGTTGCGCTGCTGAGGAGGTCCATGGATTGATTTGTTTTTAATGCGGTCATCTAGGTGATGGGACTAGACCCGTGATGTTGTACTGGGATAACATCACGAGTACAGTCCCAGTCTGACCAATCAGAGTCCAGGAAATTTTTTTGCCATTGTACAATAGTAAATTAAAGTGACAGTTTACATCCTGTATAGGTCTGGATGTCACTAGTGACAATTAAACAGATAAAATGTACAATATGAGAATGAGGTAGCGTTCCTTTATGAAAAGATTACAAGGCACAAAAGGCCCTGTCCACATTGCACTTTTTAAATCTGCTTGCTTAAATTAAACTGGTTTCACCATGGTTATGACATATTTAGCAGCAGCAGTGCTACCCTGTTAGAACAAAGTCAAAGTCAGGTTTATTACATAATGGGTGGGATATTCAAAGCATTTGCACAATGTGCAACTGAGATGCACCTGTGCAAGAGCAGAAATGTGCTAAAGAGTGATATTCAGTGGGAGACAATGCTCGGCGCATATCGCAGTGTGCCAATGCACAACCCTAATGAATGCATGTGCATGTGCAGGGGGCGTAGCCATGAATAAGCAACGCAGTGCAATATTCTACAGCAAGTTGATGGTACAAGCGTGGAGCAACAGGGACATGTGCAGAGCAACTTTGAACCCATAAAAAGACGGGGCAAACAAGGGATGGAGGATTGCGCCTCGGGGAGCAGGGGTGAGAGACAGCGAGAAAGAGCCAGTGGCCAGGCAGGGCAGCAGCAGGGGTGCAAGACAGGCACAGAGGCAGGAGGTGCAACAGGCAGTGGAATAGGGTGTGTGACCCTGAAAGTGCCTGTGTGTGTGTGAGCCGCTCAGTGTGTATGTGTGTGTGTGTGTGTGTGAGTGCTCATATGTGTGTGTGTGTGTGTTTGTGTGTGTGTCAAATACCAGTGGGGACAGTGATGGCAGCATGATCCTGTGAGCCCAGACAGAGGAGTGGCTGTGGGAGAACCCAGACAGTTGGGAGGCAGAGACCACCACCAGCAGAGTTCCCAGCACAGGTTTGCATAGTGCAGGGGCACACGCAGCAGCACACAGCTGGTGTTGCCCAGGGAGACAGCCACACAGGGGGACAGGACAGGCCAGGCCATGGCCAGTGCAATAGAAACATAGAAACATAGAATTTGATGGCAGATAAGGACCGCTTGGCCCACCTAGTCTGCCCATTTTCCTACCTAACAGATAAGCTGCAGATCCTAGTTAACCAACAACTTACTTCCTACTACCCTCCACTAAGACTGCCTTATGTCTGTCCCATGCATTCTTGAATTCCCCCACTATTCTTGACCCCACAACCTCCTTAGGGAGGCTGTTCCATGCATCCACAACCCTCTCAGTGAAAAAATACTTCCTCACATTACCTCTGAACCGTCCCTCCTCTATCTTCAAATTGTGCCCCCTTGTTCTTGCATGTCTCTTTTTCTGAAAGATGCTACCCTCTTGGACTTTGTTGATTCCCTTGAGGTACTTGAAAGTTTCTATCATTTCACCTCTCTCCCTTCTTTCCTCAAGGGTATCAAGGGTATCAATCTTCCAGATTGAGGCAGTAATGAGGGGTTTGAGGAGGCAGGAGGCAGAGCAGCATGGCCGTGGAAGGGCCTGGCGGTGGTATGCCCAGAACAGGTGGTACTGTGCCCGCACCACCTTCGAACAGTTGAGTGACACTGAGATTGTGGGTTGGTGCCACCTAAACTGGGCAATTCTGAGGCAGCTCTGTGAACAGTGCAGTGAAGAGATGTAGGCACCCACAAGACAGAGCCATGCCCTGTCGGTGGAGACCAAGGTCACAGCCGTCATGTGCCAGCTCACCACGGGTACCTTCCAGAGACCAACAGGGGACACCACAGGCATAACCTAGTCAGCCGAGTCATGGCTCTTCACACACAACAACGCACTGCTGCCACATGCTGCAGAATACATCCACTTTCCCAGCACACAGGCAGAGCATTCAGTGAACATGCAGGAGTTCCACAGGGTGGCATGTATGCCTGGCATGCTAGGGGCCATCTACTGCACCCACATGGGCATCCACTCACCACCTGGGTCAGAGCAGGTGGCCTACATCAACAGGAAGGGCTACCTCAGTGTCAACTTCCAGGAGTGTGCGATGCCAGGGTGCGCATAATCAATGTCTGTGCCACACACCCTGGTGGAGCCACAATGCCTTCATCTGGCACCAGTCAGCACTGTGCCACAGTTTCAAGAGTGGGGACATCCCCACCAGCAACCTAGTAGGTGAGTATGCAGCTGGAATGGGCAGCCTGGAACAACAGGGAAGGGTGTGGGGGGATGCTAGGCTGGGGGCGTCAGAGGGCCTGGCTGAGTCGGCGGGGATGCAGCCACACAGACCACCATGCTAACCCCACATGTTTCCTCACAGGTGACAGCAGATACCCACTCATGCCCTGACTGCTAACCCCATACAGGCGTCCATTGACCCCAGTGCAGGAGAGATACAATGAGGCACATGCCAGCACACGGAACATCATCGAGTGTGTGTTTGGGCTGCTGAAGACATGGTTCCAGTGCTTGCACAGGTCTGGCAGTGCCCTACAGTACAGCCCCTCAAAGGCCACTGGCCTATTCCTGGCCTGCTGTATGCCACACAACATGGCCACTGACCATGGGATAGCGGTCGAGGTTGAAGAGGAGAACAGCTGTGGGGACAACGTGGACGCCGGGCTAGGCGGTGGTGGGCAGCCCCCCCCGGGCAACAGGAACCCTGGCTGAACAGGATGGCCCAGCAGCACTGAGACATGATTGCAGAGAAGCACTACGGTGCATGCAGGTAGGTGAACATGACCACAAACATGTCCCAGGGTTCATGGCACAATATACAGGCATGCAAGGCTGGGCCCCATGACAGACAAGGCTGGAAGGCAGCTTGGGTGGGCATGGGACATGACTCCATGGAAGCACCCCGTATGGCACTGTTGAACCCGAACAAACACCCGCACATGCATGCACGTGCACACAAGCACCTGAATAAGCACACCCAGAGGCCACCAATGGGCATGTGTCAGATGCTGAACACCAGTGCACAGTGGCAGCTGGTGCTGTGTAGGCATCATCATGCACATGCCACAGTGGCCAGTGGGTGAGTGGGTGTACACAAAGTGGGCATGTGGCATGGCCCATGGACAGCAGGGCCCAGGTTTTCCCACACACACACACCACACCATTGTGCACACAGGGCTATGGAAAACAGCGGACAGGAAGGTTGGTGGATCAGAAAGACCGCGCAGTCACATGGCTGCTGCAGACATGGGGAGAGCCCCACCAAGACTGCCTAGCAGACACAGGCTGTGCGACAGCCACAGGGGGTATCACTGACTATCCCCCAGGTGTGTTACTGCGGGAATGCGACCGATCCCTCTCAGGTGTCTGCAGGCCCCTGAATAGGCCTGCTCCAGGCATGCCCAGAATGCCCATAGTGGATCCCAGCATTGACACTGATGGGGTCGCACGATGCCAGGACCAGGGGGTGGAGATTGCACACCATGGTGTCTGCAGTGGACAGCCATGCACCAGGGTGGCTATTGGTGCTAGGCTGGCCGTGACTGCAGCGGTAAGCCGATCCAAGGCTTCAGGTCATGTCCTCCTGCATGCATGTGGTCTCGGCCAGGAGCTGATCATAGTTCCTGTCATGCCTCCTTGCAGACTGTCACAGTTATGTGCGTAGTACACGCATGCCTGCCATGACCAGCACCTGTTGCTCCACGGAGGCCTGGAGCAGACAGGTGTGTTCAGTCAGGGGATCGGCGCCCTGGGGAGCATGGGCATTGTGCCGACCTGCAGGTATTGTGTGACCCTACTGCACAGCCCCCTGTGCAGGTGGGGGCTGCACAGTGGGGCCCCCTTGGGGCTCATCAGTCTGCGGTGCAACGGCAGCGGCCACTGCACAGTCCCCTCCTTGGCCCCGTCCTGCTGCTGCTGCTGCCATCCAGCCGCTGAGTGCATAACGGCACCGGGGAAGCTGCACCACCACCACTGCCACCCTTTTTAGACTGCACCACACCATTGGCGCCCACAGCCACGCCGGGCGCTGCAGCCGGTGAGTGGACAACTACCACCAGGGTGCCATCCACGCTGCCATGTCGGGAGCGTGGTATGGTTGCCTCCCCAGATTGGTAACACCACTGTCCAGGTTAAGAGTCCCATCATCATCAGTACTGGACCTGTCCTGATCTGTGCCTCAGCATACTGGACACCATGGCTGGCGTCCTGCTGAAACACTGCTATGGTCTCGTCTGCAACCACGCCACAGGCATCCGGTCAGACAGTGGGGATGGGCTTACTGCAGTCTGGACCCTGGAAACAGGTGGAGGTGGATGGACGGTCATCCAGGTCCAGGATGCCCCCATGGTGATTACCCCCACCCCTGCTGCTGCATACAGGTGCTCCGGTGCTGTACAGGAACACAGACACATTAGTGCCACTGCCATACACCCCTGTCGCCCAGCACTCACACCCCCTTCCCCAGGCACTGCTGTACCTACTATGCAGTGATGGGCTGCCCTCCATCTGGAATCCACCGCAGGGCACACCCTCGATGGCACTGCACCTAGTGCATCACTTGCAAATTAGGGGATGCGCAACTGTAATGAGATGCAAATGCCTCCGATGCGCTGCAAATATGCTGATCAGCCCATCTGCATATTCTGAGTGAATATTGCGAAATTGTGCATGGTGCATTGGAGTTGCGCATGCACAAGCCATGTCACAACTGTATAACGTGTGCAGTAGGCCTGATAATGTGCATGCACACACTGACATCACGTACGTCGATGGCGCATCCTACACACAGTGCGCCATATGTATTACAGTGCTCTGCTTTATTAGGCATGTGATTGCGCTGTATGCCCTATGGTGCCCATGCGCCATTGGCACATGGACCGTGGGGCACACATGCCTCTATTCTGCACCATGCATGGTGTGCCCTATCATGCTGTCACGCATGGTGCACATGCCGACCTTTAACCCCACGACTGTCCCTTGACCTTCCGGGTGCCTGCAGCATGTGCCAGTGCTGCCTCAGCCATATCACGCAACACTGGGGAATATGTGATTGGGGATGGCAGTGCAATGCCAAGCAAGTCACACACCCACAGCATGTGTGGCTCGTGCGCTATCGGGTGCCATTTTGGATTGCCAGTTCATAATGGAGCATGCCGCGCTGGAGCAATGCGAAGGCACCAAATTGGAGCCAGGTTAAGCTAGTGGACCTGGTGGCACTGGTGGAGCCACATGTGGATACCCTGTATGGGCAGGTGCCCCTGGACCAGCCTCGCACTGAGGCATGGCAGGAGGTGGCCGAGGGGTTGGAGGAGGCCACTGGGGCCAGAGGAGTGGGGAGCAGTGCTGCCACTGATATGGTGACCTGAGGAGGAGGGATTCTGACAGGCTGAGGTCCCTGTTGGCACATGTATGGAGGGGCACCTTGCCACATCCAAGTGACTGCACTATGTTCATGTCCGTGCCATGCCAGTGTTCTGTGGGGGGTCAGCAGGGTGTCACACTGTGCTGCAGGGGGGCTGTGGCTGTGCCCTCTGCTGGCTGTGGCAGTGCACCATGGGTGTGCTGTGCCACCACACCACCACTGCGCCGGGCCACGAGGTATACTGTGCTGCAGGGGGGGGCATGTGGCTTGTTGCTGGGTACTTATGTGTCCTTCTCATTGTCTCCCTACTAGGTTCTGAGGATAGACATTGAGCCAGGATGGTGGGTGTTGCTGACAGACCTGGCCAGGTAAACACAGGTGTACAGGCACAGGATCCTGGAAGTGTGGGAGATGCTGCCGATAGGTGCCAGTTGCACTACAGCATGCAGGTAGGTGCTCTATCAGGGTTTGTTGTTGTGCAGGGTGGGGGTGGACCACAGCCCCCTGTGCACATGGCCATTACTGCTGTGCAATGCCTGCAGGGTTCATTGCATCATGCCGTGGCTTTCGCTCATGTGTGTGGCTGCTGTAGGTGGGCTGTGGGTGCACCCAGGTTTCAGCTGTGCTACTGCCATCCCACCGCCTAGCCCTGTTGCCTGGCTGCTATGGTTGTGGTGTGCCACACGTGGGCAGTGTCAGTGTGCAGTGCTGTGCATGGCTGTGGACGGTCAGGATGGCTGTGGGTGACTGTGTGCCATCTCAGGGGCACATGTCACCTCTGTCCACTGATCAAGGTGGGTGGGCTACAGTCATATGGACATGCACTCATAACATGTCCCCACCTTTGTCTTAGGTGTCCAACAGGTGGATGTGAACACCAGGCTGTTGGAATGGATACTGTGGGTCACCGCGGCCATGCTACATGTGACATGGCTAATATGACAGGCCCTGTGCAGGCCACAGAGGAGATGGTGCACCAGGTGCTGGTAGGGCATGGACACCTATGGGGCCCAATGGCCTGCACCACCTTCCCTTCCCATGACCCCCCCTCCCTTTCCCTCCCTTGTACCCTTACCCAGCCATGTCCCCTGTTCCCCTGCCTCACTTCCCTGGCCTACCATCTTGTTTGTGGCCTCCCCATTCCCTGCTCCCTGTTCCTGTTTATCTTTATATAGTTCATTGTTGATATGTTTTAATACACATTTATATTGTTAGCCATCTGTGCCTGTGTCTGCTTTACAGCTGGCGTGTGGAGCCATGTTGCAGTGGTGTGCATGGTGGCTGAGTGGTACTGCTGGTGTTGATTGGGGTATGAGCCTGGTGATCTGTGCCCAGTGGCCAGTGTGTGTGCCCTGGGGTGACCGTGTGCACTCTGCTCGTGTTGTGTGGCTTGTGTGTTGTGTGCTGTTGGCATGAGTGTTGTCAGCTATGGTCCAGGAGACATGTTCCGTGCCTTCCTGCTGGTGTTGCCCATGGCAGTTTGCCAGTGGACATTGATACCACAGTGCCTCCATGCACCACTGTGGTGCGCATGGTTGAAGGCCTGCAGCCGTGCACCTGCCATGCCTCCCTCCTGGCATCCTCTGCACCCTGGTTGTGGTCTGTTCTGCTCTTGTGGCATGCTCCCTGCTGTGTCTGTTGTACTGTGTCCTGGCCCATGTGCTTCTGACTCTTGCGCAGCACTGATTGCACTATGGCACTTGCTGATTTGCTGCTTGGCGCAGCCCTGGTTGCACTATGGCGCATCCCTGCGATATTCAGCCATGTTACGTTGACATTTGCCGTCATGCACAACCTTTAAATATCACATTCGGTGTGCACTGGCTCAGTGTAATAGTGCTGCACAGCTATAGCTCCTGCCTCTGGTGCATTTCTGAATATCCCACCCAATGTCTGAAACTCCATATAATTTGTTGCATTCCATCACTGTTACAAAGTTCCAATACCATCACATACAATTTTACACATCTTTCACATACTTAAGAGAATACATCAAGTTTCACAATTAACAACTATATTCTCATTTTCTCATAATGTTTCCCCTTAAAATGTCTATGTACTGCAAATACAAATTTTGCCATTCTAAACTGTTTTTCATTTGTTTCATTTTTATTAACAAATACATTTTCCTTATCTGTAAGGCTTATCATATTAGTCAACAGTGGTGCAATCAATTTAGCTCACTCATCTTTTAACCAAACACATTATAAGAGCAAGTGCACAAGACAAGATACATTGCCTACTTCGCAATTGCAGATATCAGTCCTTCCCTTTTTGAATTGTCACATTTGTAAACCACAAACAGTATTCAACCTAAGGTTGCTTAACAGGTTTCTGTGTAGTTTGTGCTCACACATCTTTAAATACTTTTCATCCCCATTATTTAATTTTATTTTTGGGTATAAACAAAGGGCATCCATATCCCACATTTTCTCAATATCTTTCTACATTATCAATCGCCCTCTACATTGCCTCACATGTAACTCTCCAATCTGTTGTGGCTTTTCTTGACCATAAATCCTCAAGGCCACCCTTTTTCACTTTATTATTCAATATATTAAACCAATCCTCTTTTGATGTTCTACCCTTTCTATTTTTCATAAATGAAGTCCAACATAATTTGGGCAATTGATTATTTTCCATTTTTACTATGAGACCCCAACATTTAACAGGTTGTATAGTTAATTTTTGTTTCCAAAGTTACCATACCTGTTTCTAATCACAAGTAGGCTGATGGACAATCGTGACAAAGTCAAAGTGCTTCTAATAAAGAAGTTTTGGAAAGATTCTGTACTGTTATTTTTATATGTAACCCCCATATTTCACGTCGATATAAAGTTTGACTCACTATCTTTCCCTCAATATAGGTTTTTAGGGCTGTGAAAGAATTTTTTGCGTAGCTATAGGCAAATAGTCCTATTGCCTTTGTAGTTTTATATGCCTTATTTTTTGTATCATGTAATAGATATTTCCATGTACAATTCCGATCATGTATTACTCCTAAATATGTTTATTCTTTCACTTCTTCAAACTGTTTTCCATTTATGGACCACTAATTTAGGTCCCTAGCTTTATTTCTGTAAAGCATTATCTTAGTTGTTTCTATATCCAACTCAAGATCTAGCTCATGTAACTAAGTCATGATATTTGTTAGACCCCTTTTGAGCCCTGATGGCATTTGAGATGATATAATCGCATCGTCTGCATATAACATTACTCCGATTTTTTCATTATCTATATGTAGTGGAAATGTTTTGATACTGCTTATACCTTGAATCAATGATTCAATATAGATATTAAAAAAATTGGGGGGCTAATAAACAGCCTTGCTTTACTCCACGCTGTATAGAAATTTCTTCTGGCAATGCACCATCTGTATTATAATTGATTTGGGCTGTAGTATTAAGATGTAATAGTTCTCTTATATCAAGAAGCTGGTTATCCATTTCCAATTGTTTAAAAATTTCCCACAAGATGTTTCTGTTTACTGAATCAAAGGCTGATTTTATATCAGTGTATACATTCTGGCAAAAGGTCATGTCACCACAAACAAAAAACACACTGCAATATATGCCGCAAGGAAAACAACGGCTCTCAAAAAACAAAGGTTGGGTACAACAGCGACCTGACCACAACAGAGCAGCCCCATTGCAAATAATGGGACTTCTTGTTTTTTGTAGGGGTCTCCCACTGTCATGTCTCCCATGGTGGGGGTCATCACCCTCACACTCCCGAACTCAAAATAAACAACTTTAGGGGGTCATGGACTTTGGGAATGAGGAGAAAATCAGAAGGGGGGAAATTACTTTTTCTAACAAAACAAAAAACAGTGGTAGCAGTAGAAGACCTGGCAGGAACAAAACTGCAGTCCCAGGTCTCTTGCTTCACCATGTGCTTGTGCTCTAGCCATTCCACCATAGGAGCAGCTTGACCAGCCTGCCAGTACACAGCTAATTGATCACTCTACAGGCAGTCAGCAGAGTGACACAGGAAGCAGTAATTCCCTACCACTATTAGAAAAACAGAAACATAGACTTTGACAGCAGATAAGGACTGCATGGCTCACCCTGTCTGCCCATTTCCCTACCAAATGGGTAAGCTGCCGATCCTAGTTAACCAACAACCTACTTCTTCCTACCCCCCACCAGAACTGCCTTATGTCTGTCCCATGCATTCTTGAATGCCTCCACTGTTTTTGACCCCACAACTTCCTAAGGAAGGCTGTTCCATGTGTCCACCACCCTCTCCATGAAAAAAAATGTCCTCACATTGACCGTGAGCCATCCCCCCTCTATCTTCAAATTGTGCCCCCTTTTTTTTTGCACATCTATTTTTCTGAAAGATGCTACCCTTTTGAACTTCATTGATTCCCTTGAGGTACTTGAATGTTTCTATCATGTCCACCTTCTCCTTCCTCTCCTTGAGGGTGTACATATTAAGCTCCTTTAGTCTCTTTTCATATGGCTTCTTGTGCAAACCCTGCACCATTTTAGTTGCCCTCTTCTGGACTGTCACTAATTTCACTAATGAACGAGGAGCAAAGAAGGCCGAGGTCCATGTTAGCTCTTATATGCTGTAGTAGTATTCCAATTTGCCTCTTATTCATATGTATCAAGCCTGGATTTAAAAAATGCTTTATTTTTACTTGAAACCACTTCCTCTGGTAGACTATTCCATAGATTGACCATCCTCTCAGTGAAGAAATACTTTCTTTATAGACTTCTAAATCTAGTGCTTTTACCTGCAAAGTATGTCCTCTAGAAACTGACTTGTCTTTGAATTCTGTTTTCATTTCCTTAGTCAAAATGTTAGATTTAATGATTTCAAAGAATAAAAGTAATTCACCCCTTGTCCTTTGCAATTCAAGGGTGTACAGTTCCAACTGTTTAATTCTTTCTTGATATGGTTCTATCGTTGTCTCACTTATTATTTTAGTGTATCTGTGTTGTACTTTTTCTACTCTTTGTATGTCTTTTTTCTTATAAGGATTCCATAACTGGCTACAATAGTCAAGATGTGGCATAACGTACAACCTGTACAGTGGCATCATTACCCTAGACTGTCTATACCTAATAGTTCTTCTAACAGCATATGATGCATGGTTGGCCTTGATAATGCCATTGGTAAATTGTAGACTGCCTCCATCCTGTCTATGTCCTTGTGGAGATGGGGTCTCCAGAACTGCACACAGTACTCCAGATGGGGTCTCACCAACTGTCTGTACAGAGGGATGACAACTTCTTGTTTTCTACTGATGATGCTCAACCCTATGCATCCCAGTATCCTCCCGGCCCTCCTTACTGCCTTCTCACATTGCTTGATTACCTTTAGGTCATCTGATATGAATACCCCCAGGTCCCTTTCCATTTTTTTTTGTGCTTAGTGCCCCCAACCCCCATTGTCTACTCTTCCCCGGGTTTTGTTTCCCATGTGCATTACTTTGCACTTCTTTGCATTGAATCTAAGCTGCCATACTTTTGACCATTCCTCTAACCTTGCCAAGTCCCTTCTCATCCTTTCCATCCTCCCCTTGTGTTTGAACCTTGTTGAAGATCTTTGTGTCATCTGCAAAGAGGCATACATTTCATTATAGACCCTCTGCAATGTCACTTATAAAGAAATTAAAGAGGACCGGCTATGGTACTGAACTCTGCAGTACACCGTTAGTAACCCCTCTTTCTTCGGAGTGTACTCTATTTACAATTAGCCTCTGCGTCCTGTTGTCCAGTCAATTTTTTATCCAGGCTACCACCCTGGGACCCACTCCCAGGCTGGCTAACTTGTTTATTAATCTTTTGTGTGGGACTGTGTCACATGTCTGCTGAACTATAGGTAGGCCATGTCCACAGCCCTTCCCTGGTCTACTACTTTGGTCACCCAGTCAAAGAACTCTATTAGATTTGTCTGACATGACCTTCTCACTGTGAATCCATGCTGTCTTGGATCCTGTGCCCTGCTGGCCTCTAGGTACTCAACAATTCTTTCTTTCAGTAGTGATTCCATCATTTTCCCTACCACTGTGGTCAAACTAACATGTCTGTAGTTTCCTGCCTCTGCTTTGCTCCCACTTTTGTGAAGGGCAATCACATCCTCCATCCTCCAGTCCTCAGGTACCACACCATCCTCCCATGGTTTGTTAAAAAGGATAGTCAGTGGTATAACTAGCTCTCCCCTTAGTTCTGTTAGAATTCTGGGGTGAATCCCATCAGGTCCAATTACTTTGTGCACCTTCAGTTTTAGGAGTTCTTTCAGGACCCTTTCTTCTGTGAATGGACTAGTATTGACACCCCGATCCAGAGTGCTTCTATTGATTTGTTTTGGTACCTCCCCCTGCTCTTCTTTTGTGAATACTGAGCAGAAGTATTCATTCTGTATCCATTGTTTCTCTGTCACCCTCTGCCCACCACTCCCCCACCTTTGCACTGTATTAAGCCTCACTATCCCACCCTTGGTCTTTCTCTGCTCCCTAATATACATGTAAAAGGTTTTATCCCTCTTCTTAACTGAGTTGGCTATCTTTTGCTTGGTTTGGGCCTTTGCTATTCTGACTGCCTTCCACGTTTCCTTCTGCTTCAACTGGTACAGTTCTCTGTCCTGCTCTTTCTATGTTTCTTTGTACTTCCTGAATGCTGTATATTTCTCCCTACCCTTCCTTGCCACCTCTTTTGAGAATCATAGAGGTTTTTTTTTCCTTTGTTTCAATTTGTTTATTGGCTTCACACAAAGGCATGTTGACTCTGTGATGCCAGTTTTGATTTTTCCCCATTGTTCCTCCACTCCTCCTTTTTGCCCATTTGCTAGTGCTTTTCTGAGGCACTCTCTCATTTTGCCAAAGTCAGCCCTCCTAAAGTCCACTACCTTTTGCTTTTGTATGGCTTGACTCTAAGGTTGTGTTTATCATGAACCACACTGTTTGGTGGTCACTTGTTCCCAGATGGCTACCCACTTCTAAATCTGAGATCCTCTCACCATTCCCATTTTAGAATACCAGGTCTAAAATTGCTCCCTCCCTAGTGTGTGTTCCAACACTAGCTGTCTGAGGCATGCCCCCTGTAGGGCATCAAGAATGCAGTCCTCTTGGATGTGGCTGCAGCAAAGGTGCTCCAGTCAACATCTGGTACATATTCAGGTCCCCCATCAAAAATATATCCCCTTTTTCTGCCATCCTAAGGATGCCTTCTATCATTTTCTTGTTCATTTCCTCCCCCTGAGATGGGGGGGCTGTATACAATCACCTTGCAGATTGTGGTGCCATCTCCCGTCTCCGGGGTGACCTACAGTGGCTCTTCTCCTCCCTGTTTACCCTTAAGTTCTGATGCTTTGATCTCTTCCCTTACATAGAGAGCTACTCCTCCTCCTCTTTTACCCTCCCTGTTCCTCCTGTAGATTGTATACTCGGTATGTTGACATCCCAGTCATGGTTCTCTGTGTACCATGTTTTTGTGACTGCCACAATATCCAGGATTCCTACTTCCATCAAGGCCACTAGTTCAGGGAGTTTGTTACCCAGACTATGGTCATTGATTCTCATTGCCTCCATTTTTTGATGGCCTTATCCCTTTTAGCCCCATCTCTGCCATTTCTGCCTTTGCCTTTTTCTCCATTTACCCCTGTCATTTTCCCTATCAACTTCTCTACCTTGATGTTTACCTTGCAAACTACCCTGTTGTGAAGAGGGTCTGGGATTTCCCTGCTCCTTTGCAGTGCCTCCCCACTTGGCTAGTTTAAATGCACCCCTATTACACCTTGTCTCTCTAAACACTTTTGCACATTATGCAGCGCATTTCTTACAGTGCTCTTTCTAGTGTACTGTTTTGACCCGGTACCATAAATTTTCCCCCTTTTCCCTGTTACTGATTACATAAATATCCGGTATACAGTTCAATGTGAAAATTAAATCCAAAGTACTCTTATGTATTTTGAAGCCACATTGATACTTAAAAAATATATTATGATCTTCCACCCAGGTCTGTACTTTTTCCGGAATTATTGTGGTATATATGTTCTGAACTACAGGTAACAAAGATATTGGCCTATAGCATTTGGGGTCTTGTTGATCAATTTTTTTAAATAATGTAACAATTATGCTTTAATTACACTGCGGGAAAGTATCAATTAGAAAATGGCAAGAATTATTTCTGAAATGTGATGGGCTGAAAGCTGTTACAATCTGGGTGTCTATTTTTTGATAGATGCCAAGTGGAAAACAAGTGCCAATTCAGGGTGCCCCATTACTGAGTGTATTATTGGGCAACCCAAATTTTGAAACATAGAGACCGCCATTTCTTTCCTCCTGCTTAGCGGTCATCCACCCATGGTCTCCTCACCGATCCTCTGCCTGTCTTTTTTTAAATTTTGAACACAAAAAACTCAGAAGTCTAGGCTTACTTTTTTTCCTCCCGGCACTCTCTCCTAGAAATTGTACTGACCGTTTGACCATATTCACTTTCTCCACAGTGCAGCCACTGCCCCCTACTGTCACTGATGCTCTGCTGTTTTTTTTTTTTTTTAAATCAACCCACTTTATGCAGGCTTACTTTAAATTTTTACTTCTGTCTCAGGGATGATGACAGCTCTATTTAAAATGTATGAACCTTCTGCTACTCAATTTCTTCACACAGCGGGTGCCCACAGCTGATTCTCCAATGCAGGTGCTGCTGTGTGAGTGAAACTGAAACTTTGAACACCCTAAGAAGAAATTAAAAACACACACTCCAGCTCATTTTTCAGGTGAGGAAGAACAGTGTTTTTCCCACCCATGGTCATATATGTGTGTGTGTGTGTGTGTGTATGGGGGGGAGGTAACCATGACAATGAGCCGAACACATTACAAGTATGGAGGCTCCACTCGGACAAGAGTACCTACTTAAAAAGATAAAAGTAATTATTCAAATAAGGTGGATAAAGTATTCTATTATTAATTAAAGCTAACATGAAAGAGTTTAAACGTTTGCTAATAAAATTATTTTATTTACTCATGTAAAATATAGTAGCCCATTTTCTAAGCACAATAATACCCTCCAGGGTGGGCAGTATTGGGAAATACTAGCCCTTTCAGGAGTATAAGGTCCTCTGCCTGAGGTGTTGGGCCACATTATGCCCTTTGGCTCGCTGGTATTTCCTAGTACCGCCCACCCTGTTGGGTATTATTGCTTACATGTGTACTTATCAGTGTAAATACTGGAGCCAACACGTCTGCCCAGAAATCAGGGTTGTGCCGCTATATTTCAGCAGGTACACTTTTTATACCAGCTGCTTAATTTCTCTTCTGTGCTTTTATTGCACAAACCACTTCATTTTCTATAATTTTATATATTTTTTTAATCTATTATGTTATTGCTACATTCCAAAGTTTTTTCTGCTCTAACTTTAAAAACAAAATTAAAATGATCAGCCCAA
This sequence comes from Neoceratodus forsteri, assembly GCA_016271365.2. Classification (NCBI taxonomy): domain Eukaryota; kingdom Metazoa; phylum Chordata; order Ceratodontiformes; family Ceratodontidae; genus Neoceratodus; species Neoceratodus forsteri. The sequence continues at coordinate 1,325,324,507 of CM028132.1, forward strand.
TTTCTGGCTGGAATTAACCCCTGTATATTATATCTGATGTCCCTTTCATTACATCTGCAGGTCACCATCATCCATAATGTCTACATATCCTTTTTCATTAATGCAGTTTATAATGTTTCCAATAATGAATTTTTATAATTATTTCTTTTAAGTTTTAGTAATTTTTTGTATTCTAGTTTCATATCTTTTAATGCTAATAGCACTATTGGGGTTGTGATTTTTCTTAATGATTTCCCTGCTTTATTTCTTTTTTCTAATTTTTAGACTCTTTATCATACCAAGGTTTTTTTATTCAAACATCAGTTCTCTGTTTACATCTTGGTCGGCTAGTCAGTGTTGTCTCAATGATATGCATGAGTTTTGAGAATTCCAATATAATGTCTTATGGGGTGAGCATCTCCTTATTGTTCAATTTAATCAAAAACTCCACAGAATCTTCACTGGTTTTTAATATATCTATTATTGATTTTACATGTAAATCCATTTTCTTTTCTTTCCATACTGTATGCACATATTTTTATTTGCATCTATTTCTTTTTTCAGTTCCTTACCAGGTACATATATGTTTAAATCTGTCTAAGTATATATTGGAAAATTATCATTTTCCCATATTTTGTAGTTTCCAGACTAATAGATCTACTAAAATCTATGGCACCAGTGATGCATGAATCTAAAACACTGACTCCCGATGGAGATAGGAATGTTATCTCACCTAGTGAATCTTTTAAAATATTTTCCATTTAATAATCTCAGTGCACTTTTATCCATAAATTTTAACACACATTTACCCCTGGAATTTAGTATTGTGTCTTTGGAGTGTGATACAAGATTACTTAAAGTGCCATCATTGGCCCAGTCTACTGTTTTTTCTTTAATTTCTGGTCCTAATCTGGCATTAAAATCACCAGCTAGGATGAAGGTAAATTTAGGAAATATTTTTTATTTATGACTCTGTATTATTGCTAATCTTATTCAGTATATCCTGAAAACCTTTACATGCAATATTGGGCAGAATATAAATATTAAATGCTGCAAACATGTTTTTGCCTTTTACCATTACCACATTTCATGAGTCCCTGGCCCCCAAACCCCGAACAGCCTGGTAGGATCTCCTGTTTGCAGGGAGGATTCCTATTTTTTAAGAACTTGTGAGTAGTTGTAAGGGTTCAGGAAGAATCACCAACCTCGATTTTCCCAGTGTGAGGGTGGAAACTGTAATTTCATGTTTCCTTGACTCTGCACTACATTCAGTGTTTGAAGCCCACCATGGCCACTGGCTACTTCTTGCCTAAGTAGTTTGGAAAGATAGCCGAGTGGCACTATCTTTCAAGGCACACAGTCTTTTCAAAACCCTTCTGTTAAAATGTTAGGTCACACAGTCAGACCCCAGGGATAGTTGATAAGAAAATCATAAAAGCTTACTTAAAATAAAAGCAATATAGAAAATTCTACAGTGTGGAAGAACTTTGAAATGCATACAATATCAAAAGTAAAACTGAATGGTTTACAGAAAATACTAGATACTGTTATTCTAAACTATACCTTGTTTTGATATTAGAGTCCAGACAATATTTTAAATGTCCTTGTAGAGATGAGTCCTTAAGCAACAGTTTCATAGCAAGCTTGTATTCTAAGTCAGTTCTCTGAAATGTCCTTTTAAAAAGACTCCAGGTGCTTCCTTGGCAAAAAGTGATGGTTTCCAAAATTCTGACTTAAAATCAGAATTTTCTGTTCAGTATGTGAAAAATCTAATTTCCACACACTCAGGTCTGGTTTCAGAGATTTTTCCAGGCCTACACATATATAGTACTTCTGGTTTACAAGTATATACCAGCTGATCAGTTTATCTGACCCCCAGCTAAACTGCTCAGCAACTGCTCTGAATTCAAAATATGTGTCTGATATTATATATGATGATCATTTTGTTTTTGGACACATCCACCTTTTTCCCCCTCTGTGGTGGGGTTAATGGTTCCAAGACAATACAGACAGTGGGTGCAACAGTTTGCCTTTTCTTGCAGGTTTCACTTTGGTTCCATATCAGGATTCATGTCAACCCCAGTAACATCTGGACCATGCATTTAGCTTAATCTCTGACCCCCTAGGTCATCCCCTGACCTCTTCTTGTCATGGGAAGCTACAGCGGGATATTTTATGCCTTCCTGGGCCAAATGACTATCTCCCTTATCTGGAGATATAACAGAGTCACACTAGCCTTTATAGAAATTCTGGCTTTATTTGTAGTTACCTGTTAAAGGAACAATGTATTAATTCTAAAGTACATTACAGCATATACAATATAAACCCATAAATGGATCTAGGCCTATCATGCAACATTCATACCTCCTAAAATCAAACCTGGGGTAAACATGCCCCTATTGGAAACAGTTCTCCCCAGTTCTGTTATAGATTCAATATGCATGATAGGCCATCTGTATTCCCATTTTTGGACCCAGGCCTATGAGAAATCTCCATGTCATAAGCCTGTAAGACAATACTCCATCTCAGAAGTTTTCCATTTGTTTTCCCGATTTGGCCCAACCATATTAATGGGTCATGGTCCATGTGGACCTTAAAATGCCTCCCAGAATGGTATGGTTCCAGGTTTTTTTGTAATGCCCCAGCTAAGTCCAGACATTCCTTTTCTACTGTTGCATAGGCTTGTTCCCAGGGAAGCAGTTATTTGCTTAAGTATACAATGGGGTGCTTTCTTCCTTGATTGGATACTTGGCTGAGAACTACCCCAATCCCACATCTGAGGCATCCATCTGCACTACAAATGGCCTGTTGTAGTCTGTGCTATCCCACACTGGGGCCCAGCACAGTGAGGTTTTCAGCTGTGTGAAGGCCTTCTTACAGTCTGCATCCCATTTTACCTTCCTAGGCTTATTCTTTGTCAGCAACCCAGATAAAGGAGCAGCCAGGGAGCTGTAGTTGGGAACGAATTTTCTATAATACCCTACTGTTCCAAAAAAGCTCCTGATTTGTCTTTGGGTTTCAGGTGTAGGCCATGATGCAATAGCCTCTACCTTTGCTAGGTTTGGTTAAAGTTGGCCTAGTCCCACCACATGTCCCAAATAAGCAACCTCTGCTATGGCCACCTGACACTTATCTGCCTTAATAGTCAGACCTGTGGCCTGTATTTGTCCCAACACCTTCCTGAAGTGTATCAGGTGTTTCTTCCAGCTATTATTGAAGATAGCAATATCATCTAGGTTGGTGACTGCAAAGTTCTCTGTATCCTGTGACACCTGATTTACTCACCGCTGGAATGTAGCAGTTGCATTCTTCATCCCAAAGGGCATGACCTTGAGCTCAAACAGGCCATTTGAGGAGGCGAATGCTGACCTTTCCCTAGCCTTGTCAGTCGGTTCCAGCTGCCAGTACCCGTTTGTCATGTCTACTGTAGTCAGATATGTCACCCCCTCCTAGTTTGTCAAGCAGTTCATCTGTGCATGGCATTGGGTGGGCATCAGATTTCATGATGTGTTAAGCCCATGATAATGTACACAGAACCATGTATTCCCATACAGTTTGAGAACAAGGACTACAGGTGAGGCCCAGGGGCTGTGGGATTTCTGGATCACCCCTAGATTTAGCATCTCCCTAACCTCTCTCCTAATGTCCTTGAGGACTGTCTTTGACACTTAATAAGCTGTCCTACATATGGGTGCTTGGGTCCCAGTGTCTACCTCATCCACCGTCACTGGTGTCTTTCCAGGCTTTGCTGTAAATAAAGGGTCAAAGTCTTGCAAAATGATCCTCAATTCTTGGGCCTGTCCAGGTGTCAACAGGGGTGACAGCATGAGGGTTTCCACAGATGACACCTGCTTGTTCTAGGCTAACAAGCTGAGAAGGGGTCTTCCCCACCTAGCTACTCTCCTGGACTGTAAATTGCAAGCACCATGTCAGCCCTATTAAAATATGGCTTCAACATACTAACATACTAAAATGCCAGCAGGATTGGCCTAACGGTCTTTCGCATCTGCTCGTTTGGTCAGCCCTCACCCTGGGAGCTGACCTTGTTGCCCTCCTTGCCTTCTCTGGCTTCTCCCTTCCCAGTTCTGGATATTCTCACTGCATTGGATTTTGCTTCCAGAACCCTTCCCCTGTACCTGTCCCATCCCCTTTTGAACCCCTCCACCGTCTCTGCCTCCACCAGGCCCCTAGGCAGCGCTTTCCATGGCTCCACCACCCTCTCAGTGAAGTAGCACCTCCTCCTTTCTCCCCTGAATCTTCACCCCTCCTGCTTCCACCCATGCCCTCTAGTGGCCCCCTCCTCCTTCCTTTGAAGAACCCTGACTGTTCCTCCCCTATTTACCCCCTTCATGTACCTGAAGACCTCTATCATGTTCCCCCAGTCCCTTCTCTCTTCCAATGTGTACATATTTAGCTCTTCGAGCCTCTCCTCATAGGTCCTGTCCCCCAAGCCCCAAATCATTTTGGTTGCCCTCCTCTGGACCCTCGCGAAGAGTCTAATGTCCCTCTTTAAGTGTGACCTCCAAAACTGCATGCAGAACTCGAGGTGCAGCCTCACCAAGCAGTTATACAGAGGGAGTATCACTTCCCTCCTTCTGGAGGTGATCCCCCTAGCGATGCATCCCAGCATCCCATTGGCCTTGGCTGCTGCCCTCCTACAAGTCTCCAAGTTGTTCATCTTGACATCCACCACCACCCCAGGTCCCTCTCAGCCATCAAGACTTGTAGCATTTCCCAGGTATACACTTGGCCCAGGTTTCTGGCCCCCAGGTGCAGCTACCTTGCATTTCCTGCATTGAACCTCAGCTTCCACTTTCTAGACCATCTTTCCAGAGCCTCCAGGTCCCCCTGTAGGGCCACCCTTCCCTCCTCCCCATCCACCACTGCCCCCAGTTTTGAGTCATCCGCAAAGAGACTCATCTCACTCCTGATACCTGTCCTTATGTCAGAGACATAGGTGTTAAACAGGAAGGGCCCAAGGACTGATCCCTGTGGTACCCCACTAATGACCCTCCTTGGGGATGAGACTATCCCACCAACTATGACCTCCGGTCCTGGAGCCAATTGCCTATCCATCTGATCATCTGGTTCCCCACACCCATTTTTCCTAGCTTATCCAACAGGCCCACATGAGGAACTGAGTCAAATGCCTTGCTGAAGTCTAGAAAGAGGATGTCTCCTGGTCTACCCAGGTCCAAGGCACTCATCACCCAGTTATAGAACTCCACAAGGTTTGTCTGACATGATTTCCATGGGACGAATTCATGCTGTCTATTGTCCAGGCACCCTGACTTTTCCAGGTCCCCCCAAGCCTCTCCTTGACAATGCCCTCCATCACCTTGCCCACCACTGATGTCAGGCTGACAGGCTTGTAGTTCCCTGCCACCTCCCTTGATCCCCCCCTTGTGGATAGGCACTATATGCGCCACCTTCCAGTCCTGGGGCACCCACCCTGTCCTCAGAGAGATGGTGAAAAGCTCCACCAGGGGTTTTGCCAGGACATCAGAAAGTTCCTTCAGCACTCTGGGATATAATTTATCTGGCCCCAGTGATTTCTCCATCTTAAGGGAACTGAGGGCTTCCCTCACTCTCTCTGCTGTGATTTCCACTTCCTCTACCTCTTCTCCCTGATTAGCCTTTCCCCCCTCCTGCCAGTGATACCTCCCCCTCTCCCCAGACCCACTGATCAGTAAGGGTCCCCACTCCTCAGTATCACTGTCTCCTCCCATGTATGATGCAGCACCCCCATTTTCCTTGGTGAAAACTGAGGTGAAGTACTCATTTAGTACCTCAGCCTGCTCCCCCGGGTCTTGTGCCCATCTCTCCCCTCTTTTAATCCTGCTAATCTGCCCCTTCACCCTTCATTTTTCCCCAATGTATCTAAAGAACCCCTTATTCCCTCTCCTAATTTCCCTGGCCAGGTTCTGCTCCTTCCTTGCCTTAGCCACCCTCACCACCCTAGTGGCCCTTCTAGCCATCAGCTCATACTCCCCTCAATCCCTTTCACTCCTTGAGCACTTGAATTGCCTATAGGCTGCCTTCTTTCTCCGCACACCTCCTGGGCCTCCTGGTCCACCAGCAGGGTTTCAGCCCTACCGCATTTTGTCTTACTCTTGCACAGGTGCTGGTAGCACCTGCACCCCTCTCCTGATGATTTCCCACCTACTATCAGCATCCATGTCTGACCCAATCCCATCCAAATGCTCCTTAAGGATCCTTCCCATTTCCTTAAAATCCACCCCCCTGAAGTCAGTTACCACCATCTTTGTGCAGCCTTCTACCCCTCCTAGGTCCAGGCAGAACCAGACCGTGGCATGATCGCTCCCCGTCAATGGGTCCCTTACCTCCAGGCCCCCAATCTGGTTGCTGTCTGCCAGGACCACATCCAGTACCCACGTCTCCCTGGTCAGTTCCCCCATCTGCTGAGTTAGGAATGCATCTTGAAAGACATCCAACAACCTCTGTTCCCTGGCAACTGAGGATGTCATAGTCTCCCAGTCTGCTCCTGGCATATTTAAGTCCCCCAACACCACCACCCTTCCCCTGCCCAGTCTGCAGTGTCTCCCAACATCTGCCACCAGACTCTCCTCCAGCTCCTCCACCACTCCTATTTTTACTCTCTTGCCCCCCCATTATCAAGGTGACCCAAATCGCCTCCACAGTTCCCTCTGCCTCCTCTGCTTCACCTATGCCAATGCAGTTTTTGACTATCATTGCTACCCCTCCTCCCCTTCCGTCCCCCCTGTCCTTCCTGAACATAATGTAACCCTCCAGATTCAGGTCCCAGTTGTGTCCTGTGGTGGCCCAGGTCTCAGTGACCACTGCCACATCCACCGCTCTCTCAGTTAGCATCGACTGGAGCTCAGGCATTTTATTGCCCAAGCTCCTGGCATTTAGCAGGACTACCTTCCACCCTTTCCCTATACTTCCATTTCCCCTGCTCATGTTCCCATGGGGATTCTGTTTTCCCCTGGACTGCATTTTACCAGTTGGCCTTTTCCGCATTCTCCAACTCCCGAAGTGGAGACAGAGTCCCTCCTTTATTGGCACCCTCTACAGCCTTTTTCTTCCAACCTCCCTTCACAAGTTTAAACCCCACTTTTCACCACCAATGAACCCCCCCATTTTCAACTTAAGGATTCCCCTCCCCTCCAAATTGAGATGGAGCCTATCTCTTACATACAGCTCCTTATTCTCCCAGGTCTCCCCCCAATCCCCCATCAACCCATACCCTCTGGCCTCACATCACTCCCTGAGCCACTGGTTTATCTCCCTAATCTTACTTTTGTGTTCCCCACTAGCCCTTGGCACCGGCAGGATTTCTGAGAAGGAAACTGTGCATCCTATGTCATGACAGACCCAGGCAAGCTCCCTGAATCTTGCCTGTATCTCTAGCTCACTATTTCCCTCAATGTCATTTCTACCCAGGTGGACCAGTATGTCTGGAGAACCCCCACAGTCCTTTGCCAGCTGATATACCTCGTGCTTGGCCTTGTGCACCATTAATCCAGGGAAGCATTTTGTTCTAAATGGCCAGGCTTCTCCCTCCCTATTCCATTTGATACCTCTGATCATAGAATCCCCTAACAGGAGCACTCTGACCACTCCTTTTCCTCCATTTCCCCCCTTTCCATGTCCCTCATCCAGCTTGTTCACATGATACATCCTGTGAGTGTGTTTTTGGTCAGGTAACTCTACAATATAATTAACATCATTTACTTGCTTGACTACCTTGTATGGCCCTGCCCACTCAGTTTGCAGCTTTTTCTTTTGGACCAGGATTGGAACCATTACCACCTGTCCTACCTCGTATGAGTGAGCTCTGGCACCACAATCATACCATATCTTTTGTTTTTGCTGGACAGCTGCCAGGTTGTTCTAGGCCAGGCCCATAAGCTCCTTCAGTGGCTCTCTGAATTTTAACACATATTCCTATGGGAGTCCCCTGAGTAGCATACTGACCTTCCCAGTCCTCTCATATTAAATCTAGGAGCCCCTCAGCCAGATTCCATACAAGAACTCGAAGGGTGAAAACCCAGTTGACTCTTGTGGCACTTCCCTGTAGGCAAACAGCAGGTAGCACAGGTATTTCTCCCAGTCCCACCCATGCTGTTCTGTAAATGCCATAAGCATAGTTTTAAGAGTCCCATTAAATCTCTCTTTGAGACCACTGGCTTGTGGGTGGTAAGGCATCATGCACCTCTACACAACCCCACACTTCTCCCATAAACACTTCATTAGGTCTGACTTGAATTTACTCCCTCAGTCAGGGATAACTGCCTGTGGAAACCCAACACAGAATTAAATCCCCAGCAAAGCATCTGCCACCTTGTCTGCCTTAGTGGAGGACAGTGCTATGGCTTTGGGATAGTGCCTGACCTTGAAGCACTCTTTTCCTATTAACAGAGAGTGGATCTTCCTCAGAGATTTTAACATCAACTGGGATTCCTGCCAAGCCAATACAGCTAAATCTTGCATTGCAAATCTTGGGCTCCACCAGCTTATTGCCTCCTCGACCATATCTAATTATAAAACAGGAACACAAACGCTAATAAACTAGATCATTGTCATGCATCCCTCCCGCATCATTGGCACCGGAGTCTTGCCTGACTGTTTTAGTGATCATTGTGCCATATATTGTCTATGGTCTGCTCATCTTCCCAATCACCCCCTAAATTTATCTTCACCAGGAAAATAACCGATCAGAACATCCAATTAATTAACCACAGTCTCAGCCTAGTTAATTAGTCCTTCATGTATGGACCAGGTGACTGCAACACCATCCTGGAGAAACTCACCATCATCCTAATTAACATCTGGGATAAACACGCTCCCCTCAAAAAAATTGGACAAGAGGGAAAATTAATGACTGGGTCTCCCCAGATAATATTTCATTAATGAGAATAAGGGACAAAATCTGGGCCCGTTACCATGAACACAGAGACCCCGCTCAGCTCGCCCTTTACAAGTGCCTTAGAAACAAATGCAAATTGACTGTAAGAAAGGAAAAAATGGACTTGCCAAAAAACAAGTAACTCAGGGAATCCTCAAACCCCCATCAGCTTTGGGGTACCCTCAACTGTTTTCTCTGAAAATCCAGAAATTCTGACCCCATCATGCTGTCTTGCGATGGTAGACTAATCCATGACCCAACAGAAGTGGCAAACATCTTTAATTCTTTTTTTGGTGACCTTGAAAAGTACAAACCAGCTATCCCTTCTCCCTCACCCATCTATCCCCCCAACCCCCTCTACCCTGACCCCAATTTTGGACCTCCCCAAAATTCTTCTTTAAGATGCTAAAACCTGCGGACACTATCAAACTTATTCAAGGGAACAACCTGAAATAAATCAAAGGGGTCAATAGCGTCGACTACAAAATCCTTAAATGGTCCATCACTGTCCTTGCAGTCCCCATCACCAATCTTCTAAACAGCTCCTTCTGCTCTTGTACCTTCCCCAATGCCTGGAAATCTACCATCATCAAACCATTATTCAAATCCAAATCCAGAAGTGAGGTCAGTAAATATTGTCCTACCTCTCTTCTTTCACCCTATCAAAGATCATTGAGAAAGCTGTCCACTCTCAACTTACCTGGAAGTCAACAACCTGCTCTCCTGTGCTCAACGAGGCTTCAGATCTGGTCACAGCACAGAAACATCCCTGGTCAGGTTCACTAGTGACATCCTTAAGACCAATGACAAAGGGCAATACTTGGGCTCAGTATTTGTTGACCTGACCAAGGCATTCGACCTTGTGGACCACGCCCTCCTACTTGACACTCTCAAAGATCTGCATCTCTCCAGCAATGTCATAGATTGGGTCAGAAGATACCTTTCCAGGTGATCCCATGAAACTTGTAAATATTGTTTAGTGGGTAATGGTTCTCTTCTAGGTTCTTCGTCCCCCAATCTAGGCTTTCAAATTCAAGAAAAAAATGTAGGAAATGTTGGGAGGCCCTTTGAAGTAAACACTCTTTGCTCAAGTTATTGTTCTTCAATATTTCTTTTTATTTCTCTTCCCCCTACATTTTGCTTGAATTGGAGCTTGTTCACAGGGTTTATTCTTTGTTACACATCTGTAAATACATTTATTTTATGTCACTGATCAGCATTTTTTTAATACAATATTGTTATTTTTTTTATTATTTTGTGTATACACATACCATTCAATAAAGATTATTGCTTGTGCACCCTTGCATATATTCTTAATTTTTCACTGGGTTAATTTATTTGTACTTGTTTAGATCCTAAGTTGCATCCTAAAAAGACATACAATGTATGTTAGTGAACACAGCACTGCTAACAACTTGGAACAAGGTTTAACTACTGCCTGTAAGGCTTGTTCCCCATATTTATTGGTTTGCAGCATACCTTATATATATATTACTTAAAACTTCTTGTCTTTCTTGTAAAGAATCATTTTGGGCCTGTAATGACATAAACATATTTTTTGTAAAGTATTAGAACCTTTAATTATAAAAGTGAAATGATGGCTATAAGACCAATAGGGGAATACTATGATTATGTTTTCACAGACTACAAAGAACACAAATTCCACTCTAAGAAGCTCACAGCCTCCTTTAAGGTATGCTGTAAACAAAATAAGTAAATAGAAGCCACAATGTGGCCACATTATAATATTAAACAATATAAAAACAGCAAAGCTTTACAAAAAATTGATCCCATAAAACTTCCATTGAAGGTCATCTCTCCATTGAATGCCTGATCAAATATGTGGTGCCACAGGGCTCGATCCTGGGCCCCATCCTGTTCTCACTTTTCATTAATAATCTCCCCTCTATCTGCCTTAACACACAACTTTTTCTCTACGCTGATGATGCAGTACTTTACAGTAGTGACATTAACCCAACCACCATGTTCAACAATCTACAGTCTGATTTCATGAAGTTGCACTCCTGGTTCTCCGGAAACGGTATGGTCTTAAATTCTAAGAAGACCAAGTTTATGGTCTTCTCAGGTCCTTGAAAATCCACTGTCACTGGCCTTACATTAGTTGATAACTCTGGCTACCCAATTGAACAGGTGTCTGTATTTAAATACCTTGGGCTCCTCCTGGACCCTCACCTCTCCTTTAATCTCCATGTTAACAACCTCATACAGAAGACCCACAACAGACTTGGTCTTCTCTATAGGATAAAAAAGTTCCTTATCCCTACAACCAGGCTTTGCTTAGCTAACTCTCTTCTCCTACCACTCATCGACTATGAATCCATCTTCTTCTCCCACACACCACATCTCTACTCTACTCCAAACTAAAATCAGCCTACAACAACATTGCCTGTTTCGTCATTGGTTTACCAAGGAAAACTCACTACTGTACCGTCTACTCTTTCCTTAGCAGGCCCACTCTTGAAGGGCTGTTCTAACAAAAAATGCTCTCCTTCCTCCATAAGATACACCTGAATTTGCTGCTACCCTGATTTCCCTCTTCCCCTTTGCTACCACTGTGCGGGTGACCGGAGGGGTCTCAAATATGGTTTTCAACACCCTTTTCTACTGCACTAAGCAAGCTCAGAACTCGATTACCTATAAGGGCACTAAACTGTACAACCAACTGCTCCCCAATATCCGAGCCTGGTAGTCCATCCATACCGTCAAATCCTACCTCCAAGTTGACATACTCAGTTCTTCTGTTTGCAGCTGCCACAGACGGCCCTGCAGCTAAACCTGGCCGCTCACCACCTTGCTTATCTCTAGTCCCCCTTGCTTTACTATAGTCCCTGTTAAGCCCTCCCCTTTCCTCCCCACACCCATCCCCCCACCCTTTGCTCCCCCAACTTAGTTTTCACTCCCACCACCCACTCCTAGCCTAGTTTCTTCATATTACAATCATAGACCTGGTTACAACCAAGCACAAAAGATGTGTACTTCCCCACCTCTAGCACTTAGGTTACTGACCCCTCCATACCCCTTCCTTTCTCTTTCCTGCTCTCTATATGTTACACACGTAAATGTTCAGGCCACTCTATGTGTTTCTCTCTTTTTACTTTGTTGTAATCGATTGCCTCCTGTTTTCCAGTTTATGAAAATTGCTGTAACTGTTAGACAACTGTTAGTCTTTAACATTGTTGTATACATTTAAACTACTTGTTTGGATTGTTTCCCCTGTATAGATCTTCTTTCTGTTAAACTCTGTTTTGTATTGTCATATCTTCTTGGTATCTCTTACACTGGACGTTTCTGAAAATGGGCATTTTTGCTCACATACCTTCCATTATACAAACAAAGATTGATTGATTGATTGATTGATAGCGGGTAGCATAATCAATAACTGTAAATAAATACCTTTTTCATGAGAAACTTGGGGTAGTCAAAGGACCCACAATATCCATGCCAACCTTCTGAAATGGCTTCTCCACGAGTGGTAAGGGAATCAGGGCAGCTTTGACTTTGCTTCTGGCCTTCCCTATTTCCTGACACCGATGACAGGATTTGCAGTATTCCTTCACCTGCTTGATAATATTGGGCCAATAGAAATTGTAGGCTAAGCACCGCATAGTGTAAGCAATGCCCAAGTATCTGGACATGTAAATACCTAAATAGCTACCTTGAGCAATAACCCACAATACTCCTGGGGAACAACAAGCTGCCTGCCCATTACCCCAACCTCTGTCCTGATGTCCTGTATGTATAACAGTCCATTGTCCCAATACACCCTATGATTTTTGTCACCTCCCTATGTCCCAGTAGGCTTTGCACAGGCCCTCAGCTTCTCTAAGCTAGGGTCAGTCCATTGAGCTGCTGCTAAGTCTTCCCACTTACCCAGAGCATGAGGCATGTCCTGACTTCCTCTGACTAATGATTTAGTTGGGCTTTACACAGGTTGGTACCTCACTGACCCATATTGGTGGTCATTCATTGGACTTGGTATTCCTCCTGGGGATGAAGATATCTGATTTGGTGGTGGAGCCAGTCAGGTGGTCTGACCATCACACCATTGGGTTCAGTTTCGTGGCTCTTCCAGTAGACCTGCCTTTATGGAGATGGTCTGGTACCACCCTTTGAGGACTGTTACCCCAGATGGCCCAATGGCAGTGCTGGATCTATCAGGTATACAGGGTGAATACATCGATCCAGGGGATCTAGTACTTGCCTATTATAAGGCGGTGGTGGCAGCCCTGGATTCCATAGCTCCTCTTCATGTTCATCCTCTCACCCTCCATTCTGGGTCTCCTTGGTTTGATGAGACCTTGAAGAAGCTGAAAAGAGTAGGATGAAGGTTAGAGAGGAACTGGTGGAAGTCGGGTCTGGAGTGTGACAGACTTAGATTGAAGGACCATTATGTGGTCTATCAATCAGAACTCACCCATAAGAAGGCAGAATTCCTGTCTAGGAAGATTGCTGCTGTGCAAAATCAACCAGCTCAGCTCTTCTAGACTTTGGACAGATTGTGCAATCCAATCTGTCTTCAGCCTGGGGGAGCTTTTTCACAAGAATGGTGTCATGAGTTTCCTCAGTTCTTCGCAGATAAGGTTTCCACAATCAGATCTGGCATCTGTCTGGCCCCCTGTAATGGGAGTTGCGGTGGTTGGCAGGAGATGTCAGGCCCTTGGTTTGCTTGGTCTGACTTCACCTGACCTGCAATCACTGACAGTGTGATGGTCACCCAGACACTGCAACCAACCTGCTGTAGTTTGGATCCTGGGCCCACATGCCTCCTAGTAGGATGCATAGATAAGCCTGGCCCGGTCCTTGCTGAAATAGTCTGGAGGTCATTGGAGAGGGGGACCATTCTGGATCCCCTGAAGGAGGCAGTTGTTTGGCCCCTCCTTAAAAACCCTCCCTTGACCCGGACTGTTTGGCAAACTACAGACCTGTCTCTAACCTACCCTTTGTGGGTAAGGTTATTGAGAAGGTGGCTGCATTGCAGTTGGATGATTATTTGATCAGCCACAATGTCTATGATTCTGTCTAGTCAGGATTTAGGAAGAGACACAGCAGTGAGACAGCCCTTGCCTGAGTACTAAATGACCTCCTGATAGCAAGATATTGTAGGACCCATTCCATCTTGGTCCTTCTTGATCTCTCTCTCTCTCTGGCATTCGGCACTGTAGACCATGGTATACTGTTGGAATGCCTGCGGTTCATCTATGGACTGCCTGGTACAGTCCTCAGATGGTTCTGATCTTTCCATGAGGGTAGAACGCAGAGAGTGGAGTCTGTAATTTATTCCTCAGCCCCTCTCCCCCTATCCTGTGAGGTGCCGAAGGGTTCCATTTTGTCTCCCATGTTGTTTGCAGTGTATATGCTGCCATTGGGAGAGATTATTAGGTGGTACAGTTTGAGTTTTCACTGCAATGCAGATGATACTCAGCTGTACATGTCCTTTGTACCCGATCAGGATGTGTTCCTCTCAGGGTTTAACAACTGTCTAGCTGAGATCCAAAACTGGATGAGTGCGAGCTGGCTGAAGTTGAACCCAGCAAAACTGAGGTGATGGTCTGGGACCCAGAACATTGAGAGGTGGGTTTGTCAGTGGGATTTCCCACTGGGCTATGGCCTGGGGGTGTTCAGCTGACTGCCTCAGACTGGGTGTGGAACCTGGGTGTTATTTTTGATGCTGTCCTAACCCTGAAATCTCAGGTGGCAGCAGTACTCAAAACCTCTTTTTACCATCTGAGGAATATTGCCCAGGTGAAACATCTGATTCCTCCCGAGGATCTTTCAACTTTGGTCCACGCCTTCGTTACCTCCCACCTTGACTACTGCAACACCCTGTACCTAGGGCTACTGAGGATTGATACCTGCTATCTGCAGCTGGTGCAGAATGCAGCACCAGGCTATTGGCTGATACTTCTAGGACCAGTCATATAATGCCTGTGCTCCACGGACTGTACTGGCTGCCAGTACAGTGGCGGATCATCTTCAAGGTCGGTTTGCTGACCTATAAAGCCTTACACAATCAGTGTCCTAGTTACCTGAAAGATCTCCTTCTCCCTTACAGTCCCCTCCGCCCTCTCCAATTCACTGAAGAGGGATTGTTAGAGATTCCCAGGGTCTGCCTAAAGACATCTGGGGCCCGATCTTTTAGTTTTGTGGCCCTTACCCTGTGGAATTCTCTACCTCATTGGGTGTGAGACTGCTTGACCATCCAGAGTTTTAAAACTGCATTGAAGGCACATTTATTCAGCTTGGCCTTCTATGGTCCTTAAACCACCTATGCAATTTATGTATTTAAATTGCTGGATTTTTTAATTATAGTGCTTTTGTATTTTAAGATGTTTTTATGTTGCTTATTTATGTACAAGCGCCTTTACTGCAGAAAGGTGCTTTTTATAAATACGTTTTGATTGATTGAAGATCAATTCCCAGGCTGAGTTCTATAGCTGTGGCAGTAGGGGACTCAGTATCACAACCGTCCCCTTCCCCTGGGCTATGTGTCACCCCTCACTCCTGAGAGCAACCTTTAGTAGCAGTTGAGTTAACTGCCACTAGGGGAAATTCCATCCCCCTGTTATCACCCTCTTTTGCAAGAGCTTCAGGTTGGCTGGCCTGTCTCCCAACCTCTCCTATCTGAATTTCTGTGGGGTCCCGAGGATCACAGGAGCTTCCTTTCTTTTGTCTCCTGGTCACAGCACAAACCACTCCCTGTGGAACATCATTCCACACAATAATATCCATAATGAGTTTTTCAGCTACCGCCACCTTCCTTAGCTCTTCACCTGCATCTTCCCAGTCCAGAGTAACACTAGCTAATGGGTAAGTTTTCCTTTTCACAGTGTAATCCCTCACAGAGACAAACTGATTTGACAGTATTTGTTCAGCTCCCTCCAAATCCTCTTTCACCAGGGTAAGAGATGCTCCTGTATCCCTTAGCCCTCTAGTTTGTACCCCATTCACTGTGACTGGGTGAATGTGCCCCCCTCATATTGTCAGTGAGAGCCTCAGTGATACAATGGGCTATAGTTTCCAATTGCACAGGCCCCTTTACCTTTTGGGCTTTCTTAGGACACTGCCTAAACAGATGACCTATTTCGTGACAATACCAGCATTCATCATGTTTCTTGTTCCCAACCTTCAGTTCAGGCACCTGGGGATTCCCTTCTTTTTGCAGGGGCCCTGTGGTTTTTGGTTGTCCAAAATGACCACATTCCTCTTTCACCCCTGAATTCCCCACAGGAGTAGCCCTGCTTCAAGCATAGCAATCCACCAGCTCTGTAGCCTCTTTGGCAGTCTTAGGATCTTAGTCCTCTAGCCAAAACTTTAAGTCGGGTAAGCAAATCCAATAAAACTGTTCAAGCAATACCACCCCTTTAATAGCTTCAACAGAGTCTGTTTTCACCCCTCCCACCAATGTTTTAAATATTGATGCTGTTTTGTGGCTACCTCATCAAAGCTAATTTCCGGACCCTTTTGGAGTTTCCAGAACTTTGCTATGTATGCATCAGGGTTCATGTCATATTTTTTTAATAAAACAGTTTTTAAATTGTCAAAATCTTTACTTTCAGCATTGTCCATCTGCCCCAATGCTTCCCTCCCCAATAAGTAGTGGAGACGGGTGAAAGCTCCAGCTCTCTTTGGGCAGATTGGCCTGGTTACAGAACTTTTCAAATAAATTTAAAAACATGCATACCTTCCCCCTCTTTAAACTCAGCTATTAATTTTGAATTTAACTTGTACCCCAGTCCTGGAGGTTCAGACCCAACCCCACCACTTGCCTGCTCAGGGGCTGTTGTCGGTTGGAGCATCAGCTTTTTCAGCTCATGTTCCTTGTGGTGCTGCTGTTTCTCTGCCTCCTCCTGGCACTGCCATTCCTCCTCCTCCACCGGGTGCTGCCTTTCTTCCCTCTGGCACTGCTGTTCTTTGGCCTCTCTCTGTTGTCATCATTCCTCCATTTCCATCTCAGACCTCTTTTGCTCATTCTCAAGCTGTTTCTCCAGCATCCACAACCTCCTCAGCTCCAGCTCTTTGTCTGTAGTTAGCTCCTTCTCCTCTGGGCTCTGCATCACCGAAGTCACCACCTGTTGCTCTAAGTGGGGTAGCACTTCCTCCATCTCAGCTGCCACAAGGGCCTCCATGAGTTGCTTTTTATTTTTGTTTTCACTAGGAATGCCCTTCTCCCCACAGATCTTCCTCAGTTGTTCCAGGTTCATAGTGCCGTACTGGACAGACATTCTTCTATCTACACTACTCTTTTCAAAAAAAAATAATTCAAACAGGATAGGGTCTATTGTCTGCAAACAAATTTCTTTTTCCCCTTTCCAAATTCTGCCCTTGATTGTATGATGGTTTTGCAAGACCATTCAAAATCCCAGTAGCTGGCACCAAATCTGTCACTAGTCCCTGGCCCCCAAGCCCTGGGTAGCCTGGTAGGATCTCCTGTTTGCAGGTAGGATCCCCATTTTTTTAAGAACTCTTGTGCAGTTGTGAGGGTTCAGGAAGAATCACCAACCTTCCTTTTCCCAGTGGGAGGGTGGAAACTGTAGTTTTGTGTTCCCTTGGCTCTACGCTACATTCAGTGTTTGAAGCCCACCTCGATCACTGGATACCTCTTGCCTAAGTAGTTTGGAATGATAGCCGAGTGGTATTATCTTACAAGGCACACAGTCTTTTCAAAACCCTTCTAGTAAAATGTTAGATCACACAATCAGACCCCAAGCAAAGTTGATAAGACAATCATGAAAGTTTACTTAAAATAAAAGCAATACAGAAAATTCAACAGTTTGGAAGAACTTTGAAATGCAGACAGTACCAAAAGTAAAACTGGATGGTTTACAGAAAACACTAGATACTGTTATTCTAAACTATACCTTGTTTTGATGTTAGAGTCCAGGCAGAATTTTAAATGTCCTTGTAGAGATGAGTCCTTAAGGAACAGTTTTGTAGCACATTTTTGTTCCAAGTCAGTTCTCTGAAATGTCCTTTTAAAAAGCCTCCAAGCGCTTCCTTGGTGAAAAGTGCTGGTTCCCAAAATTCTGACTTAAAATCATAATTTTCTGTTCAGTATGTGAAAAAGTCTAATTTCCACACACTCAGGTCTGGTGTTAGAAATGTTTCCAGGCCTACACATGTACTTCTGGTTTACAAGCATATACCAGCTGGACAGACTATCTGACCCGCTCCGAAACTGTTCAACAATTGCTCCAAATTCAAAATGTGTGTCTGATATTATTCATGAAGGTCATTTTTTGGGGACATACCCACCTTTTTTGTCTCTCTGGGATAGGGTTACTGGTTCCAAGACAATACAGATATTAGGGTGCAACAGTTTGCCTTTTTCTGTAGGCGTCACTGTGGTTCCATGTAAGGTTTCATGTCAACCCCAGTAACATCTGGTCCATGCAGTTGGCTTAACCTCTAACCCCCTATGTCATTCCCTGACCTCTTCCTGTCATGGGAAGCTACAGTGGCATATTTTATGCCTTCCTGTGCCATATACCTGTGCCCCTTATCAGGAGACATAACAGATGTACACTAGCCTTTATAAAAATTTACTATTTTGTAGTTACCTATTAAATGGGCAGTGTCTTAAATCTAAAGTACATTACCGCATATACAATATGAACCCACATAAATGGATCTATGCCTATCTTGTGACACCACATACAAATAATATATATTGTACAATATTCCTTCAATGCAGCCAATATTTAACGTGATATTTAAGAAAATAGCTAATGCCCTTTAGCTCTGCCCTAATTATTTTCTTTAAAGGGACACTGTCAACCTGTTTTTCATCATATTATTTCTAGTTAAAAACCTACATTTAAAGATAGCTAACCTTCTCTAAAATTCAATGATGTTGCTGTTTGTTTTGTCTGTCTCCTTGTTTCGTAGAACTGAAATGCAATGCTAATGTATATTTATAAACAACTTTGTTTTGTTTGCAATCCTGGATCTGCTCTTACTGCATACTTATTGAGAATTAGAAACACACCCAAACAGTGCAGTCATTCATGAGGCAGTAGCTTCTTAAACTCCCACTGCATCATGAGGGCCTAGACTGTGTTGTGGGTGTTCCCAAGTCCAGGAAAGATATAGCTGGAGATGATCAAGTAATGTAAACAAACCTGTGTTTGTGTGGTTATACCAGTATAGTGGCCAGTCTGTTTTTCACTTTTCTAAAGAAAAAAAAAGAACCGGAATCAAATGACCAGATACTTCAGCAATCTTTTCAGAATGTTGACAAACATAAAACGTGTTTTTTTAACTAGGGACACTTTGAGACCTAAAGGTTTGACCAGTGTTCCCCAGATCGTGCCTGAAAATAGGCAGGATTTGTCTAGTGCACTTACCCAGTCAACAAAAACTAAATAAAAAAAAAATAAATAAAAGCAGGCAAAATCTAGCCTCTATATCATTCCAAAATATCTGTTTCCTTATTTCTATACTATGTTTCTTGAACTAAAATAATTGGATAAACTGTTACCCATTGCAACCATTTTTTACCCTCTAACTTGTTTTTTAGTCCAAAGGTATTGCAACTTAAAATTTAAAAGCCCCACTTCTATTATTTTTATTTATCAGTCAGTTGGAGAAATCAGATATGCATATCATGCTAACTTAGCTTATATCTTTACTTGATGAGGTCTCTATAGAAGAATCTGCAGCTGAAACCATGGTATCTTCCATTTATAAAACTTTACTACTATTGATACAAGCACCCATTTATTTACTTCCTCTTATAAATCTTTCTTCTGTTTCATCTCATCCTATATTATGTTCAGTTTCTACTGGTTTTAAATACACTGTTAGACGTGGTTGCTTTGTTGTTATTTCTCCCCTTTTTGTCTCTTTTCCAATAAAATTGTCTAAAGAGTTTTTCTGCTCCTTGTTTGTTGTATTATTCATAGTGACATCAAGGGTTATTCCTATATCAGCAAAACCGTCCTTTGCTTGTAACAATTTTCTCCTTTTTTCTGCATTACTTAAAACTATGGATATCCACACTTTATACGGACTGACTTTATACAGTATCTATAGATAGATTTGTTATCTGCCAATCCTGTTTTACCTCCTATGAGTCCCCTAATTAAATTATGGATTGCCAGTTTTAAAATATATGCATTTTCCTTTCTAATTTTTGGCATCCCTTTCACATAAACTGTTAGAACAGGTTTCAAACACTGTTTGTGAAACCACTTTAGAAACTAGTGTTAAAACATGTTTTCAGCTGTAGTGGTTTAGTTAAGACAGTTCTACTTTCAGTGCGGATAGCCAAGCAAGGATCTTGTGCTGGAAACATTGGCAAATTGTTCCAGGGAGAAAATGTTTAAGACCAACAATGTGGACCCACTTAACTATTATAAAAATAGAACAATTAATAGGTTAATGCCCATTACTGGGGAGTAATACCATCAAGAGGTTCTGGACACATAGAAACCTGGAGAGTGAAGCTTGAGAGGTTCCACTGTGTCCAGAACCTCAAGATGGTAGGACTCAATGGTAATGGACACTGACTTACCTGTTATTTTCTTGAATATATGGATCCAATTTTAAAATGTTATTGGATTGCAAAAGGGCATCCATCTTTTTCAGTTAAGACTCGCTACAGTCACCTGACGTCTACTCTGCACACTCTTTGCTGAGTACAAGTACACCACACTGTTGAGTCGCTAGCTGTGCCACTACACTTTGCTGGTGGCTGAAAGGTGGAGCTGACTGAAAGCAGGATCAACCAGGTAAAAAGATTATTGTAAAATTTAATAAAAGAAGAAAAAACGCTACTCGAAGCACAGGATTTTTCTTGCTAAGCAAGTGAGACAGCTGCCATGTTTTCGAACTTGTTCTGCCTGCCCACAAAGGAAAAGTGGCCAGTCAGTAGGTACGCTTTTGAAGACATCGGGTGGCAGACTTGCACTTGCTGTTGAGGTTTAGTGATAATACTATTGTTCAGGTCCTGAACAATACTATTATTGAACCTGAACAATAGTATTATCACTCATGAATGGTGGTATTATCACTCTGAGAGCGATGGTATTGCCGGGAATTTTTTGAATTATTTAGGCCATTACTATTTTAGACATCCATATATTAAAGAATGATTACTGCATAGTGTGGACTCACTGAACCCATTTAATTAAACGGGTTCAAATTAAAAAAAAATGGTTCAATAGTACGGACTGGACCAAAGTGAACATGTAGTTGTGATATGGTGATAAAAGTGAACATTTTCAGAAAACAAACTAATCTAAATAGAAACTCTGCACAACAGCATTTACTTTCATACACTTTATGGGGGGGGGTGTTAAAGCCTGTGTCTAAATTAAGCAATAATGCATGACAGGATATGTGCCATGCTAGGATAATATCACACCTTGGGTGCTTGGGCATGAGGCCACAGGTCAGGTGCACCAACACCCAAGAAGTGACAATAATCCACAACATATGCTCAGTAGTGCATCATGACAATTATAAAATGGCTTACATTAAAAAAGAGAGAGAGAGAGAGAGAAGGTACAGTATAAAAATAAATTTTTAAAATACATTTTAGTTACTTTTTGAATAGATATGATGTACTTTGAAAACATCAATGCAGAATATCAACACTGAGCAATCAAAACCCATGATATTTTCTTGCCATTTTTGTAATACAGGCTAAGCAATAATTCATGACATGTGTGTGTCATGCTGGAATAACATCATGCCTCAGGTGGTGTGGCATGAGGCTGCAGGCTGAGTACATCCAACACCCAACAAGTGACATTGTCAAACATAGTCATGCAATAGCACAATCTAAGAAATGTTAAAAGATTTAAAAATATATTTTTAATAAACACATCAGTGTGTTTTCTATTATTTCTATGTGTTCATGTACATATGTAAAAAAGATGTTCTAAGTTCTTGCTCTTGGATAGTAGATGTCTTTTTCTCTCTGTATCCATGATCTTGCTGTTCTCACAAGCTCGCCCCTTCACCTTTCTTTACATTGGGATTACATGTGTCTCTCTCACAGTTTTATGTCTCCATGTCTCTTGCTTATTCTCCAGGTATGGTCACCATGCTTACAGTTTGCACTCGGAAAATATGACTGTTTGCAGAGCACAGCCTGAAAGTGAAGCTGCCAGCTCTCTGTCTGGTAAATGGAGCATGCTTTGTTGGTGCATGCACTTTTTTTGTCATGCTGCCAAGCAGGGACTTTCAAGCTGATTGCTGTGATGGCTTCACTTTAATTTTCTAATTTGGGGCAAAATAAGAAGCAAATTATTGGAAAGTGAGACTTGGGAGGATTCTATGTGGCATGCTAGGAGTTAGAAACTGGCATAGGCTCCATGATTTACTGAATCATCAAGTCATTTCTGTGCTGGTCCTTCATACAGTGATGTTAACAAATACAGGTCTACAAAATTCACTCCATGGAGTAATCCTCAAATTTCACAGAATTCACAGAGCACAATTTGCAGAATTTGAGGACTGAAGATTATGCAAAATTCACAAAGGAGCATGATATTTCACCAGCGAATTTCATACTTCATAGCCAATTTCGCACTCTGCAGCAAAATTCGCATTGAAATTCATGCAATATACTCAAAGGCGAAATTTGCCATCCCGGGGCTGACTTCCCAGATTTGATGAAGCATAAATGCTTTGTAATTCACATGGACTTTGCCCACACATTTTATATTCTCTGCATCTCTGGTGATGTTTTACTGGGATAAAAGCTATATAGTCCAGGAAATGTTCTTGTATAATTTCTATTGCATAAATTTAGACATAACATTTGTCCCATGTGCAATTTTCAAAGCTAGGACACAGTTAAGACCAATTTTTAAAACTCTGACTTAGTTTTGCCCAGTTTGTAAAGTTCCACTATAAATGTGCCTGGACACATTTTTCAGACAGAGAGTAGTAACCCGATCTATCATTTATAGCTATGTCTACCATTTGTTTTTATCGAGAACTGGACCTGCAGTGCCATAAAACAGCTAGACATTCTGCAGATAGACCTTTTAAAAATAGCTCTAACAAGATTAAATATGATCTCAACATAACAGGGCAGTTTGTGCCATAGACATAACCAGGAGATGCATTACTTTGAGGGCTTTTGTAAATTATATCTGATGAAACTAGGTATTTTGCTGATTTTATGACTTCTGAAAATCCCTCCATGCATGGGATTTTGAAAACTCATAAAACAAATGGTTCTAGCAATGTCAGAATCTCTTGTTCTTCAGTAATTTCAGATACGTTTGCCATATATTATTTAAAATACTGTAACTTCACAATGACCAAACTAGAGTGTCTTAGTGTCACTGAGTACAGTACATGTTTGATATTTAAATAAGGCACCACTGGGGGGGGGTGTTGTGGTGGGATAATTACCCACTTTGGGTGGGATGAAGCACAATGTGAGTCTTGGTGTTTCCACCACCTGGGAAGGGCTATGACATACCTTATTGTGATTGTGAAATGGATCCCTTAGTCTATTATTTTATTAATTAGTTTTTTAAGGATTTTCTTAAAAATAAAAAAAACTTTTAAAAAATGTAGCTTGTACAGCTGATGGCATATTGATGTCTGGGCAGAAGACGGTGTGAACACTGCAAGCACATTTCTACTTACAAGCAAATAAGGTCAGTGATATTGAGGTACTGGCTTCCGAGGATTGGTAGGCTAGTTTCCACTGAGGAGTTTGAACATTAACATTGCCGACAGTATCAAGGGGAGTAAAGGCCCCAGAGAGTTTTATGTGTTGTGTGGTAGTCAAAGTGATCAGCAAAAGTATGAAATTGTCACTTACAGTCTGCAAGTGTGGCATCTGTGGGCTTCCCAAGCTACTCCTGTGGCCTTGGCTCTCTCCGAGCAGGCCACAGCTAACAGACCACCCGACTGACCCCCGGACAGATTCAGACAGCCCATCTGTGGGCTTCCCAAGCTGCTCCTGTGGCCTTGGCTCTTTCCAAGCAGGCCACAGCTAACAGACCACCCGACTGACCCCAAGACAGATTCAGACAGCCCATCTGTGGGCTTCCCAAGCTGCTCCTGTGGCCTTGACTCTCTCTGAGCAGGCCACAGCTAACAGACCACCTAACTGACCCCTGGACAGATTCAGGCAGCCCATCTGTGGGCTTCCCAAGCTGCTCCTGTATCCTTGGCTCTCTCTGAGCAGGCCACAGCTAACAGACCACCCGACTGACCCCCGGATAGATTCAGACAGCCCATCTGTGGGCTTCCCAAGCTGCTCCTGTGGCCTTGACTCTCTCCAAGCAGGCCACAGTTAACAGACCACTTGACTGACCCCCAGACAGATTCAGACAGCCCATCTGTGGGCTTCCCAAACTGCTCCTGTGGCCTTGGCTCTCTCCAAGCAGGTCACAGCTAACAGACCACCCGACTGATCCCCAATCAATTCAGACAGCCCATCTGTGGGCTTCCCAAGCTGCTCCTGTTGCCTTGGCTCTCTCCGAGCAGACCACAGCTAACAGACCACCCGACTAACCCCCGGACAGATTCAGACAGCCCATCTGTGGGCTTCCCAAGCTGCTCCTGTGGCCTTGGCTCTCTCCGAGCAGACCACAGCTAACAGACCACCCGACTGACCCCCGGACAGATTCAGACAGCCCATCTTTGGGCTTCCCAAGCTGCTCCTGTGGCCTTGGCTCTCTCTGAGCAGGCCACAGCTAACAGACCACCCGACTGACCCCGGACAGATTCAGACAGCCCATCTGTGGGCTTCCCAAGCTACTCCTGTGGCCTTGGTTCTCTCCAAGCAGGTCACAGCTAACAGACCACCCGACTGACCCCCGGACAGATTCAGCCGAGGAACTGCCACCCAGGATCCCAGCTCCTAAGCCACGGGATTCCCGGCTACCGGGCGGTCGGTGCCCGTCTAGCCAACACTCGAGACTGCAGACATGGACCCAAGGTCCTACAAGGTACGGCAACTGCTGCAACCAACTGGGTTGCGAGCACACCCTCAGGCCACACTCTGATTGGTCCCTGGTGGAAGCCAGCTTCTGCTCTTTGATTTTAAACCCTAAAAATGTTTATGTTGGGACAAATGTTAAAAAGCCGAAGTGTTAACCCAGTCTGTAATTGAAAGGACTTGAATTGTGGTTTGGGAAAGAAATCTAGTGTCTACAGCCCTTTCCCCTGCATACGTGCACTGGCCCTAGACACTTTTCGGTGCCAAAGTAATACACGTCCTTTTGTTCTGCAAATTTTGGACTCCCCGCTGTTCTGTCTAACCCTTTATGTGAATCTCCTTTATTAACTCTCACTCTTCTTCTCTCTCTTTCAGCCGAGGAATTGTCACCCAGGCTTCCAGCTCCTAAGCCGCAGGATTCCCGGCTACCGGGCAGTCGGCGCCCCTCTAGCTGACGCTCGAGATCGCAGACATGGACCCAAGGCCCTACAAAGTACGGCAACTGCTGCAACTTTTTCGACCACCCCCCCCACACATCCGCTGATTATTAAATACAGTACCTCCTGCCAAAATATTAGTCCACATCCCCTGGCGCAGTGCCCCACCAATAGAGACTTAGCGCGTGATCCCCCTCTTCTCTGTCCAGCCTACAGGATCCAACTCTCAGGGCCTCACCTTACTAAAACGCATAGACTCTCCTTGGCTGTGCCTTCACCACTAAATATTTTTTAATGCTATCAAATTTGGGTCAACCTGGATCGGAAAGCTACTGATAAGCTACATTAATCCAGCAACCCCACTGGCCCCTGGGCTAATTGAGTGGCTCCTATTTTGAGGTACCATCATGTCTGGCCCTATATGGCTCCTTATACTGCCCCTTCTGCTGCTGATACCAGCTGCCCAGCATTGGACACCTGAACTACCATTATGTTTGGTCTACAACTGCACCTTGTGCTGTATACCACATGGCAACTTATCCTTCAATTGCCTCCATGATTCCAAGTACCAATATCTCAAACCCTGCTCTTGGACTACACATACCAGTAGTACTTATAACACTCCCCCACCACAAGGCCCACCTCCCACCATGCAGACTTCTATCTCCTCCCCACCTATTGTGGTAGGGGTCCTAGCTCTTGCTACAACAGATCAGCTCTTCTATGGTGGCTACTTTCCAGTCCCTAAAAATATCAGATCTACTAGACGGGAGAAAGGCAGGAATTGCAAGCTTATAATTAGCACTCTTAGAAAAATCCTACTTATCCTCCTGCTATGTTCAGGCAATGTAGAACTCAACCCTGGCCCCCCAGAAGCTATTGCTTTGCCAGCAGAACTAGCAAATTTAAAAGGAATAAGCTTCTTGCATATTAATGTATGTAGCCTCCTGAAAAAGATAACCTTAATACAAACCTGGGTAAATCATACCTTTCCAGACATACTTGTGATTTCTGAAACTTGGCTTAGACCCAGCACCACTGATAGAGAAGTAAACATACCCAACTATGCCTTGTTCAGAGCTGATAGGCATGCCAGAGGAGGAGGGGTAGCTATCTACGTTAAAGACAAATTTTCTGCCTTCTGCTTATCCTCGGCATCTGTCACCAGCAAATTCGAATGCCTAATTCTCAAAGTGGAAATTACACAGACTATTGCACTCTGCGTAATAGGATGCTACAGACCACCGTCTGCTGGCCTACAGCTTGTGTCATATCTAAGTGACAAGTTGGGACAGGGGCTGCCAGAAACTATTATTTTAGGAGACCTCAAGTTTGACTGGCTCTCTAACACAGCTGCCCCCCTTGCATCCTTCTGTGATGAACATGGGCTGATGCAACTTATTACTGAACATTTGGATGTGCAAATGGCGAGCAAACCTCATCTCTTCTTCCACACTGATGTCTTCTTCTCAGATGCCAGCAACCATTGTTTTATTGCGGGAGTAAGATCCACCAACAACCTAGCACCCATCAGCAAGTTCTCTATGAAGAGATCCAGGCACAACTTCAATGAACATGCCTACCTAAACGAGCTTAAGTACTCCCCTGAGTGTCAAGATTTCTACCTGGCCAAAACGATTATGTCAGCTTACAATATCTTCCACAACATTCTATCAAGGGCCCTTAATAAGTATGCTCCCCTGATTAAAGTTTGAACTAGGACCAAAACCTGTAAATGGGTCACCCCTCAGATCAAGTCCTTGCTTCTAGAAAGAGATAAGCTCTGGAAAAAAGCATGCAGACTGAACACTGCAGAGAATTGGAACCAGTTCAGGAGACTACGAAATTTATGTACCAAAACAATCAGAGAATCGAAGGCCACCTTCTTCAAATCCAAACTCGACTCTGCCACAAAGAGCCCAATCAAGCTCTGGAACACAATCAATGATCTGCAAGGCCACTCCCCAGGAAATTCACTCCCGACCAAGATTACCTCTGGCAACTTGACTATAACCGAAAAGATGGATATACTTGATGCATTCAATAACCACTTTGCTACTGCAGGCATGGCATTTGATAACTCCCTTGCAGACATACTTCACTCCCAGACTGCCAGCCAACTGCCTGAAACTCCAATAGTTTTGCCATCTTTCTCGCTTCAGCCTGCCCCACTGAAAGAGGTAGTGGACCTCTTGCTTCAGTTGGATACTAGAAAAAGTGCTGGGGCTGACACCCTTGACCCTTACTTCCTAAAAATTGCCTACCACGTGCTAGCAATACCTGTCACCCAACTTTTTAACTTATCCCTGTCTCAGGGCACCTTACCATCTATATGGAAGACAGCACATGTCATACCACTGTTCAAATCAGGTGACCCTGGCGATCTCAATAACTACAGGCCAATTTCCCTCCTTCCGGTCCTGTCCAAGCTCCTAGAGAAAATTGTAAATGCACAGCTGAGGACTCACCTTGAGTCTAGGGAACTGCTAAATCCTATGCAGTCCAGATTCAGAGCTAAACATAGTACTATCTCAGCCCTCTCCAAAGTTACTAATGACTGGCAGCGTAATCTTGAGAGCAAAAACTTTATTTGTGCTGTTTTCCTTGACCTAAGCAAGGCTTTTGACACCGTCGACCATAGTCTGCTCCTCTCCTCCCTTCAAACCATAGGTGTGAACCCCTCCTCTCTGCGTTGGTTTACTGACTATCTTACAGGGCGCCTTCAACAAGTTAAAGCCAAAGAAGGCCTGTCTCCCTTAAAAACTCTGCAAAGAGGGGTACCTCAAGGTTCTATATTAGGGCCCTTACTTTTTGTGATCTACATTAATAACATCGACTACTGTATAAAAGAAGCCAACATCCATCTGTTTGCAGATGATACAGTTCTCTACATGAGTCACCCAACATCTGAAGCTGCCTGCAGTGACCTACAGTCAGAATTCAACCTTTTGCAAAGCCAACTCCTCAAAAAAAATCTACTCCTTAATGCCAAAAAAACTAAAGCGATGGTCCTCTCCCTTTTTATCCATATAGCTAACCCTGTGCCCAGTGGGACAGTTCCCCAAATTACCACAGTTCTAGGTGAAAAACTAGAATTTGTTACAAAATTCAAGTATTTGGGAGTTTGGATAGACCAAAGACTCTCCTTCATTGAACATATCGAGGACTTGCTAAAACGACTTCGACAAAGGCTTGGATTGTTTTTTAGAATCAATCAATTTCTCACCAGAGACGCCAAGAAACAACTGGTCCAATCCATTTTCCTATCATTGGTTGATTACGTTGACTTCCTCTACAACCAATGCCCCAACTCTTACATGGCTAAACTGGACACACTCTACCATCGAGCACTGAGGTTTATAACGGGACTCCCCTTCGACACGCATCACTGCACCCTATATGCGGCAGTGGGGTGGACATCACTAAAGTTCAGGCGCCACAGAAATGCCGCTCTCTGGACCTATAGGGCCATCTCTAATAAGCTGCCTTACTATATCTCCTGCTGTCTTCCCCTGAGTATAAATGGGAAATACGCATCAAGAAGTTACTCAGCTATTACACTTAAAGTACCCAAATCAAAATCCCGCTTCGGCAGGACAGCCATAAGCTTCGTGCTACCTACCTTATGGAACAATCTACAAAAAAACCTCAAATTAAGCACTCTAATCACTATAAATGCTTTCAAGACACTTTATTTCCATATAATCAGAGAAGTATGTAACTGCTTCACCCACTCAGACCCAGTACCGGTGTCTGCACTGGTATATAGCCACGCCTAGACCCAATTTTTAGTACTGACCCCCCAGCTTGCTCCTCACCAGCCTAATTGTTCTCTCTCTCTCTCTCTCTTATCCCCCTGTCTTATGAACACTAGACCCGTCCATCCCCTTATTCTTCCTTTCCCAGCCTCGGATAGGAGCTCACTACCCTGGGTTGTGACATCCTACCATGCCCCGTACTTTATAGCATTCAATCCCAGGGTTCACACATACTCCTTTTCTCCATCCACCTTCTCTACATCCCATTTTACCAACTCCTTTCTGTGCACCGTGCCCTCCTAGCCTTTCTCCCCTACCTCCCTCCCTTCCCCTACCTTCACCTCTACCTGGTGTATATTTTTATTTTTTTCTTCCGTTACTTCTCCTGCAACCTTAGATAACCTGCTTTATCTTCCTACAGACACTTCTATGTATGTAAATACCATGTAATCTGTACAATATCTGTATAATTATATGTATATATGAACTTCTTTTTCTTCCTCTCTGTAAAGAGTATTATCTGTATTGCCTTGTAAATACCTGTGTTGACCTGTATATACAATTGTTCATGCTCCACCCAGGTCCATCTTGCAAATGAGCTTCTGCTCAACGATGAAAGCCTGGTTAAATAAAGACTTTGATTGATTGATTTGTCAGTGGCTCCAGTGCCAGTGGTACAGTGGGTGGCTCAGTAGAAGCGCAAGCATGAGGAGAAAACTGAGGTAAGTGAGCCTCGTTTGTTGAAATGCAGCCTTTGAGAAACAGCCACCACTTATCAACAACTGATTCCTGACTACTGAATCAGATGGAATTTGTGCTGTTTTTCATCAACCATCTGACCAGGGCTTTAGGGAACAGTCACAGTAGATGCCAGAACAGCCACATCTGATGTGGGCAAATCAGTAGAGATGTGCAAAATTAGAAAATTTCATTCCACAAAATATTCCGCTAAATTTATGAGCATTTAGTGAAATATTTCGTAGGTGCAAAATGCAAAATTCTGCATGCAAAAATGTGAAATTCCACCCACAAAATGGCAACATTTGAGTGAAATTTGGGTGAACTTTGGTGAAATTGCATATTTCATAATGAAATTTCACATTTCGTGGGCAAACTTTTGCAATTGTGCACCTGGTGAACAATTTTGTGGAATGGCAGAATTTCTTGAAATATTTCACTTGGCAAAATTGACGGTTTTGCAGCAATTTCGCCAGTGAAATTTAATTTTGCAACATCTCTACAAAGCAGCCCAGTACTAACGTGGATGGCTCTGAAGGCAAGCATTGAATCCTGATTGTCTTGCACTACTTTAAAGAGCTGGTGACATGTTCATGTGAACTTTCACAAAACATAATATTTAGACACATCCCAGCTTGTATTTCCCATTAGTTCTGTATTTCTCCTCTCCATTATTTGTTACTGACATCATTGTTATGAAAACAGGATTTCTGCTTCTGAAGACTTCATGAATTCCTGCTGCTTTTACCCTATCTGAAGTTATAGAGCACTGCTTGTGACCTCACTGTTACTCCCATGGCAACAGACTGATGTCACAACAGAGGATTATGACTTGAAGTTGGGAGTAAGCTACAGAGGCAGATGAACTCAAAATAAACTCTAAGGGACAGTGATCATATATTCACATACATTACCTTAGTCATAAATTATGGGGAGGAGAACTATATAAAATATAAGTGGAATGCAAGCAGAATTGTAGCTAATTATTATGTTTTTAAAAGTTTTCTTTGAGGTGTTAGTAGCTCTTTAAGTGAGGCTGTTATGCTGGGATAACAGCCTGGCAGAACGTACCTATCAGCCATTCAGGTTTCAGCATTCTTACTATCAATTTCATGAATGTATCCTTAAATTTCTAACTCTAATGGAAGATTCTCTAATAAAGAGAGGGTTTGTTACTTTACCTTCTTATCCTTTTTATAGTCTGTAATTTATAAACTGCAAGTATCTAAAAATGTATGATTTATATAGTTTAGATTTTTTTTGAAGTTGTCTACATGAAATCTAAGGCTCAGATATTCAAACTGCGCCACAAAGTAGCGTAATAGCAGAAGCAGGCACAAGTGCAGTGCGCCTATGTGCAACATGCGTGATATTCAAACACAGCGCAGGCCAAGATGCGCTTGCTCAACACAACTGAATATCGCACCAACCACACCATGGTGCAACCAGGAATGTGCAGTAGAACAGGGTAGCAGTGCATCAGCACAACCAGCGATGCACAAGGACAGGATGCAGGGGTGTACCACCCATGGAAGATAAGGGCATAGGAGCATGCAGCAGACCAGACAGCGCCCCGGCACCCCATGAACTGCACAACCTGAGGTGAGGTGGAAGAACCACCAGCCCATGGACACCAACAACAATTCCACAGCCAAGGCATGGTGCCCAGCACACCCCCTGGCAAGCTGTGACTGGAACACAAGGAGGTCCAGGCACCCTGTGCTACACTATCCCACCAATGCAGAGCACACCCTGCACAGTGATCCACCAGACACCCTGCCCAGGAGCAGCACCTATCAGTCATGTCATCCTATGCATGCCACCACCCCCACTGTGAAAATGCAATCCTGTGCACCATGGAGCTGAGGAACAGCCCAGCAGGGTTCCCAGCTCCCAGCCCTGGATCTCCCACCCAGTAAGCGGTCGGCGCTCTCTTAGCCATCGCCTGCTTCCACAGGAGTGGACTCACAGCAGCACAAGCTGAGGAACAGCCCAGCAGGGTTCCCAGCTCACAGCTGAGGATCTCCTGGCCAGCGGGCAGTCGGCACTCTCTTAGCCACTGCCTGCTTCCACAGGAGCAGACTCACAGCAACACAAGCCGAGGAACAGCCCAGCAGGACTCCCAGCCAAGGATCTCCCGGCCAGTGGGTGGTTGGCACTCTCTTAATCGCTGCCTGCTTCCACAGGAGTGGACTTGCAGCAGCACAAGGTATGGCTAAAGCCACAACCAATTGGAACAGGAGTGCCTTTTGGGCTCCATTTCTGATTGGTCCCCAGGATAGCAGCTCTTCTTTATTTGAATTTCTCTCCTGCTGCACTGGTTTTAATAGTTTCTGAATATTAGATTTGAACATGTTAGTGGGTTCTACTGTTTAAAACTTTTAATTGGATCAATGCTGTAATTATTTGCCCTGTAATTTCTCATGAAGGAGTTAGTAATCACAGCCCTTCTGTGTTGCAGTTGTGGTAGATGCCTGATGCCAGACTGAATCTGTTGCCTTTATTTTTGCTTAATTGGATCCCCTGCCTGTGCTGTTGACACCTTTGTCTACTGCAGGCTTAAAAAAAGTGTCTCTCCCTTTCTCTCTGCTGCTGAGGGACAGCCCAGCAGGGATCCCAGCTCCCAGACAAGGATCTCCCTGCCAGCGGGTGGTCAGCGCTCTCTTAGCCGCTGCCTACTTCCACAGGCGCGGACTCGCAGAAGCACAAGGTATGGCTAAAGCCACAAACAATTGGAACTCGAGTGCCTTTTGGGCTCCGTTTCTGATTGGTTCCCAGGATAGCAGCTCATCGTTATTTGAATTTCTCTCCTGCCGCACTGGTTTTAAAAGTTTCTGAATGTTAGATTCAAACATGTTAGAGGGTTCTACTGTTTAAAAGTTTTAATTGGATCAATGCTGCAATTATTTGCCTTGTAATTTCTCACAAAGGAGTTAGTAATCACAGCCCTTCTGTGTTGCAGCTGTGGTAGACGCCTGGTGCCAGACAAAATCTGTTGCCTTTATTTTTGCTTAATTGGACCCTCTGCCTGTGCTGTTGACCCCTTTGTCTACTGCTGGCTTAAAAAAGTGTCTCTCCCTTTCTCCCCACAGCCGAGGAATAGCCCAGCAGGGCTCCCAGCTCCCAGCCGAGGATCTTCCGGCCAGCGGGCAGTCGGCGCTCTCTTAGCGACCGCCTGCTTCCTGAGGAGGGGACTAGCAGTTATGTTGTACGGCTAAAGTCAGTAACTTTTCTCCCCACCCACCCTTCCCCTTTTGGATTATTATTTTTATACTCCCCTCCCACGCCTCTTCTCTCAGCCACGCCCATTCTTTTTCCAGATTCTAATATTTGACATATCATTTTCCGTCCCTATCTCTCCACTCCTCATCTACAGATTCCTAAAAACTGAGCATCTCCTTCTCTTGAAGGTGATACCTCACCCCTGTTATATCTGATTTTAAACCCTTACTGGGAATCATATGGATTGTTCAGACTACCTTATTCTGGGTACTCCTTCTCCTGGTTGTACCATATGGCAGCGATGAGGTTCCCAAACAAATGGTGCTTGGAGTCCATGAGTTGCTACCATATTGCCCACAGGGTTGCCTATGTATACAGTATATATCCTCCAATTTGTGCAGAATCAATCTTTATGGCCTGTCATTGCTGAACCAGATCTGATTTACCTATGCAATACACGGTATCAGCCCTGCCTAAAGACAAACCTGCAATTACCTTTACTATCAAACTGTTAATCTATGCTATAGTATACCACAAGAAACCTATATGGGAACATTTGCCAATCCAAGATGCCCCCGATGCAAATGAAGTAAGAACAGAATGCTGAATCTAACACTTGCGGCCATAAAAAAGTTATTGCTCCTTGTACTAATATGCTCAGGCAATGTAGAGATCAATTCTGGGCCTCCAAATGCCATTACATCACCGGATGACCAAGCTAACCTCAAAGGCCTGAGCTTTCTGCATGTCACTGTATGCAGCCTATTAAAAAAGATTTCCATGATCCAGGCGTGGGTCCATCATACCATACCAGATATACTAGTGATCTCCGAAACCTGGCTTAGACCAACTACACATGATAGAGGGATCGATATCCCAAACTACCTAGTATTTAGAGCAGACAGGCACTCCAGAAGAGGTGGGGTAGCCATTTATGTCAAGGAAAAATTCACAACTCATTGTCTCGACTCAACAACAATCGTAAATGAATTTGAATGTCTATCACTCAAGATTGCAATCTCACCCATCTTATCTCTGTGTATAATAGGTTGCTACAGACCCCACTCTATCAGTCTCCAGATATTCTCTCATACCAACACCTTCATGGGGCAAGAGCCACTAGAAAATTATTATTGGGGACCTTAACCTAGACTGGCTTTCTAACTCCTCTACACCTCTTTCATCCTTTTGTGATGCACATGGATTAGTGCATGTAATCAATGAACCTACACATACTAACAAAAAGAATCCTGACAATAGCACCTTGCTCAACATCATCCTAGAGAGTAAACCACATCTTTTCTCCCATGCTGGCATTTTCTTCAGTGACATAAGTGATCACTGATTCATAGTTAGTGTAAGATCATTCAATAAACTTTCACCTTCACCAAAGTTCACAGCTAAGAGATCTAAAAGCAGTTTCGACTTATCAGCATATATCTATGAACTAAAACACTCCATGCAGTGGCAAGATTTCTACCTGGCAAAAATAGTACAATCAGCTTATGACATTTTCAACACAATCCTCTTAGGGGCCTTAAATAAATATGCTCCGATTGTTAAAGCTCGTTTATCAAAATAAACATGCCGTTGGTTTACTCCAGAACTAAAATTGGCCCTATTAGAGAGGCATACGTTATGGAAAGAAGTACGAAAATCTCAGAACCATTTTGACTGGAGCCAGTTTAAAAGGGCAAGAAACCATTGCACAAAATTGGTCAGAGAAACAAAAGCTGCCTATTACCACTCTGAATTTCATGCTGCCTCCAAGAATCCTACTAAATTCTGGAAAACCTTCACAGATCTGTCTGGACATATGCCTGGAACCTCTCTTCCAAACAATATCATCTCTGGCAATGATATCATTAGTGATAGATTGGAAGTATTGGATTCCTTCAATAATCACTTCGTGACCGCAGGCCTAGCATTTGACAACTCACCTGCTAACCTACTACGTCAACAGACTAGCAATAAAGAAATGGAGCCACATGCCACTGATCCAAGATTCTCCCTGACTCCTACCTCACTCAAAGAAGTTGAAGATTTGTTACTGAAGCTGGATACTGGAAAAAGTGCTGGCATCTACACAATTGACCCCATTTCATAAAAGTGGCACTGCACATGTTAGTCGTACCTATAACACATCTATTTAACCTGTCTCTGTCCCTAGGGTCTATCCCAGCTACATGGAAAATGGCACATGTCATTTCCCTGTTAAAGTCAGGGAACCCTAGTAATCTGAACAATTACAGACCAATTTCAATTCTTCTAGTACTGGCAAAACTACTGGAAAAAATTGTAAGCAATCAGTTGCTACTATACCTAGAATCTACAAATCTTCTAAATCCAGCCCAATCAGGCTTCCGAGTGAAACATAGTACTATTACAGCACTTGCAAAGGTGGCTGATGACTGGCTAAGAGATCTGGATAATAAGAACTATGCTTGCGCTGTCGTTCTCGATTTAAGTAAGGCTTTCGACACTGTCGAAAGTAGATTGCTTCTCTCCTCTCTGCATGCATTAGGGTTGGACTCACTATCCCTGCAGTGGTTTAATAGCTATCTCTCTGACCACCTCCAGAAGGTGAAGGCCGAAGACGAATTCTCAACCCTCAGACCTCTACTTATAGGGATGCCCCAGGAGTCTATACTAGGTCCATTATTATTTGCCATCTACATCAACAATATTGATGACTGTATAACCAGAGCCAGCATCCATCTGTTTGCAGATGATACAGTACAATACCTAAGCCACCCAACTCCAGAAGCGGCATGCAGTGACCTGCAAGCCGAATTCAACTTATTACAAAACCAGCTCCTAAACAAAAATATTTACTTAATGCTAAGAAAACCAAAGCCATGCCTTTCTCTCTGTTAGTACATACAGTGAACCCGGCTAATGCAGGCTTAATACCGCACATTTTTACAATTCTTGGTGAAAAATTGGAATCCGTCAATAAATTCAAATATCTGGGAGTGTGGCTGGACCACAGGCTATCCTACATAGATCATGTAGAGGAGCTTCTAAAAAAATTATGACAAAGACTGGGTTTTTTCTTTAGGATCAGCTGCTTTCTAACAAGAGATGCTAAAGTATGTCTAGTCCAAACAACGTTCCTCTCCTTAATTGACTATGCAGATTTCCTGTACAGTCAATGTCCTGCCTCTTATCTCATAAAATTGGACACGTTGTACCATAGAGCTCTGAGATTCATCACAGGTGTTCCCTTTCCTACCCACCACTGCTCCCTATATACAGCAGTGGGCTGGTCATCCCTCCAATATAGACGGAACAGAAATGCTGCCCTATGGACACTGAGAACAATCTCAAACGGATTTCCACAATACATTACTGACTGCCTTCCTTTAAACCAAATAGGCAAATATGCCCTGAGAAGCCTTACATCCATCTCACTGAGAGTTCCCAGAGACAAGTCTCACTTTGGTAAAATGGCTCTAAGTACAGTGTTGCCTTCTCTCTGGAACATACTTCAGAAAACACTGAAGCTGATTACTTGGGTCAGTGACTGTACCTTCAAAACACTTTGCTCTCATCTCATTAAGGAGCCCTGCAAATGCTTTCCTTAATCTTGACTTAAGTTCCTCTATCCTATCAACTTCTTACATCCATAACTCAGTAGTCTCACTCTTTTTTCTCTCTCTGTCCACTTATATATATTCATGACCCTTTATTTTACTCTGACCGCTCAATGTACCTATTAGCCATCTCAGCCTTCCTTGGCAACCCAATTCTTACCCTAGCTCTTCTACATATTCCCACTTCCCTACCCTGACACCTGAAAAGCAACCATGGAATCCTAACAAAATACACACAGCTTCTAAATTTATTCCCAAGTTTAAGAGCCAGAACTATAACCGCATTTGGGGGCTGCCATCCATAAATGGTTCCCCGCAACTTACTTTCATATGTTTGAACTACCACTTATTGATTCACAGCTGTATATGGGTGTCTTGTATTATGTCAGCCAGGTATTCCACCGTATGTCTTCATTGTTGCCTCTGTCCTCAAATGTAAATTATATACAATGTATATAAAATTGTGTATGTGCCTACTTACTTTTTCATGTGTAATGTATTTCCTTGTGTACCTGACCCTGTATATGGTTCTCTTGTATTGTGTCAGCCAGGTATTCTACCGTATGTTTTCATTGTTGCCTTTGTTCTCAGATGTAAATTGTATATAGTCAAGGTCATTGTTTTTTGGTTTTTACTGGAAAACCCGGTAAAATTCTGGAATTAGGGCTGCCTGAACACTGGTAAAAACAAAGATTTCATGGAATCTGCCATTTTATACTAGATCAGTAATTCTACAAAACTTGTATTTTTCTTATATAATTGCTTCCTGAACTATTTTCAACTTGCTTTATTTAATGCCCTTCTTTTATTCTGATTATTTATACACACACTAAAAGAATGACAGCAGAATCCCAGTAAAATCTGGAAATTAGAATAAAAATCACCGGTGCAGTTCTGGAATCTGAAGTATTGAAAATGGAATTTCAGTGTTTTAATCACCATAAATCAGTGGCCTTGTATATAGTGTATATATAATTGTGTATGTGTGTACTTTTATTTTCATATGTAATGTACTTCCTTTTGTACCTGACCCTGTTATCCCCAGTTCCATCTTGCAAATGAGCCTTGCTCAATGATGATCACCTGGATAAATAAAGATTTTGATTGATTGATTGATAGAGCCATGCAAGGCAGCCCCACCGTGAGCACCCTGCAGTGGGCAGCAGCAGTCACGGATGCAACAACTACAGACACAGTGCCACCCTGCATGGCATCCCCGAGGCACCGCTGAGAGATCAACCCTGCATCAGCACCTGACGTACCCTGAATGCAACAGGGCCTGCCCTGGAACCCACCACCAGCAGTACAGCACCCCGCACACCCACTCAAGCACACACCCTCTCCCAGCACTGGCCCCAACAGCCAGCACAGATGCCCACAGTGGTGCATGGAAGCATACACCACACAGGATGCAACACAGGGCATGAACAAACACCCACTCATACCCAAGGGCACCCCAACACAGGGACACAATAGCAGGGCAACAAACCCACTGGTGTGTGACCACATCAGCCGTGTACCCATGGCCAGCACCCCTCCATGGCACAGGTGTACCAGCCACCCTGCGCATGCACCATGAATCCGTCTGCCACCAGCATGCGGCTGGAGCACAGGTGACAGACATTGGAGCACATTCTGTGTAACAGATGCAAGCGACAGCATGGAGGGGGGACAACAACACTGGAGGCCACAGTACCACCTGAGGCAGACATGCACCATACCGGTGACATGAGGCAATCCGCATTGCGCTGGGTACAGGGGGTGGCCAGCATGGTCAGCCACCACTGACATGCCAGCAGACCATACATAGTACAGACATGCAAGGGTGTCAGCTGCACAGGCCATGGACAGTCTGACAGGGGTACAATGGACACAGTGCATGCACCATGGACCACTGCACACAGGTGTCCAGTGCACAGAGAACAACACACATACCACAGATAGTGACCGAGTCCCCAACCCACACCATAGGCGGATCCCTGCCGGACACACACACGACAATGCCTGTACCACCCCAACACCATGCACACCACTGTAGCCAATTACCTATAGCCAACTGCAAATCAGAGTCCACCACAGTTGTCATAACAAAAAGTATGTATTAAACATTATAAACAATCAAACATATTTACAAATATATACAAGGGTGGGGGCAAAGGGCCACAAATCAGGTGGGGGCTGGCATGGGGCAGGGGTGAACAAATGGGAGAGGGAAGAAGGGGTGTGAGGGTGGGTCCAGGGGGGATAAGTCAATTAGGGGGCATAGAGGGCCTATTGCCTGCTCCGCTTTCCACTCCTGTGCCACCTCCGTCCACTGTGGCACCGGACCCCATCCTGCTCCATCCTCTGCAGTATCTCAAGGGATGCTCTTGCAAGCTGCAGCAGCTCCTGCACTCCACGCTCGATTGCTGTCCAGTGTTGTCCACCTAGGACAAGGAAGCAGAGTCAATATGCGTGACTGTCCAGCCCCCAGCAGCTGACCCATTGTGCATGGCATACAATCATGGGCCATGCCCCTGTGATGGTATGCCCACAGTGACCGCATCCACAAGACCTGCCTACCCAGGCACCCACAGCCATGCACACACCCACTGCCCATGTCCCACACAGCACCACTGTGACCGTACAGTGACATAGCTATGCGGTGCGAAGGCAGTGGAACAGCCATGTACCCAGTGCATGCACAGACTACCAGTGATGCCCACCCACACATGTAGTGCCACAGGACAGTGCTGAGTGCACCATGTGGCATGCATGGCGGTGGGGCCAAGTGCTGGTGACCATGCCCCACCGCCAGCCCTGCAACACAGCATGCACAGATGTGATGGAAAAAAAAGGCACTCACCTGCATTCATACCAGCTGGACGCTGCTGTCCCATGGCCCCTCCGCCACATCCCTGCTGTGGCGCACCAGGCCTCCCCCACTCAGCTCTGGCCTCCCAAGCTCTACATCACTCTCCCAGGCCTAGGGTGCAAACACGGAGAGGGGAACATCAGTACAAACCAGTAGTAAATCCCCCCCACCAGTGTGTGTGATCCCACACAGCCCAGCCATGCTGTAACCCCACCACCACAGCCCACACTGGATGGCCCCCACCTCCCTGTGTCATGGACACATGCACACCAGGATACAAGGACAGATGGACGCTACCAGTGTATGGATGGAGCACCTACCTGGCTGTGGCATGGCGCCTCACCTGGCACATGCCTGTAGATGCCCCAGCCTATCTGGGTCCCTCCGCCAGAGATCACCATACTGGTGGCGACACTGCTCAGTGGTATGGGCAATTCCTGTGGCCTCCTCCATGCCCTCTGCCACCTCCTCCCACACAGCACTGTGTGGTCTATTTAGTGGGTTCTGTCCAAACAGGGCCCCAGCATGGGGCTCAACAATAGCCACAAGGTTGGCCAGCTCAACTGCACTCCACTGTTAGGTGCTCCTGCTTAACATCTTTCATGCAGTCCAGATAACAAAATGGCACTCTGTAGTGCATGTCCCCCGCATGCAGATGCTGTGTGGTACAACGCTGCCATTCCCCATCACACTGTCACCAAACAGCACGATAGAGGTGCACCCATGTGTACGCATGGCGCCTGGGGAGAAAACATCGTCCACAGGGTCAAGGGTCTGTCATGCATGGACTGCCATAGAGCTATTGGGACTCCCTGCATGTAGTGAGGTAGGGTGCCTGTGTGTGATGCCCTGCAGTGGCCTACCATGATGTGGCTCCATGGCACCTACAGCGCACCAGGGCACAAGCACCACACGTGAGAACAGCACACTAGAGCCACTGTCACAGTGGTGGCCATGCCCTGCACAGCCTCCCATGCACAGCACATCATCAGCATGGCAGGCATTGGCGTCAGCACCCCCGGCATCCTACTGTGCACATCACAGAGCTGCGCCATTGCCTGAGCACACTCAACAACATTGTGCAAGGTGCAACTGTGTGATATTCAGCCAGCATATGCAAATCAGCTCATCAGCAATTCCATGGCGCAGCCACTGCATTAGCATCCACTTAAAGTTGTATCTTGCCTCGTTTGCATGCCTTGCATTATATAAATGTGACATGGGGCTGTAGAGACCATAGTTTGGTATTGCAATCTATTGTGATGGGTTGCATTCTGTTTGGATGTGTGGACTGTGGTGTGTGAGTGATGCATAGGACTGCACATTCAAAGGTAACACCTGTCATTCCCACAAGTTTTATAATGACTGAATGAGAGTAAGAGGAGGAACAGGGATGGGGTAGAAGGAGGAGGCCCAACTTCACCAGGCCTGAATCAGATGCTCTGTGCAAGGCCTATCTTGACAGGGAACAACTGCTCAGTGGACAGCTTGGAACACCACAGGCCCGTGCTGTGGCATGGGGTGAGGTTGTGCGCGTGCCATAAACCAGCATGGCAGCCACCAGTGGTCCATGCAGGAGTGTAAAACAAAGGTCGGCATGGACAGGAGGAGGAGGATAAAGGACAAGGTGGCTGCCATCAGGGCAGCACGTGCTGCCACCAGTGGTGGATAGCTGGATGTGCCACACCTGATGCCACAGGAGGAGTGGGTCGCCGGCAGCTTGCAGCGTTGTACCATAGAGGGCATTCAGGGTGGTGGCTTACAGATGGGTGGCAGCCCATCACTGCATGGTAGATCCTGTGCTGTCACTGTGTGGGTGGTGGGTGGAATGCCACAGGGAAGGGCAGAGACTGTAATGCTACTGTGTTCCCTTACAGCTCCTGAGCATCTACATGGGTCAGCGGTGGTGGGTGTGTCCACCAAAGGTGATGCCCTGGACACGGAGGAACATCCATCCACCTCCACAGGTGTCCCAGGAACAGAACCACTGCATACCTGCCTGTCTGTCTGGACTGAAGATAGTGGTGCGGGTGTGGACGAGGCCCTGTCTGTGTCCCAGCATGACAGCGTCCATGGACTGCAGCATGCTGGGACATGGACTGGTGCCAGATCCAGCACCGATGATGATGGATCACATGTCCCAGACAGTGATACGTGTGGGACACAGGATGGTCCCACAGCAGGAAATGGCATGGGTGTAGCCATTGGTGGTGCCACCGTGGAGACCTGTGTGACATCACAGCCCCAGCCTGTGCCTGTATGCCCCAGTGGGGCAGCAATGGTGTGCATCCATGCCAGTGGGGCTGTTGCAGCTGCTGTGGCAGCACTGGTGAGCCCTGGCAATTGGCAGCCAGAGGGCCAGTGCCAACAGTTAACCAATTTCAATGGGGGGACAGTTTTGGGGAGTGGTGACAGTGCACTGCATGTGGATGTGCCCTGGCATGGCTGTAGTGTACAGTACCCATCGTCAAGGGGTGCTGCCCAGCAGGGCCAGGAACACCACGAGTGACAGCATGCTGAACTGGCAGATAACCTCTTTGATGAGCACAGCTGCCTACTCCAGTCTTCAGTGGATCAGCAGTAGCAGCTTGTGACTGTGGTGGATGCACTCAGTGTGGTTCTGCACCAGGCAGAGGAGCAGCACAGCAGAGACCACGGTCTGCTTCTGGCAGAGATGGCCCTATAGTGGGAGGATGTGACCGCTGCCATTGACAGGCAGACACATGCATTAACAGCTGTCATGGCCACAATGGGCACCCCAGTTAGGTGCCCATGCACCACAGACACTGTACAGTGTCATGTCTACCCCCCATTCCCTGCGTCTTGTGACAACTTTCATATTGACACCGGGTTTGGCTGTGGGCATACCGAGCATGCCTGGCGTGGGCATGTTTGGTGAATTATAGACCCCTGCTTGAACACGGTCACATTCCTGCAGCATCACCCCTGGGGGACCATTGGTGCCACCCCATGAGGCTAATGGTCAGCATGGCATGGCTGGCAGGTCTTGGCAGGGCCACCCATGCATCCGTGGAGGCTATGGCACTGTGCTGCATGACTGACCTGTCTTCCACCATGGCCACTGTCTGCCACTGCCCTGTGTGCAGTGTGTTGTGTATCGTGCG
The DNA here is from genome assembly GCA_016271365.2 of Neoceratodus forsteri. Taxonomy (NCBI): domain Eukaryota; kingdom Metazoa; phylum Chordata; order Ceratodontiformes; family Ceratodontidae; genus Neoceratodus; species Neoceratodus forsteri. The sequence continues at coordinate 1,325,367,043 of CM028132.1, forward strand.
ATGCATGGGTGGGGTACCTGGACCTGCACAGACACGGTCCCTCTGCACACCCCTCTCTGCTGCTGGCCACTGTGGCGTGTGCATAATGATGCCTGAGTTGTGCTGTCTGCCAGTGTGCAATGGTGCCCAGCATCTGAGGAATGCACAGTGATGACCACTGGGTGTGGTCATGTGTGGACCTGTGTGTGGGTAGGGGTTGCATTCGGGGTTGGCATGCCATCTACCCCTTGTGCATGTCTTGTGGTGTGTGTGTGTGTGTGTGAGCACATGTCATGTTTGGCCCTACCCATCCCTGACAGCGTGTGTGGTTTCATGCTCAAACCCATTCCCTTAATGCCATCCACCCCTGGGGTTCATCCATGCCTGTCTGTGGGCTGTGCCCTTGCCATTGGTGGTTGCACATGGCCCTGTGACCTACCTGTGTTGGCTGAAGTGCTCTTCTGTGATGGTGTCCCGGTGCAGCTGTGACATCCAGATCAGGCGGGGGTCCCTTCTCCCAGGGGGTGGCAGCCCATCACTGTCTGTACCAGTGTCCTCATCGTCCCCACCACTGTCCCCCTCTTCAACCTCTATGGCTATCCCACAGTCGTTGGCCATGTTGTGCAGGATGCAGCAGGCCAGGAATAGCCCACTGGCCTTCGAGGGGCTGTACTGTAGGACACCGCCAGATGTGTCCAGGCACCAGAAACGTGCCTTCAGCATCCTGAACACCTGCTCAATGACATTCCATGTTGTGGCGTGTGCCTTATTGTACTGTAGCTGTGATGGGTCGTGGGACACCAGTATGGTCTGAGCAGCCAGGGATGGAGTGGGTAGCCACTATCACCTGTGTGTAGACGGTGGACAGTAGTATGGTGGTCTGCATTGCTTTGCCATGGGCCATCAAGGCCAGTACCCATGGCACCTCTGATTATGCACCCCCCACGTCTGCTCATGTCATCCTGCATGATGTGCATACTCAACCACTAGGTTGCCTGTGGGATGATCCCACTCTCAAACCTCTCAGACCTGTGGCACAGTGCAGACTGGTGCCAGATGAAGACATCATGTGCTCCCCCAGGATGAGTGGCACAGACATTGGTTATGCACCCCCTGGCATCGCACACCACCTGGCAGTTGATGCTGGCATATCCCTTCTGGTTTATGTAAGACACATCGTCCGGGCCTTGTAGAGTGTGGATGGCCACATGGGTGCAGTCAAAGGCCCCGAGCACACCAGGCATATGTGCTACCCTGTGGAACTCTTGTAAGTGTGCTGTGTGCGCCGCCTGTGTGCTGGGGAAATTGATGTACTCCACAGCATGTGGCAGCAGTGCACTGAGGAATTGTGTGAGTAGGCGTGATGCGGCTGACTGGATTATGCCTCTTGTGTCCCCTGTTGGTCTCTGGAAGGTGCCCATGGTGAGCAGGCACATGACAGCTGTCACCTTTGTCTCCACTGACAGATCATGGCTCCATCGTGTGGGTGCCTGCATCTCATCACTGCACTGCTCACAGAGCCGCCTCAGGATCACCCAGTTCAGGCAGTACCGGCCCACAATCTCTGTGTCAGAGTAGTGTTCAAAGGTGGTGCAGGCTCGGTACTGCCTGTTCGAGGAGTACCGCCGATGGGTCCTTCCATGGCCACACACCCCTGCTGCCTGCCTTCTCACACCCCTCATTATCGCCTTCATCTGGAAGGTGGCACTGGCCATGTTCCTGGCTGATGTCCCCCCCTAGCAGCTGTTATCCTGTTCCCTCCGCTGTCCATTTGTGATGCTCCCCCTGCACCGGGTACACCTCCGGCCTTTGTCTGTGGCTGTTCTGCCTACTGCCACTCTCCTCAGTCCACTGTGGCACCTCCCTAGCACTCTTGCACAGTGGCACAGGCTCCCCACTCCTTTCCTGTTCCTGGTTGACTCCAGGTATGCCCTGTCCTGCTCCTGCCCAGTCCTGCTCATTGCTACCCTCTGCCTTGTTTCTGTCATCTCGCTCCCACCTGTGGTTTCCCTGTAGAGTTCTTGCACCTCTCTTTTGTTTCTTTTTATTTTGGATCATTTCCACTATCACGCAACTTCTGCTAGCTCCCCTATTGCGCATGGCGCATGTTGTTGACTATTGCACTGCACATTTTATTCATGGTTCCTTCCCCTACAGTTGCACATGCATTCATTACTATTGCACTCTTGCGCATTGCAACTTGCGCGCTGCATCTGCCTCCCGCTGAATATCGCACAATGGTGCATTCTGTACTTGCGCTGGTGCATCTCTGTTGTGCATGGTGCATCCCTTTTGAATATCCAGGCCATAGTGTCTCTTTCATAAAACACTGTTCCATCAGAGATAGCCAGATTTGAGAAACAGTGTGTCCAGAGGGTAATGTTAAAATTACAGTATACGTGTGGCTGGATGTTCATAGATACCAAATTGAATGTGAAGAACGATTGCTCCAGATGCAAATTAATGCCTGGGGAAAACTACCTGTATACTGGAATATGACCAAAGTATGCAACATGCAGTAATGACATGTTACAACATGCCATTTCATGTGAGTCAGGCCCTATCCCATGTACTCATGCAAACCACAATCCTCATTGAACACTGGAGGAATGTGGCCAATAATAAGCTGTAGGGCTTATAGGGGCACATGGGAAGTTAGGTCATACATATGATGCATGTGCATATGGAACAATCTGCCATATTCATACATCGCTATGTAATTTAACCCCATGGCACTAGCAAGCACTCTGGTATCATTTGCATCCTATTAAGGCCTCATTATCAGCCTGGAGAAAATGTGGTTTGTTCCCTCCCTCAGCTGTGCCTGTCTTAGCTGCCAGTAAACTGTCCCTCATATCTAGTGGTCCCCCACACCTCCCCAACACCCACACAGTATGAATATATTAATTCCCTTGTAATTAGTGGTTCCACACCCTCAGTCACCAATCCACTACTTATGTGTTATTCTCTAGCAGTCAATGATCATCACACACTCCCAATTGCCCTCCTGCTATGTATATAGTAGTTACCTGTCATCTGATGGCCCCCTGATCACTTGTCCACTATGTATTATTTAATCCCTGGCCTCAAGTAGACCTCTATCCTTATCGTAAGTCTCCATGCCACCTTCTTAGATCCCTCCACCCTCTCACACTAGTGGTCCCCACTTACCCCATGTGGTAGTCCCAAATGATGATGAGTGGCATAGTCTCTTCACTTTAATCCTCCACTGACTGTCATCTGAATTATGGGGAGCAAGCACATGCCTACTATAAAAACAGCTGCAGCAGAGGAGGGGGTGGAAAAGCTCAGTGAGCAGGATACAGCGGATGGTTCTAACTTATGATCCAAGAGATGGGCACCACTGGACACCATAACAAAATAATACTCATTAGACAGGTAGTCAGGGGTTGGGGGATAACTGAACATTAGGGAAATAATATTTATATAGAGGCAGATGCTCAGAGAGTAGGAGGACCAATGAATGCCAAGGAAATAATATACACATACTGGGCAGGCAATAAGGTGAAGGCAAAATAAATAATATATACTGTACATACCAGTTGGGGGACTACTGGATACAAAGGAGTTAATACTTACATGCTGAGTTGGCAGTCAGGAGGGGAGTTGTGGAGGTGCACGGGCCATAAGACCAGATTTAGGTAGGCGGTAAATAGGTAATGCCTCTCACAAATGTGCTCATGCCTAGCTAACTGTGCCTTTTAATATGGCACATTTTGGGAATCCCATGTTTTTTTTTTGTATTATCTTATTTATGCCCCCTACATGCTCCAAAGCTGCCACTTCTTCGGGCCACCATGGTGCACAGACATTCCACCTACTATGTCCCCCTCAACCACCTACCTTATATCTGCAGCCTTCCATAGGGTAGCCCGATGTAACCCTTCACCAGGTGGGTCCCCCTCCTCTGAGGGACAAGGCACTGGTGGGAGGAGACCAGCACACTACTTGTTTTCGGTCCTGGGTACTGCTGAGGCATTTTGTGGCTTCTGGGGAGTCTTCAGAGGTGCTCAGGGCTGGCAGCCATCATCTGGATAGTCTTTAGGGTGGTTTTCCTGTTTTCTGTTTTTTCTCCTGATGTGCCATTCATGGAGTACCCTCCAGTCTCCACTGGGGGCCGCTACTGAGCGAGGCCATTCCCAAACCCACCCCAGGATAGGAGAACAGTCTATCAGATGCTCAATCCTATCCTTACACTGCTGACCCCCAGCGACCTGAGTCCATTCCCAAACCCGGGTCACCAGCATGGGTCAAGGTAAGGCACCAGCATCTCAACCCTCTACTCCATTGGGCCAGCTGAGAATCCCATGCTTTTAATGGCATCAATCAGTGTTAGTAAGGAGCTAACCCATTTATCAGGTGCAGTATGACATAAAATATCCCAGCCATCAGTAAACAACATCGGGTCAGAGCTGATAGGGCTGCATGAGAGGAATTTGGCTAAAAATATAGAAAATTACCAAAGTTATGAGCCTGCATTAGCAAATTGTAATGAAGATTCATAAATTTGTTGTTTTGTAATATTTGTACACCACATTTTCAATATAGCCTTGTTATGACCCTGCCCATGAAGAAGGGCAGAGCAAATGTTGAACTCCTGCCTGAAAGATGATTTTGTGCAGGGACTACGAAATCACCCTTCGGGACACAAAAACTCATTTTGGGACAGAGCTGAAAATAACAGCTGTCACATTTATGAGGTACCATAAAGAAATGGCTATGTTGTAAATTTTGAGTAAAAGTATTGAAAATTACCAAAGTTACGAGCATGCATTTGAAAAATTCAACATAGTCTCATAACTATTCTTTTTTAATATTTTCACACCAAATTTTCAACATAGCCTTCTTATGACCCCAGAAAAACACCTTTCGGGATGTGAAAAAAATATTTTGTCCAGGATTTGAAAATTGACAGTTATCACATTCATGAGGAGCTGTAAAAATATGGCTGTGTTGTAAATTTGGGATGAAAATATTGAAAATTACCAAAGCTACAAGCCTGCATTTGCAAATTTCAATGTAGGCTCATAACCTTATGTTTTTTAATATTTTCACCAACTATTCAACATAGTTTCTTTATGTTACCTCATGAACATGGGCGAAGAACATGTTCAACTCCTGCCTCAAGGTGATTTTTCACAGGGACTGCAAAATCACCGTTCCATGCAGATCTGAATAATGACAGTTCAATTGTTCATAAGGTTGGGTCCGAAAGAAGGCATGTTGAAAATCTGGGTTAACAATATGCAAAATGCCCAAATTATGCCACTAAGAAACTGCCATCATAGAGGCAACAAGCCTCTGTGTGAAGAAAATAAACAAATCAAAACAAAACAAAGCAAAAAAAAACCCTATGATTCCCGAAAGAGGTGGTGGGGAAGGTTAGGGAGAAAAATAGAGCATTCAAGGAAGTATAAAGAATCACAGAAGGAGCAGAACAGTGAACTGTATCAGTTAAAGCTGAAGGGAGTGGGGAAAGCAGCAGTCAGAATAGTGAATGTCCAAACCAAGGAAAAGATAGCCAACTCAGTTAAGAAGGGGGATAAAAACTTTTATAGGTACATTAGGGAGTGAAGAAAGACCCAAGGAGGGATAGTGAGACTTAACAAAGGAGAAGGGAGGTGGGCAGAGAGTTACAGTGAAAAAGCTGAGATACTGAATGAATCCTTTTTCTCAGTATTCACAAAACAAGAAAAAGGGGAGGTACCTAAACCAAACAATAGAAGCACTATGGAAAGGAGGGTTGATACCAGTTCATTCACAGAAGAAAGTGTCCTGAAAGAACTTTTAAAACTCCAGCTGGACAAAGCAATGGGGCCTGACTGGATGCATCCCAGAATTCTAAAAGAACTAAGGAGAGATCTAGTGCAACCAGTGAGTACCCTTTTTATCAAAACATGGGAGGATGATGTGGTACCCTGAGGACAGGAAAAGGGCAGATGTGATTCTTCTTCACAAAAATGGGAGCAAGGCAGAGGCAGGAAACTACAAACCTGTTAGTTTGACCTCAGTAGTAGGAAAAATGATGGAATCACTTCTGAAAGAAAGTATTATTGAGTACCTGGAGACCAGCAGGGACAGGACCAAAGGCAGCATGGATTCACAGTGGGAAGGTCAAGTCAGACAAATCTAATACATTTCTTTGACTGGGTGACCAAAGCAGTAGACCAGGGAGGGGCTGTAGATATTGCCTACCTAGACGTTAGCAAGGTTTTTGACACAGTCCCACACAAAAGATTAATAAACAAGTTAGCCATCCTGGGAGTTGGTCCCAGGGTTGTAGCCTGTATAACAAATTGGCTTGACAACAGGATGCAGAGGGTAATGGTAAACAGAGTACTCTCTGAAGAAAGGGAGGTTACTAGTGGGTTATTTCAGGGTTCAGTAGTGGGACCGGTTCTCTTTAATATCTTTATAGGTGAAATTGCAAAGGGGCTGCAAGAAAAAGTATGTCTGTTTGAAGATGACACAAAAATCTGCAAAAGGTTTGATGCACAAGGAGAGTGGTGGAAAGGATGAGAAGGGACTTGGCAAGGCTGGACAAATGGTCAAGAGTATGGCAGCTTAGAGTCAATGCAAAGAAGTGCAAAGTAATGCACCTAGGAAACAAAAACCCAGGGTAAGAGTACACAATGGTGGGGGTATTAACAACAACAAAAATGGAAAGGGACCTGTGGGTACTCATATCAGATGACCTTAAGGTAGGCAAGCAATATGAGAAGGCAATAAGGAGAGCTTGGGGATATTTGGATGCATAGGGAGAGGCATCACCAGTAGAAAGCAGGAAGCTGTTATCCCTCTGTACAAACACATGGTGCGAGTCCATCTGGAGTACTGCATGCACTTTCTGGAGACACCATCTCCACAAGGACATAGACAGGATGGAGGCGGTCCAGAGGAGAGCAACTAAAAATGGTACACGGTCTGCACAAGAAGCCATATAAAGAGAGACTAAAAGAGCTTAGTATATATACCCTTGAGGAAAGGAGGGAGAGGGAGAACATGATAGAAACTCTCAAGCACCTCAAGGGAATCAACAAAGTCCAAGAGTGTAGCATCTTTTAGAAAATGAAATGTGCAAGAATAAGGGGTTACAATTTGAAGATAGAGGGGTTATGGCTCAGAGGCAAAGTGAGGAAGTATTTTTTTCATGGACAGGGTGGTGGACACATGGAATGATCTTCCTGTGGAGGTCATGGGGTCAGAAACAGTGGAGGAATTCAAGAATGCATTGGAAAGGTATAAGGCAATTATAGTGGGAGGTAGGAGGAAGTAGGCTGTTGGTTATCTACCATAGGATCTACAGCTTATCCAATAGGTAGGGAATTCAGCAGACTAGGTGGCCAAGTGGTCATTATCTGCTGTCAAAGTCTATGTTTCTATGTACCCCACTGAAATACATTCAAGCGAATACCTGTTTCTTCAGTTTATGGTCTGGCTTTAAAGAGTGAAGACGTGTCTGCAGTCTAGAGAGGATTATGGTATTGGACTCCCAATGGGTAACTAAGGGCTTGGTGGAAGTGCGGGGTGTTGGGTGCTGAGTTGGAGGGTGGGGTGGTTGGAGTTTAATGGCTGAAAAAGACATCGATGTTCATTTTCCTTTTTACAAGTAGAAAAAAAAAACTTGAAGATTCCTGCACTGGGGGATTGGGCATCCCCTAGTGTCAGTATTAGATTTCTTGGTGGGGGGAGTGGGGTGGTGGTTGTTGAGAGGGAGGGTCAGGTGGGGATTTAAATAAATAAATAAAAAACAAGTGCTCATGCATGGTAGTGGACAGGGGGTGGGGGTTCACACACAAAAAATAGGGTAATTGTGACATTGGCGGATTGGATCCATGACAGTCAGTCGACAAATTATTTGTCAACCGATGTTACAGTAACTCCCTTATGTCAACCGCATTTGTGGTCAGCATGAAGGGAGCCGCAAGACAGATTATTTTCTTTGGGGGCTTTGCCCCCCAAACCCCCAGCTACTAAAATAACTAACTCAAAGTTGGAGTCATTTTGAGGAGGGTGTACAATACCCCTGGAAAGCAGTGGTAGGGTCCCATGCTGACACTACAATGATCTGGTGCAGTTGTCGCTGTAGTGTCAGTCATTCTTGAAATGTTGAGGTAGCATCAGCATACTCAGGGATTGATCATCCCCAGTGTGACTGTTATGTTGTTTCAGGGGGGTGCTGAGAGGAAGGGTCAGGTTGGAGGATATTTATAATTTAATTTAAAAAATGGTGGTGTCCTGATTGCAGCACTGTGGGACTGGGCAGCCCAGTATCACTCATATGTTTCGGGGAGGGAGGGGTGGTGCATGCTGAGAGAGACAGTCAAGTGAGGAGGATATCTGTAATTTAACAAAAAAAAAACAGAAAAACACAATATTCTGTGCCATGTCCAAGTTGGCCTCCGCACTCTACTGTTCATGCGCAACTACGTACATGTATAGTAGAGTGCAAAGACCATTTTGGACATGTTGGAGTGTGCCACGTTCTTCTGTGACCAACATTTTTTCTTTTACATTACAGATATCCCCCACCTGACCCTCCCTACCTCTCAGCACCCACCACTCCACACTGCCCCCAGAAGCATAAGAGTGACACTGCCGGCATCCAGTGTCCTGATCAGGACAGTCCGATTTTTTTTCACGTAAAAAATAGTGCAGTGCAACCAGAGTGCTCCACGGACAAGGAGGCTACTGTGGTGGAACTCCAACATGTTGTTTGGTCACAAAGAATGCAAGGAATGCAGAGTCCTTTTTTGAAAGTAATAAGTCTGTAGGGCTCAGCCCACTGCAGCCTTAAAAATGATTTTTTTTCCTCCAATTCATCAGTGCATGAACAATGCCTAAATTCCCTCTTATAGGAGCATACATATAGTCTAATATCCTAACAAGTTCTGACTACAGAGTATGCAACAGTACCTTGCATGGAAAATCTTTCTGACACATTAAACCCACGTACCCAATAGTCATTGTAAACCATTTTATAATTGGTTCTATCTAGGTGGCATAACAGTATCAATAATAATTAGGCAGCGCTAACCCCCTATCTTTTGGATAGCACTATATGCCCAATGAAATTTTGGGGGGGTTATATATTAAATTGTTGTAAAAATTTTATTAAAATTTGAGAAGAAATCTCTATTTTAATGGTGAGTATTCCATAAAAGAGAAGGTAGGATGTTCATTTAAAATGCATCTTCCTTACTTTTAAGTTTTATGGACTAACTTTCATAAAAAGATGATTTTGTGCAGGGACTATGAAATCACCTTTTGGGACACAAAAACACATTTTGGGACAGAGCTGAAAATAACAGCTGTTGCATTTATGAGGTGCCAAAAAGAAATGTCTATGTTGTAAATTTTGAGTAAAAATGTTGAAAATTACCTAAGTTACGAGCATGCATTTGGAAAATTCAACATAGTCTCATAACTATTCTTTTTTAATATTTTCACACCAAATTTTCAACATAGCCTTCTTATGACCCCAGAAAATCATCTTTCGGGATGTGAAAAAACATTTTGTCCAGGATTTGAAAAATGACAGTTATCACATTCATGAGGTGCTGTAAAAATATGGCTGTGTTGTATATTTGGGATAAAAATATTGAAAATTACCAAAGCTACAAGCCTGCATTTGCAAATTTTAATGTAGGCTCATAACATTATTGTTTTTTAATATTTTTACACCAACTATTCAACATAGTTTTCTTATGACCCCACCTCATGAACATGGGCAGAGAACATGTTCAACTCCTGCCTCAAAGGTGATTTTTCACAGGGACTGCAAAATCACCTTTCAGGGCATATCTGAATAATGACAGTTCAATTGTTCATAAGGTTGGGTCCAAAAGAAGGCATGTTGAAAATCTGGGTTAACAATATGCAAAAATGCCCAAATTATGCCACTAAGAAACTGCCATCACAGAGGCAATAAGCCTCTGTGTGAAGAAAATAAATCAAAACAAAACAAAGCAAAAAAAAACCTATGGTTCTCAAAAGAGGTGGTGGGGAAGGTTAGGGATAAAAATAGAGCATTCAAGGAAGTATAAGGAATCACAGAAGGAGCAGGACAGTGAGCTGTATCAGTTAAAGCAGAAGGGAGTGGGGAAAGCAGTCAGAATAGTGAATGCCCAAACCACAGAAAAGATAGCAAACTCAGATAAGAAGGGGGATAAAAACTTTTATAGGTACATTAGGGAGTGAAGAAAGACCAAGGGAGGGATAGTGAGGCTTAACAAAGGAAAGGGGAGGTGGCCAGAGGATGACAGTGAAAAAGCAGAGATACTGAATGAATCCTTTTTCACAGTATTCACAAAACAAGAAGAAGGGGTGGTAACTAAACCAAACAATAGAAGCACTTTGGAAAGGAGGGTTGATACCAGTTCATTCACAGAAGAAAGTGTCCTGAAAGAACTTCTAAAACTCAAGCTGGAAAAAGCAATGGGGCCTGATTGGATGCATCCCAGAATTCTAAAAGAACTAAGGGGAGACCTAGTGCAACCACTGACTACCATTTTTATCAAAACATGGGAGGATGATGTGGTACCTGAGGACAGGAGAAGGGCAGATGTGATTCTCCTTCACAAAAATGGGAGAAAGGCAGAGGCAGGAAACTACAGACCTGTTAGTTTAACCTCAGTGGTAGGGAAAATGATGGAATCACTTCTGAAAGAAAGAATTGTTGAGTACCTAGAGGCCAGCAGGGACAGGACCAAAGGCAGCATGGATTCGCAGTGGGAAGGTCATGTCAGACAAATCTAATAGATTTCTTTGACTGGGTGACCAAAGCAGTAGACCAGGGTGGGGCTGTAGATATGGCCTACCTAGACTTTAGCAAGGTTTTTGACACAGTCTCATGCAAACGATTAATAAACAAGTTAGCCAACCTGGGAGTGGGACACAGGGTTGTAGCCTGTGTAACAAACTGGCTGGACAACAGGTTGCAGAGGGTAATGGTAAACAGAGTACTCTCTGAAGAAAGGGGGGTTACTAGTGGGTTATTTCAGGGTTCAGTAGTGGGACCGGTTCTCTTTAATGTCTTTATAGGTTAAATTGTGGAGGGGCTGGAAGGAAAAGTATGCCTTTTTGCAGATGACACAAAAATCTGCAAAAGTTTTGATGCACAAGGTGAGTGGTGGAAAGGATGAGAAGGGACTTGGCAAAGTTGGAGGAATGGTCAAAAGTATGGCAGCTTAGAGTCAATGCAAAGAAGTGCAAAGTAATGCATCTGAGAAACAAAAACCCAGGGCAAGAGTACACAATGGGGGGGGGAATTAACAACAACAAAAATGGAAAGGGACCTGTGGGTACTCATATCAGATGACCTTAAGGTAGGCAAGCAACATGAGAAGGCAGTAAGGAGGGCTGTGGGATATTTGGATGCATAGGGAGAGGCATCACCAGTAGAAAGCAGGAAGCTGTTATCCCTCTGTACAAACACATGGTGCGAGCCCATCTGGAGTACTGCATGCACTTCTGGAGACACCATCTCCACAAGGACATAGACAGGTTGGAGGCAGTCCAGAGGAGAGCAACTAAAATGGTACAGGATCTGCACCAGAAGCCATATGATGAGAGACTAAATGAGCTTAGTATGTATACCCTTGAGGAAAGGAGGGAGTGGGGGACATGATAGAAACTTTAAAGTACCTCAAGGGAATCAACAAAGTCCAAGAGTGTAGCATCTTTTAGAAATAGAGATGTGCAAGAATAAGGGGTCACAATTTGAAGACAGAGGGGGTATGGCTCAGGGGCAAAGTGAGGAAGTATTTTTTCATGGAGAGGGTGGTGGACACATGGAATGGCCTTCCTTTGGCGGTCATGGGGTCAGAAACAGTGGGGGAATTCAAGAATGCATTGGAAAGACATAAGGCAATTATAGTGGGAGGTAGAAGGAAGTAGGCTGTTGGTTATCTACCATAGGATCTGCAGCTTATCCAATAGGTAGGGAATTCAGCAGACTAGGTGGGCCAAGTGGTCCTTATCTGCTGTCAAAGTCTATGTTTCTATGTACCCCACTGAAATTCATTCAAGCGCATACCTGTTTCTTCAGTTTGCAGTCCGGCTTTAAAGAGTGAAGACGTGTCTGCAGTCCAGAGAGGATTATGGCATTGGACCCCCAATGGGTAACTAAGGGCTTGGTGGGAGTGCAGGGTGTTGGGTGCTGAGTTGGAGGGTGGGGTGGTTGGAGTTTAATGGCTGCAAAAGGCATCGATGTTCATTTTCCTTTTTACAGGTAGAAAAAAAATTTGAAGATTCTTACACTGGAGGATTGGGCACCCCCTAGTGTCAGTATCAGATTTCTTGGTGGAGGAGTGGGGTGGTGGTGGTTGTTGAGAGGTAGGGTCAGGTAGGGATTTAAATAAATAAGCAACTGCTCATGCATGGTAGTGGGCAGGGGTTGGGGGTTCACACACAAAAAATAGGGTAATCGAGACATTGGGGGATTGGATCCATGACAGTCAGTAGACAAATTATTTGTCAACCGACGTTACAGTGACTCCCTTATGTCAACTGCATTTGTGGTCTGCATGAAGGGAGCCACAAGACAGATTGTTTTCTTTGGGGGCTTTGCCCCCCAAACCCCCCACTACTAAAATAACTAACTCAGAGTTGGAGTCATTTTGAGAAGGGTGTACAATACCCCTGAAAAGCAGTGGTAGGGTCCAGTACTGACACTACAGTGATCTGGTGCAGTTGTTGCTGTCATGTCAGTTGTTCTTGAAATGTCGAGGTAGCATTGGCATACTCAGGAATTGAGCATCCCCAGTGTGACTGTTATGTTGTTTCGGGGGGTGCTGAGAGGAAGGGTCAGGTTGGGGGATATTTATAATTTAATTTAAAAAAATGGTGGTGTCCTGATTGCAGCACTGTGGGACTGGGCAGCCAAGTGTCACTCATATGCTTTGGGGGGGTGAGGGGTGGTGCATGCTCAGAGGGAAAGTCAAGTGGTGGGGATATGTGTAATTTAACAAAAAAAACAGAGGAAAGACAACATTCTCTGCCATGTCCAAGTTGGCTGCCGCACTCTACTGTTCATGTGCAACTATTCACATGCATAGTAGAGTGCAGAGACCATTTTGGACAATTCAGAGTGTGCCATGTTCTTCTGTGACCTACATTTTTCCTTTTAAATTACAGATATTACCCCACCTAACCGACCCTCCCTCCCTCTCAGCAGCCACCACTCCACACTGCCCCCAAAAGTATAAGAGTGACACTGCAGGCATCCAGAGTCCTGATTGGGACAGCCTGATTTTTTTTCCAAGTAAAAAATAGTGCAATGCAACCAGAGTGCTCCACAGACAAGAAGGTTACTGTGGTGGAACTCCAACATGTTTTTTGGTCACAAAGAATGCAAGGAATGCAGAGTCCTTTTTTGAAAGTAATAAGTCTGTAGGGCTCAGCCCACTGCAGCCTTAAAAATGATTTTTTTCCTCCAATTCATCAATGCATGAACAATGCCTAAATTCCCTCTTATAGGAGCATACAGATAGTCTAATATCCTAACAAGTTCTGACTACAGAGTATGCAACAGTACCTTGCAAGGAAAATCTTTCTTATACATTAAACCCACGTACCCAAGAGTCATCGTAAACCATTATATAATTGGTTCTATCTAGGTGGCATAACAGTATCAATAATAATTTGGCAGCGCTAACCCCCTATCTTTTGGATAGCACTATATGCCAAATGAAATTGTGTGTGGGGGGGTTATATATTAAATTGTAGTAAAAAGTTTATTAAAATTTGAGTAGAAATCTCTAATTTAATGGTAAGTATTCCATAAAAGAGAAGGTATGATGTTCATTTTAAATGCATCTTCCTTGCTTTTAAGTGTTATGGACTAACTTTCATAGCATGCCTTCATCTTGCAAAGAATTTAAATATAGGCCAATTGAAAATATATTTCCTGGTTTCTATTGAGTTGTATATCAAGTTATTTGGTTTGTACATCCCCCAGGCCTAAGTAAATTGTTATGTTCAAACAGTAATCCATGACAGGCTGTGGGTTACTCTGGGATTTACCCACACCAGAAGTGGGTAAACCCACCATAACCCACATCCTGGAGTGGATTCTTGCAATTATACAATGTCACCCATTACTTTTAGTAATGAAAATAAATAAAAACAACTTTTTTGGCTGTTTAAACAATTTTTCTTGAATTTATTGTTAAGCCAGAAAAAAATTGTTCTCTGTCATAACATAGAATATTGACTCAACACATGTATGCCAGCAGAGATGAGCAGCTGGGACAGTGAGAGGTACTGTGAGTGTCAGCCCCATTTAGTAGTATGACAAGTGGCATGGAAACGGTAGCTGATATGTTTTTTATTTTCATTTTTGTACTCCAGTAATGTGGGAGCCATATTGAAGTGAGGGCTACTGAAAAACTCAGTCAAAAGATTTTGTAAATAAAAGTAAAAGCTGCTGTGCTTCTGACACATGGGAGGCAGGTAATGATCACATGCAGAGTGCTGAGATTGGGCTGTTAGCGAGTGAGGGAGTAGGGCGAGTGGTGATGGTGAACTTTAATAAGGTACCAAAAAGCAAAATCTTTTAATGCTGTGAACAGTTGGTTTCGGAAGTGATTTTGTGGAGAAAGTTGCCTTGGGAGCATGCCATTGTCATAGATTCATAAATTGAGTTCAGTGTTTTCTATAGTGTGGTTCTCTGTTGTGGTTTGCCGATAGTCCAATATATCACTTTAATGTTTTGATTTTTGGAGGTTGTAGCAATTTTTTTAAAGTTTCATTGGTGAAGTGGCTGACTGGCACCTTTTAAAGTGCTTATGCTAGGATTTTCATGGTAGAAAAGTGTCAGTCTGACAATCATATAGTGACATTTTTGGACCCCATTTTATAATTACTTCTGTATGGGCTTTGCATCACTATTTCAATTTCAACTCCATTTTACAGAAAAGACTAATTAGGAGTTGATGCCATATGTGCCAACCATTATTAAATGTTCAGATAGAAATACTTTTAGATTATCCACACATATTACTCTGTTACCTATTGTATATTTATTTATTTTGTATATCGAATTTACAACCTTTAAGTCAAAGACTCATTTACAAAGGCACCTTGTCGCAGGAAGGGTTGACAACAAAAGATGGTGAAGTACAACATTGGTGGATGACAGAGGTGAGATACAATAAAGTGAGCATACAAAGCAATTCCAATGGTACATAGGAGTGCAGAGTATATCATTTATATTACCGATATTTTGGTAGGTTTATTAATTGCAGTGCCTTGTACATGGTAATTTTTAGTCACTATGGTCAGAGGTTCAGTTAATAAAAATTGAAGAGCTGAGGGAGGAGAACATCCCATACTGGTTTCCCTTTTAATATCATAGCATCCAATAAGCTGTTATTTTTTATGAATTATTGCTATTTGTGAAGAAAATAATAGTTCAAGCCACCTCATGAAGAGTGGAGCTTTTTCAGACTTGTCTGAAACATGTGAGACTTGTTAAAGAGGTCAGATTTAATGTGGTTGAAATATTTGTTTCTCTTCATTTAGGATGAGCAGGTTAGCAACTCCTTCCTTTGCTTCTCCTATGACACTCTTGTGTTCTGTTTACATTAGTATCCAACTTTCTACCATTTATAAATCCAGCTGAACAATAAGGTTTATAGAACTCACCAGAGAAGGGCTGGGTGCGGCCCCGTGCAGATGAAGGGCTGTGCTGAGCCCCAGATCCAATGAAGACAATCAAGTAGACCACATAAACTCCTGGAAGAGTTGTGAATGCTCAAAACTGGAAGTAATCCACAGATGGCTGTGTGCTATTCCAGTATCAATTTATTTCATCTAAAAGTAGTAGAATTAACAGAGCCCACAAACAACAAGTAAAGAGCTGATTATCATTTTCCAAGAAGCCATGGTGCTTCACTCAGTAGAGCTTCCTCAGGGGCATCTTTTGAGCTAAATAAATTAATATAGGAACAGCACACAGACGTATGTGGATTACTTCCAGTTTTGAGCATTCACAACTGCTCCAAGAGTGTACATGGTCTTCTTGTTTGTCTAAAATATAAATCCAGCTGGCCAGGTTGGATAAGGTGAGGTGCACTATGTTCTTAGTATTTTAGGAAATATATTTTTTCTACACACACATAGACATACATATGTGTAGATATCTATATATATATATATATATATGTGTATATATATATATATATATGTGTATATATATATATATATATATATATATATTAGAGCAAAAAACTCTGTTTAATGCATTAGTTAGGGTTGTTCCACAGTGACAAAAGTGAGGAAATTAGAATTATTAAAGTTGAAAACCCCCTTGGACCCCCGCCCACCCCCAACCAGCATTGGGGTCATCAGCCATAACTCTCACCCCATCACATGTGTAAAGCAGCAGAAGTATAGGAGAATGGGGTGAGAGTTAGGACCGACGACCCCAATGCGCACCCAATGCAGGTTGGGGGTTGGGCGGGGTGGTCAAGGAAGGTTTCTTAACCCTAACAATCAATTTCCTCACTTTGTCGCTGTGGAACATCCCTAACTAATGCATTAAATGGAGTTTTTTGCCTGTAATTTCCCTTCTTTTTGAGAATGATAATGAGAAATAGTGAATGTAATGCAGCGACGGGAGCCCCCATGTGATGTCTTGTGGCATAGTAACAGGAACAGCAACACAAACAGAAGCGCTAACAGTGGCGCACATGGTAATGCAAGCGCAAATGAGAACAGAAAGGGTAATGCACAAGGTGGCGTAGACGGGAACGGTCTGCCACGTAATGTGTTGTCACATAGTAACATGCAAATGGAAATGTCAATGGGCATGGTGACACAAAGTGGAACAGAAAGAGAAACTACTGTAGGCACAAATGGCAAAAAATAACAAAAACGCAAGCGCAAAGGAAAACGCAAAGGTTAACGCACATGGTGGCGTAGACGTCAATGGTAAGTGAAATGAGTATGGAACCGCAAGTGGAAAGGGCAACGGTAACAGTAATGTAAGTGCACAGGCTGGTTTTCCCCAAAACCTGCATAGAGAAAGACAGTGAGTACAAAGAATGTATGCATAATAATGGATATTGGAGCAGAAAATGAGGACTTGGAATACTAAATAGGTTATATCTCAGGAACCGTGCGATGTAGAAAAAAAATTTAAAAGTCATATGATTTACAACTGTCCTGGCTAGTTTTGTACTTAGCCTCCATTAGGGCTAAGTACTTTCCTGACTAAAAGTCCGTATCTCGCACCGTTTCCGAGATACGGGCCCTGAAAGGCACGGTGAATGCCATAATGTTATCCTATGGGAAAAAAAGAGAAGTTCAGAGCACCATAACTTTGCCTCCCTGTAATATTTTTTTCACCAAACCACTGAAAGGCACATCTGTGGACTGTTGGCTGTCTTCCCTCCAAATTTCAGGAAAAAAGACCAAACCGTTATTTTGCAGCAGGGTGCCAAAGGATTCCTGTAATGCGTCGGGCGCCGTAATGTTATCCTATGGGAAAAACTGTCAATTTTGGAGTGCTATAACTTTGCCACAGTGTAATATTTTTTCAATACAACACTGAAAGGCACATCTGTGAGATGTCAGCTGTGTTCCCTCCAAATTTAGGCCCAAAACTCCCAGCCGTTCTTTTGCAGCACAGTACCAAAGAATTGCTGTCATTTTCCCACAGACTAGAAAACTACTGTCGCAATTTGCGAAAGCTTTCACAAAAATTTGCGACACTTTCGTGAACACGAAAGTAATTTGCAAAAGTACTTTTTCCAGAAATTTGAAAAACGTATTTCTGGGGTGTTTTACCCCAAAATAAAGACATGACTAGCATCCTCAGGGTCCGAATAGGTGAATACAAAAAGAATTAGGTTGCTAGATGGTCCCAAATTTAAATGCCAAGCATTTTTCTGATCACTAACTGAAAACAAAATGGCGGATTTGCAAAAGTAACAGGCCCATTTGTCAAAGTAAAAATGCATTTGCGACACTGTCAAACTTTTTCTTAACTTTTCCCATTGACTTATAATGGGAAATTGTTTTTTGAATAACTTTTGAACTGTTTAATATTTTTTCACCAAATCTTTAAAAGGCACATCGGGGACCCCGGCCACACATTCCCTGCGCACCAAACTAAATCTTCCCTGGAAATTGAACCCTGATTAATTTCGAGAAAGGACGAGATCAAAGACTTGAAATGAGCGATATTTTGCTCATCCTTCAGAAGCTGTGTATTGAGCTTCCAAGAGGTATCCCTTTGACCGGGGGGACTGGGAGATAACTTAATCCATGCCATGGAATGGTCCGAAATAACAATCGGCTCTATACCAGTAAGGGAGATATTAGCTAGAAGCACAGTGCTCACCAAAATATAATCTAATCTTGACCAGGACTTGTGAATTGGAGAGTAATAAGTGCAGCTGCGACTAGAAGGATTCAAGATTCTCCAAGGATCGCTCAAACCCAACAGGTTGCAGAAATCATTAAGGGCCATTTGGGCGGGTGTGGAGGGTCTTATTGGCCTGTAAGTTCTATCTAGAACCTGCGAAGGAGCAGTGTTCCAGTCCCCCCCTAAAATGAATACAGTTGGCAAAAGTTCACATAATCTAGTTGTTAGCTGCATAAGAAAATTAGGGTCTCCACCAACTGGGCAATATATAGCCCCCAGAACCACCTCCAGGTTATTGAGCAAGCCTTTAACTAATACAAATCTGCCTTCTGGATCCTTAGTGCATTTCTCTGGTACAAATGGTACACTACATCTTATCATGATAGCCACCCCCCTACTGACTGTAGACCCTTCAGAAACAAAAACCTGAGAAAAACCTTGACACCATAGCAATTTAACTTCAGAGACTAGAATGTGAGTTTCCTGTAAAAATAAAATGTCCACACCTGTAAGGGAGCAATTTAGTAAGATTTGTCTTTTTTTGGTTACCTCCCTAATACCCCTGACATTCCAGGTAGCAAATTTAATGTGACCTAAAGCCATTTAACAGCAATAAGAAAAAACAATATGAGCAACTACAAACCATGGCATCACACTTTGATCCCCCGAATGGTGGCACCTTCCGCCCACCCCACCTGTACCCCCCCTGAACACCCCAGACATAGCAAATAAGAATGTCCAGCCGCATGATTGTATCTCATAACGATAACTGTGTCCACAATCAAAAATACTTTGAAATGTCCAACGTGAACAATAATGATTGTAACCCCCAACCCCCTAAACTTGCCCAGTCCACCCTCCAAACTTCCCCAAACTATTTACATTTGGTCCCCAAATTGTCAGAAAACTGAGAAGCACCCAACTAAGACATAAAATGGAAACCCCTCCAGAGGTACCTTGGCCCATAGTAAACCCTTTTAGGCCCAAAGCCTCTTCCGAGCAAAGAGGACCCCTTGACTTACACTGCAACAATGAGAAAGTATAATAACCGTCCTACCTAAGTTCGACCTAGGTACCGTAACTCCTAATAAGGCCTGCAAGATAGAATCCCCAGAGCCTATCTCCCACCCAAACCCCCCACCTAACCCAGTATTAACCTTGCACTATTTCGCCCCATTTACTACTGTGACCATTTATTTATTGGCCCAAATCTAATTTGCCAGATTTGAATAATTTCCTATGAAGGCCTTACCTCTTAGACCCCCACAGACCGTCATATTCCAAATGGGAGGACGCATGAGGAGACTCCTGCAGCACATAATTACCCCGGCATCCTGGTCCTAACTTCAGAAATTTAATTTGGAGCATTCCGGCGACTTCCCTGCGTCTTCTTAATAGAAATCCCCTGACAAGGAAGTCTCCAGCGGAAGACGTGTGGACGGACCAAAACGGTCCTACCTCAAAATGGGACCTCCGGAAACCACCCCCTCCCTACTTGGTTCCTCTTCTCCCAGGTGATGGCGTGAGCTCAAGGCTCCACGAATCTGACCAGGCCTCATAGGCCCCGGGGCCTACAACCTCCTCTCCCACCACCACTATGCCTCAACACCCCTCCCGAAGAAACTCCTAGGTAAGCCAACCTCCATTACGATCGTTAAGAAGTATCCTATTCGAATAAGACCAAAACAACACAACTTAAAGGCAAGACAACTGCCATTAACAGAATTTGTTACACAGAGAAAAGTCAGTCTCCTTTGAAAAGGTTCGAGTCTTATGGAGAGAGATCAGGTAACGCTTGGTCCGGGTTATCATAAGAGTGCCAGACGCCATCCAGGGATACCATTAATCTAGCAGGATAATTCATCCTGAACTTTATCCCAGCTGCGATCAGTTTCTTCACTATAGGGTGGAAAGCTGTTCTCCTTTGGTGGGTTTCATACAGGAGGTCTTGAGTGATTCGGATCTTGTTTTTATCCCAATGGATTGACTCTAGCTCTCTCACTCTCGACATCACATGTTGTTTCTCGATAAAGCTGAGGAACCTGATAATGATCGGTCGGGGGGGGGCACCAGGCAGAGGCTTAGGCTTTAAAGAACGGTGTGCCCTTTCGATGTGATATTGCTGCTTAAGAGGAGAGGGGCCAATAATCTTATTAAGTAGCTGTTGCACAAATTGAATGGCATCTCCACCTTCCTCCGACTCGGGCAGGCCAAGAATCAGAATGTTGTTCCTTCTACTTCTGCCCTCTAAGTCTTCTGTTTTCAACTGTAGTTTTTGTATTTGTTGCCTTAGCTTGGTTATTTCTGGGTCGATTCTGCCCTTCCAGCATTCAAGGGAGGATGCTCTTGCCTCCGTATCGCCCACCCTCCGTGAAAGAGCAGCAAAATTGCTCCTGATTGTTTTCACCTCACTAGAAATCTCCTGAAGCGTTTCCCGAAAGGGCAAGAGCTCCTGAAGAAAGCGATCCTCTGTTAGCAGATTGCTTTGGTGAGCGGGAGGTGTTTGCTTCGATGTCTGCCCCCGAGTTAGTATTTCTGGCCTTCTTGGCATTTTTTTCTGGTGTCGTGGGCGGAGTGTGCTTAACTCCAGCTGGCTTCATGTCAGAATCCATTGCCTCACTCGCCGCTTTTGAAGTCTCTCTCTGTAGCTGAATTTGGTCCGAGAGTATCACTAGCGAGCAGAGTAACACCCGATCTTATAATCTTTAGCAAAAATACTGTGAAATAGGTAAACGAAGCGATTTATTAGGATGGTGGGTGGGAGCTCAGGAGAAAGCAGCTACCAGACACTGCATCACGTGACTCTCCCATGATTTATTAAAAAGAGTAGCCAGTGGTTTCACTAGTTCCCCCCCTTAATTCTTTTAGAATTCTGGGGTGAATTCCATCAGGACCCATTGCTTTGTCCACCTTCAGTTTTAGGAGTTCTTGCAGAACCCTTTCTTCTGTGAAAGGACTGGGACTGACCCCCCTATCAAGAGTGCTTCTGTTAATTGGATTAGGCACTTCCCCCTCCTCTTTTGTGAATACTGAGCAGAAATATTCATTCAGTATCCCTGCTTTTTTACTGTCACCCTCTGCCCACCCACCGTTCATTCTATTCAGCCTCACTATCCCTCCCTTTGTCTTTCTACGCTCACTGATGTACCTATATAAAGTTTTATCCCCCTTCTTAACCGAGTTGGCTATCTTTTCCTAAGTTTGGGCCTTTGCTATTCTGACTTCCCTCCCTGCTTCCTTCTGCCTTAACTGGTACAGCTCTCTGTCCTGCTCCTTCTGTGCTTCCTTATATTTCCTGAATGCTATCTTTTTCTCCCTGACTTTCCCAGCCACCTCTTTTGAGAACCATAGTGGCTTTTTCTTTCATTTTGATTTGTTTATTTGCTTCACACAAAGGTTTGTTGCCTCTGTGATGGCAGTTTTGATGATTCTCCATTGTTACTCCACACCTCCTTATAGCCTGTTTGCTAGTGCTCTTCTGAGGCACTCTCCCATCTTGCCAAAGTCAGCCCTCCTGAAGTCCAGTACCCTCACTTTTGTATGGCTTGACTCTGTAGCTGAGTTTAATGTGAACCACACTGTTTGATGGTCACTTGTTCCTAGATGGCAACCCACTTCTAGATCTGAGATCCTCTCACTGCCCCCATTTGAGAGTATGAGGTCTAAGATTGCTCCCTCATGAGTGGGTTCTGAAACTAGCTGTCTGAGGCCTGCCATCTGTAGGGCATTGAGAATCACCCTGCTCTTGGATGTGGCTGCAGAAAATGTGCTCCAGTTAACATCTGGCATATTCAGGTCTCCCATCAACAGTATATCCCCTTTCTCTGCCATACTAAGAATGCCTTCTATCATATCCTTGTCCATTCCCTCCCCCTGACATGGGGGTCTGTACAAAACCCCTGTGTGGATTTTGGTGCCCTTTCCAGTCTCCAAGGTGACCCACAGTGCCTCCTCTCCTCCCTGTTTACTCTTTTGTTCAGTTGCTTTTATCCCTTCTTTTACATAGAGAGCTACTCCTCCCCCTCTTCTCCCCTGCCTGTCTCTTCTGTAGGTTATGTACCCTGGTATGTTAACATCCCAGTCATGGTTCTCTGTGTACCATGTTTCTGTGACTGCTACGATATCCAGGCATCCCTCTTCCATCAAGGCCACCAGCTCAGGGAATTTGTTGCCCAGACTATGGGCACTGGTACTCATTACCCTCCATTTCCTGATGGCCTTACTCCTTTTTGCCCCATCCCTGTCCTTCTTGCCTTTGTCACTTTCCCATTTACCCCTGCCCTTCTCCCTATCGACACCTCTATGTTGGTGTTTACCACACTTACTGCTGTGATTTTTTTGGGGGGCTAGGATTTCCCTGCTCCTTTCCAGTGCCTCCCCCTTGGCTAGTTTAAATGCTTGCCAATAAAGCATTTAAACCTATCACCTAGGATCCTGGTTCCCCTCCTTGACAGATGCAGCCCATCATGCCAGTATAGGCTTACATCACTCCAGGTGGACCCCCAGTCCCCAATGAAGCCAAATCCCTGAGCTTCACACCAGTTTTTCAACCACTGATTGAATCCCATGGTGCGGAACACCCTAGCCTCTCCTACGCCATAGATGGGCAGCACCTCTGAGAAGGTTACTGTGTGTGCTACTTGTCTAAGGCCCCTCCCCAATTCCACAAACTCTTCCTGCACTTCTCTAATCCCTTTCTTAGCCAGGTCATTTTTTTCTAGGTGGACAATGACATCCAGCTCCCTCCCCTGTGCAGCTGCTCCGGCAGTCCTGAGGATTCGCTCCCTGTCCCTCCAAGCCATGGTGCCAGGCAGGCACCTTACCTCCCTCTCCCCTTCCTCCCCCAGTTCTACCTTCCTAACAATTTAGTCCCCCACCAGGAGTTGTTTCCTTCCCCTGTGGGGTCCCCTGCCACCCTCCTGTGGGTCTCCTTTGTGGAGGTTCCCAGCATCCTCCTTGGTCTCCACTGCAGGTGCCTCCATAGAGGAACCACACTTTTCCAGAATGGCATGGGAATTGTGGAGAGGTACAACTGGAGGGATGTGCCACTGTTCCACCACCCTCACCCTCCCTGAGCCCACTGTGGTCCAACTGCTCCTCTTTCTTGGCAACCTCTGAGGCAACGGCTGTGGCACTGGTGGTCCCTGGATGGAAGAGGAGGTCCCATAAATCCAGGCCAACTCAGCCTGGAGATAAGCAACCGCCTTCCTCAGCCCAGAGAGGTGCCTGCAGATGGGACAACACTGCATCCTCCAGAACATCACCCAGAAGACTGCTGCTCCACAGCCACTGCACTTCACCACTCCCATCATGTCTTATTTCTGGCCCCTTAGCTGTTTTGAATCCTTACTCTTTCCTCTGTTTTTTTTCTCTTCTCTCCTCTCTCTACTTACTTCTGCCTGTGTGCCCTTTAAGCTCCTGATTGTCCTGTTCTGAGACAAGGATATCCTATATTTCTCAGCAGACCCCTTACTTGCTCAGAGGCAGACCTCCAGCAGCTAGAGAGGTCCAGAGAGTTACTCTTGCCCTTCTAGGATGGTGGGCCTTTGGTGACTCTGTGATCACTCACTTTCTGCTCCCAAACAGGAAGTTCCTGTTGTCAGTCAAATCCTGTGCCTATAAAAGTAAAATTAGCTTTGGGTGGGAGGGTGGAGGGGAGAGAAGGAGGGCAATATAGTCCCAGTAGAGAAGTCCAGTCACACAGCAGTTCTTCCTCTTGGTGTCTTTTGTCAAGCTACTAGCAGAATCTTCCTAAGGCAGTCTTTAAATTTAGCTTCCTTCTAGCTAAGCCACTCCCCTTACCAAGTAATTTAAACTGCACAGCTATCAAGTCCTTCCATCCACACATTATTGGAAGACATTGCGGGGTGGGGGAAGCGTTTGAAGTGCTTTACGGATAAGCTTCACCTGGGCCCACAAAATAGAGTAGTGAGGGAAGCTTTAAAATGGAATAAGGGTGTGTAGGGGTAGATGTATGGTAACACCATGCTGCCATCAGATGTAGTTTTTGCATAATGTAAACAGCTTTCAAAAGTAATGTAACAATGTAAAAAAGAATGCAAGAGTCTTCATTTATTTTTAAAACAAAAAAGAAAACAAAACCACAGCACAAAAAAATCACATTATTTAGGCTCCCTCTTGCTTTTCCGCTTTTATGGCTGCTGGTGCTTCCCTTTGGCCCTGCAAATATACCATCAGGACATTGATTGTTGCAGAGTTTTCAGGTGCTGCCATCACCCTGATTGCCAGCAGTAGGAGAATGTGTTACCACAGAAGCTGCTTTCCATCTTCCACAGCCAGATTAATCTTCTATTGCTGTTGTGACTGGGAGTCACCTATAAAGGATAAAGCACTGTACTGTACACATGTCAGTATGTAGTGTGCACATGCTGCAATATACAGCCAGCATGTGGGCCATAAGGACAGTGCCACCACTGAAACTGCTTATGGCCCATGTGTGCCATGTGTGTAAACCAGTCAGGTGTGACTATGTATATAGGAACAGAAGGTGACTGGTACCAATATGCTGCCTTTACCCTAATGCAGTGACTGTACTGTATTAAACAGCAGTACTAGTGCAGAGAACACAGCAATGGGAAGCATCCAACATCTATATGGTGTGCTCAGATGTCAGACAATAATATAGAGAAGCCACATGTGTGTATGACACAGTGATGTAGATGGTCTGTGACCTCGCATAGATATAGCAAAGCACAACATCAAATGGCAATGTGCCAACAGCATCAAGGAACACCAAAGCTGTATGGCAAAAATACACCTGACTAGCATAATACAGTTTGAAGAGGTCATACCTGACTCAATAATGGGAATAAAATAACCTCTCATAGTGAGGAGTGTGCAGCTGGTATGGCATATATAGAATAGTGGATGGGTGACCATCCACAACAAGGCTGTGTTTCCATCGAGGTTGTTGATGACATCATGGAGACCTCGAGAGTGAAGCTCGAGAGTTCTCCATGGTGTCTTCAACAACTGAGGTGGAAACACAGCCATAGTTGTGGATGGTTAACCTTCCACTATTTTTTTATAGTATATGGTTCCTGGCTTGTGTGTCTTTTTTCATTTTTTCCCCAAGTTGACAGTTACCTTCGTAATGTCATGCTGCTCCCACTCCAACTCGTCCCACTCTATGGTCGGCTTCACCCCATCCCGCTAGCTCGGCACTACTTAGTTTAAAAAAAAAAAACAGCGATTCACTTTAGTGACACAGAGCCTTGTGAGGCTCTCCGTGTCAAGAAGACCAGGGTCTCCTGACCGGCGCTTGCTTAATCGCGCTGCCATGTTCCACATTTTTTTCCCCTCAGAGTGTTGTTAAGTAAGACAATCAGGTAACAGGGCCAGGCAAAAAAGTTGTTGTACTATTGATGTGACATCAGACTGATAGTACAACTTTTTTGACCTTTGAACTGTCCAACAACAAGATTTTGAAAGCCACGGCTTTCTATTCATTATAAGCCCTAACCATATACTATAAGAGGAGTGTGCGCATCATGAACAGTCTTACTGTAACTGGTTGTGTAGCCTATGTAGAATGAGGACATGAGGAGTGATGCATGGAAACAGAAAAAGACAGCAGTGCAGGCAGAAGCCCAGTACAAAAGGGCAGCCTGCAGTGCCAGGAGAAACAGAATGAGCGAGTGAGAGAAGGGGAGTAAGCAACCTCAATGGAGCTCTGTCGGGACAACTGTGAACTTCTTTGTGGGCAGAAAAAGGTGCCAGCACAGACAGGCTCCCAGTACAAAAGGGCAGCCTGCAGCGCCAGGAGAAATGGAATGAGTGAGTGAGAGAGGGGGAGTGAGCGAGCCCAAAGGAGCTCTGTCTGGACTGCTGCAAATTTCTTTGTGGGCAGAAAAAGGTGCCAATGCAGGCTGCAGCCCAAAAGGGCAGCCTGCAGCACCAGGAGAAACGGAATGAGCCAGTGAGAGAGGGTGAGTGAGAGAGCTCAGCGGAGCTCTGTCAGGATTGCTGCAGATTTCTTTGTGGGCAGAAAAAGGCACCAATGGATGCAGGAGCCCAATACAAAATGGTAGTCTGCAGCGCCGGGAGAAACAGAATGAGTGAGTGAGAGAGGGGGAGTGAGCAAGAGCAACGGAGCTCTGTCAGGACTACTGTGAATTTCTTTGTGGGCAGAAAAAAGTGCCAACACAGGCAGGAACCCAGTACAAAAGGGCAGACTGCAGCGCCAGGAGAAACAGAATGAGAGAGTGAGAGAGGGTGAGTGAGCGACTTCAATGGAGCTCTGTCAGCAGAGCTGTGAACTTCTCTGTGGGCAGAAAAAGGTGCCAATGAAGGCAGAATCCCAGTACAAAAGGGCAGTCTGCAGTGCTGGGAGAAACGGAATGAGTGAGTGAGAGAGGGGGAGTGAGCGAGCTCAATGGAGCTCTGTCAGGACTACTGTGAATTTCTTTGTGGGCAGAAAAAGGTGCCAACACAGGCAGGAACCCAGTACAAATGGGTAGCCTACAGTGCCAGGAGAAACAGAATGAGCGAGTGAGACAGGGGAGTGAGCAAGCTCAATGGAGCTCTGTCGGGACTACTGTGGATTTCTTTGTGGGCAGAAAAGGCGCCAAGGTAAGCAGGAGCCCAGTGCAAAATGGCAACCTGTAGCACCGGGAGAAATAGAATGAGCAAGTGAGGGAGGGGGAGTGAGCGAATTCAATGGAGCTGTGCCCAGACTTTAGAATTGCCCACCCTCTCTCCAGAGGTCCTCTGTAGTCCTATATTACAGCAGGGTCTTTGGAGTGGAGACAAAGCAATGATTGGATACTTTTAGGATTGCTGTAATAATACAGATTTAGTTGTTCTGTTTATTTCTCTAACTCAGCTGAGTAATACTTGGAGTGCAATAAGATTTCTAATTGGGCTAAGTGAAACTATATGACAGCTGAGAACAAAAAATATGATAGCTGAGGAGTGAAAAACGGACAAGGAGACTTTAGGATTGCTACAGTAATACAGTATCTAATGGATGAGATTTAAGACTGAATTAACCCCGTTGGCAAGGAAGCAGTAGGGGGACTAGTGTGGGGCGATCAGGAATTTGAGTAAATTGGGGCTTAACAGCTGTAGTAGGGTACAGAACCTGGGAGTAAGAGCCCATAACATAAGATGGGGGCCAAAATGGAGCAGGTGCCACATGTCAACAGGGCGGGCATCTTTGGAAGGATGGTGGGGTGTACAGCTTGTGGGTCCGCCATGATCCTGGACTGGGCTTGGAGGATGGGGGGGGTGTATGGTCTGTAGACAACTGGCTAGTTTGAGGCAGGAACTGTGGAGGTTAGGGAGGAGTCTAAGTGACAGGGCAGATGAATATGGTAGGCATCCTGGCTGGGGGGAATAAGGGATGGCAAAGGGGGATGGAGGAAGAACAACTAGGGAGTGAACCCGACCCCAGTATTAGTGGCACTAACAGAAAAGAGAGGAGAAGGGAGTTGGCCTCCTGATAGGGGAGGAAGACACCACGAGGAGTACCAGGGGAGACAGCAGATGGCTGCGGGTGGGGAGGGACCAGGGATGGGACCAATGGTGGCATGGAGCGGAACAAGTAGGAGGGGGGGAACTGATAAGGGGAAGAGATGTAGTAGGGGTATCTACTAGGAATAGATTTGAACCTCTGCTATGGCAGAGAGAGGGGGAGCAGGGACATACTGAAGGGGTGGAGGAAAAGCGGGGCATGAGAGAGATGGCAACAGGTAGAGGTTTGGCAGTCTCAGGGGCAAGGATGCGTAAGTAGAAGGGTGGAGCATGGGGTGGAGGGGGATGTATAAGAGCAGGCAGTGGGTCAAAGAAGTTAGAGGTGAGGACATGGTAGAGATCAGTGAAGGCGGAGTTTAAGGCTGAGGCTATACTGTGGGGATCTGAGGAGAGGTTACCGTTGATTAGTATTTGGTCTGGGGGAGATTAGTAGATTTGCCACAAAGTTCCTTAATATTGTTCCAAAATTTTCACCCGGAGCCCCAGGTGGAGGTTAAAGTTTCTTTATAGTATTCTGCTTTGGCAGTGCAAATGGCCCATGTGCATTTGTTATGGGCCTCCCTGTACCGTTGTTTGTCCTTGGGCATTTGGGTTTCATTAGCTAGGTGCCAGAGGGCATCATGGTGATGCAGCATGCCTGAGAGGTGGTCTGAGAACCAGGGGGCATGGTTGCCTTTGGACATCATCTTGGTTGGGGGTGAGCTTATCACAGGCTGTGTTGAAAGTGTTGATAAATAGATCAAGCGCATGATCTGGGTCGAAGGTATTTGCTAGGGGTGACCAATCCCAGTCTCTGAGGTAGGCCTTGAGTTGGGCTAGTTTACCAGGCCTAAGTTTACGTAGAGAGATAATTTTAGGTTGGGGGGGGCTTTGGGGACAGTGCTGGACCAAGTGAAAAGTACCGGGGAGTGGTCACTAAGTGCATCAGGGAGAACCAAGGTGTTGGTTATTCTGTGGGGGTGGTTAGTGAAGACTAGATCTAGGAGGGAGGATGTCCCAGTATCGGCATTTACCTGGGTGGGAGCAGTGACTACCTGGGTGAGATCGAATCCTACCGCTTCGTCGATGAACAGTGCGGCTGTCTTGGCCAGCCAATTTATGCTGAAATCTCCCATAATTATTTTCTTATAATATGTGGGGAAAGTGGAGATATGGGACAGAATGTCCTGGCAGGCTTGTTTCTGGTCCCGAGGAGGGATGTAGGCTGAGGGGAGAAAGAGAAGGGAAGTAGACTTGCCTAGGTTTAATTTTAGGGTAAAAGCCTGGGCCCTCAATGGTAGGTGTGGCTAAGGGAGTACTTGGGCTGGGAGTGAGTCCTTAAGGTAGAGAGAACAACCACCCCCTCACTTACCCACCCTATCTGATCAAAAGAGGAGATACCCAGGGAGGTTTACTGCAGAGTAAGGAACTGTGGGTGAGAGCCAGGTTTCGCTTAGAGCTATGATGTCAGGGTGGTGTTGGAGTACCCACCCTTGAAAGGAGTCCAATTTTTTTGTAGGCTGCAGATGTTGATAGAGGCAATGCAGAGCCCACGGACTGATGCTGGGTGGATCTGGGGAGTATTCTGAGGGCCCAGATTAGGGTGGACATTGCCTGACAGTAGGAGAAGGAGGATAAGTGACCTGAGACGACAGTAGCCTAATTGGGTGTATAGGTGATGGTATGTACGCTGAGGGTACCCTATGGTGGGAACTGGGAGTTTCAGGATATGGGGTGCTGATCAGAGGAAGAAGTGGGGAAAGTGGGAAGGGCACGGTGGTGGGGATACTGTCGGAGGTTGGCATGTGAAAGGGGTGCTCCATAGTGTCATTTGCTTGGGGATATGCCATTTGAAGGGCAGGGTGGAAATGGCGAGGTTAATATTTATATTATTGGGCTGTGCGGGGTGGGTGGGCAGCTGAGTGCTAGCCAGGGCTTGTAACCTCATGGTGCTCAAGTGCAGGTTAGGGATGGCGAGAGAGAGCGAGAAGTTCCAGTTTGACTGGGGGTGGGGTGTTTTCGTAGTAACCCACTTTCCTAGATTGGGAGAGGAAGGATGGGATGTATGGAGGAGCAGGAGAGTGAGAGTAATAAGAGTGCACAGGAGCATGGTGGAGCTTGCGATAACTCCTGTTGTATTAGTAATTAAGAGCAGGGCAAAGTATGGAAAAGTGCTCCTAGTGGTGGGCAGGTATAACCTACAGATGGGAAAACTGGCTGATTGGTTAAAAAATTACAAGGGCGGGGTTTTACTCATCTATATATGAGCAAGTCCACCATAGGTGGTGGTGGGGGCGGTGGGGAGCCGACGCTCTGTGTCAGCGAGGTCCAAAAATACAGAGATCCTCTGAGCTGGTCCGAACGTTCCAAGCGGCATCTACTTGATGCAGTCAGGACTTGATTGCGACCACTCAGGGGGTGGGGAAGAGCTACTGCTTCAGATACCCCTTACGACCTCTGGCGACTCCTGCTATGAAGAAATAAGAGAAGGGACTTTCCCACCCTCACCTACTTTTGTTCTACAAAATAAGAACAACCCCCACTCAACACACCCACTGTCACCCAACACTCCCCTCGCCTTCACCCAAAGGATTCACTAAGTCACCATAGACCTGTAAAAAATGAAAACTGTCCACACGACAGTCAGTGACCAGCCTTTCTGTGTCACCAGTTCTTTCCAACAAAATGAACTGGTAATGATGTGGTAGTAATAACTGCTGATTGGTTAGTATTGCCAGGCAACCAGCTGGTCTTCATTGAGAATATTGCCTACATTAGGCCACACCTTTAGAACTGTAAGCATCAGGACCATTTGGAAATCTTTTGCTAGCTGGGGCTGCCCATAATAATGTGCAACGTTGTTGCATATATATATAACTTGGGTGGCCCTAATACTCCCTATTTCTTTTTTCAGCCAACGATCATCTCCATTTTATCTATTGAGAAACAGCATTGAAATCACTGTTGCTGTTTGTTTGTTGCTTTTTATTCTATAAGTACTTTTTCATTGTTTTCTCTGTATGTTGCCGAAGGACAAAGAACCTTTGTTCTGATACTGTTCCTATGGCAACAAAATCTACAAGGATGACACTCAAATAATCTTTGTGTGTTGTTAGGGCCTATTTCACAATGCGATGGCCTGCAAGATTTGCCAGTGTTTCAACCAGGCTACAAGGAGACGCTGACAGAAAGCTTTAGAGACCTTCCTCAGTCAAAAAGCATTGAAAGCCATGGAAAAGGCTATGGGTTCCTCTCCTGCTTCTCTCTTGCTGTTGACCAAGAAATGGTCATAAATTTTAAAAGAAAAGGAGAGGTCATCACCATGGGCCTACTCATCTTCCCACCATAATTATAAGCACAGTGATAAGGTTGCTTCAGTGGTGAGGTCCAGGTCACTATTGAAATCAGGTACATTCACTACAGTCCCCCCCCCACGCTGACCCTTGTTGAGACCCCAAGGTTGGGGCATGGCTCAGGTACTGCCATACCTACTATGGATGGTATGTTAGTAACCTCCTGCCCTTTGATGCAGGTAGTCCAGGATACTTTTCAGGGTGCTGTGACCTCCTAAACTGTGCAGGCATAATTTTCAGACATGTTGTGTCACCTTCCACCGTCACTGCCACCAGCAATAATTCTGCCATTAACAAGTCCCTCTGTACCAGGGTCTTTGTTGACAGATTGTAGAAAAATGCTAATAATTCTGCCTTCTCAGCCTCCACCCACATTGTTAGTTTCTTCTGTGGTTCCCATCATTGTTGGTGATGATGACAATGAGGTGGAATATAATCCTGACCTCATGGACATTGAGGGGGATTTACAGGAGGAACATGAGGGTGAAAGTCAGTTTTTGACAGTCCAGCCGTTCATCCTGCAGCAAGGCCTGTGTGCTTTACACACACAGATTTATGCCTGAAGATCCCTTTTTTAAGCTCTAATTCAGCAAATGCAGTCTACCATGGGCTTTGCTGTGGAGGAGGAAAACTACACTAAAAGGAATCTTATGGAATTTTGGGAGGTCCCTTGAACATCTTCCATTATAATTCCTCCTGTATATCCTACAATAATAAGATACAACCCTTTCTGCTTGGCATAGACCTTATACCTTGCCTGCAGTTCCACAGAAGGCTGATAAGCAGTACCCTGCTCTGTCTGCTAAGCCTTATTATGCTGCACAGACTGATACTAATGCTGTACTCATTATGGCTGCTCATGATCACTCTAAAGTCCCTAGGCACGTGAGTACATTGCTTCCAGATATCGAATCCGGGAGACTGGATGTAATGAGCAAACATACTTAAGTCTCAGCAACAGCATCCTTAGGATTAAAGATTGCTAATTATCAGGCGATATGCTAAAATATCATATTAAACTCTGGAATGCTGCGCGTACTGCAGCTTAGGCTTTATGTGATGGTCCTTCCAACCACTGGCTTGCTTAAAACCATATCAGCAAGTTCTGAAGTTGGCAGACATCTGCTGTACTCACCGTCAGATTCCTGTGATCACTGATATTTACAATACATGTTATGCCTGGCTTAGAGTAGCTGGTTTTGCTACTGATGTGCAGCAGGCTGTTTTGAATGCTACTTTTAGGGGTTGCAAACTGTTTGGAAGTGATGTTGAAGATGCACTTTACAGCCTTCAGTCCTGTAACACACTGTGAAATCCCTTTACACTATGCCAACCAGGGTGGTATGGTAGGGGATCATTTTGTAGGTCTGCTGCCAATGGTAACCATCCTGGGTTCCATCCTGCCTAGTGCCCATAAATAGGCACCCAATAGAATCAGTTCTGACAGCCCTGCCACCCTGGTTCTGCCTGACTCTCTTCTGTCTCTCACCACTCCTGACTATTGTGTCCAGGGGTGAGAGATGGGGGATCTCACCACATTTTCTGAAGTGGAGGGAGATCACCACAGATAAGTGGATCTTGGAAATGATAGAAAAAAAAAGATATGCTCTGGAACTGACAGAAACCCTTCCAGATCATCCTCTGTCCCATTCCTCTTACACTCTGTGTCACTTGTCCTTTCTGAAAGAGGAAATCCAGACCCTGTTTCAAAAACATGTTATAGAGCCAATTTCCCCCACAAGATAGGCAAACAGGTTTCTATTCCAGATACAAAATACAGAAATAAAATTTGTAAAGTAACAAAATCTTTAAAACGACATTCTTAAAAGTATAAATATAAAATATGCGATAGCTGAGGATAGGGTCGGGGAGAGATTGCTTAATCCCCAAAAGCCTGGCAGAAGAGATTGGCCTTAAACCTCTGGTTAAAGATACCAACTGAGGGGGCTTCCTGGACTGCAGCTGGTAACGTGTTCCACAGGTTCTGCCCAGAGATACTAAATGCTCGGTCACTGGAGGTTTTGAGCCGGACCCTGGGAACATCCAGGGGGTCCCTTGAAGTGGAGTGGTGGGAGTGGGCAGAGGTTGTAGGCAACAGGATCTCAGTCAGGTAGCCAGGACCCAGACCTTATAGGTGAGCAAGCCCACCTGGAAAAGGACCCTCCACCTGACCGGCAGCCAGTGCAGCCAATAACTGAGCCACCATGTTCTGCATCAGCTGCAGCATGTGGAGGGTTCCTCCCACAATGCCGAAGTAGACAGCATTACAGTAGTTGAGTATGGAGGTCTCAAAGGCATGTACTAGGGTCATCAGATCTTCTGGTGGAATGAGGGGCTTGATTCTGGTGATGTTCCATAAGTAGTAAAAAACACTCTTCACAACAGACAACACCTGATCTTCAAAGGTCAGTCTGCTGTCCAGGATCACACCTAGATTTTGCACCCTTGGCAAAGCAACCAATGGGCAGACCCTAGTAAAAGACCAGTGTCCTTTCCAGGTAGCAACTCATCACGCCCGCGACCCAGCTCGACCACCAGAACCTCTGTTTTGTCCTGGTTCAGTCACAGCCAGCTGGAAGCCATCCAGTCATTGATTTTATCCAGACATGTGTTAAGCACATAAACTGCACCAGATGTCCTGGGGGAAAATGTCAAATACAGCTGGGTGTCACCTGTATAGCAGTGAAACACCATGCTGTACTGTCGAATGAGCTCACCCAGGGGTAGCATATACACCACGAACAGCATCGGCAACAAGATTGAACCCTGGGGAACTCCACAAGACAGAGGCATTGGAGAGGAGGAGAAATTCCCCATCACTACCCACTGCACCCTGTCTGAGAGACAGGACTCAAACCATCTAATGGTAAAGCCAGAAAGTCCAAAAAATTGACAGAGTTGATTGAGAAGCACAATGTGGTCCACGGTGTCATAAGCTGAAGAGAGACTGAGGAGCACAAGAAATGACCTGTCTCCTCTATCTCTAGCTCCGAGTAAGTCATTATGCACCCTGACTATTGCAGTTTGTATGCTGTGTCTAGCCTGAAAACCCAACTGAAATGGCTCATAGATGTCCAAGGACACAAGCCAGTCCTCGAGCTGCTGTGCTAGTTATTTCTCAACAACCTTGCTCAAAAAAGGCAGGTTGGAGATAGGGCAGTAATTCACCAGGGTGTCTGGGTCGAGGCAAGGTTTCTTTAGGAGGGATCTCACCAGCACCTCTTTCAAAGGAGCTGGGAACACCCCCTCCTCCATTGAGCACCTGGCTATCCCAGCGAACATTGGGCCAAGAGCCTCAGCGCATCCCATCAAGAAACACATCGGTGCTGGGTGCAGTTCACAAGATGTATGCTTCAGCTCTAAGATCACCTGAGTCACCTCAGACACCTCCACTGGCACAGTTCCTCTACTTCCAACAGACCAGCACCAGTAAGGCAAAAGTCTACCTGACGGAATCCCCTCCTGGATAGCCGACACCCTGTCAGAGAAGAACAGAGGAAGCTCCTCACACAAGGTGGATGAAAAGGCTTTATTTGGCTGAAGACAGGCCAGATGAAGGAGCCTGTTCACAGTCCAAAAAAGCTGAGCAGGTCTATTCCTCTCTGCCATAGTCTCCCTGGACAGGAACTCTGCCTTATTATGGGAGATTGCCTCCTGGTACTCACAGTAGCGGGTGCGCAGAACCAGTTTGTCAGCATCTAGCCGGGGCTTCCGTCAGCAACGTTCCTACTTCCAAACATTGATCTTCATCACCTTGAGCCTGGGGCTCTCAAGTGACAAGATCTGGGTCACATGCGAACTGATGCAATGGCATCCAAGGCTTCAGACACCACCTTAATATTGGTGGCCACTGCCTCCCCAGAGCCAATCGCACAAGCCGCCTCAGCCCTACATAGGTCAGCTACCACTAAAAGTCCTTTCAGGGTCGAGCCCCATTAAAGGATGATAGCTAACCATCTCCACAGGAGAGGACTATTGGGGGGGGGCCCCCAAATGTGAACTCCACAGTGCAGTGATCAGATCAAGAAACCAGATCAGTCCTGAGGTTATCAACCCCAAGACCCAATTGGTGTACCAGATCAAGTGTGTGACCATGCTGGTGGGTCACAGAAGCAACCACTTGTGTCAGACCCAGTGATGACATTAACTGGAGGAGGTCATAACTGAAATGCAAGGATTCATTGTCGACCTAGGTGTTGAAGTCCCCCAGGATTAAACACCTGAGGGACTCCAACATCTGGTCAACAATGAAGTCCACTAACTCCTGCAGGAATTCTCCCCCCAGTCCAGGCAGGCAGTAAATGAGGACAGGGCCAGCATCGGGGGGGGGGTGCAAGGGATGCCACTGCACCAGGGCCCAGAGTGCTGGTTTTTAAGTTGGTCAAAATAATGATTTCTTTTATTTTCATTATTAGGCTACTGAGCAACTCAGCCACAAAAGTGAGCGATCATCAGCCGCGCCTTGGCACTGATTTGGACAGCCTTAGTGCCACCCTGCTGTGCAGTGCCCCAGCTGGCTGGAGTCCCCTAGACATTTAAATTTAAATACCCATCCTCTCCCCTGTGCTGCATGCTTGTCCCCCTAGTACGGTTCCTGGCTGTTGTTGTTGTTCTTCAGCAACTTCAGCAACTCATCCTCGGCTCCTCCTCCCATGCTGGCATGCTCCTATCAGATCACTCTCACGCAGCTGCTCCTCCCCTGCTGAGCCTGCTCCCTCCCTCCCTCCAGCTTCCGCCTTGTCAATGCCACTGGGCAGCTGTTGTGCTATATTCCATTGTTGTTTGCAGGAGGGGTGGGCGAGTGACTAGCAACAGCAGGCAGGCAGCAGCTGAGAACAAGTTTGGTTGTGCGACTCACAACACAGACACCCACCCAGTCAATGAAGTCACCATACCAATCTCTAGTTGGTCATGTGGGTGTTTGTTGATGCCTCGTGGGACTTGGTTCTGCCTGCTAGAACTCATCATCAGTGCAGACTGAATGAGTGACGGAGTGGACAGTGGAATTGCTTGTTGTGCTCAAATTAATTTCTTAATGTTGTGCCTCCTCCAGACAGTGTAAAACACACACACAGTAAGTGCTGAGACTTTGTCAGCAGATTAAATTCACTGATTCTCAGATATGAGGATAATTAAAGGGACAGAGCAAGCAGAGGAAAATATCTGGCTGCAGGAAGGAGTGGGAGTGGAGTACTCAAGCTGCTGCCTAGGCCCCAGTGGGTGGCGGGCCGCAGGGAGAACTGAAATGTTAAAAATCCATCCATCCAGTTGGTGTCAGGCTGATGATGAGCCAGGAGGGCTGGCCTGCCTCCTTATGTGACAGACTTTTAGACTATCTGTGGCTCGTGTGAAGGGAACTACACTGCAGCAGACTAGCAGTGCCAGCAGCAGTGGTGTGGTGGTGTGGTCAGAGAGAGAGAGAGAGCGAGAGATCAGACCTGGCCTGACCTGCTGGAGGGGAGGAAGTGAACTGGGACTGTTTTTTTGAAAACTGATTTAGTGGACTGATTTCACTGCTGGTTACTTTCTTACTGGGGACCTTGGTAAAAAATTAGAAAAACTTTTAGGCAGATAGCAGGAAATAAAAAAACACATGTGCATATTGAACTTAGGGAGATGATGAAGTAAAAAGATGAGAATAAAAGCTGAGCTCCTCTAGTCTCTTGTCTCATCATGCAGGCTTGCATTTTTTTTGTGTGCACAAGAATTCTTTGGCCAGCATTAAAATAACACTATATTAGTATCTCTGGCTCTGCTGCTGTGGCCTGTCTAAGCCAGCAGTAAGTATTGTAGCCAGCCTAGTACTGACTGTGTAGGAGTCACTGTTTGGCATTAAAATAATATTCTCTGGCTCTGCAGCTGCTTCCTGTCTAGTCTTCTTCAGAGTAAGCAAGCAGCAACCATTGTAGCCAGCCTAGTACTGACTGTGTAGGAGTCACTGTTTGGCATTAAAATAACAAGATATTCTCTGGCTCTGCTGCTGTGGCCTGTCTAGTCTTCTTCAGTGTAAGCCAGCAGCAAGCACTGTAGCCAGCCAAGTATTATGCCATTAATTTTGGCATTACTATAGATCTCATATTCATTCAACAAAAGTCTTCTTTCTATGACTGTCTCTGCACTGTGTGAACTTTACTTGTACTGGAAATACCATTTTCTTTGCCAGGAGAGAGAAATTAACCTTTAATTTCTGACGAGAAAGAAAGGCAACACATCCAGATTATTATTTCAAAAAATACTTTATTTTACAGAATTAGTAAAGAACAGAAATACATTCTCTACTGGCTCTGTTTTCTTGCTCGCTGCTTCATTCAAAGTTAGGCAGAGACTGCACGCATAGGACTTAGGAGCAGTGCATCTATGCATTTTTCTACACAAATAAGCCTGGCCTTGCAGTTGTTTGCTAGTGCTAAGTGAGCCACCTGCAGCTCATAGATACTATTGGACTTTAAAGTATTCTAGTCAAAAGTACATTCTGTATTCATAAAAAAAAATAAACATAGCTTAGCTTAGTTAGCAAGGCAAACCCTACATAACAGAAACAAAACGAAAGAAAACAAATTGACAAAATGTCGAATCCTATAGCACTATCAAAGTACAAGTCTGGTTCTGCAAAATGTAAAGAACAAAAAAGACAGCTAGAGTTGACTCAGAATGAGAAAGAAAATGGCAACAAAATATTTTGTAAATGGTTAAGTTGTCCACCAGCAACTGCGACAACAGTGTCCTCATCTGGTGAAAGCACAACACGTTAAAAAGAACCATCAACCTTATCACATGAAACAGCTGTAGAGGCAGTAGTAGAGGGGGAGACGACAACTGGGGTGGAGTTGGAGAACCATGATGAATTGGACTCCAACTCAGAACAAAGTGTACAGCTAGAAGAAATACATGAAAGAAATGTACAGCTAGGCCTAGAAGTGGAAATATATGATGATGAAAGAAATGCACAGCAAAAAGAAATACAAGAGTGTATTGAACTAGAATCATGGTGTGACATAAACCCTGAACCCAGTCATCCACCTTTCATGTATAATTTTTACGACCCAGCTACCTCGCCTGAAAGTTTTACTAAAGAGTCAGATCGTCTCAGGGTCAAAATTGTGCAGCATAAACCCCTGCAACTGAAGGAAACTGACACTGAGTTCCCTAAAACAGCTGGTCACCGGTTTACTTCAGCAAACTATGAGCGAAAAGTGAGATCCTCAAGATTCACAGGCTTTGGTTAGTTTACTCCAAGTCTGCTGATGCTGTGTTTTGTTTCTGCTGTAAGCTTTTTGGTGAGGATATGGGGGGTGTTTACACAAGGTTTCTCGAAGTGGCAAAAATTATCACAAGGGCTGAGTCAGCTTGAAGTATACCCATCACACATGGAGAATTTCTTCAAATGGAAACATTTAGAAATAGGGATACAGAAATGGGCTACAATAGACAGGACTTTGCAAGAAAAGCTGGATAAGGAAAAGGAATGATGGCATGCTGTGCTTTGTAGAATTTTGGACTGTTTTTTTTTATAATTAGCAGGCTAAAACTTAGCCTTTAGGTGTTCAGTATGTATGCAGACAACAATGGTAATTTTTTGAAATTGTTGGAACTGTTGTCAAGTATGATCCTATAATGACTGATCACTTGCAATGTGTTCAGTGAGGAACAAATTTTCAATATTTAAGGAAAGATAGCCAGAACGAATTTATGCAGATGTTAGCTAAGGCTGTGACTAGTAAGATTAGGGACAAGATGCACAATGCTCGCTACTACAGTGTGCTGATGAACTGCACTCCAAATATTTCTCACAAAGATCATTTATCATTAATGATTTATTATTTTGAAATCAATGGTAATCAAGTTAAAATATGGGATAGCTTCCTGGAGTTTCTCCATGTTGAAAATACAACAGGAGAGGCTTTGGCTGAATTATTGCTAAATCGACTTACTGAACATGGCATTAAAATTG
The DNA here is from genome assembly GCA_016271365.2 of Neoceratodus forsteri. Taxonomy (NCBI): domain Eukaryota; kingdom Metazoa; phylum Chordata; order Ceratodontiformes; family Ceratodontidae; genus Neoceratodus; species Neoceratodus forsteri. The sequence goes on from CM028132.1 coordinate 1,325,406,194, forward strand.
AAGACTGCAGGGCCAGTGTTACTATAACAGGGCTAACATGAGAGGTATCCATCGAGGAGTTCAAGTGAGAATGAACGTGCACTGTACATTCCTTGCTGTCCTCATAATTGGAACCTTGTGTTAGAACATGCAGATGACTCATCCTTGGAAGCAAAGAATTTTATTGGAGTTCTACAGCAGGTTTGCAGAATCTTCTCTGGGTCCACCAAATGTTGGGACATCCTCGTCAAGCACATGAAACGATATACCCTCAAGCCACTTTCAGAGACCTGATGGAGTGCCTGTGCTGATGTTGTAAAGGCAGTCTGTGAACAATTGCCTGAATTGTTGGAGTCATTGCTGGAACTATCAGAAACTGCAAATTGTGACAGTGAAACACTGTCTGACATCACAGGCCTTGTGAAAATACTGGAATCATTTCCATTTATGGTATGTTTACTTGTGTGGAATGAAGTGTTCAGTGCCGTCAATTGGATGACGATGATTTTACAGTTGCTTGCTTTAAATCTTTCAAATGCCATAGCTGTGGTTTCATCCATCAAGGAACAACTGTCTGATTATCGAAGACAAGGATTCCACAGAGTGTTAGAGGAAGCAAAGCTGCTTTCCCAAACCACGGACATTGAATCAACTTTTCCAGAAAAACGTACCAGATGGCAAAAATTCATGCCAGAAGAGCTTGCCACAGACAAACCCTTAACTGGCCAAGAAAACTTTGAAGTCAATTTTTTCAGTTGCCTATTGGATAAAGTACTGATGGAAATTGAGGAACGGTTCCAATTTCTTCATGACTTTCAGTCACTTTTGGTTTTTTTGTTCAACATAAAAACATCTGGACATGACAAAAACCTAGAAGTAGCAAGCTGAGAGTTGGCCTGATTTCATGGGGACATAGATGGTTTTGACATGTCTAGAGAAATTAACTTGTTGGCTCGACTGTTACCTGATAATGTGAAATGTCCGTTTGAAGTGTTACAGTACCTGGTACAGAGAGACCCGAGCAGAGGATTTCAAAACACCCAAATTGGACTGCAAGTACTCCTTACAATTCCAATTACAGTTGCCAGTGCTGAGCATTCTTTCAGTAAACTGTCCTTGATAAAAAATTACCTGCACTCCACAATGTCACAGGATAGATTGTCTGCATTGGGTGTACTTTCAATTGAAAATAGACTTGCAAGAGAAGTAAAGTTTTCTGATGTGATTGAAACATTTGCTGCAGCAAAAACCTACTGTGTACACCTTTAAGTTCACAAAATTGAATAACAGCAGCAATATTCTTTTGGTGGTGGTGGCAAAGGAGGAGGACCCGCCCATAGTGCAGGGACACTTGGGGGGATGTGGATGGGGGCCCACTACAAAGTCTTGCACCAGGGCTCAGTACATCCTGGAACTGGCCCTGAATGAGGATAATCCTTCAGCCTGCCCCTGGACCCCCAAGAAATGCTGACACTCTCAGAAGACCTAGTGTTACCAACTGAATGCACTGTGAAGCCCAAGTTGGATCTAAAAACAATGGCCACACCCCCACCCCTGTGATCCTTCCTCCTGCAGTGCACCATGGAGTACCCAGTGGGTACGGCAGCCACTAGAACTGGGCCAGCATCATCACCCAACCAAGTCTTCATAATGTAAGCCAGGTTGACAGAGGAAATCAAGCCCAAAAAATAGCAGTCTTGTTCCTAATTGACCTGGCATTGCAAAGCACCACCTGAAGACGATTAGGGGAGGTGGACGGTCCTATAGCTACCTGCCCACTCAGTCTGGTGGGACCCCTGAGTAGAGGAACCAAACATGTCAGGCATCACCCTCTGTCCTGTTTAAACCCAGGGCATCTCCCGTACCTTACAACCTCAATGCGCCTCACCTCCTCTGCTGCTCTCCGCCCATAACGACTCCACTGCCACCTAGTTACTCCAACCTCTCTGCAGCGTCTAGCTGCATACACAGAAACACAGAGGCTGGATATTGGGTGCAGGTCAAGCAGCAGAGAAGCAGCATAGGTGAGTCTCGCAGGGCCAGTACCTAAACACATTTCAACCAGAACTATCCCACCCAACCCTTAAACTGCTTGAGCCTCAGCCAAACTTTAAAATAATGAAAATCAGACAAAAACTCACTTATACATCATACCCACCACAACTATTGACACCAATCACACATATCCCCAATAAAACACCTTCACAATCCTAACCCCACCCAATTTTAAATTTCGGGGAGCTACAAAAATAACTATCCCGCTCTCTATTTATTTATTTATTTATTTAGCTTTTGTTTACTGGGTAAGTGCACTAGACAAATCCCGCCTATTTCCAGGCACAACCCGGGGGAGGGGGATACAGATGAATGCCAACTGACCTTGAACCAGATTAAGCTGTTGGTGGTATTTTTTTTTAGTTAATGAGGGAAATTTGGCCAGGACACCAGGGAAATTCCCCTACTCTTTTCGATAAGTGCCATGGGATCTTTAACATCCACCAGAACTACCACCAATCCAGGCAGATGGGACCTCGGTTTAACGTCTCATCCGAAAGATGGCACCTAAGAAGTGCAGCACCCCTCTCATGCTGCACTACAGTGTCAGTACTGGGATATTAACCTAAGTGCCAGATGTGGGAACTGAACCCACAGCCCTCTGATCTCCCGGCCTCAGAGGCGAATGTGCTACCTACTGAGCCACTGACACTGCAGTAACAACTCTAATAAAGTACTCCTCACTCTTCCTGTCATAAAACCAAAATCCCAAACTCAAAATTAACAACCTCAAAACAAAACCCTGAAAGCTATGTGATTGAGAGTCCAGGGAGAAGAGTCAGTGATGAAATTAAAGTCATATATCCACAGCACACCAGAGCTTCAACGTGTGTGCTTTTAGACTGGTGAGGCTCTCACCCTCATCCAGTCCAGTCCAGTATACATACTCTTTGTCTCCTATTGGACAACTAAGATATCATCCAATTAATAATACAGCTGTGCAAACCCAGGTCCACTAACTCTGCTATTAGTTCCTGATGCAGTAGCTTGTCAGAAGCCTTGGTGAAGTCTAGGACTACAGTATCTTCTGATTTGCCTTGATCCATGTTTCCACTGATTTTATCATATGTTCTAACATGTTTGTTTGGCAGGATCTGCTCTTAGTGAATCCATGTTGTCTCTGATGTTGCTTATTTGTATTTGCTATATGCAGACCAATGTAGTCTTTGATAGTACCCTCTTAGACCTTTGACAGTACTGATGCTAAGCTCACAGGCTGATAATTACTGGGATCCTTTTTACTACCCTTTTTGTGTAGTGGTCTTACTGTGGCAGACCTCCAGGAATCAATCACTTCTCCTTGGTCTATAGATTTTTGGAAAATGAATGAGTAGCTTGGCAGAAGACACCAGGAGGAAGGAGTGCTGTGTGACGTAGAACTCTTTTACTTGAACCTTTAATTTAGGGTAAAAAAATACAAACTAACAAACAGAACAAAACAAAATAGTGTGCTTGTCTGAGTTAACTGAACTGATTGGTTATCTGAGCAGTTATCTAGGTGCAAATCTCAGGTGATTGAAAGGGCTATATTGCCCACTCTCCTGCCAAAGGTAGTTCTACTTTTATAGGCACAGGATTTGACTGACAACAGGAACTTCCTGTTTGGGAGCAGGAAGTGAGTGATCACAGAGCCACCAAAGACCCACCATCCTAGAAGGGCAAGAGTAGCTCTTGGGCCCCCTCTGCTGCTGGAGGCCTGTCTCTGAGCAAGTAAGGGGTCTACTGAGAAATATAGGATATTCTTGTCACAGAACAGGACAATCAGGAGCTTAAAGGGCACAGAGGCAGAAAGTAAGTAGAGAGAGAAGAGAAAGAAAAAAAAACAGAGGAAAGAGTAAGGATTTCAAACAACAGTTAAGGGGCCAGAAATAAGACATGATGGGAGTGGTGCAGTGCAGTAGCTGTGGAGCAGCAGTCTTCCGGGAGATGTTCTGGAGGATACGGTGTTGTCCCATCTGCTGGCACCTCTCTGGGCTTAGGGAGGAGGTTGCTTATCTCCAGGCTGAGTCTATCCAGGGACCACCAGTGCCACTGCCGTTGCCTCAGAGGTTGCCAAGAAAGAGGAGGGGTTGGACCACAGTGGGCTCAGGGAGGGTGACGGTGGTGGAACAAAGGTGCATCCCTCCAGTTGTACCTCTCCACAATTCCTATGCCATTCTGGCAAAGTGTGGTTCCTCTATGAAGGCACCTGCAGTGGAGACCAAGGAGGATGCTGGGAACCTCCACAAAGGAGACCCACAGGAGGGTGGCATGGGACCCCACAGGGGAAGGAAACAACTCCTGGTGGGGGACTCCATTGTTAGGAAGGTAGAACTAGGGGAGGAAGAGGAGAGGGAGGTAAGGTGCCTGCCTGGCGCTATGGCTCGGAGGAACAGGGAGCAAATCCTCAGGATTGCCGGAGCAGCAGCAAAGTGGAGGGAGCTGGATGTCATTGTCCACCTAGGAACAAATGACCTGGCTAAGAAAGGAATTAGAGCAGTGCAGGAAGAGTTTGTGGAACTGGGGAGGGGCCTTAGACAAGTAGCATGCACGGTAACCTTCTTGGAGGTGCTGCCCATCTATGGCGTAGGAGAGGTTGCAGGTTTGCAACCATGGGATTCAATCAGGAGTTGAAAAACTGGTGCGGAGCTCAGGATTTGGCTTCATTAGACTGGGGTTCACCTGGAGTGATGCAAGCCTATACTGGCATGATGGGCTGCATCTGTCCAGGAGGGAAACCAGGATCCTAGGTGATACATTTAAATGCTTCATTGGCAAGCATTTAAACTAGCCAAGGGGGGAAGCACTGGAAAGGAGCAGGGAAATCCTAGCCCCCCCCAAAAAAATCACGGTAGTAAGTATGGTAAACAACAACATAGAGGTGGCGATAGGGAGAAGGGCAGGGATAAATGAGGAAAGTGACAAAGGCAAGAAGGACAGGGATGGGGCACAAAGGAGTAAGGCCATCAGGAAATGGAGGGTAATGAGTACCAATGCCCGTAGTCTGGGCAACAAGCTCCCTGAGCTGGTGGCCTTGATGGAAGAGGGATGCCTGGATATTGTAGCAGTCACAGAAACATGGCACACAGAGAACCATGACTGGGATGTTAACATACCAGGGTACATAACCTACAGGAGAGACAGGCAAGAGAGAAGAGGGGGAGGAGTAGCTCTCTATGTAAAGGAAGGGATAAAAGCAACTGAACAATAGAGTAAACAGGGAGGAGAGGAGGCACTATGGGTCACCTTGGAGACTGGAAAGGGCACCACAATCCGCACAGGGGTCGTGTACGGACCCCCATGTCAGTGGGAGGGAATGGACAAGAATATGATAGAAGGCATTCTTAGGATGGCAGAGAAAGGGAAGATACTGTTGATGGGAGACCTGAATATGCCAGATGTTAACTGAAGCACATTTGCTGCAGCCACATCCAAGAGCAGGGCTATTCTCGATGTCCTACAGGTGGCAGGCCTCAGACAGCTCGTTTCAGAACCCACTCATGAGAGAGCAATCTTAGACTTCGTACTCTCAAATGGGGGCAGTGAGAGGATCTCAGATCTTTAAGTGGGTTGCCATCTAGGAACAAGTGACCATCAAACAGTGTGGTTCATGTTAAACTCAGCTACAGAGTCAAGCCATACAAAAGTGAGAGTACTGGACTTCAGGAGGGCTGACTTTGGCAAGATGAGAGAGTGCCTCAGAAAAGCGCTAGTAAACAGGCTAGAAAGAGGGGTGGAGCAACAATGGGGAATCATCAAACCTGCCATCACAGAGGCAACAAGCCTTTGTGTGAAGCAAATAAACAAATCAAAATGAAAGAAAAAGCAACTATGATTCTCAAAAGAGGTGGCTGGGAAAGTCAGGGAGAAAAAGATAGCATTCAGGAAATATAAGGAAGCACAGAAGGAGCAGGACAGAGAGCTGTACCAGTTAAGGCAGAAGGAAGCAGGGAGGGAAGTCAGAATAGCAAAGGCCCAAACTGAGGAAAGATAGCCAACTCGGTTAAGAAGGGGGATAAAACCTTTTATAGGTACATCAGAGAGCACAGAAAGACAAAGGGAGGGATAGTGAGGCTGAATAGAATGAATGGTGGGTGGGCAGAGGGGGACAGTGAAAAAGCAGGGATACTAAATGAATATTTCTGCTCAGTATTCACAAAAGAGGAGGGGGAAGTACCTAATCCAATTAACAGAAGCACTCTTGATAGGGGGGTCGATCCCAGCCCTTTCACAGAAGAAAGGGTTCTGCAAGAACTCCTAAAACTGAAGGTGGACAAAGCAATGGGGCCTGATGGAATTCACCCCAGAATTCTAAAAGAATTAAGGTGGGAACTAGTGAAACCAATGACTACTCTTTTTAATAAATCATGGGAGAATGGTGTGGTACCCAAGGACTGGAGGAAGGAGGCTGTGATTCCCCTTCACAAAAGTGGCACCAAGACAGAGGCAGGAAACTACAGACCTGTCAGTTTGACCTCTGTGGTAGGGAAAGTGATGGAGTCACTTCTGAAGGAAAGAATTGTTGAGTACCTTGAGGCCAGTGGGGCACAGGACCCAAGGCAACATAGGTTCACAGCGGGAAGGTCATGTCAGACAAATCTAATAGATTTCTTTGACTGGGTGACCAAAGTAGTAGACCAGGGAGGGGCTGTGGACATGGCCTGCCTAGACTTTAGCAAGGCATTTGACACAGTCCCACACAAAAGATTAATAGTCAAATTAACCAGCCTGGGAGTGGGTCCCAGGGTGGTAGCCTAGGTAAAACATTGTCTGGACAACAGGACACAGAAGGTAATTGTAAATGGAGTCCACTCTGAAGAAAGAGGAGTTACTAGTGTCGTACTGCAGGGTTCAGTACTGGGTCCAGTCCTTTTAATGTCTTTATCAGTGACCGCAGAGGGACTGGAGAAAAGTATGCCTCTTTGCAGATGACACGAAGATCTGCAACAGGGTTGATACACAAGGAGGCATGGAAAGGATGAGAAGGGACTTGGCAAGGTTGGAGGAATGGTCAGAAGTATGACAGCTAAGATTTAATACAAAGAAGTGCAAAATAATGCACCTGGGAAACAAGAACCCAGGGGAAGATTACACAATGGGGGGAGGTAGTAACAACAACAACAAAAAAGGAAAGGAACCTGGGGGTAATCATATCAGATGACCTTAAGGTTAGCAAGCAATGTGAGAAGGCAGTAGGGAGGGCTGGGGGTATACTGGGATGCATCGGGAGAGGCATCAGCAGCAGAAAACAGGAAGTTGTTATCCCTCTGTACAGACAGTTGGTGAGACCCCATCTGGAGTACTGTGTCTAGTTCTGGAGACCCCATCTCCGCAAGGACATAGACAGAATAGAGGCAGTCCAGAGAAGGGCAACTAAAATGGTGCAGGGTCTGCAAGAGAAGCTGTACGAGGAGAGACTAAAGGAGCTTAATATGTATACCCTTGAGGAAAGAAGGGAGAGTGGTGGCATTATAGAAACTTTTAAGTACCTCAGTGGAATCTACAAAATCCAAGAGGGCAGCATCTTTCAGAAAAGAGATGTGTGCAAGAACAAGGGGACACAATTTAAAGATGGGGGGCGGTTCAGGGGTAATGTGAGGAAGTATTTTTTCACAGAGAGGGTAGTGGATGCATGGAACAGCCTTTCTGAGGAGGTTGTGGGGTCTAAAACTGTGGCAGAATTCAAGAATGCATGGGACAGACATAAGGCAGTTCTTGTAGGGGGTAGGAAGAAATAGTCTGTTGGTTAACTAGAATCTGCAGCCTATCCTGTAGGTAGGGAAATGGGCAGACTAGGTGGGCCAAGCGGTCCTTATCTGCCATCAAAATCTATGTTTCTATGTTAATGCTAATGGACCAGTTAGTTCAGTTGCCAACTCCCCTGATGATTCTGAGATGGAGGCCATCAGGATCAGGGGATTTATTAGGATAGCAATTTGTTCTTTAATACAGCCTCATCTAGTCTGATTGGCCTAAGTAAATTTCTTTTATCCATAACCTGCACAATATTATTTTGTTTGTTGTTAAATACAGAGCTAATATACTGATTCTGTATTTCGGCCATATGTTTGGATTCTGTGACTAATATACCTTCTGAGTTAACTAATGGTCCCACCGTTGTTGTATTACCTTTTTTCTGCTGTTTGTATAACCATAAAATGCCTAATAATTATCCTTAGTATGCACTGCTATTTTTTTTCATAACCACTCTTAGCATTCTTTATTTCTGTTTTCAATTCCTTGAGGATGTTTTTATAACAACTCCATCTTCCACGGTCGTTACTTATCTTACTGGAGCATTCCTATATACCTTATTTTTCTTGTTAATTAGTTTCCTAATCATTTTATTAAACCATGCTGGAGTTCTTCTATTTTTATTATCTTTCTTCTTCCTGGGTATAAAACGATTTATTAGGGTATTAATTTATTACATAACATGTCCCATATAGTTTTAGTGGTTTCTCTGAAAGATCTTGCTGCCAGTCCAACTGTGTTTATTTGAGCGTCATACTATCAAAATCTTCTCTCTCCAAATTCAACACTTCAGTTGTCCCTCCATAAGTAAAACTGTGCTCTTGGATTTTAAATGAGACCATTTTATGATCACTGTTACCTAATGGTGTTATTATACTGTCATGTATTGTATTCCCATATTACTTAGGACCAAGTCCAGAATATGGTCACCTGTAGTAGGATCTTCCACATATTGTGCCAATCCTTTCTGACCAAAAGCCTCCAGATATCGTACTTCTATTAGGTTTGAACCCTGAAGATTTGCCCAGTTCACCCCTGGCAAATTAAAGTACCCCACTACTACAATTCTATCTGCTGGATTCAAGTTCTCTATAAATTCACAGGTGAATACATCATCATCCAGATTAGAAGAAGTGGGGCCTGTAAACTAGTCACAGCATTATTTCCTGTTTGTTTCATAGGATTAATTTAATCCATAATTGCTCTGTATTCCTAGTATCAGTCTGATATTCTTCTAATGGTATACTATCAGCCACATATATTGCATTGCCTTCTCCCTTTCTATGTTCTCTTGATTTGCTATATAGTGTATAACCATCAATTCTCTTATACCATGTATCCTTCTCCTCCCACCATGTTTCTGTGATTGTACAAAGATGGATGGATTGGGTACTCAGTGTATATTTTAATTCCTCATATTTATTTGCCACACTTCTAGCATTGATTAGAAGACAATGACACCCTTTCCATACCTTGAAACTTAGAAACATAGAAGTTGATGGCAGATAAGGGCTGTAAGGCCCATCCAGTCTGCCCATTTCTTTTTCTACCTTAGAAATGTGCCATCGGCCTTTGCTCTGTCAGTGGCCTATCTATTCATACTCATCTGTATTGCTCCCTTATACCTATCCCATGCCTGTTTGAAGCACTGCACTGTATTCATAGCCACCACTTCTTGAGGTAGGCCATTCCATGCATCCACCACCCTTTCTGTGAAAAAGAATTTCCTCACATTCCCGCTTAATCGGCCTCCCTCTAGTCTCATGCTGTGTCCTCTTGTCCTGCTATTTTTCTTATATTGAAACATGTTAGACTCTTTCTCCTTGTTAATGCCCTTAAGATGTTTGAATGTTTTGATCATATCACCTCTCTCCCTCCTTTGCTCAAGGGTATACATATTGAGCTCCGTTAATCTGTCCTCATATGTCTTCTGATGCAGTCCCTGCACCATTTTGGTTGCCCTTCTCTGGACTGCCTCAATTTGGTCAATGTCCTTGTGAAGGTGTGGCCTCCAGTACTGCACACAGTACTCCAGATGGGGCCTAACCAGTGTCTTGTAAAGAGGGATTATTACCTCCCTCTTACGACTTGTGATACCCCTACTAATGTACCCTAACATCCCCCTAGCCTTACCTACTGCTTTAGAGGTCTGCTTGGATGATTTCAGGTCATCGGTGATGATGATGTCCAAGTCTCTTTCTTCCTTTGTGATTGCCAACAACTCCCCTCCCAGCCTATAGGTGGCTTCAGGGTTTTTCTTCCCTATGTGCACGATCTTGCACTTCTTTGCATTAAATCCCAGTTGCCACTCTTCTGACCATTTTGCTAGTTTATCCAGATCTCTTCTCATTCTGCCCACCCCATCTGGATCATCTACTCTGTTGCAGATCTTGGTGTCATCTGCAAACAGACAAGCCTTACCCTCTAGTCCATCTGCAATGTCACTAATGAAGATACTGAAGAGGACTGGCCCCAAGACTCATCCCTGAGGTACCCCATTTGTGACTTGCCTTGAACTTTGTTCTCAGTCAGTGTGCTTTACCCATTACATGGGGCTTTGTGAGATTTAGGCCCCTCACTTCCCCCCATTTACTAGTTTAAATGATGGAATATACTGTTGTTAAAACTCTGGAAAAGAGTCTCTCTGCCAAAACTATTCAAATGGAGTCCATCCCTCCTAAATAACTGAGGATTTTTGTAGCTGTCCCAGTGATCTATGAATGCATAGCTCTCCCTAGAGCACCATCTCTTAACAACAGTTTTAACTTTAAAACCCCTGGGACCATGTACAGGCGGAATACCTGAAATAACAACTTCTCCTCTACTTTCTTTAATGGTAGATACAACCTCATATAATAGTTCCATTATTGGACTGCGTGTTGTGCCTTGTGAAAATGTATTGTTTGCTACTGCAGCTGTGTGGACTGCCTGTGCCTTTCCACCAGCTCTTTTTTTCTTTTATGTTCTTGTGCCTCCATGGGGGTATAACAGAACAGATTATGCATGTGAAAGTGTGGCTCTTCACCTGTTCTGTTATACCACTCAAAGCATGTCAGGCAACTTTACTCACTAGTATGGAACTTTGCCCTGCACTTTGTTCCAGCTTTAAAAATGTATTTTATTTATTTAGTTTTGTTGACTGGGTAAGTGCACTAAACAAATTCTGCCTATTTTCAGGGATGACCAGGGGAAGGGGGATACAGATGAATGCCAACTGACCTTGAACCAGATTAAGTTGTTGGTGATATTTTTTAGTGAATGGGGGAAATTTGGCCAGGACACTGGGGAAACTTCACCTACTCTTTTCGAGAAGTGCCATGGGATCTTTAACATCCAGCTGAACTACCACCAGAACAGGCAGATGGGGCCTCGGTTTAACATCTCATCTGAAAGACAGCACCTCAGGAGTGCAGCAGCCCCCTCATGCTGCTCTACAATGTCAGTATTGGGATTTAACTCAAGTGCCTGATGTGGGGCTAGAACACACATAGCCTTCTGATATCCCAGCCTCAGAGGCAATTGTGCTACCTGCTGAGCCACTTCCCCATATCTCAAAGCATTCCCATTGCCAGTTACACCAATAATGTTGGCCTTTTGTTTCCTATTAATATCTCCCACACATGTTCCAGTAATATGAATATTGCTTATTATTTACATAAGGCCTTATTTCCTATATAGTATTCCTGCACATTACCTGCATGTTTCCTGCATTGTACCTTGCTCTTTCAAACTTATCATATTGATCCTCTCCCACTACTCCTCTACTACCCATGTTATTTATTCAAATGTATTTACTCTTCTCCTTTTTTTATCATCTCCCCTTCTCTATTCTGTTTTAACAGTTGACTGAAAGTCCACATGTTGAATTTTAAATGTGAGTACTTTATAGATTAATTGAACTGGACCTACTCCCTTGCTACATCCTCCATTGTAAAACTAAACCTCTAGCTATGTTACTGTGTCTTACCATCACACCTGTGTGGCAGAACCATCTATACATGTCTACAGGATGAATTTAACACATGCAGTCAATAAATAACAAGGGAAAGTATTGTCAAAAATTTCTGGTTGCGGCCATATTAATTCACTTTAATCAATAATTGTAAACTACTGCAGTGATACAAACTGCTTTAAAAATGTCTAACTGAATAAAAATATACTGTTAATAAACCTGAGAATCTCATGTCAAACACTGCATCATGAAGGTTTTGCCTCCTAACAAATGTTGCTGTTTAAAAATCAGTTGGAAACTAGGCTGGCCCGTTGGCGCTGAGGGTTGAGGCATTGAACGCCACACCTCGCACCACGCTGGTGACCTGGGTTCAGGAATGAGCCGTGAGTCACTGGGGGTCGGCAGGGGGGGAAGAGATTGAGCATCGGAGGACTCTCTCTCTTCCCAGGGAGGGTGAGAGTGTTGCTCGCTGTCTGAGCGACCTCTGGTGATGGCCAGGAGTGCACCAAATGGGCAAGCTCGGTGAACGCCAGGAGTGGGCAGAGTCATAGCATTACGTTGCCTTGTGAGCTGTGCTCCGGAGGGATGGGAAGGGAAAAGCACTAAATACCCTGGCTCCTGAGAAAATGACGAGGGCTCCTGTGATCTCCCTCTCATCCCCAATGCAGAACCATGCCACATCGGGGATCCAGGCCGACCTCTCAGAGGGATGGACTCTCTAACTTAAGTAAAAACAGCTGCCGAGGGTGGGCGGGCCCTGTTCCGGGGGGTGATCCGGAATGCTGGGAAGTTCCTCCGAGAGAGGGTGAACTGATGGTGGCTGGTCACTGCGGGGAGTAGTAGGCACAGGATCATGTGGGCACCTCTGAAGGATGCCTCGCAGGAGTCCGAGCATAAATAAAAGTTAAAAAAAAAAATCAGTTGGAAACTAATATCCAAGGGGTGAGAGGGAAGTGAAGGGGATAGATCAACCTCAGCTCTGCAAAAGGTGATAACAATGACATGTCTAACGTAACATTTCTGTTTAGCTATGCTGGAAAATAGTATCCCACAATTAATCTTCGGGTAGTAGCATGCTGTCATTTGAGGAATATTTTGCTCCAACTTAAGTTTTGAATGATTCTGCATGGATTCTAGCTCCTCTACCTTCCTTCACCTCAGTTGTAAAGCCAAAGAGAATGAACAGCTTCTTGAGGATTGAGGTAAAGCAATATCTCCCTTCAATAGTTGCCCAGTGTCATGGTGCATGAAGCAGTGCATACACCCGATAGATAACATTTGTTTAAAGGGACACTCCCAATCTCTTTTGCACCATATTATTTATAGATGATCACCTACAAATTATGACTGCTTAATGCATTATTTGCTTCCTTTCTTAGAAGAACAGAAATGGATGCTAATGGTATAATTATACCCCGCTTTATTTTGTTTCAAATCCTTGTTGTACTCTTCTTGCACACATCCTGAACATTAGGAACACTACCAGATAGTCCATCCACTCATGATTTAATAATCTCCTCTTATCCCAGTGTATCATAAGTGGCTAGACTGTGTTGGAGGTGTTCCCAAGTACAGGCAATATGCAGTGGAAATTGTTTAATGACTGTAAGCAAACATATTTTTTTGTCGTAACATCAGTATGGTGGGCAGTCTGTTTTAAAAAGAAAAAGGGAGTCTGACTTAATCTATCAAATACATTAGCAATCCAGGTAGCCAGTGTCCCTTTAAAGTAATTACTTTGCCTTGGCTTTCCTTTCAGCTCAAATATTTAACAACACATGGATTTTTATGTTATTGAATGTGAAATGACCATCTCATCTAGCTTTTCTGGACTCTCACTGTTTCTCATAACACTAGTGGATCTATGCAGATGTTTATCAGTGGGAGGTCTGGAGGATATATAAAGAATAATGGCTATACAGCTGTGTGTTCTGGATTTTTTTTTACACACCCGAGGAGTGAGATGACCCATAAAAGTTGGGAGTGAAGCTCCAGAGTTTTATGAGGTCATCACACACTGAGGGTGTGTAAAATAATCCATAATAGGATAGTTGCATAGCCTTTATTTTTTATAATTACTGGTGCAGGTAGTTTATTCCCTTCAAAAATCGAGTGATGTCAAAGTTATTGGAACACTGCTGTCAGAGAGACAGACATGCACACACACACACACACACACACACACACACACACAACACACACACACACACTCCAGCTCTGACTGTATGTCTCTTTCGAAATATAGAATGTGACAGCAGATAAGGACCATACAACCCACCTAATCTGCTCATTTCCCTACTTGGTTTGGCAATCCCTACTCTTATTTGGACTGCCTTTCCCCTGCTGTGCTGTACAGCACGGTGCCTTTATGCTTATCCCATGCACTTTTGAATCCCTGCACTGTTTTCACTTCCACTAACTCCGCTGGTAGGCTGTTCCACTGATCCACCACCCACTCTGTGAAAAAATACTTCCTAGCATTCCCCCTAGCGTCCCTCCCTCCCTCCAGCCTCATGTTATGTCCCCTTGTCCATCTGCACTTTCTTCTCTGAAATATGCTCCCCTCCTGTGCCCTGTTTATTCCTCTAAGGTATGTGAACGCCTCTATTATATCCCCTCTCTCCCTTCTCTCTTCCAGTGAATAGATGTTTAGTTCCTTGAGTCTTTCCTCAAAAGGCTTGTGGTACAGTCTATATATAATTTATGTTGCTCTTCTCTGGACTGTTTCCATTCTGTCTATGTCCTTCCTGAGATGCAGTCTCCAGAACTGGACACAGTATTGTTGATAAGGTCTCACCAGTGATCTATACAGTAGCATCACCACTTCACTCCTTCTGGTTATGCCCCTTCCTATGCATCCCAGCATTCGGTTTACCTTCCCCACTGCTTTTTCACATTGTTTGGCTGACTTCAGGTTATCAGATATGATAACTCACAGGTCTGTCTTTTGACTTGTGGGGGCTAGAACCTGCCCCAACCCTATATTCCTTTCTTAGGTTTCTGTGTCCCAGGTGCATTATCTTGCACTTGTTAGCATTGAAACCCAACTGCCAAACCCTAGACCATTCCTCAAGCAGTCATAGAAACATAGAATTAGACGGCAGATAAGGACCGCTTGGCCCACCCAGTCTGCCCATTTCCCTACCTAATGGATAAGCTGCAGATCCTAGTTAACCAGCAGCCTACTTCTTTCTACCCCAACCCCCTAGAATTGCCTTATGACTGTCCCACGCATGCTTGAATTCAACCAGTTTTTGACTCCACAACCTCCTCCGGAAGGCCGTTCCATGCATCCACAACCCTCTTTGTGAAAAAATACTTCCCACATTACCTCTGAGCCACCTCCCCATCTTCAAATTGTGCCCCTTGTTCTTGCACAGCTCTTTTTTTGAAAGATGCTACCCTCTTGGACTTTGTTGATTCCCTTGAGGTACTTGAAAGTTTCTATCATGTCCTCCCTCTCCCTCCTTTCCTCGAGGCTATACATATTAAGCTCCTTTAGTCTGTCTTCATATGTCTTCTAGTGCAGACCCTGCACCATTTTAGTTGCCCTCCTCTGGACAGCTTCCATCCTGTCTATGTCCTTGCGGAGATTGGGTCTCCAGAACTGCATGCAGTACTCCAGACGGGTCTCACCAGCTGTCTGTACACAGGGATAACAATTTTCTGTTTTCTACTGGTGATGCCTCTCCTTATGCATCCCAGTATCCCGCCAGCCCTCCTCACTGCCCTCTCACATTGCTTGCCCACCTTTAAGTCATCTGATATGACTACCCCCAGGTCCTTTTCCATTTTTGTTGTTATTAGTATCTCACCCTCCATTGTGTACTCTTCCCCTGGGTTTTTGTTTCCCAGGTACATTACCTTGCACTTCTTAGCATTGAATCTAAGCTGCCATACATTTGACCATTCCGCTAACCTTGCCAAGTCCCTTCTCATCCTTTCCACCCCACCTTGTACATCAACTTTGTTGCAGATCTTTGTGTCATCTGCAAAGAGACATACTTTTCCTTCCAGTCCCTCTGCAATGTCACTTATAAAGACATTGAAGAGGACTGGTCCTAATACTGAACCCTGCGGTACCCCACTAGTAACCCCCCTTTCTTCAGAGTGGACTCCATTTACTGTTACCCTCTGTGTCCTATTCTCCAGCCAATTCTTTACCCAGGCTATCATCTTGGGACCCACTCCAGGCTGGCTAACTTGTATTTTAATCTTTTGTGTGGACTGTGTCAAATGCCTTGCTAAAGTCTGGGTAGGCCATGTCCATAGTCCTTCCCTGATCTACTACTTTGGTCACCCAGTCAAAGAAATCTATTAGATTCGTCTGGCATGACCTTCCCACTGTGAATCCATGCTGCCTTGGGTCCTGTGCCCCTCTGGCCTCTAGGTACTCGACAATTCTTTCCTTCAGAAGTGATTCTATCATTTTCCCTATCACTGAGGTTAAACTAACAGATCTGTAGTTTCTTGCTTCTGCTCTGCTCCCACTTTTGTGAAGGGGAATCACATCTGCCCTCCTCCAGTCCTCAGGTACCACCACATCCTCCCATGATTTGTTAAAGAGGGTAGTCAGTGGTGTCACTAGTTCTACCCTTAGTTCTTTTAGAATTCTGGGATGAATCCCATCAGGCCCCATTGCTTTTTCCACCTTCAGTTTTAAGAGTTCTTTCAGAACCCTTTCTTCTATAAATGGGCTGGTATCAATTTCTGTATCCAGAGTGTTTCTATGGTTTGTTTTAGGTACCTCCGCCTCTTCATTTGTTAATACCGAGCAAAAATATTTGTTTAGTGTCTCTGCCTTTTCACAGTCACCCTCTGCCCACCCCTTCCCCTTTATTAAGCCTCGCTATCCCTCCCTTGGTCTTCCTTCGCTCTCTGATGTACCTAAAAAAGGTTTTATCCCCCTTCTTAACTGAGTTGGCTATTTTTTCCTCGGTTCAGGCCTTTGCTGTTCTGACTGCCTTCCCAGCTTCCTTTTGCTTTAACTGTTACAATTTTCTGTCCTGCTCTTTCTGTGATTCCTTGTACTTCCTGAATGCTTTCTTTTTCTCTTGAACCTTCACTGCCACTTCCTTTGAGAACCATAGAGGTTTCTTACATCGTTTTGTTTTGTTTATTTGCTTCACACAAAGGCTTATTACCTCTGTGATGGCAGTTTTGATTATTCCCAATTGTTCATCCACCCCTCCTTCCTGTCCATTTGCTAGTGCATTCCTTAGGCACTCACACATTTTGGCAAAGTCAGCCCTCCTGAAGTCCAGTACTTTTGCCTTTGTATTGCTTGACTCTATTGCCGTGTTTATTGTGAACCATACTGTTCGATGGTCGCTAGTTCCCAGATGGCTACCCACTTCTACATCTGTGATTCTCTCTCCTTCTCCATTTGAGAGAACCAGGTCTAAGTTTACTCCTTCTCGAGTGGGTTCCAATACTAGTTGTCTAAGGCATGCCCCCTGTAGGGCATCTAGAATAACCCCACTCTTAGAAGTAGCTGCTGCAACTGCACTCCAGTTAACATCTGGCATATTCAGATCATCCATCAGCAATATCTCCCCTTTTTCTGCCATTCTAAGTATACTTTCTATCATTTCCTTGTCCATTTCTTCCCCTGAGAGGGGGGTCTGTATACAACTCCTGTACAGATTGTGGTGCCATTGCCTGTCTCCAAATTGACCCACAGTGCTTCTTCTCCTCCTCCCTGTTTACCCTTTTGTTCTGTTGCTTTGATTCCTTCCCTTATGTAGAGAGCTACTCCTCCTCCTCCTCCTCTGTTACCCTTCCTGTCCCTCCTGTAGTCTTAGGTTATTTCTCATTTTATCTAGCCACTCCTGTGTGTCGACTCTGTTACAGATCTTGGTGTTATCTATGAACAGGCATACTTTCCCCTCTAGTCCCTCTGCAATGTCTCTTATGAAGACATTGAACAGAACTGGACCCAGCATCAATCCCTGTGGAACCCCTCTGGTCACATCCCCCTCTTCTGATTTTATGCCATTTACTACCACCCTCTGGGTCCTGCCTTTTAGCCAGTTTCCAACCCATTTTACCACTTCAGAGCCTATACCCAGATTCCCCAATTTCGTAAACAACCTTCTATGAGGAATGGTGTTGAAGGCCTTATTGAAATCCAGGTGGGCCACATCCACTGCCTCTCCCTGAGCCACCGCCCTGGTCACCCAGTCAAAGAAATCAATAAGGTTAGTCTGACAGGACCTACCCTCAGTGAAGCTATGTTGCCTTTGGTCTTTTTACACCACTTACCTCTAGGAACTTCACTACCCTCTCCTTAATTAGGGATTCCATCAGCTTCCCTACCACTAAGGTCAGGCTTACAGTTCTTTAATTATCTGCCTCCTCCCTACTTCCAGTCTTGTGCAGGGAGACCACCTCTGCCCTTCTCTAGTCCTCAGGTACCTCCCCCAACTCTAGTGATTGGTTAACAAGGGTTGTCAGTGGACCAGCTAGGACTTCCCGGAGTTCCTTCAACACTCTAGTGTGAATCCCATCTGGCCCCATTGCCTTGTCTGTCTTTATTTTTCCTAGTTCCTCCAAGACTCTATCCACTGTAAATGGGCTAGTGTCCACCTCTCCCCCTGTACATCTTTCATCGTGAGTCTTGGCCCCTCCTCTGCCTGTTCCTTGGTAAATACTGAGCAAAAATATTTGTTCAGTATCTCAGCTTTCAAGGTCATCCTCTACCCACCCACCCACCCTTTCCTTCTTTAGCTAACAATACCATTTCTTGTCTTCTTCTTCCTCTCACTAATATAATGGAAGAAGGTCTTGTCCCCCTTCTTAATAGCCTGTGCTATTCCTTTCTCCATTATTGCCTTAGTCCCTCTGACAGCTTTCCAGTACAGACATTATTTTCTTTTTCTTTTTTTGTAAGTTGGACTGTGAAAATGCCTCGGGAAATACAAAAAGTGACAATGAGAGTAGTCAGTCACCATGGTCCATTCCTGATCAGAGTTGCTGTCTCTCAAAGTCATGACAGAAGTGTAACAACAGCAGGATCAACCAGATAGATTTATTTTCTTGTAATGGCAGGATCAACATAGATAAATAGTAAAAAAAAAATTATAATCTACATGTGAGAAGGGTAAGAGGCAAACTATCAGTCTGGTGATCAGTGCGGGTCCTCAGAAACGGATAAACAGAGACACCGTGTTTTTTGAGGTGTTCAGTCAGCCCACACAGAGATTAAGAGCCAATCAGGTAGCACTGTACAAATGAGTGACACAAAACACCATAATAACTGGTTCTCCTGATTATGGCATTTGAAACCCAGATTGACTCATGCATTAAAGGGAGACACCAGTAATTATAACATGGTGCAACCCTTTCCCATTCATTCTTTTGCTCTGGATTTGTCAAGCCCATGTTTCAAGTAGTGATTTTCTCAAAATAAGCCAGTTACTCTCTTCTTTCCATCTCTTGAGGATCATAGAATCATAGAAATCTAGTGCCAGAAAAGGACCCCATTGGCCCATCGAGTCTGCCCCTAACCCGCCGTCCCTAATTGTTTCTTTCAACCAGAGATCGCTCACTCTGCCCCCTTGTCAACCCATTGTGTCTGTCCCATGCCCTCTTGAATCCTTCCACAGTTTCAGCCCCCACTACCTCTTCTGCTATCCTGTTCCAGTACTCCACCTCCTTCTAGGTGAAGTAACGCCCCCTCACATTGCCCCAAACCATCCCCTTCTAACCTTAGCCTATGACTCCTAGTTCTAGTGCTTATGTTCCTTGCAAATTAGCACCCCCTACCTTATTAACCCCCTTTATGTATTTAAACATTTATATCATGTCCCCACTTTACCTCCTAACCTCCAGTGGGTAAAGATCTAACTCTCTTCACCTCACCTCATAGGGCTTCCCCTGCATTCCATGTACCATCTTGGTTTCCCTTCTCTGAACCCTTTCCATCCCATCTATGTCCTTGCACAGCTGGGGTCTCCAGAACTGGACTCCAAACTCCAGGTGAGGCCTTACCATGGATCTATAAAGGGGCATCAGCACGCACCTTCTTCTGCATGTTGTATCCCTCCCTATGCACACCAGCATTCTGTTTGCTTTACCCACAACCTTGCTGCACTGGTTCCCCACCTTCAGGTTATCTGAAATTATAATCCTCAGATCCCTCTACTTCTCAGTTGCCCTAATCCCCCAGTGTATAGCTGGCTTGTGGGTTATTATGCCCCATGTGCATTACTGTACACTTCTTGGTATTGAATTTTAGCTGCCAGGTTTCCAACCACCCTTCCAGTATTTTTAGAGTCTCCCTCAATGCCCCACCCCCCGTGGTGTCCACCCTATTGCAGATTTTCATATCATCTGCAACTAGACAGACCTTCCCCTGCAGTCCCTCCTCTATGTTGCTGAGATAGATATTAAAAATGATGGATCCCAGCACCAATACCAAGCACACCCCATTCATCACCCTTCATTCCTGGAATGCACCCCATTAACCACCACCCTCAGGCTCCTGTCCTTCAGCAAGTTCTCTACCCACCATGTTATTTTTGGACCCACCCCCAAACTTTCCAGCTTATTTACCAGTCTTCTGTGAGGGGCAGTGTAAAAGGCCTTCTTGAAGTCCAGATAGGCCATGTTCACTGCCCCCCACCCGACAGACCACCTTCATTACTCAATCGAAAAACTCAATTAGGTTCATCTGGCATGACCTCCTTTGCATGAAGCCATGCTGTCTGTCATCCTGTAGTCCACTGTTTACAAAGTAGCCAACCACTCTTTCCTTCAACAGCCCCTCCATCACCTTACCCACCACTGAGGTGATGCTGACTGGACGGTAATTTTTGGCCTCTTCTCTGCTGCCACTATTCAGAAGAGGCACTACATCTGCCTTCCTCCAGCCCTCTGGCACCCACCCTGTATCCAGGGACAAGGATGCCAACAAGTTTCAGATCATCCTATATTGATCTGTTTTCTAGGTCACTAATCTGCTTTTGAAGAGTTCTCAGCTTTCAAGTCTATGCTCCTGTAAGCACTCCTTTTGTTAGAATTTGTCTTTTATGTCATCAGAGATTTTTCAAAATGTATTAATTGCAAGTCCCAGAGTGGTCATTTGCACTCTTTAAACAAATACTTTCACAGCTTCTGCATGGCAGCCCTCCTGTATCTGGATCCCAACTAAGTGAACTCAGGGTCCAGGAGCACCAGGGGAGCAGCAGTTACGTTTGGCGTTCAGCACATCAAGTTATCTGCATTACTAGCTTGCAAGCTATGTTTATAAGGACTGAATAAAAAAAGAAAAAAAGAAAAGTCCCCTTCAAGCGGTGTTTGACGAAGGAGGGATAGGTTTTTTACAAGATTGCTTACATGCCAAAGGAATTGTTTTCAGTTTAATATCACACTTGATGGAATGTGAGACAATTAAGTCATTTGTAAGAAGAATTAAAAGTTAATTCTCCTGATGAAGCCTGAATTTCAGGTGAAACGTTGAGAACATTGGCTGTATGAAGAAAATCGAATAAAATTTAAAGCAACAAGTGAACTTTGGGACTCTGTCCAGTTTGTTATCTATCTGCACCCCACCCCATTCTTGTAGAGAAGTTTCACAGTTGAGCTCCTGATGTGCCACAATTGTGGTGAAAAAATGAATGCATGCCAACATGTCACAATCCAGCTGCACTCCTATAAATCTTATAAAGATGTATTGTAAATGTGATGGGTTGAGCTTGTCAGCTCTACGATGCTGGTTCAACAAATTAAATTGTTGACCACCATCACAGTGATGGATTTATGCCAACCGCAACTTGCGGTTGACATAAATCTGACTTGAGTCCTCAGACTTTTTTCATTGGGGGCTTCGCACCCCGATCCCACCATGTGGGGTGCTCTGCCCCTCGCACCCCTGGTCTCTAGGATTCTAACTCCTAGTTGTTGTTGGATTGGGAAGGGGGTACAGGACCGGGAAAGAGAGTGCCGTGGTCTCATGTGGTCAATTACAGCAAAAACATTGAGGTTGGTGGCATCAATGTTTTCTCTGTAATGGTGTCACCGTCCTCGGTGCATACCAAGCTTGCCAAACCATTAATATTAAATTGCATGTGGGAGAGTTGTGGCCTTCTGCTAACTGGTGAGCTCCCCATTGATCACCTGTGAACCTCTTATTGACCAGAGCACATTATATAAGCACTGAAGCCAGAGAGTGGTTTTCCCTTAAGACAGAGAGAAGGCATGGGAACCTCAGCTCAGAATGGTAAGGAAAATATGATGCTTCTTCCTGGTCAATGAGGTGGTCACCTTGTTGTGGTCAGGCTTGATCATAATTCAGCTGAAAGATGAGACCAAGAACCCTGCTAACAATCTAAAACAAGTAAAAATACTGCAGTTATTTGCAGGCTTTAACGCATCTGAGTGTGTGTGTGTGTCTGTGTGTGGGGGGCACTGGTACCATAACTGTATGCCAGCGAAACACATTGCATTTTGTTGATTTCACAGAATAAGTGGAATTAAAAGACATTTCACATGGTAACAAAAATGTAAGCATTTTGATTGGGCCAAGAGACCAGTAAAGGAGTGTAATTATTAGACCATAATTACACTCCTGTACTTGTTTCAAACTGAGAATCTGTTTACCAAATCAGTATGCCGTACAGTGCTTAGAGTGTCAGTCATTGTGCAGACTACAGCTTCAGAATGTATAACATGACTGAACTGCCTAGCTCCCAAGCAAGACTGCCTGAGGGATTTTCATTAGAAAAATGACTTGAAAGTAATCTGGAGAGTCCAGGACCAGACACTGACCAGCTTCCAGCAGAAGAACCTGCTAACCATGCTTCACCTAATGTAAGTAGGCATGCTGCAATAGAAAAGAGAGCATTGGATCAGCTGGAAATGGGAAATAAATCAAGCTAACACCATAAAGCAAACATCCTGGGCAATAGCTGTGTTTGAAGATTGTATGAAGGAAAAAAAACACAATTAATTTAAAAACAGTTAGTCTAATTATGCTGTACTACTGTAAATGAAATCTTAAGAGAATTTTTTGCAACAGTCAGAACATCAAAAGTGGAACAATATGGACAGTCAAGTTACAGCTGCCTGAGAGCAGCCATAAATCATTATTTAAACTCTCCAGAGATAGCAAGAACCCTAAATATCATATTTGACAGAACATTTACTTCATCGAACAACTTCTTCACAGTGATGGTAAAAAATACAGAAAGCCAGACATGGATACCACAGCTTACTACCCCGTGATCACAGACTCCAATCTGCAAAAGCTGAGAAACTGTCCGTGCTCTCACCTGACTTATCTCCAGGTCTCGTACACAAAGTCTGGTTCAACCTTTAGCTTCATTTAGCAAGAAGAAGTCACAAAGGCCAAAGGCAGCTAATGAAAGACAGTTTCACTATTAACACCAATACAAATAGACATTTCCTTAAGTTTCAATGAGCAGCAAATAAATCGCAAAGATTCAAATGGACCAAAAATAGAGTCTGTACAGGGGGGTTGTTTTTGAAAGACCTGCTGACCCATAGTGCCCCTTAAATAGTTTTATTGAATGCTTTGATGAATGCAGTGGCGGCTCTACACCAGGGCCCGCCAGGGCACGTGCCACTGTAAAAAAATTATGTGCCCCAGTTGGTGCCCCATATGTTGCAGAACCTCCCCCATTATAACAATATATCAGTGCCCTGGCTACCATCTGTTGTGCCCCAGCTGTGCCCTGGTAACCATTTGTGGCTAGAGCCACTACTGGATGAATGCCTGAAGATGCACAGACATTCTTGTTACAACCCTGTAGAATTCAACATCTGTTTCTAGATACACAAACAGTGTGGTATAGTAGAGAGCCATGAGGGCTAACTACTTGACAGCTATGCTTCCTCAATTCTCAGAAGAAGCAGCCCTGAGCCATCACAAGACCAAACACCCTTTATGGAGCATGATGGTGAACAGTTTAATAAGTGCTGGGCTTCAGTATCACCAAAGTTTGACAATTACAGAGCACAGAAATGAAGGTAGCCTTCAAAGCTATTGGAATGCATCGATTGAGAACAGATATACCTGGCAGTCACATGATGCCCTCGTACTGAATGGTTGCATTGTTCCAGGCTCTGTGTTCTTGGTCTTAATTTAACTCAATTTCTTTATATTTAACAGTCATTCTTACCTTTTCTTTTTCACTGGTATACTGCCCTGCACCAATGGATATGGCTGTGAATTCTCTGGTTGACATGGAAGAAGCAGTTTTTATAGAAAATAGTGGACTCACTGATACAATGCCATTAAAAAGTAGGCCAAAGCCACCAAGACAAAGGCCTGCCCCTGACTTGCATAAGCCTGATTCTGAGTTCAACAAAATCAACTTTATCCTTGCGGATATGGTAGGGGATCAAATTAACTTTAACTAAAGTGATGAAGGACTTACAACTTTTAAAACCAACCCTAGAATCATTTAACAGGAGATCGGGAGATGCGGAAACTCCAATTAGTTCTGTTGAAGATGCCCAAACTCGGGAACATCAGGAGATGCTGGATTTAAAGAAGTGGCTGACAAAATTAGAGTTGAAAGCAGACAATCTAGAGGTAAGAAGCCACCATAACAGTTTAATAATTGTGGGTATTCCAGAGCTTACTGAGGGGGACAATATCTTGAGTTTTATTCAGGGTTTCCTGAAGAAGGTAGCTGCCTGCCCCCCCATACATGGCATAAATGATCTGATTGAAAGGGTGCATCACTCACTTCACCCTCAGCCACCACCGCAGGGGAAACCTAGGGCGATTATCCTACATTGCCTCAACAATCAGGATAAAATTCACATTTTGCAACTTGCCCTCGCCAAACACCCCTTACTGTGACAGGGTCTCGTGTTCCTCATTTTCAGAGATTTTCTTGATTCTGGGTCACCTCTTATAGATTGTCTAGCTGCCTGGATTACATGTCTCTGCCCGGCAATGGTTTCCTTGTTTTCTGATAGCTATATTTGGATTGATCATCCCCAGAACACAAATAGCTTGATTTATTGTTCTGTCACTTACCAGGGATTTGATTTAAATTATTGAGGAGCAATTTTCAGCCTGACTTCCAGACACCCTGATCTGGTTTGGATGTACGGAGCTAATCTGCATACATTAGTCTGGGACTTATTTTGGATTCTGATTTTTCTCACAAGATGAGGTTACTACCAGAAACGTCCTATGGCTCCCTGTGTTTGTGGAACTACTGCCTTTAATTTGGTCTGTGGACTGAACTTCAATGGACAACTATCCACCAGAGAGACATGAGTACTGTATTATTTTTATTTATACTGACCAAGATCAATGCATCAGTGGACCACAGAAGCGACCCTTTGATAAGGGTGCAGGGTGGTACCTTACCCCCCTCCCTTTCTTTTCTTCTTTCTTTTTACTTGTTGTGGCTGTGTTATTTGATTGGGCTGGTTGATATAAGGCTGAAGTGTGGTGGTCGGGGTTCTATAATTGTTTTCCGAGCCATGACATTATGAAGTTATATGAGCAATTCCTTCTTCTCATGTGGGGTGTGTCCCCTATCTTCTCCTCCCTTGTTTGGCAGGAGATCACAGGGGAACTGTTCACTGTTTGATTGCCTATGGTTAGTGTTACACTTCACCCTTATTGGGTTTTTGAGTTCTGATGTTTTAAACCACATTATTGTTATTTCTGTTATATTTCCAGAGCACAAGGGGTTGTTATTTGCAGGATGGGTTGGACACTAGTGGAATTTCAGTATTACCAGGGGCAACTTATGATTAATGATAGACGAGGAACCTGTTTTATATTTGTCTCATTGTATGACAGTATCTGGACAGCCTTTAATGTTTGATCTTATATTGCTATGGCTTTATCCCATATAAATTGTGTTACATGGAACATCAAGGGGATAATTCTTCAGTGAAATGACTCCAGGTCCTTAAACATCTTGACACCTTTAAAGCAGATCTGGCAAAAGAAGCACACTTTTTCTGCAGGATGTGGATTGGACTCTCCTTTAGAGCAGGTAATAGTACCCGTAGTGCTGGTGTCATAATCTTGGTTTGTAAACAACTACCCTTTCAAGTACTTAAAAATTGCGTAGACCTGGAGGGCAGGTACCTTTTCGTCCATGCCTTGGTAGATGCATCTGAGTTACTAGTTGGTAATATTTATGGTTCTAATGTGGACACACCCTCCATTTTTGTTTCCCTTATGAACATTATCTCTGCCCATGACTCACTTCCCAAAATAATTATGAGGGACAGGAACCTTACAATAGACAGCACTATTGACTGGTCAGGCTTAATTCGGAGGGGGCTTTCCCCAGTGCAAAGGGCTTTGCATGATTTGTTAGATAATTGTGGCCTGGTAGACTTCTGGTGTACCCTTCACCCTTCTGCCAGGGAATATACATTCTCATTCCCAATCCATCACACTCACTCCCATATAGATTACACCTTAGTTAGTCTGGTTTTCATTCAAATGGCTAGATTTAGTGAAATACTTAGTCAAGTTATCTCAGACCACTTGCCAGTTTCATTTTTGGTGGGTCTGTCTCTCACCTCTGAGAGGGATAAATAATGGGGCTCAATAACCACATACTAATTGATGAAGAATGTTGTGCCAGATTAAACAAGTGACCATATATTTTTTCACTCTTAATATGTCCTTGTTACAGTCCAAGGCTACCTATTGGAACAAGTACAAATGTGTTATCCGGGGATCATCAGAATGGCTTCTGCATGGAAAAAATATAGAGAACTAAAGGCACGGGAGCTACTATACTCCATTCAGACTACAGAAAAGTATATCAGTTCTGCTTTTCCTGAGGAGGATTGGGTGCATCTTAACCGAGAAAGAGCGGCATATGCCAAATTGAATAGAGAACAGGCAGAATACACCTTATTTCATTCCCACTTTAATCATGAGATGCATAAGGAGAAACCTAGTAAGTTATTAGCTATATGACTTAGACAACTTGAAATGGCTCGCTTGGTTAGGAGCATTCGATCTAGCTCAAATAACATGATCTTGACATCTCCCCGGGGTATTGTAAGAGAATTTAAGCAATTCTATGAAACACTTCATGGTGAAGAGACAGACCCTCTGGGTCTGAAGTCTGTAATCCAGGCATATTTGGAAGAAATTGATCTTCCTCTTCTGGACCCTGTCTTGGCCTCTGTGTAGACTACCACAATCACTACCTCAGAAGAAGACAGAGCCATCTCTGTCCTTTCTTTGGATAAATCACCAGGTCCTGATGGTTTTTTCCCCAAACTTCTATGATGCTCTAAAAATGGAGTTAGTTTCCCCTTTGGTGAACATTTATAATTATTGTTATCACCATAATACTTTCCCTTTGGACTTTCTTGAAGCTTTTATTACATTGATTCGTAAACCTGGTAAGGACCCCCTAGAGGTAGATAATTACAGACCAATCTCTTTATTTATGGATGTAAAGATTTTCTGTAACATTTTAGCAGGTAGATTAGCTCATATTTGGCAACCATTACTTGGTAGGGAGCAAACAGAGTTCATTTAATTTCTGATCAAATGAGAAAATGTTTTAATTTACTGTCAGCCTCCAGGGAGTCCAACACCCCAGCGGTGTTAGTCTCCCTGGATGCCGAAAAGATCTTTGACTGGGTCTTGTGGCCTTTTTTATTCCATACTTTACAGGCTTTTGGGATCCTGGATGACTTCATTAAGTGGATTTGGTTACTCTACTTTGCTCCTTCAACTCAAATTTTGTAATGGGATTCTCTCAGATCCTTTTAGTCTTAAAAGAGGCATGAGACAAGGCTGCTCCTTATCTCCTTTTTTGTTTATACTTGGAACCCCTTACCAGACACTTTATGCAGCACCCACACATTTCTGGAATGTCCATTGGACCTCATGCATTTAAGTTAAGTTATTTACATATACAGATGACATTCTGTTATACCTGACAAATCCCACAGTTTTGCTTCCCACATCTCTTCACGTCCTTATGTATTTCGGTTATCTGTCTGGCTACAAACTAAATTTATTCAACACTGTAATTCTCCCATTTAACTCAGCAACATAGAAAAGTAGCATCCCAGCTAATTTACAGAAATGTTGGTCAACTGAGTGTCTTACAAATGTGGGGATTCAGCTAACACAGGGCATAAAGAAATTGGTAGACTATAATCTACAGCCCTTACTAGGATCCATAAAAGTAGACCTAATATGTTGGCAAGCCCCTTCACTGTCCTGATGAGGGAGAATATTGACAGTTTACATGAATATTCTACCAAGGCTCCATTATCCCATCAGTATGTTTTGCACCCCAATGCCTCAGGCTTGGTTTAGTCAATTACATCAGATTATCTCTAAGGTTTTATGGAAAGAGAAAAAACAGTGTATAGCTTATTCAAAGCTACCTCTAGCAAAATGCCATGGAGGGCTACAACTGCCAGTTTTTTTCTGATATTATTTAGTCTGTCATGCGAGTAAATTTCTGGCATGGAGCCTACAAGATATGGGAATTGCTGCTGGCCAGCATTACCCAGACAGAATAGATATAGAGCTTTATTATTAGTGTTCATGGCATCTCATCTCGGGCTTTATCACACATAATTTGGTCAACACTCCCTGTTGCCTTGCAGGATACCTGCTGGGCTGGTTAGTGCAGGTTAACATGCAGCTCTGTCATCTTCTTCAGTATGCTCCATGAAAAGACCCCTGGCAACCAATCAGACTAAATTCAAACTGATTGCTGATAAACCTGTTTCAATGACTCTTTTGCCACAAGCAAATTTCCAAAATATATCTTACCTCTTATGGGATGATCAATTTATTACTTTCACAGAGTTGTGTAGAATGTTTCAAATACCCCAAACTGCAGCATTTTCTTTTTTCCAATGTAAACATTCCTTACTGGGTATTTTGGGTCCCCGTTCATGGTGCTTTCCCCGATGGTTAGAATTACCGTAACTTAGCTAACTTAGTGACTCAGCCACATGTTGTGTTGGCCTTATATAAAACCTTAAGAGATATGATGGGGGAAATGTCACAGCTGGGATGTACTTATTGGGAGAAGGATTTCACAGACTTTTCCCATGTTCTTAGATCTGTTGCTCTTTTGGATTTTCTTCAAAGAAATCGTAAAGTGGATAAACTGAGGCTGATGCAGTATAAGATTATGTATAATGTTTACTATATGCCGCAGTTCCTATTTGTTTTTGGGAGGTCAGAAACTTTGGTTTGTGGGAAATGTGATCTACAAGAAGGCACCCTTAAACATCTTTTATGGGATTGCCCACATATACAGGAACTCTTGGACCATATCAAGTCTTGCCTGAACCCACTTTTGGGGCTACAGGAGAGCTTTATAGCTGATTTATGCCTTTTGGGGATAGGTATCAATCAATTGATAGGCCCTCAGAGGTATCATATTGCACTTATTGCAGCTGTGATGAAATTGATCATTTTAAGACTTGGATGGATAGTCAGCCCCCATCCTACAAGGAATGGCATGCAGAGCTTTTGACCACCCTACAGATGGAAAAATCATTGGCTAATTTAAGTCATAATATTTCCGCTTATAAAGGAAGATGGGAAAAGTTAGGTGTCCTCCTCCAAATAACCTAGAAATACAGTAGTTTGGGGGTATCTCTTTATTTATGCATGTTCCTCTGATCTTTGTTTATATGTTGTGGATACATTGATATTTAAATCCCCTGGTTGGTTTCCTTTTTCCTTTTTACTTACTTCTTACATTTATATAGGCCTCATGTTATTGGACTGCAGCATGGTCTGATCATTTCAATTATGATTGTATCACACATCCCCCTGTAAAATGTCTGATTCACTGTCTATTTCTTGTTACTGATTTTGGTGGGATGTTTTATTGTTACGCTTTGCTTTTTCCACCTAGTGTACTGATGTTCTATGTCTTTGTGTGTGTGCGTTTGTACCCTGTGCTCCACTAATTCTTAATAAAGTATATTCAGTTTAAAAAAAAGAAAACAGATGTACCTGGAGTGATTTCTTAGGTGGGAAGCTTCAAGGTCCTCTCTCTGCTAACACCCGAAAGCAAATGCCAGGTCCCCCAATGATGATGCCAAGTCCCCCCATGCAGATGCAAGGTCCCCCAATGCCAAATAAAAACTTCATTAACACCCCAATGCAGCTAACAACAGTGCAACTAGAGAACTGTGATGTGACATCACAGAATTTTAATCTCAGGTTGTCAAAAAGGAGAAACACATGGCAACCAATATGGAGAACCTGAATAATGGAGCCTCCTCAAAGGCTGACAGTTCACGTGGATCACCAAAAAATCCCATTTGCCTTTGCCACAGCTGCCAATACAACCACAAAGTAAGAAACTTTGACCACCAACACCACCAATGAATTCAAAAATAATGAAAACCAAAAGAGGACATTAAGTAGAGAAAAAAGAAAGAAGTAAAAGCACAGCAGCACTGTACTGAAAACCATCAAACTACTGGTAATATGGTGTTCCATTTTCATTAAAGAAAAAAATTATGAGTTCAGATCAAGTTTTAAAAAGTTTTATTAAGTCACTGAGTTGTTTCCCTTACTGTTATAAGGAACTGCAGTTAGTTTTGTAAGTGATTACAGTCTGCAGTACCGATGTCCTCACTGTTTAAAGGAACTACTTTTTCTTGCATACAAAAAAGTATATTTGAGCACCATTTTAGCACTGTATTGTCCCTTTTCCTCAAAAGGTGTGAAACATTTTTGACATTCCATTATAAGTGTAATAACACACTTCAGGGATGTTTATTAATACTGTAATTGCACTTAGCTATTTGGTTTTTAAAGGCACTTGATGCCTAACAACATCCTTGAGCTGTGCAATTATTACAGCATAATTACACTCTCTGGTGTGTCTTATTGCATACTAACATACTAGACGTCAGCAAAGTAGGCCTATTGGTCTATCAAGTCTGCTCGTGCTTCAGCACCCTGATTGGGTACCATAGCCCTCTATCTGTCTCCTTCTACTGTTAATCCATCCCACAGTCCTGCCCCCCTGGGCAAACCAGCCTCTGCTTCACCCCTTGCCTATATCTGTCCCACCCTCTCTTGAATCCCTCCACCATAGCTGCCTGCATCAGCTCCCCAGGTAGTGCATTCCACGGATCCGCCACTCTTTCAGTGAAGTACCTCCTCCTCCTTACCCCCCAATCTTAACACCCTCAATCTTCTAACTGTACCCACTGGTGATTCCACCCTCCTTCAGTCCAAAGATCCTATCTTGGCTTACCTTATTTACTCCCCTGAGGTACTTGAAGACCTCAATCATGTGCCCCCGGTCCCTCCTCTCCTCCAGCAAGAACAGATTAAGCTCCCCTAGTTGTTTCTTGTATGTCATATCCCCCAGCCCTGGATTATTCTGATTGCTCTCCTCTGAACCCTCTCCAGGAGTTGAATGTCCCTCCTTAGGTGCAGCCTCCAGAACTGCACACAGTACTCAAGATGTGGTCTAACCAGACTGTTGTACAGTGGCAAAATCACCTCCCTGTTCCTTGAGGTAAACCCCTTGTGATGCATTCCAGCATCCTATTTGCCCTGACTGCAGCTCTCATGCACTGCTCTGAATTATTCATGCTAACATCCACCAAGACTCCTAGGTCTCTTTCCCCCTGCCGTGGCCTGCAACTCATCCCCCGCCCAGGTTCTACACATAGTTGGGGTTTTCCTACCTTTGGTGTAGTACCTTGCACTTGGAGGAGTTAAATTTCAATTTCCAGGTGCAGGACCATCTATCCAGAGTATCCAGGTCCTCTTGCTGGGCCAGTCTCCCCTCCTCCCCCTCCACCACCACCTCAGCTTACAGTCGTCCACAAAGAGACTCATTTGACACCCGATACCTTCCCTGATATCGGCGATGTAAGCGTTAAACAGGAGTGGCCTACTTCATTCCTCTGCCAAGCTGTACCCGCCATGCTCAAGCTACCTGGGGGCCCATGGTTTGAGACTGAGCCTGCAGACTGCTCATTAACAGTGGCATAATAATGGGGTGAAAAGCCGAGGCCTACTCTGGCAAAATTCCTGCCCTTTCAGGTAAAAGAAGATATGCTATGCAGTGCACAGTAACTGAGATACCTCAAGTGACAAGGCCATTGCATTATGATTTTTGCAAGACCTACTCTGAAATCTAACCTCTTGCCAATGGGCCTGCAAGGATCTGTTCCAGGTCCTTCACCACATTGGGAACCATTTAATCTGCACTGCCTAGTACTTCTCTGAATAGTCCATAATGGGGTTCCAGTTACTTTCAGCACACCTGAAGCTACCACAGACTATATTCAAAAACAATGGCCCTCAGCATTTCATCCCCACCCCCAACAACCCGTCCGACATTGAACTCCAGAACTTCATAGCCAGCACTGACAGACAGCACCCCAAGCCAGCCAGCAGCCCAAGGTGCATGGGTGCTTAGCCACTCAGATGATGCATGGCTTCTTCCACGCAAAGCAAAATGGAGAAACCACAACATGGCCTGAACTCATAAGGAGAACTGTGCCTTGACTCTGTTCCAGAAGCCACAGTCACAGTGGAGCCCAAGCTGGAGGGAAGATAACATGTCAGGATACTGGCCTCCAACTGCTATGTTCCACTGAGGCAAATCCACAAACTGCTGCTACAAATCAACAAGCGGGCAGGTGCTGCATGTAAGACTACAAGCCCAAAGTGGAACCAATTCCAGACACAGCACTCCAGCAAAGAATAAAATATCAATGAAAATACTAACAAATTATCATTTATTTATTAGAGACTTGGGCTCTCACCCAAACCACAGCACTTTGGTGAATAGCCTTCATCAAGGCGTGTGGCTACTGACATTCCAACACCTTCTTAAATATCTAGAATCATAATTACTGTACATACACCTGAAATAAATCTCAAAGTGATTATTTTTAAGAATAAAGTCTAAAGAACTAAGAATAAATTCATCTCGGATATTATCGCTCTCTGGGCTGTTCTCAAGAAAATATCTGCAGGAATCAATGCCATCCACATGTCTAATACATGTGTATAGGAATTCTACATCCACGCATACCCAATACATACCCTCTTTCCATTCAAAATGTTGAAATTTGTTTAGAGCATCCATGATATCTTTGATGTGGGAATGTAGTTTTGCATCATTTCTCTGAAGAAAAAAGAAATCAACAAATGTCCCTAGTTTTTCCATGAGGGAACCAATACTGGAGATTATTGGGTGACCTGGGGGATTATTTCATATTTGTGCACCTTTGGTAGAATGTACATACTGGGAATAATGGGGAGAGCATTGCTAACTAGTAGATCCCAGGTTTAATATATAAAAACATTTAGGTCCAGATAGTCAAAAGGGTTACGCATGGCGCAACAGTGTTACGCCATGCACAACCCACTGATGCACCCTGGTGCGATATTTAAAAGGGAAAAGTGCGCTGCACAAATCCAGATGCACCGGAGCTCATCAGTAATGTATGCAGACACAGGTAGGGGAGGCATTCTCATGCATAACCTGCACAGCCCGCTATTCAGCCTGGGCTGTGCAGAGTCATGCATGCTCAACCCCTACCTGCGCCTGCACAAAGTTACGCCACCAAAAAAAGGAACAAATGATGGCCACCCACAGGTGAGCTGCTGCATCGCAGGGCACAACACAGCAGCTGCCACCTGTGGGTGGCCACTCGAGTTTCTGCCGCACCTGGCGGCGCCTCCCATGCCCCGATCGCGGGCATCATTCATCACCCCCCCAAGTGCAATATCCCTGGTGGTCCAGTGGACCGTGCTGAGCCCGATCGCAGGCATCATTCATCACTCCTCAAGTCTGATATCCCTGGTGATCTAGTGTACCCCCCACCCGACCTGCCAACTGAGCCCCACCCCTGCCCCCCCCATCAGCCAGCGGTGGCAGCACCCCCACCTGCTGCCGCAGGCTGACAGCTCAGTAGGGCTGCCGCCCGTGGTTCAGAGCATGAGCCAATGGGCGTGTAGCCTATATCAGAGCCATTTAAACCAGATATGTGAATGAATTCATTCACATATCTGACTGAGTAGTACGGTATGGGCTGTCACACCCATTCACTCATGCTCTGAACTATCGGGTGTGCAGCCCTACCGAGCTTTCAGTCAGCAGGTGGCGGGCGGCAAGGGTGGGGTGCTGCTGCCCGCTGGCTAACAGGGGCGGGTTGGTGGGCCTAGTGGGCGGGTGGGGTGGGGTACACTAGATCACCAGGGATATCGGACTTGGGGGATGATGAATGATGCCCGCGATCGGGCTCAGCTCGGTACACTGGACCACCAGGGATATTGGACTTGGGGGGGTACAGTGATGCCCGCAATCGGGGCACATAGCGGTCCACTGGACCATGAGGGATATTGGCCTTTTTTTCTCTTATAGGACTTCCCGCGATTGGGCTGCAAGGGGTGTCAGTCCCCAAAGGCTGCTGCCTGGCAGGGCGCCAGGCGCAAGTCATCGGGGATCGGCGCACCTGCATGCTAATGGCATGCAAATAGAGCCATAATGAGATGCAAATGGCCCCCTGTGCGCCTTGCATAACTTATGGCCCCATTTGCATGTCCCCATTTGAATATCACAGGTGCTGTGCATGGCACAATGGCACTTGTGCCACCGCATCTCCATGCTCCACTCTGACCACTTGCGCTGGTGCAGTGCCACTGCGCCATGCACAGTGGGGGTGGCCAGGGTGTGATATTCAAAGCTGTTGCACCATAGCACAGCTCCATTGAATATCGCCCAGGCCACAGCCATGCGCAACAAAGTTGAGCTGCGCCCAGGCTTGTGCCACAGCCTGGCGCAGTTTGAATATCCGAGCCTTAATGTTATTATGGGTGATCACTTGTTATATTTGCAGGTACTTATAATCATTTGCTCATTCATGTTTTTTAATTGATTTATTTGGAGTCTGATTTTAGGTCTCATTTGACCCTAGTAACATTTTTAACTTTGAGGTTATGTGTGACATTTCTTTAAAAACTTGTAAAATTTGAAAAACTTGACAGAGCTATTTTGTTTATTTTCTATATGAACTTTGTTAATTTGGCTGACATTCCCCCATGTTTCTGTATGTCAGTTCCAGTTTGAGATTTAATTCATGTGTATGTAATTATGATTCTAGATATTTGAAGAGGTTTTGGAACGTCAGTAGCCACACTCCCTGACGAAGGCTATTCACCGAAGCACTGGGGTTTAGGTGAGAGCCCAAGTCTCTAACAAATAAATTACAATTTGTTGATATTTTCATATATATTTTATTCTTTGCTGGAGTACTGTGTGCCTGGAATTGGATATGCTTCACTGAGGCCTGCTTCACCAGCAAGTGATGGCTCCAGCAGCACTACAACACCAGCTTAGCCTGTTCAACCCCTGCTGCTACAGCATCCACAAGATTGCCCTGACCTATCCACCCCCAACAACCTCCTGTGCTCAAAGTTCAGAACAGAGCCACTGCTCTGTGTGTGGCGTCAGCAGTACATAAACATCAGGAACAGTACAGAAAACTGTGGCACTCTCTCACACCAGGAAAAAGAACATCTTAACAATTCCTTGTGAATGCTCAAATCCTGTTTATTATAAGTAAAAATCAGCTGAACAGCACCACTATCACCACACCACACCAACCCAGCAAAAGTGCTCAATGTTTTGTGCAGACACACTGGGCTTTGTCAAGAGTATTGCATTGCACACACTTAACTTACTTAAATAGTAACATCAATTGAAAAAAATAATTAAAAAATCATGTATCGAATCATATCTGGCACGTATTCATTCACTTTAACACACTGATAGAGGTTCATGTTAATATTTGTGCATAAGTAAGCAATAATGCCCAACAGGGTGGGCGGTAATGGGCAATACCGGACTGGCCACGGGCAATGAGGCCGGGCCAAGGCGGAGGGCCTTATAGCCCTTGACCGGTCCGGTATTGCCCATACCGCCCACCCTGGAGGGCATTATTGCGCTTAGAAAATGGGCATCTGTGTCAAGTTTAATTAAAAAGTAAAATAACAGAGGAAAGTAGTTTAAAATTAATAGAAAAACTAGAAGAAAAAGTGTTGTTGGTAAAGTAGTCCCTCTGATTCCTTATGCTGTTAATTCATGTGTTGCTCCCCCCCTCCGCGAGAGCCATTCTCTTGAAGTGACCCCCGAACTCAGTATGGCATCGTTTTTTGTTTATTTGTAATAATTCTGGATTTTTTTTTTTGCTCAGTCCACAGACATGCATAGTTACACTCCCCACATGCGCACCACCGTAGACACACAGGTTTAAAACAAGTAACAAGGCTTTTGATCGAGTGTGTGTGTGCCTGGGAAGATGTACCCATTACCTCCGGCGTGTGGAGCTGATGTAAAGTATGCTGATGTGAACGGAAAAGTAACTCTGTATTACAGAGTGGGTGTTGTGTGCAACAGAAAGATCAGCGGCGACAAGTGGGCTAATCAGTAGCGGCGCTCAGCGAGACAACTGGGAAGTACTGCTCAGTCCACAGACATGCCAGTTTGGTTGTCATAGTAACACCCCCCCACACACGCACCAGCATAGACACACACGGCTTCAAACAAGTAAGAAGGCTTAAAATAGAAGACGCGCTGTTAGGTGCGTGACCTTGCCTTAGGCTGCAGTTGTGAAAATAATAACTATCTTCCTTGTGTGGTAAGAGTGGGTGGAGGCCGGAGCAAGAGTGTTAAATGTGGCATACAGTTAGTGTGATTGTGGTTGTTTCAGTTACTTTTTGTAAAACGGCGTGGTATCTTTCGCTTTTTTTTTTCATCACTCAGCTGTACCATCTGAACCGAGGCATTATGGCTAAACCGGGAAAAGTACAACAATAACAGAGGTAACGATTTTGTTTTAAATGACATTCACAGTGTTGCTGTTGAAAGTTCCATTCCTATAGTGCTGGGTATACTATGTCTGGGCTAAGGACTGATGGCTGGTGGGGGCTGTCTCGCTAAGCGAGGGAAGAAAATGGCAGCATCTTTAAATTTTTAATGAGGTGTTGCAGCCAATTAGGAAGCAAGGTGAGCACCAGGAGACATTCTGGGTGAAGGGACATTGTAGACTGGTACTTTTTTGTTTCCTGGGCATCTATTGAAAGTTAATGTACCCCTCTGGCAAGGGTACTAGCCAATCAGATGCCAGGAAATAAAAAGCCCATTTTCTAACAATCAATAATGCATGATTCCAGACTTGATGTTTGTTTTAAATATACATTTTAAATGTTTTAAACATTTCAAGTGTTCTTTTTAGAAAGGCACATTTCTATTAGGAGAACAAATGTTACAAATGTGGTGGTAACTACACCTTATCATTCAATCCAGGGAAGTACACAGCTTGTAGCTTAAAAATCCAAAAGTTTTGTCTGTGAGCTAGTGCAGCATTTTGATCACCACTCCTGGGGCCAATCTTAACTTCTTCAATCTCAGTAAAAAGTCTCTTATGTGTTGCACTATTCAGCATACTACATGTATGACATGCTGTGGCATATTCCAAACTGTTATTCAAGATTGCCCTAATTTGTCTCCCACCCACTCCATAAATTTCCTCTTTGTGCGGCCAACATAATATGCACTGCATTGAGAGGCTGCAAAATAAATGACATAACATGTATCACAGTTAATGAAGTCTGTGATTGGGATCATTTTGCCATCCACCGGATTTAAAAATTGTTTTGTTGCTTTTATATTAGTGCACCTTGCATCTTGAACATTTAAAACAGCCATTTGGTAAAGGTGTCACAAGTGGATGTTACAGAGTGTGAAGAGCTAGGGGAAGGGGGACCACAGGAACAGAACAGAGTGGCGGCTGATAATTCAATGTTAATCTGTTTCCCAAGTTCATGGGTCTTTTATAAACCATACTAGGGAAGTTTCTGACATATTGCTCCTGCATCACCGCAGTTTGCAGAATAGACCAATGTTTTCTAATTATATTGTCAATCTTGTTGCTTCTATACAAAATGTTGTTACAAAGTTCAGCTTCTGCATTTCCTGCCTAGTTGTGATCAGATAAAATATTAGATTTTCCCTTTGCATGTTAGTAGCATAGTCCCTAGCTTGTGTGACATCTGTGCCAATATAGCCCAGTTTATAAAACCTCTTTTGCAGATCATCTGCCCAGTATTTAAAACCCTCATCAGTACTACAATTTTTGCAGGCACAAATAAATTGACTCTTTGGGATAGATTTGACAGTGATTCACAGATGGCATAAACTTGCCAATAAGACAGTATTTCTCTCTCTTTTTTTTTTTTTTGCAAAACAGTGTCATAGTTATCCCATTATCCGTATCTTTTATAGCTCGAATGTCCAAAAATGAAATCTGCTGTCTTTCCACACAAACTATAAAGCAAAGGTGCAGGTTGGTGTGTTCCAAATACTGGACAAATCTCTATAGTTCCAGTTCAGTGCCTTGCCAGATTAAAAAACAATCATCAATGTATCTTTTGTATCTTCCAAGGCAACTTCTCTCCTTGATCGCTCTGCTCAGACCCAGCCAGTGGCTGCTCTCTCAGCATAAGGAGCAGTTGGAACACACCCAGAATTCATGGCTGCTGTATGTAAATCAGGATTTTTGCTGCTGTACCACTCCTGAAATAGTGGTTGACTAATAGAAAGCTTTCAGCTGAAAGCAGCCATTCAGACACAAAGAGCACCCCTAGGAGGCATATGTCAAGAGTGGTCCAGCCCCTAGCCCTACTGTCGGATATGCCATTCTCGAGCTTGTCCTCACAAACTCAGAAAGGATTGAAACATAGAAACATAGACTTTGGTGGCAGATAAGGACCACTTGGCCCACCCTGTCTTCCCATTTCCCTACCTACTGGATAAGCTGTAGATTCTAGTTAACCAACAGCCTACTTCCTGCCACCCCCCCACTACAATTGCCTTATGTCTGCCCCATACATTCTTGAATTCTCCCACTCTTACGGTCTCCACAGCCTCCTCAGGAAGGCTGTTCCATGCAACCACAACCCTCTCTGTGAAAAAATACTTTCTAACTTTACCTCTGAGTTGTCCCCCCCTCTATCTTTAAATTGTGCCCCCTTGTTCTTACACATCTCTTTTTCTGAAAGATGCTACCCTCTTGGACTTTGTAGATTCCCTTCAGGTACTTGAACATTTCTATCATGTCCCTCCTGTCCCTCCTTTCATCAAGGGTATACATATTAAGCTCTCTCTGTCTCCCTTCATATGGTTTCTGATGCAGACCCTGCATCATTTTAGTTTCCCTCCTCTGGACTGTTTCCATCCTGTCTATGTCCTTGCATAAATGAGGTCTCCAAAACTGCACACAGTACTCCAGATGGGGTCTCACCAACTGTCTGTACATAGGGATAACCACTTCCCTTTTTCTACTTGTGTTGCCCCTTCCTATGCATCCCAGTATCCCCCTGGCTCTCCTTACTGACTTCTCACATTGCTTACCAACTTTAGATAATCTGATATGACTACCCCCAGGTCCCTTTCCATTTTTGTTGTTGTTAGTACCTCCCCTGCTATTGTGTACTCTTGTCCTGGGTTTTTGTTTCCCAGGTGCATTACTTTTCACTTCTTTGCATTGGATCTAAATTGCCATATGTTTGACCATTCCTCCAACCTTGCCAAGTCCCTTTCATTCTTTCTACCCCCCTTGTGTATCAGCTCTGTTACAGATCTTTGTGTCATTTGCAAAGAGGCATACCTTTCCCTCCAGACCCTCTGCAATGTCACCTATGAAGATGTTAAAGAGGACTGGACCCAGTACTGAGCCCTGAGGTACTCCACTAGTGACCCCCCTTTCTTCGGAATGTGTTCCATTCACTATTACCTTCTGTGTCCTGTTTTGCAGCCAGTTTGCTACCCAGGCTACCACCCTGGGACCCACTCCCAGGCTGGCTAACTTGATTATTAATCTTTTGTGTGGGACTGTGTCAAATGCCTTGCTAAAGTCTAGGTAGGCAATATTCACAGCCCCTCCCTGGTCTATTACTTTAGTCACCCAGTCAAAGAAATCTATTAGATTTGTCTGACATGACCCTCCTGCTGTAAATCCATGCTGCTTTGGGTCTTGTACCTCTCTGATCTCTAGGTACTCAACAATTCTTTCTTTCAGAAGTGATTCCATCATTTTCCCTACCATGGAGGTCAAACTTACAGGTCTGTAGTTTTCTGCTTCTGCCTTGCTCCCGCTTTTGTGAAGGGGAATCACATCTGCCCTCCTCTAGTCCTAAGGTACCACCCCATCCTCCCATGATTTGTTAAAAAGTGTGGTCAGTGGTGTAACTAGGTCCTCCCTTAGTTCTTTTAGGATTCTGGGGTGAATCCCATCAGGCCTCATTGCTTTGTCCACCTTGAGTTTTTGGAGTTCTTTCAGGACTCTTTCTTCTGTAAATGGACTGGTGTCAACCCCCCCTACCCAGAGTGCTTCTATTGTCTGGTTTAGGATCAAGAACATCGAAGTGGAATGCCATATGGGCAACAGTGACCATCACATGGTAAGCTTTAAGGTATCCATAACACAGGAAACCAGCCACTCAAAGATAAAGGTGCTAGATTTCAGAAAGACTGACTTCAAAAAAATGAGGAACAAAATAAGTAGTCAGTTAATGGAAATAGAGATTGAGGAGGTGGAGGTCATGTGTCGGAGACTCAAGAAAGCAATAAAGACTGCCACAGATCAATGTGCCAGATGGGTCAGCAAAGCAAAAAGAAAAATAAGTCCTCTATGGTTTTCCAAGGAGGTGGCTACCACAGTCAAAGAAAAACAGAAGGCATATGGCATGTACCAGGAAACCAAAACTGAGAAAGAGAGTCTAACAAACAAATTATAAGGACAAAAGCCCAGACAGAGGAAAAGGTAGCAGAAGAGGCAAAGAGAGGAGACAAAACATTTTTTAGATACATTAGGGAATGTAGGAAGGGAAAAGGGGGGTAGTAAATATTGCTACTGAAGAAGGAAAATGCACCAAACATGACTCAGAGAAAGCCAAAATCTTCAACAAATACTTTAGCTTGGTGTTTAATAAAGAGGACCCAGGGGATGGCCCAGCCATGAGAAAACACAACACTCAAGGACCAGGGGTAGACACAAGTCCCTTTACAGAAGCCAAAGTATGGGAGATGCTAAATAAACTTAAAGCAGACAAAGCCATGGGACCAGACCAGATACACCCCAGAATCCTTAAAGATCAATTGTTTTCAAAATATTAAATACTTTATTAATTTCAGTGGCAGTAAATACTATAATTATTCTGAAGCTGTAGGTGCCAAAACAAAAATGTGCTGCCCTGTTTAGGAAATGTAAATACAAGTGACAGTCATGAGCCAGCTTCTGAACAGCTCTGACAGTCTGTCACTTGCACAGTAGTCATTGATGTCACTCCATGAATGATGTCAATGGATAACAGCACTGAGCCACAATTGGGAAAGTGGGTGGCTTTTTCAGTGAGACAACTGACAACAACAAATGACCATATGACATGTAGTAAGAAAGAAAAACACACCACACAAATATATATTAAAAACAAGTCTTTATTAGGTACAGGATGTCACAGAATTATTTATTTGAAGTAAATAAAATAACATAATTGCAATTGATCTTTAAGGGACAGGGGGCAGAATTAGCAGCCACTCTGGCACTTCTGTTTATTAAATCCTTGAAGAGAGGTGTGGTACACAAAGACTGGAAAAAAGCAATAGTAGTTCCACTTCACAAATCAGGCAGTTGTGAAGAGGCTAGTAATTACAGATTGGTGAGCCTTACATCTAAAGTAGGGAAACTAATGGAGACACTACTCAGACAGAGGTTCTTAGCATTCCTCAAAACTAGTGGCCAACAAGACCATAAACAACATAGTTTCACAGCAGGTAGGTCATGCCAGACTAATCTAATTGAGTTTTTTAACTACACTGCAAAAATAGTGGATGATGGTGGGACAGTAGATGTGGTCTACCTAGACTTTAGTAAGGCCTTCAACTCGGTTCCACACAGAAGGCTGGTAAAGAAGCTTGACCACAAAGGGGTTGGTCCAGAAGTAGTCATAAGCGTACAAAACTGGTTACATGGCAGAACCCAGAGGGTACAGGTTAATGGAATTGAATAGATGGAAGGCAGGGTGACCAGAGGAGGTGCCCCAGGGCTCAGTGCTGGGGCCTCTGCTCTTCAACGTTTTTATAGTAGATATCACTGATGGACTGGAAGGAAAGGTGTGTCTGTTCGTAGATGACACCAAGATATGTAACAAGGTGGACATCTCAGAAGGAGTGAGCGAGATGGAAGATGATCTCAAGAAACTAGAAGAATAGCTTCACTTCTGAAGGAAAGAATTGCTGAGTATCTAGAGGCCAGTGGGGCACAAGACCTAAGGCAGCATGGTTTCACAGCAGGAAGGTTATGTCAGACAAACCTAATGGATTTATTTGACTGGGTGACCAAAGTAGTAGACTAGGGAGGGGCTGTGGATATGGCTTACCTAGATTTTAGCAAGGCATTTGACACAATCTCACACAAAAGATTAATATACAAGCTAGCCA
Organism: Neoceratodus forsteri; assembly: GCA_016271365.2. Taxonomy (NCBI): domain Eukaryota; kingdom Metazoa; phylum Chordata; order Ceratodontiformes; family Ceratodontidae; genus Neoceratodus; species Neoceratodus forsteri. The sequence goes on from CM028132.1 coordinate 1,325,448,410, forward strand.
GCCTTGGAATGGGCCCCACGGTGGTAGCCTGGATAAAAGATTGACTGGACAACAGGACGCAAAGGGTAATAGTAAACAGAGTCCACAGTGAAGAAAGAAGGGTAACTAGTGGGGTACCACAGGGTTCGGTACTGGGACCAGTCCTCTTTAATGTCTTCATAAGTGACATTGGAGAGCACCTGGAAGGAAAAGTATGTCTCTTTGCAGATGACATAAAGATCTGCAACAGGGTTGATACGCAAGGTGGGGTGGAAAGAATGAAAAGGGACTTGGCAAGGTTGGAGGAATGGTCAAATATATGGCAGCTCATATTCAATGCAAAGAAGTGCAAGGTAATGCATCTGGGAAACAAAAACCCAGGGGAAGAGTACACAATGGGGGAAGAGATAATAACAACAACAAAAATCAAAAGAGACCTAGGAGTAATTATATCAGATGACCTAAAGGTTGGCAAGCAATGTGAGAAGGCAGTAAGGAGGGCTGGGGGGATACTGGGATGCATAGGGAGAGGTATCAGTAGTAGAAAACAAGAAGTTGTTATCCCTCTGTACAGACAATTGGTGAGACCCCATCTGGAGTACTGCGTGCAATTCTGGAGACCCAAATCTCCACAAACACGTAGAGAGAGTGGAGGCTGTTCAGAGGAGGGCAACCAAAATGGTACAGGGTCTGCACCAGAAGACATACGAGGAGAGATTAAAGCAGCTTAATATGTATACCCCTGAGGAAAGGAGGGAGAGTGGGGACATGATAGAAACTTTCAAGTATCTCAAGGGAATTAACAAAGTACAAGAGAGTAGCATCTTACAGAAGAAGAGATGTGCAAGAACAAGGGGGCACAATTTGAAGATAGAGGGGGGACGGCTCAGAGGTAATGTTAGAAAGTATTTTTTCACAGAGAGGGTTGTGGTTGCATGGAACAGCCTTTCTGAGGAGGTCGTGGAGACAGGAACAGTGGGAGAATTCAAGAATGCATGGGGCAGATAGAAGGCAATTCTAGTGTTGATTAACTAGAATCTGCAGCTTATCCATCAGGTAGGGAAATGGGCAGACTAGGTGGGCCAAGTGGTCCTTATCTGCCGTCAAATTCTATGTTTCTATGTAGTTTGGAGTGTGGCATCTGAGATTTAATGCCAAAAAGTGCAAGGTCATGTACATAGGAAAAATCCACGAAAGGAGTATTAGCTCAAGCTGTGGACCCTGCAATACGAGCAGACTTCATAGACCAAATGGCCTTCTTCTGTTGGCTTCTTCATATGTTTGTATTACCTAGTAGGTGAATGACTGGAGGCCTCAAACCAGGAACGAGATCCGGGAATCATAATCTCAGACAACTTAAAGGTTAGTAAGCAGTGTGAGAAGGCAACATTGAAGGCCAAAAGAATGCTGGGCTGTATTGGGAGGGGAATCACGAGCAGGAGGAGAAAGGTGGTACCACCGCTGTACAGATTGCTGGTCAGGCCTCACCTGGAATGCAGAGTCCAGTTCTGGAGGCCTCACCTCAGGGAGGACATTGATCAGGTAGAAATAATACAGAGAAAGGTGACAAAAAATATTCAGGGTCTGCAGTACATGTCCTATGATGAAAGACTTAGAAAATTTAATATGTACTCCCTGGAGCAGATAAGAGAGAGGGGGGACATGATTGAAACATTCAAGTACATAAAAGACATTAACAAGGTACAGGCACAGGAACTTTTTCACTTCAAGAAGGGCTCCAGGACCAAGGGACATGACATCAGGATGCAAGGAGGGAGGTTCTCTACCAACACCAGGAAGTTTTTCTTCACAGAAAGAGTGGTGGACACCTGGAACAGCCTGCACCAACAGGTAGTGGGGCTCAACACTGTGGGAAGATTCAAGATTGCATGGGATAGCCACAAGGGAGCCCTGACTACCAAGGGCAACTAGAGTGTCAAAATAGGTCTGAAGAAAATGGGTGGACTAGATGGACCTAGCGGTCTCCTTCTGCCGTAAACTTCTATGTTTCTATATAATTAGAAATACAATGAAAAAACAGATTGTTGGAATTATATATATATATATAAACAGTATACATAAAAAACACTCCTGCCACATACCCATGTACAAATTACAAAAATTGGGGGGTGAAAGATGCTCCCATCATTGTTCCATTTGTTTGTAGAAAGAATTGGTCATTAAACATAAAAACATTGTATTCAAGCACAAAACGAAATAACTCAAGCAAAAATTCTGTTGGTGGGGAATTAACCTCTCATTGTGTCAGGTAGTGTTCCAGAACCTGCAGACCGCCAACATGGGGTATATTGGTATAAAGTGACTCCACATTGAGGGTAACAAGTAAGTCAGTATCCTTGATGTGGAACTCACTTAAAATGCTTAATGCATGTTTAGTATCCCTGATGTGAGATCTCAGGTTGGGAACAAATGGCTTAATGTGGTAACACACATGCTAGCTAAGGGGCCAAGTAATCAGGCCAATCCTGGCCAAATTGGCAGTGCAGGGGGGTTTATTAAGCTTTTGTGGACCTTTGGAAGGAGATATATAGCTGGATGCATAGGGTGTTTAATTGTCAAAAACTTGTGTATCTGCATCAATTATATCAGATGATACTGCTGACTATAAATAACCATCAAGAACCTCTGTAAAAGTTACAGTTGGATCACTGCCCAATTGTTTGCAAAACTTAGTACTGGACAATTGCCACTCCACTTCCAACACATAGTCAATAGTATTTAAAATGAGTGCGCTACCCCCCTTGTCTGCCTGCTTAATTGTAATGGGAGAGTTTCTCTCCAGTCCTTTCAAAGTTTCTGATTCTTATTTTGTCATATTAACATACCTAGGTTATTTTTTTTCTTCAACCATTTTTTTTTATCTTTTTCACAAGCTTTATAAAATACCTGTATAGATGAATTTTGTGGGGGCATGAATTTGGATTTGGATTAAAAATGCTTTAATACAGTCTCCCCCAAAGAGGATGAAATATTCTCCTGTGATGTCATAACAGATGTCATTGTAACATCACTGTCATCCATAGTGTGCAATTGCTCCTCTGAAAAAAAACATTTCAAATTCAAATTACGTACATACTTGTTTAGATCCAAATATGTATCAAACCAAATAAATATATGATGGGACAAATTTCAAACCTTTGTTTAAAACAGAAAGTTCAGCATCAGACAATGCATATGTAGATGCATTAATTATATTTAACTCTGTTGGTATCTCCCCCTCCTCCCTCCATCTCTGTGTTTGGAAAAATGTCCCCCAGGTTTAACTCGTCAGTCCCCAATTCCATCCTCTGTATGTTTGTTGAAGTCTTCTGTTTTCTCCTGTCTCATCTAGTGCGTTTACGTTTTGTTGTTCCCGAAAAGCTATCCTCGGGCTGTGGCATGGAGATAATGGCATTTGTTGCATCTGTGAAACTGCTGATGGTGGGTCTAAACCCTCTTCTAAACTGTCCTCCAAACAATCAAGTGAAGCTGCATCGGATTCATTGCCTGCATTCTGACCATCATGATCATTTAAATTGTTTTATTTTTTTGAGAATGGACTTTGGCTTTTGTTCCAGTTAAACTCAAAGTTATTTAGATAGTTCTTCTCATCATGGAAACGCTTTTTTGCTTCTGTCATTTAAGTTTTTTATCTAATTGCTTGATCAATTTGGTCAGTTTTTGTTTTAATGCTTCAAACTCTAGGTGGTCAGAAAATTTATTTAATATTACTCTTTCTCTTTCAATGAAACTGTTAACTCAAACTGTTCCTCAATTAACTCTTTAACAATCAGTTGTATCAACTGCAGTGAGGAACCATGGATTTCTTCTATCCATGGGTCAAAGAACTGTTTCTTGTCTTTACCAAAGGATGGAAATTTAAGAATATGGAGCCCCTTGGGAACTCTTTTGACCTGTAAGTAATGTTCCATAGCGGCTTGAGTTCAAACAAGTCTAATTTTATGTGCAATTTTCTCATAGTCAGTAAAAGCTTCTTTGATGTTTAAGGTATGATTAGTTTCAGCTGTCTCAGGTGTCAGATCTTGTTCACTATTATCACTATTACAGGTAATAAAGTCCAACACTGGTTTTGTGAACAAAGTGTCAAAAAATTCATACCAGGTTGGTGGGGGGTGCCGGCTGGCCTGTGCAGTCTATATCAGATGGTGTGACCAAAGATGCTGATGTAGCCATGCTGCATTTTGATTTACACTATCTGCTGGAAATCCAAGGTGCTCAACTGAAGCATTGCTCTAAGCTTAAAATCCAAATTTCAGAGCACAGCTGCTGCTTGGTACCTCCTGGGCACCAATAGTAGCATCCCCCTGCCATCCACAGGTTCATTGGGCCCAGATGATGGTTGCACTCCATGTGAATCACCAGCAGAACAGCTGTCACTGGATCAGGTTTTGCTGGCACTGCAATGACTATGAATCTCTCACACTAAGCTAAACTGTTTGTTTTTGGAGGGTCTAAAGAGGGGGCTCTAGGAAAGACAATAAAGGGGCTGAGTCTTTTGCATCTAAATACACTCATTTAGATATTTAGACTGTGGCATATACTTTTTTAAATTTGCGTTAAGTGCAAGTTTCAGTGTAACTAATCATTAATTACATGCAGCAAAGTAATTACCCTGTAGTTACATATTTGCTACATGCAACTATACTGCAGTTGCATTGCAGTCACAGTGTAGTTACACTGCAACTACATTGTACTTAACTGACACTTAAAGTGTAAACACTCGCCCCACTGCCATTTACAAGCCCCCCGTCCCGTTCAGCATCTGGATCCTTAATATGACCTGTTAATACAAAGCAGGCCTGCAGCAGACTTTCTGCTCATCCTGAACCACGTAGCTCAGAGCCACAAGTACACTGGACTACTCTTCTACAGTGCCAGCTGTACAGTTCAAAATCAACAGACTGTGAGCATTTTGCACTGGAGCATCAGCTATCCTTTTAATCTACACAACTGATACTTCTGCGAATAATTGTCTAACCACTTCTCCCCTCCTTCTCTACTGGGGACTAAAAGTGATATAAACAATTTTTACACCTCTAGATGCCCCCCAGTTATTCTTTTATTGTCTTCCCAGTATTATGATATGTTTTTGACCTTTTTTGTTAAATTAATAATCTATTTTTGCTGCCTTTTAACTACCATGAATCCCCCTCTCCTCAGCAGTTGCTGCTGTCTCTTTTCATACTGCCTGTAACATTTTATGACATCCATATAATCATTTTCCCCACAGGCTAGCCCTAGATTGGGCATCCCACTCTAGTGGCCACAGCTGGAACCACCTGTCGGTCGTTCCTCACTACTCAGTCACTGGAAAGCTCTCCAAATCAGGCTAGCCCCAGATCAGGCATCCCAGTCTAGCGACCACAGCTGAAACTGCCTGCTGGCCACTTCTCGCTACTCAGCCCACCGGCAAGTTCTCTGAATCGGGCTAGCCTCAGATCGGGCATCCAACTCTAGCAGCCTTGGCTGGAACTGCCTGCCAGTCACTCCTCACTACTCAGCCCCCTGGAAAGCTCTCTGAATAGGGTAAAAAGCTTACTTTCCTTCAGGAATGCATTCAGGGACTCCGATTGTCCATGGCTTGACCTGGCTGCTCCAATTGGCTGAAGCCTTATGGCTATCCTGCTGACTGGATGCAGCTTTCCTGGGACCCCTGCTTGAATCTCTGCCTGCTTTCTCTGTCAAGCTTCTTTTTGGCCCCCCCACACCTTCCTCCTGCCTTAATTAAATATGCCTTGGCCCCTCTTTCTGTCCCCTAACCTCTTCACTATTGGCCACCAGCAATCTGCTTATTGGTCCCTCCTTCTTCCCCCTAATCTCTACCTCCATTGGTCATCAGTGTCAAGCCAGAAAGCTCAAGCTGGCTCCTGTTGCTCACTTCTTCTCAAATAGCGCATTTTTCTCTCCTGCCCCCCCCAGATCCTTATGTTCTAAGTTGCCTTGATCAAAGGTGTATGCTAATTTCCACTAGTGTCACACTTCATCTCTGAAGGAATGTGGCCCTTATTGCTCACAGGCCTCATGGTCAGTCTTATGCCTTTTTTGCTAGTTCCCTGTATAGGAACCCATCTTTCATTTGGGAACACTCCACCATGATCTGATGTTCCCTTTACTGCTTCATTCATGTCCAGATTGTTGGCTTACTCTATTCTGCTGCCCTGGCACATTGGGACTTCATCACAGATATTTCATATGTGGGTTAGACTCAGCATAACCTACCAGCTTCACCCTTTCCCTCTCCTGCACCAGGTCAGGGTACTCTTACATGCAACCTTGGGTGCACTCGATATCCGCTTTAACTATGCTATGCCTTGCCCAACAGAACAAATAAGTTCAGGTACGAACTGTTAAGCTTTTGTTGAAAGCCCTTAAAATTATCCTATTCCTGCTTCTGCTGTGTTCTGGCAGCATCAAACTGAACCCAGGTTCCCCTTTACCTATCTCGGCCCCTTGCGACTTGTAAACCTAAAAGGTCCAAGTATCCTCCATATTAATGTGTGCAGCCTCCTAAATAAGTTAGATGCCATACAGGCTTGGATTACACACATGAACCCTGATGTTCTGGTGGTTTCTGAGACCTGGCTCAAAACCACTACCCCTGATTCTGAGGTCAACTGACCTGAATATAATATCTTTCACATGGACAGATGGACTAGAGGTTCGGGTGGTGCCATTTACGTACTGAAAAAATACAACATTTATATTACCGACTCCTCATCATTGCTAAAAGAGTTTGAAAGCCTCACTATCAAAGTCCAACTCTCAACCACCTTGGCCTTGCACATCTTAGGATGCTACAGGCCTCCCTCTGTGGGGCTTCAACTGTTAAGTCACCTTTCCAAATCTCTAAGAGTGTTGCCGTCAGAAGTCGTAATCCTGGGTGACTGTAACTTGGACTGGTTTTCAGACTGCTCCAAATCCTTAAAAAATCTATGTGACTCAATTGGACTTACTCAAATTGTCTCAGAAGTGACCCATCAGAATAAAAAGAACCCAAATAAAAGCTCACTACTGGACATCATTCTAGTAAACAAGCCACACCTATTCTCTAATTTTGGTGTCTTCTTCACTGATCTCAGTAACCATTGCCTTATTGCTTGCATAAGGGCTCCATCCAAGCCAATTTCTAACTCCAGGTTCATACTAAGAATCATACTAAGAAACTGTATGAGGCAGAAAGCCTAAATGCCCATATGGCCTCAGACCTACAAATAATAACTTGGCATCTTGTTTGATTTCATGAAAATGTCAAGTCTGCTCTTAAAAATGTTCTTATTATCACTAATGAGTACATTTGTAGGCAACTTATTCCAGGGTTTAAGAATCCGTTGTGAAAAATAGTGAGCCTTTTTTTTAGTTTTACACCTATTTCTTGTTAGTTTTAGTGGGTGGCCTCTGGTATTGAGCCTGATTTGTTTAAGATCTAGACCACTTTCAACAAACAGATGTTCATCATTAAAGATGTCACATGAGAGCAAAAGTTCACTTCTTGCCCTTATATCTTCAAGGGACATCAGATCAAATTTCAGGAGCCTGTGTGGATATGGGAGTGTTTTAGAAGATGCTAAATGTTTTGTTACCCTTCTCTGAATTCTTTCGATTCTTGCTATATCCTTTTTTTTGTATGGACTCCATAACTGAGAACCAAAATCTAAATGAGGTCTCACATATGCTCTACATAAAGGCAACAGAATGTCTGGGTTTTTTGATGTTATATTGTGTCGTATTGCCCACCATATCTTATTTGCTTTACTTATAGTATTTGAGATATTGGAGTCAAATGACATACCTACATCAACTGTAATTCCCAGATCCTTTTCACTGTCCTTACTAACTAAAACACTATCATAAAGATAATATTGATGCTTGTGATTCTTTTTTCCAAAATGCAAGACACAACATTTAGAAGTATTCAAATAAAGATTCCATTTTATGGACCAGGTTTGTAATAGTTTTAGATCTTCCTGAATAACCTTGAAATTAGTTTCACTACTGCAGATGTTATTGATTTTGCAGTCGTCTGCATATTTAATAATATTAATTTCTATGTTTATAGATAGATCAGATATAAAGACCTGGAAAATAAGTGGGGCCAAAACTGATCCTTGCGGAACACCACTTCTAACGTCTTTCCAGCTACTAACATGTCCATCTATTATAACTCTCTGCTTCCTATTAGTTAACCAATTTGTGAGCCATCTAATAAAAATTGGTTCAATATTATGGAGCTGTAACTTCTGTAGCAAGGCCCAATGAGGTACAAAATCAAAGGCCTTTTTAAAATGTTGAAAAATTAACATCACATGGAATGCCTTTATCCAGGTTTTCATTAAGATAGTCATAGAAACATATTAAATTTGTTGTACAGGATTGGCCCTTTACAAATCCGTGTTGAGTTTGATCTAGACTTGCAATAGCAGAGGTTAAATCATCCTTAATTATTTGTTCTTGAATTTTGTAAAAATTGGTGTTAAACTAATAGGACGATAGTTATCTGAAACACTTTTTGATCCTTTTTTGAATAAGGGTATCACATTAGTGTGTTTCCATCCTGTTGGTACCAGACCAGTATTCAGACAGGTTCACAATCAGGAGATGTTTATGTAACTTTGCACCACAAGCCTTCTTTTTTGGACTTACAAAACTCCCTGCTATAGCAGGCTTCTACCTAGCCAAGACAGTAAAGACAGCATATGAGACCTTCTATTCTATTGTCTGTGGAGCTATTGACAGACATGCCTCCTTGGCCAAAGCACGCACCAAAAAAAAACTCTCCCTTGGTTTACACATCAACTGAAGTCAGCTCTGCTCAACAAGGACAAGCTCTGGAAGAAAGCACATAAATCAAAGCTACAGTCGGACTGGGCTAATTTTAGGGCAGTCAGAAATCTCTGCACGAAGCTTGTCAGAAACATTAAGGTTAACTACTTCCAGTCAACACTGGACTCCTCCACCAAAGACCCTGCCAAATTCTGGCAAACTCTGAGTGATATCCAGGGACAAGCTTCAGCAGGTTCTCTCCCTACCAAGATCTTATATGAAGGCTCCCCCATTACCGAAAAGGCAGAAATCCTTGACTGCTTTAATAATCATTTTACCACCGCAGGTATGGCCTTTGACATTTCTCCTGCAAATAACCTACAAACCCAGCTCTTATCACAAGGCCCAGTAAGTCTTCCTCCTTTCCACTGTACTCCTGACACAGGTTTCTCCTTCCAGCCTGTAACTTACAAGAAAGTGGATGACCTGCTCCTTCAGCTGGATGCCAGAAGTAGCGCAGGAGTGAACTTCATTGGACCACTCTTCCTAAAGCTTGGTCACCAAGTTCTGGCTGCATCATTCATGCACCTCTTTAACATGTCCTTCAACCTGGATAAACTCCCTTCTATCTGGAAGACTGCCCGAGTTATACCCCTCTTCAAATCAGGAGACCCCAGTGATCCCAATAACTACAGGCTGATCTCCTTACTCCCCACCCTGTCAAAACTGCTGGAGAAATTAGTAAATTGTCAAATTAGAAACTACATTGATGCCTCAAATCTGCTTAACCCATGCAATCAGGCTTTAGGCCACATCAAAGTGCAATCACAGTACTCGCTAAAGTCACAAATGACTGGCAGAGAGACATTGACTTAAAGAATTACATATGTGCGGTATTCCTTGATTTAGGTAAGGCCTTCGATACTGTGGACCATGCCCTGCTCTTAGTTACTCTCCACAGCATTGGGCTGGATGCAACTTCCTAAAGTGGTTCTCATGCTACCTGGCAGAGTGGATGCAGCAAGTAAAAGCAGTGGGCGATCACTCCAATCTAAAACAGATTAGCAGGGGAGTACCTCAAGGCTCCATCTTGGGGCCCTCACTTTTCTCTCTTTATGTCAACATCACTGACCATGGAATCAAGTATTCCAGTGGCCATCTCTTTGCTGATGACACAGTCCTTTACACTGCCAGGCCTGCTCCTGAAAGAGCCTGTAAGTACTTACAAGCAGATTTCCTTACACTGCAACAAAACCTCCTGAGTCAAAAGCTACTATTGAATGCCAAAAAGACCAAGGCTATGCTGTTGTCCCCACCGACAAAGACCATAAACTCCCTTAAGCACAGATATATTCCCACTATCACCACCTTGCTTGGTGAGTCCCTTGATTATGTGACCAAGTTTAAGTACCTAGGTATGTGGATTGACAACAGACTTTCTTTTGTTGAACATGTAAATGAGCTCTGAAAAAAACTTAGACAGAGGCTTGGATTTTTTTTTAGAATCAAGCATCTGCTTGCCCACAAGGCCAGAAAAAGTTTGGTACAAACCACGTTCCTAGCTCTCTTGGACTATGCAGACTTCCTGTATGACCAAGTCCCAAAATCTGCCCTAAGTAAGCTTGACACCCTATACCATAGGGCTTTACATTTCATTTCTGGTGCAGCATACAATACTCATCACTGTGTACTCTATTCTACGATAGGATGGACCTCACTTACATTCAGGAGGCAAAGGAACGCTATATTATGGACCTATAGATCCATATCCAAGATGGTACCTTCCTACATTTCTGACTGTCTGCTCTCCTGCACCTTACAAAACTATGCCTTGAGAAGTCATTCATATATCTCACTAGTTGTGCCTAAAGTCTTTTCCCATTTTGGCAAAGCCTCCTTCAGCTATGTGCTGCTTCAGCTGTGGAACAACATCCAGAGATCCTTAAAATTGGTGCATTGGTTTTGTGGAGTTCAAATCACTCTACTCGAGATCCTTCTTGGAGCCCTGTCAGTGCCCTCCCTGTCGTTAATCTGCGCTGCCATCCATTGATATTTTTGCAGTTAACCCTCTACACCTTTCTATCCCTTCACTAGCACTACCCTAAGTCATGTTCCTGGTTTCACCCCTGTCTATCTCCTTGCTGCCTAGTCCCTTAGCTTAGCACTCTCAGTAGCATTAACTCTGTTCTGCTAGGGTAATCATTGTCTAAAACCACTGGTTCGGCAGTTTGTGTGCTGTTAATTACTACCCTTCTTCTGGGCCAAATTCTGGGTTGATGCTTCATCTTATGACCTGTTCTCATTGACTATCCACGTACCCATTTGTATTGTATTGTTACATGATCTATTGTGCTACTGTATACTGTATTATTTATTCTGTACCTACCAGGTCTTTATTAAAAATGAGCTTGCTCAGTGGAGTTTCACCTGGCTAAATAAAGATTGATTGATTGATTGATTGATTGATTGACTGATTGATTTCTGGCCATTCAGATGAATACCATGGAATGGGAGTAATTAATGTCACAGAATGTCTGAGAAGTATGAAAAGAAAGAACAGTAGCTGGTGAGGATAGTGAAACATAGAAACATAGACTTTGACGGCAGATAAGGACCGCTTGGCCCACTTAGTCTGTCCATTTCCCTACCTACAGGATAAGCTGCAGATTCCAGTTAACCAACAGCCTATTTCTTCCTACCCTCCACAAAAATTGCCTTGTCTGTCCCATGCATTCTTGAATTCCACCACAGTTTTAGACCCCACAACCTCCTCAGGAAGGCTGTTCCATGCATCCACCACCCTCTCTGTGAAAAAATGCTTCCTCACATTGTCCCTGAACCGCCCCCCCTCTATCTTCAAATTGTGTCTCCTTGTTCTTGCACATCTCTTTTTCTGAAAGATGCTACCCTCTTGGACTTCATTGATTCCATTGAGGTACTTAAAAGTTACTATCATGTCCCCCCTCTCCCTCCTTTCCTCAAGGGTGTACATATTAAGCTCCTTAGTCTCTCTTTGTATGGCTTCTCTGCAGACCCTGCACCATTTTAGTTGCCCTCCTGACTGCCTCTCTCTGTCTATGTCCTTGCAAAGATGGGGTCTCCAGAACTGGATGCAGTACTCCAGATGGGGTCTCACCAACTGTCTGTACAGAGGGATACCAACTTCCTGTTTTCTGCTGGTGATGCCTCTCCCTCTATACATCCCAGTATCTCCCCAGCCCTGCCTACTGCCTTCTCACATTGCTTGCTAACCTTAAGTTCATCTGATATGATTACCCCCAGGTCCCTTTCCATTTCTGTTGTTGTTACTACCTCCCTCCCCCATTGTGTAATATTACCCTGGGTTTTTGTTTCCCAGGTGCATTATTTTGCACTTCTTTGCATTGAATCCAAGCTGCCATACTTCTGACCATTCCTCCAACCTTGCCAAGTCTCTTCTCAACCTTCCCATGCCTCCTTGTGTATCAACCCTGTTGCAGATCTTTGTGTCATCTGCAAAGAGGCATACTTTTCCTTCCAGTCCCTCTGCAATGTCACTTATAAAGACATTAAAAAGGACTGGACCCAGTACTGAACCCTGCGGTACCCCACTAGTGACCCCTCTTTCTTCAGAGCGGACTCCATTTACAATTATCTTCTGTGTCCTGCTGTCCGGCCAGTGTTTTACCCAGGCTACCACCCTGGGACCCACTCCCAAGCTGGTTAATTTGACTATTAATCTTTTGTGTGGGACTGTGTCAAATGCCTTGCTAAAGTCTAGGTAGGCCATGTCCACAGTCCCTCCCTGGCCTACTACTTTGGTTACCCAGTCAGAGAAATCAATTAGATTTGTCTGACATGACCTTCCCTCTGTGAACCCATGCTGCCTTGGGTCCTGTACCCCACTGGCCTCTAGGTACTCAACAATTCTTTCCTTCAGAAGTGATTTCATCACTTTCCCTACCACAGAGATCAAACTGACAGGTCTGTAATTTCTTGCCTCTGTCTTGCTCCCACTTTTGTGAAGGGGAATCATATCCGCCTTCCTCCAGTCCTCAGGTACCTCACCATCCTCCTATGATATGTTAAAATGGGTAGTCAGTGGTTTCACTAGTTCTCCCCTTAATTCTTTTAGAATTCCGGGGTGAATTCCATCAGGCCCCATTGCTTTGTCCACCTTCAGTTTTAGGAGTTCTTTCAGAACCCTTTCTTCTGTGCAATGACTGGGATTGACCCCCCTATCCAGAGTGCCTCTGTTACTTGGATTATACACCTCCCCCTCCTCCTCAGTTGTGAGTACTGAGCAGAAATATTCATTCAGTATCCCTGCTTTTTCATTGTCCCTCTCTGCCTACCCACCGTCCATTCTATCCAGCCTCACTATCTCTCCCTTTGTCTTTCTATGCTCCCCGATGTTCCTATAAAAGGTTTTATCCCCCGTCTTAACCGAGTTGGCTATCTTTTTCTCAGTTTGGGCCTTTGCTATTCTGACTTCCCTCTCTGCTTTCTTCTCCCTTAACTGGTACAGCTCTCTGTCCTGCTCCTTCTGTGTTTTCTTATACTTCCTGAATGCTATCTTTTTCTCCCTGACCTTCCCTGCCACCAGTTTTGAGAACCATAGTGGCTTTTTCTTTCCTTTTGATGTGTTTATTTGCTTCACGCAAAGGCTTGTTGCCTCTGTGATGGCAGATTTGATGTTTCCCCATTGTTGTTCCACCCCTCCTTCTAACCTGTTTGCTAGTTCTTTTCTAAGGCACTCTCCCATCTTGCCAAAGTCAGCCCTCCTGAAGTCCAGTGCCCTCACTTTTGTATGGCTTGACTCTGTAGCTGAGTTTATCATGAACCACACTGTTTGATGGTGCAACTCTGTATAGATCTGAGGGCAGCCCAAAGCTAGATTATTTATGTATCAAAAAATCATCTAAGGATATCAGAATACATAACTGGCATGGAAAGGAAGATGGAAGGGACGTTAACTATGTAAAAATAATTTCCTAACTCGTATTATGTGAAGTGGGAAGGTTTAAAAGGCTGTTTGCTATACGAAGTATCACATGGTAGCCTGTCTTGAATGTTGAGAATCACTGGGATCCCCTATGTAGTGGTACCAGCCAGTATAGCATCCCTATCAGATGCTTATGGATCCACACTACTTGCATGAGGGATAGCATGGGCTACCAGTAGCAACAGACAAAAACTGGCACCTAATATTACTAACTAGAGCAAACCTTCATATCAGCAACCTGTATACCTGTGTGCAGTACAGCATCGCCCCTCTTGAAACTTTCCTTCTGACAGTTGTTGTAAGCCTGCACCACTCCCATCCCTCCTCTCTCCTACTCCCAACTTCCTCCCTGTTTTGCTGCTTTGTAATGAGGCAAAATTAGATGCGCCTGGTAGCCTAACCCACTGCTATAAGAACAATTACTGCAGCCCTTAAATTATCCAGTGCTAGTGACTGATGATCCACACAGATCCATCAGTGCCAGCTCCCTTTTTCTAGCCACTGCAACCTGACCTATGAAGAGTGGGTGCTTCCCCCAGTGGTGAAGGGGACTCAAACCCAGCTAATAAACTATCTGCTATATGGTCATAAAATGTTATGTTGAAGAGCTAGTGTACTGTCTGTAATTAATAGAATCTTTCAGAAGTAGTCATCTATCACTTCTTAAATCTGAAGTTTTATTGTCTTTTCTGTCCTCCTGATTAAAGATATTTTACCTGAAAGCACCAGGTGTGACTTGCAGCACAGCACTTTACCTATAGGTTGGCATAGTCAGTTCCATTCCTCCCTATGCAACATCACCATTTTAACCTCATTAACCTTGACATAACTTGTAACCAAGAAGAGTCAATCACCTGCTGCTGCACTGGTTACTTGTGATATATGTCACTAATCAAGCAGCAGGGCTTGTGATATAACAGTGAATAAGGTCACATGCTGATGACATAGCAGGAGGAATAGAACTAGATATGTCTGCTGCCAGGTAAAGCACTGCTTTTTACATCACACCCAATACTGTTAGGTGGGAAATGGTATCCTGTGAGTTTGGCAACTGCGATTGGGCACCTACCGAAATGGCAACTCAATCATGGTGCATTACACCACAGCGATGAGGGAGGAAGAGAGGGCGACCTGATTGGTGGGTGGGTGAATATAGTGATATCCTGTTGCTATATGTATACATGCACGGGGGGGGAGCGAGCACGCTGAGCATGGGTTGGGACAGGAGGGAGGGATTGTGAGGGGTGGAGCCGCAGTGAGCTGCTGAGCTGCTCCCATGGCATGGTGGGTGGGTTCAGGGCTGAGCCATGAATGGTGCTGTGTTTGGGTCTGAGCACTGGGGCCTTTTGTTGCACCTGGCCCGAAAAATTTTTTGGGGGGTTTGCACCCCCCCGACATGCATCCCCCTGGAGTTAAGAATCCTTAAGTAGGGTGGTGCAGGGGCGCAGCCCCCTGCATTTACATTTAAAATCTAAGTCCCCGGTGCCCTTCTGCTGTGTGCCGGGGACTGCATCACCAAAATATTTTTTTGGTGATTTCTATTCACCCTAACGGTGATCGCTATTCTGTGATCACTGTTATCACATAGATCCTAGGGAAACTATCTAATGAGGACATTGAAAACACTTTAGAAATAAAAAGCAATAAGGGGCTACTGCTAAAAATTAATAACATTGTCTTACTACTAATTTGGGAGCCACTAGCTCTTCAATTTCAGAGGAATGCTATCCTCTCCCACCATTCATTGGAAGTGGGGGTGCATCCTCCAGATCTATTACAGTCGGTTGACAAATTCGATGTCAACTGATGTTACAGTGACTCCATTATGTAGACCGCGTTTGCTATCAGCATAAAGGCAGTCACTTCAGACACTGTTTTCTTCAGGGGGTTTCACCCCAAACTCCCCATGCAAGGGGATCTTCCCCTACACCCCCCTGCAACTAGAATAATCAACTCTGTGACAGAGTTGATTTGAGGAGGGGGTGCAAGACCCCCTGAAAGCAGTGCCGGGATCCCGTGCCAAAACTACAGTGACCTGGTGTTGTTGTCACTTTATGTGCCACTTGCTGTGAGTCAGACCAGCTTTTTGCTGTTCTAACTGCATGGCAATTTTGGGACCTTTTTATGAACTTTGTGTCAATTTTTTGGTGCAAGCTGCCATAAAGTTGGAAACATGTTGCAAATGCATGCAGCCTTCTTGAATCAGGCACAAGTTATGGCAATGCGTTTTGTGCAGCTGCGCCAAACACTGGGTTTTACACAAGCCTTGACACAAGCCCTGTGTCAACCTTTGTCAGTCGAGCCCAATGTCTCCAACTCCCCCTCAGTTTGCAAGATAGCATGAACCCCTGGCCAAAATATGATGGACTACTGAGGACCTCCCTATTGTCTGTTTTAACCTGGCCCACCACACATGCTTGCTACTCTAACTACCATATACAACTCACAAACCTCCACCAATCCTCCATGATGACAGACCTGAAATGCCACACCTGAAATAATAAGGGGTTAAATTTCACTTCAAAGCATAAACAGGTTCTAACTAACCTAAAGTGGCTGAACTCTCAGTGTGCCCTCCCACAGGAAACAATACTGCTCTTTTTCCAAGCAACAAGCTACAGAGAGAATGAGTTGGATTAAAACTCCATAGTATATCCCAGGTAAAAAAGGGGTATAGACTCTAGTGCATAGATCTCCAAAATGTCAGGTTCAACAGGTACATAAAGACTCAGAAGAGAGGTGGCTGATAGCTGTTTTTCACTCTCCCACAGGCCTCCTGCTGGTGATCAATGTATGTGCACCCATTGAGGATTCCCAGGTTTCTTTCACCTGTTTGCCGATCACTGCTCTCAAATCAAGTCAATGTACCCATGCTCCTCAGGGATGACTTCAGTCTAACCCTGGATGATGCAGTGGACTGCAATCATGCAAAGCCTGAGTTACACAGACAGGTGGCACAAGAGGTCAAACTCTGGATGACAGATAAGACTTAATTGACATCTAGTGACTGCACAACCCCAGAACCGAAGACTACTACTATTGTTCAGTTGCATATGAATCCTATGACCTGATTGATAGGTGGCTGACCTACCAAAACCTGACCCCATCAATATTATCTGACTCTATAACTCTACTATTGTTTGATTTTCTGTGATTAAAACCTTTCCAGAGAATGAGCTACATCTAATTTCAACAGTTTAAAAATGTAAAGAAATCTCCCACTTGATCATGGGTTGTTACCAGTTCAAATCTAAATACATTGTACAATGATGGGTGTCAGATTTGTATGACGAGGCATATCTTGAGCTTTTGTTATATACTTTGTCCATTATAATTAAGGAACCTTGAGTAGAATCATAGTAGATCAAAGTCCAGTACTCAAGTACAGGAATTATCAACTGTTAGTCTAATTTACTTTTTGATTCTAGAGTCAAGCAGCTGGTAAATCTATATAATGTGCCCAGTTTTTTTGTTTCATTTTTTAACCCAATTATTTTTATGATCAATGTAAGATACCATAATGTATGGCCTTTTAGGACACCCAGGCATGTAGCAGACAGTACTTACCCCATCTGACTAAATTTAAAAGATGAGTCTAATTTTAAATCGTGTCTTTTTCCAATTTAGTTGATGACCTGGAAAAGCAGCAGGAGACGGGGAAAGCAGTCAGAAGTGCAAAGGTGCAAACATGGAGGAAAGAAATAGCCCAGGCAATTAAGAAAGGACACAAGATCTTTTTCAGGTACATCAGTGAAATAAAGAAGAAGACCAGAGGTGGGATTATGAGGTTAAAAAAGGAGGGAGGGTGTGTGCAGAGGGGGACCTTGAAAAAGCAACAATCCTGAACAAAGATTTTTGTTCGGTATTCACAGAATCCTTCAGAAGAAGGGAAAGGAGAAGGACCATCATTGGGTGATAGGAACACTAATGGAAGAGAGGTAGACATGATCCCATTTACTGAGTGAAAAGTTGTAAAGGAACTCTTGAATCTGAAAGAGGACAAGGCTACGGGCCGGGATGGCATACATCCCCAAATTTTAAAAGAAATTAGAGAGGTGCTGGCAGCACCACTAAGAGCCCTATTCAACAAACTGATAGAGATAGGGATGGTTCCAGTGGACTGGAGGAGGGTGAATGTAGTCCCTTTCCACAGAAGTGGGAACAGGGAGAAGTCTGGCAACTACAGGCCAGACAGCCTGACCTCAGTGGTGGGGAAATTAATGGAGTGACTGATAATGGAAAGGAATAAGATATTTCTTTCATCCAACAGAGCACAGGATCTGGGACAGCATGGATTCACAGTGTGAAGGTCTTGTCAAGCAAATCTGATAGATTCCTTTGACTGGGTGATCAGGGAGGTAGGTCAGGGAGGGATGGGGAATAAGGCCTACCTAGATTTCAGCAAGGCCTTCGACACTGTCATGCATAGGAGGTTGGTAAATAAGTTTGGCAGCCTGGGAGTGGGCCCCAAGGTGGTAAACTGGGTCAGAAATTGGTTGAATGACAGGACACAGAGGGCAATGGTAAACTGCATTCATTCCAAGGACAGGGGGATGACAATCAGAGTGCGACAGGGCTACATGTTGGGCATGTCCTCTTTAATTTCTTCATAAGCGACATTGCAGAGGGGCTGAAGGGGAAAGTATGCCCTCTTTGCAGATGACACTAAAATCTGCAACAGGATTGACACTCCAGGTGGGCTGGAACAAATGAGAAAGGATTAAAACATGCTTGAGAAGTGGATGAGAGTGAGGCAGCTAAGATTCAATGCAAAGAAGTGCAAAATCATTCATTTGGGGCACAGAAATCTAAGGGAGGAGTACACGATGGAGGGAAAGGTACTGACGGCCACCAATTAAGAAAGGGATTATGATAATCATATCTGATGACCCAAAGGTAAGCAAACAATGTGAGAAGGCTGTGGGGAGAGACAGTGGGATGCTAGGGTGCATAGCGTGAGGTATTACCAGCAGAAAAAAGGAGGCGGTTATGCCACTGTACAGATCACTAGTGAGACCTCATCTGGAGTACTTTGTTCAGTTCTGGAGGCTGCATTTCTGGAATGACATAGACAAAATAGAGGCAGTCCATAGAAGGGCAGTGAAAGTGATGCATGGACTACACCAAAAGTCATATGAGGAAAGACTACAGGACCTCAATATGTACTCCCTGGAGGAGAGGAAAGAGAGGGGGATATGATAGAGACATTCAAGTACCTCAGTGTGATATAAACAAGGTATAGGAGGATAGCATCTTTCAGATAAGAAGGTGTACAAGAACAGGAGGCATTATATGAGGCTTAGAGGGGTAGGCTCAGGGGCAACATGAGGAAGTATTTTTTCACAGAAAGAGTAGTTGATGCCTGGAACAGCCTCCCTGCCATTGTGATGTGGGAAAAATGGTAAGGGAATTCAAGAATGCAGGAGCTAGACATAAGATTACTCTCACGATAGGGAAGAGAGGGGTAAGCCACGTACCAACTAGGGTCTGTGGTATTGCATTATGTATGGAAATGGGGCAGACTAAGTGGGCACACAAGCCTTATCTGTTCTCACCTTCTTTGTTTCTAAGCTGATGAACCACACCTCCATCTTTTCAAGGCAGTGTTGTAGTTTGAGTTTATCATGGCTGTCCACAAATATAACTAACATGGTGTTATCCATTTAGAGTTTGTATGTTACATTTTTTTCAGAGCTTCAGCGAAGCAAGTTGTTATGAAAAATATGAAATGGCACAAGTCCCAGTATTGAACCTTGCAGGACATCTTTATTTACATGACGGGGACTTTGTAAAAAATTACCCTGAGTTAAAGTTTGTGTTTAATTTACTAAATATGAATGAAACCAAGTTGACAGTTTTGGGTGAACGCCCATCTCCATTAATATTTTCAAAAGAATGATATGATTTGCAAAATCAAGAGCCTTACTGAGGTCCACAAATCCTGCTCCAGTATGTAGACCTCTATCTAGAGACTTTTGATACTAAATTATTAAAGTCTATAAGGGCAATGTTCATGGATCTTACAGAGTGAAAACCATGCTGAGTGCCAGTTAAAAAATATTTTTCAACATAATCATTCAACTGTTGGTGAGTCAAATGTTCAAATACCTTTGATAAAATAGACTATAAGGCAATGGGTCTGTAATTTGAAGGCCAGTGTTCTTTGCCACCTTTAAAAATGGGGGTGATTGTCTTTTTTTTCCACTATTCATGTGAAAATTCCAGATCTTAAACTCCAATTGAAATAAATTAGATAATGTTAGAGCAATAATGACCATCTCTCCTTCCACTCTTGTCCTTCTTGTCCTGCCCCCATCCAACCCCTTCTTACCCCTTCCCCCCCACTCCTCACACTCCTCCCCCTGGCACCCTTAACAAAGCCTACCCTTACTGCTCCTACCACTTCCCAGCAGCACAAGCCCCCCGCTCCATTCCCTGTCTCCATGCTCTTCCACTGCCTGCCTCACCTCTCCTCAAACCCACCCCTGACAAAGCCTATTCTGTCTGCTTACTTCACTCTCCTCCCCTCTATGGGCCCACCCCTGGCAAAGCTTACTCCAGCTGCTTGTTTCACTACCCCTCAGTAGTGAACCTGCATAGCAATCTCAAATCACTGTACCTTACTCAATGAGTGATGACACTGTTAGCACTTCCATGCTGTAAGTATTTCCCTCTTTGCTGTTACAACATCACCTGTGTGTACTGTGCAACCTCTGTTAAGCGATGTCATGTTATGTTATACCATGTCTTGTATTGTACTGTACTGTACTGACCTGGAGCCCTTGTAAACAAGCCCTTGGCTGAAAGGTATTCATCCTAAATTTAAATAAATAAATAAAATAATATCTGTTCCTATTTTCCGAAATTTAGATTCAATACATGAAAACCCTTTTGTCTTATGTGTATTCAGAGCTGTCAGTGCTTTTGTAACCTCAGATATCTGTGTTCTAGAGAACCTGAATGGGGAGAAAAAGAAGATTCTCACTAGAAGGCGATGACAGATAAGGACTGTGTGCCCACATATTCTACCTCTTTCCCCGTACCTAATGCAATACCACAGACCCTAGTTGATCTGTGGCTTGCCCCCTCTTTCCAATTACAAGAGTGCTCTTATGTCTATCCCATGTATTCTTGAAATCTCCTACCAATTTTGCTCCCTCCACCTCCACAGAGAAGCTGTTCTAAGTATCCACTACTCTTTCTGTGAAAAAGTACTGTCTCACTTTGCCTCTCAGCACTACCCCCTCAAGCCTTATTTCATGCCCCCTTGTTCTTGTACACCTTTTTTCTGAAAGATGCTACCCTCCTGTACCTTGTGTATACCCCTTAGGTACTTGAATGTCTCATCTCAATGATGTAACAGTTCTTAGGACTACATCTATGGTAACACATTTTCCACTCATGGCCTTTTGTCTCAGGCAAATCTTATTCCTAGACTTATTTGCTTTCCAAGATAAACTGTTGCACAGCCTAGTGGCTTTAGCAGTATTGTTCTGCAAGGCTTCCAGTCAATCATGAAACAGTTTACTGGTTAGCATGGACTAAGAGTCTTCAGATAAAAATGAGGTACAGTCCCACTGGTGGTACTTAGCTGCAACCATTGCTTCTGCTTCTAAATCTAATCTAATTCTAAATAGAAGATTATTTGCACACAGAGCTCCTAGCTGGTTCAATGGTCTCAACACTGACACCGTCTCAATGCCAAACCTTGGTCCATTCAAATCCAGTCTCCATCACATCCTGTCTGCATCTAGCTCCTGTGACTGTCCTTCCTAATCGTTCTCCCCTCTCCTCTTTGCTCTTTCCACCTAGCACTTAACCCTCTCCCTCCTCAACTCCCTCTCCCATACACCCATTCATCCTCCCCTCCTCCCACCCTCGTTCCCTACTCCCCTGTAGCTCTTTAATTGATATTTGACAAGTGCCTATGGCTGCACCCCAATAGTGTGTCTCTCCTCCATACCATGTCAACCCTGCTACCTGACCTACTTCTGGCAGTTTTGCCACTGTATTGAATGTATAAAACTGTATGTAACTGCCTGTAACCCACTGTTATACTGTTACTCAATGTCTTATTTGAATTGTACCTCAACTGACTTGGAGCCTTTGTAAAAAGTCCTTGGCTCAAAGGTACTTGTAATCCTATATTCAAATAAATAAAATAAAAAATCTGTGTAGAAAGATATACATACACAGTGTTTTTTTTACTTCCTTCAATTATTTATAGTTTCATTTGATGATAAAGTGATACCATTAGATGTTGAAAGATATACAGTATTATAAGATATTGAAAGATACTCTCTCAAGAAATTATCATATTTTTATACACTAAATTTTCATTGTGCAAGCGTCTATCTCTTACATCACTAACCAGCAAGACTGCCAAAAAAATATTGTTTTCATTCTGCTTAATACATTAGATAAACATATTCTCATTGAAGTCTGTGAGACATAGTTTGAACTTTGTACTTAATTATTTCTTAGTGACAGGACTAATCATTATTTTTATATAGCACTATTAATATACAAAAGATACATTACATTAATAATTGCATTTTTATGTTAAACACATTGTAATAGGGGAAATTTGCCTTGTAAAAGGTACTGTGTTTGTTTAAGATAAGACTAACAAATTATGGAACACGCTGTTTTAATTATTTTTAAACATTTTTTTTTCTAAACAGCATTTAAGCATACATTGCTTTCATGTAGCCTAGCGGTAGATGTGGCCTATGTAGATTTCACTAAGGTATTCAACACCATTCCATATAGGAGACTACTGAGCAAGTTGGGTAGCTTAGAAGTGGGTCCAAAGGTGGTAAACTGGTTAGGAAATTGGTTAGGGGATAGGCAACAGAGGGTAGTGGTAAACAGAGCTCATACTGAAGAAGGGACAGTGACCAGTGGGGTGCTTCAAGGATCAGTGTTGGGAAAAGTCCTCTTTAATGTTATTATAAGTGACATTGCAGAGAAGCTGGAAGGGAAGATCTGCTTCTTTGTGAATGACACCAAAAATCTGCAATAGGATGGGCACTCCAGGGGGTGGAATGATGAGCAGAGATCTGAGAAAACTAGATGAGTGGTCAAGGATATGGCAGCTAGTTTTCAATGCAAAAAATTGCAAAATAATGCATTTGGGGCACGGAAACTGAGGAGCAGAGTACAAAATAGGTGGAGTGGTGTTGACAACCATAAAGTAGGAGAGAGATCTGGGGGTGATCATACTGGATGACATGAAGGTGGCCAGGCAGTGCAGCAAGGCAGTCAGGAAGGATAGTGGGATTCTGTGGTGGATTGGGAAGGGTATAACCAGCAGAAAGGGAGAGGTGTTGTGGCCTCTGTATAGATCACTGATAAGACCCCACCTAGAGTACTTTGTCCAGTTCTGGAGATCACATCTCCAGAAGAACATAGACAAAGTTGAGGCAATCTAGAGGAGGGTAACTAAAATGGTGCAGAATCTGCATCAAAACCCCCATGAAGAGAGACTAAAGGACCTCACTATATACATACTGGAATGGGGGGGGATATGACAGAGACCTTTAACTACCTCAAAGGGGTAAATAAGGTACAGGAGGGAAGTATGTTTCAGAAGAAAAGGTGCTCAAGAACAATGGGACATGCTATGAAGCTAGAAGGGAATAGATTCAGGAGAGATCTCAGGAAGTACTTCTTCACAACAAGAGTGGTGGATTCCTGGAACAGCCTTCCAGCTGAGGTGGTGGGGGTGTCAACATGGTGGGGATTATGAATGCATGGGATAAGCACAAGAGGATCATATCTGAAAGGAAGGTGGGAAGGAAAAGAGTTATGGATTGGCATGGTCTGTGGTAATAGTGTAGGTAGGATGAAATGGGCAGACTGGATGGGCCAAATGGTCCTTAACTGACATTAAAATCTGTATTTCTAAAATGTTCTATGCTTTTATAATTAGCCATTTAAATAGCAGCTGTGTCTGAAAACATTCATAGTGGAAATGTTTGGAACATTGGACATAGTGTAAACACATTGTTTTGCCTCATTAAAATATATTTCTCAAAACAGTACTTTAAAAGTTTTAAGATAACATTGCCTCTAGATGCAGATATAGAAGACTACTGTAACACAATGGCAATATACTTGTCTTGAGCATAGATGAGAAGCATATATTCAGAATATACTATACAAGGACACAACACAATAATATGACTGACTGACTTTGCACGCCACGGCAAAGCAGATATATGAAAATTAGCCTTTTTGCATTGCAAGTAAACTAGGCCATAAACTGAACCTGAAACATGAACCCTATGTGTACCATAACTAATGTTTTACAAATTACAGCAGCAACCATACAATATTGAACAGGTCTTTTTGCAAGATCATGTATTAAATGAGCTGCAGCATTTTTCAGCATTCTGTATTACAATACTTTGCCTACCAGTACTTTGCAAGCCTAGTAACTTCTAAGGACACAGAAGCAATGATGGTGGAACAGTGTAACAGGTTTGCAATGGCAGAAGAAGGGGAGATACTGGGCTCAATTTTAAAAGGTCAGGAGTGGTGCAAGGGGGCTTGTGTCAAGGAAAATTGGTGCAAGCAGTTCCTTGCCCTGCACTTTGAACCAGTCCCAGTTTTCGAATGCAGCCTGCACCACACAGAGGACTACCTCCACCAACTGGGTAAGCACTGTCCCTTGGACAGCTGCACCATGGTGGAAGTGGGCTTGTATTGGGGCAGGGCTGCAAGCTGCAGCCCATGCACTGTCCACAGCATTGATGCAGTGTGGGAGTTAAGCCCGAATGCCCACCAAGGATGGTCCAAAACAGCAACCACCATCCTACCACAAGGTGCGGGGCCTGATGTTGCACCACTGTAGGTCCAGGAGAGGTGCCCCTAACACATGGGGTTCTACTGGGAATTCTGTGGTTACCATGGCAGCAAGCAACTGTGCTCCCTGTGGTACCACCCATATCATGCCCATGCCTGGGTATGGCTATCCCACCATGGCTCACAGCTGTATGCCACTCCCCCTCAAAAAAATATCCCAGCTGTACCCCACCACCACTAAGGGAATCCCTGTGGCCATTTCTGTGGCCATCATACATGTCCTGGTACTAGTGGTGTCCCCAATGGGCATGGCCTATGGCCTGTATTGTCTGCTAACCCTCTCCCACCTCGCTCCTGCTGGACACCTCCCCACAGCAACTGGCAGCCACTGTGGTACACAACCTGTGGATCCTGGCACTGGTTGCCACAGTGAAGAGCCATCCTGCAGCTTGTGGTAATGCTTTTCCATATACCTTCTGTGTGGTGTACAGAAGCAGCCGCCCCAAACTGCAGGACTTTGGTGCTGCTACCCTACCTGTACTAAAACCAGGTGCAGGGTCCCCAGTGCACTGGAGATTGATGCAAGCTGTTGTTTGTCACAGCTTGTGTTGATCTATGGGGCCCTTTGAAAATCAAGCCAACTGGGTTTTAAAACAATGATTGTGCGATACAGTAGGTTGAACAAATCCTGAAACCTGTCTGATTGTGACCTACTTTCAGCCATGTTGATAACCAAGTATATTTCCACAGTCAGTAAGTAATACCTGTCAAAAGGTTACCCACTCAGCCAGCATTAATCCACTTGTCATTCCAGCTGCTAACCTTTAATACCATGGTTTCAGTCTTTCAGGTGAGACATTAAATTTAGGTCCCAATCTGCCTGGATTGGTGGTAGTTCAGGTGGATGTTAAAGATCCCATGGCACTTATTGAAAAGAGTAGGAGAATTTTTTATTATAATAACATCAAAAACAAATAATTACAAACAGTGTTAAATCACACAAAATAATATACAAATCATAAGATAAATAAATCAAATAAGTATTGCCTTCATACAGTCACAGATAATGGTGAAAATAACTAGGCATAAACCCCACAATCCATGTAGATCCCTCCCCCCCCCACCAAAAAGCAGGGAATGTTTTTTCCACATTGAAATAAATTTAAACCCATTACAAACCCTCATATATATCCTACTACCCCGGGAAAAAAGGAACATTTCGTACATGCTATACCCACCAACTCTATCCCAGTTCCTACTATCAATCATCTATTCATCCATAGAGAACCTAAGACTTCTCATCCTAGTACTGTATACCACCTTTAACTATTTGTATTTAATAAACCTGGTAAACCCTCTCCACCAGTCCGTCACCTGTCTAGTGGTTGCAAATCCTAAATCATGAAAACACACCCATTCCAGAGCTCCCTGAATCAGTAACCTCACTGTACCATAAGGCATAATTTTTTGATACAAAACCCATTGGCATCGAGCCTGCCATAAATAATATATCAAAGCACAACAAAAGATCTGCAGAGTCCCTACATGATACCTCTTCCCTAATTGAGAGAATTGACCCAACACCAGTGTATCATAATCTAAGTACCATAACCACCTCATCTTCCATTTAAAGGCCAGGAATTTCCAAAGAGACCTGGCATATGTACAAAAAAAGAAAAAATGCTCCACTGTTTCCTTCTGAGCCACACATACTAAAAAAAGGCAATTTCTTTCATTCATGGCCTTGTGTTAAGCATTGCCTCGAACCCTAATCCTACCATATACCGTAAGCCATACAATTTCCCACATATATTCTGGCAGTCTGGGATTATTTAACCTCTGAAGTACTGTCTCTGTGCAACCTGAAGGACAGTTTTTGAAGGTAGATTCACTCGGGTATAGGAGCTGCATGACTTTGATATACAGCTGCGGCCCTGTACTTTCCCTTACCACTTGGGCCAACAACCCCTATTTAAATAACTTCTTAGCAATTGGCAAAAAGTCAAAAAGGGGTAAGCAGTGTAGGAATAGGTTTTGGAGGACTTGTGAGCCAAGCAGAATAATACTGAACTAACACCTGTCTCATCAATATCCCATCATTTGAGGAAGATGTTCCCCACCCCACCCTAATGTTTGATGCAATAAATAATGTAGAGAAAAAAATAATCGGATCCACCATCCCCAATCCCCCTTTTTCTTTAGCCAGATACATATAATGGTGTTTAATTGGGTTGAGTCTATTTCCCCACACCATCTGAAAGAATAAACGGTATAGCCTTGTCTCAAATTTTATTGGTAATGGAAATATTATTGCCGTATATAATGAACTCAGAATTACAAATTGTTTGATAACTTGTACCCGCTTCAGTTTAGACAATTTCCAATGTTTCCAAATATGTACTTTCCCCTCTATCAAGTTTAATGCCTTTCCCAATTTAACTTGGGCAAATTCTGAGCCCCATATAATGGACCTAGAGCCAGATATTCAAAACGGTTGTGCATTGTGTAATAGGGTTGCTCCAGCACTAGTCCAAAAATGCACCATTCTGCGATATTCAGTGGGAGGCAGATGCACCCCCCAAATAACGCTGAGCAATAGCGCAATGATAATGAATGTATGCACAACTGAAGGGGGAGGAACCATGCATAAATTACGCAGTGCGATATTCAACAACATGCGCCATGTGCAATAGGGGAGCAAGCGGAAGTTGCGTGATAGCAGAAATAAGCCAAAATAAAAAGGAACAAGGGAGAGGTGCAAGAACGCTACAGGGAAGGCACATGAGGCTGAACTCTAGCCACACAAACAGGGCAGGAGGGACACACAGGGCAGGCAAGGGAAAGGGCACCCTGAACACACAGGCACAGGGAAGGTGTGGGGAGCCACAGCCAGTGCAGAAGGGAGAAGTGCCACACAGCACAGAGGCCACCACAGGAAGGTGTTCCTGGTGCAGGGGAAGTAGCAGCCAGGACAGTGGGGAAGCACAGAAACAGCTGCCGGGGGGGGTGAACACAAGCCAGGGACATGGCCAGTGCCACCATCCAGATGGAGGCAGTAATGAGGGGGATGAGAAGGCAGGCAGCAGGGGGGCGCGGCCATGGAAGGGCCCATCAGCGGTATGCCCTCAACAGGCAGTACCGAGCCAGCACCAGCTTCGAGCAGTACAGCAATACTGAGATCATGGACCGGTCCCGCCTGAATCAGGCAATTCTGAGGCAGCTCTGTGAGCTGTGCAGTGATGTGATGCAGGCACCCACAGGACGGAGCCATGCTCTGTCAGTGGAGACTAAAGTGACAGCTTGCATGTGCTTACTCACCACCGGTACCTTCCAGAGACGAACAGGGGACACCACAGGCATAACCCAGTCGGCCGCATCATGTCACCTCACCCAATTCCTCAGCACACTGCTGCCACATGCTGTGGAGTACATCCATTTCCCCAGCACACCGGCGGCGCGCACAGCAAACATACAGGAGTTCCACAGGGTAGCACGTATGCCTGGCGTGCTAGGGGCTATAGACTGCACCCATGTGGCCATTCGCACACCACCTGGCCCTGAGAGGGCTGCATATATCAATCGGAAGGGTGATGCAAGCATCAACTGCCAGGTGATGTGCGATGCCAGGGGGCGCATAATCAATGTCTGTGCCACGCACCCTGGGGGAGCACATGATGCCTTCATTTGGCACCAGCCAGCACTGTGCCACAGATTCGAGAGTGGGGACATCCCCATTGGCCACTTAGTGGGTGAGTATGCAAACCACAAGGACAAACATAGAGCTTGGGAGGGGCATGGTCAGAGGTGACATGGGTAGTGGCCTACGTGGCTCGAGGCAGGGTGATGCTGATCACCAAACTAACCTCCACCCTCTACACACAGGTGACAGTGGATACTCACTCCGTCCCTTGCTGCTCACACCATACCAGTGGCCCGCGACCCCACTGCAGCAATGCTACAATGAGGCACATGCCACCACACGTAATGTCATTGAGCGGGTGTTTGGGATGCTGAAGGCACATTTCCGTTGCCTGGACACCTCCGGCGGTGCCCTACAGTACAGCCCCTCAAAGGCCTGTGGGCTATTCCTGGCCTGTTGCATCCTGCACAACATCACCAACGAATGCAGGATAGCCATACAGGTCGAAGAGGGGGACAGCGATGGGGACGATGAGGACGCCGGTGATGATGGTGATGGAGAGCCCCACTTGGGCGATGGGACCACTCACTGCTCTTCAGAGGAGCACTTCAGCCAACCCAGGTAAGTCATGGGGCCATGTGCAACCACCAGTGGCAAATGCACAACCCACAAAAATGCATGGACACACACCAGGGATGCATGCCGTCAATGGAAGTGGCCGGACATGGAACGCACACACCACCAGGGATGGGTGAGGTCTAACATGGCACGCGGTCACACACACACACACACACACACACACTCACCAAACATGCACAAAGGGTAGAGGAGACACGCTGACCCAGACCACCACCCCTAGCCACACACATGTCCACAGACCACCATGCCCACTGCCTGTCATTGTGCATGTGTCAGACGCTGGGCATCATTGCACAGTGGTGTACAGTGCAAAGCAGGCATCATCATGCACATGCAACTGTGGACAGCAGCCGGGAGGGTGTGCAGATGGACTATGTGTGTGCGTGCAGGGCCAGGTACCAACCCGTGCATTGCCCATTAAATGACACAATGCACACAGGGCAGCATCAGACAGTAGCCGTGCTGGGAGACAGGTCAGTCACACGCCACAGTGCCAAGGCCACCGCGGATGTGCATGCGGCCCCACTGAGACCCACCAGCAGTGACAGGCTGACCACTGACCTCATGGGGTGGCACCGACGGTCCCCCAGGGGTTCCACTGCGTGAACGTGACCATGCTTGCACAGGGGTCTGCAGCACACTGCTCATGCCTGCGCCAGGCATGTTCAGGATGCCCACAGTTGAACCCGGTGTCGACAAGGATGGTGTCGCATGATGCCAGGAACGGGGGGTGGACATTGCACTGTGTGGTGTCTGCGATGCATGGGCAAATAACTGTGTGCCCATTGTGGCCATGACAGCTGTGAATGCCTGTGTTTGCCTGTCAATGGCAGCGGTCACATCCTCCTGCAATAGGTCCATCCCTGCCAGGAGCAGAGTGGTTTCTCTGCTGTGACGCTCCTCTCCCTGGTGCAGAGCCACACTCAGTGCATCCACCGCCGTCTCAAGCCACATCTGCTGATTGACTGATGCTTGCAGTATGCAGGTGTGCTCATCCAAGAGGTCATCTGCCTGATCGGCATGCTGTCCCTCAGGGTGTTCGTGGCCCTGATGCTCATCACTGCTTGAGGGTGGGCGCTGCACACCAGGGCCAGGCCTGGGCATGTCCACAGGCCATGCACTGATGCCGCCCCCTGACACTGTACCCCCATGCCCATTGCCTGACTGCTGATGCTGCCCCTCCAGCTGCCGTCCCCAGGGCTCAATGGTGCTGCCGCAGTGGACGCAACAGTCCCACTGTCCTGGACACACACCAGTGCTGCCCCACTGGTGCAGACAGACACAGGCTGGGACTGTGATGTTATGCAGGCCTCCACGGTGGCACCACCCACAGCCATGGCTGCAATGTCACCTGCTGTGTGGCCATCCTGTGGCACACACGTGTCACTGTCCATGACGTTAGCTCCAACATCATCGGTGATGGATCTGGCACCAGCCCAAGTCTCAGCATGCTGGCATCCATGGACGCTGTCACGCTGGGACATAGGAAGGGCCTCCCCCGCACCTGCTCCACCAACATCAGTCCAGACATCCAGGCAGGCCCACTGTCACCCTGACCCCCATATTCCTGTGGAGGTGGATGGGCCCTCCTCCATCTCCATGTGACTGGCCTCAGTGGAGAAGCCCACTACCACTGACCCATGCAGATGCTCAGGAGATGTATAGGAAAAAAAGTAGCATTACTGCATGTGTCCTACCCAGTCCAACCAATAGACAGACCATGACCTACCATGCAGTGACGGGCTACCACCCATCTGGAATCCACCACCCGGAACACCCTCAATGGCGCAACGCTGCATGCTACCAGCAACCCACTCTTCCTGTGGGGTCAGGCATAGCACCTCCGGCTGTCCCCCACTGGTCGCAGACTGTGCTGCCCTGATGGCAGCCACCTTCTCTTTAATCCTCTGCCTGTCCATGCCCATCTTCTTTTTGCAGTCCTGCACGGAGTGCTCGTGGCTGCCATGCAGGTTTACAGCACGCACCACCTCCTCCCATGCAGCAGCATGGGCCTGTGGTGTTCCCTGGCGTCCGCTGAGAAGGGGCTCCTGGTCAAGGTAGGCCTCGAACAGGGCATCTGTCTTGGCCTTTGTAAAATTTGGCCTCCTCTTCATCCCACGACTCTGTTCCTCTTCCTCCACCACACGCTCGGTCATGATTCATCCTGTGAGAATGACAGGTGTTACCTGTGACTGTGCAGTCCCATGCATGTCCCAAACACCACAGTCCACACTCCCAAACAACATGCAACTCACCGTAATAGATTGCAGTAACTGACTGTAGCCAGTGCAGCCCAATGTCGCACTTTTATAGCGCAACCCATGCAAATGAGGTGAGGTGCATCTTTAAGTGGATGCAAATGTAGTGACTGTGCCATTGAATGGCTGATTGGATGATTTGCATATGCCGGCTGAATATCGTGCTGTTGCACTTTGTGCAATTGTGTTGAATGTGCTGAGCCAAGGGTGCAGTTCTGTGACATGCACAGTACACACCTAACTGGCGCATGCCCGGGTTGATGACGCAGGCACCTGCCGCGCTGCTGACATGCTGTGTGTGGGAGACAATGCAGGGCATGGCCACCATTGTGCCAGTGGTGCTACGGTGCTGTTCACCTATATGGCGCTGTGGCACTGGGGCGAGGTAGGCGCACTGGGGCAACAGTGCTGTAGGCCACTACAAGATGTGGCACACAGGCACCCAATCGTGCTACATGCATTGGGTTCCAATCGCGCTGTGGCTGTCCATGCGTGAGAGACCCTTGACCCTGTGCCCAACCTTTGCCCCCTAGGCGCCATGCATCAGGCATGGGTGCACCACTATTGTGCTGTTCAGTGACAGCGCTATAGGAAATGGCAGCGCTGTACCACACAGCATCTGCACATGGCAGAACCACGCTGCAGAGTGCCATTTTGCTTCAACCTGGCAGCAGAGATGGCGCAGAGGCATGCTGTGGTGTGAAGCCAGATAGAGCTCGCCAACCTGGTGACAACAGTTGAGCCCCATGTTGGGGCTTTGTTTGGGGAGGCACCCCTGGACAGAGCCAGGAGTGTGGTATGGCAGGAGGTGGCCGACGCCCTGGTGGAGGCTGCCACCATTATGGGGACCTGAGGCGCAGGGACTCAGACCTGCTTGCCCACCTGCGGACACGTGCCAGGAGGGACACGGTGCCACGGCCAGGTAGGTGCAACATCTATACACTTTTATCGTCCATACGGGTATCACGGTTGCATGTGTCCAGCACATGGGGGTGCCGTCCAGTGTTGGCCGTGGTGGTGGTATCGGGGTGTGGGGTGGGTGAGTCTGGCTTGTGGGATTGCACACACATGGAGGCGAGGGGACTTTGCTAATGGATTGTACTGATGTTCCTCTCTCCATGTTTGCACCTTAGGGCCAGAAGAACGGCGGCGCAACAGGGAGGGGAGGTGGTGCAACAGGGAGGGGAGGCGTTGCATGTTGGAGCAGAGGGACAGGAGGGATGAAGGTGGTCCATGGCGCGTGGACCAGCCTGCTGATGGTGAGTGCCTTACATCCATGATTACTATTGCATGCTGTATAACTGGATGGGCAGTGAGGCATGGCCACCATCCATTGACACCACTGCCATGCACGCAACTTGTTACAGTCAGCACTGTCCAGTGGCACTGCATGTCTGGGAGTGTGTCAATGGTGGTCCATGCGTGCACCGGCCACATGGCTGTTGCACTGCCTTCACACCGCATATCCAAGTCACTGTACGGCCATGGTGGTGCTGTGCAGAACATGGGCGGTGGGTGTGTGCAGTGGTCCACATGGCTGTGGCTGCCTGGGTGGGCAGGTCTTGTGGACATGGTCGCTGTGGGTGGTCGCACACCATCACAGGGGCATGTCACATGGCTGTATGCCATGCACAATGGGTGGGCTGCAGGGGGATGGACAGTCACACCTATTGACTCTGCTCCCTCGTCCTAGGTGGCCGGATACTCCTGCAGATCCAGCAGGACATTCAAGAGCTACTGCGGGTGGCGAGGGAGACATTAGAGTGCCTGCACTGAATACACCACCACGGGGTCAGGAGGAGGAGGAGCTCTCATCGGCGCCAGGAAGAAGATGACCGAGGCAGCCATTGAAGTCCCCCTGCCCCTACTACCACCTTCCCCCTTTGACCCACCCTCACACCCCTTCTTCTCTCTCCCATATGTTCACCCCTGCCCCTACCCGCTCCCACCTGTTATGTGGCCCTTCCCCAACTCTTGTATATAGTTGTAAATAGTTTTACTTTACATTTTTTCAATATATACATTTTGTTATAACAACTGTGGTGGTCTCTGATTTGCAGTGGGCTACAGGTGCTCAGCTGCAGTGGTGTGCATGGCATCAGGGGTGGTGCACGCATGGGCCTGTGTGTGTGTGTGTGTGTGTGTATGTGTGTGTGCAGAGGTGAACCACCTATGGTGTGGGCAGGGGGATCAGTCACTGTCTGTGGTTTGTGTGTTATACTTTGTGCACTGGATGCCTTTGTGCAGTGGTCTACGGGGCCTGCACTGTGTGCATGGCACCCTTATCAGACCATCCATGGCCTGTGCAGCTGACACCCATTCATGTCTGTGATATGTACGGTCTGCTGGTGTGTCAGTGGTGGCTGTCCATGCTGGATAACAACTGTAACTGGCACAATGCCAAGTTGACTGCCATCACCAGTATGGTGCACGTCTGCCTCCGGTGGCACTGTGGCCTCCGCTGTTGTTGTCCCCCATCCATGCTGTCGCTTGTGTCTGTTGCAGGGGATGTGCTCCAGTGTCTGTCACTTGTGCTCCGGCAGCATGCTGATGGCATACAGCTTCATGGTGCCTGTGCAGGGTGGCTGGCACACCTGCACAATGTAGGGGTGTTGGCTGTGTGTACACATCAGCCGTGGCCACAAGCCAGTGGCTTGGTTGACCCGCTACTGTGTCCCTGTGTTGGTGTGCCCTTGGGTATGGGTGGGTGTTTGTCCATGCACTGTGTTGTATGCTGTGTGGTGCATGCCTCCATGCTACACTCTCCATGTCTGTGCTGGCTGTTGTGGCCAGTGCTGGGATGGGATGTGTCCTTGGGAGGGTGTGCAGGGTGCTGTACTGCTGGAGGTGGGGTCCGGGGCATGCCCTGTCACATGTGGGGTACCTCGTGTGCTGACGCATGGTCAGTCTCTCAGCTGTATCTCGGGGGGGACATGCAGGGCGGTACTGTGTATGCATCTGTTGCATCGCTGTCTGCTGCCACCCGCTGCAGGGTGCCCATGGTGGGGCTGCCTTGCATGGCTCCATGGTGCACAGGGTTGCATTGTCACAGTGGAGGTGGTGGCATGCATGGGGTGTCCTGCACTGTTGGGTACTACTCCTGGGCAGGGTGTATGGGGATCATGGTGCAAGGTGTGCTCTGCATTGGTGGGATGGTGTGGTATGGGGTCGTCGGCCCTCCTTGTGTGCTGGTCACAGCTTGCCAGGGGGGTGTGCTGGGGCACCATGGCCCAGCTGTGGGTTGGTTGCTGGTATCCATGGGCCGGTGGTTATTCCAGCTCTCCCCCGGTTGTGCAGTGCATGGGGTGTGAGGGACGATGTCTGTTCTGCTGTGTGTTCCTCTGCCCATCTGTGGCATGGGTGCTGGGCCCCTGCATTCCTGGTTGTGTTGTTGCATTGCTGCCCTGCTGCTGGTGGTGTCCCTGGTTGCACGATGGCACATCTGGACTGCTCAGCTGAACATCCCTTGTTGCACTATGGCGCATCAGATATGCTCAGCTTCACCTCCCTAGTTACGCTATGGTGCAGGTGGTGCGATATTCAGTCGTTGGCTGTAGGCGCATCTTGGCCTGTGCAGTTTTTGAATATCGCGCTTCTTGCACATGGGCACAGTTGTCTTGCGTTTGCTCCTGCTGTTGCACACTTTTTGGGCACAGTTTGAATATCTGGGCCCTAAAATTTTTATAGGCTCAGATGAAATACACAGTCCCTGCACCCAAAGAGTAGCAGGAAGGCCGACTCCAATAAACAATCCTTGGCTTTTGGTTTTATTAAGTTTAGAATTGGAAATCCCTGAAAAGGAGTCCATGAACTCCAAAAACTGTGCCACTTGGTTATATTTAGCAAAAAACACGCACAAATCATCTGCATATGCCTGTACATGTAATTCCTTTAATGGAGGGGGGGGCACAGGCCCATCCCACTGTGGATATTGTGACAAATATTAAATCAAAGTGTATATAGTGAAAGCATATAATAAAGGGCTCAAGGGACATCCCTGATATACCCCGTAGGAACATGAAACCCATCCCCAATTTCTGTTTGAATCATGGGATGAGTTATAGTAATCTCATAGGAGGTTGTGGAGTCAAAAACAGTGGTGGAATTCAAGCATGCATGGGACAGTCATAAGGCAATTCTAGGGGTGGGGGTAGGAAGAAGTAGGCTGCTGGTTAACTAGGATCTGCAGCTTATCCATTAGGTAGGGAAATGGGCAGACTGGGTGGTCCAAGCGGTCCTTATCTGCCATCAAAATCTATGTTTCTATGTTTCTATGTAAAACTGTGGGAGAATTCAAGAATGCATGGGGCCAGACATAAGGCAATTGTTGGAGGGGTAGGAAGAAATAGGCTGTTGGTTAACTATGATTTGCAGCTATCCAGTAGATAGGGAAATGGGCAGACTAGGTGGGCCAAGCGGTCCTTATCTGCCATCAAAGTCTATGTTTCTATGTTTATCCAATTTAAAAAACACTCAGGCACTCCATAGTGTGATGACACCAAGAATAGAAATAGGTGATAAACTCGATCAAAGGCCTTCATTTGGTCCACAGAAATGATGCACCCAGAGAGTTTATTCAAATTGGCATATTCTATCCAATCTCGAATAATCATATGTGCTTGATACATTTTTTTACTGGGAAGCCCACAGAATTGATGGGGGGAAAGAACAGTAACCGCCAACTGTTTAAGCCTTGTATTCAGAATGCTCGCCAACAGCTTATAATCTGAATTCAGAAGCGTAATTGGTCTCCAACTCTCCAGGAGGTGTCTATCCCCCGATTTATATAAAAAAAAAATTACAATCCCTCAGAAAACCAAACTGGAAACTCCACTGAGGCTAGAAAAAAGTTAAAAACCTTCTCCAAGCATTCAGAGAATTCCTCTGGGAAACTTTAATTCTGCTGTCAACCCATCAATCCCCGGTGATGTACCTGATTTTTGAGCTTTAATCGCTCTAACTATTTCTGCCCGGGAAATGGGAGAAATGAGTAACAATTTATTCCCTTGTGAGCCTGGTAATTTTATCTTATCCAAAAACTTCCTCATAGTGTGTACACTACGGGGTGTCTCTGGCCTATGAGTGAGAAAAAAAGTTTTTATTACTGTTTGAAGGTTCTTTGAATCCCTTACTAGTTGTCCGTCCTGAGTTCTAAGGGCATCCAAAGATGTATTATGTTTGTATTTTTTGAAGGCCTCATAAGGATCCCCAGAAGGCTGTTTTTTAACCCCATATTGAAAAAGAACTTGAAGTGTACTGGCCCTATTATACTGAACCTCCTGAAGTTGTTGTTTCATCGTTAAGATTCGATCTGAGAGATCAGTCTTTGATGTATTTGCCATCGAGACTAAATAGTACAAGTGCTGCCTTAATTTAAGATACTGGAGAAATTTATCATTTTCCCTCGATCTTCCTTGATTTTTTAATAATCTACAGAAATCATCTTTGGAATCTTTCCACCATTGCCCCAAATTATCATATAAAAAGGCCATGAAAAGTCTTGCCAAAAGTAAGGTTTTAATCTTCCCTACCACCTCAGGGCATTTCAACAAAAGTGCATTTAATTTCCATCATGCCCACTGTCTAAGTGGTATTGAATAAGGGAAAAAGGTACATTGAAGGAGCATGTGATCAGAGAAGGAAACTGGGTAAGTATGAAATGTAAAGGGAAATTTCTCCGAAAGAAAAATATAATCTATCGTAGATGTATAGAGGTGTCTCTGAAAAGTGAATTTTAACCCTCCCTGTTGACAGCTACTGCCATTAACTAAACCGGATGATTTTATTAGGTGCCATAATGCGTTAGAATCACAATAAATTCCCGCCCCCCAAGGGCTTGACTTCCAGCCACCTTCAATTCACAATTGAAGTCTCCACACAAAAAAATCTCATAAGAAGTCAATAAAAAAGGTTTTATCAGATGAAAAAGTGCCACCCCTTCTGCTTTTACCTGTGAACAATACACAATAATAAATCGAGATGTCAGGGATCTCCACACCCCGCACAAAATAATTAACCACCCTGGAACCAAGTCCATTAGTTTAATTAAAGAAAAATCATAAGAATTTTAAAGAAATCCAATGCCATCCACTGTTTGTTGTCCAAAGGACCAATAGGCCGGCCCCCAACACCACTCTTTTTGGAAAAGCCTGGCCTGGTCTAAGGAATACATCCACATTTCTTGTAGGAGGCAGATATCTAAAGCATGATTATGCATAGACTCATAAATCTCTCGCCACCTTTTAAAGTTTAATAAACTGTGAACATTCACTAAACCAAGTTTAAATGCAGCCAGTTAGAAAACAGCGTGTCAACCATCCTTTTTCCATCTTTTTTTCTTTTTCCCTTTATACCCTTCCTGCACCTGAAAGGGGGAAGGAGGACTATCCTGCATGGGCTGAGAGTCTGGTTCATGGCAATCCATTTCTGAATCACCCCATTGAGCTGCCAATACTGAAAAGGGGTTACTAGTTTCCACCTCTGCTGGGTTGGAGACTATAAGGGGTTTAAGGTTCCGAGAGGACCTTCTCACTGGAATCACTGATGGAGCTCTTGAGATCTCATGAGATCCTTCCTCTTTCTGTGCTGTATAGCACACAGGAGAAGGAATGGGAGATCTCTGGCCTTGCACTTCAGAGCACTTGCCCTGCACCATGGCCGTGGTAGGCTTCACCACTGGATCTATGCCTTCCTCTCCTGACTCCAGCACCGTCAGGTCCACACCTGTAACCAAGTCCTGGGCTTTCTGAATCAACAAGTCAGGGCTACCGCTAGAGGCCTTGTTTTTGGCTGCCCATATACATTCTGAAAACACATGACCGGTTTCTTCACAAAGGTCACATTTGGTGAAATTAGCACATTGAAATGCGATATGACCAGTTTCCCCACAGTTATCGCAGCGAGGCTTATCACAGGAACTGCGTAAATGTGTTCTGGACCCACATTTATAACAAGCACAGGGCTGCCCTGCATAAAAGCAGACCCTCTGTCCTGCCCCAACAAAAAGGAATTTGGAATATGTTCAATTCCTTTATCAGTTTGCCTTAACTTAACTTTGAATCGCCATCCACCAGTACAAAATTGCTCAGAATCCAATATTGCCTCTGGAGAACTCAAGATCTCACATTTTTGAGACAACCAGTATGAAATATCATCTACATGAACACCCTCATTCCTAAAGATAATGGTAACATATTTAATTAGTGGTTTTTTTAAAGGAATGACTAAGAAGGGTGTCCATATGGGCAAAAATTTCACCTGGTTGTATCTTTCCCAAAAAAGATCCAGAACATAGGCCAAACGAAAACTCACATCAAAGTTGTTCTCCCCAGATATATTTATAAATGTAAATACCTCCCTGGGTGAAAAATGCAATGATTCTTTTAACAAACTTTTCCCCACATAGAACCTATCAGGTCGAACCTCATGACCCCCTTTATAGCGTAAACGCACCTTCTTTTTTAATCTTGGCAAACAAATCAGACATCAGGGGTTTCTCAGAGACTGGAGTACCCTGCACAGCCTCCCCCTGTTGCTCCATTCCTAAATTAGAAGTGACCACTGAAGCCTCAGCCTGCAAGGCCACCTCAGAGGGTCTGCCTTCCCCCCCTTCAGGAACCCTAGTCAGTACCGGTGAAACAGGTAACTGTGGTTGCCATGCAGGTTCATTCTGTGAAAAATTGAGTTTAGGGTCCCATTCAGGTGTTGGGCACCAAGACCCTTTGTCCAGAGTCCATCCCGCCTCGCTTAATGCTTTTTGAGGGGACCATGTTTCATTGGTCAAGGGCTGTCTCAAAGGAACAGTATCTGAAGCCCTCTGATCCATCTGTGTCTTAGTAGACCCCTCTGCCTTTCCCTCCTCAGGTGCCCCAAAGTTCCATTTTGCAAACAGTACTGCTGCTCTCTTCTCTTTCCCCATCTGTCCTAATTTCTCCTGACCATGTACTGGCCGTTTCAAAAATGAAAAGTCCGAAACATCCTCTTGATGCCGAGCGTCTATCTGAAAAACACAGTTTCCTTCTGTAGGTAACAGGGTGGCAGAGGGATTCTTAATTGCTCCTCGGAGCACAAACCCCACAGATTTAGTTAGTGTGGCCGCATAGTCAGAGGAACCAGAGCCTCTGTGCTCCGACCGAACCACATCCTGTACCTGCAAGTGCTCCTTGGCAACCTGAGGGATGCCCTGAGATGCCACCGGTGCTTCCAACTCCCCTGAAGGCTTTTGGCACTGAATCTGCATCGATTCCCCACTGCCAGCCTTCACCGATAACCCAACAGTTTTTGCTAGCTGCTCCATGGCAGCCTCCGAGTTGAACTCACCCGACCGCTCCTCTCCTGGACTCAGCAACACAGACTCTGCCTTTTTCACACTGACAGCCACTATACAGATAATGACAGCATCCTCCTTCGCACCGAGTGCTGATAACTTTTGCATGACTCGTTCTTGTTCCCGCTGCAGCTCTACAAGTTGTTGCTGCAGTTGCTCCTCAGCATTAGGTAGTGTTGCCTGGTTCCTTGTTAGCTCGGGTCTCGACAAAAGTGACAAATCCTCCGTAGAGACAAACAGTTCTCCTTCCTCCACATCCTTAACTGGAGATGACTGCTCCGTGGGCTCAGTACCATCCTGTACTTTCAAGGGGGAACCTCCCCACTCTTCCTCCACTGCCACATCTATCCTTCACCGAGTGATCTGACTCGCCACAGCAAGGCCCCCTACTGCCAGCAATGCAGTAAGTGAATTTCCCTGGTGTTCTGGCCAAATTTCCCTCATTCACTAAAAAAAATACCACCAACAGCTTAATCTGGTTCAAGGTCAGTTGGCATTCATCTGTATCCCCTTCCCCCGGGTCGTGCCTGAAAATAGGCAGGATTTGTCTAGTGCACTTACCCGGTCAACAAACACTAAAATAAAAAATTAAAAATGGTTCTGATGCTGTGCAAAAATAGGATTCCACCTGCAGAATTACTAGAAAAGTCAGAATTTCTCTTCTGTAAAACTTTGGAATATATTTTGGCAACATTCATGAAATTCTGACTAAGAATGGTAGAATGAATGTATGAATTAGATTATTGTATTAAAATTGCATGCATTGCAGATTGTTGTATTAAACTGCAGAATGGAATTCCACAGAACCGTCATTCTGCAGTTCATGTGTATCTTTCCTTAATTCTCCCAGAAACTTTCATGGAAAGGGATGAGAATTTGAGAAACACATTTAGAAGATTCAGATTGTGACAAAGTCAGAATTTTTGAAAATTGTGTGAAATTTGTGAAATTTTGTGAAGTTTCAACAAATCTTAAACTTGCAGTTTCTGCCCAGTCCTACATATCTGCCTCAGCATCATTGCTACTCATGCCCTGATGGGCCCTTTTTATGTCTGTAGAAAAATATAACAGCTACAGTACCCCTTCATGCAACACAGCCATCAATAGTTCCTCTATTTTGCCATGCTTTAAGAATGCAGCTGAAATACACTTGTGGTAGAAGTGATGCCACTGATTGCAGCATCACTCACAAGCACAAGGCATTTCATAATGAAAACCAGATCAAATGGGGCTTGCACTTTTGCTACTGACCATGACAAATATAATAAGACCCTTATAGGAGCTGTAGTGCTTTTGCAAACTGTTGTGCACTCATAACTGCCCTCTTTTGGCCGTTCCTAGTAATCATTGCTTTTCACCCAACACAAATACTTACAGGAGCAGTCTCTGACAGGCTATCTTTACCCTCCTGCTCCAATGGCAAAAACCAGCCCATCTTTCTGCCAACAAGCAAATAATACTCAAACAAACTTCAGGCCAGAAAAACATGGCCACCTCACCTTCAGTCTTGGAGAAACACCCTTTCCAAATTAAATAGCTTCACCTTGCTGTTTCTAACTAATAAGCCACACTGCCAGCTCCAACTTGCAATCATGAATGCTCCCACTTTACTAATCTGTCTCCAGATCTCTTATCATGCTCCAAATGGCATAACTGGGTTGCGACATGTAGACTGGGCTCCAAACAGTGCATTTTGAGAATGAGGACTAGTTTGGAGATAATAAAAAGACCTTAAGGGCCAGCCAGCTACTGTTTTTAACAGATGCACCTCTACACACTGAAAAAATAAATACTGTTACTTTTTTTTTTCTTTTACAGTCAATGATACATTGCAATATACTATAGCAACAATGCACTACAGAATATGATGTATTGTGGGACAGCATCACTTCTTGGGTATATGACAAAATCATGCCTTACAGTGCACCTGAGGCATGTTGATATCCCATGATGTACAGTACCACAGCCTGTCATGTATTACTTCTTAAATACCATCACTTCTTGGGTAGTAGAAGGCAGTTGGATTCGCATTGTGTCTTATAGCACAGCCACAGTTTTATGACATCCTATGATAGAACACACTCTGTATTTGTTATTACTTAATTGCAGCCAAGATAAACATTGTGGAATGCTATGAGTGAGCCGGTATCTAAAATTTCAAAAAAAATGATTGATTTTCTATTCTTTTTAGTACTCCTATACAAATGATAAAAAAGTAATAAATAACAGCTACTATGTGTCTAACATGATAAAGGGGTACCAATTAATAAATGGTTGTCATCCGTTAAAGGATTAAGTGATCCCGTATTTAGAGCCGGACACAATGGCC
Source organism: Neoceratodus forsteri (assembly GCA_016271365.2). Lineage (NCBI taxonomy): Eukaryota > Metazoa > Chordata > Ceratodontiformes > Ceratodontidae > Neoceratodus > Neoceratodus forsteri. The sequence goes on from CM028132.1 coordinate 1,325,490,155, forward strand.
ATGCAATTATTCGCATTTCACTTGTGCTCTTCCAGCTCTGAGTGCTATTCAAATGGCTAGCCCTCACAGATGGAGTGGTGCTATCCAACTGAATATCGGGCCATTTTGGCATACTGCTATGTGGATCTGCACTGCACCAACATAGACCAGAGCTGCATATGGATGACAGGAGATAGAATTACCTAAAATGAACAGTGCCAGGTCTCCTGTGGGTCATATTCTGCCCCAGCATACAGATGAGCTCATTGGGCATGCAAAAAACTAAGAGGTCCCCTGCTTTCCCATTATTACTGACTCATTTGTGTGCAGCATAACAGATACATAGCATTCATTTCTTTGTATAAAGCAATCTCTGACAGCATAGTGGTTGGTCTAGTGGTTCCCATCCCCCCCAGGCCACCAGGAAATATAATACAAATTTCAAATGGTTGATTGGGTGGGGGGTGGGGAACCACTATGCAACAAGGGAATATAACACATATTTTAACTGGGTGATTGTGGGGGGAGCCTCTAGGCATCCAGGGAATATACAACATACTTCAACCAGGCAACGGGGTGCAGCGTGGCACACAGCACAACAGTTGCCGTGCAGCCACCCTATATTTAGTGGGGTGGTGACATGAGCTTAGCTACCAGTTAAGACATGTTTTTCAGTGGTGGTAAACATAGCTGATGTGTAGGCTGCTTACTGCAGTAGCAAACCTTTGAATATATCACTGCACTGGTATGCATGAGGGGCAGCCTCATTTGCATAGATGTAGTGGCATGGTTAGCACCTTGGCATTGCCAGGTTTGAGAACATTCTGGGGGCCTCTGAATAGGGCCCAGCCTGGAGCACTAGCACAAACCTAGGTTAGCATCAGTGCTAACCAGGCTTATGCTGGTGCCAACCTTTGAAAATGTGGCTCTTGTTGTTTATAGTACATGGGCAACACTGGGGATTCCCTTTTTCAAATGTTAAATCATTTCCAGAATATAGATAGGAACTAGGAAATAGATTTATTGTATGATGACTTAGCTGTCTCTTATATACATTGGCACTGTATGTAGAAAGATAACTGCCAGGAAAAATAATTAACAATCTGGCTATATTTGCAGTCATTCATCTAAGAGTTAAGCATTTTAATAGTAATCATCACAACTATTGCATTTTCAACAGTTTTCAAAGATATCACTAAGGCTCTACTTTAGCTACATCATTCTGATTAAATAGTCAGTGATTGATGTGCACTGTATTTTTTTTTTTACAAATAAAAGCAAATATACAAATAAAAATGTCTAATTTGTGCTGTTGTTTAGGTCACTGATTAATTGCAAAAATGGAACAAGGGGAAAGAAACACATGATGATGACCTATTGTAGGGGTGCCTTTTGTATGTAAAGTGAATGTCTAATGTTTTTAATGTGTTTATATTTAAATAGGTAATAGTTGCCAGTTCATGAAACTCTTTCGTTTAAGTGGGAAACACTGAAAAAGGTCAACTGCTTTATAAAAATACTTGCTCAGTTCTGGCACGTACTTTATATTATGAAAAATGGGCTTTGTGTCATGTTTATATCATAGTTCCTGCACACAAGCCAAAATAGCACTGGTGTTGCAGGACAACAGTCAAGCAAACTGTTTACACAACCATCTGGATGTATTGCAGTTAGCCAAGAAATTTGATGTCTTTTTCATCATCTGTAACATTTCATTTGGAGCGTTGCGTGATATATTTCACTACATACAAAACTCAAAATTGTCAACTTATTAAAATACAGTTTACTGTTACTAATGAATATCATGGCTGTAGTAGAATTTGATGTATTTTCCAACATTGTGTAGAACCCATCTTTGTAATAACTTCTACAGATACATTATGATAGGATATGTCTATATTGCATACCCAAATTGAAATGTAATATCTTTCTGTGCCTTTTCAAGGTCAAGGAGGAGGCCTTCTTGATAATTATTGCTGAATACAGTGCACGGTGAAAAGTACATGAAAAATTATTTAAATTAGTTAGAGCTTTGTAAAGATTTTTATAAATAGTGAAAAGAAACTGCAAATATGAAATGGTTAATGGTTGTACACTTATAACATTCTTATGTAACACGTAACTGTTTTTTTTAGTTCTAATCAGCTTTTATGAAATACAGAAGAAACTCCTCTCCTTATACAGACCTCTCATCCACCGTGGCAGATATGACTAACAGTCCTACATCTTAAAAGATAATATTATTGTTCTATTATATCTATGAAGCCCTTTTAAATAATAACAGAGCGTGACAGATAAATCTGATGCAAACTGATGTGTGTAAACATAAGTAATTCTAAGGGCATTAATAAAAAGCGATTCTGAATTTATCTGTATAAATATTATATTTTCATTAGCTTGTAGCATAAATCAAGGGAAATTGGCCCTAACACTGTCTCATTTCTACAGAAAACAGATGGAACAGAAGGGGCTAAATTATTTAATGTGCTTATTTAATAAGAGGTCATGATCTAAAGACAGAGCAAGACAACACGATCAGAAGTGAAAATTGGTAATGGAATGTATCTTTATTCCACTATTGCTAGTCTAAGGTTTGATATAACACAATGTAACAATCCAGGGTTTTGAGTTCATTGTCTAACTGTCATTTAAGATAGTTTGTGATCACACATAGAAGAAAAAGATCTGACATTTCAGGTCTGTATGACAGCTTGATGTCTCTCTAATATGGAGCTATCACATCATAATAAATCATTCTGGCAGCTTGCTGTACCAGAAACTAAAATGTATGAAATGCAGTCATATTATAAAGATGTTTATTTGATGTGCAAAACTAGGTAACTGTCTTTCTTGTGGGATATGAGAACTGAAGATTGCAAAAGGGTGTCCAGTATATTTCTCTTTTATTAGTGTAGAATAATGACTTGGAAAATGTTTCAAGAGCAAAACTTCATAGTAGCATATCAGTTTAAGCCTGAGTGAAACACCATGGGAGCTCCAGTAAAAACCTTGAATCAACTGAGGTTTGGAATGGGTAATTTTCTCTTGCAATGTTTTTCTGCACATGAATATTGAATGCGTTAGCACTTGTGAAACCATTCTTTTTATCCACAGATCATGTGAAGTTTGGGTGACTGCCTTCAGTGTATCTTAACTCTCCGATGGCTGGTGCCCTAACACACTGTTCAAAGTAGCACAGTAATAAAGCAGGAGGAAAAGCCTCTCTTGAACACTATCAAATATGTGCTGTATTCTTCAAATATTGAAGTGATTAATTATCTTTTCTAGAGTTTTGTTCTCTAGATGAAATATGACCTTACTCTGCACTGTTTGTCTATCTCTGCCCTGCTGCCTTTCTAGTTCACAAATCCAGTTGCCTACTGTCCACACCATGCCTATTTCTAGACAGTAATAATCACATGCTCAGGCATATATGCATGAACACAACACATTTATAAAGCCATGATGGGCCTAGCAAGGAAGCAAGATAAAAACATAAACATACTCATAGAATGCCAATGAGAAAAAAAAGTTATATATTTGTATTTAACCTCAAAATATAATGATATGCTGTTAGTGTTGACATGATTAATGTGATGACATTTAGGTGCACAGAAATGAACCCGGAAAACAATACTTATTCAGCAGTAGAACAGACACAAATATCTTTTGACCATTTCCCAAAATAATGATTTATGATATGCTATAATGTCTGAAATCATTTTTTTTTTGAAAGCTGTGACTTTTGAAGTATTAGGCTTGGAAACTTTTTTTTTTTAAATGAAAGCTTGGTGTCTGTCCAACATGAATAATTTATAATGATACAATTCTCTTATAATGATTCATGTTTATACATGTTGATATAAAATGTTAAAAATAACAGAATTTTAACAATTTTTTAAACAATTTTTTGCATTATACATCAATATACGAAAGATTTAAAAACATCATTTATTAGTATGTCAACTTAGCTGAGTCCAGTCTTTCAGTTAAAAAAAAAAGTTTGTAGCCTGAAAAGTTCCAGAGTCACCTGGTTTTAAAGAAATGGGGCCTGATATTCAAAAATCTGCATGGCTGCTAACCTGTGAATGCCTGTGCAAACCAAGTTTTGTGCCAGAACCCTATGTTTAAATGGATCAGTTGCACCAGCAAACAGGGTTAGTGCCCAAGCAAACCACAATGTGTAGGGGTATGCAAATGGGGAGTGGGGACAGAAATACTGACGCAAGCCAATATTCAGCAGTTTTGCACTGCACAAAAGGATTTAGTGTGGTCTTTTTGTGCAGCCTAAATACCGCTGATCAAAATCCTCTTTTACTCTGTGCAACCCCAGCTGTTGACAGAGATATTGGAGCAACCAACCTGGGTGTCAGGTGAGGGAGCGCACCTGCCCCACTGTGGTCTGTGGCACCCCCCCCGAGCACAGAGCCAGGTATGCATGAGCATATCCCTGGTGGCTAGCAGCCCCCCCTCCCACTGATCACTGTCTTTGTGCCCACTGAAGGTCTCATGAACTAAACAAACTGAACCGCCACCTAACCCCCATCCCATTACCAGCATCTCTGGTGCCATGGGAGTGCATATGGTAACCGACACAGACCATTGTAAACATCCTCGGTTTGCCACTGTATGTCCATGCAGTGAGTGCACATCATATTTATAGGACTGGGTAATGTGCCCTGTCCTATAAATAAGACGCACGCCCCCTGCATGGACATATGGTGGCCAGCCAATGAGGCGTGCAGAGGACTGCACCAGTCACCGTATGTACTTCCCCGGCACTAGAGATGCAAATTAGTTGACAGGGGTGGGTGGGTGTTTGGTGCCATGTTGAGGTAAGGGGCAGCTAGATGCCAGGGATTGCTGCTGAAATACTGTAGGTGCTGGTGACTTGGGGGTACAGGACACACCAGGCATTCTGTTTGTCTGTCCCTGCACCTGATGGGTGCCCTACAGCCTGGGCACAGAATTGGCTGGTGTTGCTGAAACAGGGCTAAGGATCAGTGACAGGAGACCAATGGATGCCAGGGTTATCTACTACCCACATTGGGATGGGGGTGGTAGGACACTGAGAACTCAGGGACTATGTATGTGTGGCTGCCCAGTGATTGGTGGGGGGCCACTTGGCACCAGGGATCAGGTTACTGACTGTTGGGCTGTGTCTTGGATGGTGGTGGGACCACTAGGCTTCAGGGATAGAGTTACTGACTGTCAGGCTGTATATTGGAAGGTAGGGGGAACACTAGGCACCAGGGATCAGATTACTAAATGTCAGGCTTTGTATCAGAGAGTGGGGGAACCATTAGGTACGAGGGACATCTGCACGTGCATGGGACTGGGGAAGGGGGAGGGCTGCCGCCTTAATTTGCTGCCACTACCCATGCAAACATGCCCATAATGGGAATGCAAACAGTCCCTTAGCATCTTGCATGTCCAATTGGCTCATTTGCATGGGTCCCTCTGAATATCACAAGTAGTGCTCAAGTGCTATCCACTCTGGTGGTTGTATTCCCTGCACAGCATGGATCCCTGTGGAGGCAGCACTAACTGCCTTAGCACTGCACTGACCTGGCTCTGTATGCAGTTGGATAGCTTGGTGCACTATCTGACCAAATATATAGTAGCATCTCCGAACTCCTGGACAACTGCAAAACATAGCACCAACCTTTGTACTCTACTTTGTGCCTTTCTGAATATTGAGCCCATGAGCTTTGAAAGCTCAAATTTTGAAAGCATAAGGGCTAGAAATGTTATTTGTTTTAAATCATAGTTTGGAGTTGGGTTATTAAGCATCTCTCCTATTAATACAGTTTAATGTGTTGATAAAATGCTATATATCAATACTATTTGAAATCACTTTTTGAGTGTATTATCAATAAATGTATTTTAGTTGCAACACAGCTGAAAATGACATATTGCGTAAGTACCATTTTTGTACCAACAGACTGCACCAATACTTTTATTTCTATCGATACATAAAAATTCTATGACGGTTTTATAAAAATTAAAATTTATCAGTTTTGTTCTACTTTTCTCACTCTTGGTAATACTACACATTATTTAATTGGATAATTTATAGTTTGCAAGGGAATTGCAATTCATCTTATGCCCTTCATCTCATTGCAAACATTTCACTGTGCCCTCTAGCAACCCCTATGCTTCCTTGTTTCCACAGGCTTTGCCTGCGGGAGTGTTAGAAGATACTAATGAATGAATCTGAGAACAGCATTCATAATGCAGATGTCATTGAACATCCTTGTGCAGCATTGAAACCAGCTGTTGAAATCAAGCTAAAGAGTTAAAAGTCTATAAATCAAACATGCAATGGTCTGACTCATAATTCAGTTTATTATCACTTGTGTGGGGCAGGACCTTTACAACTCATTAGTAGTTTTGCCACTCAAGAGTTATGCTCCGGCACTCTTACAGTGCACTCAAGTTCATATTCTGAGTCAATCCATTGTACAGTCTCTATATAGTGCACATGATAGGCAGCACTTAGATAATAACAGTAATTAGATGATAAGTTTTGTATTTCATGAAACTTGCAGCTTCTGTTTCAGGTTACATTTTTGCAGGGGTGTGTAGATAGTACCTTTGCTGGTCTGCAAGACAATCTGAATGGTGGGAAAAACATGTTATAATTCTTTTTCTTCTGTTTTTTATCCCTGCATCCCAGTCAACCTCCATGTGCCTGGACCCCCCCAGCCCCATCATCCTGACGTCCACAGGGACTTACTGCCAGCCAGTACCCCCAGGACTTGTACCCACTGGTGGGGTCAGTAGGGCCCTCCAATCCTCTGCCATGAAACCAGATCCAACAGATGGACTGGCAAGCCCAGCTGGTTGGATGCGGGGCCAGCACAGGTCAAAACACCATCCTGCCACCAAAAGTTTTCCTCATTTTTTTCATCAATGAGCGGTGTGGCATGCAATGATGCTATGATGTGTGGCTCACACAGTTGCATGCTATGTGTTGGCATCTGTCCACTCCTCCTACCAGTTTCAAGGCAGACCTGGGTGCCTTTCCCCAGCATATTGCAAGGGTCCAGGCATGTACCAGGGACAGCAATCCCCCCACCAAGAGGAGGAGAGCAGTCCTTTGGACATTCAGTCCTCCTCCCCCCCCCAGCTGGCCATCTGTTGTCCTGAGTTTACTCTGGAACTCGGGTTGCCAGCATCACAAGCGGTAGCTCTATCACTGTGCCAACAGGCTGGCAAAACGTTATAATTCTATGTCTAAGTAGGAAAAATATAAAATGAAGGGAGTACAGAGAATGGCACCCTGCTTGCCCTTAAGATCTGTACTGTACATTTCTAAGCTTTTTGAACTATTAGACTTGGCTTTCAGAAAGGGATGCATTCCAGGAGAGCATATGTAGTGTGCAATAGACCACTGAACAGCCTTGAGAGCATACCACAGGGTACTGACAGTCAACAACTGGATCCAGATGGTAATACACAGCATCAAGTCATGAGAAAGCAATGCAAGCAGAGAGTAAAAAGCAAGGCAATCAATAACAGCATCTGTAATATTGCAGTGTCCAAGTTCGAGTTCACGTTTATTACGCATAAAAACATTGTAGCATACACACAGCAACATTAAGATCGAAGGATAAAAAAAATCTAGATAAACAATTACTTTGCACCCAGAGGGAATTTATACACACAGTAGATTAGAGGAATTGAATAATAAAAAGAAAATACACAGTACATCAGATTTTTAGTATATTTCATGCCTGAATGGCAAAGAACCCCAGAGCAAAGATCAATGCATTATGGTCAGAGAAATGTATTTTTTAGCAATTTTCTCAGAATCCTGCCACGGCAGTCTTTTCAGAAATAATATAACCCTTTTTGTCTAGGCAGATTTAAATTTGGGCACTCTAATACTATATGAGAAACAGTAAGTCTGACATGCTGATTACATTTACAGGAGACAGCTAAATTAAAATGTTGTCCATACAAAAGACAGCGCTGACTGTTATTACTGAAGAGTTTGAATCTAAGTCAGGTAATTGCTTTCCTATGAGAACTCAGTTCACAAAATTTTGGGTAATAAGCAGGACTGAACTGGTCTTTCCCTGACTTATAAAGCTTTTACACACACAGGTCATGCATACCACTGATATCAGCTTGCATTGCATTATCCAGAATACGTTGTTGTGCTAGTTGCACAGAAGTATACTGCCACAACTTATTGCTAGCAGAAATAACAAATTTGCTTTAAAGACCAATTTTAGATAAGCAGACTTCACATTTGTTAAACCAGTTATTTACATAATTAGTTTTAAGGATTTCAACACAACATTTGTAAGGCAGCCTAGGTTCTTTCATTTTTACAAGATTATGCCAGAAAGTCACCATGTTTTAATGCATTCTAGATTCCATAGACAGAACCCCTACTTCCAGGTGAATCACTGCTCTAGAAGTTAATCTAGGGCAGCCCAAAACAGTTTTCAGAAATGCATTTTGTACAGTGCCCAGGGGCCAGATTCACAAAGTTCTGTGACCTACACAAAGTGTTTGCACAGTGATTGCACCAAGTTTGCAGTAAAATGGTATTCACAAACATCAGCTAGAGTGTGCAAAAGAGTTTAGCGTGATCACAAAATATAATGTACGTGTGATGCAAAAGGAAGGGTGTTGCCATGCATAGAGGCGCAGTGCTTTACACAGAGCATTTGCACTGTGCAAAGTACTTTGAGTAGCACATTGCTCGATGCTAATTATCACCTGTAAAAGGGTCCTCTTAATCTACGCAAAGCCCAGAGACAGAAGGAGGAACTGCAGGAAGATGGTTGCCATGGTGGCACAGCTGCTGTTCATGCTGGGGGAGGCGCTTCAGGAATGGCTGTAACAAGGACATCTTGGCCCATCTGTTACTGATGAAGGCACCCTGCTGCACAGAGATGGTTCTGGACTTAAGTCTCATTTGAAAGACTGACTGATGAACAGCTGATCAGTTGGTACTGCCTCAACCACACCATGCTGAGGAAGCTTTGTGAACTTCTGGAGGAAGTCCAGCACAGCACCACCCAATGCAGCCAAGCTCTGATGGTGGAAGTGAAGGTGACTGCTGCCATGTGCCTCCTGGCAACAGGCACCTTCCAGACACCCATCAGGGATACCACAGGAGTGTTGCAGTCGTCCACCTCGCACCTGCTGGCTAAATTCATAGATGCCTTGCTGTAACATGCTAGTGAATTCATAATTTCCCTAGTGCTGCAGAGGATTTAACAACAACAATGCAGCAGTTCTACCAGGTAGCACACCTGCCACATGCACTTGGTGCAATAGACTACACCCATGTGACCATTCGCACACCACCTGGCCCAGAGTCAGATGCCTACCTTAACAGGAAAGTCTTCCACTCCATAAACTGCCAGGTCATGTGCGATGCCACAGGGCACATCATCAATGAGCTGATGCATTACCCCAGGAGTGCCCATGACACCTTCATCTAGGTAGGGAAATAGGCAGACTAGGTGGGCCAAGCTGTCCTTATCTGCCATCAAGTTCTATGTTTCTATGTTTCTATCTGGCACAACTCCATTCTCTACCAGAGATTTGAAGGTGGTTATATATCTGTCAGACACCTAGTGGGTGAGCAAGCCCTGCAAGACAGTAAAGCAAACCCCTTTGGGGTACATACGGTGGTGTCCCAGTGTAGGGGCAGAGTCCAGGAACCCAAAGAAGTTTCCAGAATGTAGGCAGACAGTGGCAGGCAATCACAGGGTAAAGGCTGCATATAAAGGGCTGACAAATGTGTCAGTGAGGATGTGAGACTGCACTGCAGGACAGGATGCAAAACCCAAGAGGGGTACATGTGTATGCATCCCAGGGTGGATGGATGTGGTGGAACATGCTAAAATGTCCTGGAATGGGGGCCAAAGTACTGTACCAAAAACATGCCCCATCTCACATATATATGTGCCTGTTACAGGTGATAGTACCTATCCCCTGTGCCCCGGCTCCTCTCCCCTGCCTTCCATCCCACAACAGTGGCAGTGGAATGATACAATGTAGCACACACCGCCACACAGAACATCATGGAGTGGGTCTTTGTCATGCTCAAAATGCATTTCCGTTGTCTGGACCACTCAGGTGGCACCCTACAGTACACACCTCAGAAGCCCTGTGGCACATTCATAGCCTGTTGTATGCTGCACAACATGGCACACTTCCATGGAATATGGCTACCATTCCTAGAGAAAAGCACACATCCCCAGACATGGAGCCACAGGAGCAGGAGACGGCACAGACAATGAAGACAAGAGATCTGCACATGGCACAGAGGCCCCACGAGTACAAAAAAACATCTTGCAAGAGCTTGAAGCCTATAGATGATGAGTAAAAAGCATAAAGAAAATGCTAGCATACATGAAATGTTTATTGAGTTTAATGGACTGGAAACACAGAATGGCCAAACATGAATGTCATGTAAAGGGCAATTGCACTGTACAGGAAGACAAATGTACAAACAATCACAAGCAACTGTCAGTATGAAATGAGTACAAAACAGCCACAGGGGAAAAGAACAACAGAGGAAGCACTGCATTACAGCCAAAAAACATTCACAAAATAAAGCAGGAAAATGTCACATAGTGCATGGTAATGTGTTCCATGGTACAGTTAGCTAAATATAGTTCATGCCCAGGTGAAATATAGATCCATACCATCCCTCATATGAGAAGCAGACACAGCAAAGAGAGACACATATGTTGGCTCCCATCCTCAGGACGATGGGGATGAGGTATGGCAGTCTATGTTCTCCTGCGGTCACCACGTGTCTGGACAGTGTTGTGGCACAAAATATAGGGAGATGGTATACTGGCCCCACAGGAGGGTGTTTCTGGGTATGGAGGACACATGGGCATAGGGTGTTCCTCGAGAGCTGGTGTGACCACGTGGAGTACTTGACAACAGCACCAACAGCCCCTGATCAGGGGTACATGGTCATCCCATGCACACAGGTGACGCAGATATGCCATCATTTCAGTTGTAGCACACCAGGGTGTGTACAAATGCTACCACCCCGCTGGGACACAGGAGACTGCCAGCTGTGTGCAGATATGCAGCGAGCATGTTACTGAGTGACATGAAGTGCACTGCCCAGGCCCTTCATCACCCTCATCAGGTCCCAGAAAAGATGCTCAATGGGAGACATGAGCCTATCATCACACTCCTGAGTCTCCTGTATGTCCAGGGCAGTGTTATTGCCAGCAAGCTGGATGTCCTGCTACAGCAAGTCCTGTATCTGCTCGAGAACCCTCACAGACATAGCCTGGGTATCCACAGCAGAACACATAATGTCATGGCTGACATGCTCAGCCTGCTGTGCCCCAGGAGGCACAGGTTCTGGACTGGAGATAGGTGGATGAACAGACTGGGGAGCACTATGTGTGTGAGGAGTACAAGGAACAGACAGTGGCAGCCGAGATGGAGCTGTTGGATGTGCACTACCCTGTGTAACTGGGATAGTAGTGTCCCCATGCAGGACAGGCACCCTGGCCCCTGTTTGCTGCTGGGGACCACGACTGGGGTGGACAGTTGGTTGGGAGGGCTGTATCACAGAGGAGAAAGTGATGGGGGTGGAGGTATGGCAGAGCCATGCCCTGTGAGAAGGCCCGTATGATGGCAATTGTGGTACTGGTAGGCGCAGCAGAGTGTAGTGCAACATCCCTGTTTGGGGTGGTGGGCAACACACCCAGTTCTGCAAGTGTACATTCTGCAAACATTTCCTGGGTGGCAATGTAAGTTTCTGAGTCCTTACCCACCATAGACTCTAAACTGCTCTCCCCTTGGACATCTGGCTGGGCAAGGGAGGCTCGAGAATGCCAAATGCTGGCCCTGGCTGGACAGCCACTGTTGGTGGGGGAGTGTGACATGAGTTGCAGGGACAGAAACTTGTCATTGAGGGTATGCCCATGACCTATGGCAGGGCCTAGCAACAGGAATGTGTAGAAGTGGGAGCATGACAGTGACCTGTACATGTGCACAGTGTGAGCATGCAACAGTAGCTGGTGAAAGTGTGAACCTCCACCATGTCACACAGAGTGAGATATGCACACACACAGACATGCACATGCATACTTCCTACAACAACAGGGCATAACACAGAAGAAAGACACAAGGCACAGCACACCCTGTAGCACAGAATGTAGAAGAGTGGCTGACAATGGTGGAGGTTACAGCACTGGGTCATGACATAAAAGAATGTGATATGATGCAGTGTACACTCGAGGCAGGCTGCACTTTAATGCGTGGTGGGACCCCTGAACAGATGCGGAGCAGCACCCAGGGCTGCCCATGGCTAATATTATGAGTGTGGTAGACCTGCCCTCACCGAAGTGGAATACTAAATTTAGTCTTAAGGCAGTAATTAATTTGTCTTTTAAGGCTAAGTTTAGTAATCTTTAATTTTCTATAATCATCAGAAGAAGAAGAATAGTGTTTGTAGGAATACTAATTCTAAGAAGTATTCCACTGTGATTGTTTTGTAAGAGTAAATTATTATTAAATGAATATTATACACCGATTTTAAAAGTACACATTTTTGAATACTTTCTAATGATAAATGAAGACTTTTCAATACTTCTGTTTGTGTTATATGCAAGCTTGTTAATTTTCATTCTGACCACTTCTTTTACAGTAAGATTTGCTCCAACAAGAATGCTAAGAAAAACATTAATACTGCTCTGTCAAATACATAGATACACACATGCATACATACATACAATCTCAGTGGAGTTTTACACAGTTACTTCTTGAGCCCTTTATGTGCTTTTAACTTCTCAGATAATTTTGCTATTCAAGGGTCATTCCCTCAATAGGAGCAACAAGAGTATCTCTATGGTTGAAAAGAATCTTAAACAGAAAATTATAAAACAGGTCCCTGTACTGTGTCAGGTATACAGTCAGTTATTCTAATGGAGTATGGGCCCATTTTTGTAATGGTTGCATTGCATAATGACATTGTTAGAATCAAAAGGGAGGGTGGATGGGCAGAAAAAGAGGAAGACTAGGCAGAGGAACTCAGCAAGTACTTCTGCTCAGTGTTCAGGAAAGAAAGAGATAGCCCAATATCTCATGGTAAAGGGGGGAGGGGTGGAGGGGGTGCAGAGATAACAGATGAGTTAATCCAGGAGGATAGCATCCTGAAGGGACTTAAAAGCTTGTGGGTGGACAAAGCACAGGACCAGATGGTGTACACCTAAGGGTCCTGTAGGAACTGGCAGAGGGGTTGGCAGGCACTCTGACAGACCTGTTTAACACCTCTTTGGAGATAGGGAATGTACCCAGTTACTGGAGGATGGCTCATATGGTGCACCTCCGCAAAAGTGGACCCGAGGATGAACCAGGCAATTACAGACAAGTGAACTAGACCTTGTAGTGGGGAAGTTAATGGAGACCATTCTGAAGGAGAGGTTGATAACTTTTCTTGTTAGTAATGGTCTACAGGATGAAAGAAAGCATGAGTTTGTCTTGGGAAGATCATGCCAAACTAACTTAATTGACTTCTTTGATTGAGTCCCTAGGGTGACTGACAAAGGCCACGCTGTAGATGTCTTGTATCTGGTTTTCAAAACAGCCTTTGACTTGGGTGCTGCCTGGGAGGTTACTGAGCAAGCTGAGGGACCTGGTTGCATGGCAGAAACTGGTAGGGTTGGTTGAAAGCTGGCTACAGGGCAGACAACAGAGGGTGGTGGTATGGGTGGGTTCGTCCAAGCCAAGGCCAGTAGCTAGTGGGGTGCCATAGGGTTCAGTGCAGGGCTTTGTTTTGTTCAGTGTCTTCACTGAAAAATAAGATCAGCCTGTTCGCTGATGGCACTAAGATTTGTGCAAAAGTGGACAGTAAAAAAGGGAGGCAGGCACGCAGGGAGTATCTAGCTAAACTTGAACACTAGTCTAAGGAGTGGTAGATGGGGTTTAATGCAAAGAAGTGCAAGACCATGCGCCTCGGAGCCAGAAATCCAAGAACCAGCTACTGACTGGGAGGAATGCAGATAGCAGTTACAGAAAGGATATAGGGGTAATAGTCACAAGGGACATGAATGTATCAGCACAATGTAGGGGGGCTGCAGCAAGGGCAAACAGGATGCTGGGGTGCATTGCCATAGGGATTACCTCTAGAAAGAAGGAGCCCATACAGAAAAAGAAGGGTGAATTTACAGTTGGTTTATTCTCAAAGTCCCTTCATTTCTCAGTATTTGTACCATTCAACCATTCATTTTCCATTTGTTATCTTTACCCTTAATTTTTTGCTCCCTCTATCCCTTCAAATACCCTTCAAATTACCCATATTGTTGAGCAGTTTATTCCGAACAATTTATTTCCCATTTTGTATTATTCTGAACCATTCATTTTCCTTTAATCTTTCATTGTCAAAATTGCGCCCAGTATTCATTCAAATACCTTTGAAATGACCCATCATGTAGCAGTTAAATTATTTTAACCATTACATGTGTTTTCTTTTTTTATTGTGGTTGTTTAAGTTTGCTGCTTTTCTCAATTAATATTAAATAAAATCAATGGTTGGGTGAAAATAAAAATCCAGGGTGGGCTAAGAAGAGCTGACAGGCTGAAGCAAGAGTATAAGGCATGTTTCATTACATATGGGGGAAGCATAAAACTAAAGAGATAACCCAGAGGGAAGTTGAGTGCACACTACAATCTAGGGTCCTATTTCAGTGTTAACACGTATCACTGCTGTTACTAACTGCAATATAACTACACTGCATTGACTTTCTATTACACTCCTTTACCACTGCATTATTTTTGTTATTTTTAGATGCACACTGTAGAACCACTGCACACACTTAACAATTGTTCTTGTACACTTCTTTACGACTGCATTACTTTTGGTATTTTTAGATGCACACTGTAGTAACACTGCAAATTTTTAGATAAGTCTCTTACACTTTTTCCCCACATTATAGTTAATAGTTATTGGTAACATAATGAAAATGATTTGTAAATGTTCAGTTTGCTTTTGCTGTTCTGGTTTCACTAACAGAGCCTGAGAGTTAATTTCCCTTGTGCATATTTCTTTAGATTAGTTAAATTTAAACACATTTTTTGTTAGTTTTTTTTATTTATCTTTTCACCATCTCACAGTTAATGTTACTGTCACCTTAGCTTCAACTTGTTTATGGTAAATCTACTCCAGGTTTGCACTGCTACCAATACTTGCATTTGGCACACACAAACAACACAGCCGCCATGGTGGCATGCTCTATTTTCCACCCTTTCCTAGCAGTTCAGGTAGGTGTGTGAACCATGTGTGTACTGAGCCATTGTGCCCAGTGTCCACTGTGGCTGGCACAGGGGCAGAACTGCCACAGTGCTGCTGCCCTCACCCTACCAGCAATGCACAGCATCTGTCCAGTGCATCCTTGTGGAGCACGGTACATGCCCTTGCAGAAGTTAGATCCTCCAACCCATGTAGGCACTGCAGATTACAGTACACGGTGTTCCTGTGGATGTGTCAAGGCCCCTGTTTCCGAGAGAACACTCTGCTGCATGTGGGGCCTGCAGGTGTCATGCCACTGTAGGTGGCAGTTCGGCAGGGACATGCTGCCAGACAGAGACAGAGACATGGAATGACGGAGCTTCCAAACTGGCAGAACAACTGATGTCTGAGTGTTATGCCTACTTCTCAACTGCCCCTGGATTTCGGGATGTCCCCGATTGTCCTACATAATATTCCTGTGTCCCTCATAAACTACGTGTCTTCTGTTACAGTACAGTGGGAATTAAAAGCACACAGTAATGTAAACCATCACAGTGAGAGATTTGTTTGTCTTCAGCATAAGCATCCTAACACACATCCTATTATCCTATCAGCTTTCTGAGTGAACATTACCAATTTTTAAGATGTTTCTCTGATTTGGGCTTGGTCTCTGATTTGTTTTGAAGCCTTGTCCCTGATGCAGGCAGCAAGAGGTAGTGCAGTAGCATGTGATGCAGCAAGTTAAGCTGCACAGCCCCTAGCTTGTTATGTGTGAGAATGCAGCTAGCACAATGCAGAAAGTGTTAGTGCCCTAACCTTGTGGTTCAGAATGTTTCACCTGGCTGGCTCCTGTGGTAGACCCTGCTGGCTCCATTGTCTGCTATTCAATTGAATGCTGAAGGTAGTGCACTAATCTCCTTAGGTAGCAGAGGAGCAAAGCAGTATGGAAATGCATACAGAACACTCTGGAATGAGATGCAAATTAGGGGCTTTGTCCTGTGACTACCCAAGTAGCTCATTTACATGGCTCATTTGATGAATAGCATTGTTTTGCAATGCAGAAACACAGATTGAGTTTGCATGATGGGATTGTATGATACTACATAATAATGAATCGCACAGTATACAGTCTGCAATTCGTGGCATTTCCAGACATTTCACACTATTGGCGCTTACATTGCCCCATGCATGCATGCTGCACAGTTGCACCATGCTGCTGCACATTGCATCATGATTCACATGTACTGTGTATGCACATACTGGCATCCTCAGTACTCTATTGTGCAAATGGCAGACTGCTACAGCTACAGTGCGAAGCAAACCTGTGTATATATTGTGCTTACTATGCAGTATGCAGTACTGACTGAACATGCCAACATCACTGTGAAGGCAGACTGGATGTCACAATGTCTATGCCTAAAGTACTTGTCCCCTTATATAAATATTTATGTACAATATTATGGGTTGAGAAACAAATGATTTGATACCTTTTATTGGACCAACATGGATGTTACAGAAAAAAACAAAGTGCTTTAGCTTTCGAACCAACCAGGTCCTTCTTCAGAAGCTTTGTGGCAGTTTTTTCAAATATCCCATACTATTAACACCAGATTATATAGAAAAAGCAGAAATAATTCTCATTGGTTTAACATATACATTTAAAACATAATAGAAGATTACATCAGAGAAGCTAATTAACACCAGTATGCCTTTAACTGAGGAGCCTCAGAAGGGCAAAGGTTATCAAGAATTCTCTACAGCCAGAGAGTTCTTGTCACATAAATTTTTAAATGTCTCAGTATGCCAAGAAAGCATTCTAGTGATAAAAAAAAAAAAACCTTGGAGTAGCATTCTCTCTAATACATGTAAGATGAGCTCACAACTTACATTCCAATTGTCCTGGTATATTAAAGGACAGATAATGAAAGACAAAATCCTGAAATTAGGTATAACTGCAAGTTGAAAGCAAGCCTCAAATTAACCTACACATATAAACATGATGCATGAAAGTATCATTTGTAAGTGTAAGTGCAAAATAAATAAATAAATAATACTTGTCAAGGACCCCCAAGAAAACGAGACCATGAGCCTGATAAATGCAGATTTCAACACAGAGTCTGTGTATAACAAAAATGCACAGAATCAGTCTAAGCAATCTAAATGAAAACCCAAAGGAATTACACCTTTAATGAACCCCCAAGTAAATGGATATGCATCTTAATATGAGCAGTTAAAATGTGACAGTGTGAAATCCACCCACTGACAACTAATAGAAGGAAATAAATGCACACTATATGTGAAAACTAAGTGTTCTAGCCACATAACAACTGCCCCATGCCACGCTCCACCCACACATATGTGTGTACATACACCACACCACACTCCCACACACACACACACACACACACCTGCACACCCCACACAACCACAACACACAACAAATATAGCAAACACATTCCACACACACACCACACCACACCACGTATAACAAAAAAACACACATACACACCATACCCACAACACACAAAAACACAACACACAAACACACACATACATACATACATCAGTATACACACACACTCAAACGCACTCACCACAGTGTTAAGGTGAAAAGTCAACAATGTAGATAACCATAAACTTACAAAATCAAAGGCCCACAGAAGAACTAAACTGTTTATGTCCATCTTTTAAAGTAAAGGTCTGTGTAAGTTTAAGTGGAATAATGTGTCATGTACCCAACATCAATATTCAATCCATCCGCCACCATATTGAGAAGTAAAATAAGTCTAATTTCAGAAGCCCGTCTCTGTTGTGTACTATTGAAATGTCCTTTTAAGACCATCACAGACATATCTGAGGTTGAGTGGTCATCCTGGGAGAAGTGCTGGGCTACTGGTTTCTCAATCATCTTGTGATTAATAGAATGTCTGTGTGAATTCATTCTAGTGCGGAGTTGTTGGCTTGTCTCCCCCACATAACCTGTGCGAGGACATTTCTTGCATTGGATAAAATAGACCACATTACTTGATGTACATGTATAATTCCCCTGTATCCTGAATAGTCTGTTTTGTGATGTAACCACACAGTCTGAAGTGGAAATGAGGTTACATGTCTTACATGTGCGTGATGACAGGGTCGTGTACCATATGATGTCATGGTATTCTGTTCGGTTCAAGTTGACTCCTAATAATCAGGTTGGCTAAATTAGGTGGTTGTTTAAAAGATAGTAGTGGTAGTTCTTGAAAAATACTGTTAGGGTTTCATCCTCACTAATTATTGGATGGAGATCCTTAGTAATCTTACTTAGGAGTTCAAGGTCAGGATGGTATGTGACTACTAAGGGTATTCTGTTGGTAGTCATCCGTTCCTTATATTGCAGCAGCTGTTCTCTTGGGACCTGTGTTGCACGTTCCACTGCTCTGTCAATTTCCCTGGATGAGTGTCCCTGCTCAATAAAGGTGTTTTCAACATCGCCAGATGTGTGTCTCTGTCTTCCTCATTTGAACAGAGGCGGTGATACCAAGTGCTTGACTATATATAACAGATTTCTTTGTGTGGCTCGGTGATTACTTTTCTTGTGTAAGTATCTCTGTCTGTCTGTTGGTTTCCTGTAAAGACAGGTATGTAGGTACCATCCTTAATAGTGACAGTGGTATCCAGAAAATGTACACTTGTGGCAGAATATTCTAGGAAAGCTTTATAGTTGGGTGGAGGTTATTAAGTTCTTGGTGAAAATCTTTAAGTGTGTCAGTGCCCTCTGTCCAAATTATAAACAAATCATCAATGTAACGGAAATAAGCGAGTGGTTTATGTGTACAGTGCCTTAGAAAATCCTCCTCCAAATTCGCCATAAAAGATTAGCATACTGAGGAGCCATCCTGGTTCCTATTGTGGTTCCTATAGTTTGAACATAATGTTTACCATTAAAGCCGAAGTTGTTATGTGTCAGAATGAATTCAGTGAGTTTACCCACAACTCCAGGGTCAATGTTGGGTCCAATTCTTTGTCATGCAGATATTTGAGGCAGGCTGAAATGCCATCTGTGTGTGGAATATTAGTGTAGAGGGAGGTTACATCCATCGTGGCTAAAAGGGTATCAGGTGGTAAGTCCTTAAAACCAGAAAGTTTATGTAGGAAGTGAGTAGTGTCCTTGATGTAACTATCCCTTTGTATAACCAGCGGTTTGAAAATAGCTTCTACAAACCCTGATATCCTCTGTCAGGGTGCCATTACCAGAGACTATGGGTCTACCAGGATTACCAGGCTTATGTATTTTAGGAAGTATGTAGAATGTCCCTGGCTTAGGTTCACTAGGGACGAGGTCCTTTAGTTTGTCTTGACATGCTCTGGAAATGTTTTAATTAACTTCTGTAGTTCTCTTTTTATATTCTGTAGTTGGGTCACTTCCAGTACTTGTAGTAGGTAAGGTCACTTAGCTGCCTGTTGGCTTCCGTAATGTAATCTTCCCGATTCAATATCACCACTGCCGAGCCTTTATCAGCTTTTTTATGACAATGTTATGGTTTGATTTTAGTGTTTGTATAGCCCTCCGTTCCAATGGAGAGGTTGTAGTGGCTTGTTTCTGCTTATTAAGAATCTCACTAGTAACTCTCTGGCTGAAGCAATTAATGTATTTGTCCAGTTTCTTGTTACGGCCACTTGATGGGGTAAACTCATATGGTTTCTTTTTCTTATCCATGGTAGTTTTACTGTTTGTGATTTCTTCCCTGTCTGTGATGTCTTCTCTGCCATGAAAAAATTCCTTGAGTCTCAATCTGCAGAAGTATTCCTCCATTTCACCACAAAACTGTATTCTGTCCAGTGGTTTAGTTGGGCAGAAATTGAGGCCCTTAGAAAGTACATTTAATTCCCCAGTAGTCAATGTGTGGGTGGACAAATTAACAACTGAAAGGTGCCCATCTGTGTGGCTTAGTTGTTCAGTCACTCTGTTCTGTTCTTCATGGTTGTTAGGAAGTATGGTAAGTTGAAGAGCATCTAACTTCCTGTTTTTAATGAGCATGGCTTTTCTCAAGGTTCTTTGGTAGTTCATGTCTATCTCATGCAAGATGTTCGGAATAGGCTCACCAGACATCCTCTCCAGTGTGGTAGCTATTTCATTAAACTGTTTCTTCAAAAATGCTTTTTGGCATATGAGCTATGGATTCTGTGATTTCTCAATTTCTCAGAGGTCCTCACGACAAAGTTGTTCAGCATATGTAGAATTATCTGTGTTTCTCAGTGGATTCCAAATAGTTAGACCTTTAGGGATAATGTTATTCCTTTGCATTGGGATAAAAAGTAGATGTCACTGTCTAGCTGTGCTAGTTTCTTCTTGATGTTATGCAACTGCCATGTCCTGCGCTAATTTCACTCCAAGGTTTTTTTTTTTTTTTTTGTTTTTTTATCACTAGAATGCTTTCTTGGCATACTGAGACATTTAAAAATTTATGTGACAAGAACTCTCTGGCTGTAGAGAATTCTTGATAACCTTTGCCCTTCTGAGGCTCCTCAGTTAAAGGCATACTGGTGTTAATTAGCTTCTCTGACGTAATCTTCTATTATGTTTTAAATGTATATGTTAAACCAGTGAGAATTATTTCTGCTTTTTCTATATAATCTGGTGTTAATAGTATGGGATATTTGAAAATACTGCCACAAAGCTTCTGAAGAAGGACCTGGTTGGTTTGAAAACTAAAGCACTTTGTTTTTTTCTGTAACATCCATGTTGGTCCAATAAAAGGTATCAAATCATTTGTTTCTGGATCTGTTTTTAAAAGGACCAATACGGCACCTACAACAATTTTTTTTATATTATGGGTGGGTCATTCTTGTTCTGCCATTTATTTGAGATCAGAATTAAGACTGAGTAATTTGGAAGCTCTAATGGAATCTAGGAAAGTAAATTATTGGCTTATTTTGAGCAGAAAGGAAACCTCATCATTGGCATCTATAGCTTTAAGGGAGATAAAAAAAGTGGTATAACTCAGGTATCAAACAGAAGTTATGGTATACAAATTTAATGAAAATAATGAGGGATAATAAACTGAATAATCTCAAAAGGGTAACAGAAAAAGGGATTTTCCTTAGTTTAAAATATAAATCATATATTACAAAGAAAATTGTAAATAATTGGATTACTAAAGATTTACAATTAATTAAGTGCTCACATTACTCAAAATGGTTCTCAGAAAATAATTATTATTTTGGTTTGAAACCCTATTTGGAAATCCTGACAGTCAGTAGGACGAGAGCTGCGTTCTCCAGTTATAAGTTTGAACAAGCAAAAAGAAATATCTTACTTTACCGATATAGAAACATAGAATAAGATGGCAGATAAGGACCACTTGGCCGACCCAGTCTGCCCATTTCCCTACCTAATGGATAAGCTGCAGATCCTAGTTAGACAACAGCCTACTTCTTCCTACCCACACCCCCTAGAATTGCCTCATGACTGTCCAATGCATGCTTGAATTCCACCACTGTTTTTGACTCCACAACCTTCTCAGGAAGTCTGTTCCATGCATCCAGAACCTTCTCAGTGAAAAAAATACTTCCTTACATTACCGCTGAGCAGAACCCTTCTATCTTCAAATTGTGCCCCCTTGTTCTTGCACACCTCTTTTTCTGTAAGATGCTACCCTCTTGGACTTTGTTGATTCCCTTGAGGTACTTGAAAGTTTCTACCATGTCCCCACTCTCCCTCCTTTCCTCGAGGCTATGCACATTAATTTCCTTGAGTCTCTCTTCATATGTCTTCCGGTACAGACCCTGCACTATTTTAATTGCCCTTTTCTGGACTGCCTCCATCCTGTTTATGTATTTGCGGAGATTGGGTCTCCAAAACTGCACACAGCACTCCAGATTAGGTCTCACCAGCTGTCTGTACAGAGGGATAACAACTTTCTGTTTTCTACTGGTGATGCCTCTCCTATACATCCCAGTATCCCCCAGCCCTCCTTACTGACTTCTCACATTGCTTGTCCACCTTTAGGTCATCTGATATGACTACCCCAGGTTTCTTTCCATTTTTGTTGTTAGTATTTCACCCCCAGTTGTGTACTTTTCCCCTGGGTTTTTGTTTCCAAGGTGCATTACCTTGCACTTCTTAGCACTGAATCTAAGCTGCAATACATTTGACCATTCCTCCAATCTTGCCAAGTCCCTTCTCATCTTTTCCACCCCACTTTGTGTATCAACTCTGTTGCAGATCTTTGTGTCGTCTGCAAAGAGACATACTTTTCCTTCCAGTCCCTCTGCAATGTTGTTTATAAAGACATTGAAGAGGACCGGTCCTAGTACTGAACCCTGCCGTACCCCACTAGTAACCCCCCTTTCTTCAGAGTGGACTCCATTTATTATTACCCGCTGTGTCCTGTTCTCCAGCCAATTCTTTACCCAGACTACCATCTTGGGACCCACTCCCAGGCTGACTGACTTGTATATTAATCTTTTGTGTGGGACTGTGTCAAATGCCTTGCTAAAGTCTAGGTAGGCCATGTCCACAGCACCTCCCTAATCTATTACTTTGGTCACCCAGTCAAAGAAATTGATTAGATTCATCTGACATGACCTTCCCATTGTGAATCCATGCTTCCTTGGGTCCTGTACCCCTCTGGCCTCTAGGTACTCGACAATTCTTTCTTTCAGAAATGATTCCATCATTTTCCCTATCACTGAGGTTAAACTAATAGCTCTGTAGTTGCCTGCTTCTGCCCTGCTCCAACTTTTGTGAAGTGGAATCACATCTGCCCTCCTCCAGTCCTCAAGTACCACCCCATCCTCCCATGATTTGTTAAAGATGGTAGTCAGTGGTGTCACTAGTTCTACCCTTAGTTCTTTTAGAATTCTGGGATGAATCCCATCAGGCCCCATTGCTTTGTCCGCCTTCAGTTATAAGAGTTCTTTCAGAACCCTTTCTTCTGTAAATGGACTGGTATCAACTTCTGTATACAGAGTGTTTCTATCGTTTGGTTTAGGTACCTCCCCCTCTTCATTTGTGAATACTGAGCAAAAATATTTGTTTTGTATCTCTGCCTTTCACAGTCACCCTCTGCCAACCCCCCTCCCCTTTATTAAGCCTCACTATCCCTCCCTTGGTGTTCCTTTGCTCCCTGATGTACCCCTTTTTAACTGTGTTGGCTATCATTTCCTCGGTTTGGGCCTTTGCTGTTCTGACTGCCTTCCCAGCTTCCTTTTGCTTTAACTGATACAATTCTCTGTCCTGCTCCTTCTGTGATTCCTTGTACTTCCTGAATGCTTTCTTTTTCTCCCTAACCTTTCCTGCCACCTCCTTTGAGAACCATGGTGGTTTCTTACATCATTTTGTTTTGTTTATTTACTTCACACAAAGACTTGTTGCCTCTGTGATGGCAGTTCTGATTATTCCCCGTTGTTCTTCCAACCCTCCTTCCTGCCCATTTGCTAGTGCATTCCTTAGGCACGCACCCATTTTGGCAAAGTCAGCCCTCCTGAAGTCCAGTACCTTTGCCTTTGTATGGCTTGATTCTGCTGCTGTGTTTATGGTGAACCATACTGTTCGATGGTCACTAGTTCCCAGATGGCTACCCACTTCTAAATCTGTGATCCTCTCACCATCCCCATTTGAGAGTACCAGGTCTAAGACTGCTCCATCTCAAGTGGGTTCCAGTACTAGTTGTCTAAGGCATGCCCCCTGTAGAGCATCAAGAATTACCCCACTCTTATAGTGGCTGCTGCAAATGTACTCCAATTAACATCTGGCATATTCAGATCCACCATCAGCAATATCTCCCCTTTTTCTGCCATTCTTTGGATACTTCCTACCATTTCCTTGTCCATGTCCTCCCCCTGAGATGGGGGTCTGTATACAACCCCTGTTCGGATTGTGGTGCCATTGCCTGTCTTCAAATTGACCCACAGTGCTTCCTCTCCTCCTTGTTTGCCCTTTCGTTCTGTAGCTTTGATTCCTTCCCTTATGTAAAGAGCTACTCCTCCTCCTCTTTTACCCTCCCTGTACCTCCTGTAGATAGTGTATCCTGGTATGTTTACAACCCAGTCATGGTTCTGTGTGTATCATGTTTCTGTGACTGCCAAGATATCCAGATGTTCCTCCTCCATCAAGGCCACTAATTCAGGAAGCTTGTTACCCAGACTATGAGCATTAGTACTCATTGCGCTCCATTTTTTGATGGCTTCACCTCTTGTAGCACTATTCCTGTCCTCACTGACTTTGCTTTCTCCATTCACCCCTGTCCTGCTCCCTACTGACCTTTGTACCTTGGTCTTTCCCTCATTTAGTACCCTATTTTTAAGGGGAGGCTAGGAATTCCCTGTTGCTTGTCAGTGCCTCCCCCTTGACTAGTTTAAAAGCTTGCCAATGAAGCATTTAAACCAATTGCCCAGAAGACTTGTTCCCTTCCTGGACAGATGCAGACCATCCTGCCAGTATAGGCTGGTATCCCTCCAGGTGAAACCCCAGTCCCCAATGAAGTGAAACCCCTGTGCTCTGCACCCTTTTTTTAACCATCCTTTGAATTGAATGGTGCGAAGTACCCTTGCCTCATCCTTGCCATAGACAGGCAGCACCTCCGAGAAGGATTCTGTGTGTGCTACTTGCTTTAGGCCCCCCCCAAAGCCACAAACTCCTCCTGCACTGCTCTAATCTCATGTTGAGTCAAGTCATTTGTCCAAAGGTGGACAATGACGTCCAGATCAGTCTCCTGTACAGCTGTTTTCACAATCCTGAGGATGTACTTTCTGTCCCTCCAAGCCATGGCACCAGGCAGGCACCTTACTTCAGTTTTCCCTGCTCCCCCCCATTCTATCTTCCTAATGATTGAGTCCCCCACCAGGAGCTTCTTCCTATCCCTGTGGTGCCCACTGCCTCCTTCCACTGGGGCTCCCTTGTGACAGTTGTCCACAACCTCCTTAGTCTCCTCTGTGGATGCATCCATAGGGGAACTATGCTCCATCAGAATGGTGTATGGATTGTGGAGTGATACAATTGACTGGGTGTGCCTCTGTTCCACCACCCTCATGCTCGCTCAGCCCACTGTGGTCCAACTGCTGTGCTTTCTTTGCAACCTCTGAGGTAGTGGTGGTGGCTCTGGTGCTCCCTGGAATTGGGAGGTTCCCTTACTACAGTAAAAGAAAAGGATGTACCTCTGGGAACTGTGATTGTGCTAGGGGAGGTGAGGAAAAACATACATGTATTATGGAAATGTACATGGTATCAGATACAAAGGGCTTATTGGTTAGACCCCCTTTTTAAATGAGATGTATCCAACAGATAAAAACTTGTTAACTAATATCTTGTTTCATACTAAAGATGTCTGGTCAGTGGAATGACTTGCTAAGTTTTTATTAGTAGCAGATAAGATTAGAAGGAAGCTAAACATAGTGTGACTGGGTTAGTTTCTTGATTTTTAGATATTTAGAATGCTTCAGTATGTATTGTAACATAATATCTAACCATATGTAATGTCCTCCTAATAATATTTTGTATTTGTACAGTCTTAATTTGTTGTATTTATCATTGTAATGCTTTTTAGCCACACAATAAACATTTTTTGATGATGATGTCTAGGCCATGCAGAGCTGGAGCATTGCTATACAGAGACCACACATGGTCTAAGGTAGAGTTGGCCAACCTCATTGACCTTGTGGTCACCAGGGAGGTACAGCTCTTTGGTACAGAGGACCTTGATCGCCTCATGGGTGATATGTGGGCCTCTGTGGACTGGCAACTCTCAGGCCACACAAGCATGACCTGCACTGGTGAACAGTGTGGGCACAGGTACAGGAACCTCAGGCAATGGTAACAGCAGAGGCTGGAGTGATTTCGGGCCATGGTGCAGGATGGCACCGTCCCAAGTCCTGGCATGTCTGCCTTTTCAAATGTGTACCTTGTACTGTAGGTGGACCCTATTTGGGTAGGGTTGCAGTGTTATACTGCATCATCTGTATGCAGCCTGACACATGGGATTGGTATCCACAATGTACATAACAGATGTCATGTGAACAGACCAGACACACACTGTAGGGCAGTGCATGGGGGGGACTGTGTTGCAGTGGGCCACAACTTACCTGGCTATAAACTCCACTGACCACATAGGTGGGTGCTGACAAACACACTGTGGCACCCTGCTGGTTCTACCATTTCAGTATGATCCCAATACATGTCTTGTTTCCTGCACACTGTCTTCCTGGCATGTGCAGGGCATGTTTGTTGTATGTGTCACCACAGTATGGGTGACATACTTCTGTGTTTTACTTTGTGTGGTACCTGTCTGTGATGTAACTGTGCTGTAGGTTAAATGTCACAGCTGTTACCCATTCTGCCTGTGTTGGCAGTGTATATGTAACACTGTTCACCATCACTCATCACTCACACTGTGGCACTGCTACGGGAGCAACTACTTCCATAAAGTGCTAACATATGTGCAGCAGGGGGCCTGAACTTTCGCAATCCATGCCCACTGATTACATAGCAGGGTTGGGTCAAAGAGCCATACTCTTCCCTTGTTTGGGGGGGCCCATCAATATTCCTATGGCTGTGCATGCACGTGGTGTTACCATGCAGCAACAGTTGCACCTGTGCAGACAGCCCACCCTCCCCATCTATTGTGTTTTCACAGCACCAGTGGTGATTGACACACACAGTCTCCCGGAATGTTGTCATGGACTGGAGCATTCAGTGTGTGCATACAGTACATGGCTGCAATATGGTGAACATGACACAAGTCTTGCACTGTGGGTATGGCATGTATAGATGGCATCCTCATTGTGTACACTATACACTGGCCTCAACTGTTATGCACCAACAGGACACGTCTTACGTTCCCCCTCCCATGGCCAGCACACATATGGCATATGTTGCTGTCCTTCCGGAATAAACACTGACTGTGGCATAGTGTGTCACACTGTGTGCTTGCACTGCAGTGTTAGTTTTTTGCTGTGTGCATGGGTGAGATGCCACAATCCTGTATTCATGCATGTGTACTGTAACCTACGTGGTGGCTCTCAGGTGCCATTCACCACTTTTTTGGGACATACCAATCAAGCAGATCTGACATGGTATGGTCCACTATATCAATTGTCCCCTAGCTTAAGATCCCTCTGGTCCTGTTCAGTGTCCACCACAACAGTGGCATGACATGTCAGGTTGAGTGCCTACATGGCACTGCCATTCTGCCATTGTGTTTTCCGATGTTGACTTTCGGCATGCCAATAGCACAGTGTGGCATGTCTCAGGTATCAGTGATGGTGTGCACATTTATTTTTTATTTTATTTATTTAGTTTTTGTTGACAGGGTAAGTGCACTAGACAAATCCTGCCTATTTTCAGGCATGACCCAGGGAAGGGTTGTGACAGAAATGGGCAAGAAAGAGTTAATGGTTTGTATTCTGTAGGTGCCTTATTTTTTTAGCAGTTTGGACAAAAAATACAGTCAGGCTGAAATCCTCTGTCCAGCAGCATCCAGCTTGTGGAATTCCTAGCTGCTAGATAAGAGCTGGGTCATAAATCTCGAGTGGACATCTCCAGACACACACAGACCTGCAGACACGGACACAGGGCAGTTTGAATGGATTGGATCATTCAAATATAAACTTAAGGTGAAAAGGGAATATAATTGGTCACTGATGGGTGTTGACTCTGATTGGGACAATTAAATACATACATGTTAGTTGGTTGGTGCATTTGAAGGGAGAATAGGAATGACATATTCTCCACAGAGTATATAACCTTCTGAAAAGGCAGAGAAGGCTCTCTTGTGCTTTGGAAGCTGGGAGGGGAAACATAAGTTTGGAGCATACCTTGTAGCTATGTCCGTGGGAGCTGGCAGTTACAACAGGGTCCAGTGTCTCTTGTAAGGACAGGAAAGGGTCAGTTTAGTGATAGCATATTTCAGTAATATCTTTCTTCTTTTGCCATCTGTTATTTAAAAACATTTGTTTACTTTTCCAGTATGAGTCTTATTCTCTTGTGTTGTAAATATATATCCTGTAAATGCTCAGTGCACTTTCTGTTAAGTAAAAGCTATTTATTTGCTCAACAGTTGTGACTGTGATGTCATTTTTCCAAGGTAATATTTGGTTTCCACTGGCTGAGGTAAACTATGTGTAGCATCCACCACCCGAGAGAGACACACTACCAGACTTTAACTTGTGCAATTGCACGTTTGATTTTTCAAGTTTGTACACTTGAAAGAGGTGCCAGAAGGAAAGTCCAGCTGGTGGCAGCAAATACCCAAGGACAGACACCTCTCTAAAAGATGTTTCAGCCCAGAGGGAGAAGTGGGTTGTCACAGGGGGATACAGATGAATGCTAAATGACCTTGAGCCAGATTAAGCTGTTGATGGTATTTTTAGTGAATGAGGGAAATTTGCCCAGGACACCAGAGAAATTCCCCTACTCTTGCAGTAGGGGGTCCCGTCTGAGATGTCCAGTGAGACCTTAGTATGTCTTAGCCTTTGGAGAGTGAGGATGTGTCATTGAGACCTTTGGTTGTTTTGAACCCTGGTGGAGCCGTTGGGGTTCTTCCCATGGATATCATTCCTAATTCTGCTGTTTCAGTCACATTGCAGGCTGAAAAGCAGTCTGTTTTGGGAGCCAGTGGAGATTGTTTACCTGAGGATCTATATAGTGAGGAGGAAAAAAAGAGGAAGAGACTGGCTGGAAGTCCGACCATTTCAGCAGGTATTGCAAAAAGCTGTTTAAAACCCTCGAAGGAGGATATACCTACAGTGGCTCAATCTTCTGAGGCCCCTGAGTCAGAGCTCGATTCCTGTCCTTTACCGCATATGACTCATCATGGTCCCCAGAGTTAGCACTGGAAAAGGCTGGGTGGATCAAAGACATGGCTCGATGGATTCTTTGACCCTTTTGTTCCCTTACCTTGGGTGCTTTAATTTTGCCCAGCACTTCTCCTTCGGATTGCACTCCTATGCCTCAGGCAGAGTTTCCTGCTGTTGAGAGTGCCTCACTAGCCGAGGTTTCGGCGGTTTTCCCAGGTGGGGTTGACGACAATGGGGATACTGCGTCAGAAGCTGTTTCTGGCAAAGTGGTTACACAGATGGAGTCTTTGTCTGTTCCTCCACATCAGGAGGGGCTGGGGATAATACTTCTACGGTCGGTTTCATTGCTCCAGTGGAGCTTTCAGGTCTGTTCTCCTCCTTTCCAATGGAAAATTCTGCTTCTGATTCCAGATCAAAGTGTTCGGCTGACAATCCTGGATCTAAACCAGTGAGTTATGCATCCCTTTTTCAAAATACAGGGATGCCAGCAAGGAAAAGATTTGTGGCTCGAATTTACTACAAAGGGGGTTTAGACCTTCCACCCGATCGAATTTATGTGGGGAAATGTCTGTTACTTGACTCTTTGCAACTTACTCCCTCTGATGTTTATGCTTTTTTTCATTCCTCTGGGGAACATAACTTTGACATTGCATTTCGTTCGGCTAGGATGTTGAATAAGTTCTGGGTAGCTTATTATACTGTAAAAAATACTCCTGTCTGGAAGCCCTTCATGGTTATACCAATCACTAGGCCTATGGCTAAGGTTATAACTGTACTATTTAGAAATGAAGGGGTTAATGTTCTGGATATCCTGTACTGGTTTGAGAAGAGGTGCACTGTGAATGGTTTACTTCAAGCACTGATCGATAACAATGGGTTTTGGACAGGGGGTTGGAAATTTTCAGTTCAATTAAAGATGAATGATGAAGGGATTCAACATCTGCCCAATTGTTTTTATATTGGAAGGGACCATGGTATTCTGTTTTATCCAGGGCAACCCCACTCTTGTTATCACTGTGGTTCCTTATCCCACTTGAATTCTGTTTGTGACCAACTTAAATGTTCTGTGTGTGGCACTTTGGGGCATACTGCCTTGTCCTGTATGGTCCCTCCCACCTGCAACTTGTGTGGGGATGCCTCACATGTGTTTGTTGCTTGCCCATGGGCTGCTCACAATATGGCAGACTATATGGAACATGATTTTTATGTTAATAACTCTGCAAAAGCTAAATCAAGAGGTTTTGAAACCCCTGCTGAGTTCCCTGCTTCAAAATTGCCTTCGGCAGCCCCACCCACCACTGTTCCTATGGAGCCAGAACCTCAGGCTCTGGTTGTAGATCCCCCTCCCCCCCACTGATGTTAACTGGTCCTTCTCCTGCTCAACTATTGGACACCCCTTCCTCTATGCCTATTCTTCCTGATAATTCAGAACATTTATCAGTAGATTTCCAGTCTGTTCGTTCCAGACTGAGATCTGCTCAACAAGTGGAGGACAGTCAGGTGGTTGGTGTTTCAGTGGAAAACCAATGTGAGCCCCTACAGAGCTGGGGTGATGTTATGGAGGGAGAGGATATAGAAGGGGTCTCTCCCGATTTCCCAATCGGATATGATGTTGAGGCACTCAGACAATCCAGGAAAATGGTAAACAAAAAAAGGAACTCTAGATCACGAAAGAAGAAATGATTGTTTTTTTGTGTACTCTGGTGGCTATTATCTATGTGTTTGAACTTTTCCTCTCTATCATTGGCAAGTCTCAATGTCAATAGCATCAGATCTGATTATAAGAGGAAAGTGACTTTTTTGACTTTACAGCATTTAGATTTTGATGTCTATTTTTTGCAGGATGTTAATTTTTACACCTTCAGTTATATAGAAAAAGCTTCCAAGGACTGGTTTCTAGGAGCCTCTTTCTGGTCTTTAGGTCAAGATATGTATTCTGGTGTTGGGTATTGTTTTCCTTTTCAGGGTTTTTTTATTCAAAAGATTGTGGATTTGGTGCCAGGGAGAGTACTGATCTTGGATCCAACTTGGCAGGATTTAAATTACAGGTTTACTAACCTTTATGCTCCTCAGCAAAAAGCCATCAAGGTACGATTATTTAAAAAGATAAAACCTTTTTTATTTATCACTCAGATAGTATTGTGGGGAGGTGATTTTAACACTAACCTGGATAAATCTGTTGGGAAGGTATATTGTGATACCAATGAATTAAAAACTTTAATGCTGGAGAGTGATTTTATAGATGTTTTTGCTTCTGACCCTAAATTTACTTTTTCTACTGGATATATGTCGTCCAGAATAGATTGTTGGCTGTGTTTCAAAATATTGGTAATTTTAAAAGATAGGCATTACTCATAGAGATCTTGGACCATAACTTGTTAGGGTTGTGGCTTAATCTGCACCAGGTTTCCCGTATGGGCCAGGAATCTGGAGAGCCAATTCTCAGTTGTTATCTGATTCGGATTTTTGTGTCAAATTCAAGGATCTGGTGTTAGATAGGGAAACCATGATTTTTCTTTATGCTTCTCTGACTGACTGGTGGGTAGATTCCAAGGCTTGTATTAGAAATTTTTTTTAAACCCATTCTCGACAATTGGCTGATTGGTGACATCGACAGTTAAAGATATTACGGGATACCCTATATGCTTTGTTTTCCAAACAGTGTACTTCACAGGTAGACTGTAGGGAACAAATACACCAAATTAAAGATCAATTGTCACAATTGCAATATGGCTGTTGGAAATCTCTGGAATTTGAACAAAAATTTGGGACTAAGGGTAAGGAACGGCAAGTGAATCCTTTTTTAGATTGTAGAACTAGATGTCGAACAAAGCAATTTCATGCTTTGAAGGATGAGTATGGCCATTTGGTTAGTGAACCATCCACAGTTATTCAATGTGTGGAAAACTATATAAGGGAACAATCTGAATGACCTTTTACTGAGACCAAAGAGATGATGCTTTTATTACAAGCTGCAAATCTACCCACCTTGTCTAAAGAACAGCAGGATACTTTGGTACAACTATTTTTAGCTGAGAAAGTTGCAACAGTTTTGTCAGATATGTCAGACCTGGTTGCACCTGGCTCAGATGGATTACCTCCTGTTCTTTATAAAAAGTTATGGGAATTTATGTCTTCTACATTGTTGGCAGTTTTGAATGCTTTTTTGTCAGAGGATCGTCTCATGGAGCAG
Organism: Neoceratodus forsteri; assembly: GCA_016271365.2. Taxonomy (NCBI): domain Eukaryota; kingdom Metazoa; phylum Chordata; order Ceratodontiformes; family Ceratodontidae; genus Neoceratodus; species Neoceratodus forsteri. Next base: position 1,325,522,338 of record CM028132.1, read on the forward strand.
ATGTATGAGGGCCTAATGATTTTTTTATTTAAAAAAGGGGATAGGATGGATTTGAACAATTGGAGACTGATTACTTTGTTAAATACAGATTTCAACATTTTTGCAAAGTTATTGGGAAATCGGATAAAAAAACTATTGGCCTTTCTGGTCTACCAAATGCAGTTTTGCTCTGTACCTGGCAGATCGATCCAGGATGCCTTGATTTTAGTTCAGGAAATATTTTCACAAGGTCTTTCTTAGCGGTTGAAACTGTACCTGTTAAGTTTTGATCAGCAGAAGGCCTTTGACTGTGTTTCACAAGACTTCTCATGGTTGACGCATCAGGCGTATGGGTTTCCTGCCCTGTTTGTTATCTGGCTCTGTATGTGTTATTCATTGGCTTATGTGAAACCGTATGTTAATGGCGGGCTTGGAGAAACTTGTTTTATCTGAAGAGGTGTCCAACAGGGATGTCCACTAAGCCCTATCTTGTTTATTTTGATACTGGACCTCATCATTCCTATTGTGCAGCAATCCCCTGGTCTCGCTGGCATTACCAGGACAGATATTTGTGATATTAAAATAATTTGTTATGCAGATGATCTGTGTGTGGTAGTTCCAACTGCATTGGTTGGCCGCCTTTTATGTTGTGTTCTTCCTACACTTTTGAATTGTATTGGCTCCCGGCTTAATTTTTCAAAAAATGTGTTTGTTTTAATTTACAGGGGTTCCAGATGGGAGTCTCCCATATTGGGGGTATTCAAGTGCTGTATTCCCCACACAAAATTTTTGGTTTATTCTTTGGGTCATCAGATATGGCCTGTTACAATTGGGAACTTTGTATTAATAAGGGTAGAGAGAAGGTCCATAGATGGAATACTTGGTCTATGGGGAAGAAGGAGAGAAGTTTTTTATTAAGACTTTCTTATTACCCCTTTTCTTATATGTTGGTCACATTTTTCCAGTACCCAAATGTTTTTTGTACCTCTTATGAGTATCTTTTTTTCTTGTTTTGAGGGAAGCCGTCTTAATCCAATTAAAATAAATATTCTATATTTGGATTATAAAGAGGGTGGAAAGTGTATGATTCATCCGATTGTTTTTTTCTTTTCCTCATTTGTGGATTCTAATCTTACACCCTTGTGTCGCAAGGTTGATACTTTATGGTCATTTTTAGTTACTGATCAGTTACAGGTTATTTTGCAGGAATGGAGTTCTGACAGTTTAGTACATAAGAATAAAAGGAAGTATGTATTGTCCACTGTCTGGGTTTGGATCTTTGATTTAATAAAATCTTTGCAGGTTACTCCGGATATGGTTGTTGCATTCTCAAGGAAACGTCTTTATCAGAGTATATTAGACACTCATTTTGCAGATCAAGCATTTCCAGACTTCTCAGACCTAGACAGGACTAGGATTGGAGAATGTTTACTAAACAAAAGGATTCCTTTGACTATGTGGGATATACTGCATGGCTTGGAGTCCACGGTAAGATTAATGTACGAGGTAATCATAAGCATAAGATGTTGTAAGATAGATATTGTCTCCGAGATTCCTGTTCTATGGTAGTTGAATCTATGTCACATTTGCATTTTGAATGCCGATATATCATTCAATTTTGGTTTCTTTGGAAGCATAAGCATTGGCAACATGTCTGGAAATTAGGGGATCCGAGGTCTCTGTTTTATGGACTGTTTCCTGAGGAGTGGAATAGATATGAATCCGGTACTATGAATCTGATAGCTGTGATTATTTTATATTGGATTTGGCAGGTACGATGCTCTTTTTTGTTTCTACAGCAGTTTATCCCTCCTATTGAACTTTATGGCATAATCAAAAGGAATATTGACCGTATTAAGGAGGGGAGTGGAAACTTCTTAAAAGAAGAATGTGGGAACGTTATTGGAAATTCCTTGATTGACTTTTTCTGATTGCCCTGTTTCAGTTGTCCTGTTTGTTTTGAGTATCTTCTGCTTTTAGAGTATTTTTCTTCTGAGTTTGTTTCCCTCTTCCTGCCTGATGGTTATTCCTGAGGTTGGATGACTTTTATTTTTGTTTTCCTTTTATTTTTGTGTTTTTAAATATTTTTTTTTCATATGGTTTTGAATGGCTGTACATTATGTATTTACTTTGTTATGCTTTTTAAAAATTCCCCTACTCTTTTAGATACGTGCCATGGGATCTTTAACATCCACCTGAAGTACCACCAATCCAGGCAGATGGGACCTCGTTTTAACATCTCATCTGAAAGACGGCACCTCAGAAGTGCAGCACCCCCCTCTCATGCTGCACTACAGTGTCAGTACTGGGATATTAACCCAAGTGCCAGACGTGGGAAGTGAACCCACAGCCCTCTGATCTCCTGGCCTCAGAGGTGAGTGTGCTACCTACTGAGCCACTGACACTGCATGTCCACATACATCATGTGGACATGCCTGACTTACACATGTACTCACTGCAGTACTTGCTGACAGCTCATAACCATGCATATATTCCTCACAAGTTTGACATGCGATACAACCAGTACATCATGGGAGGGGGCCCTGGATGCATTGCCCAGAGCCTCACAGGTCATCCACCATGTATTTCTGGGGGGTGTACAGGTGGGCCTGCATATCTCACTCTTGTGTGTACATGTCAATGCCATGGTGTCCATGCTGTGGGTATGCACAGGATGACACATGTCCTGCATCACTTGTATGGCCATTGGTCTGCCTATTTTGCTAGGCTGCCTGCTCTAGGTGCCACTGAGCCCCTCACAGAACCATGACAGTGAATGCCATTTGGAGGTTGGCCTAGGCATTAGGTGCACACATTGCATCAGGCCAAACGCCACCATGGTACTCTGGAGGACTGTCACATGTGCAATGTATGTGCATGTTCTGGGTTGTTCCTCACTGCCAGGTGTGTACTGCAGCCCTCACCTGTATGTTGCCACACTGACCTTTGCTTGTCCTTTGTGGTGGTCCCTGTGTAGCTGGACACAGATGCAACTGTAAGTCCCCCTTTGTGAGCTGTCACCAAGCTGCATCATTAAAGGCTTGTGGGACAGTGCCAGTGCATTGTATATGGGTTCAACCATCTCACCTGTTCAAGTTGTAGATGAAACATATACTGCAGGTCCCCCTCTTTGCCACTACCATACACACATTGCCATTCCTAGCCTGATCAACGGTTTTGTTGGATTGGGGAGGCATGTCTCTGCCTGTCCAGTGCATAGACAATTGTGTTGCACTGTTGTTCTTGTGATGGCTAGTGCCCAATCCAGATCATGGGTGGATGTCAAACATCATCCTTGTTGCCATATTCATGGGGGAACATTGGGTTACATTAACTGTGCTGCATGCTACTGACAGTGTCTTTTGCATTTCTGTTGTAGCCAGAGGAGCCAGATGCCAGGTCAGCTAGGAGCTGAGAGGGGCCACAGGTAGGGGAGAAAGCAGACAGAGGGATGTCAGAATGGGTCCAGCTGAGAGGTGAAGCCAATCACATGAGTAGATCTCTATCAAACACATTACATTACATTACATCACCCATGACACCCTTGCACTGGCTGTTGTCCACCATATCCAGAAGTTCTCCGCTACTGTGTCTGCATCTTGCATCACTGCAGTGGCCTTCAGGATGGGAACATGTGGCAAACATTCCACCCAGGGATGCCTGCCAATGCTCCTGTCCTGCCTTATGGAGGTGCTGCATGGGCAATGCTCCTGTGGTGTACAGGCACATGTGGGTCACACTCATACCTTGCCAGCAGTGTCTGCATTTGGTGATTGCCATCAGCCCAGTCATGGTCTGGTGGTCATTAGGTGTCCAGTGCACACTGGTTTTTGTCAGCTGTGCAGCTAGTCAGTCTTTTGTCCATGCATGTGGACACTCATACCCTATGCATACCTTGCCCAGCATGTGCAGAATGGGCTAGCAGCATTGGCTTGAACCTCTGTGTCAGCCCTTGTGGCACTACTACTGTGCAGGGGCCCCAATGCTGTGCCACACTCAGAATGCTGCAGACATGGCACCATCACATGTGTCATGCCATTTATCTGTGCCAGGGGATGCTGTGTTTGCAGCTGTTGCCTGTAGATTTTCTCATACACTCATGGGCCTGTATATACCTGCTGCATATCACCCATCGTGATGTCATCCCTGCCGTGTGCGTCACTGTGCCACTACTTCTGCTCCCATCATAGTCCCAGGGTGGGAACCTTCATCAGCCCTTGACTACTTGGCAGTGGCCACATTCCTCCTGTGGCTCCTCATCTGTTGTTGCTATGTTGCTATGTTGCACATCGGTTAGTTTACATGTCCTGCTAACATGTCTGCATGCATTTGTTTCTTTCTGTTGGCTTGTCAGTATACTGTGCTTTTTCTTACAGTGCTGTTCATGGCTTATGTTATGCAATAGGCTAACTGCTGTTTGTGCAGATATGAGTGGGCATCATCTATGCAACATCCACACCTTCCATATCATGTGTGAGATGGCAAGGCCTAGGTGGTGCATAAGCTGGCATGTGTGTGCACAGTGCATCAGTAGCACGGTCAAGGGCCCATTAGGGCATAAGGAATGCCTGTGCATTGCCATTGCACCATGGGTTGTAACTGCCCTGCTTCTCACTGCTCTGGGGGTGATATTAATGTCCCTGCCATGATGGGCACTATGGTCACGTGCTGCATGAACCTGTCACCCCTGCTGCATGTCAGCTACATGCCACCATTCACATGTCACCATAATTCCACATGCCTCCCTTTGCATTGCACCTGCAATATGTACATAGGGGTCTGCCAGTCATACCCTGTTTGGTATGCAGCATCAGAGTATAGTTATGGAAGAATTTTAGGCAGCCTCTTTAGTTTTTTTAACATGTGTGTATCAATTAAAATTTTTCTTGACTCAAACTCCTAGTTAACAAATGATTCAAACACATGGTTATTAATGTTCCATCCTTCTAATTTAGTTCTTTCATCACCAAAGACCATGATTTTAATTTTGCTAGAATTTAATTCTAAATGTAATTTTCCTAAAGTATCCATAACCAAAACTAATGCCCTCCTAAAGCCTGCAGTTGTTTTGGACAGAATCACTGCATCATCAGCATGTAATAAAACTGGTATTGGAAAATTATTGGTTTGTGGAGAACACGTCTCAATCATTTTTTTAATTCAAGAGCTAACCTGTCTATATAAATATAAAACAGTGTAGGGACCAGAATACATTCTTGTTTTACCATAATGAATTTGGATACCCTGCCATCATTCCCTTACTCAAATACAAGCTTGTGTGTCTCTGTGTAATAATTGTGTTTTCTGGTAGTGTATTATTTACTGTATATTTGATCTTTTAGAATCAACCAAAGGATAGATCTTTTGACAGAATTAAATGAAACTCGGATATCAATAAAGGCCGCATATAGCCTCCTTTTTTATTTTTAATATATTTATCAACATGATAGTTTAAAGTGAATATTGGGTCCAAGGCCCCAATATTTTTCATAAAAATGCATTGATGTATTGGCAAAATGTCACTATCTTCTATCCACCATAATAAACAATTCAAGATGAGTCTTGAACAAAAACTTAAGGGCACTAGGTAAAAGGGTAATAGGTCTATAGCTATGTGTACTAAATTTAGGGCCCTTTTTATGTTTGCTTGCTGTCCACACGCAAGCCAACATCTTGTGCTAGTAGCACATTTCAGAGATGTGTCAATGTTGGTGAATGCAGGGCAAGCTTTAGTAGGTGCATCCCTCATTCACCAATTAGCCAGCAAGCTAGCGCTGAGACACGCATTATGTAAAGTGGACACAACTTCTAAGAAAAGTGCCACTGCAAACAGAGACATGCTCCTAATGCTGCAGCACTGATGACATGCCTCCTGATGTGCCTTTCCTGGTGAAGCATTTAAATGAAGATGGTAATGACATCTGCCACCGTCTGCCCCACAATTCCCACAAAGCCAACTTCAGGAGTGCCCAATCCCCCTGTCAGCATGTTAAATAACCCCTCAAGATTGTGTGACACACTGGGAGCCCACCCGTGTATCTCCGTGTTATCGAAAGCCGACCTTCATCAGCATGTTTCTGCTCCTGCCACACCCCCATTGTGTGCCACACTGGGAGCCCACCCCAGTGTGCACAACATTTTTTTCTTACACTTGTATAAAAAGGAAACTGTCCACAGTGTTGTTTTTTTTTTTAATTACCTGAAACAAAGAAAACGGCCCCTCACTGTCGGGTCACCTCCCCAACCCACACCCACCATCTGCCCACCCCACCTTCCCACACCCCTTCTGACCCCATACATATCTCCAGATGTCAGGACCACAATTTTTGGTGGAGCAGGAACATGTCTACACTTTTCAGAGCCAACTGTGGACTGAAGAAATGCCGGTAACCTGCACAATGGCATAAATGGGGGGGTGTCAACTTATGTGGATATCTCAGTCATTTTTTTGAATTTAGACTCCAAATTTTTAACATGGGGTGCGTGGGAACCCACCTCATGAACACATGCACTGTCATCTCATTGCTTGGTCCCGAAAGATAATTTTGTGGTCACTGTGTGGAATCACCTTTCAGGACCAGTTAATGAAATGGCAGTGCAATTGTTTATAAGGTGGTGTTCCAAAAAGCCTATCTTGCAGATTTGGTGGAAAAATTCCCACAAATGACTGTGCTATGAGCATGCATTGTGCAGTTTCAATGCACGCTCATAACTTCGACAATTTTTAATATTTTCACTTCAGATTTTCAACACTGTCATTTCTTCACACCTCTTTGTAAACAGTACAGCTGTCATTTTTCACATCCTGCCTGAAATGTTTTCTCGTGCACGTGGCAAACAATGGTGCGGTCGCTGTGTGAAATCAATGTTCAGGACTCATTAACAAAATCACATTGACACTGTTCATGAGCGGAGGTCCTAAAATGCCTATGTTGAAAATCTGGTTAAAAAAATTACCGAAATAATTGTGTTACGGGCATGCATTACGCAGTTTCTACACACGCTAATGCCAGCACCAATTTTTCATATTTTCACTCCAGATTTTCAACACTGTCATTTTTGTACACCTCCTTATGAACAGTACAGCTGTCATTTTTCACATCCTTCCTGAAATGTGTTTTCGCACATGTGGTGCACAATGGTGTGGTCACTGTGGGAAATCAATGTTTGGGACAGGTGTTTTCGCACCTGTGGCTCTAAAATGCATAATCACTGTGCAAAATCACCTTTCAGCTAATGAACTCATAGTGTCACTATTTATGAGGTGGGGTCACAAATTGCTCATGCTGACAATTTGGAGGGAAAATACCAACAAATGCCCAAGGCGTTAGGGTTTCCAATCATAATGCCCCACCCTGTAGAGACTGACAGGCATCAGGGGTGTGACTTGCATTGTTGGCTGTAATGCTCATGCCATTCCACACCCACACTGCAAGCCAGTGACAGGCATCGAGGTGTGCCTTGGACTCTTCAGCACCAAAGTTCACTCCATTCTCCTATACTGCACCCATCTCAGTGTATTTCCTTATGGAATTAGGGTGGGCATAAGGCCAAAGGCCTCACGGCACACTGCAGGACTTGTCAGTGTCTCTGGGGTAGGGTGAGGTGAAATAGAGTGAGAGTTATGGCTGATGACCCAAAGGCACAACCCAATGCCTGTCAATCTCTGCAGGGTGGGGCTGGGGTTGGCATCAGTTCATTACTTCACTGTCTATCCTGTTGTGCATCTCTCTAACTCCTGCACTACCAATGCCAATGCCAGCAAGCCAACATTTGGCATTGACAAATGCTTGCTATGAATTGGAACTATTAGTCACCAATTCCAAAATGTTGGAATTTGTTTAAAAGTAATTATAGTTTTAAACAAATGCAATAATAGTTTTGCCTACCAGGCATGATCAGCCTGATACAGTTCAGCAAAGAGCCCATCAATGCCAGGTGCCTTGTTTTTCTTTTTCATTTTTACTGCCTCAGTCACTTCAGGTAATTTGAAATCTATCCAGGCTACATTATTATCTACACTACGTTCATTAACTGAAAGCATCCTTAACTCTTGTTCACTGCTCTCCTTGTCAGAGTAAAATATCTCACTAAAATGTTCTACCACTCTTTAGGACTAATAATTGCTTCAATATTATTTCTAGATTTATCACATCCAAAAGCTGCTAGATTTTATTTTTTTTTTACTATATCTTTCATGACTAACTTCTTGAAGAGAGGACCATAGATTAAGGGAATATAGTTTTTATTTTCTTATCCAATATGTTTTGGTATTCCCTTCTCAGATTTTGTAGTGGCAACCTATCTTCAAACCACAGTAACTGTTTTACTATTTCTCCCTGTTTATGTGCTAGTTTTTTCATATACACATAATCACTGTCTTATCAAGGGGCTTTACCCTTCACTGTCATAAATGAACATGTTGTTGTCTAGATATACTTGTAGATAATCACTCAACACGATAACTGCCTGTTTTTTCATATGACTTAAATATATTTTGTTCCATGTTGGAATTAATGCCAATCTCAAATGCAGCCTGTAAACACTCAGTCTTACATTTTAAATAAAATCCAGTTTCAATAGCTTGATAATTTTATCTTGAACATATGGGGACCATATAATCATCTTTTTATTATAACGGACCATGTTCTCAACTGCCAGTTTTTTTGTCACACTTATTTTCTGAATCATAATTTAATTCAAGAACAAGAATAGTTCTCAATGGAAGATCCTCACTATCCCAACATGACAATGTTTCAAACTCTCTGACCAGGTGAAAAGAGAATATATCAAGAATGCAATAATGGTTCAAAGTTAAAACCACAAAACCAAAAACAAGGTGGTCAAATATCAGCTCTGTGAAACTAAAATGAGTAAAATTCACAAGCAGGAATTTGCAAGTGATTTTACAAAAATGCATTAGATAAAATCTTCCTGAAATAAATTCTTTATTGAAAATTGGAGTTTTCGGAACAATCTTGTGAAAATAGTCACCCAAAATGTGTTGATTTCCTCACATGCTTTTTTGGATGTATGGTCTTCATCTGATACCTGCAATAATCAATCACAGTTTCATCATGTAAGGATAGGAGAGTAATATTGCCATCTCTATCTCTGTGAAATCTGCCATTCACAAAATGCAAATTATTCACTTTTAGTAATTCCAATATTTTTCCCTGGCTGTTAATTATTCTATCCCCAGAATTTTGTGTAGGTAACTGCAATGCATTATCCAGTGTATGCACAATTATATGATGGGGTTTTCAGGAGCTGCTCCTATTTTAGTGTTGAAATCTCCACAGAAAGAGCAGGGTACATTTGATAAAAGGGGTTGCCCTATTGAAAGGCAGCCTGGGTTGTCATTGGCCCCCTGGGAGTAGCATGAGGCTAGACAAGGGAGGGGGGGAGTAGGAAAGGTGTGTGGACATTCCAAGGTAAGGAAAACAGGGGGAGGAGGTGGAAAGCACCAGGGGAAGGGGCGATGAGGTCACAGGTGATGAGGTCACCTAGAAGGAGGAGAGGTTAGGTGGTGATTGAGAGGCAAGCCCATTGATCAGTGGTGAGGCAGGGGAGGGTGTCAAGGTGGGGTAGAAAAGAGGATGCAGCTGTTCAGTGAGATAGTATTCTGTACAGTTGCACAAGACTACTGCTGTTGGGTAGATATCCAGGCTGAAGTAAGGTGTGGAAGGCCCAGGTCTTACCAGCAGCTTTCTGTTCAGGCTCATTGATCTAGGGCCTCAATTTTCCTCTTGGTTTGTTGGTTTCATGCAAGATCCTAACTTTTAATGCTGTTTTTACAAAACATATGTGTAATTGTTTTGATGTACATTGTTGTTTGTGCCCAGAGATGTTTTGTGAGGGCTTGATGTTGTCCATGGTTGGTAATGTATTTCTCAGCTTGGTATATTGGGATCCAAACAAAAAAAAAAGAAAGTAAATAAACAGGGATGCATGTAATTAGGCAGTTTATGTTCAGCCTAGCTGTGTGAGTCTTTTGTTTCTGGACAGCTTATAGGATTTGGTGTGGATGGCCCTGGGCCAACATGGCCACATGGCACCACCACGGGCCAGGATCCCCTCTTCATTTCAGCATTGGTGTGCAGTTGAAAATTAAAAGCTTTTATCCCAGCTCCTCTAACAGAAGTTGTAGTGTGCCAGGCAGCCTCATGGCCACTACAGAGCATTTGGCCAGGTTGGTGGTGTGGCACTGCACATGCCGGGGCTACATGGCACCTCTAGCTGGTGAGGCGGCCCTGTGCCCGGAGTCTTGTTTAAAAAAATTGGCTTTGGTTGGTGAATCATTAGAGGGGGGGTGTGCTACTGTGTATGAGAGCATAGGAGGTCAGACTTTCTCAGTGTTGTTTCCCCTACAGGTGGTCTGAGAGTGGCTGTGGTGGTGGGACTGGGTGCATGCAGACCAGGGTGCCTTTTAGGCAGGAAGGACTGTTGGCTCCCTTGGTTGGCCTCAGGGATTTATGCTGAATTGGTGGATACTGGGGAGGCTCATGCTAGGGTTGGCTTACCAGGGGGCTGGCAGTTGCAAGCTGGCTACAGGACAGTGCATGCCATGGGAGGCATTATGCTGGAGGCCTCATGGGATGGTAATCTCCATAGATGGAGGCAACAAAAGAATAGATGGAAAAGGAAGAAGACAAAAGTGAAATCCAGGATCTTTCCAGGTGGGCCAGGGGAAAGAGGCACTGGGCTGCTTAGAGGTCAGCAGGGTCTGGTGCACCCTTCAGCTGTGGGAGGGGACAGTTTTTTCTATGGCTGTCAGGCTCTGAGCAGCATGGGGGTTGGGGGACGGTGAAGCAAGAAGCTCTGGCAGGTGGGGGTTTGGTCACATTCCCTCCACATGATTAGCTAAGGGGATAATGGTCCCTACAGGTAGTCTCACCAACCAGAAGTGAGGCAGAAGGGTCTTAGGCAGAAGCTGCCTTGCTTGCAGGCACAAGCCTAAGTGAGGGGCCACACATTCAGGGTTTATTCCCAGCAGGTTCATGGGACAATGGGATGAGGGTCTTTCTGTGTCAGCAGCTCACTAGGTGGCATGGTGGCTGCCATATTTTGTATTTTGGCCCAGAAGTTGGTCAGGGCTCACCATTGTTGGTATCAGCTGATCCAGCTATGTGGCTGCTGCCATGTTAGGTGCGGCCAGGCCCCTCCTCCATTTCAGTGAAAAGCTACAGAGGCAGGGCATGTGAAGGGTGACTTTGAAGCAGAGGTCCAGGCTTGCAGCCTGGGGGCCCGTATGGCACCCACCATCAATGTAAAGGCAACAGGAGGTCAGAGAGCAGGGATGAACCCCTCCAAAAGGGGGGAAACAACAGCAGCAATAACATTATGGGGCGTAGGTTGCCAGGCACTCAGCACAGGGGAAAATGGCCCAATGGGCAGCTGACACGGGATAGGGGGATCATCAAAAGTATTCAATGAACAGTCCAGCAGGAGGCTAACATGGAGGTGGGGGGTTTCTAGCAGGTATACAAAGATGCTTAACTGCTGGCAGTTCTTTTGCAGGACATTCTGCACAAATATATAAATACAATAAAGATAGGAGAGCAGGAGTACAGAGCCCTGTAGTAAATAAAAAAAGGAAGATCAGGGCACCAGGGAGGTGGAGGGTGGACAGGGGCCAGGTGCAGATAGGGAGGACCCCCTTTTCTTTGGTAGCTATGGAACTAGGAAGGAACAAGTGGGACACTAGTTTTTTTCCCTCCTTATTCAACTGGGGGATGGGAGGTACCAAGGGGGATAGACAGCAGTGTGTATAGGGAGATGTGCTGACTGATGTCATTGCAGTTTAGGATGGCTGTTAAGAAGAGAGTGACACCAAAAGCAAGACCAATGAGTTGCTGACACAGAAGGCTGCCAAACTAATGGGTCAAGTTCAAGCCATCATAAAAGAATCAAGGGAGGTGAGGAAAAGAAGAGGCAGGTGGACAAAAGAAAGAAACCACCAACCCAGAAAGAGTCACCTAAGAAGAAGGTGATCAGAAGCAACCCCAAGGACAATGGAGAACCACAACCAGATGAGGTTAAGGTACTGACAGTGGATCTGTCGGTCCAGGGTAGTCTGAAGGACTATTTGGGAGATTTGATGGATGAAAAAGGTGATAAGGGATGGGAGGAGGTAGACAAAACCTGGCAGGAGTTGAAGGCAGAGAAAAAAATGTACTGGAAAGGACAGCAGGTTGCAGGAGCAAGATAAAGGACATGCAAGGGGGGCTATGGTTGGTCACTGGGGATGACATTAGGAGACCATGTTTACCAGGCACTAAAGGAGAAGATTTGGAAGGGGGACTATATTGATATGTTTGCTTTACTAGACAAGGACTCTGCAAAGAAATACAAGTAGAAGGAGTCAGTAGGCAACTCAGATATTGCGGTGGCACTGGCCATTGTGGGTAAGACTAGCAAGAAGGTCAGTTACAAGGGCAAGACATTTTGGGCATGGTTGGAGGGTTTCAAGCACTTTAGTGCCATTATGTCTCAAAAGAAACCAGAGTTGGCAATATCACTGCTGACCTATTCAGCCATTATCCAGGATGCTTACAGGGTTAAGAGCAGGTATGCTGGCTCATATACAATGAGAAATTTAGACAGAGGGTGGTGTCGCATGGTGACATGAGGCGAGATGCTACTTTATTCGAACTTGGATAAGAACACTGTTGGCGCAAAGGGGGAGTACAAGCAAAGGAAAAAAGGAAATGAGATTACAACTGCTAAGACATGCTGGGCATACAATAAGTCAAACTGCACATTGTCCAGCTGCAAGTTCAAGCACACCTGCTCAGATTGTGGTGGAGGCCACCGGGTCACCAGTTGTATGCAGCATGGAGATAAGAAGGGTTTCCAGGTGCAAGGGAAGACTTTTCAGCGAGGGCATGGATTGGGCAGAGGTGGATACAGTGGACAGGGGAACAACTTTAGATGGCAAAACAGAAGGGGAGGCTGTGGCAGGAGATAAGGACCCTAAGGTGGAGGAGGGCCCATGGGGAGCCTTCCAGAAGACAATATCCCCCATAAAGGTGGATGGTTTAAATGTTTGGATAGAGGTTTATCCCAATCATGTGGCAAAGGACATGCTACGGGAGGGCTTTATGGGGGGGGGTTCAACTTGCACTACATGGGCATTAAAAAGAACATGAGGGCTAAGAATTTGGCATCAATAAGAGGCAAAGAGGACAGTGTGGAAAGGAAAATTAAAAAGGAGTTGGAGGTGGGGCGAGTGGTGGGTCCATTTGATGCCCTGTCCTTTCCATCTTTCAGGGTATACCCATTGGGCTTAGTTCCAAAAAAGCTACCAGGCAAATACCATTTAATTCACCATTTATCATACCCCGAAGGGATTCTGTGAATGATGCCACCACACTGGAAAAAAATACAGTGTCTTACATCATTCTGGACAATGCATGGATCTAATATGTGCTAGAAAAGGGATCTGGTTGGCCAAGACAGACATAAAGTCAGCCTTCTGGTTTACTGCCGGTAAGACAAAGAGATTGGAAACTGCTAGGATTCCAATTTCAGGGGAAATATCGCTTCAATAAGGCCATGCCCATGGCGTGTTCGGTCACTTGTGCCACATTTGAAGTTGTTAGTACCTGGCTGCAGTGTTTTTTTTTTTTTCAGTCCAGCATGGGCAGAGGGCAGTTATCCACTACTTGGATGATTTTTTTGTTCATAGGTGAGGGAAGGGGCGAGACACTGGGCATGCTCATGAGCTAGAGCTGGGCATGCCACTGACTGGAGATGAGACTGAAGGATCCAGTAGGAATCTAGAGTTCTGGGGCATTAAACTCGATATTGAATAGCATTGTTTCCGGCTCCTGGCCGACAAGGTAACAAAGCTCATGGAGCTTATCAAGGGAATAAAGGGGAAGCAGAGGGTTCAGTTGAAGGTAGACCAGCAGGTTCTGGGGCACATGAATTTTTCTTGTAAGGCAGTGACTCTGGGCAGGGTCTTCATGAGGCACCTGGCCAGGGCCACCACAAAAGTCAAGCTACCTCATCATTGGGTCGATATCAGTAAAGGGGTACAGGATGACCTTTTAGCCTGTGAGGGATTCCTGGAGGGTTACAATGGAGTCACATTTTGACAAAACCAGTGCTGTACATGGATGCAGCTGGGGGATATGGCATGAGCACATGCTTTCAGGGCAGATGGATCTCTGAAAGGTGGCCAGACCAATAGGTCAAAATGATTCTGACTAAACACATCATGTTCCTTGAGGCATTCCCCATATGGGAGGCCATGGTGGTGTGGGGGGAGTCCCTTAGGAACAAGAAGGTGCTTTTTAGATGTGACAATTGAGTAGTGGTGTCGGTCATCAACAGGCAGTCAGGGTCCACAGAGGCAGTGTTGCAGGTAACTTGGAGGTTGGTTTGCAAAGGGTTGGGAATTAACATGTCCATCAGGACAAAGCATGTCAAATGGATCAAGAATGAAATAGCTGACAGCCTCTTCCATTTACAATTGGACAGGTTCCAGTCAATTGCCCCTAGGCCAGCTGCCCAGAGAATGCAGGTGCCTTCAAGCCTCTAGGAGATTGGATGGACCAGTCCCAGCTCCTCTTTCAGAATGTCTGGGCTCCCAACACATTGAGGGCCTACAAAATGGCATGGAAGAGCTTCCAGGAGTTACAGGAGAGAGCTGGATTTGAGGTAAGTGGCCTAGATTCAGAGTTACAAATCATCAGGTACATGGTGGACAGGTGGAGGTCAGGAATGGCAGGCTTCACCATAGGGATACACCTAGTAGGTATTGGCATAGTATGCCAACTTCAAGAGTGGGATACCCTCACCAGGGCCCTGGCCATTTGCTGAATTCAGCAAAGGGTGGTTAAGGCTGCAGGGGAAGCAGGTGCACAGGCATAAGCTGAGATGCAGGGGCATGCTAGTCAGACTAATGGACAGCCTGCACCATGTGTGTTCCTCTGCACATGTGGCCAGTGTTGTTTGCAACCATATTTCAAGTCATGCAGATAGAGGCATTCTGAGTTAGTGAGGTGGTGGCCAGAGGAAAATAAGACATTGTAGTACACCTGCAGCTGCAGGATGCATCTTGCATGGAGGAAGTAGCCTATGTTTGGCTCAGGTGGTCCAAAACAGACCAAGCAGGGAAGGGGGTTAGAGTGGAGTTGAAGCAGGAGGGAGGAGTATAAGGAGTAGTGGACACTATCAAGGCATACATGGCAGTGAGACCCCAAGGGAATGGTGTTTTTTTCAGACATGGTAATGGGGACCCAACCACCTCCTCTCAGGTCACCGTGGTGCTAAAGAAGTGTATGTTATTCATAGGGCAGGACCCAAAGCTTTTTGCATCACATTCATTTAGTATTGGGGCACCGCAAAGGTGGCCAGTCAGATGGATCCCCCTCCACTTTGCAGAAGGTTGGAAGGTGGACATCCCAGGCATATAGGAGGTATATCAATAAATGAGATCTAACCATGTCATGTTTGGTTTCAGAGGATGGATGTCACAGGGTGGTGTGGATTGTCAGACACTTATTCATTCATTGATTGGGCAGAGCTTTGGGTGCTGACAACAGTGAGGGGTCAGCAGCTGGGACAAGACCCAAACAAGACATTAATAAATGGCATGGGAAGAGGGGACTTTGCTGGAGGCACCTGTTACCACTGATAGAAGAAAGAGGTCAGGCTTGTCCAACACCTGACTTGATTATTATGCATGCTGGGGGGGATGACCTGGTGAATATGCCCAAGGTGACATTGGTGCAATTTACTGGTATTTTGTTGGACATTGAGGTAATAAGGTCATGGTGGCCACAGGTTCAAATTGGGTAGTGGAAGATCATTCCCAGGAGGAACTGAAGGCTGGTGAGGGAAGTGCTTGCCATAGAGAGGGTTCATAAGACAGCTGATAGGAAGCTGACAGATTGCTCCAGGAGGACTGGGGACCTATACATCAAGCACGAGCTAATCACATATGACACATCGAGTATGTATAGGGATGATGGGGTGCACATGTCTGTAGTAGGTAATGCAGCTCTCAATGGGGACATCCAGGAAGCTATTAAATCATGGTGGGGGTGGGGGCTGTTTTGCTATTTTACAGGGAATCCCTTGGGCCAACTGGATGGTCAGCCTAAGGTGCTAATGGAAAAAAATGGGGCCCAGCCAGAAGGAGTTATGGCAGAGGAGTGAAGGGCTCTTCATGGGGCAGTCACCCCAGGGGGGACAGGGCTGGGGATCAGGTGGGTCACCTGAGCCCAGGCAGAAAAAACAGGAGAAAGAAGCGTCGAGTCCAGCATACTCAATTCAGTGAAGATGGAAAATGTAATAGAATTTATGGAAATTATTTATGTAAATAAAGGGGAAACCCCAGTGATTGTTGTACATAAAAGAGAAAAAGTTTAGAAAGATTTGGTGATGGTATGGTGGAAGTAATAATGATGTATCAAGAAATCTACCCAATAAAAGTCAGTGGTTGAACCAAGAGAATGTGTGGGTGTGGGTGATTTCAGGGGGTCCAAATGACAAATGTTATTAATTACTTCATTAAAGCCAGATAGTATTTCCTCGTAGCAGGATTTCCTGGACTGAGGTGGCATATAAACATTAATTAGCATACAATATGGAATCATATGTCTGTAGAGTAATACAAATAAAAAACAATTCACATTACCCCATTATTAATATCATAGGTTACTAACCATCCACATGCTGTACCATAATTAGCATGTTTAGTTGATTTTTTATCTTTATTTATAGATCAGAGTGTCATACAGAACACCAGTATATAAAAACATGATAGTCTACAATGGCACCAGCCAAGAACATCAAAGACAATAAGTTACATGATGCTGCTTCAAATCAGTACCACAAAATAAAATACTGCACTAAGCATACCATCTGCCATTAACTGGTTTATTTTTAGTAAGAAAAACTCCTATGAAAGATATAAGGTCCAGGCTACCCCCTCTTGCTCAATCCAAAGTGTTCTGTTATGGAAACAGAGCTCCCATAAATATAGTGTAGACTCAAGAGTTATGGTACAATGTTTAAGTCTTCCGGGGAAATATAAAGTACCCACCATTGCCATTTAAGTTCAAACTGTGAATCCCTATTCACCACTGCTGCTGCTATCCATTCCATTATATATATATCATATTGACTATATCATGCCACATTGCAATAGTGGGGGGATTTGGCTTGCGCCAAAGTCATGTGATGGCTTTCTTTGCCACCAATATATGTAGATTGATCAAGAATCGAGTGGAGTGATAGTAGCCCTGTGGTGGGATGGGTAGAAGGACCAGTTCTAGGGTAAGAAAGCCACTAATATCTGATAACTGAATTGTCCTGTCTCTGATCTGCTGCCAGAAAGGATATCATGTCAATATAGTGAATTAATTATGGTCACAACATTGCAGCGATTGCATATGAGCACATAAAATCAGAGTGACTGTGCCATAATAGGACATACACATTTGAGTGAATTTCACAATACTGAGAAGAAGTGAACTGAGCAACTTACCATTCTGGTGCATGGAGTTTCAACCAATCTCCACTATCAAGGAGCAGCGTGGAGTAAGAATCCTAAATTTAGGGGGTTTGGGGTGCAGCCTCCCCCATGGGGGGTGCAGAAGGCATAGCCCCCCTGTGTGACATGGGAGAATAAAGGTGGATTGCATTCTGGGTTATGTGAATACTCCAACACAGGTACCAGACTGGAGTACTTGTGTGGCATCACATACAATCTCTCTGTGCATGTTTGAATGTGGACACTGTAGCTGACATGTACCATTAGCTGAGGTTGCAATTGCTGTGTTGCTATGTTGGGTGGTTGCCGAGTGTTGTGGTCACCTTAATTGATGGCACTCTAATAGTTTCACTTTAATCCAAATCATCCTATATTTATTGCTGTAATGACACAGAACCCCAGAAAGGGATTAAGAGTGGACATAACCAAGAAATATGAGTGTGAGTGGCAACTGAGTTGCTTCATTGCCTCCAGTAGTAGCTTAGGTACAGAGAACATTTTTTTGCAAGTGTTGAAGGTGTATGTAAGTATCTATTCCGAACTTCCAAGAAAACTCTCACCAATAAGGTGCCTGGGACATTTTAATAGATGGGACTGTGTGCTTTATCAAGAGCTTGTAAGAGATTTTAGTTTCTAGTTCAGTATTTCATGCCTTCAATATAGATTCTATAGTGTCCCCTAACAATTCTTGTAACCTTCTATATGATCTACCAATCAAAAGGGTATCCAGGGTTCCTTTAAGGGAGTCAAAAAACAGTTTTAATAAAGTGGGAACAGGTTCGGGAAGGTGACTCCTATGTGGTCCTTTATGATACAGAAAAATATGAACCTGTAAATAGCGGAAGAGCTCTCTGTCAGTCAGAGAGTATTGTGATTGTAAATCAGCAAAGAAACACACCCCTTGGGTGTCTAACTATTGATAAATATAAATAAAACCAAACTGTTTCCATTTCTGAAATGTAAGATCAAATCGAGCAGGGAGGAATTCAGTTTCTATGCTTAACGGTCAAAGATAATAAAAAATCAAGGCTAAGGCGAGTAAAACTCTCATAAAATACTAGACCTGCAATGTTTGTGCAGTGAACTGGTTGAAATCACCAATTTTGGGGGTCTTCATGAGTGGAGCAAAACGTATTTTGCTCCGGTCATGGCGGTTGTTAATTATGAATTCTAGATGTCTCCATAAAGAGATATTATTAGGGTTTATCCATAGAAAGATCATACAGAAATTAGCTGTTGATAAATAAGTAAGCAAATCTGGTTGATTTAACCCCCCTTTTGATAAGGGCAAATGGAGTACTGTCCATCTGATATGTGGCCATCCCCATTCCAAACAAATCTCAATAAAAGCCTATTCCAAGATGTAAAATAAAATTGGGATGGAGTTAAGGGGAGTGTTTTGAAACAGGTAGAGTAGATGGGGTGAGATGTTCATTCGTATAACATCTATTTGGGAGTAGAAGGATAAATGTAGGTGAGCCCACTTTTGTAAGTCTTGTTCGATATTTTGTGTTAATGGTTCAAAATTTTGAAGATTATGTGATGATTAATACTGAGATATTTAATTTTAGTACTCTGCATGTCAGATGAAAAGTAGATTTCAAGGTCTGTCAGGGAAAAAATTTAATGTGACTACTATTGTTTTTGAGATATTCAGTTTAAATCCTGATCGATCTCCCAATTTTGATAGAATGGACCAAACCATAGAAATCGATTTTTCTGGGTCAAATAACATAAGAAATAAGTCATCCACATATAGGGACAACTTAAATGCATCCCCAGGAATGCCCTCCACATCCTGAGTCCGACGTATCACTATAGCTAGAGGTTCAATATAGATAATGAATAATGGGGAGGGGGGGTAGGGGACATCCCTGTGTGGTACCGCACCCAAGAGATATCAGCATCAAGACTGAGTTATTAAATCTGTGGCAGGCCTTTGAAGTGGAGTAAATATTCTGAAGCCTGGTCACGAGCCCATTAGGAAGTCAAAATGCCCACAATATGAGCCACAGGAATCTCCACCTTACCCTGTCAACTGCTTTGTCAGCATCTAAGCTGACCAATATCACAGGAACTGAGCAATAAGTAATATAATCTATTAAGTGTAAGGTGCACCTGATATTATCCATGGTTTGTCCCAGGCAAATGTAAACCTCGATTTATCTAAATGTATAATGTAAAGAGGCTTCCCTTCAAGGCTATGTGCCCATGTGGACATGTATAGTTTATACTCCTTATTTAGGATAGTGATTGGTTGGTATGAATAAGGATGCTCAGGGTCCCGATCCAACTTCAGAATAACTCATAAGATGGCATAAGACCAGGAAGGATTGGCCATCCTGAATTGCTCTACATGTGGAGAGACAGTGTGGAATAAGTACCTCGATAAGCGCCTTATAGAACTCCACTGGATAGACATTGGGCCCGTGGCACATTAAGATTTTAGCTTTTGAGAGTGCCAATTGAATCTCCTTTAGTTGGATTGGGGCTAGTAGTATCTGTTGATGATCTTGAGTCAGTTTAGTTATGGAGAGCAGTGAGAGGAAACTAGAAATTTTTTCTTCTAGTGGTGTGGCTTTATCAGTATATAACTGGCTATAATAACTATGAACTATTCTCAGTATCTCAGAAGTGGTATTAGCCAGCTGTCACATTGCAGGGTTTTGTAAGTTCATTATGGTTGCTGCCCATTTATATCCTCATAATTTTTGGGCCAACATTCACGTTCACCTGGGCCACCTTCATAAGAAGAATGTCTTAAATACATCAAAGTGCCCTGTATTTTATAATCCAGAATTGCCTGTATCTCTGCCTTTAGCTTCCTAATACATTGGTTTATCTCCCAATAGCTTGATGTCATTGTAGGACCTGCAACTCAGTCTGTAAAGCTTTAAATTTGTGATCTCTGTGTTTTTTCTTATGAGATGAGTATGCAATAATTTTGCCCCATAGTTTTTCTTTAATGGTATCCCACAGGACTGGGCACTCTGCATCCACGATAACAATGTCCTGTATCACCTGATGTATTTTATTCATCATTAAGGTTTTAAAATTAGTATCCTTTAATAGGGAAACATTAAGCCGCCAACAGGTGTCCTTTCTTTGTTTACCTAGGTCCAATTTACGTGTCATGGAAAAGTGGTCAGACAGAAGCGAGGGCCCAAAACCCACATTTTGTATCACATCAAAATGCTCTGCTGTACACAAGGCAGAAATAGGTGTGGAAGTGTGGGGAGTAATACTCTAGGTATAAAAGTGTATAGTCAAAAAAAAACAATGCCAGACATCCACTAGACAAACAGCAGGTAGCTGGGCCCTTTGATATTTCTGGGAAGGTGTTCACCAATATTTGGCAGGATGGGACTTGTCTAAGTTTGGGGAGAGGGCAATGCTGAAGTCCCCTCTAAGCACAAGAATTCCTCTTTGTAAGTCTAGAAATTTATTAAAGAAGGTTTTAAATTTACCAGGGGCTGCCTGAGGTGGGAAGTATACATTTGCCAGGGTGACCTCCTTCCGTTAAACACTCTTCCGCACCAACCATTGTGATCTCTACCATTCCCTTTCCTTCTCCTCCCTTACCAAAAGATGACTTTCCCACTGTGCCAAATTCACCTCCAAGCACTGGTTGGGTGAACTCCCTTCCTACTGTACCTCTCTTCCTCTTTTTTAATGCCTCTATCACACTCCCTAAGATCAACTGACTCCTGAACTCTGGTGGTACCCCGCCATGTCACCAACATCGAGCAATCGGGTTACTCCCATCACCTTCCAAAAATTTTGGGAATTTCCTTCCCCCTCAAATTCATCACTCATCCGCCTGCTATTCCATCAGCTCATCCCTCAAAAACCTCTTTACACCTAGCTGTTCCAGGCATGACCCTTCCTAACTTCCCCCTCTAAGTCCCTATATGTCCTCTAAACCCCACCCCACCCCATATTTTCTATACCCACACAATTTTGCCCATGTTCCACCACCACCACCTCCCTCCCATCATATCTACCAGTCTCCTCCTCTTTCCCCTATTTCCTTCCCACTGGTCTACCCTTGTCCACCTTATGTTGCTAATTCATCCTAAGCTGCTAACAGTGCATGCCCCTACCCTCTCCCGACACCTGCAACCCTAATCCCACCACTCTCCCTGCATCCAGAAAGGGCTGGGTCTTCACACCCTCTCCTCTCACCTCCCTCTCTTCTGAAGCCTACTTCTTATCATTGCCTACTTCCCTCATGCCATGCTCTACCTAGTTGCCTACCACCTGTTTCCCCCCTATCTGTGCGCTACCTCTGCCTTGTGCAGGCAAGGTCCTCAGTATACTGGTGTGGCCAGGCCCCAGCAGACCCTTCTCTTCCCCCTCTCTTCCTCTCTGATGTACTCTAACTCTCATTGCCTGTAATCTGTTTTCCTTCTGCCATGCTCGGCCACTGCCTTGTGCAAACAGGGTCCCCAGCATACTAGAGGTGACATCCCACCACTCTTCTCCTCCCCTTCCTCCAATCCCCTCTTTCCACCCCAGTACTCTGCCTATAAACATACATGCCCCCCACCCACCCTTAACTAGCCATAGTTATTGGCATACCCCAATCTCAAATGCACTTATAGTCAAACTTGCACTTCTGCACACCTTGTAAATTTTGTTCTATCTGCATCTCTTCTCACAATCATGCCCTAATTCAATCCTCCTGTTTCTACTCAGCCATTTTCTAACTACAAAGCCATGTCTCACCAAGTGTTTGCAAAATGTTACTTGTGCTATCTTAGTCTATCTGGTTCTAAACTGTTAGCACTGTACTCCATCTAGTTCATGCCTGTTAGCATTCTTCCATTTCAGTACTTCTAAATAGCCTTCTCACTGTATTGAAAGTAATCAAATTGTATTTCTATATTGTGTACCAACTCACTGTATACTATCCTCATGCCCCCCAGGTTGCAGTGGGAGAAAAGCACCTTGCTGCTGAGCATGCCTTTCTGGTGAAACATTTCAATACATAAAATAAATAAATAATTTTGTTATGATGATATAGCAACAAGAAGGATCCCCATATTCTGATAATAATACAAAGGAGGTAGTCTCATGGAGCAGAATGATGACCCCAAGTATCCATCCCCTCACATAGGAGGACACATATACCTCATATCTGCCTCCCGCCAATAACTACCATGTTTAGTTACTTTGATTGTCCAATATTGGTAGCCTTCTAGTACCTCCTAAATTTTCATTATGAATCCATGTTTCTTGTACCATTATAATATTAAATATCTCAATAAACTGAGTACAATCCACCTCTTTAAATTTTCCTTCAAGGCTGACCACATTCCATATACTGTGAGTACATCAGAATATAAGAGTAAATTATCAACTTTTAGGGATGGGTGGTACTTATTACTAACTAGTCAAACTTCTTTCTCTTGATCCAAAACACATAATTTCTTCTCATCTCTTAATATTACAAACAGTTCTGACTCTGATAGTTCTTGCCCAACACTAACCTCATTTATTTCCTGCTCTCCTTCTGATTGAATATTATCTTTCACTAAAATTATACTATTATAAATCCTAGGTCTTGCTTGTAACCTTCTCCATATAATCCATCTATTTTCTAAAAAAAAAAAAAAAAAACTGATCATCATCTGATATTAAGGTGTGGGCTTTTTTCCCATTGGTAACAAATAATTTGTTATTGTAGTTTGCTTATTTGGCATTCTGTGTCTGTGTTTTTGTAAAAATTTCCTTTTGGCATTAGTTCTTTGCTTCTCCTGAACCACTAACTTCCCTTCATACTCTTTTTCCTTCTTCTCCTCACCCGTTAAGTCCAGTGTAGATGGAATTGATGTACAAACTGAAAGTCCCAATTCATTAAAATCCTTTCTAGCTTCAATACTTTGGTTTACTAAGCATACCCATCCTTTTGAGCTCTTTGTCTTACATGTCCAGGAGATAGCATTCCAACTAAATGCTTGCCACATTATTCCCTTACATAAATTATACACATGTACATTTAGGGTTGAGAGTTTTCAAAACTTTGTCTTGGGATTCCTCTAAGATACACTGTTGATAAATAAAATCCAGCCTCTATCAATTTATCTTTAACTTCAGGATCTAGTTGTAATAACTGGGTTCTGTTTTTTACAATAGAAGGAGCAGGTTATAATTTGCCATTATAACCCGTGAGTTATAATGGTGAACATGCACCACCTGCTCCTTCTGTTCTCTCATGCTGCAGCATAGTGCATTAAAAAAATCCACAAATCAGCACAGAAACAGCTGAGGGAACACCAACGGGAGTACCAAATGCACTGAGGCAACTGCTAATATTTTTAAACCCAAAACAGTGTCACTATACAAAAAAGCAAATTACCAGCATGTCTGCACAATTCCACATAGAAAACCTCAAGGAAAGAGATAAATTTGTCAGTGAGCAGGCAAGCAGAAACAAGTATCTCAAAACACAAAGTGACCTACTGCTCTTCACCATATTTCTTAAGGAACCAAGAACAACACTGGACTTCAGTGAACAGCCACTAGCAGAACTAGACAGAAAGTTAGCAAACTTTATTTTTTGTTTAAAACATCATGATGGTACTGACTATAAGCCAGGAACAGTCTGTGGGATAGTGGCCAGCATAGATTGGCACTTAGCACACGTTAAGTACCCCCATTCAATCTTTAAATGTCCTCAGAGTTCATAGAAAGTAAGAGCACTTTGGTAGCAAAACCAAAGCAGTTGAAAAAAATGGGTAAGAGAAACAGACGGAAAGCTGAAGCACTCACTGAAGAAGAAATAGACTTACTATAATCATCAGGTACCTTATCCACAGAAAACCCCACATCTCTGCTAAACTACCTTTTTTTCAACATAGGGGTTCATTTTGCCCTCCATACCAAAGAACACTATGACCTCAGGTGGTCAGACATCCGAGAAGGAACAGATGCCCAAGATAATGTCTATATAGAATATAATGAGTGCCAAACAAAAACTCGACCTGGGGACAACCCTATACACATATATCCCATAAAGCCTAGAATATACCAAAACAAAGAAAACCCACTATGTGACACCGTACAGGCTGTATAAATCCCACAGGCCTGAACCAATGTTGTTACCTGAAGCACCATTCTACATCGCCCCCAATATAAACCACAAAGAAAACAGCCTATGGTACAGAAATATGATGATAGGTAGAAATAAACTTCGATCCATGCTGAAGCAAATGAAGCTGCAGTCTGGTTTACCAGAAAAAAAGTGCATCACAAACCACTCGACCTGAAATTTGAATATCCAAAAGCTAATCGATGCCCATGTCTTGCCAACAGTAGTACAACAAATTTCTGTCCACAACAATCTCCAATCGATAAACAATTACTCAGTTCTATCAGAGTCTCACCAGAAAAAAATCAGTGACCTGCTCACCAAGTGCAGCACAGACCAATAGCCATCGACATCCTCTGCCAGTCAAAAATCCAAACTGAAAAAGCAATGAATCCATAACAGAACTCGCATCAATCTCCTTGATGCAAACCCTGTTCATCGCACACTGTGTCTTCAACAAGGGAGTGACCGTAAACATTTACCATGGACCACCACTGAAGAAATTCCACAGAGTGTGACAGATATCATCCTCAGAATCAGATGACTGTAAGTATACTGCCCAGTTGCCACTCGCTCCTCATTCCTTGATTTCAATTAAAAAAATCTATTTATAAAACTGCACAATTAACAGTACAACTAACAGAGCCTCTTATTATAAAATCCACATGTTCCCTAAACACTAACCATCCCTCTCTGTCTCTCTCTCATCTCCATGGGAACAAACTGGATTCATCATGCCTACCAAATTAAAATACAGCCATGGTAACAATGATCCCAGAAGAAAAAAAAAGATTCAAAATCTCACAAAAAAACTCATTTACAGACTTTCTGTGCTCAAAACAGCAAATTTCTACAACAGAGTAACTGAATACTTAAATACTTGTGTCCCAGTAATTTTTTTCACATTGTTTCAGCTTCCTGTTTCCTTCACAAAACAATAAGTATACTTCACTAATTCATTTTTCTTCTCTAAAAATACATATTTGCTTAACAGTTTACTCATTTGACAGTACTAATCTAGTTACTGCATAAAATGTTGCAATGTTTCCTGAAATAAATATGTTCTTACCAATACATTTGATCTCATTTTCTTCATCATAGTGTTAAAAAAACAGAACCCAGCAATTACACATAAAAATGTATGAGGGTGTGTGCATAATTGAGAAATTAAGTGCACCCTCAGTGTGGGATGCTCATATAAACTCAGTGGACTTCGCCTTCAGGGTTCATGTAGCATAACACACCTGAGGAGCACATAATTTCTCATTATGCACAACCACCATGCATTATTGTATATGTAATAGTCTTGTGCTGATTTATATTTATTTATTTATTTATCTGTTGTGGCTGCATTAGTAAGACCAGTGACATTTTGTTGCTTATGATCATTTTTACCTGAGATCCTTCTATATCTTCTCTTTTCATGATTTCCTGACATAAGAACTACTACATCCTGATCATGATATTGCAAAGTGTTAGCCTGGTCACTCCTGGTTTTGTACTTCTCTGTACAATTTGTCCTACGTGCTTATCTTATTATTTATTTATTTATTACTAGGGTTACAAATACCTTTGAACCTAGGGTTCTTTTACAAAGGTTCCACATCAGCAATGGGTGGAAGCAAAACAGTGGTAAGGTACAATGCAAGGTCAAGTGGTTAACATAGAGGTAAGCAGAGGTAAGATATAATACAGGTCAGGAGGCTAACTTAGTAGCAAAAGACAGAACCTGAGTATAGACTAGCACAGCAGCAAACAGTCAGTGGCAAATAACAATGCACAATTAACAATGCAGGTGTATAGATAGCAAGACACAGATACAAATGAAAACCATCCTGGGGTGACATAAGTGGAGCAACGGGTGGGGGATGAGAGAGGGAGGGGTGGAGAAAAGGAGGGTAGGCAGTCAAGAATTTGACATTGTCATAAGTTCAAGAACAAAAATATAAGTGCTAGGTAATCTGAGGGTGGAGCAATAAGAGATAGAGAGATAGGGAGAGGAAAACAAGAGGAGAGGAGAGGAGCGGGAGAGGGGTGGAATGGTAGGTGGGAAGTGAGAGGGGGTAGAATGGTAGGTGGGGATTGGGAGAGAGAGACGGGGAGTAGCAGGGGTGGAGAAAAGTGGGGAAGGTAGCAAGGGATGAGAGAAGAGGAGGGAGAGGTGAAGCAAAGCTGCAAGCCTAGGCTGAGCAGTCACAACTGCTGAGGTCAGTGAGGTGCTGGTGGAATTTACGCTTGAATGGGCCAAGCTTGTTTCCAGCTGCAATTTCAGGGGGAAGGTTGTTTAGCAGCAGGGGGGCCCTGGTGTGGAAAGCACATTGAGCCTGGTTGGTACAGCAGAATGGAATGACAAATGTTGGTTTGAGGGAACTGCATATAAAATGTGCAGTGACTGTGGGCAATATTAAGGCACGAGTTGCAGGGGTGTGAGGTTAGGACACATTTTCTTAGCCAGTAGGCAGGTCTGGTAGGCAACTCTACTATTTTGATTGAGCCAGTTGGATTGCTTGTAGAGATCACAGGTATGCATATGCTTCCCTGCGCCAGTGAGAAGTCTACAGCATTTGTTAAGGACTGTCTTGACCCATTTTAGGGTGGTATCAATGGCAGCCACATAGAAGACAAGTCCATAATCAATGACGGGTAGAACTGAGGCAATTATGGCTGCGTGCATAGCTTCTTTGGTAAGACAGCGATGGTGGTGGTAGAGGACCCCAATTCTTGAGTTGACTGATTTTGAGATGTGTTGAACATGTGAGCTGAAAGACATTGTGCAATCAAGGGTAATACCAAGGTATTTAAACTCCTGCATTTGCTCAAGTGGCTGTCCAAGTTTATTATGTATGGTAGGGGAATTCAAGAATGCATGGGACAGACATAAGGCAATTCTAGTGGGGGGTAGGAGGAAGTAGGCTGTTGGTTAACTAGGATCTGCAGCTTATCCATTAGGTAGGGAAATGGGCAGACTTGGTGGGCCAAGCAGTCCTTATCTGTCATCAAATTCTATGTTTATGTATATTATGTATGGTGAAGTTTAAGGATCTATATTTGCTGTGAGAGCTATGGAACAGCATGGACTTTGTTTTTTTTTTTGTAATTCATCAACAGCTTATGTTGGAGAAGCCAGATTTCAACTAGGCTGACATTCATCTGTAGCATCTTGGAGAGTGAGATGGGGTCAGTATGTGAGTAAAAGAGGACTGCATCATCGGCAAAGAGTATTAGGTTATTATTGCAAGCTGCAGGAAGAGTATTGATAATAAGGCTGAAAAGTAGAGGGCCGAGGATGAAACCCTGGGGTACACCAGATTGGACAGGAAGGGCATTTAAGACAGAGAGTCAACGATTTTGACTTTTTGGCTCCTTGCCAAGAGGTAGCTTTCAAACCATTTGGTTACATCATTAGATAGTCCAAGGGAGGAGAGTGAGTTAAGCAGGAGCTGGTGGTTCATGGTCAAATGCCTTGGTCAAATCAATGAACACCACACCCAGTAAGGGACCAGTGTCAATCGCCTTATAAATATGGCTGGTAAAGTCAAGCAGGGTGGTGGTAGTACTATGGGCTTTTCTAAAGCCATGTTGTTGTGGGCAGAGTAAGTTATATTTGTTGGGGTGTTCAAAGAACTGGTCAGCTACAATTCATCCCAATGCCTTGGAGAGTGGTGGGAGGATAGAGATAGGGTGGTAGTTAGACAGAAAAGACCTATCATCACTTTTATGAATGGGTGTGACCACTGCTGATTTCCAGAGCTGGGGGAATTGTTTATGAGACAGTGAAAGATTCAGAAGTTTAGTGAGAGGTTGTAGGACAATGTCAAGGGAGAGAGAGAGAGAGAGAGAGAGTTTGAGGTCAAGGGTATCGCTGCTGAAACTGGCTTTGCTTAGTACTTTGTTAAGATATCTTTTAGCTTCAGACATGGATACCCTCTTAAAGTAGAATGGGGGTATTACTGTGGAGATTGATTTCATTATTGAGGCAATGCTGGGAAGAGTTGTCAAAGAAGTTGGGGGAAGGACACCTCTAAAATCAGTGAATGCGAGATTAAAGGAGTCTGCTATTTCTTAGGGGCCCTATAAAGTGGAGCCGTTAACTTAAATCATAGTGGGGAAGGATTTGCTTGGTTTACGCATGAGACTCTTGATGTTCTCCTAGAAGGGTTTGCTATTTCTCCAGGAGTTAGTAAGTTCCTGGTTGCAGAAGACTTGCTTGGCTCTGCATTATTTTCCTAATTATCTTTGCTCTAGGATTCAATATTCTGATCTTTTTCACTCATCTTTCTATTAGTCCACACTTTTGACTTATTTATTTCAGAAGTTGAATTCTCACTTTCTGCCAGCTCTTGATTCCCTTTATTTTCAGTTATTTTCCTAATTTCATCTTTATTACTGCTAGCAGATACAGTAAAGTCCCATCAAGCTCCTTATTACCCTATTTATTTTCTATGATTTCTTCTTCCTTATCCTGGACTTCAATGTTTTTTACTAATGCAGTAAAACTTTTCTAAGATATATAATTATTTGTATGAATAAGTGATTGTTGATAATCAGCTCCTTTTTTAATAGCCTTTCCTTTCATCAATTTTATATCCTTCTGAATCTCATTAATAGCTTTCTCTGACTTATTAAACCCATCACACGATTTAGGGTTTCAATCTTCCTATAAGTATGGTTGATATGGAGACCATTGTGAAGGTGGATCAAATTTTATTTTATTCATAAATGAAGTAATATAGGCCTCATGATTATCCAAGAGACTGGGTCTGATTTAAAATGTTGTGTTCAATTTTCTATTTGTACAGTTATCTCTTTAACATTAGGATCATTACCACATTATCCAATATGTGGCTCAGCTATCTTTGCTTCACAATTTAATTTTTCTATACTGTAGTCTCCACTGTAGTCCAAATTTCTTGGACCTGAGGCTGCTGAGTGATGCTGTCATTTGCATGAGCCTTTACCAGATTCAAAGGCTTACCTTCCTCCAGTAATTTAATTTCTTTCAGCAAAGGGATAACAGAGTTCTCTGATCCTGCCTCTGCATTAGCATCTGTAATTGGCGGGGAGGCTAAATGGGGAAAGCTGATTCTAGTATCCTTAAAATCTCCATTCTTCCTACAAGATCTATTCTATTTCCAGGCCTCATATATAGTTAGTAATTTTCTTGTTATTATCATCCGGTTCACTACGTTTTCTTTTCTTGTCCTTATCTTTTTTCAACACTTTCTTATTTTTTAGCTGATTAGATCCTAAAACATGTTTTTTTCGTGTCTCCATTTTCCAAAAGGGAAAAAAAATAATTAAAGGGTGTTCATAATAATGAATACTTGCACCACAAATGCAACAATACAACAATCAGCATATCAGGATAATAATAATAATACTATCAAGAAGAACATCATTGCATAAAATATACACAAAATGTATCAGAAGTAAGAAGATTACGCAAAATTATAAATAACAGGATAAGTAATCACATCCAGAACTAAAAATAATGAAGACCAAATTAGATTGATCTTGGCACTGCTTACAAATGTCTTCACCTTTATATTAAAATCAGAGGAGAACCATCTGTGTCATCAATCTGCATAGTAGCGCAATCCTAATATCATGTAGCCATGTCAGATGACCTAAAGGTGGGCAAGCAATGTGAGAAGGCAGTAAGGAGGGCTGGGGGATACTGGGATGCATAGGGAGAGGCATCACCAGTAGAAAAGAGGAAGTTGTTATCCCTCTGTGCAGACAGTTGGTGAGACCCCATCTGGAATACTTTGTGCAGTTCTGAAGACCCCATCTCCACAAGGAGATAGACAGGATGGAGGATGTCTAGAGGAGTGCAACTAAAATGGTGCAGGGTCTGCACCAGAAGACATACGAAGAGAGACTAAAGGAGCTTAATATGTATATTCTCAAGGAAAGGAGGGAGAGGGGGGAACATGATAGAAACTTCCAGGTACCTCAAAGGAATCAACAAAGTCCAAAAGGGTAACATATTTCAGAAAAAGAGATATGCAAGAACAAGGGGGCACAATTTGAAGATAGAGGAGGGACAGCTCAGAGGTAATGTGAGGAAGCATTTCTTCATGGAGAGGGTTGTGGAAGTATAGAATGGCCTACCTGAGGAGGTAGTGGAATCAAAAACAATGGGGGAATTCAAGAATGCATGGGACAGACATAAGGCACTTCTAGTGGGGGGTAGGAGGAAGTAGGCTGTTGGTTAACTAGGATCTGCAGCTTATCCATTAGGTAGGGAAAAGGGCAGACTTGATGGGCCAAGCAGTCCTTATCTGTCATCAGTTCTATGTTTCTATGTCTACAAAAAAGATATTCACAGGATAATAACTTAAGGCAAAAATCTTCAAAGAAAAAGACCCTGTGAAAATAAAAACAATAATATCTAAAAAGTAAGTGTGCAATATAACAATATAAAATATGTCTTACTTCTGAGCCTTTGTACAGAACCTAGCAACATCACTAAAAGATAAAAATATCAAATCCAGCCAAGCTGAATGCTAAAAAATGCTGGAAAAGCTTATTTCATTTTAGCTGCTAAACTGCAATTCAATTAAAGCCTGTTACACTTGAGCATTCCATTGAAAACCAAGAAAATTTATAAAAACAAAAGTGGCTATTTGGCTGGTGGAGAGAATAAACTAATAACAAATTATTTTATATTACCCATGTCTCAAACAGACCTAGACAAAGCTAATAGATTTATTAGTGGTACAAAAGATAGCAGACAGGCAGGAAATAATTGGGTCTGAAGAACATTGTATAATGACCACCATAAGAAAATTGAAAGGATATTCTGCAGGAACAGATAACCTAAAACAAATAAATAAAAAAAAAATCACTAGAAAATTTAAGAAATCATTTTCTCTTTGAAAATATGCAGTATGTGCAGCACCCCCCCCCCCACCAAACAAAACGATAGTAATGCATAATCAAGAGCAACCTCAAGAGAATCTGATCAAGGGTGGTACCAACACCCAACCTATAGAATCACAAAATAATATTTCTACAGCCAAACAGTTGGTATTGCATAAAAAATAGAGATGAGTCTCACTAGCCACTACAGATAATCACATAGATGCAAGGTCAGTTTTATTGGATTTTTATTTAAAAGTATGGTGCTTTATGCTCCCTTAGCCTGGTCCACATTAGCCTGACCTTCAGCCCCGCCACCCATCCCCTGGGGCTTACCTTCCCTGTTGTTCCCCTGGCTTACCTCCCAGGGTGGGGCCTTCAGGGAGAGCCTGGCTTTTCCCCCATCATAACCTGAGGCTCAGTGTTCTGGGAGTGCCATGGGGTGACAGTGCAAGGTCTGCAGGGTGAGGCCAGTGACATACTGCACAGTCCCATGTTTCCATTTTCTGGTTGGTAGGCATGGTGTACAATGATGTCAATGGCAGCCTGCCAACATCTGCCCTGCCTCCCCTCTACAGCAAGCTTTGGTGATCAGTTCTCCTGGCCTCTGCTATGGGTTCATTGAGCACTGGCAACTAACACACCCTCCACCTAGAGGAGGACAGCAGTCAATAGGATGCTCAATCCTCCTTCACCTGGCCAGTCGTCCAACTCACAGGCTGGTTCCAGAACCTGGGTCATTGGCATCATAAGCAGAAGCACTGGCAGGCCAGCAGTTTTACAGAATTTTGAGCACATTAAATCTCCCTACTATTACAGATTATGTTTGGACCCACCATCTGCTGCTCTGCCAGACATATGAGAATCTACAATAGAACACAACACAAAGATCCACAATGACAAGAATGAGGGGACTGAAGCCCTCCCTCCAGCAGTAGACTCTTTTGTCTCCAAAAATCTAGTTTTGATAAGACTAGTGGAAATTAAGGTAGAATTGACAAAGGCAATCTGATACAGCATGAAATAAGATCTGATGAAAGTCAAGTATAGAAGAGACTAGTCACGGGAAAACTTTGGAAGAAATGCAGAACCAGAGGTTGACAAATCTGATAAAGCCAACACCATTCCAAAACACAGAAGTAACAAGGGAATCATAAAAGCTACTACAATAACTATTGCAAAGCAGGAGAAAAAAGAGATAGAAAAAACTATTTCAAAATAACAAAGATGGTAATAGAATTATCAACAATATTATGCAAGAAACAAACAAATGTGAAAAAGAGGGTTGTCAGCTCTATAGTTGCTATATGAAGGCTATGATTGGAACTAATAAAGTAGGTACTGAAAGTGAGGTTTGCTCTATGAAATATTACTGTATAAACAAGCAATCTTTGAATCAGGATTGGGAAAAAAATCAGCTAGATACAAGATGAGCAAACGTAACTTCATTAGAAAAAAGAAATCAAACAAGATATAACAATCATGAGGAGCTAGAAAGTAAAAAAAACAAAAAAATGGGGAAAACCAAGTAATAATCATAAGAG
The DNA here is from genome assembly GCA_016271365.2 of Neoceratodus forsteri. Lineage (NCBI taxonomy): Eukaryota > Metazoa > Chordata > Ceratodontiformes > Ceratodontidae > Neoceratodus > Neoceratodus forsteri. The sequence continues at coordinate 1,325,555,327 of CM028132.1, forward strand.
AAAAATGAAAGAAATATTAGATAGTAACTACAGAAATAAGGAGAGAAAGTGTCTTCTGACTATTTATTTAAAAGGGTTACCCAAAATGTAAAATGAGAACCTGTTTACACTGAAGACCATGGTATACAATGCATGCAAAAGGATAATAAGAGTTATTTTTTTCATGGGCTGATATTCAATCAGCTTACAGGTACAGAAATTATAAAGTTAAGGGGTGGGTATGTGCAACCCTTAAAGATAGTTATTAGAGCATTTACGGCTAAATATGCTGAGGGTTTCAAGGACCTGGGTGTTATTATTTATGTATCCTTGTTGAAAATAAATACAGTGAAGCCTGCTAGGATGATGCACAGTGTTACAGTTGCCTGCATGACAAACAGGATTAATTCCCATTGAAATTGCATTGCTTCTTGCACTAACTCTGTTACAGAATGCTGTAGAATTGAGTTTCATCCTGGCAAGCTGCACTGTAGATGTAAAAGAAATGTGCAAAAAAATGCGAAAACTAGACAGGGGAAAAGTAACAGGAAAGTATCAGAAAAATCATGAAGAAAGGGAGATGTTAAGAAGGCATTTGCAGGCAGTAATCACAAACAACCAAGAATCACTGAGTTCCTCTATCCACCAGAAGCTGAATACTTATTTGGTGGCAATTCAATGCAAAATGAAGAAGTCACAAATCAAAATTTATAAGAGACAGAAAATAACATGGGAAAAGAATAAACTGCAGTCTAGTCATGGAAACAAGCTATTTTTTTTATTCCACTAGCTACATCTTCCCCAGTGAATGAGGCAACCATGTCAAATGATCCTGCAATTTCTGGTTTACCTCTGATTGAACTAGATAGTATAGTATGACAGGATGATATTACATTAAAGGCGCTTTTACACACATGTTTTAAAAATGGAATGTGCATTACCTGGCGCCATTGTACTCTGTTACATTCTTACTCCTTTTTACACTCCGCTAGTATTCTGGCAACCCCCACCTCCATTTGTTTTGGCTCCCCCACAGAGTTGGCTGATCTATGGCTGTTTCTGCAGTGCTACTGGAATGGCTGTTTTACACAGCCAGTCGAAACGGAACACATTGGTGCAAACCGTGAAAAACAGAGATTGTGGTTTGGATGAATGTTCACCAAGGGAATGGAACAGATGAACTTTGCACACAAGGGATGTAATGGAATACTGTTTCTGTAACAGTCATTCCATTACAGAAACCTGTGTATAAAAGTACCTTAAAAGGCATGGTTCAGTGTATCAGCTGGAACAAAGCTGGTATATCTTTGAAACTTGATTATAAGAATTGGTGCAACTATATGAAACAATATCCAATAATAATTGAGGCATAATAAAATGGCATAAAAAATATTTCATCTAATATATCAGAAGGTTATGTAATTTATGATATTAATGCATCAAAAGATTTTATGTATGGTGGATATTGTGGTGGGCTGATGGCTTTAATTTCCTCTTCAGTGACTGATAATAGTACACAATTTTATAATGAATCAAACATTTTTTTCCTGTAGACATTATTAAAAATTACATGATAATTTGTGTGATTATAATGGCCTATATGTGATCAAAATGTATGCTTAAATTAGAAAAAGAATTAGGCCAACCAGAGACAATTCTATTGAAACTTTCTCATAAATATGCTAATATCTCTTTGTTAGTTGCAGAAGACTTCAATGTCAGAGTTAGTAACAATATTGAAAGCTACACTACCACTTGGATAATAGATGATACATTAGCCATTCCAATAAGAAATTCAAAAGACAGACTATGCAGCAGAAGAGGTAAACACCTATCAGACACTGCCCAAAGAAGCATGCTAAGAATACTAAATGGTTGAGTGATTTAGATTGAAAGCGTGCATACCCAATGAAAAAAGGAGGCACTGCACTGATTTAATGTGGGTTGATGTTTATTCTTGTCCACTAATCAAAAAAGCAGAGATGGGAGGGGGCGGTTTTGTTAGTGTTGAGGGTTGGGGAGAGAAAATTTGTGACCTGAATCTATTCTGTCATCTGTTTGGATAGAACAAAATGTTTTTTTTTTTTTTTTTTTATTTGTGTACTACATTTGATATGAGATTCTGTCACAATAAAATTTTGAATTTCAAAAAAGCAGAGATAATTGAATATTGAGAATGTGACCATTATCTACTAGTAGTTACTGTAAGTGCCCATGGGATACAATGTAATAAATATCATTCAGAAAAAGAAATAAAAGTTATATCATTCAGAAAGAGAAATAAAAGTATCAGAAAATATATGTAAAATTAAGATAAAATGGAACTCTTACATGGACAATAAAGTAATAGAGCTGGTTCAATATACAGAAACATGTCATTTTTGTGAATTTTTTTCCATCTGATCATAAAGATGAGGAAACTAATCTCAAAACCTGCATACAACAATCAGACTTTTTAATCTTTTTAATTTAATGAGTTAATTGAAGAACATCGGGTGAACAGGGTAGAAAAAGGAAATGCAGAATGGTTTGAACAAGAATGTAAACAAATCAGAAAAGTAATAAGTGGAAGAACAGTAGCTAAAAATAATAGTCCAAACTTATTAAGATCTTGAGTACTGTTAAAAAATATTACCGGTTATTACAAAAAAAGGAAAAAGAAAATGATAGAATAACACTTTGGAATGACTAGCAGCAGGCAATTAGGGAAAAAGATTCAAAATTATTTTGGAATCTAGCTACCATAGGAACAGATAATACATTTGATAATACTGAATGTCATATCCATCCTAACGTATGGAGAACATTGTGAAAATTTGTACAAATCTTACCAGAAAGAAAATATTTTGCATACAGACAATGTAGCAGATGTATGGCCACCAGTAACCATACTGAAAGTAGCAAATAATATAAATGAACAAAAAGAAAAGCCCCAGATGTGGACAATATTCCTGTGGAAATATCTAGAGCTGTTTCTGTATGGTGGGCACCAATATTGGGATAAATAACCTTTATATTATACTGTAACAGTAAATAGGTGTGGTTGTGCCACTTATCAAGGGAGGTAATAAGATAGATTGTACTGCCTTCTCTGTGTAGCACAGAAATATTAGACCAGCATTCCATTGACTAGACTGGATGACTGGGTTCAAAACCATAACTTGATTTCAGTATTCCAAGTTGGCTTTTAAAGTAATGTCAGTACAGTGGATCTTACAATTGCACCTAAATATGTGTGTTAGGGTACCAATTCATTAAGGTGCCAATAGACAATGTCGCTGATCATTATTTTTGTGGGGGGCTGCACCCCCATGTTCTCTCTTGTGGGTGGCGTGCCCCCCATACCCCCTCTAACTATAGATTGCAACTCTGGGGGTGGACCTCAGGGAGGGGGCGGCAAATTCTGATTTGGTGACCTAATGACTCGGCACCCTAATGCTGGCACCCTGAAGGGGTGCAGTGGGATCATACTGTATATTCATGTTATGACACTTCATTGAGAAATATGTTACAACAACAACAACAACAAAAACTCTGTTATTTTTATTGACATAAAATGAACATTTGATTATTTCAAAAGAGAGAAGCTATGGAATGTGCTAAAAAATGTTAATTCATGACTATTAAGTTTTTTTGCAATTATTACACTATGCAACATCAGTGAATGTAAGATACAGCAGAGATGGCAGTCTAACTGACTCAGCATCATCTGATCAAGGAGTAAAATAACAGTGTATTCTTGCACCTACTTTTGTAATACATACATAGAATCACTTAAAGAAGAAATATGCCTGCAAGGTATTCAATCTCCTTCAATAAATGGGCAAGACGTAGCTATATTTAATGTATGCTTATGATACTGTCATCTTAAGCCACACTAAAGTAGTTATTGCAAGAGCCTTTAGGTCTGCAATCAATCTTCTGGTTAGAATAGATCTAGAAATAAATTCTCAGAAGTCAAAATTATATATTTTTTGGAAAAAGTAAAACAAAAATCAATGGAAGTTTCATAATATTGAGAATAGAGAAGCACAACAGTAGCAATACTTAGGTGCTGGGACCCCTGCTGTTCAGCCTGTTTCTAAATGAACTCCCCAACGTCTGCAGAATAAGATCCTTCTATATGCAGATGAAGCTGTTCTCTACACATGTCACTCTACTCTGGAAGGACTGGAAAAAGGCATGCAAGATGACTTTACTGCTGTGGAAAAATGGTTCCTTCAGTCTAAGCTCTTGCCCAACTACACTAAGACTAAAACAATGCTGTTTGCTTCCCATCAAAACCATCATAAGTCACATCACCTCACTATCTACAATAACAAGTTTGATACACTTGAAATGGTCACCACCTTTAAATACCTTGGTGTCTACCTTGACAGCTCTCTCTCCTATAGTCAGCACATAGACCATGTTGCCAAGGCAGCTAGTGCCAGACTAGGTCAGCTCTACCTGCATAGGCAGTGCCTCAACGAAAGTGCCGTTAAGCTTGCAGTTAACAGCTCCGTGCTCTCTATCATCGATTATGGACTGGTAGTCTACAGAGCCGGTAACGATACAGCACTTAGGTGAATCAAGATTGTCTTAAACAAAGTTTGCAGACTAGTCCTGGGTGTGAACTGTTTAACTCACACTTGTGAACTGTACTGAAGCACTGGTTGGTTAAACTTGAATAGTAGAATTCAGTACCAAGTCTGTCTATTAGCTAAAAAATCTACCCTAGGTCTTCCTCCTCCTGGAGTGAGGCAACTGCGAAGAAACTCCACTTCCTCCAGACTAATTAGGGGGTCGAGTAAAGCTGCCTTCATTATCCCATTCAGCCGGACCTCACTAGGGCAATGGTCCTTCAAATACAGGACCCCCTGCTGGCTAAATTCCCTTTACTCTGAGCTGACTGAGGAAATTAAACTACGCCCATTTAAGGCCAATCTGCTGCATTACCTGGCCACTCTTAATAACTGCAACTGCATCACCTGTGCCTAATCCTACTGTTATTGATAGCTTATCTGTTCTGCATAGCACCCATCTCCTCCCCACTTCCTCACCTGCCTGGTGTGACCCCACTGAGCACTTTCCCCCATGACCCCTCTTTATCCCCCCACCTTCCTGCTTTCTCTTCACAAATATTAATCTCCCCCAATATTCAACCCCCTCGGTTTCCCCTCACCTCACCCCCCACTTTAAAACCCTTTCCCTTATCCCTCTCTCCCCACATTACCCAGCCCTGCCCTATCACCTACTTATGTAACCCTGGGTAGATTCCTATCCAATCCCACCCCTCTGACTACTCAACCCCCTTATTCTACCACCCCATTTGTCTCTGCCCCCACCCTACTCCTACTCTCATCTATTCTGTCCTCCCCTTCCTTTGGTCACCACCACTTCTGACCCTCCATAACTCTACCTGCACGCTCTAAAGCTCAGCTACCACTATAAATTTCTTGTCCACCTTAGGTATGCTCCTAGCACTGTTGCAATAAAGTTGACCTCTCCTACCTGATGTATTTTAACTGTACTTGCTTGAATCTGTATCTTTATGTACCATAATGTACTTGCCTGCTGTATATATCCCTATCTGTTTTGTAATGTCTACGTACCTTGTCTATTGCCTTACGACGTGGAACCTTTTTAAACAAGCCTTTAGCTCGAAGGTATTATCCGAGATTCCAATAAATAAATAAATAAATAACATGGGATACTCTCTTGAAAGCAATGAAAGAAAGTTCAACTCAAAGCATAAAGGGGGTAGTGAGATTTTCAAAACAAGATCATGTCTGATTCATTTGTAGCATTGAGTAACATAGAAAATAGTGAGATTTTCAAACAAAAATCATGTTTGATTCACTTCTAGCATTGAGTAACAAATATAAGACCAACGTATTATTAAATACAGATGGGAGGAGGAGCCAGACACACAGTGAGGACTGTCTTAGGCTAGAGAGGCAGAGGAGTGGCCACCGGATCAGAAAGGTGGCTGGCTGAGTGGGAAGCCTCACTGAGGGAAGGACCTGTAACTGCTACTGTTTCTGCTTGCATAGGGCTGATCTAGGAAACCATCACAAAGGAACTGGGTCGGGCACACTTAAGCTTGGGGACTTGGACTTTAAATTGGTGACTCTAGATTATTAATACTTGTTTAACTTGGTGGCTGGAATAGGTAAATACATATTGCCATTTGTTGGGATGCGGAAGGTAAAAGGATCTGGAGCCTAATATACAGTGGGTATGTTTTTGGACTGTACTGGCTACTGTGACTGGGTCAGGTTTTGAAACTATACTGTGCTACTGTGATTGGGTCAGGTACTGTTCTGTTCGGGACTGTGTTGTCAGCCATTAGGGTTGATAGATTGGGGGTTATTGCCTTTAGGATAAGCTTTTCACAGTGATAGGGTTAGGTACCATTCTGCACTGTGTTGTTGCCTTTAGGGTTAATAGAGTTGGGGGGGGATATTGTCTTTAGGTTAAACTTTTCACAGTGCTGTTGGTTTTCACAGAGCTGCCAGTTAAAGTGTTAAAGGGGCTGATATTGGCATATCCTAAACCGGAACTGGGTGCCACAAAAAAACAAACAAAGAGAAATGGGAGAGCAGCAAAATGGGAGGGGTGACAGGGAGAGAGTTCTTTGGGAGAGTGATGGGGTGCAGCAAATGTGGAGCGGCCATGGTTCTAAATTGGGCTTGGATAATGGGAGGATGTATGATGTGTAAGCAGCTTACACAGTTGAGGGAGGAAGTGGTGAGGCTTAGGTGGGTGTTAAACGAGAAGGGAGGTAATGGAAAGGTGGGGTAGAGCAGCAGGGATGGTGGGAGGAGGGGTAGCACAGCAGGGATGGTACCAGTCAGGGAAGGGGAAACTGGGGGGACCCACTGGAGGACCAGATATAGTATTCATGAAGGCAAGGGTTTGGGATAAGGGGGATGGGAGGAAATTCACAGGGGGTATATCAGCAGCAGTACATGATAGTAGTAAGTCCAGAAGTGGGATGAAGCCCAAGCTAGGAGAAAAGTGGTCAGCTGGGGATCAGAAGGAGTGGAAGACAATAGGCTCGGGAATTGGCAGATGAATACTCAAATCTCAGGGCCATACCAACATAGAAAATGTGAGTAGGAGGGTGGAACTAAAGAACAGCTTTGCCCCCTTTGGTATCCTAGTCAAGGACCTTGGGGAGTGAAATGGCCAAGAGGAGCCATCAGAGGACCTTGGGTAGGAAAGCGACCAGGAGGAGCCATCAGTGGCTGGAGTGGGAGCAGGGCGGCTGGTTGATGATGAAGGTAGTGTGATCTTGGGTGCAAGAGAACTGGCTGGGGTAGGGCCAGACCAATTAGGGACACACCAGTGGAAAGACATGAGAGGACCAGAGGCATGGGATGAGAGGAAGAAAGGAGGCATTGGCAAAGCTGGGTGCACGCTCCTTGAAGACCTCAAACCAACATGGGGGTATCCAGCAGGAAAGGAGCTATGGTAAGCAGTCAGGTGATGTGTCGGGCAGAGTGCAGGAAGGGGGAGATATGCAGATTGGGCAGGTGGTGAGGAGGAGGACTTCCTTGAGGGGGAATACGGTGTTCAGAATCTTCTGCAATAGGGAGTAAACCAGGAGCGGGTAGCGGGAGATCAAATGAGGGGCTGTTGCAGGTTGGCGAATGTTCACACAAGGATGTAGGCAGGGGATGCAGGGCCACAGGAAATCAAGAATCTGTAAAAGAGAAGAAGAGGTATGGGGGGTCTGTGGGAAGGCCGCTGGGAGAGGGTGAATGGGGAAAAATGTTGGGTAAGGGCAAATATCGGAACAGGTTTGGAGGATGGAGAGAATATGCTGAGTGAAGGCCAAAACCAAGACAGGTTACAGGGGGAGGATAGGGAGGCCAAGGGAAGCCAGGGCCCCAGGACATAAACTTGGAGGTCTAAGGGATACTCAGGAAGCAAGGGGCACTAGGGTGGCACGTTTGAGGGGACTCAATAATTAAGGGAATCAGATGGGGGAGCAATGGAGTGAAAGGCAGTGCAGTTTGGGTGCAGTGTATGCCAGGGATGAGAATGCTGGAGATGAGGCAACATATTTCTTCCTGGGGCAAGCAGCAAGATGAAAGGACACATCTGGTGTTTTACCTGGGCACAAAAGACTTGGAGGGGAAACAGTCAAATGGAGGTACAGGCAAGATTCGAGGAGTTTGCCAGATTCTGTAGAAACATGGCATTTCCTTCCATTTCCATCTCAGAGGTGCTGCCAGTACTAAGGGCAAGCACACCCAGGAAAGAAAAAATAGGGGATTTCAATAAATGGCTACAGGGGTGGTGCAGTTGGATGGGGTTCGGATGCATAGGCGACTGGAGCTCTACGTGAGAAGAGGAGGGGCTATATGCCCCCGACAAGCTCCACCTGAGCTCTGCAGGGGCAGCTGTACTAAATAAAAAACTGCAGGACTTCGTAGTACGGAAGATCAATTTAAACTAAGCGGGGGGGGGGATGCTGACAGGGCCATCCTTAAGGGAGGAAGAATGGAGAGTCTGTCAGCCTCCCCCGTGATGAGACAGTCATAAAGGAAACAGTTAGCAGCAAGGAGGGGTTGGATAGTGAGAAGGGGGGTGATAGAGTTAGATGGTGGAGAATTTTGCTTGCAAATGCCAGGGAGCCTAGGGAATAAACTGGGTGAGCTGGAAGCCACCATGGTGGAAGATGATCTTGACATTGTAGCAGTGTGTAAGATGTGGTGGAATGAGCACCATGTATGGGAGACAGTGATTCCAGAGTATAAATTGTTCAGGAAAGATCAGGAGGGGAAAAGGGCAGGTGGGGTGGCGCGATATGTCAAAGAAGAAATTGGGGCCATGGAAGGGCAGGAGGAAGAGGAGGAGGGGAGAAACGGAGATAATATGTATCACTGTAGATAGGAAAAAGGGGGACAATCTGCATCTTGGGGTTGTTTACAGACCTCCTATGCAAGGAGAAGAAGGGAATAGACACTTTGTAGAATTAGTAGTGAAAATTGCGCAGAGGGGGGAAATTTTGCTAGTGGGGGACCTGAACCTCCCTGACATTGACTGGGAGGCCCAGACAGCAGTCTCATCAAGGAGTAGGGGCATCTTAGAAGCTATACAGGGAATGTTCCTGTAGCAGAGAGTCACTGAGTCTACTAGGGGTGGGAACCTGTTGGACGTAGTCTTCACAAATGGGGACAGTGTGGAGGAGGTGGTGGTAGGGGAAGAGCTAGGTACCTGTGACCACAGGGCTATCAGGTTCAGGGTGAGAGCGGGAAGGAAGAGAAATAGGATGAAAACCAGGATAATGGATTTTAAGAAGGCTGACTTCAGCAAAATGAGGAGGATGGTCAGTGAAGAAATGACAAAGATGAGGGACACAGAAGAGGTGGAGGAATTATGGGCAGCGATTATGGGAGGGGTACAAAAAGCCATGGGCACACGTATTAGAAGGATAAGTAAGAACAGAAGATGGAGAAGACCTCTATGGTTCACTAGGGAGGTGGCGAAGAAGGTCAGGGAGAAAACCAGGGCCTTCAAGAGGTACAGGATGACAAAAAAGGCTGAGGATGGGAAGTCCTATAGGGATATAAGGAGGGAGGCAGCGCAAAAGATAAGGAGGGCAAAGGAGGACACTGTGGAGATGATAGCCAAGAAGGCAAGGAGAGGGGATAAAACCTTCTTTAGGTACGTGAGTGACAGAAGGAGGGCATAGGAAAGAATCAAAAGGTCAAGGGGGGAAGTGGAATAATACTGTTAGAGGATTATGAAAAAGCAGAGACTTTAAATGACTACTTTGAGTCAATCTTCATGAAGAAGGGTTAAGGCAGAAGGACAGAATGGGAAGGGAAGGGAGAAATTCACAGGCAGTTGGATTCAATGGAATTCACAGCTGACAGTGTAAGGGAAGAACTGGGTAGACTTAGGGTAAACAAGGCAGTGGGGCCTGATGGTATGCACCCAAGGGTACTCAAGGAGCTGAAAGAGGAGCTAGCGCCACATCTGTCGAGGCTATTTAACTTGTCCTTGGACACAGGTATCTTGGCAATGGACTGGAAGAGAGTGGAGGTGGTTGCACTATACAAGGGAGGAAGGAAAGACGAGATCAAAAGCTACCACCCTGTCAGTCTCGCCTCAGTGGTGGGGAAGATAATGGAAATGTTACTGGATACTAGACTAGTGGAATACCTGGAGATAAATGGCATGCAGGATGAAAGGTAGCACGGCTTCACCAAGGGTAGGTCCTGCCAGATTAACCTGATATCGTTTTTGATGGGGTGATGCAGATAGTGGACCAGGGGGAGCAGTGGATGTGGTCTATCTGGATTTCAGTAAGGCCTTCGACACCGTTCTGCATAGGAGGTTGGTATATAAGCTGGACAGACTGGGGGTGGGCCAGAGGATCACCAGGTGGGTAGAAAATTAGCTGAAGGGAAGGAGTCAAGTGGTGGTGGTAAATGAGACACATTCAAGGGAATGGGCAGTGACAAGTGGGGAGCCGCAGGGGTCAGTGCTAGGACCACTACTTTTTAACATCTATGTTAGTGACCTAACAGAGGGTCTGGAAGGGCGGTGTGTCTATTCACAGATGATACAAAGGTCTGCAAAGGGTGGATTCACAAGGGGGAGTGGAGGCCATGAGGTGGGACCTGGAGAGGCTGTAGCAGTGGTCAGAGACCTGGCAACTAAATTTAATGCACAAAAGTGCTCGGTGATGCACCTGGGGAGAAAAAGCAAGAGGGAAACTTTTTTCCTTGGGCAAGTGCTGATCAAGGAAAAGGAAACGGAAAGGGACCAAGGGATTATGGTATCAAGCAATCTTAAGGTGCGGAACCACTGCAGTAAGGTGGTGGGCAAGGCAAATGGTATGTTGGCCTGCTTTGTGAGGGGCTTTACTAGCAGAAAGAAGGAGGTGCTGATGCCATTGTACAAAACCATGGTAAGGCCACATCTGGAGTATGGGGTGAAATTCTGGAGGCCTCACCTGTGCAAGGATATTGAGATGATGGAGACGGTCCAGAGAAGGGCAACCAAAATGGTGCGGGGGATGCATGAGGTACCCTATGAGCAAAGATGGAGAGAGCTAAATCTGTACCCTCTGGAGACTAGCAGGGAGAGGGGGACATGATTGAGATGTATAAGTATTTGAAGGGAATAAATAGGGTGGTGGGTGGGAGCTTGTTCAAATTGAAGAAGGGAGCGAATACAACAGGATATAGCCTCAAACTGGAAGGAGGGAAATACAGAGGTAATGTCAGAGGCAGTTCTTCACAGACAGGGTGGTGGAGGCCTGGAAAAAGCTACCAAAAGAGGTAGTGGGAGCCAAAACTGTGGAGGGATTCAAGAGGGCATGGGACAGACATAAGGGCTTGGGCATTAAGGTTGATATATAAAAAGGGGGGTATTGGGCAGACTCAACAGGCCGTGTGGCCTTTTTCTACCATCACATTTCTGTGTGTGTATTGTAAATGCACACCTATTATACAGTGTATAAATCTGGGCACTGTATGAAACCATTCTATTATTGGAGACAATACAGAATTTTTTCATTAGAATTATGCTGAGCCTTCCAAGAGATGCACCAACTGCTCTGCTTAGGGTAGAAGTGAATATGCAAAAAAGGAATATGAAGGACAAACTCCACACTCAAAAAGTTTATAAATACAATGATTTTTATTTGTCATGTTTCATACACTTCACGGGCCTACGTTTTGTGGTTTGAACCACTTCCTCAGGCCCACAGTATAACGTAAAACAGTAGTTTAGTATTTCCTTCTTTTTCATATTTTACTTCTTAAATGCTCAAACAAGAGGGACTGCACTGAGCATCACAACACCACCAGAGTGGTGACCACTCACTGTTCATTTCTTAAATTATTATGTTTAGTTTTCAGCTATAACATTTAATTTTCATAAATCTCTTCTTTACTTCTTGGTTGGCTGAGTAACCTGTGCCTGCTACCCACAGACAGAGCTGTATATTTAGCTTTACACATGCTATGATAAAACAGTTATTTGTTTATAAACGTCACTGTCTCAATTTTTCATTTAAACCATATTCAACTCAAACTATGCTCTATACACTTCCTTAATTTTAACAGAACAATTTGACCAAATATTCATAATCATTTCACTTATATTTTTTCAACATCAACTGTTATTTCATTATTCTTTCATACCTTAGTTGTTTAGATTTTTGATTCTAGTAGTTAGTCATAACATGTTTTTGCAGTCATCTGTTTTTGATTGTGCCTGATAAAAGAAACATTTTTTTTATATTCATGTCCCACAAACCTTTCATTTAATAATTAATGTTTAAAGGAATAGGCTCAATACCTTAAGACAGATATGTTTATCATTTCAGCTAAACACTGTTTTTTTAGAAGTATCTCTGCATCAGACAAGACTTAAAAGACAGAAAAGATACATATTTCTTTCAAAGATTCAATTATCTGAGGAATGTACAAGCATAACATTGCTGTCTTCTAGCACAGAAAATGTTTTTGCAGTGCCTTGCTGTCATTACTCCTCTCTTCTTTTTCTTTATGACTTTACTTTTCATCTCTGTTAGCCTGTTCAAATACCTGGCATTGCATACTTCATGCCTTATGTCTCTATATTTACTTCTTTCAAATTTTACCAGCTTCACTATGCTTCCAAAGTTCACTCTGTAGCTGTTCAAAACATTTTAACCTCTTCTGTAGTCTTGATGCACTTTCCACTTGCTTTACCAGTCATAACATTTCTTTTACATAAAGCTCTTCTTTACTTCTTGGTTTGCTGAGTAACCTGTGCCTGCTGCTCATGAAGTGTATGAAACATTAAAAATAAAAATTGTTGGATTTATAAACTTTTTGAGTGTGGAGTTCTTCTTTCATATGCCTTTACTACATGATATGTGTTAATCGCACAAAGGATGACCCAAGACTTGGAACATTCTTGATGCTCATATAGAGCAAGGGCGACCTGAACAAACAATCTGTTAGAAGCGAATATGGGTAAGTTAGAATTAATTGCTGTACTAAGGGCATTAGTTTACTGGTCTAAAATAAATCTCATGGATCTGCACAGACTACAAAGAATATGTTGGACCAATTATTTTAATCAACTTAATAATAACTGCTAGTTTTCAAAACTAAATAATTATGTAAACAAACTCTGGCCAGAGCCAATACGGCTTCAGCTGAGGAATTCGGGGTAAAAATATTGAAAATTTGTTTCTTAACATTTTTACACAAACTTTTCTATTTTTTTATTAAGTTTATTTTATATTTGAAAAAAACACAACAACCAACAAATACCATAAAACAATATATAGAATAGCAAGTGTGCACATTAAGGACGTTAAATATCAGTACTTAATTAAATAAAATACAAAGGACAAAGTGACTTAAGTAATAAAAAATAGTCAAATAAATACAAAAATATCAATAAAAATGGCAACATATGAAAGCGAAACTTCTGGGATTGGAGGCACAGGATAGAAGGGGACAGTCAGCTAGATGTAGCATAAAGTGTATTTTAGACCACCTGCTTTCATATACAGATAATCTATGATATGTGCAGGCTATAGGTTTCTCCAGACAGAGATTACTAAGTAACTCATTTAGCCATTTCACATATGTTAAATGCTGTTGGTCAGTCCAATGATGCAATATTAACCTTTTCAATGTTAGGGATATCATCATGATCTGATACGTTTGTTCCTTAGCTGGAACTGATTGAAGATCACCAACAGCACATACCTCAGGAACAAAATAAACTTGGAGTCCTAAAAGTTGGTCCATTCTGTTTTTGATGTCTGTTCATAATTTTTGAATGGAAGGACACTCCCCAAAAACATGCAACAAGGACCCTTCCACAGAACGGCATCTGGTACAAAGGGTTGAATTGGCCCTCACCATTTTGGCCAGTTTTTGAGCTGTATAATATAAATTACGCAATGTGAAAAACTGGCCAGGTGAAGCAGGTCTTGTGTTATGTAACTAAAAGTATATTTCCAAACTCTAGACCTGTTAAATAGTGCGTCTGGAAAAAAACATTGCCAATACATACATTGACAGTCATAATTTCTGTATAATTCCAATAGTAGAGTCTGACCATTTGGAAATAATATGAGGCATAGTAACCAGGGACTTCAAAGAAGAATAAAAGTGGTCAGAAGACACTGACCATGGGGGTGGTCCCATGTGCTGTGAAACTGCATGTTTAAGTTGGAAGTATTTATAAACAGTTTTGTCAGTGACATGAAATTAATGTCAAACCTTGGCAAATGAAATAAAATTCCCCCTTATGTAATAAATCTGCAGGGGAAATAGTGTCCAGCATGGGCCACCACCCTTATGGAATAGTATTACCTCCAGTTTTAAAATTGGAATTCCTTAACAAAGGCTGTGTTATGTCCACCAATAAATTAAGAGCCATAGCTGTCAGTGGCTGTTTATGTACCAATAGGGACATCCCTTCAACTGAGTGTCAGAAAGATAGGGGAAGATTAGCATATTTAACATAAAGAATTGAAGTCGGGGAGAGATCCATAGAACAAATTTGTTCCAGTTCTATGGTAAGCTACAAAGGAACGTAGGAGCAAATAGTATTGGGATGCATCGTACAGAGCCATTGAAAGTATTTGCTAGTGTGTATGGTCCAATAATACAACCTAAAGTCAGGTAATTGTAAGCCCCCAGATTCTTTTAGTACCATCAATTTAACAAATGCTCGTTGCAGAAATTTTCCAGCCCAAATAAATTTAGAAACCATAGAATTTAACAATTTAAACCATTTTAAGGGAAGATAAACAGAGAGCAACTGTAGTGGATAAAACAACCTGGGGAGAACATTCATTTTTACAACGTTTATCTTCCTCCAGAGAGTGAAAGGCAAGAGACTCAGTAGTTTCCAAGTCTGCCTTTAGAACTGTCACTAAAGTATCCAGAATGAGCTTTTTCTTTGGTTTAAATCCAATGCAAGGTCTATTCCTAGATATCTCAGGGTTTGGGGAGCTCAAACCAGACTGTGGGGGTTAATGTCTGCTTTCATTAAAAAATTGTTCAACAGCTTAATTACAGATACATACATAGATACATAGACAGTGTCGGCAGATAAGGGCCTATGGCCCACCCAGTCTGCCCATTTGAGCTTGTAAGTTCAGTTTATGCTTTCTAAGAAGTCTGTTGCCCCTTACCCCTGACCTCCAGAATTCCTTTATGTCTATCCCATGCATTCTTAAATCCTATGATTGTTTCAACCCCCATCACTTCTTCTGGCAGGGTGTTCCACTTGTCCACCACCCGTTCTGTGAAGAAATTCTTCCTCACATTTCCTCTGAATCGTCCTTCCTCCAACTTCATCCCATGCCCTCTAGTCCTGGAACATCTTTTTCGCTTAAAAATAGTGTATTTCTGCACCCTGTTCCTCCCTGTAAGAAACTTGTATGTCTCTATCACTCTCTCCTCTCCTCCAGGGAGTACATGTTCAGTTCCTTCTAACCTATCCTCATAGGACTTGTGATGCAATCCATGCACCATCTTTGTTGCCCTCCTCTGAACCTTCTCTACCTTGTCTATGTCCTTACGTAGGTAAGGTCTCCAGAACTGTACAGTGTACTCCAGGTGGGGCCTCACTAGTGTCTTGTATAGTGGAATTATGACCTCTCTTTTTCTGCTGGTGATGCCCCTGCCTATGCATCCCAGCATCCTATTTGCTTTACCTGCTGCCTTGTCACACTGTTTCCCTGCCTTGAGGTCATCAGAGATGATAACCCCAAGATCCCTTTCCTGCTTGGTGCATGCTATATCCTCACCCCCAACTGATATATTGTGCCAGGGTTTTTGTGCCCCATATGCATTATCTTGCACTTCCTTGCATTGAATTTCAAGTGCCAAACCCCTGACCATTCTTCAAGTTTCTGCAGGTCCCTTCTCATTCTGCCTACGCCCTCTGGTGTGTCTACTCTGTTACAGAGCTTTGCGTCATCAGCGAACAGTGAAATTCTGCCTTCTAGGTCCTGCTCAATGTCACTGATGAAGATATTGAATAGAACTGGTCCCAGCACTGATCCCTGTGGTACCCCACTGGTCACTCTTCCCTCTGTGGAGTGACAGCCATTTACCACCATCTTCTGTGTCCTGCCGCCCAGCCAGTTACCAACCCACTACACTACTGTCCTGCCCACACCCATATTCCCCAGTTTGTGCAATAGTCTTCTATGTGGCACAGTGTCAAAGGCCTTGCTGAAGTCCAGATAGGCCATGTCCACTGCCCTCCCCTGATCCACCTCCCTAGTCACCCAGTCAAAAATTCAATGAGGTTGGTCTGACATGACCTCCCCTGGTGAAACCATGCTGCCTTGGGTCCTGCAGTCCATTGACAACCAGATGTTCCACCAATCTCTCTTCAGTAGTGCTTCCATGATCTTCCCCCACTACCAAGGTGACTGACTGGTCTGTAGTTCCCCACTTCCTCTTTGTTCCCACTTTTGTATAGGGGACTACATCTGCTATCCTCAGTCTTTGGGTACTCCCTGTTTCAGTGATCGGCTAAACAGGATAGCCAGAGGTTCAGCCACCACCTCTCTTAGTTCTTTAAGGACCCTGGGGTGCACCCCATCTGGCCCCATTGCTTTATCAACTCTTATTACTTCCAGTTCCTTCAGAACCCTTTCTCGTGTAAAGGGACTTGTGTCCATTTCTGCACCATTCTCACCCCTTGTACTCCATTCAGACCCATTACCCTCCTCTTCCTCAGTAAAGACTGAGCAGAAATACCTGTTCAATCTGTCAGCTTTACTGTTGTCATCCTCCACACAGCCCCCATCCTCCCCCTTCAGTCTCACTATCCCTCCCTTTGCCTTTCTTTTTCACTTATTTACCTGTAAAAGGTTTGTCCCTCTACCCACTGATTTTGCAATGTGTTCTTCTGTCTGAGCTTTGCTCCCTTACTGACCTCCCTGCCTCCTTTTGCTTCTCCTGGTACTTCTCCCTATCTCCTTCTGCCTGTGTCTTTTGTATTGCCTGAATGCAATCTTTTTGGCTTTCACTTTCTTTGCTACCTCTTTGGAAAACCATAATGGTCTCCTCTTCCTTTTCCTCTTGCTAACCTGCTATAATATAATTCTGTTGCTCTTGTAATCCCCATTTAAATACTGCCCACTATTCCTCAACCCCTGATTCCTGCCCCATTCCTTAATGCCTCTTTCAAGTATCTCCCCATTTTCCCAAAGTCTGCCCCCCTAAAATCCAGGATACATGTTTTTGTGTGGTTTGGTTCTGCTCTTTCTGTGATTTCAAACCACAGTGACTGGTGGTCACTGTTCCCCAGGTGCTCCCCCACTGTTACCCCCATCACACGGTCCCTGTTTGTGAGCACAAGGTCCAGTATTGCCTTCTACAGTTTTACTAACATTTAATTTATAGTTTGCAAGATTACCAAAATGAGTAATCATTTCAAAAAATAGCTGGATAGCTGTTCCAGGATGAATGACATGGAATAATATATAATCTATGTATACAGAAATCATATAAGATTTAGACCCTACCGGAGTCCCTTGGATAGAAGAGTGAGATTTGAGTTTAACAATGAGAGGCTCAAAATATAAATTAAATAATAATAATTGGGAAAGGGGATATCCTTGTCTGGTACCACTGTGAAGGACTAAAGACAGAGACAGAACACCATTTCAATAGATCTTATCACTTTGGTGATCATATTAAATTTGTAGCCATTTAACAAATAAATCAGAGAAGCCAAATTTGTGCAATACTGCAAATAAAAAAGACCAATCCACCCAATCAAATGCTTTCTTGGCATCCAGGGATACAAGGGCTACAGGACATTTCAGATCCCTGGATGCTGAGAAAATATGAGTCAGTTTATGCAAGTGCTCTGACATGGACCTGGTTGGCATAAAATCTACCTGCTCAAAACCAATAAGATGACCCCAAACTGCATTGATGTGGAATGCTAGTATTTTACAAAGCATTTTTCAGGTCCTTATTCATAAGAGAAATTGGTCTACAGTTAGAAATTTACTCCAGGTCCCTGTCTGGCTTATGCAGTAAAACTATAAGTGCTTCTGCCAGAGAGGGATCAGACATGTCATTTTCTAAGACATCATTATACAATTGAGTTAAAGTAGGGCCATGTTCCAAAGAAAAATTTTTACAAAACTTTGAGGTGTAGTCATCTGGCCCAGGGGATTTATCTAATTTCAATGAAGCAATCATTGAAGTTACCTCCTCTAAGGATATAAGCCAAACCAAAAGAAATTGTTGCTTTTCATTTAGAGTAGGAAGAGGATTTGTTGTCAGATAATCATATATGGCCTCTGGGGTTGGGAGAGCTGGGGATGGCCCATATAAGGGTTTATTATACAAAAATATTCATGAGCAATAGCTCTAGAGAGAGACTGGATGGACTAGTCTGCCGCTGAATGAACATATGGAATAGAAACATAGAAACATAGAACTTGATGGGAGAAGGAGACTACTAGGTCCATCTAGTCTGCCCATTTGTTTTAGACCTATTTTGACACTCTAGTTGCCCTTTGAAGTCAGGGCTCCCTTGTGTCTATCCCATACATTCTTGAATCTCCCCACAGTGTTGACCTCCACAATCTCTTGGGGCAGGCTGTTCCAAGTGTCCTCCACTCTTTCTGTGAAGAAAAACTTCCTGGTGTTGGTAGAGAACCTTCCTCCTTGCAGCCTGAGATCATGTCCCCAGGTTCTGGAGCCCTTCTTGAAGTGAAAAAGTTCCTGTGCCTTTTATGTACTTGAATGTTTCAATCATGTCCCCTTTCTATCTTCTCTGCCCCAGGGAGTACATATTCAGTTCCTTAAGTCTTTCCTCATAGGACATGTACTGCAGACCCTGAATAATTGTTGTTGCCTTTCTCTGTACTGTTTCCACCTTGTCAGTGTCCTTACTGAGGTGAGGCCTCCAGAACTGGACTCCATATTCCAGGTGAGGCCTGACCAGTGATCTATACAGTGGTAGTACCACCTCTCTCCTCCTGCTTGTGATTCCCCTCCCAATGCAGCCCAGCATTCTGTTGGCCTTCAATATTGCCTTCTCACACTGCTTTCTAACCTTCAAGTCACCTAAGATTATATCATGCTGTAGCTGAGAGAGAGATAGCAGCCACCAGTTTCCTTAAAACAAGGTGGTGATTTAATGGAGTACACTGAACTGAATTCTTAATTTTGGGACCTGTGTAAGTAAGTAGGAGTCGATGTTTTGGCTCTCTGTTTTTTGGAGTTGACTTTTCTTAGTGTAGCTTTTATTTGCCAGGAAGGAAATCTAGCTGGGAGAACATTTTCAGTCATTTGTGACTAGACCTGTTACTTAAACTCTGTGAAATAGGTGCCTGATAAGGGGAGGAGCTGAAAGGAGCCTGAGGATCTGTGGATTCAAAACAGGAGTTGTTTGTGGCCTCTGTCTGCTGTAGCTGAGAGAGAGAGAGAGAGAGAGAGAGAGAGAGAGCAGCCACCAGCTTCCTTAAAGCAAGGTGGTGATTTATTAGAGTACACAAATTTAATTATTAATGTTGAGGCCTGAGTAAGTAAGTAGGAGTCAATGTTTTGGTTCCCTGTTTTTGGGGTTGACTTTTCTTAGTACAACTTTTATTTGCCAGGGAGGAAATCTAGCTGGGAGAATAGTGCAGTGGTTTAAGGCTCTGAGCTGCAAATCTGGAGACATGGGTTTGAATCCCACAGCTCCCCTTGCATATACTGTGTGACCCTGAGGAAGTCACTTAACTTCCCTGTGTTCCCAGGTTGCACCTGTAAACAAACTTTCAGCTTAGTGTGTCTCACCTAGTTAAACAAATGAAAAAAAAAAATATTTGCAGTCATTTGTGACTAGACCTGTTATTTAAACTTTGTGAAATAGGTGTCTGAAAGACGAAGGCACTCACTGGGTGGTGGGTCAAAGTTGTAGTTGATTGCTTCTGGAGGGCACAAGCTTAGTCCCACCCACCCTTCCCTCACCTCACTCACCACAAGTGCATCATTTCCTTTATATCATGGCTACTAACATCACTTCCTCAAAAGTGCAAAGGACATACATCTGTTCATATCCTTAAAGGCACAGCACATTGTATAGGGGGTAAACACACTCACACACTTGCACACACTAAAATAAGAAAACAAAACATCTTAAACAGGAAGGAAGATAGACATGTGGGGAGTGGTGCAATGCACTGGCTGTGGCATGGCAGTCTTCTGGGAGATGTTCTGGAGGCTGCATTGCTGCCTTATTTGTAGGCACCTCTCTGGTCGGAGGGAGGAGATTACTCATCTCCATGCTGACCTGGCAATGATTCAGAGAACTTCTTCCCCCACCCAGGGACCACCGAGGCCACCACCAATGCCTCAGAGGCTGCCAATAAAGAGGAGAAATTGGACCACAGTGGGCTCAGGGAGGGTGTGGGTGGTGGAACATAGGTGCATCCCTTCAGCTGTGCCTCTCCAAAATTCATTCGCCATTCTGGTGAAGCATGGTTCCTCTATGGAGGCAACCACAGTGGAGACCAAGGAGGATGCTGGGAAACTCCACAAAGGAGACCCACAGGAGGGTGGCACAGGACTCCACAGGGAAGGAAACAACTCCTGGTGGGGGACTCAATCATTGTGGGAGTTAGAACTGGGGGAGGGTGGGGAGAGGGAAGTAAGGTGCCTGCCCAGCACAATGGCTTGGAGGGACAGGAAGCAAATCCTCAGGATTGTGGGAGCAGCTGCATGGGGGAGGGAGCTGGAAATCATTGTCCACCTAGGGACAAATGACCAGGCTGGGAATAGAATCAGAGCAGTGCAGCAGGAGTTTGTAGAGTTGGGAAGGGGCCTTAGACAAGAAGCACACATGGCAACTTTCTCAGAAGTGCTACCTATTGATGGCATGGGTGAGAGTGGGGTTCTCTGCACCATGGGATTCAATGACTAGTTGAGAAACTGGCATGGAACTCAGGGATTTGGCTACATTGGGGACTGGGGGTCCACCTGGAGGGATACAGGCCTATACTGGTGTGATGGCCTGCATCTGTCTGAGAGGGGAATCAGGATCTTAGGTGATAGGTTTAAATGCTTCATTGGCAAGCATTTGAACTAGCCAAGGGGGGGAGGCACTGAAAGGAAGCAGGGAAATCCCAACACCCCCCTCACAAAACGGAGTAGTTAGCGAAGTAGACACAAAGTTAGAGACGTTGATAGGGAGCAGGACAGGGGTAAATCCAGAAAAAGGCAGTAAGAACAGGGGTGGGGCTAAAAGGGGTAAGGCCATCAAAAAATGGAGGGCAATAAGTACCAATGCCCGTAGTCTGGGTAACAAGTTCCCTGAACTAGTGGCCTTGATGGACAAGGGATGCCTGGATATTGTGGCAGTTGCAGAAACATGATACACAGAGAACCATGACTGGGATGTCAACATACCAGGGTACACAATCTACAGGAGGGACAGGGAGGGTAAAAAAGGAGGAGGAGTAGCTCTCTACATAAGGGAAGGAATAAAAGCAACAGAACTAAAGGGTAGACAGTGAGGGGAGGAGGCACTGTGGGTCACCTTGGAGACAGGAAATGGCACCACAATCTTCACAGGGGTTGTTTACAGACCCCCGTCTCAGGGGGAGGCAATGAACAAGGAAATAATATAAGGAATCCGTAGAATGGCAGAAAAAGGAGAGAAATTGTTGATGGGGGACCTGAATATGCCAGATGTTACCTGTAACACCTTCACTGGAGCCACATTCAAGAGCAAGGTCATTCATGATGCCTTACCGGAGGCATGCCTCAGATAGCTAGTGTTAGAACCCACTCAGGGGGAAGCAATCTTAGACCTGGTACTCTCAAATTGGGATGGAGAGAAGATCTTAGATTTAGAAGTGGGTAGGCATCAGGAAACAAGTGACCACTAAACAGTGTGGTTCACAATAAACACAGCTATAGAGTCAAGCCATACAAAAGCAAGAGTGTTGAAATTTAGGAGGGCTGACTTTGGCAAAATTGGAGAGTGCCTCAGAAAAGCACTAGCAAACAGGCAAGAAGCAGGGGTGGAGGAACAATGGGGAAAAATCAAAACTGTCATCACAGATGCAACAAGCCTTTGTGTGAAGCAAATCAACAAAACAAAATGAAAGAAAAAGCCACTAAGATTCTCAAAAGAGGTGGTGGGGAAAGTTAAGGAGAAAAAGATAGCATTCAGGAAATATAAGGAAACAAAAAAAAGGAGCAGGATAGAGAACTGTACTAGTTAAAGCAGAAGGAGGCTGGGCAGGCAATCAGAATAGCAAAGACCCAAACTGAGGAAAAGATAGCCAAATCTGTCAAGATGGGGGATAAAACCTTTTATAGGTATATCAGGGAGTGAAGAAAGACCAAGGGAGGGATACTGTGGCTTAATAAAGGGAAGGGAATGTGGGCAGAGGGTGACAGTGAAAAAGCAGGGATACTGAATGAATACTTCTGCTCAATATTCACACAAGCTGAGGAGGGGAGGTACCTAAACCAAACAATAGAAGCACTCTGGATAGGGGGGTCAATACCAGTCTATTCATAAAAGAAAGGGTTCTAAAAGAACTCTTAAAACTGAAGGTGGACAAAGCAATGGGGCCTGACTGGATTCACCACAGAATTCTAAAAGAACTAAGGGTAGAACTAATGACATCACTGACTACCCTCTTTAACAAATCATGGTAGAATGGGGTGGTACCTGAGGACTGGAGGAGGGTGAATGTGATTCCACTTCACAAAAGTGGGAGCAGGGCAGAGGCAGAACACTACAGACCAGTTAGTTTGACCTTAGTGGTAGGGAAAATGATGGAATCACTTCTAAAGGAAAGAATTGTTCAGTACCTAGAGGCCAGTGGGGCACAGGACCCAAGGCAGCAAGGATTCACAGTGGGAAGGTCATGTCAGATGAATCTAATAGATTTTTTTGACTGGGTGACCAAAGCAGTAGACCAGGGAGGGGCTGTGAACATGGCCTACCTAGACTTTAGCAAGGCATTTGACACAGTCCCACACAAAACATTAATATACAAGTTAACTAGCCTTGGAGTGGGTCCCAAGGTGGTACCCTGGGTAAAAAATTGGCTGGACAATGGTACCCAGAGGATAATAATAAACGGAGTCCACTCTGAAGAAAGTGGGGTTACTATTGGGTACCGCAGGGTTCAGTACTGGGACCGGTCCTCTTTAATATCTTTATAAGTGGCATTGTGGAGGGACTGGAAGGAAAAGTATGTCGCTTTGCAGATGACACAATGATCTGCAACAAGGCTGATACACAAGGTGGGGTGGAAAGTATGAGATTGGACGTGGCAAGGTTGGAGGAATGGTCAAATGTATGGCAGCTTACATTCAATGCAAAGAAATACAAAGTAATGCACCTGGGAAACAAAAACCCAGGGGAAGAGTACACAATGGGAGGTGAGATACTAACAACAAAAAAAATAGAAAGAGATCTGGGGGTAGTTATATCAGATGACCTAAAGGTGGGCAAGCAATGTGAGAAGGCAGTAAGGAGGGCTGGGGATACTGGGATGCACAGAGAGAGGCATTACCAGTAGAAAACAGGAGGTTGTTATCCCTCTGTACAGGCAGTTGGTGAGACTCCATCTGGAGTACTGCGTGCAGTTCTGGAGACCCCATCTCAGCAAGGAGAGAAACAGGATAGAGGCTGTCTAGAGGAGGGCAACCAAAATCATGCATGGTCTACTCCAGAAGACATAGGAAGATATATATATATATATATCAATATCAGAGCCAAAAAACTCTGTTTAATGCATCAGTTAGGGTTGTTCCACAGCGACAAAAGTGAGGAAATTTGATGTTGGGGTTGAAACCCCTTTGCACCCTCAGCCACCCCAACTGGAATCGAGTCGCATTGGGGTCATCGACCTAAGTGTCACCCATCACATGTGGAAAGAAGCTGAGGAATAGGAGAATGGGGTGACAGTTAGGACCGATGACCCCAATGCACACCCCGATTCCAGTTGGGTGGTGGGCTGGAGGGGTGCAAAGGGGGTTTCAACCCTAACATCAATTTCCTTGCTTTTGTCGCTGTGGAACAACCCTAACTGATGCATTAAATGGAGTTTTTGCCTCTAATTTCCCTTCTTTTTCAGAATGATAATGAGAAATAGTGAATGTAATGCAGCGGTGGGGGCCTTGAGGGTGATGTCTTGTCGCATTGTAACATTGTGCCTAGCATAAAGTATGTCATGGTGATACAAAGCGAAACAGAAGAGGAACAGTGCTGTAGACAGAAATGTTAAAAACAATGGAAATGCAACACGCAAATGAAAGCATAAAGGTAGCATACATGGCGGCGTAAAGTGAGCGATGAGGTAAGCGAATTGAACCGCAAGCAGAAACAGTAATGGTAAGAGTAATGTATGCGCACAGGCTGGTCTTCCCCAAAAGCTGTATAGAGAAAGACAGTGAGCAGAAAGAATGTATGCAAAATAATGACTCTCGGAACACAAAAATCAGTAGTAGTAATAGTAAATTGCTTATATCTCAGTAACCGTACGACATAGAAAAAAAAATTAAAAGTCATATGTATTATCACTTTCCTGGCTAGTTTTATATGTAGCCCTACAATTTTTGACAAAAACTCCGTATCTCGCACCGTTTTCAGAATCTGGGCCCTCAAAGGCGTGTCGAACGCCGTAATGTTATCATATGGGAAAAAAACAGAAGTTCGGACTGCCATAACTTTTGAACAGTTTAATATTTTTTCATGAAATCTTTGAAAGGCACATCGGGGACCCTGGACGCATGTTCCCTGAAGATTTTGGGCCAGTCACACAAACCGTGCGACCTGTAGGCGCGACCGTAGAATTCCAGAAAAAGCGTAAACGCATGCGCAGATCATGCTTAATAACTCCACAGCCATGTATCCGACCAGTACAAAACTTGGCAGATCCCAAGGTGTATGGGTCTTGATTGCATATTCCAAATGTCAGGCAAATCTGTCAAATGGTTGCAAAGTTATTAAGGTGCAAAATATTGGGTTTAACATGTAAATGGCTCCTCAACCCTAACTATGGTAGCACTACCGTGCTACCATAATATATCTATACATATATATATATATACTCTCGAGGAAAGAAGGGAGAGGGGGACTTGATAGAAACTTTCAAGTACCTCAAGGGAATCAACAAAGTCCAAGAAGGTCACATCTTTCAGAAAGAGATGTGCAAGAACATGAGGGCACAATTTAAAGATGGGGGCAACTCAGAGGTAATGTGAGGAAGTATTTTATAACAGAGAGGGTGGTGCATGCATGGAATGGCCTTCCTGAAGAGGTCGTGGAGTCAAAAACAGTGGGGGAATTCAAGAATGCATGGGACAGACATAAGGCAGTTCTAGTGGGGGGTAGGAAGATATAGGCTGTTGGTTAACTAGGATCTGCAGCTTATCCATTAGGTAGGGGAAATGGCAGACTAGGTAAGCCAAGCAGTCCTTATCTGCTTGTTTCTATGCTTCTATGATTCTAAGATCTTATTCCTGGTTTGAGACCACCAGTCTTTCGCCTCCTAGGTAGTACTCCTTTCTTGAATTTTTCTTTCCAATGTGCACGACCTTGCACTTTTTGGAGTTAAATCTCAGCTTCCACACTCCAGACCATTCTTCTAGTTTCTTAAGGTCAGTTTCCATCTTGCTCACTCCTTCTGAAGTGTACACCCTTTTACATATCTTGGTGTCGCCTGTGAACAGACACACCTTCCCTTCAAGTCCATCAGCGATGTCTGCTATAAAACATTGACGAGCAGAGGCCACAGCACTGTGCCCTGGGGCACCCCACTGGTCTCCCTACCTCCCATTGATTGCATTCCATTAACCTGTACACTCTGGGTGCTGCCTTGTAATCAGTTTTGTACCCATATGACTACTTCTGGACCAACCTCTGTGTGGTCAAGCTTCTTTACCAGCCTTCTGTGTGAAACCAAGTCGAAGGTCTTACTAAAGTCTAGATAGACCACATCTACTGCCCCACCATAGTCACTATTTTTGTAGCATAATCAAATAACTTGAGCAGATTTGTCTGGCATGACCTACATGCTGTGAAACCATGCTGTTTTGGGTCTTGTTGGCTGCTAGTTTTGAGGAATGCTATGATCCTCTGTTTTAGTAGTGTCTCCATTAGTTTTCCTACTACAGATGTGGGGCTCACTGGTCTGTAGTTACTATCCTCTTCGCAACTGCCTGATTTGTGAAGTGGAACAACTATTGCTTTTTTCCAGTCTTCGTGTACAAGACCGCTCTTCAAGGATTTCATGAACAGAAGTGCCAGAGGGGCTGCTAATTCTGCCCCCAGTTCCTTAAGGATTCTGGGGAAAATCTCATCTGGTCCCATGGCTTTGTCTGCTTTTAGTTTATTTAGCACCTCCCAAACTTCAGCTTCTGTAAAGGGACTTGTGTCTACCCCTGGTCTTGGGGTGTTATGTTTTTTCGGGGCTAGGCCATCCCTTGAGTCCTCTTTGGTAAACACCGAGCAGAAGTATTTGTTGAGGATTTTGGCTTTCTCTGGGTCATGTTTACTGCATTTCCCTTCTTCAGAAACAATCTTTGCTATCCCCCCTTTTGCCTTTCTACGTTCCCTAATGTATCTAAAAAATGAGTTGTCTCCTCTCTTTGCCCCTTCTGCTATTTTTTCCTCTGTCTTGGCTTTTGTCTTTCTAATTTGTTTGTTAGACTCTTCATTTTTTTCTTGTACAACTCCCAGTCCTTCCCAGATTTGGTTTCCTGGTATATGCAGTACGCCTTCATTTTTTCTTTGACTGTGGTAGCCATAACCACTTCCTTGGAAAACCACAGAGGATTTATTTTTCTTTTTGCTTTGCTGACCCATCTGGCACATTGATCTGTGGCAGTCTTTATTGATCTCGTGAGTCTCCCCCACATGACCTCCACCTCCTCAATCTCTATTTCCATTATCTGGCTACTTATGTTGCTATGTTCAAGACCCTGTATGCCAAAACATTTGTGGAGCTCTGTAACTGTTTCCACCATTCCTAGTTGTCCAGCTGACGTTTCCGCTCTAAGTCCATCCCATTCTAACTAAGTGTTCCCTTACCAAGATTACTCCCCCCTCCGTCAGTCCATTCCAGTCCCACCGGTACTACTGGTTCACCTCGGTCCATTCCAGTCCCACCAGTACTACATACTCACTGCAACACCCCCCCATTGCCCACTCTTATGCCCTGATACCACCTGCTTAGTATCCCAGAATCTTTCTGCCAGCATCCCTGCCTCCTATGCGTGCCCTTTTCCATATCCCAGGGACTCCTTTACAGGCTATGAATATGTTATTGATGGATAGGATTATAAAGGCATTTCAGTATATATTATTTACCTTTATTTCTACACTGTATATATTTTGTTGTATACGTCTTGCTACTGTTGTTTTATGTATATTTTACTTGTACTCTATTCTGTACCATCATCCTTGCAAACTGCAGGTCCACCTTGTAAATGAGCTTGCTCAATGGTGATCCCCTGGGTAAATAAAGATTTTGATTGATTGATTGATCATTGTTCTTCATTATTTGGAAGTTAGCCTTTCTGAAATTTAGGACGTTTATTTTGAGTGGCTGGTGTCCTGTGTTATGGTTATCTTAAAGCTTACCATGCGATGATCACTGTTGCCCATATGGCATCCAACTTCAATGTCCTTGATCCTTTCCGAGTTTGTGAGGACAAGATCGAGTATGGCATCTCCCCTCATTGGGGTTTTAACACAGTCCCGCACCTTGTAGTGACAATAAGAAGTCCCTGCTTCTTGTTGTTGCTGCCGTTAGTGTGCTCCAGTTAATATCTGGTAGGTTGAAGTCCTCCACCAGTATTACTTCACCTTTATCAGATATTTTGTGAATTTCCTCTATTAGGTCTTTGTCTCCTTTATATCCTTGATTAGGGGACCTATACATGACCCTGATTCTGAAGGATTTTCCCTTGCAGGTGTCTACTGTTAGCCACAGTAACTCAAAGTTTCCAGATTGCCCTTTTACTTCTGTGACTTTTATTTCCTCCTGAATGTAAATGGCTAAGCCCCCCCCCCTCTTTTTTTGCCCTGCTTGTCTTTTCTGAACAGATTGTAACCAGGAATGGCAGTACTCCATCCATGGTTTTCCGTGAACCACATTTTTGTTACAGCCACCCAGTCCAACCTTTCTGTTTCCAAGATGGCTGTGAGTTTGGGAAATTTGTTGGTTAGGCTCCTAGTATTTGCAGCCATTGCCTTCCAGGAATGCACATCCTCTTTGGCGCAAGGCTGTACTCTCTTCCTGGACTGCTCCAGTTTTCTCTTTCTGGCCAAGAGATTATGGAGGTTGCTGGTTCAAGCGGATGTTGGCTGTGATTTGTTTTCTGAGGATGCATGAGTGCATTTGGCATTTTGGGGAGTTATGACCACTCCACTGACGGCAGGGGTGTGAGCTGCAGAATACTCCCCTTTATTTAGTTTAAACTACCTGTATAGACATCGAAGTTTTGTTCAAGTGCTTATACTCTGTCTCTGTTAAGGTGCAATCTGTCGCATTTAAAAAAAGTCCTTTGCCAAAAGTTGTGCCAGTTCCCTATGTAGTGGCATCCCATGTCTTGGCACCAATCACACAGCCATGAGTTGAATTCACCTGCTTCAATCTCTGTGACTCACTTGGTGTTTTTTTCTTTCTCCCATGCTGGCAGCACTTCTGAGAAGGCTAATTTGGATGGAAGAGAAGAAAGTTTGTTGGCCAGCTCCTCAAAGTGTTTCTTGGCCTTCTGAACTGTGTGATTTGCCAAGTCATTGGTACCATAGTGTATTGATTTATTTATTTAGTTTTTGTTAACCGGGTTAGGTGCACTAGCCAAAGTTGACTATTTTCAGGCACGACCCGGGAGAATACATACATAAAATGAGATGACATTATACAATACATAGTATATAGTACAGGTACATAGTATATAGTACAGGTAGGTTAGAATACAGATCAAGTCAGACAGTACTCGAGATAATACATATAGCTATGCAGAGATGACAAAAGTGACATTAGTACACACAAATAACTGAAAGTGGGCTAAGTGGCAGCTATAAAGACATTTTATAGCAAAGCTTGTTTAGAAGTGCAGCAGTGTCTTGGGCGAAATAGTGTGGTTAGCTGTGAGGCATTAAGTGGGATCAAAGCATGTGCAGGGGTCACAGGACAGATGGTGATATAGTTCTTTTTTGAAGAGTGGGTGGGAGTTAGCCTGCCTCAGGGCAGAAGGGAGGGAGTTCCAGGTGGCTGGGGTAGTGCAGTGAAATGCTCTAGAGCCTTTTGAAGTAAGACATCTGGGTATGGTGAGTAGAAATTTGTTTTCCGAGCGTAGTCCGTGGGCAGGTGTCTGTGGTACAAGTAGAGCTGCGAGGGAGGTGGGGGTTTGGTTACGGATTACAGAGTCTGAGGGTCCCTAGGGAATATAGTCAGTAGGCAGTTGGGGAGAGCCAGCCTAGGTCACTATACAGTGTGAAGTGGTGCTTGAGGTGATGGGAAAAGGAGGCATACTGACATATGTTGTTATACGCAACATCCATTTATGGAGATCAGTCTTATGGGCATTAGCAAAAGTGGAGACATCATATGTCAGCGCTGGAAGCAGAATACCCTTGGCAATTGCCAATTTGGCAGATGGTGTTATCAGGTGACAAGTCTTATAGGTGATTCCAAGTTTGGCATTTGTTGCTTTATAGGTTGACTGGATGTGCAGACTGAAATCAAGGAATTTATCAAGGAGGACTCCCAGGTATTTGAAGGATATGACACAGTCGATGAGAGACCCCCCAGAGTCATGATCTAGGAGGGGTTCCTTACAGGACCTGAGTTTAGGGGCAGTGCTGAATAGCATGGCTTGAGTCTTTTTTGTGTTGAGGATGAACTTATTAGCATTTAGCCATATTTGCACATTCCTGAAATCTGAGGAGAAGTTTTTGTTAATGATGTTAACTTTGTCAGTGCTGTAGTAGAGGACAAGATCATCAGCATATAAAACAGCTGAGCAGGAGAGTATGGCATAATCTATGTTGTTGATGTATAGTGAGAAAAGAAGGGGTCCCAGGATGGAGCCCTGGGGTACTCCGATGTCAGTGCTGGTCACATCCGAGAGAGTGGAGTTAAATTTAACAAGTTGTAATCTGTTTGATAGGTAGTTGTTAAACCAGTCAACTACTGAGGATGAGAAGTTAAGTCTATGCAGGGTTGAGAGAAGCAGGGGATGATCAACAAGATCGAAAGCTTTGGTAAGATTGATAAATACTGCTCCAGTGAGTAGGCCTTTGTCCATGTTGCAGAGTACATCGGTGGAGAATTTGAGAAGAGCGGTTGAGGTACTGTGCCCTTTTCTGAAACCATGCTGAGTGTCTGAGAGAAGGTTGTTCTTTGTGAGATAGTCAATGGTTTGGGTTGCAACAAGCTTCTCCAGTAGCTTGCTACTTGATATATGTGTAACATCCCCTGATTCCTGCACAATTGTCTTTATGTGGTTAGTGTCCCTACTTGCAGAGGCTCCTGGTAGACACTTTACCATGATGTCACTTCTAACATTGTGTGTTAGGTGGTGTTCCACTCCTCAGATTATGGAATCCCTGATTATGAGGATTTTGCTTTTGTTTATGTTTGTGTCATTTTTATTTTTATTTTTAGTATTTTTGTTGGTAATGCATTTGCTTTTGGTATTGGTGGTTATATTTTGAGTATTAGTATTTTTGTTTTTATCGTAGTTTGTATTGGTTTTAATTGGCATGTTAGTCTTTTTTGGTGGTTTGAATTCTTTACTTTGTATTCCTTTGTCTGTGGTTGGTAGCAGTGGAGTGAACAGTTTTTTTGTTTGGATGGCTGGGAAATGCTCCCGGTTTTTGTTTCCTTCCTGGACCTCCTATGATGCCTCTTCTTCCTTACCACCTGACAGTCTCTGGACCCTGCCTTGAGTCCTGTCCTCTGGCTGACATGCTGATACTAGTGGATGGGTGGTTGAGGAGGTGTGCTATAGAGTTCCCTGTATTTGAAGTCATATATTATAGTCCAGGCATCCTGTAGTTGGGCTGCAAGATCTGCTATGGCACAGCACACATGATAGGGTCCTGGTTTCCATTTGTAGATCCTTTTGTACAGTGCACTGCAGTTTTTGCAACTGACAAGGTCACTTTTTTTTTTTTTTTTGTTTAGTTGAGAGATACTGCTGATTCCTGTTTCTTGGCAGAAAGTCTGGATAAAAAAGAAAACAGAACAGTGAGGGTATTTTTTTGTACCTTACTAACTATCAGGTGTTGTGGGTGGCACTACATGCCTATAAAGTAAGAGCATTCTGGGGAGGGTGGGTGGGTGTATCTAACTGTTCCCTGTATGCTGTGGAAAACAATCAGGTAGTTGTTCAACAGATGAGGTCTAGCTTGTACTTCTGCAAGGTAAGAAGGAATCTGGTTACAAGCTCAGTTGTTCTGCTGTTTGGCTCAGAACAGCTCCATGGAGTCCCTGCTGCTTGCAGTAAAAAACCCTGCCTGTGGTCCGTGTGTCCTGGCTCCCTGCTGCTGTGAGGGAGAGGGGACTTTTTTTCTCGTTCCAGCTGAAAAAACAATTAGTTTGTTAAGGTCTGCCACTTAGTAGCACAACTAGAGACTGGAGGAGGGAAGGTCTCTCTCCCAGGCAGTGAAGATCAGCAGACAGAAAGGCAAGGGGCTGGACTACAATTGGCGTATGCCTTCTAGGGGTGCCCTTTGTATCTGAGCTGTTTTTTCCAGCTGAGATTTTTCTATTAGTTGACTACTATTTCAGTAGTGCCACACCAGTACAAATGCTGATTTACCTACAGCAGCCAGGAATTCTGGGTAAGTATTTGAAACTGCTTCTTATGCTGAGAAAGCAGCCGCTGGCTAGGTCTGAGCAGAGCGATCGAGGAGAGAAGTCATCTCAGCGGAGATAGGAGACTGAACTGTGGACTCAAAGGGGAATTCAGCCAGACAGAACTGCTGTTAAGGAATCCCTGCTTTCTGTACAGAAATCCTGCCAGTGCCAAGGGCTAGTGGGGAACACAAAAGGAAAATTAGGGAGATAAACCAGTGGCTCAGGGAGTGGTGTGAGGCCAGAGGGTATGGGTTGATGGGGAATTGGGGGGAGACCTGGGAGGATAAGGAGCTGTATGCTAGAGATAGACTACATCTCAAGTTGGAGGGGAGGGGAATCCTTAAGTTGAAAATAGAGGGGTTCATTGGTAAAAAGTGGGGTTTAAACTTGTGAAGGGGGGTGGGATGGGAGAAAAGGCTGTCAAGGGGGTGCCGATAAAGGAAGGACTCTGTCTCCACCCCCCTGGGGACCAGGAGGATTGCAGAAAAAGGCCAACTGGCAAAGTGCAGACCAGGGGAAAACAGAATCCCCATGGGAACACAAGCAGGGTAAATGGAACTATAGGGAAAGGGTGGAAAGTAGTCCTGCTAAATGCCAGGAGCTTGGGCAATAAAATGCCTGAGCTCCAGGTGATGCTAACTGAGGGAGCAGTGGATGTGGCAGCGGTCACTGAGACTTGGACCACTGCAAGACATGACTGGGACCTGAACCTGGAGGGTTACGCTATGTTCAGGAAGGATAGGGGGGGAAGGGAGGAGGGGTAGCAATGATAGTCAAAAACTGCATTGGCATAGGGGGAGTAGAGGAGGTGGAGGGAACTGTGGAGGCGATTTGGGTCACTTTGATAACAAGGAGGGACAAGAGAGTAAAAATAGGAGTGGTGTATAGACCCCCTGCACTGGCGGAGGAGCTGGAGGACAGTCTGGTGGCAGATGTTAGGAGACACTGCAGACTGGGCAGAGGAACGGTGGTGGTGTTGGGGGACTTAAACATGCCAGGAACAGACTGGGAGACTATGACATCCTCTGTGACCAGGAACAGAGGTTGTTGGATGTCTTCAAGCGCGTTCCTAACTCAGCAGGTGAGGGAACCGACCAGGAGGCACGGTACTGGATGTGGTCCTGGCAGACAGTGACCAGATTGGGGCCTGGAGGTAAGGGACCCATTGGTGGGGAGTGACCATGCCATGGTCTGGTTCTGCCTGGACCTAGGAGGGGTAGAAGGCTGCACAAAGATGGAAGTAACCCGACTTCAGGGGCGGATTTTAAGGAAATGGAAGGATCCTTAAGGAGCATTTGGATGGGATTGGGTCAGACATGGACGCTGATAGTAGGTGGGAAATCATCAGAAGAGGGGTGCAGGATGCTACCAGCACCTGTGCAAGAGTAAGACGAAAATGTGGTAGGGCCCAAAAACCCTGTTGGTGGACCAGGGAGGTCCAGGAGGAGGTGAGGGGAAAGAAAGCAGCCTATAAGCAATTCAAGTGCTCAAGGAGTGAAAGGGATCGAGGGGAGTATGAGCTGATGGCTAGAAGGGCCACTAGAGTGGTGAGGGCGGCTAAGGCAAGGAAGGAGAAAAACCTGGCCAGGGAAATTAGGAGAGGGAAAAAGGGGTTCTTTAGATACATTTGGGAAAGACGAAGGGTGAAGGGGCAGATTAGCAGGATTAAATCAGGGGAGAGATGGGCACAAGACCGGGGAGCAGGCTGAGGTACTAAATGAGTACTTCACCTCAGTTTTCACCAGGGAAAATGGGGTGCTGCATCATACATGGGAGGAGACAGAGATACTGAGGAGGGGGGACCCTTACCGATCGGCAGGTCTGGGGAGAGGGGGAGGCATCACTGGCAGGTGGGGAGGGCTAGGCAGGGAGAAGAGGTACCGAAGTGAAATCACAGCAGAGAGAGTGAGGGAAGCCCTCAGCTCCCTTAAGACAGAGAAAGCACCGGGCCGATAAATTACATCCCAGAGTGCTGAAGGAACTTGAGATGTCCTGGAGGAAACCCCTGGCAGAGCTTTTCACCATCTATCTGAGGACAGGGTGGGTGCCCCAAGACTGGAAGGTGGCGTATAGTGCCGATCCACAAGGGGGATCGAGGGGTGGCGAGAGAACTACAGGCCTGTCAGCCTGACATCGGTGGTGGGCAAGGTGATGGAGGGCATTGTCAAGGAGAGGCTGGGGGACCTGGATAAGTCAGGGTGCCTGGACGATAGACAGCATGGATTCATCCCGGGGAAATCATGTCAGACAAACCTGGTGGAGTTCTATGACTGGGTGACAAGTGCCTTGGACCTGGGTAGACCAGTGGATGTCCTCTTTCTAGATTTCAGCAAGGCATTTGACTCTGTTCCTCACATGGGCCTGTTGGATAAGCTGGGAGAAATGGGGCTGGGGAACCAGATGATCAGATGGATAGGCAATTGGCTCCAGGACCGGACCCAGAGGGTCGTAGTTGGTGGGATAGTCTCATCCCCAAGGAGGGTCATTAGTGGGGTCCCACAGGATCAGTCCTGGGCCCTTCTGTTCAACGCCTACGTATCTGACATAAGGACAGGAATCAGGAGTGAGATGAGCCTCTTTGCAGATGACTTGAAACTGGGGCAGGGTGGATGGGGAGGAGGAGGTGGCCCTGGGGGACCTGGAGGATCTGGAAGATGGTCTAGAAAGTGGAAGCTGAGGTTCAATGCAGGAAGTGCAAGGTACTCCACCTGGGGCCAGAAACCCAGGCCAAGTGTACACCCTGGGGAATGCTACAAGTCTCAATGGCTGAGAGGGACCTGGGGTGGTGGTGGATGTCAAGATGAACAACTCTGAGACTTGTAGGAGGGCAGCAGCCAAGGCCAACAGGATGCTGGGATGCATCGCTGGGGATCACCTCAGAAGGAGGGAAGTGATACTCCTCTGTATAACTGCTTGGTGAGGCCGCACCTTGAGTACTGCATGCAGTTTTGGAGGCCACACTTAAAGAGGGACATTAACCTCCTGGAGAGGGTCCAGAGGAGGCAACCAAAATGATTTGGGGCTTGGGGACAGGACCTATGAGGAGAGGCTCGAAGAGCTAAATATGTACACATTGGAAGAGAGAAGGGACCGGGGACATAGAGGTCTTCAGGTACATGAAGAGGGTAAATAGGGGAGGAACAGTCAGGGTGCTTCGAAGGAAGGAGGAAGGGGCCACTAGAGGTCATGGGTGGAAGCTGGAGGGGAAGATTCAGGGAGAAAGGAGGAGGTGCTACTTTACTGAGATGGTGGTGGAGCCATGGAATGCACTGCCTAGGGGGCTGGTGGAGGCAGAGACAGTGGAGGGGTTCAAGAGGGGGTGGGACAGGTACAGGGGAAGGGTTCTGGAAGCAAAATCCAATGCAACAAGAATATCCGGAACTGGGAAGGGATAAGCCAGAGAAGGCGAGGGGGACAGCAAGGTCAGCACCCAGGGTGGGGGCTGACCAAACGAACAGACACGAAAGACCGTTAAGCCTATTCTGCTGTCATTTTAGTATGTTAGTATGTACCTGTCAGAGTCTCTCTCCCAGTTGGTGTAGATCAATGAAGCTCAGCAGACAGTAAGGCTAGGGGGCGGGACTGCAGTTCGTGTATGCTTCCCAGGGCTGCCCTTTGTGTTTGAGCTTTTGCTTCTGGTTGTTTCTGCCTGAGAGCTTTCTATCAGCCGACCACTATTTCAGTAGTGGGTACAGCAGACAGTAAGGCTAGGGGCTGGACTGCTCTTGGTGTAGGTCTCCTAGGGGTGCCCTTTGTGTCTGAGCTGTTTCTTTCATCTGAGATTTTTCTATTAGTTGACCACTATTTCAGTAGTGCTACTGTACAGCAGTACAAATGCTGATTTACAAACAGCAGCCAGGAATTCTGGGTAAGTGTTCAAATTGCTTCTTATGCTGAGAGAGCAGATGCTGGCTGGGTCTGAGAAGAGCTATTAAGGAGAGAAGACACCTCAACGGAGATAGGAGCCCAGACTGTGCAGTCAAAGGGGGATTCAGCCATGTAGAACTGCTGTCAAGAAATCCCTGCTTCTGCACCTATTAGGAGTCTGCCTTCCCTCCGGGATTGGTCTCTCTCTCAGTCGGTGAAGATCAGCGAAGCTCAGCAGACAGTAAGGCTAAGGGTTGAACAGGACTTGGCGTATGCCTCCTACAGTTGCCCTTTGTGTCTGAGCTTTTGCCATGAATAATCCATGAGTTCCCTTGCTTCTGGAGCCTTAGGGCCATTCATTTTCTGGCTTTCACCCCCTTGATCAATAAATTTAGATTTTGTTTTATATATGACATAATCTGTGTTGTCTTTTAAAAGGTCCTCACATTGATCTCATAATATTTCAAATTCCATTGTTTGTTCCTTTGAGAGACACATAGCCTGCTCCAGACTTCTAATTGCTGACAGGAAAAATGATAATTTTTCTTGGTGTTGTTTTTTTCTGCTTAGAGGCTAATCAGATGAGCTCACCCCGCAACATTGCTTTACCCACAGCCCACTCCATATCCCTGCATTCCAAAGTGCCCCAATTTTCATAGATATAATTGTTAAGTGTATGCCATACACACTGAACAATGTAATGATCTTGTAACAGGAGATTAATAAGTTTCCAAGTGGCGTCCCTATCGGAGTTAGGTTCACAGGATAAATATAGCCATACCAGTGAGTGGTGTGATAGTACTCTGGGGCTGTATCACATAAGTGCAGACCAGGAAAAGTGGATGTGCTTATTAAAAAATAATCAAGAATAAGAGTGGTGTGGTGGTGAAAAAAAAGTAAATGCACAATTGTCCAGGTTAAGGATCCTTCATGGGTCACATAGGCCCAAAGAGTCCATCAATTCATGCAGGGAATGCTGCACAGGAGAGAGCCGTAGCAAAGGTTTCTGAGAGCAGTCTAGGTCTTGTGTCAAAGCAATGTTCCAGTTCCCCCACGGATAATTGGTAAATGGGTAAATGGGGGGTCAAAACAGTGGTTAAATCTAGAAAAATAAGAGGGGGAGTCCATATCAGGGCCATAAACGCTGCCAAATAATACTTCCGTTTGACTAAGGTGCCCATGTACTAAAATATATCTCCCAAGGTGATCTGAAATAGTATTAATAACATTAAAAGGAACTGATCTAGCAAACAATATAATAGTACCTTTTTGTCTAGTGCTTACTCCTGCCACAAAAGCCTGCCCAATGTAATCTCTCTGAAAAAGTGAACTTTCAGAGGTTAATAAATGTTTTTTCTTGTAAGAAAGCAATTTGGATCCCATACTGTGCTAAATATTTAAGAATCTGATACTGTTTAAGCCCCTGACTTTTCTCCCCTAATACTTCATGTTGTGAGCTTAAACCTATGTGGCATCTAATCCGGGGAACAAAACCATGCTTTCTCCATACCAAGTAACCCAATATAACTGTCAAGAAAAGATATCTCACACTCGGTATATCCCTCCTTCCCCACTAAACATCCCCAACAAATTAACCAAAATAAAAAACAGAACAGTAAAACTAACAGTAACCCTTTCAGGTACTATAACTATCCTGTCCTCTGACCACACTCCTGCAGTCAGGTCTGTGAAGGTTCCCCAAAAAGGTGCCCCCAACCCTCTCCTGATGGGTGTATAACAATCAACCCCAAAATATTGTAGACAACTGTGGCACCTATCAAAATATATGTAAAATGAAAAAAGGAGGACCCACAACACCTAGGAGGTGACAATTTTATGCAAGTAGTGGACACCCCAGACACTGAAGGCAATGGGATCTCAAAACACAAGTGGTCAATCTTGGGACTTGACATAGCATTAATTAAAAACTTAAAACGTCTGCCTGGTGATTTCAAAAACTACTGAACTGCACATAGTCTGGTCTATAAATCCAAGCAACATAGATGGGACCAGTGAAGGGAAAGACAGGCAAGGAGACAAGAAAACAAATTATAAAATAAATTAAGAAGGAAAAATAGGCATGTTGTTTCAAGGGTAAAAGAGGTATGCAAAAAGTTCAACATGAGGTGAGAAGGGGGCATGGCCTGGACCCTGGCAAGATGGCGCTGTGATTAATTAGCTCTATCCCTGCATGGACTAAATCCTATCTAATCTGATGTGATACCAGACACCAGCAGTCTCTGAGGGAAAGAAGCACACAGCTACAACCACTAGCCATCAGCCATGTAGCAGTATTTTGTGACCAACCACCTATATTGAAGATCTATCGGGAGGATAGAGTGAAACACCAGCCAGTGCACCTCAGCCTTGTAGGCCTCTGATCCTCTTCTCAAGCAGCGTGACCCTACCTACAGTGGGCTAGTTTCTGCCTCTGAGCTCAATATCTGGACCTGTGCTAACTCTGAATAGCCCCCCGGCAACTGACCTTCTGTTCCCTGTGTCTCCGGGTCTGCAAAAAGCCTGTCAGAAGGGTGGAAGGATGCAACGAGAGTGGGTGATGGCTGCAGCTGCTCTCAACCTTGGAGCATCGGGCCAGGACTGTAAACAGGGAATCCACAAGCAACAGCCTCAAGTAGGGGACTCCCTATCATATATTACTAAAATGCTGGAAACATTGCTGGTCCATGTAGATGGGATCAGCTCCACACTTTCGGGCAACGTAGCTGATGTCTGCAGGTTGGAGGATTGGATAAATGTTGCTGAGCAGTGTACCAATGATCTTGAGAGGCAGCAAGCAATGTCATGGCAAAAACTCAGAGACCAGGAGAGCAGGATGGGCATACTTTAGAGCCACGCTGAAGACCAAGAAAATAGGAGTAGGCACAACAATATCTGCATACTGGGAGTGCCAGAAGGAGTAGAGGGGCCTAATATAGAGCGGTTCCTAAATGAGTGGATTTTAAAGCTGCTGAGGGAATGGTGGAAGGACCCAGGGGAGATGGAGAGGGTGCACAAGCTCACCAGGAAGGCAGGATCCTCCTCTGCTACTCCACGACCTATCATCACTTACCTCCTGTAATATTCAGTGAAGGAAAAGGTGCTTCATGTGGCCCGAGACCTGGGGGAGATCAACTGGAAGGGGGCTAGCATATCTTTTTATCATGATTATTCACAAGAAGTGACTGCCAAAGGGAAGGCTTTTGTCCCTCTTAAAAAACTGTTGCACGCCAATGACTTTAGGTACAGATTCAAAAGACTCACCCAGTTGTCCATTTCTAAGGAAGGCAAGGAATTCACAATGGAGTCACCCCAGGAGGCTGAGGCCTGGCTGCTGAAACATTGGCCTAAACTGGAGATTGGGACTACACTTCCCAGATGCCTCTGGGTTCCCAAAGCACACTCTGGCAGATAGAATGAAAGAAGAGGGAAGGCATTCCCAAGGGACCAATATTCCAGCAGGAACAGTCTGCCAAGTCAAGTCCCCCCCAGACAACAGGCACCGAGGAGTAATGGCCACCAGTCTTCAGAACTATTGCAGGGAACCGCTACTCAGGAAGAATCATCTCAGCAACCTGAAACTATTGTGAGCCGCCCACTTCAGACCCTGGCTTGATCGCAGGCATGATCTTGGAGCTCTCAAGCTGGAAGTGCTCCTCAGACGACCCCCTTTCCACCGGCAAAACTTCCCAGGCCCAGTTCACCAGTTGTTAGTGCACAGCATGAGGAGCAGCAGGAGCAACCTGAAGATATGGATACTCAAGTTCTGCTCGACTGAGCCAAGGTGGCTGACAGTGAGGAGGATGAACAGGGGATCAAAAGGAGTCTACTTAAACCAGATGCACAATCTTTCACAGAGGCTGTGGCTGAACCTCCGCAGCCCTGCAGGGACTTAAATTACTGTGAGACCCACTCTTCCATCTGGAAGAGAGGATTGCCTGACAGTTTCTGCGGCAGGACAGGACTCTGGCTAAGTGTTTTATATTGCTTTTCCACTGTATTGCATTTCTGATATGTTATCTGCTTCGAGGCTGCTCCCCTACAAGCAGCGGTACACTGAGCATCCTACCTGGTGGGTACATACCCTGTCCTGTAGGCTTGATAGTCCCCTATCCTTGCATGGGAGTATTTAAGGGGGGGGCAATAATCTATGCCACGATACCACTCCTTTTTTTGTTGCCTCCCTTTGTCATTCACCTGCGCAAGAAGGACTGCGGACAGTGCAGAAATGCCAGCAGATGAGGCACTCTGGGTCACCATGGAGACAGAAAAAGGCACAACAGTCTGCATGGGGGTTGTATACAGACCCCCATCTCAGGGGGAGGGAATGGACAAGGAAATGATAGAAGGCATCCTTAGAATGGCAGAAAAAGGGGAGATATTTGTTGATGAGGGACCTGAATATGCCAGATGTTAACTGGAGCATCTTTGCTGTAGGCACATCCAAGAGCAGGGTCATTCTTGATGCCCTACAAGGGGCATGCTTCAGACAGCTAGTATTGGAACCCACTCAGGAGGGAGCAATCTTAGACCTGGTACTCTCAAATGGGGACAGAGAAAGAATCTCAGATTTAGAAGTGGGTAGCCATCTGGGTACAAGCAACCACCAAACAGTGTGGTTCACGATAAACACAGCCATAGAGTTAACACATACAAAAGCAAGAGTACTTGACTTTAGGAAGGCTGACTTTGGGAAAATGAGAGTGCATCAGAAAAGCACTAGCAAACAGGCAAGAAGGATGGCTGGAGGAACAATGGGGAGTAATCAAAAAAGCCATCACAGAGGCAACAAGCCTTTGTGTGAAGCAAATCAACAAAACACAATGAAGGAAAAAAACACTATGGTTCTCAAAAGAGGTGGCAGGGAAGGTTAAGGAGAAAAGGACAGGGAATATAAGGAAATGCAGAAGGAGCAGGACAGATAACTTTATCAGTTAAAACAGAAAGAGTCAGGGAAGGCGGTCAGAATAGCAAAGGCTCAAACCAAGGAAAGGATAACCAACTTTGTTAAGAAGGGGATAAGACCTTTTATAGGTACATTAAGGAGCAAAGAAAGACCAAGGGAGGGATACTGAAGCTTAATAAAGAGAAGGGAAGGTGGGCAGATGGTGACAGTGAAAAAGCAGGGATACCGAACAAATACTTCTGCTCGGTATTCACAAAGGAAGAGGAGAGAGAGGTACCTAAACTAAACAAGAGAAACACTCTGGAGATGGGGGTTGATACCAGTCCTTTTACAGAAGAAAGGGTTCTGAAAGAACTAGTAAAATTGAAGGTGGACAAAGCAATGGGGCCTGATGGGATTCATCCCAGAATTCTAAAAGAACTGAAGGTAGAACTAGTGACACCGCTGACTACTCTCTTTAACAAATCATGGGAGGATTGGGTGGTACCTGAGGACTGGAGGAGGGTGAATGTGATTCCACTTCACAAAGGTGGGAGCAGGGCAGAGGCAGGAAACTACAGACCGGTTAGTTTGACCTCAGTGGTAGGGAAAATGATGGAATCACTTCTGAAGGAAAGAATTGTTGAGTACCTAGAGGCCAGTGGGGCACAGGACCCAGGGCAGCATGGATTCACAGTGGGAAGGTCATGCCAGATTAATCTAATAGACTTCTTTGACTGGGTGACCAAAGTAGTAGACCAGGGAGGGGCTGTGGACATGGCCTACCTAGATTTTAGCAAGGCATTTGATACAGTCCTACACAAAAGATTAACAAACAAGTTAGCCAGCCTTGGAGTAGGTCCCAAGGTGGTAGCCTGGATACAAAATTGGCTGGACAATAGGATGCAAAGAGTCACAGTAAACAGAGTCCACAGTGAAGAAAGGAGGGTTACTAGTGGGGTATCACAGGGGTCAGTACTGTGACTGGTCCTTTTTAATGTCTTTATAAGTAACATTGCAGAGGAACTGAAAGGAAAAGTATGTCTCTTTGCAGATGACACAAAGAACTGCAACAGGGTTGATACACAAGATGGAGTGGAAAGGATGAGAAGGGACTTGACAAGGTTGGAGGAATGGTCAAATGTATGGCAGCTTAGATTCAATGCAAAGAAGTACAAGGTAATGCATCTGGGAAACAAAAACCCAGGGGAAGAGTATACAATGGGGGGTGAGATACTGACAACAATAAAAAATAGAAAGGGACCTGGGGGTAATTATATCAGGTGACCTAAAGGTGGGCAAGCAATGTGAGAAGGCAGTAATGAAGGCTGGGGGGATACTGGAATGCATAGGGAGAGGCATCAACAGTATAAAACAGGAAGTTGTTATCCCTCTGTACAGACAGTTGGTGAGACCCCATCTGGAGTACTGTGTTGAGTTCTGGAAACCCCATCTCCACAAAGACATAGACAGAGTGGAAGCTGTCCAGAGGAGGGTAACCAAAATGGTGCAGGGTCTGCACCAGAAGACATATGAAGAGAGACTAAAGGAGCTTAATATGTATACCCTTGAGGAAAGAAGGAAGGGGGGACATGATAGAAACGTTCAAGTACCTCAAGAGAATCAACAAAGTCCAAGAGGGTAGTATCTTTCAGAAAAGAGATGTGCAAGAACAAAGGGGCACAATTTGAATATAGAGGGAGGAGGGATGGCTCAGAGATAATGTGAGAAGTATTTTTCATGGAGAGGGTTGTGGATGCATGGAACAGCCTTCCTGAGGAGGTCATGAAGTCAAGAACAGTGGGGGAATTCAAGAATGCATGGGACAGACATAAGGCAGTCCTAGTGGGGGGGGGCAGGAGGAAGTAGG
Source organism: Neoceratodus forsteri (assembly GCA_016271365.2). Classification (NCBI taxonomy): domain Eukaryota; kingdom Metazoa; phylum Chordata; order Ceratodontiformes; family Ceratodontidae; genus Neoceratodus; species Neoceratodus forsteri. Next base: position 1,325,597,753 of record CM028132.1, read on the forward strand.
CTGTTGGTTAACTAGGATCTGCAGCTTATCCATTAGGTATTAAAATGGGCAGACTAGGTGGGCCAAGCAATCCTTATCTGCCATCAAATTCTATGTTTCTATGTCTATACTACTTTCCTGTGCACTATAGAGAATGACCAATTAAGTGGGGCATTTTTGGGAACGTGATCCCTCCCACAGCATTTCCCTATTTTAGATGTTGGTTCAGAGGTGCCCCAGGTTTGTCTTGAGTGTACCTGACAAGACATATGTCCCCATTCTCTCACCTCTTTTCCTGCTCCTCTCCCATTCCCTCCCCCTTTTTTGATCTCTGGCAACACAGACGCTGAGGCTCCATGTACCGGTTTTCAGGAGGCTGTAGACCATTGGCTGGTAGATCTCCCCTCTCAACCTCCTTATAGGTTAGTGATCCCCCCTCACCTGGTACCTGCCTGAGGGAGATGGGGTTAAAGTTACAGGGGCATATCTCACTGTATATCAAGTTGACAATGTTTGATTAATGTTAATGTTTGTGGTTGGTTTTAAATCTTTGCAGAACTGTATGGCTAGGATCATGCCCATTATGGGTGGGGAATCTTTACCCTCCATTTGAGAGACATGTCCTCCCTACCCCCCTTTGCATGGTCTGTTATTATGATGCAGGAGGGGCTGGGCTTTTTTTCCTACCTGGTGTTTTGTGGATACCCTCTTGGGGCCAACAGACCAAGTGGGGATAGATGTTTCGTCTTGTTTGGACTTTTCTCCCATTTTCTTATTCCCCAGTTTGGTGCTCGAGTCAGCGTGGCAAGGGGTTCAAGGTTGGAACCCTCTTACGTGATCACCTCAACTCCGTTAGTGTTCTCACTAATCTCCTGTAGCTGGCCTCTTGGAACTGCAGTCTGCAACTTTTTCTTACCGGCCTATCCTCCCCTTTGCAGGGTGTCAAATTGCACCTAGGTTTTCCTCCCTTTCATGGTGACAGCTGTGGATGGTAGAACTTGGGAAGGTGCTGTTTCTGAGAGGCCATTTAATACCTGATTTTTTTTTTATATTGTCTGTTGTTTACTCTGGGTATAAAATACTGTTGTTTTACTTTTAGTACTCAGGACTGTCTTCTGGCTTCCTCACCATGGTGGGATCTTCCAGATTGCAAGGGACGACTCTCTAGGTATCGCTTATCTAGTTGCTGCCACCTTCCCTTCCAGATCAGTAAGTCACTGTCTTATTTTACAGCATTATAAGGATGGCTAGTGGTATGCGTCAGGGCCTGAGGTGCATCTCATGGAATGTTAAGGGCCTTAACCACCCAGTGAAGCACACCAAGGTCCTACAGCACCTGGGCTCCCTCAGGGCACACATGGCCCTTCTCCAGGAGATGAACCTCTTACCCAGGACTGTCCAATGGTTCAAGAAACTTTGGGTTGGTACTGTCATAGCTAGCTCTGCTCCTACTAAAACCAAGGGGGTTGCTATACTACTGCGTAAGGCATCCTCGTGAGTTGTAGAGGTGACTAAGACTGATTCACATGGGGGACTGTTGCCTGGCTTTCAAACCCAGGGGGACGGGTACTGGTAGCCAATGCCTATGCACCCAACAATGACTCAGATGATTTTTTCCCCCAAGGCAAGTCATGCCATGTCCAATCTGGTCAAGGGTTTTCAGGGTCTCCCTATTCTGGTGGGTGGGGATTTCAATTTGGCAATGGCCATTTTTTTGGCTAAGTCCCAGCCTACACCCTAGGCTCACCCCCAAGACCATGCTGGCTCTCTTGGAGATGACAGCAGAATAGGGACTGGTAGATGTGTGGTGGAGGGATCACCCCACAGGGATGGATTACTCCTTTTTCTCCCCAGTGTATGGCACTTACAGAAGGATTGATTTCTGGCTAGCCAACCAGGAGACAGCTTCAGGGATGGAAGATGCTAAAATTTAGAATATCCTGATATTGGACCATGCTCCTGTCTCTGCCATGTTTTACCCTTCTGGGCAGGGGGTCTCTTCTACTAGGTGGAGGTGCAATCTGCTGCTCTTTCAGGATGCCGAATTTTGCACCTTTATGCGGGAAGAGGCAAAATCTTATTTTCTCCTTAATTCCGTTAGGGAAGTCTCACCCAGAACAGTATGGGAGGCCTTTAAGGCAGTTCTCAGGGGGCACATCCTTTCTTATACCACCACCAAAGCAAAAGCCCAGAGGCCAAGATCAATTGTTTACAGGTGGAGTTGAGCATACTGGAGGCTAAATTTAAAGCACTGCCACGGCCGCAGTTGGACCCTGCCCTACTTACCTCCATAACAGGTCTAAAATACCAAATCAATACTCTATTACATAGGAATGCGGAAAGGCAGCTCCTTCACTCTAAACACAAGTCATGGGAGAGTGGTGGCAAGAGTGGCAAACTCTTTGCGTATCAATTGTGCAAGCAGCAAGCTGCCTTGAGGATCTATGCCCTTCAGGACCTGGCAGAAAATATAGTTTACGACCCCAGTGGTATCAATGGCATGATGTGTCTCTTCTACCAATCCCTTTACAAGACGAGATGAGAAGTCACCTGTGATACCACCCAATACCTCTTGAACTTCTGTGACCCCGATCTTCCCAAGCTATCGTCCACTGACCTACAGAGCTTGGAGACACCCATAACTGCAGAAGAATTCTAGACCACTCTTTGACAACTGGCGAAAGGGAAGTCACTGAACCTGGATGGGATGATGGTGGAGCTGTACCAGCTCCTGAAGGAGGAGATAGCTTCGCTGCTATTGCAGGCCCTACAGGAGGCACACAGCAGTGGCTCCCTCCCCTCACCATGAAGGAGGCTCTTGTCACACTCCTACCTAAGAAATCCAACAACCCACTTGACTGCGCCAACTATAGGCCTATTTCTCTCTTATCCGTGGACACCAAGAATGGCTAAGGTTCTGAAGAATAGGTTAATTAGTATTATGCTGTGGTTGATTCACCCTTCACAAGTAGGCTTCTCCAAAGGGAAATCTGGAGCCAATAACTTGCACCTTGTACTCAACCTAAAGTGACTGGCCCAGCAATCTCCTACCCTGATGGCAGCCTTGGCAGTTGATTTTTCCCAAGGCATTTGATTCGGTAGAATGGAGTTACCTACATGGGGTCCTCCAACAGTACGGTTTTGACAGTTACTTTCAGGTATGGATCTTTACCCTTTATAATGATCCTCTGGCCAGAATCTTGACTAATAAAGATATCGCCTCCCCATTCACACTACAAAGGGGCATCTCTCAGGTCTGTCCCTTCTCCCCTTTACTCTTTCTTCTCACTCTGGATCCTCTGATAAGGTACCTGACTACATCCCTGGATGTTTCTGGGATACAGGTAGGAGGACAGTCTTATCTGGTCAGTGCATATGCTGATGACATGTTGGTCACTCTTTCCAACCCAGTGCAGTCCCTTCCCATAGTCATCACTCTCCTTCAGGATTTTGCCCAGATGCCGGGTCTTATGGTTAACCAAAAAAAGATGACCCCCCTCCTACGAATTTGGCCTGTAAAAGTGACTGTCTCCAAGGAACTGAAATCTCCTTGGCTCCTCAGGGCTTTCAATACCTGGGGATCTTCATTCCGGATGGATGGAAAGATTTAGAGTGCCTTAACATTTCTCTGCTTTTAGCATCTCTAACAGCTGAAATACATCATTAGCGTCGTTGCAGCTTTCCCTGGAGGGCAAAGTGGAGGTGGTCCGAATGTTTTTTCTTCCCCGAGTTGCCTATCTCTTGGCTAACCTTCCCATACCTCTCTCACCAAACTGTTTCAGAACCTGCTTTGGGAGGGTAAAGTGGTCCTGTCGGGAAGAGCGAAACTCAGAGCTCACTGGTCCAAAGGTGGGCTGCGTCTCCTGTGGTTTAAGAGATATCAGCTGGCATATAGAATGGCACAGGCACCAAATGGTTCTCACATGGTCCCACCGGCCCTCCCCTGTGGGTGAACCTGGAGGCTTCCCTCCTTTAGGGAGATACCTTATCCTCTCTTCTTACATATAAGAAATTTTGGTGTCCACAATCAACTCCCATCGCGCTGGAAAAATGGAAGGCCTGGCAGAAGATCATGGAAATCTCCCACACCTCCCAAGTAGCCAGCTATCCACCCATGCAGTTTGTCCACTTATGGACTGATCGAAGGGTGCAAGTGGATAATAAGCCCCTGCACTGGCCCACATGGGCATCCCGGGGATCATGTTGGTCAAACACCTCCTTCTTCCCAACACAGCCATTATGATGTGTTTTGAGCAACTCTGTGTGAAGTTTGACCTGCCCTCCCGAGATTTCTGGAGGTATCTTCAACTCAGGAGCATGGTTTGGACCCTGTTGGGCAAGCAGCCCCAGGATAAGAGATGGGAGTGGAAGTCCAAGTTGCATAAAACAGAAATGCAAAAGGAACTTGCTGGGAAGATCTATAAGACTCTACATGACTCCCACCCTGACCACATGCAGACCTCCAGGCAGCTGTGGGAGAAGGAGATTCAGACTTTTATCTCACTGCAGCAGCAGCAAGAGTGGCTCAGAATGGCACACATGGCCTACAGGGATGCCAGGAGTCAACTTAGCCAACTGAAGATCCTGCTTCGGTGGTGCAGAACCCTGGGTACCCTACAGGCACAGGGGTTACTTGACCACTCCAAGTGCTGGAGGTGTCAGGTAGACTCAGCCCATCTCTTGCATATTATGTGGCAATGCCTGACGCTAGCTCCATTCAGGTCTGCAGTGCTGCAGGACTGCTCCAGGGTGGCAGGTTGTCAGATTCCACCCTCTCCCTCCCTTTTCCTTTTGGGTGATATGTCGCTCCTGGATCCGCTTCCTGATCCCCTCAGGTCCTGGGTCCTAGGAGCCCTCCTCGAAGCAAAGAGGGCCATTCTGATGAAATGGAGAGTACCCCACCCCCTTTTTATAACAGGATGGCATGCAGCCCTAGCCAGGTTAGCTATTTTCGAAAGGCTCACATATGTGAATGGCGGCCAGCTCCCTAGATTTTGTACCAAATGGGATGCATAGTTACATTCTCACCTGTGATCAGTCACCCCACCACCACCACCAACCAATCCCCCAACTTAATATTTGCTCCTTTCCTGAACTATGTGTAAACAGTGATTTTCTCCATCCCCCTCCAGCTCCCAAGCTACCTGTTATGTTTAGCTGCAGAGGCACCCAGGATGGATAAGGAAGGTGAATTAGGCTCTGCTGAACACACCATAAGAATTATATGAGGTGAGTCCTCAAGTCTGGTGTGAGGGAATTTTTATATATCCTAAAGCTATATTTGATATTATATGCCTTGAAGCTCTGCTTGCTTTGAAAGTCATGCTGTAACAAAGTCATAATGAATGTAGTAGAAATTTCTGAGTTCATGTTTCCTTTTTTACAGGGTTATAGCATGATACTGAGGTTACTTGAGGTATATTTGTAAAAACAGAAAGCTAGATAAAACTGAGCAGAACTGGTTGTACCAGCCTGAATAACAGGCTCGGACAAAATATAAAGATAACAGCACGTTGAGGCATTGAAGGCAAGCTGTACATTGCTATGGTGTGAGTGAAACTCATTGTCTCTCTCAGGTCAGCTTGACCCAGGCATATGTATCAAGCAGTATTGGGAAAGAAATGGAATAAGCAGTGGAAAAGTACCTCATACATATCAACTTGTTTTTTTCTGTTACATTGCTGAAAACTTGTTATGCTGTCTTATGATTGGCTTATACTGAAATGTTGGTATTTTTTCAAGATAAGAAGTGCAAAATCTAGCTTATAAAAAGCTGCTGTAAACTTTAATTGGAGAGCTTTCTCCTTTGCAGAATCTCCCACATGCATGTGTAAGGTTTGATCAAATAAAGCGACATTAAGACAAAACCCAGTGGTGTGGTTTTTGCCCCGTGACGACGGGAGTGGTTGCTCAGGTAATACTTACAGTGAGAGAATTTGCGATCACACTGGTCATGAATCAGATCATTTTCATTTGATAAACAACAGTTTTTTGTATAAGATGTAACTGTTTTCTGTTTTAAGGGTCTTTTTCTTTTTATGTTGATTGCACGCATGCACAAGAAACATGTTGTGGCAAGTTTCTCCACAAGCAGGTTGTAGAGGCATGGCACTGTTGTGGCCAATGCCCTCACAGCCTGTAAAGGCTTGTCCCACTTCCCCCAATGCTGTGGCATGCTGCTGCTGACACTAGTTAAGCCAGCGTGCCGCTAACTTGTAAAAAATTAGCCGCTGTAATCAGGGAATGCCTTGTCATTGCAGTGTCAGCCATTCGCTTCAATGGGGGAGCGACCCGTCATTGCAGGGTGGGATCTTGAAAACCTGATATCGTTTGTGAACATGGCAGCAGCTTGCCACCATGTTCACAAACAATATTAACCTCCCCTGCTGAGGGGGGTTCCCAATCCCCATCGGCTGCAGTGTCCCAATATTTATGTTGCCAATGGGGAAGCCCACTCCTTGTTGGCATTATGTACCCCCTCCCATTTTTGTTGTGTGCCGATGGGGGTGTCCAATCCCCCATCAGCTACAGCTGCCCCCCAAAAAGAAAGACTCCATTGGCACACTGGGAGCCCACCCCAGTGTGCCACATGCCCCTGCAAAATAAAAAAACAGTCCTGCGATGTATTTTTAATTTTTTATTTGAAACTCATAAAAAAGGAAATGGTCCCTGGCCGGTCTCCCTGACCCCCGTTCCACAAACCGCACCCACCCACTGCACACCCTGCCTCCCCACACCACCCTCACCCCATACTTACCGCCAGAGTATGGCGCAACGATCTTCTGTGGACCGGGAACACGTCTGCACTCTTCAAAGCCGACTGCAAACTGAGAAAATGCTGGTAAGCTGTATAATGGAATAAATAGAGTTTTTTTCAACTTTGATGCATATCTCAGGCATTTTTTGGAATTTTGGCACCAAATTTTCAACATGGGGTTTTTGGGACCCCGCCTCATGAATTCTTTCACTGTGGTGGTGTTACTTTGCCCCAAAAGGTGATTTTACGGTCACTACGTGGAATCACCTTTCAGGACTGATTAATGAAATGACAGTGCCAGTGTTTATGAGGTGGGTTCTCAAAAAGCCTATGTTGCAAATTTGGTTGGAAAAATCAAAACAATGACTGATTTACGAGTGTGCGTTGCGCAGTTGCTATGCACGCTTGTAACTTTGCGAATTTGCAATATTTTTACCCCAGATTTTCAACATTGTCATTTTTTCAGACCTCTTTGTGAACAGTACAGCTGTCATTTTTCACACCCTGGCTGAAATGTGTTTTCGCACTTCCGGCGCTGAATAGAGCAGTTGGTGTCGGAAATCAGTGTGCCACACAGATTAAGAAACTGACAGTGGCACTGTTCATGAGCAGAGGTCCTAAAATGCCTATGTTGAAAATTTTGTGACGATACTCCATAAAATGACTGTGTTACGAGCATGCGTTGCGCAGTTTGCATGCACGCTCGTAAGTTCATGAATTTATAATATTTTCACTTCAGATTTTCAACATTGCCATTCTTCTGCACCTCCTTATGAACAGTACAGCTGTCATTTTTCACATCCTGGCCGAAATGTGTCTTTGCAGTTCCGGCGTAGAAAAGCATAGTCGCTGTGGGAAATCCATGTTCGGGACACATTATGAAAATGACAGTGACACTGTTCATTAGCAGAGGTCCTAAAATGCCTATTTTGAAAATTTGGTGATGAAAGACCATAAAATGAGTGTGTTACGAATGTGCATTATGCAGTTTCCACACACTGTTGTACCTTCTCAACTTTGCAATATTTTCACTCCAAATTTTCAGCATTGCTATTTTGCCACACCTCCTTATTAACAGTGCAGCTGTCATTTTTCACATCCTGGCCAAAATGTGTTTTCGCTTTTCCGGCGTACAATAGCGCGGTTGCTGTGGGAAACCGGTGTTCAGGACATATTAAGAAAATCACACTAACACTGTTCACGAGCAGAGGTCCTAAAATGCCTATATTAAAAATTTTGTGATGAAACTCCATAAAATGACTGTGTTATGAGCGTGTGTTGTGCAGGTGCCTCGCACCCTTGTAAGTTTGCAAATTATTAACATTTTCATGCCAGATTTTCAACACTGGCATTTGTTCACACCTCCTTATGAACAGTACAGCTGACATTTTTCACATCCTGGCCGAAATGTGTTTCCACGCTTCTGGTGCAGAATATCACAGTCGCTGTCAGAAATCAGTGTTTGGGACAGATTAGGATCGAGTGACTGGGGGGGTGAGGGACCAAGCTCAACTGAGCTCTGTCAGGACTGCTGCAGATGTCTTTGTGGGTAGGAAAAGGCAACAAAGCAGGCAGAAGCCCAGTACAAAAGGGCAGCCTGCAGCGTTGGGAGACACAGAATGAGCGCGTGAGGGAGGGGGAGTGAGTGAGCTCAACGGAGCTCTGTTGGGATTGCTGTGGATTTGTTTGTGGGCAGGAAAAGGAAGCAATGCATGCAGGGCCTGAGTACAAAAGGGCAGCCAGCAACGGTGGGACAAATAGAATGAGCAAGCGAGAGAGGAGGACTGAGCGAGCTCAACAGAGCTCTATCATCACTGCTGCGGTTTTCTTTGTGGGCAGATAAGGGTGACTACACTGGCAGTAGCCCAGTACAGAAGGGCAGCCTGCAGAGCTGGCAGAAATGGAACAAGCAAGTGAGACGGGGGAATGAGTGAGGCCAATGGAGCTGTGTCAGGACTGCTCCAGATTTCTTTGTGGGCAGACAAAAATACCAACTGAGGCAGGAGCCCTATACAAAAGGGCAGCCTGCAGCGCCAGGAGGAACAGAATGAGTGAGTGAGACAGGCAGACTGAGCGAGCAACCTCAATGGAGCTCTGTCAGGACAGCTGTGGATTTCCTTGTGGGCAGGAAAAGGTAGCAGTGCAGGCAGGAGCCCAGTACAAAAGAGCAGCTTGCAGCACCGGGACAAACAGAATGAACAAGTGAGAGAGGGGGAGTGAGCGAGCTCTATGGAGGTGTAGCATGACTGCTGCAGATTTCTTTGTGGTCAGGAAAAGGTGGCAATGCAGGCAGGAGCCCAGTACAAAAGGCCAGCCTGCAGTGCTGGCAGAAACAGAACAAGTGACTGAGAGAAGAGGTAGTGTGCAAGCTCAACGGAGCTCTCTCGGGACTAGTGCAGATGTGTTTGTGGGCAGACAAAGCCACCAATGCAGGCAGGAACCCAGTACAAAAGGACAGCCTGCAGCAGTGGGAGACACAGAATGAGTGAGTGAGGGAGGGGGGAGTGAGTGAGCTCAACAGAGCTCAGTTGGGACTGCTGCGGATTTCTTTGTGGGCAGAAAAAGGTAGCAATGCATGCAGGGGCCAGTACAAAAGAGCAACCTGCAGTGGCAGGAGAAACAGAATGAACAAGTGAAAGAGGGGGAGTGAGTGAGGCCAACAGAGCTCTGTCAAAACTGCTGCAGATTTCTTTGTGGCAGAAAAAAATGCCAACAGAGGCAGAAGCCCAGTACAAAAAGGGCAGCTTGCAGTGCCACGAGAAACAGAATGAGCGAGTGAGACAGGGAGAGTGAGTGACTTCAACAGAGCTCTGTCGGGGCAGCTGCTGATTTCTTTGTGGGTAGGAAAAGGTGCCAATGCAGCCAGGAGGCCAGTACAAAAGGGCAGCCTGCAGCTCCCACAGAAATGGAACAATCCCAGTAGAAAAGGGCAGCCTGCAGCACCGACAGAAACGGAATGAGTGAGTGAGAGAAGGGGACTGAGCGAGCTCAACAGAGCTCTGTCAGGACTGCTGCAGATTTGCTTGTTGGCAGAAAAAGGTGCCAACATAGGCAGAAGCCCAGTACAAAAGGGCAGCCTGCAGTGCTGTGAGAAACACAGCAAGTGAGTGAGAACAGGGCAGTGAGCAAGCTCAATGAAGCTCTAGCGTGACTGCTGTGGATTTCTTTGTGGGCAGAAAAAGGCGGCAACACAGGCAGGAGCCCAGTACAAAAGGCCAGCCTGCAGTCCCAGCAGAAACAGAATGAGTCAGTGAGAGAGGGGGAGTGAGCTACCTTAACAGACCTGTGTCAGAACAGCTGCAGATTTCTTTGTGGGCAGAAAAATCCACCAACAGAGGCAGGAGCCCTGTACAAAAGGGCAGCTTGCAGTGCCAGCAGAAACAGAATGAGCGAGTGACAGAGGGGGAGTGACCCACCTCAATGGAGTTGAGTCAGGACAGCTGCAGATTTATTTGTGGGCAGCAACACCTGCCAATGCAGGCAGAAGCCCAGTACAAAAGAGCAGCCTGCAACACCAGGAGAAACAGAATGAGAGAGTGAGACAGGCAGAGAAAGCAACTTCAACGGAGCTGTGTTGGGACAGCTGCAGATTTCTTTGTGGTCAGAAAAAGGTGCCAACACAGGCAGAAGTCCAGTACAAAAGGGCAGCCAGCAGCACCAGAACAAACACAATTAGCGAGTCAGAGAGGGGAAGTGAGCGAGCTCAAAAGACCTCTATCATGACTGCTGTGGATTACTTTGTGTGCAGAAAAAGGTGACAATGCAGGCAGGAGCCTTGTACAAAAGGCCAGCCTGCAGCGGTGGCAGAAATGGAACGAGCGAGAGAGGGGGAGTGAGGTAGCTCAATGGACCTATGTTAGGAACGCTGCACATTTCTTTGTGGGCAGAAAAGGCCACCAACAAAGGAGGTAGCCCAGTACAAAAGGGTAGCCTGCACTGCCAGCAGAAACAGAATGAGCGACTGAGAGAGGGCGAGTGATCCACCTCAACACAGCTCTGTCAGGACAGCTGCAGATTTCTTTGTGGGCAGAAAAAATATGCCAATGCAACCAAGAGCCCCATACAAAGGTGCAGTCTGCAGCAATGGGAGAAACAGAATGAGTGAGTGACACAGGGCCACTGAGCGAGCTCAACAGACCACCGCAATCAACATTCAGCATTGACAAATGCTTGTTTAATATTGATACTTATTCATGTATTACCAATGTGGAAGCAGATAAACTGTAATGTATGGCTCTGTAACCTTTTCTTTATATTGTCTAACTTTTATGACAATCCGTGGATCTGGATTATCTTGGAACAAATAATAAAATCTTTCATGATAAAAAAAAAAAAATGAGATGAGAAAAAAAAATAATAGAAAATCTTAAGAAAAAGTCCGAAAAAAACTTTTGAATCAGGGGAAGAAAAAAAAAGACAAGGAAAAGGTCAAGAATGGAAAGGTTCAGAGCAATTGTTTATAAAAACCCAAATCAAAATAAACAAAACTAGATAGCACAGAGCAAGAGCAAGCGATCATCTCTGTGCAGGACTGAATATGCCCCCCCCCAAAACCAGTTGACACTAAGATGTCCCTCGGAGCTAGAACTGCAATCACTGAGATAAAATCCAAAACAGGATGTTTTATCTGCCAGCCTTTCAGAGAGAGCGCCTCTGTGTCCCAAGCTTTCTAGAGCTAGAAACCTAAAAAAAAAAAAAAACAGCAAGTGTCATAGTTCGATCCTCTGAAGTATAACAAGTCTTTTAAAATGGTTATTGAGTTGCCAAAGCAGTGGAGTCCTGACATTGCAATGGAAAAGCTCATACAGACAGGACCCATAACACACCTACTTACAACCCTCTAATTGTTGCTATGTAAACAGTTTTGCAAATTTATATATAGGGCAAACAAGAACTGCAAGAAAAATATTTCTGCAAAGTTAGAGTCCCATAACAAGAAACAACACCTTTTAACATGTTTTAATGGTGTCGTACATTCAATTTTAGAGGAAAGAAAAAAAAACGCTGCAGTCTTTGAAAAAATATGGTGGTCTGTACACAATTTAGGGATGCACCATGTCAAATAAATAAAGCATTAGGTAAATCCTCATAGGTTGTGCTTAAAGGCTTGGTGCTTTGGGAAGGAAGTCTTGCCATCCTAATATGTGGAGTGAAAATGTAAACTCTCTGATGAAAGACACACAGACATCATTTCGTTCAGAGCATTAAGAGAGTATAGGGCTGCAGAATCACGATTGCCAAAAGAGGGATGAACCAAAGTCTATACAGCCCAAATGCAGGCACGGAAAGCTGAACAGATGTACTTCATCCCATGTGTTTATCAACTTAAAGGAAAAGGGTAAGAGGTAGTCTCAATATTTGTTTTACAGGTGTAGCAACCCATTACTCTACAAGTACATACCCTTCAGTGTAGTCAATGAGCAGAAGCCTGAGGCATTGGGAACAAATTAGGAAAATATCTCGGGAGTTTGGCTTGTGCTTCAAATGCTGATTGGAAGTGCAGCTCTCCTGATGGGGTAGAAACGTGCAGTACTGCAGGATATCTTAAACAAAAGAAGATTCCAGTGGCATAGAGCTTTTATTTCATGTCATGATAAGCCTGCTATTGAGACCATATTCCTGGGCTGAGATCACTAAAAATCCAAATGCACTTCCCGTCCCACCATAGTTGCCTTTGATCTCTTATTCGGGACAATACATTAGTTTCATCTTGGAAATTAAACAGTCTAAAAATGAGTATGAGAGGTTTGGTTTGTCCCCTGGTGGAGGTATTGGCTTCAAAGAGCAGTGTGCACACTCTATGACATAAGTAGTCCCATAAGGTGAAGTGCTAGTAATTTTTTCAAGCAGCTGTTGGACAAACGAGATGGCATCAGTACCTTCAGCATGTTCCGAGCTACTACAGATGATCAAATTATTTCACCTGCTATGGGACTCCTGATCATCTATTGTGTTCTCTATATGTGCAAGCTTTTTCTGCAGTTCCACTAACTCCAGTTTCAATCTATGAGTTTGATCCTCAAGAGAAGATATGCAGGCCTTAGAGTCAGAAATGTGATGATTCAGACTTTCTAAAGTTGGTTTAACCATTTTGAAGTCCACAATCAGTTCATAAAGAACTTCCTTAATTGTAGCTAAATCACGGGCAAAGCTCTCTGAAAAAGAAAGGTCACCTGAGGCTGCTGAACTGGGTGGTGATGCTCCTTCTTTTGTCCTTTTAGATGGAGGTGAGTGGGCTGTGAGTTTCTCTGGTGGAGCACAAGTGTCAATAATTGAGTTATCTGTAGCCATTCCAGAGATAAAATGCACCAAATGACAAGGTAAGAAGTCAAAGAGCACTCAGGATTTAGAATAGCTTACAAAAGCATGTAGGTGCCAATCAAAAATAGGCTTTAAACACTCAATGCAGGAAGCTGACTAAGGAGCATCCTCTCTCTAGATTTGCCATCATGTGATCCCCTTTACACCAAATTTTCAACATAGCTGTGTTGTGACCCCACCTCATGAAGATGGGCAGAGAAAATGTTCAGCACCTGGCTTAAAGGTGATTTTGTGAAGAGTGCAAAATCAGCTTTCAGGATGCAAATACACATTTTGGGCAGGAGTTGAAAAATAGCTGTCACATGCATGAGATGCTGTAAACAAATGTTATCTTGAAAATTTGGGGTAAAAATATTGAATATTACCAAATGTACGAGCCTGTGTTCACAAAATTCAATGAAGGCTCATAAGTTTCTTGAGCTGTAATATTTTTACCCCAAATTTCCAACATAGCCTTTTTATGACCCCACCTCATGAACAAGGGCAGAGAAAATTTTCAACTCCTGCCCGAAAGGTGATTTGGGGCAGGGACCATAAAATCACCTTTTGGGAACATTTTGGCCAGGATTTGAAGCATGACAGCTGCCACATTCATGAGGTGATGGAAAGATATGGCTATGTTGTAAATTTGGTGTAAAAATATTATAAATTACCAAAGTTATGAGGCTGTGTTTGAAAAATTCAATGTAGGTTTTATAACGTTTTAATTTTTTAATATTGTTATACTGAATTCTCAACAGAGCATTCTTATGACCCCACCGCAATAAGAAGGGCAGAGAAAATGGTTAACTCCTGCATGAAAGGTGATTTCAGGCAAAGACTGCAAAATCTCCTTTCAGGATAAAAAAATACATTTTGGCCAGGATTTGAAGCATGACAGCTGCCACATTCATGAGGTGATGGAAAGATATGGCTATGTTGTAAATTTGGAGTAAAAATATTATAATTACCAAAGTTATGAGGCTGTGTTTGCAAAATTCAATGTAGGCTCAAAACTTTGTTGTTTTTTAATGTTTTTACACCACCAAATGTTCAACATAGCCTTCTTATGACCCCACCTCATGAACAAGGGCAGAGAAAATTTTCAACTTCTGCAGGGACTGCAAAATCACCTTTCTGGACAGATTTGCCTAATGACAGTGACATTGTTTATGAGGTGGGGTCCCAAAGAAGGCATGTTAAAAATTGGCATGGTTTCATAATGTCACACTTCACGTTGTGCAATTTCTTTCAATCTTTTGTTCTGTGGGGGACTCTGCCCCCATAACCCCTGTTACAGGGTGCTGCATCCCCGGACCCTTCCCACTTAGGATTCTAACTCTGGAGGGTCCAACATGGATAATGCACAGGTTCAGGGTTTGTGCATTATGTCGTACGCTATTGAGTATGACATTATGACCCGGTATGTTGAAAATTTGAGCCAAAAATATGCAAAAAATGCCTGTTATGCCTCTAAGTTCAAAACCCCATTGAAATACATTAAATGGCATACCTGTTTCTTCAGTCCAGCTTTAAAGAGTGAAGACATAACTGTGGTCCAGAGAGGATTACGGCATTGGACCCCTGATGGGTAAGTAAGGGCTTGGGGGGTGATGGGCACTCATTGGAAGGGTCAGGTGGGGTGTTTGAAATGGCACAAAAGATATTGATGGATATTGATGGATGGTTTTCTTGTCACAGGTAAAAATTAAATATAAAAAAAAAGGACCAAGATGCTGATCATGACACTGGGGGATGGGGCACCTCCAGTGTCGCTGTTATACTTCTGGGAGGAGTGTGGGGTGGTGGGTGCTAAGAGGGAGGGTCAGTTGGGAAGATGAAATAAAAAAGTAAAATAATAACAAATAACTGCACATGTGCTGTAGTGTGGGGAAGGGGACGAGAATTTTTGCAAAATACCGACTGGAGGCCATTCATTCACCAAAGGTTCCATCACTACCAGGATCGATTACTGTAGGTCTTTTTGTCACAGACTCTACTGGTATCTGATGCTGGAACCCAGGTCACAGAAACATTAGACCACTTAATTTTTAAATGCACTTGCTCTAACACATAGTTTCCTCCTATGGATAAAGGATTTTGGCATCTGAACTCTTCTGTGTTAGTAGATGAGCATATGAAACAGAACTAGTGTAGCTTATAGCAAGCCCTGGTGTTGGTACAATGTACTTATGAGTTAGGAATAGGATGGTGGAAAGACTCAAAAAGGATTAGTAAGTAGTGTAAGGAGACGAGGATTCCAGAAAAATACCTACATACCACAGGAGGCCCCAGATTCAGTAAAGGATCTTCATCAGCATGATGTGTTTATGAGTTAGTAATAGGATTGTGGAAAGACTCATAACAGATTAGTAGGTAGTGGGGGGGGTGGACAAGGATTCCTGCAAAATACCTACATACCACTGGAGGCCACACATTCACCAAAGGTTCTGCGTTGGTACGATGTGCTTATGAATAAGTAATAGGATGGTGGAAAGGCTCAAAAGGGATTAGTAGGTAGTGTGTGTGTGGGGAGGGGGACGAGGATTCCTGCAAAATACCTATATACCACTGGAAACCACACATTCACTAAAGGTTCTGCACGTGCAGTAGTGTGTGGGGGGGGGGATGAGAAGGACCACCAAAAGTTTAAAAAAAGTGAGAGCACTGCGTATTCCATGTGGAGATGATTTTTTTTTACACTATACCAAGTTGTTGGTTTGCAAAGAATGCTGGAGTGCTTTTTACTCAGTGCAAGAGGTCTACAGGGCTTCGCCCATTGCAGCCCTACAAATGGACTTGACCCACTTTTGTCCACCAGTGCTCTAGAAAACGAAAATATCAATTACTAGCAAAATAAAGATTATTGGGAAATGTCTATACTTTTGATGCGAATAGAATTGCAAACATTACAACTTTGAACCAATATTACAAAGTAAGACATGCTTAACTATAACAAAAGTGATTAACTTCTTTTTTGTGAAAATACTTCTCACAGAAAGGCACTGGTGAAACTCCAGCTAGGTCTGCTAAATAACAAAGCAAAATCTTGGATTTTTTTGTGAAAGTCAACAGCCTTTAGTTCATGTACATGTGGCATAGAAATATAGTTGACAGTTGTGCATTTGTTACTAAAGTGCCCAAACATTTATAAGGAAAGGGAAAAAATGATTACTCCTTTCAGTATAATATGCAAGAAGATGATAATATTGCCGTTTGTAACAAGTTATTGTTTGGTCAAAGTCCTCGCACAGTCTTTGCAGTTGCTAATTTTGTACATAGTATGTTTTTAAAATTAGGCAACAGACAAGAGGTATAGAAGGACAGGAAAGGAAGTGGACAGGAAGGAGTATGCAAGATGGTCCAGGGAGGTGACCAGAAAAGTGAGAGAAGCCAAGGCCCAGAGGAAGCTGAGATTAGCCCAGGGAATTAATGGGGGAGAGAAAGACTTTTTCAGATACATCATGGAAAACAGGAAGTGCAAGGAGACAATAGTGAGGATAAAAAGGGGTTGGGAGTGGACGGAAAAGGGTGAGGAGCAGGCAGAAGCACTGAATGAATACTTTTGCTCAGTGTTCACAGAAGAAAAGGGGGGACCATTACCACCATGGGCTGGGAGGGTGGGGGCAGAGGAAGAGGAGGCAACCGATGGAAGAACTGAGGCAAGTAGAGTCCTAGAGGGACTGAGGGCACTGAAGGTAGATAAGGCACCAGGGCTGGATGGTATCCACTACAGGGTGCTGAGGGAGATGGTGGAGGTGATGGCAGAGACACTGGCAGATCTGTACAGCACCTCACTGGAGTTGGGATGTGTGCCACTGGACTGGAGGATGGCACATGTAGTACCATTACACAAGAGTGGACCAAGGGATGAACTGGGTAATCATCACCTGGTAAGTCTCACCTAAATAGTGTGCAAACTCATGGAGACAATGCTAAAGGAAAGACTGGTGTCGTACCTGGAGGACAATGGCCTCCAGGATGTAAGGCAGCATGGGTTTGTGTCAGGAAAGTCTTGTCAAACCAAACTGATACAATATTATGACTGGGTGACAGGTGAGCTGGATAAGGGTCATGCGGTGGATGTTCTTTACTTGGACTTCAGCAAGGCCTTTGATTCTGTGCCTCTTGGGTGGCGTGGGAGGAAGCTAACTGGTGTAGGGGTAGGGGCAAAAATGATGAACTGGTTTACAAGCTGGCTGAGTGGGAGGCTGCAATGGGTGGCAGTGAGAGGAGAGTTCTCAATACCAAGGCTGGTGATGAATGGGGTGCCACAGGGCTCTGTGTTAGGGTCAGTATTGTTTGGGCTCTTCATATCAGACATCGCACATGGGGTGGTGAGCAAGATAAGTCTGTTCGCTGACGACACCAAAATTGGAGCAGTGGTGAATGGAGAGGAGGGATGGAAGCAGCTGCAGGGGACCTAAGCAAGCTAGAGGAGTGGTCAGAGAGGTGGCAGCTGGGGTTCAATGCACAGAAGGGTAAGGTTATGCACTTCGGGGTGAAGAAACCAAGGAGAGAATACTGGCTGGGAGGGGTTAAGATGGGGATCACTGAGGAGGAGAAGTACCTAGGGGTAATGATAACAGGAGCATGGACAGCACTGCCCAGTGCAGGAGAGCGGCTGCAAAAGTGAACAAATGCTGGGGGTGCATAGCGAGGGGGCTTTCATCAAGGTGAAGAGAGGTGATCTTGCCCCTGTACAGGTTGCTGGTAAGGCTGCATTTAGAGTAATGTGTGCAGTTTTGGAGGCCATACCTAAAGCGTGATATCAGGCTACTGGAGGGGGTGTGGAGGAGGGCAACAATGATGATATGTGGAATGGAAGGGACAGACTGTGACAGCAGGCTGAGAGACCTGAATATGTACACCTGGAGAATAGAAGGGACAGGGGGACATGATAGAGACATTCAAATATCTGAAGGGAATCAATAAGGATGGGGCAGATGGGGTTTTTAAGTTAAGGAGGGGGAGGGTCACCAGGGGACATGGGCTAAGAATAGATGGGGGAAGATTTAGGAAGAAAATGAGGAGACACTCTTTCACAGAGAGGGTGGTAGCAAAATGGAATGTCCTACCAGCATGGGTGGTATCATGTGAATATGTGAACAGTTTCAAAAGGGCATGGGACAGGAACAGGAGAGAGTGAGGGTGGGGAGGTGGGGGATGGCAGTGGGATGAAAAATGGGAGGGGGTGAAGCAGCTGCAAACTAGGGGTACTAGCTGCACACTCGAGCAGACTTAGATAGACCGGGTGGTCTGTTTCTGCTGGCACATTCATATGTTCGTAAATATGTATAGTTAGAGAACGTTGTATTGTCTATGTGTGTCTTTTTATGTACCCAAAAACAGATATTATTCTTGTGTACTTTTTTGATATGTAGAAACTAATATACAGTACATGTGATAAGCTATGTTGTAAATAACATGCCTTTCCAAACAAACTAAACTGAACTGTGTGGTGTTGGGGCAGATATTCTGATGAGAAGTATTTGTGTGGCAGATAGTCGGACTGAGATACTTCTTGAGGCAGATATTGAGCTGTTGGTAGTTATAGGGCAGATACTGGGGTGTGGTGTCAGAATGGGGCAGATACTAAGATGTAGGATAGTTACGGTTCTGATAATAGGGTGCGGGTGGTTGAAGAGCAGATACTTGGGTATGGGGAAATTGTGTTGATACTGGGATTTGAGGTGGTTTGGGGGCAAATGCTGAAGTCTGAAATTACTGTGGTTATAAATTACTGTGATTACTGTTAGAATTACCATGATTAGAAAATTGGTATGAAATTTCCCAGTTTCTGATTGACTGAGACAATTGATAAGGGTTGCATTTATTTTCCAACAGAGATCAGGAAATAACAAGTACCATGCCAACCTGCCTCAGCACTAGCTAAATCACTGTGCCCCAAAAGAAGTTTCAAAAGTGAAAAGCAGCCATTTTTTCTCTTTCAGTAAGCAACTGAATTCCATGTGCATAACTGCAAACACTGTATTCAACTAACAAAACTGTGCTATTTTTACTAAAATTCTCCCCACCACCCAAAAAATACTTTTTTTTTTAAACTGATAGTGCAAGCGCAGATGCATGCTTTCATGTTAGCACTACACAGTCAGGAACAGCTTTTCTGTCACTTGCTCCCCACCTGACTTTGGCCCAAACCCAATAAATACTGCACCAAACTAACACTTTTGTTATGAAAAAAAAAGAAAGTGACCTTGGCACTGACCAGTCTGCCAGAGTGCATAAATGACTGTGAAGCTGCTGTGTCAGCTGCCCTGCCTGACTGTGCTACACTCCCGACCCCATTCTCGACCATACTTACTTTTCTCCTGATTGACTGTACTTGTCTCCCGATCACATGCCTTATAGGCAAAAAACCACACAAAAGGCAGAATGGAGCACCAGCGGGCATGGGAGGAAGTGGTATGGAACACTGGCGAGTATGGGGGGGTTTAAAAAAAAAGACTGTGAAACACTGCAGTGCCCTCTACTGGTAAGTACACCAGCAGGAGGACAAATATACAAAAAAGAGACTTTTAATTGATTTTTACTAGTTTCCTCTTATTTTTTATGTTTTAAGTATCATAGAAAAATGTCACATGTAACCCATTTTGTAAGTACAATAATACCCTCCAGAGTGTGTGTCATGGGCTATACCCACGCTTCCAGGAGATATAAGGCACTCCGCCTGTGATATCAGGCCTCAATATGCCCCTAGTCAGGTGGGTATAGTCCTATACCACCCACCCTGTAAGTTATTATTGCTTGCTTAGATGCTGTAATGTAAAACATTTGTGAGGCAGATACAACATTCTGGTCCAAATTACAATTTGTCAAACTCCTTACTCCATACTATGAACAAAATATATTTTTCAAATGGCTTACTCCATTCCACTATAAATACATTTTTAACTCCTTTCTTCATTCTGTAAGCTAACTGGGAATCTGCAGGGTGTCTCATAGTATAAAAAAACATCAATGTGAGGAGTGTAAAGAAAGTTAAGTGGTTCTGGTGGCCTGAACCTCGTGAGAAGTCCCTTATACCAGAAGACTATAAAGTTCACCCAACAACAGACGGCCTATTAACTTATTATACATCTCTTGAGTTAGCTAGACTGAGTTATACTAAGTTTTAATATTTTGTTTTACATCAAAAGTTATATGAACCCCCCCCCCCCGCCTATGAAATGGAACACTCCAATCCTAATCTTCCTGAAGTGGAGACCACTATATGCAGGATAAAAGGTACAGTGGTCTCTGTGCTGTTTGGCTAAAATCACATACTGTCAGTGATTTATAATTACAGCCATGCAAAGTTAGAAAACTTTGCTTCATGGAGAAATTTGCAACTTCACCTCAGTTCATGAATTTAATCTGTAATGTGATGTTCTAATTCACATCACAGCTAAAACTTCAAGAATGGCAGATTTGATAACATGAAATTGGGGCTCATAGGTGAAGTTTATAATGTTTCATGGGATTGGAGTTCACATGGTACTGCAACAAGCTGTATTGCCATGCATAGGCTGAATTCAGCGCAGTCTTATGAAGAGAAGGTTGGTATTAAGTCTGCTCTGAATTTTTGTGCCGTAAAATCTTTCAAAGCACTTTAAACACAGAGTATTTTTGAATAAAATCACTCCTAAAAGTGTCTAGAGTGCCTTATGCCTGTAAATTAGCCATTTTGTTTGGTATTTTTTTTCTTGATTTGTTTACTTGAATGTAGTGTTTTCATTTTGTGTAGCAAAGCAGTGCTACAGGGGAGGAGAGCTGCATTAGATACCAACAAGCAAGACTTCCCCTTTTGTGAGCACTAGTGTTGTTTTCCTCTGTGTTTCTTCTTAATTATTTTTCTGTTTTCTGTGTTTTGTTACTTTATTTCTATAGAACCGTTCAGTGTTCTTTATTGAATTATTTTTGTCAGTCTGGTTTTACTATACTGACTATGGTTATTTTGTTTAGTTATTGAAGTTACAGTTTTACTGTAATAGTGACAGTTACGTCTTTATAATTACCCCAGTTTTTGTGTGTTTTCTTATTCCATGTTGTATTGTTCATGTAAAAAAAAAGTATAAAAACATATTTTTGTGTTGATTTACTTTAGTTACTGTTTGATCAGTAAACTGTTGTGTTATTTAAATCAGACTGCTCTGATGAGGTGTTTTATCCTCTCTGCTGCTGCCTGTATATACTTTAACTGCAGTGTTCAAAAATCTAAATATAAAAATGTCCAGAACGAGATGCTCAAGTAAAGTTTGAGTTGCTGGTGAGAGCAATGTTTCCAAGAAGAGTGTAGGTTCTATGGTTTAGAATGGTGTTGTATCTAAAAAAAAGTACTTCTGCCTCAGGTTCATCATGGTCCGGTAGTACTAGTACTTGAAAGGGCGTAGTCGTCACAAGAGGTGGGTGCATCAGTGGCATCAGTGCTAGTGGGTGCTTGCACTGCTGCTCATTGAGACAGCGACATATGGATCAGTCCAAGAAGCCAAACAATGCCTTGCTCTGGAAATTCAGTCGAGGACAATGAGCTGGTTGGTATTGTTTCTGTGATTGCTGTTGATGGTGGTGCTGATGAGCCTGAGTAGGACTCAGAGTCTGATGTGGGAGATCTGACTGTTGCATGCATGCTTGCTGAGACAGAAATAGAAGGTGGAGAAAGTGAGCATGAGGAAGAGGAGGACAGATCTCAAGAAGAGGTTTTCAGCCTCCGTGGGGATGGGGATAATAAGCTGGACCCTCTGTAGGAATCAGCCTACACTGCATATAGCATGTTTGAGTGTCATATCAAATAACCATCCAATCATGCTATTGCAGGGGAAATTAATGTAGCAACCACTGAAATGGTGGCAATAGATCTATTGTCATTCTCATACATAGATAGAAACATAGAAGCTAACAGTAGATAGGGGCCGAATGGCCAATCCAGTCTGTCCTTTTTTGTTGCATGGCTTACACTGTAGACCCCTCCAGGTCTATGGTGCTTTCTCTCCCACCCCTTTACCTATCCCTTATGAGTCCCTTGTACTTATTCCAGGCTTTTGTGAATTCCACTGCTGTTTTCACCCCCATAGTCTCCACTGAAAGACAGTTCTAGGTATCCACCACCCTTCCTGTGAAGAAGTATTTCCTCATATCTCTCCTAAACCTACTCTCCTCCAGCTGCATATTGTGGCCCCATTTTCTGGAGCATCCTTTCCTCTGAAAAATACCTTCCTCTTGTACCTTATTCACCCCCTTGAGATATTTAAAGGTTTCAATCATATCCCCCTCTCCCTCCTCATCTCCAATGTGTACATGTTTAATTCCTTTAGCCTCTCTTCTTAGGACATTTAATGTCGACCCTGTACTATCTTGGTAGCCCTAGATTCAAAACAGTATGGTGTAGTGGTTAAGAGCACTGAGCTGTAAACCTGAAGTACTGGGTTTGAATCCCACAGCCACTACATGCACACTGTGTGGCTACAAACAAGTCAGTGAACTTTGATGTGTTCCCAGGAATATCTAGAAACAAGTCTTGACTTAGTGTGTCCTTCCTGGCCAAATATTATAAATCAAAACAACAAAAAAGTGCTCCGAATGTACTTTAATCAAAGCCAGTTCTCAGAAGAGCATTGGTGGTATAGTGGTTAGCAGAGCTACCTTCCTTCCATTCTCATTTTTGAAGAATGTGGGATTCCAAAGGTTGATTGTAATGTGACTGTCCAAAAATGACGGATTCAATCACAAACCTATTTCAGTGCCTGTGCCATTCTTGAACTTTATAGGACTGTGACACACACGGTAATATATGAAATGCAGCATTCAGCCTCCCCATACATACATCTAAGTATGGATATGTAGACCAGTGGCCAAACAGCTGGTAGCTCTTATCTAAGCATTGCAGCCCACTGGGCATAGGTACCTGAGGTAGTATTTTATGCTGAAATGGGGAAAATTGTATGAAGCTGAATTATGGTAGTTACAATATTTCAGGTATTCATCAATATGCCACACTGGCAATGAAGGGTTTAAGAAGATCTCATATGGGTCTGAAAATGCTAGAACTGCTCCTGACTGAGAATGATGAGAAGCTGCACCAACATTCCCTGAAACCAGTTTAATTGTGAGTGATAATGGCTCAAATGTGGTTAAATGCGTTAGTGAGGAAGGGTTTCCCAGGGTCCATGTAAGGTACCTTGGCTTAATCTAGTAGTGTCAGAGTTTCTATCATATCCTGAAATCAAGTCCATGTGGATGATGGCCTGCTATATCTGTGCTCACTTTGCTCATTTCAGAAAGGTCTGTGATCATCTAAGGCATCTGCAGATCCAGAACAAACTGCCTCAGCCCTGTCTGAAGTTGGAAGTTGTCACCAGATGTAACTCAGTACTCTACAGTACTGAGCACTTGCAAGAGCAGTACAAAGACATCTTCATATATTTGCTGCTGCATGCAAGCCGTGACAGTGCCACAGTATCAGTGTCTCTGACAACAGATCAATAGTGACTAATGGATGGCCTGATCACAATCCTAAGGTCATTTAAACATGTCAGACAGCCAGTGAGTATGGACACTGCCTGTATCAGTTAGGCCACTCCACTTTTAAGGGTGCTGAGGCAGCTGCTGTTAAATGCACAGGCAGATATTATAGGCAGGTGGTGACATAGAATCATAGAAACAGACTTTGACAGCAGATCAGGACCGCTTGGCCCACCTAGTCTGTCCATTTCACTACCTATTGGATAAGTAGAAAATCCTAGTTAACCAACAGCCTACTTCTTCTTACCCCCCACCAGAATTGCCTTATATCTGTCCCATGTATTTTTGAATTCCCCCACTGTTTTTGACCCTACGACCTCCTCACAGGGGAAGCTGTGCCTTAATGGACCACATGCTGCATGTATTTGACTGCAATGGCAGTATTTCTAGGATTGTGTAGCTTGAAGATTTTGGTATTGCCACCATGCTGGATCCACAGTATAAAAGCAGGATGTCATCCACACTTGAAGGTGGCCATGATCAAGTAAAAAATCTAATCAATCAGCTAATAAGATGAGAGCATGGGGCACGGATGTTATGGCCACAGTTATGTAAGGCACACCATGAAAGTGATCACCAACTGGGTGCTGCTACCACCTCAGTTAAACAGGCTGACAAAAATGGCCTGGTAACAGAAAAAATTACAATAAATCCACTGTGGGATGCTTTGTGCCAGGTGGGAATTGCAGACATGACAGAAAAGGAGGAGTAGACTATGAGTCAGCAGGATTGCGTACAACACAATGCATGATAGATGTATATTTGGCAGACACCAGGTACACTAACATGCTGGAAGAGCCACTGCTGTACTATAGTAGCCAGGTCACAGAATGGCCAGCATTGTCCTCTCTAGCAGTCAAATATCTAAACTATCCACCCTTGAGTGTCAGCATGGAGAGGGTATTCATTTCGGTGGAGGCCATTGTATGGGTCAGGCCTACAGATCTGTCCTCTAGAAATGTTAGCATCCTAGCATTTATTAAAATGGGTAGCCTGTGACAATGTTGACTGCGATTAAGCGCTTTCAAAAAGGGTGACTCAACTGCAGCACCTGTCCACAGGGCTACCGGGCAGGAGGGCAACTGGATGGGGGGGGTCCATGAATATAGTGACAGGATGTCACTGTAAGTACACACGTGTGGGAGGAGTGAGCACGCTGCGCAAGGGGTGGAAGGGCAGGAAAGGTTTGTGAGGTGTAATGGGGTGGTGGGCTGCCGAGCTGGCCCCATTGTGTGGAGGGTGGGTGGCAGGAAAGGGCTGCCAGGGTGCCGGGTTCAGGTCTGGGTGCATGTTCATTTTATTACACCTGGCCATGAAACTTTTTTTTATCTGATTTTGCACCCACCCCAACATGCACCCCCATGAAGTTTAGAATCCTTTAGTAGGGGAGTGTGGGGGGGGGTGCAGCCCACTGCATAAAGAAAAAACAACAAGTCACCAGCATCCTTTTGCTGTACATCGGGAATGTATTTTGGTGATGTACACTCACCCTAATGGTGACTGCCTTTCCGCGATCGCCATTATGACTTGGAACCTTAAAATGAATGCAGGGCACATTCCGTGTAACAAAATTATGTCTGCATTCACATCACATGACATTAGTGGTGGTGATGAGGAACAAACAGAAAAGCCTGATGGTATCTGCATTGGCAAATTGCCTTCCATTGAGGTAGATGACCAGTAATGGAGAAATAATTCCCATGTGGGACAACTCCAGTCTGGAAGACTGTGAGGGCTGCTTCCTTGATGAGGATGATTGTAATGCATAAACAGAAAACTATTCGATCCCTCCTTTCTTCCTTATCAATTAAATCCTTTTCTGTATGATTCAGTTTTTTTTCCTGTGAATATTTTTCCATACGTTGTGCTGCTGTTCTGTACATCCATCTGATTAACACCATCTGTCCTCTCCTATGTAATGCCCACAAAGTAGAAAATCAGTGAAGACTACATTAGCCAGCCTGTGAACCATTCCACCAGCCATACCACCAGCAGCAATCCCACTAGCCATCCCACCAGCCAGCCTGCCTGCCAGCCTGTAAGCCATTCCCCCAGCCATACCACCAGCTATCCCACTAGCCATCCCACCAGCCAGCCTGCCAGCCTGCCTGTGAACCATTCCCCCAGCCATACTGCCAGCAATCCCACTAGCCATCCCACCAGCCAGCCTGTCACCCAGCCTGTGAGCCATTCCCCCAGCCATACCACCAGCAATCCCTCTAGCCATCCCACCAGCCAGCCTGCCAGTCAGCCAGCCTGTGAGCCATTCCCCCAGCCATACCACCAGCAATCCCACCAGCCATCCCACCAGCCAGCCAGTCAGCCTGCCAGCCTGTGAGCCATTCCCTCAGCCATACCACCAGCAATCCCACCACCCATCCCACCAGCCAGCCTGCCTGCCAGCCTGTGAGCTGTTCCTCCAGCCATACCACCAGCAATCCCACTAGCCATCCCACCAGCCAGCCTGCCTGCCAGCCTGTGAGCCATTCCACCAGCCATACTACCAGCAATCCCACTAACCATCCCACCAGTCAGCCTGCCAGCCTACCTGTGAGCCTTTCCCTCAGCCACACCACCAGCAATCCCACTAGCCATCCCACCAGCCAGCCTGCCAGTGAGTCATTCCCCCAGCCATACCACCAGCAATCCCATTAGCCATCCCACCAGCCAGCCTGCCTGCCAGCCTGTGAGCCGTTCCTCCAGCCATACCACCAGCAATCCCACTAGCCATTCCACCAGCCAGCCTGCCAGTCTGCAAGCCAGCCTGCTTGCTATACCACCAGCTATCTCTCCAGCCATCCCATCATCCAGCCTACCAGACTTTCAACCAGCTATCCTACTAGCCAGCCTGTCAGCCAGTTCACCAGCCAGTCTGCCAGCCAGCCCACCAGCCAGCCCTCCAACTAGTAATTCAGACCTTAAGTCGAGCCTCCAGGTATTCAGCTCATCAAGACAGCAAGACCGGAACTCCAGCAATGGCCTACATTGTCCGCTGTGATGGTAAGTTACTTTCATTGTTTTTCGTGCTACTTACCCTCACTGTTGGCAGTGAGGCCGTCACTGCACAGGAGGGCCTTTCATCTTGCTTGCATGGCATTATAATATGTTATTTTTTTCCTTTTGGTTCCCTCTCACTTCAGACAGCCACAGACTGAAGTTGGCTCTTTCTCCACCATCCTTGACTCTGGCACCATTGTGCCAGTACACAGAACGGCCATCACTAATTTGTTGGTAAGCATCTGACATTATTTTCTTCTGTTTTTAAGTTTTAATGTAAACTTTATTCCTTTCATAAATAAACAGTGACACAGCGGCCATGCTAAGTCAGCTAAACAGATTTCTTTTTCTTCTTTACAGGTGACAGGTATAGAATGAGTGGGATTGAACAATGGATTTATCATGCTACCACAACGGTGGCAAAGTCAGGCTAAATTCCTTTTTTGTCTTCACAGATGATACATATAGTAAGACTTGGGGCTTATTTATCAAAGGTTGACACAGGGCTGTCACATGCCCTGGGTCAAACCCTGCACTGCCCCAAACACATTACCGCACCTTGCGCCAAATTCACAAAGGTCATGCACATTTGCAACAGTGCACCTCCTTTACAGTGGCTTGCACCAAATATTTGGTGCAAACCACATAAAAAGGTCTGCACAGTTAGACCGGTAAAAGCTGGTCTAAATGATGGCATGTGGTGCATGGTATTGAGAACCCAGATTGCCGGCCAGGGAATGCTGCAAGCCCCATGCATCATGTGTTTGGCACACCCGGAGATTGCAACATTCTAACTCATATGAGAATTGAGCCCTTGGAGTGGACAGTGTATATACTGTCCACATTTTCAGTCACTCATAGTGACAACTTCAGCAAGGTCTACACAGTTTTCAATTGTCTTCACAGGTCTCCACCTGTCCTGCTCTCTTCTCATCCAGGCAACAAGAAATCTCCACCTCTGCTTTCTCAGTTTTGGGCATCTTCATTCTATTTCAAGAATTAATTCAAATAGTGATTTACACACAATTAAAACAAAGTGTGTAGGCCAGCCCATCGGCACAGTGGTTGGATTTCCACTTGCGAACGCCAGTGACCCAGGTTCGGAAATGGACTTGGATGCTGGAGGGCCAGCCAGAAAGAGAAGGCTGAAGCATTTGATGACTGCTCGCCTTCTCTCGGAGGGAGGGTGGGGATGCGACCCGATGATTGCTGACCCCTGGCAGAGGCCGGGGGCTTGGCAATAAGTGGGGTCCCACAATTCAACGGGGCTTGGCGAACGTCGGCTTAAGCCTGACATTAGTGGCATGTCACGACCCTGGGGAGCAAACGGGATAGAGCCCCAAGGCCAACCGGATGACGGTCTCCAGCTTCCGCTGCCGCAAGACCCTGGGCAGTGCACAAACCACCCTAGCAGCAAACAGGGCAAGTATGGTGCTGGCCACCCTCCCGGTGCCTTCCCTCTTGGAGGAGGGGGACCCACCCGGCGAACGGTTACATCTGGGGGTTACCCCGGGGGCTCTGTGATAAAGGGTGAGGAGGTGGCTGTACCAGGGCACTGTGGCTCGGAGGGCATAGAAAGACCTGAAGGAGAGGCCGGCACGGAGCTGGGGGAGCAAAAAAAAACAAAAACAAAGTGTGTTACAAGTACAATAGTGTTCAGGCCAGTTACATACGGTGAGCTACTGTGTCACAGCATGTAGCAACCTATAGAAGTTTTGTGTACCCTAGAGAAACTTTTTGGGAGAAGAGAATTTATGTAAACTGTTATTTATGCACTGGTAACACTATGTGTATTACAGCAAGAGTGTTTGGGACAGTTATACACTTTGACCTACCATGTGGCAGCATGTAGCAGCCTGTCCGATTTTTTATATGCCCTTGAGAACAATTCTGGGAGAAGAGAATTTATGTAAATTCTGATTAATGCACAATTAACAGTAAGTGAGTCACAACAACAGTGGGGGAGGCAGTAATAACACACAGAACAGTACCATGTAGCACTACCAGTAGCAGACTCAATTTCAATTTTATTTGTTTACCGAGTAAGTACACTAGACTAAATGTCTGTTTACAGGCATGACTCAGATGTTTTCATAAAACACAACTTATACATTAAAATCTCAAATTACACATCTAAAAAACATGCAACTAGTCATACAAATTCACTTTAACATACATATATATATATATATGGCAAGTTCATTTGGCATATGCAGTACAATAAACATAACTGTACAAATAATATTTGCATAAAAGGTATGAATAGCATGTTATCAACAAAATTATAAAAAAAAATTAAAGAGATGGGCTAATCCATTTTCATGAGGTAAAAAAAGGCTCATTCTATCTTCTTGTGAGGTAAACATTGCTGCTCATGTAATTAATAACATTTATACACAGACAAAAGTGACAGAAGGCTTTGCAACTTTTGTCTAAGATTTGTAGGGATGCAGCTAATCTAATTTATTTTGGGACCTCATTCCATGTTTTTACCATATAATAATAAAAACCTTTTTGTCCCATAACAGATCTACATAAAGGAGTTACTAGCCATATCTAGTCCACTGATCTCAAACCACGATTTAAGCAATTTGTAATTAACAAATCTGCTAGGGGATTTCTATCTCTTAAATTAATATTTTTGTAAATGAATTGCAATTAATGAAAAGTGTCTCTCTGTGCTAATGGTAACCATTTTACTTTTTCATAAATATACAATGATGTTCTCTATATGAGCAGTTTATAGCAAAATAATATATCATATTAAAATGAACGTGTAATTTTTTATGACCCCAACTGGTGTACCGATGCAAGGGTGAAACCCCGTTGGTAAAATCCCCCACAGCGACAGTTTCAGCAAGAATCAAAACTGTTGCTGTGGGAGACCCACCAGCAAACCTTCACCCTTTTGCCAACTTTCACCCCCCTTCACGTTAACTCTGACTGGAGTTACCAATCCTATAGAAAGGGGGATTTGAGGGGGCACAGCCCCCGATAAAAAAACAGACCGATGTTTGACAGACAAAATTTTGCCTGTCAACATCGGGAATGTATCTATGCCGAATGTCAACAACATTGTTGTCGCATCTGCATAAATAAACCACCACAACTGAGGCCAACCCCCAAACCACTGATATACTGATGTATTTGTTCTGGTAGTTGAAATAAATTAAGAAAAGGGACAAAAATTCAGAAGAAATGTTTCAAGAAAATACAGGTAGGAAATATATGGGTAGACAAGGCACCAGAACCGGACGGTGTACGACCAAGGGCTCTGAAGGAATAAGAAGGGGTGTTGGCAGGCCCTCTGATGGAACAGTTCAACACTTCATTGGAGTTGGGGAATGTACCCAGGGACTGGAGGATGTCTCACGTGGTGCCCCTTCACAAGAGTGGACCAAGGACCAACCAAACAACTATAGACCAGTGAGGTTGACTTCCATAGTGGAGAAGTTGATGGAGACAATTCTGAAGGAGAGATTGATAACCTTTCTCAAAAGCAATGGTCTGCAGGACAAGAGACAGCCTGGGTTTGCCATAGGAAGATATTGCCAAACTAAGCTGATTGACTTCTTCGACTGGGTCACTAGGGTGGTTGACGAAGGCCATGCTATGGATGTCCTGTATTTGGACTTCAGCAAGGCTTTCAACTCTGTGCTGCACATGAGGTTAATGACATGTGGCCGGGAGGACAAACTGGTGGGGTGGGTGGAGAGCTGGCTGCAGGGTAGACAAAAGAGGATAGTTGTAAGGGGGGGAGACATCCAAGCCAAGGCCTATAATGAGTGGGGTACCACAGGGTTCAGTGCTGGGCCCTGTTTTCTTCAATGTCTTTATTGGAGACGTTGCAGAGGGGGTCAAGAGTAAGATCAGCCTGTTCGATGACAACACTAAGATTTGCGCAAATGTGGACAATGTGGAAGGGAGACAGGCACTCAGAGAGGATCTAGCTAAACTCAAACACTGGTCTAAGGAGTGGCAATTGGGGTTTAACACTAAGAAGTACAAGGTCATGCACCTCATAGCCAGAAATCCCAGGAACAGTTATTGGCTGGACGGAGTGCAGGTAACAGCTTCAGAAGAGTAAAAGGGACCTTGGCATCATAGTTACAGAGGACATGAAGGTATCAGCAAAGTGTAGGAGGGTGGCAGCAAGGGCAAATAGGATGCTGGGGTGTATTGCCAGAGGGATCACATCTAGAAAGGGGAGGTCATACTGCCACTGTATAGATCACTGGTGAGGCCACACTTGGAGTACTGTGTACAGTACTGGTGCCTATACCTAAAAAAGGATGGGCGATTACTGGAGAAGGTGCAGCGTAGGGCTACAAAAATGATCATGGGACTAGGGGAGTTGTTGTATGAGGAAAGGTTGAAAGAGCTCAACATGTACTCGCTGGAAGAGAAAAGGGAAAGGGGGGACATGATAGAGACCTTTAAGTACTTGAAAGGCATAAACAAAGTCAGGGAGGGAGGAGTGTTCCACTTAAAGTGGGGAAGGGTCAATAGGGGGCACTGTCTGAAGTTGGAAGGGGGAAGGTTTAGGAGAGAGATGAGGAGGCACTACTTCACAGAGAGAGTGGTGGCAGGTTAGAACGCATACCGGAGGAGTTAATCACTCAGAGGACAGTGGGTAACTTTAAGCTGGGTTGTGATCTAGTCAAGGGCAGGGTTAGTCAGACAAGAACACAAAGGGGGAAAGACCGGGAAAGAGGAGTAAGGGAGGGGTTTGGGTGGGGCTGGGGCAGCTGTAGTGTTATGAAACTAAGAGCTGCAAAATTGGGCAGACTTGTCAGACATGTGAGCCATTTTCTGCTGGCAATTTCATATGTTTGTACATATACATATATATATATATATATATATATATATATATATATATATATCTATGCAAAAAACTGCTTAATGAATCTTTAGTGTTAATGCATAAAAGACAGAAATGAGACCTTTAGGGTTGCTCCTCCCCCCCCCATGGACCCACCCATCATCTCGAGATTGACAGCTGACAGGGTGTGTCATTGGGGTTGTGAGGCCTAAATGTCACCCTATTCCATCTGTAATCATATTCACAAGCCACAGTAAAGAAGAATGGGGTGACATTTAGGCCTCACAACCCCAATGACACATCCCATCAGCTGTCAATCTTGGGATGATGGGCAGGTCCACGGGGGGGGGAGGGGCAACCCTAAAGGTCTAATTTCATGACTTTTTATGCTTTAGCCCAAAATGATGCATTAACACAGTTTTTTGCATAGAATTTCCTTTTCAGAAAGAATAGAAAAGCAGAAAGTAATGCAAGTTGGTGGCAGTGCTGGGCCCACCAACTTGCAAGTTTCTAGCTACCATAACAGTGCAACTACTCAATATAATTTGTATTGGCAGTAGCCATTTGCATGGAGCCCCACACTTCTACAACCTTAAATGGGGATTGTGCAGCTTCCAAGAAAATACGCTGCAATTTCAGGTCGCTTTTTGTAAATGTCAGCCTGAAATTGACACAGTAATTAAAGTGATTTTGTGAGCTTTCACAGATGCCTTTTTTCACATAGTATCCCATTGCCACCCATGCTTCAGATGCTGAAACTACAATTTATTTTATAAAAAAAATCTGTTATAGGCATTTTTATTTAAGTTTACTCAGCACTGTGTTCTCCAGTTTTTTATGTGCAGTCACACCCCCAGAATGATGTCATGCAAGGGAACTGTCAGTGTGTTACATACAGCACAATGGAATTCTTGGTAAATTATCGTGTTGATATAAATGTTAGTTACTCTTAGGTGTAGTCACTTATTTTGGTGGTGGTGACTGCACCTAATATGTAGATGTCCATAGCAAGGCATTGTGGGGACAATAAGACATTGTTTTCCAGTTCCCGTCTGTGAGGTGCAGTCTCAAATCACGGTAGTGGTTTCAACAATAAAAGCTCTCATATGTTTATTTTCCAAAAAGGCTTTGTGCATATAGTATCTAGTTGACAGGGATTCTATACTGAGAGATGTAGTTTCCTATGTCAAGTGTGTAAATGTCTGCAATACCAAGACTGACCAACAGAGGTCTCTGTTTCAAAACAGTGCTTATAAACTTTGTTTCCCTTATAGGATGTCACATATGAGGAAAGAAAAAGAGGTGGGTTATGCAAATGAAGCAGAGCACAGAAATAAAAGCATTTATTTAATGGAAAACATCACTTTTTGGCAATTTGAATGGTTGGAGATTGAATCACAGCTCCTACAGGTTGCTGCAGGTTATTAATCCCATTTTCCATGGCAAAGTTCACAAAATCAGTTTAAAGAACAGTAAGATGGTGCACAAACAGGCAAGATTATACTTTGTCTTTTTTTATCAGATCTCCCTTATAGTTTCCCTATTAAAAATTGCCAAGGCAGTTTCACTGCCCCGGGATGAAAAATAACGTCCCTTTTTAACAACATTGGCCATCAGTTTCTACCATCAGATTTATTGTGAAGTATTAGATGCAATAAATTATCCCATGTAATAAAACATTGGGAGCTGAAAGGCTGATAATCTGGAAAACAGAGATAAGGATTCATTATTCCAAATCATTATTAATCCAATGTTGCCTTTGACTTCTTTCTTAATCAGCTCCTCTGATCCTGGATATGTGAGCAGCACAGATAAGAAGGGAGTCATTTATATTTCTGCACCTCGTCTAATATTTTAAAATAAAGTCAGAGGCAAGAAAACTCCATAAAACACTGGCAAGCAGACAAGCAGCAAATGAAAAATCACTTACATGTAATTATACCTCAGCAAGATTTAATTAATTGTTATACTACACCTTGTATTTCATCAAGTACAATTGATATGCATTTGCTACCGGGACTATAGAGTTTTAATGCCCGAAAATCTATTAGTTTTCTGTTCTCTGATAATAGTTCATTTTACAGACTATTATCTGTAAATTCTATACTGAAGGCAAGTAACACTTGAAGTCGGTGAAGCTAGGGAATTAATCAAGAATCTTTTAGTTATAATTCACCACAGGAAGAAGAAAAGACGAGAAGAGGCTGCTGAATTTGTGAAATGGAGTTCAGATGTAGAGGTATTACCCCACATGGACAACAATTTAGCAGGTGTTTTCCATAAATCAATTGCTATGCAAGTGGAACTGACATGCCATGTGAAACAAGGCACACTAACGCGCGCGCACCTGTGTATAGATGCATAGAAACCCTGTGGCCTTCCTACAAACACACATTTTACAGTGTTGTTACAAGTATTTTATTTAAGTGGAGGGGTGCCCTATACAACAAACCCACTAATATTAACACAATTCTCAAATGCATTATTCCTCAGATTACATGGAAATGTATAATATTCTTGCTCCCATTATTACTGTTATACTGTACTGCTCACCATTCACATAGAGTTTTGAAACCTCACAGATGAGGGGGTGATGCAAGACTGATCAGTGTGTGGGATTCAAAATGGACTAATGACTAGTAGATGGCTTTTATGAGGAGTAAAGATTCTAAGTACATATAAAAAGATCCATTAGTGATGTACTTCATGACTTCCATCAATCAGCAGTACATTAACTAAGGGTCTAAGAAATATGCATTACATTCTAGTTCTTCCTGATGCACATGAGGCAGTCCAGCAGTGAAAAACAAGTCAAAATACAATTACAAAGTTGTGTGTTCCCTCGCTGTCCAAATGCAGTACAGGCAACATGAGATACATAAAGATCCCATATCACTCCTCGTTACTAATGGGAGCTTTTAATGGAATCGTCCGTGTTTGATACCACAGTCATTTGGTGAACATATTTGGAATATTTAAGTACAGAACACAGGCAACAAAGTACCTTGTGTGTTGCCCATAGTAACAGAAACAATCGATTTTAAAAGTGCAGTACTGTACAGTTGGATGCGCTTGTGTGTGTGGTTTACACACAAGCAATACCCAGTCTGTTGCTGCATAATTATCTTTAATTTATTAACTTAATTGAATGTGTCATCTAAAGATGGAAATTGCTTAGGTCAGATTATGTTTCACCTTGCAAAGAGGCATGTTAGATGTTTGCACCTTGGCTCCCTTGTGCTAACAACCTTTGAGCCGTGTTTCTTTTGACTTTTTTACATGGACTTGTCAAATAGCCAGAAACCAGTCAGAGCACGTGATTAAAGCTGAGGCTATAACTTCCTGTGTGAGAGAATAAAATGTGATTCAAACAGCTATGCAGCTCACAAGAGGAACAATATGATGCCGTACACATGCTTAAAGTCCCTAATATAGAGACTATTTGTAGGAGAGAAGAGTGCTTAAACTGGACACCCATGTGTCAATATGACCTGCTAGATAAGGATTAAATGGGTCCTGAATCTACAGACTATCAAAAAATACATATACAGACAGTTCAACTGATTTTGTTTTTCCAATGTCAAAATAAGCATCATTGCAAGTGGGAAAAAAAAAAAAAAGAAATCTTCAAGTAAATGTTGACTTCTGCATGCATTATACTATCAGGGGATGTAAATACAGAATGGATATATGTTGACCTATGCAAATGTTTGAATTCAGCTAATATGGCCAGTATGTACCTTTCATCCAGTGCTGAATACCATCTCA
The DNA here is from genome assembly GCA_016271365.2 of Neoceratodus forsteri. Taxonomy (NCBI): domain Eukaryota; kingdom Metazoa; phylum Chordata; order Ceratodontiformes; family Ceratodontidae; genus Neoceratodus; species Neoceratodus forsteri. The sequence goes on from CM028132.1 coordinate 1,325,632,900, forward strand.
GCAAGTTATAACATTTCTGTTTGGCAATTGAGACAATAATTATGAAACCCGTTGCATTTTGACAAAAACATCCTTCTACACCAGTTAATGTTCCTCCATCTTGCATTGATTCTTTCTGCGATTATCCAATAAAACAAATTTGTGACATTTTAATACTCAGACAGCTTTTCATTTGACATATGAATTAACAGAAACTTCATCTTTTTATGGCTTGTGATGACATCAGTATATTATACATACTGTGATCTTTTTCATCAAGTCACTGGGATTCTTTGATGAATCACAGTAGTTATTTTGCTCTTGATATGGACTGACCAGGATTACACTGGGTTGCCATCTTAAGACAGATATTACACTACTCAGTCTATGTACTATTGTCCACAAAAGCTGTAGCCATACTGTTTTATCACACTGATGCCGATTTCAATCCCATTTAAATGGATTTGATAAAGATAAATTATACATTTAAAAATTCACAACTACAGATATTGCCCCAGATTGCATGGACAAGGACTGTATTATTTTCATGTCAGTGAATAACAGTGTATCCACACTATTGAAAGGGAGTTGTTTATATAATTTTTGTGCATCAATCTTTGACAAACGGGAGTATAATATATACTGCATATTTTGGATCGACAAAACTGAGCCTCCTGAGCAAAACCCACCCTAATTTGTGTTCCTAGGCCACCCCTAGGCTGAGAAAATTAAATTTTTAAAATGGCCATCTCATCGCGCCCTCAAGGTGCAGGACCGCAATCAAAGAATTTGCAGGCTCGCGATCAACGAAATTGCACGCTCATGATCAAAGAATAAAAAATGCTCAAACTCAAGTTTTTCATAGATTTAAATGAAACCACTGCCATGCCTTGATAGAACGAAGCCCCCTGAACAAAACCCACCCTCATTTGTGTAAGTAGGCCACCCCTGAGCTGAGAAAAATGTATTTTTACCTCACAATGCAAGATGGCGGTCAAAGAAGCTCGGATCAAAGAATTTGCCCTCGTGATCAAAGAATTTAAAATGTTATAACTCTAATTTTTGATGATTTTACATCAAACCAAAGGCATGGCTTGATAGAACGAGGCCCCCTGAGTAAAATCCATCCAAGTGGAGTGACCCCTGAACCGAGATATTTTAATTTGTACGGTTAGAAAAACACAAACAAAATGGCGGACCTCACGGTCAAAGAATTCTCAGGGACAAAGATTCTTGAACTGCAAGGCTGCACATTCTTTGACCACCAGGTGGAATCAGATGGCCAGCACCCCATTCTTTGTTCGCAAAACAACAATATAAATTTTCCCATTGACTTATAATGGGAACTTAAAAGTGGCATAACTTTTGAATGCCTTAATATTTTTTCACCAAATGAAAAGCGACATCTTCGGGTAGCCAAGCTCTTCCAGATGAGCCACCTTACACAGCAGCACACTACACTATGGCTGTGCAGGACCACAGGCAAAATTCCAAAAGCTGTCTCCAAAACTGGATAATTTTGTATTTTTCAGCATTTTCATGTGCAAAGACCATAAGTCCGACAGAACAAAATTTGGAAAATCAAGACATCTACCATACCCTACCATGCATACCAAGTTTCAGGCAAATCTGTTGCGTGGGTCCAAAGTTATTAACACCCAAAATTTTGACTTTAACATAGAAGTGCCTTCTTAACCCTAAATATTGTGGCACGACCAATCCAGTGAAATAATTATATATATATATATATATATATATATATATATATATATATATATATATTTTCAGCTAGATAGATAGATAGATAGATATTTTTGTTTTGTTTTGTTTTGTTAAAGCCATTAGTGCGATACAGATATTCAAGCAATACTACCCAACAGGGTGGGCAGTATTGGGCAATACTGGACCACCCAGGGAGCAGTGAGGCTGGACGCCACAGGCAGAGGGCCTTATAGCCCCTGGAAGGTCCAGTATTGCCATACCGCCCACCCTGGAGGGTATTATTGTGCTTATAAAATGGGCCTATGTAAAGTTTATGAAATAGAAAAGAATGAGCTGTTTAAAAAAACTACATATATTTTTAAATCATTAAGTGCATTGATCTTGGTTAAAGTAGTCCCTTCACTACCTGTCAGAAGAGGGCATAGCTGATGGAGGAGACCTGTTGTATTTTCAAGATGCCTTTTGGTTTTTAATGAGAGATCCTTTAATAAGTTAAGGTTTTTTTAATTTTTTTTTCTTTACTGAGTGAGGTAAGTACGGCTGGCATCTTGGTGGTTTAAGAGTAGTGATAGAAGTAAAACTAGGGTGGTTACTTGGAGCAACCATTCTGAGCCATGTCTCACTAATGGAAAAGTATGGCTGTTGCAGCTCAAACCAGATTGTGGCTGTTAGTGGTCAGCGCCAGAGCCAGGGCCGAGGAAGAAGCTAGGATTACAGACCAACCATGTGAATAGATTTTTGGTTTGAGATTTGAGGTGAGTGATCTAATTCACAACTGGGAGAGTGGAGAGTTAAGCAGCTGGTGGGACTGTATGGAATAGGAGCTTTAAATATTGATGCTAGTGCAAACACTTTTTCTGTAGGAAAAATGGTTTGTGGTTACGAGATTGTCAACCGCGTCAGCTTCAGCTCAGTTAAAGTGGCGCTGAGTGTGTGGCATTGTAGCGCAAAATCTTTGAAGGAAAAAAAGATGTTTTGTTTTACAAGGGGACAAAGAATAACACTGGTTCTCTTTCTGCTATGAAGTGTCATTTGTTTTATTGGTTAGTGTAGTTAGTGATGGTGGTTGCCGGCGTGGGGAGGGGGAACCAAGTCATTATGTGAGGAGTGGGGAATTTGTCAGTTTATTTTTTAAATCCAATGTGGGCGCAGGGATATCTTTTTGTAAGTGGACACTGTGAGCTGGTACTTGTTTTTTGTCAAGCTCTACCAGTAGTTTAATGTACCCCCTGTCATGGCTGTTAGCCAATCAGACAGCTGGAAATCTCCATCCCATTATCTACAAAGACAAGGAACAATAAGTGAAACAATTTTTGAATTTTTGAAGTTTTAGTTTTGTTTTTTGTGTGGAGGGAAATAAACAAGTAGGACAGTTGGAAGGAAAGACTAGATATAAAACAGGAAAAACTTAAACAGTAACAAGGGATTTTACCTGCTTTCATAGTTTAAAGAAAGTGTCACGTGCCAAGCTCAGTGAATGCCACTCCCACCAGCATGCACACTGAACTGATGCAGCTTGGCCATCCCCTCAAGCAGTTTTTACTGATTGGAGAGGAGAATTTTGATATCCTGCTCCACCTTTTTGAGCTGGCAACAGGCCCCCACTTCCTTCCTTCCTTAGGCTGGTGAACTCCAGTGCTGATAATGTTGCTGCTGGAGGTGTAGGTGTTGATGGTGCTGCTGGTTTAGCAGCTTGAAGCAGAACTGAGGGGGTAGTGACTTCTAGAGGGTTTGTCTGCTACCCCAGTGTGCGATGCAGACTTCTATGGTACCCTGTTTGATGCACCTCTGATAGCACAGATGAACCAACACCTATACAACCTCAGCTTTTTTCTTCCCTTTGTCACTTCTCCCACTCTGCCAGGTGATTTATTTTTAAATGCACTCTTTGACTCCTGGTACCAAAGTGGGTACCCTGCTTGCCCCGGCTGACCTGGGTCTTGCATAAATTACAAGTGACCATGCTGTGGTCACTAGGGTCAGTGGCAACAAAATCCTACACCAGGGAATATTTGAGGTACTAGTAGCATGAGCAAGCTGCTGCTGCAGCTGGAGGACCAGAGGAGCCTGAGGATGATGAGCAGGGCTCCTCTGCAGGGATGGGGAGATGGTGCTAGTGGTGGAACCATGATGGTGGGGCACAGGGTTTTTTTGCTGCTCCATCTCAGGTGAAAAAGAGGACTACTGCTCCTCACTAGTTTCTGCCTCCTGCTGCTACTAGTCTGGGGCCTTCTGTAACATGGCAAGACTCATATCCTTCTGTTGTGTGTGCTGTTCATTTGGAGGATCACGTGAGACTGCTTCTTCCACTGCTGCCATGATTGCTGCATGGTTTGGAGGAGGTAAGGTGCTATGGGGGGGCACTGTCCTAAAAAGCCAGGACGGTGAAGCTATTACACCACTATGGGTGCGAACACCTCCATGACAATTCTCCATCACAAACAAAACAAGCATTTGTCAATGCCAAATGTTGATTGCTTATATGTGCTGTTTAGGTATTTGGAAGTGAAAGTACCATGCCTAAGAACTGTCATCCTCTGTGTCTTTCTATTCAGTATTTACAGAACAGGCGGGAGGGGCAAGGGCCGCAGCAGTATAGCAATTGCAAAGGCTATAGGTCAGTCAGCCTCACTTCAGGAGTGAGGAAGATCATGGAGATATTGGATTAAGAAAGAAAGGATAGTGGGGCATGCAGTAGCCATTGGAGCCCAGGACCATAGGCAACATGGATTCACAATGGAGAGATCATGTCATACAAATCTGGTTGATCTTTTTGGCTGGGTGAAAAAGGAATGTAAATCAGGGTTGGACAGTGGACAACGCTTACCTTTATGTGAGCAAAGGCTTTGACATAGTCCAACATAGAAGGGTGATAAGCTAGCTGAGTAGGCTGGGAATGGGGAAAAAAGTGATAAACTGGGTTAGAAACTGGGTAACAAACAGGAGGCAGAGAGTGGTGGTAAATGGGATGCAGTCTGGGGAGAGGGGATGACCAGTGGGGTGCCACAGGGATTGTTCCAGGGGCCAGTTCTGTTCAGTGTCTTCATTAGTGACATTGCAGAAGGGCTGAAGGGAAAGGTCTGCCTGTTTGCAGATGATAGCAAGATCTGTAAGACAGTGGATACCACACAGGGGGTGGAGAAAATGAGGAGAGACCTGGGGAAGCTAGAGAAATGGTCTGAGGTCTGGCAACTGAAGTTTAATTCACAAAAGTGCAAAATTATACACCTGGGACACAGAAACCCTGGGGAAAGGTACAGGATGGGGGGTGAGTTGCTGACAGTCACAAAGAAGGAAAGGGACCTGGGGGGGGTTGTTATTTCAGATGACCTGAAAATGTCAAAGTGGTAAGGCAGTTGGGAGGGCCAGTGACATGCAGTGGTGCATAGGCTGCGGTATCACCAGCATAAGGAGGGAGGTAGTGATGCCATTATATAAAACCATGGTCAGGCTTCACATGGTGTACTATGTGCAATTCTGGAGGTCACACCTTCATTAGGATATTAACAGGCTGGAGATGGTCCAGAGAAGGGCAAATGAGATGGTTTAGAGTTTGCAACACAAGACTTATGAGGAGAAATTAAGGGACCTCAATATGTACTCACTGGAAGAGAGTAGGGAAAGAAGGGATAGGATAGAAACATTCAAGTACCTCAAGAGTATAAATATAACTACTGAGAGGCAGGAGACAGCTTCTATAGGCATATGTGCCAGCTTCTGTGTGATATTCTTTTGTTCTTCTAAATCTGTAATCTCCAGTATTTCAGTAGCCACATCATGACCACACTGCCTTCTGTAGGCAATTTTATGCTGGTTGATGCCTGGTGTCAGATGGCAGACAGAAGGCTCCCCAGATTGTGTTGCCATTTGAACAACTTCATAGAGTGTACTTTTACCGGTAAGCATTTTGGAAAGCTGGTGAAGGTCTCACAATTTTTATTATGATTATATCTCCTTATGTCTGTCCCCTTTGGTCCCCCCATCCCCACACCCCAACAGTCATCGCTGGCCACAGCTGCAGCCTTCTTCTTGCCAAGATGGTGGGTGAGAAACATAGAAACATAGAATTTGATGGCACATAAGGACCGCTTGGCTCACCTAGTCTGCCCATTTAGCTACCTGATGGATAAGCTGCAGATTCTAGTTAAACAGCTTACTTCCTCCTAGCCCCCAGTGGAACTGCCTTATGCCTGTCCGTGAGCAGCTGCCTTCAGAGTCTGTGAAGTCTGACACCCTTCAGTGCCACTTATTGGTCATCTTCCAACACAGGCGAGGTACTGCCAGCTGAAAAGTAACTCAGGACAAGCAGGTGTCAAAGTAGGGAAGAAATGGAGTGAGCAAGAATGAAGTACTCATTCAAATGCGGCGTCGATTTTAAGATCAGCATAGTGGTGTGGACACTGCGAATAGAACCCCAGCTCTTTAAGCAGCCTTATAAAGAGTAAAGGCTTCTCGAAGCACTGGGGTTGTGTTTATTGAACTGTAAGTGGGCTGCATCTAATTTGATAATTTACTGTACCTTACATCTGGATGTATGGTAGGGTCAACTTTAAATAAACACTGCACCCGAACTAACACATGATGCCACAGAAACATAGAATTTGTCAGCAGAAAATGACCGCTCAGCCCATCCAGTGTTCCCAAGTGTTCTCTACCTACTTGTAACTCCTGTCTGTACTGTATATGTTACTGCATGTCTTATTCTGCCTGCGTCCATCAGGACCTCCTTGTGAATGAGCTTGCTTAATGGATTTTTCCTGTAATGAACTTGAACCTACTCCACTTCCATAGCCTTATTGATCTCTGTTGACACCCTCCTTCCCATTTTTCTAATACAGCCCTATGTTTATCCCATGCATGCTTCATGCCGCCTACCATTTTAGGTTCCACCAGTTCTCCTAGCAGTCTGTTTAAGGTGTCTACCACCCTTTCAGTAAAAAAATATTTCTTCACATCTATCCTGAATGCCCCCCCAGCTTCATTGTATGTCCCTTGGTTTGAGTGCTCATCCTCATTTGAAGGAAACTCCCCAACTGTACCCTCTTTACCCCTGTGAGGTACTTTGTAGGTCTTATCATGTCACCTCTCACCCTCCTCTCTTCCAGAGTGTAGACGTTGAGATTCTTCAGTTTTCCTTGTAGGGATTCCTGTGAAAATTCTGAACCATTTTAGTTGCCTCCTCTGTAAAACTTCCACCTTATGTCCTTTCTGAAGTGTGGACTCTAAAACTGGACACAGTACTTCAGCTGGGGGTATACCACGGAGTGATACAATGGCAGCACAAATCCCTCCTCCTCCTACTGGAGATGCAACTCATTATGCACCCCAGAATCCAATTTGCCCTGGCCTTAGCCTTGTGACACTATACTGCCATCTTGAGGTCCTCTGATATAATAACCTCAAGGACCCTTTCATGTCTAGTGAGTATCAGTACCTCCCCCCATCCTATATCAAGCATCGGGGTTCCTATGCCCTAGGTACATGATTTCACACTTGTTGGCACTGAATCCCAAGTACGTAAGAAAACGGAATTGATTTGAATGAATTGCAGGCTTTTAAGCAGCTTTTCGGGGAGTGTGCATATGTGTGTGTGTGTGTGTGGGGGGGGGCTTTGCTACTATAAGTATATGCTTTTGATTTGGTATAATGAGCGAACAGACTAACCCTGCTCCCCACTCTGTGTGCTATATTGCAGATAAAGAACCCAATAGCCAGCCCGGTGGCACTGAGGGTTGAGGTGCTGGACGCCACACCTCACACCACGCCGGCGACCCGGGTTCAGGAATGAGCTCGGGCTGCTGGGGGGTTGGCCAGAGAGGGTTGAGGATGAGTGCCCTTGTGGTGCTCTCCTTCCCGGATAGAACGGGGTGGGTTGTCCAGGCATGCTGGCGACCCCCGGTGGAAGCCGGAGGCACTGCAGCAGCCAAGACAAGCACGTATCCAGCGTGGATGATGCCGAGGGCTGCCGTATGCCAGAGTGTTGACGTGCAAGAGGGGGTGGGAGGGGGTAGCGCACAGAACAAGGAAACCAATGGCACCATGGACGAGGCGATGGCACCTGTCCCCATCACCCCCTCCAGACCAACCCTGACTGACCTTCCAAGTCCTCCGTTCCCCAGCCCTACTTTGTAGCCAGAGTCTGACTAGTAAGCGTGCCCAAGAGAAAAGGACAACCCACCCTGGGTGGGTCAAACTGGGGGTGCTGGCTACGGGAAGGGGGAGGAAAGAGGAAGTTAAGATCGGGGGGGCTTGAGACTGGGCAGAATAAAGGACTAGGTTGCCTAAGAGAGGTTCAATGGCACAGTGACCAGAAGGAAAGAAATTAAAAAACAAAACAAAAAAAAGAGCCCAAATAGCAGTTCTCTATCCATTTAGTCAGAACACCTTCCACCTGTACCCATCCTTCTCCTCATCCTTCTCCTCCTTGGCCTGCATCCCTCCTCCCAGTAGTTCGCACCTTTTCTCCTCCTTATTCTTACCAGGTGGTGGTGACTTCTGTATTGCACTCAGATCACTCTGCCTGCCCCCTTCCAGGGTTACTACACCTCTGCCTTTACCTGTATCTAGGGCGGTGAGCTCATCAGGCTCCCCTGTCAGGACCTTTCTACCAACCTCAGTCTTTTGACATCCCCCCATTTGTTTAAATCCACCTTAGTAGAGATATACCCCTCTAATCCTGGCTTTTTTTTGTTTTACATATTTTCTCACAGGGCTATGGTTAGCTTGGTCATCCCGACCGACCCTGCTAGCCCTGACCCCGACATCAGGCCAACCTGCTCACCTCCATGGATTACCCCCATGCTGGGGTGGTGAGGAGCTTTCCAGGTCGACCCACTGGAGCAGGATCCTGTAGAGGAGGCACCATTCGAGGTGGGTGGGGGGGGTCAGAAGCTCATGCTGCCTGACCGTAACCCATTTTCCACTTTTCTCCCCTTTGCAGAATGCAGGCATGCAATAACACTTAAGCACAGTGTGCCAACGTCTGCCACACTCAACCGCCCTTTACTACACCGTTGTAGTAGCATCCACTGTCATCACCAGGGGCCACTACAGAGTGGGTCCTTGGATCCTGCCCCGGCATAGGAGAGAAGTCCTCTGGATGCTCAATCCTATCCCTCCCTTGCCAACCCCTGGTGGCCCGGACTTGTGTCCAAACCTGGGTCACCAGTGTGGCACAAGGTGTGGCGTCCAGCGCCTCAACCCTCGGTGCCAGTGGCCCGGCAGCAATGCTGCCTTTAATACTCCCTTCCCCTTCCTGCTCCAGTGTACCCTGTCCCATGTACAAGTCACTATTCCTCCCAGACTAACCCATAATGTTTCATATGGCACCAATCCCTTAGCCACTTGAACTCCTCAAGCCTACCTTTCCTCCCCATGCTTGCACATGGTACCGGCAGTACCTCCAAGAATGCCACTGACTTCCCAACCCCCTCACACTGCCTGCCCAAGTAGTCAAACCTCTCCCTCGCTACTTCCACAGTATCCCCCTCCAAGACGTTTGTACCCACATGCAACAGTAAATAAGGTTTCTTCCTCCCCTTGCTGCAAGCTTGAACAGTGCCTGCCCTGCCCCTCCTGCAGTCAACCTGGGGAGAGCTTCAACCTAAATATGGCTGTGCCTTTCCCCCTTTCTGCCCAATCTCACCCATTTCAGTATAGAATCCCCCAGGATGAGTACCCCCAGTCCCTTACCCCATTTCCCTTCTAATGCCCCTTCAACCACCCCAGTATTTATTTTTCCCTGTCCCTTACCCCTGCCAACTGCACCCGCTGTGACTTCTGTATCTGTACCCCCTACTTCAGCCTCACACCTTTTCTCTGCCTTATTCCTCCCATCCCCTTTGAACCCCTTCCCAGCCTGACTACTTCCTACTGGGCTTCCCATGTCAATCTCCCCTCCTCCCCTGCTGATTTCCAACCCCACTCCTATCCCCAATGTTGTCAATTTAGAGTCCCCATTCCCTTCTACCCCGATAGTGATGCCCTTCCCGTCCTTCCCCCTTCCCATAGCCTTCTCTCCTGCAGTCACCACCCCCTCCTTCCTTACTAGCTCCCTTCTACGCTTTTGTCCTCGCTATCTCTTCCCCTACCTATTGCCATCCCTCTCATGCCCAGCTTGTCCTCCCCCCTTCAGTATGCTACTGCTCCCCCATCTCTGTCCGATAGCAGAGTTTTGAATCTATTCCTAGTCTATACCTGTCCTACATTTCTTCCCCCTATCAGTTCCCCCCTCCTAGTTGTTCCCCTCCATGCCACCCCGGTCCCTCCCTATCTGTAGCCATCTGTTCTCTCCCCTGGTTCTCCTCATGGTCTCTTCCTCCCCCATCAGAGGCCCCCCTCCCTCATCTCGGGCACCCCCTTCCTTCTCCTCTCTTTTCTGCCAGTGCCTCTGATACTGGGGTCAGTTTCAGTCCCTAGTTATTCTTCCTCTGTCCTCCTTTGCCATCCCCTATTCTCCCCTCAGGACGCCTACCATACTCATCTACCCTGCCACTTAGACTCTCCCTAACCTCCACAGTTCCTCCCTCACACTAGCCAATAAGGGTGAGGCAAATTAGTTAGTTAGTTAGTTAGTTAGTTTTTGTTGACTGAGTAAGTGCAGTAGCCGAATCCTGCCTATTTTCAGGTATGACCCAGGGGAGGGGGATACAGATGAATGCCAACTGACCTTGAACCAAATTAGGCCATGGTTGAGACAGTACCTAAACCAGATGGTTGTGTGTTAACTGGAGGAAGGTTTAACAGTAGGCTTCAGGATTTTATATTAGATCCTCATCAGTGTTATGAGGTGGAGAACCTGAAGTCCACCAGGGAGTGTCCAGGCCTGGTCAGGGAGAAAATTGCCAAGGAACTGGAGGCAGGTAGGATTAAAGGCATTTTTTCAGTTGCGCTTTTACCATTTTTATGGGTATCCCCAATAGATTTAGTACCTAAGAAGGTGCAGGGTGACTTCAGGATGATAAACCACCTGTCTTTCCTAAAAGGGGATTCAGTAAATGATTACATCTACCCATGTCTTATGACTGTGTTGTATGCCTTATTTGACAAGGCAGTAGAAGCGGTGAGGGTGGCAGGAAAGAGTGCCTTGCTAGAAAAGGCAGATACAGAGTCTGTCTTCAGGTTATTACCAGTCCCTGAAGGGGACTGGGACTTATTAGGCATGACACTTGATGGTCATTTTTAAATGGACAGTGGCATGCCCATGGGGTGTGCTGCAGCACTTGTTTATAGTGGGTGGTAATGACAAGGGCCAAGCAATGTGGTACAGTATTTGGATGACTTTTTGTTTGTTAGGAGGGCCGGCATGGGGAATGTGGACACTCACTGTGGTTATTTCAGAAGGTGTGTTTGGACTTTGGGGTACCTTTGGCAAAGGCCAAGACCAAAGGCCCCTGAATCATGTTGTCATTTTGGGGGGATTGAGACAAATACCCAGGTTATGTTTTTTTCATTTGCCAGTGGACAAGGTGCAGACCATGCAGGATCTATTGGCTAGAGTGGAAGGGACGCATAAAATTACAATGAAGGTGTTTCAACAGTTTTTGGTGCAACTCAGTTTTGCATGCAAAAAAATTCTAATGGGGAGAGCATTTTTTGGTAGACTGGCAAAGATGGGGACGGGTTGCTGAAAGCCAGATCATAGGCTCCAGGTGGCAAAGAGTATGAAAGAGGATATGGTAGTGTGGTTGATCTTTTTGAAATGCTACAGTGGCATGTCAATTTGGTCAACAGCCATTTCCAGCCAAGAAACTGAGCTCTATATGGATGTGTCTGGGGTCTTTGGCTTTTAAGTGTACTTTGGGATATACTTCCAAGGAGCTTGGCATGCAGAATGGTGTTCAAGCAGCTGATGAGGAGTGGAGTTGACAAAATAAGTTACCATGTTAGAGTTCTTCCTGACAGTGGTAGTGCTTTGGGTATAAGGAGAATAGTTTAAGGATAAGAAGATCATTTTTCAAACTGACTAGATGGGGATGGTCTGCACCATTAATGGTCAATTAGGGGCCAAAGTGCTATTAGGAGCTCTTCTAAGAGTTGTCATACTAAAATTCCTAATGCTAAAAATTCAGTTTAATGCACTACACATACCAGGATGAACAATGATGTTGCTGACACCCTGTCCCATTTAGAATGCAAAATGTTGGAGCCATGTGATGCTTAGGACTAGGTAGCAGCTCCTTACCTCAGCTCCTGCCTCCTAATGATAAAACCCAGCAAAATTAACCTCTGGCTCCAGAAGCTTGGCTATCTACCTTCATCTCCAGCTAGAATATCTACAAGGAATCTTGAAGATGGCAAATTGGGTGAGAAAATGGAGATTGAAATGTGCATAACCCCTCCGAAGCACACTCCACCTGCTACTCCAGATAAGGCCCTGAAGAAACCTAAGGCCCAAGCATCAAGATCCAGCTGCTGGGCTACTTCTACACTAGTCCAACTGAAACTTCACTGGTAGCTACACTACCAACAGAAGAGCATTTTCTTGCTGAAATATCACATTTCAAAGAAGCCTTACAAAACATTACCTCAGCACTCAGGTCTCTCAGAACTGATATTAAGGATGTGAGCCAGAGAGTCAGTGATGTAAAAGCCCAAGCCTTTTCACTCAAATGATTGAGGGGCAAAATGGACCCAGATTGGAACAGCCTGAAACTAAAAATGACCTGAATGGAAGCAAAATTGGAGGACCTTGAATGATGAAGTAGGAGGATCAATGTAGTGGTTTTTGGTCTCCCAGAAAAAACGTGACAGTCCAAACCCAATTCAATTCATGCAGACATTATGCCTTAAATTAGCAGGTCCCGCCCCCAATGGCACCACATATATATTATTGAGTGAGTGTATTGCTTCCTTCGCCTGATGCCTGCTGATGGTGCCGAATCATGGTCATTTATATTCAAATTCTTAAACTACTTAGATAAGCAACATTTGTTGAAAAAAATAAGAGAAATGCAAGGATTTGCCTAACACTGTCCACCAGCAGAGAGTGGCATATCACTCTGCTGTAACAAAGGTTCTTGCAGCCGGTCTCCAGTTCCGAGTGCCATATCATGCTAAATTCAGGGTTCTCATTAGGGATGTGTGGAAATCATGGGATTCGGCTGAGCAAGGATGTAGAACCCCCAGAATAGCTGAAGGGTCTCCTGGCTCTCTGTTCCCAGCACTTTTTCCCTCCCCATTCTCCTCTACCACACTCCTTTCCCCATCCTAGCCTACCATTCCCCTCCTCCTCACCCTCTCTCACCCTCAAACTGACTAAGCCTCCTGGGTAGATCCGTCTTGTCTCTGCTTTTAGACCACATTCCTGTCCATCCTCTGACTATGGCCTCTTGGCAGCTGCTTCTCCTCCTTTGGCACTAGCCGACCTTTGTCCCTGTCTGCCTCTAAATATCCGTGATTGGCTCAATACAATTTGTTGGTGTCCAGAGCACCTTTCCAATTTCCTGTTGATGGAATTAATTAATCCCTCAACATAGTTGTGACTCATATATTAGCCTGTTTTTTTATCTATTCTTGTTTATCTGCCTGTTATGCAATATTATTGTCTTGTGTGTTCTTGTACTGACATGGAGCCTATGGAAAGGTTTAATCTGAGATGACAAATACATAAATAAATAAATAATATATATTTTTTTGGTCTGATTTTTCTGTGCCTGGTCTCCATTAAATAGTGGTTCATGATGAGGACCAGAACAACTTATTAATATGCTATGGGGTACATTTTACTTAGTAATGTTGGACTAGGGCTGTTAGGGAGATGATAGAAATGTCTTTAAAGAGTTACTGCCCCTTGGTTTAATAATAGGTCTTTTGGTAATCTTTTTTTGGAGTGCTTACCTTGGATCCTGTTGTTTAATAATACATACCCCATCTGGACCTGAATAACTGTTTTATAGAACTTACCTGTTCTTTAACTGGGGGGATATACATGAATAGATAAAAACAATTTTCCTCAGATGATTGGTTAAAAGTGATGGATATGTCTTCTTTTGCTGTGTTTGGTGATAGGGGGCAGGGGGCTAGAGGGGTGAAAGAACCATTTTCCTCAAAACGATCATGTGCCATGTAATAGTAGGGTAGGAGGGCTGGGTTTCCAACTGTTTTATTAGGGTACAATCAAAGGGTAGGGGAAGGTGGGAGGATGAGTGGGGGTGGTTTGTTTGGTTGGTTGAGGGCATGAGAGGATCTGGGAAGAGATTTTTTGTTATCTTTGGGTCCACTACATTGCTTAGTTATGCTTGGTTACTCAATATCGTGGTGAACTTTGGTACATATTATGCTGCACTGTTGTTGTTCTTGAAACATTAAGGGTGCTCAGTCCCCTGCAAAGAGGGCTAAACTCCTGTTACATTTGCACAGGATCCAGCCTGATATTGGTTTTCTTCAGGAAACACACCTTCCCCCTGCCCAGGTTTCATTGCTAAGGCATTCTTGGGTAGGGCATGTGTTTGGGGGAAGTATGAACTCCTGCAAATGTGGGATGGCTTTGGCTATCTTAGCAGCAAAGTGGGTCCCCTTCCAAAAGTTGCATAAGGTGGTGGATCCTTAGGGTTGTTATTTTCTTTTAACTGCATTGTTGGGATACACTGAGGTGGTCATAGGGGCTGCTTATGATCCTACATAGGATGACCCTGGGTTCTTGTCTACTCATCTTAAGCACTTGTTGCCATGGGTCTCCTTAGCTATATTGCTCACAGGAGATTGAAACACTGTCCTTTGTAATGATTTAGATAGATCTGTTAACCACCTCCAAACTCCAACACCTGATCAAATGGCCCTGATGACCCTTATGGATTCTCTGGGACTAACTGACCCCTAGAGAGTTACTAATCTGACACTGAGGGAATAATCCAAGAAGTTGATAAATAAAAAATAAATTAATAAATACTCTTTTCTTTCTCTCTATCCCCCATGAATATGCCAGATGTTAACTGGAGTGCAGTTGCAGCAGCCACTTCGAATAGTGGGGTTATTCTAGAAGCCCTACAGGGGGGCATGCCTTAGACAACTAGTATTGGAGCCCACTCAAGACGGAGCAATCTTAGACCTGGTTCTCTCAAATGGAGATGAAGAGAGGATCACAGATGTAGAAGTTGGTAGCCATCTGGGAACTAGTGACCATCGAACAGTATGGTTCACAATAAACACAGCAATAGAGTCAAGCCATACAAAGGCAAAAGTACTGGACTTTAGGAGGGCTGACTTTGCCAAAATGGGTGAGTGCCTAAGGAATGCACTAGCAAATGGGCAGGAAGGAGGGGTGGAAGAACAATGGGGAATAATAAAAAACTGCATCCACAGAGGTAACAAGCTTTTGTGTGAAGCAAATAAACAAAATGAAAAGAGGTAAGAAACCACTATGGTTCTCAAAGGAAGTGGCAGTGAAGGTTCAAGAGAAAAAGAAAGCATTCAGGAAGTACAAGGAATTACACAAGGAGCAGGACAGAGAACTGTATCAGTTAAAGCAAAAGGAAGCTGGGAAGGCAGTCAGAACAGCAAATGCCCAAACCGAGGAAAAGATAGCCAACTCAGTTAAGAAGGGGGATAAAACCTTTTATAGGCACATCAGGGAGCGAAGGAAGACCAAGGGAGGGATAGTGAGGCTTAAAAAAGGGAGGGAGGGTGGGCAGAGGGCAACTGTGAAAAGGCAGAGATACTAAACAAATATTTTGCTCAGTATTTACTAAGGAAGAGGGGAGGTACCTAAAACAAACAGTAGAAACACTCTGGATACAGAAGTTGATCCCAGCCCATTTACAGAAGAAAGGGTTCTGAAAGAACTCTTAAAACTGAAGGTGGACAAAGCAATGGGGCCTGATGGGATTCATCCCAGAATTCTAAAGAACTAAGGGTAGAACTAGTGACACCACTGACTACCCTCTTTATCAAATCATGGGAGGATGGGGTGGCACCTGAGGACTGGAGGAGGGCAGATGTGATTCCCTTCACAAAAGTGGGAGCAAGACAGAAGCAGGAAACTACAGACCAGTTAGTTTAACCTCAGTGGTAGGGAAAATGATGGAATCACTTCGAAGGAAAGAATTGTTTGAGTATCTAGAGGCCAGAGGGGCACAGGACCCAAGGCAGCATGGATTCACAGCAGGAAGGTCATGCCAGACAAATCTGATAGATTTCTTTGACTGGGTGACCAAAGTAGTTGATTAGGGAGGGGCTGTGGACATGGCCTACCTAGACTTTAGCAAGGCATTTGACACAGTCCCACACAAAAGATTAATATATAAGTTAGCCAGTCTGGGAGTGGGTCCCAAGATGACAGCCTGGGTAAAGAATTGGCTGGAGAATAGGACACAGAGAGTAATAGTAAATGGAGTCCACTCTGAAAAAAGGGGGGTTACTAGTGGGGTACCACAGGGTTCAGTATTAGGCCCGGTCCTCTTCAATGTCTTTATTAGCGACATTGCAGAGGGTCTGGAAGGAAAGGTATGTCTCTTTGCAGATGACACAAAGCTCTGCAACAGAGTTGATGCACAAGGTGGGGTGGAAAGGATGAGAAGGGACTTGGCAAGGTTAGAGGAATGGTCAAATGTATGGCAGCTTAGATTCAATGCTAAGAAGTGCAAGGTAATGCACTTGGGAAACAAAAAAACCCAGGGAAGAGTACACAATGGGGGTGATACTAACAACAACAATAATGGAAAGGGACCTGGGGTAGTCATATCAGATTACCTAAAGGTGGGCAAGCAATGTGAGAGGGCAGCAAGGAGGGTTGGGGGATACTGGGATGACAGGGAGAGGCATCACCAGTAGAAAACAGGAAGTTATTATCCCTCTGTACAGACAGCTGGTGAGACCCCATCTGAGTATCATGTGCAGTTCTGAGACCCAGTCTCCACAAAGACATAGACAGGATGGAAGCTGTCCAGAGGAGGGCAACTAAAATGGTGCCGGGTCTGCACAGAAGACATATGAAGAGAGACTTAAGGAGCTTAATATGTATAGCCTCGAGGAAAGGAGGAGAGGGGACATGATAGAAACTTTCAAGTACCTCAAGGGAATCAACAAAGTCCAGGAGGGTAGCATCTTTCAAAAGGGTGTGCAAGAACAGGGGCACAATTTGAAGATAGAGGGGCAGCTCAGAGGTAATGTAGGAAGTATTTTTTCACAGAAAGGGTTGTGGATGTATGGAACAGCCTTCCTGAGGAGGTTGTGGAGTCAAAACAGTGGTAGAATTCAAGCATGCATGGGACAGTCATAAGGCAATTCGGGGGGGGGGGTAGGAAGAAGTAGGCTGCTGGTTAACTAGGATCTGCAGCTTATCCATCAGGTAGGGAAATGGGCAAACTGGGTGGGCCAAGCGGTCCTTATCTGCTGTCAAATTCTATGTTTCTATGTTTCCAGGATTGATTTTCTGCGGGGGATTGAGCACCTCTCAGGGATCACTCTGTGCTATTACAGTCATAAGGTGATTTCTGATCACCATCCAGTCATTATCCATCTCAGTTTTTCTCCCTCTTTGGAGATGGATAAAACATGAAGATTAAATAATCAAATTTTGAAATCTAAGATACAGTAGAACATATCCAAAACTTTATTAGTGTATTTTTAGATCTTATTACTTCTACTCACAAATGAGAAGTATTGTGGGGAACCTTAAATCGTGCCCTTTGGGGTGAGTTGATACGACTGACCTTTAATCGTAAAAAGCTAAAATTAAAGGAGGCTTCTTTGTTCCTGGATCAGATTAGAACCTTGGAGAAGTAACTTTCTCCAACATCCACTAACCTGGATTGGGAGTGCCTGGAGTCCATTTGGGCTAAATATCATGAAACTCTGGGTGAAAAAGTCAAACATTCATTATTAAGGACCAGAATTAGATACTTTGTCTAAGGTGAGAAAGTAGGCAAGCGATTAGCTTTATGATTAATGTCTCAAATGGCTGACATAATTGTTTCTTCTCTCTGTAATTATTCTGTTCAGTTGATCACCTCACCATAGAGCATTGTGGCCCAGTTCCAATTGTACCATCAGAACTTATATGCTCCCATGTTGAGCCCTTCAGGTCAAATATATTTTGAGAATTTTTTTGCAAGATCTTGATATACCCTACCTGTCGGATGCTCAAGCTGACATTTTACAAGCACCTTTAACATTACAGGAAGTAAATTCTGCTATAGACTCCCTGACTCCTGATAAATCCCTAGGACCAGTGGATATACTTCTAATTTCTATAAAAAATTTAAAGCTCAATTAGCCCCTATATTACTGGATATGTTTAACTATCTCTTTGTACATGGCATCTCTGATTTTACCGACTGATGGCTACACAAGAACCTGCTGGCTAACCTACGCACATGGGGCACACTCTGGAAGAAGTATAAAGTGTCCAGACTACTGGAGGATTACAATACCTACAGGGCCTCTTGGAACACCTGTAAAAAACAAATCAGAACAGCAAAGAGCATCTACTGCAAGGAACTGCTCACAAACTCTGCTGGTGACCCTAGAAAATTCTGGACACACATCAAGATCTTTCTTGGAGCTGCCCAGTCATCGACTCCAGGGGATATGATCCTAAATGGTGTGCATTGCAGTGACTCGAACACTATAACGAATACCTTTAACAGATTATTCACGGACCTGTCTCAATACACCTCATCCTTCACTTCACCTCCCACAGCATCTCAGCCTTACTGCACACCCCAGAAATCTGCATCTGGTGCTGACCACTGCTAACTAACTACTACCCCCCTTTCCACTTTAAAGCTGTATCTAGATCTGAGGTCCAAAGGCTATTGCAAAACATATTAGACAACACTAGCCCTGGCTCAGATTCACTCAAGCCATGACTCCTAAAGCTAGTGGCACCATTGGCTGCCTCACCGCTGGCCAAGATTTTCACTCTGTCTCTCTCTCTTGGCATTGTCCCAGATCTCTGGAAGATTGCCCGAGTTAAAGCCTATCCTTAAAAGCCCATCCCTAAGAGCCTATCCTTAAAAAAAGGAGACCCAAAGGATATCAACAACTACAGGCTCAAAGCCATCCTCTCTGTGCTAAGCAAGCTAATGAAGAAGCTTGTTGCAACCCAAACCATTGGCTATCTCACAAAGAACAACCTTCTCTCAGACACTCAGCATGGTTTCAGAAAAGGTCACAGTACCTCAACCACTCTTCTCAAATTCTCCACCTATGTACTCTGCAACATGGACAAAGACCTACTCACTGGAGCAGTATTTATCGACCTTACCAAAGCTTTCGATCTTGTTGATCATCCCCTGCTTCTGTCAACCCTGCATAGACTTAACATCTCATCCTCAGTAGTTGACTGGTTTAACAACTACCTATCAAACAGATTACAGCTTGTTAAATTCAACTCCACTCTCTTGGATGTGACCAGCACTGACATTGGAGTACCCCAGGGCTCCATCCTGAGCCCTCTTCTTTTCTCGCTATACATCAACAACATAGATTATGCCATACTCTCTTGCTCAGCTATCCTATATGCTGATGATCTCGTCTTCTACTCTAGTGCTAACAAAGTTAACATCATTAACGAAAACCTCTCCTTGGATTTCAGGAATGTGCAAACATGGCTAAATGCTAATAAGCTCATCCTCAACACAAAAAAGACCCAAGCCATGCTATTTGGCACTGCCCCAAACTCAGGGCCTGTAAGGAACCCCTCCTAGTCCATGACTCTGGGGGGTCTCTCATCGACTGAGGCACATCTTTCAAATACCTGAGAGTCCTCCTTGATAAATCCCTTGATTTCAGTCTGCACATCCGGTCAACCTGTAAAGCAATAAATGCCAAACTTGGAATTGCCTATAAAACTTGTCACCTGTTAACACCATCTGCTAAATTGGAAATTCCCAAGGGTATTCTGCTTCCAGCACTGACATATGGTGTCTCCATTTTTGCTAATGCCTATAAGACTGTTCTCCATAAATGGGATGTTGCGTATAACAACTTATGTTGGTATGCCTCCTCTTCCCATTGCCTCAGGCACCACTGCACACTATAGTGACCTAGGCTGGTTCTCCCCACCTGCCTACTGACTATACTCCCTAGGGACCTTCACAGACTCTGTAATCCATAACCAAACCCCCTCCTCCCTTGCAGCTCTACTTGTACCACAGACACCTGCCCACAGACTAAGCTCAGCAAACACATTTCTACTTACCATATCCAGGTGTCTTACTTCAAGAGGCTCTGGAGCATTTCACTGCACTGACCCAGCCACCTGGAACTCCCTCACTCCTGCCCTGATGCAAGCTAACTCCCACCCTATCTTCAAAAAAGAACTGTATAGCCACCTATCCTGGGACCCCTGTACATGCTTTGATTGCACTTAATGCCTCACAGCTGAGCACCCTATTTCGCCCAAGACACTGCTGCACTTCTAAACAAGCTTTGCTATAAAATGTCTTTATAGCTGCCACTTAGCCCAGTTTCAGCTGTTATTTGCATGTACTAATGTCACTTTTGTCATCTCTGCATAGCTATATGTATTATCTAGAGTACTGTCTGACTTGATCTGCATTCTAACCTACCTGTACTATATACCATGTACTCGTACTATATACTATGTATTGTATAATCTCATCTCATTTTATGTATGTATGCTCCTGGTTCGTGCCTGGAAATAGTCAACTTTGGCTAGCGCACCCAACCCGGTTAAAAAGCTAAATAAATAAAATAAATAAATAATAGTGGTTTTATTAAAACCTGGTAAAGATCCTCAACATGTCTGTAATTATAAACCTATTTCACTTATTTTTGTTGGTTTTAAAATATTGGCCAAAGTATTGGCCACCTGGTTGAATCATGTCTGGGGTTCCCTGATTAGTAGAAAGCAAGTGAGATTTGTACCAGAGAGACTGTTAGCAGATCATCTCCGGAAGCTTTCTCTTATTGTCTCCATATTGGATGAGTCATCTATGCCTGCGGTGTTGGTCTCCCTGTATGCGGAGAAAGCATTTGACAGGGTATCATGGGATTATTTGTTTAATATGCTTCTTTATTATCACATTCCTCCAAAGTTTATCCAATGGATTAAGGTGCTCTATACTCACCCCTCAGCTTGCATATTGTGTAATGGGGTTTTATTGGAATGGATTTCCTTGCAACAGGGCACTAGATAAGATTGTTCCCTTCCCCCTTTTTATTTAATTTGTTCTTAGAACCCCTAATAAGAAAAATTAACAAAGCCCCGCAAATGCTGGGCACGTCAATTAATCAACATTAATACAAGTTATCAGCCTATTCAGATGATATATTACTGCATATCACCCACATAGGCACTTGCCTACCCACAGACCCGGATATTGTTATGCACTTCGGTAGCTTTTCCAATTATAAGTTAAACCTAGCGAAAATGGAAGCCATGCCATTGAATGTTATGGCCATGTGGGCAGATGTGGAATGCTTGGGGTTGGTTTGGACTAAAATAAGCTTAGACATCTTGGAATTTATCTTAGTCTTTCCCCTTCTAAAATGATGTTGCATAATATGGACTCGATAGCTGAGCAAGTTAAACATGATTTAAACCATTGGAAACTTCTTCCTGTATCACTCTGGGGTTGTCTTAATATAATAAAGATGAATGTGCTTCCACACATTCTTTATACCCTACTTATGCTTACTTGGGTCTTACCAAGGAGCTGGTTTGTCATGGTGCACAGACTAATTTCTAATTTTCTGTGGTGAGAAAAACCACCCAGGAGAGCATTGTTTAAATTAATGGACCCTAAAGATAGAGGAGGGCTAAAGGTCCATGATTTTTTTCTTATATTATCTGGCCATACACAGTTCCAGGTACTTTCAATAGTATTGGCCAACACTGGTGGACCCCTCTTTAGAATATATCCCTCAATGTCTAGATATAGAATGATACCAATCCTCCTGGATAGGTCTGGCTCTACAGGCTTTTTTATATGCTCCCTGGAAAAACTCCCCAGGCCTTTGCTGGATACCCCTATAGGCATATTGATACAGGCCCATAAACAGCTGTGCTCTTTTCTTTAGATGGCTCCAATTAGAGATATCTCCCAACCCTTGCTGGGAAATCCCAATTTCAAAATTATTGATCAGCTTCTCACTAGAACGTTTTTGCCTTATGCTGCAGCCAGTAAAGTAGAAAAAGTAGTGCAGAATGGCAGATTACTAATGTTTTTAGAAGCCCAGCACAAATATGGGATACCTGCTTACGGATTTTTCAAGTACCTTCAACTAACTCACTTATTAACCCATCATTCCAGGACCAGGACATGGCCCAATTAATATGGGAAACAAATTCTTACTTTGGCCACTAATGTTACTACCCCCCCATGCGATATCTTGCTATTAGAATAAATATCATGAGATTCTCTCACATGAGGATCCAGAAACTGCTTATTACTAGGACCAGGTGCTCCCTTCTCCATCGAGGGCATATGACTGGCCCAGATTACAGCGGAGGACTTATAAATATTTGAAATGGGATAGATGCCAGTTTATGCAGTTTCAGATCTATCATAATCTTTATTATATGCCAATTAGACTGCATAACATTTGCAAAATCCCCACCTCTCTTTGTTCCAGATGTGGCAAAGACACAGGAATGCTACTACATACTTTCTGGACCTGGGAAAAAGTAGTTCCCTTCGGGGAGGTGATCTGTCTGGGTGAGAGATCTGGAGAGCAGTAAGCAGCCAAGAATAGGAGGTTGGGAGCATAGGGAAGGACCACTGGACTTAGTGAGGGCAGAAATAGAAAGTGGGTGGGAAAGGGGAGGGGGAGGATGGGGGCCAAAGAGAGGGGAGAAGGAGGGGATGGGTGGGCACAATAGTGGCCCGAGGGGTAGGAAGGAAGTGTCAAAGGAGTTTAGCATGGTGGCCAGCCTGGGCAGCCACAGGTGGACGATTTGAGGAGGTGATTCTTGAGAGGAGCTGAAGGAGTATATGGATCTACAGGCCTGGATTTTGGGGGGCAGTTTGTTGTTCAACTTTGTACCCTTGTAGGTAATTGAGTTCAGAGCTTGCTTGGTCTGGTAAAAAGGAGTGTGAAAAATCAGACTGAAGGCCCCTCTGGTTGACTGCCCTGGGGCTGAGATTGGGAATAGGGAGTTGATGCTGGACAGCAGCAGATTAAGGTATATCTTGTGGAGTAAGGATAGTACTTTTAGATGGAACCTCCCTTCTAGGGTGAGCCAGTTGAGGGAGGAGTAAAGGGTGCAGTAGTGAGTTTTCAAGGGGAGGCTGGTGATGCACCATATGATGTTGTTGTATGTAGATCTTAATTTGGAGTAGAAGAGGGATGAACTGGGAGGACAGTAGACAATGGATCCTTAGTCGATAAGAGGCAGGAGTAGAGAGCTTTCTAGGCATAGTCTGGATGAGGGAGTAAGGAACTTTCTAATCTAATACAGAAGACCAAGCCTCACATGGATCTTCTTTATTAGGTTTGCTAATATGGGTATGTAGGAGAGGTGAAGGTTGAGGTGGAGACCCAGGTATTTGAATTCTGACACTTGTTAATTGAGGTTGCCCAAGTTGTCAAACAGTGTTAGGCTCCTGACAGGGAGAAGATCATGAACTTGGTCATCTTGGAGTTAAGTACCTTACCTTTGTCAGAGAACCAAGAGTGCAACTTACTGACATCAAACTGCAGATTGTGGAACATAGTGTCAGGGTTAGTGTCACTGCAGAAGAGAGATGCATTGTCAGTGTAGAGGACAAGTTGAGTGGTTTGACAGATAGAAGGGAGGTTATTGATGAAGAGTGAGAAGAGAAGAGGGCCCAGGATGGAACCCGGGGAGGGGGGACCCCATACTTGATCTGACATTCAGCAGAGAAATTACCTTCAATGGTGGTTTTATGGGATCTGCTGAAAAGGTAGCTTCTCACCGAATTGATGACATTATCTGAAAGACATAAGTCTTTTAGGGTGTCAAGGAGAAGGGCATGGTTATCAAGGTTGAACACCTTGGTTAGGTCCACAAAAGCAGATCCAGTGTACTGGCCCTTGTCGTTGGCCTTGAGGATGTCTCTAGTGAACCTGACCCGGGCTGTTTCAGTGCTGTGTCCAGATCTGAAACTATGATGGGCACCAGACAGTTAAGTTGTTGGAGTACAGGTAGGCAGTGAGTTAAGAGTGCACAACTTTTTTGATAATTTTTGAGATGGTGGCGAGTTTATATCTACCTTGATAAGTCTTAATTTGAGCACTATGTACCATTTGAACCTAAACTGTATCTTACTGAGATGTTTTCTTTTTTCTATGTAATGTATTCCTGACTGTATACATGCTCCAGGACCTTCTTGTGAATGAGTTTGCTCAACAGAGTTTTCCTGCTATAAACTTGAACTTAAACTTGAGTAACAAAATAGGTCGGTGGTCTCTGACTTCGTTTCTGGACCCAGACATGAATAATGGTTTCATGGTAGCAGTTTTCCAGGTGTAGGGAAACAGCCAGAGCAGAGAAAGCAGTTGAGTAGATCGGTGATGGGAACTGGTAGGGCATTGATGGAAAGTTTGAGGATTTTATAGTCAATACCATTGGCCCTTTGCTGGGTTTGGGGTTGTTACTACAAATTAGCTTAATGGTGTCAGTAGGTTTTGGGGCCTTAAAGTAGAAATTTGGGAAGGGCCAGGATGCAGTGTCGGGGCAGTGAGAGGTGGGAGGGGGAAGAGGTGGACAGTGGAGAGGAGGGGTTAGGTTTGTATGTTTTGAGTTCACCAAAGAAAGAGTTGAAAATGTTCACAACTTCAGTTGGGTTGTTGGTGCATCTATTGCCATGGTACAATGTGACAGGATCAGCATGTTTGGTTTTTCCGAGTAGCAGGTTTAGGGTACCCCAAACTGAACATGATGCGAGGAATCACCAAGATGATTATTATGTATAAAATCTATTTTTGCTTTTCTTATGGCTGCTTTGCACTTGCTTCTAAGAAACCTGTAGAGGGAGAGCTGGCCAAGGTTTCTGTGCTTCGAGTATCGGGCTCAGGCGCTGTCCCTCATTCTCATCATTTTGATAATATCGGAAGAGATCCATTCCTTAATTTGACTCCTGGTTCTAATTTTCTTGAGAGAAGCATGTTTGTCACAGACACTAACAAGAATGCTGGAGAATTTTTTGAGGATAGAGTCACAGTCTCCTGGCCCAGTGGTAAATGACCAGTCAACTAGGCTAAGTTTGTGGGTTATTAACTTGATGCTGTGAATGGTTAATCTCCTAGTGAAGATAAACTTAGGGTGGTGTTTGGGTAGACGAGCAGACCATAAGCAATAATTGGCACAATGATCACTGATACAGTCTGGCAAAATTCCAGAGTCAGTGATGTGGGTGGGGTGCATGATGATGATCCACTCAATAAGTTTTTGAGTTTCAGTCTTATAATTAGATCTAGTGGGTGAGGTGATAAGCTGATGAAGACCTAGATTGGCAATACAGAATTTGGCAGTGTTAGCTTGGCTGAAGACCCAGTTAATGTCAAAGTCCACAGGGAGGATCCACTCTCTCTATTCAGTGGGAGGGAGTGTTTGAGAGCTACTGTAGGAGTGACTCCAGGTCAGAGACCAGGATTCCAGGAGGAAGATAGATGGTAGTGAGGGTGAGGGTTTTGTTTGGATCTAGGAGGAGGCAAATAGAGAGGGTTTCGAGTAAGGCGAACTCTGCGGTGGGATTGTGTTTGGTAAAGGAGAACTTGTTTGAGACATAGAACACACACCCACCTCCTTTTTTTGTCTGTCTGTCTTTTCT
The DNA here is from genome assembly GCA_016271365.2 of Neoceratodus forsteri. Taxonomy (NCBI): domain Eukaryota; kingdom Metazoa; phylum Chordata; order Ceratodontiformes; family Ceratodontidae; genus Neoceratodus; species Neoceratodus forsteri. Next base: position 1,325,658,303 of record CM028132.1, read on the forward strand.
AACAGAGGTGTCACTGCTGAGCTCAATTTCCCCATCAGAGGTTTTGTGGGAAAGCCAGGTTTTGGAGAGTGTGATCACATCAAAATCGTTCATGGCTACCTGGGCTTTGAATGCATCTATTTTAGCTGGAAGACTCTGTATGCTGAGGTGGACTAAGCTGATGTTATTATCTTTATTAGAGAGGGGCTGTAGGGTGGGGGTGCCGAGGTTTCTCTGGTCAGGGTTGGGATGAATGGTTCCAGAGAGGAGTAGGATGAGTAGGAGGGTTCTGGAGAAACTTGAGATAAGAGGTAGCGACTTATATTTCTAAATCTGGAGCATTTAATTTTAGTGATTGGTGCATGCTTCGAGAGAAACAGGGGCAGTAGAGGGAGAGGGGAAGGGGAAGGAGACAGAGTCTTCTGGGGTAGGTTGAAGAGAGGACTGGGGCAGTAGGATGGTTTGGAGGGTAGCGTAAGGGTAAAATGGCTGAGAAGGGCAACTTCAAAAGGGGAGGAGGAGGGTCCAGGGGGCCATGAGGATGAGGGAATGAGGAGGGAATCCATGAGTAACAAGAGGAGGGGAAAGAGTGTCATGGCAGTTGATAAACAGGCAGAAAGAGAGAGGGAAAAATGACTGCCGCGGGGGGGTGAGAGGAGTGTTCAAAGGTCATTTAAAGGTAGGCTAAAGGGTTGCTAAAAGCATTTAGTAATTGAGGTTCCCAGATAGCGTAAGGTTAGAGTCACTATCTTTGGTGCAAAGAATGCAGGATTCAAATCCTAGGCGGTGACAGAGTGGAAAAACGTGAGGACAGTGGGGTGCTGGAGGTAAACAGAAGAGGGCAGGGATGAGTTTTAGCTAGGCTAGTTGCTGCAGGGGAGGAAGAAAGTGGGGGAGAAGAAAGAAGGTGGTGCCTCTAGTGACTTCTAGTGGTCAGACAGTACAGAGGGTTAATGAGAAATGGGCTGTTAGGAAAATCCAGGCTGGTGTCACGTGATCTATTACATGACCAACTAGAGCAAATAAAAGAAAGGACTGCTTTGTTCTCTGTTGCATATTGTCATATCTTCCTATGGCCCTACATACACATGATTTTAGCAGCTTTGCTGGGTTATAGTTCTACATTCCACTGTTCTTTCTTTTTTGCTATAGATGAAGCCCAGAGAACATTTACCTCTCCTCCAGGACAGGGTGGTGGGAGTGGGGGGTTGATCAGGTGGGTTAGGATAGGGTGTGACTATAATGTTGTTGAATTTAATGTATGGTTGAATTACAGTATATGTTTTTGCATTGTGTAACTGAAACTCAATAAAGTATATTCAATTAAAAAAGAGAATGCAAAATGTTCCAGAAGCTGTCACCAGAAGTGGAAGAGCACCCAAGGCTGGTCCCATCCTTCCTTGGGAAACTGGTGAGCCAGGAGCCTTGGAGCTAATTCAGTAGGCAATAGCTCCAGGCACAAGCTCAGTATACATTAGTGGGACACAGTGACTTGTGAACTTCAGGGAGGCCCTGGGATAGCCAAAGAAGTGGCCAATACTGGGAGACCAGTTGTGTCAGTATGACCTGCAGAACAAGCAGGAGTGGCTCACGCCAGGAGTAGAGGGTCAGCAGCTGTCCAGGATAGCCTGGTTTCCTAAGGACATGTGGTTTGAGGACAATACACAAGCCTTTCGGCTTCACAATTTGTTAGAAGAATGGACTCAAGGAACTCCTAGAAGGGTCAGCTACCATTGCCAGATTAACACCAGCTTGCTAGAGCAGATCTGGGGGATATTGGAGCAGGTGTATGTCTCTACATTTGATTTAATACTGTTTATAATGACCTTCTTAGTGGCCTTCTGTGGGGCATTTTGGGTACCTGAGCTAGTACAGCTGAACATGGGGTGGAGGTGTCATTGGCAGATGAAGAGATGGCTGTAACACTGAAAGGGGGTTTCCTGCAGGTCTGGTAGAGCACAACAGACCTCCTGGCTGTTGGCTGCTGGCAACTTGAAGGCATCCATGGGGGACAGAGTGGAACATTCTGTTGGTGCTACAGAAATATATAGCTCAGAGACCTGAGGGCAAAGAACCATTCTTTCATCACAACAATGGAACCCTTTTGATTGTATTTCAGTTTCCAAATGTCCTAAGCAGGGCAATGAGCAGTGGTAGGATATGATAAAGGAGGCCCTGCACCTAGTAGCATACCATTGCACCAGGCCCTGCAGCAAGAATAGAAGAAAGAGGAAACCACTATGGTTCTCGAGGGGAGTAGCAGAACTAGTAAGAGGAAAAAAGATGGCATTTTTGAGGTACAAGGCAAAACAAAGCAAGGAGGACAGGCAAGAATACTTGGAAAATGATGGGACACGAACAAGGCAGTAAGGGCAGTAAAGGTCGAAATCGAGGAAAAGCTAGCAAAATCGGTGAAGGAAGGAGGGAAGGCATTCTTTAGGTATATTGACGAGAGAAGGAAGATGGGGGGATTGTGAGACTTAGGGACGAGGGAGGCAGGATAGTGGAGAAAGACATTGACAAGGCAACCATACTCAACAAATACTTCTGTTCCATATTCACGGAAGATGACAATGGGGATGGTCCCCCATTAATGGAGAAGGGCAAACAGAGAGAAGGTGTGGAAATTAGACCTTTTTCAGAGGACAGATTAAAAAGGCAAATAGAGCAGCTTAGGGTAGATAAAGCTACAGTATGGGGCCCGATGGGATACACCCGAGGATCCTAAAGGAGCTCCAGGAGGAAATGGCTAAATCTCTAGCTAAGCTGTTCAGTTGACCACTGGAAACAGGTGTGGTTCCAGAGGCGTGGAGGAAGGCACAAGTGGTACCCTTGCATAAAAGTGGTAGCAAGAAGGAGGCAGGAAACTACCACTCAGTGAGTTTGACCTCGATAGTAGGTAAAATGATGGAAACCCTGCTTAAGGAAAGGTGGGTGGACTACCTAGAGACAAGGGGGCTGCTGGACCCAAGACAATATGGATTCATGGTAGAGAGGTCATGCCAGACCAACTTGACTGACTTCTTCAAGTGGGTGTCAAAGGAAATAGACCATGGCACAGTGGTAGATGTGGCCTATCTTGACTTCAGGAAATCCTTCGACACAATCCCACACAGGAGACTAATCTACAAGCTGGCAGATGTGGGAATGGGGACAGAGGTGGTCACGTGGGTTAGAAACTGGTTGAGTAACAGAACACAAAGAGTGGTGGTAAATGGGGTTAGCTCACAGGAGGGATGGGTAACAGATGACGTACTCCAGGGATCAGTGCTTGGACTAGTGTTCTTCAATGTCTTCATAAGTGATATTGCAGAGGATCTAGAAGAGAGGGTTAACCTGTTTGTGGATAATACAAAGCTATGTAACAGGGAAGATACACAGGAATGTATCAAAAAAATGAGGAGAGATCTGAAGAGGCTAGAAAACTGGTCCAACGAATGGCAGTTGGGTTTCAATGCAAAAAAGTGCAAGATTATGCACCTAGGGAAAGGGAATCCTAGGGTTGAGTAGGAACTAGATGGGGGTAACACTGGAGGCCACTACAAAGGAAAGGGATCTAGGGGTAGTCATAGAAGACAACCTCAAAGTGGCTAAACAGTGCAACAAAGCAGTCAGAAAGGCTAACATAATACTAGGGTGCATAGGGATGGGTATAACAAATAGAAGGAGGGAAGTGGTGGTACCATTGTACAACTCCCTTGTAAGTTCCCATCTGGAGTACTGTGTTCAGTTCTGGAGGACCAGTCTCTAAAAAGACATAGACAGGATGAAGATGGTACAGAGGAGGGTGACAAAAATTGTGTCTGGGACACAGCATAAATCATATGAGGAGAGACTCATAGCTCTCAATATGTATTCCCTGGAGGAAAGATAGGTAGGTAAAAATGTTCTTCATACAAAAATGAATATGGATAACTCCACTGAGCTGAGGCTCATTTAAAGGAGAGAGAGAGGGGACATGATAGAGACCTTAATGTATCTAAAGGGGATCAGCAGGGTACCAGAGGGGAGCATCTTTCACATGAAGGGAAATAGCAAAACAAGGGGACACATCATGAAACTAAAAGAAGGAAAACTTAGATGGAACTTGAGGAAATTCTACTTCACTGAAAGGGTGGTGGAGAGATGGAACAGTCTCCCCCAGGAAGTGGTGGGAGCGGCCATGGTTCTGGGATTCTAGAATGTATGGGATAGGCACATGGGAATTATCGAGCTAAGGGTGAGGGGGGACTTGTAGCATCTAGGGTACCTTAAGCATCAGAAAGAGGAATAGGGCAGACTGGATGGGCCACAAGGCTCTTATCGGCTGACAACATCTATGTATCTATGTATCTATGAAAGGATGTGTGATGAATTCTACCATGTTTGATTTATTTATTTATTTATTTATTTATTTATTATTTATTAAAATATTGGTAGCCGGGTAAGACCCACTGAGACAATGATAGTCCCCTTTTCAGAGGCAACCCAGGATTAAGCACAGGTACAGTAGAGACAAGTACACATCTTTACACACACAGGTAGAAACAAAAATAGACATCTTTACATTACAGTAACAGGTCAACATTTTGTGAGTTATACAGTAGAACATAGATTGGAATACAAGTGAGACTATGTTTATAATACAATATCAAGCTAACCTTATGGTACGTTTCAATAAGTGCATTCAGCATAAGCTAAGACAGGTGATACACCGTTTACAGACACAGTAGCAGTAAGGAGGTGTATGTCATATGGAAGTGCCAGTTTCAGTGATAGCAAGCACATTGATTGAGTTCTAGAAGGTGAACCTTGAGTCTATTTTTGAAAACCGGAAGGGAATTATGTGTCTGTACACTATCAGGAAGTGAGTTCCAGAGGGTGGGGATGCTGGCAGAGAATGACCTCTGTCCCTGGGTGGACTGGACCTTGGGCACCGTGAGTAGTTGATGGGTCAAAGATCGAAGGGGTCTGGCATTTTGTTTGGTAGATAATATTTTGGCCAAACTAGGTGGAGCCTCACATGACCATAGCTTGCAGGCTAAGCACAGGGATATATATTATAGGCACCTTTTCAGAGTAGGCCAGGACAGGGCTTGGAGCACGTGGGAGTGGTGCTCCCTTGGCTAGGCCCCAGTGGTAAATTGGCACACCCTGTAATAGGGGGTGGTAAGTTTTTGTATTTCCCTGCCTTTTCTGTGAGTAGGACTGGTGAGCCATACATCAGGGTGGGGAGGAGGATTACATTGGCAATCCTTAGCTTGGAGACCTGAGTGAGGAACGGGCTTAGGAGGTAAAGAAGGCCAATTTTCTGATTCAGAATCTTAGTCATCTGATCGATATGCATTCTGAAAGTGCAGTCCTGGTCCAGCATTAGGCCTAAGTATTTTATGCATCTACTACAGATACTTGGATCCGGGAGCCATTTCTGAGGTTTGGAGTTAGAATTGAGGTTCTATCCGGCCTCAGGCTTTTGGGACCGAAAAGGATTGCCTTTGCTTTTTTTTATTTAACACAAGTCTATTCCTTTCCAGCCACGCCTCTAGAAGTTGCAGGTCCTTTGTCATGTGCAGTTCAAAATGCACAGGTCATCTGATGACCTGTAGAGCACTGCATCGTCTGCATATAGCAGTATGTTTGCATCACCACAGTGATTTGGTAAATCATTTATGAAAATCGAGAATAACAAGGGCCCCAGGATGGCCCCTGGGGAACACCGTCCACAATTTGGCAATTCTCTGATTGCACTCCTTGCCATCTGACGAGTTGTGACTGCCCCCAAAGGTAGTTGGTAAACCAATTAACTGTCAGGCAGTTAAGGCCTATGTGTTTGAGTTTTTCAAGTAGTAACTGATTGTCCACAAGGTCAAAGGCCTTAGTGAGGTCAATGAAGACAGACCCATGGCTATGTTGCCAGCCCAGTGTATGTAGGGGATAAACAAAGATTTTTATATTGTTTATGGTTAACAAAATGTACCCTCTTGGATACGTGAGCTTCAATCAATCAATCAATCAAGTCTTTATTTAACCAGGCATTCATCGTTGAGCAGAAGCTTGTAAATGTTATTTTAGTTCCATCACTCCTTTCCTACTGGGGCAGCCACAAATGCAAGGGCAGTAAGGCTGACAGACACACAGATAAAGGCTTTGGCGCAATGGGGTTGCTGACCTTTGAGGGGTATATGTGCCCACATTTGCTGTAATTTTCTTTATGTTTTTCAACAGGTTGCAGACCATAGGCAAGACAGGTGTGGATTTTTGGTTAATCTTTCATTCACTGGGTGGCCAAAGGGCTAGGCAAATGCCTGGTGGAGAGAACCTATTTATGGACCCCCAACAGAAGCAGGGGCAGTGGATGGGACACTTGGGCAGCAGGTGAAATAACTTTTTGCCATGTGTTATTTGTTTATTTATTTACTGAGAAAATCAGATGATAACCTTCGAGTCAGGGGCTCATTTCCAAAGGCTCCATGTCAGATTACAAAATATAGCAAGTAGCAGTCATTACACAATATTACAGAGGGGGTAAAGGAAGAAAAGACAACAGGGTATAAACAATATGAGTCAAATATAGGCAGTATACAATAGGTAAGACACAATATCACAGGTATGAACAGTAATGCTAGACCTATACAGATTGAGTAGCTATACAAGTCCTGCAGGGAGCTTGTGAACGTCAGTGAACAGTACAATCAAAAAAAAAAAATATGGCATGGCCTATATGCTAGCAGGTGATGTGAGCAGTTGGATTTCCAACATTGTCATTAAAACACAGTAGCAGAAGTGGGATGGGGATATCTTTAACCCATGGTCTTGCCGTCTGTGGGCTGATATCCATTCATTAGTGGGAGCAACGGCAAAGGCGGGTGGAGATTATGTGGTTCTTGAGAGCTGTTTTGAAGGGGCCTAGTCTGGAGATAAAGGTGATGGCCAGGGGGAGTTCATTGAACCAGGATGGTGCTCTGTAGGAGAAAGATCTTTGTGCTAGGGTGGTTGTAACCCTGGGAACAGCCCATGTTAATTTATCTGCCACACGTGTGTTTGCTAGGGTATGTGCAGCATGGAGGGAGGTTGAGACTCCAGGGGAAGTAAGGCCTAGGTGGATTTTCTTAGTAAGGAGACATGTTTGATAACATATTCTTTCATCTAGGGTGAAGATTTTTGTTAGTGCGTAAAGGGTGCAGCTGTGGGTATGCTCATCCATTCCAGCAAGGAGCCTAGAGGCTTTGTTAATGGATAGACACAGCTTGTTTTTTATTAATGGACAGGTGGATTTTATTTAGCGCAGTGTGGTCAGTGGCCAAGTAGACGGTTAGCCCATAGTCTACAAGAGAGAGAACAGAGGAGGTAACAGCAATGTTTAGGGCCTCTGGAGGTAGGCATGCTTTGTGCCGATACAGCAGTCCTGTGCTTATATTTATGGCAAAGGAAAGATTACTTACATGTGGGTGAAAAGAGACACTGGGATCGAAGGTAATGGCCAGATATTTATAGGTGTAGACCTGTTCCAGAGGAAGGAGGGTTTTGGACAAGATTGTTAGCTGGGCATTATGGTCCTTACTCTGACAGTGGGAAAAGAGCATTGATTTAGTCTTTATTACGTTGACCACGAGTCTGTGGTCAGTGAACCAGTTTTCAACGTGGTTGAAGGCAAGTTGAAGGGATGACTGAAGAACTGTAGGATCCAAATGAGAGGCATACATTACCGCATCACCTGCATAGAGCAGAGGGCTACAAGGACAGGATTTAGGCAGGGTATTCAGGAAGATGCTGAATAGCAATGGGCCAAGGATGGAGACCTGGGACACCCCCGATTGGACTGGTAGAGTAGGTGAGTGGGTGCTGATTATCTTCACACATTGGGACCTGTCTGTGAGGTAACTTGTGAACCAAGCGATGGGTCCAGGGGGCAGGCCTGTGTAGTGAAGAGTATTTATGAGGAGGGTGTGGGAGACTGTGTTGAATGCTTTTGACGGGTCTAGAATGGCCAAGGCTAGATTGCAATGCCATCCTGAGGTGTTAATAGTGCAATTGGGAGGTAATGGCTTGGGACTGGTGAAGTCACTGGAGCTGATTTGCACAGTGAAGGATGACCACTGTTTGTTATGGCATAACAGCCCTGGGGTAAAACTGATATGACCACACATAGTACAATGACAAAAATGGTGACATGTAAGAGATTCTGCAGTGATTGAGAGGGTTTTCAAGAAGGTCAGTATGTTTATGTGCCTTTTTATGGATTCCATAGGGGGCATGGCAAAAGCGATATCATCAGATTGTAAGCAAATATGTTGCACTTGTATACTAGAGATGGGGTGCATCTTTTTGATATACAGGGGTATGGATTGCTTTTTAGCAGATATGGAGGGTGTTTTGGAGAACTGTTAGTGTGACATGCTTTATGGATGGACTATAGTGGGGATTGTCTAAAGTAATCAGTATACACAGGTGGAAACAGGGCAAAACCATTTAATTGTATAATCTGTAATATTTATCATCTAGCTAAAAGGCAGAGATTACCAATGTAACTACAATTTACGATGGTTTCAAGTTCATGTATCCAAGTGGGTAAATGTGTTAATCATAAACAATACAAAAATATTTGTTATCCCCTACATACACTGGGCTGGCAATATAGCCTAGAGATTAAAGTAGAGCTGTGATGAGCATGGTGCATCCATCAGACCTGTGTTTGATTCCCAAAACCTCAACCACAGCTTCCATTTGAATACTGTGTGACTCTAAGCAAGTCACTTAACCTCCCAAGTTCTCATAGGTCACCCCTGAAAACAGGCACTAGCATAGACTTCTGTCTGAAATCTCTTCACTCAAAACAGTGTCCTGGGGTGAATAGAATGGATAATTAGAGATTACGAGAACAATGCACAGTGATTGTCTGTGAGGGTAATCTGCCAGGTAGTTGGAAAGGGGAACACTGGGTGAAACTGGGTGGTATGACCCAGGTAGATGACCTGGTGGACAAGGTAATGGCTTGACAAGGTTCAGCACAAAATGACAGTAACCTGATGCTTGTCACCCTGACTGGCTACCTCAATTTGATTTTAGCCTACAAAATCTATTGTCCACTTTGATCATGGGATGAGAGATTCACATTGGTCACATCTAGGTTGAGTAGCAGCTCAAACAGCATGAACTCTTGTCCCTCTGCCAAGTTTATTCTTTGAAGGAACTGGGCTTAAGGGTTTGTAAAATCTGCAGGGTGTTTTCTTGCAGCTTTGATCCCTTTCTTCTTAATAAACTCCACGCGACTGATGAATAACCAGGACCATTGCTGTGAGAAGGACAAAGGACCACCATTTTCAGCTACATGTTGTGGGTTGGTAGCCTGTACAATACCAGTAGTTATGGCAATCAGAATCCTGCAATTGACAACTGATCCCTCATCATTAAGGGACTTGACATTGTTTTAAGTTCAAGCTTAACATCCTCAAACAAGAGTGGAGGATGACCTCTTGGTTTGATAGGCAACTCTTTTGGTAGCTGCAAGGGGTCAGGGGTCTCCTTTAATTTTGTTAGATAGTCTGCCTTCATTTTCCACATACTGAGTGGATTCTTTGATTTTTTTAAACTTGATCTCATATTGCTTTACTGCATTCATGACTCCAAACTGACTTGAATACTGACCAAGTTCAAATCTCACCTCTAAAGGATTGACACCATATTGAATGCAGTGCTTGTTTTCTGGGTGGGAATTGTACAGTAACAGCAAGCCCCTAGTAACTGACTCAACAGATACTGAAGAAAGGCCAGGTGACAGGCTTAAACCCTCTGCATCAAGATCAGCAATCTATAAAGCAGAAAAATTGTTTCATTGCTTTTGGCTGAAAAGATGCAAGCCAGCATACAAGAGACATGACGCAGACAGAGGTACTGGTACTATACGGAAAAAGCTTTTTGATGTTAGTGTTTTGCTTAAGCAGTTGTGTTAGCTTACAACTGTCTGATTTTGTGCAAACAGTGTTTTTGAGCTGACAGTCATGATCAACTGACTGTCCATGGATATGTTTTGGCTTGAAAATGCAGGTGATCAGCTGACCACGAACTTTACTTTGAGCGATATGTTTTAGTTTTATATTATCACCTGTGTTGTGGGGAACTTCACAGTAAAATTATCAGACACATGACTACCAGGAAATTATATTTTAGAGTTTAATTAATGGAGCCCCAGCATGTGCTATATTTGTGAAAAACATACCATTATGATTATGATTCTTTCACCAGAGCATGCGCATAGTATTAAACATCTCCAGAAGTACAATATCAGAAAAAGCTTGGGACGAAACATATTGTGTTACTAACATATTAAAATGCCAGCAGAATAGGCCTAACGGTCTTTCGCGTCTGCTAGTTTGGTCAGCCCCTACCCTGGGAACTGTCATTGCTGCCCCCTTGCCTTCTCTGGCTTCTCCCTTCCCAGTTCCGGATAGTCTCGCTGCATTGGATTTTGCTTCCAGAACCCTTCCCCTCTACCTGTCCCACCCCCTCTTGAACACCTCCACCGTCTCTGCCTCCAACAGCCCCCTAGGTAGTGCATTCCATGGCTCCACCACCCTCTCAGTGAAGTAGCACCTCCTCCTTTCTCCCCTGAATTTCCCCCTCTCCAGCTTCCGCCCATGCCCTCTAGTGGCCTCCTCCTCCTTCCTTCGAAGCACCCTGACTGTTCCACCCCTATTTACCCCCTTCATGTACCTGAAGACCTCTATCATGTCCCCCCAGTCCCTTCTGTCTTCCAATGTGTACATATTTAGCTCTTCGAGCCTCTCCTCATAGGTCCGTCCCCCAAGCCCCAAATCATTTTGGTTGCCCTCCTCTGAACCCTCTCCAGGAGTTTAATGTCACTCTTTAAGTGTGGCCTCCAAACCTGAACTCAGAACTTGAGGTGCGGCCTCACCAAGCAGTTATACAGAGGGAGTATCACTTCCCTCCTTGTGGAGGTGATCCCCCTAGCGATGCATCCCAGCATCCTGCTGGCCTTGGCTGCTGCCCTCCTACAAGTCTCTGAGTTGTTCATCTTGACATCCACCACCACCCCCAGGTCCCTCTCAGCCATCGAGACTTGGAGCATTTCCCCCCAGGGTGTACACTTGGCCCAGGCTTCTGGCCCCCAGGTGCAGTACCTTGCATTTCTCTGCATTGAACCTCAGCTTCCACTTTCTAGACCATTTTTCCAGAGCCTCCAGGTTCCCCGGTAGGGCCACCTTCCCCTCCTCCCCATCCACCACCGCCCCCAGTTTTGAGTCATCCACAAAGAGACTCATCTCACTCCTGATACCTATCCTTATGTCAGAGATGTAGGCATTGAACAAGAGGGGCCCAAGGACTGATCCCTGTGGGATCCCACTAATGACCCTCCTTGGGGATGAGACTAATCTGCCAACTACGACCCTCTGGGTCCAGTCCTGGAGCCAGTTGCCTATCCATCTGATCATCTTGTTCCCCAGCCCCATTTCTCCCAGCTTATCCAACAGGCCCTCGTGAGGAACAGAGTCAAATGCCTTGCTGAAGTCTAGAAAGAGGACGTCCACTGGTCTACCCAGGTCCAAGGCACTTGTCATCCAGTCATAGAACTCCACAAGGTTTGTCTGACACGATTTCCCCAGGACGAATCCATGCTGTCTATCATCCAGGCATCCTGACTTTCCCAGGTCCCCCCCAGCCTCTCCTTGACAATGCCCTCCATCACCTTGCCCACTACCAATGTCAGGCTGACAGGCCTGTAGTTCCCTGTCACCTCCCTTGATCCCCCCTTGTGGAAAGGCACTATATGCGCCACCTTGCAGTCCTGGGGTACCCACCCTGTCCTCAGAGAGATGGTGAAAAGCTCCACCAGGGGTTTCGCCAGGACATCAGCAAGTTCCTTCAGCACTCTGGGATGTAATTTATCCAGCCTCGGTGCTTTCTCCGTCTTAAGGGACCTGAGGGCTTCCCTCACTCTCTCTGCTGTGATTTCCCCTTCTGCTACCTCTTCTCCATGCTTAGCCTTCCCCCCTCCTGCCAGTGATGCCTTCCCCTCTCCCCAGACCCGCCGATCGGTGAGGGTCCCCCTCCTCAGTATCACTATCTCTCCCATGTATGATGCAGCACCCCCATTTTCCTTGGCGAAAACTGAGGTGAAGCACTCATTTAGTACCTCAGCCTGCTCCCCTGGGTCTTGTGCCCATCTCTCCCCTATTTTAATCCTACTAATCTGCCATTTCACCATTCGTTTTTCCCCAATGTATCTAAAGAATCTCTTGTTCCCTCTCCCAATTTCCCTGGCCAGGTTCTGCTCCTTCCTTGCCTTAGCCGCCCTCACCACCCTAGTGGCCCTTCTAGCCATCAGCTCATACTCCCCTTGATCGCTTTCACTCCTTGAGCACTTGAATTGCCTATAGGCTGCCTTCTTTCCCTGCACCACCTCCTGGACCTCCCTGGTCCACCAGCAGGGTTTTCAGACCCTACCGCATTTTCGTCTTACTTTTGCGCAGGTGCTGGTAGCATCCTGCACCCCTCTCCTGATGATTTCCCACCTACTATCGGCGTCCATGTCTGACCCAATCCCATCCAAATTCTCCTTAAGGATCCTTCCCATTTCCTTAAAATCCACCCCCCTGAAATCAGTTACCTCCGTCTTTGTGCAGCCTTCTACCCCTCCTAGGTCCAGGCAGAACCAGACCATGGTATGGTCACTCTCCACCAATGGGTCCCTTACCTCCAGGCCCCCAATCTGGTCACTGTCTGCCAGGACCACATCCAGTACCCGTGCCTCCCTGGTTGGTTCCCCCACCTGCTGAGTTAGGAACGCATATTGAAAGACATCCAACAACCTCTGTTCCCTGGCCACCGAGGATGTCATAGTCTCCCAGTCTGTTCCCGGCATGTTTAAGTCCCCCAACACCACCACCCTTCCCCTGCCCAGTCTGCAGTGTCTCCCAACATCTGCCACCAGACTCTCCTCCAGCTCCTCCGCCAGTGCAGGGGGTCTATACACCACTCCTATTTTTACTCTCTTGTCCCTCCTTGTTATCAAGGTGACCCAAATCGCCTCCATGGTTCCCTCCGCCTCCTCAACTCCCCCTATGCCAATGCAGTTTTTGACTATTATTGCTACCCTTCCTCCCCTTCCCTCCCCCTGTCCTTCCTGAACATAGTGTAACCCTCCAGGTTCAGGTCACAGTTGTGTCCTGCGGTGGCCCAAGTCTCAGTGACTGCTGCCACATCCACCGCTCCCTCAGTTAGCATCTCCTGGAGCTCAGGCATTTTATTGCCCAAGCTCCTGGCATTTAGCAGGACTACCTTCCACCCTTTTCCTATACTTCCATTTCCCCTGCTCGTATTCCCATGGGGATTCTGTTTTCCCCTGGTCTGCACTTTACCAGTCGGCATTTTCCCGCATTCCTCCAGCTCCCCAGGGAGGTGGAGACAGAGTCCCTCCTTTATTGACACCCCCAATAGCCTTTTCTCCCATCCCTCCCACCTTCACAAGTTTAAACCCCACTTTTCACCAATGAACCCCTCTATTTTCAACTTAAGGATTCCCCTCCCCTCCAAATTGAGATGGAGCCTATCTCTAGCATACAGCTCCTTATCCTCCCAGGTCTCCCCCCAATCCCCCATCAACCCATACCTTCTGGCCTCACACCACTCCCTGAGCCACTGGTTTATCTCCCTAGTCTTTCTTTTGTGTTCCCCACTAGCCCTTGGCACTGGCAGGATTTCTGAGAAGGAAACTGTGCATCCTATGTCATGACAGACCCTGGCAAGCTCCCTGAATCTTGCCTGTATCTCTAGCTCGATATTTCCCTCAATGTCATTTGTACCCAGGTGGACCAGTATGTCTGGGGAACCCCCACAATCCTTTGCCAGCTGATCTACCTCGTGCTTGGCCCTGTGCACCATTAGTCCAGGGAAGCATTTTGTTCTAAGTGGCTAGGCTTCTCCCTCCCTATCCCATTTGATACCCCTGATCATAGAATCCCTCAACAGGAGCACTCTGACCACTCCTTTTCCTCCATTTCCCCCCTTCCATGTCCCTCATCCTTTCTACTGGCCCCTCCACCCAGCCATCTCCTTGTTCCTCCCCCTATCTGGGTGCTGAATGCCGCCCCCTCCTTATTTACCCTGGCCACCCCCTCCTCTCTGATCCTATGCCTCTCCTCCTGCTGAGTATCCTTCTGTACCTCGCTAACTCCCCCCCTCACTGCTCGCGACTGGTCCTTCTCCCCCATCTGCTAAACTAGCCTGGCTCATCCTCCATTCCTTCCTGTCTCTGTTTAGTCCCTCCTTGCTTGTTGTGCTCACCTGGCCTAAACCCTCAGCTCCCTTTACTGCATCCTTCTTGTACTTCTGGTCCTTCTCCTTGCCCTTTCCTCCCAACTGGTCCTTCTCCTTGCGCTTTCCTCCCTCTTCCCCCTGCCCCTCCTGCTCTGATTCACTGCTCCCCACATTTTCCTGCATTCCAGGTTCCCCCCTGTTCCTCCTGCTATCTGGCTCCTACCTCCTGCCCCCACTCCCTTTCCATCTCTAACCACCCCTGCCATGGCTACATCACACCCCCTCATTCTCAAGCAGAAGAAGAGAACTGAAGTGGTTACTGAGTGTAAGGTCTGATCCACCTCCCTGCCTTGTTTCCTTCTGTCCAGCCCCGGCCATCTTCCTACTTCCCTGAGAATGTTGTCCCTCTGGTCCCCCTTTGTGAGGGTCCCCAGTTACCTGCCTGTTTCCTTGGTAGTGTCCTCCTTTTGGGCCCCCTCTGCCAGGGTCCCTATGTGACCCCTGAGTGTTCTCCTGCACTCCTTTCCCTACGCCTCCACCCCTAGTGCTTGGTGCAACCCCGTAGGAGATCCCCTGCCCCCTTCCCCAACCATACCTCCTCCCTTCCCCCAGCCATCTCCTAATCCCCGCAATCTCCTCCCTAAGCTGTGCCAGCTGGTAGCACACTGGGCAACCACCGAACTTCCAAGCCCAGTCCAGTATCATGGCTGCTCCACACCCTGTGCACCCCACCACCCTCCCAAAGATGCCGGCCATAATGACGTGTGGTCCCACCCCCCTCCAAATAGGTTTCCTTGGTTGAGCCACCAGGTTCCCCACTACTCCAAGATACACCCCTACTGCCTAATCAGGTCACCCACTAATCCTAGATACAGTCCCACAGTAAACCGCTAACCCTGTTACTAGGTGTGGTACAACACAGTAAACTTACAAGGGAAGTGAACAACACCCTAAGCTCCTCTCTCCCAGCCTTTAAATCCAGTCCCCAGTGGTTAGAACTACATGAGCTGCACCTGCAGCCTTTTCCTCCAATTGCAGGGCAGGTGTTCCCCTATAAATTAGCAGAGCTCTGGGGAGGGGGGGGTGGGGGAGAGTGGGTCTTGGGCCTACACCCGACTCTCAAGAGAGTGTATCAGCTCTGTGTCTGTCCCTCCAAGCCCTGCAGCCAAAGAACCAGCCTCAAGCAAATCCCACCAAATAGGTTTTAAATCAGAAGAAAGAGGCCTCCACGAGCCAGCCTGTTACACAGTGAATCATCCAACAAATGAGCCCACTTACAGCCACCAAACCAGTTTTCAAACTTCCAGAAGCCCCAAAAACAATACCCTGCTAGCCCCTTAGAAGTAAAAAAAAAAGAAATAACCTTCTACCAAGTAAAACCCACAAGAAACCCTGTAAAAACAGCAAGCAGCAGCTACTGTCCTGGAACACAACTGATCCTGTCCCCTTCCAGTTCCTTCTGAGAAGCCAAAACAACTAACACCACAAACCTGATTCAGCTCTGCCTCCAGTCAATTAGCTGAGTGAGACCTGGCCAGACCATTAACACCCTTTCCCCACTATGCACTAACCTTTGCAACTAGTGAAGTCAGCAAAAAGGAGTCAAAATTCAACTCAAAGCCCCCAAAATATGTTTGCTGCCAAGGGAAACAGGTCTCCAATTTAATCAGCTTCACTAACAACACATCAAAATAGGCTTGAAATTAACAGATATAGGTCTCCAATTCAAATAACCAGCCCCAAGCAAATCCCACCAAATAGGTTTTAAATCAGAAGAAATAGGCCTCCACCAGCGCAGTCTGTTACACAGTGAAACATCCAACAAATGAGCCCACATGCAGCCACCAAACCAGTTTTCAAACTTCCAACAGCCCCAAAAACAATACCCTGCTAGCCCCTTAGAAGTAAGAAAGAAAAGAAAGACACACTTCTATTAATAAGATACATAATTTCAGCATTTACCTATCCCTTTTATGCTGGCTCGCACATGTGCAGCCAACATATTGCGGTAGTAGCAGATTTGGAGGCTTGGTCACTGTTGGGCGAATGCTGGGCACACATCAATAGGTGCATCCCTCATTCCCCAATCAGGCAGCATGCAGGCAATACTTCAGAAATTTGGAATGTGGCCACCAGATCTAACAAAAGGTCTGCTGCAATGAGAGTGGAGCTCTCATGCAGCATGACCACAACATGCCTCCTAATGCACACTACACTGATGCCAGCTCCTGTCAGAATGTCGATGGGGGAGCCCACTCCCTGTTTGCATAATAACCCCCCTCCCATTTACAATGTATGTTGAGAGGGTGCCCAATCCTCCTCGGCATCATGAGCACCTCCCAACAGTTATTCTTTGCCAATGGGGGCCTCAATCCTAGTCGACTTCAGTGCCTGAGTGATGTTGCCGACGGGGGAGCCCACTCCCCATCAGCATTATGTAACACACACCCCACTTTTGTTGTGTGCCGATGGGGGTTCCCAATCCCTGTTGGCATAATGAAACCCCCCTTTGTTGTGGGCCAAAGGGGGTGCCCAATCCCCCATCGGCTACAGCTGCCCCCCAAAAAGAGTCCGTTGGCTCCCTGGGAGCCCACCACAGCATGCCACATGCCCCTGTTAAAAAAAATGGTCCCGCCGATGTTTTTGCTTTTTACCCTGTCAAAAAAATGGTCCCTTGCAGTCTCCTTGCCCCCTCCCACACCCCCGCCCACCCACTGCACACCTGCCTCCCACACCCCCTCACCCCTACTTACCTCCGGTGCCTGGTGCGATGATCTTCAGGGGACCGGGAACACGTCTGCACTCTTCAAAGCTGACTGTGAACTGAGGAAATGCCGGTAAGCTGTTTAATTGAATAAACATTTTTTTCAACTATGATGCATATTTCAGACATTTTTGGGAATTTTGGCACCACATTTTCAACATGGGGTTTTTGGGACCCTTCCTCATGAATTCTGGCACTGTCATGGCGTTAATTGGCCCTGAAAGGTGATTTTGTGGTCACTGCAGAGAATCACCTTTCGGGACGATTAATGAAAAGACAGTGCCAGTGTTCGTAGTTGGCTACAAAAAGCCTATGTTGTAAATTTGTGGAAAAATCCCAAAATGACTGTTGCCACAGCGTGAGTTGGCAGCTTCTACACACACTGTAATCTTCATGAATTGTAATATTTTCCCTCCAGATTTTCAAAATTGTCATTTTTCCACACCTCCTTATGAACAGTAGAGCTGTCATTTTACATATCCTGGCTGAAATGTGTTTTAGCAAGTCTAGCGCAGAATAGCTTGGTCACTGCGTGAAATCAGTTTTTGAGACAGTTTCAGGAAATGACGGTGACACTGTTCATGAGCAGAAGTCCTAAAATGCATATGTTGAAAATTTGGTGACAAAATTCCATAAAATGACTGTGTTACAAGTGTGTGATGAGCAGTTTCCACGCAGCCTTGTAACTTCACAAATTTGCACTATTTTTATGCCAGATTTTCAACACTGGCATTTTGTTTCACCTCCTTATGAACAGTACAGCTGTCATTTTTCACACCCTGCCCTAAATGTGTTTTCACACCTGTGGTGCACAATGGCGTGGTCACTATGCGAAATCAACATTTCAGACACATTAACAGAATCATACTGTGACTGTTCATGAGGGGAGGTCCCAAAATGCCTATGTTAAGATGTGGTTAAAAAAATGCCAAAAATAATCGGGTTACTGACGTGTGTTGCACAGTTTCTATGTGTGCTCATACCTTCACCAATTTTTTATATTTTCACTACAGATTTTCAACATTGCTATTTTTTTACATCTCCTCATGAACAATACAGTTTTCATTTTCCACATCTTCCCCAAAATGTGTTTTTCATCCCCGTGTTGCCAAATGGCATAGCCGCTGCACAAAGCCACCTTTCAGCTAACAAACTGATAGTGCCACTTTTCATGAGGTGGGCTCACAAAAAGCCCATGTTGAAAATTTGGAGTGAAAATACCAACACACACCTACGGTGTTAGGGTTTCCAACTGTAGCACCCCCACCCTGTAGAGACTGACAGGTGCCAGGGGTGTGACTTAGGATCATCGTCTGTAATGCTCATGCCATTCCACCCCCACCCCCACCCTGCAGTCAGTGACAGGCATCGTGGTGTGCCTTGCACTGTTCGGCCACAAAGTTCACTTCATTCTCCTATACTGCACTCTCCTCAGCATATTTCCTTATGGAATGGGGTAAGTATAATGCCCAAAGCACATCACAACACTTGTCAGTGTCTACAGGATAGGGTGAGGTGAAATGGCATGAGCGTTATAGCGGATGACCCAAAGGCACACCCCAATGCCTGTCAGTCTCTATAGGGTGGGGGTGGGGTTGGCGTCATTTTAATACTTCACTGCCATTCCTATTATGCATCTCTTACTCCGGGCACTACCAATGTGAATGTCAGCAAGACAACATTCGGCATTGACAAATGCTTGTTTATTCAAAATATATATACACTGACCTGAAATCAACATATATACATAGATACATAGAGTGGCATGGTTCTGCTCCTTGTGAACTCCCATACAGTATGACAATAAAGTCAAACTGGAAAAACGACTTACTCACCTAGCAAAAAAACGTATAGCCTTTGTAACAATTTGTTAGGTACCTGTACTGTATTCTGTTTTCTTTTTTGTTATGTATGCAATTCTGAGTGTAAAGGTAACAGTTTGAATTTAGCAGATGCTGGAAACAATTGAACTTTCTTAACAGTGTCTCTGAGAAGGAATACAGACCAAATATGGCCAGGTTGCAAATGTTATTACTTTGGGCTGTCCAGTTGCAGACCTCTGAAATATGGGCAAGCATAAGAAGTGCCATTGATGTCTGGAAGCAGCAAGCTAACACAAACATTCCTGTTAGGGGTCTCGTGGTAATTACCCAGAAGACTGCTAAAAACTGGTTCTTCAAATTGCAGCTCCAGACAAAATATTTTGAATCTGTGATGTCAAAGTGACATATTGGCTGATTTATCAGGGTGGGGGGGACTAGAGGGTTTTAGGTTTGACAAGGTCTAAGATAGACACTGGCTTGGGACTGCAAATAAACTGCCATCTAAGAGTTCATGTCTGCCCTAATTGAAAGTGTCTTGTGGTATGCCAGTCTGCTTTGTTGGAGAGAGATATAGTTATTCTGTTTGTAACCTATTGTTCAAAACAAGTTTCTTTCCATTTCTGTAAAATTACTGTTCTCTATAGTGTGATTGCAATATTCTGTAGTATCTGTGTAATTATCTTGAAATACTAAAAATATTATTTTTTATTTATTTCATATTTCTGTGACTGAATCCTTTGGGGATACAGCTAAACAATTTATAAATTTCAATAACTGTATTTCTGCCAATGAAGAGAAGGCTACCGTTATCATATCATATTTCTAAAGCAAAGTGTTCTCAGCTGTGACCGAGAGGGGTGTGTTGTGTGACCTTGAGCAAGGAGCACTGTACTGTGTGAGCAGAGGCTCTGGAGGGACATGGACCTGGAGATTCCCTAAAACTGTGTCTAAGCTGAGTTCTGGCAGCTACTGAAGTATTGAGAAAGCTATTAATACTGTATAGGCTGAGTCTGGGAAGGACCAGTCTGTAACAGTCTTTCATATTTTTTTTTATTAGCAATAAATGAGAATCATATACAAATCAAGCTGCAATTAACAATGTGTTAAACACAAAATTCTGCTAGTGGAATTCTAGTGAAAAGGCAGTTCTACTTCCAGTAAGCTATGTAGAATTTCATGGTGAAATTCATGAACTTTTGCCAGGAAAACTATAACTCTTTAAAGTATACTGTGGATTTTAATGCAAGCTGTGTTTTGTTTCCTAAATTACAGATTCACATTCTATTGAAAAATGGTAGAAATTGTGAAATGTTCCACAGAGGTTCACATTAACTGGTGAAATTTCACATGTTCTGTGATGGGGAAAAATAAATCTCCCTACTCAGGCAGAATTTCATCGGAATTAGCATTTTGCAATTATGCACAGCCTTAGCTAGAACAGCAAAATGCCAGAGTTTAACCACTTCCTTAGGGGGTGTCAGACTTTTTACTCCAATACTGCCTCTTCTTATTCAGAAATGTTGTTTAGCACTTATTAATGACTCAGATCATGGATTCTCTGTTAACTCTTTGGGTCCGGTAGCTGCCATATCACTGGTTCTCTTTTTAAAGTTTTTATATGCATCTCTCCTTGTTCAGCTGTAAGGATGTGCAAATATTGTCTCTGTGTTTGAACTCATTGTGTGAAAAGTTAATTAAGTGATAACCTTCAGGGAGCTGGAGTATACAAAACATTAACTGACTTCTGTGGATAATTAAATGCCGAGGCAAAGCCGAGACGTTTAATCATCCACAGAAGTCGGTTATTACAAGTATACTCCAACTCTCTGAAGGTCATTACTATTATATGAGTTGTAGGGTGTTCAAAAATTTTTTTTTAATGTTTGTGCAGTACAGGGTGACCAGCAAAAAAAGAGGGCAAAGAAGAACGCCAGTTGCATGCGCTTCATCATTCCTGTATTCTCTCTTCTCTCTCTCTGTCACACAGTCACTCTCGTTATGCTTCCCTTCCAGAGTTAATGTGAGCCAGTGCATCTGGCCATTGGGATCTGTCTGCCAGGAACTGAGAGAGAGAGAGAGAGAGAGAGTTATTTGACAGAGACCGGTAGCAGTCAAGTAATTGTTTATGTAAGAATTGCTTGGGAGTGTTCAGGTAGGGAGGTGAATGTGAGCTGCTTGGCCATCCACAGACTGTCAGAACTGAGTGCAGCTGCAGTGTTGTTGTTGTCCACTGCAACAGAGGGAGCAAGTGAAGTGGGGGGTGGGCATGGGGAGCAAGTAAAAATGAATGGGAGTGGGAAAAGGAGTGGGTGAGGGTCAGTTTAATGTTACAGAAGCTGCTGACTCGGATGGCTGTTAGGACGTCATTTTTTACTGCTTTTATCTTTGATGTTGGAGGGGTGATTAACCTACTGTGGGCATAGCTAGTTCTTCATTAACCAACTGTGGGTAGGGTTTAGGTGAATAATCGACTCTGGGGGCCTTCTTTTTTCAGTTTGTGGGGGAATAACTGATGGCAGTTCTGAATCCTGATTGCCTGAGATGAGATGCCTCTCATATAATAACAGATAGACAGCAGTTTTGAAATACAAGAGACTGTCAGTAAAAAAGTTTGGCACACCCTGAGGAAGTAGTTTCAAGACTAGCTTTGTATATGATATTTTTTCTTTTATGCTAATAAAAAAAAATATCCATGAATGTAATAATTATTGTTGGGTGACTAAGTAATTTCTCCAGTCAGGCTTTCTCTCCAAGTAAAGCAAGTGGCTTGAGTAGAGAATGTCTAGGGAACAGTGATCCTGTTTTCATGTTAATTGGCATAATCATGAGACAAGACTGGCAAGTAACTGTAAGCCTTTGTGTGAAGCAAATAAACAAAACGAAACAGTGTAAGAAACCACTATGGTTCTCAAAGGAAGTGGCAGTGAAGGTTCAAGAGAAAAAGAAAGCATTCAGGAAGTACAAGGAATCACAGAAGGAGCAGGACAGAGAACTGTATCAGTTAAAGCAAAGGAAGCTGGGAAGGCAGTCAGAACAGCAAAGGCCCAAACCGAGGAAAAGATAGCCAACTCAGTTAAGAAGAGGGATAAAACATTTTATAGGTACATCAGGGAGTGAAGGAAGACCAAGGAAGGGATAGTGAGGCTTAATAAAGGGGAGGGAGGATGGGCAGAGGGTGACGGTGAAAAGGCAGAGATACTAAACAAATATTTTTGCTCAGTATTTACAAAGGAAGAGGTGGAGGTACCTAAAACAAACAGTAGAAACACTCTGGATACAGAAGTTGATACCAGCCCATTTACAGAAGAAAGGGTTCTGAAAGAACTTTTAAAACTGAAGGTGGACAAAGCAATGGGGCCTGATGGGATTCATCCCAGAATTCTAAAAGAACTAAGGTAGAACTAGTGACACCACTGACTACCCTCTTTAACAAATCATGGGAGGATGGGGTGGTACCCGAGGACTGGAGGAGGGCAGATGTGATTCCCCTTCACAAAAGTGGGAGCAAGGCAGAAGCAGGAAACTACAGACCTGTTAGTTTAACCTCAGAGGTAGGAAAATGATGGAATCACTTCAGAAGGAAAGAATTTGTCGGTATCTAGAGGCCAGAGGCGCTGGGACCCAAGGCAGCATGGATTCACAGCGGAAAGGTCATGCCAGACAAATCTGATAGATTTCTTTGACTGGGTGACTAAAGTAGTAGATCGAGGAGGGGCTGTGGACATGGCCTACCTAGACTTTAGCAAGGCATTTGACACAGTCACACACAAAAGATTAATATACAAGTTAGCCAGCCTGGGAGTGGGTCCCAAGATGACAGCCTGGGTAAAGAATTGGCTGGAGAATAGGACACAGAGAGTAATAGTAAATGGAGTCCACTCTGAAGAAAGGGGAGTTACTAGTGGGGTACCGCAGGGTTCAGTATTAGGACCGGTCCTCTTCAATGTCTTTATAAGCAACATTGCAGAGGGACTGGAAGGAAAAGTATGTCTCTTTGCAGATGACACAAAGATCTGCAACAAAGTTAATGCACAAGGTGGGGTGGAAAGGGTGAGAAGGGACTTGGCAAGGTTAGAGGAATGGTCAAATGTATGGCAGCTTAGATTCAATGCTAAGAAGTGCAAGGTAATGCACCTGGGAAACAAAAACCCAGGGGAAGAGTACACAATGGGGGGTGAGATACTAACAACAACAAAAATGGAAAGGGACCTGGGGTAGTCATATCAGATTACCTAAAGGTGGGCAAGCAATATGAGAGGGCAGCAAGGAGGGTGGGGATACTGGGATGCATAGGGAGAGGCATCACCAGTAGAAAACAGGAAGTTATTATCCCTTTGTACAGATAGCTGGTGAGACCCCATCTGGAGTACTGTGTGCAGTTCTGGAGACCCAATCTCTGCAAAGACATAGACAGGATGGAAGCTGTCCAGAGGAGGGCAACTAAAATGGTGCAGGGTCTGCACCGCAGACATATGAAGAGATACTTAAGGAGCTTAATATGTATAGCCTCGAGGAAAGGAGGGAGAGGGGGGACATGATAGAAACTTTCAAGTACCTCAAGGGAATCAACAAAGTCCAAGAGGGTAGCATCTTTCAAAAAGAGAGGTGTGCAAGAACAAGGGGGCACAATTTGAAGATAGAGGGGTGGTGGCTCAGAGGTAATTTAAAGAAGTATTTTTTCACAGAGAGGGTTGTGGATGCATGGAATGGCCTTCCAGAGGAGGTTGTAGAGTCAAAAACAATGGTGGAATTCAAGCATGCATGGGACTGTCATAAGGCAATTCTAGGGGTTGGGGGTAGGAAGAAGTAGGCTGCTGGTTAACTAGGATCTGCAGCTTATCCACTAGGTAAGGAAATGGGCAGACTGGGTGGGCCAAGCGGTCCTTATCTGCCATCAAATTCTATGTTTCTATGTTTCAGTCCAGAACATTTGTGAAATATAAGCTGAAATATGTCTAAAAATATGTTTTTGTCAAATTATTCCTGTAGACATAAGAGATACTTTAAGGTACACACAAAAAGATAGTTAATAGTACTTGCCATTGTTATTCTTTGTCATTCTTATAATCCAGAAGCTTAACTGTAGTGAATGAAAATTCAGGTACATTACTATAGCAAAATATTGCAGGCAGGTCTCAGTCACATGTCAGGATTTAAAGAACTAATTTTTGAGAGATAAAGGACCTAGGGGCACAGTTGATAGAAAACAGCTATTCATTTAAAATGACTTTTAGGTGGCTATCAAGTGTGACATCAGTAAGACACTTTGATGCTCAAGGACACTCCTGAGGCATCCAATAACTAGAAGAAGCAGTCCGGAAACACTTTAAGAAGATTGATCTATTGTTTTTTATAAAATACATACAAACCTTATTGAAACTTTGAGCAGATTTATCTTCTGAACTGTTCATTAGACAACAAATCCAAAAGCTTGTTATGTTTTGTTGGTACTCAAGGAGCAGTTGCAATCATTAGTATAACTTCAAAAAGTTCTTTAATTATAGCCATTCTCTGGGAGAACAGACACAATGGGGCCTATGCTCTAATGTGCATAAACAGCACACAGAAGCTCTATACTGGCAGTGTGAAGCTACCCTCCATGCATGCATGCATGGAGAGTTACACACAATGCAGTAACATGTACACAGAGTGCACAGATGTAGAGGTGTGGTAACCTGAGTCACAGAGTTGTGTGGAGTAGGCAACAGTTGGGCCTGCAGAACCCAGCCATGCCTGTTGACCCCAGGGACACATCAATTCAGTCCAGTCAATTTCTTCTTTGACAAGTCACTGCAGACAATTAGCTGCAGCGACAACTTCATCCCTGCTAAATTCGTTCCCTGACAATTTGATCCCATGAGACATTGAACTGGACTCAAACAACAGTACCAGCAGAAGCGCCACTTATGCCACTTTTATAACCATCAGGCATATTGTGTCATCTGGTGGGTAAATGGTGCCCACCGGGAGGTTTGTTATAACATCTATGGTGAAACCAAATTGCCAGGAATGAATTTGGCAGGGCATTGATTTTCACCACAGCTAATTGTTTGCAGTGACTAGTTGGGTTGGCAATTGATGGAAGTGAACTTACATGTGGCCCTTGACCCAACCATATATGGCCATATCCCCACCCCATACATAAAAGTGGAAGTGAATAGCACTATGAAGAACATGTAAAATGCCCAGATGGAGCAGGGAACAAATGTGACCATGGCAGCCAAACCACCAGCGGTGCCTGATGTTACTGAAGGCAGTTGCCACGTGATGCATGGCACAGGCCAGATACATAGCCGAGGTTGTTTCTGGTCCATAAATTTCACCAGTGCACAGGTAGCTGACATGGTCCATGACATTCAGGAGCTCTAGGTCTGTGCCTTCCAGTGTGGGGTAGAGTTGCTAAAGGCACTTGCTTGGGCTAAGGCAAAGCTATGACTGAACAAACAGGCAGCCACCAATGCCACTGTGCCAGAGAAATGGACACTAGTTGCCATAAAACATATAGTAAGTGGTGTGACATGTGATCCACTGGGAAGTTGGTATCTGTTAAACATCAGAATGGCATGGGTAGAGGACTGTCCTTGCAGGGGTAGATCCTGACACCCATAGAGAGGATGGTGGCAGACACCCTCACAGAGGTGTCACTATGTGAGGAGGAGGAGGAGGACATAGACACTCTGCCTGATATGTAAAGAAAGAGACCTCACCAAAGGACAGGGTGAGCACATTAGAAAAATCACTTTGCTGTGGTAGACAGAAAATGGAGCACTTAACACTAGAATGAAGAGGCTTGAGTCAGCACTATATTAGCACATCTCTATATTTAGAACAGCAGTATTTCTGGATTAAAGAATAAAAGTCAGGCTCCAGTCGGAAGTAACTTGTGGCTGGAGGATGTCGCAGACATGTGTCAACCTCGGTGTTCTACTGTACACCCTATATGTATAAAGCAGTTGCATGACAGGTAACAAACTTCTTTCCTCTCACCCCTAAGTTCAGCACAGTGGCCTATGTGCATGCCAGAAAGGGGCATTTGTTGGAGGCCACACCATGCCTGGACATGGTAGAGGAAAGCCAGGTGAACAAGGAGAGGATGAACACCCTCACTGGCAACCAGCAACCAACCACTTCCTGTGCTAATGCCCTGAAACAGTCCTGCCCTGGGCAGCAGTCCAGGAAAGTCCGACATGCAATAGTTGTCACACTTGACTAGCCACATGCTGTAGGGCACACTGAACTGCCTCTCACACTGTCAGTCATACACAGGATTCAGGTGGCCCGCATAGTGTGAGTGGTCAGTCAAGAGTAGGGTACAAAAGGGAACACACAAACACACCCAGACAGTGGGAATGAGAGCCTTTTAGGCCAAAGATCATGCAGGATGAGAAGTAGCTTCCTGGGGTATACTGCACAGATGATACCCTGAGGTATGGCAGCTGGAGTGTAATCAACCTCCAGGCACAGAGGGATAACATAGAGGCTCTAAAGGAGCTAAGAACAGAGGTGAGGTGGATGTGCAGGGGGATAGACAGGATAATGGACCTGCTGGAGAGGCTCACATACCACATAGTGCAGGTACAGGCACAACCACAATGACAGTCACTGAGGCCACCCAAATGTCCCCAAGGTACCACACACCCAGCACCCTTTGTACTCCTGAGGATATGGAGGACAGTCAACCACAACTGGAGCTTGACACACAGCCTGACAGGTGGCCCAGTGGTGGTGGCAAGGTGACAGCTAAGACATGTCACCTAGGCACACATTCTTGTGAAAACTGTTTCTTCTCAGGAATTTCGATTGCCTAAACTAGTTTACTTATCAGAGCTCTGCCTACTTACTGAAACCCCTAAGGTTGCCTAAATTCATGGTCTCACTGTAAAACCTGCAGCAACCACTAAGGTTGCCTTAATGATTTGCTGGGCTCTGTAAATTCTGTTAAAACTATGCCCCTAAAGTCTGTTTCTTTCTCTGCTCCACTTACTGCAGTTAATACAGAGAAGTCAGTTTCTGACAATAGCCCTCCCCTAACGCGGTAATCTCCTGACCATCCCACTTTATTAGGTATATAGAAACTCACCATTCTCTTTCTGTCTTCTACAGCAAGCTGCAAGATTAGCCAGAGGTCACGAGAGATCCTAGGAGCTGCCCTCCCCGGCCCCCCGAAACCAAATTCCCAGACTGCAGGTAGATGCATTTGCTTGGCTCCTCTGTTCTAACAAATGCTGTGTGTTTTCCCCGCCGACGCAGAGCGTCGGCTCCCCACCGCCCCCACCACCACCCTTGGTGGGCTCTTAACTATATAGCTTAGGTGACTCCCACCCACTTGCGCTAATAACCAGTCAGCCAACTTTCCCATCTGCTTGTTATATCCCATCACCACCAAAGGTCACACCTTCTCCAAGTTTCTCACTCATTATCTGCTCATGCCAGAACTCTTACCGCTCTTGCTCCCTGCTTCTTAAGCTACAATTTTTTACCTCCCTAGTCCAACATGCTACTGCCCACTTTCATCTCTATCAATATATTGTTCTCCTCTCAGTCCCTGCTTCTTCATACCATAACTTCACCTCTCCAGTCCAGCATGCTACTGCCCACTTTCATCTCTATCACTATGCTGCTCTCCCCCCTCTCCACACAAAATTGAACTTTATACATGTGCTACATCTGCAAATAGACTGGCACTCTCCCTCCTGCACTCCCCTCTCCTGTTTTCCCCCAAGCGGGGACTTGACACAATGGCTGACATGTACCACTCTGCCTGCACCCCTCACCCCCTCGGGTCATACCTGAAAATAGTAATTTTTTTGGCTAGTGCACCTACCTGGTTAACAAAAACTAACTAAATAAATAAACTGCAAACTTAAAACTCCCTACCGTCCTGCTCGGTATCAGTATGTATCATTATGGGCGCTGGACTCTATGTAGCCCTGCTCCCTCCTGCACACCCCCAATTGCACTCCCACCACCGCTCCTCCACCCCCTACCCCACCTCCTCCTCCTCCTGGCTGCCCCCCAAACCTTGAAGCTTCCAATACCCATCTATCATCCAACCAAAGGGTATATCCAGCGCAAATGCCATCAACTATATACCCACACGAGAGAAAAACACCTCCAATCACTTGTCCTATTACTACTTCTAACAGGCAATGTCTACCCCAACCCTGGCCCAAAGGCTGCCCCCCAGCTCACCTCCTCCCCTTCCAATGGGTTATGCATCGCCTCACTTAACATCTGCAGCCTGCAGAAAAAATGGGACCCTTTTCAGGGGTGGGTACCCCAGCACCACCCTGATATCATTGGACTAAGTGAAACCTGGCTCTCCCCCTCTGTACGAGACTCTGCTGTTAACCTCCCTGGGTACATCCTCTATCGCTCTGATAGAGTAGGCAAACGAGGTGGTGGCTAAGCTGCCTACCTTAAAACCTTGCTGTCAAGCCAACTGCTCCCTATCCTGCAGCTTGCGTCAAGAGCACAAGCCCTAACTCTAAAATTAGCTCTTGGAAGGTCTACTGCCCCCCTCCTGCTCACCATTGTCTACATTCCACCCAACGAACACAAACTAGCCTTCCAGACAGTTCTGAACTACATTGCAGCTCTACCGCCTCAATATGAAAAAATAGTCATGGGTGACTTCAACATAAATTGGTTATCCAAGAAAACAGCCCCATATACTGATGAGGCCACAGCACTCAACCTCAGCCAGATTGTCACCTCACCCACCAGGGTAAATGCCCATACAGGGACATCCACCCTCCTGGATCTGGTTTTCACAAACCATCCACACAAAATAACCAACACCCAAGTACTCCCCAATGCTCTGAGCGATCATTCCCCTGTGCTCTGCTCTTGGTCCTGCAGGGCTCCCAAACTCCCCCCCAAAATCACCTTACAGCACAAACCTGGCCTGGGCAAACTGTCCCAACTCATGGCCTTCATTTGAGATTGGGATTGGACACCCCTCGTAAACACCCTAGACCCTGATCATGCGCTTGATCTATTTATCTCCACATTTAATAGTATCTGTGATAAATTCGCCCATCCACCAAGAAAATGTCCAAAGGAAACCAGGTCCCCTGGTTCTCAGATCACCTTCTGGGTCTAATGCAACAGTGTGACTCTCTTTGGCATATTGTGAATTAAACCAAATGACCAGCTGACATGCAATGCTATAGGGAGTGATGCAACAAATGCACATGGGCCCTCCACACTGCCAAAGCGGACTATTACAAAACATCCTTAACATTCACCCGGGGTGATGTGCATAAATTCTGGAATATTAAGGAACTCTGTGGCAAAACCCCAAACCAGCCTCCAGACTAAATAGAAATAGGCGGTAATATCTCTACAGCTCCCCTTAGCATAGCCTCAGCCCTTAACTCAGCTTTCACCAATCTCGACCATATTCTCCCCCCCAAACTTCTTCAACCCTCCACCGGCCAGGGTCCACCTGCCTCCCCATGCTCCTCTGTTTTTCCTTTGCGCCATCTCCCCCAATGACACGATACCCTACCTAGCCAAAGCCCTCAGCCACTCAATAAACTGCAGCGACTCCCTTGACCTGAAACTTCTCCGCCTTACTCTCCCGGAAGTCCTCTACCCTCTCACTCATATCCTAAATTGCTCCCTTTGTCAAGGGAAATTTCCCTCCCATTAGAAGCTGGCCAACATCACCCCTATCTTTAAGAATGGGGACCGCACCTCCGCCAACAACTACCACCCTATATCTATTCTCCCCCTCTCTAAACCATTAGAGCGTATCGTTGCTGACCAAATCACTGATCACCTCACAAAATACAATCTTCTCTGTGACCACCAACATGGCTTCTGTAAGGGGCACAGTACCACTACTGCCCTCCTCGCCTTCACCTCATATGCCCACTCTGCCTTGGATCTCGGCCACCTCACAGCTGCTATCTTCATTGACCTCTCTAAAGCTTTTGAGGCTGTCAACCATGCACTACTGCTTTACAGTCTCGCCTCCAGTGGCTTCTCCAATGATTCTCTAAACTGGTTCACCAGCTACCTGTCAGATCGAACACAACAGGTCAAGGTTGGTGTTGTCCTGTCCCCTTCCCTCCAAGTCCGCTCTGGTGTCACACAGGGTTTGATTCTTGGCCCCCTACTGTTCAGCCTATACCTAAACTCCCTCCCATCGGCCATCTCAGAGAACCTGATCCTCTATGCGGATGATACTGTACTGTTCGCCTTCTGCTCCAACCCACTTAAACTCCACCAAACACTCCAACATAGCTTTCATGAAGCAGAACAATGGTTCTCCACCCAGCATCTAATAATCAACTACAAGAAAACCAAAGTCATGATCTTCTCCCACCCACAGAACCCCCGCAAGAACCTCTGTCCGCCATTTCTCACAGTCAATCACAGCCCCTCGAACAAGTTAGCAACTTTAAATACCTAACAATCACTCTAGACCCAGCACACAACTATAAACAACACATTCTCCTCCTGGCCTCAGCCCTAAACTCAAGATTAGGTGTGCTTTATAGGTACAAACATTGCCTCACCCAGGAGGCTCTATTTATCACCATCAACTCCTCCATTCTCACCCTCCTTGACTATGGCATTACCATATACTGTGCTGCCCCACCTTCACGCTACAGTAAATGCACTCTGCCTGGTACTCAACAAAGCCTGCCGTCTCATCCTGGGCCATGATTGCCTCACCCACACCTGTATAACCTACAATGCCTCTAAATGGATAAACCTAGATAGCAGAATCCGATATCATATAAGTCTTATGACAAAGAAGAAACTCTTAGGGCTTGCCCCTCCTTCTCTTTCCTCCATTATTCACCCAGCATCCCCAGCCAGAGCCATGTGGAACTCGAACAGGCCACTACTATGGGTACTCCACCCCCATACCTCCCAACTGCAAAGGACATTCAGCTACCAAGCCCCTAATTGGACTAACTCCCTTCCAAACCAAATAGTCAATGAAACAAGGCTAGGTACTTTTAAAGCCAGACTAAGGGAACTCCTCCAAGACTCTAATGTGTGTGATTGCCCCTGACCCAATCCTACAGCAGTCTGCCCTATTTGGTGACCATAACTTGCTCTGCTTCTGGGTCAAAATCTCTACTACCTCTCTATCTATCAGCCAGTTACAGTCCTCTCTGCAACTTTTGTGGCTGTGCTAAAGTGTGACTCAACTAATGTACTGATCTCAACCTCCTCCTGATCAACCCTGACTGCCATGTTTTGTAATGTAATGCAATTCTTCTTGTGTATTATGACTGACATATATTACAATGTAATGTAACTCTTCTCTATGTAATATATTGTACTGCCGCATCTCTGTTAACTATTGTTTGCTCTCAGAGATCACATGATGGTCTGGGCTTGCTAGCTGCTGTTTCCCTTGGCTCCCGCTCCCCCAACTGAAAATCTAATATCATCGAGTGCTTTCTGGCTTGTAATTTGGGGTATCCTCAGCATTTATATATCCCTGCTCACCCAACAGAGCTTGCTGGCTGTTTTTTTTGAAGCACCTACTGCTTTAATACGTAGCGATGGAGGCTGAGGTGAAAACGGGCGTTGCCCAGACACACGCCCCTGGTCTCGCCCGACAAGCAGGTAAAGAAGGCAAAACCTCTCCAGCAACCATCGGCTAAACAACTGGGTGCACTGTCGGCATCAGCGCCGCTTTCAGAAGAGCGTTTTTTGCAAGAGTTGCAACCTTTTAAGGAGATGCTTCTGGATATCGCTACTGATCTTAAAATATTCGTGCTGAAATGGCGGATCTCAGAACTGGCACGGCAGACATGGAGACACACACTTATTCCTTAAAGGCCTGGAGAGACAGGACGGAACCAGAAATTACAAAGCTCAGGCAACAAATTACTAAATTACACCTCAAAACCGAAGATCTAGAGGGGTACAGTAGGAGGAACAACATCTTGATCTTTGGCATATCAGAAGGGGCTGAAGGTCCCTCTGCAATTTTGTTTATGTGGCAACTCTTCTCCAAGATTGTGGGCCCTTCCCCATATAACCCTACCTATCTAATAGAAAGGGGGCACAGGTCTCTACATCCAAAACTAGATGAGACTGCCTCCCCTTGTCCGATGATCATTCGTTTGCTCAACTACCTGGAAAAACAGCACATTTTGGCAAAAGTCAGAGAGTTACAATCTATACAATGGGATGGCAAGTGACTAAGAATTACTCAGGATTTGCCATTAGAAACTCGACGGAAAAGAGCCTCCTTCCATTCAATAGTCAGCAAGCTGATAGCTGCTAGTATCAAGTTTCGCATGGCATACCCAGCATGTTTGCAGGTTTTGGTGGAGGGAGCATGGCTATCCTACGATTCGGCCGACCAAGCTCAAGCTGATCTCTGCAAGAAGCTGCCTTCACTATTCAAATCTTAAGACTGCATTCTTGTTCTCTGGCTACCAAAGAACTGTTTGTTTCTGACTGTATTACTCGTTATTCTGCTGGCTTACCACTGAGGAGCTGGTTCTAGGGGATGCCTTTGAGAGGGGAGTTTTTCCCCGGTGTGGTGAGGATGGTGGCGGCCAAGGAGAGAGGTGGATGATGGCCTGTGGGCCTGGAGGACTCTGCGTGGCAATGAGGCACCATCTCCTCGTGGATTCCCTTCTCTTGCAACTATTTGTTTCCAGTGGGGACCGTTTCTCATGGGACAGTTTGGCCCATTACCAATATGATTCCCTGGGGGAACACCAATATATTTGAGGAACTGCCTGCTATGTTTACTCCTCTTGGCGATATTTTTGCTATTATTTTATGTAAACAATTCTGGAAAGGCTCATATTACTTATTCTCCTGCTCACTACCAAACCTATTCTCTCGGGCTGTTTCAGCTCCTTTCTATATTTCTCGATCTTCTGTATTTAGTGAGATAATTACACTACTCTCAGCATAATGGTGTTTGTCTCTCCTCGACTTCTCCTTCTCTATAGGACTCCTGTCCTTTTTTCCTCTTTTATCGTTCATGTCTCCTTCATTCTCTCACCACTCTTCTTGGTATGCCTATCCCTTAGGCTCTTTCTCAGCTTTCTCTGTAGTCTTGTCTACCGAACATTCATATTTTTTACCTACTAATTCTGTCAGAGAGTGTGGTGTTGACTTTACTTCCTTTTTGATTTTCACAGGAATATGACTCGATTTATGGGGTTTGCATGAAGTTCATACATTGTTGGGGTATCTCAGTCCAGATTTCAGAATAAATTCAATACCTTTTTCTTTTGAAGGGTGGGGGTGGGTGGGGGAGGGTATTGGCTTAAGAGTAACCTACCACACGTCCTGAAGTATGGGGGGTAGTACCTTAATTACTCTCGATTTTTGCTTTGTATGGCTTGACATTCTGGGGATTCCTTTTGGCCTGTTAGACTGGTCTATATTCATGCCCAGTTTGGGGTCAGAAGTATACCCAGTACGAGTTCTCACCAAATTTAGTAACCTATATTTGGGTAGAGGTATTGAGGGTAGTTACAATGGGGTACTTGTGGGCTCTCTACCATTGAATAATAATGTAGTTTCTTTACTAGTGTCAAAGTTAGGTAGAGGGATACTTGTAAATAGTTATATGGGGGATTATGGGGGTTGGAACCATGTATGCTCCGTCGCTTTCTATTGTTCATGATGGGGTTTCCCCATACCTCATAATTGCCATTATGGACAGATGTATGTTCTGGTTTTTTTGGGGGTCTTTCGGGAACACCAATTTAATAATATGTATGTAATATTGGTGAGGGGGGTTAGTGGTGCACTGTCATATTATATTGGTTTGGCTATGCATTGGTTGGTATAACCCTCAATGGTTACAGGTCTGAAAAAGTGTATAACTTGGAATGTAAGAGGGGCTTGTGATCTTAACAAAAGAATCCAGATCTTAAAACATTTATCACTATTGAATGCCCATATCTCCTTCATCCAGGAAACTCATCTGCTCCCTGGGGAAGTGGGGGGCCTGTGCAGATTTGGGATTGGGCAAGTTTTTGCTTTTGATAAGTCATCCGCCATTGGTGGTACTGCTATTTTAATTCACAAGGCGATAGCCATTCAGCCCAAAATAACAATTGCTGATCCACAGGGGAGATATGTTTTAGTCCAAGGATTATTGGATTGTACTGAATTGGTCCTGGGGAGTGTGTATGGGCCTGTGGGGGAAAATTCTGAATTTTTTCAGGAATTATCGACCGAATTACAAAGGTTCTCGGTGTTTCCCTTAATTCTCAGGGGGGACTGGAACTTGCCACCCACATAGGATTTGGATAGATCTAATTCCTTTCCTAAGCCCCCTTCTGAAGTCCAAAGGACCCTTGCTGAATTTCTTGACTCAACTGGATTGTGCGATCCCTGGCGCCTTTTAAATCCCGAGACCCATGCTTTCTCATTTTACTCTATGGTGCATTCTACTTGGTCTCGGCTGGATTATATTTTACTTAGTCATTCTCTCATACACGGTCTCAATGATTCCACTCTAGAACCGGTTGTTATATTGGACCATGCTGTGACATGGGTCACAGTCATGTTATATCAAAATCTCCAAAGGGACTCAATATGGCGTTTAAATACGCAGCTTCTAAAGGAGGATTAGGTCATTACCAGGATCTCAGACTTGATTCAACTTTTCATTGCAAATAACCAGGGCTTTGTTGTAAGAATGGACCATGAATGGTGCACCTTAAAATGCTCTTTGCGAGGTGAGTTTATCAGACTCTCCTCCATTCGTAAACGAAAGAGAGAGGCGGCCACCATTTCACTTCTGGGTCAGATTCATACATTTGAGCAATATCTCACTTCTTCTTCTTCTCCCAATTTGCTAAAATCATTGTTGAACTTAAGGAATCAGTATTCTTGTCTAGTGCAGGAAAAAGCAATATTTCTCATTTTAAGAACTAAGGCAAAATATATAGAGCAGGGGAAGAAAGCAAGTCATCTTCTAGCTTTGCGTCTGAGGAAACTGGAGGTGTCTAGATTTATTCCCTCGATCAATGATCTGGACGGAACCACTAAAACACATCCAAGAGACATAACAGCCATCTTTAGACAATTTTATCTTTCTCTCTATAGTCAGCATCTCGTATCCCCGTCTCATGCTGAATTACTAGAGTATCTATCTGCCTCACCATTACCTACCCTCTCTCTCTCACAACAACCCCTTCTATCTGCTCCTATATCTCTTCAGGAAGTGTTGTCTGCTATTCATAATCTTGCCTCGGATAAGGCCCCTGGTCCAGATGGTTTCCCTTTGAATTTCTACAAAGTCTTTGCTAAAGATCTTGCTCCCTATTTATTGCATCTATATCAATATATGCTCTCAGGACAAGCTCTAGATCCATCTCTATTGGAAGCCTCCATTATTCTTCTTCTTAAACCAGACAAGCCACCCCAATCTCCTGCGAGTTATTGTCCCATTTCTTTGTTAAATTGTGATATTAAAATCTTGGCTAAGATACTCACTAGTAGAATTGAACAAGTTTGAACTCAGCTTCTTAGCCCAGAGCAAATTGGGTTCATGTCAGGCAGAACACCTGCTGACCACCTTCGTAAGTTGGCGTATTTGGTTCAGGTGGCCAAGACCTCCCCCTCCCCCATGGCTCTGATATCCCTTGATGCAGAAAAAGTATTTGACAGGGTGGATTGGAATTTTCTGTGGGCTACGCTGCAGACAATGGGCTTTCCTAATACCTTTATTAAATGGATTCAGACCCGATACTCCTCTCCTCAGGCAAAAATAAACTGCAATGGAGTCTTATCCGAGGTTTTCCCTCTCTTTTTGGGCACGCGGCAGGGTTGTCCACCCTCCCCTTTTCTCTTCAATATATATCTTCAACCCCTGATTAGGCGACTAAATTCCTCCCCTTTAATTTCTGGCATTCCAACAGGTGATAGGACCCCTGTCCTCTCAGTTTATGTGGATGATATATTGTTTCATCTCTCAGATCCGGTCTCCTCCCTAACAGAAGCATTACATATTATTGATACTTTTGGGAAATTCTCGAATTATAAACTCAACATTGCTAAAACTGAAATTTTTCCCCTTAATTCTTTAACATACAGCTCAGCTTTTAGTGAATTTGGTATGAAATGGACCTCCAAGTCCATTAACTACCTGGGCATTTATATTACCTTGACTTACCATTACTCCGCAAACTCAATTTAGAGGATTTGTGGTCCAACATTCAACAGGACTTATCAAGATGGAAGAAGCTCCCTCTCTCACTTTGGGGTAGAATTAACACCGTTAAGATGAATGTTCTACCCAGATTGTTTTATCCACTAAATATGTTGAACGTCTGGTTACCCTTGTCCTTTTTTCAGTGCATCCACTCTGACATTAGCTACTTTATCTGGCAAGATAAGGCAATCAGATGATCCTACCTTAAGATCTCCTTACCCAAGGAGATGGGGGGGCTTGAGCCTCCCTAACTTCCTGTTTTACTACTGGGCCTGTCACCTTTATAAGTTTGGGAAATGGTTCTCTTTAACCGAATTCTGTGCCCATCATGACTATGTTCCTATTTGGTTACATATAGAATCTGACATTCTCACTACAAATAATTTAGCTCCTTCTTCGCTCTTTTATACGCCTTTTAAAAAATTGCCAAAAATCCCTGCAGTCCTTTCCAATCAGTACCTCATTAAGAGTTCTCTCTCAAATGTTCAGCTTCTATAAGGTACTTCCGAGTTTGGATCCTTCTCAGCCACTATATGCCAATTTGAATCTTAAAATAGGGGGAGTTCCCATATCTCGGTGCTGGATATCTCTTTCTTCTGAGCTCACGGTGGCTGACTTCTACTCAAATGGTGCTATCTTATCCACCGAGGAGATTCTCACTAAACTGGGTCTAACATCATGGGCTGTCTTTCAAATTCTGCAGCTTAAGCACCTACTGGTTAAGGTAGTGGGAAAAGAGTGCAACCCCTTTCGTATTGAAGCTTTCCTCAAACAAATTAAGACTTTGGCTTGCAAATCCCATGGCATTTCTACCATATATAAGTTGGTCCTCACCTTTCCTCAGCCCCCTTCGATTGCTGGTTCTCGGGTCTGGCAGGTTTCTTTCCCTGACAAAGTTATTAACTGGCATTCAATATGGACAGGCCTATACACATATCTCACCCAGGACTGATATAGACTTACACAATACTGTATCTTAAACAATATGTATTATACTCCAGTAAAATTGGCCCAAATGAAGAGGCTTACCTCCAACACATGTTCAAGGTGCAATAAAGAGGAAGGCTTGCTCCTCCATATATTGTGGTCCTGTGAAAGGATTTTCCCACTGTGGAAGCAAATTGAATCTGTTCTAGACCCATTGTTGGGACTACAGGGCCTCTTCTCCCCTGTCATATGTATCTTGGGAGATTACTCTGGAATTCCAGTGAAGGAGAGAAGGTTTCATATGGCTCTAATTTCAATGGCAGTCAAAAAACTAGTGCTTAGACACTGGATGGATCTAGTTACCATCTCTTATGTGGAATGGTTGCATGAAATATCATTCGCAATCCGCCTTGAATACTTAATTGCAAGTGTGCGCCATCGCCTTTCATCTTTTAACAAAAAATGGGGGAAATTATATGCCCTTTATTTGTCTTGATAGGATGTCTTGTGTTGAGTTCATGAACCTCTCCTCCCTTTTTAATTATATTTTAATGACTATCCTTGCTGTTTCTTGTCAACCTTATGATAATAAAGTATAGGAGAGTGCACCATGGGGGAGGGTGGATGTGGCTTGTTTTTTTTGTTTTTTTTTCTCTTAAAGTGGTGTTAATTTTATTTTCTCCGAATCTTATTCCATTCTATTTTATTAACCTATGTATGGCCTTTTTGCCAGTGTGCATTGATAGTATTGCATTTACTTTTCATATGCTGATGTTTTGAGATATGCTAAATAAAGTATGTCAAATTTAAAAATAAAAAACTATTGTTTGCTCTGTACTTTAATGTATGACGTGGAACCTTTGTAAATGAGTCTGTGACTCAAATGTCTTTCTGAATATTGCCAATAAACAACAGCAATAAAAAAAAAACATTCCTCAGCATTGTTTGGACAGCAGCAAGTAAGGATAAAGTGATTCACTCATCCCAAAGAACCTGAATCACAGTGGAACACAAGCACCTACAGTAATATCAACCACACATATCTCCCCATCACATGTACCACCAACACTATGCCCCCATTACCACAGCATATAAACTACATCTACATATATCAGCAGGCATGTACCTAATGTAAGGTAAGCTGGTGGTAGATCTCAAAAGGGGAGTTTTATCTACTGAGAAAGGATTTAAGGAGCACAGTCTAGTAACGAACTGCAAAATAACAAAGACAATGATGTACTCCAGCTCCCAACAAGTTCAAGTCCTTCTCCCTTGCAATCATAAATGACAGCAGAGACACTCTGGAGCACTTCCAGCAGTTCAGGTATCTGAGCATCACAATCGACTTCACATTGTCATATGCCCAACACATGGACAGTACAGCAAGGGCGATTAATGCAAGAATAGGAATTCTTTACTGTCACAAGTACTGTTTAACATATGAAGCACTGAACCTGGCCATCAACAGTTCAACAGTCTCCCTCTTCGACTATGGTCTGGCTATTTATGGGTCAGCGACTGACATAGCCCTGCACTGCATCTCCATTACACAAAACAAGGCGTGCTGCCTTCTCCCAGGTGCTGCAAGACTCATGCCCACCTGTAATCTCTACACTCAGGCAGGATGGCTCCAACTGAAGGATAGAATAAAATACCAATCCTGCCTCCTCACCAAGAAAGGCTGTTTAAATCAACTACTTGCAGGGGGCCCAGAACCTCCCAACCCTTCACTCGAGTGCCTGACTCACAAGAAACTCCGCCACTCTGATCTACAAAGTACCTAGATGCTACAGTGCCTTGGCACAATGTGCTTTCTGCTATTGTGCTCCTCTGTGGACCAATGCCTTACCACCTGACATTATTGTTGCTGCATCTATTGGCTCATTCAAATACAAACTTCTGCAGTACGTTATTTCAACCAGCAACTCTGGCTGCTACCATTGGCATTCTTATTTTAACTACAACCACCTACTTGCACTTTGCCTCATGTCAACACTATACCTTGATGTATCCCAACCTCAGCACATCAGGTCACCACCCTACCTCAGAACCGGTGCCTCGCCTACTCCTCCCATACCTGACACCCCCTCCTACTCCCACTGCCCCCTCTATCATCCCCCTGAGCCTACTCTTCCTACATTCCTCTATGTGTTTGCAACTCATTAGAGTGTCCTAACTTTGGAGACTGCCGAACTGTTATACTGCCTAAGCTGCTCGATTTTGTGTTTACCTTATTATAGCTCTGTCTGTACCAAATGTAATCCCATAATGCTGTACCTTATTGTTTTTGTAAACTGATGTGGAACTTATAAATGAGCATCTGCTTACTGGTGTAATCCAAGACCTCAATAAATAATAATTATAATTATAATAATGTCCCTTCCTCACTTTCCGCTGGACAGAATGACAGTCAAGGTACACTACGTCATCATTACCATGCCAAACCATCATGCTAACCTCCTAATGGCTGAATGCTTCCTGTATGAGTTCATGGTGAGCTGTCCGGCTAGAGTGACTCAACATGCCACCCCTCCCCTGGTGTACTCCCCTCTTCTTTCACCTGTTGGGACACACCCCTGTTCATCCTGCAGCATAGGTAGCCATGTTGTACAGCATGGCACATGTGGTGAACACTCTGCATGCCTTCACAGAGGCAAGCATCATGGTAACACCAGTCAGATCCAGGCACCGGAACCTCATCTTCAGGTACCTTATTGTCTGCTCCAACACAGCATTTCTTGTGGGCCTCCTTGCATACCTCCTCCTCCTCTGTGCCCTCTGCCTCCAAGAAGGATGTCATTAGGTATGGCCATAGGGCATATCTGCTGTAACCTATGCAATGGAAGAACAACTGTATTAGTACATCACAGGGTCTCTGCATACACATCAGGGCACCTGTGTGGAGTACCTGTACCCACCTAACAGCCATCTATCCCTGGCACCATGTCACAGAATAGAGAACCAAACCTTGAGTTCTGAATGATTTAGGCATCATGACAGGATCCAGGGTATTTGACACACAGGTTAATGATGATATCTGATGCATCCAAAAATATTTGGAAATTTATATTGTAATCCCTAGCAGTTCCTGTAGGACTCTTGTCTACAATCGGGATCAGGATCACGATGTGCATGCAGTCTATGACCCCCCCAGTACATTAAGCATGACATGCAAGGCATGCAGTGCCTCCTTGGTGGCTCATACAGTATATCTGTCTCCTTCTTCCATTGTGGAGAATGCAGCACCAGGCCTGGGTGACCTGGTGCAGTGCCTTGCTCATGGAAGATTAGCTGACACCCGTGATATCCCCTGGCACCCTCTGGAATGACCCAGTGGTATAGTATGCCAAGGCACATTGTGCCTTTGTCTTTATGGACATCATGTGTGACTTGTTTCATCAAAGCCACACAGGGGTGAACTATGTCACACAGCCCTGTGATCATGACATGGTTCAGATGAAAGCACTCAAAACAGTGTGTGTCCCACATGGTGTTAGTATCCAACCATCTACAAAATACATGTGGATGTGGAACTGACCTCAGTGCTTACTCATATTCCCTTTCCCCATCCAGCAGGAGAAGATTCATTAATAGTCCTGGGCACATTCTCTGTACCCCTGTGTTGTCATCCCTTCTGGAAGTTCAAGGTCCAGTTGCTCACATGGGTGTGTGTGCTGTCTTCCACTCTTGTGCTATAGAAGACTTCCAAAAGGCCATTCCCTTATTATCTGCTCATATTTAAAAGAGCATGTACCTGGCATGCCTGCAGGGTGACTCACCATGCATGGGCGTTGCCAGGCCATAGCTAGACAGATACTGTCATAGCAGAGATGCTGGTGACAGCAGGCTCAGTTGGGAGAGCAGATGTATACCCTCAGAAGCTATGGAGGTCTTCCTGGCTCTGCAACCAAGAGTCATTGGAAGGAGGGCCAATATGGGAGGTGAAAGATCCAGGAGAGCTATGTATGCAACAGATGAGGGCCATGGGGGCATGCCTGCAATGTGTGTACTTTACTGTGCAATTGACCATTTTCCATTTGCTGTGCTTCCACAGGACTATCATGGGAGGTCAGACTGCATAGTTCTGGAATGTCTGGGCCAGCTTGATGGTGCAGTGGAACAGGTGGTGGCACAACAGTCATGGTGGGACCTGCATGTCCCTTACTGGCTGTCTTGGCAGGTGGGCATGCAGTATGCCTACTATAAGGAGGACAGTGAGGGCTACTGGGCTCTTACTGAGCCATCCAAGGTATGTGCAGTGGGGGGAATGGTAGAGGCCTTTGTGCTCACTTAGTGTAGTGGCCACTATTGTGCCTCACACATCAAAACAACACCCATGTGGTCGAGTGAGGACACTGAGGAGGAAGAGAGATAACTGACTGGCTGTCTGTGCCCCTGGACCACCTATGTGGCCACCACATATCCTAGTGTGATTACTGCTGTTATATATGTATGGTTGCATGTGTCTCATCGAGACACAGGTGTTTGTATCTTGCAAAACCTAGCTTTGATGGCATTAAATTTTATTTATGACATGTGTCCCATCTCTGTGTCATTCCAGTCAGTAGGTCCATGCCGCTGTTTGTGACCACAGTGGCCATAGATTTGGGTGACAGTAAGACAGGTACTATTATGGGGCAGGTGGGCGGGCAATGTGAGGCCTGTAGTGTGCACTCTGTGCTTGCACAATGCCTGGGGTGGCATGTCTACTAGTGTCCAGGGAGAAGGGCCTGTTCCCATGTCCCATTCAGGTCATGGTTGTATATGTGCAGGTGTAGTTTTCATGGCTATCCCACACAGCCTAGTTCAACCATGCAGTACCATTTGTGGCTATCTGTGGCATTGCTGGTCATCTGCACAAGTACAGTACATTATGACCTGTCCATGCCCATTACATTCTCAGTTGTATGTCCTGAGCACTATTGTGCCTCGCACATCAGAATTGCATGCAGGCAGTTTATGCCTGCCCTACACCTGGCAAGAAACAGTAATGTCATGATCCCTGTCATTCAAAACCAGACTGAGAGAGAGAGAGAGAAAGAGAGACAGAGAGAGAGCAAGTGCACCTTGCAACAGTCAGAGCACGGATCTTGTGATAATGCTCTCTCACCGTCCAGGTTACTTCTTTCTTTTTCCATTTCTTTTTGTTAATACACCATCTAAACACAGTCTAAACTTATTTTCCCTATCTAATGTTTTCTTCATTGCTAGACATTCTGACAGAAGTGTCAGTGGTTGGTTAGCAGTAACATGGCAGGAGGTCCAAACAGTGGTAGCTGCCTAAAAAATATGCCACTACATTAATCTCCTGGAACAATTTTTAAATGCAACAACAAATATGTGGGACAAGCAAGCCATATAAAACAAAAGAAAAATCCACCTACTGTCCACACAGCTCCACCTAGATGATAAACACAAAAAAGGAGCTTCTTTTTAAATAAATAGACTTCCATGCACATATCAAGAAAAAATGGTTTTCAAAACATTTACTTTTATATTTTTCTGCAGTTTACAGATTATCCATTGTATAATAGGAATAATGCACTCCAGGGCGTGTTGTGCTGGGAAAATGTCACACCTTGGGTGTTGGATGCACTTGGCCTGTGGGCTCATGCCCAACAACCCGTGGCATGATGTTATACTAACACAACACACACCCTGTTATTCATTATTTCTTAAGTAAGTGGGGAACCTATGGAGATATGGCAGTGAGTTGGAAAACAGGCTATGATGTACGGGATATGGTGAGACAAGCTAACAGTCAAGTTGAAAACAAAATTAGAAGTAAAGTCCTTGAAGGAGGGAAACAAGTTGAACAAGTGGTGGAAAGGGGGGCCAGTTTTGTAACAACATTTTCTCCTGTGGATAGCAAAGTGTAGAGGATTTTGAACAAACATGGCAGTAGTAACAGTAGATTCTGCTCTTTTGGAATTGGCTGCATGGCCCCCAAGAATGCTGCATAAAAAAGGGAAAAAATTCAGGGTTGTGTTTGTACATTCAGATGAGCCTCCGGACCCTACTGAAAGAATTTTGTGATTATGCCCCTGTACCAAGTGGTACCAGAATAATGTGGTAATAGTAAAGGCTGCAAAGATCTTGCTTAAAACAAGTGTTCCACAAACCAAAAACAGAAGGAAGAACTGAACAATGATTGTATCTCTTGTTACATGGAAGGTGTGGTATGTTGCCTACCTGTTCTTGCAACTATTATGTAGGGAAAACACTATGTCAGTTAGATGTAAGGGTTTGGAAATTAATGACAGCTGGTAAAAACAAAGAACCATCATTTGTTAATACCAAATATTTGATTTCATGCTGTTGTACTGTGTCCTGCTTGTGCACATTATACTATATATTTATCCTTCATTCACATATCTGGACTGAGTAGTATGGTATGGGCTGCACGCCCATTGGCTCATGCTGTGAATCAATGGGTGTGCAGTCCTACCAAGCTGTCAGTCAGCAGGCGGTGGGGCGGCAGGCGGGTAGGGTGCTGCCGCCAGCCGGCTGATGGGGGGGCAGGGTGGTGGGGCTCAGTGGGCAGGTGGGGTGGGGGTACACCAGACCACCAGGGTAGTAGGGGTATTTGATGTGGTACTGATGCCTGCGATTGGGCTCAGTGTGGTCCACTGGACCACCAGTGATATTGGACTTGGGGGGTACTTACTGATGCCCTCGATCGGGCACATAGAGGTCCACTGGACCACCAGGGAAATTGGATTTTTTTTTGTTATATTACAGGAATGCCCATGATTGGGCTGCAGGGGGCTTTGGTCCTCGATGGCTGCTGCCTGGCAGGGTGCCAGGAGCAAGTTGTCGGGGATCGACGCACCTACATGCTAATGGCATGCAAATGGGGCTGTGATGAGATGCAAATGGACCCTGTGTGCCTTGCATAAATTATGGCCCCATTTGCATGTCCCCTTCTGAATATCGCAGGTGCTGTGCATGGTGCAATGGCACTTGCGCCAGCACATCTCCATGCTCCACTCTTACCACTTGTGCTGGCGCAGTGCCACTGCGCTATGCAAAGTGGGGGTGGCCAGGGTGCGATATTCAAAGCCGCTGTGCCATAGCGCAGCTCCGTTGAATATCGCCCAGGCCACACCTCTGCACAAAAAAGTTGAGCTGCTCCCAGCCTGGCGCAGTTTGAATATCTGGCCCTTTGACCCCAAATCTCCAACACTTTTTATGACCTCACATTAAGATCATGGCAAATGGATTTTTTAAAAGTCCTATTTGAAAAGTGACTTTGGAAGCCCAACTGTTAATTAAAACCCAGGATCTTGTGACCTTGGAAGTAGAAGAAAGGTGCAAGTGTCTTGGGGTATACAGTAGTTTGATTCACATCTATCTAACCCCTGGGAGACAGTGATCATTGTATGGTCAGTCTAGTCTGGGATACATCCAGGGAAAGAATTAAGGTACAAACTACCTTTAAATGTTGTCAGAAGGCTGACTATTTGAAAATGAAAACCCATTTAAGGATTTGGAATTGGGAAACTGATTTATAAAAGGACAACTTGGACATGGTATGGAATAAAGTCAGACAGAAATTAGACCACTGTATTGAGAACCATGTTCCAGTTATTAATAAATATAATAGATCAGGAAGGGTGTCCACCTGGTTTAATAAGAAAATTAAAAGTAGTATTAAGCAGAAAAAGAAGAAATTTATGAGATATAAGTTAAATCCCAACAATAATTGGCAAAAATATAAGAACGCAATGACAAAAATGTAAAAGACTATTAGGAAAAACTAAGAGCAGGGCCGAACTGAGGTTAATAGTTTCACTGAAGGATAACACAAAACTATTCTTCAATTATATTGGAACACTTAGAGGTAATCAAAGGGCAGAAGGACCTTTAAAAGCTGGGGAAAACTTAATAGATGAGTAATCTGAAATGGC
Organism: Neoceratodus forsteri; assembly: GCA_016271365.2. NCBI lineage: Eukaryota > Metazoa > Chordata > Ceratodontiformes > Ceratodontidae > Neoceratodus > Neoceratodus forsteri. The sequence continues at coordinate 1,325,703,129 of CM028132.1, forward strand.
TTCAGAATTTAATAAATATTTCTCCGCATGTTTCAATCTAAGCCGAATAATGATACTGACCAAAAAAATCAAGGATAATGGAATAGATGTTCATATAGTTACTCTTAACAAAGTTATGAACAAATTGAACAAACTCAAAACAGATAAATCTGCAGGGCCAGACGGGGTCCATCCCATGTTCTAAAAGTACTAGCACTTGAACTTGTAGGACCCATCACTATACTTACTAACAAGTCCTTAATGGAGGATATGGCAGTATCTGAGTGGAAGGATGCTGCAATCACACCTATTTATAAGAAAGGGGACAGGAATAAGGTTGAACATTATCGACCAATTAGTAGATCAATACTGGGAAAGCTGCTTGAGATAATTGTTCAGGACATGATAGTGGATCACATGTCTAGGATTCGACCAGTGGACATCTCATAGCACAGATTCAGTTCAGGAAGATCAAGTTTGAGTAATTTGTTAACCTTTTTGAAACCTGTGAGTGCAACCCTGGATGAAGGATTGGCAGTGTATGTTATCTATTTGGATTTTTCAGGAGCTTTTGACTCTGTGCTACATACAGAACTAACTGGAAAACTAAACAACATTAAACTACACCCTAATCTTATATCATGGGTGGAATTCTGGTTAGAAAATAGACACCAAACAGTTAATATCAGAGAGTTTCTGCCCAACTGGGGAGTTGTGACAAGTGACATACCTTGGGGCTTTGTGCTGAGACCCACATTATTCAACGTTTATATTTCTGACTTGGAAACATCAGATAAAACATGGGCAGGCAAGTACACTGATAACTACAAAACAGGAGCAATTGTAGTTAATCAGCATGACACAGATAACTTACAGAATGATCTTAATAGGCTAACTAATTGGACATTTTAATAACAAATTACATTTTAATGAAAAGAAATGCAAGGTTATGCATTTTGGGTTTCACAATAAGTTTTGTTTTTTTTAACCAATTATTTTACCAGGTGAGACACACTAAGCTGAAAGCTTGTTTGCAGGTGCAACCTGGGAGCACAAGGAAGTTAAGTGACTTGCTCAGGGTCACACAGTATGCACCTAGGGGGCTGTGGGATTCAAACCCAGGTCTCCAGATTTGCAGGTCAGAGCCTTAACCCACTGCGCCATACTGCCTCCTATAAGTGCATGAAATATAAACTTTATGATACTATTTTAGAAGAGATGACAAACAAAAAAGATTTAGGTGTTACAATCACTAATGACCTGAGCTTTAACACACATACCAAGATTATGGTCAACAATGTAACAAAATAATAGGATGTATTTTTAGGAACATAAGGAGTAGGAACAGGAAAGTGATTCTGCCATTGTATACTACCCTGGTCAGACCACATCTGGAGTACTTCTCTCCCTTTTGTTTATCACAATCCACTACAAATAAAAGGATGCTTGAAGGGATACAGAGATGAATGACTAAATAGATCAGTAATGTGAGACACAAAAGTTACAATAGACTATAGGAATTAAATCTGTTCCCCATTGACTATAGGAGGCTTAGAGGAGATCTGTGCCTACTTCATAGGGCAACAAAAGACCACATTTTTTATATTCTGTCATACTTTATATGTATCACAAGTCTAAAATAAATAGGTCACATCTTTTACAATTATGAGGTAATTGTTATAGAACCACAAAGTAAGGAAATTGGTTTAGCCAATGTGTTGTGTCGGCCTGTAATAGTCTACTGAATTATGTCGTTTCCAGTTACACTATGGAAGCAATTAAGCAATCATTAGATAGGTTCATGGGTAAGGATAAGAGTAGACATTTCCACTGATAAGTGTCGGGTCAGTAAGGGTTTCATTATGAGACCTCCTGAATTTAATATTCTATGAATTTATGAATTTTGGGAAGTGCATATTTCCTTGATAATTAGCAAAGTTGGACAGAGACTAAAGGTTCTTTTCATTGTTCATAATGCTCTCCCTTTTAACTCCAGGACCAACATTTTTAATACTATGCATTTACCATTAATTATTATGGGGACTTTGTTTCTGGGGGTGAAAAATGTTACTCAACTTAATAGGTTGGATGTCTTCTTTAACCAAATGGCTGGGTTTTCAACTAGTGTCCCTTATGGAACTCATAGGTGTGCTTTGTACCACCTGGCAGGTTGGGTTTCCCTTAGTGTTAGGAGGAAATTACACACTTTTAAATGTTTGCATCTGAGACTGAAGTATAAAGAATCAAACTATATTTTGGACCTCCTGCAAGTGAGGCCAATTAGATTAGGACTGAGAGTGGTGAGGGGTATTGAATTTATTGTACCATTCACCCTTACTATTAAGGGAAGGGTGAATTGTATGGCTAGTGCTCCATTTCTTTGGAACTTGATTCTTTTGTTTTTATGTCCCCATTATGGATACCCAATTTCTTTAAATAATATCTTGCAGTGGTTGATGACAACAGAACAAGAACACTGTGGTTGTGGGAGATAGTTAAACGGTATTTTAGTTGGTGTGCTATAGCTAGGATAGTTGCTTTTAACTTTGTATTTTTAGGTTATTATATTTTAATTGCTGCAATTTTTTAATCATATGAATGTGACAGAATCTCACCCTCCCAAAACCACGGGACATTCACTCCATCTAAACCCTCTTCTTCTAAGTCTGCTGCACTAGCACCTCTTGTTTTGAGTCTCCCTTGATTCTTTTCTAACTCTACCATGATGGGGTGGCCTCACATCATGGTATCTTATTTATCTATCCTACTCCACTAATTTTCCACTTTTGTCCTTGTGGTGTTTGAACAGGGGTACTTTTACACCTCTGAAGTGGGTCAGGGCCTTGACCAAAAGGGCTGTTCCTGTAGGAAGCCCCTTTATGCCCTGGACACAATAAAATATTATATTTGTATTGTTTGTCTATAGACAGCTAGCTTTATAAGCTAGCAAGCATGCTGACACATTTGGTGTATGCACAGGGATGCCTGTGTCCAAATTATTAGCCATAGCTAGCTTGAAAGCACTGATATCGTGTCTGCTATCCACAGAGCATGTCAAAGGGATATGGAAGCAGTTTAGCTGGCAGTCAGCAAACAAAGGTTGCCTGTTTTACCTACTAAAGCCAGTCCTGGGAATCACACCTAGTGGTATTGCTACAGTTGTTTGTGGTTTGAAAAAGATACCATTTGTGTTCCTTACCCATTGCTTGGTGCAGCACTCCCAGCGGTTTATATTTTTCCTTTAGGTTCCTTTCTGCTGCTGCTTCTCTGTTTGACATGTGGTCTGCGCAAAGGTTAATGAAGTATATGGTACACTTGATGGATGATGGCACAGACATTGAATCACACCCTGAGATGAGCAACATGCGATGAGAACTGCTGTGCTTCAGAGCGTCATCTCAGTGCAGCCCACTCCGAATGAAAATGTTTATGTGCAAGCCACTATGTACAAATAACTGACTCAGAATGTTAAAAACCGACAGCCGAGTATTAACTTACTATAGGTAACATGGAGAATTAGGAAGGCAGAGGTGTTTATATGTTTCACGCTGTGTTTTTCTCAAATCCAACACCCCATAATATTCTTCAACACCCCATAATGGGTGGTAGCATACCACAGTGGTTTAAGGCTCTGAGCTGCAAATCTGGTGACATCCAGCAGACCACACCTGGGTTTGAACCCCACAGCTTCCACTTGCATACTGTGTGATCCTGAGCAAGTCACTTAACTTCCCTGTGCTCCCAGGTCACACCTATAAAAAAGCTTTCAGCTTAGTGCGCTAGTCCTGGTTAAATAACTAACACAAAATAAATAAATAATAATAGAAACAAATGCCCGGATGAGAATTCAGCCTTGGGGCTGGAAATTCTTGCCAAACATCCTAAATATAAAAAAATGTAGAGAAGGATAGTTTTAGAGGTTAGTACATTAGCCTTCTCTAAATACACATTCATGCAGTGGTATTAAATTGTTTTTCTTTACTGTATCTCCTGCATAGGAGCAATGTAATATGAAATAATGTTATAACATTACAAGACTAAAATATATGCATGTCCTGGTTTAAGGCCAGTCTGCATTCCTGGTCCAACTGCATATCCTCTGTCCTCTGATGTGTTCTTAAGGGCCAGTGACCCCTTTCTGAAAACTAATTATAGGATAAGGCATAGTGATGTCATTACCTGGAGGGAGGATTTTGGGTCCTTAATTGACCCTTAAGCCTAAGAGGGTAATTTTCTCTTTTTTAATTCCGTTCTATACCTAAATGTTTACCTATAAATGTTCAATATGAATGTTACTATGATATGTGGTCCAGCTGATCCCCTCACTTGATGTATTAGAGCAGGAAACCTCTGCATTAGAATAGGGGGTGGATCACCTGACCTATGATGTCACTTAGCTCAGATATAAAAGACTCCTCTGTATTTAGGTACACAGATAGGTTTTGAGCACAGATGATGATGGATGTGCTGTTGTCAAAGCTCATTCCACTCTATGGCAGCACTTTGTAAGAATAAGTGCTAAAGCTCAGAAGTGAGCTTTCTGTTGATTTATTTTTATTATTTAGAATTATACAATGCTACTTCAAAATCAAGACACCTGATTGGTTGACTGGCACCTTTACAGCGTTGTAAAATTCAGCATTACCAAAGCAAAAGGTGCCAGCCAGCCGCATCTCAGTAACTCAAAAAAAAAATTACAAATCATTCCCAGCCACCATCCTATTTTCCTTGATAAATGTACCAACTGAAACCCTCAAAATTGCTTGGCGTAAATGAGCACTCAATCCAAATCCAGCCGCTAAACTTAATACACACAGTCATGGCAAACAGAAACTAAATGACCTCCCAAAACAACTCGCTAGAACAGAAAAACAAAACTCACTAGTTTCAGTAATAACAGTTGATGCTTCCTGTCTCTACCTCCACTGATACACTCACTCCCTCCAGCCACCATATTGGTTACTCCACAGCAATCCCACTGCCGTTTTCATTACGCTTTAAATATTCCACAAGCATTTCCTGCAACTAACACATCCCTACACACAAATGAAAAAAAAAACAGCTTCAACTGCAGTTGCACTTACAGTTTCATTCTCATGTCACACTGCAATGCATGCGCATAGCGAACAAAAACCAAACCGGTGCTCCGTGGTACAAAGGGATCTTTAAACAAAAAGCATAACTGAACTGTACTCATCTCTGTTCTCCCAATAAAAGAATCAAACTCAGCTATCTTTCATTTACCAAGCTCAATTGCATTTTTTTACTGTAACCTGTACATTATGCTGCCAGCTTTTTAGCAACACCCTAGCAACAGAGCACTACTTTTTGTAGCGCAGCAATAAATTCACCAAACATCATATAAAATTGAAAACAAATGATTTTTCCTAATTTTTTTTCTGTTCCAAAAAAGGAAAACATTGTATAATAGCAATAAACCACTCCAGGATGATGGTGATGCTGGGATTTACCCACGCCTGGTGAGGTTTAGTCACTTGGCAACAACACCAGGCGTGAGTAAAGCCAGCATCATCAACCCCCTGTTGTGGTTTATTGCTTAAGTTTATTATTTGAATAAAATTCACATGAGAATTTTTGTATTTCACAATACAAGCTGTGTCTGTGTTATACTTCCCACATCCACTCACAGTGAAATGTTTGCATTTTGTATGTTTATCATTTCTTGAATGTTTATTATTTTAGCAATGTGAGGTATGTATTGGATGTCAGTGTAAATGAGCATGACAGCTCATGCGATGTAGCATCATTCTGTTTGCTGTTTTTAATTAAAAAAAATCTAATTGGATTGAATTGATTTCCCAGAACAAAGGCAAGCATGTTTAGGAGGAGATTTGAAAAATGACAATAGTCATATCAATAAGGTGGAGTAACAAGAGGGCTATGTTAAAAATTGTGAGCCAAAATCCACACATGTTGCAACATTTCTTCACAACTTCATTGTTTTGTGACATTTGAACCACAAATTTTAAACACAGCCTTTTTATGACCCTCCTTTTGAACATGACAGGAGTCATTTACAAAATACTGTCTGAAACAACATTTCATGCCACACGTGTGAAAAGACATTTTGACAAGGATTTGAAAAATGACACTTGTCACATTCATGAGGTAGTGTGAAAAAATGACAATGTTGAACATTTGTGGTCAAAATATTGAAAATTACTGAAGTTATGAGCGAATTTTGAAAAATGTCAATGTACCTTCATAACTTTTTTATTTTAAAATATGTTGATCCCCAGAGTTTCATCATAGTCTTCATATGGCCCCACCTCATAAACCAGGAAGGTCAAAATCTTCAAGTACTGCTCAAAATGTTATTTCTGACAGAGAAAGAGAGAGAAAGGGAGAGACTGTGAAACCACCTTTCAAGACAGAATTGAAAAATGTCACCTGCCTTGTTTATGAGTGGGGTCCCATAAAGGCCATGCTGAAAATTTGAGGAAATAATATTACAAAATGACCAAGTAACTTATAAGTTCAAAATGCATCAAAATACATTTACATGCTTACTTGATTTCTAGTTCCTGGTCCAGCACTGAAGAGTGAAGATGTGTCTCCAGTCCAGAGAGGACAATGGCATTGGGTTGGACCCCCAGTAGGAAAGTAAGGGGTAGGGGGATGGGTGCTGAGTGGCAGAGTCAGGTGGGGGAGGGTAACAGCAGTGGAGGGCAGCAGCAGTGGCAACAGACATTGATGGGCCATTTTCTTTTTTTCATGGTTTGAAAAATAAAAGAAGACATTGAAGGATGGTTTTCTTTTTTTAGGTACTGACATCAGGGAATAGGCACCACAGTATAAGCTTTATTTCCAGGGGGCATGGGAAGTGATTGGGAGATGGGAGGGATAAACAAGTGTAAGATCTACTTTGAGCCCTGCATACCAGGAAAAGTGCGGATGCTGACCTTATAGACCATTATTTTCTGAAACTCACCTCCCACATATTATTAGTACCCATCACCCACCTCTTTAATCTATCTCTTGCCCAAGGAGACTTCTCTCCCATTTGGAGAACTGCCCATGTTATTCCCTTACTCAAATCCAGTGACCCAAGTGATCTAAACAATTACAGACCAATATCTCTACTTCCCATCCTCTCTAAACTGCTTGAGAAAGTGGTTAATGTGCAGCTGAGGAAGTACTTGGACTCTACCAATCTGCTTAATCCTGTCCAGTCAGGATTCAGAGCTTGTCACAGAACAATATACACACTTGCAAAGGTAACCAATGACTGGCAAAATTCCTTGGATGTCAAGAAATATGTATGTGCCTTGTTTTTTGATCTTGGCAAGGCATTCAATACAGTGGCCCTTGTCTTGCTGTTGGACACTCTTCAAAGCATTGGCCTAGACTCTTCTGCCCTGAAATGGTACAATTGTTACCTGTCTGGGAGATTCCAACAGGTTAAAGCCCAAGGGGAGCTTTTTCCCCTAAAATTGCTCCAAAGAGGTGTGCCACGAGGGTCAGTTTTAGGACCACTGCTTTTTACTTTTTATATTAACAGCATTGACTCAGGAATCAAATCAGTTGACATTCACCTTTTCGCTGATGACACAGTCATATACAGTACATTGCCAAGCCTACTCTGGAGCAGGCCTGTATGGACCTACAGGTGGAATTTAATCAGCTGCAGTTAAACTTATTGAGCCAAAAACTACTTCTAAATGCAAAAAAAAATGAAGGCCATACTTTTCTCACCTTCTGCCATAGGTCAAAAACCTTCCCTCCATAGCTTAACTCCGCAGATTCTATCACTTCTCGGAGAACCTATTGACTATGTGACTAAATTTAAATATCTGTGCGTTTGGATAGACCACAAGCTCACATTCTCTGACCATATTGAGGAACTATCAAAGAAGCTAAGGCAGAGACTGGCGTTCTTCTGGATTAAGCATCTCCTAGCTCACAACACCAAAAAAAAGACTGGCCCAAACCACCTTTCTATTTTTATTGGACTATGCTGATTTCCTCTATGGCCAAGGACATGCCTATGTACTCTCTAAACTTGGCTCGCTTTATCACAGAGCTTTGAGATTTATCTCTGGACTACCTTACCTCACCCACCATTGCTCTCTGTATGTTGCAGTAGGTTGGACATCCTTCAAGTTCAGAAGGCAAAGAAATGCCTAGTTTTGGACTTTTAGAGCTATCACCCATAAGCTTCCGCAGTATATCTCTGACTGCTTTCCCCTATGTGCTGTAGGCAATTACTCCTTGCACAGCCTCTCCTTCATCTCCCTATAAATTCCTAAAGTTAATTTACATTTTGGTAAAGCATCTATAAGCTATGTACTTCCTCACCTATGGAACAAATTACAAAAAACTCTGAAGTTTCCTGCCCCAACAACTTTCTCCTCCTTCAAAAAGCTTTTCTCTCATTCCTTTTTTGAATCCTGTAACTGCCCCCCCCCCCCAGAGGCCAGTGAAATAAGTCTCAGACATCCATCTTCAGGCCTTGTGAATCCCTGTTTTATCGCTCCTTCTCCCTTACTCTCCCTAACACCCCTCCTACCTGTTTTCCTGAACTGTTCATTTACATACTGTATAATAATGTATTTTTACTATATTTTTTCTTAGCTTTTTTGCATATTTTGCCTGTATAGCCCTGCCTAACATTATACTATGTTTTGTGTCCTCTTCTACATTGTATGCCTTGATTGTACACCTACCTTTTACTTTTGTATTTGTTTACTTTTATGTGTATTTGTCCAGGTCCACCTTGCAAACGAGCTTGCTCAATGGTGCTTTACTTGGTAAAATAAAGATTGACTGATTGATTGATGGATGAATTGATTGATTGATTGACTGAAACAGAAGAGAGAAAGAAATACATGCCTTAGCTGAGACTTGGCCCAGGCCACCCAGAATACTATTCCAGTTACACTACTAGGTGCACATTCAAGACAACTGGAAACTGGGATGTCTTGAGGCACCTTACTCTTTCCCTGATTTACAGCCTGGTGCTACACAGATGATTATATTTTCAGTTGCAATGGCATAATGTGCACATTTATGGTTATGCATTAGAAAAAGAGTAAGTTGCTTTGGGATGTCCCAATATCCAGTTGCCTTGGTGATGTAGCTGGTAGCACAACGGGAACAGTGTTCCGGGTAACCTGGGTTCCAGCTTCAGCTAAGGCACATATTTTTCTCTGTTCTGTTTGTTTGGGTTCCATAAATGTGCACACTGCACCCTTGGGACTGAAAAAGTAATTATCTTCGCAGCAGCAGGTTGTGTATTAGAGAAAGTATGAAGTGCCTGAGGATGTCCCAGTTTCCAGTTGCCATGGTGGTGCAGGTGGTAGTGAAATCAGAATGGTGTTCTGGGCAGCCTGAGTTCAAGTCTCAGCTAAGGCACTTATTTTTCTCTTTTGTTTTCTAGCGTTCCATAAATGTGCACACCACACACTTGTGATTATAGATGGGAGGGATACTTGGCAGAGGGTGGGATATTGAAATGGGGCATGGAAAGCCATGGGGAGGTGGGAAGGATACTTAGCAGAGGGTGGGATTCTTTTAACCATCGGGAGAGGAGGACGACACCAGGCTGATCATGTCACCAGTCAGCTGGCTGCTGGGCACATCATGCACATGAAAGGATTGAGCTGCTCTGGATTGGAGTGGCTCTTTCCTCTCAGCTGCACAAAGTTTACACTCTGCAAGCACAGAACAGTGTCATGACCAGCCTGGCTTATCATTGGGCTGTCACTGTTGAGCCCACTGCAGCCTGAGCTGCACTGGACCTGACAGTGACACACCCCTGAAATGCAATTCTCAGGCCAACCCAGCTGCACAGAAGGTTGTGGCACCAAGCCTCACCTGCTACCATGCCAGTGACTTGGGGTTAGGAGCAATCTTAGGGTACTGGGAGACAGCAGGGGAGAAGAGGATCAAGTATCCAGTGGACAGCTCTTTTCCTCCATGGGGGTGGAGAGTCATGGTTTCATGGGCATATAGTCACACCCAGTGGAGGCAGGGTGTGCAGCAGCCAGGGCCGTGCAGAAGCTGGGAGATGATGGTGGACATCTGTGGGATGGGTGTGGGAATGCAACCACCCCGTGGTTACATCATTGCATGGTCATGCCTCTGGGAATCACATAAGGGGAAAATCCTTCTGGCGATCACAGTGACACCCCCTGGACATCTACCTGAATGATGCCCAAGGCTGTAGCAATGGCTGGGGCCTCTGGTGGACCTTTGTCTCTTCCACTCCATCCTGCCCTGGAGATAAGCCCCACCATAGGCAGCAAACTGCAGAACATCACTAACCAGAGCTGGCCTTGTGAAGGGTGCAAGGTTTGAAATCTGGGGCACATATATCCCTTTCAATTCGGGGGGGAGAAAAATAGCTGAAAAAAAAAAGAAATCTCATTCTTGTAACAAGATGTTAACTTGTGCATGCATAGCATGTGAACATAAAAATCACTGGCTAATCCTATAATGAAAGACAAATCAGGAAACACACATATAATTAGATTCAAAGGGGAAGAGAATGTAACTGGATCAAGGAGGGGGAGTTTGACAGAATCCTCCGGAAAAGACAACATTTTTGGATCTTCAGGCTGGGGAAGGTGCGGAGAACAGCAAAGACTGCTCCACCATAATGAGTGTACCCGATATGAAAACAAATCCAACTGAAAGAGTAAACACTGGCACCACTTGACTAGCAAAAAGGCTTTATTCAAGTTAAAATAACAAATCGTCAAACACAGGAAGGAGAACTGCAAGTTCCTTGCAGTGATCATTCCTGTGTTGGATGGTTTCATATTTTAACTTGAATAAAGACTTTTTGCTAGTGGAGTGGTGCCAGTGTTTGCTCTTTTAGTTGGGGGAAGTGTGGCTTGGCATGAATCATAAATGAGAGTTAATTGTCCAGAGGGGTAATGTGATACTTAACAGAATGTAAGGGAATTTTTTTGAATTTTTTTTGTTATTAATTATCTGCATTCTTTAGATTTGGAAAGAACCAAGGATCAAGTAAACATTTTTGCACAATCAAGAATTCCAGAAGGCTCCTTCTACTCCATATAGTTGTCCATTATATTTAATCAAAATTGGGTAATCTAGTGAATATGATTAACTTATGAGTTATGATTTTAAACGTTGAGTTAGAATGTATTTATTACTGTGTTATAATGTCATTATGTCTGCTGTTTTTGATATTGCACTAATCGATTATTTTCACTTTAGCACAAGAAAGTTACTAAGGGGATCCTGAGCATATAATTCCTATGTTTGAAAAATTGGTTTATATCTTTAAGAAGGTACTATTAAAAGGGAAATATGCTCAGGTTCCCTATCTATAAGAAATGGCTACATCAGGTATCGTAAACCATGACGGATAACCAGGGGATTCGATTCCATGACGTATGTCACAACCCGCTAGTGCTTGTGAGTTGTGACATATGCCTCTAAGCTGGGGACCATGCACTAGAATCCAGCACAGGCAGGGTCCCTGGCGACTATGTCCTGCAACTTGCAGCACCTCCAGTGTTGTGCCAACAGAAGGGCACACCTGACCTGGGTGCTGCAAGCATCAGCCATGCCCACTGACAGGGCACAGCCACCACCACCATAGCCCTAAGCCCCAAAACATGCCTGCAAGCCCCAGTGGGCTATCTGGGGGGTGTTGGCACTAGTACACTGGCACAGGGGGTTGGCAGCATGGCACCAAGGTACCAGAAGTCGGGAGGATGCACCCCCAGTGGTGCCGGAGAGTGGGTGGGGAGACTACTATTCAGTGAGGGAGTGCTGGTGTGCCATGGCAGTGTGCAGGATCAGGGCTGGGTGGGGGACCATCAGTTTCCTGTGCATGTTGGAGTACAGTTATGCCAACACATAGCTGGTCTAACTGTACATTACCACAGGGCCACACCAGGTCCTTCTAAAATGGTGTTGTAAGGTTACGGCAGCTGCCTTTTCAGAATAGGGTGCATATGCTGAGTCAGTGCATTGGGGCAGAAGTTTGACGTCTTTGCAGAATATTTAAACTAGCAAATGGGGAGAGGGGTGCAGCACCTCATATGTCGAATGGGAAGAACACCCCTCCCCCCTCAGCTAGTGGTCAAACAGGGATTCAGCATGTTTGCAGTTCATTTGCATCACCAGGTAAGAAAAAAGGTTTGTCTCCCCATACGATGCACAGGGCTAATGCCAATCCTCACCCAACAACTAACACACTCAAATCTGCCAATGGAAAATCATGTACACAAATGCTCACATCCTGGGAAATAAGATCCCAGACCTGCAGGCAATAATGTCAGAGGCTAAACTGGACATAGTAGCAATTAGTGAGACGTGGTTTACCAGTAACCACACTTGGGAGACTTCAGTACCTGGCTATGTGTTGTTCAGAAGAGACCAAGGTGCAAAAAGGGAGGAGAGGCCTGTATGTCAAATGAAAATATCAAAGCTACAGAAATTCAGAATACACATAAGGAGCCAGATGAACTGTGGGTCACCCTGGAAACAGGAAATGGGACAGCCATAAGAACTGGGGTTGTCTACAGGCCCCCAGACCAGGGGAGGACATAGACACATTACTGTTAGAAGATATACAAAACATGACAGCTAAAGGGGAGGTACTGATAATGGGAGACTTCAACATGCCAGATACAGATTGGTCAATACCAGCAGGAACATCTGCCTGAACTAGACACATAGTGGATTCCCTGCAGGGGGAGGGCCTCAAACAACTGGGTACAACAACCCACAAGAGACAGGGCTATCCTAGATCTAGTACTGACTAACAGGAAAGGGATCACAGATCTCCAGGTAGAAGATCACCTGGGGCCAGTGACCATCACATGGTATGGTTCAATTTGGCTACTACATCTAAATCATCCCATTCCAAGGCAAAAATATGGGACTTCAGAGGAACTGACTTTGATAAGATGGCCAAGAGAGTTAGCTAGCCCTGGCAAAAAGAAACACAGGTGAGGGGTACAGGCAAAGTGGGCAAGCATTAAGGATGCAATACTTGAAGCAACATCCCATTGTGTTAGACAGAAAAGGAAGTGCAAAAGAAGGAGGAAACCACTTTGGTTCTCAAATACAGTAGCAGAAAAGGTCAAAGCCAAAAGGCTGGCCTTCAGGAAATATAAGAGAACACAGCGGGATGAAGATAGGGAGGCAAGCCAAACTGCCCTAAGAGAAGCAGGGAAGGCAGTAAGGCAGGCAAAGTCCCAAACTGAGGAAACACTAGCACTAACAGTAAAAGAAGGTGACAAGACTTCTTAGGTACATTAGTGAAAAGAGAAAGTCCAGAGGGGTATTACTGCTTAATGGGTAAAAGGAGCATGTGAGGAGGAGGACCATGTAAAAGCATCTATCCTAAATAGATACTTTTGTTCAGTATTTACTGAAGAGAAGGTAGGGCAGGGCTCACAGCTCAGCACCATGGACACAGGGGGGAGGGAGGTGAGCACTACTCCCTTCACAAAAGAAAGAGTCCTACAAGAGCTTGCTAAGCTCAGGGTGGATAAGGCAATGGGACCTGATGGCATACATCCCAGGGTACTTAAGGAGCTAAAGGTGGAACTAGTAGAGCCATTAGCAGAACTGTTTAGTGAGTCTCTGAGCACAGGAGAGGTCCAAGAAGACTGCAGAAGGGCTCACGTGATCCCGCTCCACAAGAGTGGTAGCAGGGAGGAGGCAGGGAACTACAGACCAGTCAGTCTTACCTCAGTAGTGGGCAAGATTATGGAGGCACCCCTTAAGGAAAGGATAGTGCAACACCTTGAATCCATAGGGGCACAAGATCCAAGACAGCATGGGTTTACTAAAGGAAGGTCCTGTCAAACTAATCTCATAGATTTCTTTGACTGGGTAACCAGAGTGGTGGACCAAGGGAGCAGTTGATGTCGCCTACCTTGACTTCAGCAAAGCTTTTGACACTGTTCCACATAGAAGATTGATAAATAAGCTGGGTAGGCTCAGGGGTGGGTGAAGTTGGTCAACTGGGTGGCAAACTGGTTGATGGGCAGAAAACAGAGAGTGTGGTAAATGGTATACAGTCAGAAGAGATGCAAGTCACAAGTGGGTACCTCAGGGATCAGTCCTGGGGCCAGTCCTCTTCAACATCTTCATTAGTGACCTTACAGATGGACTAGAGGGTAAGGCTTGTCTGTTTTCAGATGACACCAAGATCTGCAACAGAGTAGAAGATCCAGATGGGGTGGGCAGAATGAGAAGAGATCTGGATAAACTAGCAAAATGGTCAGAAGAGTGGCAACTGAGATTTAATGCAAAGAAGTGCAAGATCATGTACATAGGGAAGAGAAACCCTGAAGCCACCTATAGGCTGGGAGGAGAGTTGCTAGCAGTCACAAAGGAAGAAAGAGACTTGGGCATCATCATCACTGTTGACCTGAAATAATCCAAGCAGACCTCTAAAGCAGTAGGTAAGGCTGGGGGGGGGGTGTTAGGGTGTATTAGTAGGGGTATCACAAGTCGTAAGAGGGAGGTAATAATCCCTCTTTACAAGACACTGGTTAGGCCCCATCTGGAGTACTGTGAGCAGTATTGGAGGCCACACCTTCACAAGGACATTAACCAAATTGAGGCAGTCCAGAGAAGAGCAACCAAAATGGTGCAGGGACTGCATCAGAAGACATATGAGGACAGATTAACAGAGCTCAATATGTATACCCTTGAGCAAAGGAGGGTGAGAGGTGATATGATCGAGGCATTCAAACACCTTAAGGGCATTAACAAGATGAAAGAGTCTAACATGTTTAAATATAAGAAAAATAGCAGGACAAGAGGACACAGCATGAGATTAGAGGGGCCGATTAAGGGGAAATGTGAGGAAATTCTTTTTCACAGAAAGGGTGGTGGATGCATGGAATGGCCTACCTCAAGAAGTGGTGGCTATGAATACAGTGCAGGGCTTCAAACAGGCATGGGATAGGCATAAGGGAGCAATACAAATGAGTATGAATAGATAGGCCACTGACAGAGCAAAGGCTGATGACACATTTATAAGGTAGAAAAAGAAATGAGCAGACTGGATGGGCCTTGCAGTCCTTATCTGCCGTCAACTTCTATGTTTCTATGTAACTCCCCTTCAGCCTTGCCGTAGGGAACATGGGTGACAAAGGTTCACCTGGGTACAGGCAGCCTGCACCTTGGTGCAGGCCACCTCTTGGAATTCTGTACATCGGAACCCATGGCGCAAAGTGTGACTTGTACCATATGTGTTGACACAAGTTGCACTGAGCCAATACATATGCGTTTCAGAACTGGGCCCCTAGCGTGCTCCATTTTTTTGTTGTTAATTGCACCTGGTACAGTTTACATGCTTTCTGGCCTGAATAAGTATTTACCAGCAGATCAGTTCCTTGCCACTGTCTTCATTTAGAAATGTGAGTATATCTATGTTTCTGTTTAGTGGAACTACTGGTTCATGTGCCAATCTGTTTCACTGCAGCTCTGATTAAATATTTAGACCATGGAACTGAGTCCTTGGTGGTGTTTCCCTAATTCTCTGTTCCTCCTTAGTAAGCTAGTTCTTTGCCTGGGTTTTCCAATCAAAGTCAGTCCTCAGGAGGGATCACTACTGGGGCCACTCCCCTGGGTTACACATGCCCTCTTCCCCCTTAAAGAGAGACAGCGAGTGGTAGGATGCACATATCCACCTCACTGTCACTTTCTACTATGATACTGATAGTTTACTCATCTCGTATGTCACATGCAGTACTTTCAGATTCTCAACCTTTGAGAGGTTTTTGTCCAACAGCCCCAGCACTGTCCCTCTGACCAGCTTGTCAAGGATATTTCAAACCAAGAATTCTTTCTTGGGTTCCAAACCCTATACTTTACATCACCTTCCTACTTCCTTGAAGGCCATATTGCTTGCTGCTGATGTTAAAATTTTTGATATTTTTTGAAAGGGAGACAAACTGTGATGCTCGTCATTGGAGATCCACGAGTGACTCCATGGTAACAGAGACTCACTTCTAGTTGTGCCTCCAAGATGTAAAGCCCCTGTAGTGCAGACATCCTCTCAAGTGTCTTAGAGGTGAGAACACTGCTACCTTACACTGCCACTAGGTCAATATATAAGAATGTGATCACTCCTGGATTCTTTTTGGTCTGTTGAGTGGGAGGGGGGTTCATATCCAGAAAAAAGAAATAGTTTGGTACCTTCACTCAGAAAAAGATTTAAGTGGGCCTGGTGACTGGTCAGTGCAACACCCTAAGAATTGTGCCGGCACACCACGATACCATTTTGGGGGTGGGCTTTGGGGTCAAGGGGGGTTTTCAACTCTAACATTGAATTTCCTCACTTTTGTTGCTGTGAACAACCCTAACTGATGCATTAAAAGATTTTTTTGCCTCTAACACACACACACATATATATATATATATATATATATATATATATATATATATATATATATTAATTGCAAAAACTCTATTGATGCATCAGTTAGGGTTGATAGTACAATGACAAAAGTTTGGATCTTCGGTGTTAGGGTTACTAACTCCTACTGCCCCACCCCCACCACTGCACATTCCACACACCAACAGGTGTTGGGGTATGTGTTGGAGTCATCTGGCCTAAGTCTCACTACATTCCATGTGTAAACAAGCTCAGGTGATGCAGTACAGTTGAATGGTGTGAGAGTTAAGCCGAACCTGAGGCTTAGATGGTTTAGCTACATCACTGTAGAGGAACTGTATAGAGTTTCACTCACTTATGAATTGTATTTCTAGTATTTATGTACATACATGTATAGTGCTTTCCTGTATAGAGTTTTTGCTCTTGTATGAATTGTATCCTTTGTATTTATGTACATACATGTATAGTGTTCCCTACGTCAATCTGTACTCTATGTAACTATGTCTGTATTTGTATATACAATACTATCTGTTTCCTATTGAGGAGTCTTTGTTAATGAGCTCCTGACTCAAGGTTTGCAATTCTGATTTCTAATAAATAAATAAATAAATAAATAGGGACATGAAAATGAATCCTTGAAACACTAAACTAACTAAAGTTATATCGTGCTTCAAAACTTCCTTACGTAACCACCTTATTAACACCCGATGCTGTAACTGACACTAGTCAAAGCCGTACTCAATACTTATGACAAAGCTTATTACTAAGCTGCTAAGGACGACATAACTCTGGTATTGTTTGCATCCATCCTACCTGTACCAGCTTGTTTGTATCTATGTCTTAATTTTACTGTTATACTTATGTGTTGTACTGCTATACTGTGTATTTTGGTTTGTCTTACTGTGACAAGGTACCTTTGTAAATGAGCCTATGGCTCAAAGGTTCTCCAAACTGCTGTTTAAATAAAATAAAAAATTGAATAAAATAAAATAAAAATAAATAAATATCTCAGAAACCATAGCAGCTAGGGAAAAAATTCAACGTTGGTGGTATTCATGAATTTCTACCCTCCAGCTATGCTAAAATTAGCAAAACATCTGTATCTGGAACAGTTTTTGAGATACATGTGTTGAAATGCTCAATGGGTATAACAGAGTTATTCTATGTGTAATTTTGCAAGAAATTGCGCAATGGATGCTCGTGACGCAATGATTTTTTGGAATTTTGTAATTAAATTTTCTAAGTGGGCTTTTTGGGACCTCCCTCATGAACAGTGGCACTGTGGTTTTATTAATCCATCCTGAAAATTGATTTTACACAGTGACCGTGCCATTCTGCACCACAGGTGTGAAAACACATTTCAGGCAGGAGGTGAAAAATGATAGCAGTACTGTTTCTAAGGAGGTGTTAAAAAACGGCAAAGTTGCAAATCTGGAGTGAAAATATTAAAAATTGTCAAAGCATGCATAGAACCTGTGCAATGCACAATCATAACTCAGTAATTTTTTGGACTTTTTTCACCAAATTAGCAACATGTGCTTTTTGGGACCCCATCTCATGAACAGTGAGTGGCACTGTTGTTTCATTATTCCATTCCGAAAGGTGATTTTGAACAGCAACCACCAAATCACCTTTTGGGACTGAGTAATGAAATGACAGTGACTCTGTTCACCAGGTGGAGTCCCAAGAACCCCATGTTGAAGATTTGGGGCCAAAATTCCTAAAATTGGCCAAGATAGCAACCCCCACATTGATTCCCATTATACGGCTTACCTTGATTCCTCAGACCACAGTTTGACTTTGAAGAGTGCAGATATGTCCCTAATCCAGAGAAGATCACTGGTTCTGACCTCTGGAAGGTATGTATGGGTGAGGGGGTGTGGGGAGTTGGGTGCTTAGTGGAGGGGTGGAGATGGGGTAGGGGGGACTGTTGAGACGACGGACCATTTTCTTTTTTACAGGTAAAGGAAAAAGACAAATGATGGAGGATGGTTTTCTTTACTTACTGGTAAAGAAATAGAAAAAAAACTTTGGGGCACACTGGGGTGGGCTCCCAGTGCACCACATGAATTGGGAGGGACATGATGCTGACAGGGTGATTGGGCACCCCAATGACAGTTCATTTTATAGGGCAGACGATAGGAGTTTGATGCAGGATTCTGCATCAAAGATAAAAGACATTGGAGAACAGTTTTGTTTATTTAATAGGTAACAAGGTTTAAAAAGGTTGGGCACACTGGGGGGCTCCGAGTGTGCCACATCAGTGGGGTGGGGGGGTCATGCTGCCAACATGGGGATTGGGCACCCTGATGTTGATGGAAAATGTTTTAATAATAAAACAAGCCTTGGCCCCCTCACAGACCTAAAAAGGAGAAACACTCTCTTTATTAGGTAAACACCAACATGTGTTTATCTAAATGGGGGCTGACGAACACGGTGGCAGCATTAATTTGGCCAAAAAGTAGCCAGCAAATATTTTAGATTTTTTTTTTTACACGGGGACAGTATCGATTGACATACTGCTGGCAGCTATAGCAATTTGCGAAGAAGTCACATCCGTGTCTTTCTCAAATTGTGATAGTATGGGGGCCAGTTGTGAAAATGGCATTTCTGGGGATCAGATTAAAAATCTGATGCCCCCAGTGTGTCCCAATTAGGTAAACATAACTATCTGTGTTTACCTAGGCCATTATTTTTTGATATAGGGACCTTTTTAGCCAACACTAACTGAAACAAGATGTTGCAAATAGGGTATTTGCAAAAGTAAAAAGGCACTGGCTTCAGCTTTCGAGAAGCACATATATTTTTTACCATTGACTATAATGGGAAACTTTTTTTTTAATTAACTTTTGAACGGATTACTATTTTCTCACCAAATCTTCAAAAGGCACATCAGGGACCCAAAGTGCATATTCCTGGACAATTTCAGACCAGACGGACAAATCATATGGACTGTAGCCCCAAGCAAAGAAACAAGCAAAACCCCTGGTTTTGCAGGTTTTTATGGTGCTCTGCAGCTAGTGATGCAGCAAATTAAAATTTTGCCCATGGAGTGCTAGCAAAGTTGTCAAATTCGCATTGCGGAGCACTTCACAAAATTTTCCTGCAGAAGGCATAGTTTCACCTAAGCGAAAATTCACCTTCCACGGACAAAATTTCACCTTCTGCAGCAAAATTTTGCCTTATGTCCATGGGCAAATTTCACCTTAGACTAGGGTATAAGTTATCATAACTAGATCCCTGGTGGATAGTGGTCCCTCCACCCACCTGTCCTACATGTAAATAATTAAATTATCCATGGTGGCTAGTGGTCCTTCCCCTCCACTCGGTAATAACCCACCCACAGCAAAAATATACAGTAACCCCCCGACCCGCATCCCTCCGTATCTCCTCCTTATCCTGTTAAAAAAAATCTCTGGTGGTCTAGTGAGGTTTTTGTAAATTTTAAACCCCTCCTGATCCTCAGTTCCAATAAATCCCTGGTGATCCAGTGCACCCCAACCCAGCCTCACCAGCAGCCAGATGTCCCCGTCACTACCACACTCCCACCCCCATCCTAAATCCTGGCAATGGCAGACCGGCACAGCCCTCCACGCTCCTCCATGGCTGGTGAAATCTTTCCACAGAAGGTGACATTTCATCACAGAAGGTGAAATTTCACTGTGGAAGGTGACATTTTGCTGTTCCACCAGGTGAAATTTTACCACTCCTCCAGGCGAAATTTTGCTTTTCGCTATGTGAAATGGACAGAATTTTGTAGATTTCTCCGAGGAAGTGAATTCCACCCACTTCGCCCACCACTATCTGCAGCTCTGCAACCACTTATCTGACCATAGCTCAACTTGTCACAATCAGAGATCTATAGTGCCTCACAGTGTTTGCAAATTTTCAGGCAAATTCATCATACAGTGGCAAAGTTATTAAAGTACAAAATTTGGGGATTAACATAGAAATGGCTGGGCAACCCTAACTATAGCTGCACTACTGTACAGCTGTGATAAAGTAGTGCCAGTATAGTTAGGGTGAAAGGGAACTTCTATGTTAAACCCAAATTTCTGAACCTTAATAACTCTGGAACTGTTCAACAGACTTGCAAAACATTGGCACGCATAATTTCTAGGCATAGGTCTTTCGACTTGCCAAGCTTTGTGGGACTCCTTTGTGTGGTTTATGAGACATAGAGTGTTGAAAATACAGAAAAATCTGTGTTTTTAGTCATTTCTTTGTCTATCTGGATCTCAGAAACGATTTTAGGTTGTGGTCTGAAATTTTCAGGAAAGACAGTCTTTGCCTCACAGATGTGCCTTTTGAAGGTTTGGTGAAAAAATATGTATCTGTTCAAAAGTTGTTAAACTTATGAAATTGCCAGCAGATACAGGCCATTTGGTCTATCTAGTCTGCTTGAATATGCAGTACTTCAGTCCATTGGACTGCAATTGGCCCTCCTCCCTCATATGCCCTCCCCCATATCACACCCCATCCCAGTTTGTACCCTCCCCTTGAATCTGTCACACTCCCTCTTGAAGCCCCCAACACTCTGCAGCGATATGACATTTTCTGGCAGAGCATTCCACCTTGCCACCACCCTTTCTGTGAAGTAGTGCCTCCTCCTCCGTTCCCTCTTGAACCTGCCTCCTTCCAACTTCGTAGAGTGTCCCCAGGTTTCCCTTCCACCGTTCAGACTGAACATACACCTGGTGTCTACTCTGTTCAAATCATTTAGGTAGTTGAAGGTCTCAATTAGGCACTATTATTTATTTATTTATTTAGCTTTTGTTGACTGGGTAAGTGCACTAGACAAATCCTGCCTATTTTCAGGCACGACCCGGGAGGGGGGCATTAGCAGACAGGAGGGTGGACATAACCATGACTGGGACCTTGTGATCCCTGAATATAAACTATACAGGAGGGACATGGTAGTCAGGAAGGGGGCAGTGGCAGTTTATATCAGGAATGGAATAACTTGCATAAGGGAGGAGTCAGAGGAAGGGGAAGTGGAGGCATTATGGGTTCCCAGATCCTTCTCCTCCTTGGATTTTATTAATGGAACACTCTCCAGCCAGTAATTGTGTCCTGGGTTCTTGCCTCCTAAATGCATCACTTTGCTCTTCTTTGCATTGAAACCAAGCTGCCAAGTGTGAGACAATTCCTCCAGTTTTGCCAAATCCTCCTGAAATACTTTTGCCCCACCATCTACCTCGGCACAAATCTTTATGTCATCTGCGAAGAGACTGATATTGCTCTTAATCCCTACTGCAATGTCAGCTATGAAAATGTTAAACAGAACTGGTCCCAGCACCGAGCCCTGTGGTACACCACTTTTTACTGCACTGGGTTCACATGCCTCCTCCCTCAATACTACCTTCTGCTATCTACCCTGCAGCCATTTCTCAACCCATCTGACCAGCTTCTTCCCTGCTTCTAGACTCTTCAACTTGCAGGTCAGCCTACCATGTGGCACCGAGTCAAAGGCCTTGCTGAAATCCAGGTAGAGGACATCCACCCACATGTCCCCTGTCCAGTGCTCTTGTTGAAAAACATCTACCTCAGTTCTGCAGTTAAAATATTGCAAAATTTAGAAATTTCCTGTTGGATATCATTATGGTGGCAATTTGTGCATTACTAACTTTGCAACCATCCTTTCAATTTATATCAAATTTGGAACATGCCCTCAAAGATCAATGATCACTTGATATGCTAAGTTTCAATATTATTGGGAGTGCACTTCTGGTGATACACAGTCCCAAAATGTGTACGTTCCAATTTTTTGTCAAATTCTTTCTTCAATTGTTTCACTTTGTGCATTATTATCTTCGCAGCTGTTGTTGCAATTTATATGAAATGTGGCATGCACCCTCAAAGACTAGTGATCTCTTGATATAAAATGTTTCATTTTGATTGGGAGTGCATGTCTGGAGATATGCAATCCATAAATGTGTACATCACCATTTTTTTGTCAAAGTCTTTGTTTCACATTTCACACTTTATTAACAGCACATATTTTTTTGTAATTTGCATGACATTTGGCATGTACCCTCAAGGACTAATGGTCTCTTGACATGCCAAGTTTCATTTTGATGGGATGCGCACCTCTGAAGAAATGCAGTCCTAAAATGTGTAGATCACCAATTGTTGTCAAATTCTTTCTTCACTTTTATGTTAAGCTTAATAGTTTGTGTTTCAATAACTTTGAAAAAGTTCAGATGACATGCATGCAATTTGCCAAGCCCCATCATGAAGCAGACCTATCATGAAGTTGAAAGTTCTGTTGCAGTTGCATATGAAGGCATGGAGATATAGTGTTCCAAAATGTGTAAATCACCATTTTTTATGTTGGTGCACTTGTGTAGCCGACATCTTGCGGTAGTGGAGATTTGGATGCACAGTCACTGTTGGGTGAATGCAGGGCATGCACCAGTAGGTGCGTCCCTCATTCCTCAATCAGCCTGCATGCTGAAACCACACCACCCGGGCAAGCACATCTAAGGAAAGGTCCACTGCAATGTGAGCAAAGTTAGTCACATGCAGCAGACCTTCCTATGTGCTTCCCCAGCATCAAACATGGCAGCACAGTGGCAGCTAAACTGACGACTTTGGGGGTGCTCAATCCCCCAGTTGGCTTACTCCTGCCCATCTTGTATGTGCCAACGGTGGAGCCCACTCCCTGTTTGCATAATGTGTCCCCCTCTCTCCTTTTTTGATTGCCGAGGGGGTGTCCAATCCCCCTTGGCTAATGCACCCTCCCGCTTTTGTTGTTTGCCAACAAGGATGCCCAATCCCTGTCAGCATCTGTCCCCCACTACCTATGTGCTGAAGGGGGTGTCCAATCCCCATCAGCTACTGTATCCCCCCCAAAAAAAACACCTGTAAAAAAAGAAAATGGTCCCTTGTAGTCTCCCTACCACTCGCACCCACCCACTGTGCACCCTGCCTCCCGACACCCCCCTCACCCCATACTTACCTCTGGAGTCTGGTGTGATGATCTTCAGTGGACCGGCAACACATCTGCACTCTTCAAAGCTGACTGCGAACTGAGGAAATGCCAGTAAGCTGTATAA
Source organism: Neoceratodus forsteri (assembly GCA_016271365.2). Classification (NCBI taxonomy): domain Eukaryota; kingdom Metazoa; phylum Chordata; order Ceratodontiformes; family Ceratodontidae; genus Neoceratodus; species Neoceratodus forsteri. Next base: position 1,325,726,529 of record CM028132.1, read on the forward strand.
TGGAATAAATAGGGTTTTTTCTTTTTTTTTTAAACACCTCTATATTTATTTTTCAAACACAAGACAAACAAAACCTGGAATCCCAGGGCACACAGCCCAAAACTGACTGTGTAAACTACATACAGTACAACTATGTACATGCACAGAGATAATGTCCCCTCCATCCACCAACTCTAGCTCCATATCCAACAACACCCCTACTGTATATAAAGACATCAGGCTGCTTACAGATCAAACCTTTTCCCCTTACTCCCAGTAATTCACCTGTGGCCTGTCAAGTACTCTTTAGCCAAATTTCATGATGGGTTAATACTTATTCAGGGGGTGACACCCCTCTGTGCCCTCCAGAAAGAGAAAGTCCCCATCCCCCCGTCCTTCTAGCAGACCCAATCTTCATATTGCTACACTTGTCCCAAGACCCTACCACTTCACGTACATGCACAAAACCTAGCCCTCTAATCTTGCTAACATCTCTATTGTCCTATACTCATTCCAGCCCAAATTTTCAACGAATCACAGCCCGACAGACAGACCCATGTCCAACCGTGTGGCCCTTATTGGGAGTAAATTGCCTCCAATACAGCCCACCTTTTAGCGTATAATCCCTTCCTCCCCTCTGAATATAAATGTCTCTTAATCCTAGCTAGGGCCTCAATAAGATCTCCTACCCACTGCTTATACCCATAAAGTTGATCATCTTTCCAGTGTTGGACCACATATGCTTTAATTACAGCCGCCATCAGAGATACATGATATCTGGGCGTAACACCAGCAATTTGCGAGAAATCCCCTAAGACACCTATCTCTGGTGCTATGAATTCTGAGTAGTCCAACAACGGATCCATCCGTCTTTTTATTTCATCCCACAAGGGCAGTATTTTGCTGCAGTTCCACAGCACATGTAATATGTCACCTCTTTCTGATTCACATCTAAAACACAGGTCTGTCTGTCTAAGGCCTCTGTCACATAGTTTCACAGGGGTAAAGTTTAGATTAGAAGCAATAAAAACTTGTAAACTCTTGTATTTAGGTATCACTATATATTTGCTATTCTTCCATACATTAGCCCAATCAATGCTTTGAGGCGCCAACCTGTTGTCCCAATATGACACTGCTATAGGACAGCACGGCCCAAAGAAATCCAATAGTATTCTATAGACTTGCGATAGAGATCTGGTTTTCAGGTCAATCTCCCTCAGCTTGTCCCACTTAAATGAAAAATCTGAAAGGCCCCCTAATCTCTTTAATGCCCCTTCAAGCATACGTGTAAGTTGCAGTCTGTGGATGAAAGGCATTCTATCACACTGTGCTGGGAGGACTACCCTATTATCCTGAATAACATCCTTTAAGTTCAGGCCCGAAACTCAGCTGGCCCATTTCCTTTTGATTACCTTATTCCCTATGACTAGATTGGGGTTGCCCACCAGTGGTTGTTTTTGAGCCCTCATTTGGACTTTTTTCTGGGCCAAAGTCAAAAAGGACCACCAAGCTTCTGCTGCCTTCACAATTGGGCTTCCCAACTTTTGTTTAAAACAAGCAGTTATTTTAGCAAATGGGGTGCCTCTGGAGAAAGACCAACTTCTCTCATTATTTGAGTCTCTAGATGTAACCAATCTGGGCATACGCTTCTCCCTCCTTACTTCTACCCCGTCGAGCCATTAGACCCAGCTGTCCTGCGACATAGTACAAATGGAGATCTGGTAGCTTGATTCCTCCCAGAACAGAAGGGAGTCGCAAATCATTATATTTTTTCCTGGGGGGTTTACGGTCCCATAAAAAATCTGAAAGTAATTTCTTAATCAGTCTAAACCATTTATTGGGGATACTATATGGAGCTAAATACACTGGGTATAACAGCCTCGGTAACAGGTTCATTTTGATGAGCCCGAACCTGGCCATAAAATTTAGAGGCAGCTTATTCCATTTTACTAAATCTCCCTTAATAGCTGACAAGGTCCCTTTCATATTTGTTTCAGCCCCTAACTCGTTATTCCTTGTGATCCAGATACCCAAGTATCTGATCTTGTCTGTCACCCATTGGATTTGCAGCTGGGCAAAGTCTGTCTTCTATACATATGGCATCAGAGGGAGGATCTGAGTTTTAGTTAGGTTTACTTTATAATTAGAAACTTTAGCAAATCACTCAATTAACTCTCTTGTCCTCTCAAATCCTACCGCCGGGTCTCTTAGGTGCAGGAGTACATCATCTGCAAAAACTGAAAATTTTAACTCCCTTCCCATTTTCTCAACCCCCCCTTATCTGTCTGTCTTTATTAACAGCTCTCAACAGGGGCTCTAAGTAAATGTTGAATAATATCGGGGAAAGAGGGCATCCTTGATGGGTCCCCTTTTTTAACTGTTTTTCCTGTGAGATATAACCATTGCACAGGACTCTAGCCGTCGGTGTGGCATATAAGTTTTTAATGCCTCTAAGAAGGACCTCAGGGAAGCCCATCCTCTCCATCGTAGTGAAAAGAAAAGAATAAGACACTCTATCGAAGGCCTTCTCTGCATCTAAAGATATTAAAGCTACTGTATAGGTAATTGACAATCCACTGTATAATTCAGGATATGATGGAGCTTCCTCAAAGCGTCATGTGCCCCCCTCCCTGGCATAAATCCCACTTGCTTCTGACTATTTATAGCAGGTGCTATCCACCAAATTCTATTTGCCAATATTTTTGTAAGGATCTTAATACCCTGGTTCATTAGTGCTATGGGCCTATAATTACCTGGTTCATCCTTAGGCTTGCCCGGTTTAGGGATTAATGTAATGTAAGCCTGGTAAAGGGGAGAATGAAGCACTCCTTCCTGCATTATAGTATTGTAAAGTTCCTGGAGATAAATGTGTTTTTTTTTTCAACTTTGATGTATATCTGGGGCATTTTTTGGAAGTTTTGCACCAACTTTTCAACATGGGGTTTTTGGGACCCCTCCTCATGAATTATGTCACTGTTATGATGTTAAACAGTCCCAAAAGTTGATTTCACAGTCAGTGTGTGAAATCATTTTTTGGGACCGATTAACACAAGGACAGTGGCAGTGTTCATGAGGTGGGCTCTCAAAAAGTCTATGTTGCAAATATGGTGGAAGAAATCCAAAAAATGGCTTTTACGAGCGTGTGTTGTACAGTTGCTATGCACACTCATAACTTCGCAAATTCACAATATTTTCACACCAAATTTTCAATATTGTCATTTTTCTACAGCTCCTTGTGAATGGTATAGCTGTCATTTTTCACATCTTGGCCAAAATGTGTTTCCGCACTTCCAGCGCACAATAGCATGGTCACTGTGGGAAATCAGTGTTTGGAGCAGATGATGAAAATGACAGTGACACTGCTCATGAGCAGAGGTCCTAAAATGCCTATGTTGAAAATTTGGTGACGATACTCCATAAAATGACTGTGTTATAAGTGTGCGTTGCGCAGTTTGCATGCACACTCGTAACGTGCATTTGTAATATTTTCACTATGGATTTTCACTATTGCCATTTTTCCACACCTCTTGATAAACAGTACACCTGTCATTTTACATATCCTGCCCGAAATGTGTTTTCACACGTCCAGCACAGAATAGCGCGGTCGCTGTGCAAAATTACTTTTTGGGACAGTTTGAGGAAATGACAGTGACGCTGTACATGAGCAGAGGTGCTAAAATCCCTATGTTGAAAATTTGGTGCCAAAAGTCCATAAAATGACTGTTACAAGTGTGCATTGCGCATTTCCCATGCACACTTGTAACTTCTCAAATTTGCAATATTTTCATGCCACATTTTCAACACTGCCATTTTTTACAGCTCCTTATGAACAGTACAGCTGTTATTTTTCACATCCTGCCCAAAATGTGTTTCTGCACTGCACTACCAAAGCCAATGCCAGTGTGACAACATCCGGCATTGACAAATGCTTGTGTATTATTATACCTGCCCAGTAGGGCAGGTATACAGTAGTTAGGGTTGCACAGCCACTTCTATGTTAAACCCAAATATCTGAACTTTAATAACTTTGCAACCGTTTGTCCATTTCACCTGAAATTGGGCATGCTCATTATCATATAACTGATCTCTGGATCTAGAAATTTTCACTCTGGTTGCAGTTTTGGTTGCAGAGCTCTGGTGCATTGAAGTGTGAAAAATCCTCAACTTCTGTGAATTCTTTACAGCAAGAACGGTTGGTCGGAAACTTTTAGGGTGCATGGAGATTGGTTCAGGGAAGTGCCTTTTGAAGGTTTAGTGAAAACATATTAATCCATTCAAAAAATATTAAAGTTTAAAGTTTCCCATTATACCCTATGGGAAAAAATATATGCTCTGCATGAAAGCAAATTGTAGCGTCGCGAAAATACCTTTTTCTGTTGCAAGTGCCCTGAGAAGTGTTCTGTGTTCTGCTGCTGTCATCTTGTTTTCATTTGGTGGTGAAGAAAAATGTTGTAGTTCAAAAAATAGTGCCCCTAGGTAACACCAACTGTTGTGTTTACCCAAACAGGGTCCTAGGAACAGCACCACAGCTTGAGATTTTTTTTTCTCAAAAAGACCCCGGAAATCTGTATATTTTGATGTGGTCATTTGTACTGTTGCAAATGGGAAGACGACACTTTTGAAAATTGCAAAAGTGTTGTACGGTACTTTCTCAAAGTGTGCAAAACTTTTGCAATTTGCGACAGTACTGTCCCCCAAATCATGGTTTCTTTGTCACCTCACTACCACTACCTGGTTTGGACTTTTGAGCTGAAATTTGCAGGGTTGCAAACTTTTCTCTGGTTTGGTGAATACAACTACACTGGTTCCAGAGTTATAGCACTCTGAAGTTGCAAATTTTCCCACAGGATTGCATTGTGGTGGTCGCGCCTCCTATATCTCGAAAACGATTCGAGATATGAATTTTTCACTAAAAGCAGGCTAATAAACATTTAAGTGTACTAGGCATGCATGGAGGTTGCTAGGACATGAATACAACTGCAAAATAATTGTTCCCTCACTTGCTACAGTTACTGTACTAAGATATTGTCAAATAAGCATTTTCAGGGTTACTTGGAATGCCTCTAGCCCTCTGCTATGTGTCTCCCACCGATGCAAACTATTTATGCTAAACTGGGAGCACTACATTCATGGGTGGGTGGAAGTGCAGGGTCTGGTGGGCCCCGCTCATCAGTTAGGGTTGATTTCCACACCAATGAAGGTGTGGAAATTTGATGTTAGGGTTTCCAAAGCTACTACCCCATGTCTCACCCTCCTCCACACACTATCAGTTGTTGGGGTGTGTGTTGGGGTCATTGGCTCTAACTCTCACCACATTCTCTTATACTGTACCAGCTCAGCTGGATTACAGATGGAATGGGGTGAGAGTTAGGTCCGACTCCAACATATGCCCTGACACCTGTTGGTATGTGAATGGTGGGCGCGGTGTATATATATATATATATATATATATATATATTTATATGGATCCTGCAGAGTCACTATTGTAAAAGCAATTGTGCAGTCCTTTTAAATTCTGTATAAATGTACGCCCCAGCATACATTTTATACAATTGCATATTCATTTATTTTATGTATTTCATCCTGTACCATAACTTTCCACATCACTGTTGAAATTTAGCATTTGTTCAGTATACTTTCCCTGTCAAGACATTTATAAATAAAAAAAAAATAAACAAAAACAGACTTTCATTGCTACCATATAGTTAGTTCTGGTATAATCATGTACGTCAAGAAAGGACACTGCCTAATTTGTATCCCTTTACTCTTTATGGGTACAGAGTGATCTACCACATTCATTATTATGTTCTTAAAGTTGTTCCACATCTCATCCACCCCTTCTGGTCCATGTTATAGAAAAAGTAGATAGACAGACAGATAGCAGAAGGATACACATTTCACATACTCCTCTCCCTGCTTTTCATTTTTCAATGGGCCTTCTATTCTCTGACACTAATATACTCACCTCATGGCAGGCAGCCTCTCATCTGTCCACCAAGCCACCAGGTATCACCAGCCCTGTCAGGCTCCTAGTTTGCCCCAAGAAACCACTGTCCACGGGTCGAACACCTCAAGGCAGGCAGCCATCAATCCACCCATCAAGCCACCAGGGATCGCTAGCTCAGTTGGGCTCCCAGTACCCTCTGAGAAACATCTGGCTACAGGTTGAACACCTCAAGGAAGGAAGCTGCCCATCCACCCATCAAGCCTCCAGGAATTGCTAGCCCTGTTGGGCTCTCAGTTCCCTCTGAGAAACTGCAATCTGTGGGCTGAACACCTCAAGGTAGGCAACTGACCATCCACCCACAAAGCCACCAGGTACAAGACAGACTCCGATTTTCAAATTTGACACTTGTCTCTCGAGACACGATCTGTGTGGCTCAGAAGCTGCTGACTTCTTGCTACTCAGCCAACATTGTTCAACTGCCACAGACTCTGGAGCATTGCGTTTGCAGTGCTCAGCTTTTCTCCACTCAATATTTTAATTTATTGTTAGCTAGATTTTTAACGAAAAGTTCTTCCGCCAAGGTTTCTGATATACGCTGTGCTCTACCTCGATGTCTTGTTGTACCCATAGCAAGCAACAGCCCTGTAGCCGTGCTGCTCACTGCCTCCTGCCCCCACCCCCCATATCAATTTGCTACCCTACCCAGCTTGTTAATTAACCTGGCTTAATCCTTTCCCCCACTCTGTTGTGCCTTATGTTTCCACTCCCCTCCTCTGTCTCAATTACTAAATAAATTGTTCTTTCTTCCCCTTTTTACTCAGGGATTGCCAGCCCTGTCAGACTCCCAGTTCCCTCCGAGAAACTGCTATCTGCGGGTCGAACACCTCAAGGCAGGCAGCTGCCTCTCCACCCACCAAACCATCAGGTATGGGAGAGACTCCAATTTTCAAATTTGGTACCTATCTCGCAAGACATGATCTGCATGACTCAGAAGCTGATGACTTCTTGCTGCTTGGCCAGCATTGTTCAATTGCTACAGACTCAGGAACGTTACTTTTGCAGTGCTCAGCTTTTCTCCACTCAGTATTCAATATTTTGTCCCTCTCACCCTGACTGACATGGGCCTCTATTAAATATGTTTAGGTTCCACCCCTTTTCCTTCCAGCTTCACATCTAATGTTACTTAAAGGGGCAAGCACCCGCTTCTACTTACACAACTTGACACTATGGATCACTGTTCATTAAAACCACATCCCCCTCAACCTGATACTCATCATGATCTATTTCCTGGTATTACTCAGTGCTCTCTAGGATGTAAACATACCAGGGTACACCATCTATAGGAGGGACAGGGATGGTAGAAGGGGAGGATGAGTTGCTCTCTATGTAAGGGAAGAGATCAAAGCAACAGAACTAAAGAGTAAACGGGGAGGAGAAGAGGCACTGTGGGTCACCCTGGAGACTGGAAATGGCATCATAATCCACAAAGGGGTCATATACAGACCCCCATCTCAGGGGAAGGAAATGATAGAAGGCATCCTTAGGATGGCAGAGAAAGGGGAGACATTGTTGATGGGGGACCTGAATATGCCAGATGTTAACTGGAGCACCTTTGCTGCAGCCATATCCAAGAGCAGAGCCATTCTCAATGCCCTACAGGGGGCATGCCTCAGTCAGCTAGTGCTTTAACCCACTTGAGGGGAGCAATCTTAGACCTGGTACTCTCAAACAGGGATGGAGAGAGGATCTCAGATGTAGAAGTGGGTAGTCATCTGGGAAAACTGACCACCAAACAGTGTAGTTCATGAATATCATAGCTGCAGAGTCAAGCCATACAAAAGCGATGGTACTGGACTTCAGGAGGGCTGACTTTGTCAAAATGGGAGAGTACCTCAGAAAAGCACTAACAAACAGGCAAGAGGGAGGGGTGGAAGAACAGTGGGGAAACATCAAAACTGCCATCACAGAGTCAACAAGCCTTTGTGTGATGCAAATAAACAAATCAAAATGAAAGAAAAAAACACTATGATTCTCAAAAGAGGTGTCAGGAAAGGGTAGGGAGAAAAAGATAGCATTCAGGAAGTATAAGAAAACACAGAAGGAGCAGGACAGAGAACTGTACCAGTTAAAACAGAAGGAAGCAGGGAAGGCAGTCAGAATAGCAAAGGCCCAAACTGAGGAAATGATAACCAACTCGGTTAAGAAGGGGGATAAAACTTTTTATAGGTATATCAGGGAGCATAGAAAGACAAAGAGAGGGATAGTTAGGCTTAATGAAGGGGAGGCTGGGTGGGCAGAGAGGGACAGTGAAAAAGCAGGGATACTGAATGAATACTTCTGCTCAGTATTCACAAAAGAAGAGATGGGGGATGTACCTATTTCAATTAATAGATTAACTCTGGATGGGGGGGTCAATACCAGTCCTTTCACAGAAGAAAGGGTTCTGAAAGAACTCTTAAAACTGAAGGAGGACAAAGCAATGGGGCCTGACAGGATTCACCCCTGAATTCTAAAAGAACTAAGGGGAGAACTAGTGACACCACTGATTTTCCTTTTTAACAGATGATGGGAGTATGGTGTGGTACCTAAGGACTGGAGGTGGGTGAATGTGATTACCCTTCACAAAAGTGGGAGTAAAGCAGAGGCAGGAAACTACAGACCTCTTCGGTTGACCTCAGTGGTAGGGAAAATGATGGAATCACTTCTGAAAGAAAGAATTGTTGAGTACCTACAGGTCAGCGGGGCACAGGACCCCAGGCAGTACAGATTTACAGCAGATCATGTCAGATGAATTTAATAGACTTTTTTGACTGGGTGACCAAAGTAGGAGATTAGGGAAGGGCTATGGCCATGGCCTACATAGACTTTAACAAGGCATTTGACACAGTCCCACACAAAAGATTAATAAACAAATTAGCCAGCCTGGTAGTAGGTCCCAGGGTGGTAACCTTGTTAAAACACTGGCTGGACAACAGGACACAGAAGGTAATAGTAAATGGAGTCCACTCCAAAGAAAGGGGAGTTACTGGTGGGGTAACGCAGGGTTCAGTACTGGGTCTGATCCTTTTTAATGTCCTTATAAGTGACATTGATGAGGGACTGGGAGGAAAAGTATGCCTCTTTGCAGATAAAACAAAGATCTGCAACAGGGTTAATACACAAGGGGGGTGGAAAGGATGAGAAGGGACTTGGCAAGGTTGGAGGAATGGTCAAATGTATGGCAGCTTAGATTCAATGCAAAGAAGTGCAAAGTAATGTACTTGGGAGACAAAAACCTAGGGGAAGAGTACACAATAGGGGAGTAGTAACAACAAAAATTGAAAGGTACCTTGGAGTAGTCATATAAGATGACCTAAAGGTAAGCAAGCAATGTGAGAAGGTAGTAGCGCTGGCCTGGGGGATACTGGGAAATATAGGGAGTAGAGATGCAGCGAAGTAAAATTCCGTCTATGAAGTGGCCACTTCGTGTTAGTATTCCGCTATTCGAAGTGCCCATTTTAAACCCTCACTTTGCCACTTTGCATTGTAATTATGACTTTGCATTGTGCATGCCATCTTATTCTGCTTTAAGGAGGAGTGAGAATTCACAGGCAGCCCACACACATCACATGGCTTACACAGTGTGGGTCACATGCTTCAAGCCGGCAGGCAGGAGGTTACAGGCAAACACACTCTCCAGCGTGGGCTGACTTACACGTTTTGCATGGAGTGTGACAAATGGCTCTGCTCTGTGAATGGCTGGGGGTGGTGTGTGGATGTGTGATGAAGAGGAGTGCACAGGTGAGAAGTCCCCAAATGAAATGATTTTCCCCATTTTACATGCAGAGGTTGATGTACCACTTGCACTAGATATTCTGCATTGACCACCACCACCACCACCACCACCACTGCTACTCTGACCACCACATGACATGATTTTTAAATCATAATCTTCCCCCTCATCATGCCTGAAGTAATCCTCTGGTGTTATTTCTTCACTACTGCAGACATTCTTACTTGGTCTTACTCTCATGGAAGGGGATAAAATGATCATTAAGGTTAATGATGAGGGTGAATGCCCCACTATGGCATTATCTGCCATCTGGTGCCAGGTCCACAGTGCCATGTGCCTGTTCTTCAGATGTGTATGCTGGCCCCCCATGCCCAGATGACTCCCCTTTTTACCTCGACTCACATGTATGGCAAAGCTGGCAGATTGCAACTGACTCATCATTTGCAAAACACAAAAGATAAAAAAATCTCAAACAAGGGATTACGATCCCCTACTTTTAACATGTCCCTGATGCTGCTTATTGGATTCCATTGTTTTAACCCCTGAAATGTGGGGTGTGCTAATATGATTTTTCAGGACTCCAACTTGACCACCATGACTACCTATGATTATTACTGGATCATCATCATTATCATCAACAGGAACCACTAAATCACAACTTTTTTGGGGGGGGGGGGTTAATGCCAACAGACCCAGACACAGCCACCTTGACTTTCTTTATCTCTGGTTCTCACCAGCGGTCACTGACAACATCATCATCATATTCATCAACATCATCTACATCCACATTTTCAGCTTAGATGTCATCATGTGGAGAACATGTTCCAACCACAGCATCATCTCCCGATACTTTTGCACCATATTTATAATCATTGGATGGCAAAGGCATGACCTCAACAGTGGTGGAAGAAATGTTGTGTTGGGAGTTATCATTGCCAGGATCAGAATCTTGTTTAGCTACCATGGGGATGTTAATGGGGAGTATGACATCATCTACACTGTCAGTCACAGCTTTAGACTCAACTATATTTTTTGAAATGGTTAAATGGCCAGAAGTGGAACTTGAGGCAGCAATACTCATGCCAGCAGAAACTGCACTAACACCACCAGCTGGGACAACATCATCTCCTCCAACTATGAGTGAAGCTACAGATTGCACTGTAAAAAACATTGATGGAGAAATTCCTTTACTGATATCAGCTATGCACATCTGCGTACTACCACATCCACAGACAATCTTGCCACTGGCAGCAGTGCCATGGCAAGAAACAGGTTTGCTTGCACATCTCTTCGCAGGAATTTTGGGGGATCACAAAGAAAATTCTAAGCAAATTTAGACTTCTGAACTTTCCGTCTGGGCTAGTGGATGTGAACACAAAAAAAAACAACTGTGGATTGCAGGTGGAGACTGGGCACTAAACAGATGCAAAAGCACAGACAGATTAAGATTGCACTGTGCAATCAAGAAGAGATGCAGAAACAAAGCTACAACACCTTAACCAGTGCTCACAAGTCACATTCCAATCTGGAAAAGGATACCTTATGCCATGGGGGGGGGGGCAAGTACAAAATCAGGCAGGTATGGTGGATAGCAGGTTCACACTGCTACAATTACTGTGTGGCTGAATAAAAGGTGTCTGATTTGATGGCGAGCATTGCACACACACTCACACACACACTACAAGTAATGTGTAGCAAATTGAAAACTTCAGTGATATAACCAAATATTTTAAATAAACTGAAATTATGCACTGATGCGCCACAACAATCAGCAAAAAAATGTCAAGAATTACTGAAAATATTACTGTGTATGCATTAACACAGTTATACAAGAAAAATATAACCAAAACAGAAAGATTGCCTTTTCTCCCAGTTAATCTACCTACACCACAGATATGCCCCTCCCCCAAAGCACACTTTAAGTGTCTGTCAGTACACAGTCTGAATGTTCTGAATTAACATTCAAAATTCACACACAAACAATAAAAACTTGATGATATGAGCACAGGAGGATTTCCTACAATCGATGTACTAAATTTTGAGCAAAAATAAATGGCTCAAAAAGGCTTTTTTAACAGCTTTTAGAGGTTTTGAATTGCAGAGTTCTGAGTGCAAACTCTCTCCAGCTACCACTACACACACACTACCCAGAACTGAGGCTGTGCAGAATAATCTACAGCAATTCACCTTGGAGCTCAATTACAAGGTGAAGTGATGTGAAGTACATTGATTTCTATGTGCTTCACATTAAAATTGGTGCAGAAGTGATTGGGGGAAGGTGGAGTAACACAAAGTCATTGGTTTCAATGGACTTTGCGTTCCTCGTTATGATGCGAAGTACTCTGCTTTGTGTTGAGAATTACTTTGCAGATTCCGCATTACTCCGTGAATCGCTTTGAAGAGCAAATTTTGGCCACTTTGCCCACCTCTAATAGGGAGAGGCATCACCAGTAGAAAACAGGAAGTTATTATCCCTCTGAACAGACAGTTGGTGAGACCCCATCTGGAGTACTGTGCACAGTTCTGGAGACCCATCTCCACAAGGACATAGACAGGATGAAGGCAGTCCAGAGGAGAACAACTAAAACTAAATGAGCTTAATATGTACACCCTTAAGGAAAGGAGGAAGGGGGAACATGATAGAAAACTTTAAATACCACAAGGGAATCAACAAAGTCCAAGAGGGCAGCATCTTTCAGAAAAAGAGATGTGCAAAAACAAGGGGACACAATTTGAAGATGGGGGGGGGAGATGGCTCAGGGGCAATGTGAGGAAGTATTTTTTCTCAGAGAGGGTGGTTGATGCATGGAACGGCCTTCCTGAGGAGATCGTGGGGTCAAAAACAGTGGGGGAATTCAAGAATGCATGGGAAAGACATAAGGCAGTTCTTGTGGAGGGTAGGAAGAAGCAGGCTGCTGGTTAACTAGGATCTGCAGCTTATCCAGTAGGTAGGGAAATGGGCAGACTAAGTGGGCCAAGTGGTCCTTATCTGCCATCAAAGTCTATTGTTTTCTATGTTTCTCTCTACCCCCAAAACACTCAGTAGCTAAAACTAATCCCATATTAATTGACAGCCATCACAATATATCTTTCACCCATATCCTTGTGCTGTCTAAGGCCATCCAAACCTTTTAGTACATGTATGCCAGTACAAACTATGATGATGATATGGATCTTGCTGAAAACCTGAGACCTCATCTATGTAGGTCCATGCCACTATGTATACCTGTGCATGTTCCGCTTCTTGCCCTATTCCACTTTCAGCACCCTAATGTCACCAAATTAAAGACCCCAAACCCTAATCTTTGCTCCTGTTAAAGAAAATTCTTTCTTAAAGTGTTACTAAGTGGACTTATAAAGCTTCTACTCTTGCTACTACTTTGGTCTGGCAATGTTTAATTAAACTCCAGCCCTTTTGCCTCCCTTGCTGCCCTAATTGAACTCCCACAGTTAACAGGGCTCAGCTTCCTACACATTAATGCATGTAGCCTATTGAAAAAACTAGACTTGGTACAGGCCTAGATGTTGCACACTATATTCTATCCCTGACTACATTGGTTCCATCCCATCATATAACCTGTGCAGAGCCGATAGACTTAGAAGGGTAGATGGGATTGCAATTCATGTTTCGGATAGGTTCTTGGCCTCACTTGTCGATTCCTCCTCTTGGATTAAGGAATATGAATGTCTTGCCCTAAAAATCCCCTTATCTGCTACTGAATCCATATGTGTTATAGGTTGCTATAGACCTCCATCGGGAGGCCTACAGCTACTACATCATCTGTATCATCTGCTTAACTCCACCAATACTTAAACTGTTATCATGGGCGACCTTAATTTGGACTGGAAATCCTCCTGGTCCTTGTCCCTGAAGGAGCTGTGTGATGGTTTTGGCCTTCAACAGCTAATCTCAGATGTGACCCACCCCAAAATTAAAAACCCAGCATGCAGCACACTTCTGAATTTAATCCTCACCAACAAGCCCCATATAATCTCCCATGTAGGAGTCTTCCACAATGACATCAGTGACTACAGATCAATTGCCTTCATCAGGCACATGCCTAAACCCACCTCTTCATCTGGATAAACACATTAAAGGAGCTACTGTAACTTCAACTCTACTGCCTTCCTGTCTGACCTCAACAGTATTAGGTGGCAGGAATTCTACCTTGCCGCTACAGTCTCTGAAGCCTGTGCAATCTTTCAGGCTCTACTTCTGAATGTGCTCAACACCCACACACCCTTTGCTGAAACCAGGACCAGAAAAAAAAATCAATCCATGGTTCAGCAACACGTTAAAAGCTGTTCTACTTCATAGGGATGCCTTATGGAAAAAGGCTAAAAAAAACAAGCTAGCCTCCAACTTGGCTGCTTTTTGAACATCCAGGAACCATTGTACTAAGATGATTAGATATGTAAAGGCTGAATTCTTTCATAACACCCTCAAGTCTTCAATGAACTATGGTGCCAAATTCTGGCAGGCAATAGAAGGTCTTAGCTCATCCTCCTCCTTACCTTCCAAAATATTCCTCGGTGACAGCACATACACAAACAAACATGACATCATAGAAGCCTTCAATAACCACTTTGTCACAGCGGGCCTTGCTTTTGACACCTCCTCCTTAATCAAATTGCCAAACCAGCAGTCTAGCATTCGTGTCCCTTTGCCACCCATTCCTGCTCCCACCTATTCAGTGAAATTTAGTTTCACCCCCATCACACTTAAACAGACACAATACCTGTTAGCCTCCTTAGACACTAAAAAATGTGCAGGGGCTGACCAAATAGATCCTGCCTTACTGAGGCTAGATTACTACCAGCTAGCCCCACCAGTTACCCACCTTTTCAACATGTCCCTCAGTGATGGATCTTTCCCTTCGGTGCAGAAAACTGCACGTTATCCATCTGTTTAAATCAGGTGACCCATGAGACTTGAACAACTACAGACCCATATCTTTATTTCCAATTCTGTTGAAACTCCTCAAATAAATGGTAACCGCACAACTAAGAGAATTTCTACATCACCAAAACCTTTTAAATCCCCTGCAGTCCAGCTTTAGGCCACACCACAGTACTGTTACCGCAGTAGCCAAGGTAACCAATGACTGGAAAAATTCTCTCAATGCAAAAAATCACATAGCAGCACTATTCCTAGACTTAAGCAAAGCATTTGATATGGTGGACCATGGTCTCTTATTATGACTATTAAAAAATATTGGCCTAGACGACACTGCCTTAAGTTGATTCTCCTGCTACTTCATCAGCAGACACCAACTAGTGAGATTGCAAGGAGAGCTCTCTCCTAGTAAAACGCTCCTCCAAGGGGTCCCTCAAGGATCAGTTCTGGGCCCCTTACTATTCACTTTATACAACAACAATGTTGACCTTACATAAATTCTGCCAGTGTTCATCTGTTCACAGATGACACTGATCTTTATGTTGCTCAGCCATCTATTGAATCTGCATGTAGGGTGCTACAACGGGATTTCAATACTTTGCAATCTAACCTGCTTCAAATGAGACTGCTCAACACAGAAGAAAAACACAGGTAATGCTTATCTCCCCACTGTCCAAACCTAGGTCCACTCCAGTCTTTTCCACACACTTCAGAATCACAACTATGTCAGGTGATTCTTTGTAAATTGTAGACAAGTTTAAATATCTTAGCTTCTGGTTGGACTGCTCTCTTTCTTTCATCCTCCACGTTAAGGAGCTCACCAAAAAACTGAAACAAAGGTAGGGAGTATTTTTCTGACTTAAACGGCTGCTCGCTGTCAATGTTAAATTCAGGCTTGTGCAAGCAACGTTCATACCCTTACTAGACTATGCAGATTTCCTATATAGCAACTGTCCAAACTCCATTCTTGCCAAACTGGACATACTATGCCACAGAACCCAAAAAGTCGTGACCAATGCCCCATACAAAACCCACCAATGCTCGCTATATGCCCAGCTAGACTGGACCTCATTAGCTTCCAGAAGGTGGTGTAATGCCTCTATTGAGACCTACAAAGCCATCACTAACAGACTCCTTCAGTACATATATGATATCTTAAAGTTTACACCCTGTGCTTACTCTCTTAGGAAATATGCTTACATTCTGCTTGACTCACCCAGGATCAAATCACGCTTTGGCACCTTCTTTAACAGTCACTCCATACCCACATTGTGCAACTGCCTCCAAAGGACCATAAAGTTGCCCCACTTCATTAGTCTTCATGCCTTCAAATTGCTTATAAAGTCTCTGCTGAAGGAAAATTGCCAATGTTATGCCTAAACCTTCTCCCAAGTTCCTTTATGGCACTTATTTCCCTCTTTTACTGCCCTTCGGCACTCTCCTCTGCCCAACACTTAACTGACCCCTGCTCCTCCTATTTCTGCCCACCTCTTTAATCCTCATCCCCTCTTCTTCTCCCCCCCAGTCCTAGAACCTATGACCTCCCCTCTCCCCAACCCTCTTCCTGCTTGCTATATCTACGCTTGCCCCTCTCCCCCCCCTCCAGTATTCCAATGCCTTCAGCCAGGTTTGTTGCATTTAATATAGTGGTCTTTTAATCTGATGTATCTGTCATGACTGCATTGTCCTGTACCACCTGCGCTGTACCTCATGATTTGTTATGTTACCTATTCTGTGTATCTGCCCTTGGCTGTATTGTTCCTGTACCTCCCACACTGTACCTTACAAACTGTTATGTTCCCTGCTGTACTTGCTTCACCCATAATGTACCATTCAAATTGTTATTGTTGTTATTGTATCTTGTGTTGTCCTTCCAGGACCACCTTGCAAATGAGTTTTTCTCAATGGTGTATTCCTGGAAAAAAGTGAAATTGAATTGAATTGAATACTGTAATCCATAGTCTCCAATGTCCAGAGTCAAATGTAGTTCACTTAACAGAATATTGATTGATCTGAATTTATGCATGATCTTGATTTATCAAGTTACTAATATCTTACAGTACATATTAAAGTGTTCGGCCAGGAGGAGCATGATACAGTGGTAACATTTCATTTTCATGAGTGTCCTGGCCAGAAAGATGCTGCAGCAGATACATATTCCACAAAAACAATACATGTGTAAATGACTTTGATGCACCAAAATATTGGAGTGGTTAGCTTTGCCCAATCACAACACAAACTTTCAGTTTCGGTTCCACAGAGTACCGCACAACTGAATCTGCTGTTCTTTTTAAGGCTCATAGCACAGGGAGAAAATCTAAATGTCATGTCTAAGTACAACCAGGGGATTTGCCGCTTAAGAAGTCATTATATCTTCCACTAGAAAGGCATTTCTGCCTATGAAATGTGAATATAAACAATAATATTTCATAATAAAATAAAATCAGAATTTAATGTCATCTTTCAAACATAAAACTAAATAAACAGATGGTTTGCAATGTGTTGTGTTTCATCTACATCTAGACATGTTCAGAAGTTCCTGAGTATTTATATTATACGATAAGAGAAAAAAAATTTTCATAATTAACTAAATGCAACATGCAGTATTGGGAAATATAAACAGAGGGAATGTAATAGTGATACCAGTATTTTATTTGATAGCCTTGGGACACCTTCACAGTTCAGTGGGGCTAAGGATAAACTCCAGGGTACTGATGTGAAAGCAGCAGCAAAATGTCTTTGAACAGGTGAGTGACACTTTAAAATGATATGTTGTTTTAATCAATCAATCAGTCAATCAACAGTCATTTTTTGACAAACTCTACAAATGGTAAGGTCAGGCATATATTAAAAACAAAGTGACTCCTTGAAGCAAGAGGAGCTTTTCATCAAACAGGAAATAGAGGTGAGAAAAATGTTCCACTTCATAGGCATCCTAAGTAGCTGACTTATTAAGTTAGCTCACCAACATCACTGCTAATAAATATATATTTTTCTTTGAGGTCTATAGTTCAGATGGGCCCACTACTAAAAGTTCTGGGAACTGAAAGAACAAAATCAGTTTGTAAAGTCAACGGTTTTCAGTGATTTGGTAGCAGTACCAATGCTGGCCTCATGATCCAGTTATAAACAATTGCTAAGTAGAGACATTGAGAATTTTTATTTTGCCAGTCAACTTGGCACAAATTCATTTTATTCACATTTGTAAAAAACATGTGAACTCTGCTGCTGAACCATCCAACTTCACTAGTGGATTTGTTTTCTAAATTAAAAATATCTCCACCCACTAACTGTGCTGTGAAACTACTACCTCCACCCACCCAAGAAGATAAAAATTAATCAAAATAACCTCCTGCTGGCACCTTCACCCCTTCCCTTGCCCCAGCAATCACTACGCTGCTGCAGCGCAGGCTGCGTCCACTGTAAAATAATAAGTAATCCCGCCCCCCAACCCTCATGCCAAATACACTCCCTCCACCTCCCCACCGAAGTCCCATGGCATTTTTACACTCAGTTCCCCACCCAACCCCTCTCTTGTGACCACCATTGTCCTCCCCCATGAGTGCCCACAAAATATAGGTTGCAAATAAAGAAAACGGTCCCCCAGTGCAGATAATCCACTCTGTTTGGTTCCAACTTGTCCCAGTCCCGTCGCATAAAATGGTGTGAATGAATGAATGTTGATGTCTTGACTCCTAGTAAAACTTGACTGGTTAAATTTCCAACCAATCAGGTTTTACTATGAGCCAAAACATCACCATTCATTCACTGAAGCCAATATTATGAGCTGTGAGTTGGGAGTCAGCACTGAACAGAGCAGACGCTCTGCACCGGGAGACCATTTTCTTTATTCATAGCCAATATTTTGGGGGTGCTTGTGGGGGAAGAGGACACTGGGGACCAGTGGGGTTTGGGTGGGGGACTGGGAGTAAAAATGAAAGACAGTGGGACATGGGTGGGTGGAGTGTACTCGGGACATGGGTGAGAGTAAAGGAATGGGTGGGGGGAGTGTATTTGGTACCAGGTGGGGCTAAAGGATTGCCTTTTCTTTGCCTGACTCAACAGCAACCATCATATTTGCCTTTGGGACAGAGAAAGGTGCTGGTGGGGAGGGCTTGAGGGGGCTAATGCCTGGCAACACAAGATTCACCTTATTATTTGCTGCCAACTGGTTATTTGCCAGGCAAATTTTGGCCAATCCACCTGGTGAATAACAAGATGAATTGCACTCCCCAGCTCCTTGAATTTGCAGAAATTTGCGCATTTACTCGCAAAGTGTATTTCAGCAACTTCACACATCTCTAATAACAAGGGAAACTGCAAAAAGAACAGAGGCTGCTTCATAAGTAGTAAAATGGTAATGTCTAAATGATTTCTTCAGTCATTTAGACAATCATACATGATCATGCTCCATGACTGTCAGATGGCGGCTGGCTGAGGATGTTAGAGGAGGGCTGTGCCAGTCACTGTTCATGGCATCAGCTCCTGGGATAGGGGGGTACAGTGTGGAGGTTCTCGGTAGGTTGGCTGGTGGGGGTTCAGTTATGGTCCGGGGGTTTGGGGGGGCATCACTTGACCACCAGGGAATTCTAAATTAAAGGTAACAGCAATCAGTGGTGGGGAACCACTAAACTACTACTGTAGGGTATGTGAACATTAAAGGGAATGGAAGATCAGAGTGCAGCTGTGGTATAGTTGCCATGCACTTGGGAGGTCGTGTTATGGGAGTAGTACCAAATTAAGATAAGGCTTTTGGCAGCAGTAACCATCATTGTTTGGGGGTGGGGGCTGTTTACTGCCACCACAAACTGTTGAATATGCTGCTGCACCAGTGTGCATAAGGAGACCCCCCACCCCCATTTGTATAGGTGCAGTAGTAGTTTAGCACCTTCACACTACAAGGTTTGGGAGAGGCTCTCCCGAGGGCCTCTGCATATGACCTCGCCCGGAGTACTGATGCAAACCCTGGTTAGTGCCAGCACTAACCATGTTAGCCAAGATGCTAAGCTTTGAATATATGGCCCTTAGATGGAACATCTCTGTTTAATTGTATTATCTCTCTATGATGTTATCTCTGCAAATATGATCATTATTGTATTTAGTTTTATCTTAGTTTATGTAAATTTTATTTTTCTATTAAGTAGGCAATTAAAAAGTTCTTGGTCAAATCAAGATTGTGTTAAAAATGTGATTTTTGCACTGCACACTACCCTTGAATACAGGCCATATGGGGGAAATACAATTTTTTAAAAGTCTTCATTCTCCTTGCTTGGCCTGCCCCTTCAATCCTCAGCCCTCCCAGTTCCATCACTCATCAACTCCAGAAATGAACCCAAAGAGGCAGGCCCATTTGGCAGGGACATTTGTCCTCCTTCTCCTCCAAGATCTGGATCTGCTGGTGAGATGGAACCCATGGTCAATGGTACAGGGTCCACAAAGGACTGACAACTATCCTGCTCTGCCCAGCATTTTTTCTCCTTTTTTCTGCTCCTCCTCTAGGTGGCTTGCACAGAATGGGATGAATGGCTTACAGACCTACAGCTCACTCCTGCCAGAGAGAACAAGCTCCCTAGCCCACAAGCAGGAGCCACTGCTGCACCAGAATGTGTCACCTTCTTTTTCTTAGCTGGGAAATGCTGCCATCAGCAGCACATTTCCTCAGTCAGGCTCCCTAAGGGCCACTCTCCCCCTTAAAGTTTGCTCCTCAGCCAGGGTCACCAGCATGGAAGTGCAATGCCCTGCCACTGTGTGATTGGGTGGCCTTTGACAAAATTCTGATTATGAAGTATCTATTATGGTCTAACTAAGCGAAGCTTTCCAAGCAATGAAATGGGACCTCAGGCTCAAATTGCATTCTAGCCTATAGCGTTTTGTGACCTTCAGCGTGTCACTAGACCTCCCTGTGTTTCAGGTTTCAAAGCAATCAGTTTCACAACATGTGTTTACTCTTAGCAGTTTATAGCATTTTGAGTGGTGCACATACTGTGATGCATGGTGAAAGACTACACAGTACAGCACAAGTGTGTGTTCAGGTCATGTGTATGTTGTGTGGTGGAGTATTGTTGTTTAAACTTTTTGTTACTCATGATAGCCTAGCTGTGATGCAGTATCTTATTTTATAGGAAGTCTTGCATCTACAGTACCTCAAAAATGCAATTGCCTCATATTGTGACTCTATCTGATAATGGCCTGTTTTTTTTTCTTAAAGTTTACTCCTACTGTACTATCTCATTGTCCTGCCAATTCTTCTGCAGTGCACATTAGGATTCATAATGTAACAAATAGTATACAGTTTTTATATAATCATATTGCATATTGTGTCTTCCTTTTACAACTTTTGTTTTTTCTTCTGTTTATAATTATTGCATGCACATATTGCGTTTGATATATATATATATATATATATATATATATATATATATATATATATATATATAAATATAATATACTGGCGGTGAGGACCAGTATAGTTAGGGTTACGGAGCCACTTCTATGTTAAACCCAAAATGTTGCCCTTAAATAACTTTGCAACCATTTGTCCAATCTGCAGTACATTTTGCAAGTGCAGTGTGGTACCATAGACCATTGCATCGGAAAAGTGTTGTACTGTTCAGATTTTTGGTTGTAGAGCTGTGGAGTGTGGAAAAGTGTGAACAATCCTCAACTTTTTTGAATTCTTTGCTTATCTCTACAACCCAAATGGCTTGTTCAACTGCTCTGAATGTTTTAGGGTATATGGGGACTTGGTCAAGGAAGTGCCTTTTGAAGATTTCCTGAACAAATATTAATCTGTTCAAAAGTTATTAAACTTTAAAGTTTCCCAATATAGCCTATGAGGAATAAAGTATGTGCACCACAAAAGCTTTTAAAATCTTTCGTAAAGGCAAAATAAGCTTTCAAGCTGTGACAATTTGTTTTCAAGCTGCTGCCACCTTGTTTTCAGTTAGCGACGGATAAAAATGGCTACAGTTCAAATCTGGCTGTGGCTAGGAAAACACTGATGGGTGTGTTTACCTAGTGAGGCTTTGAGCTACACAGCAAAACTTTTTGGGGGAGATAACCCCCAGAAATGCCTTTTCTGAGATTGCCCCCCCCACATAGTGTTGCAAATTGTGACAGAATGGGTACGACACTTTCTCAAATCACAACAGTGTTTTGCCCCTTTCTTTTGCACACTGTTGCAAAAGAGTTGCAATTTGCAACACTACAACATCCAAAAAATAGGAATTATTTGTCACTGCACTGCACCTAAATGGTGGGCTTTTTGGGCTGAAATATTTCAGGGTGGCAAGCCCTGGGCCCACAGATGTGCCTTTAGTTGGTTTAGTCCCAAACCATTTAATGTTCCCTTAGTTACAATGTTCTGAAGTTGAGAAATTTCCCATAGGCCAACACTGTGGTGCCCTCAACACGTTTCGGTGTCCTGTATCATGAACACAATTTGAAATATGGATTTTTTGCTCCAGGCAGCAAACTAATCATGCATGGAGGTTTCAAAGTCATAATTACAACTGCAGTGGACTTTTTCCAGTAGTTGCTATGGTTACTGAGATATTGCCAAAAAAGTGTTACAAGGGTTCCTTTTCACTACTATGGGGCTGTTGTATGTCTCCGTACTTATGTGTAAGTGGGAGCGCAGGGCCCAGAGGGCCCATGCTCCCACATATGCATATTGTTCAACAAAAGTGGGCAATGTGAAGGAAGCACAAGACCCAGAGGGTCCGCACTCCCAAAGCCACATACCAGTTATATTACACTTTGTCAAAAAGTAGAGAAATTCACTGCAAAACAGGGATAATGCCACAGCCACACAAACCTTGAAAATTTGATGTTCAGATTACCACCCATTGCACCAGACATCCCCAAGCCTTCTTTACCTTCACACACCCACAAGTGTTCTCTCCATTATTGACTGTAGGGGGAAATATATGTACGGCACAAAGGTTTTTGCAAAACCACTAGGTTTTTCCATGAAAGTACCATTGGGAGCTTTTGCAAAAGTACTGGATACTTTCTCAAAACTTCCCCATGTTAACTAATTGTAGTTTGCCGAAAGTACTTTATAATTTGTGAAAGTACCGTTGGTTTACATGAAAGTTCCACATATCAAAAAAAGGACTGTGTATTTTCATGAAAGTACCATTGGTTAACATGAGGGGACTTTCACAAAAGTACCCAATACTTTTGTGGAAGTCACCGCATAACCAATGGTACTTTTGTGAAAGTACACAGTTTTCCGGGAAAGTAGGGTGGCACATAGGCCCAATATAAAAGTTTATTGCCCACCTTTCAGCCAAAAAATGGTTAGGACGTTTGGGTAGAAATTTACAGGGTGGCATGTCCTTCCCCTTCAGAAGTATGTTTTGATGCTTTGGCAAAAAGATTTACACTGCTTACGTGTAAGGGGGAGCACAGGGCCCAAAGGGTCTGAACTTTCTCACTTGCATACTATTATGCAAAACTGGACAGTGTGAAGGGAGCACAGGGCCCAGAGGGCCCACGCTACCTCAACCACATATTGCTTCCAATTCAATTTCTCAAAAAAAAAGGGAAATTCATTGCAAATAACTTTGTTAATGCATCATTTAGGGTTGATAGCACAGTGACAAAAGTTTGTAAATTCCATGTTAGGGTTACCACCCCTAACACCCGCCCATCCTCCACTTACCAACAGATGTCAGTGTGTGCCATGGAGTCATCAAGCCTAATTCTCTCCACATTCTCCTATTCTGAAGCATGTTATCTTGTTTGCACATGGAATGGGGTGAGAGTTAGGCCTGATGACCCCATGCCACACATCAACATCTGTTGTTGCATGGAGGGTGGGGGTTGTAAGCCTAATATAGAATTTCCAAACTTTTGTCGCTGTGCTAACCCTAACCCTAACTGATGCATTAACAATATTTTTTGTATTGAAAATATATATATATATATATATATATATATATATATATATATATATATATATATATATATATATATATATATATATATATATAACTTTAGAACCATTCAATGGATTTGAACATAATTCAAAAATGCAGAATCACTAGTAGTAGAGGTATCTTGTCAAATTTCATTTGAATCTTTTTGTGGTTTTGAGATACAGAGCATCAAGTAATCTTAAATTTACTAGATGTTTGGAGTTTCTTTCTCCATCTGTCTCTCAGAAATGCTTCATGTTCTGTTCTGAAATGTTCAGGGTAGAAAGCCTTTGGGTTGCAGCTGTGTCTTTTGGAGGTTTGGTGAAAAATATTAATCTGTTCAGAAGTTAATAACATTTTCAATTTCCCATTAGTTCCTATGAGAAAATTCATGTTAGGTGCAAAAGCAATATTGTAATCACAAGTGCTATTTTTTGTGCAAATAATGTGTTTTTCACACTTTTTTGCATGGAGGTCATATTCAACCATGTTTTTCAAAAATTGCTCTCTTTTGCATTTAAGATCACAAAGAGTTGCTTTACTTTTGCAGAGCTCTGCTGTATCCGCTATCATGTTTTCTAATTAGCGAGAGAGGAAAACAGGTAAAATAGATGTAATATAAAAAATAAACATCAGAACTTAGCTAAATTGTATGATGATCCATTTAGCTAGATTCTGATTTTTTATATACTTTGCCCTGAAACACCTTTGTTGGTCACCCAACATCTCGGGTGCCAAATTTATGAGAGGACCACTTCTAACACTGTTCTCTGTGAAGAATACGGGGCTTTCTTGATTTTGCAGTCGCAGCTGAAACTCATGCTGCTGGCTGCAGAGTCACTGAGCTGCTCATTTTCCCTGGTTTCTAGTGACATCCCTCCACCCATTATGTTGACCTGGTGTCAAATGGCACCTCCTACTCTCTCTTTGTCAGGATTTATTATTTTAATATAATCTGACACAAAGCAATCCAGTTTCAGATGTCCCCATTCCCTTTTTCTTATTGTTACAAGCATCAAGTGGCCCAGTGCCCATGCCAGCAATGGATGTCCACCACCCCAGACTTTGGGAGACTGGGGATCCCACTTTCAGTGTCCCCATATATATAAGCTGACACCAGGATATACACTCCCAGTGTCAGATGTCAGCCCCCCAAAGTCCATTATTTTTTTTGGTTCCAGCATTGGGCTGACCAATTCTCAAGCTGGCAATAGTAGCCTAGCCTCCCAGCACTTTGGGATGCTGGGGAGCCCACTCCCAGAGTCCCTAATTAGTTATTTGATTTTATCCTTGGAAAGAAGAAAACCATCCCTCATTGTCTTCTTTGGCCAGCCTGAAAAAAAAAACTGTCACTTGTAGTCCCTGCTTTTCCCATCCCCAATCCCAACCCTCTCTCTGAGTAACCACAACCCTACACCCCCCCATTGCTCTATGCTTACCACTGGAGGTCATCCACTGTCATCTTCGGTGGACCGGTACATGTTTGCACTCTTCAAAGCCAAACTACAAACTGATAAATTAAGTAAAGAAAAAAGCATCTTTGCTGTTGTGGTTCTGTGGTGGTGTGGAGGATAGGGTACAGGACTGAAAATGCAGAGGTCCTGGGTACAAGACTGATGTCACCATAATTTTTTGCCTACACAAAACCAAAAATATTGAGAGGCTGGTGTTGAATGCAGGACCCTTGGGTTTGTGGTCCTGTTCCCAATCCACTACTCCAGCAGAAAACACACTTGAAGTGTGCTTTTTCTTGATTTATCAATGATGTAAATGTTTGGCTACTACTGGATGTTAAATTTTCACAAAAAATGTGGTATGTGTGAAAATATGCATAGCCTGTTTTCACACTCTGCTGACTTGTGAACATTTGGCATGCACTTTCAGGCAAACATCCACATCATTAGGAGTCCCAAGAGATGCAAGTACATGTTTCTCACCCCACACTGGAGTGTGTGACACTGGGAGCCCACTCCCTCTTGCCATACCTACCACCAGAGGTCTTCAGCTGTCATCATCTGTGGTCTGGGACACATCTGCACTCTTCAAAGCTAAACTACTGAACTGAGGAATAAAGGTAAGTGCCACATAATGTATTCTGATGGTGTCTTCAAATTATGTTCATATCTTAGCCATTTTGTGTTTTTTCAAATTTTCAACATGGGCTTTTTGGGACCCCACCTAAAGAACACTGTGACTGTGGTTTCATTACTTGGCCCAGAAAGTGATGTTGCAGTTGTGTGAAATCATGTTTTGGTGCTTATTAATGAACTGACAGTGCAAGTGTTCATAAGGCAGGGTCACAAAGTCTATGTTGAAAATTTTATATAAATTCTAATGATGGCCAAGTTATGTCTGGTTTCTGAAATTTTTCTATGCGCATAAGTATCGTTGGTAATTTTTTATATTTTCACTCCAGATTGTCAGCATAGCCATTTTTTCACACCACCTTATCAACAAAACAGCTATCATTTCTCACATCCTCCCTGAAATGGATTTTCGCACTGTGGTGAAGAATGGCATTTTGACACAGATTTCAAAATTTTCACCTATGGAGTTCATGAGGTGGACTCATAAGAAGACTATGTTCAAAATTTGGGGTCAAAATGTGGAAGAATGCCAAAGTTATGACTATTCCTTGTATTTTTGATATGCCCTCTTGTAACTGAGGAAATTTTAAATATTTTGACCCCAGAGTTTCAACATAGCCTTCTTATTTCCAGACCTCACATATCTCATAACTGTCATTTTATAAATCCTGGCCAAAATGTGTGTTTCCACCTGTGGCATGGAATGTCGTTGTAGTTTTGCAGAATTATGTTTTGGTGGGGAATTGAAAATGTTCTGTACTGGCTACACATGCTGGGGAAATAGGATGGCTATGCTGATAATTTGGTAACACATCTATGGAGGGATGGGTGCACAAGGGCCAAAGGACCCTGCACTCCCACCTTAAAATGAGGAAAATGACTGAGCATGGGAGCACATGGCGAGAAGGGCCTGCAAGCCCACAGGCAAATATGGATGCAAGGAAACTATTTGAAAAAGTAAGAACATTTTTGCAAAAAATGTTGTTAATGAATCAGTTAGGGTTGTTACTAAACAGACAAAAGTAGGAAAATTTGGCATTAGGATTTCCAACCCTAATGCCCACCTCCATCCTGCAGACATTGACAGGCATTGGAGGGTGTCTTGGGGTCATCAGCCCAAATGCTCACCCCATTCTCCTATAGCATTACGGCTGACAACCCCAAAGCAGACCCCTGATGCTTGTCAGTGTCTGCAGGATAAGAAAGAAATGGGACAGTGTTAGGGCTGATGACCCCAAGACACCCCCTGCGCCTTTTGGTGTCTGCAGGGTGGGGCATTATGGTTGGAAACCCTAACACCACATATCCCTCCTTTTTTTGCTTTAGTAACAACCCTTACTGATGTATTTGTGACATTTTATCAATACAGGCAAAAACTCTATTTTAATACATCAGTTGGGTTGTTCCACAGTGAAAAAGTGAGGAAATTCAGGGTTAGGGTGTTGAAATCCCCCTTGGACCCCCAGCACAAACCCCCAACCAACGTTGGGGTGCTGCGTTGGGCTTATTGGCCTAACTCTCACCCATCGCATGTGTAAAGTAGTAGAGGTATAGGGAGAATGGGGTAAGAGTTAGATCGATGACCCCAACGCACCCCAATGCTGGTTGGGGTGGCCTGGGGGTCCAAGGCTTTTCAACCCAACCCTGAATTTCCTACATTTTTGCTGTGGAACAACCTAACTGATGCATCAAACAGCGTTTTTGCCTCTAATTTCCCTTCTTTTTGAGAATGAGGATGATAAATAGGGAATGGAATGCAGTGGCGGGAGTGTCGGGCCTGCCATGTGATGTCTTATTACATAGTAACAGGAACTGCAAAGTAAATGCAAGCGGCAATGGTAATGCACATGGCAAAGCAAATGTAAATTATAGCATAGCGTTAATAGAAGCATGAAGCTTAAGTGGCCGGAAGCAAACGATTCACGTGTGAGACATCAAACAGAAGTGCATACTGAACGCAACTGGTAACACACACATTCATGGTACTGCAATTGTAAATACAAATAGTAACAGTAACAGCAACAATAATGCCAAAGTAAACAGAAATACAAGCACATATGAAAAACGCAAACCATAATGCACACAGTCACAGGACCACAATTGTAAATGCAAATGGTTACAGTAACAGCAATAATAAAGGCAACAGAAATGCAATCACGTACGGAAACTCAAACTGTTACACACAAGGTCACGGTACCTCAATTGCAAATACATATAATGCTTGGTAACAGCAACAATAATGCAAAACAAAACAGGAAATACAAGTGCAACGAAAATGCAAACGTAACGCCGCAATGGCATGAGACAGGAGCGGTGATGCGAATGGTAACAGAAGCTAACATGAAAGCCTAATTGACACAGTAATGAAAGGACACAGCCTTCCCAAAAACTGCATTGAAAAAATACATTGAAAACAAAGAATCTATGCATTATAATTGACTTCAGAGCAGAAAATTATGACTTAGAATACTAAATTGCTTATATCTCAAGAAATGTGTGACGTAGAAAAAAAATTTAAATTTTGTATGAATTGAGGGGGGGCGTGGCTACCACCTGAGCCAATTAACGCCTGAGCTCTGAGCTCCTGCCTAACCTCTGATAATCTGACTGTTTATCTGCAGTTCTTCTACCTAACTTGATGCGATTTGTTTGGTATTTATGCCGGGTAATTCATGTATGGTGAGTTTGAGGTCTTTCACTTTCAGCCGACCTGGTTCATGGTTATCTCTCTCCGTTGTCTGGGGTTTGAACAATGAGGCCTACTGCTCAATTAGAAGGAGTCAGTAACTCAGACTAACCAGCCCCAGGGTGATATGCCCGAAATCCACAAAATGTTCTCTGAGATTTTACAACGAATGGACAAATTGGATGTGGCGGCTAAGCAGAATGCGACTGATATTATTGATTTGGCTCTACGGGCATGTATCACTGAGCATAGATTGGCTGAAGTGGAGGATGGAGGCCATAAAGTGAGCACTCAGCTCCAGGAACAGGAGCACCTTATTCAGCTACTTTGGGGCATGGTGGAGGATTTGGAGAATCAGAGTCGTCGCAATAATTTGCAGATAGCGGACTTCCCAGAGGCGTGTGAAGGAACCGACACCATCAGTTTTCTACAAAAAGAGTTGCCTGCATTGCTGGACTGGCCTGATGAGGCCCAGTTAAACTGACAGGGCCCATAGAACTCCCCTGGCGCCCTACCGCCCGAGGCAGAATACCATCGCACACAATCCTGGCTCGCTTTCTCCATTTCAAGATTGAGAGTTGATTACTAAATTAGCTCGTACCAAAAGGAGTTACATTGGAAAGTTCATAGAATACAGATTTTTGTGGACTACTCTCAGGAGGTTACAAACAGGCGTGAGCCTTCACTGCTGCCCACAGGGCCAGTGCTGAATTGGGGCTTTAATACTCCCTGCGATACCCAGCTTCGCTTAAAATCATTTACAATGGGGCTACCAGAATCTTTAATAACCCCACTGCTGTGGAACAGTTCCTCTCGGAGCAGGCCCCCAAACTGTCCCGGGGCTGTCTGCGTGAACCCTCTGGCTCACTGGCTCCTCTCAATAGGCTCATGCCAATGAATGTAACATCACAGGATCCGGGTCATAATCCCCAGATGCACAGCTTGACCCAGTGTACCCATAACTACCCATCTCCATCTCCATCTCCATCTAAGCCCTTGGGTGGTAGTGGTAAATGAAGGAATAGGAGACGACAAAGGCATGAGGGGCTGCACATTGATAAGACTCGTTGTCTCTGGTCAAGGAGCCACAGTGGAAGCTCAGAGTCATCGGGTCCTTAGGACTCTTACAAGCCAGATATGAGTAACAATAAATTTCAGCCGCTGATGGATCTGCCAATGGAAGGCTCCCTGGCTACCTCTCCCTTGCCCCCCCGGTCTTCTCCCTCCAGGCCCACTGGGTCTAAAAGTCTCAGGATTACTTCTAAGCCAGAGGTTCAAGTCCTCTCTGGGGACACTCCACTATGCCTGAACAATCAGCAGGACTGTAAATTTATGGAAAAAGATCTCCGTTTTAAGGTGGCCATGGGCTGAAGCTCCTTCAATTCATCTCTTTGCGGCCTTACCTTTGGACTGGCATATGCCACCTAGGATGCCCCGGTGGTATTAGTCTGCTACCAAGCTGCTCTACCGTGATCTCGTTCTTGTTCCCTTCTCTCCCCCTAATTGAACTTTGGTTAAAAGTGGGGCATTTTCACTATATGGTATCTCTTCAGTTTTCAGGATCAGGACAGTGATGGACCTCTCTTGGACTGCTGACTGCACTCCCTCATATATGGAATATCCGGTCTTGTGTGCGGACTAACAAATGTTAATAATGATTATCTCACCACCTGGCCCCCTGTGTGGGGTGCTGGGGGCATCTTGTGTGTTTTTTTTTCTCTCTATCTAGTAGTGTCTTGTGCGTAGGAGGACTCAGTTGATGCTAGAGGGTGGGGTGGGTGATCTCGGATTTGGAGAGTCCTTTATTTAGTGTAGTCTTTGGCTACACTACCCCCAGTGACCTCAGCTGGTATCTGGGCCTCTGGTGGGTCAATACACTCAGCGATTGCTGGTCTGTGATGGAATTGTGTTTGGGTTCAGGTAGGGGGTGGGGATGGGTTCAGGGTATGGGGGTTTTATGGACAGTTACTAATAGGTTATTTTTCTATTTGTTAGGGGCACTGGTTGCCTATGGACATTTTGTTGTACAATGCTGTTTTATGTATTTTTATGGCAATCTGAAACCTAGGGCTACTTCTGCTACTATAGGAGTGGCTAGGGGGTCTGGGTCTATTGGGCACAACGCACTTGGGTGAGGCTTCCTCCTGTATCTCTGTTCAGCCATGATAGCACATTGGATGCATGGGGACTAGATTTGTCTCTTGGAATGTGAGGGAGCTCAATTCACCAGTTAAGCACAAAAAAGCTGCAGCCTATGGTGGTGTTTCTCCAAGAATCAAGACTGTCCTCATGTGAGGCTATGAAGCTCAAGCAGGATTGGGTTGGTGAGGAGCTCCATAACGCAGCTATGGGACATAAGAGGGGAGTCTCTATTTTGCTCCACAAAAACCTGGGGTGGAAAGTGAAGTGTCACAAATAGGATAAGGAGGGAAGATGGCTCCTGGCTGAGTTAGAGACCCTGAGGGTCCTTTGATTCTTGTTAACCTCTACGCCCCCAATCAAGATTGCCCTCAGTACTTTTTCACTTTGAACCAGGCCCTTACCGATTTCAATGGTCTCAATGCTCCGGTAGTCATGGGGGGGACTTTAACTTAGTTTTAGACTTTGCCATTGATAGAAGCAAGAAAACTCTTGAACCTCACAGGCAGGCTCTCAAAGCGGTGCAGGCACTAATGTCAGAGCATACTTTGCTGGATGTTTGGAGAACTATGCACCCAGGGGTTTATGATTACTCCTGCTACTCCTAGGTCTATGAATCTTCTAGCAGGATTGATTGCTGGCTCCTTTCATCAGACCTCTATGAGATGGTTACCAGCACTGATATGCACTCCATTTTTGTCTCAGACCATGTGTCCATAGAGTTCAGGATCCAATTGGGCGCTGACCCCACTCCTACCCCATATGGTGGTTGGATCCCCTGTTAATTGAGGATGCTGATTTTTCTCGCTGGCTGGGGCCTGTGGTACAGGATTACTGGGAGTCCAATGATAATGGGGAAGTGAGCGATTCAATGCTTTGGGAGGCCTTTAAGGCCACCATTCGGGGCAGAATGATTGCTTACGCCTCTGCAAAATGGAAGCAGTGTCAAGCTGACCAAAGGGCTTAAGAACAGCAGCTAGCTTCTTTGGAGGCCCAATACAAGTCTTCAACCCCTTCACAGTGATTATTAGCTCAGTGGAATAGCACCAGGCTTTCTTTGAATGCCCACTTGACCCGACAGGCGAATTAAATCTCAGACAGCTGCGCCACTCCTACTGGGAAGGGCTAGTAGAGCCATAAGCTTATTGACTTAAGCAACAACAGGCATCTCATACCATTCATGAGCTGAAAGATACTCAAGGGGTCTCGACCTACTCTCATAAGGGGATAAACAAAATTATGGCTCCATTTTATGAGGCTCATATTCTGTTCCCACCCTTGACACCCCAAGTATTCAAAAATTTCTGGGAACTCCCTATTCCCAGCTAGCGGCTTCCAATGCTAGACTATTGGAGGCACCTATTACTGTGGCAGAGGTGGAGCAGGTCATTGTTTCCCTGAATTCTCAGAAAGCCCCAGGGAGGGACGGCCTCCCAGCGGATTTTTACAAATTAAAGGGATTTAACCTGGCCCCTTACCTGACTAGGATGTTCCGTCATTTATTACAGGTGGGTTTTCTCCCTCCATCCCTGAGGGAGGCTACTATCACAGTGATGTCGAAAAAGGGGAAGGACCCTTTACTCCCTGCTAGCTACCACCCTATATCCCTTATTAATGCGGATGCTAAAATCCTGGCTAGACTTCTTGCCAGTAGGCTAGAGTGTCTTATGAGTGATCTGATCCACCCTTCCCAAGTGGGTTATATACAAGGGCATCTAGGGTCAGACCATCACAGAATGCTGCTGTCACTGGTACAATACACTACAGTATCTTGTGAACCCTCCATGGCCCTAGCAATTGACTTTGAAAAAACATTCGATTCTGTTCAGTGGCCCTTTTTGTTTCACACTCTTTCTAAAATGGGGTTCGGCCCTGGTTTTATTTCTTGGGTAAAACTGCTATACTTCTCCCCTATGGCCTCAGTCTTAACAAATGGGATCATGTCCCCGTCCTTCCCTCTCCAAAAAGGCACCAGGCAGAGGTGCCCCCTTTCCCCTCTCCTTTTTGTATTGGCTATTGAACCATTGGCCATTGCACTGAGGAGTCACCTTACATTCCTGGGATCCGAGTGGGTAGTAGCATCCTTAAAACGTTTTATATGCTGATGACTTGCTCATTACTATGGAGTACTCTCCTGGAGTGATTGACAGTATCCTTGAGATTCTGGCTACCTTCGCTGATGTATCGGGACTGAACATCAATCACTCCAAAACTGAGGTGCTCCCACTGAATCCCAGGACCCCTGGGACTGACTTCATAAATAGAGGCCTCTGCTGGTCCCCTAATGGTATAAAATATTTGGGTATTATTCTTCATTTTAATATAGGGAAAATGATCGCTGCTAATTTTACAATGTTGTTAGAGTCTCTTAAACAGGACATGGGGAGGTGGAAAGCCAGCAAAATTGACTCCATCAAAATAATGGCTGCTCACAGGGTACTATATCTATTAGCTCACCTGCCTGTGGTTATCCCCCAAAGATGGTTCCAGAAATTAGATGCATTAGTGGGGAATTTTTTTCTATGGGAAGGGGCCCTGCCCTGGTTTATCAAACATAAGCTTCACCAGCATTGGAGTAAGGGTGGATGGGGCCTTCCTGGTTTAAAATATATCATATGGCCTTCATTACCTCTCAAACTATCAGATGGTTTACTAAGATTGGTCTGTCCTCTCAACATGGCTCCATTTAGAGGCGTTGCTGGCCCAGGTCTCCTCACCAGCAGTGGTGCTCTATAACAAGAAGAAAGTATTCCAGGTCCTCTCTCCTCCTATGCAGGTTTTGATTCTGTATTAAAAACAAGTTTTCTCAATCTTGGGGCATGACCCAACCCCGTGGAGATATATGCCCTTGTGGAGCAACCAGCATTCTAGATAGGGAGGTCTTCCATCCACTGGAAATACTGGGAGGCCCAAGGTATCACTAGGGTTCAGGATCTGTTGCTTCCAACAATATCACCATAGATACTTTCGAGTTAATGAAAGAAAGTTGGTCTCCTCAATCTCATTTCTGGAGATATCTGCAGATTAGGGATGCTATTACTCACCTGCCTAATGCTACATGAGCTGGAGGGGGGCAGCACTTATATCACCTATTAGATGTCTGGAAGAAGAGTGGCAAAGGCAAGGCCAGCTTGCTCTACTCTGCAGCCACTGATCCCACTCAGCTGGTCAAAGTGCAATGGGAAAGAGACCTTCAGGTCTCAGTCTCGGGCTGGCAGTGGAGTCACAGCTGGTTCACGGTACGTAAGGCTTGTCAGGATGGGTGTACCCGTCTTATCATGAACAAGACCAGTCATAGGTATTATAGGGACCCTACTAAGCTCCATAAGATGGGTCTCCTCTCCAATGATACTGTTGGAGATGTGGTAAGGGTGGGGTGCACTTGTTTCATGTTCTCTGGGACTGCCCTATGCTGCATCCCTTCTGGTCTTCAGTTAGGAGTATGTGCCAGCAAATATTCCCAGACACCAATCCAGATCCACTCTTTTTGCTTCTTTGATGTGCACAACCGAATGTCCTTAAATCTAATCCTGGGGCCCTATGGGTTACGGCTGTTGGGGCGGTGGCCAAACAACTCATTTTAATTAATTGGAAATCCTCTATGATGCCATCTTTTCAAGATTTTTTAATGGCACTAGGCCAGGGGGCTATGTTTGAAAGGATCTCTAGCTTTGCGGCTGGTTCTATATCCTCTTTTGAGAAATGCTGGTCACCCTTCCTGCAATCTAAATTCTGCCACAATGTCCCCTCTTGAATAACCCCTCAACATGCTGATCCTATTGTCTCAGCTTGCTAACTTTTTGTGGAGGTGGTGCCCCCTCTTTCTCATGACTCTTGGCTACTCCTTCTTTGTGCCCTTTAGTCTGTGAAGATTGCCATTTTGTATATAGTTGATATGGTCACTGGACTCTGATTAGGCACACACATGTTGTACCTGCTTTGGCTTTGATCCAGCTTTTCATTTTATTTTACCTGTGCCGGACAGCAAAATTGTGTATCATGTACTGTCTGTTTGTTATTTGAGGTGCAATTACCCAGGCTGTTTCTGTATTAACTGTTTCTCCTTTTTGTTTTAACCTATGTTGTTGGGTTCTCCTGTGTATTCCTATGGTTTGCACCTATAGACTCTTGTATGTACTGTAATGCATCGTTAAGTTTACCCTAGTGGTCCTGCTCCCTTCTATAGATGGGGCCTAGTTGGGCTCTGATCAGTCATGTGAGATGTGTGTGTGTCTATTGAATAATAAAACAATAAAGATTGTTAAACTTAAACATTTTGTATGAATTACTACTTTCCTGGCTAGTTTTATGCTTAGCCCTCTTTTGGGGGACTAAGCATTTTTCTGACGAAAAGTCCATATCTCTCACCTTTTCCGAGATACGGGCTGTGAAAGACGCAATGGCCACCATAATGTTATTCTACGCAAAAAGCGTCAACTCAGAGTGCTGTCACTTTGCCACCCTGTAATATTATTTCACGAAGCCACCAAAAGGCACATCTGTGGAATGTTGTCTTTCTTCCCTCCAAATTTCAGCCCAAACGACCAAACTGTTATTTTGCAGCAGTGCAGCAAAGAATTCCTATAATGCGGTAAATGCTGTAATTTTATCCTATGGAAAAAAACGTCAATTTCGTAGTGCCATAACTTTGCTACCCTGTACTATTTCTTGACCAAACTACCAAAAGCCATGTCTGTGGGATATTGCCTTTCTTCCCTCTACATTTCAAGTCAAAAGACCAAACCGTTCCCAAGATATTCAATATGAAAGATTACTAAAATTTCCCTATCTATTCCATTATAAAAAATCTGGCCATCTTGTCCCTCCCTCACAATCAAAGATGGTGATCAAAGAATCTCATGATCAAAGAATTTGTAGGCTCACGATCAAAGAATTTGATCAACATGAACAAAGATTTAAAAACCTTATAAATCAAAAAAATTGAAGGAATGCGGTACACCACCAGCATGGTTCAACAGAGCGAAGCCCCTGGGTAAATCCACCTTCATTTGACTTCCTATGACACCCTGGCTGAAAATTGTTTTTTAATTGGGCCATCTCATCCTCACTCGTGATGCTCGATCGCAATCAAAGAATCTTGTGATCAAAGAATTTTGCAGGCTCGCGATCAAAGAATTTGCAGGGTCATTATCAAAGATTTAAACTGTTGTAATTTAAAAATATACATAATCATGGTAAATCACTGACATGGTTCATCAAACGAAGCCCCCTGAGTAAAACCCACCCTTGTTTGACTTCCTACGACACTCCTGGATTGAGAAAATTGATTTTTTCATCTGGCCATCTCGTCCCTCGCTCGTGATGCACGATTGTGATCAAAGAATCTTGTGGTCAAAGGTTTTGCATCCTCACAATCAAAGAAATTGCTCACTCACAAATAAAGAGCGAGGGACAAGATGGCCAGATTTAAAAATTCATTTTCTCAGCCTGGGGTGCCCTAGACTGTGAGATAAAGGTGGGTTTTGCTCAGGGAGCTTTGTTGTGCCCCATCAGCATGCCCAAAATAATGTAATAATGATTTCTGGTAGTCTAATGCCCCCTCCCTAATAAAATATTTATATCCTTGGTAGTCTAGTGGCCCCCTAATAAAATATATGCCTGAAGTAATGCACTAGTAGTCTAGTGCCCCATCCCCTGTTTTTTTTTAGATCCCTGGAAGTCTAGTGGCCCCCCAAGCTGTATTGTCTTATAATATGTCAATCTTTATATCCCTGGTAGTCTAGCGGCCCCCACAGCATAATGAAAGAAATAATGAGTTGATAATATACCTGGTAGTCTAGTGGTCCCACACCCCCACACTCATCCATCCAAGCCCACCCAGCACCTCCCACCCTTCGCCAGCCAGCGACTGGCACAGCCCTCCTCTCACCTCCATGGCCAGCTACCGACTGTTTTCATTATGAGTGGTAATGCAAAGAGGAACTCAGAAATATTCTCAGTGCACCTCTCTGCATTGCAGCTGTCTGAACAGTCGGCGGCTGGCCGTGGAAGCCGAAGAGAAACTATGCCAGTGCCATCTGGTGAAGGGTAGGAAGGTGCTGGGTGAGCTTGGATGGATGGGTGAGGGGGTGGGGCCCACTAGACTACCAGGTATGATATTGAATCAATATTTTTTTCATTATGCTTGTGGGGGCTGCTAGACTACCAGAGATATAAAGATTGACATATTATAAGACAATACAGCTCGGAGGAGCCACTATACTACCAGGGATCTATAAAAAACAGGGGGTGGTGGGTACTAGACTACCAGGGCATTACTTTGTTCATATATTTTATTGGTGGGGGGCCACTAGACTACCAGGGATGTAAATATTTTACTGGGGGAGCACTAGACTACCTGGGATCGTTATTACATT
The DNA here is from genome assembly GCA_016271365.2 of Neoceratodus forsteri. Taxonomy (NCBI): domain Eukaryota; kingdom Metazoa; phylum Chordata; order Ceratodontiformes; family Ceratodontidae; genus Neoceratodus; species Neoceratodus forsteri. The sequence goes on from CM028132.1 coordinate 1,325,763,337, forward strand.
AATTTGGGCATGCGGATTGGGCACAATGAAGCCCCCTAAGCAAAATCCACCTTTATTTCACAGTCTAGGGCACCCCTGGGCTGAGAAAATGAATTTTTAAATCTGGCTATCTTGTCCCTCACTCGCGATGCACAATCGCGATTAAAGAATTTGTCGACTCGCGATCAAAGATCGTTAGCTAGCCGTGAACGAAGAACTTAATAGCTAAAAACTGTATTTATGGTCTGATTTGGATGGAACCAAAGCCATGGCTCGATAGATTGGGGTCCCCTGAGTAAAACCCATTGAAGTTTTACTTCAGAAGTGACCCCTGAGCCGAGATATTTGTGTTTGTGCAACCAGAAAACTGAAAACAAGATGGCGGACCTCACGGTAAAATAATTTTTGAAATTCCTCAGGATCAAAGATTCTTGAACCGTGAGGCTGCAAATTCTTTGACCGTCAGATAGGATGAGATGGCCAGAACCCCGATTCTTTGATTGCAAGATGTACATATAAATTTTCCCATTGACTTATAATGGGAAATTAAAAGTGCCATAACTTTCGAATGCCTTAATATTTTCACCAAATAAAAGGTGGCATGTTCAGCCAACCAAAGCTCTTTCAAACAAGCCATCTCACAGAGTGGCACACTATGTAATGGCCGTGTAGAACTGCATTAAGAATGCCAAAAGGTGCCTCCAAAAATGGATCATTTTGCATTTTCAGCACTTCCGTACACGAAGACTGGCACTCTGACAGAAACAGAATTTGGCAGATCAAGAGATCTAGTGCACCCCAATGTGTGTACCACATTTCAGGCAAATCCATTGAATGGGTCCAAAGTTATTAATGTCCAAACTTTTGACTTTAGTATGTAACTGGCCTCTCAACCCTAACTATAGTGGCACTACCGCGTCACTATAATATCTATATATATATGTATATAGATATACCTAGCTACATACTGTAGACATATCATTTTTCTCCCTCCACTACCTCCTCCCCAGGTTGCATTTGTAAATTAGCATATCCTTGTATTTCTATATATTTGCCTGGTGAAATAACTTCAAATAAATATATGTACCAATTTTACTGCTGGGCAGACTGTAACACTAAGAACAAGTAGTTTGCTGAGGGTCACATAATGAGGTACTTTTCTGGGATTTTGACCTGGATCCCATGGTTGCCAAGACTTATTGATAATGCCGGGACAATGATTCTACAAAGCATCATCAATGATGTGGGACATTTCTCCCCAATCGAGTCTGTGCATGGTGCTATTAAAAGACCAACTCCACAAAAGCTCAATTCAGCGTAGTTTAATGTAGTTGATAAGGACAATCAATTGAGCAATAATACATGACAGGGTGTGTGTGTTGTGCTGGGATAACATCACCTTGCATGGATTGGAACATAAGGCCACAGGCCAACCGTGTCCAACCCCAGGTGTTTTGTTATCCTATGCTACACACACTAAATACATTATAGCTATAATAAAATGCACATTTGTAAAACAAATATAAGAAAAACATTTATTAAAACTAGATTTTGTGTCTTTTTGTAATGGGTAGGCATACTATCCCCAAAATAGTGCTGATTATTTGTTTTGCCCAGGAAGGTGGAGCTGGTGTCATGTTACTGTGGCTCACCTGTGCCCATTCTTTTCTATTTCTTGTCACTTGTCAGTTTGGACCCAACCCCCACTTCCCATTTTAATTATTTTATTTCCCTGTTTTCTCTTGCCCTGTTGTCCCACCTCTTTGTACTGAGTTATTTCCACAGTTTTGTCTTGCCCTGCTGTTTTCTGGCTTGCTGTTCTTACTGCAGTTTGTGGTGTAGTTTCTGTCCTCTGTACTAATGGTTCAAGTCTTTGAATCAGAGCCACTCCGCAGACTCACAGTAACGTTTTTTCACTTTTCTCCTGATAAATATGTTCTTAGTGCTGGGAGACACTGGAATGAGGACCAAACAAATGTTAAGAGCTGGCTGATAAGTGAGCCTGCAGTGCAGGCAGTGTCGCACTCTACTTCTGACATCTGAGAGTAGGGACTGCAGCTAAATGCAGTTTCTGTGACATGGGCAGTCCTGAAGCCAATTGCAGTGTTGGCTTCATTTAATGTTTAATTTTTGTAAAAAAAAAGAAAAAAAGAAACCAAAAGAATAAGCATAGTAAAGGAACTGCCTGATGTTAGACACCTATGATGTGTGTGCAGGAGTTTTGGGTGCAATTTGTGACCCTGGGAGGGAGAGATTTATGTTTTTTTTTTAAACATGTTAAATACTGGCAGACTTCACAATGGTCATGCCAAGTGTGGGCAACTTGTACCTGGTCTGTGGAGTGATTTGTATCACATGTAATGTTATCATGTGTGTCCTGGGTTTAGATCTGTGATGTGCTGGGACAACATCACAGGTCTATCCTAGATTGACCCATCAGAGTACAGGTATTTTTGTTGCCATGTTATAATATACATTACCTCCCAAATCTACAGTAATAAAGAAATAGAGCAACACAGAGCCCTTTTGTGCTGAAAAGACTGAAACCCATCCAGCCTCCTCTGTTCCTACCCAACTAATCAATCTCTAGTTCTTAGTATCTCCAAATTTACCCACTTTCCCTTTATGCTCTTAGCCGTCCTGGTTAATCCTTACAAGCTGCACTGAACCCTTAACTAGAGTGGTTCTTTTGGACTGAATAGGGACTGACTGTGTGTCCTGCTGCAGCACTGGTCAGAACAAATAGCCTCCCAGCTCTGACCACAAGCCAACCAATAGCATGTTTAGTGCTTGTGAAAGGTGCTGGATTGACAACACTGGAACCTGAGGTCCTCTTGTAATCCACATGACAGTACAGTGCAGGCAATCACAGTGCAAGACTCCGACACTGCCACACCTATGTGCCTTAACTCAAACATAGAGGGACTACCACACAGGTGAAAGGTAGTTCAGAAACTATGCCATTCAATCCTTGTCCTCTCCATACAAGACTGTCAACAAAGATATGAAATTTGTACCAGTTGTGTTGGTGGATATGGGATGTAGACACCTGTCCACTGGGAACTGGACTGAGACCACCACAACTCATTTCACATAAGCTACGGAATGGCCCTGAGGCTATCAGGGATTTCGGTCACTACAGATCTGTGCTGGATTTGAATTAGTGACCTAGAGAAAAAGCTCTGTAATCTATGGGGGTATAGCTCAGTGGTATAGCATTTGACTACAGAGCAAGAGGTCTTTGGTTCTAGAAGATATACAAAACATGACAGCTAAAGGGTAGGTTCTGATAATGGGAGACTTCAACATGCCGGCTACAGATTGGTCAATATCAGCAGGAACATCTGCCAGAACTAGACACATGGTGGATTCCCAGCAGGGGGAGGGCCTCAAACAACTGGTACAACAACCCACAAGAGACAGGGCTATCCTAGATCTAGTACTGACTAACAGGTAAGGATCACAGATCTCCAGGCAAAAGGACACCTGGGGGCCAGTGACCATCACATGGTATGGTTCAATTTGACCACTAGAACAAAATCATCCCATTCCAAGGCAAAAATATGGGACTTCAGAGGAACTGGCATTGATAAGAAGGCCAACAGAGTTAAGCTAGCCCTGGCAAAAAGAAACACACGTGAGGGGGTACAGGCAAAGTGGGCAAGCATTAAGGATGCAATACTTGAAGCAACATCCCATTGTGTTAGACAGAAAAGGAAGTGCAAAAGAAGAAGGAAACCACTTTGGTTCTCAAATACAGTAGCAGAAAAGGTCAGAGCCAAAAGGCTGGCCTTCAGGAAATATAAGGGAACACAGCGGGCTGAAGAAAGGGAGGCAAGCCAAACTGCCCTAAGGGAAGCAGGGAGGGCAGGCAAAGTCACAAACTAAGGAAACACTAGCACAAACAGTAAGAGAAGGTGACAAGACTTTCTGTAGATACATTAGTGAAAGGAGAAAGTCCACAGGGGGTATTGCTATGCTCAAATGAGAAAAGGGGGCATGTGAGGAGGAGGACCCTGTAAAAGCATCTATCCTAAATACTGTACATACTTTTGCTCAGTATTTACTGAAGAGAAGGTAGGGCAGGGCCCACAGCTCAGCACCATGGACACAGGGAGGAGGGAGGTGAGCACTACTCCTTCACAAAGAAAGGGTCCTACAAGAGCTCACTAAGCTCAGGGTGGACAAGGCAATGGAACCTGATGGCATACATCCCAGGGTACTAAAGGAGCCAAGGGTGGAACTAGCAGAGCCGTTAGCATAACTGTTTAGTGAGTCTCTTAGCACTGGAGAGGTCCCAGAAGACTGGAGAAGGGCTCATGTGATCCCGCTCCACAAGAGTGGTAGCAGGGAGGAGTCAGGGAACTACAGACCAGTCAGTCATACCTCAGTAGTGGGCAAGATTATAGAGGCACTCCTTAAGGAAAGAATAGTGCAACACCTGGAATCCATAGGGGCACAGAATCCAAGACAGCATGGGTTTACAAAAGGAAGGTCCTGTCAAACTAATCTCCTAGATTTCTTTGACTGGGTAACTAGAGTGGTGGACCAAAGGGGAGCAGTTGATGTCGCCTACCTTGACTTCAGCAAACCTTTTGACACTTTTCCACATAGAAGATTGATAACAAGCTGGGTAGGCTCGGGGTGGGTCAGAAGTTGGTCAACTGGGTGGCAAACTGGTTGATGGGAAGAAAACAGAGAGTGGTGGTAAATGGTATACAGTCAGAAGAGATGCAAGTCACAAGTGGGGTACCACGGGATCAGTCCTAGGGCCAGTCCTCTTCAATATCTTCCTCAGTGACATTACAGATAGACTAGAGGGTAAGCTTGTCTGTTTGCAGATGACACCAAGATCTGCAACAGAGTAGATGATCCAGATGTGGTGGATAGAATGAGAAGAGGTCTGGATAAACTGGCAAATTGATTGGAAGAGTGGCAACTGGGATTTAATGCAAAGAGTGCAAGATCATGCACAGAGAAGAAAACCTGAAGCCACCTATAGGCTGGGAGGGGAGTTGCTGGCAGTCACAAACGAAGAAAGAGACTTGGGCATCATCATCACTGATGACCTGAAATCATCCAAGCAGACTTCTAAAGCAGTAGGTAAGGCTAGGGGTATGTTAGGGTGTATTAGTAAGGGTATCTCAAATCATAAGACGGAGATAATAATCCCTCTTTACAAGACACTGGTTAGACCCCATCTGGAGTACTGTGTGCAGTACTGGAGGCCACACCTTCACAAGGTCATTAACCAAATTGAGGCAGTCAGAGAAGGGCAACCAAAATGGTGCAGGGACTGCATCAGAAGACATATGAGAACAGATTAATGGAGCTGAATACGTATACCCTAGAGCAAAGGAGGGAGAAAAGTGATAAGATCATACGAACATACGAAATTTGCTAGCAGATAAAGGCCTAGAAGTCTATCAAGTCTGCTCGAATGTGCAGCTAGCACCCCTTATTCTGCAGCTGCCCCTCCCTTCCACCCTTCCCCTTCATTAACCCTCCCTCTTGTCCTGTCCCATCCTCGTTTGAAGCAGTCTACTGTTCTACTGGATACCACTTCAGCAGGTAACACATTCCACCCAGCCACCACCCTCTCTGTAAAAAAGTGTCTCCTCATCTCCCTCCTGAACCTTCCTCGCTCCAGTCTCATATCATGGCCCCTGGTGGCCCTCCCCTCCCTTACTTTGAACAGCCCCTCTGTACCCATTTTGTTTATTCCTTTCATGTATTTAAAGGTTTCAATATATCCCTGTCTCTCCTCTCCTCCAGTGAGTACATGTTCAACTCCTTCAACCTCCTCTCATATGATAAGTCCCCAGCCCCTTGATCATCTTTGTCGCTCTGCTGCACTCCCTCCAGTAATTTAATGTCCCTCTTCAGATACGGATGCCAGTACTGCACGCAGTACTCCAGGTGTGGTCTAACTAATGACCTATACAGTGGCAGAATCACCTCCCTCCTAGAGGATATACCCTTGCAATAATACCCAGCATTTTGTTGGCCTTGCAGCTGCTTTCTACATTGTGCCGAGTTGTTCATTGACCCTGTAATGAGTACACCCAGATCCTTCTCCTCCTCTGTCTGGGCTAGCTGCCTCCCCTAGCTGGTAACTCCTCCTTGGGTTCTTCATCCCAAAATGCAGCACCTTGCACTTTTGGCATTAAAGCCCAGTTGCCAGGTGTCTGACCAGGTTTCAAGCTTTCCCAGATCCTCCTGCAACCCCTACCATCCCCTAGGTCATCCAACCACGCCTACCTTGGTATCATCATCAAACAGTCTGATCTTGCTCTTGATGTCCCATGATATGTCTGCAATGAATATCCCATATGAAGATATGAAGATCGAAACATTCAGACACTGTAAGGGCATTAGCAAGGTGAAAGAGTCTAACATGTTTCAATATAAGAAAAATAGCAGGACAAGAGGACACAGCATGAGATTAGAAGGAGGCCGGTTAAGGGGTAATGTGAGGAAGTTCTTTTTCACAGAAAGGGTGGTGGATGAATGGAACAGCCTACTTCAGGAAGTGGTGGCTATGAATACAGTGCATGGCTTCAAACAGGCATGACATAGACATAAGGGAGAAATACAGATGAGTATGAATAGATAGGCCACTGACAGCAAAGGATGATGGCACATTTATAAGGTAGAAAAAGAAATGGGCAGACTGGATGGACCTTGCAGTCCGTATCTGCTGTCAGCTTCTATGTTTCTATGTAACCTGCTAACAATTCACTGAGCCATCAAGTTCCAAAAACTCAAATCCCTTCTGAGATTAAATATACAATTTTCCAAGCTGCTTCTTTGTTCTACAGTTTGGTAGAATTTTTTTTTAATTGTACATTAAGATTAAATGGGGCAGGACACCAAAGAAAACTTAAAACTACTAATTCTAACAAAATTGTATTTAAGTCTTGTTTTCTTTTTTTTTAATAAGTCCTTTATGCTCCTTCTTCCCCAACTTCCCCTTCTGATTGACCCTCCATCCCCATCACCCGGCATCACCAGGACTTACCTCTGTCCAGTGCGGTGTGAAGCCTGTGGAAGGTCGGTAGTCATCCTGCAGCCAGTGGGGTATTTCCCCATTTCTCCCTTCCCCACTGCTGGTGTACAAATGCAGGACATGTGCACATAGAGGTGTGCACACATCCATGAGAGGTCCCACAGCTGCCTCCCTCCTTCTGGCCCCTCTGACCCACACTGCCCACTGGCCTCCACCTGGAGGTTGTCGTTTAGTGGGTGTGCCAGTCCTCCCTCCACAGGAGAGGAGAGCAGTCCTTTGGATGGTCAATCCTCTCCTTCCCCTGTCAACCCCTGAGGACCCATGCTCATTCCCAAACATGGGTCACCAGTGTGGCTCAAGGTGTGGCATCCACGGACTCAACCTTCAGCACCACTGGGCCAGCTAAGTCTTGTTTTCTGACACTTTGTCTCACTCAGATTCCCACCCTGGATAGCTAGCCTTCTGTTTCTCCAAGAGTTGTTGGCACAACAAAGTGGTGAGACATAGACCATAGAAACATACAAACATAGAAGTTGATGGCAGATAAGGACCACAAGGCCCATCCAGTCTGCCCATTTTTCTACCTTATGAATGTGCCATAGGCCTTTGTTCTGTCAATGGCCTATCTATTCATACTCATCTGTATTTCTCCTTATGTCTATCCCATGCCTGTTTGAAGCCATGCACTGTATTCATAGCCACTACTCCTGAAGTAGGCTGTTCCATTCATCCACCACCCTTTCTGTGAAAAGAACTTTCCACATTACCCTTAATTGGCCTCCTCTAATCTCATGCTGTGTCCTCTTGTCCTGCTATTTTTCCTAAAAGATGGTAAATTACACACTATTTTACTGCATCTGGAGGGTGGAGGGTGCCATGCAAACATATTTGTGGTTGAAATGTTAAATAAAGAATACACTCGCTGGGTATCACAATGTCACTGGATGACACAATCACAATGACCCCAAATGTACACGAGTGTGATCTTGGTTTGAGTATTTTGATATTCTTTTGATGACTACATCTCATTTTATAAGGCAGAATGGAAGTCTGATTTCTTTCTCAGCACAAAACCCACAAAAGCAAATCTCTATGTCATTTCAGGAGTTGTCCATTAATTCAAAGAGAATCAAATGGTGACGATCAGCTCTCTCTCTCTCTCTCTCTCTCTCTCTCTCTCTCTCTCTCTCTCTCTCTCTCTCTCTCTCTCTCTCTCTCTCTCTCACTTCCAGATATTTGATTTCAAATATTAACTGATCCAACAGAGACTCATAGGATCCTCAAAAGTGAGAACTAGGTTACTTTTTTGGAAAGTGATTAAAGAGCTACCAAGAGCTGCCATCTGGCCAAAAGTGCTACATTGCAGAGTTAGAATAAGCATATCCACAGTAAATATCATACCAAAAAGTAGATTTCTATGTTACTTCATTTTAAAGTTATTAGCCATTTTGTAACACTGATTTCACTTCCTGTTCAAAGAAAGCCTATTCCAGTGAAGAGTTGCTGCTGATGTCATCTAGGGACCTTACAGTTTATTCTTCCATGTCAGCAAGCTTATAGTATCTGTTTCTCTAAAGCTATAAAGATCATGTGTAATGGTTTTCATAAGTAAAACAGACAGTAAGAGTTCATAAACATTGCTTTAACAACTTTGTGTTTCAGGCTTTGTAGCAAAACTGACAATATTTTGTCTGGATGCTTTTTATTGAGGTCCTTTTGCTGAATGCTGGATCATAGCACACTGTGAGGTTTGCAGACTGAATACGTTTCTGATGAAAGGCTGAGTTCATTCACACCTATCAGTCAATTGAGGCAACTTCTAAGAATGGCAATTTAAAACAATAATCCCATCTCTTTGTTAATTAATGGGGGCAGACTAATCTATGTTCTACTCTAAATTAAAATGATCATTTCACCAGAGCTAACACTTCCTCCCCTAGTAGGAATTTACACATATAAGGCCCCTATTAAAACATATTGTAAAGCAGACAATGAAAAACATCAAAAAAATTAGTAGCACTCTAACTGGCTTCAGCACTCTGGAGGCATGTTGACTTAGTATCCATCAACCCTGGTGAAACAGACCACACAAAACACAACATTAAATAATACAATTTTATCAATTTTGTTACAAAACCTGGAACATATATAATATTTATAGCAATGTTTACTGACTGGTGCTCTCTGTTTTACCTGTGAAAACCATAGCACATGATTTTTACAACTTTAGAAAATGGGTCTTATAAACTGCTGACAGTCTACTAGACTTTGAGCTCCCTACATGACATCATCAGCAGCTTTTTACTGATACCTGCTTTTATTGCACAGGTAGTGCAATCAAAGTTACAAAATAGTAATAACTTTAAAACCAAATAACATAAAAATCTAGTTTTGGTATGAGATTTTTCGAGTATGCTTATTTGGATTCTGCAATGTAGCACTTTTGGTGTCAGTGGCTCTTAAGAAGAAAGGAAAAGGTGTAGTCAATTTAAATATGCTTATCATGGCTTGAATGAAAAAAGTTTGACACTTGATAGCCTAATGCAGTCTGGGCAATTTATTTATTTATTTGTAATTTTTGACTGGAAAGACCAAGAAACCAAAGTGTAACTACATCTCTCAATAGACATTATACAAATGTATACAAGCCCCCATGACTATACTGTTTAAGTAAGCATATCTTCAAGATATGTTAGTCCTACTCAACATAGATGTGTGGGATGCACATATTGAGTATATGTGAAACAATTGACTTGGGGTGATGAAGAAAATCAAAAACTGAAAGTGCTTAAGTTATACCATGACCTGTATATAACTACATGCTACATTATGGCATTTTTGAGATGTTCACAGCCCAAGAACACACAGTAGTTGAAAGGGGAAAAAACTCACAAACTGATCATATTTTCATTTTTTTTTATTTTAAATCTGAGCATACTGATTTTGCATTTAGCAAGTCAGTGATGTATTTAAAAACCCCTCCCCAGATGTATTTGAAGACCTTCCTCAAAATAATTTAATTTTAGACACACTTGCAGACATACAAACAATTACAATTATTATTAGTTTTTGTTTTCAAAAGCAGAACACCACTCTTAAGAACCTGCTACTTTCAAAGATATGGATCCTAAAACTTAACCAAAAAACACAAAGCCTCTATTATTATTTTTCTGAATTGTACCTGTGAAGAAATCAGCCGATCGCTTTTACCACCCCCCTTTAAGATAAATTGTGTCAATGTCCAGTAGACAAAAGTACCATAATGTGTGGGTGGGTGGACAGTCTTTGAAAAGCAGTAAAACATTCTTAACAGGACATGGGTGGTAAGACAGTAAATGAAATGAAGAATGGAGATGGCAGTCATTTTGCAATTGAGCTTAGATTTTGCAGACCCCACCTCAATTTTATTTTAAGCTGCACTTTTTTTATCAGAAGCAATATGACCACTCAAAAAATGTAACTAAATCTGATTAGATGTTTTACTTGATTCTGTGCAAACAAGAACAAAAGGCTGTTAGATAAAAAATCAAAAAGTAATAATAAATAAAATAAATAAAAGCAAGTTTTTCCAGGCAGTCAGCTCCTCTGCTCCCCAACAAGATGCCCCTCCTCACGATCTTCTGTTTGTGTATTTTATTTTTTATTTTACAAAAGGAGAAAATTAAACTGAAGAGATGTACAACTCATAACATTTGAGAAGGCAGGTATGCTAAATAATAACAATAGATTGACCCTACATTAAATGTTATTTTAAACAATAAAATAACTCAGTATGCTCCTTACATTATCTGACTCTGTTCCATGCACAAAATGCCACATTTTGCTTTTGGAACAATAGCTTAGTTGCAATGTATGTATGACCGGGTTATGTGGGTAGGCTAAATGGTGAGACAAGACTCCAAAATATGGTTAATACACTTTACTAGGTGTGATGTTTATTGTATGCCTGTTATTAGCAGTATAGGACAAGATATTTAAAAATAATTGCTAATTGTCTGTACATTTATAGCTCATCCCTTATCCCATCTTGAGTGACAGCTGTCACAGAACTATAAACAACCTCATCATGGGCTGTTGGCTCCCTAAGGCTCATTTGCAGCACAGCTATGATCAGGTAAGCAAATTCTCACATAACTATTGAAAGAAAATTGAAACAATCTCAAGCTGTTTGAGAAAAATAACATTCCTTTTTTACAACCGCCCTTGCTTTCCAAACTATTATGGCATTCACTTGCAGAATCCTGCAATACCTGACGACTGATATTTTAAGCCATTGGGGAATGGTTTCATTTGAGGCCCCTTTTTCTACCAGTACTGGAGCCAGCCCAAAATATAGTACTGCTTCAGTATTCTTGGACAGAGGGTTTCTGTAATTTAGACTTTCTTCTTCCTCTTCTCCAAAAGCGAGCACTATCCTCAGCACTATACCAGGAGTGAAATCATTTAAAAGAATATCACCGAGCTCTACGGTATGAGCATAAGGCTCCGAGCTACATAAACTCTACCTTTTATAATGGTAGGTTTATTTTTGCAGATCTCCACTTGTGTTTTGATTTAAACAATTAACACTGGGACATTGCTTACTTTATTTACCCAGTGCAAGCAGAGAATCCAATGAGGCGTGAGTCAGTGAAAGTAATCACTTTCACTTTCTTTCCAGACATTGCGCTGCAAATTCTCTCAGCTGCTTTCCTTTCCATTCATTTCAAGAAGCGCATACAGAGCGCTTTATTTTTCACAACTCTAGCAGCCTTCCATGTAACAAACAGCTGTTCAATCTATTTCTTTTCAGAAGCTGCAAGCAGCATCTTTACAGGGGACACAAAACAATTATTTGGCTGCCTAGAAAAACAAATGGCTGCTCGTTTTATTATTCTTACAGGGTTTCCCATAGAGCAGCCGTTGTTTATTATAAAAGCAATTGGAAGAGAACAGGATCAGTTGTGTTCCAGGACAGTAGCTGCTTCTTGTTGTTTTTACAGGGTTTCTTGTGGATTTTACTTGGAAGAAGGTTATTTCTTTTCTTTATTACTTCTAAGGGGTTAGCAGGGTATTGTTTTTGGGGCAGTTGGAAGTTTGAAAACTGGTTTGGTAAGTGGGCTCATTTGTTGGATGTTTCACTGTGTAACAGGCTGCACTGGTGGAGGCCTATTTCTTCTGATTTAAAACCTATTTGGTGGGATTTGCTTGGGGCTGGTTCTTTGGCTGCAGGGCTTGGAGGGCAGACACAGGGCTGATACACTCTCGAGAGTTGGGTGTAGCCCAAGACCCACCCCTCCCCAAAGCTCTGCTAATTTATAGAGAATCACCTGCCTGCAATTGGAGAAAAAGGCTGCAGGTGCAGTCCATGTAATTCTAGCCACTGGAGGTTGGATATAAAGGCTGGGAGAGAGGAGCTTAGGGAGTTGTTCACTTCCTTTATAAGTTTACTGTGTTGTACTGCACCTAGTAACAGGGTTACCGGTTTACTGTGGGACTGTATCTAGGATTAGTGGGTGACCTGATTAGGCAGTAGGGGTGTATCTTGGACTAGTGGGGAACCTGGTGGCTCACCCAAGCAAACCTACTTGGAGGGGGATGGGACCACATGTTATTAGGGCTGGCATCTTTGGGAGGGTGGTGGGGTCCACAGGGTGTGGAGCAGCCATGATACTGGACTGGGCTTGGAAGTTCGGTGGTTGCCCAAGGTGCTACCAGCTGGCACAGCTTAGGGAGGAGGTTGTGGGGATTAGGAGACAGCTGGGGTAAGGGGGGAGGTATGGTTGGGGAAGGGGGCAGGGGATCTCCCACGGTTTTGCACCAAGCACTAGGGGCAGGGGCATAGGGAAAGGAGTGCATGAGAATACTCAGGGGTCACATAGGGACCCTGGCAGAGGGGGCCCAAAAGGAGGACACTATCAAGGAAGCAGGCAGGTAACTGGGACCCTCACAAAGGGGGCCAGAGGACAACATTCTCAGGGAAGTAAGCAAATGGCCGGGCTGGACAGAAGGAAGCAAGGCGGGAGGTGGATCGGACCTTATGCTCAGTAACCGCTCAATTCTCTTCTTCTGCTTGATGATGGGGGTTGATGTAGCCATGACAGGGGTGGTTAGAGATGGAAAGGGACTGGGGGCAGAGGTGGGGCCAGATAGCAGGAGGAGCGGGAACCTGGAATTCAGGAAAATGGGGAGCAGTGAATCAGAGTAGGAGGGCAGGGAAGAGGAGGAAAGCACAAGGAGAAGGACCAGTTGGGAGAAAAGGGCAAGGACGAGGAACAGAAGTACAAGGAGGATACAGTAAAGGGAGCTGAGGGTTTAGGCCAGGGGAGCACGACAAGCAAGGAGGGACTAAATGGAGACAGGAAGGAAGGGAGGATGAGCCAGGCTAGTTTAGTGGATGGGGGAGAAGGACCAGTTTTGAGCAGTGAGGGGGGAGTTAACGAGGTACAGAATGATACTCGGGAGGAGGAGGCATAGGATCGGAGGGAAGGGGGTGGCCAGGGTAAATAAGGAAGGGGTGGCATGTGGCACCCAGATGGGGGAGGAACAAGGAGCTGGCCGGGTGGAGGGGCCAGTAGAAAGGGTGAGGGACATGGAAGGGAGTGAAATGGAGGAAAAGGAGTGGTCAGAGTGCTCCTGTTGGGGGATTCTATGATCAGGGGTATCAAATTGGATAGGAAGGGAGAAGCCTGGCCAATTAGAACAAAATGCTTCCCTGGACTAACGGTGCACAGGGCCAAGCATGAGGTATATCAGCTGGCAAAGGATTGTGGGGGTTCCCCGGACATACTGGTCCAACTGGGCACAAATGACAATGAGGGAAACAGAGAGCTAGAGATACAGGCAAGATTCAGGGAGCTTGCCAGGGTCTGTCATGACATAGGATGTACAGTTTCCTTCTCAGAAATCCTGCCAGTGCCAAGGGCTAGTGGGGAACACAAAAGGAAGACTAGGGAGATAAACCAGTGGCTCAGGGAGTGGTGTGAGGCCAGAGGGTATGGGTTGATGGGGATGGGAGACCTGGGAGGATAAGGAGCTATATGCTAGAGATAGGCTCCATCTCAATTTGGAGGGAGGAATCCTTAAGTTCAAAATAGAGGGCTCATTGGTGAAAAGTGGGGTTTAAACTTGTGAAGGGGAGGATGGGAGAAAAGGCTGTCGAGGGAGGCCGATAAGGAGGACTCTGTCTCCACCCCTGGGGAGCTACAGGAATGTGGGAAAGGCTGACTGGTGAAGTGCAGACCAGGGAAAAACAGAATCACCATGGGAACATGAGCAGGGAAATGGAAGTATAGGGAAAGGGTGGTGTCCTGCTAGATTCCAGGAGCATAATAAATGCCTGAGCTCCAGGCGATGCTAACTGAGGAGCGGTGGATGTGGCAGTGGTCACTGAGACCTGGGCCACCGCAGGACATGACTGGGACCTGAACCTGGAGGGTTACATATGTTCAGGAAGGACAGGGGGAGGAAGGGAGGAGGGTAGCAATGATAGTCAAAACTGCTTTGGCATAGGGGAGTAGGAGGCCGAGGGAACTGAAGAGGTGATTTGGGTCACCTTGATAACTAGGAGGGCAAGAGAGTAAAAATAGTAGTGGTGTATAGACCCCTGCACTGGCGGAGGAGCTGGAGGAGGTTTGGTGGCAGATGTTGGGAGACACTGCAGACTGGGCAGGGAAGGGTGGTGGTGTTGGGGACTTAAACATGCCAGGAACAGACTGGGAGACTATGACATCCTCGGTGGCCAGTGAACAGAGGTTGTTGGATGTCTTTCAAGACGCATTCCTAACTCAGCAGGTGGGGGAACCGACAAGGGAGGCATGGGTACTGAATGTGGTCCTGGCAGACAGTGACCAGATTGGGGGCCTGGAGGTAAGGAACCCATTGCCGGGGAGTGACCATGCCATGGTCTGGTTCTGCCTGGACCTAGGAGGGGTAGAAGGCTGCACAAAGACAGAGGTAACTGACTTCAGGGGGGTGGATTTTAAGGAAATGGGAAGGATCCTTAAGGAGCATTTGGATGGGATTGGGTCAGACATGGACACTGATAGTAGGTTGGAAATCATCAGAAGAGGGGTGTAGGATGCTACCAGCACTTGTGCAAGAATAAGACGAAAATGTGGTAGGGCCCAAAATCCCTGCTGATGGACCAGGGAGGTCCAGGAGGTGGTGCGGGGAAAGAAGGCAGCCTATAGGCAATTCAAGTGCTCAAGGAGTGAAAGAGATCAAGGAGATTATGAGCTGATGGCTAGAAGGGCCACTAGGGTGGTGATGGTGGCTAAGGCAAGGAAGGAGCAGAACCTGACCAGGGAAATTAGGAGACGGAACAAGGGGTTCTTCAGATTCATTGGGGGAAAACAAAGGGTGAAGGGGCAGATTAGCAGGATTAAAACAGGGGAGAGATGGGCACAAGACCCGGGGGAGCAGGCTGAGGTACTAAATGAGTACTTCACTTCAGTTTTCACCAAGGAAAATGGGGGTGCTGCATCATACATGGGAGGAGACAGTGATACTGAGGAGGGGAGGGGACCCTTATCGATAGGCGGGTCTGGGGAGACGGGGAGGCATCACTGGCAGGAGGGGGAAGGCTAAGCAGGGAGAAGAGGTAGTGGAAGTGGCAATCACAGCAGAGAGAGTGAGGGAAGACCTCAGGTCCCTGAAGATGGAGAAAGCACCAGGGCTGGATAAATTACATACCAGAGTGCTGAAGAAACTTGCGGATGTCCTGGCGAAACCCCTGGCGGAGCCTTTCACCATCTCTCTGAGGACAGAGTGGGTACCCCAGGACTGGAAGTTGGCACATATAGTGCCTATCCACAAGGGGGAATCAAGAGATGTGGCAGGGAATTACAGGCCTGTCAGCCTGACATAGGTGGTGGGCAAGGTGATGGAGGCATTGTCAAGGAGAGCTAGGAGGGACCTGGAAAAGTCAGGGTGTCTGGATGATAGACAGCATGGATTTGTCCCGGGGAAATCATTTCAGACAAACCTTGTGGAGTTCTATGACTGGGTGATGAGTGCCTTGGACCTGGGTAGACCAGTGGACGTCCTCTTTCTAGACTTCAGCAAGGCATTTGACTCTGTTCCTCATGTGGGCCTGTTGGATAAGCTGGGAGAAATGGGGTTGGGGAACCAGAAAATCAGATGGATAGGCAATTGGCTCCAGGACCACACCCAGATGGTCATAGTTGGTGGAATAGTCTCATCCCCAAGGAGGGTCATTAGTGGGGTCCCACAGGGATCAGTCCTTGGGCCCCTCCTGTTCAATGCCTATGTCTCTGACATAAGGACAGGTATCAGGAATGAGATGTGTCTCTTTGCGGATGACTCAAAACTGGGGGCGGTGGTGGATGGGGAGGAGGGGAGTGTGTAGCCCTACAGGGGGACCTGGAGGCTGTGGAAAGATGGTCTAGAAAGTGGAAGCTGAGGTTCAATGCAGGGAAATGCTAGGTACTGCACCTGGGGTCCAGAAACCCGGGCCAAGTGTACACCCTGGGGGGGGGATGCTGCAAGTCTCAATGGCTGAGAGGGACCTGGGGGTGGTGGTGGATGTCAAGATGAACAACTCAGAGACTTGTAGGAGGGCAACAGCCAATGCCAACAGGATGCTGGGATGCATCGCTAGGGGGATCACCTCCAGAAGGAGGGAAGTGATACTCCCTCTGTATAACTGCTTGGTGAGGCCACACCTTGAGTACTGCATGCAGTTTTGGAGGCCACACTTAAAGAGGGACAGTAAACTCCTGGAGAGGGTCCAGAAGAGGGCAACCAAAATGATTTGGGGCTTGGGGGACAGGACCTATGAGGAGAGGCTCAAAGAGCTAAATATGTACACATTGGAAGAGAGAAGGGACCGGGGGAACATGATAGAGGTCTTCAGGTACATGAAGGGGGTAAATAGAGGAGGAACAGTCAGAATGCTTCAAAGGAAGGAGGATGGGGCCACTAGAAGGCATGGGTGGAAGCTGGGGGAGATTCAGGGAGAAAGGAGGAGGTGCTACTTCACTGAGAGGGTGGTGAAGCCATGGAATGTGCTGCCTAGGGGGCTGGTAGAGGAAGAGATGGTGGAGGGTTCAAGAGGATGGGACAGGTACAGGGAAGGGTTCTGGAAGCAAAATCCAATGCAGCAAGAATATCTGGAACTGGGAAGGAGAAAGCCAGAGAAGGCAAGGGGAGCAAGGTCAGCTCCCAGGGTGAGGGCTGACAAAACAAACAAACGAAAGACCGTGAGCCTATTCTGCTGGCATTTTAGTATGTTAGTATAATATTATTACCTTAATGCAACACAAAGTTCATTTCTATTTCTGTTATGTTTGGCAAAGGCTTGGGAGGAAAGGGAAAATATTAGTAAGAATAGCCAAGAGAGCAAGAGATACCATCATGGGCGGCCTTCCAATCATGGTAGAAAGGTTATAAAATAGACTTAGTGAAAGAAGTATTTTGCTACTGCAGTAGACTTTTTAGGCAAAGAATGGAAAAGAAATAATGCCATAGCCTCTATCAACAAGGGAGGGGGGTCAAACTATCACACACCCCAATGGTCAAGCGGAAACTAATGGATACCGTACTGATTTCCAAGACAACCTACCCAAGTATGTCTGGGTAGGATGGAACTACCGCCCACCCTCACTTGGTAGCTCCACCCCAGGGTCCATTATAAACATCAACACTCAGGTAATACTTTACCAAAAGTATACCAGATATACTTAATTACTACCCTGGGGTGTCTAAACATTATTATCACAGGTCAATTCATTCTTTAACAACAGATGTCCCTGAAAAACATGGTTTTCCATTTATCTTGGTAACAGGGGCCCCATACCTTGACAAAAATCAGCATTAACGTGTTGTGTACCAGCACAATGTTGTATGGTGAATCTATAGGGTTGCAGTGCCAAATACCACCTCATAATCCAATTATTATGATCCTTCATCTGATTAATAAAACAAAGCGGATTATGATCTGTGATAAGGGTAAATGGCACTCTCCATAGATAAAACCGTAATGTCTCAATGGTCCAGTTGGCTGCTAGGCATTCCTGTTCCATGGTTGAGTATTTTTGCTCACAGTTGTGAAGCTTCCATGAAATATACAACACTGGATGTTCTTCACCCTCAATGGTTTGACTTAATACAGCCCCAGTACCCATTCCAGAAGCATCTGTATGAACCTCAAACGGATGATTGAAATCAGGACTACGGAGCACTGGGGAAGAACATAATGCAACATTAATATGCACAAAAGCAGTATCACATTCCTGGGTCCATTTAATTTTATTACCAAATTTCTTTTGATGAGGTCTGTTTGAGGTGTGGCTATGGCTGCAAAATTAGGAATGAATCATTGGTAGTAGCCCTCTAATCCTAAGAAAGAACATATGTGTTTTTGTCTCAGGTCTGGGACAATTAGCTACTGCTTCAATGTTATTAATCTCAGGCTTGATGGTACCATTTCCTAGCACAAACCCAAGGTACCTGGTCTCTAACATGGCCAGTGCACTTTTCACAGGGTTGATTGTAACTCCTACTTGGAAATGGAGGTAATAACAGCTGTTAGGTGCCAAATGGGTGTTCCAATCCGAACTAAAATTATGACATCGTCCAAGTACAGTAGTCTGCACAAAATTATAGTGAGGTGCCAGCACTTGGTTCTACGAACCTTTGGAACATTGCATGAACTCTGTGCAGTCCAAAGGCATGGTCCTGAATTGAAATAAACCCATAGGCGTACTAAAGGCTATTTTGTCTTGTGATGTAACTTTGAGGGGTACCTGCCAGTATCCTTTAGTCAGGTCTCAAGTGGAAATATACCATGCTTTAGCCACCTTGTATATTATATATCATCTACCCTAGGCATGGGGTAGACATCAAACTGAGACACCGCATTCAAACCTTGAAAATCAAGACACAGGCATATACCATCCTCTTTCTTAGGCACCACAACAATAGGGGACACCCAAGCACTATTAGAGGGCTCAATTATATTCATCTTTAACAACTTTTCCACCTCAAGTTGTACCTCTTGTCTCACCCTTTCTGGTAGTCTATATGGCTTTTTTCTTATGGGAGGGGACGTGGTCCAGATCTCATGCCCCACTCCCCTAGCACTGCCTGGCACACTAGTAAAAGTACTAGGATATTCCAAAAACATATCCTATAACTCTTGTCTTTGTTTAGGGTCTAGGGTAGGATTTACCTTTACCTCCAGTATCCCTTTTCTAGTCTCCAGCCTCCCATAAGCTGTTTCCAACTCTGTCTTGGGGGTTTCAGGTAATACCAACATGCTCATTCCCTTGGTACTTTTCTCATGCCATTTCTTTAATAAATTGGCATGATATATCTTCTTTTGTTGCTTGTCAGGGCCTCAATTTCAAATGTAGCAGGACCAGTCTGTCTTAGTGCTGTATAAGGCCTCTGCCACTTCATTAAGTAGTTTATTATCAGTGGTGGAAGTAGCAATAAGACTCTGTCTACAACCTCAAATGTTTTTATCTGCTTTCCCTGATCATGTATTCGTTTCTGCATGGATTGGGCTTGAATACTCATCTCATGAGCTTTGGCAAAGTATTTAACAAACCTCTGTCTAAGTTGTTTCAAATACGTAGGAATTTCAGGATGTTTCATATCCTTGCCCTCCTCCCAACATTCTTTGATCACTTCTAAGGGTCCTCTAGGGTTTCTGCCAAAAAGAAGTTCAAATGGGGAGTGTCCGGTAGATGTCTGGGGAACCTCTCTATATGCAAACAGGGCAAAAAGAAAGCACTTATCCCAGTCCTTATCCTCCTCATGAACAAACTTCTTAAGCATCCATTTCAATGTCTGGTTGAAACACTCAGTTAGACCATCCATCTGTGGATGATAGGGGGATGTGCATACAGCCACTATACCCAGCATTCGATATAGCTCTCTCAATAATTCAGCATTAAAATTAGTACCCTGATCTGTTAGTATCTCCTTAGGTAAGCCAACCCTACTAAATAGTTTTACTAATTCCTCAGCTATTTTAGGTGTTGTAACTGATCTCATGGGTATGGCCTCTGGGTATTTTGTTGCATAGTCACATATGACAAGTATGTACTGATTACCCTTTATGCTTTTATTTAAAGGCCCCACCATCCAACAATATGTTCAAATGGTGTTGTCACCAGGGTAAGGGTATCAAGGTACTTCATCTTTCTTCCTACTGGAGCTACAAGTTGACAAGCCTCACATCTAACAACTAACATACTAATTGCCAGCAGATTAGGCCTTATGGTCTACTCGAGGCTGCTCGAACCTCAGATCACTAGTTGGTGCGAGGCCCTCCCCCTTGTGTTCCAGAAACCCTAGCATTCATCCCCACCCTCCTGGGCCAGGCCATCATCTGATAACTCCACTTTCTGTGTCTGTCCCACCTCTCTTGATGCCCTCCACTGTGGATCTCTGAACCAGCTCGTCAGGCAGTGCATTCTAGGGTCCACCACCCTCTCAGTGAAAAACATCTTCTCTTTCCCTCTCACCCTTCCACCTTCCAACTTCAAACCATGCCTCTGGTGATACCTCCTGCTTTAGTCTAAAGATCCCTCCATGTTTACCCTATTTATTCCCTTGAAGTACTTGAAGACCTCAATCATGTCCCAGCTGTCTCTCCTCTCCTCCAATGAAAACAGGCAGAGCTCCTCAAGTCTGTCCTCATACATCAAATCCCCTAGTCCTCATATCATCTTAGTTGCCCTCCTCTGTACCCTCTCCAGGAGCTGTATGTCTCTCTTCAAGTGTCGTCTCCAGTATTGTACACAATACTCAAGGTGTGGTCTAACGAGTCCATTGTACAGCAGCAGAATCACTTCCCTGCTCCTAGAGGTGACCCCCCTTATGATGCATCCCAACATCCTGTTTGCCTTGCTAACCTCTCCTGCACTGCTCAGAGTTATTCATACATGCATCCACCATGACCCCTAGGTCTTTTCCCTATTGAGGCCTTCAGCGCCTCCCCTCCCAGGGTGTACCTGTGTTTAGGGTTTCCCCACCCAAGATGTAACACCTTGCACTTGGTGATATTGAAATTTAATTTCCATGTGTGAGCCCTGCTTTCCAGGGTGCCCAGGGCCCCTTACAGGGCCAACCTCCCCTCTTCTCCCTCAACTACTGCTCCCATCTTGGAGTCATCAGCAAAGAGACTCATTTCGCACCCTGTACCCTCCCTGATGTCCGATATGTATGCATTAAACAGTATCGGACCCAGGACCGAGCCCTGCGGAACCCCACTACCGACCTCTCTTGGGTTCAAGAGCTCCCCACTGACCATTACTCTCTGGGTGTGTCCAGCTAGCCAGTTTTCAATCCATCTCACCATCAAAAGGCCTACTCCCAACCTCATCAGTTTCTCCACCAGACCATTGTGGGGGACAGAGTCAAACGCCTTGCTGAAGTCCAAGAATAATACATCCACAGGCTTTCCCCTGTCCAGTTCTGATGTTACCCATTCATAGAACTCCACAAGATTGGTTTGACATGATCTACCTGGCACAAACCCATGTTGCTGACTATCCAGACCTCCCACCTCCTCCAAGTACACCCCCAATCGTTCCTTTAGTATACTCTCCATTAATTTTCCCGCCACCAAGGTCAAGCTTATGGGTCTATAGTTACCTGGTACTTCACTCGACCCCTCTTTATGAATTGGCACCACATGTTCCTCTAGCCAATCCTTAGGTACTCTCCCTGTCTCAAACGACCTGCTGAAGAGCTCCACCAGGGGTGCAGCCAGTATGTCCGCCAATTCCCATAGTACTCTCGGATGAATGCCATCCAGCCCAGGAGATCTGTCTTTCTTTAGCGCCTTGGGGCTAACCTCACCCTTTCGGTGGAGATAGCATCATCCGTCCCTTCCAACTTACTGGCCTTTTTATCCTTATCCTGATGTGACACCCCTGGGCTACCTCTCCCTCTCTCTTGCTCCATTTCTGTTGCTCCCCTGATCCCACTCACTGCTGCTTCTATCCCCATCGTGCCTTGCTTTGTAGATATCCCATCTCCCTCCCTAGTGAACACAGAGGTGAAGTACTCGTTAATACCTCTGCCTGTTCCTCGCCTCTTCCACCACCCTCCTTCTGATCTCAATCTGCTGAGATGGCCTTAGTTTTCTCCACTCCCAATGTACCAGAATAACCCCTTTTCCCTCAATGTATCCCCTGTGCCAGCTGCTGCTCTTTACTGGACTTTGTCCTCCTCACCATCCGGTGACTTTTCTAGATGCAAGATGGTACATTTCCTTATCCTTATCCCCTCTTGTTGTTTTATATTTTTTGTAGGCCATCTTCTTTTCTCTGACCGCTACCTGAACCTCACTGGACCACCAGCATGGTTTATGTGACCTTTCTCCCTTACAATTCACCTTAGCGCAGGTCCTGACTGCCTCATGAAGTCCCCATTTTATGACCTCCCATTTCTTTTCCACATTTGTCATTGATGTAATACCCTTCAAGTGATCCTTGAGAATATTTCCCATGCCCACAAAGTCTGCCCCCTAAGTCCACTGCCAGTGTCCTAGATCTCACCCCCCCATGCTTATTTGAAACCAGACAGTATTGTGGTCGCTCCCAGTTAGGGGATCCTCTACAACCACGTCCCTTACCAGATCCCCATCTGCCAGAACCACATCCAGGACATGCCCCTCCCTTGTGGACTCCATCACATGCTGTGTTAAGAACACATCCTGGAAGCCATCCAGCAGCCTCTGCTCCTTGGCCACCTTAGAGGACATGGTTCCCCAGCTTGTACCTGGCATATTAAGGTCCCCCATCAACACCACTCCTTTCCCTTTTGGTCCACACTGGGCAATGATGTTGTCCAGCAAACCATCCTCAGAAGATCACCCATCCCAGGGGCCTATATACTACACCAGCTTGACCTTATCTCCTGCTGGGGTTCGTAAGGTGACCCATAAGGCCTTCACGTTTCTCTGACTCTTCTACCCTAGCAATTTTATCATCTCTAATGAACATAACCACTCCACCCCTCTGCCCTCCTCCTATCCTTCCTAAGCATAGTGTACTCCCGCCGTTTAGGTCCCAGTCATGGTTTTTTGCCCACATCTCCGTGACCACCGCCATCCACCCCGAACAGCATGGCTTGGAACTCTGGCAACTTGTTTCCCAAGCTCATGGCATTTACTAACACCACCCCCACCCCTATCTCTGATCCCTTTGTCAAACCTCACCCAGGTTCCTTATACTTCCATCCTTCCCTGTTCCTCCTGAAACCTCCATCCCCAGTCTGTTTTCCCTCCCCTTGGGTTTGAAGGCTATTCCCTCATCTGGAGAGAGGATTGGTCAGCCCTCCCTTATCCCTTCCCCCCTCACAAGTTTAAACCCCACCTTTCTTGAATGTAGTCATCTATCCCCTGTTTAAGGACTTCCTTCCCTAATGGGGCAAGATGAAGCCTGTCCTTGGCATACAGTCCCTTATCCTCCCAAACTCCTTTCCAGTTCCCTAACACCCCCAACCCACTCTCTTCACCCCACTTCCTGAGCTAGTCATTAGCCTCTGGGACCTTCATTTTCTTCTCCACTGAGGCCTTTGGTACTGGCAATATCTCCAAAAAGGAAATGTTGCATCCATTATCCCAACAGACTGGCAAGTTCTTGGAACCTTGCTTGGATTTCCAAAACACTATTTCCCTCTACATCGTTAGTTCCCAAATGCACAAGGAAATCCAGTTTCCCTCCACAATCCCTAACCAATTTGTACACCATGAACTTTGCTCTGTGCACTGTCAGCCCAGAGATACTCACTACTTTAACCTGGCTATGGCATCCACCCCCCTGTCCCTCCCACTGGATACCCCTAATCATCGAGTCTTCCAATAACAGAACCTTAACACCGCCATCATCCTTATGGTTACCTCCACTAAGCACTCTCAACCCCCCATCCCTCCCTTTATTCGTGATCTCAATTCCATGGGAGTCTTTCTGCCTTATTAGAGGCCCCTTGTCACCCTCCCTTTCTGCTTCCTTGTTATTTGCCCATTAACTCAGACCCCCAATAGGTGTCCTTTGATCCTCTCTTATCCGAACCGTTTATCCTGGTCCTGATGGTTTCCTTCCCCCACACTGCCATCCCCCTTGTAATAGTCACCCTACTTCCAGAGGCCTCTGTGAGTCCCCTATACCTAGGGCCCCATCCTTGGTACAGACCCCCCTGCTGAAGGGGGGGCTCCTCTCCTGCCTCCTTGTCATCTCCCAGTTTCTCTCCAGTTGTGCTCTCCTCCCTCATGTCTGCAATATGCTGCATCTCCCCATCTGCTTAACATTTATGTTTCCCCTTCTCCCTCTGGGACTATTTCTATCCTTTCCATTGCTGATCTGTGATGCCCTATGGGTATCCAACGCCCTCCCCCCCCCAGCTTCTGTATCAGTTTTCTCATTTCTACCAACCCCTTCCTCCCCCTCTAGGTTGCTTAGTAGCTCAGATTTATTGTGACACTCTATGCCAGCCTCAATCAAGTAACCCGAGTTTCCACCGACTGCCCTCTAAACTGCCCCTCTTCCTCTCCTCTTGCTCTGTTCTCCTTAGGAGCTCCTTCCACAGTCTGCTCTTTTAGGCTTTCCCACAACAGCCCCTTCTGACTCTTCCCCTCCACTCTTTTATATTCAGAATGTTTACCCGTCACCTTTCCCCTTAGTGTCAACATCCCTATCTAAGGTCCTCTGTCCTAATATCCCCCCTCCTGCTTGCTGTAACATAACGTCCTGTAATTTCTGAGTGTTGCCCCTGCCTCCCCTCAGCCCTACCCTTCTGCTGCCCATATCCACACCCCTTATCCTTGGACACCCCCCAAACTCCCCCAGCTTTCTCCTTAACCAATATACATAACTTCTGATACAAGATAGTTGTCTACAGAATGGCAGCCTCCCTCTCTCCAGGCCCAATTGAGAATTATTGCCATCCCACTGCCTGTGCAGCCTACAACCCT
This sequence comes from Neoceratodus forsteri, assembly GCA_016271365.2. NCBI lineage: Eukaryota > Metazoa > Chordata > Ceratodontiformes > Ceratodontidae > Neoceratodus > Neoceratodus forsteri. The sequence goes on from CM028132.1 coordinate 1,325,788,257, forward strand.
TCCGAAGATGCCTGCCATGGTGGAATATGACCACCCTGTTTGTCCCTCTCTGTTTATAATGGCACACACCCCTTTTCTCAGTCCTTTCCCCCTGGAATACAGTCTCTCTCTATACTGACTGCAGTTATTTACAAACCCAATTTCAACCCCACAAATAAATTTCCCAAGTCTCACAAACACATACAGTCCAGTGTGTGTCCATTCCCACTAACAGTGTGTGTATGCAGACATCAGGTACCGTATGATGTCACAGGCCCACCAGTTCCTGTTGCTTCAAATTTCAGTCACAAACAGAAATACACAGCCCTTTAATCCCAACCCCCAGTGGCTTTTCAGTATTTAAGGCAAACATCCCATTTAAATTTCACTCTAATTATCACTGCCAAACAAGTGTTCCCAGGCCCCAAAAGTTACAATATCACAGCCCAAGTAACAGTTCTTACTCAAAGTAGTAATTTTTAACACACAGAACTAATTTCATGTACAAAACTGTTCAAATATTTCAGTTAAAACAGAAGATAAACCCAAACCTCTGTCCTTAGCAGTCTCCTGCGTATGTTCCCAAGTGGACAATAGTTCTACAATAGTTAGCTGCAATAGTTAGCTACAACTTTATGTAACTTTGCCCAAAAGAAATGCTGTGTCAATCAGCCTAATGTCCTATCCCACCCAGCATGTCCTGCCCATGGCAGATCATGACTAAGATATAATAAATCCTTTTTAAAACAAGAGGGTACTATTAGTTGTTCCACCTCTTCCTTGGTTACGGGGTTCTCATATTTCCTGTACAACAGTTCATTTTTCATTACAATTTTGGGGGCACCTGGGGTTTGTATTTTCCCCACCTGTTGAAAAAAGATTTTAGATTCTCATCAGCCTTTTGTTCAACAACAATATTTGCTTTTATAAAAACAGGTTGTACAGTCTCTGGTGTTAAACCATTCTGTTTTACTTGCCATTGTCTTTGGATTTTCTTCCTCATGTTGTGGGACAGTTTAGTTCTCCCTGGTTTGTCAACCACGTCTCCTTGAAAAGGAAAAATGTCCCCCAGCTGTTGTTATTTCTTCTCCTGAGCCCTGGTGGTGACAGCTTTCATAGTTCCTTTATCAGGCATTAAGTTAGCACAGTCAGGAAAATCATTCCCAATGACCAAATGTACAGGTAAATGTGGTGCCAATCCTGTTGTTAAGTGGTGAGTTTTTTTTCACTACCATGTCCACTGACACTGTGGGTATACATGGGTGTCCCCATGAACACAGACCACACTCATTGGTGGTCCTCTTTCTTTCTTGTTACCAGCTCTGGATGAATTAACATTTGTTTACTCCCAGAATCAATTAAGGCAGTTACATTTTATTTTCCACTTCTACTTCAGTGAAAAAGTAACCAGGGTTCAATAATGCCAAGTGAGTTGTATCTCCTCTATTAGTGGGGCAATATCGGGCAATGTGTCCTGACCTTTAAATTTCAGCAAATGATGTCTACAGGAAGGGTTGTCTACCAGTACCACCCTGTTATCTTGCCAACCTTCGTATCTCATATCTTGATTGCTCATAGTCTTGTCTCACTAGGGGTTTGGTTTAACAGTCTCTGAGGTCTACTTCCTCCTTTCTTTATGTTCTGGTGGACAGAGAGAGAGTTATCAGCTAGTGTAATGGCAGTTTCTACCGTTTCTGGGTTACGTTCTCTTACCCATATCTGCACATCTTGGAGTAAGATTTGTAAAAACTGTTCCCCCACTACAATATCTATTATATTATTTACGTTTTTTCCCTCTGGTTGTAGCCATTTGTTACATAATTCCCTTAACCTTATGAAGGTCTCTCTATGGGTCTCATATGTCTGGTATTTTAGTGCCCAGAACCTCTGCCAGAATGTCTCAGTATTGATATCATACTGCTTGAGTATTTCTTTCTTTACCAAATCATAAGTGTTGGTGGTCCTGGCATCCATGTTACTGTATGCTAACTGTGCCTTTGCAGTTAGATATGGGGCTAACTGCACCACCCATTGTGTTTGAGGCTAAGCACAAGCCTGGGCAACCCTCTCAAATGTAGTAAGATATCCCTCAATATCATCTGTTGCCGTCATTTTTGTTAATTTATATCCTTTGGGTTTGGGTCTGGCCTGCCCCCATCCAGACCTCTTCCTGCCTCCAAGTCATGTAAGGCCCATAAAGTCTCTGCCCACCTGGTATCTTGCCATCTCCTCTCATGTTCTCTTTCTCATTCTATATCCAGTTGTCTTATAGCAAACCATCTCATTAACTTGGGTAATCCATCTGGCGGTTCATCTGGATACATCCTCTGTTCTTCCTTTCGTTCCTCATCCTCATCCTCATTACTCCAATTTTTTGGTTTCCTTGGTCATACTGCTGGTCCTAATCCTGGCTTCAAGGTCTCTCCAGATTTTGCCACCTGCATTCTGGTCTGGACACTAGCTGCCACAGCTCCTTCAGCTTCTCCTGTTCGTTCATCATTCCATTCTTTTCACCCTAGTACCAGGACTGGTATCGAAATCTGGTTTTCCACCAAGGCTGGACAACCAGATCCCACTTCTCACACCAATTTTCTCTGACTGGGTTATGGGGACGGTAAATGAGTGAGAAAAGACTCAAAATATGGTTAACACACCATTACTAGGTGTGATGTTCATTGTCAAATTGACAATTTTTTTTGTAAAATGTGTATATTTACATACAACTAAAATAAATATAAACCATAATTGGCATAAGTCTTAAACTTCAGACTAGATGGAGAAACAAATAGAAAAAACAAAAGAAAACAGTTTTCTTGAGCTCTCAGAACTATCCTTCCTGGTAGTTCTGCCACAAAAGTAGATAACTTTTCAATCACAGTTTCTACAATCATCTGTGCTTCAAGATAACCTCTCCTTACTCACTTTCAGGCTTATCTCTACTTCGGGCACCAGGAAGCTTTTATACTATTCCCTGCTGCATCATCAGATCAGCTGACCCGCCCCTTTCTAAATAACAATCATTCCTTCTCTAATACAGACATAATGGAGGATCAGCATGACCATTATCTAGGTTTATACTTTCCAACATCATTATATCCACATTGAGACCTACTATTAGCAGTATAGGACAAGATATTAAGAAATAATTGCTAATTGCCTGTATATTTTATAGCTCCTCCCTTATCTCATCTCAAGTGACAGCTGTCACAGACTATAAAACAGCCTCATCAAGGGGCTGCTGGCTCCTAAGGGCTCATTCTGCAGGATAGCTATGCTCAGGTTTGCATATTCTCACATAACTATTGAAAGACAATTGAAACAATCTCAAGTTGTTTAAGAATCATAACATTCCTTTTTTTACAACCTGTCCCTTGCTTTCAAACTATTGTGACATGCACTTGCAGAATCCTGTAATACCAAACGGCTGATATTTTAAGCCGTCAGGGAATGATTTCATTTGTGCCCCCTTTTCTACAAGTATTAGAGCCAGCAGAAAATATAGTACTGCTTCAGTATTCTTAGACAGAGGGTTTCTGTTATTTAGACTTTCTTCTTCCTTTTCTCCAAGAGTCAGCACTATCCTCAGGACTATATCAGGAAGTGAAATCATTTAGAAGAATACCACCGCACTCTGCAGTACCAGCATATTGTTCGGCTACATAAACGCTACCTTTTATAATGGTAGGTTTATTTCTGCAGATCTCCACTTGTGTTTTGGTTTAAACAATTAACACTGGGACATTGCTTACTTTATTTACCCAGTGCAAGCAGAGAATCCAAGGAGGCATGAGTCAGTGAACGTAATCACATTCACTTTCTTTCCAGATATCACACTGCAAATTCTCTCTCAGCTGCTTTCCTTTCCATTCATTTTAAGAAGCGCATACACAGCGCTTTATTTTTCACAACTCTAGCACCCTTCAATGTAACAAATAAATGTTCAAACTATTTCTTTTCAGAAGCTGCAAGCAGCTTCTTTACAGGGGACACAAAACAATTATTTGGCTGCCTAGAAAAACAAACAGTTGCTCATTTTATTATTTTTACAGGGTTTCCCATAGAGCAGTAGTTATTTATTATAAATGGTTACAGCATAATATTATTGTCTTAATGCAACACAAAGTTAATTTCTATTTCTGTTATGTTTGGCAAAGGCATGGGAGTAAAAGGAAAATATCAGTAGTGATAGGCAAGAGAGCAAGAGATACCATCATGGGTGGCCTTCCCATCATGTTAGAAAGTTTATAAAATAGATTTAGTGAAAGAAGTATTTTGCTACTGCAGTAGACTTTTGGGCATAGAAGGGAATACAAATAATGCCATAGCCTCTATCAATGGGGGTGTCAAACTATCACAGTATGGATCAGAAATGATCCATTCTCATTCAATAAGTTGTTTATCAAAAATAGATCTTTTAAATTTAAGCAATATAATAACAGCAGCATATGTCCAGTTCATGCTATTGAAAAATGATTGCGCCCACTTTAAAAAGGAAAGTAACTTTTTGGACAAACCCAGAAAAATATTAATGCTCAATTTTGTTTCTATGTGGGTGCTTCTGCAAAAAATGATATTATAAGATGTCTATGGGTGGAGCTGGAATTAAGTTGTTTTGGAATCTGATTAAGAAGCAAAGAGATAGGTGTAGTCAAGTTAAATATGCCCATCATGCCTTAACAAAGTGTTTGGGCATTTGATGGTGCAGTGCAGAGAAGGTGCCCCTGCCTATACTGTATAATCGGTGTGGGGGGGGGGTGCCACTAGACACCACAGAAAATTAAAAAAATATATATATATATATATATATATATATATTTTTTTAAATATAATTGATCCTTTTTCGTTCTGGGCCCTGCTCTCCCATCCCTCTATAGATGCATACATTTGGCATATTCTACCATTGTTGAGTTTACAAAAATGTTTCCTGGCATAACCACAAAACTGAATTAATAGGGACTTCAAATTTAGTTATATTGGCATGACACATTTTACAGGTGGGTGGTAATTTTCCCCCTTTTCACATATGTTGACCAGTTCCTAGTTTTTTCTAATATTGTGTTTAATGCCTGGATTATGGCAAGAAACCTAGTTCCAGTTACAGTTAGAACAGGAAATGGAAAGGGGGGTGGGGACCAGGGAGAGAGGGTAGAGGAGGGGATTTACATAAGCAGACAAGAGAGAAGATGAGGACAGTCATGCTCCATACATATCATTTTTCTACCTCTGATTATTAAATAATCATTTGTTTAATGGATTAAATTATTAATATATAAGTCCTCATATTTTCACTGGTCTTGAGCCACAGCCCTTTTGTGTTATAAATTTGCTTGCATTTTCTCTACTCAAACCCATTGTTCCATCTAACCCATTGACATCCAACCTCATTTATTAATATTGTATTTCATTGCATCTGACATGCAAAGTTCTTGCATGTCTAATTTTACTTGCTATACATCCGAGTTTGTTGGGTGTGGGCTCCTACAAGTTCGGCAATATAATTAGAATCACACTTATCCTCCCTTTTGTATTTGCCATATTCCAAGGTAACTCTCTTGTCCACCCACCAGCACCACATAAACCCCCTCCTCTTCTCTTCTCTCCTATCCCCATGTTACATATAAAAAAAAACTTGAGTGAGGTTCTAATTTATGAGTTTGTACAACTCTCAAACTTAAAATCTTCCAGCAGGATTGAAACAAGTGATATTAAAAATATGAGGCACATATTATACAAAGTGGACTGGGATTTTACTCAGACCCTGGTCTAAATATAGTACGTCATTCAACTGATTACATTTATGTTTGATCCATGATTTTCACCTGTCTCAACAGTCTGAGTATGGTTGATTTCAGAATATGTGAGAGAAGAAGCCCATGCTAAACAAACAATTCATTCATTACCATGTAGCAGTGTTATATGAAAGGTTCAGTCTCCACAAAGTTGGTGTCACTCAAGTTCTTTCAGTAATTGAATAAGCCACAAAATTCAAATGCAAGTTGCAAAAATAGATTTATTGAGGACCATCAACATCAGAGTGTCCTCTAGCCACCACGATGCTTGACTCCTCATGAGTCTTCCTCAGGGTTATGGTCTATAGTGCCAGGTCAGCCATTTAAATATAGGCAGTTCATAAATATTCATGTTTCCATGTCAACCACAATATATACAAAATCACCAAGTGCAATTGGGAAGTATGTGGGGGGCGATTCAAAAGTGCTTGGTTTACAAATTTCTTGTTTTAGCACATTAATATATTTAACAATTACTATCTCTATAAATTTATAATTTCTATAAATTGTGAAACTTAAGAAAACATATTATTTAATTCGCTATTTACTACACTGATTTGTCTCACTGAAGCCTTAGTACATATGTCCAAACCATTTAGTGGTTACTATTAGCACTCAGCTAAATCAAAATGTGTATTTATTATACATATGGAAATATCACATTCGCTGTATTGAGTTTAAGAAACTTCCTCGTCTGATAAAATATTCCAATTTTGGTAGATTGCATTCCCTATGTTTTCTGCTTTAAGAATGATACACTAGTGGGCATCCACTTTAAGACATATCATCTCTCAAAACTAGATGGGTTACAATTCATGGGCCTAGAATGGGTACCACCCCTGACAGAAGGAGATGATAGGCCAAACTTGCTCATGGAGAAAGAGATCATGTGGATTTAAAAACTGAACAGTGTGAAACCATCTGGTTTAAATGATAGATGGGACTTGAAACCATTCCTTAAAGGAAAATAAAAAAAATAAGTTCTGGAATTATCAAGCTAAGAAAGAAGTTGTTTTCTTGAATGACAAAATTTAACAAAAAAACAAAACATTATTTTGCATGATACGTTTTTGGAATTATTACATAGATTAATATGTCTTGTTATTTTGTCTTTTTTCTCTCTTTTCTCTTCCTTTCTCTAGGAAGTTCTGATTCATCAAGAACCATGGACTTACAGATCACTACTCTGTAAAGAATGCTAATCAATCAATTAAAATTCATATCTTGTCCAGGATCCATTTTTTTCACCTCTTGCCTTAGCCAGATACAGTTTCTTAAAATTCAATAAAGCAGAATGTGATATTTCCATATTTATTTATTTATTGAATTTTGATGACCGGGTAGGCCAACTGATCCCTGAAGGTGCCTTTTCCAGGGGTGACCAAGGAGACAGAAACAGTACAATACAGTCAGGTAGTACAGGGTGCAGAGAAAGTAGACATGAAATCCAAGGTTACAAGAAAGGCAATATTTCAATATATAGAACATAAGTGCAACAATTAAGGGAATTGAGGCATGCTTTTGGAGTCATTTTGGGTGAGAAAAGGAGAGGGATTGGTGTAGGATGTGGGACTTGGGGTGACTATCCAATATCCTGACAATGGCACAAACTTGCCCCAAGCAGGTGGGACTTGAGCCTTGTGTGAAAGTTTAACAGTGATGGGGTTTCCTGTACTAAAGGTGGAAGAGTGTTCCACAGCTTAGGGGCAGTGTGAGCAAAGGATTTGCCTCCCATGTTAGTCTTGATTCTGGGGATTGCTAGTAGGGACTGACCGGTGGTCCTCAGTATATGAGGGTTAGACTTAGAAATGATTATTCTTGTGAGTTAGGTGGGGCAGCCATGTGCTGCAGTTTGTAAGCAAGGCAGAGCAGGAGTACTGAAGATGAGCCTCAAAGGAAGGTCATTGAAGCTGGACCAGCGCGAGATGCAGGGTGGATTCTTGGGTGACTTAGTGTCACAAACCTTGCCACTTTTGACCTGAAGCCTGTCGACCTCATGCTTTGACATACCCTGAATTACAGGGGCAGCATACGTTAATGTAGGAAGGAGGACACTGGAGGCAATTGCTCACCTTGCCTCTGGGATAAGTTGTTTTTTTAGCCGGTACAAGGTGCTAAGTTTGCCGTGGATAGACCTAGTTACCTGGTCTACATGGGACTTAAAGGTGACACCTTGGTTGATAGTTAGCCCAAGGTATTTTATGTTGTCTACAATGTCTATACTCTTTCCAGCAAGGGAAATAAGTAGTAAGGAATTGTCCTGTTCTGGCCGAGGATCTAGGGACAAACAGCAATGCTTTCATTTTGCTGCATTGAGAACCATTCTGTTAAATGTAAGTCAGGCCTTAAGTGTAGTTAGATCCCCTTGGAGGAGAAGGCCCAGGTCCTGGAGGGTGACATGGACTGGTAGATGACTGCATCATCAGCGTATTGAACAGCTGAGCTATCTCTGCAGTGATGGTTGAGGTCATTTGTGAAGAGAGAGAACAGGAGGGGGCCAAGAATTGAGCCCTAAGCACCCCATCCTTGATGGGAAGAGGGTCAGATAACTCTCCCTTCCAAATGACCCTCTGGGACCAGCCTGATAGGTAGCTGTTGAACCAGTTTAGGGCCTGGGCATCAAGACCTATGCTGTGAAGCTTAGTCAGAAGGTTGTGGTCAACAAGGTCAAATGCCTTGGACAGATCTATAAAGATTGCACCTGTTGACATGCCTACGTCCAATGCCCTGAATACGTCCACTGTGAGATTGATGAGTGCCGTATCTGTCCCATGGTTTTCCCGAAAGCCATGCTGTGGGGGAGCTAGGAGTTGGTGGAGCTCAAGGTAGTCTCTCAGTTGCCCGTACACTAGCCTTTCTTGCAGTTTGGCAAGGGTACATAGTAGGGAGATGGGCCTATAATTGCCATTTTGTTCATGTGAGCCACCCTTGTGAATGGGGACCACATTGGCCACCTTCCACTGGTGCAGAACATAACCTTCAACTGGAGACCTATTGATGATCCAGGTCAGAGGTTTGGCAAGGGACTGGGCACCTTCATTGAGTAACCTTGGGCTAATTCCATCAGAGCCTCCAGAGCCTTTGTTTTTGAGGACTTTAAGTAGCTTAAGGACTTCACTCACCTTGACTAATCTTAGGTAAAATTGTGGTCTTTTCATATTGGGGGTACCTAAGAGATCTGTAAAGGCATATATGGGGGCAGCTCTAACTTGTAATCATCAGGGTTGGTGAAATGGTGGTTGATTGCTGAGGCTATTTGGTGGCAGTCACTGACATGCTGTCCTTGTACCTCTATTGGACCTAGTGCCTCCTTGGAAATGCCCTTAAGCAGTTCATTTATGTGTGATCAGAAAAGCTTGGGGTTCCCCAGGTTGGACCATTGGAGGTGGGATATATACTCTTTTTTCGCAAGTTTGACGGCTATCTTACATTTATTTCTTAATGTTTTGTAAGTAACCAGGTCTGCAGGGAGAAGGGAGAGCTAGAACTTCTTCCAGGCCTTGTTCCTGCTTTTCATCTGAGATTTCACTGAGGGGGAGATCCATCTGTAGCAGCCTCCCTTTGTTCTAAGTTTTTTAAGGGGGTCAAAGAATGAGGCCGCTATGAGTAGTGAGTCTTGGAAGTAGGCCAGGGCCTTATCCAAGGTCATGAGGAGCCTAAGTGGGTTCCAGTCCCGGTTACTTAGGTAGTCATTAAACTTTGCAGATGTGAAATTGGAGAAATCATGTACCAAGAGTAACCTGGGAGGAATCTTTGGTGCACTGTTCTTCCAAATGCTGAAAATTGAGTTGTGGTCACTGATAGTATCTGCCAATATGTCTGCTTTCTGTATGTTGAGGGGATTGGATACCAGAGCCCAGTCAAGAGTAGTGTGGGTTCCAATTTTATAGTTGAGCCTGGTGGATAGAGAGATAACCTGTTCCAGGTTTGCCTCATGGATCATTGCCTTGAGGACTTTGTTGGGGTAAGAGGCCCAGTTCAGGTTGAAGTCTCCCATAATTAGGAGTTCATTGGTTAGTTCACTGCCAACCAATTTGGTGATGCTCTCAACAGAAAGTTGGGCAGTCGAAGGGGGTTTACAGACAAAGCCGATGTTGAGATGCTTAGCTTGACCGAGGGTTAGACAGATGAAAATAGACTCCCTGTCCTGGCAATTCCTAAGGCTGGGCTTCAGTAGTGCCACATTTAGAATCTCTTTCATATAGATTAGAACCCCTCCCCCTCTCTTTTTTGCCCTGTTTTGTCTGAAGATTTTGTGCCCTAGGATCATGATCTCATGGTCTAGGATGTGGACCTTAAGCCAGGTCTCTGAGATAGCAAGGATATCTGACTTGTAGAGATCTAGCCAGGCTTGGACCTCATAAATTTGAGGTCTAAGGCTGTAGACGTTCATGTGCGCTATCCTTAAGCCTTTTGATGATGCCCAGTGAAGATTCTGGGGGATGGAGACAAGGATATTGGCTAATGGGGACCCGGGATTGGCTGAACATCACCTGCATGGAGCAGAGGAAGAGCAAGTAGTCATACCAACATTTGCCTGACTTGGGGTTTTGAGAGGTTATGGAGCCTCCTGCATGCTTCATGGAGCAACATGTAGTAGGTACCCCTCTTTACCAACTCATGTGCTAAGATAAAATCATTATTTGCTGTGGGAGAGGTCCAGTAGTAATGACCACAAGACTTGGGGTTGTTGAGATTTTGCCTTATGGGGTCAAAGTGTCCATGCCCTATGCACATGTCCACCCCATGGAGGGACAGTATGTAAAGAAGGGCCAGGAGTATGCCCCTATTTAGGAGAGAGGCAGGTGGGTTACTGGTCCATCGTGACTTAAGGCAAGGGGTGCCATGGTTGGAGGAAAAGTTCTCCAGGATCACATTGGAAGACCAATTATCTTCTGGTAGGATGGTTTATTAGGTTGGAAAATCAGGGTGGGTGCCTGCAGGAGAATTTAAAAGACTGTAGACATTAGTTTAAGTTTGGAGTCAAGGGTACACTTACAGCAGGCTAGGAGTGCCTTCCGGGAGAAGAGGTGGCTTGAAATGCAGGAGGTGGGATCTCTAAGCTTTCTGGAGTGCAGACATGCCTCCACACTTCTGGGACCAGTTAGGAAAGACCAGAGGTGGGGTTTTAAAGTATTTAATTAAGGTGGGAGGAGGGTGTGGGATGGTGGGCGAAAAAATGCTCAGGCAGCAGCAGCACACACAGGAAGCTGGGAGCAGACTGCACAGGAATCATGCCAAGCTCAAGATCTGTCCGAGTGACTTGCTTGGGAAATTATACCTGCACTTCTGTTATTCAGCACTGGCTCTGGGGAGGGCAAGAAGGTTCACTGACCTGCTGTCAGACCCTGGAAGGAAAGAAGGGGGATTTTAAACTTGGGATGTATTTTACAAGGGAAAGCAGGGAGCTGGTTTGAAATGCAGGGTGGGGATGGAAGTAAGGAAGACTGAGTGCAGGAGAGAGAGAGAGAGAGAGAGAAGACATGCAGACAGAGAGGAGCAGTGGATTGGAGGGGTTTGAGTAGAAACAACTTAATAAAAATTTCAGCTAGCAGTAACAATATTGTATGGCACCAGCAATTAAATTTAGACCAGCTAAAGAATGTTAAAAAAAATACAATTTGCTAGACTAGGGCAACGTGAAAAAATTCTGAACTTAAAGAGCAACTAAAATCACAGCCAAATGAAAAAAAAAATGCTCAAGCAGCAGCAGTACACACAGGGATCTGGGAGCAGGCTGCACAGGAATCATGCCAAGTCCAAAATCTGGCCGCATGACTTGCTTGGGAAATTGTGCCTGCATGTCTGTAATTCGGCGTCGGCTCTGGGGAGGGCAGGAAGGTTCATTGACCTGCCTTCAGACCCTGCACTTCTGTAATTCAGCATCAGCTCTGGGGAGGGCAGGAAGGTTCATTGACCTGCCTTCAGACCCTGCACTTCTGTAATTCGACATCGGCTCTGGGGAGGGCAGGAAGGTTCACTGACCTGCCTTCAGACCTTGCACTTCTGTAATTCAGCGTCAGCTCAGGGGAGGACAGGAAGGTTCACTGACCTGCCTTCATACCCTGCACTTTTGTAATTCGGCACCAGCTCTGGGGAGGGCAGGAAGGTTCACTGACCTGCCTTCAAACCCTGCACTTCTGTAATTTGGCATCAGCTCTGGGGAGGGCAGGAAGGTTCATTGACCTGCATTCAGACCCTGGAAGGATATAATGAATAAAAATGTTTATTTAGTTGAGCGCTTATAGCAGCCACTAAATGGTTTGTACATATGTACTAAGGCTTCAGTGAGATGAATCAGTATATTAAATAGAGAATTAAATAATATGTTTCTTAAGTTTCACAATTTATATAAAATTATAAATTTATAGAGATTGTAACTATTAAATATATTAATGTGCTAAAACAAGACATTTGTTAACCAAGCACTTTTGAATCCTCCCCACCCCCCCCACATTCTTCCCAATTGCACTTGGTGATTTTATATATATTGTGGTTGACATGGAAACATGAATATTTATGAACTGCCTATATTTAAATGACTGACCTGGCACTCTAAACCACACCCCTGAGGAAGACTTGCGAGGAGTTAAAGCACTGGATGATTAGAGGAAGCTCTGATGTTGATGGTCCTCAAAAAAATCTATTTTTTTCAACTTGTGTTAGAAGTTTTGTGGATTATTCAGTTATTGAAGGCAGCTGAGTGACACCAACTTTGTGGAGACTGGATTAATCTGTTACAGGTTGGCAGCTCATTCTGGGGAGCACCAAACACTATTGCCTGTTGCAGCTGTACTTCACTTTGCTACATGAAAGGTTCCCACATACAGTATTATCAAAAGAAGTATTTACGGCTTAAAATTCAATTACACTGCATGGCACATTTTACAGGTTTTTTTTTCCTTTTCCTTTTCACACATATTCACCAATTCCCAGTTTTTGTTTCTATTATTTTGCTTAAATGTTTGCATTATGGCAAGAAATCTATGTCCAGCTATAGATAGTTAGAATGGGAAATGGGAAGGAAGGGGAAGGGGTGTGTTCTGTGGACCAGTGAGTGGGGGGAGTTTACAATAGGCAGACCAGAGAGAAAATGAGGAGGACAATCAGTCTCCATATATATAATTTTACCTCTGATTAAATAAGCATTTGCTAATTAATTAAATTATTAATATGCCATTTCTCATAGTTTCACTGACCTAGAGGGATGATCCCTTTGTATTATAAATTTGCTTTTATTTTCTCTACTCATATCCGCTGTCCTGTCTTACTCCTCCCCATTCAACCTCTTTTAATAAAGAGCTTGTGTACTATGCCATTTTTACCACACTACAGGTATTGGAGGAACCAAATTATACTGTAGTTGCCTGCCCCCTCCAAGATAAATGATGCCAACATCCAATAGACAAACGTAGCACAATGTGTGGGCAGGGGGACAGTCTTTGAAAAACAATACAACATTCTTAATGGACATGGATGGTAAGACAGCAAATGAAATGAAGAAAGGAGATGGATGTCATTTCGCAGTTCAGCTCAGATGTTTCAGACCCCCTCCAATTTTATTTTTAGCTGCACTTTTTTATCACAAGCAATATGACCACTCAAAAAATTGGCTAAATATGATTAGATGTTTTACTGATTCTATGCAGCCAAGAACAAAAGGCTGTCAAGACAAAACACCAACAACAACAAAATAAAATAAATTAAAACAAATATTTTCCCTGCAGTCAGCTCCTCTGCTCCACCCAACAAGCTGGCCCCCCTCTCTAGCTGATCTTCTCTTTATGACATTTTGGTTTTTTTACTAAAAGGGAGATAAATTTAACAGAAAGAGATGTGCAACCCAACCCCCGTATCATTTGAGCAGGATGGGTATACTTAATTATAACACTAAAGTGCCTCTACACATAAAAGTTATTTAAAATAATAAAATAACTTGATCTGCTCCATACACTGTCTGACTCTGCCCCCATAGACAAACTGCCATGTCTTTGCTTTTGGAGACAATAGCTTAGTTGCAATGTATGTATCAATTCTCAGTCAGTAAACTGTTTATTGAAATAGATCTTTTAAATTCAAGTAACATAACAACAGCAGATGGCTAGTTCATGCTATTACAAAATGATTGCACCCACTTTAAAAAGGAAGGTAACTTTTAGGGCAAACACATGAAGATTCTATTGCTCGATTTTGTTTCTGGGGGATGCATGGGCAAACAACAATGTCATATGATGGCGATGGGTGGGGGGGTAGAAATAGGTTGTTTGAAACTGCTTAAGAAACAAAGGAACAAGTGCAGTCAATTTAAAATGCCCATCAAGCCTTAAACAAAAGTCTGTGCACATGATGGCCCAGTGCAGACAAGGCGCCCCTGACTATACTGTATAACTGGAAAGTGAGGGGTACCACTAGGTACCTTGGAAAAATAAAATAAAAAATATTTTTCCATATGAAGGGATCCTTTTTCATTCTGCTCCTTGCTCTCCCATTCCTCTATAGATGCATAACTTTGCTATATTCTACCATTGTGAGGTTTACAAAAATGTTTCCTAGAATAACCACAAAACTGAGTTAATAGCAACTTCAAATTTAGCTACATTGGCATGGAACATTTTATAGGAGGTGATCCCTTCCCCCTACACACACACACAAGTTGACCAATACTCAGTTTTTTCTATTATTGTATTTTAATGTCTGCATCATGGCAAGAAAACAATTTGAGTTATAGATAGAATGGGAAATGAGGAAGGGGAGCAGGGACCAGGAAAGAGGGGAGGGGAGGGGATTTACAGTAAGCTGACCAGAGAGAAAATGAGGAGGACTTTCAGTCTCTATGCATATCATTTTTTGTACCTCTGATTATTAATCATTTGTTTAATTGATTAAATTATGTCATTCCACATAATTTCACTGATCTAGAGGGAGAATCTATCTGCATTATAAATGTGTTAGTATTTTCTCTGTTTAGACAGCTGTCCTATCTTAACCCTGCTCATCCAACTTCTTTTATTCATATTGTATTTAATTGTGTCTGACATGCAAAGCTCTTTCATGTCTAATTTCACTTTGTTATATGTGCTAGGTGTGGGGGGGAAGCACAGACCCCTATACGTTCTGCATGATGATTCAAACTGTGCTTGTCCTCCCCTTTCTATTTACCATATTCCAAGGAAACTCTCTTGCCCCCCCCCACACCACATACACCCCATCCTCTCCTATCATATCTCCATGCTACAGATCGAAAAACTTGAGTGAGGTTCTAATGTATGAGTTCGTGCAACACTCAAACTTAAAATTTTCCTGATGGATTGAAACAAGAAATATCAAAAATATTTCCATATGATAATTACCCTTGTAACTGTTTGGGGCAATACATTTGAAATGAAATTGCCAACATTAAAATTGAAGGCCAAGTGAGTGGTTATATGGTACCCCTTTAGGTAGAGGGATATCCCAGGTTCATTTCTCACTTCAAACACTTACTCACTGTGTGACCCTGAATTGAAGAAATCACCTGATCTCTCAGTGCCTCACTCTGAGCAGTTAAAAATGAGTAAAAGCCAGCAACACACTGAAAATGAGGTGTTACATCTTTGTTGGCCAATCCTGTGGAAAAAAAAAATTGTAACAAAAAAGTAACTAAAAAAGGGTTGCTTCTTTGATATTTTCATGAAAACACTTTTACTTGCAAACATTTCCTTGTCTGCTTTCCTAACTCTTTTCAGCATTAATGCTATATTGTCCCAATGCATTCATTATAAAAGTCTCTGGTTCTGCCTCATCACTCTTAAGGTACCTAAAATCTGTATAAACTGTTCAAGTGTGCTGTAACTAAATGTGATTAAGCAGCAAGGCACCTGACTTGCACCACAGTTTCATCTTTCACTCAGATCATAACTTATAAAGGCTCAGGGTAACAAGCTGGCCTAGTAGGGGGCTTGGGTTCAATTCTCAGCAGGGTCTCATTATTTCTTTCTCATTATAATCTGTGCTTTGAAGGCTTTGCAGTGTGTTATGCATCTGAAAGGCTGAGAGGATTTAATCTATTTTTAATATATCCAGTGGCTCTACAGTCCCTAGATAACAGTATGACACAGTTGAAGTTAATACATCAGTGCACAAAGTAATAAGCTGAAAATTGGAAAGTTTGTTCCAACAGCACCCCTTGTCGGGAAGATTGCTGGATGATTAAAAGGTCTTTTCTCAAGTTTGGTGCGTTTTCCAATTGTGTGATATTTATTGTAAGAAATTGTAATAAATCAAAATAAAGTTAAAAGTCCCAAGTAGAGGAATGGCATGAACTCCTCCTAACCTGAGCTTTCAGGAAAGTGACTTATTAAACCTTAATATCACCACTTGTGCATAGATATGAGACAGAGAGAGAAATGAGAGGAGGGGTGAGAAAGAGATAGAGAGATTGGAATTCATTAACAAATGTTTTGGATGTCACTAATCATTCTGCAGCGAATGTATACAGGACAGCTATTTTCAACTGATTATCCCAATCCAACCCACAAATTAAAAAAATTATCAGATAAGACCTGCTGCAACTGGATTCTGTCCTCACCTTTGTTTGTAATGTGTGAAAGGCAAGGGGTCATGGCTCTTTACTTTCCGTGCAGGGATGCCCCTCATTTTTACCTCAAGGATTTATTCACTTCCTACTAAAATCAGCAATTCTGTCACTGAGCAGCATGGCATGTGACACAGAAAACAATGTTATAAGACTGAAGTTATGGATTAGTTTTCCTATAGGATATGACTTATGCACTTATCCAATTCTATATATCAAAACTGAACTGCAGTTACCTCATTTGTCCTACAGTACATCAGTCACCAGTTCCAGCAGCAAGATATGTCTTGGATCAGAGAGTGGATCTTCTCAGTGGGAGTACTTAAGGTGAGGAGGGTGTGTGGGGGTCTAGGGTGCGAGTGGAGGCACAGTGGGAGGTCGGGTGATGTGTGGGTGCGATTCATGAATGGTTTTTTTGTTTTACAGGTTTTCAAAAAACTAAAGACATTGTAGAACTGTTTTCTTCTTGTTAAGATAAGAGGGCATGGAGGGTAGGGGTACCATAGGACAACAATTAATGTTACTGCATTTTCAGTGTATGGAAATCACAGTGTGGGTGCCACTAGACACTAGGGAATAAAAATAATAAAGGGACTAGTGATCAGAGGGTGGGGGTGCTGGGGTGACACCAGACTCCAGAAAAACAAGAAGTCAGTGACTGGAGGGTGAGAGGTTCCACTAGACACCAAGGAAAGATTTACATCATGAAAAATTATCCTTTTCATGACTTATATACCAGAAAAATCTTTTTCTTTTCACGGGTCATGAAAAAGATTTATAATCTTAAAAAAATTCATGGGCATTTTTTCAACAGCTAGAGATCATGGAGCCTGCCAGCTCCATCTTTCCTCTGTTTTCTCCTGAAACCATGCACATGCAATGGGCAGGGTGACTGTCTCCTCCTCCATGGAGGCAGTCTTATGACCTGTGCATGACTCCACTCCTCTGCTAAGCATCGCATCTGTGCTGATGCCAAGCTTCTGCTGGGTGTCAGTCTACAAGGTGATGTTGTGACCCCCCCAACCCCAAGAAAGGAGAGCTGTTGGCAGATGCTTGATCCTTCCTCACCCTGGCCAACCCCCCGAGTGACCCAAGTCCATTCCCTAACCCAAATCAATGCTGTGGTGCAAGGTGTGGCATCCAGCGCCTCAAAGCTTAGCACCACCAGGCCGGCAAATTCCACACCATTTCTGGGCTTTATGTAAAAAGGGCAAGTATTATATTTCACCGAACAAAAAGAGCACCACAAAAAACACCCAACATCCAAAGGATAATAAACATCAGAGTGACGGCTGCAAACAGGAGTGGTTGCTAACTTTTCCAAAAAAAACAAAACACAAAAAAAAAAAATTTCAGGCAAGAAGCAAGTCCCCTGTGCCCCCCAACATATGGATTACTAACTCCAGGGGGCAGACTTAGAAAAAAAAAGGACAAAATAAATTCTGTCATGCACCAGGACCTGAACCTGGGTTCTGCAGTTCCATTGGGGGTGGCCCTAGCCACTATGCCAAAAAGCCAGGGCCTGGCCAAACCACTCCTCTTATCTCTGTCTAGTGAATGTAGTGAGTACAGCTCGCTGCTATGCTCACTCTAACCTACTCCTCGTTATTCTGCAACAGTCGCTTTTCATATAAGTGGTTTTATTGAGTCTCTTTCTGAGCCTCAAAGGTAAAACACACTCATATCACTTACACCCCATTTCTGAGCTGTGGTATGACAAAATTTTACATTCACTCATACAAGTAAGCTGTAATAGCTGGAGCAGGTCTGCAGGAGTGCAGTGCGCCCATGCAGCGCCGTGCGCTATTCAAACACAAGCGCAGGCCAGGTGCAACACAACTGAATATTCGCCAACCCGCCATGGTGCAACCAGAGATGCACAGTGGAGCAGGACTGATGTGCAGTAGCACAACCAGAGATATGCAGTGGAGCAGGGTAGCAGCGCAGTAGCACAGCCAGGGATGCGGGGACAGGATGCAGGGTGAACCACCCATGGAAGTCATGGGCAGAGGAGCATGCAGCAGACCAGGCAGCGCCCTGCACCCCATAAACTGCACAACCTGTGGTGAGCTGGATGAACCACCAGCTCATGAACACCAGCACTGAATCCACAGCTGGGGCATGGTGCCCCAGCATACCCCCTGGCAAGCAGTGACCGTAACACAAGGAGGTCCGACCAACCTGTGCCACCCCATCCCACCAATGCAGAGCACACCCTGCACAGTGATCCCCAGACACCCCGCCCAGGAGCAGTGCCCAACATTGCATGGCTCTGTATGCATGCCACCAGCCCCACTGTGACAATGCAACCCTTTGCACCAGGGAGCCATGCATGGCAGCTGCACAATGAGCACCCCACAGTGGGTGGCAGCAACCACCGATGCAACAACTGGAGACACAGTGCCACCCTGCATGGCCCCCAAAGCACAGCCGAGAGGTCAACCCTGCATCGGCACCCGAGGTACCCTGCATTGAACAGAGTCTTCCTGACCCCACCACCAGCAGGACAGCACCCCACACACCCACCCAAGCACACACCCTGTCCCAGCACTGGCCCTAACAGCCAGCACAGACACCCACAGTGGTGAATGGAGGCATGCGCCACACAGGATGTAACACAGGGCACAGACAAACACCTACCCAGACCCAAGGGCACCCCAACACAGGGAAACAATAACGGGGAAACAAACCCACTGGCATGTGACCACATCAGCCGTGTACCCATGGCCAGCACCCCACCATGGCACAGGTGTACCAACCACCCTGCACATGCACCATGAATCCATACACCACCAGCATGCGGCCAGAGCACAAGTGACAGACATCTGAGCACAGACCCTGCAAAAGACACCAGCGACAGCATGGAGGTGGAACAACAACATCAGAGGTCACAGTGCCACCCGAGGTAAATGTGCACCATACCGATGACAGGAGGCAATCCGCCATTACACCAGGTCCAGGGGGTGGCCAGCATGGACAACCACCACTAACATGCCAGCAGACCATGCATAACACAGACATGCAAGGGTGTCAGCTGCATAGACCATGGACATACTGACAGGGGCACCGTGGACACAGTGCATGCACCGGGGACCACTGCACACAAGCATCCAGTGCACAGGGAACAACACACAAACCACAGACAGTGACCGAGTCTGCCATCCACACCATAGGCAGGTCGTTGCCGGACACACACACATACACACACACCCAGGCCTGCACCACCTCCCGATGCCATGCACACCACTGCAGCCAAGCACCATTAGCCCGCTGCAAATCAGAGACCACCACAGTTGTCATAACAAAATGTATATAATAAACGAATGTGAACAACAAAACATATGTACAACTATATACAATGGGGTGGGGGAAACGGCCACAAACCAAGTAGGGGTGGGCATGGGGCAGGGTTGAACAAATGAGAGAGAGATGAAGGGGTGTGAGGGTGAGTCCAGGGGGGGAATTAAATAAGAGGGCATAGAGGGCCTATCGCCTGTCCCTCTCCCCACTTCTGTGGCTTTGCCTTCCTCGTGGTGCCATACCCCATCCTGCTTCATCTGTTGCAGGATCTCAAGTGTGGCTCTGGTGAGCTGCAGCACCTCCTGTATGCTTCTCTCCAGCGCCATCCAGCATTGTCCACCTAGGACAAGGGAGCAGAGTCAATACGCGTGACTGGCCAGACCCCTGCAGCCCACCCATAGTGTATGGCATACAGCTGTGGGTCATGCCCCTGTGATGACATGTGACCACCCACAGTGACCACACCCACAAAACCTGCCTACCCAGGCACCTACAGCCATGTGGACTGCTGCACACACCTACCACCCATGTCCCACACAACACCACCGTGGCCATACAGTGACATGGCTATGCAGTGCAAAGGCAGTGGCACAGCCATGTACCCAGTGCGTGCGTGGACCACCAGCGATGACCACCCACACATGCAGTGCCACAGGACAGTGCTGAGTGCACTGTGTGGCATGCATGGTGGTGGGGCCAAGTGCTGGTGGCCATGCCCTGCCGCCGACCCTGCAACACAGCATGCACAGATGTCAGGGGGAATAAGGCACTCACCTGCATCCAGGCCAGCTGGGAGCTGCTGGCTCATGGTCCCTCCTCCATGATCCTGCTGCAGCTGTGGCACACCAGCCCTGTCCTGATCTGCTTGGACTTGCTTCGCCCTACGGCACTCCTCTGGGCCTAGGGTGCAAACATGGACAGGGGAACATCAGTACAAACCAGTAGCAAAGCCCCCCCCAGTGTGTGCATTCCCCCATGAATGTTTTGCTATCATAACGTCAGCTGATCCTGTGCATCATCACGCAGTGGGATGTCTGCTCGTCCGCCTGGTCAATGTCCTCTTATGGCAAAACACCATGATGGTGTCTCCGTGTTTTTGTTTTAATCGAGTGAAAAGTCGCCGCCTTTGCACTCTACTATCGCAGCAGGGTAAAAAGTTTTATGCACTTTAATAAAAGCGTGATGATATGGTAAGCTGTGCATCTTGATATATTGAATGTGCAAACTGTTGGGTTAAGTGCAGTCGGTATGGCTTTTGGATCTGTTCAAAAGCAGTTGTATGACCAGTGGTGGACAGCCAGACATACCATGCCTGACACCACAGGAGGAGCAGGTGGTCAGCAGCATGCAGCATGCCATAGAGGGCATTCCTGGTGGTGGCTTCCAGATGAGTGGCAGCCCATCACTGCATGGTAGGTCCTGTGCTGTCACTGTGTGGGTGGGGGGGGAATGCCACAGGTCAGGGCAGAGACAATAATGCTACTGTGTTCCCTTACAGCTCCTGAGCATCTACATGGGTCAGCGTGGTTGGTGTGTCCACTGCGGGTGATGCCCTGACATGAAGGAACGTCCTTCCACCTCCACAGGTGTCTGAGGGACCAGACCAGTGCATACCTGCCTGTCTGTCTGGACTGAAGATGGTGGTGCGGGTGCAGACAAGGCCATGCCTATGTCCCAGCGTGACAGCGCCCATGGACTCCAGCATGCTGGAATATGGATTTGTGCTGGATCCAATACCGATGATGATGGATCACAGGTCCCAGACAGTGATACGTGTGGGACTCAGGATGGTCCCACTGCAGGAAACAGTATAGGCGTAGCCATGGGTAGTGCCACCATGGAGGCTTGCGTGACAACACAGTCCCAGCCTGTGCCTGTGCCTGTATGCCCCAGTGGAGCAGCAATGGTGTGCATCCAGGCCAGTGGGGCTGTTGTGGCCACTGTGGCAGTGCCAGTGAGCCCTGGTGATTGGCAGCCAGAGGGACAGTGCCAGCAGTCGGCCAATGGTGATGGGGGGACAGTGTCGGAAGGTGGTGGCAGTGCACGCGTGTGTACATGCCCCAGCATGGCTCTAGTGTGCAGCGCCCATCGTCAAGAGGTGCTGCCAGCAGGCCAGGAACACCATGAGGGACAGCATGCTGACCAACGGATGACCTCTTTGATGAGCACAGCTGCCTACTCCAGGCCTCAGTACATCAGCAGTTGTGGCTTGTGACTGTGGTGGATGCACTCAGTGTGGTTCTGCACCAGGCAGAGGAGCAGTGCAGCAGAGATCATGGTCTGCTCCTGGCAGAGATGGCCCAGCAGTGGGAGGATGTGACAGCTGCCATTGACAGGCAGACACATGCATTCACAGCTGTCATGGCCACATTGGGCACCCAGTTCAGTGCCCATGTGCCACAAACACCGCACAGTGTCATGTCCACCCCCATTCCTGGAGCCATGTGACACCTGCTATGTCCACACCGGGTTTGGCTGTGGGCATACCGAGCACTCCTGGTGGCGGCATGTTCAGTGAGCTGCAGACCCTGCACAAACACGGTCGCATTCATGCAGCGGCACCCCTGGGGGACCCTCGGTGCCACACCATGAGACCAATGGTCAGCCTGGCATGGCTGTCAGGTCTCGGTGGGGCCACCCACACATCTGTGGTGGCCGTGGCACTGTTCCATGTGACTAATCTGTCTCCCACCATGGCCACTGTCTGTTGCTTCCCTGTGTGCAGTGTGGTGTGCTTCGTGCGACGCAAAGGTAGGGTACCCAGCCCTGCACACACACGGTCCCTGTGCACACCCTTCCAGCTGCTGCCACTGTGGCATGTGCATGATGATGCCTGTGTTGCACTCTCCTCCAGTGTACAATGGTGCCCAGTGTCTGAGGCACGCACAGTGACGTCCACTGGGCATGGTCATGTGTGGACCTGTTTGGGGGTAGGGGTGGCATTTGGAGTTGGCATGCCATCTACCCCTTGTGCATGTCTTGTGGTGTGTGTGTGTGTGTGTGTGTGTGTGCACGTGTCATGTTCAGCCCTGCCCATTCCTGACACCGTGTGTGGTGCCACACTCAGACCCATTCCCTTACCACCATCCACCCCTGGGGTTCATCCCTGCCTGTCTGTGGGCTGTGCCCTTGCCATTGGTGGTTGCACATGGCCCTGTGACCTACCTGTGTTGACCAAAGTGCTCTTCTGTGATGGTGTCCCGGTGCAGCTGTGACATCTGGATCAGGCAGGGGTCCCTTCACCCAAGGGGTGGTTGCCCATCACTGTTTGTACCGGTGTCCTCATCGTCCCCACCACTGTCCTCCTCTTTGACCTCTACAGCTATCCCACAGTCATTGGCCATGTTGTGCAGGATGGAGCAGGCCAGGAATAGCCCACAGGCCTTCAAGGCCTTCAAGGGACTGCACTGTAGGGCACCACCAGACGTGTCCAGGCACCAGAAATGTGCCTTCAGTATCCCAAATGCCAACTCAATGACATTCCATGTTGTGGCATGTGCCTCATTGTACCATAGCTGCGATGGGGTCGTGGGGCGCCGGTATGGTGTGAGTAGCCAGGGACAGAGTGGGTAGCCACTGTCACCTGTGTGTATAGGGTGGACATTAGTATGGTGGTCTGCGTCGCTTTGCCATGGGCCGACAAGGCCAGTACCCATGCACCTCTCACTATGCACCCCCCCACGTCTTCTCATATCATCCAGCATGATATGCTTACTCACCCACTAGGTGGCCAGTGGGGATGTCCCCACTCTCAAACCTGTGGCACAGTGCAAACTGGTGCTAGATGAAGGCATCATGTGCTCACCCAGGGTGTGTGTCACAGACATTGATTATGCACCCCCTGGCATCGCACATCACCTGGCAGTTGATGCTGGCATACCCCTTCCGGTTGATGAAGGACACACTGTCCAGACCAGGTGGCATGCGGATGGCCACATTGGTGCAGTTAAAGGCCCAAGCATTCCAGGCAACCGTGCTACCCTGTGAAACTATGGTATGTGTGCTATGCGCTCCACCTGTATGCTGGGGAAATGGATGTACTCCGCAGCATGTGTCAGCAGTGCACTGAGGAATTGTGTGAGAGGCGGACACTGTCAACTGGGTTATGCCTGTTGTGCCCCTGTTGGTCTCTGAAAGGTGCCCAAGGTGAGCAGGCACATGATGGCTGTCACCTTCATCTCCAATGACAGAGCATAGCTCTGTTGTGTGGGTGCCTGCATCTCATCACTGCACAGCTCACAAACCTGCCTCGGGATTGCCCGGTTCAGGTGGTACCGGCCCGCAATCTCTGTGTCAGAGTAGTGTTTGAAGGTGGTGCGGGCTCGGTACTGCCAGTTTGGGTGTATCGCCGATGGGCCCTTCCACAGCCGCACCCTCCTGCTGCCTGTCTGCTCACACCCCTCATTACCGCCTCCATCTGGAAGGTGGCACTGGCCATGTCCCTGGCTGGTGTTCTCTTCTCTGGTGGCTGTTATCCCATTCCCCCTGCTGTCCATTTCTGATGCTTCCCCTACACCAGGTACACCTCCAGCCTTTGGCTGTGGCTGTCCTGACTACTGCCACTGCCCTCAGTCAACTGTGGCACTCCACTTACGATCCTGCACAGTGGTACAGGCTTTTCACTCCTATCCAGTTCCTGGATCACTTCAGGTGTGCCCTGTCCTGCTCCTGCCCAGTCCTGCTCACTGCTACCCTCTGCCTTGTGCCTGACAGCTCGATCCCACCTGTGGCTTCCCTGTAGCATTCTTGGCCCCTTTCTTGATCCTTTTTATTTTGGATAATTTCCACTGTTGTGCAACTTCCGCTAGCTCCCCCATTGCGCATGGCGCATGCTGTTGAATATCGACTGTGCATGTTATTCATGGTTCCACCCCTTACTGTTGCTAATGCATTCATTACTATTGCACTCTTGCGATTGCAACTTGCTGTGCAGCTGCCTCCCACTGAATATCGCACAATGGCACATTTCTGTACTTGCACTGGCACATCCCTGTTGTGCATAGCACATCCCTTTTGAATATCCAGGCCCCTGTATCTCCGCACCCACACACCCAACCAGAATGAAACTTGGCACATCAAGAGATTGTTGGTCTACAAATATGGAGGTATTCCTAGATTAACAAGTCCAAATATTGTCCATGTAATGCTGCTGTTTTGTCTGTTATTACATGTGATCTCTCACATGAGATGATTGTATACTATTGTTTTATTAAAAGCAATAAAAAGCCATTTAAAAAAAAAAGAGAGATTGTTGGTCCAAGATGGGACATGCGCAGTTTCATATGAAATGCTAGAACAGTTGCACATTATTAAAGTGCAAAGTTTGAGATTAACATAGTAGTGACTGTTCAACCTTAACTATAGGAGTGCAGTCACACTCTTATTTTATATATATATATATATATATATATATACGATGTATATGTGTGTGTGTATATATAAAATTAGAGGCAAAAACTCCATTTAATGCATTAGTTAGGTTGTTCCACAGCGACAAAAGTGAGGAAATTCAGTGTTAGGTTGAAAACCCCTTGGACCCCTGCCACCCCCCAACCGACATTGGGTGTGCATATATATATATATATATATATTCGATGCTAGGGTTGAAATCCCTTTGCACCCCCACCTTCAATCAAATCAAAAGCGCATTGGGGCCACACCTAAGTGTCACCTCATCACATGTGGAAAGAAGCTGAGGAATAGGAGAATGGGTGACAGTTAGGACCGATGGCCCTGCCGCACACCTGATTCCAGTTGGGGGTGGGCTGAGGGGTGCAAAGGGGTTTCAACACTAACATTGAATTTCCTGCTTTTGTTGCTGTGGAACAACCCTCAACTTATGCATTAAACGGAGCTTTTTGCCTCTAATTTCCCTTCTTTTTGAGAATGATAATGAGAAATAGTGAATGTAATGCAGCGGTGGGAGCGCGGGGGTGATGTCTTGTGGCATTGTAACATTGTGCCCACAAACGCAAATCGTAATGCGCATGGCGACGCAAAGCAAAACAGAAAGAGGAACAGTACTGTAGACAGAAATGTTAAAAACAAAGGAAACGCAACCACAAATGAAAACGAAAAGGGTAACGCACATAGTGGCGTAAACGTGAACGGTAAGTGAAACGGGTACGGAACCGCAAGCAGAAACAATAATGGTAAGAGTAATGTAAGCGCACAGGCTGGTTTTCCCCAAAAGCTGTATAGAGAAAGACAGTGAGTAGAAAGAATGTATGCAAAATAATGACTCTCAGAACACAAAAATCAGTAGTAGTAGTAATAGTAAATTGCTTATATCTCAGTAACTGTACGTCATAGAAAAAAATTAAAAGTCATATGTATTACCACTTTCCTGGCTAGTTATATATGTAGCCCTTATGGGGCTATCATTTTTGACAAAGACTCAGATCTCGCGACCGCTTTCAGATACTGGTCTTCAAAGGCGCCGTGAACGCTGTAATGTTATTCTATGGAAAAAACAGAAGTTGGACTGCCATAACTTTTGAACAGTTTAATATTTTTTCACCAAATCTTTGAATTGCACATCAGGGACCCTGGCTACATGTTCCCTGAAGATTTCAGGCCGGTCGCCATAAAACCGCGTAAACCGCATTTAGTGCCCGTGAGAATTCCAGAAAGCGAATGCGCAGCAGATCATGTTAATAACCCACAGCCATGTATCCAACCAATACAAAACTTGGCAGATACCAATGCCTATGGTTCTTGATTTGTATTCCAAATTTCAGGCAAATCTGTCAAACGGTTGCAAAGTTATTAAGGTGCAAAATTTGGGGGTTTAATATAGAACTGGCTCTCAATCTAACTATGGTAGACTAATTATCATATAATATATATATATATATATATATATATATATATATATATATATATATTATACATACATATATATTTCTTATAAATATATAGGTGTAATCCTGATGAAGGAGGTCAGCTCCAAAACATTGGTGAAGGTGATGGCATGAACATCACTGGTTTTATTTGTTAATAAATATGAATTAACTTTTAAACATTTATTTGTGAGTGGACCTTGATTTCCAGTCTGTTGTTGCCTTGATTGGAACTGGTTACTCTCTTAATACATTTTCTTTATTTCCAAGGTTGGCTATGCCAGACTTCTGTTCTGGCCATACTGACACACACAAATAGCAAGACTGCTGCAAATCACACAAATACCAGGCTCTAACAACACAAATGGCACAGGCTATGGAGACCAGAACACATTTCATAAAAGGTATTTAAAAGAACAAGTAAATAAACAAAACTGTGTACTTCTACATGTGTGAAGGAGTACAACTGCTTGTTTACTCAGCATGACATTAAGGAACAGCACCTTCTAGTAGCAATAAACAGCATTCAGGAGTGGCAGGGCGATTTTATTTATAATTCTTTACACATTTTGCATTTTTTTTGTTGTTTGAGTTTTTTTTATTTTTTCCATGTACATGACATACAGGAATTTTGTAGGATGTAGCACAGTATAGCAATACAATCAATGCAGGAGCGCTTATCAACACATATTATTAATCTTACCTCTCCAGGCTTCCAACATGTTCCTTGTACAAGAGAATGGCAGGAGTATGACTTGTTAGCAAACTTGGTTAATACTGCAGGTGTTACAGAGAGGAAAAGATACGTCTAACCTGTTGTGGCATGGAGTATCATCTACAAGATGTTATTCTCATGCGCTGCTCATGGAGTCAGCAAGGTGATCCTCAGGAACAGCATGCATAGTATCAGCCAGTAAATACACACAAAGTAACTGAAGGAAAACTAGAATTCAGTATATTGCCATATAAGGAGTCTAAAATAATGCCTGCTCAAACAGTCAGCCATCACCAGAGTTAACATTTGGGGAGCTAGCCCATACCTATACCTGTGGGAGGTAATTGAGGGGGAGGCTGATCTCTCTTTGTTCACTCGTTTGCATTTTTTATCCATTTGTTTCATTTTTTTCTCAATCAATGCTATATTAAATTACTATTAATTTTATAAGTACAGTAAGATATTCTAGGGTGGGCCTTATGCTGAGATAGCTGCCCTTCCAGGGCCATGTGGCCCTGTGCCTATGGCACTGGGCCTCACTAAGTCCCTGGTGTGCAGTTTTCAGGACAGGGCCCATACTATTATGTCATATGGCTTGGATACAGGAGGTCCAACCTGGAGTCATACGACTCAAGCATGTTGCTGCTATACCACCCCCAAACACACACACACACGCACACACACACACACATATAAATGCAGTTTTGTCTTCATATACATGTACGCGCAGTATTACCCAATCTTCCAACTCACATGCAATGAAACCACCCACATACAGTACATGTGCTGTCACCCCTGAACCCTGCACACTTGTGATGCCACCCTCACACCCACACATGCAGTGTCAGCCTTGGACTTCCCAGCACAAGCACTCTCACTACCACACCCCTGAACTCATTGTCTGTCCTCCACAAACCCTGCTGAATTATGCATTGTCACCACAGACTACCAAACACATGCATTGTCTCTCCTACCCAGTCCATACATAAGCTCATACTCGAAAACTTACCATAGAAAGTCACTGTCACCTGCAGACTCTGTACCCTGTATTGTACTGACCCCAATATATATGGTCTACTTCACAGACCACCAAAACACATTCAGTCACCTACACACCTCCCCATACATTCAGTGTTACCCACATACTCCCCCATTAGTCTCTAACCAAAATGTTCTCTTCTCTTGAATCACCTACAAAAACAAACAAGACCACAGTAAAACCAGACAAGCAAACACTGTTGGCTTTTGTCAACCCTTGTTCATAAAGGGACTAGATCTCTATCATGCCTAACAAAGATATCTATGCTCCAATGTAACTGGATCCAAAACCTCACCCTGTTTTGTCATTAAGTTAATGTCAAAGCTAATGCTAAGAATTGAAAATATTTTTAATGCAAAAGGTAGGCACAGTCATTGGTATTCTAACCCACCATGCCAGCATATTAATCAAGCCAGTAGCTTAAAGTGACAATGTCCTTAAAGTGACACTGTCAACATTCGTTGGAGCAAAATACATTTTAAAGGAAGACAAGGATTTGAATCCCACTGAACCATTTATTTTCACTTTGTTGTTTTCTAAAAAGATTATGTACATTCAAAAATCTCCAGAATTCAATTGGATCATTTTTGTGTTACCAGTGAAAATGTTTTATTCGAAGTCAAAGACATAGGTTACTCTTTTTTACATTTTTATTTATTTATTTATTTATTTATTATTTGTTTCAATTAGGATTAATACCTTTGAGTCAGAGACTCATTTTCAAAGGTTCCAAATCAAGGACTACAATACTATACAATACAATACAGATAGCAGAGATCACAGGGTAGGCATCTTGAAAACAATATAGTGTCACATGAGGTTCAAGACCTGTTAGTTTCAGGTACAGCTTAACAATAGATAAAGTGCATTACATCATTTGTTGCAGGGTAGGGCTAGCCAGATAGGAAATAACATGTCAGCAATATGGCAATGTTATGGCAGGGGATAATAGGGAGGGGGTAAGCAACCAGAGTGGTGTTGTCAAAATGGAGGCAGTGTGGGTAGGGAGACGCAGGGTAGGTGGTGTTGAGGTGGTAAGTCAATTTATGGGAGGATTGGGGAGAGGGGGTAGGAGAGAAAGGCTAGTAAACTCAAGAGGATTGGTAGATCATTTGTTTGTTTAGTCTCCTTTGTCCATCAAGTCCACTCCAATCTGAGGTAACCACTTCCACTATTTAGGATGTAACCAGTGATTAAAGGGTCCCACTCAAGTTTAGACGTTGCTCATATTTCAGCCACAGCTATGAAGTCAATCTGCCCCTTTGATCAACTAGCTCTTTGGATTTAGAGTAGTTTGGTCATTTTCCAGGCATCTATTCATCTTATAGCTTCCTACCTTCCCCTCCTTCCCCATTGATCCTTCTAACCCTTCATATTCTTCAGCCTTATGTCTGCCATACCAGGTCCCACAATTCTCTCACTGGTTGGAGGAATGCCTGCTAGAGCCATCACTTGTCTAGTGCTGTGTACTTGCCTTCCCTGGCAACAGTTCTCACTCTACCAATTTACATGCCTGGTGCTAATAGCACTGAACCTTTGGACCAGTGCAGCTGTCCTCTCTGTGATGGGGTGGAGACCATCTCACTTAAATAGTGTCTTATCCCTCAAGAACTTATTGGAATCCCTTACATACTGAAATCCCTCTTTCCTGCATCTATCCTCGAAACATGAGATAAATTAACAGATCATTAGAGAACCTGCCTCATCCTTGCACCACACTGGCAGGATATCTAAGAATAATATTGAGGGTGTTGTAAACTTTAGTCACCTACCTAACACCATAAAAGCTGTCCTTGACCTCCCACAATGCCCTTCCTGCCAGATCATGTGTTCCCAGAATGGACAATTTTAGCTTGCTCCTTGCTACTCCCCACAGTCCATGCATGCTATATTTTACCTCTGAGTGTACCCCTCTCTATGGATGCATCAGGAGGCATCTGACTATCCTCTCCCCTGGTCATCTGCACTAGAGATGTGTGAAGTTGGGAAACTTTGCTCCAAGAATTAATCCTTGAATTCACAGATTAATTCACTGATGCGAAGTGCAAAGTTCCACTCATGAAGTGCAGAATTTTGCCACAAATGGCGAAATTCTGCCATTCATGGGTGAAATTTCATACTTCGAAGTGAAAGTCTGCAAAAAATAAACTTTGCAGTCACATACGCAAATTTTGTGCCTATTACAAAAAATTAGGGAATTGCTCCATGAAGGTGAATTTGCTGACTTCACTGGAACATCACCAGCAAATTTAAACTTAGCTGCATCTCTGATCTGCACATACCACCCTCTCTGTCTCTTGACAATGGATTCTCCTATATTTAGAACTTTACTAGCCACTCTCATTCCTTTGCCTCCACTACCCTCTGAGGTGATATATTTATTATTGATAGTGCTAGCTAGCAGAAAGAAACAGAAACTCCTCCTTTGGGGAGACTTGGATTGAACTACTTTGTGTACAGGAACAAAACAGTTCCTTGTAACATTTCTTCCCACCCCATCATCTGTTGGTTCTCAACTTACTTCAGTCCTTCCTCCTGCCAACTACTCTCCAACCCCCAGAATAGGCTCTCAGTCTCCACTGCAGCAGAGGGGCAGTTGTTACCTGCCCCAGTTCCCACTTAGTCTAGCCACAAAGAAAGTATATTTCAGCCTACGCTGCAGCCAGTTCCTCACTGCATGCTGAAAATCTGCTGCATACTTCTAGGAACATGGCTCGTGCACACCTCAGCCACACAGCACACTAAGTTCTCTAACCTAACAATCCTGCATACTCCTTTTCTCCCCATCCTTCTTTAAAGCCTCCCAACACTAGAATATTTCTTACTGATAGATGAGCCAGGTTGTTGATAATAGTTCAACCTAATCGTATTTCTTCTACTTTCTCATGGACCCTCAATGTCTTTATGTACTTAGTATGCTTCTCCACATCTCATTGTACTTTCTCCTTTGCTTCCCCATCATTCCAAGTGTCTGGGCATCCTAGATAGGGTTTATGCAAAGCTCCCTAAAATACAATGCAACTGGGACATTTTTAAGTATCACAGTACAACTGCAGCCCCAGCACCTTCGTAGTATGAACTGCTCCTTCCTTTGTCTACCTTCATTGCACTCCAGATAGTGTCTGCTATGGCAGGGAACACCAGGTGGATCTTACCTTTGCGCAGGTGACAAGTAAATAGAATGTCATATGGACCTGTGGACACCCTATGGATGCCCCTGCAGGCAGTCCTCCTGCTTTGTGATCCAAATGCTTTGGAGTCTCTCATGTGAGGGGTCACTTGATCTGTGGAACTGAAATACCTGTCTGCTAGCTCTGGATTGGCACTAGCAGTCATGTGGTTGGCCTTGCAAATGTAGCCACTGCTACTGTCTTGTAACTGAAAGCCACACACAAGCCAGCTTTCTCCTCTCTACTTTCCAAGTCCTCTGAACCACACAGTGTAATCGCTCAATGTTTTAAACTTGTTTTCACAGAGTCACAGAATATCAGGCTCTCTGAACCCCTTTCTTCTCTACTCCCAACTTTGTGTAACATTGCAAGACTCCAGCAAAAACATTTAAACTTTGGCTGCTAGCACAAGATTTATTCTACAAATAACATTGTTTGCACTTCAAATGATGCCACTGGTAGTTGCTTTCCATCCCAGTCTCTCCTTCTCCTCACAATTCCCAAGTCCCTCAAACCACACAATTTCTGAAATATTTTTCCACTCAGTGTTGGTACTCCAGGCTTTGGAGAAAACATAACTATTGTTTGAAAGATAGACAGTATCAATTTAAAGAGTTGTTAGTACTGTATATCAGAATTACTTCATACTACAGTATTTTGTGGTAAAATAAAGTAGACACAGGTATATATACACACATATTTGGTATTTGATGACATGTTGATATTATAATGTGGATCTTCTATAGAGAATATTATTTAGCTTCAAATGAGTTTGCATTCAAGGGTATTCCTAAATGCAATGTCGAATATAAGGCATTGATAATGGAAGTCATTATACTTATCTATCAAAAGGTGCAGCATAAGCTGATGCTAGAAGTCACCCTACTCGATAAATGAAAGAAGGTGAGCCTCAATAGATGATAAGTTATATATCTAAGATCCTCATTAGTGGACATTTTATTTTCTTCAACATATCTAATTGGCTGTTGTTAATAACAGTCATTGACCTTTTCAGTGTTACATTGTCAGCTTTTAAAGTAAAGCACCACTAGTAGAGGTGAAGAACAGCACAAACAAGTTGCTTATGAAATTTTGGAATTTCCCTCATGTCACAAATAAGACTTGATCTCCTTCATGAACTTCGACTTAAAGGCATTGTGACCGTAAGTTGTTTGATTAATTTAATGAGAAAACTACAGTGTGCTTTAAAAACAATTGTGTGACATGGTGCCAGCATGGTCTATCTGCTGCATGGGATAAGGGAGAGTTAAAAAAAAAACATCATTAGTAAAAATATGAAATAATGCCTTTACTAGGCAAAAGATAGCCTACAGTATGAACAGTTATTTTTATTGATGCTGTCTTTTCGGCATTGCAGATGTAGGTTGTAAATTAAAACTAAAGTATTTTTATGCATCCTATCTCCAAGATTCACAGTCAGTGTTCACAACTGATCCTATTGCCCCTTTGCTCTCCCAGGTATGCAGTCAAGGACATTTACTATTAACTCAAGATTTTTATCTCAAAGATTCAGTTATTTGTCTCTGTTGCCCTTGCAAGACTACCATGCATTTTCAAAATCAGCACAGTGTACTACACTTTAGGTCTCCAGGGAGCCTTCTTTTATCTTACTGAGGAGGCAAGACCATATGAAATTGTAGTAATCCTCAAACTTCTGTCAGTTTCCTTTAATCTTTATTCCCCATTGCAACCAGCTTCTTATAACTTTTCAGCTAAGGTAAAATATTATCATCATTTGTACAACCCATTATCCCACATTTGTAGTGTATAATAGGTATGGAAACTGATTTAATTGAAAGAATCTCTGCCAAATGTTCCCAAATCAAAAACACTTCCTACTTTATGCAGCCAACAAGCAAAAGTACTGTGACCCAAAACCTTCTCTGTATAAACCACTTGTTTTAATTCACACCTATGCTCCACTCTTGTGGACCATTTATCATTGATTTCTATTTAATTCAAGTGTGTTAAACTCTATCTGTCCCAACTTAATAGAGTTTTGTTACAGCATGCAACTCTGAATAACTCCAATCAATTGTGCATACTTTATATTGTATTATATTTTTTAATTTTAATTGTTCTTTATCTTGCCTTTCAAGGACTTTCATGTTAAACAATGAAATTTACTCTGTAATCAAATCCTGTTTTAAACAAACAGTGTATGGATGTGCTAAATATGTGTACTTTGATCCAGTAAATGTCCTTTCAATATGCTATGCACCACTGTGAAATGTATACATTCTTAGTACTTAGAGGGAGTGCCCATGTCTCCTAAGCCGATGTGATGGGCCTTGAGATCACAATAAAGAATTCTGCAGCAAGCCAAACCATCAGTGAAATGACCGAGCTGCTGTTTGTGATGCCAGTGACCCAGATATTGGATCTAGCGTGGGCTGTCAAAGGGCTGTCTGGGGAAGGAGGATCAATTGTCCCAGAGGATGCTCTTCTCCCAGGGGGATGTAGGACTTCAGACTCTTCTGTGCTACCATTGCCTGGGTGACCACAAGTTTGATAAAGCCAAAGCTGACAGTGGGAAGGTGGATGCAAACTCATTCCAACATGCACTGACATGCTTCTCATGCACCCTATGCCCTTTTCATTGGCATCCTTAGTGGGTGTACGAAAATAGGAAACAACCTCTACAAGGCACACAGGGTGAAGCAGGCACTCTAAGACCCAGAATAACTGACTGTCCACTGCCTCCCAGAACTGTGTTTCTTGGTTGAAATCTCTGTGCCCATCTCCTCATTGACCCCATTCAGGAGGCGTAAGTCTGGTGTTACAGGAGGTGGATGACTGGCAAACCATGGGAGGATGGGGCTGGAGGCTACCTAGGTGAGAGGAGCTGCTGTAGTGAGGATAAGGAGTACAGTATATAAAAAAGAAATCTGCAACAGTAAATCATTTTCTGTTATTTTCTTTTTATGCAGTGGATTTTTATATCTGGTTTATTCTATGAATCTTCATCCACTGTGATGACTACCAGAGACCCAAAAGCTTATGCTTTGATGCCATAAGCAATGGGTTTAGCCCCCAACATCATCTATGTGGTCCATGCTGGCAGTGCTAGTATCTGATTCGTGAGTTTGATATCAGCACTATCAAAACAGAAGTACACTATAATACTTAAAAAATAAAAGACTTGCTGGTCCACAGATAATCCTGCCACATGGCTGAACCCATGTGAGCCTTACCAGAGGCCCACCTTGGGCCATTGGGCAGAGTTTGCAGAATCAAGAAGATCTAGAAGTCCATAACACAATATGTCAGTGCAGAAAACATGTTTTTACTGTTGTGAGTTTCTTAATTGGGACCTTAAGGTCCCAACACATTAGCTTAAGGGACACAAATATTTCTCTTTAAATCTCATGTCATGCAATGCTTTGCAAGCTGTAGTTATCATTATCAGCAGTACTGTTTAGATTTTAAATGGTTTTAATAAAGAAGCACTTGGTTATATTTTGTTCACATACCCTTCTGTAATGATCAGTGTAATTTTAAGATCAATGAAAACCTAAATTATAGCATATAATATTTTTCCTTGTAGTCTGTGCTATGAGTTTCAATAAATAAAAAAGTTACTTAGACTTTCCATGGGATTTTACAATGTGCTTTTCTTATTGCTGCTTCTTAAAGAATTTCTCTGGCTGATAGCACCTTGATGATGTCATTATAGTCCATTGCCTCTAATAAAATATATAATGCATCCCTTTTTGAAAAGATTATCTTAAAAAATAAAAATATATAAATCTATAGTGAAAGAATTCATTTATGTCTACTACAGTGTTCAAATTATCCATTTTTGGCAAGTAGAAAACACAGGGATTTAAAAGGATACCACACTGTTTCCCATTGAATGTTGTGGCTCAGAGTACTCAGTACATAGACAGAAGTGGCAAAAACACAAATTAGAGTTACAATTGATTTTTTTAAAATAAATAATATTGTGTTTTAAAGATACATAAGCAGCAAAAAAGTAGATGTTACATTTCTAGTGATCATTAAGATTAGCAACCAATTTGTGTTTTAAAGTGCCATGGCAATTACACTGAAAGAGGCAATTATGTTCATATTGGGTACCATCTACTGTACATGGAATAACTTGCTTATTATCTAAACACATGTAATAGTGTAGTATGTATCTTTATAAAACTGGTGCTCTAAAATTTCCCAATGATCTTAATATATATAATTGTTTTAAATTAACATCTAAATGCTAACTACCTTTGAATGAATTTGTAACAAATGTACTGTTGTCACAATCCCCACGTAAATAAGATATTGTAAAAACTGTAAAGATATCTTGGTTAAACATTTTAACAAATAAATGTTTCAAACTGAGGCAAAAATCTTTCACTACAACCTTGAAAAAAGTATTGAGTATAGGGCTAGTGTTTTTTTTTTGCATCAATCTCTGATTTGTTGTTTAGCACCACCCCAGGTGGATGAGGCCTAGTGAGTTTAGAGACATGGGGTTCAATTTTCAAGGGTTAACAGAAGGCTTGCAGCAAGCACTGCATCATCCCTGTTCTTTGGTGCAGCTGTGGCAAACTTCTTCTGCGCAGCTTCATCTGATTTTACTACATCAGGCACAGCTGTGAAACTTTCCACTCTTTATGGTGGCTTGCACCAACTATTTGGTGCAAGCGCCATAAAAAGGTCCACAGCATGCCACACTAGCTAGACTGGGGGGGACCCATAATGTGGAATACTGCAGATCTTTTCTTTGATTTGGTGTAACTGGTGACCCAATGGACCTTTAACATGGATGCTGCATGCTAGGGGCTTGATTCTCAAAGCCCTGAGATGGATACAAGGTTCAACAAGACAAAAGTAAGCAGTGCACTACAAACAAGGTGGGTGCTCCTACGGAGGTGGCAAACCTCAAATTTGTCAAGTAGAAAGAAATGTATGAGCACACCTTTGGTTATTTAAAGCTAAATTAGCTTCTTTTTATTGCCAGAATATCCACAGCCAGTGACCCTGCACTTCGGGCTAAAATGCCTTCAAGGGGGTTTGGCTCTATGTGAGAAAATAAACTCATTTACACATTGTTTGACATCATAAAAAAGTGATGCGAATACTTTAGTGCATATACCATGAAATATACAATGATACATATTAATACAAAAAACTTCCACATATTTTCACATTTCATTTCACCACTTTCCATACTATATATTTATTTCACATGTTCTTGTTTTAAAGCAATGTTTATGCTTTTTTTCATTCAGTGACATAGTATATATCACATGAGTGGTACTAATAACATAAAATAGAAAAAAGTGGGAAAGGGGAAAAGGAAAAAGGGGTGAAGAAGGGAAAGGGGAATGGGGGTTTTGCTGGGGAAGGCGAGGGGGATGGGAAAGAAAGAAAATTAAAGGAAAGGAGACGAGAGGGAAAAGAAAGAGTGGGTTTGGGGGGGTTTGGGGGAAAAAGAAAAGGAAATGGTGGTATACTTGGGATAGGGAGAAATATAATCACAGCATAAGTAAAGAACAATATCTATAAATAGGGAGAGAATAACTGAGATGGACTGGGAAGACATCAAGATGTGATCACCCTTAGTCTACTTCCATCCACTGTGTGGTTGAAAGAACCATTCATTAGGCTGGGGGATCTACAGACATTCATTCGCCAGGTTATCAGTAATAAAAGAAAATGTATAAATAGATTAAATCAATATTCATTATTCTGAATGAGATCATAAGACATATTTACTCTATTATTTCTTTTCTTTAAGAAAGGGTTTTAGGTCCCATTGTTCATTCAGCCCATCTAGTTTTACTGTTCTCAGATTAAAAATCCACTTACTTTCTTTTTTCAAAAGTTCATTAGTTCTGTCACCACCACATTTAAGGGGTTGTTGCCAATCTATCACCATTAATCTAAGGCTTCTTGGAACTGAATTATGTTTTTGTGAAAAGTTTAGGCCTACTGGAGTATCTATTTTCCCATTTATTATGCTTCTAATATGCTCTTGTATTCTCTGCTTGACTGCCCTAGTAGTGCATCCAATATACAATTGATTACAACCACACCATGAAGCATATACTATAAATGGTGTACTACAATTGATAAATTCCTTAATTGTATACTTTTTTACATTAGCTGAATGTATAAACTCAGATCCTATATTACAGTAGCAGCAAACATTGCATCTTTGGCACCTAAAATTGCCCTTTGGTTTGATTCCCAACCAAGTTTTTTTTATCTGGTTTTGTCAATCTGCTTCTGACAATTTTGTTTTTTAAATTCTAACCTCTTGAAAAGGTGATTCTTGGTTTGTCTTCCACTACTCTTTTTATGTCTCTGTCTGAATGAAGTATATGCCAGTTTCTATATGTGATGTTCCCTATCTGTCCTGACCAGTTCTTATATTCAGTGACAAATGTTACTGGGATGTTGGTATTTATGATTTATGATGAGGAGGGCAACAAAGATGACACGAGGGCTAGGGGATTTGACTTATGAGGACAGACTTGAGGAGCTCTGCCTGTTTTCATTGGAGGAGAGGAGAGACAGGGGGGACATGATTGAGGTCTTCAAGTACCTCAAGGGAATAAATAGGGTAAACATGGAGGGGATCTTTAGACTAAAGCAGGGAGGTATCACCAGAGGACATGGTTTGAAATTGGAAGGTGGAAGGGTGAGGGGGGAAAAGAGGAGGAGGTTTTTCACCGAGAGGGTGGTGGACCCTTGGAATGCACTGCCTGGTGAGCTGGTTCAGAGATCCACAGTGGAGGGCTTCAAGAGAGGGTGGGACAGACACAGAAAGTGGATGTATCAGATGATGGCCTGTCCCGGAGGGGTGGGGATGGATGATAGGGGTTTCTAGAGAACAAGGGATGGGGGGTCTCGGCACCCAACTAAGGATCTAGGTTCGAGCAGACTTGATAGACCGTAAGGCCTAATCTGCTGGCAAATATTATGTTAGTATGTTAGTATTTCTTTCTTTTTCTCTACCAGCAACTCTTCCCTCCTTACACTGTATGCCTTTTGTAGTGCCTGGATGAGTAAATCATTTTTATAACTCCCTTCCAGAAATCTTTTTCTTAATTCTTCAGCTTGGATCCAGAAGCTATGATCTTCAGTGCAGTTCCTGCATAAATGCAGGAATTGTCCATAAGGGATAGATTCTTTTAGACTTTTAGAGTGTGCACTGTCAGCCCTCAGCAAAGTATTGGTAGCTGTAGATTTTCTATGGTTTTGTGTGGTGATAGGACCCCCATATAGTGTAGGTTTTTTCAGTGTCAGATACAAGAAGTCTATGTTGTCAA
Organism: Neoceratodus forsteri; assembly: GCA_016271365.2. NCBI lineage: Eukaryota > Metazoa > Chordata > Ceratodontiformes > Ceratodontidae > Neoceratodus > Neoceratodus forsteri. The sequence continues at coordinate 1,325,826,965 of CM028132.1, forward strand.
CACTTGTTTTAGATGTGAACTTCATGTTAATATTGTTGTTATTCAGCCATCCTACAAACTGTTCTGCCTCCTGTCTGTCCCCTTTCCACACAACCACAATATCATCAATAAAACATGTCCATAGGACTCTTTTCTATAGGTGGGGGTTCAAATTCTGGAAGACTATAATTTCTTCCCATTTCCCTAAAAATAGGTTTGCATATGATGGGGCCATACAGGCTCCCATAGCTGTCCCCCTTATCTGCCTGTAATGGTCACCTAGGAATTCAAAATGGTTGTGGGTCAGAATGAACTGTGTAGCTAACAGAATAAAATCTACAGGGACTTCCTTTGTACTTCTACTTTTCTCTAGAAAGTATCTAGAGGCACTAAGTCCCTGCTCATGTGAAATGCGAGTGTACAGTGATTCTGCATCAATAGTTAACCATAGCATGTCATCTGTTCATTACTTCTTTAAGCTTACTGAGGACATGTGTGGTGTCCTTAGTGTAGGATGGAAGTTTAACCACTTCTCTTTGTAGAAAGAAGTCCATAAACATTCCAAGTTTTTCAGTGAGAGAACCAATGGAGGAAATTATTGGTCTTCCGGGATGGTCATTCATATTTTTGTGTATTTTAGGTAGTATATAATAACAAGGCAGTATGGGAGTCTCATTCCACATGAACTGTAACTCTTTTTCTGTTATCTCCCCTTTCTCAACTGCTTCTTGTAAAAACAAGCTTAATTCAGTTCTATAGAGAAACATGAGATTACTTTTGAGTTTTTTATAATTTGATACATCATTCAGTAGATAGAGTAAAATAGTAATGTAATGTTCTTTGTCTAGAATTACAATATTTCCTCCTTTGTCTGCTGATTTTATTACAAAACTATCTTCTTCTTGTAACTCCTTAAGAGCCTGTGTCTCTAATACAGATACATTCCTACACCTTGGTTGTCCAGCTTTTTGCATTAGTTTTTCTACTTCCTTCAGGACAACTTTTTCAAAGGTAGAAATTGCTGGATTTAATACATATGGTATGAAATCAGATGGTAGTGAAAATAGTTTGTCCCATTGTAGTTTTAAATCAAGATCTATACTTACAATAGTAGGACTTGAACCCATTGAACCCTTGTGGTCTCCTTTCAACATATTGATAATATAATCATTGTCCTCCATTGTGTTCTGAGCTTCACTATTCATTTCTAAATTAAAATCAGATGTTGCAGAAATATTCTGTTCCAGCGAAGTCTCCAGAAAACCCATATTTTCCATTTGATCTTCTAATGTCGGTCTCTTAGAAAAAAATGCCTTTAATCTTAATTTCTGAAAAAGTTTAAATAAATCAACTTGAACTTGAAATTGGTTTAAAGCAGGTGTTGGGACAAAGGATAATCCATGTTTCAAAAGCTTAATTTGTTCATCAGTTTGTTCTTTATTGGATAAATTCACTACTTGAAGCTCTTTCCCCGAGCTCTCCCTCACCCCTTGGGTTTCCTTTTGTTTGCAGCGACGTTTTCTGCCTCTTGTTCCTCTCCTGGTTCTTCTACATCTCCTCTTCCTGTTTCCTGAATATCCTGTTCCAGGTCTAAAAAAGGGGTCTGGTCTCTGTTATCTTCGCTCCTTTTTCTTTTTGAGAAATGGACTCTGATTCTACTCCTGCTTCTACCAGTACTCTTATTTCTATAATTTCCTCTCTTCCAATTCAGCACTCTATCATTTTCATAATCATTTTAATCACATGCTAGTTTCTTTTGATTTTTAATTATGAGATCTGTTTCATGTTGTATCAGTCTATCTTTCATAGATGTGACCAGATTTTTAAACACCATTGTCTCTTTAAATGCCAATACCTCTTTTTTTGTTAGCTCAATCTCAACTTCAAGCTCTGCAGGCTTATGAATATCAGCTTTAATAATTAATTCTATGAAAGTTTTAGAACAAAGCAGTGCAGTTCCTAGCAATTCTTCTTTTAGTAAAAAATTCTCATAGCCAGAAGAGGGTAGTATATTAATTCTAAACCCTCGCGGTGTTTGCTCTTTTTCAAGGCACTGCTCGAGGGTTATAATATTGTAAGTAATATCCAGTGCCTTTCTGAGTAATTTCTCAAGTTTAGAAAAACCTAATTTTACATCATCTGATGCAGTTGTTTGCTCTTCTCCAAATTGCTTATTGCTGGCATTATTTCTCCTTGTAGACCAAGTTTCTGTGTGTTACCATTCAAAATTTGGTCGTGTGTTTTCTGCATTCCTTTCTTGCATACTGTGCATTGTAGTCAGTAACAGACAATTCTCTTTACACACACCGGGAAAATTGAAAAAAAATGCCTCTTGGCCCGTTTCTGGCATAAATTCAATCACACCGAATACCCTCTGGAAATTGAAGTGTTAAGCATTTTAATGTGTTTCAGCTTCTCCGTGTGCTGCTGCTGACAGATGCAGAAGTTCAACAAGATGAAAGTAAGCAGTGCACTACAAATGAGATGGGTGCACCTACGGAGGCAGCAAACCTCAATTTTACAAAGTAGAAAGAAATGCATGAGCACACCTTCAGTTATTTAAAGCTAAATTAGCTTCTTTTTATTGCCAGAATATCCACAGCCAGTGACCCTGCGCTTCACTTAAAATGCCTTCTGGGGGGTTTGGCTCTATGTGAGAACATAAACTCATTTATGCATTGTGTGATGTCATAAAAAAGTGACATGAATATTGAAGTGCACATACCACCAAATATACAATGATCCATATCAAGACAAAAAACTTCCACATATTTTCACATTTCATTTCACCACTTTCCCTGCTATATATTTATTTCACATGTTCTTGTTTTAAAGCAATGTTTATGCTTTTTTTCATTCAATGACATAGTATATATCACAGGAGTGGTACTAATAACATACAATAGAAAAAGTGGGAATGGGAAAAGGAAAAAGGGGTGAAGAAGGGAAAGGGGAATGGGGGTTTTGAAGGAAGGGAGGAAGGGAAAGAAGACTAGTTTTATGGAGATATATGTAACATCCGCCAGTGGAATTTTCACCGGAATTTCACTTGTTTGCCTGCAGAATTCCACCTACTGTAATCTTCAGGAAAATATTCCACAGAACAGTAATTTTTCCATGGAAAATTATTCTGCAAACATTTCCATGGAAAATATTGAGATACGAAGAATAATATTCTGGGTAACAGTGATTTTTTTTTGTGGAAAATCGTTCCACAACTATTTTATGCTGTGGAATTCCACCATTCCTTTTTTGGTGAAATTCAGCTGAATTTCAGTGGAATTTTGAATATTCTGCAGAATTTAATTCTTCCAGAATTTGCAAATTCTGCATAGCACTACTCTTTAGACCATTAATTGTAACTTGTAATTAATGAATAACATCTTGTAACTGTTATTTTACCACACCAGGCTATCTATCTTTCTCTTCATCAAATTGGTCATTAGTCCACCCAATATGTTGTCCAGCTTCTGAGCTAGGTATGTAATTCTTACACTATGCAGATTCTTTGTCTATGCTATCATAGGTGAATGTCCTCAACAGTGATGGAAGAGGTCTGGTTGGAGGAGGTGGAAGGGGCAAGAACACAGTTAGCAAAGGGTGGAAGGAGGGAATGAGGAACATATAACAAGGGATTGTGGAGGTGTACACACAGAGGGGAAAAATGTGAATAGAAGAATAGATGGAAGAGAAGGAATGTCAGAGTCTTGGAAAAAAGATGGAAGACCTACAGGCACTATAAGCAGACAGGAGGGTGGACATAGCTGCAGTAACCAAGACTTGGGCAACATCACACCATGACTGGAACCTTGCAATCCCTGGATATAAACTATACAGGAGGGACAGGGTAGTTGGGAAGGGGAAGGGGTGGCAGTTTATATCAGGAAGGGAATAACTTGCATGAGGGAGGAGTCAGAGGAAGGGGAGGTGGAGGCGTTATGGGTTCAGTTAAGGTCCAATAGAGGGAGAAAGTTGAGGTTGGGGGTGGTTTATAGACCACACAGTCAAGATGAGGAGAGGAACAGGGAACTGAGCTCTCAAATATTGGAAGCTGCAGGGAAAGAAAAGGTGGTAATTGTGGGGGACTTCATCCTGCCCGAGGTGGACTGGAGCATACCATCCATGACATGTGCTAGGTGTCAGGTGATCCTGGAAGGACTGCAGAGTGGGTTCCTGACTCAGGCATCACTGAACCAACAAGAGCTGAGACAATTCTTGATCTGGTGCTCACAAATTGGGAGCATGTACAGGAAATAATGGTCAGGGAGCCACTGGGAGGAAGTGACCATTGCACAGTGTGGTTCCAGTTGGATATGAGCAGGGAAAGCATCCTGACTAAGAGAAAAATCTTGGATTTCAGGAGGGAAGACTTCAGGAAAATGGGCGAAGTGCTAAGGAGCCATCTGGTGGGCATCAACGCAGATATGGGGTGGACCAAAGGTGGTCCATCATTAAAGAAGGAATACTGGTTGCCACAGATGAGTGTGTTAGGCTCAGGGGTAAGAACACAAGGGCCAAAGCATCCAGCTGGTTCAGTTCTTGGGTTGCTGAGGCAGTAAGGAAAAAGAGGTTAGCCTACAGAAAATTCAAGAAGACCAAGAAAGAGGTGGATAGGGAAAACTACCTAAGGTTGGCTAGCGAGGCAAGTAAGAAGGTCAAGTGAGCAAAGGCACAGAAGGAGCTACAGATAGCTGAAGGAAATAAGAAGGGGAGAAGGCTTTCTTTCACTATATAAATGAGAAAAGGGATAAGAAGGAAGGGATTGTTAGGCTTAAGAAAGGGGTGGAGTGGGTGGAGGATAATGGGGAAAAAGTAGAAATACTAAATGAATACTTCTGTTCCGTCTTCACCAGGGAGAAGGATGGATCAGTTCTTTCAGGAGGGAGAAGAAGAGCAGGGGGAGGGGAACACAGATGTAGTGATAGAGCAGAATAGAGTGAGGGAGGGGTTGCTGGCATTGAAGATGGACAAATCACCAGGCCTGGATGGAGTACATCCAAGGATATGAGAGGAACTGGTTGAGGAGCTGGCAGGGCCACTGGCAGACCTATTTATTACTAGTTTACTAGAGATAGGCATAGTACCACAGGACTGGAGAACAGCACATATAGTGCCGCTCCACAAAAGCAGTCCCAAGGATGACCCAGGGAATTACAGACCAATCAGCCTGACTTCCATTGTGGGCAAGCTCATGGAGACCATACTAAAGGAAAGGTTGGTGGAATATCTAGAGGAGCATGATCTCCAGGATGTGAGGCAGCATGGGTCCATGGGGGGGGGGTGGGTATTGTGACAAACAAATCTGATTGACTTCTTTGACTGTGTCACTAAGACAATAGATAGGGGCCAAGCAGTAGACATCCTCTATCTTGATTTCAGCAAGGCCTCTGACTCTGTGCCCCACAAAAGGCTGATCAGGAAGTTGATGGACCTCGGGGTTAGGGAAAAGATGGCCAGATGGGTGGAAAACTGGCTGAATGACAGAACCCAGAGGATGGTTGTTGGAGAAGAGTTATATGGCACAAGACAATAACCAGTGGGGTCCCACAGGGCTCAGTGCTGGGGCCAGTGTTGTTCAATGTCTTCATCAATGACATTGGAAATGGCATCAAGGGCAAAATGTGTCTATTTGTGAATGACACAAAGTTATGTAAGAGAGTGGACACAGATGAAGGAGGGATACAGGACCTACAGGAAGATCTGGAAAAGCTAGGGAGGTGGTCCAGGATTTGGCAGCTGGGCTTCAATGCCAAGAAATGCAAAGTTATGCATACTGGAGCCAAGAATCCTAGGACAGGGTACTATCTGGGTGGAGTCTGAGTATTTGCATCAGAGGAGGAGAAGGACCTGGGAGTGATGATCACTAGTAACCTGAAGCACACCACGCAGTGTAAGAAAGCAGCAGCAATGGCAAACAAGATGCTGGGATACATATCTAGGGGGATCAGTATTAGGAGAGAGGAGGTTATACTGCCCTTGTACAGGTCACTGGTAAGACCGCATCTAGAGTATGGAATTCAGTACTAGTGCCTGCAATTCAAAATGGACATTAACCTGCTGGAGAAGGTCCAGAAGAGGGCTACAAAGATGACAGCTGGTCAGCAGGGTAAGGCATATGAGGAGAGGTTGAGGGCACTGAACATGTATTCCCTGGAAGACAGGAAAGAGAGAGAGAGATTGGACATGATTGGGACCTTCAAGTACTATAAAAGGATAAATAAGGTTGATAAGGAGAGTCTGTTTAAGCTGAGTGGCAACCATAACACGAGGGGTCACATTCTTAAGCCGGAGGGTGGGAGGTTTAGGAGGGAGATCAGGAAGCACTTCTTCACAGAGAGGGCGGTGGACAGTTGAAATGTGCTGCCAGAAGAGGTAATCTCCTTGAAGATAGAGGGCAGCCTTAAGAGAGGCCGGGACAGGTATACGGGAAGGGTAAGGGTCATGGGTAGGGAGGATAGGAGGAATGGGGAGAGGGGGAAGGGACAGTAGCTCAGGCTCTGGACCCTGAAACATAAGCAGACTTGATAGACCACATAGCCTTCTTCTGCTGGCTTCTTCATATGTTCATATGTAACACTAATTCAGCTGAGTGGTCCTCATTTAGAACATTTGAAATGTCAACTGAGTTGTTATCCATTGGTGGATTTCCATTTAAAAAGTAATCTGTTGACTTGTGGGTGTCAAGTTAGGAGTTGAAGTTTTATCTCTATCTGAGAGACTTTCCATGTGTTCTATAATTTTAATTTACTTAAACCTCATCATAGAGCTAACTTTGTCCTGGTCCCTTGGCTGGGAAAGTTGAGTTCCTCAAGCACTAGAGAACTCTTACCCACTTTTGTTTGGGCATGAGTGTTGAACATTGTACCTAAAGCTCAACAATATCAACCTTATTTCACTACAAATATAACTTTTTCTAGATTACTATTATGTAAATAATCTATCTGTCTGTGCACAAACTAGACTGCAGAAGTTAAATTGTGCTCGCTATCAAGGGTCACTAACGTAGCAGAGCCATAAACCAGTTGTAACCAAAAACCAGAAATCAGAGATAAAATGAAATGAGCCAGTAAATATTAAAATCAGTGCTGGAAAAGTAAACAGATTATACAACGTCCATGTACTTATCAATTCATATTTTTTAGGAATCAGTAGCGCTCCAGGTTCCATGCTTCATACAGTCTTGCTGATAAAGTATAGAGTTCTTGAACGTTCTAAGATTGTGTAATTTCAGTGCAATGAGTGATTGAAGGAGTAGTGTATCTGGTCCAGATCTCAACTTTTCACCAGGGCCACAGGAATGCACCTGTGCCCTTCCCCTGTCCTTAAAGATGAAAAAGTTACCACAAGTCTTGTGATGATAGGTTCACGTGCCGCTGTTGGCTATCCAGATATCTGATCAGGTGCGGTTTAAAGGCCGCTAGTTGAATAGGCAGTGATAAAATTCAGTCAGAGCTCTAAAGGTTTTAAAAACTTGAAAGCCATAAAATATAAACTATCTATCCATCTGTATCATGGAAAACAATAACTTGAAGAAAAGTGGTCCCTCAACCCCCACGCCCAAATGCCTTCATCTGTAAACTACCTGCCCTACCCCCAAAATAGCTGATATCTAAAAAGACAATAAATTCCCCCATTTACTGAGGAAGAGGAAGGTAATGGGTCTGAAGGGTGTACAAGGGGTGAGAATGGTGCAGAAATGGACACAAGTCCCTTTACATGAGAAAGGGTCCTGAAGGAACTAGAAGTAATAAGAGTTGATAAAACAATGGGGCCAGATGGGGTGCACCCCAGGGTCCTTAAAGAACTAAGAGAGGTGGTGGCTGAACCTCTGGCTCTCCTGTTTAGCCGATCACTGGAACGGGAGGTACCCAAGACTGGAGGACAGCACATGTAGTCCCTTATACAAAAGTGGGAACAAAGAGGAAGCAGGGAACTACAGACCAGTCAGCCTCACCTCGTGGTGGGGGGATGATAATGGAAGCACTACTGAAGGAGAGATTGGTGGAACATCTGGTTGTCAATGGACTACAGGACCCAAGGCAGCATGGTTTCACCAGAGGGAGGGCCGTGTCAGATCAACCTCATTGAATTTTTGACTGGGTGACTAGGGAGGTGGATCAGGGAGGCGGTGGACATGGCCTATCTGGACTTCAGCAAAGCCTTTGACACTGTGCCACATAGAAGACTATTACACAAACTGGGGAATATGGGTGTGGGCAGGACAGTAGTGTGGTGGGTAGGTATCTGGCTGGGAGGCAGGACACAGAGGGTGGTGGTAAATGGCTGTCACTCCACAGAAGGAAGAGTGACCAGTGGGGTACCACAGGGATCAGTGCTGGGACCGGTCCTATTCAACATCTTCATCAGTGACGTTGCACAGGACCTAGAAGGCAGAATTTCACTGTTCACTGATGACACAAAGCTCTGTAACAGAGTAGACACACCAGAGGGTGTAGACAGAATGAGAAGGACCTGCAGAAACTTGAAGAATGGTCAGGGTTTGGCAGTTGAAATTCAATGCAAGGAAGTGCAAGATAATGCATATGAGCACAAAACCCTGGCACAATATATCAGTTGGGGGTGAGGATATAGCATGCACCAAGAAGGAAGGGATCTTGGGGTTATCATCTCTGATGACCTCAAGGTAGGAAACAGTGTGACAAGGCAGCAGGTAAAGCAAATAGGATGCTGGGATGTATAGGCAGGGGCATCACCAGCAGGAAAAGGAGGTCATAATTCCACTATACAAGACACTAGTGAGGCCCCACCTGAGTACAGTGTACAGTTCTGGAGACCATACCTACGTAAGGACATAGACAGGGTAGAGAAGGTTCAGAGGAGGGCAACACAGATGGTGCATGGGTTACATCACAAGTCCTATGAAGACAGGTTGAAGGAATTGAACATGTACTCCCTGGAGAGAGGAGGGAGGGAGGGGATATGATAGAGACATACAAGTATCTTACAGGGAGGAACAGGGTGCAGGAATACACTATTTTTAAGCAAAAAGATGTTCCAGGACTAGAGGGCATGGGATGAAGTTGGAGGGAGGACGATTTAGAGGAAACATGAGGAAGAATTTCTTCACAGAACAGGTGGTGGACAAGTGGAACACCCTGCCAGAGGAAGTGGTGGGGGCTGAAACAATCACGGATTTAAGAATGCATGGGATAGACATAAAGGAATTCTGGAGGTCAGGGGTAAGGGGCAACAGACTTCTAGGAAAACATAAACTGAACTTACAAGCTCAAATGGGCAGACTGGGTGGGCCATAGGCCCTTATCTGCCTATACTGTCTATGTATCTATGTATCTATGCATCACCCTTCTGTACATAGCACCCAGCCCTATGGTAGTCCAGTAGCTTCTCCCCCAACCTAAGAGGCACCCCCTTCGACGCTTAGGCAGACAGCAGCTTACATTGGCAGTGAATGTGGGAGACTGCTTGCCTTCATTGAAGGGGAGGGTTGCCTCAACAGTTGCAGGGTCCATTGGACTATTGGGTGCTGTGTGAGCTATGTTTAGAGTTAAGATTGTGGGAGCAGAGGGGATTTGCTATCATTACCAATACTGGCAATGGGGTGGTATGGCAAGTACTTTACAGGCACTAGCGTTCAGTGGCGTAGGAGAGCCTTTACACAGTGAGAGATTGTTTGCCACAGTACAGAGAGGCAATTGGAGTGGGGGAGCTGCTAGATTGCCAGGGATTATTTTTCAAAGTACAGATAGGTAATACAGGGTAGGGAGGGGCCACTAAACAGCCAGGGATTGTTTCCAAGGTACGGATACAGTAGGTGATTGGTGGAATGAAGTGACCACTAGATAGCCATGGATAGTTTTTCAAAGTACAGACAGGATATTGGTGGAATGAAGGGACTTCTAGACAGCCAGGGGTTATTTAGATTATTTACTTTTACTGCAGTACAGATGGGCAATGATGGGGTAGGATGCTGCTTAACAACAAGGGATTGATAAACAGAGAATGGATTGGCAATGAGGGTGCAATCCCCATCTTCTTGTGGCCTGTAAGAATGACACAATATTAGGCAAATGACTCAATAGCACCTTGTTTGTGGTATGGGGCCATTTATATGGATAATTTTGTATAAATTGCTCCACTGGATAAGTTGCTATTTGCTGGCCCTAAAGGCACAAACAGCTGCTGTCAGCTATATAGCTCCCTATTGGCCACACACTTCCTGTGGCTAGCAGTGGTTTGTGGTTTGTAAGTGCAAGTGAATTAGTGCCTGCTTCCTGTGGCATATATATTGGAACATGTCTTAAGTATGAACTATGTGCTTCAAGCATGTTTCACTACACCTGTGGTTTTCTACAGGCACTTATTTCTCAACCCGAATGTTCACTCCATTGTCATAGTCTTAAATGCCTGAAGAAAACAGGTCACATTTGACCTTGTTTGCTCATGGAATGGGGTGAGCATTAGGGTTGCAAACCCCAAGGGATACCCCACCATTGATTCGCGAAGACCTAAGACAGGCAAAACCGTAATTGTTTTGGTTTTCACTGCTTTGGGGATTTAGGTTCGAAACCCTCACACCACATTTCCATAATTTTGTAATTTTAATCTGAACATGAACTGGTGCATTAACACAGTTTTTTGCACAGACACACACACACACACACACACACACACACACACACACACCCATATAGATATATGCATATATACAAACACATAAGCTAACAGGTGCATTAAAGCAGTTTTTTTGCAAAGAATTCCCTTTTTGTGGGGAGAGATAGTAGAATCATAGCCTCATTCACAGTTTAGGATCTGCATGAACAGACATAGAGGCACAGGGCCCTGAGGACCATATGCCAAGGGAAGACTGCCTACAAAAGTGAATTCATGGGGCTGTCTGGTGGATTGCAGACGTTCAGGGCCATCTGAGCCCTGTGCTTCTATGTGGCCACAGATACAGATCTACAAAAACAAGAGACTGCTGTATAGTGAAAAAGTGGTTCTACAGTATAAGGAACAGTACTTTGGCAACAGCAGCTGGTCTCAACACTCACTCTGTGCAACACAGGGAAGCCACACCTTTCTTCCTTGGTTTAAACTTTATTCAGTGCTTGAATCAAGTAAAATCAACTCACTCCACATATACATGTACACCTACAATTGCTCCAACATTTCAAGCCATCCTGGCTCTTTTTCAAAGAGTTAATGCCCTCTAGTGAGCAGTGAATTTAAAGCCCAACAATTAGAAACACATGATTAAACAAGTCACATGACTTATTTAAGTACCTACATACAATACAGTATAATACATAATGCAATATTATCACACATTGCTACATCATGACTCACAGGGACTAAGGTAGCAACTTATACATATCATCTTCATATGAGTAATAGGAAAATTGAGGGGTGTCCGGGGAGGAAAAAAAGGAAAGGAAGACTTGAAATGGAAGGAAAGAAGGGAGGGCAGGAGAGAGAAAATTAAAAAAAAGACAAAAAGGGGGATATCAAGGGACGAGAGAAAAAGTGCAAAAATTAAAACACATACATTAAATCAGTACCATAAAATATATGTACTAAAAACCAGTCAATTCCCTGTACAGCCAGGTGTGACTGAGTTTAAATCATTAGATATGGTCTCCACTGGAAACTCTCAGTAAGACCAGGTGGGGGATGCGTTCTAAAGTGTACTGCCAAAATGTCTCAGGCAGCAACAGCAGTTTATCCCAGTTGCCCCCTCTGGGGCCTAACATGACCTTTTCAAAAGCTGTAAACAAACTTATGTTCACATCCTTCTCTTTTGACATGAGTAGTTAAAGCATTTTCTGATGCCCATCAAGATGTCTGTTATTAATGGCACTTACATGTTCCCCTATTCTTTGTTTAAAGGGTCTGAGGGTTTTTACTAATATAGAAACCTCCACAAATACATTTAGCCACATAAACAACTGAGACAGTATTACTAGTAATGAGTTGTTTTATTTTAAACCTCTTATCATTGTTAGAACTTGAAAAATGACTCTTCTTACTCACATAGCTGTAATAGTTACACTAACCATACCGATAACATCCTACAGGAAGACAGTCGTCCCTAGGTATGGCATGTTGTTTGTGGTAACTATGTACTAAAGTGTCACATAAATCAGTGCCTCTTCTGTACACCACTTTGGGCACAGTAGTAGCAATGTGCTCCAGTTGTTTATCAGCTTGGAGCACATGCCATTACCTTTTCAAAATTTGTTTCACTGCATACACCTGGGGAGAGAATGTGGTGACAAAATTGAAGCCCACATTTCTGTTAGGATTTACGTGTTCCTGATTCCTTTCTAACCATCTATCTGTACTCCTAGATCTTATTTCTCCTCTAGAAATGGAGTCTCTACTATATCCTCTCTTAACAAATCTCTCCCCTACCTGTGATGCTCTTTTCTCAAAATCATTGGGCACTGAGCAATTTCTTCTTACCCTAACATACTGGCTGACAGGTATATTCTCCAATAAGGGCCGAGGGTGACAGTTAGTAAAATGCAAAGTAGAATTCCTGTCTGTTGGCTTCCTGAAAAGATCCATCTGCAAATTCCATTCCTAATCCACATAAACTCTCAAATCCAGGTAGTATATCTCTTGCTCACTGCTAATCACTAAATATTTCAAATTGACATTACTCTTATGTAAATAGCTAACAAAATCTGCTAAGTCCACTTCAATGTCCTTTCAAATTATAAACACATCATCAGTGAAGCATTTATAAGTAAGCAGCAAGACACAATGTGGTGTGCGTTGAACAGATATTACCACATGCTCAGGGGCATAGTAAGCCATAGGGCCACATGCTAAGTGCCTTCAACACCTGGAAGTATGGTAATATCTGTCCAATGCACACCCCTGGAGTGTCTTATTGAGCTTATGAAATGAGCTATTTCTTTTTAAGTTTTTACTTCTAAAAAAAAAAACAGTTTACATGTATAAAAAAGGGTATTTTGGTCAATATAGTTGATGAAATAGTCCTTCCACCAGGTGAAGAATGACATCATGAAATTGGCAGCCAGGAGCCCCCCCCCCCAATTGTTATCAGGCCGAGGAGAAACTGTGTGGAGAAACAGACATTTTTTTTACATCATAACCGAAACAGCAGCTCGTGAGGGTAGTGTACATCATAACTGGTTTCTGTGTATCTTTTTTGTTGTTGTTTGCAACCTGAGTTAAGCACAACTGCTGGATGGAGTAGCTCTCCAGGTCCCTGTATTGCAATAACACAGATGTAGCGGAATTTTTTTTTTTACATCTGAAATGAAACAGCAGTTATTGAGGGGAATGTAGATGATTACAATTGTTTCTGTGTAGTTTTTTTTTTTTTTGTATCCTGAGTGAAGTACAGTTGCTGGATGGAGTGGCCCCTCACATTCTCCTTACTGGAGTGGGCATCATTGCTGAATGAATGGTGGAGCATAAGGACTTCCTTCATGCTAGTGTCCTTATCTGCAAAATTGATATTTAGCTGTGTGAAGTTACAAAAATAAAACAAATATAATACAGATACTGGTTTATTTTTTTAATGTGGGGACAGGAGCCAACATGCTAGTAGAGTGCTATCACACTCATACAGTGACAAAGCTGACAGCAGCAAAGCCGGTGACTGTACTGGTAGCAGTACAACATGCCGTTAAACTGAGTAGCTGCACTTTGACTGCCAGATGGTTACTAGTGTGTCAGCCACAGGACTCCCGGACTATGGAATGAATTAAGCTAAGTTAACATCTAAATAAAATTGCAAAACATTTTCCCTGAAGCTGCTAAATGTGTTTATTGTTGCTGCTTTGGTTACAGTTATTTTCTCTCTGAGGGTGGTGGTGGTGGGGAAATGGCAGTGGTTGAAATGGTCACCATTCTAATGGCTCAGTAATACCACCTTTCATCTGCTGTTGTTTGGCACTAATTTTTTACCTGTGCGTCAAACAGAGTTGATGCACAGGTAACAACCAATCAAAATTGAAGATTTTCTTTACCCATTTCATAAACATGCATATTCTTGTGGAATAGGTTGTTACATTCTGAAAGGACCACACCATCCTCCCTCATGCCAAGACAGATGTTGGCATAGCTGGGGAAAATGATGCCCTCATTGCTGTGCCTTAAACTTGTTTGTAATGCTTTCCTATAATAGTAAAACAATTAGAGCTGAGCACTTTTTCTGCCAATCTTGTGATAAGGCCTATAGCATTGGGATGTGTGTTAGTCTTACTGTGTCAAGCCTCTTCCAAGGCTGGCAATCCTCCCTCATATGGTATATTTGTGTGCAGTGCTTGTACAGTATGCCCAAAGTTACTGTACTAATTTCCAGCCTGGTGAAATCTTCATGTTATCTAACAATTCCAACATCCGGGAGGTGTCTTTCACATATGATGAAAAACCACTTGTTACACCTTGAATGTGGGAGTCTACAAACTGCACCAGTGGCTCTGTAAGGGAATCAGTACTGGCCACAGTTAGCCTGCCCTGTAGATTCCTGAAGTTTTTGTGAATTTTAAGAAGGCAGTTAAGTGGTTGCTCAACAGGATACCCCACAGTAAGAATCTCACAGGTGTCATGTGTGATTAATCCATTAGTAAGAGCTTTATACAAATAACAGTAAAACTTCCTTTTAAATTCCATAGTGGGGTCAGTTGCCAAAATCTGATAGAATTCTGTGTCATGATATGTGGCATTTATACCATAGTGGCTGAAACATCGTTCACACCACAAGTGCAAAAACATGTCTCATCTAGGATTTGAAAAATGACACCTCTCTCATTTATGAGGGGGAGGGGGCAATGGCTATGTTTAAAGACTGGTGTCAAAATATTGTAAATTAACAAAGTTCTGAGGAAAGGCTGAATACATCTGGGGTGATAAAGGAATTAGTCCTGGCAGAGACAAAACTCCATCAAAACAGTGAAGAAAAGAAACAGATACAGATAAAAGAAACCCATTTGGTTCACAGACAGGGTGCAAAGAGCAATCTGAAACAAAAGGCAGGCCTTTCACAGGTTCAGAAGTTCCAAGGGGCAGGTGAATGGAAGATTACAACAAAAAATAAGGAATCAGAGAGGGTAGTAGGGAATGTGAGGGCAGAAACAGAGCTCCAGATTGCAGAAGACATAAAAATCAGGGGAAATACACTTTTTTTCAATACATACAAGAACAAGCATTGGGCAATGCTGAATGTGGTCTTGCTAGCATTGATACTGGTAGTGCATGAGTTAGAGATGCATAATAGGAATGGCAGTGAAGTATTGAACTGATGCCAACCTCGCCCCAACCCTGCAGAGAGTGACAGGTGTTGGGGTGTGCCTTTGGGTCGTCAGCTGTAACACTCATGCCGTTTCACCTCACCCTACCCTGTGGACACTAACAAGTATTGTAGTGTGCTTTGGGGTCTTTTGGCATTATACGTACCCCATTCCATAAGAAAATATGCTGAGACAGGTGCAGTATAGGAGAATGGGACTCACTCTACTCTGTAGACACTGACAAGTGTTGTGGTCTGCTTTGGGGTCTTTGGGACTTATACTTACCCCATTCCATAAGTAAATATGCTGAGATGGGTGCAGTATAGGAGAATGGGGTGAACTTTGGGGCTGAAAACTGCAAGGTACACCTCGATGTCTGTCACTGGTTGCAGGTTGGGGGATGGGGGTGGAATGGCATGAGCATTACAGATGATGTTCCCAAGTCACACCCCTGACGTCTGTCAGTCCGTACAGGGTGGGGTGTTACAGTTTGAAGCCTTCACACCATATGTGTTTGTTGGTACTTTCACTCCAAACTTTCAAGATGGGCTTTTTATGACCCCACCTCATGAAGAGTGGCACTATCAGTTTGTTAGCCAAAAGGTGATTTTGCACAGTGACTGTGCCATTTGTTGCCACAGGCACGAAAACACATTTTGGGCAGGATGTAAAAAATTACAAGTGCATTGTTCATGAGCAGGCATAAAAAAATGGCAACATTGAAAATCTGGAGTGAAAATATGAAAAACTGGTGAAGTCATGAGCATGCATAGAAACTGAGCAACACACGTGTTTAACCCAATAATTTTTGGGATCTGTGTAACCACATTTTCAACATAGGCATTTTGGAACCTCACCTCATGAACAGTGGCACTGTGATTTGATTAATCTGTCCCAAAAGTTAATTTCCCACAGCGACCATGCCATTGTGCACCACAGGTGAGAAAAAACATTTTCGGCAGGATGTGAAAAAGGAAAGCTGTACTGTTCATGAGGTGTGAAAAAATGCCAGTGTTGAAAATCTGGCATGAAAATATTGCAAATTTGCAGAGTTACAAGGGTGCTTGGAAACCGTGCAACGCATGCTTGTAACACAGTCATATTAAGGACATTCATCACCAAATTTTTAACATAGGCATTTTAGGACCTCTGCTCATGAACAGTGTCACTGTCATTTTCTCAAACTGTCCTGAAAACTGATTTCACACAGCGACCACGCTATTCTGCGCCAGACATGCGAAAACACATTTCAGCCAGGATATGTAAAATGACAGCTATATTGTTCACAAGGAGGTATGATAAAATGCCAATTTTGAAAATCTGGAGTGAAAATATTACAGATTCATGAAGTTATGAGCATGCGTGGAAACTGCGCAACACGCACTTGTAAAACAGCCATTTTTTTAATTTTTTTTCCCCAAATTTGCAACATAGGCTTTTTGACAGCCCCCTCCATGAACAGTGACACTGTCATTTCATTAATCAGTCCTGAACAGTGACCATGAAATCACCTTTCGAGACCAAATAACGCCATGACAGTGATTGAATTCATGAGGAGAGGTCCCAATAAACCCATGTTGAAAATTTGGTGCCAAAATTCACAAAAATGCCCGAGATATGTACCAACATTGAAAAAACCCTTTGTATGCCATTATACAGCATACCGGCATTTCTTCAGTTTGCGGTCGGCTTTGAAGAATGCAGACATGTTCCCAGCCCACCGAAGATCACTGCACTGGACTCCAGAGGTGGGCATATGGGGTGGGGGGTGGGGGCATTGTGGTACGCAGATGGTGGGCATGGGTTGGAGGAGGGAACAGAAGAGACCGTGAGTGACCATTTTCTTCTTTCTTAGGTGTAAAAAAAAAAAGATGAGGGTCAGTTTTCTTTTTTTGTAGGTCTTTGTTTGGTACACTGCAGTGGTCTCCCAGTGTACCACCTGCATTACTGTGAGGGGGACTGCAGCTGATGGGGATTGGGCCCCCCATCGGCACAGAAATGGATGGGGGTGCATGATGCCAAGAGAGATTGGGAACCCCCTCGGCACACAGCATAAACTGGGAGTAGGGAACAATATGCTGACAGGGAGTGGGCTCCCACATCGGCAAACTGAACTGGGCAGGGGGGACTGAAGATGACAGGGATTGGGCCTCCCATCGGCAAGGAAAGACTGTGGAAGGGTGTATGATGCCAAGGGGAGATTGGGCACCCCCTCGGCACACAAGTGGAATGGGAGGGGGGCATTATGACAATGGGGAGTGGGCTCCCTCATCAGCAAAGGAAGTGGGTCAGGGTATGCTAACAGGGGGACTGGGCACCCCTGAAGTTGGAGTTCTGTGCAATGGCAGTCAATGCCACCATCTTTATTGAACTGCTTCACCAGAAAAGGCATGCCACTTCATGACAAGCTTGGCTTTCATTGCAGTGGACCTTTTCTTAGATCTGGTGGCCAGTTTACGTGTTGCTGGTGTCAGCACCTGCAGGTGCCTTATTGGGGAATGAGGGTCACACCTACTGATGCATGCCCTGCATTCACCCAGAGTGACCACGCCTCCAAATCTGCTACTACTGCAATATGTTGGCTGGCACACAAGCATGAGCCAACATAAAAAAGGAAGAAAGGGGGAGGGATTGAAACATTTTTGGAAGGGGATAGTCTGATAAAAGAGGACAACCAAAAGGCAGAAGTACTGAACAACTTCTCCTGCTCAGTATTTACAGTACCAAGGATAAAACCAGACCGATGGCAGAAAGGGTGGCTGATGGGGGATCAAGACAATGGAAGCACCGACATTTACCACAGATAGGATTAGGGAGAGTTGGCTGCTCTTAGGCCAGACAAGGCACAGGGGCCAGATGGATTACACCCTAGAGTACTACAGGAATTGGCAGATGAATTAACTAAAACCATAGCACATCAGGGACACGTGCCTGTGTGGTGCATTCCAAATTTGTGCAGCGGATCACTTGGCTGCTTCCATGGCTGCTGCCCGATCCACCCATCAAGCCTACGGCTGTCCTTCTGGTCCCAAGAGTTGGATCCCTACCACAGGGACAATTGCCTGTGTGGCACTTTCTGAATCTGTGTGGTGGATCACCTGGCAGCTTCCATGGCCGCCACCCGACCCACCTATCAAGCCTACTGCCGCCCTCCTATTCCCAAGAGTTGGATCTCTACTCCAGGGACAAACTGTGGGTTGTGCACGAATCTAATGGTGGTGATTATACAATGATCGCTAATGTCTGGGAAAAATGTTCCGACATGAGAGAACAGGTGTGGCTTGCTAACCAAAGTTACATCTAAGAGGGAGCTGTTGTTAAGGTACTTTTTATTTGGCTGAGTAGGCTCGCCAATGAGTTGCACCAGCCCTAGAGTGTCACAAAAGGATTTCAAGGGAGCTGATGCACTTGATAGCCAATCGTAGTTCAGGTGACCAAGAATAATGGTTTCCAAGGAACTGAGCCCCAGTACGGAACTGAGGTGAGACAGGAAATGAGGTCCAGCAGAAGGGGGCCTGTATCAGCCTATTACACAGAGTGCACTGGAAGGAGAAAGTTCGATTTTTAGGGTCAAGCACTCAAATTCTTTGGGAGAGGATGCTGCAGCTATGCATGTGGCTGAGTATTTGTCCCTTACATAAATTGCCACCCCTCCTCCTCTTGATTGCCTATCCAGTTGGAAGAGTAAATAATTTGGGATATTGATTTCATTGTCTGGGGTGGCTGGCCTAAGCCAGGTCTCAGTGATCACTAGGACGTCAGGTAGGGTGTGACTCACCCAAGCCTGGATAAGGGTGAACTTTTTCAGCAAACTACAGGCATTAAGATGCGTAAAAGACAATCCTTTGATACCTGCCAGGTCTGATGGAGAAGCAAGGGTGTTTAATGGTCCAAGGGTTGAGTTCAACATTGCCTAAGCACAATAGTAAAAGAAGCAGGATTCTTTTTAAGACAGCGAACTGTAATTTGCAAACACTATTTTTTGATTGATTGGGGAGGTGGTGTTGATGGGTAGGCCTGTACCCACTCCTGGTGTTATACTTGCCTAGTGTTGTAGCCACTAGTGTCCTGGCAGGAATTTGCCATGAGTAGGAAGTCTCGAGTCTGGATGGGGGAGTAATCTGCAGAGGCAGCTCGGGAGATGTCCCACTCCCCAACAGAGACAGCTGAGAATCCCAATAGTCCAGAATGGCGACCTGAAAGGAACTGTTGGATGCAAGACAGGGAGAAGCGCATGGGTCATTCCACTTTAGAGAGGGATAAGGGTTCTGAAGAACTGAGTTGAGCTCTAGTAAAGCTAGTGACACACCAAAGAACCAGCTGTAACTTCCCATGGTAGGTCTAAATGCTACAACAGCCGGCAGTAAAAGTCACTAGAAGCCTAGACCAATCGGCAATCAGGTGTCATAAGTTCAAAATCCTTTTGTTGGCTGAGAGGTGGTTTTGGCACTGAACGTACCTGTGGAGCAACTCTTTGCAGCTGAGCTAGTGAGGTGGTTCAAGGCTGCAATCTGGTGTGGCAAGACTGGTCTCTAGCTTTCATTTCTGTTTCTGGCCCTGCTCCACCAGTACAGAATGGGAGTGGGGGCAGGCATTCAAGTCAAGCAGCCTTAGTGGATGAGCATGATTTGGCCTAAGAAACAGGCAGAAAACACCCCTGGGATGGTCCTCAGAAAGAGAGGTATCTCAGGTCCACTAGACCAGAAGAGGAAGTAGAAAATATAATGTGTTTCCTCCTTAACAGAAAAGACAGCTGTTGTAGCCCTCTAGTGGCTATGTAGTATAATTTTCAAATGAGAAAATAAGACAAAAAAACAATGCGACGCAAACTCTGGTATCTCCTCCTACTGGCCCTATTGCTCTCAGGAGATGTTCATTCCAACCCTGGACCAGCTAATGTAATACCTAGTCCCCTTACTAATGCCAAAGGTCTTATTGTGGTGCACCATAATATCAGGAGCCTTGTACACAACTTTGCTGAGCTAGAATCGTGGACCGCTCTCTACAAGCCTGATATCATCTGCCTTAGCAAAACCTGGCTCAAATCTTCCACCCCGAGGTCTCTATGATCCCTTCCATCATACAGTCTTATGAGACTTGACAGACCTGATCCCAAAAGGGGGGTGGTACTGCAGTCTATTTTAAAGACCACCTCCATCTCTCTGTCATCTGCTTGTCTCTCCTAACCCACTATGAAGCGCTACATGTCCTTCTCACACTTGGCTACAAGTAACTACATATTGTGTGTGCCTACAACCCACCTTCTAGCAGACTAAAAGGTTTTGATGAGCTGCTAGATCAGACCTCTTTTATTTGAGGGAGAAATTAGGTTCTTATACTTGGGGATCTCAACTTAAATTGGTTGGGTAACTCCCAACCCACATTACTGACTAGGCTTCAAAGTTTCAGCTTGCACTAGATGATCAGTGACCCCACTAGAACTACTCAATGTTCTAACTCTAGCACTCTGCTGGACTGGGTGATGACCAACCACCAGGAAAACATTATCTCCTCTGGCATTCTAGCTGATGCCATCACAGATCATTCCCCTACTTTTTGTATATGGGGTAAGGGTAGGCCTCCCCCACTGAAGCCTTGTTTCATTACTTTCCAAAACTATGCACACCTCGACCCACAGTCTTTCCTACTGAACATTGCTACTATAGATTGGACCCCACTTTTTATATCTAGTGATGCCCAGTCCACTCTAAATCTCTTCCTGACTTACTTCCTTGTGATTCAGGACAAACACTGCCCTCTTCTAACCCAGCAGGTAAAAAACAGACCTACCTGATGGCTAAAATCAGACCTTCTCTCCAAACTATGCCAGACAGACAAAAGCTGGCTCCATTACAAAAGCACGGGACAATCTGCTGACTTAAATTCCTATACAGCCCTACACAATTCCTGTAAGAGGGAAATCAAAAAGGCCAAAAGTGCCTACTGCAAGGATCTATTAACTACTGTCCTTTAAATGATCCCATGTATTGAACACTAAATAGTTACAATAATAGTCTACAAAAATCGATAAGGGTTCAGTAATAGAACCAATGCCCGATATAATGGGTCTACCTGGTGGATGTTCTATGTTTTTGTGTATCTTTGGTAAATGATAAAAAAGAGGGATGTGAGGATGTTAGATTTATTAATTTCTCCATAGTCCACTGTTCAATTATTCCTCTGTCATTAGCCTGAGTAACTAGCTCTTTAATTTCAGACTTTATTCTAGAAAATTGAATACTCTTAACCACTTCATATGTTGTTTTATCTGTCAATTGTCTTAAACATTCATGTCTATAATCTTCTCTATTTAAAATAACTAGTCCCCCACCCTTGTCTGCTGAATTAATTATGATATTCTCATCTTTACTTAGATCTTCTAGAGCTTTGAATTCTTCCTTTGTTAAGTTATATTTTGGTTTATTTGTTTTCACATTTGTCACTAATTTTTCAATTTTCATGTTAACTTTACTGACATAACTAGTTATATTTGCTGGGGTAAAATTAATTGGATCAAATTGTGATTTAACACCTAAAGCCTGTTTAAGATGATATCTCTTATATTTTTCCAATTCTTCTGCTCCTCTGCTCTCTTTTGTTCCAAAAAAGTATTTCAATCTTAATTTATGATAACATTTCTCTAAATCAAGTTTTAATTCAAAGGGCTCAGTTTTTCAGTAATACTAAATGATAGACCATAACTTAACACTTTTATTTTCTATTGCTGTCAATACACGTGATGATAAATTAAAAACAGTTAATTCTGAGGATGTTTCAATCTCAATTTGTGTATTTTTAATTTTTCTCTTTCTTGGTTTTCTGATTCTTTTCCTTTTTTGTACATACCCGATGTTCTTACCACCTCCGTACCTTTCTGAAAACCCCCATCTCTATCTCTCATTCTTTCTGTTGATTGCCATTCTTGCCTACGATCTTCAGAATAGTAATCCCTTTCATATTGGAATCTTCTGGGATAGTATTGTCTCCCATATGGTCTATTAAAACATCTATAATGTCTATTATTAAATCTCCTATTTGAAAACTCTCTAAAAGCAGATGGATCAGATCCTTCAGAATCAGAGATGACTGGGCTTAAATATGTATTATTTAAATCATATACAGTATACTGGTGTGTTGGTCTGACTTTTTCCATGAATATACTGTTCCGTTTTTATAGTCATTCAAATCTCTTCTAAACTTACTGATTTTTATATTTTGTATTTGTTTATCATAGTTTATCAAAGATTTTTCAATTTAATCTAATACATTTTTAAGTTGTGTAGAATCTATCATTTCTTTGATTTTAATTTCTAAATTATTAATTTCATCCAGTTATTTACCTTGCTCTGTAGTTAATGTCTCAATAAGAAGCAACATGAAATCAAAGGAAAATTTAGATCGTATCCCATCCCATTTGGTTTGAAAACCATCTGGAGAAAAACCTAATTGAGATTCCACTAGTACTCGTAAGCCTCTAGAAATCCTATTTTGTGTCATATATTCCAACAAGGTGACTGTATGCTAATCTAAATGAATTTCTCTTTCTCTTTCTTTTAAAGATTCAAGCTTATTAATCATTGTTTTTGGTACATTTGTAATTTGTCCTTGTGCATTATATTACGTAGGAGAAACAACTCGACCATTAAAAACACGGATCTCTGAGCATAAAAGTAACATCAGAAGAGGTGACCTTAGATCTCCTTTGGCCAGATACTTCATTGAGAGGAAACATCAAAGATCAAGCCTTCAATTTTTTGACATTGAAAAGATACATGAATTAACAAGAGGAAGAAATTTAGACAGACTTTTACTAAAACAAGAAGCTTGGTGGATATTCACTTTAAAAACGTATCTACCTAAATATGGACTTAATGAAACTTTGAATTGGTCAGTTTATGACTAAAAAGTTTTATTTTGAAGTGTTATTAATTTAAATAAGAATTTCTGGTATGTACAGGTTTTTTCCACACATATATATGTCTTTTTCACATCAGTGACTTTATTTTTCTCAGTTTGATGTACTCTCACATTTGGAAATTCCTTTTAAATCATATGAAATCTTTGGGAATGTATTTGGAAATATATTAGTTCTGACCTGCTGTGTAGTTTTACTGATGTTGTTTTGATGCTAGTGTGAATATTTTTGTTATGATGCCATAGTTTCATTGATGTTATTCCAATGTTATTGTGAGCATTAATGCACTTGGTAAAATGAGAGTCTTGATTTAATATTTCTACTGATAATTATTATGAGTACTGAGAAAGTCTGTTAAATAAGGAGCACTCTCCTAACTATTATTATGGGAGAGTTTTATTCATTCTTTGGAAAGCCCAAGGTGACGTCATTTAATGATGTGGCACAGATTACGTGCACACCTGAGCGTCTCTGCCCTTATTCTTTTCTTTTCTTTTCTTTTCCTTTCAATTTAACTGTACTGTTAAGAAAGGGGATACGAATTCCTGGTATGAAAATGTTTTTCCCTCATACATATGTGTGTGTTTTTCTCATCAGTGAGTCCATTTCCTGTAGTCTGTTGTTCTCTCTTAAAAGATGTATTTTGAAATATATGAGCTTTGATCAAGTGTTGTTCTGATGTTAATATGAGTACTAAAGCAACTGGAAACATCAGATTTTTAATACGTAATATCAAGAGTATTTGTTCCTTAAATCATTGTGAGCACTGTTTCAAATTTGTGAAACTAGGGGGACTCTCCTTTGTTGTTACTATGGGAGAGTTTCATTCATTTGACCAGGCCACACAGGGTGACATCATTTATGACATGGCACGGCTTACGTGCACACCTGAGCGTCTCGGCCCCTTCTTTTTTAAGTACACTGCACCAGGGAGAAAGGTGTAAGCAGTAGCTAGCTGGCGTGGTGTGCTAATGGCGACGTGGCATTTGTAACATTTGAAATTCAGTTTCGGTTTAAAAGCCATTTGGATTTAAAAAGATACAAACAAAGACAAAATAAGGTAAAGGGTCTTATTCTAATTTTGAAATTTTATTTATCTATAATGGTTTATACATTTTTCATGGAGTTTAAGGGGAGAGATGCTTGTTAACTAGCGTTTATGGGCACTGATATCATATAGTATAGCAAGATAAACTTTTTTCTCACCATATTTAAATTAGTAAATTAAAGTATTAGATTCAGATTAACAGTTGTTCCTCCTTTTTGAAAATATGTTTCCTTCTACGATAAAGTTATATTTGGGAACAACTGAGCTGTACCTATCCTAAATAGAAGAATTGAAAGGAAAGGTATACTATTAAATTATTATTTAACATTGTGTATATCATTAGATATATTGGGCTAATATAAGTTTTGTTTCTCTCTCCTGTTTAAATAATAAAACATGTAACCTCAGATTTGAGGAATTGGTTTGATATTTTTTCCACAACTGCCCCCCCCCCCCACTGGCTACCATGTAAGAAGCAGATTAGTTCCACCTGCATTGTGTATTATAATGCTTTACACATTTACTTAATTTAAATGAGAGGAATTATGCATTTATCTCTATATATTTTTTATTTTCAGAATAAGCTCCACAGTCTGATGAAGAAATTTAAATTCCGAAATGTTACTGAATTGATATTATCAGGGAGCACATGAGAGAGTTTTTTATGATGTTATATAAAGATAGTAATAAAATATTCTAAAACATATTGGTTTTTGGGTTGAGACAAGTTTTTCGTATATATTATTCAGATGTTGTTCCACATTTCTTGTCTCCCTATCTAGCATTTGTTTAAATCTAAAAGGAACCTTGAGGAACTTATTTACTTATTTATATGGTTCTCTGTGTACCATGTTTCTGTGACTGTGATAATATCCAGGCATCCCTCTTCCATCAAAGCCACAATTTCAGGGAGCTTTTTACCTAGACTATGGGCAGTGGTACTCATTACCCTCCATTTTGTATGGCTTTATTTCTTTTTGCCCCATCCCTGCCCTTGCTGCCTTTGTCTTTCTCTCCATTTACCTCTTCCCTTCTCCCTATCAACTGCTCTATCTTGGTGTTTACCTCACTAACTACCCTGACTTATTTTGGGGGGCTAGAATTTCCCTTCTCCTTTTCAGTGCCTCCCCCCCCCTTGGCTAGTTTAAATGCTTGCCAATGATATTAGCTGTTATAAGCAAAAGCTAGCCAGGCAGCCATCACCTCCAGTTATCACTACTCTGACTGGCACCCTTCTGATGTTGCCTCTTCCTATAAGTACCTAGGGGTCTGGCTCATCCTGTCCCTCAATTACTCATGTAACCTAGATGCCTTGCACTCAAAACTTCACCCAAACTGGGAATGCTCTTCAGGCATAAGGATTGTCTCCCCCTCCCTGGTCATTGAGACTTAATAACAAAATGGATCTTCCCAGTTATTGACTATGCCAACATAATTTACAGGTCTGAGCCCACTAACTCCCTTGCCAGGCTTGATGTACTGTTCAATGCTTTCTGTTGTTTCACCTCCAACTCCCTTTCTCAACTCACCACTGTGACCTATATTGTACTTTCTCTTTCCCCTCCCTTCAGCAGAGATGCTTTGCCCACTGTCTTACCTTCATCTCTAAATACTGGTTCAAATCCCTGCCATCTTATCTCTCCTCTCTCTTCTCTTTTTGACCTGACCACCCCTACCCTGACACCCTGCTCTCCTGTATTCCCTGTAACTTTGCATTCCCCCAAGCCCATATTGTGGCAACTCAACATGCTTTCTCCTTTCACCCCTTTCCTGCTAGAATAAACTCCCTTCCTCAATTTGTCTTACCCCCTCACTCATGGCACTAAAGCATCTGCTCAGACCATCTTCAGTAACCACTTACATTTGCCCAGTAGACCCTAGCTAATTAATGTTGGTATTTTCTGACTCCATCCTTAGCATTGTCCTGCCAGTCCTCCCCTCAGCTGGTTACTCATGCTGTTACTTTTATCTTTTACTTTGTATTTGGTTGTAACTTGCCTTACAATTGTGTCTGTACCTATGTTATGAAACTGATTAATTTAAATGTGACAAATATATACCCTATCTGGCACTATGAAAGTTAAATTTTATCTGTATTTGACACACTTTGTTATTATCCTCTCTCCTATGTCTCTGGGTCACACCTGTAAATGAGCCTTGTCTCAGTGTGCTTTTCCCAGTTACCAATCTTTAAATAAATAAATACACTTTTTCCATAGTTTTACACCAATTTTTCAACATGCAGTATTCTTATGACACCACCTCATGAATCTGGTAGGTGAACATTTTGAAATCTTGTCCAAAATGTGATTTCGTGGGGTAACTGCGAAATCACCTTTCAACACAGATTTGAAAAATGTCACCTCTGTTGATCACGAGGTGGGCTCCCAAAAAGGTCATATTGAAAGTTTGTGGAAAAATATTGAGAATCATTGAGTTATGAGTGAACACTGAAATAATTCAATGTTCATATGTTCACTCATAACTGGAGGGGTGTGGCTTGATGGCCACATGATCTGCATCCTCTCCTCCCTCAATCCTCAATCCTTGTCAATCCGCTTGTAATATTAAAAACTTTACCTACTTCTGCTATCTGGTCAGCAGTCCAACGTGCCAGCTATGGGAGACACCAATGTCTCGATAAGTGGGATTACACAGACTGAAATATATGAAGCAATATTCTTGTCTTAGATTGGTGGCTCTTGACTTCCAAGATGGTGATTGGGGGAATCACAACAGGGAGATCACAGACACACAGACCATGTTCACTCATCTCCTTCAGGAATTCACCAAAGTCAAAATGTCCTCCTTACACGCTACACAGACCCTGACCAAACTTGATTTTAGGGTACAGCAGACCAAGTGGAAAGCCCAGATGCATAATACATGAACTGCAAGCCACAGTTCAAGAACAAAGCAAAGTCATCCACCACCTGAAAGACAAGGTGGATGACCTGGAAAACCACAGCTTCAGAAACAACTTGTGGTTTGTCAGCTTCCTGGAGGGGTGGAACTGAAAGATGCAACTCCCTTTTTAAGTCATGCCCTGCCAATAGTTCTACAGCTGAAGGGGGGGTCACTAATTTAATACTGAAAGGACTCACTACTCCCTTGCACCTCCACCACAGAGAGGTGAATGACCCAGGCTCATCTTGTCAAGATTTTTAAACCTTACTACAAAAGAAGCTTTAATGTGATGTTTAAGAGAGTCAGGAAATATTTATTGGCAAGAACATGAAATCCACATATACCAGGATTTCTCTATTGAACTGTAGTCAAGGAGGTGATAGCATACTGAGGCTCACCACATAATGCATCAGTTTAGCATTAATTTATCCTTCAGATACCCAGCAGCATTGAGGGTTATGCACAAGTTTGCCCTCTGTGATCCACATCCACAGCTTCTTTACCTAGCCAAGACCTTGAAGAAGTACCACAGCAACATGCATCTGACCTCTGATCCAGGCACCCCTACAAATTCTGAGGTCTAGCCAGCAAATCACAGGTCTTTATGGCAACAGATGCAGCTCTTCTTCTTGCCACATCACAGTTGGGACTGCCAGAGGCACCACGTGAGGCCACTACTCCCTCCAATCCTAAGGAACTTTGTTTAAAAACTCTTAGTGTGCAGTCCCTAAACTAATACCTGTGAGAACCGCTATACTTATTTCATTTTTTTTTGTGATTCACTACAACGTTCTACAGGTTTTGGTACATTGAATAAGCCATTTGAAAAGGTATGATGAGAAAGAATGTTTCAAGGCCCTAATCGCCTATATTTTTTAAATAATGTATAGCCATATCAGAAATAAAAATGATATAAGCAGAGCTCTAATTTGAATCAAGTCCATTAGGTTTGAATACCATTTTCTATAAGATATACTCTGTTTATGTGATTTATAGGCATGAAAACCCCACAGAATAGTTTGAAAATTCACACACACTAAAGAATGCTAAATGAATATCTATGAAAAGTATGACATACAAAATCTGTATAGCTCCTCTGGGACCCACAATCTTGAGACTGTCAAATGATTCAGAAATAATAACACAGTTATGGTATTTATACAGTCTTCCATGCCTTTTTAGTTAAGAATATGCAATCTTAATAATCTTCCAAAGCAATTAGAGCTTGGCTGTATCAGACAGAGGTATGCATCAAGTATCTGAGACTACATATAATTAGGGACCTTTATTGGCATTCTACTGTTATAAGTGCTATATGCCTGTACCTAATTGAAACAAAATTGTTGTAAATGTTCTTGTAAGGAGTGTTTCTGTTGTTATCCTAAACAATGTTTGAGTATAATATGTATTTGTATTAGTTACATTGTTACAACTTTGGTTCTTCAGGCGTTGTTATTAGTTCTGTGCAGATCTGAGTTCTGATTACATAAAGCATTACCAGTTTTATCCTTGAGCCATTCATGGACAGACAGAGAATAAAATCAACTTTCTTGTAATGAAATATTAGTGAGTTTGAAATTTAACTTCTGTTTACATGGCTATTTTGTATGATGGAGCTAGGAAAGGAACAGCACTTGTTAACTTGAAAATATTCTGAAGGGTAGTATGTATACACACACACACACACACACACACACACACACACACATATATATTTATATATACACACACACACACACACTGTATGTCTTGAATCAAATAATTGTTATATATCTTGGAATGTTTAAACGCAGGTTCTCTCCCATAAGGAAGACCAACAGAATGGGTGAAACGGTGGGCAGTGACTGGGGAACCTTTTCTGAAAAACATGAATTACAATAAAGCCTGAAAAAAAGTTTACTGACTTTGGTCATGAGCATGGCTGGTTCTTTTGAAGTTTGACACGTTTTCTTCACTTAATCATCCTTAAAATTGATGGTATGATGATACTGATGATTTTATATGATTTATGTTTGTTGATGTTTGATTTCTGATTTTAAATCTGTTAGGCACCTTGGTACTTGAAAGGTGCCATAAAAATAAAGCTTTATTGTTTATTATTATTATTATTAAAAAGAAAGACACTTGAAAGTATACAGAAGGGGACCCTCCTGATCTGTGTGCTGGACTCAAACCACCAGCAACTGTCATGCAGCTGCTCTCTGTTCCAGACACCCTTCACATTTGGAAAGTCTAGCCAGTAAATCACAGGTCTTTGTGGTAACAACTGCAGCTCTTCTCCTTGTTACATCACAGCCAGGACTGGAAGAGACACCACTCAAGGCTGCTACTCCCCCCAACCCTCAGCAGCAAGTGCTGACAGTCCAAAAGCCAATCTAGGATCTAGTTGAACTGTTTGCTAGTCAACTGATGGAGATGCTTCTGAGGTGATGTGGGATGGGCTCAATGCTTCATTGCCTAGGGCTCTGGGATGGTGTGACAGTGCTCTATGTCAAACCCTCAGGAGCACATGTCCCACCACCCCAGACTTCTTGTTCCATATCCCAGTTCTTTATCCTCCAAAACTCAGGCCCTTCAGGAATATATTTTCCTTCTAGCATTCAGGCTGCCCTCAGACATTCATGTGCCCATGATGCTAGGAGGCCTCATCCCTCAAAGCCATATTCCTCCTTTCAATCCCTAAATTAATAGAATACAGACCTTCTGTTCATTTGACACCTCAGTCTCCTTGCAGTCCATAATCTGATAGCCCAGGTTTGCACTGACCTATGTGAAGCACACTGTAGCAAGCAGCAGGGTCACATATCCCAGTTAATTAAACTTACATACTGCACTGTCTAATCAGTTAATCCTTTGTACCTTATTTTATGTTTTACTCTGGGACAAGGTTACTGTTCTTTCGGGACCCACTCATTCATGCCTCTGATGTGAAGACCTACAGACAGGGACCTGAACATTGTGTGGTTACATACAGTGCCAGGTCTGTCCAAATGGGCCCATGGTCAGACCTACTGAGTCATATGAAACTTGCCTCTGACTTTTTCCTCACACAGCTTTATTTCATTCTGAGGAACCCTATCACACTATGATTAGCACCACCTCTTCCGTACGTTTTCTCATTTTGCTGTTCGGAGGCTCTGTTTTTCCTGGGTATATCCTGTGTATAATGCCCTTCAAGCCTGAGCTGTTTACCTTGTGGATTTTGAACAATCAGACATTTCTACTGATCCTCACTACTTTGTGCAACTCAATTGACCTTACAACAGTACTCATTGACTTACAATGTTTATATGTACAGTATATATACTGTCTGGTTTTACGTACAGTGTCTTGACTTGTTATAAGGAGTCCACCACTTACCACATGTGGATGTTGTGCAGAACTGCTCATTACAAGAGGAGATACTACCAGCTTTCCAGATGCCCATTCACTTAAGGTTTCACTGACTACTTCATTCTGACCCTTGTCCACTGTGTTGGACATGTGATATATTACCTATGGTACAAGGCTATTACTTGAGATCCTATCCCTGACTGTCTCTCTCCCCCACCAGCTCAACATACTTAATGGTTGGCCGGGTAGTAGCTGGAACAGTGTAGCCCTTAAGGGTGGTGCCTTTATATACAGCCACAGGTGGGCAATCAGGGCCCCAACTCATGGAACTCTGTGACCCAGGATAGCAGTGAGGGTGCCCCCCTAGGCCACCTCCTGGGGTCTCAATACCTAGCCTACATCTCACAGAGGCCCAGGTCCACACAGTCAACCATGCATAAGCAGGCTGAGTAGCTGGTTACCCTGCTGGAATATGAATGCTGATAAACAAGCATTGGAGCCATCCCCTCCCTAATCATATACTGTAGGACTGAGACTAGTTCAATCTACCACTGTGTTTTAATTTCTACATCTTGGATTGGACAATGTGGGGTGTGGAAAATTTACTGTATGTGTGGAAACACAAGTTCAGCGCTTTTTCCCAGTGATCTACTACTGTGCTATTTACTGACCTAATGCACTACTGTGCCACATCTTTAGGAAAACATGGGAGGGTCATGTGGTCTACAAAGTAGCCTATAGCAAAGATGACATCCTTGATAATGGTGAGGAAGAAACATAGCACAGTTTTTAAAACTAAGAGATGTGCACAACACTGCACTATAAGAACTAACATTTCCAAGAGTATCTGCCAGAGAAAACTTTATGGAGAAAGAAACTGAACACAGCACAAGGAAAACTTTGGAAGTACATAAATACTAGGAGATTCAAAGCAAATAGCAGGCCAGACACCAGACACCAATATAAACTAGAACTTAATGATTCTGCCAAAGAATATGGTATGTAAGAAGACAACATTCATTTAAAAGACTGCACAAACCACAGTTAACAAGCAGCCCATCAGCTCTGAAGAAGGGTTATTTTATGCCCTGAAACATCAGCTCTTTTTGAAATGAAATATAATTTTTGGGTGCTGAAGTAGGAAAAAGAAAATTAAGTAATAAAGAAAGAATCACTATTTGAGGTGTTGAAGAAGAATAACACTATTTAATGACACTGAGAACTGGATTGTTTGAATTTCACTTAAGCAGCAGAGTACTTCGCAAAGAGTTGCAATTCATACTGAGGTTTGAGGTACCAGTTCAAGTAAGGTCCCCTCATCTCAAACCCCAACAACAATATATCAAGAAAAGGGAACCCATGGAAAGGGTTTGATACAAAAATATGATATATTTCACCAGCAGTCCCCTTGGCTCTTTCATTCAGGATTCTAAGGTTATTTTTTGCTGATAGATCCAGCACTGCTTTCCCTCTTCTGTTCCCTCTATTGTCCATTGAATTTCTTATAGGGACAGACAATGTACATAGATACATATATACATAGACAGTGTTGGCAGATAAGGGCCTATGGCCCACCCAGTCTGCCCATTTGAGCTTGTAAGTTCAGTTTATGTTTTCCTAGAAGTCTGTTGCCCCTTACCCCTGACCTCCAGAATTCCTTTATGTCTATCCCATGCATTCTTAAATCCCGTGATTGTTTCAGCCCTCACCACTTCCTCTGGCAGGGTGTTCCACTTGTCCACCACCCGTTCTGTGAATAAATTCTTCCTCATGTTTTCTCTGAATCGTCCTCCCTCCAACTTCATCCCATGCCCTCTAGTCCTGGAACATCTTTTTCGCTTAAAAATAGTGTATTCCTGCACCCTGTTCCTATCTGTAAGATACCTGTATGTCTCTGTCATATCCCCTCTCACCCTCCTCTCCTCCAGGGAGTACATGTTCAGTTCCTTCAACCTGTCTTCATAGGACTTGTGATGCAATCCATGCACCATCTTTGTTGCCCTCCTCTGAACCTTCTCTACCCTGTCTATGTCCTTACATTGGTATGGTCTCCAGAACTGTACACTGTACTCCAGGTGGGGCCTCACTAGTGTCTTGTATAGTGGAATTATGACCTCCCTTTTCCTGCTGGTGATGCCCTGCCTATACATCCCAGCATCCTATTTGCTTTACCTGCTGCCTTGTCACACTGTTTTCCTACCTTGAGGTCATCAGAGATGATAACCCCAAGATCCCTTTCCTGCTTGGTGCATGCTATATCCTCACCCCCAACTGATATACTGTGCCAGGTTTTTGTGCCCCATATGCATTATCGTAGCACTTCCTTGCATTGAATTTCAACTGCCAAACCCTGACCATTCTTCAAGTTTCTGCAGGTCCCTTCATTCTGTCTACACCCTCTGGTGTGTCTACTCTGTTACAGAGCTTTGTGTCATCAGCGAACAGTGAAATTCTGCCTTCTAGGTCCTGTGCAATGTCACTGATGAAGATGTTGAATAGGACCGGTCCCAGCACTGATCCCTGTGGTACCCCACTGGTGACTCTTCCCTCTGTGGAGTGACAGCCATTTACCACCACCTTCTGTGTCCTGCCTCCTAGCCAGTTACCTACCCACCACACTACTGTCCTGCCCACATCCATATTCCCCAGTTTGTGTAATAGTCTTCTATGTGGCACAGTGTCAAAGGCCTTGCTGAAGTCCAGATAGGCCATGTCCACTGCCCTCCTCTGATCCACCTCCCAGTCACCCAGTCAAAAATTCAATGAGGTTGGTCTGACATGACCTCCCTGGTGAAACCATGCTGCCTTGGGTCCTGTAGTCCATTGACAACCAGATGTTCCACCAATCTCCTTCAGTAGTGCTTCCATGATCTTCCCCACTACTGAGGTGAGGCTGACTGGTCTGTAGTTCCCTGCTTCCTCTTTGTTCCCACTTTTGTATAAGGGACTACATCTGCTGTCCTCCAGTCTTTGGGTACCTCCCTGTTTCCAGTAATCGGCAAACAGGATAGCCAGAGGTTCAGCCATCACCTCTTAGTTCTTTAAGGACCCTGGGGTGCACCCCATCTGGCCGCATTGCTTATCAACTCTTATTACTTCCAGTTCCTTCAGGACCCTTTCTCGTAAAGGGACTTGTGTCCATTTCTGCACCATTCTCACCGCTTGTACTCCTTCAGACCCATTACCCTCCTCTTCCTCAGTAAAGACTGAGCAGAAATACCTGTTCAATATGTCAGCTTTACTGTTGTCATCCTCCACGCAGCCCCCATCCTCCCTAAGTCTCACTATCCTCCTTTGTCTTTCTTTTTTCACTTATGTACCTGTAAAAGGTTTTGTCCCTCTACCCACTGATTTTGCAATGTGTTCTTCTGTTTGAGCTTTGGCTTCCTTACTGACCTCCCTCCCTTTGTTTCTCCTGGTACTTCACCCTATCCCTTCTGCCTGTGTCTTTTGTATTGCCTGAATGCAATCTTTTGGCTTTCACTTCTTTTGCTACCTCTTTGGAAACCATAATGGTCTCCTCTTCCTTTTCCTCTTGCTAACCTGCTTAATGCATAATTCTGTTGTTCTTGTAATCCCATTTTAAATACTGCCCACTGTTGCTCAACCCCTGATTGCTGTCCCATTCCCCTTAATGCCCCTTTCAAGTATCTCCCCATTTTCCCGAAGTCTGCCCCCCTAAAATCCAGGATACGTGTTTTTGTGTGGTTTGGGTCTGCTCTTTCTGTGATTTCAAACCACAATGACTGGTGGTCACTGTTCCCCAGGTGCTCCCCCACTGTTACCTCCATCACACTGTCCCTGTTTGTGAGCACAAGGTCCAGTATTGCCTTCTGCTGAGTTGGTTCCATGACCAGTTGCTTGAGGAAGGCACACTGAAGGGAGTCCAGGATAAATCTGCTCCTAGTTGATGCTGCTGCTGGGATGCTCCAGTCCATGTCTGGAATATTGAAGTCTCCAACCAGTACTACCTCACCTTGTCTGCCATCCTTTGAATGGCTAGCATCAGCTCCCTATCTGTTTCTTCCTCCTGGGCTGGTGGTCTATAGACCACAGCTGTGAGATGGCTGTCCCCATTTTCCTTTCCAGCTTAACCCACAGTATCTCCCCCATTTTGTTCCTCCTGGATCTCTGTGCCCTTATGTCATTTTTCACATACAGTGCCACCCTCCTCCCTTCCTGCCTGCTCTGTCTCTTCTGAATATGTTGTAGCCAGGTATGGCCATCTCCCAGTCGTAGTTATCATTACACCAGGTTTCAGTGATGGCCACAATGTCCAGGTCTGACTGCACCATGACAGCCTCCAGATCTTCCATCTTGTTGCTAAGGCTCCTGGCATTTGCACACATGGCTTTCCATGATTTGACCCTCCTAAACTGTTTCACTGTTCTACTCCAGCCCCTTCCTTGGTTGTCATTTATCCCTGGTTCTCCTTGCTGTCTGCCCTTCTGCTGAATTTTGCCCTTTTCTGCCTATCCACCTCTTGGGCACTAATCTCTATCTTTTGCACACTGCTTTAGAGATAGCCATTCCTCTGGTTCACTGGTTCCACTGCTAGCTGTAGGGGGTGAGCAATGGTGCCCTCCTTGCTGGCCTGCCACCCCCTTGCTAGTTTAAATGCTTGTCAATGTAGCATTTAAACTTATCATTGAGTGCTTGATTCCCTCCAGGATGGATGCAGGCCGCAGGCTTGAACAAACCTCCATCCTCCAGGTGGGTCCCCAGTCACCAATGAATCCAAACCCTTCCTCACAGCACCAGTTCTTCAACCATGAGTTAAAGTTCCTGGTGCATGCACCCTATGATCTCCCTTGCCTCTCTGAGGAAGTACTTCTGAGAAAGTGACAAAAGTAGCTACTTGCTTGAGACCCCTCCCCACTTCAGTAAACACTTCCTGAACTTCCTTTGGCTCCCCATTTGCCAGGTCATTAGTACCTAGGTGGATAATGACATCCAGCTCACCCTCCCATCTTGCCTTCCCAGTGATCCCCAGGATCTTCCTTCCATCCCTCCATGTCGTGGCACCTGGTAGGCACCTCACCTCCCTGTCCTCCCCCTCCTGTGTTCCTAGCTGGATCCCTCTTATGATGGAGTCCCCCACCAGGATTCACTTTCTCCTCCTCTGGGGTCCACTGCTTTCCCCGCTGAGGTCACCTCCTTGGCTAACCTCCACATCCTTTCCTTCCACTTCTCTGGGTACCTCTATTTGGTTGTCCTTGTTTGCCAGTGTGGCATATGAGTTCTTGAGTGGAATAGGATCTGGGATGTGCCTCTGCCTGACCATTCTAACCCTCCCTGAGCCCACTGTCATCCAAGTGCTCCTCGTTCTCGGCATCCTTTGAGGCAGTTGCATTGGATTGGGTGGTCTCTGGATAGGGGTGATGGTACTTCTGACCCAGTTTACTTCCGCTCTGAGTTTGGCTACCTCATCCCACAGTCCAGAGAGATGCATGCAGATAGGGAAGCACCTCAGTGTCCAGAAGGTCTGCCTGAATATGGCTGCCCCACAGCCACTGCATTGCACCACTCCCCACATTATACTGCAATTATACTGCTATTCCACTACTTGTCTGCTACTGAAGCTCTCTTTGTTCCCTTTTTATTAATTTACTGTCCTAAAAATCCTGCCACTGATCCTCAGATAATTTTCTTTAAAAAAAAAAGAAACCAATAAATAAATAAATGAGTCAAAACACTTGTCGCGCTGAGGGTGGGCTTCTTCCCCCTTATGCCCCTCCTACTTCATACCCCTTACTATACCCTGTGTTTAGCTCCTGTCAATCAGATTTAACAGGGCATATAATTAAGAGTTGGGGGAAGGGGAGGGGGGCGAAAATTTGCAGCAATTAAAGACAGTGCAGAATTACACCACCACTACGTTTTAAATTTTCAACAGCCCAAAAACAATTCTAAGGAAAGACAACAAAGAAAGTACAGTGTCACTAAAAGCCCACAATCTAAGTTTAAAAGAAAAATAGCAATTACCAGTTACTCTAAAGCACTGAATTGAATATGTTTCCTTCCTTCCCCTTCTGGCTTCTTCTGAGAAATAAAACTCACTTGCTACCTCAACTCTGACTAAGCCCCACCTCCAGTTATCATGTAGCTGAGGTCAGAGGCCAGACAATTAACACCCATCACCCAACTACAGGGCAGTCAGACAAGCCAAGATAAAATTTTCAGCCATTAAAGACAGCACAGAATTATACCACCACTATGTTTTAAATTTTCAACAGCCCAAAAACAATTCTAAGTAAAGACAATGTGTCATTAACCACCCACATTGTTGAATTGACTTCTAGTTTATTTGAAATTCTTGCATTCAAATCTCCCTTCATTATGATTGATAAGTTCTTATAGATTTCATGTATGCCTACCTATTCTGTAGTTTATCAAAAATATTATTTTCTATCCTTTCACACATTCTTGGTTGCCTGTACTAGGGCTGTGCATGGGCCAAATAGTATTTTCCGATTACCACGAATGGTAGGTTTCCCAAATATTCAGATGCATTTTCTGAATAGTTCAGTATTCAGCCACTATTCAAGAACTACTATTCGGTGTGATTTCCAAGTCTCGCAGAGCTTTGTTGGCCAATCAAAATGTGTTTCTTGAGCTCAAAGGCAAGCACACCATGTGACGTCTTCTCTCTGTGCTGGTAGAAGACAGGAGACAGTGGTTTCCAAGAGCTGCCCTAGAGTACTTCTGAGGTCTTAAACTTGCTAACAAAGAAATAGATTTTTGCTTCACAGGCTTTTTTGGGTCAGTATAGTTTGTTTGATCAGTGTCAGAAAAGCTATGTTTGGCTTTCTGACAGGTTTTTTGTCCTTATTGATGTACTCAGTTATAGGGACTAGAAGGGCTGTCTGCTAACACCCCTTCTCTGCGGCAGTCTGACATAGCTCCAGTGTGATTGTTTTGGGTGACGCATATTTTATTTTTGTTTTTGGTTTTTTTGCTGTTGTCTGGTTCCAGGCTTGGTTCCCTGCATGACTGATGAGGGTGTCTGTGAACTCTCCCTCCTGCAAGTCACTGCTCATGATTTGCTGTATACATGCATAATATTTGATTTTGTGAGGCTTTGCCCTGCATGTGCATGCTTAATATATTTTTTCATGAGGCAGGGCCACACGTCACTGAATTATTATTGTTAGTCCTCTGGTTTCAGGCTTGGATCCCTGTACACATGAGGAATGTGTTTTCTGACCCCCCCCCCATTACCACAGCCCACTGCACACAACTAACCTGTGCATGTGAAATATATTCCTCCCACCTCCCAAGTCTGTGCCTTTGTATGTGTACAGCTGTGCACATGCATTTATTTGTTTATTTGTTATTTTTTTGTTAATTAAACCATTGCACTTAGTGGGGCAGGCTTGTCTCACTGAGTTGACTGTATGTCATCTGACATTTCCATGCTTGGTTCCATGTTGACTGAAAAGGCTGCCATTTTCTTCCCCCTTCTTAACAGCAGTATTTTTATTTGCTGCTACATTTTTAGGGTACATTATAACTGGTAAGGTTGGTGCATTACTGTAGTTTCACAAGCACTCAGTAAAGCATCACACATACAGTTACCACATAGTAATAGTTTGTGTTTTATACAGTAACCATTAGTGATCTGATCCATCATGTCTTTAGCAATCTTGCAAACATGCTTGGTCCAGCCCCAGCAAAGCATCTGCACAGCTGGCCCCAAGTGGTGAGGGACAGGATGATAGACCCACAAATGTATAGCATGTCCAGACAATTACTGCTGGTGTTTTCCCTGGGTTGCAACCCCCCAAACAATCTATGTAGAACAAATGTAGCACTTAGGGGGGGTGCAGTAACAAAATACAGTTAAGAGCAGGAGAGCATAAAGTTGCCAATACATTTGTGCTAAGGCTGGAGGATGCCAACGAAGTCTCAGTGCTCTGACCAGAACCTGTTTTTTTGTCAGGATTCATGTCGGGAACATACACAGTATGAATATACAACCCTTAAAGAAACACACACCATAAATAAGTGAAGCTAAAAAGAATGAGACTGAGATGGCCTTGTAACAAAACAATCTAAAACTATCAACCCTCCCACACCCCCTTTTGCCATTTCTCCTTACCCCTCACTGGCCTTGTTTCTATCCCACTTCATTTCTGTCAGTTTGTTTTTCTTGTTACCCTCACGATGGAGTCCCCCACTAGGAGTTGCTTTCTTCTCTCTGGGGTCCTCTTACCACCCTCCCTGGAGTCCTCTGTCTCCCTCACCTGTCATGGAAGACCACCGTCTTGGTGGCATTTACCTCTGCCAAAAGGATTAGTGAGATCCACATGCTCTGAGTCTCATACTTGGTGGTCCACAGGGACAAGGTTGTCCTCTGCCCCATCCTGAAGTTCCTCCAAAGGTTATTTCAGAGGTTTACTGTAACCAGGTGATTACCCTCCCAGTGCATTTCACCAATCCAGCCTCAGACACTGAGCATAGGCTTCACACATTGGACCTGAGGCAAGCACTTGCTTACTATACGAGCACACAGCTGGAGTTTGGGGAGAGGCAGAAAACTACAAACCAGTTAGTTTGACCTCAGTGGTATGGGAAAATTATGGAATCACTTAAGAAAAGAATTGTTGAGTACCTAGAGGCCAGTGGGGCACAGGACCCAAGGCAGCATGGATTCATGATGGGAAGGTTGTGTCAAACAAATCTAATAGATTTCTTTGACTGGGTGACCAAAGTAGTAGACCAGGGAAGGGCTGTGGATATGGTCTACTAGATTTTAGCAAGGCATTTGATACAGTCCCACACAAAAGATTAATACACAAGATAAGCCAGCCTTGGAGTGGGTCCTAAGGTGGTAGCCTGGATACAAAATTGGCTAGACAACAGGACACAAAGGGTAGTAGTAAATGGAGTCCACAGTGAAGAAAGGAGGGTTACTAGCCAGGTACCGCAGGGTTCAGTACTGGGACCAGTCCTTTTTAATGTCTTTATAAATGACATTGCAGAGGAACTGGAAGAAAAAGTATGACTCTTTGTAGACGACACAAAGATCTGCAATAGGGTTGATGCACAAGATGGAGTGGAAAGAATGAGAAGGGACTTGGCAAGGTTGGAGGAATGGTCAAATGTATGGCAACTCAGATTCAATGCAAAGAAGTGCAAGGTAATGCACCTGGGAAACAAAAACCCAGGGGAAGAGCACACAATGGGGAGTGAGATACTGACAACAGTAAAAATGGAAAGGGACCTGAGGGTAATTATATCAGATGACCTAAAGGTGGGCAAGCAATGTGAGAAGGCAGTAAGGAAGGCTGGGGAATACTGGGATGCATAGGGAGAGGCATCAATAGTAGAAAACAGGAAGTTGTTATCCCTCTGTACAGACAGTTGGTGAGACCCCATCTGGAGTACTGTGTGCAGTTCTGGAGACCCCATCTTCTCAAAGACATAGACAGAGTGGAGGCTGTCCGGAGGAAAGCAACCAAAATGGTGCAGGGTCTGCACCAGAAGACATACGAAGAAAGACTAAAGGAGCTTAATATCTGTACCCTTGAGGAAGGAAGGAAGAGAGGGGACATGATGGAAACTTTCAAGTACCTCAAGGGAATCAACAATGTCCAAGAGGGTAGCATCTTTCAGAAAAAGAGATGTGCAAGAACAAGGGGGCACAATTTGAAGATAGATGGGGGATGGCTCAGAGGTAATGTGAGGAAGTATTTTTTCATGGAGAAGGTTGCGGATGCATGGAATAGCCTCCCTGAGGAGGTCGTGGAGTCATGAACAGTGGGGAAATTCAAGAATGCATGGGACAGACATAAGGCAGTCCTAGTGGGGTGTAGGAGGAAGTAAGCTGTTGTTTAACTAGGATCTGCAGCTTATCTGTTAGGTAGGTAGGAAAATGGGCAGACTAGGTGGGCCAAGCGGTCCTTATCTGCCATCAAATTCTATGTTTCTATGTTTCTATGTAACACCCAAGGATGAAACACTGCATCAAGATTATAAAACATAGTATGTACAGTGGCTTTAGACAGTATGCAATGCAGTATCTTGCAAAATTACTACAAAATGCTGCAGTATGCTGCAAGGAGCAGTGCAATTTAATGGCAATTAGGCCCTCTAGTCATCCAGTATTTTGTAACATGTCATTTACTGCAAAGTACTGAATTGCATCTTGTCTTGCTTCACTGTATATTATTGATACATAATACAATCCCAGAGAAGGTGGTGAGATAGACTACAAAAACAATGACAGACAGGTGTCTCTCTTTTGTTCAGTGGGCTCAAATATTTTTCTCCCCAAGCAAGCCTTTTAGTTATTGCAGCATTGGTAATAGTACTACTACTACTAATACCACTAGCAGTACTATGACTATTGGTGTCACCACCTGTTCCATCTGTACGTCCACTGTCACATCCTTTTGTGCAGTAGTAGGGGGGCATTAGAGCATACATGCTTTGTGCGGAAAGCAGCAGACACCACCACCAATGTTCCCACTGCTGCTACTACTATGGCTGCTACATCCACAGCCAGTGTGCCTCCCACCACCACTGGTGCAATTTTTGCAGCAGCCACCCTTTCAGTTGTCACCACTACTGCAGCCACTGCTGCCACTATTTCTATTACCATGGTCAAAGCACCCTCTACCCTATGTTTGTGACCATGAACACCCTCTAGTGCTAACCTAATGCAATGTTTGATATCATTTTCAGAGTGCTATATGTGTGGTGTGGTGGACCAGGTGTGCCACATGAAGCTTGTGTTGCATTAGTGAGAGCTCTATGTTGGTGGTTGAAGTGTCATTGAGGTGTATATGGTATACCTGGTTCAGTGGGTGATTAATGGTGTTGTTGAAGTGCTCTTTTAAAGTTTTCTTAAAAACACATCTTTTCTGGCTGAATACAGAATAACGAATACCGAATACTTGGATCCAAATACCAAATATTCGGCCAAATATTTGGGAAA
This sequence comes from Neoceratodus forsteri, assembly GCA_016271365.2. Classification (NCBI taxonomy): domain Eukaryota; kingdom Metazoa; phylum Chordata; order Ceratodontiformes; family Ceratodontidae; genus Neoceratodus; species Neoceratodus forsteri. The sequence continues at coordinate 1,325,868,337 of CM028132.1, forward strand.
AGGTATTCGCACATCCCTAGCCTGTACATGTTAATACATACATCAAGAATAATGGTGCTCACAATTCCAAATTAATGCAACTTTCAACTCTATTTGTTAAAACAAATGTAATCCCCAACTTGTGTGTCCATTGGCTGACAACGTATTTGCTGGTATGATAAAACTACAATAACCTGGAATAATAGATGTTGGATTACCTATCAGCTGCATTTCCTACAGCATAATGATATTATATTCCCCTACTATTTTTTGCCAATTTGCATCCTTAAATTTGTTTTTAAACCATCAATATTCCAGCATAAGATCCCAAGTGTTTCACATTCCATATCTAACCCCATTTCTAAATATTGTCATTTTGGACTACCAGTTCTATTAGTGTGAGTTTACTTTATTCCTCACTAACCTTGTCCCTGGCACAATGCACTGTTGCAGAATTTGCTAGTGCTACCACAGAGCTTGTTTCCAGGATTAAGCTATTATAATTACTGACGCGTGCTTTTTCCCATAGGGAAACCCGGGTATAATTTGCCATTATAACCAGCTGGTTATAACAGCAAACATGAACCAGGCTTCCCTTGCACTGCCTATGTATCATTCGCCGGTCTGTGATGTTCTGTGAAGCAATCCTATACTGCCGCACACCTCACCGTCCCTCAAATTTGGCAGTAATTTATTTTATTAAAAAAAAAAGAAAGAAATGCATTTTCTGACCCTGGCAAACACAAGAAAAATTTAAATCCATGCTGTGTTTCCCCGTCAGGATGCCTACACAACCAAGTGTATGCCACCGACTTCAAGCTGGGAAGGACACCACAACCGCTGCTGGGCGGTAAGTTTATTTTTAAATAAGCACACAAACATACATCTTTTTGATCAAAATGTCCACTTATTTTTCCCCAAAAAAGTGGAGCACTGTACCTTGAAACATCACTGACCACATAGAATCCAGACTATTCACGGTTTCCTGAACACTAATGTTAGTTTATTTTATGTTCTATCATTGTTGAGGCAAATAAAATATGGGGTGGTGTGTGTAAACCTCAATTTTACACACACACTCATTCTGGGTTGCATTTTATAAACCACCCGGGCTTCGCCCTCAGGGTTTATGTAGCATCCCACAACTCGGGTGTGTGTAAACTCTCATTACACACACCACCCTATATATTATTCTCTATATTAATCCTCCTTCCATGTTGTATCCCACCTCTAATTATTCTGTTTCTTGTCTCCTCAACTTTTTCCTCACCAAGGGAGTAGCTGATCTCAATATTCTCTGTTGTGTATCATGATTTACTACTCTACTCTGTATTGGCTCTACTTTTCTTTATTTGAGACATTTCCAGTATGTATGTTAATAACTGGCTCAGTATATATATTTTTCTCATTCTTCATTTTCCATACTCAACATGGATGTAACTACATTTATCCTTAGATCTTTGAAACCATCCATATTTTTCAAAACAATACCCCCGATATATGCATCCTTCATAATGGTGCATATCAATCCTTTCTCTGGAGAGTTAGAATACCTCTATACTGACCTACTACCAGACCAACATACAACACTGCCTACAGTTTCCTTGCATATGTTATATACCATCACTTTTAGGGAAAATACATTTTTGTTCTTGATTTTAGGTAAACCTTTCATTTACAGTATATTGTTAGGTAACAGCACACAGTACCTGTTTTAATTAATATGTTTTTTCTTTCCTTGTCAAACTTTTTTTTTTTCACTCTCACTTATATGTTGTGTGTTACTTCTGGACCTTTTAACTTTCTTTATGCTGTATCTGTAGTTGTTGTCTCATTACCATTTGTATTATAGGATTTAACCTTTTTCTAAAATTTGTCTACTTGCTGATTTCTTGTACTTCAACTTATTGCACTTATATCCTCTGTCTCCTCTCTTTCCATTTTACATACTAACATAATAAAATGCCAGCAGAGTGGACCTAAAGGTTTATCGAGTCTGCTTGAAAATCAGCACCTGGTTAAGACACTGCTGCTGCTCCCCATCCCCCCATAAATCCCCTCAACCCCATCCCCAATCAGAATTACACCTCCAGATTTGGCATTCCCCAGCCTTACCTTACCCTTATACCTGCCCCAGCCCCTCCTGAATCCCTCCACGGTATCAACAGCCACCAGTTCTGCAGACAGTGTATTCTATGGGTCCACCACCTTCTCAGTAAAGTTGCAACTCCTAGTCTCCCCTTGAGCCTCCAGCCAACTAACCTCATGGAATTCCCCCTTGTGGCTCCTTCCTCCTTCAACTGGAACACCCTATTTGGGTTGACCCTGTCCATTCACTTTAGATATTTATAGACCTCAATCATATCCCCCTGTCCCTCTTCTCCTCCATGGAGTACATGTTCAGAGCATCAAGCCTCTCCTTATAAGATATTTCCCCCAGACCCTGAATCATCCTGGTCACCCTCCTCTGGACCCTCTCCAGCAGTGCCAATGTCCTTCTCCAAGTACAGGCACCAAAACTGCATGCAATACTCGAGGTGCAGTCAAACCAGGCAGTTATACAGTGGAAGAAGTACCTCCCATCTCCTTGAGGTTATCCCCCAGGCAATGCACACGAGCATTTTGTTTGCTTTAGCTGCAACCCTCCTACACTGCTCAGAGTTTTTCATTTTGGCATCCACAACCACCCCAAGATCCTTTTCTCCCACCAAAACCTGCAGTTTTTCCTCACCCAAAAAGTACTCATGCCCAGGGTTTCTAAGCCCTAAGTGGAGAACACTGAACTTCTTGGCATTAAACCTCAGTTTCCAAGTGTGTGACCACCTATCCAGAACCCCAGATCCCCCTGTAGGGCTCTTTTACTATCCTCCCCGTCCACCACCACCACCCCCAGCTTTGAGTCATCAGCAAAGAGGCTCATCTCACTCCTGATACCATCCCTGATGTCTGAGATATATGCATTAAACAGGAGTGGGCCAAACACTGACCCTTGTGGGACTCCGCTGATGACTCCCCTAGGAGATGATACCTCCCCTGACCTTCTGACTTGTATCTGTTGGCAAAACTGACTGAAATGAATCTTCATATTGTTTACATAGTTCAATATTACTCCTTTCTCAGTTTCTGTTGATCACTGTTCTGTGTGTTAATTTTTCTGATTTGCTTTCAATTTCTTCTTTCCTCTTCCATCTACTTTGCATCTGCTTCTGCATTTTTTCTGTTGTTTTATGTATTTCACTTTTCCTATTTTGCCTCATCTGTTCCTTTGTTAGTTGTTCTTTTTGTATCTCTACCTGAGCTTCCTGTTCATCTCTATTAGCTTCTACATCTTTTTCTCAATGTTCCTGCATCAATATATCTTTTGTTTCCCTAAGAATCTGATTCCCTTGCTTTATCTCTCTATCTTTATTTCTGATAAACTGCCCAGCAGCAGGTTTTGATTAATAAAAGCTTCAGATGCTGGAGGTAACACTGTTTTTCTTCCCTGTGGTTCATGTTTGAGGTCATTGAGTTTTACTCCCATTATCAATATTTTCTCCATTCTGCACTGAATGCCACAAATGTTGGTGGATCAAAACAATCTGTTTAAATAGGAAGATATAAATTGTTCAATGTCATTTAAAAATTACTTGTAATCCCTTTTTTTGAAATGAGACTTCACCACTCCCTGTCTCAATTACCTGTTCTGGTTTATTTGTCTTACTGCTATTTAATTACAAATTGCAGTTGATGTCTACACCTATAGGTGGAGTCTTATCATTTTTACACTCACTTTGAACAATTGTCATAAGTCTTTGAGGAAGGACTTGGTTGGTCCGAAAGCATAGCCATTGTTTTCTTTTTGTAATATCTACTGTATGTTGGTCCAATAAAAGGTATCAAAACCATTTGCATCATTTACACTCACTTAGTGATTTATTTCTCACATTCTGGGTTATAATATTTGTTCCATCATTATGCTAGGTAATCTGTTGAAAGAGAAAATGTTTTGTAAATGTTTTTAAGAACCAGATTATTCTTTGTCTCATTGAGGGTTTATGTTAATACTGAGCTTTCCAATTCTTTAAATTTGATTTATTACTGGATTATCTGCTATCACCTCTATGGTTGCACTATGGCCTGGGTGGGTTATATAAAGATCTTGACTTAATAATGGCTTTGAAACATCCATATTACATATGCCAGTATCAGATGAGATAAAGTCATTTTTAATTAACTGGCATTCACCTGTATTCAGCTTAGACACAACTTGCTTAGATTTCTTTCTTGGTTTAACTGATTTAGTCTGTAGTCGTCCTTGTACAGTTTTTTTTTTTATGTCATTAGCAGTGTGCAACATCACAATACAGTAGTTAAATATAATATGATATTTATTTATTTATTTAGCTTTTGGTAACCGGGTAAGTACAGTAGACAAGTAATATGCCTATTTTCAGGAATGACCCGGGAGATTACAACAGTGAGGTACAGGGCACAGTACATCATTACAGCACATCACAGTACATCATTACAGCAGAACATCATGTGTAAGCACAGTGGAGAGCATCAGATATAATATTAACAAAACACCAATCAAATTAAATTTCACAGTCTATTTAAAAGTGTGAGCACTTTGTGTTATAAAATTAAAAGATAAATCACCAGTCCAATGTATCTTCTTTGTGCTCTATAACTTTTAAAAAGTCCTTAGGAGTTTTTACTTTATAATCTTCCCACAGGCTCAAGGAAATTGATTCTTCTATGGTTATTTTATTTATTTATTTATTTAGCTTTTGTTGACCGGGTAAGTACACTAGACAAATCCTGCCTATTTTCAGGCACGACCCGGGGGGAGGAGGATACAGATGAATGCCTACTGACCTTGAACCAGATTAAGCTGTTATCCTCTTCATTCAAAAGCACAGAGTGTTGCTGCTGTGTTTTCTCTTTACAATTCAATAAATAGCACTCACTAACTGGCTACCTTTACCCAGCAGAATAAAACTCCAGACCTGTTTGGTAGCTAAACGGGCACTCTTGGGCTTTACATCCTCTGCTTTAACAAATTGCTTCCACCCCATCTCCTACCAATATAACAACAGGAAGATAGCCAGGAATGCCCTTAAGCCTCCTTTTGGGCATACTCAGCTGGGCAACTGGTCATTTGCTATCAGGGCTGCTAACTGTTCAAAAGAATTGCCTGATATACTGCTGAGTCTTCTGAAGTTTAATCAGTTTAAGAGATCTTTGCTGTCTGCCTTTGCAATCCAATGTAATTGTAACCATTAAACAGTTTTATTTGGTTTATCTCTGTACATTATATGTGATTTTTTTTATAACAAATCCAGTATTTAGGAATCCCTTCAATAGCTCATCTGGTAAAGGAGAGGACTGTAGTGGTAACAAAGTCATTTTTACATTCGCTTGTGCACATGCTCAAGGAACGTTTTGGGAGAGTAGCACACTTAGAGGTGTGCCTCTCCAACCCAATGCACTGCTCCCTTGAGCAGGCGTGGCGGTCCTTCACCAATGGGTGCAGCAGCTCAGTATGACAGCGGTGTTCCTCTGCTTCAAGAAAAACACGCTGCTATGCAAGTGCTGCCCCAGCGTCGTGTGCTACCTCCCCCTGGAGCACGTCCATCACGCCCACCCCCCAAAGCTTTCATGCCATGCTGGGAGCCCATCCCAGCGTGGCATGATTGCTCTGCCTACGGGGTGCCCAATCCCCGTCGGCCCACGGCCCCCAAAGCCATCCTGCTGCCATGCTGGGAGCCCACCCCAGTGTGCAAATATTTGCTTTTAGTTTGCCGAGGGGGTGCCCAATCCTGTCGGGCTCGGCCTCAGCGTAGTTTACCGATGGGGGTGCCTAACCCCATCGGCCTCGGCCACCCCAGCCATCTTCTGCCATGCTGGGAGCCCACCCCAGTGTGGCAAATGTCCCACGTCGTCTTTTTTTTTCAAACCTGTAAACAAAAAGTGTCCCGAGTGCGTCTCCCAACCCCTCCCACAACCCACACCCACCCACTGCGCACCAGCCTCCCCACACCCCTCACCCCATACTTCTCCGGACTCTGACACAACAATCTTCAGTGGACCGGGAACACGTCTGCACTCTTCAAAGGCAACCGCAAACTGAGGAAATGCCGGTAAGCTGAATAATGGGCTAGATAGAGGGGTTTCAACTTTATTGCATATCTCAGTCATTTTTTGGAATTTTTGCACCAGATTTTCAACATGGGGTTTTTGGGACTCCTTCTCATGAATGATGTCACTGCCATGGTGTTATTCAGGCCCAAAGGGTAATTTCGCAGGCACTGCGCAGTCACTGCGTGGAATCACCCTTTGGCCTTGAATAACACCATGACAGTGACATCATTCATGAAAAGGGGTCCCAAAAACCCCATGTTAAAAATTTGGTGCAAAAATTCCAAAATATGACTGTTTTACGAGCGTGTGTTGCTCAGTTCCTATGCAGGCTCGTAAGTTCGCGAATTTTCAATATTTTCACTCCAGATTTTCAACATTGCCATTTTATCACACCTTCTTATGAGTTGTAGAGCTGTCATTTTTCACATCTCACCCAAAATGTGTTTCCGCCTATGTAGCGCACAATGGCGCAGTCGGTGTGTGAAATCAATGTATGGAACACATTAAGAAAATTACAGTGACACTGTTCATGAGCAGAGGTCTTAAAATGGCTATGTTGAAAATTTGAAAAAATTCCTAAAAATGTCTGTTTTACGAGCGTGCGTTGCGCATTTCCTACGCATGCTCGTATGTTTGCGAATTTTCAATATTTGCACTCCAGATTTTCAACATTGTCATTTTACCACACCTCCTCATGACCAGTACAGCTGTCATTTGTCACATCCTGCCCAAAATGTGTTTCTGCCCATGTAGCGCACAATGGCACAGTCGGTGTGCGAACTCAATGTATGGGACACAGTAAGAAAATTACAGTGACACTGATCATGAGCAGGGGTCTTAAAATGGCTGTGCTGAACATTTGGTGAAAAGATTCCTAAATATGACTGTTTCATGAGTCTGCGTTACGCAGTTCCTACGCACACTCGTAAGTTTGCGAATTTTCAATATTTTCACTCCAGATCGTCAACATTGCCATTTTACCACACCTCCTTATGAGCACTGCAGCTGTCATTTTTCACATCTTGCCCAAAACGTGTTTCTACCCATGTAGCGCACAATGGCACAGTCGGTGTGCGAACTCAGTGTATGGGACACATTAAGAAATTCAGTGTCACTGTTCATTAGCAGAGGTTTTAAACTGCCAATGTTGACAATTTGGTGAAAAAATTCCTAACAATCACTGTTTTACCAGCGTGCATTGCACAGTTCCCACGCACGCTCCTAGGTTTCCGAATTTTCAATATTTCCACTCCAGATTTTCAACGTTGCCATTTTACCACACTTCCTTATGAGCAGTACAGTTGTCATTTTTCACATCCTGCCCAAAATGTGTTTCCGCCTATGTAGCGCACAATGGGGGTAACAAAAGGGTCATGCTGACAATTTATTGTGCAAATACCAGCAATCGCACAGGGCATTAGGGTAAAGCACCATACATGCCAAACACCACTGCAAACACCTGCAAGCCAACGTTCGGCATTGACAAATGCTTGTTAGGTTGTTGGTTCAGTTCTGGCTTGAAGGAAGTTTTTATAGACACAGGGGCATATTAGGTAGAGGAACAGGGGAGGAAGTGACACCTATGACCAACTAGAGTCAGTGGGGACAGACTAGGCAGGGACAAGAGGCCTAAAGGTCCTTTTCTGTCAATAAAAGTTATATTTCTATTTTTCTAATGATCTATATGGATTTCTTTCTGGTTTTTTTTTGTTCAAAACTGTATGTAATTGTTCTGCCTTTAGCGCTTTCAGCCTGACTTAACAACATTTCCTCTGCAACTGCTTCAATCAATCAATCAATCAAAACTTTATTTAATCAGGTATATCACCATTGAGCAAGCTCATTTTCAAAGTGGTCCTGGATAGAACAAATACATGATAGGTAAAAAGGTAATACACAACAGAGAATAGACAACTTACTCTACTTGTAATGTTTTTATGATTATGTATTTGACACTGATCCTTTATAAATGAGCACTTGTGCTCAAAGGTAATTTTCCAAAGTTTATCATAAATAAATAATCAAGTACATGGGTTAAAAGTTCTGCAGAGGTTATGGCTTTATTGGCTTTACCTTTGTTTTTACTTTGCTCTGAATTTGCCAGGCAACCACCTTGTCACTTGTACCTCATTGAACTCCTTGTTGGTTCTGTTAGATGACCTGGGTGCGCTGACTGATTGCAGTCCTTTTCTCTAATCTGCAGGGCATTAAGCTTTTTTGCAAATTGGGCCACTGGTGAGCTCTTACACCCAAATCTCCCTTTTGGAAGCTTGACTTGCTCCTGCTTAGGGACCCAGAATTCATTTCCTGGATTCAAAAGGAAACAGCTCACTTCCTTGGTGATAATGACCCTGCGATACCTCAGCTGGATCAACCTGGGAAGCCTTCCAAGTCACAATATGGCATGAAATCATTGGTTTTGCTTCTCATTTCAATTGACAGAGGGAGCGACTTATCTACAACCTATACAAAGTTTCATACAAAGCAGTGAGCAGCTTAGGGGGCCCTTGGGACCCATAAGTGCTCCATTCCTTTTACCCATAATATATCAGCTTATGGCCCTTTAAGATATAGACATCTAAGTTTCTTTTGAACTGAACCTTGTTAACTGCATATACAACTTCCTCAGGTAACTCATTCCATGGGGCCACCACTCTCTACATGTAGGAAGCCATCAGTCTACTTGAGTTACAATTTTATATATCTTAGTTGAAGATGGTGTCCTCTTGTGCCCAGTTTGTCACATTTAAACTGTAGATTCAATTCATTTAATAAGTAATCATTTTGCATTATATCATAACACAGCAGTAAGTCCCCTCTCACTCTTCTAGTCTCCAGAGACATTAGCCTTAATTTTTTTTTTTTTTTTTTATTTAGTTGTTTAACCAGGTATAGCACACTAAGCTGAAAGCTTTTTTTACAGGAGCGACCTGGGAGCACAATATTTCCACTCCAGATTTTCAACATTGCCATTTTACCACACTTCCTTATGAGCAGTAAAGCTGTCATTTTTCACATCCTGCCCAAAACGTGTTTCCGCCTATGTAGCGCACAATGGGGGTAACAAAAGGGTCATGCTGACAATTTATTGTGCAAATACCAGCAATCGCACAGGGCATTAGCTAGTCTATGTTTGTAAGATCTATCCTGCATACCATGCACCATCCTAGCGGCCCTCCTTTGCACCCTCTCCACTCCCACCACTGTCCCTCTGACTATGGGTCCCCACACTGGGGCACCTTGGTCCAGAATGGGTCCAGAACCTGGAGCAAGACACTCAGTCAAAAGAGACTCTGTATAAATCAGACCCCCATTCCTATACCAGCTCTCAGTTACATAATACTGTTCTTGAACTGTGCATAGAAATAAATGTCCTTGTCTCAAGGAAGGCTGAGATTTCTATCTTATGCCTAAAACATACATATTGGGAAGAAGATAAAGAGGTGGGAAGGTTCTGGATCACTGCCTCTGAAAACAGTAATCAAAGTGGCATATTGCAAGGTTGCAAAAGTCTGCCAGGCAGGGCTGCACATTCCCAAAGGAAGTCAATGCCCTCATGAAGCAATTCTATGACACCATATACTCCTCCCTAAACACCCCAGACCAAAAATGCACACAGAAGTTCCTGACTTCTCTGTTTCCCCCTAAACTCAACGTATAGCAGTTAGTTTATCTCAAGGAACCTATAAATCCAGAGAAGATATAGAGGGCCTTTCTCTTCCTATATTCTGGTAAGGCTCCGCTAGGTGCTAGATACCCAGTAAATCTTCTGAAACACAAAGCTGCTTTACTATGTTCCCTCTTCTGTGAAGTTTATGCAAAGGTGGAGCATATAGGCACATTCCTCACTATGACCCACAAGGCAACTATTAATGTCCTTTCCAATAAGGGGAAGGACCCCAGTATCCCAGAAGCTACTGTCCCATATCCCTAATCAACATGGGTAGTAAAATATATGTGGAAGTGCTAGCTAACTTCTCCCTCAGCAGGAACAGCTCCCCTAGGTGATCTTTATCAAGGGGTGGGTTAACTCCAAACTATATTTGATTCCTGCTGAATCTCATGCATGTCACTCAGTCATATCATACCCCAGCTGCTGCAGTGGTAATAGATTTTGTAAAAGCACTTGATTCCATAGAATGGAGCTACCTGCACCTTGTACTTATCCACCTGGGACTAGGTGATCAGTTCCACCATTTGGTGCAGACTCTCTACTCCTTCACTACAACCAGCATTTTCATTAACTTTATATTGTCTGACCCCATCCCTCTGGCTAAAGGCATGAGGCAGGGGTGTCTGTTATCTCCCCTCCAGGTTCTATTGGCAATAAATCCCCTTGCAGCTGCTATCAGACAGCACAATGACATCAAGAGTATTATAGTAGGGTTTACCTCATGTACCACAATGCTGTGTGCAGATGACCTACTAGTTCTTTTAGGAGACATGACAAGTTCCACACAACCCTCACTGATCATCCTGTCCTGCTACACATTCCTGTCAGGGCTTAAAGTAAATCAGTCAAAAACTGAAACACTACCCCTCAATCAACTCTACACAGCCCCTCTTCTTGATCCTGTAGGTCTTAAATGGGTACATAAGGCTATTACACATCTAGGTCTCCAGGTCACCTCAGATATGACAAAAATGTGTAAGGCTAACTTCTTTGCTTTGCTCATGGAAATTAAGACTGAATGTGACAGATCAAAGACTTTGCAGCTCATGTTTGCTGGGAAATTCTCAGCCCTAAAAAAGGTTTCAGCTGTAAAAATTGTTTACATTCTGTCACATCTATCCCTTGTCCGCTATTAGAAATGGCTAGTTGCACTGGATAAGGCTATATGGAGTTTTAGTTGTGTTGGTGCCCAATCAAGTTGCAGTTGCAACAAATTACAGGCACATTGGTCATCTGGTGGATGGAAGGTACCCTGGTTCATAGGCTACTTGTGTGCATTTTGAGCCACACAAATAATGCACTGGTTCTGCCTTCACTTAACACATGCCTTACAATACATGTAAATGGAAGTCTGCCTAATCCAGGGACTACCTCTAACAGCCTTCCTGTTCTCCCTCACCCCCAAAGAGCTAAAGAATCACCTCACAGTTTGGCACTCAATAGATTGCTAGTTTAAAATGCACAAATGATTAGGCTGAGTCCATAGAGTACACTCCACTCCGGTGCAATCCAGAGATCACAGTAGCTAACCAGGGTCTCTCCTGGTCTTTCTGGAAACATAGAAACATAGATTTTGACGGCAGATAAGGACCGCTTGGCCCACCCAGTCTGCCCATTTCCCTACCTACTGGATAAGCTGCAGATCCTAGTTAACCAGCAGCCTACTTCTTCTTACCCCCACCCCCCAGAATTGCCTTATGACTGTCCCATGCATGTTTGAATTCCACCACTGATTTTGACTCCACAACCTCCTCTGGAAGGCTGTTCCATGCATCCACAACCCTCTCTGTGAAAAATACTTCCTTAAATTACCTCTGAGCCGCCCCCCATCTTCAAATTGTGCTCTTGTTCTTGCACACTCTTTTTGAAAGATGCTACCCTCTTGGACTTTGTTGATTCCCTGAGGTACTTGAAAGATTCTATCATGTCCCCTCTCCTCCTTCTTTCCTCGAGGCTATACATATTAAGCTCCTTAAGTCTTTCTTCATATGTCTTCGGTGCAGACTCTGCACCATTTTAGTTGCCCTCCTCTGGACAGCTTCCATCCTGTCTATGTCTTTGCGGAGATTGGGTCTCCAGAACTGCACACAGTACTCCAGATGGGGTCTCACCAGCTGTCTGTACAGAGGATAATAACTTCCTGTTTTCTACTGGTGATGCCTCCTATGCATCCCAGTATCCCCAGCCTCCTTGCTGCCCTCTCACATTGCTTGCCCACCTTTAGGTTATCTGATATGACTACCCCCAGGTCCCTTTCCATTTTTGTTGTTGTTAGTATCTCACCCCCCATTGTGTACTCTTCCCCTGGGTTTTTGTTTCCCAGGTGCATTACCTTGCACTTCTTAGCATTGAACCTAAGCTGCCATACATTTGACCATTCCTCTAACCTTGCCAAGTCCCTTCTCATCCTTTCCACCCCACCTGTGCATCAACTCTGTTGCAGATCTTTGTGTCATCTGCAAAGAGACATACTTTCCTTCCAGTCCTTCCGCAATGTCGCTTATAAAGACATTGAAGAGGACAGGTCCTAATACTGAACCCTGCGGTACCCCACTAGTAACCCTCCTTTCTTCTGAGTGGACTCCATTTACTATTACTCTCTGTGTCCTATTCTCCAGCCAATTCTTTACCCAGGCTGTCATCTTGGGACCCACTCAAGGCTGGCTAACTTGTATATTAATCTTTTGTGTGGGACTGTGTCAAATGCCTTGCTAAAATCTAGGTAGGCCATGTCTACAGCCTCTCCCTGATCTACTACTTTGGTCACCCAGTCAAAGAAATCTATCAGATTTGTCTGGCATGACCTTCCCACTGTGAATCCATGCTGCCTAGGGTCCTGTGCCCCTCTGGCCTCTAGATACTCGACAATTCTTTCCTTCAGAAGTGATTCCATCATTTTCCCTATCACTGAGGTTAAACTAACAGGTCTTTAGTTTCCTGCTTCTGCCTTGCTCCCACTTTTGTGAAGGGGAATCACATCTGCCCTCCTCCAGTCCTCGGTACCACCCCATCCTCCCATGATTTGTTAAAGAAGGTAGTCAGTGGTGTCACTAGTTCTACCCTTAGTTCTTTTAGAATTCTGGGATGAATCCCATCAGGCCCCATTGCTTTGTCCACCTTCAGTTTTAAGAGTTCTTTCAGAACCCTTTCTTCTGTAAATGGGCTGGTATCAACTTCTGTATCCAGAGTGTTTCTACTGTTTGTTTTAGGTACCTCCCCCACTTCCTTTGTAAATACTGAGCAAAAATATTTGTTTAGTATCTCTGCCTTTTCACAGTCACCTCTGCCCACCCTCCTCCTCTTTATTAAGCCTCACTAGCCCTCTCTTGGTCTTCCTTCACTCCCTGAGGTACCTATAAAAGATTTTATCCCCCTTCTTAACTGAGTTGGCTATCTTTTCCTCCGTTTGGGCCTTTGCTGTTCTGACTGCCTTCCCAGCTTCATTTTGCTTTAACTGATACAGTTCCCTGTCCTGCTCCTTCTGTGATTCCTTGTACTTCCTGAATGCTTTCTTTTTCTCTTGAACCTTCACTGCCACTTCCTTTGAGAACCATAGTAGTTTTTTACATCATTTCGTTTTGTTAATTTGCTTCACACAAAGGCTTGTTACCTCTGTGATGGCAGTTTTTATTATTCCCCATTGTTCTTCCACCCCTCCTTCCTGCCCATTTGCTAGTGCATTCCTTAGGCAATCACTCATTTTGACAAAGTCAACCCTCCTAAAGTCCAGTACTTTTGCCTTTGTATGGCTTGACTCTATTGCTGTGTTTATTGTGAACCATACTGTTCTATGGTTGCTAGAAGGACACATAACATCTGGCTGAAAATATTCATGAGAATAGCAAAAAGGATATTAATCCTCTGAAAGAAGCACCCTCCTTTTCTTCTGATTACTGTCTCTTCACAAACTGCTAGTGCCCTAGAGCATGGAGAACTGACAAGAGGGAGAGGTTAGGCCTAACTCCTAGATCAGAGAATTGTGGTATTCTTAGAACAATATGGATTTGATAGGGAGAGCATTTCCACAGGCACCACACCACTGGATTCTGTAATACAGCTGTTTCAAACTAAAATGGGTCTGGCAGGCAGTATAGCCTGGAGGTTATAGTAATGAGCTGTGAATGAGCGTGGTACATCCAGCAGACATGGGTTTGATTCCCACAACCTCCACTTGCACACTGTGTGACTCTTAGCAGTCACTTAACCTCCTCAGTGCTCCTGGGTCACACCCTGAAAACAGGCACTACTGCCTGGCAGGCTTTACTCAGTTACCAAAAATAATAAAAATAAAAATGCATTTATTTATTTATTTAGTTTTTGTTGACCGGGTAAGTGCACTAGACAAATTCTGCCTATTTTCAGGCACAACCCAGGGGAGGGGGAATACAAATGAATGCCAACTGACCTTGAACCAGATTAAGCTGTTGGTGGTATTTATAGTGAATGGTAGAAATTTGGCCAGGGTATCTGGGAAATTCTCCTACTCATCCAGTAGGGGGATCTATGCTGGAACAATGAGAGATGTCAGTTTTGTCAAAGTGTGGAGCGAGTGAGGACGTGTGGGAGGCTAGGGAGTAGGTCTCTTCCCCTGCCTTAATACCCATGGAGACTATGGAGGTGAAGGAAAAGAAACCAGAAGCTTTGGTCTGCAGAGAGATGAGTGAAGTAGTGGTGGACAAGGAAGATACTGAAGGAAAAAAAGACAGATTTGGCCTCCATGGAGACAGAGGGAAAGGAAAAGACAAGTTGGTTGGAACACATTAAAGCAATAAGCTTTTAAACAAATTGAAAGAAGAGGAGGAGGAATGATTTCATGGGAAAAAAGCAGAACTTTTAAGATAAATGAAAGAAATAAGTAAGCTCAATGATGACAGGGAAGTGGCTTGTCAGAACCAGCTGGAAAATGCTGACACACTATCATCAAATGGAGATGCGCCTTGTATTGCAGGATCAGCTGGAATGCCTGATCTGGTGCAGGCCTTGGAAGCAAAAGCACTGAGAGTAATGGACAGAAAGGGTTGCAAACAGCTTGGTCTAACATGGGAAGGAGAGAAATCAGAAGAAAATAAAGATAAGTTAAAAGGGGTGGAGAAAAAACGATTGAGCTTAAAACAGGTGTGGAAACTGAAAGGGGGCCCCCAAAGATAAAAAATAATAAAACAGAAAGTTCAGATATGGAAAATCCAATAGAATTCAAGGATACACCAGAATGGAGAGCTGAGGCCTTAATTAAGGCTAGATGGAGGAGAACAGAGGATGGGACAATCTGGGACCCAAATAGGCCTAGTACATCAGAACAACATAAAACTAGACAGGATGAAGATGGAATGGATAATATAACTGAAATAAAAGGGGCAGAGTCACAGCCTATAAAACAAAAAATAATCTGGTTCAATCGGAGGTTGCAGATGAACTGGACAAAACAAAAGAAATAGTAGGCCTAACTCATGAAGAGAATCTGGAGACCGCCATAGAGGTAGAACAAAAAACAGTACAATCAGAAAAAGAGCTTAGTGAGGATGAAAATGTGCAAGAAGAAAAAGTGTGGGGACAAATACAAGAGGAAAACTATTTCAAGAAGATCCAAAACCATAGCAAGCTAAAAGAAGAAATGCTGTGAGATTAAAATTTAGAGGGGCAGCTGCAGACATCCCAGATAGATTGTTTGTGGGGAGACATTTATTAAAAAAACAGTATGAAATTTTACCCCTATCAAATATATGCTTTAAAGGATACCTAAACAACATTTTGACAACAAACTATTCAAAAATCTGACTCTGTAAGTGACTAAAAGAAAGGCTGCTGTATTCATTAATGCTAAAACTACATTTACATAATTTACCTAAATGTTGTTCCAGAGCATTTAAAAATTGTAAAATCAGCCTTCCAATTTCAAAAAACTGTCTTACCTGCTTCCTAAAATGGCCGCCTAATGTGTTATGTGATGACATCACTTGAGCCAAAGTCAGTAAGATATATGGATCTCTATAGTGCAAACTAGTTCTTTTTTCCCTTTGTATAGAATTGTTTCACCTAAATGGTCAAAACCATGTGCATCATTTTGTATAATGCACATGTCGGGCTATGGTTCTGTTCATTTTGTTTACTTTAACATGCTGAAAATGTGTTTTAATCCAGCCTACTTTCTCTGTGGCAAACCACAGTGCAGTACAAATCTTGACTAACCTGATGGTCTAGTGGTTATGGTGGATCCAGAATGCAACACTGGGGGTGCTGGGGTGGTGTGCATGCTTAATATGCACTTTTTAAAATTTTTATTAAACCTTTATATTTTCTGCTATTATTCTTATCTAGTACGTTTTTGACAGAACCTACAAATGTAATCCATAGTTTGAATGTAAGTATTTGTTCAATCAATAAATCAGACTTCTTCAACAAAGTGAAATGCAACAGCAAGCAAGTACGTTACTATGTGGAGGGGGGGGTGCAGCCACACCCTTCACCACCCCCTAGAGCCACCACTTTTTTTGTAGTAAAGTTCTTGTGCAGTCTAATGTTAGAGCTCATACATTCTCAAAACTCAAATATATGCTTGTCTGGTCTTCTTTTTCCATGGAAAATGATAATAATAAAAATTAGCATTTATATAGTGGTTTTCATACACATTGTATCCCAAAGTGCTTTACAAGCAATACTAGACTGGTAGTGAAGTGACTGAACATGTAGTGGCAGCCATTTCATACATTAATATCCACACATAGCCTTGGACAATTACATGAACTGGTTTTATGGGAAGGGGAATGTTGGTCAGGACAACGGTATCAGGAAGTGATCAAGGTGCTGGCAGCCCCACATCTTATTTCTCTATTTCTCACAGTAATCTGCTCATATTTCTCTTCTTCTGTCTTCCCCCTTCCCTGAATATAGCAGTACCTTGCAAGAGTGGCCTTCTCAGTCCCCCTCTGGTATTCATTCTTCACTATTCCTCCTCACACCAAAAACTGGTGAGCTCATCACCCTTCTGCATCATGAATGCAAGTAGTACAGTCCCAGTTTTATTTTGACATATCAGATATAAACATATCTTTCCAGTAAGTCAGGCTGATAGCAACAAGGAACAAGGGAAATGATGGGCTTTCCTATCCTTAAAAGAGCTACACTACCTTTGATTAGGCACTATTAAATGATGGGTGTGCGCATCATTATGCATGTCATATAATAGTGCCTAATCATAGGTGGCTTAGATCTTATATGGAAATAAATGCCTATTTTTCCACTTATGCCATGCTGCTATCAGCCTGGCTTACCAGAAGATCATGTTTATTATTACATTTGGGGTGTGTACCTCAGGACTAGAGGATGGTTCATGTGGTGCCCCTCCACAAGAGTGGACCCAAGGATGAACTGGGAAACTACAGACCAGTGAGCCTCACATCCATCGTGGGTAAGCTAATGGAGACTATCCTGAAGGAGAGGCTGGTGGCCCTCCTAGAGGCCAAAGGACTACAGGACAGCAGACAGCATGGCTTCATATGTGGCAGATCCTGCCAAACCAACCTGGTCGAGTTCTATGACTGGGTAACTAGGCAACTGGGCAGGGGCCATGCAGTGGATGTCCTGTATCTGGACTTCAGTAAGCCATTCGACTCAGTGCCACATAGAAGGCTGGGAAGGAAGTTAATTGGCACAGGGTGGGTGCAAAGCTGGTGAGATGGGTAGGAAACTGGCTGCAGGGAAGGCAACAGAGGGTGGTGGTGGGTGGGGAGCTCTCACACCCAAGGGCAGTGACGAGTGGTGTTCCACAGGGCTCAGTGTTGGGACCAGTGTTGTTTGGGATATTCATTGCAGACATATCATGGGACATTAAGAGCAAGATCAGTCTGTTTGCTGATGATACCAAGGTAGGCGCGGTGGTGGATGACCTAGGGGGATGGCAGGGGTTGCAGGATGATCTGGCAAAGCTTGAAACCTGGTCAGACACCTGGCAACTGGGCTTAATGCCAAAAGTGGAAGGTGCTGCATTTTGGGATGAAGAACCCAAGGAGGAGTTACCAGCTAGGGGAGTGCAGCTAGCCCAGACAGAGGAGGAGAAGGATCTGGGTGTGCTCATTACAGGGTCAATGAACAACTCGGCACAATGTAGGAAGGCAGCTGCAAAGGCCAACAAAATGCTGGGTTGTATTTCAAGGGGTATATCTTCGAGGAGGGAGGAGGTGATTCTGCCACTGTATAGGTCATTAGTTCGACCACACCTGGAGTACTGCGTGCAGTACTGGCGTCCGTATCTGAAGAGGGACATTACGTTACTGGAGGGGGTGCAGTGCAGAGCGACAAAGATGATCAAGGGGCTGGGGGACTTATCATACAAGAGGAGGTTGAAGGAGTTGAACATGTACTTACTGGAGGAGAGACAGGGGTGACATGATTGAAACCTTTAAATACATGAAAGGAATAAACAAGATGGGTACAGAGGGGCTGTTCAAAGTAATGGAGGGAGGCCACCAGGCCATGATATGAGACTGAGCGAGGAAGGTTCAGGAGGGAGATGAGGAGACACTTTTACAGAGGATGGTGGCTGGGTGGAATCGTTACCTGCTGAAGTGGTATGCAGTAGAACAGTGGACTGCTTCAAACAAGGATGGGACAGGACAAGGGGGAGGGTTAATGAAGGGGGAAGGGTGGAAGGGAGGGGCAGCTGCAGAATAAGGGGTGCTAGCTGCACAGTCAAGCAGACTTGATAGACCTGTAGGCCTTACTCTTCTGGCAAATTTCATATGTTCATATGTTCCTATGTAAATATAACATAGGAGACTGTACTAAACACATTCACGATGCGGAAGGGTAGTTAACTCATCAGTTTTTGGTGTGGGGAGCAGGTGAGAAGAATGAATGCCAGAGCGGGACTGAAGAGGCCATTCCAGCAGGGTACAGCTATCTTCAGGTTAGTTGAAGACATGAAAGAGGACGCTGAGCAGATCACTGTGAGATCTGAAATGTGGGGTTGCCAGCATCGTGATCACTACCTGACTGTGGATGAGAGTAGCTAGTGATGACAAATACTCAGAGTGGTAGGGCTGCACCTAAACTGTTACTTGAATTCAGTGTAGGGAGATTACCCTCGGATGGGGGGGTGGTGTTGATGTTTGTTAGGACAGTATTGAGGAAGTTGTGTATAGCTCATTCAAGATTTGGAAGGGTGGTAGCCAGCCAACTCACATTATGGAGTAGAGCATAGAAAAGTACTAGAGAAGAATTGCTGGAAACTGTCCTGCGGAGTTCTGCAGATCATAGGTAAAGGAGTAGATTGACATTGGAAGTCAGGTAGATTCACTCAAGATATTAGTATGCCTCTCCTGTTAATAATATTGTTATCCATTGTAAGTGCAGCCCGTATGAGGGCATGAACAGCAGTTTTTCTGGTGGGTCATGATGCTTATTGCTTGGCCTTCCAGGAAGACCTAGTTGTTGGTTAATGAGGTGGGGAAAAAACACAACAGGGAACTGTACATACTACCTTTACTGTGCAGAAGGGTGGTGATCTATTCAATGTTTACTGTGGGAGCAGAAGTCAAATGTTGAGAATGTGGACTGGAGAGTGATTTGGAGGCATTTTCAACAGTGCCAGCTGAGGATGTATATCAGAATAGGTGTGCACAACTCTCAGAGGTACAAGATTGCAATCTGAGGTGTGATAATTCTCCTCATGAGACCGCAGGCTCATATGCGGCCCCAGGCAGTACTAAGGACAGGGTTTGGATGGTGGGGTGTTCAACAGAAGGCAGGCTAGGTGCAGGAGTTCACATGGAAAAAGAAAGCCTTATTTGTGGATTAACAAGACAGCATGAGCTTTGGAACTGAACAAGACCGGTACTTTGCTGTATGACCCTGAGCAAGTCACTAAACTTCCTTGTGCTCCCAGGCAACACCTGTAAACAAGCTTTCAGTTTAGTGTGTTTCTCCTGGTTAACAAAAAGCAAAATTCAGTGCATCATATAACCACTAGATAATCAGGTATTTGAAGTGTTGTACTGTAAAGCAGTTCGCCAAAGAAAAAGTCAGCTGGATTGCAAAACATTTTCCACAAGTTAAAGTAAACAAAATGAACAAAATCATAGCCTAACATGTGTACTGATCAAAATAATCCATAAGTTAATACATGGTGTTCATCATTCTGGTACAACAATTGAAAATAAAGAGGGAAAGAAGAACTAGTTAGCACTATATAAATATATGTGGGACTCTGTCTCTGGCTTAGATGATGTCATCATGACTCATCACTTAACACACTTGGCAGACATCTTAAGGAGAAGGCAAGGCTGATTTTTGAAAGTGAAAGGCTGATGTTTACATTTTTGAAAAGCTATGTAACTGCATTTATGTTATTTACATAAACACAGTTTTAGCATAAATGTAAATAGCAGCATTTACTTTACCTCGCAATGAAGCCAGATTTTGAAGTTTGCAGTTTTAAAAAACTGCTTGTTTAGGTACCCTTTAATACATGTTCCAGGGAACACAGAATATGATATAAGCTTCAAACATCATACTAACATACTAACATACTATTTGCCAGCAGATTAGGCCTTATGGTCTATCGAGTCTGCTCAAACCTAGATCCTTAGTTGGATCCAGGAGGTTTAGACAGATTTTAGAAGCTGTATCACCAGATGAAAAACACACCCCTCTGGGGAGACTTTATGGCAATCCCTCTAATGAAACCAGCATTTAAAATTGTAACCATACTCTTCAGGAATGAAGGAGTGAATGTGTCAGACATTTCATTCTGGTTGAAACAAAGGTGTGTGGTGAATGGTCCACCAGAACTAATACCTGATGAACAGTGTTTGTGGACTGGGGTGGAAGTATAAAATAACACTAAAACAAAATAATGGTGAAATTCAGCATTTACCAAACTGTTTTTTCTTGGGAAGAGATAGAGGGGTTGTATTTTATGATGGTCAGCCATGCACCTGTTATAAGTGTGGAGAGAGGGGACATCTTAGCAATGCGGGTGAGAAAATAAAATGTGGATTGTTTGGGAGCATTGGGCACCATAGAGCAGACTGCAAAAGCACAGTTAGATGCAGTTTATGTGAAGAAGGCCATATTTTTATGAATTGCCCATGGGCATCATATAATAGTCTGGACCCTGGAGGGAGAGCTGAACAGGACGTATATTATTCACACAGCCTAAACTCCAACAGCAGTACTTATACTGTTGGCAGTTGTTGCACATTGAAAATTTAAAAGTAAAAGTGTTTGTTTGAAATACAAGTGTGTAGTGGAGCCCTGTTCCAAATATGCATAGGAAGAGGAGTTTGTAGTTTTCTTTGCCACTTGGGCAAACTATAACTCAGGTGTTTGGAGACAACATTTGCACTAGAACAACTAGCAGACATCAATGGGATATTTGAGACAACGCATGAGTGATTTTTTTTGTAAAATATTGATCTTTTAAAGTGTCTTTGAAGACTTACAGTCTGTGACCTAGGAGTTTCACTTCTGGGTCACACGATCCTATTTAAACATGCCCTGTCGCAAGCAGAGTGAGCCGGGGCAGGGCAAGCATATGTCTCTGCACGTGAAGATGCGTTCAAAAACACACATGTCTAAGCACATGTAAAGCATGCCAGGCATCTCAGGTGATTCCCATGCAGGTATTTCTGCAGTGCCCCCCTCTATTGTTAATATATCATCTCTTTAGGATACAGTGGCAGTTCATACTTAGGTAGGTGCTCATAGCAATGAAGCAATACAACTTTAAAAAAAAACAATTGCTGCTGGTTTGAGTACAGCAGAATTGTGGGACTGTAGCTGACGACTGCTATCACCCAGACTCAGTTCAATCACTCTACAAAGGTTTGCAAGGCAAATAATCCTGTACTGCTTTGTGAGTCTGAATTAAGGTATAAAAGTGCTCCAGAAGTTAAAGGTGCATTATAATACCTTTTCAAGCCATTGTTTGAGTTAAAGAAATCAGCACATCTGAGCTGTGTCTAGCATGTCTGCAGTGGACAACCAGGAGACTGCAGGCAAAACTAAGCTTAGAGAAGCTTTGATATTTGACTAAAGTGTTTGTCTTAGTGTCATATCAAATGAAGCAGTAAAATGAATATCAATGAGGGCATTGTTACCCTGTCCACTGGAGAAATAGCTATGACCTGTATCATGTGTCAGAATTTATGTCTGGAATCTAGTACAGGATTTGAAGGGTTAAAATGTACACAAAGTGTGGAGAATGTCAATTTAAGAAATAAAATTGAAGAATTGGAGAAAAATATTAAAGAACTACTATTCATAAATGAACACCTAAATTTTCAATTAACAAAAGTGAAACTTTCCACAACCACTTTAAATATTGCTCCAAATAGAACACACGAGGACTCACTAAAAAGAGGTAGAAAGGAAAGCAATGAGAGTTGTGATGAGTGGATCCCTTAATTAACAAAAGGAAAAGTAAAAAAAAAGGTGAAGGGCTATGGACTTCAGTATTCCACTTCAAAACATTTTTCAGTCCTTTGAAAATCAGGAAGAAATTAATACAGGAATAGAGACACCAAACTGTAATAATGCAGACAGTACAAAAAGCCATTCTCCATTCTCCAATAGAGGGCATAATATAGTAAATAAGCAGAAGAATACTATTGTAATCACTGCCCAAATCCATACAAAACCAAATGGGCAGGAGCAGTCTCAAATGACCCAAGTAATGAGCTTGCCCAATGGTTTTTAACATTTTACATGATTCAGTAAACATTTCTGAACAGATGTGGGGAACACCAAATTTAGAACAAACAGATGAATGTAATGAGGAAACAAATGCTATGGACATGGCTCAACCAGCCAAGAAGATAGAGGGTTGTAATGAAAATACGAATGCTAGACAGGTGACAGTGTTGGGAGATTCAATTACAAAATACATTGATGGTCAGATATGTAAGCAGGATAAACAAAATATAATGTGTTTAAGCTTTAGAGGGGCATGGATCTGACATATAGAGAGAGTAGTTCCCAATATTATGAAGGATGCAGGTAAAAATCCTTTTGTGGCTGTACATGTTGGGACTAATGACGTAAATAAATTTACAACTGATTATATCAAAAGTAGCTACATCTCTGTAGTAAATACACTGAAAACAACAGAATGTAAAATATGTCTTTCTGAAATTCTGCCAGTTCCTCAAGCATTAATGAAAATATAATCCAAAATCAAAGGAATAAATGAGTGGTAAAGGAAGTGGACACTAAAACATAATGTAACCTGTATTACCCACTGGGAAAGATTTAATAATGACAATAGCCTTTTCAGTTGGGATGGATTACATCTGAGCAAGAAGGGAAGTCATTGCTTAGGAAAAAAGATATTGGCAGTTATCGATCAGAACTTAAACTAAATACTAGAGGCAAAAAGGGAGTAATCCAGAGGTTCCATCATCTCTTAGAAATAACTTTACATTCCTTATGGGAAATACATGAAGTTTAAACATTGTAAAACAAACTGAATTGGTTGGAAAATAGAACAAGAATGTATTGATATAAAAGCCATTACAGAGACTTGGTGGGATGAAGCCTCCACCTGGCATAATGCAATACCAGGTATAAACTGTTCTACAAAAATAGGGTTAATAGGAAAGGAAGAAGGGTGTGCTTATATATCAAAAATAATATTATGACAAATGAAATTCCTATCTTGATAGAAGAAGGACTGGAGAGGGCTGTTTTGTACAAATACAACAATTAAACAAAAAAAAATCTAATAATAACAAATCTATATAGACGACCAAATGCAGATGTAGCGTATGATTCATCAATGATCAAACTAATCACCAACCTTACAAATAGGTCAGATGTAATATTCATGGGAGACCTAAACCTACAACAACTTAAACTGAGCATAGATTCCTTGAAACATTCCTCACCTTGGGGGTTAGATCAATTGATTACAGAACCAGCAAGAGAAAGAAACATATTGGACGTTATCTTAACCAGCACACCAGACAATATTCTTAAGATAGAGAATTCTGAACCAATAGGTACTAGTGACCACAATATGGTCATTTTTACTGTAAACTGACTTAAGACTAACGTTAAAATACATATAAACTTAACTATAGTAGAGGGAATTATGGTAAAATTAATGAAGGCCTCCAAGCCAATAACTGGGACTCACTATTTTCAGGCCTTTGGACAAATGACTGCTGGCTGTTATTAAAGGAATTAATTTATAGCTGGAACAATTATGTATCCCTATCAAAAAAACACAAAATCACAAGGGAAAAATACCAATATGGTTAACACCCAGCATCCAAAATCAAATAAAAAAAAGATAGGGTATATAGAAAATGGAAGCAGTCTCCAACCGAAATAAATAAAGCTGTATATAAATAGGAGGTCAACATTACTAAAGGGCTTATTATAAAGGAGAGAAAACAAATAATTTAAATTTTCAACATCAAAGAAGCAACACTTAAGCTTTCTATTCGTATATAAACACCAATAGGAAAAGTGATTCATCAGTTGTCTCAATTGTAAAGAATGGGAGAGAAATTAAAAACAGGCTTGAAACAGGGAACACTCTCAATGACTATTTTGGGACAGTGTTTACTAAAAAAGACAACAGCACTACAGAACATTCTTACATTAGCAAGTATGAGGAGATAATAATAATAATAATAATAATAAACTTTATTTATTAAGCACCTTTCAAGCACCAAGGCACTGTACAAATGTGTCTTAGAATCAAAATATACATATAAAATCAGCATTCACAGCAGCATCAATTTATAAAAGCCTTGCTCCAC
Source organism: Neoceratodus forsteri (assembly GCA_016271365.2). Lineage (NCBI taxonomy): Eukaryota > Metazoa > Chordata > Ceratodontiformes > Ceratodontidae > Neoceratodus > Neoceratodus forsteri. The sequence goes on from CM028132.1 coordinate 1,325,892,877, forward strand.
AAAAAAGTCTTAAAATCCCTCTTAAAGGATTCCACAGTCGTGCATTCCCTAAACCGGTGAGGTAGAGAGTTCCAGAGGGTTGGGGCCACAAACACAAAAGCCCTGGTCCCAGAAGACTTCAATATAACCCTCGGAACCTCTAGCAACCCCTCGTTGGCTGAATGGAGCTGTTGTACGGGGCAGGAAGGAATCAAAATCTCTTTCAAGTAGTCGGGGCCGAGTCCGTGCAGGTCTTTGAAGGTCAAAAGACCTACTTTAAAGGTGATCCGCCACTGTATAGGCAGCCAGTGCAGATCAAGCAGCACAGGGGTAATATGTGTCCTTCTAGTCACCCCTGTGAATAACCTTGCAGCAGCGTTCTACACTAGCTGCAAGCGGGAGATATCAACCCCAGGAAGCGCCAAGTAAAGGGAGTTGCAATAGTCAAGGCATGAGGTCATGAAAGCATGGACCAACACGGGTAAATCGCTGGACAGAACAAGGTGTTTCACCCTGGCAATGTTCCTAAGATGGTAGAATGCAGACTTAACGACTGCTGATACCTGATAATGAAGAGTCAGCCCATCATCAAATTCCACTCCCAGGTTACACACCCGTTCAGAGGTAAGGATCTGATCCCCCCCCCCAGCAGTAAGCCAGAGGACTGACCAGACCCCAACCCCCCTGTCCCATGACCCGGGTCAACAACCATGACCTCAGTCTTACCAGCGTTCAGCTTTAACCAGCTCGCATTCATCCAGTCCTGGATTTCAGCGAGGCAGCTATTAAATACCGAGACAGCACTAACCTGGTCAGGGGCAAAAGACAGGTAGAGCTGGGGATCATCAGCATAGCAGTGAAACCTCATCCCATACCTTCTTACAATGTCTCCGAGGGGCAGCATGTACAGTGCAAACAACATGGGGGAAAACACCAAGCCCTGGGGGACACCACACTGCCGAGGAAAAGAGTCAGAGGAAAAATTCCCCGACACAACTCTCTGCATTCTCCCAGATAGAAAAGATGAAAACCATCTGAGCACTGTACTAGACAGTCCACAGATGGACTCCAGACACTCGAGCAAAACCCCATAGTCTACAGTGTCAAAGGCTGAAGAGAGATCAAGGAGAACCAAGATAGAGCGGTTCCTCTGATCTCTCGGCATCAAAAGATCATTGATCACCCAAACAAGAACAGTCTCGGTACTATGCCTCTTACGAAAACCAGACTGGAGAGGTTCGTAGATACTATGGATGGTCAAATGGTCCTCCAGCTGGTTTGCCACTACCTTCTCAATAACCTTCCCAATAAAGGGAAAGTTAGAGATCAGTCTGTAGTTGGAAAAAATATCTGGGTCCAAAGAAGCCTTCTTCAAAAGGGGAGTCACCACAGCTTCCTTTAGGGAACTAGGAAACTCACCCAATTCTAGGGAGCACCAGATTATTTGAGCCAGAAATGGGCCGACGATCTCAACACAACCCAGAATCAGGGAGGTATGACCCGGATCTAAACTACAGCATGTAGGGCGCATCCCCTGGATGATCTGCATAATATCACCGAACATCGGCAGGTCAAAGGAACACCAGGAGGCAGAGGATTCCATGGCCAAACACCGACCAATAGCTTCTCCCTTAGAGTGTGTCAGATGGATCTCGGATCTGATGTCGGCAACCTTATTCGCAAAGAATTGAGCGATCTCATCACACTCCTTTTGTGAAAAAGCTCGACGGAGCTGGAGACAGGCTGGGTTGCACAGCCTGTCCACAGTTCTGAAGAGCTGAGCCGGTCGATTCTGAGCAGCAGAGATCTCCCTGGACAGTAATTCTGCCTTCTTATGGGAGATCTCTGATTGGTAGAGCCAATAATGCTCCTACAAACTAAGGCGGTCGACATCTAGAGCAGATTTCCTCCAACGGCGCTCTAACCGTCATCCCACCATCACAACTCCCTCAAGGACCCATCAAACCATGGGGCCCGAGGGTGAAGAGAGAGGGGACGAACACGGACAAGAGCAATTGAGTCCAGGGCCAAGGAAATGGCCTGATTATAAGCCAAAACCATGGCCTCTGGACTTAAGCTGGCAATCGGAAACTCTGAGAGGTTCAACACCACCATCAGGTCTTCAAGGCACACATCCCGTAAAGGGCAGTATCGAACCATCTCCACAGGGGCAGACCTACAAAGGGGAGCACAAAAATTGAAGCCCACAGTGTAGTGATCAGACCAACTAACAGGTTCCACCACCAAATCAGAGGCCTCAATCCCCAGGAGAAAAACTAAATCCAAAGAGTGACCGTGATTATGAGTGGCTGAGGAAAAAATCTGTGTAAGGCCCAGTGATGTCATCAACTGGAGGAAGTGCTGACCAAAGGCAGAGAGTTCGTCGTCGACCCAGGCATTGAAGTCACCCAGAACCATCAATCTGGGTGACTCCAATGCCATATCGGCAATGAAGTCTGCCACTTCCTACAGGAATCATCTCTCATCTCCTGGTGGATGGTAGACAAGAGCTATCCTGCAACCCACACCAGCCACTACGGTACACTCAAAGGATTCAGCTTCCTCAGCTGGTACACCCATGAGTCCCAACCTGGTCTTGAAACAGACTGCTACTCCCCCCTCCCACAATCCAATCTCGGGCAGTGAATCACCGAGTACCCAGCTGGAACAGTCACCTCCAAAATGGGGCCAGCATTTCTATCCAGCCAGGTCTCTGTGATGCAAGCCAGATCTGCTGTCCCAACAAAATCAGAAATAACAGCTGATTTGTTTTTGACAGATCTGGCATTGCCCAACACTGCCCAAGTTGGATAGGGCTCCGGATCCGTCCCGACTACTTGCCCATCCGAATAGGTGGAGCCCTTGGGTATGGAGACTAGACATGAATCACCATGTTTCAGGCTCCATTTCACTCAAGGGCGTCTTCTGGACTTAACCACCCCTATACAAAAGGTCCGTTCATTCGCCCTACTGAGTCCACTGCCCCCGCCATGCCCCCCCCTACGAGCAATGTCAAGCGCCTGACAGTGCTGGTAGATGGAAAATGGGAGGGGAGGAGGGCGAAAAGGGCAAAGGGTGTGGAGATTGGAAGACGAATAATGCATGACCGGGGTAACTAAACAACGCATAACAAAAGCGGAAAACAAACTAGCTGCAAACAGCTAAATAAAAATCCTAATTACCTCTTAAATAAAATACCCATAATTACAATTAGACTAAAAGCCCACCCAATAACATAATCCAAAAACAAATAAACCAAACAAAACTAATAAAAGCTACCGAACTACACGACCATAAATAATCTGTAGACAATTATTAAAGAATCCAAATATATAAGGACATGGAGGCCCTCTCACTGCACACACTGTCCTTCATATGATGAAACAGGATCCAATAGAAAATGAAATTGCAATTTTTTTAGGCACTCTGACTGCCAATGATTATAATGTTAAAAGGTCCAAATATATAAGGACAGTGAGGCACTCTCACTGCACACACTGTCCTTCATATAATGTAAACAGATTAATCCAATAAAAATCCAGTAGTGTTGTGATGATCCAGGTCAGAGTCCAAAATATTATAAATGTACATTCAAAAAAAACAGCAGTATGCAGACTCAGTGCAAGTTCATAGATGGAAGAAAAATGTCTCTTATAAAGTTGAAGATGTCTACCAACTTAACTGTAAGACACAAGAGGCTCCACTCCCACATGCCCCCAAACTGCCTAATTAGGCCCAGTTATACCACTTAGACCCACAGCTTCAGATACCCCCAGACCAGACTAATAAGGCCAGCCCTAGAGTAACTTAGAAGCCCCCCCAATAACCTCCAACTCCTTGAAGGAAACAGGAGAAGCTCCTGCTTGGTCCCAGACAGCACAACACAAAATGCCCAGGCAAAGAGAAAAAAGGGGGGGGGGGGGGGTAAAACCTCCCAAAACCAAAACCAACAATGTGGCAATATTACCCCAAGAGACCTTAAACACAGCTTGAAATCAAATTTAGAGTCCCAGAGAAACAAAGGACATCGATCGATGAATCAGGTCCTAGTACTCATGATACATCTAAGGCAACAAACTGTTCTTTCATGCCCAAAATCATATAGCAGTCACAGCAAAATGACACCAACTAATCCAGATCTTCACCAAATACGTCACTGTAGAGACCTTCACAATATATCCAGTATCGAAAAATGCATCCTGTATCAAATGATGATTGACAATCCCTGGGACTGGAGCCGGCAAACATTCAACTGAGCTGAGACTCCCACACACAGAAACGCCAAGAGAGCAGCTGCAAAAGTGGTGAAATGGCAGCAAAATCTGATTCCCAGCAGGAATTCGCTAGCTCATTTCCCCAAAGCAAGGGCAAAAAATATTTGAGTAAGGCTGCTGTAGGGAAATTGAAACAGCAGTCAACCAAAAAAGGGGTACAACTCCCCCGCTAGAGCGCCCTTCAACCACGACCACGAAACTCCGGGACAAGCGCAGCAGAGCATTGACACAGCAACACAACTAAAACTCAAATGTAAATAAACTAAAAAATATAAACTAAACATATAGAAATGTATAAAAATGTATTAAAAACACATGAAAACAAATTAAACAGACGCGAGGTAAGGACGAGGTAAAGGCTAGTCCAGTACTTGAGGAAATAAAGAATGCAGTATACTCCCTTAAGAATAATTCAGCACCTGGCCCTGATATAGTAAACACATATTTCATTAAACATACCCTGGCTGAACTATTATATCCCCTGAGTATTATTTTTAACAAATCCTACAAGGAAAGTGAGGTACCAGAAGACTGGCAGACAATGACAGTAATACCAATACATAAAAAAGGAAATAAAAATAATACTGAGAACTACCGACCCATAAGCCCTTACATCCACTATGTGTAAAATCATGGAAAGAATATTAAAACAAAACATTGATCAAGAAATAGAAAGTAAGGGACTCACTGTCAATACCCAACATGGTTTTAGAAAGTGGCGAGAGGTGTGTAGCTATAATGCTTCATTCCATGGGTAATGGGATACTGTTAAGATAGTTTGTTGAATGGCTCCTCTTATAGGACTAAGTCAGTGTTAATGTTCAAAATTGGGGCGGGGGCAAAAAATACTCCACTCGGGCTGTTGTAAAATTTCTCAAAGTTCTGTATTTATTTGTGTTAATTGCCCTGACGTTTCACATGCTTGGGCTTTTTCAAAGGGCTTTTCATATATTCTGTAAGAATAATAGATAAATATTGTGTATAAATCTTAAATTTTTGGATTCCATTTCTTTTCATTATTCTTCTATTAAGATTTTCTATTCATTACCACTGTGCTTCTTTCTCATGCTACTTGTAGTACATACTCTGTGCTTTGTTCACTCTTATAATTAAAACTTTACAAAATTAATAGACAGTAATAGAGAATACGTACCCTGTATTTGTGCTTTGTTTCCACACTGACCAGACACTTTTTACTTCTGCCTTTGCCTGTTCTACTGATTCTTCATGGCAAAGAATTGCACCAAACTTGTGTCTTAACTGTAATATAAACAATATGTGAAAATGCCTTCAGCAACCTTATTTAGCAGGTTATTTTCAATACAATAATCACAATTTTACCTTATTGCTACCTTTTCTGTTATAACCTTGTACCATTTTAAAAGATCTTAATTAGCTAAATTTTACCTTTTGCAGCTTTCATTCAGCTCAGCATGTTCAGTTTCCTTTGTTCTCTGTCTTCGTTGAATTTTAGGTTCTGTTTTTAATACATTTAAAGTTGTAATACAATCAAATTTCTTAGTAACTGTTTAAACACTTCTGTACTGTGTTTTTACATGTATAACTGGTTTTAACATTTTTTACTCACTTTTGTGCTGAACGTTGTTTATAACTCCTTATTTCTTTATTTTTTATGTTATTGTCAGTCCCTAAAAAGAGACTCAATCCTTTCAGTATCTTTCAATATTTTATTTTTTCAGTCCTATTAATCTTCAATTGTATGTTACTATCTCACTTTACCTGGCTAGTATGTGTAGATACAATTGAAGATTAATAGGACTGAAAAAATAAAATATTGAAGGATACTGAAAGGAAATAAAAAGTGTCTGGCCAGTGTGGAAACAAAGCACAACTACAGGGTACATATTCTCTATTACTGTATATTATTTTTGTAAAGTTTTAATTATATTAGTGAACAAAGCACAGAGTATGTACTATAAGTAGCATGAGAAAGAAGCACAGTGGTAATGAAGTATAATAGAAAACCTTAATAGAAGAATAATGAAAAGAAATGGAATCCAAAAATGTAAGATTTATAAACAATATTTATCTATTATTCTTACAGACTATATGAAAAACCCTTTGAAAAAGCACAAGCATGCGAAACGTCAGGGCAATTAACAAAAATAAATACAGAACTTTAAGAAATTTTACAACAGCCCGAGTGGAGTATTTTTTGCCCCCCCCCCCTCATTTTTGAACATTAACCATGGTTTTAGAAAGGGAAGGTCATGTATCACTAACTTAGTGGCTTTCTATGAGAGCATTAGTGAGAGTATGGACAGAAATTGCCCAGTGGACATCATCATCTATCTGGACTTCAAAAAAGCATTCAATAAGGTATCTCATGATCTGCTTGTTTGGAAAATGATACAGATGAAGTTAAATAGTTATACAGTAAAGTGGGTTGAGGAATGGCTGAAGGATAGGACTCAAAATGTTAGAATAGTTGATCCAACCTCAAGCAAAATTTCAGTTACTAGTGGAGTGCCACAAGGATCCATTCTGGGTCATACACTGTTCTGAATTTTTATAGGGAACTTGCACTTGAGAATATCTAGTCAGATAAGCACATTTACTGCTGACACTAAAATATCATCTGAAGTGGGCACAGAAGTAAAAATTACAAGACTTAAAAGAGACCTCATAATAATCGAGTCATGGGCACAAGAATGATATGACCTTTAATACTGGTAAGTGCTCGATTATACAACTGGGGAAGAAAAACCTTCATACTGAGTATACATTATGTAATTTTGTTATCAAGATGGTGAATTCAGAAAGAGATCTGGGTGTTATAATAAATGATAATTTTAGTGGAGTAACCAGTGTAATAAAGTTACCCAAGTGGGAAATCGCATTCAATCTGCTATTAAGAGATAATTTATAACACGAAATAAAGAGTGTATTATTCAACTGTACAAATCTTATATTAGACCCCACACAGATTATGCAGTCTCCTTCTGGGCCCCATACCTGGAACATGACAAAAGAATGATAGACAGTATGCAGTGAAGGGCAACAAAATTAGTACCTAGAGTACGAAATTTACCCTATCAAGAAAGGCAGAGTTCCTTGGGCCTATATGATTTACAGATGAGAAGAGATAGAGGAGACTTACTACTATTATTTAACATTCTTAAAGACAGATGCCTTAGGAATGGCTGTAATTTAAAATTTAATGACAAAAACATGGTTTAAGATGCAATAACAAACAGATTCAAATCCGGAGAGTATTCACAAATAAAAGGAAAATTACTTTTCACATAAGGCCACCAAATTATGGAAAATCCTATCCCAATATATAGTGGAGTTGACTTCCTGCCATAAATTCAAAACTGAGCTTGACAAATTTCTACTGGAAAAAATTATTAGTGCACCCCACATTTATGGAGAAAGTTGTCTTGATGGGTCTAGCACCTACTTCCACTTTTTTCTCACCCAGTAATACTGAGTATAATTAGCTTTGGCCCAAAAAGAAAAAGGAAAGCAGGAGAAAATTATTGTTGCTGCATGAAATGGAGAAAGTGTGTCACAAATTAATGGAAACAAGGAAACAAGTGGGGCTGTTCCCCCAAAGCAAGCCACACCCCCTCCCAGCAGAGAAGAGACAAACTCTGGATCAAGAATGAAGAAATAAATCAGAAAAGGAGAAAAATAGGCTGGCCCGGTAGTGCTGAGGGTTGAAGTGCTGGACGCCACATCTCGCACCATTCCGATGACCCGGGTTCAGGGTCAGATCCGGGCCACTGGGGGTTGGCAGGGAAGAGGGAGAATTGAGCATCTGATGACTGCTCTCCTCTATCTGGGGTGGGTAGCGGGACTTGCATCGCTCTGTGGAGGTGACTGGCAGAGGCCAGCTGCATTGCAGCAGCATGCAAGAAAAATAAGGAAGAAGAGTGTGGCAGGCATCAGCACTATGTGCTCAGATGCCATTGCACCACTGGCTCTCCACAAGGGAGGAAAAATGGGTGGAAAATGCAGAGCGCGATCTTAGCGGCTGATGGTCATGCCATTGCACCCCCCCGGTAGTGACCTGAGAGAGACGCATATCCAATGGGTGCGAGAGCGATAATGGCCAGCCCATTGGGGCTACAGGTTAATGTGGCCCATGTGCATGACTAGGCCCGGGGATGCAGGGACCGGTGGCCAGAGAGTGTGGGGGCCGCTCTGCCTAGGAGGTAAGAAAAGAAATATAATATAAAAAAAAGAAAAGGAGGAAAATGAGAGACAAAGGAAAGCTAACACTGGAAAAGAGGAGAGAGTTAAAAAAATGGTGGATCAAGGTTCATGACGGTGACTAGATCAAAAAAAAAAAATTAATGAAAGGGAAACTAATGGAAAGAGGCACAGAAGGGATACAATTATCAAATAGATACACTGTGCTACAAGATAAAGAGTGGGCCACAATGGATGAAGGAACACATTCTTCAGAAACAGAATTTTCTGAGCATGAGGACTCCCCCAGAATATGATACAAGGGACATGCAAGTATCAAAACAACAAAAGAAAACTAAGGACATGTGAAACAGAAATCACTAGCAAAATTTTAAAATTAAATGGCCTCCTTAAACTGCATTTTGAGCAACATAAATAGCACCAAGTGTAGAAACAAGAGGTTAGTAACTTTCAAAGTATTGAGTGAATTAAAATGTGACATAGTTTTGTTCCAGGACACGAGGTTGCAAACAATAGCTGAGTTAAATCAAGCACAGAAGGACTGGAGGTGGGGGCCATCTTTATGGTCAATTGGGGAGCAAAGATGCTCAGGGGTGGGGATAGCATTTATGATGAGTGAAGTGCAAGTTCTCAAATTAAATGGAACTAGTATCTGGCAGGGCATTTGTAGTAGATGTGATTATTAAAAGGACATCTGTTAGAACTGTTGTAATTTATAAACCTCAAACAAAAGTGGAAAGAAACAGAGTAATGGGAATAACAGAATCATGGCTGCATACGTCACAGTTAATTTTTATGGGGGGCGGGATTTTAATTGTGGGTTAACAAAGGCAGACTGAGGAAGGAAAACTGAAAACAAATTTCTGTTACTCAAATCAGTTACAGAAAGTATTATTTAATGCAAATATGGAAGATGCCTATAAAGTGAAAGAAAAGAAAATTGAACATACATTCTTTAAAGGCAAACTATCAACTAGGATAGACATTTGTTTGGTTTCAGTAAGAACAAAAATTAAGGACATCTATGTAATACCAATAGAAACGTCAGACCATATGGCAGTTAACATAGCGATAGATCTAGAAAAAAATATGAAGTTTGGGAAGGGTTTTTGGAGGATGAACACTGAAAGCTTACAGGAAGAAAAATGTAGTAGGAAAATAATAGAATTATTAGAAGAAAGGAGTACAGTTGTGGAATTATGTGATACAATGACAGAATGGTGGGAGGATACAAAATGGGACTTAGAGCAATTATTGATTATAGAATCACAGAAAAAATAAAAAATAAATTTTGAACGATATCTAAGTCTAAGAGCTAAAGTACACAAATTAATTACCAGTCAGAATATTTGGAGGACTGAGCATGCAGAACAAATAGAGGAAGTAAAAAGGCAAATGAGAAACTATCAATATAATAGGGCAACATTGATGATTATGGAGCAGAAGAGTGGCACTCAAGGGACAAAGTCTCAAACAAATCCATTTGATAGTAATAAAGATAGAGGCCCAGATATTCAAACTAAGCCCAAAAGTCTGTAACAGTAGGAGCAAACAAGTCCATTAGCTCCATGCATGAAGTGACGATATTCAAAAACTAAGCTGGCCAAGATGCGCCTACAGCCGATGACTGAATATCGCACCACCTGTGCCATAGCGCAAGTAGGGAGGGGAAGCTGAGCATATCTGATGCGCCATAGCGCAACAAGGGATGTTCAGCTGAGCAGTCCAGATGCGCCATAGCGCAACCAGGGATGCCCCCCAGCAGCAGGGCAGCAATGCAACAGCACAACCAGGGATGCATGGGCCCACCACCCATGCCATAGATGGGCAGAGGAACACACAGCAGAACAGACGTCATCCCCCCACACCCCATGCACTGCACAACTGGGGGAGGACTGGAATAACCACTGGCCCATGGAGACAAGCAACCAACCCACAGCTGGGCCATGGTGGCCCATCACACCCCCTGGCAAGCTGTGACTGGCACACAAGGAGGGCCGACCACCCCGTGCCACACTATCCCCCCAATGCAGAGCACACCCTGCACTGTGACCCCCAGACACCCTACCCAGGAGCAGTGTCCACCAGTGCAGGATACCCCATGCATGCCACCACCCCTACTGTGACAATGCAACCCTGTGCACCACAGAACCATGCAAGGCAGCCCCACCACAAGCACCCATCAGCGGGTGGCAGCACACAGCGATGCAACAATGGCATACACAGTGCCACCATGCACAGCCCCCTGAAGAACAGCTGAGAGACCGACCATGCGTCGGCACACGAAGTACCCCACACGTGACAGGGCATGCCCCGGACCCCACCACCAGTGGTACAGCACCCTGCACACCCTCCCAAGGATACACCTGACCCAGCACTGGCCACAGCAGCCAGCGCAGACACTCCTGATGGTCCATGGAAGCATGCACCACACCGGATGCAACACAGTGCATGGACAAACACCCACCCATACCCAAGGGCACACCAACACAGGGACGCAGTAGCGGGGCAACCAAGCCCCCAGCGTGGAACCATGGAAACTGTGTACACATGGCCAGCAGTCCTCCATGGCACAGGAGTGCCAGCCACCATATGCAGGCACTGTGGACCTGTATGCCACCAGCATTTGCCCAGAGCACAAGCCACAGACAGTGGTGTACATCCTCTGCAACACACACAAGCCACAGTATGGAGGTGGGACAACAACAGCGGAGGCCACAGTGTCACCCGAGACAGACATGCACCACACCAGTGACAGGTGGCAACCCAGCATTGTGACGGGTACAGTGGCTGCCCTGCATGGACAGCTACCACTGACATGCCAGCAGACCGTGCAGGTCACAGACATGCAAGGGTGTCAGCTGCACAGGCCATGGATGGGCTGACAGGTGCACCATGGACACAGAGCATGCACCATGGACCACTGCACACAGTCATCCAGTGCACAGGGAACAACACACACACACCACAGACAGTGACTGATAGCTACTTCCACACCATAGTCACTTCCCCACGGACACACACACATACCCATGACTGCACCACCCATGACGCCATGCACACCACTGCAGCTGAGCACCTATAGCCCGCTGCAAATCAGAGACCACCACAGTAGTCATATCAAAAGAATTGTATTCAAAAACATCCAACAAAACTATATACAATTATGTACAAATGTGTGGGGGGAGGGCCACAAACAAGGTGGGGGTAGATAAGGGGCAGGGGTGAACAAATGGTACAGGAAAGGAGGGATGTGAGGGTGGGTCCAGGGGGGGTAGGGGAAATCAGAGGCAGTTTGATGATCAGTGGGAGCAACGCTTCCCACTCCAGCTGCTCCTCCTTCCATGCCGCTGCCTGACCCCCAGCTGCTCAATCCTCTGCAGGATGTCCAGCAACGCCCTGGCCACAGTAAGAATTTCCTGCAGCACCTCCCATATCATGCGCAGCTGCCAGACACCTAGGACAAGGGAGCAGAGTCAATAGGTGTGAATGCACAGCCCTATACAGCCCACCCACTGTGCATGGCATACAGCCGTGGGACATGCCTCTGTGATGGTGTGTGACCACCTGCAGTGATCGTGTCCACAAGACCTGCCCACCCAGGCACACACAGCCTTGTGGAACGCTGCACACACCCACTGGCCAAGCCCTGCACAGCACCACCATGGCTGTTTAGTGACATGGCTATGTGGTGCGAAGGCAGTGGTACAGCCATGTACCTGGTGCACACATGGACCACCATTGATGCACTCCCAGACATGCAATACCACGGGACAGTGCTGACTGCAACAAGTTGCATGCATGGCAGTGGTGTCAATGGATGGTGGCCATGCTCTGCTGCCCTCCCTGTTACACAGCATGCAATAGTAATCATGGAGGTAAGGCACTCACCATCATCAGGCTGGTCCCTCTGCTGCTGTGGACCTTCACCCCTCCTGTGTTCTGGTCCTCCAGCTGGCACCTCCGCTCCGTCGCCAGCCGTCTCTCTTCTGGGCCTAAGGTGCAAACATGGAGAGAGGAACATCAGTACAATCCTGTAGCAAAGTCCCCCTGCCCCCATGTGTGTTCAATCTCACACAGCCAGACCCACCAACCCCACACCCTGATAACACCACCACAGCCAACACCAGATGGCCCCCACCCCATGTTCCGGACACATGCAACCGTGATACCCATATGGATGATAAAAGTGTATGGACGTTACACCTACCTGACCGTGGCACCGTGCCCCTCCTGGCACATGCCTGCAGGTGGGCAAGCAGGTCCGGGTTCCTCCGCCTCAGGTCTCCATACCTGTGGCGGCACTGCTCCACCATCTGCCCCATTCCTGTGGCCTCCTCCAGGGCATTGGACACCTCCTGCCACACCTGGCTCCTGGACCTGTCCAGGGGTGCCTCCCCAAACAGTGGGCCAAAAAGTGGCTCAACAATGGCAACCAGATTTGCCATTTCAATCTGGCTCCACTGGGCAGCTCTCCTCCACGCCATCTCTCTTGCTCTGTAGGTTCAAAATGGCGCTCTGCAGCATGGTTCCACCATGTGTAGATGCTGCGTGGTACAATGCTGCCATTCCCTATCACACTGTCACCGAACAGCGAAATAGTGGTGCACCCATGCCTGACGCATGGCGCCTAGGGGGCAATGGTTGGGCACAGGGTCAAGGGTCTCTGAAGCACAGACAGGCACAGCGTGATTGGAACCCAATGCATGTAGCGCGATTGGGTGCCTGTGTGCTACCTCCAGTAATGGCCTACCGCGCTGTTGCCCCACTGTGCCTCCGATGCCCTAGTGCCACAGCATCATATAGATGAACATCGCTGTAGCGCCACTGGCACAATGGTGGCCGTGCACTGCATTGCCTCCCACACACAGCACGTCAGCAGAGTGGCAGGTGCCTGCATCATCAACCAGGGCATGCACAGTTAGGTGTGTACTGTGCATGTCACAGAACTGCGCCCTTGGCTCAGCAAATTCAACACAATTACGCAAACCGTAAAAGTGCGATATTCAGCTGTCATATGCAAATCAGCTAATCAGCCATTCAATGGCGCAGCACTGCAATTTGCATCCACTTAAAGTTGCACCTCGCCTCATTTGCATGGATTGCACTATAAAAGTGTGACATTGAGCTGCACTTGTCATAGTCGGTTACTGCAGTCTATTGGTGAGTTGCATGCCATTTGGGAGTGTAGACTGTGGATTTTGGGACATGCATGGGACTGCACAGTCACAGGTAACAACTTTCATTCTCACAGGCTGAATCATGAACGAGCGAGTTGTGGGAGAGGAGGAACAGAGTTGTGGGAGGAGGAGGCCTAATTTCACCAAGGCCAAGACGGATGCCCTGTTTGAGGCCTACCTGGACCAGGAGCTGCTTCTCAGCGGACGGCAGGGAACACCACAGGCCCGTGCTGCTGCATGGGAGGAAGTGACGCGTGCTGTTAACCTGCTAGGCAGCCACCAGTGCTCCATGCAGGTATGCAAGAAGAAGATGGGCACAGACAGGAGGAGGATAAAGGAGAAGGTGGCTGCCATCAGGGCAGCACGATCTGCGACAGGTGGGGGACAGCTGGAGGTGCTATGCCTGACCCCACAGGAGGAGAGGGTTGCTGGCAGCATGCAGTGTTATGCCATTGAGGGTGTTCCGGTTGGTGGCTTGCAGAAAGGTGGTAGCCCGTCACTGTATGGTAGGTCATGGTCTGTCTATTGGGGGGGCAGGGTAGGTCACATGCAGTAACATGACTTTGTTTTCCCTTACAGATCCTGAGCATCTGCATGGGTCAGTGGTGGTGGGCCTCTCCACTGAGGCCAGTCAGATGGAGATGGAGGAGGACCCATCCACCTTCACAGGTATATGTGGCTCAGTGCGACAATGGGCCCACCTGGCTGTCCAGACTGATGTTGTTGGAACAGGTGCAGAGGAGGCCCTGCCCGTGTCCCAGCATGCCAGTGTCCACGGATGCCAGCATGCTGTGACTCGGGCTGGTGCTGGGTCCATCACCGATAATGATGTCGCTAACATCATGGGCAGTGACACGTGTGTGCCACAGGATGGCCACACAGCAGGTAACATCGTGGCCATGGCTGTGGGTGGTGCCACCATGGAGGCCTGCGTGTCATCACAGTCCCAGCCTGTGCCTGTCAGCACCAGTGGGACAGGACTGGTGTGTGTACAGGACAGTGGGACTGTTGCAGCCACTGCAGCGGCACCAGTGAGCCCTGGGGAGCGGCAGCTGGAGGGGCAGAATCAGCAGTCGGCCAATGGGCTTGGGGGTACAGTGTCAGGGGGCGGCATCAGTGCACCGCCTGTGGACATGCCCAGACCTGGTCCTGGTCTGCAGTGCCCACCCTCAAGGGGTGCTGAACATCAGGGCCGCGCACACCCTGAGGGACAGGATGCCGAGCAGGCAGATGACCTCTTGGATGAGCACACCTGCATACTGCAAGCATCAGTCAACCAGCAGATGCGGCTTGCAACGTTGGTGGATGCACTGTGTGTGGCTCTGGAGTGGGCAGAGGAGTGTCACAGCAGAGATACCGCTCTGATCCTGGCAGGGATGGACCGGTTGTGGGAGGATGTGACCGCTGCCATTGACAGGCAGACACAGGCATTCATTGCTGTCATGGCCACAATGGGCACACAGTTATTTGCCCATGCGTCACAGACACCATGCAGTGTGCTGTCAACCCCCATTCCCAACGTCGTATAACACCATCCTTGTCGACACCGGGTTCAGCTGTGGGCATCCCAAGCACACTTGGTGCAGGCATGTATGGTGTGCTACAGACCCCTGCATGAGCATGGTCACGTTCACTCAGTGGAACCCCTGGGGGACCATCGGTGCCACCCCATGAGGCCAGAGGTCAGCCTGTCAGTGCTGGCGGGTCTCGGTGGGGCCGCCCATGCATCTGTGGTGGCAGGGGCACTGTGGTGCATGACTGACCTGTCTCCCAATGTGGCTACTGTCTGATGCTGCCCTGTGTGCATTGTGTCATTCAGCGGGCAATGCACGGGTGGGTACCCGACCCTGCACGCGGACACACAGTCCATCTGCACACCCTCCCGGCTGCTGTCCACAGTTGCATGTGCATGATGATGCCTGCATTGTGCTGTACACCAATGTGCAATGGTGCTCAGCATCTGACACATGCACAATGACAGGCAGTGGGCGTGGTGATCTGTGGACATGTGTGTGGCTAGGGGTGGCGTTCTGGGTCGGTGTGCCTCCTACCCTTTGTGCATGTCTGGTGTGTTTTGTGTGTGTGTGTGTGTGTGTGTGTGTGTGTGTGTGTGTGTGTGTGTGTGTGTGTGTGTGTGTGTGTGTGTGTCCGCGTGCCATGTTAGACCTCACCCATACCTGGTGGTGTGTGTGGTTCCATGCCCGGACAGTTCCCTTGATGGCATGCACCCCTGGTGTGTGTCCATGTGTGTTTGTGGGTTGTGCCTTAGCCACTGGTGGTTGCACATGGTCCCATGACTTACCTGGGTTGGCTGAAGTGCTCCTCCATGTTGGTGTCCCGGTGCAGCTGTGCCAGCCAAAGCAGTCGGGAGTCCCGTTGCCCAAGGGGGGGCTGCCCATCACCATTGTCACAGGCGTCCTCATCATCCCCATCGCTGTCCCACTCTTCAACCTGTATGGCTATCCCACATTCGTTGGCCATGTTGTGCAGGATGCAACAGGCCAGGAATAGTCCGCAGGTCTTTGAGGGGCTGTACTGTAGGGCCTTCAAGGGGCTGCACTGCAGGGCACCACCAGACATGTCCAGGCACCAGAAATGTGCCTTCAGTATCCCGAACACCCACTCAATGACATTCTGTGTTGTGGCGTGTGCCTCATTGTAGTGTTGCTGCGATGGGATCACAGGTCGCCGGTAGGGTGTGAGCAGCCAGGGACGGAGTGGGTATCCACTGTCACCTGTGTGTAGAGGTTGGAGGTTAGTTTGGTGATCAGCATCGCCCTGCCCCGGGCCATGTAGGACACTACCCATGTCACCTCTGACAATGCCCCCCCAGGCCCAATGATTGTCCGTGTGGTTTGCATACTCACCCACTAGGTGGCCAGTGGAGATATCCCCACTCTCGAATCTGTGGCACAGTGCTGACTGGTGCCAGATGAAGGCATCATGAGCTCCCCCTGGGTGCGTGCCACAGACATTGATTATGCGCCCACTGGCATCGCACACTACCTGGCAGTTGATGCTAGCATAGCCCTTGCAATTTATATATGTGGCCCCCTTGGAGCCAGGAGGTGTGTGGATGGTTACATGGGTGCAGTCTATTGCCCCTAGCACGCCAGGCATACATGCTACCCTGTGGAACTCCTGTATGTTTGCTGTGCGCTCCGCCACTGTGCTAGGGGAAATGGATGTACTCCACAGCATGTGGCAGCAGTGCGCTGAGGAATTGGGTGAGGTGGCGTGACGCGGCCGACTGGGTTATGCCTGTGGTGGTCACTTTCGTCTCCACTGACAGAGCATGGCTCCGTCATGTAGGTGCCTGCATCACATCACTGCACAGCTCACAGAGCCACCTCAGAATTGCCCAATTCAGGCGGTACCAGCCCACGATCTCCATATCACTATACAGCTCAAAGCTGGTGTGGGCTTGGTACTGCCTGTTGAGGGCATACCACCGACGGGCCCTTCCACGGCTGCACCCCCTGCTTCTTGCCTTCTCACCCCCCTCATTACTGCCTCCATCTGGATGGTGGAACTGGCCATGTCCCTGGCTTGAGTTCACCCCCCCTTGCAGCTGTTTCTGTGTTCCCTCCACTGTCCTGGCTGCTACTTCCCCTGCACTGGGAACACCTGACTGCGCTGGCCTCACTGCTGTGTGGCAAGTACTTCCCCCTTCTGCACTGTGGCTCCCCACACCTTTCCCTGAGCCTGTGGGGTCTATGTGCCCTTTTCCTGGCCTGCCCTGTGTGTCCCTCCTGCCCAGTTTCTCTGGCTAGAGTTCAGCCTCACGTGCCTTCCCTGTAGTGTTCTTGCACCTCTCCCTTGCTCCTTTTAATTTTGGCTCATTTCCACTATGGAACAATTTCTGCTGCCTCCCCTATTGTGCATGGTGCATGTTGTTGAATATCGCACTGCACCATTTATGCATGGTTCCTCCCCCTTCAGTTGTGCATACATTCATTATCATTACACAGTTGCTCAGCGTGATTTGGGGGGCGCAACTGCCTCCCACTGAATATCAAAGAATGGCGCATTTGCGGACTTGCGCTGGTGCAACCCTATTGCGCATGGCACAACTCTTTTGAATATCTGGGCCAGAGTGTAAAGCAGGATTATGTATGAGTTAACAGAGAGTAAAGGTGTAATACAAACAGATATAGAGAATATGAAATGTATTGTGCAGGAGTTTCTGAAGCAGAAATTTCAAAAGCAAAGAGCAGAAAGAAAAGAAGGGTTATTGGAGAAGGCAAAGTTACCTAAACTAGCAGAAGAGGAAGCAGCATCTCTATGTGTGCTAATAAAAGAAAGTGAGGTAAAGGAGGCAATAAAATCTTTAACTATTAACACAGCCCCAGGTATAGATGGAGTACCAAATGTGTTTTATAAGAAATTTGAAGAAAACGTGATGCCAGTGTTGACACTAGTATACAACTACATATTTAAAGAAGGGAAACTAGCAGATAGTATGAGGCAAGGGGTAACAATATTTTTACATAAAAAAGGGGATAAGGCAAATATGAAACATTGGAGGCCCATAAGTTTATTAATAGTGGTTTACAAAAGACTGGTGAAAATAATAAATAAAAGAATGATGTATTTTTGCAGATCAACTAATACCACAGACACAAATGTGTGCAGTTCCAGGAAGAGACATCAGGCAAAATGTAATGTACATAAGAGAAATCATCAATCAATCACTTTATGTAACCAGGCATAAACACCATTGAGCAAGCTCATTTTCAATGTGGTCCTGGGCAAGTAGTAGGAAAGAAGGAGCACTTGAGGTGGTAAAGGGAAACATTGATATTTTAGGACTTACATTTGGGGGGAAATCATGAATGAAGGCCAGGAAAACAGACTGGATGGATATCTATATAGAAGGGATCAGGAGACAGTCTTCAATGCAGTGCAGTATAATTAAATCTGGGAAACCTTGAAGATGTATAATTTTCCAATAAATGTCATTAATCTAATAAAGACCTTGTATATGAAAGCACAAATCTGCCCTATGCTAAATGGACACGTGGGGATATCTATGTACATACATAATGGAGTTCGGCAAGGATGCCCTTAAGTCCTTTGTTGTATGTCTTCTGTTTAGACCCTTTATTAAGAATAATAGAAAATGAAAGTAAAATAGAAGGAATAGTTTGGCAAAATGAATGTTTAAAGAAAACGTGCATAGGCAGATGATTGTGTTATACTGGTTAAAGATCAAATATCAGGGGAAAGGATGATGCAGGTAGTAAAAGAAAACAGTAAGTACACAAGCATTGTTATAAAGAAAAAAAGTAAAATATATCCTGCAGGGAAAGCAAGTAGTAGGAAAGAAGGGATGCTTGAGGTGGTAAAGGGAAACATTGCTATTTTAGGAATTACATTGGGGGGAAGATGCGATATGGGTGAATTGGGAGAAAAAAATCAAAATAGTACAAGAAAAAGTAAACAGGTGGAACGTGTGGAATATGACAAGAGAAAAAAATGTGTTTATTAACAACATTTATTGTATCAATCTTTTGCATGTAGCATATATGTTTCTGATCCCACAGAAAATGCAGACAAAAGCATTGGGTCTTTTTTTTCAATTACTATGGAGAGTAGGTTAAACCCCGTAAAAAGAGGACATATGTATCGATCAGTAGTGGAAAGAGGGCTTAATATGTTACATCCCATAGTGTTTTTTCTAAATATTTTCTTTTATTCTAATGTAATCTCGATATTACAGGGGGAAAAGAAAATCTGGATGCCCTTGATGCAGGTTTGGTGCCCTATTATGTTAAACAACCTAGGGGAAAAAGGGAACATAAAAGGAAAAAGAACTGCCTATACATATATATATATATATATATATATATATATATATATATATATATATATATGGAAATTTGCAGGAAATATTTAACACAATTGGGAGAAACAGTAGATTTTTTGTTAAGGAAAACTAGGAAGCAAACCTATAAGGAAAGAGTGCAGCAGAATTATTATGAAACACCAGTTTTTAAAGTTGAACAGAATATAAGCACAAATATGATACTGGAAGCAACCTTAGAAAAAAGAATTCCAAAAAGAATTAAAGAAATAGTGTGGATGTGTAGCCATGGGAAGCTGAATGTGAAAGGGAATCATAAACAAAAAAAGCTAGAGGAAAGAATTTGTACAGAGTTGAACTGTTGTAATCAAGCGGAAACCATGAAACACCTATTTTTTGAGTGCAGTTTTATAAGGCCTTTTTGAGAGTCATTGACAAACTTTTGAGGAATGGATTGTTTTAAAAGTATAACATTCTAGTGTATGGGCAATTGCATCTAGAATGAAGAAAATGGAATAAGCATGCTTTGTATGTAATATTTACAGTCCTAAATGGGCAATTTGGCAGATAAAGTGCCATAGGTTTCTGTAAAATAAGGTACTTACTGCCCAGGATTTGTTATCTAAAGTTCAAGAATTAGATAAAGTGTATTAAGATGAATGTAACTATTTTGGGGATGAAAGAGGAGAAAGAATTATGGGCAGACATACATTGAATTGGTTAAATTGTATTAGGAATTGACTGAGTGTGGTATATAAATGTATGTAATGCAATGTTTGTTTTTGGTTTTTAATAAAAAAAAAAACCTACCCTACTCATTTCGAGAAGTGCCATGGGATCTTTAACATCCATGTGAACTACCACGAGAACAGGCAGATGGGACCTTGGTTTAACATCTCACCTGAAAGATAGCACCTCAGGAGTGCGGCACCCCCCTCATGCTACACTACAGTGTCTGTATTGTGATTAAACCCAAGTGCCTGGTGTGATAAAATAAAAAATAAAAAAATGGAGGTCTGAATAAATGAAGAAATCTTCAACTTTCATTAGGTTATAAAGAGGTAACTAAGTTAAGGAGATGGGATGACCTGGATGGGGCGCAGGTTGACATAACATTCATAACTATTCATAAAGTCATCAACTGGTTCAGGTCATATCTGACAGACTGAGTGCAAAGGGTGGCAATGGCACTTGTGTCATCTACCCCAAAGCCTCTGTGCTGTGGGGTTCTGCATGGTTCAGTCTTGTAGCCCTTAATGTTCACTATATATATATATATATATATATATATATATATATATATATATATCTATGCCACCCTTAAGGGACATTATCAGGTGGTACGGGCTGGGTTTTCACTGCCACACAGATGATATCTAGCTGTACCTGTCCTGTGCACCCAACTCTCGGGTGTCAAACTCTGAATTTTATAGCTGCCTGGAGGAAATACAGTTGTGGAGACTCTGATTTGGCTTAAGCTCAACCCAGACAAGACAGAGGAGGTGGTGGTGGTGGATCCATGTCATCGGGGGGGAGGAGGGGGATACCCCACGTCTAGTACTGGGATGGGTTCCTCTTGCCCCTTCCAGGCAGGTGAAGGATTTGGGCATGATCCTGGATGACAGCTTGACACTTGATGTTCAGGTGTTGGCTGTGGTTAAAAGTGGCTTTTACCATCTTAGGAATATCACCTGAATCCGTGCCCTTGTCCCCCTGATAACCTAGCCATGCTGATATATGCTTTTGTCTCTTCAGTGTTGGACTACTGTAATGCCCTATACCTTGGGTTATCTGGAGGCAACCTCCATCAGCTGCAGCTGGTGAAAAAAAAGGCAGCAAGGCTTCTAACTGGGGTGAGAAGATGTGATCGTATTACCCTGATCCTCTGCAGATTGCACTCACTGCCGGTTAGGTGGAGGATTGTCTTCAAGATAAGGCTCCTTGTCTGTAAGAATCTACATGATGGGGGTCCAGTCTATCTGCAAGAGCTCCTTGTTCCTCACTGCCCAGCTTGGGCACTCTGTTCTGCAGAGGGAGGCCTCCTTGGGGTTCCCAGGGTGAGATTGTGGCATTCTATGGACAGATCATTCACTGTGGCCTCACATACCATGTGGAACTCCTTTCCTGATGACCTGAGAGGGGGCTCCCTTGGTAGAACCCTTTAAAAGGGGCTTAAAACATTTCTGTTCCAACAGACTTTTATTGACTGACATGGGGGGGTCAGTCTGTCGAGAGGCAGAGTCTATGCAGCTGCAGGCTATGCTGTCAGAGGATTGAGGACAGAGACAGCAGTAGCAGGAGTAGCCAAATGCTCTTACCTTCTTTATTACAGGTAAACCACTGTTGCCTAAAAAACTTGACTGGCGTATGCTAACCAAGCTGAAAAGAAGAGTTTGCTGCTCTTTCCAGGCTTACTTGTGCTGCAGATTCAGCTGTGATGCTCTGACTGCCTGCTGTAAATTTTTCTGTTGATAGGAGTCCTGCGGTGGAGAAGCCCATACGGAAAATTACTTGCAGGGATGCCCTGCGGAGGTCATGGAAAGAGTATCACAACTGTTTTTTGGGGGGTTTCCCCATAATGTTTACTTTATAGGCTCCATATACTCGGACTATGTAACTTTTGTAGCATGACATGTAGAAAACAATCAAGAAATTTGTTTATAAAACAGTGTATATAGTGCAGAACTGGCTGTGGCGACTGTTTTGCAATCTGTTCAGGACTTGAATTTTAAGTTTTAAGTTTTTAATCTTATTTTGTAAATTTGTATTCCCTTGTATACCTTTTATACTTTTTTGGTACTTTGTATTCTTGTGCTGTTAGTGTTGTTGAATGTGGGTATGTGTGTTGTGTTGTTTCTGCCCCTCGTATTTGGTCTCTGATTGGGATATGTGTTTGTGTTAAATCATACAACCATATAATCATATAATCATACAGCCATATTGATCTCATCCAGATTGTTCCATATTATTAGGACAAAAGTGTGTTATCAAGTACAGGAGCAAATTAACTGGAATACTGGGGTTGAGAGTTTCATACCCTTAAGATGTATTTTGTCCTTGTATTTAAATTCATGCATTTACAAATTAAAATACCTGTGCTACCTTCTTTTAGAGAGGTGAGATATTCACACTAGAAGCAGATTGAGACTAATTTGGTCCATATACCTTTAGTCTCAGTCCATTGTATTGCCCCAATGCATTCCTCCAATGTAGATCATGTTCTCCTGCAGAGCATGGGGGCCCTTGGTCTGGGGCAAAATGTGTCATCTCCCACTCACTCGGGTGGCCACACACTGGAATATTTTTTTTCTTTGAATCTTGAAATAAGTCATCTCAGGGTTCATCCAGTAAGTTGGTCAGATCATGGTGCTGTGGATTTCACGCTGACAGTGCCTTCCCCTTAGAAGGTCCAGCCCTTATGGAGATGGTCCAGTACCACCCTTTGAGAGGTGTTTCCTCTATTGGACTGGTGGCAGTGCTGGACCTATCGAGTGTGAGAGGGACTTGTGTGGTGGGGATGGAGAAGGCAGTGATGGCCTATAATAGGGCCGTCTCTGCCACCTTCTACTCCCTCGCACCCATTCATGTCTACCCTTTGTCTACATGCTGCAGACCCTTGTGGTTTGATGAAGATCTGCGTGGATTATAGACAAAAGGGCAGAAGTTAGAGAGGTACTTGAGGAGATCTCGACTACAGGGGGACAGATTGGCCCTGAAGTCACATTATGCTGACTATCAAGGGCAATCTCTCAGAAGAAAGTGGAATTTCTGTCAAGAGAGATTGCTACAGTGAGGAATAGACCAGCTCAGCTCTTCTGCACAGTGGACAGGTTGTTACACCCTGACTGTCTATGTGTGGGGGGGAGTGGGGTCAGTTGTCAGGTGTGAGGAGCTGGTTCTGTTCTTCACCGACAAGGTGTCCTCCATCAGGGCTAAGGTCTCCTTGAATGTCTCTCGAAAAGGCGTTGGTGGTCTATCTGAGCGGTGTAGAGACACTCCTCCTGTCTGAGAGGAGTTTGAGCTAGTTGGGGTGGTGGATGTGGTGAGGATACTCTCTAGGCTATGACCTAACCAATGTGATCTCGACCCAGGACCAACCCGGCTTTTAGTCGGATGTTTGGACCTATTGGGACCTGTGGTTGCTGAGATTATTTGGAGTTCCTTGAGGAGTAGGATCTTTCCACAGGCTTTGAAAGAGGCCTTGGTTAGATCCCTTTTGAAAAATCCTTCCCTGGACCTGGATTGTCTCAGCAACTACAGGATGGTGTCGAACCTCCCATTTTTAGGGAAGGTTATTGAAAAAATGGTGGCCGTTCAGCTTGAGAGACACCTCACCTCACCTCTTCCTCTTCCTCTTCCTATGAGCCATTCCAGTCTGGTTTCCAGGTGAGGCATAACATGGAGACCACTCTGGTAAGGGTGTTGAATGATCTCCTGATGGTGAGGGACAGGAGAGATCGTACCATTTTAGTCCTACTAGACCCCGCTGCAGCATTTGATACTGAGGATCATGAGGTGCTGTTTGACCGCTTGTGATTCTGGTGTGGCCTGTCTGGCAAGGTCATCTGCTGGTTCAGTCCATACCTAACAGGCAGAGTGCAAAGGATAATGATGGGGCTTGCCTCATCTGCCCCTAAGCCTCTGTGCTGTGGAATTCTGCAAGGTTCAGTCTTATCACCGTTGTTGTTCACGGCATACATGTTGCCACTGGGGGACATCATCAAGTGATACAGACTGGGTTTTCACTGTTATGGAAATGATACTCAGTTTTTTTTTTTGTTTTTTTTAACTTACTATTTATTCTCCCCCCCCCCCAGCTCTGGTCTCCGCAGGATCACCTAGGAGTCATCCCTCTACAGTTCACCTCACCTGATCAACCCTCCTTCACCCATGTAGCAGCGGTTTTACCCCCCCCAGGTGGGGACAGAGTGGGCCCCAACACCCCGAACATCTTGTCTTGTTGGTCAGGAAGGTGCCAGGAGGATGGCTGCAAATGGCAAGCTCCAGTGATCCGCTCCGCCCAGAGCTGGAAGGGCTTTTTTCCTCCTACTAGGAGTGGCTAGCGCCCTGACGCCAAGGTGTTGCCACCGAGGTCTGCCACCCCCAACCCCTTTTTCTATGCTCTGGCATGCTTACCATACCTCTGGCTTCCACCAGAGGTCAGCCAAGTGCCGAGCAGGAACCCCTATCCCTCCCAGGAGAGGAGAGCTGTCCTCTGGATGCTCGATTCTCTCTCTCCCTGGCAACCCCGAACAACCCTGGTTCATTCCTGAACCCAGGTCACCGGCATGGCGTGAGTTCTGGCATCAGGCCGGCTGATACCCAGTTGTGTCTGTCCTGCACACCCGAGAACCAGGTTCCTTTTGCCATGTTTAACAACTGCCTCAAGGAGACCCAGTCATAAATGGCTCAAAACTGGCTCAGACTAAGCCCAGACAAGACTGAGGTGCTGGTGGTGGATCCGGGTCATCAGGGGGAGGAGGCGGTGCAGAGATATTCCCTGATCTAATGTTAGGGGGTGTTCCTCTTGTCCCCTCCAGACAGGTGAGAGATTCGGATGTGATCCTGGATGATGAGCTGACCATGGAGGCACAGGTGTCGGCTGTCATCAGGAGTGGTTTTTATCATCTACGGAATATCACCAGAATCCGATCCCTGATTCCCCTGATGACCTGCCCACACTAGTACATGCCTTTGTAAGCTCCAGATTGGACTACTGTAATGCCCTGTGCCTAGGATTATCTGGAGGCAACCTCCACAGACTGCAGCTGGTGCAGAATGTAGCAGCAAGATTGTTGATGGGAGCAAGAAGATCAGAGCATATTACTCCCATCCTCCGTGAACTGCACTGGCTGCTGGTCAGGTGGAGGATTATCTTTAAGGTAGGGCACCTGACCTACAAAACCCCACACGAGGGGAAGCCTGTCTATCTGCAAGATCTCCTTGTTCCCTGTTGCCCCTGCTGGGCACTTCGTTCTGCCAGGGGAGCCCTCCTGGAGGTTCCCAGGTTGAAGCTGTGGCATTCAGGAGATAGGGCATTCTCAGTTGCCACACCCACCCGATGGAACACTTTGCCTGAAAATTTGAGGAGGGCTCCCTTAATGGAAGCCTTTAAGAAGGGCATCAAAACATATTTAATCCAGCTGGCCTTTTATGACTAACTACTGAACAGAACTGTTTGGAACTGCTATAATTAAATTTTGGTTAATTTTATTATTTGTTTATTTTATTGTTGTTGTTTGTACAGCACCCAGAGTCTGCAGAAATGAGCGCTTAATAAATGATTTATCTATCTATCTATCTGTCTATCTATCTCTCTATCTATCTATCTAGTTTGTGCCTCAATATAAAACTCATGTAGCATAATTGGCCTCCCCGTGCCACTCTGTTTAAAATTTATTAGTCCCAGATGAGATCAATTTAGTTCAATTTAGTTCTCATATTCCCAGTTTGAACCGTGGCCGGATGAGGTAATTATCTAATTGGCCTGAGCTGTCCTCAATTGTCTCTAATAATTGCATGTAATGACTTTCCTTTAGACTGAGCCTGCTTGGGGATCCTAGTTAAAGGATTTGATGCAGGTCTAAATCTAGTCATCAGGAGAATGCCAAAGGAGTCTGTTCCATTTTCCAGGCTGTGCCTAAGAAAAAATGGTGAGAATAGATGTGTTTTTTCTTTCTTACTATAATAGTAAGATTGAGGGTATAAGTGTGTCAGTTATGTGTAGCTCTGTGTAGCCTCGTGTAACAGGACATCGTACATGTTGTGGCTATAGCTACAGCTAGTTCATTTTCTAGCTGCATCCTCGGCTTTACCCATAACATTAAGTAGCTGGTACCTTGAAGATACAAGCCTTTTATGTATGATTCGAATACTTCTGGGGCTGATCAAAAAACTGATTGTGATGCTGGCTTCCTGTAGAGAAGCGGGCACAATTAACTAAAACCTAATCAAAACCTAATTAAATTATCTGAAATATTCATTAGTGATTTGTCACTTTTTGCTGCCTTAGGTAATAAATCTCTTATTGAAGCATTAGTATAAAGGTCTATACTTATTGTTGAGGAAGAATATAGAATTGTATAATTATAAAAGCTATATCTACAGCTCTAGTATGTTTAATGCTCCCTATATTTTGTGATATAATATTATACGGTATGTTTGGGGCATAGTAACATAGAAACATAGAAACATAGACTTTGTCGGCAGATAAGGACCGCTTGGCCCACCCAGTCTGCCCATTTCCCTACCTAGAAGATAAGCTGCAGATACTATTTAACCAACAGCCTATTTCTTCCCACTCCCCACAATAATTGCCTTATGTTTGTCCCATGCATTCTTGAATTCTCCTGCAGTTTTAGACCCCACAACCTCCTCAGGAAGGCTGTTCCATTCGTCCACCACCCTCTCTATGAAAAAATACTTCCTCACATTGCCCCTGAGTCATCCCCCCTCTATCTTCAAATTGTGGCCTCTTGTTCTTGCGCATCTCTTTTTCTGAAAGATGCTACCCTCTTGGACTTTGTTGATTCCACTGAGGTACTTAAATGTTTCTATCATGTCCCCCTCTCCCTCCTTTCTTTAAAGGTATACATATTAAGCTCCTTTAGTCTGTCCTTGTATGGCTTCTCTTGCAGATCCTGCACCATTTTAGTTGCCCTCCTCTGAAGTGCCTCCATCCTGTCTATGTCCTTGTGGAGATGGGGTCTCCAGAACTGGACACAGTACTCCCAGATGGAGTCTCACCAACTGTCTGTATAGGGGGATAACAACTTCCTGTTTTCTGCTGGTGATGTCTCTGCCTATACATCCCAGTATCCACCCAGTCCTCCCTACTGCCTTCTCACATTGCTTGCCAACCTTAAGGTCATCTGATATGATTACCCCCAGGTCCCTTTCCAGTTTTATTGTTGTTACGACTTCCCTTCCCATTGTGTAATCTTCCCCTGGGTTTTTGTTTCCCAGGTGCATTATTTTGCACTTCTTTGCATTGAATCCAAGCTGCCATACTTCTGACCATTCCTCCAACCTTACCAAGTCCCTTCTCATCCTTTCCCCGCCTCCTTGTGTATCAACCCTGTTGCAGATCTTTGTGTCATCTGCAAAGAGGCATACTTTTCCTTCCAGTCCCTCTGGAATGTCACTTATAAAGGCATTAAAAAGGATTGGACCCAACTGGCCACTAGGGGCGTTAAATAGGATGGCAGCTTAAAGATCAGCTCCACAACTCAGAGGGAAATATCCTTTTAAAATCCTTTTTCTACCAGCTGGTATTATATCCTCACTCTACTGTAACTTGTGGGGTAATACTCAAGCTACACTAATTTAGCTTCATTGATACAAAAAGCCTTCATTTGCTGTGTGGAAACTGCTATTTTACTGAAGAGCCTCCTGGACAAGGTAGGCCTGAAAATATGGCTGAAGGCCACTTGCCACAAACCTGGGAGCAACCGTCAGTTGAGGCGATGTTTGGCCAACTTATGGCCCAGATGGCACAAGTCACTGTGGCAACTAATTGAAACACCCAAGTGGTTCAAAATTTAGAAGCCAGGATGCTGCATACTGAACAGCTGGTCTCAGCGACGGAGGGGCATGTTCAGGACTTAAGGGTAGAATTAAGAGATCAACAATGGACCACACAGATGCTGTGCAGTAAGATGGATGACCTCGAGAATCAAGGTTGCCATAATAATCTTCACTTCCTGGGCTTCCCTGAGCGTGTAGAAGGCAAAGATACTGAGGGATTTCTACAATTAGCCATCACTGAAATGCTGCAGTTAGACCCATTGATACTGCTCCAGGTGGAACGCACACACCATACGTTAGCCCCCATGTCTCAGGCCCAGGACAGACCACGACCTATCATAGCCCAATTTATTGATTTTAGGGACAAAGAGAAGGTCCTAACTAGAATTTGTGAGTTACAGCATGTAGTGTGGAGATCAAATAGGATCCAAATCTTTCAGGACTTCTCTAAGGATCTGTCAGACAAATGCCGAGCATACTCTGAGGCAAGGCATAAAATGCACAGTCTTGGACTGTCCTTTTCCTTGCGTTACCCAGCCTCAATGCAGGTTATGCATAGTGGGGTCCCAAACAGTTTTGAATCTCCCGATGCACTCATGGATTTTTTACGGTGCAACTGTCCACAAGAATTCACCACCACTACCCCGGGAGCCACTTTGGCAAAAACTACTACTGACAGGTTGGATTGCCTCTTCTCTCCATCAGTGAGCAAGCCTGCAGTTTGGCAAGACCTCAGGGAGCAACACTGGGAACTCCCCCCAAAAGCACACTGAAAGAGGCAATCCTCAAAGAAACACGCCTGCCAGGAGCATCCTTTGAAGAGAGGGCAAGACAACACAGAGGAGGCCACAAGCATGGATACTGTTGCTCCAGATCTGTTACAGGCCTACCATGCCGCTAATAGATATGAAGCTTTATGCCCCAGCTCTCCGGATCATCACCCAGGCATTGTGGATTAGACTGTGGAAGGCAGGCCTACTCTTATGTGGCAGCCCAGCTACCTGCCCCCGTCAGCAACTCCTCACCTGCCGCAGAACGGAGCTACAGATAGTGGAAGGCAGCGTCCACCAAAGGCTACGAGGGAGGCCTCCTCTACCAGTGGAGATCTCATCTTCAGTGTGGACCATCCTGAGCGCTCTACATCTCCAGGGCAATCAATCAGAGAAAACCCACCGGCGTGGTCAGATAAGTAGTCATCCTTCTATTTTATTTCTATTCCTGTTCTTTTAATCCCCCAGGGAGTTGAAGGTATGGGGCAAGTTTGGGGTGTCTAAATTGATCGTCAGTGGACAATCTCCTTGGCTGACCCATCTGCTACCCTTTCTTCATGTTACCCATGTAAGGGAACTTTTGAGCCCCTTTTCACCCCAATCTTGACCCCCGACTTGCACTGCCATATGGCAGAGAAGATGTCTCACTCCTATACTGGGAGGGATTCAACAAGGCCCACCAACAAGCTCTCAGTGGATGTCCTGATCAAAGGTCCAGACACGTCTAGATGGCAAAGAAGGCCTTTTTTGTGTCATCTGATTAAACAGCAGAACTTTTGGTGGGTTCTACCTCGCTTACTTGTGTGTGGGGGGTAAGGTCTGCTGGGAAGCTGTGACATATAATATGAAAGTATTTGTCGGCATGCATAAACTGTTGTGCTGAATGAGTAACCAGGATGTGTTTTACGTGAGGCCCTAAGTGGTGAATGGCACAGGCCTGTGCCCCTCTGGTATTTTTTTTTTTAATTATTATTTTCTATTTAGGGGAGATTTCCCAGCCCCCGCTTTGAGTGGCTTACAGTACACTCTTCATAGGTGTGATGAGCCTGACCTCACCAAGATTTTTGTTGTGAGAACACGTTGGCACCCATCAGCAATAACCCTAGGCTTGCTGAAATAGTGGGCAGTTCCCCCCCACTTTCTTTCCTGCTAACCCCCACCTTATTAGAAGCATTGTGTAGTCCCACTTTAACTACCCCAGCTTCTGAGCTACACCGCAGGAGCAGCTCTCTCAACCCTCTGGGGTTGCAATGAGCCATGTGGTCCAACCTTCTTATTGGGTTGCTCGATTCTCTCGGGGGGGGGAACCTCCCCCCCTACACTCACCGTAGTGCTAAGGAAGGATGGATACCACTTGATAATGCCCTGGGAATAGGGGCTGGCCTACAGCAGGGCTTTGCGGCTGAAGAGACACCTCTATATACCCAAATTGCATGGTACACTTTGCACAATGTATATAGTTTGTTAATGTGTTAATGTATGTTTGTTTCACAAGAGACACACACAGATGTTTCGTTATTTGTTAGTATAAGGTCATCTGGTAGGGGCAGGGTATATGGGCTTTACCCACTCTCTCCATATCTGGTGGCGCTCTATAGAAATGTGCCTCTTCTGGTTGGGCTGCCCTTGCCCCCTATCTGCTGGTTGTTCTTGATATATCTCTTAATTAAATATTTGCTCCCTATAACTAACAGGTGATATCACTTGTCTGACATGGAACGTCAGAGGACTTAGCACCCCAAACAAGAGAAAGCAAGTTTTGGGTCACCTTAAGAGTCTGGGAGTGAGGGTCGCCTTCCTGCAGGAGACCAAACTTACCGGGGAGGATCCTGAGAGACTGAAGAGGGAATGGGTAGGTCAAGTTATTCATGACTCAGCCTCCTCTAGAAAGAGAGGGGTGGCAATTCTGCTTCACAAGCAACTACAATGGAAATTGCAGAGACAAGTGAGAGACCCTGAGGGTAGATGGGTGGTGGTACTCATGGATACTGGGGAGGGCCCTCTGATCCTGGATAACATATACACTCCAAATGAGGACTCATTCTCCTTCTTTCACAAGTTGGCCCAGGTGCTGGGATCCATAGCTCCAGAAGACACCCCCATTTTATTAGGGGGCAATTTTAATCTTACTCTGGACCCTTTCCTGGATAGATCCCCTTCCAATACTCAGCCCCACTCCAGGGCTGTAATGGCAGTGGCTTAATTACAACAAGATTTGGCCCTTACGGACATCTGGAGAATATTTCACCCCTCCCAGCGGGACTACACCTTTCATTCCCCAGTACATAGTTCTCTTAGTAGAATAGACTTCTGGCTCAACCTCTCCTACTATTACTAGTAACACTGTTAATACCCTTATTCATCCCTTAGTTTTCTCGGATCATATCCCTGTGCATTTTGCCTTCACATGGGGCCCCCCTCTCCCTAAGTCTCCAGCATGGAGGCTGGACCCATTGCTACTTTGTGACCCAGACTTCCCCCCTTGGCTTCAAAAGGAAGCAATGGAATTTTTATGGCATAACCTCATAGCAGATACCTCTGCGAGTACCACATGGGAGGCATTCAAAGCTACTCTAAGAGGGGCAATAATAGGGTATGCGAGCCAGCGCCGAAAGAGGAGGGAACAACTTTTGAGGGGGCTTGAACGACAACTCTCAGAAGCGGAGCTTGCTTTTAAGGCCCTTCATGTCCCTTCCCTTAGGTCAGAGGCAAGTCACAAGGTTACCTCTCTGAAGATGCAAGTGAACGAGCTGGTCTCTAGAAAGGCAGAGATTTCAATCATTAGATTCAAGCATAAATATTGGGAAGGGGAGAAAAGGGGGGTAAGCTGCTGGCATACTGTCTCAAAAAGCAGCAAGCGGAAAGGCATATAGCAGCTTTAGAGGATGCAGGGGGTAAGACCCAGACCTAGGCGCAAGGTATTAATCAAATAATGATGGATTTTTATTTCTTGTTATAGAAGTCCTCCAGAGCCCCAGGGGGTCCGCCCATTTCTGGAGTCCCTACATCTCCCCAAAATCTCGGAAGCCCAAGCTAATGCCCTAGATGCTCCGATCACAACCCAGGAGGTGGCAGACACCATCCTCTCCCTTAAAAATGAAAAGGCCCCAGAAGGGGACAGTTTCCCTGTTGAAGTGTGGCAGCTGTTGCATCCCATAATCTCTCTGGTATTGCAACAAGTATTTACTGAGTCATTGCAAACAGGGTCTCTCCCTTCATCCCTTAGTGACTCGACTATTACTATCCTACCAAAAAAGGTAAAGACCCTCTTAAAGCATCCAGCTACCACCCTATTTCATTATTGAATGCTGATAACAAGGTGCTAGCTAAGAAAGATACTAGCTAATAGACTTAATCCTCTCCTTCTCCATTTGATCCACCCATCCCAAGTAGGCTTTGTTAAGAGCCGCTTTAGCATGGACCATATTAGATCGTTGGTAAATTTAATTCATAAGGCCCAAACATTATCTTCCCCCGCTGCTGCCATTACAATAGATTTTGAAAAGGCCTTTTATTCCCTGGAGTGGGACTATATCCAACAAGTACTTTGCACTATGGGCTTGGGGGCGGGGTTCGGGCCTGGATTGGGGCAATATATTCATCCCCAGCTGCGTGGATACTCACCAATACAATGCTGTCTCCCCCATTCATACTGGGTAAGGGTACCCATCAGGACTGCCCACTTTCCTCACTACTTTTTGTATTGGCAGTAGAACCCCTGGCAGCCGCTATTAGGCAAAATCCTCTAATTTCTGGTGACCGGGTGGGAACAAGGGCATACCCTACTCTTATGTATGCGGATGACCTGTTGCTCCCTATAGCCAATATCGTCACCTCCCTCCCTCCCCTACTGTCCACCTTGTCAGATTTCTCTACATTTTCAGGGCTCAAGATTAAGCAGGCCGAGACGGAGGTCCTAACTTTAAACTCTAAGTGTACCTCTCAAATGGTTACTCAGCATGGGCTCCGATGGGCCCCAGAGGGGATTACCTACTTGGGCATTACTATCTCTCCTAATCTGCATAAAATCTGGGACCTGAATATGAAACCACTTTTTGCATCCATTCGTACAGAACTGGACAGAGTAAATCTCTCGACTGTCGCTTGTAGGTAAAATATCCGCAATTAAAATGGTCACAGCACCAAAACTATGTATCTTCTCTCCACATTCCTTTGAAAATACCTCGTTATTGGTTTACTAAGTTAGACTCCCTGCAGGAATCTTTTTTGTGGGAGGGTAAGAAACCTAGGTACAGTAGAAATAAGCTCAGAGCTCATTGGTTGGAAGGGGGCTGGGGTCTTCCATGGTTAGAGGGGTATAAATGGGCCTTTCAGCTGGCTCAAACATTAAAATGGTTCCTTTTTCCTGAATACAATGCTCCCCAGTGGCTGGATATGGAGAGAGAGGTATGTCAGTGTACTCACTTGGTACTATTGTTATTTAACCATCCCCCTAAGGGCACTCGCTCTCATCCTACTATAGGTCCCTCTCTGGAATATTGGGCCAAGGTGCATAGGAAGTTGGGCACCTCCCCATCTCCCCTAAGACTTACCCCACTATGGGGCAATAATGAGATTACCATCAATAAACCACCAATTGCATGGCCCTCATGTGAACGTGGTGGTATCTCATTGCTTTGAGATATGCTCATTCCTGGTACAGATACCCTTAATTCCTTTGAGGGCCTGCGGAGCTCTTATGGGATCTCTCCCAAAGACTTCTGGTGATTCCTTCAAATACGAAGTGCCATCCTTACGTACAGGCATAAGCAGCACCAGAGCAACAAATCTCCCAGGTAGAGTCATGGCTGGCCCTAGAAAGAGGACAGTCAAGCCGGGTATATGCGGCCATTCGGAGCACCATCCCATCCCAAGCACAGGAACCCAAGCATAAATGGGAGAAAGCACTGCATGCCCCTATTATGAACCTGGAGTGGAAGTCTTGTCTAAAGCTAGCTCACGAGGCATATCCTGACACCAGTAGACAATTAATACAGAACAAGATAATTCACTCCTGGTATAGGACTCCTGTAGTCCTCACCAAGGCAAAGCTGGCTCAGTCTGACCTGTGTTGGAGGTGTCAGGAACTCCCAGGTGACCTGTTCCATATACTTTGGTCCTGCAGGCTGATCCAGCCCCTATGGCAGGCTACCTGTGAGATGGGGTCCAAAATACTTAGGAAGCCTGTGCCTCAGTCCCTGAGTTGCTGTTATTGGGACTCCGACTCCGACCCCTCACCTTCATCTCTCTGAGTTGAAACTACTTCTGACACTCAGTATGCAGGTTAAAAGACTCCTACTGTGTAAATGGCAGTCCCAGATAATCCCTCCCTGGGGAGGTACTTACCTCCATGGCTCAAGTTGCCAACTGGGCCAGAATATCACATACTGTGACCAATACCCTCTTTAAATATACTGCCCTCTGGACTCCCTTCCTTCTGTTTTTGAAACCTAGGGAGGGAATCGGTTGAAAAGGCAGAACCATGCTACTGTAATGGTCTCCTTTCATGATGCATTTAGGGGCAAGTGCTGGAGAGATTGTTATTGAGTTCTACTCTATGGATGACATGGTATAATATCAGTAAAGGATAGTATCTTCTCTGACAATGAAGACCTGTTTGCTTTGTTTGTGTGATCTCTTGTATTTTGTAGGCGTAAAGTAGAGGACAGCAGCCCTGGACCTCTCATAATTTCTGAAGCTTTATTAAATACTGCAGAAACTAGCAGGATGGGGCCAGGTAAGATATGTTCATATGAGTTAACCATAATGCAATGCACCAACTGCTAATAGTTTCAAAGTTAATCTCCCACTGGATAAGTGTTGTACATCCAGGAACAGAGTATTATCCTACTGCTTACCTGGCTAGTATATTCAGTTCATTACTATTTGGCCAGCATGTTCCATTCTCTGCTTCTACAGACATATATAACAATCTGTAAGATCTTTGCAATGTATCCGACAGTTTTAATGTTTGTATCAACTTAATAAGTAAAATCAATAAAACTTCTTAACCACAAAAAAAAGGACTGGACCCAGTACTGAACCCTGCGGTACCCCACTAGTAACCCCTCTTTCTTCAGAGTGGACTCCATTTACAATTACCTTCTGTGTCCTGTTGTCCAGCCAATGTTTTACCCAGGCTATCACCCTGGGTCACAGTCCCAGGCTGGTTAAATTGACTAATAATCTTTTGTGTGGTACTGTGTCAAATGCCTTGCTAAAGTCTAGGTTGGCCATGTCCGCAGCACCTCCCTGGTCTACTACTTTGGTCACCCAGTCAAAGAAATCAATTAGATTCATCTGACATGACCTTCCCGCTGTGAATCCATGCTGCCTTGGGTCCTGTGCCCCACTGGCCTCTAGGTACTCAACTATTCTTTCCTTCAGAAGTGATTCCATCACTTTCCCTACCACAGAGGTCAAACTGACAGGTCTGTAGTTTCCTACATCTGTCTTGGTCCCACTTTTGTGATTGGGAATCACATGTGCCTTCCTCCAGTCCTCAGGAACCACACCATCCTCCCATGATTTGTTAAAAAGGGTAGTCAGTGGTGTCACTAGTTCTCTGCTTAATTCTTTTAGAATTCTGGGGTGAATTCCATCTGGCCCCAATTCTTTATCCACCTTCAGTTTTAAGAGTTCTTTCAGAACCCGTTCTTCTGTGAAAGGACTGGGATTGAC
This sequence comes from Neoceratodus forsteri, assembly GCA_016271365.2. NCBI lineage: Eukaryota > Metazoa > Chordata > Ceratodontiformes > Ceratodontidae > Neoceratodus > Neoceratodus forsteri. Next base: position 1,325,928,272 of record CM028132.1, read on the forward strand.
CCCCCCTATCCAGAGTGCTTCTGTTAATTGGATTAGGCACCTCCCCACTTCCTTTTTTGTGAACACTGAACAGAAGTATTCATTCAGTATCATTGCTTTTTCACTGTCCCTCTCTGCCCACCCACCGTCCATTCTATTCAGCCTCATTATCCCTCCTTTTGTCTTTCTATGATCCCTGATATACCTATGAAAGGTGTTATCCCCCTTCTTAACTGAGTTGGCTATCTTTTCCTCAGTTTGGACACTTGCTATTCTGCCTACCCGCCCTGCTTCCTTCTGCCTTAACTGGTACAGTTCTCTGTCCTACTCCTTCTGTGTTTCCTTTTACTTCCTAAATGCTATCTTTTTCTCTCTAACCTTCACTGCCACCTCTTTTGAGAACCATAGTGGTTTTTTCTTTCATTTTGATTTATTTATTTGCTTCACACAAAGACTTGTTGCCTCTATGATGGCAGTTTTGATATTTCCCCATTGTTGCTCCACCCCTCCTTCTAGCCTGTTTGCTAGTGCTTTTCTAAGGCACTCTCCCATCTTTCCAAAGTCAGCCCTCCTGAAGTCCAGAACTCTCACTTTTGTATAGCTTGACTCTGTAGCTGAGTTTATCGTGAACCACACTGTTTGGTGGTCACTTGTTTCCAAATGGCTACCCACTTCTAGATCTGAGATCCTCTCACTGTCCCCATTTGAGAGTACAAGGTCTAAGATTGCTCCCTCATGAGTAGGTTCCAAAACTAGCTGTCTGAGGCATGCCACCTGAAGTGCATCAAGAATGGCCCTGCTTTTGGATGTGGCTGCAGCAAAGGTGCTCCAGTTAACATCTGGCATATTAAGGTCCCCCATCAACAGTATCTCCCCTTTCTCTGCCATCCTAAGTATGCCTTCTATCATATCCTTGTCCATTCCCTCCCCCTGACATGGGGGTCTGTATACAACCCCTGTGAGGGTAGTAAGTGGGGAGGTGGAATATTTCAAAACAGAAGTTAGTGCTTGTATTTGTTTTGATTCGCAGTTCTTATGGTGGAAATTCACTGCAGGAAACAATTGTGGAATACATCCTGGACTGCTTGGACATTAAGTATTGCCAGGACCTTAAAGTATTCACAGGCAGAAAACAGACTATTTATAGAGCTGTTTCATCATATGCCAATATTGGATATCAGGCTTATACCAGACTTATATCAGATTTATTAAACCTGAGGCTTAAAAGGAAGAAGGTTACAGAAGGTCAAAGGACTAAACAAATGATATAAATGGACTATGGTATGCTGGTATGCTTCCTTGCTGATGAATTCTCAATGAACTGTTTGTTGTCTGTGTTTTCTATGGAAAGATTTCTAATTTTTGAAGTGCTATAATTTATGTAGATGGTGCAAACTTGATCCAATAATAATATATTTATTGCACTATACGGCATTTTATTGCACTGCACTTACAAAATTGCACATTGTTAAATAACTTAATGTCACTTTTCTCATAAATAGCAAAAAAAGGTAATTCATATAGTTTTAGTTAAAATTTAGCATATTACATAATTAATGCACATTGTAATTGTACTGTTTTGCACTTTAGTCTGGCTCTTTAATTGGTGCTTCTGATATTATCCTCTTGGTATTGTAAAAATGAGAACTAGAAGCAAAAAAAAAATAGTAGTGAGGAGGAAATGTATATCAATAAAGATTTAGATAATGATGTTACCTTGGTTAAAGAGAAACAAAAAGGGGAGGAATAAGAAAAATGTTAACAAAATTATGAGACAAGATTTTAAAATTAATCTAATAGAAAGCAATAAGGTAACTAGAGTAGGGCAAATGTTGATTATAGAACATATGAGAAAAGTTACAAAATCTGGCAAGGCTACATAGCCTAATCCTGAGGAAATAGTAGATTTAGAAACTCAGAGTCCCTTGGAATGCTCACCAAAACTGGGTTGGGAAGATACTCTAAATAAAGAAGGGTAAAATGTTGAACTAACCCCTCTCCCCCCCCCAGATGGGGAAAACAAAAACTCCCCTGATTAAAATAGGGCTGCCTAGTTGTAAACAAATGAATTGGGAAGTAGAGCTAGGTAAAGTGAATGAGAATAAGGATCCGGATTTGTCCCAAATAATATCAGGGATGCAGGAGACCCTACAAGGTCTGGAAGATTTGGTAGAAAAAGAAAGTATTATAGAAAAAAGGTAGTAAAGCATATTACATACACACCATTTATGGATTCAAACATAATTGAAGCTATACAGGACACACATGTAGCCAGCATAGCCATAATGGAGCAATTAATCATCTTCAAAAGTGAGATGAACCATCTAAAAGAGGAAGTGGTGGCTAATACTGCATGAATGGAGAAAATTTATATTATTTATCATGGGGAAAAAAGAGTCAGGAAACAGATGATTCAAAATGAAAAAAAAATAAAAGTAAGGATAAATCCACTATCCATAATTTAGAGAAGGAGATTCTGCCTAACGGAGTCTCTATTCTCAAAATAGACTCTCAAAAGGGAAGAAAGAGAGAAAGACAAGAGAGGGAAAGCATATTAGAAGTCCCTAGAACTAATAAAGCTGAAATGATAGTGGAACTGATGGAATAAAAAAGGGAAAAGGAAAATAAAGAATCAACAAATGGGAAAACAAAACCAAAAATAAAAAAATAGGAGTAGGGGTATTATAAGTAAAGAGAGTGTAGGTGTAGCACAGAGGAGCTCTGAAATCTCAGATGTAAAAACAGAACAATTAAAAGTGTTAAAAATTATGAAAATATTAATCAGTGTAAAGAATAGGATATGTCAGATGTAAAAGTAGATCAAATTAAAAGCATTAGAAATTATGGATATAGTAATCAATGTAAAAAACAGGATGTTATTGACTCAGATATTGAATTATTGGGGAAAGATCAGTCATTGATTATTATTATTAAAGGATTAAAATTAGACTTATATGAGAGCAACACAGTGTTGTGAATCTTGAGAGACTTGATTTGTACTGAAAATTTCAATTTGGATGTAGAGTTAGAGGATATAATGAAAGCTAGAGGGACTGTTTATAGTAAACTGGATTATATACTGCAACTATTCTTTAAGCAACCAAGAAAGGCCCAGTATGTATGGAGGAATTCAGTCACATTGGAGAAACATAATTTGTATATGAAACCACCTATGTTAATTAGTGATGTGATTCATCTTGGAATTAAGACTAAGGGTGAACTAGAGTTACAACTATATCAACAGGGGAAATTGCAACAGATGCCTGATAAACAATGTGTCAGACATTCCTTCAGACACAACTCTTTCTATTTTTGGAATTTCTTACATGAACATTTATACTAGAGCCAAATTAAGGACAATGATTACTCCTCTCATATGAAATGTATTGGGACTAGAGTCTTATGAGGATGACATTGTTCAGGTTCAGAGAGCCCATAGGTTTTGGGCCTATGGAGAGCAAATAGCTTTAATCATGGATAATCGAAGCTTAGCTAGAGATATTTTAGAAGTGAGTCCAAAGTTGGATAAGCTAGGGATCTTAAAAGTTGATTTTGATTCAATGATGGATTCCAGGGATTCCTTGAATGAACAACTGGAATGAGAACAACAATCTGTGGAAGTAATTCATGAAGGACAACCACTTGACTATAGTGTGGATACATTTAACAGATTTCAAATGTTACAGGATGATCAGGTGTGACTTGAGAGGGATATAGAAATAAATGAGTGGTAGTTAAAATCTAACTGTCTGAATGTAAGTACTACTCTATTTATTGAACGTAACAAGGAGGCGAATCTGGGAATTATGTCATGGAACATTGATGGGTTAGTGAGCAAGTTTGTAGATCCAGAATTTAGGGATTTCATAGATTCATAGAGGGGATGGATATAATACTGCTTCAAGAAACATAGCATGATGAGGAACAAGTAGATAACAATTAATGGTTATAGTATAATTCAATCTCCAGCTATAACACAAAAGAAAAAGGGAAGATATCTGGGTGGAATGGTAACCTACTGTATATTATAATAGATGAGACAATGAGTATTTTAGAACAAATAGTTAAATTAAATTGTATTCTAATAAAAGTTCAAATAGAAAGTAAGCCCCTGATTTTGGTAAATATCTATAACCCACCAGTAAGATCACCCCTGTATGACAAAGCATTAATCAATAAAATTATATGAGATGTTAAAAAATATTTGGAAAAAAATTAGTCAACGGAAATTTCAATAGTGGGGGACTTGAATATAAGATATGGGGGAAAAAGAAAATTTAGAATCAAATGACTTAATATGTCAGGCTTTAGGTATACCAGATAGAAGCTCTAAGGACAAAAAGAATACAGACATTCATAAACAATTGGAACACTTAACAGAGACACTGCAATTAATTATACTTAATAAGAGGATGCCATCGGATAGTATGGGAACTATGACTTGCACAAGTGCAAAGGGGTAACAATAATTGATTATGCACTCATTTCAGCATTTGATTACCATAATTACAGTGATATGAAAGTAGTAAATAGAATAGAAAGTGATAATTGCCCCTTAGTAGTATATAAAAATAAATCAACCAGGAATATCCCAGTAAGAGAAGATAATTTAGAAATTGTGAATAAAAGAATTAGATGGGACCCACAAAAAAATAGTAATGACAGGAAATTGAGTGACCAAATTGTACAAATTTTGAATATTAATATCCAGAATATGTGGGACCCAGAGGAGATACAGATGAAGCCACTTAATCAGGACACGGTTAATAGGGATGTCCGCGTAATTGGGACATTTCCCTGGTAATCGATTAGTCCCTTATTATATTAAATGGGAGCACCTGCCATTTAATAAGGACACCAATTTTGGCTAATTGGGACATTTTTGAGTCAGTTTCCTCATAAAATCAGATCCTTTGAGCAGTGTTTTTCAACTGCTGTTCCATGCAGGACATGCAAGGAGCAAGTTTAAATCTCTACCCCTTTCCATCAAGAACCACTCGGGGACTTCACTTGAACTTGTCTCTGAGTTCAAGTACCTTGGCATCACTCTGGACAGTACCCCCTCCTATGCTCAACACATAGACAATGTTGCAAAGGCTGCCAATATAAGAATTGGCATACTGCACAAGCACAATCACTGTATGATTACAGATGCCCATAGAATGGCTATTCACAGCTCTGTCACTTCCATCATAGACTACGGTCTTGCCATCTATGGGTCTGCCTCTACAACTGCCCTCCGCAGGATCTCAGTATCATTCAACAAAGCCTGCAGACTATTAATGGGCACTTCACATCAAATACACACCTGTAACCTGTATGCCTAGGCAGGTTGGCTCCCCTTATGCAGTCGAATTTAATACCAGACCTGCCTGCTATCCAAAAAGGTACTCCTCGGGCTCATGCCTCCAGGGTTGAAAAGCTCCTTACCACCACAACAATACTCAGCATACACATAGCACCCAACAGTCAATCTTCCAGGTTCCCAGGTGCAGGACCACAATGGACCAGCAGGCATTTACGCACAGGGTGCCGCAGTGGTAAAACACCCTCAACAAGGAAGCACTTTCTCCGGCGTCTGCTTTGCTAGGACCCTTCAAAAGGAATCTCCAACACTATCTCACCTCAACCTCACAATGTGACTGCCCCTTATAATTCAGGCTCTCTGTCTCCCTGGCTGTCTCTGAACTGCAGCCAGTAACCTCTAACAGATAACCACCTCATGGCAACTGCCCTCCTGCCCCACCCTTGCCCCCCACTGCCTCACTCCTGTCCTTTGCCAGTCCTTCATGCCACCTCCCTCCACTACTGCACCCTATAGACATCTGCCCCTCCTCCCATAAATCTGCTTACACTTCACCCTTCCACCCCTCACTCCGACAGAGGCACTTCCACCTGCCTACCTCTTCCTGTTCCCCCACTACCCTGCATACACAATCTGTCCTTCCTATCATTTCCTTCTTGGCTCTTGCTACTTTGAAACCTTATTTAAGCTTCCTCTGAAATCAAGCAACAATTTGTAACTGTAATTGTAATATGTGTTAAGACTGTTAATTATTGTCTACCTTTGTATGTATGTTACCCACCTCCCCTGATGTGGAACCTTTGTAAATGAGAAGTCCTTGCTCAAAGGTACTTGTAATCCTAGAGTTCAATAAATAAAAATAAAAAAAAAAAAATGAACATGGACTCCAAACGTAAAGAGCTGTCCCTTGCTGAGTGTGTTAAGGTTCTCGAAGCTCTCCAAGGACCCAAAACCTCCTCATCAAAGGTTGCTGCTGCCTTTGTGATATCAAAAAGCCAGGCTGGCTGTATCAGCCCAAATCACGATGCAGTCGTGGCTGGTGGATCTCAAACAGCAACCCTCAGAAAAAGAGGAAGAGAAATGGAAAGGACTCTGAGGTGGAAGAAGCACTATTGACCTGGTTTAATAATGTAGTTAGCAGAGGTGCTTGAATCTCCAGGCCACTTATGAAAAAAAAGGCTAACAAACTGGCAGCACAGCTAAACCATGAAACATTTGCTTTGTGGGAGGTGCTGAATCTAAGACACGATTAACATAACATGCGTTCTTTGTCTGATTGAGCTACTTTGGAAAATGAGGACGGTCACATAATAGGGACAAACGAGCAGCAACCGAGCCATCCCTATTAAGCGGCTTCATCTGTATACAAGGAAATTAAGGACATATTTCAGTTATTAGCTAAGGAGCAAATAAATGGAAAAAATAAAGATAAAATATATTATCAGGGCTGGTTCTATAAAAATTGTAAAATTGAAAAGAAGAAGCCAGCTAAATTAGTTAGGGAAACAAAAAAACTCAAACAAAAAGAATATTAAAGAACTGAAGATGGCTAGGAAAAATTATAAATAACATGTAAATCTTCATAGAACACAATGTCAAAGAGAATTATGGGATACAATGATTAAGACCATAGAAGAAAGGGATGCTAGGAAATTCTGGTCCCTTGTAGCCAGAGGAACCTGTAATTATAAAACTCAGATTGACACATATATTGAGCCAATGACTTGGGAAAAATACTTTTAAGGGATTTTTCAAAATATAAACACATTCAAGAAAGAAGAGGTAGGGGACTTAAATGAGGATTTCAGATGGTTTACAGCATCTTAGGTCAAGGAAGCAATAGCGTCATTTAAAAATAATAAAGCACCAGACTCAGATAATATTTCAATAGATTTTTATAAACTTAATATAGATTGGTGGTCGATTACCCTAGCTGACTTTTATAATAAAGCAGCAATGCATGCTTTCGTACCTGATTCTTGGCTTGGAAGTTTTATAATCCCTATCTATAAAAAGGGGTCTAGGATAAACCCGGTTAATTATATAACAATAAGTCTTCCAGATGTGATGGCAAAAATGTATGCAATAATCCTACTAAATAGATTATAAGATATATTGAATCAACATGATGTAATATCAGAGTTTCAAGCATGTTTTAAAAAGGGTACTGGAACAAGGACTCAGGTTTTCATCTTTTCCCATATAATAGAAAAATATTGTAAAATAAAGAATCAAGGATTATTTCTGGCCTTTATTGACTTTTCTTTGACATTTGATACAATATTGGGAAAAGATGGAAGGAATGGATATAGATCATAGCCTAACAGCTTTAATAAGAAGACTCTATACAAAAACTTGGTCTAGAGTAAAATATTCACAAACAGGAGCGTTAACACAAAAAAATTGAAACTGAAATTGGGTTGAGACAGGGTTGTGTTCTCACTCCAGCATTATTTAATTTATATATCAATGAGATTTTGCAACAAATAGATAACCCCTTACATCACTGTCCTACTATACTACAGAAAAGGATTTCAGTCCTAGCATATGCCGATGATTTGGCAGTCTTATCTACTTCAAGGCTTGGCTTGCAAAGAGCACAGGATAGATTGGATGTTCTCTGTAAAAAACATAATTTGAAGCCTAATACTAATAAAACTAAAATTATGGTAATAGGTTCCAACAAGAGATATAGGAAGCTAATGCTGGCACAAAATAAACTGGATTTTGTCTCAGAATACCCATATTTAGGGGTGCTAATAACTAACAATTGCAGTTGGATGAAACGTGACATGGACAAGGAAAAAAAACAGAGCAAACAGAGCTTTCAAAAGATTTAACAACATACTGTATATGTGGGCTTGACATTAATGCCAATGTTAAAGGCTATTAATGGGAAAGTAATTAGGCTTCATATCTGGCAGAGATTTGGGAATAGAGAAGGTGAGTAAAATAGAGACATATTTAGCTAGGACTTACAAACAAATTTTGAGACTTCCACCAGGTACACCAAATACACTAGTAAGAACAGAAATAGGACAAATAAAATTTGAACACATAATACATGGTAGGATGATAAATTTCTGGGTTAAATTAACCAAAGAAAATAAAGACTTAATTATTGGTAAAATTATAAGGGAAAAGGAAAAATGTCTGCCCCTATACAATAAGGGATGATTATTGTCTGTGTATGATTTGCTACACATATATGATCTAAGCTATTTAAGAACATGGACTGCAATTATTATACAACTGAGTCTAATCTATTGTAAAAAAATTGCAAAACATGTAAATACATTTTCAAAAGAAAAAGATTTGGAGGGAAGTAAAAGACTTAAGGTGGCCAGGTGGTAGTTAAAAATATAAGGGAAAATAATTTGAAATTCTATCTTAATACTATTCAACATCCAGATCTCAGATTTATATTAACTAATAACTAATTAGATTTGAGGTCTTTTCAAGTAATATACTTGAAAATAGATACAAAAAGAAAGTGCAATTGAAACAGAGTGCTATTGTACTCTGAAAGAAGAAGAAGGCCTTGTACATGTTATACTTTGGCATCCTTGGTATGCAAATTTGAGACATAAATATCTGGGGGGTAAGCCGGGGGTAACTGGGAGATTGCGGCATAGGCAGTTGGTAGAAGCTCCGGGGGCCGTGACCAGGGCAGAAACATGATGGAAGGCCTCCCAAATAAAGAAGAAAAAAATAAATAAATAAACGGGGAGTGCAGGGGGCACAGAACCCCCCCCCACATGAAATGTAAAATATTCTGTAGTGCCATAGAGTTGATGAAAGTGAGTCACGGATTGTGGAGGTCGGTGTTGTATGGTTCACTCTTTTGACTCTTGGCGATATGTACTCACTGTTTTGTTTAGTGCCATTTTTGTTGATGCTGTTATCACATGGCACCACTGCCTGAGGTGGGGGAGTGGGGGGGGTCCACTAGGCCACCAGGGAATAACTTCATATATGGGGATTGGGGATAGGGAGGGGTGTTCACTATACCACCAGGGAAAATGTTTATATAATTACTATAATGCGGATTGAGATTGGAAGGGGTTACACTGGACACCTATTGATGTACAGTCCATGTCAGGTGGGTAATTGCATGGGGGGAAGGACCACAAGCCACCAGGGAAGTATTTTATTTTATGGGTGAGTGACTGGGTAGGTGGAGGGACCACTATCCATCAGGGAATTGTATTGCTATTTTGGGTGGGGAGGGCATTAGGCACCCGGTAACATTTTTTTGGTTGTTGTTGAATTTTACCAACATCTAAGTGGAACATGGCAAAAATTCACCAAAAGCATTCAGAAGATTTCCGATCCACCACAGGCAGAAGTTCAGAAACTTCCGTGAAAGTTGTGAATTTTTGCGGAAGTTTCACTAAAGTGAAATTCACATTTTTCCAACCTCTAGTATATGTTATGACTGTTTTGAAAAACACTATAAGTTATCTAGATAATTATGTTAAAATGTGAATTATGATCAGTTTAAAGTATAAGAAATACATCAAGAATAAGATTTGACTTATTAATCAGTGTTTTGACTTTGAACTGTTCCTTAAATCATGGTTCTCTCCCTGGTCCATTTCAGATGATGTCTGCTATGGTTTCAGGTTTTATATAGACTCTATCATTGATTTTGATAGACACTGTGCTTTTATTTGTTATAAATTTGAATTGTTTCCTAGGAAAGTCCTATACATGAAGTTTGCACTCATTTCTAATGCCAATCAGACAGCTTGTTCTTGGGTATGGAAACTGTGAGGTATGTTACAGAAGAAAGGGTTCTGAAAGAACTCTTAAAACTGAAGGTGGACAAAGCAATGGGGCCTGATGGGATTCATCCCAGGATTCTAAAAGAACTAAGGGCAGAACTAGTGACACCACTGACTAACCTCTTTAACAAATCATGGGAGGATGGGGTGGTACCTGAGGACTGGAGGAGGGCAGATGTGATTCCCCTTCACAAAAGTGGGAGCAGGGCAGAAGCAGGAAACTACAGACCTGTTAGTTTAACCTCAGTGATAGTGAAAATGATGGAATCACTTCTGAAGGAAACAATTGTCGAGTACCTAGAGGCCAGAGGGGCACAGGACCCAAGGCAGCATGGATTCACAGCGGGAAGGTCATGCCAGATGAATCTAATAGATTTCTTTGACTGGGTGACCAAAGTAGTAGATCAGGGAGGGACTGTGGACATGGCCTACCTAGACTTTAGCAAGGCATTTGACTCAGTCCCACACAAAAGATTAATATACAAGTTAGCCAGCCTGGGAGTGGGTCCCAAGATGATAGCCTGGGTAAAGAATTGGCTGGAGAATAGGGCACAGAGGGTAATAGTAAATGGAGTCCACTCTGAAGAAAGGGGGGTTACTAGTGGGGTGCCATAGGGTTCAGTATTAGGACCGGTCCTCTTCAATGTCTTTGTAAGCAACATTGCAGAGGGACTGGAAGGAACAGTATGTCTCTTTGCAGATGACACAAAGATCTGCAACAGAGTTGATGCACAAGGTGGGGTGGAAAGGATGAGAAGGGACTTGGCAAGGTTAGAGGAATGGTCAAATGTATGGCAGCTTAGATTTAATGCTAAGAAGTGCAAGGTAATGCACCTGGGAAACAAAAACCCAGGGGAAGAGTACACAATGGGGGGTGAGATACTAACAACAACAAAAATGGAAAGGGACCTGGGGGTAGTCATATCAGATGACTAAAAGGTGGACAAGCAATGTGAGAGGGCAGTAAGAAGGGCTGGGGTGATACTGGGATGCATAGGGAAAGGCATCACCAGTAGAAAACAGGAAGTTGTTATCTCTCTGTACAGACAGCTGGTGAGACCCCATCTGGAGTACTGTGTGCAGTTCTGGAGACCTAATCTCTGCAAGGACATAGACAAGATGAAAGCTGTCCAGAGGAGGGCAACTAAAATGGTGCAGGGTCTGCACTGGAAGACATATCAAAGAGATTAAAGGAGCTTAATATGTATAGCCTCGAGGAAAGGAGGGAGAGGGGAAATGATAGAAACTTTCAAGTACCTCAAGGGAATCAACAAAGTCCAAGAGGGTAGCATCTTTCAAAAAAGTGTGCAAGAACAAGGGGGCACAATTTGAAGATGGAGGGGGCAGCTCAGAGGTAATGTAAGGAAGTATTTTTTCACAGAGAGGGTTGTGGATGCATTGTACGGCCTTCTGGAGGAGGTTGTGGAGTCAAAAATGGTGGTTGAACTCAAGCATGCATGTGACAGCCATAAGGCAATTCTAGGGGGTGGGGGTAGAAAGAAGTAGGCTGCTGGTTAACTAGGATCTGCAGCTTATCCATTAGGTAGGGAAATGGGCAGACTGGGTGGGCCAAGCGGTCCTTATCTGCCGTCAAATTCTATATTTCTATGTTTCTTCTGTTTTGCCCATGGTATAATGGAATAAGGCAGATTTACATTAACCCAATTTTAGCTGGGCTCTCCTACTTACCAGATAACCCTGTAACATTTTTAACAACAGTACAGGATATTTTTATACTTAATCAACTGGCTAGCTATTTTAAACATATTAGGAAAAATAAACCATTTCTATATAAAAACTGTTGTTATTGAAATAAATTATACTACAATTCTCTGCTCCTATAGGAGAAACATAAGTATTTGAAATATCTGCATACTGTATGTCTGATTTTGAGTCATATAGTGGAACTTTTTGTCTGTAGTGTCTTCTGGCTAGTTTAGATTACATGCAGTTATTTACATTTGCTAATGTATGTCACCATTACCCATGATGACACCCACAGCCTCATCATTTATGTCCAATTGAATAGTCATTAACTAGGATTAGTGATTAATGTGATAGGAAATGCAGTTTTCATGCTCTCATAGAAGCATTTTTCCTTCCATATTGTAGGTATTAACTAATTGTATATCTCTATCTTATAAGCTATTATTCAAATAGAGTGTAATTGTAGAAATATGTTATTGATGCCTTGTAGATTATGATAGCAATATTCTATATGTATACTTCGTGAAAGAGAACACTGTATTTAGTGTATATTGTATGTATTAATTAATTTTTCCATTTTTCTATTTTTTCATAATATTATTTGATGTATTTTATCATTATTTTAATATGTAATGGCATATGTCAAACAATTAAGTGTTCAGTAACAATGATCTCTTACTGCTATGTTTTTTAGTTAGAATAGTACTTTCTTACTTAGCTATGTTCCTGGATGGTTCCTTTTTATGTGCAAGAAACATGTTGTGGCAGCTTAGGAGAGAAGTGGGTTGTGGAGGTGCAGCACTGCTTTTGTGGGCTTGGCAGTGTGTCACCAATGCAAGCGCACACTGGTTATGACACTAGTTTTCAAGTGTGCCACCAACTTGAAAGAAGTTTGCCGCTGCAATCAGGGAGCGCCCCGTCTTTGCAGTGTCAGCTTCTCATTCTGTCCTGAACAGTCTGCATGCAGTTAGATGTGGAGATGTTCACATATGCAGTTTGCGGAGAGAAGCTGATGCTGCGATGCTGGGGCGGCCCTCTGATTGTTGCAGCAAATAGTTTCTTTTGCGGCAGTATGTTTGTCTTACAAGAATGCACCATTCCACATTTTCCCTACTTGTAAAAAAAAAGTATTGTAACTGGAGAAGAGGTTAGTATACAGCTGCAATGGAAAAGGGCTAGTACAATTGAGGGCCTGACAGAAGCAAGAAGCTGCACCTACCCTCACTCACCATGTTTTCAAATCTGAATTCTGTTTCCTTTCCCAATCCTAGACAGAGAAAATATGATCCTGTTTAAAATCCCCACCACTGCCTACTCTGTGGGGCTACCAGGGTCTTATCTTGCAACAGCCTGCTGACAGGTGCCATCAGCCACTGCTCCAGGATGGGTTTGGGATTCTCCTCCAGCGTTTCAAGTAATGGTTAACATGATGGGAAGTTGGCAAGGTCTGCAGACTGCAGGTGTGGCACCACATAAAGTTCTGAAGCAGTGCCCAATTCCTTGTCAAGTAAAAGAACACAGTGCATTATTGACAACTTCAATAGTAATGGGCTGTTGCTTGGGTCCTACCTGATGCATTCGCTATTCAGTTAAGTCATCCTTTCTTTTTGTTCTTGGTGCCTAGCCTAGTTCTGTTCCATGTATCCCCCAACCCGCGTCAGAGGGCAACATTATTTGGGGGCAGCTGCTGTCTTCTCTAAGTATTTACAGCCCAAGTCTGACTGAACCACTCCACTCCACTCCTCCATCATGATATGTACACATATACCCCACACAACCATGCATGCTGCTCTGCCCCACCACGGCACCAAGGAGCATGCAGCAGGTTATTAGTATTGGGAATCAGTATTACCTGCCAGCGCTGTGTTTTGCTCCCAGCTTGGTGCCTTGTTTGAAAGCCACTTGATTGTAAGAGTTGCTCTGCTCCATTCCCCTGACCATCCAGCAGTGGAGGAGCACCGGCAACTGCCTGCTGTACTGTTCCTTCCTCCCTCTGTCCTGAAGGAGTGGTGCTGTTGCTGCTGCTGCTCTGCCTGGTGGGTGGTGCTGGCAGGGAGGAGGGAGCTCGGTGTCACCGGGGGCTCTCTGCAATGTGTTGGTGGTGGCTTCTGTTAAACTCCTTGCTTAGGGTTTCCCAGGTCTGTCCCTTCGAACTGCTTCTTTCACACCTGGCTGCTGCCGGTGTTGGCTGTGTGCTGCCACTCACTGCAACTCCTCCTCCTCGCCTTCCTCATGAATATTCTGAAAGGCATACAGCCAGGGGGTGGAGAGGTGCTGCCTGCCGTTGGTGCCAAGCTCCAACAAACTGCCCCTACAGTCAGCTCCTCCCATCAAGTCATGAGGAATCAGCTGGATCAACACCAGCTGAAGCTACTTAGCCCTTAATTGGGTACCACTATGAGTCAAAAAGAGCATGTATAGTAAGCTGTATCGACCTTGCTTCACACTGCTGTAAATTACTGTCAGAGGCAAGTACTGTAAGTTAACAGTGACCTAAACAAGACATGCTCTCAAAGTTACTTTTTTTGTTGTTGTTCTTTGGTAGCTGGGTAAGTCCCACTGGGCACATTTCCTGTTTGCAGGTGTGACCCGGCCAGGACTGGGGTGGTCAAGTGGCTTGCCCAGGTTCAAAAACAGTATGCAAGTGAAAGTTGTGGAAATCAATCCAATGTCTGCTGGATGTACCAAGTTCGTTCACTGCTGGTTACTCTAACAAGCACCTCACTTATCTGGGGTTCAACTTAACATTTTCACTGTGCCTCTGTATTGTGTGTCATCTGGTTAAAAATCTGAGTGTGAGAAAGACTCTGATGTGAAACCAAAAGGTGTTCAAATGCCACTGTTTGACACCTCAATGGACATCTTTCAGGAGACACTGTCAACATTTTTACATCATATTATTTCTAGCTGAAAACTCACATTTTATGATTTATCTCCTCTAAAATTCATTGATGTTTCTAGTAGAAACGTAGAAAAAAATTTGTCAGCAGATAAGGACTGCTTGACCCTGGCTACAGTGTTGCCGCAGACCCTACCTAATCTCTGGCTACTCTCCCTCCCCTGCTTTCTTACCAAGACTCATTTATGACTATTCCAAGCATATTTGAAGCCAATCACTGTTTTTGCCCCACCACCTCTTCTGGTAGACTCTTCCAGGCATCCACCACTCTTTCCATGAAGAAGTACTTCCTTACAACCCTCGAAAAATATCCCCTTTCAGCTTCATTGCATGCCCCCTTGTCCTTGTGCACCTTCTCTTCTGAAAAATACTCCTGTCCTGTAGCTTCTTTACCACTGTGAAGTACTTATAGTACTTATAGGTCGCTATATTGTCCCCCCTCCCTCCTCACTTCCAAGGTGCATGTATAGAGATCTCTGTCTCTTCTCATAGGGCTTATGATACCCCCACACTATTTAGTTACCCTCTTCTGGACAGCCTCTACCCTATATCCTTCCTGAGATGTGGTTTCCAGAATAAAGCACAGTAGTCCAGGTGGGGTCTCACTAACAGTCGATACAGTGGTGACACCACCTCTCTCCTTCTGCTGGTGATTTTCTCCCTATGCACCCTGGCATCCCACTGGCCCTACCTACTTCCTTGTCACACTGCGGTCATCAGAAATGATAACCACAAGGTTCCTTTCCTGCTTTGTGACTGTCAGTACCTTCCCCTCATTTTATATACAACTTCTGGGTTTTTGCGCCATGGGTGCATGATTTTGCACTTTTTTGCAGTAAGGTAGTAAGGAAAAAGAGGCTGGCCTATAGAAAATTCAGGAAGACTAAGAGAGAAGAGGATAGGGAAAATTACCTAAGGTTGGCTAGTGAGTCAAGTAAGGAAGTCCAGAGAGCAAAGCCACAGAAGGAGCTGCAGATAGCTGAATGAATTAAGAAGGGGAGAAGGCTTTCTTTCGATATATAAGTGAGAAAAGGGACAAGAAGAAAGGGATTGTTAGGCTTAAGAAAGGGGTGGAGTGGGTGAAGGATAATGGGGACAAGGAGAGATGCTAAATGAATACTTCTGTTCCATATTCACCAGGGAGAAGGACAGACCAATGCCTTCAGAAGGGAAAAGAGGAGCAGGGTGGGAGGGGAACACAGATGTAGTGATAGAGGAGGACAGAGAGAGGGAGGGGCTGCTGGCATTGAAGGTGGACAAATCACCAGGCCCAGACAGAGTACATCCAAGGGTACTATAGGAATTGGCTGAGGAACTGGCAGGGCCACTGGCAGACCTATTTAATAGTTCACTAGAGTCAGGAGTCATACTGCAGGACTGGAGAAGAGCACATGTAGTGCCCCTCTACAAAAGCGTTCCCAAGGATAACACAGAGAATTACAGACCAGTCAGTCTGACCTCCATTGTGGGCAAGCTCATGGAGACCATACTAAAGGAAAGGTTGGTGGAATATCTAGAGAAGAATGGTCTTCAGGATGCAAGGCACCATGGGTTCATGGGGGGGGAGATCATGTCAAACAAATCTGATTGACTTCCTTGACTGTGTCACTATGACAGTAGACAGGGGACAAGTGGTAGACATCCTCTATCTTTATTTCAGCAAGGCCTTTGACTCTGTGCCCCACAAAAGGATGATCAGGAAGTTGGTGAGTCTCAGGGTTGGGGAAAAGATGGCCACATGGGTAAAAAACTGGCTGAGAGACAGAACCCAGAGGGTGGTTGTGGGGGGAAGAGTTATCTTGTACTAAAGAGGTAACTAGGGTTCCACAAGGCTCACTGATGGGGCTGGTGTTGTTCAATGTCTTCATCAATGACATTGGAGATGGCATTAAGGGCAAAATGTGCCTGTTTGAAGATGACACCAAGCTCTGTGGGAGAGTGCACACAGTTGAAGGAATACAGGACCTACAGAAAGATCTGGAAAAGTTGGGGAAGTGGTCCAAGATCTGGCAGCTTGACTTCAATGCCAAGAGGTGCAAAGTTATGCATATTGGAGCCAAGAATCCCAGGACAGAGTACTATCTGGATGGAGTCCAAATATCTGCATCAGAGGAGGAGAAGGATCTGGGATTGATGATCACTAGTGGACTGAAGCACTCCATACAGTGCAAGAAAGCAGCAGCAAAGGCAAACATGATGCTGAGATGCATATCTAGGGGGATCAGTAGTAGGAGAGAGAAGGTTATACTGCCCTTGTACAGGTCACTGGTAAGGCCGCATCTAGAGTATGGAGTTCAGTACTGGCCCCACACCTCAAAAAGGATATTAACCTGCTGCAGAAGATCCAGAAGAGGGCTACAAAGATAATAACAGGTCAGCAGGATAAGGCATATAAGGAGAGGTTGAGGGCACTGAACATGTACTCCCTGGAAGACAGGAGAGAGGGGACATGATTGGGACCTTCAAGTACTTAAAAGGAATAAATAAGGTGGATACGGAGAGTCTCTTTAAGCTGAGTGGCAACCATAACATGAGGAGACACAGTCTTAAGCTGGAAGGCTGGAGGTTTAGGAGGGAGGTCAGGAAGCACTTCTTCTCAGAGAGGGTGGTGGGCACTTGGAATGCACTGTCGGAAGAGGTCATCTCATTGAAGACAGTGGGCAGCTTTAAGAGAGGCTGGGATAGGCATGGGGGAAGGTAAGGATCATGGGTAGAGAGGATGGAAGGAGTGGGGAGAGAGGGCAAGGACATTAGCTCAAGCTGTGGACCCTGCAATATGAGCCGACTTGATAGACCAAATGGCTTTCTTCTGCTGGCTTCTTCACATGCTCGTATGCATTGAAACCCAGCTGCCATACCCTCAAGTTTTCTCAGGTCTCTACTCATTCTTTTCACCCCTCCAGAGTATCTACCTCATTGAAGATTTTGGTGTCATCTTCAAAGAGGCATATCTTCCCTTCAAGCTCTTCTGTAATGCTACTTATGAAGACATTGAAGAGGACTGGTCCCAGCAAGAAGCCCTCAGGCATCCTGATGGTCACTGTTGCCTCATTAGAGTGAGTGCTGTTTACTACCGTCCTTTGTTGCCTATCATCAGCCAATTCCTTACGCAGTTTACCGCCTTGGGTTCCATCCCCAAACTGCTCAGTTTCTTTAAAAGCCTCCTATGTGGTATGGTTTCATGACCTTACTGAAGTCTAAGTAGGCCACATCCACTGCACCACCCTGATCTAATTTTCCTGGTAACTAGTATTGTGCGAAATTTGAATATTTCACAGAGCAAAAAATTTCACATAATTAACGCATTACGCGAAATGTGAAATGTCACCCATGGTTATGAGCGAAATTTCGCTACCTATGGGAGAAATTTGACCTTCAGTGGTGAAATTGTGTTCAAACTTCTCCTTGGTGTCTAGTGGCCCCCCCTGTCCATCACTGACTGTAAACATTAATAAGCACACCCCCCAAAGTTACCCTGCCGCCTCCGTTGTTTGTTTTAAAAAATTTATATATATACCTTTCACTCCCTGATGTCCTTCACTGCATCTCTACTAGTCACCCAGTCAAAAACATCAGTCAGATTAATCTGCCATGACCTACCCAATGATTTTGAGCTGCCTCAGGTCTTGTAACCCACTGGATTTAAGATACTCCACTAGTTTTTCTTTTAGTAGTGCCTCCATTAACTTCCCCACCACATATGTTAGACAGGCCTATAGTTACCAGCCTCTTCCCTGCTGCTGCTTTTATGAAGCGGGGCTACATCTGCCCTCCTCCAGACCTCTAGAACTACTCCTGTTTCCAGTGAGCTGAATAGGGTTGTCAGAGGTGCAATCAGTACCTCCTTGAATTCCCTAAGCACTCATGGATGTACCCCACCAGCCTCATAGTCTTATCCACTTTTAAATTCACAAGTCCTTGCAGGACTTTCTCCTCAGTGAATGGACTTGTGTCCACTCCCCCCCAATGTTCCTGCTGCTTCTAAGGGGTCCACCCCATTCTCCCTCCACTGTGAAGACAGCGCAGAAGTATCTATTCAGGATATATGTTTTTTCCTGATTCTCCTCTGTGCAGTCTCCCCCTGCCTTCCTTAACCTCACACCCCCCCCCCCAATTTTCCTATTTTTGCTTATGTATCAGATATAGGTCTTGTCCCCTTTTACTATCCCTTGTTTATCTTTTCTTCTGTTTGTGCCTTGGCACCCCTCACCACTTGCCCTGCTTTTCTCTGCTTTTCCTGATGCACCTCCCTATTCTGCTCCCTCTCTGTCCCCCTGTACCTCTTGAATGCTACCCCTTAGCCTTTAACTTTGCAGACACTTCCATCGAGAACCCCCCTGTTTTTACTCATTTCCTTTGTGCAGAGGTTTGTTGCCTTCACTATGCCATTCCTTAATTTGCCCCACTGTTCATACACCCCACTTTGGCAATTGTTCCCTGCTAGGTCATCTCTGAGGCATTCACTCATTTTTATGTTTGCTTACGTGCATGCACAAGAAACATGTTGTGGCAGCTTGCTGGAGTAGCAGGTTGTGGAGGTGCAGCAGTGTTGTGGCCAATGCCGCCACTTTGTTTTGGGGCTTGTCTCTGTGTCACCAATGAATTAGCACACTGGCTATGACAGTAGTTTTCAAGCGTGCCACCAACTTGAAAAAAATTTGCCACTGCAATCAGGGAGCACCTCATCATTGCAGCGTCAGCTTCTTGTTCTATCCTGAACAGTCTGCATGCAGATAGATGTGGAGATGTTCACATTTGCAGTTTGCCAAGAGAAGCTGATGCTGTGATACCAGGGTGTCCCATGATTGTTGCGGCAAATTGTACCTTTTTTGGTAGTATGTTTATCTTACAAGAATGCAACATTCCACATTTTCCCTGCTTGTAACAAGAAAGTATTATAACTGGAGAAGGGGTTAGTAGGCAGCTGCAATGGGAAAGGGTGAGTACAATTGAGCTGCAACATATGCCCTCAATCACGACGGCCACATTGGGCTAGCCTTTCATCAGCAGCAGCAGCAGTAGTTCTAGAATTGTTGTAATTTTTAAACTTTTGTTTTGGTTTAATTTTAAGGTTTGAGGATTTTAAGAGATCCTTATTTTTGTTAGCGAGGGAGACAGTATAGCACAGTGGTTTAAGGCTCTGAGCTGCAAATCTGGTGACATCCAGTGGACCAGACCAGGGTTTGAATCCCACAGCTTCCTCTTACATACTGTGTGACCCTGAGTAAGTCACTTAACTTCCCTGTGCTCCCAGGTTGCACCTGTAAAAAGGCTTTCAGCTTAGTGTGCTACTCCTGGTTAAAAAAAACTAAAAAAAAAGTGAATGACAAGTGAGATAGATAAGGAATTCCATGAGTAAGTTGGTAATATTTAAGTGTCCCTGGGTGTGCGTACAGTGCTGGAAGAGCACTTTTAGTTCCTTTTAGTGTGACAGAATACTTGAACTGCTAAATTGCTAACATTTGGAATATTTTTCCCCATCATACAATTTTGCCTACTGACCTGCTCCGGGATGTCGGATGGGAGATCATGCGGAGGTTGCTGGTGGACACCGGACAGCTTGAGGAGTTTTTCAGGACGTGTGGAGGAACCTTCATCAGAGTGGTAAAGTTAGCCAGAATGTTATTGTGGTGTTCGAGCACTGGAACCTAATCTGGAATAGTGCCAGAGTTTAGACTGGTTGGAATTGTGTGGAGTTGGACACAGGATTGCTGGGGTAATTGCCATGAGGGGGTCTTAATTTTGTGGTGCATCAGTGGCAACTGAGGGTTGGTGGTTCCCTTGTGACTGCCTTCTGGGGGAATTACGGGCATCCAGTCCCAGACGGCAGGCATTGGGCTAAAGTCAGCTGTAGGGCTGTGGTTTACCTGGGTGCCTCCTAGGTTTTCTCGGGGGGCAACTAGTGGTAGCTGGTTGTACCCCTGGGACAGTGGTCATGGGATGGTTTGATACTGGTTTTCCCCTTATGGTAACAGGTGTTTTGTGGCTTCCTCCTGTGGACCAGAACCGATACCCCTATCAACTCTCGTGGGTGGCCTAAATACTTTTACTGGGGCAACTGTGAAGGTGGTTGAGACCAGGAAAGGCCTGCACCAAGGGAAGAGAGGACTATCACCCCACAACCATGTGAAAAGGAATTTGAGGAAGATCACCTTAACAGAGTTTTCTCCAGTCTTTGACTTATCTTCTGGCCTTTCCCCTGACGTCCAAGGAGCTGGTTTGAAATCTTTGGCTGGCTTATCTATGTGGCTTTTAAAGCAGTGACAGTGCTTATAGTTTATTGAGCATATGTTATTGTGTAGTGCTCCACTAGGCCCATGTGAGAGATGATTGATTATTGGAGTGTTTATTGGGACTATTAGTCCCGAGGGAGTGAGAGTTCTAAGGGACAGGTACATGAACTTGCTATAGGAGAAACTCAGTAATCTCTGTTCTGTGAACAATTACAATACATTTTATCATGGACTTTTTTGTAATTTCTGCTGTGGGTTCTTGTTTTGTTTTATTTATTTATTTGGTAGGGAAGGGGTTTGTGGTTTTTTATTGGTTGGGGATCTGATTAATGTATATTGTTGTTTTGCAATATTTATTGTCTCCCATGGTTGTTGTGCAATATTTGTTGTTTTGTATCATGACTACTGCTGTTGGGAATTTAGGAAGGGACTATGTGTTGGAAGCAGTCTTCAGTGGGCAGGCACTACTTCCCTTCCAGGCTGAGGGGCCTGCATCCCTTTGAATGTCCTCCATTGCCAGATGAGGTCTATAGGTACTGTCAGGCCTTAGGATAGTATGGAGGAGTCGGATCGGTAGGGGCTCCAGGCCTGGCAGGGGTGTGGAGCATAGTGGGTGGCTAGGGGTAGTAGATTTGAGAAGGCACCCTGGGGCAAAATTGGTCCAGGAAACAGGTTTGTCCTGCCTGGTACCCATACCCAAGGGCTCAGCTATCGGTGGGAAAATAACACATTCTTCCATGGCCACTCATCTGACTCGGGCAGTGTTATGCAATGCCAGGTCGATAAAGAACAAGACAGCAATAATTGCTGATCTTGTTGGAACATCGGACCTGACTTGTATCACCGAGACCTGACTGGACGAAAATGCTGGGCATGTATTGGAATCAGCCGTTCCAGCTGGGTACTCAGTGATACACTGCCTGAGGTTTGATCATAGGGACGGAGGTGTAGCCATCTGTTTTGAGATGGAACTGGGCCTTGTAGATGTACCAGTGGGGGCCTCCAGATCCTTTGAGTGCATCATGGGCACAGGTGTGGGTTGCAGGATACTCCTCATCTACCGTTCACCCGGAGATGGGAAAGCTTTCCTGCAGGAAGTTACGGACTTCGTGATTGATATGGTGTTTGAGTCCTCCAGGTGGTTGTTCCTGGGGGATTTCAATGCCTGGATTGATGACGAATTCTCACATTTTGGTCAGAATTTTCTCCAGCTGATGATTTTATAGGGCTAAACACAGGTGCTGCAACCCATAATCTGGGTCACTCTTTGCATCTGGTGTTCCTCCTGTGGATGGAAGTCTCTGGCTTGGTGGTGGAACCAGTTGGCTGCTCTGATCATCACACTATAGGGTTCAGTTTTGCTGCTTCCCTAATAGACCTGTCCCTTCGGAGATGATCCAGTACCGCCCTTTAAGGGGTTTGACCCCGAGGGTCTAATGGCGGTGCTAGATCTATCGAGTCGGCCATTGGAATGCTGTGATCCAGGGGACCTGTTATTGTACTATAATAGTATGGTGTCAGGGGCCCTGGATTTCATAGCTCCTATTCATTTTCATCCATTCACTCTTCGTCCTCAGTCCCCTTGGTTTGATGGGACCTTGAAGGAGTTGAGGCGAGTGGGGTGAAGGCTGGAATGACGTTAGCGGAAATCTGGCCTGGAGGCTGGCAGGCTTAGACCGATGGTCCATTATTTGGAATATCAGTCAGCAATCTATCATAAGAAGGCAGAGTTCCTGTCCAGGGAGATTGCTGCAGCAGGGAATCGACTGGCTCGGCTCTTCCGAACTGTCGATAGGTTGTGCAATACAACCTGTCTTCAGAATCGGAGAGTGTTTTCACAATCTAAGTGTGATGAGTTTGCTCAATTCTTTGCTGATAAGGTTGCCACCGTTAGGTCGGAGATCCATCATGTGCGCTCCAAGGAGCACTGTGAAGGTCAGTGGGAGATCACAGGCACCCAGTCCATCTGGGCGTGCTTTGGCCAGCTGATGATCGTGGATCTCATGAAGATTGTCTGGGGCTTGCGACCGATGTGCTGTGGTTTGGATCCTGGTCCAACCCACCTCCTGGTGGAGTGTGTGGAGGTCATCGGGCCGGTCCTGCCAGAGACAGTCTGGTGCTCATTGGAAAAGGGTGCGTTTCCTGGACCCTTGAAAGAGGCGGTGGTGACACGCCTCTTGAAGAAATCTTCCTTCAATCCAGACTGTCTCGCAAACTACAGACTAGTCTTTAACCTACCCTTTGTGGATAAGGTTATTGGGAAGGTGGTCACGTTGTAGCTCGAAGACTTTCTTACTACCCATGATCTCTATGATCCTCTCCAGTCTGGTTTTTCAGAAGAGGCATAGTACCAAGAAAGCCCTTGTTCGGGTACTTAATGATCTCCTGATAGCATCTCCTCATACCGAGAGATCAGAGAAGTCATTCGATCTTGGTTCCTCTTGATTTCTCTGCAATGTTTGACACCGTGGACCATGGGGTACTACTGGAGCACCTGATGCTGTTCTGTGGACTGCCTGGGACAGTCCTCAGATTGTTTCATTCTTTCCTCATAGGCAGGATTCAGAGAGTGATGTCAGAGATTTTTTTCTTTGGACCCTTTCTCCCTGAACTGTGGGGTGCCCCAGAGCTCCATTTTGTCTCTCATGTTGTTTGCAGTGTATATGCTGCCATTAGGAGACTTTATAAGGTGGTATGGGCTGAGGTTTCAGTGCTATGCAGATGACACTCAGCTGTACATGTCCTTTGTGCCTGAGTGAGATTATGTCGTCTCGGTCTTCAACAACTGCCTACCTGAGATTCAGAGCTGGATGAGTGCCAGCTGGTTAAGTTTGAAACCAGAAAGGACTGAGGTGTTGGTAGTGGACCCAGATCATTGGGTAGAGGGGTTAGCTCCTGGGCAGCCATCTGGGTTGATACTGGATGGTAACCATTTGAGGTTCTCTGAATACGTGCGTAATCTGGGTGTAGTTCTTGATGATGAGCTGACTCGTAAGTTTCAGGTGTCAGCAGTCGTCAAGTCCTCTTTTTGCCATCTGAGGAACATTGCCCATATAAAGCACCTCAATCTGCCAGATCACCTTCCAACATTTGTCAATGCCTTTGTGATCTCCTGCCTTGACTATTGCAATGCTCTATACCTAGGGCTCTGGGGGTGGACCTCCGCCACCTGCAGCTGGTGCAGAATGGGGCAGCCAGGTTGTTGATGGGTCTGTCAAAATCTAGTCAAGTCATGCCTGTGCTCCATGAACTGCACTAGCTACCAGTGAGGTGGATTCAAGGTCGCTTTGCTGACCTATAAAGCCCTACACAGAGAGGGACTGCTTTATTTGCAAGACATTCTCTGTCCCTATTGCCCCCTCCATCCACTCTGTTCTGCTGACGTGGAATTGCTGGAGATTCCCAGAGTCCATTTAAAGACCTCGGGGGCCAGAGATTTTTTTTTTTGTGGCCCTGACTCTGTGGAATTCTCTACCTCATTGGATTAGAGAGTGCCTGTCCACTGAGACCTTTAAGTCCACATTAAAAACTTATCTATTTGATTTGGCATTTGTGGATGTTAGTTAATGCATAAGTCAGTGTGCTGTCTGTTTTAATCTTGAGTGTTTTATGTTGATTTATGTGTTCATTCTGTATGACTGCTTTGGTATTGGAAAAGTACTTTATAAATAAAGTCTGATAGATAGACCAGAATTGGTGTTATCCCCCTTTTCTGTCCCCTGAGATTTTGATGGATGGCTGGATGAGTGGATGGACAGACTGGAAAGCAGACTGAGGAGGTTCTGTTACTGCTGGTAGAGGATGACTGAATGCTGCTGTAGTGCCGCTGCAGCTGTGAGTAGAGTGGATAGTCTGGCGGTGGTGGCAATGTTGCTGCTGATGGGCAGCAGAGAAGAGTGAGAGAGAGAGAGCTAGCGCAACACACACTCATGTAGCTATAGAGAAAAAGACAGATATTAGTAGAAAAGCTTGCTCAGCCTCCTCTTCTGTTGCTGCTGCCACTGCTGCTTCCACCAGGATGGCACTTCATTCACTTCATGTCACAGCAGTCACCCAGCTCAGGCATGTAGCAATGTTCCCCTGCACGTCTGCTGCCAGCAGAAGCCAGCCGGCCCCTTGCTTGCCCCTCTCCCTCACTGTGCCAGGCTGCCTCCTTCTGTAACAGACAGGGTGCTACTAGGAGGGAGAGAGATGATTTGGGAGCAAGAGACAGAGAGGATGTAGAGTGGCAGAGCTGTGACTCAAAACCTGGACCCACCTGCCTTCTCTCAGCCACAGAGCTCCCCCCCCCGGTCATGCCATTCCTGCCAGCTGCAAGCCCCAGCCAGCAGCTGCTCTCTCCACCTGGAGCCTCAGGTTTCCAACCATAATGCCCACCCTGTACAGACTGACAGCTGTCAGGGATCTGACTTGGGTTCATTGGCCGTAATGCTCACAGTATTCTACCTCCACCCTACAGCCACTGACAGGCATCAAGGTGTGCCTTGGGGTCTTCAGCCCTAAAGTTCATCCCATTCTCCTATATTGCACCCATATCAGCTTATTTTCTTATGAAATGGGTTGAGCATAAGGGTTGAAGACCCCAAAGAACACTACGACACCTGTCGGTGTCTGTAGGGTGAGGTGAGGTGGAATGGCATTAGCATTATGGCTGACATCCCAAAGACAACCCCCTCAATGCCTTTCAGTCTCTGCAGGGTGGGGGCATGGCTTGGCATTAGTTCAATATTTCACTGCCACTCCTATTATGCAACTCTCTAACTTGTGTTCTACCAATGCCAATGCCAACAAGCAAACATTCGGCATTGACAAATGCTTGTTATTAAAAGGCATACTTATGGTCCTATTGAGAGAACTCCTTGAGGAGCACTCTGCTCAAATGATTGGCATACTGGTTGAAACAGATTATCTGATACTCTATATGAACCATATACCATTGTTTGCCATGATACAGTATCAATACTATGTACTGATGTATGTTGCATACTGACCATGCTCTAGCTCCTGTATTATTGTTAGCATGAAATACAGTATGCCCATAGAAAGATTGAACAACAAGAAATGTTCACTCATATCATGATCATTTTACCTTATTTTCCACCAAATGTTCAACATAGTCTTCTTATGACCCCACCTCATGAATCTGGTAAATGAAAATTTGCAACTCCTGCATGAAAGGTGATTTTGTGGAGGAACTGAGAAATCACCTTAAGGGATAGATCTGAAAATTTTAACCTATCCTGTTCATGCGCAGGATCCCAAAAAGGCAATGTTGAAAATTAGGTGTAAAAATATTCAAAAATGATAAAGTTACGAGTTAAGGTTCCAAATACATTGAAATACTTGATTTCTTATATTGCAGTCACTGGTTCCAGCAACAAGATGTCTTCTTGATTGGAGAATTGATCTACACCATGAGGCACTTTTCAGTGATTGAGAGTGTATGGAGGTGTCAGGGGGTGGGTGAGAGAGTGGAGGGTCAGATCAGCGATGAACCATTTTCTTATATATTTTTTTTGTTGTTTTATTTTGTTTTAAAGACAACAAGGAACTGTTTCCTTTTTCTCAGCTTTACTACTGTACTGGATCCAACACTGGGGATTGGGTACCCCAGTGTCAGCTTTTACTCTGTGGGGCACTGGGGTGGGCACCCTGGTATTGCAAGTTAGGCATGGGAGGACAGACAATCTGGAGGGGAGAGGTTGGCCAAGCAGTACCAGTGGTGGGCACCTAGGTCCACTTTATACATGCAGTATAATGCAGAAGGTCATGTGAGGGCATGCTGAGCTGGAAAGTGGAGGGACTTAAAAAAATAAAAAAGATATAGAAAGATAGATAGACAGACAGACAGATAGACATATATTGAGTGATTTCTGTCTCCCTGCTGGCACTCAGGCTGGTAGCACAGCTGCAGATGTCAGGAAAGTCCCATTGTTCTCATACAGAAAATGAAGGTGAACAGCTCCTCTCACTTAGCTGGGCACCCAGGATTTTCCAGTGACCAGAAACCTTATTTCCAGAATCATATTTAAAAAACAAAACACTAGAATCTAACTAAATGGGTAATTTTAAGCTAGGTTGAGGTGTTTGCTGTTTTAAAACACATCATTTTTAGGTATTTTCATAGAGATGTGCACAGTTGCTGAAATTCACTCCGCACATAAAATCAGCAAATTTTGGAAATTTCTCAGAGCTGGGAACTGCAGTTCAGCTTGTTGTTCACTAGGCAGATTGACCAAATTCACCTGGTGAATAGCCAGTTTGCCTGGTGAATAACAAGGTGAATTGTGTGTAAAGTGAGGATATCACCCTTCCTAACCTCCTTTTGGCACCCTCCTCCCCCCACCCCAGTGAACATAATGCTGCTGTTCAGAAAAGTTAATCTTTTCCCTTCACCCCTGCACCAAATGCACTCCATCTTCTTCTCCCCACCTGACTACCCAAGTCCCACAGTATTGTACAGAATCACCCAGACCCCCACCCAATGCCCTTCTGGCCTCCAATACCCTCTTCCCACTAACAGCACCAACAAAATGAACCTGCAAGTAAACAAAAAATCACCTATGCAGAGCATCTGTTACATTCAGTTCCATCTCCCATCTAGTAATGATTTTAATGAATGAATGGTGATGTATTTGCTCCTAGTAAGATCTGATTGGTTTAAAATTCAACCAGTCAGGGTTTACTAGAGTCAAAGATGCCACTATTCATTCATTCATTCACACCAATACCAGACAAAGAGTCAGTACTGGATAGAGCAGATGCTCTGCTGCACCGAGGTACAATTTCATTATTGATTTTGTGGGTGCTGGTGGGGGGAAGAGGGTAGTGAGGACCATTGGAGGTTTTGGATAAGCTCTGGGACTCTGCATGTTTGTACAAATTACAGAGGGATTTGGGTGGTGGGTGGTGGGTGAAGTGTATTTGGTGTGTGGGTGGGAGAATGGGACTAACTTCAGACACCAGCCCACCAGCTGTAATATTGTGATGTTGGGAGGGGTATAAACTAATCACATCTGTGCTCTTGGTGGCGGGAGGGGCTGATTTCACAGCACAGTTGGTGGGGTAAGGTTTTTTAAATAAAAAAAAATCCACCAGTAAAGTTAACAGTTCTGCCTCCCAATCTGTGAATTTTTTATTAATGTGAATATGGTGGGTTCATGCCAAATACACAGATGAATTAAAAATGTGCAATATCTCTAATTTTCCACTCTTTTAATTAAAAAAAAAAAGATGGTACCATCATGAAGGCCAAAAAATTTGGTTTGGAAGAGTTGTTATTGCTTAATATCAACTTAGTGATGCAAACCAAAACTGCTTTCATGAGCCAATAATTTACGTTAGTGTGAAAGGCTTATCCAAAAACCCTACTGAACAGGCTCAGAAAAAAAATAAACATTAAATCCTTATAACTCTGGAACTGATTAATGTTTTATTCATGAAACTTTCAAAAGGCACTACTGTGGCACAGGTTGCTTCTAATCTGAAAGTTTCAAAAAACATTCTGTACCATATAAGCTGTAAATAAGAGCAAAATATGTGTATTAAGTATGGGAAAAAACTCTGCACTTTATTAAAAATCAATGTTCCATATCTCAAAAACTGCACAAGATGATATCAAAAAACTTTTCATATCTTGAGATCCTGCCAGTCAGAGCTCACATGCCAGCGTTTGGGTAATTTTGTTGAATGCCGCCAAAATTAAAAAAGGTGCAAACATTGTTTTTTTAACATTAAATACCTTACTGAACCCTAACTATACTGGTGCTGTCTTGCAATATCACATATATATCTATATATATTCTTTGCAAAGAACTCTGTTAGTGCACCAGTTAGGGTTACTTAATACAGAAATGAAGGGAAATGTGTTGCTCGGGTTTCCAACCCTAACTCCCCACCCACACACCTCAAGTAGCAAAAGGAAAAAAAAATAGGGTTTTGGGTCTCTGGAGTCTTGGCAACTCAGTGGTGGGGTCTTCCTTGAGTTTATCAACCCTAACGGTCACCCATCTCCCACAGCTCATAGCCTGTAGTCCAAAGCACAAGGAACAGCTCCAAGCCAGTGTCTCATAGTGATACATTCTTCAAAGGTAGAGAAGTATGTCTCACCACATGTTGCCAACTCAGTTTGTTGTGGCTTTCATTACACAGGGCCCTGGGGGCCCTATGTGAAGAAAAGAGAGCATGTGTGATGTTGTTTGCTCAGGGAACAGGGTGCACATTAGGGTTCACAACCCTAAGGATGACACCACCATAGATTCACCAAGACACCAAAGACCCAAAACCCTAGTGTTTATTTCCTTTTGCTGCTTGAGAGGTGGGGGTAGGGAGTTAGGGTTGGCAACCCTAATGTCACATTTCCCTACTTTTGTGCTGCTACGTTACCCTACCCTCTGCATTTATTAAGTTTTTTTTGCAAAGAATTTCCTTTCTTTTTGAGATAGTGGAATCATATCCTCATTTACACTGCTCCCGAAGGGACCTGTGTGAACTGATGCAGATGCCCTGAGCCATGGAAAGACTCTTCCTTCATAAATGCAATGATAGATATTTATTTTAATTTTTTTTATTGATTTCTTTTGTTTACTGGGTAAACATATGAGCCAAGGCCCTTTTTCATATGCGACTCGGGACTGTGATACAGTCACAAAATGTAAAGTCAGATTTACAAGATAACTTTTACATTCACTTAATACAAACAATACAAAATAGAAACATACAAATATGCATACAGTCAAGTATTACAAGCATTTTAAAAATAGCAGTGACATTGTATACTATTTAAGAGATGCTGCTTCAATTTCATTTTAAAATAATTATGGCTGTTCCCAGATCTAATTGCAAATGGAAGATGATTCCAGCATTTAGAGGCTTGAATTGAAAAAGCTTGATCACCCATCTTTGTTTTTGTTATCCTCAAGTTTAAGCTAGGGGTAGTATTTGTTCTCAAATTCCTAGATATTTCCCTAAGGGAGAACAGTTAATACAAGGGAGACAGATCCTTTTGGCTCTTTACATTATCTATTATACAGTAAAGAGAATAAATAGAATTAAATCTTGGTGGTAATAACCCAGAAGCCTGGTACAATATACAATGATGAGTATTATAAGGTAACTTATAAACAAACCTACAAATGCTATGAAATGTCATAGTAAGATCATGCAATCCTTGTTTAGACAAGGCTGTAAACAAAAATGAATTATAATTAAATTGAGAAAGTAACATACTTTGTACTATTTGTTTTCTTGCCTGTAATGTCAACACATTTTGAAGTCTAAATAACATCCCTAATTTCTGATTTATAAATTTTGTTAAATTTGATACATGATATGAGTAGGTTAGATTTGAATCCAGGTACAATCCCAAATACTTAAAATATTGCACTTGTTCTAAATTATTTCCCTTTCTATCAACTATTTCCAATTCCCCTAAATTATTCATTTTTTGTTTGGAGCCAAACATCATACTCTTAGTTTTAGAAATATTCAAGGATAACTTTAATTCCAACAAGTATTTTTCCAAATTCTGAAAATCACTAGTTATATCCTGAGTTATTTTATCTAAGGAATTTGAACTTGTATATAATATTACATCATCTGCATATAAAATTTTGTTGGTCCTGACCAATATGCTTGGTATAATATCAACAAATATGGAAAAAAAGGTGTCCCAATATAGATCATTGGGGTACTCCCTTTTCTAATAATCTACCCTCTGACACTGATCCACCATAAAGAACTTTCAATTCCCTGTCTGATGGATAACTTTCTACCCATTCTAATGATAGTTTAGATAAGCCCTTGTCAGCTAGGCTCCCGAGCAGCAGGCAATGATCAACAAGTCAAATGCCTTGGACAGGTCCATGAAAACAGCACCAGTGAGCTCTCCTCTATCCATAGCCTCACTGATGTGATTCATGAACCTGGCCAAGGCAGTACCTGTACTATGATATTTCCTAAAGCCATGCTGCTTGGGAGCCCACAGCCCACTCTGTTGCAGGTAGTTGCTAATTTGTTCATTAATGAACTTTTCCATAATTTTGCCAAAAGGATGGAGAAGAGAAATAGGGCGGTAATTCCACAGATCTTTGGGATCACCCCTTTATAGAGTGGTTTTATTTTAGTTTCTTTCCACTGTTGTGAAAAGATCCCTGTAACTAGTGATAAGTTAAATAATTTTGTCAATGGCACATAAATATATGAAGCTATTGATTTCAAAAACTTTGTCTGAATTTCATCAATTCCAACATTTTTTTATGGAATTTGTTTTAGTATTTTTAAAACTTGATTTCACTTTATTTCTGCAAAATGAACAACTGAACCATTTTGGAAATCTGTAAATAAACTCTTTGAATACTGATCCTTATTTTCTGAACTATACTCATATCAAAACAATTATTTAAAAATGCTGTACTTATCTCTTGGGCATTGTTTAATAATATCTCCATCTACAAGGAACTCACTAGATTGCTCACTTATCGACGGAGACACTAACAATTTAATAGAAGACCAAAACATTTTTTGGATTTTGCAAGTTACAATCTTGCTGTTTTGTATAATAATCTGATTTACACAACCTTAATTTAATCTTACATTTGTGTCTAAGTTTCCAATACATTTGAAAATCTCTTATATTTTTACTTAAACAAAACTGTGTCCATGCTAGATCCCTTTGTTTCAGCAATTTAAACATCTCTGGAGTAATCCATTTATTCACTGTTCCCCTTTACTCTCCTAGTTAATTTAGGAAAATATTTATCCTGCAATGTTAATAACTGTGTTGTGAAAAAATCAACTGCTGACTCTATACAAGGTATAGCTTCCAACTATAACCAATCTACTGCACTCATATCAGATAAAAGTCCATCGTCTAACTCTTCAGAAATTTTTCTGTAAGTAATCAGGCAGGGGTGGGGGGGATTATTCTCTTTGATTTCCAGGTGCAATAAACTGCCTGATGGTCACTCATTACATATGGTAATACTCCTATTTTCTTTACTTTATTTTGATTGTTCATCAATATCCAATCCAGGATTGTGTGGTTATTAGTCTTTATGTTCATTTGTGTAAAAGTGTGAATTAACTGACACAAACCTGCATTTATTAACAAAGAATCAATATGGGAATCAGCAGCAGGATTCCAATATATATTAAAATCACCCAAAGCTAAAAAGTCAACACTAAATTGATAATTAGAAACAAATTGCAAAAAATCATCCAAGCCTTTTTGTGCAAATTTTGAAGGATTATATACAGTATAATGCTTAAACTTATAACAATCACCTTGTTTCATCTCAATCAACAGCCATTCACAGTCAGAGATTAAACCATTATCTAACTCTAAATTTAGAAACAATTAAATCTTGTTTATAATAAATTAAAATGCCCCACCCTTTCTTTTTACCAGGTCAATCTTTCCTTATTATTTTATAACCATCAAGAGCTAATACATCATTTGTTACTGAAGGATTTAACCAAGTTTCTGTTAAACTCAAAACATCAGGCTTATATTTTAAAACCCAGGCCTCAAGTTCCTGCTTTTTAGGGAAAAGTCTACAGATATTTAAATGGGCCAGTCTTAGGTCCTCTTTCCCCAAAATCAGTTGATCACTTTTTAGTTGTAAATTTAAAGGACCAGGATGTGTTTCTATATCCCCAGATAGAATTAGTAATAGCCCAATAAAGAATGGCAATACCATATTAGGTCTGAACTGAAAAACTATAAACTGTAATCTCCTATTTTGTTTTGTGCTCTTTTGCTTTACACCCCATCACTTCAAATCTTAACAGCACATAATTTACTAGTTCATATGTGAAGAATTCATGGGGCTATATTGTGGACTGCTGAAGCACAGGGCTCTGTGGTACCTGCACTTCTATGTGGCTGCAGATGCAAAGGACAAACAGCGCATCTGTCACCCATTATACAGGGCCCTCTGTCACCCACAGGTGAAGAGGTGCAGTGTCCTATCTCAAGAGGACAGGCCATGTGTGAGGAACAGAGATCACATCTAACCTTGTTTTCTCAGAGGAGGGGGTGGGCACTAGGGTTCACAGCCCCAACCAAGGAAGACCCCACTAGTGAGGCACCAAGACTCTGGAGACCAAAACTTTAATGTTTATATTGTTTGAGTGGTGTGGGTGGAGAGTTAAGGTTGGAAACCCCAATGCCACATTTCTCTACTTTTGTGACATTAAGCTGAACCCTAACTGTTGCATTAACACAGTTTTTTTTTAAAGAATTTCCTTTCTTTTTGTGATAGTGGAATTGCATTCTCATTCATGCATGTCCCTTAGGGACCTATGTCAATAGATGCAGGTATGCAGGTATGCAGTGCCCTCTGGATCAAGCACCAAGGGAAGATTCTGTCCACCTATGGAAGTACAGATCCTTACAGATCCTGCACTTCCATGCAGCAATGGATTTCAAGAATTCATGGGGCTGTCTGGTAAACTGCATAAGCTCAGGTGATCTGGGTAGTGTGCTTCCATGTGGCTGCAGACACAGATAAACAAGGGGAAGAATCCATCTCTCAGCTTAAGAATAGGGCCATCTGTCACCCATGGGTGCTGAGGTGCAGGGACCTATGCCAAGAGGAAAATTGTCTTCACTAAATGCTACTTGGGCCTGTACTGGCAACCCTGCACCTAACCTTCCTAGGCTGAGGGGTGGTTTTGCATGACAACACCATCCCCCAAGCCTCAGCCTATCTAGCTGTGTTACTGTACTCACCCCATTAACTCAGCTTATTGCCATATTATCTCAAAGCACTATCCACTGAGGTAAAGGCAGGTACTGCACTCAACATTGCTTAGTAATTACAATTTTTGTTTAATTCTTACCCCAAATTTTTAAGACAGTCATTTCATGGCTTCCCTTTATAAACATGAGATGTGGCACTAATAGAATATGGACCAAAATGTCATTTCACACTATATTTGCAAAAGCACATCTCATCCAGGATTTGAAAAATGACACCTGTCACAATTATGAGATGGTGTGAAAAAATTACTATGTTGAAAGTTTGGAATCAAACTATTCAAAATTAACTAATGTTCACTCATACCTTGGTAATTGTATCACATTTTGCCAAACAATTTATCACATAGTCTTCTCATGAATCCACCCTATGAGCAAGGTAGGTGAAAATTTTCAAATCATGGCTGAATTGTGATTTTGTGGAGCGACTATGAAATCATCTTTCATAACAGATCTAAAGAATCTCACCTGCCTTATTCATGAGATGGGGTACCAAAAAGGTCATGCTAAACTTTTGATAAAAACAATATTTAAAATCAGTGGAGTTATGAGTAAATATTGAAATATTTCAACATTCACTCATAACTTGGTTATTTTACATATTATTCCACCAAATTTTCAACATAAACTTCCAAAATTTTCAAATTATGCCTGAAAGGTGATTTCATGGAGTGACTGCAAAATCTTTTGGGAGGGATTTTAAAAATTTCACCTACAGTACCTTGTTAATGAGGTTGGTCCCAAAAAGACCATGTTAAACACTGGATGTAAAAAAACTTGAAAAATTACAAAGTTATGAGTAAAAGTTCAAAACCCATTGAGATACATTAAGCTGGACCTACCTTATTTTCTTATATTGCAGCCGCTGGTTCCAGCAGCAATATGTCTTTTTTGGGGGGGATTTTATTTTCTGGAGCCAGCTGTCATCTAGAGGAGTCCCCAGTCCCATCCCCCAGCATCTACCAGCCAGTGCTGATCCATAATCCCAGGGCTTGACCCCCACCTGGTGTGGCCAATGGGGTTCCCCAACCCCCACTGGAGATTGGAATCTGTGTGGCCAGCACTGTGGCTGGTCAGAAGCAGAGCTTGTGAGGTACCCTCCACCATTGTGCCATGGCATATTTTTCCTGGCTTCTCCCCAGGAGTTGAGGCATGCAATGCTGCCCGCGGAGAGGAATGTGCATGCATCCACACTCACTCACAGCATCTGCCCCAACTCCTCCCTCTTTCTGCAGTGCAGTGCCCTGTCCCCTAGTCTCCGCTAGGGAGCAGGCAAGCATTGACCACTGTTGACCCCCCTCCCCAGAGAAGGAGAGCAGTCTGTAAGACACTCAATCCTTCTCCTCCTCCTCCTCTGCTGACTCCTAGCAGCCAGTGCTCATTCCCAAACACGGGTTGCCAGCATTGTATGAGGTAAGGCATCTAGTGCCTCAGCCCTCAGTGCCACCTGGCTGGCTAGTAATATGTCTTTTTGATCAGATAGCAGGCACATGCTATGGGACCTGTTCTGGTGAGCAAGGAATGTGGGAGCTGAGTGGGGTGGGGGTGTGAGGGAGGAGATCGGCAAGGTATCATTTTCTTTTTTTACAGATATGTAACTTAAAAATAAGGGATAATTTTCTTAGTTCACAGGATGGTGCTCATAGGAGGGTGTTGCTGACATTGGGAACTGGGCACCCCATGTTGGGATGCTGTTCTTCAGCACCAGGTGCTGGCAACCCAGTGCCACCACCTATATGTGGGGGGTGCCCTGGAGAGTGGTGGCATTATAACAAATCAGTACTGCAGTGGGCATCCCGGTCCCCTTTTGTTATATTCAAGGGAACAGGGCAGAAAGAGGGAGTTCTGAGCTATGAGAGGCAGGGAATAAAAGCAAATAAATAAGGAAAGAAAGAAAGAAAGAAAGAAAGAAAGAAAGAAAGAAAGAAAGAAAGAAAGAAAGAAAGAAGAGAGGTAGTGAGAGAGAGAGAAAAAAACACCAGCTCACTGCTGGCACAAAAGCCAGCAGCATGTCTCTGTCTGTAGCTGCAGATCTCAGGAATGTTCTGTTGTTCTCATATGGAGACAGTGGGTGAATGGCTCCTCTTGCTAAATTGGGCTCTCTGGATTTTGGGGTGCTCAGCAAGGGTATTTCTGCCATTTGTTTTTCTTTAAACAAAAACTAAAGCCCGTTTACCTAGATTCAGGTGCTCTTTTTTGGAAAATACATAATTTTCTGTATTTTCAATGTTTCTGAGTATAAAAAACAAGATGGTAGCCGTCACAATCAGACTTTCTCTTTTTTCGATTGATAAGTCACGAAAAATAAATCCTCATCATCACTGTTTTTTATCGTTCATATCAGAGGGTTATCCAAACTCCCTACTGAGCATGCTCAGAAGAAAAAAAACTTTAAATTCTTATAACACTGGACCCCTTTAATAATTGTTCACAAAACCTTCAAAAGTCACTACCTTGGATCAGGGCATTTCTACTCTGAATGTTTTATTAAAAAAATGTATACCATCTAGGCTGTAAGTGAGAGCAAAAAAAATGAGCTTTAAATATAGGAAAGAAATTTTCACTTTTCTAAAAATTGACTTTCCAGATCTTGGAAACCGGACAAGACACCATCACAAAACTGTTCATGTCTTGAGTCTCTACCAGCCAGGCTGCTCATGGAAAACTGTTGGCTATTCTGTTGAATGCTGCCAAAGTTACTAAGGTACAAAAATCAGGTTTAACATTGAAGCACTTCACTTAACCCTGACTATACTAGTGCTACCATGCCACCAAAGCTGCAAAGATGCAAAAACTGTGATCAACACTGCACTCCACTCAACTCTGTCTACTACTGCTACCATGTCAGTAATACATTATAGGGACATGATAGCAGTGCCCCATATTTAGGGTTGAGTAGGCTTATTAATGTTAAGCCCCAATTTTTTCACCTTAATAACTCTGGCATTGTTTCACAACATAGCACAAAATGTGGCATGCACAGAAAGACTGCCAAAGTCTCAATACATGAAAAGTTTTGTTAACATATAAGATTTTATCGAAACATTTACAAGGCATTGCACTTATTACATAGAATAATAACCAAGATGTATCAAGCAACATAGAATAATAAGGAGACAGCGGTATCAAACCAGTACAACAAAGAGGTATGCAGTAATGAGAAACCAGAGGGATGGTGAGAACCAAGGGCTTACACTTTTACTAAGAGAGCTAGAAGTAATGAGTAGAGGTTGTCCAACATGTTTCAACTTAGGAGTACATTGTAGGGTTCCTGGGGGGGGTAGGGGTTTTACACAGAGAAAAATTAAGATATGGATCCCATTCGGTTCAGTAGAGGTCCATACTACCTGCATGAGCATAGGAAAGGTGTTCAAGAAGAGCAAGGTGAGCTAAGGCCACATGCCAGGAAGGCAAGAGCAGAATAGCCAGTTGGTGCCAGTACATTAATAGCAGTCTTATGGTTTCCAGTATAGCCAGAGCAACCCTGTTATGCTGGGGCTTTGACAAAGTATGTAAGGATGAAGTATCTCCCAAGAAGAGCTTAGGGTCTGATAAAGAAATGGGAGAGCCCAGCACCTTTGCACAGTCCGAAGCTACCGAGGCCCAGAAGACAGTAAGTTGTGGACAGGACCACACCACATGTAACAGATGGGCATCTGGCTGTTGGCAACGCCAGCAGTTAGAGTGCCCCAGAAGTCCCAAGGAGTGCAAGACAGCCAGGGTGCAATGCCAGAAAAGCAGGATCTTGAACTGAAGAAAGTGACTCTTGGTGTCCTTGTAGGTTCTGTGGGCCTCCCTAAGATAGCGGGACCAAAGCCTCTCAGAAATATCAAGGATCAAAATCCTCTGCCATTTCAGGCATGATGAGGATGTGGGGTCTGGCTGACAGTCTCTCCATGTCCTGTAAAATCTGCCAATCAAACCTCTAGAAGAAGGGGATTTATGCAGGGCACTAAGCCAGGCCCATTTATTATCCATCTGCCACTGACAAGAGAAAACCCAAATGGCACTGCAGAGTTGCAGGTATCATCAGAGGTCCCTACTTGGAAGGTGAAACTTCTCTCTCAGTTGTTCAAAGGATATCAGTGTGTCAGAATCAGGTAAATACAAGTCTTGAACATGCCAAATACCTTGGGCCTCCCAGGCAGACCAGGACGGGGGGGTGCCACCCACACCAATGTATTGGTTGTACCAAAGGGGGGGTGTACTGGAGCGGGGGGCCCCAAGTTCCACAAGGGGTATGCGAAAGAGACGTGAGGTGGTGCTAGGCTCCCCTCATTGTAGCTAGAGTTGGGGGTAAGTCTGTCTGTGAACAGAGTTTGGGGTAGAGGAGTTCACCCAAATTAGACCCGCCGAGCAGGTCAGATTCCAATTACAGCCATAGCAGAGGGGGAGAAAGTAATGGAACAAACCACTTAGTGGTCTGCACTGCCATGCAGGACAGGTGGTAGCCTTGTAGCCAGGGGACTCCAAGGCCCCCCTCAACCAATGCACTCTTAACTTGTGTTTATTCCATCTAGAGGATCTCACATCCCAAAAAACCTGTACATAAGCTTCTCTAGTGAAGCAAAAAGCTTGGAAGAGAGACTAATAGGGAGGTTCTTAAACAGATACATAAGTCAGGGCAGAAGAAGCATGCTTACTGCAGCCACTTTACCAGGCAGAAATAATTGTAATTTACACCATCTCTCTATCTCCGTGGAGACCTGGGACAAATGGGGAGAAAAATTAGCTGACTTCAACTTGGCCCATCTAAAGTGGATAACAAGACCCAAATGAGAGAGACCCTTTGTAGCCCATGATAGTTCAGTGCCCCGCAGACACTCTTTCGAACAGGCACCATTGAGAGGGGCCAAAATGGGCTTCTTCTGATTTACCTGCAGGCCAGACAGGGTAGAAAACTGCTGTAGCAATGACAAAACAGCTGGCAGGGCTTGTTGGGGCTGACAGAGGTTAAAAAAGAGGTAATCTGCATGAGCTACCACCAAATATGATGTGCCTGCAACCTCAATACTAGTGACATTAGGTGAGGCTAAAAATGCCCTAACCAGTGGGTCCAGGGCCACCAAGAAAAGAAGGGGAGAAAGAGGGCACCCTGGCCGGATCCCTAATTGAAGCGGGGGGGGGATTGTGGTATTGGTCAGGATCCTTGCCATTGGTGAATTATATAGAGTGGCCACCCAGTGATGGAACTGAGAGCCAAAACCATAAGAGCGGAGAACTTCATGGATATAGTCCCACTCAATCGAATCAAAAGCTTTGGTAAAATCAATGGCAAGAGTGGCCATAGGGAGGGAGGACTTGGAGGTGACCCACTTGAGATTTAAGCGCAATCTGGTATTGTCTGCCCCTGATTTGCCCTGTATGAAGCCGGCTTGCACCGGGTGAATTATAGAGGGTAATATATCCAATAGCCTGGTGGCCAGGACCTTTGCCAGGATCTTAGTGTCCACTGGCAGCAGGGAGATTGGGTAGAAGTTAGAACAATTAAACGGGTCGTTGGACTTTTCCAGTAGTAAGGTGATAAGGGCCTCCCTCATGGTTGGGGGCAGGGTACCAGTGGTGTGGGCCTCCTGAAGAGCCAACAATAGAGGTTTAGTGATCTCTTCTCCTAAAGCTCAGTACAGTTCCACCAACATACCATCGGGGCCTGGGGCCTTGCCCTTGGCCATACGGGATAGGGCCTAACGCAGTTCATCAGCAGAAATCGGGGCATCCAGACTGGCAACCTGGGCTGGGGTAAAAGCAGGCTTGCTGAACCCCTGGCATAATTCAGCAAGCCCTTGCCCTAACTGGGAGGGGGGGAGAGTGATGAATGCGATTAGTACAGGGCTTCTTAGAACTGTTGCATGGTCCTGTTAACCTCTAACAGGTCAGAGACAGTCTTACCTGAGGGGGACTGAAGGGCATGGATCCAAGACGATGCTTGCTGCTTGTGCAGCTGGAAAGCCAAGAGTCTGCCACCTTTGTCACCCCATCCCAGTAGGCATGTTTGGAGCAAAGGAGGAGCCATTTGGCCTTCTGGTGGAGAATGGAGTGGACTTAATATTTCAGCCTGACTATTCACCAAAGAAGAGATGGATCTCTGTGAGGTGGGGGGAGACTTTGAACTGAGTTTTTTAGGGTGGCCAGCTCAGCAAGAAGGGTCGCCAGGGTTGCCTTGTGGGCTTAGGTTTTTGCAACACATATGCAATAATGCGCCTCCGGAAGACAGCTTTGAATGCATCCTAGACCATACCGTGGGAAACCCCATAGTCAGAATTGAGGGAAAAATAGTCTCTGGCTGTATGAGTAATCATCTGGAGGAAGTCAGGGTCCTGAAGATACAAGGGGTTGCACCTCCACTGAGTACGAGAGGGTTGTTGACCATCTAGGGTATAGGAGAGTGAAACTGGAGCATGGTCAGAGATCACAATCTGAACAATTTTACAGTTTGAAACTCCCAGAGCCACCACATTGGTCAGCCAGAAATCGATATGACTATGGGTCTGATACACCAGGGAGTAGAATGAGTAGTTGCACACAGAGGGGTGGTCCTTCCTCCAGACGTCCACCAGACCCCACTCTTCCTGCATGTCCTGGAGAGCCCTGTGTGCTTTAGGGCACACTATGGGAGTAGGCCGGGACTTAGCCAGGAAGATATCCTGGACCAGGTTAGAGTCACCCCCAATCAGAAATGGAATGGAGGTACCCGGCGGGGAGAGGGTAGAAAGAGCTTGGCTTAGGGCCGGAAAGAAATCAGCAAGATCCTCATTCAGGGCATACACATTGCCAAGGAGCAATTGACCACCAGGGGAAGAAAGTTTGGCCACTACCCACCTGCCTTGAGAGTCCTTCTTAACCTCCTCTGCAACCCATGGTGAAGGTCTACGAATCAAAATAGCAACTCCTTAGTTTTAGATGTGGCAGAACTGGCCAGAACTGTTCTGACCCACGATTTCCTCAACCACAGCTCAGATTTATGTAACCCCCTTGTTACCCGGGGTTACTAGAATTCCAGTAAGACCTACTGGTAGGCAGAGAAAGCAGCTTGTGAAACTCCAGTTAAATGGGTTTCACACTGTCTCAATCTGTTCTCAGTTTCAGCTGAGACTGAGGGATGACATCACCAATAGAACTTTCACAGCTGCATAAGCCACATTGGAATCTGCAGCAGAGGGAGTTAGATAGAACGTTGGGAGTTTTCAAAGGAGAGAGTTCAGTTTGTCTTCAGTAAGTGAAGAGAGAGTCTGCAGTTTGGCTTGGAGGAGTGAAGTTGTACTCAAGTGGTGGAGACCGCTGTTTCGGGTCTCAGTGCCCCCTCCCTCCGGGGATGTAAAGATTCCCAGCAGATTCCTGGGGCAATCTTTAATTCTGCTAAGGAAGAAAAAGCTGCCTGTTTAGTCCAACGTTTATTTTGGAAGATGGAAGATTTGTGAGTCACCTGTGGGACACCTGCAACTAAAGGTGAGTGTCTGCTCTGGCTAAAGGGCAAATTTTTTCTTCACCCAGGTACTTGTGTGAAAATCTAGGGATTGAGCTACATATTGGGAAGCCTAGAGAAATGGGCCAAGCAAGTAAAGTAGTGTCAAATCCTAGAGTGTTGTGTGATGCAAATAATATGTAGAGGAGATGTGACAGACATCTACCCTTTAATCTACATTTAGAAGTTCAGCAAAGGAATGGTTCAGATTTCCCAGGGAAATGGCCGGGTATGGGCTGTGGGAGCTGGAGGTGGGTGGCCCCCCATCTTTAGTGACCAGGTCCACCTCTACGGATTTCTTCTGTGGTTTCTACTTTGCCTCATGCACTTGGCCAGTGATGGGGGAAGTACCCATACGTGGGATTGTAAGGAAAATTCTCTCTAGGAGTCGCAGACTCTAGGTGGTGTGGGGAGCCACGACAGAATAATTGGTTCATTCTTCCAATGGACCATGAATGGGATAATTGGTTCATTCTTCCAATGGACCGTGGATCAAGTGGCCGGCAGAGGAGCCGGGCCAGTGGGGAAAACCCAAGTGTGTACAAGTCGGGCTGTGTACCCAAAGCTGTGTGCAAGTCTGGGCTGTGTGCCTGGTGGGTTCAGAGCCTGAGGGCTGAAAATGGTGATAAAGTGTTCTGTAGTCTCTAATCTGCATTACCAGGAAATGTAGCCCCATGGGGGTCCGTCTATGATTTGTTTTGTTCAGCTAGTATGTGAATAAAAGCCACACTGAAGAATCCCATTCCTGGTTCTGGACATTACAGTTATTGCTTCCTGTGTTCGGATTTACTTGGGTGCCTCTGTGCAGAGTAGCCAAACCTAGGTCCCCCTGTGCCGAATAACTTAATCCTCCCCGAACCCAGTCCCCACCAGGTACTGCTGTCAGCTTCAACAGCATGCCACCTGTCATTTTGGAAAAAAGGCAGGGGTGACGGTTACAAAAATGGAGGCACTGCTGGGATTTTTTTCTGGGAGGAAGGTGCTTGGGCAGGGGGGTTAGCGTTTTGGCTATCTGGCAGTGGGTAGCCCAAAAAAGCTGAAGCAATTTCCCTAATGTGTGTTGCTGTGTGCTGTGAATCTTGTGCTGCTGTTTAAAATTGCCAACTGTTTACCAAGGAGCAGTAAAGCCAAAGAGTGTGCCCTTGTCCTGCATCAAATTGTTTACAGCATTTTTGCCTGTTTTAAAAATGAACTGTGGTAAAGAAAAGTGTGGAAGACTAGGGGTAGAAACAGGAAAATTGTGCCCTGGACGTTGGAAATGTTATTTGAATGAAAAGAGAGACTGCAGTGTAAATGGCTATGTTAAATGGCTGAAATGGGCTCCCGCAGTGGAGTCAGTTGAAAAGGAAAAAAAGTTGCATTCTGCAGTTTAAATTTGCCTGCTCGACGATCACTGTGAGGAGAAGAGCCCTCGCGAGGAAGAAGAGGCTCATTTGCATGGCGTTGTGTGGTTGGCCAGGCTGCAATCAGTTCCGCCCCTCAGCCAGCTCTACAGAGACTGCCCCAGCATTCGAGAGGGAGTGAGAGTGGAGTGCGTGTACTGGCAGTGGAGGAGCATTGCGGAGTGTAAAAATCACTGTAAACATTGCAAAAATAGACTTGTTAGTTTAAAATCAGGCTCAACCCACTAATCGATCATCAGAATTGCAAGTTTGGTGGTCGAGAAGATGATCGCTAGGACTGCCCTCCTGTTTCTGCTCTGAGGCCTCCAAGAACTGGCTGCAGGCCGTTTTTCCCCATCACAGCAAACTGCTGCTGATAACAGTAAGTAACCTCCTAGAAACTGCTCAAATAGTGATTTTCAGCCCTATGCCATATAAATGTGTGTGCAGCAGTGTAGTCGCTTTGCAAGTAACGACTGTGTAAAGTCCTGCCAGCAAGTGCAAGTCTGTTAAGCCATTGACTGTGTGCATAGTAATGAATTTATCCTCAGTTTAAAGTTTGCAGCCAGCCAGAGAGAGACTGTGGGTTGTAGCAAGGTGCAGGACTAGAAATACAGGCAATCCTGTGCCAAAAACCTAAAGCTTTAAGGGACTGTGAATAAAATGAACGATACCAGCATGTGAAAAGTCCATGGAAAATCCTGTAAATGTGTTTAAAGCAAGATCAGAGCAAGTTGTGCAGTTTGAGCAAAAGTTGTCAGTGGTTTGTGTAAATCGGGTGCACAGTGGTTTGACCCAGATTCTAAATGTTGATGCACAGGAGTGCTGCCGCCGCCATTACAGGGTGGGGTAGTAAAGTAAACACAGCAGCAGAGGAGCCATTTTACAGCTAAAGAGTGTGTTCAATAAAGTGGGACTTTCATTTACAGTGAACTTTTGTTTGTTTTTCTGCAGTTATGGCCTCAGGACCAGCTCGTAACCCGGATCAAGCCCGGGTTGCAGTAACAGCAGCAGTAAATAGACTGAGAGATATTGAAAAGTGGTGCTATGGAGGGCAACTGCCTCCTCAGGTGGCGATTCCTAATTATCCAGTGCGTGTATGTCAAATATGCTTGGGAGCTGGAAGGGACATCTTCATGATTCCTCACTGTGCTGGATGCCTAGAAAAATATGGCTTGTATAAAGTGCCTCCAATTCGTTTGGCTCCCACGTGGACAAAAATTCATGAATCTGCAGTTGGCAGCACACAGCACCAGGCGGAGCCTGTGGAAGAAGGCCCCTTGGGGGAGTATGGCACAAAGCTAGAGGGTGCAGAGTTAGAGACAGAACCAGAAGTTGAAGTTTCGGATGCTGGATCCCAAAAAGAAAGTTCGGATAAAGCATCAATAGATCCCTTGAGGGGGGGGGGCCCTAGCCCAGGTCTCTTAGGTGAAGATGAGATGCGGGAGTCCTTTGAGTGGGAGGTGTCGACCTCCGCGCCTAGTGATGAGTGGATAGTCTCAGGAGTGAGAACGACTGCTCACTCCTGGGCTCAGATCCTCAGTGAAGAGGAAGATGAGGGGGAACCTATGTGGCCTTGTGAAAAAGGAATGGGTACATAGCCTCAAGATCTTACCTCGGAGGAATGTATGGAAGAAAGTGGTGATGCCACTGCCCTGGCTTTACAGGAGGAAAAAGTCAGGGATCCGTTTCTAATTTCCTTAAGGATGTGAAGCTGGCAGAACCAGGACTGGCCACCCCCAAGCCAGGCCAGCTGTCTCAGATTGACCAAAGCAAGCAAAGAGGAGAGACTGGTTCATAGGAAGGCAAATGAGATCTATGGTATGACCTTTCCTACCTTTCCTCGGAAAGTCTGGGAAGAGATTGAGAACTGCAGGAAATCCTGGATCTGGGATGAAGCAATGAAAAGTGTGCATCCTGGGGCCAACAAGCATGTAAAGAATAGACTGTTTCATGAAAAGTATACCCAGTGGAAGAGAGGCAGGACACTGTTTATAGACAGAGTGAGAATAGTGGACGGAGAGGGACGTGAAATCTCCCACTGTGTGAATTATGTGCGCCCAGACGGGGTAATAATTCAAGCCCCTGATCCCCGGTACTATTGGCCTCAGTGCAAGGACCTCTCAGCAAATGTGCCCGTGCCTACAAAATGGAGAACCGAGCAGTGGTAGTCAATACTGCCACACCAGACTGTGAAGTGCCTTATTGATCCACCAATATGAATATCCAGGACTCAGGTGCCCCACATTCAACAGTCTACAGTGTACTGGCCTTTCCAGAAACCATCGACTGACCCACCAGATGACTTCAGATCCAAAGAGGACACCAGCCCAGCTGTATCCTGTTCATCACCTGGTAATCAGATGACGTCGGACCAGCTGTTTTC
Organism: Neoceratodus forsteri; assembly: GCA_016271365.2. Taxonomy (NCBI): domain Eukaryota; kingdom Metazoa; phylum Chordata; order Ceratodontiformes; family Ceratodontidae; genus Neoceratodus; species Neoceratodus forsteri. The sequence goes on from CM028132.1 coordinate 1,325,973,172, forward strand.
TTTTTGTTCCTGTTCTAAGGTTCCATCTCCAGAGATGACATAAGTCCAGCTGTTCCCAGATGTGCCCTCCTATGGTTCCCGGAAGATGTCCGCCCATCTGTATCGGAAGAAATGCTGCCAGGGAGAGTCTTCGTCAGTGGTGCAGGTTGGTGCTGAATTTCATACCACAAGTGGCTGGTAAGTCCGAACTTTTCCATCTTTATGACATTGCAGCACACACCCTACACTAACAGACTTCAAAATGTGTGAACTGTCTGCAAAGACTCTCACCTTCGGGACTTTGGCCTGTTAGAACTGTGCTTCACTGGGCTTCGGCCCAGGAGAGACTCTTTATTGGACTAGCCTTCGGGCCTTGTGGTCATTAGTTGGGACTTTTAGGGCACTCCATCCCCCCAAATGTGTATTGTAAATAATGTCATTGATTTCTAGTGTAAATACTGTTTTTCTACCTTTTTTCTAAAAAAAATCTTTTTGGGATTCTGCAGTGTTTTGATGGTGGGGTCTAGGTAGACTGTGTATGCAGATTAGGAGTGTGTTTTGTCTTTCTTTTTCTTACAGGTGTTCCTGGGAAGACAGAAGAGAAGACAAGAAGAGAAGAAGGGGCTCATTGGAGTTCCTCATCAGTGCTTTAGTGTGTGTAGAAATTGAAAGTACTGTGTTGTTATTGTTATGGTTACTGTATTAACCCTTTCCTTCCACAGGTATGGTTGTGGGGGTAGGGAGGAGGCAGTAATGTGGTATTTTAATGGTGTGGTTGCAGGTTGCCCAAGGTCGGGGAGGTCCCCGTGTTGTTTTTGTTTTGGGGGTATTAGGTTAAAGGCAGATAGGTTTTCCCTAGAGAGTTAGGGGGGATAGACAGGCTGTGGCCCTGACCTGCAGTAGGGACTGCAGTGCTGCTCTATCAGGGCTATGCTCTGGATGGTTCTACCAGAGCCACTAGGTGTCCATAGTAAGTGGATAGTGTAGAGGCTGATATGTCAGCTCAAGGCCTCTAGGCCCTTAGTGTTGCCTGCCTGTGCTTGCACATGGTAGGAGGGGGCGCCTGATCACCACCCTCCGCAGGTAGCACATAGGGTGGGATGGCCTAAGGCCGGGTAAATAATGACTGCGGACAGTAATTTTCCTGGTCAAGGGTGAGTGTAACCTCCTTGTTACCCGGGGTTACTAGAATCCCAGTAAGACCTAGTGGTAGGCAGGGAAGGCAGCTTGTGAAACTCCAGTTAAATGGGTTTCACACTGTCTCACTCTGTTCTCAGTCTCAGCTGAGACTGAGGGATGACATCACCAATAGAACTTTCACAGCTGCATAAGCCACATTGGACTCTGCAGCAGAGGGAGTTAGATAGAACGTTGGGAGTTTTCAAAGGACAGAGTTCAGTTTGTCTTCAGTAAGTGAAGAGAGAGTCTGCAGTTTGGCTTGGAGGAGTGAAGTTGTCCTCAAGTGGTGGAGACCGCTGTTTCGGGTCTCAGTGCCCCCTCCCTCCGGGGGGGGATGTAAAGATTCCCAGCAGATTCCTGGGGCAATCCCCCTTAATTCTGCTAAGTGGAAGAAATGCTGCCTGTTTAGTCCAACATTTATTTTGGAAGATGGAAGATTTGTGAGTTGCCTGTGGGGCACCTGCAACTAAAGTGTGAGTGTCTGCTCTGGCTAAAAGGGCAAATTGTTTTCTTCACCCAGGTACTTGTGTGAAAATCTAGGGATTGAGCTACATATTGGGAAGCCTAGAGAAATGGGCCAAGCAAGTAAAGTAGTGTCAAATTCTAGAGTGCTGTGTGATGCAAATAATATGTAGAGGAGATGTGACAGACATCTACCCTTTAATCTACATTTAGAAGTTCAGCAAAGGAATGGTTCAGTTTTCCCAGGGAAATGCTGGGTATGGGCTGTGGGAGCTGGAGGTGGGTGGCCCCCCATCTTTAGTGACCAGGTCCACCTCTACGGATTTCTTCTGTGGTTTCTACTTTGCCTCATGCTCTTGGCCAGTGATGGGGGAAGTACCAGACGTGGGATTGTAAGGAAAATTCTCTGTAGGAGTCACAGACTCTAGGTGGTGTGGGGTGCCATGACAAGGAAAAATTCTCTCTAGGAGTCGCAGACTCTAGGTGGTGTGGGGAGCCATGACAGAATAATTGGTTCATTCTTCCAATGGATCGTGAATGGGATAATTGGTTCATTCTTCCAATGGACCGCGGATCAAGTGGCCGGCAGAGGAGCCGGGCCAGTGGGGAAAACCCAAGTGTGTACAAGTCGGGCTGTGTACCCAAAGCTGCGTGCAAGTCTGGGCTGTGTGCCTGGTGGGTTCAGAGCCTGAGGTCTGAAAATGGTGATAAAGTGTTCTGTAGTCTCTAATCTGCATTACCAGAAAATGTAGCCCCATGGGGGTCCGTCTATGCTTTGTTTTGTTCAGCTAGTATGTGAATAAAAGCCACACTGAAGAATCCCATTCCTGGTTCTGGACATTACAGTTATTGCTTCCTGTGTTCGGATTTACTTGGGTGCCCCTGTGCAGAGTAGCCAAACCTAGGTCCCCCTGTGCCGAATAACTTAATCCTCCCCGAACCCAGTCCCCACCAGGTACTGCTGTCAGCTTCAACAGCATGCCACCTGTTGTTTTGGCAAAAAGGCAGGGGTGAGGGGTTACATTTATATAGAAGATGCATCTCCTGCAGGAGAGCAATTTCCGTGTGAATGGACCGGAGAAACGGTAACACTTTGGTCATTTTAATAGCGTGGCTAAGCCCCTTCACATTCCATGAAATGAATTGGGTGCCAGGAGTGGAGTGGTTCAGCATAACTTTAAATTAAGGTATATAGAATATAGAGGGTACTTACTCATATCAGAGTGAGTGACACTGTGTGGCAGGGGAACACAACTGGAAGGAGGTCTTACACTAGAACACGTCGAAGAACAGCAATCCAGAGAGAAAGTGTAAGCCCAAATACAAGCCAAACAGGGTGTCTACACACTCAGTATGAGCTGGAAAGTGCAAAAACGAGAGAAAATGTCAGTACAGTACAAGAACCTAAATGAGCACAACTCATGTATGTGAACAGCTTTTGGCATAAAAACTAAGCTAAAGCTCAACAATATGAACTACCAACAGTGAAATTGACACAAACGTAAACACGCTAAGGAGTCAGAGCCAAAGAGAAAGAGGATAACTGCGAGCAGCTATTCTTGGCTACGCAAGCTCAGAAAACCCAGTAGGGGGAAGTACAGGAACCAGCAGGGAACGAGTTCTCCTAAGCTGGCTACATTACCCAGGTCAAGTACTGGGACAACGGGAAGAGACAGAGCAAAAGGTATAATACTGAGGGGGGGGAGTAGCAGGGCAGGTGAGGGAAGGATAATTATGGGAGGGGAAGGAGGAAAGAGGGTGGGGGAGGAGGCAAGGGGTGGAGGTCCCTCCTAACATCTAGGTTATGAGCCGTCAGGAACCAGCACACAGTAGGGAAAGTCCCATTTTTATGGGTGCAACCAAAATGAAGCATGGGGGCATAAAAAACATATAAACTGCAACTCAAGCTCCCCTAGCTGAATCTAATAGTCGGGATTCCCCATCCTCATATAGAGGAAAATGGCTTAGGCAGCCACAGCACCTCCCCACCTGAGACAGACTTACAACCTCTGGTGTATATTCCTGACCAATAAGGAAAAACATGTATTACAGTCCAGGTCTTAAGTGGGAGAGCCTTTGGCCAGCTGGGGGGAGCCCCAGGGGACTTCCTCAGAATACGGTACCTTCAAAGCGGCAGCCACTGCATAGCTAAGCAAAAGAGATTTCACCGATACAGACAAGTCCACAGCTTCCACCAGTGAGGGGTCAGGGAAGTCAGCCCAATCAGAGGGAAGTGCAGTGTCCATTGCCAAGGGATCCTCCGGAGTAGCTGATGCATTGGCAGAGGTAAAGTCATCTTCATCCCTGGATATTTTGGCAGGGGGAGCACTCAGATGAAGATCTGGAGTTGGAGAGCAACCACTTCTGGTTTGCTGTCGGGGCCTGGGAGTTGAAGTCTACGGGCGCTGGGCAGCTGCTGGGATGCTGAAACAGAAATAGAGGCTGCAGACTGGTGGGAGAGCTAAGCATCAGCTGCCAGAAGAGACAGCTTGGGAGAACTCGAAGTGGGTGGTACCTGTCCAATAGGAAATCTGTCCCCTGGAGCATGCTGCCCCACATTGTGGTTCCTGGAGGACGGCGGAGCTCTGCCTGGCTCCCAGAGCTTCCTGGGACTTGTAGTCAGGGGGTGAGAGATTAGGCCAAAATTGACCAAGCCAGCGCTCCATTTCAATGGGATGCTCAGCAAGAAGTTCCCTTCCATTTTTATAGACTAGCAATTTGGTGAGTCCTTTAAATTTAAAGTGAAAATCATGCTGGTAAAGAAAATGTTTCAGTGGCCCAAAGCTGTCCATCAAGCTGCAGTCTCTTGAGCGAAGTCCTGGTAGAAGGAAATTGTGGCTTCTTGCCATTTAACTTCTCCCAAATCCCTGGCAGCATGTAGAATGTGCTCCTTCACAGTAAATTGGAGGAAATAGGCCACAATGGGCATAGGAGAGTGATTTGCTCTATCCCTCTTGCCAGACACCCAGTGGGCCCTTTCCACATCCACTGGGCCCCTCCATCTGTCCTCCAGCTTTGCTGGTATTGCCTCATTGAGGAAGCACTCCATTGACTGTCCCTCAGGCAATCTGATTGTGCACAAATTATTGCACCGACCCCTATTTTACTGATCTTCTACCCTGGCCCACAGCATTGCGAGCTGCTTGTCTTCGGAGCGGACCCAGTGCCAGAGCTTGGAGTTGAGCCACTGTTCAATAACATTCATTATATCTTGGAGATGCTTAACTTCGGCAAGTGTAATGGATAAGGAGAGGCTAATGTCATTGACTCTGGTAAAGAGAGTCTTCAACATGTGAGTAATATATTGGAGGGAGTCACCCACCAATGTAGCTGAGGGGGAGAGAGGAAGGCCTGGGGGAATGGCTGAGAGGAGGTGCCTGGAGAAGACATTCTGTGAATTTAGGGGATACTGGCAGGCTATATTTACTGGCAGGGGTATGCCGGATGACTGCACTGCAGCAGATGAATTGCCTGGGTGCAAATTAGCAGGCTAGAGGGAGCGCATAATAAGGCAGCTGGAGATGGGCCTATGCCGCCTAAGGGGTATGGCATGGGCGGTAGAGGATTGGTGCTACAGACACTGTAAATTGCATCAGATTGGGCTTCAGGTACTGCCAGGAGGTAGGAGGGAGACTACCCATTCATTGAATAAGCTTTTTAGAGGGTGATGTCCCAGGATCGCGTCACCTGGGCAAGTATTGCAGCCAGCATAGAGAGAGCTCTGAAATTAGGCAGCCATCTTGTCGGTGGCCAGATCACACCCCCACATGAGAAGTTTTGTGACATCATTCTGTTTGGGTTTAGAGATGCAGAGCAAAAAACTGAAAAAATACATTGTTTTCCCTATACTTATCACTAGGCATTTTTGCTCTCACCTACAGCCTAAATGATGTGGAATTTTTCCATTAAATTTTTCAGCGTTAAAGGGGCCTTGCCAAGGGTATGCCTTTGGAAGGGTTTGTGAAAAAATATTATATGGTTACAGAGTTACATTGATTTTTGAATTAATGTAACAATGCTAATAGTAGAAAAACATTGTGTGTGCTTATTTTCATTCTTGATCTACAGTGCAGAAAAAAATACTGATCAAATGGCAGTCATTTTTTTCCTTTTAAACTCACAAACATTGAAAACACATAAAAAAGATCTCATTAAAAAATGCCTAAACCTAGCTAAACAGCATCCATTTAGTTAGAATCTGTTGTGTTTTTTTTTTAATCTTGCCAGAAAGGCTCCACATCACTCCTGCAAAACCAATGCAGCACAGACAAAACCACGTGGACAAAATGGCACAAGCTGAAACTGTATCAGATGAATACAGCCATGAATATTTGTTTTAAGTGTGATTTACTATTCTAACACCATGCTGCCATGGACCACCACTCCAATGAAATGTGCTGATTTACATTTTTCTTTCTTTTCCGGTGGCATTCCCACACAAGGAAGGAGGTGGACAGAGTACAAAGAAGGTTCACAAAATCCATTGGGGAATTACAGTTTGCACCATATGCATCCAGAATGAAACAACTAGAATTACTTGGCCTGAAGATTCGAAGGAAGCGTGGTAACATGCTATTTTTCTGTGACATTATGAATGACTCATACAGTACCTAATGAACTAAATACTGAAGTTCATTTGATACTGAATTTATATCTTTAAATTCAGTATTTACTTTGTTTATCAGGTACCACTTACAGGTTAAAATTAATCACTTTAAAACCAATAAAAGAAAGAGCTTCTTCACACATACTGCTGCAAGTTTATGGAATAAACTTCCAGAAAACAAAATAATAAGCAAAAAATAAAGGCATATTTAAAAGAAACATAGATAGATACATTGTTGAGAAAGGGAACATGTGTGACTGAAGGAATAATGCACGACAGGGTGTGTGTCGTGCTGGGATTACGTCACCCCTGGGGTGATTAGGCACAAGGCCATAGGCCAAATGTGACTAATCATCCCAGAAGTGATGTTAAACCAGCGTGACACACACCCTGGAGTGCATTATTTCTATTATACAGTGGCTCATTTATTAAAAAAAGACAATAAAATGGGATAAATATGCTTAAAATATTTTATTTTTCCCAGTTTTTCATAGGGCAGGTATACTTATTCAAAAATAAGTTCCTAGTTCTTGTTTTATCCAGCAGGTGGCAGTGGTGCTATATGCTTGCCCTCTATCGATTTGTCTTTTTCACTACTTCTGTGTAGTAACACCCCTCCAAGCATACCTGTGTTGCTGTGTCAGTACCCTGCACTTTTTATTCATTTGTCTGTGTTTATCATCGTGTTTCCCAATTCAGCAGTTTCATGATTTACATCCCACACTCTGGTTTTTGTATGTGCGTGTGGTGAGTGAGGGGTATGTGAAGCCGATCACTGCTGCACCACATGGTACGCTTTGAAATAGTGATCCCTTGGACTCTTCGATTCTGTTATATTAAAGCCATATTGACTTAGGGAACTGAAAAACAGAGCAGCAGAGTTCATTTTCAAAAAAAAGAAAACATCTTTCTCTACTTCGGTCCACCCAACAGTTCTTGTCAGAGAGTGTGGATGTTTAGGTAAGCACGTGCTATTACTCTTGTCAGTCACCAGAGTAGACCAAGAAGCAGAGGTTAGTCTTTAGTTTTATTTCAGGCTTCACTCCAAGTGAAAGGTGTTGCAAATTAATGGACTTTCAAGCAGGATCACTGAAGTCAGAAGACAAAAGAGACTTGGGAACGTGAAGCCGATCACACTACTTCACTTTCACTTTTAGAATTTATGAAGGGACGGCGGTGTGTAAGTATTTATTAACGAAGTAAGATACATGATTTTTCAGACACTGTAGCAAGGAAGAATTTATTTTTTCTTATTGGGAAGTACTGGAAAAGTCTGTGCCAGGCATGTCGAGTGTGGGTTGGTCAGCAGGGAGTGACAATTCAGTGACAATTCAAAGCAAGATGGGGACTGCTGGAGCTGCTTGTAAAAAGGGCTGTGGAGGGATCTTTTTTATTAACATTACATGTTCTCATGAGTGTTCTGGGACTAGATCCATGATGTGCTGGGATAACATCACAGGTCCAGTCCCAGTCTGACCAGTCAGTCACCGGCATTCTTTTTTGCCATTGTATAATATGGAGTATTCTAAAGGAACTGATTATAAGCCTTGGTATTTTTGGTTCCTTCATGTATTAGTGACACTAGCTATATGAGAAAGTAAAGTAAGTGCAGTCAACTTTGATGCATAACGTTATTTTTTGTGAATAAAAATCTCCCTACCTAATATCAAGAAAGAGCTCCAATTGGATTGAATTAATATTATACTATATATGGTTTAGAGGGTGATTGTTGTCCACTGGTTGTATGATACTGCTGTGGATCTGGCCAAAATGGGCTGCATGCTTCACAAATGGATCCTAGTAACAAGACCCATCTTCAAGATATTGGGATCTAAGAACAACTTTGACATCTGAAGTTACCTTTTCTGAACAACTTGTACCCTGCCATCATAGAGTCAGCCTGATTTGGGCTGAGTATCCCTTGATGGAGGCAATGTGGATCTGTTGTATGGGGGTTGACACAATCTCCCTCATGAATTAATTTAAGGTCCTATGGATTAAAAGTTTGGTTTCTGCTGTTATTCATGGACTACCTGCAGATGTATTGTGACTCTCATGGCAGCAATACAATAATTATTTAATTTGTACAGATATTCATCATAGCTGTTATAGTTGTATTAGTTTAACTTGATTTTAAAATATTAATAAAGTTGTATTTTAAAAAATGAAGACTTATAGAGCTGATATTCAGTATGAAGTTACAATGAAATGCAATCACTATTACTAGAATTTGTTACTGTGGAAGAGACTTAGATCCCATGAATCTGACAAGCATAGGTTGCTATTTCATTTAAAAGCAGAATTCCAAGGGGGAAAATAAAACAGTAACTGTTTTGTACTGTCTATATTCTCCATCTTAAAACCCACAGGAATTTGATAGTTAAATTGAAGGAACTGGATAGTAATCAAGTAATTGTTACATGGAGACCCACCAACAGAATCTGGAAGCAGTTGTTCTCAATACTTTTATGATCCTTGCTGTTGTGTCTGTCATTTATAATTTATGCTAATCTGTTCAGTCTCAGCAATCTCACATACAGTGAGTCAGCACAGTCGACTCTGTACCTGTGTTTTGCTCATTTTTCGATACAGATGAAAAAAAAAGACAGGTTCATTGAACCGGACTATGAATTTATTTTATATTCTGCATATGAGGGTAATCAATCACACATGGTGAGGGATAAAGTATAATGTAGGAATCATGTCCTTTTATCAAGAAAACTCAGAATCAAAATTATCCCTAGAGTAGCACTAGTTCAATACAGGGCTTACACAGGCGATGTTCTGCAAACCAGTAGGAAGATGATGTTTTGAAAGCAACAAATGAGATTTTATTTGAAGGGCACTCCAACAAGCCACCCCTTTAGCAATGCAGCTAAAACCCCAAACTCACACAGACAACAATATTATGTTAACTTGAGAGACTTCAGTGGGATTTGCTCTTTAAATGTTGAAATAAGTTTATTATGCAGCTGTCTTTTTTTAAATTAAATATACTTTATTGAATTTTTCATCAATCAAAACACTGTAATCCATATGACACTATAAGATTACATAATACTACTGTAGGTTATATTCAGAATTATGGGGCCCAGTAACCATTCCCCCACCCAACCATTCCTTCCCAAGACTGTGTAATCATAAATACCAAAAGACACGGAAGTAGCAAAGAAAAAGTAGAAAATGGGAAAAATACAACATACTTCTTTACCCAAATACAAAAAGTATGACCATTATTTAATAAGGTTGGACATCCAGGCCCAGATATTCCAACTGCGCCCAAAAAGTGCGCAATAGCAGGAGCAAGCGCAAGTCTATTACGCCCATGCGCAAGAGGCGTGATATTCAAAAACGGAGCAGGCCAAATTGCGCCTACAGCCGACGACTGAATATCACACCACCTGCGCCATAGTGCAACTAGGGAGGGGGAAGCTGAGCAGATCTGATGCGCCATAGCGCACAAGGGATGTTCAGCTGAGCAGTCCAGAGGTGCCATAGCGCAACCAGGGAGCCCCCCAGCAGCAGATCAGTGTAGCTGCACAACCAGGGAGGTAAGGGCCCACCACCCATGCCAGAGATAAGCAGAGGAACACACAGCAGAACAGACATCATCCCCCCATACCCCAATCACTGCACAACTGGGGAGGGCTGGAATAACCACTGGCCCATGGAGACAAGCAAACAACCCACAGCCAGGCCATGGTGCCCCATCACACCTACCGGCAAGCTGTGACTGGCACACAAGGAGGGCAGACCACCCTGTCCCACACCATCCCCCCCAATGCAGAGCACACCCTGCACTGTGACCCACAGACACCACCCCATGAGCAGTGACCACCACTGCAGGAAACCCCATGCATGCCACCACCCCCACTGTGACACTGCAACCCTGTGCACCACAGAACCATGCAAGCCAGCCCCATCACAAGCACCCATCAGCGGGTGGCAGCACACAGCAATGCAACAACGGCAGACACACTGCCACCATGCACAGTCCCTCCGAGGTACTGCTGAGAGACCAACCATGTGTCGGCACAAGAGGTACCCCACACGGGACAGGGCATGCCCTTGACATACAGCACCCTGCACAGTAGTCCAGTGACACACCCCGACACACCACTGGCCACAACAACCAGCACAGCCACCCACAGTGGTGCATGGAAGCATGCACCACACCGGATGCCACACAGTGTATGGACAGACACCAACCCATACCCAAGGGCACAACAACACAGGGACGCAGGAGCAACCAAGCCCCCATTGTGGGCCCTTGTAAGCTGTGTACACACAACCCACAGTCCTCCATGGCACTGGAGTGCCAGCCACCCTGCTCAGGCACTGTGGACCAGACACCACCAGCAGTCGCCCGGAGCACAAGTCACAGACAGTGGGCACATCCCCTGCAACACACACAAGGCACAGCATGGAGGTGGGACAATGACTGTGGTGCCCACAGTGCCACCCAAGCCAGGAATGCACCACACCAGTGACGGGGCAACCCAGCAAAGTGATGGGTACAGTGGCTGCCCTGCAGGAACTGCCACCACTGACATGCCAGCGGACCGTGCAGGTCACAGACATGCATGCATGTCAGCTGCACAGGCCATGGATGGGCCAATGGGTGCGCCATGGACACAGAGCACACGCCATGGACCACTGCACACAGTCATCCAGTGCACAGGGCACAACACACACACCACAGACACTGACTTATAGCTACCCCCACACCATAGTCACCTCCACACAGATACACACACACATACCCATGACTGCACCATCCCGATGCCATGCACACCACTGCAGCTGAGCACCTATAGCCCACTGCAAATCAGAGACCACCCCAGTATTCATATCAAAATTAAATGTATTGCACAAATATAAAATTCAACTATTTACAATATCACAAAAACTATATACAAGGTTGGGGGGGCCACAAACAAGGTGGGGTGGGTAGGGGCAGGGGTGGACAAATGGGACTGAAAAGGAGGGGTGTGAGGGTGGGTCCAGGGGGGTAGGGGAATACAGGGACTGATAGATCTCTAGCGGGAGCACCATTCCCCGCTCTGACACCTCTGGCCTCTGTGCCTCCTCAGGACCCCGGTGTTATCTATCCGCCTGAGGATGTCCAGCGACGCCCAGGCCACCAGTAGTATTTCCTTCAGAGCCTCCCAGATTTTCCGTAGATGGCGGGTACCTAGGACAAGGGAGCACAGTCAATAGGTGTGAATGCACAACCCCATACAGCCCGCCCACTGTACATGGTATACGGCCATGGGACATATCACTGTGATGGTGTGTGACCACCTGCAGTGATCACATCCACAGGACCTGCCCAGCCAGTTGCATACAGCCATGCAGAACGCTGCACATACCCACTGGCCAAGTCACTCACAGCACCACCATGGCCGTTTAGTGACATGGCTATGTGGTGCAAAGGCAGTGGCACAACCATGCACCTGGTGCACGCATGGACCACCATTAATGCACTCCCAGACATGCATTGCCACTTGGCAGTGTTGACTGTAACAAGTTGCGTGCATGGCAGTGGTGTCGATGAATGGTGATCATGCCCTGCTACCCACCCTGTCACACAGCATGCAATAGTAAACATGGATGTATGGCACTCACCCTCATCGGGCTGGTCAGGTGGGCAGTGATGGCCCTTGCCCCGCCTGGCTGCACTGTCCTCCTCCCTCTGCCGCTCCTCTCTCAAATGGTGGCATTCTTCTGGGCCTGTGGGGAAAACAAGGAGAGAAGAACATCAGTACAATCTCGAAGCAAAGTCCCCCTGCCCCAAGGTGTGCCCTCCCACCCAGCCAGACCCACCCACCCCACACCTGTGAACACCATCACAGCCAACTCCAGACGGTCCCTCTCCTATGTGCTGGACACATACAACACTGTTACCCATATGGATGATAAAAGTGTGTTGTCGGAACCCCTACCTGGCTGTGGCACCATGCAACTCCCGGCACGTGCCCGCAGACGTGCTAGTAGCTCTGGCTCCCTCCTCCGTAGGTCCCTGTAGTGATGCCTGCACTGCTCCGCGCTCCTCCCCCATCCGGTGGCCTCCTCCAGGGCAGTGGCCACCTCCTGCCACACCTGGGTCCTGGCCCTGTCCAGGGGTGCCTCCCCGAAGAGAGGCCCATGGTGTGGCTCCACAATTGCCACCAGATTGGCCAACTCAATTGCAGACCACTGCGCTGCCTGTCTGTGTGCCATTCTTCCAGTCATAGTAGGCAATATGGTGCTCTGCAGCGTGGCTCCCCACATGCAGATGCTGCACAATGCAGCGCTGCCATTCCCTACAGCGCTGTTACCGAACAGCTCGATAGAGGTGCACCCATGCCTGATGCATGGCGCCTAGTAGGTAAAGGTCAGGTACAGGGTCAAGGGTCTCTGGCACATGGACATGCACAGCGCCATTGGAAGACAATGCGTGGAGTGCGATTGGCTGCCTGTGTGCCAGCACCATAGCAGCCTACCAAGCAGTTGGCCCATTACGCCTATGATGGCCCAGTGCCACAGCGCCATGTAGTGACCATCGCTATAGCGCCACTGGCACAATGGTGGCCATGCCCTGCATTGCCTACCTTGCACAGCACGTCATCAGTGCAGCGGATGTCTGCGTCAGCAACCCGGGCATGTGCAGTGAGGTGTACTACGCATGTCACAGAACTGCGCCATTGGCTCAGCACGTTCAACACAATTGCGCAAAGCGCAACAGCGCGATATTCAGCCGTCATATGCAAATCATCTAATCAGCCATTCAATGGTGCAGCACTGCAATTTGCATCTACTTAAAGTTGCTCCTCACCTCATTTGCATGGATTGCGCTATAAAAGTGCGACAATGTGCTGCAGTGGCCATTGTTGGTTACTGCAGTTTATTGGTGAGTTGCATGTTGTTTGGTAGTGTGGACTGTGGATTCAGGGACATGCATGGGACTGCACAGTCACAGGTAACAACTGCCATTCTTACAGGCTACATAATGACCGAGCAGGTTGTTGGAGAGGAGGAACATAGTGGTGGGAGGAGGAGGAGGAGGAGGAGGAGGAGGAGGCCTAACTTTACAAAGGCCAAAACCGAGGCCCTGTTCGAGGCCTACCTGGATCAGGAGCCACTTCTCAATGGATGGTAGGGAACACCTCAAGCCCGTGCTGCTGCATGGGAGGAGGTGGTACGTGCTGTGAACCTGCATGGCAGCCACCAGCGCTCCGTGCAGGAGTGTAAGAAAAAGATGGGCACGGACAGGAGGAGGATAAAGGGGAAGGTGGCTGCCATCAGGCAGCACGTGCTGCAACAGGTGGGGGACAGCCGGAGGTGGTACAGCTGACCCCACAGGAGGAGAGGCTCGCTGTAAGTATGCAGTGCAGTGCCATTGAGGTGTTCCAGGTGGTGGCTTTCAGACAGGTGGTGGCCCATCACTGCATGGTAAGTCATGGTCTGTCTATGGGGGGGCAGGGTAGGTCACACGCACTAATGCAACTTTGCTTTCCCTTACAGATCCTGAGTGTCTGCATGGGTCAGCCGTGGTGGGCCTGTCCACTGCGGACAGTCAGCTGGAGTTGGATGAGGGACCATCCACCTCCACAGGTATACGTGGATCATTGCGACAGTGGGGCCACCTGGCTGTCTACACTGATGTCATTGTAACAGGTGTGGAGGAAGCCCTGCCTGTGTCCCAGCATGCTGGCATCCACGGATGCCAGCATGCTGTGACCATGCAGAGTCCGTCACCGGTGATGATGACACAACCGTCATGGGATGGCCACACAGCAGGGCAATTTGCACCCATGGCTGTGGGTGGTGCTGCTGTGGAGGCCTGCGTGTGAGCACAGTCCCAGGCTGTGCCTGTCAGCACCAGTGGGGCAGCACCGGTGTCTGTTCAGGACAGTGGGACTGTTTCGGCCACTGTGGCGGCACCACTGAGCCCTGGGGAGCAGCAGCCGGAGGGGCAGCATCAGGACTGAAGAAGCCAGAAGGTGAAGGAAGGAAACATATTCAATTCAGTGCTTCAGAGTAACTGGTAATTGGTATTTTTCTTTTAAACTTAGATTGTAGGCTTGTAGTGACACTATACTTTCTTTCTATGTTGTCTTTACTTATAATTGTTTTTGGGCTGTTGAAAATTTAAAACATAGTGGTGGTGTAATTCTGTGCTGTCTTTAACTGCAAATTTTAGCCCCCACCCTTCCCCAACTCTTAATTATATGCCCTGATAAATCTGATTGACAGGAGCTAAACACAGGGAATAGTAAGAGGTGTGAAGTAGGAGGGGCATAAGGGGAAGAAGACCACCCTCAGCATGACAAGTGTTTGACTCATTTATTTATTTATTGGTTTCTTTTTCCTTAAAAAATATATATATATCTGAGGATCAGTTACAGGATTTTTAGTACTGTAAATAAATAAAAGAGAACTAAAGAGAGCTTCAGTAGCAGAGAAGTAGTGGAATGCAGTATAATGTGGGGGAGTGGTGCAATGCAGTGGCTGTGGGGCAGCCATATTCAGGCAGACCTTCTGGACACTGAGATGCTGCCCTATCTGCATGCATCTCTCGGACTGCAGGATGAGGTAGCCAGACTCAGAGTGGAAGTAAACTGGGTCAGGTACCATCACCCCTATCCAGGGACCACCCAGTCCAATGCAGCTGCCTCAAGGATGCCGAATGAGGAGCACTTGGATGACAGTGGGCTCAGGGAGGGTTAGAGCAGTCAGGCAGAGGCACATCCCAGATCCTATTCCTCTCAAGAACTCATATGCCACACTGGCAAATGAGGACAACCAAATAAGTACCCAGGAAGTGGAAGGAAAGGATGTGGGAGGTAGGCAAGGAGGTGACCTCAGTGGGAAAGCAGTGGACCCCAGAGGAGGAGGAAGTGAATCCTGGTGGGGGACTCCATCGTAAGAGGGATCCAGCTAGGAACACAGGAGGGAGGACAGGAGGTGAGGTGCCTACCAGGTGCCAGGGCATGGAGGGATGGAAGGAAGATACTGGGGATCACTGGGAAGGCAAGACGGGAGGGTGAGCTGGATGTCATTATACACCTAGGTACTAATGACTTGGCAAAAGGGGAGCCAAATGAAGTTCAGGAAGAGTTTAGGAAACTGGGGAGGGGTCTCAAGCAAGTAGCTACTTCTGTCACTTTCTCAGAAGTACTACCTGTGAGAGGCAAGGGAGAGCATAGGAGTGCATGCACCAGGAACTTTAACTCATGGTTGAAGAACTGGTGCTGTGAGGAAGGGTTTGGATTCATTGGTGACTGGGGACCCACCTGGAGGGATGGAGGTTTGTTCAAGCCTGACAGCCTGCATCCATCCTGGAGGGGAACCCAAGCACTCAATGATAAGTTTAAATGCTACATTGACAAGCATTTAAACTAGCAAAGGGGGGTGGCAGGCCAGCAAGGACGGTACCTACTTGCTCACCCCCCACAGCTAGTAGTGGAACCAGTGAACCAGAGGGTAGCTATCTCTGCAAAGCAGTGTGCAAAAGATGGAGATTAGTGTCCAAAGGTGGATAGGCAGAAAGGGCAAAATTCAGCAGAAGGGCAGACAGCAAGGAGAACCGGGATAAATGACAACCAAGGAAGGGGCTGGAGTAGAACAGTGAAGCAGTCTAGGAGGTCAAATCATGGAAAGCCATGTGCAAATGCCAGGAGCCTTAGCAACAAGATGGAAGATCTGAGGCTGTCATGGTACAGTCAGACCTGGACATTGTGGCCATCACTGAAACCTGGTGTAATGATAACCATGACTGGGAGATGGCCATACCTGGCTACAACATATTCAGAAGAGACAGAGAGGCAGGAAGGGAGGAGGAGTGGCACTGTATGTGAAAAATGACATAAGGCCACACAGATCCAGGAGGAACAAAATGGGGAGATACTGTGGGTTAAGCTGGAAAGGAAAATGGGGCCAGCCATCCGCTTAGGTGTGGTCTATAGACCACCAGCCCAGGAGGAAGAAACAGATAGGAGCTGATGCTAGCCATCCAAGGATGGCAGACAAGAGTGAGGTAGTACTGGTTGGAGACTTCAATATACCAGGCGTGGACTGGAGCATCCAGCAGCAGCATCAACTAGGAGCAGATTTATCCTGGACTCCCTTCAGGTGCCTTCCTCAAGCAACTGGTCATGGAACCAACTCAGCAGAAGGCAATACTGGACCTTGTGCTCACAAACAGGGACAGTGTGATGGGGTAACAGTGGGGAGCACCTGGGGAACAGTGACCACCAGTCATTGTGGTTTGAAATCACAGAAAGAGCAGAACCAAACCACACAAAAACACGTATCCTGGATTTTAGGGGGCAGACTTTGGGAAAATGGGAGATACTTGAAAGAGGCATTAAGGGAATGGGACAGGAATCAGGGGTTGAGGAACAGTGGGCAGTATTTAAAATGGGGATTATAAGAACAACAGAATTATGCATTAAGCAGGTTAGCAAGAGGAAAAGGAAGAGGAGACCATTATGGTTTTCCAAGAGGTAGCAAAGAAAGTGAAAGCCAAAAGATTGCATTCAGGCAATACAAAAGACACAGGCAGAAGGGGATACGGAGATACCAGGAGAAACAAAGGGAGGCAGGGAAGTCAGTAAGGAAGCCAAAGCTCAGACAGAAGAACACATTGCAAAATCAGTGGGTAAAGGGGACAAAACCTTTTACAGGTGCATAAGTGAAAAAGAAAGACAAAGGGAGGATAGTGAGACTGAAGGAGGAGGATGGGGCAGCGTGGAGGATGACAACAGTAAAGCTGACATATTGAACAGGTATTTCTGCTCCAGTCTTTACTAAGGAAGAGGGGTAATGGGTCTGAAGGGAGTACAAGGGGTGAGAATGGTGCAGAAATGGACACAAGTCCCTTTACAGAAAGGGTCCTGAAGGAACTGGAAGTAATAAGAGCTGATAAAGCAATGGGGCCAGATGGTGCACCCTAGGGTCCTTAAGAACTAAGAAAGGTGGTGGCTGAACCTCTGGCTATCCTGTTCAGCCAATCACTGGAAACAGGGAGGTACCCAAAGACTGGAGGACAGCAGATGTAGTCCCTTATACAAAAGTGGGAACAAAGAGGAAGCAGGGAACTACAGACCAGTCAGCCTCACCTCAGTAGTGGGAAAGATCATGGAAGCACTACTGAAGGAGATTGGTGGAACATCTGGTTGTCAATGGACTACAGGACCCAAGGCAGCATGGTTTCACCAGGGGAGGTCATGTCAGACCAACCTCATTGAATTTTTTGACTGGGTGACTAGGGAGGTGGATCAGGGGAGGGCAGTGGACATGGCCTATCTGGACTTCAGCAAGGCCTTTGACACTGTGCCACATAGAAGATTATTACACAAACTGGGGAATATGGGTGTGGGCAGGACAGTAGTGTTGTGGGTAGGTACTGGCTGGGTGGCAGAACACAGAGGGTGGTGGTAAATGGCTGTCACTCCACAGAGGGAAGAGTGACCAGTGGGGTACCACAGGGATCAGTGCTGGGACCGGTCCTATTCAACATCTTCATCAGTGACATTGCACAGGATCTAGAAGGCAGAATTTCACTGTTAGCTATGACACAAAGCTCTGTAACAGAGTAGACACACCAGAGGGTGTAGACAGAATGAGAAGGGACCTGCAGAAACTTGAAGAATGGTCAAGGGTTTGGCAGTTGAAATTCAATGCAAAGAAGTGCAAGATAATGCATATGGGGCACAAAACCCTGGCACAATATATCAGTTGGGGGTGAGGATATAGCATGCACCAAGCAGGAAAGGGATCTTGGGGTTGTCATCTCTGATGACCTCAAAATAGGAAACAGTGTGACAAGGCATCAGGTAAAGCAAATAGGATGCTGGGATGTATAGGCAGGGGCATCACCAGCAGGAAAAGGGAGGTCATAATTCTGCTATACAAGACACTAGTGAGGCCCCACCTGGAGTACAGTGTACAGTTCTGGAGACCATACCTATGTAAGGACATAGACAGGGTAGAGAAGGTTCAGAGGAGGGCAACAAAGATGGTGCATGGGTTGCATCACAAGTCCTATGAAGACAGGTTGAAGGAACTGAACATGTAATCCCTGGAGGAAAGGAGGGAGAGAGGGGATATGATAGAGACATACAAGTATCTTACAGGGAGGAACAGGGTGCAGGAAAACACTATTTTTAAGTGAAAAAGATGTTTCAGGACTAGAGGGCATGGGATGAAGTTGGAGGGAGGACGATTCAGAGGAAACATGAGAAAGAATTTCTTCACAGAATGGGTGGTGGACAAGTGGAACACCCTGCCAGAGGAAGTGGTGGGGGCTGAAACAATCACGGGATTTAAGAATGCATGGGATAGACATAAAGGAATTCTATTGGTCAGGGGTAAGGGGAAATAGACTTCTAGGAAAACAAACTGAACTTACAAGCTCAAATGGGCAGACTAGGTGGGCCACAGGCCCTTATCTGCCAACACTGTCTATGTATCTATGTATCTATGTATCTATGTATCAGCAGTCACCCAATGGGCTTGGGGATACAGGGTTCAGTGGCGGTGTCTGTGCACCACCTGTGGACAAGCCCAGACCTGGTCCTGAGGCGCAGCACTCACCCTCAAGGGGTGCTGATCATCAGGGCCGTGCACACCCTGAGGGACAGGATGCCGAGGAGGCTGATGACCTCTTGGACGAGCACACCCACCTACTGCAAGCATTGGTCCAGCAGCAGATGTGGCTTGCAACGTCTATGGATGCACTGCTTGTGGCTCTGGAGCGGGCAGAGGAGTGTCGCAGCAGGGACACCGCACTGATCCTGGCAGGGATGGGCTGTTTGCGGGAGGATGTGACCGTTGCCATTGACAGGCATGCACAGGCATTCATTGCTGTCATGGCCACAATGGGCACACAGTCAGGTGCCCATGCATCGTGGACACCACGCAGTGCACTATCCACCCCGCGTTCCCGGCGTCGTGAGACTCCCACCCTGTCGATGCCGGGTTCAGCTGTGGGCATCCTGAGCACTCTTGGTGCAGGCATGTTCAGTGTGCTGCAGACCCCTGCGCGAACACGGTCGCGTTTATGCAGTGGAACCCTTGGGGGACCATCGGTGCCACCCCATGAGGCCAGTGGTCAGCCTGTCAGTGCTGGCGGGTCTCGGCGGGGCCGCCAATGCATCAGTGCCAGCCGGGGCACTGTGTCGCGTGACTGACCTGTCTCCCAGTGTGGCTACTGTCTGGTGCTGCCCAGTGTGCATTGTGTGTTTCAGTGGGCAGTGCACGGGTGGGTACCCGGCCCTGCACACAGACACACAGTCCACCTGCACACCCTCCCGGCTGCTGTCCACAGTTGCATGTGCATAATGATGCCTGCATTGCACTGTACACCAATGTGAAATGGTGCTCAGCATCTGACACATGCACATGGACAGGCAGTGGGTGTGGTGGCTTGTGGACATGTGTGTTGCTAGGGTGTGCGATCTGGGTCGGTGTGCCTCCTACCCTTTGTGCATGTCTGGTGCATTGTGTGTGTGTGTGTATGTGTGTGTGTGTCCATCCACATGGCATGTTAGACCTCACCCATCCCTGGTTGTGTGTGTGGTTCCATGCCCGGTCACTTCTTTTGATGGCATGCACCCCTGGTGTGTGTCCATGCGTGTTTGTGGGTTGTGCCTTAGCCACTGGTGGTTGCGCATGGCCCCATGACTTACCTGGGTTGGCTGAAGTGCTCCTCCAAGATGGTGTCCCGGTGCAGCTGTGCCAGCCGGAGCAGTTGGGGGTCCCGTTGGCCAAGGGGGGGCTGCCCATCACCATCATCACCATCGTCCCCATCACTGTCCCCCTCTTCAACCTGTATGGCTATCCCACATTCGTTGGCCATGTAGTGCAGGATGCAACAGGCCAGGAATAGCCCACAGGCCTTTGAGGGGCTGTACTGTAGGGCACCGCCAGAGGTGTCCAGGCAACAGAAACGTGCCTTCAGCATCCCGAACTCCCACTCGATGACATTACATGTGGTGGCGTGTGCCTCATTGTAACGTTGCTGTGATGGGGTCGCGGGCCACAGGTACAGTGTGAGCAGCCAGGGATGGAGTGAGTATCCACTGTCACCTGTGTGTAGAGGGCGGAGGTTAGTTTTATGATCAGCATCGCCCTGCCCCAGGCCATGTAGGCCACTACCCATGCCAACTCTGGCCATGCCCCCCCAGGCCCTATGATTGTCCATGTGGTTTGCATACTCACACAGTAGGTGTCCAATGGGGATGTCCCCACTCTCAAATCTGTGGCACAGTGCTGACTGGTGCCAGATGGAAGAATCGTGTGCTCCCCAGGGTGCATGGCACAGACATTGATTATGCACCCCCTGGCATCGCACACCACCTGGCAGTTGATGCTGGCATAGCCCTTGCAATTTATGTATGCAGCCCCCTCGGGGCCAGGTGGTGTGCGTATGGCCACATGGGTGAAGTCTATTGCCCCTAGCACGCCAGGCATATGTGCTACCCTGTGGAACTCTTGTATGTTTGCTGTGCGCTCCACCGCTGTGCTGGGGAAATGGATGTACTCCACAGCATGTAGTAGCAGTGCACTGAGGAATTGGGTGAGGTGGCATGACATGGCCAACTGGGTTATGCCTGTGGTGTCCCCAGTTGGTCTCTGGAAGGTACCCGTGGTGAGCAAGCACATGCAGGCTGTTACCTTAGTCTCCACTGACAGGGCATGGCTCCATTGTGTGGGTGCCTGCATCACATCACTGCACAGCTCACAGAGCCACCTCAGAATTGCCCTATTCAGGCAGTACTGGTCCACAATCTCAGTATCAGTGTACAGCTCAAAGCAGGTGCAGGCTCAGTACTGCCTGTTGGGGGCATACTGCCGATGGGCCCTTCCATGGCCATGCCCCCCTGCCGCCCGCCTTCTCACCCCCCTCATAATGGCCTCCATTTGGAAGATGGCACTGGCCATGTCCCTGGCTTGTGTTCACCCCCTCTGGCAGCTATTGCTGTATTCCCCCCGCTGTTCTGGCTGCTAATTCCCCTGCATCGGGTACACCTGCCTGTGGTGGCCTCTGTGCTGTGTGGCTCCCCACAACTTCCCTGTGCCTGGCTGTTCAGACTGCCCTTTCTCTGACCTGCCCTGTTTGTGCCTCCTGCCCTGTCTGTCTGGCTAGAGTTCTGCCTCATGTGGCTTCCCTGTAGTGTTCTTGTGCCTCTCCCTTGCTCCTTTTTATTTTGGCTCATTTCCGGTATGGCACAACTTCCGCTTGCTGCCCTATTACGCATGGCGCAAATCGTTGAATATCACACTGCGCCATTTATGCATGGTTCCTCCCCCTTCACTTGCGCATGCCTTCATTATCATTGCGCTGTTGCTCAGCATGATTTCGGGGGTGCAACTGCCTCCTGCTGAATATCGCAGAATGGCACAATTTCGGACTTGTACAGGTGCAACCCTATTGCGCATGGCTCAACTCTTTTGAATATCTGGATCCCAGTCTTCAAAAGGCCCCAATTTTTTACAGTAAAGTAAAAAAAGTATCTTGAATTGATGCTGACATATGTATGATAAGTAATAATTGTAACATGTCCCCATACCATGCCAAAAAAGACAGAGCACATTGATCAAACCAATGGCATAAAATACGTTTTTTGGTAACTGTAGAGATCAGACTCAAATAATAGTGATACTCATTCTTCAGATTCTGAATGTCCATCCCCAAAATACAGTTATTTAAAGTAAAGGCAGAAGAAATTCCCCAGTTTTTGTCTAGTTTCTTGATTATCATGTTCCCTAATAGTCTATCTTTAGAACATTCTCATAGAATGTGTGAAAGTGATCTTGTTGCAGTATTGCATCTAATGCAAGATTCAGAATCTAGAATTCTCCATTTATATAATTTTTCTGGTGTATTATAAATAGCATGTCAAATTTTAAATTGGGTATATTTATATCTATCCAGTGGTATATATTTGTATACATGCTTCTGAATCTTTTCCCAATGGTCTTCAGAGATAGGGTGGACAGAAATTTCTGACCAGTAATTATAAGATCTCCTTAGTGTGAACAGCTTTTCTGATTGAATTTCTTCACATATTTTTGATATAGTCTTGTGTGTTAGATCTAGCTTTTCTATTTTTTTCTAAAAGATATGGTGGAGAAGCTGTTACTTAAGGATTCCCTAGTTTTAATTTTAACAAACATCTAATTTGAAGAAATAATAAATATTCTGACCTTCTTAGATTGTTAGCTTGTGACATAATAACAAAAGGGATCCATTTATTCTGCAGAATAAATTAACTTGGAGTGATAATCCCTTTACTGGACCAAACTGGGTTAAATAGTGCCTTCCAGTTTATTTTAAAGTTGTAATTAAACCATATTGGTTGTTCCCATGGGTTAATAAGATTCTGTTCCATATACTTTTAAGTTGATTAAATACCTGTAAATAAGTGTCAATGGGTGTATTCTTACGTGAATTAGGCAGGGATTTATATTTCATATAAAATATAGCTGTTACAGAGATCTTATGCTGAATACAAAGCTCCTGCTCAGTGGTTAGCCACTGAGGAAAATAGAAATAGGAACCATAATTTTTCTCATATGAAAACCATTTAACACATTTTGCTGTTTGTGTAGCAAAGTAACACATAAGAAAATCCAATGCACCCTAAGCACCTTTCAATCTTGAAATCTTTAAGCATGAATAACTTAATCTAGATTTATGACCTTACCAAAAAATATAAATTCTTATAGCAGTCCAATGTTAATTTATTAGAAAGCATTATCATGGGATATAATACCGTAGGTAGAATGGACATTTGTATCAGATTAATTCTACCCCATGGAGATAATGGTTATTTTTGTCATCTTTCCAAGTCTGTTTCAATAATGCAAATTTGTTCAAAGAAATTTCTATGTATCATTCTATTGGTAGGCATGCTAATTGTATGCCTAAATAGGTTAACTCATTAGTTGACCATTTAAATTTTCAGTCTGAGAAATCTGTTTTTTGTACCTAGTGATTCAGAGGTAATATCTGAATTTCTTCCACATTTAGCTGATAATGAGAGAATGCTCCAAAATTCTTGATTTCCTCAAACATGGCTCTTAGGGATTCACTCAGGTTACTAAAATGAAGAAGTATATCATCTGCATATGCGAAAACCTTGAATTGTTTATGTCCAAATTTAATGCCAGAAATTAAAGGGTGATCTGTAAGATGCTGAATTAGGGGCTGTATATATAAATTAAATAGAAAAGGGGAAAGGAGACAACCTTGGTGATTGTCATTGAGTAAAGGAAAGGGGGATGAAAGTACTTTGTTACGTTTTACCCTGGCAGATGGTTGACAATATATTAACCTAATCCATTTAATGTATTCTTTTGGAAAATTAAATTGTTCAAGTGTTCTGAACAGATATATCCATGAAACACAATCAAATGCTTTTTTATGCATCTAAAGAGGGCAAAACCATAGGGAGTTTGGCCTCCCTAGATGTGGAAATGATGTGCTGAATCTTTTGTAAGTGGTTAGCTGAATGTCTGCCAATTAATATTGACCAGACCTGTTGAAGTCTGTTAGCTAAAGTTCTAGTTAATATTTTGAGATCACTGTTTAGTAAGGATATAGGTCTATAATGTATAACCTTTGTAGGATATTTGTCAGGCTTGGCCAAAACAGATATAAAGGTTTCTTGTAAAAAGGGATCTAAAGTTCCCTGCTAATAATCTTCTTCATGTACCATTAGTAATTGTGGTAAAACTTCCTTTACTAAAGTTTTATGAAATCTAACTGATAATCTGTCAGGACCAGGGGCTTTGTCAATCACCATTTGTTATAAGGCTTTTTGTAGCTATATTACTTTAAAGGGTTTTGGAAAAAAATCCTTATCTATCTTAGATAATTTGGAACATTAGTCCAAATAGTTTTCTATAAAGTCAGAGTTATTAGCTCTATCCCTGATTCCGTATAAATGTTTTATAAAATGTATTAAATTCCTCTACAATGTCTCTAGATTGTGAAATGAACTGCTGGTTGTCCAAACTATGTAGGTGTTTAACAGTACATGATGTTGTCTGTTATTTAATATACAAAGCTAATAGTTTGCACAGCTTTCCCCCATAGAAAGATATTTGGACTTTGATTTTAGTATTATCAATTCAGATTGTGATCTGTTCAGTTAATGATAAGCTTCCAGAACTGCTGTCAATTGAGAGGCTATTTGTTCTGAATATTTTGATGCTAAGATTAATTCCATAGTTTTTATAGACTGAAGAATACCTGAGATTTTTGTTGTTTTCCTTTTTAAAAAAAATTGAGGCTATTCTGATAATTTCTCCTCCAATGGCACATTTATAAGACGACCAGACAGTTGACTGCTTTTCCACAGGGCCAAAATTTTCTCTAAAAAAAAACACTGAATGAAAGTTTCAAAATTATTTGCTAATTGTAGATTGTTTAGAAGGTTAGCGTTCATTCTCCATGTTTTGTCTTGTGGTGCACTTATATCTAATTTAAGCTTTAAAAGCACTGTGAAGAATGGTCAGAGATAAATGTTGCTAGAATTTCTGAGTTGGCCAGATCAGACAATAAACTGTAACTAATCAAAAATAAATCAGTCCTAGATAAGGTTTTATGTTGGTTTGAATAAAAGGTATTTTCTCTTGAAGTAAGATATAAAGTTATCCAAGAGTCTACCAAGGTGTAAGAGGTCATAATTTCCTGCAATGCCCATTGATTTAGACTCATTGAAAAAGCTGTGATTTATCTAGTTTTGTATCTAAAACAACATTCCAATCCCAACTACAGTATAATATACGGAATATTAGACCATTTGGCTGGGTGCAAAAAGAAAAAGTTGTGAATAACTGTGGATCATCTTTGTTAGGTCCATAAAGAGAAGCTAATATGATATAATTTCTTTCTAATGTACCATAGACTATGATAATCCTAGAATGTGGTTCAGTAATTATCTGATGACTCTTAAAGTCAATTGCTTTGTTGATCAAAATGGCAACTCCAGCTCTTTTTTTTGTCCGTGCCCATTCCTATTATCTGCCCCACCCAAAGGCATCTAAAATTATTTAGATCTGATATAAGCAAATGAATCTCTTATAAAAATGCTACCTCTGGATTAAATTTTCTAAGATGTGTTAAAATTGTTGTTCTTATTATTGGGGAATTTGCACCTTTCATATTCCGTGATATAATAGAATAAAACATTTTACTTATTTATAGATGCATTAGTTAAATAAAAAAAATAACATCATAGGGGTATCTTTAAAATCTTTATAGGAATGTCTATTGAATACCAAGTTTGAGAAAACTGTAAAAATTGTAGAAATACCTACTATCCCTGTCTGAAAGTAAGGCCAAAGGTATCTATTCCAGAGACTGAAACTCATAATCCCAAAACTGATGGAACCATGTTCAGTCTCCCAACACATTCACAAGCCCAACAGGAAGAAGCTGATGCTGACAGGGGAATGGTAGCAGATATGATGAACCGTTACCCTATCCCTAGCCAGACATCACAAGTAGCTGCAAAATGTGGAAGCTAGCTGAGCTTCTCCTGTGTCATGGAGGTCTAATGCAGTAGCAGCTCAACCAGCATGGTCCAGTAGACCTTGGTTCTGTTCCTGGTCACCTCTACTTTTGCTGCACACTGTTCCACTCCCATAACTTTTCCTTTTTACTCCAAGGTCCTCTCCCCATCGAAGTTGGTTATTTAAGTTATAGGGGGTGTGGGGGGCAGATTCCACTGCACTACATTTGAGTACCTTGCAGAATTCGAGATTCAGTCTCCCGAACTCGATCTTGTAGTGTTCGGGATACTGAATTTCAGTGTTTCAAAATATATCCAGACCAAATGATCAAAGCTTTAAATATATTGTCTGGAATCATAATTCATAAATAAATTTGAAGGAAAGAAATCCCCAATTCTCCCAATTATGAACAATATCAAAATATATCCCAATACTAACCATAGAACTGTAAAGTAATCCCCCCCCCCCATCTTGCAACTGTGTTTGTGGCATTCGGTTAAACTGCAGGGAGAACATGACCAGAATAACCACCTATTTCTTTTAAACTCCTCAATTTCACCACTATTTCCATTGTTTATACCTGTCAGCAATAATACAGACTTTAAGGTTGTAAACTAAGAATAATCACAAAGCAACAAAAAAGAATTATACGAGCATATAAAGTTAATCTCATCCAATTTATTTTTTAAGATTTCCTTTTCCAGCTGAAGTTTAACCTGAAGAGACCTGAACTAGTTCTTGGAACAAGGTGGAGATATTCTAGGTGGCATAGTGTTTCAATATAATCAATTTACCTTTCTTTGCTTAAGTAATATTTATATGAAAAAAAACAATCGCTTATAGTAATCTATAAAAGGTATGCCCCTTAAGATATAACAATAAACTGAATTGGCAGAAGCCCTACAATATATAATAATAAAATCTGCTGGGCCACTATAAACATACCATAATGCATTAAAAAAAGGAGAAGCAACAGCAGTATCTGTAACTTGGGGATCAGTAAAACAACCAGTGCATTCTAAGATATTTTAATTATGCAGTTGTCAACCTGAATGGCTTTGAAAGGTATGTTAAATCTAGATGTGTTTACTCAGAGAATGATTACTGTTATTGGGCCTTTTGCATCAAGGTGCACATAGCAGATGAAAAAGTGCTATAAATCCAGTACACAGTTGCATGGCATGCAAGGCAGAAGCAATAAGTTTTAAGCAGAGCCAGGTGCATAGATGCACTGGACAATTGAGGAGGGGCCACAGGGGCTGGGTAGCAGCTCACATAACCCACAGAGGGTGGGATTGGGATACACGGACTCTCCCCTTGACCCCATCATAAATGGGCATGCCGATCTCACCATGCAGAGATGTGGAAGGGAATCTTGGGAATGTAAACAACATGCAGGTGATGGAAGAGAATGGCCATGCTGTGGAGGACACCCCACTGCAACCAGTGATGCCTGTTAGTGCAGCACAGAGAAGCATGCAGTGCTGGGGATATGTCCACACCCAAGGTGCCACTTGTCCCCGCAAACCAAAGCTCACTGGTGGCCAGGTGGCATCCATAGTCTCTGATATAAGGACCCACTACTTCACACTGTATGAGGCGTGAGCCCTATACATGGCCCGGAGGTCAAGGCATGCCTATGGCTGGAGTGGACACCTTTTTGGTCATCAGTGCACTGGTCCAAGTGTGCCAATCAATAGGGCACCAAACTTCAAAATTCACAGCCTCTTCCCCGAGGTCCCCCCTGGAGTTAGAATAATATAGTTAGAGAGCCATGGGGGCACATCCCTCCACATGAGGGGGTGTGGGGGGTGTAGTCCCCTGCATGAAAAGTGGGAGGTGAATTAAAATCTCTGGTGCCCTAATGATGGGTGCACTTGGATGGGTGTATTCCGATGGTGGAACCGAGTGGACATACAGTCCAGAGACACGTACACTGCTGGCCATAAAACATTAGTGATGTGACCTCCATGTATCAGTGAGAAAGAAGTCCACTGCAGGCACATGGGCTTGCCTTGGCACAGAAGGGGGGGCCCCCAGCATAGACACCACACTGACCCCAGTGGAGAGGATTGTAGCAGTCACACTCACATAGTTGGGCCCCCGCAGTGAGCTGGAAGGCATCGACTCCCTGGAAGGTAATACGCCACAAGCAAACGTCAAAGTAAAATTTATTTTTAAAGTGCTTTTCCACAGACCAAAGCGCATATACAATATAAAACATCAAATCTAATAAAAATATAAAATAAAGGGCAGCAATCCCAGAGCTAAACATTATCCCCAAAAGCCTTTTCAAATAAATAAGTTTTTAATAAAAGTTTAAAGGTTTCAGTGGACAGGCACACTCTAATCTGACAAGGTAGAGAATTCCACAGGGTTGGGGCTACAAAAGAAAAAGCCCAAGACCCTGATGTCTACAAATGGACCCTGGGAACCTCTAGCAATCCCTCGTTGGCAGAGCAGAGAGAGTGAAGGGGGCAGTAGGGCCGAAGGAGGTTTTGCAAGTAACCTGGTCCCTGTCCGTGTATGGTCTTATAGGTCAGCAACACGACCTTGAAGGTGATCCTCCATCTCACTGGCAGCCAGTGCAATTCACACAGCACAGGTGTGACATGGCTAGTCCTCAACAACCCTATCAATAACCTGGCTGCAGCATTCTGCACCAGCTGCAGGCGATGGAGGTCCACCTCGGTAACCCTAGGTATAGAGCATTGCAGTAATCTAGACACGAGGACACAAAGGCGTGAACCAATGTAGGAAGATCCTCAGGCAGAACAAGGTGTTTTATCCAGGCGATGTTCCTCAGATGATAAAATGAGGACTTGACAACTGCTGACACCTGCACTTTTAGCGTCAGTTTGTTATCAAACACAATGCCCAGATTCCACACCCTTTCAGAAGGTCTCAACTAGTTACCCCCTAGCACAAGGCCCAACGGTTGTCCAGGAGTCAACTTCTCTACCTGCTGACCTGGGTCCACCACCAACACCTCAGTCTTGTCCCAATTCAGTCTCAATGAGTTAGCATTCATCCAGTCTTGGATCTCAGCGAGGCAGTTATTAAAGACCGAGATCGCACTGTCCTGTGCAGGCACAAAGGACATGTAGAGCTGAGTATCATCTGCATAGCAGTGAAAACTCAGCCTATACCACCTTATAATGTCTCCCAATGGCAACATATACACCATGAACAACATGGGGAACAGCACCGAACCCTGCGGCACCCCACAAGGCAGGGAGAAGGAGGCCAAGGAAAAATTCAACGACACCACCCTCTGAGTCCTGTGAGGAAAGAGTGAAACCACCTGAAGACTATCCCCGACAGTCTGCAGAGAAGCCGCAGGCATTCAAGTAGTACCCCCATGATCCATGGTGTCAAATGCTGTAGAGAGATCAAGGAGGACCAGAATTGTATGACTCCTCTGATCCCTTGCTATCAAGAGATCATTAAGTACTCTAACCAACGCCGTCTCGGTACTATGCCTCTTCCTGAAACCGGACTGGAGAGGATCATAGACTTCATGGGTGGTAAGAAAGCTCTTGAGCTGCAGCTCGATTACCTTCTCAATAACCTTCCCCAAAAAGGGTAGGTTAGAGACCGATCTGTAGTTCGCAAGACAGTCTGGGTTGCAGAAAGATTTCTTTAAAAGGGGTGTTACCACAGCCTCCTTCAGGGTGTCCAGACTATCTCAGCAAGGATCGGTCTGATGATGTCCATAGACCCCACATGGGGGTGAGTTGGACCAGGATCCAAACTACAGTGAGTCGGTCGCAAGCTCTGAACAATCTAGTCAAGTAGATCTCTGACCTGATGGAGGACACCTTATCTGCAAAGAATTGAGTGAATTCATCACACTTTAATTGTGAAAAAGCTCTCCGGCCCCGGATACAGGCTGGATAGCACAGTCTGCCCAAGGTCTGGAAGAGCTGAGCCAGTCTATTCTTTGCTGCAGCAATCTCCCTGGACAGGAACTCTGCCTTCTTATGGGAGATTACTGATTGATAGTCCAAATAGTGGGCCATCAACCTAAGTCTGTCCTCCTCCCTGCTAGATTTCCACCAACAACGTTCCAACCTCGCCCCACTCTCCTCAACCCCCTCAAAGTCCCATCAAACCAAGGGGATCGAGGACGAAGAGGGAGCGGGTGAACTCGGGCAGGAACTATGGAATCCAGGGCTTTCAGCACCATATCATTGTAGTGCCCTACTAAGTCTCCTGGAGCCAAGCATTCCAATGGCCTACTCGATAGGTCCAGCACCACCATCAGACCCTCTGGGGTGACACCCCTCAAAGGGCAGTACTGGACCATCTCTAAAGGGGCAGGTCTCATAGGAGGAGCCTCGAAACTGAACCTTATAGAGTGATGATCCAACCATCCGACTGGTTCCACCACCAAGTCAGTGGCCTCCAACCCCAGGAGGAACACCAGATCCAGGGAGTGACCTTGAGAATGGGTAGCAGCGGTAACCACCTTTGTGAAGCCCAACAAGTTTATCAGTTGGAGAAAGTTCTGACCAAAATGTGAGAGTTCAACATCGACCCAGGCATTGAGATCCCCCAGGACCAACCACCTGGGGGATTCCAATACCATGTCGACCATGAAGTCTGCAACTTCCTGCAGGAAAACCTTCCCATCTCCGGGCAGATGGTAGATGAGAAGAATCCTGCAGCCCACACCTGCTCCCATGATACACTCAAAGGATCTGGTGGTCCCCACTGGAACTTCTACAAGGCTCAATTCTGTCTTAAAACAAATGGCTACACCCCCGTCCCTATGATCCAATCTCGTGCGGTGTATCACTGAGTACCCGGATGGAACCGCTGACTCCAGCATTCTCATCCAGCCAGGTGTCGGTGATACAAGCCAGGTCAGGTGTCTCAACAAGATCAGCAATAATTGCTTCTTGTTTTTTATTGACCTGGCATTGCATAACACTGCCCAAGTTGGATGAGACGCCATGGAAGAGCAGGTCACTTGCCCACTACCCATGGAGCCTTCCAGTATGGAAACCAGACAGGGGATCCCTTTTCCTGGCCCTATTTCACCCCGGGGTGCCTCCTTGATCCCACTACCCCAATTGGCCCACCCCACTCCCTTCCCCATCAGACCCAGGGCCCCAGCCCCTCTGACCCTTCCGCACAATCCCCAGAGCATGACAACACATATATACCATAAGCTGCAAGGGGGGATATAAAAGGGGCGGAGGTCCCTCAGCCTGGTGGGGGAATAGTGCCTGCCCACCAATGAATAATCCCACCACATGCTGCCAACACTGTATCAGCAGTGAATCCAACAATAAACTATTAACAAAATCCCAATATTACAAACCCAACAACTCCCCAAAATAAACCCCAAATACCCCTATAAATTAACAATAAATCAATAACTCAGAACACTATTAATAAAAATCCCTATTTCCCCAAGAACAAACCCCAAACACACTTTAAAAATTTACAGTCAATCAATCACTCCTCAAGGTCCATAAAACAGTCTGTTTAGTCTCTTCATGCAAGTTTGTAGTAATAAATGCCCCCTCGACCTCTCACTTCAGAGGGCTAAACTAGATAAAAGATACAAGAGGCTACCAGCTCTCAGCTGAGCCTCCTGGAATCAAAAATAAGAGTAAAAAACACAAAGCACTCTCACTGCTTAATAATGTCCATTTCTCTTGATCAGGACAAAGGAGAAAAAAGGAAGAAAAAAAGTCACAAACCAGTTATATGAGGATCCGGAGACAAATTGGTTGGCCTGGTTAACAATTAAAAGGTCAACTCAGAGCTCTTGTTCTCAAACTCACCATAGAAAATCCTCAGACTCTATGAGTGGATCAAGCAAGTGCAGGGTGGGCACTACACACACCCACCACCTAGGAGAGGGAAGGCAACCCAAATAATCCCACAGAGCATGGGCCCCAAGAGACTACCCGGTTAACATCAGATGTCCCCCCAAGCACCTAGGAGGATTCGGGTCCAAATCCAGCCCTTCAGCTGACTCTTCTCTCCGACCTCCCTTCTGAGAACCAGGCACCTTTACTCCCCCCAAAGAAGGTGGACACGAAGATCCCAAGCCCCTCACTCACTTCGGATTCTTCAGTCCTCCACCACTAGCACCAAGTCCTACAGCAATCTACACCAATCTCCACTCCGAGGTCTTCTTGGTGCAGTACATCCCAATCACTACACTGCCTAAACAATCGAGTGAACACAATCATTCCTCCGGCACTCCTCGCCTCTCCTCTTGCATTCCGTTGAGCTACAGATGCAGGCTCCAAATAAACTCCAGACCAAACCAGGACTAGTTGGTGCCAGGTAACAATTAATCTTCCTCCTCTTCTTCCCCAGCTCCAGAGGCAAATCAATGATAGCGTGTTAAAAGGGGACTAAAAAGTACATTAACGGACCAGCTCACATTAATTTACACAGCTCTAAAAGCTATACCCGAAAACGCCCAAAATTCTAACTATCTCACTTTAAATCCCTAACTAAACTAATCCATACAAATACAAGATTAATATGACAACTAATATTTAAAAATTAAAATTAAAAATCACTGCTGAAAGTAAGCTGTACCCCCATCGTGATGGCAAACACAGCGTGGCCGCCATCTTCAGCAGGGTGCAGTGCCAGTGGTAATGAACCCCATGCATGTTCTAATGGCCCCTTGTACCACACCACAGACACAGCACAGAGGGAAACACTACTACAGGTGCAACCGGACCCAGATGGAAAGACATGGCACAGCAGGCCAGAGGCAGGTATGACACGGAGAGGAGCATTGTACAGGTATGACACCAGTGCATCTGCACCACAGACACCAGCACCCAGGATGCTACTGTCACAACTGTAATAACATCCCTGTTCTTCCCACAGGTACTGGGTAGGTGCCCGAGCAGTGACCAGAGATGGATACTGACATGGACAGCACACAAGCATGGATGTCTGAGGGGTCAGAGGAGCCAGACAGGCAAGCCCTGCAGAGTACCATCCGGTGGGCACCAGCAACAGGGTCGTCCAGAGGCAGCCAGACAAGCCCCTGAGAGCATGGAAAGGATACCAGCAGGAAACACAGCAGACAATGGGGGTGGGGTCCTGTCTGCATGAGCTGGGCCACTGCCATGGCCAGCGATTAGCAGGAGTCTCATGATGACATACTATGCAGAGGTGCGTCAACTGCAGCAGAACAGATTGGATGCCCAAAACTGCAACACATTGGTGATCCAAGGACTGATCAAGAAGGTACATGGCATTTTGCACATTACTGATAACCTGGGTGACCTCCTGTGCCAGTAGGTGGAGCACAATGTAACAAGTACTGCACCATGCCCCCAGTCTACCTCCCCGCCACACTGCATATCCATGCCCACACTCCAGACATACACACCCCTAGACACATGTGCCACTGTCCCTGATGATCAGGGCCCTGTCATGCTGCCCACTGCCACAGACAGCACCCCAGATGCACGGTTCCATGGCACAAGAATGGAGCCACAGCACACACAGGAAGCAGTGCAGAGACACACAGGAACACATGTCAGGCCCACCACAGGTTGTGCCTCATGATCACTAAGGCAGTTGAAGCACCACACAAGAGGAGGGGACAGAGGGGCAGCAAACAAAGATGACACCATCCCCTGAGCATTCCAGGGGCAATGTGTCTGCACAGGGGACACCATGGAGACTGAGCACATGGTCATCATCCCGGCTACTGCAGAAGCCCTATGACAGGAAAGGGCTGTGAGAATGCACATATAACAAACATGCATCTCACAAACACCGTGTTGTACCACCTTGCACACTACACATCACACAGCACCACACACAACACACCACTGCATGGCCACCCACCAGCACAGCGGCATGCCAAGACCAACACACACAGCTATACAACAGCCATAGCAATACCCCCTTGCTGTGCTGTGCCACATTCCACTGTATTTCCCCACCAGACATGCCCCACCAACACTGTTATTCCACACACCATGCATGGGTCTCCCCCATGGGCCTGTGCACTCAGTACATGGCATCATCATCGTGCACCTGCACCCACTGCTGTCCGCCACATGACACACACTACCACCATGCTGCCTGTCCCCACAACACACGCAGATGCCACCGTGATGCCCACAGGAACCCGACGTAGAGTGCCATACCCATCACGTCCTCACTGCACACCACCCTGCAGATGGACATCCCTAATGGCAGAATGTGCCTGCACAAAGCCATCATGTGCTGAATGGCCAGACAGTGTCTCCCATCATATGAATGGATGCCTGTTGTCCACCTCCTACACTGCACATGACTGTGGATCATATGACATGGGTACATTCCATCGCATGGTGATATTATGGAGCATGATGCACGCAGTGAGCACCTTGCATGCCTTTCCCAGTGCCAGCACCATCATCCACCTGTATGGTCCAAACACCGGAACCTCACCTTCAGTAGCCCTATTGTCCTGATGATGACAGCCAATGTCTTCTTGTGTGCATTGTTGTACACCATCTCCACGGTGCTGTGTGGATCCAGGAATGGTGTAATCAAGTATGGCTTCAGTGAGTATCACTGTCATCTATGCAGGGGGACAGAATAAGACTCAATCAGGTGACGTTGGCATGGTCACTCATGGTGGTACACATGTTTGCACTTTATACTTACCCAACAGCCATCCCTCAATGCATCCATGAGCAAGGAGGTTGCCCAGCCATGATCCATCCATTATAAAGGAGCTGTTGCAGGATCCAGGGTACATGGCACACAAGTTTGTGAATGAGCCCTCTGATTCACACAACCTGACAGTACACACTATGGAATCCCTTTCTGTTATGGTATGCCTTTTTCTGTTCAGATGGGGTCACAGTCCCTATATGTGTACAATTTATGGCACCAATAACATTCGGCATGCCATGCATGGCATAGAATGCCTGTTTCTTTTCATGGACATCGGTCTCAGCTGTAGGGAATTGTATGTGCTCATGCACATGACACAGAAGGGCATCCATCACCTGTGCCATGGACCTGGACACGGAGGACTGGATAACACTGATTACATCCCCGGTCACCCCCTCAGATGACCCTGTTGCGAAATACAACAATACACATAGCACCTTTGTCTCCACCGACATTTACTTGTTCTTCCTTTTCCATGATGCAATAGTGTCACAGGGCATGTAGCATAGGTGCTGTATGGTGGACTGGTCCAGTTTGAAGTGCTCTATGCAATGCATGTCCCTCATGATCATTGCATCCAGTTGTGGACAGAATACACAGGGACATGGCTTCTACATTCATTGCTTATTCCACACCGCATCCCACAGGGGGCCATTCACAAGCAGATCTGGGCACATTCTGCCATGCCCCTATGGATCCCTGTCAACCTGTGCATGTCCCAGTCGTGGCCCTTTATCCATGCTGATCACAGTTGTGTCCTTTAAGTGTGCATGTGGGGCCCCCTGTGCATGCTGATGGTACACCATACCAGCATCACATGTGCACTCCTGAAAAGCAGGTGCTTTGCATACACTGGTGAATGCATTTGTGCTGGTTTACTGGAGCACTCCACAGGTTGGGTGGCTGGATGCATACACCAAAAAGCTGTGCTGGGTGTTGCAGGACTGCTACCTCAATGCACCATGTTGGGGTCACCTCTGGATGTTGACCATACCTGTCCAGGTGAGTACAGTGTGTACAGGTGTGTGTGGGGGGGTGCGGTGCTTTGGCTGTTGTCCTCTTGTAGCTAATGACTGTTATTTTCTTCTGTCATGCAAGATTGTCTAGGTCTTCTGGACAGGATGGTGCTCACATGGCTGGAGCAGGAGGATGGGGCCACCTGTGAACAGGTGACACCCCTGGGACAGTGGCAGTGGAGGACAGAGGACCCCTACTTATTTGCCCTGTGAAAAGGCTCAGAGGACATATGGTACAAAACTGACAAGGAGAAGTGGTATGTTGAGCCACCCTTAAAGGTAGAGCCTCCCCATATCACACCTGTGCACAATCACAGTGCCACATGATGCCATTGCAGTGCTTCCGCTCATGACTGTCCTGTACATGTTCTTCTCTCATTACAGTACTACAGTGGGCCACTCGGTCAGCTTGTGCTGCTGCCATACCCATGGACAGCAATGACCCCACCTGGGGACAGCAGGGACTATGAGGTAGAGTGGTTGGGAAAGGGGTTTGCCACTGTGCTGTACTCCACAGCAGGGATGTGAACATGGTTGGTGGTGCCATACCAATGCCCATTTATGGACCTGTTCTAGTGTTCCTAATTGTTGTACCTGTGACTGCATGTTGACAGTCGGTGCTCAGGATATTTTCCTGTACATTTGTGTACTGCTTGAAGTGACTTCTCTGAATAAATGTCAGTGTGTTTCACACCTGTGTAGTTTCCTGTCTCCTATATGGAGTTTCACATGCCAAGGGGTGGGCAGGGGTCATATGTGGAGTCCACTATGTGGGCATGTTGGTATATGCCATGCATCTAATGGGGGCCCTATGTGATGCTGTACTGAACATGTGGTGGAGAGGGACATATGGTGGTGCCCTTATCGCACAACCACCTGTCATGCTCCTGTTGGGGGGAAGACAGGTCAGTGGCACTCCATCACCCCAGGTTGCAGCTGCCATGGGTTGCATGTTGCATCCCTTTCCAGGTCTGTTGGGGGATGTTTGTTTCTGTGGCAAGTGGGATGTGTCCTGTCTGCCATGTGCCCCTTGAACTCCCCATACTGTGTGGGACAGTGGGTTACTGTCGTAGCTAGTGGGTGCAATGATGGACACAGGTACACATGTAGAGAGGTGGCAAGGTGAAAAGTAGCCATGCCAAATATTTATTATCGTAAAATCAAAAAAAATGCAGCAATATCTTACAGTAGACTTGAACGAGAAATCAAAGCAAACCAAAATAAAAGGTATGCAAAGGAATATTCTCCCAAAAAGTCTCTTCAGGCAATAAGGCAATAACAGCAACAGCCGCTCAGGAATTGGGAGTGACCTAGTCTGTAGGTGCAGACTTTACCTGGATCAGAAGCAAACTGATCCCAAAACAACTCTGATATATGTTACTAGATGGAGCTGTTTTATAACTGGAAGACAACGTGTGGCTCTCTTAGGCTCCACCTTTGTAAGGTTTAATAGAAAAATATCTTTATTTTAGAATATAATCATTTTTAATTAATATTCAAACATTCTTAATCTTTATTGTGAGGTGAAGGAGGGCTCCTGCAATGATAAAAACATTTCTTAAACAAAAACAGCAAACATTGCAGAGATGAGCCCCTCCCTCCTCTAGTGCAGTGCATAACTATGGTGCAGAGAGGGCTGGCTGCTGCCTAAGAACACAATGAGAGCAGCAGGAAACAACAGGGTGCACCATAGAACTACTCTGAGAAACTACTTTAGGTAAGCTTCTTTTCTCTCTTTCAGAGAAGCTATCTTTACATTCATGCAGTTAGCAAATAGTCGTCAGTGATCCCTCTATTCGAGGATGATCTCTACCATGGTTCACTGATGGGTCCTGAGGTGGCTCAGTAATCCAATCCTAGAGCCACAGATTCATCCGTAGAAATTGCAGATGTTTCCATGTGGGAGAGCTGCCCGCTGACTGGGGTTTCTTTCCCTTTCCTTCCTACTCTCTCTTTTTTCAGCTTTGAGGGCAAGGTATTTCTCTTCGAAGCAGGCCCCCGCTTGATGGAGGTTCTGGGCCATTTAAATCAGTTGGTGGCCAGCTCCTCCCAGCTAGTGATGTCCATATCTGTTTTCTTGAGATATGCCTTCAGTGTGTCTTTGTAGCATTTCCTTTGACCATCACGGGATCTCTGGTCATGGCTGAGCTGGGAGTATAAAATTTGTTTGGGGAGTCGAGAGTCAGGCATCCATATACAGTGTCCAGTCCAGCGGAATTAATGTCTGAGGATCATTGCCTCAATACTGGTGACATTGGCCTCAGCAAGAACACTGACATTAGTGTGGTGGTCTTCCCACTGGATGCGGAGGATTTTCCGGAGACATCGTTGGTGGTACCTCTCCAGGCTCTTTAGATGATGTCAGCAAGTCACCAAAGTTTCACATCCATAATGAAGGGTAGGGATGATAACCGAACTGTATACCTAGATTTTGGTGTCCTTTCATATGTAATGGGCAGAGTAGATGGGCCTAGCAGTCCTTATCTGCCGTCAAAGTCTATGTTTCTATGTTTCTATGTCACGGTCAGTGAAGATGTGTCAAAGCAGTTTCCCAAATGAGGTACTAGCACAATGGATCCTGTGCTGAATCTCATCATTGATGTTTGCTGTTAGGGAGAGGTGGCTACCAAAGTAAGGGAAGTGCTTAACTGTCTCCAGGGTCTGTCTCTCGATGGTGAATTGTGGAGGGTCATTTACAAGGCCTTGAGCAGGCTGATAGAGCACCTTGGTCTTCTTGATGTTAAGTGAGTCCCAGACTTCAGTAAACTTCCACAACGAGATCTAGCACAGACTGGAGGTCACTCCTGGTGTGTGCAAGGATGGCACAGTCATCAGCGTACTGGAGGTCAATGAAGGATGGCACAGTCATCAGCATACTGGAGGTCAATGAAGGATTCCTTGCAAACTTTGGTCTTTGAATGGAGACGTCCAAGATTAAAGAGCCCTCCATCCATTCTGTATGTGATGTCAGTTCCAGTGGGAAGGTAGCCTTTGGTGAGGATTAGGATGACTGCTAGGAAGATAGAGAACAATGTTGGAGCGATGACACACCCTTGCTTGACCCCAGTTTAGATGATCAACAGGACTGTCTTTGAACCATTATGGAGAACACTGGCAGCCATCTGGTCATGCAGAAGCCTCAGGACCTTGATGAATTTTGTAGGGCAGCCAAATCTGGCCAGCACCTTCCACAAGGCTTCATGATTGATGGAGCCAAAGGCCTTTGTCAGGTCGATGAAAGCCATGTACAGGTCCTGATGTTGTTCCTGACACTTTTCTTGGATCTACCTGGCAGGGAAGATCATGTCGGTTGTCCTACGAGATGGTCTGAATCCACACTGAGATTCCATCAGGACTTCTTCGGCGATGGGAAGGAGACAGTTCAGAAGAATACAGGCGAGGATTTTCCCTGCGGTGGAGAGTAAAGCAATGCCTCGATAATTTCCACATACCGACTTGTCTCCCTTCTTGAAGATGGTAACAATGTTAGCAAATAGTAGGCAACATTTTACAGTTAAATGAAAATTCCACAATTGTACACACTGTGTCTAGAAGTTTAGCAAAAATTCTCCTCAGGACCTTTCCTTTAGGCCTACAGGAAGAAAATCATCTTTAATCATAATCATCTTTATTTATTTTGTGCCTTTCAAATTTCAAATTGCATTACAAAATATAAAACCTTATAAAACAACAATAATAAATACTTAAAACCATAAAGTTACACAGTTCATCACAGTAGGTCTTAATCCACAAATGCGACTTCAACGCCCTGCTTAAACCCCCCCCCCCAAGGTTGCACACTCCCAAATCAGACGGGGTATAGAATTCCAAAGAGTAGGAGCCATGTGAGCAAATGCACAGGCCCCTGAAGATTTCAAAACTACCCTAGGAATCTCTAGCAACCCCTTGTCTGTTGAGTGGAGCAATTGCTTGGGGCAGTAAGGGAACAGTAGCTCTTTCAGGTAGTCAGGTCCAAGTCCACATAAGGCTTTGTAAATCAGTAATCCAACTTTGAAGGTGATCTGCCACCGAACTGGTAGCCAGTGCAGTTCGCGCAGCACCAGCATGATATGGGAAGTCTGAGGAGTCCCTGTCAACAACCAGGCTGCAGCATTCTGCACCAGCTGCAGGTGGCAGATATCAACCCCCGGAAGCCCAAAGTAAAGGGAGTTGCAATAATCAAGGCGCGAGGTCACAAAGGCGTGGATTAATGTCTCTCCGGTTCTGTGTATATGGAATATCCCTTCCCCTAAGGTTCCCCACAAAATCATCCAGGTTCGAAACTTTGCCAGATTAAACCCTGACCTGTTCTTGGAGGAACTCAGGCTTACGGACTGGTCAACAGTCTACAGAGCACTGGATCCCTCATCGGCCGTCGCCGCGTTCCACAACATCTTTGTGGATCTACAAGATAGGCATGCCCCTATCACTAGGCGTAGGGTCCATGGGAAAGCCACCCAGTGGCTGAAAGGGGGTCTCCTATCCCACATGCGAGCGAGAGACAAATGCTGGCATCAGGTAAAACGCTCACACGACACTGCCCTGTTGCAGCAATACAGAAAACTCAGAAATGAGTGCAAGAAAATGATCAGGGGCGCAAAAAGCGACTTCTGCAAGGCCGCCCTTCTCAGCTCTGCTAAAGACCCCAGACGGTTCTGAAGAACCATCCAATCACTGGTTGGCGGTCACTCCTACTCCGGGGTCACTGACATGCTCATCGAAGAAGTCTCCTGCAACAGTCCTCACGTGATTGCTAATGCTCTAAACTCTCATTTCACAGACCTCCCTTCTGCTCTCCCGCTAGGGTCCTCAGCCCAAAACTCAAACTGCCCTGCCTCCCCGTCCCAATGGGAGTCGGGTCTGACCCACCCTCCATTTTACCTAAGGGCGGTATCGGTAAGTGAGGTGCAGTATCTCCTTCTTGATCTTTCCCAGAATGCTAGCCCTGGTCCTGATGATCTGGAGCCAAAGCTTCTCAAACTAGGTGCTCCCCTTATAGCCTCCCCGGTGGCCCACATTTTCAACCTATCCCTTACCCAGGGACTGATCCTGGATATCTGGAAGGTTGCCAAGGTCATCCCTGTCCCTAAGCAGGGTGACCCCAAAATCCTGGACAACTACCATCCCATAGCTATCCTCTCTACTGTCAGCAAGCTCCTGGAAAAGGTGGTTGCCAAACAAATCTCGGAGTATATCCACTCCCATGGTCTGCTGACCCCGGCCCAACACGGCTTTCGTAAAGGGCACAGCACTTCCACGGCTCTCATCTCAGTCTCTTCCAGCATCAGAGCTGCTATGGATCAGGGAAAACTCTCAGGTGTGGTATCTATTGACTTATCCAAGGCGTTCGACCTCGTTGACCACGACCTGCTTGCCCTGCAGATGAGGTCCCTTGGTTTGTCCCCCACCTCCTAAACTGGGTCTCTGACTACCTATATGGCAGAAAACAACTAGCTAAATTCAATAAAGTCCTCTCTGCCCCCCGGCCTGTCACCTCTGGTGTCCCTCAGGGCTCCGTGCTGGGTCCCCTACTCTTTTCCCTGTTCATCAACAATCTCCCTGATGTGGTCTCCAGCTGCTGTGTCATCATGTATGTGGATGACCTGGTTCTCCTGGCCCACTCCTGTGATACAGCCACACTAAACCGTCACTTATCTGAAGACCTCTGGAACATCCAGGCATGGCTCTCCAACCATAAATTGGTCCTAAATCAAAACAAAACTCAGGCGGGTCACGTGGTGAGAGAGCAATGGAGTAGACGTCTCTGGCAGCGCTCCCGAGCCCCGCTACAAATTCAATATTAGTCGCGATTGTCTAGATTCCCCACATAGCCAGAAACGTTTGGTGAGGCACCCGACTTACAGCTGCTGCACTCTAAGAACCGAATTGGTTGTTTCGAGATTAACGGAGCCATTACTGCGCCGCCTGAGCAGTGGGTAGTAGGAGAGGCCGAGATGGAGCTAGGAAGCCTCGAGCCTCTGGTGGCTAGAACCCCAGCGACCAAGTGGTCTAAGCCCCATTCGCCGGACCCGGAGGTATCGGAGGATGGGAAGGTGGAGGGTCAGGAAGAACGCTCAACAGCTGAGGACATTACAGAGATTAAGCAGCTCCTTAAAGGTCTGGTATCTGACTTTTCAGTCCTGAAGCCAGCTCTACAGGCACTTACTCAGCGAGTGGGTGATGTGGAAGCCAGGATGGCATCGCAAGAAAGAAAAGTTGGCACAATAGACCAGGAGGTGGTCAGTCTGAAAAGGCAGGTGAAGAAATTAGAAATCCAGCTGGAAGATCAGGAAGCGAGGAGCCGTAGGAACAACTTAATATTGGCAGGACTCCCTGAAAGATCAGAGGGTACAGATTGCGTGGCTTTTATACAGGAGTTGCTATTGAAGCTGTTTGGGCCTACTTCGTTTGGCAATGCATATAACCTCGAGAGGGCTCACCGTGCATTGAGGGAGATCCCTCCACCGGGAGCTCATCCCCGAGTAATAATAATGCGTTTTTTGAATTACAAGGAAAAAATCTTTGTTTTGGATAAGGTTAAAGCTAATAGAAACCTGCACTGGCAAGGGGCCTCCCTCTGGCTCTTTCAGGACTTGGTTCCCTCGGTGAGGGAGAAGCAGAAAGCGTATAGTAACATTAAAAAAAAGCTGTATATGGCAGGACTAAAATTCAGGCTTCTATACCCAGCTACTTTGGTGGTCAAACTCACAAATGGGGACAGAAGGTATTCTACTGCTGATGAAGCTCTTGAGAGCCTTAAAGTGGAACTGCCAGACCTGTTTAAATCAGGGACCTGAAGGAGAAGAACAGGCGGAAATTATCTACAGGGCGTTGAGTGGAACTTAACTAACACTGTGGACATATGATTATGTTGGAAAAAATCTTACTGGGTTAGGGTTCCCCCCCTTTTTTTTTTTTTTTTTTTCTCTCTGCTGTTGTTTTCCTATAGGGGGATTAAAATATTGGTTAACCTGCTGATAATTTTAACGGAAGAAATTTAAACTATTGGGCAATGGACTCTCCCCCCCCTTAAAATTTTTTAATGGAAAGGGGACTGCATCAAGAGAATAGGCGGGTAGAAAAGTTGTTGGGGGATAATATGGGGGTTTGGGAGGTGACTAGAGACAACTCAGGAGCCAACTCACACATCCCAGGCTAATTAGGAGGAGGCGATCGGAGGATCGGGGTAGTATGAAGGGGTATTTGGAGGGAGAAAGAGAGTATCCACGACTGGCAACGAGGAGAGGAAGACAATGGGGTGAGGGATTAGGGACACGGATGTAGTAGATGGGTTACTTAAAATTATATCTTGGAATGTGAAAGGTCTCCAAGTAGGAAGAAAAGGCTAGTGGTACTAGATATATCGGTCAGATGGGGTACATGTTGCTGCGCTTCAAGAAACCACCTTTGACTGAGGAATCGACTTGCTTAGGAAAGGTTGAGGTAGGTACAGCTGTGGATTGGGAAATGAAAGCCTCGGGGAGTAGCGATACTAGTTCGAAGGGGTGTCCTTACACAATTGGGTCCACTCAATGAGGAAGATGGTAGAGGTTATATACATTAGGCTCTTTTTGGGGTACCCACTGGTCTTTGCTTCTATTTATGGGCCCACACCAGCTAGATCAGATTTTTTGCCTCATTGGAGCAGATAGAGTTACACCCATCACGGTTCCCTGGTCTTGGCAGGAGATCGGAACGTTTGTGCTGACAATAGGATTGACAGAAAACCTTCTTCAAATAAAGGGCCTATCCATTCGCAGCTATGTTACATAGATTTTTGAAGTTACTGCATTAGTTGACCCATAGGCTCTTCAGAATTGAGAGACCGAGATGACTTTTATTCTGGAGTGCATAAGACTTACTCTAGGATTGACTTTTTTGGTCAATAGGGAAGTTTTAAAGGGGTTGTAGGATTAGTACTTATGAGAGAACACTTTCTGACCACTCCCGATACAAATGGTATGGAAGATGGATCATATTCCTCCAAACCATATCGATGGCGTCCTAGATGATAGGTTATTAGCGATGAGCAATTTGGTAAGTTGTTTGGAAGGTAAACTTAAAAGAAATAATTCAAGATCAAATCCCAACCCTTGGGAACAGGAATTTAGCATGGCCTGCATGCAAAGTTTGTATTGGATGGGCCCAAGAATACTCCGCTAGGTGTAATAAGCTTACCAGGGCTAGGGAGGAATTCATATTGGGGGCCATTAAGTCCTTGTCTCCTTTGGAAGGATCCTCTAAGGAGATTGACAGGGAGCTTAAAGAGCTGAAAGAGGAATTTAAAGGGATCTGGTATTATAGGGCAGACCGATGGCTGGAGAGGCTGAATGCTAAATACTTGTTGCAGGGAGATATACCAGGTCAGTTATTGGCTCATCGGATTAAGGAGTGGGAGGCTGAAAGAACAATTGTGGCAGTGCAGTTTGAAGAACAGATGATCTCAGAGCCTCAGCAGTTAGCTGACGCCTTTGCGGACTACTATGCTGCATTATATCAGGTAGGGGCCCCTAAGTCAGCGAGTGAGATTAATGGGTTTTGGACCAGATACCCCTACCCAGACTTAATCTAGAACAGGCTCGTGCCCTGACTGCCCCAATATCAGAGTTGGAAATACTTGAGGTTATTAAAGATCTACCAAATGGAAATCACTAGGTCCTGATGGCCTTCCGCTAAATTTTATAAAGTCCATGCTGAGATGGTTACACCCTTGCTGAAAGACCTTTTGAAGCTATTATGAGTGAAGGGTTCCTCATCCTCCATTGTACCAAGCTTATATCGTGTTGATTCCAAAATCAGATAAACCCAGGCATCTACCAGGTAATTATAGGCCCATAGCCTTAATGAATCAAGATATGAAGATACTTACAAAAATTTTGGCTAATAGGATCTTGAAAGTTGCCCCTTTATTGATTAGCCAAAAACAAGTAGGGTTTATGCCGGGGAGGGGGGCCCAAGATGCTCTGAGGAAACTTCACCATATCCTCGAGAGAGCGGCCGATTCTAAATTTGCTATGGCTCTAATAGCGTTGGACGCTGAGAAGGCCTTCGATAGGGTCTCCCATCAATTTCTGTTTCTTACAATGGAGAGAATGGGATTCCCAAAGGAGCTTTTGGTAGGACTTAGAAATCTCTACAAAGCCCCTACAGCCCAAATTTTGTGTAATGGCTATCTCTCTAAGGAGGTTCCCCTTCAGAGCGGGACAAGGCAAGGCTGTCCATTGTCACCTATTTTATTTAATCTTTACCTTGAGCCCTTGTTGAGATTTTTGGGAAGGAATCAAGTACAGGGATTGAAATTGTGGGGCTTGAGCTTAAATTATCGGTATTTGCTGATGATATTTTGCTTCATTTATCCAACCCGCCAAAAGCTTTCAGAAAGCTTTGGAAATTATTGAGAGCTTTTCGAGGTGTCTAACTATAAACTGAATTTGTCTAACTCAGGTTCTACCACTCACAGCTCATACTC
The DNA here is from genome assembly GCA_016271365.2 of Neoceratodus forsteri. Classification (NCBI taxonomy): domain Eukaryota; kingdom Metazoa; phylum Chordata; order Ceratodontiformes; family Ceratodontidae; genus Neoceratodus; species Neoceratodus forsteri. Next base: position 1,326,018,062 of record CM028132.1, read on the forward strand.
ATAGGGCAGATTTTGATCATTTTCAAATTAATTGGGCTCCGGACAAAATCAAGTATTTGGGGATATGGATTCTGGCTAGATCTGCAGATGGGGCGGAAAAGAATGTGGAGGGTATCGTAGTTAAAATTAAGCAAGATATTGAAAGGTGGAGGAAGCTTCCTCTAAACTTCACTGCCAGAATGGGTCTAAGTAAAATGAATCTCCTGCCTCGACTGCTTTATCCGATTAGTCTTTCTCCTTATTGTATCCCCAAGAGCAAGTTTATTCATATTCAAAGGATTATTCAGGAATTCCTCTGGAGCTCTAAACCGGCTAGGAAAAAACATGTTGTTTCACTCCCTCATCAGGAGGGTGGCATGAAAGTTCAAATCTGATGTTGTACTATGTTGCAGGACAACTTGGGTATATGGGACGATGGGATAGACAGGGGGAAAATGAGGCATATATTCCAACTTGGCTGCGAATTGAAAGGCTTATTCTGGAGGGCCTAAAGCTCTCCCCAAAAGCCCTTCTATATGTGGACCCGGCGGCTTTGCCAGGAATAGGTAACCAATCTCCGATATATAAAGCAGTTAAAGCGTGGGAGTGGTTATCTCCAGGGCAAAGAGAATACAAAGAGGGGCTCAGGACCAGCCGATAGTGGGAAACCCTAATTTTCGAGTGGGGAATCGGGTGCTGGGAGGGCGATGGAGGTCATTGCTATTGGATTCTAAAGTAGCGGATTGTATGGATGCAGATGGGGTGCTCCTGCCTATGTCATCTCGAGATTGGGACTTTTTCAAAAAGATTCAGTTAACTACACTCTTGCAAAAATTTATACGAGAGCGTATAACAGAGGGGGAAAGTCAAGTTTTTACGTGGGAGCACTTAAAGAAACTGGATCTTTCATGTCATCCCTTGTCTAAAGTATATAAGATTTTGTTAGATTTTGTTGGTACAGGTTTTGAAAATAGGACTTTATACTGGGATAGGGTTTTATCCCCCCTGAGAATTGACTGGAATGTAGTATGGAAATATATGAAATATCAGCCTATTCCAAAATATACTACTATGCAATTTTTTATATGTTCAAACATCTACTACACTCCAGCTAAATTGTGTTCTAGTAAACTCAGACAGACAGATCGGTTTTTTTCGATGTGATAGGGACTCTGGAGATTTACTACATGTCTTGTGGTCCTGTTCTAGGATTCAACCATTATGGGCCCAAATTAAAGCAAAGATGGACCCGGTATTAAATTATGCAGAGTATATCTCCCCTGAAATATGTATACTTGGGGACATGGGTAGAATACCAACGAATTTTGCTAAGTGTCATGTCTCTCTCTTATCAGCAGTGGTCAAAGCTTTTGTTCTTAAACATTGGAAGGATGATATTACCTATAATTATGACCAATGGCTGGGAGACCTTCTCCAGACTTTGGAGAGACTTAAACAGCACATGTGGATGGAAGGGAAAAGACAATATTTGACAAGAAATGGGAGCCTTGAGGCAGTGTATTCATTGCAGTGGAAATGTCCTGGGTCCGGATCTGTCTGTCTGAAGAGTAGTACCTGGTCTAGTTTATACAGGGCCAACCCTTCGGGGAGTCGTTGTAGGTGAATTGGTGTAATTGCTGGGAAGTTTTGTATCTTCTTCTATATCTCTACTTTCGGTTGGAAATTAAGCTTAAAGGTTTGGTCTTTTCTGGGTTGGGGGGTTGGGAATCTCTCTCTTTCCTAGGGGCACAGTTACTCAGGGACAGATGCAAATAGCAGCCGAATGTTTATGTTGGAAGCGAGGAAAGTCTGAGAAAGAATGGTCTGCTATCTTTGTGAGCATTTTATTGTAACTGTGTATGTAAATAGTTGAGGGGTTGTACATAGTTTTCACTTCCAGTTTTGGGAGGTGGGCCCGGGGTAATCCCTCGGGATATATGTGTATATGTCCTTGTCTTGAAAATTATTGCATAACTTCAATAAAGAAGGTTGGAAAAAAAAAAAAAACTCAGGCTATGCTCTTCGGTTCCTCTACCAAAATACGAGCCTCTTCAACTCCCCTACATATCAACTACGAAGATGGCTCCCCTCTCCCTACCGTGACCTCCCTCAAATATCTTGGAGTGACGCTTGATCCCCAATTGGACCTTGGTAGTCATATCCATAATGCCTGCAGTGGGGTAAACCGCAAACTGGGGATGGCCTACAGGGCTCGGTACAACCTCACTCCAGCGGCTCGCTTAGCTCTTGCCAGGGGAGTACTACTTCCCTCCCTCAGCTACGGCTCCCTCATATTTGCTCATACTTCTAAGACCCTCCTAAGCAAGTGGAGCACAACGTACAACAACATCTGTCGTTTTGCCCTGGCCGCCCCCCGCCTCACCCATCACTGCGAGCTCTACGAGAAGCTTGGCTGGCTATCCCCGCTCAATCACCTTAACTTTAGCACTGGGTGCCTCGTGAGTAAAGTACTTAGCTCCGGCACCCCTCCGGAACTGGCCCGGTTTCTTGCTCCTGCTGACCTCTCCCCCTACCTGCTTAGATCCCAAGGCCCCGGCCTACTAAGTGTACCTACTTCCCGCACCAACATGGGGGACTGGAGTTTTGCTGTTCATGGCCCCAGGCTCTGGAACTCCTTTCCTGAAAGAGTCCGTACTGCCTCCTCTCACAAGAGTTTCCGGACCTCCCTGTGGGATCATCTTAAGGTGGCTTCTCGCTGTGAATGTCCTAAGCCTCCTTAGCCTCCCGGTGTCCGCTGGTGCCGGCTTCTTCTCTCCTGCTCTGGCGTCATCACTCTTGCGCTATGTCCTCGTCCAAATCCCCCCCCTCCCTTGCTTGACCGACGCTATGATGTTACTATGCTCATAATCCTCACCAGCCCTGTTGGTCATTGAATTTATCTCTAACTTATACCTTGCCCCAGCACTGTATCTGGGTGTACCTTCCACGTAAATGTAAAAACTGTAAAAATTGTCTTTTCTCCTGTTTTTGTACCTGAATGTATTCGTCTGAACCAATTACTGTATCAATGTACCTGTTGTACCCTTTTGTACTCTCCCAGGTCGTTCCTGAAAATAGGCATAAAACTTGTCTAGTGTACTTACCCGGTAAACAAAAACTTAATAAATAATGTAGGTAGTTCACCAGACGGAACAAGGTGCTTGGTCCTAGCAATGTTCCTTAGATGATGAAAGGATGACTTAACGACGGCCAACACCTGAGATCGTAGTGTCAGCCCGTCATCAAGTGTCACTCCTAGGTCCCGCACCCATTCAGAGGTCAGGAGCTGGGAGTCCCCCAGGAAAAGCACCGAGGGGTAACCTGCCCCTTACCCCTCTATCCGGCATCCGGGATCCACTACCATCACCTCAGTCTTCCCTGGGTTCAACCTCAACCAGCTGGAATTCATCCAGTCCAGGATTTCAGCGAGGCAGTTTTAAAAACTGAGAGAACTCTATCCTGGTCAGATGCAAAAGACATGTAGAGCTGGATATCATCTGCATAGCAGTGAAACCTCAGCCCATACCTTCTTACAATGTCTCCGAGGGCAGTATATACACCATGAATAACATGGGGGACAGCACAGAGCCCTGAGGAACCCCACATGACAGAGAGAGAGGGTCAGAAGAATAAATCCCGATACCACCCTCTGAGTTCTGCCAGTGAGGAAAGATGTAAACCATCCGAGGACTGAATCTGTTAGTCCACAGATGAACCTCAGGCGCTCAAGCAGCACCCCATGATCCACAGTGTCAAAAGCTGAAGAGAGATACAGAAGCACCAAGATGGACCGGTTTCTTCGATCTCTCAGCATAAGGAGATCATTGAGCACCCAAACCAGCGCAGTCTCGGTACTATGCCTCTTTCAAAAACTGGACTGGAAGGGTTCATAGATGCTATGTATGGTCAAATGGTTCTCCAGTTGTACAGCCACTACTTTCTCAATTACCTTCCCCACAAAAGGGAGGTTAGAGATAGGTCTGTAGTTTGCCAGACAGTCTGGATCCAAAGAAGCTTTCTTCAAGAGGGGAGTCACCACAGCCTCCTTCAGGGAGCTAGGAAATTCACCCAACTCAAGGGAGCACCAGACCATCTACGCTAAGACCGGGCTGATAATATCACAACAAGCCATAATCAGAGAAGTTGGGCCAGTTTCTAAACTACAGCACATAGGGCACATACCCTGGACAATCTGCATAATATCCATGATCTCCAGCCTGTCGAAGGTACTCCAGGAGAAGTGAGGGACAGTGACCAAGTGCCGATCATCAGCAACTCCCACAGAGTGAGTCAGTAGGATCTCGGCCCTGATGTAGGCCACCTTATCAGCTGTGCTGGTCAGTTCTGAGTAGTAGCAATCTCACCGGACAGGAACTCTGCCTTCTTACGGGGGATTTCTGACTGGTAGAATCGATAATGTTCTAACAGTCTAAGATGGTCAACATCTAGGGCCGACTTCCCCTAACGATGCTCCACCCTTCGCCCTAGTAGCTGCAACTCCCTCAAAGTCCCATCAAACCACAGGGACTGAGGGCAGAGGGAGAGAGGACAAATGTGGATGGAAGCAACAGAATCCAGAGATGTAGTAATAGCCTTATTATAGGCTAAAACCAAAACCTCTGGATCCATGCTTGCCATAGGAAATTCTGATAGATCAAGTACCGCTGCTAGGCCATCAGGGCAAGAAAAGCCATCGCATAGCACAGCAAGGTATAAACAACAAACAAAAGCACTGCTACAAGGGGCAGTGCTATCATGACTGCTTTACCCTTGAGGTGTTTTTATTTTGCCCTTTATTTTCTACCATAACATTTCATTTCTACCTAAATTAATTAATATTTTGTTTACAAGGCTAATTTTTTGCGTAACCTTAAAGACACTGTGGAAGGTAAGGTTCTTTTTAGAGCTTTCCTGCAATGTATTCTGCTTCAAACCTTGCTCAATTACTGTCTCCAAATAGGACAGACTAAAATATGTACTTTTCTTACAATATTTTATTTCATACCACAAAACAATTGGGTGTGCCTCTGGACCGCAGCCTATCAACAAGGCTTCCCAGGATTGAGCAACAGGTAGGCAGACATTGCAGTCTTTAATTTCTTTGTCTGCCTTGCAAAATTACACTTCAAATAAATAAGTGCACTGTGAGGGAGACTTCCCTGACTACTCATTAGAGCAAGGGGGACAAAAGCAGCATGAAATGCATCGCAATGTGAGCTCACAACATGAAGTGTCATGCGGGCAAATAATTATACAAAGCCTGAACAGCGCAGCTGCATATGTGCTCCTGTTTGTACCTTTACACAAATAAACAGGTTTCTCTCGGATACTAGAATAGACAGACAAGGAAATTCAGAGCTGCCATTCTAGATTCTGGATTGCTTATCTTGCTTTACATATACTGTTACTTCATATGGGGGGGCGAGTACTGTGGCTCCATACCTCCCTATGGAGATATACAAACAGGGATAGAAAGAGCATACTTTCCAGGTGGCCTGCCTGGAAAAAAGGGAATACAAAGGGGTTAAAAAGAAGGAAGGACAGAAAAGGAAGTCAAGGGGGTGCTACTGCAGTAGAGTTAGGGAAAAGAAAGAGGCAGATATATGGAGGGGCACCAGCACTCTTTCACAGTTACCATCCTTTGCTTTGTGCTTGCACAATGGGGGCGCATTTTGCCATGCCGATCTTGTCCGCATTTCTACCCCTATTGGTCATGACTGGCATGTAGTGGCATGTCACACTACACAACGGCATGCATGGAGGTCCTGTGTGCACACTTCCAGTGCCTCTGCAGCTGCCTGTCCTGTTGTCAGTGCCACTGGCATCTCTGTGTGCAGACACTTATGGCAGCCTTCCAGCAACCATAGTTTTCCATGCCACTGCACATGCACCTGGGTTTTATATTTGGCATCATGCATGCTCACCGGGCCTGCTGTGCTTGCCACTATGCAGGCATGCCATTGGGTATGAGCCTTGTACCATGGCCATGCTACTGCACATGGGCTGTCTACACATGTTGGTGTGCACACTTCATGCATGCTTCTCTGGTTTGCTTGCGTACTACACTGTCATATGTCCCTATGCATGTGTGTTATGCACTCCTGGTTGGGGTGCATAACACTGATGCATAGGGACTAGCATTAGAACTTCAGAGGATCATTCAGTGTGTATTTCAATGGGGTTTTTAACTTTGGTGGATAACTTTGCCATTTTTGCATATTTTTACACCAAATTTTCAACATAGCCTTTTTGACACCTCAAACTCATTAACAATGTCAATGGAATTATGCAAATCTGCCCCAAAAGGCAATTTTGTGGTCACTTGGTGAAATCTAGCTTCAGGCAGGATTTGAACATGTTCTCTGCCCTTGTTCTTTTGGTGGGGTCATAAGAAGGGTATGTTGAAAATGTGGGGGTCAAAATATGTAAAAATGTAAAAGTTATGCACATCCATTGAAATTTTGCTATGCTGGCTTGTAATTTTTGACAATTTAAATATTTCAACACCAACTTTTTGACATAGCCATTTTTTTAAACCACCTCTTTAATATGACAGCTGTACTTTTTCAAATCCTGCCAAAAATGTTGTTTTGCATCAGTGGCATGGAATGCCATTGAGGTGGCACAGAATCACGTTTTAGTGGGGATTTGAAACTTTTCAGTACCGGGTACATGAGGGGGGGATAATAAGAAGCCTATGCTGTCAGTTTGGTTGCTGCTGTCCCACTACTGCATAATGTAGGGCCCTGCGCTCCCATTATTGCATAATGGGATCTAGATGTGGGACCCTGCTCTCCCATGTACCCATAAGTATAGAGATATAGTGCATGCCTAGACCCATTCCAGGTAACACTTGTGCTGCAAAAGTTGCAATATCTCAGGAACTATAGGTACTTTGGAAACAATTCCTTTGCAGTTCTATTCATAGCCTGGACACATCCATACATGCTTAGTACACCAAAAGATGTTTTAAGCTGCACTTAACAAAAAACCCATATGTCAAACCATTTTCAAGATATAGCCGCCGAAAGGTTCCACGACCACCACGGTGCTATCCTATGGGGCAATTTACAACTTCAGAGTGCTGCATCTTTGGAACTGGTGTCCATTTCTTCACCAAACAAGCAAAGGTCACATCTGTTGGGCAAGGGGTTGCCACCCTGCAAATTTCAGCCCAAGAGTCCTAACCATTTTCTTGCTATGAAGTGGCAAGGAAACTAGTTTTTGGGGCTGCTTACCTGCTTTCACTTTCAGGTCATATATTTTTTCCCATAGGTTATAATGGGAAACTTTAAAGTTTAATAACATTTGAACAGATTAATATTTCTTTTCACCAAACAAAAGCATATCTGTGAGACAAATGCTTTCTACCCCGAAAATTTCAGACCACAAGCTAAAGCTTCAGATTCAGGTGGACAAAGAAATGTCACAAAATACCGATTTTTCTGTTTTTTCAACACTCTATATCTCAGTTCAGTTCAGTTTCAGTTTATTGATCGGTCATATGACCATTAGAAAATATTAATAACAAACATACATTTATACATCAGCGGCCACCTTATTACAAATAAGTTATTAATGAATTCATGTAAAAAAATATGCACAAGTATTCATGTTCCATCATGTTACTAATCAGACATAAAAAGCAGTAAGAAACATTACTCAGCACATAAATCCAACTCTATATCTCAGAAATCACACAATGGATTCCCATGACATTTGGCAGTTCAAGAGACCTTCTCCTAGACATTATGCATACCAAATTTCTTGCAAATCTGTTGAATGGTTCCAAAGTTATTAATGTTCAAAAATTCAGGTTTAACATAGAAGTTACCTTTCACTCTAACTGTACTGGAAGTACCATTACCATATAGTGCGCACATCTATCTATCTATCTATCTATCTACACATATATATATATATATATTTGTAGCCAATAGCACTATTGTCAGCTTAGCCATCTTATTATCCCGCCTCATGTACCCGATACAGAAAAATTTCAAATCCTGGCCAAAAGATACTTCTGCTCAAATGCAACACCATTCCATGTCATAGGTGCAAAAACACATTATGGGCAGGATTTGAAAACTACAGCTCTGACCTACACGATGTGGAGCAATAAGGCATCTGTTGAAAATCTGGGGTCAAAATATTAAAAAATTCCGAAGTTATGAGTGGGCATAATGAAATTGCAATGAATGTTTATAACTTTGGCATTTTTTCATAGTTTAACCCCAAATGTTCAATGTACTGCACTTATGACCCTACTTCATAAACCCTATAGGTGAAAATGTTCAAAACAGCGTGCCAAAATGCCAGTCCCTGCCACAGTTTTGAAAACATGTTTCGAACAGGATGTGAAAAATTACAGTTGTGCTGTTCATGAGGTGGTGTGAAAAAAAATGACTATGTTGAGCATTTGGACTCAAAATATTGAACATACCAAAGTTATACACAAGTGTACAAAAATTTTAATGAATGCTCATAACTTGGCAATTTTTATGGTTGCTTGTGCACATGCGCAAGAAACATTTTCATCACAGCTTAGAAAAGAAGAGGGGTTTTGGAGGTGCCACACTGTGGGGGCCAATGGCCCCAGTGCTTTTTGAGGTTTGGCCCACTTTCCCCAATGCAATGGCACATTGCTGCTGACACTAGTTCAGCCAGCATGCCACCACCTTGAAATGAATCTGTCACTGCAATGACCCGTCATTGCAGGGCAGTACCTTGCTGTCCCTGAATCAGTTCATTTGCTGACAGGGGTGCCCACTCTATGTCGGCATACTGTAACCCCCACACCCATTTGTTGTGTACCGAGGGGGTGCCCAATCCCACTCAGCATCATGTGTCTCCTCAACAGTCTTTCTTTGCCAACGGGGGGCCCAATCCCCATTGGCTTCAGACCCCCTTCACAGTTCTATTTGCTGATGGGGGAGCTCACTCCACATTGGCATAATGTTCTACCCAATTTGTTGTGTGCCGAGGGGGGTGCCCAATCCCTCTCAGCCACAGCCCCCCCAAAACACTCAGGTGGCATGCTGGGAGACCACCCAAGCATGCCAAATGTCCTTGTAAAAAAAAAGGTCCCGCAATGTTTTTTTTTTTTAAACCTGTAAATCAGAAAACGGTCCCTCATTAAGGTCGGTGACCCCTCCCCAAACCCACACCCACCCTCTGCGCACCCTGCCTCCCCCACATACCCCACTCACCCCATATGTACCTCTAGAGCCCAACATGATGATCTTTGGTGGACCGGGAACATGTCTGCACTCTTCAAAGCTGACCGCGAACTGAAGAAATGCTGATAAGCTGTATAATGGCATAAATAGGGTTTTTTCAACTTTATTGCATATCTCGGGCATTTTTGGGAATTTTGGCACCAAATTTCCAACATGGGGTTATTGGGATCCCTCCTCATGAATTCAGCCACTGTCATGGCGTTATTTGGTCCTAAAAGGTGATTTCGCAGTCACTGCATGGAATCACCTTTCAGGACTGAGTAACAAAATGACAGTGCCAGTGTTCATGAGTGGGCTCTCAAAAAGCCTATGTTGCAAATTTGGTGGAAAAAATCCAAAAAATGACTGTTTTACGAGAGTGCATTGCGCAGTTTCCACACATGCTCGTACCTTCACAAATTTTTTATATTTTCACTACAGATTTTCAACATTGGTATTTTTCCACACCTCCTTATGAACAGTATAGCTGTCATTTTTCACATCCTGACCAAAATGTGTTTTCGCACTTCTGAAGCAGAATAACGCAGTCACTGTGGGAAATCATTGTTCAGGACAAATTATGAAAATCACAGTGACATTGTTCATGAGCAAAGGTCCTAAAATGTCTATGTTTAAAATTTGGTGATGAAAGTCCATAAAATGACTGTGTTATGAGCATGCATTGCACAGTTTCCACCCATGCTCATAACTTCTCGAATTTGTAATATTTTCACTCCAGATTTTCAACATTGGCATTTTCCTACACCTCCTTATGAACAGCACAGCTGTCATTTTTCACATCCTGGCCAAAATGTGTTTTTGCACTTCCAGTGCAGGATAGTGCAGTCGCTGTGGGAAATCAGTGTTTGGGACACATTAAGAAAAGCGTAGTGACACTGTTCATGAGCAGAAGACCTAAAATGCCTATGTTGAAAATTTGGTGACAAAAGTCCATAAAATGACTGTGTTACAAGTGTGTGTTGTGCAGTTTCCACATATGCTCAGAAGTGCGCAAATTTGTAATATTTTCACTCCAGATTTTCAACATTGGCATTTTGCCACACCTCCTTATGAACAGTACAGATGTCATTTTTCATATCCTGCTTGAAATCTGTATCTGCACATCTGGTGCACAATGGCGAGGTTGTTGTTGTAAATTAATGTTTTTGAAAATCATAGTGACATTGTTCATGAGCAGAGGTCACAAAATGAGTATGTTTAAAATTTGGTGAAAGCATTCCACTAAATGACTACGGTACAAGTATGTGTTGTGCAGTTTCCACGTATGCTAGGAACTTTGAGCATTTTTAATATTTTCACTACAGATTTTTAACATTGCCATATTGTCACACCTCTGTATGGATGGTACAGCTGTCATTCTTCCCATTCTGCCTGATCTGTGTTTTCACACATCTGGTGCAGAATGGCATGGTCGCTGTGGGAACTCAAAGTTCAGGACACATTAAAAAAATCACACTGCCACTGTTCATGAGAAGAGATCCCAAATGCTTTAATGAGGTGGGGGTCACAAAAAGGCCATGTTGAAATTTTGTAGTGCAAATACCAACACATGCCAGGGGCATTAGGGTTTCTAATCATAACATCACACCCTGTACAGACTGACAGGCATCAGAGGTGTAACTTTGGCTCACCGGCTGTAATGCTCATGACATCCCACCCCCACCCTGAAGCCAGTGACAGGCATCGAGGTGTGCCTTGCACTCTTCAGCCCCAGACTTCACCCCATTCTCCTGTACTGCACCCATTTCAGCACATGTCCTTATGAAATGGGGTGACTGTGCAGCCGAACACCCCAAGGCACACCTGTGCCAGAACTAGACACATGGTGGATTTCCTGCAGGGGGAGGGCCTCAAACAACTTGTACAACAACCCACAAGAGACAGGGCTATCCTAGATCTAGTACTGACTTACAGGGAAAGGATCACAGATCTCCAGTTAGAAGGTCACCTGGGTGCCAGTGACCATCACATGGTATGGTTCAATTTGGCCACAAGAACAAAATCATCCCATTCCAAGGCAAAAATATGAGACTTCATTGGAGCTGACTTTGATAAGATGGCCAACAGAGTTAAGCTAGCCCTGGCAAAAAGAAATACAGGTGAGGGGGTACAGGCAAAGTGGGCAAGCATTAAAGATGCAATACTTGAAGCAACATCCCATTGTTTTAGTGAGAAAAGAAAGTGCAAAAGAAGAAGGAAACCACTTTGGTTCTCAAACACAGTAGCAGAAAAGGTCAGTGCCAAAAGGCTGACATTCAGGAAATATAAGGGAACACAGCAGGATGAAGATAGGGGGAGGTATACCAAACTTCCCTAAGGGAAGCAGGGAATGCAGTAAGGCAGGCAAAAGCCCAAACCGAGGAAACACTATTATGAACAGTAAAAGAAGGTAACAAGATTTTCTATAGATACATTAGTAAAGGAAGAAAGTCCAGAGGGGGTATTGCTAAGATCAAAGGGGATAAGGGGGTGAATGAGGAGGAGGACCATGTAAAAGCATCTATCCTAAATAGATACTTCTGCTCAGTATTTACTGAAGAGAAGGTAGGGCAGGGCCCACAGCTCAGCACCATGGACATGGGGGGAGGGAGGTGTGCACTAGTCCCTTCACAAAAGAAAGGGTCCTACAAGAGCTCGATAAGCTGAGGGTGGACAAGGCAATGGGACCTGATGGCATACATCCCAGGGTACTAAATGAGCTAAGAGTGGAACTAGTAGAGCCATTATCAGAACTGTTTAATGAGTCTCTGAGCACAGGAGAGGTCCCAGAAGACTGGAGAAGGGCTCATGTGATCCCGCTCCATGAGAGTGGTAGCAGGGAGGAGGCAGGGAACTGCAGACCAGTCAGTCTTACCTCAGTAGTGGGCAAGATTATGGAGGCACTCCTTAAGGAAAGGATAGTGCAACACCTGGAATCCATAGGAGCACAGGATCCAAGACAGCTTGGGTTTATAAAAGGAAGGTCCTGTCAAACTAATCTCATAGATTTCTTTGACTGGGTAACCAGAGTGGTGGACCAAGGGGGGAGCAGTTGATGTTGCCTACCTTGACTTCAGCAAAGATTTCGATACTGTTCCACATTGAAGATTGATTAATAAGCTGGGTAGGCTCGGGGTGGTTCAGACGTTGGTCAACTGGGTGGTAAACTGGTTGACGGGCAGAAAACAGAGAGTGGTGGTAAACGGTATGCAGTCAGAAGAGATGTAAGTCACAAGTGGGGTACCTTAGGGATCAGTCCTGGGGCCAGTCCTCTTCAATATCTTCATCAGTAACATTGCAGATGGACTGGAGGGTAAGGTTTGTCTGTTTGCAGATGACACCAAGATCTGTAACAAAGTAGATGATCCAGATGGGGTGGGCAGAATGAGAAGAGATCTAGATAAACTAGCAAAATGGTCGGAAAAGTGGCATCTGGGGTTTAACGCAAAGAAGTGCAAGATCATGCACATAGGGAAGAGAAATCCTTAAGCCACTTATAGGTTGGGAGGGGAGTTGGTAGCAGTCACAAGGGAAGAAAGAGACTTGGGCGTCATCATCACCAATGACCTGAAATCATCCAAGCAGACCACTAAAGCAGTAGGTAAGGCTAGAGGGATGTTGTGGTGTATTAGTAGGGGTATCATAAGTTGGAAGAAGGAGGTAATAATCCCTCTTTACAAGACACTGGTTAGGCCCCATCTGGAGTACTGTGTGCAGTACTGGAGGCCACACCTTCAAAAAGACATTAACCAAACTGAGGCGGTCCAGAGAAGGACAACCAAAATGGTGCAGGGACTGCAACAGAAAACATATGAGGACAGATTAACTGAGCTCAATATGTATACCCTAGAGCAAAGGAGGGGGAAAGGTGATATGACCGAAACATTCAAACACCTTAAGGGCATTAACAAGGTGAAAGAGTCTAACATGTTTCAATATAAGAACAAGCATTTGCCAATGCTGAATGTTGTTTCGCTGGCATTGGCATTGGTAGTGCCAGAGCTAGAGATGCATAATAGGAATGTCAGTGAAGTATTGAAGTGACGCCAACCCCACCCCACCCTGTAGAGAGCAATTGGCATTGGGGTGTGCCTTTGGGTCATCAGCTATAACGTTCATGCTATTGTACCTTATAGCTTGGCAGAAGACACCAGGAGAAAGGACTGCTGTGTGACTGGACTTCTCTGCTGGGACTAAAGTAGAAGAACTTTTGTACTTGGACCTTTAATTTAGGGTAAAAAAAAACAACATACAAAACAAAAAAAAACTGTGTGTTTGTCTGGGTTAACTGAACTGAATGAATGGGTATCTGAACAGTTATCTAGGTGTAAATCTCAGGTGATTGAAGGGACTTAACTGCTGTGAGGTTTAAATTACTTGTAGAAAGATCTAGTAAGTAGGGGGAGTGGCTTAGCTAGAAGGAAGCTACATTTAAAGACTGCCTTAGAAAGATTCTGCTAATAGCTTGGCAGAAGACACCAGGAGAAAGGACTGCTGTGTGACTGAACTTCTCTACTGGGACTATATTGCCCTCCTTCCCTCCCCTCCACCCAAAGCTAGTTCTATTTTTATAGGCACAGGATTTGACTGACAACAGGAACTTCCTGCTTGGGAGCAGGAAGTGAGTGATCACAGAACCACCAAAGACCCACCATCCTAGAAGGGCAAGAGTAGCTCTCCGGCCCCCTCTAGCTGCTGGAGGTCTGCCTCTGAACAAGTAAGTGGTCTACTGGGAAATATAGGATATTCTTGTCTCAGAACAGGACAATCAGAGCTTAAAGGGCACAGGCAGAAAGTAAGGAGAGAGAAAAAACAGAGGAAAGAGTAAGGATTGCAAACAGTTAAGGGGCCAGAAATAAGACATGATTGGAGTGGTGCAGTGCAGTGGCTGTGGAGCAGCAGTCTTCCGGGAGACGTTCTGGAGGATGCAGTGTTGTCCCATCTGCAGGCATCTCTCTGGGCTGAGGGAGGAGGTTGCTCATCTCCAGGCTGAGTTGGCCAGGATTTGTGGGACCTCCTCTTCCATCCAGGGACCACCAGTACCACTGCCGTTGCCTCAGAGGTTGCCAAGAAAGAGGAACGGTTGGACCACAGTGGGCTCAGGGAGGGTGAGGGTGGTGGAACAGAGTGCATCCCTCCAGTGTACCTCTCACACATCCTATGCCATTCTGGCAAAGTGTGGCTCCTCTATGGAGGCACCCACAGTGGAGACCAAGGAGGATGTTGGGAACTCCACAAAGGAGACCCACAGGAGGGTGGCAGGGGACCCTGCAGGGGAAGGAAACAACCCTGGTGGGGACTCCATTGTTAGGAAGGTAGAACTGGGGAGGAAGGGAGAGGGAGGAGGTGCCTGCCTGGCGCCATGGCTTGAGGGACAGGGAGCAATCCTCAGGATTGCTGGAGCAGCTGCACAGGGAGGGAGCTGGATGTCATTGTCCACCTAGGGACAAATGACCTGGCTAATAAAGGGATTAGAGAAGTGCAGGAAGAGTTTGTGGAATTGGGAAGGGGCCTTAGTCAAGTAGCACGCACGGTAACCTTCTCAGAGGTGCTGTCCATCTATGGCATAGGAGATGCTAGGGTGTTCCACACCATGGGATTCAATCAGTGGTTGAAAAACTGGTGTGGAGCTCAGGGATTTGGCTTCATTGGGGACTGGGGTTCCATCTGGAGTGATGCAAGCCTATACTGGTATGATGGGCTGCATCTGCCCTGGAGGGGAACCAGGATCCTAAGTGATAGGTTTAAATGCTTCATTGGCAAGCTTTTAAACTAGCCAAGGGAGGAGGCACTGGAAAGGAGCAAGGAAATCCTAGCCCCCCCCCAAATAATCACTGTAGTAAGTGCAGCAAACTCCAACATAGAGGTGTCGATGGGGAGAAGGGCAGGGGTAAATGGAGAAAGTGACAAAGGCAAGAAGGACAGGGATGGGGCAAAAGGGAGTAAGGTCATCAGGAAATGGAGGGTAATGAGTACCAATGCCTGTAGTCTGGGAAACAAGCTCCCTGAGCTGGTGGCCTTGATGGAAGAGGGATGCCTGGATATCATAGCAGTCACAGAAACATGGTACACAGAGAACCATGACTGGGATGTTAACATACCAGGTACATAACATACAGGAGAGACAGGCAGGGAGAAGAGAGGAGGAGTAGCTCTCTATGTAGAGGAAGGATAAAAGCAACTGAACAAAAGAGTAAACAGGGAGGAGAGAGGAGGCACTGTGGGTCACCTTGAGACTGGAAAGGGCACCACAATCCGCACAGGGTTGGTACAGACCCCATGTCAGGGGAGGGAATGGACAAGGATATGATAGAAGGCATTCTTAGAATGAAAGAGAAAGGGAGATACTGTTGATGGGAGACCTGAATATGCCAGATGTTAACTGGAGCATTGCTGCAGCCACATCCAAGAGCAGGGCCATTCTTGATGCCCTACAGGTGTCAGGCATTAGACAGCTAGTTTCGGAACCCACTCATGAGGGAGCAATCTTAGACCTCATACTCTCAAACAGGGGCAGTGAGAGGATCTCAGATCTAGAAGTGGGTTGCCATCAGGGGACAAGTGACCATCAAACAGTGTGGTTCACGTTAAACTCAGCTACAGAGTCAAGCCATACAAAAGTGAGGGTACTGAACTTTAGGAGGGCAGACTTTGGCAAGATGGGAGAGTGCCTCAGAAAAGCACTAGCAAACAGGCTAGAAGGAGGTGTGGAGCAACAATGGTGAATTATCAAAACTGCCATCACAGAGGCAACAAGCCTTTGTGTGAAGCAAATAAACAAATCAAAATGAAAGAAAAAGCCACTATGGTTCTCAAAAGAGGTGGCTGTGAAAGTCAGGAAGAAAAAGATAGCATTCTGGAAGTATAAGGAAACACAGAAGGAGCCGGACAGATAGCGGTGCCAGTTAAGGCAGAAGGAAGCAGGGAGGGAAGTCAGAATAGCAAAGGCACAAACTGAGGAAAAGATAGCCAACTCAGTTAAGAAGGGGGATAAAACCTTTTATAGGTACATCAGCGAGCATAGAAAGACAAAGGGAGGGATAGTGAGGCTGAATAGAATGAACGGTGGGTGGACAGAGGGGGATAGTGAAAAAGCAGGGATACTGAATGAATATTTCTGATCAGTATTCACAAAAGAGGAGGGGGAAGTGCCTAATCCAATTAACAGAAGCACTCTTGATAGGGGGGTCGATCCCAGTCCTTTCACAGAAGAAAGGGTTCTGCAAGAACTCCTAAAACTAAAGGTGGACAAAGCAATGGGTCCTGATGGAATTCACCCCAGAATTCTAAAAGAATTAAGGGAGGAACTAGTGAAACCACTGGCTACTCTTTTTAATAAATCATGGGAGGATGGTGTGGTAACCGAGGACTGGAGGAAGGCGGATATGATTCCCCTTCACAAAAGTGGGACCAAGACAGAGACAGGAAACTACAGACCTGTCAGTCTGACCTCTGTGGTAGGGAAAGTGATGGAGTCACTTCTGAAGGAAAGAATAATTGGGTACCTAGAGGCCAGTGGAGCACAGGACCCAAGGCAGCTTGGGTTCACAGCGGGAAGGTCATGTCAGACGAATCTAATAGATTTCTTTGACTGGGTGACCAAAGTAGTAGACCAGGGAGGGGCTGTGGACATGGCCTACCTAGACTTTAGCAAGGCAATTGACACAGTCCCACACAAAAGATTAATAGTCAAATTAACCAGCCTGGGAGTGGGTCCCAGGGTGGTAGCCTGTAAAACATTGGCTGCACAACAGGACACAGAAGGTAATTGTAAATGGAGTCCACTCTGAAGAAAGAGGGGTTACTAGTGGGGTACCGCAGGGTTCAGATTGGTCCAGTCCTTTAATGTCTTCATCAGTGACATTGCAGAGGGACTGAAGGAAAGTATGCCTTTTGCAGATGACACAAAGATCTGCAACAGGGTTGATACACAAGGAGGAGTGGAAAGGATGAAAAGGGACTTGGCAAGGTTGGAGGAATGGTCAGAAGTATGGCAGCTAGGATTCAATGCAAAGAAGTGCAAAATAATGCACCTGGGAAACAAGAACCCAGGGGAAGAATACACAATGGGTGGGAGGTAGTAACAACAACAAAAAAGGAAAGGGACCTGGGGGTAATCATATCAGATGACCTTAAGGTTAGCAAGCATTGTGAGAAGGCAGTAGGGAGGGCTGGGGTATACTGGGATGTATAGGGAGAGGCATCAGCAGCAGAAAACAGGAAGTTGTTATCCCTCTGTACAGACAGTTGGTGAGACCCCATCTGGAGTACTGTGTCCAGTTCTGGAGACCCCATCTCCGCAAGGACATAGACAGAATAGAGGTAGTCCAGAGGAGGGCAACTAAAATGGTGCAGGGTCTGCAAGAGAAGCCATGTGAGGAGAGACTAAAGGAGCTTAATATGTATACCCTTGAGGAAAGAAGGAGAGGGGGACATGATAGAAACTTTTAAGTACCTCAGTGGAATCAACAAAGTCCAAGAGGGTAGCATCTTTCAGAAAAGAGATGTGCAAGAACAAGGGACACAATTTAAAGATAGAAGGAGGGTGGTTCTAGGGCAATGTGAGGAAGTATTATTTCACAGAGAGGGTAGTGGATGCATGGAACAGCCTTCCTGAGGAGGTTGTGGGGTCTAAAACTGTGGGAAAATTCAAGAATGCATGGGACAGACATAAGGCAATTCTTGTGGGGGATAGGAAGAAATAGGCTGTTGGTTAACTAGGATCTGCGGCCTATCCTGTAGGTAGGGAAATGGGCAGACTAGATGGGCCAAGCGGTCCTTATCTGCCATCAAAGTCTATGTTTCTATGTTACCTCACCCTACCCTGTAGACACTGACAAGTGTTATGGTGTGCTTTGGGGTCTTTGGGCATTATACTTAACCAATTCCATAAGGAAATACGCTCATGTGGGTGCAGTATAGGAGAATGGGGTGAATTTTGTGGCTGAACAGTGCAAGGCACACCACGATGCCTGTCAGTGGCTGCAGGGTGGGGTTGGGGGTGGAATAGCATGAGCATTATATCCGATGAGCCCAAGTCACACCCCTGGCACCTGTCAGTCTGTACTGGGTGGGGTGCTACCGTTGGAAACCCTAACACCATAGGCATTTGGTGGTATTTTCACTCCAAATTTTCAACATGGGCTGTTTGTGAGCCCACCTCATGAAAAGCGGCACAATCAGTTTGTTAGCTGAAAGGTGGTTTTGCACAGTGGCTATGCCATTTGGCAACACAGGGGTGAAAACACATTTTGGTCAGGATGTGGAGAATGACAACTATATTGTTCATGAGGAGGCGTAAAAAATGGCAATGTTGAAAATCTGGAGTGAAAATAAAGAAAATTAGTGAAGTCATGAGCGTGCATAGAAACTGCGCAACACGCATCCATAACCCAATTATTTTTGGGAGTTTGTCACCCACATTTTTAACATAGGCATTTTGGGACCTCCCCTCATGAGCAGTGGCACTGTGATTTTGTTAATCTGTCCCAAAAGTTGATTTCCCATAGCGACCACACCATTGTGTGCCACGGGTGCGGAAACACATTTTGGGCAGGATGTGAAAAATGACAGCTGTACTGTTCATAAGGAGGTATGAAAAAATGCCAGTGTGGAAAATCTGGCATGGAAATATTGCAAATTTGCGAAGTTACAAGGGTGCATAGAAACTGCACAACGCTCGCTTGTAACACAGTCATTTTATGGACTTTTGGCACCAAATTTTCAACATAGGCATTTTAGGACATCTGCTCATGTACAGTGTCACCGTCATTTCCTCAAACTGTCCCTAAAAGTGATTTCGCACAGCGACCGTGCTATTCTGTGTCGGATGTGCAAAAACACATTTCAGCCAGGATATGTAAAATGACAGCTGTACTGTTCATAAGGAGGTGTGGAAAAATGTTAATTTTGAAAATCTGGAGTGAAAATATTACAAATTCACGAAGTTATGAGTGTGCGTGCAAACTACACAATGCACGCTCGTAAAACACTCATTTTATGGACTTTCGTCACCAAATTTTAAACATAGGTATTTTAGGACCTCTTCTCATGAACAGTGTCACTGTCATTTTTGTAATCTGTCCCGAACACTGATTTCCCACAGCAACTGTGCTATTCTGTGCCGGAAGTGCGAAAACACATTTCAGCCAGAATGTAAAAAATGACAACCATACTGTTCACAAGGAGGTGTGGAAAAATGCCAGTACTGAAAATCTGGCATAAAAATATTGCAAATTACCAAAGTTACGAGCGTGCATAGCAACTGCACAATGCACTCTCATAAAGCAGTCATTGTTTGAATTTTTTCCACCAAATTTGCAACCTAAGCTTTTTGAGAGCCCACCTCATGAACACTGGCACTGTCATTTCATTAATCCATCCCAAAAGGTGATTCCATGCAGTGACTGCGAAATCACCTTTCAGGGCCAAATAATGCCATGACAGTGACATAATTCATGAGGAGGGGTCCCAAAAACCCCATGTTGAAAATGTGGTGCCAAAATTCCAAAACATGCCTGAGATATGCATCAAAGTTGAAAAAAAACATATTTATGCCATTATACAGCTTACCGGCATTTCCTCATTTCACGGTCGGCTTTGAAGACTGCAGATGTGTTCCTGGTCCACCGAAGATCGTCGCGCCAGATTCTGGAGGTAAGTATGGGGTGGGGGGGTGTGGTGAGGCAGGGTGCACAGAGGGTGGGCATGGGTTTCTGGAGGAGGGCAGTGTGATGGTGAGGGACCATTCTCTCTTTTCATAGCTTAAAAAAAAACATCATGGGACTTTTTTTTTTTTTTTGCAGGGCATTTGGCACACTGTGGTGGGCTCCCAGCATGCCACCTAAGTCTTTTTGAGGGGGGATTCTGTAGCTGATGGAGGATTGGGCACCCCTGTTGGCACGTACTGAGGGGGGGACACGAGCCGAGGAGGATTGGGTACCCCCTCAGCAAGCAACATTGGGGGAACTCATTATGCTGAGAGGGAGTGGGCTCCCCCATTGGTAAAATACAAGGGGATGGGGGATAAATGCTGACAGGGATTGGGCCCACCCATTGACAAAGAAAAACTGTTGGGGGGCTCATGATGCCGAGGGGGATTGGGCACCCCCTCGGCACACATTCTAAATTGGAGGGGGCACAATATGTAGATGGGGAGTGGGCTCCCTATTGGCATTGTGACAGGCAGCAGCGGCAGTTACTGCAGCCATGTTGCCTGCACATCGGGGAGGCGTGTTGTGGTCATGCTGCATGAGAGCTTCAGTCTCATTGCAGCAGACCATTTCATTGTTCTGGGGGCCACATTAGGGATGTGTGAGGTCACTGCCTGCTGCTGGCTGACTGGGGAATGAAGGACGCACCTTCTGATGCATGCCCTGCATTCACCCAACAGTGACCGCGCCTCCAAATGTGCCATTACCACAAGATGTTGGCTGGTGCACAAGTGCGTGAGCCAACATAAAAATAGCAGGATAAGAGGACACAGCATGAGATTAGAGGAAGGCCGATTATGGTGTAATGTGAGGAAGTTCTTTTTCACAGAAAGGGTGGTGGATGTATGGAACGGCCTACCTCAGGAAGTGGTGGATATGAATACAGTGCAGGGCTTCAAACAGGCATGGGATAGGCATAAGGGAGCAATACAGATGAGTATGAATAGATTGGCCATTGACAGAGCAAAGACCAATGGCACGTTTATAAGGTAGAAAAAGAAATGGGCAGACTTGATGGGCCTTGCGGTCCTTATCTGCTGTCAACTTCTATGTTTCTATATTTCAACACTTGGTGTCTACAGGATAGGGTGAGGTGAAATACCATAAGCATTATGGGCAATGACCCACAGGCACACTCCAATGCCTGTTCATCTCTGCAGGGTGGAAGTGGGATTGGTGTGAGTTCAATATTTCACTGCCACTCCTATTCTGCATCTGTCTAACTCCTGCATGTCCAATGCTAATATCAGCAAGCAGACATTCGGCATTGACAAATGCTTGCCAGGTTTTTTTTTACCAAATTTCCAGCATGGCCTTTTTTGGACCCTATGTCATGAATTCTGGTGATGAAATTTCATTATTCAGTCCAGAAAGGTGATTTCACGCAGTGACCACAAAGTCACCTTCTGGGCCCGACTAACAAAATGACACTGCCAGTGTTCGTGAGGTGGGGTCCCAAAAAGGCCATGTTTAAAATTTGGTGAAAAAACACCAAAAGAAATGGCAAAGTTATGAACATACTTTCAAAATGCTGTTGAAATACATAATACAGCACTTACCTAGATTCCTCAGTTCATGGTTCAACTTTAAAGACTGCAGACGTGTCTTGGTCCACAGAAGATGACAGCCCATGACCTTTGGTGGTTAAGTATAGGGTAAGCAGAGTTGTGGGCTGGTAGGTGCTCAGTGGGAGGGTCAGGATGGTGGAGGGGGCAGCAGGGACGATGAGGGCTATTTTCTTCTTTTCAGGTGTTAAAGACGCTGTGGGACTGTTTTCTTTTTACAGGTTTACTGAAAATAAATATTTCAGGACACTGGAGGTGAGCTCCCCAGTGTCCCATACTGCTGGGGGTGGGGGGGCTTGTAATGCCAAAATGAGGGCTGAGCCCCCTCGATAAATAAAAACTGCAGGCAAGTCACCTCTCTCCAAGTTTTCAAATGCATGCTTAAAGCTACTCAAACCTCTTCTTGCTCCTGCCTATAACTGTCCCCTATGACTTTTTCTCTGACACTCAAGTCCCTGCCTTACCCACCTCAATTGTAATTCAAATGTTTAAAATCCCTGCTGTTTGTAAACTTTGCTGTTCTATAGTTATATGTCAGTTGTTTTATCTGAATTACTGTAAGGTGTTATGCTAGTTCACATTTTTTTCAAATTGTAATTTCTTTGAAATGTATACCACTTACCCTACCTCTCCCAGGTCACACCTAGAAATGAGTCTTGGCTCAGTGTGTCTTTCCCAGTAAACTAAATAAAATAAAAAAATAAATAAGATGTCAACACTTTCAATAAAACAATGGGGGGGGGGCATCTAACACTGGGGATGGGAATCCCAGTGTTGGATAATATCAATAAATAAAGAAGGGACTTGGGGACAGCAATTTGAGGGTGGGGGATTTCCCTAGACAGCTGGGAATATATGGGACAGTGATCAGGGAGTAAGGGGTGCCACTAGACACCGGGGAAAACCAGGGGACATTCAACTAACACTGCAGCCAGCAGCAGGAGTTCAGCTGTGGCTGCAGAACTAAATAAAATCTGCAGTCATCATACATAGAAGGTGGTGGAAGGCTTCTCTTGCTAAGATGAGCACTCAGGATTTCAGGTGCCCATAAAAAGTATGGCTGGCCCTAATTATGAAAAACAAACATCAGAATCTATTGGCTAGGTTCTGGTGTTTGATATGTAAAATTACCAGCATTTTTATGTATTTCCATGCATTTTACTTTGTGGGAGAAAAAAAACAAGATAACAGTTGAGAAAGGAATTTTCTGTCACAAAAAAGGATTTTATTCTCATGAAAAGGAATAGGTCTCATGAGAATGATAAATTTTTGGTGAGATCAAATCATTTGTCGAACGTTTTACCTCTATACTGAAAAATGTATTTCCCATAGGAAATAATGGGAACTTAAAAACTGAATAACTTTGCACCAGGTTAATATTGTTGCACCAGACAAACACTGGAAGTCCTGTTACCCCAGTTCTTTCTACCATAAAAGAATCATACCAAAATTCCACACAAAATGGATTCAAGGCAATGAGGAAAAGCCTGCAAAAAGTGATGACTTTTAACTCTTTGACACTAACAACATCTCAGAATTTGCACATCCAAAAGGAACAAAACTGTCCATGTCATAAGATCTACCCCCACATGACAGTGCATACCAAGTTTTGTATAAATCCATTGATCGGTTGCAAGGTTATTAAAGAGCAAAATGTGAGGTTTAACACTGAACAGGCTACTTAACCCTAACTATAGGGGCACAGCCATGTCCCTATAATATATATTATAGGGATGCAATTGTACCCCTATAGTTAGGGTTCAACAGTCATGTCTATGTTAAACGAAAAAGTTTGCACTATAATAACTTATAGGAGAATAAGGAGGGATTTGTGTTATGTCTATAGGGCACTGAGTGATGGACTAATATGTGAAACTGCGGGTTTAACCTGGAAAGAAGGAATAAGATAATGTGCAAGGGCACATGACAAACAACTAAAGGGAGAGAAGTATAGAACTAATAAAAGAGGAACATGGTTTAGCCAGAGGATCGTGAATACCTGGAATGGGATCCCAGGGCAGGTGGTGGGTGCCAGTACCCTACAGACATTTAAATACCAGTTAGATATGTATATGGGAGAGAAAAAAATGGAGCTATGTTTGTTAGCTGGTAACAGGTCCTTATATGGCCTTTTAGGCTTATGGATCTGAACACTTCCTATGAACCTATTAAAAATAAAACTTTGCAACCATTCCACCGATTCACATGACATTTTGCATGTGCCATTGCCGACCAACGGTCTCTGGATGTGGCAAGTTTTGTTTCAGTCAGATGGGCAGGTGTGGAGGTATAGAGTGGCAAACAATGTGAACATTATAATTTTTGCTAAAAATCTTTGGCACACTGTTTCTCAGAAACAGCTTGGGTGTTTGGTCTGAAAATTTTAGAGTATATAATGTTTTGGTCACAGATGTGCCTTTTGAAGGTTTGGTGAAAAATTGTCATCTGTTCAAGAGCTATTAAAGTTCAAACATTTCCATTATTTCCTATGGGAAAAGTCAGATGTCCTGCTCAAAACAACATTCTTTTTGCAGCAATTGTAGTCTGTTTTGTCACAAATGCAGAATGTTGCTTCAAGAATCCACCATCTTCTTTTCATTTATCTAGGCAAACAAATTTAAACAATTTAAAAAGTAATACTACTTGGTAAGCACCAACAGTTGTGTTTACCTATTCAGGGCCCAAGAAATCAGATTATGGGGTCAGTTTTTTAAAATACTGTCAAGAAATCTGTTTATTTTAGCTGACACATTCTTTTGCTGCAAATTGCTGCACTTTGTTTCACAAAGCAACCATTATTTCCTGCAAATTGCAAGAAAGGATTATTTTGTACCACAAAACATGAATCCTTTTCCGTGCCACTCACGGTTCGGGTGTGTTGTGGTCCTGGAGTCTGTACTTTAGGAAAATGTTTGTGTTTATTTCTGATTTGCCATGTTATTGCACCTAGTGGAGTGTGTTTGCTATGTACATCATTATGGATACACCATCATAACATCACATTTTGAGTTGCAGTGTCACAGCCCACTGAATGTTTTTGGGGCTCAATGTTTCCTTCTGAAAAAAAAAACAGAGGTCCTTAGCAAGCAATGTTTTTCAGGATGGCTTGCCATTATGGTACTAAGTAACTCTGTATGGCTGAGCTGTTCTCTTTTTTTTTATTGGCAGGTGACTTCCTTTTAATTAGTGGCTTAGGTGCTATGTTTGAATCTGATTCAAAAAGTCAGGTGATCCAGTATGGGGAGAGCGAACAACTGCACTGCAGCAGTTTGTAGCTCTGAAGCAAAGAAGACTGCATGGATGATTTGTGGTTCACCGGGAAAAAAATAAATAAAACAGGTATTATTTTTTTTGTTGTTGTTTAAGTGGAGTCAAACAGTACAAGGAATTAAAAAGGACTGCAACCACAGTGGCAGAGCAACAGGGTGCGGGACCATAGTGGAAAAGCATTTAGAAAGGCTGGGGAAAGGGATTTAGCATTCAGCTGCTAATGTTTTGGGGTGAAAGGACACACAAAAAAGAAACTGCTTTGTCTTTTCACTGGCCAATGTTGGGGTTGGTGGCCAGAACCTGGAGTGCAGCTTGTGTAGAGGTTTCTCAGGGGTGGAGATCAGAATGGAATGAAAAGACCGAGTCCTGGAGGAAAGAGTACCACAGAGAGAAGATGTTGGTAAAAGTTATCGTTTCTGTCATTGCTAAAGCCCTGTGATGCTGTTTGTCCCTGGAAGTCTAGTGGTCCCTCCCCCACCCCAAGTTCTCTGATCACCATCCTGGTCATGCCACTTCTCCTTGGTGTCTAGTGGCACCCCCCCTCCCCCAATTGCACAAAGAAACATGAAAAAAAGAAAATGGTCCTTTTCATGTTTATTTTTTGTTACTCTGTAAAAAATAATAAGGTCCCTTGCCAATCAGACCCCCCCACCCCTAACTTCCACTCAGCATCCACCATCCTACCCCCAGGACACCCCAACACACCCTCACTCACCTGAACAGGTCTCAGGTTCAAGTATCACTTTCCGACTGAAGACACGTCTTGCTGCTGGAACCGACGACTGCAATATGTAAAACTAAGGTAAATGCGGGGTTCTATGTATTTCAATGGGGGGGTTCAACATTTATGCATAACTTAGCCATATTTTGAGATTTTGACCCCAGATTTCAAACATGGCCTTTTGGGGATCCCACCTCGTGAACAACATGGCTGTTGTTGTGCAAGTCCTGCCGAAAAAGTGATTTCTCGGTCAATTACCAAAATCATTGTACTGGCAGGATTTGTGTAATGACAGTCATTTTATTCATGAGGTAGTGTCATAAAACGGCTATGTTGAAAATGTGGGGTTTAAATTATTAAAAATGGCAAAGTTAAGACAATTTGTTGCACTTTCACTATGCACGCTCATAAGTTTGGAAATTTTCAATATTTCCACCACATATTTTCAACATAGCCTTCTTATTACCTCACCTCATGTATATCACAGCTGTCATTTTTCAAACCCTGGCCAAAATGTGTTTTTTGACCTGTAGCACGGAATGGCATTGCATTTGCGCAGAATTACGTTTTGGCGGGGATTTCAAAATGTTCTGTACCAAGCACATGTGGTGGGGTCATAAGAAGGTTATATTGAAAATTTGGGGTCAAAATAGACTAGCCCACAGACACAGAGGCACGACATTCATCTGCGATGCTGATGACCCAGGTTTGGGACCAGACTTGGGACATTGGAGGGCTGGCCAGGGGAGAAGGATTGAGCACCCTAGGGACTGCTTTCCTTCTCCGGGGGGTGGGGGTTGTTTGTCTACCATGCTTCAACACCTAGTGGAGGCTGGGGAAACCACAGTGCTAGCACCATACCAGTGGGTGGGGGTGAGGCGGATGCTGGCTCTCATTGCAGGTCCCCACCCCCAGTACAGCATACTAAGAAAATGCCAGCCCCAAAGTGTGAAGCTGTGCTCCACCACCTCCATTGCCTACTGTGTCTGCTGGGTGGGGTCCAGCTCCTGTGGACTCACCAATAGGGGTAAGGCAGGGCAAGTTACCGTTGACGTAGGGGGGTGCCTGCCCAGGTGGGTAAGCCTGGGGTTGGGGAGGCAGTGAGGGTGGGAGCTGAGTCCCTGCAGGAAGATCACGGAGACAACAAAAAAAAAAGAAAATCTGGGGTCAAAATTATTAAAAACGGGATACTTATAACCATTTGTTGCAATTTCATTATGCACGCATGTAACTTTGGGAATTTTAAATATTTTGATCCCACATTTTCAACATAGCCTTCTTATTACCCCCCTCATCTATGTCACAGCTGTCATTTTTCAAATCCTGGCTAAAATGTGTTTTCAATCCTGTGGTGTGGAATGGCGTTGCACTTGCACAGAATTACGTTTTGGTGGGGATTCGAACATTTTCTGTACAAGGTACATGAGGTGGGGTAATAAGATGGCTGTGCTGACAATTTAGTCACTGTTGTCCTATTAATGGAAGCACAGGGCCTGGAGGGCCCCGTGTTTACACTGCTACATACATATATGCATCTGTGGAGGGATGGGAGCGCAGAGCCCGGAGTGCCATGCACTCCAACAGGAAAATAAGGATACAATTATACTAGCTGAAAAAGTAAGGAAATTAGTTCCAAAAAAATCTGTTAATGCATAAGTTAGGGTTAAAATGACACAAGTAGCGAAATGTGGCATTACGGTTTCCAGCCCTAACCCACTCTGCATACACCAAAAGGTTTTGGGGGTGTGCCTCGGGCTAATCAGCCTTAATGCTCACCCCATTCTCCTATACTGTATCCAGCTCAGCTTATGTACTTATGGAATGGGTTGAGTGTTAGGGCTGACGACTCCAAGGCACACCCCGACGCCTGTTGGTGTGTCCAGGGTGGGGGTGGGGTGATATGGTTGGAAACCCTAATGCCACATTTCCCTGCTTTTGTCACTTTAACCCTAACTTATGTATTAACAGAGTTCTTTGCTAATAAGATATATATATATATATATATATATATATATATATATATATATATATATATATATATTAAACAGATAACTAGACACACACACACACACACACACATACTGTACATACTGGGATATATCTTTAGCTACCACTGTAATTGTTGATTTGAATTTTTTTTTACATATATTGTTTCATTTTGGCCCAGTTTTATACTGTGAATAGATCTGCCTTAATGAGAGCCGGTAGAAATGGATATGGTCCATGGTATGGGACTGGAGTGAACAAGGCAGGGATGCCCTCTGTCTCCCATACATTTTACCCTTTCTTTAAAACCAAAGGTGGTGCTGAAAACCCAGATGTTGTAAATATTTTGTTGACAGGATGCACCATAAGATTTTTTGTTATATGGACAGCAGACAAACAGTCATGTTGCCAAGGAAAATAAAACTAAAGCCAATATACAGAGGAAGAAAGGGAGGAGTGGGAAGGGGAAAGTGTTTAATCAGGAAAGGCACACTTAGCCAAAGCTTGTTTCCAGGCATGACATGGGAGCACAAGAACATTAATTGACTTGCTCAGGGTCACACAATATGCAAGTGGGCCTGTGAGATTCAAGCCCAGGTTTTTAAGTTTGCAGCTCTGAGCCTTAAACCACTGTGCTATACTGAACCCAGCAGGGACTCAGATTAGGGTGCTGCATGTACCAGGAGTCTAAGGACTGCAGAGTGAGAAGCAACTGTGAGCAATATTTAATGGCTAAGTGAATTCTGCGAGTCGAAGAAAAGACATTTAATAATAATTGTGGAGACAAATGATGCTGCTCAATGTGATATAAACAGTGAGGAAAGGGCCAAGGATTTGATGATGTACTATGCTGTAAAGTTGAGCTATGCTGTGTCTGAACAGTAAACCTTTTATTATATAGTATAGGACTGATAAGGTCTTTTATTATACTTGCTCATTTTTAAGCACTTGTGATGAACAACGTGACCTTTAGTGCATATATTAATATCTCATACTTACTGTCTGTTATATAGACTCTAACTTGAAATATCACTATAAGGGTAATTATACTGAAAAAGTCCCCTCTCAACCAATTAAAATGCAGGGCTGTTGTCCTGTTATTCTGTCATAACCAGACAGTAGGCTCAATGACAGAATGTTTGCTAATCTCTGCATTCTTTTTGGCTTACACCTACAAACTGCTTCTTCTTGTTACCTTCTGGCACTAAGCTGCACAATAAAACTGTCAGCAGAAAGCTCATTATAACTTTTCTAAGCATTTATTCTAATTATTTTTTTCCTACTTAAAATTGATTTGTCAGTATAATAGCTATAAAAGCTTTAGTGGTAGGGGATAAACTCAGTAATAACAATAACTTGGAACCCATAGACACTTCAGCTTGTGGCCTCAGAGTTTATGTTGTCCCAGACACAGTTATTACTTCATAACCCCCACCACTATACTATTATCACTATAGTATACAAAGATGCTTAATCTACCTTTTATACTCTGATTCATGGAATCATGCAAAATATAGAAATGTACAATTTGATGGCAGATGAGCACTGCTTGGCCCACCTGGTCTGCACATTTTTCCCTACCTACTGTATTACTACATACCCAACTTAATCTCCAACTCAGTTCCCTTCCCCCCACCCTTGCCTTATCACTATGGTTCCCTTATGCCTATCCCATGCATTCTTGAACTCCACTATAGTCATTGCCCCCACCACCTCCGGTTGGAGGCTGTTCCAGGCATCCACCACTCTTTCTCTGATTAAATACTTTCTCACATTCCCCCTGAGTCTACCCTCCTACAGCTTCATAGCATGACCCCTTGTTCTTGAACATCTTTTTCTTTGAAAAATAATTCCCTTTTACACCATATTTATGCCTGTGAAGCATTTGAAAGTCTCTATCATATCCCCCCTCGCCCTCTTTTCCTCCAGGGTGTACATATTGAGATCCTTCAGTCTATCCTCATAAGGCTTTTTATGCAGACCCTGCAGTATTTTAGTTGCCCTCCTCTAGACCAACTCCACCCTGTCTACAGTATGTCATTCCAGAGATGAGGTCTCCAGAACTGGACACAGTACTCTAGGTGAGGTCTCACCAGTGATCTATACAGAGGAAACATTGCCTCCCTCTTTCTGTTTGTGATACCTCTCCCTATGCACCCCAGCATCCCACTAGCTCTCCCAACTGGCTTGTCACAACGTGTGTGAAACCAATGATGCTCCACAGTGGCAATCTGTGCTCCAGCTAAAAAATTATTCTGCTGCTGTTTTTATGTTTTACCTTGTCTGTGAATACAAAACCTCTGCTACAATAAAGTATATGCAGTTTACTCTGATGCCCATCCTGTTTGTTTTGCATATGCCTTGTCACAATGCCCAGCCACCTTTAGGTCATCAGATATGATTACTCCCAGGTCTCTTTCCTGTTTGGTGGTCATCAATACCACTACCCCCATTTTGTACTCTGCCCCTGAGTTTCTGTGCCCTAAGTGAGTGATTTTGCATTTTTTCACACTGAAACTTAACTATCATACTCCTGATTATTCCTCTTTCTCAGATCAGTACTTATTTTTCCACCCCTCCTGGAGTGTCTACCAGGCTGCAGATTTTAGTGTCATCCCAAAAAAAGCAGCCCTTCCCATCCAGCCCCTCTACAATGTCATTAATAAAGACATTAAAGATGACTGGTCCCAGTACTGATCCCTGTCACACCCTGCTGGTCACTCTCCCTTCCTCGGGGTGAACTTCATTTACCACCAGCCTCTGCCACCTATCTCCTAACCAATGTATTACCCAGTTTAGTATCTTTGGTCCCAATCCTAGGCTGCTCAGCTTGTTTATGAGTCTCTTATGTGGTACTGTGTCGAAGGCCTTTCTGAAATCCAGGTAGGCCACATCCACAGTTCCACCCTGATCCAATTCCCTGGTCACCCAGTCAAATTAATTTATCAGAGTTGTTTGACATGACCTTCCCCTTGTGAATGCATGCTGCCTTGGATCTTGTAAGCCACTGGATTCAAAATATTCCACAATCCTTTCCTTCAGTAGTGATTCTATCAATTTCCCCACCACCAAAGTCAGGTTGACTGGCCTGTAATTGCCAGCCTCCTCCCTGCTACCACTTTTGTTAAGTGGGACTACATCAGCTCTCCTCCAGTCCTCTTGAACCACTCCCTTCTCCAGTCACTGGTTGAACAGGACTGTCAGAGGTGCAGCCAGTATCTTCTTGAGCTCCCTGAAAATCCTTGGATGTACCCCGTCTGGCCTAAATGCCTTGTCCACTTTTAGGTTTGTGAGTTCCTTCAGGACTCTTGTCTCTGAAATGGACTAGTGTCTACCTCCCTTCCTTCAATGCTCCTGTTACCATTCTGTGGCTTCCTCTCTTTCCCCTTCCTCTGTGAACACTGAAGAAAAGTATCTGTTCATGATATCTACTTTTTCCTGGTGCCCCTCCACATAATCTTCCCTTCCCCTCCCCTTCCCTTCTTAGCCTTATAATGCCTTCTTTGCAGCCCTATTGACTTTTGGAGACTTCTCTGTCATCTCTTTCAGGGTTTTGTGGGAGGAAGATCTGCCTGGGACTGACTGGGCGTCCAGAACCCGGAGTCCAGATGCATTTTCCCCTTTGGTGGAGCCTGTTTGATCGGCGAAGTCTAGTTTAGGACTGGTGTTTCTTCCGGGTGCTGGTTTTGGAGATACTGCCTGAATCTGCAGGGTTTTGAGATACTGGGCAGGGTCAAGACCTGGGGCTGCCGTGGGGAGGGTACCCCCCGGTCTTTGCTCCCAGAGGGTGAGGGGGTTAGTCAGCGGCCAGCAGGAGGGTTGGGTCTCTGTCTGCCCTTGGGGGCCTGCAGTGTTGGGGTGGTCATTGTACTGCCATTGTTCTGGGGCCCTGACCCTGGGGAGTGGGGTTGTGGGGTGCTTCCTGGCCAGGGCCGTCTGTGGGGTTTATTTTGACCTTGGCCACCGCAGATTTGGGGAATTGTTAACTGTTAATTTCATCAGCTTTTGTCGGATTGGACTGAGAAGCAACTTTCCAGCTGTGAGTGGGGAGCAACCGGTAGCCTGACCGCTCACGAAGAGGTTTTTTTGCCTGCTGTCAAGTCCAGTCCTGTTTGTTTTCGACTGGATTGTCTGATATTTTTCAAACTTTGGATTCAAGCATTTGGACTCAGAGAGGATAAGTACTGATGGCCTAATAGAATTAATCCTTGACTAACTTGTTGGGGAGGTCGTGGATGGGTCCCTGGTTTTGAACATTTTATTTATAGTTTTATACATTATTGTGTGACTTTTTTTTCTGACTGGAACCTACTTTCTGGATCAAAATATCTTTTACTTTCTCTGTGCAGTGAGAGTGCTCAGTTATTGTGAGTTTACGGGGAGTGGGAGTCCCTGCTTACTCACAAATCTTTATTATTTATTCTGGGAGGCATTTTGCGTTGTTTTTTATTTCCGTGCAGTGAGAGTGCCCGGGGGCTAAGCAAGCTTGTAGTGGGAGTGCTTATTTTCTTAGCCAATTTATATTGTTTTATTTTGTTGGGCTTTCTTTATTTTCCTTTTCTTATATTCATGTTTATTTGATTTTGTGATGGGAATTCCTTGTGTGAGGAGGGACCTCCGTCTTTATTTGTTATTTATTTTATTTTTATTTTTATTGTTCATTTGTGGTTTTAGTTTTGTTTTGTTTATTTTCCTGAAAGCAGGTTCTGTTTGAGAAATGCGGATTAATTTGAGTTAATTGGGTTCGAGTTCCTGACTTTTGGTTTATGGTTGTGTCATTTTGCTTGGTAAATTGTTATCTTAATTTTTTTGGGATTTGTTTTTTATTAGTTTCTGTGAGAGTAGGAGTTTATTGTCTTACTCCATGTTGAAAGACGGGGATATTTATTATTATCCCACCCCCCCCGGTCATGTGCTATTCATCCTCCACTCTTCATGCCCTCTGCCTCTTTTCTCCCCCTCCTTTACTCTTTTCTATTTACCAACGTTGTCGGGCCTTGGGAATTGCCCGTAGGAGGAGGGGGCGGGGTGGGGGTCTGAACAGTGGAGGATGGACGAGGGGAGTGCTCATATCGGGATTGTTAAGCCCAAAAGACACCCTTGGGCGAAATGGAGGTCAGAATGTGGGTTTCCTTGTCTGACCCCCATACCCAAGGGCACCACCACTAGTAATGGTGGGCAGGTGGCTGGGGGATCCCATGGGTTCTGTCCAACTTGGGCGGTGTTATGCAATGCCAGATCCGTTGTGAACAAGACTGATATTGTGGCAGACTTGGTGGGTACAGCGGATCTGGCTTGCATCACCGAAACCTGGCTGGACGGAAATTCTGGCCCTGTTCTTGAGGCGGCAGTTCTGGCCGGGTATTCGGTGATACACCGTCCGAGATTGGACCGCAGGGGTGGGGGGGTACGGTCTGTTTCAAGACCGAATTGGGTCTCACTAGTGTTCCAGTTGAGGAGACCAGATCATTTGAATGTGTCGTAGTGCCAGGTGGGGGCTATAGACTGGCTCTCGTCTACCGTCCACCCGGAGACAAGAAGCCGTTCCTTAAGGAAGTGGCGGACTTTGTCATTGACCTGGTATTGGAGTCCCCTAGGTTGATGGTGCTGGGCGACTTCAGTGCTTGGATCGATGATGAACTCTCTCAATTTGGACAGCACTTCCTCCAATTGATGAATTCATTGGGCCTCTCACAGGTTGTTACCTCTGCCACTCATAAATGTGGCCATTCCCTTGATCTGGTTTTCTTCCTGGGGATGGAAGCCTCTGGCGTGGGGGTGGAACCTGTCGGATGGTCTGACCATCACACTGTGAGATTCAATTTTGGCACCCCCCTGCGTAGACCTACCCCTGTGGAGATGGTCAAGTACCGCCCTTTACGGGATGTGACTCCCAATGGTCTAACTGCAGCACTTGACCTATCAGAATTTCCTGTGATGAGCTCGGATTCAGAGGTTTTGGTCTTGGCCTATAGTAAGGCCATTACCTCTGCTCTGGATTCCATTGCTCCAATCTGTGTGCATCCTCTCTCCCTTCGCCCTCGGTCCCCATGGTTCGATGGAGACTTGAGGGAGATGTGACGACTAGGACGCAGGTTAGAGAGGTGCTGGCCGAAATCCGGCTTAGATGCTGACCATCTTAGACTGCTAGAGCACTATCAACTCTATCAGTCAGCAATTGCTCATAAGAAGGCAGTACTCCTGTCTGGGGAAATTGCTGCTGCTCAGAACCAACTGGCCCAGCTCTTTCGAACCGTAGACAGACTGTGCAACCCAGCCTCCCTACAGGTTCGTAGAGCTTTTGTGCAATCCCAGTGTGAGGAGCTTGCTCGGTTCTTTGCAGATAAGGTGGATGACATCAGGGTGGAGACCCACTCAACACTCTGTATGAGAACAGCTGTGGACCAGTCACCAGTCACAATCCCTCTTTTTTGCTGGAGTCTCTTCAAAAGGTCGGAAATCGAGGATGTTATGAGGATTGTCCAGGGTATGCGCACTACATGCTGTAGTTTAAATCTGGGCCCTACAGCCTTGATTATGGGCTGTGGGGAGATTATCATCCCCGTTCTGGCGAGGATAGTCTGGTACTCCTTAGACACTAGTGAATATCCCTGCTCCCTGAAGGAGGCAGTGGTGACACCAGTGTTGAAGAAGGCTTCTTTGGACCCCAACTCCCTCACCAACTACAGGCCTATCTCAAACCTTCTCTTTGTTGGGAAGGTAATTGAGAAAGCAGTGGCTACTCAGTTAGACAACCATTTGACCATCCATAGCCTCTACGATTCTCTTCAATCTGGTTTCTGGAAGAGGCACAGCACTGAGACTGCACTGGTTCGGGTGCTCAGTGATCTCTTGATGGCAAGAGACCAGAAAAAATGGTCCATTTTGGTCCTACTGGATCTGTCATCAGCATTTGACACTGTAGACCGTGGGGTACTGCTTGAGCACCTGAGAATCATCTGTGGGCTTTCAGGTGTTTGCGGTGTACATGCTTCCCCTCAGAGACATTGTAAGACGGTATGGGCTGAAGTTTCATTGTTATGCCGATGATACCCAGCTCTACCTGTCTTTTGCACCTGACCAGAATGGAGCACTCTCGGTGTTTAATAACTGCCTTGGTGAAATCCAAGATTGGAGGAGGTCCAGCTGGCTGAAGTTGAATTCTGGGAAGACGGAGGTGATGGTCATGGATCCTGGTTGCAGGATAGGGGGGTGGGGGACAAACCATCCCTCAGGTTTATTCCTGGGGGATGTTGAGCTCCCTATATCTGAACAGGTGCATGACCTAGGGGTGATTCTTGACAATCAGCTGACACTACATGCTCAAGTGCTGGCCATTGTTAAGTTATCCTTTTACCATCTTAGGAACATCGCTATGATCAAGCACCTTGTTCCATCCGGGGACCTGCCTACATTGATCCACACCTTTGTGACCTCGTGTTTGGACTAC
The DNA here is from genome assembly GCA_016271365.2 of Neoceratodus forsteri. Lineage (NCBI taxonomy): Eukaryota > Metazoa > Chordata > Ceratodontiformes > Ceratodontidae > Neoceratodus > Neoceratodus forsteri. The sequence goes on from CM028132.1 coordinate 1,326,052,963, forward strand.
TGCAATTCCCTTTACTTTGGGCTTCCAGGGGTTGATATCCACCACTTGCAGCTGGTGCAGAACTCCGCAGCCTGGTTGTTAACTGGGACGCCTCGTTCTTCCCATATTACACCGGTGATGTGGGAACTGCACTGGCTGCCAGTTCAGTGGTGGATCACCTTTAAAGTCAGATTACTGACTTATAAAGCCTTGCACGGTTTGGGCCCTGACTACCTGAAAGAGCTCATGGTTCCTTACCTCCAGGAGCGACTGCTCCACTCGGCCAACTAGGGGTTGCTGGAGATTCTGAGGGTAGTTTTAAAATCTTCTGGTGCCCGGGCTTTTATGTTGGTGGCACTGACCCTCTGGAATTCTCTACCCCATTGGATCAGCGAGTGTGCGAATGTGGGGGGGTTTAAACAAGCATTAAAATCCTTTTTGTGGATTAAGGCATTTGGGGACGATGCTGACCTGGTTTGATAATAATGTTTTATCATGATGTTTGATGTTATTTATTTTATTGGTTTATTATAATGTTTTATTCTGATGTGATTTTACAATTTGTTTTGCGCCTTGACTTTTGAAAGGCGCATTAAAAAATAAAGATTATTATTATTATTATTATTATAATCCCTCCCCTGGTCTTCTTTTTTTCACCTATATAATGGAAAAATGTTTTGACATCTCTTGTTACTGCCTGAGCAAATCTGTCCTCTATTTGTACCTTTGTTTGCCTTACTGCTTTCCCTGCCTCCTCTGTTTCTTCAGATAACACCTCGCTATCCTCCTCCCTCTGTGTCTTCTTATACCTCCTGAATGCTAACTTTTTTGCCCTTACCTTCATAACCACCTGTTTTGAGAACCATAGTGGTCTCTTTTTCCTCTTGCTTTTCCTCACTTGCCTGATGCAAAGATTTGTTGCCTTCACTATGCCCTCATTTACCTTTATCCACTGTTCCTCTACTCCAGCCAAGCTCCCCCCCCCAACCAGGGCATCCCTGAGACATTCACCCATCTTTTTAAAATAGGCCCTCCTGAATTCTAGGACCCTCACTCTTGTGTGGTTCGATTCTGCCATAGTTCTTATATTGAACCACACTGTACGATGATCACTGGTCCTCGGGTGACCTCATGCTTTATGCTTTTAGTTTCTGTCAGAAGCAGCTTTCCACCAAAATAGGAGATTCACCATGTTTCGTTTTTTAATTAATAGGATATTTTCTTGAATTTTGAGGTGGAAGCCATCCTTCCTCCTCCATCCTGTAGTTTAAAATGGAAGTGGATAGACAAGCCCCACCTCCTTCATGACATTTTAAGGGGTAGAAAGTGTATTGGGCAGCATTGGGGACCATCATAATGAGGCCCCATTAAGGTAAGTAGCTTTCACTTTTAAAAGGAAAACAAACAAAAGAAAGTGCACTGGGCTTGGCATTTACTAGTCCTGACATATGGATTAACACAACCTCCGAGACCAGCAAGTAGGATCGTGACTAAAGAATGATAGATACTGGTTTGCTCCTATGAGATGCTTACTGTTTTTATATCCTCAGCCTGCTACATAATTGTATACAGTCAGCAACAGGCTTGGTGGGTCACCCTGGAAACAGGAAATGGGACAGCCATAAGAACTGGGGTTGTCTACAGGCCCCAAGACCAGAGGGAGGACATAGACACATTACTGTTAGAAGATATACAAAACATGACAGCTAAAGGGGAGGTTCTGATAATGGGAGACTTCAACATGCCGGATACAGATTGGTCAATACCAGCAGGAACATCTGCCAGAACTAGACTCATAGTGGATTCCTGCAGGGAGGGCCTCAAACAACTGGTACAGCAACCCACAAGAGACAGGGCTATCCTAGATCTAGTACTGACTAACAAGGAAGGGATCACAGATCTCCAGGTAGAAGGTCACCTGGGGGCCAGTGACCATCACATGGTATGGTTCAATTTGGCTACTACATCTAAATCATTCCATTCCAAGGCAAAAATATGGGACTTCAGAGGAGCTGACTTTGATAAGATGGCCAACAGAGTTAAGCTAGCCCTGGCAAAAAGAAACACAGGTGAGGGGGTACAGGCAAAGTGGGCAAGCATTAAGGATGCAATACTTGAAGCAACATCCCATTGTGTTAGACAGAAAAGGAAGTGCAAAAGAAGAAGGAAACCACTTTGGTTCTCAAATGCAGTAGCAGAAAAGGTCAGAGCCAAAAGGCTGGCCTTCAGGAAATATAAGGGAACACAGCGGGATGAAGATAGGGAGGCATACCAAACTGCCCTAAGGAAAGCAGGTAAGGCAGGCAAAGTCCCAAACTGAGGAAACACTAGCACGAACAGTAAAGAGTGACAAGACTTTCTATAGATACATTAGTGAAAGGAGAAAGTCCAGAGGGTATTGCTAAGCTAATGGAGAAAAGGAGCATGGAGGAGGAGGACCCTGTAAAGGCATCTATCCTAAATAGATACTTTTGCTCAGTATTTACTGAAGAGAAGGTAGGGCAGGGCCCACAGCCCAGCATCATGGACACAGGGGAGGGAGGTGAGCACTACTCCCTCTCAAAAGAAAGGGTCCTACAGAGCTTGCTAAGCTCAGGGTGAATAAGGCAATGGGACCTGATGGCATCATCCCAGGGTACTTAAGGAGCTAAAGGAGGAACTAGCAGAGCCATTAGCAGAATTGTTTAGTGAGTCTCTGAGCACAGGAGAGGTCCCAGAAGACTGGAGAAGGGCTCATATGATCCCGCTCCACAAGAGTGGTAGCAGGGAGGCGGGAACTACAGACCAGTCAGTCTTACCTCAGTAGTGGGCAAGATTATGGAGGCACTCCTTAAGGAAAGGATAGTGCAACACCTGGAATCCATAGGGCACAGGATCCAAGACAACATGGGTTTACAAAGGAAGGTCCTGTCAAACTAATCTCATAGATTTCTTTGACTGGGTAACCAGAGTGGTGGACAAGGGGAGCAGTTGATGTCACCTACCTTGACTTCAGCAAAGCTTTGACACTGTTCCACATAGAAGATTGATAAATAAGCTGGGTAGGCTCAGGGTGGGTCAAGTTGGTCAACTGGGTGGCAAACTGGTTGACGGGCAGAAAACAGAGAGTGGTGGTAAATGGTATACAGCCAGAAGAGATGCAAGTCACAAGTGGGGTACCTCAGGGGATCAGTCCTGGGGCCAGTCCTCTTCAACATCTTCATTAGTGACCTTGCAGATGGACTAGAGGTAAGCTTGTCTGTTTGCAGATGACACCAAGATCTGCAACAGAGTAGATGATCCAGATGGGGTGGGCAGAATGAGAAGAGATCTGGATAAACTAGCAGAATGGTCAGAAGAGTGACAACTGGGATTTAATGCAAAGAAGTGCAAAATCATGCACATAGGGAAGAGAAACCTGAAGCCACCTATAGGCTGGGAGGGGAGTTGCTAGCAGTCACAAAGGAAGAAAGAGACTTGGGCATCATCATCACTGATGACCTAAAATCATCAAGCAGACCTCTAAAGCAGTAGGTAAGGCTAGGGGGGTGTTAGGGTGTATTAGTAGGGGTATCACAAGTCGTAAGAGGAGGTAATAATCCCTCTGTACAAGACACTGGTTAGGCCCCATCTGGAGTACTGCATGCAGTATTGGAGGCCACACCTTCACAAGGACATTAACCAAATTGAGGCAGTCCAGAGAAGGGCAACCAAAATGGTGCAGGGACTGCATCAGAAGACATATGAGGACAGATTAACGGAGCTCAATATGTATACCCTTGAGCAAAGGAGGGAGAGAGTGATATGATCGAGGCATTCAAACACCTTAAGGGCATAAACAAGGTGAAAAGAGTCTAACATGTTTAAATATAAGAAAAATAGCAGGACAAGAGGACACAGCATGAGATTAGAGGAGGCCGATTAAGGGGAATATGAGGAAATTCTTTTTCACAGAAAGGGTGGTGGATGCATGGAATGGCTTACCACAAGAAGTGGTGGCTATGAATACAGTGCAGGGCTTCAAACAGGCATGGGATAGGCATAAGGGAACAATACAAATGACTATGAATAGATAGGCCACTGACAGAGCAAAGGCCGATGGCACATTTATAAGGTAGAAAAAGAAATGGGCAGACTGGATGGGCCTTGCGGTCCTTATCTGCTGTCAACTTCTATGTTTCTTTAATTATAGGTGACCATAAATATCAACCGGATTACTGTTTTGTTAAAAATGCATATCAACTGCTTTTCAGTTTGTTATGCTCCAATGGCAATAATAACCAGAAATCCAGTTGCTATGACACGTCATAATGACCCGAAATCCTGTTGATATGACATTCCCCAAAGAAAAGACTTTAAAACTTTTGCATTCCATTGTTTCACAAAAAGTATTTCAACTGCAGTATTTTCAATTGTGTTTTATTCATGTACAGTTCAATTTCTTCACAAATAAAATTACACTCTAACTAAAAAATGTATTTTTGTTTCAAGCTGCTAGAAATACAGTCTGAACCTCCACACCAGCAATTATAAAAAATAAAGCATAGTTAAGTTTGATGTTATGGAATTTTTTCATACACCCTCTGTGTGTGATGACCACATAAACATCTCGAGCTTCGCTCTCAAGGTTTATGGGTCATCGCACACCTTGGGTGTGTGAAAAAATCCACAACACACACTTAGTTATCCGTTATTCTCTAATTCATACTCCAGAATTAAGCAAAAATACATGACAGGATGCGTGCTATTGTGGGATAATGGCAGGCCTCTGGAAGTGAGACAAAAGGTAATGTTTAGTGTCTACACACCCAAGAAGCACTATTATCTCTCATTTACACACACACTTGAATGCCTTATTGCAAAAATAAAATGATTTCTCTATTTTTATTTAAAAGAACTGAGTAACGAGGTTCAGACAGTTAAGTATTTCTGACCAGTACTGTTGTGCTGGAATAACACACTATAGTACCATGTGATCACATCTGACCAGTCACAGGTCCTGATTTCTCTTGCCCATATATCATCTACTATAATTCTCAGGCAAGCTGTCATCAGTTTTTTCTCTAGGGGACAACTTCTGGGCCATTCATTTTAAAAGGGTTTGTTTATTTTTTACAATAATTACATTATTATCCAAGAACTAGCTTTTTTCAGCTTATTGATGCAGGATGGTCCAACTAAGATGCACAACATCATTTAAAGTGTCTGCTGTTACCCACTTCCACAGCTGGTTGGACTGGAGCACCAGAAGCTTAAGTGACTTGCACAAGGTAACACAATGATTATATATGGCTTCTGCGGGGGTTGAACTTGCAATCTCCTGGTTCCCAAATTGGAGCGCTAACCACAAGACTAACATGACTCCATAGTAGTGCACTACCCATACAAAAAAATAAGTTAGCAAATGACTAATGATTACCTTTTCATTAGGTAATGACTAACTAAAAGGTTAAGCATTAAGCTTGACCATTGGTTGAGGAGTTTTTCCCAAATAATGTTTAACTTTTGCCATCTAGCAATTAGCTGGGAATTTTTGTTTGTTTATTTATTCATTAATTGAGAGATGAGTCTGAAAAATACTGTAGCTAGTGTGACAAGGCACGACCTCACCACGGGTTTCAGGTTCAGCTTTGCAGTGGTTAAGGAGTCTCAGGAAGACCAGTTTGTTAACATCAAACTAACCAGATATATTTTTATTTCTTTAATATGGCTGGTAACACAGAAGTTTGGGCTTCTGCCCTTTTCTTTTTAAGCCCTACCGGGGAAAATGAAACAAAAACAGAAATAAAGAGGCCTAGCTCCAGGGTGGAGAGCTGTCTAAACAATCCCCAGCCCTAACTAGAAATCCCCTTTTCCAGAAGGCTAGACCTTCTGGAAGAACACAAACAGTAAAACGGAAAACTCAAAATGAAAATACATTTTTCTTTTTGGCTTAATTCAGGAGACCAATCTCCTGAGTGTAGCTTAAGGAACTCCGGATCTGGAACACATCCAGGCAGTTTGTCAGCCCTCTACCCTTGCAGCAACTGCCTGCTGGCTTTTCCTGCCTGTTTTTAAAGCTCTCCTATCTGTGCAGCTGCAGCCAGTCAGCCGAATCAGCTGCAGCTGTACCCTGACTATCTTACTCAGGGAAACTCCCTCTCCTCCAGTACCTGAGTTTACCACACATCCCCATCCCCAGCTCAACACTATAGGGTTGGGCGGCCTGTGCCGAGAGGTAGGGTCTTCGGGAAAGTCCATCTGCATTTCCGTTCAGTGTCCCCGCTCTATGGTGGACCACGAAGTGGTACGGTTGTAATGCAAGGAACCATCTCGTCACTCTGGCATTTTTTTCCTTGTTTGTTTGCATCCACTTGAGTGGAGCATGGTCCATCACTAGAGTGAACTTGCAAACTAGTAAGTAATATCTGAGGGTTTCCGTTGTCCACTTCACTGCAATGCACTCATTTTCCACTACGGCGTACTGTTGTTCCCGGGGTAACAATTTCCTACTTAGGTACAGGATGGGGTGCTCTTCACCTGCTACCACCTGGGAGAGTACTGCCCCCAATTCCAAATCCGAGGCATCTGTTTGCAGAATGAATTCATTATCGAAATCTGGGGAGACCAGTACCGGATCAGAACAGAGAGCCATCTTGAGGTCTGTGAATGCCCCATCCACTGCCTCCGACCACCTCACGATGTCTGGTGCTCTCACCCTGGTTAACTCCATTAATGGAGCAGCCCGAGTGGTAAAGCCAGGGATGAACCTCTAGTAGTAACCGACCAACCCTAGGAAAGCCCTCATTTGCTTCTTCTTGTTTGGTTGGGGTCAGTTTTGGATTGCCTCTACCTTCTTCACCTGGGTTTCACCAATCCCCGTCCAACCACATAGTGCAAGTATTTTGCTTCTGACAAGCCGATCTTACATTTGGTGGAATTTGCTGTCAACCCGGCTTCTTGTAATGTATCTAGTACGGCCTACGGCCTCAACCTTCCGAAGGTGAGTTTCCCAGTCTGTACTATGGATGACCACATCATCGATGTAGGTGGCAGCTTAGTGAGAGTGTGGGCAAACAGTTGGTCCATCATGCATTAAAAGGTCACAGGTGCTGCATGCAGACCGAATAGGAGGACTTTGTAGTGGTATAAACCTCCCAGGGTGATGAAGGCGGTCTTCTCCTGGGCTGCCCTTGTGAATGGGATCTGCCAGTATCCTTTCTTAAAGTCCAAGGTGGAGAGGTATCTGGCCTTCCCCAACTGGTCGATCAGTTCATTGAACTTAGGTAGGGGGTATGCATCAAACTGCTATACCTCATTTAGTTTTCTGAAATCATTACAAAACCTCCAAGTGTTATCCGGTTTTGGCACGAGGACAATAGGGCTCGACCATTCACTATGGAACTCTTCTATGATGTCGAGCTTCAACATTCTCTCAGGTTCAGCTCAGATTTCTTTCCTCTGGGCCTCTGGGATACGGTAGGGTCTTTCCCTTATCCTTACGCCTGGAGCTGTCACAGTGTCATGGTAGGCTGCGACCGTTTGACCAGGTCATTCAGAGAACACATCCCGGTTTTTGCTGAACCATTTCCACTGCTTCTTTGTACTGTGTAGGAGACAGCTCGGGTGAGATATGGACTTGCCCCTCTGTTTTACCTCCTGCCGGGTTTACGGCCAACAAGACATAGCAGGCCTCCTGGTCTTGCCATGCCTTCAGGAAGTTAATATGGTATATATGGAACTTCTTCCTGCGATCAGAGTGGCTTACTTTATAGTTCACATCACCAACAGCTTCCATGACCTCATACAGACCCTGCTACCTGGCAAGCAATTTGCTTTCTGCTGTGGGAACCAGGACCGTCACCCGATCCCCCGGCTGGAACTTCCAGATCCTCACCTGATGGTCATAGTAAGTCCATTGGGTCTCTTGGGCCTTTTCTAAGTGTTCCCAGACAATAGGAATGACCAGGGCCAACCTTTCCTGTATTTGGGAGATATACCCAATCACACTGGCTCCTTGTGGTGTTGCTCTTCCCAGTCCTCCTTTAGTATATCGAGGATACCCCTGGGCTGGTGGGCATATAACAACTCGAATGGGCAGAATCCGGTGGATGCCTGTGGGACCTCTCGGATAGTGAGCATTAAGTAGGGAAGGAGTAAGTCCCAGTTCTTTCTGTCTTGGCTCACGACTTTCTGTAACATCCCCTTCAAAGTCTGATTAAATCATTCGACCAGATCATCTGTCTGGGGGTGGTACACTGAAGTCCTCAGGGCTCAGATCCGGAGGAGTCTGCAAAGCTCCTTCAATAAACGTGAGACAAAGGGAGTGCCCTGGTCCATCAGTATCTCCTTTGGGAATCCGACCTTCGTGAAGACTTGAACAAGTTCTTGGGCAATCATCTTTGAGGCCGTGTTACGGAGCGGGATCACTTCCAGATATCTTGAAGCATAGTCTATGATGACTAGGATGTGTTGGTGGCCCTGGGCTGACCTGTCTAGGGGGCCTAGCAGGTCCATCGCAATCCTTGCAAAGGGTTCATCGATGATTGGCAAGGGCACCAATGGGGCTCTTAACTTCGGCTGGGGGGACGTCAACTGGCATTCTGGGCATGAAGCACAGTGCCTCCTTACCTCGGTGTAAATTCCAGGCCAATAGAATCTTCAGAGTACACGGCGCAGCATTTTTTTGACCCTAAGGTGTCCTCCGAGAAGGTGAGCGTGTGCCAAATCCAGTACCACCTTCCTGTGCTGGCGGGGGACCAGCAACTGTTCCACATCATGTTCTTTTCCGGTATCACTCTGTATAGCAGGTCATTATTTAACAAGAAATATGGTCCGGGTCCCTTGGCTTTGCTGTCTACCGGCACCCCTCTAATCTCCACAACCTCTGACTGGATATTCTGAAAGAGAGGCTCGTCTATTTGGTCCCGACCAAAGTTCCTGGAGGCTATCTCGAGGGTACTCAATTCAGGGGGATTCGACTCTGTCTGCACTTCTGGGTTCTCCTCTTCCTCCCTACAACTCTCCCCTCAGACACCAGACCGCTCACTCTGTCGTCCTTCTGGGAGCAGCATTCTACCTCCCACCAGCACAGACCTGCCATTGACAGCCAGTATCTTGGTCCCTAATTTCTTACATTCCCTGTGTTCCTTTTGGGATTTTCGGGACTTTCCTGCCTCCCCATACAACTTGGGGTCCCAATACCTGTAAGGGAAATAATCGGGTGAGTCCTCTGACCCCTCGGGGATTTCTAGCAACATAGCCTCAGTTACCGGGGCCCTGGTCTCCCAGGTTCCCCCCTCATGGAGTAATGTCTCAAACCCTGGGAAATCTCGACCCACCAGGAGAGGATGTGCCAATCAAGGGAAGACCCCTACAGTGACCTGCTTCTCCTCCCCCTGTGTTTCCATGATAACTAGCACCGTAGAGTAATAAAACACTGTGCCATGGACACAGGTGATCCCGGTACATTTCTGGAAATTAATTTGGGAGGGTTGCACCAAACTGTGAACTATCAGGGTGACCTAACTCTCTGAGTTGACAAGAGTCATAACGGCCTGCCCGTTTACCTTAACAACCCGGGTAAATCGGTGTGAAGTGGTGACCACCCCAACCACATTAATCAAATGGTAATCACTCTGTGGGGACCCACCCCAGTTGCACTGCATTGGTTCAACCCCATTCAGGCAGTTAGCAAGTACATGTCCCCACTCCTCGCACCCATAACAGTGGTAGCATTCTCCGGGTGACCCCGGACCCTTTGGGCTTCTAGGGGTGGCCATATCTCACTCTATTTTCAAACCTGAAAGTCCCTTCATGGCCTTGGACTGCTCTTTGGTGATCCTTCTCCCTGGTCCTGTCCAGTCCAACCTCTCAGGGGGGTTGATTTCTCCAGTTTGGAGTCTGCCTCAAGTCAAGGGGATAGCTGACCCCAACGTCCGGGGAAAGTTCCTTCATGGCATAATGCAACTCCACCAAGGTGACCAGTTCATCACAGGAAGTGGGGTCGGCCTATCCAACCCACTGTCATAGGCTGGGCAGTATTCCTTTTAGGAACCAGTCCATTACCAGGAGCTCCACGATTTTGGCAGCACTATAGAACTCGGGTCGCAACCATTTTTTGGCTAAGTGAAGGAGGTCATACAACTGTGACCAAGGCTTTGCCGACTCCTGGAATCTCCAGCTATGGTACCTCTGGGCTCGAAGGGCTGGAGTCACGCTGGCACGGGCCAAGATCTCTTCCTTCAGTCTTGGAAAGTTGGTGGTGACTCCCTCATCCAGTTCATAATACGCCTTCTGGGCCTCACCGCACAAAAACAGAGCTAAAATGCCGGCCCACTGATCCTGAGTCCATAACTCATGAGTGGCTATTCTTTCTACGGCAAGCAAATATGCTTCAATGTCATCAGCCATTGTCATTTTCTGCAGACAATGGGAAGCCCGTATAGTCCAGTAACCCTCTGAGGTAGGCCCTGCTGGGCGACCATCTCTCAGCGTGGTCTTGATGAGATGCTTTACCATTTCCTGGAGGACAGCGTGGTCTTGGGCCATCTGTATGAGCAGCAACTGGTTTGTTTCTTTTTGAGCCTGGGTAGCTTCCTACTGGGCTGCTGTAGCTTGGATCAAGGCTTTCACCACATCCTCCATGCCTAGTCTCCTTTACTCCGGGGTGGTTCAGATTCCAGCCAAATTCTACGCCAACCTGATCCCACTTCTGACACCACATGTGACAAGGCATGACCTCGCCATGGGATTCAGGTTCAGCTTTGCGGTGGTTAAGGAGTCTCAGGAAGACAAGTTTGTTAACATCAAACCAATCAGGTATATTTTTATTTCTTTAATATGGCTGGTAACACAGAAGTTTGGGCTTCTGCCCTTTTCTTTTTAAGTCCTACCGGGGAAAATGAAACAAGCACAGAAATAAAGAGGCCTAGCTCTGAGGTGGAGCACTGTCTAAACAATCCATGGCCCTAACTAGAAATACCCTTTTTCAGAAGGCTAGACCTTCTGGAATAACACAAACAGTAAAATGGAAAACTCAAAATGAAAATAAATTTTTCTTTTTGGCTTAATTCAGGAGACCAATCTTCTGAGGGTTGCTTAAGGGTCTCCTGATCTGGAACACATCCAGGCAGCTTGTCAGCCCTCCACCCTTGCAGCAATTGCCTGCTAGCTTTTCCTTCCTGTTTTTAAAGCTGTCCTATCTGTGCAGCTGCAGCCAATTAGCTGAATCAGCTGCAGCTGTACCCTGAATATCTTACTCAGGGAAACCCCCTCTCCTCTAGTACCTGAGTTTACCACACTAGGAATTAATTGAAATTTGTGACTTAAACATAATCCTGCTTAAGAGTTTGTTGTTTATATGACTTAGAACATTTCTCAGTTGTTCTACTTGAAATGCAAGAAATGGCTCAGTTATTAACTGCTTGAGATTTTAAATTAGCATATTTTGCAGTCACTAGCTACTTAATAATGGACCCACCTGTCCAACAGTAGGGTCCATTTTGGGGGCAGGATTCACAAAAAGGATGCACCCAATGCATCTGAGATGTGCAAGTGCTACCCCAACTTGTGCACTGGCATGATTCTGGCAAGTAACTAAAGCATGCTACACACCACCCTTAATGTAAAAAATCTGAAGGGGTTGTGCAGAGGACGTGCCCATGCATATGGTGCACAGCCCCATTCACAACCCACAATGGAGACACATCCCCCAGAGCAAGTCTGGAGATGTGCCTTCTCAAGATAAGTCTGAAACAAGTAGAGTAAGTGGGTGTTCACCCACTGGCAGGTTGCTGTACTGCAGATAGCAGCACAGCAGCCTTCCAGCTCTGGCAGTCCAGTGCCCTCTTCCCTGCCTGCCATCCCAATTGTATGCCGTACACTGCATGAATAAATAAAACATATGTGAATCCCTTCCCTGCTACCCCAACTATCTGCCGCACACTGCAACAGTAAATATAACATATATAAACCCCCTCCCTGCCCGCCACTCTGATTGTATGCTGCACACTGCGGTGGTAAAGGAATAATATCTGCCCCCTGCCTCCACTAGCTTGACCTGATTACACATTCACTGTAATTCCTTAAGTCAACCCAGTGGTCCAGTGGACCCCCTCACCCACTCAGACCCCCTGCCCCACCCTGCTCCCCCATCACGGCATGGTCCTAATGTCAGTGGGCAGCTCAACCCACCTGCATGCTGCCATAGCCACCTGCCAACAGAGCTGTCTGTGAATGACAACTACTGTCAACCTGAAAGCCCATTGGTGGATCCTGCTGACCAATGGACTTGCAATGTGTACTGTACCCTGACATTCACAAAGTTTCACAAGTCTCAAAAGAATGGAATTAAGCTGGAACACCAGCATGCACAACATTCATTCTGAACAATGTTGGATATGCCTGATCAATGCTAGAACTGCTTCCACAATCCTCAGCCACCAGAAGAAACACCACCATCCTATCTGTCCTATGTGGTGGGGGGGGTTGCAGTCTTATGACCTGGTGACTGCCAAGGTACTGAATGGCAGGAGAATAGGGGAGTTGATTACCAGCTATGCACCCCAAACCATTTCCCTGTTACAGAATAGCAGGTGGGGTGGGGGATTTCTAGTCTTATACTCTTGATCAATACCTTTCCTTGGGGGCAGCCATATTTTCCCAAATCACTGCTCCAGAATTGGAAGACATGCTTCCGGAGGACATTGCATAGCCTTTGTGATTACAATTGCTGCACCTCTACTGTACCGAATTTTGGGGGGTAGGATAGGTGTTGCCAGTATTCTTTGCTCAACTTGAACAATTCTGTCCCCCTCCCCCACAGTCTAACCCTGTTGGGTACTTTTATATTATAGTTTAGATTTTGATCTGTTCCATGCCTGCACTGACTGTCATTAGGACTCCTGCACAGCAAATGCTGCACACCCTCTCTGCCACATTTCTTTTCCACACCCCAGGCAATGTGCCACAAAGTTTGCCTGTATAAAGCATTAAATAGATATTAAATTATGTTCTATGATCCAGTGAGACGCATGTGTTGTGGACAAGACTCCAGCTTGTCAGCCTGGAACAGCACATTTACATACCTAGAGTCATCTTTTTTATATATCTCATGGAACTTGAAAGAAATAAAGATTGGCCAGGAAGCTTTGCAGTGTTGGAGTTCTGAGAACTCCAAGACTGGTCAGGAAACATTGCAGGGTTGGACTTCTAGTTCAGTAGCCCATGAACACAGAACTTGAAAGAATGTGGCAATGGTTGGTGAAAATGGGAGGACACACAGGACATAGCATGTTGGTTTAATGCAAAAAGTCATCCTCAAGGAGTTAAACAAGGAGTGACCAGAATGAGTGGGAATAAAATGAGCAGAAGTGACACCAAGCTTTATGTAGGTGAGTAAAAGCAGGAAGGGAGCAGTGTGGCAGACTGCAATCCTTGATGTACAGCTGCACATCAAATCACGGTGACAGTACCATGCTGTTCCCTCATGTAATGGGAAATTTAATGCAGGGCCATTGACAGCTGGTGTTTGTACAACCCCCCCATTTCCTTGAACCCTCTGCTTTTTTTTTTTTACTTAGCCACCAACAGTGACCCCCCCACAAGCAACTGTAGTGTGGTGTGCAGGGTTTCCTTGTGCTACCTGGCTTCTTCCACCCTCCTGTACCCCTGGCAGATCGGCCAAGCAGCATGACTCATGGTCATCCATCGCACGCTGGCCACTCTTGCAGCCACAGCCTGTCTTTCTCTTGCTGAGGTTACAAACATGATTCACAGGTGTGCTATAGGAGGACAGGTGTGCTATGGGAGGGAAGCATCCAATAGACACTTTTACACCCCCTACCTCCTGGCCTCTGATCCTGGGACCCAGGCTTGGTGCATGAACCCAGGTCACCAGCATAGAGAGCAAACACCTTTACTTGGCACCACAGAGTCGCCCCTACATTTAGTAATTATTAATCTTCTATAATCTGCAGAAGAAGAATACAGTCTCTAGGAACACTTAATTTTAAGAAGTATTCAACTGTAATTGTTTTTAATAGTAAATTAATACTAAATGAATATTATACACAGACTTTAGAAGTACAAATTATTGAATGCTTTCCGATGATAATGAAGACTTTTCAATACTACTTTTGTTTTATATGCAAGCTTGATAATTTTCATTCTGATCATGAGGCATAACCTTGATTTTTATGCATTGCAGATGAAAGGAACATACATAGGATTCATTAGCCCATGAGTGTAGACTAGGGGAGTTCACTGAAGAGTCACATAATTTATTTATTTATTTGTCTTTGGTAACCGGGCAAGGCCCACTAGGCACAAGTGCCTGTTTTCAGGGGCAACCTGACAGCACTGGGTGGTTAAGTGACTTGCTCAGAGTCACACAGTATGCAAGTGGAAGTTGTGAGAATCAAACCAAGGTCTGATCTGCTGGATGTACCAAGCTTGTTCACAGCTCACTACTCTAACCTCTAGGCTATACTGCCATGTAAACTAAGCAAAGAGGGGTCTGGATTAAAGACTCTCTGAAAAGCAAATAAGAGAGGCTGTGGGCCCCAGGATAAGGGTGACACAATGGGTGTTGACACACCTCTGGGAAGGGGACTGGGGAGGGACTTTGTTGGAGGGGGCTTGTAGCAAATGCTTGGAGCCTAGCTAATAAGATGGTGGAATTGGAGGCCATCATACAGGACAAGGAACTAGACTTAATTGTAGTCACAGAGACATGATGGACAGAATATCACATATGGGAGACAATAATCCCTGGATACAGACTGTTTAGGAAGGAGAGGGGGGACCGGAAGGGAGGGGGGTGGCTCTATAAGTTAAGGGACAGGTGAATCCCTAAGGCTAGGGGTGGTATACAGACCACCTTTGTAAGGGGAGGAAAAGGATAGAAAACTGGCGCATGCTATAGAAAGATTAGCTGTCAAAGGAGAAACACTACTGGTAGGTGACCTAATTCTCCCGGATGTGGACTGGCCACCTTGGCTAAGAGCAGGGTATTTCTGGAGATGCTGCAGGGTGCATTCCTGCAGCAGTTGGTCAAGGACCCAAGAAGGGGAAACAACCTGCTAAATGTCCTAACAAATAGGGGAAGTGTGGATTAGGTGGGGGTGGGAGAGGCACTAGGTAAACAATGACAAGATGTTTCAGTTTAGCGTTATAGTGGGAAGGGAGGTAAGATGCACAACCACAACAGTCCTGGTCCTGGACTTCAAGCGAGTATACTTTGACAGGATGAGACAGCTGATGAGGAAGGAATTGATGGATATGGAGGGTTTAGACAACATGGAGGAGCCAGGGGCCTTTTTACAGACCCTGATGCAGAAAGCAATTGATTTGTGCATAAGGCAGGTAAGGAAGGGCACAAGAAGGAGAAGACCTCTGTGTTTCTCAAGGGAAGTTGTAAGGGTGATAGGGGATAGGAGGAGAGCCTTCTGGAAATACAAGAGAATGCAGAAAGAAGAGGCAGGAAAGCCAATAGGGAGAGGAGTAGGCTAGCTGGGAAGAAAATAAAGAGGGACAAGGCAGAGACCGAGTAGAAGAAAGCAAAACATGCCAAGAGAGGGGACAAAACATTTTTTAGATATGTGAGGAGCATTAGGAAGGCTAAGTTGGGGATTATTTACAAGGCTAAAGGGAGAGGGAGGAACTCAATTTGAAGAGTGCAATAAGAAAGCAGAAGAACTAAACATGTACTTTTGCTCAGTTTTCACGATGGAAGGTGAGGGAAGGAGTCCAGAGCTCAGGGGGACAGGGAGGTGGGGCAATGGGATTAACCTGTCCATTTAGAGTCAAGAAGGTTAGGGAGAAATTAGGCAGACTGTGGGAGGATAAGGGCATGGGGCTGGACAGACTGCACCCTAGAATAACCGGGGAGTTGGGAGAAGACCTGGCTTCTACATTGATAAGGCTGTTCAACCTGCTACTGGATTCAGAAAGGGTGCCAGAGTACTGGAAGAAACAAATGTGATGCTGTTGCATAAGGGGGCATCAGGGATTTGAAAGAAAAATTAGCATCCTGTCAGCCTCACCTCTGTGGATTCATGAAAAGGAAGTCATGCCAAACAAATCTACTGTAATTCTTTGACTGGACGACACAGGAAATTGACAAAGGGGGGGACAGTAGATGTGGTCTACCTGGATTTCAGTAAGGCATTCGACTCCATCCCCCACAGAAGGCTAATGAACACGTTTGAAAGCACAGGTATGATTGATAAAACAACAAGGTGGGTAGAGAACTGGTTGGCAGGAAGAAACTAAGGAGTGGTGGTAAACAAAATGTACTTGGAGATGGGATGTGAGATGGGGTACCCCAAGGATCAGTACTGGGTCCCCTCCTATTCAACATCTACATAGGGAACATAGCAGAAGGACTGAGAGGGCAGGTGGGCCTTTTTGCAGATGATAGAAAGATCTGCAACTCAGCAGGGGAGGTGGAGGACATGAGACAGGACATGAGGAAGGGGGGGGGACATGATAGAAACTTTTAAGTACCTCAGTGGAATCAACAAAGTCCAAGAGGGTAGCATGTTTCAGAAAAAGAGATTTGCAAGAACAAGGGGACACAATTTAAAGATGGGGGGGGAGGTTCACGGGCAATGGAGGAAGTATTTTTTCACAGAGAGGGTGGTGGACACATGGAACATCCTTCCTGAGGAGGTTGTGAGTCTAAAACTGTGGGAGAATTCAAGAATACATGGGACAGACATAAGACAATTCTTGTGGGGGTAAGAAGAAATAGGCTGTTGGTTAACTAGGATCTGCAGCTTATCCTGTAGGTAGGGAAATGGGCAGACTAGGTGGGCCAAGCGGTTATTATCTGCCGTCAAAGTCTATGTTTCTATGAGATTTTATAACGATGGGCAGAGACATGGCAGTTGAAGTTGAATGTCAAAAAGCGTGCAGTGATTCACTTAGGGCACAACAACCTGGAAGCAAGTTATATGCCAGGGAGTGAGACATTAAGGTGATAGAGCAGGGAAGGATTTGGGAGTAATAGTATCCAGCAACCTCAAGGCAGGCAACCAGTGCAGCAGGGTGGTGGGAATGGCAAATGGGATGTTGTCGTGTCTTAGCAGGGGTATCACTAGCAGGCGAAGTGAGGTACTTATGCCCCTTTACAAAGCCAGGGTAAGGCATTGCCTGGAGTATGGAGTCCAGTTCTGCATGTCAAATCTACACAAGGACAGAGACCAGTTGGTGGGGGTTCAGAGAAGGGAAACTCCCTAAATGGAGTAATTAAGGTAGGCCCAAATGGGATCCTTCAGAGGATGGAGGGAGGAGTCACCAGGAGTCACAGTTGGAGGCTGGAAAATTCAGAGGGGAAGGAGGTGGTACTTCACTGAAAGAGTTGTGGAACCGTGGAATGCATTGCCTGAGGAACTGGTGTAGGTATCTATGGTGGGGGTTCTAGAGGGGCTGCGACAGGTATAGGAGGGGTAAAGATGAGGAATGCTTGTCTGGGGAAGAACTTTGGTGGGGGAGGGACAAGCATGGGAGGAACCAGGAAGATAGTAACAGAGCCCTTTCAGTGTATTAACTCCCTAGCAGACGCAGTAGACCATGAGGCCTACTCTGCTGTAATTTTAGTATGTTAGTATGTAACTAAGATGTTGCATGCAATGCTGGACAAACTGCACAAGCTGAAATGCAGGGAACATTGGTTGTACTCTTTGCAAACTAGAAGGGAGAGAGGGGACATGATCAAAATGTTCAAGTATGTCAAGTGGATCAGTATGGTTAAGACAGATAACCTAGTTCACAGAAAGGACAGTGTAGTATCAAGGGGCTATAGCCTGAAACTACAGAGTGGAGATTCAGCCAGGGATATGTAAAAGGACAGTTCTTCACAGACAGGGTGGTGGAAGCATGGAACAGACTTCTGAAGGTTGTGGTAGGGTCTAAAACAGTGACAGAATTTAGAATGCAATGGGGCAGGCATAAGGGACTGTATAGAAATACAAAAGGGACTGCAGAGAAGGGGACCGAATAAACAGAGTGGGAAGGGCAGACTAGATGGGCCAGAGGGTCTTTTTCTGCCAACAAGATTCTACAATTCTAAGATTAGCCTCCTAGCTCTTTAATTACCTCAATCACTTGTTTTACAGTATCTTTTGCTCTATCAAGAATACTAAGAAAGATATTAATACATCTCAGTCAACTATAATGCTCTTCAAAGTACATTTTTTTAATACTACTGAATCATAAATGAAGATTACAGTCAGCTGAGTAGTTCAAAGACTTAACCAATCAAGGCTGGGTACATTACCATGCATTTCAGTTCTACTAAACAAGGAGACATGAAACAATTTGCAACTCCAATGAAGATTACAGAAGGTAACTAATCATAAAATGTGTGTTTTTATCTAGAAATAATATGATGCAAAAAAGTTGGCAGTGTCTCTTTAAAAGTCTATACTGAACTACATTTTCTAGAAGTCTTCTCAGTCAGTGTACTAAATTTCCAGCTCACTTCCTGTCTCTGTCCTGCCTGAGCAATGGCAATTACACGAGCAGTAACTGTGGTCTCCATTTTGAACTGGTGTTGCCTGCAGCAGTCAAGATTTACATGTTAAGGCACGTACTTATGTTTGAAAAGTATTTTTTTTTAACTCCCTGAAATGTTAAATATAGTAAGAGACATATTACCCAGGTTTTATTGCTTTGTAATTGAAACGCTGTGCAAGTTTCACAATCCTGTAGTTTGTTATGAAGAAATGCTCTCTGCACTGAACTCATGTGGCTAAAAATCTTTGAAAAGCCTGAAAAATATATAGTTTATTTTCAATCAAATCACTCCTTAAAGTGTCTAGTGTGCATTGTGCCTCTAGATTACTCATTATTTGTGGAATTTTTTTAATGATTTAGTTACTTTAAAGTGGTGTCTAGGGGTTGGCAGCTGGGGTAATTATAGCAGAAAGATTGCATAAATGAGTAAATTCAGAATGCATTTTCTGTGTGTATATCCATTCAGTAGCCTGTTTATCTATATTTACAGAGAAAAGACTACAACTTGTTTAATCTGAGAAAGCTTGGTGTGTAACCTGGAGATTGATAAAGGAAGAATTATTCACTGCAGTTATGAGTGTGTGTGTGTGTGTGGGGGGGGGGGGGAGCAGGGCTTTTGCATTTTAATTTTGTATTTGATTAAAACATTAGCATGTGTTTCATTCATTTTGTAGTCTGGGAATTAGTGTTCTTGTTTGTTTATTTTTTTGCCTTTTGCTGCTGCTGATCTCTTTTGTGCATGTGGAAGAATCTGAGTAATTTTCTTATGTCTGAAAAGCACTGATTCTTTGAATTCATCTAGCTGTTCATTTCAAAGGCACTCATGCATTTATATTTTACATCATGTTAATGTCCAGCATATTTTTATACTGCATTGAGAAGTCACGAGGTCCAAGGTTGCTGAAGGGTGATCGGGGGTCTAGTTGAAGAGGGTGGTCAGGGTGAGGTTCTACTCTGGAGAGGGTGGGTCCTGCTACTGGGAATGGTTGCTATCTGGGTGTCCAGTTCCAGGGAGGTTGCTCATCTTGGGGGGGAGGGGAGCTGGTCTATGGGTGGGAAAGAACACAGAGTACAGCTGCAGGTAGGGTTGTCTGATAGAGGAGGCTAGTCCAGAGCATGAAAGAGTGAGTCAGCAGCAGGAAGGGTGGCTGGTGGTGGGGGGAGTAGTTTGGGATTGAAAGTGAGGTCCAGCTGCAGGGTGGGTGATCGGATGGTTGGGCTGGTATGGGGCTTCTGGTGGATCCAACTAAAGGTAGAGTGGTTGACTGGGGACTGCTGGTCCAGGGGCTTGGGGGGGGGGTAGTTGCAGAGATGTGGTCTCCTGGTGTGGGGGGGGGGTTCTCCAGCTGCATGGAGGTTGTATGGCATGTAGTTGGAGGGTAGTCAGCTGGGGAAGAGGCTGGTCTGGAAACTGTGTGGTGCTCTAGCTCCAGTGAGGTTGTTCATCATGGGAGAGGCAGGGGCTGGAAGGGTTGTCCAGCTGCATCAATGATATTCTGTTGCCTGTAAGGGTGATCTAGCAGACAGGAGGGTGGTTGGCTGTTGGGGGGTGTAGTGTGGTGGCTGAGGCTGAAGAAATTAGACAGCGCAGGAGTATCCAAAGTGGTGAGATTAATTAGAAGCTGGTTAACTAGTCAGTCCTTTGGCTCAGCAGTAACACTGTGGCCCATGGCACAGGTAATCTGAATTTAGGAATGAGCTCACATTGGTGGCTCACTGTGAGGATGGAGGGGGAGGAAGGTAAAGTGATCTAGCAGAAGCTCTCTTCTGGAGAAGGAGGACAGCCAGCTTTGCTCTAATAGTGTCAGCTCAGTTACTGTAGGTGGCCGTGCAGTCAGGAGCAGCTCATGGGTGGGAAGACATTGGCTGGTGTTGTCCTACACATCTGTGCATGTGTTTGTGCATGTTTACTGCTCATGTCCTAGGGGAGGGAAGAACATGCGAAAGTATCCTGGCTACATAGGCAGCTCCTCCACATATTGAATGCATTCTACAGTGGAGCAAGTCCTGGCAAGCACCAGTGTCATGGTGTTGTAGCTGAACAGAAGGGGGACAACCAGAGATGCAGGTGGAAAAAAGGGCAATTGTGTAGATCCCAGGCCGTGCTGCACCTAATAGGTGCATTACGATATGCTGAAATGTGCTCGGGACTGCTCTGCTTGAAAAAGAAAGATTATCAGAGCAACTGCTAATTATGGGTAAAAATGCTTAGATTTGCTTTGTTGGTGACAGAGATGGGTGAAAATGGGTCCATTTTAATCTCTGATATCACGTTTTCTGTAGGGGTGCCCCCCTACACCCCCAGGTGCACAGATGAAGCTGTAACTGTAAGTCAATATTCGCAGCACCTGTGGGGTTTGGGGGGGCAGAGCGCCCCCACAGAATGAATAATATTACAAAAGGTGTTTCTTTTTGTGTTGCTGTCACCCGAAGTAAACCTGTTTTTAGATCAGTGATATCCTTTCTTTCTGTGGGGCACTCCGTCCCCACAGCCCTTGAAGTGCTCGGCAGTTTTGACTTACAGCTTCATTTGTGCACCCAGGCGGTTGCCGGGTGGACGCCCTAGAAAGAAAGAATTAAGTTTTGATACGTGAATGCAATTTTTGTAATAATGAGTCTGATTTTTTTACGTGGGGGGGCTCCACCCCCCCACACCTCCCCAGTGCTCCGATTTTCCAGTTGCTGCCATAAGTTTTTGTAATTGCTGCTGTGTTATCTCAGAATGTGTTTTTGGGGGCAATGTATTGATTTTTCCAGGTACAGCTATGTTTCAGCATTACGTCACCACGTCGGAGCCGTAAAACACAGACTTGTAGAAAAAGCACAGCAACCGACCGGAGATATATACAATCTCCGAAAAAAGAATAGTAGCTGGGGGGAAATGATTAGTATGTGTTTGGCTTCTTGTCCAAATTACAGTACCCCCTATTTATGACACTGGTACTTCCACAACAAATTGTCATATAAACAGAATTGTTATGTTGGGTGTAGCCAAGCATCCATAGCATAATATAATTAAAGAAGAATGGTGGGAATTTCAGAAAAAAAAAACATATTAACTATAAAAATTGTCTAAATATTAAATTTTTTCAAACTTACACACTTGTTTTCGTCACCCCCCCACCCCCGAAAGCTGTAGCACCAGATTAAGCTTTTGTGATATTAAAATAATTGTTTCCTGCAGTTTACTTTACTTTAACAGAGATGAAAAAGAATAAGTGCCTCAGCCTGGGCATAAATATAAGCAAACTTCACTCCTGTGTGATTGTTACAAGTAAATATTTGTGTTTCTTTTGGGTTGTGCATTTGAGAAAGAGTAATGTGCTCGGGGACAGCCCAGGTTCCAGTTGTCTCAGTGGTGCAGCTGGTCAGATCAATCGGAAAGGTATTTATTCCGGGAGACCTGGGTTCAAGTACCAGCTGAAGCACTTTTTCTTTCTCACCTCAGTTTGTATGTGTTCCATAAAATATGCACACCACACTCCTGTGTGAGTGTTACTTTATTTTAACTTTGTAAATTCTGCGATCATCAGACATGCTGGATGCTGCGCATTTCAATTTTATGTCATGGTGTGACGCTGCACCACTCACCCCAATACAAAATGTATTGGGTGAGCGATGTGGCTCTGCACTGTGACATTAAATGAAACTTCGCAGTGTCTGCCATGTTTGGTGATTGCAGAATTTACAGTTAAAATAAAGTAAGTAAACTACAGGAAAAAATGTTTTTACTATGCCAAAAGCTTAATCTGGGGCTAAAACTTTAAGGGTTGGGAGGGTGACAAAAATGAGTGTTTTCCTTTAACTGCCTAGTTAATAAGAAGAGACTACAGATGACATGGTGGTGCTGAGGGTTGAAGTGTTGGACGCCAAGCCGGCAATCTGGGTTCAGGGCTGGGATCCGGGTCTCCAGGGGGCCAGCAAGAGAGGAAGGGGACTGAGCATCCAGAGGACTGCTCTCCTCTCTTGGGGTGCATTGCGGGTAGCTCCCAATGCAGTACCAGCCTCTGGTGGGGACCAGTGGTAGTGCAAAGTGTTGGGGTGTATTGAGGGGAGGGTTGTTTGCAGGCTGCAGTGGCGTGAGGCATAGAGGACTATGCTGCATAGGAGCCATCGCCCTAGAGGAAAGACAAAGGGATTATACCCTTACCGCTGTGGTAGGCAATGGTGAGATCAGTGGCTGGGCCTCATGCCCAGTGCCGTGCTCGACTGACATACACTTGCAGTCTGCCTCCTCCCAGCCAGTCTCTCCACTAGATTCTAGATAGAGTGCCGGATGAGATGATGGCTCCACCCCAGGGGGCCTCCGAGCCGGGGGTCGAGTGGCTGGAATGGAGTGGAGGGAGTGCCCAGACCGGAGAACATGTCTGATGCTGCAGGTGGGCAGCAGAAGCACCAGTCAAGCATCCACACATGAGGCCAAGGCAACCTCCCCAAAGATTCTCTACATGTTTGACGATCCAGAGCCCTGTCAATGGTACAGGGAGCATAACAGCTGTTGTCTTCGACCTGCCCTGTGTCAGTCAATGGGTGAAGCAATATGGCCCCTCACTCCATTAGAGATCAGTCTTATGAACACTGAATCCCCCCATCCCCAAAATGATAGCCCCTGAGTGATGGAGCCCTTTCTAAAGCTCAGGCTAATGGTGTGGTAGCAGTCCAGTGTCCAGCTGATCAGTATTTGTGTTCTTCATACCGACCTATTTTCTCTTATATGTCTGCAGCTCTGATAGAATGCTGACCAGGGGTAGGAGGACCCTGACCACATCTATCAGATAAGTATTGCATTTTGCTTACCCTACATTGTTTGCCATAATTAGTCTGTAAAGAGCTGCGATCCTTTGTGACCCCATTGCTGTTCTTGTTTTACAGGTATTACAGGATGCTCCCAAGAGTCCCTTATCCCAGGCTCCACAAGAAACAGGTAAGAGATCTCTTTATCTGTGTTACAGTGTTAACCTCTAATGGTGCAGCCCCAAGTATTATTTATACTGTAGGCTCTCACTTGTTAGGTGGTTAGTGATACAGGGTTTGAAGAAAGTCCACTACTGTTTTAAGAACAACTCTCACAGGAGAAATTTATTTCACAAAACTATGTTAATGCAGACATTAGGATGAAGAATGCAAAGCACACAAAGTACACATATAAAAGCATTGGGGTTCTGAGGAGTCTTAAGGAATTATTGGTGTGGTGTTCTGTGAGATTGTCAAGCCTAATGCCCAGGCCCCTCCCCTAAGCAAACATGATCTCTTATATCCCACAGGGCCTGTGGAATGAAAGCTACAAACTGAGCCATACTTCTTTCTCTTCAAAGAGTAATTGTCTATGAGGCACTGGCTTGGAGCTGTACCTTGTGCTTCAGATAGGTGGCTCTGGTCTGAGAGGCGGGTGAGCATTAAGGTTGACAACCCCAAGGAACACTGCACAACTTTACCAAAACTCCTGAGGCTCAAAACCCTGTTTTTCATTTTCTTTGAGCACTTTGCATTCATTCTTCATCTTAATGTCAGCATTAATGTAGTTTTTTGCAGTACGTACTGGTATATACTGTAAATACATTTATACACACATATATATGGAGGGGACATCATGTGGTGTCTTGGTGGCACTCGTTCACCACATGCAAGTTGTTCAGCACCACTAGAAATATAGAAACATAGACATTTACTGCAGATATGGCCCACTAGGCCCACCCTGTCTGCCCATTTTCTCTACTTACTGCAAAAACCATGTACCCTTCTTGATTTCTGGCTTTATTCTCTTTCCCATTGTTAGGGTTCCCCTGTGCCCATCCCATGCATTGGGGAGGTACCTAATCCAATCAATAGAAGCACTCTGGATAAGGGGGTTGATCCCAGTCCTTTCACAGAAGAAAGGGTTCTGAAAGAACTCTTAAAACTGAAAGTGGACAAAGCAATGGGGGCCTGACAGGATTCACAAGAGAAGTATAAAAGAACTAAGGGGAGAACTAGTGACACCACTGACTACCCTTTTTAACAAATCATGGGAGGATGGTGTGGTATCTGAGGACTGCGGATGCACAAAAGTGGGAGCAAGACAGAGTCAGAAAACTACAGACCTGTCAGTTTGACCTCAGTGATAGGGAAAATGATGGAATCACTTCTGAAGGAAAGACTTGTTGAGTACCTAGAGGCCTGTGGGGCAGAGGACCCAAAGCAGCATAGATTCACAGTGGGAAGGTCATGTCAGACAAATCTAATCAATTTCTTTGACTGGGTGACCAAAGTAGTAGACCAGGGAGGGGCTGTAGATGTGGTCTACCTAGACTTTAGAAAGGCATTTGACACAGTCCCGCACAAAGGATTAATAAACAAGTTGGCCAGTCTGGGAGTGGGTCCCAGGGTGGTAGCCTCGGTAAAACACTGACTGGACAACAAGACACATAAGATAATAGTAAATGGAGTCCTCTCCGAAGAAAGGGGGGTTTACTAGTGGGGTAACGCAGGGTTCAGTACTGAGTCTGGTCTTTTGTAATGTCTATAGCCAGGTGACATTGCAGAGTGACTGGAAGGAAAAGTATGCCTCTTTGCAGATGACACAGAGATCTGCAACAGGGTTGATACAAAAGGGTGTGTGTGGAAAGGATGAGAAGGGACTTGGCAAGGTTGGAGGAATGGTCAGAAGTGTGGCAGCTTGGATTCAATGCAAAGAAGTGCAAAGAGATGCACCTGGGAAACAAAAACCCAGGGATAGAGTACACAAGGGAGGGGTAGTAATAACAAAATTGGAAACGGACCTGAGGTAATCGTATCAGATGACCTAACGGTTAGTAAGCAATGTGAGAAGGCAGTAAGGATGGCTGGGGGATACTGGGATGTATAGGGAGACGCATCACCAGTAGAAAACAGGAAGTTGTTATCCTTCTGTACTGACAGTTGGTGAGACCCCATCTAGAGTACTGCATCCTGTTCTGTAGACCCCATTTCCAGGACATAGACAGGATGGAGACAGTCCAGAGGAGGGAAACTGAAATGGTGCAGGGTCTGCAACAGAAGCCATACGAGGAGAGACTTAAGGAGCTTAATATGTATACCCTTTAGAAAAATAGGGAGAGAGAGGACATGATAGAAACTTTTAACTACCTCAAGGGAATCAACAGAGTCCAGGACGGGTTGCATCTTTCAGAAAAAAAGACGTGCAAGAACAAGGGGACACCATTTGAAGATGGGGGACGGCTCAGGGGTAATGTGAGGAAGTATTTTTTCGCAAAGAGGGTGGTGGACACATGGAATGGCCTTCCTAAGGAGGTTGTGGGATCAAAAACAGTAGGGAAATTCAGGCCGGCCCAGTGCCACTGATGGTTGAGGCGCTGGACACCACACCTGCACCACACTGGCGACCCGGGTTCGGACATGAGTCCGGGCTGTTGGGTTGGCAAGGGAGGGATAGGATTGAGCATTAGAAGGACTGCTTTCCTATCCCGGGGAGGGCTCCGGGGTGTCACCGCTCTGCAGTGGCCCCTGGTGACAACCAGAGGCACTGCTACAGCTGGTGCAAGCAAGGGCTGGAGTGCAAGCAGAAGTGTGCACATAGTGCCTTGATGTCATTGTACACTTGCACTACGGGGTTAAAGAAAGAGAAAAATGGCAGCACTGTCCATGGCAGCTTGATGACCGCTACTTCGCCAGCCCCTGGATCAAGCAAATGCCGGTATTGGACCCTGGCCTGGTTCAGGGACATGGGGGGGGAGTCCCTCTCAAAGTTACAACTGCATATGCCAGCTGGGCGCGACCACTGTCTGGAGTCGGTGGCGAAGGTGGAGCGGTGGCTGGAGTTAAGCGGTCAGTGGCTGCGGGGGAGATAAATACAGAATAAAAAAAAACTGCAGGGAAATTCAAGAATGCATGGGACACATAAGGCAATTCTTGTGGGGGTAGGAAGAAATAGGCTGTTGGTTAACTAAGATCTGCAGCTTAGCTAGTAGGTAGGGAAATAGGCAGACTAGGTGGGTCAAACGGCCTTTATCTGTTGTCAAAGCCTATGTTTCTCTGTT
Organism: Neoceratodus forsteri; assembly: GCA_016271365.2. Classification (NCBI taxonomy): domain Eukaryota; kingdom Metazoa; phylum Chordata; order Ceratodontiformes; family Ceratodontidae; genus Neoceratodus; species Neoceratodus forsteri. The sequence continues at coordinate 1,326,079,437 of CM028132.1, forward strand.
TTGAATTCCACTACTAAGTTCACCCCCAACACCTCCACTGGTAGGCTGTTCCATGCATCCACCACCCTTTCTTTGAAGAAATGCTTCCTTGTGTTACCCCTTAGTCTCCCCTTCCAGTTACCCCCCTCCAGGCTCGTGTCATGATCCCTTGTTCTAGAACATCTTTTTTTCTGATAGATGCTACCCTCCTGCACCTAATTTGTGCCCTTGTGATATTTGAAGGTCTCTTTATCATATCCATCCCTCTTTCCTCCAAGGTACACACATAGTGGTTCTCCAGTCTCTCCTCATATGACTTGTGGTGCAGGCCCTGCACCATTTTTGTTGCCCTTCTCTGAACTGCCTCTACCCTATCTTTGTCCTTATGCAGATGTGGCCTCCAGAACTGGACACAGTACTCCAGATGACGTCTCACCAGTGATTTATACACTATCTTGTTTCTTCTTCTGTTGGGACACCTCTGCCTATGCACCCCAGAGCTCCACTGGTTCTCTTTGCAGCCTTGACACATTGTTTGGCTACCTTTAGGTAATCTGATGTGATTTTCCCACATCCCTTTCTTGTGCCCCAAATGCATGATTCTGAACTTCTTTGCATTGAACCTTAGCTGCCAAACTATTGACCATTGCTCTTGTTTACTTAGGTGGGCCCTCCTCATTTTTACCAGCCCTTCTGGAGTATCTACCCTGTTACAGATCTTAGTGACACCTGCAAAGAGGAATACCTTTCCTTTCAGCCCCTCTACAGTGTCAAGTATGAAAACACTATTTATTTTTTTTTATTCAACCTGGAGAGAGAGAGAGAGAGAGAGAGAGAGAGACTAAACTGAAAGCTTGTTTACAGGTGTGACCTGGGAGCACAAGGAAGTTACGTGACTTACTCAGGGTCACACAGCATGCAAGTTGGGGCTGTGGGATTCAAACCCAGATCTCCAGGTTTGCAGCTCAGATCCTTAAACCACTGTGCTATACTGCCTCCATTAAATAGGACTGACCCCGAACTGATCCCTGGGGCACCCTGCTGGTCACCCTCCTTTCCTCGGTTTGAGCTCAATTCACCACCACCCTCTGTGTTCTATCCCTCAACCAATTTCTAACCCAATTTACCACCTTGGGACCCATTCCTTGGTTGCCTGGCTTGTTCTCAAGCCACTTTATGTGGGATAGTGTTGAAGGCTTTGTTGTTATCTAGGTAGTACATCCAGCACTTCCTCCTGATCCACATCCTGGTTTATCCAGTCCAAAGAATCAGATTATTTTTTGTACACTTTGGTCTCCAGGTGGTGGCTTTTCTCAGGCAATGTCCAGCCATTTCCCACCCAACCTGAAATCCCCACCCCACCCCCACCCCTGGGTCCCTTCCCCAGGCTCCAAAAACTCCTTGCCTGTCGGGAATCCTAGCATATCCCCCCCCCCGGGTGGGCCTGTGACTTCCACAGGCACTCTAGACATCTAATTACATCTAGGCTTGGTGCATGGTGGATCAGAACCCAGGTGGATAGAGTTTGGCAGGTGGCATGGGAGCCAGGATGTACCATCACCTACAAGCACTCTGGGGCTTTTCCTTGTTCTAGTGGTTCTGCTTCTTGGTGCTCCCCTAGGTAGCCATGAATGTGCAAGGATGTCTGGTGGTGGGCCATACACGTTTCCGTGCACATTCCTGCTGACGTCTACCATGTTTTGCCTCTCCTCTTGCACACAGGCTGCAGGCACAGTACCTCCCATCTGCCACCAGGAGGTATTCAAATGCCAAATCCTGCTACCCTCCCTCCCAGAAGAATGGGAGCTGTCTACAGAAGATGCAGCCTTCTCCCCTGCCAATCCCCTGCATCCTGTGCTGACTCCCAAACACTTGTCGCCGGCATGTGGCACCTAGTGCCACAACCCTTAGAGCCACCAGACTGACTAGAATCAGATTTGCTTGAGACTACTTTCCTGCTGTGATTCCATACTGCCTCAGATCTGGTGCTGTGCTGGACTCTAAATGTTCCATAATCCTTTCTTTTAGCAGTGATTCCATTATTTCTTGCCACCACGAGGTCAAGCCAACTGGTCTATAGTTTCAGCATCCTCCTGCTTCAACTTTTTCTGTGGCGGGACTGCATCTCCTCCCTCAGACCTCAGAAGCCACTTCTGGTTCCAGTGATTAATTGAACAGGGCTGCCAGTGGTGCTGCCAGCACCTTCCCAAACTTCCTTAATATTCTAGGATGTATCCCTTTGCTTTGTCTATTTTCAGTTTTGTGAGTTTCCTTGGAACGAACTCTCCTCGGCAAAGGAACTGGCGTCTACCTCCCTCCTCTTATTGCTCCTGCCACTTAATTGTGGTCTCTCACCTTGCCCCTCTTCTGTGGATACTGAACAGAAATATTTGTTCATGATTATTGCTTTCTCCAAGTCCCCTTCCACACATCTACCGGGTCAATATGTTTCACACTCTACAGTATATGATATGACCAAGTAGTAGGAATAGTGCAGTAAGGTAGAACAAGAGGATACAAAATGCGAGAGGATGTATGCACGGTAGTGCACCCTCTCACTCTTTCCTTAGCAGGACAAGGATCCTGCTGGGACAAGGGTCCACCGAGCAGCTGCCATGGCCTGACAGACTAATCCATTGGCAGCTAGGGAGGCAGGCAGTGCATTTGGGAAAGTGTTTTGATTCTCAGTCACAGATGATAAAATGTCTTTTTCTTTTTTTTTTTTCACTTTGTATGATATTTACTGGTAACCCCCCCCCCCCCAAATTAGATAATTTAGTTGGGAGGGTTGAGGGCGCAGCCCTTCATAACAAGGGGTGTAGCCCCCTGCTAAAACAAGACTTATGCTGTTTGCAATATATTTCACTGTATTAGCAACGTAGTATATTGCTGAGGCTTAATGTCTTCCGACAGTATGACCCTGTGCCTTCTACACACTTCTGTCTTTCTCTTCATGCCTTACAATCCCACCTCTTTTTTCTTTCACTAACATACCTGTAAAAAGTCTTGTCCTCTTTCTTTCTTTACTTCCTGGGCTATTTGTTTCTCTCTTTCTGTGCCTTTGCGCTCCTGGCTGCCTTTCCTGCCTGCCTCCCTCCCTCTGTTTATCCAGACACAGTATACTGCCCTCCTCCTCCTTTTCTGTTTCCTTGTAGCTCCTGAAGGCCATTTTTTTTTCACTCTTAATTTCATGGGCACTTTATTTTGAGAACCATAGTTTCTCTTTCCTTTATTTGCCTAATGCAAAGGGTTGTTGCATCCACTATGGCTCATTTTAGATTGGCCTTGTGATGCAAATCCCTCACTAGGGACTTCCAGTTCACAGCCACCACCTGGATTTTTCTACCAACAGGGCCCAGGAAGCCTGTTTCTGACTTCCTCTTTTGTACAAGGAGAGGAAGGTCAACACAGTAACTTAGGGTAGAGTGCTGTCTCGGAGTCTGACTGCAAACAGAGTCCAGCAGAAGTTGAATTACCTTTTAAAATAACACTCAAGCAGTCACTGATTCTATTAAAAATAGACTGTTTGCTAGAATACTACAAGCAATTACAACAGGTTGTATTTACAGGAAACAAAAGAGTTGCACATTTACTAAGAAACAGAAAATTAAATCACATTAAACAGATAGGTACTGTATAATACAGCAGAAGTCTAAGCTAACATCTACTACAAAGTCTTCACCTGCCTTAGCTAAAGAAGCTCTTTTCCCTCACTCTGTGATCTTACCTCAGGTAGTCTTTGTAATGGCAGGGGCACTGTTCTTAGGCACTTCAGTCCAAGAAAGTGAGCTTGTTATAAGCTCCTTAATATATTGCCTTTCTCCAAGTGGAGAGTCGTACTCCCTCTGAGTGACAGACCCATGTTGCCTAGCCCTCTTTGAGTGAGTGAGTGAGTGTGTGTGTGCGTGCGTGGTGTGTGTGTGTGTGTGTGTGTGTGTGTGTGTGTGTGTCCTCACCCTTCAGCACCTCCTTGCTACCATAATGATGCCTACCTGGCTCCTTTTGTTCAACATGGGAACATCCCCAGGAAGAATATCTCCACTGGGTTTATGGGTTTATTGCTTTACTGCCACCTGCCTGGCTTTTCCTGTTTAAAGTTCTCATGAGAACCATCAGACTTGTAATTTATCTTTTCCGCATACACTTGCTCATGTGAGCTGACAACCATCTTGTCTGAAGAAGATGCATATTCCAAAAAGAAATGACAATCAAAAGAATACATGGTTCTGGTCCCCTTTCCTGTTGCATCCCCCCCTCCAGAAATGAAGGTGTGTCTCTTTTGGGCAGCCCCCAAGAGACACTGGTGTTCATGTAAAGCCTGGGGAATGCCTAATGGAATATGCCAAGCACCTAGCCCTGCCTCAGCAGTCCATCTGCATTGGCATTCTGCGCCCCACTTCGGTGCTGAATGATCATATAATATGACTGTAGTACCAAACTCCAGTGCATTAACTTTGTGTTTTGCCCACTAATCCAATAGAGCAATGTCAGTGGGTTATGATCTGTGATCACAGTGAACTCCCTCCCGTACAGATATGGCTGCAGCTTCTGAAGAGCCCACACTATCCCCAGACATTCCCTCTCCGCTAGGGCATATAAATCTTCCCTGGGCAACAGCTTCTGACTCAGGTACACTATAGGATGCTCCCCCCCCCGTGGTGTAACCTGGCTCAGAATGGCACCCATGGTCTGAGGAATCCATGTGCACTACAAACTTTAGGTCATAATTGGGGCTAGCAAGCACGGGTGACCCACATTATGTCTCCTTCAACCGTTGGAAGACAGACTTGCAGTCCTCTGTCCAGAGAACTTTTTCAGGCATTCTCTTTTTTTGTCAGGTCTGTCGGGTCTGGCCACATCACTGTAGTGAGGGACAAACCTGTAGTACCTGGTTGTTCCCAGAAATGCCCTTACCTGTTTCTTTGTGGCTGGGTTGGGGCAGGTCTGGATGGCAACAACCTTTGCTGGCTGTGGATGGATGCGTCCACTACCCACCCAGTGCCCATGTTAGGACACTTCAGCCATGTCTACTTGGCATTTTCCACCTTAATTGTCAGCCCTGTGGCCTTCAGTCTGAAGAATACCACCCTCACGTGCCTGACGTGATCCTCCTATGTTTGGCTATAAATGGCAATGTCCTCCATGTAAGCCAGTGTATATTCACCTGTCCCTGTCAGGATGCGATCCACAAGCCTCCGGAAGGGTGCAGGTGCATTCTGCATCCCAAATGGCATTACTTTGAATTCAAATAAGCCATATGGTGTAATGAAAGCAGACCTGTCCCTGACTGCAGTGCTTAACAGCACCTGCCAGCAGCCCTTCATCAGGTCTGTTGTGGTCAGGAACCAGGCTACCCCCAGCCGTTCCAAGGTCTTTTTTGTTCTGGGCATGGTGTAGGCATCAGACTCTGTACAGCTGTTGAGCCTCTGGTAGTTGACAGAATCGTGTGGTAACATCCTTCTTGGGGAACAGGACTTCTACAGGTGAAGTCCATGGGCTACTGGACTACTGAATCACTCCCAGGGCCAGCCTTTACCTGTGTTCCTCCAACAAGGTATTTTTAACCCATTTGGGTACCATGTAGGGTGACTGTCTCAATGGTACTTAGGCCTCAGTGTTCACATGGTGTTCGGCCACTGTGTTGTAACCAGGGTTCCCTGTGAACATGTCCCCAAAGTCATGCACTCCCCACCCCCCCCCCGGGCCTAAACGCGTCAGCTGCCCTAAGAGGGTGAAATTATTCATTGAGGATCCCTCCTGGGCTTCACCAAGGAGGGGCCATCATGGGATCAGCCTTGTTCCCCTCCTCTGATGCGCTGCACATAGTGAGGATCATTTCCTCCCTCTCATAGTAGGGCTTCATTATGTTCATATAATATACCCTATGTCTGCATCTTCTGTCAGGCAGCCCTGTTACATGGTTAACATCACTCTGCATCCGGGCTCTGGAGAATGGGCCATCCCATGCTACCTGTAGTTTATTGTATCAGACTGGGATGAGTACCATCACTTGCTGTCCAGTGTCGTACTCCTGGGCTCTGGCCCCACGGTCATACCCAGATTTCTGTTGCTGTTGTGCAGTGGCTAAGTGATCCTGGGCAAGCCTCATGAGCTCCTTAAGCCTGGCCCTGGAATTTAAGATGTAGTCCTCAACAGACTCTCTTTGGGTGGCATGGTTACATTTCCATTCATCACTGACTAAATCTAGGGTCATCTTACCATCTGACAAAACAGGAGCTCGAAGGGTGAAAACCCTGTGGACTCCTGTGGAACGTCCTTGTATGCAAACAGAAGGTGGGGCAAATATTTGTCCCACTCCCTTTTGTGCTGGTCTGCAAATGCCCTGAACATAGTTTTAAGGGTCCCATTGAATGCATAACTAGACCACTTGTCTTGGGCTGATAGGGTGAACATGGAGCTGTTTCATCCTGCACTTTTCTCACAAACTGGTCATTAAGGACGACATGAAATTTGTTCCTTGATCTGACAAAATCTTCTGGGGGAAATCCCACTCAGCTAAAGATTCCCAGGAGCTCATCAGCCAAATTTTCTGCCTCAATGGAGGACATTGCCACTGTCTCAGAAGTACCTGTTTGCATAATCCACCACAGCCAGTATGTATCATTTGTCTGTGTGACTTGGGATACTTGGGGGCTCCACTATGTCCATGGCTACCCTCCTGAAGGGTTCATCGATAATAGGCAGGGGCACCAAAGCTGCCTTAGCTTTGTCCCCAGCCTTCTCAACCCACTGGTACTGTGGACAAAAGATGTTGTCGGCAAGCTGCTTTGTTGTGTGGCCAATACCCAGGTGGCCTGAAAGAGGAATGTCATGGGCCAGGGCCAGAAGTTGCTTTTGGTAGTCCAGCTGGACTACCAACTGTTGGAGTACCTCTCCCTCTAGCCCCCTCTGTGGTTTAAACGTCCTGTACAACAATCCATTTTTCCAGTAAACTGACTTTTACTCCCGTGAGAGGCCTCGGCACTCTCTGCTATCTCTGTTTTTGGAGGGTAGGATCGGTTCACTATGCCCTGCCCAGCTCCTCATGTCTGAACTTCCCTAGTCCCCCTTTATAAGGAAAACTGTCCCTGATGGCAACCTCCTCTGCTTGCAGCTGGGGCTCAGGGCTGCTGCTCCTGGCTAGCTCTTTATCCATACTAGCCACTTCCCCTGCTGTCTACATGGGCTGTGTCACCCCCCCCCCGAAGCTTGTCCTTTTGCCTGGCTACAGGTAGCAACATATACTAGGTTTTCTCCTGTCAGAATCATTCTACATGATCACATCCACTGGGAAATCAAATACCACATCCCACCTCCTGTACCCCATGGTCACCCTCCCAGCTCAGGAAGACCTGCGCCATTAGCACTTGGACCACTGGACCCGTGACTCCCTGAATCTTGGAGAACTGCCCTGGCAGAATCTGATCCACCTGGATCAGCTCCTATCTTACCATGGAGATGGAGGTACCAATGTCCATCTGTCCCTATGTTACTGTGCCATTGACTAGAATAGGGTGCATATGCTTGGTGGAGTTTGGTGGCACTACAGTATTTGCACAGTTCACTAACTGCAGTGTCAGTGCTTCAGTGCCAGATACGAATTCCTCCATGGCAAAAAGTAAAAATTTTAAAAAAATGTTGAGCCGTTCAACTCAAGATAATACAAGGTATTGGGCTATGAAGTCCAGTACCTTATATTGGAAATTTCCTTTAAATACTTTGACAGACTTATGTAAAGGTAGTAAAGTAGAGTTCCAGTGTCCTTAGCATTTAACACAAAAAAATCCTTTTTGTCACAAACCCATTATCTGGTTCCTCACTTTCAGGGAGGACAGTAACTGACCCCTTGGATGTGTATTTTTATTGTCACAAGCAAGGAAAGGGTTATTTCTGAATGTGCAAATGAACCAGGGTACCACTTTTTATAGAGCGTGCCACTATTAAGATGATGTAGTTTACGTCCAGTTTTCATTTACTCCAATCAAGTACAGAGGAGGTTTGTAGATGGGGTCTTTTAAAGCTGATTCCAATAGCAGGCATGGAAAACGGTGTCATAGGATGCAGAGTGACACTGGAAACCATACAGTGCTCATATATATGAGGAGGGTTAGATAGGTGCCACTGGACACCAGAGAGTGTGTGGTACAGGACAGGAAGGAGAGGTGCTAATGACACCAGAGTGTGCAAGGTTCATTTCAGATATTTATCTATGTGGGACACTGACCCACTGGTTATCAAAAGTAAGGGTTAAATGAAAAAAACAATGGGTCATATTGTTCAGCCGAGCCCAGATTATTGAAACAGCAGTTTAAAACCTCTGTAACTGTGAGCAGGTTGTCCCCAAGGTAGAAGAAAAGGGGGGTCAAAATTAAAAACGATGTGTCAAGGTTGTCCCCAAGGTAGAAGAAACGGTGGGTCAAAATTAGAAAATGCGTGCCAGTTGTCCTAATCCCCCACCCAAAAATTAACCCTGAGTGTGCTTAATGGGACAACTACAGCAGAACAATGTTTGATATAGAAACATAGAATTTATCGGAAGATAAGGACCGCAAGGCCCAGTCCATTCTGCATGTAGGCCCTATAAATGTATGTGTCTACTCACCCACTCATAGAAGCATAGAATTTGATGGCAGACAAGGACTGCTTGGCCCACCCAGTCTGCCCATTTCCCTACCTAATCAATACACTGCAGATCCTAGTTAAACAGCCTACTTCCTCCTTCCTCCCACTAGAATTGCCTTATGTCTGTCCCATGCATTCTTGAATTCCCCCACTGTTTCTGACTCCACTACCTCCTCAGGAAGGCTGTTCATGCATCTACAACCCTCTCCGTGAAAAAATACTTCCTCACATTACCTTTGAGCCATCCCCCCTCTATCTTCAAATTTTGCCCCCTTGTTCTTGCACAACTTTTTCTGAAAGATGCTACCCTCTTGGACTTTGTTGATTCCCTTGAGGTACTTGAACGTTTCTATCATGTCCCCCCCTCCCTCCTTTCTGCGAGGCTATACATATTAAGCTCCTTTAGTCTTTCTTCATATCTCTTCTGGTGCAGACACTGCACCATTTTGGTGGCCCTCCTCTGAAGAGCCTCCTCCCTGAGTCTCTGTGTCTTTGCAGAGATGAGATCTCAAAAACTGCACTAAGTACTCCAAATGTGGTCTCACCAACTGTCTGTACAGAGGGATAACAACTTCCTGTTTTTATTGGTGATGCCTCTCCCTATGCATCCCAGTATACCCCCAGCCCTTCTTACTGCCTTCTTGCATTGCTTGCCCACCTTTAAGTCATCTGATATAGCTAGCCCCAGGTCCCTTTCCATTTTTGTTGTTGTCAGTATCCACCCCCCCCCCCAATTATTTATTTATTTATTTAATCATCAGTTTAATAACCTTTGAGCCAGAGGCTCATTTACAAAGGTACCTCGTCACATAGAGGACAACAGACAGCAGAACAATAAACAACAGTTAATACAGATTCAAGCAAGTTACAATTCAGGGTCACAGTAGGCAAAATACATATGATTGTAAAAAGTTAAGAGTTAGGGTGGGGGGGTGAGAGTAGGAGGGGACGGTAAGAGGGAGAAGGGATAGGGAGGAGAGAGGAGAGGGAAGGAGGATGTTAAAGGGAGGAGGAAAGTAGGAGGGGGGAGTGCTGCTCAGCGAGCATTGTCAGAACTTTTTTTTTTTTTCTTCTTCTTCTTCTTCTTCTTCTTCTTCTCAGCAGCAACACCTGTGTGAGATGAATAGGTGGTTTCTGAGGCTGAGTTTAAAGCTTGCTAATGTGGGAGAGTCAGAGATACTGGTAGGGAGTGAGTTATACCAGGTAGGTGCTCTGTAGGGGAATGCCCTTTGGCCTTGTGAGGTCCTAGCCCTCGGTATGAACAGAGCTGTTTTGGACGAGCTGCGGGTGTTCTCAGCCGGTGCAGTACTGCGAATAGAGCCAGTTAGACCAGTGGGAGATAGGCCATGCAGTGCTTTAAAGGTGAGCTGGCAGGTTTGATACATGAGTCGCTCATCCAGGTTGAGTAGGGTAGCCAAGGCATACAGCTGACATGTATGCGTTTGTCTAGGTGCACTGGTGATAAGTCTGCAGGCTTTGTTAAGCGTAAGGCGGACCTTGCTGAGGGCTGTCTGATCAGCTGACCCATAGACCAGGAGGCCATAGTCGATGAATTATATGACAGAAGAGGTGACAGCGAGGCGGAGGACATCCACAGGGAGACATTTTTTGTGCCGGTAGAGAATGCCCAGCCGCAAGTTGGCAGCAGTATTCAAGGAGGAGATATGGTCATGGAAGGAGAGGGCAGAGTCAAAGACAATTCCCAGGTATGTATAGGATTGCACAGGTTCGATGGGGATTTTGAGGGTGGAATGAACAGTGAGGGGAATTTTGCTGAGCTTGTTTTGGGGTTGGGAGAGGAGCATTGTTTTGGTTTTCTTTAGGTTGATTATGAGTCGATGCTCAGAGAACCAGGTTTCAGTGGAATCAAAAGCAAGTTGGAGAGAACTCTGAAGCAGCGTAGGGTTACTATCAGAGGCAAAGAGTACAGCATCATCAGCATATAGCAGGATCTTGCCCGTGCATGCACTGGGTAGTGAGTTGAGGAAAAGGGAGAAGAGTAGAGGTCCAAGAATAGAGCCCTGAGGGACTCCAGAGCGAATAGGGCAGGTGCTGGAGAGATTTCCACTAACTTTCACACATTGGGAGTGGGCTGAGAGATAGCTGGCGCACCAGGAGACTGGTCCAGTGGCAAAGCCTATGTGGTCCAGGGTAGCTAACAAGAGTGGATGCGATACGGTATCAAAAGCTTAGACAGGTCAATGAATACCGCTCCAGCCAGGGCACCAGTGTCAAGGAGGTGTGGAGAAGTTGGCAAACTCAGGAGAGCCGTATTGGTACTATGACCAGCTCTGAACCCATGTTGCTCAGGGCAAAGAACATTGTACTTTGAGAGGCAGTTGGAGACTTGAGTGGCAACAATTTTCTCCAGGGCTTTAGAGAGGGGGGGGGAGGATTGAGATGGGTCGGTAATTACCTGGCAGAGTCCTGTCACCACCTTTGTGGACAGGAGTAACCGTAGCAACCCTCCAGATAGCAGGAAATTGTCTGAGGCAAAGGGATTTGTTAAAGATGCATGTGATAGGGGTGAGGACCTGATCCAGGACCTGACGTAGGAGGCAGGGATCAAGGGAATCGTTACCTATGGCGTTACCTTTTAAGGCTTTAAGGAGATATGGCCTAGTTTCTTGTGAGGTGACACAGCACAGGTGGAACAAGGGGTGTGTGATGGGAGGGGTGGAACTAGGAGGTGGAGGACTGAAGAAGTTACCAGGGAGTACTGAGCTAAGGTCGGTAAAGGAGTTATGGAGGTGAGTGGCAATGAGGGTAGGGTCAGTGGAGACAGTACCATTGATGTTAAGAAGTGTGGGAGAGGGGGACCGGGAGTGACCATTCAGCTGCTTGACATTGTCCCAGAAAGACCTAGGATTCCCCCAAGAGGAGGTAAGGGAGGCTTGATAGTAATCTGCCTTTGCTTTACGGATAGCCTAGGTGCACCAGTTTCGAGCTGCAGCATAGGTCTGCCTGTCAGATGATCGGCCAGAGGCAACAGCAAGGTGCCACAGATTATTCCGCTGCTTAAAAAGCCACCTCAGTGCAGGGGTGATCCAAGGAGCATATCTTACTTTGGACCTATGGGCAGTTATAGGAGCGAAGATGTCACAGGCAAAGTTGAAAGTATTGATAAAGAAGGACAGAGCCATGTCAACGTTAGTTGCGTTTATCAGTGGGGACCAGTCTGTGTGAGCAAGGTAATTCTTTAGGTCATTCAACCCCCCGGGTCTAAGCCACCTTCGAGAGGTGGTTTTGACTGAGGGTGTGGGCTGAGAGGTTACCCAGCTGAAGAGAACAGGGGAGTGGTCACTAAGACAGTCAGGGAGGATTTGGATATTGTGGACCCGGCTTGGCCTGTTAGTAAGGACCACATCCAGGAGAGTGCTAGTGCCCCATCTGGGGTTGATTCTAGTGGGCTGGGAGACTAGTTGGGTTATATCAATTACAGCAAAGGCCTCACGGGTGGAAGAGGCTGAGGGGCAAAGCCAATTAATGTTCAGGTCACCCACCAGAATTTGGTCAGAGGGGTTGGGTTGGGAGGTAATGTAGTCAATTAGTGGGCCCAGTGCCTGAGATTGGTTTTTGGGAGGTATGTAGGCCATAGTAAGGAAGATAGGACCCCTAGAAGGGTCAGGAGATAGTTTGATTGTTAGGGCCTGGGCATGATGGTCAAGGTCTGGGGGAGGGAGGGCTAGTCCAGCGGCGGGTCCTTTAAGTAGATGGCACAACCCCACCTCTCCTACCCGACCGTTCCAGCAGTGGAGGTGTAGCCAGGGAGAGAGACCAGGAGTTAGGGGTGGAGTCAGACAGCCAGGTTTCAACCAAGGCAACCACATCTGGTTTATGAACCAACATCCAGCAGTGTAGTGAGTCCAATTTTTTCAGGAGGCTACAGATGTTCATAGATGCGATAAGAAGTCCAGTGGATTTTGAGGGAGGGCTAGTGTTGCCAGGCCCAGGATTGGGATGAATGTTGCCAGACAGAAGTAGGAGGAGGAGGGCTGTTCTTGGGAGTAAGCCGCAGTATGAGATTTTACGACGACTGAGGTAGGGGGGATGTGGGGGTGTAGAGGTGCAAGGGATAGGAAGCGTAGTACAGACAGGATAAGCAAGCACGATGAGATGCAGAAGGGGGCAAGAGGAGTGAGCGAGGGGGTGACCACACAATCGGTGGTAGGTAGGGGAGCATGCAGGGTGAGTGAAAGCCGCAGGAGGGTGGGGGCAGGGTGGGATGTGGGGTGGGTTGCAGGCAAATCTCTGGGGGCATAGGAACTGCTCAACAGCTGGGATATAGTACCCCTAGGGGAGGTGACTTAAATTAGGATTAGGGGAAGGAGAGGGAGGGGAGCGAGACGTAGAGTGATAGACATGCATGGCGGTGGTAGTGCCATTTTTTTTTTGTAGAAAAAAGCTAACAGGGGCTGGGATGGTAGCTGGAGGGGGGAAGAGGTGGGATAGAGCCTATATGGGACCGGGGGGATGGTGGCACAGCAGTAGGATTGCTAGGGGGAAACAGTGCCCACTGGTGGCCAGCAGGTATAACCTGCTAATGGGAAAGAGGGGACTTAGGTTCAAGTGCACACAGGAAGTGACATCACAGGAAATGACATCTAACCCGAGCCAATAAAGCTCACGGCCGCCCCTGGGTGGAGTGGGTGGTTGGGGGTGGGGCAGATGGCCTGAAAGCGTCGTTGAGCTACACCCACATCAGAAAGTCCACCAGAACAATCAGTGGACTGTGGGGCAGAGTCCTTTAATTGTACAGCCGAAATGCCCACTGCCCACTAGGGCAGGAGATTGCAGTGCTGCCATTTACCTGTTCAGCCGGAGTTTCCTGTGAGGGCTCCAGGTGGGAGCAACGATCCTCCGTCCCTGCCGCGGTCAGCAGCGTTCAGTGCGTGGGGGGGGTCTGTCTGAAAAGGTAGCAAGCAGGGAGAATATTAGTATGCGGCGGGAAGATTACAGCAGGTGATCATTTGGCTTCACACTGCACATGCGCAGATACGGTGCTACGTCAGTTACACTACACAATGGGCACCACTTAATTATTTCTGCCTGCAATTGATCTGCACAGTGTTCCAGCAAGCCTCTTAACTTAGTTTTAGTCTACACGGATTTTTTCTGGCTTTCTTCAGTTTTAGACTTAATCAACACATGCGTACGGATAGTGCTACACAGGGAGCCCAGTTTGTTCAACAAACATATTGTTACTAGAGCAGGCACCTTCCTAAATACATTCATAGGTCACAGGACCCCACCACCAGCTCTAACAGGCAATTCACTAACATCCCAAACCTATCTTTCAAGTACAGTTAGTAGTACAGCTTTCTGTCGTTTGTGCACCCCAGAACACTACAGCACTAACAGTGATTAACTAGTACAGTTAATAGAGCAGTCAGCTTCCACATATGTACACATTTATTTCCATGCTAGATTGTCCATCATGATGACCAGCCTGAGTCCCCGACCACCCTCTCAGGTAGCACCCCACAGCAGAAAGCCCACCGGAACAATCAGTGGACTGTGGGGTAAGAGTCCTTTGGTTGTACAGCCGAAAACACCCCACGGTCGACTAGGGCAGGAGTAGATTGCAGTGCTGCCGTTTACCTGTTCAGCCGGCGTTTCTGTGAGGGCTCCAGGTGGGAGCAATGATCCTCCATCCTGCCTGATGCGGCAGCGTTCAGTGTTAATGGGGGGTCCGTCTGTTCAGCCGGCATTTCTGTGAGGGCTCCAGGTGGGAGCAACGATCCTCCGTCCTACCCTGGTCAGCAGCGTTCAGTGCGTGGGGGGGTCCATCTGTTCAGCCGGCGTTTCTGTGAGGGCTCTAGGTGGGAGCAACGATCCTCCGTCCCTGCTGCGGTCGGCAGCGTTATGTACTCTTCCTCTGGGTTTTTGTTTCCCAGGTGCATTACTTTGCACTTCTTAGCATTGAATCTAAGCTGCCATACATTTGACCATTCCTCCAACTTTGCCAAGTCCCTTCTCATCCTTTCCACCCCAGCTTGTGTATCAATACTGTTGCAGATCTTTGTGTCATCTGCAAAGAAACATACTTTTCCTTCCAGTCCCTCTGCAATGTCACTTATAAAGACATTAAAAATGACTGGACCCAGTGCTGAACCTTGAGGTACCCCACTAGTAACCCCCCTTTTTTCACTGTGAACTCCATTTACTATTACTCTCTGTGTCCTGTTGTCCAGCCAGTGTTTTATCCAGGCTACTACCCTGGGACCCACTCTCATGTTGGCTAATTTGTTTATTAATCTTTTGTGTGAGGCTGTGTCAAATGCCTTGCTAAAGTCTAGGTAGGCCATGCTAACAGCCCCTCCCTGGTCTACTACTTTGGTCACCCAGTCAAAGAAATCTATTTATTAATCTGACATGACCTTCTTGCTGTGAATCCATGCTGTCTTGGGTCCTGTACCTCACTGGCCTCTAGGTACTCAACAATACTTTCCTTCAGAAGTGATTCCATCATTTTCCCTACCACTGAGGTCAAACTGACAGGCCTGTAGTTTCCTGCCTCTGTTTTGCTCCCACATTTGTGAAGGGGAATCACATCCACCCTCCTCCAGTCCTCAGGTACCACATCTTCCTCCCATGATTTGTTAAAAGGGTAGTCAGTGCTGTTATGAGTTCTCCCCATAGGTCTTTTAGAATTCTGGGGTGAATCCCATCAGACCCCATTGCTTAATCCACCTTCAGTTTTAGGAGTTCTTTCAGAACCCTTTCTTCTGTGAAAGGACTGATATCAACTCCCCCCCATCCAGAGTGCTTCTATTAACTGGATTAGGTATCTCCCCCTCCTCTTCGTTTGTGAATACTGAGCAGAGGTATTCATTCTGTATCCCTGCTATTTTACTGTCCCTCTCTGCCCAACCACCCTCCTCTTTATCCAGCCTCAGTATCCCTGTCTTAGTCTTTCTTCTCTCCCTAATGTACACATAAAAGGTTTTATCCCCCTTTTTAACTGAGTTGGCTATCTTTTCCTCAGTTTGGGCCTTTGCTATTCTGACTGCCTTCCCTGCTTCCTTCTGCTTTAACTGGCACAGTTCTCTGTCCTACTCCTTCTGTGTTTTCTTATACTTCCTGAATGCTGTCTTTTTCTCCATAACCTTCCCTGCCACTTCTTTTGAGAACAATAGTGTTTTTTTCTTTCGTTTTGATTTATTTAATTCACACAAAGGCTTGTTGCCTCTGTGATGACAATTTTGATTGTAACCCCCCCTACAAATGGGGGTTCCCAAAAAGTCTTCCTTCAGCTTGACTAAATGCTCACTGCCAGGCTGGTGTCCTGCATTTTAGCAGTTTGTCTCTTTAAGAGCTGCTTGATTGCAGCATAAGTAATCTGAGATGGAGCTCTGTTGAAAGATGTAACTATTTGCTGAAAACCATTTAGAATGATGATGATAATGTAGTTTGTCTAACCTGCTTTCTTTGTAGCAAGGGCTGTTTTGTTTGTCTTCACTATCTTGGTCCTGGACTGCAAATTGCACCAATAAGTTCTGGTGGGACCTAAAATGTAGCCGGACCACAGGAGCTGTCTGAATTCAAAATCTATAGAAACTGTGGTTTGAGTTTTTGTGCCTTTTTTGCAACTGAAGGGGGAGCTCTTGCTTTGACTGACAGCCAAATCAGCAAACCAAATCTTTTGGATCTCGGGGAAGTCCCAGTCTGCTTGCAGTTTTCAGTTTAGTTCTGAGCTGGAAGCTCAAGAAGAAGGAGTTGAAGTAATGTTGGGCAGATATCCTGAATGGATTTGCATGGGAAAACTGTGAAAGGGCTGAGTCTTTGGCTGCATTTCTGCTGCTGCTCCATGAGAGGGAGAGAAGAGAATTATTTTGGACTAAATCCAAGTTTGTGTTACTAAAGTAAGCTACTGAAGTGGGCCAGGCTCAGCCTGAAGAAGACCGAATATTTTTGCCGAATGCGATCTGCCTGTCAGGAGTTCCAGCTACCCCTAAGCTCCCAGTGTGTGTGCAGAGACTTTGTGATTGTCACCGGGGAGCACTTTGCCTGGTACAGTAGAATTCTCATACATATAAATGTGCTATGAGCTGCTAGTGGGTTGTGAGTTAGTTCCCCACTGTGTGAACTGTGTTCTGCTTGCTGGAAGCTGTATCCAGCCCAAAACAGACTGCATCTGAACTTGTCTCCATTCGGTCTGGGCTTTGCCAGACTGGCCCAGCCAGACTACCGACTGCACAGAGAAGCCATCAACAAGAGACCTGCCTGGGGATCAGGCCCCTGCTCCACGCTTGAACAGGAACGATGTCTCTGCGACTTGTGTGGGCCCTGCTTCTCCTGGAGTTCCAGATCAACCACCTGCAGTCTCGATTTTCATGCAGCCTGTGTCCAGTCTTGGGTATTGTGAGTAAATACCAGGGTAGCTCCCTGCACCAACAGCTTAATCTGAGTGTGTCATCTGATTGTCTTGTTGTTTTGTTTCCTTTATGAACTGAGCCCTCTGGCTCCAGATTACAAATATTGTGTACTGTGCATGTTGTGTTTTCTATCACAGGGCCCCAACCAGCTGCAACCCCGGGCAACTGTCCTGGCTAGCCCATCTCTTCTCCACCTGGGTACCCAGAGGTGGACTGTGTGGGGGGACTCAAAGTGCATGCATAACTGCTTGAGTGATATAACCTTTAAGCTAATTAACCTGATTTTGCCCTTCCCTTGTTCAATTCCTCTGAATAAATCAGATCTAACTTTTTCTGCATGTAATCTGACTGTGGTTCCAGTTTGTGCTCAAAGTACTGTACTGTTGCTATTTGCAGCGTTTAACCTTGTTTTACAGGGGATCCCCAGGGTTGAGCCAGAGGAACCAGCCCTGGAGTTAAGTGCAAACAGTGTGGGTACTTGTGTGGTGTACCGGGGTTTTGTGAAAGTGATTATTGTACAGTGTTCAGGCCACTAGAGGGGAAAGAGGGGGGTTATAGCATCCCAGAGGGCTGTGCCCAGGTTAGCTTGACCACTACTAGCCCTGACCTCTGGGTGGAGGCACCCGTTTCAGAACTCAGGCCCCTTCACCTGCTACTAGTCAAGCAGGCAGGGGTAGTAACCCTTGGGATAGCGCCACCTAGGGGTTACATGATGTTTTCCCATTGTTGCTCCACCCCACCTTCTTGCCTGTTTGCTAGTGATTTTCTGAGGCGCACTCCCGTTTTGGCAAAATCAACCCTCCTGAAGTCCAGTACCCACATTTTTGTATGGCTTGACTCTACAGCTAAGTTTATTGTGAACCACACTGTTTGGTGGTCACTTGTTCCCAGATGGCTACCCACTTTTAGATCTGAGATCCTCTCTCCATCCCCATTTGAGATTACCAGGTCAAGACTGCTCCCTCCCTAGTGGGTTTCAACACTAGCTGTCTGAGGCATGCCCCCTTGTAGGGCATCGAGAATGGCCCCGCTCTTGGGTGTGGCTGCAGCAAAGGTGCTCGAGTTAACATCTGGCATATTCAGGTCCCCCATCAGCAATATCTCCCCTTTCTCTGCCATCCTAAGGATGCCTTCTATCATGTTTTTGTCCATTTCCTCCCACTGAGATGGGGGGGGTATACAACCTCCATGCGGATTGTGGTGCCATTTCCAATCTCCAGGGTGTCCCACAGTACCTCCTCTCCTCCTTGTTTATCCTTTAGTTCCAATGCTTTGATCTCTTCCGTTACATAAAGAGGTACTCCTCCTACTGGTCTTCTACCCTCCCTGTCCCTCCTGTAGACTGTGTACCCTGGTATGTTGACATCTCAGTAATGGTTCTCTGTGCACCATGTTTCTGTGACTGCCACGATATCCAGGCATCCCTCTTCCATCAAGACCACCAGTTCGGGGAGCTAGTTACCTACACTACAGGCATTGGTACTCATTACCCTCCATTTTTTGATGGCCATATCCCTTTTTGCCACATCCCTGTCCTTACTGCCTTTGTCTTTTTTTCCATTTACCCCTGCCCTTCTCCCTATCGACTGCTCTATCTTGGTGTTTACCTCATTAACTACCCTGATTTTTTTGGGGGGGGAGGGGGCTAGAATTTCTCTTCTCCTTTTCAGTGCTTCCTCCTTGACTATTTTAAATGCTTGCCAATGAAGCATTTAAACCTATCATCTAGGATCCTGGTTCCCCTTTTGGACAGATACAGACCATCATGCCAGTATAGGCCTATATCCCTCCAGGTGAAGCCCCAGTCCCCAATGAAGCTGAAACCCTCAGCTCTGCACCAGCTTTTCAACCACTGATTGAATCCCATGGTGTGGCGTACCCTAGCCGCACCCATACCATAGACAGACAACACCTCTGAGAAGGTTACCATGTGTGCAGCTTATCTAAGGCCCCTCCCCAACTTCTCAAACAACTCCTGCACTGTTCCTATCCCTTTCCTAGCCAGGTCATTTGTCCCTAGGTGGACAATGACATCCAGCTCCTGCGATCCTGAGGATTCGTTCCCTATCCCTCCAAACCATGGTGCCAGGCAGGCACCTTACCTCCCTCTATCCTCCCTCCCCCAGTTCTACCCTCCTAATAATGGAGTTGTTTCCTTCCCCCTGTGGGGTCCCATGCCACCCTCCTGTGGGTCTCCTTTGTTGAGGTTCCCAGCATTCTCCTTGGTCTCCACTGCGGCTGCCTCCATAGATGAGCCACACTGTCAGAATGGCATATGAATTGAGGAAAGCTATAACTGGAGGGATGCGCTTCTGTTCCACTACACTCATCCTCCCTGATCCCACTGTGGCCCAACTGTTCCTCTTTCTTGGCAACCTCTGAAGCATCAGCGGTGGCCCTGGTAGTCCCTGGGTGGGAAAGGAGGTCTGCTGAATACTGGCCAAGTCAACCTGGAGATGAGCAACCTTCTCCCTCAGCCCAGAGAGGTGCCTGCAGTTGAGACAACAGCACATCCTCCAGAACATCTCATGGAAGACTGCTGTTCCGCAGCCACTGCACTGCACCACTCCCATCATGTCTTTATTTGTGGTCCCTTAACTGTTGTTTTGTACACTTACTCTTTCCTCTCTTATTTTTTTTTTATATTTATATTTATATATATATATATATATATATATATTTTTTTCCTCCTACTTTCGTACTGCCTCCTTAAAGCTCCTGATCTTCCTGTTCTGGGACAGTAAGTTCCTATATTCCTCAGCAGTCTCCTTCTTACTTGCTCAGAGTCAAACCTCCAGCAGTTGGACTCAGTGACTTTTCATCACTCCCTTCCCACCTAAGGCTCCCTTGTGCTTGTCCCAGGCATGTTTGAACCCCTCCACTGTGCTTGCCCCACCCACCACTTGTGGCAAAGTATTCCAAGCATTCACCACCCTCTCTACGTAAGTATACCTCCTTGTGTTACCTCTTCATCCCCCCTCCAATTTCATATCATGCCCCTAGTTCTGATATCTTTTCTACATTGGAAAGGAACCCCCACCTGCACTTTTTTATGTCCTTAAGGAACTTAAATGTTTCTATCATGTTGCCCCTTTCTCTTCTGTTCCATGTCATAATAGCGATCGGAGAATACCGATCGCTATTATGGCACATGTAATTTGCCGAAAAGCAAGCCAGCGATATATAATTCAGGTGACTTGACGTTTGGAAAGGGTAAAAAGTGTTTTGGGGGGGCTTTGCCCCTGCACCTCTCTGATTATAGATTATCAACTCGGGGGGTGCATGCCGGGCAGGGGGAAAAATCCCATAGCGCACAAAAATTAAGTGCCACAGACAGCAGCAAAATTTCTGCACACCCAATCCAGAACCCTGTACCTGCTGCACCAGAGCTTTCTGCTCGCACTACCACATCATACCACATGGCTAGCTGGGTGGCAGCAGGAACACCCCTCCCTAAAAAAAATCTTCATTGTCCTTCCCCTTCCCCTCACTATCCCCCCATTCCTGATGCCATCCACTACCCTCATGTTTGTGTACAGTCACTACCCTCACAGGGTAGCCCAAAAGCATAGCACCCAATATGAGTCACCGTTTTTACCTGGCACCCATATTCTGTTGCTATACTCCTGGCATACCCTCCTTTCCTCCAGTGAATAAATATTGAGTTCTCTTATTCTCTCCTCATGTTTTGTGACGCAGTCCATGCACCATCTTTGTCACCTTTCTCTGGATGGCCTCCACCTTGTTAATGCCCTTATGCATGTGTGGTTTCCAGTACTGTATGCAGTTCTCCAGGTGAAGCCTTACCAGTGTTTTGTACAATGGCATCACTCATCTCCTACTAGTAATACCTCTGCCTATGCACCCCAGCATGCCACTGACCCTCCTTACAGCCTTTGCACACTGCTTTGGTAACTTTAGGGCATCAAAATGATAACACCTAGGTCCCTTTCCTCTTTGGTGACAGCATCTTCCCCCATCCTGTAGCTCTCCCAAGAGTTCCCCCTACTCAGGTGTATTATCTTGCACTTTGTTGTACTTAATCTCAGTTGTCACACCCTTGACCATCTTTTAAGCCTCTCCAGGTCCCTTTTCATTTTCTGCACCTTTTCTGGAGTATGCACACTGTTGCAGATCTTGGTGTCATCTGCAGATAGTCAGATTTTTCCTTCCAGCCCCTCTGCAATGGCATTAATGAAAACATTGAACAGGGCTGGTCCCAAAACTGATCCTTGTGATACTCCGCTGGTCATCCATCTCCCCCCAGACTGGATCCCATTTACCACCACCCTCTTCCTTCTGTTCATCAGTCAATTTCTTACCCAATTTCTTACCCTTTGTGAGGATGCTGGGATGCATAGGCAGGGGCATCACCAGCAGGAAAAGGGAGGTCATAATTCCACTATACAAGACACTAGTGAGGCCCCACCTGGAGTACAGTGTACAGTTCTGGAGACCTTACCTACATAAGGACATAGACAGGGTAGAGAAGGTTCGGAGGAGGGCAACAAAGATGGTACATGGATTGCATCACAAGTCCTATGAGGACAGGTTGAAGGAGCTGAATATGTACTCCCTGGAGGAGAGGAGGGAGAGAGGGGATATGATAGAGACATACAAGTATCTTACAGGGAGGAACAGGGTGCAGGAATACACTATTTTTAAGTGAAAAAGATGTTCCAGGACTAGAGGGCATGGGATGAAGTTGGAGGGAGAACAATTCAGAGGAAACGTGAGGAAGAATTTCTTCACAGAATGGGTGGTGGACAAGTGGAACACCCTGCCAGAGGAAGTGGTGGGGGCTGAAACAATCACAGGATTTAAGAATGCATGGGATAGACATAAAGGAATTCTGGAGGTCAGGGGTAAGGGGCAATAGACTTCTAGGAAAACATAAACTGAACATACAAGCTCAAATGGGCAGACTGGGTGGGCCATAGGCCCTTATCTGCCGACACTGTCTATGTATCTATGTATATAATGCATCACCTTATTTCCCATGCCCAGACTTCTCATCTTGTTAATCAACCTTCTGTGTAGGACGGTATTGAAAGCTTTGCTGAAATTTAGGTAGGTAGCATCTATGGCCCCTCCCTGATTCAATTTCCTAGTCACCCAATCAAGAAAATCTATTAATCATTTGAAAAGACCTTCCTGATGTGAAGCCATGCTGTCTTAGATCCTAAGCACCAATGGAATCCAGATGTGCCACTATCCTTTCTTTCAGCAGTGACTCCATGATCTTCCCCACCACTGAGGTGAGGCTGACTGGCCTGTAGTTCCCTGCTTCCACCCTACTGCCACTTTTGTGCAGTGAAACTACATGCACCCTCCTCCAGCCCTCTGGAACCACACCTGAGTTGAGTAACTCTGTGAAAAGTGTGGCCTGAGGCGCTACTAGTTCCCTCTGCAGCTCCTTTAATATCCTCAGGTGTATGTCATCTGACCCCATGGCTTTATCCACTTTCAGCTTTGTGAGTTCCTCCAGAACTCACTTCATTGTGAATAGACTGGTGTCCACGTCTCCCCACAATTGCCTTTGCTCCCCAACTGTGGTCCTTGATCCTCTCCCTCCTCAGTGATTACTGAACAGAAGTATTTTTTCAGTATTTATGCCTTGTCTAAATCTCCCCCCTACACTCTCCCTCTTCCCATTTTAGTCTAACAATCCCTCCCAGTTTTTTATATTGGCATGTTTGCACAGCCAACATCTTTCGGTAGTGCAGATTTCGAGGCTCGGTCATTGTTGGGCAAATGCAGGGCAAGCACCAGTAGGTGTGTTCCGCATTCCCCAATCAGCCAGCAGCAGGGGCCGACACTCTGCCTAGCTAATGAGGCCAAGACATCACAGAAAAGGTGCTCTACAATGAGAGCGAAGCTCTCAATCAGAGTGACCACAACACACCTCCCCCTACGTGCAGGCAACATGGCGGCAGTGACTGCCGCTGTTGCCTCTCAACCCCCCCCCATTGTGTGCTGACGGGGTGCCCAATCCCTGTCAGCATCATCTTTCCCCTTTTTGATTGCCGGGGTGCCCAATCCCTCTCAGCATCATCGCTTCCCCCAACAGTTTTTTCTTTGCCGACGGGGCCCAATCCCCATCGGCATGTATCACTCCCGTCCTTGAATTTGCCAGCAGTGAAGCCCACTCCCCATCGGCATAATGTATCCCCCCCCTGTTTTTTGCTTGCCGAGCGGGTGCCCAATCCCCCTCGGCTCCTGCGGCCCCCCCTTTTCCTTGTTTGCTGACTGGGGTGCCCAATCCTCCATTAGCTAAAGCACCCACCCACACACACACTCAGGTGGCATGCTGGGAACCCACCCCAGCATGCCAAAGCACCTATTAAAGTGAAAACAGTCCCCTTATGTCTTTTATTTTTTTTTTTACCTATAAAGCAAAAACGGTCCCTCGTAGTCTTCCAACCCCCTCCCACAACCCGCACCCACCCACTGCACACCCTGCCTCCCCACCCCCCACTCACACTTGCCTCCAGAGTCTGGGGTGATGATCTTTGGTGGACTGGGAACATGTCTGCACTCTTCAAAGCCGAACGTGAACTGAGGAAATGCCAGTAAGCTGTATGATGGAATAAATAGGGGGTTTTCAACTTTAATTCATATCCTGGGCATTTTGAGGAATTTTGACTCCAAATTTTCAACATGGAGTTTTTGGGACCCCTCCTCATGAATTTTGTCACTGTCATATAGTTAATCGGTCCTGAAAGGTGATTTTGCAGTCACTGTGCAGAATCACCTTTTGGGACCCAGTAATGAGATGACAGTGCCACTATTCATGAGGTGGGCTCTGAAAAAGCCTATGTTGCAAATTTGGTCGAGAAAATCAAAAAAACGTCTGTTTTACAAGCGTGGGTTGCACAGCTGCTACGCAGCCTCGTAACTTCACAAATCCGTAATATTTTCACGCCAGATTTTCAACATTGTCATTTTTGTACACCTTATGAACAGTACAGCTGTCATTTTTCACATCCTTAACGAAATGTGTTTCTGCACTTCCGGCGCACAATAGTGTGGTCACCGTGGGAAATCAGTGTTCAGGCCAGATTATGAAAATGACAGTGACACTGTTCATGAGTAGAGATCCTAAAATGCCTATGTTGAAAATTTGGCGATGATACTCCATAAAATTACTGTGTTACGAGCGTGCCTTGACAGATTGCACACATGCTCGTAATGTGCATTTGTAATATTTTCACTCTAGATTTTCAGCATTGGCACCTCTTGATGTACAGTACAGCTGTCATTTCACATGTCCTGCCCAAAATGTGTTTTCGCACGTCCGGCACAGAATAGTGCGGTCGCTGTGCAAAATCTCTTTTTGGGACAGTTTGAGGAAATAACACTGACACTGTACATGAGCAGAGGTGCTAAAATGCCTATGTTGAAAATTTGTTGCCGAACATCCATAAAATGACTGTGTTACAAGCGTGCATTGTGCATTTCCCATGCACCCTTGTAACTTCGCAAATTTGCAATATTTACATGCCACATTTTCAACACTGGCATTTTTTTACACCTTCTTATGAACTGTAAAGCTGTCATTTTTCACATCCTGCCCAAAATGTTTTCCTGCACTGCATTACCAAAGCCAATGCCAGCACGACAACATTCGGCAATGACAAATGCTTGTTTTATGTACCTGTAGAATGTATTATCCCCTTTTTTCACAGTCCATGCGAAACCCTCCTAACAGCCTTCCCTGCTTCTTTTAGACATTCTACATACACCTCCCTTTCCTATTCCCTTTGGGTCCCCTTATGCTTTCTGAAACGTATTCTTTTAGCCCTTACTTAGTCTCCCACCTCTTTAGAGAACCATAGTGGTTTATTTCTTTTCCCTTTGGCCACTGTCCTCATGCATTGGTTAGTTACCTCCATAATGGCTCCTTATGGTCTCTCCCACTGTTTCTTCACCCCTCTATTACCTCTATCTTCAGGGCTGCTCTAAAACATCTACACATTT
The DNA here is from genome assembly GCA_016271365.2 of Neoceratodus forsteri. Lineage (NCBI taxonomy): Eukaryota > Metazoa > Chordata > Ceratodontiformes > Ceratodontidae > Neoceratodus > Neoceratodus forsteri. The sequence continues at coordinate 1,326,104,396 of CM028132.1, forward strand.
CATTTAAGGCTGCCTTCCTGATATCTAACAGTTTTGCCCTTGTGTGACTTAACTGTGAGTCCTTGTCTCCATGCCAGACCATACCACAGTGTATAGCTCGCCATACACGATGACGCTCCACAATACACTATGTAGTGTTTATCATAGAGATGGAGGTTGGGGCCACCGGACACCAGGGAATGGAACAATACTGAGAAAGGCAGACAAATGCCACTAGACAACAGAAAACTTTGCATGTGATGCGTAGAAGGTGCCACTAGAAATCAGGGAATGGTCCATACAGGATGGGTGGAAAGAGGGTTCCACTGTACTGCGGGGAATGCCTGTTACAGGATGGGGAGGACAAGGCATCAGTCTTGCACAGGAAAAGACTGCTCAGACTAGGAGGGGGGGCTTGTTTGCGGTGATGGACATGCCAAAATTCCACAACAAAGCTCTTCCCAGCTTGCTAGTGGTTTGCAGATGATGCTCAAAATAAAACTGACATATTCATATGCAATCAAAATTGGGCAAGCTTCAGCACATAGAAAATACTGAATGGGTAACTATGCATAACCAGTGTGTTCTGCCACAGAAGGCATGTTATTCTCTCTTACCTCAAGGATGAAGCTCAAGAGGTCTGTGGGAATCAGAACCCCGAGTTAGCACAACACACTGGTTATACTTAAAGTTGCTCTTCCTGTGTTTTTACAGTGTATATTATGTGAAATATGTGCATCGTTTTTATATTTACTTGTTAGTGGCTATAAGTTAAGTCTATTGAGCACACTCATTTTCAAGGAGGTCCTGTAAGGATGACGTTAAACAGCGTACAATAAAAGTGATGACATAGCATACAGGTACAATAATTGGTAGGAAAAGTGAATATAAGGTCGGTAAAAACAATAAAAAGTTCAGAATCTGATTTCTGGGTAAGCAGCGGTGACATACCATGTGATGACAATAACTGGTAGGAAATACATCAGCATGAAAGAAAAGACAAACAGTAGTGAAGCATACAGAAACCAATTCATATTAAGAGGGAGAACTAAAAACCACACCTTCTAGCTCAGTTATAAACCACTGCCAGTGAGTGCCCAACAGCTTTGTAAACCACATAATATATGTTTATGAAGCTCCATAAACCATGGGCAGAACAGTACTGTAGCATCACCTGAAAAACCACCAAACAAGCTGTCCTTGTACTGGATGTTCACAAACATTATACAATTGGTCACTCAGCATGAGACAAGCTTGTCATCAGTAACAGTTACCCTCGCAGAGCGTCAAAGACAATTTAAACCAACAAACAGTAAATGAAAAAATAAAACATGGAGAAGTATGGTACAATGGAGATTTTATTCACCACCTTGGTGTGTGGGCCCACATAAACCCCTCAGACTTCATGGGGCAACACATACCTCTGGGTGCATAAATCCACATAAACCATACTTCTCCATGCATAATTTTATATTTCTCTTTCACAGTGAAATTCACTTGTTTATGTCTCTAGATGTTTTAGAGTGCTGTTCTACCACAGAAGGGTACAATCACATTCCATGACTATTGAACTGTGGTACAAGTAAGCAATAATACCCGACAGGGTGGGTGGTATTGGGCTATACCGGACCTCCCAGGGGCGTAATGAGGGCCAGCGCCACAGGCGGAGGGCCCTATAACCCTAGGTCTCATGACATAATCCCACCTGTAATATTATTACATAAAAAAATAGGCTAACTAGCATTTAAATGGGATTTAAAAAAAAATTAAAAATAAATTTTGAAAATATACAGTAACAATGAGTTGTATGTCTCCTTGTTGTAAAGTAGTCCCTTTATTTCTGCTGTTGTATCTCTTGCTGCACCCCCCATCAGAGAGCCATTCCATTGAATGTATCCCCCTGAACAGCAGCTGAGAAAGCCCACCGATTTATTGTTGTGTTGAAACACGAGCAGCTTGTCAGCACTATCCCATGTTGTAAAAACATAGGAACCCGGCCCCTGGGAGAAGCGAGCTGTGCACCATGAAAAGGAGACTGAGGGTTTGTAAATGTGAATTGCAGCACAATCCTGTCTCTGTCATGTGTCAGTGATTGCTGACTTCCCCTGCTGTTACACGTTCTCTGCCCCCCTGTAAAACTCGCCAGTCGGTAGAGCCTGCCCTCCGGTCCCCGTTTTGATACAGCGATGAACAGCAGGTGACAGAGGATTTTGGCTGGGTTCACCCACTTCCTCCTGTCCTATAAATGCTACATTGTCCTGCGGCAAGCTCCGGTCCGATTTGAAGCAGGTCGCTGAGAAGCCACACCAACCTGTCTTCTGAAGGCTGGAGATAGACTGTGAAAGTGAAGTGTGGCAACCACACAGTGCACTCATGGCAGGCTTACTTGTTTTGCGTGTTCCTTTCTGAATGTGGTTCCTGTTGAAAGTCGCACCCTGGCAGTCCTCTCGCATGTTGCTGCAACTGTCAGCATTCGCCGTTAATCAACAGCAGGGGATTCCTTCGGGGGGGATGCTGCACTCCAGCCTTTCGAAACAGGCAATGGACACACACTTCGTCTGCAGGACAGTTGTGCCACAGAGGTTAAACAAATCTCTCGCCAGCAGAGGTTATGTGGTACTTACTACTGACAATGGGAGAAAAGCTGAGGAGCGGTGGTGGTGGGCGGCAGCCAAGAAGAGAAAGACTGCTAGCTCTGGTGCTGCTACTCTGTGTGAGAGAAGCAGTCATTTCTTCATTTTCCATACCGCAGATGGACATTCATCTGCAGTATGGAAAACGAAGAAAGTACTGCTGTTCTCATACATAGTGAGAGATAACACAGTCAACTCTCTCTCTCTCAGCTGATTTAGTCGTGACTGTTCATTTTGTTGAATTTCTGCCTATGTGTGTTTGGGGGGGGGGCAGTAGCTCTCGCTAAGCGAGAGAAAAAGATGGCGGGGATCCGAAATTTTGCAGGGTGCTTACAGTCAATGAGAAAGCAGGACTGGCTCTTGTTTAAAGCTGGGCATCTATTGAAAAATAAATGCCCAGCTTGGTGCCAGTCTCAGCCCGTCAGGTTTCAGAATTAATTCAGGCCATTTTCTAACAGCAGTTTGAAAACTATGGATTTCTATGTACTGTAGAACAATGCTTTACTACACACTGTATCGCTGCTGCTGTATGCTTAGCCTTGTTCTTAATTCACCTGTGACCAGGCCTGTTGAACCCCATATGGTATCCTATCAAGCAGCTGCTTCTACTGCAGCCTAATCTGCATGTTCCAGCTTGCTGTTTTCCACATGGAAATGGAAGGGCCCGCATTTTTAAGAGCAAATGACATGACTGCTGGTTCCAGGCAGGCAACTCATAACATAATGTTGCTTACTGCAGAAGCTATTTTAGCCATATATTACATTTCTTTGCTTGCATAAAGAGTTTAGTCCATAAAGCCTGGTTTATAATTTCCTTGTGCGAGTCAAGTGGCCACTGAGCACTGCAGCCCTAGCCCTAAAACAGCATAACAATTATGTTGGGCAAATAGCCCCATACATGACTGAAAAGATGATCCAAGTATATTTAGGCATCCCCCCTCCCCGATCCTACTGCAGTGTCTACTGAGCACCTGCAGCCACATTCCCTACCGAATGTCATTATGGTGTTTTTAGGAGTTATTTAATAACTGAGAGGGTTCTTGGCCAATAACTACCAATTTACAAAAATGCACCAGATAGGATCTGGGGCTGCAGCAGTGAGTAGGGAAATGGGCAGACTAAGTGGGCCATATGGTCCATATACAAACAGAGTTGAGAAAGAGTAAGTGCCTCAGCTGGGACTTGAACCCAGGCCACCTGAAATAGCGTTCCAATTGCACTAATCAGCTGTGCCACTGAGACAACTGGAACCTGGGATGTCCCTGAGCACATTACTCTTTCTCAAAATGCACAACCCATTGGCAACACAAATATTTACTTGTAACAATCACACAGGAGTGTGATGTGCATATCTTATGGAACACATACAAACAAAGGTGAGAAAGAGTGAGTGCTTCAGCTTAGATTTGAACCCAGGCCGCCCAGAATACCGTTCTGATTGCATTAACCAGCTGTGCCACTGAGGCAACTGGAACCTGGGATGTCCCTGAGCACATTACTCTTTCTGCCATTGGGTAATGCATTTTGAGAAAGAGTAATGTGCTCAGGGACATCCCAGGTTCCAGTTGTCTCAGTGGCACAGCTGGTTAGTGCAATCGGAATGGTATTCTGGGCGGCCTGGGTTCAAGTCCCAGCTAAGGCACTTACTCTTTCTCACCTCTGTTTGTATGTGTTCCATAAGATATGCACACCACACTCCTGTGTGATTGGGCCATATGGTCCTTGTCTGCTGACAGATTCTGTGTTTATTAGGGCAGAAATAGCCATAAAAAATAAGATGACAGAACCTACATCTACACATGTGGATGTGTAGACCACTTACATTTCACAGATCTTATATTTTTGCAGGTCCACCATTGCAGTGATGGTGCTACTACTTGTGCCAACAACCCAAGTTTCAAGTGTTAGCTTAGGAGTTAGAGGGTCAGCAAGAGGTAGGAAGACTGAATTCTTGCTGGATTGCTCCTCTCCGGGTGGGGTGGGGTGGAGTGGGGTTGACTTCGGTGCTTGCCAGATCCTAGCAGTGGCTGTGGATAAGCAGGCTGAAACTACCAGAGTTGGGAAGAGTAGGGACAGATATCAGGTGTACAGCACATGGGGGCATGCTGCACTTTAAGGGGAGTACTAAAAAAATCTGTGCACTGGCTGCAGGATGACTCCAGCTTCCTACATGCCCCACTCCTGAAAGTGCTGCCTCTGAGGGATAGTAAGCCCTGGGGGATGTTGGGGTGACAGGGCTGGGGTGGAGGGTATAATCGAGGCTGCCAGTGCATGGGGGAGAAATAAGACTAACTGGAAAAAAAAAAGTTGTGTACAGTAAAATTGTTTTTAAAACATTTTGTTGTTTGACCAGCACTTATAGATTTTGTTATAGAGTTGGTATTTAAAGGGACACTTGTCAGTCCTTTCTGCATTCAGTTGCTTTTAATTTAAAATATACGTTTAATGATTGCTTGCCGTCTCTACAATTCATTGAAGTTATTGGTTGTTTTAACCACTGTGCTCTTTTTTTATAGCTTAACTGAACTGCATGCAAATAGTGTATTTATTCCCAACATTTTGTTTCAAATCCTAGATCTACTCTTGTTGCATGCTTCTTGAACACCAGGAACATCCCAAAGAGTGCATATACTCATGATACAGTAGTCTCTTCTCCTCCTACTGCACTGCATCTAGGCTGTCTTGGAGATATTCACAATTTCTAGAAAGATGCAAAGGGAGTTGAGGACAGTGTCCTTTGAACTTCATGACAGAAAAATGTGGTGTAATATGGGCTTCAATTTCTTTCTAAGTAGTGTTTATGACCTTTACCTTTCTTTTCTGAGCACATTCAGGATTTAACTACCAATAAATTAAACAATTATTTAATGTTTAAGAAAGATGAAGACTTCACTGTCTAATTCAATGAGCAGAAATGAAAGTACACCAGCGGCCTCCTCAAGAAAGCTCCACCACCAGTAAGTAAATTCCCTAAGAAGAAAGTGTGTGTGTGTGTGTGTGTGTGTGTGTGTGTGTGTGTGTGCAGTGTTGAACTATGGTTAGTTGGACCTTCTTTCCATCATAATATTGTCTCTGAACTGTGAAGCAGGATATCCATGTTCAAGCCCATCCTCTGACTCACTGTGTGACCCTGAGAAGGTGATCTTGATCTCCATTGAGCTTTTGCTCCTAGTTGTAAAATTATATGAAAATGGACCCCACTGAAATGTTGCCTCTCAGCTGGGGTATTCTTGGTCATTATGTGATAAAACACTATTTGACACAATGCTGCTGACTGGGGGGGGGGAGCAGCTTGAAAAGGAATATGAATAGTAAGCAATGAATAGCAGAGTATCTGGGGTGCAAAAATATTTGTCAGGGATATTAAAAGGTACTTGCTCACCCCTATGTGATGGCTTCTAGGACTCCCTAACCCTTATTTAAAAATAAAATGCATGCCCCATTCCCTTTCTTAGTCCTGATCTGCTTGCAGATTTGCGTGGCTAGTCATGTCAGAGGCTAAGAAACTGACATGAGGGCAAGAGCATGTTCTGAGCATCACATTAGTCTAGTTCAGTCCTCTGGGAGGGCACTACATGGGAAGGGATCCACCTCCCCATTGTGGCATATGGGCTCTTCCAGAAGTTTTAATTTACAACTGTGCCCTAACTGTGAGGATATTTTACACTGAAAGATTGAAATGTACTCAAGAAGGTTCTTAAATTGCATTTTAGTTGCATTTGCAGAGTACAGGTACCTAATTTGAAGTGTGTATACTGTAATTCCATGGTATTTCAGTAGCATTTTTGGAACACACTCTACAGGTGCTTTTCTGGAATGATGCAGGAGTGTGCCAACTGAGTAGGTACTCCATTGGAAGTGTATCAGGAATAACTATAAGGCACTTCACTAGGATTTTTGAAACAATCTCCCAATATACTCAGCACTTATCAGTTGATTGCTTGGCAGTTACCATAAAGTTGCTCAAATTTTTAATGGCACGTTTGGAGCACGTACCCAATCTATGTACTAGTAGGGGACTACAGCATTACTATTTAAATTAAATGACTTGTTGGATGCTAGGGTGCATAGGGAAGGGCTTCACCAACAGAAAGAAGGATGTGGTGATACCGTAGTATAATTCATTGGTGAGACCTCAAGAGTATTTTGTCATGTTCTGGAGACCACATCTCCAAAAGTCCATAAACAGAGTGGAGTCAGTCCAGAGGAGGACAACTAAAATTGTGCAGGGCCTGCATCAAAAGCCCTATGAGGAGAGTCTAGAGGACCTCAATATGTACACCCTGGAGAAAAAGGGGGGGATATGATGGAGACTTTCTAATACCTCACAGGTATAAATAGCGTACAAGAGAGAAGCATTTTTCAGAAAAAAAGATGCTCAAGAAAAGGGTGATGCTGGAGGGGGGGTAGATTCTGGGGAAATGTGAGAAAGTACTTTACAGAAAGTGGTGAATACCTGGAAAAGCCTCCCAGCAGAGGTGGTTGGGGCAAAAACTAATAGGATTCAACAACACATAGGATAGGCTATTCACCTGAAGAAGGGACCTGTGTGGCCCCGAAAGACTGTGTATAATTCCATCTTTGTACAAGACACTTGTTGGTCCAATAAAAGGTATCAAACCTTCCATCATTTCCTGATAGACATAAGGGAAATGTATTGGTTAGGAAAGGGAGGGTAAAGCCGGAGACCAGGTAGGGACTGCAGTATTATAGTAGGTAGGTAGGGAAAATGGGCAGATTAGGTGGGCCAAGCTGTCCATATCTGCCATCAGTTTCAGTTTCATGTTTCTACTAACAAGTGACTCCAGTTAGGTAAGGGAGTCTTTTCCATGCATAAATGCAGTTTATTTCAGATATTCATTTGGGACTTACCTCTTGCTCCTGTTTGATACTCGGACCTACCCCAAAGGCTGTACCTGCAGAATGGTGTGCTACTCCAGACAGAGACTAGTGTCTGGTATCAGGAATCTGGAATCAAGGTGCCTCAGTCAGATGTATGGCACCTTCAATGAGGGGTGGATGTGCTCCTGCAGCCTACCTGGACTCCCAGCTGGACAGTTTATAGCAGTACTGTGCAAATGAGCTGGTTAAGAGTTGGTTATTCTTAAATAATAACTATGCTTACTATGTGGTGTACAGTTAATTATCAGCTAATGTTCAACAAGTTGAGTATTGATCATAAATTATTACATAAGCTCAACTAGTAATTAATTAATGAATGCTAAACTAATGCTCAGTTCATGGGGATTAGTTAATTCTTAATTAGGAAACCAGTCAAGGACTAACTGCTGAAACTGTTAAGAATTAGTTAGCAGTAGGTTGAACTAGAAGGAGTTAGTCACTAACTCATTCACATGTGAAAAATCAACCAAAGCAAAAGTGAGAAATAATTGAACATTAACTAATTATTAGTGACTTGAAGCAGTTGAGCATTAGGTCTGCTTTTTTGTGTAAGCTCAGCTAGTAATTAATGAATGTCAAACTAATACTCAATTCATGGGGACTAGTTAATCCTTAATTAGGAAACAGGTCAATGACTAACTGCTGGAACTGTTAAGAATTAGTTAGCAGTAGGTTGAACTAGAAGGAATTAGCCACTAACTCATTTGCAAGTGAAAAAATCAACCAAAGCAAAACTATGGAATAATTGAACACTAACTAAGTATTAGTGATTTGAGGCAGTTGAGCGTAAGGCCTGTTTATACAGGATCAAGCAATCTTGGCCTTGATCCACTAATTTATTAGGGCTCATCACTAGAGATGCAGCGAATTTAAAACCCGCCTGCGAAGTGAACATGAAGTGGCCACTTCGCGTTGGCACTTCGCTACACGGAGTGCCCCCTAGGAAAAGCTCACTTCACCTTGTTATTATTACTTTGCGTTGTCATTCCACTTTAAATGCAAAGTAAGTCGGAGTGACAACAATATTGGCAGCACCCCACCCACACAGTCATCAGAATTAATGTGCATCCCCAAAGTGTTACTGTCTTGTGTCCAGAAAACTCCCCAATGCTGACAAAGTGAAATGAGAGCATAACAAGGAATGCAAAGTCTCCCAGAACTAATGGTGCACTAAGTCATGTGCGCAGTGGTCACACACAGAGTCACTATAAAAAATTTATGCAGGTGCGGTGGATAGCAGGTTCACACTGCTGCAATTACTCTATGACACAATAAAAGGTGTCTGATTTAATGGCATGCATTGCACACACACTCACACACACATTACCAGTAATGCGTAGCAAATTGAAAACCTTTAGTAATATAACCAAATGTTTTAAACAGATAAATTATTCACTGCTGCACCACAGCAATCAGCAAAAAAAGTCAAGAATTACTGAAACTATTACTGTGTGTACATTAATACAGTTGTACAAGAAAAATATAACCAAAACAGAAAGACTGCCTTTTTCTCCCAGCTAATGTACCTACACCATAAATACACCCCTCCCCCAAATCACATTTCACAGTACACAGACTGATGTTCTAAATTAACATTCAAAATCCACACACAACAATAATCACTCAATGATATGAGCACAGACGGGTTTCCTACAATCGATGTAGTAAATTTTGAGCAAAGAAAATGACTCAAAAAGGCATTTTAAACAGCTTTTAGAGGTTCTGAATTGCAGAGCTCTGAGAGCAAACTGTCTCCAGCTACCTCTACACACATACTGCCCAGGCCAGAACTGAGGCTGTGCAGAACAATCTAGGGCCCATGTGACCTGCAATCCCATGAATGACTGCAGAATTTCATTTGGAGCTCAATTACAAGGCGAAGTGAGGCGAATTACATTGATTTCAATGTACTCCACCTTAAAATTGATGGAGAAGTGATTTGGGGAAGGCGGAATAACACAAAGTCATTGCTTTCAATGGACTTCACGTTCCTCATTATAAAGCGAAGTACTCCACTTCACATTGTGGAGTACTTCGCGGGTTCCATGTTACTCCGCAATACTGTAACTCACATTCTGTATAGGAAGGAACACAAATGTCTATGGCTGTACTTCCCCAATGACCAGTAGCTTAAAACTCCCAGACTTAAAAACACGTATCAATGAGTGCAATGGTGGGGTGGTGAAGTCTGGAGAGATACTACTAAACATGCTTACAATACATCCAAGTAACTAGACAAAAAATTAATGTTGTGATTCATGACATAATCATAAATCATGATTCATGACTGCATTTGTGGCCCTGATAATGAAGAACGTGATTTGGTGTTGATGGTGTGAGATAACCAGTATGAAACTGTATTGGGAATGCAAATGCCTATGGCTGTACTTCCCCAATGAGCTGTTTCTTAAAACTCCCAGACTTAAAAACAAGTATCATTGAGTACAATGGTGGGGTGGTGAAGCCTGGAGAGATACTGCAAAACAGGCTTACAATACATCCAAGTAACTAGAAAAAAAAAAATAATGTGATTCGTAACGTGATCATGAATCATGATTTGTGACTGCATTTGTGACTGTGATGATGAAGAACATGATTTGTATCATGAGTGACTCGTGATGATGGTCCTGACTTAAAAACGCATATTAATGAGTACAATGTTCGTGCAGAATTATGCACCACACATGTCCATTACTCTGAAGGGAAACCAAAGAAACAACTGTGACTTAAGTTACAGATGGAGATTGGGCCCTAAAGAGACGCAAATGCATAGACAGATTAAGATTGCACTGTGCACTGAAGAGATGCAGACACAAAGGCACAATACCTAACCAGAGCTCACCATCAGAAATTCTAATCTGGAAAAGAATACCTTTGCCAGTTGGAGCGGGACGTGTTGGGGGTGGTGTACTGCACTACTGCAGTAACAGTCACTAGTACTAGTACCTGTAAAGATACCACAAAGAAGTACAAAAATCACACAGCTGCAGTGGATAGCAGCTTCACATTGCTGAAATTATGTGGCACAATAAAAGGTGTCTGATTTGATGACACGCTTCACACACATACTCACACACACGCTAAGTAATGCATAGGAAATTGAAAACTTCAGTAATATAACCACATATTTTAAGCCAACTAAAATTATGCACTGCTGCAGTAACAGTCACTAATACTAGTACAAGTAAAGATACCACAAAGAAGTTCAAAAATCACACAGCTGCAGTGGATAGGTGGTTCACATTGCTGAAATTATTATGTGGCACAATAAAAGGTATCTAATTTGATGATACGCGTCACACACATACTCACACACACACACACACTAAGTAATCTATAACAAATTGAAAACTTCAGTAATATAACCACATATTTTAAACAAACTAAAATTATGCACTGCTGCACCAGAATAATCAACAAAAAAGGCAAGAAATATTGAAAGTGTGAGTACATTAACACAGTTACACAAGAAAAATATCACCAAAACAGAAAGCACTGTCTTTTTCTCCAAATTAATCTACCTACACCACAGATATGCCCCTCCCCCAAAGCACACTTCCACTATCTCTCAGTATACAGACTGAATCTTGTACATTAACATTCAAAATCCATACACAAACAATAAACGCTCGATGATATGAGCACAGGACGGTTTCCTATAATCGATGAACTAAAGTTTCAGCAAAATAAAATGACTCAAAAAGGCTCTTTTAAAAGCTTTTAGAAGTTTTGAATTGCAGAGAGCTCTTAGAGCAGATTGTTTCCTACAGCTTCCTACACATACTACCCCAAACTGAGGCTGTGCAGAACAGTCTAGAGTCCATGTGACCTGAAATCCCATGAATCAGTGCAAGATTTGCCTTTGGAGGATAAAAACAAGGCGAAGTAAGGAGAAGTACATTGTTTTCAATGTACTTCACCTTAAGTATTGGTGGAGTAGTGGTTTGGGAAGGTCGAGTATCGCGAAGTTATTGCTTTCAATGAACTTTCGTTACCATTATAACTAAAGTACTCCTCTTTGCATTGCGAACTCCATGAATTCGCCTTCACTCCTCGAATCACTTCACAGAGCGAATTGGGGCCACTTCACCCATCACTACTCTTGACAAAGTTAAGAAGCCCTCTTCATCTTTTGCTGCTGGACTTGTTAATTTAAAAGTCTGTTCTGATAAGACACCACTTGTGTCAATCTCAGTAGGCCCCCAGAGTAAGAATCTATTCCATGCATGCATGCATGGGTCAGGTGGGGGTTATGGTTAGGACTAACTTCCAACCCATGAAAAAGAGGCTTGTGCACTCTTAAATGTATATTTTTTTAGGATTTTAGTTAAAGAACACTGAATAGGCCTCCCCATCGATTGCTTCAGTTAAAGTATTTTTGTTTGCATTGCCTACAAAAAGGGGGGGGGCAGTAGTTGTTAGACCACTGAATGATTGACTAAATGTAATTTATTTTGTTCCTAGCCATACCAGTAGGTTTCTAAATCGGTGCAGGTACAACTCTGGATGGCTAGTGTAAACCAGTTGAAGAGCGAGGGCCCACAGAGTACTGTGAGGTGGGCCCAGCATGACCATGGCTACGACAGCCAGAACAAAGGAAATGCCATACAGGCCCTGCCTGTGTCATTACTGCACCACAGGAGGACTGTCATGAGCACAGGAGATGGCTGCTTGCTGGCTAAAATGTTAGTTGTATTTGAAGTTATGTGCAGTTCTCCTGCAATGGACAGGCAAAGCTCAGACTGATAATTTTCTAATCAGAGCTCCAGAAGCTGCGGCAGAGCAAAAGCTTTAAAATGGCTTTTTAAAGGGCTGGAAGGTGGGTGGTGTTCATTTCAGGGAAGTGAATTTGATTTTTTTCTGATTTAATTACTGCTGTTGTTTCTTTTCCAGCTTAGTGTATGCCAGATGTTAACTGGAGCACATTTGCTGCAGCGACATCCAAGAGCAGGGCCATTCTTGACGCCCTACAGGTGGCAGGCATTAGACAGCTAGTTTCGGAACCCACTCGTGAGGGAGCAATCTTAGACCTCGTACTCTCAAACGGGGGCAGTGAGAGGATCTCAGATCTAGAAGTGGGTTGCCATCTGGGGACAAGTGACCATCAAACAGTGTGGTTCACGTTAAACTCAACTACAGAGTCAAGCCATACAAAAGTGAGGGTACTGGACTTTAGGAGGCTGACTTTGGCAAGATGGAGAGTGCCTCAGAAAAGCACTAGCAAACAGACTAGAAGGAGGTGTGGAGCAACAATGGGGAATTATCAAAACTGCCATCACAGAGGCAACAAGCCTTTGTGAAGCAAATAAACAAATCAAAATGAAAGAAAAAGCCACTATGGTTCTCAAGAGGTGGCTGTGAAAGTCAGGAAGAAAAGATAGCATTCCAGAGTATAAGGAAACACAGAAGGAGCAGGACAGAGAGCTGTACCAGTTAAGGCAGAAAGAAGCAGGGAGGGAAGTCAGAATAGCAAAGGCCCAAACTGAGGAAAAGATAGCCAACTCAGTTAGAAGGAGGATAAAACCTTTTATAGGTACATCAGCGGCGTGAAAAGACAAAGGGAGGGATAGTGAGGCTGAATAGAATAAGCGGTGGGTGGGCAGAGGGACAGTGAAAAGCAGGAATACTGAGCGAATATTTCTGCTCAGTATTCCTAAAAGGAGGAAAGTGCCTAATCCAATTAACAGAAGCACTCTTGATAGGGGGTCGATCCAGTCCTTTCACAGAAGAAAAGGGTTCTGCAAGAACTCCAAAAACTGAAGGTGGACAAAGCAATGGGTCCTGATGGAATTCACCCCAAATTCTAAAAAATTAAGGAAGGAACTAGTGAAACCACTGGCTACTCTTTTAATAAATCATGGGAGGATGGTGTGGTACCGAGGACTGGAGGAATGGATGTGATTCCCCTTCACAAAAGTGGGACCAAGACAGATGCAGGAAACTACAGACCTGTCAGTCTGACCTCTGTGGTAGGGAAAGTGATGGAGTCACTTATGAAGGAAAGAATAGTTGAGTACCTAGGGTCAGTGGAGCACAGGATCCAAGGCAGCATGGGTTCACAGCAGGAAGGTCATGTCAGGCAGATCTAATAGATTTCTTTGACTGGGTGACCAAAGTAGTAGACCAGGGAGGGGCTGTGGACATGGCCTACCTAGACTTTAGCAAGGCATTTGACACAGTCCCACACAAAGATTATTAGTCAAATTAACTAGCCTGGGGTGGGTCCCAGGGTGGTAGCCTGGGTAAAACATTGGCTGGACAACAGGACACAGAAGGTAATTGTAAATAGGAGTCCACTCTGAAGAAAGGGTGGTTACAGTGGGGTACCACAGGGTTCAGTATTGGGTCCAGTCCTTTTTAATGTCTTCATCAGTGGCATTGCAGAGGGACTGGAAGGAAAAGTATGCCTTTTTGCAGATGACACAAAGATCTGCAACAGGGTTGATGCACAAGGAGGCATGGAAAGGATGAAAAGGGACTTGGCAAGGTTGGAGGAATGGTCTGACATATGGCAGCTAGGATTCAATGCAAGAAAGTGCAAAATAATGCACCTGGGAAACAAGAACCCAGGGGAAGAATACACAATGGGTGGGGAGGTAGTTACAACAACAAAACAGGAAAGGGACCTGGGGGTAATCATATCAGATGACCTTAAGGTTAGCAAGCAATGTGAGAAGGCAGTAGGGAGGGCCGGGGGTATACTGGGATGTATAGGGAGAGGCATCAGCAGCAGAAAACAGGAAGTTGTTATCCCTCTGTACAGACAGTTGGTGAGACCCATCTGGAATACTGTGTCCAGTTCTGGAGACCCCATCTCTGCAAGGACATAGACAGGATAGAGGCAGTCCAGAGGAGGGCAACTAAAATGGTGCAGGGTCTGCAAGAGAAGCCGTGATGAGAGATACTAAAGGAGCTTAATATGTATACCCTTGAGGAAAGAAGGAGAGGGGGACATGATAGAAACTTTCAAGTACCTCAAGGAATCAACAAAGTCCAAGAGGGTAGCATCTTTCAGAAAAAAAGACTTGCAAGAACAAGGGACACAATTTAAAAGATAGAGGAGGCGGTTCAGGGGCAATGTGAGGGGAAGTATTTCCGCAGGCGGTAGTGGATGCATGGAACAGCCTTCCTGAGAAGATATGAGGTCTAAAACTGTTGGGAGAATTCAAGAATGCATGGGACAGACATAAGGCAATTCTTGTGGGGGGCAGGAGGATATAGGCTGTTGGTTAAATAGGATCTGTGGCCTATCCTGTAGGTAGGGAAATGGGCAGACTAGATGGGCCTAGCGGTCCTTATCTGCCGTCAAAGTCTATGTTTCTATGTTAGTGTAGATTTCAATTGGTACCTGTTTGCTTTACTGGCTTCATTTGGAAAGGTACCTGTTTAGGGGATTTTGTGATGCACCTGAGTGTATCTGGGGGGTTGCTGGTGTAGCTCATTGTCTCTGGAGGTCAGGAGGGGGCCACCCCCCAGCGCATCACTTCTTTTATACCTTTAGCAAAGTTCCAAAAGGTACATCTGTGCACAGGATGAGGATGATGCACTAAGGCTAACCCAAATTAGTGAAAGTCCAAAAGTAATAGTGCTCTTACCAAGAAAGCAGCCCAACAATGAGTGTTGACTTGAGTTCAAATAATTAATTTATTAGCTCCTCCACTGTGCTCAGCCCCTAGCACCTTGGTATAGTGCCTTCCAGAGGGCATTAGCTAACTGACAGGAAGTCATTATGTGTATAAATACAAAATCAAAAATGTGACATTAGAACGTGATATGTCATTGGTTAATCATCCATACATACACCTTGCACCAAGTGTTACATTTTACATAAATACAGAAGTTCCATTTACATCACTTTGAATTGTTTAAGACATTATAGGCACATCCTTCCTTGTCCTGCTTTAAAACATTATAGGTAAAGAAAACAGATAACAAAGCCATAGGTCAGGCACTACAGCAGGAGATTCACTATATTTATAACTATTTCATCATTTATCTGGAATCTCTAAATGGGACTCACCAGTCATTGCCTTATAGTATACATACCTCTTAATTATTAGAGGTGGAAGCTTACTTGCAATTATAGGTGCCTATGAAAAGATACAGGGAGAAAGGAAGTATGTAGATATTTTCATATATATGTCCAAGCCCTCTGTACCGGAAACAAAATGTCCAGGCCATCCAAACTGGAAAAACATTGAGGAAAATACATATTTAGTTTCTGGAAAGAAATACAAAAAAGCACAGTTAGTATTTGAATCACAACAATTAAATGTATCTGTGAAAATCAGCTTAGAACAATTTACAGTGTGGAAAGAAGGGGGAGGGAGGGAGGAGGGGAAGGAGGTGGGAGAAGGGAGTGGGGAAGGAGGGTTTGAGGGGAAGAAGGGGGAAGGGGAAAGAGAAAAAAGGGAGAGAAAGTTGGGAGTATGGAATTAGATTGAATAAAGCAGTAAGTAGATTTAATATTAGATCAAACAATGAAATTCATCTTATATATTTCAAAAATGGTTTCAGGTCCTATCTTTCATTTAACCCATTTGATTTGACAGTATCAGCTCTAAAAATCCAATAGTTTTCTCTCTGAAATAATTGATTTGGCCTATCACCACCTCTAGCTGGACATTGTATGTTTTCAACACCCATAAATCTAAAACTCTGTGGGGCTGAGCCATGTGATGTAACAAAATGTCTGCTCACTGGGGTGTCTATTTTATGGTTCAAAATTGAACATAGATGTTCCTGCATCCTTTCTTTTAGTGGTCTTATCATTTTCCCAATATAGTACATCCTGCAGCCACACCACAGAATGTAAACCACAAAGGTAGTAGTAAATGATATAAAGTCCTTGATATTAATTCTATCCCCATTTTTCAGAATCAGTTCTTTACCGGTATTCATATACTGGCAAACGTTACATTTCTTACATTGGTGATTACCCATAGGCTTAGATGGTAACCAGGTTACTATCTTCTCTGGCTTTCTAAAAAACTGACTATGTACTGGTTTGTCTTGTAAATTAGATGATCTTCTAAATGTAATTCTCAGGGTGTCTAATAATACCTCTTTCAGTACTGGGTCAGTTTTAAGTATGACCTAACACCTCCATACCAAATTATCAACTTGCCCAGATATGGGATTGTGCTCCAAGGAAAGTGTTCCTTTTTTATTTTCATAATTTTCTGTGATATTTCTGCCATTACTTTTTTCAGTTAACTCCCTCTGCATCAGACCCTTAACTTTTTCCATAGCTGACTCCACTATGTGCTCCTTGTAACCCCTCTCCAAAAACCTATTTTTCAGTTCTTCTGCCTGCTTTTTATACTCTGCATCCTCTATGCAGTTTTGTCTGATTCTAAAAAATTGCCCATATGGTATTGATTTCTTCAATTTATAAGGGTGGGAGCTATCATTCCTTAATGCAGAATTAGTAGATGTATTTTTCATATACTCCTTTGTACAAATAGTATGTGTTACTCTATTTGCTACAAATGTCAAATCCAAAAAGTGTGCCTCCTCCACTTGTATTTCCATGGTGAGTCTCAAATTTAGATTATTTTCATTGAGCCATTTGATAAATTCCTTGCCATCTTCCAGGCTACCATTCCAGACACACAGACAATCGTCTATGTAGCACCGCCATCTGATGATATTTTTAAGAAATGGATTTCTTACTGTATTTTGCAGGAATTCCAGCTCTTACATTCCCATGAATACATTTGCATATGATGGGCCATCGATGCCCCCATGACTGTCCCACAAATCTAAGCAAAATACTCATTATCAAACTCAAAGTAGCTGTGATACAGAATAAACCTTAAAGCATCCATAACGAATTCCACTAGTGCACCTGTAACATTTTTATCCTTTACCAGAAAAAATCTAACTGCCCTAAAACCATCTTCATATCTTATAGAGGTGTACAAAGACTCCACATCTATACAAATCCACAAGTAATCATCCCCCCCAGACAACATCTTTAAATTTTCCAATTGTGTCTCCTGAATCCTTTAGGTAAGATGGTAATCTAACCATGCTGTTTTGCAGGAATAAATCAACAAATTCACTCAGATGTTCAGTGAGCAAATCCACCCCTGAGAATGGGGGGTTCTAATAGATTTTTGTGCACTTTAGGTAAACAATAGAAAGTGAGGACTACTGCTACTTTTACTCAGTGTTAGTGATACTGCCATTTTTTGTGGTTGCATCTAAAAGGGCAAATAACTCATTTTTGTATTGAAAAATTGGGTTACTTCTAAGCCTTTCATAATTACTTATGTCAAAAATTAATTTCTTCACCATGTCTTTGTACCGTAACCTATTCATAAGTACAATATTGCCTCCCATTGTCGGATTTCTTAATTATAATCTCATTTTCTGATGATAAGTCCCTCAGTGCCACTTCTTCTGCCTTCAATAAATTCTTGTACAGTTTTCTCACCTGCTTATTCAATAATTGTCTTACCTTAAACAGGACTGTGTTCTCAAAAGCTGAACTGTTATTATTTAAGACCACAGGGCAAAAATCAGAATTACATTTGAAAACTCTGTCCCTCATTTTCGTAAAGTCATGCACTGTAACATCAATGTTTCCATCTGCTTGCAACTGTATTCCATTCTCATTTTCACTAATTAACTGTAAGAGTTCATCTGAGTTTTCTTCAGTGTTCCCCTCAATATGCCCTTGCATCTCAGTACCCACTGAGTCCCCATTAGGCATTATCTCCCTTATTAGTAAATCCAGATCCTCTTCTAGTCCTTGGAACAGTTCAGTATTCTCCGTAAACCCCATTACTTCACTTTTGTGAAGTACAATCTCAGTCTGATTTTTCTAAATAACTTAGAGATATCCACAAAAACCAAAAATTGTTTTACTGGTGGAGTGGGTACATCCCTCCCCCCTCAAGTCTGGCACTCATCCTCCGCCTACTCCATCAGCTCTGCTGTAGTGTAACATTGTAAATATAATATTTTATTCAACAGTACTCTTTCACAATATCTAACCAAATGTCTTGTGTTATCTTATAATTTCACAACACTTTATATTTCACAACATTTAAAATTAAAATATGCTATAATAAACCTTTATCAGGATGGTGTGCCCTTATTAGGATGGTATGCACCTGTTAAGGAAGGTGTGCAACAGAGAAGGTTGTAGAATATTGTGTAAGAAATGTAGTAAACACCTATGAGGTTGTGAAAGAAATGAAGTCATACCTATGTTCTGACACAAATTTACCACACTCTAAGATTAATATGTTATTTTGTTATATGATTAGCTTATAATAGGGTGTGGGTATTTTTCAAGATAACAAATCTTTATATAAACACTGTATGTAAATTGAATAAGCAGCTCCAATATAGATGAAGGAATGAACATATATGTGAACCTGAATAACTGCAATAAACTCTTTGAAGAAATCTGAAGACTCAAGTGAATTTCTTTTGCAAACACAACCTTACATCTGCCCTCAATAATTACCTTGCACCTAGCTGCTCCTGCCATGTATCTCCCTAATTCCCTTCTCTAAGCCCTGGACAAACCCTACCCCCTACCCTCACCTTCATTTTACCCCATGCACCCACCCCCAAATCTCTAGCCCTCCTCCTTCCCATTAATTCCCCCCCCCTTACTGGCCTCTCTTGAGCTCTCACAGAATGTAAAGGACACTGAATGCTCTCCTTCTACCCCCCCAAGGGGCTTGTATGTTTCATCTACTCCCTTCCCCCACCATCTTAAAGGGATCTATCTGGGACACTGCCTTATCCCCTTCTCTCTGGTTACCCCAGTCCCCTAGCAAGGTTCCTCACTTCCTAAAGGGGTCACCAGGACACAACTCTTTCCCTCCCCCACCTCACCCCTCCATCTCCTTTCTCCCTTTTCTTTCATGTAAGCACTTATTTACTTATTAACCTGGCATTTATTATTGTCTATGCTTTCTACATGTTATGTGCAACACTGTTGTAACACCATTTATAACACCTGCCTTACAACTGTATGTTAATGTTGACCTTGTAACTTGAATGTTTAATGTCTTATTCCAATTGTACCCCTTCACCCCAGGTCACACCAGGAGATGAGCAACTTGTTGCTCAGTAAGTCTTCTGGGTTCAACAGTTCAGTAAATAAAATTGAGGTCTTTCTTCATTAGTGAAGTCTGTGCAGCACTTAAGGTATAGTTACTTAAATTAATTATTTGTAACTCAGAGTTTTAGTCATATTTTTCAGCCCACTGAGATTGTGTTTCTTGTTCTTTGCTTCCTGTTCTGCCACTTCCTTTCTTACCCCTTCTTGTTCTTCTGTTTCTTTTCTTGTTTGAGCTGAGTTCTCTCCTTTCTCTAAAAATGGCTTAGTTCTTGTATTTCTAGTAAGGTCAATTGTAATTGTCTCATCCCTGTTATCAGATGATAGTTGAGTAGGTTCTGTATTCACATAATTCACATTATTTCTGCTATCGCTCCTTTTATATCTATGGTTTCTTGATCTTCCCCTGTTTTTTGATCTTCCTTCTGAATCCTTGAATGATATATAGGCAGTCCCTGCTTCGTAATCTCTGGAGTCACTATTTCATTTAGTCTCTTTATGTTCTATTATGTCTCTTTCATGTTTCAATACTCTATGTTTTGGGGCAGAATCTAACATTGCAAAATCTCTGTGACTCCTATAAGCTGCGACTTCTGCTTTGGCTAATTTCAACTCTGCCTTGAGTTCTGAATAATTCTCTTTGTCTTTTCAACTATTATTTTAGTGTAGGCAGTTAAGGCTGCATCTGAAATTCTGAGCCATGCTTCTTTCCATTTACAATTCTCTAGGCCACAAGATGGGGTTTTGAACACTCGCAACCTCCGCGGTGCTTGTTCCCTTTCGCAATATGTTTCTAATGAAATAATATTGTAGCTGCTATCCACTTCCTTAATCAAAAGTCTCTCCATTTTCAAGAAGGAATGTTTAATATTATCTTCAGTAGTGACATTATTGGTAGTGGCTCCAGTAGTTGACCCTTGCAAATTCAGCTTTAGTCTCTGCTTCCTTGCCAATAATGGCATGATATCCTCTAAACTGAAACTCGCACTCTCAGAGTTCTTGGTGTTGCTTCCTGATGTACTCTCAGACATTCTGCTCCACTGATTGATAACAGATCTTCACCCTTGAATACCATGACCAGATAATTCACCAAAATTCAGAAACACCAGAAAGCAATTCAATGCATATACAGAAGCAAAGTGAGTTGCAGGAATGTAGCTAGTCCAAAACACAGTAAATTGGTGGTAATGCTGCTATAAAGTGGTGAACTCTTCTTGGTGAGATCCCAGCCATTCACAAACAGATGCAGATGCCAAAGTAAAGTTCCAAAGGGCTAGGCAGCATCACAGAAGTAAAATGAAGCAGGACAGGGAAGGATGTGCCTATAATGTCTTAAACAATTCAAAGTGATGTAAATGGAACTTTTGTATTTATGTAAAATGTAACACTTGGTGCAAGGTGTATGTATGGATGATTAACCAATGACATATCACGTTCTAATGTCACATTTTTGATTTTGTATTTATACACATAATGACTTCCTGTCAGTTAGCTAATGCCCCCTGGAAGGCACTATACCAAGGTGCTAGGGGCTGAGCACAGTGGAGGAGCTAATAAATTAATGATTTGAACTCAATTCAACACTCATTGTTGGGCTGCTTTTTTGGTAAAAGTGCTATCACTTTTGTACTTTATACTGTTAGCTTGTGACATCATACGGTACCAGCTGACTGCATACACACACTGTTAGCCATCTCATTTCAGTACACAACACAGCCACACACCACACCCTGACATAAATTGAGTAGAGACTTTACCGTGATCTTCTGAATAGGTGAGGTCATGAAGTAAATTACGGTATGGCTTGATAGCCAGGGGTGCAAGGAAGGTGTGCAGAAAAGAAGGAACCAATCTTAAAGGGTCTATGATCACCAAATTTGTCTGAACTCATTCTGGGATTAAGGTACTGTGTCTTTTGAATTGTGTAGGAAAATACTGGATATTTGGGGTGAAACTGAGGTACTGTGGCTCTGTGATTTTGGAGTTGGGCAAATGAAAGCAAGGTAATGTGATTTTAGAACTGTTATTGGGATATAATGTCCATAACTCTTGGAATCTGAGGCAGATTACTGTGGGATCAAGGTACCATGACTCTGGGGAAGTGAGGCTGAGTAAGTAGAATCAGGGTACAGGGAATCTAGTACTGTGAGAAGGGAAATCTGGATATTTGAAGCTGATTGGTTAATAACTGTGACTCTTATACCATTGCAATAATAATAATAAAGAGGGCTAGGGCAGCATTGCAGAAGGAAAATGGAGCAGGACAGGGATGGATGTACTAGAGGGGGACATGGCAACTTATGTGGTGGTTGGGGACAGGGAAAAGTTGGGTGGACTAGGGGGCAGCAGGACACCTGGAGGGCAAACATGAGTAGAATAGCTGTGGGCAGGGAGCAGAGGGGGCACGGAGGAGAGAATGGATAGGGGGAATGATTGGGGAAGTCGGTGGAAAGAACAGGGAAGGGTGATGCAGCATGGGGAGGGACAGTGGCAGCATAAGGGGAGGTGGGATGGGTGGCAGGAGGGGAGTAGTGGATACAGAAGAGGGAGTATCATGGGGTGTAATAACTGTGGACCAGCTATATTCATGGGCACCCTGTGGAAACTGGGGGAGTGCCCAGTTTGTCAAAAGCTGGGGAGGCTGGAGAATGAGATTTTAAGGTTAAAGAGGGAAATGTCTTAGACAGAAAGAGAAGAGGAAATGGGAAGCACAGACTGTAACCAGGTAAACAGAAGAAGAGACAGGGGTAGGGACTGGAGATGGAAAGAACAATCCACACTGGGGACAAAGTGGGGAGAAACAAGTTCAGGAGATAGGGGTCCAAAAGAAATGGAGTCCAGAGCTACTGCAAATAGGCATACAATAGGCTCAAACAGGTACTGGCCATTGATGGGAATAATGGATGGGGAAGAAGGTGCTGTGGAAGAACAGTCCAAGGAAATAGAGAGAAATAGGACAGAGAGGGAGGGTGAGAAGGGAAAAGAACCTAATGTGTGTCAAGATAGAATGAGCACAGGAGGAAGTGCTGATGAGGGCAAAATAACAGGGGTAAAAGGAATGAACAGTGTGCAGGAGGAAGAAGGAGTTAGGGCAGGGAGGGAAAGGGAGGATGGGAGTGGAGACAAGGGAGAAAGGGGTTGGATCTTAGTGTTAGGGGATTCAATACTGAGAGGGGTCAGGTGGAGTAGCAAGGGAGAGAGGCATAGTCAGGTCTGGGTGAAAGCAATGCCAGGAATGAAGGCAGAAAAGGTGGGGCAATCAGTGCTAAAATATACCAGAAAGGACAGGGAAAAACCACATCTAATTCTACACCTGGGACGAATGACATGGCTGATGGGACAGTAGATAAGGTGAAGAGGAGGTTTGAGGATTTAGGTCCAGTTTGCAAGGGGGCAGGAAGATCAGTTACCTTCTCAGAGGTTCTTCTAGTCCCAAGAGCAAGTATGGCAAGAAACTGAGGATTCAGGAGTTTAATGAATGACTGGTAACCTGGTGTCAGGAAAAAGGGTATGGGCTGGTAAGCGCAGGGGGTGACCAGGGAGGACAGCAGTCTACATGCTAAAGATAGGCTGCACTTAAATGAAGAGGGGAAGAAAGTACTGAAGCAAAAGCTTGTGGAGTATATTGAGGAGAATTTAAACTAGGAGAGGGGGATGGCTGAATGGATTGAGATGATTATAGGCCTTGGGATGGGAAACCATATGGGCTTACCCCCCATAAAAGTGAGATAAGGTAATGAGCAAACAATACAGGGAGGTCCATAAAGGGAGAGAAGGAAGGAGGGGGCAGAAAGAAAGGTGATGGAGGGTGGTATCTTTAAATGCTAGAAGCCTGGGAAATAAAAATGCAGAACTACAGGCTTTCATGGTGGAGGGAGAGGTGAACATGACTGCCATCACAGAGACATGGGCCACTCAAAACCATGACTGGGACCTGGCGGTCCCAGATTATAGACTATTTCACAAGGACAGAGTTAAGAGGAAAGGAGGGGCTAGCGCTCTATGTGAGGGAGGGGCTAAAGTGTGTTAGGGAAGAAGAAGGGGAGGAGAGAGATGCAGAGGCTCTGTGGATGCAAATCCAAGATCCAAAAAGTAGGAAACTAAGGTTGGGAGTGGTGTACAGGCCACCCTCCCAATCAGGAAAGACAAATAAGGTATTGGTGGAACAGATCCAGAAGAACAGTGAGAAGGGTGGGGTGGTGACGGTAGGTTACTTCAACCTACCGGGAATGGAGTGGGGGACACCTGCCACCAAGTGTAGAAAGGAACAGATAATTCTAGACACCTTCCAGGATAATTTCCTGATGCAGTTGTCCAGCAAACCAACTAGGGAAGGGAATACCCTTAACCTCATACTAACAGGGAGTGGGTGAAGGATCTGAGGATGGAAGAATCACTGGCGGGGAGTGACCACCGGACAGTATGGTTCCAGTTGCAGCTGGGTGGGGGGGGGGTATCTGGCACAAAGGTGCTAGACTTTAGAAAGGCTGACTTCAAAAAGATGGGTGAAGTGGTGCAAGGGTTCCTGGACAGAATTCAGCCTAATATGGACACGAATCAGAGGTAGGTACTCATTAAGCTAGGGATAGTAGAGGCAACGAATTCCTGCAGCAAGGCCCAAAGTAAAATGGTTAGGGTGAAGAAACCTAGCTGGATTAGCAACAGTGTCATAGACAGGGTGAGGAGGAAAAGATTCTCCTATAGGAGATACAGGAGAACTTGGAGGGGGAGGACAGGGAGGAGTACCTGAAGGAAGCAAAGGAGGTGACCAGGAAAGTAAGGGCAGCAAAGGCATCAAGGCAGCTCAGGCTGGTGAAGGGAATTAAAGAGGGTGAAAAAGACTTCTTCAGGTACATCAGGGAGAAAAGGGGTTATAAGCACCAAATAGTAAAGATTAAGAAGGAGGGGGAATGGGTGAAAAAAGGACATGAAAATGCAGAAGCACTTAAAGACTACTTCTGCTCAGTTTTTACTGAAGAAAAAGGGGGGGAATACCTGTGGTTGAGGGGAGGATAGGATCATACGGGAAGGGGGTAATGGATGAGGAAATCACAGAAGGTAGAGTGCTAGAGGGGATAAGGCCACTGAGGGTGAACGAGGTACTGGGACCGGATGACACCCAGGGTACTGAAGGAGTTGGCAGAGGTCCTGGTAGGCCCATTGGCAGGCCTATTTAATGCTTATCTAGACTCAGAGTGTGTACCTCAGGATTAGAGGATGGCTCACATGGTTCCACTCCATAAGAGCGGTCCCAAAGATGAACCAGGAAACTATAGACCAGTGAGTCTCACATCTATAGTGGGAAACTGATAGAAATAATCCTGAAGGAGAGGCTGGTGACCCTGCTGGAGGGCAGTGGGGTGCAGGACAGTCAGATGGCTTTGTCAAGGGCAGATCCTGCCAGACCAGCCTAGTGGACAACTATGACTGGGTGACTAGGGAAATGGACAAAGGGCATGAGGTATATGTCCTGTACCTGGACTTCAGCAAGGCATCCAACTCGGTGCCACATGGGAGACTAGCATGTAAGCTAAGTGGCACAGGAGCAGGGGCAAAATTGCTCGGATGGGTGGAGAACTGGCTGCAAGGACAGCAGCAGAAGGTTGTGGTGGGAGGAGAATTATCATCCCCAAGTGCAGTGACAAGCGGGGTCCCACAGGGGTCAGTGCTGCTGCCGGTATTATTTGGGGTATTTATTGCAGACATCTCAGTAGGCACAAATAGCAAGATCAGTCTGTTTGTGGATGACACCAAGATTGGAGCAGTGGTGGATGATCAAGGGGGGGGTGGCAGGCATTTCAAGAAGATCTAGTAAGGCTGGAAACATGATCTGACACCTGGCAACTTGGTTTCAATGCCAAAAAAATGCAAGGTGCTGCATTTCAGGACAAAGAATCCAAAGAGGAGCTACCATCTGGGGGGTGTAGCTAGCTGTGACTGAGGAAGAGAAAGATCTTGGGGTGCTCATTACAAGATCAAAGAACAACTCGGCACAGTGTAGGAAAGCAGCAGCAGTGGCCAACAAGATGCTGGGTTATATTGCAAGGGGTATAACCTCTAGGAGGAGGGAGGTGATGCTGCCGTTATAGAGATCACTAGTCAGATCCCACCTGGAGTACTGCATTCAGATTTTGTGCCCTTACACAAAGAGGGACATTACATTGCTGGAAGGGGTGCAATGCAGAGCAACAAAGATTATCCTTGGTCTGTAGGAGTTACCATATGAAGTTAGACTGAGGGAGCTGAACATGTACTCTCTGGAGGAGAGGAGGGACAGGGGGATATGACTGAGACCTTTAAGTACATGAGAGGAATAAACAGGACGGGCACGGAGGGACTGTTCATGGAGAGGGTGGGGAGAGACACTCGGGGTCATGGCATGAGATTGGAGGGTGGAAGGTTTAGAAGGGAAATGAGGCATTTCTTTACAGAAATGATAATAACAGAGTGGAACACACTACCGGCAGAGGTGAAGGCCTGTAAAACAGTGGGATGCTTCAAGAGGGGCTGGGATAGGACAAAAGGGAGAGTCATGGGAGGGGGGAAGGTGGGATGGGCAGCTGCAGAGTAGGGGTGCTAGCTACAAAATCGAGCATACTCGATAGACCAAATGGCCTTTTTCTGCTGGCAGTTTTATATGTTCATTGTTTGTATTAAGGGTGGTTTTATTCATTTTTCTGATGCAGAGACTTCAAAATGAGCATACTGCTTGAATGTCACTATCCATTATTCCACCTTGATATCTGGTGGAGGTTGATGCTCTATAAAGGGAAAAAGTCTGAAATCCTGTAGAAAGGGGTCTCCCATCTGGAGGTTATGTATGGAATAATCCATGGTTGGGAGTGCATCAATATTATAGCCACCCAGGAAGTGATGTTATTACAGCATTGACCCACACCCAGAGTGGATTATTACACTTACAACATTTGTAAATGGCCAAAGTGTTATGACTGCCAATTATTATCCAAGTCTTTAACATCGCATATGAGGTATTAAGCAATTAATTCTGTCACTGATGCAGAAGCGCCAACCCCTGCCAATCTGTTACATAATAAATGCTGGTGTTAATCAGAAAAAAGGATTGTTAAAATAATTTGTTGTTGTTTTTAATAGTGGCTTAAGCCGATATATAATATAGTCAATCGTCTGCAATGAAGGTGCAGTTGTTACTTGAAGCTCTTGACAAGCTCATGTTTGCTGGGAGATTTGAAAAGGAATGAACATATAGCAGAACAGCAGTGTATAAAGGAATTAGGGTCTTGACTCCAGAGAAAGCATTATCAACTGGTGACTGACCAACTGATCTCACAGAAAGTATCAGCTTAGGAATATACAAAAACGAGATAGCTTGTTTACTAAATGTGTTGCTTAGCGCTCTTGTGGTATATGTTGAATGGATTCAAAACTGGCAGTTGACAACCATGATGATTATGCCATAGCTTAGAATAACCAAAGCAAAAATAGCCTAAAGTCTTTAGGGAGGCAAATACCTCTTTGTTTGTAAGACTGAATGCATCTTATTAACCTTTTTTTGTAATAGCTAGTATCTCTGTTTGATTGGTCTGAGTAGTTGCCTAACATTTTGTAAATAACTACAAATATACTGAAAGCAAAATTATGTGTTCATGAGTCCCTTTCTTATTCTCCCATAATGACATTTGATAAAAATGTGAGTGGTCAAATAAACGTTGTGCCAGTACTTTGGGAGCATGAACAACTAAGAAATCAGTTAACCAGTTAACAATGGTCAAGCGGTATCTTCCACTTCAGATGATTAGCAGTCATTGCACTGCAGCTCAAATTGTGTGGAGCTATTCTAGATTTCTTCCACAGTGGGGTGACTTACAATCACCCCCTGAACTCATTACACAGTCTTGGATTCTGCTCGCCTTCTTCAAAAATTCAGTTTTCACACAGACATACTATATCATCCAGTTAATCTGTTATTAGGAACATATGAACATACAAACTTGCCAGCAGATTAGGCCTTAAGACCTATTGCATCTACTCGAGATGCAGCTCACAGTTTAGCCACTGTTGCTGCCCCACCCTCTCCCCTCCGTACATCCCTTCCTAGATTCCCACTCTGCTCACCCCAACCAGTCCCCTCCCCCAACCCGAACTCTGCCCATGTATCTCTCCCATCCATTCTTAAAACCTCCCACTGATTCCATTGATAGGACCTCCTCATGTAGAGCATTTCAAGGCTCCACCACCCTTTTCCATCCCCCCTACCAATTATAGGCTATGTACAGTACCCTTGTGATCCCTTCCCCCATCAGTCTGAACAGACCCTTAGTGCTTACTCTGTTGATACCTTACAAGAATTTAAAGGTCTTGATCATGTCCTCTCTGTCCCTTCTGTCCTCAGGGAGTACATGTTTAGCTCTCTGAGTCTTTTCACGTAGGGCTTATCCCCCATTCCAAGGATCATGTTAGATGCCCTCCGCTGAACCCTCTCTAGGAAGCATAATGTTCTTCTTTAAGTAAAGTCACCAGAACTGTACATAGTACTCCAGGTGGGGCCTCACCAAAGATTTGTACAGTGGCAGTATTACCTCCTCCTGTCTAGAAGTGATCCACTTGGCAATGACCCCAGCATTCCACTTGCCTTAGCCGCTTCCTTCGTTCAATGCTCAGAGTGCTTCATTTTTCAAATATCACTACTGCTAGATCTTTGTCCTCTTAAACCATTAAGCTGACCCTTCTCAAATGGTAGTTGCACCTTGGATTTCTAGCACTCAAGTGCAGTACGCTGCACTTTCATGCATTAAAACCCAACTGCCATTCCTTCACTCC
Source organism: Neoceratodus forsteri (assembly GCA_016271365.2). NCBI lineage: Eukaryota > Metazoa > Chordata > Ceratodontiformes > Ceratodontidae > Neoceratodus > Neoceratodus forsteri. The sequence goes on from CM028132.1 coordinate 1,326,132,794, forward strand.
TCACTATGCACTACTGCACCTAGTTTGGAGTCATCAGAAAACAGGCTCATTTTGCTCCTAATCCCCTCTGCAATGTCTGAAATGAAGGCATTAACTAACAGTGATCCCAGCACCAATCCTTGCTTGACCTCACTAATGACCCTTCTGGATGCCGATAATGCCCCCACCACCACCACATGTTGTTGTCTGTCACTCAGCCAATTTCCAATCCAACTCACCATCCTTTCCCCAACTCTAAATTCCTCAACCTACCCAGGAGTTTTCATTGTGGTGCCGAGTCAAACACCTTGCTGAAGTCCAGATATAGGACATCAACCGGCTGTCCTCTGTCCAGGGATCTTTTCACCCAGTCATACAATATAACCAGATATGTCTGACAAGATATCCCATGGGTTAATTTGTGTTGCTGGACATCTTGAAGGCTTTTAGCCTGCAGGAACTCCACCAGCCTTTCCTTCAGTATACTCTTCATTAGTTTCCCCACCACTGACATCAGGCTTATCAGTCGATGGTTCCCCGGCTCATCCCTAGGTCTGCTCTTGTGAATGGGCACAGTGTGTGCCACTCTCCAGTCAAGGGGTACATGTCCCGTTTGGAGGGAGGAATTGAATAACTTTATCAGAGGTGCCAGCAGGACATCCGCCAGTTCCTTCAGGACTCTGGGGTGAATCCCATCTGGGCCTGGGGCTTTGTCAGCTCTCAAATCCTTTAGGCCCTCCCACACTCTCTTCTCTGTTATCACAACAGCAGTTTGGTTTCCCCTTCTCCTCAACCCCTATCGTATCTCCCTCTGTGAGATTAGCCCATCCTTTTTCCTTGTAAAAACAGAGCAGAAGTACTCATTTAATACCTCAGCCTGCTCCACTCCCTTCTTTGCCCACCCCCTTCCTTTCTAAGCTTGGAGATCTGCCCCCTATCCTTTCTCCTCTTCCTGATGTATCTAAAAAATCCCCTCTCCCCTCCCTGATCCCCTGTGCCAACCTAAGCTCCTTGGATGCCTTGGCTGACCGTACCACACTGCTTTCCCCCTTTGATATCTTATAGTATTACTCTCTATCCTCCTCCCTGCTGATTCTCCTATATCTTCGGTAGGCTATCTTTTTCTCCCTTACCCCCTCCTGTGCTTCCTTTTTCCACCAACTAGGTTTTCTTGATTTAGCCTTTTTATATTGGATCTTTGTGCAGGTTTTAGTGGCCTATAACAACCCCAACTTCAAAATTTCCCACCTACTCACCATGTCCATGTCATTACTTATGTTCTCTGGTCATCCTCCCGAAATCCACACCTCTGAAATCCCATACCATCATGTTTGTTTGGTTACCCTCCCTCCCCAGGTCTAGGGAGAACCATATTGTCGAGTGGTCACTCCCTGCCATTGGGTCTTCAACTACTACATCCCTAACCTGATCCCCATTGGCCAGAACCAAGTCCAAGATGCTTGCCTCTCTGGTTGGCTCTAGCAACAGTTGTGACACGAAAACATCTTGGAATGCATCCAGTATCTGTTGCCTTTTGTCGTTTTTTGACGCCATTGTGCACCAGTCTACCCCTGGCAGGTTGAAATCTCCCACCACCACCATCCTGCCTCTATTCCTGCCACAGTGAGTAATAAGGTTTTCCATCAATTCCCTCTCCTGTTCCTCAGTTTGCGTTGAAGGCCTGTAGACTATCCCTATAGCTTCCCTCCTTCCCTTATCATCCTGCAAGCTGATCCATAACATTTCCATGCTACCTTCCTCACTCTCATCCCTGCTACATTATATCCCCTCCCTTACAAATAACGCCACCGCTCCTCCCGTTCCAATAATCCTGTCCCCCCTATATTCTTTATCCTGGGATTATTAAGTCCCAGTTATGGTGCTTGGTGGCCAAAGTCTCTGTGACTGCTACCACATCAACCCCTTCCCCCTCCAGCATCATTGCCTGCAACTCGGGTAATTTATTTTCCAGACTTCTTGCATTAGTGGAGACCACCTTCCAACCCACCCCCCCTTCCTTTCCAATCACCCCTTTCCCTTTGATTTTCCCCTCTGTGAGCACTTCTCCATCATCAAAATTCAGTTTGAGAGAGGCACAGGCTCTCCTTTATTAGCTTTACTGCTTGTACCTCGAGTTTAAGCCCCCCATCTACCATTGTCAACAAATTGCCCTGGGTGGAGATATCCAGACTAGATCAGATTACTATAAGTTACTGGTGGCTGCAATATTTAGAGACACAAAGCACATCTTCTTGACCTGGAAGGACAGTATTTCTTTATACAGCTGTGAGCTGTGTGAGAAATTATATATATAAAAATGTTTAGGGGCTTAACAGCCCAATCAAACATAAGCACGTACTGACCCATTAAAAAAAAATGACGGGGCCAGATTATTTTTCTCCAGGAGATGCATTTGGTCAGAAGGGAGGCTGAGACAGAAGGGACACTCTGGGGGTTCAACTCTTTGAAGCCTTATAAGCAAGTAAAAAAGAGGGAGCGCTGATTTACTGTAGTTGGAGGTCAACTGGATCCCACAGCATGTTTATAAAGATAAACAAGGGAGGTGGATTTTAGTCAAAGGAACTCTAGATGGCACCCCACTCCTTTTGGGGGGGTGTGTATGTATCTAATGAAGACAGCAGTGCTTTATTTCATCAATTATCCCAAACCATCTTAGATGTGTGGGGGATGAGTCTCATTAGGGGGTGATCTTAGTGAGGCACCAGATAATCTTTGTGATAAGAGTCACCAATGCTTTGAATTTGATACCCATGGTTCCAAGGCCTTGCACAGATTGACAGAGGATCAAGGATAGCAGGATGTGTGGAACATAGGTTATCCCTCTGATAGAGATTATATATTCTACCACCCAATCCATGGTACCTATAGCAAAGCTGATCTCCTTTTAGCTTCCTCTGGCATTGATAAGGGAACATTAAGCATGAATATTGAGCTTATCTTCATATCAGACCATTCCCCTATCACTCTCACTTTTCAGCAGGGGCAGGGGGCCTGGCACAGAGGCAAAGCGTTGGTACTGTAATGTTGGTCTGCTGGGAGATTCAAACATTAACATATGGTTAAGGTAAAAAGTGCAGGACTATTTACACAATAACGACACGGGTGGGAAGTCATGTGATGCCTTGTTCCAAGTGACTGAGTCCCGCTTCAGGTCTGTGGTAGCTCAAGTTTAGAACTACCTTTTCCTCCTTTTTATTTGTGTTTTCTCAGTGCCTATTGTTTTCTCTTGTTCAATGGACTCTGAGCTTTATAGTTGCTAATAATTCTTGGTCCTTTTATGCTGGGGACATGGATGTTGATGTACATGTGTCACCCACACCCTTGGAGCCTGCTCAAGAAGATTGGGCTATAGCTGTGGCACAGAAAGTGACTAAAAGGAATAAAACAAATGATATGCAGCCATAGCCCAAACCCTCTACCTCACTCATCCTAACCAGGGACTGCTTATTGCATGAAGTGGAAAGCCGCTGTTCCCTTATCGTGGATGGGCTTTTATTAATAGTTTGGGGATGGTGCTATGTCAAGACCGTGTGGTCAAAAACAGCAGGGTCAATAATTGCACCATGCGGTGAGTATAAAACCGTGGGGTCCCAAACCATGATAGATGAGATATACTACCTCTGAAACCACATGGCGCTGTTATGACCGCGCAATTTTTGACCACGTGTATTTGCTGTTGCCGGTTTGACCAGACACCATTGAGGATTCAGAGGTCAAGTCAGTTCTCTAGAAGACTTCTTCAAGCAACTCGAGTCTAATGATACAACCCTCAGCAGATGTCTCGCTAAGGTGGAAGATCATGTAGAGGATTTAGGAGGGCAAAGTCGCTGAAATTATCTGGTGCTAGTGGTCTTGCCAGGAAATACCAAAGGGCTCTATGCCATTTCTTTTATACAGAAACTATTACTGATACTTAGGTACTTCTCCACATAAGTAAGCAATAACCCATGACAGGGTGTGTGGTTACTGTGTATTTTTCAACACCCTGGGTGCATTGTGAGGCACAAAGTGAAGCCGAGTACCCTCACAGCACCCAGGGTGTTGATTAATCCCTAGTAACCACACACCCTGGAGTGAGTTATTGTACTTATAACATGAGAGAAAATAACAGTGAAAACTATTAATTTTATGTGCTTAAAACCTCTACCTTCTAGAAGGAGATTGTCCCCATCCCATGATCTTCAGATTATTAAATTATTTTGAGAAGGCTTACATTATCTCTAAACTGCAAGAAATGAAGGAACCTTATTGGGAAGGCAGGTGCATCTATATTTTTCAAGACCTCACCCTGCAGGTTTGACCCCAGAGGGCAGCCTACTGCGAAGTTAAGAGACAGCTCCTAGCTGCACATTATGTCCTGCCCGACTGGATGTTGAGACGCCGAAAGATCGCTGGCTGTATTAGTCGGCTGCCCAAGACACAGCAGAGTTGCCATTGATATTACAGGACCTTTTTCATGACTTTCCTAGCAAGTAAACTTTATTAATATTAAGGACATGGTTTTATTTCCACGGGAGGACCCTGCATAGACTAGTGATTAGCTTTATTAATCTGGGCCCACATTTTCAAAAGAGATGCATGGCCTAAAATGGAGATGCATGGCACACCTCAGAAAATGCACAGAAGCACGCTATTCAAAAGGGAGAGATGCGTTGCGCATCTCTGGATGTGCCATCTCACAAAAATAATGTATGCAGTGCAAATAAAGGGGGTGTTCCCATGACTATGCCGCACATCCCTATATTCAGCCAAAATGTGCAGCACAGCCTCCACACATCTCATAAATGAGCCACCCAAAGTTAGGTATACAAAAGGATGGCCTAAAACAGCCAGCCACCCACAGGCTGGCTGCAGAACTGCAGGCAGGCCATCCAGAGACAGTCCTCAGAGGTGCACCAGAACATGTTCCAGGCACCCACTCACAGCTGTCATGCCAGGATGGAAGTATGCAGATGCACAGGTGCTGTGTCACCACAGGCACTTTCCAGGAAGCAACCCCCCAAAATGCACCCTGGACATAGATACCCAGCAGCCATATGCCAGTGCTGTTGGGTGCCCCCTGGGCACACTAGCGGAGCAGGCAGCCACAACACTACAAATGTACCGGGGCCATGGCATGTACCCATGTGGCCTGCAGGGTGTCACCTGGTGGTGACATGCACCCAGGGTGCCGTCTGGGGCAATGGTGCCCAGTTAGCCTGGTGGATGAGTGGCAGGCTGGCACAGGCCAGGGACTGACCTGTGGCACACACTCATGGTGGTACACCATAGGTGCACACAAGGGAGACCCACCCACTCGGGTACCTGGTCACCCTCTGCACATTGCCATTCCTTGCAGTAATCACCATGTTCCTCTCATATGGGGGGGGGCACTGCAGGTGACTGTAAGCTACATATGGAGCTGGTGTATCACATGCATGTGGTATACTGATCAGACTGTGTCACCCTGTGCCTGCCCCTATTTTGTGTCCAGGTGGGCCCCTGTGACCACTGTCCAGGTGGGCCACCAGCACCCCTGTCTGACCATGTACATGGCTATAGGTAATAGTACTGTACCCAGGCCAATGCAGGCCACCCACCCACACACCAACATTTCAGCACACCTGCCTGCTAGGCTGCAGTACTTCCTGTTCACCTTTGTTGAGTGGTGGGCAGCAAGCAAAGCTGGAACTGAGCATGCCTGGGGTATGCAAATTGCCTGAATACATTCCAGTAATGAGCTGCACATGTGAGAGCTTGACTTGGAATGTACAATGAGGTCATTTGCATATCCCAGCTGAATATTGTGATTTTGCGCACTGTGCAAGTGGCTTTGCATCATGTATTTCCCCATGTTCCTCAAAGGGCTCAGGTCACCTGCTGCGCTGCACATCTGCCACTGCACAGTCACGCAAGTTCAGGATATTCAGCCAGACATGAGCAATTGCATCTCTTGGTGCATCTTCTGAATATCGCATTATTTTGGTCCGGTGCATCTCAGATGCGCAGCAAAGCCACTTGCTTGATTTTGCAGGGGTCTTTTGAATATGGTGGCCCTGGTCTTCCTTACATTTCATATTATCTGTTTGTTGTTAACCCATTTTTTCTGGCCATATCAGACTGGCTTTTAATACAGGGCATGATTTCTAGGTTTTGTTTTAAATTTGTTTGTTTTATTTGTTACTTTGGTCCCATTCTGATCTACAAAATCTGCTCTGTTTGACTAAGACTGTTTACGGAGTTCCACATATGCCTTGTATTTGATCTCCATTGCAGTGGGACTGATTGATGGTTTATATATGCCATCTCATTTATCACTTATTTGTCAGCCTTTGTACTATAGTTTGGAACTTTTCTACAATAGCTTTTTCTGATTGCAACAATACTGGCATTCAGATTGTTAATTCCTTCATGTTTGTATGGAGCGATTTTCTTTTTTTATGGTATCAGTCATAGTCTGCTGCTATTAGCATGTACTCCCTTGCTCTCGTTTGTTTACATGACATTTCATTTTATTTTATTAATTGAGTCTTTCTGTTTGCTTTGAGCATGACTATGAGGGGGATGGAGGTTCTAAACACTCAGAGCTGGTCACACCCCATGCTTAATGTTTTCCTCCGATGTCATTTTGTGACAGAGAATGCTGCATTTACTTTTTGTTTTCCCCTCAGTGTCAGTGTGTTTGCAAGGTGAAAGCAAGGGATGGTATTTATTTCATAATTCTGTCTGTTTTTCTAAGGCACAGGGTTGTAATAATGTTTGTTGGTTATTGTTCTTTGCATGTTTGCCACTTTTGCAATAGTTGCCTTTTTGGGTGGTTCCAGGTTTGTGTTTTTTTATTACTTTTGTGAAGGGGGGGCTCAGATCCGGTCAGTAACTTCATGGAACAAAATAAAGTGAACAAAAATAAAGTGGTAAAAACAGTGTCACCATCAATATTGACAGCACAAAATGTAGCATGCCAGAACAATGCAGACCACATGATATACAGGTAGCAAACAACATCCACCGCATGGAGACACTGCGCTGGAACACACAGCAGCAGGCACCAGTGTACAGGAACAGCACAGGGATGCAGGGAAATGGAACAGCAACACACACAACACACAGGACAGTGGAGACAGAATGTTGGTTTGTGCTCCTGGCCCCTTGCATTATGCACGGCCATCCACATGGTGGCCATGGTCCACCTGTCCTCCAGTGGTTACCCCAGTGCACTGTCTCCATCACTCAGCATTCTGGGTGGGGTACCCCATCATGTGAGTGCCTGTGCCATTAGATTACCATGGTAGGTGACCAGTGGCCTGCTTCCCACAGTGGTGGTTGCACCCTGCCCTGTTCCATCTCCCTGCACCCCTGTGCTGTTCCTGTGCATGGGTTCCTGCTGCTGTGTATTCCAGTGAAGTGTTTCCATGCAATGGATGTTGTTTGCTACCTGCGTGTTGTGTGGCCTGCATTGTTCTGGCATGCTACATTTTGTGCTGCCAATATTGATGGTGACACTGTTTTTGCAGCTTTATTTTTGACCAATTTCTTTTGTTCTGTGATGTTACTGGCTGGAATGGGGGATGCTCATTGTTGTTTAAGCTTTCACTTATATATGCAGAGCTGGTTATGGGACCTCACTGGCTAATCATGGACTGATGAGGAAGGGAGATGGTCCTCAGGACCAGGGTAGCTTTAAATGTGGTGGAGAGGTACTGTTTCTGATGTTTATTTTTGCGTTCTTTGGAGGATTTATTATATGTTTTGTTGCTTATGGGCTATGTTTTAAGAGGGATGGAGAGGTCACAGATTGGATGGCATTGGCATCAAACAGATCAGGAATTTCCCAGAACTTTATTATAGTTCGGACCTTCTTCTGCATTACCCATAGCTAACGCTTCTTGCATAATATCTTGAAATGTTAATAGGTGTCAGACTGTGGCTAAGAGATATTAAATATTAAAGCATCTATGAAAATAAGGTGCCATGATGGTCTGCTTTCAAGAGACCCATCTCCCTAGAGAGCAGGTAAATCTTTTCAGGTGAGAAAGGGTTAGACATGCTTATGGGACTTGGAACAGCATTAGACAATGGAAGGGGTTGTCATCTTATTTTCTTGCTCTGCCCCTTTTCACCTCCTACAAGACATTTGGGACCTAGAGGGATGGTTCCTTTTTCTTCTTGGTAGACACACTAGGACAAACAGAGCTTATTCTGTGCTCGATATATGGACCAAATCAAGACACCCCTTCTTTTTTCACTAATTTGGTCACTAAAGTAGCACCGTATATACACTTACCCATTATTTTAGCTGAGGACTGGAATCTGGTTCTGCAGACTGACTTAGTCAGGTCAGGCTTCCATTGTCAAGGTCTATTTCCTGGGCAACGAGCTCTCCATGAACTTATGGATGGCTTGGGTTTACTTGATCCCCGGAGCTTATTGCACCCTTCGGATCACCAATACACCTTTCACTCCACACCACATGACTCTTTTTCCCATATTGATTATTTATTTGTAACACAAGATTTTTTTTTGCTTTTTTTGCATATACAATTACGTGAACTCAGTGCTAGAGTTTTATCTGATCACTCATCTATCCTCCTAAAGGTGGACCTGACTCACGGAGTGGAATCAGATCAATCATGAAGATTTAATCCAGAACTTTTGCAAAAGCCTCAGACAGTTGAGAAACTTAAAGAAGGCCTGTTCAATATTTTAGCATCAATAGAGTAGTTCTTTTATGGTCCTCGGCCAAATGCGTTATTCATGTTGAGTTCGTACTCCTTACCACAATCCCAAAGAAGTGACAGGACCAGACTTCCTCCTCCCTTTTACAGGGAAGTTGCACAATAGAGAAATATCTTGGCTCAGCTTCTCTCGACCATGTTTGGAGACAGCTTAATGCCTTGAGGGTGAAATACTCTGAACTGATTAATAAAAAAGCTAAATTGTCTGTTTTCAGGGCCAAGGTTCCATACTTGGATCAAGGAGAAAAAGTGGGCCAAAAGCAAACTCTTCGTCTTTGATAAACGGAAGCCTGCCGAGTTCTTGTTGGGATTTGAGACACTGACCAGTATCCTTTAATTACAAATTCTCACCAAATAGTTGCTTGTTTTAAACATTTTTATCAGAATTTATATACTTCCTACCAGCCGGATCATAATATAATGAATATCCTTGAGGTTTTTCAATGAGATCTTCCCTTGTCTCGTTTAACTGATGCCAAATGGACACTGTTAGATAGACCCATTCGGACTATTGAGGAGGAACATGCATTGCAGACATTGTCAGTGGGAAAGGCTCCTGGGCTGGATGGCTTTCCCGTAGAATTTTATAAATGTTAATGTTTTCAGAAAGAACAGGTGATCCCACTAAAAGACATTTTTAATCAGTTATATAAGCAGGGGATCTCTGATCATACTCTTACAGAAGCTACACTTTATCTTATTCCTAAACCTGGTAAAGATCCCATACATCTAGGTAATTACTGGCCTTCGTCTCTGATGAATGTTGACATGAAGATTCTTGCCCAGATCCTGGTTGATTGACTTTAGAAAGTATTGTCTCCTATGATTGGTCTGGAGCAAGTCGGCTTCATGTCAGGTAGGCTACCTAATGACCACTTATAGAAAGTGCTTCATATTATAGCAGCGTCAGGGGAACTGGGGCCTCCAGTGGCTCTGGTCTCCCTGGATGCTGGAAACGCTTTTGACAGAGTGAATTGGAACTCTCTTTTTTAAACTTTCTACATTGTTATGGTTTTCCCTTACCTTCTATACTCTGTATACCAACCTGACATCTAGAATTTCCTGTAACAGTTTGTATTCAGAGCCATACCTATTAGCTACAGGAACATGTCAGGGTTGTCCCTTATCCCCCTTTCTTATTTAATTCATACTTGGACCTTCTCATATTAAAGTTGAAAATGACACAAGGAATTGGGGGAATCCAGTTAGGGAACAGCGAATTTAACTTATCGGCCTATGTTATTCTCTTACATGTTCTCTAGCCCATAGATTCTACTCCTGACATTTTAAATATTGTTGCTTCCTTTGGTTGTTTTGTAGGTTATAAACTAAACATTAGTAAAATGAGTCTCTTTTTTTGTTTAACCCGCATGTTTGTAAACAACAGATTTTGGAATTAGGCCTCAAATGGTCAACTTCCCAGTTAACCTATTTGGGTATACACCTATCTCATTTTTTGTCTACATTGAAGAGTATAAATTTTGATCCCCTCTTCAGACTGACTACTCAAGATCTTATAAGGTGGAAATCCCTACCCCTTATGTTATGGAGCTGAATTAACATAATTAAAATGAATATTTTGCCATGTTTATTATGCCACATCCAAATGCTCAATATTTATGTACCCTTTTCTTGGTTTAACATGTTACAATTTACCTTATCTACCTTTCTATGTAAGGGAAAAGCTCGGCATAAGGCTTACTCCAGGTTTACCCTTTTTAAAGAGACAGGGTCTATTTCTACCCAATTTTCACTATATTATTCAGCCTCACATGTCAGGAAATATTTTCCATGGGGCTCTTCATAGGAGAACTCAGCCTACATCTATGATCCACAATGACTCCAAATTGAAAAAACTCTCTGTAGAGAACTGCATATGAACCCAGCTTCATTACTTTATCTATCACTGTCCAAGGTGCCTGCTAAGTTGTGACAAGCTCCTCTCCTTTGGTCGCTGAAGGCGCACAAACAATTGCGCTATTTATTCCACCCTGAGATGGGCAAAGATCCTGCCTAACCCCTTTTGAGAATCCTAACTTTCATATCGCCAGCAAGGTTTTGCGACCACATCACTGGCGAGGATTATTCATGCTTATGGTCTCAGATTTTTTTGCTGACAATTCTTATGTTTCCTTTAAGCAGCTTCAACAATCCCACCATGTACCAACCTCAGCCTACATACTTCAAATTTATGCAGTTACACCACTGCATATCAAGTGATTTGGGTCCACCACCTTGGCCACAGAAAGTGGGTGAGATTTTTTCCCAACTGATTACACTGGTGAGTTCAGCCTGTCCCATATCACAAATACATTCTGCCCTCCAACCATGGGATTCCTGCACAGGCTATGTTGGCTGCTTTTACTTGGAATCCACCTTAGCACTTTCCCTTGATGAGGCAAGCTTGTGCAGGGTATGGTCAGATTTATATGTTTATGTTAAACAGGATAGAGTACAGTTATAACAATATATCCTTTATTTCACCCCATTAAATTGTTTAAAAATGAGCATGGTGTGTTCCAGCTTATGCTTAAAATGTGTGCAGCCTGAGGGTACTCTGTACCACACTTTATAGTCATGTGCTAAGATTCAAGATTTCTGGAAGGAGATTCAGGGTTGTATTAATCCTTTCCTGGGTCTTCAAGAAGTGTTTACTCCTGAAATCTGTATTCTTGGGCTCGATCATGCACAAATTTGTGGACACAGGAAATGTTATAAACAGTAGCTTTAGCTGTTGCTGCTGCTAAGTTAGCCATTTTGAGACACTAGCTGGATCTCCACACTCCAACTAAAGAAGAATGGCACAGAGAAATTCTTAATGTTTTCAATATGGAAAAGATGATTGCTAATATTTTGGGACATCAATCGATGTTTCAAACGTGATGAGAACCTTTATTTGCCTTATTTACTTCTTCATACAGTAGTTAATAATATTTTGCAATATCTTTAGGTTTTTCCTCATTAAGAGTGGGCAGTAGGACTACAATCCATGCCATTCCACTTCTTCCCTATCTTCTTGTTGAGATACCCTCAGACTCTTATTGCTCCAACATAATTTTTCCTTTATGGAATGACAGATCTGTAGAGGAACTATCTGTGATTTCTGTTTGATACTGGTTAGTTGTCTGGGCTGGGGGGTTAGAGGAGTGTCTAGATTAATATACCTTGGTTGTGTTGTCTGTTATGATTGTTACATGTTGACATTTCTGATTTTTTTGTGTTGTCTAAATATGAACATTTTCAATAAAGCAAATTAATTAAAAAAATGACACCGAGAGGTATCAACTAAGTCGGGATAGGAAGGCCTCAAGGCCTACCTCAGAGGCAGGATAATTGCATATTCCTCAGCTCAGAAGAAAAAGTGAGGGGAGCAGCTGAAATCCTTGGAAGACCATTTGGCAACCCTGGAAAAGTTTCATAAAGCAGGAGACACCAGTCCCTCCTTGCTGCAATCCTTGAGGTCCTCAGTGTATCAGATTAACACCCTCAAGAATGCAGCAGGCTGAATTTGGCCTGTAATGAACACGACAGGCATACTGGTAAGGGGGGAGAAAGGGAGACACCTTCTCACTTACCATTTAAAGCAGATGGAGGCAGATTCCAAAAACCCAGTTATTAATCAAGGAGGAAAGGTCCAGCAGGACCCAGTAAGGATAAACACTGCTTTCCAAGATATTTACTGAGATTTATTTTCTTCTAAATTATAATGGGAAGGGATTCTCAGTGACATTCAGGACTTCCTATCTTCTCTTACCCTACCAGTGCTGTCAGAAGAGCAGCATAGAGGACAAGAGGGCTCTATTACCCTGCAAGACATCCTGGATGCTATTGCCCCATTACAAGAAGGGAAGGCACCGGGCTCTGGTGGTTTTCCTGTTGAGGTGTACAAAGCAACTGGTGACCTGGTAAGCCACTTGCTAGCAATCAGCTGCAAGAGACATGGTGGGATGGAGCATTTCCAGATATTATAAATGATGCCACCATTAATACTGTGCTGGCTAACAAAGGATCCTCTCCACTGCTCCAGCTACCAGCCCACATTTTGTTTTAAATGTGGACTATAAACTATCCAAAGTTTTGGCAAATAGGCTAAATAACATATTTCTACCTCTAGTTCACCCAGACCAGGTCAGGTTCATAGCAGACAGAGATGGGGTGCACCACATCATGAGGCTGGTCAACCTGATGTGGGAAACGGCATCCTCCCAAACATTGTGGCAGCTGTGGCTTTGGACATGGAAAAAGTCTTTGATTCTATTAAATGGCCATATCTCACAACCGTGGTGTGGAAGTCTGGGTTAGGAGAAATTTTATCAAGTGGATTCAAGTCATTTATGCTTCTTTGCAGGTGGCGGTCCTTACTAGTGGTAGACTTTCTCTACCCTTCAAGCTTGGCAGGCCACTGGCAGGGCTTCCCTTTATCTCTGGCTTTATTTGTTTTGACTGTTGAACCATTAGCCCAGAAACTGCAGCAGTCCTGCCATATTCAGGGTGTAGAGTTGGAGAAGGATGCCTATAAACCCATGCTTTTTGCAGACATAATTCTCTTAACAATTTGCAATATGGCAACCTCAATACCAGCTTTAGTGACCCTCCTTGACTGCTTTTCTGACTTGTCTGGCATCAAAAGCAATTTGAGCAAGACAACGATCATCCCCCTCAATTCCAAAGGCATCAATAAAATGTTGACAGGTACAGGATTACACTGGGCATCTCATCCTGTTAAATATCTTGGGCTACTTATTACCCCTGCATGTAAAGACTGGCCTATGCTTAACTTAAATAATTTCATTAAAAGCCTCAGAGAGGATGTATCTCAGTGGAAACATCTTCTGCTTTCACTGTGGGGGAAGGTTCAGATGCTGCACATGATAATGCTTCCTAAAGTGTTTTATCTAATTTGGTGTTTACCATTGAAGATACTGTACCAGATAGTATTTGGAAACAGCTGTCCACAGTCTTACATGCCTTTTTATGGGTGGGGGGGGTAAATTCCAGTTATCAACTCTGTATTTGATTGCCCCATGGAACAAGAGGGGCATCCAGACACCATGGTTCAAGGGTTATTACTTGACTGCAGGGTTGCACCATATCTGGATGTGTTTCCAACAGGTTTGAGGAATAGGCAGGTGGGTAGACATAGAGAAGACAATAGGGGGACGGATACCAACAAAACTTACATTATGGGAACTAGCAAAAAAAGTACCTTGTACTCCTACTTAAATTTTTGCTTCCTATGCATGGAATGTGCTCAAGCACATATTGGGATTGACATGGGATGTCCCTTTTTCCCTTTGGCAGCTTCGACACAATCCTCACCTGTGGTAAGGGGACACCCTCTGGTCTGGACCACTTGGAAACTGGGTGGCATACTGCAGGTGGGGGATTTATTCTCCCCCACCTCCCACTACCTTTAGACATTCTCTGACCTCCAACAACAGGCATCCCTTCCTGCCATGCATCACTGGAATTATTTACAGTTGCACCATCTTTTAATAACTTTTGAAGGAAGTCAGCTTCAATTGTCTGCTCAAGGAAAGTTGGATGATGTGGTATGCCTTGCAGGGCCGGGTAAACTTTGAGGTACCCTCCTCAGATTGGGTTAATATACAGGGCTCTGTTTGAAGAATATACCCCCTCCACCGCACCTCTTAGGGTACGGTGGGAGAGGCTCCTAAGGCACCTTCTTACATATGTGGAGTAGGAGTGTGCATGGGCAAATGCATATGGGGCATGAAGGGATTTAGCAGACAGGCTAATGCAAACTAGGACCCTGCTTTTGTAGTGCCACATCAGTACATTGGAGGGCAGTTTATGCCACCTCCTCTGGGACGGCCCAAAATTTAAATATTGATGGCACCAAATCCACTCCTTGACAGAGAAGGTCTAGATGACAATTAACATGATGCCTCCTTGATCCTTTTGGGGAACACAGTGCAACTCCTGATACAGTACAAACCCCTGCAGGACTGGTTCATGGCTGCTATCACAGAGGCTAAGAGACTGTTGCTTTGGCACTGGAGGACAATGGTAATCCCCAAATGCAGCAAGTGGGAAAATAAGATGTACAAACTTGTAGGCTATGAGATGCTTTCATATTAACAGCCTGAAAATCTTATCAGTTTGAGAAAGTGTGGGGGCACTTTTTGGCCTTTTATGTTTCGGATGGTGCCCCTAGTACCAGGTTGCTTTAATGTGACCTGCTCGGTCGTATTATGGTTGCAGGTTCAGTGGCACTCCATGTCTGGCATACCCCCTCCTATGGTTAGATTTACCATTGCTGGACCAGACATTGATATTTAATAAGTTTCCCAATTAGTTATTTAATTAGTTATGTAACCAACGCTATAGTTCTTAGGGTTACTGTTTATTGACTGGCTTATATTTGCATGAGTCACTTCAGGTTATTTACTCCTGTTCAACTTAACTTGTTATATGTTAGTGGAGTAGGGGATTTACAGTGCCTGACCAGCTGTCAAGTCAATCATTCACATAATAGCAGCATGCAGCTGTTGTTTTGTTGGTAATAATTGCTATATCACAGACTTCACTGTAACAATGTGGAGCAATCTCTGTCTTCTTTATTAGTCTGTACAGCGAGGAGCAGCTTGGACCCAACTGCTCTGGCTAAGCTGGGAGATTGCATTGGATGTAATTTGTTTAAACTGTACCTATGTGTCGAAAAACCTCAGTAAGTTATAAATTTAAAAAAACATTAAATGAAGTACGTGACAAATAGACTTACTTGAAGCTTACTTTCTATAATCCTTAGATTTAAAAAAATTCTAATCATAATTATTTTTAATATCAAAAAACAAGGGCTTCTTCTCTTCATTGCTTGATGTACATGAGTACGAAAATACAGAAATGCCTTACTGACCCCAAATAACGTGTTAGCAGTGAAATTTAAGGACACTGAATCTTGTTGACTAACATCCGTCTAAAAAGTCGTAACTGCTAGAAAGGCTGAAGGAAGTACATAGGGAAGAGAACAACTATATGTCCCATCATTATTATACTTACTGTTTATTAAATAAACTGTGCTTCAGACTACAGATGTTTCTGTTTGTGCTTTGCCTAGGACTTCCATTTTCAACATAAATTCCACTGCTGTGTCTGAAGTGAACTCTGATTCTGTTCACTTTATAACCAGATTTACTCTTGTGTAGCATTTGCCTATATTGCATCTTGGAAAATTTCATCATGTATCTTCTTGAAAGTAACTACCAGATAAACACAAAGGCCTAGATATTCAAACTGCACCAGGCTGTGGCACAAGCCTGGGCACTGCGCAGGGGTGTTGACTGGGTGATATTCAACAGCACAGCGCCATGGCTCAGCATCGTTGAATATCACACCCTGGTCACCCACAGTGCACATGGTGCAGTGGCACTGCGCTGGCGCAAGTGGCCAGAGTGGAGAAGGGGGATGCGCTAGTGCAATCTCCATTGCGCTAGGTGCAACAACAGTGATATTCAAAAGTGCACATGCAAATGGGGCCATAATGTATGCAAGGTGCAAATGGGGCCATTTGCATGTCATTATGGCCCAGTTTGCATGCAGGTGCGCCGATCCCCGGTGACTTGCGCCTGGCGCCCTGCCAGGCAGCAGCCTTCGGGAACCGACACCCCTGCAGTGCAGCAATGTGCCCCACAGCCTGATCGCAGGCATTTGAAAAAATAATAAAATATCCAATATACCTGGTGGTCCAGTGGACTGCTGTCAGCCCGATCACAGGCTTAAGCAAAATAATAATTATTCCTTTTTCCCTGGTGGTCCAGTGGACCGCTGTCAGCCTGATAGTGGGCTTAAGTAAAATAATAATGATTCCTATAGCCCTGGTGGTATAGTGGACCGCTGTCAGCCTGATCGCAGGCCTAAGTAAAATAATAATGATTCCTTTTTCCCTGGTGATCCAGTGGACCGCTGTCAGCCTGATTGCGGGCTTAAGTAAAATTATAAAGATTCCTATATCCCTGGTGGTCCAGTGGACCACCCTCCTCACCCACCCACTGATCCCACCACCCTGCTCCCCCCCGTCAGCAGCGGGAGGCAGCACCCCACCCGCCTGCCACCCTGCCACCCGCCGACTGACACTGTCAGTAGGGCTGCACACCCATTGGCTCACTATTATTTTCCTTAAGCCTGTGATTGGGCTGACAGCGGTCCACTGGACCACCAGGGATATAGGATTCTATTTTTTCATACCAATGCCTGCTATCGGGCATGGAGGGGTGCCACCACGGAGGTGCTGCCGGGGCACCGGGTGGCCATCCACAGGTAGCAGCTGCTGTGTTAGCCGGCTTCTGGCAGCTCACCTGTGGGTACTTTGCTCCTTTTTTGGATCAACTTTGTGCAGGCGCAAGTAGGGGTTGCGCATGCATGGTTCAGCACATCCTGGGCTGAATATCGGGATGTGCAGAGTATGCATGGGCACGCCCCCCGCTACCTGTGCCTACATACATTACTGATGCACTCCAGCACATCGGGATTTATGCCAGGCACAATTCACGTTTGAATATCGCGCCGGGGCGCAACCCTTTTGAATATCTTGGCCAAAGAGTGATAGTTTATTTTTTCTATATTGTATGATATTTATTTTACCACCTCAGCTGGAGGGTTTGTACCAATGGTTCCCCCTTCCAGCCATCCCACACGGTCCCATGCCCTGGCCACAGCCACAGCTCAACCCCTCTCACCCCAGCTCTCTCAGGCCACTTCACAGTGGGTACTTACCTCACCACTGCAGAGACCTGGAGGCCGGGCTTGGTGGGAGCTCTCTTGGGTGTGTCCATGGCATCATCATTGGAGATGTCCTTCATGTTCACCGGAGGATTGTAGAGTCGTGAGTTCCACCCCTCAGTGTGAGCATGCAATGATGTCAGGGATGCTACAGTGCATGCTACCTCATGCTGCACATCCGATGTTGCCCGCACCGCCCCACTCTTTTGACCCTGAGCATGCACCATCCCCTGGCCACCACCAGGAGACAGTGCCTCAGCAGTCAACCCCACCCACCCTTCCCAGAGTAGGACAACAGTCATTAGGACACTCGATCTTCCTCCTCCCGGCCAACCCTCTGACTTTTGAGGCCTCTCCTGACTAGTGTTGTGTGAAATTGAAATATTTCACCTCACAAAATATTTCATGTAATTCCGCAATTATGCAAAATTATTCGCCTAGGTGAAACAAAATTTTGCCTGTTTTTTCTAATTTTGCGTAATAGCGAAATTTCACATAAAATGCTTTCATCAGTCTATTTTGCCCATTAATGCTTAAAATTTTACCTTGTGGCACAATTTCAGTGGTGTAACTTTTTATTTTGCTGGCGAAATTTTGCTCCAAAAGCGAAATTTGCAATGCATGGTATGTAAATAGGTCAAATATCACATGCAGCTTGTTTACAGCTCATTCTGCTGCATGTTGAGTTGGACAGCAGTCTGTTGTGCTGCATCAGAGCCAATAAAGCCTTTTAAAACCTCTTTAAAACTTGCTTTTGTGAGCTAATTGTTCCATAATATACAGTTTTTTTCTATTGCTGCTAGGGAGCATTTTCTAATTTTGTGGATTTTTACATAATACTTAGTTTAATTAGGTTTTACTTTTGTCTGTTTTTGAAGCAGTTTAGTAGGGTAGGGTAGGAGTGTAAACCAGTGCAGGCTATTTCTAGCCTTTTACAGATTACTCACAAATTGTGAGATATTTTTTACTGTTATTTCTTATTAATTTTGTTGTATATTGACAAATTTTTTTTCTCTGAAAAGTTACTCCATCCTGTCTGAAAGTTCCTGCCGCTGTTAGCCTGTGTTATATATACAATTCTTCCACTTTTAGTTGTGATTGTGAATTCTAAAGTTTTAAACACACAGAGCTAATCCGTTATTTTATTTTTTTTGTTTGTGGTTAGTTCTGTTTACTGGAGTGTTAACTTGTGTCACTTAAACTGTGAAAATCAACAGTTCTATATTTTGTTGTATGGAACCTTATGTACTTTTACTTGATCACTTGAACTTGTCCACTTACAGTTTCACTGCTTTGTTGAATTGCTCCCTTGTATTTTATTGCTGGAGCTTGCCTCTGCACATTGCATGGTGTTCCTCTTTTAGTTGACTTATCTTACCCTTTCTCTGTTACAGCATTGTTTATTAAACACCTGATGAGCGCAGTATAAAAAACTATATATTAATACAGTAGTTTTCAAGAGATTTATTTATTTATTTATTAGCTTTTGTTGACCAGGTAGGTCCATAAGGCAAAACCCTGCCTATTTTCAAGCATGACCTAGGAGAGTACAATATACAGTTTACAAAAAAACAAGACAGTGGTGAAGTACAAAGCAGCAAATAATACAAAACCAGTAGATATCCTCACAGGGACAGTCATGCTATTTCAAAGCTTTGCCTTTCTCTGGGAGTATGTCAAGAAAGGATGTATTACTAACTGTGTGAATAACCCCTCACATGTCACACCTACAGTATTGACTTTCTTACAAATCCAAACACAATCAGGACAGGTAGCAGCACTTAGAGTACAACTAATACCATATATGGTAGGTAGATTGCTTGCTGATCCCTCCCATCCAGACCACTACCATATTGTGGTACTCACCTTTGTCAATGTTTTATGGTTGTCCCTGCACTTATATAATAAAAAAATTGTGGTATTAACTAAGTAATAACACATTACAGTACTTTAGCTATCCAGACAGAGGTGATCTGTTTTTAAAGTTGGTCATTTGTGCCCTTTTTTCTTGTGTGTGTTGCTTTAATTCCTGTTTGGTGAAAGAAAAAAGTTACCTTTTGGTTTTTACTAGAATTGGCTACCTACCATATATGGTATTAGTTGTACTCTCAGTGCTGCTACCTATCCTGATTGTGTTTGGACATGTAAGAAAGTCAGTACTGTAGGTGTGACATGTGAGGTGTTATTCACACAGTAATACATCCTTTCTTGATATATTCCCAGAGAAAGGCAAAGCTTTGAAGCAGCAGCCAGCAAAAATACCTGCTAAGAGACAACCCAGAATAGGGGTGGAATGTGTCGGGGGGATGAGGGAGCTAAGAAGTCTGTTGAAAAGAGTACAACTTCAGTTTTAGTTCCCCATAGCAGTGAAAGCACACATATGTCTGCATCAGAGTCTTCCGCTGTGGGCTGTGGTGTTGCAGCAGGTACCAGCAAAGGAGTTGTTGACAGTACTGGCATACCTATGTCTTACTTTTTTAAGGTTCAGACTGTTGCATCCATGCTAGTGGGGGATGATGACAGTGAGAAGAAGGGAGGCACTGACACCAGCGCAGGAACAGTAGTCAAAGGAGGAGGAGGGTGATAAGTCTGTTGCTGTGACTGTCCCTGTTCCTGCAGGAGTTGGTGATGATAGTGTTCAGCCAGAGTCTGATAATCCTGGAGATATGGATTGTCAGCTCCCTGAGATGGTTTGCAGAGAAAGAAAAAGGTGTCTTGCTGCAAGAAGACAGTGATAGGGAGGAGAAGCAGGAGGAGGACAAGGACATCATCGCTATTGGTGGTGATGATGACAGTTGGGATGATCCCACATGGGAGCCTGAGTTAAAAAAGGTCAAGGGTGAAATAGATCATTTACATGCACAGCCCATGGATCAGTCTGTCAACAAGCCTATTAGCAAACCTCCAAGTTGTCAAGTCACCCTCCCTCCCAAAAATACTCTTATGGAAGTGACGAGAGCAGCCAAAAAAAACACACACTTTCACACCTGTTTCTGAACTATCCCAGTCCCAGAAGCATCAGAAGTTCAGAGGTCAAAATTCCCTAGTTTTGAACTTTTATGTGCTTGATCCTGCTGATAAGACCATAGCGATATGCCAACTTTGTCAAGCACGTGTTAGTCAGTTTAAAAAGGGAAGCCACATAGGCACCGGTAGCCAACATGCCCTCCTGAAAATCAAGCACCCGCTGCAATGGCAGCAACACCAGAAGGATGCCAGAGCTGTTGGTGGCATCTCCTTCAGCAAGTTAAATGTAGTAGAGCAAGAAGAGTAGAAAGAGGGGGGGCAGAGTGGGTCAGTCGTGGAGAGGAGGGTGAGCAATCCTTTGATCTCTCGAGTAGTGGGCATAGCAGTGGAGGTGCCAGTCCAAGTCGCTTGAGTCAGAAAAGTATACCACCACACCCCCAAACAACCAAAATAACTGGTTTCATCTGGTCTACACAGCCCCAAGAGTCAAGTGTTACCTCTACAAAAAATCATTGCTGCCACAAGTACAGCAGTCTGACCAAACAGCCCCAAAGATGCAGCCCACTCTGAAGACCATCCTTGAGCGGCAGACACAGTACCCCCCAATCATGCTGCTGCATGAGAGTTGAATGCTGCCACTACTGAAATGCTGGCCATCGATCTGTTGCCATTCTTGTTCATGGAGAATGCTGATTTCCACAGGTTGATGGCTCGTGTCTGTCCCAAATGGTAGGTTCCATCATGAACCTGTTTTATTAAGCGTGCCATGCCAGAGCTGAACAGTAGAGTGGCTGATTCCATTAGACATGCATTGAAGTACAGTGCATCACAATATATCCATCTTAGCATGGATATGTGGACCAGTGGACAAACAGCAGCAAACTCGTATCAATGCATAACAGCACACTGGCACAGTTGCCTGGGGTGGTGCAGTACTTGATTTTGGGCCTGGCAAAACACGCATAAAGCAAAATTGTGGTAGCAACACACCTGGTATCCGGCAGCATGCAACTCTGAGTATGACAAGTGTCACTGGCTCTCACATGGCTGAGAAAATGCTTAATGTTCTACTGTCATGGGCGGCTACACACACAATCACTCATAGCAGGATTCATTGAAAGTAATAATGGCTTCAATGTAGTGAACTGCATTAGCAATGGTGTTTTTTCAGTGTGCCCTGCCAGACACACTGCCTTAATCCTGTTCTGCAGTTTCTCAACCATGTGGAAATTAAGGAAACAGTTACTGTTACCCGTCACATCTGTGTCAACTTCACCCATTCTGTAAAGGCCATGACCATCTACATGAACTACAGGGCAATAACCATCTCCCTCAGCACCGGATGAAGCTTGATGTTGTGACTAGGTGGAACTCCACACTGCACATGCTTGACAGGCTGAATGAACAGTATAAGGCTGTGTCAGAATACCTGCTGGTGCACACCACCCATGACAGTGCTGGAGTGTCCATCGCTCTAACAAAAGAGCAGTGGCACCAAACAGATGGGCTAATATGCATTCTCCATCCATTGAAGCGTGCCACACAGGCAGCAAGTGGGGACACTGCTTGTATAAGTCAATCCATACCCCTCATACATGTGCTGAGGCAGACACAAGTTAATGTGTGACACCAGATGGTGGCAAATGGGAATCATGGCTGTTGTGATCTAATGGAGCACATGCTCCATGTGCTGGACACAAGTACTCATGTATCCAGCATTTTTCAGTTGACTGACTTTGCAATCGCCACCATGCTGGATCCACGCTACAAACGTATCCTGCTTTCTATAATTGAAGGAGGTTGCCAGCGAGTACAAAAGTTGACAGAGAACCTCATTAGAATGTTACATGCTGCACACATGAAAAAGACATGCACTGCGGTGAAAATGGGTGTTGCTACCACCACCAGCGGCTCACAGGCAACCCAATCACAGAAAATGGGCAAGGCACAGTAGAAAACAGCAAGCAATCCCATTTGGGATGTTCTCTTTCAGGTGGGAGTGGATGATATGGAGGAAAGGGAGGAGATGACAGATGAGGCAACTGGACTCGGGGCAGCAGAATGAATGGTGGAGGCCTACATGGGGGACCCAAAGTACCTTACCACTACTGATGAGCCACTGCTGTACTGGAGCAGCAAAATGACTGACTGGCCAGCACTAACATCGGTTGCTGTAAAATACCTGGGCTGCAAACCATCCAGTGTCAGTGTGGAACAATTGTTTAGTGTGGCTGGGGCCATTGTGAGTGACTGTAGGACCAATTTTTCACCCAATAAAGTGTCCATACTAATGTGACCCCTAGGTGGCACTATCCCAAGGGCTACTACCCCCGCCTGCTTGGCTAGTAGCAGGTTAAGGGGCCTGAGTTCTCAAATGGGTGCCTCCACCCGGAGGTCAAGGTTGGTAGTGGTCAAGCTAACCTGGGCACAGCCCTCCAGGACACTGTAACCACCCTCTTTCTCCTCTAGTGGCCTGAACACTGTACTATAATCACTTTCACAATACCCTGGTATACCACACAAGTACCCACACTGTTTGCACTTACCTCCAGGGCTGGTTCCTCTGGCTCAACCCTGGGGACCCCCTGTAAAACAAGGTTATGCACAGCAAATAGCAACAATACAGTACTTTAAGCACAAACAGGAACTACAGTCAAATTACACGCAGAAAAAGTTAGATCTGATTTATTCAGGGGACTTGAACAAGGGAGGGGCAAAATCAGGTTAATTAGCTTAAAGGTTATATCAGTCAAGCAGTTATGCATGCACTTTGAGTCCCCCTACACAGTCTCACCTCAGTGTATCCAGGTGGAGAAGAGATGGGTTAGCCAAGACTGATGAACAAGGTTGGCCGGGGTCTCAGCTGGTTGGGGCCCTGTGATGGAAAACACAACATGCCCAGTGCACAATATTTGTAATCCGGAGCTAGAGGGCTCAGTTCGTAAAGGAAACAAAACAATAAGACAATCAGATGGCACATTCAGATTAAGCTGTTGTTGCAGGGAGCTACCCTGGTATTTACTCACAATACCCAAGACTGGACACAGGCTGGATGAAAATCGAAACTGCAGGTGGTTGATCTGGAATGCTAGGAGAAGCAGGGCCCACATGAGTCGCAGAGGCATTGTTCCTGTTCAAGCATGGAGCAGGGGGCTGATCCCCAGGCAGGTCTCTCGTCAATGGCTTCTCTGTGCAGTGGGTAGTCTGGCTGGGCCAGTCTGGCAAGGCCCAGACCGCATGGAGACAAAGTTGGATGCAGTCCGTTTTGGGCTGGATACAGCTTCCAGCAAGCAGAACACAGTTCACACAGTGGGAAACTAACTCACAACCCACTAGCAGCTCATAGCACATTTACATGTAAGGGAATTCTACTGTACCAGGCAAAGTGCTCCCCAGTCACAATTGCAAAGTCTCTGCACACACCGGGAGCTTAGGAGTAGCTGGAACTCCTGACAGGCCGATCGCATTCAGCAAAAATCTTCAGTCTTCTTCAGGATGAGCCTGGCCCACTTCAGTAGCTTTCTTTAATCACACAAACTTGGATTTAGTCCAAAATAATTCTCTTCTCTCCCTCTCAGGACCAACAGACAGACATGCGGGCCAAAAACTCAGCCTTTATTTAGTTCTCCCATGCAAATCCACTCAGGATTGCTGCTCAGAATCTCTTCAGCTCCTTGCTCTTCAGTTTCCAGCTTAGATCTAACTGAAAACTGCAAGCAGTCTGGGACTTCCCCAAGATCCAAAAGGTTTGGTTGGCTGATTTCTCTGTCAGTCAAGGCAAGAGCTCCCCCTTCAGTTGCAAAAAAGGCACAAAAAGTTCAAAACTACAATTCCTACAGATTTTTACTTCAGACAGCTCCTGTAGTCCCACTACATTTTAGATCCCACCAGTACTGTTTAGTCCAATTTGCAGTCCAGGACCAAGATAGTGGAGACAAACAAAACAGTCCTTGCTACAAAGAAAGCAGGTTAAACAAACTACACTATCATTATCACTCTAAATGATTTTCAGTAAATAGTTATATCTTTCAACAGAGCTCCCTCTCAGATTACTTAAGCTCTTAAAGAGACAGTACACAGGGGCTATACAGACTCTGGTACTCACATTTAAAGAACAGGTACCTACTTGTCAAGCACCCAGCTCCCCTCAAACATATACAATAGCAGACCTGCTCTACTGTTGAGGGGCATTAAAAATTATATGCGCTTCCCTCTAGTTAAACAGTTATAGCACCCCAAATTTGCACCCTCATAAAAACAAAGCCTTGTCTGACACACCTCCTTTTGTGATGTCAGAAAATGAATACTGAGGGTGCATGTCAGTAACCTGGATATATGCAACATGTCTATGGCATTTAGTACTATTTAGAGGTGCCATGTAGTAAAATCAAAGCAGCCGCTGGAGTAACAGTCCCAGTTTACTGGAGTGGTCACTTTCATTGTTCCAAGTGGAAACTCTAAATAGTACTAAACGTCACTGACAAATGGCACCAATATACTGTAGATCTATGGAGCACACACAAGCAGCCTTCATTTTCTGGCATCACAAAAGGAGGCATGTCAGACAAGGCTTTGGTTTTATAGGGTTGCAACTTTGAGGTGCTATAACTTTTTACCCAGAGGGAAGCGCATAGAATTTGTAATGCCCCTCAACAGTAGAGCAGATCTACTATTATATACAGTATGTTTGAGGGGAGCTGGGTGTCTGACAGTAGGTAGCTGCTCTTTAAACTGCTAAAACGCAGGACACCAGCCTGGCAGTGAGCATTTAGGTAAGCTCAAGGAAGACTATTTGGGAACCCTCATTTGTAGGGGGGGTTACACTAACATTCATTAAAATGAATAAAAGGCACATTCCATACAACACTGTGATGTCAGTGGTGTTGCCACAGGAACTGTGTCTCGGTGATGAAGAAGATGACAATCCCTCGACTAAGGCATCCACCAGAAGTGAGGTGGATGAAGCAGCAGTGGTGAGAGAATTCCCACCTAATGAGAACTCCAGTCTTGAAGACTGTGAGGGGTGCTTCTTGGATGCTGTGGAAGTGGAAAAAGGCTGAGTTTACTCGAAGGCTACGCTCCCAACCATTTTCAGCTCAGTATAGTGCTATAACTTATTTTTAGCTATGTACCATTGGATTGGTTGTGGTAATGTGTTATCTACTGCAGTGTGAATCAGTTTCATTTGATCACCCTTTGCCGTAACCTATTGTTTGGTCTCCACCAGTCCCCCAGCCTATATAAAGCAGCAGCAATGACATTTAAATTAACTGTAAAGATTTTGGATGATTACAGTTATAATGTTTTGATGCCAAAAATATCAAGATACACATTTTACTTTTCATGTCAGCTATCAACCCCATCTTGCAGCAAGATATGTTGTCTTGATGTCCTTAAAAGTATTGCTCCCCCACCACCTGACACCCATGCACTCCATGCGACCAAAAAAATATTTTCTGCCACTTACTGTCGCTGACATGTTGAAGAACCCTGGCTCCTAGTACAAGTAGCGTATGAATGTAACACACTTATTCAACTGTTAACACCAGAAGTTGAACAAATTTTGAGAAATGGTGAATGGTGACCATCATTAATGATGTGAGTCATTAATTACGAAAGTAATCATGAAAAGGCTTAACAACCTACAACATCCAATTCCCCCAAAAAGATTACTTGTACTATACTACCAGGTTAACATCCTTGCACCAAAACTGTGATGGTTTCTAGGGTGGGTCAGGGCAGGGCTTGCTGTCCTCAGTTTGCATTCCAGATTTTCATGATTACTGCAGCTGTGCCACCTCATATGATTAGACAAGACATTAACCCCCTCCACCTAATTATTTACTAAACACCATCTCAACTGTCCATTTCCACATATAGTTCCTCCCTGGATGTGGGTGGTGATTGCTTGTTAATGGTATGGACACCAGTGGCTAACATCACAGTTCAAGCAGCACCCACTGTCTTCCACACAACACAGCTCCTGCAGGGCCTGGATGGATATAGTCATCACACAGAGATACGATGAAATCTCAACAGAGGAAAATTACCTAAGCAAGACCAAAGATAAGAAAAAATGATGAACACTCATCCATCTGCATACCTGGTTTTAGCAAGCAAATTAAAAAAAGCAGAGAAAAAAAAATATGTACTTATCATACCCCATGATGCCATTAAACTGTGGAAATTGCCCGCAGAAGAAACATGCTATATGAGTGGCACTTGATTCCAGACGATGGTGAAGCACAGTAGCAGGCATTCCCCTTCCCCTATCAATACTGCGTACCTGGAAATAAGATAAATAAAGAACAAAATGCGGGGATTGTAAAAAGATCCAGCCCCACCCCCACCACCAACACCCCCCAACAGAAGACCATAAGAAATTAAGAATACTTACCTCAATGACTTTGAAAGTGGAACCATTACACAATTAAATCAATCTCCCAGATCTGGTTGAGTAGCCGCAGTGGCAGCAGGAGCAAGAATTAACTTCGCTGGAATTCCTGATGTTGACAAAGGCAAAAAAGAACACAATTACTATTAAACTCAGCCATCCAGCTGGCAGTAACAGATGTACCCACTAGTAATGAAAAAATTAAATACTTACAGTCTACATTGGGAAATGTGGTGCATTCCAGCATCCCTAGATCCTAATCCCAGCCTGGCACGATGATGTCATCCACAGCACACTGAAAAATAATATAAAAGCAGTGGAAACGTATTAGAACTCATGATGCCACAATACCAACCCACCAACACCCTTATCTTGCACAGGAAAAAAAATAAAGACAGATACTTACGTGTGCAGCAGCTGCAGTATGGACTCTGTGAAGATGATCCACCATCAACCATCCAGAACAGTACTTCTTGTGGCAACTTGGCAAGCAGTAGTCAGAGACAGCAGGAGGCAGCAGGCAGCTAGCTACAGTGCCCCAAAATGTCATTCACTCCCCACCGTCAAGCAAATTACAACCACAGAGTCAGTCAACACAGCCAATCAGGATAGTAGCATATGGAAATGATAATTCTACTTTTCTATCTCAATCAATTGAAAAAGCAGCAGTGGGAGGAAACAATTCCAAGTAGCAGCAGCATTTTGCAGGAGGAATTCATTTTCTCTGCATGGCACTCCTTTTCAGGCCCCTGAGGTGATGGCACAGTATGTAACATAAAGACTGACACCAGATTTCAGTCTCAATTTGATGCAACTTTTTTTGAAAACATTTCTGGACATTTCTGGACATGTATTGCCTGTTCTGCACTGTTCAAGCCTCCCCCCACAAAACATAGCAGGTAGTAAGGTAAACACTGAGGTAAAGAGCTCAACAGAGGGCAGGAAAGGGGGTAAATGGAAAAATAGACAAGGGCAATAAGAGCAGGGTTTGGGGAAAAAAGAATAAAGCCAAGATTAAATGGAGGGCAATGAGTACCAATGCCCGTAGTCTGGGAAACAAGCTTCCTGAGCTAGTAGCCCTGATGGAAGATGAACGATTGGATATTGTGGCAGTCACAGAAACATGGTACACGGAGAACCATGACTGGGATGTCAACATACCGGGATACACAGTCTACAGAAGGGACAGGGAAGGTAAAAGAGGAGGTGGAGTAGCTATATACATAAGGGAAGGGATCAAAGCTACAGAACTAAAAAGTAAAGGGGGAGGACAAGAAGCACTCTGGGTCACCTTGGAGACAGGGAATGGCATCACAGTCCGCACAGGGGTTGTATACAGACCTCATCTCAAGGGGAGGAAATGGACAAGAAAATGATAGAGGACATTCTCAAAATGGCTGAAAAAGGGGAGATACTGTTGATGGGGGACCTGAATATGCCAGATGTTAACTGGATGACATGTACTGCAGCCACATCAAAGAGCAGGGTCATTCTCGATGCCCTGCAGGGGTAGGCCTTAGACAGCTAGTGTTGGAACCCACTCGGGAGGGAGCAATACTAGACCTGGTACTCTCAAATGGAGAGAGGATCACACATTTAGAAGTCAATAGACATCTGGGAACAAGTGACCACTGCACAGTGTGCTTCACAGTAAGCACAACCATGGAGACAAGCCATACAAGAACAAGGATACTGGACTTTAGAAGAGCTGACTTTGGCAAAATGGGTGAATACCTGAGGAATGCACTAGCAAATAGCCAAAAAGGAGGGGTGGCAGAACAATGGAGAAAGATCAAAACTGCTATCATACAGGCAATAAGCCTTTGTGTGAAACAAATAAAGAAAACAAAGCAGAATAAAAAAACACTATGGTTTTCAAAAGAGGTGGCAGGGAAGGTTAAGGAGAAAAAGGTTGCATTCAAAAAGTACAAAGAATCACAGAAGGAGCACGACAGGGGACTGTATCAATTAAAGCAGAAAGAAGTGGGGAAGGCAGTCAGAATAGCAAAGGCCCATAACGAGGAAAAAATAGCCAACTCAGTTAAGAAGGGGATAAAACCTTTTATAGGTACATTAGGGAGCATAGAAAGATTAAGGGAGGAATAGTGAAGATTAATAAAGGAGAGGGGAGGTGGGCAGAGGCAGACAGTGAAAAGGCAGAGATACTGAATGAACACTTTTGCTCAGTATTCACAAAAGAAGATGAGGAGGAATTACCTAAACCAGACAATAGAAGCACTCTGGGTAAGGGGGTTGACACCAGTCCATTTACAGAAGAAAGAGTCCTGAAAGAACTCCTAAAACTCAAGAAACACAGAAACATAGAAGTTGACGGCAGACAAGGACCTCAAGGCCCATCCAGTCTGCCCATTTCTTTTTCGGCCTTTGTTCTGTCAGTGGCCTATCTATTCATACTCATCTGTTTTGCTCCCTTATGCCTATCCCATGCCTGTTTGAAGCCCTGCACTGCATTCATAGCCACCACTTCCTGAGGTAGGCCATCCTATGCATCCACCACCCTTTCTGTGAAAAAGAATTTCTTCACATTCCCCTTAATCAGCCTCCCTCTAATCTCATGCTGTGTCCTCTTGTCCTGCTATTTTTCTTATATTTAAACATGTTAGACTCTTTCACCTTGTTAATGCCCTTAAGGTGTTTGAATGTCTCGATCATATCACCTCTCTCCCTCCTTTGCTCAAGGGTTTACATATTGAGCTCCGTTAATCTGTCCTCATATGTCTTCTGATGCAGTACCTGCACCATTTTGGTTGCCCTTCTCTGGACTGCCTCAATTTGGTTAATGTCTTTGTGAAGGTGTGGCCTCCAGTACTGCATGCAGTACTCCAGATGGGGCCTAACCAGTGTCTTGTAAAGAGGGATTATTACCTCGCTGTTATGACTTGTGATACCCCTACTAATACACCCTAACATCCCCCTAGCCTTACCTACTGCTTTAGAGGTCTGCTTGGATGATTTCAGATCATCGGTGATGATAATGCCCAAGTCTCTTTCTTCCTTTGTGACTGCCAGCAACTCCCCTCCCAGCCTATAGGTGGCTTCAGGGTTTCTCTTCCCTATGTGCATGATCTTGCACTTCTTTGCACCAAATCCCAGTTGCCACTCTTCTGACCATTTTGCTAGTTTATCCAGATCTCTTCTCATTCTGCCCACCCCATCTGGATCGTTTACTCTGTTGCAGATCTTGCTGTCATCTGCAAACAGACAAGCCTTACCCTCTAGTCCATCTGCAATGTCACTAATGAAGATATTGAAGAGGACTCGCACCAGAACTGATCCCTGAGGTACCCCACTTGTGACTTGCATCTCTTCTGACTGTATACCATTTACCACCACTCTCTGTTTTCTGCCCGTAAACCAGTTTTCCACCCAGTTGACCAACTTCTGACCCACCCTGAGCCTACCCAGCTTATTTATCAATCTTCTATGTGGAACAGTGTCGAAAGCTTTGCTGAAGTCAAGATAGGGGACATCAACTGCTCCCCCTTGGTCCACCACTCTGGTTATCCAGTCAAAGAAATCTATAAGATTAGTTTGACAGGACCTTCCTTTTGTAAACCCATGCTGTCTTGGATCCTGTGCTCCAATGGATTCCAGGTATTGCACTCTCCTTTCCTTGAGGATTGCCTCCATAATCTTGCCCACTTCTGAGGTAAGACTGACTGGTCTGTAGTTCTCTGCCTCCTCCCTGCTACCACTCTTGTGGAGTGGGATCACATGAGCCCTTTTCCAGTCTTCTGGGACCTCTCCTGTGCTCAGAGACTCACTAAACAGTTCTGATAATGGCTCTGCTAGTTCCACCCTTAGCTCCTTAAGTACCCTGGGATGTATGCCATCAGGCCCATTGCCTTGTCCACCTGAGCTTAGCAGCTCTATGGACCCTTTCTTTTGTGAAAGGGAGTAGTGCTCACCTCCCTCCCCGTGTCCATGATGCTTGAGCTGTGGGCCCTGCCCTACCTTCTCTTCAGTAATACTGAGCAAAGTATCTATTTAGGATAGATCCTTTACAGGGTCCTCCTCCTCCTCATATGCCCCCTTTTCTCCTTTGAGCTTAGCAATACCCCCTCTGGACTTTCTCCTTTCACTAATGTATCTATAGAAAGTCTTGTCATCTTCTTTTAATGTTCATGCTAGTGTTTCCTCAGTTTGGGACTTTGCCTGCCTTACTGCCTTCCCTGCTTCCCTTAGGGCAGTTTGGTATGCCTCCCTATCGTCATCCTGTTGCATTCCCTTATATGTCCTGAACGCCAGCCTTTTGGTGCTGACCTTTTCTGCTACTGTATTTGAGAACCAAAGTGGTTTCCTTCTTCTTTTGCACTTCCTTTGCTGTCTAACACAATAGGATGTTGCCTCAAGTATTGCATCCTTAATGCTTGCCCACTTCGCCTGTACCCCCTCACCTGTGTTTCTTTTTGCCAGAGCTAGCTTAACTCTGATGGCCATCTTATCAAAGTCAGCTCCTCTGAAGTCCCATATTTTTGCCTTGGAATGGGATGATTTTGATGTAGTGGCCAAATTGAACCATACCATGTGATGGTCACTGGCCCCCAGGTAACCTTTTACCTGGAGATCTGTGATCCCTTCCCTGTTAATCAGCACTAGATCTAGGATAGCCCTGTCTCTTGTGGGTTGTTGTACCAGTTGTTTGAGGCTCTCCCCCTGCAGGGAATCCACCATGTGTTTAGTTCTGGCAGATGTTCCTGCTGGTATTGACCAATCTGTATCCGGCGTGTTGAAGTCTCCCATTATCAGAGCCTCCCCTTTACCTGTCATGTTTTGTATATCTTCTAACAGTAATGTGTCTATGTCCTCCCCCTGGTCTGGGGGCCTGTAGACAACCCCATTTCTTATGGCTGTCCCATTTCCTGTTTCCAGGGTGACCCACAGGACAAAGCAATGGGGCCTGATGGGATTCACCCCAGAATCCTAAAAGAACTAAGGGAGGACCTAGTGACACCACTGACCACACTTTTTAACAAATCATGGGAGGATGGGGTGGCTCCTGAGGACTGAAGGAGGGCAGGTGTGATTCCCCTTCACAAAAGTGGGAGCAAGGCAGAAGCAGGAAACTACAGACCTGTAAGTTTGACCTCAGTGGTAAGGAAAATGATGGAATCAATTCTGAAAGAAAGAATTCTTGAGTACCTAGAGGCCAGCGGGGCACAGGACCCAAAGCAGCATGGATTTACAGCAGGAAGGTGATGTCAGATGAATCTAATTGATTTCTTTGACTGGGTGACCAAAGTAATAGACCAGGGAGGGGCTGTGGATATGGCCTACCTAGACTTTAGCAAGGCATTTGACACAGTCCCACACAAAAGACTAATAATTAAGTTAGCCAGCCTGGGAGTGGGTTCCAGGGTGGTAGCCTGGGTAACACACTGGCTTCACAACAGGACACAGAAGGTAATAGTGAATGGAACACATTCCAAAGAAAGGGGGGTTACTAGTGGAGTACCTCAGGGTTCAGTACTGGGTCCAGTCCTCTTTAACATCTTTATAGGTGACATTGCAGAGGGACTGAAGGGAAAAGTATGCCTCTTTGCAGGTGACACAAAGATCTGCAACAGAGTTGATGCACAAGGTGGGGCAGAAAGGATGAGAAGGGACTTGGCAAGGTTGGAGGAATGGTCAGACATATGGTAACTTAGAATCAATTCAAAGAAGTGCAAAGAAATGCACCTGGGAAACAAAAACCCAGGAGAAGAGTACACAATAGCAGGGGAGGTACTAACAACAACAAAAATGGAAAGGAACTTGGGGGTAGTCATAGCAGATGACCTAAAGGTGGGTAAGCAATGTGAGAAGTCAGTAAGGAGAGCCAGGGGGATACTGGTATGCATAGGAAGGAGCATCATAAGTAGAAAAAGGGAAGTGGTTATCCCTCTGTACAGACAGTTGGTGAGACCTCATCTGGAATACTGTGTGCAGTTTTGGAGACACCATCTACGCAAGGACATAGACAGGATGGAGTCCAGAGGAGGGTGACTAAAATGGTGCAGGGTCTGCATCAGAAACCATATGAAGAGAGACTGAGAGAGCTTAAAATGTATACCTTTGATGAAAGGAGGGACGGGGGGACATGATAGAAACTTTCAAGTACCTCAAGGGAATCAACAAAGTCCAGGAGGGTAGCATCTTTCAGAAAAAGAGATGTGTAAGAACAAGGGGGTACAATTTAAGGATAGAGGGGGGACAGCTCAGGGGTAATGTGAGGAAATTTTTTTTCACAGAGAGAGTGGTGGATGCATGGAACCGCCTTCCTGGGGAGGTTGTTGGGTCTAAAACAGTGGGGGAATTCAAACATGCATGGGACAAACATAAGGCAATTGTAGTGGGGGGTTGCAAGAAGTAGGTTGTTGGTTAACTAGAATCTGCAGCTTATCCAATATGAAGGGAAATGGGCAGACTGGGTGGGGCAAGTGGTCCTTATCTGCTGTCAAAGTCTATGTTTCTATGTAAACAGGATTCAGCATGAAATCAATGTAAACAGTGAACCAAAGACCATGCTTTGGTTCGGGTGGTGGCTTCGGCTCCGTATAACAACATGGCTGAGACCTAATTTCTGTCTGAATTTACTGTAACATTTTTTGGGAAACATTTCTGGACTTGTAGGCCCTGTTTGGCACCAGCAGCACTGAGATTCAGGCTGAAATCATTGGTAAACAGGGCCTAAAACAGCAATTTAATATCTGGGTGATGGGAAGGGACACCACATCACATCATGACTCAGACAATATTTCTGTCTCATTTTACCTGTACTTATGTAAGTTATGTACGTACATGCTTATGTGACTGTGATAGTATTACAGCCCCCCCCCCCATTGCCTCTGCTCCGGTGGACTTATAGAAAGCACATATTTTTATTTCTATGTTGCAGTGTATTGTTCGTTGGGCTGGCCACCCATCCTGTTTGTCCATCTGTTATTATTTCTGTCCCTTTTTCTTTCCTTTTTTACTTCTTACCCTCCCCATGTGTTTTCCATATTCCCCAAAGCAAGATTTTGGCATACATAGGCAAATTTCCCTGGGTCAGGGGAACTGAACCCCCCCCCCTTTTCTGAGCATTCTCTATAGCTTTGGTAGCGGGTCGTAATAGGTATCGATAGTGACCGCCGTACTTGGTAGAACGCTAGGATTTAATTTTGCGAGTTATTTGGGTAAAATGGTGAACCACGTCAATGGTCACATTTCGATGATTTTAAAGATGTAAGATATAGTAGGGAGGGCTGCAGCTATATGTTTTCTGCCCCCTTCTTGTAAATAAGACAAGAATCAGCAAAGAACCCTAGAAACTGGTGTCAATTACGTAGTGATAGTGCGGAGCTCCGATAAATGTTACCGCTCGAACGCTCGCACTATTGCAAAGGAATTATAGCTTTTAAAAACAGTAACTCTATATTTTAAATAGAGCATACCTGTCTGGACAGTTTAGCTTTTCCCTCCTTTCCGACAGCTTGAATAAAGAAACAAGTCTGGAACTGTTGAGACTCGAAGACGTTTGTTTCAGATCTGGGCAGTATTCATGTTCCCCCTCCATCTCCTGCTTGCACAGTATATCTATGGGCCGGCTGGCCGAAAACACCCTTCCTTTATGCTGCTAGTCGGAGGGGCGGTCCTGCTGAATAACCTTCTGGGTATAATAATTTAATAGAAAGGCTATATTTTCACTGTAGGTTTATTTGATTTATAAATATATTATTTTATGAGCAAAATTAAAATTCATACTGTCTTTATTTTGTTAGTTTAAAACTGATTATGACAAAGGTGGAGTCTGCTTATCACATGATTAATAGTTGCTTTATAAAGCGTCTGTCTGAGGGGTTCAGGCAGAGTGTGAAAGGGTGTGGATTGAGCAGCACCCCATCCGAGTTAGCTAATTCTAGCTCTTCAGTTGATTTTCTTTTTGTATGCTGTTTATTGTTTTTGTCATTTACCAGTCCGCTGTTTTGAAATACATATACAATTATATTGATGCTCATTTTGTCTGATGCCGTTTCTATCCCACACCAGTTCACATTTGGTGTCAGGAGTGGGATAGTGGGTTCTGAAGTGACCTACTGGTGGATCTGAGTTCAGATCCAGATCGTATGCATCCGGACAAGGCAGGAGAGCGGACTGCACCATCCACGAGGTCTATTGTACAAGCATTGAAATTGCCTTTACTGCCTGGACTGGAGCCAGTAGTACACAGGAAGGTGGTTAAGGCGGCAACTGAAGGAGATATTGTGGTAATGGAAGACTTGAAACCCACTGAAAGGGGTGCTCAGACAGCCGAACCTGAGCAGGAAGACCCTCCAGAGAATCCCCATGAACTGCTCCGCTGGCTGTGCCTGTGACAGGTAGAGCTGGAAAGAGAAAGGGAGCGAGATTGTGTAGAGAGAGAGAGAGATCATGCAGAGAATGCGGCCAGGTGGACCGATGCCTTACGTGCCATACAGGCTTTAGGCACAACAAGACCACCACCAGCACCTGTGGTAGGACAAAAAGATATAAGATTAGTTAAAATGGCTGATTCTGATGATATAGAAGCATATCTTTTGACATTTGAGATGGTAGCCACTGCCTGTGCATGGCCTAGAGATCAATGGGTTGTCAGGCTGGCCCCCTATTTGACTGGGAAAGCTCAACTAGCTTATAGCCATACAGAGCTTGCACATATAAATGATTATGACCATATTAAGCAAGCCATTCTTAAAAGATATGATATAAGTCCTGAAACATATAGACAACGTTTTAGAGCATATAAATTTCAATCTACTGACACCCCTCAAGACCTATACACCCATTTAAAAGACTTGTGTCATAAGTGGTTACAACCTAACACAAGAACGGTGGTACAAATCATGGAACGTATTATCTTGGAACAGTTTGTTCGGGTTTTGCCCCAAGATGTACAGTTATGGGTAAAGGAGCACCACCTCGAAACCCCCGAGGCAGCTATATGACTCGCTGATGATTATCTGACTGCTAGGCCTCAACGTCCTAGGACATTTATAAACCCTAGAAGTCCTTCAGCTGTAATAAGACCCCTTATTACCAGTACTACCCCGGTGACACAGTCTAGTGGTATTCCTGGGGGTAAAGAATATAGTAAGATAAGTAAAGGATACAGCCAAGATATTATATGTCATGAGTGTAAAGCCAAAGGACATATTGCTAGGTTCTGTCCAAAGAAAAAAGTAGAATAAATTCACCTAGTCCTGGCTAACTGGGGACATTATGTAACAACTGTGGAAATTGGAAGAGTGGTAGTATCTGGTCTTGTGGACTCTGGCAGCAAGCAGACCCTAATACATGCTTCCTTGGTGGGAAAACCAGAACTGGGGGAACCAACTACAGGGGTCAAATGTATACATGGGAACATTCACTGGTACCCATTACAAGAAATGGAGATTCAAATAAATGGGACATTACTAAAAATGAAAATAGGCATAGTACCCTCTTTGCCGGTTCCTGTGATAATTGGACATGACTACCCTTATTTTGACTCTTTATTAACTACAAATGTCGGAGCGGTTACCACTCGGGCACAAGGGAAGCAAGAAAAGGAGTTGGGACACCTATTTCCTTTCGAGGATGATGTATTTGGGACTGTTGGTAAAGACAGAAAAAGCAGATCACGAAAAAGAAAGGATAAATATTTATGGACTAAGGGAGATACTGGACTAGATATATTGTCTGGAAAATGTATACTACCTAACAAAGAGTTTGTAAATATATAAAAAAATGATGTTACCTTGACACCTTTCTTTTCACAGGTAATGCCAACAATTCCCACTGAACCTCATCAACCCTATTATATAATTGAGAATGATTTATTGTATAGGGTGTGTACAAGTTCACATACTGGAGAGATAGTTGAGCAATTGATGGTCCCTATACAGTACCGACAAAAATTATTATCTATTGCCCATGATATACCTATGGCAGGCCATTTAGGTAAGGACTGTACCTTGAAACGCCTTTTGTACAGGTTCTATTGGCCTGGTATACATAAGCAGGTGGCAGAATATTGTAAAAGCTGCCCTGAATGTCAACAAGTAGCAGCAGTAGGCCGAAAAGATAAAGTGCCCCTGATACCAATGCCTCTGGTTGTTAACATGTTTGAAAGGATAGCGATGGATGTTATAGGGCCATTCCCTAAAAGTACGAAGGGAAACCACTTCATATTAGTAGTAGTGGATTACACTACAAAATATCCTGAGGCAATTCCCCTTCGTACAGT
Source organism: Neoceratodus forsteri (assembly GCA_016271365.2). Lineage (NCBI taxonomy): Eukaryota > Metazoa > Chordata > Ceratodontiformes > Ceratodontidae > Neoceratodus > Neoceratodus forsteri. Next base: position 1,326,169,857 of record CM028132.1, read on the forward strand.
TACTGCTTCCAGAATAGCAGAGGAGTTGGTAAAGATTTTCAGCCGAATGGGAATTCCTAAAACCATTTTGACTGATAGGGGTACCAATTTTTGCTCACAATTACTACAACGTTTGTACCAGGCACTAGGTATTGAAGCTATTTTCACTACACCCTATCACCCTCAGACTGACGGGTTAGTCGAACGGTTCAACCAAACATTAAAAAAATGTTAAGAAAGTATGTATCAGAGGAAGGTAATAAATGGGATACATATCTAACCTATCTGATGTTTGCCTATAGAGAAGTTCCGCAAGCATCTACTGGGTTTTCTCCGTTCGAATTATTATACGGTCATAACCTAAGAGGCCCTTTAAACATTATAAAGGAAGAATGGGAAGACAAGACAGGTAAGCACATGACAGAATCTTTAGAGTATTGGCAGCAATTACGTCAAAGATTAATGACTTATGTAAAAAAAGCTCACCAGACTAACCTACAACAGCAAGTAAAACAAAAAGAGTACTATGATAAAGGAACAAAACATAAAGAATTTGTTACAGGTGATAAAGTTCTACTTTTATTGCCATCCTCTGATAATAAATTACTTATGAAGTGGCAAGGCCCATACAAAATTGTGAAACGTATGGGCCCAGTAACTTATTCGGTCGAATTACCGGAAAAGAAAGTTAAAAACAGGGTATACCATGTGAATTTGTTAAAACCATGGGTAGAAAGAACTCCCCATACCTGTAGTTATATTTATCCAGAAACCGTTGAGTCCAAATTAGAGTTAGCGTATCAAAGGTTGGAAAATACGAGTAATCTTTCAGAAGTACGAATCAACCCAAATTTATCAGCTGAACAGATTTCCACTTTGCAGACTGTGTTAAGACCCTTCCAAACCTTATTTACAGGCATGCCGGGAAAAGTTAAAGATGCTGTTCATCATATCGTGGTCCCAGATGCCGTACCTATAAGACAGAAGCTTATAGGATACCAGAAAGAGTACGGAATGAGGTTGTACAAGAGATTAGGAAAATGCACTAGTTGGGAATTATTGAACCCTCCTATAGTGAGTAGAACTTTCCCATGGTGATAGTAGAAAAAAAGGAAGGAGGAATCAGACTTTGTCTTGATTTCAGACGTTTAAATGCAGTGTCTAAATTTGATTGCTACCCGATGCCCCGAATAGATGATATTATAGATCGTTTAGGTACGGCTCAATACATCAGCACCTTAGACCTGACTAAGGGGTATTGGCAAATTCCCCTAGATCCAAAAGATAAAGAGAAAACTGCATTCAGCACACCCATCGGCCTATACCATTTTACAGTAATGCCTTTTGGTCTACATGGTGCCCCGCCACGCTCCAACGGGTTATGGACAACATCTACAACCACACACAACATATAGCGCAGCTTACTAGACGATTGGTGATATTCAGTCCCTCATGGAAGAACATACAACATCTGAAGGCTATATTATCAGCCCTATCTGAAGCCGGGTTGACCATAAATCCTTCCAAATGCTCCCTGGCCATGCAGGAAACAAAATATCTAGGGTTCCAGATTGGAAATGGGAAAGTAAAACCAGAAATTACTAAAGTCGAGGCGGTGGCCAATAGCCCCCATCCTATAACAAAAAAAAGATGTTAGGTCATTTCTAGGCCCCATTGGGTATTATAGACGCTTTGTACCTAACTGCTCTACAATAGCTGGACCTTTAACAGACCTAATCAAAAAATCCAAACCAGACAAAGTAAAATAGACACCTGAGTGTGAGGAGGCATTTTGTCATCTAAAGGCCAAAATATGTTCCTCACCTATTTTACATACTCCTGATTTTTCTCGACTGTTTATATTACAGACAGACGCTTCTAATTATGGTATAGGAACTGTACTCACACAGATGGTACAAGACAAAGAACATCCCATAATGTTCATAAGCCGAAAATTACACAAAAGGGAAAAACATTATTCTGTTATTGAAAAAGAATGCCTAGTCATAAAATGGTCAATAGAAGCTTTACGCTTCTAATTGTGGGGTCGAGAGTTTGAACTATGGATAGATCACAATCCCCTATGCTGGCTTCATGTGATGAAAGATAAAAACCCTCGCATAATGCGATGGTATCTTGCCATGCAACCATATAGATTTAATATAAAATATAGAAAGGGTTCGTCCCATAGTAATGCTGATTTTTTATCAAGATACGGTATGGGACATACACTGAACTGTTAACAGACCTCGGGGTAAAGAAAGAAAGATGAATACACTGTGAAGTATTCCTATTTAAAGAGAAGTTTTATTTTTGGGGACCCCGGGGTGGAGCCCTGGAGAGGGCGGGACATGGCTCCATCCTTTCTTTCCAAGGATTTGTTAACAGTTAGTGTGATTCCCCTAACATCTTTATTTTTTTTCCTTTAACCAAACAAGAGAGGTTTGGTCTTGAACGGGGAGGAATGTGATAGTATTACAGGCCCCCCCCCCCGTTGCCTCTGCTCCGGTGGACTTATGGAAAGCACATATTTTTATTTCTATGTTGCTGTGTATTGTTCGTTGAGCTGGCCACCCATCCTGTTTGTCCATCTGTTATTATTTCTGTCCCTTTTTCTTTCCTTTTTTACTTCTTACCCTCCCCATGTGTTTTCCATATTCCCCAAAGCAAGGTTTTGGCATACATAGGCAAATTTCCCTGGGTCAGGGGAACTGAACCCCACCCCCTTTTCTGAGCGTTCTCTATAGCTTTGGTGGCGGGTCGCAATAGGTATCGATAGTGACCGCTGTACTTGGTAGAATGCTAGGATTTAATTTTGCGCGTTATTTGGGTAAAATGGTGAACCACGTCAATGGTCACATTTCAATGATTTTAAAGATGTAAGATATAGTAGAGAGGGCTGCAGCTATATGTTTTCTGCCCCCCCCCTTGTAAATAAGACAAGAATCAGCAAAGAACCCTAGAAAATGGTGTCAATTGCGTAGCGATAGTGTGGAGCTCCAGTAAATGTTACCGCTCGAACACTTGCACTATCGCAAAGGAATTGTAGCTTTTAAAAACAGTAACTCTATCTTTTAAATAGAGCGTACCTGTCCGGAAAGTTTAGCTTTTCCCTCCTTTCTGACAGCTTGAATAAAGAAACAAGACTGGAACTGCTGAGACTCGAGGACGTTTGTTCCAGATCTGGGCAGTATTCATGTTCCCCCTCCGTCTCCTGCTTGCACAGTATATCTATGGGCCGGCCGGCCAAAAACACCCTTCCTTTATGCTGCTAGTCGAAGGGGCGGTCCTGCTGAATAACCTTCTGGGTATAATAATTTAATAGAAAGGCTATATTTTCACTGTAGGTTTATTTGATTTATAAATATATTATTTTATGAGCAAAATTAAAATTCATACAGTCTTTATTTTGTTAGTTTAAAACTGATTATGACAAAGGTGGAGTCTGCTTGTCACATGATTAATAGTTGCTTTATAAAGCGTCTGTCTGAAGGGTTCAGGCAGAGTGTGAAAGGGTGTGGATTGAGCAGCACCCCATCCGAGTTAGCTAATTCTAGCTCTTCAGTTGATTTTCTTTTTGTATGCTGTTTATTTTTTTTGTCGTTTACCAGTCCGCTGTTTTGAAATAAATATACAATTATATTGATGCTCATTTTGTCTGATGCCATTTCTATCCCACACCAGTTCACAGTGACTGTTTCTATGACTGTTGTGTACTTATTTGGACTGATGCTGCACACAGCCAAAGCAACTGCCACCAGACCATACCACACACAACAGACAACAACATCACATAGCTTCGGGAAAAAATGTTTGTTCATACAAACAGATTACAATACTTGACATTTGTGAATAAGAGGAAACTTACAAATAAATAGTAACATAAAAGAAGCAGAAAGGTACACAGTTTACGGGCACAGTACTACAAGTTGGGGCCAGGGGGACATGCAGGGTCGGACTCAGTCAGGGTAAGGGTATTCATACTGTATGAGACAGAAGGGAAAGGGAGGGAGCATAAACATTACATAAAACATAACAAATTAGATGGAAAACCACTGAGGAAGAGGACAGAAAAGATTTTTTTTTTTTTTGGTGTTTTTATTTTTAGGGTGGTGCAGAGAAAGAAGACCGAGACTTGGAGAAGACAAACAAAAGAAAAAAAAAATTGGGTGCACTACTCACTTCCACCAAATATGCCACTTCTAACATCACAACCACCACAACACAGCTCTGCCAGGAGGTCCAAGACCTACTTTTGGTCCTCCTTTATTTTATGTAGGTCCCCCCAACCTCCTGATGGAACTCATCTAACTGCTGCCAGAGTCCCTGCATCTCATGGCGCACTGCCGCTGCCTCTTGGCACACGGCCTCCAGGTCCTCCATGCTGACAATCTGACCTGCTGGGGGAGCTGCTGCAGGCTGTGAGGATGCTGCTGCAGAATCAGGTACAGCATGTCTGTGCTGCTGCTGATGGGTGGGGGGTGTATCACTCCTCCTGGACTCCAGCTGCTGTCTCCTGCTACAACTACCGTGGTGCCCCCTAGGCCACCGAATGCCTTCCCCCAGTCGGCCCCATCGCAGCCTCCTGCTGCAGCTTCCTGATGCTTGTAGAGCCACTCTACCCCATGGTGGTGCTGCAGGTGGTTCCTTTGTTCACCCCTCCCAAAGTGGGACACTTTTTTTCCCCTCCTTACTTCTTTTCCACAAAGGTAGCAGATGACAACAGTGTCATCTGAAACCTTTGTGGAAAAAAAGGACCACACTAATGAGACCTTGGGGTGGCCCTTCTTCATTTGATGTCCCGGCATGAGCCACCTCATCTGAGACCTGCTGCTGCTCTTGCTTGGGAGGGGTGGGCATGGGCTGCACATGGTCCTGGGATGGGGCAACGGGCTTGTGCTTCTCTTTCTGGGAGAGGGGCACATGCTGCTGTGGGATGCAAATTGGTACTGCTGCTGCTGCTTGTGAGGGAGGACCTGCTGCTGCTGGGTGGCCAATGGGCACATGCTCCTCTGGGGGGGGCTGCTTAGAAAACAGCCACCTGTTAAAGTGAACAGTAGATCCTTTTGGTGGCGCTCCTGCCATTCTCCCCCTTACTGTACTGTTCCCAGTCCCAGTCCCTTTTTCCATTAAAAAAAAAAAGTTTTCTTAATCTAAAACTAAAGAAAATAAATGAAGAAGAAAGAAAGATACAGGGAGGGAGGGAGGGAGTCAAACACACATACACAAACACACACACTATTAAGATAAAAAATATAACACTAAAGAAAAAGCCCTAACAGAAAATATTTACTTTTCAAAATAAAGTGGGTAAGAGATTACAAACAAATATAGACAAACACTATATTTTTTGGAAAACAAGCTCTCCTGCTCACTCTGTCTCTCTCCTACTAGGCTGCAAAAGCTCTAAAGGAAGTAGATTTAGTCTGGCTTCCTGCCTAAGTACAGTCACCCATGTGACTAGCAGTCTGCTAGAGAGAGAGAGTGAGTCACGTGACAAGCATTTTTTCCCCAAATTCACCTGATAGTAATGTGAGGCAAAAGCAAAATTTACCGGTGAAATTGACTGCAAAAGTTTGCCATAAGGGCCCAATTTCGCAAAATGTTTCACGCGGCAAAATTGCCGATTTCACCTGCAAAATTAAATATCACTGCATCCCTACTCCAGACCCCCGGTCGTCGGCGTGGCTAAAGGTTAGGTACCAGTGCCTCAGCCCTCTACACCACTGGGCCAGCTTAAAGAGTAATAGTTTTAATTTTAACTCCCTTATATCTCTCAGTAGTAGCAGTAATATTGACAGTTTAAGCAATCAGCCTTGCTCGACCCGCCACCTTGGCTGTGTCCCATCTGGCTGCCTATTAATAAATACTGTAGACAAACTTAAAGAACAGGCACTGCATCAGCACTCTTCTTAGTGAGGACTCCATGGCTTAAATTCTTTAAAAAATACTTTATTGTAGTCTGAACTATTTAAAAAATACTTTATTTAAGTTAAAATAATAAACCACAGCGTGCTTTAAGTGCTTGCTTGACGCGTTTCAGATTCGATAATCCTTTATCAAAAGCTACCCCACATTTTCAACTGCCACCATAAATACCCACAACCACCATGACATCATAACCTTCATTTCATTCATTGGTGTAGCCTTAAGTGACTTAAACTAGTTCAGCCATTAAAAATTATACTCTTTCATTCATATATACTGAAATTTCATTAAAGTGATTAAATGGTTTAAATCTGTACCTATTAAAAACTTTGCTTTACTAGTGCATAGATAGTGAAGAGGGGAAAATGGTGGGGAGAGGGGAGGGAAGGCAGAAGAGGTTAATGTAAACAATTAAAGTGCATACAACTATAAAACATTCCCCATTCTTGAATACTGTATAACAATCTCAATTAAAGTGCAATTATAACTCAAGGGCACAAATACAGCAAGTAGCAGACTGCTGTATTATTTATCTTTAAGGTCAAACACAGTATTTAGACATGGTTTTCTTAGGGCCTGAAGTGCCAAAATCCAAAAGGTCTCTCTTTTTAAAAGGAGGTTATTAAAATTACCTCCTCTGGGGTTGCGACTGATCTTATCTATAATAATGAATTTAAAGTTATGATAAGAGCCTTGGGATGATTCTGCTATACAGTAAGTGTTGCTGCAGTGTATAGGGGTCCCATCTTTCTATTGCTCTCTGGTGTTCACCCAGCCTCTGTTTAAAGGGGCGGGTAGTTTTACCAACATAGAATGCCTTGCAATTGCATTCTGCAAGGTAGATCTCTCCAGCCATGTTGCACATACAAAACTACCTTATTTCAAAGTGTTTAGCTACGTTGACACTGGTGAAGGAGTTACGGGTATTTACATTCTCAAAGTACAACAATTTTTACAATGTATATATCCATTTTCTGCTCCAACCACATATGAGCTTTCCTGTCCAAGAAGTGGCTCTGTACTAATTTGTCTTGTAGTGTCAGAGCTTTTCTTTATGACATGTATGGTCTTGAAGCTGCTATCTCTTGGAATGCAGGTTCACTCGTTAAGGCCCACAGTGTTTGTTAATAATCTCAGTAACCTGTCTAGCATGGCAAGAATATGTAATGACAAAGTGAAATGTTTCTACCTGCATCTTCTCTTCAATTTTGTCCTCAAGTAGGCTTTTTCTATCCTTTGTTTCAACAAAGGCTCTGGCATATTCTATGCTTTTGTTGATGTATCCTCTGTCTCATAATCTACCTGAAAGAACTTCCTGTTCTGCAGAAAAGATTCCTCAATACTGCAGTTAACGCTTTGATCTGAGGAACTACCCCTTCAGAATGTTAAGTGTGGTATTAATCTAAGGTTTGGTCATTAGGCAGTACAGAAAGCACTGAATTTCTAGATTTAGAACTAGCAAAAAATGGAACAAGGGGTCTGCAAACAGCATTATACAGAAAAGAGGCATATGGCAACAGCCTGCTTTTAGCATCTAGTTGCCATCCACGGCACACCACGCTTAACATTCCAAAAGGGCAGTTTGTGAGATCAAAGTGGAACTGCAGTCTACTGGATCCGTTAACTCGTGCACCATCATCCTAGTGTGCACTCCCTCTGCAGTAGTAATAAATGCTGTACTCTGCAGACAATTTTATGTACGTGTATGCTACGCAGTCAGGTACTGGTGTTTGACTGGAGCAGCCCTGGTCTGTATCCCATATATGGAAAATGATGATGCCAAGACCAAGCATGTGGAATCTTACTTAGGTAAAGCACCTTTTGATAAATAAAATAACATAATCTTATAAAATCATTAACTTTATAAAGCTACTAGTGCCATGCCCATAAACTCTTAACAAAGTCTTGTGTCAGTAATACAAAACCCTGAACCTAAATCCAGTGTCATAAGAGCTTCTCCATAATACTTCCAATATTAATTTGGATAATTACAGCCAGACTGGTTTGTATATAGCAGAAATAATATGTCATAAAAACTAAAACTTAGCGTACAATTTTAGGTTAATACTGGGAACCAGTGGACTCCAACAAATGATACCCTATTCAGCCACATTTGTACGGGAGGTAGAGATGCGACAAAATTTAACTCTGCCAGTGAAGTTAGGGCAAAGTCATCCACTCCACATTGTTAAACACTACGCGAAGTCCCCATAGAATTACACTACTTCGCCTTATAATGACTTCGCTCCATTATGACTTCACGTTCACATCACTTTGGTTTCTGCTGAACGCGAAGTGAGCCATAATTGAAATAGCCCACAGATCACAAGTGTTACAGTCTTCCAGTCATATGGCTCAGGCAGGAAGTTAATCAGGCAAGACAGTGAAAGACTTCCACTTTCACCTTACCTAGTGTGGGAGAAAGAAGTTTTGTGAGAGAGGAGACGTATGGGGACAGGTGGGCATCAACTGTGCACGTATGCTGCGTACTACCATGCCCATGGCCACTCTTGCCAGTCACAGCAGTGCCATGGCCGGAAACATCTTTGCATCGACATCTCTTTGTGTATTTTGGATTACACAGAAAGTTCACAACAAATTTAGATTTCTGAACTCTGGGATGGATAGGAAGCCAAAAACAACAACTGTGGCCTACAGATGCAGACTGAGCCCTAAACAGATGCAAACGCACAGAGAGATGGAGATTAAGCACTCAAGAGAAGCAGCCACACAGGCACAATCATGCCTTAACCAGTGGCCACACAAATCCAAAACTGGAAAAATAATACCTTTTGCGGGTTGGGGGGGGGTGCACTGCAGTACCATTCCACTACCTAGTTAGAATGAAGCAGTAAAAAATACGGCAGACAGATGACAGATTCAGAGTGCTGCAATTACTGTGTGGCACAATAAAATGTGTCTGACCTGATGGCATGCACACACACATACTCACGCACTACAGGTAATGAGCAGAAAAATTAACAGTTTACTACACTATATACTAATATACTAAAATGCCAGCACAACAGGCCTAATGGTCTTTCGTGTCTGCTCGTTTGGTCAGCCCCCACCCTGGGAGCTGACCTTGCTGCCACTCTTGCCTTCTCTGGCTTCTCCCTTCCCAGTCCCAGATATTCTCGCTGCACTGGATTTTGCTTCTAGAACCTTTCCCCTGTACCTGTCCCACCCTCTCTTGAACCCCTCCACCATCTCTGCTTCCACCAGTCCCCTGGGCAGCGCATTCCATGGCTCCACCACCCTCTCAGTGAAGTAGCACCTTCTCCTTTCTCCCCTGAATCTCCACCCCCTCCAGCTTCCACCCATGCCCTCTAGTTGCCCCTTCCTTCAGAACACCCTGACTGCTCCTCCCCTATTTACCCCTTCATGTACCAGAAGACCTCAATCATGTTCCCCCTCCACAAGGGTTGTCTGACATGATTTCCCCAGGATGAATCCATGTTGTCTATCGTCTAGGCACCCCGGCTTTTCCAGGTCCCCCCTAGCCTCTCTTATTGACAATGCCCTCCATCACCTTGCCCACCACCGATGTCAGGCTGATGGGCCTGTAGTTCCCTGCCACCTCCCTAGATCCCTCCTTGTGGATAGGCACTATATGTGCCACCCTACAGTCCTGGGACACCCACCCAGTTCTCAGAGAGATGCTGAAAAGCTCCGCCAGGGGTTTCACCAGGACATCCACCAGTTTCTTCAGCACTCTGGGATGTAATTTATCTGGCCCCGGTCCTTTCTCCATCTTAAGGGACCTGAGGGCTTCCCTCACTCTCTCTGCCATGATTTCCACCTCCACTGCCTCATCCCCCTGCTTTGCCTTCCCCCATCCTGTCAGTGATGGCCTGCCCCTCCCCAGACCCGCCGATCGGTAAGGGTCCCTCCCCCTAAGTTTCACCATTTCCTCCCATGTAGGATGCAGCCCCCCCATTTTCCTTGGTGAAAACTGAGGCGAAGTGCTCATTTAGCACCTCAACCTGCTCCCCTGGGTCTTGTGCCCATCCCTCCCCTGTTTTAATCCTGCTAATCTGCCACTTCACCCTTCATTTTTCCCTAATTTATCTAAAGAACCCCTTGTTCCCCCTCCTAATTTCCCTGGCCAGGTTCTGCTCGTTCCTTGCCTTAGCCAGTCTCACCACCCTAGTGGCCCTTCTGGCCATCGGTTCATACTCCCCTCAATCCCTTTCACTCCTTGAGCACTTGAAATGCCTATAGGCCGCCTTCTTTCCCCTCACCACCTCCTGAACCTCCCTGGTCCACCAGCAGGGTTTTCAGGCCCTACTACATTTTCATCTTACTCTTGCACAGGTGCTGGTAGCATCCTGTACCCCTCTCCTGATGATTTCCCACCTACTGTCAGTGTCCATGTCTGGCCCAAATCCATCCAAATGCTCCTTAAGGATCCTTCCCATTTCCTTGAAATCCGCCACCCTGAAGTCAGTTAGCTCCATCTTTGTGCAGCCTTCTACCCCTCCTACATCCAGGCAGACCAAGACTGTGGCATGGTCACTCCCCGCCAATGGGTCCCTTACCTCCAGACCCTCAATCTGGTCACTGCCTGCCAGGACCACATCCAGTATCCACGCCTTCCTGGTCAGTTCCCCCACCTGCTGAGTTAGGAACACGTCCTGAAAGATATCCAACAACCTCTGTTCCCTGGCCACTGAGGATGTCATAGTCTCCCAGTCCATTCCTGGCATGTTTAAGTCCCCCAACACCACCATCCTTCCCCTGCCCAATCTGCAGTGTCTCCCAGCATCTGCCACCAGACTCTCTTCCAGCTCGTCCGCCAGCGCAGGGGGTCTATACACCACTCCTATTTTTACTCTCTTGCTCCCCCCTTGTTATCAAGGTGACCCAAATCACCTCCACAGTTCCCTCCGCCTCCTCCACTCCTCCTATGCCAATGCAGTTTTTGACTATTACTGCTACCCCTCCTCCCCTTCCCTCCCCTCTGTCCTTCCTGAACATGGTGTAATCCTCCAGGTTCAGGTCCCTGTCATGCCCTGTGGTGGCCCAGGTCTCAGTGACCACTGCCACATCTACCTCAGTTAGCATTGCCTGGAGCTCAGGCATTTTATTGCCCCAGGCTTCTGGCATTTAGCAGGACTACCTTCCACCCTTTCCCTATACTTCCATTTCCCCTGCTCAGGTTCCAATGGGGATTCCATCTTCCCCCAGTCTGCACCTTACCAGTCGGCCTTTTCCCGCATTTCTCCAGCTCCCCGGGGGGTGGAGACAGAGTACCTCCTTTATTGGACCCCCCCTCAACAGCCTTTTCTCCCATCCCTCCCCCCTTCACAAGTTTAAACCCCACCTTTCACCAGCGAACCCCTCTATTTACAACTTAAGGATTTCCCTCCCCTCCAAACTGAGATGGAGCCTATCTCTAGCATACAGCCCCTTATCCTCCCAGGTCTCCCCCAATCCCCCATTAACCCATACCTTCTGGCCCCACACCACTCCCTGAGCCACTGGTTTATCTCCTTAATCTTCCTTTTGTGTTCCCCACTAGCCCTTGGCACCGGGCAGGATTTCCAAGAAGGAAATCACGCATCCTATGTCATGACAGACCCTGGCATGCTCCCTGAACCTTGCCTGTATCATTAGCTCACTATTTCCCTCAATGTCATTTGTACACAGGTTGACCACTATGTCCAGGGATCCTCCACAATCCTTTGCCAGCTGATATACCTCATGCTTGACCCTGTGCACCATTAGTCCAGGGAAGCATTTTGTTCTAACCAGGCAGGCTTCCCCGTCCCTATATAACCAAATCGTTTAAACAGAATGAAAATCTGCACTGTACCACAACAAACAAAAAATAATTATTAAAAATTATTTCAAGTATTACTGTTTGTACATAAACACAAATACTAACACACACTACTAGTACAAAACAGAAAGATTGCCTTTCTCATGTGAGCCTCACTCCACCAGATACACCCTTCCCCCGAAGCACACTTCAACAGTGTATGTCATTACACAGACTGAATGTTCTAAATTAACATTCAAAATGCACAGAAAAACAATCAACACTTGATGATCTAAGCACAGGGAGGTTTCCTACAATCAACATACTAAATTTTGACCAAAATAATTGGATCAAAAGTGATTTTTAAAGCTTTTTCGATGGTTTGATTCTCAGAGCTCTGAGAGCAAACTGTCTCCAGCTTTCCACTACACACACTACGCAGAACTGAGGCTGTGCAAGACAATATAGAGCCCATGTGACCTGCCTTCCCATGAATCAATGCAAAATTCACCTCAAATAGCAATATAAAGGCGTTAAAAGGCGTTAAAATTAAGGGAAGGCAGTAAAACAAGACAAAGTAGCATGAAGTCCATTGGTTTCAATGCACTTCATGATAAAAAATAAAGGCGGAGTAATGCACTTCGCATTGCGGAGCACTATGCGAATTGTGGGTTAATAGGCAAATTGAGAGCACTTAGCCCACCTCTAACAGCAAGGGGTGGGCCTGTGTCACACTGGTAAATTCTTACAAAACCTATCTAAATATGCCTAACATAAAACAAAAGTACAAATGATAATAACAAATTCTGCCAAGAAACATAAAAACTAAAGGAGAAAACAATGCACAAATACAAATCCTGTCTATAAAGCAATGCTGCTCCTCCACAGTAGAAACAGCAATTTGTTGGGTCACAGTCAGTAGTAGCCATTTCACGCCTTTGCTGATTTCCTAACCTGTTTTTACTCTTTGTTTAGATGTGGGAACAGCCCATATTTGTATTTTTTTTTTATTTTTATTTTTAGTTTTTGTTGACCAGGTAAGTGCACTAGACAAATTCTGCCTGTTTTCAGGCACAAGCCGGGGGAGGGAGATACTGATGAATGCCAACTGACCTTGATCCAGATTAAGCTGTTGGTGGTATTTTTATTGAATGGGGGGAAATTTGGCCTGGGCCCTGGGAAAATTCCCCTACTCGGTGTTAGGGGGCGCTGTTATCAATGGCTGATGAGCCTGCTAAGGGACAGTTGGCTGGTGAACCTGCAGGTGAGCAGTTCTCCCTGCCTGCAGGTCCAGCAAAAGAACTAATCTATTCTACCCACTGAGGCAATGGAAATTGAACCGAGTCAGGACAGACAGCAACAGGAGGTGTTTTCTGAAGAGGATTTGGTAGCACAATTATAGATGCAACAAAAATGATGTTTGTTTGATTTACTTAAATCTGCTGAATCTGGTAGGGTTTCTAAGAAGCAGAACCAAGGATTGTCTGTAGAACTGGTTCCAGAAGTGAAGGAAAATGAGCAGTATAACAGTATTGACATGGGCTGCGAGCCGGATGACGCATCAAAGAAAAATCTTGACAGGCAGCCGACACCCTCGGTCAACATTGTTTGTCAGCACACAGGCTTTACCATATTGAGGGACTTCAACGGAGTAATGCCTTGAAAACCCATGGAAGAAACAGTGAGTAGCAAAGCATTTAATGACTGTGGGGAAAAATTACACCTGAAGTTACAGTTATGGGAGGTTTAAATGACAATACAACACAATACAAAGTTAGCATGGTAGATTAAATGAAAGGTGTGGGGGCTCCTAACAAGCAGATGCCTACAGGACGTGATGGTATAAATGTACAGAATTATGCTGCAAAAATATTGGTGGATGAAGGAGTTATGTTGCAAGATACTGAGTGCAGCAATGATATCCGGGACACTGAACTGGGTATGAGTGACATGTTAGACAGCAGTACAGACTTCTTTTCTCATGCAGTATTGAATAAAAATGAAAACATGGAGACACCCAAGTCTTTGCCTGTGACTCCTGATTATGGTGAGGATGTATTGTTTACTGGTCTGTCTATAGGTGAGGCCCTTAGACAGGCGGGTTGGGTACAATGCTCTAAAGATCAACCATGGGCATCACCAGAACTGTTGTCTGATTCTGGTAAAGACCCGTTGGAGGTTCCATTGTCTTTGGAACTGGGAAATTCACAACATCCACAAACTCCTTTCATAGCAAAGGTAAACCAGGCTGCAAAGAGCAATGAAGGTGCTGTGCAGCAACAGGTTTTAAAGCTTGCAAAAGGATATCAGTCCCCCCCCACACACCCTGCCCCCTCCATGCCCTGATGGCGCTGCATACAGCACAACACAGGCACAGACCTGGGTAGAAAATCCTACAAGAGATAACCACTGAGGTATGAATCAGCCTGATCAACAGACACAAGGCTCAATGCCCAAAACTTTTGCAGGGTTGTTTCATACACCTATTGAGACAGCTAAAAGGCAGAACGCTGTTTGAATAAAATACAGAGGGGGCCTAGAATTATTTTCGGATAGGGTTTACATGGAGAAAACTTTACTCAAAGATAGTATGGGGTTTTTGGCCCAGGAAATGTATGCCTTGATTTACACATCAGGTGACCCCATTTTTGATGCTAGTTTTAAAATGGCTGCCGGACTGGAACACTTTTAGCAATAATATGAAGGCCTTAGGCAAACCCTGGAATGGGCACCTTTTGTGGTCATCCCACTATCTAGACCCACATATCGTACGATTACAGTTCTCTTCAAAAATGAGGGAGTGGCAATTGGAGATAGTTTATCCTGGCTGAAATCAGAATGTAATGTGTTGGGATTACCAGACCTGATTATGGATTCAGAGGATACAAGGACAGGAAGATGGTGCATTAAAGTTCTGTTGTCATAAACCGATGGTGTAATCCAGCATCTACCTAGTTGCTTTTATCTCGGGCGGGATCAAGATTTCATGTTTTATTCTGGTCAGCCAAGATCCTGCTTTAGGTGCGGGGGCATACACATATTTAAGTAGCGCATGTGATCAGCTGAAATGCTCTCTGTGTGGAAATACTGGGCACGTAGCTACCAATTGTCTGACACCATTGCACTGTAACTTGTGTGAAGACACGAACCACTCTTTTAGGAACTACCCCTGGATGACATATAATAGCCCTGACAATAATGAGGAAGAGCAACCTGATTTCAACCATCCAGAAGAAACCTGTTCCCCTGAATTCAGAGATGCAGATGTAACCAAGAAAGGGAATCTTGCAAACCAAAAGTTTCTCCCCCAGGTTCTTTTCAAGATGTCTGCACTCATTCGGAAGGTGACACCTTCATAGAAGGGGATGACGGTGCATCGGGTTCACATATGCTGCTAAACACTAAAATAGCAGCGGAAGATGCCCCCATTCAGATGCCTGTACACGCTACATCAAAGGAGGTTATTTTGCCACCCCCTCTGATGGACAGATGGGAACAGCAAAAGTCCAGATGGGTTATGAGAAGTCAGCAGCGGAAGGCAGAGGCAAATCAGGCTTTACCACAGGAGTATCACATTTCGACTGCCAATAGATTCTCTAGTTTGACTATAAGTAAACAATGGATGGTGGTGGATGAAGACTCCGGACACATCATGCATTGCATCATCCTTGCTGGATCCCACCACTGACACTGAATGAACATCCGAGGATTAGAGAGCAACAAAGAAGAAAAAGAAGAAAAAAAAACAAAAGCTTTAACAGCAAGTCGCCTGTAGCAGATGAGATCAGTGTGCGAATACCTGAGGAGACTTGAATCCCGCCTTGACTTGGGGTCTCAAAGTAGGATCGCTGAATGCTAATAGCATAAAGAATCCACACAGAAGATGCGCCACCTTTTATTTACTACAAGAGTTACATCTGGATATTATTTTTTTATGGGACACCAGATTACATACATTAAGGGAACAGTTTCTGGTGAAAAAGGAATGGCATAGTGGCCCATCCTCTTGGTCCCTGGGGGAGGAAGAAGCGTGTTCTGGCCTGGGGATTTTATTTTTGGTTCCAGCTGTAACTGTAACTAGACTAATCAATTTGATTTCTGGGCAAGTACTAATTTTAGATACAAGATATAAAGGGCAGGATTTAAGGCTCATCAACATCTATAACCCCCAAACAAAATATCAGTGTATTGAAGTGTTAAAACTCATTCAGCCTTTTCTATACACTACTAAATCCATGGTGTTGGTGGAGATTTTAATTGTATTTTGTCTTTACAGGATAAGATGGCACTAACTAATAACTTGTATAATGATTCCAATTTTCTCAACAGGATGTATCAACTTGCAAAACTGAAAGATTGTGCAGTAGACAAATCTCATGCCTCAGAACATACTTTCTTTAAGGGTAGATTATCGACAAGAATCAATTTAATGTTTGTATCCCATTGGCTACCTATTCAGACGTGGTTCAATTCCTATAGAAACTACTGACCATAAGTTACTTCAGGTTCACCTTGATAACCCTAGTAACATACCCCAGGCAAACATGATCTGGAGGTTCAATATTTCTTCCTTGGAGGAACCCGATTTTATGACTGGTTTACAAGAGGAAATAAAGGCCCGCCTCTCTGTATTTGAACTTTATGATAATTCTTTGATGTGGTGGCAAGATACAAAGCATGATATTTGGCTGTATTGTAGCACAAAAGTAAAAAAAGCAGCCAATGCTAAATATTTGAATTATCTTAAACTTCAAAGTCAGTTACATATTTTACTATCCCAGGTGGTGGAAACAGAGGAGGAACTTTCTGACCAAATAAGGATGGTTAAGGCAGATATGAAGGCATTCCAATATGACAGGGCACAGGCCCTGTTTACTGAGCAAACTGTTGGGGCTCAGGGGAAAGCCCAATAAATAAATCCTTATGATAGTTGCAACCAAAGGATTCCATCAAGATTCATGTCAGAACTGCAGACAGAGACAGGGTATCTCACAAATGATGGTAAGGAGAGAATATGTATTGTAGATGATCATGTTCTGAATATGTTCGGACGATCAAAGCCATGCCCTGCCACCTTGAAGGATTTTTTACACAATCTTGAGATCCCAAAAATTCCTAGTGGTGAGGCAAAATTCTTGATTACTCCAATTACTAAGGTAGAAATACAGATGGCGATTTTGGAAGTCAAAATAAATGTGGCTCCTCGGCCTGATGGCCTTCCAGGGGAGTTTTATAACAAAATGGTAGCCTTTTTAGCTGTCCACTTACTATTGGTATTTAATGATAGTTTAGCTGGGGAAGTACCTTTTCCAAAGGCGTTGGCTGATAGTATACTTATATTTTATTATAATTATATTCAGCCAGCTATGGCTCATGGTTCAAGGGTAAAGAAAATCTTGGAATAAATAAAAGTAATGAGAATAGTGACTTTACATTAATATTGGGGGAAAAGTTAAGGGACGTAAATGCTGCCCTGCAAAAAACTATTATAGGAATGAAAGAACTAGTACATAACAAAACTGTACATACAAAAGGGGGAACTGATTCTTTGGAATGGACTGGACAAGAAATAAATAATATGTGTTAGAAAGACAAGCCACAGTATGTACCACTGAGTCTTGGCAGTGAACTGGTGAGTCTTTTGAGTTGCCAGTACACTGCTAACTTATTGATAATTGAGAAACTAATTGTGGTCAAGGATGAGATTGAAAGTATTAGATATGACAGTGCATATAACAAACCCCAAAGGACTAGTGTAGAGAACAAATTGTATACAATTCTGCCACTTACTCAAACAGATTCTGTGGAGGAAGGCTTGGCTGAACCAGCTGTGACTATGGAGACACTTATCAGGCCTGATTTTACACACACACACATATATATATATATATATATATATATATATATACACACACACACACACACACACACACAATAGGGGTGAGTGGTAAATGAGTGATATAAAACAGTGTATCATCCACTGCAGTGTGATATTTTTATCCTCTGCTCTACTGTGATGATATCAGCCATTTACACACACAGGTCGCTCCAGGCAGCTTTCCCCTCAGCATGCAAGAAACACCTGTGCTCTTACCATAGACAGAAATGCAGAACTACTTCAGAAGTCTCACTGCTGCCTACAGCGAACTCAGTGAGCATTACAAAACACACATCTCCCCCCCACCAACTTCCAGCTCATTACTGTGACTGCAGCCAGAATTCTAAACAGCACAGCTTCACAGAACAGTCTAAACTACTGCCTGCAGCTAACTCAACTACCACTGAAACACACTCTCACTTGTTCCTCAAACTCTGATTCTCACCCATTACAATTACTGTGATACTATCAGCTTGACTACAGCCAGAATCCTAAAGAGCACACTTTCATAGAACACTCTGCACTCTGCCTGCAGCTAACGTAATTACCACTGAAAACAGTATCAGCTGTTCTGACACTCTGCCTCTCAGCTCATTACAATTACTGTGATGCTCTCAACTTCACTGCAGCCAGACTTCTAAACAATACAGCCTCACAAAAGTATGTTTCTCACTCCTACCTAAAACTAACTCATTTAGCATTGCAAAACACACTCATGTGTCTCCCAGCGTTTATAACACTGCCAGCCCATTCAGAAAAGCTCACACACAGAATGAGCAAACACATAAACAGGAACAGAACACAAGAGAGCATAATAAAACTTCTAAAACTCTTGGCCCTATTGTATATATCAAATACATGATGGTCAGATCATGTGTTATGGCAAATATTGTCACTTCTGCATTGTGAGCTCTGGATATCTCACGAGTGAAGGCATGATGAGAGGAACAGGGTGCAGGAAAACACTATTTTAAAGTGAAAAAGATGTTCCAGGACTAGAGGGCATGGGATGAAGTTGGAGGGAGGACGATTCAGAGGAAACATGAGGAAGAATTTCGTCACAGAACGGGTGGTGGACAAGTGGAACACCCTGCCAGAGGAAGTGGTGGGGGCTGAAACAATCACAGGATTTAAGAATGCATGGGATAGACATAAAGGAATTCTGGAGGTCAGGGGTAAGGGGCAACAGACTTCTAGGAAAACAAACTGAACTTACAAGCTCAAATGGGCAGACTGGGTGGGCCATAGGCCCTTATCTGCAGACACTGTCTATGTATCTATGTATCTATGTATATCCAGAGCTCACGATGCAGGAGTGACAATATTTGCCATATCACACTCATGCCCATCATGTATCCCATATACATATATATATATATATATATACCAGAAAGTCCAGAAACAATTAACACAAGTACAGTAGGTATAACGGAAGAAAGGGTAAAAAGAAGGTTAAAAATAGAAGGAATAAGGGTAGTGTTGTAGCTACTCAAGAAACTAAAAAGAGTAACAAAATAAAAAGCGATTGAGAAATCATAGAAGGAAAGAAAAGAAGAAAGTAAACCAGGATCTGAATGGTGTAAAAGACAAAGATAAAACACTAGGTGAAACACACAAAATAGATTCTATGGATAATGGAGTTTGTAGAGTAGAGGAGAATCCTTTAACTGCAGATGATGATTATGATGCTCTAGGACTAATTACTAAGTTATGCAATCATTTAGTAGCATTAGAGAGAGAAGTAGAAGCACTTAAACAATACTGTATTGAGGTTTCCCAAGATTTGCCAAAGAAAAGCGTTATTAACATGGAGAATATAACTGACAAAACAAGTGCTACAAAAATAGATGTAAACATTGTAAACACTGAAGCAGACCCATCTGCAATTGAGCTGACAACAGAATGTATAAATTATGCATCACTGAACAGTCTGCCTCTAATTAAGTGCACTGCAAACAGTGATTGACCTATAATAAATGAAAAAGGATTAAAAGATCAAATTTGAATTATTATTTATATGATATGGATCTGGACATAAGTGATATAGTATACTTAGGAAAGTCAAGGGATGGATGTGTTAGAATACTTGAGATTTTCTTAAACTCACCTATAGTAGCAAATCATATTTGGAATAATACAGATCTGATAGAGAAAAGAGGACTGATAGCTTTCCGGACCGAGAACAATTCAATATTAAACCACAAGTCGCAGATGGGGAAGCTATGGTTGTACTTTCTCTTTTTGGAATGGCGGATATATTTATTTATTTAGATTTTGTTTACCGGGTAAGCCCACTGAGACCAATGGTCCCTTTTTCAGAGGCGACCCAGAGTTAGTTACAGAAAGGACACTAAAAACAATAATTACATTAGTTACATTTGTAACACCATAGTACAATGATAACATTTATACAAGGGTAGCAGAAGGGTTCACATATAGACTCAATTTATAAACAGTATGTTTAGACCTCACATATTATATACACTATGTACATAAGTTCCACCAGTAATCAGAGTCCACATTAGCATTTCATGTCAAGTCAAAGAGAGAGTTCAGAGCAGTGCAGTAGCCAGGGGGACTGGTCAGGGGAGCTAGCGGTTTCAGCCACATAGACTGAGATTGAGAAGATGTAGTTTGAGTCCATTTTTGAACTGGGTGAGGGTGGTTGAGTTAGTCAAGCCAGGTGGTAGGTAGTTCCATAGATAAGGGGCAGCAAATCTGAATGAGCGTTTGCCATGGTTTGAGTGCATTCTAGGGATGACGAGAGGGTGACTTGCAGTTGATCGCAGGGTTCTGGTATGTGTTCTGGGGGAAAGAAGTCCTCTGAGATGGGGAGGGAGACTTAGGTAAGTAAACTTGAAAGCTAGGCAGGCAACAGGATAGGCTAGCTTATGACAGAGAGTGGGCCAGTTTAGCTCCTTTAGGGCCTCGCAATAATGTCTCCTAGGAGAGGAATTAGTGGCAAAATGTGCCACTCGGTTATAGAGTACGGAGAGTTTGTTATGTATAAAGAGAATAACTGGAAATTGAAAGGTGCCATCTGTAATCTATTTAAGAATATACTGCAAATACAATTAGGTGCTCAAGGGTTAATAAAAACAACCAGGCTAGGAGGATCCTCACAGATTGATATCCTAATTAGAGATAGAAATCTTGGTTATGAGATATTAAAAAATTGCTCAAAATTTGATATCCTGGGACTATATATGATAGATCCCAAAGAAATATATGAAACACATAACACTAGAAACAGTTTTGGTCAGGGCTCAAGAAAAGTGGAGAATTCTTAACATCCCTTGTCAGATACCACATTGTCACTGATTAATAAGGATATAGGGGGAATGGTTAAAATAGTCTCATGGAATATTGCTGGGCTTAATAGTAAGTGGACTGATAATTATTTTTTATCTTTCATTCAAACTGCGGATATAATATGTTTTCAGGAAACCTGGCATGAGCAAGAGGAAACTATTATATTGAATGGGTATGATTTACATCACTTATTTGCAATAAGGAAAAATAAACAAGGGAGACCCTCAGGTGGATTAGTGGTTTATGTGTGGCTAGGCATATTCTCTACCCACTTACTTTTATATAGCGGAGACAATTTCTTGTTTTTGCTTTTAATAAGGCAAGATAAGAAATTGATAATTATTAATGCTTATTCTCTTCCTAGGCAATTAAAGTATTACAAGTTAGAATTTTGGAAATCAGTAGAAAATATGCTCATAGGAGTGCAATTGAAATACCCTAATGTGAATATACTATTGATGGGAGACCTAAATGCTAGAATTGGTCCCTACAATGGACTTCAAGATAATTCATGTATTAATCAGTCACTTAATTCTGTTGTGGCATATAGATCCTTTATGGATCCAAAAATTAACCAAGCTGGGGCTAAGTTAATTGAATTGTTAAAATTAACCAGCCTCTACCCCCTGAATGGAAGGATTAATGGTGATCTACAGGGTTGCTGTACCTGTGTTAAACCGAGAGGTACATCTCTACTAGATATGATGTATTGGACAAGGGATATTGTAATATTAGAAAATGTATTATGTATTCTAACAAGATCAGAGTGACCACTTACCCGTGATATTATCAGGAAATTTATGTACACAAGAATTTTTAAAGCCGGAATGTATTAATGAAAGACCATTACTGGACATAAGATGTAAGAAGAGAATCAAGTGGGATGTACATTTAGAAATAGAATTTGCACTATTGAGGAGAATATAGATGCCATATTAGAAACAGGACTGCAATATGACCCCATTAAATTTTGGGATGCTATATGGGATATGTTTAAATTAGTCAAAAGTAAGTTATATAAGCAGATTTCATGAAGGACAAAAAATATGGCTTCAACCACTTGGTTTGATAAGGATTGTATCACCCCAAGAAAGTTATTAAATAATAAAATAAGGGCACAAGTCACTCAGAATATATAAACAGATTTAAGACTTGGGCCCAGATATTCAAAGCTTTGCGCAGTGTGCAAACCATTTGCACAGGTTTAGCGTGGAATTAGCATGGGTCTGCTATATTCAAAAGGCCAAATAGTGCACACAAACTGCATTAGCACCAGGCAAACCATAATTATATGCAATGGGCAAACTGAACATGAATACAGCTGCTATAGGATTTTCAGTGACTAGCACCATGCTAAAGCATTTAACACAACTTAGTGCGACCACTTGCATGGTACAAATTACCGCCAAGGAAAAGCTGTTCTTAACCCTGGACAAACAGCTTTGCACAACACTGTGGCCTTACACAGCATTAGAGTGGCTTTAGTGCAGCCTTACGTGATCCTAATATATGACTAGGACACAGAGGAAATGCTAGACATGGAGGAAATATGCTGCTCACTGATGGCACCACAGTGATGCCAACTGCTGCCACCAGTCCCAGCCACGCCAGGCAATATATGCTGACCCAGCACCGGGGGACCACCATGGTAGTGTGGTCATACAGCACACACTTGCAGACCATATGGCTGTGGTGACCAACAGATGCCAGCACACACATGCAGCACTGTGGGCATGGTGGCTGCTGAGGGGGAGTGTGTATGGGTGTCCAGGCCTCACCACAGACTGGGTGCAGCTACAAGGCTGGGACACAGCACGCAGTGCACATGAGCCAGTACTGGGAATACCCCAGTACCAGTGTGCCTGTCCAATTGTACATGTCACCCCAGTTACATACCACAAAGCTGTACATACACCACAGCACACACAGCCGGCCATGTCTATGTCACTTTGAGCATCCCATGCCAGAGGTGCAGTATCTGTGGGTCACACAACAGTGTGACAGTATTGTCCACTGTATGTAAACATATGCAAGGTGGGCTTGTCACTGTGTACGGTGCAGTGTTCATCACTACCCTACACACCATAGGCATTGCTGTGTCCCTCACAGCACTGGCCCCCTTGCTACTGTGGTGTCTACTGTGCACTGTAGCATGCCCTACAGTGTGCCAGTTGCATGCATCACCACTGCCTGTGCCTACGCTGTGTTGTCCCCTAGGGCACACAATGCTATGCTGTACTGCATACATGTAGCCTGCAGCAACCATCATGTACTGTCAGACTGACCTACAGGTGGGGCTGCAGCCAGACCTAGCCAGCCCCTGTATTTCCAGACTAACCTACCAGTGGAGCTGTGGGACCCTGCAGTAATGCTGGGCAAACTGCATGCAAATCAGGGCACAATAGAATGCTAATCTGGCTATTTGTCCAGAGACTACCTAAGTAGGCTCATTTGCATGTCACTTTTGAATATGGCAAATCTTAGCACTGGGCAAACAGCTTAGCTACACATTAAAGCCACGCTAACGTGTTAGTGCGGTGCTAATGGTTCAGGGAATATTATACAGTTTTGATCACTGTTCTTTCACATCTGCTGCTGCCTGCAGCTGTACTTGGTCCATGCATTTTCTGGCACACACATTAGCCACATAGTTTATCTCTACCTACCCTCACTATACTGTGCACTGTGTTGTTGTCATGGTTTGCACTTCCTGGTTGCTATATTCAGTGCTGTCTTTTTCCAGGGCTACATTTGCCCTGCACTCCCAGGCCAGTTTGCACGGCCTCATTCCCATGTTATATTCAGAAGCTGTTTGCCCCGGGCTATTCCTTTTGAATATAGGTTGCTTTGTGCTCTAGGCTAAGTTTGCCCACTGGGCAGTGTTAATTTAGCCCAGGGGCAAGGATTTGAATATCTGGCTCTCTGAATCAACAAAGAAAGATATATAATGATTTCTTAAAGGAGAAAAAGCAGCAATACCAATGGTCAAAATGGCAAGAAATGTTAAAAATTATAAATGAGGGAGACAGCGAAACATTTTGGACTATGGTTTCTAAGGGAACAAATAATATGAAACTTAAAATAGATACATATATTAAAGAACAAGAGTGGATTGACTACTTTGAGAAAATTTATGGTGAACCTACAGAGACAACTATTTTATCTATAATGGACCCATACAACCCACATTTAAGGATAATGAGACAGGAATTATATATATTCCTAAAAAGAATGAAAACAAATAAAGCATTTGGACCTAACGAAATACCTACAGAAGTATTTCTAGCAAATACTCCAGCTTGGGTAGATGTATTTTTCATATTATTTAATCAACTGCTGACTGGAACCTTTTTCCCTCCCTCCTGGAAAGGGGCAATTATTGTCCCCATCCACAAAAAAGGGAGTTGTCTCGATCCAGCAATGTACAGGCCAATTAGCTTGCTGGATTCTTCTTTACAATTGTTTTCAGAGATCATATTGGAAAAAAGATTATTGGAGAATAGATTAAAAGGGGTCAATTAGTGAAAACCAATCAGAATTTAGGGCAAGCTATAATACATCAGACAATTGTTTGTCTTTACTCTTTTAACAGAAAAATATGTATATCTAAGAAAACAAAGATTATATGTGGTCTATGTTGACTTTAAGTCAGCTTTTGATACTATTACTATGAATACATTATGGAATATCATGTTAGAAAAGGGTATCAATAGACAGTTAATACACATAATACAATGGTTATATGAGGATACATAGACCAAAGTTAGGTATGGTGCTAATGGAGAATTAACAAAACCAATTAAAACATGCAGAGGAATAAGACAGGGATGTGTGTTAGCTCCTACTCTTTTTTCAGTCTATATTGATGTTCTGATTAAGCAACAAATAATGACAGAAGCAGACTGCTCTAAAACTAAGGAGCAATTGTGTGCCATATTGGCCTTGGCAGATGATATAATATTATTTTCACTGACAAAACAGGGTCAACAAAAGCAGATTGATAAACTGTATAGCACATCAAAAAACTGGACTTACAAATTAATAGGACTAAGACTCAACTGTTTTTGGCAAAGGTAAAATAAGTGGAAATTGGAGACTAGGAGGAGAAAAACTGGAAGTAGTCAATGCTTATGTTTATTTAGGCATTATGATGTCTTCATCTGGTTTATGGACTAAATATTTGGAAGGAGGTTTTACCCAAGCAAAAAAAAAAAAAAACAGCTTTACCATTAGGAAAATTTAATAATATGTGTATGTGTGTGTGTGTGGGGGGGTCCCTCAAACCAATGCTGGCTGCTATTAAGGCAAAATATATAGCTCAACTTTCTTATGGAGCTGAGATCTGGGATTTGAAGAAGAGGAAACAACTTATGATCCTGATACATACGATTTTAAGAAGAATACTTGCTGTGCCTAGATCATTTCCCTTGCCATATATTAGGGCAGAACTTGGGACACCCAATATTGAGGCCATCATGGATACAAAACAACTTAACTTTTGGTTAAAATTAACCAAACAAACAGCAGCTAGACTGACTAAGTTTTTTGATAGAAAAGGAAAATTGGTACCATAGAGACAGTTATAAGTCAAAATGGCTGGAGACAGTCTAGAAATGTTGGATAAGTACAAATTAAACAGACTAAAAGAATATGTGGAAACTAATATTATACTGAGTGATCAGTATAAAAAATACACAAATAAGAGAGTTGAAACATATAGGAATGATGTAGATAGAGAGAAAATTAGGCAAACAACATTTCCACCATGGTTTGCAAATAATAATTGAAACAAGTTTGAAATTCAGTATTACATGGAAGTCTTAACAGAACCTAAAATGAGATCTACTTTTGTAACCTATAAGTTTGAGACATTTGACAGTAATATTTTGAAAAGGAGATACAGCAAAAATTAAGAAATCTCAAGTAATTGTGATTGTAACCATGGGGGTGTTTAAAATCTGGAACATGTGGTATGTTTATGCTCTTGGTATGAGCTACCCAGATCGATATTGGTTAAAACTATATTCCATGTTGATGTTACTGATAAACTGAAAATAGACAACCTATTATTTCTAGAAATATTAATATACAACGAGGACCCATTGGCAATTAAAGCTTTAGCCATCTTCTTTAATAAAATGAATAATACTGGATATATGGCCCACTCACCCCTACAAAATTCAGCACATAATCTGTGATATTCAGTCTTGTTTTATGTTGTGACAACCAGTACAAACAATCAACATTTCGGGTAAACCCTTCATCAGGAAAACTGGTTTCTCTAAATAATACAAAATAAAATCACTTCTTACTTCTCCTCTTAATCTCTCTACTTGAGTTATTAACTAAAATGAATCCATAAAAATCAGTGTTTGTTTACCTTACATTTTATTTTCTGTTTATTTCACTGCTTGAACTTTATACAATGTTCATATCCAGGTTTGACTCCCTCTACAGGCCACTGATAAATACAAATATACACAAAAAATATTTTTTTGTTTAGTTATAAAAACATTTCTTTAAACTTAGTTTCTTTTTCTTATATCATCTATTTTTCCCACACTCAATCTATAAAGGACAGATGCTGACCTTATAACTTTTCTTTATTCATATCCCTCATGCTATGGTTCCTTTAGGCTCCTGAGATAAACTATGACTGCAATAAACAAATTAGATAACAGGTTTACTTTTAACTGGTGCCACCCTAAATCTTTCCTAATTTCAATAATGCCAACTTCCATGAAAGTTAAAACCCACTTGATACACTAACCTGTAGCTTTGTTTATCCTTTTCACACTGTTACTTTTTCAGAGTCGGAAAGCTGTGCCTTCATTAAGCTACAGAAAAAGAGAAAACAACAATCCTTTATATGTTTCTCTATCCCTTAATTTAATAAAGGCTCACATTTTTTAGCATGTTAACAAGTTTTCTACTTACTTCATGTTGCTCATGGCTTGTGTTCAGATGGGAGTAACATGTGGGCCTACTGCACCTATTTTTATATGTTGAAAGCTCCACCCCCGAATCTGGCAACCCACGCATACGCGTCCACACAAACATTCTGTGCCTGCTTGGGCACCAGACCTGCCTCCCGGTGGCACCTAGTACCATATTACTAGGTGTCAAAGTTGCCGTTTTCTCTAAACCTTAATATATACACACAATCACCTTTTTATAATCATATTTGTAAACCAATCCCACTAATCAGGCACCAGTGGTACTAAATTACTGCTATAGGGTCTCTATACCCCAAAGAGCAGCAGATATTCCTGAAAACTCATTACTTTGTGCAATTCTATAAAACTGGTTGCCACTCAATAATTTCATTTAACCCAAATCTCAGACTGTTAGTTTGAAAATAATTAATAAGCCTTGCTTCTCGAAGTAATAACTTGTTATTATAATTTCCTTCTCTACTACCCCATGTACCTTTTTAATGCCAAAGAACCATAATGACGGTAATTGATGTCCTCATTCAATAAAGTGTTGTGCTATTGGTGATGTTAAATCCGTGTTCCTAATATACCCTTTGTGTTCTCCCACTCTTTGTTTTAATGATCTTTTGGTTTTTCCTATATACATGAGGTCACACTGGCATTTAATTCTGTATATCACTCCTTCTGTTTGACAGTTTATACATTCTTTAATCTTAAAATCTTCACTTCTGCTAGTATTCCTAATGTTAATAATTTTGTAAGTATTATGACAATGGACACATCTGCCACAGCTATAGTTTCCCCTTAGTTTTCACTTATAAACAAAACATTTTTTCTCAACTCTGGGATTTTACGTTCAGTATGAACAAATTGATTTGATAATGACTTCACCTTCTTTGCTGCAACCTGGATCCCCATATGAAAAGCTTTTTCTCCCATTGTTGTAGATTCTAAAATATTCCAATGTTTATTTACAGTTCTTTTAATCTCATAAAAATGTCACTATATTTTAAGGAGAGGGTGATCTTTTTACCCATCAAATTAACCCATTCAGTAGTGTTTTTCCTTACCAATAGTTCTTTTCTATCCTTCATTAATGTATTTTGACATGCTTTCTCTAATACACCCTGATTATAGCCCCTCTCTCTAAATCTTTCTGTAAATAAAACTGTATCAGTAGCTTCAGAGCAATTTTGCTTGACTCTTAAAAATTGGCTATATGGAATCGATTCCATCAGCTTCCTAGGGTGAAAGCTATTCACTCAGAGTACAGTGTTTCTGTCTGTTTCCTTAAAAAATTTAGTGTTTGGCCCTTCATCCTTCTCATAAATTAATAAATCTAGAAACACAATTTCATTCTCATCATAATCTATAAAACATTTCAAATAATTAATTTTCTTTTTTAAGTATTGGTGAAACTCCATAAGTTCTCTTTCAGTCCCTTCCCATATTACAAAAATATCATCAATAAAGCATTTCCATTTAAGTATATTTTTAGAAAATGGGTTATTATTATGAACAAACCTCTCCTTGAATCAATTCATAAACAAATTTGCATCAGATGGGGCCATACTAGACCACATCGCTGTGCCTTTTACTTAAATGTAGTAAGTTTTTTCAAATCTAAAATGATTTGTGTAAGCACCAAATGTGCCAGCTGTAGCAAAAATTTGTTAGGTGGTTTTACATCTGTTCTATATGTTTCCAAAGTTTCCCTAAGGGCTGCACAGCCTTCCAAGTGTGGTATAGAAGTATAAAGGTCCTTCACATCGAAACTAACAAGGAATACAGATTTTCCAGATAAACTCTGATATTTATTAAACTCATCCAGCAGATTAATCAGATGCATAGAATCCTTTAAAAAGGATTTAGTAGTTTCTACTAGATCTTTAATATGAAAGTCAACATATACTGACAGTGGCTCTAAAATGGAGCCAATGCCTGCCACTATAGGTCTCCCTGGTGGTTGACGAGGATCCTTATGTATCTTAGGAAGGGTATAAAAAATTGGAATAAGGGGAAATTCCTTTTCCAAAGCTTTCTGTTCCCATTCATTAATCCATGCCTTTTCTAATGCCCTTTTAAAATCAAGTTTCCAATCTTTTTAGTAGGATCTTCCATCAATTTTAAATAATTTTCTTGGGCTTCCAACATTTTCTTTTTAATCTGCGTAATTTTCTATCACAATCCAGCCCCCCATCTGCTTTTTTTATTAGTATATTTGGGTCATTCTCTAAGTTCCTAAGTGCCCCAAACTCTTTTGATGTTAAATTAAAGTGTATCAGTGATTTTTAATTTTTTAATTAATTGTTCCACATTTTTGCTTACTAATCAAATGTATGTTTCAATAATATGCAGAACCAGACCTGGTGGGAGGAATTGTGACTTTAATTATAATTTTTGTCCTAAAACAATTTTCTTCATTTGGCCTGCATATTAACATTTTCCTGGGGGTTATTGCCAAAAAAGTATCACAATCTCAATTTTCTAAAAAATCTATTCAAATCCAATTTAATTTCAAAATCACAAACTCTTTTATGGGGGCAAAACATTAACCCTTTATTTAACACCTTCACTTCTTCTTGTGTCAAAATTCTGTTAGATAAATTAAATACTGCTATTTCATGTGTGATCTTCTTACCACTTGTGATTGTTATTCTTTTTGTTTTTCTTTGTGTTTCCCTTCTTGTCCTATATTCAGTTCTGTTCTTCCTAACCCTAATCATCCTTCATCTGCATCTGAAGTTAAATATTAATCTTTCTTTGTATATTGATATCCCTGAGATTGCCTCCTCCATTGTCATCTGCCTCTGCCTCTGTATCCTCTCCTTCCTAAAATATGGTCTCCTCTCCCTCCTCTACTTGGTTCTAAATCTGTATCACTACTTGAAGTGTATATGTTCCCATCTAAATCTGGATTGTACACATATATCATTTTATTTTTAGTGTCCTTATTCTTAAACCATGAATATACTTTTCCATCCCTATAATCATTTAAATCGCATTTAAATTTTGTGATTTTTATTGATGTAATTTCATTTTCATATTCATCAATCTGCTTACTGACCCAGTCCAAAAAAGTACTAAGTTCTTCTATAGAGAACTGTTTTTTAACGTCCTCCTCTAAGGCTGCAATGTCTTTATCTATCTTCTCAAGTTCTTTGGTAGGGGCCTCCACCAGAATCAACATGAAGTCTTTTGAACATCTATTTCTAGCTCCATTCCATTTCTTCATTAATTCTTCAGTAGTGAACCCTACATTGGGTTCTATTAAGATCCTTAAACCTCTAGGAATTCTCTTATGTTTTAGATATTCTGTAAGTGTTAAAGCATGCCAATCCTATCTTAGCTAAATAATTCATAATCATGTTGAACTGTTTTTTATGTAACCAGACCTGTAAATTGTCTTTTTGACTTACATTTCTCTAAAATAGCATTCTCTTCTGACTCCATAATGATTCTGGGTAAGGACCTTTTATCCGTAATGGATCCAATTTCGTCAAAGTTACTCATCCTACCAGTTTTTCCTTTTTTTTTTTTTATAACTCTCAAACCTCCCAACTTTTTTATACTAATCAACACAGTGATGTCTATAGGCAACAATGCAGATCAAAATGAGTGTAATTACTTAAACATATAAATATTTTCTGAACATGTAAAGAGACCTCAGTACATAAATTCCATCCAATTGTGGTATGATCCCCACTGTAGGCTGTACCACCATCCAGAAAAAAATATTTCAATACATACTACTTAGAAAGTCTCAAATCTTGATGAAAGATGTTCAGCTCCAATTATGAATCCCCAAAAGATCCTTCTTAGTTACTCGGGAATGGCCCCCTGGAAATAAATGGTGGCTGGAATTAGGATAGATTAAGATGTTATGATATATTGGTGTGAATAAATTTTAAGAACATTCCAATTTATCTTTGTTTTATGATAAGTTTATTATTTAATTGTGGTGTGTTTTATACATAGCTGTTATTTATTGTTAAGTATGGACTGTATTTCATATTTACTAATTTTTGTAAAGACAAATGTTGAATGATAATTAAACTATATTTTTATATAAGAAAGGTGACAAAGCTTTGCTCTCAAATTGGAGGCCAATTGGTTTATTGAATTTGGATTGGAAACTTGTAAGTAAAATCTTATGTGTTAGACTAGCCAAAGTGGCACAATTTGTGATTTCTGGGGCACAGACGTGTGCTATAACCCAACATTCAATGATGGATAATTTAAAATTAATTAGAGAAATGTTTTGTCAACAAGGAACCTCAGGTATCCTTCTTACTTTAGATCAATCCCAAGCATTTGATGCTGTCATCATGATTACTTATTTTCTGTATTAAAAAGGTACGGGCATCAGGAAGTTTTTTTCAAATGGGTATGCATTTTCTATAACCATGCTTACATGAATCTGGTCATGAACGGTACACCTGGGTGGCATATTAGAATCTTATGGTGGTAAAGACAGGGTGCCCACTAAGCCCCCTTTTATATGTTTTCACTATTGACCCCTTACTTAGATGGTTGGAACAGGAGAGTGAGATATCCCAAATTTTAGGGCCAAATCGGATTATGTTTCCTGTGGTGATGGCATATGCAGATGATGTCACTATTTTGGGAGTGAATAGATAATCAGGGGAGAAGGCACTTGCAATAGTAGAGGCATTCTCCATGGTGTTGTATTCTAAGATTAATAAAGGCAAAAGTAGTGGAGTAGTGATAAATGGTTTAGGTGACTTGGTCAAACCCCCCCATAGCAGGAATTTTGATATCTAACCCCCAATAAAGATATTGGGTATTGCTTTTGGTACAGCAGATTCTGTAGTGTTAAACTGGAAAACCTGTATTATAAAAGCTGAAGAAAAGATAACCAGATGGCAGAATTTCCCTATGTCCAAGAAAAAGAGAATATTTATGTTCAAAATGTTAATCATTCCCATTTTTTTAACAGTTTGTAGTATTTTCCCTTTAACAGCCAAATTGGAAACAAAGATTTATAGTATTGCATTTTGTTTATTATGGGGCAGGTTAAACCCGACCAAATGAGCCATAACCTATAGGTCTATTTTGGAGGGGGGTTTAGGTATGCTCCATCCAGTCATATTCTTTTTTTTTTTATATATATGTATATTCAAATCTTCTTCCTCTATTAATGAGTAAAACTTTGAACTGGGTAAAATTTTTTTAAAGCTCGGTATGCTCCTTTTCTTCAGCAGTGGGAAACCAAACTCGGTGCCCTTGTAGAATCCCCTTGGTGGGTGAGACTTTATATCAAAAATAAGTATTTCAGAAATTGAAGAGATGGAATTTCACCACACAGGACATGAGATACACAATTAGGAATGTTACTTATAAAAATATTCTTGCAAAAGAGATTGTTGCAGTTCACTGCTTTACTCTGCCCAATCATATTAAGACTTCAGAAGTGATTTCTCGGCTTACAGAAGTTTGGGATCTCCTGAAAATGTAGGATATAATATGGATGTGTTGCCATGACCGCTTGAATGTCAGGGGTAACCATCACTATAAAGCTATGGCAGACAGAAGTTGTTTAAGACACGGCTGTATAAATCAGATAGAAACCACATCTCATTTATTTTTTGAGTGTTCATTATGTATATAGATACATTATGGAAGTCCCTATCTGGAGATTGGGGATTGCCACAATTTAGGAATATGAACTATGATACCCTAATCTATGGTCATGTGGGGGATGACTGGAAGAAATTCCATAAAGGAACTTTTAGAGTAGTTATGGCTGCTATTAAATGGGTTATATGGTAGATTAGATGTCAATATGTATTGCAACAAAAAATATTGTTTATGGCAGGGTTAATTGGGGGAATTAACACAGAAGTGCAAGATATCTACAAAAAGGAAAGATTGACATTCATATTGCAAATGCAGGAAGTCTGGTGGAAACATTGGCCTGAGATCATTAAAGGTTGAAAAAGGGCTTCTGTATTAGAGAGATGACTTGAGATAAAGTTTATAGGTTATACATGACCTTGTTAAGGACCCCCATGTTAGGGTTAGTACAGTTATTATTATCAGTTAGGATTTGTAGCTAACATTGTTTGTCATAAAAATGGTTGTAATTTTTGTGTTTTCCCATATGTATGATTTGTGTATGAAGCAAATACCACTCGCCATTTATTTTTCAGTTTCACTTCTAAGGGACTCTGAATTTTTGTATGTTTTCTCTTTTTTATTTCAGATATTGTATAGTGTACTAAACTGTTTTTTTGGTTTGACATGGTATTTATTTATTAAATTTTGATAACTGGGTAAGCCCACTGGGCCCGGAAGGTCCCTTTTTCAGGGGCGACCCAGGGAATTACATGGAATAATGCATGGGGTAGCATACAGCACAGGTACATTACACTAGACAGCGAGGAACATAATACATAGTAGTTTTTCAGCAGTTACATTTAAGAGGTAAGACATAGTAGCTTTTTAGCAGTTAACATTTTCTGGGTAAGCTCTACTGATGGGGTGCAGTGCTATATAGATGGGGTGCAGTGATAGTCACTATTTCCATATGAGGGAGAGGGCTGGTATCCTTTAGAACCGAATAAAAAATGTCCCTACTCTTTTTGAGAAGTGCTATGGGATCTTTAACATCCACCTGAGCTACCATCAGAACTGACAGATGCAACCTCAGTTTACTGTCTTATCTGAAAGACAGCATATCAGGAATGCAGCACCCCCCTCATGCTGCACTACAGTGTCAGTATTGGGATTTAACCCAGGTGCCGGGTGTGGGGATAGAAACCACAGCCTTCTGATCTCCTGGCCTCAGAGGTGAGTGTGCTACCTGCAGAGCCACTGACACTATACAGTATACTAGTGTTATCACACTTACCCTGGAGCCTTGCTAATGTCCATATATAGCATGTCTATAGCTTAGTCCTTATTGACTGACTTCATGTTCCAGTTAAAGAAGTCTATCAAGTTTGTCCAGCTTGATCTGCCTGACACAAACCCATGCTGCCATTCATTCTGGAGCTTGTTGACCTCCAGTTATTTAAGCGTGTGCTCTTTTATAATGGATTCTACCAGTTTCCATAAGATATTGGTCAGGTTTATCAGTCTGTACTGTAGTTCCCTGGATCACCTCTACACCCACTCTTGTGTAGTGGGGACTACATTGACATCCTTTCAGTCTGCTGAAACCACCTCTATTTCTATGGAGCAGTTAAAGAGGTCAGTTAGTGGTACCACCAGAAACTGGACAACTTCTCTTAGCACCCTAGGGTACAGACCATCACAGTCCTTTGACTTGTCCACATTCAGGATTGGAATCACATCAAGTGCTCTCTTTTTTGCCATAAAACATTTCTGCCTTGGGTTAGATGAGTAACTCTTCACCCTGCCCCTGTGTCCTGCAGCTGACCTACTACCACCACCTGGTTCTGGTAGGTATCCATGGATTTCCCCCATGGCAAGACTAGTAGAGGGAGGGCCCTCCTGCTCCCCAGGTGACTGTATCCAGAGGTCTCTGGTTCCTTGGACTGTTGAAGAGAACTACAGGGAGAGAGGCAGGGCTTCATGGAGCCTATCCTTCAATTAATCATTTTCTGGGTCCCTCCCAAATGCTGAGACACACACATCAGAGTGTGCATGTGGAGTCATGCACACTTCACAGAAGTGCCACAGCTCCCACCCTTTTGTGTCTTGCTTGGCCATCCTACCACCAGGCCTAATCCTGCTGGCAGTCACATAACAGAGATGGCAACAACCCTCCCCAGACAGAGAAGTGCAGTCCATCGGAAAATGCTCTCCCACCCTGGTGGTCCCCAGTGATCTGAGTCCATCCTCAACCCCAACCATGGCATGGGAGAAGGTAAGATGCACACAGCACCTCAGCCCTCTGCACCACTAGGCTAGCCATCACTGAATACCATCTTTACAGCTATCTCTCCATCTCTGTCTGATCCATATCCCTTCAACCCCCTAGCTAGAACCACACTCTCTGGGAGGGGTTTATTCTCCTCTTTTGTGAAGATTCAATGGAAATATTCATTTAGAATATCTGTCTTCCTTTAGTGTCTTTGTCAATTTCTGCTCCTTTGCTCAATCTGGTGATTCCCCCTCCTTGTTTTATGCTGCTTCTCTGATATACCTAAAGAAAGTTTTGTTTCTTTTCTTTATACGGTCTGCTATTTTCAACTTGACCTCCACTTGTGGTTTTCTTATCAGTCTGTTAGCCTCTCTATAGTTGTGAAGGGGAATACCAAAAAGTGAGGGGTCAGAATTGTATAGAACACCATAGTCCCAATTTGAAACAAAATGAAGATGCTGGATGATGTATATGCTGTCTGAAAATATAACATTTGTATCATGATCATGTACAGGAAATCCCAGGAAAACTTATACAGCCTACCTATGTGGGGGGTGCAAGTAAGCTGTAATGCAAATCACTTTGATGGAAGTTATGGTATTACAATATACCGTTACTATTATCACTAAATCTAATGCTTGAAGTATATTATTAAGATCCATGTAATACTATGGCTGAGTAAACCTGTGTCACCACATTTGACATTTTCATTGTAAGTTGCCTGACTCTAGAAAATAATATAAATAAAACATTTAAAGAAAACAAACACCTTAGCCCAAGGCATAGGGAAAAAATTAACTTCTTCAATATACTTTAGTCAACCTACCTAGCTTTGTATAATTCTGAATAAGTCACATATTTTGATGAATAATCCATGATTTAATAACACACATGCATGGGTTATTCATGATAATCAGAACAGAACAATGTTTGAAATTATGCTTTTGAAGAGGTTTGAGAGGATAAAAGAAGCCAAAATAAATATACAGTGCAATTCATGCAACAGTAAAACAAAATATTCCATGGTGTATTTCCAAAACTTATAAATCTGGATGCCTGGATTTTCAATATGATGAGTACCAAAAGGTTTAAAAGCAGCTTTCTTGTTGTCATTTGAGAAATCCCACTGCCCTCATTTTAATGCTGTTCAACTGACTGAGAAGTGTTGGGAGGGTCAAAAATCATTGTCAGACCCTTAAGCTACAAAAGTGTGGGGTCTTCTGACCTCTCTGACCCCTTGGCTCCTCCTTTGCCTACCTCACTTTCTCCACATAGAATTCCCTACTTTCCATTTGTTGTCTCAGCTTGCATTTTCTGAAAGCCCCCGTTATCCTTATTGCCTTCACCACTTCCTTTCAAAAATAAACTGGTCTTTTGTGATAAATACCTAGCTCAAGACTGTGTGGTCTGCCTAGTCAATGCTCTTGTAAACTGAAAGATTCTCCCCCATTTTATATATTACTGTTTATGTGACTCCATGTGAACGTGACAAGGCCTTTCCCCATGTCACAAAGAGCATCATAACATCAAGAGGAAAGCCTGAAAAAGTTGTTGCTGATACACTTTATTGAAGCATTTTATAAAGCAATATACTTTTTGTTAGATAAAAAAAAGTTTTGGAAAGTAATACCATCTGTAACTTGTTTGGTCCAGTGATTCAGGAACAGAGGCTGGACTTTTTTCCATCTTACTTCCTATCCTAACAAAAAAAATAATAATCAGAATATTTCTTATTGCGTTAGGAAATAAAACTGCTGGGAATGATGTCTCAGGAGAAGTTTTTGTACTCCCCTCCATTATAAGACTGGGTGCATAGACATCCAAGCACTGTCACTATATTGCAAAAGCCATGTCCTCATGTAAAAATGAATTACATTGTAAATCATGGCAATCATTTAGAATTAACAGTGCCACTGCAGAATAAAACAAGTTATTCAAATACTGCAAATAAGTAGTGTCATGATTATTACAGCACATATTATATTAAAATCCCAAATGTGGTACAATATTCCATAAAAGAATCCACAACTTCAGGCTGCAAAGGAATAAGCACACTGGCAGACATGTACGGTATGTTACACAGATGCTCTATTTTCTTGCAAAATAATAACAGTGGGACTTTTATGTTACATGTCTGATAAAATTTTAAACAAAATTGAGTTCAGGAGATTCCATTATTTAAGACAAAAAGACATGTATATATTTTGGACTCACAATGACCCAAACCAGTAAAACCACACCAGAGCTGGCCCCACCTTCCTCTGGGTTGACATACAGATAAGGCACACTGATGAGTCTGGAAAAGACCAGACATGTTTCTGTGTCTTCTGTTCTCAGCCTTGGCAGATAGTATGAGAGGCCATTTAGCACCACAAACTCCCACTTTAAGCAGAACCAGTCTCATTTCTTTATTGGGGATTTACCTTTACTTCTCATAATGCTTTGCATTATTGAGTTATGAATGGTGTATTTCTGCATGTCTGTCTGTCTGTCTGTCTATCTATCTAGCTATCCATCCAGCAGCATAATGGAAGCTGAAGATGTTGGTACAAGAAATATAGACAGTAGTGCTGTAAAACGAGCAAGGTTATACTTCAGCAGCAATTCAAAAACTGAGACAGGTGACAAGCTATAGTACTACAATAAAATAAGAACTAAAGTGATGTAGGAAAACAAGCATTTCTCAATTTCAAATGTTTGCTTGCTTGTATTTGCTGTGTAGTTGTTGGGACCATGTGGCGATGTTCAGTCTGCACTGTCAGGGGCTAATCTTGTTGAAATGTCTTCCCTTTTCAATCAAAACTGCATTTCACACTTTACCAGTATGTATCTTTCCTTCCTCTCCCAGAGTAATTTAGAGTGCTCTGTGTGCCCCAAATTAAAACTGAATGTTTCTTTAATTAGCTCAGGGGAAGCAACTACAGTGAAAGAGAAATCAATTTCCATGTGGAAAACTTGTAGTTATAGAAAGGAAATGGCACTGTGCAATAAGATATACTATAGTCTGTTCTTTTAGATGTGACCCCTGTATGGATAGTATAGAAGGGTAACTGGGAACTGGGTTTCCTGATTCTTATAGATCAAGTGTGATTATATAATGAGGTGACCTTGAGAAAATATTTACTATTTAGCTTTTTGTATTAAGCACCTCATTACTGAAAGACAGTAGTTAATAAGTTGTTAATTAAAAAAGCTGAACTGCATAGGTCTACAGTGTTTTTGACTAGACAACCATGAGTTAGGATTGTATGTGGGTGTGTGTGTGTGTGTGTACATACATGCACACACTCACTCACTCCCTTTTTCCTTCTCATAGGAGTATTCACACCATTTCCTTGCACCAGTGACCTCTTAATCAAGGCTGTGAGATTACCCATTTGAATCCCACCCCACTCAATGGCTCACTGTGTAACACTGAGCAAGTCACTTCACCTCCCTGTTCTTCAGTCCTCTGAGCAATGAAGTTGTCTATTAGGGGGACCTTCACTTAATGGGAAATGTCATGTTGCAGTTGTATCTTTCCCATAGAAACAGTCCAAAACTGACTGCAAACACTCACTGTTCAGATGGGTGCAAGTAAAAGGCAGCAAGTCCAGTCTACAAAAATGAAAATCCAGTACACTCACACACCAAGAGAAAGATAAGGTCCAAAACGAAATGCTAAGGTAAATATTTTTATAGCTTTATTATCCAAATAGTTTTCGGATACATCTAGCACCACGTTAGCTTTGGCGCTTCGGGTTCATCAATCCTTCCTGAGGAGGCATGGCAAATGAATTGAGGGAGTGCATACTTTATATACAATTTACATATCATGACATCACAAGTTAATTTAAAGACAAAGTTACGCATTTCACAAATTCTTCTATCTCTGAAAGAGTACATATTTTTGGTTGTTGTCATAAGAGCTAAGAAGGAGCCTTTCTATTTTACATGTGTATTTAACTTTTTTCTCCTTTTTTATATAGAAAACTATTTAAATTTGAAAAATAGAAATAGAAATATATATATATATATATATATATATATATATATATATATATATATATAGTGGTAGTCATAGAAAAGTTTCACAGTACTGAGGTATACCTAGGTATACAGATGCAGAATGAGGCAGGATCACATTACAGTCAATACAAATTACCTCAGTGATACCTCGAGATACCTCGAGGTAGGACACTTTTTGATAACTACCACTGTATATATAAAATGGCAACAACAAACAGAAAGACCAAAAAGTCAAATTAGTCTTCAAAAAAGAACTTAAATCAGAATTCATTTAGTATTATTGTGAGAAAAATGTGTATCACAGTAAACCGATTTTGTTTGATATTTTTATATATTTTCATCTTGTATCATTTTTTTTATATTTTTATTATATTATATTTTATTTTGTTATTAAATTCTTTACAGAGGTCCACTTACTTATCAGTATGGGAATGTGTCTAAATACACACATCCCAAATTAGAAAATGGGACCAATTAACCACATGCCTTATCACAAAATACTACAGCTACATTAATAGAAATAGAAAACAAATGTGAAGAATATATGAACAATGTAAAAGGTAATCCTTATAATAAATTCTTCAAGTGTTTGAAGGAGGAGGTTAGCGATCTGCCAACAAGTTGAGATCATCATGACACACTTACTTCACTAGGAGGAAGGCGAGAAGTGCCCTAGAAAATGTAGATAAAAGAAAAGAACTGCATAGGTCTATAGTGTTTTAGACTAGACTATCACAAGTTGGGACTGTATATATATGTGTGTGTGTGTGTATATGTGTGTTTGGTACATACATGCACACACTCACTCCCACTTTCCTTATCATGGGAGTATTCACACCATTTCCTTGCACCAGTGAACTCTTAATCAAGGCCGTGAGATTACCCATTTGAATCCCACCCCACTCAATGGCTCACTGTCTAACACTGAGCAAGTCACTTCACCTCCCTGTTCTTCAATCCTCTGAGCTATAAAGTTGTCTATTAGGGGGACCTTCACTTAACAGGAAATGTCCTGTTGCAGTTGTAGCTTTCCCATAGAAACAGTCCAAAACAGACTGCATACACTCACTGTTTAGAATAGTGCAAGTAAAAGGCAGCAAGTCCAGTCTACAAATATGAAAATCCAGCATACTCACACTCCAAGAGAAGGATAAGGTCCAAAATGAAATGCTTAGGTAAATATTTTTATAGCTTTATTATTCAAATAGTATTTGAATACATCTAGCACCACATTAGCTTTGGTGCTTCGGGTTCATCAACCCTTCCTGAGGAGGCATGGCAAATGAATAGAGGGAGTGCATACTTTGTATACAATTTACATATCATGATATCATAAGTTAATTTAAAGACACAGTTACGCATTTCACAAATTCTTATATCTCTGAAAGAGTACACATTTTTGGTTGTTGTCATAAGAGCT
Source organism: Neoceratodus forsteri (assembly GCA_016271365.2). Lineage (NCBI taxonomy): Eukaryota > Metazoa > Chordata > Ceratodontiformes > Ceratodontidae > Neoceratodus > Neoceratodus forsteri. The sequence continues at coordinate 1,326,209,934 of CM028132.1, forward strand.
AAGAAGGAACCTTTCTATTTTACATGAGTATTTAACTTTTTTTACCCTTTTTTGAATAGGAAACTATTTATATTTAAAACATAGAAATATATATATATATATATATATATATATATATATAAAACAACAAACAGAAAGACCAAAAAGTCAAATTAGTCTTCAAAAAAGAACTTCTTTCACAATCAATTTAGTTTTATTGTGAGAAAAATGTGTATCACAGTAATCCAATTTTGTTTTATATTTTTTATATATTTTCATCTTGTATAATATTTTTAATTTTTTTATTATATTATATTTTATTTTGTTATATTCTTTACAGAGGTCCATTAACTTATCAGTATGGAAATGTGTCTAAATACACACATCCCAAATTAGAAAAAAGGACCATTTAACCACATGCCTTAACACAAAATATTACAGCTACATTCATAGAAATAGAAAGCAAATGTGAAGAATATATGAAAAATTTAAAAGGTAATCCTTATGATAAATTCTTTAAGTGTTTGAAGGAGGAGGTTAGCGATCCGCCAATAGGTTACAATTATCATGAAGCACTTACTTTGCTGGGAGGAAGGCAAGAAGTGCCCTAGAAAGTGCAGAGAAGAGAAAAGAAAAAAACACAAACAGAATTATGTAGCTTTCCCATAGGTGAATGTTGAAACAAATGAAACAAAAGTGTCTAAACCAAATGCGCCATACACCACACAGGCATGGCATGGCTGATCTCCTAAGTACCTTGGGGTTCTGGTCTGACTCCTCAGCATCCACGTGGGGGAGAGAAACACTTCTGTGATCTCATGACCCTAGTGGCTTGCTGGGGAAGAGGTGCAGTTGTGCAGAGTGCTGAGGAGGAAAAAAATCAATATAGGTGAGCTTCAGGAAGGAGACAAATGGGAGCACAGGAGTAGAGAGCAGGGACAGACCAGTCAGAGCAATACAAGTAGAGGTGGGCAGGATGGAAACCTGAAAGTGTGAGGAGAAGAGGTGAGATTGAGAGAGAACACGGGAAAAACAAGAAAAATAAAAGCACAGAGTGCAACACAGAGATCAAGCCAGAAAGAGCCACAGTTGTGACAGTAGAAAAAGCAGGCAAGAGCAATTCCTCACATGCCCCCCCCACACACACAAACACACACACACACTTACCACTTACTTCATTCCCAACATTATTCTTAGCCTCTCAGCTGATATAAACTGTCAAAATCACACAGCTGTCATAAGATTTTGACATTTTTACATCAATGGAAAAAGGATCATCCAATCATGCTGAACTGGAAATAGCTGCTATACTGTAGGCTAAGGCTTCAGTACTATAATTCAGATATCATGATGCAAACATAATTTACCTATGACTGACAATGATCTGAATTACATTCTTATAGCAAAGATATTGTACTGCACAGCTCCGTTCCACAAAACAGGATTCACTCACATACTATGAGATTCAGACTCATCCCATCTCAGTCTCTGACAAGTTTGGAATAGAAGAGCTGGCTGTGGCCCCCACACCATACAAGAAATGAAATGTCTCCAGGCTGCATGAGTCTGACTGCTAGAGGAGACATGCATATCTTCTGGGTAAAAATCGAGGGACCATGCTGATCTGGTCAGTGCCAGGTGGCCGGCGAAGGCAACTCTATGCCCCTTGGTCTCATAACTTGTGGTGCTCCCCTGACTATTTTGTCCCCCTACAATACCAACTCATCAGCACCTCTGGAGGGAACAGTGTTCACCCTCATATGCATGTGGTTCACACACAGATCCCAACTTTGATACTTACATTCACTTCTATGGGACTCATATCTGCTGTCCAGAGCAGAGCAGCGGCCATGGTGTCAGCCAGCAGCAGTGTCAAAAGGTCAACCTTCATGGTGACTGGGAAGTACTAGAAGAGCTACATTCAAAACTATATTGGGAAGGAGGGGTGGCAGGTATGTAAAAAAAAAAACAAGGATTCATGTTGGTAGGCTCTGTGCCTGCACATAACATCAGTTTTGACACAAGCATGGGGGGGGGGGTAGCAGCAAGGACACTGCAACATCGTGTCATGATGCTTGGGATAAACCACACAAGTAACAAAAGTTCAATTTGGGGCTCAGAACAATCTCCCAAAGATCTGATCAATAGTCTTGCTGATGGTAAAAGAACAACCCTTGGCTGTAGGAAGCATGTGTTGTGTGTTGTGTGCATAAGGCATGTGAGTGAATGAAACACATTTGGTGGTCGGGAATGGGGTATTGTTCAAATTTGTTGAGAGACAAGTTAAAAGAGGATGCCCCTGTCAGTCTCAATCTGAAGTACCATGACCAGGGGATCTTTGGTGGCTGCTGTTGCTGTCATGCACTGGCGAATGGTTATATCAAGCTTAATTCCTCCTGATGCCTCAGACTGCTTGAATATGAAATTATGAATATGTCTGGAGAAAAGTAACAGTACTTGGGAAATGTGGACACCCCAGCCCAACTCAAAATGCAAATCGGAGATACAATTCATCAATAAACTAGCTCTGCCATTATTTAACTTAGTTTTTGCTGGCTGTCTCAGGAGTTCAGCCAAAGTAATCTGGTGTTGTTACAGAGAAGCTGTACACTGGATGGTGAAGTCATAAAGCTGCTCAGCTTGCCAGCTGACTGTATGCAAATGAAAGGACTGAAGGCTCTCTGATTGGAGTACATCAGTCTTTTCAAGTACACAGAGTTTCCTCCCACAGACTGTGAACAACTGTAATACTCAGCATATGTGGTCACTGGTCTCTCAGGGATGAGCCCAGTACAGCTTGACCTGCTTTAGGCTAGTCAGTGACACACTCCTGAAATGCCATTTAGTGAAAGAAAATGTTTATTGTGCAAGCACAAGCAAACAGAAAAATCAGGATCTAGCAGAGAAAAAGTATTATTTGCATGTGCAGAAAGTTGCAGAAAGATGCAGAGGGCAAAGGCTAGGATACATGCTGCTGTTTTAAAAGTGGGAAGAGCAGGAAAACAGTGGGATGACTTTTCATGATGAAGGATGGCCACAATGGGTTGGATGGCTATGTAGGGCTTCCAAGCCTTCTCCTGCCCTTTCTTTGTTATGTTCTTACATTCTTCCTATGAGAATACAATTTTCACTAATGCAGAACAAAAATACTGCAGCTGAATCAAACTTTCACCACCCGAATTCTGAGATCAGCTGGTGAAAGTTTTAGTTTCACAAATGTATGCCTCTGAATTTCTTAGAAATGTTGATTTTCATGTAAATTTTCTTATTTAATGTACTTTAAATTTCTCATTTTATATAGCTGTAGAATAATATCTTAATATGTCTAGAAATTTTGCACAGCTCTAGTCCTGTGGTTGGAGGTGGGCAGGAGGGAGATTAGAAAAATACAGAGCTGTACAAAATGCAGAATTCTACTAGTGGAATTCATGTAGAATGGTAATTCCACTTACAAAATGTGTTTCTAATTTCATTTGAAGTCTGCAGAATTGTGAAACTCATTTCTCTGTGAACCTTGGAATAACTTCCCATGGACCCTGTCAACTGTGGGATAATTTTCCACAGACCGTGAAAAAGGAATCCATGGTTTACTGTATGTAGACTGTAGATTGCTACTGCATATCTTTGATTTGTAGCTGATCTTGATTATAAGCTGCCATCTAAAAGTAGCCATGGTTGTGGGGACATCTTCTAAATAGAAGCCGCCCTAAAATAACAGCCACGGGTACTGTTAGAAAAATTAGCAGCTGGGGTGCTTGCAGTACTACAGTACTATGGTACTTCACCAGCATTGCTTAATTAGTATCCATATGGTATTCACAGCATACATCAGGCACTAGTAGTCTCGGTAAACACACTCTTTATTTATTAAACATCAAGATACCCATTTCAGTACAATCAAATCAGTACAATCAAAGCTACCTGTGCTGACAGTTCTGTTTCTGTTCTCTCATTCTCGCCGATCTTACTGATACCCTACACTGGCTCTACAATGCCTGTTTGACAACTTTATTGTTGACCGACGTTACAGTGATGGCTTTATGTCGACCTCAATTACGGTTGGCATAAAACCGTTCAATACAGACTTTGTTTTCTTCGGGGTGGTTTGCCCTCTGAACCACCCATGCGGGGGTCTCTGCCCTCTGCACCACCTGTAACTAAACTAATCTACTCCGAGTATGAGTTGATTCAGGGAGGGGATGCAAGACCCCCAGAAAGCAGTGCTGGGTCCCGCAGTAACAGTACTGCAATCTGTCAATGTTGTTTCTGTACTGTCATTCGTGGTGCAGGTTTCACTGTGTGATCAGCATACACCCTACACCAGTATCCATCACTGATGTAGTCCATCAAATAATAATCCAGTATAGGTAGTTAATTTAACTGTAACTTACTTTATCTTACTTGTGTTACTTTTTATATTAGTTTTATATCAATACCATGAGTTCACCGTGAGTTCATCGTGCCACACTCACTGTGCTGATCATGCTGACCATACCAAACAGGCAGACCATATAGTGGATTATGCTCATTTTAATTCATCTTCACTACCAATAGTATCACTTCCCTCCCCCTCTGCATCCCAGCAGCTGTCTAACTCAAAATCAGACACTGGGAACACGATAGATGTTTTCATGTCTTCATTTATAAATGCCAAAGCCTCAGGATCAGGTTCAGGTTCAGGAGAGGTTCCAGTTCCAAATTTCTTCATTACAAGTAGTCTAGTTCCTGACACTGTGCCTTCCTCATGGTTGCAGGAAATTTTTCCTGAATCTAAGCTTGTTATCCTGCAAACAAAACAAAAATTAGAACTGGAAATAAAATTGCAGTTTAAGTAATATACTGACAGAAAGGCATTACCTTAAATGACTTTGCTATGACTTCCTTAGTGATAGCCTGCCACAATGACCTCACCTACTCCAGCATCTCCTCTCTAGATGGATCCCTGGGGTTCCCAGTTGGTGTTAACTCATGCTATTTGGTTGCAAACCAATTGTAATAATCAAGATACCATAGGCTGCCTTGAATGGAGCATTTCTGAGACATCAGTAGACTGGAGAAACTTAGTGCATCCCCCTAGAATGGCAGCCATTTTTTTTTTCTGGGGATCTTTCTTTACAGTTGGGATGATGTGACAATGGAAGGTGTCCCACACGAGGAGGCACTGCTTAAAACTGATGTTGCCCCAAACCCTTTCCATCAACTGAAATGTTAGCTCTCATTTTTCCAGCCATTACTCAAGAGCCCAACAACCACACCAGCGAAGTTCATCAAACCTCTGGGCAAACATTTTCCCTTAAGAACAACAAATAGGGTGAATTTTCTGCCATCTGCCTTATCTTTTTAATGTTAAACTTTTTATTGAAACAAAGGAAAACAAAAACATACAAAACATCAGTATCATTGTAATGAATACAGTAAGTAAAAGTACAATATGCAGTAAAGAAACTTATAACAGAAAAGTAATTAACCATAATAACAAGACAAATTATTACATACAGGTCCAAGCAAAACTGGAGAATAAGAAAAGGTAACCATGTAAAACTCCGGAAAAAAAATGAAATGGCAAAAGAACAGTACAGACTGGAAAAACTCAAGTTAAAGTAATAATAATAGTAGCAGTATGGAAAGCTCAGTAAAGATGAATATAGTGTAAATATACAGTATGAAATCATAACAGCACCCAGGTGCTTTCAATAACACCAGGTAAGGAAGGGGGTTGGTGGAGTAATTGTCCAAATGTGCAAAGTACTGTATGGGGCCCAGACTTCATTGTATGTAGATAGTTGTGAGAGGGCAGGGTAAGAGAGTCTTTTGAATACTGCAAGCTGGCCTAGTCCCAGTAACCACTCATGCATGGAGGGAATGTTAGTGGTCTGCCATTTGCAGAGGATTAGCCATTTGGCCACTATCATGAGAGCTATGGCCAGTTGTGCATGAGGGTCAGACCAAGGTAGGCAGAGGAGAGAAATGCCAAACAATATGAAAGGCCCATTAAGGCAGATGTAACTCCTGAGAATGACTTTACAAAATTGCAGAACTTGATCCCAAAAGGGATGGATGAGGGGGCAGAAGATGGGATGAGGGGGCAGGAGATGGGAGAGGGAACATTTCTGCTGGTTACAGCGTCAGCATCTATTATGATATAGAAGGCCACAGGCAAATAGAACCTGTGGAGCTCTATACCATGAATGTAACATCTTTTTCTGAATTAGTTAGGCTTTGATATTGGGACAAGCTGTGTCAGTGTAGAACCAGCAAGTGTTCCATGTTTGTTGGGAGATAGTGGTATTTAGCTCAGTAGCCCCTTTTATTTGAAGGGTTTCAGTGGTGTCTGGTCCTGTATCTCATAATGTGGTGTAAAATTTGCTTTCCTTACCTCTGGGGAGAGATAGCCATTTAAATATGGGTATATCTGTAGGGAGAGGTGGACTGACCTTGATAAGGGTCAAGAGGACTGAGCAGATTTGGAGGTGTTTCCAGAACTCTTGGTGGGGGATATGGACTTTTGCCTGGAGGTCTTCAATGAAGAGGGGGGGTTTTATGTCTGGGTAAAGAGCTTGTGGAGCTGGTGGATACTGCCTTGTATCCAGAGTGACCATTTGACAGATCTGAGGCCAATATTTATCCGCATGTTGTTCTGGAGGGGGATATATGCAGCACAGAGAGGATTCGTGTTTGTAGTCGAGGCAAAGGGCCTTCAATACTTAATGGAGATAACTAGGGTTGGGTGCTGCAGTGGAACTTTCTTTTTACATAGGTAGAAATCCAGTAAGAGAGAGGGAGCCCAGAGGGCACAGCCTTCCAGATTTACCCATAAGCGTGCTTGTGGATGGGCATTGGGAACCAGTTGAGGACTTGGCTGCATATAGATATATGGTCATTTTTGAAGTGGGGGAGGCCCCATCCACCATTGGAGCAGTGCTTTTGTAACTTGGAGTGACTGATTCTTGGTACAGTGCCATCCCACATGAAATTTCCCATCAGTCGGTTGAGTCTAGCAAAGTATGGCTCAGGTATAGCTAGAGGGAGATGATCAAGGAGGTGTAAGACCTTTGGGCAAACATAATTTTAAGTGTGTTAATCTTCCCTGTAAAGGACTGATTGAGAGTCTTCCACCAACAATGCTGGCAGTGATGGATTCTACTAGGGAGTGAAGTCTGCTTGGCAAAGTTGTTTGAGAGAGGGTGTGATCCAGATGCCCAAGCTGGTGACACCTTCTTCTATCCAGCTCCACCCAGTATTGAGAAAGTAAACTGGCCCAGTAGCACTGAGGGTTGAGGTGCTGGATGCCACACCTCATGCCACACCGGCGAACCATGTTTGGGAGTGGGCACAGGTCACCGGGGGTTGGCCGAGAGGAGGAGGAGGAGAATTGAGGATCCCAGGAACAGCTTTCCTCCTCTGGGAAAGTGAGTGGGGAGGACTGCCAATGTGCCGGCTCCTGTCAGTGGTTAGGTGCAGTGCAGCCTCAGGGCCAACAGTAGGGAACAGTGTTGGTGGCATCCAACATGCAACAAACTTAAGTGTGTGTTGCAGCATCTTGATGCCATTGCATACCAGTGCATGAGGAGGGGTTACCATTACAAGAAAAAACCCTTGGTGGCATGATGGCTGCACCGACGACACCACCACAGATGTGCCCAAGTTAGCTCCCTCCTGTGCCTGCCCTCCACGTCTCTATGGTAGTGGGATAAGTACCCACTGCGAAGTGACCTGGGAAGGTCTGCAGTGGTGGGGTGAGCTCTGGCTGGGGCGAGGGAACCAAAGGTACAACCCCCCCAGTCGAGGATATAAATAAATAAATTAAATAAACAAATAGGAAAAAAAAAGGTATTGAGAAAGTGAGATCTCTGATTTGGTATGGTTGATCTTCAGACCAGAGATGGAGGAAAAGGAGGCCAGGATGTCTTGCAGTGGGGTAATGGCTGTAGAGGCATCTGCAAGTAGGACCAAGAGATTGTCTGCATATTATAGTAGGCATTTGTATTCTTAATGGGTGGTTTGGACTCCTGTAATCAATGGGGAGGATCTGAGGGCAATGGACAGGGACTCAATGGCTAGTAAGAAGAGTAGCAGTGAGAGGGGGTAGCCTTGGCTGGTGCCCCAGTGTAGAGAAAAGAAGGGGACAGAACACTATTGGTTATGATGGGACAGAAGGGTTGCAGTATAATGTTTGCATCACAGATGTAAAGTAGGGTCCTAACCCCACGCATTTCAGGACCTCAAAGAGGAAAGACTATTTGATAGAAGTGAAGGCCTTTTTCAAAATCAAGGGTGAGGGCAGCAGCCGGGGTGGGTAGCAATTTGTCCATGTGGTGGATGTTGAGAAAGGTGCAGAGGTGATCAGAACTGAGGCACCCTTTGACAAATCCGGCTTGATACAAGTGTATGAGGGAGAATAGAAGTTTCTCTAAGTGGGAAGCTAAAATTTTCACCAGGATTTTGGCATCAGCATTAATAAGAGATATCAGCCTGTATCTGCCAGGGGAGAGAGGATCTTTGCCTTATTTAGGAAGGACAGTAATGGTGACATCTCTTGCTGTGGCAGGTATGCACTGTTGTTTAATGGCTTAGGTGAAGGTTCAGAAGAGGAGGGCTGAGAGGGTATCTAAGAAGGTTTGATAAACGTCAGTGGGGAACCTGTCTCTTCCTGGGGATTTGTTTGTCTTTAGGGCCATCATTGCAATGGTAATCTCTTCTTTAGTGATATGCTACTCTAATTGCTGTTGTTGTGGTTTGATTAGGTGAGGTAGGTCAAGAGGGTTGAGAAAAGAGGCCAGCTGATATGGGGGAGTGTGAACCTGCAAGGAATAGAGTATAACATAAAACTGCTTCATGATATCATTATTCTAGGATATATCAATGCAAGTCTGGCCTGCAGAATTACAGAGACCTGCAATGTGCATTCAGCTTGTTGTTTGTGCAGTCTGTATGCCAGGACTTTGCTGGGCATTTCACCACTCTCCCAATAGTTGTGATTTGTGTGAATGAGGGCTAACTCTGGTTTGCTTCTGTAAAGAGAGTTAAGTGCTGGTTGCATTTTAATACATTCTGAAGGGTCCCCAGAAGAGTTATGTTTCAGTTGTTGTTCTAGGGTTTTGAGCTTGGCCTCAAGTTCCTTTTCCTTGTGTTCTCAGTTTTGCAATTGTGGGCAATAAATTATACTGCCCCTTAGGTAGGCTTTTAGGGTGTCCCATAGAACATCATCCTGTATTGCCACATTGCCATTGGTATGGAGGAAGAGTTGAATTTCTTGTCTGATATAAGTAATAAAAGAAGGGTCTCTAAGAAGGAGTGGGTCTAGTCTCAAAAACTATGTGCACAGGGTGTTTGAGGTATGGAGGACAGTGAATGGAATGGGGGCATGGTCAGATATAATGATAAGGTGTATGTGGGCTGCTGTTGTGCTCCATGTTAGTTGGGGTGAGGTAAGTCATATGTCAATGCAACAGAGAGAGTGATGGACCTATGAGTGAAAGGTAAAATCCCTTACAGAGGGATAGTGTCCATATGTCTGTCAGAGAAAATTACTTCAGCATAGCATGGAGGCAGGTGCAGCTTTATCGTTAGGTTCAGGGAGGGTATGGGACCTTTATGATTAGGTTCATGGAGGGTATGGGATCTTTATGATTAGGTTTATGGAGGGTATGGGATCTGTCTACAGAGGGGTCAAGGATGAGGTTGAAATCATTGCCAATGAGAAGGGGGGGCTGGTGGGTTGTTAAAATAGGAGATTTCTTCAAATATATTAGTGAAGAATAGGGTTTGGTCTGAATTGGGTGCCTTCCTGGGAGTTAAACTTAGTAATGACCCATCTCCCATCAGTGTCAGCACTGATTGCAGTGCAGGACCATTTTAAGAATTTGTGCACAAGAATTGAGACATCACATTTAGCAGAGGAGGCAGTGCTGTGAACCTCTTGGCCAGCCCATTCCCATTTAAGTTTAGTCGCTTCCATAATGGATAGCTTGATTTCCTGCAGAAAAGTCACTTGTGCATGCAGTTTCTTAAGATGGGTGAGCATTTTTTGACATTTAATTGGGCAGTTAAGCCCCTTAATGTTCCAAGAAATGCACTGTAAGTCAGCCATTAATCCCACTAAAATAGGTGCTCGCAAATCTATGAATATTAGTAAAAAGAGGTAGCACATGTAAAACCTGACCCATCGGTGGAGGAGGGGGGTTGGGTAATGGGTGACAAGCAGCTAAGACTGAATGGAAATCAAACCATATTAAGTTAAGAAACCATCCAAAGTGTATATTCCAGAGCATGAAATTCATTTTGTTAACATGCATAACCATAACAAGCAACAACAAAATCAATAAACAGTAATGTAATATCTGACAACAACCTTTTGAGAGGTTGTAGTCCAAGTGTCAATGAGGGCCAAATCCCTGCTCATTTTCAAAGATTCCAAGTCAAAATTTGGACATGACAGAATACATAGAATAAAATGGATTACAGATAACATTAATCAATTGTTACAGAGAAAGCATTTGGTAATGAAACAAGCAAATAACTATAATTGTAAAATAAAGGGATATAAAATCGGTTGCAGTTCCATAGTGCTGATTGGGTAGAAGCAATTCTAAGTTAGTGTGGTACATTGATTATTTAGGATAGAGAGGAGGGATGAGTGGACCATGATTATTCAGGATAGTAAGGAGGGATGAGTGGAACATGAAAGAAGGTTGCCCTATAACTGTGGAGGCAGCTACACATATGAGGTAAGTAACAGAAGGGGTGGAGAACCGTGGGGAAGAGGGTATACTATATAATTTAAAATGAGGCAGTAGAAGGGAAAGGAGATATCAGCATGTCTGTTAAGTGCCAGGGAGGAAATGCTGAGGTTATTGTCAGAAGTCAAATTGCAGGATGGGTGGAGTAACAGCAGACTATGTGATAGCCCCTCTTTGTGGATTGGAGCAGAGACATAAAATGTAATAGAGGGAGGACAAGTGTGCAGAGCAGGTCAAGTAACAGGGGGGACTTATGTGAGTTTTGCAGATAGGTAAGCAATTAGAAAAGAGGGGGACCCATTGTGTGGTAATTGTTTGGTACAGTAAAAGTGGAGGAGCCTGTAAATGTCAGGGAACATTCATCCAAACCCTGGCCCGGTTCCCAGGAGCTCCCCACCTCGCACCACAGGCCTATGCATGGTCTCCATGAATATCTGTAGCCTCCTAAAAAAGTTTGACTCACTACAATGCCTGGTCACATCAATTAACCCTGATGTCATCACCCTTGTTGAGACTTGGCTGTCAAAATCCTCCCCTGACTCCCTAGTCTCCCTTCCTGGTTTCACTCTTTTCTGGTCCGGCCGTGTTGGGAGGCAGGGGCCAGCCTTCATGTTATGTCAAAGGAATCTCTCCTCGTACTAGCCCTGCCCACTCCCATCCTTGACTCCAGGGCCCAGGCGCTACGCTGAAACTAACTCCTGACCCTTTAAAGGACCCCTTTATCTGACTTCTGCATGCATTGCCCCAGGGACCAAACGCAGAGCCATTGCCTCTCTTACAGAATACCTTACCTCTCTACCTCCTTCCGCTGATCAAATTCTGGTGGTGACTTAAATGTCAACTGGCTCAGCCCCTCCTCCTCCTCTACCCGAGACTCCTTTTCTGCAATAGACCTAACGCAACTAGTTACCCACCCTACCAGGACTAACCCCAAGAGAGGCTCCAGTACCCTGCTTTATGTGGTACTCACCAACTGCCCTAATCGGATCCCCAATGTACAAGTCCTCCCAGACTCTCTCAGCGATCACTCCCCCATTCTATTCCACTGGTCAACCTCAGTCCCCAAACCCATAGCACAGTCCACATGCCGGCGGCGTCTAATACCTGGTGGACTAATAAAACTTATGGAACTTCTGTCCCAAATTGACTGGTCTCCTATACAGGCAACTCCTGACATCGACACAGCTCTCTCCTTCTTTACCCAAATTTTTAATAATGCCTGTGATATCTTTGCCCCAGTGTTGACCCGCCGTTCTAAAAGGAAGAATGCCCCTTGGGTTACCCCAGCTTTGATCCACCAGCTCAAACATAGGGACAACCCTATGGCACCATGCCATTGAGACTGGCTGGCCCAATGACAGGCGGTTATATGCTGCCGCTCGGAAACAAGTGCACTCGGGCCATCAGAAAGGCCAAGTCTGAGCACTACCGGTCCTCACTCACTGCCTCATGGGGGAATCCCAGAACCTTCTGGGATAACATTAAACAGTTAAATGGGAGTGCACACTCCCCACCCACCCAGATCAACATTAATGGTGTGATCTCCTCAGACCCAGCCCTCATAGCCAACCACCTCAACACCTCATTCACTGACCTTAGCCCTATCCTCCCTACAAATTTTTTGACCCTCCTCCCCCAGCACCTGCCATAAATCTTTCTCACCCTTATTTTCTCCTCCACGTGTTTCTGCCCAAGAACTTAGGCCGCACCTTGTCACTGCCCTCAAGAGTAATAGTACAGGCAGTGACACCCTGAATCCGTGTATCCTACGGCTGGTCTTAGACACAGTCCTTACCCCGATCACATGCCTCATCAACCACTCTCTTTGCCTGGGGAAGGTTCCAACTGCCTGAAAGTCGCCACTGTCACCCCTATCTTTAAAGGTGGTGATAGGACTGTGGCTGGAAACTATCGACCGATCTCCATTCTCTCCTCTCTCTCAAGGCCTTGGAAAAGTGGTGGCCTCTCAAATCTCTGACTACCTCTCCACCAACAATGTCCTTTGTCCTGAGCAGCATGGCTTCCGAGTGGGCCACAGTACCAACACAGCCCTCCTAGAGTTCTCCAACTTTCTCCACTCCTCCTTAGACACTGGTTCTCTGGCTGGTGCTGTCTTCATTGACCTCTCGAAAGTTTTAGACACTGTCTCCCACCCCTCCTTCTTGATGCCCTTAGTCTCTGGTTTTGCTGCTGGGCCTATCTCTTGGTGCACCAGTTATCTGTCTGATCACAGCGTAGTAAAAATTAATGGGAAAACTCAGACATCTGTCCCATCTTTTCTAGGTTCCCCAGGGCTCCATTCTGGGCCCCTTACTATTCTCCCTTTACCTTAACACCCTTCCACGCTCTTGCTCGGGGAACATTCTATTGTACGCTGATGATGCAGTCATCTGTGCCTCAAATCATAACCCTACTGCCCTCCAGGACTCGCTGCAGAAGTCCTTCACTGAAGCCGAGGGCTGGTTCAAGGAACATAGATTGGTGATAAATCTTAAAAAAACAAGAACCATGTTCTTCACTCATCCCCAAAACAAGTCCTGCAACTTCAAACTCCTCATTCACTCTGGGTCCTCATTCCCACTCGAACAAGTTTGCTCCTATAAATACCTAGGGATCCATTTTGACCCATCCCTCTCCTTCCATGGACACATCGCTGCCCTAGCCACTGCCACTAATATCCGATTGGGCATCTTACATTGGTATAAACACTGTCTCCCCCTGGAGGCTCTTCGACTCACAGTCACCTCTTCTATCCTGTCCCTAGTGGACTATGGACTGCCGGTGTATGGTGCTGCTGATCAGACCGCACTCCATAAATTCGCACTACTCTGAATAAGGCCTGCAGGTTAATTACTGGAGCACCTAGGATGACACACACCTGTCTACTGTATGCTAAAGCGTGGTACTTGATCTCGACGAGCCTCAAATATCTTAGCTGTACCCTCACAAAAAGACCCTCCTTGGGCTTTCCCCACCAGGATTGACCACCACCATACGCCGCTTGTCCCGCTAGTTCATACTGACCTCTGTGAAACCTCTCTTGTTATCCCTAGAGCTGGGACCTCTCACGGCCAAAGAGCCTTCAGCTTTGGGGCCCCTCCTGGTTCAACACATGCCCTCCTCCTCTCCGAGCTCCAACTATATCGTGCTTTAAAACTTCCTTACGTAACCACCTTTATTAACACTCGGCGCTGTAACTACCACTTGGCCGTGTCAGTATTCAATACTTACGACAAAGCTTATTACTAAGCTGCTAAGGATGACATAACTCTGGTATTGTTTGCATCCATCCTACCTGTACCAACTTGTTTGTATCTATGTTTTAATTTACTGTTATACTTATGTGTTGTACTGCTATACTGTGTATTTTGGTTTGTCTTACTGTGACAAGGTACCTTTGTAAATGAGCCTATGGCTCAAAGGTTTTCCAAACTGCTGTTTAAATAAAATAAAATAAAAATTAAAAAATAAATGTATCTTTGTGGCACCAGCTCATCCATTCAGGGTTGGAGGGCTGGCTGTATCGGTCACTCCAGGTAATGTCTGTCAGCGTGCAATGAGTGGCTCAGGCGTGCAGACTAATGGGGCAGAAATCATGAGGGTGAACAAAGAAAGAAAAAAAAGTAGGTAGCCTGTGATAAAGTGGGCAGCTAACAGCGAGGGTAAGAAACTTCTGTGGTGTTAGGAGAGGAAATTCTGGGGTACAGGGAAGCAGGCGAGGGGGGAGGAAGGAATAATAACATGGAGTTAAAGGGAGTAAGAGGAGTACAACACCATAGGGTGGTAGGAGGTTATCATTGTGAATAGGGCTGCAAGTTCGGTTCGACCATTCTACCCTAATGATTGAACCCCCAATGTTCACGCTAGTCCTCCTCCCATGCGCGAACATATGAATGAAATATGCAAACTTTGGTTTGCCTGGTTCTCCCCTGCAATATCCATAAATTATACATTTAGGGGTATTACAGGGGTGAACCAGACAAACAGAAGTTCTCATATTTCCATCATCACATCTGACTCCATCACTGTTAGTCAGCAGCCTAATCAGCAGCCAACCCCCTGTTATTTCCAATCCCACCTTGAACTTTTGCAAAGTTGTGGGTGATTGGCTGCTAAAAGGCTGTCTGGAAGAGACAACTCCCTCTGTTGGCTATGGTGAAAAGAGAGTCATGTGGCTGGCTGGCTAACATGAGTCACAGTACCAGTTTTCTCTGTGGCAGTTGGTGTGTGACTCAAGAAGAGAAAAGACGAGCGGTGAATGTACTGACTCAGTCTCTTTTCGATCACCTATCTAAAGTCTCTTTCTGTCTGTAAAAGAAAATAAAATTGCACTTCCTTGATTCCCCCCCAAAATAAGGCAGTTGAATTGAAGGTTATGTTTTTCTACTTAATAGGCAGTGTGCATTGCATTTTGGAGTGGGAGTCGAGGAGAAGGGAAAAAAATCCAGTACGAGTGTGGGAGCTGCGTGGTCCTCCAGTTAGTCTGAGGATGGCTCAGTTTCATTTTGTCTGATTCTTTGTGGCACTGTGTGAATTGAAAAGTGTTTAAAGCCATATGTTTTGTAAATTCTACTTAATTGGTTTGCACCAGCTCAGCAAAGCACAGCAGAGTGCGTGTGTGTGTGTGGGGGGGGTACTTATAGATTCATTACTCACACTAATCATAAGCTCCTCTATTGGTACCATTTGCCACAGATTCATTTAGTTGTTTTTTTTTTTTTTTGCATTATGCAGGCATGCAGCATTTTTTTCTTTTCTGTTTGGGTAAATTAATAAAAAAAATATATTTTAGTGTTTTCTGTCTGGGAGGGAGAGATCTTCTGGAACAAGTTCAACTAACCTAGGAAAAGGCCAAAGGCAAGGCAGTTTTTGTTTTAGGACTGTGATCTGACTGAGTCTGATTTTAAAGTTTAAACTGCTTATAAAAATATACTTATTACCAACAGTTTACATTTAAAAAAAAATCAGCTTCTCTGTCTGCTGCTATAAATTGTAAGACACTTTTGCCTGTGTTCTCAAATCCTTCCCAATCCAAAGTGAACACAACTGCACCTACTAGTGTTTGACCTATTTGGCATTTTGGTTTGGATAATTTTCCTGTATTCTTAGCTACTATTTGGCACAGCCAGTAGTGCTTTATTAATTATTTGTTAGGGAGAAAATATCCCTGTGTCTTACTACTTAAAGTGCTTGACTCAACGCAGCCAGCAGTGCTGTATTTACTTGTTAGGGGGAAAATATCTCTGTGTCTTACTACTTAAAGTGCTTGACTCGACGCAGCCACCAGTGCTGTATTTACCTGTTATGGAGAAAATATCCCTGTCTCTTACTACTTAAAGTGCTTGACTTGACGCAGCCAGCAGTGCTGTATTTACCTGTTAGGGAGAAAATATCCCTTTGTCATACTTCTTAAAGTGCTTGACTCGACGCAGCCAGCAGTGCTGTATTTACCTGTTAGGGAGAAAATATCCCTGTGTCATACTTCTTAAAGTGCTTGACTCGACGCAGCCAGCAGTGCTGTATTTACCTGTTAGGGAGAAAATATCCCTGTGTCTTACTGCTTAAAGTGCTTGACTCGACGCAGTCAGCAGTGCTGCATTTACCTGTTAAGGAGAAAATATCCCAGTGTCTTACTGCTTAAAGTGCTTGACTCGACACAGCCAGCAGTGCTGTATTTACCTGTTAGGGAGAAAATATCCCTGTGTCTTGCTACTTAAAGTGCTTGACTCGACGCTGCCAGCAGTGCTGTATTTACCTGTTAGGGAGAAAATATCTCTGTGTCTTACTGCTTAAAGTGCTTGACTCGACTCAGCCAGCAGTGCTGTATTTCCTGTTAGGGAGAAAATATTCCTGTGTCTTACTAGTTAAAGTGCTTGACTCGACTCAGACAGCAGTGCTGTATTTATTTATTAGGGTGAAAATATTCCTGTGTCTTACTACTTAAAGTACTTGACTCGACGCAGCCACCAGTGCTGTATTTACCTGATATGGAGAAAATATCCTTGTCTCTTACTACTTAAAGTGCTTGACTCGACGCAGCCATCAGTGCTGTATTTACCTGTTAGGGAGAAAATATCCCTGTCTCTTATTACTTAAAGTGCTTGACTCAACGCAGCCAGCAGTGCTGTATTTACCAGTTAAGGAGAAAATATCCCTGTCTCTTACTACTTAAAGTGCTTGACTCGACGCAGCCAGCAGTGCTGTATTAACCTGTTAGGGAGAAAATATCCCTTTGTCATACTTCTTAAAGTGCTTGACTCGACGCAGCCAGCAGTGCTGTATTTACCCGTTAGGGAGAAAATATCCCTGTGTCTTTCTACTTAAAGTGCTTGACTTGACGCAGCCAGCAGTGCTGTATTTACCCGTTAGGGAGAAAATATCCCTGTGTCTTACTGCTTAAAGTGCTTGATTCAACACAGCCAGCAGTGCTGTAATTACCCATTATGGAGAAAACATCCCTGTGTCTTACTGCTTAAAGTGCTTGACTTGACACAGCCATCAGTGCTGTATTTACCTGTTAGGGAGAAAACATCCCTGTGTCTTACTTCTTAAAGTGCTTGATTCGACTCAGCCAGCAGTGCTGTATTTCCTGTTAGGAAGAAAACATCCCTGTGTCTTACTACTTAAAGTGTTTGACTCGACTCAGCCAGCAGTGCTGTATTTACTTGTTAGGGAGAAAATATCCCTGTGTCTTACTACTTAAAGTGCTTGACTCGAAGCAGCCAGCACTGTTGTATTTACCTGTTAGGGAGAAAATATCCCTGTATCATACATCTTAAAGTATTTGACTCAACACAGCCAGCAGTGCTGTATTTACCTGTTAGGGAGAAAATATCCCTGTGTCTTACTACTTAAAGTGCTTGAATCGACGCAGCCAGCAGTGCTGTATTTACCCGTTAGTTAGAAAACATACCTGTGTCTAACTACTTAAAGTGCTTGACTTGACGCAGTCAGCAGTGCTGTATTTACCCATTATGGAGAAGATATCCCTGTGTCTTACTACTTAAAGTGCTTGACTTGACATAGCCAGCTGTGCTGTATTTCCTGTTAGGAAGAAAATATCCCTGTGTCTTACTAGTTAAAGTGCTTGACTCAACACAGCCAGAAGTGCTGTATTTACCTGTTAGGGAGAAAATATCCCTGTGTCTTACTACTTAAAGTGCTTGACTTGACGCAGCCAGCAGTGCTGTATTTACCCGTTAGTTAGAAAACATCCCTGTGTCTAACTACTTAAAGTGCTTGACTTGACGCAGCCAGCAGTGCTGTATTTACGCATTATGGAGAAGATATCCCTGTGTCTTACTACTTAAAGTGCTTGACTCGACACAGCCAGCAGTGCTGTATTTCCTGTTAGGAAGAAAATATCCCTGTGTCTTACTAGTTAAAGTGCTTCACCCGACTCAGCCAGCTGTGCTTTATTGACCTGTTAGGAAGAAAATATCCCTGTGTCTTACTACTTAAAGTGCTTGACTCAACGCAGCCAGCAGTGCTGTATTTACCTGTTAGGGAGAAAATATGCCTGTGTCTTACTACTAAAAGTGCTTGACTCGACGCAGCCAGCAGTGCTGTATTTACCTGTTAGGGAGAAAATATCCCTGTGTCTTACTACTTAAAGAGTTTGACTCGATGCAGCCAGCAGTGCTGTATTTACCTGTTTGGGAGAAAATATCCCTGTTTCTTACTACTTAAAGTGCTTGAATCGACGCAGCCAGCAGTGCTGTATTTACCCATTATGGAGAAGATATCCCTGTGTCTTACTACTTAAAGTGCTTGACTTGACGCAGCCAGCAGTGCTGTATTGACCTGTTAGGAAGAAGTTAGGAAGAAGATTGACTAACGGG
This sequence comes from Neoceratodus forsteri, assembly GCA_016271365.2. Classification (NCBI taxonomy): domain Eukaryota; kingdom Metazoa; phylum Chordata; order Ceratodontiformes; family Ceratodontidae; genus Neoceratodus; species Neoceratodus forsteri. The sequence goes on from CM028132.1 coordinate 1,326,228,493, forward strand.
TAAATACAGCACTGCAGGCTGTGTCTTACTAGTTAAAGTGCTTGACTCAACACAGCCAGCAGTGCTGTATTTCCTGTTAGGAAGAATATATGCCTGTGTCTTACTAGTTAAAGTGCTTGACTCGACTCAGCCAGCTGTGCTTTATTGACCTGTTAGGAAGAAACTATCCCTGTGTCTTACTACTTAAAGTGCTTGACTCAACGCAGCCAACAGTGCTGTATTTACCTGTTAGGGAGAAAATATCCTTGTGTCTTACTACTTAAAGTGCTTGACTCGACGCAGCCAGCAGTGCTGTATTTACCTGTTAGGGAGAAAATATCCCTGTGTCTTACTACTTAAAGAGCTTGACTCGACGCAGCCAGCAGTGCTGTATTTACCTGTTAGGGAGAAAATATCCCTGTGTCATACATCATAAAGTACTTGACTCAACGCAACCAGCAGTGCTGTATTTACCTGTTTGGGAGAAAATATCCCTGTTTCTTTCTACTTAAAGTGCTTGAATCGATGCAGCCTGCAGTGCTGTATTTACCCGTTAGTTAGAAAACATCCCTGTGTCTAACTACTTAAAGTGCTTGACTCGACGCAGCCAGCAGTGCTGTATTTACCCATTATGGAGAAGATATCCCTGTGTCTTACTACTTAAAGTGCTTGACTTGACACAGCCAGCAGTGCTGTATTGACCTGTTAGGAAGAAGTTAGGAAGAAGATTGACTAACGGGTAAATACAGCACTGCAGGCTGTGTCTTACTAGTTAAAGTGCTTGACTCAACACAGCCAGCAATGCTGTATTTCCTGTTAGGAAGAATATATGCCTGTGTCTTACTAGTTAAAGTGCTTGACTCGACTCAGCCAGCTGTGCTTTATTGACCTGTTAGGAAGAAAATATCCCTGTGTCTTACTACTTAAAGTGCTTGACTCAATGCAGCCAGCAGTGCTGTATTTACCTGTTAGGGAGAAAATATCCCTGTGTCATACTACTTAAAGTGCTTGAATCGACGCAGCCAGCAGTGCTGTATTTACCCGTTACGGAGAAAATATCCCTTTGTCTTACTACTTAAAGTGCTTGACTCGACTCAGCCAGCAGTGCTGTATTTACCTACTAGGGAGAAAATATCCCTGTGTCTTACTACTTAAAGTACTTGACTCGATGCAGGCAGTAGTACTGTATTTACCTGTTAGGGAGAAAATATCCCTGTATCTTACTACTTAAAGTACTTGACTCAGCGTAGCTAGCGTTGCTGTATTTACCTGTTTGGGAGAAAATATCTCTGTGTCTTGCTAATTAAAGTACTTGACTCAATGCAGCCATCAGTAGTAAAAAAAATAGCAGCACTGCTCCGGCAGTCCAGGCAACAGTGACAACAGTACAGAAAATTCAGGACATTGCAGGAGTAACTCATTGTGGTACTCAGAGGATGAGCACAAGGGCAATTATAGTGTGGCAGCCAGTCTTAGTAAGCAGAGTGATGGATGATGATGAGGAGGAGAAGACAGATGAGAGTGAGGGGTAAATCAGTGGAACAGATCCTGAGTTTGTAGTAGATGAGGCAGCAGTCAGTATGTCAAGTAGCAGTAGTTCTGGGAAGTGGGATGAAGAAGAGGAATACAGGAGCAGAAAAAGAACAAAAAAGAGTTCTCAGAAGGTTGGTGGTGTTAAAAAAACATTAATGATAATGAGGCATAAGGAGAGTCTGACACCCACACATGCAGTGGAACAACAGAGGACGGAAAATGGACAGGCTTCACGAGGGAAGAAAGAGATGCAGTTCAACCAGTCAGAGAGACTGTGAATCAAAAAGACATTCCAATAGGCATGGAAAGATCTCAAAGAGTTAGTGGAAGTAGTAGTGGCTGTGGTGGTGGCAGTGGTAGTAATGAACATATCCTCCCCGTAAAGAGTAGTTCAACAAAACCTGTGAAATCCGTTGTGTGGGATTTTTTCACACAAGATAAATCATCTGGCAACCATGTGGTTTGCAGAATATGCAGAACAAAATTAAGTTGAGGTAAAGTGGGTACTCAACTGGGAACATCAACAATAAAAGGCATATAAACAAGTCTCACATTTATCAGTATCAAAAAGCACAAAAGGAGCACACACAAGTTGTTGCACTTCTGCACTCAGCTGAGGAGAATGAGGTAATGGATGTTTACAATACCAATGTGATGAAGTAACTGATGCAGAGGTGAAGGATGATGAAAGTCTTCCTTCCAGTCAAAGCACAGCATCCTTAATTTCTTGTTTCTTTACTCCTCTGAGTCCACCACACAGCCTAACCAGATTCATATACCATCCATGACCACAATATCCACCCCTTATGGTGGTAAAGGTCAAGGGAAGCAGCCCAGAAAATCAGATGATATCAGCAATCATAGTGGGCATCAAATTTCTTTGAAAGACTGTTTTGAGTGTTCACAGAAATATAAGCCCAACAGGCCTGATGCAAGGTGATTAACAAAGGCAACTGGGGAGATGATAGCCACTGACTTGTTCCCATTCTCAATTGTGGCTAACCCAGGTTTTAAAGTATTAATGGAAATTGCTGTGCCAAAGTATCAGGTCCCCAGCTAGACCTATTTCTCCAGTGTTGCCATGCCAGACTTGTATGGCACTTCAGAAAAGCATGTCTGATGCTCTGAAAAGTTCAGTGGGCAAAAATGCACATGTCACAACAGGTGTGGATCAGTGGTCAGATGACCAACTATGTGGCTCTGACTGGCCATTGGGTAACCTTCCTCCCTCCTCCTCATCATCATCTTGTAGTGGCACTAGCAGCTACAGCAAGATGCAAAGGACTTTCACTGTTCAAAGGTAGGTAGCTTTATGTATTTATGGTTTTGAAAAAGGCCACAAAGTGGAACATCTGGAGGGCCTTGAAGAAAAGTTTACTGAGTGGCTGACTCCAAAGTCCTTGCAACCAGGGTTTGTAGTGTCTGACAATGCTTCAAATATTGTGAAAGCAATAAGGCTTGTTAAGATTACACATGTACCATACTTTGCACACACTATTAACCTGGTGGTAAAAGACTTTATCAATGAGGACCAAAATGTTCAGAACTTGATTACAGCTGCCCGCACTGTGTTCACCCACTTTAGCCATTCTGTGAAAGCCCAAACCTTGTTGCAGCAGATTCAGATCAAAAACAGCCTCCCTCTCCACCATATGATACAGGAGTTTCCAACCTGGTGGAATTCCACTTACTATATGATGCATAGAATGCTTGAACAACAGAAAGCCATCCATCAATACACAGTCCAATATGGCATTGGGAAAGGAGATGTGAATATCAGTCCCAATCAGTGGCGTCTGATGGAGAATCTTTGTTGTATCCTTAAACTATTTGAGGAGGCTACCCAAGTGGTGAACTCTGATGGTGCCAGACTAAGCCAGATCCTACCCTTAAATTCAATGGTCAGGATGAGACTGCAGTGTCCAAGTCACAGTTCTTTGACAATGATGACATCAATGCTATATCACTTTTTGGAAAAATGATACAAACCTTCCTGTCTGATCAGCGCATTGTAAATATGTGCAAAGCAGGACATTACATTTTGGTCAAACTTCAGGACCCTTGGTTTAAGGATACAATTGAAACATTATTCAAACCACATGACTTTAAAGACCTGGAATACTATCATGAACTGTTAATTGAAAAAGTGTCAGTATGTATAGTGGAGAAAAGTAGTACATCATCAGTGCCCTTTTGGCAACATTCAAATTCTGAACAAAATCTGGTGGAGAGAGAGGGAGCACAATCTGCCATTGCTACTGCTGCTGCTGCTGGTACCACCACTACTGATGTTTTTGGTCATCAAACACCAACCAGAACTGCTGTTAGACCACAAGATAACAAACTACTGTGGGACATGCTGTCAGGCTTTGGTCTGATAAAGACAGCTGGGAAGGCTCAGCCGGCTATTGTGGTACCAAAAGTCCCTGCTGCAAAAATGGTTAAGGATTATATGGAGGAGACTGTACATCTCACTGCAGGTGACAAACCGTTGGTTTACTGGCAACAGAAAAAATTGATCTGGCCTTCCTTAACTGAGATCACAATTGAATACCTCAGTTGCCCACCTGCCAGCACATATTCATAGAAAATTTTTAGTACTGCTGGGGGAAATAGTGAATGACAAAAGAACATGTCTTTCCATGAAGAATGTAGAGAGGCTCACTTTTTAAAAAATGAACCTACCTCAATTCAAAAACATATACTGTCCAAGATTTATGCAGGTTGACAGCACCCTGATGGTATGCCAAGCTGATGATGACAATGATGATAAGGGATTCTGTCGCACTAGTAGTCACTAGCCTTTCTACCTGTCTTTCAACCACTGGTGGGTCCTCCTGTCTCCTCCTCCTCATCCTCTTCCTTGAGTTCCATTAATTTCCAAAACAGACATTTACTGATGGTTATCATGTGCCACTGAGGCCCAACCTAGCACCAGAAGTTGAAAGGCCACTACATACTACTGTTCAGCTAAAACAACCATAAATAACTACACATTACTGTAACACAGTTCTTCAACCATTTGTTTTATTGACATTTTTTAAATACAGATCCAATACTTACTAGGTGGCTGTTAAAAAAAACATTAATATAATAAATAATAAATAACTGGTCTTCGTTCAGGTCCGACTCCAGATGGGGATTTAATTTTAATTATTTTTATTTTTTTACTCAAAATGTCAAACTTTGCAAGTTTCCATTCACTATTTCTGCTGCACCCAAGAACATGTCCAACACTTTGATCTGAATGAGCCATCCAAATACAAACTGTTTTCATCATAACCTGGAAAATGAAAATAAAATACTAGAATTTAAAAAAATGCTGTTCCCACATACTGAACTGACTGACCATCATGAGAATAAAAAAAACCAACTTGTTCTTACTCTATCTGCCCCTCCCCCAACTCCAAGTCCAAACTCCCTGGGACACTCCCTCTTACAAATACAATCCACCCTCCATTGTTATATCCCCAACCACACACCTGTTACATAAAGAAAATTAACAGATGGTAGACTTATGGATTTTTCCATTATTCTGAGTAAGGATGAGGAATATATTCATCATGAAAATATCCCACTTTTCACATTTCCGACACGTAGACTCTAACTATACTGAGTCCTATCCTCTTTCAACCAGATGCCCAGATATGCTAATACCTTACCAATACCTCCCCCTCCACCTACTGTTACACACATCCCTCTCAAACCCTCCTCCTTAGCAATTTCACACAGACAACATTTTCACAAACACTATGCTTTTAGAAAATGTCTAGAACCCTTCATCACTATTCAATGAATAATACCAAAACAGTGAAAAATCTATTACCTCCCTTTTTACTCCTCCACCCATTGAATTCCTCCTTCCACTTCATTGGACACTCTTCTGACTTTCTTGATTGCACTTCAACCTGATCAGTCTGTCAGAATGAAACAACTTCTTCTATCTCATATATGGAAGTAGTACTGTTGGTGTCACTACTACCATATATGATATAAGCTGAAAGTTCTGCTGTTATAGAAAGAGGTGGGGCTGGGGAAGGGATGTTGTGGAGGTTGGGGCAAATGGAGTAAAAGTGACATGGTTATATTTGGAAGGTATGGGGATCAGGGCAGGAGAGTGTACTAGAGGGACAGGAGACATTGAGGGTAGGTAATATTGACATTTACTCAGAATAATAGAAAACACAAAACTAATACTGGATGCTAGCCACCCCTGCATTTATGTATGGTCAATAGCAACAGCAATTGGGCTCTGTCAGTATCTGGATCTAACAGTGGAGGAAGAATTAAATTATTGTAACAGGGGGCAACTCAGGGGGTTAACCCTCTGGGCTGCAATAAGATTTAACAGGTAAAAGTTATCAGGGATGATATACGTATCATATATCATTCCTGACTTTCATTGCTTGCTAAATCTGTTTCAACACTATTTTATAGCATCTACTGGATATAACCAGGTTCTACAATGTATTACCTAGTTTTACCTGGTTCTACTTGAGTATAAAAAAAATCCACATATTTTATTTTGCATGTTTGAGAACGTACATATAGTACAAAGATTCTAGCTTTAAGAAAAGTAAGTTGTGCAAAGCTTTGGAGCACTGATATAGAATCCTATGCACCAAAGCTTTGCAGTACCATTTTTAGTACTACATGTACTTTTGCAAACATGCAAATACAACACATCTGTAGATTTCTTAATTAAGTAGAACCAGGTAAAATGTGTTTATGTATTATAGAACCTGGTTTTACTAAGTAGAACCTGGTTTTACTTGGTAGAACCTGGTTTTACTTGGTAGAACTTGGTTATTACTGGTAGAAACCAGTTCTACCTGGTAGACTTTTTTGGGTTCTACTCAGCAAGTTCATTAGGTAGAACTTTTAGAGGTTCACACAGCCCTAGTTGTAAACATAAGCAAATGTATTACCCCTCTAAGACAGGCACCATCTTAATTGGTCAGGAGTCCTGATTGCTTACAGTCATTCTGTTGTAACAGAAGGAGGGGAAGAAGTCCACACATTGGCAATGGTTGAGTTGGTCTTATATATACAGACATTTTGTCAGCAGTTTAGTCAGGAGATCAGCCAGTGTTTAAGAAGGAGGCCATTATCTGCAGAGATGAGGCAGCAGCAACTGCATAGGAGCAAGACTGGAAGTCGTCTGAGCTGGAGGAGCCATTCGCTGGAAGAGGCATCTGATCAGCAGGTTGGTGGGTTTGGTGCACAGCAGGAAAAGGTTCCTTGGGAGGTACAGGTGTGCAAGGTTCAGGACCTGGAGGTGGTGAAGTAGAGAGTTTTCACAGGGGAGTAAATCTGATGGTGTTGAGGCCTCCTGAGTTATCTGACAAGAGGATGTGTTATTTGCTATGGCTTTGATGCAGCGGGGGGGCAGCTATATTTCTGCTGTCTGCAGCCCTGCTTCTTGTTATTACCACTACCATGCCTCTGAGTTTGAATTGTCCAGGGGTCTTCATTGAGCTGCATTTCATATGCCTGAGGGGAGCCTGTAGGGCCCTCAGATTGACGTGAAGACTGTGACTAGGGAAGTGTCCACGTCTTTTGGTTCACTGGAAGCAGGCAATTTTGCCAAAGGCCATGAGTGCTGAATAAACTGTTCAGCTAATTCCATAGAGTAAAAGGAGTGAGGAGCCCTTTTATGAATAATCCTTAGAGCGGTGGGGTACTTCAGACTGTACTGAATGTTTAGGTCACTTAGAGCATGTCTAGCATTGGTAAAGGTCCTGGCAGTGATCTGAGAGTGCTGGGGAGTTGTCAGGATAAATTTGTATTTTATTTCCTTGCCACACAAGGAGACTGTGCTTGTAGGCTACAGTACAGATTTGGTCATTTACTTTAAATTGCAGGAACTTAGCCAGGATAGATTGGGGTCACTGGCCTAGTTTATGTGGTGGCACCAATGAGTGGTGGGCCTACTCGATTTCTAGGGGTCCCAGCCATTGTTGCTTAAGGATGATGGTCAGACTGTGCTGAAGGAAGGTGATCACAGTGAGGCCTTCCACTCCCTCAGGAAAGCCCATGAATTGAAGGTTATTGATCAATTTAAATTCTCTAAGTCCTCCATATGGTCCCAGAGATGTCTGAGGTTCTGTTCTATTCATGGATATGGGCTTTGAGACAGTGCGTTGACAGATCCTGTGTGTTGATTTTCTGCTCTGTATATGAGCAATGGGAGATTGAAACAACGTCTTCATTGATTCTACAATTGTTAGTCTTGAGTTCTCCAATGTCTAACAAAAGCTAACTGAACATGCCTTTTATTTCTTGTATGCTGTCTGATCCAAAGGTGGAAGTAGACGGGTTGATAGCAGGAAGTGCCATGGCTGGCAGGACTCACCAGGATAAATTACAGTTGCAGTTGAGACTGAGAGGCACAAAAGGCAGGTGCAGGTCCCGTTCAAATGGACAGGTATGTGATCATAGTAATGAAAGTAGAAGATTCATTAATCTGTTCAGCTTAGGAGCATTATTTGGTGTATGGATGCTGCAGGATACTTAAAGGGGAGATAGGAGTTATTAGAAGTAAACAGCCATCCACAGGGTGGTCAAGTCACACCCCCTGCTGTCTGCCTTTTCAGTGAGGTAAACCATAATTTGCTGTTTCTCATGGCCAGTAGTGAGAAAGAGGACTAGCACCACAACGTTTGTATTGTGGTTACCTACCATGTCTGCCTAAACAGCAGTTTCATCCATATTACCAATATTGGCAAAGGGGAATTTTTAATTTTTTATCTGACTGCAAAACTTCATAAACTAGACTGTCTTAGGGATGTTGTCCTTTGGAAGCCTTTGGCCTACAGTCGTCTTTCATCTCATGGTGAGCCTCAAGCACCATAAAAATGTATCTACCCAATCCTGGCTGGCATGAAATGTTGGATCCTGTATTATAGATGTGACTTTTAGGGCAATAGACTTTTGGGATACCCTCATATGCTGCTCACACTGCAGGGAGATCAAAGATGCAAGATCACTTTTGCTCTCTGCATACCAGCACTTGTGACCTCCACCATTAAGTCTGTGACTTTTTTTATTGCTCCCTATGCAGGCAGAATATCTTAGTTTTTCCTCCAAAAGACAGTCTTTCTTGACATTCCTACAGCTGCTTTTTGTCTATACTTACTTCTGTAGCCATCAGACAATTGCTTTCAAGAATGGCATGTGTTGCAGCAGCTAGTTTAAACTCTAAATTGCATGCCTTTCTTTTTGACATTTTGGCTTTTTGGTCTGCTCTTGCCAACACTCAGACAGAAAAAATGACAGTGATTGACATTTAGTGGCAGCTAACAGTTCTTTTAAACTCCTCTGTTTAATCACACTACAAATGAATAATTCATTAAAAGCCACCGTCAGTTATAAGACACCCTCCTATAATAGCTGTAGCTGAAATCAGCTGAGTCTATTATAACCTGTGGCTTATCAGCAAAGACATGTGGTAATTCACTAAAAACATTTTCTTTTAAATTTCAGTATTTTGCTATTGACCAATTCTAGTGAATGCACAGAAATTTCTGAAATTCCATGGAATTGTCTTCCATCAAATCTTGAAAATTCTGCACAGCACAAGAAAAATACAATAAAATAAAAACAGCTTATAAGTTTGGGGAAAGGGCTCCAGAGTGCCCTTTTAAAAGTGCAGCTCCTGTTTCATGGCAGGGCAGTATATGCTCACTTCTTAAGCGGCTGATTTTTGTTTGCATTTTCCAGCACAGCAAATTCAATCTATTCACATGAGCAGAAAAAATAAATAAATACGTTTTAAGTGTAGCAAGAAAGTTATTGCCAAACATTTTGGACTGTAAGATCTTCCTTTTGAAAAAAAGCTTGTTATCAATTACCTTGGTGAGAGAATGAAAGATAACCTTGGCAATACTGGACAAATAGAAAAGGGGAATACATATAACAGAATACCTATTACTGTGCCACAAAACACAGTTAGAAGTAACAGAATTTATAGCGTTACAGGTACAGCACAGTAGAAATTATAACCAGGAAAGAGAATAGGGAAGTTAATAAAATGTCTGACTAGTTTGCTTTAATTCTACTTTTTTTTACCACTGAGGTTCTTTTGCTGCTGTTATTTTCAGAAGATGGAAGCAGTTTTCCTTCCCTTGTCGAAAATGTTAAATATGAGCATGTTTATCACATTCAGTATAATACCTGCAGAAATGAATTCTTTCAATCAGTAGTGATGAAAAGATTTCAGGCTGTTCCAGCCATTTATTTTAACAAGAGTATGTCTTAGGTATCACTGCTGAGATCAGTGATTAATTTCTGTCTTATAAACTCCAGGCAATTGATCTTAGCCAGCAAGGCTGTGCAGAAGAATTAAAGCCAGCTGCTTAGAGTATATTGCAGGTGCACTGCTGACGTGCTTATGACATATATATTTATTTTTACTTTTGCTTTGTCAGTATTCAAATCAAAGCACAGAGCATGCACTGGGGTTACAGTATATCGCAGATGCAATGCTGATGTGCTTTTGATATTTTTTTTTCAACTCTTGCTTTGTCAGTATTCAAATCAAAGCAAAGACCATGCACTAAAATAAAAAAATAGCTTTCCTTTGCAAAGTTCTGCACTGCAAAAGATTAATATGTTTGTATGGCTGTCAGTATGGGAGAATGTACCACTAGCCAGACTCAGCTACAATTTGGAGATAGCAAAAAATGGGAACTGTGCATCTTTTCCTTGTCTCCATCACCCCAAATTATAATGCTCAATGCTGGCAGTGCACCACACTCACCTATTAATGCATCACAGAGGAACTACAGTAGGTTATCCTTCCTGTTAGTAGCAGTTGCTTCTGTCACAGATACTCACATACAGTGCTACATAACTCAGCAGCATGTACCAGCTTCGTGGTAATGTCAAATGTTTGGTGCCAGGCCCTCCTCTTATCAAGTATAAAGCACTCCAAGGTGTCTAGTGCCACTTCCTCAGACTCTCTGAAATGTTTAAACCAGTCCCTGGTGTCTAGTACTAGCCCTTTCTAATCCCCCATAAATGTAAAGCAGACTCTGGTGTATACAAGCAATTCCCATCTCATTATATCATTCACTTCCATAGAAGTCATGTCTCTCACTTATAGCATTCCTTTATGCTCTCAATAATGATGTTTGGTCCCTCCCTTTCCCACCTGACTATGACTATTCCCTATCATCCAGTGTTCCTTCCTAACACTCCCTGACACATACTGGTTCAATATATCCAACCTTACTTTGTCCCCCTCCTCCCACTCTTCCCCTTCTGTAGTGGGACTTTCCCCTCTTTTGTTTTGCTTTTTCCCATCCATAATAAAACAACTTTTTGTCCCCCTCTTCATCAGTAGTGTAGCCAGAAATTTCTATTTTGAACACACTCCATCCAACTGCTGCCCCTATTTTAAAACAAAATGTACACACTCTCTCCAACTGCTGCCCCCAGTACAAAACAAATTGTTGTCATAAGTCTCATCTAATCTCTGGATAAGCTGTGCACATACCCAGTGTTTTTGTCCTAAACAACTGACATTTAAACAAATACAGAAACTACTCAGTGGTCTACACTAACTCAAATACTCCAGATAGGAAGGACAGTGGTAACAAAAAGACAGGGACAGGTAAAAAAATACTACACACAAATGTGTACAGTGAGTATGCCTGCCTACACCCTTGCTCTTCATTCTATCAGCTTTCCTCAACTCAGCTTCAGACATTGTCCTCCTCATAGCCTTATTGACCTCAATTGTTCTCTTTAGAGACACTACCCTATTACCTCTGCCTGACCGGTTTTGAAATTTCTGCAGGTCTTCTTTTTCTCCTTCACAGCCTCCTCCTCCACCCTGTGAACCACTGTCCTACCCCTCCTGTTTTTCCCTACCAACCTTACAGAGGGTCTTGTGGGTTCCAATATCATTTTTAACAATCTCCATATATTTTCCACCTCCTGTACTGCACCTGCCTTTTCCAGTTTCTTTCACAACATTTCTTACATCAAGCCAAACTTTGCCCTCCTAAAGTTCAGGACTTATGTCTATAACTGTTTCCTCTCCATTTCTAATCTGAAATTAAACCACACCATCTGGTGATCATTGGTTCCCAGTGGGTTCTGTACTTTGATCTCTGTTAAACAGTTTATAAGGGTTATCTAGGATGGTTCTCTCCCTTGTAAACTCCCCAACCCTCATCTCCAAAGTTTTTAATCAATCAAGCAATAAATAAATAAACCCTCTGTATTAGGAATGATTCTTAGAGTGCCTCTACAGTCAGCTGATTTCTTCAACTTGATGATACTGAAATCCTTCAGTCCATATTTAGCATGTTGAAGTCACCCATAAGCGGCCCTTCCCCTTGTTCCGCTGCCTGTCTGATCTCATCCCCCAGTTCCCTCTTTCACCCACCTCTTTCTGAGATGGTGGCCAATATACAACTCCAGTCCTGATGTGCTTCTCCAATCTGTGACTACCTGCACTGACACTGCCTCTGTGCAGTTACCCTTCCCACCAATCTTGACCTCTGTGGCTTTTTACCCTCACTTCTGCATAACATCACCCAATCTGCCTTCCTTTCTCCCTGTCTCTCCTAAATATTATATAACCTGAGATGGTCAGATCTCAGCCATGGTACTGTGTTGCCATGTCTTAGTTAATGCTACCAGATCCAATGATGCTTCTGCTACCATTGTATCCAAGCCACTGGTTTTGTCCACTAGGCTCCTGGGGTTAATACACATAGCCCTCCCAATGAGCTATACATGATATTGGTACATCCAGCAGACCTGGGTTTGATTCCCATGACCTCCACTTGATTACTGTCTGACCCTGTGCAGGTCATGTAACCTTTCTTTGCTCCCAGATCACCCCTGTAAATAGGCCTTGTGTCCCATGGACCAAATCTGGTCATCAAAGAATAAAAATAAAAAATGTTGCTTGCTTCCATCCCTCCCTCCCTGTGACTCCTTTATATACCCATTTTCCACCTGTCTCCATCCTTAGCCCTGATCCTACTGTAAACCATTACCCCCTTGCTGGACTCCCTGCAGCCTATTCCCGTTATCCTTTCCTATTTCCTCTTTGTTACACTGACTACTCAGTCACTCATCTAGATGTCTAACAGAGTTTCTGAAGCTATCATTCCTACAAGGAATCATTTTACAGGGTACCCCAGATATGATTTTTATAGGACTCCTGAAATAGTTTGTAGCATCATCCACTCTAACTGCCCCCCAGGTCACCCCTCTTACTTCATCCTCACTCTCCCTATATATGGTAACTTTTGCTGAGAGAGTGTCTATTACCCACAACAAAGAAACCACACACATTAACAGTACATTTTATGCCACAGTTATACACAAGAAGTACAGAGTAATATAACTTTCTCAGTAGAAGGACACAGTGCCTTACCTGCACCTCAGTGTTACAACAAGCAAAGTCCCCTACAGACCTTCGGACTTCCCTGTGGACAACCCTGCAGACACTGGCCTACTTCTTTGTGGTCGAGCCACATAATTACAGGTCAGTTAGCCTAACCTCCATAGTGGGTAAGTTGATGGAAGCCATTCCAAAAGAAAGGCTGATGTCCTTCCTTGAAGTGAATGATCTCCAGGGCAACAGGCAGCATAGGCTTGTTTGGGAGACATCTTGTCAAACCAACATGATAGACTTCTTCGACTGGGTTATGAGGTCTCTGGACATGGGTCAAGTGGTGGACATACTTTACTGGACCTCAGCAAGGCGTTCGACTCAGTATGGCATGGTAGGCTGATCAGCAAGCTGGAGGACCTGGGTTAGGGGACAAAATGCTGGTTTGGGTCAAGAGCTGGCTAAGAGGGTGGTGGTAGGGAGAGAACTGTCCAAACCTAGGCCTGTAACCAGTGGGGTCCCACAGGGCTCAGTACTTGGACCTGTGCTGTTCAACATATCTATTAGTGACATTGTAGAGGGAGTAAATAATAAGATCTGTTTTTTTGTTGATGATACTAAGCTCTGTGGGAAGCTGGACATAGAGGAGGGGGGAAAGGATTTAATCGAGGTCCTGGATAAGCTGGAGAAGTGGACAGGCATCTGGCAGCTGTGTTTAAATGTGAACAAATTTAAGGGAATTCACATGGTTGCCAGAAACCCAAAGGCCATATACTGACTGGGGGGTGTACAGGTGACAGTATCACAGGAGGAAAAGGACCTGGGGGCAATAGTCAGGGGTGATGTGAAACACACAGCACAGTGCTGAAAGGCAGCAGCCAAAGCAAATAAAATGCTGGGCTGCATTACAAAGGGAATCACCTCTAGGAGGGAGGAGGTTATACTGCCACTGTACAGGTCACGGGTGAGATCACACCTGGAATACTGTGTTCAGTTCTGGTGCCCTTACCTGAAGAGGGATATCAAACTACTGGAAGGAGTCCATCGGAGGGCACCAAAATGGTCGAGGGAATAGGACACAGATCATATGAACAGAGGCTGGGAGAGCTGAACATGTACTCCCTGGAGGCAGAAGGGAGAGGGGGACATGATTGAAACCTTCAAGTACCTTTAGGGAATAAACAGGGTTGGTACTGAGGGCATCTTTACGTTAAGGAAGGAGGGCACAACAAGGGAGCACAGCTTGAAATTGATGGGGATTAGATGCAAGAAGGAAAGGAGGAGGCACATTTTCACTAAAAGGGTGGTGAAGGGGTGGAATGAGTTGCTGGAGCAGGTGGTGGCAGAAAAGATGGTGGCCAGTTTGGACTGGGTGAAGAAGAAGATTGGGACTGAAGAAGGCACTACTAGGATGAGGATGTGGGAGGGGAGTGGGATAGAGGAAGTGGAGGAGGAGGAGGATGTCTACAGGAGGAGTAAGGTGAGGGTGGGCAGCTCCAGGGAACTGTCTGAGCAGCACACTCGAGCAGACTCGATAGATCATTATGGACTTTTTCTGCTGGCAAATTCGTATGTCTGTATGTTCGAATGTATGTATGTCCTCACTCTACAGGGTATAGTAGCTCATGCAATGGGTCACTTTGACCTGTGGAATTTAAACTATGGACTGCTAAGACTTATTTGGCTTTGGTAGAACCCATCCCAAGACATTCCTTTATTTATTTACATAGAAAGCAATATGCAATGGCAACTGGCAGGATGCAATACAGTACCTTGCAGTATTTGCAGTGTGCTATAGGGAATAATGTCAGTCAATGGCAATGTAGCCCTTTTGTCATGCAGTATTTGTCAGATGTCATTTACCTCAAAGTCCTGCTTGCTGCTTCACATACTAGCTGGCTCAACTGTATAGTAGTATATGATTTGCAGACTGGAAACATGTATTTTTGATAGAAAATATATAATAGTAAAAGCTTTAGGCTTGTTGTTTATGGAAGTCCATACACTCAGAAAAGCTGTTGTTTGCCGGCCCATTGGCACAGTGGTAGGATTTCCACTCACGACACCAGCGACCCGGGTTCGGGAACAGATCCAGATCATCAGAGGGCCAGCCAGGGGAGAAGGACTGAATGTCCCTGGATCACTCTCCTTCTCCGGGTGGGGGGACTGAGTGTTCAGCGCTGGGACGACACCCGTCAGAGGCAGGGTGTTCCACTATGCACCGACGCCAAGTAGAATCCTCAGGGGCAGGGTGAACACTGGTGTCATTGCATGTCCCGGCCCCTGTTACAGGGGGAAAAACTTCTGTGTCCCGGCCGTCTCCATGAGGCCGTGCCCCCAGGCCTCAAATAGCCTCAGCAGCCGGCTCCTCGACTAGTTACCAGCATCTTGGCACTGAAAAGGCCACAGCGCTGAGACCCTCGCCCTCTGGGGGGCAAGCCAGGGGTGACTGGGGAGTATAGGCAATAGGAGGAGGTGGAGGCAAGGGGGTCTGCGACCAGATCAGAGAATGACAGTTCCGGGGGGCACACAAAAAGTAATAAATAAAAAAAGAAAAGCTGCTGTACCTTAGTACTATAGTAATGTCAAAAAAGCTGTTGTACTACAGTCGCTAGTGATGTACAACAATGTTTTGCCTCACAGCCTCATCTCCAAACACAGTAAGGGACCAAGCATTTGCAGCCCCACCCCAATACACAAAATGTTCCTTCAGTGTATAAAAATAAAACCACCCACTCCCAGCTGCTCAACAACCACATACTCAGACCTCTGAATAATAGTGTATGCTGTGTATATTCAAGCAGTTAATTGTAAATTTCATTTTCTTTTAAAACATATACAGTCATGGAAGCAAGGCTACTAAGATTGTGCTGCAGATCCATGAGTCTGCAAATTCTGCTCAGTGCCATAGTGAGCACTAGCTACTTAGCCTACACTAATTAGCCTGGAGGGTATTCACATAGAAGTTCTCACTTCCTCTTTAGTGTGTTAGATTACATACTCAAGTTTTAAGAAATCTCTTCCACAGAAACACAGAGGCTCTGTGATGTCCTGAAAATGATTCAGGATTCTGGCAACACATAACAGATTCTGGTCAGATCCACCACGGCTGCATAATGAAGTTAGTGAGATTGTGTTGAATTGTGAAGGATACATGGAGAAACAACACAATGCGTTTTATCTAGTATGATTTGTTTTATTTTCTATTCTAAGGAAGGCAGACATATTATTAGGAAAAGATATGGAGGTGTCAATTTTAATCAAAGGAATGGTAAGCAATAAAGGTTTTGTGTAACGATCATATACTCATAGCGATAGAAACAGGCTGATTCAGAACCCTGGAACTCCACCATCAGTATCAATGAGGAATGCAAATGTTATCATTCATATTGAGGCCAATCAAACCAAACGTCATAACTCAGTTGGTCTATACTTGCCTGGCATGGCTAACCCCTATTCTGCTGATGCAGCCCCTGTTCTTTACATTAAGATGCAAC
Organism: Neoceratodus forsteri; assembly: GCA_016271365.2. NCBI lineage: Eukaryota > Metazoa > Chordata > Ceratodontiformes > Ceratodontidae > Neoceratodus > Neoceratodus forsteri. Next base: position 1,326,244,858 of record CM028132.1, read on the forward strand.
ATTTTATCTATGGATTAGTGATTGCTACTTTTGTGATTGACATCAGGACTGTGACACTTTCCTCTATGCACAATTAGAACAAAAAAAAATATTTAGGATAATAGGATTTAGGATTTTTCCCAGATAACACATGGGTGCTCCTATTTTACATAGCAACACTTATTCCAGTTTCTGTTATACACAGACTTGAACCTAGGAATTACAGAGTTTGGATCAGTCCAATTTCAGATACTGGGCTACTGCTATTTAATATATGACGATGCTTATGTCACCTTGGGAATATTTCTATATTATCCTTTTTTTTGGGGGGGGGGGATTTTGCATAGAACTAACAGTGGCACTCATAATATCAATCACAAAATTAGTATTCCATACTCATTACACCAAGATGTTCCATCTTACTGAAGAGAATAGGGACTGCATCTGTGAAGTGGGGGTTGACCATACCATGCAAAAATACCTCAACTCATTGACATGATGGTTGCCGAGGGACTGGAAGGAAAAGTATGCCTCTTTACAGACACAAAGATCTGCAACAGGGTTGATACATAGGAGAATGTAGAAAGGATGAGAAGGGACTTGGCAAGGTTGGAGGAATGGTCAGAAGTATGGCAGCTTGGATTCAATGCAAAGAAGTGCAAAGTAATGCACCTGGGAAACAAGAATCCAGGGGAAGAGTACACAAGGAGGGGGAGGGAGTAGTAACAACAACAAAAATGGATAGGGACCTGGGGGTAATCATATCAAATGACCTGAAGATTAGCAAGCAATGTGAGAAGGCAATAGGGATGGCTAGGGGGATACTGGGATGTATAGGGAGAGGCATCACCAGTAGAAAGCAGGAAGTTGTTATCCCTCTGTGCAGATAGTTTGTGAATGCCATCTGGACTACTGCATCCAGTTCTATAGACCCCATCTCTGCAAGGACATAGACAGGATGGAGACAGTCCAGAGGAGGGCAACTAAAATGGTGCAGGGTCTGCAACAGAAGCCATAGGAGGAGAGACTAAAGGAGCTTAATATGTATACCCTTGAGGAAAGGCGGAAGAGTGGAGACATGATAGAAACTTTTAAGTGCCTCAAGGGAATCAACAAAGTCCAAGAGGGTGGCATCTTTCAGAAAAAGAGATGTCCAAGAACAAGGGGACACAATTTGAAACTAGAGGCGGGGGAATTGCTCAGGGGTAATATGAGGAAGTATTTTTTTACAGAAAGGGTGGTGAATGCATGGAAAAGCCTTCCTGAGGAGGTTGTAGGGTAAAAAATATTGGGGAATTCAAGAATGCATGGGACAGACATAAGGCAATTCTTGTGGGGGTAGGAAGAACTAGGCTGTTGGTTAACTAGGATCTGCAGCTTATCCAGTAGGTAAGGATATGGGCAGACTAGGTGGGCCAAGCGGTCCTTATCTGCTGTCAAAGTCTATGTTTCTATGATTTTTGTGTTGCATCTTTTTTTTACTGTGCTTCATGAAATGTGCATTCCCTATTGCTTCAGATGGTGAGGTTCCAGGGTTTCACATCTTTGTGTTTCTCTCATACCACTATATGACTGGACGTGAAAAGAACTTAAAAATATTTTTGAGTTTACTTTCAGTACAATACAAGTTGTTTTACAGGTCCTGTACCAATCTACTGTACTTAGTAGACTACATGAATTTTAATTTATTTATTTTTACACTTGTAATTTTTTAATCACAGTTGGAGCTCTTAGTAGCTGTGCACAACAGTAAAATAGGCCCTAGGATTTTTATAAAATACATGCATCATAAAATAACTTTGATCATAAAAAACAAAAAATGGGAATTTCTTGATACTGAACCAAGTCTGGATAATGTGATATCAGCATGACCACAATTAACATTTAAATGAACTAGTATTTACAAGATACCCTTGTTAAATCTATATTTATAAAAGTAAAATTTAATCTGAGAACAACTTGAATTCCTGACAGTCCACATTGAAGAAATTATTTTGACAGTTTGAGAGGAGACATGTGAAGGAGATGGCTTCAGCGAGAACCTTACTGGATTTTTGAATGTCACAAGCTGCAGCCAAGAGGTTTAAATGAAGATGTCAGACTGCATAGTTATTAATAGTTTTTGCATTTTTCAGTAGTTGCAACTTGTTTAATGAAAACATTTATTTTCCAGGAACTGGGAGAAATCAGTATATATTTTCATTGGTTTTACTGTACATATAATGTGTTTTTTTATATGTCATTACCTGTAAGATATGTGCTTTGCACCCTTGTTTCTATGGTTACAAGCTTCATAAAACTACACATACAAAAAAAGACAAAGAAAACCAAGTTGAGTTTAGCACCTCATTTACAAGGGGGTCTTCAGAAATCAATGAGATCATAATAAAGAAACTGAGAAGTTATAGGTATTAAACCTTGTTATTCAAAGGGTAAGAAAACATGAAAATTAAAAATTGATAAAGGTGCAAAGCTGTAAATAAGAGTGAAACAACCACGCTGGTATGCACACCACATAAAATATTTCTTGAAAGGATACAGATTGGGGATGGCTCAATTAACACTGCAAGTCCAGAAAAAAATATACATTGTCGCCTCTTGCTGTACTGAAATGCTACCGCTGATGCAAAATGCAAAGCAAGGTGATAGGGGCGAAGTTGGAGGACGGATGTGAATAGCACCATATACCCAGCAGGAGGGACTTTACATCTCTGGAAATTTATTTATGAAAATGAGTGATCAGGCTAGGAACATAAGCTGAGCCAAGGCTGGTTAAATAAATATATTTGCTTAACTTGTAGACTTGAAATAATTGCATGCCTTCCTTTCTGTAACATCTTTCCATGCACAAACAGGCTTTGGCTTTAAAGCTAACTTGTTTAACTGTGTTTGGTACATTTTACTCCTGATTTCTGTTTATGACAGGCAGTAATTATTCCTGCATGAAAAAGGCTTTACCATTGAAGCGCCTATAAAGTGAAGAACTACACAGTGACATAAAAACATCACTTTATAGGAACTTCAAAGGCAAAGTCTGTTCCAGAAATATTAACTGCTTGTCATGAAAAGAAGTCAGGGGTCAAATCTACAAAAAACAGTTAAGTGGGAGGTCACGTGATGCAGTGGTGCTGAGAGGCTGCTTGCTTCAGAGCTCCCGCTTTCCCCCTTCTCAAACTTTTAATTTTCGTCAAGCCAGAGCTACTAATTTAGCACTAAACGAGGTCTAAACACCTAAGCTACATCAAGAGACTTTAGTGTGCACAGATTGGGGTGTAGATTGCCTGTTTGAAGATCGCTGGGACTGACACTGAAATGAAGGCCTCAGGAGTCAGGCACACCCCACCTACCACACCAGAAAAAGCCTCCAAGAAAGCTACAAGAACACTGAATCCAACCCTCTTCAGCCACTAAATATCCAACTGGTGGAGGTCTTAATGTTGCAGCTGGTACCTTAACAGAAGAGTGCTTTTGGAAGAGCTTTCCCATTCAAAGATACCCTGCAAGAGATCTCCAAGGAAATCAAATCGATGAAGCAAGACTATGCAGACCTCTCGAGGAGAGTGGGGATTCGAAACCAGAATTGTGTCTGTGGAGAAATGGCAACAGAAAATAGACCCTGAAATCGCAAACTTGCACAGCAAATTCAAAAGCTCCAACTGAAAGTCAAGATCTAGAGGGACGAAGTCGATTTAAACAATGTGTTAATCCTGGGGCTCCTAGAGCTGGAAGAAGGGGAGACACCATAAGATTCATTCAGCAATTTTTAATAAAGTGGTGGGCCCTCACCTATCCACCAACAATACCATATAGAAAGAGCCCACAGATCCCTCAGATCCAGGCCTCCGAATGCCCCCAGACCCCTAATTATTAAATTCTTGAGCTACCTGGATTGTCAGCACGTTTCTAACCAAAGTTAAAGAGCTGGAGTCCGGCTTGTGGAATGGAGTTAAATTGAGGATTACCCAGGATTTACCCAGAGAGGTCGACAAAAACGTGCTGCATTTCACCCCGTAGTGAACAAGCTGATCGCGGCTGGGAAGGCTTTCCAAATGAACTACCCTGCAAAATTGTTGGTTCAGGTGGAAGGCATTTGGTACCCCTATGACAGCCCCGAGGAGGCGATGACTGGACTGTCCAAGTTGCTCCCCGATCTGTTTAAGGGACTCTCTACTAAGTGACTGTGAAATGAAGGACTGGAAAGTGTATAACGTTGGGTTGGGTGAAGGCTTGCAGTAACCTAGATACCCTTTAAAGTCTATTTCCCCTGTTCCTAATCCCTGGGTTTTTGGCTTAATGAAGATTTTACTCACTGAGTTGTCGCTGGAGTTTGGTGGGTGGCTGGTGCTCCTGGGGTGTTTGCCTCTGCTATCCATGGGGGTGCACCTCCTGGGACCCGTGGTGGTGGTAGGCTAGTAGTTGGAGGTCGAGGCCTAGTCGGCCTGCTTCTGTGTCCCGACGCGTCCTTGCTTCTCGATCCTCTAGAGGGAACTGCTGTGTATGGGAGCAGTTCGGAGGACCTATTTACGGTTGGACCGATTGGTCCGGCCGGTATTTGGTCCCCAGGCATTTCCTCCCACCCTCTGGACCTCAACTGAGCAGGATCGAGAGGACAAGGGCTCTCATACCAATTTTCAGGTACTGTTACCTGCCTTACTTTCTCCTGGGGCTGTTTAGAAGGGCTGGGGAGATGGCTCTGTACTCTCCAAGGTAGCGACGGTGCATTTTTGTTACCGGGGGGGGGCAGGAGGGCTCGCAGGCAGGACAAGTCTAGTGCCATGCCTTGCGACCTGGCAGGGAAGTTTTGGGTACCTCTAAGGAATACTTTTGCAATGAACACTGTTCTCCTCATAGTTGGGGGGCTGGTTGTTTGGTTCTGGGGTCTTAAACCTGGTGTCTCGTTGTATATGGGCACTATGAGGGAGACCTGGGTACCTGGGGGAGGGAGTGGAGATGTTTGGGATTTTCTGGATACTCTGGTTGTCAATATTTGGAATGTGGTATATAATGTTCATTGTTCAATGTTATAGTTGGATTGGGGGAGGGTATTGTTCATGGATGTTGTAGCTGTGTTTTGTGGGGACCGCCACCTAGTTTTGTTTACTGTATGCAACTTGGTTTTTGTTTTAAGTTGCTATGTCTCTTAGTACCACTAGTTCTGTCTTCTCCTTCTTTAGTAGGAAGGATATTTGGGGTATGTTAGTGGGTGGTTAGAGGGTGTCACGCTGTATGGAGTGAGAGGGGGTTACAGGGTTTAACTTGTCTGGAATTATTTCAGATTTTAGAGTATGGCTAGTTGTGCAATTAAATTGATCAGTTGGAATGTGAGAGGGATTAGGGATGTCAAGAAGAAATCCCGTATCCTGGTTAATTGCTCGGTATTGGGGGCTGACATTCTATGTTTGCAAGAGACCCATATTACGGTGGCTGAAAGCAACACATTGAAAGTCAGAGGCTTCTCCCAAATTTTTGTGGCTGGAGACTCATCGGAGGCTAGAGGGGTCGCTATTATGATAAAGAAAAGCATACCCTTCAGTCCGACCAGGGTCACCCGAGATCCAGAGGGTAGATATATATTGGTGCTTGGATCTCTTTATAACTCTCCCATAGTCTTAGGTTCTGTGTACGGTCCAGTAGGAGGGAATGTCAGCTTTGTCATGCAGTTAATTGACAAACTTAGTTCCTTTCTGCCAACCTCCTTGATCCTAGGAGGGGACTGGAATATAGCTCCAACGCAGGAGCTGGATAAAACCTTCAGACCACTAAGGCCACTACTTCCGCCACAATTGGCGTTGAGAGATATGGGCAGCATGTTGGGTTTAGTGGATCCCTGGAGGACCCTTCACCCCTCCAATAAAAGCTACACCTTTTTCTCCCCGCTTCATAATTCTTGGTCGAGGTTAGATTATTTTTTAATAACTACCTCTCTTATGACCAAAGTTCCCTCTGCAGGTATTGAACCTATAGTAATCTCCGATCACGCGTTAGTCTGGTTTAGTTTTACCCCCCTGTCTCTAACACAGCGAGATACGATTTGGAAACTTAACACCCAGATATTAAAGGAGGAGCACTCCCTTATCCAGATCAGATCTCTTATAAGAGGCTATCTGGACACAAATCGGGGCTCGGTGGCCAGGATGGACATCCTTTGGTGCTCGTTAAAGTGTTTCTTGAGGGGAGAATTTATTAAAATCTCCTCCAGGAGAAAGAAACTCAGGTCTCAAAATCTCATTTCCCTCTCAAGTCAGATTAATGCAGCAGAGGATTCTCTGGCTACTTCCAAATCGTTGAGCAATTTAGAACAGCTGCACAAACTTAAAAATGAGTACGAGGGCCTAATTCGTGAAAAGACAGAGTTTGCTCTACTGAGAACCAAGGCTAAATACTTAGATCAGGGGGAGAGGCCGAGCAGGCTTCTGGCATTGAAGCTTAAAGAAACAGAGAACTCTAGATTAGTTCCAGCTCTGGAGGATCAAGACGGGTCTGTCAAAACAGTGCCCAGGGACATTGTGGCAGTCTTTAAAGAGTTCTACCAGAATCTATATGGCACCAAGGCATCCCCTCTTCCCAGTCAGGCTTAGAAAATTTTTCGGTCAATTGTACTCGCCTCTCGGAGGATCAAATAGCTTCTCTCTCTGCCCTTGTCCCAGAGGGAGGTGGAAGAGGCCATTCATAGTCTCTCACCAGACAAAGCTCCCGGACCCATGGGTTTCCTGCCAATTTTATAAGGTCTTTGCCAGGATTTGGCCCCCACACTTCTGGAATTATACAATTATTTATTATCAGCTGATACACTGGACCCATCCTTGCTGGATACTATTATTATTCTGATCCCCAAGTCGGCAAAGCCCTCTCTGAACCCGGCCAACTATAGACCTATTTCACTGCTCAATTGTGACATAAAAATTTTGTCCAAGATTCTGGCTTCTCGGATTAAACAGGTCTGGACCTCACTCTTGAGCAGTGAACAAGTGGGATTTGTGCAGGGCAGGTCTGTAGCAGACCATATCAGATCGCTTTCATGTTTTTGGGGCAGCTCAAACTTCCCAGGTCCCTATGGCGCTGGTAGCTCTGGATGCAGAGAAAGCGTTCAACCGGGTTAACTGGGAGTTTTTATGGTGTACTATGTCCAGATTTGGTTTCCCGGAGGGGTTCATGCGCTGGGTGAAGACACTATATAAGTCCCCCACGGCAAAGATTTATTGCAACGGGATCCTCTCATCCTCTATCCAACTGCTCTCTGGCACCTGACAGGGTTGCCCCTATCCCCGTACCTCTTCAATCTTTATCTGGAACCCCTGCTGCTTAACCTTAAAACTGCTCCAGGGATCCAGGGATGTCCCATCTCCCATCAGATCTCCAAGATTTCAGTGTATGATTTACTATCCTTCTGCAGCTAGCTAACCAGCTGATTTCACGGGTTGTAATGGGAATAATAGCACACCGGGAAGTATCCAATTATAAGCTCAACCTGGCAAAGAACGAGATTTTCCCCCTTAACATGCACCTTACCCGGGCCTCTGTCTCTCACCTGGGTATGAAGTGGGCCCCAACTCACTTAAAATACCTTGGTATTTATCTGGCATGTGATCCTACTTTGGTTAAGAAACTCAATTTAGAGGACCTATTAGACAGAATCAATTCTGATTTGCAAAGATGGGGTAAACTGCCATTATCAGTGGGTTCCCGGATAAGCATTGTCAAAATGAACGTCCTACCCTGTCTCTTCTATCCCCTGAATCTTCTGGATACCTGGTTGCCCAAGCCTTTTTTCAAAAAGGTCCACTCGGCTCTGATTGACTTTATATGGAACCATAAACCTCCAAGGCGAGCTTTCTATAAATTATGTCTGCCTAAAGATATGGGGGGCCTCCGACAGCCCAATTTTGAATTCTATTACTGGTCTAGTCACCTAGTCAAAGCAGGGAAATGGTTAGGAGGAGTAGAGGATACTTACTCCCCCCTATGGTTAAGTCTGGACCTTGACCTTATCAAACAACACAATATAGACCCCACTAGTCTATTTTATTGTCGCTTTGTATCCCTCCTTAGAGAGATTCAAGATTCTCCAGTAGGTGCCACAGTTAAAGTACTTAATCAACTTTATATCACTGCCAAAATCAGATATAATAAAGATCCCGGTCAGCCCTTGACGTGCAATCCCAATATTAAAATAGGGACCAAACCTTTATCTCCTAAGTGGCTACCCCAAATACAAGGGCTTTCAGTTGAGGATCTCTATGTGCAGGGTAGGCACGGTTCAATAGCTGACCTTTTGTTAGTCTTAAACATCCCCACCAATGCCCTTTTCAAGATATAGCAGTTAAAGCATCTGATTGATAAGGAGTTCGGGATAGCAGTACCCACTTCAACTGTTAAATCGTTATTAACGGAGATCAAAGATTGTGTGGTCAAACCCCATGGGGTGTCTAAACTGTATACTTACCTTCTGAAGCTTATTTTTCCCACCCCCCTTAATTGGCTCCAAATCTTGGTCCTTATCCCCCTCAGGCTCCTCGCTCGCATGGAGTCAAATCTGGAAGGATTTGTACACATACAGTACCTTAGATAAGAACAGGTTGATCCAATATTTTATAGTCAACAATATGTACATTACACCAGTGCTGAAATCTAAATTTGACCACTCTATCTCCCCAAAATGTTTCAGGTGTGGGAAAGAACAGGGTAACCTTCCTCACATCTCTGGTACTGCTCTAAGATTGCCCCTCTCTGGAAGGCCATTGAGGACAGCTTAGATCCTATATTAGGTCTGAAAGACCTTTTTACAGTAGAGGTCTGTATTCTAGGGGTTTATTCAGGCATCAATGTAAGGGAAAGGAAATACCATATGGCTCTTATTTCTATGGCGGTTAAGAGATTAGTGCTTCGACACTGGACAGATAGCCTAGAGATTTCATACCTTGACTGGGTGAAGGAAATGTCTCAATGTTTTAAAATTGAGAAATTGATTGCTAACATTAGATCCTCTCTGGTGGCCTTTCAAAGAAAATGGGGCAAGCTATATGCTCTGTATCTCCACTGACTGAGATCTCAAAAGCTCCTAGAGCAATTGAGTGTGAAAGAATATTCTCTCTCTCTCTGAGCTCTCCGATACTCCCTTTTGTTTCCTCCAAACTTATTCCATTACCTCTCACATCCCTAGATTGTTTGGTCCGGTTTTATCCGCCTGCACTCGGATTAAGCATACCTACAATAGCTCAATTATTTACTTAACCTTACCTCTCTCTTCTTCAGTGGTGACACCTTTATCGTGGGGGGGGGGGAGGTTTTTGTTTTCCTTGTTTTTATTTTCTTTCTCCGGTTTTCATCTGATGGTTTATGTCCGGGCTATACTGAATCTCTGTATCATGTTCAGGTGATATTTGCCAATCTGATGTAATAACAGTTGGAAACCAATAAAAAGAGAATTTCAAAAAAAAAAAACAGTTAAGTAACTCACAGTTGCACTAGCAAATAAGATTTACACTTTTACAAACATTTATCAAGTAAAAGGACACACGTCAACTTATTCTAAAAACAGAGAAGCAAAACTCAGTAACCACACAGGCTCAGTACACACTGCATTTCCAGCAAGACACTGGCCTGTTGTAAGGGCTATTAGACATCAAACCAAAGGGCAGTCTGGGAAGACTATCCTGGACAAGATGCAATAAGCAAACCAGAATGGCAGATCCCAGAGGTCATAAAATACCCAGGGGAAAGCAGGGAAAGTTAGAAAATATCCTCTCACAGCCTAGGCAGAAACAAATCACTGGGATCACTGTTTTTCAAAATGTATCCCTTAAATTGTTTTCTTATTTGCAAGACAGCATATATTTATCCTAACAACTCTGTCCTACTGCCACATTCAAAACACTATCCCCTACCTACTTGCCACATATAAACTCAGTTACAACACTGCTGCACCTATATATAATACATACTTCTCAAACTTTAAAGAAAAAATACACTTTATCATCAAAGACTGTGTTTACCAAGTACTGTGCCCATGATTAAAATAACTTGAACCCCCTCCTCAAAACAAATATGCCCTCACACGAAACTGCATGTTTAACTGTAAAGACAATTAAAAAAAATGCATTTCTAAATGCATTACTAACACCAATGCTTTCAAATGTTTGAAACTACTAAAAAGACAAACTATATATGAATGTGCATTTGATACTGGAGAGACAAAGTGTGATATTCATGTCCCATTTTTTTTTTACTTAAATCCCATAACTATATTATTGCTACATTGGGTGCATATGGAGATAATGTAATACCAAATATAAAGATAGTTCATCATCTGGAAGTATAAGAAAATGAGTCTTTAAGTTAGCACATGGATCAGGTAATGTACCTAACATGGTGTCCCTTCTGTTGAATTTTCAGTTTAAATTTCTTTTAGTTTTTTTTCCAAATTGGAATGATTATTGAAGCTATTTAGGTACCATAGTATGCAACATTTCGATATTTTATTCTATGCATTACCTGATTGTAATTATGTCACAATTTATCTTTGGGCACCACTAATGTGAAAACAGGACATGTCAAAGTTTTGCTGCTGATTGTATCCATTTGTTTTTACCGTCTCTTTTTTTAATCTGCTATGTGAACCTTGGTGGATAAGTTAGACATCACTGAGTTTCCTAATTAGTCAGTGCAATTTATTGAAAAACAGTTTTTTTCATAAGAAGTCATGTACGTAACAGAGACACCACAAGTCATGTATGTAACAGTGACACCACATAAAGTCATGTGGTTAACAGGGGCCCAACAAAAGCAACAGTGTAAGTGTAACTATTGAACAAAGTCCTACTATAAGAAATATTTATGTTAGTGTACATAAAGCAATCATAGTTATCTTTAAACATTTACTTTTGAATGCATTTTCACTGGGCGTGTCAAAGTTTACCTGCTGATTGCATCTGTTTGTTTTTACAGTTCTTTTTTCTTAATCAGCTATATGAACCTTTGTGTGTAAGTCAGACACCACTGAGTTTCCTAATTATTCAGTGCAATTTATTCAAAACCTGTTTTTCATAAGAAGTCATGTACATAACAGTGACACCAGAAGTCATGTACGTAACAGTGACACCACATCAAGTCATGTGGTTAACAGGGACCCAACAAAAGTAACAATATAAGTGTAACTATCTGATATAGTCCTGCAACAAGAAACACTTGTGTTAATGTACATAATGCAACTATAGTTATGTTTAAACATTTACTTTTGAACACATTTTCTCCAGAGGTGTCGAAGTTTACCGGCTGCCCGTATCTGTCCATTTTACAGCTCTTTTTTTCTTACTCAGCAATTTAAACCTTGGCAAAAAGTTAGACACCACTTATTGTCCAAATTATTTGGTGTAATTTATTTAAAAGCTGTTTTTTTTTCATAAAAAGTCATGTTCATAACAGTGACACCACAACAAGTCGTGTACGTAACAGTGAGAGGAATGGAGACACCAAGAAAAACACTCTCCAGGATAAGAAGTAGAAACAAAGTTTCTTGGACAGGTGTGGGGCTTTTAAGACCTTCAAAGGTTCAGCAACAATACAGACAAGTGCTTTTAGTTGTGCAAATGGACCGCTGGTGTTGTGGAGAATTGTTGGACCCATAGTCTTGTACATAACAGGGGGACGCCAAGGGAGGAGGACTCAAATATTTAATTAAAACATTTTGAATACCGTAAAGTAAAGAAAAAAAAATTAGAAATGATGTTAAGGAGAGTCAGAGGCACTGCAATTGGGGGGTTTTATTAAAAAAAAGCTATTTGAAAACCAGGGCTGTACAAGTCCTGAAAGTACTGTAGGAGGACACCACTGGTTAGTACGTTACCAGGGAAAAAAGGCATATCAAACTACATAAATTATACATTTAGAAATAAGAAAGTTTTAAGATGCACAAGAGCTAACTATGAGATCCTAGCATACAACTTTTTTTTCTTTAAAATGTAAATGTTGAGACTGCAATGAGGCTCTCTATGAGTGACATGGAACAATGTCACAAAATGGCATCTTTCTTAAGTGGGAAATGTGGCACTCCAGATGGGGCCACAGCAAAACAGCAACACAACAGAGGCTGATGTTATTTATAGTATGTCCTTATTGAGTGCAATACTAGGGAGTATTAGAATGGAGACATTTTATTAGTTGTTTAAGAAGTTACAGGCCATTATTATAAAGGTGATGCAAGTACCTCCAGTACTGTACACAGGCATACATATATATATATATATATATATATATATATATATATATATATATATATATATAGATATAGTAAACAAAAATTGTTAATCCCAAAAGCTGAACTTTATGTTTTTAGTATATACATGTTTAAGAAAAACCTGTGGCTCTTTCAACTTGGAAGATGTGTTTATTGTTTCCCTTGGGGTCTGTAGTTTCAGGCAGTCCTTAATTACTCTTTCCTTCTAAGTCCCATAGTAGCTCTGATAATCATTTGTTCCAATGGTTTTTAAGTCAATTTAAAGGCATTAAGTAACTTCTGTTCTTCTAGTCCTTAATTAAAGCAGGGGCTCTACAACTTGATCACTCCACAGACTTGTTCTGCTGATTGCTCCAGGTCCCAAACTAATGTGTCTTGTTCCAACATGATATCCACCTCTTGCCCCTCCCACATGAATCAAACAAAGTGGGGGTGGATCTTTAGGAGCTTCTCAGGTGGAGGTGGGAGTGGATCTTTCTCCCCCACAAAAAATGAATGCTGCCTCCCACTACTCAGGTTCCAGTTCTTGTACTGCCAATTTAAGAAAGAAAATAGTACCCTGCAACCATTGACTAATATGAAATAGTATTTATTTGAGGGTATAAAACATTTCTTGGAGGAAGATAAGGCGGAGGAGACTATTTATACCTTCATTCAGTTCCACGGACAGAAAACATGACATCACTCCTTTTGTACATGCAAAATGTCTGTAGGCTCTGCCTACTGCTGCCATAAAAATGACTCACCCAATATAAAATATTTCTAGTAAGAATAGTAACAAATGTATCGCATACTGTATAATACCCACTATATAGTACCAGGAAAGGGCCCTGAATATGTAGTTGGAAGAAGATATGGGGTGGGAGGTAGTATGGGAGTAAGAGAACATGTTGGAAGATGGGTACATGTTTTTTTCAGAGGGAAGGTGTTGACTGTCTATTACATAACCAATACGACATGACAGGGTGTTGGTAATACTTTGGCAACTGCATGTCCACTGGTGTAGTAAGGCCACACAGGTCGAGTACCTTCTGCCCCTGGAAATGTGGTTATCACATTACTACCAGTGCCCTGGAATGTCCTGTTGTGCTTATAAAATGTTTTTGTGAGAAACATTTTTAAAAATAAAAAAGAAACATAGAACCATAGTCCAAGGTGGCAGAAAAAGACCAGAGGTCCATCCAGTCTGCCCATATTCCCCATAATCCCAGGAACCATCATTGGAACCTATTGTTCCTCCAGGGTACTAACCCTCCCTGTCTTATCCCCATTCTCCTCCCTGGTCTTATCACTCCAGGTGCCTAGTATTCCTTTCATTCTGTGCCATGCCTGCTTGAATCCCCTGACTGTGGTTGCACCCACCACCTCAGCTAACAGACGATTCCAAGGTTCCACCACCCTTTCCGTAAAGCACTACTTCCTCACATCCCTCCTGAACCTCCCTCCTGTTAATTTCCACTATGACCATGTGACCTCAATTTGGCATTCAGGGTAAATAATTCCCTACAGTTTTCCTTGTTAATTCATTTAAAGACCTTGAAGGTCTCTGTCATATCTCCCCTCTCACTTCTGGTTTCCAGTGAATACATATTTAGTGCCTTGATGCACTCCTTGTAGTATCTGCCCTGCTTGCCCTGAATCATTTTTGTTACTCTGTGTTGCACTGTTTCCAACCTATCCCTATCCTTTCTGATGTGAGGGCTCCAGAACTGGATGCCGTACTCCAGGTGAGATCTCACCAGGGATCTGTATAAGGGAAATGTTACCTATTATTCTGCTATCAATACCCCTCCCAATACTGCACATCATAGCATTCTGTTATCCTAGCTATGGGCCTTGTTGCACACTGACAGATTTGTTTAAGGGAGTTACTCATGCTAACTCCTTGATTCCATTCCTCTTCTGTAGTGTTAAGTCTCACCCCACCCATCCAGTATTCTGTCTTAAAAATAATTTAAAAAAACACCTTTTTGTAGTACCACCACCATGCATGGGTCCCGGTAAATCAAGATACAGGGATTTCCCTATCAATTTTATAATCACACTCCATGTGTTGGCTACCTGCTGACTAACCAAGGACTGGCATTGGTTTTGGTTGTGATGACAGTCACTTGTCTGCTGTACCAGCCAGAAAATGTTTGCTGCCTGGTAAACCATATTGTTGGGCTGAAAAACAGAGGGAAAATGGTCGATAAACAAATTGAAAATTGAGGACTTGGGTGACACAAAAAGCTATTTAGCTATCTAGTTTCTATTTTGCTGCAGGTATCTTTTGCCATTGTCTTCTTTGCTAAGCTAAACTAGGTACTATATCTGAATACTAGTTCCTTGCTATACAAAATGTACAATATCTATTTATGCAGAAACATTTCTTTTTTATATTAAGCAATAATACACTATATGGTGTGGTATATTATGAGATATCATCATGTTCTGGGTGCATTGTGTGGCATGAGGAAAGGCCAAGTACCTTAAACTACACAGGAAGTGATGATATCTCATTATATACCCCACCTTGGAGTGTATTATTGTGATTATAAAATAGCTTCAAAGTGTAGGAAATGGCTAATCCTGGTAATCAGTTTTGAACTGGGATGATATACTGAGATATGGTCAGCTTTAGTGTTGTGCAAAATTGAGAAATTTTGCTATGCTAAATATTTAGCAAGTTTCTTTGCAGGTACAATATATATCCACATTCAGATTGTCATGGTTGCTTTTGTATATCATGTACTGTACAGACTTTTTTCCATGTATACTGTAGATGAAAGTGGTAGCATGAGAGCATGAGCAGAGGGATGTACGGGCACAGTGTGACACAGTTGCTTCATAGAGCATGAATAAATACTGGTGGGCAGTGAGTCAGTTTTGCTAATGGCACTACATTTTGGTTACTCATACTTTCATTGTATTTCATATGTGTCATTCATGGGAGGCAGTAAGATATGTAAGCAATAAGCCATGACAGGCTATATATATTATGAAATTGGCTTCACAATCCTAGAACATTCCAGTACATCATCTGACCATTCATACACCACTTGACTATTCACTAATTACTGCTATATACACTGTTCATAACCTGCCTGCCCTTATCTAGCTAGCAACAGCCTAACTAATTGAAAAAAACCCTTTTTGCCATTAAAATAAAATTAAGAACTGCTCCACTTCTTAAACACAAACACCCACAATAGGGCATATGTTTCTTTAAAATAAATCTACTTTTCATGTTCATTCAAACCTTTGTTACCAAGTTCATGTATTATACCTAGAAACAACCTAACCACAGGAAAATAAAACCAACTGTTTTCAATTTATTAGCACAAAAGCCCATTCCAGGGCATGGGTTTCTTGAGAATGAATGCAATTCCCTGCACTTCCCTGGTGTATTGAAAGTCACTTGGCTGGAGGTCACAAGGGTACCGACTGAGATGGCTGCTTGATCTCTGAGCTCCCAGCCGACCTGGAATAGTACCCTGTTTTGGCAACTTAAACAACAGCCCACATCTCCTGTCTGTGGACAGAAAGCCTCTTTATGACTAGTGGAACAATCAACTGGACTTACAAAAAAAAGAGCAATGACATCTAAGACAGTAAAAAGCAATGAAAGATTCTCCAGTCTACAGAACATGCTGGTCATGAAAATGGCACATAAAACCAACAGGAGCGATTCACCTTCCTGGAACCTGGGACCCTCCCAGCTGGAAAGAATCGTAGCATTAGTAGAAACTAACCAGACTACCATGGTAGAGTCTCAAGCCAGCCTGTCCTTCCTCACTATTTGGATTGCATTTATGGAAAACCATATTGTCTCCCTGCATGAAAAAGAAGAAAAAAATGACAGGACACTTGAGAAAGCAGAGCCAGCACAACATCAGTCACCAATAAGCTCAAACCTTTCATCTTTAAACTTCTTCATTTCTGGATAAAGAGATCATCCTGAGCAAAGCAAGAGAGCTCTGAAATAATGAGGTGGCAGGCAATCGGCTCTTGTTTTACCCTGACTACCCCGGATTCCTCCCAGAGAAATGACAAGGATTTGACAGAATAAAGCAGAGCCTGTGGAACCAGAGTCTCATGTACTCCCTGCTCTACTGCGCAATACTGCAAGTAAACTGTGAGGACACCCTGTAGCAGTTCCAATCCCGAAAGAAGCTTATGCCTTCTTCCAAGATAGATTAGGATCACTAGCAAGAGAAGACCCACTGATGGCAAACACAGCAGGGCAACCTGACATAAAACAGAGAACTCAGAGGGCCATGCAAGACCCCCCCGCTGACCTCGCCACCATCCCTGGAGAATTCACCAGCTGGAATGGATCTTTAATTTCCTCTCCAGAGGTCACCCAAAGTGGAAACAACATCTTCGATGTCCCTGCAGGTAACCAAACTACATTTGATCTGAAAGAGCACATGTAAGTAAACATTTTATTTTCTCTCATAAATGCCTAACAGGAGGGAGTGGTAATGTTCCTGGACAGAGATGTCTCATCCTGGGCTGGCATCCATTTTGATATAGACCACATGCACTCCATAGACATTTCTAAGTGTGTCTGTCACCATCTCCTTTCACAGAGTCACGCACCACTGTACTTGTTAGTCCCTGAACTGCTCTAGCTGTATCTGGACTATCTGAGCCAAAGATCTAACGCACAGCCTGGGATGTCAATTAACAATATGGCAAAACAAGCTATATAGTAAAATATGCCATGCCAGTGGACTCTGTTTCACCACACCATGCAGTCCCCCCCCCTTGAAGCAGCAGGCAGCTATCATGAAAGCCTGAACTGGTAATTGACTATGCTGCTATGTCTGTCAACGGGTATGCAGTCAGCCTGAAACTGACTACATGAAATAGACAAAATCAAAGGCTGCAGTCTGACATCCCCCAAAGACACAAGTGGGAGAGAGGGGAAGAAGCCTGCTGTTTGATCTTCTGCAGAAGGCTGTCATTTTCCAGTTACTGGGCTGTGTGCTCTAACATTGACATTTATAAAGAAGTGGCTTCCTTGGATCCGCATGTTGAAGAGTCTTGGCCCAATGGCTTACTTTTCCTTTCATATCCAGGAACTTTTACATCTCTTCCACCCTTGAAACCTGCAGTTACTCTGTGGCAGTTTGCTAGAGCAGGATACAGCTCCATCCAATCATAAGGCACTTCATGGTGCTCACTATTGTAGACAATAAACTGCCACACTATACAGCTGCAATGGGCTGAAATACCAGAACTGTCTTCATAAACATATTGATTATGCACATGTACTGTAACTACTCTGCTTGTTTGCCTTAAATTCATAATGCAAGGCTTGTTTACAGTGATCAAAGCTCCCTCCAGAGAAAACCATGTACACAAAAATTCCAGGCATATCAAACTACTGGATTAGGGGCACTAGCCGTTTTCCTTGCTAGTACAATGAATAGTAATAATGTCTGGAAACACCCAGGCCTGGATATTCAAACTGCGCCAGGCTGTGGCGCAAGCCTGGGCACAGCTCAACTTTGTTGCACAGGGGAGTGGCCTGGGTGATATTCAACGGAGCTGCGCTATGGCGCAGCAGCTTTGAATATCACACCCTGCCCACCCCCACTGTGCATGGCGCAGTGGCACTGCACCAGCACAAGTGGCCAGAGTGGAGCATGGAGATGCGCTAGCGCAAGTGCTATTGTGCCATGCACAGCAGCTGTGATATTCAAAAGGGGACATGCAAATGGGGCCATAATTTATGCAAGGCACGCAGTGGGCCATTTGCATCTCATCATGGCCCCATTTGCATGCCATTAGCATGCAGGTGCGCCGATCCCTGAGGACTTGCGCCTGGCGCCCTGCCAGGCAGCAGCAGTCAGGGACCGACACCCCCTGCAGCCCAATCATGGGCATTCATGTAAAAAAGAAAACCCCTCCTATATCCCTGGTGGTCCAGTGGACCTCTATGTGCCCGATCGCAGGCATCTGTCCTGAATACGCCCCCCAAGTCCAATATCCCTGGTGGTCCAGTGGACCGTACTGAGCCCGATCACGGGCATCAGTAATAGAACCCCCCCAAGTCCAATATCCCTGGTGGTCCAGTAGACTGCACTGAGCCCGATCGCGGGCATCAGTAATAGAACCCCCCCCAAGTCCAATATCCCTGGTGGTCCAGTGGACTGCACTGAGCCCGATCGCGGATATCAGTAATAGAACCCCCCCAAGTTCAATATCCCTGGTGGTCCAGTGGACTGATTGCTGCCTGATCGTGGGCATCTATACCTCAGCAAATACCCTAAGACCCTGGTGGTCTAGTGTACCTCACCCCACCCGCCCACTGAGCCCCACCGCCTCCTCCGCCCCGTCAGCTGGCAGGTGGCAGCATCACCCACCTGCTACCTGCCACCCCACCGACTGACAGCTCAGTAGGGCTGAACCGCCCATTGGTTCACAGCTTGAGCCAATGGGCGTGCAGCTCCATACCGCATTACCAGTCCAGATATGTGAAGCTGTGAACCATCGGGCATGCAGCCCCACCGAGCTGTCAGTCGGCGGGCGGCAGGGTGGCAGGCAGGTGGGTGATGCCGCCTACCGGCTGGACGGGGGAGAGGAGCGTGGGGCCAGTGGGCGGGCGGGTGGGGTGTACACTAGACCACCAGGGTCTTAGGGGTATTTGCTGAGGTACAGATGCCCACGATCAGGCAACAATCAGTCCACTGGACCACCAGGGATATTGGACTTGGTGGGGTTCTATTACTGATACCCGCGATCGGGCTCAGTGCGGTCCACTGGACCACCAGGGATATTGGACTTGGGATTTCTTCATGGCAGCCCACGATGGGGCATGGGGAGGGGCGCCGCTAGGTGCAGCAGGAACTCGGGTGGCCACCCACAGGTGTCAGCTGCTGTGTTGAGCCCTGCAATGCGGCAGCTCACCTGTGGGTGGCCATCACTTTTTCATTTTTTTTGTGGTGTAACTTTATGCAGGTGCAGGTAGGGGTTGTGCATGCATGACTCTGCACATCCCGGGCTGAATATCGGGCTGTGCAGGTTATGCATGGGCACACACCCCCACCTGTGCCTGCATACATTACTGATGTGTCCCGTGCATCGGGATTTGTGCGTACTCTTTCCCTTTGAATATCAACTGGCGCATCAGTGGGTTGTGCATGGTGCAACACTGTTGAGCCATGCGCAACCCTTTTGAATATCTGGGTCCCAGAAGGGAAGAATTACAGGGCAGACTTATTCTGCATTATGTCCCTTCCCACAATATACAAACAAAGCCCACATCAGGCACCATGTAAAGGTTGTACTGAACAGCAAGAAGTAAAATTCCTTCTGCAAGATAAATATAGGATCCCCCAGATGCAGCAACCCAAACTATACATAACAGAGCAACATTAGTTCTTTACATTGTACTGAAGTTGGGCAGCAAAACAAACTCCTCAGAGGCCAGGATACTCTGACACACATATGTATGGCCGACAACAAGACACACTAAGCTCCTTCTTATTGCTTCTTTACTCCAGGTTCCACTATACATCCAGGAGTCTTTGAGGCTATTGTCTGAATGTGAGAGGGGATAACAAGGGCCAGCTGACCAGCAACTCTTATTCCCAAAGTCCGCAATTTCCATGCAGGTGATGGCGCAAGAGCTCCCTAGACTCTCACTAGAAGAGACTTCTAGCTTGCTTCAGCTAGTGTGGATCACCTTAGTTAATAGTATTATATAGTTTGTAGATTGTTTTGTTAAATGGTTTATTCCAGTGCTTATTAAAGAGCTAGTGTACTGCCTAAAACTAATATTAGATTTTGAAAGCAGCTTGGCAGAGGACACCAGAAGGAAGGAGTGCTGTGTGACTGGACTTCTCTACTGGGGCTGCTGTGTGACTGGACTTCTCTACTGGGACTAAAGAAGTAGAACTCTTCCACTCTCTACACTCTTCTAAAAAACTATATTGCCCACCTTCCCTCCAATGCAAAGCTGGTTCTACTTTTATAGGCACAGGATTTGATTGACGACAGGAACTTCCTGTTTGGGAGCAGGAAGTGAGTGATCACAGAGCCACAAAAGACCCACCATCCTAGAAGGGCAAGAGTAGCTCTCCGGCCCCCTCTAGCTGCTGGAGGTCTGCCTCTAAGCAAGTAAGGGGCCTACTGAGAAATATAAGACCTTCTTGTCTCAGAACAGGACAATAAGAAGCTTAAAGGGCACAGGGCCAGTAAGTAAGTAGAGAAAGAGAAAAAAAAAACAATGGAAAGAGTAAGGATTCCAAACAATAGTGAAGGGTCCAGAAATAAGACATGATGGGAGTGGTGCAGTGCAGTGCAGTGGCTGTAGAACAGCAGTCTTCCAGGAGACATGCTGGAGGATGCAGTGTTGCCCCATCTGCAGGCACTTCTCTGGGCTGAGGAAGGAGCTTGCTCATCTCCAGGCAGAGTTGGCCAGGATTTGTGGGATCTCCTCTTCCATCCAGGGACCACCAGGGCCACTTCTGTTGCCTCAGAGGTTACCAAGAAAGAGGAATAGTTAGACCACAGTGGGCTCAGGGAGAGTGAGGGTGGTGGAACAGAGGCGCATCCCTCCAGTTGTACCTCTCCTCTATTCCTGGCCATTCTGGCAAAGTGTGGTTCCTCTATGGAGGCACCCACAGTGGAGACCAAGGAGGATGCTGGGAACCTCCACAAAGGAGTCCCACAGAAGGGTGGCATGGGACTCCACAGGAGAAGGAAACAACTCCTGGTGGGGGACTCCATTGTTAGGAAGGTAGAACTGGGGGAGGAAGGGGAGAGGGAGGTAAGATGCCTGCCTGGTGCTATGGTTTGGAGGGTCAGGGAGTGAATCCTCAGTATTGCAGGAGCAGCTGCACAGGAGAGGGAGCTGGATGTCCTTGTCCACCTAGGGACAAATGACCTGGCTAAGAAAGGGATCAGAGCAGTGCAGGAAGAGTTTGTGGAACTGGGGAGGGGCCTTAGACAAGTAGCATGCATGGTAACATTCTCGGAGGTGCTGCTTGTCTATGGCGTATGAGAGGCTAGTGTGCTCCACACCATGGGATTCAATCAGTGGTTGAAAAACTGGTGCAGAGCTCAGGGATTTGGCTTCACTTGGGACTGGGGGTCCATCTGGAGTGATGCAAGCCTATACTGGCATGATCGGCTGCATCTGTCCAGGAGGGGAACCAGGATCTTAGGTCATAGGTTTAAATGCTTCATTGGCAGGTATTTAAACTAGCCAAGGGGGGAGGCACTAGAAAGGAGCAGGGAAATCCTAGCCCCCCCAAAAAAGTCACGATAGTAAGTGCAGTAAACACCAACATAGAGATGTCGATAGGGAGAAGGGCAGGGGTAAATGGAGAAAGTGACAAAGACAAGAAGGACAGGGATGGGGCAAAAAGGAGTAAGGCCATCAGGAAATGGAGCATAATGAGTACCAATGCCCATAGCCTGGGTAACAAGCTTCCTGAACTGGTGGCCTTGATGGATGAGGGATGCCTAGATATCGCAGCAGTCGCAGAAATGTGGTACACAGAGAACCATGACTGGGATGTTAACATACCAGGGTACATAACGTACAGGGGAGACAGGGAGGGGAGAAGAGGGGGAGGGGTAGCTCTCTATGTAAAGGACGGGATAAAAGCAACTGAACAAAAGAGTAAACAGGGAGGAGAGGAGGCACTGTGGGTCACCTTGGAGACTGGAAGTGGCACCACAATCCGCACAGGGGTTGTATACAGACCCCCAGGTCAGGGGGAGGGATTGGACAAGGATATGATAGAAGGAATTCTTAGGATGGCAGAGAAAGGGGAGATACTGTTGATGGGAGACCTGAATATGCCAGATGTTAACTGGAGCACACTTGCTGCAGCCACATCCAAGAGCAGGACCATTCTCGATGCCCTACAGGTGGCATGCCTCAGACAGCTAGTTTTGGAACCCACTCATGAGGGAGCAATCTTAGACCTCATACTCTCAAATGGGGACAGTGAGAGGATCTCAGATCTAGAAGTGAGTTGCCATCTGGGAACAAGTGACCATCAAACAGTGTGTTTCATGTTAAACTCAGCTACAGAGTAAAGCCATACAAAAGTGAGGGTACTGAACATCAGGAGGGCTGACTTTGGCAAGATGGGAGAGTGCCTCAGAAAAGCACTAGCAAACAGGCTAGAAGGAGGGGTGGAGCAACAATGGAGAATCATCAAAACTGCCATCACAGAGGCAACAAACCTTTGTGCGAAGCACATAAACAAATCAAAATGAAAGAAAAAGCCACTATGGTTCTCAAAAAAGGTGGTGGGGAAAGTCAGGGAGAAAAAGATAGCATTCAGGAAGTATAGAGAAATACAGAAGGAGCAGGACAGAGAGCTGTACCAGTTAAGGCAGAAGGAAGCAGGGAGGGAAGTCAGAATAACAAAGGCCCAAACTGAGGAAAGGATAGCCAACTCGGTTAAGAAGGGGGATAAAACCTTTTATAGGTACATCAGGGAGCGTAGAATGACAAAGGGAGGGATAGTGATGCTGAATAGAATGAAAGGTGGGTGGGCAGAGGGGGATAGTGAAAAAGCAAGGATACTGAACGAATATTTCTGCTCAGTAGTCACAAAAGAGGAGGTGGAGGTGGAGGTGTCTAATCCAAATAACAGAAGCACTCTGGAAAGGGGGGTCAATCCCAGTCCTTTCACAGAAGAAAGGGTTCTGAAAGAACTCCTAAAACTGAAGGTGGATAAAGCAATGGGGTCTGATGGAGTTCACCCTAGAATTCTAAAAGAATTAAAGGGAGAACTAGTGAAACCACTGACTACCCTTTTTAACAAATCATGGGAGGATGGTGTGGTACCCGAGGACTGGAGGAAGGCAGATAAGATTTCCCCTTCACAAAAGTGGGACCAAGACAGAGGCAGGAAACTACAGACCTGTCAGTTTGACCTCTGTGGTAGGGAAAGTGATGGAATCACTTCTGAAGGAAATAATTGTTGAGTACCTAGAGGCCAATGGGGCACAGGACCCAAGGCAGCATGGGTTCACAGCGGAAAGGTTATGTCAGGCAAATCTAATTGATTTCTTTGACTGGGTGACCAAAGTAGTAGACCAGGGAGGGGCTGTGGACATGGTCTACCTAGACTTTAGCAAGGCATTTGACACAGTCCCACACAAAAGATTAATAGTCAAATTAACCAGCCTGGGAGTGGGTCTCCGGATGGTAGCCTGGGTAAAACATCAGCTGGACAACAGGACATAGAAGATACTTGTAAATGGAGTCCACGCTGAAGAAAGAGGGGTTACTAGTGGGGTACCGCAGGGTTCAGTACTGGGTCCAGTCCTTTTTAATGTCTTTGTAAGTGACATTGCAGAAGTACTGGAAGGAAAAGTATGCCTCTTTGCAGGTGACACAAAGATCTGCAACAGGGTTGATACACAAGGAGGCATGGAAAGGATGAGAAGGGACTTGGCAAGGTTGGAGGAATGGTCGGAATTATGGCAGCTAGGATTCAGTGCAAAGAAGTGCAAAATAATGCACCTGGGAAACAAAAACCCAGAGGAAGATTACACAATTGGGGGGAGGAGGTAGTAACAAATCAAAAAAGGAAAGGGACCTGGGTTAATCATATCAGATGACCTTAAGATTAGCAAGCAATGTGAGAAGACAGTAGGGAGAGCTGGGGGTATACTGGGATGCATAGGGAGAGGCATCACCAGCAGAAAACAGGAAGTTGTTAACCCTCTGTACAGACAGTTGGTGAGACCCCATCTGGAGTACTGCTTCCAGTTCTGTAGACCCCATCTCCGCAAGAACATAGACAGGATAGAGGCAGTCCAGGGGAAGGCAACTAGAATGGTGCAGGGTCTGCAAGAGAAGCCATACGAGAAGAGACTAAAAGAGCTTAATATGTATATCCTTGAGGAAAGGAGGGAGAGGGGAACATGATAGAAACGTTTCAGTACCTCAGTGGAATCAACAAAGTCCAAGAGGGTAGCATCTTTCAGAAAAAGAGACATGCAAGAACAAGGGGATACAATTTAAAGATGGGGGGGTGGTTCAGGGGCAATGTGAGGAAGTATTTTTTCACAAAGAGGGTAGTGGATGCATGGAACAGCCTTCCTGAGGAGGTTGTGGGGTCTAAAACTGTGGGAGAATTCAAGAATACATGGGACAGACATAAGAAAATTCTTGTGGGGGGTGAGGAAGAAACAGGCTGTTGGTTAACTAGGATCTGCGGCTTACCCTGTAGGTAGGAAAAAGGGCAGACTAGGTGGGTCAAGCGGTCCTTATCTGACATCAAAGTCTAGGTTTCTGTGTTTCTATGTTTCAACCATTACCTTTAATATCTGAGGAGCTTTTTTCTTTTCCCTCTGTTTAATTAGAAGATTGTTTACCTGCTGTTAGTAGGTGTGATGTATGGAACAGCTCATAGCCTGGCAGCTGTCATATCTTGCTTTACTGCCCCACACTACATCATCAGAATTGTATCCTTGCTGACTGTGACATCACTGCTACTTAGGAACGACAAGTGAGTGACCGCACGTAATTCACCTGTGATGTCCCTGTCAGTGAGATCATAATACTGATGATGTAGAGTGGGGCAGTAGAGTCAGACATGTAAGCTGCCAGGCTAAGAGCTATTCCACACATCCAGCACAATATTATCACATAGAAGACTTTCTGAAGAACAAAAGGAAAAAAGAAAAATACTTTAGAAATAAAAAGTTACAACTGACTACTACTTAAAATGTGTTTTATTTTCCTGTCCACCTGCTTTGGCTCCACTAGCTCTTTAACTTTAAAATAATAGCTTACATTAAGTATAAAACCGATGCAGTTCCTTCTTCCTATACCGTTGTTTATAGTGCTCAACTTATTATGGGGGTTTGGTTGGAGGAGAATCAAGGAGAATGGAGGGAAACTCTTGTCATACCTCAGAGGACAGCCTGAATACTGAGTATATGGTATCATTTGATATATTGAGGGTAGTTACCTGGAATTCCAGGGGACTGAAATGTAAAATTAAAAGGCGTAAGATACTGCTTAAACTAAATGAAATGAAATGTGACATAGTCCATCTCCAGGAGAGTCACATCCTGGTCACCAAAGCTGATAGCCTCAAATGTAGCAGGGTAGGCACAGCCTACCACAATGTATTTGCCTCAAAAATGAGAGGAATAACTATTCTGTGCTGCAAGGGTCTGCAGCTGGGGATACACACAGAACACAGAGACTCTAAGGGCAGAATACTAATTGTAGATAGCACATATCAAGGGACCCCGATAGTTCTGGGTAGCGTCTATGCCCTCAAACCCCCCCACCACCAGCTCTTTAAACAAGTCTTAAATGAAATACCAGAAGGATCAAAGAGGATGATTATTGAGGTGACTTTAACCTGGTGCTAAACCAAGTGCAAGATCATACAGGTCCAGGTAGCAAACTAGAAGCAAAGCTTGATCGACAAGTTTTACAAGATTTTAACAGGGCTGGGCTACAAGACATATGGAGAACTCTCCATCCCCATGGCCAGGACTACACCTACTTCTCTAAAGTTCATAGCGCCTATAGTTATATAGACATTGTCTTTTTCTCCTCAGAATTGACTCAGCATACATGGGGAGTCACACAGGAAAGCATCATTACATCAGACCATGCCTCAGGCTTCCTATCTTTGGCATGGAGAGGGCAAGCAGGGCCTAGAAACAAATGGAAATTTAACACCTCCTTCCTACAAAATATAGAGTTTGTAAACTGGCTGCAAACTGAACAACTAGTCTACTTTCATGACAATGAAACTCCAGACACTAGTACAGCCACACAGTGGGAGGCCTTGAAAGTGGTAATATAGAATGACAGCAGAAAAAGACCATACAGTAGGTCCATGTAGTCTGCCCAAGTTCCCTTTAATCCCTGGAATCTAATATTCCTCCAGGGCAACTAACCCTCCCCTTCCTCTCTATTCTCCTTCTTGGTCCTGTCACCCCCGGGAACCACTATACCTTCATTATGTCTCATCCCTGCCTGAATCCCTTGACTGTTTCCACACCCAACACTTCAGCAGACAGACTGGTCCAAGGTTCCAGCACCCTCTCTGTAAAGTAGTACTTCCTCATATATCTCTTGAACCTACCTCCTGTTAATTTCCATTCATGTCCACATAATGTGTGGACATGGAAGCACCAAGATATCTTGTTGGCAAGAATGCCGACCTCCCCCACAGTGACAGCACAATACCGACACAGATATTGTGCCACCTCTTGCTTCGCTGTTTTATGTGGGGGGCTGCACCCTTCACTCCCCACATGTGGGGGGACTCTGCCCTCTGGACTCTGGGATTCCAACTCCAGGTCGGAGTAGGTCCAGGAAGGGGACGGAACACTGGGGGAAGACGAAACACAGAAAAAGGACCATTACCATGAATGTAGCCGTAATGGTCTTTTTCTGTTTCGCTGATGGGGTGTCAACCACAAGGGATGATACGGTGGACTCCTCATAGCATACACATCCAAAGATAGGAAGGATAGATATCAACAGACCAGAATAGCAGAAAAGGAATTTAAATAATTCGAAAAACTAGCCATGTCCTCCTTTGAGCAGAGAGAAACCTTGAAACCCCAGATTAGAAAGGCACGCCATAAAGTAGAAGACAGTATACAACATAACACAGAATACACCTTATTCTGCTTGAACCAAACATACTGGGAGGTGGGAGAACAACCTAGTAAATTATTAGATTACCATTTGTGAGTTAGGGAAACTGAAAGGAACATTTCAAAGATACCACCACCCCCCCCCCCAAGGCTCAGTAGTAACTTCACCAAAACGGGTTAATTTAACCTTCCAATAGTTTTATACCAACCTTTATTAATCAGAAGTCCATCCTTCATGCAATCAATTGAATGCCTTCTAAGTGGACCTTCAGTTACTACAAGTTACAGGGGAACATATACACCAATTTATAGCCCATATCAAAGAAACAGAAGTGGAGATTGCTATCTGATCCATAGCTAAAGGGTAAATCTCCAGGCCTAGACGGATACACCAGTGACTTCTACATGGCATTCTCCCCCATCCAAGTACCCAGACTTACACATCTATTCAGTGAGGCCTGGGAAGTAGGCAAACTTCCACCCTTGTTTTAGCAAGCACTCTCCACCCTGATTCCCAAAAAAGGCCTGTGACAGAGAACTTCTGCCACTTGAGGACTGATCTTTTCTTAAATCTGTTGCAACACTTCTTCTATTTCTTAGCCTAATCTATCCTTTACAATTTCTAGTCCATAAGGTTGGCCACTGATGGACATCCCTTCCCCTTTCTTGACTATGCTATAGTGCCTCGTTAATTTTCCTTTTCCCTCTCAGGTCCTCGTACAGGGATGCTCTTGTTAACTCCGAGCTGATGTAAAACAATAGGCTGTGTTCCTCATTGTTGGATTTAGTATGCAATGGCACTACGTCATAAAATACCTTGATGTATAAAACGTATGTGTATGAAACCTATAAATGTTGAAAATAATATGGCACTAAGTGTTTTTGATAAAGGTAAAAAGTACTCGGAGACTGTATTATAAAAATTGTTAGCTGTGTTATTTCAAATCCATGTAAATTTCTGTAAACTGAGAAAGTCTAAAATGTCATGTCAATCCACATATATTCCATGATGCTTTGCATCATGGAAGTATGTGTGATGTTGTGTTTCTTTAAAACTTGGCTTATTGTCAATACCCTTTGGGGTAACCCTTGTTTCAGTGCTTCTGTACTGAGGTTCTTTGTCTTTAGCTTGTTTTTTTCTGTTTTTATTTGAGCCCCCACCACCCAAGCAAACAAGGCCTGCATAGGGGAGGCTAAATCTCAACTGATAAGTTGGATCAGAGATCAGTAGGTGCTGGCTATGTGTAGAGGAAAGACTTGCATAGTCTGTTGCTACAAACGGATGTACTGAAGAAGGGATATGCCATTGCTGAAGGTTATCTACTGCATTTTGAATAAACATCACACAGAGATTGTGTGTTGAACATGAAGTTCAGTGTCTGGTCCATCTGTTATCCCACAACCCATCCACAAGGCCCAGATGGTGTCCAGTGCTCCCAATGTAGGCCCATCTTGCTCATAGACTTTGGGAGAAAGATTTTTGCAAAAGTAGTAGCACACAGGCTAGAGCCTCTGATAGGAGACCTGATCCACCCTGATCAGGTTGGCTTAATCCCTGGTAGACTAAAGGCAGACAACATCTGTAGAGTCTTTGACATTACTTTGGAAGCCAGCTGCCAAACACATCCCACAGCTACCCTGTCACTTGATGTGGATAAAGGATTTGACAGGGTGGAATGACTGTTTCTTTGTGTTGTCCTTAAAAGATATGGGTTCCCCACACATTTCATATCCCTGCTACAACTCCTGTACAAGTCCCTGACAGCTTCTGTACTCACTAACTCAGTGATATCACCAGCCTTCACCCCAACCTAGGGGGACCAGACACAGCTGACCTCTCTCCTCCTTCTTATTCCTCTTGACAGTCAAAACCTTAGTGTCCAAAATCCATTCCCACCCAGACTTCTCGGGCATCCCAGTAGGACCCATTGCCAACAAACTAATAATATTTGTCGATGACATTGCTCTCTTCCTATACAACATACCTGTGGCCTTACAAATCCAGGGAACAATACTTACAGAGTACTCAGCCCTTTTAGGGTACAAACTAAATGAGAGTAAATCTCAAATAATGCCACTCACCTCTTCCTGTAGCTAGGATTTTTATTTGCAGACTATCCATATCAATGGGCACTGACTGGCATCACTTGTCTAGAGATACAACTCTGGCCCACCATAAAATCAACAATCCAGCCCAACATGGGGATAATGGTAGACTCACACTCCAAAGACCTCTAAAACTGGGACTCCAGCCATCTATCTAAATGGGGACAAATGAACACACTGAAAATGATGGCCCTTCCCAAACTTCAGTGCATCATCAATAACCTGCCAGCGGCTCTCCCTACTATGTTTTTCATGCAACTTTACACAAAAATCTCCACATTCATCTGGGACCACAAAACCCAGAGGATAAAACTAAACACTGTCCGGTCTCACTGAAGTAACAGAGGATTTAGCCTCCCCAATCTCAGGTTACTACATGACAGTACCCTCATCCGACAAGCCATTAGCTGTATAAAGCAAGAAATACTACACCCTCCTCCACAGTGGGTAGGTATTGAAGTGCACCAAGTGGTAGTTCCCTTTCCACTAGCATTGATATGCCCAGACTGGAAACTAGGGTCTACTATTTCACCCTGCACTAGACACAGCAGGAAAACATGGATGACACATACCAACCAGCTAAATTGATCCAATAAGACTTCCAGATTGCACCCAATCTGGAAGAACCCACAGCTCAAACTGGGAAACCAATCCGTACAATGGCCTCTCTGGAAGACAAATGGCATCTCCACACTAGAAGACCTATTACTTAAATTGTTGGAGGACATACAATTTCTTCATGGGATCCCCCATATTCATTTTTGAAGGTATCTTCAACTGAAAGATCTCCTTAGAACAAAGATCTCACTTCAAAACCTTCTGCCCATTGTCTTGATGTGGGACACTTGGGTAGAAAACCTTAAGAAGACCAGCTACTTTGCCAGCCACTTTCTTAAACTGTGAGCTAGGGAACTACCCTCACCAACTCTGCAAAAACCTAGAATCCAATGTGAAAAAGAATTAGACATCACGATTCCAAAGGTGACTGGAGCAGAGCTTGGTCCACAGCATACAGGGCAAATAGGGTAATACATAGAAACAGAATCTGTCCGCAGATAAAGACATGATGGCCCACCTAGTCTGTCCTATTTTCCCTACCTATAGCATCACCACAGACCCTACTCAGCCTCCAGACTCTCCCCCCACCACTAAGATCCCTCTGTGTCTATCACATGCTTTCTTGAACCCTGTCACCATTTCCACACCCCCCCCCACATCCACTGGTAAGCTGTTTCATGTGTCCACCACTCTTTTCATGAAGAAGTACTTCCTCACATTTCCTCGGGGCCTCCCATGTTCTAAATTCATAGTATGATTCCTTGTCCTTGAGCATCTTCTTCTGTGGAACATGCTTCCCTCCTGTACCTTGTTTTTGCCAGTGAAGTACTTACATAGATACATAGATATATAGATACATAGAAAGTTTCGGCAGATAAGGGCCTATGGCCCACCCTGTCTGCCCATTTGAGCTTGTAAGTTCAGTTTATGTTTTCTTAGAAGTCTGTTGCCCCTTACCCCTGACCTCCATAGAAACATAGAATTTGGCGGCAGATAAGGACCCCTTGGCCCACCGAGTCTTCTCATTTCCCTACCTAATGGATAAGCTGCAGATCCTAGTTAACCAGCAGCCTACTTCTTCCTACCCCAACCCCCTAGAATTGCCTTATGACTGTCCCATGCATGCTTGAATTCCACCACTGTTTTTGACTCCACAACCTCCTCCAGAAGGCCGTTCCATGCATCCACAACCCTCTCTGTGAAAAAATACTTCCTTAAATTACCTCTGAGCCGCCCCCATCTTCAAATTGTGCCCTTGTTCTTACACCTCTTTTTTTGAAAGATGCTCCCTCTTGGACTTTGTTGATTCCCTTGAGGTACTTGAAAGTTTCTATCATGTCCCCCCTCTCCCTTCTTTCTTCGAGGCTATACATATTAAGCTCCTTAAGTCTCTCTTCATATGTCTTCCGGTGCAGACCCTGCACCATTTTAGTTGCCCTCCTCTGGACAGCTTCCATCCTGTCTATGTCTTTGCATGATTCCCATGATTGTTTCAGCCCCTACCACTTCCTCTGGCAGGGTGTTCCACTTGTCCACCACCCATTCTGTGAAGAAATTCTTCCTCACATTTCCTCTGAATCGTCCTCCCTCCAACTTCATCCCATGCCCTCTAGTCCTGGAACATCTTTTTCACTTAAAAATACTGTATTCCTGCACCCTGTTCCTCCCTGTAAGATACTTATATGTCTCTTTCATATCCCCTCTCTCCCTCCTGTCCTCCAGGGAGTACATATTCAGTTCCTTCAACCTGTCCTCATAGGACTTGTGATGCAATCCATGTACCATCTTTGTTGCCCTC
Source organism: Neoceratodus forsteri (assembly GCA_016271365.2). Lineage (NCBI taxonomy): Eukaryota > Metazoa > Chordata > Ceratodontiformes > Ceratodontidae > Neoceratodus > Neoceratodus forsteri. Next base: position 1,326,276,129 of record CM028132.1, read on the forward strand.
CTCTGAACCTTCTCTATCCTATCTATGTTCTTACATAGGTAAGGTCTCCAGAACTGTACACTGTACTCCAGGTGGGGCCTCACTAGTGTCTTGTATAGTGGAATTATGACCTCCCTTTTCCTGCTGGTGATGCCCCTGCCTATGCATCCCAGCATCCTATTTGCTTTAGCTGCTGCCTTGTCACACTGTTTCCCTACCTTGAGGTCATCAGAGATGATAACCCCAAGATCCTTTTCCTGCTTGGTGCATGCTATATCCTCACCCCCAACTGATACATTGTGCCAGGGTTGTTGTGCCTCATATGCATTATCTTGCACTTCTTTGCATTGAATTTCAACTGCCAAACCCCTGACCATGCTTCAAGTTTCTGCAGGTCCCTTCTCATTCTGTCTACACCCTCTGGTGTGTCTACTCTGTTACAGAGCTTTGTGTCATCAGTGAACAGTGAAATTCTGCCTTCTAGGTCCTGTGCAATGTCACTGATGAAGATGTTGAATAGGACCGGTCCCAGCACTGATCCTTGTGGTACCCCACTGGTCACTCTTCTCTCTGTGGAGTGACAGCCATTTACCACCACCCTCTGTGTCCTGCCGCCCAGCCAGTTACCTACCCACCACACTACTGTCCTGCCCACTCCCATATTCCCCAGTTTGTGTAATAGTCTTCTATGTGGCACAGTGTCAAAGGCCTTGCTGAAGTCCAGATAGGCCATGTCCACTGTCTTCCCCTGATCCACCTTCCTAGTCACCCAGTCAAAAAATTCAACAAAGCTGGTCTGTCGTGACCTCCCCCTGGTGAAACCATGCTGCCTTGGGTCCTGTAGTCCATTGACAACCAGATGTTCCACCAATCTCTCCTTCAGTAGTGCTTCCCCACTACTTGAATGTCTCTATCATATCCTCCCTTTCCCTCCTTTCCTCCAGGGAGTATACGTTAAGTTTCTTGAACCTTACCCAATAGGGCTTTTGATGTAGGCCATGCACCATTTTGGTTACCTTTCTGTGTACTGCCTCCCCCTCTCTATGTCTTTATGGAAGTGGGGCCTCCAAAACTGTACACAGTACTTGAGGTGTGACCTATCCAGTGATCTGTATAGAGGTATTATTACCTCCCTCCCTCCTTCTGCTGGCAATTCCCCTTCCTATGCAACCCAGCATCCTTCCAGCCTTCCCCACTGCTTTGTCACACTGCTTCGCTACCTTCAGGTCATCAGAAATGATCACTCCCAGGTCCCTTTCCTGCTCTATAATTGTTAATACCTCGCCTCCCAGTTGGTATGTTGCCCCCAGGTTCTTATTCTCCATATACATTATTTTGCTTTTCTTTATGTTACGTTTACTGGAAAGCCTGGGGACCCTACCTAGCCCTCCATAAACTCAGACCTCTACCACTCAATAAGTGAAACCCCCTACCTGGCCAAAACTGTCCAATACAAAATATTACATAGAGCCTACAGAACTCCACAATGGCTTTATAAAGCTAAAATGATGCAAGACAGTGATTGTTGGAGGTGTGCATCCCCCCAAGCTACACTGGCACACACATTGTGGACTTGCCCAGCCCTGGAAGACTACTGGGACACAGTCTGGAAAACTTTAGACAGCTTGCCACCCTACAACAGGTTAGCAATCCTAAACTGGGTATCTTAGGCCTCCCCCCAGAAATGCACCCTCTAACCCCCCACCAACTGCAGTGGATCAATTGGGCCTTGACAGCAGCCAAGAGGGCGCTTCTCCAACACTGTGGGGAGCCAGAACCACTGACTATACAAGAATGACAAACTCTATTGACTCTGACATCCAGATATGAGGATATTGCTCATGCAGTGGCAGGCAAATTAAACCTTTACTGCAAAGCCTGGGGACCCTACCTAGCCCTCCATATTCTCAGTCCTCCACCTCTACCGCCTAACATGTGAAACCCCCCTCCCTGGCCAAGACATCCAACCTCTTAAACCACAAAGTGACTAGACACACTTTTGACGGGTGTTCTGTGACCAAGGTATGACTTCCAATCCTCCTTGAAGGGGACCCACGACAGCTGTGACTGTACTAGTGAGCTCTGAAATGATTACTTGTTTGAGGTACTAGAAGCTATTTCTAATTCATGACTCCCCCCCTTTATCCCTAGGATGACCTTTATCCCTAGGAAGACCTCCCCTCCACCCTCCACATTTACACACCAGTACTTGAACACCACTCCCCCCCCCCACATGAACAAATTATAGGCATTGGGAATATAGCCATGAGACTATGCTCAAAACCCTATAAACATAATTTAGATACTAGATACGGCACCGACAGTTAAAAGGTTTATCTCAGGACTACTGTAATTCTGTCACACAAACAAGACGGTGTTATAAGTCTCTTACAGAAGTAATATTCACTTGTTTTCAATACAGAAAATATTAACTACATAGCTTATACGTGATTTATTGCTACACACTGTTTTGACACAGAAGGGAAAAAGTTATAGTTAAGATGTTTGTATAACAATTATAAGCTACCATATATGTATCTTGATTGGACTCACCATATTAGATGATGTCTAAAACTGGTTGCACTATGTTCAACTGATAATGAAAATTCAATAAACACTTTTATGGAAAAAAAAGAAAGTCACTCAGCCATTAGCCTCATGCCACCCCATTCATAGATACCTAGAATTTTACAGCAGCTAAGTACCACCAGGCCCACTTAGTCTGCTCATTTTCCCTACCTGATGCAAAAACCAAAGACTCTTAAGTGATCTCTGGTTTTGTTCTGCAACCTATCTCTAGGGTACCCCTATGCAAATCCCACACATTTTTGAATACCTCTACCAAATGTTCACCCATCCCCTCTGCTGAGAGGCTGTTTCATGCATCCACCACCCCTTCTGTGAAGAAATACTTCCTCACATTACCCCATAATCTGCCCTCTTCCAATCTCATGACATGACCCCTTGTTCTAGAACATCTCTTTTTCTGAATGATACTACCCTCCTGTGCCTTATTTATGCCCATGAGTTATTTGAAGGTCTCTAACATATCCCTCCTTTCTCTGTCCTCTACTCCAGGGTGTACAAACTGAGGCCCTCCAATCTCTCCTCATATGCGTTTTGTACAGACCCTGCACCAGTTTTGTTGCCCTTCTCTGAACTGCCTCCACCCTGTTTATGTCTTTATGTAGATGTGGCCTTCAGAACTGTACACAATACTCCAGATGAGGTCTCACTGATGATTTACAGAGAGGCATGATCACCTCCTTTTTTCTGCTGATGATACCTCTCCGTATGCACCCCAGTACCCCACTGGCTTTCTCCACAGCCTTGGTACATTGCCTGGCCACCTTTAGATCATCTGATATGATTACCCCCAGACCCCTCTCCTGTTTGGTTGCCGTCAGTATCTCTCCCACATTATGTGGGCCTCACCTGGGTTCCTGTGCCACAAAAGCATGATTGTGTACTTTTTTGCTTTGAATCTTAGCTGCCACACTCTTAACCATTCTTCAAGTTTACCTAGGTTCCTCCTCATTTTTTCCACCCCTCCTGGAGTTTACCTTATTGCAGATCTTAGTATCGTCTGGAAACAGGTATACTTTTCCTTCCAGATCCTCTGCAGTGTCACTTATGAAGACATTGAATAGGACTGCCCCCAGATCTGATCCCTGTAGCACCCCACTGGTTACCCTCCTTTCCTCAGAACTAACTCCATTTACTACCACCCTCTGTGTTCTATCCCTCAATCAGTTTCTAACCCAGTTTACCACCTTGGGGCTCATTCCTAGCCTGCCTAACTTGATTAGAAGCCTTTTATCTAGAACGGTGTCGAAGGCCTTGTTGAAAACCAGGTAGGCCACATCCACCGCCACCCCCTGATCCACTTCACTGGTCACCCAGTCAAAGAAATCACCCCCTTGATTCTCAAGAGATACATGCCCTGTTGTTGGTTATTGTTTACTTAATGCACACTCCTGGGGAAAGAGGCACAAGACTGAAGGCTGAATGTCCTCACACCCCTGGGAAGTGCATTCTGATTATTCAATGAACACCCTGGAGTGGCTTATTGCACTCACAAAATGTCTTGCTGCTCTTACATAGAAACATTGAAATTGTCAGCAGATAAGGACCGCTAGGCCCATCCAGTCTGCCTGTAGGCCCTATGCATTTATGTGGCCACTGACCCTGTGATCAATGGCTTTTCGTCACTCCCTTCCTTCTCAAGCTTCCCTTTTGCCTGTCGCAGGCATGCTTAAACTCCTCCACTGTGCTTGCCCCCACTACCTCCAAACATCAACTACCCTTTTTGTGTAGAAAAACTTCTTCACATTACCTCTTAATCTACCCGCATCCAATTTCATATTTTGCCCCTTGTTCTAGTACTTTTTCTACACTGGAAAAGGTCCCCCACCTGCACCTTGTGTATGCCCTTGAGGTACTTGAAAGTTTTGTTCAAGTCTCCCCGCTGTCTCCTCTCCCCAGTGAGTACATATCGAGGTCCCTTAGTCTCTCCTCATATGTTTTGTGGTGCAAGACCTGCACCATCTGTGTTGCCCTTCTCTGGATAGTCTCCAACTTATCCATGTCCTTGCACAGGTGTGGCATTCAGAACTGCATGCAGTAGTCCAAGTGAGGCCTTACCAATGTTTTATACAATGGTATCACCACCTTCAGCCTCCTGCTAGTGACACCCCTACCTATGCACCCCAGCATGCCACTGGCCCTCCCTGCTGCCTTTGTGCATTGCTTTGATACCGTAAGATCATCAGAGGTGATAACCCGTAGGTCCCTTTCCTCTTTGGTGACTGTCAGCTCCCCCCCACAACCTGTAGCTCTCCCCAGGGTTCCCTCTACTCCGGTGCATTATTTTGCACTTCTTTGCATTGAAGCTCAGTTGCCACATCTCTGACCATTTTTCAAGCTTCTCTAGGTCCCTCTTCATTTTCTGCATCCCTTCTGGAGTATCTTTCCTGTTGCAGATCTTGGTGTCATCTGCAAACAGGCAGACCTTTCCTTCCAGCCCCCCTGCAATGTCACTAATGAAGACATTGAACAGGACTGGTCCTAGGAATGATCCCTGTGGTGTCCCACTGGAAACCTACCTCTCCCCAGATTGAACCCCATTTACCACCACCCTCTGTCTCCTGTCTGTTAACCAGTTCCTAACCTAGTTCACCATCTTAAGTCCCATGCCCTGACTAGCCATCTTAGTATTAGATAGCAACATTTGTTGGGGTTGTTTCACAGTTATCATGATTGCATATGTTATTAGAGGTTGGTCCAACTTAAACAGAATTGCATGGTGCCGAAGGCTCACAGGCCTCTTTGTGAGAGGCCTCGGCACCATGCAATTCCTGCTTAAAGTTGGACCAGCATAACATTCTGTGGTGATTTTAATGCAGCCCATGATGCTTTTGCATTGTGTGGGCATGTGTGATTTTGTATTTTCTTGAAACTTGGCTTCCCAGCCAAATGCTCTTTGGGGTAACCCTTGCCTCAGTGTTTGCTCACAGAGGTTCTTTGTCTTTTAAATAGTTTTTTATTTTAGTGGGTTCACCACAACACATTCAAGACACACTGTCTTAGGGTAGCTGGTCCATTCCACTGGGGTGTCAAACAGATGAGGCATACTGATGCGTACTGGTAGGATGAAACACGTGTCTATGTCATCTGTTAGCACCCTTTGCAAACTGTGTGAGAGGCCTTTCGGCACCATGCAATTCTGCTTAAAGTTGGACAAGCATAACATTCTGTGGTGATTTGCATATGCAGCCCATGATGCTTTGCATTGTGTGGGCATGTGTTATTTTGTATTATCTTGTTAATTAACCTTTTTTGTGGGGTGGTGTTGAAGGCTTTGCTGAAATCCAGGTAGGCAATGTCTACTGCCCCTTCCTGATTTATTTCCCTAGTCATCCAATCAAAAATATCTATTAGATTTGTTTGACATGACCTTCCTGCTGTGAATCCATGTTGTCTCAGATCCTGAACACCTCTGGATTCCATATGTGCCACTATCCTTTCTTTCAGCAGTGTTTCCACGATCTTTCGTACCACTGAGGTGAGGCTGACCTGTAATTCCCTGCCTCCTCCCTACTGCTGCTTTTGTGCAGTGTGACTACATGTGCCCTCCTCTAGTCCTCTGTAATGACACCCATGTTGAGCGACTCTGTGAACAGGGCCACCAGAGGCATTGCTAGTTCCCTTTGCAGCTCCTTTAATATTCTTGGGTGGATGCTGTTTGGCCGCATGGCCTTATCCACCTTCAGCTTTGTGAATTCTTCCTGAACTCTTTCCACTGTGAAAGGACTGGTATCCACTTCTCCCACTCCCCCATTGCCTCTGCAGAGAACACAATCATACAGATTTTTTGGAACTGGGAGCCTGGAAGACATACTATTTATTGGGACCTGTGAGGAAGGTTTGAAACACATTTTTACTGATACTTTCATTTTTGCTTATTTGAACTAAGAAGAGGCTTGCAGGATTAATTTACTGGTGGTGGTCGATTAGTTCTTATAGCAAAGGCTGCAGTTTGTGTATTTGAATCCAGACAGAGCCTCAGGTGGGGGGGATTGTCTTCCCCCAATTGCCTCAGAGCACAGAACACCAGGTTGTATAGGGTCAGGAAGGCTTACCTGTGTTGTGTTGAACTGCTTGATTTTTCTCTGTTTTTTCCTTTGCTGGGTATTTTCTGTTAACTCATTGTGCAGGATGTCTTGCTGAAAGGAAGGTCAACACTTATCATAGTGGTGGGGCAGAGCTTGTAGTTGATTATGTCTGGAGGGCACGGCTTGGGCCCAACCCCCCTGCCCCTCACCCCAACACCCCCTTGGTGTCACTTCCTTTATACCAGGGATTCTGGAATCATTTCCTCTTAGTGCATGCTGCTGTCATATCCTTACCAGCACAGTACACTGCATTGACAGTAAAAGTGCACACACTATTTAAAAAAAAAATAATTTACACAGGGTAAACTAGAAAAATAGACATGTGGGGAGTAGTGCAATGCACTGACTGTGGGGCAGCAGTCTTCTGGAAGACTTTCTGGAGGTTGAGATGCTGCCCTATTTGCAGGCAACTCTCTGGTCTGAGGGAGGAGGTTGCCCGTCTCCAGGCCAAACTGGACAGGAGTACAGGAACCCCCCCCACACAGGGAACACCAAGGCCACCACCTCTGCTTCAGAGGTTGCCAAGAAGGAGCAGCGGTTGGACCACAGTGGGCTCAGGGAGGGTGAGGGTGGTGGAACAGAGGTGCACCCCTTTAGACGTACCACTCCACAATCCATGCACCATTCTGGTAAAGCATAGTTCCCCTATGGAGGCACACACAGTGGGGACTGAGGTTGCTGGCAACCGTCACAAGGGAGGCCCACAGGAAGGTGACACAAGTTGCAGCAGGGAAAGGAAGTAGCTTCTGGTGGGGGACTCAATTATCAGCGGGATAGAATTGGGAGGGGCAAGGCAAAGTGAAGTAAGGTGCCTGCCTGGCGCCATGGCTTGGAGGGACAGGAAGCGGATTCTAAGGATCACAACAGCAGCTGCACAGGAGACAGTGCTGGATGTCATTGTCCAGCTAGGGACAAATAACTTGGCCATGCATGAGATTAGAGCAGTGCAGGAGGAGTTTGTGGAGTTGGGGAGGGGCCTTAGACAAGTAGATCATGCCCGTATCCTTCTCGGAGGTGCTGCCTATCTATGGCATGGGTGAGGTGAGGGTACTCCGCACCATGCAATTCAATGACTGGTTGAAAAACTGGTGTAGAGCACAGGGTTTTGGCTTCATTGAGGACTGGGGATCCACCTGGAGGGATACCCACCTATACTGGCACGATGATCCGCATCTGTCCAGGAAAGGAACCAGTCTCTTCAGTGATCAGTTTAAATGCCTCGCTGTCAAGCTTTTAAACTAGCCAAGGTGGGAGGCACTGATTAGCATCAGGGGATTCCCAGCCTCCTCCTCAAAAAACTGGGTACTAAATGAGGTAAAGACCAAGGTAGAAAGGTCAGTAGGGAGCAGGACTGGGGTAAATGGAGAAAGCAAAGTCAGTAAGGGCAGGGATGGGGCTACCAGAGGAAAAGCCATCAAACAATGGAGATAATGAGTACCAATGCCCATAGTCTGGGTAACAAGCTTCCTGAACTAGTGGCCTTGATGGAAGAGGAACATCTGGATATCATGGCAGTCACAGAAACATGGTACACACAGAACCATGACTGGGATGTGAACATAGCAGGGTACACTATCTACAGGAGGGACAGGGAGGGTAAAAGAGGAGGTGGAGTAGCTCTCCACATAAGGGAAGGAATCAAAGCAACAGAACAAAAGGGTAAACGGGGAGGAGAGAAAGCACTGTGGGTCAACTTGGAGACAGGCAATGGCACCACAATCTGCACAGGGGTTGTATACAGACCCCCTTCTAAGGGGGAGGAAATGGACAAGGAAATGATAGAAGGTATCCTTAGAATGGCAGAAAAAGGGAAGATATTTTTGATGGGGAATCTGAATATGCCAGATGTTAACTGGAGCGTATTTGCTGCAGCCACATCAAAGAGCAGGGTCATTCTAGGTGCCCTGCTGGGGCCATGCCTTAGACAACTAGTACTGGAACTCACTCAGAAGGGAGCAGTCTTAGACCTGGTACTCTCAAATGGAGATGGAGAGAGGATCACAGATGTACCAGTGGGTAGCCATCTGGGAACTAGCAACCATCAAACAGTATGGTTCACGATGAACACAGCAGTAGAGTCAAGCCATACAAAGGCAAAGGTCCTGGACTTTAGGAGGGCTGACTTTGCCAAAATGGGTGAGTGTTTAAGGAATGCACTGGCAAATGGGCAGGAAGGAGGGGTGGTAGAATAATGGGGAATAATCAAAACTGCCATCACTAAGGCAACAAGCCTTTGTGTGAAGCAAATAAACAAAACAAAATGATGTAAAAAACCACTATGGTTCTCAAAGAAGGTGGCAGAGAAGGTTAGGGAGAAAAATATAGCATTCAGGAAGTACAAGGAATCACAGAAGGAGCAGGATAGAGAACTGTATCAGTTAAAGCAGAAGGAAGCAGGGCAGGCAGTCAGAACAGCAAAGGCCCAAACCAAGGAAAGGATAGCCAACTCAGTTAAGATGGGGGATAAAACCTTTTATAGGTACATCATGGAGTGAAGGAAGATCAAGGGAGGGATAATGAGGATTAATAAAGGGAAGGGGGTAGGCAGAGGGTAACTGTGAAAAGGCAGAGATACAAAACAAATATTTTTGCTCAGTATTCACAAGTGAAGAAGGGGAGGTACCTAAACCAAACAACAGAAACACGCTGGATAGGGGGGTTGATACCAGCCCATTCACAGAAGAAAGAGTTCTGAAAGAACTCTTAAAACTGAAGGTGAACAAAGTAATGGGGCCTGATGGGATTCATCTCAGAATTCTAAAAGAACTAAGGGTAGAACTAGTGACACCACTGACTACCCTCTTCAACAAATCATGGGAGGATGGAGTGGTACCCGAGTACTGGAGGAGGGCAGATGTGATTCTGCTTCACAAAAGTGGAAGCAGGGCAGAGGCAGGAAACTATAGACCTGTTAGTTTGACCTCAGTGATAGGGAAAATGATGGAATCACTTCTGAAGGAGAGAATTGTTGAGTACCTAGAGGCCAGAGGAGCACAGGATCAAAGGCGGTAACAAGACTTTCTATAGATACATTAGTGAAAGGAGAAAGTACAGAGGGGGTATTGCTAAGATAAAAGGGGATAAGGGGGCATGTGAGGAGGAGGACCATGTAAAAGCATCTATCCTAAATAGATACTTCTGCTCAGTATTTACTGAAGAGAAGGAGGGCAGGGCCCACAGCTCAGCACCATGTACACAGGGAGGAGGGAGGTGTGTACTAGTCCCTTCACAAAAGAAAGGGTCCTACAGGAACTCGATAAGCTCAGGGTGGACAAAGCAATGGGACCTGATGGCATACATCCCAGGGTACTAAAGGAGCTAAGGGTGGAACTAGCAGAGCCATTATCAGAACTGTTTAGTGAGTCTCTGAGCACAGGAGAGGTCCCAGAAGACTGGAGAAGGGCTCATGTGATCCCGCTCCACAAGAGTGGTAGCAGGGAGGAGGCAGGGACCTACAGACCAGTTGGTCTTATCTCAGTAGTGGGCAAGATTATGGAGGCACTCCTTAAGGAAAGGATAGTGCAACACATGGAATCCATAGGAGCACAGGATCCAAGACAGCATGGGTTTACAAAAGGATGGTCCTGTCAAACTAATCTCATAGATTTCTTTGACTGAGTAACCAGAGTGGTGGACCAAGCGGGAGCAGTTGATGTCTCCTACCTTGACTTCAGCAAAGCTTTCGATACTGTTCCACAGAGAAGATTGATTAATAAGCTGGGTAGGCTCAGAGTGGGTCAGAAGTTGGTCAACTGGGTGGCAAACTGGTTGACAAGCAGACAACAGAGAGTGGTGGTAAATGGTATACAGTGAGAAGAGATGCAAGTCACAAGTGGGGTACCTCAGGGATCAGTCCTGGGGTCAGTCCTCTTCAGTACCTTCATCAGTGACATTGCAGATGGACTGGAGGGTAAGGTTTGCCTTTTTGCAAATGACACCAAGATCTGCAACAGAGTAGATGATCCAGATGGGGTGGGCAGAATGAGAAGAGATCTGGATTAACTAGCAAAATGGTCAGAAAAGTGGCAACTGGAGTTTAACGCAAGGAAGTGCAAGATAAAAAGAAACCCAGAAGCCACCTATAGGCTGGGAAGGGAGTTGCTGGCAGTCACAAGGGAAGAAAGAGAGTTGGACGTCATCATCAACGATGACCTGAAATCATCCAAGCAGACCACTAAAGCAGTAGGTAAAGCTAGAGGGATGTTGGGGTGTATTAGCAGGGGTATCACAAGTCGGAAGAGGGAGGTAATAATCCCTCTTTAGAAAACACTGGTTAGGCCCCATCTGGAGTACTGGGTGCAGTACTGGAGGCCACACCTTCATAAGGACATTAACCAAATTGAGGCAGTCCAGAGAAGGGTAACAAAAATGGTGCAGGGACTGCATCAGAAAACATATGAGGACAGATTAATGCAGCTTATTATGTATACCCTAGAGCAAAGGAGGGAGAGAGGTGATATGAATGAAACATTCAAACACCTTAAGGGCATTAACAAGGTGAAAGAGTCTAACATGTTTCAATATAAGAAAAATAGCAGGACAAGAGGACACAGCATGAGATTAGAGGGAGGCCGATTAAGGTGTAATGTGAGGAAGTTCTTTTTCACAGAAAGGGTGGTGGATGCATGGAACAACCTACCTCAGGAAGTGGTGGATATGAATACAGTGCAGGGCTTCAAACAGGCAACTGATAGGCATAAGGGAGCAATACAGATGAGTATGAATAGATTGGCCATTGACAGAGCAAAGGGCGATGGCACAGTCATAAGGTAGAAAAAGACATGGGCAGACTGGATGGGCCTTGCTGTCCTTATCTGCCGTCAACTTCTATGTTTCTAAGGCAGCATGGATTCACAGTGGGTAGGTCATGTCAGACGAATATAATAGATTTCTTTGACTGGGTGACCAAAGTAGTAGATCAGGGAGGGGCTGTGGACATGGCCTACCTAGACTTTAGCAAGGCATTTGACTCAGTCCCACACAAAAGATTAATATACAAGTTAGCCAGCCTGGGAGTGGGTCCCAAGATGGTAACCTGGGTAAAAAATTTGCTGGAGAACAGGACACAGAAGGTAATAGTAAACGGAGTCCACTCTGAAGAAAGAGGGGTTACTATTGGGGTACTGCAGTGTTCAGGTCTAGCACTGGCCTGGAAGGAAAAGTATGTCTCTTTGTAGATGACACAAAGATCTGCAACAGAGTTGATACACAAGGAGGGGTGGAAAGGATGAGAAGGGACTTGGCAAGGTTGGAGGAATAGTCAAATGTATGGCAGCATAGATTCAATGCTAAGAAGTGCAAAGTAATGCACCTGGGAAACAAAAACCCAGGAGAAGAGTACACTATGGGTGGTGAGGTACTAACAACAACAAAAATGGAAAGGGACCTGGGGGTAGTCATATCAGATGACCTAAAGGTGGGCAAGCAATGTGAGAGGGCAGTAAGGAGGGCTGGAGGGATACTGGGATATATAGGAAGAGGCATCACCGGTAGAAAACAGGAAGTTGTGGGGGAGTCACGTGATGCAGTACTCTTGCTAGCTGCACCCTCAGGGAGCTCTGCCAAACCCCTGTTCAAAACCGCTATAACCTGCTTATCTTATAGGAATTTGTACTCAAAATTGGAACACTTATAGCTTGATACACCGAGCATCTTCCAGGGACGCTTGATGGAAGCAGAACGTCATGAAGCCCCCCTACATAGCCCCCACCAGCAACCCCCAGAAGGCCCTCAAGAAATCACGGCCTCATCACAGCAGCCTTCCCAGTCCTGCAGCCCTAGTACTGAAGGAGAGGAGCTGCTAACTGTCACAAGATTCCTGGAAGAATTCCGCCCATTTAAGGCTGAAATGGCTGAGATTGCTTCTGAAATTAAAAGCATCACCTCAGCCTTGGATGACCTGGCAAGGAAAACTTCTGATAATGAAGCACGGGTAAGATCTCTGGAGAGCCGAACCGACAAGATGGATCCAATGATCGCGCATATAAACCACCGCATCGCAAAATTGGATATGAAGGTGGAAGATCTCGACGGCAGAAGCCGACGTAACAATGTTGTCTTAATTGGCCTACCTGAAAAGGAGGAGGGAGGGGATCTGGTTAAATGTTTCCAAAAGTTCATGGAGAAAATAGCAGGCCCTTCGTCCTTTGGCCCCTGCTATAGTATAGAAAGAGCACATCGTGCCCCCCGACCTACTCCACTTCATGGTGCACTCCCCCGTATCTTTCTAGCCAAATTCCTGAACTATCAAGAAAGGCAGCTCTTTCTACAGAAAGTCAAGGATGCTAAAGATCTGCAATGGGAGGGAATAAGCCTCAGGGTGGCTCAAGATCTACCACTGTCTGTTCGACAATGGAGGGCCACCTTCCACCCGCTTGTTTCTAAGTTAATCGCAGCGGGCATCAGGTTCAGAATGTCTTACCCGGCCAAATTGCAAGTCTTCACGGCTGATGCTTAGAAGGCGTACGAAGATCCAGAATTGGCTTCAGCTGCACTCCAATCTGTGCTACCCAGCCTGTTTAAGCCTAAATGAGTGCTTTGCCTGTTTCCCCTGTGGAAATTTCCCTCTTAGTTGTTAAAAGGTTAAAGATCTTTCCTGACTTTTTTGCCTAGTGGAGAGGGTGCATTTTCTCCTCTTGATTTGCTTGGAAATGGACTATTATAGAAGATCCCTCTGTGATTGCCTGAATTTCTCGATGGTCCCTTCAAACATCAGGGAACTGTGTACTCGGTGGCGCAATGCTAATTCTGGTAGCTGTTTATCGAAACTCTGTCACTGAGGAGTGCTACCGAAATACCAGCAGCGTTTCAAAGACTGATTACCCGAACTGTAATTAAGGGCATCCCCAGGGTTGATGTACAAATAAATGGTAGTTGTAAGGAGCATTTTCAGTGGTGGGACTCGAAGCTTTTGATGGGGATGTAGAACATGGGTCCCCCCACTGTTCTTTTGTTGTACTACTGTGGTTCCGTAGTTAGAGGGAGCCAGAGTCATACCTATATGTATCCCTTCACTTTTAATTTGGTGTGGGCATGTTTGGGTGTTGCAACCACGGGATGGGTGCTTTCATCCCTTTTTTGTTTAAAATCTCGCCTACAGGGATAGGAGCACGGCCGTTTACTGTGCTCGAGCTACCTCAAGGCATTAAAGGGGAGCATTGGCCATTATTATAAGGGTTGAAATTTCTCTATGGGATCAATCCCTGGCCTTCAATTCCAGAACTGTAGCTCACCCGGGCAAGCCGTGGTGGAATGCAGCATAGTATTGGACATACGTTTGACCGGAATGCATGGGTACCTCAAGGATACAGATCTGAGATTAATCAGGTATTAGCAACAAGGCCCCTGGCTCGGGTTTATTGTTTCTTGTCTATTGCTCTCGGGTAATAGATCTATGACAAATGTTGAGTGTTTTCCTTGGAACTTCACTTAAGATTTAGCAGGTAAAAGGGTAAATAATAGATTGGTGTTGGAGTGGGACAGGGGGGTGGCAGAGTGGGAGAGGATACAGCGGGGCAAGCTGTTGTCATGGACCGCGATAATGTGGGTGGGTTAGAGAGGTGGGGTGGCGGGGATTCGGGTCTAGGTTTAGCTTGATAGGTATTTTGTTTGTGGGTTTTGTTTGGTTAGGGCGATGGGGGGAAGGAAGCACAAGACTTAAGGCTTAGTAGTTGGGGGAAACAGTTAGGACTCAGTAGGTTAATGCATCAAGCTATTATTATGGGTCATGGCATCACATAGGGTTATTAAATTCCTCTAAGTTGGAATGTCAAAAGGGCACGACAGAAGTCCAAACAGTACCAAATTCTGAAGCATGTAGATGTTTTAAAAGCAGACATAGTGTTCTTACAAGAGACACATTTGCTTCACACGGAGAGCAATAGTATGAGACGTTTGCAAATGGGGCTAGTCTTCGCCTCACAAGGCAATACACAAAGTAGAGGCATTATGGTGCTAGTACATAGGTCTGTCCCTTTTACCCCCCCTCCAGGTCATTCAAGACAATGCAGGTAGATACGTTCTCATTAGAGGGAAACTGCAAAATACAGAGATCCTAGTGGGATCCATTTATGGCCCTAATACTGACACGCAAGGTTTTTTGTACAATTATTGGAGGCATTAGCGCCCTTTGTACATGTCCCTATGATTTTGGGTGGGGACCTTAACCGTGTACTGGATCCCTTAATGGACAGGTCCAAACCCTCTAAGCAAGCTCTCTCACTGGCTCAAAGGACCATGAGAGAATTACTGGATCATCTTGGCCTATCAGATGTGTGGAGGGTGCTCCACCCAAAATCTCAGGAATATACCTTTATTTCTCAAGTTCATGGTACAGCCTCCCGGATTGATTATATATTACTTTCCTGATCTTTCCTTTCAGGGGTTATGGGTACTGAAATCTTGGCAGGGCCTCCCTCTGATCTTGCGGCAGTATTGGCATCAGTTTCCTTCTCATCCCTACCTAAGAGGGGTAATAGGTGGAAATTAAACAACCACATTTTGAGGAGCCCTAATACAGTCAAATACATCTCGATGCAAATAGAAGAATTCATGTCTAATAACTTGAAGGATAATATCCAGCCAGATATGGTTTGGGGGGCGTTTAAAGCCTTTATGAGGGGTATTTTGATTGGTCAGGCAGTTAAAAAGAAAAGAGAAAAGGAACGAGTTATGTCAGAATTAGTCACCCGGATAAGACTCAGGGAGGCTAATTTATCCCCTCATTCCACGGAGAAGGATAAGCAGGAACTAGTTAAATTGAAAGACTTTTACTTAACCTTACTAGGGGAGCAAGCTGAACTAGCACTAATCAAAACTAAGGCCAATTACCTGGATCAGGGGGAAAAGGCGGGTAGGCTTCTGCCGAGCCGTATTAAGCAGTTAGAATCCTCTCGAATAATTCCAGGGATCCAGTCCATGGAGGATGGTCAGATTAAGACTTCCCCCAAGGAGATAGTGCAGGAATTCAGAAAGTATTTTGAATCCCTGTACGGTGCAATGGCGAACCCTCCTACCGAAATGATGATACTATCCTTTCTGGAGGGCCTCGATCTCCCTTCTCTGGTAGAATCTCAACATGCGCATCTGGTTACCGCTATTACTCAAGATGAAATTGAGATGGTCATTAAGGGTCTCCCGCTGGACAAAATACCGGGTCCGGATGGTTTCTCGTCTAACTTCTATAAAAAGTTTTCCAAGCAGCTTTCCCCATTATTGCTTTTGTTATTCCAGTATATCCTCAATTGCCAGACAACGGACCAGTCATTATTTGAGGCACTTATTGTCCTAATCCTGAAATCAGATAAACCCCCTGAGCAACTTGCTAGTTACAGGCCTATTTCACTGCTCAGTTATGATATAAAAATTCTGGCGAAGTTACTAGTGGACCAAATAAACAAGGTGCTACCTGAATTAATTGGGGTGGAACAGGTCGGCATTATGAAGGGTAGATCAGCCAACGACCATCTCAGGACATTGGCACATGTCTTCTCGGCATCCAAGGAGAGCAGTTCCGCTATGGTTCTGGTCTCGTTGGACGCCAAGAAGGCCTTTGATAGGGTCCACTGGAGGTTCCTGCTAACCACAATGGAAACGTTTGGCTTTCCAGAGGTGTTTCTAAGATGGATTGGCTCCCTTTATCTAAAGCCCACAGCCAGGATCTCTTGCAACGGAGTTATTTCAGACCCTTTCGACTTGCACGTGGGCACCAGGCAAGGATGCCCTTTGTCCCCCCCCTCCTCTTTAATTTATATCTTGAGCCCCTTATAAGAAGTATAGTGTGCAATCAAGAGATAAATGGCATTAAAATTCTGGACAATGTTGTTAAAGTAACTGCATATGCAGATGATCTCTTGGTGTACATTTCAATTCCGAGTGAATCCATTCCAGTCTTACTGAAAACCATACGAGAATATAGTCAATTGGCTAATTATAAATTAAATTTAGACAAAACTGTGGTGTACCCCCTCAATAAGAATCTTTTTAAACAGGAGATTACCGAGCTAGGACTAGCTTGGAAGTCGGAATCCATCAAATATCTGGGTCTCACCCCTGGCTAGGAGCACGACACGAATACGCCAGTTAAATCTGGATTCCTTGGTGCATACAATAGATTTAGATTTGAAAAGATGGGCGCAGCTTCCAATTTCCTTATGGAGAAGGATAAATTTAGTTAAGATGAATGTATTTCCCCGGTTGTTTTATCCCCTTAGCATGTTAAACATCTGGCTACCACTCTCATGGTTCAAGAAACTTCATGGGCTCATAGCCAACTTTGTGTGGGGTTACAAAAAAGTGAGGATGGCCTATCACAAGTTAGTTGCTCCTAAACCATTGGGGGATTAAGATTACCGCATTTTGCTCTCTATTTTTGGGCAAGTCATGTTAGTAAATGTCTTAGGTGGGTGCAGGGCATGGACCTTTTAACTCAACTGCCGTATGTTCCTTTGTGGATACAAATTGAGCTAGCCCTCATTAGGAAACACAGTCTCATACCGGAGGCATTGCTGTACCTTAGCCCTAAACTCCTGCCCCCTTCTCTTAGAAAATCTCTGATTGGGGTCTCCGTGAGGGCCCACACGCAGCTTTGTGGCTTTCTAAAATATAATCATCTCAGTGATCTGTCACAACCCATAAGGGGCAATCCGCGTTTCCTGATGGAAGGTAAACCCCTCAGTGTCGCCTGGCTGGCCCAGCCGGGTGATTGCCGCTTAAAAGATTTTCTCTCAGTTGATGGAAAGGTGTTTTCCTCACCAGAGATTCTGAGTAAATTTAAACTGCCTACTTCGGTGATTTTTAAAGTGTATCAGCTTCGTCATCTATTACTCAGCAAAGTGGGCAAGATGCCAATACAGACTCTGAAAGTAGAATTTTATGGGACCCTGAGACCTTTGGTAGGTCTTCCACATGCGGTCTCCAGGTTATACAACATTTTATTAAATTGGGCTTATTCTCAGAACTTGGCCCCGAGTTCTTACTGGGCCTCGGTCTTTCCCAAGGAGGAACTTAACTGGACTGCACTTTGGCAAAACTGCCACAAATTTATCCTACGAGACCGGTTGAGACTGATGCAATTCAAAATACTTCATAACATTTATAACTCTCTTCAGAAGCTGGCGAGCTTAAAATGGTGGCGGCCCCATCCTGTACTAGGTGTCATCAAAGGGAAGGGGACCTGTTGCATATCTTCTGGAATTGTCCGAAGATAATTCTACTTTGAACAGCCATTAAAAGTGGAGTGGATCCGTTACTAGGTTTGGAGAATCTCTTCACGCCTGAAATATGTCTGTTGGGAGACGTAGCTCATATTCCAGTCAAGAATAGAAAGTTCCATATATCTTTAATCTCGGCTTCTCTCAAAAAAGTTGTTCTCAGACATTGGAAGGACTCTGTCATGATCAGCTATACTGAATGGTTAGAGGAATTACTTGCCAGCCTTAGGGTCGAAAGGATGATTGCTATCCTTCAAAATAAACTCCCTGGGTTTGATAAGATTTGGGGTCCCTTTATACTATTTACTCATTATAGTGCAGGAAAGGTCCCTCTTGGATAAAAATGGTACGATAAGGTGTCTTGTGCTGGGGTGGGGGAGGGGGTGGGTGGGGAGTTTTGGGAGCATGGCAGAGGATGGATCCAGTTATTATCTGTGATATGTATGAATGTATATTCAATTGGATGTGCATGTTTCTCTTGGATGCATTCTCTGTAATTATACCTGCAATAAAATCTTAATGAAAAAAAAAAAAAAGAAAACAGGAAGTTGTTATCCCTCTATACAGATAGCTGGTGAGACCCCATCTGGAGTACTGTGTGCTGTTCTGGAGACCCAGTCTCTGCAAGGACATAGACAGGATGGAGGCAGTCCAGAGGAGGGCAACTAAAATGGTACAGGGTCTGCACCAGAAGACATATGAAGAGAGACTTAAGGATCTTAATATGTATACCCTCGAGGAAAGGAGAGGCAGGGGTTACATGATAGAACTTTCAGGTACCTCAAGGGAATCAACAAAGTCCAGGAGGGTAGCATCTTTCAGAAAAAGAGATGTGCAAGAACAAGGGGACACAATTTGAAGATAGAAGGGGGACGGCTCAGAGGTAATGTGAGGAAATATTTTTTCATGGAGAGGGTAGTGGATTCATGGAACGGCCTTCCTGAGGAGGTTGTGGAGTCAAAAACAGTGGGGGAATTCAAGAATGCATGGTACAGACATAAGGCAATTCTAGGGGTTGGGGGTAGGAGGAAGTAGGCTGTTGGTTAGCTAGGATCTGCAGCTTATCCATTAGGTAGAGCGATGGGCATACTGGATGGGCCAAGTGGGCCTTATCTGCCGTCAGATTCTATGTTTCTATGTAACTGTGGTCCTTGACCCTATTCCTCTTCCTTAGTGAATACTGAGCAGGAGTATTTGTTCATTATTTCTGCCTTGTCCAGATCCCTCTCCTTACATTCACCCTTCTCCCCTTTGAGCCTCACAACCTCCGCCACCCCCAGTTTTTCTTCTTTCACTAATGCACCTATAAAATGCCTTGTCCCCTTTGTTTAAGGACCATGCTAAACCCTCTTCTGTCTGCACTTTCACCCTTCTAACCCTTCCCTGCTTCCCTTAGACAATCAAGGTATACCTCCCTATCCTCCGTCCTTTAACTCCCCTTATATTTCCTGAAACTCAGCCTTTTAGCCCTGATTTTGTCACCCATCTCTTTGGAGAACCATAGTGGTTTCCTTCTTCTTTTCCTTTTGACCACTATCCTAGTGCATTGGTTTATTATTTCCACTATGGCTCCTTTGAGTTTCTCCAATTTTTCTTCCACCCCTTCTATTTCTCCTCCCTTCCCCAGGACTGCTTGTATACAGTTACCCATTTCAGTGAAATCTGACCTCATGAAATCTAGTACTCTTGCCCTTGTGTTGCTTAATTGAGTCCATGTCTCCCTGCTGAGCCACACCATGTGGTGGTCACTGGACCCCAGCTGCTCTTCCACTTGTATTTCTTCGACTCTGTTTCCATTGTCCATAACAGGTCCAGAATAGACTTGTCCCTGGTTGGCTCATGTACCAGCTGCCTTAGTCCAACCCCCTGCAGGGAATATAGGATGACTGCGCTTTGGGCTGAAGCAGCCACCTGGGTGGACTAATCCACATCTGGCATATTGAAATCCCCCAGTAGCAGGATTTCACCTTTAGTTGCCATGTCATGTATGTTCTCTTCTAGTTCCCTGTCTACTTCCTTCCTTTGTGCCGGAGGTCTCTAGATCAGCCCTGTGTGTACTGCTGTTCCATTCTCTGGCTCCAGGGTCATCCACATTACCTCAGCCTTCCCGTCTTCCCTAAACCTTTGTAGCTTTTATACCATCTCTAATGTACAGGGCCACTGCCCCACCCTTTTTACCCTCTGTGTCCCTCCTGAACAGTGTATAGCCTGGTACACTGACTTCCCAGCCATGATTAGTAGAGTACCATGCCTCTGTTATTGCTGCTATGTCAAGGTCTGCATCTGCATCCAAGGCCTCCAGGTCTGGAACCTTATTTCCTAGGCTACAGGCATTCACTAGCATGACCTTCCATGTCTTACAGTCTACCCTCCCTCTGCTCTTATTCTCCATCTCCAGTGTCTCCCCCCAGCCCGGTTTCCTTTCCTATGTGCTCACGCCTCCCCATATCACTCACTATACAGTCTTCACCTGCCTGCTTTATCTGTTCCTGCAGTCAACCTATGTTCCTGCATGTTCTCATTGGGGGGTGTTCCTAAGTCTCCTGATCCTCCTGGCACTCCCCCCTTGGCCAGTTTAAATGCTCACAGCTGAAGCATTTAAACTTCTCACAAGGGACCAAGGTCCCCTTCTCAGACATATGCAGGCTGTTTTCCTTACATATTTTCACATCTGCCCAGATCAGGCCCAGTCCCCTATGAAGCCAAAACCCTCCATTCCAACCCAAGCCTTCAACTAGGAGTTGAAGGTATGGATGTGGAGTGCTCTAGCTTTCCCTGTGCCTTGGACAGGTAGCACCTCTGAGAATGAGATGGAGTGTGTTATCTGTTTCAGTTTTTCCCCCAGTGTCCTGAAATTCTCCTGGACTCTGACTAACTCCACCCTTCTTTTGGCCAGGTCATTGGTCCCCAGGTGGAAAATGATATCCAGCTGCTCCCCTCCTAGCTATTACCATAGAAATCCTATGGATCCATTTCCCATTCCTCCATGCAGTGCTTACTGGGAGGTACTTGACTGCCCTTTCTCCCCTGCTAGGTGTCCCTAACTCCAGTCCCTGAACAATAGAGTCCCCCACTAGGAGACGCTTCCCTTTCCTCTGGGATCCCCTGCCTCCACTCCCTGGGGCTCCATTCTGGAGGATGCTCGCATCCTTACTGGTCCCAACCTCAGATTCATGAGTGGGGCTTTCCTGTTCCTCCAAAATAGTATGGGAGTTACTAAGCGGGACTGGTTGGGGGATGTGCTTTTGACCCCTCCTCTCTCACCCTCCTTGAACCTACTGTAGTCCAATCTCTCCTCTTCTCCGGCATCCTTTGAGGAGCAAATTGTGAATCCAGTGGTTTCTGGTGAGGATGGATGCTGCCTTCAGCTTGGCCAACTCTGCTCGGAGGTAGGCAACCTCCTCCCTCAGCCCAGAGAGGTGCCTGCAGATAGGACAGCATCGCAGCCTCCAGAACATCTCCCTGAAAACTGCTGCTCCACAACCATTGCACTGTACCACTCCCATCATGTCTGTTTCTCTCCTCAATCTACTGCCTGCTTAAGACGGCTATCTGTTATCTCTCAAATATTTGTGTTTTTCTTTTATTTTATGTTATGCTTTTCTCTCTTCGCTACTTTCTGTATGGAAGCAGGATGTTGCAAGAACCTATGGGACCCACCCTATAAATGCATGGTGAGCCCTGGGGTGGGTGGGACTACACCACAGATTGTGTACAAAAACAATCAGCCAAGGAGTCCTGTGGCAGTGACTCCTCACTACACTCACCGTGGTCCAGACACAGCCAATAACAAACACATAGTCACAAACTTATCAGCTAGAATCCCTCAATCCTGCCCAAACTAAATGGAAAAGCACACTGAAATGGCAGTTAAAACCTCACATTCAAACTACACTAATCCCTGTAATATGATGCTTGCACTTAAAGTTCAAACACAGCCAATTACAAACACACAGTCACAAATTTATCAGCTAGAATCCCTCAATCCTGCTCAAACTAAATGGAAAAGCACACTGAAATAGCAGTTGAGAAAAGACCTCAAATTCAATTTCAAACACACAGTCACAAACTCACCAGTTAGACACCCTCAGTCCTGCCCAAGCTAAATGAAGAAGCACACTCTTTTGTATAATACGTAAAGTGAAATATTTCTAATAGGATTTTTCTCTTCAACCATTTGTTTAAATACATTTTAAACAACAAAACAGTTAAATGAAATAATCCATGAGTTTGCAGGTAATGAGGCTTTTTGCCTTGACAATGAGATCCAAGGGCACATGCATGAGCAGCTGAACAGTATGGCAGCTTAAGTCAGAGCTATGTGCTTACCCAAACTTTAACAATCTGGAAAAGACGTGATCAGTGAGTGGGAGATAACCAGCAATACACCATTTGATTGCAAAAATTCAGTGCTAATGAAATATCTACACCTGAACTCAGAGGTTGATCCCAAAGCTGAGAAATCTACAAGAAACCACAACCGTGAGGCTGAATAATGTGGTGGAAATGGAGAAATGATGGGCACAGTAACCATGGCTGAGGCAGCACAGTCATTTCCTTCAAAATAAAAGGGATGCTATAACAAGTTTTAGATAAAATGTTCTCCTTGAAGTCCTCGGTGGAAAATCTGAAGAAAAAAGTGCAAGCCTTTGGCCACTGGACCCTAGATGCAGAAACAAATCTCTCCTACATCGATGAGAATGATGCAAGATATGATGCAAGAATCCAAGAGTTAGAGCGGATGGTAAAGCTGCTTTGGCACAGGGCTGATGACGCAGAGAACAGGAGCAGGAGGAATAATCTTTGCTTTGTTGGGTTCCTGGAGTGTGCTGAAAAAAGGGAACCCGATAGGTTTTCTGCAATGTGAACTGCCAAAGTTACTAAGATATGAATGGCGACATGTATTGAAGGTACAGCAGGCACACCATTCCCTGGTACCAGCCCCCAAACATGGAGAGAAACCGAGACCCATCATAGTGAAATTCCTTTGTTTACCAGAAAAAGAAAGGATTTTGACCTTAACGAGGGAAAGGGGTATGCTTTTCTGGCAAGATCACAGAGTGTACATCTTCAATGACTACTCCACAGAGTTAGCTGACAAGAGAAAGTCCTTCACAGAGGCAAGAAAATGATTCCAAGACTTACAAATTCAATACAGACTGCTCTATCTTGCTAATTTACAAATCCATTGCAATGGATTTAGCAATGTCTCTGAGACCCCAGAAGAAGCAATGGAGTACATAGCTAGGAAATGGCCAGGATGGACCCCCACAGCAGAATGCCAAAATGTAACCCCCAAGCCTCGAGGACAGTGACCTACAGTACCAAGGGCTGAAATGTTCAGTGCCTGAGGAATACTATTCACTATAGCCCCCAGCTAGCCTGCCTACTGCTGATGGCATGGACTGGCAAACTTCCAAGGCAAAAAGAAAACAGTGCAGCAAGGACAAGGGGAAACCATAGATTCAACAGTCCCCCAGGCAAGGGGACCGGAACCAGACAATTTCTTCAACCAGAAGTGATTCAGTAGGGGAACCAGCACCAAAGTGCAAGGAGCCAGATTTGAACACGCAACATCTTCCTCACCCCAATCTAGTGCAGCCGACTGGAGATGCAGGTCAGCTGCAAGAAACCATAATAAATTCCTGGGCAGAAGCAGCCAGAATAGCAGCCAATTAGGACAGCACACTAACAGCACCAGCAGACCCTGCTTATGTGGAGGTCACCTCCAAACTTTTAGGACTTTTGCCAGGACCTGGACTGCTCACATGAACTTGTGTATAGGGATAATGGTCTCTGTTTACACTGTCAGGTATCTGGCTGATACGGGGATTTAAAATGCATATCCTTGCTAGCTGGAGCCGGAACTGATGAGACCATCCTGAAATTCTTGTTCATGGCCTTGTCATGTCTTTAATTAACTTTAATGTGGTCCTTCCTTCTGTCTCCAGTTGGTCAGGGCTGTTTGATTCAGGGATGGGAGGAGGAGAAGTGGGATGAACTTGTTGCCTACGGTGGTCAATGTATGTCTAAATACTGGTGGGAGGTGGGAGGGGAAGGGATGCATCTTAGGAGATAAATAGGGCACGGTGACTTCTTGCTAATCCCTCCCTCGAACTACATAGCCACAACTAAACCACATTTGAAGACTGTGTCTCCTTCCCCACTCCCCCATGCTCCTGGCTACAGGGTCCACTTGATCACGGTCCTCCGCCATCCTGGCAGAACAGGCAGATTGAGATGGGGGCACAGGGGTGGAAGATGTGAAAAGAGGAGGGACCTCCTTAAAGGAGTCAACACCCATGATCAGGCTTGATGGAAATCCCCTGTATGTCCCTCCACACTTCGATCATGGGCTTCCAGGGACTGTGAGATGTCACCATGCTTCTGGAGTCACTAAGGCTCCACAAATGTTTAAAATACAAAATAATACAGTACATCACTCACTTGGAGTCCTTACAGCAAGAGGGGCAGCACCACATTAAAGGAGGATTCCCTGGGCAGGAAGGGGGAATGATCTCTGCTGACAAGAACAGTTGGCAGAGGACACCCCCACTGCTTCCAGGGGTGCATGAAGCAGCTGGCATTTAGGGATCCCCTTCCGGTGGTTCTCCAACTGACAGACAGACTGGGCCTCGGAATGGACTTGTGAGGTTTCCCCCTCCTACACCCCCCCAACACTGTCAGGCTGGCATTCAGAGTGAGAGAATGGCAGATGAGATGTGCCATACTCGACACACCACTTTGTTGCAACAGCCACAGTAAACTGACCACAAATCATCTTGGTGCTCCTTCGAGATAACTCCTTGTGCAACTTCAAGTCACCAAACATAAACCTCCATTTTAAGAAAGCAGGCAGGAGACTCAACAGGGAGGTGCCCAAGATCAATAGCAGCATCCTGTGCACTACTTTCCTCCTCCCCCCTCAGCTCTCATATCTCCCCCAGGAGAGGGACCTAGCAGAACTGGGCAGGTGGGAAGCCCCCACACTCAGCCTAGACTTCAACTGATGGTCGGCTGTAGCTTTTGCATCCTGTCCCCCCCACCCATAGCGATCTAGCCAAACATGAGAGTGAAACTGGGATGCACCCCTCCATAGCTATGTGGGGGTCATGGTGGTAATGTATTTACTGACTAAGCAGAGCTCTTGGTGAACCTCCATCTTGCTTCCCAGAGCCAGCTCGAAGGCTTGAGAGCTCAGTATGGATGGTGTAATTTCCAGACGTGTGTTCAGCATCAGCCCATAAACACACATAGAGCAGGGGACCTGGGAGTGAGTGTTCTCCCCCAGCTTCTATATGAATATGGCCTGCTAACATATTTTACAGTAAAACTACCTTCACACTAAACTTGACACCTCCTGGGTGCACTTACAAATTAAAGAGACAGCCCATGATAAAGACACGATTGACAAAGTGAAGAATTCATACTCAAGTATTACTGCAGGAAGGTCAATCAAACAGGTATTAACTGAATGGACCAGGGATGATGGAGACATGGGCTGATTGGGGGGTCAAAGGAGGGGGCTCACTGTTGTTCTGACCCTTAATGCAGAAATGTGCACTACAGCTCCCCGAAATCGATGGGGAGGTGCTCCAGCTGTTATCACTCCCCTACCTAATGGCTGCTTATCCTAGAAAGACACCCAAGGGGCAAAGATCTGTGTGCAACTTTGAGAAGAAACTCTCCTACAGTATTATGTAAAACCAGTCATGAACTTATACTGGTTTACCCCTTCCTTCTTTTCGTTTATCGGTTCCTTGCCCCCCCTCCCTGCCTCATGTTATCAACTTGTGCCTACCATCACCTAGAGGGTCATGCTGTTTAACTGGGGTGGTCCCCTGGGCCACCCCTTACCCCCCTCATTAGAGTGAACTGGAACCTAAGGGACCAGACAGCATGAGACCCTGCCTGGCACATATGGCTGCACCCCATCACAAAGGATGAATCCAAACCCAATTTTAGGATAGCGCATCCCCCCTAGTCTCACTGGATGACTAGTCCTGTAGTTACTGGGGTTGGAGCAAATCTCTAAGTAGTTGTTGGATGCAACCTGCATGTGAAGAGGCTGATGGGACTGGCAAGGGGCCAATAGCCCTCAACCAGAGCAATCTAGAGGCCCCAAAAAGTTCTACATTTACAGACAGGGTCATAAAGGCCCTGCCTGATGTTTTGTCTGTTTCACATCAGAGGAATTTGACTGTGATATGTTACTTGTTTTTTGGTTTTTTCTATTATGTGTTTATCCTCTTTTAGGAGCCTGGCAAGTGGCTCTGGTCCCTCCATCGGGGGGGGGACTCGGTTTCCAGCCCCAATGTTCCCCGTTCGACCTCCCCTCCAATCCCCCATGGGTTCCCCCCATGACAGGGCTGAGGCAAAGTGGTGCCAGCTTTCCCCCACCCCAGACAAATATCCAGATGTCAGAGAGCTGGAACAGGTGCTGATGGGGCCATCACGGAGTCTGCAGCTTCGTTTTCCTTAATTCCCCCCCCCCCACTGATGTTGTGCATTAGCAGCATGCCTCCCAGCTCACATCTCCCTCTGGCCATTGCTAGAGGACAATCAATGGGCAGGATGAAAAACCCTCCCTCCCCTGAGGGAGGAGAGCAGTCCTCCAGATGCTCAATCCTCTCTCTCCAATGCCGACCCCCAATGGCCCAAGCTTATTCCCGAACCTGGGTTGCCGGTGTGGTGTGAGGTGTGGCATTCAGCACTTAAACCCCCAGCACCACCAGGCCAGCCAGTGTTACTTATTTTTTAACTTTGTTACTGTTGTTTTATTGGCAAAAGGTTATGTGACTATAGGGCTCAGCCTCTGAGAGATAGAATAAGCTTTAAACTGATAATTAGAGGATGGCTACCCCCACATAGGCTCCCAGCAAGAAGAAACATTCTACATTTCAGGACTGTGGTCCCCACTTCCATATCTATACTCTGGGGTCACTTAAATGGAAGCATCCTAATGCTATCAGACACCAGTGGTCCTCGCACCATCCACTTGGCTCTCAAAGAAAGGGCCTTACACAAAGATATAGCCTTTCTATGGCATTTGTCTTACAAACCACTCAATGCCCACTGGTCCCCTTTTCTATGTTTAACTGGCATCACATGATGTTAAGTGGGTGTCTTGAAACGTAAAAGGCATTCACACACCAGTGAAAAGGAGAAAGATACAGGTATTGGACTTTCTGATGAAAGGGTTGTCAGGAATAGCCTTTCTCCGAGAAACTCACCTTTCCCGCAAGGAGGCCCTTAAACTGAAAGGGAGTTGGGTGTCACAGGTATTCTGCTCAACCTATAATAGCAAAAGTAAGGGAGTAGTCATCCTAATTAGAAAAAATACCCTTTCAATTACAGAATGAAGTTAAAGACCCTGAAGGTAGATGTGGTGGCACAGAGACTGTTGTGGGGTCAAGAGGTCACTCTGTGCAATATGTATGGTTCAAACACCTCTGCGGCCCCATTTTACAGAGCTGTGGCCCAGAAACTCCTAGAGATTCAGAGGGAAGACCTGATCTTGGCTGGACATATGAACTGCCCTATGGATGAGCTTCTAGATAGGAGTAAATCCCCCACATCACTATCCCATCCAGCTTCAGATGACTTAAATGACTCATCTAGAGATATGGGCCTGACCGACATATGGAGATTAATACACCCCACCAAAAGGTACTATTCCTTTTTCTCCATACCACACCAGTCCTTCTCTCAGACTGACATGTGGCTGATACCCAGGGGCTGGGCAGCATCTTTGCTGGAGGCCATAATTGGAACCATAGTCGTCTTGGACCATGCTCCAGTGACCTTTACTTGGTGACCATTTATGTCAGCAGCTCCAGAAAGAGGGGCATGCAGGTTTAATATATCTACCTTAAAAAGTTGCTAATGCCGAAAGTGCAACATTGCAGAATCTGAATAAGCATACCCTCAGTAAATCTCATACCAAAAACTAGATTTCTATGTTACTTCATTTTAAAGTTATTAACCATTTTGGAACCCTAATTTCACTACCTGTTCAGAACAGCCTGTTTTAGTGAAGAGCTGCTGCTGATGTCATCTAGGGGCCTCACAGTCTAGTATTCCCTGTCAGCAAGCTTAGAGGACCTGTTTCTCCAAAGTGTTAAAGATCATGTGAAATATTCATGAAAAGTAAAACAGGCAGCACCATGCACAACACATTGCTATAAAAATTGTAGCAAAGTTGACAGAATTGTATTGTTTAATGCCTTTTTGTTGTGGCCTATTTCTCCAGGGTTGTTGTATGCTGGATCAACATGTCTCTGGGCTGCTGAAGCAATTTCAAGTTCAAGTTTATTGCAGGAAAACTCCATTGAGCAAGCTCATTCACAAGAAGGTCATGGTACATGTATACAGACAAGGAAATCAATACATGGCTTACAAAAAGAGCATCACAGTAGATAAAATAAAATACAGTTTTGGTTCATATTGTACATCCTGCTTGACTTAAGGCATAACACGGTAGATGTAAACTACATTTTCTTGTGCAACATTAGTAGTTGAGGATTAGATTCAAGGGGGGAGGGTAATTGCATAGTAGCAAGAGTTTGTGGAAAAAAGAGCAGCCAAGGGAATAGAAAAGGGATAAAAGGGAGCGAGGAGGTAAGATGTAGCTGAAGGACAGAAGTGTAAGGCATTTTATTTTTGAGACTAGAGAGAGGAGATCAGGTAAGACAGGTAATATGTGCAGGGACAGAAGAGAGTCTTCAGACCACTGAAGAGATCATAAACAATTTGGAGTGCTACTCTACTGTGCCTATTAGGAATTTGTGTTACTGCTAGTACTGTAATATTGTTAACTTTGTTGCTGTTTGTCAGTGTCTGCTTTACAATATGTTTTAATAGGGTCCTTATATGTGTTAATTCTTACTAGGGGTGGAAATGTTAGCTCTGGTAAAATGATTATTGTAATTTAGAGTAGAACATAGATGAGCCTGAATGTAGGTCAAAACAACCTGACGGGGAGAAAAAATTGTGCTGGCTAAATGAGAAACTCTTTGTAAGGTTTAAAAACAGCATTGCCTCTCCCACTCCCATTTACAAGGAGATGGAATAATTGTTTTAAAGTGCCATTCTTATAAATCACCTCAATTGAATGATAGGTGTGTATGATCTCAGCCTTTTACCATGTCAGAAACGTATTCAGTCTGCAAACCTCACAACGCAAGCAATAATAGAAACATAGAAACATAGAATTTGACGGCAGATAAGGACCGCTTGGCCCACCTAGTCTGCCCATTTCCCTACCTACTGGATAAGCTGCAGATCCTAGTTAACCAGCAGCCTACTTCTTCCTACCCCCACCCCCCCAGAATTGTCTTATGACTATCCCATGCATGCTTGAATTCCCCCACTGATTTTGACTCCACAACCTCCTCCGGAAGGCCGTTCCATGCATCCACAACCCCTCTGTGAAAAATACTTCCTTAAATTACCTCTGAGCGGCCCCCCCTCTATCTTCAAATTGTGCCCTCTTGTTCTTGCACACCTCTTTTTTTGAAAGATGCTACCCTCTTGGACTTTGTTGATTCCCTTGAGGTACTTGAAAGTTTCTATCATGTCCCCCCTCTCCCTCCTTTCCTCGAGGCTATACATATTAAGCTCCTTAAGTCTCTCTTCATACGACTTCTGGTGCAGACCCTGCACCATTTTAGTTGCCCTCCTCTGGACAGCTTCCATCCTGTCTATGTCTTTGCGGAGATTGGGTCTCCAGAACTGCACACAGTACTCCAGATGGGGTCTCACCAGCTGTCTGTACAGAGGGATAATAACTTCCTGTTTTCTACTGGTGATGCCTCTCCCTATGCATCCCAGTATCCCCCAAGCCCTCCTTGCTGCCATCTCACATTGCTTGCCCATCTTTAGGTCATCTGATATGACTACCCCCAGGTCCCTTTCCATTCTTGTTGTTGTTAGCTAATACCCTCCAGGGTTGGCGATATTGGACAATACCGGACCGCCCAGAGGCATAATGAGGCCCAACGCCACAGGCGGAGGGCCTTATAGTCCCTGGAAGGTCCGGTATTGCCCATACTGCCCACCCTGGAGGGTATTATTGTGCTTAGAAAATGGGCAACTACATTAAATAATGTTTTTTTTTATTTTAAATCGGTTAAACACTATGCTGCTTGCTTAGTTTGTAATTAAATAGTTCCTCCAGCTGCATTGGATTTTTTTGCAGCTAGTTGTTATGGTTAAAAACACACACACACACACACCGCCAGGTTCAGTAAAATTGATTTTGCTTTAGGTTTTGTTCTTTTATATATATATTTTAATATTTATTTACTTGTTGCTTTTAATTGATACCTTCATTCTACTAGAATAACATTCTTTCTTCCAACGGGGAATGTGGCCAATGAGCTGTGGTGGTAACTGGGCAAGCTGTGAATAAAAGAAAAAAAACTGCTTTACATCATTAAATGTTGATGGTTTGCTGATTTCCTTTTGAGCTGTGTTATTGAGTAAGGCTACAATATCAGCTCTGGGGATGGACAATTTTGGAAGAGGAGTGAAGGTGGTGGGCAGGCGCTTTGCTGTGGAGCCAGTGAATGGAAGTCTGAAGAAAAGCAGAGATGGCAGGCAGGTTAACTTATTTTTTTAAAATCAGGAGATGAACAGAGGAGGTTGGCAGGTGGCCATGCTGTGGAAAGAGAAATACAGATGGTAGAGCAGTATACAGTACAATAGTTGTGGCCATGGGCTTTCGGCAATGCGGGCACTGTCACCGTAGTGCTTAGCACATGACATGCTAACGCTATTCTTCAAACTGAAAAACATGTTTTTTTTTTCATTCAGAGTAGCGCTTAGTACCCGACATACTGAAGATGTCTTCTGTTTGTTGTGTTTTCCTTTTTTTTTGCCTGCCACAGTTAGAGCTGTGGTGGGAAGACCTCAGGCAACTGAAAATGAAGAGGTAGTGGGACATCGGGAGCTCGTTGGTGATTATCCAAAACCATGCTTAAATGAGGTGCGAGCTGTGCTTACTTTTTTTTTCCTGCTGTTCTGTGAACATGTGGGTTTAAACAGAGTGGGCGGCTGTAGGATTTTTGTTTTACTACAACTGATTTTTTTTTAATTGCTTGTGTTAACTTAGTGGGCACTGTTGTGACTGCACTGGACTGCGAGTGTTTGAGCCACAGGAGTGGGAGTTCGAGCTGCTGGAGTGAAAGAGTGAGAAAACCAAAAGGTGTACACACACACACACACACACACAAATGATCTGTTAAATTGGGATAGAGTTGGGAGACAGTGACGAAAGGGTAAATCAGTTTATGCTATCACAGTCTGCTGCCTGCAGTACAGATCTGAAGCACCGTTATTTTAGGAAGTGCTGTGGAGGTGGGAGGAGCAAGATTATGGTCGGCTCTCTCACAGTAAAGGTGTAGAGATTTGCATGATATGGCACATGAGTGTACTTTAGAGAAAAAGAAGAAAATAGCAAATGCAGTAAGAGGTTCTGTGCAGTTTCCTTAGGCAGCAGGCTCTGAAGGATGAGAAGCTCTACCTCTCGCTAAGCTAGAAACAAAAAATGGCAGTGATTTCATTTTCTAATTAGGTGGTTACAGCCAATTAGGAAGCAAGGTGGGCTGTAGGATATTTCTGTGGGTGAAGGGACACTATAGGCTGGTACTTTTTATTCTCAGGGCATCTATTGAAAGTTAATGTACCCCCCTGGCAAGGGTACTAGCCAATCAGATGCCAGGTAATAAAAAGCCCATTTTCTAAAGTGTGCTATGACCCAGCATCCAGCAACCCTGGAAATAAGGACCATAACAAAAAGGCACCCAAACAAAATATTGTCAGCTTTGTTACTGACTGCTGCTGCCTGTTTTACTTGCGAAAACCATTGCACATGATCTACAACGTTGGAGAAACAGGTCTGATAAGCTTGCTGGCAGGGAGTACTAGACTGTGAGTCCCCTAAATGACATCATTAGCAACTCTTCACTGAAACAGGCTTTTTTGAACAGGTAGCGAAATCAGGGTTACAAAATAGCTCATAACTTTAAAATGAAGTAATGTAGAACTCTGGTTGTTGGTATGAGATTTACTGGGGGTATGCTTATTCTAATTCTGCAGTGTAGCACTTTTGGCCAGATGGTGTCAGTTGCTCTTTAAAGGATTGTGCTTTCCGCACAAGGATCAGAGAGGATATTAAAATATACCTGGACATAAACAAACAGGGGCACACCTCAGCGGCCATAATATGGGATGCTCTAAAGCTATACATTAGGGGAAGGTGCATCAGCCATACAGCATATCAACTTAAAGTTAGCACACAAGAACTGGAAGTTGCCCAATCCAAACTAAAATAACTTGAAAAGAAATTTAGGGGTAGCTGCCCCCACCTGCCAAACCTCCTAGACTAAATACTTGGACTGAGGTACAAGATCAATACATACCTCCACAAAAATGTGGAATATGCCTTGTTTAGGCTCAAGCTGGTATTTTGGGAGTCGGGAAAAACTGGGCCACCTACTGGCCTACCAACTAAAGAAAAGGCAGGAGAGATCAAGGATTCTCTCTATAAAGAAGAGAAATAAGAATTTACAAGGAATGAAAATTAGATTAATGGGGAATTTCAGGCCTTTTATAAGGCATTCTACCCCCGTGGGGCCCACTGTTCAGACACAGACATCCAGTGGTTCCTGGGGAAGTTGCTGCTCCCCAAGCTATCACAGGAACACCTAGAATGGCTAGACAGGCCCATTGAGCTAGCAGAGGTGGAGCAGGCCCTAAAATCAATGCCGAATTGGATGGTCCAAGGGGGAGATGGATTGCCAACAAATTTCCTAAATGCTTTCAAGGATGTACTCCTAGACCCCTTTTATGATGCCCTACTGGAAACCAAAACAAAAGGGACCCTACCAGGCTTCATGAAAACAGCCTGCATCTCTCTTCTTCTGAAACCTGGGAAGGATCCCTCCCTATGTAATAGCTATAGGCCAATCTCTTTGATCCCAGCAGATTGCAAGGTCTTAGCCAAACTACTGGCAACCAGGCTGAAATCTTTCATCACAGGTCTCATTGATGGAGACCAGGTGGGGTTTTTCCTGGGGGAGACAGGGCACAAACAACACCAGTAGGCTTCTCAACCTACTGTGGAGCACTAAGATATCTAACTCATCCTTGATCCTTCTATCCCTGGATGCTGAAAAAGCATTGGACATGGTGGAATGAAAATATCCTCTTTCTGCAATGAAGGCTTTCAAACATTGGGCCAGAATTTAGAGGACGGGGTTCAGATATTGTACATCCAGGCCTCAGCAGTGGTGGTCATAAATGGGAGAGCTCCCCCCCTTTCAGCTACTTGTGGGAACCCATCAAGGGTGCCCTCAATCCCCCCTGCTTTTCATACTAGCATTAGAACCCCTATTGCAGACCTTTAGGCAAGCACCAGACATTAAAGGACTGACCATGGGAGAAGAACATAAGATAATGACCTATGCAGATGATATCCTCTTACTACTCACTGAACCCTCCAGATCTCCCTCCTCACCGCTGGCCCTCATAGCACAATATAGCCAATTATCAGGCTACAAATTAAATTCCTCTAAATCCCAGTTCTTAGCCTTCACCCAAAATGTTTCCCACCTTCCAAACTACCCCTGGGGCCTACATTCATCAGCATGGACTATAGGGTACCTGGGACATTCCACAACTGGGGAAAGGTAACCTTCTCCCAGTAATAAAAGAAATAGAGAGGGACTGTCAAAGATGGAAATTATTGCATATTTCCCACTGGAGAAGGGCACAGGTCTTCAAAATAATGCCTTCCCCAAAGCTACAATATGTGCTGGACAACCTCTCTATACCAATAGATAAGAAACTAATTGAGCTCATACATACCAAGCTCCAATCCTTCTTTTGGAATGGTGGCCCAAAAAGAATCAGATGGACAGAACTAACTAAGGACTTTCACTCTGGAGGCCTAAAGCTGCCAGATTTCCTTCTGCGAGTCTCAGTTCACACTTTGGTCCAATTGGCACAAACAGCTCCCTGGGTCTCATTGAAGAAACCCCCTCAAATGGGCAAGATGTGAGGCCCACATGCTTGGCAAATCCCTGGCCTGTGTAGCACTCTTCTCATTACTGCGAAAACATGTTCCTCTACCTCCCACTAGCACACCTACCTTCCTGATCTGGCATCAATCCCTGAAACTAACCAACTGGTGACCAGAAAAATATAAGTTTTTTTCCACTGTGAGACTACCCCAGCCTCCAAATTGATGGGAAAGAAATAAAATATAGGGTTTGGGAGAGGGCAGGCATTTCTCTCTAATCAGAAATTATGTCAGCCACTATGAACACACCCATGATCTTTCAGCAATTTAGGCATAAATATGACCTTCCCAACCAACAACATTGGAAATATCTCCAGCTGTGGCATGCATTGCATTGCAAATTGGGACAGAAACTAGCAGGTTATGACCAAAATCCCCTAGACTCTCTTCTCTGGCCTGGAGGGAGGGAGCACTAGGAGTAGTAGCATCTACTCTCACTTACTTCTCTGTAATCCAGATACCACTATGGGGACCAGGCATAGGCAGCCAGATGAACTCTAGATCGAAATTACTCAGAATATTTGGGATAAATCCTAGTGGGACATGCAAGCCGTAGTGAAGAAAATCACAAATCAGTTTACCCAGCTAAAAATTCTGCATAGATGGCGTGGAACACCCAGTAAACTAAAGACCTGGGGTCTTGAGCCCAGGGAAAATGCTGGAGATGTCAATCTGAAGGGGGGACTATATCCCACATTCTGTGGAATTGCCAGAGCCTCACATCATAGTGGAACAAGATAGGAGACATATGCAGTGGGATTCTCAGGTCTAATATTTATTTTTATTTATTTTTAATTTTATTTATTAAGATCTTGGATTAAACATCTTTGAGCAAGGGCTCTTTTACATAGGTTCCACGTCAGGGTAATTTACAAAGGTAGAAACACAAGTAGGAATGTACAATAGCTCATGGTATTACAAGAAAACAGATGAGCAACATTATCTGACATTATACAATGTATGCCAGGGACAGATTATCCCATAAAAACTTCTTAAGCACATACAGTGAAAGGGAACAAAGCATAAGGAGAGAACAAAGCAGACAGCCAGGAGGCCTTATCAGGTGGTAGGAGGAAAGACTTGAGGGGTAGAGAGTGAGGAGAAAGCAAGATGAGACAGCCAGGAGGCCTTTTCAGGTGGTAAACAGGGGTGATAGGAGGGTGATAAAGCAGGGGGAAGTGGGAGCAAGGTGAGGTAGCTGGGGGGAGGTGAAGAGAAAAGGGGTGGGTGAGGATGAGCAAAATAGGGGGAGGGAAAGTGGGAGTGAAAGGGGAGAAGCAGGAGGAGAGGTAGAGGCAGAGTGAAAGGGGATGGGAAGAGAAGTGCTTATGAGGCGGGACAGGAGAATAAGTGTTTTGCGTGTTAGAAGCGGTGCAGATTTGAGATGTATAGCATTAGTATGCTCTGCTTGTGAAAGCAGTCACAGTTAAGGTTAGGTATTGTTGGAGTTCGTGTTTAAATGGGCCTTGTTTGGAGACAGAGGAGATGTCATGGTAGAGGGATTTAGCCAGAGAGGGGCATGGTAGGCAAAGGATCTTTGTCTCTCAGTAGTGTGGCAGGGTGGTTCCTGGAAGGTCTAATTTGTAGAGCTCTTAGTATGATGGTTTAGGATGTTTTGAACCCCTGGAGGCGTGAGTCCTAGACTGATCTTCTTAGCTAGTAGGCATGTTTGTTATTTAATTCTGCCTTTTAGCTGAAACCAGCTTGTCTTAGCATAAAGGTCGGAGGTATGCGTGAGCCATTCATAGTCTGTGAGTAGTCTACAGGCCTTGTTCAGAGATGTGGAAATATGTCCGAGAGCCATTTCAGTGGCTGAGCCATAGATAGCAAGCCTATAATCATAGAAACATAGAAACATAGAATTTGACGGCAGATAAGGACCGCTTGGCCCACCCAGTCTGCCCATTTCCCTACCTGATGGATAAGTTGCAGATCCTAGTTAACCAGCAGCCTACTTCTTCCTACCCCAACCCCCTAGAATTGCCTTATGACTGTCCCATGCATGCTTGAATTCCACCACTGTTTTTGACTCCACAACCTCCTCTGGAAGGCTGTTCCATACATCCACAACCCACTCTGTGAAAAAATACTTCCTTAAATTACCTCTGAGCCGCCCCCCTTCTATCTTCAAATTGTGCCCCCTTGTTCTTGCACACCTCTTTTTTTTTTAAATTCGAACTTTTATTATGATAAACCACACATCCAAGATCAAATACATAACAGAAAACATTTTATACTTTCGTAACAATTGAATTAATGATTAAATCAGATAGACATTTTCTACCCTCCCATCCCCCATCCCACACCCCTCCCCCACTGCCTACCTAACCCATCCCTCCTAAAAAAACTACAACCCTAGACCCCTGAAGGAAGATCTGCTCACCCATGATCCACTTTCAAACTACCTTACTAACTACAATCTCATCTGGGGAAGGTATAACGTCTGAAAACGACTCCATATCTTTTCATATAGATGAAGCCGATTTTCCCTTCCCACCTCAAATTTCCCATATTCAAGTTGAATAATATCTCCTGCAACCACTCACATAAGTGATCGAGGTGTCTGTCATCCAGTATCGAATACTACCTTTTAGCGAGCATGAGATCAGGGCCATATAGTATCTGCGGTCCTTAAACTTAATGCCAGAGTAATCCCCAATCAGGCAGATCTCCGGGTTAAAATACTGATCAGTACCCAACAGTGGATCCACCTTCTGCTTGATTTGCATCCACAGCTGTTTTATCGATGGGCACTCCCAAAAAATGTGATACAAATCCCCAACCGCTTTGTGGCACCGGAAACAATTTTGGTCAGGCCTACGACCAACTTTATATAGCTTGGAGGGGGTCCAAAACAAATTGTTCAGGAAATGAAACTGCATCACCCTCAACCTGTTCTGTTTGACATATCTGTACGTATGACTCCAAATACAATCCCAATCCCTCTCTTGCTCCCCCATACAACCAGTCCAATATTTGGGTATATAATCAGTACCCACAAGAACTTGGTCAAGTAATGAGTTATATATTCTGGAGACCGCATGTGGTTCCCATACCACCTGATCTAGCGATTCAAACCAGCTACCGTTTATACTCCCTGCTCTAAGTTTGATCTTCACCTCGCCAATAAATGAGTTATTTGACATAACTTGAACACCTGCTTACGGTCTATATTATGCCTTTCCAAAATCTCTTTTATTGGCAGGACAACTTCGTCCCCAATGAAATCTTCTATCCGTAATCCTTTATTTTGTGGAAGCCAGTTAGCAAATATCATTTCCCAATCTTCAAATTGGGATTATAACAGATCGGTTGATGCTTATCCCTGTCTGGGACAAAACCCAACTTCGCATAATTGCCTATGAATACGTAGAATTTTGCTATTGGGGTGGCGAGCAATTTAGGAGGCAGTATCCTAGAAGTGGAGTAAAGTAATGCTACGGATCTATTCCTACCTCTTTTATCGCCTCTATTTCCAGTCTAACCCATGAGGAACATGGAGCAAAGACCCAAGTTTACTCATGGGTATTAACCATCTCAAGTACTTACAGAGATTACTTGCCCAGTAATATAAGCCAAGTGTGGAAGTCTCAGCCCTGTCTCTCTCAGGGGCAGCCAGCTTGGCATAGGTTCTACGGGCATTCTCCTTCCAAATGAAATCTGAAATAGACAAATGTAACTCTTTGAACCATTTTAGGGGCAACATTACATTGAGCATGTTAAGTGGATAAAAATCCTGGACAGAATGTTCATTTTAACTATGTTAATCCTCTCTAAAGCGAGAGCAACAACCGGCCCACCTATTTAAATCCTGCTTGATAATATTCCTAGTAGCATCCAAATTGAGTTTCACTAATTTTGAGTCAGATCTAGCTAAGTAAATACCCAAATACTTCAGACTATCGGGGTCCACTGCATGCCCATTTCCAACACCTCCGATTTGTGCATTTGCAAATTACGGAAAAATGTGGTTTTTCACATTAATCTTATAATTAGATAATCTGCTGTACTCATCAATAATATCCAGTACCACGGAATTGAATTGCATGGTTGGGTAACATGTAACAATATATCATCAGCATATGCTGAAATTTTTAGTTCCTGTGACCCGACTCTGACACCGTAACCCTGGGATCCAATCTAATTTTAGTAAGGAGTGGCTCTAAATATAGATTAAATAAGAGGGCGATAGGGACATCCCTGTCTAGTCCCAGAATAGAGGAAAAACTGGCGGAAAAAACACCGTTACAATATATTTTAGCCTTGGGGTCTTTATATAAAGCAAATATGTGATTAATAAATTGAGATGGGAAGCCAAATTTCTCCATGGCGATAGACAGGAACCTCCAATCCACTCTGTCAAAAGCCTTCTCTGCATCCACCGACATCAAACCACATGGAAATTTACAGTCCTTGGATACAGAGAAGATATGAGATAATTTACGCAGGTGATCCGAAGCCAGCCTGCCATTCATAAACCCAACTTGGTCATGATGGATTAAACTGGGCATGACCTTGGACAACCGAGTCGCTAAAATCTTCGCCAGGATCTTAATATCGCAATTAATCAGGGAGATAGGCCGATAACTAGTAACTTTATCTAGCTCCTTCCCTTCTTTCGGGATAAGCACTATCAGGGCCTCAAATAAATAGCCGTCTACTGTGTCTGAAGTCAAAATACTCTGAAATAATCTTTGTAAGCCAGGACATAGCAGGTTCGCGAAACATTTTATAAAATTCGGAAAAGCCGTCTGGGCCAGGTGCCTTGTCATTTGCTAACATTTGGATTGCATCCAAAATCTCCACTTCAGAGATGGGAAGTGAGAGCTCCCTTTTCTGATCTCCGGTTACTTGGGGCAAGTTGCAAGCGGATAGA
Organism: Neoceratodus forsteri; assembly: GCA_016271365.2. Lineage (NCBI taxonomy): Eukaryota > Metazoa > Chordata > Ceratodontiformes > Ceratodontidae > Neoceratodus > Neoceratodus forsteri. The sequence goes on from CM028132.1 coordinate 1,326,314,952, forward strand.
TATTCCTCCACCGCTGTCCTACTAGGTCTGGGGGTCATGGGACTATATAAAGTCTTATAATAACTCTCAAATTCCCCCCACAATTTCAGTTGGCGAGATTTTAACGGACCCATCTACTCGAGACGTAATACTCTGAACTATCCTGGATGCCTCCGACGCCCTCAACCGCATTGCCAATAGCCTCCCTGACTTCTCACCTTGGCCCAAATACAACGCCTTTGTCTTATTAAGTGCATACTCTGCTTTCTCTCCCAGTATCCCTTCATACTCATGATGCAGTTTAATCAACAACTCCCTAGTCTCATCAGGGGTACACCTTGACAGAGCCTTCTCTATATTTCTGATTTGTGCCAGCAAGTGCCTGGCCCTATCTTCCCTCTTCTTCTTCCTCGCAACCGCCAACTGTATAAACTCCCCCCCCTCAACACACACTTTAGAGTGGACCACAGTATATCACCCCTAACAGCTGACTGGCTATTTTCCACTACATACTGTTTAATCTTACCACCAATATAATCCCTTATCTCCATAGAGCGAAGTAACTGATTATTTAACTTCCAGATAGTCTGTCTGGGAGTATTAGGGACCAATGTGAGGGAGCAGTGAACCATAGCATGGTCCGAAAAAATCCCCGGTATAATACTACTATGTTCCAGACCGGAAAGCAGTTCTCAGCTCACCAAAAAATAATCGATCCGAGATCTGGATTTATGAACTTCTGATATAAATGTATACTCCCTACATGAAGGGTATAAAACCCTCCATGGATCGCTTAAACCCAGGTTATCGGACAGATCCCTGATAGCTCTCTGCGCAGGAGAAAGACCCTGATTTCGCTTACTATCCTTGTCTAAGTCTGGAGTGAATGGTAGATTCCAATCACCCCCCAGCAGTATTGGAAGGTGGTGAAACGGGCTCAGAACTTTTAATAAGTCTGTGAAAAACCCAGGAGTGTCTGCGTTAGGTCCATATATACTACCTAATACTAATCTTGTTTGGTTCAAAAGCCCAATTACAATTATGTAACGGCCTTCTGGGTCCACTATTTTATTCTCACAAACAAAAGCCAGACTCCTGTGAATTAAGAGCGCCACCCCCCTTCCAGCTGTGCTATTTCCAGCCCCATATACCTGCCCAACAAACTGACATCTAAGCATATTCAATTCCTTCACAAGTAAATGTGTTTCTTGTAAACGTATTATCTGCCCTCTTTGTAATTGCAGATGCTTTAATATCTTATATCTCTTTATTTTTTGTCTGACCCCTTTGACATTCCACGTAATAAAATCAAAAAGACTCCCCATTCACAAAATAGTCATCATAGAACCATCGAACCTCTCTCTCAATCACTCCATTCCCGAATCCATCCAGGCCCATTGGGTGAGCAGATCTTCTAAAACCCTTCCTCCCCAACCCCCTGCTAACACTCCCCCCCTCAGATCCCAACCTATCCTTACATAGACCCCCCGCCATCCAACGCCAAACATCTATATTTAAAGAAACTCTTAGCCTCCCAACCGGTACCCCATCCCCCAGTACCCCCACCCTCCACCCCTCCCACTGCCATTTGGCCCATGATATTCATAGCTCCATAAGCACCAACCCCGCCATCCAGCCTCCCCACCTACAGAACCCTTTAAATGCCTAGCCCACTCTAAACAATCCTCCTAGTAACCCATTATATATCTATTAAATCACCCACAGAAGAAAAATGAAATAAGAAAAAACATGAAGGCATAGTCCAGGATAAAAGCATGCCATTCCCCAAGTAAATCAATTCCTACCTTTGCCCCAGCACCCCTCTCGGGGGACAACCCCTGCCAAATTCCCAGCAAAACAATAAATTCAAAGGGAACCATAACTATTGCCCTTGACTACATTCAGTACAGTAAAATAAAAAGATGTTGGATACATAAGGGATTCCCTCTAAAATACATGTAAGCCCAACGTAGCACTCTGAACTGGAGTCATGCAGGCAAAGGTTTCAGAAGATATAAAAAATAAATACAATGAAAGCCAGTCAATAAATCGAGGTCCCTTTAGTGAACGCAATCCCCGACTCTCATGGTCACCAATAACATATTTAGGCTGCCCAGGTCCCGGAGACTGCGTTCCTGAGCCGGGATAAAGTTACCAGCCGGGTGCACTGTTTCAATACAGTGTGCCAATTATCACCGAGTGGACCTCCATGCAATTGAGACCTGCAAAATAAAAAGTACCATTTGCTGTTAGAGAGTTTGGTGCCTCGGAAGCAAAAAAAAAAAAACAGTCCACGGGAAACATTACCGATAGAGTCATAACTAAGGCCCCTCTGATCCAAGCTTGCTACTCTATTGAAGGGCCATACTCTCCTTCTCCGCTTAATTTTGACCCTCACCTCCATCTCAGGGGCTCAGCTATTCGTCCATCCTGCATGCGCTCCCCGGGACCGAAACTCCATAAAGCCCCTCAGTAGCCATCCGTTCTCTGCAGATTAATTACGAGAGCACACATATTTTGCCCGTCTTACTACCATCCCCAAAGCGAGAAAAAAGAGAATTGCATCAGTGGCAAATATTTGAAAGGAGATCACGAGCCCGCAATAAAAATGGTAAACAGAACCGAAGCTTGTTATCCGATCACGGGTCGCTCATCACCCGACTGAAGCTCCTAGCATTATTTAAAAAGCTCCGGAAGGGCAGCTGATAACCCCTTTCATGCTGTTGGAGCATCTTCAAACGTAGACCATTGCCCAGAAAGGGAGATTTGCAACTTGGCCAGATAAATCACTCTGAACCGAATGCCCGCAGGTATCAGCTTAGAAACCATTGAATGGTATTCCGCTCTTCTTTGGCGGACTGACAAGGGTAGATCTTGTGTAATCCTTATCGGGGCCCCCTTCCATTTAACCTCTTTAAGCAACTTCACTTTATTCAGAACAAGTTGTCGCTCTTGATAATTCAAAAGCGCAATAAAGGTATGCGGAGAGCCAGATGGTGGAGCCTTGCACGTGGTGCCGATGTGCCAGCTCTGTGTAAATTTATCCCGAAGGCGTAGGGCCTACTACTTTTTAAAGAACTGCTGGGCAAAAAATTGGATCCGCTCCTTCTTCTCGCCAGGAGACCAATAATGATTAGATTATTCTGTCTGCTCGTCCCTCTAAGTCTTCAATTTTCGCCCATTTTATTTAACTTTTGTCTGAGGTTTACAATTTCAGGTTCTTGTAGCCATTCTTTTTCAGCGAGGAGACCTTCGCCTCAGTATCCACAGTGCGTGCGACAAATCCTCTAAAGCCACAGTCACAGCTTTAAGTTCCTCAGTCACTGTGCACAATTCTGTGCGGAAGGGTTTAAATTCTGCGAGAAACTGTGCCAGAGTCAGAGGCTCATTATCTTGACTTGCACTCTGGCTTTCAGGATCTCCAGTGCCCCTAGACACCCTCACTTTCTTCGGTAAGGCCTTTGCTGGAGAGACAGGTGGGGTATGTCTAGGTGTATTTCTCCGCATATCCACCTCCATTTGCGCCCAGTTCCGCACAGAAAACTTTCCAGGAACCTTAACGGAGCCTGCTGGGATAAACTGGAGTCACTGGCTGCACAAATTCTAATTAAAAGTGGGTTTTGGAGAGGTAGGAGGCTGGAGCCGGCAGATTAGGCTGCATTCACAGAGCTAGCATCACGTGACTCCTTGCACACCTCTTTTTTTGAAAGATGCTACCCTCTTGGACTTTGTTGATTCCCTTGAGGTACTTGAAAGTTTCTATCATGTCCCCCCTCTCCCTCCTTTCCTTGAGGCTATACATATTAAGCTCCTTAAGTCTCTCTTCATATGTCTTCCGGTGCAGACCCTGCACCATTTTAGTTGCCCTCCTCTGGACAGCTTCCATCCTGTCTATGTCTTTCGGAGATTGGGTCTCCAGAACTGCACACAGTACCCCAGATGTGGTCTCACCAGCTGTCTGTACAGAGGATAATAACTTTGTTTTCTACTGGTGATGCCTCCCTATGCATCCCAGTATTCCCCAAGCCCTCCTTGCTGCCCTCTCACATTGCTTGCCCACCTTTAGGTCATTCGATATGACTACCCCAGGTCCCTTTCCATTTTTGTTGTTGTTAGTATCTCACCCCCATTGTGTACTCTTCCCTTGGGTTTTTGTTTCCCAGGTGCATTACCTTGCACTTCTTAGCATTGAATCTAAGCTGCCATACATTTGACCATTCCTCTAACCTTGCCAAGTCCCTTCTCATCCTTTCCACCCCACCTTGTGTATCAACTCTGTTGCAGATCTTTGTGTCATCTGCAAAGAGACATACTTTCCTTCCAGTCCCTCTGCAATGTCGCTTATAAAGACATTGAAGAGGACTGATCCTAGTACTGAAACCCTTGTACCCCACTACTAACCCCTTTTTTCAGAGTGGACTCCATTTACTATTACCTCTGTGTCCTATTCTCCAGCCAATTCTTTACCCAGGCTGTCATCTTGGGACCACTCCCAGGCTGGCTAACTTGTATATTAATCTTTTGTGTGGGACTGTGTCAAATGCCTTGCTAAAGTCTAGGTAAGCCATGTCCACAGCCCTCCCTGATCTACTACTTTGGTCACCCAGTCAAAGAATCTATCAGATTTGTCTGGCATGACCTTCCGCTGTGAATCCATGCTGCCTTGGGTCCTGTGCCCTCTGGCCTCTAGATACTCAACAATTCTTTCCTTCAGAAGTGATTCCATCATTTTCCCTACCACTGAGGTTAAACTAACAGGTCTGTAGTTTCCTGCTTCTGCCTTGCTCCCACTTTTGTGAAGGGGAATCACATCTGCCCTCCTCCAGTCCTCAGGTACCACCCCATCCTCCCATGATTTGTTAAAGAGGGTAGTCAGTGGTGTCACTAGTTCTACCCTTAGTTCTTTTAGAATTCTGGGATGAATCCCATCAGGCCCCATTGCTTTGTCCACCTTCAGTTTTAAGAGCTCTTTCAGAACTCTTTCTTCTGTGATGGGCTGGTATCAACTTCTGTATCCAGAGTGTTTCTACTGTTTGTTTTAGGTACCTCCCCCACTTCCTTTGTAAATACTGAGCAAAAATATTTGTTTAGTATCTCTGCCTTTTCACAGTCACCCTCTGCCCACCCTCCTCCCCTTTATTAAGCCTCACTATCCTCCTTGGTCTTCCTTGCTCCCTGATGTACCTATAAAGGTTTTACCCTCCATCAATCATGGATAAGCTTAAGCGTAGTTTGTGAGTTACATCACCTTGGGAGTATAAGAAGGTCCCAGGTCAGAGATTAGACAGGATACAGTTTCGTAGGATCTTGAGGGACCCAGAGTTGTAGAATCTAGCCAAGGGGATTGAGAACGAGGGGGGACATAGATTAGGCTCCTGTGTAGAATAAGTCCTAGTATGCAGTTCAGAGAGGGTGGGATGAATGTGTTCTGGGGTTTAATCATAGTCACAGGTTGCTGAGTCTAAGAGTAGGGTTTTGAGACCAGATTTAAAATGTTTATTCTACTTTTGCATGTTATTACACCTGTGTTTTGCTAGCTGAATTGTATATCTAGCTGTTTGAATACTGCCTTTTTCATGTTTCGACTTGTACACCCTTATTCAATTGTTGTCTACAGTGTTCATGTAGTTACCCTGCTTTTGTCATTTACTTCTGTATTCTGTATCCTTCTAAGCCTTGTAACCTCCCAGATCATGCCTGAAAATAGTCATTTCTTGGCTATGGCACCTACCCGGTAATCAAAAACTAAATAAATAAATAAATAATTAAAAGCATGGGTTTTGTTCTGGGAGACACCCTGTACTAACCTATGGCTTTGGTTTTCTTTGGTTTTGGAAAAAACAGCCATTTTGCATTTTTAAATTCTTTGGTCATCACTCACTAACAATCCTTGTTTGCAAGGTGACAAAATCCTTGATCGTGAGCCAATCCTTATTCACGAGCTGTCAAAATCCTTGTTCGCCATTTCCAGACTAGACGGCCCTATCTCATGAACAAGGATCAGCTGGCAAATAGGGATTTTGTCACCTCACTAAATGGGATCGACTGGCGAAAGGGGATTTTGACAGCTCATTAAAGCAGATTGCATTTTTTAATTCTCTTTCGCCAGCTGTCAAAATCCCCATTCGTGAGGTGTCAAAATTCAAGTTCATGTGATGAAGACCAGATGGTCAGATAGGGTCATCTGGTCATCATCCTACCTCATGACTGGGAATGGCCTCAGATATGGGGATCCACCATGGTGGATCAGTTATTGTTTAAATGCCGACATCGGGGTGCCCAATCCCCGTGTCGGCATGTATGTTCCCTCTCTCAACACTAATAGGGCACACTGGGAGCCCTCTCCTGTGTGCCAAATATATGTTTATTTTTTTACTTATCTTGTTCGCAACACTGGGATGCCCACTCTTGGTGTCAGATGATGTCCCCCCCCGAAAGCCAGCGCAGTTGAATTGCTGACATGGGGTGCCCAATCCCCATGTTGGCATGTATCCCCCTTCCTGCCCATTAATATGGCACACTGGGAGCCCATCCCAGTGTGCCCAAATAAGTAATATAAATAAATTGCTGTAAATAAAGAAAACCGTCCCCCGAAGCCTTATTTTTAATTTTTTTGTAAAGCTGATAAAAAGAAAATGGTCTCTCCTTGTCTCCCCAGTCTCCCTCCCCCATCCCTACCCTCCTCCCCCACCCCCTTACCCCTACTTACCTCAGAGGATGGGAACTATGATATTCTCTGGACGGGACACATCTCAGCATCCTGAAGGGGTCCAAACTGGCCAAGCCTCCCTCCTTCATAACCCCCTCTATCCACCTCCCAATCGCCTCCTTCTACCCCCTCTCCACACTATATACTCATCCATTCCTCTTCCCTTGCCCTGATTGGGTGGTCTCATCCTATTTGGGCTGGTCTTTACTACCCTCTTTCCCCCTACTGTTTTCTCTTCCCCCTCCGCTTCTCCCTTCCATTCCTCAGCCCTATGCTGTCCCAATTTCTATTGTACTTACTGACCATTTGCCCTTTGGATATACCTTGCAACTAGCACTATCTGAAGCTCTCCTCACTTACCTGCCCTAGATCATCATGCTACAATATAGCTCATTCAGACACTTCCTAGGCAGTTAGGAATTATTTAACACTTGCTTTCTATTGAAAAGGATGTGCTACTGTATCTGTCTCCGTTTTTTTCATCCAGCTCCTTAGCCCAAAATTGTTAGCTTTCTGTTATTTTACTACCCACTGTACAGCCTACTCCCATTTATTTGTATGTATTCATATGTACATTTTATGCTACCTATGTTTTGTACCAAATCTCTGTATGCAATTCTTGTTCCCATACCCCTCAAAACTGCTAGCACTCTGCTATTATTTTTATTACTCATTGTACAGTCTACTGTCTTTTATTTATATGTATTCATATGTATATTTTATTCTACCTTTGTTTTGTACCAAATCTATGTATTCAATTCCTCATGTTCCCCTACCCTTCCCCCAGGTCACACTGGGAAATAAGCAATTTGTTGTTCAGCATGGCTTCCTGGTGAAACATTTCAATAAATAAATAAATAAAAATGTCTGCACTCTTCCAAGTCGAACAGCAAACTGCAGAATCAAAGGTAAGTGCCATATAATGGCGGTCAATGGGGGGGGCTCAACTTAGTTTGATATCTCAGCCATTTGTAGGAATTTTTGCTCCAAATTTTCAACATAAGGTTCTTGGGACCCCACCTCATGAACACTGGCACTGTTATTTCGTTACTCAGTGCTGAAAAGTGATTTCACAGCCACTGTGTGGAATCACTTTTTGGGACTGATTAATGAAACATCACTGCCACTGTTCATGAGGTGGGGTGCCAAAAAGATCATGTTGCAAATCTGGTGAAAAAATTCCCCAAAATGACTGTGCTATGAGCATGCATTGCACAGTTTCTATGCACGCTCTTAACTTCATCAATTTTAATATTTTCACTCCATATTTTCAGCATTGCCATTGTTTCACATCTCCTTATGAATAATACAGCTATCATTTTTTACATCCTGCCTAAAACATGTTTTCACACATGTGGCGCAGAATGGCGTGGTTACTGTGCGAAATCAACTTTTGGGATGAATTAACAAAATTACAGTGCCACTGTTTATGAGGCGAGGTCCCAAAAAGCCCATGTTGAAAACTAGATGAAAAAATCTCAACAAATGACCACATCACGAGCATGCATTGAGCAGTTTCTATGCACACTCGTAATTTCCTCAATTTTTCATGTTTTCACTCCAGATTTTTAGCATTGCCATTTTTTCACATGACCTCATGAATAGTACAGCTTCAAGTTTTAAAATCCTACTAGAAATGTTTTTCAGTACCTGTGTCATAAAACAGAGTTACAGTTGCACAGAGTTACATTTCTACAGGGATTTGAAAGTTTTCTGTGTTGGGTAGATGCAGTGAGGTAATAAGAAGGTTATGTTAAACATCTGGGGTGAAAATTATTTAAGATGGCACAGTTATGAGTAATTGCTGCCATTTCACTATGCCTGCTCGTAACTTAATGTGTGGAAGTGCAGGGGCCAGAGACCCCAGTGTTTCCACAGCTGCATACATACAGGTATGTGCATCTGTGGATGGATAGGAGCACAGGGTCTTTTGGACCCTGCACTCCCACTGTGACATATGGACACTGTTTTTGGACCCTGCACTATCACCATGATATATGGATACGGTTGTGCTATCTGAATGGAGGCTTCCCACTGTGACAGATAGATACAGTTCTACTATCTGAATGGAGGGATGGGAGAGCAGGGTCCCAAGGACCCTGCACTCCCACAGTAAAATAAAGTTACTATTATACTATCTCAAAAAGTGAGGAAATAAATTGCAAAACCTTTGTTAATGCATCAGTTAGGGTTGAAGTGACAAAGGCATGGAAATGAGGCGTTAGAGTTCAGCCCCTAACCCTCCACTCTTCCACCACCTCCCTCCATCCTCCATACACCAACAGGCATCAAGATGTGACACGGGGTCATTAGGCTTAACTCTCATCCCATTCTCCTATGCTGCACCATGTCAGCTTGTTTACATATGGAATGGGGTGAAAGTTAGGCCACCGACCCCATAAACATAACTCGGCTGCTCAAGTTGGCATTTGAGGATGGGGTTGCAGTGGAAGAGTGGGGGGTTAGGGGCTCATCCCTAACATCTCATTTCCATATTTTTGTGTCACTTCAACCCTAACTGATGCATTAATGAAGTTTGTTCACTATATAGGTATCTATTAGAGGCAAAAACTCTGCTTAATGCATTAGTGGGAATTGTTCTAATGATGGTGAGGAAATTCAGTGCTGAGGTTGAAAACCCCTTGGATCCCCACAGCCCACCCCTCAACCGGCATCATGGTGTGCCATGGGGTCGTCTGCCCTAACTCACACCCCATCACATGTGTAAAGAATCTGAGGTGTAGGAAAATGGGGTGAGAGTTAGGACCGATGACCCCATGGTGCACCCTGATGCCGGTTGGGGGGGTGGACTGTGGGGGTCCAAGGGGGGGGTTCAACTCTAACACTGAACTTCCTCATTTTTGTCGCTGTACAACAACCCTAACTGATGCATTAAATGGATTTTTTTGCCTCTAATTTCCCTTCTTTTTTAGAATGATGACAAGAAATAGTGAATGTAATGCATCGGGCCCCGTGCTCCCACCACATGATGTCTTGTGACATAGTAACAGGAACAGCAATGCAAACAGAAGCACCAACAGTGGCGCACATGATAATGTAAATGTAAATGGTAACGGAAACATTAATAGAAACACAAGCACAAAGTGATGCCGGAGCGAAGAGTGATGCAAACAGACATTGAAGTATGCACAAAAACACAACTGGTAATGCAAAAAAGTGATGGCAGTGGTATTTAAAATGGAAATGTTAAGTGTCACAGCAAAAAGAATGTAAAGGGTAACTGAAACGGAAACGCGAACACAAGTAAACGCAAGCCATAACGCGCACAGGCATGGTACTGGAATTGTAAATGCAAATGGTAAAGATAACAGGAAGAATAATGCCAAAGGAAACAGAAATGGAAACGGGAACAGAAGCACGTACAGAAACGCAAACCAAAATGCGCACGGGCACAGTACCACAATTGTAAATGCTAATGGTAACAGTAACAGCAACAATAACACCAAAGCAAACACAAATGCAAAAGGAAATGCAAGTGCATATGGAATCGCAAACCGTAATGTGCACGGGCACAGTAAAGGAATTGCAAATGCAAATGGTAACAGTAACAGCAAGGAAGATGCAAAACGAAAGAGAAACGGAAATGTAAATGAAAGGGCTGCCATAAAGAGAAATAGCAATGCGCACAGTGACACAAACAAAAATGCAAAGAGAAGCAGTAGTGTAAATGCAAATGGTAGCAGTAATGAAAACACAAGCCCAAATGACAACGCAAAGGGTAACGCACACGGCGGCGTACACGGGAATGTAAATGAAAACGGGGACAGAACGCATAAGTTGAAAACAGCAATTGCAACAGTAATGACCTTACATACCCTGTTTTTGCTGAACAGGTGCATAGAGAAAAACACAGTGTGTACAAAGAATGTATGCATTGTAATGGGCATCGAAGCTGAAAACAAGCATTGGAAGTGCTTAATTGCTAATATCTCAGCAACCGCAAGACGTGGAAAAAAAATTAAAATTTCACAAAAAATCACGATTTTCCTGCCTAGGATTTTTTATAACTCGCAACAAAAAATCTGTATCTTGCATCGTTTTTGAGATATGAGCCCTGAAAGGCGCGGCATACGCCACCATGTTAGTCTATGAGAAAAAATGCCAAATTTGGAGTACTGTAATTTTGCAGCCATGCAATATTTTTTCACCAAACCACCAAAAGGCACATCTGTGAGATGTTGGCTGCGTTCCCTCCAGATTTCAGGCCAAAAGACCTAACCGTTCTTTTACAGCAAGGTGGCAAAGAACTCCTGTCATTTTGTCCATAGTGTTGCAAAGTACTTTTGTGATTTGCGAAAGCTTTCGCACAGATTTGTGAAAGTGTCATGAGCACGAAAGTACTGTGTGAAAGTACTTTTTCCAGAACTTTGAAAAACATATTTCTGGGGTGTTTAACCGCAAAATAAATAGCATCCTCAGGCTCCGACTAGGTGAACACATAAATAATTGTGTCCCTAGATGCTCCCAATTTTAAATGCCAAGCATTTTTCTGATCACCAACAGAAAAGAAAATGGCAGATTTGAGAAAGTACTAGGGCCATTTGCAACAGCAAAAAGTGCATTTGTGAAAGTGTCAAACTTTTTGTTAACTTTTCCCATTGACTTATAGTGGGAACATTTGACCCTTTAACCTTAAAAGTGCTACTCTTACCATAATATATATATATATATATATATATATATATATATACATATATATATATATATATATATATATATATATATATATATGGGATACATGATGGGCATGAGTGTGATATGGCAAATATTGTCACTCCTGCAGAGTGAGCTCTGGATATCTCACGAGTGCCGAAGGCACGAGTGAGATATCTAAGCTCACGATGCAGGAGTGACAATATTTGCCATAGCACACGATCTGCCTATCATGTATTCGATATATACAATAGGGCCAAGAGATTCAGAAATTTTGTTATGCTGTCTTGTGTTCTGTTCCTGTTTATGTGTTTGCTCATTCTGTGTGTGAGCTTTTCTGAATGGGCTGGCAGTGTTTTAAACTCTGAGAGACACATGAGTGTGTTTTGCAATGCTAAATGAGTTAGTTTTAGATAGGAGTGAGAAACATACTTTTGTGAAGCTGTATTGTTTAGCAGTCTGGCTGCAGTGAAGTTAAGAACATTGCAATAATTGTAATGAGCTGAGAGGCAGAGTGTCAGAACAGCTAATACTGTTTTCAGTGGTAATTAATAAGTTGACTGCAGGCAGACTGCAGAGTGTTCTGTGAAATTGTGCTCTTTAGGATTCTGGCTGCAGTGAAGTTGAGATTGTCACACAGTAATTGTAATGGGTGAGAATCAGAGTTTGAGGAGCAAGTGAGAGTGTGTTTCAGTGGTAGTTGAGTTAGCTGCAAGCAGTAGTTTAAACTGTTCTGTGAAGCTGTGCTGTTTGGAATTCTGGCTGCATCAAGTTGAGAGCATCACAGTAATGAGCTGGAAGTTGGGGGGGTAGGTGTGTTTTGTAATGCTCACTGAGTTAGCTGTAGGCAGCAATGAGACCTCTCAGGTAGTTCTGCATTTGTGTCTATGGTAACAGGACAGGTGTTTCTTGCTTGCTGAGGGGAAAGTTGCCTAGGGTGATGATATCAGTGACCTTTTGTGACCTGTGTGTGTAAATGTCTGATATCATCACAGTAGAGCAGAGGGTAAAAATATCACACTGCAGTGGATGATACGCTGTTTTATGTCACTCATTTACCACTCACCCCTATTGTGTGTGTGTGTATATATATATATATAATGGTAGCACGGTAGTGCTACTATAGTTAGGGTTGAGTAGCACTTTTAAGGTTAAAGGGTCAAATTTTGCATCTTAATAACTTTGCCACCATTCAACAGATTTACCTGAAATGTGGTATGCACAACTGGGCATGGTAGATCTTGGGATCTGTCATGTTTCGTACCGGTCGGGTATATGGCTGAGGAGTTATTAAGTGACAACCAATAGCGCAATTATGCTTTTTTGCGATTTCTTTGCTCTCACCTACAGGTCACACGGTTTGCATGACCAGTCCAAAAACTTCAGGGAACATGCAGCTGGGGTCCCCACTCTGCCTTTTGAAGATTTTGTTAAAAAATATTGAATGGTTCAAACGTTATTCAAAAAACAAGTTCCCATTGTAAGTCAATGGGAAAAGTTAACAAAAAGTTCAACACTTTCGCAAATGCAGTTTTTACTTTCGCAAATGGCCCTTTTACTTTTGAAAATCCACCATTTTGTTTTCAGTTGGTGATCAGAAAAATGCTTGGCATTTAAAGTTGGGATCCTCTAGCAACACAATTCTTTTTGTGTTTACCTAGTTGGACCCTGAGGATGCTAGGCATGTCTTTATTTCGATGTTAAGCACCCTAGAAATATGTTTTTCAAGTTTCTGGAAAAAGTACCTTTGCAAAGTAGTCTCGCACTCACGAAAGTGTCACAAATTTTTGCGAAAGATTTCGCAAATTGCGACACTACTTTTCCAGGCTATGGCAAAATGACAGCAATTCTTTGCCACCATGCTGCAAAAGAACAGTTTAGTCTTTTGGGCTGAAATTTGAAGGGAACGCAGCCAACATCTCACAGATATGCCTTCCAGTATTTTGGTGAAAAAATATTACAGGGCAGCAAAGTTACGGCACTCCAAAGTTGATGCTTTTTCCCATAGGATAACATTACGTTGTCCGCCGCATTACAGGAATCCTTTGCCTCCCTGCTGCAAAATAACAGTTTGGTCTTTTGGGCTGAAATTTGGAGGGCTGAAACCCAACATCCCACTGATGTGCCTTTTGGTGGTTTGGTGAAAAAATATTACAGGGTGGCACAGTGACGACAATCCGAAGTTAACGCTTTTTCCCATTGGATCACATTTTGGCGTCCATCGTGCCTTTCATGGCCCGTATCTCGGAAATGGTGCAAGATACGGATTTTTCATCACAGAAATGCTTTTAAGCCCTAAACTAGCCAGGAAAGTCATAATTCATATGAAATTTACATTTTTTTCTACGTCGTACGGTTCCTGAGATATAAGCAATTTAATATTCCAAGTCCTCATTTTCTGCTCCGAGGCCCATTGTTATGTACAAATTCTTTGTTTTCACTGTGTTTTCAAATGCATTTTTTGGGGAAAAGAAGGGTGTGCCCTTTTGCTACTGTGCCAGTTAGCATTTCTAGTTCTGTTTCCGTTACCGTTTGTGGCACCATTACCGTCTACGCCACCGTGTGCGTTATGGTTTGCGTTTTCACTTGCATTTGCATTTCTGTGTCATTTGGCATTATTGTTGCTGTTACCATTACCAGTTTCATTTGCAGTTGCAGTACCATCCATGTGCATTACGGTTTGCATTCTCATACACGTTTGCATTTTTGTTTCCTTTGGCGTTATTTTTGCAGTTACTGTTACCATTTGCGTTTACAATTGCGGTACCATGACTGTGCATGTAACGGTTTGGTTTCTGTACTCGCTTTCATTTGCATTTGTATTTCTCTTTCCTTTGGTGTTATTGTTGCTGTTACCATTACCATTTGTGTTAACAATTGCGGTTCCGTGACCATGCACGTTACGATTTGCATTTCCGTACACGTCTCCATTCCTGTTTCCATTTCTGTTTCCTTTGGCATTATTCTTCATGTTAACTTTACCATTTGCATTTACTATTGTGGTACCGTGGCTGTGTGCGTTACGGTTTGCGTTTATGTGTGCGCTCGCTTTTGCGATTCCGTTTCTGTTCCCTTTCGCGTTCTTTTTGCTGTGACACTTAACATTTCCATTTAAAATACCACTGCCATCACTGTTTGTGTTACCAGTTGTGTTTTTGTACGTGCTTCAATGTCTGTTTTTGTCACTGTCTGCTTTGGCGTCACTTTGCACTTCCGTTTCTATTAACGTTTCCTTTACCATTTATGTTTCTTTTACCATGTGCACTACTGTTGGCACTTCTGTTTGTTTTGCTGTTTCTGTTACTATGTCACAAGACACCATGTGGTGGTTCGGGCCTGGTGCTCCCGCTGCTGCATTACTTTCACTATTTGTTGTCATCATTCTCATAAAGAAGGGAAATTAGAGGCAAAAAACTCTGTTTATGCATCAGTTAGGGTTGTTTCTGGCGACAAAAATGAGAATTAGGTGTTAAGGTTGAAAACCCCCTTGGACCCCCAGCCCACCCCCAACCTGCACTGGGGTGCTGCGCTAGCCGGTCCTAACTCTCACCCCATTCTCCTATACTTCTGCTTCTTTACACATGCGATGGGGTGAGACTTAGGGCCAATGACCCCAATGCGCACCCTGATGCCAGTGGGGGGGTGGGCTGGAGGATCCAAGGTGGGTTTTCAACCCTAACACTGAATTTCCTCACTTTTGTTGCTGTGGAACAACCCTAACTGATGCATTAAACAGAGTGTTTTGCCTCTAATATATATATTATATTATAGGGTCCTGATCGTGCCCCTATAATTAGGGTTGTACTGGCAGTTCTCTGTTAAACCCCAATTTTTGCACTTCAATAACTTTGCAACCTTTCACAGATATGCATGAACGTTTGCATGTGTAGTCTGTGAGGTATGTCTCTGGATGTGCAACATTTTGTTCCAGTTGGGTTTGCAGTTTCCAAGTTCCGGATAGTGCAAAAAGTAAATTTTCATAAGTGTTTTCCTGTTGGTTTTAACGGGTTTTCATCTGACACCTATAACATTCAGACGGTTTGGAATTTTGGCCTACAATTTTCAGAGTAGATAGGGGCTGGCCCACAAATGTACTTTTTGCTACTGTGGTGTAAAAATATTAATCCATTCCAAAGTTATTTAATTTTAAAATTTTCAGAAATGGTACTGCGCATACATACATACATACATACATACTAGGGCTGTGCATGGGCCGAGTAATATTTTCTGAATACCACGAATACTAGGCTTCCCGAATATTCTGATGCATTTTCTGAACAGTTCACTATTCAGCCACTATTCGGAACTACTATTCGGTGAGATTTCCAAGTCTCACTGAGCTTTGTTGGCCAATCAAAAACTGTTTCTTGAGCTCAAAGGCAAGCACACCAGGTGACTTCCTCACTCTGAGCTGGCAGAAGACAGGAGACAGTGGTTTCTGCGAGCTGCTCTGCAGTACTTCTGAGACCTTAAACTTGTTAACAAAGAAATAGATTTTTGCTTCACAGGCTTTTTTGGGTCAGTATAGTTTTTTGATCAGTGTCAGAAAAGCTATGTTTGGCTTTCTAACAGGTATTTTGTCCTTACTGCTGTACTCAGCTACAGGGACTAGGAGGGCTGTCTGCTAACACCCCTTCTCTGCTGCTGTCTGACATAGCTCCAGTGTGATTTTTCAGGTGAAGCACATTTTATTTTTGTGTTTTGTTTTTTGCTGTTGTCTGGTTCCAGGCTTGGTTCCCTGCATGACTGATGAGGGTGTCTGCTAACTCCCCCTGCTGCAGGTCACTTCTTATGATTTGCTATATATGTGCATAATATTTGATTTTGTTAGGCTTCACCCTGCATATGCATGCTTAATATATTTTTTCATGAGGCAGGGCCACATGTGTGCACAGCTGTGTGTATACAGATTTTGAAATAAACTTCTAAGTTCTAAGTCAGTCAGGCTTGACTCACTGAATTATTATTGTTAGTCCTCTGGTTCTGGGGATAGATCCCTGTACACATGAGGAGTGTGTTGTCTGACTCCCCTCCACACTTCTACAGCCCACTGCACACAAGTAACCTGTGCTTGTAAAATCTACCCCCCCGCGAGTCTGTGCCTTGTGTGTGTACAGCTGTGCACATGCATTCTTTTGTTTGTTTGTTGTTTTGTTAATTAAACCATTGCACTTAGTGGGGCAGGCTTGTCTCACTGAGTTGACTGTATGTCATCTGTCTGTTCCTTGCTTGGTTCCATGTTTGACTAAATATTTGTATTAATTGTTTGTTTATTTAGTGATTTGGAAAAGACCTTTGAGTGCAAGCTCTTTTACAAAGGTTCCACATCATAGAATGCAAAACAAAGAACAATAGGAGAAAGCAAAAGTACATTACAATGAACAATACAGCTTGGATTCAGAACTTACAGAATAACTCAAAACATAGGTACAAGTTAAAATAACAAGAAAAACACTTTATGGGGGGGAGCAGCCACAGAGTACCTTGTCAGTAGTTCAGAGGGACGGAGATAGCTGGCAGTGGGGTGAAGAAAGGAGGTACGAGAGATAGGTTGCCCTTTTCTTCCCCCTTCTTAGTAGCAGTGTTTTTCTTCACTGCTTTTTTGTGGTGCAGTATAACTGGTAAGGTTGGTGTATTACTGTAGTTCCACAAGCACTTAGTAAAGTATCACACACACAGGTACTATGTAGTGATAGTTTGTGTTTTACACAGTAACCACTAGTGACCTGATCCATCATATCTTTAGCAATCTTGCAAACATGCTTGGTCCAGCCCCAGCAAAGCATCTGCACCGCTGCTACAAGTGGTGAGGGACAGGATGATAGACCACAAACATATAGCACATCCAGCCAATTACTGCTAGTGTTGTCCCTGGGCTGCCAACCCCCCGAACAGTCTATGTAGAACAAAGGAAGCACTCGGGGGGGGACTGCAGTAACAAAATACAGTTAAGAGCAGTGGAGCATAAAGTTGCCAATACCTTTGTTTGTGCTAAGGCTGGAGGATGCCAATAGAGCCCTGGTGCTTTGACCAGAATCTGGTCTTTCTCGGGGTGCATGTTGAGAATGTACAAACACACTATGAATATACAACCCTTAAAGAAACACACACCATAAATAAGTGTGTAACCCCCCTACAAATGGGGGTTCCTAAAAGCTTTCCCGGAGCTTGCCTAAATGCTCCATGCCTGACTGGTGTTCAGCGTAAGGTCGTTAAATGCGGGCGTTGTGAGTGCTTTTAAAGCCTCCAGTACTGCCTCTTTAAGAGCTGCCTGCTCGCAGGCTTTAGTGGTACAAATAGGGGTACTGGGGTTTCCCCTGCTTGAATCCCGCCCTGGACTGCTGTCTGATCGCTCCATTTCTGCAGTCGCTAGGAGCGCTAAGGGAGCCCATCTGAAAGATATAGTTGTTCCCTTGAGAACATGTATAGTGTTGGTAAAATTGCAGTTTGTCTAACTCTTTTTCATTGCAGCTCAGACTTTGTGCTGTGCCCCTCCATTCTGGACCCGGACTGTGCTGAAGGGGTCCAATAGTAGCTAGGGGGCATCCAAAATGGTGTGGAAATGACCAACCAGAAATCAGTACTCTAGATGGAGCCAGCTGACCAATGGGGACACAGCTTGTAATTCTGGGAAGTGGCATTCTGGGCCATGGTGCCTTTTTGCACCAATGAGGGCCATAATGAGTGACTGGCATCTGCAGCCCTCCAATGGGATCTGGTGGCGCCCGACTGGAGAGTCTTGCCCTAACTGCCAAAGGGCAGAGATGCTGTGTCTGTGAGTGAGGAAGGAGCCCTGGGCTTCTGCGCCATTAAGTCTTCACGCGGGGAAGTGCGTGTGTGTGGTGAAGGCCAATCTCGGGTGGCTCGGTCTCCGGTAGAATCAGACTAAATCTGCAGGGCAGTGGTCAGAGAAGACTCTGCAGGAGTGCAGCTACCTACCAGGCTCACCCTGTAGAGGACTGGAGAATCTGCTAAATTGCGCTCGGTCTGTCAGGACAGTGAAGCTGCAGTGAGACGCCCGGATAGCTGTCAGTTCAGTTGGGTCCTAGAAGCAGCTGCCTGGTATGGTACCCCTCTGTTGTTTTCCATATAAATGTGTGAGGAGGCCTTTGAAGCTCAGGCTCAGCCCTGCGAGTGGTGAAAGAGTGGTTCTCTGCTGGAGTTGTGAGTACTTAATCAGGGTAGCTCCCTGTTAAAGGTTACAAACAAAGGCAAAATCGTCTTGTTGTATTGCTGATTGTACTAATTGAGCTTTCTGACTCCATCTGATCTGCTCAGGAATTAAATGCGTGTTTGTGTCAGGGCCCCAACCAGCTGCATCGAGGAACTAGCCATTAGGGCTTGGGTACCCATAGACAGTGATTAATAGGTTAGGCCTGTGCACAGAGCCCTAGGTAGACAAATATATATTATAATGGTAAGCCAATCACCCTGATTTTCCCCGGTCCTTGTTATCTCCCCTTACATAATTCAGATTGCTTGTTTTGCAAAAGTACACTGGCTGGTTTGTGTTTTACTGGTGAAATACTGCAGAGTGAATATTTGATAACTGTACCTTACTTTCCAAGGGGTCCCCGCAGTGAGCTGATTGGTTCGAGCCGGGGGGTAAGTGTTCAGGGTAAGGACATTGTAATTAAACTGTGTGAGCCACTAGTGGGAAGAAAGGGGGGTTGCAGCAACCCAGAGGGCTGTGACTGAGTCAACCTTGACTGCTCTAACCCCAACCTCTGGGTGGAGGCACCCGTCAATGGATCTGGGCCCCTCACCCTGTTACAGCTGAGGCAGGCAGGGGTAGTAGCCCTTAGGATAGTGCCCCCTGGGGTTACAAATTGGAGGCACTGCTGGGATTAGCATCACCTAGTGGCCGAGTGGGTGAATTGTATTAGTATGGATACACTGAAGGAAAGACTGGAAGGGGATATCATGGCTAAGATTAAGCTGGACCCTACTAATATGTTGGCACATAAATTAATGGGGTGAGGTGAAGCTGAAGAGCTGGACTCTCAGAGAATTGTGTTACTACTAGATGTACCTCTGGGGACAACGACCACTGACATCATTTCTGCCGTGGAGAGTGTTAAGTGCTTAGGCAAGGTAGAGGTGAAGGGGCGGATGGCTGACCTACTTGATCAGACTTTGCAGGTGCCACTATTGTGTAGCATAGCCATCTACCCTGAGAGGGTACCCCCAGTGATTTATCTGGAAGGTGCACAACCGGGGTGGAGGGTCATCACATTCGGAGTGGGTCAGTCACCCCCGGGGGGTCTCTACAGACTAATAGTTTCAAAGATAAGTTACTTAAGTTGTTGGCTGTGGAAGGGAGGACTACCCAAGAGTTAATGCAGGCCTTGGAGCTTTCCAGCGAACCCACCCCTCAGGTTTCCCCTGGTACCTCTCCTGAGTCCCCTAAGAGTACTATTTTGGCTTCTCCGCCCTTAGTGGTCCCCTCTATACAGCTAGATTCCTACCGGAGACTCAAACTCTTTTCTGGCACAGTGCCAGTGCCCTCAGAGAGGATCATTTGGAGGCATGGATGGACTACGCCACCCCCCTCATCCAAGAGTGGCAATGCTCTGAGGGGGAAGAAATGAAAGAGATTGATGGAGAGCCTGTGGGGTCCAGCTTTAGAAGCCATTCAGTTTTTGCAGGCTACTAGCCCTGAAGCTACCTCAGCAGAGTATCTTTCTGCTTTAGAGGGGGTGTTTGGAAGCACAGAAATGGGGGAAAACTTACTGTGGAAATTTAAGTCTGCTAAGCAGTGGAGGAATGAAGTTTTCCGCCTTTGTCACTAAGGTGGAAAGGGCTTTACAAAAGGCCTATCAAAAAGTGGGGATCACTGCCCCAGCCTTAAACCAGGTCAGGTTGGAACATGTATTAAAGTCTGCTAGATTTTCCAGTGTGACACTGTTAAAACTTAAGCTACATGATAGGCGAGCTGCCCCGCCTGAATACTGTCAATTGATGAGAGAGATTAGAGAAGTAGAGACTGACGAGGAGGGGTGGGAACCCTATGTGGGGGCTGTGAATTTGTGCCAAACCCCTGACTCTAGCGAACCTGATGAGACCCACCCTTCGGGGTGGCCTGATGTGTCTCCAGAGTAACAAGGAGGGGTGGGAGTGTGTGCCATTTCCTCTGATCCCCAAGTAGAAAGTGATTTGAGGGCTGAGATCAGAAGTTTACAAGAAATAGTGAGAGACCTGAAGCAAACCACTACCTCCTCTGTTAGGTCTGGGGAGCCAGAGTTACTTAGAAATAAACACCCTAGCCCTGGGGAGTCCCCTCGCCCTCCAAATGGCCCCCCGCAGGTGAAGTATTCCTCTCCCAATAGAGACCTCCGGGACCCTAAATTCTGTTACCATTGTGGGGAGGATGGACACTTTCAGACTGAGTGCCAGTTGCCAGAGAATTTAAAGAAGGTCAACAGTAGAGTGATCATCTGGCATCACAAGGCCTACTTCCGACCCCCTAGGAAGGGCTTTGTGACCCGGGCCAATGCCCAAGCAACTGTCAACACTGTGCCCCCCGAATGGTCTGATGTGGTAGAGCCCTCAATGGAGGCCCCAGTGCTAGTAAATGGGATTTCCACTCAAGCTGTATTGGATAGTGGCTCTCAGGTGACCATTATGTTCCAGGACTGGTATCAGACTCATCTACCTGAAGTGCCACTACAACCCTTGGATGGTCTACATGTATGGGGGCTGAGTGACAAGGCTTATCCGTATTTGGGGTATATCAGGATCTGGTTGTCATTTCCTACTTCTGTGGCTGGGGTGGATGAACAGGTGGAAACTTTGGCTTTAGTATGTCCCCCCACTGGACTGTATGATGGGGTGCCCTTGTTGATTGGGACAAATGCTCACATGTTTGGTCGATTAGCCCAATTGTGTTCAGAAAAGCAAGTGTTTAGGACTGGGTGAGCCCTAAAGATACCCGCTTTGATCCAGAAGGCCTATGAGACTCAGAGGAAGGCTAGGTGGGAGGAACCTGTGGGTGTTGTGTGGAAAAAGGACCCGGCACCATTGCTACTTGCCCCAAATGCCCAGCGTGTATTGCAAGGGGAAGTACAAATTAAAAAAGATGTCGAGAATAAGTTGTTGATGCTGGATGCACCTGGAGAAGGAAGATTGCCTGATGGACTGCTGGTTAAACCCAGTATCTTGCCTGCTAGAGCCCATGCTTATGCCAGAAGGGTGATGGTTCAACTTCATAATGTGTCTGACAAAGAGATTCAAGTAAATAGAGGTTGCACCCTGGCAAGTGTACATTGTGCAGATACTGCAGTGCTGCCCCATAGCAAGGGTTCGGAGAAGGATGACAGAGTAACTCCTGACTTGTTTAATTTTGGTGACTCCCCGTTGCCTGCTGAATGGAAAGTAAGGATCAGTGAGAAACTTGCCAAAAGAGGCCAGGTCTTTTCCCTAAAAGAATGGGACATGGGATGTGTGCAGGGAGCTGAACACCACATCCGGCTGCATGATGAAAGGCCTTTTTGAGAGAGGTCCTGGTGCCTGGCCCCTGCTGACATAGATGATGTGAGCCGGCATCTGCAAGGGATGCTTGATGCTGGTGTGATACAAGAATCCAGAAGCCCCTATGCTTCCCCCATTGTAGTAGTGAGGAAAAAGAATGGGGCTGTTTGGATGTGTGTATATTACCGTACCTTGAATCGGCGGACTATCCCAGACCAGTATACCATGCCACACATACAGGACGCCTTGGACTGTCTAAATGGCAGTAAGTGGTTCTCTGTATTAGACCTCCACAGTGGGTATTACCAGATCCCAATGGCTCCGGAGGATCAAGAGAAGACTGTGTTCATTTGCCCCTTAGGCTTCTATGAGTTTATGAGGATGCCCCAAGGCATTTCAGGTGCCCCAGCTACCTTTCAGCAGCTAATGGAATGTGCTGTGGGGGACATGAATTTGCTCAAATGTCTGGTTTATTTAGATGACATTATAGTGTTTGGCAGCTCCTTGGAAGAACATGAAAATCGATTGTTCAAGGTCCAGGATCGGTTGGAAGACTTTGGTCTCAAGTTATCTATAGACAAGTGCCAATCCTTTCAAACCTCTGTGAAATATGTGGGGCACATAGTATCCACTGAAGGCATAGAGACTGACCCCAGTAAAGTGGAAGCTTTGACTACTTGACCTCAACCAAAGAATTTGAAAGAACTGCAACGGTTTCTGGGGTTTTGTGGATACTATAGGTGGTTTATCAAAGACTATTCTCGAGTGATCCACCCTCTCCTCAACCTTACTTAGTGGTACCCCCTACCCATAAAAAGTATAAGAAAGTTGCGCTCTCTGAGACTGAGAAAAAGTATTTTCATCCGAATGATGTGTTTGGGAACCGCTGGACTATGGAGTGTGAGGAAGCGTTCCATGACATTATATATCAACTTACCCATGCCCCAGTGTTGGCCTATGCTGACCCGGCCAAGCCATGCGTTCTCCATACTGATGCCAGTCTACAAGGTTTGGGAGATGTGTTGTATCAGGAGCACTCAAATGAGCTGAGACCTGTAGCTTTTGCCAGCAGAAGTCTGACTCCTTCAGAAAAAAACTATCCAGTACACAAGCTAGAGTTCCTGGTCCTGAAGTGGGCCATTGTTGGTCAATTTCATGACTACTTGCACGGTGCCAAGATATTGGTAAAGACTGAAACAATCCTCTGACATATATGCAGACCTCAGCCAAGTTGGATGCCACTGGCCATAGGTGGCTCTCCGCGTTATCCACATACAACTATGCTATTGAGTACAGAGCTGGCCTCAACCATATAGATGCTGATGCTGTCTCCCAGAGGCCTGTGCCCCAATCTGACTGGGTCAGGTTGTCAGAACCTGATATAAGAGCGCTTTGCCAAAAATTTGACAAGGAAGAACAGGTATCTCCTGATGTTGTGGATTGCATGGTGGATTGCTTGGGGCCCTTGGGAAACTGCATACTTGCTGCTTACTGTCATTTTTCTGCATTAGACACTAGTGTGCTGCCCCAATTTAACAATGATAGTCTCCAACGAGCTCAATCCCGAGACCCCATGATAAAAGCTGCTGTGGAGGCTTTGCAGGCCAGGAGGGACATGTCCAAGTTGTGTTCCACTGACCTGAGAACTGCCTTGTTATACAAAGAAGGATCAAAGTTAAAACTGATTAACCAACTACCTCGGTGGTGGGAAAATTAATGGAAAGCATACTAAAGGAACAATTGGGGGTGTACTTGGAGGAGGTGGGAGGTCTGGATAGTCGGCAACATGGGTTTGTGCCAGGTAGATCATGTCAAACCAATCTTGTGGAGTTCTATGAATGGGTAACATCAGAACTGGACAGGGGAAAACCTGTAGATGTATTATTCTTGGACTTCAGCAAGGCGTTTGACTCTGTCCCCCACAATGGTCTGGTGGAGAAACTGATGGGGTTAGGAATAGGCTCTTTGATGGTCAGATGGATTGAAAACTGGCTAGCTGGATGCACCCAGACAGTAGTGGTCTGTGGGGAGTTCTCGAACCCTAGAAAGGTTGGTAGTGGGGTACCGCAGGGCTCGGTCCTGGGTCCAATCCTGTTTAATGCATACATATCTGACATCAGGGAGGGTATAGGGTGTGAAATGAGTCTCTTCACTGATGACTCCAAGATGGGAGCAGTAGTTGAGGGAGAAGAGGGGAGGTTGGCCCTGCAAGGGGACCTGGACACCCTGGAAAGCTGGGATCACACATGGAAATTAAATTTCAATATCACCAAGTGCAAGGTGTTACATCTTGGGTGGGGAAACCCTACACACAGGTACACCCTGGGAGGGGAGGCGCTGGAGGCCTCAATAGGGGAAAAAGACCTAGGGGTCATGGTGGATGCAGGTATGAATAACTCTGAGCAATGCAGGAGAGCGGCTAGCAAGGCAAACAGGATGTTGGGATGCATCATAAGGGGGATCACCTCTAGGAGCAAGGAAGTGATTCTGCCACTGTACAATGGACTGGTTAGACCACACCTTGAGTACTGTGTACAGTACAGGAGACCACACTTGAAGAGAGACATACAGCTCCTGGAGAGGGTACAGAAGAGGGCAACTAAGATGATACGAGGGCTAGGGGATTTGACGTATGAGGACAGACTTGAGGAGCTCTGTCTGTTTTAATTGGAGGAGAGGAGAGACAGAGGGGACATAATTGAGGTCTTCAAGTACCTCAAGGGAATAAATAGGGTAAACATGGAGGGGATCTTTAGACTAAAGCAGGGAGGTATCACCAGAGGGCATGGTTTGAAGTTGGAAGGTGGAAGGGTAAGGGGAGAGGAAGAGGTTTTCACTGAGAGGTGGTGGACCCTTGGAATGCACTGCCTGGTGAGCTGGTTCAGATATCCACAGTGGAGGCTTCAAGAGAGGTGGGACAGACAGAGAAAGTGGATGTATCAGATGATGGCCTGTCCCGGGGGGTGGGGATGGATGATAGGGGTTTCTGGAACACAAGGGGGGGCCTCGGCACCCAACTAGGGATCTGAGGTTCGAGCAGACTTGATAGACCGTAAGGCCTAATCTGCTAGCAAATAGTATGTTAGTAACTACTATACAGAGAGACTGTGGATAAAGAGGGCCGGGTAGACAAACAACAACTGGTGCTGCCCACTGCTTTTAGAGAACTGGTGTTGAGGTCCCTGCACAATCACATGGGACACCTTGGCATAGACTGAACCCTTGACTTAGTGCGGTCCCGATTTTATTGGCCCAAAATGGGTGCTGATGTGGAGCAGTATATCAGGATGTGTAGTCGATGTTTACAAAGAAAGACCCTGCCTCAGAGGGCTGCTCCCCTGGTCGACATCACTACTAGTGCCCCATGGAACTGGTCTGCATTGATTTCCTGAGTTTAGAACCCGACCTGAAAAACATCAGTAACATATTGGTAGTCACTGATCATTTTACCCGGTATGCCCAGGCTTTTCCTACCAAAGATCAGAAAGCAACTACAGCGGCTAAAGTACTTGTTGAGAACTTCTTTGTCCACTATGGGGCCCCCCAGAGAATCCATTCCGACCAGGTGAGGGACTTTGAGAGCCGCCTGATTAAAGAAATGCTATCCTTGTGGGGAGTACGAAAGTCAAGAACCACCCTGTATCATCCCCAGGGAGACCACCAACCAGAAAGGTTTAACCACACATTGCTTGACATGTTGGGCACACTGCAACCTAAAGACAAGCCTAGATGGAGCCAGCAGATTAGCACCCTGGTACATGTGTATAAATGCACCAAAAGTGATGCCACTGTACTTTCCCCGTACAGACTGATGTTTGGGAGGGAGGCTAGATTGCCAGCGGATGTGTGTTTCGGGGTTTCCCCTGATGGGGTACAAGCAGCAAATCATTTACAGTATGTACAGAAGTTGAAGGCCCAATTACACCATGCCTACCAACTGGCCCAGACCATGGCTGCTAAACGAAACCTGGCCAACAAGGAGAGGTATGATAGGAAAGTGAAAGCAATGGAACTGAGAGAAGGGCATAGAGTGCTATTGAGGAACTTTGGACTGCATGGCAAGCATAAGATTGCTGACAGATGGCATCACCTTCCTCATATTGTTGTAGGAAAACTGGAAGATTTACCTGTATATAAAGTGTGTCCTGAAAACAATTCAAAAGATGTGAAAACTACGCACAGAAATCATCTGCTGCCAATTGGACAGATTCTGATAGAGGCTGAACCTCTAAATGCCACCCCAACCCCCCACTCTCCGGGCCTGTAACTAGAGTGGCTGCCAAGAAAAAATTAAGATTGGTTAAATCTTCAAAAACCAAACTAAAGAGGCCTTTTCCACCCCCCTCGGATGAAGTTGATTGCCAATCTGCGTCTGAAGTCATTGAAAACAACATTGAGTATTACCCCTCTTATGAACTGCGCCAACTGTTTAGGGGTAATCCCCTAATCAACCCTGGGGATGAAGTTGGGTTTTCTGGACTGTCTAAGCCCCCAGCTTTGTTTAGAGAGCCAATGCTCCCCGAGGATGAAATGAGTGGTATCAAAGATGAAGAAATGGGGTCCTTGAGCCTGGCTGAACTGTCTGGCCTGGCTGAGCTGTCTGACTCTTCCGAAGAAGGGGATGATGTTGGGGGGCAAGCTAGTGATATGCCAGAACCTGAAGAATATTCTGAATGCCCTGACAGCACCCTGGTAGTGCCAGAATTGTCCTTAGCTGAACCAAGCAGTGTGGGTCCTGATAGAGGGAGTCCTGTTCCCGAAAGTACTATGGGCCCTGGGTCCCCTTACTCTATGGAGGTTTCCCCTGCTAATCTAAGTGAGGCTGAAACAGAATCAGGGCCTGTAGCAGGTTTTTCCGAGACCCCTAGGCACTCCAGCCGAGAAGTACGGCCTATAGTAAAGTTGAGTTATGAGTCTCTGGGTCAGCCTGTGGACCTGCCTCTAAATGTAGTCCATAAAGGGGTGTATGTGTCCCCGAGCTCCTTGCCCAAGTTAGCCTTGGGGGATAACTCCAGCCTGTTAGTATTGCCCTTTGAGTGTGGTACCCCTGCTTTAGGTAGCCTGCAAGTAGCTGATAGGGAAGGGTCCCCTCTTTCCAGGTATCATGGGCAGGAAGTAATGACCTGATTTAACAAGAAAAAGGTTATTTGTGTGTGTAATGTTGCATAAACAGTAGTAAACTGAGAATACAGTAACAATGCATGTAATATAAAGTATGATATAATGTTACTTAAACTGTTTGCCTTAAGGTGATTTAAGGGTAACTACTTGACGCGGACGCCAAGTTCTTTCCAGGCCAGGAAGGGTGTAACACCCCTACAAATGGGGATTCCTAAAAGCTTTCCCGGAGCTTGCCTAAATGCTCCATGCCTGACTGGTGTTCAGTGTAAGGCCGTTAAATGCGGGTGTTGTGAGTGCTTTTAAAGCCTCCAGTACTGCCTCTTTAAGAGCTGCCTGCTCGCAGGCTTTAGTGGTACAAATAGGGGGACTGGGGTTTCTCTGCTCGAATCCCGCCCTGGACTGCTGTCTGATTGCTCCATTTCTGCAGTCGCTAGGAGCGCTGAGGGAGCCCATCTTTAAGATATAGTTGTTCCCTTGAGAACATGTATAGTGTTGGTAAAATTGCAGTTTGTCTAACTCTTTTCATTGCAGCTGGGACTTTGTGCTGTGTCCCTCCATTTTGGACCCAGACTGTGCTGAAGGGGTCCAATAGTAGCTAGAGGGCATCCAAAATGGCATGGAAATGACCAACTAGAAATCAGGACTCTAGATGGAGCTAGCTGACCAATGGGGACACAGCTTGTAATTCTGGGAAGTGGCATTCTGGACCATGGCCCCTTTTTGCACCAATGAGGGCCATAATGAGTGACTGGCATCTGCAGCCCTCCAATGGGATCTGGTGGCGCCCGACTGGAGAGTCTTGCCCTAACTGCCAAAGGGCAGAGACGCTGTGGCTGTGAGCGAGGAAGGAGCCCTGGGCTTCTTCACCATTAAGTCTTCATGCGGGAAGTGTGTGTGTGTGATGAAGGCCAATCTCGGGTGGCTCGGTCGCCGGTAGATTCGGACTAAATCCGCGGGGCAGTGGTCAGAGGAGGCTGTGCCAGAGTGCAGCTACCTACCAGGCTCACCCTGTAGAGAACTGGAGAATCTGCTAAATAGCGCTCGGTCTGTCAGGACAGTGAAGCTGCAGTGAGATGCCCAGATAGCTGTGGGTTCAGTCGGGTCCTAGAAGCAGCTGTCTGGTATGGTACCCCTCTGTTGTTTTCCATATAAATGTGTGAGGAGGCCTTTGAAGCTCAGGCTCAGCCCTGCAAGTGGTGAAAGAGTGGCTCTCTGCTGGAGCTGTGAGTACTGAATCAGGGTGGCTCCCTGTTAAAGGTTAGAAACAAAGGCAAAATCGTCTTGTTGTATTGCTGATTGTACTAATTGAGCTTTCTGGCTCCATCTGATCTGCTCAGGAATTAAATGCTCGTTTGTGTCAGGGCCCCAACCAGCTGCATCGAGGAACTAGCCATTAGGGCTTGGGTACCCATAGACAGTAATTAATAGATTAGGCCTGTGCACAGAGCCCTAGGTAGACAAACATATATTATAGTGGTAAGCCAATCACCCTGATTTCCCCCGGTCCTTGTTATCTCCCCTTAAATAAATCAAATTGCTTGTTTTGCAAAAGTACACAGGCTGGTTTGTGTTTTACTGGTGAAATACTGCAGAGTGAATATTTGAAAACTGTACCTTACTTTCCAGGGGTTCCCCAGAGTGAGCTGATTGATTCGAGCCAGGGGGGTAAGTGTTCAGGGTAAGAACATTGTAATTAAACTGTGTGAGCCACTAGTGGGAAGAAAGCGGGGTTGCAGCAACCCAGAGGGCTGTGACCGAGTCAACCTTGACTGTTCTAACCCCAACCTCTGGGTGGAGACACCCGTCAACGGATCTGGGCCCCTCACCCTGTTACAGCTGAGGCAGGCAGGGGTAGTAGCCCTTAGGATAGCACCCTCTGGGGGTTACAAGTGAAATTAAAATGAATGAGACTGAGATGCCCTTGTAACAAAACAATCCACAGCTAACATACCTAAAGATGAAACACTGCATCAAGATTATAAAACATAGTTCATACAGTGGTGTCAGAGAGTACGCAATGCAGTATTTTGCAAAATTGCTGCAAAATGCTGCAGTATACTGCAAGGAGCAGTGTTATTTAATGGCAATTAAGCCCTCTAGTCATCCAATATTTTGTGGCATGTCATTTACTGCAAAGTATTGTATTGCATCTTGTCTTGCTCCACTGTATATTATTGATACATAATATAATTCCAGAGAAGGTGCTGAGATAGTCTACACAGAACAATGACATACAGGTGTCTCTTTTTATTTAGTGGGCTCAAATATTGTTCTCTCCAAGCAAGCCTTTTAGTTCTTGTAGCATTGGTAATAGTACTAATACCGCTAATACCATTTGCAGTACTACTACTGCTAGTGTCACCATGTGTCCATCTGTACGTTCACTGTCACATCCTGTTGTGCGGTAGTAGGGGGGGCATTACAGCATACATGTTTTGTGCAGTAAGCAGCAGACACCACCACCAGTGTCCCCACTGCTACCACTATGGCTGCTATATCTACAGCCAGTGTGAATCCCACCACCACCGGTGCCATTCTTGCAGCAGTCACCCTATCGGTTGTCATTCTTGCAGCAGTCACCCTATCGGTTGTCACCGCTACTGCAGCCACTGCTACCACTATTCCTATGCCCATGGCTGAAGCACCTTCTACCCTGTGTCTGTGACCATGAACACCCTCTAGTGCTGACCCAATGCAATGCTTGATATTGTTTTCAGAGTGCTATATGTGTGTGTAGTGTGGTGGATTGAGTGTGCCACATGAAGCTTGTATTGCATTAGTGAGAGCTCAATATTGGTAGTTGAAGTGTCATTGAGGTGTATATGGTATACCAGCTTCAATGGGTGATTAATGGTGTTGCTGAAGTGCTTTTTCAAAGTGTCCTTAAAAAAACACCTTTTCTGGCCAAATACCGAATACCAAATAATGAATACCGAATACTTGGGACCCAAATATCGAATATTCGGAAAAAGGTATTTGCACAGCCCTAATACATACATGCATATATACATGCACAATGTCAGCAGAGAAAGACCTCAAGGCCCACCTAGTCTGCCCAATCTAGACAAACCTAACCAGATATCCCCAGCCTTATCCTTTTGTCAGAACCACCTCCTCAATTTACCAGAATATCCTCATGACTGTCTCACACATTCTTAAAGCTTGTGATTGAGTCAGCCCCTACCACCTCCTCAGGCAGACTATTCTAAGTGTCCACCGCCCTCTCAGTGAAGAAGTACTTTCTTACGTTACTTGTTAACTTCCCTGGTCTAGCTTCCAGCCATGACCCCTTGTTCTTTGGCAATGCTTTCTTTGAAAAACACTCTCTTCCTGCATACTATTGATGCCAATGAGGTACTTAAAGGTATCTATCATGTCACCCCTCTCCCTTATTTCCTCTGAGGAATACATATTCAGTTCCCTCTGTCTCTCCTCATAGGTCATCTTGTGGAGACCCGTCCTCATTCTTGTAGCCCTCCTTTGCACCACCTCGAGTCTGTCTATATCCCTTCTCAGATAATAACTCCAACACTGAATGCTGTACTCAAGATGAGGCCATTTCAGAGTCTTGTAAAGGGGGCAGCAGGACCTCCCTCCTCTTGTTGGTAAAGCCTCTCTCTATGCAGTAAAGCATATGGGTAGCCTTCCCCATTGCCACTTTGCATTGCATAGCCACATTAAGGTCATCTGTAATAATAACTCCCAGTATGATAAGTAAGCATCTGAAAATAGCTGTATGAAATGAAAACATAATATTTTTTCATGATGATGTCATCCTTTTTCATGAGAGAAAATCCTTTTTCATTCTGCAGCTATTTGTTTTCTGCTTTTCACTAAAAATTCAAATTTGAAAAACCACAAAAATGACATTCTGGAGAGCAACTAACACATATAGCTTGCTTCTCGGGACACCATTAGCTGAATTCTGCAGTTAACTGCTTGAGAAATGCCCTTGGAATGTGTTTTTTAAAAGATTATAAATCTTTTTTTTTGTATCACATAATATGAAAAACATTTTTTTTTTCATATCACCAGTGATGAAAAAAGATCTTTTTTCATAAGAAGAAAGGCTATTTTTGAGAGTTATAACTTCCAGGTACTTTGGAATTGTGCCCTGAAACTTGCATTGCACAAAGAAAAGATTCCACAGATGTATATTCTGGGGTGTGGTGCAAAGATCTTCAGGCACTCAAAAGTTATAATCACAAATTCAAACAGAAATTTTAATTCATAAAGAAATTTTTATTTGATATGTGCTGTGCAGCCTATTTCTGACAGCTGTAACTCCCAGGTGCTTTTGCAATATTGCCCTAAAGCTTACAGGATACAAAGGGAAGGTGTCTCAGATGTGCCTTCGGGGGGGGGTAATGCAAATGTCTTCAGGCAATCAAAAGTTATGCCCTGAAACATGCAGGGTACAAAAGGAAGATTCCACAGATGTGCCTTCTGGGAGTTTGGTGCAAAGATCTTCAGGCACTCAAAAGTCATGATCACAAATTCAAACAAACATTTTCATTCACATGAAAATTTTTGTTTGATACCTGCTGTGTACCTTAATGGACTAGTTAGGGTTAAAATGACAAAAGTAGGGAAATGTGGCATTAGGGTTTCCAACCCTAGCACCCATCCCAACCCTGCAGGCAGCAACAGGCATGGGGAGTGCCTTGGGTATGTCAACACTAACACTAACCCCATTCTCATACACTATACCCATCTCAGCCTTTTTACTTATGGAATGGGGTGAGCGTTATAGCTGACAACCTCAAGGCACACCCCATGCCTGTTGCTGCCTGCAGGGTGGGGGGTGTTAGGGTTGAAAGCATTAATGCCACATTTCCCTACTTTTGTTACTTAAACCCTAACTAGTGCATTAACAAAGTTTTTTGCAATGAATATATACATACAGGACATATCTATGGGGTTCAAGATATTTTTTCAAAGTCATAAGTCCAGAACCGATGATACTTTCTTAAAATGAGTCCATAGCAAGTGTTGATAAGTCACACAGATTTTTGTCACCATTTTTTGCGCCGCCCAAAAAAAAAAGAAAAACTGATTCTTTTTTCTCCCTTTTCTGCAGTTTTCAGGCAGGCAGCTTATGACTCCAGTAACTAGTTTGAGAGCCCACCACCATCCAGAAATGTTATTGGAGGGCTGAAGCCCGAGGTTCAATGTGGGAAAATAGCTCCTACCACATTCTAAATAAAGATCATCTTCTCTCAGCAGCTTCCACTTAGAGCACTGTGAAACTCGGATTTCATGGTGTTGGGCTCCAGCGTGGCTCCTGGGCTGTGCCTCCTGAGTTTCTGCCTGTTTCTTCCTTCCTGTTTTGTCTCCCTTCTCTGTTTTTATCTCTGTGCCCTGTTATTTCATTGTGCTCATTTTCCTCTGTGCTGTGTCATTTCCCCGTTTGCTTCTCATTCCTATAGCCCCTCTAACTCCTCATGTGTCCTCCTTTCCCCTTGCCCATTCATATCTCTAATGCCATGTACATTCCCTTCCTGCTTCATTCCATCCTCTCTGTTCCATACCTCATTTGTTCTGTGCTCCCAATGCTCCGTTTTGTCCATTTGTGTTTTCTTTTGGGCTTCTCCTATCCACTCTTGAATCCACTGCTCTGTCGCTGCAGTAGTGCTTCCAGGGTGTGATGTCTGTCACAAATTCACTCAACTGGTCAGCCCTCTACTCCCAAAGTGCCAATCTCTGAGCATATGATTTGTGGACAGTTAACAGTACAAGGTAACCGTCTTGTCTGTTTTGTGGGTCCGAGTCACCTTAGTCTCAAGTTCTAGAGGGATTCAAACTGATAACCTCTTGTTAGCATACCTAATCATCAGGCTCAGATAATTCTGTCTTCGGGGGGTCAGATATCTTTGCCTACAGGCACCTAACCAGGTCTACAAAATGAACCCTTAGAACTCTATGCAAGACCTTAGAGAATGCTATCCATTTCCCAGTTTGGTATAACAATAAGCTCCTACACAGTGTTAACTATAACCTTTACAGCTCCACTTATATAAAAAGAAATTTCATGGCACACCAGCAGTTTCCGTTTTAAAATATATATCTTTACTTTAAAATAGGAAAACAGAAAATATTACAGAACAAAATATCCCAACACATGCAGCCTTAAAACAAACAGGTAAAAGTGCAGAGTCCTACAAATAATAACATTAAGACTAATCTTGTCTAAGGTCCTTACTTCAGTCCTTTGATGTTCCTCTTCTCTCAGTCAGAAATATGAAAGTGTGTCTGTCAAGGATTTCTTAGTATGTTAAAAACAGTCCTGAGCCAGCCTTCTCGCTGAGGTCACCAAACTCCGCCTTGTTGTAACAAAATCTATATTTTATAACACCAAGATGGCCTACTAAGGTATTTAAAAAAATAAGAGATGACATAATGAATTTCCTCTTCTTCTGTTTGACTGGTCAGAACCAGTCTGTGCTTTGCTTCACACACACATCAAAAGTCTCTTTGATATAAGTCACTGTATTCAAAGCAAAAGTGTATTTGATTCCTTAATTCCATCTGGGCCTTGGTATCTACACATCAAAGGTCTCTTTGATGAAATGAGCTGGCTTCCTGGCAGGTTATTCATAACACTGGCCAGTGTCCCTTTTCTCAGGACATCTAGTGCAGATCAAAGGATTTCCCTGAGGATGTCATGAATGGCTAATTTTATTTCCTGGGATCAAAGCAAATTGACAAGATAATTGCACCCCAGATAGCTGCAGTTTAGCTATGTCTCATCCTTTGAACTTACCCCTAGGTGGTTTGAACTGTCAGTTTCAGCAGCCAGCATTTCTTCCTGCCACAGGGCTGGGCTGTATAGTGCAGAGGTTAGAGAAACAAGGTGTGAACAAGCTTGATACATCCAGCAGACCAGACCTGAGTTTGATTCTCATAGCCTCCACTTGCATACTGTGTGACCCTGAGCAAGCCACTTAACCGCCCAGTGCTCCCAGGTTGCCCTTGAAAACAGGCACTTCTGCCTAGTGGGCCTTACCTGGCTACCAAAAACTAAAATAAAAAATTAAAAAACAGACCATCACACATTTTTTTATATTTACAAAAAATATCATACTGGGATCAGAACCAGCTGTCCAAGTGTGACAATTCCTCCCCACCTAGATGGAATTTGGGGGGTCTATCCCCTGCATGGGATGAGTTTCTCAAATCAGTTCACTACTCATACACCCTGGACAACCCATCTGAGTTCTGATTGGTCACTCCAGCCCTATGTAGAATGGTCATATCATATCCTTGCAAAGCAAGACTCCATCTTAGTGATCGGCCATCGTTTTTCCCCATCTGTGTCAGCCAAACTAGGAGGTTGTGGTCAGTCTGCACAACAAAATGCTGCCCATACAAGTATGGCTCCAATTTCTTTAGGGCCCACACTATGGCAAGACACTCCTTTTCCACCATGGAATATGACTGCTCCCTGAGAGGTAACCTTTTACTCAGGTAGGCTATGAGGTGGTCCCTCCCTTCGCTGGATGTCTGGCTCAGTACTGCCCCAATACCCACATCTGAGGAGTTGGTCTGAGCTATAAAGGTTTTATTATAGTCAGAACTTGTCAAAACAGGAGCACTGCACAATGTCTCCTTTAGTTTGGAAATGGCTTCCTTACAGGCTGGGCCCCAGGTAATTTTCTTGGGCATCCTTTTCTTTGTCAGGTCAGATAGGGGAGCAGCCAGGGAACTGTAATTGGGTACAAATTTTCTATAGTACCCTGCTGTCCCAAGAAAGCTCCTGACCTGCTTTTGAGTTTCTGGTCTGGGCCCTACGTGGATTACCTCAATTTTTATTTGGTTAGGATGGAGCTGTCCCTGGCCTACCACATGCCCGAGGTATGCCACCTCTCCCATAGCCACCTGGTACTTCTCGGCTTTGACAGTGAGCCTGGCTGTCTGTATCCTGTCCAGCATTTCCCAAAGGTGTGAAAGATGTTCCTTCCAGCTGGTACTAAAAATGGAAATGTCATCTAGGTACACCACGGTGTACTCCTCAGCACCATTTAACACCTGATTCACCAACCTTTGGAAAGCGGCCGGGGCGTTCTTCATTCGGAAAGGCATTACTTTGAACTCAAATAAGCCTATCAGAGTGATGAAGGCTGACCTCTCCCTAGCTCTGTCCGTCAACTCTACCTGCCAATACCCCTTTGTCAGGTCAATGGTCGTAAGGTAGGTTGCCCCTCCCAACTTGTCCTGGAATTCATCCGTCCGGGGCATCAGGTGGGCATCTGACTTCATGACTGTATTCAGTTCTTGATAGTCTACACAAAGATGAATCGAGCCATCTGACTTGGGTACAAGGACTATGGGTGAGGCCCAGGGACTATGAGATCTCTGGATTACCCCTAAATCCATCATCTCCTGCACTTCCCGCCTAATGTCCTTTTGGACAGCCTCTGACACCCAATATGCTGTCCTCTGTATGGGCTTCTGTGTCCCTGTCTCCACATCATGTGTCACTAAGGGGGTTAGTCCAGGCTTGGTGCTAAACAAGGGGGCAAAGTCTGCTAAAACCTCCCTTACTTTCTGGATCTGGCCTGGGGTCAGTTGGGGAGACAATTTTACTGCCTCCACAGAGGACTCCTGCTTACTCTTTTCCAGCAAGTCCAGAAGGGGGTCTCCTTCATCCATCCCCTCCCCATGACTACACACTGTGAACACCATGTCAGCCCTATTTGCATTTGGCTTCATCATATTGACATGGTACATCCTTTCAGTCTGTCTACGGTTAGGTAACTCCACAATGTAGTCCACGTCATTTACCTTATTAACCACTTTGTATGGTCCTGCCCACTCAACTTGCAGCTTGTCTTTCCAGACTGGAATAAGGACCATGACTTCCTGACCCACCATGTAAGAGCAAGCTCTGGCTCTGCAGTCGTACCATACTTTTTGTTTCTGTTGGGCAGCTGCCAGGTTGCTCTGGGCTGTCCCCATAAACTCCTTCAGCCTTTCCCTAAACCTAAGGATGTAATCCACAAGGGGAGTTCCTTGGGTGGCGTGCTTGCCTTCTCAGTCCTCCCAGATCAAGTCTAGGGGCCCACGTATCTGGCGTCCATACAAGAGTTCAAAGGGGAAAAATCCTGTCAACTTTTGGGGCACCTCCCTGTATGCAAACAACAGGTGGGGAAGGTATTTCTCCCAGTCCCTCCTATGCTGTTCAGCAAATGCCTGGAGCATTGACTTTAGGGTACCATTGAATCGTTCCACAAGTCCATTGGCTTGTGGGTGATACGGTGTCATGCATCTCTGCACCACTCCACACTTCTCCCATAAGCATTTCATCAGGTCTAACATGAAGGAACCCCCTCAATCAGTGATTACCTCCTGCAGAAACCCAACACAGGAGAAAATCCCAAGTAAGGCATCTGCCACTTTGTCTGTCCTCAGAGAGGATAGGGCCACTTGCCTCTGGGTACCAGGTGGCATAATCCACCACAGTCAGGATGAATCTCTTCCCTGAGGAGCTGGGGGTATTTAAAGGCCTCACAATATCCATTCCCACCCTCTGGAATGGCTCCTCCACTATGGGCAGTGGAATCAGGGTGGCTTGGGGTTTTTTGCCCACCTTCCCTATTTCTTGGCACCTGTGACAATACCTGCAATACTTCTTCACCTGCTGGGTGAAGTTAGGCCGTAGAAATTCTGGGCTAACCGCTGCATAGCTCATGTGATTCCCAGATGACCAGATAAGGGAATATCATGGGCAACCATGAGCAACTGCTCACAATATCCCTGGGGAATGACAAGCTGCCTGCCTAGCATCCCTCCCTCTGTCTGAACTGCCTGTGTATACATAAGTCAATTTTCCCAATAAACCTTGTGTCTGCAGTCACCTCCCTGTTTGCCTTCTGAGTCTGCCCAAGCCCTCAGCTTCTCTAAACTAGGGTCACTCCTCTAAGCAGCTGCAAACCCCTCACACAGTCCCAAGGCATGGGACAGGTCCCCTTCCATTGCTAAAGTAGACTCCCTAGCACTAGCATCAGGGCTCTCAGGATCACTGTCAATCCTAACCCTCTGACAAGGGGTCACCCATCCCTCTTCATAGTAACCCTCTGTAGCTGCAAGATTACTTGCTACTGGGGAAATTTCTACTCCCTTTTTATCAGTATCCCCGTCTGGAGACACAGGCTGGGGAACCAGCCTCTTAGTGGTTTTCACACTGGTTTCTGTGGGGTTCAGGAAACTACTATTTTCCTTGCCACTTGGCTATGGGTAACTGCACATACCACCCCTGCTGGAGATTGTTACCCAGGATCACATCCACTGCTAATATGTTGGCTACAGCCACCTGTTGCACAGTTCCCCCTGTTTCACCCCAGTCCAGGAGAACACTAGCGAGTGGCAATGTTTTCTCTTCATCAGTAAACCCTTGTACAGTTATTTATTGGGTATAAGCTGACCAGGCTGTACCAGATCCCCCTTTATCAATGTCAGTGATGCCCCTGTGTCCCTTAACCCCTGCATCTGTCACCATTTACTATGATTGGGTGCATCTGTTCCCTCATGTTCACTGGCATGCTCCCAGGGACACACAATCAACCCACTTATTTTCTAGCACCCTGTTGTATATTATGGTTCACCTTTTTGGGACACTGTCTGACAATATGCCCAGTTATCTTATACAACCAGCATGCATTTCTTACTTCAGATAAATCTTTTCATTGAAACCTGGGGCTAACTGGTTTTGGTGGAGGCAGTGAGGGTTTTAGCTGCCCGGAAGGTGCACTTTTCCCTTTCTGCACTGCCACACTCACCCCATTCACCCTCAGAGCAGGTCTGCTCTTGGCATAGTGGTCCAAGAGTTCAGCAGCCTCTTGCACTGTTTTTGGATCTCGGTCCTCTAGACAGGTTTTTAGCTCTGTTGAGCATGCCCAGTAAAACTGTTCTAATAAAATCACATTTTCAATTTTATCAATGGAGTTTGCCTCAATTCCTTCCCACCAGCGTTTTAAAAAATGACACTGTTTTGTGGCTAGCTCCTCATAGCTCATACTAAGGCTTCTCCTGAGCTTACAGAAATTAGCTCTGTAAGATTTAGCAGTTAATTCAAACTTTTTTAACAGTGTAGCTTTTAACTTGTTGTAATCATCACTGTTCTCATTGTTCATTTAACCCAATGCATCCCGAGCTTTCCCGGTAAGTAGCGGGGATAGCTGGAAGCTCCAGGACTCTCTAGGAATTTTAGCCTGAATACAAACTTTTTCAAAAGAATTTAAAAAGGCACCTATGTCCTCCCCTTCCTTAAACTCAGCTATTAATCTGGAGTTCAATTTGTAACCCAGTCCTGCAGTCCTAGTTAAACCCAAGCCACTTACCTGCCCTGGTGCTGCTGGTTGGAGTCATAGCTTCTCCAGTTCATGTTGCCACTGGCGCTCCTCTCTCTACTCCTCTGCCTCTCTTCATTCTCGCTCTCTCCTCTCCTGTGCAGCTCACTGGAGCTCACACTCCTCACAGTCTGCCACTCTCTGTTCTTGCTCTGCCTCCAGTTCCATCCTGTGCAACTCAATTTGCAGCCTGAGTACCTCTGGATTCAGGATACTGGTGACCTTCCCCACTGCTGTGGCCCTTCACTGACAGTGGCCTTGCTGTCCTCCTTATCTTCACAGGACCCCTCAATGGCCACTAGTCCTGCCACACTCAGGGTCTGGTCCCTTTCAGTCATGGTCTGTGACGCCCTGCTCTGGGTATCTGCTACCATCAGGGCCTCTAAGAGGTTCTGCTTTTTGGCTGTCACCTTGAACAGGACTCTTCTGTCCTCGCACAACTGTTTTAAGTGTTCTACAGTGTGCCTGCTGTAGTTGGATGCCATCTTTCCTGACTAGTGCTAATGTGACTGGCACTTTAGAAAAAAAAATAAAATGGGTGGGAACTTGACTGTAAGCCAAGTGACATAGTTCTGCTACCTTTTGAAATAAAACACTGCCTTTCTTTTTTTCAAGTGAGCTGAACGGTCTCAAGCTGACACACTGAACAATGAAGCTTATACCACCAAACTTTTTATGCCACCGCTGCCAACCAATCTGTCACAAATTTGCCCAACCGGTCAGCCCTCTACTCTCAAAGTGCCAACCTCTGAGTGTACGATTTGTGGACAGTTAACAGTACAAGGTAACCGTCTTGTCTGTTTTGTGGGTTCGAGTCACCTTAATCTCAAGTTCTGGAGGGATTCAAACTGATAACCTCTTGTTAGCATACCTAATTATCAGGCTCAGATAATTCTGTCTTTGGGAGGCCAGATATCTTTGCCTATAGATACCTAACCAGGTATACAAAATGAACCCTTAGAGCTCTATGCAAGACCTTAGAGAACTCTATCCGTTTCCCAGTTTGGTATAACAATAAGCTCCTACACAGTGTTAACTATAACCTTTACAGCTCCACTTATATAAAAAGAAATTTCAAGACACACCAGCAGTTTCCATTTTAAAATATATATTTTTACTTTAAAATAGGAAAACAGAAAATATTACAGAACAAAATATCCCAACTCATACAGCCTTAAAACAAACAGGTAAAAGTGTAGATTCCTACAAATAATAATATTCAAACTAATCTTGTCTAAGGTCCTTACTTCAGTGCTTTGATGTTCCACTTCTCTCAGTCAGAAAGTGTATCTGTCAAGGTTTTCTCAGAATGTTAAAAACAGTCCTGAGCCAGTCTTCTTGCTGAGGTCACCAAACTCCACCTTGTTGTAACAAAATCTATATTTTATAACACCAAGATTGCCTACTAAGGTATTTAAAAAAATAAGAGATGACATAATGAATTTCCTCTTCTTCTGTTTGACTGGTCAGAACCAGTCTGTGCTTTGCTTCACACACACATCAAAAGTCTCTTTGATATAAGTCACTGTATTCAAAGAAAAAGTGTATTTGATTCCTTAATTCCATCTGGGCCTTGGTATCTACACATCAAAGGTCTCTTTGATGAAATGAGCTGGCTTCCTGGCAGGTTATTCATAACACTGGCCAGTGTCCCTTTCCTCAAGACATCTAGTGCAGATCAAAGGATTTCCCTGAGGATGTCATGAATGGCTAATTTTATTCCCAGGGATCAAAGCAAATTGACAAGATAATTGCACCCCGGATATCTGCAGTTTAGCTATTTCCTATCCTTTAAACTTATCTCTGGGGAGTTTGAAGTGTCAGTTCCAGCAGCCAGCATTTTTCCTGCCACAGTCCATCACACAGTTTTTTATATTTACAAAAAATAGGATACAGGGATCAGAACCAGCTGTCCAAGTGTGTCAATGTCATCCCCTGGTGCTCGATTCCAGACATATCCTCAGCACCTGTGAAACGTTCCTTGCAGCGTTTTTTTCACCAGTTCTAACCATTACCACCTAACCCTGAATTTCAGCCATATATTTACCTTGCTTCATTTTCCTGCTTCTGTTCCCAGATTTATCCTACCCTTGCACCATGAGGCAATGCTGAACCACTAATCATTTCATTCCATACCCATTTGCCTTTTCGTCATTGTACCTTATGACAAACGGCATCGTATTTGCATTGTGTCTTGCTTCACTGCTTCCTGACTTTGTATTTTATGAGTTCTCCAGTAGTCCAGCTCTATGCATCCAGCTCACTGTCTGTGTCATTCCTGCCTCCTGCTCATTACACCAACCACTTCAGTCATTGGCCTTTGGTTCCACTGCCATGCCTGCTCAGTTCCATTTCATCCTTATGTTGCTATTTGGCTTTATCCCAGTTATATGTATTACCTCATTCATTTCATTGAAATCCCTAATTATTTGGTTCTCTTATATGAAATCACCTGCCCATACACCTCCTCCTATTTTTGCTACTTGCCTTATACTCCAGGCACCTTATGTTTCTCTGCACCTGTCTGTTTTGTTCCCCATTCTAGCTGTCTCACCCTCCTTTCTTTTTCTCCTTCTAATTATGTCTCATACATTTCTTCTTCTATTAGCAGCTTCAGCTGCTCTTTCCTCATCAGCCCATACAAGCAGTCCAATAGCCTCCATCCCTAACTCTGCCTTCTGAGGTATCGCAGTGCAGGTAGGCTTGCACTGTCTACCAACAATGGGTGTCAAAATGTCTTCTGACTTCAATCTCTGCCTATTCCAATTGATTCCACCATCTGACAGTCTCCATCTCTAGCTCTGCCTACAAAGTGATATTCAGCGAAGGTGGGCTTGCCCCACCTACTGGACATGGGAGTTCATCAATGAGGCACTGGGGGGGTAACAGCTAGTATAGGCATGAAATTGGATATGTGGGTAGGAGATGGGGGAGCAGCTGCAGTGTAACAGACTGATAGCTGCATACTCAAGCAGACTAGATAGACTATCAGACCTGTATCTGCTCGCACTCTTCATAAGTGCATTTGTATACCATTATTCTGACAGTCTCAGTCCCCAGCTCTGCCTAGTAGGGCATCAAGTGAAGATGGATTTTCCCTGACTACCGGGGACTGGAGTACATCTCCTCCATCTTCATTTCCACTGAATCCATTCTCTCCTGATGCTGCTCCATCCAGCCACCTCAGTTACCAATTCTGTTCTCTCTAGCATCATTCAATCATATCATCTGCTGATTCCATTCTCTCCAGCATCATTCAATTCTCTTCCTCATGCCTGGACCATGTCCACCATCACCTTGCCTTCCATCTGAGATGTCAACCCTGCAGGATCACCCAGGCCTCATTCCTGCTCTCCTTCAGCCCATCCGCAGGCTCCGGAATCAGTCGCCTCTTTGGAAGACTGGACTGTTTTAGCATAGTGCCTCAATGCAATTCCAAAGTTGTCCTGTACCAGTAGGCTCTATCCCAGGATTCCTGTTCATTATCCTTACTCCTTTGTCTAATCCAGTTCTGGATCATCGATAGGGATGGGTGAAAGTGTGGTTTTCCACCACTGAGGAAGTTCTGCGGAAATCAGTGAACTTTCGCAGAGGTTTCCGAGCTTCCGCATGTGGTGGAGCGGAAAATGTCAGCGAATGTTATGGGTGAAATTTTGCCTGGTATCAAGCCCTGGGGGGTGGAAAACTGCACATTTGCCCATTCCTAGCCCTGGTGGGTAGTGGCCCTCCCCCATCCACCCCACAAGTACATAACCTATCCCGGGTGGCTAATGGTCCCTCTCCCCACTGGATCACCTGCCTGCGGTCCGACCTAAAAAAAAATACCCCACCCCACCAGGCTGTGATTCCTACCCCCACCCTATCCCTGCCTGACAACAAATGCCCTGGTGGCTAGTGGTCCCTCCCCTCCACCTCACCCACCCAAACTAAAATTGTCCACCATTTAGTAACAACCCCCATCCCCATCTCCGTCCAACCCATACTTTAAAAAAAAAATCCCTGATGGTCTACTGGTTTCCCACACCCCTCCCCATCCCCGTTCCCCAGTCCCATTATTTTCCTGGTGCTTTAGGGCCCCCATGCCCCCACCCCAGCAAATGTCCCACTGCCCAGCTCCCACCCCATTCCTAACACAGTAGCAGGCAGACTGGCTCAGTCCTCCTCTCTCCACCATGGCTGGCCCACCCACTGAGCTGTCAATGAATGAGAAAGTTCTTGTTACAATGCACTCATTCATTGACGGGTCCAGTAGATGAAGCAACTATAGTGAGATAAGAAGAGCTGTACCAATCCATGGAGACTGAGGATAGGGGTGGGAGTAGGAGTGGTGGGACACCTGCTGGGGTGGTGGCACCAGACACTGCGCAATTGATGAGGGGTGTGGGAAACTACTAGACCACCAAGGATTATATGGGTCAGACAGAGATGGAGAAGAGGGGTTGTTACAAATGGTGGACAATTGAGTTTGGGTGTGTGATCCTGTGGGGGAGGGATGACTAGCTACCATGGATATTTAATGTGGCTTTTTGGGGGCATGCTGGGCAACTGGGTTGGGCGGTCACCACAGGTGGAATTTCTGCGGAAGTTCAGAAATCAATTTCCGAACTTCCTCGGAAGTGAAAATCAGACTTTCCCTTGAATTCTGCCCATGGAAATTTTATTTCACACATGCCTAATCTCGGACCATGCCAGTATTGTCTCCACGTCATCTGACTTCAGGACTTCATGGCTTTGTTTGCCCATCAGTTTCCATTCGATGCACTTGACATTTCTGCTCCTCTAATTTTCTGTCCTGGACTTACCTTTGTCTGCATTTATCATTGCTTCCTACCTCTCCTGCATCAAGATCAGTTCTGAACTTATTACCCACCATGCAGTCTTGGCCACCCATTTGTGTGCAATTTCATCTCTTGATTACACTGGGACCTTTCTGGTGTTCTCCATGCATAACTACTTTCAAATTGCAGCCTAAGTGGCTTCCTGGATATGCATCGTATTCCAGTACTGCATTGCTACTGCTCCATACTCAATTAACCTTACTCCATCTTACTGGCATCTCCAGCATTCCTGCTACCCATATCAATTCACTATTCCTGCTCAAACCATTGCAGTCCACTGATTCACCTCTTCCATTCAGTCCTGATCAACCACACTGATTCACTTACTGGCATCATACTCTTTCACTGCCTTCCTTCCTGCTTTCTGTGTCAGCATTGCTTTGACTTTCTTGCAGGAATTGGCTGGCTTGCTTTCCGCTGGCTTTGCTCATATTGGTATTCCTATCAGTGAATTGTCTGTCACTCTCTTCAGTCAATTATATTGGCCCATCTTATCTGTCAGTCATCTCAGTTACTCCTCCCACCTGGCATACCAGTAAACTGACTGACATCTGCTGGCTTTGCCTGGCCTCCTCACCTCTAAGACCTCATAGTTGATGTTGACTGCATGCCATCCTATGTGGCCTCATCCTATCCTGGAAGTTCTTCCCTCCAATTGACAGTGCAGCACATTGCTTGGTCTCCATCACCTCATCAATCCTTCAGTTCTTTGGCCCGGACTCATGGATTGCACCACTTGGCTCACTGTACTTGGCCTGCTTCGCCTCATCCATGTCTCCAGCATCTCTATGGTGTATTTGGGAGGACTGCCATTCTGTTGTGCTGCCTTGTCCATTTCTGGTGCTCCAGAGGCCAGGGGCTTTGGCTCATTTGGCTTCAGTGTCTCTTCTTTTGGGCATTCTCCCCATTTGTCACCATCCAGCGCTCACTTATCTGTTTGGTCATGTCTCCTGCTTGCCCTTCCTTATTCGCCTCCCATGGCTGGCATTGCTGCTGCTATTTGGTGTTTCAAGGATTAGCTATTTTTTTTCATCAAAGAGGCAATCCCTGTCTAACAACATCCCTCCTCATGCTTCACATCTTCCACTCGGACAGTATGGAAGCATCGTTACTCCTGGATACTCTCCATTGGATAATTCCTTGACATTTTATTGGATTAGACTGCATATAAGCTCCTACCTCTCAATTAGCTCCAGAGCACATTCCGCACACATCCTTTTGGATTCAACCATATGGAAGCCATTACCTCTCGATTTGCTATACACATCCACACATCATGGACTTCTCTTCCTAACGATCCTCGTCCAGCAGAAATATTAACTTACATTTTACCGGGATACCTCATCTGCTCATTAATTAATTCTTCAAGGGAAATCCTTCATACTCTACCTACAGACACAGTGGCACCATCATTCATTTGAACTGCACAACCATATCCAATATTGGCAGTGG
Organism: Neoceratodus forsteri; assembly: GCA_016271365.2. Taxonomy (NCBI): domain Eukaryota; kingdom Metazoa; phylum Chordata; order Ceratodontiformes; family Ceratodontidae; genus Neoceratodus; species Neoceratodus forsteri. Next base: position 1,326,359,543 of record CM028132.1, read on the forward strand.
CAGATCAGATTTTACCATGTCATCCAACTTGTATCTTCCTGGTATAGCCATATAATGCCCTCTAAAGACACTTTCTCCCTCGAATGTCTCAGATCATGCACAATTGTATCTCTAATGTATAGCCATCTCACCATTTTACGCAATCCTGAATCCTGTTCCTTAGCCTCAGGACACCATAATAATTCACAATGCCATATATATCTCCTCTCCAAGACTTACCAGTCAAGCCAGTCTCCTTCCTATGAGTATTACAATCCCATCAGACAGTTTCAATTCTTCCTCATACTTATTCCAGTGCATACTCTCACTAAGGGCATTTTGTACCATTCCAGCATGCCTGCAAGTGCAAGTGACTCATTTATCTCTACATCACAATTCAACACCTCAACCATTCCTCATCAGGACTATCCAAGAATATGTAATCCACTCACTTGATAGGTCATAATACTCCTGATAGCAGACCTTGCATCACTCCATCAGTCAAGCTGACCTAGTCAAGACTCATCCGAGATACTTCTCTTTAATTTGCTTCCTCATATGTGTTGGACTCTAATCACTAGAAAGTCAATGCCATGTTGGCCTCTCCAGTTCCTGCCACCAATCTACGTATATTACAGCAGGAAACATATCCATCATCCTGCCCATTGCAGTCCTCCCTCAATATTTGCTTTTATATTCCATGTACTAGCATTTCTAATTCATGATTAAGCCTTGAAATCTCATGCAGAACATTGCCGATATTCGTATCCAGTTACTGTGTTCCAGCCATTTCCATCCTTGCTGTCACTGATTGTCAAGTCCTCTTGTTATGTTCTTCAACTAGATATCCAAGCTTTATTAGTTTGGACTTATTGTCATCTCTCCAACATATGCTTCCTTAGCAAAACATGGTGACTGTACCGTACTTGAATTCATTCAACCTAATTTGAACATCATGGTTCTTTTCACCATTTATCAAGCTTCCATTGGAGTTCTGCCTCCTGAGGACCTACCATCTCAGCATCCTTAATCAATTCTGAGAACATTTCTAGTGTCCATAAAATCACCAGTCTACAAAAGAGCTGATCTTTCCATCCTTCTCTTCCTTTATGGTCTGATAAATTACAGTAAGGGATTCTCATAGCCTATTTCCTATCATGTAATCACTGTACTGAGTTTAGCACCCCATCTAGAGAATCTTATCATTTCCTTACCCTCAGATCTCCACATACTCTATGTCCCTCTTATAAATTATTACCAGTATCAAGCTAAATCATTGATCTCGTTCAAACCTTCCTTCTATGGCCTCATTTAATCTATAGTCATTTTCTGGATATCCATTTGTGTTGAATCCACTTCCTTAAATACAAGAAATCAACCTTCCTGCATAAGTCATCAAAGACTCGAAAGATGGACTTCATCATACTATGAACTCTACATTCTAAAACCAGAATCAGAACTTAATTCAAATATCTAGGATCATCTTCTCTTAGGCTGCCCTGAGGATGGGCAGATCAGTAGCTGTGGTCCTCAGAGGTTTCCTCCACCAGGGTTTTTTCCTCTCCTGTGTGCTACTGGTCACAATCTCCATGAGTTGAAGGAGGTAATCTAGAACTGCTAAATTATTTTTTTGGTCCCCCTATAAGCTAACCAGCTTACTAGTGCTGTGTGGAATGTGGAATTCTACTGGCAGAATTAGTGCAGAATGACCATTCCACCAGAGTAATTTCCACCAGAATTCGCTTGTTCACCTGTGGAATTCCGCCTACTGTGATCTGCGGAATAATATTCCTCAGAACAATGATTTTTCCATGAAAAATCATTCCACAACTATTTTATCCTCCGGAATTCCGCCATTCCATTTCTAATAGAATTCAGCAGAATTTTGACGGAATTTTCAGTATTCCATGGAATTCCGTTCTGCTGGAATTTGAAAATTCTGCACAGCACTACAGCTTACCTACCTAGGGTGAGAACAGAGAAAGGGCAAAGTTCAAAATCCATGAGTATACACAAGCACTACGCTGTGCAACAAACATTGAATGGGAGGGCTGAAGCCTGATGTTCAATGTGGGAGAATAGCTCCTCCCACATTACAAATAAAGATCAGCCTCTCCCAGCAGCTTCCACTTAGAGCATTGTGAAATACCCACCATCCTCCACTGTGCCCTTCTCCTCCTCCAACACTCTACTCACCCTTGGTGCTGGGCCCTCTATTCCCTACTCACTACCTGGCTTACCTACTAAGGGTGGGAATAAAGAAAGGACAAAATCCATAAGCATACATTAACACTATGCTATGTACCAAACATTGAATTGTTGTCTCCTTGTCTGAGTCTTTCTGACATTATTCAGAAACTTTTTATAACCTCATTTACCCCAAGCAGCTACAGCTAGACAGACTCATATAGTGAGACACTGCTCAGTTTGTCAGAGCTTAAATGCTTTTCTAAAATCTTTTATAAACAGCACAATTTAAATCCTCCTTTTCCCTACTCTCCAATAAAATGCTCAAATGTCTGCACTAAAGTTAATGATTTTTTCAACTAAGAGCTCCACAGCCAAGCATGCATCAAGATGAGTCTGCGTATTTTAAAATCCTAAGCTCCACTGACAAAAAGCACCAAAATGACTCTACTGCCATGTGCAGTGACTACTACCTTTCTACATGATCTGTTGATTGAAGCACCATGGGACCCACTGAGATGGCATCTGTTGCAACTTCTGTCTTGAATCTTCCCCTCTGCCTGACTTCCGTGGTGCTCTGGCAACAAAGTATGATCCATTGATGAGGGAGGCAGGACTACAAGATCACCATCCCCCATCCCTGAAAACCCTTCCTGTTTTCCTCTAACATGATGCCGGTGGTTCACAAACAATCAGGGTGGGCAGGGGAAAAGGCAACTCTGCAATAGTGAATTTCAGTTTTTTTCTGCTTGAGTGAGTCACCTAGGCACAAAACATGGCCAAAGAGGCCACGTCCATTGGACTTGCAGCAGAATGTAATACAAGTCCTGCTGTACTGAAAACAAGTCACCAATCTTGGATCTCGGACATGAGAATGTTTCTTCATATATAATAGTGGTGAAGTACCACCAGTATAGTTTGGGTTGAGTAGAGCACTCAGTGTCAAACCCAATTTGTGCACTTTAATAACATTGGTGGCGTTTGATAGCCCAATGATTTGCACGTGTGATCAGGGTAGTAGACTTTCATGATGTGAAACATTTCAAGCTAGCATCTTTTGCGGTTTCCAAGATCTGGAACTCTGAATTTTGGAAAAGTGAATTTCTTTTTCTCTATGCTTAACATAGGTTTTGTTTTGCTCTCATGCACAGCTTAGATGGTACAGACTTTGTTTGCGAAAATTTGAGGGCAGAAGCAACCTGTAGTAAGGTACTACAGTTTCAAGGTTTCATGAAAACATGTTAAATGGTTCAAGTGTTATAAAGTAGAGTTTTTCAATAAACTTCTGATACGAACAATTAAAAAAGCAGTGAAAGTGAGGGCTTATTTTGTATGATTTACTTGTCATGAGAAAAAATACTGATTGCGATGACTGCCATCTTTTTAACTAAAAACATTGAAAATACATAAAAATTGTGTATTAAAAAAAACCCTGACCCATCATCAATCTGACTCCCCACACCCAACACCCCACTCAGTACCCATCACCCCACACACCTCTCACACTCCTTAACTTGCACAAAATGATCCCACAGTTTAAATCCACTCTCCAGTAGAAAGAATGTCTTGCTGCTGGAACCGGCAACTGCAATATGAAGCAAGCATCTGTCAATGCCGAATGTTGGCTTGCTGGCATTGACATTAGTAGTGCAAGAGTTAGAGAGATGCATAATAGGAATGGCAGTGAAGTACTGAATTGACGCCAACCCCACCCCCACCCTGCAGAGACTGACAGGCATTGGGGGTGTGCCTTTGGTTTGTCATCCATAACACTCATGCCATTTCACCTCACCCTACCCTGCAGACACTGACAGGTGTTGTGGTGTGCCTTGGGGTCTTCAGCCTTATGCTCACCCCATTCCATAATGAAATATGCTGGGATGGGTGCAGTATGGGGAATGGGGTGAACTTTGGGGCTGAAGACTCCAAAGCACACCTCTATGCCTGTCACTGGCTGCAGGGTGGGGGTGTGGGTGGAATGGCATGAACATTACAGCCGACGATCCCAAGTCACACCCCCGATACCTGTCAGTCTCTACAGGGTGGGGTGTTATTGTTGGAAACCCAAATGTCCCAGGCACTTGTTGGTATTTTCACTCCAAATTTTCAAAACTGGCTTTTTATGACCCCCATCTCATGAACAGTGGCACTATTAGTTTGTTACCTGTAAGGTGATTTTGCACAGCAACTGTGCCATTTGGTTCCACAGGTGTAAAAACACATTTTGGGCAAGATGTGAAAAATGACAACTGTACTGTTCATGAGGTGGTGTGCAAATATGGCAATGCTGAAAATCTGGAATTAAAATATGGAAAATTGGTGAAGTTACAAGCGTGCGTAGAAACTGCGCAATGCACGCCTGTAACGCAATCATTTTTTGGAATTTTTTTCACCAAATCTTCAACATGGGCATTTTTGGACCTTTCCTCATGAATAGTGGCACTGTGATTTTGTTAATCTGTCCCAAAAGTTGATTTCCCATAGTGACCACACCATTCTGCACCACAGGTGTAAAAACAAGTTTTGGGCAGGATGTGAAAAATGACAGCTGTACTGTTCATAAGGAGGTGTGAAAAAATGGCAATGTTGAAAATCTGGAGTGAAATTATAAAAAATTGGTGAAGTTATGAGTGTGCGCAGAAACTGCAAAACGCATGCTCGTAACGCATTCATTGTTTGGAATTTTTTCACCAAATTTGCAACATTGGCTTTTTGGGACCTCCCCTCCTGAAAAGTGGCACTGTCATTTTGTTAATCAGCCCCAAAAGGTGATTCCATGCAGGGACCGTGAAATCCCCTTTCGGGACTGAGTAACGAAAAGACAGTGACATATTCATGAAGTGGAGTCCCCAGAACCTCATGTTGAAAATTTGGTGCCACAATTCAAAAAAATGGCTGAGATATCAACCTAAGTTGAAACCCCCCTTTGAGTCCCATTATAAAGCTTACCGTCATTTCTTCAGTTTGTGGTTGGCCTTTGAAGAGTACAGACATGTCCTGCACCGCAGAAGATTGACTACTCCCAACCTCCGGAGTAAGTATGGAGTCAGGGGGTGCAAGGAGGTGGGTGCGGAGAGGGAGAGTGCGGGTTGGGGAAGGGGAACTGGGGAGACCACAAGGGACCTTTTTCTGTTTTACAGGTTAAATAAAATAAAACGACTATAGGGGATGGTTTTCCTATTTTACAGGGGGAAAACAATTAAAAAAACATTTAGGCACACTGGGGTGGGCTCCTAGTGTGCCTCAATAGTGGGAGTCCACATGACATTGCTGACACACGGATCGGGAACCCTGTTGTCAGCAAAGAACATAGATGGGTTGGGGTAGGGTGGCACATCTGATGCCAGGAGTGGGCATCCAAGTGTCGGAAACAATTGTTTTGGCACACTGGGGTGAGCTCCCAGTGTGCCACATTAATTGGGGGGGAATACATGCCAATACGGGGATTGGGCACCCTCGATGTTGGCTTTGTGGGACTGTGTGGTGGGCAGAAGGAGCTGCCATGTTTCAGCACACTGGGGTGGCTCCCAGTGTGCCACATAATGGGGGGGACATGCCAGTCTAGGGATTGGGCACCCTGATGTCGGCTTTCTGAGGAGCGTGTGTTGGGCGGCAGGAGTCATCATTGTGGAAAGCCATGCCATGGGTATTTTACTTATTGATATGTTTCACCAGGAAAAGCACACTGAAACTCCACTGGTAACTCTGGTCACGTACATTACTGTGCACTGTAATGTGCATGGCTGGAGTCTTGTCATCTGCCGCTGCAATAAGGAAACTGCACCTCATTTCAACTGCATATTTCTTTCAAGGTTTTGCCTCTCTTTGAAACTGCTGTCATCACTAGCATGCTCACTGACTGGCAGCTGAGGGATGCACCCAATAAAGCGTCCCCTGCATTGGCCACGGCACTGACACACCTCTGCTACAACAAGATGCTGCTTGCTCACATGCAAGCTAACATAAAAATGAGTCAAATTTGGATCAGTGTATTTCAATGGGATTTTAGCTTTTACTCGTAACTTTGTCATTTCTGAATATTTTTACACCATATTTTCAGCATGGCCTTTGTGGAACCCCACCTTATGAACAATGGAGGTGGAATTTTTCAGATCCAGCCTGAAAGTTAATTTTGCAGTCACTGTGCGAAATAACCGTTCAGGTGGGATTTGAAAATATAACTTATTGGTTTCAGGAGGTGGGGTCAAAAGACGGCTATGTTGCAAATTTTGTGTACAAATATGATAAACCCACAGGGTCCAGCACTTCCATAAGTGTACTGAGTCTTACTTTGGCACAGAGCCCACGGAGTCCTATGCATCTCTATATATTCACATAGGTCCAAAGAGACCTGTGTGAATGAGGATGCTATTCCACTATCTTAAAAGGAAAGAAAATTCTTTGCAAAAAACTGTGCTAATGTAATAGATATGGTTTGACTTAAAGCAAAAGTAGGAAATGTGTCATTAGGGTTTCCATTTTAACTCCCCACCCCACCCCCCATGCAGTAAAGAAAAAACATTAAGATTTTGGATTTTCAGAGTCTTGGCAAATCAATGGGATCTTCCTTAGGAAACCAGATGGAGGTCTCTGTGTTTAGCACATGCCTGGCTGAGATCTGGAATTGGATGACACAACTGGCTGTAACTCAACCCAGACAAGATGGAAGTACTGGCGGTGGATCCTGGTCATCGATGGGATGGAGGAGGGTTGGAGAATGACCCTGGCTTGTGACTAGGAGGTGACCCTTTGATCCTCTTCAATCGGGTTTGGGATCTGGGTGTGTTCCTTGATGATGGTCTGACACTTGATGTTCAGGTGTTGGCTGTTGGCCAATGCAGTGTTTACCATCTGGGGAACATTGTCCACATCCGAACACTGATCTCTGCCGAGGACCTTGCTACCCTAGTGCATGCATTTGTCATGTCTAGGTTAGATTACTGCAATGCTCTCTACCTAGGGCTATCTGGAGGCAATATCTGCCATCTGCAGCTGATGCAGAATGTGGCGACGAGGCTTTTGACTGGTGCAGCAAGATCTGATTATATCATACCTGTCCTCTTTGGACTGCACTGGCTGCCAATAAAGTGGAGGGTTGCCTTCAAATTTGGGGTACTGACCTATAAAGCCCTACCTGGCTGGGGATAAGACCACCTGTAAGACCTCCTGGTCCCCCACTGCCCTACCCACTCTCTCTGTTCTGCCGAGGGTTGCCACCTAGTTGTTCTTAAGGCTAGGCTGCAGCATGCTGGAGATCGGGCCTTTTTGATGGCTGCAGCAGCCCTATAGAATTCAATGCTATGTTGTTTGAGAGAGGCAACCTCGGTGGAAGCTGTTAAAAAGGGCCTGAAAACATTTTTGTTTGGTCAGGCCTATGAGCTGCACAATTATTAAAATATTTGCATGTTTTGACTGACTTGATGTGATAGATAGATATGCTATGTATAATTAGTTTTTGGAGCCTATGTTCATTTTTTATTTAAATTGTGTATCTGCAAGGTGATTGCTGCTGTTTTTACTGTATTTTAATTCAAGTTTTGGTGAATTGTTAAGTGCTCTGAGCCTCCAGGAAGGAGTGCTATATAAACAAAATATCTATCTAATATCTATGTGTGTGGCCCATCCCTGAATGGCCTCAATTGTCACTGGCTCAGGCCATATGTACGAACTCCACACCCTGTGCCCAAGGTATGACACTTCTGCCATTCCTATTTAGCACTTCTCATCCTTGACTGTCAACTCAGTGGCCTGCAGTTGGCAGAACACCTCAGTCACACACCTGACATGGTTCTCCCAGGGCTGGATATAAATGTCATTGCCATCCATGTACGCTAGTGTGAAGTCTCCGGCCCCTCACAGAATGCAGTCCACAAGCCGCTGAAAGGTGGCTGGTGCATTTTTCATCCTGAATGGCATCACCATGAATTTAAATAATACAAGCCGAATGATGAAGGCCAACAATTCTCTGGCTCCAGGGGTAAGGGGTACCTGCCAGCAGCCTTTTGTCACATCTATGATAGACAGGTGAATGGCACCCCAACCTCTCTAGGACCTCATAAGTCCTGGGTAGAGATGTTGCAAAATAAAATTTTGCCAAAGAAATTGCCACAAAATTGGCAATTTCATTTGCCAAATATTTCACAAAATTTCTCCTGAAAATGTGTTGCTTATATTTATATCCTAATGTGTCTAGTAGTTCATACTTTGGCCAATCACCATTTAAATTGAAAAATCCCAGCACCTGACAGCCTGGTGTCCTAGTGGCCTCAGCCGATCACTGGCCCAAATTGTAGAAAGACTCCTTCTGGCTGAGATTAACATTATCCTCGTCTCCTGACTTGTGTAAAAATAAAATTCACATTTCTGACTCCTGGTGTCTAGTAGACTTCCACCCCACACTGATATCAGATGGGGGTGAAGCAAGGTGGGGCACTATCTGATGACAGGGGGAGGGTCCACTAGACACCAGGGAGTTGGAAATGCAAATTTTTTTTTTTTACACAAATTTGGGGCTTTCTACTATTTGGGCTGATTATTGGCTGAGGGGGTCCACTAGACACCAGGGAGTCAGAAAGCGAATGTTTTTTTTCAATTTTTACACAGATTTGGGGATGGGGAAATTAATGTTAATCTCGGTGGGGGGGGGGCCACTAGACACCAAGGTCTGAGAATTTTTCTCAATTTGGCTGGTGATGGGTCGGGGTGGGTCCACTAGACACCAGGGAGTCTTTTTGTTGCTGTCAAAAATTGCAAACATTTTGCCCACAAGCAGCAAATTTCATCATTTTGCAGGCGAAAGTTTGTGCTTTGGGGTGAAATTTCACATTTTGCGCATGCAAAATATTTCATCAAATGTGCAAATTTCGCAAAACATTTTGTGGACCATAATGTTTCAGTTTCACACAACAATAGTCCTGGGCATGAGCTATACATCCAAATTAGTGCAGCTGTTGAGCTTGCAGTGGTCAATGCAGAACCTCATGGTCCTGTTCTTGTTGGGAATCAGTACCACTGAGAAGGCGTATGAGACTCCTGGATCACCTGGAGAGCCAACATCTCTTTGATCTCCCACTCTATGGCATGTCTTATAGCTGGGACTCTGTAGGGTGGCTGTCTCAGCTGGGCCCTTTTAAAGTAGAAGGTCGGGTGAGAACACTTGGTAGATACGTTGTTAGAGTGGTTCTAACCAGGTAAGATTACACAACAGACAAATAGAAATTATGAAAGCAAAAACCAACAAAAGAATGAATTACTTTACCATAAGAGCACCTAAATTATGGAATAAACTGCATCAGGAAATAATTGACTCGTCCAACATTTTGACTTTTAAAAATAAACTGGACAAATGGTTAACAAATCAGGGATTTGCTGAATGATCCACAACTGTGGAGGACAAACCACTATGGGCATACCGCCTTTGTTTGTCCCACATTACCAAAGTACCAAAGTACCAAAAAAGGTTGAAAACAGGCAGGTGGTAGCACTGGGGTAAGATCGGTGAAGGCCTTATTGAAGGCTTCTGCAATAGCTAGAGGGTCTGTAGTGGGGGTGTTACTGGTACTGAGCAGCTGAAGGTGCTTCTTGTCCTCCTTTCCAAGGATGCTTTTGATCTTATCCCAGAATCTTTTCCCATCACCCCAAGAATTGCAATGCTGGGCCTTCTGATAGGTAGCATTGGCGAGCTGGCTTAGCTTGGTGCAGTAGTTCCTGGCTGTTCTGTAGCACTGGTAGTTATGCTTTCTACCTGTGTTTCTGGCCTTCTCCCAGAGTATGTCCCTTTCTTTCAGGTGGGAGAGGAGCTCCCCATCAATCCAGCCATTTTCCTGCCCCCAAATTTTTCTTTTTGTGAGCGGATCATAGATGTCACAGATGGCACTAAAGCCCTTAATGAAGTAACTGACGGCCTGATCAAGGGTTGGTGCCAGGTCAATAGGAGTCCAGTCATGCATGGCAAGGGCTGATTTGAGGGCTCCAAGTTTACCCTTCCTCAAGACCCTGCTTTCAATGAGTATGGGTGGGCTTTTAGTAAATTTATTAGACCACAGGAAGGTTACTGGGGAGTGGTCACTTAGCCTCTCTGGGAGAACCTTGATCTCAGAGATCCAGGATGGTGAACTTGCTAGGACCCAGTCAATAGGGTACTGTTTCCTGTCTTACAGTTCTGCCTGGTGGGGCAGGTGACAAGTTGTGTCAGGTTAGAGGTGGCTATCAGATCCCTGAAAGGAGCAGTGTCCTTTCCATCCCAGTTTACGTTAAAGTCCCCGGTAATGACAAGCTCCATTCCCTTTGGAAGGGTGCCGATAACAACCACAATTGTGGGAAAGCCTGCTGTGACTTTCTTGGGGGGTAGGTAGATTGTGGCTAGGATGAGAGTTTTGCCATTCTGACCGACCTGTGCCTTTAACACTATTATCTCATGGTCCTCAGACACCCTGGTTCCAGGGACGATGGTGCACTGCGGAGAGTCCCTGGCATAGATGAGGTGATGTATGGTGTACACATAATGTCTTCTATCATTCTAGTCTTACCAAACACAAAACAACAAAACTGCTAGAAAATGCAGTCCCCGTTTGCATATACTGTTTTGTGACTGGACAAATGACCTTTATAGTGACAAAACTGTTTCAAATCACAGCACTAAACCAGTTTGTGACAGACTGATCCTTCCCAGACTCAATCAGTTCAATGTTCCCAGCTTTCTCAATAATTCTGTACCTGCCATCACTCAGCTTGTACACTCTTTTGGAGTATCTCCAGGTTCATGTCCCTTCAGAGCCACTGCTTAAACAGTACAGTGCTCCTTGATCAAGGTCATACAGCTGAGAACATCTTACTTTCAGAATAGGATACAGTATCGGTAGCCTTTGCCTCAGTTATTTTCATTTATAAATTATTGAGCTGTACTCAAAAGGGTTCAGTAACAAAAACATGAAATATATAAATATAAGATTTTGAATATTTCAAGACAATTACACAGATACTACAGGTTATTACAACCACACTACAGGGAACAGTAATTCTACAGAAATGGAAAAAAAACTTATTTTGAACAATAGACTACAAACAGAATAACTCTAACAGATATTTAGAGGCAGAGCTGCAATCCCTACCTCAGTAGCTGGAGATTATGTAGCTGAAGACAGCAGACAGTTCTAAGCCAGAGCTATAGACTGAGGAGAGCCCAACTAGTTGCGACTCTCCCACAGCAGAGTGCATTCTGGGGAAGGTTAGGTGTGCAGAGCTAGACAGAGCTCAGTTAGTTGGCACATCCCTGCAAAAGCTAACAGAGTTAGCCACCAGTGGGGAAGGTGGCTCTCTGATTGTGAGAGAAAGGGATGTTTTCTGGGAGAATGGGAGAATGGGATCCTGTACAACAACTGAGTTCCTAAGGGGGGACACGAGGAAGGGGTACTCTGGCAGATAGTGGTTCCTAGGGAATATAGGCAGTAGCTGTTGGCCTTAGTCCATGACATACCCTTTTAAGACACCTAGGGATAAGCCTCTTCCCCAGAACACAGAACACAAAAAGGTAGCTGACTAAGTATTTTTACTGGCCCAGTATTTTTAAAGATGTGGCAAATCTATTGCTGGACTTGTCTGCAATGCTAGAGAGTTTAGGGACAAGGCTATAGCAGCTTTGATTCCCCTACCTATTATTGAAGAGCCATTTCGGTGAGATGCCATGGACATTCTGGGGCCCCTTAGCACCCAAAGTTGCACTGGCAAGTGGTACATCTTGGTGGTCACTGATTGCACCACAAGGTACCCAAAAGCAGTGTTCTTGTTCTCCACCAAGGCTGAGGAGGTAACTGTTGAGTTGCTGGGGATATTTAGCTGGATGCATTTCCCCCAGGAGATTCTGTTAGACCCAGGCACCAACTTCTTTCTTGATCATGTCTGATTCGATGGTTAGTCTCTGGAAGAAGTGTGAGGTAAGTCAGATCAGAGACTAGCCATACCACCCCCAGACTAATGGTCTGGTTTAATGATTCAGTGGGTCCCTTAAGACAAGGATAAGGGCATTTCCTGACCAGCATGCAAGAGAGTGGGACAAGTACCCACTCCATCTCTTATTCGCATACATGGAAATCTCACAGGAATCCACAGGGTTCTGACCCTACAGACACCTGTTTGGCCACATGGAACAGGGCCCCTTTGATTTGATAAGAGATGCATGGGAGGGCAAGCTTGCTCTCCAAGGGGAATCTGTTTTGGGATATGTCCTGAATTTCTGGTCACAGCTGAAGGAGCTTATGTGATTCATCCAGGAGCACCTAGCCACTGCATGACAGTTGCAGAAAACATGGTACAACTGTGGGGCCGGAGCCACAAAGTACAAAGTTGGGCAACGAGTGATGGTGCTCATTCCTGTCAGCCAGTACAAATTGCAACTGGCCTCGGAGAACCTTACTCTTTGGTCAGGAGGGTGAATGATGTTAATTAAGTGGTAGATCTACCTTGCAGGAAGCACAAACAGAAAGTTTATCACATAAACATGATGAAACCCTACTATGACTGGGATGAGATGGGCCCTGCTATGTTCAGCTCTCTGGAGGAAGGGCAGAAGCAGACATGCTGGTAGATCTCCTGGGGAAGGTGGAGGCAGGATCCTCAATGGTTGTTTTTACCCTCTTGCAGCAGCTGACATCAGCCAAAAATGCCAAAATAAGTGGGGTGCTGAGTACATTTGGTGAAATGTTCATGGGTAAGCCACAGTATACTACACTGGCAGAGCACCACATGGATACAGGTACCCATGCTTTACTGAGACAGCCACCCTACTGGCCCCCATAAGGTATAAGACATGCTATAGATGGAGAAATCAAAGAGATAGTGGCCCTCCAGGTGACTGAGGAGTTCAGTAATCCCTTGGCCTCCACAGTGGTACTGATTCCCTAAAAGGAAGAACAGAATGTTCTGCATCAACTACTACAAGTTCAACAGCTGCACATGGTTGGGCACATATCCCATGCCAAGGATGGATGAAGTCCTAGAGAGTTAAGCAGGAACCCATTACCTGTCCACCACAGACCTGACGAAGGGTGATTGGCAGGTACCTCTGAGCCATAAAGCCAGAGAAATTGCTATTTTCATTCCCCCCTTTAGATTATTTGAGTCCAGGGTGATGCCATTCAGGGTGATGAATGTGCCAGCCACCTTTCAGTGTCTTGTGGACCACATTCTACAGGGGACAGGAGATTTTGTTCTGGCATACGTGAATGACATTGTCATCTATAGCCAGACTAGGGAGGATTACATCAGGCATGTGACCGAAGTGTTCCACTGACTGCAGACCACTGGGTTGACAGGCAAGGCACAGAAGTGCCAGACAGGAATGGCAGAGGTGCCATACCTTGGGCAAAGGGTGGAGAGTGGGTACGTCTGTCCTGAGCCAGTGAAAATTCTGCCCATTCAAGGATGGATCATGCCCATGTCCAAGAGGAAAGTACAGGCCTTCCTGGGGATGGCAGGGTACTACCATAAATTTGTACCAAATTTTAGCAGTGTGGTCAAACCCCTGTCTGATCTCACCAGAAAGAAAATACCAGAAAGGGTTCAGTGGAGAGAATTCTGTAATACAACATTCTGCTAGCTAAAGGAGGCACTTTGTCGGGCACCTGTGCTTGCCAGTCTGGTCTACACTCTTAAGTTCATGGTGCACATAGGTGCACGAGATCCTGGACTAGCTGTGGTTCTGAGTCAGGTTGCACACCTGGGGCAGGAGCACCCTATCAGGCACCTGGGCAGGGAGCTTCTGCTCAGAGAGCAAGACTATGCCACAGTAAAATGTGTCTGGGGATTGTGTGGACTTCGCAGAAGCTGCAGCCATACCAGTTTGAAAGGGATTTCACCCTGGTTACTGATCACAACCCCCTGCTATGGTTGCATAGGATCAGTGGCCAGAAAGCAAAACTGCTAAGATGGAGCTTAGTACTGCAGGCCTATTATATAGACATTCAGCACCGAAGTGAGTTACAGCATGGCAGTGCATATGGGCTGTCCAGACTACATCTAGTGCCCCTGTTTTTTTTCTTTGTGTTTTCTTTAATAGTAGAGACCCAGGAGAAACTAAGGTGGTATTTCCACAGACAAGGAACTGAGAGCATGGCAAGTGGAGCCATGCAGCCACATGAAAAAAAAAATCAGTTAGTGCTGCTAAGAAGATTTGTTTTTTCTTTCTTGGGGGGGGGGTGTAATGGAATACATGTAATGTAACAATTTAATAGGTACCTGTATGGTATTTCCTTTTCCTTTTTTTATGTTTTTTTTGTTACATATGTAATTCTGCATGTCTCAAACCAGCTGGGGCCTGGTTGTAAATGTATTACTTCAAGGATGTCCAGTTTGGACCGCTGAAGTGTAGGCAAGCACTAGGAGTGTCTTTTATGTCAGGAAGCCCCTAGCTAACACAAATATTCCTGGAGGGGCTTATGTAATTATCCAGCAGACTGGCACAAGCTGGTTCTTCTAGCGGTAGCTCCAGACAAAAGAGTTTCAACCAGTGATGTCAGAGTGACAGATTGCAGATGTGTCATGGGGGTGCAACTAGAGGGTTTTAGGTTCAACAGGGCCTCAAGAGGCAGTCAGGACTGGGACTAGGAACAAACTGCCAGCTAAAAGTTCATGTCTGCCCTGATTCAAACTGTCTGGTGGTGAACTAATTTACGTTGGAGAGAGAGAGAGAGAGAGAGAGAGAGAGACTGTATCATCTATTGGTGGCTCAGAGCACCTTGGGAGGGCGCTACAAACAAAATTAATCCTACAAGATACGCCAACATGTATTCAGCATCACCTCCTTACCTGCAACAAGTCCCCAAAATCTTAGAGCTGGTAAAATACTTCATTCACAGCTGGAACACTACTGAGTAGCACTGCCACAATGGAGCTTCAGTGTTTTACATTGCACTTAGACTTTTTCTTGAAAACGTGAACTCTGTTTTGTGCTTTGGTGTTCTTTGCAGAGGCAGAAAGAGTTGCAGTTATTCTGTTTGTAACCTGTTGTTTGAAACAAGCTTGTTTTCTTATCTGTGGAATTACTGTTCCCTATAGTGTGTTGTAATATCCCGTAGTAGCTATATAATTGTCTTGAAATAGTAAAAATGCTGTGGAACAGGTTATATTTGATGTAAAATATTTATAGCTATATTCACTTATGTGATAATTGCACTAAAATAAAATGGCGCTAATTGGCCAAAATTACATATTTTCAATGGGCGTAAAGTAGGAGCTAATTGCAGAGAGTGAAATTAAATTTCCACAATTGTGGCTGATTAATGTCATGTGCTAAATATAACTTGTGCTAGAATAAACAGTTCTACAGTATTATTTTTATGTTTGCTTGCACGCATGTGCAAGAACATAGTGCCATCATCCAAGTTTTCGGAGGTGTGGCAGCCCTCTTCCAATTCAGGCAGTGTGTTTGCAGGCGCGGCCGCAGTTCTCCAATGCCTGCTCGAGCTGTCCATGGCAGCAGGCAAAATGCAGTGGCATACAGTTGAAAGGGGGAGCTACACTTCAGTGAGCAGTGATAAGATATCGCCTGCTCATGCTCGCTCCCCCTACACACACACACACACACACACACACACACACACACACACACGCACGCACGCATACTGCGTGCTCACCCCCCCACACACACTGTGTAGCCGATGGGGAGTGCCCATTTTCCCGTCGACTGTGCTGCACTCCCCCCAAAAACAGAGTTCTATATGCCATGCTGGGTGCCCACCCCAGCGTGGCTACACATCAGTATAGCCGACGGGGGTGCCCAATTCCCCATCAGCTCCACTGGTTCCCCCCCTAGAGTACAGGATGCCACGCTGGGAGCCCACCCCAGCATGGCAACACATTCTATCGCTGACGGGGGAGCCCAATCCCCTGTCGGCTCCATGCCCTCCCCCAGCAGCCATCCTTGTGCCACGCTGGGAGCCCACCCAGTGTGGCAAACGCCCCTGCCTTTCGGCTATTAAAAAAAAACACCTGGAACTCAAAACGGTCTCCTCGGTGTCTCTGCCGCCACCCGCACTCCACCCACTGTGCACCCTGCTTCCCACACTCCTCACCATATACTGACCTCCAGACTCAAAAGGATGATCTTCGTGGACCGGGAACACATCTACACTCTTCAAAGCCGACTACCTAACAGAGGAAATGCCTGTAAGCTGTATAATGGGATAGATAGGGTTTTTCAACTTGTGCATGATCTCAGGCATTTTTTGAGTTTAGACCAAATTTTTCAACATGGGGTTTTTAAAATCTCTCATGAATGAGATCTCACTATCATGGCGGCATCGCCCCAAAGGGTGATTTCGCAGTCACTGTGTGAAATTCACTCTTTCGACTGAGTAATGAAACGACACTGCCACTGTTCATAAGGTGGGCTCTCAAAAGCCTATGTTGAAAATTTGGGAAAAATTCCTAAAATGACTGTTTTATGACCGCTGCTTGCAGAAGTTCTTTCAAGACACCATAAGTTTGCGAATTTTCAATATTTTACCCAGATTTTCAACATTGCCATTTTATTACACTTCCTTATGAGCAGTACAGCTGTCATTTTCACATCTTTCCCAAAACATGTTTCCTCCATATAGCGCACAATGGCACAGTTGGTGTGCGAAATCAATGTATGGGACACATTAAGAAAACCACAGTGACACCGCTTCATGAGCAGAGGTCTTAAAATGGCTATGTTGAAAATTTGTGAAAAATTCCTAAAATGAATGTTTTACAAGCGTATGCTGTACAGTTCCTACACACTGTAAGTTTCATGAATTTTCAATATTTTCACCCAGATTTTCAACATTGCCATTTTATTACACTTCCTTATGAGCAGTGCAACTGTCATTTTTCATATCTTGCCCAAAAACATGTTTCCAGCCATGTAGCGCATAACAGCGCAGTCGGTGTAAAGTAAATCAATGTATGGGACACATTAAGAAAAACCACAGTGTCACTGTTCATGAGCAGAGGTCTTAAATGGCTTTGTTGAAAATTTGGTAAAAATTCCAGAAATTACTGTTTTACGAGCGCAGTATTATGCAGTTCCTACGCACGCCGTAAGTTTGCAAATTTTCTATATTTTCACCCAGATTTTCCACATTGCCATTTTATTACACTTCCTTATGAACAGTACAGCTGCCATTTTTCACGCTACCCAAAATGTGTTTCCACCCATGTAGCGCATAATGGTGCAGTCGTGTGAAAGCAATGTTTTGGACAGATTAAGAAAATCACAGTTACACTGTTCATGAGCAGAGGTCTTAAATGGCTATGTTGAAATTTGTGACAAAAGTCCATAAAATGACTGTGTTACGAGTGAGCATTGCGTAGTTTCCACGCACCATCGTAAGTTCATGACTTTGTAATATTTTCAGTCCAGATTTTCACCAGTGGCATTTTTCCACACTTCCTTATGAACAGTACAGCTGTCATTTTTCACAACTTGGCTGAAATGTGTTTTCACACTTTCAGTGCAGAGATGCGTGGTCGCTGTGGGAAATCATTGTTCTGGACAGATAAAGAAAATCACAGTGATACTGTTCATGATTGGAGGTCCCAAAATGCCTGTGTTGACAATCTGCTGTAAAAAATCCCCAAACTAATTACATTACAGGTGTGCGTTGCACAGTTTCTATGCACCCTCGTGACTTCACCAGTTTTTTTAATATTTTTACTGCAGATTTGCAACATTGCCATTTCTTACACCTCCCCATGAAAAGTATAGCTGTCATTTTTCACATCCTGTTCGAATGTGTTTTTGCACCTGTGGTGCTAAATGCCATAGTCGCTGTGCATAAGCAGCTTTCGGCTAACAAACTGATATTGCCACTGTTCATGAGGGGGGGGTCACAAAAAACATGTTCAAAATTTGGAGTGACAATACCAACGAATGCCTGAGGTGTTAGGGTTTCCATCCATAACACCCCACCCTGTAGAGAATGACAGGCATCAGGGGTGTGACTTGGGATTCTTGCCTGTAATGCTCATACCATTCCACACCCTGCAGTCAGTGAGAGGCATTGAGGTATGCCTTGGACTCTTCAGCCCCAAAGTTCACCCCATTCTCCTATACCACACCCATCTCACTGTATTTCCTGATGGAATGGGGTGCGCATAAGGGCCAAAGACCCCAAGGCACACCGTGACACTTGTCAGTGTCTGCAGGGTAAGGTGTGGTGAAATGGCGTGGCCGTTATGCCTGATGACCCAAAGGCACTCCCCAATGCCTGTCACTCTCTGCAGGGTGGTGGTGGGGTTGTCTTCAGTTCAATACTTCACTGCCATTTCTGTTATGAAGCTCTGTAACTTCTACACTACCAATGCCAATGCCAGCAAGCAAGCATTCGGCATTGACGAATGCGTGTTATATATTTCACGCTCTGTGACTGAATCCTTTAGAGTACAGCTAACAAATTTATAACTGACAATAACTGTATTTCTGCCACTGAGAAGGCTACAGTTACCATATATTTTCTGAAAGTAAAGTGTTCTTAGCTGTGACAGAAGGGGTGGTCATGTGACCTTGAGCAGGGTGCACTGCACTATGACAGCAGTGGCTCTAAAGGGACGCAATTCTAGAGATTCCCCAACAGAGTGTCTAAGCTGAGTGGTGGCTGCTACTGAAGTATTAAGGAAGCTGGTAACAGTGACGCAGGTTTAGTCTGGGAAGGACCATTTCCTCCAAGCATATTATCTGACTCATTTGTTCATTTGAATGAGGAGATTGTGACTTATAAGACAAACATATAAAGATACATAAAAACATAGAACTTGCTGGCAGAAAGGGATCAGTAGGTCCATCTAGTCCACCCAGTTTGCCTTGTCCAATACTACACTCTGAACTTTATTTGGCCAAAAGAGTCCCTCCCTCCTCATTTCCTCTACCTATTATGCCCATGTCCCCATCCCATGCATGCCCAGTGCTGTGCCCATTGTATTTGTGCCCATGCCAATGCATGTCCGAAGCTCTCCACTGTCCTCACCCCCCCCAACACCACCACCCTGGTTTTAAACAGATACTGCACAGACAAGAAATTCTCCTTGGTTGCGAACTGTCTCTACTTTTTTAAATAAACTTAACCTACTCTTCCTAATACACCACTGTAGTCACTGGAGTTGTACACTAAAGTGGGAATGAATTTTATGCTATCTGATGTATTTTGATATTCTCTGCTTTTTTAGACTGGACAACAGAGAGTGGAGGTACTCTGTCACTGTTCCTTTCCTCTGTGAAGAGCATTGCAATGAATGTGGGGTAAAACATTTGGCATGCCTTATAACACACAGAATCTTGATGTACAGAAATGAATGATTTCCCAAATTTTCTAAGTGAAAATGATGTTTTATGAAAAAATGGCAGTTAACATGAAAATTCTCATCTTGGTGGGAAAACGACAGCAATAATTTGCAAGCCATGTTTACCTAGCCATAGAGTATAAGTTACACTTGATCCAGAGAGAGATAGTAGATGAGTTAAACTGTTTTTCTAGATTTTTTTTCAAACTTCTTTCAAGGGCAGAATAATAGATAACAAATACTGAATGTTTTTTCTGCTCAAAGTTATGAATGCTCACAAAATATTTACCTTCATTTATTCCCATATCTGCCTCCTCATTACAGTCACTGGTAACTCCTTGCAAGTTCTACTCCATTGCAGATCATGTATGGAACATTAGGAAAAAGAACTTATCCCAGTTCAGAAATGGACAGTGGTGGGACATAAACTAATCCCAAATCTGTGCCACGGTGGTGGTGGGGGGGGGGTAGGAATAGGGCTAGAAATTAATCATGAATCTTGTCTGGATTAGGGCTGTGAAAGTAATGAATGTTAATTCTCAGAATACAATTAACAATGGACTACTCTGTATTTGGAATTGAATATGGTGTATTTTTTATGGCATTGTACTTATATTTGGAGAAAATGTCTAAAAAGTGAAAAAAAAAACTTTAGCTTTACCCAGGTGTCCAGAGCTAGGCGCGTGTCTCCCATCTTTTGCCCTCCAAAATGTTATGATGTGCTGGCTCTGTGCCTAGACCTGATATTGTCTTTAAATTCAGTCCCCCTTCCTAGCACAGCTTCCACCTCTGCCCCAAAGGGTCATTTAAAACAAGTAGTCACCCTTTTTGACACCTAATCCATAGTTTGGGAAGGTTATAGTAGAGAAATCCAAAATGACTCACTGGGCTCCCACCATAAAAAGTAGCAGACTTCTAGCTTTAGTCAGAGTGTCAGCTGACAACTGTAGTGCATCAGACAGGGAGGAAAGAGGTGCGGCCCCATGTCGTTGATAATGTTTGTCAGAAAATGACGGGTTTTCTCCCTCCCCACCTTCAGGGTATGCTGCAGCTGTCAGTTGACAGTCTCACATGCAGCACACTGCAGGTTAGGGAAGGAGTTGCTGAATAAGATTGGATTTCATTACTATGGATTCCTCCAAATTATGGATCTGGGTCAGAGCTGTGGCCTACTTATTATAAATGGTAATTTGGAAGGTTGGTTAGAGAGGGAGAAAAGGTGAAAAAACTGTGTGGAGTCCTGCATATTGTCAGTCCCAAACTTTTTTTTCTAAGATAACAGTATGAGAAGATCATGCGGGGGGGGGGTGAGGAAAGGAGACAATTGACGGTGAGAAAGGAGTGGTTATCAGGACTAGCAGCTAGCATTACACCCCATATTATGTTATGCAGCTAGTACTGCCCTTCCCCCATTGCCACCACCCTCACCTATCAGGTCAGTGTTGCCCAGCTGCCAGCTTGGAGTCAAAATGGGTCCAGTGGTCTGGGTTCACAGTCAACACTGACTGCTTTCCAGCTAGATGTCTCAGTCATCATCTACCCTCCCCCCTACACTATCTCAAAGCTTAGTTCCAGCATTTAGACAGCAAAGCCAGCAGTGTTGCACTGCACCCCCTGACTAGTTCTGGGCTCCCTCTCAACACTGTCCTCCCCCTATCAGTTCACATATAACAGCCAGCTATGCTAATGGTCACAGCAAGCACTGCCATCCTCGATTGCCTGGGAGGCAGTATAGCGCAGTGGGTTAAGGCTCTGAGCTGCAGATCTGGAGACCTAGGTTTGAATCCCACAGCCACCTAGATGCATACTGTGTGATCCTGAGCAAGTCACTTAATTTCCTTGTACTCCCAGGTTGCATCTGGAAACAAGCATCGGCTTAGTGTGCTACTCCTGGTTAAACAATGTTCCCTTTCCCTTTCCCTATTAAGTCTCATAGACAGTACTGCCCCAGAGCTCACAGTAAACATCCCCCAGCCACAAAGCTTTCAAACTCAATATTGCCCCCTCTCCCCCCAATAATTGAGGTCTCAGAGATCAGAGTTCTCAGCTCATAGATACTCTGTGCTCTTTCTAGCTCATGGCCAGCACACCCCCTGGCTCTGAGCTTGCAACCTACAGTGCCCCCCTCCCCAATCGAGTTAACCCTTAGATTTTTATTTCTTGGTGTTGGTGCAGGAAAGCTTTCATGTCGAGAATGCTGTGCTCCTCTTTCCTGGGGAGAACTGGGGTGGGTCAACAAGTGCATGGGCCCAGCCTACCTCTTATTTATTCCTTCCTGTAATGGGCCCTATGCAGAGGATGGTTACAACTAAGATGGGCAGAGGGAAGTCATATAAGTGAACAAAAACAGAGATAAAAGTAAATTGAAAATAGTGGAAATATACAGTACACTGTGAACATGGTAAGCAGATTTCAACAGTTAAAGGTACATTATAAGGCGCTAAGAACCGATGTTTCATGCCATACAATTGAAAAGCGGAAATCTATGAATTTCAAATGCTAAAGAACATAACTTTCAGCTTGCTTCTTCGGATAATGCCTACAGTACATCTTTGCACTGCTCTTTGCTATTTTAAGCAGATGTGCTTCCCTACAAACTCCCTTTGTGGGTGGAGAAAGTAAATGTGTGCCAGGAGCTCTGGGGTAGAGTGGGAGGCCACGTGATGTCACAGCAAGGGGCAGCTCTAGTGACATCACAGGGTGGGACATGCTTAGTCTACAGCAGTTTTGGTAATCTGATCCTGGGCACACACTGTTTGCAGCACACTTAACTAGGCTGGCCCCCAGCAGTAAACAGGCAGACTGAAAAATCAGGAGAAAAGTTCAGAACATAGCAACACTTTTACTAAAAGTTTTTCCCCCTTATATTGCAACCAGACTTCTTGATTGTGCTTCTGCTGTTTACTTTTATTTTCCATCGGGAACAAAACAAGATGAGATCGTGGATGTTTTTGCTGCTTCTTGCAGGGCTGCTACAGAACTTGCATTGTACTGTTGTTTTGACTGTTGGCACAGAGGAGGGAGAAGAAGTTCATTCATTCAGCAGAGGTATGTGGAAGTTGAAAGTTCATCTGACCTTTGGCAGCATCTTTTCAGTCTGTATAGAGCAGGGTAATTGTTGATGATAATCAGTACATGACAGCAGAATGGAAGCTTACTGGTGTCATTTATTGAGTGGATCTTCTATTAAAGAGAAGTATCACTACTTGAAAACCTTATCTTGTCAGCTTACAGAATGCTTCATTTGATTTAGAACCCACCCCTGTCCAACTGTATGCTGCTGGAGTAGAAGTGGACTGAGATGAAATGTTCTATTTCAGTTGTATTACGTTTTTGAGGAGACACTAACCTGGAGACCCAGGCTCAAATCATACCTGCTTCTCTTATTGCATGACCCCAAGATTGTGAATTAATCTCTCAGTGTTTAAATCTCCCTAGCTATAAAAATGGTTTAAAGCAACACCCCACTGGAAATTTATATCTGGCACCACAGCTGGGCTAGTCTTGATAAATAAATTGTAAATTCCCCTCCAGAAAAGGAAACACAATTTGAATCACTGCCCTGAAATACAAACAAGGTACATATATTATGCAGGTACATGAAATGTATAGTTTATAAAGTATGTATATGTGTTTCAATGAGAAATATGCAGTAGGTCTACTTATAAAAATATACATTCTACTTTCCAGGCCATATATTAATTTAAGCAATAAGGCATGACTAGTAAAGTTAAACAAACAGTCTGTGAATCTTCTTTTAGGGGCATAATGTGGCATAAGGCAGAGCTGAGTGCCATTTTGCCCTGGGGGTGATTGACTGTTACTGTAACTTCTAGGAGTGAATTATTGTTATCATAAAAAAATTACTCCTAAAGTGTTAGAAGAGTACCTTTTGAATATGTCCTCAATGAGAGGAAGATCTTTAGAAAAACAGTTCATCCCCCAACTAAAATGCTGGTTCATAATCAGAATGCATAATTCCAGCCATTCATCAGTGCTAGAGGATGGAATGCTGGCAGGAATAATTAATGTGCCATAGTAATCAGCTTGTACATGACAGTGTAACAGAGATTATTGTAAGGGTCTCTAAATACTGACCACCAATCAGATTGCATCAGTTCTGAGATCCTTTCTGTAATATAATTTTGTTTAACTAAAATAAGGATCTGAGTCCATAGAGCAGTAGTATTTGTTAACTGGGGGAAATCATCATATAATTTTAATTTCTGACATACTTAGAGTTATCATTAGTGTATTTGTAGTTTTGCTAGTTATTTTTAAATCAGGTTTTATAATTAATTACTCATCATTAAAGATGGCTGCCACTCGTGCTTTTTAATTATCCCTTCTGCTGAATTTATCTTTTGAATGTTCATACTAGATTCATATTGTAGAGATATTAGGAAGGTGCTAGCAGATGTTTCTGATGGTAAACAGAACAGCACTGTACAAAGATACTCAATTTTTTTCATGGTGGATATGGCACAGAAATTGAGGAATGGGAATGTATAAAACCTTCAAAATCCTGTATCTCAGTTCAGGAATGAAAAACAAAACAAAAAAAAATGAAGACACCAATATTTCTGCCCAAAACATATTATTGTTGAAAAATATAATGGTGACTGACAAATACAGTGGAAGCCTATTATAAGAGATGCATCTGTGTACTCAACTTTTATTCGTGTATCCAGTGTCTGTTATATTCAGAGGAGGTAGATCCTACGTATTAGATGTGTCTAGGTATGTGAGCAGGGGCTCAGAGTGAATGAGAACCTATTATAAAACCTCATTGATTACTCAGAATAATGCCTAGCATATCTATTACTGTATTCTGAGCATTTAAAGTTATATAACTGTCAGGAAACATGAGTTTTATAAGGTCGTTTTTGAAGAAGGTAAGACGATAGTAACTGTAACAACTGGATGTTTGGGTTCTAAAACAGAACCAAGCCAACTGAACTGTAACAGTCTTATTGAAATTTAATATAATTTCCTTCTGGTTTAATTAATTAACTATGAAAAGTATAGGTAGCTTGTGTCTACTGTATGTTTGACAAATCTCCTCACCAGCACTGTACTCCCCCCAAAATAAGCACTGCAAATGCCCATAAAAGCTTCATAGTGTTCATTATATAGAGGATAATGACTAGGAATTGCTTAATAACCACACTGTAATCACCTCAAGAGGTTGCCAGGACAACATAGCAAACCTCAAGAGTGTAGCTCAAGAGGTATACCATTCAAATAGTGACTGTACTTGAGTGACTCAAATACAGTATGAGCAACTCAGGTGCAGCACTCATTATGTTAGAGACCCTGATAGGGCACCAATGGGGGAAGAGAAGGTGAACAGAAGGAAAGGATAGGGGGTGAAAGAGGAGGGAAGGTATGTGGGAGGTAGTGCAGTGAAAGGCTCCCAAACTGGTCATGTGGCATGGTGGTGAGGGTGACTGGTTACAGTGGGGAGGGTGCAGGGCTTGGGGCTGGGGAGATGCATACCATTTTGTGGGCGGAAGTATTTTTTTTTTTTTTGCAAGTTTCACCCCCTCCCTGACATTACCCTCCCCCCCCCAGAGCTGACAATACTTAGTGGGGGGGTGCATCCTCCAACATAAATGGGGATGTCTGTTCACCCGGTTGTGTTCACTTGGAATGTACATCGACATTTTTATTTTTGGCGATGTACACTTGCCCTAACGGCGATCACGGTTTTGCAATTGCTGTTATCACATAGAAGTAGTTCAAGAGGTTTATTGTTGTGCTGGCATTAGGCAACCTTGAGAAGTGATTTCAGTGCTGTTATTAATCAAATCACAGTCATTATGTTTTGTAGTGTATGGGCAAAAAACCTAGTCACTCCCATCTTGTAATCTCTTTTTCTTTGTAGATCAAACTCAACATTTTAAAACATTTTTAGATCTGCCAGCAGAGAAAAAAATTAGCAGATTTAAAATAATACAGTTGAAAATAATCCGATTGGTCAGCGCTGATCAGATGATAAGTCATGACACTTGATTGTGGGTAGTGTCACAATGTAGGGTTTATGGAAAACAAGCTGCTACCAATTCTGCTACAGGGCTCGGGGGAGACTGAGAATCATCATGTAAGAGCGCTTGCTATTTTTGTTTTGATCATAATATTCCCACTTGTGTAGACTGTAAACTTGTTGGCAAACAGAAAATAAAAATGGGGTAACACTGAGGGACGCGCATGTGCAATGATGTAAATGCTATTATGCCATCACTATGATGTACCCAAGAGGGGTTAACCACAATCTGATGTCATAGCAATGGCATAACAAAGTTGTAATCCTCTTGATTTCAGTTAATAATAAAGCCTCTCCCATACATTATAAGCAATGTTTCTATCCATTATAACCAGAGGAAAATGCATTGGATTTGATATATTTGGTTTAGGAAATATGTTTTGGTCCACCATAACTGACTGTGTGATATAACAGCGCCCATTATAAGCTGAGTGCATGGTACTGCTGATTTTTAAGTATATCGTTTTATAGTTGGTAGGATATAATGATCATGTTCATGCAGAGACTTACAGAAAGAAAGATGCTTTCTGGGGATCCATAAAAACTCAGTATATATGAATCTTCACAATACTTGGCCATTATTATTTTTTATCTTATGTTTATCATCTGTTTGCTCCAATGGGCCTCTATCTGGACTAATTCCCCAGCCACATCATCCAAATGCCCTGGGACTTGCTTTCTCCACGGAAATCCTGCCACAGGACCTGACTAGAAGTTCCCAGTCATCAGTGCTTAGTCTGTGATGGATTGTGCCACCACTGTGCCTGTGGTCAGAGAATTTGTCATTAATTTTCTCCTTTGGGGCCACATGTGTGAAATGACACAGTGTTCATGCTCCAGTTCCACAGAGACACCCCTGTAATCTGGCCATGGGTTTCCTCTCCTTTACTGTCCAATTGTGCTGCCACCCAGATCCCGCTAGGTGGCAGTCAAGCTACAGAACAGATATTCCCCTGCCCTGCCTTGCAGATGCTCAGTTCTCCCTTACCCAGCAAGCCCCCAAGCAAAGTTGGTGGTGTGGTAGGTAATGAGGCAGTCAATGCATCACCAAGCCACACCACTGTAATGGTGGCGATCATTTTTAAAACAAGTATGGATTGTTATCCATGAGCAACATCATATGTGGTAGAAGGGGCAGCAGGTGTGGAAAAGAAGTAATGTGAGGGGCAAGGTATTGTTGTGCAAGAAGGCCAGGAAAAGCGTGCTTGTGGGACAGTTTTTGGAGGAGTGCTACAGAAGATATTATGAAGAGGTACACAGAGAATGGTGACTGGTGCAATGGGTTTGGTGGGGGGGGGGGATTTTGTGATTGTAATGGAAGCCACCTGGTTCCACTTCTGGTGCAAGTTGGTCAAAGCATTGAGAAAGAAAGGATGAGTGAAAGTGAGAAGTGGGGAAGAGAGTTTAGAGAATAATCTTGTTATACCCCACTATTTAGAGTTTAGAGATGTGAAGGCTGTTTTGGGTAGTCCACACATCATTCAGGTACACTCAAAAGGTAGACACAAGGCTGTTAAAGGCACTCCCACTACCACCTCCATCACTGCCAAACACTTCTTCCATGGTGGATTCAGGATTTAGAATCATTTAGTAATATTGTAATAAAAGGACACAGAACTAAAGAGCCTTACTGTAACTATTATTATTCATTCAACATAATAACATTTATTTTTGTCTTCGTAAACATATACTGTACTATGCCAGAATATATTTACATGTAATGCATATATAATGTCATCATCAAAAAAGTTCTTGCAATCAGAAAACCTTTAGTAATGCTGGAGTCAACACTGCACTCCACTGGGGCTATGCAACAACAGTGCAATTAAAACACATTGTGTCCAGTAACTGCCATATGGCATCAGAACCATCCATTGCTGAACTTGACCCAAAATGGCCACCCGGACTCAACGAGAGAAGCAGTCAATTCACCTGGATTATTGCCTGCAGACTTTGTAGCGGATGTGATGGGCTGCATTTCCTAGTCCAAATAGTACTTATGTTTTTTAAAGGGGAAACACCTCCAAAAGTGTAAGGCTTTTTTAGAGGATACAGTGAACTAGAATAGGTAAGGAAGGGGTTACAGGGCAATAGTCTAGGCCAAGTCAGTCCAGTTAATTTGCTAAAAAGAAAATGGCATTATACTCTTCCCTTCAAATGCCCTGGTTTAAGGATATATCTTAGGACCTCAAGACAGTTGGACTGAGTCAGGTACGACCATGCAGTTTGTACAGTTATAGACATAAGGGGGTCAATTCTCAGAACACTTGAGAATGATACAAGGTGCCTGTGTCAAAGATTAAAATTCAAGAGGCCCCTTCCTCCAAAATAAATGTGCCCAATGTGATTCCCAAAAGCAGCCTGTGACAAACGCAGGCTGCTTGCGGCAAAGGGCACTTGTGCCAGCCTTGTACAGTGCATCAGGCTGTGGCATGGTGCTGGGGGTATGCAGCAGATGCAGGCTGCCACATCCCCTAAAATAGCATTCTCAAACCACCTGCGGAGGACAATTCTCAAAGTACATTTACACCAGCCAGGGGCTGGTGTAAGTGTCCTTCAGCATTCTCTGGGGGTTGCACCAATGTGCCACCAGCTGATCCCCTAAAGTACAGGCAGCCCCCCTCCACCCTGATCTCCAGTAATAATATTTATATAGCCCTGGTGGGCTAGTGCACCCCCTAAGCCCCAATCCCTCATCAAAAAATGTAAACAGCCCTAGTGGGCTAGCAGACCCCCCCAAGCTCTGATCCCCAATCATAATATGTAAACTGCCCTGGTAGGTTATCAGACCCCTGCAAGACCTGATCCCCAGTCATAATATGTAAATAGCCCTGTTGGGCTAGTGGCCCCACCAAGCCCCAGTCCCCCTGTTTTGCCAAATGAATTATTCATTGGTGGTCCAGTGGATCCCCCGAGCCTGATCCTCCCTTATACACATACACAACATACATGGTGGTTTAGTGGACCCCCACCTGGCAGTGCCCTACCACTCCACTCCCCCAACCCATAACCCAGCCGACAACTGGCACAGCCCACCACTCACCACCATAGCTAGCAACCAACTGTGCTCTGAGTTAGTGCGTACTGTATATAGTATGCGCTCAGTGAATGATAGCAGCTGCCATTCACTGAGCGCACACTATATAAAGTACATGCTCATAAAGAGCTCAGTTGGCAGCTGGCCACGGTAGTGAGCAGTGGGATGTTCCAGTCACTGGCCAGGTTACGGGTTGGGGGAGCATTGTAAACACTGCTGGGTGAGGGTCCACTAGACCACCAGGTATGTTGTGTCTGTGTATAAGAGGGGGATCAGGCTCAGTGGATCCACTGGACCACCAATCAATAATTAATTTGGCAAAATGGGGGTTGAGGCTTGGGGGTCCACTAGCCCAACAGAGCTATTTAATATTCTGAATGGAGATTGGGATCTGTTAGCCCACCAGGGTTGTTTACATATTATGATAAAGGAGATTGGGGCTTGGGGGTCTTCTAGTCTACCTGGGCTGTTTACATATTATGATCAGGGATTGGGGCTTAGGGGGGGGTTCGCTTGCCCACGAGGGCCATTTACATATTGTGATTGGGGACTGGGGCTTGGGGAAGCGCTAGCTTACCAGGTTAATTGTAATGATTTGATCAGGGTTCAGGACTAGGGAACAATTGTGGTCTTCCTTTGTACACTGCTGCAGGCTTCCAACAACCTGTCCAGGTTTGCCCTCTGTTTGGTGCACTGTTGGGATTTGCCTCAAGCCACGTTACTTTACCACCAGGACCCTGCCCATTAGAGAATTAGGTGTAGGGTCACTGGTGCATCGACCATCTGCGCAAGTCACCTTTGTAGCAGCTTGCACTGATTCTTTGAGAATTGACCCCCATGTCTCCATGTGGACTTCACTATGCCAGGATGAGGAAGTTCCTGGAATGATTACATCAGAAATGGGTTTCCTGCTATGGCAGCTATTCTAGGTGTGTTCAGCTCAGAAGAGGATTCCTAAATTGAATATTTCAGATATGACCAGACAAGGCAGATGAAGGATTGAAGGATCTAGGTACTATCACATAAGGCTAGATGATTTCCATTAGCTGAGCCAGAGAATCATGGAACAGATAGACTGGTAAATGCATCCTGAAATTTGCTGGTGTGGGTGACCTTGCCAATTTTCACATACAAGTTTAGAAAAGGACAAAAGAGACATTTCCCAAAACATTAATAATATTAAGATCTGGCTACCTTTTTAAATGTGTGTCTTGTTTTTGACTGATCTATGTTTCTGGACTTTTTCCAATGTCTAATGTTTAAAGTAGAACCTTTGCTGATGAATGCTTTTATACCCTCCTTATCATTGCTAAGATAAAACAACTTTTGTGTAATGGTGCCCCTAGCTGACAAATGGCTTAACTCACTTATCCAGTGCTGCTCCCACCCAGCTGTGAATTACGTATTGAGCTGTGCCCTTCTGGTCCCATTGTATGTCCTAAGTCACATAGACCCTGGCTTTTCGGTGTTCCACAGTTTGTTTGAGGCCCTCCTGAAAATGATCCAGTAGTTGAAACAGTCTCATTCTAACTTCAGTACATGTTCTCAGAGATGAAATACAGAGGTTGCCAGTAAAATAAATGACCTGCACATTTTAAGAATACTGCACAGTCATAGATGGATTAAATATACTACATTTAATATCTACAGAATGTACAATATATATAGGCAGAACAAATGGAAAATCTAAAACTCACTAGGAAGATCAAAAGAAAGGTTTTATATGAAAGAATTACAAACGGAAGAAAAACACTAACTGAACTAAATGTTAAATCTGTCTTAACCTCACAGGCTTCCTTAGATAAGAACTACCACATAGGATTTAATTTGAAGAAAGGACACTCAGCAGTTGGTAAAGGATTTTCTCTCTCTCCATCTCTCTCTTTCTCTTTTGCATATACCTTTGTCACAGATTAATGTCTTACCAAACACTGAATAAAATAGAGAGCTGCCCATTGTCTGTGCACTCCAGTTAAAATGTTCCTTAGCTTCCATGATGCTACAAGGCTGGGACATGGTGTCACTACTAGAAACAAGTGTGTTTCATTAGTGACATCCAATCAGCTCCATTCAAACCTCAGCTGGATTTGATAATTTCTGGAGAGGGTTCTCCATGAAGTAAACCTCTTGGATTTTTGTCTCAGAAGAACAGCTCAGTGGTCCATCATATGAACATACATATGAACTTACAAAAGAGCCAGCAGAAGAAGGCCAAACAGGTCTATCTAGTCTGCTCATAGTAATGCAGTGCCCTTGGCCTACGCCATTGACTCTGCCTAACCCTCCCCTGTCAACCATTTCTTCATAACCCCACCGGCACTGTTCCATGGGTTCCCTTTACTTATTTATTTTAATTTTTCTGGTAACCAGGTAGGCTCACTGAGACTGTACAGTCCCCTTTTCAGGGGTGACCTTGCAACTTCAACCTAGAAAGTTCAACACCAATGGAGGAAAGGTCTTCTTTACGCAGACAGTGGTGTCCTCCTAGAATGGGTTACTCATGGGAGTTATCACTAGCAATAGTAAACTCCAGTTTAAACAGAGACTAGGTAAATACATTTTGGATGGCAATGCCATTCGGTATTATGGGTGAGTGGACAGGAGCACTTATGGGCATACCGCCCCCTCAGCTCCTTAAAACCTTAGTATGAACTTTAGTATGACCCTTTATGCCCATCCCAGCCAGGCTTTCTTAAAGCCACCCACCATTTTCATTGAGACCACCTCTTCTTGCAGCACTTTCCATATGTCCACCACTCTCTCCATGAAAAAATGTTTTTTAACATCCCTCCTAAACATCCCCTCCATCAACTTCAAACTGTATCCCCTTGTGCTTCTGTTGTCAGCTAGCTTGAAGAGAACTTCCCTATCCACTCTATTTCCTTCAGGTACTTAAAGATCTCTATCATATCCCCCCCTTTCAAGGGAGTACATTCTCAAGACTTCTAGCCTCTCTTCGCAAGACTTCCCCTGCTGTCCCCTGATCATCTTGGTTGTCCTCCATTGGATCCTCTCCACTAAGCTGATGACATCCCTATGATATGGATTCCAGTACCTTACCCCATATTCTGAATGTAATCTCACCACTGATCTGTACAAGGGCAGTATGACCTCACTCCACCTACTGCTGAATCCCCTGGCTATACACTGCAACATCTTGTTCACTTTTGCAGCTGCCTTTTTGCATTGCGATGAGTGTTTCAGATCACTGGTGATCACCACCCCAGATCCTTTTCTTCCTCTGACACTGCTACACAGAACCTCTCCGGTAATACTTGGTCCTAGGATTTCAGGCTCCAATGTGCACTCCTTTGCATGTATTGGCATTGAAGCTAAGTTGCCAGATCCGTAACCATTTCTCAAGTTTCCGGAGTTCTTCCCATTGGTCCTGTATCCCTTCAACTGTGTCAACCATCCAACAGAGTTTGGTGTCATCCGCAAACAGGCACATCTTACCCTTAATGTCTTCCCCAATGTCATTTATGAAGACATTGAACAACACCGGTTCCAGCACCAATCCCTACGGGACCCTGCTGGTGACCTCCTTGGTACTAGATAACGCTCCCTCCATCAACCTCTGGGTTCTGCCACTTAGCCAGCTTTCTTCCCACCCTGTCATTCTCACCCTGACCCTAAGATCCTCCGGTTTTCTGATTAGCCTCTTATGAAGCACAAAATCAAAGATTTTGCTAAAGTCCAGGTAAATGACATCTACCATTTTACCCCCATCCACAACCCTGGTGACTCACTCGAAAGTCAATCAGGTTCATCTGACAGGAACTTCCCCCCATGAACCCATGTTGCTTCTCATCCTGAAGACCATTCTCATCTATGTAACTTACCAACCTCTCCTTAAGTATGAGCTCCCTGAGTTTGCACATGATCGATGTCAGACTGACCAGCCTATAGTTCCCCGGATCATCCCTGGGTCTGCTCTTGTGAAGAGCACCACATGTGCCATTCTCCTGTCTTGCAATACCACTCCAAACTCCAGGATCCATTGAGGAGGTCTGCGAGCAGCCCCCTGAGCTCACCTGCTAGCTATTTCAATACCCTTGTGTGTATTCCATCTGGTCCTGGGGACTTGTCTGCCTTCAGGGCTAGTAGCCCCTCCCTCTCTCTAGCCACCTCTATTACAACATCTGTGGCCCCCTTCTTCTTCCTCCAGGCAGTACTGGTCCATCTTTTTCCCAAGTGAAGGCACAGCAGAAGTACTCATTCAGTACCTCTGCTTTGCTCATCTCTTCCTCCACTCATCATCTCCCTTCCTCAGCTTAACTATCCCATCATTCCTGTCCCTCTTCTCGCTTATGTAGTGAAAGAAGGCTTTCTCCCTGATCTTATTCTCTTCTGCAATTTGCAGTTCTTTCTGTGCCTTTGCTTGCTGCACCACTTTGCCTGCCATTTTAGCTTACTTCCTATCCTGTTGTATCTCTTGTAGGCCACTCTCTTGTCCCTCACCACCCTGGCAACCTCAGAGTTGAACCAGATGGGTGATTTGGCCCCTGTTTTCTTCCCTCTAATCTTAACACAATCCATTGTGACTGCTAGTATGGCATCCCTGATGATAGCTCATTGCCTGTCCACCCCCATGTGTGTTTTAAAGCCCTCTAGCTGTTTTCTTAGCACCTCCCCATTTTCAAAAAATCTGCTCTCCTGAAATACAGGATTTTAGTCTTGGTGGATAATTTTTCCCTTCCCATATCCAGACTGAACCATACTGTGCTGTGATTGTTCCCTTTCAGGGGTTCCTTGACTGCAATCTCATATACGTGCTCCCCATTTGTGAGCACCTGATCAAGGATTGCTCCCTCCCTGGTGGGCTAAGTAACTCCCTGAGTCAAGACCCCTCCATGTTTCACATCCAGAATCACTTGACTCCTGGTACAGGTTGTGGCTTATATACTCCAGCCCTTATGCAGACTGAAGTCCCCCACCTCTATCACCTCCCCTTTTCCAGTATATAGTTCTTGGTCTCTATCTTCCTTCTGATTGAGCAGTCTGTAAACCAACCCAGTCTGATCTTCTTGCCCCTGTTGGTCTGGAGCTTGATCCATAGCAATTCCACTTTCCCCTCCCTAGTGCATATTATCCCCTTCCTGATGTATGCCACCACCCCACCCCCCTTTGCCTAACACTCTACCCCTTCTGTACAGCTTGTACCTTGGGATTGAAAGCTCCCAGTTGTGGTATGCTGTAGTCCAGGTCTTAGTAACTGCTGCTATGTCTATCTTTCCCACTGCTAAGAGAACCTGCAGCCAGTCTGCCATCTTGTTACCAAAACTGCGAGCACTGAGTGACACTACCCCCCACCTTGACCCTGCACTTCACTGCCTAGTTCCTGTTACCTTCTTGATCTGCCTTTCGCATATACTCCCCCCTTCACCCAATGTCCTTGGATGCCCTCCCTTGCCCCTACACCCTCCCTCCTGATTGCTACTACTTGTGCAGGGGAGTTCACAGACCTCCATTTCTCTAAGTTTCTGTGCCCACTGACCCCCCTCAGTAGTTTCAAGTGAGATCTTTTTCCATGTATTCTCTCAGCTTGTCTCTGAGTACTTTTCATCCCTTCCAATTAAGATGCAGTCTATCTGTTGAATATAGCTTCTTGTTGTCTCCCCAACCTACTATACAACTGAACCCTTCCCCCTTGCACCAGCTTCTTAGCCAATCATTAAAATCATCAGTCCTCCTTTTTCTGACTGTGCTAGCTCAGGGGACAGGAATTACCTCTGATAAGGCCATTAAGCTCAACGAATCCTTGCAGTTCCTCACTAGCTCTATGAACTTTTTCTGCACCACCCCCACCTCTTCCCCTGCCAAGTCATTGGTTTCCAGGTGGATGACCAAGTGAGGTTTTCCACCCACCCCCGCTTACAATTTCCTGATCCTAGGTTCTGCCCTCCCCATCACCATCCCCGGTATACAAATAACCACTCTTCTATTTCTTGGGACCCCCTTCCTCCCTCAGTGTATACTTTTAATTATGGAATCCCCAATGACAATCATTGTTTCAGCCTCCGAAGGCTTGTTATTCAACCTCCTGTATCCTCCTTGTGGACCAGCCTCTTCCCCCTTCATCTGCTCTCTGTGTGTTTTGGATAAATTTCTGTCTGTAATATCTCTGTTCTCTCAAACTGCTTCTCCAGTCCCCCCCATTTTCCTCTCTCCCTGGATACCTTCACTTGCCATCACACTACCTTCCCTATTTCCTCCCTAACTCCAACTTCTCTCTATCCTTTGCTCCATCCTTACTATTGTTCCCTCTATGCCCCTCCAAGTTGCCCGTCTAACCTCCTACCACTATCCTTTGACTCTGTGTTTTTCTCAGCTCTCCACCTGCTCCCCCATTTCTCTAAACTGGCCAGTACTGCATACCTGTTCAATCAAGCACCCCCATTTCAGAATATACCTTTGCTCTCCCACCCTGTTCTCTTCCCTTTCCTTCTTGCGTTGATCCTCTTACCCACATAACCTTTCTCCTTACCTATTGCCAATCACCCACTATGGTTCTGCAGCATCCTTGAGGCATAGATGTCCCTCTACACTTTGGCAGCCTCACTGTTTTCATCATATGCCTTCCTTCCAAATGCCCTGGAGCAGCCATTACCTGCCCTTTAAGTCATGGTTCTTCTCCCCCACTCCCTCTCTTTCCAACTCCCATGTTAGCCACCTTATCTCTGCTCTGAGTCTCCCAAAGTTTCTGCACACCAGATAGCCCCTGCTTTCCACATTGTTCCAAGAAAGACTGCTGCCCCACATCCACTGCAGTTGACAACCCTCCCTTTCCCATCCTGTTCACACTATCTTCCTGCCGCCCTTCTCCTCCACTCCTCCCGTAGTCCTGCTTTCTGTTCCAACTCCTAGGCTGTCACATCCTCCCCAGATAGCCAATACTAGCTCAGCAAGGTTACTCTGATGTTCTTGGTTCATATTTCACAAAACGGTTGACATTAGACAGGGTTTTGCTGCTGTCCCCTTTTCCTGCTGGTTCCCTTACTTTGATAGATACAACCACATGGTTCATGTTTCCATCACTGGTGTTTTTGCCAAACAACCTGAACCCTCCCTCTGCCCTCCCACTGTAGTTTTTCCTCTTTCTCCCTTCCGTGTAGTGTCCCCCAACAAGTTTTATGACTACTTAACAGTATAACAGCAGGAATCAGTTAATATGGAACTAAGTAACAAGTACATTGGAAGGTAAATAATTAGATTACCCTACAAGCAACACATATATGAACTAAATGCTATTATAATGAGAACTAATCATTTTCCTGAAAACGGGCCTTGGCCCAGTGTGCTTATTCAGTGAATAAAGTGAAAATTAAAAAATAAATTAATTAATTAAGATATTGGTAGTATAATGAGTTAAAGCTACTTAGCATAAAGTGCAGACAACTGCTACCAAGTAAAAGGTACAATATAAAGCAAATTAGAAGGCCAATGTACTGTAGATACTAGTTATAACTACAATCAGCAGGCAGACAGGCACTCTCACTGTAAACAACAACAGAAATGCATAGGCCTCAGAAGCAACCTACACAGCACTAACTGATGCGAACATTACAAACAGAGAGAACTATTACTGCTCAGCAGGCATAGGTAGTTACAGAGTGATGCCTTATTGACCTCTTTGAGAGCAGCATGATCAGCCAAAAGGCGTCCTCAAGGCTGATTCCATGCAGACCCCTTGTTGCCCTTATTCTATGGCCCTTAAGCATGTACATCACACTGGAGGACTGTTAGGAAATAGGAAAGATAATGGGCAATTGAGCTCAGCCCCCACAGCTATCAAGCCACATAAGGATGAGGGAAGGCAACTCAGGGGCTAGTCATATAAATTACTAAACAGCAGGCACACCAACAGGCTCCCAGTAAATCCAGCAGCAGTAAAATCCACCAACGTAGTAAGTCTGATTGACTTCCAATCCCAGCAAGATGACACACAGCTGAGTGACTGGCAAAGAATGGTCCACAGTTTCAAATGCCACTGCAAATGCACACACCAGCAGCTCTGCCCTCATGACTGCCAAGCCGTACAAGCGGAGGGGAAGGCAACTCAGGGGCTAGTCACACAATTCCTTCTAAACAGCAGGCACACCAACAGACTACCAATAAGTCCAACAGCAGTAAAATCCACCAACGTAGGAAGTCCAACTGACTTCCAATCCCTGCAAGATGGCACACAGCTGAGTGGCTGGCAAAGAATACACCACAGTTTCAAATGCTGCTCCAAATGCACACACCAGTAGCAGCTCTGCCCGCATGACCGTCAAGTCACACAAGGGAAGGGGAAGGCAACTCAGGGGCTAGTCACAGAAGTCCTACTAAACAGCAAACACACCAACAGTCTCTCCCAATAAGTCCAGCAGCATTTAAATCCACCAATGTAGGAAGTCTGATTGACTTAAGAGTCTCAGCAAGATGGCACACAGCTGAATGGATATATCATCATCAGAGATCAAAGACTTTATTCAGCATGACTGATGCCATCCTATCACCACAGCATTTGAACCATTTTATAACAGAACAATTTGCAAGCGGCAATTTGCATTTTACAAATTGCAAGTAGCAGTTTTATTCTTAGAAGCAACACTTGTAGAATCCCATAAAAAAAGCACCTAATGTTCCCCTAAGGGGAAGAATTCATGACACATTAATTTCTATTTTTGAGTGAGAATTGCCTTAATGAACTGGCCTTTCAATGATCACCTTTATCAAAGAAGTAAAGAGTGCTGAACACCCGCGCACAGCAAACGGCACCGGAACTTACCTTTTAATGTTTTATGGGGTAGTACTCCCGCACCCCCTACTAAAGGATTCTCAACCCTGGGGTGAATGTTGGGGGCAAAACATTAAAAAATAAAGGTTCAGGCTGGATGCAAAAAATGCACCAGTGTCTGGACCCAAACTCCGCACCCTACTGACCAGCACGACACCACACCATGCCATGTGGTTTGCTCAGCAACCCACCGCAGCTAACTACATCCCCTCACTGTGCCTGCTCACTCCCCCCCCGCATATAATAATAATAATAAATAATAATAAAACTTTATTCATCTAGTGCCTTTCAAGTACCAAGGCACTGTACAAATGAATCGTAAAATCAGAATATACATATAAAAACAACAGTTCATAACAGCATCAGTCCACAAAAAGCCTTGTTCCACAAAAAAGTCTTAAAATCCCACTTAAAGGCTTCCACAGTCGTGCATTCTCTAAGCCGGCGAAGCAGAGAGTTCCAGAGGGTTGGGGCCGTGAACCCAAAGGCCCTAGCCCCAGAAGACTTCAATATAACCCTCAGAACCTCTAGTAACCCCTCATGGGCTGAACGGAGCTGTCACATGGGGTGGTAAGGAATCAGAAGCTCTTTCAAATAGTCAGGGCCGAGTCCGGCAGTGCTTTGAAGGTCAAAAGACCTACTTTAAAGGTGATCCACCACTGTATAGGCAGCCAGTGCAGATCGCGCAGCACAGGGGTAATATGTGTCCTTCTAGTCACCCCTGTCATTAACCTTGCAGCAGCGTTCTGCACTAGCTGCAAGCAGTGGATATCAACCCCAGGAAGCCCCAAGTAAAGGGAGTTGCAATAGTCAAGGCGAGATGTCACGAAAGCATGGACCAGCACGGGTAAATCACTGGACAGAACAAGGTGTTTCACCCTGGTGATGTTCCTAAGATGGTAGAATGCGGACTTAATGACTGCTGACACCTGATGATGAAGAGTCAGCCCATCATCAAGTACCACTCCAAGGTTATGCACCTGTTCAGAGGTAAGGATCAGATTTCCCCCCAGCAATACGCCAGAAGGCTGACTGGACCCCAACCCCCCTGACCCATGACCCGGGTCCATGACCAAAACCTCAGTCTTACCGGCATTCAACTTTAACCAGCTCAGATTCATCCAGTCCTGGATTTCAGCGAGGCAGCTATTAAATACTGAGAGAGCACTAACTTGGTCGGGGGCAAAAGACAGGTAGAGCTGGGTGTCATCAGCATAGCAGTGAAACCTCAGCCCATACCTTCTTACAATGTCTCTGAGGGGCAGCATATACACTGCAAACAACATGGGGGAGAGCACCGAAACCTAGGGGACACCACATTGCAGAGGGAAAAGATCAGAAGAAAAAATCCCCAACACAACTCTCTGCGTTCTCCCAGAAAGAAAAGATGAAAACCATCTGAGCACTGTACAAGACAGTCCACAGATGGACTCCAGACGTTCGAGCAAAACTCCATGGTCTACAGTGTCAAAGGCTGAAGAGAGATCAAGGAGGACCAAGATAGAGTGGTTCCTCTGATCTCTCGCCATCAAGAGATAATTGAGCACCCAAACCAGAGCAGTCTCGGTACTATGCCTCTTATGAAAACCAGACTGGAGAGGTTCATAGATATTATGGATGGTCAAATGGTCCTCCAGCTGGTTTGCCACTACCTTCTCAATAACCTTCCCAATAAAGGGAAGGTTAGAGATTGGTCTGTAGTTGGAAAAAACATCTGGGTCCAAAGAAGCCTTCTTCAAAAGGGGAGTCACCACAGCTTCCTTTAAGGAGCTCGGAAACTCACCCAATTCTAGGGAGCACCAGATTATTTGAACCAGAAATGGGCCAACGATCTCAACACAACCCAAGATTAGGGAGGTAGGGCCCGGATCTAAACTACAGCACGTAGGGCGCATCCCCTGGATGATCCGCATAATATCACTGAACGTCGGCAGGTCAAAGGAACACCAGGAGACAGAGGATTCCGTGACCAAATGCCGACCAAAAGCTTCCCCCTTAGAGTGTGCTGGACGGATCTCGGATCTGATGTTGGCAACCTTATTCACAAAGAATTGAGCGATCTCATTGCACTCCTTTTGTGAAAAGGCTCGACGGAGCTGGAGACAGGCTGGGTTGCACAGCCTGTCCACAGTTCTGAAGAGCTGAGCCGGTCGATTCTGAGTGACAGAGATCTCCCTGGACAGGAATTCTGCCTTCTTATGGGAGATCTCTGATTGGTAGAGCCGATAATGCTCCTCCAAACTAAGGCGGTCGGCATCCAGAGCAGATTTCCTCCAACGATGCTCTAACCGTCGTCCCACACGTCACAACTCCCTCATGGACCCATCAAACCATGAGCCCCGAGGGCGAAGAGAGAGGGGACGAACATGAACGGGAGCAATTGAGTCCAGGGCTAAGGAAATGGCCTGGTTATAAGCCAAGACCATAGCCTCTGGACCCAAGCTGGCAGTTGGAAACTCTGAGAGGTTCAACACCGCCATCAGGTCTTCAGGGCACACATCCCATAAAGGGCGGTATCAAACCATCTCCACAGGGGCAGACCTATGAAGGGGAGCACAAAAATTGAAGCTCATGGTGTAGTGATCGGACCAGCTGACAGGTTCCACCACCAAATCAGAGGCCTCAATCCCCAGGAGAAAAACTAAATCCAAGGAGTGACCGTGATTATGCGTGGCTGAGGAAACAATCTGTGTAAGGCCCAGTGATGTCCTCAACTGGAGGAAGTGCTGACCAAAGGCAGAAAGTTCGTCGTCGACCCAGTCATTGAAGTCGCCCAGAACCATCAGTCTGGGTGACTCCAATGCCATATCGGCGACGAAGTCTGCCACTTCCTGCAGGAATCGTCTCTCATCTCCTGGTGGACGGTAGACGAGGGCTATCCTGCAACCCACACCAGCCACGATGGTACACTCAAAGGATTCAGCCTCCTCAACTGGTACACTTGTGAGCCCCAAGCTGGACTTAAAACAGACCACTACTCCCCCCCCCGCCATCCAATCTCAGGCGGTGAATCACCGAGTATCCAGCTGGAACAGTCGCCTCTAAAATAGGGCCAGCATTTCCATCCAGCCAGGTCTCGGTGATGCAAGCCAGATCTGCTGTCTCAACAAAATCAGAGATAATAGCTGATTTGTTTTTAACAGATCTGGCATTGCACAACACCACCCGAGTTGGACAGGGTCCGAAGCCATCCCGACTACTTGCCCATCCAAATAGGAGGAGCCCTTGGGTATGGAGACTAGGCATGGAAAACCATGTTCCAGGCTCCATTTTGCCCCAGGGCATCTTCTGGGCTTAACCACCCCTATGCGAGAGTTCTGTTCATTCGCCCTACCACATCCACGACCCCCACCACGCCCACCCCCCTCCCATGGGCAATACCAAGCACCCCGACAGCACTGGTAGGTGGAAAATGGGAGGGGAGGAGGGCAAAAAGGGCGGAGGGCATGGAGGTAGGAAGACGAATAATGCACGACTGGGATACCTAAACAACACATAACAAAGCGGGAGACAAACTAACTGCAAGCAAATGAATAAAAAATCCTGGTATCTCTAAAATAAAATACCCACAATTACACTTAAACTAAAAACCCGCCCAAAAACATAAACCAAAACCTACAGAACTAAACAACCAAAAATGAACTGTAAGCACATGGGTATAATGACATCCTGTCACTGTGCTGACCCCCCCAATCTGGCCACCCTACCCTACCCTACCCTACCCCTCAAGGGATGCACTGGGGAGTGGGTCACCACTATTGTTGGTGCCCCTTTCCCAGTTCCCTAATCACAGGATACCATTATTTCTCTGTAGTGGATTATAACTTGGGCTATCTTAATCATCCTCCTAATAAACACTTGATTATCTATGAAAATTAGTGAAAATCATCCACTATTTTGGTCTGTTTACCTGGATACATATAACAAATCAATCAATGGCTAATGGTCCTACAGTATGCTTGATCCTGAATGTCTGTCAGATAGCAGGCAGCTGAGGTGGTGGGAAGAGGGCTATGCCAGTCACCATCTTAAATTCACTGGAACAGTAGTGGATACTGGGTGGTGGAGAGGGGAAAGGGGGCCACAAAACCACTAGAATATCAGTATACCATGGGCAGGTAGCCAATCAAGTGATGGGAGAACACTAGCCCACCTGGTGAGGAGTTGAAGATATACAGTGGGTGATCAGGAAGGTAAGCACACCAGTGTGTGGGGTTAAAGGCAGGGGTTTGGCAGCATTAAATAGCATTGCAATGGTGGCTGTTTAGCACTGTCAAAACTTTTGAATATACCTCTGCACCACCTATGTATGGGAGATCCCTCATTTTCCTATGTGCAGCAGTATATTCTGCACAGATGCACTACTGGATTTACATGGTGCAGCAGGGGCCTTTGAATATGGCCCCCACCCCACTGGCACTGCTACTTTTAGTTAGCATTGTGCTAACTTGGTTAGTGCTGCACTAACCATTTGAATATGGGGCACTAAGTTTACTGGCACTGATCTTATTGTGCATGTTAATGCCCCACAGTAACTAAAATGAAAAGGGTAGTTATGTACTGTACATGCCAAAAATATGTGAAACAGGAGCTGAAATGGTCCTGAAGATTATTGGTTTTTAAAGTTTTCACTGAGTTATCAGGAGATCTTGTAGGTCAAGGAAGAGCAAGAAATGCTGAAGTCATCAATTGATAAAGTCTAACAAAAAAATGCTGGCAGCAGTCTCCTGTGGCTTGGGAGGCAGTTAACAGTCTCTTTGGAAGATGTGATAAATAGGCAGTTTTCACTGAGGTGGGCAGAGATTGTACATCCTCGTTCTTGGTACTTGCAATTTATACTAGGAGATAAATGTCTGGTGTTTGTAGTTGGTTACAGGAATTACAACAACACAAAAGTCTAAAGTAAACTAACGTAACCTGCAACAAAATATAATGAAAATTATTACTGATGGTCAAATGGACTGGGGAGGCTAGAAAGCAATATACATAGATTAGTCATATGTTAAGGACCACCAGTCCTGTACGCAACATCTTTAACCTCATAGCATGCATTTTTGCATTCTCCACTGAACATCATTATACCATTCTGGTGATGTCAGTTTTTATTCATTGATTTTACTTTCCCCATTTCACATGCTGCAGTTCCAGTTTAACTGTAAACATGCCGATGCAGAATGATGAGATCTAAAAACATGTTAGTTATACAGTATGCAGTTATACATTTTGGATTGTTATCTCACAAATTAGAAAATAAGTACCACATGCATGGGGTCTTGATTGCATGATCATAACCATAGTTGTGCAAAATTCCCATACTATACAGTCATTACTTCCAAAACCATAAAAAAGTTGCCATTTCAGGTAATTCACAACTCTTTGTGCATTTTGTTTGTACAGCTAAGTATGCTAAGTTAGAATTTTTTTTTCTCTACGCTTATGGTAAATGTTGTTAAACAATATACTTACCACCCTTACAGTACTTCTAAAATTCATGCAAACTTTCCTTTCAGACATTTTAGTCTTGATTTTTAAAGCCTGTCTGGATGCACGGGGTGGTGACTTACATCATGATTTTAGCAAAGTTGTGTTACTTACATCAACAAGTTAAAACAGATCAAATGTGGTCTAACTTTTTGTTACAAGTTATACTCAGAAAATGGCACATGCACCAAAATAATGACCCTCATTTTTGTGTCATAAAGTTGGTAATCTCTTGCAAATGTGTCAAACTGGGTGGCAATATCAATCCAACATTTTGGCATGTTTATTTTAATGCAAGGGCAGCCAAGGCTCAAGAACTGTACCTGCGTCAAAACTTTTGAAAATCCAGCTCAGTTTCTTTAATTTAGCAAACCATTCCTAAAAAAAGAAGAAAGGAATTTCATAGAATTTCGCCCTTGAAGAAAAATCAAGTTGCACAGCTTCATTTGTTACAGTACTTGTCTTTAAGGTTTTGATAATGTGCATACACTTTTTTGCTCCACTCAGGTTTCTTTTTTATTTTACTTCAGTGGGAAACTTGGCACTATAGCCATACAGGAGCTTAATCATATGATATTTCCTTCACAAGGTATGAAACATTCACCTGTAGAATGTGTGTTACCATTCATACTGGAGACCACACTTGCAGGGGGACAGAGACAGGTGGAAAGGGTCTAAAGAAGGGCAACCACAGTGGTTCAAGGGCTGCACAGGTGATCATATGAGGAGTGCTTAGAGGAACTAAATATCTACACACTGGAGATGAGGAGGGAAAGGGGGAATATGGTAGAAACCTTCAAAGATCTAAAGGGAATAAACAAAGTGAGGGAGAGTAGCATATTCAGGATGAGTGAAAACAAATCAATAAGGGGACATGCATTCAAGCTGGGGGGGGGGAAGGTTTGAAGGACATGTGAGGTGGAAGTTCTTCACTGAGAGAATGGTGGGTCATTGGAATGGGCTGCCAGAATGGGTGGTGGGGGTAGATTCAGTGAGCTAATTCAAGAGGCAGTATAGCACAGTGGTTTAAGGCTCTGAGTTGCAAATCTGGTGACATCCAGTAGGTGAGACCTGGGTTTGAATCCCACAGCTTCCATTTACATACTGTGTGACCCTGAGCAAGTCACTTAACTTCCCTGTGCTCCCAGGATGCACCTGTAAAAAAGCTTTCAGCTGAGTGTACTACTCCTGGTTAAACAACTAAAATAAAAAAAGGCTTGGGATGACTACATGGGGCTAAATAGAAGCAAAAGAGGACATGGAATTGATGGGGGCAAGATAATAGAACAAATGAGGATATTGGGCAGACTGAATGGGACAATTGGTCCTTTTCTGCCAGAAAATTTCTATGTTTCTATTCAAATGTCTACAACCCCTTTACATTCACTTCCAGATACCATTATGTAGTTTCCTCAGTTGATTCATAATGTAATTTTGCTTTCATTGTACAGCATGGCTGCTGATGCATTTTTAAATCTTTTTTTATGTGATTTGCCAATTTTGTGGAAAAATGGCCCTCTTTTATATTACTAAAAAAGACATCTTAATAAACTCATTATTGTAAGGTTGTAAC
The DNA here is from genome assembly GCA_016271365.2 of Neoceratodus forsteri. Taxonomy (NCBI): domain Eukaryota; kingdom Metazoa; phylum Chordata; order Ceratodontiformes; family Ceratodontidae; genus Neoceratodus; species Neoceratodus forsteri. The sequence goes on from CM028132.1 coordinate 1,326,403,926, forward strand.
TTATTGGGTACGGCTGACATTTTAAACTGTTCTCATGAACCCCACTCATAAGTTATGTTTTTAATCCTTTTCAATATAAGGCTCCTTTACAGAATTACCAAAGATGTGCACATGTGCATGGTTGTATAGGTCAAAAATAGAATGGCATGTAAGTGGGTAGAACTTTATAACAGACAGTGAGTTTGTATTAACCTTTAAAGCAAATGTATTGGTATTGAACTGCTAATCCATTGTCAAAACTCAAAAGAAACAAACCAACAAAAAGAAATCAGCTCATGAAACTACGAGTTACCAATTCACTGTAATTAAATGTTACTGCAGACTATACTGTAGCATGGATTTCATAAGAGTTTAGTTGCTTTAATTTACATGTTGAAATAAGACAGATTTGTTTGTTAATAGTGATTTTCAATGACATGTAAAATCAAATTACTATGGACATTTCCATTACCTTAGACTTTCTCATGATACTGTCTTGTTTAATGCCCACAGTCTTTAGATGTAGCCAGGAAATACATTGTATCTAGACATAGTTAATTACTCTAATGGAACATCTGCATATTATTACAGCATACTTAAATTGTGATTCACCAAAACAGAATGGAAATTGTTTGGCTTCTCATGAACATGAGTTCACATCACATTAAACTACACTATGCACTTTAGCTCAAGACCACAGCAGCAAGTTTATTAGTAAATTAAGCTCTGCAATGAATTCACCCATAGGCTGTCCCACTGGAGATGTGTGGCTTTCATGGCATGTACTGCATTATACTGGTACAGCATCTGAGAGAATCCTGCCAGTACTGTGACTGGCTGTAGATCCTATTTCTAATCTGTGAGTATTCATTACTCCATTTTCCAAGAAAATCAAATAATTTGGAAATGAAGTATTTAGCAAAGGATAGTTTATTAATTTTTTACTGTGCTCTACTTGCCCTACTAGAGGCGTGCAAAAATTAAAAAAAATTGGAATTTTGTTTCCATAAAATTCCAGAATGCACTTTGGCACTTTCATGAAATTCTGACTTAGAATGGAAAGAATGAATGAATGAATGAATGAAGTGCATGTATTACAGACTTATACAGAACTGTCACTCTGAAGTGCAGAATGATTGCATGTATTGTGGACTGATATATTAAATTGCAAAATGGAATTCTGCAGAACTGTCTTTCCACAAGTCTGCTGGAAGATTTCTCAGAACAAGACAAAATTCATGGAACATATTCAAGGGTAATTAGGATTTCTCCAAAGACAGAATTTTGGAAAATGTTGTGAAATTTATGGAATTTTCATAAATTTGGAATTCCCAGTTTCCACCAGGCACTACATCTGACCCAGCTGATTTAAAGACCCACTGAAAACCCTACCCTGAAAGCAATGTAAGCCCAATTACATAAAAAATATTGAATTGGCAGTGGTTCAAAAATAAAACACCCAATGCATTGCTTATGTTTTTAAAGCAGCCAACACTAATTTTTAAATTTGAGCATCTATCTATCTATCTATCTATCTATCTATCTAGCTATCTATCTATCTATCTATATATAGAGAGCATTGGGATACAATACTGTGTAGTTGGGATACAATACTGGAGAGATAACACCAAAATCTAGCATCGTATCACATTGTAATTAGCATGCTTCCTGTAATTTCATATTTAATGTCTGCCTTTCATTGTTAGGCTAGCTAACAAATGGGATGTTGTAGACCTAAAAGTAGCTCACAGTGTGTCAACAGGAAATGGTCCCTCATTTGCAAGTAAAATGACTGTACAGTCTCTAATGACATCATTACAATGAGAAGTAATCCATTGCATACTGTGTGTGTATTGTAAATGGGATGAATCATAAGTGATACAGTGCACTTTTGTTACCCTTCTTTGTGGAATGATTTTGAAATACCCATGAATCATAAGACTTTCTCACGCGTAAAAAGAACAGAATGAAGAGGATTTTCCCAGAACAAGGTATTACATGGAGTCAGTGCTATTCAGACATTTGTATCAAATAAGAGCAATGAAAAAAATGTAACCATTTTTACATAAGGGTCCATGGATGAAGAAAGAAAGTGCGAGTGTGAAAGGGAAAGTGCATATGCTATATATACACTAATCCATGCAAGAAAGAGGGATAGTCAGAACAGAGGCTAAGGATAGTCAAATAAAAAAAAATAATAAAACATGAAAGTCCTAAAAATAAAATGAAAACAAAGTTTAGAGCTATTCAATAAAATGTCCAGCTTTTTTTCCTTACATTTTTATCAAAGCTTTATATGACCTGTTTCTATGTTGGCCCATTTGTACCACAATTAGTTCACTGATTTATCAGTATCGTTTTAATTGACTAGGAAATGTTGATGTTCTGCTATAATTAATTCAAATGGACAGTTTTGGTAAGTAAAACTGATCAGTAGGTTCACAGATTCTTACAGCAAACCTGTGGTAATGCAATACTTTCGCTCTTGTATTACATCACTTGTTCTGTAACATGGCAGGCTTGTTTCAGCACACAGAAGTATCAGTATTTTGGAAGTATAGCCAACATAACAGTAGCATTAGTCCCTTAGGTATGCATGTGAGTGTACTGAACAGTCTTTGTTTGTGTGTGGAGGCAACTTTAGCCTACGTTTGCATATTGATTTAAACTGACTTAACACTTTTCGTAGAGAAAAATGGGTATTCAGGAGGTTTACTAATTGACTGGCTTGCTCAGCTTGTTAAAATGTCTCAGAAACTCCCCACAGGCCCAAAGAACTGCTTAAGTGTTAAGTGTGACTAAGCTGCTCTGTATTGTTCCTCACTCCTCCCCCAGATCCTCTGCAGCAAGAAGTTTTATGCTCTTTTTTTCTTGGGAATCACAGTTCAGGTTAATTTTCACAGCATTTTTCTCTTCTATGTAATAAACGGGAGTGTAGTCCTGTGGGGTCACAAGGGAGTTCTGACCCCTTACTTAATACTGAGAGGGAGCATCACTCCCATACTTATTTCCCCCCTGCACTCTACTGACCATCAAATCTTCCCAGAGGTCCACCACTCTGAAACTCACTGTAGCAATTTAAAGAGGCCATCAGTCAGGCACAAGGTATGCCTCCTCTCCCTCCATTCTGGCCAATCACCACTGCCTGCTGCTTTCTACTAGGAGGCATTTAAAAGACTCCCACCATGCTGCCAGCTGCTCACGCTGAGAACAGGCAGTCTGTATCATTGAGTTCTGTAATAAAAGTCTAATTATAGAACTCAATGGTCTGTATGACTGTTGTACTTGCATAACATGCTGCGGTGTCAGTGTTTGTCACACACGCACTCATGCATTGTGCACTCACTGTCTTGGTGGTGAGGCTTCGAGATGGCTTTGGGCAGGCTATGGGGTGGACTCCTACTTTCTTTGTCTGGCATGGTGCAAAAGTGGCAGTAGCACTCAGCTGCAGGTGGGCACAGTGCACAGTCAGTGGTTAAGGGCAGTAAGGTGTCATCCTCTGCGCCCAGTGTTCCGAGTCTTCAGCCTCTGGCAGTACCATGATTTTGGTAGTGGTGACACTGGCAGCATGGAGAGAAAAAGGATCATGCTAGTCAGTCTGGAAGGAACTCACTAGAGTAGGATGCCTTTTTTTCAGTTCTTATGACAAAATCTGAGCTGCAGGGAGGAGTGAAGAAAAGTCCTACTAGAATGTAGGCTGCTTGGTGATGGTGAAATGTAAGATAATCAGCAGCATAAAGTAATGTGGGGAGTCAGGGCCAGGGGTAGTTAAATAAATAACTCCATGCCAAGGGCATTAAGGGTAGGCACAACTCATTTTTCCTGCATGTCTGAGGGTTGATAGTGATACCAAGAATGGCCTGAGAGAGAGTGTGTATTTGAATTTATTGGACACATCTGAATTTCTAAAGGAACATAACATACAGTTTTCCCCAGCTAACAAAGATCAGTTGGAAAAGAGCTTGTTGCGAATGTGATCAACCTGGGAGGAGGCCAGAGATGAAACTGGGTATGGCAGGGGGCTGGAGGACACACCTCACCCTTGCAGGCTGACATTTGATCCCTTCTTTCATATTTAACCACACAGGGCCAGAGGGGAACACTGGTGGGTAGTGGAAGAGAGGACCCCACAGTAGCATGAAAATTTGTGGTCTTTTCACTACAGGGTGCAAGTGACCCTACATTAGAATTTGGGGGTCTTGTTTGGGGGTGTGCTTCCCTTCCCCAGTGGGGCATGGCTCCAGCACATCTGCCATAACCCCCTCGCATGCATTTTCTCCACCATCAGAGGCCTCCAATTTTATTTCTGCACAGGTGGACTCTGTACTTTCACCAGTGGGAAGCATCCATGTTTGGTATGACGGTGGATATGGATAGGGGAATGACATATCCAGGGCTGTCAGAGGCTTTGTGATGTTGAGGAGGGGCACAGATGAGACAATAAACTGAGGTCCTTTGTGGTCATATCTGTTAAATGTCCATGTAGATATTTAAGATTCCACATCACATTTTGGAAATGAGTTGAAGATATTCACTGTGTACTGGCTTGAACTGGAGCAGGTACACGAACACATACCTGTGACCTCTACAAACACTCCAACTGGCTTAATCTTGATGGTAGACTAACTTATCAAACCTGCCTCCTGGCAAAGAAAATCTGCCTTGGCCTTACCCCTACTGCAATGCAGGCCCTTATGGTGCCTACCGCTAACTCACTCTTCACTCGCAGTTCACTCAGACCCACTTATCTTGCGCCTTTCTGCCATACCTCTCTGGCTCAACATAGTTTCTTCATCATGGCCCCAACCCTGATAAATGTCCATCCTCCTCATATCTTAGATGAGTATAAGTTAGGCCAGTTCAAATGCAAATTGCGCCTCCACCTCACTAATCTTAGTAAGTGCGACTTTACCCTGCAGACCTTTGGGCGGACTACTCTCCCTCATAATCCCTTGATTACCCACAACCTCCCCCCCTTTTTATCATCCTCTCAACTGGTTCTTGCTCCTCCTGTCCCCTAGCTGTCTCCATGCTGCCTGTCCCTCTCCCTCTCCCTCTCCTCTCCCCCCCACCCCTACCTACTCCCTCCACCTGCTTTTCTCCCTCTTGTAATGATCTCTGCCACTACCCATTCACAATTCCTTCTGTCCCCTTATCTACACCTCCCCCTCTCTCTACCCTCCCCTCATCCTTGCCCCACTGCACTTTCAGTGACCTTAGCACTTATGACAATGACATTTATTCATGTCTGCCCCTGCCTCCACCACCATCCCTCTCCTCCACACTCACTTACCATTGTCACCCTTAGTGTCTATTTTTCCTCCACACTATTTGTCCTCACCTCCCTCCCCAATGCATAAAAAAATGTTTTTTTGTATGATGTATGAACAAATTGTACTTTCAGTTGTGCTGTCTGTTGTATCTTATTCTGTTAATTCTACACTATATTGTATCCTCTACTGTTTGTTAGCACAATGTTTTACTGATATGGAACTGTTGTAAAAGAACCTTTAGTTCAAAGGTATTTGTAATCCTAGTATTCAATAAATAAAATAAATAAATAAAATAAACCGCAGAATTTTCAAATTCCGTTTACACTGGAATGCCACGGAGTTTTGGCAGTTCCACTGCGTTCTGCCAGAAGCCTAACGTGTTGTGTTTGGTGTAGTTTTTCATAATTTTTACAGAGGTCTAGAGGAGGAAGAGGGATGGTGAGTGAGACTGATGCTGTGCTGTGGAACTGGGAACTGAATGTAACAAGTGTAATGCCTGCTTTTAGAAGCAGCAGCTAGCAGCTGAAAGGGAGTTAGTCTTTACTTTTAAAATCACCTCATTTTGGAGAGGGAAGATAGCAACTAAAAGGGAGTTATCATTTGCTTTTAAGAGTACCTCATTTTGGAGAGGAAGAGGGGAATCAGCTAAAGCTCCCCCTCCCCTATCACTTAACTGCTAAAAGCTACTACTAAGGGGTGGTAATAGTATTACCCACCCCCAACCCCCTCCCAACTACCCAGGTTCTTTCTACATTTATAGAAGCTGAGGGAACTTCCTGCAGGGCTCCCAAAGGAAGACACAAGTGAGAACAAGAGAGGATAGAGAAGACGCAGTGAAGTGAGAAAGAAACAGTGACATCTACAGGTCAGGAAGTAAATAGACAGGGACATCCAGATCTGCCAGAGCTGTGGAGGGCTGGTAGTGAGGCAGACACTCTGGAGACTGGGGTGCTGCTTCTGCAGGACAGTTGTGGAACTATGGCGGGAGCTATAGCAGGCAAGAGAAGAGATCACAAGGCTGCAGAGGAGACTGGATTGGGATGCCCACCATCCTCCCTTACCCACCCACTCCCCTAAAGGCCCACGGGACTTGTGGGATGGAGGATGGTGAGAGGGGACAGCAGGGCACCTAGAGCTAAGATGGAGCACTGCCAGCCTCATGCCAACTGCATGCAGAATAATTTTGCCTCCCTATCTAGGGGACAAAAACCAAGTGAGGAAAAAGGAAGAATTGAGCAGGACAAACCTGATACAAGAAAGTAGAAAGGAGGTACAAAAAAGGAGAGGAAGTATATACAGAGCAACAGGAGGATTCTGGACATGGGAGACTCTATGTTGCAAGAAGTGGATGCACAGTCCATTAGTACGAAGGGAACTGAAACCACGGTGAAATGCATGCCAGAATTATCTGCAAGGACAGCTAAGGACAGAATTGGATGACTGGTGAGAAGAGATCAGGATTTCACGGGGATCATTGTCCACCTTGGGACAAAGGACAAAGCAAATAGGACTATGGAAGAAGCCAATGCAGACATGAAGACCCTAGGGGACAGCCTAAAGGAGTACACAACACATCTGGCCTTCTTGGAGGTGTTGCAGGTTTGGAGGAAGGGCAGAAGTGAGGACAAGATCAGAAATGAAGAGATCAGGGAATTTAACCGGTGGCTCCAGGGTTGGTGTGCAGACAATGGGATGCACTACATTGGAGACTGGGGACCTTCTGGGACAGGCAGTTCTTCAAGCATGATGGTCTGCATCTCACCGGAGAAGGAGCGAGAGCACTAAGGCAGAAGTTGGATGTCTTCTTGGAGGGTTTAAACTGGGAGGTCTCCAGCACAGAGAAGACGACCTAAATGAGAATGCAGCAGAAAGATACAAAGGTAAGGGGATCGGTGAATGGAAGGGAACCCCCCAACATCATACTAAAGGAAACAGGCATTGCCATTAGCAAGGAGTGGCCATAGGTAAAAAAGGAATGCCCTCGTGTAAAGTACAGAAGGGGCAGACACAGAAAAGGGGGGATGATACTAAGGTTATAGCAGAGGGGGGAGGTCGTGATTGGAAGGCTATGGTGACAGCTCACACCACCACTGTTGGTGGGCTTGTCACCACTCCTCATAAATCCAAGGGAGCTAGCAGGTGACCAGCACAGCCCTCCATTCTCCACTATGGCTGGCCGCCTGACTGAACTGCGATGACGAGAGCATGTACCCTGCGCTCAGGTATGCGCTCATTCATCACAGTTCAGTCAGACGGCCAGCTGTGGTGGAGAGTGGAGGCTGTGCTGGTCTCACCAGCGGTTGGGGTAAGGGTGAGCGGGGTGGTGGGGGACTACCTGGGGTGGTTGGGGGGTCCACTAGACACCAGGGAGTTGTCACTCGTTACCACCTACTGTGATGGATTGGTGTGGGGGAGGCAGCTGCTCGGCGATCGGTGATGGGGGTCACTAAGGTTTACTACAGGGTAGTCAGTAGCTGTGGGAGGGACATGGCAGCTGGGATGGGGGACACACCACAAACCAGGGGCAGTACCTCATAGTGCCTGCTTGTGATATGCTGGGAGGCGATATTATGTGCATGCTGACATTGTCGGCTGTGATGATTTCCCGGCTTTGTATTGTGCCGCACTGTTTGGGACATGATGTTTCTAGCCAGATCCCTTTGTGTAAATGAGACATGTTTTAGCTGGGCTATTGTATTGAAATTAATTGTTATAAAAAGAATTTAAGAGATATAGACCATATGGTCCACAGTACAGCATTGTCAAAATGGTGTCAGGATTGAGGAACAGAGTGCATCTTGCAAAAAAAAACACATTTAACTCCCATAAGTTACAACAGGGTAGCCTGGATCACATATTGCATGAAGTGATATTTTTGAAAAATCATTGCATGAAATAAAAATATTATTAAAGATGTGCACCAGTATTTAGTGAAAAAAGAAATGAAACCTTCTTTGTACCAATACCTGTACAAAGTGTTTCAGGCCCCTGTGTGTGTGTATGTATAGGGGGAATCACTAGTTGATTCTGTATTGCTTGGGTCCTTAGTATTTCATACTGTACCTTACTAACTGCACATAATAGTCACTGAGACTATTGACTTAAACATGACTCAGCTTGACAATAATGTTGTTGCTCATCTGATACCACTGATAACAAAATGTTCTCTTCTTAAATTCTGCAACCAATCTGCTAATGCCTCAATGCAAGATGTTACATGTACTGTATGCAAAAGAGTGACTGCAGAAGAGTAAGGCACTTTAAAGGGAACTCGCCTGGGGTAAAAAAAATAATATGTTGATATCCCCATGCTCTTACTAAGTGGACTCGGCAGTGCATATGGAGATAGAACTCATTCATACAGCATGTTTCCTTTAACTAGGCATGTCTCATTACCAGAGTATCCATAAGCAAGCTTCTACTGTGATGTGCTCTGTGGAGCACATGGGAAAGGGACCCCTGCCCTGACAAATAGAATGGTGCTTGATCTTCCAACCAGTGATTAGTGTACTAAGCACTCAGGTTTTAGAGGCTGTAATCATTCTGCTACATTGTTGCTGCTGGAGAGACTACATTATATAAAAACTAATATAACCCATGGGGCATGAGAGGCAGAACAGTAAAGGGAAAGAATAGGAAATAAACACTTTTTAAACAGAAATGGCATGGTGTAGTAAAAGTGATTAGGCTGTTTTTATAATTCTTCCATCTTGTGTCTCCTCTTTATATTTTTGTTCTTTTCCCATGTTCTCTTTCATGCTTGCTTCTACTGTGTTTGCCCTTGTTTTGTTTGTTCTATTGTCTGTCTCACTGCTGTAGAGACACGTAACCAGAAGGACTGAGACTGCTGTAACTTACAAATGCCAGAGGTGAAAACTGATTGTAACACGGCACTCCAGACACCAGTGAAAGCCAGAAATGGCATTGGCTGAAATGGCTCAGGTGACAGTAACCGAGCGGTGATTAACCCACAGGTAACACCTGCTCGGTTAGTACCACCCGTGGCCACCGCAGCAGTGGGGACCCGCCCGCTCCCTCACCACCGCTCACGCCACCTGTGGTGCTTTCGTGAGGCATAGCCTGGTGGTAGCCCGCCTCATTGCCTCCATGACATTCCGACTCTCGAGGGCACCTGAGCCTCACTCTCTGCCCAGCTGTCACCCGTCCATGGAAACAGATGATGCTGCGAGCTCCCAGCTGTGTGTCTCTGCCTGGTGGGGTTTGTGCCTGGTAGAAAGTACCAGTGGATGCAGCGACCATGGGTAGGGAGTGCACATACAGCGTCTCCCACCGCTCCGTCACCGGCCTGCCCAGGATCTCCAGATGTGTGTCAGTCATATCGTAGCCGGTGTCCGCCTGCGTCCAGCCCGGCGTGCAGTCCTCACCCTGGGTGAAGAGTGGCTGTTGCCGCTCTGCAAACTCTCTGTCTCCGTCTGTCGGTGGGGTCTCTGGCACCGAGGGACACACACCAGTAACATAGGCTCGTCGCCGCTGCAACGAGCCTATGTTACAAGCACATTACTCACCTCCAGCATTGGGCTGTGCTGGTGATTAATGCCCGCTGGGTGGTTGGACCCCTAGGGCTTTGCCCTCAGGCACCAACCCCTCCAGCTGGCATTAATCCACCGGCAGAGCCCTCCTCTGTCGGTGATTAATGCTTACTTACTGTTTCCTTGCAAGTGGGCTTTATAATTTACTGAAAGCAAAAGGAATACAAATGCATTTGGAACTGAAATCCTTTTAGCATTACTGTTTTCTAGTTTAGCACAGCAAATGTTAATGAACTTTAACATAGCATATAAAGGGTGAACAGGAGTTCAAAAGGATTATGCAGCTCCTTTTTAGGAGAATGTTAATCAAACAAGCTGGAAACTGATCATGCATTACTGTCTGATTTATCTCACTATCTAAATTACATCTTTATGTGTCCCTTTCCTGGGAAAATGTAATATTTTACCTAAATGTTAGATTCCTAGAAATATTTGGTTACACCCTAGAGAATACCAAAAACAACAACAAAAAAAAGAACCAGTTGATGTTAATACTAACATGTACACAAAACACAATACAGTGGCAAGGATCAAGCCTCTGGCCCCCACAGGAGAGCACAGAAGTCCCAGGGATGAAATTACCTAGAGTAGACTGCTGCATTCTCTTGGTTATGTGGGACTCAAATCAGTGCAGAACTGTGTCAGTGAGACCCACATACAAACTTGTGTTACTGTGCTTCATCGTGGCGGGCTTCACTGTAGTTTCCCAGGTGATCCAATAGCACCCCTTGGTCAACTGTGTCAAATACTGACATGAGATCCAAGAGGACCATGATGGAACAAAGTCATCAGTCCTTTCCCAGGACTAGATCAAGAGCTACCTGGATGAGTGTAGTCTCAGTGCTGTGGTGGGGCCAAAAGCCTGACTGGAATAGTTCAAAGATGTTACAATTCTCCAGGTGATTCACAAATTGATCCACCACCACCTTCTCAATAACCTTCCCAAAAAAAGGGAAGGTCAGAGACAGCTTTGTAATTCACCAGAACATCAGGGTTCCAAGGATATGCTTTTTTGAACAGGGGACTATCCACTGCCTGTTCCAGGGCAGATAGAAAAACACCTTTCCTCAAGGAACCACTGACAATCTTAGCAATCACTGGACCCAGGTACTCACCACAGCACAAAAGCAACCAGGCTGATCCCAGGTCCAGAATACAGAAATGGAGGGTGCAAAGTAGAGATTACCCCAGGCACCTCAGCCTCAAAAATTAGCTGAAACTCACACCAGGTCAGCAGACTTATACCACTAGTCAGCCACCACTGGCCCATGACAAGCCACTTGAAGAAATTCCAGATCTAATGGAGGACACCTTGTCAGAAAAATTTACCAAACTCCTAGCACTTTTCTGATGAAAAGCTCTAACTGATTGCAGACAGAGATGATTTTGCAACCTATCTACGGTGTGAAAGAGATGACTTGGTCAATTGTTTCCTTCAGCAATTGACCTTGTCAGGAGCTCCATCTTTTTCAAGTTGATTGCCCATTGATACTCACCGTAGTAACTTTGCAACACCAACCTGTTCTCTCTAGACTGGGACCTTATTCAAAAATGCTTCAACTTCTGTCCCTTAGTCTTCAACTGACACAATTCATCACAGTACCATGGTGAGCTGCAATGGGATATCAAGGGACAAATGTGGCAAGGTACCAGAGAGTCTAAGACAACCATGAGAACCATATTATTGTGCTCCACAGCTTTTTAACCCCCTGTACATAAGCAAACAGCATACCCAAGACATCAGTACTTCTTGGACCTTGTGAGGCTCCAAATTTTATTTTGGTCAGTACTGGATCATCTCCACAGAAGGAGTAGAAAAGCATGGGACCACATAAAGGAATGTTGAACAAAGAAACAGAGCACCCATAGTATTACAGTGAAAAAAACTAGTTTTATTGAACCAAAGGATGCAGAGCAACAAACTCCCCTATGTAGCACCCTTTATATGGGGCTTCATCAAGAGGCCCCTTGATGAAGCCCCATAGGAAGGGTGCAATGTAGGTGAGTTTGTTGCTCTGCAGCCTTTGCTCTAATAACTTGAGTTTTTTTCACTGTAATATGGCATGTGCTCCATTTCTTTGATCACTATTTTGAAGTGCGGGTTTTCTGTATGCAGTGTTGTAGCACCATTGTAGGTGGGTGTGCTCAATTCTTTATTATTTTTCATAAAGGACTGACACTGCATTATGATCCAGCTTGAAAGAGATGATAAACCTTGACCATACTAATGTGAAGTCCCAATGAGAAGATCATATTCAGAGTATGACAATGTTGATGTATTCCCAAAGGCAACTGCCTCTGCTAGTCCCACTGAGGACATCAACTGGAGGTGTTGTTATCCAAGATGCCAGGATTCATCATTAACCCATACATTGAAATCTCACAGTACCAACAGTCTGGAGACTCCATCAGCTCTGCCCACAATAATTACCTTGTACCTAGCTGCTCCTGCAATGTCCCTCCCTAATTCCCTCCTCTAAGCCCTAGACAAACCCTACCCCCCTACCCTCACCTTCATTTTACCCTGTACACACCCTCTCCCTCTAGCCCTTCTACTCTTCCCCCTAATTGGTCCCCCTTACTGGCCTCCCTTGATCTCTCACAGAATGTAAAGACCCTGAATGCTCTCCATGGGTCCCTCTCCTACCCCCCAAGGGGCATGTATCTCTCATCTAGTCCCTTCTCCCACCATCTTAAAGAGGTCTCTCTGGGACACTGCCTTATTCCCTTCTCTCTGGTCCCCCCAGACCCCTTGCAGGGTTCCTCGCATCCTGAAGGGGGTCTCCAGGGGTACGACTCTTCCCCTCCCCCACCTCACCTCTCCCTCTCCTTTCCCCCTTTTCTTTCATGTAAGCACTTGTTTACTTATTAACCTGGCACTTATTATTGTCCACTCTTTCTACATGTTATGTGCAACACTGTTGTAACACTGTTTGTAACACCTGCCTTACAACTGTCTGTTAATGTTGATCTTGTAACTTGATTGTATATTGTCTCATTCCAGTTGTATCCCTTTACCCCAGGTTGCAACAGAAGAAAAGTGACTTGCTCAGTGTGCTTTCCTGTTGAAACATTTCAATAAATAAATGAAAATTCAACACCTGCTTGATCCTGAAGTCTGAAAACAACCTCAAGAAATCACTTTTATAGCCTGGAAGATAGTAAATAAGAATGATCTTGCCACTAACACTGAAGGCACATCTAATTGTCACATATTTTCAAAGGGCCTGAATATACCAATGGGCAGTACAGCAAGTCCCAAAGTGGACTTAAAACAAATAGCCACTCTGTCCCCTCTGGGATCCCTCCCTGGGGAATGCACCACAGAATAACTTGGTGGGACGGATGCCTCCAGAACTGGTCCAGAGTCATCACCCAATGAGATCTCCATGATACAAACAAGGTCAGCTGAGGAATCTATGATGAAATCCTCCATCCCTGCAGTTTTATTCCGCAGTGACTGACTTACGATACAAAAAAATGGCCTAATTGGAAAGAGTAGTGCTGGATGGACAGACTGTTTCCTGCTTGTTGTTATTTGGCAGGGCCCTTAGAAGGGAAACAGGCAGGTCAGACCCCAGTCCTGATTCCAAAACTTCCCCAGGTGTCTCCTGGTTTTCACCACCCCAATCGTACCCCCCAAACTTCATACCCAGCACCTTCACTGTAGATGTAGCCCTACTCTTGGAGGATCCCCAGTCCCCTGCAGTAACTGAGGATCCCTGCAGGGTGAACTAATGGGGTTCCACCAGAAGGATGGAGCTGTCGCAGATGGTCACCAGAGTAGATGCACCTAATCTCTCCCACATCTTTACACATATTACACCTCAGCACCAAGCTTAGGAACCCCTAAATAACCAAACCAATACCACCAATAAATAAAATATCCCTCAAAAATTAAAATGAAGAAAAATCAACCACCCTAAATAACATAAACTTACACCAACTCATTCAATAAAAACAAATTACACAGCTTAACCAATCGTACTCCTGACTCATACCTCATACAAAACCACAATAAAATAAAAATTGGGGGGTCAATAAATAAACAAACAAAAATAGCTATCACTGGTGAGAATTCAGAATGAGGATTATAGTTTAGAACATATCTTTGACTCCCCACACACTGTCACTATGTAGGGAGAAAGTCTATCCATATATCAGCCACAATAACAATCACAGTGAGGGTGTGATAAATCTAACAAGTCAATATTCAAATGGCAGTTCACACGGGCCAGACCCCATCAACATATTCAAAGTCCAGACAAATTCACAAATGGGGAAATAAACTTTCAGGTGTCTGTATGCCCCAAATTACTGTACTCTGCCACAGTAAAAAGGCATCTGAACCAGATAGATAGCTCCAAACCTATAATGGGGACACAGTGACTTGAGAGAAAGAACCAGGACTCCCACTACCTAGATACCAACCAGATGGACACATGTTGGAATAGACCACATCCAGAAGGGGTCACAGGCACCACATAGAGAGAAGGCAGCAAGTCCAGAAATTACTACCCCCTCATCAAATAATTACAGAAAGTTTTGAAACAAAAAGTACTTCCATCAGTCACACAACTGATTCATCCAGAGCTCCAATCCACTCAGGGCAAGTCTTCATCTCTCCTTCCAGACCACACCACAACACCTAGTCACCATAAAAGAAACAAGCATTTGTCAATGCCGAACGTTTGCTTGCAGGTATTTGCAGTGGTATTTGGCACTTGGACATGGCTTAAAAAAATCAGTGACAAAGAAGTACAAGCATTTGTCAGTGCCGAATGTTGCTTGCTTCTATGTGCTGTTTAGGTATTTGGAAGTCATTGGAGTGCAAATATTGAAAATTTGTGAACTTACGAGCGTGCGTAGGAACTGTGCAATGCACGCTTGTAAAACAGTCATTTTTAGAATTTTTTCACTAAACTTCAACATAGCCATTTTAAACCTCTGCTAATGAACAGTGTCACTGTGATTTTCTTAATGTGTCCCATACATTGATTTCGCACCAACTGTGCCATTGTGTGCTACGTATGAAACACGTTTTGGGCAGGATTTGAAAAATGACAGCTATACTGCTCATGAGGAGGTGTGGTAAAATGGCAATGTTGAAAATCTGATGAAAATATTGAAGAATTCATAAGCGTCTGCGAGCATGCGTGGAACTGCTCAGCGCCGCGCTCATAAAACAGTCATTTTGGAATTTTGCACCAAATTTTCAACATAGGGTTTTAGGTCCCTTCTCATGAATAAATGCCACTGTCATGGCATTATTCGGGCCGAAGGGTGATTCCCATGATGACTGCACAGTGACTGCGAAATCACCTTTCGAGCCTGAATATCACCATGGCAGTGACATCATTCGTGAGAAGGTCCCAAAACCCCATGTTGAAAATTTGTAAAATTCCAAAATGCCTGAGATATGCAGTAAAGTTGAAAAACCCCTATCTAGCCCATTATACAGCTTACCGCATTTCCTCAGTTTGTGGTGGCTTTGAAGAGTGCAGACGTGTTCCCGGGGTTGGGGGTGTGGGGAGGCAGGGTGCGCAGTGGGTGGGTGCGGGTTGTGGGAGGGGGGCCTGGGAGAAGCGCCGTGGGGCCATTTTCAATTTACAGGTTTTAAAAAAAAAAACAGGCGACGTGGGATGTTTGCCACGCTGGGGTGGGCTCCCAGCATGGCAGAAGGATGGCTGGGGGGGTCTGGAGCTGACGGGAGATTGGGCACCCCCATCAGCAGATGACGCTGGATGCTGGCCACGCTGGGTGGGCCCCAAGCGTGGCAGCAAAGATCTTGGGCGGAGGGATTGGGTGGTGTATGACAGCGGTTTTCTTTGAAGAGAAGATCACCGCTGTCATACACAGCACCGTGTCCGATTGGTGCAGGATTGTCATGCCTGCTCAATGGAGCAGGGGTTGCAGGAGGGGCACACCTCCAAAGTGTCCATTCTCCCAAGACGTTCCTTGCGCATGCGCACAGGCGAACGTAAAAAGAAGTGAAACTGAGGGGGAGTTTAAAATAAAGCTGCGTTTCTGTGTGGCCAGATGTTTTCCTGAAATTCAAAAACATAGACTTGGGCTCCATAAATGGAGTCCTGTCATGTGACCTCACTCGCTTCAGCTGTGAACACCAGCCGACTACACACTCACTGACCAACTGAAGCAGCACAATCCTGTGGCAAACATGTCTACACAGTGGGAAACAGGAACCTTAAACACATAAAAAGTACTGCTTTGATGGTTCATATCAGACTATAGGTAGCAACTCTTCTATAGCGCTAAACTGCAAACTAAACCTTTTTAACAGCCTGCCTAACTCACTGAAAGCCCTACTCTGATGTCAATTAAAACAGCTGTAAGGTAAACCAACACTAAATAACAACAGAGCAAGCTGAAAAGGAACTAAGAAGTGTTAAAAAGTGCACTATGTCAAAACAAATTTGGAGCTTGCATGGTGCTATCTGACAGCACGCCCAGTCAGGCAGCCATCTCTGTCTGTAAAATGATGTACTTATACTATACATGCACTCACTGACTGCTCATATTGTGGCTGGTCACAGGGGTGAGAAGAGGGCATTGCTGGTCACCATATTGAACTTAGAAGATCATTAGCCACCAAGGTAAGGTTGGTGGTGTGGGGGAAGAGGGATGAGAGTAGGTTGGTCAGGTAGGGGGACACTGGACCATCACTGCTTCATTGCTATTATGTAAATGGGTGATTGGGGGCAGGAGGAATCTCTGGACACCAGGGCATAGTTACTATTTTGAAATGGGTAATCTGGGGGCAGGGGGTCACACTAGGCTGTCAGGGAATGCATAAGTAAACTCAGAGGAGTGATAGCGGGTCCCACTAGAAACATAGAAACATAGATTTTGATGGCAGATAAGGACTGCTTGGCCCACCCAGTCTGCCCATTTCCCTGCCTAATGGATAAGCTGCAGATCCTAGTTAACCAGCAGCCTACTTCTTCCTACCCCCACCCCCTAGAATTGCCTTATGACTGTCCCATGCATGCTTGAATTCCACCACTGTTTTTGACTCCACAACCTCCTCCGAGGCCGTTCCATGCATCCACAACCCTCTCTGTGAAAAATACTTCCTTAAGTTACCTCTGAGCCGCCCCTTCTATCTTCAAATTGTGCCCCTTGTTCTTGCACACCTCTTTTTTGAAAGATGCTACCCTCTTGGACTTTGTTGATTCCTTGAGGTACTAAAGTTTCTATCATGTCCCCCCTCTCCTCCTTTCCTCGAGGCTATACATATTAAGCTCCTTAAGTCTCTCTTCATATGTCTTCCGGTGCAGACCCTGCACCATTTTGATGCCCTCCTCTGGACAGCTTCCATCCTGTCTATGTCTTTGCGGAGATTGGGTCTCCAGAACTGCACACAGTACTCCAGATGGGGTCTCACCAACTGTCTGTACAGAGGGATAATAACTTCCTGTTTTCTACTGGTGATGCCTCTCCCTATGCATCCCAGTATCCCCCAAGCCCTCCTTGCTGCCCTCTCACATTGCTTGCCCACCTTTAGGTCATCTGATATGAGTACCCCCAGGTCCCTTTCCATTTTTGTTGTTGTTAGTATCTCACCCCCCATTGTGTACTCTTCCCCTGGGTTTTTGTTTCCCAGGTGCATTACCTTGCACTTCTTTAGCATTGAATCTAAGCTGCCATACATTTGACCATTCCTCTAACCTTGCCAAGTCCCTTCTCATCCTTTCCACCCCACCTTGTGCATCAACTCTGTTGCAGATCTTTGTGTCATCTGCAAAGAGACATACTTTTCCTTCCAGTCCCTCTGCAATGTCGCTTATAAAGACATTGAAGAGGACCGGTCCTAATACTGAACCCTATGGTACCCCACTAGTAACCCCCCTTTCTTCAGAGTGGACTCCATTTACTATTACTCTCTGTGTCCTATTCTCCAGCCAATTCTTTACCCAGGCTGTCATCTTGGGACCCACTCCCAGGCTGGCTAACTTGTATATTAATCTTTTGTGTGGGACTGTGTCAAATGCCTTGCTAAAGTCTAGGTAGGCCATGTCCACAGCCCCTCCCTGATCTACTACTTTGGTCACCCAGTCAAAGAAATCTATCAGATTTGTCTGGCAAGACCTTCCCGCTGTGAATCCATGCTGCCTTGGGTCCTGTGCCCCTCTGGCCTCTAGATACTCAACAATTCTTTCCTTCAGAAGTGATTCCATCATTTTCCCTACCACTGAGGTTAAACTAACAGGTCTGTAGTTTCCTGCTTCTGCCTTGCTCCCACTTTTGTGAAGGGGAATCACATCTGCCCTCCTCCAGTCCTCGGGTACCACCCCATCCTCCCATGATTTGTTAAAGAGGGTAGTCAGTGGTGTCACTAGTTCTACCCTTAGTTCTTTTAGAATTCTGGGATGAATCCCATCAGGCCCCATTGCTTTGTCCACCTTCAGTTTTAAGAGTTCTTTCAGAACCCTTTCTTCTGTAAATGGGCTGGTATCAACTTCTGTATCCAGAGTGTTTCTGCTGTTTGTTTTAGGTACCTCCCCCTCTTCCTTTGGAAATACTGAGCAAAAATATTTGTTTAGTATCTGCCTTTTCACAGTCACCCTCTGCCCACCCTCCCTCCTCTTTATTAAGCCTCACTAACCCTCCCTTGGTCTTCCTTCGCTCCCTGATGTACCTATAAAAGGTTTTATCCCCCTTCTTAACTGAGTTGGCTATCTTTTCCTCGGTTTGGGCCTTTGCTGTTCTGACTGCCTTCCCAGCTTCCTTTTGCTTTAACTGATACAGTTCTCTGTCCTGCTCCTTCTGTGATTCCTTGTACTTCCTGAATGCTTTCTTTTTCTCTTGAACCTTCACTGCACATCCTTTGAGAACCACAATGGTTTCTTACATCGTTTTTTTTGTTTATTTGCTTCACACAAGGCTGTTACCTCTGTGATGGCAGTTTTATTATTCCCCATTGTTCTTCCACCCTCCTTCCTGCCCATTTGCTAGTGCATTCCTTAGGCACTCACCCATTTGGCAAAGTCAGCCTCCTAAAGTCCAGTACTTTTGCCTTTGTATGGCTTACTCTATTGCTGTGTTTATTGTGAACCATACTGTTCGATGGTCGCTAGTTCCCAGATGGCTACCCACTTCTACATCTGCGATCCTCTCTCCATCTCCATTTGAAAGTATCAAGTCTAATATTGCTCCCTCTCGAGTGGGCTCCAGTACTAGTTGTCTAAGGCATGCCCCCTGTAGGGCATCTAGAATAACTCCACTCTTCGAAGTGGCTGCTGCAACTGCACTCCAGTTAACATCTGGCATATTCAGATCATCCATCAGCAATATCTCCCCTTTTTCTGCCATTCTAAGTATTCTTTCTATCATTTCCTTGTCCATTTCCTCCCCCTGAGAAGGGGGTCTGTATACAACCCCTGTGCGGATTGTGGTGTCATTGCCGGTCTCCAAATTTATCCACAGAGCTTCTTCTCCTCCCTGTTTTCCCTTTTGTTCTGTTGCTTTGATTCCTTCCCTTATGTAAAGAGCTACTCCTCCTCCTCTTTTACCCTGCCTGTCCTCCTGTAGATAGTGTATCCTGGTATGTTTACGTCCCAGTCATGGTTTTGTGTGTACCATGTTTCTGCGACTGCCACGATATCCAGATGTTCCTCCTCCATCAAGGCCACTAATTCAGGAAGCTTGTTACTCAGACTATGAGAATTGGTACTCATTGCTCTCCATTTTTTGATGGCTTTACCTTCTTTTGCAGCATCCCCCACTGACCTTTCTACCTCGGTCTTTTTCTCATTTAGTACCCTGTTTTGTAGGGAGAGGCTGGGATTGTTCTGCTACTTTTCAGTGCCTCCCCCCTTGGCTAGTTTAAAAGCTTGTCAATGAAGCATTTAAACTGATTGCTCAAAAGACTTGTTCCCTTCCTGGACAGATGCAGACCATCCTGCCAGTATAGGCTGGTGTCCTTCCAGGTGGAACCCCAGTCCCCAATGAAGCCAAACCCTGTGCTCCACACCATTTTTTCAACCATTCATTAAACTGCATGGTGCAAAGTACCCTCGCCTCACTCATGCCATTGACAGGCAGCACCTCAGAGAAGGATATTGTGTGTGCTACTTGTGTAGGCCCCTCCCCAATTCCACAAAGTCCTTCTGCACTGCTCTAATCTCATGATGAGCCAAGTCATTTGTCCCTAGGTGGACAATGACGTCCAGCTCAGACTCCCGTGCAGCTGTTCTTGTGATCCTGAGGATGCGCTTCCTGTCTCTCCAAGCCATGGCACCAGGCAGGCACCTTACTTCAGTTTTCCCTGCTCCCCCCAGTTCTATCCCCCTAATAATTGAGTCCTCCACCAGGAGCTGCTTCCTTTCCTTGTGGTGTCCTCTGCCTCCTTCCTGTGGGCCTCCCTTGTGACAGTTGTGCTCAGCCTCCTTAGTCTCCTCTGCAGGTGCATCCATAGGGGAGCTGTGCTCCCCCAGAATGGTGTATGGATTGTGGTGTGGAACAACTGACTGTATATACCTCTTTTCCACCATCCTCACCCTCCCTGAGCCCACTGTGGTCCAACTGCTGTGCTTTCTTCACAACCTCTGAGGTAGTGGTGGTGGCTCTGGTGCTCCCTGGATGGGGGAGGTTCCCTTCCTACCGTCCATTGTGGCCTGAGAGAAGGTTCCCTTACTACTGTCCAGTGTGGCCTGAAGACGAGCAACTTTCTCCCTCAGGGCAGAGAGTTGTCTGCAAATAGGGCAGCATCTCAGCCTCCAGAAAGACTCCTGGAAGACTGCTGCCCCACAGCCATTACATTGCACTACTCCCCACATTTTTTTATTATTTATTTGTGTGTGTGTGTGTGTGTGTGTGATTGGTTTGTTACTGTATATAGAAATATATATATATTATACAATGTGTATGCTTATATTGTCAGTGCAGTGTGCTAGAGAGGATATGACAGTGATATGCACCTTGCAGTCTTGACACTCTTGAGGAAATGATGTCAAAACCCCAGGTATAAAGGAACTATTTCCAGGGGTTGGTGGGGTGAGGGGTGGTAAGGGGTTGGGCCTAAACTGTGCCCTCACAAAACAATCAGCTAAAAGCTCTGACCCACCGGTGTGATGAATGCCTTCCTGTCAGCAAGATGCCCTACCCAACAATTTGACAGAGAAAATACCCTGCTAATCAAACAGAGAAAAATCCACACATCCAAGTCAGACACAGGTGAACCTCCCCAGCCCCAAAACAGACCTGGTGGTTTGTGCTCTGAAAGCTATCAGCCCCAAAATAAGTCAGTTGTGCTTTAAACTCTTCCTGCACTGAAAATCTTAAGAATTGTAACAAACAAACGTAAACCTAGATCCACCTCCCTCTGTTGCTTGAAAGACTGTATTTTCCTGTTTCACACTGCAGGTTTTGCTATGACAACTCCTTAACCACAGTAACTTATTTATAAATATTTTAACTATCACAAACTCCTATGCACCAGTAAATTATTTAAAAATAGTTTCTGTCCCAAAATCCTAGTAGTCAATCCAGCTACCCCAAGGGACAACCAAAATGCAGTATTCCAACACTTGTGAAGTTACTTCCAAGATAAGCAGAGTTTGCAAGCTCCTTTTCAACTCCTCAACACCTGTAAGTTATTTAAAAATAGTTTAACTGTCAGAAAATCCTAGTAGACAGTCTAGCTACCTCCAAGGATCTACCCAAATGCAGTATTTAAATCCTTCTGAAGTTACTAACAAGATAAACAGAGTTTGCAAGCCTCTTCTTGGTTAAACACTAAATAAATATGTGAATAAAAAGCAATTACCAAGGGTAGTTAGTTTCACTTCCCACAGAATTAAGCAAAAGTGCTCGTTGTTGCAGATATCAAGTGCAATATAGAATTTCTCACACAGCTCACAGCTGAATAAAGAAGTAGTGTCCTTCCAGGTCAAGAAAATGTGCTTTGTGCGTGACCACCAGAAAATGTTAACAAATGCTCAGAGAAGTGTTTGAAGGGTCGTGCTAGACCACCAGAGAATGTTGACAGATGCTCAGAGGAATGATCGGGGGGGGGAGCACTCTAGAACACCAAGGAAAGTTTCAGTGCTCAAACAGGAGTTCAGGGGCAGACAACTGCAGTACAGCTGCCCTGCATTCAGTGGAGTGGGGGATGGGCTTCGCACTCAGCTAAGAGGTGGTTTGCAGTGGCAATAAACAGCACCACTTTGGGGGCTGTTTTTCATTGCTGCAAACCTTTGAATATACTGCTTTGCATTAGGAGACCCCCCTCATTTGCATAACATGATGGAATAATAGCAATTTGGGCACTGCGTCAATAATGTGCAGTCAAAAATGGCATGAGCAAACACAGTGCTGTATTGTTACCACAAAACAGTGTGGTCCAAAACCATGCTAGATTAAATAAACTCTGAAACCTCACACGCTGTGATGTCTGCAGGGTTTTTAACCATGAGTTTGTGCTGTCGCTCTTTTGACTGGACATCATGGTTTGGTGCTGCCAGGTTTGCAGTGTGCTCCTGTGGTTTCTGAATATGGGCTGGCCAGAACTGCTCGCACAAACCCGAGTTAGAGCAGCTGTTAATCCTTTTAAAAAGTGTGCTAACCTTTCAATATTGGGTCTATCACATATAGCGGTGCCGGTATATTATCAAGTAATCTGTCTCTTCAGTGATGGTTGAAAATTCATGTTCTGATTTTCATCCTTTGGTGGGATTCCTAGTGGGTAAACATGTTCAAGTTTAGTAAAGGGATATGTACAGTGGTAAAATATTATCCATAAAATAAAATAATGTCAATAAAATTGTCTATAAACTTCTAAATAAATTACATGTATTCTTTACCTAAACTGTAACACAAAGATTATAAAGGCATGTACTGTATAGTTCTGCAGCTGTGCTTCCAAAAGTATCATAATTATAGTAATATTTATTTATAGAGCATTTATGTTAAGATAACTGGACCGATAAAAGATGTTGTCTTTCTGATCATGAAAAGATAATGCTATCTTTTCATGATGCAGTGTTATCTTTTCTTTGTTTGGGTTCAGAATGTTTGGCCTCAGTAGCACTACTAACCATATTCAAATGAGAATAACTTAATAACGAGAAACAATAGCATGGTATTGTAAGCACAAACATTGTTCAGCACAAGAATATCTACAAAATGAATGGTGTTTCATTTAAAGATACCTTTCATATTTCTTTATAATCAGCAAAAACGGCACACATTCAAATCTTTTTCACTTTTTCGACAATGCAAATAACTTAACAAGCATTTGTCAATGCCGAATGCTTGCTTGCTGGTTTTAGCATTGGAAGTGCAGGAGTTAGACAGATGCAGAATAGGAATGGCAGTGAAGTACTGATCTTCACATGAACCCCACCTCCACCTTGCAGAGATGGACAGGCATTGGAGTATGCTTTTAGGTCATCGCGCATAATACTCACGCCATTTCACCCCACCCTATCCTGCAGACACCGACAAGTGTTGAGATGTGCCTTGGTGTGTTCAGCTTCATAGTCACCCCATTCCATAAGGACATATACTGAAATGGGTGCAGTATAGGAGAATGGAGTGAAGTTTGGGACCAAAGAGTCCAAGGCACACCTCAATGCCTGTCACTTGCTGCAGGATGGGGGTGAAATGGCATGAACATTACAGCCAGCAGTCCAAAGGCACACCCCTGATGCCTATCACTCTGTACAGGGTGGGATGCTATGGTTAGGAACCATAATGTCCCAGGTGTTTGATGGTATTTGCCCTACAAATTTTCAACATGGCCTTTTTGTGACCCACACCTCAGAAAGCATTTGGCACCTCTGCTCATGAACAGTGGCACTGTGATATTGTTAAACTGTCTTGAATGTTGATTCACTACAGCGACCGCGCCATTCTGTACCAGATGTGTGAAAACACATTTCGGGCAGGATGTGAAAATGACAGCTATCCTGTTCATAAGGAGGTGTGGAAAAATGCCCATGTTGAAAATCTGGAGTGAAAATATTAAAAATTCTTGAAGTTACGAACTTGCGTGGAAACTGAGCAATGCATTCTAGTAATACAGTCATTTTGTGAAATGTTCTCACCAAATTTTCAACATAGGCATTGTGGGACCTCCACTCATGAACAGTGTAAATGTGATTTTGTTAATCTTTCCCGAACGCTGATTTCCCACATCAACCATGCCATTGTGCCCCACATGTGCGAAACCACATTTTGGGCAGGATGAGAAAAATGACAGCTGTACTGTTCATAAAGAGGTGTGCAAAAATGGCAATGCTAAAAATCTGGAATGAAAATATTAAAAATTCTCAGATTTATGAGCATGCATAGAGCCTGCGAAATGCACACTCATAACACAGTCACAGTCATTTTTTGGAATTTTTTCACCTAATTTGCAACATCGGCCTTTTGGGAGCCCACCTCATGAATAGTAACACTGTTGTTTCATTACTCAGTCCCGAAAGGTGATTCCACGCAGTGACCGAGACATCACCTTTCAGGACCAAATAACAACATGACAATGACTGAATGCATGAGGTGGGGTCCCAAGAACCCATGTTGAAAATGTGGTGCCAAAATTTGCAGAAATGGCCAAGATACCCACCTACGTTGAAAAAAAAAAACATTTATGCAATTACACAGCTTACTGGCATTTCTTCAGTTTGCGGTCAGCTTTGAAGAGTGCAGACGTGTTCCGAGTCCACCAAAGATCATCGCGCCAGGTTCCAGAGCTAATTATGGGGTGAGGGGGTGCAGGGATGTGGGTGTACAGAGGGTTGGTGAAGGTTGGGGGAGGGGGCACCGGACACAACGAGGGACCATTTTCTACTTTTCAGGTAAAAAAAATAAAAAAACATAGCTGTAAGGTTTTCATTTTTTGCAGGTAGATTTGGTACACTGGGGTAGGCTCCTAGCATGCCACCTGTGTGTTTTTTTTTAGGGAGGACTGGCGCCAACAGGAATTTGGTCCTCCGTCAGCAAAAAAAAAAAAAAAAGGATCTGTATTGGGGGGGCCTGATGCTGAGGGGATTGGGCACCCCCCCTTGACAAACAAGATCTACTGTGACATTATGCAGACAGGGAGTGGGCTCTCCCATTGGCAAATGAACTGGGAAGGGGGCATGCCAACAGGGGGATTGGGCACTCCCGTCAGCTTTCATGGGGACTCTGATGTGGATGGCAACAGCTGCCGCCATGTTACTGAAAATATTACACCAGGCAAGGTACCACCCTGCAATGACAGGTCGCTCCCTCATTGTAGAGGCAATTTTGTTTCAAGTTGGTGGCATGCTTGCTGAACTAGTGTCAGCAGCAGTGTGCCACCGCATTGTGGAAAGGGGCAAAGCTTCTAAATGCAGGGGGGCTCCAAAACCCTGCTTCTCTCCTAAGCTGTCACATAATATTTCTTGCGTATGCACACAAGAAAACATAGAAATGATAGCATGGTACTGTGAGCACCGAAGTTGCTCAACACAAAAATATCTACAAAATGAGTGGTGTTTCATTTATAGATACCATTAAGATTCTTTTTCAATCAGCAAAAAACGGCAGACAATTCTTTTTTTTCACTTTTTTTATAAACAAATGACCAACAAAAAAGCAAAAACAAAAGAAGTGTATATGTCAAGCTTTCTCATTATGTTCTGGCAATAATGTAAAGCTATGGGGCTCTATGAATTAAAATAGAAGTAGTAGTAAGCCTCAGATACCACTCCCAGACTTGTACTGTAACTGTAAAAGAAGCTAAAAGTCACACTTTTCAAAGTCACAAGCACTTTTTTGCACCTTCCTAATCATGTTTATCTCAAAACATATGCCTGTATAAAGAGAACATGACATGGCCTGACTGAAGATTCTCAAAGGTTGACTCAGGGCTTCCACATGCCCTGCACCAAACCCTGTGCTGCCATGAACACATTGCTGCACCATGCACCTGATTCTCTAAGACCACGTGCATTTGTGGCACTTTACCCTCTTTATGGCAGCTTGTGCCTAATATTTTGGTGCAAATCCCATAAAAAAGGCCACAAAGTTAGACAAGTAAAAGCTGGTCTAACTCATGCCCTGTAGCGCATGGGATGAAGATTCCCAACTGCTGGCCAGTGAATGCTGGAAGTCCCATGCACTGTGTATTCGGTGCACCAGGGCCGTGCAACATTTAATCAAGAATTGAGCTTCACCACTTGTGAGATACCTATGTCTTCAGTCAGGCCATTTCATATCCTCTGTTTATAACATATATCTGTGCAGCAGAAATTTTTGACATATTGCATACTGTTAGTTTGTGAGAAGAGGGGAGGCAGTGGTGACTAGGGGTACTAGTCACAAATGTAGGACCTGTATAAGATAACAAACCACATATACATAGTCTTGTAAATATATACTGGTCTTCATTTATGAAGGTAGGGGATGTGGGAGAGGACAAGAGAGTTCTACATGACAACCCTAAAAGTATATTTCCAAACTTAGTAGGTTTTACATTTTGTGCAATAACAACCCTAATGTGCATTAACATATTTTTTGCCATAAACTATATATATATATATATATATATATATATATATATATATACACAGATATATATTAGAGAGGTGGCAAAGTATAACTTTGCTGGCGAAGTTCACTCAAAGTGCCAACAATCTGCATTTCACAGAGCTTCTTGAAGTGTTTTCAGACCTGGGAAACTTTGACTTCATCTGAATTGTGAAGTTTTGCCACAAAGTTCAGAATTTTGCTGCAAAGTGTGGAATTTTGCCTGCAAAATTCCACACTTCACAGAGAAACTTTGCACTTCACAGCTGAACTATGCTCCACAAATTTCATAAATTTTGTGAAATTCTCGAATTAATTTGTGATGCAAAGTTTGCCGACTTCGCCCATCTCTCCATGTATTGTATCGGTATGTTCTTTGCAAAAAAAAATGCATTAATACACCAGTTTGGATTCAACTTAATGCAACAAAAAGTAGGGAAATGCAGCACTAAGGTTTTCTAACCTAACTCCAGTCCCCCCCCAAGCACCTAAAGGACAACACAACACAAGCAACCACAGACAGCCATCAACACTAAGGCAAACAACAAACATCAGTTTTCAGATGACAAAAATACAGTAGCACTGTCATGGAATTCTATCTGCAGCATGCACACTGGAAGGCATACTCATTGGCCACTGCAGATACAAATCCATGATACCCACATCAAAACACTTCTGTTTGCAGAAGTACAGGCCTCTGTAGTCACAGATACATATCCATGATACTCAAATTACAAGAGTTCTTTTGTCTGCAGAAGATCACACCCCTATTGTGGCAGTGCTTCTATAGCCTAAGGTACTCATGCACACTGTAAGACACACACACAGTTTATGGTCATACACCTCTGCAACCACAGGTGTAAGACATACTGTACATACCAACCTCTAGTTGCAGAAGCACAAGTGTCACAAAATCCATGCTACAAAATTGCAACCCTACTTCTGTCTGCAGAAGAGCAGACCCCTCAGGGGCCTGTGCCTCCTCAGCCAAAGGTATATGACATACAGACTGAGGGCTTCAGATGGGTGGGGCCTGCAATTACACAGTCAGAAATACTGTCACAATGTGGGTATAAAGGTTTTAGCAGCAGATCTAGAAATTGTTCATGGGGGTAGCAGTTTTTCAGTTATGCAGATGCATATAGAAAAGCATGTATTAATGGATCATTCTATCTAGAGAGGTTCATCACACAGCATGCATGAGTGCTGTGGAGCCAGCCGCAATGCAATGCAGTAATATGCAGCAATTAAAACAAAATAATAATATTAAATACATGCTGAATATAGAAATTGAGTTATAATCAACATTTTGACCATATGCCTTCTTCAGAAAATTTCTGAAAGAGAAAAAAGCAAAGTTGGGATGAGATAATTCCTGAAGAAGACCTATGGTTGAAATGTCAATTCTATTGTAACTCTATTTTCTATTTTCAGCATGCATATAGTATTATCATTTTGTTTTCATAGTATCCTAGAAGCTTTTATGGCAGAAAAGGACCATACCGGTCCATCTATTCTGCCCTTTTCTCCCCCTACATCTCCCCCTCCCTGCCAGTCCCCACCCTCCCCTTGATAGTCAGCCCCTTATGCTTGTCCCGTGCCCTCTGTAATTCTTCCACTGATTTAGTCCCCACCACTCCATCCGGTAGTCTGTTCCAGGGCTTCACCACTCTCTCTCTGTGAAGAAATTTCCTCTCACATTCCCCCTTTATCTTTTTCCTTGCAGTCTGAGGCTGTGCCTTCTGGTTCTGACCCCCTCCTTCCTCTTAAGTAAACCCTCTTCTCCCACTTTATTGAGCCCCTCTACATATTTAAAAGTTTCAATCATGTCTCCCCTTTCCCTCCTTGTCTCCAGTGTGTACATATCCAGATCCTTACACCTCTGCTTGTATGACTTTCCCTGCATATCCTGCACCATCTTGGTTGCCCTTCTCTGAACCCTCTCCAATATATCTATAAGGAGGCAGTATAGCGCAGTGGTCTAAGGCTCTGAGCTGCAAATTTGGTGACATCCAGCAGACCAGACCTGGGTTTGAATCCCACAGCTTCCACTTGCACACTGTGTGACCCTGAGCAAGTCACTTAACCTCCTTGTGCTCCCAGGTCGCTCCTGTAAAAAAGCTTTCCGCTTAGTGTGCTATACCTGGTTAAACAACTAAATAAATAAATAAATATCCTTGTGGAGATGTGGCCTCCAGAACTGAACCCCATACTCCAGGTGCGGCCTTACCATGGCTTTGTAAAGGGGCATTATCACCTCCCTCCTACTGCTAGTAATGCCCCTGCCTATGCATGCCAATGTTCCATTGGCCTTTCCCACTGCCCTGCTACATTGGATTCCTACCTTAATGTTTGAGGAAACTATGATCCCTAAATTCCTCTCCTGTTCTGTTACTTTGACTTCCTCCCCACCTAAGGTATACCCTGTTCTTCTGTTCCTACTCCCCAACTGCATGCACTTCTTGTCATTAAATTTCAGCTGCCACATCCCAGACCATTTTTCAGACCACACGCTGAAGCAGCATCTTGTTTATTTGTTAAATACAAATGAAGAAGCAAGCAGAAGAAGACAATTTGGTATATCTAGTCTGCTCATATTGCTGGGTTCCTGCTTGAGCTACTGATTCTGCCCCCTCTCCACTCATCCCATCCTTTCTATCCTCCCCACCCATAACCCTTACTGTATCTTCCCCCTATATCTGTCTCACCCTCTCTTGAAGCTGCCCACTGTCCTCAATGTGACTACCTCCTCTGGCAGCACAGTCCAACTAGCCACCACACTGTCCATGAAGAAGTGTTTCCTGACCTCCTTCCTAAAGCTCAACCCAGGCTTAAGACCATGTGTCCTTGTGTTATGGTTATCACTTAGATTAAAGAGACCCTCCTTATCCACCCTATTTATCCCTCTCAAGTATTTGAAGCTCTCAATGATGTCTCCCCTCTCCCTCCTGTCCTTCAGGGAGTACATATTCAGTGCCTTCAACCTCTTCTCATATGCCATGCCCTACAGACCTGTGATCATCTTTTTAGCCCTTCTCTGGACTGTCTCTAGCAGTTAAATGTCCTTTTTAAGGTGTTGGCACCAGTACCAATCTCCATACTCTAGATGTGGTTTTTAAGGTGTGGATATCAGTACTGATCACCATACTCCAGATGTGGCCTCACTAGTAACCTGTGTAAGGGCAGTATAACCTCCTCTCTCCTACTGCTGATACCCTTAGCTGTGTATCCCAAGTTTTTGCTTGCCTTGTTGTGGCTATCTGACACTATGTGGAGTGCTTGCTGTCACTAGTGATCATCACTCCCAGGTCCTTCTCTTCCTGTGTTGCAGATACCCAGACTCCTCCCAGATAGTACTCTTTCCTGGGCTTCTTGGTTCCAATATGCAAAACTTTGCATTTCTTGGCATTAGTGCCAATTTGCCAGATCTCAGACCAACTCTCAAACATTTTCAGGTCATTCTGTAGGTCCTATATCCCTTCGGCTAAATCCACCCTCCTAAAGAGCTTGGTGTCATCTGTCAACAGGCACATTTTGCCCTTAACACAATTGTCAATGTCAATGATGAAGAAATTGAACAGCATCGGTCCCAGCACCAAGCTCTGTGGATCCCCACTGGTGACCTCTCTGGCACTAGATAACTCTCCCACCACTACAACCCTCTGGATTCTGTCCCTCAGCCAGTTTTCTATCCATCTAGTCACCTTCTCCCCAACCCTGAGATTTGTCATCTTCCTGATAAACCTCTTGTAGAATACAGAGTCAAAGGCCTTGCTGAAATCCAGATAGAGGATGTCTACTGCACAGCCCCTGTCTACTATCTTAGAGAGACAGTCAAAGAAGTCAGTCAGATTTATTTGACATAATCACCCCCAATAAATCCATGCTGCCTCGCATCCAGGAGACCATGCTCCTCCAGATATCCTACCAATATTTCCTTAAGTATGGTCTCCATGAGCTTGCACATAACTGAGGTCAGAATATCTAGTTTATAATTCCCTGCATCATCCTTGGGGCTGCTCTTGTGGAGGGGCCCATGTGCTATTCTTCAGCCCTGCAGTACCATGCACAATTCCAGAAAACTATTGAATAAACCCACCAGTGGCCCTGCAAGATTCTCTGCCAGTTCAATCAGTACCCTTGGGTGCATGCATTCTGGGCCTGATGATTTTCTCACCTTCAATGCAAGCAGCCCCCTCCTTCACTCTATCCTCCTCTGTCACTACATCCATGCTCCCCTCCTCCCTGCTCCTCTTCTCCCTCCTGTAGGCACTGGTCCATCTTTCTTCCAGGTGAATATTGAACAGAAATATTCATTAAGTACCTCTGCTTTTCCCCCTCTACCCGTTCCTCCTTTTTCCTAAGCTTAACAATCCTGTCCTTTGTGTCCCTTTTCTGGCTTCAGCAGTAAAAAAAATGCCTTCTACCCCTTCTTAATTCCTTCAGTTACCTGTAGTTCCTTCAGTGCCTTAGCCCACCGGCCTTCCTTATTTGCCACACTAGCCAGCCTTAGGTAATTCTCCCTATCTGCCTCTTGCCTGGTCTTCCTAAATTTTCTATAGGCAGACCTCTTTTCCCTTACTGCCTGGGTGACACCAGAACTGAACCAACTGGACGCTTTGTCCCTTGAGTTCTTACTCTTGAGCCTAATACACTTCTATGTGGCAAACATTGGTTTCTCCTTAATGATGGACCACCTTCAATTCACCCACAAATCTGCTCTGATGCCCACCAGGCACCTCCTTAGCATCTTGCCCATATTCCTGAAGTCCACCTTTCTAGATTCCAAGATTTTGGCCTTAGTCAGGATGCTTTCCTTCCCATATACAACTGGAACCACAGTGAGTGATCATCAGTCCCATCCAGGGGCTCTCTGACTGTTATTTCTTATATGTACTCCCCATTTGTTAGCACTACATCAAGGACTGCATTCTCCCTGGTTGGTTCTGTGATGCCCTGAGTAAGGAACCCACTCTGCAACCCTTCCAGGATCACCTAATGTTTGGCACATGTTGTGGCTGATATACTCCAGTCTATCTGGGGCAGGTTAAAGTCCCCCACTATTATCACTTCTTCTTTCCCTGCAACTTCCAATATTTGTGAGCTCAGTTCCATGCCCTTCTCCTTATCCTGGTTAGGTGGTCTGTAAATCACCTCTAACCTTACCTTTCTGCCTCTGTTGGATCATAACTGAACCCACAATGCCTCCACATTCCCTCCCTCTGACATCTCTCTTGTGTAAATACCCTCACTGATATAAACTGCCACCCCTTTTCTACCACCCCTGTCCCTCCTATATAACATATCCATGGATCAAAAGATCTCAGCCATGGTGTGGTGTGGCCATAGCTTACAGCTTGCAGTATATAACATGTCATGAAATAATGTAGTAAAAAAGTCAATTGCTATTGAATTACATTGTTCTGTGCACCATGCTGCAGCATTTTTTTGATATACTGCAGCATTACTGCATCCTGGAAGACACCACTGTACCTCTGCCTGCAGAGGCAGAAGCCCTTTGGAGCATTCTGTCTACCAAAGACACACTCCCATGGGGCCCGCACTTCTGCAGCCACACATATTCATGCATGCAATATGACATATACACACAGATGTTGCTGCATATTATGCAAGGTCTGTGCTTATGCAGCCACAGATACAAGTCCATAAACATAGGAACATAGACCTTGACGGCAGATAAGGACCACTTGGCCCACCTAGTCTGCCCATTTCCCTACCTAGAGGATAAGCTGCAGATCCTATTTAACCAACAGCCTATTTCTTCCTACCCCACCACAAAAATTGCCTTATGTCTGTCTCATGCATTCTTGAATTCTCCCACAGTTTTAGACCCCCACAACCTCCTCAGGAAGGTTGTTCCATGTGTCCACCACCCTGTCTGTGAAAAAATACTTCTTCACATTGCCCCTGAGCCAGCCCCCTTCTATCTTCAAATTGTGTCCCCTTGTTCTTGCACAATTCTTTTTCTGAAAGATGCTACCCTCTTGGACTTTGTTGATTCCACTGAGGTACTTAAACATTTCTATCATGTCCCCCTCTCCTCCTTTCCTCAAGGGTATACATATTAAGCTCCTTTAGTCTCTCCTCATATGGCTTCTCTTGCAGACCCTGCACCATTTTAGTTGCCCTCCTCTGAACTGCCTCCATCCTGTCTATGTCCTTGCAGAAATGGGGTCTCCAGAACTGGACACAGTACTCCAGATGGGGTCTCACCAACCATCTGTACAGGGGGATAACAACTTCCAGTTTTCTGCAGGTGATGTCTCTCCCTATACATCCCAGTATCCCCCCACCCCTCCCTACTGCCTTCTCACATTCCTTGCCAACCTTAAGGTCATCTGATATGATTAACCCCAGGTCCCTTTCCATTTTTGTTGTTTTCTACCCCCCATTGTGTAATCTTCCCTGGGTTTTGTTTCCCAGGTGCATTACTGTAACTTCTTTGCATTGAATCCAAGCTGCCATACTTCTGACCATTCCTCCAACCTTGCCAAGTCCCTTTTCATCCTTTCCATGCCTCCTTGTGTATCAACCCTGTTGCAGATCTTTGTGTCATCTGCAAAGAGACATACTTTCCTTCCAGTCCCTCTGCATGTCACTTATAAAGACATTAAAAAGGATCAGCCCCAGTACTGAACCCTGTGGTACCCCACTAGTACCCCCTCTTTCTTCAGAGTGGACTCCATTTACAATTACCTTCTGTGTCCTGTTGTCCAGCCAATGTTTTACCCAGGCTACCACCCTGGGACCCACTCCCAGGCTGGTTAATTTGACTACTAATCTTTTGTGTGGGACTGTGTCAAATGCCTTGCTAAAGTCTAGTTAGGCCATGTCCACAGCCCCTCCCTGGTATACTACTTTGGTCACCCAGTCAAAGAAATCAATTAGATTTATCTGACATGACCTTCCCTCCCTCTGTGAACCCATGCTGCCTTGGGTCCTGTGCCCCATTGGCCTCTAGGTACTCAACAGTTCTTTCCTTCAGAAGTGATTCCATCACTTTCCCTGCCACAGAGGTCAAACTGACAGGTCTGTAGTTTCCTGCCTCTGTCTTCCGTGAAGGGGAATCACATCAGCCTTCTTCCAGCCCTCAGGTACCACACCATCCTCCCACGGTTTGTTCAAAAGGGTAGTCAGTGGTGTCACTAGCTCTCTGCTTAATTCCTTTAGAATTCTGGGGTGAATTCCATCTGGCCCCATTGCTTTGTCCACCTTCAGTTTTAGGAGTTCTTTCAGAACCCTTTCTTCTGTGAAAGGACTGGGATCGCCCCCCTCTCCAGAGTGCTTCTGTTAATTGGATTAGGCACCTCCCTCACTTCCTCTTTTGTGAATACTGAACAGAAGTATTCATTCAGTATCCCTGCTCTTTCACTGTCACTCTCTGCCCACCCTCCATCCATTCTATTCAACCTCACTATCCCTCCCTTTGTCTTTCTACGCTCCCTGATATACCTATAAAAGGTTTTATCCTCCTTCTTAACTGAGTTGGCTATCTTTTCCTCAGTTTGTGCCTTTGCTATTCTGACTACCCTCCCTGCTTCCTTCTGTCTTAACTGGTACAGTTCTCTGTCCTGCTCCTTCTGTGTTTCCTTATACTTCCTAAATGCTATCTTTTTCTCCCTAACCTTCACCGCCACTTCTTTTGAGAACCATAGTGGCTTTTTCTTTCATTTTGATTTGTTCATTTGCTTCACACAAAGATTTGTTGCCTCTGTGATGGCAGTTATGATATTTCCCCATTGTTGCTCCACCCCTCCTTCTAGCCTGTTTGTTAGTGCTTTTCTAAGGCACTCTCCCATCTTGCCAAAGTCAGCACTCCTGAAGTCCAGAACCCTCACTTTTGTATGGCTTGACTCTGTAGCTGAGTTTATCATGAACGACACTGTTTGGTGGTCACTTGTTACCAAATGGCTACCCACTTCTAAATCTGAGATCCTTTCACTGTCCCCATTTGACAGTATGAGGTCTAAGATTGCTCCCTCATGAATAGGTTCCAAAACTAGCTGTCTGAGGCATGCCATCTGAAGAGCATCAAGAATGGCCCTGCTTTTGGATGTGGCTGCAGCAAAGGTGCTCCAGTTAACATCTGGCATATTAAGGTCCCCCATCAACAGTATCTCCCCTTTCTCTGCCATCCTAAGTATGCCTTCTATCATATCCTTGTCCATTCCCTCCCCCTGACATGGGAGATTGTGTTGCCATTTCCAGTCTCTAAGGTTACCCACAGTGCCTCCTCTCCTCCCTGTTTACTCTTTTGTTCAGTTGCTTTTATCCCTTCCCTTACATAGAGAGCTACTCCCCCCCTCATCTGCCCTCCCTTTCTCTCCTGTAGGTTGTGTATCCTGGTATGTTAACATCCCAGCCATGGTTCTCTGTGTACCATGTTTCTGTGACTGCTATGATATCCAGGCATCCCTCTTCCATCAAGGCCACCAGTTCAAGGAGCTTGTTGCCCAGACTACGGGTGTTGGTACTCATTACCCTCCATTTCTTGATGGCGTTACCTCTTTTTGCCCCATCCCTGTCCTTATTGTATATGTCATTTCTCCATTTACCCTTGCGCTTCTCCCTATTGACATCTCTATGTTTATGTCTACCTCACTTAGTACCTGATTTTTTTGGGGGGGGCTAGGATTCCCCTGCTCCTTTCCAGTGTCTCCCCCCCTTTGTTAGCTTAAATGCTTGCCAATGAACTATTTAAACCTATCACCTAGGATCCTGATTCACCTCCTGGACAGATGCAGACCATCACACCAGTATATGCCTGCATCCCTCCAGGTGGACCCCCAGTCCTCAGTGAAGCCAAATCCCTGAGTTCTGCACTAGTTTTTCAATCACTGATTGAAACCCATGATGTGGAGCTCCCTAGCCTCATCCATGCCATAGACAGGCAGCACCTCCGAGAAGGTTAGCGTGTGTGCTATTTGTCTAAGGCCCCTCCCCATCTCCACAAATGCTTCTTGCACTGCTCTGATCCCTTTCTTAGCCAGGTCATTTGTCCCTAGGTGGACAATATCACCCAACTCCCTCCTCTGTGCAGCTGCTCCTGCAATCCTGAGGATTCGCTCCCTGTCCCTCCAAGCCATGGCATGAGGCAGGAACCTTATCTCCCTCTCCCCTTCTTCCCCCAGTTCTACCATCCTAACAATGGAGTCCCCCACCAGTAGTTGTTTTCTTCTCCTGTGGGGTCCCATGCTACGCTCCTGTGGGTCTCCATTGTGGAAGTTCCCAGCATCCTCCTTGGTCTCCACTGTGGGTGCCTCCATAGAGAAACCACACTTTTCCAGAATGGCATAGAAATTGTGGAGCGGTACAACTGGAGGAATGCACCTCTGTTCCACCATCCTCACCCTCCCTGAGCCCACTGTGGTCCAACTGCTCCTCTTTCTTGGCAACCTCTGAGGCAACAGCAGTGACTCTGGTGGTCCCTGGGTGGGAGAGAAGGTCCCACAAATCCTGGCCAACTCAGTCTGGAGATAAGCAACCTCCTCCTTCAGCCCAGAGAGGTGCCTGCAGATGGGATAACACTGCATCCTCCAGAACATCTCCTGGAAGACTTCTGCTCCACAGCCTCTGCACTGCACCACTCCCATCATAAAGGTATCACATCAGTGCTACTGCATTTGTATCATCTGGAAATGTTGTTTGTCTTACAGGACCTTCTAATGGGTGCCTGTGGTTGCTTGTGATCAGCTCTTTTTACTATAACAAGCACTTTCATTCATGAGATGGCGACTGACCATGGAGGAGGAATGGTTTAGCCAATCATCTTCTCAATTTATATTTGAGAATTGAATGTTATTAGGTGGGAGTAGGTACATTTGGGTGCTGTGTGTCTGGGGTGGGGGATATAAATTACAGTATATTATTTAAGTGCAAAGAGCACTTTACATTTAATAGGTGGCCCGGCCTTGGAGGAGGGAGTGCTGAGCATGTTGCCCAACAGGGGATCTACTTAAATGTATTTAACAAAAAAAATAACTTGTGAGTGCTTGGGAGAGGAGGGTGGGATTGTGCTTTTGATCAAGGGTGGGGGATGGAGTTACAACTTGGTTTAGGGCTAGGGGAGGAGGGAGTTTTTTTTCTTTTATTATCTATTTTTTTTTTGTTTGCAGGTGACTGAATAATTTCCTGAATATGAATAGTCACCTATTTGGGAAGGGCTGCCGAATGTTCATGAGTCCTACTATTCATGGTATTCCAGATTTAATATTCAGCCCCTGCACAGCCCAACAGTTTAGTGGTTTAAAAATTCTAGATGTTTTAAAAAAACATAGATATATGATTTTAAGACATTTTTCCTCCCTAATTACACATAAATGGCTGAAAGTTGAAATGTGAAATTTCTGGTTAGAGTTTGGCTCAAGAATGATTCTTTAGCTTGGCCTTTTAAAGTTATTTATGGATTTTAAATTAAGAAAATAAAATCAAATGTTTGCTCAAGCGCAGATCATTTTACATAACTTAATCATAACTAGATTTTTGCAAAATATACATACATCACTCTCATTAGTAAGAATGCAAGTTAATGAGATACGACCCAATTTCTTGAGTCTTAGTGGCCACAATGTTAAAAAAAGAAGAGAAGAGAAGAGAAAATGTTTATACATCAAAATCAGGAAAATCTGTTTGGTGTGAGCTCTGAAAGGTATGTTTAACAGAGTAGGATGTAAGCCTGATACTCTACGTGTTTCTTGGAAAAACAATATTTTTGGGGGGAATAAGAGTAAAATTAGGTTATTAAGTATCAAAAACACAGGCCCTGTTTTCTTCATTTGTGACCCTGTTTTCAGGACACTCAAACCTGTTTTTGTGAGATAAAACTTCTACTTTCATGATACTTAGTGCCAGTTCCATGAATGGATGTGCACCAGCAGAGGGGGTCCTTGTGTAGGGGTGTGCAGAGTTCTTGCTCCACACATGTGGTAACCTCTGCATAATCATAGCCACTGGAGCCAAAATGTTGAAAAAACAATGAAGTTATGAATAAAAGTTCAAAACACATTAAACAGCCATCAACTGAACTTACCTTGTCTGTCAGTTTGCAGGCGGGTGTAATAGGAGAGCATCATCTGCAAGGCCACTGTTTTTCGGTTTTTACCGGAAAACCTGGTAAAATTCCGGAATTAGGGCTGCCTGAAAACCGGTAAAAACAAAGATTTCATGGAATCTGGCATTTTATATCAGATCAGTAAATCTACAAAACTTGTATTTTTCTTATAATTCCTTCCTGTACTAGTTTCAGTTTGCTTTATTTAAGGCTCTGTATATTAAGCTTTCTTTAATTCTGATTGTTTATGCACATACTAAAAGAATGATAGCAGAATCCCGGTAAAATCCGGAAATTAAGAGTAACAATCACCGGTGCAATTCCGGAATCTGAAGTCTTGAAAATGGAATTTCATTATTTTATTCACCGTAAATCAGTGGCCTTGATCATCTGTATTGCTATAACTTTTGCTCTTTTTGCCCTATTTAGTGCTGTTCCTGGTCTAACTTAATTCCATACGAACATACGAATGTGTCAGCAGAAACAGACCACTCTGCTCGAGTGTACAGCTACAGTAGCACCCCTAGTTTGCAGCTGCCCTTCCCCCTTTGTCATCCCACTGCCACAACCCACCTCCCCCACCCTTACTCTCCCCTGTTCCCTGTCCCATGCTCTTTTTAAGCTGTTCACAGATTTACATGATACCACCCATTCTGGTAGGGCATTCCATTTTGCTACCACCCACTCTGTGAAATAGTTTCTCTTCATTTAATTCCTAAATTCCCCCCCCATTCTTAGTCCATGCCCCCTGGGGACCCTCCCCCTCCTTAACTTAAAGACCCCATCTGCCCCATCCTTAATGATTCCCCTCAGATACTTGAATGTCTCTATCATGTCCCCTTGTCCCTTCTATCCTCCAGGGTGTACATCTTCAGGTAACCCAGCCTGAGGTCAGTCTCTCCCCTCCATTCCACATATCATCTTTGTTGCCCTTCTCTGCACCCCCTCCAGTAGCCTGGTATCACACTTTAGGTATGGCCTCCAAAACTGCACTCATTACTCCAAGTGTGGCCTTACCAGTGACCTGTAGAGGGGCCAAGATCACCTCTCTTCGCCTGGAAGAAACCCCCCTCGCTGTGTAGCCCAGCATTTTGTTCACTTTTGCAGATGCTGTCCTGTACTGGACAGTGTTGTTCATGGTCCCTGTTATCATTACCCTTCGGTCCCGCTCCTCCTCTGTGATCCCCAGCTTAACCCCTCCCAGCCAGTATTTTCTCCTTGGGTTCTTCACCCCAAAGTGCATAACCTTACACTTCTTTGCATTGAACCCCAGCTGTCACCTCCCTGACCACTCCTCTAGCTTGCTTAGGTTCCCCTGTAGCTGCTTCCATCCCTCCTCTTCATCCACCATTGTTCCGATTTTGGTGTCATCAGTGAACAGATTTATCTTGCTCACCACCCCATGTGCAATGCCTGATATGAAGAGCCCAAACAATACTGGCCCCAACACAGAGCACTGTGGCACCCCACTCATTACCGGTCTTGGAGCTGAGAGCTCCCCTCTCTCTACCACCCATTGCAGCCTCCCACTCAGCCAGCTTGTAATCCAGTTCATTATTTTTTCCCCTACCCCTATACCAGTTAGCTTAACCCCAAGCCACCCATGAGGCACAGAATCGAAGGCCTTGCTGAAGTCCAAGTAAAGAACATCCACCACATGACCCTTATCCATCTCACCTGTCACCCAGTCATAATATTGTAATCAGGCTGGTTTGACAAAAGTTCCCTGAAATGAACCCATGCTGCCTCACACCTTGAGGCTATTTTACTCCAGATATGACACCAGTCTTTCATTTAGTATTATTTTCATGAGTTTGCACACAATGGAGGTGAGACTTACTGGGTGATAATTACCCGGTTCATCCCTTGGTCTGCTCTTGTGTAATGGTACTACATGTGCCATCCTCCAGTCCAGTGGCTCACATCCTGGCTTCAGTAAGGTGCTGTGCAGATCAACCAGTTGCTCTGCCAACACCTCCACCATATTCCTCAGCACCCTGGGGTAGATACCATCCGGCCCTGGTGCCTTGTCTACCTTCACTGCCCTCAGTCCCTCTAGGACTCTACTTGCCTCAATTCTTCTATGTTTTCACTCCTGAATTTTAACATTGCTATTAAGGACACTGTTGTATTTATCTGTATGGTGTTGTACTATCTGCATGGAGGGATGGGAATGCAGGGTCTGAAGGACCTGATGCTTCCAGCGTGATATGTGGATACTGTTGTACCATCTCAATGGAGGGATGGGAGCGTAGGGTCCAAAGGACCCTGCATTCCCATTGTGAGATCTTGACACTGTTGTACTATCTGGATGGAGGGATAGGATCTCAACATAACATATGGATTCTGTTGTACTATCTCGAGGGAGGGATGGGAGCACAGGGTCTGAAGGACCCTACACTGCTACAGTAAAATGAGGATACAATTATACTATCTGAAAATGAAGGGAAATTCTTTGCAAAAAACTTAGTCAATGCATCAGTTAGGGTGAATATCTCAGTGACAAAAGCAGGAAAATGAGGCATTAGAGTTTACAGCCCTAATGCCCCACCCCCAGGGTTCCCACCCCTACCACCCCACCCCATCCCCCTCACCCTCCACACTCCACCAGGCATCGGGGTGTGCCATTGGGTCATCAGGCCTACAGTAGGTCACCTCATTATCCCTATACTGTAGCATGTAAGCTTGGTTACATGTTGAATGGGATGAGAGTTGGGCCTGATGACTCCAGTGGCACACCCTTGATGCCTGGTGGTGTGGAGGGTGAGGAGATATGGATGGGGATGGAGTGGTAGGGGTGGGAAACTGGGGTGGGGTTGTGGGTTATAAACCCTAACACCTCATTTTCCTGTTTTTGTCGCTATGGTAGTCACCCTAACTAATGCATTAATGAAGTTTTGCAAAGAATATATATATATATATATATATATATATATATATATATATATATACATATGTATATATATCATTTTTTTACAGATAGAGACAGACATATTTGATTTTTTATGTTGCATACAACATATGGTTATAGAGGAGGATGATGAGTCAGATGAGAAGGAAGAAGACAGAGAGGTTAAAGCAGTATGTAACTGGCCAGAGAAGAGTAAAGAGCTGAGAGAGATGTGTGATCACTCATCACGTTCACAGGTGGGTCTTACTGATGATGACTCTGTGTGACACACATCATGATGAGCTGGTTGGTGATGACAATATCGTATAGTCATACTATCCTCATGATAACTTGTAGTGCTGTACATCACAGGATGTCCAGCTGCTGCTGCTTCTGGTGGAAGTAGCAGCTGGTCTATGTCAGTGGTGCCAGTGCTAATAAGAATCCTTATAGATTTGCCCTGGGAGGTGTAGGACTGGGAAGAGTACAGGAAATGCCACTCAGCTGACATGTTATTATTCAAATACATGATTAAAACTAACCCTTGGTAAACTGAATTTTAGATGGCTAAGAGTTAAGATTCCCTGGATCTAGCCTGAGTGATTTGGCAAGGCAGTTGTACTGAAGTCTTTTTAAGAACTGAAATATCCTGGAGGATAGCCAAGAAAAAGAAAAAACAAAAAAGCATTTTAACTAGTGAAGGCTGAATGACTCATAATGCTTGTCTGTACAATATTGGATTAACACAATATTTTTACTAGATATTAACACTGACAGATAAGCCTGCATCATGTGCTCAGGTGACACGCCTGAATCTTCCTCCAACATGTCTAACTGGTCCAAATCCTTTCAAATGTCCTTAGACATCTCAAGACATCTCAAGATCATCACTTTCAAAGTCTTCAATGTCATGCTTATGTCTGACAGTGACACCACAAGAAGTTAGACAATTAGAAGAAGCACAAGTATAACCAAGAGACTGTGTATGCATATTATTGATGGTTTCTTCAAGCTGATTTTTCCTTCTCTGTCATTAGTGTATGAAACAGTTGATGTTTGATATGCTGTATCTGTGCAGTGGGCATGAACACATCTTTATATCTTGAGTTCAGTACTGCAAGTTGTGTGTCTGACCTAACATTGTTAAACCTATCTGCAACTTATGTAAGAAACATCTGTGCCACATTTCAAATTAATATTGCATCCTGCTGCTGCTGCTGCTGAGAGGAATCAGATGGGGTCACCTCTTCCACCACCATCATCATGGCCACCATAAGCACTAGCATCAGTGCTACTACTGCTTCCACCACCAGTGCTTCCTTGGGTTGCTGTAGTGTATCTGAACTAATGACATATGTGGCTTTGAAGTTAAAACACTATGAGAAGGTCCATGTTAACAGTCGATGAGTTTGCAATGCATCAAGAGAATAAGGGGAAGCACCACTATTAAGTAGTTAAATCAGTTCTCATTAATTTATTTATCTGCCATTAGTATATTTCAACATTTCGTGGCAAGGCAACTTCTTCAGGAAAACAATGGTACAGGATTTACTGTATAAGAAATGAAGGCATAGGAAATCTACCCATTAATGTGGCTTTCAAATATATTACAATTTTCTGAAAACTAAAACCCCAGTGAGAAGCAAAAAATTCAGAGACTTGACACGCTCTCTGGCAAGTCACCCAGTGTGACTGCAGCTCCACACTGTACTTCATCTTCACTCATTGTTCACTTCATCAACTGGCTCACACCTGGTCTTCTCACAGAGAAAAGAAAGTTTGGTATTTTTGCACCCTGCACCACCAGCTGTCAGTAAAATATAGAATAATGCATGGGGAAGTGTGTATGAGGATTTTATGCACACCCAAGGTGTGTGAAGCCCATACACCCTGAGGGCAAAGCGCAAGAGTTTTTTATGGGCATTGCATACTGATGGTGTGCACAAAATCTGATTTTAAACACTTCCCCATGTTTTATTTTTTATATTTACTGGTTCTTTGACTATTGCTTTTTTTTCTGTTGCACAGAATAATTAGTGGGACAGCGACCTTTAGAGTGCTAGGCAGTGCTGTTTAAAACTAGTACTACTGCAAGTAAATCTGTGTTAAATGACAACATTTGTAAAACTGGTAAAACTTTTCTTTGGGGAAATTTGAGCTTTTTGGATACTCACCAATCCAGCGTTAACTTTAGATGAAGGATTCTCTCTCTCTCCCTCTCTCACTCTCTCTCTCTCTCAGTTGTTTGTGTTGGCTGCAGCAGAGGTGCCATCTAAGGGAGTGAGAGAGAAGTTCTGGATTTAGAATAGCGTTAGACAGTGTTATTTGAATGCTAGTTGTGGAGTTTAGGGGATTGACTTGCCTAGATTCTCTAGTCAGACCCTGGTGTGAATTGAGTTGCGGTTGTTATGTTTTGTATTGTTTTTAGTTTAGATTTCTTTAAACTGCCAAAATATGATTTTTCTTTTCGGTGCCTGATGAGAAAGCAGTTTGTCACGCTGGTAGTTTGCAGGTGCGACGCGAGCGATTTGACAGTATGAGGGAAGGCAGTGGTGCAAATGTTTACGTGCCATGGGAAGTGTTGGCAGAACCTTTGTAAAAGGTGCTTGGACAAATTCAGTCATTCATTGTTCATTATTCACACGTGTGAATAACACAATTTGTCAGCCACTGCCAGTGGTTGATAAACATGACTAACCAGTAAATATATAAAAATAACTGTAAAGTAAAACATTCAAAGATTCCCTCTGCCCTGTCCCTGTCCCCTGCTGGGTTGATTCTAAGTTCCTCTCATCTGCTTCAGGCCGAAGCTGTAGCAAGTACTTAGTGTGCTGGTACCTCTCTACAACAGCACATAAAGTATTGGCCAGCCCTGAGCAGTAATTATTGTTAACTACTGTTAACCACTATAACAAATGTAAGTTGTAACCAGTGAGATGATGCACTATATACAGTATCTGGACATATCAGGAAATAGCACATGAAATCCAGCTGAAATGAATGGGAATATCCTGTGATATATCATGATATATCTGAATATTATGCATCATGTCACAGATTACCACTGGCACTGCACAAAAACAATGAAGGATTTTCTTTTTTTTTAATATTTTAAAGTTTAAAGTTTTATGTCTGTGTGTGAATTAAGTGCCCATGAAACATGACAACACTGGAACATGAAGTTCTATATTTATCAACTTGACAGGTACTGCATGGGTGATAACAGTTCAGGCTTCCCAACACTGCCATGGAGGGATCACCTTGTATGTGAGAAAGTAGCTCAGACTCCAAGCCCATTCAGTCCTTGGCTTCTTATGTGAGACTTCCAACTAGGGTGCTAATTAGTGCCAGTTGTGTTGGCATTTTTTTGTTATATGGACTCCTACCCACTGAGAAATGGACTGAGACCACCACAGCTCATTTCACATAGGCCACTGAACAGTCTTCAGTTGTTTATGGCTTTCGACCACTACCGATCTGTGTTAGATTTGAACCCATGACCTAGAGGTGGAAAGTTCATTAATCCTTTAGCAATACACAAAGCTATCTGGTTCCCAATAATGAAGGATTTTCTGAGTGTGTTTTGTTAATTAAAAACAACTTTCATTTAAAGTCACTTCATTTTGAATTATATACTTCCTTGCATGTACCTGTTCCACTGTTTTTTGTTGTGTAATCTTCTGTAGCTGGGTTGTGCCTAAATAGGTGCTTCACTGCCAGTGCATTTACCCAGTCATCAAAATAAATAAAAACAAACAGAAGAACAAAATAGCAGCACACTTCTGTAGCTTTTATTCAGTGTCATATATCATTAGTAAGTCATGTAGAAGCATGAAAAATGACCCAGCGCTTTATGGTACTGTGCCTCTTCATCAACACCTGGTCACATTGCTAATTAGGTGGATTCAGTCACTATGTCAGGCTTCTGCTGCAGCACACACTAAAATCTATTTGCAAGCTGCAGCATTCAGTTTTAAAATTATGCAGTGCTCAACATGTGACTATCTCCCTGTCTAAGCAGCATCTCAGCTTCTGACAACATTTTTCACTTCTGTCAGAAATGTAGTCTGTCTCTGCAAGCTGTATCAGTCAACAGCACTCAGCTCCCAGTCTGTTCAGCAGACACACATAGACTGAACTGGTTTCCAAAAAGCTCCTGATTTTCACTGGTAATCCACAACTCAGATTGGTGGCTCGATCTATCAACTACTGTAAGCAATCCTGGAGGCATAACACACAACAAGCGACTGGCAGCTGCAAAACTGCCTGAATTAATAAGATCTAGCCAAGGTCCAGGAGCCTTTGTTTTTCTCTTCTCAGGCAGCTTCACCTGCTTTGTTGGCCAGTCACCCTCTAATTCTGTAATCCTGTCACGGTAGGACAGAGGTAATAACAATGACTGTTGTTTTGCGCTCCAAAGGCAGCTTTCCATAAAAGTCTTTATTTTCACAAATTTAATAGTTTACACATAACCCACCCCC
Source organism: Neoceratodus forsteri (assembly GCA_016271365.2). Classification (NCBI taxonomy): domain Eukaryota; kingdom Metazoa; phylum Chordata; order Ceratodontiformes; family Ceratodontidae; genus Neoceratodus; species Neoceratodus forsteri. The sequence goes on from CM028132.1 coordinate 1,326,448,688, forward strand.
CTCGAATTAGTCCCAAATAGGTGTAGTCTCTCATCTGTTTCAATTGTTGTAAAGAACAGGCAATTTGCAGTTCAGCCAATAACACTGCTGTGTCACTCCATCAGAAGAGGCTGATGCCTTTTTTTTGATGAGTGAGGTCAAATGTATTCTTAAAGATATACTGTAGCAACCCCATGGGAGTTACACATCTCTGTCATGCTGTGAGGTTTAGGAGAGCTGAAGAGATGGCAAGAAAGTTTAACCTGTTTACTGGAGATAACTGTCGGTTTTTGTTGGGTCCACCAAACTCAGCTTTGGCATTGATTCACCCATGTGATACCATGTTACTCCAGGAATTGCTTAGCATAGGGTGGGTGAGGGTGATGCGTGCCACTGGACAGAAGGTACTACTTCTAAATATCAACAGTTCAAAATCAGTAGCACAGTTTCAAATAGACTACCTGTCCTCTCTGGTGTCCCTGAGGGGTCCAGTTTGGAACCGCTGCTCTTTAGTCTCTTCCTCAACTCCCTCCCTGAGTCCTGCCCTGGCAATCTACTACTATACATGGAGGATGCAGTCATTTTCTCCTCCAGCCCTGACCCTATACAACTCACCACTCCCTTCAGACCTCATTCAGCTGCACTGAAAACTGGTTCACTGCACAATGCCTTATCCTTAACTACAAGAAAACCAAAGTTATGTTATTCTCTCACCCGCAGAACACTAGAAAGATGCTATGCCCACAAGTTCTAACTTCTAACTACACCCCACTGGAGCAGGTGGACTCCTTTAAATACCTAGGCATCACATTGGACCCAGGTCTTAACTTCCACGAACACATCCACCAACTATCCAATGCCCTTAATGCTAGGATGGGGCTTCTGCACCATTTCAAACACTGCCTCACCCCTGATGCCTTCAGGCTCACTGTCACCTCCTCGGTCCTCTCCCTGCTAGATTATGGCCTATTGATATATGCGGCAGCAAGCACTTCATTCCTAGCTAGACTCCATATCTCCCTAAACAATGTCAGTCATCTTGTTTTAGGATGTGACCATCTTACACACACTAGCTCACTCTATAGTGCTACCAACTGGCTTAATCTAGACAACAGGATTAGGTTCCACACCTGTCTGATGGCTAAAAAAATCAACTTAGGCCTCTCCCCCTCTGAACTTGCCCCCCTTAATCCTCCCAAACCCCAAGGCCAAGTGTACCCGTAGCTCAATCCACCATCTCTTCTCTATTCCCTCCAGCCGTACCTCCCAATTTCAAAGGTCTTTCAGCTTTAGGGCCCCTGTGTGGATGAATAGCCTTCCCTCCACCCTGGTGAATGAACAAAGACTAGGACAACTTAAAACCCTACTTAGGGCTCAACTCCTATCCTCAAATAATTGTAACTGCAACTGATTTCCTGTCCTCCACCTCCTCCTTAATACAGTATATGACAATGGCCACTGGCCTGCCTTTTCTCTTAGTGTCCATCCACTGTTGCTCATGACTATGTCATATGTGTACAATGTAATTTACTTAATAAGTAACCCAAGTATTTTGAATGTTAGCTTGATTGATTTTTTGTAAACAATCTGTATCTGTCTCTGAGCTCACTTGCTGTAATGTCTGTCTGTATACAATCTATGTGACGTGGAACCTTTATAAATGAGTCTATGACTCAAAGGTACTCTCCAAATATGCAGTAAATAAATAAATAAATACAAAGTAGGATGTAGCTGTTATTAAATTTCCTTTTGAATATGTAATGCAGTTTATTGCAGAATAATATGTTTTAGCATCAGCTAAGGCTGAAGCACAAAGCCTCAGAATTTGGAAAATCTGACATCATGGTGAAAAAAGAAGTCCTTTAATCCTTGATGAATCTGTGGCATTCTGTTCTCTTGCTTTGAAATTTGAACAATTGTTTGAAGCAGCACAGGCATTACCCTAACTTCAGCTCTGTCTCTCTCTCTCTCTCTTCTCTCTCCCCCCCCCCAGCATATCAGTGTGTGAATAAATGTATAATGCTTGTCTTGAAAGACGTTGTCAAAGTTTATGGTAATCCTAGCAGGACATCCAATGATCATTCAAATCTCAGAGGAACACCATGCCACAGCTGTATCAAGAGTTAGGGAACTTTATATCCTACTCTTGTATTTCCTGCTTTTGAGGCTTTGTGCAGTTGATCACCGGAGGTCCTTTAAAAAGTATTTATGGCATTCAAATGCCCAGGGTTCAGTCCAATGACTTGCTTGGCTTACAGTAACAAAAAACTACAGAGTGGAAAAAACATTGAAAAGTTGCTCCATCGATGTAGTGGCAGGCTGCTGCATGTGATGGCCATGAGCCAGGTTTTGAAATGGCCACAGGATGTGTGATGTCCATATGGCTGGAAGAGGACAGACCCACCCTGAGAATAATCTTCATTTTTGCATAGGAAGGGCTGCATTCTCTGATGTGCTACTACTGTATCTCCTGGGTAACCACAGGTGAAGGACATTTCCAAGTTGTTGGGGATATCTGTAGCTTCCTGGAATGCAGGCATGCACTTTTGTGCACAGGTATTTCACTGAGCCCATGTCAGTGTCATTCTATTGTGCAGGTTCAATGACAATTATTAACAGTCTCACTTCATGGGAGCTTCAAGGTGCTGGCACTCTCAGGCCCCACAACATCTGACTGTTCACTGCTTTCCAGAACTGAAGATTTCCTAGGAGGAGGTTGGCAAGCCTCCCAAATATTCTATTGACAGACAAGCCAGTTTTTAAAAAAAGTGGGTACGTGGTAGAGATGGATGCAGATGGGGCTGTCAGACGTATGAGCTGCAATGGTAATGAAGGAGATACTAAAGTGATAAGAAATCATTAACTGCCCTTCGATTTTCCATTCCATGCCAGTTATGTATTTTGATGTGATTTTGAGCTGGTTGAGCAAGGAGGTCATGAAAAAGGTAAGGAGAAAAAGAGCTGCCTTTAGGAAGTACAAGAAAACAGGGAGTGGGGAGGACAGGGAGGAGTACTTGATGGAATCAAAGGAGGTGACAAGGGCAGTAAGGGGAGCCAAAGCATCTTCAGAACTCAGGCTGGCACAATGCATTAAGAAGGGGGAGAAAGACTTCTTTAGGTACATCAGGGAGAAAAGGAGCTGTAAGGACCACATAGTAAGGATTAGGAAGGAAGGGGGTTAGGTGGAAGCAGGGTGCAATAAGGCAGAAGCACTAAATGAGTACTTCTGCTCAGTATTTACTAAAGAGAAGAGGGGGGGTGACACCCAAGGGGGGAGAAATGGCAGAAATAAGGGGGGAGGCGGTGACAGATGGGGAAATCATGGAGGGAAGAGTTTGGGAGGGTTTGAAGGCACTGAGGGTGGATAAGGCACCAGGTCCAGATGGCATCCACCCCAGAATGCTGAAGGAGCTGGCAGAGGTCCTTGCAGAACCTTTGGAAGACCTATTTAATGCCTCACTACATTTGGGATGTGTACCTCAGGACTGGAGGATGGCTCATGTGGTGCCCCTCCACAAGAGTGACCCCAAGGATGAATCAGGAAACTACACACTAGTGAGCCTCTCATCCATGGTGTGTAAGCTAATGGGGACTATCCTGAAGGAGAGGCTGGTGGCCCTCCTAGAGGCCAAAGGTCTACATGACAGCAGACAGCATGGCTTCATATGGGGCAGATCCTGCCAAACCAACCTGGTGGAGTTCTATGACTGGGTAAGTAGGCAACTGGACAGGGGCCATGCAGTGGATGTCCTGTATCTGGACTTCAGTAAGGCATTTGACTCGGTGCCGCATGGAAGGCTGGGAAGTATGTTAGTAGGCACAGGGGAGGGTTCAAAGCTAGTAAGATGGGTAGGAAAGTGGCTTCAGGGAAGGCAACAGAAGGTGGTGGTGGGTGGGGAGCTCTCACACCCAAGGGTAGTGATGAGCGGTGTTCCACAGGGCTAGGTGTTGGGGCCAGTGTTGTTAGGGATATTCATTGCAGACATATCATCGGACATCAAGAGCAAGATCAGTCTGTTTGTGGATGATACCAAGGTATGAGCAGTGGTGGATGACCTAGGGGGATGGCAGGGGTTGCAGGATGATCTGGCAAAGCTTGCAACCCTGGTCAGACACCTGGCAACTGAGGTTTAATGTCAAAAATTGCAAGGTGGTGCATTTTGGGATGAAGAACCCAAGAAGGAGTTACCAGCTGGGGGGAGTGCAGCTAGCCCAGACAGAGGAGGAGAAGGATATGGGTGTGCTCATTACAGGGTCAATGAGCAACTCGGCACAATGTAGGAAGGCAGCTGCAAAGGCCAACAATATGCTGGGTTGTATTGCAAGGGGTATATCTTTGAGGAGGGAGGAGGTGATTCTACCACTGTACAGATCATTAGTTAGACTGCACCTGGAGTACTATGTGCAGTACTGACACCGGTATCTGAAGAGGGACATTAAGTTACTGGAGGGGGTGCAGCACAGGGTGACAAAGATGATCAAGGGGCTGGGGGACTTATCATACGAGAGGAGGCAGAGAGAGTTGAACATGTACTCACTGGAGGAGAGGAGGGACAGGGGGGACATGATTGAAACCTTTAAGTACATGAAAGGAAAAAACAAGACAGGTACAGAGGGGCTGTTCAAAGTAAGGGAGGGGTGGGACACCAGGGGCCATGATATGAGACTGGAGGGAGGGAGGAAGGTTGAGGAGGGAGAAGAGGAGACACTTTTTTACAGAGAGGGTGGTGGCTGGGTGGAATGCGTTACCTGCAGAAGTGGTAACCAGTAGAACAGTGGACTGCTCCAAGAGGGGATGGGACAGGACAAGGGGGAGGGTCAATGAAGGGGAAGGGTGGAAGGGAGGTACAGCTGCAGAATAAGGGGTGCTAGTTGCACATTCAAGCAGACTTAATAGACCTCTAGGCCTTTATCTGTTGGCAAATTTCATGTGTTCATATGTTCGTATATTCTTTAACCAATTTTTGAAAAATATTCTAGCTTTGGGGCTCCTTCAGCTCTACATACTGTAGCGTTCTACTCTCCACAGCAGCTGCAGCTCTTTCTTTTTGTATTTCTAAAGTATCCCATGACATCTGTAACACCATTCCATGCTATTCATCTGGATGGCTTGGAATGGTATTAATGATGTCATAGACCGTTCAAGAATTATGAAATGATTAGCTGGCTGGCCAGCACAGCAGTAGCTCTACTGCTTTTGACACCAATGACCCGGGTACTGGAGGGAGCCTAGGGCAACAGAGGGTCAGTGGAGGGAGGAGGCTTGAGCATCTGATGAACAGTTCACCTCCTCTGGGGTGGGTAAAGGGCTCTGGCAACAGAATACCTCCAGGTGATGGCCAAGAGGGTACTGAGCCAGAATCTCTCTGACAAAGGGGAATGATGGGATGCAACAACATCAGCATGTCATGCACAGAAGTGTGTATACCACTTCATTACATTATTGCTTGTCCGCCCCATTGGGGACACAGGAAGATGCAAGGAAAAACCCCAATGACTGGAAAGGTGACATGGCTGCACAGCCACCACATCCAGTGCCAGATCCTGCTCTCCTAAGCATTGACTTCTCCTCTGATCTTCACCTCCACCTGTGTGGCCATTGGATTCATGTACAGAAGTGCTGAGGAACTGAAGGCAACCGTATCTTAGGGAGAGTGCAAGCTGATGAGTTGCCCTACACATGAGTTGCAGGTGTATTGGGGGGACTGAGATAACAAGCAGGGAGGATCACAGGCAGGATGGGACTAGGCTGAGAGATGACTGAGAGAAGTCCAGACCAGTGGTGATGGGAGGGAAAAAGAGTTTTAAAAAGAAAAGAAGTATGAAACAATGGAACAGCAAATGCTGAGTAAAAATGGATTTAAATTTGTTACAAAGGCAAATGAATTAGATGATTAATGTAAGAAAAAAGAAGAGAACGTGTTGGAGTATTGTTTAGTTGCTAAAAGAACAATAGGAAGGCACCCAGAGATGTAAACAACTTTTTTCCTAACACCTTTAAGAAAACAAACTCAAACAAAAGCCACAAGGACTGCAGCTGAGCACAAAAATAACAGCTGTCACATTTATGATGTGCTGTAAAGAAATGGCTATGTTGAAAATTTGGGGTAAACGTATTAGGGCCTACGCACATATGGGTGGGTAATAAGCGCTGGAGGCACATTACCCACCTGTGGAGTTCCACACCTGGGAACAGGTGCACCCCCGACCTGTAGTCACTACCAGCCACCACCTGTCTGTGGCCTTGACCCCCAGCATGCAGACATGTGGAGAACATTTCTGCAGACCCTGTGCACATCCAGTGGGATGCTCGGACCTTGAACGGTTCACTTGCAGCCCCGGGGCATGGAAAACAATGGCGGGTGCAATGTGTGCTGCAAGCTCAGGATGGCAGGGTGCCCAGTCTGCTGCCCCCACCCTCCGTGCTGATGTATGGTCTGAGGCAGCATGTAGGGGGGTCTGCAGTGCCCCCATGTCTGTGCCACTGCTGGAGGTGGCACCCTGGGGGGGCGCATATCCCTTATGGCTGGGTGTTACCCAACTTAAGGTGTACCCCTGTGTCCAGCACTCCACACATCTGTGAATGGTGCAGCATGTGGGCATGCCCCCAACAAACCCACCGCCTGCCCCGGCGCATTGCTGTCCATGCAGCTGGGGGATCGGGTGCCAAGGGGCTGCATGCCCCGATTGTTGAATGTGGCTCAGGTGGTGCACTAGGCATGGAGTGGCTACAAGCCACAGATATATGGCACATAGCTGCCCCCACACCATAGTGCATAGGGCTCATTGAAAATTACCTAGGTTATGAGCCTGTATTTGCAAAATTTAGTGTAGGCCCATTACTTTGTTGTTGTTTTTTTTATATTTTAACACCCAATTTTCAACATGTCCTTCTTATGATATGATCCTGCCTAATGAACAAGGGCACAGAAAATGTTGAACTCCTACACAAAAGTTGTTTCATACAATGACCATGAAATCACTTTTTGGGATGTAAAAACACATTTTAGCCAGAATTTCAAAAATGACAGCTGTCCCACTGATGAGGTGCTGTAAGAAAATGGCTATGCTGTAAATCTGGTGGGAAAATATTGCAAATTACCAAAATTATGAGCCTGCATTTGCAAAATGCAAAGTAGGCTCATGACTTTGTTGTTTTTTTAATATTTTTACACCAAATGTTCAACATAGTCTTATGACCCTGCCTCATGAACAAGTGCAGAGCAAATATTCAAATCCTCCGCAAAAGGTGATTTCACACAGGGACAGTGAAATCACCTTCTGGGACAGATTTGCCTAATGTCAGTGCAATTGTTCATGAGGTGGGGTCCCAAAGAAGGCATGTTGAAAACCTGGGGCAAAAATATGTAAAAAGGGTCAAGTCATGCTAAGTTCAACACACCATTGAAATACACTGAACAGCATACCTCTTTCCTCAGTTCACAGTCTGGCTTTGAAAGGTAAAGATGTGTCTGTGGTCCACAGAAGATTATGGACACCTGGTGGGTTATAGTAAGGGCTTGGGGGTGGGGGAGGCTGAGTGGGAGGGTTGGTGGAGAGAACAGTAATGGCAGCAACGGACACTGATGGACGTTATTTTTTTTATAGGATTTATTAAAGAAAGAAAAAAACAAGAGGAAAGCTTCTTTTTTTTTTTATTTCAGGTCATAACACTGGGGGATTGGGTACCCCCAGTGTCAGTGTTATGTTTGTCAGGGGTGGGGAGTAGGTGCTGAGAGGGAGGGTTGGGTGGGTGAAACTGTTTTGAGGGTGACAACAAGATTGAGGGACAGTGACACTGGGGACTGGGCACCCCAGTATCAGTGTTATGTTTCTGGGGGGGGCTGCCGGAGGAGGGTCAAATGTGGGGGGCTGGAGACAAGGGGGTGCAGTGGAAAATTAACAAAAATATGTCTTTAAAGAGCACCAATGAGTGGTATGAAACTGCATTCATACATAATAATGACCACTCATGAATATTATTGAACCCTGACAATGAGCACCAATAAGCAGAAGGCAGACAGAGTTCATCAATATTCATGCACAGATCGTTATTATGTATAAATTCAATTTCACACTGCTCATTGGTGCTCTTTAAATACATATTTTCACTGTTTCTCCACTGCAGCCCTTGTGTCTCCAGATCAACTGGGGGAGCTCCTGATGTGCCACTATCGCAGAGAGAAAACAGAATTAACGGGATATAAACAGTGTTGTAGAAGAGTGCACTGATATTGCAGAGTACTTCACAGAAACATAGGTGACTGTGATGCATCTCTTATATGTTCTCTGGTAGGAAAAATATCCTTCTTTGATCACAGGAGGTCTGCAGAGCTCCACCCGCTGCAGCCCTAAACTGAAAACCCCTCAAAACAGATTAGCAGTTTTACACGCTGCAGAAGCAATCAAAAGTTAAACTGCATATCAGTTATCAAAGATCTGGATAACAAAGTTAAAGTTAAGTTAATATCAGAAATACATTTAACATCACAGATGTCATCTCCTAAGACACTTATATCCTTTTTATGTTTGCTTGCACACATGCGCAAGAAACATATTGCGGCAGCTTGCTTCAGTAGCGAGTTGTGGAGGTGTGGCAGTGTTGTTGCCAATGTCAGCAGCCCATTTTGGGGCTGGTCCATGTGGCACCAATAGAAAATCACGTTGTCCATGACAGCAGTACTGTAGCTTGCCACAACCTTGAAAGAAACTGGCTGCTGCAATCAGGGAGCACCCCATCATTAAACAATCAGCTGTGTTTGTAGGGTGGTCCCTTATAGAAACATAGAAACATAGAATTTGATGGCAGATAAGGACCGCTTGGCCCACCCAGTCTGCCCATTTTCCTACCTAACAGATAAGCTGCAAATCCTAGTTAACCAACAGCTTACTTCCTCCTACCCCCCACTAGGACTGCCTTATGCCTGTCCCATGCATTCTTGAAGTCCCCCACTGTTCTTGACTCCATGACCTCCTCAGGGAGGCTGTTCCATGCATCCACAACCCTCTCAGTGAAAAAATACTTCCTCACATTACCTCTGAGCCATCCCCCCTCTATCTTCAAATTGTGCTCCCGTGTTCTTGCACATCTCTTTTTCTGGAAGATGCTACCCTCTTGGACTTTGTTAATTCCCTTGAGGTACTTGAAAGTTTCTATCATGTCCCCTCTCTCCCTCCTTTCCTTTAGGGTATACATATTAAGCTCCTTTAGTCTTTCTTCGTATGTCTTCTGGTGCAGACCCTGCACCATTTTGGTTGCCCTCCTCTGGACAGCTTCCACTCTGTCTATGTCTTTGGGAGATGGGGTCTCCAGAACTGCACACAGTACTCCAGATGGGGTCTCACCAACTGTCTGTACAGAGGGATAACAACTTCCTGTTTTCTACTATTGATGCCTCTTCCTATGCATCCCAGTATCCCCCGCCTTCCTACTGCCTTCTCACATTGCTTGCCCACCTTTAGGTCATCTGATATAATTACCCCAGGTCCCTTTCTATTTTACTGTTGTCAGTATCTCACCCCCATTGTGTACACTTCCCTGGGTTTTGTTTCCCATGTGCATTACCTTGCACTTCTTTGCATTGAATCTGAGCTGCCATACATTTGACCATTCCTCCAACCTTGCCAAGTCCCTTCTCAACCTTTCCACTTCATCTTGTGTATCAACCCTGTTGCCGATCTTTGTGTCATCTGCAAAGAGACATACTTTTCCTTCCAGTTCCTCTGCAATGTCACTTATAAAGACATTAAAAAGGACCGGTCCCAGTACTGAACCCTGTGGTACCCCACTAGTAACCCTCCTTTCTTCACTGTGTATTCCATTTACTACTACCCATTGCGTCCTGTTGTCTAGCCCATTTTTTATCCAGGCTACCACCTTGGGACCCACTCCAAGGCTGGCTATCTTGTGAATTAATCTTTTGTGTGGGACTGTATCAAATGCCTTGCTAAAATCTAGGTAGGCCATGTCCACAGCCCCTCCCTGGTCTACTACTTTGGTCACCCAGTCAAAGAAATCTATTAGATCTGCCTGACATGACCTTCCCATCGTGAATCCATGCTGCCTTGGATCCTGTGCCCCACTGGCCTCTAGGTACTAATAATTCTTTTCCTTCAGAAATGATTCCATCATTTTCCTACCACTGAGGTCAAACTAACTGGTCTGTAGTTTCCTGCCTCTGTCCTGCTCCCACTTTTGGGAAGAGGAATCACATCTGCCCTCCTCCAGTCCTTGGGTACCACCCCATCCTCCCATGATTTGTTAAAGAGAGTAGTCAGCGGTGTCACTAGTTCTACCCTTAGTTCTTTTAGAATTCTTGGGTGAATCCCATCAGGCCCCATTGCTTTGTCCACCTTCAATTTTATCAGTTCTTTCAGAATCCTTTCTTCTGTAAATGGACTGGTATCAACCCCTGTCTTCGGAGTGTTTCTCTTGTTTGGTTTAGGTAACTCTCCCTCCTCTTCCTTTGTGAATACTGAGCAGAAATATTCGTTCAGTATAGCTGCTTTTCTACTGTCACCCTCTACCCACATTCCCTCCCCTTTATTAAGCTTCAGTATCCCTCCTTTGGTCTTTCTTCGCTCCCTAATGTACCTATAAAAGGTCTTATCCCCCTTCTTAACAGAATTGGCTATCCTTTCCTCGGTTTGGGCCTTTGCTATTCTGACTGCCTTCCCAACCTCTTTCTGCTTTAACTGATAAAGTTCTCTGTCCTGCTCCTTCTGTGTTTCCTTATATTTCCTGAATGCTGTCCTTTTCTCCTTAACCTTCCCTGCCACCTCTTTTGAGAACCATAGTGGTTTTTTCCTTCATTGTGTTTTATTGATTTGCTTTACACAAAAGCTTGTTGCCTCTGTGATGACTGTTTTGATCACTCCCCATTGTTCCTCCACCCCTCCTTCTTGCCTGTTTGCTAGTGCTTTTCTGAGGCACTCTCTCATTTTCCCAAAGTCGGCCCTTCTAAAGTCCAGTACTCTTGCTTTTGTATGGCTTGGTTGTATGGCTGTGTTTATCGTGAACCACACTGTTTGGTGGTCCCTTGTTCCCAGATGGCTACCCACTTCTAAATCTGAGATTCTTTCTCCATCCCCATTTGAGAGTACCAGGTCTAAGATTGCTCCTCCCAGTGGGTTCCAATACTAGCTGTCTGAGGCATGCCCCTGTAGGGCATCAAGAATGACCCTGCTCTTGGATGTGCCTGCAGCAAAGGTGCTCCAGTTAACATCTGGCAGATTCAGGTCCCCATCAACAATATCTCCCCTTTTCTGCCATTCTAAGAAAGCCTTCTATCATTTCCTTGTCCATTCCCTCCCCTGAGATGGGGGTCTATACAACCCCATGCGGATTGTGGTGCCATTTCTGTCTCCAGGGTGACCCAAAGTGCCTCATCTGCTCCTGTTTACTCTTTAGTTCTGTTGTTTTGATCCTCCCTTTACATGAGAGCTACTCCTCCTCCTCTTTACCCTCCCTGTCCCTCCTGTAGATTGTGTATCCTGGTATGTTGACATCCCAGTCATGGTTCTCTGTGTACCATGTTTCTGTGACTGCCACAATATCCAGGCAACCCTCTTCCATCAAGGCCACTAGTTCAGGGAGCTTGTTACACAGACTCACGGGCATTGGTACTCATCATCCTCCACTTTGGATAGCCTTACCCCTTTAGCCCCATTTCTGTCCTTACTGCCTTTGCATTTTTTTACATTTAAATCTGTTCTGCTCCCTAATAACTTCTGTACCTTGGTGTTTACCTCACTAATCACCATGTTTTGTGGGGGGAGGCTTGGATTTCCCTGCTCCTTTTCAGTGCCTCCCCCCTTGGCTAGTTTAAATGCTTGCCAATGAAGCATTTAAACCTCTCACCTAGGATCCTGGTTCCCCCCCTGGACAGATGCAGACCATCGCACCAGTATAGGTCTGCATCCCTCCAGGTGGCTCCCCAGTCCCCAATGAAGCCAAAACCCTGAGCTTCACACCAGTTTTTCAACCACTCATTGAATTCCCTGGTGAGAAGTGCCCTAGCATCTCCCTTGCCATAGACAGGCAGCACCTTTGAGAAGGTTACCGTATGCGCTACTTGTCTAAGGCCCCTTCCCAGCTCTATAAACTCCTCTTGCACTGCTCTGATCCCATTCCTAGCCAGGTCATTTGTCCCTAGGTGGACAATGACATCCAGCTCCCTCCCTCATGCAGCTCCTCCCATGATCCTGAGGATTCGCTTCCTGTCCCTCCAAGCCGTGGCACCAGGAAGGCACCTTACCTCCCTCTCCCCTTCCTCCCCCATTTCTACCCCCATGATTGAGTCCCCCACCAGGAGTTGTTTCCTTCCCCTGTGGGGTCCCATGCCACCCTCCTGTGGGTCTCCTTTGTGAAGGTTCCCAGCATCCTCCTTGGTCTCCTGCAGGTGCCTCCATAGAGGAACCACTATCCACCAGAAGAGTGAATGAATTGTGGAGAGGTACAGCTGGAGGGATGCAACTCTGTTCCACCACCTCTCCTCCTTGAGCCCACCCTGGTCCAGCCTCTCCTCTTTCTTGGCAACCTCTGAGGTAGTGGCATTGGCCCTGGTGGTCCCTGGGTGGGGGAGGAGGTTTCTCGAATCCTAGCCAGGGCAGCCTGGAGATAGGCAACCTCCTCTCTCAGACCAGAGAGGTGCCTGCAAATAGGGCAGCACTGCAGCCTCCAGAATGTCTCCCGGAACACTGCCGCCCCACAGCCATTGCACTGCACCACTCCTATCATGTCTTATTTTGTGTCCTCTCTACTGTTTCTCTGGATGCTTACTCTCTCCTCTCCTTACAACTCTGACCCTTCCTGTTCTGGGACAGCAACTTCCTATCTTCTTCAGTAGCCTCCTTCTTCCTTGCTCAATATCAGACCACCAGCAGCTGGGGGGAGAGTGAGCTACTTTTATTTACTTTAGGGTTGACAAAACCAATGTTTCTTTATGATCCTTTCCTTCCTACTGCCAAACAGGAAGTTCCTGTTGGCAGTCAAATCCAGTGGCTATAAAAGTAGAACTGGCTTTGGGTGGGTGGGATGGAGGGCAATTAGTAAGAAAAAAGGCTAGCAACAGGAAGTTGTATTTTGACTCACCTACTTTTCTAGTGTCTAAACCACACCCCCAGGAAAGCTCTCTTTCATCCTACTGGTTTAGCAAAGTCACCTGATACAGTACCCTTCCCTGCACAGAACACACACTGACTTTCTTTCTTTTCTTTCTTTTTTTTAACCCTAAATAAGACCCCTTCTACTTCTAATAAAATATCTGTCTACTTAATCTTAAATGACATTGGCTCCTGCTGAGATATAAGTTTTAAAGTAACAAGAAAATGTAGCTTCTTTTAGTTAGCTGCTTTCTGCTCTACAAGCAAGGCTAGCAACAGGAAGTTGTAATTTGACTCATCTGCTTTTCTAGTGTCTAAACCACACCCCCAGGTAAGCTCTCTTTCCTCCTACTGGTTTAGCAAAGTCACCTGATACAGTACCCTTCCCTGCACAGAACACACACTGACTTTCTTTCTTTTTTTAACCCTAAATAAGACCCCTTCTACTTCTAATAAAGTTATCTGTCTACTTAATCTTAACTGACACTGACTCCTGCTGAGATATAAGTTTTAAATTAACGAGAAAATGTAGCTTCTTTTAGTTAGCTGCTTTCTGCTCTACAAGCAAGGCTAGCAACAGGAAGTTGTAATTTGACTCACCTGCTTTTCTAGTGTCTAAACCAAACCCCCAGGTAAGCTCTCTTTCCTCCTACTGGTTTAGCAAAGTCACCTGATACAGTACCCTTCCCTGCACAGAACACACACTGACTTTCTTTCTTTTCTTTCTTTTTTAACCCTAAATAAGACCCCTTCTACTTCTAATAAAGTTATCTGTCTACTTAATCTTAACTGACACTGACTCCTGCTGAGATATAAGTTTTAAATTCACAATTAACAGTCCTTGACTGCAGCAGCAAATTACAGCTGCATTGTCTGGTGTCCATTTCAGACAAACATAGCGGCGGCTTCTTCATCAGCCTCTCACAGTCCCCACATAGCCAACGGACAGAAGCCACCTCTCCCAGTCCACTTAAGTCGTCGTGGGGAATTTTCCCCTGTTGGCATACCCCTCCCAGTTTCATTTGCAGGCCGGGCAGCCCAATCCCCATTGGCTGATGCACTTCCATTTCTTGTGTGCTGAGGGGATATCTAATTCCCCTCGGCTCATGCACACTCCCTAAAAGCACACTGTATGGCTGATGGGAGTGCCAAATCCCCATCAGCTCCAGTCCCCCCAACACACACCCTGGTAGCACACTGGGAGCCCATTCCAGCATGCTCATGCATTCCCCCACCCAGCACACTGCATGACTGATGGGGGTGTCCAATCCCCATTGGCTCCACTCCCCCCTCAACAAACATCCAGGTGGCACGCTGGGAGAACAACCCAGCAAGCTCAAAGTGTCACACGGTGTGTTTTTTTTATTCCTGTTAAAAAAGAAAATGGTCCATTGTTGAGTCCCATGCCCCCTTCCCCAATGTGCATGCACCCTCTGCACACCCCACCTCCCCACACACCACCACCCCATACTTACTTCCAGCGCCTGGTGCGATGATCTTCCATGGACCAGGAACACGTCTGCACTCTTCAAAGTCGACCGCAAACTGAAGAAATGCTGGTAAGCTGTATAATGGCATAATATTTTTTTTCAACTTATGTGGATATCTTAGCAATTTCTTCAGCTTTTGGCACCACATTTTCAACATGGGTTTCTTGGGATCCGTCCTTATGAATTCAGTCACCACCATGGCTTTATTCAGTACTGAAAGGTGATTTTGCGATCACTACATGGAATCACCTTTTGGGACCAATTAATGAAACAACAGTGTCACTGTTCATGAGGTAGGCTCTCAAAAAGCCTATGTTAAAAATTTAGTGAAAACATTTCAAAAAATGACTGAGTTACGAGAGTGCACTGCGCAGTTTCCACGCACACTCGTAACTTTGCGAATTTGTAATATTTTCACTCCAGATTTTCAACATTGCCATTTTTGCACACCTCCTTATGAACAGTACAGCTGTCATTTTTCATATCCTGGCTGAAATTAGTTTCCACACTTCTGGTGCAGAATACTGCAGTCGCTGTGGGATATCAGTGTCTGTTAGAGATTAAGAAAATCACAATGGCACTGTTCATGAGCAGAGGTCCTAAAATGCCTATGTTGAAAATTTGGTGACAAAAGTCCATAAAATTACTATGTTACGAGTGTGCATTGTGCAGTTTCCACACACACTTGTAACTTTACAAATTTGGAATATTCCCACTCAAAATTTTTAGCAGTGCCCATTTTGCACACCTCCTTATGCTTCCTACAGCTGTCATTTTTTGCATCCTGCCCAAAAGGTGGTTTTGCACCTGTGGCATAGAATGGTGCAGTCGCCATGTGAATTCAAGCTTTGGAACAGATTATTGAAATCTCAGTGCCACTGTTCATGAGGGGCAGTCCCAAAAAGCCTATGTTGAAAATTTTGAACGAAATACTAACAAATGCCTAGGGCATTAGAGCTTCCAACTGTTAATTCCCCACCCTGTACAGACTGACAGGCATTGAGGGTGTAGCTTGGAGTTTTCGGCCATAATGCTCACACCATTCCACCCCCACCCTGCAGTCACTGACCAGCATTGAGGTGTGCCTTGGGGTCTTTGGCCCTAACATTCACCCCATTCTCCTATACTTCACCCATCTCACCTTATTTCTTTATGGAATGGGGTGAGCATAAGAGCCAAAGACCTCAAGGCACACTGTGACACCTGTCACTGTCTGCAGGAAGGGGTGAGGTGGAATGGCGTGAGCATTGTGGCTGACCCAAAGGCACACCCCAATGCCTATCAGTCTCTGCAGGGTAGTGGTGGGGGTTGGCATTAGTCCACTACTTCACTGCCATTCCTATTATGCATCTCTCTAACTCCTGAACTACCATTGGCAATACCAGCAAGCAAATATTTGGCATTGACAAATGATTGCTATAAGTTATTTCCAGAAACTGCTTAGGATTACCCCTTCATTTATGTAGCATTCTGCTTGGGCCTACCAGCTATCCACATGCCTCCCCAAAATCCACCCCCATGGTACAGCCATAGCAATGTCAGTAACAGCTCCCTTAAGTCAGCAAGTATTTCCTGATGAAATGTGCTTACTACTGTATGTTTCCCCTAGCATCAAATGATGTATTTCCCACATGTTTGTTTACTGTGACAAAAAACTGTACTCTCTTTGCCATGTCTCCTTGACTGTTGTTCCTCATGTTGTACTCTCCTGGGTCGTTCCTGAAAATAGGCATAATACCTGTCTAGTGTACTTACCCGGTAAACAAAAGCTAAATAAATAAATAAATAAATCTTTACAAAAAGTCTAAGGATTCTTATATGCAGGTGTTTACAATTTCTGATTTGGGGTCTGATAACATTAGAAAAGAATGTCAGCAACTAGGAAAGAACTTGTCACAACAGAAACATCCATAGCCCAGATTTTCAGACTGTTTTCGGACTAAGTCCCACTCTTCAGCTACCAGCGTGGAAAAGATCTCCACACTGGAGCCAAGCCTTAATTGCTACATGAGTGGTAGGCATTGTTGGGGAGGATGTTAAACCTGGTGGAATCAGGTGTAACTTTTTTACACAGCTGCACCAAAGAATGGCCACAAGTGGCAGTAAATTGTGAAGCCAGTCGTAAACAGTTCCATGATTGAAAATATGGTGCATGAGGCCAGCCCCATCAGCACAGAAGTTGGATTTCAATCTGCAAAGCCAGTGACCCAGGTTCGGGAATGGACTCAGGTCACTAGAAGCCCAGCTGGGGAAGAAGGATGGAGCACCCAGGGATGGCTCACCTTTTCTGGGTGGAGGCCAGGAGCATAGCAGGACATCAGGGTCTGGATAACTGGGGGAGTGACGGATATCAGCATATGCCCTGATGTCTGTGGCATGCCACTTACCAGGGTGAAAACCAGGAAACTGCTCTCTGGCCAACTGGATGACAGTCCTCGGCCCCTGCTGCCACCAGGCCCTGACAAGCGACCCCAACTCAGAGGCATCCAGGCTAATTGAAGAGTGTGCTGGCCACCCCCACCAGTGCCTTCCCTCTTGAAGTAGGTGGACCTGACCAGCAAAAGGATAGGCCGGGTTACCAGAGGGGTCACGATGTGAGGTAGGGGCAGGTGTCAGGGGAGGGTGAGCAGACAGAGGATGTAGGAGACCCAAAGGAATGGTCGGCTAGGGAGGGAGGGAGGAAGGTGGATTAAAAAAATAAAAAAGAAAGAAAATACAGCGCATGCAGAAAAACACTGTTGACCCAACAGGTTTTTCTGCATGAGTGCCAAAAATAGCCAGTTTTGAAAATCCAGCCCCTTGAATTGAGTTTCAGAACTTAATAGAATTGTTGTTCCATATTCTGGATTAGTCTTACATCTTGCATCTTGGATCTACTTAGTTACAGCATTCACTGCTTAAGAATCCTGAGAGATCATTTCATGATTATCCAAAAATATTCAACTGAATTGTGGCATAATATCTTTATAATTATGACCACAGTCCCTGCATGCTTTGACACATTATGTGTGGACTTAAATACTGTATACACATAATTTCATACAAATGTAAATGGCATAACAAGAAAAGAATACTAGAAAATGTCATAAATATTGTACTTGCCCTGGTCTGGATTCTCCTACACAACTATACTCTGATTCACAGTTCTCATGTGGCAAAAACAATTAAGAATGTATGGGCTGGATTTTCCAATGGTTAGGACGTTGACAGAAATGCATGCTGCACTTGCATCTATGTCTTTCAAAATGTGTCTGAGCAGACCTGCTGCTCTTTCCAAAAGATGTGTCATTTTGTGACAAGATAGAATTGCTGGTACAATAAAACGATTCAAGTGTGGTCTGTATAGAGCTTTGTGGAATGTTGAATTCCACTTGAGGAAGTTGTATGGAATAGCAATTCTGCTTCTGAAATGCTTTTCAGAATTTATTCTTGAATTGCATGAATTTCCAAAAGGCAATTTTATCTAAACATCAAAATAACTTCCTGCAGATTTTGGAAACCACAGTATATTTTTTTGTTTCACAGACTCACAAAAGGAATCCACAAATACTGTACATTCTGTTTTTTTTTAATTTTTTTTTTAATTTTTTTATTCTGATACCAATGGATTTCTATGGAATTTGGCAGAATTTTACAAAATTTGGCAGAATTCAATTCTGTTGGCATATGAAAATTCTGTGATTCGCTTGATCTGTGCCATTTTCTACTCTAGTTGCCTCTCTGAAGTGTGTACTGATTTAGACCATCGAACAGACAGTCTTATTGCTTGGATAGATTTCCCTTGTTTAAAAAAGTTACAGGCAGATCTCAGACTGATCCTTTAAAACATCTTGGCCAAACTATTAGTTTTTTTAGCAATGGTTTGTGATGAATGGATAACTCACAAACATCAAGAATAAGTGAAGTACTTTATCATTGCAACAATGAAGCCTGGCACAACACAGGTGTCCATATGATACGATCTCCCACTCTGAGTACGTGTATTGTAAAACAGCGTTATTAACATTCAGCACACATATCCTTGAAAAAGCACCCAAGAGAGAGGGGTGAGGAATGTTGGCTCCCTGTGCCCTTCACCATGTTGCAGTTTTTTACTTCTTTAATAAAGCTCTTCTACGATATCAATAATTACCCTCAATCCTTCAGTTTGCTATGAATTATAATGTTTTGTTAAATAATTAAAGGATGTCTTCTGTGCTGTTGGTGCAACAGTCTTAGTTTGAGTTTTGAAATGAGGCCCTAGGATAATGCAAACATTAATATGAATGGCTGTGTAATAATTTGCAGAGAGCTGAAATTAGAACTCTCTTCAGCAAAAGACACGGTGTAAACATAGATAATTAATTTAAAGAAATACATCATGAGTGTACAATTTCTGACTGGTATGAAAAGTAATGTTTTATGCTGATAGCTGCTATAGAATAACTCAGGATTATGAAGGCCATGGTTACTGTCTGTTCTGTTGTAGCACTATAAAAATAAACGTTTTATTAATAAAATATTGTATCTTATGTTAGCATTTTTTATCTTGTAAAACAATGCATCCTGAAGCCTTGACTTTTTGGTGGAGGCTGCAAAACCTTTGCTGTACTGCAGAGAACACAATCATACTCATTTTTTGGAACTGGGAGCCTGGAAAGGCATAATATTGATTGGGACCTGTGAGGAAAGTTTGAAACACATTTTTACTAATACTTTCATTTTTGCTTGTTTGAATTAAGAAGAGGCTTGCAGGATTAATTTACTGGTGGTGGTGGCCGATTAGTTCTCACACCAAAGGCTGCAGTTTGTGTATTCGAATCCAGACAGAGCCTCAAGTGGGGGAGATTGTCTTCCCCTGATTGCATTGAGCATACAAAACCAGGTTGAATAGGGTCAGGGATGCTTACCCGTGTTGTGCTGAACTGCTTGTTTTTTCTGTTTTTTCCTTTGCTAGGTATATTCTCTGTTAACTCATTGTACAGGTTGTCTTTCTGAAAGAAAGGTCAACACTTATCATAGTGGTAGGTCAGAGCTTGTAGCTGATTGTGTCTGGAAGGCATGGTTTGGGCCAACCTCTGCCCCTCACCCTAGAGTCACGCCCTTATACACAGGAATTCTGACATAATTTCATCTGTGGGCATACTACTGTCATATCCTTACCAGCACAGCACACTGCATTGACAGTAAAAGCGTGACCACTATTTAAAAAAAACAAAAAAACAGGGTGAAGTAGAAAGACAGACATGTGGAGAGTAATGCAAGGCATTGGCTGTGGGGCAGCAGTCTTCCGGGAGAATTTCTGGAGGCTGAGATGCTGCCCTATTTGCAGGCAACTCTCTGCTCTGAGCGAGGAGGTTGCCCATCTCCAGGCCAAACTGGACAAGAGTACAGGAACCCCCCCCCCATGCAGGGAACACCAGGGCCACCACCTCTGCCTCAGAGGTTGCCAAGAAGGAGCAGCGGTTGGACCACAGTGGGCTGAGGGAGGGTAAGTGCGGTGGAACAGAGGCACACCCCTTCAGATGTACCACTCCACAATCCATATGCCATTCTGGTGGAGCATATTTCCCCTATGGGTGCACACATGGTGGAGACTGAGATTGCCGGCAATCGTCACAAGGGAGGCCCACAGGAAGGTGGCACAGGATGCAGCAGGGAAAGGAAGCAGTTCCAGGTGGGGGACTCAGTTATGAGGGGGATAGAACTGGGGTGGAAAAAGAAAGTGAAGTAAGGTGCCTGCCTGGCACCATGGCTTGGAAGGACAGGAAGCGGATTCTAAGGATCACAACAGCAGCTGCACGGGAGACAGTGCTGGATGTCACCAGTTGTGAGTCGGCATGCTTTGTTAAGTGCAGTTGTTGTATGTTGGAGGGTGGACATTGTGGCAGAGCCATAGATAATGAGGCCATAATCAATAATTGACACCACAGAGCACTGGACGGCAATCTTCAGGGCCTCTGGGGTGAGGTGCTGCCTGTGCTTGTAGAGTAATCCAAGACGTGTGCTGGCAGCTTTAGCCATGCTGTCAATGTAAGCCATATAGGAGAGATTGGGGTCAAGAAGAATCCCTAGATATTTGAAAGACTAAACTTGTTCGAGGACAGTCTCCTGCTTGGTGGAGATGGCAAGGAGGTGTTGCTTGTAACGGTTATGTGAACTGCAGAATAGCAATGGCTTGGTTTTCTTGTGATTGAGGACTAGTTTATGATTGGAGAACCATGTTTCAATGGCACTGAATCCGAGTTGGAGGCTGTGTTGTAGCGGTGAAAGATCCTTGTGCGTAGAAAAGACAGCAGCATCATCCGCATACAAGATGATTTGTTCCGAGCAGGATTGTGGTAGGGAGTTTAAAAAGAGGCTGAAAAGGAGAGGGCCCAGTATGGATCCTTGAGGTACTCCGGAGCAGACAGGCAAGGTGTCTGAGATAGCATTGGCAATTTTTACTCTTTAAGAGGGGTTGTCAAGGTAGCTTCTGAACCAGCGGGCTGAGTCTGGTGTGAGGCCAGCAAGGAGTAGTTGGTCATACAGCAGCCGATGATGGACCATGTTAAATGTCTTCAAGAGGTCGATGAAGACAGCCCCAGTAAGAAGTCCTTTATCAAGGGAACCATGAACTGCACCAGTAAATCCAAGCAGGGCAGTGGTGGTACTATGCCCTTTTCTAAAACCATGCTGTTGTGTGTACAGAATACTATATTTGTCCAAATAATCAGTGAGCTGGTCCACAACAATACACTCTAGGGCCTTGGATAGCGGTGGCAATAAGGAGATCAGGTGGTAGTTAGAGTGGCAGGTCTTATTCCCAGTTTTGTGGACCAGGGTCACAGTGGCAGTTTACCATATTTCAGGGAATGTACTGGTGTGGAGAGAGATGTTAAGAATTTTAGATAGGGGACTGAGGACCTCGTCAAGTGCAAGTGATAGCAGCTTAAGGTCTAGGGTGTCACTGCTGATTCTGGAAGTGGAGATGGCTGAGGCGATGTAGCAGTGAGCTTCATTCATCTTAATCTTTCTGAAGTAAAAATGAGGGTGGTTCAACAGAGTGCAGAGTGTGTTAGACCAGTGTGACTGACTTAAGAAATCTGGTGGCAGAACAGTACTGAGGTCAGTAGAAGCCATGTTAAAGGTATTTGCAATGACCATGGGATCAAGGGTAGTGGACACTTCAACAATTAACATGGCTGGAGGGGACTTTGATTGTTTCCCAGTAATGTCCTTGATATTGTCCCAGAAAGCACAACCATTTCCCCAGATGTTGGTGAGGATGTCCTTATAATATGAGCTTTTTGTGAGACGAATGGATTTTGTGCAGACATTATGGGCATGTTTGTATTTTTGGATGTCAGATTATTTGCCTGTGGTTTTAGTAACTGCCCACAGGTGGTTCCCAAATTTCAACTGAGAAAGGAGCTCCGCAGTTATCCAAGGGTTACAGAGGGCTTTTGTTTTCCATTTTTTTTGAAGGAGCGAAGAGGTCACAGGCCGTATTGAAGGCAGTGATGAAGTAGCCGAGGGCTAGGTTAACATCTGTTGCCTTGTAGATGGGCAGCCAGTCTTGCAAGGTTAGGTACTGTTTGAGATGGGTAAGTTGACCACTGGGGAGCACTCTGCTGGTAATGAATATAGGGGGTGGCTTTAGAAATTTATTAGACGATTCATATATAACTGGGGAGTGGTCACTGAGAGAGTCTGGGAGAATGGAGGTACAAGAGATCCTGGTAGGGTGACTGGTAAGAATCCAGTCCAGCAAGGTACTGCTGCCAGTTCTGTAATTTATCCGAGTTGGTGTAGTGACTAATTGTGAGAGGTTGGCAGCTGCAAGGGCATCCTTATGAGTACAGACATCAGATGTGAGCCACTTTATATTGAAATCACCAAGCAGAATGTGTTCAGAACCAGGAGGTACTTACCATACATCTTCTAATTGAAGCTGCCCTCTAAAATACAGTAAGCTGCCCTCTAATATGCTGCATTGAAAATTTGACTTGTTAATAAAAGCCACCCTCTAATAATAGCTGTGGCTTGTATCAGAGGGTGACTTCATTCCTACCACATGGTTTTGGCATTCTGACTCGATACCTCTCTGTCCGTGTTTAGTTTTCCAAAGTTATTAAATGTTTTTTTTATCATAGCTGGCTCAGCATCTCCTTGCTGACTCAGTACCTCCCTGTCTCTACATAGATACATAGACACTGTTGGCAGATAAGGGCCGATGGAGCACCCAGTCTGCCCATTTGAGCTTCTAAGTTCCCTTTACATTTCTCTAGAAGTCTGTGGCCCCTTATCTCTGACCTCCAGAATTCCCTTATGTCTAGTCCATGCATTCTTAAATCCTGTAATTGTTTCAGCCCCCCCCCCCACTTCCTCTGTCAGGATGTTCCACTTGTACATCACCCTTTCTGTGAAGAAATTCTTCCTCATGTTTCCTCTGAATCATCCTCCCTCCAACTTCATCCCATTCCCTCTGTCACAAATGCAGTCCCCAAGTCAGGCCCTCTGCTCCCACAGTGCCAACCTCAGAGCACAATAGTGTGAACAGGTAACAGACAGAGTAACCCTACTGTCTGCCTCTGGGTCCTAATCACCTTTAGTCTCAAGTTCTGAGGGGATTCAAACTGTGATCCTTATGCTAGCATACCCAAATGTACAGGCACAGATAATATTCTCTTTGGGGGGTGCAATATATCTTTTGCCTAAGGGCACCTAACCGGGTATCCAAAATGAACCCTTTTAACTCTATAACATACGAACATGTGAACATACAACATTTGCCAGCAGATAAAGGCCTAGAGGTCTATCAAGTCTGCTTGAATGTGCAGCTTGCACCCCTTATTCTGCAGCTGCACCTCCCTTCCACCCTTCCCCTTCATTGACCATCCCCCTTGTCTTGTCCCATCCCCTTTTGAAGCAGTCCACTGTTCTACTGAATACCTCTTCTGCAGGTAACACATTCCACCCAGCCATCACCCTCTCTGTAAAAAAGTGTCTCCTCATCTCCCTCCTGAACCTTCCTCCCTCCCTCCCTCCAGTCTCATATCATGGCCCCTGGTGTCCCTCCCCTCCCTTACTTTGAACAGCCCCTCTGTACCTGTCTTGTTTATTCCTTTCATGTACTTAAAGGTTCAATCATGTCCCCCCATCCTCCTCTCCTCCAGCGAGTACATGTTCAACTCCCTTAGCCTCCTCTCGTATGATAAGTCCCCCAGCCCCTTGATCATCTTTGTCACCCTGCGCTGCACCCCCTACAGTAACTTAATGTCCCTCTTCAGATATGGGCACCAGTACTGCATGCAGTACTCCAGGTGCAGTCTAACTAATGACTTATACAGTGGCAGAATCACCTCCTCCTCCCTCCTTGAGGATATACCCCTTACAATACAACCCAGCTTTTTGTTCGCCTTTGCAACTGCCTTCCTACATTATGCCGAGTTGTTCATTGACCCTGTAATGAGCACCCCCAGATCCTTCTCCTCCTCTGTCTAGGCTAGCTGCACTCCCCCCCCCTCCACACTGGTAACTCCTCCTTGGGTTCTTCATCCCAAAATGCAGTGCCTTGCACTTTTTGGCATTAAACCCCAGTTGCTAGGTGTCTGACTAGGTTTCAAGCTTTGCCAGATCATCCTGCAACCCCTGCCATCCGCCTAGGTCATCCACCACCACTCTTACCTTGGTATCATCAGCAAACAGACTGATCTTGCTCTTGATGTCCAATGATATGTCTGCAATGAATATCCCAAATAACACTGGTCCCAACACCGAACCCTGTGGAACACCACTCGTCACCCCCCTTGGGTATGAGAGCTCCCCACCCAACACCACCCTTTGTTGCCTTCCCTGAAGCCAGTTCCTTACCCATCTCACCAGCTTTGCACCTGCCCCTGTGCCTACTAACTTACTTCCCAGCCTTCTGTGTAGCACTGAGTCAAATGTCTTACTGAAGTCCAGATACAGGACATCCACTGCATGACCCCTGTCCAGTAAGAGACCTTAGGTATATTCTTACCTTTTTACTCAAGCTCAGTAACACCATCGAGGTACTGAACAATTGTCAGACTTAACCAACTATATATCACATGCAGAAAAATAACTGGCAGACACCCAGGCAATCTTTCAAAGAAAAGATGCTTTACTAAAAGATGATAAAATTATGAAAAATGTAAACACCGAACAATATATCAAAGAGCTCACAATCACATAAAAGAACAAGGGGTAATTACAAAGCAAAAACTCCTACCACAATACATTTAGACCTTTGCTGTCTAAGGTATTACCTCTGAAAGTGTGTTTTAAAGTTAGATCAGAGAATTCGGAGTCCAAAAATAATATGACATTCATTTCAGACACAAGTATCAGTTTAAACTATGTCTCCACACCCCTTCTGTGAGTCATCTAGCTCCTCCTTTTAGAATATAAAATTACAAAAAATTATTTCCTATCAGGAGGTATTTTAAATAAGGTGCCATCAGACGAAAAAAGACATTCCTATATATAGTTCCTTATTTACACATGCTTCCTTTGAACTTAGCAATCCCACACTGGCACCAATGTGTTAAAAAACAAACAACAGGAATCCTCCTAATGATGTCCTGTTTCTGAAGTCATAAAGTCACATTTGATTTCCACTTCAAAAAGCCTAGGCATGTCATAAAATGCCATTCTGAAGGAAGTCAGTTAATTAAATTGTCCCTGGTCAGTTTACATATCCTGTAGCTTCACTGAAACCAGGGCGGGGGGGCATGGAAGCACAGGCTGTCTTATGTGAGTCAATCATATACTATATTTTTATATTACAAATATCATAGAATAATCTTAACAAGCAACACACCCTCTAGTCCTGGAACATCTTTTTTTTTTTAACCAGATATAGCACACTAAATGGAAAGCTTTTTTACAGGAGCGACCTGGGAGCACAAGTGACTTGCTCAGGGTCACACAGTATGCAAGTGGAAGCTGTGGGATTCAAACCCAGGTCTGGTATGCTGGATATCACCAAATTTGCAGATCAGAGCCTTAGACCACTGCACTATACCACCTCACTGGAAAATAGTGTATTCCTGGACTTTGTTTCTCTCTGCTTCTGTTTAGTTTGCCAAAATAAATCACACATTCCTGAAACAGTACTCCCACTGGCTCTCATCCTTTCATTTTAGTAGCCCCATTACAAAAAAAGATCAACCCCACCTGAACCTGACCCATGCTTGTTCTCTCTTCAACTGACCTCACTCCATGATAGTGCCATGCTGTCCTTCTCTGTCCAGTTTCACTCAGCACTCCTTTTCTCTGCCAGGTGAAATCTGTGTGAAGTGCCCCACCCAGTAAACCAAAGTTGGAGCAACATTGCTAAAGTACTTCACAATGTGATCTCCCCTGTCTTTGTTCACCATTAATAATGATTGTAGGAAGTGGAGCAAAATTGTTGGGGATTATACTTTTAAATGACTCAGCCTGATGTGTCATATACAATATACTATGGGCCAGATATTCAAAAGGGTTGCGCCATGCGCAATAGGGTTGCGCCTGCGCAAGTCCAAACTTTGCTCCATTCTGCGATATTCAGCAGGAGGCAGTTGTGCCACAGAAAACATGCTGAGCAACAGCGCAATGCATATGAATGCATGCTGAACTGAAGGGGGAGGAACCATGCATAAACTGCACAGCCCGATATTCAGCC
Source organism: Neoceratodus forsteri (assembly GCA_016271365.2). NCBI lineage: Eukaryota > Metazoa > Chordata > Ceratodontiformes > Ceratodontidae > Neoceratodus > Neoceratodus forsteri. The sequence continues at coordinate 1,326,474,914 of CM028132.1, forward strand.
GGGCTGTGCAGAGTGTCTGGCGCAACCCCAACCTGCGCCTGCAGGACTTTGAGCCAAAAAGGCTTAAGTGAGGGCCACCCACAGGTGAGCTGCTGTATTTCAGGGTGCAACACAGCAGCTGCCACCTGTGGCTGGCCCCAACCCAGTCCTGTGCCCCCGCAGCCCGATCAGGGCATCAATGTGGCTCCTCCTCCCGTTTATCCTGCTGGTCCAGTGGACCGAAATCCAGATCGTGCAGTGGTATGTGTGAGAGACCACCCCGAACCAGGCCTCGGTGGCTTGTGTCCCCACCTCTCCACGAAGCCCTCACCACCTGCCCCCGGAAGCAGTGGCAGCAGCATCCACCCGCCTGCTGCCTCGCCGCTCACCGACTGACTGCCGGTGGGGCTGCACGCCCATTGGTGTAGAGCAAGAGCCATGGGCATGTCAGCCCATACATGACAGTCCAGATTTGTGAACATCATTCACAAATCTGGACTGTTATGCACTGTATGGCTGCACCCATTGGCTCTTGCTCTGCACCAATGGCGGTAGCCCTACCGGGCAGTCAGTCGGCAGGGTGGCGAGGTGGCAGGCGGATGGGATGCTGCCGCCCGCAGGCTGCCGGGGAGGGGAGCGGTGGTGGGGCTGTGGGTGGGTAGGGTGGGGACACCAGCCACCAGGGCTATGTTTGGGGGTGGTTTTTATCACCATACCGCCCACGATCGGGAATTTCAGTCCACTGGACCACCAGGGATGTGAACGGGAGGGGGGTGGGAATTATTATACATACAGCCCGCGATCGGGCATTTCGGTCCACTGGACCACCAGAGATATGTACGGGAGGAGGGTGGGGAGCCACATTGATGCCCACGATCGGGCTGGTGTGGGGGAGAGTACACTATGCCCGTGATCGGGCTGCAGGGGGCATCGGTCCCCGATGGCTGCTGCCTGGCAGGACACCAGGTGCAAGTCCTTGGGGATCCGCGCACCTACATGCTAATGGCATGCAAATGGGGACATAATCACATGCAAATAGTCCCCTCTGCACCTTGCATGAATTATAGCCCCATTTGCATGTCACCTTTTGAATATCGTGATTTTGCGCATGGCGCAATGGTACTTGCACCACCGCAAGTTGAATGCTCCACTCTGTCAACTTGCGGTGGTGCAAGTTCCACTGCGCCATGCACAGTGGCTGTGGCTGGGGGGTGATATTCAAAGAAGTTGCTCAATAGTGCAACTCCTTTGAATATCGCCCAGGACACACCCCTGCGCAACTATTTTGCGCAGCTCAAGGGCTTGCGCCTATGAATGGTGCAGTTTGAATATCCAGTCCCATGTTTTCAAAGAAAGTAAAAAGAAACTATTTTTTTTTATGATTCTGAAAGAGCTGGCCTAGCTGAAAAGGAGCTTACTATTGTGTATAAGACCCTAATAGGACAATTTGTGGAGTATGGGTCACCTTTTGGTATTTAGGGTTAAAAGTAATGGACAATAATTTGAAAGTATTTAAGGGATCTTGGACAAAATGGATATAAGAAAGCCCTTGAATCTTCTTTGGCTCCAGACTCTCCCTGTGAGAAGAATAACGTAAATCATGTTGCATGCTGTTACAAGTGCACCAGGGAATTTAGCTTGTTTTGGCTAGAAAATGAAAAAGCATATTAGCTTAGGAACGCACAAAAGTGGGCTACATCTCAAAGGAAATCAAAATGATGCAATTCCAATTTTATTCCTTGGGCTGTTAAATAATCTTGTTGAGTAATTATGCTTTTGACCTTTAATGTTAATGCGTATTGCTTATATCTTAAATCAACTCTTACAGGAAATAATTTACAACTGTTTACTGACCTATGACATTTAAATATTCGTCTTTTTATGGTATCTTACTCAACTTACAGTAAATGGGATTTATAGCAATATTTCTGTGTTTTTTTTGTTGATCTAAGAAATGTTTTCTAAGCCAGTTATTATTGTTTACCATCCCTCTGCCATTTGTCTTCCATATTTAATTTTTGTACTAAATGGACACAGTACTCTAATATGTATTACATATTTTTTTAATCTGTTATTGCATGAATGTGATAATTCATATGTAATAACTTCAGCCTGGTTTACCAGTTGTAGTATAATAAAATAATCTCAAACAGAGCAGTTAGTGGCCACATGGCATTCAGGAGCCAGGCAGTTCCATTTCTTCGTGTGGTGAGGCCTGATTGTGAAACGTTCATAAACAACTCCCAGTAAGTGATGATTTTCAAAGCCACTAGTTTTTGTTTTTTACCAAAAGCCCAGTAATATTCTAGAATTCAAACAGTCTACACACCAATAAAAACAAAGAATTGAATGGAATTTTGCACTGTATACCATATCTGTGAATCAATAAAACTTGTATTTCTCAATGAATTCATTGCAGTACATGCATGTTAAGCCTTCTTTTAGTCTGATTATTTAGACAAATAATAAAAGACTGAGATTAAAAATCCTGGCAAAATCTAAAATTTAGACTAGCAATCAATGTTGCAATGTCTGAATTTCAAATCTTGAAAATGGCATTTCATTATTTCAAATATTGTAAATCAGTGGCTTTGATGATTTTACATGCACTGCACACATAATATATGCAGACACTACATGAATACTCTCCTTAAATCTACAATGATTTAGCTGTCATTTTCATGTCTGCTAAATATTATCACACATTGAATATTATATCAACATTTCATCATGCATGTGATAAAATATGTAAAATCAAATCAGCTCCTTAAAAAAACTGTACTTGAACTATTTGAATGTTTTAAGAATTTATTTCTTTTGTATTCCATCTTCTTTCTTTGTTTTTCTTTTTTACTATTTGTATAACATTGTATCGCCAATTTGTATGGTCGATCAATACACATTAATTGAACTGCTTAAATCTATGTCATAATACACAGAGTACAAAGTTGCTACCGTACCTTATTTATTTATGTAGTTTTTGTCATCCGGGTAGGGTGCACTAGACAAACAGTTGCTTTTGTTCAGGCATGAGCTGGAAGAGTACAAACCAGTTAACAGTACAGTAAAAACCAGTTAACAGTACAGTACACGACAATAACTACAGGTAGAAGAAACATGAAGATAAAAATACAGTTGGTGAAACTCAAATTGTATAAAGAAGGTATACAATAAATATACTGTAACAGGTATCCAAAATGACAAGTGCAAGGACTTTCAAGTACATAGGTAAAAGTTGTCCGAGTTCATGGCTAGGAACAGGAACAAACAACTGACTGTTGTAACCGGGAGAGGTACTGATTCTGAACAATATGGGTAACAGAACAGTGTTTAATGTTGGCTGGTATAGTGTTCTATAGTGTTCTATAGTTTAGGGGCAGAGACTAAGAAAGCTGCCTGCCCTAGTTTGGTTGCAGTCCTAAGTATGACAAGGATGTCAAGGTAAAAAGATCTGAGAGGGTACGCATTTCTGTAGGGCAACAGAAGGGAGGGAAGAGATGATGGTACCTGGTTCTGTAATAAACTCTGTGTGAAGCCTGCAGGGGAGAGATCATGCAAGGCAGCTGTAGGGAGCAAAACAAAGCTTTGAGAACAAGGTGCAATGATGAGCTAGTCAGTTACAAGCAAGGCCAAAATGGCAAATGTTGTTGTAAGCCACATCTCATTTGTGTAAGATGAAGTTGGAGGCTTCTGAAAAAACAGGCAAACCATAGGGAAGTTTGGGGAGCAAAATACCTCAGGCAACAGCAACTCAGGCTACGGGGGAGAGATTTTGGCATTCTCTGTAGGCAAATCAAAGTCTGACATTGACTGCCTTACCTGTAGATGCTACAGGAAGTGAAAAATTAAGGGAGACATTGCACATAACACCAAGGTTGCTAAAGAATGGGACAGTGACATGTAGGTGGGTAGGTAAAATTTATTTATACAGTAATACAGCCATTACAGTTCTGAGAATCCCTATTTACAAGGCTTACCTGTTTATATAAAAAGCAAAGTTGTTACAACATTATCAAAGTACAAAAAATACAAAATATCAGACATACAAATGGAAACAGACAAGTCAAATAATTACAAAGACCAATAGGACAAAGCAGATAAGCATTTAACCACTTCATTCTTCTCACATATTACAACAACGAAAACAAAGTTCATGATTCATTACTGTTTTAAAAACAGTATCAGTGATGGTTAAGTCTCGAAGAAAAGGAGTGGTGTACTATTGTCACAGGCCACTGATAGTGGAGTTTGGTTGCTCTTTAATTGATAAGCAGCTCAAAATAACATTGCCAGTGACTTGGTAGAATTCATTAGGTAGAATGTTGTATTATACCTGTGATTTGCACTGAGAGTCTGTTTAATATTTAACATGGAATTGTATGTGTGTATTTATGTGATGCAACCTTATATGACATGGGATCTCATTGAAAAAGAGTATCTGCTCAATTGGGCAATTTCCATGTTCATGTGTTTTTATGAATAAAATACAACTACTATTATATTAGGAGCCTATTTTAGAGGAACCATGTTTGGACAGCAAACAGAAAAAAGTTTATAGGTGATATCAACCATGTCCTGGGCACTAGAGGAAAAGACCAGCTCATCAGTATACACAAGTGGGGTATAGTTTGAGATACAGGGATGGACAGAGTTAATATGAAGGCAGAAGACAAGGAGTCCCAATATAAAGCCTTGAGGGACCCCAATAGTGGCAGAGGTGGGATCACTGTGCCTACCGAACAGGTAAATTCTGAACCAAGGGAGTGCAGTATCAAATGTTCCCATGGCCATTATTTTGTTGGAAAATAAAGTGTGATCAGCCATATCAAAGACTTTAGTGAGGTCCATGAATACAGTGCCAATAAACTCCCCCTTGTCAAATGAGTTATGGATGCTATTGGTGAGAGTAAGAAGTGCAGTGGTGGTGGTGCTATGCTTCATACAGAAAAAATGGTGGGCAGGGAAGAGGAGACTGTAGACAGAGAGAGAATCGGTAAGTTGGGTGGAGACTATTTTTTCCAAGACCTTGCTGACAACATGTAACATGGCAATAGGTCTGCAGTTGCTGATAATTGTGTTATTGTCTTGTTTGAACACTGGCACTATGTAAGACATCTTCCAAATATCAGAAATGATGCAGGAGGAGATGGGACAGGTTAAAGATTCTAGCTAATGGGGAAGCCAGTTCATAGGCTACAATTTTGGGGAGTCAGGCTCAATTCCATCAGAGCCAGCAAGTTTAGAATTAGGGATCTGCCTCAAAAGTTTACACACCTCTGAGGCCCTAATGTATTTAAGATAGAAAGGAAGGTGTTGCACTGGCTGTGGAGTAATGAAAGTCTGACAAGGTGAGGAGGGGAGAAAAGTTCTTATATAGGCTGAGAGGTTGGTAAAGAATTTGTTGGAGGCATTTGATTATTGCAGTTACTCACCCAACCTCAATATCAGTATGGGTGTGGGTTCCATCATGACCCAGGGTTTTGTTGCTGCAGCTCCAGAAATGTTGGCAGTTGCCATCAAAGGAGTCAAACTGGGTTTTACAAAAGCTACTTTTGCTCCATTGGATGCTCTGTTTACATTTATTTCTGAGATTTCTATAGATTGTCCAATCAGAAACAGAATTGGTTGCCTTGAAGGTAGCCCAACTGTTGTGTCTCTTTTTAAGCAGGGTGGTCCAGCCATTTTTTTATCAGATCTCAAACCCTTCTGATGGAGGTTGACTTGTGGAAGAAATATGAACTGGCAGTATTTCTGGAAGGAGGGCAGACAGATACAATACAATAGGTGAAAATTCACTTAATTGAAAAGCTGTGGTCACAGCAACTGATAGCAATGCTAGTCAATATGAAGATGGCATTAAACCCCTAGAAATAATAATCCTTTAAAAATCATCCCACACCAGCTCTGACCCTGACACATCAACATACACTGGGCACCAACATCACCAGCGCCACCAACTGTAAAGGCCACTACAAAATTAGTTCAAACCCCTCTGTGGAAAATATTATCACAAGTGAGTATTTAAAAGGCATACAACGAGTAGTAAACAGAGTACATCAGTCATAAATCTGCAGAAGATATGGTTGAGGAGAATCTGACTGACTCAATACACTTAAACATCAATGAGGAGCCACATTTGTACTGGGCAACAAATGTTCAGGAGTGTTTGGAACTGTCTTCTGTGGCAAATATAGAGGATTCTGTATGAGTAACCATACACAAGGCTGTGTTTGAACTGAGAGGTTCCCATGGCAGTAAAAGACCTCAACAACATAGCTCAAGAGGTCTTGTGTTACCATGGCCACCTCAAGATCATAATGCAGCCTTGTATGTGTATGGTTGCTTGTATACAATCTTCTATAGTGCATGGGCAACCATCGAATTTAAATCTTTATGAAATAAACAAGAAACACATTTCAGATCTGAGCTATGGCTGCCATCGTCCTTTCTCTCATTAGCACTGACTGAAAGTGACAGTTCTTCTTGATAGTACTAATGATGGCAATCTCAGCTTGTGAACACTACACCATGTGAAACTGTTCTAATCTGTTCTGCTGCAGTAGTGACAACAGTAGGGCAGCACAACATTGAGATGTTGCTACTACAGCATAACAAGGGAATTCTAGTAATCAAATTCCTTATAGAACAACTGTTTCCCATATGCTATGTTCTAGTTAGAGATGCAGTGAATTTAAAATCTGCCAGCGAAGTGAACATGAAGTGGTCACTTCGTGTTGGCACTTAGCTACATGGCGTGCCCCATAGGAAAGGCTCTCTTCACCTTGTTATTATTACTTCACGTTGTCATTCTGCCTTAAACGTGAAGTAAGACAGAGTGACAACAATATTGGCAGCATCCCACCCACACAGTTACTAGAATGAATGTGCATCCCCAAAGTGCTACTGTCTCGTGTCCAGAAAACTCTGCAGTGCTGATGAAGTGAAATGAGAGTGTAACAAGAAATGCAAAGTCTCCCTGAATTAATGGTGCACTCAGTCATGCGTGCAGTGGTCAGGTCATACACAAAGTCACCAGAAGTAATGTGCATCCCCAAAATGCTACTGTCTTGTGTCCAGAAAATTCCCCAGTGCTGATGAAGTGAAATGAGAGTGTAACAAGAAATGCAGTCTCCAAGAATTAATGGTGCCATGCAAACGCACAGACAGATTAAGATTGCACTGCACACTCAAGGGATGCATATGAAAAGGCACAACAACACCAAACCAGTGCTCACAAGTCACAAATCCAAATCTGGAAAGGAATACATTTTGCCAGTTGCCATTAGTGCACGGCAGTAACAATCCACTACCAGTAAAGATATAACAAAGCAATATAAAAAAATTAATGTAGATGCAGTGGATAACAGGTTCACACTGCTGCAATTACTCTGTAACACAATAAAAGGTGTCTGATTTAATGGCACGCATCACACACACACACTCACATGCACACTCAAATAATGTGTAGCAAATTAAAAACACTTTAGTAATATAACCAAATGTTTTAAACAGACAAATTGTGCACTGCTGCACCACAATAATCAGCAAAAAAATTTCAAGAATTACTGAAAATATTACTGTGTGTACATTAACACAGTTATACAAGAAAAATATTACCAAAACAGAAAGCACTGTCTTTTTCTCCAAGTTAATCTACCTACACCACAGATACGCCCCTCCCCCGCAGCACACTTCCTCTGTCTCTCAGTACACTAACATTCAAAATCCACACAAACAATAAACGCTCTATGATATGAGCACAGGATGGTTTCCTATAATCGATGAACTAAAGTTTCAGCAAATAAAATGACTCAAAAAGGCTTTTTTAACAGCTTTTAGAAGGTTTGAATTGCAGAGAGCTCTCAAGCAGCTTGTCTCCTACAGCTTCCTACACACACACTACCCTAAACTGAGGCTGTGCAGAACATGTGACCTGAAATCCCATGAATCACTGCAAAATTTGCCATTGGAGCTTAAAAACAAGGCAAAGTGAGGCAAACTACATTGTTTTCAATATACTTCACCTTAAGAATTGGTGGAGTAGTGGTTTGGGAAGGTGGAGTAACGGGAAGTCATTGTTTTCAATGGACTTTGCGTTACCCATTATAATGCAAAATACTCCACTTCGTTGCAGAGCACTCTCATGAATTCACTTTCACTCTGTGAATCACTTTGCGGAGCGAATTGGGGCCACTTCGCCCATCTCTAGTTCTAGCTGAGCTGCTCAACATCCGGTGTCAGTTTAGAAAGAGTGTTCAGTTTATCAGGGGCTATATTTACCTGCCAACACAAATCTATCATCCAAAAATGTTGAGACTTACAGCAAGTTCATAAAAATGAATAGCCTGCAGGATTAGAAGTACTGCCTAAATTCCTATCTGGTTCCAGTTCTAAAAAATTTTTTTTGTACAGTTTATTTTTGGCATGTTCAGGATGTACATTCATACAATGGTACAGTTAAGCAATTGAATTTCATTTACATAAGTAAAGGAGCAGCAATCAATATATGAAGTATATCAGATGAATGGAATATTCATGATCTACCTCAGCAGTATCATACAATATATTGCATGAGACCTGACAGGCATTCACTACTGCTGGTAGTTATACTGGTCAAGTGGGGAAGGTAGCCTCCTCTATGGCAGCAGCAATGGTGCCCAGATTTATTTTCTATTTTCAGACAGGACTAGATATTCTGTCTCCACTGAGCCACAGTTGGCAGATCCCTCCCAACACAGGACTGGAATATAGTTTTTCTGGTGTCAAATAAACCTAGCCATCATAATGTGTTTTCTCATGCAGGGCCACTGGGGTGGTCCTCAGCCCCCAGCAAGAGCTCAAGGGGGTGCTAGGCTGGCTATGACCCAGGACCTTTTACTAGTTTTTGGATATGTGTCATGTACAGAAATTCTCCCTCTTCTATGTGACATTTTGGACATATTGGGGATTTGGTAGGGTCAAAAGTATGCATATGTTGAGGGGTGCACATAAAATTTAATTGGACTTGCCATATGTGGTTACTCCTGGCACAGCTTTTAAGGTGAGATGAGGCACACTTCCATGTTTTGTGGGTGCTAAGGTCTGTGCTCCCTTTTGCAAGTATCGCTGTCAACAGTGGTGGGCAACAACCCAGGAGTAGCATATAAAAAGCTGTTAGATTTCTACAGTTAGATGGATGATTATAATTTAAGGCCTCTAGGGAAGACATTTTTGGGCCCTTCATACCCTGTGCCCTCTAAGCCTACAACCAGGTTCTGAGTCATAAGTATGCAAAGAAGTCTCCTGGTTGTACCCCAAAGAGGGCACTCAACTGCACAAAGGATTGTAAGGTGACATGATCATAAAGCTGGGCAACCTGATCCAGGCCCTTTTTTTCCTCACCTTAGCAGGATTCAGTGCAGAAATACATTGTATTCTTGTCTCCCTTTGAATGCCAGTGCAATAAGTGAGTTTGATGTAGTTATGAGCTGCAAACCAGATGTATACCATGTTTGCAGTAAAAAGGTTGTTTAGCTCAACATTTTTCTAGTGACCAGTAGATGAAGACAAGAGTCCATGGCAAATGTCTGCACCTAGCTCTTCATCTTCTAGTAAAACCCAGGCAGGCACGGGGGTGCTGTAGCAGTAGGCATCTATGCCAGGTATGCACTCCTCTCACATCACTGGTAGCTACAGGCTGGTTCTCTTGATTCTTGCAGGTTTTCCATTCCAAAGAAATATGTATATAATGGAATCTAGCTGTAGGGAGTTTGACTAGAAGTGTCTGAAAAGAAACAAACCCTAAAGAAGGGTACCCATTTTTATGAAGTTGATCTTTCCTATCACTGTTAAGGGTAGATTGTGCAATCACTCACTTTCCATCCTTAGAGTCTGCTCTAGTGGTCAAAAATTATTTTTATACTGGGTGGCACAAAAGCATGCCAACTAAATCCCCAGATATTTGATAGACTTCACCAATACAAGCCCCAAGAGGTTGTTAGCCAAATATTCACTATTCTGTTTCCCTATGGGTAGCAGCTCACTCTTTCCCCAATTCATCCCAAGTCTTTAGAGAGACCCATTTCCTCTTAATCGGTTGGTCATGGCTGGTATGAGCTCAGAAAGATTTTTACGCAAAGAAAGACATTGTTGTCAGTGAATAGTGAGATCCTGTGTTCTTCTTGTTTTTCACACAGTAGCCCTCTAATCTGCATATCTTCCCAAACAGCTGCAGCCAGGGGTTCAATGGAGAGGGCATATAATTGAGAGGAGAGGGGACATCCCTGATGAGTTCCCTGTATCAATAGGAAAGGAGGTGTAAGGGTACCATCAATAAGTATTCAGGCCTCTGGGGCCTGGTACAGGGCTCCTACCCACCTCAAGAGATGTTGTCCTATAGCATACCACTACAGGGTCTAAAACATATACCCCACTCTATGTGGTCAAGAGCCCTTTGCCCTCTTTGGTGTAAAGGGTTTTGTAGAAAGAGAAAAAGACATATCCTATAGCCCCTCTCTCAGTTGTGAGGCTGTTGTCGCAAGACCTTTGAGCTGAGCAATGGTAATGGCGTCCTCTCTACTCCTTAGCTACCAAGCCAATAACTTACCTCCATTTTCCTCAACAGTGTATTGGACTGCCTGATTCAGGAGGGTATCTCATTCCACCTCAGCCCTAGATTCACTATTATATTCCCATTTTACTTGTTGTAGCCTATAGTAGAGCTCCTTGGTGGGGTTGGATGTATGACCCCTCTTCATTTGTGCGATCTTGTTTGCTAACGCTTGCTGCTTGGCCTTTCAAAATTTACTTGAGTGGCCTTGCATCTAACCCTGTCAGTGTCTGAACTCCGATAGAAACATAGAAACATAGAATTTGATGGCAGATAAGGATCGCTTGGCCCACCTAGTCTGCCCATTTCCCTACCTAATGGATACGCTGCAGATCCTAGTTAACCAGCAGCCTACTTCATCCTACCCTCACCCCCTAGAATTGCCTTATGACTGTCCCATGCATGCTTGAATTCCACCACTGTTTTTGACTCCACAACCTCCTCTGGAAGGCCGTTACATGCATCCACAACCCTGTCTGTGGAAAAATACTTTAAATTACCTCTGAGCCGCCCATCTTCAAATTGTGCCCCTTTGTTCTGCACACCTCTTTTTTGAAAGATGCTACCTCACGACTTTGTTGATTCCCTGAGGTACTTGAAAGTTTCTATCATGTCCCCTCTCCCTCCTTTCCTCGAGGCTATACATATTAAGCTCCTTAAGTCTCTCTTCATATGTCTTCCAGTGCAGACCCTGCACCATTTTAGTTGCCCTACTCTGGACAGCTTCCATCCTGTCTATGTCTTTGCGGATATTGGGTCTCCAGAACTGCACTCAGTACTCCAGATGGGGTCTGACCAGTTGTCTGTACAGAGGGATAATAACTTCCTGTTTGCTACTGGTGATACCTCTCCCTATGCATCCCAGTATCCCCCCAGCCCTCCTTGCTGCCCTCTCACATTGTTTGCCCACCTTTAGGTCATCTGATATGACTACCACCAGGTCCCTTTCCATTTTTGTTGTTGTTAGTATCTCACCCCCCATTGTGTACTCTTCCCCTGGGTTTTTGTTTCCCAAGTACATTACCTTGCACTTTAGCATTGAATCTAAGCTGCCATACATTTGACCATTCCTCTAACCTTGCCAGTCCCTTCTCATCCTTTCCACCCCACCTTGTGCATCAACTCTGTTGCAGATCTTTGTGTCATCTGCAAAGAGACATACTTTCTTCCAGTCCCTCTGCAATGTCACTTATAAAGACATTGAAGAGGACCGATCTATACTGAACCCTCATGGTACCCCACTAGTAACCCCTTTCTTCAGAGTGGACTCATTTACTATTACTCTATGTGTCCTATTCTCCAGCCAATTCTTTACCCAGGCTGTCATCTTGGGACCCACTCCCAGGCTGGCTAACATGTATATTAATCTTTTGTGTGGGACTGTATCAAATGCCTTGCTAAAGTCTAGGTAGGCCATGTCAACAGCCCCTCCCTGATCTATTACTTTTGTATATGTATTTATAATTTGCAAGTGTAACTGTAAATGATGTAATTGTACTTGTAAGTGATGTAATGTAACCATTGTACCTACCATGTCTTTGTCATTCTACTACACTTCCCAGGTCACCCTGAAAAAGGGACTATACTGTCTCAGTGGGCTCACCCAGTTACCACAATTCAAATAAAATAAAAATAAATAAAATAACCCAATTTTAACGTTACTCTGCCCAATTTCATAGCTATAGGACTTTCCACCTGGACTTATTTATCATGGATTCCAAACGTGGGAATGTAGCAACCTGCTATATATTTACCAGTTATTTCAGGGACCACACATCCATTTCAGGTTATTCGACACTATATCACCTGCATGGATCAGACTTTTACGAATATTTGCAGACACGTCACAATATCACTATGCTCCCATTTTGTGCCCGATCACCGAATCGTCACCATCCTATAATTACATACTGCATACATTTTAATAGCTCTGAAACCTGCCCTCACATTATTTCCCAAATATATCAGGCAATACAGGTCTCATCAGGGGATGACACTATGACTATAGCTCTCAAATGGTCACAGCAGCATGGTACACCCATGGACAAAGAGACATGACTAAGGGCTTGTCTGGCCTCTGTGAAGGTCACCAGCTCTCATATTTGGAGGGACTACACTTGGAAGCACCTTATTACATTTTTTAGAACCCCCAGAATTGCAACCCTCTAATGGGTCAGAATGCTGGAGTTATGCTGGAGTAAATGCAATGAGCAGAATGTTACGCACCTGTATGTATTATTGCAATTTCTTTAATTACAGCCCTTCCTCCACTCTCTGGAGACAGAGCTCTGGGAGTTGTTTGGATCAAATATCCTACTCACCCCCTCTCTATATGTATTACTACAATAACCCAGAGGCACGTGTGACTCAGGCTGCTGCTGCCTCCTAAGATATTGCTCACAGTAGCCAAAAAAGCTATTACGAAATACTGGCTGATGCCAATAATACCAGTACTGAAGGACTGGCAGTTGATAGTACATCATGTATACCACATGGAGAGAATTACACATCCCCTTAATGACCAACTGGAGTTATACAATACTCGTACTCGCTAGCTTGTTCATGCCATGAGCAGTGATTCCAATTTGATTCCCTGAGCCTTGGTCTGCTTAGTGTGTAGGTGGTCCCCTGTTTATGAAAGCATACTAGACCTTTAATCAATATTATACAATGGCAAGAAAGAATGATGGGCTCTGACTGGTCAGACTGGGGCTAGACCTGTGATGTTATCCGAGCATAATATCACGGGTCTAGTCCCAGCACACTTATGACCACACTAAATGTAAAAAAACACTCCACAGCCAACCCTGTGATCAGCTTCAGCTGCCTGCTCTGCTTGGAATCTACGCTCCCTGCCAAAAATAAACACACCCATACACCCACCAGTCATCCCTCAGGCAGATCCTCAGTTGTTCCCTCAGTATACAGCCCAGCCCACACTTAACGCCAACAAGTTCCCAACTGAATCTCAATGTTAACAGAAGAAAAAAAAAACTGAAGGAAAATGAAGCCAGGCCCTCAGTCCACCACTTTGTATCAGCCATCATGCAATTGACTTCAATACTTTGTCTCTGTACTCACAAGCAGAAATAAGCCCTCCCTCCCACTGTCAGGGTTTCTGTCAAGATTCTTAGAGTTCTTAGTTCTGCCACTAAATTTCTTAAATTATTTTAAACACAACACAGCTGTTATCATGATTGAAAGTCCCCACAAACAGAGCTAGCGCATGCACAATGTGATTGGTGCTCCACTGAAGAAACAGTGCTGACCCTGCCTTGTGTTTAGTCCCTAAACAAACTCAGCATGCCTGTTAAGCTTAAAAAAAAAAACACAAAATATTTTTTTTTATTGTGATACCCACCAACAATACTGGGAGTTATGTATTACAGTAAATGGAGAGTGAGCACGTGTGCTGTTTAAAGCACTGCAGGTGTGCTCCACTTATTGATCTTCAGCTCCAGTTCCCTATCCCCACACAAACAGCATAAAAGTTCAAGTCAGACATAAAACAAAAGTGCAGACTTGCTTTTTAAGTGTTTCGAATAACATCACAGTCTCTGAATATTGTCACTTCTCAGGTGTTGGACGCATTCGGCCTGTGGCCTCGTGCCCAACCACCTGAGGCATGATGTTATCCCAGTATGACACACACCCTGTCATGCATTATTCTTTTATTATAGTAACAGTGATTGATAGACCCCATTGGGAGGCCAGGCAGTTCCCCACCAACCCACTCACCCACCCCCAATTTGGGGATGTCCCACTTCAATGCTCATACACACAAGGGTACACGTTCTCCCTCAGCCAATAATGGTGGGTATTGTAGGGACAGGAACAAATCTTCCACTTACTAACATGCATGAGCATCAACCCTGTGCTGTACCTTAGGGAGGTCAGGTGGCTTAATATTGTAATCTAGTCCTTATATGAAGCCAAATGTACTCCACTGCATTACCCAATACAGTGTTAATATACGCTTATCACTACTGAACTTTGTAAATGAATGACCTATGAAAATGTAATAAAAAATGTATTTACAAAAAAAAAAAAAAAAGATTTATTTGAATGGCTAGCATAGGGTATGGTCATGCCCCTGATCACTGCCTTCAAGGCATCCCATCTCACTAAGTATGAGGTCTTATTTACATTGTTGTTTGCCAGGTACTCCTTGATTCCCTGGGACATAGTCTGCCTGTATCCCTGTTGGGTGAGAAGCACTGGGTCAAGTATCCAAACCCAGAATGGGTCTGGTGGGCATCCATGCACCAAGGTCACTCAACCTGGGGCATTATCAGTAACTAGAATGGGCTGATATAGTCTATTGTACCAAATTTACCAACTGAGAGGCAGCTAGGAGCCAGTCTACATGCATGTACGAGAGGTGTAAGTGGGAGTAGAAGCTGTAAATCCTGGCAGTGCAATTTGCATGCCTCCAGCTATTGATGAGAGTGTAGGTACACCTTAGCTCCATAAGGGATTTGGTGCTGCATGTGAGGAGCACTTGGGATGGACTGGACCAATCTAATGTGGTATCCAACATACAGTTAAAGTCTCCCTCCAGAATCCAAGGTTGAGGGAAATTTGCCATTTCCACTGAGAGCTTTTGACAGAATGTCTGATTGCCTAAGTTGGGGCCATAGATGGAACCTACCATGAAGGCTTCACCATTGTAACACAATGTATTCAAGAGTACACCTCTCTCCACCCCACCCCACCCCACTCCCCCTAAGGTTTGACGTGAATCATTTTTTCTCACCAGGAAAATGTGGCTTCAACTAAACCACTGTGCCTCTTCACTTGGCATTAAAACATGCACCTTGCCAAGTGCCATCCCAACAAGAAGCTATTATGTTGGTTTCCTGCAGTAGGAGTATATCACCACTGAGCTTTTTAACCCTGCCTAGCACTCTTCTTTTCACATTTCTGAGACCCTTAACATTCTAGCTTACAATCTATGGTTTATTAGCCATATTCTGTCTTGCAAGTGGTCCCACTATCAAATATTCCTTCCACCAATGAAGTCATCGTATGTCTGGTATGCCCTTCCATAAATATGATAATCACAACATTTCGTACATGCTATAAACAATTTCTGCACTAAAAATACATTCCCCCTTTCCCAACACAAACATCCCACCCACCACCCCGTACAGAACATCCCTATATTCCTACTGCTTCCCACTGGACAAAACCTTCCTCTGTAACATAACTAAGACCACCGCCCAGCTCTCCCACAACCTTCAGAATAGTAAAAACTCTGACAGCACAGGCTGTCCCTCCCATTCCCTGTCAAGTAGTAAGCAACTTGGATCAACTCCCTCTGCAAATGTAAGGTGAACTTGATAACCAACCATAGGCTTCCGTGCACTTAATAATGACAGGAGCAAAACATCATGAAGTATATCAGCTTTTGAAAATTCTTCCACCTCTAAGTGGAGGTTGAAGTACATAACTTATATTATAAAATGGGGATAGAAAATCCTATGTCCTGACTGGTCATTAGCCATGCATTAGAAGTGTCTAATGCATGGCTGAAAACAAGTGCTGGCCAGGTGGATGCAGGACAGCAATGAAATCTATGGGCCTGCAGAATTTCAAAAAACTACTGCTGCCATTTTTCCACCTCACTTAGCCCACATATCATGTACAGTATTTAAGTTATACATGTAAGACTTACTTTGTGGTTCACACAATGGGAAAGTGGTAGTATATTTATTCTTTTAAGTAAACACATTTTCTGTTAGATGACAATCTGCTCTTCTATTTGAGCCATGATTCTTGACAGCCGTGATTCTGACCACTGCTGTAGCACCTGAAAGTGTCCTCCCAAATCAATCAATCACTCAATTAATCAAATCTTTATTTAACTAGGTGAAACACCATTGAGGAAAAAAAACTTATTTACAAAGTGGGTTTGGTCAGCTGTACAGAGCTGAAAGTTACAGTAAATGAATATACATAGTTACAATCAATGAAAAAATGTCACACAAAACAAGGTACAGGAGTAATAAGTAAAATAATGAATATGCAGGGTCAATTAATAGCAAAAGAATATGATACTCAATGCATTGCAGTATTGGAAGAGAAGGTAAACAACATAATTAGAAATACAGAAACAGAATGACATGAGGAGATCTATTTATAAAGTTTGGGCATGACCTCAACAGGTGTACGCTAAAGTGCAGTTAAGCATTATTATGAAGATAATGTAAGTGCTGAGGACAAGCTAGCATGCACTTGACTGGGTGGAGGATGCTATCACTAGTTAGGAGATGTAAGAAGAGTAGAAATAAGAGGGAGAGCATAGAAGGAAGAAAGGGGAAATGTAAGAGTGGGATAGCAGTGGAATGCTAAGGAAAGTTACTTGGGGAGCGGTGGAAAGAGACAAGGCATGTGAGCAATAAGGCTTACTGACTGAAGGGAGAGGTCATTAGGCATAGCAATTGCAGGAGTCTCTAAAGTGTTTCTTTAGTAACGTTTTGAAGGTTACTATTTTATCAAGGTAAGAAAGCTTCAATGATTTCTGTTCCAAAGAACTGGCAAAGCATGAATGAGAGCTAAAGAACCAAAACGAGTTCTAAATCTAGGAACATAGAGAGAAAGATAGGAGTGACTCCTGAGTGAATAGTTTCATGGGGTATTGGTCAGGAGATTGGAGATGTATTGTGGCAGCATGCAACTTAGGGCTCTGTAGTTCTAGATTGCCGTGTTTAACATCCTCCTGGTCCCCAGTCACTTGCATTCTCCATCAAACTGATTCTTAGCAACATTTAAATACATAAATGTAAGGGTGTACTCACAGTATGACAGTGTATCTTGTTGAAGACTCTAAATTCATTTGTCTGTGTGGTATCTGAATGTTCATCTGCCCAACCACCAGCTTGATTGCTGCACTTAGATCTCCTGCTCTGAATCTTATTTTTCTCCATCGCTCATTGCCCATAGTTTCAAGCCCAAAACATCAAAGTTAATTAAAAACAAAGTCTCACTATTTCTGTATTTATTTCCCATGATCTGTCTCTCACATGCTGGCTTCTGCTGGCCCTCACTTGCACTTCATTTGCTTTAACGTTTACTCTGGCTTTCAGTTTACTCTGACCGTCCCCCCCCCTGCAGTCCTCAAAGATGCCCTTAAAAGAAACAGGTATACAAACATATGAACATATGAATTTGCCAGCAGAAACAGTCCATAATGGTCTATCAAGTCTGCTCGAGTGTGCAGCTCCATTTAGTTCCCTGGAATGGCCTCCCCCCACTTCTCATGGAGTCGGCTATCCCACCCCTAGTAGCCTTCCCCTTCCTTATCCCAGTAACAACTCCTCCTGCCCTTATTTTCTTCTTCACCCTATCCCACCCCTCTTGAAACTAGCCACTGTATTTACTGCAACTACCTCCTCTAGTAACTCGTCTCCCCCAGCATCACCCTTTCAGTGAAAAAGCATCTCCTCATTTCCTTCTTAAATCTACTCTCCACTAGTTTTAGGCAGTCCCCTGTTGTTGTACCCTTCTTCCTTGATGTAAAAATGCCCTCCGATACTACCCTGTTTATGCCCTTAAGATACAGTACTAACATGCCCCCCCCCCCCGTCTATCTTCCAGGGAATACATGTTGAGCTCTAGCAGCCTCTCCTCATATGTTTTGTCCCCCATACTCTGGATCATCCTGGTCACCCTCCTCTGAAACCCTTGCAGTAGTTTGATATCCATCTTCAGATACAGGCACCAGAACTAAACACAGTCCTCTAGGTGCAGCTTCACTAATGACCTGTACAGTGGCAGAATTACTACCTCCCTCCTAGAGGTTATTCCCTGGTGATGTAGCCTAATATTTTATTTGCTTTGGCTGCTGTCTTGTGGCACTGTGCCAAGCATTTCATTTCACCTCTGACCATCACTCCGATGTCCTTTTCCTCCTCAGAGACTGCCACCTGTACCAGCCAGTAGCTTTCCCCTGGGTTCCTGGTACTCAGGTGCATGAGCTTTCATTTCTTGGCATTGAAACACAACTGCCAGATGACCAACCATTTCTCCAGCCTAGCCAGATCCTCTCTTAAGTCCTGTCTCCCCCCTCCACTGTGTCCACCCTTCCACAGAGCTTGGTATCATCTGCAAAGAGACAGATCTTACCTTTGCCCCCTTTGCTATGTCACCAATAAAGATGTTGAACAGCACAGGTCCAAGTATTGAGCCCTTTGGGACCCCACTGGTTACACGTCTAGGTTTGGATAGTCCCCCCACCACCACCACTATAGGATTCCTATCCCACAGCCAGTTCTTGACCCACCCCAGCAGTTTGTCCCCTATTCCCAGGTTTCTCAGCTTGCTGATCAGCCTGCCATGTGGCACTGAATTGAACATCTTGCTGAAGTCCAGGTACAGAACATCCACCACCTGTCCCTGTCCAATGACCTCCTAACCCCGTCGAAAAAGTTGATCATGTTGGTTTGACATGATCTCTCCCTAACAAGCCCATGCTGCTGCACATCCTGAAGAACATTTTCTTCAAGGAGGGACACCAGCCTTTCCTTTAGAATGGTCTCCATTATTTTCCTCACTATGGAGGTCAGGCTAACTGGCCTGTAGTTACCCGGCTCATCCTTGAGACCGCTCTTGTGGAGTGGAACCAAGTGAGCTGTTCTCCAGTCCTGGGGTACACACCCCTTCTCCAGTGAGGTGTTAAACAGGTCCATCAGTGGGGCTGCTGGCACCCCGCCAACTCCCTCAGGACCCTCTGGTAGAAACCATCTGGTTCTAGTGGTTGTCCACCCGTAGTTCACTTTGTCCCCTTAAGACCCTGTCTACCCCAATCTCCCCTTCATAATCCACCCCTCCCCCCTGGGCTCCTCTCATTTATCCCCTGTGGTTTCACAGGGCTGGCAGTATAGCGTAGAGGTTAGAGGAATGATGTGTGAATGATCTTGGTACATCCAGCAGCCCAGACCTGAGTTTGATTCTCACAACCTCCACTTGCATACTGTGTGACTCTGAGCAAGTCACTTAACTGCCCAGTGCTCCCAGGTCACCCCTGAAAACAGACACTTGTGCCTAGTAGGCCTTACCCAGTTACCAAAGACTAAAATAAAATAAATCGGCCCTTCTGCTTCCTTAGTGAAGACAGAACAAAAGCACTTATTTAAAGCCTCCACCTGAACTTTCCCTTTTGTGCCCATCCTCCATCCCTCTTTATCCTGACAATCCCATCTGTTCTGATTCTTTTCTCCCTGATGTACCAGAATAAATCCTTCTCCCCTTCCTTAATCCCTTGAGCCAGTCATAGTTCTTTCTCTGCCTTGGCTGCCCAGACCTCTCTCCCTGCCTTCCGAGATTTCTTTGCATAAACCTATTTGTCCTTCTCCCTCAAGGTATGCTCATACTTCAGGAAGGTCTCCCACTTTACTTTCACCTTCTCTGCCACCCTCCTGCTGTACCAGCTAGGTCTCCGACCCCTGGAGTTCTTTTTATGAATCTTAGTGCAGGTGTTGGTGGCCTCTAATAAGCCCTTCTTGATGACAACCCATTCAGTCCGTTCCACAAAGTGCAAGAGAAGCTGCAGATAAGCAGCTCCTCTTTTCCTTTCAAGTTAAACGACTCAGTTTCTGTTTGGGAAGAAATGGATTGCAGCTTTACTGAACAGCTCACGGCTTTCCTCTCAGTTTACTGCTTGGTCACTTAACCTCACATCACTGAATAACAAAATAAAAAACAAATGCAAAATCAAAAAAAGTGTTTAAGACACTTAGGAGCACACTGCACTGTAGCTTGGCTTAATGTGTGTGTGTGTGGGGGGGGGGAGTAGTAATGACAGCCACAATAATAGACTTACAACTACAGAGTTTACAGTAGGACAAAAGTCCTTACCTAAGAAAACAGCAAAGTAGGCAGGGAAACTATTTTTCCTATAAATTTCATTAATATTGTACTAATTTGTTATTCAAACCCATAAAATATAATTTTTTTCACACATGTAGATGGCAGTGCCCCATTTTATAAGTGCAATGACACTCTGGGGATATGCATTAGACAGTTCTAATTCACATCCAGGGATTGAAGGGATGTACATTACTACTCCCCTGCCCATGCATTAGAACTGTTGAATGCAACCCCTGTTGTGCCTTATTGCTTACATAAGAACAGTGTGGAATTACACTGACTTTCACCACCAGTTAATGAGCTCTGGTGGATTATGACAGCGTGCATTAAGCAAAGTGATGTACGGTTTGTACCACCACAGGTCTCACCTGAAGTAACTAGGCAGCAAATTTAAAAAGTTACTTACTAGTTATGGAATATCCCCATCAAAGGTTTACATTCCCTCTGCCTGAGATCAGTTGTTTCCCGGGAAACAGGGAAGGCTCCCAAAGTAATACTAGAATCAGAGTTTAACTCACTCCACCCCTGCTGACACCCATGGGCCATTTCGAAAATCCAACACGGCTGGAAGCAAAGCAATGGTCGCAGGATCACATTAGTGGTAAGCACATGCACTGCAGACAGTTTAGATACTGAGCATCAGATCTATGCACGCATTAGTAGTGTTCAGCACGCCCCAATAAGATGCTAACAGTGTGTTCCAGTATTACCTTAACCATAAGAGTATAACAAAAAAATCATGTGAGGGTGAGAAAATAAGGTGAGTAAACTGTGCTTCTTATGGCTGAGCCAGACAAAGGGTTGGTGCACTTTCTCTCACCTCGTTCCTAAACTGTGCACTCCCACTGCAGTCCAGTCACCTGAGATCAAGACCAAATCATTAATTTTCTCAGGCTGTATTGCCCAGCAGCTCAGATTGCCTTTGCTAATGTTTAGATTCCTTGAAATTTGGAAAGAGTAGCAAGCTGTACCAAGGAGGCACAGCCAATGCCTCTCAATGCTCTGCAAGGTCTTTAAGCAGGCTGATGACTGTGCATACAACTGTGCTGTCTTGGCCAAAGGATTTGAGCAGTTTGGAGGTTGGGAGACCTGGCATTAACAAGGATCACAGAAGAAATGCACAGGTCAGAATATACTTTAAAGACATGGGCACTTACTATACAGTTGGAGATCATGTAGCCAGACCCATTCCCCTAGCCAAGCTACTATCTTCTGTTGCTGAATCTTCAGCATTGATGAAGCTCTCTGCATCAAGGGGTGAGCTGAAGAAGAAGAACTGTGGAGTGTGGCCGGGTCTTGTAATCCTAAGGAAGGAGGGATATAAGTGAGCAAAATCCCAGCCTCATAGATGGAGTTTGGACTTGACACCAGAGAATTGCTGCCTATGAGTTTGAAGTGCTCTGTTATAGGTTTGAACATTTGTTCTTTTCCTCCGTCCACAGTGATTTGACCGTGACTGTTTGCTGCTTATAACATGGTTTCTTAATCTGGGCAGTGCAAATAACGTATCAAAAAGTGTCTGGGTCTCTCTGCTGGTTTTGGTCTGGGTTCAGTGCGGTGGGCCCACTTAGTTTCCAATGGCATGGGTTCAGGCCCCAATTTTAACTATTCAAAGAGCCATTTTTGTATGGTGAGTCCTGGCACCTTACCCTCCAAGCCCTCTGGTAACCCTACAATGCAAGGTTGGAATAGTGTGCTCTATTCCCCTGATTATCCGCTCACTCCAGAACCTCATCCATGTTTGTCTTAAGCTGGTCCTGGTCCCTTGTTACATCTGCTATAGCATCCTCTAGTTCACTGACTTGTTTCTCCATCTCATACATCCTGGCCCCATGTGCTGTAGTGGTTTCATTATGTTCAGATACCATTGTCTAAAGATGCACAATTCATGCAGTTTCATTTTGAAAACCCACTTTGATCTCATTTTGGAGGTTTTGCATCATCATGGCAAGCAGATGGTTGGGGTCATCTCCCACTGGGTTCCCACCTGACGCATTGCTACTGACCTGGTTCAGCCTTCCGGTGGAGTGGGAGAAGAGTGTGATTGCTGTAGAGAGCTCAAAAGTAGTAGAAATTTCTTTTTTGGTTTTTTTTTTGTTGTCATGAAGATTTTCTGTTAAATCCATTCCAAGGTGAGTAGGTAACGCTGTTTCACAAGGTTTAAAGGCCGAAATTAGGTAGTGCAGTGGAGACGCTGAGCTAAGGAGCAACTTCCAGAATGCCCTGCTATGCCCCCCTGCCCACACCTTTAGTTCTGGTATTGAAGATGGAGAAGGGGGATTCCAATATGCAGATGATTATAAAGATAAGTGACTGGATGAAAATGTCAGTGATAAATTAGTCCATTAGTATGTCCATCATACAAATCCTTAAAAGATCACTGAAAAGCAAGCCCTGTCACCATAAGGGCCTACTCCACTGTTCCTACCTTCATTCACTGTAAGGCTCCTCCTTACATGTCAAACAACACTTTCTTTTAATACTGGCACCCTAAAATTTGGGCTACTATACATGGTTTTCTGCCGTCAGTAAACATATAAAACAGACATAATTTCACTGACAGCATGGCATACGGGCTCCTGTACAGTACACTCTATTTTTTCAGTAATAATACACATGTCAGACAGGCCTAACTATTTGGAACATTGGCAGCCTGCCATGTCAGCCACTGTACCTGTTATTCTGGTAGGAACAATATACAGAATAGTGTATGGGAGCCCATAAACAACAAGGCTGTTCTCCCACAGAGTAGTTACCATGATGATGAGGACTTTGATAGTGAAGCTTCACAGGTCCATCTGTCATTATGATAACAACGAGGTGAAAGAATAGCATTGTTGTGTATTTAGGTTCCCATACACTGTTTTATATAGTATATAGTGAAAGATCCACTAAACATAAATTTATTGCACAGGTACATTTCTTCTAAATCAGCAGCAGAGAAAACACTAGGATTCAGTTCAGTAAGCAAAAATCCTCTATGACAACTCACGTGACATCATTGATGTCTTGACATTAGACTTCTGGAAAATAACAATACAGTCGGCACTCTGCTACTACTTTATTCATTGCCGGGGGGGGGGGTGGTGAGGTAGTCATGGCAATCATGCTTGTAGGTTGGAGGGCAGTTTCAATGGCAAGTGATAATAATAATAAGAATATCTTTATGTATATAGTGCCTTTCAGCTATCAAGGCGCTGTACAGCAAGAATAAATAACACAATAAAATAAAATAATAATAGGGAGTCAGTAGTTGTATGTGGGGGGAAGACGTGAAGGCACAGTTCATCATTCAAGGACCAGTGTAGACTGGAGACTGAACCAGTCATGGCCATAAGGGAATAAAGAACATCAGTGTGAGTAACTGATTTTTTTTATATTTCATCCAGGGTTATGATCAAAGTAGGAGCAGAGAGCTGACTATATTGTTATTTTCCATAAGTCTGATCCCATTTGAAATCAGACATTTACTGTGACTCTGCATTGACTGCCTTTTTTTTGTGAATGACAGCTACTCACACACTTTGGCTTAGCGCCACCAGTAGTAGTGCAATTGTAAATCAACTGATCTACAGTACTGTTTTGTGACATCTGTACTGCAGCAGAATGAAAAGTCATTCTGCTGCAGTATGAATGTCACTACTACAGCAGAATGACTTTTGAGACAGTACAGAAAACAATACAGAACAAACGTCCACCATACACTATAAAAATGTCATACAAAGGTAACTTTTTAAAATATGTGTCACCTGTCATGTGGGCTACTATACTTGTTTTTCTACCAGCGACAATAAACGTTGCAGATAGGAATAATGTTTGGAACACTGGGTGGCTTGTCAGACTCAGACAGGCATAATTGTTTGGAGACAGTGAAAGCCTACATCCATGGGCATCTGTAAGGACCTACATCATCCTGATATCACAGTTACGAGCCCCTCCTTAACATCGGCTCACTTTCAATTAAATTCCAATTACAGCTACCCGCAGTGAGAGTGCATAGTCAGTATTAGTAAAATCATTTGTGCTAAAACACATTTTTGCAACCCAACATACATGGCTCAGGGCACTGTAAATACAGATAAGAACAGTACAACTGCACACATATTTTTGCTGGAAAAGGATTTTTTACAACCCATTGCATTTCTGTCTCACGTCTAATGACACCTACTGTAGGAGTACTATAAACACAATCAAAACATACTGTAGGTGCACTAACATAAGCAATGTTTCTGTTTTATCTGATGATCTTCTCAGCAAAACAATGACACATGCTACTCCTTCCCCCAACAGGCTAGAACTATCCAATATGTCACATGCTTGCATCCCTGTGCTTTCTGCAGCAATGTAATCACGTGGTCAGACTTTTGCACATTACATATGAAGGGGACTCACCAGCAGGAGGGACGTAATAATACCCCTATACAGATCCCTGGTTAGGCCGCATCTTAAGTACTATACACAGATCTGGAGGCCCCACCTCCATAAATACTTAGAGAGGGTGGAGGCAGTACAAAGGAGGGCAACCAAAATGCTGCATGGCCTGCATCGAAAGCCCTATGGGGTAAGGCTCAAGGAACTTAACATGTACTCCCTGGAAGAAAGAAGGGAAAGGAAGGATAGGATGGAAACATTCAAATACCTCACAGGCAAAAAACAAAGGACAGGAGGGAGCATTTTCCACAGAAAAAGATGCTTGAGGATAGGAGGTCATGCTATGAGGTTAGAAGGGGGAAGGCTCAGAGAAAATGTGAGGAAGCACTTCTTCACAGATAGAGTGGTGAGCCCATGGAACAGCTCACCAGCGGAAGTGGTGGGGGCGGGAATGGTGACAGGGTTCAAGAACACATGGGACAGACGCAGAGGGATCTTAGCGATAATGGTGGTGGTGGGGGAGACCGGAGACTGAGCAGGGTCTGCGGTGACGAAATAGGTAGAGAAAATAGGGCAGACTAGGTGGACCATCAGGTCCTTATCTGCCAACAGATTCTGTGTTTCTCTGTTTCAACTGATCTGTCCAGCTGTTCACCCTTTGAAAAGTAGAATTGATGCAACATAGAAAACACCTAACATTGTTTCACTAAGTGCACTACACCACAAATTTGGTGAAATGGGGTCACTTTGCAAGGCCCTCATGAAGGGCAATGCAATGACTCATCTTTATTGGCAAAGGAAAACTTGTGACATTTCTAGCTTTCAGTGGTTCTGATTCTGCTGCTTTTGAACCCATGATTAATAAAAAAAAGACTGAGTTTTGACTTTAGCCAGGCCAGTAGTGCAACAAGAGCAATACTGCTCACTACACTGGTGACATGGGTTCAGGAATTGACCTGATCAATCAAGGGCTGGCCAGAGAGGAAGGACAGAGAATCCTAGGGATAGCTCTCCGTCCTCAGGAAGGGGGTACACTGTCTTTTGCTGCTTGACTGCCATCTGCTGGAGGTCAGGTAGTAGCATAGTAGGTGCACTTTGCTGGTGAATGGACTGCTGCCATGCAAGCAACTGCATGCATGCATGGCCTTCATTGCATTCTGACACCTTGGGGAGAAACATGGTGGGAAAAGCCCCAGTCTGCCAGAGTTTATGCTGCCTTCCCCCCACCTTCAGGCCCATGCATGACTGACAAAGCAAGTCACCCAGCAACACACTAGTTCTAGGTAAGTGGTGGTTTACTTGTAAGTGCGAGAAAGCCAGTGATGGGTCAGAGGGATGACATTAGGAGGTAGGCAAACCAGGGGCCAGGGAGTAAAAAAAAACGTTCAAAAATTTATTGTATTTCATAAGTATGTGGCTCTATTATAAAAAGTACTTGAGGAAGTTAAAGAAGCCAACAACCATTTTTTTTTGTTTGGAAAAAGGGAATATTTACAGTATATGTGTATATATGCCAAACTGTGAGATCATGACAACAAAGGAGTAACTGATTTATGTCTGTTTAGGCTAGCACTTAGCATCTTAGAATTTCACCTGCAAATTGCATTACAAAATAAACTAGAGTATATTACTTTAGATTGCCACTAATAAGCTTTTCATTGTCTGGTATTCACGTCTAGATGACTGTCTCCATGAAGTGTAGATTTATTTTTCATTTGTCTCCCTTTGTTCCTAAATTATATAAAGCTACCTGACAGAGCTGAAAGGCAGTGTAATGTTTACATTTAATGTTTATTAGCTAGCACAAATATGGCAACTTGCTGGAGTGAAGTTCAAAATTGAAACCCAAAACTATTTCAAGCAGTACATCAGTCCTCTTTGGCCTAACATGGACTTGTTGATCACTATCAGGTTTCTCTAAACTGAAATCACCAAAGTACTCCCTAAGTGGTAAACGTAAAAACTGTAATAACATCTGGTCACCAATTCTGACATTTCTAAATACAATATAGCCTCTGTCTTTACTTTCCTGGGGTTAGATTCATGAAACTTTGCCCCAGCACAAACCCAGTTTGGGCAGTGCAAATTGAGTTTTGCGCCAAAGTGGTATTCACAGTTTGCGCCCACAAACTGGGTGTGCACCAGGGCAAAGTCTGGATGGGTCCACAATGCAAATTAGGGGGAGAGGACCTGCATATCAGCGCAGTCCATTCACAAAGCATTTTCTTTACTCAAGGGCCATTTGTAGGGTTCCAATGCATGGAGAAAATACTGCCGACCGAGACCTGGTGATACTCCACGCAACCCTTCTGTCTGCCAGAGGTACTGCAGATCACTGGCCCTGTAATAAAAAAAGTGAATGTTGCATTGGTGGTCTAGTGGTCTATCCCCATCCTTACACGAGCCAGTGACCATCACAGTACTCCTCTCAACACCATGTTTGGCCACCAACTGAGCTCTCTGTGAGGATGTACTGTATACAGTATGCGCTCATTAAATGACTGCTCACTCACAGCTGTTAATCACTCTCAATGAACGTGTACTATAAACAGTACATGCTCATTGAGAGCTCAGTTGCCGGCTGGCCATGGTGGTGAGAGGAGGACTGTGTCGGCGGCCGGATCATGTCGGAATGGTTGTGGAGTGGGGTGTTGGGTCAGTACCTGTCGGGTTGGGGGGGTCCACTAGACCACCACGGAAATGGGGTCCTTTATTTTACAAGGGATCAAAATGTGGGGTTACACTGGACACCAGTGGAATGTTTTACCTATATTGGGAAAGTGATCAGGTGGGGAGGACCACTAACTACGAAGAACACTATTTATGTTGTCACTTGCTGGAGATCAACAGACACGGGGTGCCACTACCACCAGGGGATAATGTTCTGCTTGTCTATATGTACATCTTGGGTCTGCAATGGGTGAATTGGGGGGGGGTGGGACACCAGTAGCAGCAGTTTACTTTGGTACAGATCAGGCCAGTGATTGGCAAGCGGGGAACCACTTGAGCAACAGGTAATAGCAATCTTCTCAGTCTGGCAATCTGCAACAGTTGGAGGGGGAAGCCACTGCCACCAAGGCATACTTGTTTTTGTTTTCACATTACAGGGATGGCGATCAGAGAAAAGGGGCAGGAAGCAACCACTAGCCCACCAGGGACTATAGTTCCTTTATATGGGGCTGGCAATTGGGACAGGAGAGGGACCATTAGACCACCAGGGAATATATTTCCTGTTTATGGAGCTGGCAGTTTATTTTTATTTAAACATTTGATAACCAGGAAAAGCACACAGAGCTGAGGCTCATTTCTAGGTGTGACCCGGAGGTGAGGGGGAGGGAGTTACAACAGTATACATAAATAGAATAGTTACATAAGACTATTACATACAATTTCATAATTTAATACAAAGGAGTTATTTACATTGGTTTGTATATATAAAGTTATTTACAATCAGTTGCAGGAATACAATAATTGAAGGGTAGCCCGGTATTATGTGGGGGAAGAGCTCCTCCCCCACAACCTATTTAAACCTAACAGCTGACTTCCGCCTCTGCTTTAGAGCGAGTTCAAGACTTGCTAAGTGGCGCTGGTGTTCGGCTACTCCTTTTCTCATTCTGCCCTCCCCTGCCTTCCCTGCCTTTGCATGTTGCCGTTTGTCTCCCCCCTCACTCCTTCCTTGTCCATTGTTTTTCTTCTCGTTTGCTTCTCCTTCCTTATTTCCCTACTGCTGCTTTGCCTGTTCCTACCTTCTATTTCCTTCGCTGAGCTGTATCTTTCATGCTCTCCCTGCTCTGTTTCCTTTCAAGTAGCCACCGCCATGCTGCCCCCTAGTCCTGCGTTCCGACTGTCTCGGGATCCACGCCTCCTCCACTTGCACTGCTGTGTTTTCTCTTCTGCGTTCCACGCAGTTTACCGGACCTGAGTTTGGTTTGCATTTCGTTGAAGATTCTGAGTTTCCTGCTCTGTTGCCGTCACTTCTGGTCCTCTCTGCTCAGTCAGCTGCCTACCTACCTATTCACCTCTCACTTTGCTTGAACTACGCACCATTATGCAGTCCCTGGGAAAAAAATACAGCTTTCGACTGCCGTAATGTCCTATCCAGATCGGGGCTCTGACTGCCTTGCTTGTACCAGCATTACACCGGTATGTTTACACTGTACCGGCTACTGCAGTGATTCCATGCATTTTGCCCTCAGGTTTTCGCAGCTTTCCTCACTCTGCCTTCTTTGGAGGCTTGTGGATTTCATGATACTGACCAGCCTTGGTCGCTCAGCTTTCTCCACAGCACAGCTTGTTATGATGCACCACTCAACATATCGAACCTCATTCCTAACGTTGCGTCTCGGTGCCCTGCTAGCATGCAGCGGA
The DNA here is from genome assembly GCA_016271365.2 of Neoceratodus forsteri. Lineage (NCBI taxonomy): Eukaryota > Metazoa > Chordata > Ceratodontiformes > Ceratodontidae > Neoceratodus > Neoceratodus forsteri. The sequence continues at coordinate 1,326,504,090 of CM028132.1, forward strand.
CATAGCACCTTTGACATTAATCGCATTTAATGCACAGCTTTTACTTGTTATGAGGCATGATGCTCGTTACAGTAGCACATCGTGTGGTCTTGAACTGCCACTGCCTGGCTTTTGCATTTTATTTCCCAGTACTGCTTAGTGCACTGCCATTGCCGGCCACTTGTATTCAGTGCATTTCTATTCCCTGTTGCTCAGTGGCACCTCCTCATTGCTCTAACATGCTCTGTGAGGACTCGATATCTAAGTTTCTGGTATACATGGCACGTTGGCTGCTATGCACTGGCAATCCACCTGGATATGGATTCTTGCATGGTAAGCTGCATGGATACTGTCGCTGGAAGTCATTGACTCTAATTCCTACTGCATTTAGTGCTGTAGTTGGCTTTCACTTGGTTTCTCCTCTAGCAGCTCAAGACGCCCACTATTCATTTAATTATGGCAATCCTCACAATGCTTAGCTGTACCTGGTCTTGCCTTCCTTCAGATTCATTTACTCTGAGCTTACTATGGCAGACTAGTCCTTTATCTTGTACAATTTAATTTGAGAATGCTCGTATTATTTTTGCAGAGTGGACTATTTGTGTAGTTCCTTGCTTTCTGCTTCAGGCCTCTGGCCATGCACTTCAGCTCTGCATCCCTTCATTGCTCTCAGAGCCTGCTCCGATTCTTCTGTGGACCATCGTTTGAGCCTCTATCATGTTCGGACGCACTCCGGATGACTTGTTTTCAGTCCTACTGATCGAGTTCTGGATGCTGCTGCTCACCTTGCCTCTTTGCTCCTTCCCATCCGTCCAGGACCTTCTGTGCTTATTGTGGCTTCCCCTTATGGGCTTAGCTGCCTCTCTTTACTTACCTTGCCAGCTGACTTGCGTGTAGTCCAGTTACCCATGCTAGCTTATATGGGGCTAGCTGCCATTATGCTTACCTGTCCAGCTGACTTTGAAGTCCAGCTGCGCTAGCTCTCTCTCTCCTTACCTTACCGGCTGACGTATGGGGTTCAGCTACTCATGCTTGCTTATGTGGAGCTATCTGTCACTCTCTACTTTACCAGCTGACCTATGAGGCGTCCAGCTGCTCCTACTGGCCTTCGTGGGGCTTAGCTGCTACTCTCCATTCACTTCTTTCTCAACATTGGATGCATTGCCAGCTATTCCTCCTCTTCAGTCGTCCTGCTTGGATCCTGGACCTTGCACCCTCACCTCATTTGGTCTCACCTCCATATCCCTGGATGCTTCCATCGAGATGCTCATTGATTACGGCCTACCCTTTGCTGCATTGGATGCTTCTTCATGTTAATTCAACTTTCCAGGAGTTAATACTGCTGCCTCGGCCAGTATTCCCTGCTGTACTTTCTTATTGTCTCCCTGATTGACTCTCTACCTCCTACATCGCATAACTCCAGTTCCAGGATACTTGCTGCCTCTATCAGACCTGGGCCCCTATGAGCTTCGGAGGTCCTTCATTTCTATATCCTACTACACCGTACTCGCCTGCTTCTACAACCTGCCTTCACCCATCAGGTTGGGAGGTTTATATACTTCTACTCTTGCCTGCTCGCTCAGCTCGAGCCTCGAGATTCACAGCTTTACGACCTGCCTTCGCCCTTCGGGCTGGGAGGTTTTCTTGTTTCTGCTCTTCTGCCGCACCCTGCCCAAGGCCTGGAGATCATCACTTTATATTATACACCTACTTGGTGCCGTATCAGCTGACCAGAAGCTCCTTTACTGGATTACATCTGACGTTTCTTCTTCATCGTATGTTCTTGGATGTTTTGCTCTGCTGCCTCAGCCATGGAATTACTGTTGCTTCCCTTTCCAGGACACTTGGTTGGCGTCTCCTGCAGCCTTTCATTATCATGATTGTGCTCTAATGAATTTAGACTCTGTGACAACGCTACTTCATTTGATTTGGCCTTTTCAGTTCTCTACATCTGGGACTCTTCGGGTCTCGTCTGGTTTTCCTACCTCGAACTTTGCATACCTTCAGTTTTGGATGTTATTCCTCTCATCCAGTTGCCATATCTCTGCCTTAGTCTCTTCCATGTGATCCCTGCCTTCCTTGATCTGGATACATCGGTCCTCAGCTTCATTCATTCTCTATGTCTGCCCACAGCTGCAGTACTACGATGCTCAGAGATGATTCAGGATTCGTCTCATGGAGGCTCTCTGACTCACCTATTCTATTAGCTGACCCTCATAAGTATAGCTGCATTCTTGTTACCTGGAGCTACTTGCCTCTTGTACCTCTACAGCTGATGGATTGCTGCGCATCTCGCCGAGGGACTATCTTCCACGCTCGATTTCTGCCAGCAGATGTTCCTGGGTCTGGCTGAGCTTCACATACTGGAATCAGCCACCTCTCTCCTACCTCACCAGCTATCAATTCAGCTGCACTTTCCTCGGGGGCCGATTGCCACGTCCTCTTCCTTCTCATCTGCCTTCGTGGGTGCAATCCCTGCTCCTACTGCCTCTCACTTCGGATTAGCAGTCCACCCGAATTGCTTTCTTTTTGGGCTCACCATATCCTACTACTGGGATGCTTCATACCTCGCACCAGTGTATCTGATTATCATCTACAGCTTACCATTATTTCAGCTCAGCTGTACAGCCATTGACTTTACATCAATTCCTAAGACTATACTTCACTTATCAGAACTGGATTCATCAGTCGGTAGCCCTGCTACAAGCCTTCGTTCATGACACATACTATACAAGCCCTCTATTAGAAATCAGGAAGTCATACTACTTCTATTCATCCTGCCTCGTTGACGTCAAGTTTGGATGCATCTATCTGCGTCTGGTCTCCTGTCTGAATCCGTCAGTCATCAACTTCATCTCCACCATCATACATTTCATGGATTATGCCCTCTATCAACCCAAGCCCGGAAGAAGGTTCTGCATATCCACTCTCCATCATTCTGAATTATACATGTATTCTTGGACTTGGACTTTATTAAGAGGAAATTACTTCACTGGACATTTACAATTCAGTTCTTTCTTAAGTTCCATTCATATGGATTGAATTCTACAAATTATAATTCAGATTACGCTGATTAATTAGGATTGCTCTCCTTTAGTATGCCAGAAGGACGGGCAGGTCAGTAGCCATGGGTCCTCAGAGGTTTTCCCCCAAGGGGGGTTTTCCTCTCCTGAGTGCTACTGGTCACACTCTCTGGAGTTGGAGGAGGTGATCGTCTATTCATATCATTAAGTTGTTATGCACAACTTCTTCAGCATTCAGTTACAGAACAATCGTTGATATTATTTATTCTTTTTGGGGCTTTTCATAATTCTAAACCAAGCTTCCTTCCTACAGGTGGGATACAGAGATAGGCCAAAACCATCAAATATTATCAATCGACTCAACTCAAGCATCCAAGTACCCAAGCACAAATCATTCTATACTACTACCTAGTAAACATTGTTCTCTTAATGCTGGCCTCTGTATCCAACAACCATATTCATCATTCAACTACGTGTTACATAAGCACTTAGGTATGAGCCACACATAATATACAGTACAGCATTTGGTTAAAGGCAGACTAGTTGCAGTTACAGGTGGGGAAGGGGAGTTGACAAAGTTGAGATTTAATGGAGTTGTGCGAGGGTGAGGTTTCTGAGCTTCTGGGAAAGATGGTTCCAAAGGTAGAGGAGACGGTAAAAGAAGCAGAGTTGCAAGCTGATGAGGATGGTCTAGCAAGGGAGAAGGAATGGAAGTCCCTCGAACACAGCAAGTAAGGAGAAAAGGCTGCAAGGGTTAATTTCTTGGCCAGGTGGGGGGCAGTAGGTCGAATCAAAATTTGGAATTGCAAGGCTATGCTTGTAGTTCAGTGGGAGGAGCAACAAACCACTCCCCCATCACGCCTTTAAATGCCACTCCTACTAGCTTTTTCAGGATTAATTTCTTCGTTGCGGCTGGAGGCGCTGCCTTCCTTCGCTCTGAGCTGTCTTGTTTTCCTTGCGCCTCCAGCCACTCATTACTGTCTCACTTTTTTGCCTGTTCTCTCCCTCCCACGCCTTTCCCATTATCCTTCATTGCCCCTTCCTCTTTGCCTTCCCACTCTTCCTTGTTTATGTCTTTCCCCCGTAACTCATTTCTCATATTCTTTCCCCTGTTGTTGTCTTTGTCTTTAAGGCTTTTCTCACTCCTCGATGCTACCACTATGGCTCTGCCATAGCACTTCCCCATTGAGCATGCTCCCATGGTGCCCGACTGCTGCAGCACTGTGGGTCTCCAAGCCGTTCTGCACCACCTCGCAATTGTCTTTCTCTCGCCACTCTGTTAACATTAAAGAGACTTTTTTGCTGCCCCTCCCTGTTGCCCTGCCTGTGCTTCAGGTGTGCCATTACCCTCCGTGCTTGGCTTCCTCCTCGCTGCACCCTCTTTTTCCAGCATGGCTTCAGCACTCCCCTCCCCTCGTTTTAGGAGCTCCACAACACCTGTTGTCCTTGTTCATTCCCCTGCTGATACTGCCACCGCTTCTCTCTGTTTCTTGCAGCCAACCACTGGGTCATTTTTACTTACTCTCGATTTCTCAAGTATGTGACCCTGACCATTGTGCATGACTTCTTTTCTCTACATAATAAACATTTAGTTGTCCATATTGTTTTTTGTTCTTTCCATTCTTTTTGAGGTTTTATTTCATGTTTTGAGATTTCTTCCACTTTTTGAGGGCAATATGATAATCTTTTTCCCATTTCCTATGGGGACATTTTGCATCATTCCTGTCATTTAGCAGACCACAGTCCTCCTCCGTGGGATTGTCCTGCCATGCTTCAGACAGGTGGTGACCCTGTCTCACTGCCCCACCTGCTTGCATTTTGAGGTTGCTTTCTGGGGCCAGTCTCTCAGGTGAAGTCCTTCTTTCTCTTGCTGGCCCTCCTTCCTCTACCAGCTTTGTAGCTACTCCTACTTCCCATTATTCCTGGTTTCCTCCTGGTACTCGTACCTTCTCTGTCCAACCTCTGTTCCTTCTCAACCCTCCTTGCTTCTTTACCCTCCCTGCCATCATCAATGCTCTGGGCCTGCCTTTGTCTCAATGCTGCCTTTGTGGCAGTTTCCGCCCTACCATCACTCATTCCCTACTCGCGTGTTGGCTGCCTATGCATTTGTTCAGGCCCCCATGCCTGTCGTTTTCTCCATCATTGGCACATTCAGTATGTCTTTCCATATGGTGGCTCACTCCACGGTAGGCCTGCTGCCTACGTTACTTCATTTTCCTTTCTCCTGCACTTTTGTTTTGATTCTTGGTGTCCCAGTGCCTAGTTCGTGTCTCTTTGTTTTTCCCATTGTGGGGGACTGCTGAATCATGGTGGGCACCGTGGCTCTAGGCAGCATGCTTTGTTCCATCTCCCACTTGCCCACATATCCCTGTCTTCCCTACCCTCGCATTACCAGCCTCCTACCACTCTATGCAGTTCCTCCTTTCATGTCCTGCAGCCTGCCGTTCTCTCCATACTCGTGTGCCTTCCAGCCTTCCTGGCTACAGCTCTCCCACCTTCCATTGCTCCGTCGACCCTTAGCTCTTCTCCGTCCTTATCCCATGCTTTCTTTTGGGGTGCTTTCCCTATCCTGCCATCATCATACCTATTCGTTTCATCCTCTTACCTTAGTCCTCCATTCTGGACCACTCCACTCATCTGTCTTCTGCTCCATGTCTCCATCCATCATTACTGAACCTCATCCTTCCTATACCCTACTTGCCATCTTATCTTACCTTAACCATTCCAGCCTTCCATGCTTTCATTTCACCATCATTTGTTCTTGGCCATCCTTTCCTCCCATATCAATTTCTCAACTCATCGTAGGCTGCGGGCTTTGCCCTGCCATCTTAGTCTATCCCCTTTCATACCATTCATTCCCATTATGCAGTCCTTGCCAACATTCAGGCTTCCCTCCATCAGTTTACCCTGTATAGTCATCTTGCACCTCCACTCATCCATTCTGATTTCATAGCTCCAACCTCACTACTCCTGGTACTTAGTACCATCGCCATCGGCTGCCAGCGTCACCCAGCCATTCTCATTCCTACCTTTATGAAGTTTGCTCCCCTTCTGATTTGGCTTCTCAATGGACCCAGTTGGCATGCACTTCCATGGTTGCTACTGTGACTTGCCTCCTCCAGACCCATGTTGGGGTCTCCTTTGTTCAAGCCAACCTCTCTGTAGGTCTACTCATTCACATCAAATAATCGAGCATATCCCTCCTGTAGGTCTATGCTACCTCAACTCGACCTGCTGTCCATTCAGAGACTTGTCTTCCATTGCTCCATGGCTCGGGGCTAGCCTGTAGCCAAAGGTCTTACTCAGTACTAACAAAGTCCACATCTAGAGCATGCGAAGTTTGGGGCGGGGTCCTTCTCCCTGGCCCATAGTAAGAATGCCTTCACTCTGGGTGGACCTTCAGTTGTTCCTCATTTTGGTGATACCTCTGGATGCAGAATTTATGACTTTCAGCTGTGAGGAGTGGGGCTCTCATCAGTGGGGCCCCTTTAGCTGCCCAAGTGGGTTCAGAGGCACCCTTTACACTGTTCTCCATCTGACCACTTCTGGTTCACCTGGTCTGTTTTGTAGGCTCGTGTAGGCTGGCTGAGTGCCTCAATGGTCATTTCTCTCCTCCTTTGCTTTTGGGTGTCTAGTTGCAGAGACATCGCTTGCAACCCTCAACAGCATTCCTGTTAGAAGGACAGAATGAGAGCTTTATCTAAATTGGAATCTTTTCCTGTTTCCTAGATCTCGACTCCAAATTGAAGTAGCTGAGCCGTCAGTAACCGAAACTTCCTTCAGCCTGGATGGAAGGCGACCTAGGCCTTGAATCACCAGAGGTTCCTTCTCAAATATTTTTTTTTTTCCTCTCTTCCATGCTGACAGTTATAATATTTAGATATGGTTAGTGCTTTCATAGGTTCCGTAGTTAGGTTCTGCAGTTGGATGGAGTTGGATGGTGGCCCTGGCAGTTCCCTCTCTCCTTAGGAAGTTCCGCTCTTCTGCTTCGTGTTGGCTTTTATTCCACTCAATATTCCTCATCTCCCATTCCTCTCCTGTCCTTCCCATCTACATCTATAGATCTCCATTCTCATCCTCAATATCTTCTGACTTCTCACCTCCTTCGATGCTCAACACCTTTTTTGGTATTCTTTTTGGGCTTCTTCCTAAGCTACCTTTAGCCAAGGGAATCATTCCTGCTGCAGCTATAGGGGTGGAACCCTCCTAGGGTTCCTCACCATTGTACCCCTACAGTGTGGTATATCCCATGGATAGACAGGTGAACAGCCACAATGTATCCTAGTCACACAAGCATATATCATACCAAGTTGCATAAGCACATCAAAATGCAAGGCCATGCCTGTAGTTTGATGTGTGGAGCAACAGACCACTCCCCCATCAGGCCTTTAAAGGCCGCTCCTCCTAACTTGTTCAGGATTCGTTTCTTGATTGTCCCACCATCCTCCAATGTTTTTCTTCCTGTGGACTTCTTCCTAAGCTACCTTTAGCCTAGGGAATCATTCCCACGGCACCTACAGGGTTGGAAACCTCCTCTAGGGTTCTTCGCCTTCGTACCCCTACAGGGTGGTATATCCCATGGATAGAGAGGCAAACATCCAGAGTGTATATAAGTCAGACAAGCATATATTATAGCAAGTTGTGTAAGCACATCAAAATAAAAGAAACAGAGTGGCAAAAAATGGCAATGGAAGAGGGTCACTAACTCAAAGTAGGAAAGTAGCATGCAGTGGTGTTTTGTGAAAGGGAATTTGTTGCAAAACAACAAAAAGCATGGAATAAGGAGTCCAGTCTGGATAGTGAGGTGGAGGTGGTGGCGTTGTACACAGTGTGTGCATAATCAAAGATGGGAGTGATCATTTTTGTTAGCCATGTGCATCTAACAGGTGGGGGGAGTCACAGTTTCTGTAAAGAACACCAAGCTTTGGGTGGAGCTTCAAAGTGATGGCATCTATGTGGGTTGAGTATTTTAGTGGGGGTTCTAGCCGTACCTTGGGTATTTCTAGGAAGAAACAGTGTTTAGTGTGTTTCTCTCCAGGGTGGTAATTACAGGGGCTTGGGTGTTCTTGCCAGTTTGGGGCTGACCCGAAGGTGATGGAAACAGTTTTGGAGGTATTTATTTTGAAATTGTTTACACAAAACCAAGACTACATGTTGTTATAGTAGTGTTGTAGAAGAGAGTGGACGTCACTTAGAACAAGGCTGAATTCGGGGGATCACGTGATGAGCTGAGTTGAGTAGGATGACTCCCGTGCTGCTCCAAGGCCCGAAATCGCATTTTACAGCTTTATTTCCTTCGGGACCAGTCAGTTTCGGCTATCAGCATCTCTTCTGGTAATATAAACTGCTGGTGAACGCTATCGGTGGTGATTGACAAGGGGAAAAAAGATTTCTGGTGGCGCGAAGCTACGTCTCTGTGAGGCACTATCAAGCACTGTTTAGCCTCGCTTAGGAGTAGGAATGGATCCTGAGTTAACGGAATCCCTGTCGGGGAGATCATCAGCTTCAAAGAGGCCAAAGTCACAGTCCCCCACCCCAGACGATCAGAAGGAGAGGGCTGGAGAGCAAGGAATGGTGAAAGCAACTAACGAGAATGAGGACCTACAAGAAATTAAGCATCTACTGCAGGGGTTAGTGGTAGACTTTGCAACTGTGAAGCCTGCGCTGAAATCGTTAGCCCAGAGGATGGGAGATGCGGAGGTCCGTATTACATCTCAGGAAAGGAAGGTTGCAACAGTGAAGCAAGAGCTGGCTATGGTTAGAAAGCAAATTAAAAAAAATGGAGGAAAGGCTGGAAGATCAGGAGTCTCGGAGTCAAAGAAATGATTTGATTTTGGCTGGGCTACCTGAGAGGGCAGAGGGCTCAGACTGTGTTTTGTTTATGCAAGACATGTTGCTCAAAGTGTTGGGCCATACCCCATATGGAGAAACCTACAATCTAGAGAGAGCACATAGGGCTCTGAGGGACATACCACCACCGGGTGCTAGACCCCGGGTCATCATAATGCGTTTCCTTAATTATAAAGAAAAAATGTTCATGCTAGCTTCAGTAAAACAAAAGAAAACAATACAGTGGAATGGTGCCACCTTGTGGATGTTTCAGGACCAAACGCCATCAATAAGAAGCAAGCAGAAGGAGTACGTAGATATTAAAAAGAAGCTGTATTTGGCTGGTATCAAATTCCGGCTTCAATACCCTGCTACACTGGTGGTCCGGGTTACAAATGAGAGAGAAAAGATACCTTACAGCTAAAGACACGTTAGAAGGGCTTCAAGTAGAATTGCTGGATTTATTCAAGGCACCAAGCTGAGCTATCCGAGATGAATGGGTGGAATATGCTGAACCTGGTTGGACTGGAACTGTTGACATGTTATTTGTTTAGATTCAAGATTGTTATGTTTAATTTATGGGGAGAACTTAAAGTTTGAATATGTTGTCAGAGAGCTGGGGCTTGTGAGAGGAAAACCGCAATAAGGGGGGTGCACTTCAGTCTGCTTTAAAATTGGTAAGGGAAGGCAATATGGGGAGGAGGGCGCATGAGGGGGTTAGCATTGATATGGAGGCATGTGTAGAAGCTGGGGCTTTCACCAAACAAGATGGGAGACTTACGAGAGATAAAAGAAGGATTTGGGGGGCCATCAAGTGAATTAGAGGGGAAGATCCGGGGTAACGTGGGGAAGGGGTCCAATGTGTGAGGGACAGCAATTATAATAGGGGTCTGAAGAACAAGGTTTATTACTGGCTAGGGGAAAGGTTAACTAGAATTAAAAAAGGGACATGGAGGGTATAACCGAGAGTGTTTGGAATTAGTAGGACGGGCCTGATCATGGAGAAGGGGTTTTTCCTTTCCCTTCTCCTCGGATCCCGTTGCGGATTTAGACTGTTCTTTAATTCTCCTAATTGGAGACCCTGGGGATCCTCTCTGTCTATCTATACTTCGATGCTCCAGAGAAGGGGGCAGGATGGATCAGAGCTGGGCTTAGAAAAGGAGCCCCAACTTTAAGGACATTTTGGGGAGATTTGACTTAGAAGAGGAACTTACAAGTTAAGGGTAATGGCTGATGGGAGAATAGACAAGCTTTTAAATGCTTCTTATTGGCTATAACTAGGGTGAGAGACTGTTAGGGTCTCGGAGGTCAGAGAAAGGGGAGGTCTCTTTTGAGAGATTGGATAGAGAGCATGGGTAGAGTCGGGGTGGTTGGTTGACCAGCCAGTTAGCCGAGGGTCAAGAGGAAGGATTTAGGGAAGTAGCAAATAGAGTAACGGGCTACCAAGGCTTCGTATGGTACATAAAAGGCCCCAGGGAAGAGGGGTTCAGGGAGAGCAGGGGGGGTGGCACGGGGATGAGCTCATCGATGATCCAAGGACTAGAGGATGAGTGATCTAGGGATCGGGGCAGGGGTAAGGGGAGGGTCGGGAGGGAAGAGAGAGAAAGAGAGTCCCTGAGGGTAGTTGTTAGGATAGCAGGCTCGGGTAAGGTTTTGAGGAGTAATTGCCCCAATACCACTCTTGGATATGGTTAGTGGTGACTTTTAAACTGGTCTCATGGAATGTTAAAGGGCTCAGGGGTAGACGTAAAACATTGGTGATTTTGAAACATTTGGACCAATTAGGTGCCCATATTGTGGCTTTACAAGAAACACATCTTTTGACAGAGGAATTGAATAGCCTCAAATGACTATGGGTGGGACAGGTTTTCAGGGTAGGCAAAGGGAGGGCCTCTTGAGGGGTAGCGATCTTGATTAGGAAGTCCTGTACATACAGTGTGGAACAGGTGGTTTCAAGGGAGGATGGTAGATGGATCTATATTTCGGGCTTGCTCTATGGGAAGGCCGCCTCAGTGGCCTCCATATATGGCCCGATGCCCCCCTAGCGTGGAGTTTTTTGCATTGATAGAGAGGGACATAACTGGCTTACCGGGGCATGCTCTTAATTTGGCTGGAGATTGGAATGCTTATACTGATAATAGTGAAGATAGGATCCCGCCTACTAAAGGACCGTTGACCAAGGCCCAAATAGCTCTGAACAAGCTGTTAGAAGCCTCGGCCTTAGTTTATGTATGACATTCTATTCAGCGGTACATAAGATGCAATCCCGTATTGATTTTTTTTTGCTTAATTGGGAGGTACTTATGGGGATTAGGGAACTTGCAACAGAGGGTAGAATTTTTTCAGACCACTCTCCGATCTCACTAGTTCGGGAACCGAAAGTTGGCCCACCCAGACCTTTTTGTTGGAGGCTGAGCGACACGTTATTGTCGGAACCTAGGACTAAGGATAAGCTTGAGGGAGCCCTGTTGGAAATTATTCAGCAACAACTACCTACGGTGACAAATAAGAGTCTGGCGTGGCTGGCCTGCAAGATACTTTTTGCAGGGGTGGCTCAAGACCTGACAGCTAAAAGAAATAGGCAGTGGAGGGCAAAGGAGGATTTTGTTTTAAGGGCCATTACCTATCTGACGCCCCTGGAGGGATCATCAGAAGTAGCCGATGGAGAACTTAAGAGTTTAAGGCAGGAGCTGAAAGACATGGTCTCTGGTAAAATCGATTTTTTGGTGGAAAAGATTAATGCCAAATACCTTCTGCAGGGAGACGTTCCGGGTCTGCTGTTAGCGGCCAGAGTTAAGGAGTGGGAGGCGAGTAGAACAGTGATGTCTATTCGATACGATGGGAGGGTAATCACTGACCCCAGGAATTAGCAGATACCTTTGGATGGTACTTTAGGGAACTGTACCAGATTAGTAACATGGTAGGGGAAGCGGAGATTCAGGCATTTCTAGAACAGATACCTTTGCCTTTGATAGACCCTTTACAGGCTAGGGAACTGACAGCTCCCATAAGAGCATCAGAGATAATAGTAGTAGTCAAATCTTTACCTAGGGGTAAGAGACTGGGACCGGATGGCCTCACAGCGAGGTTTTATCAGACTTTCATTCAGATCCTACTATCCATGCTCCAGGACTTTTATAATACTATAATGCAGGAAAGGGTGCCTCATTCTCCCCTCTACCAGGCCTATGTTACTCTAATTCCTAAAGCGGGGAAACCCAAAGATGATCCGGCCAGCTATAGGCCTATTGTACTGATGAATCAAGATATTAAGATCCTCGCCAAAATATTGGCTAACAGAATCTGGTGGATAGCACCTGGGATAATTAACCAGGAACAGGTGGGCTTCATGCCAGGGAGGGGGGTACATGATGCTCTGAGGAAACTTCACCATATCCTGAATCATGCTGAGGACTCTCAGATCCCCATAGCCTTAATATCACTTGACGCCAAGAAGGCCTTTGATAGCTTCTCCCACCCCTTTCTGTTTGCCATAATGGAGAGGATGGGTTTCCCTGAGGGCCTCCTAAAGGGTATCAAGAATTTATATGCTGCCTCGACAGCAAGAGTCTTGTGCAATGGTTATATTTCACAGGAAATACAATTAAAAAATGGGACGTGCCAGGATTGCCCTCTCTCCTCGATACTGTTTGTTATTTACTTAGAACCCCTTCTGAGGGCTATCAATAATGATCAGCAAATAGGGGGGTGGTGATAGGAGGAAGGGAGCTACAATTTTCAGTGTTTGCGGATGATGTCCTGTGCCATTTAACAGACCCAGTTGACAGATTTAATAGGATCAGGGGTTTAACTGAGCGATTTGCTAGAGTCTCAAACTATAAATTAAACTTGGCCAAAACCCAGATTTTACCTTTGATGCCACATGTTTATAAGGCAGACTTTACTCAGTTCCATATTCAGTGGATGGCAGACAGGATGAGATACCTGGGTGTATGGATTACAAGAGATTATGAAGCAGGGGCCGAAGCAAATATGGGGGAGATAATTTCAGCTATCAGAGGAGACTTAGTGAGATGGAATAAGTTACCTCTCAATTTTATGGTCAGGCTTGGGCTCATTAAAATGAATCTGTTGCCGAGGTTATTGTACCCAGTATACCTTGCCCCTTATAGTATCTCTAAAAAATGGTTCAATTTGGTTAAGAAGTTAATTTCGTATTTTCTGTGGAATTGTAAACCACCTCGGAAAAAATATAGTGACTTATGTTTGCTTCCAACACTGGGGGGAGTTAAATGGCCAGATATTTGTTTATACTATGTGGCAGGGCAGTTGAGTTTAATGGCCCGGTGGGGTAGGTGTGCTGAGGGTGAACCCTATGTTCCAGATTGGCTACAGTTAGAGACACAAATATTGAGAGAAGCAGGTTAATCTTTTGAGGCGCCTCTATATGCTAAGTTTGGGGCTTGTCTTAAACAGAAGAGGGGAAGCCCAATTTTGAAGATGGCGGAAGCCTGGTGGTTGTTTTTATCTGTGGCTCAGAGAAAAGAGCAAATGAGGGCCCAAGAGCAACCCCTTATGGGCAACCCTAGCATAACTATAGGTAACAGGGTAATTAAGGGGAAATGGTCTAAGTGGGTGATGGGTCTAAACCTAAAGGATGTCACCCTTGATGGCAGAGTGGTTCTTCCAGCACAGTGTGGTGGAATGCCCTTTTAATAGATTGCAGCCTACGCGGGCAATTGAGGGAACACTAAAGAATGTAGGGGCCCTCTCAGTTCGCTCATTCAATTGGGGGGAGCTGCGAGGAGTTGACCTGAAAACCAGAGCTTTGTCGCAAGTTTATAGAATTTTGCTGGGTTTTTATGGGGCGAGCGCTCCTATAGTAGTGCCATTTTGGGATAATAAGTTGAGGTCTCGCCTTATTGATTGGGCTAGTGTATGGAAGAGTATCAAATATATTGTGATACCCAAATATAGGAGACCGCAATATTTCATTGCTTCTAACTTATATTTTACCCCTGTGAAACTGTATGAACGAGGCCTTAGACAGACAGACCGATGTTTTAGATGCCAAGCAGAAAGAGGAGACTTATTACATGTGTTGTGGGACTGCTGCAAAATTCAGCCCTTGTGGGATGAAATTAAGAGGCGGATGGATCCATTGTTGGACTATTCAGAGTTAATTACTCCGGAGATATGTATCCTGGGGGACTTCTCGCAAGTTGAGGGGGCTACCCCCAAATATCATGTATCGTTGATGGCAATGGTAATCAAAGTGTATGTGGTCCAGCATTGGAAGGATGACCAATTATATGGTTATATCCATTGGGTGGGGGACCTTATTGGAGCCTTATCTAGAATTAGGAGACACCTACGTTCAGAAGGGAAGAAAGGTTCCTATGACAAAAGATGGGCAGTATTGGAAACAATTTATTCCCACTAGGGGCCATTTGGTTAGGCTTGGGTCTGCCTGTCGGGCTGTGTTTAGCTTGTGCTGTATCGGAATGAGACGATAGAGAAGCTAAAGGGATGGGGGACTAAGTTATATAGGAAGAGGGTATGGAGGGATTTTGGGGACTCTTCGGGGAGACAAGAATACTGGGCCTGCTATAAAGACAGGGTGGATGGGGACTCTCTCTCTCTCTCTTGAGGGGGCTCAGGGAGGTGTCACCCCTCAGGGATGATTCAATGTCTATAGAATGGGGCCAATGGGTTATTTATTAAGCTGAGGGAGCCATATAGGTCAGGGGAGAAGTGGTTTGACTTGTAATTCATATAAGGATACTGTTTCTATTAAGGGGTCCTATTGGATTAAAGATAATTTGGGCGGGGGGGGGACATCATTCCTGAGCTTGTATATAATTATTGTACATAGTTTACATGGTCAGTTTTTGGGCTGTGTGCCTGGTTTGCCAGGTTTTGTTACATGTCTGTATTGTCATTTTGTTTTTCCTTTTTCCAAATTGAATAAAGAGATGTTATAAAAAAAAAGACCAAAAGACCAAGGATGAATTTGAAAAGTATAGTGTTGTCTGCATACATATGTCTATGGGACCTTATGCAGACTGTGGGGAGATCATTGGTGAAAAGGGAGAGTATAATTGGTGATTGGGACAGGTGAGAAACCACTATACCACCAGAGAAATCACTTCTATTGTTACAGGGACAGTGATCGGCAATCACGGGTGGGGGGGGGGACTACTAGCAACTGGGACTGTGGCTACATTGGGCAGTAGCTGTGGTGGTGGTCATGCTATGCTCTATACTGCTTCTGTGAATGGGCCCATAATGAAAATGCAAATGGCCACCTAGCGCCAGCATGCCCAATGGGCCCACTTACATGATCATTTTCGTGAATGGGGAGTAGTACACCTGTGCTATCCACTGTGGAGCCATACTACTGGCCCCATGTCAGGGTGGCACTTGTGGGATTAGCCCTGTGCTATTGGGGTTAGTGCTGTGTCTCCCTGTCCCTATTTACAGTCAGATAGTGCATGCAGTATCCGACTGTAAATAGCAGGTTTTTACACCTGAGCAACTGCAATGCACAGTGCAAATGTTTGCACTGTGCTTTGTGACTCTTTATGAATCTAGCCCTTGCACTTTTATTATAAAGTCTCCAGAACCCTCCGTAGTGGTAACAATGATTGGCACAGCTCCCAAAGGTTTGGGATGCTTATCTTTTGGCTAGTTTCTAAAAACAAACTAATGGGACTGTTGGCTGTATGCAGCAACACATTTTTGTATTACTCAAAATTGCTCTGGTAGAGACAAATGTTGACTTAGGTTTAGGATGGTGGTGAGCTGCTCAGTAGTGAAGTTCAGCCAGTCAATGTTAAGGAGCCTGCCATGGTTTGTATACCATTGCCATAAAAACATTTTTTAACTGTTTGAAGAGCTTCTTTCTCTTCTATTTTTGTGGGACTTCTTTTTACCCATAACAAATCCTCCCCAACTGACCCAAGGAGCTTCAGTTCTTTCAGGTCTTGGCCTGAAAAATACACAAATCCCAATTGAATTTAAATGTAAGTAGTCAGCCTGGAATTTAATTCAGCTCAACTAGGCACCAATCATTGTTTTCTTAAGTGCACTACACCCCAAATTTGATGAAATGGGGTCACCTTTTGAGGTTTTCATGAAGGGTGAAGTTCACAGATTTGACACATATTTTCAAATGAAGGAACACTTTGTAGCTTCTCCATATTCAATGTATTTGATTATTCTGTTTTTGAACACCAGTGAAAAGGTGGAGGGTGTTGATTATATATCAGAAGTATGCGATTGTGTTATTATAAATGCTTGAAGTAGTTAAATAGGCCAAGAACCAGTTGTTTGTTTTTTTAGGAGGAAGAGTATAGGCATGTCTGTTTGAAGTTGCACTTCATAATTAGTGCCAGACTGTGTGCTCATTACAAAAAAAGAAGAATTTATCTTGTTTTCACCTCTCTTAGGCAAGTACTTGTGATCTCCTAATTACGCCTGTCCCACAATTAGCAGATGTAGCTTTTTGCTTCATCCTAACAAAAGAAACAAAAGTGTTGTTTTAGATTGAAAAAAAAAAATAGCATCTTCATTGTCTATCTGGTTGTCTAATGTCTAGATCATTGTTTCGTAGAAGTGTAAATTCATGTTTCATTTGTCTTCTTTTGTTATTGAAATGCAAATAGGTACCTGACAGACAGAGCTGAAAGGTAAATTAACAGTTAACACTTACTGGATAAGCAAGCAATAATACCCGACAGGGTGGGTGGTATTGGGCAGTACTGAACTGCCCAGGGGTGTAATGAGGCCCAATGCAGCAGGCGGTCTGGTATTGCCCATACCGCCCACCCTGGAGGGTATTATTGCACTTTGAAAATGGGCATCTGTGTAAATTTTAATTAGGTTATTGAATAAATGAGGGCATTATTTTCAAATTGGATAGAAACAGCAGAAAACTATTTTTTGTGGTAAAATAGTCCTTTGTTTTTGTGCTGATCCATCTGCTGTTGCGCCTCCCCCCCAGCTCTTCTGTTGTAATTATCTCATCCCCTCACATCACCTTTTACAGAAGCACAGACGGAGTATTTTTGGAAGTTCCCTCCAAGCAGTTAATTTTGGTCTTTTAAAATGCAGCATGTTTTTTTTCTTGGTCCAGTCCAAAGATGCAGTGTTTAGCCATGCGACCTTGTACAACTCTGTTACGTGAAACCAGCAAGTGGAGAAGCCAATCCCGTAGCAGGTCTATGGTGCTTAACTCCCACAGAGTTTTTTTTTTTTAAATCCAGGCAGAATAGCAAGGCAGTTGAACTAAGGTAACAGATTTTAATAATAATACCATTTGTTGGGGTGATTTTACTGTGGCCGAGATGACAGGTTTGACTGAAGTCGGAATGGAGCTACTGTTGGTATTGGAGTTAGTGTGGGAATGGCAAGGCTCTAAGATAGTTGTCTTGCAGTGACCTAGTATCAGGGACAACAGAAAAGAAAGGTTATTTTTCGTTTTTAAGTTTTGCCTACAAAGAAATATTGATATGTGAGGTTTTTGTTTATAGTTATGAGCGAGGGTAGAGAGCTGTGTTGCCAACATAAATCTCACTAAGCGAGACAAAATAACATGGCGGCTGGACAGTTTGAAAATCTGGGTGCCCAAGAATACCTTAAGTAATGGGGCACCCAGAATTAGGACTTGTTTTACACTTGTCATTTATCGAAAGTTAATGTACCCCTCTGCAGTGCTGCTCAGCCAATCAGAGAAGTCCTATTGTCTAGTCCATTTTCTAACACAAATATGGAAACTTGCTGAAGTGAAATGCTGAACTGGAAACAAACGTTATTTGAAGTAGTTCATCAGTTGTGCTGTGCCTAACATGGACTTGTTGGGTATGTGCAGTGAAACATTTTTGTGTTAGTCGAAGTTGGTTTAGCAGAGACAAATTTTAACTTAGGTTTAGGGTGGTGGTATGCTGCCCAGTAATGAAGTTCAGCCAATCAGTTGTAAGGAGTCTGCCATGGTGTGTATGCCATTGCCATATAAAAACAAATGCTTTAACTGTTTGAAGAGCTTGTTTCTCTTCTACTTTCTTGGAACTTCTTTTCACCCTTGGTAAAGCTTCACAAGCATGACCTAGGGAACTTCAGTACTGAATGAGAATCGGCCTGTCCCTGGAAAATAAATGAATGCCTGTTGGGTTTTGATCAAATCTGTTAATCTGGTATGTAATTCTGCTCTGTTTCCACTGACCTAATGGAAGGAGAATAACTCTTGAAAGGAAAAAAAAAATTTTGTCAGCCCAAAAATAGTTACCACTTGTATTATAGTACAGTATGTTGTTTTTCTGAACTGTAGTACATTCCAAACATAAATTACCTTTTTACTAAGTGGTTAGATATATTCTGGTCATACTGGGTAAGAATTTAATAATTTAATGTTATTAAATGGTTAACATCAACAAACAGCAAGACTGATGTCTGTCAAAGAGCCATAGATAGACAGGGGATCAGATGTGGAAGGCATGCATGCCCTTTTAGTAAATATTGCAGGAACCTGTGAGACCCACAGTGCACAGTGACTGATCATCGTGAAACCTAAATGCCATGTACATGCAACATGTAGGCTTTGTACATAGTGGCCCACATGAGAAGCAACAACAGAATCACCATCTAGCTGTGAAAGCTTAAGGCCATGAAAAAGTTAGACAGTCAGTTCTAGCTACTGCACCAGTTAAGGGTGTTTCTGTTTTAATTGAATGCTTTCAACTGCTATTTTGGTAACTCTGTGTTTGTGGTATAAATCCCTCAAGGCCTTTTAGCTATGTCTGTGGTTAAAATTCCATCAGCAGTAATCAACAGCCATAATTGGTCTGGGCCTTGTTCTTGTGATGTCAGAATGCCAGTGGTTTTCAAGGTACTATATTTCCTTGGAGTCTAGAGAGACATTTCAGATTTGCAGTACTGTTTATTTTTTATGACAGCAAAAAAGAATAAAATGTGTTTTTACAGTAAAGTTTTTTTATATGCTTAACCAAGGCTTAGCTGAGCTGACAGCCGGAAGTGTATTTTCCCTGGTACAGAATGTGGATGGTGTCCATTCTTGTTTGTGATCCTCTGAACACTGATTAGGTTCTGCATTTGAAATTTGTCTGACCAATTTTTCATCTTTCATTTTGTGCAAGTAGTACAAATACAGTTATAACATGGGTTACCTAAACTAGGTGATCTGATTGGCAGAAAGCTGTTACCTGTCCATGGATTAAATTCCCTATTTAATCCATGGTTTTATGCCTGATCTTGTCTGTGACAGCAGAGTAGGGATGATCATCAAGTGGAGGGATCTATAGATGTTGCTCAGCTCATTTTAAACAGCAGCCATTTTTTTCTGTTAGAGAGCAAACTAAAGTATAACTGAAAAGCTATTTAATGTGAGAGGAAAGGCAACGAAAACTGTCGAAGAATTACTTTTTGATAGTTTTCATAAGTAGAGGATAAATCAAGCGGTTTGTAGACCAGATTGCACTGCTCCATGGTGGTTTTATGTGATATGGGTGAGCCCCTTATCACAAAGCTCACAAAGAGCAACGCAAATTCATCCATGCTAAAAAGGGTGACTTGGATTAAGAGAGACTGCCACAAACAGTGACGGCCCTCTGAAATAACTGCTTCTTTGGCCCATAAAATAAATATTCTCAACTCCAGGGGGAGCAGACTTAGGCAAAAAACAAATTCTCCTGGGAAGCAAAACATTTGCCCACACCGGGATCCCATCCTGGCACCATAGATTCCAGGGGCAGTGGCTCAAGCCACTACACCACACGACCAGCTTGACAGGGCCAAACAAAACAGTTTTCTCCTCTTTCTCACAAATGTAGCATGTATCCCTGAGCACTACACTGGCTGTACCTATTCTGTGCTCTTTTCCCCTACTCGCTCTGTATGGGAGTGGTATTAGTGAGTGGCTCATATTGAGCCACTCAGTAATACTCACCCATATAGGCTGCCACACTCCATGGTAATAATTACCCCGTGACACCTAATGGTCAGACTGCAAACAGGAGGATGATGTGGGGCAAAAATCCTAGCAGCATCCACTGGGACCAGTACATTACTGGATGAGCCCCCCTTCCACTCTCTGCTCCATTTCTCATTGGCCAGTTCTGCAAATAACAATTAGGAAAGGTAACATTTCGTAACAGCAGTTCTCCTTGCTGGCCCCCACCCACCCGCCTGCTGTATATTGTCCCTGATAAATTACAGCCTTACAGCTCTGGTACTTGACAGGCTTGCAGCTGTCCATGTTGCTGTGTACACCTACAAACAGAGAGTGAGAAAGGTGAACATGTCCTCAGTGTGTGTGTGTGTTTGTGTGTGGGGGGGGGCCTCTGCTAGCCCAACTCTCAAATCAGTGTCAAATACCCCCACTATAGAAGGACAAACTTCCTCAAGCAGTTCACCACCATGTTCTGGTGCTCACTGCACCCTGCTTCTCTGCAGGTTTATCAGGCAGAAGTGACAGTGTGTTCCGACAGTAGCAGCAAGCATAGTGTGGTGGTGGGAGGGGGTCGGGGTTGGGGACAGAGGAAAATGGAGGCTGTGTGAAGTGGCAGAGTTGATATTCAGTCAGTAATAGAGAGTAGAGATGCAGCAAATTTAAATTCTGCTGGCAAAGTGCCCGTGAAGTGGGCACTTAGTGTTGTCAATTTGCTACGTGGACTGACCCATACAAAAGGCTCAGTTCACCTTATGATTATTACTTCACATTGTCATTCCACCTTAACATGAATTAAGGCAAAGTGACAACATTATTGGCGGCCCCCCACATATACAGTCACCAGAATAAATGTGCATCCCCAAAGTGCTACTGTCTTGTGTCCAGAAAGTTCCCCAGTGATGATGAAGTGAAATGAGAGCACAACAAGGAATGCAAAGTCTCCCAGAATTAATGGCACACTCAGTCATGCGCACAGTGATTACACACAGTCATCAGAATTAATGTGCATCCCCAAAATGCTACTGTCTTGTGCAGAAGATTCCACAGTGCTGATGAAGTGAAATGAGAGCATAACAAGAAAATGCAAAGTCTCCCAGAATTAATGGCACACTCCAAATGCACAGACAGATTAAGAGTGCGCTGCACACTCAAGAGATGCATATGAAAAGGCACAACAGTACCTAACCAGTGCTCACAACAAGTCACAAATCCAAATCTGGAAATGAATACCTTTTGCCAGTTGGGGGTTGGAGGAATTAGTGCATGGCAGTAACAATCCACTACCAGTAAAGATACACCAAAGCAGTACAAAAAAATTAATGCAGGTGCAGTGGATAGCAGGTTTACACTGCTGCAATTACTCTATGGCACAATTTAGTTTATTAGTCTAGGAATTAATACCTTTGAGCCAGGGCTCTTTTACAAAGGTTCCACGTCACAAAGAACATTTAACAAAGCACGATACACATTACAGGTAAAACCAGACAGGAAAGTTACATCATAAATTTGCTATTAACAGTTTAAGGCAGTAACGTTTTTAAGTTTCATAGAAAAACAAGCTATAACAGGTTCAAGCAAGTAGACAATTTCGAGGTTAAGGAAACTTCCAGGAGAGGGTGATCATTAGGTGCCAAAGGAGGCTAGAGGAGGAAAGGTGGAGCGGGAGAGTAAGTGAGAGGGACAGGAAAAAGGGGGGAGTGAGTTTGGGTGGGAGACAGGAAGTAGTAGAGGTACCAGAGGGTTCATTAGTCAGGAGGAAGAGGCCTCAGATGTGAGGATGGACATGAGGAGTAGTAGTCTTTATCTAGTGCAATCACAGTTGCTAGTGGTGGTGAGGTGGGCATAGAGCATGGATTTGAAAGCTTGCAAGGTTGAGGATAGAGTAGGTGGACTAAGCGCATTGGACCATGTCGGGGCCCTGTCGAAAGATCTTTGTCCCTGTGCAGTCCGGCATCTCGGAACCAGGAAGGTTGGCGTTCAGATCTGGTGGAGGGTCGTGAGCCAGGATTCAGTCGGAGTAGGTTTTGAATACATAATGGAGTCAGTCCCAAGATAGATTTTTTGCTTGCCAGGTGAAATAAATAAGACGATTTGATAGGTTCAACCAGCCTGATTCATAGTACAGATCACACGTGTGAGTCAGTCTTTGAGCCCCCGTGAGGAGCCAGCAGGCCTTATTTAGAGTGATTGAGATACACCTTAGAGCAGTGGAGGTAGCTGAGCCATAAATAATAAGGCCATAGTCAATGATTGAGATTATGGAACTCTGTATAGCTAGTCTCAATGCCACTTGATTTAGAAATTGATGGTTACGGAATAGTATTCCAAGGCGTTGGTTCACTGTTTTCGCAGTGTTGTCAATGTGGGCTGCAAGGTGAGCCCTTGGTCAAAAGTGATGCAAGGTATTTGAGTATTTACTTGGTCCAGTGTAATTCCCCAGAGGTTTGTATGGTGAGTGGAGTATGCCTATTTTGTTTTGGTGATTGGAGAAGAGCATGGCTTTTGTTTTATTGTGGTTTAGCACAAGTTTACTATCCAGGAACCACCTTTCAACACTAGAGAAAGCAAGTTGCAGGCTTTTCATAGGGAGTTTGGATCCTTGTGGGAAGAGAGAATTACAGCATCATCAGCGTATAAGATTATTTTCTCCTGGCAGATATCTGGGAGGAATTAAGGAACAGGCTAAAGAGGAGCGGTCCAAGAATTGATCCCTGTGGTACACCCGAGAGAACTGGTTTGAAGTCGGAGAGTTCATTAGAGATTTTTACAGCCTGTGACCAATTGGACAGGTAACTTTTAACCCAAGCGCAAGGACCTTCGGCCAGGCCTAGGCTAGAAAGTAGGGAGGTAAGTAGGCCATGATGGACTGTGTCAAAAGCTTTTGTAAGATCGATAAAGACTGCACCTGTTTGGCACCCTTTGTCCAGGGCTGAGTGGACTTCTCCAAAGAAATCAAGTAAGGCTGTTGTTGTACTATGTCCTTTCCTAAAGCCGTGCTGTTGATTACAGAGTAGATTGTATTTGTCCAGGTAATCAGAGAGTTGGTCTGTCACTATTCGTTCAAGTGCTTTGGAGAGGGGAGGGAGTATTGATATTGGTCGATAGTTTCCTGTTGAGGTTTTGTCCCCCCCTTTGTGCACTGGCGTAACTATGGCAGATTTCCATTTGTTGGGAAATTGACTTTGGCAAAGTGACAGATTAAGAATTTTTGCAAGGGGGTGAATTACTTCATCCAGGATGAGAGACACGATTTTTAGATCTAGCGTGTCACTACTTGTTCTGGATTTGGAGCAGGCCTTTCTTATGTACTTGTGTGCTTGCACTTTGATTTTCTTGAAGTAAATTGTGGTTTGTCACGAGGGGTGTTTTGTGATACTAGGCTAGGCACAGGTAAGTCCGAGAAGAAATCTGGAGAGGACCCACTAAGGTTTGTGAATGTCTTATTAAGCGATCTGCAATAGACTTTGGTCAAGAGTGGTGGATCCATCAGCTTTCATAATGGTAGGTGAAATTTTGATTGTTTACCCATTATGTTTCGATGTTGTCCCAAAAGCTCTTCCATCACCCCAGGTGGATTCAAGGGCATTTTGAAATAGGCTCTTCATTTGCCTAATTTGTGAGGTACATCTATTTCATGCCTGCTTGTATTTTAGGGTATCATGAGGTGAGCCTGTGTCTCTGGCAACTGCCCAGAGGTGGTCCCGAACAGCAGGCTCGGCAAGTAGTTTGGCAGTAATCCATGGATTTGATAAGCGCTTGATTTTACGTTTTTACTGGGGCGATATGTCGCATGCAGAGTTGAAAGATTTAATGAAGTATTCAGTGCGGTATTAATATCAGTTAATTCAAGGATTACGCCCAGTCCTGTTGTAGGAGATGGTTTTCAACTTGATAAGATTCCCATAAGGCAATACTCTGCTTGTTATAACTTTGGGGGTGGCTTGAGAATTTATTAGACCAGGTACAGGACACTGGGGAGTGGTCACTGAGGAGCCAGGAGGACTTAATGTTTTTATCCGGTCAGGGTGATTTGTGAGAACCCAGTCAATAAGGGTGCTTGTACCAGTTTTGTAATTTTACGGTGGGGAGGTTACCATCTGAGTCAGGTTTGCTGCTAGGATGTCATCTTTGTAAGAGCCAGTGTCAGAGGCGAGTCAGTTTATGTTGAAATCCCCGAGGAGGAGGAGCTCATTTTCAGAGGGCTGCAGACTAACAAAATCAAGTACAGACTTAATACTGGCACGGTGGTCTTTTGGAGGGATATAGACTGCGGCCACTGTGAGAACTTTGTTTTGTGCACCAAGAAGCATTAAAGAAGACAATAAAAGGTGTCTGATTTAATGGCACGCCTTACACACACACACACTCACACACACACACTACAAATAATGCGTAGTAAATTGAAAACCTTTAGTAATATAACCAAATGTTTCAAACAAACACATTCTACACTGCTGCACCACAACAATCAGCAAAAAAATTTCAAGAATTACTGAAAATATTACTATGTGTACAGTAACACAGTTATACAAGAAAAATATAACCAAAACAGAAATATTGTCTTTTTCTCCCAATGAATCTACCTACACCACAGATAAGCCCTTCCCCCAAAGCACACTTCACAGTACACAGACTGACTGTTCTAAATTAACATTCAAAATCCACATACAAACAACAAACACTCAATGATATGAGCACAGGAGGGTTTCCTACAATCGATGTGCTAAATTTTGAGCAAATAAAATGACTCAAAAAGGCATTTTTAATAGCTTTTAGAGGTTTTGAATTGCAGAGCTCTAAGAGAAAACTGTCACCAGGTACCACTACACATACACTACCCAGGACAGAACTGAGACTATGCATTACAATCTAAAGCCCATGTGACCTGCAATCCCATGAGTCACTGTGGAATTTCATTTGAAGCTCAATTGCAAGGTGAAGTAAAATTGGTGGAAAAGTGGTGTGGGGAAGGAGGAATAAAGCAAAGTCATTGGTTTCAATGGACTTTGTGTTCCTCATTATGACAAGAAGTACTCCGCTTCACATTGTGGAGTACTCCGCGGATACCGTGTTATGAATTGGGGCCACTTTGCCCTCCACTACTTACAGTACTGTAACTCACATGCTGTACGGGAAGGAACTGTACTTCCCTGATGAGATGAGCCTGTATCATAAATTAATTTAAATTTAAAAACTCTTATTAATGAGTACAGTGGTGGTGACTGAGTGAAGCCTGGAGAGATACTACAAAACAGGCTTACAATACATGCAAGAAACTGGTAAAAAATGTAATTCTGTGATTTGTGATGTGATTGTGACTGTGCTGATGAAGAATGTGATTCGGTGTGAGATAACCAATATGAAACTGTATGGAAACGCAAATGCCTATGGCTGTACTTCCCTGATGAGCTGTAGCACAAAACTCTCCAATATAACAACTCTTATTAATAAGTACAGTGGTGGAGTGGTGAAGCCTGGAGAGATACTACAAAACAGGATTACAATACATCCAAGTAAGTAATAAAAAAATTAATTTTGTGATTTGTGATGTGATCATGAATCATGACTGCATTTGTGACCGTGATGATGAAGAACGTGATTTGTATCATGAGTGACTCATGATGATGGCCCTGACTTAAAAACACATATTAATGCTTACAGTGTTTATGCAGAGACATGCACCACACCAGTCCAGTACTCTGATGGCAAGCCAAAGAAACAACTGTGACTTAAGTTACAGATGGAGACTGGGCCCTAAAGAGATGCAAATGCACAGGCAGATTAAGGTTGAACTGTGCACTGAAGAGATGCAGACACAAAGGCACAACACCTAGCCAGTGCTCACAGTCAAAAATTCAAATCTGGAAAAGAAGACATTTGCCCATTGAAGTATAATTTTCTGTTTGACAACTGCTGTACTGTTATGATGTTATAACTTGTGTTTTATATGGATACACTTGGCAATGTACGCCTGGTCTGTTTGTGATGCCTGTATGTGAGGGACGGAAACTCAATAAAATATATTTAATTAAAAAAAAAAAAAGATTATCTTTGCCAGTTGGGGCAGGCCTTGGGGGGGGGCAGTGTACTGTAGTAACAGTCACTCTAGTACTAGTACTAGTAAAGATACCACAAAGACGTACAAAAATCATGCAGCTGCAGTGGATACCACTTTCACATTACTGCATTTACTATGTGGGCACAATAAAAGGTGTCTGATTTGATGACAGTGTCACCACACACACTCAGACACACACTAAGTAATGCGTAGCGAATTGAAAACTTCAATAATATAACCACATATTTGAAACAAATTAAAATTATGCATGGCTGCACCACAACAATCAGCAAAAAAATTTCAAGAATTATTGAAAATATTACTGTGTGCACATTAACACAGTTATACAAGAAAAATATCACCAAAACAGAAAGAATTGTCCTTTTCTCCAAGTTAATCTACGTACACCACAGATACGCCCCTCCCCCAAAGCACACTTCCAGTGTTTGTCAGTACACAGACTGAATGTTGTACATTAACATTCAAAATCTACACACAAACAATAAATGCTCGATGATATGTGCACAGGAGGGTTTCCTAGAATCGATGAACTAAAGTTTGAGCAAAAAAGATTACTCAAAATGGCTTTTTTAACAGCTTTTAGAAGTTTTGAATTGCAGAGAGCACCCACAGCAGACTGTCTCCTACAGCTTCCTACACACACTACCCCAAACTGAGGCTGTGCAGAAAAATCTAGAGTCCATGAGAGAAAGAAAGAATTGTTGAGTACCTAGAGGCCAGTGAGGCACAGGACCCAAAGCAGCATGGATTTACAGCAGGAAGGTTATGTCAGACGAATCTAATTGATTTCTTTGACTGGGAGACCAAAGTAATAGACCAGGGGAGGGGCTGTGGATATGGCCTACCTAGACTTTAGCAAGGCATTTGACACAGTCCCGCACAAAAGATTAATAATCAAGTTAGCCAGCCTGGGAGTGGGTCCCAGGGTGGTAGCCTGGGTAGCAAACTAACTGCACAACAGGACACAGAAGGTAATAGTGAATGGAACACATTCCAAAGAAAGGGGGATTACTAGTGGAGTACCTCAGGCTCAGTACTGGGTCCAGTCCTCTTTAACATCTTTATAGATGACATGGCAGAGGGTCTGGAGGGAAAGGTATGCCTCTTTGCAGATGACACAAAGATCTGTAATAGAGTTGATACAGAAGAGGGGATAGAAAAGATGAGAAGAGACTTGGCAAGGTTGGAGGAATGGTCAGACATATGGCAACTTAGATTTAATGCAAAGAAGTGCAAAGTAATGCACCTGGGAAACAAAAACCCAGGAGAAGAGTACACAATAGCAGGGGAGGTACTAACTACAACAAAAATGGAAAGGGACATGGGGGTAGTCATATCAGATGACCTAAAGGTGGGTAAGCAATGTGAAAAGTCAGTAAGGAGAACCAGGGGGATACTGGGATGCATAGGAAGGGGAAGCACAAGTAGAAAAAGGAAAGTGGTTATCCCTCTCTACAGACAGTTGGTGAGACCCCATCTGGAGCACTGTGTGCAGTTTTGGAGACCTCATCTACGCAAGAACATAGACAGGATGGAAGCAGTCCAGAGGAAGTCAACTAAAATGGTGCAGGGTCTGCAGCAGGAACCATATGAAGAGAGACTGAGAGAGCTTAATATGTATACTCTTGATGAAAGGAGGGATGGGGGACATGATAGAAACGTTTAAGTACCTCAAGAGAATCAACAAAGTCCAGGATGGTAGCATCTTTCAGAAAAAGAGATGTGTAAGAACAAGGGGGCACAATTTAAAGATAGAGGGGGGAAGGCTCAGGGGTAATGTGAGAAATTTTTTTTTTCACGAAGAGAGTGGTGGATACATGGACCAGCCTTTCTGAGGAGGTTGTTGGGTCTAAAACAGTGGGGGAATTCAAATATGCATGGGACAGACACAAGGCACTTATAGTGGGGGGTTGCAGGAAGTAGTCTGCTGGTTAACTAGAATCTGCAGCTTATCCAGTAGGTAGGGAAATGGGCAGACTGGGTGGGCCAAGTGGTCCTTATCAGCTGTCAGAGTCTATGTTTCTATGTGATCTGAAATCCCTAGAATCACTGCAAAATTCGCCTTTGGAGCTTAAAACAAGGTGAAATACATTGTTTTCAATGTACTTTGCCTTAAAATTTGTGGAATAGTGGCTTGGGGAAGGTGGAGTAATGTGAAGTCATTGCTGTCGATGGACTTCATGTTGCCCATAATGACATGAAGTACTCCGCTTTGCATTGAGGAGCACTTCGCGAATTTGCCTTGACTCTGCGAATCACTTCATGGAACGAATTGAAGCCACTTTGCCCACCATTAATAGAAAGATAGAGACAGGTGATTCTGCGATTGCATCCCCCGATCAGGCCAAGAACCTTCATGTCTCTGTCTGTCTCTGTCTGTCTCTGTCTCTCATGGACAAAAAACAGCAACCGTAGTTGGAACAGACACGGATACTGAGACACAGGAGAGACAAGAGTGTAGCAATGCACAGGACCATGGTGGCAGAGGTGCACATGGTGACAACTGGATAGCAGTGGCAACAGTAGCAGTCCCTCTCTCCGCCATGAGGACATCCACATCATGCTTTCCACAGAATGTGTCAGATATGGCACAGGACACGAGGAGACACTCTGTCTGTCTGCCGATGCACAGGGTGGGCAGCAGTAGCATGGGCTACAGCAACACAGGTGGGGTTTCCCATGACCTGTTAGACAGTGAGTGTAAATATTATCAGACAGCACCAATGAGAGACAGAAGCAGCAGCAGTGTGGGAGGCAGACAACAAAAGTGAACAAGACATTCGGAGCTTCAATTCACAAGTCATGCAGTACTGCTATTATCTGGCTAGGTAAGTATGAGGTGTAGTGTGTTGCCCAGTCCACATGCACAAGAAATGTCTTTGAGCCTGTACACAGCTTCTGTGGTTGTTCTCTCCTATTTTCCACTCTGTATCCTGTCACCATCTCCTCAGCTAGCTATGTTTGTCTCTATTCAGGAAAATGGCAGGACAGCAGTGAAGTGTACAAAGATCCATTGATTAAACTCACAGTTTAATCCATAGTTAGTTAGGACGCTCCCACACTCAGTTTCTGTGAAGTCTAGATGGCACTACAGCCATTGATTAAACTCACAGTTTAATCCACAGTAAGCAGATTCCCACACACAGCTTCTGTGAATGCTGTAGTCACAGTGAAGGTAATACATTGTAATGCAGCAGAAGTAGACCCAAAACACTGCCAACTGAATTACAGGGTGTTCGAGAAGCACAAAAACTGCAGAAAAACCATATTTAGTGAGGGACTACTTTGCAAGGCAGAAGGATAAGAATCCTTTTTTTCCGCAAAACAGGGGAGCCAGCTTGTTTTTACTAGTTCCCTCCAATCTCGAAGGTAACCCATGTTATAAGAGCAATAACCCACTCCAGAGTGTGGGGGTTATCAGCATTTAATCCATGCCTGGGGCGTTGGGAGGACACTCAACCTGCAGCCTCGTGCCTCACAATACAACCCAGGCATGGATTAAATGCCTAAAGCCCCACACCCTGTCATGGGCTATTGCTTACTTATTCACTCTTGTGGATGGTTTGGTGCTGATCTTTGCTGATATAAAGCAAGAGCATTAATGGAGGTGAGTCCACACTTTGAAAATTAAAATGCATTGAGATATAGGTACAGGGCCCTGTAGCTAACACTTGGCTTAACAAATCTGCAAAGGCCCATTTTGTGTAATAAAGCTGCACCTGAGAAAAAAAGCACCATTTATAACTTGGGCTGTTATAACATTGATTTATTGGAAATGTTGCTGCAAAGTGGCCACCTCACACTTTGCAAAAAAAAAAAAACCTTCACCACTTTGTGTTAAATTGACACAAAGTGGCAAATTAGCTCACTTTGCATGGGTACTGCTACACAAACTGCAATTTCTGCATTTCAGTTTCCACACAGTGTGAACTTCACAGGGCCAAATGCTGTGCAAAGTTTCACACTTCACAGGAAACTACATAAAGAGCAAAATTATTACACTTCACATGGGCCTGTTTATAACCTATCTTGCACAGGCAGGGCTCAGCAGTTAGTCCAGCAGTGCTTGCACAAAGCCTCCACTTTCGCACGATCAAGGTCGGGCAAAATTTAATGAACCCAGGCTGGATTTTCAAAGATGTGCCGTGGATTTGTGGCATCACTTCAGTGTATTTACACAAATTGCATCAAAATGGTAAACCACATAAAACATGGTCTAATGTTTGGTTGAAATCACCACAATTTGTGCACAGACTATAACACATGCATCTAAATAATGGTGCATGTGTTACATTTTGATACAAACTGCCACAAAATTGGAAAACTGACTCAAATAAATATAAGTGTTTGACAATGGCATTTAAATATCTATATCTACATCCATGTATAAATGTATATATACAGTATTATATATATTTTGGTGAAAAAGGATTAGTGACATGGCCATCTGGTCATCCAAAAGATTTGAGAGCCATCTCATCCTGAAAAACAGTGCCATCTGTTCAGGAGGAAAGGATCCTTTTTAGCCAGATGGAATACTTTTCTGCCATCACAGAAAAGAATTAGCAGGAAAGGATTTATTTTGATGAAAAAGGATCCTTTGATGTTTTTTCTTTATGAGTTCATGTTTGAAGTCTGTCTCCCCAGAAAAATCTTTGGCGTCTAGTGGCACTCTCACCCTGTATGCCTATACAGCATATATCCCCACACCAGGCACTTGGGTTAAATCCCAATACTGACACTGCAGTGCAGCATGAGGAGGTGCTACACTCTGAGGTGCCGTCTTTCAGATGAGACATTAAATCGAGGTCCCATCTGCCTGTTCTGGTGGTAGTTCAGCTGGATGTTAAAGATCCCATGGCAATTCTCGAAAAGAGTAGGGGAATAATTTTTTTTTTATTGAAACTGAGAACAAATCAACTCTAATACAAAATCAAAAAATGGTACATCACATATAAAAATAAGAACAAACATACATAAAAATTAAGTATTGCAACCTGACAGAATAAAGGTAACACCTATTGTGGATCATACAGCATTTGTTTCATACAGAAAACATCGCAGGGTTTGCCGGCAGAGTAGTTAGATGTCTGCTTGCGACACCAGCAACCGGGGTTCAGGAATGGACCCAGGGAGCTGAAGGGCTGGCCGGGGGAGAAGGATAGAGCACCTTTAGGCTGCTCTCCTTCTTCGGGAGGGTGGGGGATGCCCAGTGCATGTAGGACTCCTGGTAGAGGCTGGGAGAAATCACTAGCACCAGCATCTGAAAGACGTTGGATGTGGGGCAGATGCAGGTCATCTTTGCACATCCCCACCCCTTGGGGAACCTAACTAGAAAAATTGCTCGCAGCCACCTGTATGAAGCCCGCTGCCTCCCTAATCAGCTTCCAGGGCCAGTTCCACGATTCTGGGCCCAAGTTTGCGGCACCATGCCCTGGTGTCACAACCCCACCCCAAGGGGGAAAGCCAGGGGTGTCAGGAGCTACAGCCTAGTGGAAGTGGGGTATCAGGGGTCCGTGACCGAGCAGATGCCTTGGCGGTCGCAGGGCAGCAAAAATAGAGAATAAAAAGGAAAAAAGAAAACAACACAGAATATAAACTTCCCCCATCCTCACTACCCTCCTTCATTTCCCTGCAAAATAAAAATAGAAACAAACATCATAAAGCAAATAAGAAGTACGATGGTATGAGTCCCACTAAAAATACACTAGAGAGACCATTCATGTATCTAAAAAGCCCAAAGTAAAACCCAAAATGGACATCAAAACAGTAGTACATCATTCAAATCCCACTGAAAAGAAACCAAAAATGAAATACAGATTGAAAAAGTAAAAAATAAACCCAAAAAGAAAACCAACAGCATCAGTGTGTCACACAATCCCACCCACCCCGCAAGTGCAGGAGAAATAGTGTACACCCACACCCCTAACACAGAGTGCTCCAAGCACACCACCACACTCACTTTCTGTTAGTTTCACTGGTGGAACATCAGCACCGCCACCCATAAGGATCTACCCAGTATTCACCATCTTTCCATCTTCACTTTAATATGAACATAGTGAAAACAAAATGACAGTGAGCGTGTCCTGCTAAAGAGTAAATATGCAAATCGCAAACAGCTGAACCATCCATGAACCACACTCTGGATACAGAAGTTGATACCAGCCCATTAACAGAAGAAAGGGTTCTGAAAGAACTCTTAAAACTGAAGGTGGACAAAGCAATGGGGCCTGATGGGATTCATCCCAGAATTCTAAAAGAACTAAGGGTAGAACTAGTGACACCACTGACTACCCTTTTTAACAAATCATGGGAGGATGGGGTGGTACCCGAGGACTGGAGGGCAGATGTGATTCCTCTTCACAAAAGTGGGAACAAGGCAGAAGCAGGAAACTACAGACCTGTTAGTTTAACCTCAGTGATAGGGAAAATGATGGAATCACTCTGAAGGAAAGAATTGTCGAGTATCTAGAGGCCAGAGGGCACAGGACCCTAGGCAGCATGGATTCACAGCAGGAAGGTCATGCCAGACTAATCTGATAGATTTCTTTGACTGGGTGACTAAAGTAGTAGATCAGGGAGGGCTGTGACATGGCCTACCTAGACTTTAGCAAGGCATTTGACACAGTCCCACACAAAGAGTAATATACAAGTTAGCCAGCCTGGGAGTGGGTCCCAAGATGATAGCCTGGGTAAAGAATTGGCTGGAGAATAGGACACAGAGAGTAATAGTAAATGGAGTCCACTCAGAAGAAAGGAGGTTACTAGTGGGGTATCGAGGGTTCAATATTAGGACTGTCCTGTTCAATGTCTTTATAGGTTACAATGCAGAAGGACTGGAAGGAAAGTATGTCTCTTTGCAGATGACACAAAGATCTGCAACAGAGTTGATGCACAGGGTGGGTGTAAAGGATGAGAAGGGACTTGGCAAGGTTAGAGGAATGGTCAAATGTATGGCAGCTTAGATTCAATGCTAAGAAGTGTAAGGTAATGCACCTGGGAAACAAAACCCAGGGAAGAGTACACAATGGGGTGAGATACTAACAACAACAAAATGGAAAGAAACCTGGGGTAGTCATATCAGATGACCTAAAGGTGGGCAAGCAATGTGAGAGGGCAGCAAGGAGGGCTGTGGGGATACTGGGATGCACAGGAGGCATCACCAGTAGAAAACAGGAAGTTATTATCCTCTGTACAGACAGCTGGTGAGACCCCATCTGGAGTACTGTGTGCAGTTCTGGAGACCCAGTCTCCACAAAGACATAGACAGGATGGAAGCTGTCCAGAGGAGGGCAACTAAAATGGTGCAGGGTCTGCACCGGAAGACATGTGAAGAGAGACAAAAGGAGCTTAATATGTATAGCCTCAAGGAAAGGAGGGAGAGGGGGGACATGACAGAAACGTTCAAGTACCTCAAGGGAATCAACAAAGTCCAAGAGGGTAGCATCTTTCAAAAAAAGAGGTGTGCAAGAACAAGAGGGCACAATTTGAAGATAGAGGAGGGCGGCTCAGAGGTAATTTAAGGAAGTATTTTTTCACAGAGAGGGTTGTGGATGCATGGAACGGCCTTCCGGAGGAGGTTGTGGAGTCAAAATCAGTGGTGGAATTCAAGCATGCATGGGACAGTCATGAGGCAATTCTAGGGGGTGGGGGTAGGAAGAAGTAGGCTGCTGGTTAACTAGGATCTGCAGCTTATCCAGTAGGTAGGGAAATGGGCAGACTGGGTGGGCCAAGCGGTCCTTATCTGCAGTCAAATTCTATGTTTCTATGTTTCCTGTAAAAGCAAAATTCACAACAGAAAATAGAATGTCTCATAGAACATACCACAAGAATGAAGGAATGCCAAGAGCAAGCCTTCCCCAACAATAAATCACAGTAGACATCTCTTAAACAGAAATATTTATGCTCTCAGATAGGAATGGCCAACCCAAGTCCAATGGATATGCCACTTCATGGAGGTAGCCGAGGGAAATGCAGCCACCATGAAGTAAGCACAGCAGGAGGCAGATTGGCTGCTTCTTTGCAAAAAATGGCATGAATTTCAGCATCAATCATGGCTGTCAAACCTGGTAGGGGAATAAACCTCTGCTGTAAACAGTTTTGACAGCAGATGTGCCAAATACAGCATTTAATACATGTCAAAACCATCCGTAATGTACTTGGATGGAATTCTTTCCAAGCCCCCCTAAAAACACCATGCACCAACACGTCATTGGAAATACCCAGAAAAGCATGTTCCACTTCCTAGCTAAAGCAGACCAAAGGTACAAAATATAAGGAAATTCCATAAATAAATGTAACTTAGTTTCCAACTGTGTAACACGAGCATCCCGGAAACAGTACCTTTCCAGTAGGGCCTTATGATGATGATTAGCTCTCACGTTCAGCTTTTCGTGACAGCATAACCACACAAAATCCTACATCTTAGGAGGTACCCAGGGGTCCAAAATTTGGTCCAGCAGACTTTTAACTGGGACCAAATCCTGACTTTTAAAGCAGGGATTCCCATGAAAGTGGGACTGAATTATAGTCCCATAAAATCTTCTTCTGGTTGAATGCAGACCACTGTCAACTGATAAATGCCACGATTTTAATTTCTGAAAATGAGCCACCAAATCAGGTTCAACAGTTGGCAGAAGGTCCCGGAAAAAAACCCACATATTGGACACCCATTTATTCAGATACACCTGACAACACTGGTGAAACACACACACACCCATGGTTTCTGTTGATTATTTAGCATGGGTAAGAAATTAGCATATACATATATTGAAAAGAAAAAAAAACAACCGGATTAATCATATTGAGGACCTCTGCTTGATTGGCTAATACGTCACATCTCTGTGGATTGGATTCAAGCGACTGCCCCACAGTAAATGGAAAAAAATACTATACAACCGAGCTTCGTAGTCGAAGTGGCAACAGAAAAACATAACTAATGTATAAACAAATAGGAATGATGAAGGTCTTAGCCAAGTATGCCCTCTTTTTGTTTGTCATGGACCAAGACTTCCATTTATCTACTTTCTGTTCGGCAATAAATAAAACTTCCATCCAGTTAAGCAAAGCCAAATCACCCACCCCAAACAGGACTCCCAACACTTTCTTTGGACCTGCCACTATCAGAATTCCTCCAATACAGTCCCCCCAACTCACCACTGACCCATGCAGCTGGAGGCACTGACTCTTCGAGGTATTCAAAGTTGCACCTGAAACCAATGAAAAATCGGCCATCATATCCAAAGCTGCGTCAGCCAAAGGAGCATCCACTACCATGAGATGCTCATTGTCAGCATGTGCCATGACACAGGGAAACACCATCTCAAGATGCTGTCCCATATGCCAGATCAGTGGATGATCTCCAAACACCTAAGCAGGGGATCAGTACTGAAGACATACAGCAGGGGGCTTAAAGGACACCCCTGTCGGACACCTCGAAGGATTGGAACAGCAGCCCCTGACAGCCCATTTACAACAGGTCATGTGGTAATGCCACTGTACAATCATTCCGGCCAAAACGCAAAAGTCAGCAGGATGCAATACTGACACAACACAAAAAACAAAAACCCATGATTAGGAGCATTGTGTGCCTGAGCCTGATCCAAGCTAAAAATAAAGCCACTAGCATCAGGCTGGGCACACAGTTCCCTAAGCAAAAAAAGGTTGTCCTGGGCAGACCAGCTACCCACAGTACAGATCTGCGTGGAAATAATCAATAGCTCGGCAGCATGTTGCAACTGCCCACTCAACATCTTACATAAAATATTTCAGTCCACATTTGTCAAACTGATCAGATGCCAATTATGGAGACCCTCCCCTTCCCCCTTTTTAAACAAATAAATCAAAAAACTCTCCAAAAATGCAGAAGGAATATCTGCTGTACCTTGCACAATGATATTAAAAATGAAAACCAAATACGGCAAAATAAAATTCCCAAAACATTTTTAAAGTTCCAGCAGAGTGGCTGTACTTCTTCTGCAGAAACAGGGACTACCATGTTTGAAATCAAATCTGGGGGTAGCTGTGGGAGAGCCAACTCGGACAAAAATCCAGACGTCAGACCCCCAACCACGGAAGGTGGGGAGAAAAGTTGCTTTGTGTAGTGAAACATAACATTCTCCATACCCAAATTATGGGTAGTTCTGGATCTGTCAGGTCCCCATAATGCTGCCATATACTTCAAATCATTATGAATTTTACAACCTTCAAAGGGAGTCACATGTTTTTTTTTTCCAAGAGTACCGAATTTTTGTTCGGCCGCCAGTGAGGCCGCCCTATCGTATTGTAATCGACACATTTGTTTTTTGAGCTGGGAAATTTGGGGTCGATAATCCTGACCCAGCTCATAAGATCAGGACAACAAAACTTGGAGATATTTGAGCAATGCCAAGTATTGGGCATAGCGAGAAAGTGTACGGTATGTCATCCATGCATGAAAAATGGGTTGAAGGTCCCACTTAGTAGCTACCCACCACTGTAACAATGAATCATATAAACACATAACAGACTGTCTGGCCTCCAAGAGGTCCTGAACAGCCAAAAATATCCTGATCACCCATTAAAGAGGTATTCAGATGCCACATATGGTGACTGAGCAGTTTGTTCAAGGCTTCCCCAATAGTCAAAGATAATAAACCACGGTCTACGGTTTCAACCTGAATGACCTGAAAGGCAAAATACACTATCCAACAGGAAACAAAAAAATAATCAATCCTGGTAGATAGGGCACCTTTATAAAAGGTATGATAGGGGAATGGGGAAAATCCTGAGTACAAGAAGCAGTAGACACCATGGTATTCAAAAAATTAGAATCCATATATAATTACTGGGTTTTCCCTGTTTTGCCCTGTAAAGCCAAAATACAATTTAAATCCCCCCTCAGTGCCACCAATTTAGCAGTGTATGAATATGGTTGAATGACTTAAAAAAAATTCAAGCCTGGAAGACTTAAGCTGTGGGGCATATATATTAATGAAACGATAATCCTGGAACTGGTAATAGAAGTCCTGGAGTAACACCCTACTAGGCATCAAATCCAACAACCTATTAACTACTGATCTCAAAACATTAAACAAGATTTCCACACTGGAATAGGGCTTGTCCCCCAAAGACCAAAAGGAAAGCCCTCCAAACCATTTGCTAGAGGCCTGTGCAGTGTCTGTCAAAGAATGTAAACAAGTATCCTGCAAAAAATAAAACTGACAGGGAAAAGAACACAAAGCAGTAAATGACGGTTGCCTCCTCATAGGATTCTTAATGCTGTTCGCATCTATGGGCTGGGACATGGACAGTCAGTCAACAAGATTGCAAACATGATAAGAGATCTTCAGACATAGATTTCTTCAGCTGACCTTTCCATTTATGGGAGACACGGGAGTCCATAGATGCAAAATCCAGATCAGTAACCACTGAAGAGGTTACTGATAAAGTGTCAGAGTCCTCATCACTGCCACCCCAAGCCTTCCATTTAGTCAATGCCATGTATCTGTTTTCCATGGACAATGAACTCTTCCTGCCCCTGGGCTCAAAGGGGGCAGCTTGCTCGACCTCTATCTGGAACTTCTGCAGGGCAACAACTGATTCCACTGTTGGGGGGTGGAGGAGGCATCTCATGAATCAGATTTGCCTGGGCATCCATAGCTGCCAAAGGTGCAGTCAGAACTTCCACAGACAAAGAGGGTGGAGTCAGAGCCTCAGGTAGTTCCAAAGGAGGGACCATAAGGAGAGTCTTGGAGGCAACAAGACCCTCCTGGTCCTGGGTCCCAGGAGAAAGTGCGACAGCAGTCAGAGCAAAGACACTAGGATCCCGTTCAGGTGGGTTTGATGCCTGTTCCTGAGCCCTAGTCACAATATTCTCCTGGTCTTCCTGCTCAGTGGCCAGACGATTATGCACTGCCTTAGAACAAGCATGAAAGGAGTGTCCAACCTCCCCACAGAGATTGCGGCACACTGGCATAGGACACTGGACACTGGTGTGACCTATCCCACCACATAAGGAACATTTCACCCTGTCACAGGCATTTCTGAGATGCATCCATGCTCCACACTGAAAACAAGATTTTGGCTGTCCCAGGTAGAAAATAAAACCCATGTCACTGCCCAGATGGAAACAACTTGGCAAATGACTGATGGAACCATTCATAGTGGGAAGAAGGACTTTAATCCTCCACCGCCCTGTCCACAACTGTTCAGTATCCATGATAGAGTCAGGGATGCCCATCACCATACACCAGGAACCCAACCATTGCAATGTGTCTGTGACACAATGCCCCCATTATTAAAGAGAACATTAATAACCTTAAAGGCGGGCTTCATCAAAGGAATAACTATAAATGGGGACCACAACGGAGTATACCTGACCTGTTGATATCGAATCCAGAAATTCTCAAGATGTGCTGCCATCTTAAAACTTAAATTAAAGTTCGGGTCACCAGTGGTATTAATCAGGGCATAAATTTCACTCGCCAAGAAACACAAACTCTGTTTCACCATGGTCTTTCCAACATAAATGCAATCAGGAAAACTGCCCAAACCACCTTTATACTTATTACAAACCACGCTCTGCCTCCTAGCTAAGGCAGGAGGGGCATGAAATAGGCCAGCGTACAAGTGGAGAGGGGTCAAGTTCCTGAAGCAGAAGACTCAGCAATGGCTCTGGGGAGACCTTGCTCTGGCTTGGGGGGGGGGATCGCTGGAAGCACCTGAACCATCAGCCACTGACTCCCCCAGTAGAGCAGGAGAGACAACCACAGGCAGAGCAACATGGCATGCAGAAGGCTGGGAGCACAACTCTTGATGAAGGGGCATCTGTTGAGATGGATCAGCAGTCAAGTGAAGGGGGACTAGGCTGAGAGGATTGATGCAACTGGGTGCCCACCTGAATTGACGGCACAGGTCCTGGAGACATCCAAAGAAGCGTCCCATTTGGGCTTCTCACCCATCCTGCCTGTTCTAGGGGCCAGAAGCAGACAAATTGTTATCAAAAGAAGCATGCAAAAATGTGTCTGCATAAGCAGAAACTGTAAGAAAATGAACCTCGTCTGAATCAACCTGCCCCTGACTCTGAGCAACCAGCTCTACCGTATGGGTCTCAGTCTGTGACTCACCCATGACATCCAGTCCTGACCCAGGACATGGACCCAACTCTATACCCTCCTGAGTACCTTCAGTAATACTAGCAGACCCCACAGTGTCCAGCCACTCTCCATCTTCCACCTGCACACCCCTCTTCATCAGCCAAAAAACACTCACCTGCCCCTTGTTCAAGTTCTGCTTCTCAGTCCACATTCAGCAACCCGCAGGCCTCCACCAATACTATATTGAATCCTAAAACTGGAGCTGCCATTTTGTAGAGGTCCCCATCCTCTGTCAACTCAGAATTTGTGGTAGTGTATCTGCCTGGACATTTTTCTTGGCAGACCTCCACTGTTTCATCCTGCAAAACTGTGCCCCTGGCTGCTAACTCCAGCACAATGGGCCCTGGAGACCACAAGCACAGGAGCCACTCCTCAGCCACGATTACTTCCAGCAGCTGCTTCTTTTGACTCTCCAATTCAAGAAAGAGGTTGTCTTCCATCTCCACAGCCAATCTCCTGCCGACTGCAACACGTGGGTCCGAACTATCGGCAACCTGCTCCATTACCACCTTCTCCAGAGAACCTTCATGGGAACTAGAAGAAGTAAGTCTCTTCTAACTCAAAAACGCTCCTTCCACCTCCAGCTCCATACCAACACTGGCATCTGGAACAACCATGACAGCAAGCACAGGTCTCCCTACCCGACAGTAGGGGAATTTCCCCAGTGTCCTGGCCAAATTCTCCCACGGTCATTAAAAATACTACCAACAGCTTAATCTGGGTCAAGGTCAGTTGGCATTCATCTGTATCCACCTCCCCCAGGTCGTGCCTGAAAATAGGCAGAATTTGCCTAGTGCACTTACCCGGTCAACTAAATAAAACTAAATGAAAAATAATATAAATATGTATATATATATTTATATACAGTATATATATATTTATATATATATATATATATAAATTTTTTTTTATGTTATATTTTATTGTGTTTATAATGCATTTCCCCCCTTGTCTAAATCCTGGTTTTACTGGGTTTATCCTGGTGTCTGGTAGCCCCCCCGCAATACCCACTTTTTTTAAATATTGGTGGTCAGTAGCTTCCCCCACACTCCCATGTCATTTAGCCTGTTAAGTTAAAAAAACAATCTCTTGATGTCTTTGTTTTTTTTAAACCTGTAAAAAAAGGTCCTTTGATGATCACTCCCACACACACACACACACACCTGACCATTCACTGTGCACCGACCTCCCCACACCCCCCTTTGATACCTCCTCATGCTGTCACTCACCTGAAAAGGTCCCAGGTTCAAGATCTGCTTTTCTGATCAAAGCCATGTCTAGCAAGAGGGGATGGTGCAACAATGCATTTGGAGCCAAACTGCCCACCCCCACACGCAAGTGAAGTCAACATAGAGGAACATAACATTATGGCATCGCCAGAGGAAACGAAACCCATAGAAGGGGGAACAGCGGAGGACAGGAGGAAGGGGGATGGAAACAGATAAGATAAACAGAGGAGACAGAAAGACAGCAGGGCAGATGATAATAGAACAAATGGCAGGACATAGCAGGTCATGCATACCAATGCACGCAGCCTAGGGAATAAAATCCCATTCCTGGTGACCTTGATAACCCTGGACACTGTAGATATTATTGAAATGTGGTATACTGGAAACCATGACTGGGATGTAGCTGTACCAGGTTATACTCCATTTAGAAGAGACAGAGAGAGTAAGGGGGTGGTGGCTCTTTATGTCATGGAGGGTATTAAGGCAACTGAGGTACAGGGAATATACAGGGGAGCGGAGGTACTTTGGGTCAGCCTTGAGGCAGGTAAAGGCACTACCATTCGAATTACCATAATATACAGACCTCCAGCACAGGGGGAGGAGGTGGACAGGGTTCTAGTGGATGGCACAATGGCAGCTAAAAGGGAGGTGCTGCTGTTAGGTGATTCCAATCTGCCAGATGTGGATTGGAGCATCCCTGCTGCTGCCTCAGCCAGAAGCAGGGACATCCTGTATTCTGTACAAGGGACAGGCCTCAAGCAGCTAGTTCTAGAGCCCAGCAGGCAGGGTGCAATTTTGGACCTGGTACTCACCAATGGGGACAGAATTGAAGAAGTCAGAGTGGGTGAACACCTTCGATCCAGTAATCATCGCACAGTGTGGTTTAGCAAGAGTACAGTGGCAGAATCAACCCACACAAAGGCAAGGGTCCTGGATTTTTGGAGGATGGACTTTACTTACATAGGGATATGTCTCAAGCATGCCCTGGCAGGGAGGGACAAGGGGGGGAGTGAAGGAGCAGTGAGCCCATCTGAAACGACCCATAGTGGAGGTGACAAACCTTTGCATTAGGCAAGCAAACAAGGACAAGAGAAAGTAACTCTGGTTCTCAAAGGTAGTAGCTGGGAAGGTAAGGGTGAAAAAGTTGCCTTTCAGAAAATACAATGAAACAGCGGGAGGCAGACAGGATATTGTATCTGGGTAAACAGAGGGAGGTAGGGAAAGCAGTCAGAACACAAAGGCACAAATGGAGGAAAAAATAGCACAGGAGGTAAAGAAAGAAGACAGACTTTATAGGTACAT
Source organism: Neoceratodus forsteri (assembly GCA_016271365.2). Classification (NCBI taxonomy): domain Eukaryota; kingdom Metazoa; phylum Chordata; order Ceratodontiformes; family Ceratodontidae; genus Neoceratodus; species Neoceratodus forsteri. The sequence continues at coordinate 1,326,545,594 of CM028132.1, forward strand.
TAGTGAAAGGAGAAAAAACAGGGGTGGGATAGTAAGACTTACAGGGAAAGAAGGAGAGTGTGTGGAAGGAAACCAGGAAAAAGCATCAATACTGAACAAATATTTTCGTTCTGTATTCACAGTAGAAGAAGGTGAGGGACCACAGTTAGGCAACAGGAACAAATGTGGGAGAGAGATGGATATCAGTCCATTTACAGAAGAGAGAGTTCTAAAGGAACTCACACAACTAAAAGTGAACAAGGCAATGGGACCGGATGGGATACATCATAGAATATTAAGGAAACTATGGGAACTGCTGGTGCCACCACTGGCTGCACTGTTAAATGAGTCACTCAATCCAGGAATGGTTCCAGAGGACTGGAGTAGTGCAGATGTAGTTCCTCCTCATGAAAGTGGCACTAGTAAGGATACTGGAGACTACAGACGAGTCAGCCTCATCTCAATAGTGGGAAAAATTATGGAATCACTACTAAACAAAGAATCGTGGAACATCTTGAAGCCAGTGGAGCACAGGATCCGAGACAGCATGGATGCACAGCAGGAAGGTCATGTCAAACAAATCTAATTGATTTCTTTTACTGGTTGACTAAGGTCTTGGATCGGGGGAGCGATGGATGTGGCCTACCTGAATTTCAGTAAGGCCTTCGATACCATTCCACATAGAAGACTTGTGAACAAGCTGGGCAGCATGAGAGTAGGTCACAAGGTGGTAAACTGGATTAGGAATTGGCTGAGTGATAAAAGACAGAGGGCCATGGTAAATGGTACCCAATCTGAGAAAAAGGAGGGTGACTAGTGGGGTGCGGCAGGGTCCTGGGCCCAGTCCTGTTTAATGTCTTCATAGGTGACATTGCAGAGTGGCTGGAGGGGAAAGTGTGCCTCTTTGCAGGTGACACTAAGGTCTGCAACAGACTAGACACTCTGGGAGGGATGTAAAAAATTAGGAGGGACCTAGGTAAACTGGAGGAATGGTCCAGAGTGTGGCAGCTGAAATTTAATGTGAAAAAGTGCAAAATTATGCATTTGGGGCGCAAGAACACAGAGGAGGATTACATGATGGAGGGGGAGAAACTGAAGGTCACCAAACAGGAAAGGAATTTTTGGGGTAATCATATCTGATGACCTAAAGGTGGCTAAACAATGTGCCAAGACTGTGGGGAGAGCCAGTAGGATGCTGGGCTGCATAGGGAGAGGTATCACTAGCAAAAGGAAGGAGGTGGTGATGCCACTGTACAGATCATTGGTGAGGCTTCATTTGAAATACAGCGTTCAGTTCTGGAGGTCAGATCCCTGTAAGGACCTAGACAGGGTGGAGGCAGTTCAAAGAAGGGCAACAAAGGTGGTGCAGGACCTACACCAAAAAGTCAGATAAGAAGAGACTAGGAGACCTGAATATGTATACTCTGGAGGAGAGAAGGGATGGGGAGATATGAAAGAAACCTTCAAATATCTAAAAGGCATAAATAGGGTACTAGAGGGTAGCATCTTTCAGAAAAGGAGATGTCCAGGAACGAGGGGGCATGACATATGTTTGGAAGGGAGTAGACTAAGTAGTAGCATGAGGAAGTATTTTTTCACAGAAAAGGTGGTGGATGCATGGAATAGTGTCCCAGCAGAGGTGATGGGGGCAACCACAGAGGGGGGATTCAAGTATGCATGGGACAGGCATAGGGGAACCCTAGCAATAGAAACAAGAAGGAAAAGCAAGAGATGAAGTAGGGTATGTGGCTTTTATGGTAGGCAGAGAAAATGGGCAGACTAGATGGGCCTAGTGATCCTTATCTGCCTTTATTCTTTATGTTTTCTATGTTTCTATGTTTCGTTGTTTGCTGCTGGAACTGGCGACTGCAATAAGAGAAACTAAGGTAAATGTGCTTCAATGTATTTCAATGGAGGGTTTGACTTTTATGCATAAGTCAACCATTTTTAGAGATTTTGACTCCAAATTTCCAACATGGCCTTTTGGGGACCCCACCTCATTAACAATATGACTGTAGTTATGCAACTCATGTCAGAAAGGTGATTTTGCTGTCAGTTGGTGGAATCACCTTTCTGGTGGGATCTGTGTAACGACAGTCATAATGTTCATGAGGTGAGGTCATAAGAAGGCTATGTTGAATATTTTAGCTCAAAATTTCAAAAAATGACTGTATTATGACCATTTGTTGCAATTTCACTACACACACTCATAACTTTGAACATTTTCAATATCTTCACCCCATATTTTCAACATAGCCTTCTTATTGCTTGACCTCATGTATGTCATGGCTGTTATTTTTCAAATCCTGGCCAAAATGTATTTTCATACCTGTGATGCAGAATGGCATGGCAGTTGCTCATAATAATGTTTTGGCAAGCATTTGAAAATTGTCTGTACTGGGTACATGTGGTGTGGTCATAAGAAAGCTATGTTGAAAATTTGGGGTCCAAATGATAACAAATGGCCCAGTTATTACTATTTATTGAAATTTCTCTACGCATGCTCATAACTTTGGGAGTTTTAAATGTTTTAAACTCAAATTTTCAACATAGCCTTCTTATTATACCACCTTATGTATGTCACAGCTGCCATTTTTCAAATCCTGGCCAAAACATGTTTTTGCACCTGTGGTATGGGATGGCGTTGCACTTGAGGGGAGTTACATTTTGGCGGCGATTGAAAAATGTTTTCTACCGGGTATATGAGGTGGGATAATAACATGGCTATGGTGATAATTTGGTCAGTGTTGTCTATACCTCAGCTAATAGGGTTGGAGGACCCTGTGCTTCCACACCCAGATACATACGGCATCTATGGAGGGATGGGAGTGCAGGCCTAGAGGGTCCTGCGTTTCCACAGGCAAATAAAGATACAATTATACTATCTCAAAAAGTGAGGAAATAAATTGCAAAAAAACTTTGTTGATGCATCAGTTAGGGTTACACTAATAAAAGCAGAGAAATGTGGTGTTAGTGTTTCCAACCCTAAAACCCCATTCCCCACACTGCACAGACTGACTGGTTTGTGTGTGTGTGTGTGGGGGGGGGGGGTTGTCTTGGGGCCGTCAACCCCAACGCGCACACCATTCTCCTATGCTGTACCCATGTCACATTATTTTCTAATGGAATGGGGTGAGTGTTTGGGTTGATGGTCCCAAGGCAGACCTCCCTCGTCTATCGGTCTGTGCAGGTTGGGGAATGGGGGTGTTAGGGTTGGATAACGTCACATTTCCCCTGTTTTTGTTGGTTTTACCGTAAGTGATGCATTAACAAAGGTTTTTGCTATATATATATATATATATATATGTATATTTACACATACAGTATACACTGCAGTTTGCTATGACTGTAGTTCCCAGAAATGAAGGACAGAACACAGAATTTGGAAATCACTCCTTTCAATTGGCTAGACAATCCCTTCTCAGCTTTCGTCTTTCTGTTAACATCCACATTTAATATCTCCCTCTCAAGTCTCCCGACTCCCTGGAAAATTGTACTTACACTGTACATAGTTAGTCTAATGATTGCACAGTGTACTATTACTCTCCCATGTTCAGTGGCTTGGGGTTCACAGACGCTAGCAAACTCCAACTGCTCTTGAATGAAGACCTTGTGGAGGTAGTTTCAAGTACAGAAGGAGTGAATGCTCTCCATTTGCAGTTTGAAAATGACAAATTTGAATTCTCAGTTGGGGGGAGAAATAAACTTTTCAAGCAGTCTAACCATATTCTAAACATCTATGGAAAGCTTTGTATTAAGGGATAATGCAAAATTATGACAGATTGATGTGATTATAGGCAACACTTTTAATTTGTGGCTGTTTTCACACATGTACAAGAAACATCTTGTGGTAGTAGCACATTTCAGAGGTGTGTCAGTGTTGTGGCCAATGAGGGGATGATTTAGTGGGTGTGTACCTCTGCCACCAATTATTGAGCATGCTGGTGATGACAGCAAACTTCAAAGACTGCCAAAGAGTTGAAACAAATCTGCTGGTGCTATCAGGTGCAGTTTCGTCATTGCAGCAGCAGATGAGAACACTCCAGCCATGCACAGTACAGTGCATAGTAATGCGCATGGCCGGAGTTACTAGCAGTTGCATGGTGTGCCATTCCTTGTGAAACATCTCAATAAATAAAACAGCCAGGGTGCAGTTTTCCACAATGGTGACTCCTGCCACCAGCCACACACTCCTGCAAAGCCAACATCGAGGGTGCCCAATCCCTGTGTTGGCATGTATTCCTCCCACAGCCACATTGTGGCACACTGGGAGCCCAAACAAATGTGCCCGGACATTTTTTTCCCCCGACATGGAGATGCCTAAACCTGGTGTCAGATGCCCCCCAAACTCAATTTCTTTGTCAACGGGGGTGCCAAATCCCAGTCAGCATTATGTTTCCCCTCCCCCCAAGCTTGCTGAGATGGGTGCCCAATCCCCATTGGCATCATGTCCTCCCCCAACTCATGTGGCAAACTGGGAGCCCACCCCAGTGTGCCCCAAATTTTTTAAAATTTTCATTTTACTTATAAATAAAGAAAATGGCCCCCCTGAGTATTTTTGTTTGTTAAACTGTAAAAAAAAAAGTCCAGCATCATTGCTCCAGCCCCTCCCTCCCCCACCTCAACCCTCCCTCTGCACACCCACCTCTCTGCAACCCACCCCACCCATACTTACCCTCTGGAGCACAGGGGCAGTGATGTTCTGTTGACCGGAACATGTCTGCACTCTTCAAAGCTGAACTACGAACTGAGGAATTGGGTTAGCGCTGTATAATTAAGCAATAAGGCATGACAAGAGGTATGTTATGGTGAGATAATGGCCCACCTTGGGGTGGACTGAAGCACAAGATATAGCCAAGGGCTTCCACCACCTGAGAAGGGCCGTTAGCCCACCATAACACACACCCTGGAGTGCCTTATTGCAAATGTGAAATGGGTTATTATTAGCACATTTTATGCATTTTTGAACATAATACTTTCAGCTGTGCCGTTGTGCTAGGATAATGGCCCAGCTGATAGCAGCTCTCAGCCAATCAGAATTCAGCATTCTTTCTACCCATTTCATAATGGGAATCAATGGGGAGTTTCAACTTAGGTTGATATATCAGCCATTGTTAGGAATTATGGCCCCAAATATTCAACGTGGGGTTTTTGGGACCCCACCTCATGAGCATGTCACTGTTGTTTTGTTCCTTGGTCCAGAAAGGTGATTTTGCGGTCACTGCACAGAATAATATTTCAGGACAGATTAACAAGACGACAGTACCACTGCTCATGAGGTGGGGTTCCAAAAAGCCCATGTTGAAAATCTGGTGAAAAATTTTAAAAAATGACCGTGTTACGGGCATGCGTTGCGTATTTTCTATGCATGCTCTTAACTTCGCCAATTTTTAATATTTTCACTCCAGATTTTTAACATTGCCATTTTTAACACTTCCTTATGAACAATATAGCTGTAATTTTTCACATTCTGCCCAAAATGTGTTTTTGCACCCGTGGTGGGATGGATTAACAAAATCACAGTGTAACTCTTCATGAGGGGAGGTCCCAAAAGACAATATTAAAAAGTTGGTGAAAAAATTCCAAAAAATGACCACATTACGGGTGTACGTTGCACAGTTTCTATGTATGCTTGTAACTTCACAGATTTTTCATATTTTCACTCCAGATTTTTAACATTGCCATTTTTAACACTTCCTTATGAACAGTACAGCTGTTATTTTTCACATACTGCCTGAAATGTGTTTCCGCACCAGTGGCGCCGAATGATGTACTTGCTGTGTGAAATCACCTTTCAGGATTGAGTAATGAAATGATAGTGCCACTGTTCATGAGGTGGGGTCCTAAAAAGCCCATTTTGAAAATTTGGAGTGAAAATACTGACAAACACCCAGGGTGTTAAGGTTTCCAAACATAATGCCCACCCTGTAGAAACTGAAAGGCGTCGAGGGTGTGACTTGGGTTTGTCGGCCATAATGCTCACGGCATTCTACCCCCACCCTACAGCCACTGACAGGCATCAAGGTGTGCCTTGGGATCTTCAGCCCTAAAGTTCACCCCATTCTCCTATACTACACCCATCTCAGCTTATTTCCTTATGAAATGGGTTGAGCATAAGGGCCAAAGACCCCAAAGCACACCACAACACCTGTCAGTGTCTGCCGGATGGGGTGAGGTGGAATGGCATATGCATTATGGATGATGACCCAAAGGCATGCTCGCAACACCTTTCAGTCTCTGCAGGGTGGGGGTTGGGGTTAGCATTAGTGCAATACTTCACTGCCATTCCTATTATGCATCTCTCTCTAACTCCTGCACTACCAATACCAATGCCAGCATGCAAACATTTGGCATTGGCAAATGCTTGCTATCTTTTCCTCTCCCGCCATGGCCTAACAATGTAACCTGTTCTCCTCATAAATAACCATCCCCTCCTCTACACAAAGGGTTAAACAGGTGCTCTCAAAGTGTCTTGTGTAAAAAGTCATTACATTTTGTTTAAAAAAAAGTTTGGTCCCTTTCCACCATCAAGAGCTCTACTGATACAGTGCCAGTAATCTTCAACAGCCATTGAGTGATTTTGAGCTGTGTCAACCCTGTGAGCTTTCAGCAAAGATTAGCTTTCTGAGTGAAACTCGATCGGGTTAGATTAGTGATTGATGGACTGCTTTGTTGAAAATCAATTTTAAACAAGCATTTGTCAACACTGAATGTTTGCTTGCAGGTGCTATTTGTACCAGGTCCTATTTTTTGCACAGTGGTCCATTAAACACCTCTCAGTTTCTCTGTTCTAATATTATCACAGATGTAAAGGGAGTAGTAGAGCATGCAAGCTTTTGGTGCTTTTTTTAATTTATACTTTTCAGTTTCAGATACATATAGTTCCCTACAAAGTTAAGCATTTTTTTTTATTTCCCTCCTTTCCCTCCCTGGTTGCTGCTCCCAACCTTACTTCATGAGTGTGCTGCAAATGATGTCCATTGTATTGAGTAATGCTATAATCCCAACTGGTATTCAGTTCCAACATGAGAACATTTTTGTCAAGTGTTTTTTTTTAATTACTCACAGTAGGTAGGAGGGGCCTGTGTATACTGTTTCACTCCATCTCATCTCCTAAACCCATTGTAGAAAATGTTTTCCAAGGTTTTTTTTTTCTTTAGGAGCTGAAACCACACACCCCCATCCTTGAGAAACCAACTGGCACCCAGCAAACTGGGCTTCCTTCCACAAACCAGGCAGCCATTTACAATCTCAAGCCACCTGGCCAACACACTCGCTAGTCCCAACTGCTCTCCGCCTCAGCCCCAAAATTAACACATAATTGATGTTTGTGCCAGAGGGTCAGAAACAGAGCAGATGGTCCCACAGCAGAGCTGTTCGCTTGTGTTTGTTTCCAAAGTACTGAATGAATGAAAAGACAGCAGAATAACATCCAATCAAGTTAAAAATGTTACAAATGTAAACTAATACAAGTGTTTTGCCTGGTGTTTAGTGGCGCAAAGGGATGGGAACCCAGTCAAATGATAGATTCACTTGGTACATGGTATCAGTAACTCCAGCATCTCTAGAGAGAGCAATAAGGAAACAGGGATCCATAATATAAGTGACCGTACAACCGCAATGTGTTGTAGGGTCACATGACACAAACCTAACAGTAATTACTCATATATTGGTTTGTTTCATAATTATTTTTAAAATAACACATGGCCCCAATATCTTTGCAAAAATTACACACCACAAACTTTGGTAGCCCACAAGTCTCATCCCAAATGAGGTGTCACCCCCCCCCCGGACCAACTTCTGTATATGCATGTTACACTAAAGTCAGAGAATGTGCCACTTTCTGAACACACATGAACAAACAAAACAAAATTAGAGAAGGGCACAGTGATTAAGTAGGATGGCAAAACAAGGCTGGCTATTGCAGCTGGCTGCACTCACCAGCCCTTACCATGTTTAACCTATCAGCTTACATGTTTCAACATTTTCTGGCTCAGGAACAAAAATCTTAATTCTAGCAATCATGGCACCATTCATGAAAAGAAACACCAAAACAAACATATAATTCCTCCCCCTTCATCTTTTTTAAATAACTACTCATCTTCTGATGATCAATCACTTAGGAAATCAGTTTATTTGCCTGTGTGTCTGGAAACTCCAAAGTGGAAACTGCAGCTTGGCAGAAATGCCTCCAAACCCCATGTGTACCCACTACTGGTCTGTCAGGTGATTTATCTTTTTCTCCATGTCCAGGAGATCCTGACACTCCTCGAGGTCACTTCATGCTGGGGGGGGGGGGTGTTTTTGGCCCCAGGTTGCCTGTTTTTATTTTCTTGGTCCCACTGTTGGAGTCTGTGTGGCTGCACAATATTTGAGCCAGTCCTGGAGTCAGTCTTCCTTTGTCCCCACCTGTCTCCTTGGCTATAGCGCTGTTCATGTGTTTTATCTCTGCTTGCACAGTTTGCTTGACATTTACTCTCTACTCATGCTCCCAGCATTTGTTAAAGCCAGGGTTGAAGATATTGGTCCATCTGAGCCATAAACAGTTAAAGCTGGGTGGGGATGTGCTCTGACTTTAGTTCTGAACTGGGCCAGGACTGGTGGCCCAGGAACAGGAAAACATTTTCCAAACAATTGTTCAAGAATTTGGGGGAGGAGTTGCTATGCATATCTTCAACCCCCAAATCTTTCTCTCCTAGGTCGTTGCCTAATGGGTTGCCTACCTCCTGCTTTCCTAGTTCTGGTGTGGGTCTCATTGTAGGGTGGGGTGTCTGCCAGGGTGCCTGAGTCTGGGGTCAGGTGCTACATGTTTGGCCAGGTGCTTAAGTGCATGCTGCTAGCTCTGTGCCCTACTCTCTGCAGGTTGCAAAATAGTGCACCGGGGGAGAGTAGGAAGATGACCGGAAAGAGGATTGACAGGGCTAGGGACAGGGCTTACACCCAGGGGTGCTTCTGCAGGTAAAATAAATGGGAAAAAAAATTCTGACCCCAGGAGACACAAGGTCTGTAGACAGGTCACACAGACCAAATAACTGATTTGCTATATTAGATTTCCCTTTGGAGGGAGGTTCTGTTTAACCTGTCACTCTTTGCAAATGGATTACTTGGTGTTTGCATTGGGATCAAACCAGGGGGTGAGGTGAGAATCTTTGATCTATCTTTATTGGGATCTTTATACAGTAGATTGATACAGCAACACATCTGTGCACTGGATGTAGGGAGAAAATGAAGGTGATGTGTTTGCTAGATAGACAAGTTGTGCATGCAATTATTGCAAAATTGAAAGAAAACACAAAAGGGATTGTTTTGTGAGGAAGATTAATTTTCAGATAGGGGTGTTTGTCTGAGTATTCCTGGCAATGACATTAGCAGAAAGGAATCTGGGATGGAGATGAGGAATGGAGTGCCCTGATTCTGTATATTTTCAATGTCTTCTGTACTGCAGGTCTGTACCTTTCTCCCATATATTCAGTTTACTGACATCTAAGCCCCTGTCTGAACCCTTCGATTTGCTGAGCTGGGTGAGGACAGAGGCTTGACACAGGAAGGACTTATAAGAAAAGCCTGCCTTATCAATCACAAAGTCAGAGAAGTTTATTTAACAGCGTGGCATTATTCATTACAGAGTGCAAGCAGAGCAAAGATACACAAATGCCTGGCATGTAATCATTGCGCTACGCTTAATAGTGCAAGAAATAACAAGGGGATGCAGTATGGTGTAGTGGTTTAAGGCTCTGAGCTGCAAATTTGGTGACATCCAGCAGACCATACCTGGGGTTGAATCCCACAGCTTCCACTTGCATACTGTGTGACCCTAAGCAAGTCACTTAACTTCCCTGTGGTCCCAGGTCGCACCTGTAAAAAAGCTTTCAGCTTAGTGTGCTACTCCTGGTTAAACAATTAAAAAAAAAAACAAGAAAGAGGCCATAATTTAGGCAATGGGGGATGAACTGAAAAGGGGATTGCTTAAAGAACAAGAACAGAGAATAACATATGGGGTGGTATGCATTATGAGACATTTATGCACATCTGAGGTGTGGGATACTGCATAAACCCCCACAGTAAAGCCATCAGTTTTTTCCTTCCCCCGTAAAGTCTGAGGAGCATCATTAAGCCATGCCCGCTTTCACTTTCTCTTGTGAAACTAGTCCCTTGATCAGGGATTGATCGGATTACCTTCTGATGCTGCCAGTGAGGATTTTTATATTTGTTTACAGGTTAGTTCATTTTAAGTAACTGTTTCCAACACAGAAGCAATAATTTTATACTGGAGAAAACGTGTCTTCTGAAGCAGTGGTGTGCTCGAGACACACAGTACATCTCGAGTGTAGCTCATTTCTGTGGGAAAACTTTTATTTTTTTTGTGTGTGTGGTACAGAAGATTTTTGGTTTGTCTCAGGGTACTGGTTAGTAAGTGAAATGTGGTACAGATGATTTTTCATTCAACTCTGGGTAGTGGTTAAGAAGTGAAATGTGGTAAAGAGGATTTTTGGTTCATCTCTGGGTAGTAGTTAGGAAGCAAAATGTGTTACAGAGGATTTCTGGTTCATTTCTGGGTAGTGGTTAGGAAGCAAAATGTTCACAGGGACTTTCTATTCAAAGGCAGCATTTAAGTAACAGCTGTGTTCAAGCTACAAGACTGCAGTATGCTGGCGAAACCGCAGAATTTCAACAGTGAAAGTCATTACAATGACAATTTCGACAGAATTCAAAATTGTCACTGTAATGGACCCACAGTCAAAATTTCGCTCTATCGCCCGGCATTCTCCCCCCTTCTGAGTCAAGTATGACTCAGAGTTAGTTATTTAGGGGTGTGGGGAGTAAAGCCCCCCACAAAAAACACAGCGAATGTCTGACAGGGGAAATTTCACCTGTCAACATTACGTCTGTCACTGTCGGGGATCTCAACAATGCTGTTGTCAATCCAACTTGGTGGAAGCCAAGACTGCGAGTCTCAAGAGCAGCTGCTTTGGTTGTTGGTGCATGTTTGCCGTAATAAGTGGGTGGTTATTATGGCAAATAATAACTGGTCATTCCCACTGAAAAGATTGATAGGCAGTTATTATATACAGAATAATGGATGGTTAGGTGGTTATAATGAGGATTTTACCCCCCCCCCCAAGTGGCATGTCACATAAACCCCGAGAGCGAAGTTCAATGAGTTTATCAAGGCATCCCACCCTGAGGGAGTGTGTAAAATCTGAGTTTGTAACCACCTAGCCATCCTTTATTGTGTATAATTACTGACTAACATTTTTTGCCTGAATGGAATGCAGTCTGTACTTGTTGTTTTGTTTGTGCTGGTTTAAGTTTCAACAGTAGCAGAACAGCAAAGTTTGGCTGAGAACAGTGTACTTTAAGTAACAGATCTTTTTTCCAGTAAAGGTTTTGCTTTCTGAAGTCATTTTTATGTTTGCTTGCACGCATGTGCAAGATACAAAGTGCCATCATCCGAGTTTTCCAGAGGTGTGTCAGCCTCTTCCAATTCAGTCAGTGTGTTTACAGGTGCAGTCGCAGTGCTCCAATCACTGCTCCAGCTGTCTATGACAGCTGAAAATGCAGTGGCATACAGTTGAAAGGGAAAGCTCCGCTTCAGTGAGCAGAGCTCCTCCCCTCAACACGCACGCATGCATATTGCGTGCTGATGGGCTCCCCCCCATGCACATACAGTATAGCCGATGGGGTGCCCAATGCCTCTTTAGCTCCATGCCACCCCCAAAAGCTTTCCTGGTACCCGCGCTGGAGCCCACCCCAGCGTGGCACATGTCCGCTTGGCCAACAGGGTGCCCAATCCCGTCAGCTCCAGCCCCCAAAACAGTTTTACAGCTGCCACGCTGGGAGCCCACCCCAGTGTGGCACACGTCCCTATGGCTGGCGGGGTGCCCAATCCCTATTGGCTCCACCCCCCAAACAGCCTTACAGCTGCCTGCTGAAGCCCGCCCCAACATGGCACCGTCCGTATGGCTGACTTGGGGCCCAATCCTGGCCGGCCCCACCCCCTCCAAACAGCCTTACAGCTGCCACGCTGGAGCCCACCCCAGCATGGCACAAGCCCATATGGCTGATGGGGTGCCCACCCCCGTCAGCTCCAGCCCCCAAACATCCTTTCCAGCTGCCATGCTGGGAGCCCACCCCAGTGTGGCAAACGTCCCGCGTCGTCTTAATAATTAAAAAAAAAAAAAACTGTAAATTAAAAAATGGTCCCTCGCAGTCTCTCTGCCCCCACCTGCATCTACCTACTGCATACCCTGCCTCCCCACACCCCCCTCACCCCATACTTACCTCTGGAGTCTGGCGCGACGATCTTCGGTGGACTGGGAACATGTCTGCACTCTTCAAAGCCGACCGCGAACTGAGGAAATGCCGGTAAGCTGTATAATGTAATAGATAGGGTTTTTTCAACTTTGCTGCATATCTCAGACATTTTTTTGAATTTTGCACCAAATTTTCAACATGGGGTTTTTGGGACCCCTTCTCATGAATGCTGTCACTGTCATGGCGTTATTCAGGCCCGAAGGGTGATTTTGCAGTCACTGCGTGAAATAACCTTTCAGGACTGATTAACGAAATGACACTGCCAGTGTTCATAAGGTGGGCTCTCAAGAAACCTATTTTGAAAATTTGGTGAAAAATTCAAAATTATTGTTTTACGAGCCGCAGTTATGCAGTTCCCACATCACCGTAGTTCACGACTTGCAACATTTTCACTCCAGATTTTCAACATTGCCATTTTACTACACCTTCTTATGAGCAGTAGAGCTGTCATTTTCATATCTCACTCAAACGTGTTTCCGCCTTATGTAGCGACAATGGCACAGTCTGTGTGCAAAATCAATGTATGGAACAAATTAAGAAAATCACAGTGATACTGTTCATGAACAGAGGTCTTAAAATGGCTATCTTGAAAATTTGGTGAAAAAATTCCTAAAAATGACTGTTTTACGAGCATGCGTTGCAGAGTTCCTACGCACGCTCAAGTTCACAAATTTTCAATATTTTCACTCCAGATTTTCAACATTGCCATTTTACCACACCTCCTTATGAGCAGTATAGCTGTCATTTTTCACATCTCGCCCACAACGTGTTTCCGCCCATGTAGCGCACAATGGCACAGTCTGTGTGCGAAATCAATGTATGGGACACATTAAGAAAACCACAGTGACACTGGTCATGAGCAGAGGTGTTAAAATGGCTATGTTGAAAATTTGTCGAAATAATTCCCAAAAATGACTGTTTTTGGAGTGCATGATGCGCGGTTCCTACGCATGCTGGCAAGTTTGCGAATTTGTAATATTTGCACACCAGATTTCCAACAGTGCCATTTTACCGCACTTCCTTATGAGCAGTACAGCTACCATTTTTCACATCTCACCCAAAATTTGTTTCCGCACATGTAGCACACAGTGGTACAGTCGGTGTGTGAAAACAATGTTTGGGACAGATTAAGAAAATCACAGTGACACTGGTCATGAGCAAAGGTGTTTAAATGGCTATGTTGAAAATTTGGTGACAAAACTCCATAAAATGACTGTGTTATGAGTGAGCATTACGGAGTTTCTACGCACCCTCGTAAGTTCACGAATTTGTAGTATTTTCAGTCCAGATTTTCACCAGTGACATTTTTTAAACACCTCCTTATGAACAGTATGGCTGTCATTTTCCACAACATGGCCGAAATGTGTTTTCACACTTTCAGCGCAGAAATGCACGGTCGCTGTGGGAAATCATTGTTTGGGACAGATAAACAAAATCACACTGACACTGTTCATGATCAGAGGTCCCAAAATGCCTGTGTTAACAATCTGCTGTAAAAAAATCCCCAAACTAGTTACATTACAGGTGTGTGTTGCACAGTTTCTATGCACTCTTGTGACTTCACCAGTTTTTTTAAGATTTTCACACCAGATTTTCAACATTGCCATTTTTTACACCTCCCCATGAACAGTACAGCTGTCATTTTTCACATCCTGTTTGGAATGTGTTTTTGCACCTGTGGTGCCAAATGCCGTAGTCACTGTGCAAAAGCAGTTTTCGGCTAACACACTAATATTGCCACTGTTCATGAGGTGGGGGTCACAAAAAACATGTTGAAAATTTGGAGTGAAAATACCAACAAATGCCTGAGGCGTTAGGGTTTCCGACCATAACGCCCCACCCTGTAGAGAATGACAGGCATCAAGGGTGTGACTTGGGATTCTTGCCTGTAATGCTCATACCATTCCACCCCCACCCCCACCCTGCAGCCAGTGAGAGGCATCAAGGTGTGCCTCAGACTCTTGACCCAAAGCGTTACCCATTCTCTATCGCACCCATCTCACCGTGTTTCCTGATGGAATGGGGGTGCATAAAGGCCAAAGACCCTAGAGGCACACTGTGGCACTTGTCAGAGTCTGCAGGGTAGGGTGTGATGAAATGGTGTGGTCGTTATGCCTGATGACCCAAAGGCACAGCCCAATGCCTGTCACTCTCTGCAGGGAGGTGGTGGGGTTGGCTTCAGTTCAATACTTCGCTGCCATTCCTATTATGCAGCTCTGTAACTTCTACACTACCAATGCCAATGCCAGCAAGCAAACATTCGGCATTGACAAATGCTTGTTTAACTTACTTTTTGTGCAGGAGCTGACAGAACTAATGAACTGGATCATTATGGAGAAAATCAGTTAAACTTTAAAAGTCGATTGGTACAGAGAAAATTAATAAAACTCTAAAACTTGAAATAAATGCATGCAGTTAGTTTAAAACTTAAAGTTTTTGTTAGATTTTTCAGTCTTTGTGATTGATGAGTGTGTTTTTGGTGGGTTTTTGTTTGGTAATCCAGGTTACCATGGTGAAGGTCGGTTGTTGTGGTGATTCAGGTTATGAATTCTCCCGTTACCTGCGGAGAGAATGAGATGATTTAGTGGTTAAGTTAGGGATTGTAAGCAAGTGTGGGATAAGAAGAAAACATGTCTCAGTCTTCTTCATACGGCTGGAAGTCTTTGAGAGGTGGGCCTAGCGAATGTGTGAGAGAGTGGGGTTCTCAGTGAAGAGAGCTCATTGTGCGGTACAGTGTCTTGCTCCTCCTCATAGAGAAAACCGGCACATGTTTGTCGTTATAACCAGCTAGTTATAACGACAACATTATAACCGGCTTTCTCTATGGGAAAAACTGTTAGCCAGTAATTATAATACACAGAACAAAATCTCAGTACTGAAATTAAAAGCATTAGAAGTGATGAGAGATAATATACTGGTATTAAATATTAAATAAAGGTGTACATAGATACATAGATACATAGACAGTGTTGGCAGATAAGGGCCTACGGCCCACCCGGTCTGCCCATTTGAGCTTGTAAGCTCACGTAATGTTTTCCTAGAAGTCTGTTGCCCCTCACCCCGATCTCCAGAACTCCTTTATGTATATCACATGCATTCTTAAATCCCGTGATTGTTTCAGCCCCCACCACTTCTTCTGGCAGGGTGTTCCACTTGTCCACCACCCATTCTATAAAGAAATTCTTCCTCACCTTTTCCATGAATCATCTTCCCTCCAACTTCATTCCATGCCCTCTAGTCCTGGAACATCTTTTTTGCTTAAAAATAATGTATTCCTGCACCCTGTTCCTCCCTGTAGATACTTGTGTGTCTCTATCATATTCCCTGTCTCCCTCCTCTCCTCCAGGGAGTACATATTCAAGTCCTTCAACCTGTCCTCATAGGACATGTGATGCAATCCATGTGTCATCTTTGTTGCCCTCCTCTGAACCTTCTGTACCCTGTCTATGTCCTTATGTAGGTAAGGTCTCCAGAACTGTACACTGTACTCCAGGTGGGGCCTCACTAGTGTCTTGTATAGCGGAATTATGACCTCCCTTTTCCTGCTGGTGATGCCCCTGCCTATGCATCCCAGCATACTATTTGCTTTACCTGCTGCCTTGTCACACTGTTTCCCTACCTTGAGGTCATCAGAGATGATAACCCCAAGATCCCTTTCCTGCTTGGTGCATGCTATATCCTCACCCCCAACTGATATATTGTGCCGGGTTTTAGTGCCCCATATGCATTATCTTGCACTTCTTTGCATTGAATTTCAATTGCCAAACCCCTGACCATTCTTCAAGTTTCTGCAGGTCCCTTCTCATTCTGTCTACACCCTCCGGTGTGTCCACTCTGTTACAGAGCTTTGCGTAATCAGCGAACAGGGAAATTCTGCCATTTAGGTCCTGCGCAATGTCACTAATGAAGATATTGAATAGGACCGGTCCCAGCACTGATCCCTGTGGTACTCCACTGGTCACTCTTCCCTCTGTGGAGTTACAGTCATTTACCACCACCTTCTGTGTCCTGCTGCCCAGCCAGTTACCTACCCACCACACTACTGTCCTGCCCGCACCCATAGTCCTCAGTTTGTGTAGTAGCCTTCTGTGTGGCACAGTGTCAAAGACCTTGCTGAAGTCCAGATAGGCCACATCCACTGCCATCCCCTGATCCACCTCCTTAGTCACCCAGTCAAAAAATTCAATGCGGTTGGCCTGACATGACCTCCCACTAGTGAAACCATGCTGCCTTGGGTCCTGTAGTCCGTTGACAACCAGATGTTCCACCAATCTCTCCTTCAGCAGTGCTTTCATGATCTTCCCCACTATCGAGCTCAGGTTGATTGGTCCGTAGTTCCTCGCTTTCTTTCTCTTTGTTCCCACTTTTGTATAAGGGGACTACATCTGCTGTCCTCCAGTCTTTGGATACCTCCCCTGTTTCCAGTGATCGGCTAAACAAGATTGCCAGAGGTTCAGCCACTACCTCTCTTAGTTCTTTAAGAACCCTGGGGTGCACCTCACCTGGCCCCATTGCTTTATCAACTCTTATTCCTTCCAGTTCCTTCAGGACCCTTTTCCATGAAAAGGGACTTGTGTCCATTTCTGCATCATTCCCACTCCTTGTACTCCCTTCAGGCCCATTACCCTCCTCTTCCTCAGTAAACACTGAGCAGAAATACCTGTTCAATATGTCAGCTTTGCTGTTGTCATCCTTCATGCAGTCCCTATCCTCCCCATCAGTCTCACTATCCCTCCCTTTGCCTTTCTTTTTTTACTTATGTACCTATAAAAGCTTTTGTTCCCTCTACCCATTGATTTTGTAATGTGCTCTTCTGTCTGAGCTTTGGTTTCCCTTACTAGCCTCCCTGCCTCCCTTTGCTTCTCATGATACTTCTTCTTATCCCCTTCTTCCTGTGTCATTTTGTATTGCCTGAATGCCATTATTTTGGCTTTCACTTTCTCCGCTGCCTCTTGGAAAACCATAATGGCCTCCTCTTCATTTTCCCCTTGCTAACCTGCTTAATGCTTAATTATGTTGCTCTTGTAAGCCCTGTTTTAAATACTGCCCACTATTCTTCAACCCCTGATTCCCACCCCATTCCCTTTAATGCCTCTTTCAAGCATCTCCCCATTTTTCCAAAGTCGGCCCCCCTAAAATCCAGGATACGTGTTTTTGTATGGTTTGGTTCTGCTCCTTCTGTGATTTCAAACCACAGTGACTGGTGGTCACTGTTCCCCAGGTGCTTCCCCACTGTTACCCCCATCACACTGTCCCTGTTTGTGAGCATGAGGTCCAGTATTGCCTTCTGCCAAGTTGGTTCCATGACCAGTTACTTAAGGAAGGCACCATGAAGGGAGTCCAGGATAAATCTGCTCCTGATTGATGCTGCTGTTGCTGGGATGCTCCAGTCCATGTCTGGAATATTGAGATCACCAACCAGCACTACCTTACCCTTAGCTGCCATCCTTTGGATGGCCAGCATCAGTTCCCTATCTGTTTCTTCCACCGGGGCTGGTGGTCTATAGACCACACCTGTGCGGATGGCTGGCCCCATTTTCCTTTCCAGTTTAACCCACAGTATCTCTCTCCCATTTTGTTCCTCCTAGATCTCTGTGGCCTTTATGTCATCTTTCACATAAAGTGCCACTCCTCCTCCCTTCCTACCTGCCCTGTCTCTTCTGAATATGTTGTAGCCAGGTATGGCCATCTCCCAGTCATGGTTATCATTACACCAGGTTTTTGTGATGGCCTCAATGTCAAGGTCCGACTGCACTATGACAGCTTCCATATCCTCCATCTTGTTGCTAAGGCTCCTGGCATTGGCACACATGGCTTTCCATAATTTGAACTCCCTAGACTGTTTGGCTGTTCTACTCCAGCCCCTTCCCTGTTTGTCCTTTATCCCTGGTTCTCCCTGCTGTCTGCCCTTCTGTTGAATTTTGCCCCTGTTCTGCCTAGCCACCTCTTGGATGCTAATCTCCATCTTTCGCAAACTGCTTTGCAGAGATATCCACTTCTCCTGTTCACTGGTTCTACTGATAGCTGTGGGGGGTGGGCAGTTAGGTACCCTCCTTGCTGGCCTGCCACCCCCCCTTAGCTAGTTTAAAGTGCTTGTCCATGAAGCATTTAAACTTATCATTGAGTGCTTGGATTCCCCTCCAGGATGAATACAGGCTGTTAAGCTTGAACAAGCCTCCATCCCTCCAGGTGGGTCCCCAGTCACCAACGAATCCAAACCCTTCCTCACATCACCAGTTTTTCAACCATGAGTTAAAGTTCCTGGTGCATGTGCCCCTATGCTCTCCCATTTCTCTTACAGGTAGTACTTTTGAGAAGGTGACAGAAGTAGCTACTTGCTTGAGACCCTTCCCCAATTTCCTAAACTCTTCCTGAACTCCCTTTGGCTCCCCATTTGCCAGGTCATTAGTACCTAGGTGGATAATAACATCCAGCTCACCCTCTCATTTTGCCTTCCTGGCGATCCCCAGGATCTTCCTCCCATCCCTCCAAGCCATAGCACCTGGTAGACATCTCACCTCCTAGTCCTCCCCCTCCTGTGTTCCTAGCTGGATCCCTCTTATGATGGAGTTTCCCACCAGGATTCACTTCCTTCTCCTCTGGGGTCCACTGCTCTCCCCACTGAAGTCACCTCCTTGGCTGACCTCTACATCCTTCCCTTCCACTTCTCTGGGTACCTCTATTTGGTTGTCCCCATTTGCCAGTGTGGTATATGAGTTCTGGAGTGGAATAGGATCTGGGATGTTTCTCTGCCTGACCACCCTAACCTTCCTCAAATCCACTGTCATCCAAGTGCATCTCATTCTCAGCATCCTTTGAGGCAGCGGTATTGGACTGGGTGGTCTCTGGAAATGGGTAATGGTACTCCTGACCCAGTTTACCTCTACTCTGAATCTGGCTACCTCATCCCGCAGTCCAGAGAGATGCATGCAGATGGGGCAGTGCCTCAGCGTCCAGAAGGTCTGCCTGAATATGGCTGTCCTGCAGCCACTGCATTGCACCACTCCTCTCATTATAGTGCACTTATACTGCTATTCCAGTACTTGTTTGTTGCTGAAGCTCTTCTAGTTCCCTTTTTATTAATATGCTGACTTAAAAAGCCTGCCACTGATCCTCAGATACTTTTCTTTAAAGAAGGAAAAAATAAATAAATAAATGAATCAAAACGCTTGTGCCGAGGGTGGGCTTCCTCCCCCTTATGCCCCTCCTACTCCACAACCCCTACTATTCCCTGTGCTTAGCTCCTGTCAATTAGATTTAACAGGGCATATAATAAAGAGTTGGGGGGGGCAGGGGAGGGAGGAGTGGAAATTTGCAGCAATTAAAGACAGCAAAGGAATACACCACCACTACAAGCACACCAAACTAGGTTTTAAATTTTCAACAGCCCAGAAACAAAGCTAAGTAAAGACAGCAAAGAAATAACAGTGTCACTAAAACCCACAATCTAAGTTTAAAACAAAAATAGCAGTGAGCAGTTACTGCAAAGCACTGAAATGAATCTGGATCCTTCCCCTTCTGGCTTCTGACTGGTACAGTGACTGATAACAGCACATTAGCCCACTAATTTACTCAGAACTCAGAAAAAATATTTTATTATAATAAAAGTGTTTTTTTCTTTAATTCATCCTACATGACCTTTGACTATAAGCATTGGTCCCTATGCACTATGCCTACGCGCCAAGTATCTCAGGCATGTAGACAACCCTACGAGTGAGTGCCATGCAGGGAGGGTTCGGTAGCATTCACTATCAGTGCACCAGCCAGATGCACACTGGATGCCATGGCTGTGTGGGCAGCTATGCAGCGTGTGCAGGCTGGGGGTGTGTCAGGGGCATGCCCACACTCTGCATGATTCACAAAGGCACAGAATCACACAGAGTGCTGTGCACTGTGGTGCAGGAGTCACAGCAGGGGCGATCCTGCCGTAACTGTGTTACCTATCAACCTCCCGTGCACACACACCACTGACTGACACATTGTTAATGCTGGTAATCAGTACTTATCACTAATAAAACTGGATTAGCCATGCATGATGTTTTTACAGCTTTGTAAGCAATACTGCAAATGAACGAACTATGCCGAACATCACAATATCCGTGATACTGATCTGCATGCTACTGGATCACTCTGCACAACCAATGCGGAGAGCTCTTTGCCTTCTGTAGGCTTCACCTGAGAATCCACCTGCTGTTACATGCCTCATTGCTGTCCAGTACAGTAGACACCAGTTATAGAGGACACAGTTAAAGGGGATGGACACTTAATTGGGATGATCTATGGGGCACCGATTTGTAGGTAATGTAATCCTATGCAGACGGTTTTCCCTTAATTGGGATGCCTATTCCATTTATAGGGGATGATTGAGCCTCAGCTGTGAGAGCTTTCAGCTATTGAATGCCTATTAACACTCAATTAGTATAAATGGGATTATTGGCCAGCACTGTTATTTGTGACTTGTTTGCTTCAGAGATGGCATTCAGCAAGAGAATCGACCTTCCTGTTTCTGAAAAGAATCAAGGTTTTGGAGTCCCCTTCAGCTTCCCAAATCCTCACTCACTAAGGCTGACAAACAATTCGGCATTTCAAAATGCCAGGCAGGGAGGATAAGCCATAATAGGGTGAGGATTCAGGCTGAATGGCAGCTGAACATCAGCCCGAGCCATACGTGGAAGAGGGGGAATAAAATAATGAGGTTGAGGAGGGGTTGCTGTCTTGGTTTGAATATGCAATGAGTCATGGAGCTAGACTGACTGGTCCCATTTTAAAACAAATGGCTGAGGAAATTGCTGAACATCTGCAGCACAATGGTTTTGATGCCACTGGGGGCTGGTTAACATGGTGGAAACACTGCAACAACACTGTGAGGAAAAGGGAGCAGGAAAAGCACCTGGATGCAGATGCTTTCTCAGCAGCAGTGTGGATTAAATCAGTGCTCCCAGGTCTTTTGCCTGAGTACCCAGCAGTTAACATCTTTAATGCCGATGAAACTGACATTTTCTACAGAGGGTACCACCCAGGCAGAGACCATATCATAAATCCACAGAACTGCGTGGTGGAAAAAAATCCAAAGACTGCGTTTCACTCTTGTGCTGCACGAACATGAACGGCTCAGAAAAATTGGTCCTGCTTGTGATAGGGAAGAGTAAGAGACGCTGATGTCTCCCAAAGGATCTCTCCACTCTCCCTGTCACTTTTCAGAGTTCAGCCAATACTTGGATGACAGGGACAATTTTTGGGAAATGGTTGGCAGTGTGGAACAGCCGTCTTAGATGGTAATGAAGGAAAGTGCTACTGTTCATTGACAATTGCAGCACGCATCCCAGTGTCTTAGCGGATAAATTCAGCCACATAATGTTGATATGTTTGTCCCAAAAATATACAAGCATTATTCAGCCCCTTGATATGGAGGGCATTAAAAACTTTGTGGACCATTACTGGCCACTCTTTTCAACAAAGATTATAGGCATTATTGACAGTGGCTCCTCTGCCTTGGTCACCGAAATAGCCAAATCAGTAAATTTGCTAGATGTAATTTTCATGATGGCTAAGGCATGGGCCACTATCAAGGAAGCAAGAATTGCCAAATGTTTTCATAAAGCAGGTTTCCAAATTGAATTAGATGACAGCACCTTGGCAACACCTAGTGATGAACCTGAAGATCCAGAAGATCCACCCACAGATGTATAATTGCCGAACGGAATGACAGCTACAGAATTTCAAGCTTTTGTGGCCGTAGACAATGAGGAGATCACAGAGGGTGAGCTAACTGGGGATAAAATATGTACCACCTTAAAGAGAAACTCCAGAGAACTGTGATAAAGCAGCAGGGGATGATGAGGACCCCCCAACCAATGTCACTAATGCGGGAAGCTCTGTTCCACACAAGCTTTCTAAAGGACTGGTGCCTGAAGCATAACAAGATTGACTACTGGGAACACATTTTTGAATTGGGGGGCTGCATACTTCAGCAAATCACATCGTAAGCCTAACAAACTAAAATTACTAATTTCTTCAGTGTCATGGAGGAAGCTGATGTTGCCAGAAATACAGAGGAAGAGAATTAAAGATGGAGGGAGATAGGTGATTTTAACGCAGTTTTAAAGTGTACTAACAAAATATATCATTTTATTATTTGAACAAACAAACATAGTCTCACAAAAAAAGCTGTAATCACTATAACTGAGTTCATTTATGTGTATGTTATCTCTTAATGTGCGTATGCATGGGAGGGAGGCAGGGGAATGGTTTTATGTGTTCTACTGCTGAATAGCTAAGTTGGAAGGAAAGTAAAAAACAACAGCTTCCTTTTATTGGGACGGCCACTTAAACAGGACAACTCGTACATGGAGCTGTACCCATTAAGCTGCTTCTACTGTATCATCTTTGCTGTGATATTGTGACACTCTGTCCATCATGGACTGCTACTCCATCTGAAAAATATGTAAAGCTGCTGCTACTCTCTCAGTCATGAGCATGCATGACAATGATCTGGAATCCCATTCTTTCATCCATAGAAACACATGGCCCGTCACTCACACATGTGCCCCCTCTGAATACTGTTCATAACTGCCAAGTGCACTGCAATGTATCCCTAAAGTGGGATGAGCAACAACCATGCCTGACCTAGTTAACAGTGACCACATTCTCTTTCTTACATAAATACAGTTTCCAGAGGGTATTTACAACAGTAGACATGTACTGCACTTTACACTGAAAGAATGAAAAAAAGGTAATGGAAGTGCTCAGATTAGGCCCTATACACGATGCATGGGGCACTATCGGGGTGGGTGACTGCCCATCCCTAGGGCAGATGGTATAGAGCAGCATGTGGTGCTTGGAGTTGTCACACCCATCCCACTCGGGTGGGTGGACCATGACACCACCATTGGGCACCTCCCTGACATGAAGGGAATGATGTGTGATGTGCTGCCAAGTGCCACAGTGGTACCTCCAGTATGGTATGGTGTGCACTACTGCACTCTGCAATACAGATTGGCATGATCATGTGTGTACAGGTATACCTAGCAGGTAGCACCAGTGTTCCATCCAATCTGTGGGGATCCAAGCCTTCTCATGCACCCCTGCTTGGGTATGCAAGTGATCCACTCAGGGACACAGGGCAGGCATCTGATTGGACGCCCACCCATGTCCCGCATCCCACCCCATGCTGACATCAGTCAGCAATGCATGGCTGTGTGCAGGGGGGCTGGGAAGCAGACAGGTGGCCAGTGATAGTGAATACTGGCCAGTGCGCACCTGTCCACAGGTGTGGAACTGCACATACTTTATGACCTTTAGTGCATAGGCCCAATATGAGTGCATCTCAGAAAAAAATATGCCTTAGATTAAAGAAGGCAGGGAGATGAGCAATGAAAAAAGATCCTAAAGAATTGCTTTCTCTTAAAAATGAAATTACAAGGAGTAGCAAGAGGGCCGCAGAAAGCCAGTCTTCATCTGAAGACAATTACCTCTACATACAGGACAGCACTGGGCCTCGCTGACACAGCATTCAAAAACAGCATATTTATAAACAAACAAATCACTTGCAGCTCGCTCCGGGATCTCACAATCATGATTTAGGCAATTGTGCTTAAGACTGGGGCTGAAAAGATTCCTACTTTCCCTAAGTAAACATAATTTTGGACGTGTAAATCTTGGATATATTAGCATTTTGGTAACAGCTGGAGGTATTTCTGAAACTGTGATTCCTTGATCTATCATTTGATGCTCAGGTTTAATGTTTATTATGATCTGGTTTCTCTCTTGGCAGGGTGCTGTTAATTAAATTCACCCCTACCACTCTGTCTCCTGTATTAACGTCTTGCTGATACAATTTGAAAGGAGGTAGCAATACTTTATGGTTGCCTCTGACTTCTGTGCACCTGTTGTAGTAAACTACTAGAGTAAATTTTCATTTCTCCTTTGAAACCCTGATTTGGTGTCTACGCAATACAGTTAATGTCTGTTTTTGCAAAATGGAAATTTAAAGGATATTTTGTTTGTGATGATGTCCTGTTCCCAAAGATAGGGAGACCAAGCAAGGAGACAGCCATCACAACCTTTTTTTTCAATAGCTCATGGACCAGGCTGCGCAAGAAAGGTACAAAACTCACCCCTAATTGTAAAAAACACTGAGGTACACATCCATAATCTGCATAGCAGAAACAACCCCTTTTCCTTGATGTTGCAGATGCAGATGCATATCTTGTAGTCTACAGAGTGCCACAATCGTTGGACAAGCTCGGAGAGACAGTGGTAAGGGACAGTAACTGTGACAGGTTTTAGTCAGTTGTAGTATACATAGACCTTTTTAAGGAAATGGGAGTTTCCAAGGGTGGGGGAGGTAGGAGCCAACTGGTTTGCAACACGGGGAAGGGGGGGTCTGCTTTCAGTTTCTAAAGAAAAAAAAAACTTAGAAAAATGGTAGTGACAGTCTGCTTGCTGCATGTGTAATGGATACCCAGATCAGAGACATTTGCAAGGGTGGGGGAGGTAGGAGCCAACTGGTTTGACATGGGGGGGGGCTAAAACAAAAAAAAAAATCACAGAAACTTTCTAATGAGGAGGGGAGGAGGACTCGGTGGATGTTTTATATTATGCAAATGAAAGGAGCCATCTGCTCTCTGAATAGAAGTTGATTCCTTTTAACCACACAAAGTTGATGCCCCAAAATGGAAAGACACACCAGGATCAGCCTTGCTGATCATTGGGCTGTTCCTTCTGTGCCCATTGTAGCATGAGTTGCATTGGACCTGATAGAGACACACCTCTCAAATGCCATTTACTGCAACAAAATGCTCCTTGTGCATATGCAAGTGAACATAAAAAGTATACACTTTCCCATCTGCAAAAACTTCCTGCTCTCCAGTAAATGACCTAATTTAAATAAGAATATAATTTAAATGTAGTCTTTGGGTCATGCGTCCTGACCTGTTCATGCCACTGACACTTACTCTTGCTACTGTTGCCCCTTGTCTGTGTCTAGCAATACTAAAATGCAAGGGTAAAAAACCCTAAAGACAAATAGGTGCTGAAATAAATACTTGTCCCATTCACTCCTGTACTAGTCAATAAGTGCTCTATGAACACTCTCAGAATTATTTATATGACTCTATTGAACTATTCAACCAACCTGGTTATTTCTTTGGTGGTATGGGGTGCAAAGTTGCTGCACCCCACACTTCTCCCATAAATCTGCCATGAAAGGTGACATAAGTTTGTGCCTTGGTGAGACAGAATCTCCTGTAGAAATCCTGCTTGGCTGATCTATCACTTTCACAGCTTCTATGTAAGACAATTATAACTGTCTCTGAATTAGTGGTGGGCGAAGTGGCTAAAAGTCATCATATGTAGTATTTCACGTAGAACCCAAGTTTTGCATAATTCTCCACATTGTGAAGCGAAAAACTTTGCATCCCAAAGTAATGTGAAATTCCCATTATTCTCTATGGCCTTTGCATTACTTCACCTTATTGTTTTGCTCTTTAAGGCATATGGGCTCTATGTTGTTTTGCACAGCCTCAGTTCAGCATAGTGTGTGTAGTGGAAAGCTGGAGACAGCTTGCTGTCAGAGCGCTGAGATTCAAACCACTGAAAAACCTTTAAAAATGCATTTCTGCTGCAATATTTTGTGTCAAAATTTAGTACATCGATTGTAGGAAACCCTTATGTTTATATATCATTGAGCAAGTATTTATTTTGTGTGAATATTTAATGTTAATTTGGTATATTCAGTCTCTGTAGTGACAATGTAGAAGTGTGCATCGGGGGAGGGGCGGATCTGTGGTGTAGAAGGGAGATTAGTGAGAGAGGCAGTTTTTCCAACTTTTGTTGGCTAGTTTTTACATTCGCTTGCATGCATGCGCAAGGAATGTTTTGGGAGAGTAGCACACTTGGAGGTGTGCCTCTCCCATCCACTACTCCCTTGAGCAGGCGTGGCAGTCCTGCACCAATGGGTGCAGGAGCTCTGTATGACAGCGGTGTTCCTCTGCTTCAGCAGAACACCGCTGCCATATGGAACACCGCCTCAGGCCCTCCCCTGCGCATGTCACGCCGCCCGCCAAGCTTAAACTTTTGTTTGTCGGCCCGGGGTGCCCAATCCCCGTTGGCTCCAGCGCCCCAAAGCCATCCTGCCACTGCGCTGGGGAGACCACCCCAGCGTGGCAAACCTATCCGCTGTGTTTTGCCGATGGGGGTGCCCAATCCCCATCGGCCCCCAGCAGTTTGCCGGACGGGGTGCCCAATCCCCATCGCTCCTCGCTCCCCCACATCTTCTGCCACGCTGGGAGCCCACCCAGCATGGCAAATGTCCCACGCCGTTGTTTTTTTTTCCTGTAAAAGAAAACATGGTCCCATGACGCGTCTCCCCCCCTCCCACAACCCGCACCCACCCTGCGCACCCAGCCTCCCACACCCCCATACTTACCTCCGACTCCGGCGACGATCTTCGGTGGACCGGGAACATGTCTGCACTCTTCAAAGCCGACCGCGACTATGAGGAAATGTCGGTAAGCTGTATAATGGGCTAGATGGGGGGTTTCAACTTTATTGCATATCTCAGTCATTTTTTGGAATTTTGGCACCAAATTTTCAACATGGGGTTTGTGGGACGCTTCTCATGAATGATGTCACTGTCATGGCGTTACTCGGGCCCGAAGGTTGATTTTGCAGGCACTGTGCAGGAACTGCATGAAATCACCTTCCGGGCTCGACTAATGCCATGGCAGTGACATCATTCATGAGAAGGGGTCCCAAAAAACCCATGTTGAAAATTTGGTGCAAAAATTCCTAAAAATGACTGTTTTATGAGCGTGCATTGCGCAGTTCCTACGCAGGCTCGTAAGTTTGTGAATTTTTAATATTTTCACTCCAGATTTTCAACATTGCCATTTTATCACACCTTCTTATGAGCTGTACAGCTGTCATTTTTCACATCTCACCCAAAACGTGTTTCCGCCCATGTAGCGCACAATGGCAGAGTCGCTGTGTGAACTCAGTGTATGGGACACATTAAGAAAATCACAGTGTCACTATTCATGAGCAGAGAACTTAAAATGGCTATGTTGAAAATTTGGTGAACACATTCCTAAAAATAACTGTTTTACGAGCGTGCATTGTGCAGTTTCTACGCACGCTCATAAGTTTGCGAATTTTCAATATTTTCACTCCATATTTTCAACATTGCCATTTTACCACACCTCCTTATGAGCAGTACAGCTGTTATTTTTCACATCCTGCCCAAGACGTGTTTCCGCCCATGTAGCGTATACAATGGCACAGTCGTGTGTGAACCTCAGTGTATGGGACAAATTAAGAAAATCGCGGTGACACTGTTCATTAGCAGAGGTTTTAAAATGGCAATGTTGAAAATTTGGTAGAAAAATTCTAAAATGACTGTTTCTGTGTTTGCACACTTCCATGCTATTGGGTTTGCAATTGCAATATTTCCACTCCAGATTTTCAACATTGGCATTTTACCACACCTCCTCATGAGCAGTACAGCTGTCATTTTTCACATCCTGCCAAAACGTGTTTCCTCTGCAGCGATAAATGGCGAAGTCGGTGTGCGAAATTAATGTAGGCGGCACATTAAGAAAATCACAGTGACACTGTTCATGATCAGAGGTCTTAAACTGGCTGTGTTGAAAATTTGGTGACAAAATTCCTAGAAATGACTGTTTTACGAGTGTTCATTGTGCAGTTCCTATACACGCTCATAAGTTTGCGAATTTTCAATATTTTCACTCCACATTTTCAACATTGCCATTTTACCACACTTCCTTATGAGCAGTACAGCTGTCATTTTTCACATCCTGCCCAAAACGTGTTTCCGCCTATGTAGCGCACAATGGGGGTAAAAAAAAGGTCATGCTGACAATTTATTGTGCAAATACCAGCAATCGCACAGGGCATTAGGGTAAAGCACCATACATGCCACACACCACTGCAAATACCTGCAAGCGAACGTTCGGCATTGACAAATGCTTGTTTATTATTTGTGTGTTCCAGTACGTACAGTACAACATTTTTTTTAATATTTTTTTTCCATTTGCTGTACAATTTTTTTGTCGTTTTCAATGACTGTCTGTATTGTATTTCACTGAACAGTTAAAGTTTCTGTGGCTGACATTTAAGGTGTGTGTATTGTGTAAATTGATATGCATTTTATTGGGGCATTGTAGTAGCAATACTCTGAATTTCTCAGCCTGTCTGTAATTTTTTTCCCTGCTTCTGTCTGTGTATCTAGAGCTGTACCTCCCACCTGCAAAACAAGGTATTGTTTTTTGACTTTTGGATTTTCGAAGACTGGTTCAGGTCTTGTGTTACTTGTGGATGTGCGGCGGCATCTCTTGCATTTTTTGCTTTGCATCCCCCAAAAGTAGCTGAGAAAATAAGTTGCTGTTAACTGTCTGTGTAATCTTAAAATGCCTTCGAAGAGACGTTCATGTAAAGCTGTTTTTTTATTGTGGCGCTGCTGCCAATAAGACTAGTAGCAGTGGAAGTGGTTGTGATGATGAGGCAGGGTCATCAGTGGTTAGTAGCAAGTCTAGAAGTGTTAAGAGTAGTGGTTATGGCTGTGGTAGTACACAACAGAAGGGAAAGGTAATAGTTGCTGTAAGTAAAGGGATTTCTCCAACTCTGTTTTTCACAGCAAAATCAGTTACTTCAATGCCGGTTGGAGATACTGTTGAACATGCTGGTAGTAAAGTAGTGATGGCATGCTTGGTAACAGCATGAGTATTGCTACAAGTTCAACCCTGGCAAACTTATCAGGTGGGAAAAATGTTGTTGAATTGACAGACTTGAGTGCTGTTGATGTACCACTCCCCACAGTAGTTGAACATGATTCTGATCATGAAGATGACTCACCACCTCATGTTTCCACTGATCTTGAGGTTAGGCCATCCAAACATTCAGATGTTGACAAGAAAAGTGTGGATGATAGTATTGAGGCTGTAGTTGGAATATCTCCACAGGAGGACAGCATCCAGCGTGAATTTGTGGATGATGATTATGATGATGATGTTAACAACCCCATTTGGGAACCAAACAAAAAGAAAGTGAAGATGGCTGTTAATAAACAGTCTGTTAGTCACCCCCCCTCCTCAAAGTTCTAATGTATCTGTGTCTGTTGCTGAACCTGAAGAAACAGTCCTTGATTGTGATGTTCAGTCAAAGTCCAAGTGTGCACAACTCCAGAATTCATGCAGCACACCACCCATTTCATCGCCACCAAAACTGCCATTCCATATGCAACCCCAGAGAAGTGACATATGAAGACTAGGGCATCAAAATCCCTAGTTTGGGATTTTTTCATACAAGATGGTAGCAATGAAGCAGTAGCAATCTGTCAGCTTTTCCAAGCGCGTGAGAAGCGTGGTAAAAAGGATCACCATCTGGGCACTGGGGACCAGCCTACTCATCTCAAGAGCAGGCACATGGAACTGTGGACTCAGCACTAGAGAGGAGCTAATGCCATAGTGGGACATTCACTCTCAGCCACCTTAGTGAGCATGGTATCCCCATCCTTCAGTATAAGTAGCCATGTCGGTAAAAGTAGTGAAATAGCACTGGAAGATTACTACAGGCATGAGGAGAAGGAGAAGGAGAATTTTTAATGTTCAAGTAGTGGTCAGAGTAGCAGTGATAGTCCATGTAGTAAATCTAGTGCATCAACCCCTGTGCTTAAAACAGGTAAAATAACCACATTTATTGGCTTGTCAGCTGTGTGCCCACCATCACACATCAAAGGTACACCATCCATGTCACTTCGCAGAGGAGAGCCATTTGGCACACCCCATGCAAAACACCAAACAATGCAGCCCACATTGCACAGCCTTTTTGCCCATAACAGTAAATACCTGCCAAATCATGCAGTTGCTCATGAACTCAATGCTGCAGTAGTGGAAATGCTGGCAATTTACCTTTTGCCATTCTGCTTCGTGGAGAATCCTCCCTGAATTTATGTGACCTGCGGACCTGCAGAGATAGTCAGGCATGTGATCAGTTGCCTGTTTCTTACAAACTTCACCATATCAAACTGGAACTAGAAGTAAACTTGAAGTGGACAACATGAAGTAAGGTGAATTTTGACTTTTTAATGGAAATTTCACATAGTGATATGTGAATTTGAAGTGGACCACTTTGAGTTTACTATGCAGGTAAATTAAAACTTTGCTGCATCTCTACTATGAATGTGTGGTCACAAAGTCCATGACAAACAGTATATGTATGCCTGGCTTGTGCAACTCTGGGTGCTCAGCACCTCTCAGTGTCAATGCCGCCACCCAGAAAGAGTTCCACAGCTACAGACAGGGGAATAATAGCCACTTTAGCCTTGTCCCCAGTCTTACCTACCTTCTTTAAACTTCAGTATGGCAGTAGTTTGCCACACCTTTAAAAACTACTTATACAGAAATAAGTTATTCATAAGTTGGCATTTGAATTGGCTGATTCCGAGGTATACGGAGTAAGGAATGTCATGCGCTAGTGCCTGAAGCTGCTTCCTTTATTCCCAAGAGACCACAACCTCCTTATAGACAGCTGTGCCAGCCAGGATGCAATACAATGCCTTACAGTGTTGCTGCAGAGTTCTGGAGTATGCTGCAGATGACTGTGCTGTTCAAGGGCAATTTAGCCCTTTTGTCATGCAGTATTCTGTGACAAGTCATTTACTGCAAGGTACTGTGCTGCAACCTTGCTGGCTCCATTGTAGATGTCAGTGTGGCTCAGTTGGTAGAACATCAGTTCATGGGCCAGAAGATCAAGGTTTCTAATCCTGCACTGGGATTAGGACTGTACCACGCATGATGGAACATGAGTCCAGAACTAGGGAAATGCCTCATCTGTCAGAGTGTGCCATCCTTCAAATGAAATGTTAAACTGAAGCCTTGTCTGCCTTTTCTGGGGGAGTTTCTGGTGGACATTAATGATTCCATGACCTTTCTTGAGAAGAATAGTGCAGTTCCCCCATTCACTAAAATACCACCAACAGATTAATCTGGTTCAATACCAGTTGGTCTGTATCTGCATCCCCATTACTACTTCCTTTCTGAGATCAGGCATAAAATAGACAGTATTACCTAGCCCTCCCCTCATGGTAAATAAAAACATAATAGACAGGTATACCCTTTCATCTGACACACCCTTGGGCATCCACTCTATGAAGAGTAACACATTTTGCAAGTACAGTATATGCACCAAAGAGTAAGGAAGGGAAGGCCTGGTTGCCAAGTGATAACACACAGGTCTGGTAACAAGGATACTCAAATCTTACAAAAGTCACGTATTCACCATGTTTGATTGAGTAAGTCATTTGTTCTTCTGGTGTTTCAATCCTGTCAGCTGTGAAACTGAGTGAAATCAGGACCTGACAGTAAGCAAGATGTTGCATCGCAGTTGGACTGTACTGGGTAAATACATACTCAGGCAAGTTCAAGCACAGAGTGAAAGAGCAGGCTAAGCAATGGGAGGCTAGGTTGCACATTGAGTTAAGTGGTGGTGGGATTCGAACCAGTTTTATTTTACAGATTGTTAACCCAGGATAGTCAATCTGAGATACCAAATGGAACAACTCAGCACTCCTTGTATGGGCTCATTTCATGCCAGGGCAGCCAGCCGCACACAGTTAAACTCAGAACAGCAGTATGTGCACTTGTGCTGGGGAGCAATCAAACCAGTGCTTACAAGGAAATATACACCTTTCATCCTAATAATGCTGTATTCTGTAGTATTTATTAACATGCTTCCATGTGCAGTACAGCAACAAGTAAAATAGTAATCTCATGACACATACAAAAGTAGAAATTCAAAGGTGAGTTTGCCTACACCTCAGACTATTCTAGTAGTCACCAAAAGGTGCCCCTGCACTTCACTTCAATGGACTTTGTCAGGGACACTACACAAGGGACTACTTTAACATAAACCACGGAATACAGCATT
This sequence comes from Neoceratodus forsteri, assembly GCA_016271365.2. Taxonomy (NCBI): domain Eukaryota; kingdom Metazoa; phylum Chordata; order Ceratodontiformes; family Ceratodontidae; genus Neoceratodus; species Neoceratodus forsteri. The sequence goes on from CM028132.1 coordinate 1,326,577,832, forward strand.
CTTGAACCAAAAGGTATACCTTTCCATGTGAGTACTGGTTTCATTACTTCTCAACACAAGTGCACATACTTTGTGTTCTGTGTAATCCAGCTGAGATGCAATACCATGTTTTCACTTAGGTCCTGTTTCTACTCATTTTTACAGCTGGGCAGACTTGAGGCGATGTGACCTGCTCAAGATTACACAATGTGTACCTGGCCTTAGTTGGATTTGACCCAAAGTATCATGGATTGCAAGCCTCACTTGGTCATGATCCAGCTATGGTTTGGGGGTTCATAACTTTGTACTTAAACCATTCAGGTAAGCTGCCTTCCATAAGGTACTGTTTTTATTTATTATCCTTTGTAATTAGGAATGAAGGGAAGACAAATGTGGACAATAGATGAAGTCTGAGCAGAACTGTGTTTTCAAGACAATACTTGAGATGTCACTGAAAGGAAAGGCAATTAAACTTATACAATGCCCTTAGTAGACACTTCATCCCAAAATGCTTTACAATCCAGGGTAGACAATGTCAGTTATAGTAGGTATACAGAGAACTTAAAATATAATAGCGATAGAGCACCAGAGCTGGACTGGCCTACCAGGATACCTAGAAATTTCCAGGTGCACCCCCCACCCCCCTGGCCTCCTTCTAAACTCTAAACATCTTTGCATTTATCAGATATTTTCTAATTAAATGAGGTATTTTGGACACAGCAAGTACATGTAAAATGCAATCACAGAGGTAGTGTATAAAATATAAATGAGATACTGATGTGAGTCCATTACTATGGGCTCTCCCCTATTTATTTTCCAGGTAGGCCCAAGAATCCATGTTCCAGGTGAGCCGCTTGTACCTCTGTCTGACCCTGTAAAGCACAAAGAAATTGTCAGGAGGTGAAGCACAGGGACTTCTTCAGGGTCACAAAGAGAGTTGGTGGAAGTAGAAGTCAAACGTAGATCTCCAGGTTCAGAAATACCACTCTGATAATAAGGCCAATTGGCTTCCAATAAATGCAAACACAGTTTTGGCTAGTATTTCCACACCTTCACATACTGTAGAAAGAAGACAGCATCTGCACCCAGCTCGGGTGAAGTCAAACTGAATTTAACCAGTCTGTTTTGAAAATAGAGACCAGCTTCTGCCTGCTGTACTAATTCAGGCCATCCTGACTTTTGTTGCATATCAGTGGTAATGCACTGAAATGCTGTACATGGTTAATTTTAAATACTTCAGAAACCAAGGACTCAGAATGCATTAATTTGAAGAACCTGGTAAATTTAACAGATGTGAGGCAGTACTCCTCCACTGGAAGAGTGGTAAATGCCTGGAACAGTCTTCCAGTAGAGATGGTGGAGGCAAAAGCAGTGGCGGGCTTTAAGCAAGCATGGGACAGGCACAAGGAATCTTAGCGGGAAACAATGGTGGGAGTCAGAGATCAAGTAAGATATGCAGTGACAGTGCAAGCTGGGTAAAAATATTGGACAAACTGGGTGGGCCAAGCTATCCTTACCTGCAGTCAAATTCTATGTTTTTATGTTTCTATAATAGCTTTGAAAATGTATTTTCATTATTTTTTAATTTTATTGGTGACTAGGATGTACATATTTAGTGTTGGCTGATTTTCAAGATATCATTGACGGCGCACAAACAGTCACAATCAACAGATCATAGAAAAAAAACTTATAAAAATAGTAAATAAATATGATGTACTCCATTGCATAGAAATGAAATACAAAATCAACCTACACACTATTGCCAGATAACAGGATGTATACACAAGGGCAGGGCAGCCATAAGCTTCATGCTACCTACCTTATGGAACGATCTACAAAAAACCCTCAAATTACGCACTTTAATCGGTATAAATGCTTTCAAGATGCTTTATTTCCATACAGTCAGAGAAGTATGTAACTGCTTCACCCACTCAGACCCAGTACCAGTGTCTGCACTGGTATATAGCCATGCCTAGACCCAATTTAAGTACTGACCCCAACTTGCTCCTCACCAGCCTAATTGTTCTCTCTCTTATCCCCCTGTCTTATCAACACTAGACCCATCCATCCCTTATTCTTCCTTTCCCAACCTCAGATAGAGCTCACTACCCTGGGTTGTGACATCCTACCATGCCCTGTGCTTATAGCATTCAATTCGGGCTCACACATACTCCTTTCTCTATCCACCTTCTCTACATCCAGCTTTACCAACTCCTTTCTGTGCACCGTGCCCTCCTAGCCTTTCTCCCCTACTTCCCTCCCTCTCTTCCCTACCTTCACCTCTACCTGGTGTATATTTTTATTTTTATTTTTTCTTCAGTTACTTCCTCCTGCAACCTTAGATAACCTGCTTTATCTTCCTATAGACACTTCTATGTATGTAAATACCGTGTAATCTGTACAATATCTGTATAATTCTATGTACATATGAACTTCTTTTTCTTCCTCTCTGTAAAGAGTATTATCTGTATTGCCTTGTAAATACCTGTGTTGACCTGTATATACAATTGTTCATGCTCCACCCAGGTCCATCTTGCAAATGAGCTTCTGCTCAACGATGAACGCCTGGTTAAATAAAGACTTGATTGATTGATTGATTGACAAGGTACATCTAAAAAACATCTACATGAACCACTTATTCTATAGACTTAACAGGCATGACTGCTATTAGAAGAAGCAATGCACAGATTTACTTTACTGAATAAATTATGAATGAAAATAAAGCTGAATTTCACATGATTTGGGGTAGGGGTTTGCATAATAGAAGCATAGTTTTCTGGGGAGTTGGGACCAGCATTTACAGGTATAGTAGCTGTATGTTTTTTCTTGTGTTTGTTTTCTCTAAACACTGCTTTATTCAAGTGCAAGAGATACAGTCACAGATATACTGCACATGCTTGCATAGAGCAACTTGCAAATAACAGAAATAGATACACATCATCTGCAGCTGCCTAATGCAGTGCAACCTCTTCAGTAACTACTTTTTAAGTTGCGATCCCCAAAGTGACAGTAATTCTCCTAAATCACTGTAAACTGATAGTGAGTGGGCTTTTCTGACAAGCCATACTAATGTAATCATTTATATGAACGTTCATGCCAAGCATCAAGCAGATGTAAAAAGGCAAAGTAATACTGACACAGCCAAGAGACTGCAGCAAGTAAAATGTCAACAGTTGCTGCTGGGAGAATCCAGTCTCCAAAACATTCTGGGAAGAGAGTGTCCTGTACGAGTACAGTCTGTTGTAGCCCTGCTCTTGGGAGCACAACATTTTGCAGATTTCTGGATAGCAAGGTGTTCATGGTTAGCACTTGGATGACTGACAGATTTATTTAATGTTGGAAAGGGATGATTGAGTGATAAAGATTGCAGTTTAAAGGCACTTAGCAAGGAAAATTTCAAAAATGAAGTGTTCATACAGTATGATAAAGATTGATTAAAGTCTTGTTGAAGTCAGCAATTGCTTGACTACTTTAATTTTTGTAACACGTCTTTACTTGAAAATTAGTCAAACGGGATCTTGATGAGTCTCAATGTGTTGAGATTGTGTTACAAAATAAATACATTCCAGGCTCCAGACAGAGTATTATAGCATTGTATGGAAGGTAGAATGTGAACAGACTGGCCTTGAAAGGGTCAATGTAATCTGAAGAGCATTAGGGAAGTCTTTCATCACTAAAGAAACATAACCTAGCCAAGAAAAATCTTATTTCAGTTGCGAAATATTGGGAACCGTAGGCTGGGACCCTTATGCTCTCTGCTGGTTTTCCAAGCTATTTGAGGGACAGATGTAATTTGTAGTCTGCACAATTTGATGGTGGAATTCATTTTCATTAATGTGTTTTACCTCTAGCCTCTCAGCCTTTTTTAAGAACTACATTTATAACTCTGAGATGAAAGTCATCAGAGGCTGAAGCATGGTTAAGTGCACCAGCACATTTCTAGCTGAAGCAGTGTTTTGGGACACAATAAATGGTGGCAACAGCTGGAATGTGTTATGTTCTTTTGTTGGCACTTTCCAATCTAGTTAGTACAAGACATCCCCACTGAGAAGCATTAGGACCAGGTGCACAGTGAGAATTTGGAGTGATACCCAATGCTGACACTATAGTTCAGTATTAGAAGCAGCATGCTTGCCTCTGAGGCTAGGAGTTTGGAAGGTTGTGAGGTCTAGCCCCAAACCAGGTACCTGGGGTAATACTAGTGTTATGTGGAATTTAGTAAATTCTGGTGGAACAAAATTTTACATAATTTTTGAAATTCCACAGAAAATGGTTGCAGAATGATTTTCCTCAAAAGAAAACCAGTTCTGCAAAATAATATTCCATGGATCTCAATATTTCCCACAGAAATGGTTGTGGAACGATTTTCAGTGGAAAAATGCTATTCTACAGAAAATTATTCTGTGGATCACAGCAGATCAAATTCCACAGAAGAATCATTGAAATTCCAGTGGAAATTCCACTGGCAGAATGGTTATTCCACGCTGATTTCACCAGTGGAATGCTGCATTCCGCACAGCATTAGGTAAAACCCATACCTTAGACTGCAGTGCAGTACTGGGTTGGGGGGGGCTGCACTGTAGAGTTGCTGTCAATGGGTAAGACATTACATGAATGTCCCATCTGTCCATCTGTGGTTGCTGTCCAGGTTGAAGATAAATATGTCATGGCAGTGATTGAAGACGAATAGGGGGATTTTATTGAAAGGAAAAATCATGCAAACTGAAACAGACATGACCATAACATCAAGGGCAATAAGAACAAAGGAAAACATATGAGAAACCAAAGTTCCAAACATACAAACAACTGACATACACATAAAACAGAAAATTTAGGAAGTATGCTGTTGGTTAACTAAGATCTGAGGCTTATCCAATAGGTAGGGAAATGGGCAGACTAGGTGGGCCAAGCGGTCCTTATCTGATATCAAAGTCTATGTTTCTATGTTTCTATAACCAAAAGATGTAATAAAGAAACCTTCTGGAAACTTGCAAAGCCAGGATAATCCCCAGAAGATCAAGATGGTGGCCATGCTGGGTTGTCCATCATTAACTTGAAAGAAGTTTTTTTTAATTGTACTTTTTATCTGTTTTAATCTGTTTATTTACTAAATTTGTTAAATATATAGTTTAGTTTGTTAGTTAGTGGGGATAGTGACAGGGGCTTAAAGTGAGCAAGAACAGGAGTTAGTGTTTTTATATTCCTAGGCAGGGGAAAGTCCCACTGAGTGTGAGTTGCGGCTGAATTTGCTGAACTTTCATACCCGAGGGGAGTTCTGAGTCCAAGCAATCATCCATCTGTTGAAGTTGCAGTCCAGAGCTGGAATGATGTGACTGGGAACCTGAAACCAGTGGGCTGGTGACCAAGAGTTGTGATAAGAGGACTGGAGGAGTATCAGATTGTGTGTTCAGTGCTGGCAGAGCCGACTGCTTTCAAGGGGTAGCGGCTGCTTGTATTGAAGATCAACTGAGCTACTGCATTCTGAGGGGGAGCAGCTGTCTGTTTGAAGACCGAAGGAGTGGGCATCCACACTGGTGGGCTTTGTAAACCCGGAACAGGTTCTCTACCCTGTTTGGAGGCATGCAGGTACTCAGACTAAGTGATGGAACGAGCCGCTTTACACTATTGGAGTTGCAGTGAGTGGCAGTGATTAAATCTTTGTTAGAACGAATTGATGTCCCAATCCTCTGTACTGTGAGAGCACCAGAAGTCATTGAGTGGCACCCGAAAGAGTCCTTTCTTCCCTGGGACTTCACCTGGTTTGTAGGACTGGGAACTGTTTTCTGTTCTTCCCTGTGAGGTTGGAGCGGTATCTTGGCCTGTAGAGCCATGTTTGAATTTATCAGGTAAGACTGGACTGCTGGGCTGGCATGGTTGAACTGGTTTGCCACCAAAGGTACAGTTAGCTCTGCTTCTCCGGACAAACACTCCTACTGGGAGAAGAGCTGGTTCTGCAACTATCAGTTTTGTGACTCTGTAACTTTATTTGTACTCCCTTCTACCTTGTTATTTAAATTTTATAGATAATGGGAATAGCGTGGGTTTGAGGGAGTGGTTTGAGTGTGTGATTGTTGATGTGGATGTGTGAGCGTGGATATTTATGTTGATATTCTGTTTTAATTTGAGGTTTTATTGTTATTTATCAGGTTTATTGGTAACTGTAGGAAGAGCTTAGCCTACGTTATAAGCCATAACTATTACTGGACGTAATTGACCAGGTGGAATCAAGATGTGTAGGTCGGTGGCTCCCATGAAAAGGCATTATTCCCCATCCAGGTTCCATGACCTCTGTCCCTTTGATTGTCCCTCTTTATCATCAGATGTTTACAGGCATTGCAGGGCACTGGGGATTGCCTGTAAAGGGAGAGGGTGGAGGTTGGGGGGAGCTGGGGAGGGGAATATGGCTGGGGGGAGGTGGATTTGTATGGTGGGCTATAGGAGGTGCCCTGGGGTGAAATGGGTTCAAGAAAGGGGTCCTCCCTGTCTGGTGCCCATACCCAAGGACTTCACTATTGGTGGGCAGGTATCCAATGGACCAGCCCCCTTCACCTATCCTTCTCGGGCAGTGTTGTGTAATGTTAGGTCGATTAGGAACAAGACAGCTATTATAACTGAGGAGGCAGTATGGCGCAGTGGTTTAAGGCTCTGAGCTGCAAATCTGGAGACCTGCGTTTGAATCCCACAGCCCCCACTTGAATACTGTGTGACCCTGAGCAAGTCACTTAACTTCCTCGTGCTCCCAGGTTGCACCTGCAAACAAGCTTTCAGCTTAGTGTGTCTCACCTGGTAAAATAATTGGTAAAAAAAAAAATAAATAACTGATCTTGTTTTTGACAGTCGATCTAGCATGCATCACCAAGACCTGGCTAGATGGTAGTGCTGGCCCAATATTGGAATCGGCTCTTCCAGATGGGTTACATTGATACATAGACAGTGTCAGCAGATAAGGGCCTATGGCCCACCTAGTCTGCCCATTTGAGCTTGTAAGTTCAGTTTGTTTTCCTAGAAGTCTATTTCCCCCCTTACCCCTGACCTCTAGAATTCCTTTATGTCTATCCCATGCATTCTTAAATCCCATGATTGTTTCAGCCCCCCCCCACTTCCTCTGGCAGGGTGTTCCACTTGTCCACGAACGGGTTCTTGGTGAGTCACTGCCTTAGAGAGGATCATGGGGTGGGGGGGTGGTGATTTGTTTCAAATCGAGTCTGCACCTTACAGCCCTCCCAGTGGGAGCAATCAGATCCTTTGAAAGTGTGGCAGTTCAAGGGTTTACAGGTGCAGGTTGCAGGGTCCTTCTCATTTACTGTCCCCCAGGTAATGAGAGGGAATTCCTGCAGGAAACTGCAGACTCCATTGCCAAACTGGTGTTGGGAGTCACCCAGTTGGATTATTCTGGAGGAATTCAATGCTTGGGTTGACGACAAACTCTCACCATTTGGACAAAACTTCCTCCAGTTGATGAATTTGTTGGGCCTGACACAGGTAGTTGCCTCTGCAACCCATATACATGGCCGTTCACTGGGCCTGGTCTTTTATTTATTTATTTATTTATTTAAGAGATTTACCAGGAAGGCATACTGAGCAGAGTACTGCTCGATTCCAGATGCGCCCTGGGGTAGGGGGTTACAGAGTGAAGTAAATAAGACATAACAGTACATACATAATTTGCAGATAACAAACAGTGGTCCAGTAGGATGGGTGCAGTAACTGAAATGCATAACGGTTTGTACAAAATGAAGAGTATTACAGACAGTGATGTAGCAGCATGGTAGAAATATTTCAACAATTACATAGAGTGAACAAAAATTGATTTGAGTACAGTATAGGTAGGCGTGCATATCAACAGCAACAGTAGAAGGTACAGTGGTCTATGGTACGGATAACTTTTCACTGGGAGTGGAGATCACTGACCTTACAGTGGAGACGGTCGTTTGGTCGGACCATCATACCGAGAGGGTTCTCATTCAAAGCCCCCTCTAAAAGACCTTCCCTACAGAGATGGTCCAGTACTGTAATTTAAAGGGTTTGATCCCAGAAGGTTTTATGGTAGTGCTGGACCAATCAGGTGTTATAAGTGCTTGCGACGAGCCAGGGGAATTGGTGTTGACCTATAACAGGGTGGTCACCTAGGCCTTTGACTTGATCGCACCAGTCCATGTTCGACCCCTCACGTCACACCAGGGTTCCCCCTTGGTTTGACAGGAGTCTCAGGGAGTTGAAGATGAGGGGCCGAAGATTGGAGCGGTGCTGCCGAAAGTCTTGGTCTGATGAGGACAAGCTTATTTTGATGTCTCATTACTGAGACTGACAATCAGCAGTCTCCTGTAAGAAGGAAGAGTTCCTCTCCAGGGAGATTGCTTCAGCAATAAACAGACCAGCTTAGCTCTTTCAGACTGTCAATAGGCTATGTAATAAAAACATAGAATTTGATGGCAGATAAGGACCACTTGGCCCACCTAGTCTGCCTATTTCCCTACCTAATGGATAAGCTGCAGATCCTAGTTAACCAAACAGCCTTCTTCTTCCTCCTACCCCCCCCACTAGAATTGTCTTGTCTGTCTTCAGTCCATGAGAGTATTTTCACAATTGAAGTGTGATAAATTTGCTCTCTTTTTTGCTGATAAGATTGCCTTACTCAGATCCAGGATCCAGTTGACGTCCTCTATGGGGGCATACAGTGGCAAGCCAGAGGTCTCAGGTACTCCTCCTGTTTGGTCTGACTTCAACCAGTTGACAGACAAAGATGTCGTGAATGTCATCTGGGAGTTGAGGCCCACCTACTGTAGTTTGTACCTGGGCCCAACACACCTTCTTGTAGAGTGTGTTGAGTCCATCGGCCCGGTCCTGGATGGGATAGTCCATTGTTCTTTGGAGGGGGGGGCCTTTCCTGCACCTCTGAAGGAGGGAGTGGTGATACCCCTCTTAAAGAAACTATCCTTAGACCCAGACTGCCTAGCTAACTACAGATCTATCTCTAACCTTCCCTTTGTGGGAAAGGTTATTGAGAAGGCGATGGCTCTTCAATTGGAGGGCTGTTTGTCAACTCATGACATCTATTACCCTCTCCAGTCAAATTAAAGGGAAAGGCACAGCAATAAGACTGCCCTGGCTCGGGTGCTCAGTGGTCTCCTCGTGGCGAGGGATCAAGGAAAGCGTTCCATCATAATATTCCTCGATTTCTTGGCTGCCTTTGATATCATGGACCATGGAGTGCTGTTGGAACACCTGCAGGTTCATTGTGGGCTGACTGGTGCAGTCCTCAACTGATTCCAGTCTTTCCTCATGGGCAGGATGCAGAAGGTGGCATTAGGAACTTTTTCCTCTGCACCACTGCCTCTGCCTTGTGGGGTCCTGCAGTGTTCCATTTTAGCTCTCATGTTGTTTGCAGTGCATTTGCTACCACTAGGAAACATTATAAGGCAGTATGGGTTGAGTTTTCACTGCTATGCTGATGATACTCAGCTATACCTGTTTTCTGTGCCCAAATAACAGGATGCTATCTCTAGGTTCAATCAGTGCCTTGCGAAGATCCAACTGTTTGAGGTTAAATCCAGACAAGATGGAGGTACTAGTGGTGGAATCTGGTCACCTGAGGGTTGGTGCACAATCTGGTTGAGACTCTGGACTTAGGCTTGGGGACTCCCAACTGCCCGACTCGGTCAAGGTGAGGAATCTTGGCGTGGTGCTGTACTGTGGTTTGATGCATAAGTCTCAGGTATTGGCTATAGTTCAGAGTACATGCTACCATCTTCACAACATTGCCAGGATGAAACACCTGATCCTCCAGTATGATCTGCCATCACTGATCCATGCTTTTGTGACATCACAGCTTGACTACTGCAATGTCCTTTACCCTGGGCTATCGGAGGTTAAGCTCCACCACCTGCAACTGATGCAGAATGCAGCAGCCAGGTTGTTGACTGACCTTTTGAGGTCCTGTCACATTACACCTGTGCTCTGATCTCCTCACTGGCTGCTTGTTAGGTGATGGATTACCATCAAGGTTGGCTTGCTGACCTACAAGACCCTGCACAGACTGGGGCCCAGATAACTGCAAGACCTTCTAAAGCCTTATTCCCCTCCAGTCAGCTGATGAGGATCTTCTAGTGATTCATAGGGTATGCTTAAAATCTTCTGGTGCCCAGGCTTTCTTGTTCATGGCACCAACTCTATGGAATTCACTTCCTTATTCTATCAGAGAGGCCCCATCAGTAAATGCATTCAAAAGGGAGATGAAGACACTTCCCTTTAGGGAAGCTTTTCCCATAAATTAATTAACCTGAATTGTTGTATTTTATGGGTATTATCTGTGTTTTTAAATTTCTCCTAATGAACTTGCTCATGTATATAGCACCTTGAATGGCAATTGAAAAAGTGTGCTTTATAAGTAAATAAACTAAACTAAATTTAAACAGAACTGATTTTTTTCCATAGGGTTTATACAGTGCCTTGTGATAATGATTGTAGTTTCCAAAAATGTATATCTCGTTATTCAGATTTCAGAGGTAAAAGTGAGATCCTTTCTGCCCTTCTCTGGTCACTGTTCTGGTGGAAGTTAAAGATCCCATGGCATTCACTGAAGATGAACCGGAGAGTTTTCCTAGTGACAAGGCTACTGCTCCCCTCCAGTGAAACAGGTCCATGTAACTGACCCCTAGGTTGAACCTGGAAATGCTATCCCAGCTCAGAAGGTCTTTCATGCTCAAAAGTTTGAAACAGATAAATAAACTATTGTAGGGGTGTTACACACTTGGAGTTTGCCATCTTTCTGATGAGCCATTAAGTAAAGTTCCCTTCTGCCTAACTCTGGTAATTTCCAGGTAGAAGTTTAAGATCAAACAGCATCTTTCAAAAAGAGCCAAGTATACCACAGTATCCTAGAAAATATTTCTGCTCTCAATAAAACTGTTTCCACAGTTAATGATAGCTGGGTGTGCAGTGCATGTACCTAATGATTACCATGCTTGTTGGTAAACACTCCCTGCAATACCAGTGTAACACAACCCCCACTGCAGGCCTTCCCTACCAAATTGTCCAGTGGAGAGGAGAAGGCTGAGCAATAACCTCTGGGATGATTCCTTTGTCTAGAAGTATTTTGATGGAACATCTTTCTGAGAAATGCCCCCTGTGTATTGTACAGTTTCCAGGCCTGGAGTCTTCCCAAGGCCGAGGTGCATGCTATAACATTTCTGTGCATCTCAGTGGGAACAGCCTTGGCCACAAAACCGTTTCCCCTCTGGGGGAGACCACTTACCTTGTTAAATGTGACTTCCTTCTGCTGCAAACCCTGTTGGCTCCGTGGTTCAAAGGTCCATATCTAACATGTTCAAACTTGCTACTTTGGCTGGCAGTATAGCCTAGAGGTTAGAGTAACGAGCTGTGAATGAGCTTGGTACATCCAGCAAATCTGAGTTTCATTCCCACAACCAAGACTTGCATACTGTGTGACTGAGCAATCCATTTAACCAACCCAGTGCTTTAAGTTCGCCCCTGAAAAAAGCAGTTGTGCTTAGTGGGCCTTATCAGGTGACCCAAAAATAAACCAACTTTGCATTCCGTTCAGCACTCCTGTCTTCATCACTGTCTTTACCCCCTTGGCTGTGGGGGTAAAAGAAGCCACTTTAATGGTCAAAATATAAAACTTGATTGCATCTACTATACACTGTACACAGACAGTACCTCCATGGCAACTTGAGATAGGTCTGAAGCTTTATTTAAACTGCAATGCATAAACTTCACTTGGTTTCATTAACAGTTGCAATTTCAGAGATCACAGGACAGAGGGCACAACTCTCAGGCTTAAACTTTTGTTAACAAAACTCCAACAATTTATTCACACAAGCAGTGCACTTGCTTGAGATAGTGGTAAGCCTGCAGCCGCAGCTCTCCCTGGGCCCAGTAATCATTCCAGTATCACAGACACAACATTCTATTTGGGTAACAATCACATTTGTTGCAATTCACAGTAATCACCACTTCCAAGCATATACATTAGCATAAATGAGTTAGCATATGGCTACCTCAGCAGCCTGTCCCGAGGCCCATGCCTGCACAGGGTCACAGTCAGTGCCTATCAGTCACAGACAACAGCAGCTTACCCATCATTGGATACAGGGTCCATACATTACCCATGGGGTTCAGACCCTCAGTGACACTCTGCTGGTCTTCCACAGAACACAGGGGGCTGGATTTGCATGGTGTGACACAGGGCTTATATTAGGCTGTGCACCACCACACTTAGTTTCTGGTGGTGCGCCAGACAGGTTTGTGGCAACTGCATCTGATTTTAGTAGAGCAGATGCAGTTGTGACAGTTTACCCAATTTGGGTCAGCTTGCATCAAATATTTGGCGCAAGCACTGTAAAAAGGGTCCCCGGTATTGATGCAAACTAGCCCACAAAAAGGTAGTCTAAGTTGCGGCAATTGCTGCATGGGATGTAAAATCCCATTAGATTGCCACAGGCCCAGTACGCCATATCTTTGGCACACTTGGTGCTTGCAGTAATTGGACCAGTTAGAAAATCCCCGCCCAGGGTGTTTAAGTCATAGGCCCATGCCAGTTCAGGTTTCACATCCGCGATGCTGTCAGTGTGAGCAATGTGGCACAAAACTGAGTCAAAAGATGTGAAAAAAAAATGAACTGTAGAGACATGAATAAAAATCTAACTTTGGAGGGTGGCAGTATCATTGTTAGAATGGAGTCAGCACTTAGTTGGGGGAGAGAGAGAGAGCGAGTGTGACTGAGAGGGCTAGATGTGTCACAAAAAATTATATATAAAGGGACTAGCAGTTTAGCTGCATTTATCCCCCCCCCCCACCGCCCTGACTGACCAATCAGTAAAATGAATCTCTTTATTGCAGGAGCTCTGGGAGGCTGAGTGTTGCTGCTGGAAATGGAAACTAGACAGTCATAGTCCTTCCTTCACCCCTCACCCCCCCTCCAGCCTCCCACAGAACGCATCTGGAAATGTGCCATTAGCAGTTCAGCATGCCTTTCCTTATAAATGTTTTGAGCTAAGAAAAGAAACAAAAAGAAAGCAGAGAGAGGGGGGAGAGAGCGAGATAGAGAGAGAGGAAAGATTAGAAAGGAAGGCAGTGGAACTAAGGAAGAAAAAAAAGAGTTACATTTCACCAGAACAAGCTTGCTGTGGCCTGCGATTGTATATGCTTAAAGGGGCACTCTCAGCTTTTCCATTCGTTTCCAGCCAAAATCACACAGTCTGCTTCCTTGCACCACTAACCTACTAAAAATATGCTGCAGAATATTCCCATACATGATAAAGGCAATGTTTCTCAACAGTTTGCAAAGTTCTGTGGTAGAACAGCATTCTAGAACATCTAGAGACTGCATGAGTTACTTTCATTTTGAAAGCAAAATAACTCATTAAACACATTTTTCACACAGTACTAAACACTATAAAAAATACACAGGGACACTGGTTTACCGGGATTGAGAAAGGGTATATTCCATTTTGCACATTGTAAAAAATGGTATTGTCACCAGTGTCTGCTAAGCCAAAATCCGGTTTTACCGGTATTTGGTTCTGTGTACTTTATTTAACAATTTTTAACTCTGCTAACATGCATTTTAGCAATTTTGACCTCCACTATTGCACATCCTTCCATCCTTATACCAATTTAAAGTTATTTTAGGTACAAGATGTGATGGCAGCAGCAGCACTACAGCCCCCATCCCTATGGTGTGATGGAAGCAGCACTACCTCCCCATCCCTCAGGTGCGATGGCAGCACCAACAGTACTACGGCCCCCTATCCCTCTGGTGTGATGGCAGCAGCAACAACACTATGACTTCCCTCCCTCAGGTGTGACAGAAGCAGCAGCACTGCGGCCCCCATCCCTTAGATGTGATGACAGCAGTACTACATTTCCCATCCACCAGTGGTGATGGCAGAAGCACTACAGCCCCCACCCCTTCGGTGTGATGGCAGTAGCAACAATGCAGTCCACATCCCTCTGGGGTGATGGCAATAGCGACAGCATTATGATCCCCTTTGTTCAACATCCACACCCCACATGCACAAGTTACAAATAACTTGGTCTCTTTGCTTGTTAGAACTCAGATGTGAATTAATCTGAACCATCACTGCTAAGGTGACTACCTTTGTTTTTTTCTATCTATAATTTAACTGCATGAATTGGATTTCTGCCTGTGACACCACTGACCAGGATTAGGGAACATACTTGGGTGTTGGGGGGGCCAGCTGGTGGGTGAATGCTTGAGTGTCCAACAACCACTCACCTTCTCCTAGGAGGGAGGGTGGGTTCATGACTCAGCAATTTCTGTCCCTTGGTAGAGGCCAGAGGCACGACAACACATTGGCCCTCACTCGCGGAGGGAGTGTGACAACGGCCGCTTGTGCCTTGACATCATGTGGCCTGTTATGCTCCCAAGAAAATGGGAAAGCACCTTCTGGCAAACTGAAGGACGGCTGCTGGTCCCTCCATAAGCTGGAAGCCCCAGAAATGTGTCCGTTCTGACCCCTGTCATGCCCAGGATACACAGGAAGCTCTTTGGGGCAATTCTCCTCCCCTGGTAGCCTCCCACAGGGGTAGGGGCCCACCAATAAAGGGTTACTTTGAGTTACCTGGCACAGCAGTGAGGGACAGTGGATGGTGGTCTGACTCAACAGCGGTGGAAGGGGGACTTGGCAGGCCTGAAGGAGTGGATGACTAGGGGTAGGAGAAGCAAAAAAAAATGCTTGAATTTGCTTCTTTGAAATAAAGTGTCTTCACCTAAAATCCACAAGTGATTAGTGGAGGACCTTCATGGATTCAAGCATCTCCCAGACATGTGGATGCTTTTTTCACTTGGTGTCCATGAAAATGGTGTCTCCCAGTTTTCATGTCTGAGCTCAGATGTGAATTGAGCACCACCTGCCCACCAGCATCATACAGCCCCTGGGGTCCTACCTTTGTATGTCATTGAATGTGCTTTCAACATCCACTGGCCAAACATAAGTACACTTAAATACTACATTTGCTTTTGTTGAAGCAGTCTCATCAGAAAACGCTTTGCTGCACAGAGACTGAAACAGCAGGTGGGAGAAAAGTGTGCATGATCTAATTCACCTAAAATGGGGTGCTGACTGTGAAGTCTTTTCATAAGTAGTAAGGCAGCTTTTTCCTTGTGAACATACTTTCATTCAGACTAGTTTTCATTCAAACAACTGAGGATTTTGGATGGCCCTGCTGATTATAAACTTCAATAAGCTAGTTGGTAACAGTGATCCTGCATTTAGCAATCTACAACCTAGATTCTCATATGCAAAGAATAAAATAAAAACCTGACTAAAATCTAAAAGTAAGCTTATAAAACACATAAAATGTAGATGAACATTTATTTTTACCTACACAAAATCATTGCAGCCCAAGTAAAACTCAAGGAAATTACATGGTACCCTGACTACTATTCTATGATGTAGTACTAAACATATATTGGTATTTTGTTTTATATTCTTTGTAAATCAGGTAAGGCCCACTAGGCAGAACTGCCTGTTTTCAGGAGTGACCTAGAAGCACTGGGGAGGTTGTGACTTGTTTAGAGTCTCACAGCATGTGGGTGGAGGTTGTGGGAATCAAACCCAAGTCTGCTGGATGTACCCAGTTCAATTACTATTTGTTATTCTAACCACCAGGCTATACTGCCAGCTATAATAACACCCATATACAATGTTTTAATATATAATTTTAATAATAGTGCACAGTACCTACAGTACAAATTATTAACATTAAACACTTTACAACATTTTACTAAAACTGAGTTATTCACCACTGATCTGCTTTATTTTTCTTACACCAAAGTAGGTGAAATAGTTGACAGAGCACTGTAAATAGCTTCTGATCAGGCTTCATTATTCTACATCCAGAAACAGATAACATTTGTTTATTCTGGATTTATTTAATATTGATTTTCTGTGGCTCACTAAATAGAATCTAGCACTGCATGAGGCAGATGTTTTACATTTTGGAAGAGGCAACACATCTTATCCATTTAGGATTTGTGTTAGAAACAGAAGTCTTTCTTCAAATTTAAAACTTATTCAAGTGTCAGTGTATTCATTTAGTAGTTTATGCTGACTAATATATGCTGTAGAAAACAGTAAAGGATTTATTGTGAAGCACTCAGGATCTATAGTAGAACTGTAATTTTCCAGCAAGTTTTGCAAAGAAACTCTGCAATTTCAGGTTACTTTTCCTGCAATTCTCCAGTGGCCCTGCCCATGTGTACTGATACTTGTAGACTCTTAGGCACATACTACAAGAAAACTGTGGTTTCAGGAAGGAAAGCAGTCCTCAGGTGATGGCGATGTGGGTGGGAAGCATGGGTGGTTAAACTGAATGGCTGATTACGACAAAGCAGTGCGGGTGATTTTCTTACTGACTCTATATGCAGCAAAGCAGAAAGAATGCAAAGCACAGCAGCATTCATTTTAATATGCTGAAATCTGGGTTGGCCTGCTGGTACTGTGGTAGCACTACTGCTTGCAATGCCAGCGACCCAGGGTTGGAAGCGAACTTGGGATGCTGGAGGTCTGGCCAGGGGAGTAGGATAGAGCACCCGGGGGACTGCTCTCCTCCTCCGTAGAGGGCGGGCTGCAGGTTCTGCTGCTTTACCACCACCTGTGTGACCATGGGTGGTGGTGCAATGGTGCTGCAGAGTGATCAGGAGGGGAGGACGCTAGCCAGGATCTGGAGCAGTGGCATGTCTCTATGTGACCTACCTCCTTGGATCTCCTCTAGTGCTGGTACCCTCAGGGGCAGAGACCAGAAAACCAGGAATAATCACCCCATATCGGCCACTGGCAGAAGGGACCCTGGTGCCCCAGACTTCATAACCAGGCTCCATGAGGGACCCACTGGGCTACCTCGACACACACTAAGGGAGTGTGGAGGGGTGATCTGGGGTCCCCTCCCTTCCCACCTGGGGGGGTACAACCCAGGCAGGATAGGGGCAGGTCCACAGGAGCTCCTGAGCATTACCTGGGGTGAAGCTAGGGTTACCCAGCCTAGAGCTCTCTGAAAAGTGGAGACTGATGCTGTGAGAAGGGGACATAGAAAGAGAAAATAAAAAAAATTTAAAAAGATGCTTAAGTCTTAGAGATTCTGTGCAGTGACATGCAATTTCCGTGAGGCACCGGTACAAGAATTCAAATTCCGCATACCAAGCAGGATTCCGTGATTGCTACCGGTGTTACCGGTAAAAATGGAAAACCAGGGTCCCTGAAAATACAGGATAAGCAACTCTATGCAGAACTAGTGTGTTTTGCCACCTCAGGATTCTGATTCTGATGGACCTCTCGAGCTTTGCTCTCGATGTCAGAGGGAATCAGAATCCCTCTGTGGCAGAACACACTGGTTCTGCATAGTTGCCCATCCAGTATTCTCAATGTTACAGTCCCACAAACCTTGTACAGTATTTGGTTATGCAGAGGTTGACACCAGCAGGGAACCATGGCAGCAGTGAGTCTAGTGCTTTATGGCATGCTGTATAATGAAACAGTTCAGAGTCCAAAACTGATTCAGCAAAACTTGTAGAAGTTTACTTTAAAAATGAACCCTTTTGTTTAACAAAGGAGGGAGATGATTACATAAGCTTCATTTAAATTGATTGCTGCAGCCCTTCCCTCATCTCCACCGAGCTACTTGCGTATTAATATGTGTGGCCAACTGACATCAAAGTTCCCTCCCCACTGATTTTAATTAAAATGCTTTATTATAGGCTGGTTTTGTGATACAGATATCAGATTTGGTGTGCAACCTATGAAATGTCACAATGGGACCAGCGAGGAGCTAAGTGCATTTCAGAAGTGAGGTGCTGTGCTCCAATGCAGTCCATAAGCACCTCTCCTGCAGTGTGTTCCACAAATTCCTTGGAGCTATCCCTGTTGTCTAGTGGCACCCTCACGCTACAATCACCTGTTTCTTATTTCCTTGAACTATCTTTGATGTCTAGTGGCATCCCCCTCCGATCACCCGATTCATGAACAGAAAGATATCCATGATGTATAGCAGTACCAGCACCCCCCCACGCCCCACCAAGTGCTCGATCTATGCATGTAAAGCTGTCCCCTGGTGTCCAGTGCTCCCCCCCACCCCGATTGCTTGGCCCCAAAAGTAAAGGAATCAGTAGTGGTCTAGATTCCCCCACCTGACCCGCACACTCACCACCACCTTGCACCCCCCACCTGGATTTCCATCAATCAGGGATGCCTGGTACAGTGACCAGTACAGTCTTCCACTTATCTCTTCAGCCAGCTGTCATGTGAGCTGACAGAAAGTATGAACACAGTATTTATACATGCTCTCGCTTACAGTTCGTATGGTGGTCAGCCAAGGAGTTGAGAAGAGGTCTATGCCAGTCACTGTAGTAGCAGGGTTCTGTGATCAGTGGACACCCAGTTAAGAGGGTGGGCATGGGGTGGTAGTATATGAGCACCCAGGATGGGCGAGAAGGGTCACTGGACCACTACTGATTCCTTTTCCTTTTGTAAATGGGTGACTGGTGGTTGGGAGGGGAACCACTGAACACCAAGGATGTCTTTACATTCATAGATTGAGTCCTAATGTTGGGTGGGTGGGGGAAGGTACTGCTAAACTCCAGTGATGTCCTTCCATTCATTCATGGATTGGGTGATGGGGGTGGGGGTACCAATAGACACCAAGGATATTTATTATAAGGGGTGACTGGGTGGGTGGGTGACACTAGACACCAGGGATAACTCTGTTAAACTGTAATGGCAGGAGTTGGCAACTGCATTACAGCTGCCCTGCCTTTTTTTTTTTTACAGAAAGCATAGTGATCAACAAGCTTGCAGAGGAATGGAAGAGACACAAATAGGAAAGGAATAATGCAAAAGGGGAAGATTCGAGGACAGGATAAGGGAGGATTAACATGGTCATGGACACACTCTCTCAAAAACACTCCCACAGTTAGACACTCTGGCAGACAACTGGGTGGGACACTAGGCCTACTAGCTATCATGTTCTATGTTTCTATCTGTTACACAAAAAACGTGGGGTCAAATCTAGTCTTTCTGTGACTCAGATGAAAATTGTATTTATTTATTTAGTTGTTTAACCAGGAGTAGCACACTAAGCTGAAAGTTTTTTTTAACAGGAGCGACCTGGGAGCACAGGGAAGTTAAGTGACTTGCTCAGGGTCACACAGTATGCAAGTGGAAGTTATGGGATTCAAACCCAGGTCTGGTCTGCTGGATGTCACCAGATTTGCAGCTCAGAGCTTTAAACCACTGCGCTATACTGCCTCCCTGGTAGTAGCCCACCTTATGACCTTAATGCCATAATGTTAAATGGTTTGCCCTACGCTACATAATCCTAATAGTTTACAACCAATATTGAAAAATACAGTATAAGTTCATGACATGTACAGTCATTGAATACATTATATGTTATTATGAACAATATCTCTTTACCCAATGACCAGTAATGTACTACATACAGTACAGCTGTCATCTTAGGCTAGCTAGCTACTTGAACATGCTTTGCTGGCAGCTGCTTTGAAAACTAAAGACTAGGAGGAGTGAGTAGTGACCAGGTCTCAGAGAGAGTGATCCCAGGAGAATTATTTATATCAGTCTAAGAGATAAAGTTCTTATATTAACCTCCCTAATAAGTATTCTTAGTACTAAGATATAATTAAGGCTGGTTCATTTTTCTGTTGCAAAAAATATAGTCACTAGGAAACCAACAAGTTCATGGTTTAAAACAGCAATACAACGAAAAATGTTTTTTTTCTAAAAAACTTGTTTTGGCTAGAATTAATAAAAAAATAGTAACATCTGTCAAATCCACTTTTTCTAGGTAGCTCCAATGCTGCATCGTTCTTAGGTTTGTTTTTTTTGGTTAATTCACTGTGAGTTTTTTATTTTCTCAAACCTAAACCTTGCCAGGTCAGAAATGTTATTTCTAGCCCAAACGTGGTAGCCATCTTTAAAATACTTTGATTTTGGTGGAACTAGAAAACTAATAAAACTGAAAGATGATTTGAATCCCTTATGGTGCAAACAAGTTGGGGTCAAATGGGTTGCCTAATTTTACTGCACCAAAAGGTCTAGCCAACAACTGAGGCGGGGTAGAATTAGAAGACGCTCCTTAGGGTCTGTAGCTTTTATAGTAGGCAGGGAAAATGGGCAGACTAAATGAGCCTAGTGGTCCTTATCTGCCATCAACTTCTATGTTTCTTTCATGTCTTTCAAACTGATGCTTCTCCTCATCCTGATGAAGTCCCCCTAAACAGATGGAAAATGTACCATATATTTAATAGGATCTTCTCCATGCCCTTAAGGAGCATGAGAGGGTATATTGCATCCATTTCACCAGATTGTGGCATTAAAAAATATGTATATGGTTTCATCAGCGGCTGCCTCTATACCTGCATCAAAACAAGGCTGGCCACAATCTATTGTCAAAGTGTAAGTTGTTTTCGTGGAGATTGTTCATTGCTAGACCATTATTTTACATTTTATTTTTACATCCAAACATGATAAGCATGAGCCGGTCCCTGAGAAAATGATCATCTGGCCAGAATTATTTGTGCCAGTCCAGATGCCCAGACAGTCTAGTTATTTAAATTTGATTTTTACATACCTTGTCCTCAACCTCCTCTGGTTCTCTTTCTCTTCTGTCAAAGACTCACCCACCCTGTCCCTCACCCACAGGTCCAAAGCAGAGAGGCACTCTCTCTCGACAGCTCAACACTGTGTCACATGGAGGAGTGAGGACTGACCCACCAAGCGACCCAATACACTGCAGCTCACCGATGAATTGATGATTCGAGTGAATAACTCGGACTACAGCCAGCAGTCCCTGGGAAGCTGCAGCTCATCACCTCACTGTTCCCCTCGCATTGACGATTGCTGCTGGACATAAAACGGATCCGTTCACTCTCCGACTCCCTGGGCTGATGGGCTGTAATGCTGATCTATCTCCTGGCTCCTCATTTCTCGAGTACCGTACATCAGTGATCAGTGACGTGATCAAAAGTTAAAAACAACTAGGACACGGACGGCCCCACAGCCCTCGCCCCTGACTGACCGAATGAGACGCAAAACGTAAAACGCACACACTGCCACCAGTCTGCACCACACTTCCCGCTCCTCAGTAGCCACACCTCCTAAGGACCTCCTTGCCACACATTCTGATTGGT
Organism: Neoceratodus forsteri; assembly: GCA_016271365.2. Taxonomy (NCBI): domain Eukaryota; kingdom Metazoa; phylum Chordata; order Ceratodontiformes; family Ceratodontidae; genus Neoceratodus; species Neoceratodus forsteri. The sequence continues at coordinate 1,326,598,998 of CM028132.1, forward strand.
GTGTGTGTGTTGTCCGTCCATCATTCACTCAGTCTCAGACTACTTCAGTGAATAGGCGGATCCGAGAGATGCTCACTTGCTGAGCGAGCACGGGGGGGGGGACTGCTTCTAAACACACGGCGGGGACTGCTTGCCATTTCAAAACATACATGGTGGGAGACAGCAGGGTTGGGAGTTGGTCCGTTGAGGAAAAATAGTTATTAGGGACATGGCAGAGGAAAAAACAGTTATGTAATAAGCACTACACTTGCTTGAACTATACAGTCTGACGCCTGGCCGGGGGCCCTCCTGAACCCCAGTGCCCTATGCTATGGCATCATGTGCATACATATTAATCTGGGCCTGAGCTGTGCATTTACAGCAGCACTAATACAACTGAACAAGGAACAAGATTTTAATTTAATTAAAGCCACTGTCCATTTTGCCATCTCTCCACTACACTTTCTTGCTGTTTGAAGGGAAAGGGGCGTGCCCTTGCCAAATCCATACTGGTACAATGTCCCACTCAGTCCAGTAATTTCAAACGCCAGCTGGCATACAGGCTCCAGACCAAACGGTGACCTTTAAACTTGTGTGGATTTTATTTGAATTGGATCGAGACTAATAAAGTAAATTTTTGTACATGACTGAAGTTGTGATACACAGTCCATTTTTGGGCAGGCACAGGATACATGTACAAACTGTTGGCAGATGCCGGGCTCTGCAACCGTCTGATTTTACATTTTAATTTATTTTTTTTTTTTACTGTGGCACTGTGTTCTCCCAGGTTGCAGTCAGACCTGCTCTGTTTTGTCTTACTTTTTGGGTAAATGTTTTGTCTTACTTTTTGGGTAAAGTGTTGTGAGCCCACCTCCATCACAACAGAAAGCACATACTGTACTAAAGGCTGAATTTTTTCATTTGTTTTTAAATTACTACCCAGCTTTCAGATGACATGGAGTAATTGTCGTCAGACAGAGCACGGTTTCTGTGTAGGCATAGTGAGACTTACGATGGCATGCATGACAGGGACCAGTCGGGAGCAGCATAGCTAGGACAGGAAGGTAGTGTGTTTATTTTTTTTTTGTTTGTTATGTAACAAGAAATGAATAAAGCTGGAGTGGTGTGCCTTTCTTGACTGCACTTGGGGTGTTGGGGGTCTATATCTTTCACTAAATGAGAGAAAAATATGGTGGTATTTTGAAACTAAAAATTCTGCTGACACAGTGATACTAGAACATTATCAGGCAACCAGAGACTTGGACTCATTATTTCCCGGTCTCTGTTGCCTGATACCTGACCGTCTAGTTGGTTGAGAATCAGTAATTCTCCTTACCCATTTTCTAATAACAGTTAAACACATTTCAGCAAAAAGGCAGTGGGGATGAAACAGTGGTGGGCTTCTAACAAGCATGGGATAGGAACAAGGGAATCTTAGTTGGGAAGCAGTGGGTGGGGAGGTAGCCAGAGATCAGGTAGGGTTAGTGGTTACAGTATAGGCAGGGGAAAAATGGGCAGATTGCATAGGCAAGCCCTATTTGCCAACACATTCTGTGTTTCTAGATTAACCTTGGAACTCAGGGCTAGGATTAACCCTTCAAGTGTACATAATCACAAGCACATTGCTTTTCTCTAATGGGCTATATAGCTAATCCCAAAAGGGTAACACGTGAAACACTGCTTCACACATTGAATGAGTCCTGGTAACCCCTCTATTGACAGTGTGGTTACACCAGCTTCTCATTAAATGCTCTGCAAACACTGTGTAGGCTAAGTGCTCAGTGGCATTCATCCATTCCTGTCATGCAATAAGCTTCAACAGTGCAAAGCAGTATAGGGGTCTATGCACAAAGCAGAGGAGGGTCCATGTAGGACGCACAGATGGACCATGTAGTGCACCATGTTGGTGCAGCTCATAGGGTATGCACAGATGGCATGCACAAAACATGCATAGTGCCACCCATCTGTGGTCATGTGGATGAGAATGGGTAGAAGGTGTTCAGAGGGGCGAGTTTGCATAGTGGGCCATACAGTCCCCTTGAATGCACATGTATGACCGCAACTATGTTGAGAAGGCATGTGGGACCACAAGTGCAACACTCTGAATGGAGTAGGGCTGCCATAAACCCTTGTGTGCAGTGCACAGTACATGACAGAACCTAGTAGGGGTGAGTTAAGACATGAGCAGGGCCACAGTCCCCCACCACACAGCATCCAACAGACACACAGTATTGGGACAGTTGGCCAGGCATGTCCTCTGCCAAACAAACAGGACCCCGTACACTGGAATGTAGCTGGCCTGTGGTTCCACCAACCCTGACTGCAGGGATGCCCCTGATAGATCCCTGAGATAGACCAGTGCACCCTGAACAGGGGATTGCATGCGACTGCACAGTGGGGTGATGAAACACCTATGACCGCCACACAGGACAGATATGGACATCACAGTGCCACCGAATACACAGCCCTAAATAATCCCTGACACCCGCCATCCCCACTGCTGACCCACACTTTTTGTAGGTTGTACCCCTGAATATTGATTTCTGTCCCTGAGTGCAACATGCCAGTACCCAGACGATTGTGCCAAGAGGAAGTGTAGCATGCATGCCACACATGCCACCCCCAGTCGAACGCCTTGTGGTGCAAGCTGTATAACAGCATGGACATGTATTACAGCATTCATGGCCTTTACTATAATAAGACATATACTGTACATCAATTGCCACTTGGCCATGAGCTCACATCTCCTCCTCCAAAGAGTCCCCCAAAGGATGGCAGGGGAGTGCTTCTTCTTGGCAGATGCAGAGACAAGACCAGGCATTGTAGTGGGACAGTGTATTTCTGCAGTGAGAGAAATAGACAGGTAAGAAGGGCTTGAGTTATCAGTCTTTAAGTAAGTAATAATACCTGACAGGGTGGGCATTATTGGGATATAACGGACCTCCAAGGGGCATAATGAGGCCCGATGGCACAGGCAGAGGGCTTTATAGTCCTTGGAAGGTCCATTAGATCCCATAATGCCCACCCTGGAGGGTATTATTACACTTAGATAATGGGCTTAAATTATTAGTTATATTTTAAAAAATAATGATTTCATTAAAAATATTGTTAAATGGTAGGAAAAATGTACTGAAATGTTGGGTTCTGTAAAATAGTCTGTTTAGTGCCACTAGAGGGTGCTGCTGTTTGTTATATGTGTTTTTGGCAGTGTCTTGCAGTGCCACCTTTTGACAGCAGTGTCTGAGGAATTGTTTCGTTTTCATTTTTTCTCCTGCTCGGTTAACCGTTCGCCTTATGGCTGGCCACAGTCTATTGTCAAAGTGTAAGTTGCTTTCGTGGAGATTGTACATTTTATTTTTACATCCAACCAGGATAAGCATGACCCGGTCCCTGACAGTGATCATCCGTCCATAATTATTTAATTGCCAGAGTGAGAGGCGGGAGTGAGAGGCTGAGCTGTTAAGTAGGAATCACACGCTGTTCCATGAGACTATTCAGGGACACAGAAGTCAGCCAATGAGGCCTGGGGAAAGAAATCAAGGAGGTATTTAGTTTTTATTTAAAAACACAGCGTTTGTCAATGGAGGAGCCGGAGTTTCATTTTAAGTTTTGGATGAGATGGAAGCACGGTGCCGAGTAGTGGCAGTTGCGAGAGTGGGAGAGGATGCGAGGTTCTGGCCCTTGCCACCGTCGGCGTCAGGACTGAGTTAGTAGGGAGAAAAAAAAAACAAGAGTTTTTGTTTTTTTGTACTGTGTTACTGGTAACTGGTTTGAGGATTGTTTGTGTGTGGGTGGTTTTAGGTTATCCTGTCGGTAATAGTATGGTACAAAATAACAGCTAACAGAACATGGGCATAGGGATATCAGGATGTGATGGGTGCTGCTAGGGGAACCTTGTTATTCAGTGGGCCATTATTAAGAAATAACAGCCCAGGTGGCAGGCTATTTCAGCCAATCAGGAAGTGAGTTTCACTGTATACATTATCTAAGGACCAACAACCACCCTTACACCACACGCATGCCTTGTGACATGTACCTTGGAGAGCTCCTTCACCATCCACTTCTCCCTGAAGTCATCCTGATAGTATACATCTATAGGATCTCCAGGATAGCCCTGGGTCACCTCCTCCTTGCCACCACAGTAGTGACCTCCCCCAGGCCCAACACCCTTCACTCCAGGGTCATGATTAGGGGTTTTCTGCTGAAGGCCTGTGGAGACACAAACGTAGGCAGACCATGAGACATTAGCACCATGCAGCAAGTTTGCCCACACTCCATTCCCATGCAACCAAGTACTCACCTTTGTCAGCTCCATCACTTCCCATATATTGCCTCCTCCTGTGCATCTTGGTAGGTGAGAATGGCCATACGCCACAGTTTTTGGAGGTAGTCCCCCAGACATCCCACTGTTGCCACTGTTTGCTCAGCTACCTCTGCCATTTTGCATCCAAGACTGGATGTCACCACACAGTAGATATCCTGTCACGCCACAATGACACACGTGTGCACAGGAAGTGCCCACATAAAGGACCATAGAGTGGACCGGTGCTGCTAGGTGGCATGAGCAGGCAACCTTGCCATGCTGCATGTCACACTGTTGCATTACTACAGGACTGACAGCGCTCACTTGTGTGCCATGTTCCCAGGACTGATACTGAATGCCCTCCTGCTGGATGAGGAGCTGGCACAGTTATTGCAGCATCAAGCATGCCCCAGGCTAAGAGTATTCAGAAACAGACTACTGTCACAGTCCCTCTGGGACACACACTGCATACAGCTGTTCCAGTTGGACCATGCTGCATTCACACAGCCGTGACACAGTATGACCACAAGTTGCACCCCACTCCGGACGATCCAGGGTGATGTCCGTTGAAACAAAGATGCTGAGTGCATTGACATACTATGCCACAGGGTCCTTCCAGAGGGTGTTTGGGGATGTCACAGATGTGAGCCAGTATTCTGTGTCCTGTGCCCTGCATCAGATCACAGACGCACTGCTACACAATGTGCAGGCAAACATTACCTTCAAAACCACCCCTGAAGACCTGCAAGCCAAAAAAGAGGATTTGTGTGGCATGTACAGCATGCCAGACATGATAGGCACCATTGACAGCACCCTTGTTGTGATTGTGGCCCCACAGTGGAGGAGTAGGTGCACCATAATTGCAAAGGGTTCCACAGCATCAGCTGCTAGGCAGTCCGCAATGCAGATGGCATCATCATGAATGTCTGTGTGAAATACCCAGGCTTATGCCACAACTCATATATCTTTGACAGTTCTGGACTGGGTGCCTGTCTTGCTGCTTGTGGTGGTGTGGGCGGCTGGTTGCTTGGTGGATACTGCATGGGAGGAGCCCGTGGTGCATGCTGGTTTCTCCACACATGTTGACATTGTCTTTCTCATTCTAGGTGACAGTAGATACCTACTGTGACCATACCTTCTGACACCATATGTGGTGCCCCAGGGGCAGGTGGAGGAGGCATTCAATGTGGTGCACAAGAGGACACAGTCGGTGGTAGAACACTTGTTTGGCAGGGTGTAGATTTACTTCTGGTGCCTAGATTGCACAGGTGGCATGATGATGCTTGAGAAGGCATGCAGAGTGTTCACTGTCTGTGCCATGCTACACAATATCTGTGAACAGCACTGACTGCCCATGTCAGCTGATGCACCTGTAGACATGCCACCCTGTGATGATAATGACCCAGCATGTGTGGTGGGGAGGAAACGCTGTTTGGCCATGCAGTGCGGCATCTGGTGACACAGTATGTTCAGCCATTTGCTGAGTGGGTCAGGTGGCACAGTGATGATGTATCACTCTGAGTGCACCTATGCCAGGTATGCTGCCCGTGTGTGTGAGGTGCCTGTGTGGCATGCAGCTGGCCCTATTCCTTTTGTGGTGGGACACATGTTATCGCATGTGTGCAATCCTGTGTGGATGGGGGGTCATCTGTGGGTTTGTGTTGTATCCTGTGATGAGGGGAGGTTCATAAGTGGGATGTCTGATGCCTTGTGTGTTGTCTGGGAGGTTCATATCTGGGGTTTGTGCAGTCCTGAGTTGGGCCTGGGAAGATCATGTGTGGTGCTTGGTGTACATATGCTGTGTCCATCATGTGGTGTGTGCATTACAAGTGTGGGCAGTGGTGTGCTTTAAGTGGTGTGTCATTAGCCACCCTGGTGACAGTGTCCATGCATGGGCGATCCCCCATTGTGGTGGCATGATCATGTACCTCCAGTCTGTTGGTATCAGTGTCCACCTATCCTGTAACTGGTGCCCCACATACCTGCTAGGGTGTCCATGCTCATTTCCCCACTGTGGCAGACCATGTCATAGATTGCCTCCACCACAACCCTCTCTATGGTGGTCAGGTGGAGTTCCTTGGTGACTGGTCCACCCCCCCATGGCTGACTGTGTGTGGCCGGTGGCCAGCAGCTTCTGCTTCATGGAAGACCAGAGGTTGCACTACTTGTGCTTTATGGCACTCAGTGCATGTGCCTCCAAGCTTTGACCACGGCCCTCACGTCCAGCCACAGGCTTGCCTTCATCTTGGAGGGGAACTTCAGTGCATCCCCCCTTATGCATTTCTGAGTAGTGCATCCAAATGTCTGTGACTAGGGCAGCCACAGGTGGGTTGGTGGAATTTGAAGCCCTGGGCCATGCAGTGTCATCAATGGACCACGTGCACCTGTTTTCTTGCGGCTGTGCACTTTCACATGTGGATCCTGGCCAGTGGGCATATTCAGTGTGGCTGTCATTTCTCCACTGGGTGTGCCATTGCCTTCACCCTCCAAGTCGGCATTCACTTCCATGGGTATGTGCAGCACTGTGGCTGTCCATATATTGTGAGGTCATGGGGCTTTGTTGCGTGTGTGCCCATGGTTGTGCATGTGGGTGTGCAGTGCCGTCTTGCGTGGTGCATATGAGCGCACCATCACTTTGTCTCATTTCGGCACATTTCATGTGCTTTCGTGCATAGGGCAATTTTTAGCACTTTTCAGACTGAATTGTGGGAGAGCTTTCCAACAGCTTTTCAGAAAAAATGTCCTGCAAGAGTCTGGGAAAACAATTATGTCTAATTAACTATTCATGAGCTAAAGAAACTATTCATTGGCTGCCGTGCTGGTCTGAAATCTGTAAGAAATGCCTGGCACAGCAACCACATAGCTGTTTGTGCGCAGGCAGCTCTGTTGTCAAACGAGCCGCAGAGAAACAGCACAGTGTCACCACACAGCGTGGCCAGAGAAACAAAAGGAATAAAAATAGATAAAACAACTGAGACAAAAAAAACTGGCAAAAGTTCATTACTGCAATTAGACTTATAATTGCAATAATGACCTCTGAGCTGTTCATTTCCTGTTGATTAACAACCAGCTGGGTGGCGTTGCCCCCCCCCCACCCCAGCTAGTCATAAATCTACAGGAAATGACCAGCTCTTTGGTCATTATTGCTCAAATCCACACCTGCCGAATGGAAGGTGTTATGTGCATCAGTTTCTGTTACATGCTATTATAATTAGTATTATGCAAAATGCAGGGGTCGTAAAGGAGCTGACAAGATGTTAATACAGCTAATAGTAAGGTGCTGTCACCATGCACTGCCAGGCTATCCAAAGTTCAAGCCAGTGCTGTATTGGAATGTAACCAATCCATTTAGCCTGGACTATGAATTTGGGTTGTGCATTATCCACTCCAGTTGGATAGGTCACACTGTCACAACTATTAAAAAACCAAAATAGGTAGTAGCAGCTGAACCCTCCCTTAAACAGTCAGCTTCGTTTAATTCACGCCAGATGGGAGCAGCAGGCACAGACACTTACAGTATTCTGCCCTCTTTGAGGCTCATCAGCGTTTTGCATGCAGTTACTGCCCCAGTCAGAGACCTACTCAACTCCAAGCTAAGGCACGCATAAAAAGTATCTTTTAAAATATGAACTCTCCAGTGGAAAGTGCTGTGTATGCAAATTGCCTTACAGATGAGTGTACAGAGCATTACTCGTATAAAGCCACAAAAAAACATACATTTATATTCAGTCCACTGCTGCTGAGAGCAAAGGCGACAGCTAAGTGTTTTTGTCTGCCATAGGGGAGCATCAGTGTAGAGCAGTCACATGAACAAGGGCACATCATTACATTCATAGCAAGCCTGCCAGCAGGTACATTCAGCACAGGAATTCAGCACGTGCAAAATATTGTCTCAGCTGTATGTTGATATGCATAGTCCCTGAGTCTCATGATTAGGAGTGTTTTCTCGAGGTTTGTAGGTGAAAGAGCTACAAGGCAATGCTGAGCAGTACTGGCACACAGACGGCTTGAGAAAAAGACAATTAAAACCACAAGAGACAGAGGAACTGTACATATAACCATGTTATAAATTATGTAGACATTTTCTATTTTTAAAATAGCAACATGAATTTAAAATCAAAGTCATTTACTTTAAAGAAAATTACAATAACCACTGTATTAAAAATGGACTGCTGGCCAAACTTAGAACTTTAAAAATGTTAGAACTAATCACATAAGACTTCTTCTTATGGTTATAAGAGCACTATGAATGTTTAGAAATGAACAATCCAGACTGGCTAAGAACGACTGTATGTGATGTTTTATTTGGAACTGTTTGCTAATGTGTAATGTGACGGATCATGATTTCATTTGACTCCTTGAATTTATTGAGTTTAATCACGTGCTATTAATGGCATATTGTATTTTCTGTATCATGCTGCTGCCATCATGTTCTTTATATGCACTCATGTACTTATTGTTATTGTCACTGCATTGTGATGGTATATTATCTTTCTGAATGTAATCTCCCGGGTTGTGCCCAGAAAAAAAATCTTTGTCTCGTGCAGTTACCTGGAAAACAAAAGCAAAATAAATAAATGAATTATCCTATTGTACAGCATTCTCCAGGCTATTCAAAAGCTAGTCCAGTGCACTGAAGCTATAGAATCAGAAGTTGTTGACTGATGTATCTAGTACCATTGATTTTAATAGGGCTTGATAGTCCCTGAATTCATGTTTTCTTTGCCACTATCCAAAGAAGTTTGAATTGTGTGGTTGAATTCCAACAACCCTCAGATTAGCCCCTGTACATTAAGAGGTACATAGGCAACCCAATGTTTGAATGCCATGAACCAGGGGTTTCGTGGACCCCTGTACATTTTCATTGAAGGGACTTGCATTATTTCCACACAGAATCCCCTGGTCAGTTGTGCAGCTACATGCAAGGCCAGTCTGGGGAAGTGTCTGGGGATGTGTCCACACTCTGCGCCATTCATGGAGGCACAGAGTGCATGGCAAGGAGGGTGCAGGATATGGCAGCAAGGATCCTACTGTATCTTTTGTTCAGCCCCTAAATTTACACCCACTGGTTGTGCTGGGACAAGGAATCTCCAATCGTGCTGCCACAGCCCTCTGGGATGACTAGGAAGGCTTGGGGCAGCCATTTGGGCACTTGCCCCTCTTTTTTCAAAATGGACATCCCACGCCATCCAAGAATCCCCCACTCCATGCAAAGCAGGGGATGCACTATGGGACCAGCTCAGCCATCCATTTGGATTCCCCTGTGTCCTCCAATATACCCACAGTGCAGCAGTGTGTTGGGGGTAAATCCATAGGCAAGCTCCATGCAATGGTGTGCATCAGTGCATGCTGCATGCCACACACCTGTCCATGTGCACAAAGCTGTGCAGGCCAGGTATGCACCTCTCACGCATACTCAGCTCACATACATACATAGCCCCCATTGTTAGTAACTAGAGTCAGTGGAAGCTATGCACAAATGCAAGCCAAGTTTGCACAAGAGGAGTGTACCCAGCCTATGCAGCTCCTCACTTGTGGACTGGCATGCAACATGCATTAACTCAGACCACATGATGCCAGTCCATTGCCCCAACTCCTCCAGTGTGCTGCTGCATGGGGGGATAGGAGGACACAGATGGGCAACCAGTTGGATACCTGACCTGATCCCATAGTGGATCCCCTGCACCAAGTGAAGCAAGGGACTCTTGCATGGTGCTGGATGTCCATTTTGTAAAAAGATGGACAAGTGCCCGGATTGCTGCCCCTGCCCTCCCAATCAGCCCAGAGGGCTGGGGCAGCGCAGTGGGAGATTCCTTATCCCATCACAGCTGGAGGATGTAAACTTAGAGTGCACGCAAAAGATATGGCATGGTCCCAGCTGCCCTATGCTGTACCCCCTGCTCGGCACTCTGCAGATACGTGAATGGTGTGGAGTGTGGGCACACCCACAGAAATGCCCCTGAACTGGCCGTGCACATAATTGCATGACCGGTGAGGGGATCCTCTGTGAAAATATGTATATCACATCAAAGGATGCATGCTGGTGTCCGTGGGACCCCAAGTTTACAGAATTCAGACATAGGGTTGCCTACATCATACGTATCTGTGGTGCATTGGCAACTCACCCCTAAATATATATGGGCCATTGCCCGTTGTATGCATACACAGTGAACGTGTTCAATGTGATTGCACCTGAATTAACTCTTCTGTTCCTCATCTGTTGGAATCCTAATCCCAACTTTTTCCGAGATTCAGAAAGGAAGTGTGTCCAGGAACCGCAGGTCTAACCATTGAGCTGTAGCTCATTAGTCAGAGCACCAGATCTGTCTTCCAGGGCATGGGTTCAATTCTCAGTAGGTCACATTATTTCTTTATCACTACAGTTTGTGATTAATTGCTAAACAGTGGTTAATACTGCATAAAAAAATGCCTGTCATCTTGATTGTTTTTAGTTGCAGGATTTGCAATACTAGAAAAAGGAAGTGCATCCGGGAACCCTATGTCCAACCTTGTGAGCCTGTGGCTCAGTGGTTAGAGCACAGGGATGGTATTCAGGGGGCCTGGATTCAATTTCTGGTGGGTCACAATATTTCTTTCTCACTTCAATTTGTGATTTAGTTTCTAAGCAGCGGACAATACTGCACCAGAAACATCTAATTGTCATGGTTGTTCCTAGTTGTAGGATTTGCAGTATCAGAGAAAGGAAGTCTGTCTGCGAACTGTAGGTCCAACCATATGATCTTGTAGCTCAGTGGTTACAGCAGCTGGATGGAATTCCAGGTGCCTTGGTTCAATTCCCAGTAGGTCGCATGGGAACACATTTTCAAAGGAGACGCACAGCCCAACATGGAGATGTGCGTTGCATCCCAGAAACTGCACGGAGCCATGATATTTGAAAGGGAGTGATGCGATTGCATATTTATGAATGCATGATTGTACAGATATAATGTATGTAACACAAAAAAAGGGGGCGTGTACATGAATATGCCGTGCATCTGTATATTCAGCCAAAATGTGCTACGCATCTGCCGCACATCTCAAAAATGCTCTGCACAAAGACAGGCTTGTCAGGATGGCCTAAATTGGCTGGCCACCCACAGGCAGGCTGCAGAACTGCAGACAGGTGACCCTGAGACAGCCCTCAGAGGTGCACCAGGATGTGCTCCAGGCACCAATACACGGCAGTCATGCCAGGATGGATGTACCCAAAGCCACAGGTGTCAGCACACCATGGGCATTGCCCAGGGAGCCATCCCCCACACCACTCCCTGGATGTCAACACCCAGCTGCCACATACCAGTGCTGTCGGGTGCCCCCAAGGCACACCAGTGGAGCAGATGGCCACACTGCAGCACATATACAAGGAGCCATGGCCTGCACCCATGTAGCCTATAGGGTACCACCTGTTGGTGGTATGCACCCAGGGTGACATCTGGGGCAATGGTGCCCAGGTAGCCTGGTGGCATTAGTGGCAGCATGGCATGGGCCAGGGGCTGACCTGTGGTACACACCCACAGTGACACACCATAGGTGCACACAGGTGGGACCCACCCACTTGGGTACCTGGCCACCTTCTGCACACTACCATTCCTTGCAATTATTACCATGTTCCTGTCATATGGGGGGAGGCACTGCAAGGGACTGCACACTGCATATGGAGCTGGTGTATCACATGCATGTGGTATACTGATCAGAATGTGTCACCCTGTACCCTCCACTGTTGCTTGTCCAGGTGGGCCCCTGTGGCCACTGTCCAGGTGGGCCCCCAGTACCCCTGTCTGACCCTCTACATTGCTATGGGTAATAGCACTGTACCCAGGCCTATGCAGTCGACCCACCCACACACAACTATTCCAACACACCTGCCTGCTAGGCTGCAGTACCTGCTGTTCACTTTTGTTTAGGGGTGGGGCAGCCTTGTAAAGCTGGAACTGCTCATGCCTTGGGTATGCAAATGGCCTGAATACATTCCAGTATTGAGCTGTACATGTGGGAAATGGTTGGGCTCGGAATGTGCAATGAGGTCATTTGCATATCCCGGCTGAATATTGCAATTTTGCACACCGTACAAGTGGCTTTGCACTGGGCATTTCCTTATGCTACGCACAGATCCCCAGTTACCTACTGAGCCAGACATCTCTCACTGCATGATCATGCATGTTCAGGATATTCAGTCAGACATGCGTGATCACATCTTACAGTGTAATTTTCTGAATATACCATTATTTTGTGCCAGTACATCTCAGTTGCATAGCGCAGGCACTTGCGTGATGCAGCCTGGGACTTTTGAATATGGGGCCCATGGTTTCTTTCTCACTACATATTGTGATTTAATTGCTAAGCAGTGGCTAATACTGCACCAACAACATGTAATTGTCATCCAGATTCAGAAAGAAACTCACTTTCAAGCATGTTTGTGTAAAATGGACTGCTTTATGTTGTAAAGGCTTATTCTTTGCTCATAACTGTGTGGCAACTACAAGAACTTTTTTCTCAAAATGCTTGTGTGGCTGTGTCCTTCTTACAGCTTTTCTCACGGTGCAGATGCAGGACACTATCAGTGCTAATCAATATACAATGCTGTCAATTTTGTTTTCCTGGCAAAATGTGGAGACCGCTCTGTTCAGCAGGATCTGGGGACTGTATGAATTCTGAGATCATAATCTGAAACAAAATGTGGTTTATTAAATTACTTCCATCCATTTTTTTCTACTAGTCAACCTTCCCTAGAGATGGCTAATGAATTTTTTTTTTCTGTTTTCCTCCTTCTGAATGAGTTAGGGTTGTCACCTTAGAATCGGACAAAAACAGACCAAGGAAGCCCCAACCCATCCCCTTCTCTTTGTCCATGGCCACAACCGTTCCACCTTTCCTACATCACATGCCAATTATGTATCCCTCCTGTTATGAAATAAAATCAGTGTTTTGTACAATATATACATAATATAAATATGGACTAAAACATAATGAAAAGTAATAAACAAGTCAGACAAAATAAGCAAAAATGTGAAAAGTATTGGATGGAAAGCACATGGATAGCAGACACCTTGGCAGTTCACCTCCCTTCCACTAAGGTTTTATTGGGTAGCACAAATCAACTGGGAGGTGAAACACTGGCCTATCAGGTTTTCTGTGGTTTCACCCTAATAAATTGTATTTCTTTTTCTGGCACCACACCGTAGAATGGCATTTTTTTTTTCATTTTGTAAATCCTTCAGCCAGTATGTATCCTTCCCTTAAAAACTCTAAATCTCCACCCCCACGCCTAAAACAAATTAGGGGTCCAGTCTTCCTTTGAGTTGTCAGCCCGAAAACTCACTCAATTCTATATACTCCAGAAACATACACACTCATGGGGTGAGTTTTAACGTGGACAAACCCAAGGAAGACTGGGCCACTGATTTGTTTTAGGTGTAGGGGTGGAGTTTTGGGGCTGGAAACCCTAAAACCACATTTACCTCCTTTTTTCACCTTAGCCTGAACCATTAACTAAATTTTTTTGCAAAGTATATATATATATATATATAAAATACGTTTACCTTATTCTAAGAGACAGTCTACCTTAAGTTTGCTGCAGTACTTCAACTCCTACCTCTGTTTTTTCCCCCCTTAGGGAGCATTGCAATATGGGGGTTGTGCTGTAGTTATACCTCTCTTTGTGCCTGTGCTGCTTGCTGCTGATTTTATTGCTCTGGCTGTACCAAGTCCTTGTCCTCTATCTCTCTCTACCAGGTGTTCCAGTCTTCCTCCATCCCTTTTGTTTGAGTCTCTTGTTCTCTCTTTGCCAGGGGGTTGGTAGGGAGGTCTTTCCATTGTTCAAAATCTGCCAATGTAGAGAGCAGATGTCAAGACAGGATCCAGCGACCTGGATGCCCTCTGTTGCTTGATTATTCATACCACATCATCAGTTTCTCAATTACAGATCTGATTGTTCCTAACTACTTCGCCAATCAGTATCCTTTTACTGCCCCATAAGTTGCTCTGGCATAAAACAAATTACTCTAGCATGAAAATGAAAGATGCTTATGTGTCGGCCGTGTAAGCTAGCATCTGATTGATATCAGACATTTTTTCTAGCTGGCTGGAAGGAGTACACACATTGTATTCAGGAAAAGTAAACTGGCATCAGTGGACATTTGTAGCTTGGCATGGGGCAGCCGTTTGTGCAGTTCATTTTTGTTTGCTCAGGCAGACTACTTCTGTCTAAACAACGGGTATTATATGTGTCAACCCTAGACTGAATAGAAAAGAACTAGGATTCAGGAATGTGCTTTGCAAAGCATCCTGTTTATTTGGCATTCTGAGATTTGGAATTTCACAGCAATATAGTTTGTAATTAGTTGTTAGTGCGGTATTAGCTACTGCCAAGCAAATGAAGCCGAAAGTGTTACCAGAATGAAATACATCATAACTTTAAATTGGCAGCAGGAGTTATATGTTTGCCACAGGCATCATTTGAAATACTTTCAAACCGGATCTACTCACCCATATTATCAAAATAGACTTCTATCTGCATTGTCAAGCCAGATTTTTTTTTTTTGCAGCTAGTGCCTTTTGTCCCCTGCTTATTGGGCAGCATCATATGTGCAGACCACTCCAGCCCCATCACCCCAACATCTCTAGGACTGACCCTTAGAAGGAGTTCTAGCACTGTGGTTTAGAGCACTGAGCTGCAAACCTGGAGACCTGGCTTTGAATTCCACAGCCCCCGCTTGCATACTATGTGACCCTGAGCAAGTCACTTAACTTTCTTGTGCTCCCAGGTCACACCTGAAAACAAGCTTCAGCTTAGTGTGCCCTTTTTGGTTAAACAATTTCTTCTTACCTTCCCTTCCTACCCTCCCAATGTGTTCCTCCAGACCCCCCCAGTGGGGGCTGTGGGGCTCCCCTTCCCTTTCCCCACTGCAAAATGGATCCAGTTCCATGGCGGTGTATAGTCATCAGGTGCGGGGCCTGTAGGTGGTCACAGTCATCCTGGCAACTTGGGTTTTTCCTTAGTATTTCTGTCCCACCCCACGGAGAAGCATGCAGTGGAGTCAATGACTGCACAAAACATCCATCAATTTTTATTTATATACTGGAAAGTATGTGAGCAAAAATGCCTGTTTTCACAACCGTCGAGTGTGGGATACAACATATGGGTAGCATAAACAATGGAAGAAATAGCAGAACAAAAATAGATCAACATATCACAGCATAAGGGTAAAATAAACGTAACAAGCGAAAGCAAACCGGATCAACATAATACAAAGGGTTACAAAATCTTATGATGTAAAGGCTGAGCGAAAACATTCAGGGTTCCAGAATAAAGTGCTACATAAGGTGAAAGTGCTAGACTAAAGGGGTTGGTGGGACTGGAGGTCATAAGGGCAGTGGTGGTGAGAGGAGAGGGGCTGGATCAGGGGGAAGGGGAGCGAGTTATGATGCTGAGGCAGAACAGGGAGGAGTGGCAATGATCGAACGGGTTTAAAAAGGAGAACGCCCTGGGCAACTACAGGTGGATGAACTAAGGAGGTGGGCCTTGAGGGAGGAGTTGAAGGAGTCAACTTGACTTGAAGGCCTGGATTTCGGGGGGAGTTTATTGTACAGCCTTGTGCCAGAAAAGAAGATGGAGTTTTGAGCATGCTTGTTCCGAAAGAATGGGGTGTCAAAGAACATAGCGGCGGCACCTCTAGTCAACTGCCTAGGTGCTGAGCATGGTACATTGGACTTCATGATGTTTCAAACCCTGCTGTGAGGTCTCGATGACCTATGCCTAGCTTCTGCCAGTACCAGGCTCTGTGACACCCTGTCCTCAGAGGAGGTGAGCAGGCCTTTTAATGCTCCTTCCCCAGGCCTACCCCAAACTTGGGTCATCAACACTGCAAAAAGTAGCACTTCTGCTGCACCCGCAGGCCAGTAATCAACAAATTATTAGATAATGTAACAGTTTGGATGGGCCCAAGGTTTTGCAACAGTTTCTACAATTTATGGCAACTTGCATCAAAGAAATACACCTGCATCATGTTTTGACTCATGCATCATATTTTGATGCAGGTACCATGTATTTGAAGCAAGTAGCATTTTTTTATGGAAGCTGCCATAAATCAGTGGAAATGGTTGCAAAATCCCAGGACCCTTTGAAAATAGGACTACTGGGTTTTGGTGCAATTGGACGAGCGCAGGTGGAAAAAGTGGTGGATCATGCCATATGGAGAAATGTGGAAATGGCAACTGTGAATCAGATAGCAGTCAGTGAACCAACAGGTGCCATACAGTTGTTGCCAGGGTAACTGGAATAAGTGAATGTGGCAGTTGCACAAGCTGTCTTGAAGTTGATATATAGTGCACTGTATTCTTATGACAATGGAAACTGCAGCATCCTTTGGGGCATTATATATGTATGGACAATCATACCTGTGCACCTTCAAGAGTGGAAGTAGCACACCTCCATATATACTGTATATGACAGCACTACACAGAAGCAAACTGCAAACAAGACATACTGTATCTTACAGGCTGTGTACTTTGCTACTACCTAATGCAGCAATTGTATGCCAGTCACACACAGTATGCTATTACATGTCAGTGTGGCTCTGTTGGTAACACAGCAACATCTGGGCCAGAAAGTTGTACATTTTAGTCCCACACCTGGAATTGGACTTTAGCTCATACCTCGAATGATGGCACACCAGTGCAGTACTAGGGGGATGCTGTACTGGCAGGACATAGCATCTCTCAGATGAGATGTTAAACTGAGTTCCCTTCTGCCTATCTCTGCTGCTGTTGCCCTGGTGGGTGTTAAGGTGGAAATAATTTTTGTAAAAGTTGGGGATTTTCCACACTGTCCTGGCCAACTCTCCCCTTCCCATAAAACTGAATCAGGAAATTGCATAAGACTGTGTGGGCGTTGATAAGCAGAAGAGCTGCCAGTACATGTTTACAGTCATTAAACTACCATCTGTCTCATTGCTTTTAAGCACTTAAGGATATGATATCCATAAAAAGCACTATATAAATTCAAATTCATCTTCTACACATGTTGCCATGGGGCAAGGCACATCACTATCATTACCTACACTAGTATCTTGATGGGTGATTTAAATATTTCTATCTGCTACAAAATCCAGCAAACATGGCACATACAGAAATGCCTGGCTGGCAGCAGCATACTATGCCGATCATGATAGCCAGGCATATGAAGTGCACTGTCACCATGCCATGCACACATCAAATGATACCTGTGGCCTGGCTGGCCCGGTGGCACTGAGGGTTGAGGCACTGGACACCACACTTTGCGCCATGCCAGCAACCAATGTTTGGGAGTGAGCTCAGGCCACCGGCAGGCAGGAGGGAGAGAGAGAGCTGAATGAGCAGCTGACAGGTAGCTCTCTTCTCCCGGGGAGGAAGACAACTTCTCCTCAGCTCTTGGCTGCCACCAAGTGGAGGCTGGGTGACAATGACTAGCCCAAACAGGAGAAGTGGCACTAGGCCGGGTGGGGGGGGAGGTCATCACCAGGTTCTCGGCATGCATACACGCCTCCATGCACATGCACGCTCACAGTTGCCAGGGCTCCAGGATAGAAAGGGGGAAGAAAGCCAGAGGAAAAATGGTGGAGGATAACGCAGGCTAAGATGAAGCCCTGAGGGGCTGAGTTGAACTCTCCATGGAGAGCCGTAGCAGCCTATGGAACCCCCAAGTAAGGACCATAAAGAAATTAAAAAAAAATGATACCTATGGCCTGTCAAGTGACTGGAAATGTGCCATAGCTCAGTGTGCTTATCCCAGTCACCAAATAAAAAAAATATAAAATGAAAATTAGCAATTATGAATTGCATTGTATTATGTCTGTGCTGCTGTGGCAGCGATGTGAATAATCACTGTCTCATGTGTGGACTAACTTATCTATGCCAGCCATTGCTATAAGTGTAGTCACCAAACAGTCTTCTTTGATCTGGTATTAGCGCATGCAGTCTTGCCAGAAGCTGTAACTCGATATAGGCAACATGTCTTCACACAGAGAAAGTGGCATGCACTCTGTCAATAGTGGCATGTATGGAGTGGTTCAGTGGGTGATGCAGGATATAATGATGGTATGTACTCATCCTGATGCCATTGTCAATGCCTCTCTACCCTTATCTCAGCATTGACTTCCGTCATCATGGACCTGGGACAAAAATGTTGCAAAATAGTGCTACTTATGGCTTGCAGATCAGTGCTGCATGCCTGTAAAACTATCACTCTACTGGTGCTCAAGCCATAATGTCAAGCCTGGATTACATACCGAAAGGTGCCGGCGACCATGTGTGTTTTAGACGCCTTTGTCTTTTAGAGAAAAGGGTATCGGATGACCAGGCTGTGTACTGGTGGGTGGTAAACCCCTCAGGTTAAGTACTGTACTGTTACTGTTACTATAAACATAGAAACATAGACTTTGACAGCAGATAAGGACTGCTTGGCCCATCTAGTCTGCCCATTTCCCTACCTACAGGATAGGCCACAGATCCTAGTTAACCAACAGCCTATTTCTTCCTACCCCCAACAAGAATTGCCTTATGTCTGTCCCATGCATTCTTGAATTCTCCCACAGTTTTAGACCCCACAACCTCCTCAGAAAGGCTGCTCCATGCATCTACTACTTTCTGTGAAAAATACTTCCTACATTGCCCCTGAACTGCCACCCTCTATCTTTTAAATTGTGTCCCTTGTTCTTGCACATCTCTTTTCTGAAAGATGCTACCCTCTTGACTTTGTTGATTCCACTGAGGTACTCAAAGTTTCTATCATGTCCCCCTCTCCCTTCTTTCTTCAAGGGTATACATATTAAGCTCCTTTAGTCTCTCTCCTCTCATCGACTTCTCTTGCAGACCCTGCACCATTTTAGTTGCCCTCCTCTGGACTGCCTCTATTCTGTTTATGTCCTTGCGGAGATGGGGTCTCCAGAACAGGACGCAGTACTTCAGATGGGGTCTCACCAACTGTCTGTGCAGAGGGATAACAACTTCCTGTTTTCTGCTGGTGATGCCTCTCCCTATGCATCCCAGTATACCCCCAGCCCTCCCTACTGCCTTCTCACATTGCTTGCTAACCTTAAGGTCATCTGATATGATTACCCCCAGGTCCATTTCCTTTTTTGTTGTTGTTACTCCCTCTCCCCCCCATTGTGTATTCATCCCCTGGGTTCTTGTTTCCCTGGTGCACTATTTTGCACTTCTTTGCATAGAATCCTAGCTGCCATACTTCTGACCATTCCTCCAACCTTGCCAAGTCCCTTCTCATCCTTTCTACGCCTCCTTGTGTATCAACCCTGTTGTAGATCTTTGTGTCATCTGCAAAGAGGCATACTTTTCCTTCCAGTCCCTCTGCAATGTCACTTATAAAGACATTAAAAAGGACTGAACCCGGTACAGAACCCTGTGGTACCCCACTAGTAACCCCTCCTTCTTCAGAGTGGACTCAATTTACAATTACCTTCTGTGTCCTGTTGTCCAGCCAATGTTTTACCCAGGCTACCACCCTGGGACCCACTCCCTGGCTGGTTAATTTGACTATTAATCTTTTATGTGGGACTGTGTCAAATATCTTGCTAAAGTCTAGGTAGGCCATGTCCATAGCCCCTCCCTGGTCTACTACTTTGGTCACCCGGTTAAAGAAATCTATTAGATTTGTCTGACATGACCTTCCCGCTGTGAATCCATGCTGCCTTGGCTCCTGTGCCCCACTGGCCTAGGTACTCAACAATTCTTTCCTTCAGAAGTGACTCCATCACTTTCCCTACCACAGAGGCCAAACTGACAGGTCTGTAGTTTCCTGCCTCTGTCTTGGTCCCACTTTTGTGAAGGGGAATCACATCCGCCTTCCTCCACTCCTCGAGTACCACACCATCCTCCCATGATTTAGTAAAAAGAGTAGCCAGTGGTTTCACTATTTCCCCCCTTAATTCTTTTAGATTCTGGGGTGAATTCCATCAGGCCCCATTGCTTTGTCCACCTTCAGTTTTAGGAGTTCTTGCAGAACCCTTTCTTCTGTGAAAGGACTAGGATCGACCCCCCTATCAAGAGTGCTTCTGTTAATTGGATTAGGCACTTCCCCCTCCTCTTTTAGGAATACTGAGCAGAAATATTCATTCAATATCCCTGCTTTTTCACTTGCCCACCCACCGCTCATTCTATTCAGCCTCACTATCCCTCCCTTTGTCTTTCTACACTCACTGATGTACCTATAAAGGTTTTATCCCCTTCTTAACCAAGTTGGCTATCTTTTCCTCAGTTTGGGCCTTTGCTATTCTGACTTCCCCCCATGCTTCCTTCTGCCTTAACTGGTGCAGCTCTCTGTCCTGCTCTTCTGTGTTTTCTTATACTTCCAGAATGCTATCTTTTTCTCCCTGACTTTCCCGGCCACCTCTTTTGAGAACCATAATGGCTTTTTCTTTCATTTTGATTTGTTTATTTGCTTCACACAAAGGCTTGTTGCCTCTGTGATGGCAGTTTTGATGATTCCCCATTGTTGCTCCACCCCTCCTTCTAGCCTGTTTACTAGTGCTTTTCTGAGACACTGTCCCATTTTTGCCAAAGTCAGCCCTCCTGAAGTCCAGTATCCTCACTTTTTTATGGCTTGACTCTGTAGATGAGTTTAATGTGAACCACACTGTTTGATGGTCACTTGTTCCAAGATGGCAACCCACTTCTAGATCTGAGATCCTCTCACTGCCCCCATTTGAGAGTACGAGGTCTAAGATTGCTCCCTCATGAGTGGGTTCCGAAACTAGCTGTCTGAGGCTCAGCCACCTGTAGGGCATCGAATGGCCCTGCGTCTTGGATGTGGCTGCAGCAATGTGCTCAGTTAACATCTGCATATTCAGGTCCCCAACAACAGTATATCCCTTTCTCTGCCATCCTAAGAATGCCTTCTATCATATCCTTGTCCATTCTCTCCCCCTGACATGGGGGTCTGTACACAACTCCTGTGCAGATTGTGGTGCCCTTTCCAGTCTCCAAGGTGACCCACAGTGCCTTCTCTCCTCCCTGTTTACCCTTTTGTTCAGTTGCTTTTATCCCTTCCTTTATATAGAGAGCTACTCCTCCCCCTCTTCTCCCCTCCCTGTCTCTCCTCTAGGTTATGTACTCTGGTATGTTAACATCCCAGTCATGGTTCTCTGTGTACCGTGTTTCTGTGACTGCTACGATATCCAGGCCTACTTCTTCCATCAAGGCCACCAGCTCAGGGAGCTTGTTACCCACATTACGGGCATTGGTACTCATTACCCTCCATTTCCTGATGGCCTTACTCCTTTTTGTCCCATCCCTGTCCTTCTTGCCTTTGTCACTTTCCCCATTTACCCAGCCCTTCTCCCTATCAACACCTCTATGTTGGTGTTTACCGCACTTACTACTGTGATTTTTTGGGGGGGTCTAGGATTTCTCTGCTCCTTTCCAGTGCCTCCCCCCTTGGCTAGTTTAAATCCTTGCCAATGAAGCATTTAAACCTATCACCCAGGATCCTGGTTCCCCTCCTGGACAGATGCAGCCCATCATGCCAGTATAGGCTTGCATCACTCCAGGTGGACCCCCAGTCCCCAATGAAGCCAAATCCCTGAGCTCCACAGCAGTTTTTCAACCACTGATTGAATCCCATGGTGCGGAACACCCTAGCCTCTGCTATGCCATAGATGTGCAGCACCTCCGAGAAGGTTACCGTGCATGCTACTTGTCTAAGGCCCCCTCCCCAATTCCACAAACTCTTCCTGCACTTCTCTAATCCCTTTCTTAGCCAGGTCATTTGTCCCTAGGTGGACAATGACATCCAGCTTTCTCCCCTGTGCAGCTGCTCCAGCAATCCTGAGGATTCTCTCCCTGTCCCTCCAAGCCATGGTGCCAGGCAGGTACCTTACCTCCCTCTGCCCTTCCTCACCCAGTTCTACCTTCCTAATAATGGAGTCCCCCACCAGGAGTTGTTTCCTTCCCATGTGGGGTCCCCTGCACCTTCTGTGGGTCTCCTTTGTGAAGGTTCCCAGCATCCTTCTTGGTCTCCACTGCAGGTGCCTCCATAGAGGAACCACACTTTGCCAGAATGGCATAGGAATTGTGGAGAGCTACAACTGGAGGGATGCACCTCTGTTCTACCACCCTCACCCTCAGCTGAGCCCACTGTGGTCCAACCGCTCCTCTTTCTTGGCAACCTCTGAGGCAACGGCAGTGGCACTGGTGGTCCCTGGATGGAAGAGGAGGTTCCACAAATCCTGGCCAACTCAGCCTGAAGATGAGCATCCTCCATCTTCAGCCCAGAGAGGTGCCTGCAGGTGGGACAACACCGCATCCTCCAGAATGTCTCCCGGAAGACTGCTGCTCCACAGCCACTTCACTGCACCACTCCCATCATGTCTTATTTCTGGCCCCTTAACTGTTTGAAATCCTTACTCTTTCCTCTGTTTTTTTTCTCTCTCCTCTCTCTCTACTTACTTTCTGTCTGTGTGCCCTTTAAGCTCATGATTGCCCTGTTCTGAGACAAGAATATCCTATATTTCTCAGTAGACCCCTTACTTGCGCAGAAGCAGACCTCCAGCAGCTAGAGGGGGCCGGAGAGCTACTCTTGCCCTTCTAGGATGGTGGGTCTTTGGTGGCTCTGTGATCACTCACTTCCTACTCTCAAACAGGAAGTTCCTGTTGTCAGTCAAATCCTGTGCATATTGCATTATTCACGCTATGTGGGTACATTCCTGTATGTCTGATTTCCAGTGTTGTATGTCAGTTCATGTTACATTGAGGCACTTGTGCTGTGTCATAGTCCACCATGGGAAGAGGAGATGGACAGGAAGTGCCAGGACATGGAGAATTAGTACCAGTGAAAGAACTAGGAGGCAGTTACCAGTGGATTGAGGGCATGAGAAACCACTCGGTATAAGATAAGGAGGGGCATGGTGCTGACCCAAGTGTGCTAATAAAAGTGACATGAAGATAACATGAAATGTTCCTGTCGGGACAAATTCATTTTTTTATGGCTTGTAATTTCTAATCACTTTCTAGGATTAGAACCCTGGTCCCCAGCTTTGTAGGTTGTGTCTTAGCCACTACACTACAGACATTGCAATTTTTTTCACTGTAGCTTGGTTGCACTTTGGAAGTGTTTGCTTAGCAAGTACTGTACAGGGTCTGTGGTTCATACTGAGGTAAAAGCATGATAGTTTGTATTTTTAGCAAGAGACCATGCAGGGGATAAAATCCTAACAGGGACTTAAACATTTTTTGAAGTTGGACATTTACTTGAGTGGTGATAGAGCTGGAATAGTAAACTATATTCAAAACAGTTTTGCAATTTGTGCAGGTAGAAAGCTGCCGGTAAGAGCAGGAAGTTCCTGACAGGATCATTTTTAATGTCACTTTTACTAAGCTTGCACTGGTCGACCATTCAGAGTGGTGAGGGATGTGCCACCAGCAGCCAGAAGTGGAAGGGTGCGCCGTGCCTGCCAGAATGGATGGTGTTGCTTAAATGGCCAGTGGTAGCCATAAGAGCAAACAAAGACTTACAGTATTTAATGAGCTGAAACACACTTTTACATACCTACAGATTTCTACCTTCAACTAGAACGCCCTAACATAACTACGAGGATGGGCCTAAGAGGCTTCTCTACAGCCGGACTCTCACTATGGAATGACCTCCCCCTCCTCCCTGTGTTCTCCTGACCAACCTCTAAATCTAAATTCCCTGTTAAGAATGCACTTTCTGTCCACCATGACCTGCGTCAGCCCTCAGGTGGCTACCATGGCTTCACCTCCCTTGCAGCTCACCCTTACCCTTCCCCCTCTAGTGCACTGCTCTCCTCTTCCACAATGAATACTATTGTTATTCCTTTTGCTGAATGATGGACCACCTTACCCTGTTTACCTAAATGTTATATACCTTGTTTGCTCAATTGCTGATGTACCTGGTACTGTTTACCTTATAGTTTCTCTGTTAGCTTGACCTACACTGTTATGTTCCCTGTATAATTCACGCTGCTCTCTCACTGTATTTTTACATTGTATGTGCCAGTTTCTGGCCCGGGCCATGCCTGAAAAATGTTTTCAGATCAGTGCACCAACCCAGTTACCAAATGAATAAATAAGTAAATAAAAAAATAAATCAATCAATAAATCAGTAAATGAGTAAATACATTTTAAAAAAAGAATTCCTGTGTCTGACATCTTTACTATCTGTACTGCGTACATTCTTTGATTGTAATGTCCACTGTTGGGGTCAGTACTGTTGTGTACATCACTGTACCCCTTGCAATATCTGTATTATGTACACATGAGTGGATACACATGTTGAGTCCCAATTGTTTTATAGTGTATATGTGTGTGTGTGTGTGTGTGTGTGTGTGAGACATCGATTTCACATGGTGTGCATGTTGGTCATGGTATATGCTCAACATAATTGTTAAGGGGATGTGCCCTGCGGAGATGGTTCTATAGCACCCAAAACATAATTTGGAGCCTTGCAAACTCCAGGCAGTCTTGGATGTCTTGAGTATGATGATGGCTTGTGCTCAGGAAGCCTAGAAAGCTATGGAACACTGGAACATGGTTCTTATGGCTGCCTTGGACTCCCTGGCACCCTACTGTGTCTGTCTTCCAACCTCCCGTTGCTCTTCCCCATGGTATTGTGAGGAGCTGAGGTGGTTGAAGACTAAGGGATGGAAGTTGGAGAGTTGCTGGCAGACATTCCACTCTGTGGAGGACAGATTTGCACTGAGGACATGCACAATGAGTACTAGTGGGTAATCACCTCTAAAAAAACTTCCTGTCAAGGATGATTGCTGCAATCAAGAAGCAGCTGCCTTAGCTTTTTTTGCATCATAGACCGATTGTTCCAGATCCCATTCCGCCAGGAAAGAGACACACACACTCAATATTGTAGATTGGCTGCTCAGTCAGCAAAACCATTTATTACTTCACCACATGAAGTACAATTACATACAAGATATACAATATTGAGTTCCTTTAAAATTCTCTTTGTCTGTATTTTCATTCAAATCCTACTTCATTTCCATGACCATTCTCTCTCTCTCCTTCCCCTTTTTCTAGTTGTGTTTTGAGTTCTTTCCTTTGTTTTCTCCCGCAGGCATCGAAACCTGAGGGGGGGTCTTGTTCCACTCCTTTTTCCCCGGGTGTAAACCCGAGCTGGTCTTCCAATTTCTTTGTTTTCTGGGCAGGTCCAACTCCTGCTCCCCCTTTTCTGTCCACTTACCAGGGTGTCCATACCCCTTCACCTGTTTCCAATTATTTGTTCCCACTTTATGTTTTTTCCCCTTAACCCCTCCACCGTCTTCCCTCCCTTTTCCTTATCCAATATTTCCTACCTACCTTCCACCAGCTTACCTCCAGCTTGCGTTGGATGGCAAGCCTCCCCCTTTCATTTATTAGCTTATTTTCTCATCTGTTTTAACCACTGGTCTATACCCCTGCCCAATTCTGTGATAA
Organism: Neoceratodus forsteri; assembly: GCA_016271365.2. Taxonomy (NCBI): domain Eukaryota; kingdom Metazoa; phylum Chordata; order Ceratodontiformes; family Ceratodontidae; genus Neoceratodus; species Neoceratodus forsteri. The sequence goes on from CM028132.1 coordinate 1,326,624,718, forward strand.
ATACTGTATGTGATTACCCATTGTGGATAAATGCACCCCATCTGGCCGATATAGCCCGTGTATCTCTTCCTCCACCTTGTCGTGTTGTATGGCAGCTCCCCCCTTATCTGACATGAACCTCCCAACTCTAGTGTTCATTCACCTCCTAACCTTTTCTATGGCTTTATGTTGTCTAGCCTGCCTCCATACCCTGTGAGGTATAATTTCTGACCACATAACTGTCACCTGCGGCCACTATGTCTTTATGGCCTTAACATCCCTCTGTATGTTGTTAAAAATTTCCAACCACGGGCCATGTCCTAAATCATTACCGCCCAGATGTATTATAAGGCGGTCCGGGTCCTTGTTGCTCCTCCTCATTTCCAGCAGTAAGGGAAGGAGCTGCCCCATCTCATCCCTCGTATTCCTTTCCAGATGATCCTTATTGCCTTGTGGTCAAAACTCAGCTGCTTTTCACCTGGCTTCTGTACTGTCTCCCTTTCCACCCAATAAATGTGTGAGTGTCCTACCATCCAAATATCTTTTCTGTGTCATGTATCTAAAAGACACAATGGAAAAGATTGAGAGGCGGAAAGTGTAATAGCAGGTTTTTTCTCCCCCCATCCACTTACACCTTCCTTCTGTCCTGCAGGGGAGAAAGAAAATCAACAAGGTTAATGTACTGGTTTTCTGATGTATTTTTGTAACAATCTGATGACCATTGCCCTCTGGCTTTTATGTCTTCCCCATTCATGCCCTGTGCAGCCGCCTCTGACACTGCCCCAATTTGAAAGGAGTCAGAAGAAAACCTACTTGGGTTCTCTCCAAGTTTCTTAATGCTCTATTTCAGAACCCCAGAAACCTGACTCCCTTTCACTTCTTTCCCGTCTTCATGTATAAAAAACAGCCCAGCTTTTTGTGGTGTAATATCTTGGTATTCTTGAATCAGCCGACAGGGGCAAAGGGACGGGTTTTCATTGGACTCGAGTCTTACCCAGCAACCCCTTCCCCCTGGTCTGTCTTTGAGCTGGATAACTTTAGGGAAATATTCCCCCTCTCTCCCACCGTATATCTTCCATGTGTAGACCCTTCCCAGTCACGGGAGTTACCGGCCCCACTATTTACAACACTCAGAAGACACCTTTATGTAGCAGTACAAACAGTGCCTTGAATAGCACCCCTTTGTTCTGGGAGTAACAAATCTCTGATACTGTTGCTATTATCCTTTCTATCAAATTTTCTGATATCGGTTCTCTCCTATCCTTCCCCCTCCCTCTTGCCCTCTGCCACCCCATCATCATGCTCTTCACCAAAGTGCTTTTGCAGGGTTCCCCCCAACCCCTCATCTGGCACACCCATCCAATTGCCGCTAGGTGTACCCCCATGGTGATGAAGGCCAGCCGGTCCTGCCAGCATGCCACCAGAAACCTCCCTTCTTGTTCCTCTGTGACTGTCCCACTTACCTCCACGTCATGGCGTGCTCTGAAAACTTGGAACGCCCTCCATGAGCTTTGTAAGCTTTTAGAGTGTTATCCACCCATGAACTTCGAAAAAGGTATGTCGCTCCATCCAGCCAATCTCCCATAGTTCCTCTGGGATCTTCTCTCACTTTGGATCTGCGTTGGGAGCTAGGGCCCGAAACCTCTCGATCTGTAATCAGGAGAGGCTGTCAGCTATGCAGTTCTTCTCCCCTGCAATGTGCCTGGTTCTAAAACTCATGCTGAGTGTCAGCCCCTGCAACACCAACTGGCAGAGAACATGGAGCACCAACCTTGACTTTGACCTTCTGTTGTTTAACACCTCCACTACTGCCCTGTTGTCGCACCAAAATGTGACCCACTGGTTTCGTAACCAATTTCCCCACATCTTAGTTACCGCCCAAATAGGAAATAGTTCCAAAAATGTAGTATCTTTCATCAGTCCTCTCTTAATCCACTGATGTGTCCAGGTTTCTGCCACCCACTTTCCCCGGAAATAGGCACCCATCCCCTGTCCCCCTGATGCGTCCGTGTAAAGTTCCAGATCAGTATTGCATAGCCATTAGTCCTGCCAAATGGCCACCCCATTGTATGTGTTTATGAATTCTTCCCAGACTTTTAGATCATCCTTGATCTCTCTCCTCAGGCTGACCCAATGATATGGTTTTACTCCCCCCGCCATGGCTCTAGCCAGACGTCGTGTAAACGTGCTTCCTGACCCAATTGCCCTACAAGCAAAATTCAAATGACCCACTAATTGCTGGCTAATGATTAGTGGCACCCTTTTCCTTTTTCCAATCTCTGACAACATTCTCCTCAGCAGCTTGACCACCTTTAGGCTCGGCAAGTGGAACACCCCCTGCTCTGCATCAACTTCTATACCCAAGAATTCCAAACACCTGCTGGGCCCTTCCATCTTCTCTATGGCTAACGGCACCTCAATCTCCCCACAGAGCTCATGAAAATCATTCAGCATCCCCTGTACCCCTTTCCTTTCACCTATCATTAACAAATCATCCAGGTAATGGACTACCATATCGTGTCCATAATTGACCTTGAATACCCATTGCAGCCATGTGCTGAACTTTTCAAATGTGGAGCATGCCACTGAACATCCCATCGGCATGGCTTTGTCGAAATAATACTCCCCATCAATCTGGAAATCCAGTAATTCCCAATCCTCCCTTAGCACCAGCAGCAACCGGAAAGCTGACTTGATGTCGGTCTTTGACAGCCATGCCGTACTCCTTGCCCTGATGATGTCTACCGCATCCTCTAGGGTCCCGTAGGACACCCTACTATCCTCCTCTGATATGAAGTCATTGACTGACTCCTTTTCTGGGTAGGAAAGGTAGTGCATCACCATGTATTCCCCCACTTGTTCCTTGGGGACTAGGCCCAGCGGCGACACCAGCAGGTGTGGGAAGGGTGGCTCCTTGAAAGGGCCTTCTACCCTACCTGCCTCCTTTTCTTTGTTAATCTTGACTTTCAGCATTTTTTCTTTCCCTTTTATTGAGTTCAAATTTTTTGTCCATGTCCCAAATCTTCTTCCCTGGTAGTGTAAACTAAAATCCTTTCGGAAACCCTCTATCAGTTCCATCCCTGCCTTTTCATACGGGTACCCCTTTATCTAACGCTCCACTACTTCGCCTCTGATGGGGTTTTTTGCCAGTGAGCAGTGATCCCCCCCTACTTTCCTCCCTGGTGGTAGCCTCTCCCACCTTCCTGTTCCGGTGTTATCCCCATGTGTCCCTCTCTGGCCTCCCGAAGGAATAGTTTCCCTGACCTCCTCCCATGCTGGCATCCCCATATGATCTACATTGCGAGGCTGGGTGTGGTCCTCCACATTTTGAACAGGCATGTCTGAACCTGCAGTGTGGGAAGGAGCAGTGTGTCCTGTTGTACCCCCAACAACATTTTTGATATCGCACCCCTTCCCTCTGCCACACTCTGTCCGCTCCCCCTGCCACTGTCATGGTTTCCCACCATAGGTCATTGTGCCTGGAATCCCACCGGTAGTCCTCCCCATAGTTAGCCATCCTGGTCCTGAACTTCTCATCATACTGTAACCAATTTGTGCCTTCTATCATCTTATAAGCATTTCTTATAATCAATGAGTATGCTAACAAAGGTATCCCCAATTCTGGCTTCTTCTCTTGAGCTATTGCACTGTAATATGAAAAACCCAGGGTCCAAGCTTCCCATGTTTTTCCCTTGCATGTGGGCCCTTTTTGCTCTTCTCCCTTTTTTACCAGTACCACTGCTGCCACTAACTCCCTTTTGCTAAAACTCTCCTTTTCTTCATACAGCTCAGCAGTTTTCTTGTCCACCAATGCAAAAATATCTACAAACTCTCCTTTCCAGATTTTCTCCTTCATTGCTATTGGTACATGATCCCCTATCTGCACCCCCCCCCTCTTTTTTCTGCTCCTTCTTCTCTTTATCCCCCATCTTCACTTGGTTCCCTTCCTTCTTACTTTTTTCCTACTAGCCCAGTACATTCTGTAACTTCTTGATACCATCACCCCCCATAGCTGATAACAATTGCTCCACGTACTCTTTCATACTATTCTCTAGTGTCAACACTGTACCTGGTTCTCTGTGTAGCTCCTTTGTTGGCCCACAGGTTGTCTTGTCTCCCGGCTCCACTCCATCTTGTGATCTCCAAGCTGGGGCCTGCTGGTTGATCCCAGTCCCAGGTTCAGTTGACTCCCTTTCTGGCTGTAGTGACAAGGGGTGGACTGGGTCAGGTATAGGTCCACTGGGTGCCAATCCCGGGTGTGGCCTGATCTCCTGCTTTGCATTGGACTCAGGTTCAGGAATCAGTACCCCTGGATTGGGAGCAAGTATCGGGCCGGGTATTGCGTGGGATGTCGGTTGCCACCCTGGAGAACTTGTTCTAGGGCATTTTTGCACTGGGGCCCCAGATCCTTTCCCTTTCTCTCCTGCCCCGACCTGCCCCTTCTTTCTCACTCTCTCCTTTTTTGATGGCAACTCCCCCCTCTCGGTGTCCTCAACTGTATCCAGAATCTTGTGAGCCCTCTCCACCAGTTCCACAATCATTTTCATTGATCTGGATCCACGAATATTGATTCTGTTTCTTTTTACCTGCTAGTGATAAAAACATCACATTTGTTAATTGATTAAAAAACAGCACGTGTTACTACGCATGTCTGTGCCTGATTACCTATCCCATGATTCATGAGGTGCTGACCTACATTATTCGTTTTTTGCCCATGCGACAGCCCAACTGGCCCCCCCCCACTGGTGACCGCCTGACTGCATCACGAGATGGCTGCCATCCCCTGTGCTCCTACACAGACCAAGGGGGGGGGAGGGGGAATGCCTTACCCTGCTGCAAGAGCTTGCCAGGGGCCTGTTGTGGAATAACCTGAAAAAACTTGACAGGAAAGGCCACTGCTCTCCGTTTCATGCCCCATGGGGAATAGCAGTCAAAACAGGCTGGGTAGGCTGCAGGCATCACCTGATGTACCCGAGGAAACTCACTCCTAAAAAAACGGCCATATTCTTTGGCCTATCCCTCATCACACCTTCCAGTGCAGTAACCCCCTCCCCTCCCCTTCTTCTGGGATCCGGTTTTATTATTATAATACACAGATTACAAAAATTGTTTTTTTTTTTGAATAACAAAACTATTCCCCCATCCACTTTATCCATCACTCGTCACCAAACCGGCCTTGCCTCTCCCGCTTCTAGGCTCCTGTGCTCTCTTTGTTCTCTTTCTGTCATGCTGATTCCACTTGGTCGGTGGCCTGCTGGTTCGGGGCTCCATGCTGCTCACTCTCGCCCCCTTCCTCTTTTACCTGTTCCGCCGCTCACATTGCTCGGTAACCACCCTCTTGGAGCTGATAATTCTCTTCCTAGCATGGGCTCCCTTGGCCTTGCCTCTCCCGCTTATGGATTCCTGTGCACTCTTTGTTCTCTTTTTTTGTCATGGCGATCCCATGTGGTCAGCGGCCCGTGGTTCGGGGCTCCATGCCGCTCGCTCTCCCTGCTTCTCTTTTCCTTTGTTTCACCGCCCATGTTGCTCGCTGTTTTTTCCCCCACTAAATACCCTCCCTGGAGCCAATGATTCTATTCCCAACGCAAGCTCCCTTTTAACCTGGGCCCGCCTTCATCTGGCTGGCCACACGGCTCAAACCATGCTGTCCCCCAAAAAGCTTTTCATCCAGCGACCGCATCACCCTCTGTTCGACCTGTCCCTCTTCAGAGGCATGCTGGGCATTCGAAACCTCCCCTGCTCTACTGCAGTCGCTATCCCTGCTCATTTCTCACTGTGATTCCCCATGGTCCCGCAGGCTATTATCCTTCTCCAAACCTCGAAAAACAGCTGCTCCTCATGCATTCCACGACTTGTGAACAGATCTAGCCACTTCGTACCCGCTACTCGGCTCGTGGGTCCTGTCCTGTAAACTCTCATACCTGACCCCCCACTTGGCTCGTTACGCAGATTTCAACTTGCCACTTTCCTTTTTCTACCATCTGAGGCAAACTGTGTTATAGCCAAATCTGTGGCAGAACAACTCCCAATTCCCACATTTTTAGCCAGTCTACCCCCTCTTCAGCTTGCGGCTGCCTTCTGCCTTTACAAACTCCATCCTAACTTACCAAGTATTGCTAACAAAAAACAGTATTGCTATCAATTTCTTAACAAATCTAAACTTTTTTTTTTTTTTTTTTATATTTACCTCCAGGAACTCTTCGTCTGATGTGCTAGGATTAAAATTTTCAGAAAACCTATCAGAAAGTGGCAGAGCCCCTCTGTGCTGCCCCTCTTAAACCTTCTATTGCTCTGCCCCTACCTCTTGCTCTCTCAGCTCCTATTTGCCCATTTGGCCCGCCCCCGGCTGTTGTCACTGTAGTGAACTCATGGGCTCCGTCCCCCTCTTCATTGGCCACCTAACGTCCCTTCTCCCTCTCTCAACTCCCTCCCTTCCCTCCTCCCCCTCCCCCTGCTTCCTGGGTCTCTTTCAGGGTCCATCATGGACTGGAACAGTGGGGTTGCCTCTCATGACAACCCATCTTAACCCTCTGTGTCTGTAGTCCAAACATGCCTTTTCTGCTGATAAATGTGAAGAGTTCAGTCGATTATTTCTGAACAAGGTGTCCACCATTCAGACTATGATCCCCTCAAGTGGCCTGTCATGGGGTCAACAATATCTGGTCTGAGAAGGTCAATGACAAGCTGCCATTATGGACTGATTTTCACCAAGTTGTTAAGAAGAGGTGCTTCAAGTGGTCTCAGGTTTGCACCCTGCTTGCTGTTTTTTTGGACCTTGAGTCTACCTGGCTGCTAATTGGCAGTCTGTAATCTCTGAGGACAGTTTACCCTGAGAAATGTAGGTGTTCCATGAGTGAGGGTGTTTTTGAAGCCCCTCCAAAAGAAACCATCTTTTAATTCCAATAATCTGGTGATTTACAGGTCTGTCTTGAATCTTCACTTTTTAGAGAAAGTAACCGACAAGGTAGTTGTGGCACATCTAGAGGTTCACCTGGAACAATTTAACATCTACGAGCCTTGCCAATCAGAATTTAGGCCATATCCCAGTGCTGAGCCTGCTCTAGTCAGTGTGCTCCATGATATCCTCATTGCAAGAAACCAGGGTCTTTCCTCTATCTTGATCCTTTTGGAGCTCTCATTGGCACTCAACACAGCGGATCTCGGTGTGTTATTAGATTTTCTGAGGAACTGTGTGGGACTCACCAGCACTGTTTTGCACTGGTTTGAGTCCTTCACTACTAGAAGGTCACAGCAGGTTGTTCTAGGTAATTTCATCTCCAGAGCAGCTGCAGTCACCTGTGGTATTCCTCAAGGCTTGATCTTGGCACCCATGCTGTTCACCTCATATACGCTGCCTCTGGGTGAGATTATTAGGTGTCATGGGCTTGAGCATCACAGTTATGCAGATGATTCCAAACTCTCTCTCTCTCTCTCTCTTTCTCTGTCTTACGCTCATGACAAAAGAATGCAGTCTTGGTGCTGAGGGGGTGCCTACTGGAGATCAATGACTGGATGCCCTCCAACTGGTTGTTTCTCAGTCCAGGTAAGATGGAAGTTTTGATTGTTGAACCAGGTCGGCATGGGTCGGTAATGACAAGTAATGACTTTCTGTTGCAATTGTTGAATGGTCAACCACTTTGAGCAGTGGATGTGGTGAAGGATCTGGGAGTCTTTTTTTCATAATTTTTCCCCCCCTACTGGAGTGCTCCATCTGCTGAACACCCCAGCCCTGACACCCCAACATCCACTAGAGCTTACCTGCCAGCCTGTTGGGGATTGTGTAGAATGTCAGACACTCTAACCGCCTATGGTAAATTTGTAGCGCTACTTATGTACAAAGTCACATCACATCATAATGCACATTACCTTTTTTGGTGATTTAGTTGTTATGATTATGTATGTAGAAGTGGGGGAGGTGTCAATGATTGTTGTAATATGTGTTAAGAAGGAAAGGGGTGTGGAGAACAGAGCCCCCTATGTCATATACAGTCAGCCACATGACAGCACAGTGGAGTTTGGTATTTGTGATGTGTTTATGCAAACCTGCTTATGCTTGTCCAAAATACTACACAAATACCAGCTTGTTTTCCCCCAGAGCTTGCCCCCCCCCCCAAGCGGGTCAACAAGGTTCCCCAACCCCCACTGGAAATAGGATCCAGTTCTCAGCTGGCAGAACCAGCTGGTCAGGTGTCTGGTGCCATTCTGACACAGGAAGTTTCTGTTTTTCCCATATAGTCCTCCCAAGATGTGTGACTTGCAATGACACCATGAAGTATGTTGCACACTCCCAAGCACTGCACATTGGCATCTGCCATACTCATTTACCCTCTTAGCAGTTCCAAATACCTTTCCTTAGTTTCTGCTAGGGGCCAGGCAATCATCAGACTCTTCAAACCCTCATCCCTGGAAAAGGAGACCAGTTCTTCAGATGCTCGATCCTCCTCTCCCTAGCTGCCCTTCGGTGCCCTAAGTTCACTTCTAAATGTGGGTCATTGGCACAGTGAGTGGTATTGCTACTGCTGCTCTGGCATGCTAGCATATGACAGTCTTTCTGGACTGCAAGCTGACATGAAGAACAGCAGATGTCAGCTGTAGTCCAAAATGGCTTTTGCCATCTTCATAATATCACCTGGAGCAAGCCACAACTTGCTCCAGCTGATTTGTTGATGATAATACATGCCTTTCTTACCTCTAGACTAGTTGTAATGCTCTTTACTTAGGGTTATCTAGAAATCTGATGAGTCATCTGCAGCTGGTCCAGAACACTGTGGCTCATCTGGTGGTGGGAACTTCTCCAAGGGGTGACATAATGCCAGTCTTACACACTTTGCACTGGTTGCCAGTTTGGTGGTCCATTACCTTCAAGATTTGCTTGTTAACATTCTAGGTCCTGCATGATGTAGGCCCTGGTAACCTGAAAGATCTTTTCTTGTCCTACACTCCTACTCCTCCACTGTGCTACATTGATACAGGGCCTGCTCCTGGTACCAGCTCTCGCCTTACGCAGTAGAAGGGCAGGGCCTCTTGGTTTGCAACCATTGCTTCAAAACACACTTCCTGTAAGTAATCACTCTGCTTATACTTTGTGGGCCTTCAAAACATCCTTAAAAATATTTTTATTTAATCAGGCATTTCAAGATTAATTATGTGTTAACTGTTTATGTTATTTATAGTTCTGTTACTGTTTTGTTTACTCTTGTACAGTGCTCAGAGCCTTTTAATAAGGCACCAAACAAATAAAATTGCCTTGTCTTGCCCTCCCCACTACATGCCAGCCATGGTGTAGTTTCAAAACAAGAGATCTGCATGTGCAGACACATATCTTGTACTGTGGTTTATCATTTCCCTGCAGGAGTTTTGCATATGCTGTACAGGCATGACCTTGCAGTGCTGCTATGCTGTTTGGATGTCTAAGCATGACACTACCACCAGCACATAGTGTGTGCTGTGGATTGGTGTCAGGCAGATTTTCACTTATTTGGTGCAAAACATATGTAGCAATTGTGCTACATAGCTGCATAAGCCACCCAGACCCATTCCAGGTCAAGCCCTGAAGTGCTGAATAGCTGGAATCCTGATCTTTCTCTCACAAATACTGTAGGTCGCCCTGATTGATTTACAAAATGCACCCTATGCTATAATCCTGGGATGCCTACATTCTCCATTTTTAAATATTTAATTGTACATTGGGCATAACTTGTGTGTATCTATGCATGTTCATCCTGGACATCCCTCGGTTGACACACCACTGTCTCCTGTATCCATCTCTGGGATGGATATGCTTGACTGAACACAGGCATTTGCATATGTTATATTTAATGTATTAAAATTTATCACAAAAAACTCCACACTATCGTAGTAACTTATTTCAAATTTGTACATGACAAAATGGCCTGAGGACAGCTCAAAATTCAGAATTCAAAGTCCAAGTTTTAAGAACAGCAAAAGGGAATTCTATTATTGTCAGTTTTGGACCCAGAGCTTGGAATGGTCTACCACAGATTTTAAAATCTAAAGAGAAAATTTCATGAAGCTCAATAAGAACTTGGGCTATAAGTGAATTTATACAGCCTAAAAGCTAGGAACTTTGTATCCTGTAACTTGCCTAGAAGTGCCTTTATAACAATCAGCACTTTTTAAATTATGAAAGTTATTGATAATATGTTTCTTTTAATGATGTTGTATAAAGTTTTTGTTACTGTTGTGTATGCTTTATGAATAATGAACCTCACTGTAAATGAGCTTATACTCAATTGGGTTATCTTTTTGTTGATTTCAAGAATACACAATTACAACAATTGGAAGGCTTAGCCTGAGGTTTGGGGGGGTAGCTCCTCCCACTTCCCCTTCATAAACCTCAAGCATCTGCTCGCTCAGCTTTGAGCATTTTGAAAGCACGCCTCCCAGGCTGCACGGCTGGTTGAGCTGGGTTCTCTCACTTCCCCTTTCTCTTTGCCTCCCTTCCTCCCTCGTCTCCATTCCTCCTCCCTGGTGCCCCCTTTCTTTGTCCCCTCTCTCATCTCTTGCCTTTGCTTGCTCATTTGCTGTATAATTTCCTGATCTATTTGTTGTCTCCCCCCCACCTGTTTACTTCTCCTTCTGGCCCATACCTTTTTCCTCTGTCGCCTTTCATTCCTCCATCTTCTTTTTGGATCTTCTTTCCCTCTCCAGCCACCACACCTTTCGTTGCCTTGCCAGCACTCTGGACCACCACTGCATCGCTGCTCTTCAGGACTTCTTTCTGGTTTGACCATGCCTGCTGCTATTCTCCACCTGAGCTAGTGACCGCGATCTCCAAACAGCCGGCTTCAGTCTCGGTCACCCTACCATCACTTCGTGGTGTGACATCACCTTCCGCACCTGGCTTCATTTGTACTATGGACTCCTTCAACATCTGGACCCCAGCCACACTACTGATAACATCGATGTCTGCCTCTGGGTCCTTTGCTGGGGAATACTATCAGGACTCTTACCCATAGCCTCTTTGAAAGTACTCAAGCTCACAGCTCATCCTGCATCTCATCTACCCATTATTCAAACTCCTTACCCGCTGACTCGCTTACAATCAGTGCTCCAACACCTGCTTCTTCAGGTTGCTGCTCCGACCTGCCTCATCTATCATTTTCTTGCTCCCTGCTTGCTAAAACATAACTTCAGGGGCCCACTCATTTGACATATCCTTCCATTGACAATGACCGTACTGATTTCCATTACTATGTTTGCAATCTGCTGCCTGTGTGACTGTTATGATATGGGGCAGTCAGCTTGGAACTTTTACCTAGACTTTCTTACCTTCTAGAATGCATTTTCTGTGGTTATCCTCAAGAGCCCTTCCCTATTCAAACCAATTACGTTCTTCTCTGTTGGGCAGGTCCATGCCCTATGCTGGTACCTCCAAGCCTCTGCCACCTCTCCTGCTTAGAGCAAACATTAGACTTAGACACTGCTTAACCCTTGCTATGCTGATTACCGATCTATCGGTCCAGAATTTCTACATGTTTACTTGTGGCAGCCTACAAACTAATTATCTGTTATGGTACCTTCCTCTGGACTACTTCATCATCATTAACTTTTTCTACTGCAATCCATCTCCCTTTCTGTTCCAGTTCCAACAAAGTTTCTACACTGCACATCTCTGTAGAAGTATACCTCAATTGCTTGGACATCTTAGGATAACTCTCCTTTCTGACAATGTACTCAGTCGTACCCTTATGTTTCAGTGGATGTACACAGCTCCATGTAAGCCTCCCAAACTGCATAGACTCCTACCTCATTGTCATTTCCTGCTGGACAACACTCCCAACCATTTAATCATCTATGATTTGTACTTCCTTAAAAAGTTGCAATGTTGGCACTCATTCCTCAACCGTGCTGACTGTATATGTACTCTTACATCTGCTTCACTCAGCTACCTTGGTCATGGATCAACCATCATCTCTCATCCAGACATCATTCCAAGCTGGATCTCTTCATCTGCTGGAACCTTCTACTTCAGCGCTGGCTTTCTGCTCATCATTCGACTTCAGAAACAGGACTCTTCAACCAGCAAATAGACTGAATCCTTGGACATAACCATAACTAACCTCAGCCCACATTTAGGATTATTCTCCTCTTAGTTTGCCTAGAAGACAGGAAGATCAGTAGCCATGGGTCCTCAGAGGTTTCCCCCAAGTATTTATTCCTGTCCTGTATGCTACTGGTCACACTCTCCAGAGTTGGACGAGATAATCACTACGCTAACTGAGACTTAAATCTTACACCTACCCAGTGTCCTACAGAGGGTGGGATATAGAGAAACACCAAAGTTCAAGTTGTAAACATCAAGCTTATACCATCAGCTCATAAGTATACACAAGCACTGAGCTATGTCCCACACATTCAATTGGAAAGCTTAGCCTGAGTTTCAATAGGGGGGTGGGAATAGCTCCTCCAACATCCCCTTCATAAACCTCAAGCTTCCACTCCCTCAGCTTCAAGCATTTCAAAAACACCCTCCATCATCCCCTGCCTCCTCCTCCTTCTCTGTCACTCATGTCTCACCCTCAATACAGGGGCTTAAATCTTACACCTACCCAGTATCCTACAGAGGATGAGATATAGAGAAACGCCAAAGCTCAAGTTATAAACATCAAGCATATACCATTAGCTCATAAGTATACACAAGCACTGAGCTATGTACCACACATTGAACAATAATCTAGCAGGGTGATATATGTAATGATTATTAATTCCAAAATACCATGAGACATGTGTTCCTTGGTACTTGGGTCAAAATAGCAAGTATTTTGAAAAATGTAGGATACTCATATTAAGAAAAGAATTTAACTCATTGCCTCCACAGGAGCTCTTGGAAGTTGCACCACTTGTCTCCTGTGTACTGTTAACAGTAAATCCTGGGCCTTTCTAAGCAAAATGAAGCTATAGACCACATGCCACAAATAAATCCTAATAGCTCAAGAACCATAAGTGCTAGACACAAAGTATGAGTGGCAACGTTGTTCAGCACAAAATTACCTTTCCAGTGGTGGTATGCAAATAATAATATGTAATTTTTTTTTCTATCCTGGTTGAAACAGCAAAAAAAATATTTTTTTCACTAAAACAGGCAACATAAGCCATATACACCATACCATAAACAAATGCGAATAACTCCTAAAGTATACATGATATACAGAAAATATCAGTGACAAAGTTATTCAACATAAAATTACCTTTCCAAGGGTGCTATGCAGTCAAATATATATTATATTCTGTTACACTATATATTAAAATATATAAGTGACTTCTCCAGACGTTCCAAGGGCACACTGGGAGTCAGTAGCTGACTTCTGCAGGCATCTTCAGGACACATCAGTGTATTTTACTGATGACTACAGGCGTCTGCTAAGAATTAGTGAGTTAAAAAAGGTTTGCAAAGGCATAAAAATTCATTTTCCCTCCCTTAGTTGTCCAAGGCTATTCCTATAGCACTCCCTCCAAACATCTCTTGCCTTTATGATTCTTCTTGGTCCTCCTGCATGCAAATAATAATGAAAAAAGAGCCCTTCCTCCTGCCCAACACTGTTTCTCATAACCCATTTTCTTCCCTAACAATACCCTTCCCTTCCTCTCTTCATCCCTCCTCCTCCCTTCCTTCCTTCCTTCCTTCCTTCCTTCATCTCTTTCTTTTCCCTGAAACATTTTACCTTTCAGTAGCCATGTGGACAGGCTATCAGCACTCTCCTCACTACCATCGACTAATGCCTGCCTCCACCGGTAGTCATCAGATGTCCAAGTTCTCCAGTGTCTGGGCAGCAACATGAGCCAGAAGATAGCTGGATGGGCTTCATTATGACTGCACACTCCCCCTTTTCTATTTTCTTCCAGTTTGTTCCCAGCTGCTGTGACATATAAGCAGGTGCATTTGGAGGCACGCATGTCCTACTGAACTACTGCCTCTCCCTTCAATGCTGCTTGAACCAGCACTACCACAAGGCCTTCGTCTGGTGTCAACCAAAGGCTGACACAGCATGCCTCCCCACCTGGGAGAGGAGAGCTGTCTGCAGGATGCTCAGTCCTTCTCTCCCAGCCGACCCCCAGCCACCGAACCAGGTCACCAGTGTAGTGGCAGCTAATTTACCCAGCTCCACAACCCTCAGTGCCACTGGGTCAGTCCCTTGCCCATAACATTTTAGGACACTAAACACAAAGTCAGCACTACTGTTCTACCCTTGGTGTCAATCCATGCTGGGGGGGTCTATGTAGTTAAATCCTGGTACTCTGTCACCATCCCAACCCAAGTGCATTTTTAAATACCTACCCCAGCCTAAACCTAACTCATCTAAGCCTGCTATGTGACAATAATATATTTTGATGCTATGCTCCCATTGTCCTGACCCATTATAAGGGGCAATCAGTACAGATCCCAACTTCCTTACCCAGTCTCCTCCTCCCACCTCAGTACACTGTAACTGACTCTTCAGCCAAATATTCTCTGGCACACAAGGGGAGGGAGAAGTATAGTCCAGTTAGGCAAACTGTCATACAAAATTGCAGAGAATATTGTATTGCTGATGTATAAGTGCTGGTATTTAACTATAGTGCCCTATCATGCGTTGGGGTAATCAATCAATCAGTCAGATTTTATTTATAATGCGCTTTTCCAAAGCCAAAGCATAGATACAGTATAAAAACAATTATTCAACAAAAAAGACTTTAAAATAACAGCAGTCAGTCAAGCCGGGTATATGCGGCCATTCAGAGCACCATCCTGTCCCAAGCAGAGGAATCTAAGCTTAAATGGGAGAATGCACTGCATGCCTCTATTATGAACCTGGACTGGAAGTCTTGTCTAAAACTAGCTCATGGAGCATATCCAGAAACCAGTAGTCAATTAATACAGAATAAGATAATTCACTCCTGGTACAGACCTCCTGTAGTCCTTGTCAAGGCAAAACTGGTTCAGTCTGACCTGTGTTGGAGGTATCAGGAACTCCCAGGTGATCTGTTCCATATACTTTGGTCCTGCAGGCTGATCCAGACCCTTTAGCAGGCTACCTGTGAGATGGGGTCCAAAATACTTAGGAAGTCTGTACCTCAGTCTCCTGAGTTGCTGTCATTAGGATTCTGGACCCCGGACCCTCTCCTTCATCTCTCCAAGTTGAAACTACTTCTGACACTCAGTATGCAGGTTAAAAGACTCCTACTGTGTAAATGGCGGTCCCAGACAATCCCCTCCTTGGGGGAGGTACTTACCTCCATGGCTCAAGTTGCCAGCTGGGACAGAATATCACATACTGTGACCAATAACCTCTTTCAATATACTGGCGTCTGCATGCCCTTCCTTCTGTTTTAGAAACCTAGAGAGGGAGTCGGCAGAATAGGCACAACCACACTACTATAATGGTCTCCTCTCATGGTGCAGTTAGGGGCAAGAATTGGAGAGATTGTTACTGAGCTATAGGGGACCCCGCTCTACACAGAAACATAGAAACATAGAATTTGATGGCAGATAAGGACCACTTGGCCCACCCAGTCTGCCCATTTTCCTACCTAACAGATAAGCTGCAGATCCTAGTTAACCAACAGCTTACTTCCTCCTACCCCCCACTAGGACTGCCTTATGCCTGTCCCATGCATTCTTGAATTCCCCCACTCCACGACCTCCTCAGGGAGGCTGTTCCAGCATCCACAACCCTCTCTTTGAAAAATACTTCCTCACATTACCTCTGAGCCGTCCCCCCTCTATCTTCAAATTGTGCCCCCTTGTTCTTGCACATCTCTTTTCTGAAAGATGCTACCCTCTTGGACTTTGTTGATTCCCTTTAGGTACTTGAAAGTTTCTATCATGTTCCATCTCTCCCTTCTTTCCTCAAGGGTATAAGGGTATTTCCTCTACGGATGTCATGGTATAATATCAGTTAGTGATAGTATCTCCGCTAACAATGAAGACATGTTTGCTTTGTTTGTGTGATCTCTTGTATTTTGTAGGCTTAAAGTAGAGGACAGTGGCCCTGGACCTCACCTAATTTCTGATGTTTTGTCAAATACTGCAGATACTAGCACGATGGGGCCAGGTAAGATATGTTTGTATGAGTTAGCTATAATGCAATACACCAGCTGCTAATACTTTCAAAGTTAATCTCCAGCTGGATAGGTGTTGTACAGTACATCCAGACACAGAGTATTATCTTACTGCTTACCTGGCTAGTGTATACAGTTCGTTAGTATTTGGCCAGCATGTTCCGTTCTCTTCTTCTACAGACATATGTAACAGTCTGTATGATCCTTGTAATGTGTCCGACTGTTGTAAATTTTGTATTGTCTTAATAAGTCAAATCAATAAAACTTATTAACCACAGAATAACAGGCAGCAAATAATAAAATTAAATATTGTCCCCAAAGGCTAGGCTGAAAAGATACATTTTTAATGAGGATTTGAAAGTCTTGGTGGACAGGCATTCTCTAAACTGACAAGGTAGAGGGTTCCACAGGGTCGGGGCTACAAAGCCCTAGCACCTGATGTCTGAAGACAGACTCTGGGAACCTCTAGCAATGCCTCATTGGCAGAGCAGAGAGGGGGCAGTAGGGCCAAAGGAGGTCTTGCAAGTAACCCAGTCCCTGTCCATGTAGGGTCTTATAGGTCAGCAACATGACCTTGAAGGTGAGCCTCCATCGCACCCGCAACCACTATAGTTTGTACAGCACAGGAGTGACATGGCTAGTTCTTGACAACCCTGTCAACAACCTGGCCACAACCTGGCCACAGCATACTGCACCACCTGCAGGTGACGGAGATCAACCCCCCAGTAACCCTAGGTATAGAGCATTGCAGTAATCAAGATGGGAGGACACAGGCGTGAACCAAAGTAGGAAGATCCTCGGGCAGAACAAGGTGCTTTATCTGGGCAATGCTCCTCACATGGTAAAATGAGGACTTGATAACTGCTGACACCTGTGCTTTTAGCTTCAGTTCATTATCAAGTACAACATCCAGGTTCCGCACCCGTTCAGAAGGTTTCAACTGGTTACCCCCAAGCACAAGGCCAGACGGTTGCCCAGGAGTCAACTTCTCTACACGCTGACCTGGGTCCACCACCAACACCTCGGTTTTTATCTAGATTTAGTCTCAACCAGTTAGCACTCATCCAGTGCTGAAGCTCAGCGAGGCAACTGTTAAAGACCGAGATCGAACTGTTCAGTTCGGCTACAAAGGACATGTAGAGCTGGGCATCATCTGCATAGCAGTGAAAACCCAGCTCATACCACCTTATAATGTCTCCTAACAGCAACATATACACTGTGAACAACAAGGGGGACAGCATGGAACCCTGCAGCACCCCACAATGCAGGGAGAAGGGGGCTGAGGAAAAAACCCTGGACACCACCCTCTGGGTCCTGCCTGTGAGGAAAGAATGGAACCACCTGAGGACTATCCCTCACAATCCACAGAATAGCCGCAGGCATTCCAGCAACACCCCATGGTCCACGGTGTTAAATGCCGCAGAGAGATCAAGGAGGACTAAGATGGAATGATTCCTCTGATCCCTTACTATCAGGAGATCATTAAGTACTCTAACCATTGCTGTCTCTGTACTGTACCTCTTCCTGAAACCAGACTAGAGAGGATCATAGACTTTGTGGGTGGTAAGAAAGTCCTCAAGCTGTTACCTTCTCAATAACCTTGCCCAAAAAGGGCAGGGTAGAGATGGGTCTGTAGTTTGCAAGACAATCTGGGTCGCAGGAAGATTTCTTTAAGAGGGGTGTCACCAGAGCCTCCCTCAGGCAGTACAGAAACACCTCCTGGTCCAGTGAACACCAGATTATCTCAGCAAGGATTGGTCCAATGACATCCATACAACCCACAAGGACACAAGGAGATGAGTGGACCAGGATCCAAACTACAGTAAGTGGATCGCAAGCCCAGAACGATCTTCATGATATCCACGACTACTGGCTAGTCAAAATCTGTCCAGACAGACTGGGTGCCTGTGCTCTCACATTGATCACCACTGTACTCATTTGAACCAGTCACACAGATCTCTGACCAGATAGAAAACACCTTATTTACAAAGAACTGAGCAAACTCATCTTGCTTAGATTGTGAAAAGGCTCTCTGGCCCTGAAGACAGGCTGGATTGCACAGCCTATCCACAGTCAGAAAGAGCTGAGTCAGTCGATTCCTTGCTGCAGCAATCTCCCTGGACAGGACTTCTGCCTTCTTACAGGAAATTTCTGATTGATAGTCTCCATAATGGGCTATCAACCTAAGTCTGTCCTCCTCCAGGCTGGATTTCTGCCAACAACATTCCAGTCATCGCCCAACTCTCCTTAACCCCCTCATGGTCCCATCAAGTCAAGGGGACCAAGAGTGGAGAAGGAGTGGGCGAACTCAGACAGGAGCTCTGGAATCCAGGGCCCCAAGCACCACACTATTATAGTGCACTACTATGTTCCCCAGATCCGAGCATTCCAATGGCCTACTCAATAGGTCCAGCACCGCCATCAGACCTTCCATGGTAACTCCCATCAACAGGCAGTACTGAACCATCTCCTAGGGGGCGGGCCTCACAGGGGGAGCCACAAAACTGAACCCTATAGAGTGATGGTCTGACCATCCAGCTGGTTCCACCACCAAGTTAGCAGCCTCCATCCACAGGAGAAACACCAGGTCCAGGGAATTACCCTGAATATGGGTTGCAGCAGTAACTACTTGTGAGAAGCCTAACAAGATCATCAGTTGGAGGAAATTTTGACAAAAATGTGAGAGTTCATCAGCGACCCAGACATTGAAATTCCCCAGGACCAACCACCTGGAGGATTCCAACACCATGTCGACCATTAAGTCTGCAACTTCCTGCAGGAACATTTTCTCATCTCCAGGTGGACGGTAGATGAGAAGAATCCTGCTGCCCACACCTGCACCCATGATACACTTGAAAGACATAGTGGTCCCCACTGGAACCTCTACAAGGCCCAGTTCCACTTAAAACAGATGGCTACACCTCCTCCCCATGATCCAGTCTTGGGTGGTGTATCACCGATTACCTGGCTGGAACAGCTGACTCCAATACCAGGCCAGCATTCTCATCCAACCAGGTCTCAGTGATGCAAGTCAGGTCAGATGTCTCAACAAGATCAGCAATAATTGCCGTCTTTTTCTTTATTGACCTGGCATTGCATAACACCACCCGAGTTAGATGAGCAGCCATGGAAGAGCAGATGGCTTGCTCACTGTCAGCGGAGCCCTTTGGTATGGGTACCAGGCAGGTAGGGCCCATTTCCCAGACCCATTTTGCCTCAGGAGGCCTCCTTGACCTCACTACCCCAGTACTCCCCACCCGCTCCTCCCCGCAGCTCCAGAGACCCCACCCCTCCAGCCACTCCAGGCAATACCCAAGGCACGACAGCACATATACAACTCAGGTTGCAATGGGGGACCATCAAAGGGGTGGAGGTCCCTCAGCCTGGAGGGGGAGTAGCACCTGCCCACTGAAGCACAGTTCCAACACATGCTACCTATTTAAAAATAACACTTTCTATAGGTGTTAATTTAAATCACAATAAAATTACAAACAATACCAGGAACTACACAATAAACTCTAACATTTTATAAAATAAATACAAAATAATCAACATAAATGAAAACAAAATATCCAAACAAAAAGCCATAAAATAACATACTCAGTCTTCACAATATGTAATCCCATAAACCCCTCAAACTCTCACATCCAGGGTTTGGATATATTGAGTATGACATTCCAACCCAAAACCAGTCACAGAAAAAGTTATGTATTTGAGTTCTGAAACAAAGTTCTCTTACTACTTTATGAGGATGACCATGTATCGCCCCCCCTACCTCTCACCTAAAGAGGGAGAGTTTTATAAGCAGAACAAGTAATCATTATATCCAAACCAAACATCTCTCCAATGATCCTGTGAAGAAAGCAAATGTAATCCTCTGTGTGAGCACAGTTTGTTCAGTCCAAAATGATCAATCAGTCCTGAAAATTCAGTTATAAAATCCACATAGGACAAGATGGACCAAGTCAAATCCAGTCCACACAAATTGATATTCCAGCCCAGCAGCAGGCTATGGCAAGACAGCAGCTAAAACCCAGAGGGATCCCCCCCAATTGTGCCAGCAGGGATAACCACATCTTGACCCGACCACCCACGAACCACAGCTGCAGTTGCTCCAGAGGTGGGCCACTAGCTCCACCTCCTAGGTGACTTAGGTGAGACACCACTCCACCCCGACTCCCCAGGGAAAAGTAGAGGCACCCCCGCTTGGTCATGGGCCACACAGGACAAGGCCCCGGGTACAGGCTGGGAACCCCCCTCAGCCCTGCACTTCTGACTGTACTTCGCAACTCACAAATCCAGGGTCAAAAGACTCTACACAGAGCTCCTCTGACAGCACCCAGCCAGTTCTGAAATCCCCAGGCTTCCACGATCTGAGCAGCATCCAGAAACTAAACCAAAGTACTGGCTGTCGAAGCTACAGGTCTTCTTCTCCAGGTAAATTCATATCCTTGTCAACAAATCCTATAGAATCTTATAGAGTTCCTACCATGGGATAAAAGTTTAATAGAGCCAATAGATATCACACGGCTCCCTAAAACAAAATATGAGATGGCTCTTCAGAGAGTAAATGCTATACTGGCATTACAAGCATTCTGGCAAAAAACTATTAGTAACAGCACAATCGATTTACAAAACACAAGGCGGAGGGCACAATAGTGCCATTATTTGTTTTGTGCTCTTAGAAGGCCAAGTCACTTTGTTTAGTAAAATGGGTGGATTGGCAAAGACAGTAGAGCTGGAAGAATGCAGAGGTACTTTATTTTTAAACTGTGTTTGTCCACAAGAGGACCAGGAAGGGAGGGAGGTGGCAGGCAACAGATGACCCCAGTTGTGACCCTGGGACTAGTTATGACCACCTGAAGAAGGTTCTAGGGCTTTAGTGTTTCTTTACTTTTTATTTTATGTTTGACTGAATACCCAATAACAGATATTGAGTGTTTGTTGGCACCAGGTATGTATACTTATTAAATGTTTACAAGAATATCCCTGCACACTGTTGCCATTTAAAAAGACAAAAAGTAGAAAAAAATTGTATTTAGATCCCTGTAATGCATAAAAATATTTAGAGGATGAATTATTGTCCTCACATTTGTTTATGAAGCATTATTGAAGAAACAATCCTACTATAATTACAGTGTTTGCAGATGAGTGCCTCTCATTCACTACACAATACTTTAAAATGCCCACCCACTATCCAGTTCTTGGGAGTTTATCAGTTGCTTCTAAGAACAGCACCTTTCTGCACAGTGGAAAGTGCGTGTGCTTGTAGAAGCTTTGTGGGAATGTTGCCTTTATGATATTGTGCTGTCCCACAAAAATATTTCTTATCAACTGGGACAATAATAAGAAACAACCAAAATGGCAGTTGAGCCACTGTTAGTACGTTTAGTAGTTCAGATAACATTCCTTCAAATGTCTTTAAATTTAGAAAACAGCATGCCTGCCACATAGTAAATAATGTTATTGTGTCCTATACTGCTCACAAAATAGTGAAGCTGCCACATTAGTGTAATTTGCAGTGCATTTCACATTTTAATTTATCAGATTTTTGTGTGGCCTCTAGTCACACCAAACTGGTAACCCATCTGACTTTAAGTTTTTGTCACTTCCACGTAGACATTTAACTCCAACAATATCAAAAATGGAAAAAAAAATATTACCTTCAAATACCATATGTAAAAGTAAGTATTTAGTAGCACTGCATCCAGTTATCAGAGAAGCCCCTTAAGGCATTGTAATGAGTTGTTCCTGTGGAGGCATCTTGGAGGTCAGGCAAGACACCACTAGGGTCAGTGGACTCCTTTATTAGCAGTCTCTGATCATCCCCAAAAGTAATTTAGGGACAGTGCAGAGACTGATTTGCAAAGGCATTCCTATTTGGGAAGATTATGGTAATGTTTCCTGCTCCTGCTATATTAAAAGTATGGTACACCTTAATGCAAATCTAGAAAGAATGGCACCCCTGCAGGCCACACTAAGACAGTATGTATATGGGGAGGGGGAAAGGGGAACAATCCCTTATATTCATGGGTGAATCAGTCTAAGTTAGAAGTCAGTTGTGACATTCTGCATCATGTGTATTAATGAGTTTCAGTACAATCTTGTTTTTGCTTCAGTTTGGTATTCTCCTGCTTGCTACTATACACTTGAATACTGTGGCAACCAGAACCGAACAGAGTACTCCCAGCAATGGACTTACCAGTGACACATAAAAGGATGGAATCTTATTACTTTCATGGCTCACAGTGGCCCTTTTAATTCTGCTTAGCATTTTTCAATTTGCCTTGCCCACTGCCACTGGACATTGATCTGCCAGCTTCAGCTTCCCATCAACAATGACCTCTTTTCACAGTCCACTGCTTGTTGTTTTCTGTTTGAAGAGTATCTCCTACCCGAATGCTCTTGGCCAAAGCAAAGTAATCTGCAATGATCCACAGTGAATTTTATTTGTTAATTGTTGCCCTACTCCCAGGTCCATTTAAGTTTCTTTGCTGCCTATCTTTCTCTCACCTGGAATCTACCGTCCTCATAAGCTTGGTGTTTTCTACAAAATGTAATTACTTTACTTGAGACACCTGACACCAGGTCAGAATCAAAATTATAAAATGGATAAATAAAATGCTAAAAACTGATTTGTGGAGAGGCAGTTTCACTCATGATGCTATCCCAGCACAGACTCAGAGGTGAAGCTAGTGCTCACACTTCCACCTTTGTATGACTGTAAGCACATAAATGAAGCCATTTTCTAACTGCAGTATGGCACCTCTGAGTGTGTGCTGTTGAAACAATGTCACTTCTTGGATGGTTAAAGGCACTTGGACTGTAGCCTTGTGCCTCACAATGCACCAGAGGCATGCATATTGCTTAAATATTATACAGTAGGCGGTTGTCATACTGACCTCCAGGGAACACCACTGGTAATATCCTTCCAGTCTGATGTCCCATGTGATACTACCCACAATGAACCCTATTGCTTCATCAGCATTCTATCTATTGTGCTACTTTATACTCTATATAACTCCAAAGTTCCCCAACCTCAGAACCAACTTGGTATGGTGTGTTTCCTCCAGTTCTGCAATTATCTCTGTGTCATCTGTAATCCAAGCTATTTTCCTAAGAAAGAAAATGAATTGCCTATAGTATGATAAACCACCCATAGAATTAGTATTTTTTTTATCTAAAGCATTCTTCTGCAATTTCACACACTGCAGCTTCTCTTTCTGATAAATAGCATTCACCATGTATCTCCATTACTCTGTAATCTAAGGAGATTTTTCTTACAATGTTTAATCATGCATTTCTTTGCTGCAATGCCGAAATAGAAAATAAGTCTTCTCCACTGTCAACTTATCTCGTGGAAGGGTTCTCAGCAGTGCATTTTCTGATAAATTGTCATTTTGTATTCCATAAAGGTGCAATATAGGTAGGTAGGTATTTTTTTTTATTTAATTTATCACCTTTTCAAAAGCTCAATGCACTTTAGAGAAAACCCTATGATAAATAAATATATAAATCAATAAATATTAACATATAGATGTACAGGGTCCCTCAAAGTCTGAAAAATGATGAAAATACTTTTGAACAAGTCATTGAAGTTACCTGTACCTGTTAGCAGTCCAGCGACATCCCTGCTTAAACCTGTCCTCTCTTTAATCTAGGTAGCAGCAAATCCATGGACTCTTATCTCTATTTGTGTTGTACCATGATTTGCATTACTTGCTTACTGCAGCTGTATATCGCATACAAAATGTTTGAATAATTCTGTATTTGTACATCCATTATAATATACTAACTGCATATCAATATGTACAATATGTTTATTTATCCCATATTCTCCTGCTTGTCCCTTGTTCACCCTCACCGGGTAGTATCTATAAAAGAGATTTCTTTTTCCTTAATCTCAGTATGCTCTGTGTGTTTATCTGGTAAAACAATTTCAATAAATGCATACACCTTGAGATAGAAAGTGATCTCTGGTGGACAAGTTGTATTTTGTTAAGCACAACTTATCTAACAGTGACATCACTGCCTCAGGGTTCCATAAAACGGCTGCTTCCCTGATTTAAGATAAGACAGACTTAGACAGGGTTATGCCTGGACTACTGACAATTTTATGTAAGCCCAGTATCTAATTTGAAAGAGGTATTTAGACTGAGTGACCCAGCATACCTGATTTCCCCCTTTAAATCTACCATATTATCCACTTAAAATTCTCCTAATATATGCTACCTTAAAAATATATTGTACTGGCATATGGACTCTTTCTTAAACCTTCATTTGTAATGAAACATATAGGAAACACAACTAAGAGAGTGTCTACATACTCTGACTTTGAGTAATACACATTAAAACATGAGCAATAGAATGTTTGAATGGATTTTTTTTCAGAATTTAAAGAATGATTATTTATTTATTTATTTTATTGATCAAGTCTAGGATTACAAATACCTTTGAGTCAAGGCTCTTTTACAAAGGTTCCACGTCAGAGAAATACAAATTATAGGGAACATCAAGACAGACATTACAACAATGTGGACATTGCAAACAGATTACAGAGTAATACAATTCAAGGATAACATTTGTAAGCAAGGCAGCCAGCGGCATTTGTCAGAGAAAACAAACAAGAGATAAGAAGTGCCAGAGTCATAGGGTGAGGGAAGGGGGCGGGAAGAAATGTAGGTAGGTGGGGAGAGGGTGAAAAGTACAGCATTGGGTATACCAAGATGTGAGAGTAGAATCCAGTGAGAAGAGGAGGGGGGACTACTACAGCAGGCAGGGAAGTGGAGAAACAAGGTTAAGTGGGGCAGTTACAGGAGCTGTTGGTAGTGAGATACAGTAGTCTCACAGCCTAGTTTTAAACATACCAATTGTTGGGCAGAGGAGATGGTGGGGCTGAGGCCACTGAACCAGAGTGGTGCTCCATAAGCAAAAGAGCATCGTCCCTGTGAAGTATGACAGTGGGGGACTTTCAGTTGCTGTAGCGTGGATCTCCAAAGGCACTGTTTGTTGGTTCAGTGTTGTAACAGAGTTGAGACCCCAGAAGGTGCAAGGCCAAGGTAGACTTTTTCCCCATGGAGCAGGTGATAAACTTTATGCTGTTTGATAGTTGAAGCCTGCCGGTCCGGGTGTACAGGTTGTATGTGTGGGTGAGACAGTGAGCACCAATGATGAGCCGACATGCCTTATTTAAGGCAGTTGAGGGGTGTCTAAGGGTTGTGGTTGTGGCCGAGCCATAAATGATGAGACCATAGTCTATTACAGAGATCACAGAGCTCAGAACTGCAACCTCCAAAGCTTCTGGCATGAGGTGTTGTTTGTGTTTGTAGAGGAGACCAAGCTGTGTATTAGCAGCTCTAGCTGCATTATCTACGTGAGGTCCATAGGAGAGATTAGGGTCAAGCTGTATCCCTAAGTATTTGAAGAACCCCACCTGATCTAGAGTGATCCTCTGGGTGGTGGAGATAGCCAAGTGGTGTGGCTTGTGTGGGTTATGAGAGCTGCAGAAGAGCATAGATTTAGTTTTCTTGTCATTGAGGACCAGTTTATGATTAAGAAACCATGTCTCTACAGAACTGAAACCAAGTTGTAGGTTGTGTTGAAGAGTTGCAGGATCTTTGTGAGTGGAGAATACAACAGCATCATCAGCATGTAGTACGATCTGCTCAGAGCAGTGGTAAGGAAGGGAGTTTAACAAAAAGCTAAAAAAGAGGGGGCCTAGTATGGATCCCCGTGTGGGACACCCAAGCGAACAGGCAGGGTGTCAGAAAGAGCATCAGCAATTTTTACTCTCAGTGAGTGGTTTTCTAAGTAGCTTTTAAACCAGAGAGAAAAGTCAGGTGATAGCCCAGCATTTAGTAGTTGGTCAATTAGTAGTCCATGGTGTACTGTATCGAAGGCCATGGAGAGGGCGACGAAAATGGCTCCTGTGAGAAGGCCGTTGTCAAGGGATTTGTGCAAAGCTCCAGTGAACTCAAGAAGGGCTGTGATGGTGCTGTGACCTTTCCGGAAACCGTGTTGTTGTGGACAAGGTATATTGTATTTATCCAAGTGGTCGGTAAATTGATCAGCCACGATGCGCTCAAATGCCTTAGAGAATGGGGGCAGTATGGAGATCGGGCGATAATTTGAGTGGTCCATCTTATCCCCACTTTTATGGACAGGTGTCACATTGGCTGTTTTCCATAAGTCTGGGAATTTTCCACAGCTGAGAGAGAGGTTTAGGATTTTTGTTAATGGATGAATTACCTCATCGAGGGTGAGTAACAGAAGCTTAAGGTCCAGGGTGTCGCTACTAGATCTGGATTTAGAGATAGCTGCAGTAATATAGCGGCATGCTTCATTCGGCCTTACCTCTCTGAAGTAGAAGTGGGGTTGGTTAGACTGTGGGGCTGAGGTATTTGGGGAGTAGGCCCTGTTTTTGAAAAAGTCATGGGGTAGGACAGCACTAAGGTCTGAAAAAGCAGTGTTAAAGATGCTTGCGATCACCTTGGGGTCAAGGGTTGAGGATCCATCAACCATTAACATGGCCAGAGAGGTTTTTGGCTGCTTCCCTGTGACATCCTTGATATTGTCCCAGAAAGCAAGACCATTCCTCATGTGTTGGTGACAGCTTCTTTGTAATAGGTGGATTTCATGAGTTGGATGACTTTTGTGCAGGCATTTCATGCTTGTTTGTAATTTTGGATGTCCAGTTGTTTGCCAGTGGCCATGGCAACTGCCCAGAGGTGGTCCCTTAGTTTCAGCTGTGAGAGAAGAGCCGTGGTGAGCCATGGGTTAGAGAGAGATTTTGTTTTGAGCCTTTTAGCAGGGGCAAAGAGGTTGCAGACTTTGTTGAAAATTGAGATGAAGTGATCAAGAACCAAGTTAACATCTGTTGCTTCGTAGATGGGTAGCCAGTGTTGTAGAAGCAGGTATTGTTTGAGATGTGGAAGTTTTCCATGAGGAAGGACTCTGCTAGTGATAATTTTGAGAGGGGGCTTGAGGAATTTGTTAGACCACGCACATATGACTGGGGAATGGTCACTGAGAGAGTCTGGGAGAACGGTCGTATGAGAAATCCTTGTGGGGTGAGTGGTGAGGACCTGATCCAGGAGAGTATTGGTGCCAGTCTTGTAGTTACTCCTAGTAGAGGAGTTTACCATTTGCGTAAGGTTAGCAGCTGAGATGGAGTCTTTATAGGCACTGGTGCCTGATGCTAACCAGTTTATGTTGAAATCCCCTAGTAGAATAAGTCCAGCTTCAGGAGGATGAGAGTTGATTAAGTTTAGGATGTCATTGAAGCCATGTTTAGTGTCCCTGGATGAGATGTATAAGAAACAATAGTCAGGGCATTATGGTTGGGACCTAGGACAATTTTTATTGGCAGAATCTGGGCCGAAGCAGAAAGTGATGGAGTTGCTACAGGGTGCCATGACAGGAAGTCTTTGATATAGATTGCACAACCACTGACTTTTTTGGATATCTGGTCCAGCCTGTGGACATTGTAGCCCTGTATTGTTACTGCTGAGTCAGGAACTTTAGGCGTCAGCCAAGTTTCCACCACTGCAAGGATGTCAGGGTTGTGTTGGCATATGAAGGCTTGGAGTGCATCCAGCTTTGGTAGTAGGTTGCAGACATTAATGGTTGCAAGGATAAGGGCACCTGGAGTTTGTGTGTGGCCTGAGCTTCTAGGACCAGGATTGGGATGGACGCTGCCTGAGATGAGAAGGAGGAGGAGTAGGAGTTTTAAGTAACAGAGTCACAGCTCTTTGAGGGATAGTTTTGATTGTTGTTTCCGGGAGTAGAAGTTGCAAGGTTCCAGGTCGTATCCCATATGGACTGCAAGGTGGTACAGTGTAGAGGTTGGCCACACTTGTTGAGAAGTAGTGGTCAGGGGTAAGTAACCAGGAATATCAAGCAGTGGACCAAGCACAAGTCTGAGTGGAAGTGGAGATTCCCTTAGAGTAGCAGAGGAAACCAGAGTAGAGGGTGGTGGGGGCGGGGGTGGGATGGTGATATTGGTACACATAGCTGCTTTACATGTTTATTTATTTATTTATGTATTTATTTATTTATGTATTTGATAACCGGGTGAGAGCATTGATCCAATGAACCGTTTTTAGACATGACCCAGTCCAGTAGCATGGCACAATGAGTAAAGCAAATACAAGTAACATGACAATATATGCAATCATCAAGGATTCAGTACAAGAAGCACAGTACTTAATGGCCATATATAATATGGACAGCAGTAGGGTACACAGTGCATAATACATAATGGCTATACAGAAAATGGATTACAGTAAGGTACACAGTGCAGTAAATAGGTCAATATACACTTATGATATACAAAAAATCAGGTGAGATATTCAAGCAATCGACATAAAATTAGTACTATAGCATAAGCAGGAAGGGGGAGAGTACAGTTCCAAGTGGGGTGACAGGTGCTTCCAGAAGGGGTAGGACATCACATCAGGGGAGGGAGATATAGAGGTTGGGTATGGCACACACTACATGGGTGGGCAAGAGGATTTATCTTCTGACAGCAGCCAGGCTTTGAGGTGGGTTTTAAAGCTAGGGTGAGAGTCGGTCAAGTGGAGTGACATAGGGAGCTTGTTCCACAGGGTGGGGGCATAGAATGAAATGGCTTTGCAGCCCATGGCAGAGGAGATTCTAGGGACTTCCAGTGGGGGGGACAGACAATACTCAGAGGCACCTTAGCACCACTCTGCCCTTGAGGAGTGATGAGTACAGGGATACGTGGCTGCCTCTGAGGGTGTTATCTATAGTGCAGCCAAGGGCATAGTCAAACCATCCTTGGAGAGGGAGCCACCCTAATGACTGATACAAGTCACAGTGATGGGTAGAGTAAGGTGACTGGAGCATGAAATGACAGATTCTATTGTATACTGAGTTAAGCCTGGAGTGCAGGGCAGAGAACACATGGGAATAGATTGGGGAGCAGTAGTCTATAAGAGGGAGAAGGTTGCCTTGGGCAATTGCAAAGCACACCTCAGAGGTCAAGAAATGTTTTTGGCAGTAGACAGCCCCAGGTTTCTGGTTGACCCTTTGCACTATGTTGTTGATGTGTTCCGTGAGCACAAGGGAGGGGGTCAAAGATAACACCTAAGTATCTGAAGCTGAGAATATTTGGGGGGAGTGCTTCAAGGTGTAAGCACTAATAGCGATGAGTTTGATTTGGAGGTGTTGGAAATGTATGGTTTGGACCTGAGGAGCATAGATTTTGTTTTCTTTTCATTTACCAGGAGCCTGTTAGAAAGAAACCAACTGTAAGTGGCACCATATTTAAGGGTTAGTATGGAGGATATGATGTGTGGGGGAAAATCAAATCAGAGAAGACTACTGGTTCTCATTTTAGATTTTGAACCTACACCACTCATTATTATCCCCAAAAAGCCTGAAAAAATATTTCAGTTCCATTTCACAGAGTAATAAACCTTTTTATATAATGTACATGAAAGTAAAATAGTACAGATATAGTATGAATTTTAGACACTGAAGCATTCTAAATGAGGGTAAATCATATTTCATCACTGAGGCCATTAAACGTTACCTTAGGCAGGTCACAAAAGAATCCTAAACCAGCTTGAAAAATGCTTGAGGACATCATAATTGTCATCATTGCACTCAAAAAGCAGATCAGTGAAAGCAAACAGAAACCATTACATGTTCATAAAGCTATTTAATTCAAAAGTTTTGAAATTTAAAATACATTGTACAATTTGAAAACATAGTGACATAACTCAGAATAAGCCATAACTCATAAGGGGAGGACTTACATAACTCACTCGTAGCCCCACCACTTGTGAGTTATTGTCCTGCTCCTTCACACATAGTAAGATAAATGTCATATTATGAGTTAATCCACTGCATATCTCATGTATAGTGATGAGATTTGCAGGCATATGAGGCAATGTTTATCAACCTTTGTTATACTTTGATCACCACAATCATTGAAAAACAGTGAGGTCCTTTTTTTTTAATTTGTTTAAAGATGCATTGATGCCTCAAAGAAAACTCTTGAAAAACATAGTAATTTGGTACAATTTGGCTTGCATTCCATATGTATTCTATATAATTCTCTTCCTCATTATTTATTACTTAGTAAATTTGTATGAATACATGATTGTTATCCCTTGGAATTCCCTTGGAGTTTATCTGCCTCTGTAGCTTACTCCCTACTTCAAGTCATAATTCTCTGTTGTGACATCACAATCTGTTGCCATGGGAATACCTGTGATGTTGCAAGCAGTGCATTATAACCTCAAGGAGGAAGAATACAACAGAACCAGATTAACTCTTCAGGAGCACAGATCCTGTTTTCATGTAAATGACCTCAGTAATAAAGAATGAGGAGGAGGAATACAAACCTAATGCCAAATACAAGCTGAAGTGTGTCTAAATATTAGGGTTTATTAATGGCCTCCTTAAGGTGGCAGCTGCTCTTTAAATATGTTTTTTGATATTAACCTGTGTTGGTTGCATTATGGTGCACAACAGGTCAGAGATGGTTGGTGGGTAGCCACCTTTGTTAAACTCTTGTAAATCCTGTCAATCCAGAACTACCAACTCAATTATATTGTAGTTATGTTTATTATTTATTTGGATTTGTGTACACTGGGATATCCTGATTTAGGTTAGGCACCTGTTTATCAAGATAGTCTGGGGAAGAGTTACAGTAGTTGCAGTAGCAGTACATTTAATGGTTAACCTTCATTTTCAGGCATGCTGATATTAGAAGAGTGTGCATGAGATCAAAGGAGAGCAATTGAAAACTATCCTTAGTAAATTCCATTCACCACTCATGTTTGAAAATGACAGAATTGACTCCCATCAAATTGTCCTAAATAATTAACCTTCAGGTAGAATTGTATAAAATACATATTACATACTGTTTCCCCTATAGAACCATAGAAACATAAAAATTGTCAGCAGATAAGGACCACCTAGTCTGCCTTACATTCCCTTTCTACTGTGCCACCCATCACAGACCCTTCTTGATCTCCAGTCCTCATCCCCCCCCCTTACCTTCCTTCTAAGATCCTCTTGTGTCTTTCCCATGCATGCTTGAATCCCGTTACCATTTTAGCACCCACCACCTCTGCTGGGAGGCCATTCCGGGCATCCACCACCCTGTCTGTGAAGAAGTATTTCCTCACATTTCATCTGAACCTCCCCCTCCAGCTACATGGCATGATCCCCTTGTTCTGGAGCATCTTTTTCTATAAAAAATGCTACAGTCCTGTATCATATTAATTCCTGTGAGGTATCTGAATATTTCTATCATATCTCCTGTTTCTCACCTTTCTTCTAGAGAGTACATATTTAGGTCCTTGACTCAAGGATTATGGGATTCTTATGTTGTTTCTTAAAAAAAATCTTCTGTAGTATGTAGTTCCATAGTATTACTTCTCTGGAAGAAATTTCAGTTGTGTACAATTCTTTCCAACTGCAGCCCTGCCCTCCAGACCTGTTAGAAAAATATCAGATTATTCTTGTTAACCATCTAGATTTCTTATGTAATCTTTAAA
Source organism: Neoceratodus forsteri (assembly GCA_016271365.2). Taxonomy (NCBI): domain Eukaryota; kingdom Metazoa; phylum Chordata; order Ceratodontiformes; family Ceratodontidae; genus Neoceratodus; species Neoceratodus forsteri. The sequence continues at coordinate 1,326,656,292 of CM028132.1, forward strand.
CAGGTTGCACACTTATATCTATATCCAAAATAGCAGATGCCTAAACAGATTCAAGCATTACATAGTGGCTTAAACTAAACCACATATGCCAGATCAGAATGACAATGGATGCAAAACTGCATATGGGATGGAACAGGTTTTTAAAAATCTGCGTATTACTGCATACACATTTTAAGCAAGGAAACATAGTTTTGTAGTAACTACTCTAAAGTTTTCATCATAATCAGCTGTTGCCTCATTGTTCAAAAATGTATACATGTGCACTGTTTTCTTTCTCTCCCTTACCCTCTCCGTTACTGTCCATTTTCCTCTTCTTCTCCCTTACCTTCACTTCCTTTCTTGTTCTCTCTCTCTCTCTCTTTTCATCTTTTACTCACACTATTTGTTTTAAAAGGTACAGTCCAACAAGTAAGTTCAACCGTTTTTTTTGCAGATTGGCATGTTTTAAAACTGAGCAGAAACACAAGAAACGTTGCACTAATGGCTAAAGCAATGCAATGCAAAAATGCAACAGAGAGATACTATTTATTAAACAAACAAATGAAAGGTGATAAAAGATACCTCAGTGCTTAACTCCCTATGGAGCTTTGTCCGAGGGTGGGGTCTGTCTGAAACAACTCCAGTTTTAAACATAACAGATGGTGATGCCACAAAACAATTAGAAATCATACAAATGATGATTAACATATTGAACAGGAACTGATAAAATGATCTCTTTAGTGCTAGGTATCCACCATGGTAGCCACAATGAATTAAGAAGTGAAGTGATTGATAAAGTAATATGAAAAATAGGAGAGTGAATATAAATGTGAAAACAAAGGTGGAATGGGCAAAGCAAACAAACAAGTGAGGCTGTAAAGTATTTATTTTGGGCCACCAAAATACCTCTCAGTTGCCTTTTCTGCTCCTCATTTTTCAGCCATGATTGCACTGTTTCTTGTGTTTCTGTTTGATTGTTTCTTGTCAACAACAGCTCATCTGTGAGTACACTTTGTGTTTCATTTGGTTTAAAACAGAAGTCCAAAATGCTATTGAGTTCAAACCAACGTTGGACGGTTTTCATACTGTGGTTCATACTGTGGCTGGTATAGGAATGAAAGGTATAGTTGCCCATAATGATTCCCATGCATGTTCCCTTACCAATAACATTTTCCCGTTGTCAGGATCCACCTATCTAATCCTTGCTTAAACTGGGACTTGGTTCTAGTAATGATAATCTCCAGAGGGAGATTATTCAAGATCTTCATGACTCTCTGGGTAAAACAATTTGCTCCATTACTTGTATTGTACCTAAATTTGCACAATTGCAGTAGGTGTCCTCTAGTCTCTTTTTTATCTTGCTTGTAGGCAAATCCCATATCAATGAATAGTAGTGGATTGTTGATTACATACCAGAGGAGCAGTAAGTCCCCCTCTGTCTCCTGATCTCCAAGGATATAAGATTTAGAGCTTCCAGATGTTTTTTCATGTTCAAGATTTTGTATACCCTTTATTTGTTTTGTGTACCTCCTTTGTATTCTTTCTAACTTCCTTATGTCACCCCTTTTATAGGGGTACCAAAATTAGGAGCAGTAGTTAATATGTGGACATACATAAGTGTGGTACAATGGAAGGAGAACCCTCTCATCCCTAGAGCTTATATTATTTTTTATTGACCATATGACCCTATTCGCTTTTCCTATAGTCTAGTTTGTTTGTTTCGAAAAAGCTAAATCATTTGTTATAACCACCCCAAGTCACATTCTTGTGTTGTTTGTATAAGAATGTTATTTCCTAAATAATACTAGTGTTTGGTGTTTTTTAGATCTAAATGCATGACTTTACACTTGCTTGTATTAAGAGACATGCCCCATCTATTGGTCCATTCCATAATATTATCAAGATCTCTCTGTATAGAGTGTATATCTTCCAGTGTACTGCATTCATCACCCAGTTTCAAGTTGTCAGAAAATTTAATACTATCATTTGTTAAACCATCATTTAGATCAGCTATAAATATTTGGAATATATATGGCTCCAGTACAGAGCCTTGAGGAACTCCGCCAGTGAATCCAGTAACAGTTGATAGATTTGTCAAGCAGGATCTTTTCCTTCCAGTCCATGATGAACAGTATCTATGTTGCCAGTATGGTTTTATAACCTATCTTTGATGATCTCTTCAAGCATTTTACCAACCAAGGATGTTAGATTAATAAGCCTATAATTATCTATTTTAGATTTATCACCTTTCTTAGAATCTGCCTAATGTTCACCATTCTCCAATCTATAGGTACATTTCCACTATTTATACTGCTCTCAAAAAACACTTTAATGGGGGTATAGGAGATATTTAAACATAATTTTGACCATTTTCCCTGTGACATTATCTGGACCCAGAGAACACTCATCTTTTGTTTTATTTATTTTGTCCATAATTTTTTCTTCAGTTATTTCGATGTATTCTGCATGATTAATTTCATATTCAACTTTTTTTTTGTGACATATATGCTACCAAAGTGGATATTTAGTGCTTCTACTATTCCCCCAGCCTTCTGTATGACTCTGTTGTGCTCGAGCAGTCCCACCTTATTTGATGACTTTTTCAGGGTGTTGATATAGCTGAAGAAGGATTTGCTGTTATTTTTTGTTGCATTAATGGCACTGTTTAATTCTGTATTTTTCTTAGATGTTCTTATTTCTTTTTTGCATTTCTTCACCAGTAATTTGAATTTAGCTTAGTTGTGATGTGTCAATGTTTACTGTGTGTTTTAAAGGTTTTGTATTTTCTTTTAATTAACCCCCTGATCTTGTTGTTAAGCCATCTAGGTTTTAACTTATTGTTATTCATATTCTTTCTATATTTAGGAATAAAGCTATTACAAATGTAGAATATTATGTCTTTGAACTTGAGCCATTTTTGTTCAGTGTCACAATCTGCAAGCTGTAAATCCCAGTCCACTTCTGTTAGTGCTTCTGCTCTCTTCTGGGTGCCAGCCTTGCTGTAGTCATAAAAATAATTTACGTTTGGATGTACAGCAATGCTTTGGCTAATGCTGGAGGTGAACGTACTATGGTCACTCATTCCATGAGGTGGTCCTATTTTGCATTTGGTGACATGTAATCCTTCTGTACTTACTACAATATCTACAATACTGATCCCTCTAGTTGGTGAGGCTATGTACTGTTGTAATGCAAGTTGTTCACATGAGTGCTAATTTATTTCTGTGATTTTAATTTGCTAATAATTTTTCCAATTGATGTCTTCTAGGTTCATATCTCCCATAAAAGAATGTTTCACCCTTCTTGCAGATATGCTCCAGTTCATTTATTATGGCTGTTATGGCATCAAGTGGGCATTTGGGAGATCTGTAAACCAATCCTATAATAAAGCTATTTCTAATGTTAGGTGTCACAAATGTGCTCTGTAGGTCAGGTCATCTGCTCCCACAGTGCCAATCTCAAAATGCAATAGTGTGAACAGGGGACTGACAGGGTAACCCTCCTGTCTGTTCTGGATCTGAATCACCTACTAGCCTCGAGTCCTGGGGGTCAAAAGTGAACCTTATGCAAGCACACCCAGTTAACAGGCTCAGATATATATTCTCTTACAGGGAATGCAATATAATCTTTCACTCAGTGGCACCCAGCCAGGTTTCCAAAATGTACCCTTGTGACTCAATATGAGACCAAGGTATATTCTTACCTTTAGCAAGATTAGTAACACATTCAAGTCCTTAACAGCTGTCAGACTTAAACACTGGTTCAGCATTCACATGTAAAAGAAAACTGAGACAACACAGGCAGTATTTTAAGTAAAATATTGTTTACTAAAAATTGTAAAATAGGTAAAATATCAAACACAGAACAAATGTAATTTCTACTGTGGAAATCAACAGTCAGAGGGACTGGAAGGAAAAGTATGCCTCTTTGCAGATAACACAAAGATCTGCAACAGGGTTGATACACAAGGAGGCATGGAAAGTATGAGAAGGGACTTGGCAAGGTTGGAGGAAGAGGAATTGTCAGAAGTATGGTAGCTTGGAGTCAATGCAAAGAAGTGCAAAATAATGCACCTGGGAAACAAAAACCCAGAGGAAGATTACACAATGGGGGGTAGTTACAACAACAAAAATGGAAAGGGACCAGGGGGTAATCATATCAAATGACCTTAAGACTGGCAAGCAATGTGAGAAGGCAGTAGGGAGGGCTGGGGGGATACTGGAATGTATAGGGAGAGGTATCACCATCAGAAAACTGGAAGTTGTTATCCCTCTGTACAGACAGTTGGTGAGACCCCATCTGGAATACTGCATCAATTTCTGGAGACCCCATCTCTGCAAGGACATAGACAGGATGGAGGCAGTCCAGAGAAGGGTAACTAAAATGGTGCAGGGTCTGCAAGAGAAGCCATATGAGGAGAGACTAAAGGAACTTAATATGTATACCCTTGGGGAAAGGAGGGAAGGGGGGGCCATGATAGAAACTTTTAAGTACCCCAGTGGAATCAGTAAAGCCAAAGAGGGAGACATCTTTCAGAAAAAGAGATGTGCAAGAACAAGGGAACACAATTTGAAGATAGATGGGGGATGGCTCAGGGGCAATGTGAGGAAGTATTTTTTCACAGAGAGGGTGGTAGACACATGGAACAGCCTTCCTGAGGAGGTTGTGGGGTCTAAAACTGTGGGAGAATTCAGTAATGCATGGGACAGACATAAGGCAATTCTTGTGGGGGTAGGAAGAAATAGGTTGTTAGTTAACTAGGATCTGCAGCTTATCCTGCAGGTAGGGAAATAGGCAGACTAGGTGGGCCAAGCGGTCCTTATGTGCCATCAAAGTTTGTGTTTGTGTTGTGTTATGTTATGTTATGTAAATATATCAATAACTTACAGTCACAGAAAATAAATGGGAAGTTACAGAACACAAACACGCCTACCACAAATACATAAAAGTTCTTGCCTAGCTAGATGTTACCATAAAGTGCCTTCTTAAGTCCAGAGAACTGAGGGTCTCTCTTGAGTCCAGAATAAAAAGCTCTGTTTCCCTCAGATGCCTGACCCTTTCGAAATCTTCTCCCCACCCCCCTTTGGTGAGGTCACAGTTAGATCCTCCAACAGATTTAATTTCTACTGTGGAAATCAACAGTCAGCAATTTTTAAAATATGACTCTTTCATCAAAACATCCCCTTTGATGTCTCCCTGCTGGTTTCCTGTTTTGCTAGAGTGATCTCAGGTTTATGACTGATAACAAGGTTCTGTGACCAAATGGTCTCTTCCTGCAGGAATCATAAAATTTCATGAGGTCATATCTCCTGGCAGATGGCCAAAGTCCTCTGTTAAGAGAACAGGAAACCTCTGATCAGTTTTCCCTCAGTCAGTTTTTATAATAGCCAGCTGCTTCAACACTGTCACCTCTGGGGTCAAAGGTCAAGTCTTTCACACACTGGCTGACTGGTGACAAGCAGACAGTCCCAAACACATACACATTTATTTAAAAAAAATACAAATATGATACATATAACAACAAGCACTCCCTCCAGCTTCAATATAGGAATTTAAATTTAAAGCAAAGGAAATGTTTTTACGCCCTACGTATTACTAAGCCCTGGAATGCTTTACCAATTGAGGTGATTACTAGTAGGTCTAAGTCTGTGTTTAAATTCCAACTGGACAAATTGATCCTTTCTAGCAGTGTTCTTAGTTATTATTTGTTTCAAGGAGCAATTATGGGCCTTGTGCCCTCTGGCTTCTACTCAATCTTAGTATGAATCTGAGTATAAAGCAGGTGGCAGCGTGTCACGTTAGGTGTTACCCTTATTCATGATATTTCAGTGTTAATATTATCATCTTTTTTATGTTTGAGTAAGTTATATCTATGGGATTCAGTGTGCTATTTATAGATTGCTATTCCTTCACCCTTTTTGTTTTTCCTGTTTTTGCAGAAAGCTTTGTATCCTGGTAGATTATTATTCCAGGCATTGTTTTCATTCCACCAACTTTCTGTTATTGCTATTTTAACAGGATTGTTATTGGTGGCTATTTCTTTAAGTTCTTCTAATTTATTATTTAAACTTCTTGTGCTGGCAAGGTAAAACTTAATTTCTGAATTCATGGTGTGTGCCATTCTTCTTGGTGGTTCTTTTGGTTGTGTCTCTACAGAGTTGTGGTTTGATATTTTACTACTGTTTTCCCCCTTGCCACTCAGTTTAAACAGAAATTGTTCATGGCTTGCACAAAGCTTTTTTCAGTATGTGTGCCCCCTTCTTACTTAGGTGCAACCCATCTTTGGCTTACTCTGTGCACACTTTGTGCTAGTCCCTGCAGTGTTATTCTGACCCCCCCCCTTTTATTCTGTTTTAATTTGCTATATTTATACTTAGCATTTTTATTGTTTTATATATTAATGTTGTCTTTATTATGTCCTGTTTTAACTATTGTTAGGTGCCCAGAGCCAGCGGGATTAGACACCCTATTAATTGGATTTTATGAATCAGTATTTATTGTATGTTTGTTTTACTATATAATTTTACCTGAAATTCCTGTTAAAGTGCCTTGGTTTAAGAAATGTTATTATTATTATTATTATTATTATTAATAATAAATAAAATTGCCTTGTCTACAAGTTCAACACTTCTTTAAAAGTGCCTCAATTGTTGACAAACATAATTCCTTCCTATGCACATCAATTTCTCAGTCTAGTGTTTATTCTATGTATCATGTTTTTTTTTGTGCCCTTAGTGCTAGTAAAATGCACAAGAGTGCCACTTTACATCCTTTTGTTCTTAGATTCTTTCCCATTGTAATCAAGTTCATAACAAATGTATTTTTTGTGCAATCTCCCCACATTGTTGGTCCCCCCATGCATGACCACTACTGTATCTTTTTCCAGTTTAAATTTTTTTTTTGAGTTCTGAATATCTAAAATTTTGGCACCTGGGAGACACATCAATGTAGTATTTAGCTTGTTGTTTCTGCAGAACCTCATTATCCGCTCACCTTATTATAGAGTCCCCTATAACCAGTTTACTACTAGGCCTTTTACTAGTATTGCAAGGTGTGCTTGCTATATCTTGACCCCGATCCTGAATACTCTCCTTTTCTAAAGGGCTGTATCTACTGAAAGTGGCTATTTCATTGAGGCCTATTGCTCTTCGTCCATTAGATTCTGTTTTACAACTAATTTGTTTCCATTCAATACAGTTATCACTTTCCTCACTCCCTCCACCATTTTTGTGTTATCTGTTGCTCCATATTGGAACCGTCAGAGTCACCACTGGTATTTCTTACTCTTTTCCCCTTCCATTATCAGAATGCAAATGGTAACCTGTCTCTCTGTTATTTGTTTTGTTCACTAATAATAAAAGTATTTCCTTAGGAGATGTGATTTCCTTCAGTAGCATGTTATGGTTTACACACTTCTCACATATAAAGTCTGCTGTATCAATGGGTAAGCACTCATTTTTTTTATTTATTTTTATTTTATTTAAACAGCAGTTTGGAAAACCTTTGAGCCATAGGCTCATTTTACAAAGGTACCATTGTATTGTTCTTGTATTAAACAATACATTCTGCACATTTTACATTTTAACATTGATCCATCCTGGCAGAACATGTCTAAAAAGTTATCTGCAAAAGGGTTGGACAATGCCATTTTTGGGGGGGGGGGATAAAGTGGGATTAATCAAGCTATATAAACCAGTTGTAGCCTCTTGCTGGAGGTTTAGTTTTTCTGCTGACTCAAGTATTATAATACCTAGGTTTTTAGTTGCCACAGATCTCTGTCTAGAGCAAGACCATGTCAATGTAAAGTAGACTTGTTAGTTCTGTAATGCTGCCACCGTTATTGTTATCATCTGGACTTGTCCTTCCTACTCCTAAACATGGACTAGTGAACAGATTAGAAACAGCTGTGCTAGCAACTCTTTACCTTTCTACCCGATATGGTTTTATCACCAGTCAATATCCTGTCATAGATCTGTATACTTGTTTACTTACATATTTTCTAGCCTACTGTCCTGCCCTTCTGACACACCCAACATACACCATGTGCAGTCTCTGTGCATGTGTCTGCACGTTTCAAGGCACACAACCCACTCGTGCTTGCCCTGCTCGCTGAGGGGCGAATATTTATACTACTAGTCACCCAGAAGTCCTCCCGAGGTCACAGGATGCTTCTGAATTACAACCCAGTAAAAAACTATTAAAACTGCTTGGGAGTCACTCCATAGTAGCATTCCCCCTATTTGAAACAATGCTCAGGCTGTGTTGACTGGAAATAACAAGGTTTCCTGGGTTTTGCAGTTCATGGGGGCAACCCACAAACTACAGTTTCTTTCTTCCTTCCTGTTGCATGTCACCACGGCAACCACTTTTCATCCCAGAAATGGTCCTGATGTTCTTAAAATAGTATACTGCACTGCATAAGGAAAATAAAGCTGATGCCTATCTCATAGCACTCAGCTGTCTCATAGGTCAGGTTTTGCACACTCTGACAGAAAAACCTACTTTTAGTAAAAAATGTTTCAAAGTCAATCTGAATAGAGCTGTGCTGATGCCTAAATATTCAGTTTTTCAAACTGCCCCCAATTTTGATTCAGGTGTGCTGGCTCAGTATGAAAAGTACCGTATGCTCTTTCTCTTAGGGCAGAAAAGTGAAAGGGGCAACAAAAAACAGCCATAAGTAAAAAGAACAACATCTCCTGAAAAAACTAAGCACTGCAGCCCCACCAGTTCCCCATCCCATACCCTTCTATCTCCATAACTTTGAAACAGTTGTGGGCTTTATTTACTGCTGAAAGTACAGTAACTGCTTTCCTGTCACTGTCTTTCAATCATTATGTTTATTTAATAATTAAAGACAATCACAATGTAAAAGAAGAATAAACAACTAAGATTTAGCAAATATAACATGGTCATTGACAGAATATATAAAAGGAGAAAATACTAAATGATCCAGAGAGAATACTACAATCTTATTACTATAGTACAATAACAATGTAAGAAGAAATCTCACATCACAGAGTAAAGAACAAAGTAAATAAAGACATTGGCCCAGATATTCAAACTGTGCCAGTCTGAGGCGCAAGCCCCTGCGCTGCTCAAAATAATTGCTCAGGGGTGTGGCGGGGTGATATTCAAAGGAGTTGCGCTGTTGAGCAACTCCTCGAATATCGCCCAGACACAGCACTTATGCAAGGCATGATGGAACTTGCGCCATCAAGAGTTGCCAGAGTTGAGCATTCAACTTGTGGTCAGTACCATTGCGCCATGCGCAAATTCCGATATTCAAAGGTGACATGCAAATGGGGCCATAATTTATGCAAGGCGCAGGGGCCATTTGCATCTCTTTATGGCCCATTTGCATGCCATTTCATGTAGGTGCGCCCGATCCCGAGGACTTGCTCCTGGCTACCCTGCCAGGCAGCAGCCATCGGGGACCGACGACTAATGCACTCCGATCGCGGGCATCACGGTTACTGAGCCCCACACATCACCCATAGCCGATCGCGGGCAGAATCGTACATGTCGCCCCCAGTGCCGATGGCGGGCAGAACCATAAACCCCCAGTGCCCGGTGGCGGCAGAACCTGCATAAACCCCCTCAGTGCCCGATCGCGGGCAGAATGTAACCTCGCCCCAACCAAATAACTCCCTGGTGGTTCAGTGGACCATAAAGCCCGATCGCGGGCAGAATGTCACGCAGAACCCCCAAACATCTCCTGGTGTCTAGTGTCCCCCTCACCCCACCCGGCCCCTCCACCCGCTCCCCCCGCGGCGGCGGCGACAGCATCCACCCGCCTGCCGCCCCGCCCGCCCGCCCGACTGACTGTCCGGTGAGGGCCGCCCAATGGTGCAGAGCTACAGCCAATGGCGATGCAGCCCATACCGTACATGACAGTCGAGATTTGTGAATGATTCACCGTCTGGATTGTCATCGCGGAATGAGCTACATGCCGGTGGCACCAGCAGCTCTCGCAATAAGCGTTCTACGCAATCGACTCGGGCGAGCAGCGAAGCGGCAGGCGGTGGGATGCTGCTCGCCCGCCCGGCTGCGGGGGCCCAGGGTGGAGGGGCTTCGTGGGTGGGTGGGGGACACTAGACACCAGGGAGATGTTTGGGGGGTTCTGCTGTGACATTCTGCCCGCGATCAGGCTTTATGGTCCACTGGACCACCAGGGAGTTATTCGGGTTGGGGAGGGTTACATTCTGCCCGCGATCGGGCACTGGGGGTTTATGCAGGTTCTGCCGCGATCGGGCACTGGGGAGGTTTATGCAGGTTCTACGCGATCGGGCACTGGGGGTTTATGCAGGTTCTGCCGCCGATCGGCACTGGGGGGTTTATGCAGGTTCTGCTGCGATCGGGCACTGGGGGTTTATGCAGGTTCGCCGTGATCGGGCACTGGGGGGTTATGCAGGTTCTGCCACGATCGGGCACTGGGGTTTATGCAGGTTCTGCCACGATCTGGCACTGGGGGTTATGCAGGTTCTGCCGCTGATCGGGCACTGGGGGTTTATGCAGGTTCTTCCGATCGGGCACTGGGGGTTTATGCAGGTTCTGCAGCGATCGGGCACTGGGGGGTTTATGCAGGTTCTGCCGCGATCGGGCTGTGGGAGTGTGGGGGGACATGTACCTGTACTGCCCACAATCGGGCTGGTGGGGGCACAGGAGTGAGTTGGGGACAGCCAGGGTGGCAGCTGCTGTGTTGCGCGCCCTGCAATGCAGCAGCTCACCTGTGGGTGGCCTCGACTAGCCTTTTTTTGGCTCCAACGTGCGGGCGCAGGTTGGGGTTGCGATGCACAACTCTGCGCAACCCGACTGAATATCGGGTTGCGCAGGTTATGCATGGATCCTCCCCCTCCTGTTGAGCATGCATTCATTTGCATTGCTCTCTAGCGCAACCTGGTGCCAGTGGCGTAACTGCCTCCTGCTGAATATCGCAGAATGGCGCATTTTGGACTTGCGCATGACGCAACCCTTTTGAATATCTGGGCCATTGAATTTATATCAGTTGCTGTCAAGTTTGTTATTTCATTTAAAAAAATTAAAGGTGACCATATTTTTTTCTAAAAATCTCTGTTATGTGTAATAATTGATAAATGATCTGATCATCCGAAGCAGATTTACTGGTACTCTTTTTCACCAGCATTCATTGGTTATTGATGAGGGTGCATGGACTGGCAGCATAGGATGGAGTTAAGAGTAATGAGCTTGACACATTCAGCAGACCTGGGTTTGATTCCCACAACCTCAGATTACACACTGTGTGACCCTAAATATGTCTCTTCACCTCCCCAGTGCTCCTGTGTCACCCCTGAAAGCAGTTTGTCTAGTAGGCCTTACTTGGTTACCAAAGATTAAAAAAAAACTCTGCTCAGTGGGCAGGAACTGTCATCTATGTTGGGGGAGGACCTTCTGATGGCCCTCAACACTGCTCAGACCTACTTTTGCTTACTGTGTCAGGCTGAGGTTCTGGGTCCCACTGATGCCATCATGGTTTCTTTACCAAAGCCCTCTACCACCAGCTGCTGAGTTGTTGACACTCTAAAAGTTACAATCCCTGGCATCAGCTCCGCCAGTCCCACAACCACTGTTCAGCTGCTGACAACCAAAGAAATACCTAGGCTAAGAGGAAGTCATAGCTTCCAACCTTAACTTCAGTTCTGTTAAGTTTATTCAGTAGTACTGATCTACATATTTACCTTGTCCTAATCCTTGGCTAAAATGAGTTTATATGAATAAACCACCACTTAATTTCAATTTCACAATTTAGTTACTGTGAATCACTCAAATGAGACAAAGAATGAAGTTTTCACTGGGGTTTTGCTGCTCTGTGTTATTCAGTTCTCATACTATAGTTATAAAAGTGGTTATGTCTAGTGGCACTGACTTGTTCTGGGTCACGCTGAGTCACTGGCCATGTAATAAGATATTTTACGTATTTCATAATGCTGTACTATAACCGCTAGATCATGCTACCCAATTATATTAATCTAGTTAGACAAATCTGAAAATTGTATTGACTTAGGGATATATTCTGGTTTCCAGCAGAAAAATCTCAGATGATATCAAAAACTCAATTACACAAAATTCATCAGTTTGACTGTTGGAACCTTTTTTTGTTTTATTAGTGAAGACATTTTCCTGAACTCAGGACCTTGTTCCTGGTGACATTATCAGCAGACATTGCTTATTCAAGCATGTAAATCACTGAGCAGAATTTTCATAAGGATCCATCTGTGACATACCTGATGCAATTTTCAAAGTGGAAGTGTGTCTAGTTTTTTAGATCAGTTATATGTGCTTATTGTGTCCAAATATTGCATAATAAAGAGGAAATAGCACAAAAATGATGCAAATCACACTTGTCATTTTTTTAAGCAAATCATGACCTTTTGTTCCAAACTAATCGATCTTTTGGAAAAAGTAGCAGCAGGACTGCTCAGACACCTTGAGTAGACTGAGGTACAGCACGCATTGGCAACTGCATTAAATCTCTTGAAAATCTGGCCCATAATCTTTTGTTAATGAAATCACAATCTATTGCTATAGAAATATCTCTGATGTCACATGCAGAGGATAATGATCTCAGGGCTGGAAAAGCAGCACAAGTAGAGGTCTAAGGGGGCAAACAGCTTGTTTTCCTGCTATTTGTGTTTTGTAGTACAGTAAAGAATGAACTATCCCTAAATTTAAATAATTTTGAAGCTTTTTGAGGTTTGAGTATTGATGATACCAACAGAATGTGGTTTGAAGCCTACACTAGTGATGTAAGTCAGTTTCTGCCTGTTGCCAAATCAAATGCAAAAACAAAGCCCACAAAAAACACCTAAATAGTCACTAACAGTTTAATGTTCTCATATTAATAGCAACATAACATCTTCTGATCTAAAGAAAATATTTTGTTACAACATTGATCATAAATTGAGACCAATGGTATTTCATGAAATGAGTCATTAATAAGCCATACATCCATTCTGCATAACATTAAACAAGTCAGAAAAAAATTAATCTTAAGCATTTACAGCCAGATATTTCTAGACATCCAGACAAAACATAAGAACAATCTAGAAATAAATGTTCCCCATTTCAAAACAATTAGTGCAAGAGGTCCTTGATCAGTTGTTGTCACTCAGATTTCTATACTTTACAAAATCTCTGACAATGAGCCTTCCTTGAGAGATATAGCTCTCTTTATTTTGTACATGCTTTATTAGTTATTACATGCCATACATTCAACAGTGGTAATCATCAAGACAAAAAATTTAATAACCCTCATGAAAGACGTGCAAATACCAAATAAAGGTTAGTACAGGAACAAACACTAGACAAGTCTCCAGAGGTTTTGCACATCCAGCAAGGGCATCAAAGGTCTCCAGGTCTGCAAGTGTAGGAACCAAAAAGGCATTGCTGTCATTGTTTATATATGTTTTAAAGTCTTAGGAATAGGTCATTGAGTCAAGGCTCATTTATAGTGACATTCTTTAGTCGAGATAGGCATTACAATTACACAGGTGTGCACTAATAACCAATAAAAACATATAACCATCTAGCACATAGCATAAAGCAATGGATTTACAGTATGAGTCCTCTCAATAAACTAGTATGTCATGTAACTCAATACTGCTGCAAAGTGTAGTATCAACCCAGCAATTACCTTTAAAAAGATAGAGTTCTTGTCAAGGAGGATTGTCACAAACAAGAATTGTCCAGCTTAGCTTATTTTCACCACAGACTGATATCTATCAATCCTGTCTGTTGTCCAACCAAGCTTGTTTAGCATGCAAGGGCAAAGAGCAAAGCCATTTTTTCCTTAATAAGGTGTCTCCCACGCAGACCAGGATCATCTCAAGCAGCCTGTCATGGACTAGTGATGTACAGAGAGGGAGTGACAATTAGCATCTGCCATCCTTGGCTGAATGTTATCTTGTTATAGAAAAGGAGGTGGTTTGCGTTATCTTGGGCTTGTGCATGCCTTACTGCATGCTGGGCATTGGGCCCACTTGTCTGCTTGTTGGCAACCAGCCCAGGGTAGGCTGTGGGGGCTGAGATAAGGAAATAGTAAAGCTTGCATGTATACCAGCAACAGGGAGCTGCAGCTTAGATGCCTCCCCTCCCCACAACAGACCCCCCCGACAACCATATGGCTAATTGCCCTGATAACCAAATATTTATGCAGCCCCATGATAGGTAGTGGTGCCAGTGCAATATAAACTCAGCACACAATGGGTGCTAGTAAAACAGCCAAAGATGCTAAAGATTAACTACTGTATTAATGTAAACAAACATGGTGGCACCAATGTATCTCCCAGGCCTCCAACTCAGCAAAGACTACTGGGAAGGGGTCGGAGGTGAGCACTACAAAATGTACATGAATTTCAATAGAAGAGGAGCCTACATTGTTCCCAAACCCGCATGTAAGCACAGCATGGGTGGGCCAACATTCTAAAGACAGCTTGCCCATGAAAATGACCAACCGAAGGGGCAATCTAGCATTATTCTTTATAAAAGAGGCTGTCTCCAGGGATCAGGGCCAGTTTTTCTATTACAAAAGAGAAAGTGGAGCTGTGAGCCAAAGATCCAGTGCCTGCCAGGAACCTCAGATCTGACAGGCCAAAGAAGACTGGGTACACAACTGACCTGCTTGTGAAGAAAAGAATTTTAAACAAAACAGACAGCTTGAAGGCAAAGGTTAGAGAAGGAATTTTTTCCTTCCCCACCAGTGAGCTTCCCTTCTGGGGGAAGAGCTTGAGAAAAGATCAACCAACTGATTAATGCCATTGCCTGCTTCAAGGTCCCTGGCTGCCTGCTCCTCCAGCACCAGACTGACTGTGAGAGAACAGAGGCTGATGAGTGAACACCAGAAGACCCTTCAGCTGGGATCATGTCTAGCCTTCTTGCCTGTTCAATCATCAGACATCAAAGGTGTCTGTGAAGCTACAAAACCATTAGTAACCATTGGGTTTTATCCTCACAACTGGGGGAGATTGTGATTGTGCTTAGGACTCAGGGATAAGTCCTGGAGGGGGGACCTTGCCACTGTGATAGACCCAGACAGAAGATCTGTAGAGGCCATCTAGCCACCCATTTCTGGGTGGATTACAAATAGGGTCCCCTTTTCTACAGTTTACAATTTAACTTTTAAACAACAGTTGGTTTTACAGTTTGTTTTGCCTACACGAGTTAATGTGTGTCACTGAACCACCTGCCCTGCAAGCAGCAACTGAATCCCAAGTGAGGTACCTACTGTAACTAAAAGGAGAGCTCTAGCTCTTGGCTGTTGGGGGGAATTAAGTTATGTGCACCTGCTTATTATTATTATTATTTTAATAAGTAAAAGTTTATTGGGTTTTTGAAAAGACAAACCACTATCTGTACAAACATTCAATCGAGCAACATGAACATTAGGTGCAACTAATCACCTGGCCGGGAGGAGTCACTAAGAAATACAAGTCTAATAAGTACAGGTAAGCTGTAGTAGTTAAATTAAAACAACAAATATCACATCCCAAATTTTTGTCAGTCATGATTGTATTGTACAGTGCTGACCGAACAAAGAGAATCAAATTAGGAATCAGTTAGTGAACAGTGGTATGAAGATAAAAGAGTTCCAGAAGGGTTATCGTTGGGTCTGTAGGGGAGCTAAGACATAGTAGATGTACTTATTGGTGGTGGTTGGATAAGATAGTGGTAGCCAGGATGTGAACTTTGGGTTTAGGTTGTTACTTAATTTTTCCCCCAAGGATTTCGAGCTCATCTAACAGGTATTTGGCATGTAGTAGACTTTTGGGATATTACAGTGAGTGAATCATAGATATGGACCCCATATTTCCATGTAGGAGTCTCGACTGTTGAGCATGGAAGTGTACCCTTTTAAAGCTGGCCAGTTTACCTAGTTCTAGTAGCTATTTTGAGAGGCGGGGTGGGGTTCTGTCAGTCCAGTGGTAAAGTATGATATGTTTGGCTGTCATAGGAGATCCCTTCAACCATTTCTTGGTTATGGGTGTCCAGGTTAGGGGAATGGCATTTGATTCAGGGACACCTACAGTAAGGTGACCATCAGAGGAGTAAGATGAATATGCTGTTGAAGTATATCAGTCAGTATACGATGAACACCATTCCAGAAAAGCTGAAGCATAGTACAGCCGCATAGTAGGTGTGTGGTAGGGCCAGACTGTTTATCACAATGCCAGCATTGGTCAGACTCTGTTAACCCCCACTTGTGCAACTGCTGAGGAGTCTGATACTAGTGATGCAGTTTCTTAAATTGTGTGAGGCCACTTCTGGTATCTCTGGCCACTAGTTTAAGATTAGTCCTGGAGCACTCCAAAGTGTTGGGGGTATTTCTTGACACCTGCTTGGGATTTGAAGGACTTCCTGGGGGGATCAGATTGTGTAGGGCTACTGTTCTTATCATATGCAGTATAAGGATTTTACTGCTACCCCATTGCTCAAATTTTTCCTACTACCCCCTTGTTCTCTCCATACCTTCCATTTTTAGATAAATTATTTGTTTGAACTACATTTCTTGTTTTGGGAGAGGGACTGTGTGGAAAGGTTGTGGGTGTGCCATCAATGCAGTGATCCCCTACATATACAGCAATGTTGGTGCCACAACCTGATTGACAGTCATTCCATTGATCACGATTTTGCAGCACCCGCCACCTTCCCAACATTCCATAATGAAGTGGGACAGCATCTGGAAAACATGCAAAGGAACATATTCAATAATGGTAATACTGTCTCTAATTAATATGAAGGTCATATGCTGAAACCAGAACAATTATGGTAGTGTAGTGGTAGCTTAAAAGCTCACTACACTGGTGACTCAAGTTCAGAAGTGGATTGGAGTCATTGGGGTTGGCTGGAGGAAGGAGGGCTGAGCATTCTAAGGACTGCTGTTCTCCACTGGAGAGGGTGCTTTGTGTGGCCTGCCATCTGCCACCAAGCAAAACCTGGTTGGTAGTGCTGCTTGGTTTGGCAGATTGAGAGAGGGCTAGGATGTTGCCAGGGCTGGTGATGACAGTGAATGTGTGGGATCATGCCTATGCAAGTTACAGCATGGCTGAATCCCAGGTGATAGCAAAAATGGGTAACTATGGCTACTGGCTGGGCATATGATGCCATGCCTGCCCCCAAGCCAAAAATGGGGTCACTCTCCTGGCTCCTGGTCAACTTCTGGACTTCACTTTCACTGTGAATGGCTGGATATTGAGAAGTGAAACTGCCACAGGAGCTAAAGCCGGGCCGATCTTTGAGTGCTCAATATGAGAGGACAACTCAGTGGTGGGTTGTGGGTGGGCCATGAGGTCCAAGAATGACCAGTGGAGAGGAGTCTTGGTGGATGCACAGTGGAGCTGGCAGTGGCTATAGGAAGTCATGGTCAGGAATGCTTGTGGTCAAAATAAGAAATGAAATAAGAAAACTGGCTTTGTGATTCCCCCCATATAACTTCAAGACTAAATTTAATTACACTGATTCATGATCTGATACACCAATCGATAAAACTTACTGTCTGTTACATTAAGTAGACACAGGCAATTGTTGAAGGCAAACCAGTAACAAAATCTACCATATGAAGATAGAATGGATTTCCAGGATCACCAATCTTTACGAGTAGGAAAGTTGCAAAGTGAAACTTCACCAGTGAAAACATTGCAAAGTTTCACACTTTACCTTTCTTGCAGGCCATAGAAAGGGCTGGCACATATTGCACTTTACCCAGAACTTCTCAATGTGTGAAGTTTCACTTTAATTTGCCCACAGGGCCCAGTGCCAAATGCAGTGGAAGCTGTGGGCTAATGCAGCTGTAAAAAGGTGTAAAAAAAAGTTTCTTTCCCCCACACTCATAGCACCCACTTTCCCACCTCCTCTTCATCACTATAATCAAGAAAACCTCTTTCTCCTCAATCAACTTAGTAACCCATTTCCAGCCTTCACCCCGTTGAGTAGGCAGACATCCTCTGTTTGTGACATCATAATGTTGCTGTGGGAATGCTTATGATATCACACAAAGAATCATCTTGTGATAAAGCAGGAGAAATAATGGATGAAGGAATGTAAAAACAGAAAATGTATTAAATAAATTCTGAACTGTAGTGGAACAACATATTTAAAAACATTCTCTGGGATACTGGAAAGTCTCTTTACCTTAACAGACCCACTTTATCCCAACCTGCATTTCAATAATTACCCAAGAGACTTAGCCATCATTCCATTTTTCAATCAGCAGGTTTAAATCTAGTAGTCCATAATTATGAAATATTGCTAAGCACATAAATATGGAACACATAATGGTTTGCAGTGGAATAACACATTTATCTTCACTAGTGTGTGATAAAACCCACTGCTCACAAGAGGCAAGGCACTATTTTTAATTTTAATTATTGTTTTACCTTGTTTTAGCTTAATGCTGCCTTTCTTTCCATTGTAAACCTTATCTAGCCTATTGCTCACTATATTCTATTTCCAAGTTCTAAATGGAAATAACATGTTCCAAGTGCAATGACATGTGTTCTAAGTAAGCAATAAATCATAATGGAGTGTACACTAAAGAACTAATAACGTACATTCTAGCTACCATTGTAAGGAATGAGGGAAAAGGCCAGTTGTCCTTACCCCATGAGAAGTGCATCGATAATCTTGTAACACACACCTCAGGGTGGCTTACTGTGCTTATAAAAAAGATTGCTGTAGGTAATGCGGTTTTCCAGCCCTTATAATGGGATCCAGTTTCTAACCATGCAGCATTAGTATTTTAATGCATGGTCATGTGATAGCTGTTGTCCAATGAAGTCTCTGGAATAATCCTTACCATTTTATATGTATAAATAATTATTTATCCCAAAATAACATCATTTATTTTTGCCAATGTAGTCACCACCAGTGTGATGTACTGAATATGCTGTTATGTTTGCCTGCATATAGTCTGGAAACTACAGTAGCCAGAGTCTCAATACTTTGTAGAGCACTCAGTATGCTATACTGTATATAGAGAGTACAGTACTTAATGTATACAGGGCACTATATAATCCAACATTCTGCTGTAGTGTAGGAACTCTTTTAAATATGAAGTTTTGAATGCTGATAGAGCATAGAAAGCTGTGTTCAATCGACTGGGCAGAATGGTATAAGGACAACACTTAACTCTTTCTTATAGAAATTGAAGTCTAACCCTCTTTGGAAAACCAAGAATGTGAAGTATTTGCAGAGTTACTGCAAGGCCACAGGCAATGTTCCAAAATTTATTTCAGTAACCTAAGATAACTTTGTATGTGTTCCAGTTGTGACCTTCATTTGACATGGCTTTTTGTACAGAATGTAAACTTGCAGCTGCCTCATAGATTTAGTGCTTAAGCACACAAATATTACACTCACTGATCCATATGTTAAAGGAGTACTTCAGTCAAAATTTGCAAAAACATATGTTGTACAGTGTTTTGATTCATGTGTTTAGTCCTGGTTTGTCCTTCCCTTTGTTGGCTATTAGGAGTTGTTTCTCAATTTGCTTACTAGTTTTATAGCCTATCACACTAGTTTTATGGCCTCTGGGAAGCTCCGTTATCATGCTTTATTGTTCATCTTTTTCCTGCAATGCCTCCTATCGTATGTGATAAGGATGCCTCCATGACCATAAATTCAGCAAGTACTAATTGTAGCATTGATGACCTAGGGTGATTTTTGCACTTTGTATGGCTGGGTTTGGTTTGATGAAATGAAAATCTTTAAAGGAAAACATGTACTCCTGCTAGCTAGATCATGACAAACATATACAAAAAACAAAAATATTGAATTATTTAGTTGAGACCAGAACATCAAGCTTCTATATACAGAACACTTCTGCATAACTTTCTTTCACTGAATCAGTGGTCCTGAACTCATCACTCTCTCATGAGACAGAAGTCATTGTAGGACAAAGAAGAGCAATACATCATTCTCTCATAGAGATCCCCAGAGGCCATAAAACTAGTAGGCAGATGAAGAAAAAACTCATAACAGCAGACAAAGTGAAGGACACACGAAGACTAAACACACAAATCAAAACACTGTACAGCATATGTGTTTGCAAATTTTAACTGTAGTACTCCTTTAAGTGCAAGCTTGTTTTAAAGAAGCAGCTCCTTAGATCTGGCACTGATGCCATTCAGATAAAAAAGTCTGTATACTCTAATTCAGGATTCTTCTGTTCTTAGACTGCTTTAGGTTGTGACCATTCAGAGCTGTTTATTCTAAATGAAATAACTGATAATTATTTTTCTTCTCAGATCCTCTGGTTCACTGATAATAAAATGAATGTTTATGTAATTGCAGCGATTTAGTTGAGAGAAACACTGCATTTATTTATTTTAGTTGTCATTTCAAGCCAGGAAATGCACACTGAGCTGATATATCTCGTTTCCAAGTGTGTGGTAATGAGAAGGGATGTTATATAGACCTGTTTAATTGATGGGAAATGTTGACCATGAAAGCCAGGAAAACTCCTCTGCTCTTCTTCAATAACTGCCATGGAATCTTTATCTTCCAAACAGCAAACAAAAAATGCTCCACCACCACACGTGCTGACTCAGAAATTGCAGCTTCCAGATTCAGGATAAAGTTCCATAGTAAGAAATGTCAGGCTTGTTTAGCCAACAATGTTTGATTTTTATCTAGTGTGAAAAAAGTGGCTTACATATCCCTTCACAGAGATGCCAGTGTGCGCTGATATTTCCTACTGTGGATGATGATGCTTTGTTCTTAGTATCTTTATCTTTCACCTGGACAGTCACAAAAGATAGACAAGAATGATGACACCTCAACAGTGCAACATGCATACTGTACATTGCTACAGTGTCAGCTATGGATACTACCAAAAGTACCAGGTGTGGGACTAGAACCTACAACTTTTCAATCTTCGAACGCAGAAGTAAATGTGCTACCTATTGATCAAATCAATCAATCAAAATCTTTATTTAACCAGGCAGAATACCGTTAAGGAAAAATTCATTTACAAGGTGGACCTAGACATTGTCCATGCACAGTATACAGATATACATTCTTAATATACATATACAGCACACATAATGAAGAAACATATATACAAATAAAATAATGAAACAAAAAATATGCAAATATTATACATGTTCCAGTTTGGATCATGTAGCAACTTATATACAGACTGTACATAAAAGAACACAGGATAAGAAGTTTCCACATCCGTATACAGAAGTACAGGTTTCAGTTCAAGTATAGTACCTATATATGCTTATAAATACATTATACACAATGGAGCACAGGGTAAATAGTATCCACACCAGTACATAGAAGGACAGCTTCCAGATAGGGGAAAAAAACTGGGTTGATATACTTAGGGTAACACAGAAGGTCAAAGGAATATGCTTAGGGAGCACAGACAGGTACCTTAGGAAACCTGTAGAAACTTAGAAACAGAATTTGATGGCAGATAAGGACCACATGGCCCACCTAGTCTGCCCATTTTCCTACTTAACAGATAAGCTACACATCCTAGTTAACCAACAGCTTACTTCCTCTTACCCCCCACTAGGACCGCCTTATGTCTGTCCCATGCATTCTTGAATTCCCCCACTGTTCTTGACTTCCCAACCTCCTCAGGTAGGATGTTCCATGCATCCACAACCCTCTCTGTGAAAAAATACTTCCTCACATTACCTCTGAGCCATCCCCCCTCTTGAACTTTGTTAATTCCCTTGAGGTACTTGAATGTTTCTATCATGTCCCCTCTCTCCCTTCTTTCCTTAAGGGTATACATATTAAGCTCCTTTACTCTTTCTTCTTTCTATACAATAGTATAGAGTTTGATGGGTGCCTAGGGAGAGGGAAATGGATGATAAGAAGAGAAAAAGATAGTGAGGGGAGGGTATGCTTGGTGCATGCATAAAAGGTGGGGGCAGGAGGAGGAGTGCAACTTAAGAATTCTTGACAGGAAAGGGAGCAGCATATAATGCCGCTGGGAGTAAAGGTCAGATGCGACCACAGATCTACTGACACTAATGACTTTATGTAGCCCTTCATTCTGATTAGAGAAACAATCCGTATACAGTAGTATAATATGTAATTATGCTCATAAGCACTGTGTTTGTGGTTAGATAATGGATGTAATGGTATCTTGGGACTAGGCTTTTTACAGACGTCTAAGGCATTTTCTGTTAGAATCTAAAGCTGACATTATTGTATCCCAATCATCAGCCTTTTTACTCCACTGAAGGAGTTGTTTTTAATACCCAGATCAATGTAAAACTACTGTAGTGTGTTCTTGGCAACTAGCTAATGCAGGTCGAGCTGGCTACTAGTAGTGCTTTTGGGTATTCTCAAATTATGTGGATTTCTGGGAAATTCTGACTACTTCTGTGGAATCCCACAGAATACATTGAAATTCTGCATTGTTGCCCCAGAGGTTTGCAGCTTCACATTTGTTCCCAAGAACATGTTCCCACAACCATTATATGCAAATTCTGTTCTAGTGGGAAGTAGGATGCTGGCTGGTGCTGCGTTATGCTTGCTTGGATATATGCACATGCACACCTTAGCTGCTGGGGGCTGAGGGCTGGGCCAAGAACAGAAGAAAAACCCATCAGAAGGAAGAACAATGCTGTTCTTTCACAGTCTCCTTTCATCAAATCCAAACTGCAGAGGAAGATGAGAAGCTCTGCCACCCCCACCATGGAGGGGATGGGGGATCTATGGACAATAAAAGTAGAATGGTAATTCTGGAAAAAGCCAGGTGATGGAGCTAGAGATGTTCACAGAAGGGGTGATGAACAGAGAAGTCACATAGACTTTAGGAATTCCACAGAATTCACCAAAACAATTCTTAAACAAGCATTTGTCAATGCCGAATGTTGTCACGCTGGCATTGGCATTGGCAGTGCCGGAGCTAGAGACACATAATAGGAATGGCAGTGAAGTATTGAAGTGACACCAACCCCACCCCCACACTGTAGAGAGTGACAGGCATTGGGGTGTGTCTTTGGGTCATCAGCTATAACGCTCGTGCCATGTACCTCACCCTACCATGTAGACACTGACAAGTGTTGGGGTGTGCTTTGGGGTCTTTGGGCATTATACTTACCCCATTCCATAAGGAAATATGCTGACATGGGTGCAGTATAGAAGCGTAGTGTGAACTTTGTGGCCGAACAGTGCAAGGCACATCACGATGCCTGTCAGTGGCTGCAGGGTGGGGATGGGGGGGGTGGAATGGCATGAACATTACAACCGATGATCCCAAGTCACACCCCTGATGCCTGTCAATCTGTACCGGTGGAGTGCTACAGTTGGAAACCCTACTATCGTAGGGCATGTGGTAGTTTCACTCCACATTTTCAACATGGGCTGCTTGTCAGGCCACCTCATGAAAAGTGGCACAATCACTTTGTTAGCTGAAAGGTGGTTTTGCACAGCAGCTGTGCCCTTTGGCGACAGAGGGATGAAAACACATTTTTGGGCAGGATGCGGAGAATGATAACTGTATTGTTCATGAGGAGGCGTAAAAAAATGGCAACGTTGGAAATCTGGAGTGACAATAGGAAATATTGGTGAAGCAATGAGAATGCATACAAACTACGCAACACACATCCGTATCCCAAATATTTTTGGGAGTTTGGTAGCCACATTTGTAACATAGGCATTTTGGAACCTCCCCTTATGAACAGTGGTGGTGCGATTTTGTTAATCTGCCCCAAAAGTTGATTTCCCACAGCGACCACGCCATTTTGCACCACAGGTGCGGAAACACATTTTGGGCAGAATGTGAAAAATGACAGCTCTACTGTTCATAAGGAGGTATGAAAAAATGCCAGTGTTGAAAATCTAGCATGGAAATATTTCAAATTTGCGAAGTTACAAGGGTGCGTGGAAACTCCGCAACACACGCTTGCAACACTGTAATTTTATGGACTTTCGGACCCAAATTTTCAACATAGGCATTTTAGGACATCTACTCATGAATAGTGTCACCGTCATTTCCTCAAACTGTCCTGAAAAGTGATTTCACACAGCGACCACGCTATTCTGCGCCGGATGTGCGAAAACACATTTCAGGCAGGATATGTAAAATGACAGCTGTACTGTTCATCAGGAGGTGTGGAAAAGTAGCAATTTTGAAAATCTGGAGTGAAAATATTACAAATTCATGATGTTACAAGTGTGCCTAGAAACAGTGCAACACTCGCTCATAAAACAGCCATTTTTGGGACTTTTGTCACCAAATTTGCAACATAGGCTTTTTGAGTGCTCCCCTCATGAACAGTAGCACTGTCATTTTGTTACTCAGTCCCAAAAGGTGATTCTGTGCAGTGACCACAAAATCACCTTTTGGGACAGAACAGTGCCATGACAGCACCAGAATTCATGAGGAGGGGTCCCAAAAACCCCATGTTGAAACTTTGGTGCCAAAGTTCCAAAAAATGCCTGAGATATGCATCAAAGTTGAAAACCACCTATTTATTCCATTATATAGCTTACTGGCATTTCCTCAGTTCGTGCCTCGCTTTGAAGAGGACAGACATGTTCCCGGTCCACTGAAGATCATCACGCCAGACTCCACTGGTAAGCATGGGGTGAGGGGGTGTGGTGAGGCAGGATGCACAGTGGGTGGGTGAAAGTTGTGGGAGGGGGGCAGGGAGACCGCTGAGGGACCGTTTCCTTTTTCCACAGGTACAAAAAAACCAAAACATAGCGGGACCGTTCTTCTGTTTACAGGGGCATGTGGCACACTGGGGTGGGCTCCCAGCCTGCCAATGGAGCTTTGTTTTTGGGGGGGCAGCTGTAACTGACTGGGGATTGGGCACCCCCATTGGCACACAACAAAAGGGGTGGTTACTTTATGCTGACGGGGACTGGGCACCCCTATCGGCACACAAGGAAAGCAGGGAGGCAAGAGCCAAGGGGGATTGGGCACCCACCTAGACATATTACAAATGGAGGGGTTTTATGCCGATGGGGGAGGGGCTCTTCCGGCACATACATTGGGGCAGGGTGACAGGTGAATTGGGCACTCTCGAAGTCGGCAGTTTGGCAGGCAGTGTGCTACCATGTTTGTGTTTCCGGGTAGGCATGTCGGGAGGTCTGCTGCATGTGATGAGCATTGCTCACATTGCAGTGGACCTTTCCTTAGATGTGCTCACCCAGGTGGTGTGGCGCTGGCATGCAGGCTGATTGGGGAATGAGGGATGCACCTACTGATGTGTGCCCTGCATTCACCCAACAGTGACCGTGCCTCCAAATCTGCTCTACTCAAGATGTTGGTTGCACAAGCTTGCCAACATAAAAAACAATTTGTAAGCAGAATTGGAATTTCATGGGAATTCAACCAGCGGCATTCCTTGTTACATGGAGCTCTAGTTATTTATCCCATTTATATGTGCACTATAAGCAGGTTCTAGCACTGAAAAAAAGGAGGATTGAAAAAAATTGGGGTTACAGATACTTGTAAGCCCAACTGGTCCACTAACCAGGTTGCTTCTGAAACTGGGTTGAAAGTGTACAGTTCACAGGAATCGATACCTGAAAGACCAAAACATGCTCCACATGTAAAAAGCATTGGTTGCCTGATTTTTCCTGGATGCATGCACTTTTAATCTGTCCTCCCTTGGTAGCTGACCAAAGCACATCCACTTCCAGTATTCCAGAGATGCACGTGCAAACTGAATTATGCCTCTGCAACCGAAATCAGCTGTTCATGTATACTGAACAGCATTGTAATCATAATTACTAGCACCAGTCCCCATTCCTCAATCACCTTACACATGTAAACAAGGTAATTAAAGAACAAGTAAGCAAGCTTGCTACACATTTTGTTTTTTTGTTTTTTAAATTACTCCATATGCTTACAAAGAAGAAGAACCTGTTGTTTACATTTATACTGAAACTGCATTTATTAAAGTAGGAGAATGCAGTTTCATAGCATTTGAACATTTTAAACATAGCTTCTCCTGATTCTAAAATCATGATGTGAGAATCCTAAAATAACAGCCTTGATGATGATAATGAAGAGAGAGATGCCAGCTGTCTATATGTATTCTAGCTCCATTAACTGCATTTAAATGTCAATAACTTTAAAATGAAAAATGATAGCATGGTACTTCGAGACGAAAGTTGTTCAGCACAAAAATATCTACACAATGAGAGGTGTCTCATTTATAGATACCTTATAGTTTGTTTTTTAAATCAGCAAAAAAAGCAGCAGAAAATTCAGTTTTTTGTCATATTGGCAACAAACAGATGTAAATAACTTTAAAACAAAAAATGATATCATGGTACTTGAGCACAAACGTTGTTAATTAGTTAATTGGGAAAGGCACAAGAACAAAAAAATATCAACAGTATTTCCAGTAAGGAGTTAGCATAGTCCATTTAAGCCATACCTCCCCAAAAAAGGGAAAAAATGATTTTTCTGTCATCTTTTGCTGATTATAAAAAAATCTAAAATGTATATATAAATGAAACACCACTTATTTGGCAGATATTTTTGTACTGCACAGCTATTATGCTAAATTTTTGTTTTAAAGCTATTTGCATTTGTTTGTTGCAAAAAGTGAAAAAGAAAACTGATTTTTTCTGCTGTTTTTTCCTAATCATAAAATAACTAAAAGGTATCTATTAATGAAACACCACTCATTTTGTAGATATTTGTGTGCTGAATAACTTTTGTGTTCACAGTACCATGCTATCATTTTTGTTTTAAAGCTATTTGCATTTGTTTGTTGCAAAAAGTGAAAAAGAAAATTGATTTTTTTTCTGCTGGTTTTTACTAATTATAAAAAAACTAAAAGGTATATATAAATGAAACACTACTCATTTCATAGATATGTTTGTGCTGAACAACTTGTGTGCTCACAGTACCATACTGTAATTTTTTGTTTTAAAGCTATTTGCATTTGTTTGCTGCCAAAGTGACAAAAAATTAATTTTTTGGTGCTTTTTTTGCTAATTTAAAATAAGCTAAAATTGATCTATAAATGAAACATCTCTCATATTGTAGATATGTTTGTGCTGAACAACTTTTGTGCTCAAAGTACCATGCTATCTTTTTTAGTTTAACGTTATTTGCATTTGAATATAGTTAGTGGAGCAAGAATACATCTACACAGCTGGCATCTCTCACTTCATTGACATCATCAAGGCAGCAATCTTAGCTGGCCCACTGGTGCAGTATAGGGCTACCACTCACAGCGCTAGTGACCCAAGTTCAGGAACAGACTCGGGCAGCTGGAGGGTCGGCTGGGGGGGAGGAGGATTGAGTGCCCAGAGGCCGCTCTCCTCCTCCGGGGAGGGTGGGCTGCTTGTCCTGCCGCTCTACTGCCACCTGGGTGACCACAGGAGGAAGTGCAGTGGGACAGCAGGAAGAAGAGAGGGGGGGACATCAGCTGGGAGCCAGAGTGTTCGCACATCCCAACGTGCTCTGCCCCAGGCTCTCCAAGTGTGCCAGTGTCCAGAGGGTGTATAAAAGCTATGAAACTTCATTTCTCTTACTTTAATAAATGTTGTTCCAGTATTAATGTAAACAACAGCTTCTTCTTTATAATCCCATGGAGTAATTTTTAAAAAAACAAAATGGGTAAAAAGCTTGTTTACTTGTCCTTTAAGTACTTTAGTTAAATTAGAACTGCACATTGAAGGAATAACAGGCTTGAAATAATCAGTTGTATGACACTAAAAGGTATTAAAATTCTGTACTCATGTAGCCATGGTTTGTTTCCTATTTCCCTTCTGATTAAATTTTTGAATGCTGAGTCACATAGGAAATGGTGGCAGCACAGTTATGTATACTGTATGTTGCTTGACTAATGTAATAACGAATCCTCCACCACCCTTTAAAACATCGCAAAAGCACAATTACACCTCAAGTTACTTGTACCATCATTTTGTAGATCTGGAGGTGAAGCCATAACAGCACAGTTGTGATCACGCTGATCTATGGGTGCTGCCATTACTTCATACAGCTCAGTGGGAAGCTAAATGGCAGAAAGGTAATCCTGACTTGAATTCTGGTGCCTTCACGCTGACTTGCCCTGACTGAACACTTTTCTGTTCTGCCTTTCTGCCCTAGCCTGCTGATAGCTAGCAAGAATAGCAGCTTGAATTTTAGAGTAGCAGCTTTTGTTTCACTTGCTGCTTTAAAATATTTATTTAATTTCAGTTATGCCTGCTGCCTGTTAATACTCGTAATTTCCTGTTTGTAACCTACTCAATAGTAACTTTGTATGTTTTTCTGCCTTGTATTTGTAGACACTGTTAGTGGAGTGCTTCATTCTTTTACTATCTATTTGAGTGAGTCTGTGATTTTTTTATGTTTTCTTGCATGCATGTGCAAGAAACATAGTGCCATCACCTGAGTTTTCGGAGGTGTGGCACCCTGTCTTCCAATTCAGTCAGTGTGTTTGCAGACAGGGTCACAGTTTGCCAATTATTGCTGCAGCTGTCTATGACAGCAGTTGAAAATGCAGTGCCATGCAGTTCAAAGGGAGAGCTACACTTCAGTGAGCAGTGATAAGATATTGCATGCTCGTGCACACTTCCCCCACACACTCACGCATATTGCGTGTTCATGCTCCTCCACACCATGCACACACTGCCCTGATCTCCAATCAGCTATGCTGTGCTCCCCCCCAACAGAGTTCCAGGTGCCAAGCTGGGAGCCCACCCTAGTGTGGCAGCATAACATACATTTGGCTTTATTTGTTTAGTTTCTTTTACCCCTGTCTTACACGACATTGCTAACTGATGAGTGAAGTAAAACCAGAGAGTGCAAAAACACATAAATAAAACTGTGAATGCATCATAAATAGTGATGTAAAACACATTTTAATATTATATGCAGGATTGTTAATTACTGCATTCAGCACTTAAGTTCATTTGGAGCTGTCCGCGAAGTGACGGTGCCAAATTCTCATTATGTGCTAGCACGTCCGGTGCCGATCCTGAATGGGAACAGATTACAAGCACACTACACTTCTCGTCCATGGTTGCTGTTCACTTGTGTTAGTGCCTGCCTCCAGTTGGTGATGTTTATCACTGCTTTACTAACACCATGCGGAAATGAAAAGTAGCCCAGTACATTGGAAAATAAACCTTTAATGTTTGATGTATTTCCAGTTTCTGGGTACATTTATCTATCAAATATGTTTACCAATATGAAAATACAAAAAATATACTGGAAATATATGTAACCTTTTTTATGTTATATTATATGATCATGTACTTTTGATGAACCAATGATTATATGTAATGAAATACACATCAACATTCGGATCAAACATTATCTTTATTGGTACGTAGTACTTGTAGCTTCCAGAAAGAAGGGACAGAGGTAAAATATTAATGTTCTTTATGTAGGGTATGTGGGGTTGGGGGGGGTAGTTACAGTCGCAGTCTTGTATTGTACTGTACTGTATCGGAGCAAATCATCACCACCACCAGAGACAAGATCAAGCCATGGCACGGCTGCAGAAAGCTGCCTAATAAGATACCAGCATGTATAGGACATCTTCCATTGAACTGTGGCATTATACGACCCTTTGGAAATGTAATTACTGTAAGTGACTGACTTACAGATACAACCGTCTTTAATGTAACTCACAAGAAGGAAACCTTCCGTGCAACTTTTTTTTTAGAAGCCTAATGGGTACCTCCTTTCACACAGGTGCGAGTTCCATTCTCAGGTGTCCTTACAGCTTTAAGGGGAACCTGTTTGTCAAAACTTTACCAATAATGATAGAAATTTTGGGAGGTTACTCCGCACTCCCCCGTGCCCCTTCCCCCATACAGGGGGTGGTGCACTCCCTCAGATTAATGCTTCTTCCATGGCAGGGAAGAGTTCCACAGTCTGAGGCATGCAAGAGAGCTATCGAGTGAGTGCTGCTGCTTGGAAGAGTCTGAGGGGTAGGAACACACAAGATCTCCCGCAGCCTTCTCTGAGTGGCAAACAGGACAGGAAGCACAAGTTTCTGGGCACCCATGTGTGATCCTCACCCTCATACCTCTCAACTGTCCCTGATTTTCAGGGATGTCCCTGATTTTACCTCAAAATTTTACTCTGTCCCTCCAAAAACTTGTGTTTCCGTGACCAAACAGTAGGGGTTGTAAGCACAAAATAATGTCAAACATTAAAGTTGCAGATTTAAATCTTACTTAGAAAATGCGTTTTACACTACACCCCTTATTATACCAGGTTCCTGAGTACATATCACCAATTTTGAAGATGTGTCCCTGATTTTGGTCCTTTGTCCCTGATTTTTCTAAGCCTTTTCCCTGATTTATGAGGCAGGAGCTTGAGAGAGAAGCTCACCCTCTCCCCACATGTGAAAAGGGACAGTGTCTGAAGGGAACCATGATGGGAGTCTTTGGTGTGATCGCTGGGATGGTACACTACCTGGGACTGTATATCCAACTCAGTGTCTCCACAGCCAGGCAAGGTGGTCAGTAACATCCTCAGTGGGAGAATCACATATTTGCAAATGGTAAGTGACCAGTACTGAGCTAGATAAGTGTTCAAAGTGTGTACATTTGTGTGGTGGGTGTCATGTTTCCTGAAAATACCCGCATTATTCACCCTTGCATGGTAAGATGCGACAGTTCTCATCTCTATCTGGTTCATGTTGGGTAGAACAGAATTCGATTGCTGGCAGGGGGAGATGTTCTCTTGCAGTATAGTTTTGCAGAATCTGTGAGGCTCAGACCTTAGTTATATGCCAGCATGATCAAAGGTTGGGTATATAATTCCCTCCTCACAAGCACTGCAGGGAGTGACTGACAAGGTGGGTGTTTGCACACAAAAAGATATTGAAGTGTGTGTGTGTGTTTCAATTTGCATTTAATAATAAAAAAGTAGTGTGCAGGGAGTGACAGCAGCAGGGTTTGGGGAACTTCTTTTGCCCTGCAATATGTACTGTATTCTGCAAATTCAAAGAATGAATGATGGGTATCACCACTGACTTGGGGAGGAGGGATCTGAAATGTTGAGTTCCTACAAAGCTAGTATATATTTTTTTTCAGTTATTTTTCTCCTGCTCCACGTCTGTCCTCCTGATGGCAACCCCTTCCCACCCCATCACCAACCTTCTCAGGGGTTTACAGGTCAACCACCACTTACCCAGCACCACAGATTTGGTTGGTGGCTTGCCCTGTTATTCTTGAGTGGGCCTGCAGAGGGTGCCGCCCTTCTGTCAAACCTTGGATTTTCTCCGACTTTTTCTCCCTCAGGGTGCCAGTATGCAAAGATGCACACATATGCATGCAACAGCTTGCACACGTGCTAGGTGTCTTGCAACTGCTCCTTTCCCCTTTAAAGTGTGCCCACCATGTTGCCATCCAGCCTCCACCAAGAGGCACTCAAGTCACAGAACACAGTGTCCCCCACCCCTAAGGAAAAAAGCCATCCATGAGATGCTTGATTATCACCCCCCCCACCATACCCCAGGCAACCTGTCCGTTCCTGAACCAGGTTGCCAGCATAGCGAGGGGCAACACATCTGCTGCACTACCAGGCCAGCTAGCTTGCATACCTTATAATCTCTTGGTCCACATATTAGGGATATGAGCTGTAACTGTCAAGGGCACTGCCAAAAATGGGGCTAGTTTGGAATAATGTGATGAAGTAAAATAGGATTGCCTTGAGGGACATATCAAAGCTCCTGTCAGATGAAAAGGCTTTTAAAGGAGAATTGTGCTGAACCTGTAAGCCAGTTACTCTATCAAAACTGCTTTTGAAAAATTGGTTCCAGTTCTGCTCTTGTTCCATCTATACGAGCTTTATAGTTATCTCGGTGGATGTCTCTGATTTACTCATTGGTGGCAAGTACCATTGTAGAACTGTATGGTATAGTTTATGTCCTTGTAAAACTCTTAAATTGTTGCCACAATGCAAGTATTTTCTACCATTAAAAAAAACTGTTGTTGAGAAGGACATAAACTACATCATATAATTCCAAAATGGCACTTACCACCAGAGTGTAAATCTGAAACACCAGTGAGATTTCTAGAAGACTGGCTTAGGTAGAGCAATACAAGAACTGGAAACAGTATTTAAGAAACAGCTTCTGCTTGGAAAGGTCTTGCAGGTTCAGTGCAATTCTTGTTTAAGCCATAAAATAAGAAGATGTGATGAAAGAAGTACTCTACAATAGCATTTCTGTGAATGTGGGGAGGCACATACGTGACCTGTCGGCCCCATTGAAGGGATCAGTGGACCCCCCCAAAACACATGAGTACACAGGCACTTTATTCTATTTTAGCCACACTGAAATAAAATAATGTGTGCCTTTTTTATGGCGGTGAGTGAGTGAGTAATTTTTCCAATATATTCCAGTCAATGAAGCATAGCGAAGTGATATTTGCTGAATAATTAGATTGAAACGTTAATGTTTGACATGAGTTTGTACCTCTAAATGCCTAATCTCAGGACAGGAGTAAAATTCAGGAGGGTCAGATAAAATGTAGGTAAAATTCAGGGACATCCTTGAAAATCAGAGATAGTTGAGAATATGTCCTCATGATCGATCTTCAGTACTTACAACAGTCAGCACTCCAAGTGTTGACAGACCTACAGCAAGACTGACAGTACTAAGAACATAAAGAATGTTAAATATCTTCAAATACTCTGTTTTATTCCATTCATTGACATCCACAGTTCTACTATGGACTGATTGCTTTTGTGTTCAGAAATTACAACTTTCTGTTCCAGCGTGTTATGGGTATCTAAGATGTCAGCTGCCACTGTTCCACATTTAGTTAACATTTCAGAGCAGTGCATGTACAGGAAACCTAGACAAAGATGATGAAGTGGAAAAAAGGAAAAGCACGCTCCTTGGCAATCAAGAAAGTTACAAAAATATTTTTACGAAGGAAAAATAGAGCCAATGCATTATTTATTTGTAATTTTTGACCAGGAAAGGCACACTAAACTATTGTAGCTTGTTTCTGGGTGCATCAGGAGGGATCCATGTACCTGTTTTATTGATGGGGGAATGTTGGCCTGCCCTTCTATTTGTATAGTATTTTTCTTTTAATAAAATTCCGCTGCTGTTCTTCAATATGTGCCATGAGGGGCCTAATTTTTGTCTGTTCTGTGATTAGGTCCCACACTGCATTCAATGCTGTGTTGCAATTTCTCTGCACCTGTGGACATTTGTATCTTCAACCGGTACTCCTCACAGGTGGCAGGTGCAGCTGCGGGGATGTTACACATGGTCCAGGCATAACGTTTTGGCGCAGCTGTACCAAAAAAAAGCTGCAAGCTGTCGTAAATCATGGAGCTAGTCATAAACCAGCTCCAGCTTTGAAAATCCAGCACCTAGGGGAGAAATTGTGGCTCTGCAGCTGAAGAGCCACTTACAGCAGTTTTTCCTGCACATGGGCTGATTTCTGGGGATGTTGAAAATCTGTCTCGGGATCTTTTTCTTCCACCTGGACAGTGACCAGCGATGGGCAGCAGACACCTCAATTTAATGTCTCATCTGAAGGATGGCACCTCACCAGTGCAGCACCTCCCTTGTACTGCACCACAGTGTCAGTATTACCCCAGGTACCTGGTGAGAGGTTAGAACCCACAACCTTCTGAACCTTCTGATCTTTCAGCCTCAGAGGTGAGTGTGCTACCAAATGAGCCACTGATGCTGCTGCTACCTCAATTTACGATAGTTCTGATTAAAAGAAAGATACAAGAAATTATTCAGATGTGCACATTATTTAAAACTATCATATCCCTGTAAGTGCTCCATCTGTTTTCAATAATATAATCTAAAATAAAAATGAGAACAGAAAGCTACTAAAGAGGGGTTTGTGTCTCAGGGCTGACTGCTGCTGTATAGCTACAGACAGATGTGTCCTTGGACCTGCCATTATAGTCTGAATTTAACGCTCCTCTAACTCTTCAGTCGTCTATTACCAGTTGATGAGGGCATATTTGTATTCCTCATTTGGCTTTGTTTTGGCAACATAGCTGAAGGCTCTAAACTGCCTGGCATAGTGTTTTCTTCTGAAAATCCCAGCACTCACTGCCCTCAACACAAACTTCACCTCTCTGCCAAAAGGTCTTAGTTCTTTTCACTTAAAAGCTTGCAGCCTACTCCCCAAACTTGACCAACTCAAAGTATGGGTCTCTCAATACCCTGCTGACTTCCTCTGCATAAGTGAAACTTGACTTTCATCTAAAACCCCCAACACTGCCATCTCCATCATGCATTTTAACCTATTTCATCAAAACTGAGGTAAATGAGGTGGTAGCACTCCCCTGTACATTAGGCAATCCATCTCTTGTTCCATCATCTTCAAGGAGGCCCGGACTTCCTCCTATAAGGTGATCATAGCACAGCTATCCACTCCCTCATCAGCCCTGCTCTATGTTGACACCTTATATGCCCCCCTAAAACTTATTTGGATGTTCTTTTATCTATAATCTCCTCTATTTCTTCCCTTACATCCAGTGGTAACCTTTTGCTTCTCGGGGATTTCAACCTCGACTGGCTCTTGCCCTCTTACAGGTCCACTATTCTAAAACTAGAAGTCCTAAACCTTGTTCAACTAATCACAGAACCTACCCGTGCTCCCAGAACCACACTTTTCTTGACTGGGTTCTTGCCTTTCACCCCCATTTTATCACAGCTGTTGGGGTACTCTCAGATGCTATTAGTGATCATTGTATCACTTACTGCATAAGAAAGATTTACACCCCTTGAGTGGCCCCTAAATACATCTGGACCATCCCCTTCACAGCCTGGACTATGCTGCTCTTCAACAAGACCTTTTAGTTGCAAATTGGGCACCCATCTATTCCGCAAGTGATGTCAACTCTGCCCTGTCTCTCTTCTCCAACCTCCTGTTTCATATACGGAACCACCATGCCCCCCCTAAGAAAACCAGGGTAAAGAGATACCATCACAATTGAATCACTGCTGACCTACTGGCCAAGTGCAGGGCCAGGGATAAAGTTTGGCATCACTACAAAGCCAACCTTCTTCAGTTGGACCTACAAGACCACAGGACCCTCAGAAATAGTTACACCAAGGTCATATGTCTCTCTAAGGTGAATTACTTCAGAGACCACTTGCAGCAAAATCAGCAGACTCCCATATCATTTTGGAAAGTTCTCCACACCATTTTAGACCCTTTGGCCAAATGTACATCCCCTGTTCTTAATGTATCGGGGTCCCCTGTCTCTGATCCTGCCTCGGCTGCTGAGATTTTTAACAAATTCTTTGCTACTTGTGCTCTCCCAGACACTAGTTCCTCTTCATCCCCCTTACACCCCTCGGCACACCAGGCTGTTTATAATTCCCCCCTGTTCATTACACTTGAAGTCTACTTCACCCTTCTTGCACTAAACCCTTCCAAGTCAAGCCCTGATGGTCTCCATCCCAGGCTTTTCCACCTCTCTGCTTTTGCCATTGCAGCCCCACTTACTCATATCCTAAACCTTTCTCTCTTCTCCTCCTACACTGTTCCCATGGCCAGAAAATTAGCTAGAGTCCTTCCCCTCCATGAAGGAGGGAACCCCTCCTGTCCTGGAAACTACAAGCCCATCTCCCTCCTCCCTTACCCTAGCTAAACTTCAAGAATCACTTATCCACTCTAGGTTTTTTGATTTCCTTGCCAGATCCAACACTCTTTCCCCTGTCTAGTCTGGTTTTAGGAAGCATCACTAGACTATATCTTCTCTTCTTCACATCACTGACTCTATACTCACTGTAATGAACAGAAGCAATATTACAGCCACCATTTTTATCGATCTTGCGAAAGCTTTTGATTCCGTCTCCCACCCACTCCTACTACAAACTCTTGGCTCTGTTGATCTCTCAGAGTCCACTGTAAACTGGTTCTGATCCTATCTTCTTGACAGAGAACAGTCAGTTCTGATGGACAAAGTTTTATCCTACCCACTCCCTAGCCTCTCCAGCATCACCCAAGGTTCCACCCTTGGCCCTATACTCTCCTCCCTATTTATTAACTACCTTCTCTCAGTCTGTAGGTCAGCTGAAATTCACATGTATGCTGACAACACTATTCTTCTTCTCTCTGGGCCCTGTGCCACTAGTGTACTGTCCTCACTTCAGGATGGTTTCAACATAGTCTAGTCCTGGTTAAAGGATAATAATCATAATGTCAAAAAAATAGTGGCCATGACTTTCAGCTCTAGACAAAAGCAGGCCACACTGCAGAATCCCTCAACTTTCTCTGCCTTGGATGGTTCCATCCTTGAGAACATGTTGGCTTTGAAGTACTTGGGGGTGTGGTTGGCTGAAAACCTGGATTTTTCCACCCATGTTGATGCCATTTGTACAAAGCGTCACCCCAAACTAGATGCCTTTTTCCAACACAAAGCTAGCCACCCTCTCCTTACCTGTCAAGAGTTAGTTTCCAAAATGTTTCTACCAACTTTTGACTATGCTGACATGGTGTTTGGAACTGCCTCTCTGACTTCACTTGGCAAACTTGACATTCTCCTAAACTCTTTCTGCCATTTTGCCATTACCTCTCACCTTCTCACTCACCACTGTCTACTCTGTCCTCGCTTATCCCTCACTCCCCTATCCCACAG
This sequence comes from Neoceratodus forsteri, assembly GCA_016271365.2. Classification (NCBI taxonomy): domain Eukaryota; kingdom Metazoa; phylum Chordata; order Ceratodontiformes; family Ceratodontidae; genus Neoceratodus; species Neoceratodus forsteri. Next base: position 1,326,692,818 of record CM028132.1, read on the forward strand.
GCAAATGGTACACTGTTTTACTTTTGTTGCTAAGTTCTGATTTGGCTCCCTCCCCTCCTACCTTACCTCTCAGCTCTCCCAAGCTGCCTCCTGTAACTATTTCCTTCATCACAGGAACCCCCGCTCCTTTTCCATCCCTCTCCCTCACTCTGCCTCTGGACAATCTGATTTTTCCTTCTGCTTCCCTTCTGTATGGAACAAACTACCCTCTGACCTCCACTCATGTTCCTCCTTCTTCTCATTCAACAGGCTCTTAAAACACCTTCCCTCTCAACCATGCTCCCAATGCCCCCACCCCTTACCACCTTAATTATATGTACGTCTGCAGTGCTGCCATACTAGTTGGGGCTTGTTAATCTGATTTGGGGCTTGTATAATCTAACCCCCCACTTGTAGAGTACTAAACTCTTGACTGTACTTGTTATTGTGGCTGTTGTTGTGTGACTTCCTATTTGTAATTTATATTTACATGCTGCCTTCTGTATATTTCTCCCCTTGTTTCCCTTCCCCTGAGTCACACCTGGACATTATACTTTGCTCATGGTGCTTTTCCCTGATATTAACTTCTAAATAAATAAATGTAGTGACATTATTTTCTGGCAATCCATCTTTAAATCCAGTGGTATCAGGTGAACAGGCTATACAAACAAAGTAATTGAATGCGACTCCCTAACATTTGAATGAGGTGCACTGTTCCACTCATTGCTCAACTAAAGTACTATAACATTTATTGGACCTCATCTTCCTGCTGGGAATGGAGGTCACTAACCATATGGTGAAACCAGTCATTGGTCGGACACCATACTGTGAGACCCTCGTTCAAAGCCCCCCAGTAGACCTTCCCCTATGGAAATGGTCCAGTACTACCCTTTAAAGGATTAGACCCCATGGGGTCTGATGGAGGTGCTGGACCTATCAGGTATGATGAGTATATGCAAGGAGCCTGGGGAGTTGGTTCTGATCTATCACAGGGATGTTTACTAAAGCCCTCAACTCTATTGCACCTGTCTTTATTTGACCCCTCATCTCACACCAGAGAACCTCCTGGTTTGATGGGACTCTCAGGGAGTTGAAGATGAGGGGTAGAAGGTTGGAGCAGCATTGGTGGAGGTCTGAGTCTGGGGAGGATAAGCTTATACTGATGTCTCACTATAAAGATTAACAATCAGCAATCTCCTGTAAGAATGCAGAATTCCTGTCCAAGGAGATTCATGCTAAGGATCATACTAAGGATGAACGAGGAACAAGAAGACCATAACGTCCATATCTGCTCCTATGCTAATCAGTTATTATAGTGTGAGAGATTGTATTCTGTGGAGTTTAATTTGTTCAGAAGATGTTTAAATAAGTTTTTTGTTTCACTTATAACTACTTCAAGGGGCAAATTATTCCAAGGATTGATTGTTCTAAGAATGAAGAAAAATATTCTATTTTTGTTATTGAATGATTTACTGGATAGTTGAGATGGATGGCCTCTAGTGTTATGGTTATTGTTTTTGAATGTGAGGCCAAGTTCAGAAATTAAATAGAAGTCTTGGATAAGGTCATAAAGAAAAAGTAAATCCCCACTAATACATCTGGTAGTTAAAGACATGAGGTTAAGTGATGATAGTCATGAATTGTATGTTTCATTTTGTAAAACCTTTATGTTTTTAGTGAATTTTCTTTGCACTTTCTCCAATTTATCACACTCATTCTTTTTAAAAGGGCACCAGAGCTGGGACGCATAGTCCAGATGTGGTCTGGCATAAGCTCTGAACAAAGGCATCATAAAATGTGTAATTCTGGAGTTAATGTTCCTCTCGATAGACCATATGACACAACTGATTTTATTGATGGTTTCATGAATATGTTTGGAATAAGTAAAGTCATTTGAAATAATAACTCCAAGATCTTTCTCATCAGTTGCTGAATTCAGTTCTTGGCCACCTAGTTTGTAAGAAAAGTTGGAGTTGTGTTGTCTGAGGTGCATGGCTTTTCATTTTGATTTATTAAGATGAAAAGAAGGGACAAGGCTTGGAAGAAATTCCAGCTCTCCCACCTTCCTGCAGACCTGGTTATTTACAAAACCCTAAGAAATAAATGTAAGCTAGACATCAAACTTGCCAAAAAGGAGTATGTAATCTGCCTCCAATGGTCCACACTGGGGAACCCTAAGCTTTGCTGGGCACAAAACAATAAACTGTTTAAGGACAACTCCAAGGAGGCACAAGGTCAAATTGAGATACAAGAACAGTGTATCAGTGATTGCCATTTATAGCCTCAGCAATCAACCACCACTTCACCAACCTTGATGCATACAAGGTAGGGCTACCAACACCCATGCCTGTACAGACCTCTGATGAATCGCCCTGTCTGAACAGACCCCAATTTCACCTGAGAATGGTCAAGGTGAGTGAGGTCCATAAACTTCTGATAGCCCTCAAACACAAAGGCTCTGGTGGTCCAGATGGAATCAGCCTGAAGCTACTCCAGTAAGGTGCACTGTCCCTGGCCAGACCTCTGACCTGGATCATCAACAGATCTTTACTTGAAGAGTACATTCCATACTAATGGAAGGCTGCCAATGTGGTCCCCATTTACAAGGCTGGCTCTCGTGAACAAATTAGCAATTACAGGCACATCTCCCTGCTGTGCATCCTGGCCAAATTGCAAGAAAGTCTAGTTCATGGGCAACTGAGAAACTACCTGGAACTTCACCAAATCCTAGCCCCTTCACAGCATGGCTTTCGAGCAAACCATGGAACAGACATTGCACTCATCAAACTCACAGTGGACCTATTCAGGGCAATGGATGAGGGCATGTCAACACGTGCTATCTTCATAGACCTATCCAAGGCATTTGACCTTATGGACCACAACCTTCTTCTTACTAAGCTTCAAAGCATTGAGCTTGATGACCAGGCCCTAAACTGGTTCAAGAGCTACCTCTCAGGCTGCTCCCAGAGGGTCATTTGGAAGGGAGAGCTTTTCGCTCCATTACCCATCAAGGAAGGTGTGCCTCAGGGCTCAATTCTTGGCCCCCTCCTGATCTATCTCTTCACAAATTACCTAAACCAGCACGGTGGGGGTAGCTCAGTATTTCAATACACAGATGATACTGTTATCTTCTGAGCCAGGTCCACACCATATGATCTGGGCCCTCTCCTACAAGGGGACCTAAACACACTTGAGGCCTGGCTCACATCAAACACAATGATCCTCAATGCAGCAAAACCGAAAGCCATGCTGTTTGGTCCTAGATCCCTTGGCCAGGATTGGACTAATTCCCTAAAACTTACTACCCTTGGGGATAACTTCTTTCTGCACTTCTATAATTTTTCACCTGTTGAAATTCTGCAGATTACCACATGGTCATCTAACTGGTTTAACTCAATTTAGTTTTATTGATTTTTAGACCCATTTTATCAATAGGAATACTACACGTTTCTAGGTGTATCCATATTTTTCAGAACCTCATAGCCTTTTGATTCTGTCATATATTCTTACATTCTCGTAAAGTGAAAGAATATACTTTGATGATTATATAAATTGTTTGTGTCCAATCACTGTTAAGTAGACAGAAGTCTATAGTTTAGTACAGACACAATAAGAACCCACATTGAAACAGTGGTTCCTCTGCCAATAGCAAAAGTCACTTTAACTAGATAACCTCTAAACACAACACACTCGAAAACAATAAGAAGATGTAAAATAACCTTTATGAAAACCAACTGCAGTGTGAAACTCCTTGATGCTTTGTGGCAGTTCATCGGGAAGGGGGATCTTGTGTAATTCATTTACTTTTGAAACTTAAAGAAACAGTACATCAATTCCATATCTTACAAAGGACTCTTCATAAAGTTAAAATATCATACAGTACATCACAAGTGCTATTTATTAATAATAATACAGATCTGTATGAAATAAGTGCTATAAAAATTCTACTTCAAAGATTAAACTGATAAAATAATAAGAAATCAATGCTCCCTAAAGTCCCCACAAAACCAAAAACATCAGAAACTTTCCCAGTAAGTATCACATCAAGAATGAGTAGAGGAATTCAGAAAATGGAAGTGACAGAATTGTTCATGCTGTCTGCTTTTTTTACTGCATATTATGTCTTTACCTACTTTTTGTTTGTTTGGACTTTTGCTCATTCATCATGGCAGTGCACTGTTTTGTTAAAGCACCAGTGCATATAGCGGTGAAATTTTTTACCTATACATTTTTATTCTATTTTAGATTGCCCCTTATCTCCTCACTTGTATGCTACTCTTCTTTCCCCATTCTGAGTCTGCTTTAGTACTTTTTTTCACATTTGAAATAATAAAAGAAGCACTTTTTTTAATATGGCTTTCACAAGGTTTTCATCAGCATTTTCAGGTGTCTTTGAACACGAGGGCCTGATATTCAAAGATTTGTGTGGGCGCTAATGGGACTTTGCCTGCACAAACTGGGATTTGACCCATATTACCATATTCATAAGGGCCTGTTGTGTAGGCAAAGAGAGTAAGCGCCTGCAGAAAACATAATGTATGTGGGTGGGCAAAGGGAGGGGCCTGGCCATGAATAGCCATGCTACCCCATGTTTATCAGCTTTGCACTGTGCAAAAGGTACTGATATCACTGAGCAAAACCCTGGCTTACTCTGGGCGACTTTCGTGGTAGCTGGAGGTAATGCAGCCACCTAGCCGGTTGGACAATGGGGGAGCACACCTGTCTTCTGTGGTCCATGGCACCCCCCACCAATTGCCAACCTGTAGTACCTGTACAACACTCCCTGGTGCTAGTGGTCCCCCTCTGATCACTGGCCTGTAATATAAGAATACAAATCCTTTGCATTAGTGGTCCATCCTCCATCGAGATCCCTGGTGCATAGTATAAATAAAATAATTCTTGGTGCTAGTGGTCCTCCCCAGATCGCTGGCTCAGTGTCAGTGGCTCAGTAGGTAGCACACTCACCTCTGAGGCTGGGAGATCAGAGGGCTGTGGGTTCAGTTCCCACATCTGGCACTTGGGTTAATATCCCAGTACTGACACTGTAGTACAGCATGAGAGGGGTGCTGCACTTCTGAGGTGCTGTCTTTCGGATGAGACGTTAAACCGAGGTCCCATCTGCCTGGATTGGTGGTAGTTCAGGTGGATATTAAAGACCCCATGGCACTTATTGAAAAGAGTACAGGAATTTCCCCAGTGTTCTGGCCAAATTTCCCTCATTCACTAAAAATACCACCAACAGCTTAATCTGGTTCAAGGTCAGTTGGCATTCATCTGTATCCCCTTCCCCTGGGTCGTGCCTGAAAATAGGCAGGATTTGTCTACTGCACTTACGCAGTCAACAAAAACTAAATAAATAAATAATGTATTAAAAAAATCCCTGCTGCTAGTTGTCCCCCTCCAGTCACCAGGCCCCAACTTATAAAACAAACCCTCTGTGGCATCCTGTGGTTCCCCCAGGCACTGATGCATGGAACTACACCTGGAAATACCATAATCCCTGGTATCTAGTGCCCCCTGCTGCACTGAACACTCACACCCAGTCACCTTACCAGTATTTATGGTGCCGCGGGTGCACACATGGTGAATGGCACAGCCCTCCTCACACCTCCTTGGCTGACCACTGCATGTCCAGGCAATGCAGGGAATGTACCTCTTATTACAGGACAGGGTGTGTCTCCCCGTACTATAAATAAGAGGTGTGCTCCCTGCCTGGACATACAGCAGCCATCCGAGGAGGTGTGAGGAGGGCTAACCCAGTCACTATATGCACACCTGTGGCATTGAGGGCATTGGTAAGGTGGCTGGGAGGTGTTTGGTGTGACACGGGGGCCACAAGACAGCAGGGATTATAGTATTTCCAGTGGCTGAACCATGGATCAATACCTGGGGGGATAATTGGACACTAGGGAGGTTTTTTTTTGTAAGTAGGGGCTGATACTCAGAGGGAGGGTACTACTAGCACCAGGGATTATTTTATTTATACTACAGGCTGGCGATTGAAGATGAGCAGACCACTAGCACCAGGGATTTTTTTTCTTATATTACAGGCCAGAGATCAAAAGGGGGAACACTAGCACCGGGTATTTTTATTCTTATGTTATGAGTTGGCAATTGGAATGGGGGGACCACTAGCACCAGGATTTTTATCCTAACATTATTTGCCAGTGATTGGGGCAGGTACCACTAATACCAGGGATTTATTTTCTAATATAATGGACCATCAATCAGTGGGAGAGTGGCCACTTGCACCAGAGATCCTTTAATTTACACTACAGGCCAGAGATCAGAGGGGGGGACCACTAGCACTAGGGATTAATATTCTTACACTAAGGGTTGTCAATTAGATGGAGGGGGACCACTAGCATCAGGGTACCTATACATGTCTGGTACCGAGCAATTGGGGGGGTGATGCCATGCTAACCTGCCTCACTACTCATGCAAATGAGTCTATAATGGGAATGCAAATTGCCCTTAGCACCTTGCATGCCCAATGGGTTCATTTGCATGGGTCCCTTTGAATACTGTAGATAGCACTCTGGCTCTATCCATTCTGTTTGCATAATTCAGGATCCATGTCAGGGCAGTGCTACTTGACTTGGTGTTGTGCTGATATGGCTCAATATTCAGTCGAATAATGTTGGTGCACTATTTGACTGAATACAGCATTCTGAGGCTCCTAGTTAACCGCAAGGTGCAGTGCAAAGTTTTGTGCTCCATTTTGCACTGTTTCAAATATGGGGCTCCTGTTGTCCTGAAATTTCAGGTAGCACTGCATACTGCATAATAGTTCATTTTAGTCACAACAGAATTTATTTTAAGAAAATTAATGTACAAACACAGCTGTACTTCACAATACTGTATTTCATAATACTGATTCAAATCTGGTCTGAGCCATATTAAATGGTGTGCTCCTTTTATTATTTCAAATGTGAAAAAAAAAAAACTAAAGCAGACTCAAAATGGGGAAAGAAGGTATCATACAAGTCAGTAGATAAAGGGCAATCTAAAATAGAATAAAAATTATAGGTCAAAATTTGTACCACTATCAAGCACTGTTTCTTCAATATTGACTACAATTTTCCACTGAGTATATTTGTCTCTATGTTCCCTTCCCCAACCACAATCACACCTAGAAATTAACCTTTGCTTAGTGTTCCTTTTCTGGTCACCAATTTTCAATGAATACGTGGAGAAACAATTCATTAAAAATAACATAAAGTATTTGTAAAAGAAAAAAGTGCATTCTAGTCAAAATAATAATGGGATAGGCAAAAATGGGTGCACTAAAATATGAGATAATGGAAGTGTGGGTATCAGGCAAGGAATCCAAGGAGAATTAAATGGAAAAGTTAGAAAATTATTGCTTGAAGTCAGTCAGTGTTACACCTCAGTCAAAATGATCAAGACCATCATGAGCATGTGAAGAATGCAATAAAGCATCCCAAATGTATGTTTCATTACAGTAATAAAATTATAATATTTCTAACTGTATCCACTTTTTATTGAGAATGGTACTTGTTTTCAGACACTGCTGACAATGTCACACAAAGCATTGCACAGCATGCTAATTAGTGTGCCAGTGTCCGGGTCATAAATTTATGCATGCATAGTGCTCTAGTCCAGTGCAAGCTGTTGCACAAATAGAGGGCTGAGGTAGCAGCACAGAAATTGCAGTAGGTCAGTTCAACACAGCCCCCTGCTGGCAATTTAGGGGGGGCAGCACATCAAATGAGTTAGCACCTTTACACCTGGCTTCCATATTCAAGTGCCAACATACTAACGACCACATACTGTAAGGCATGCAAGGTGATAAGAGGCCATGTACATAACACTATGTGGCCATTAGCAGCTCTGCCTAGTGCCTCCATGCCTTTGTATCCATGAACGCAGTGCACAGAATGGCTTCCACGTCTCCCGTCTGCCCTCAAGCACCGTGATAGCCGTAGTGAATATATATATGTTTATTGATTGATAGATTGATTGACGTAAAATGTTTCACCAGGTTAACATACTGAGATATGAAACAATCTCATTTACAAAGGTGGCATAGCAGAAGGAGAACAGCAGTGCAGGCAAGTCAAATAATATGTACATACAATATGTATCACATAGAAAAAATCGGCAATAACACAGATTAAATTAAGATATGCCACATGATGGGCAACAACATATAGAGTAGTACAATAATCAGTAATCCGGTACAATCACAGTAGGACATTATGAATTTTTTTAGCAGTTATTTGGTAATAGTAAGACAGGAAAGGGAACAATTTCCTAAATTAAGGTTGTTTTGAAAAAAATAAAATCCTTGGTACTAGTGGAACCTCCCCCACCCTCATCTGATCCCAATATCTGACATGTCCCTAATTCTACTGGTAGCCCTCCCTCATCCGACCCCTATGTCTGACATATCCCTGGCGCTAGTGGTACCCCCTCCCTCAGTAGTAACCCCTCCCTTACCCAATACTCATGTCCGACATGTCTCTGGTACTAGTGGTGCCACCCTCCCTTACCAGATCTCCTGTTGGTAAACAATCCCTCTCTCCCGGGTAGACTAGTGACCCACCCTCTTCCCTGTGTCATATAACAATATCCAATCCTTCCCTCTGGCTCAAAGACAGCAACTGGTTCTCAACCTGTGATCACCTCTGCTGCTGACTGCCGTTTCATTTACACATATCAGTCACATTTGTCATAAAAGTAACTGTATACACTTACTTATACTGTATAATGGAAGTACTGACATGTGTGAATGAGATGGTGTCTGGCAGTAGAGGTGAGCAGAATGTGAATATAGGCTGCCATCTCAGGGCTGGAGTAAAGGGTGGAAGGTGGACAGTGGAGGTTGGCAACCAGAGTGGTGGGCCACTAGACTACTAGATATGGTCAGTGTCAGTGGCTCAGTAGGTAGCACACTCGCCTCCGAGGCTGAGAGATCAGAGGGCTGTGGGTTCAGTTTCCACATCTGGCACTTGGGTTAATATCCCAGTACTGACACTGTAGTGCAGCATGAGAGGGGTGCTGCACTTCTGAGGTGCCGTCTTTCAGATGAGACATTAAACCGAGGTCCCATCTGCCTGGATTGGTGGTAGCTCAGGTGGATGTTAAAGATCCCATGGCACTTATTGAAAAGAGATGGGGAACTTTTATTGAAAAAGAGGAGTCCAAAGCAAGAGATGACACAGTTATACAAAACAAATAAAAACTGATACAGAACAGAGCATCATCAAAAAACCAAAAACAAAAAAGAACATCAAAACAACCAAGTGACGCAATTAACCCCCAAAAAATTACCTGTCACCTGTCCTTGTAAATGAAAATCAGTATTATAAATAGTTCTTAAAGTTAGAGTCACATTAGAAAGGAGTTCATCAAATAATACCATTCGCTGTTGTGAAATGCATAAACATCTAGATTGCCAAATATAAAAACGAAGAACTGAAAAAATCAATAGTAATGTGTCAGCAGGATACTTAGACCATTCACCCTTATGTACTCCATACATCAGCATACAATATGAAAGAGATAAAAATAAAGGCTCATTCCATTTAGTAGCTAAAAAAACCCCAAAAGCTTGAACATATGGACACTTCAAAAAAAGATGTTCTTGAGCTTCCAACATTGAAACACAAGAAGCACGATTACAGTACCTGTCACTAAGTTGTTTATGCTTATGGGAGTTGACAACTGGTAATCTACCATAAGAACACAACCATACACTATCCCAGATAAAATCTGGCAAACGTCTATTAGAGAGTACCAAAAGAACATTTTCCATGGATCTTGAAGGACAATCTGGAAAAATCAAAGCATCAGGAAAATCAGAGGAAACAATATAATTATACAATTGCTTTCAATTCATTGTTTCTAACTGAGAAATGGAAACTCTCCATTTCAATAAATGACAAAAGATTTCTAAACCATATTTGGGAAAGAGGGGAATTCTAGCAAAGGGAGTAGGCTTCCCTAATTTCCAAAGGGGCAATCCCTTGGAAAATCAAGTACTGACATAGGGAAACCAACACTTCCAACCAGGTCTAAGTAGAGGACTTAAGTTATATGAAACAAAGATACTAACAAAAAATGCAACTGGATGAACCATTGCTACTCCCCCTTGTCTTATATTCCTATAAGTATAGCCACATTTAATGGGATTCAACCTGCTTCCCCAAAAAGCCTGGAAAAAAACACTAAATAAGGAAGTAAATAAAGCCACAGGAGGAGGAAACACATAACTAATATATAAAAATACAGGAACCACCAATGTTTTGATAAGCAGAACACGTTTTCGTTTAGCAATTTGCTTTCCTTTCCATCTAGCAACTAGTAACTGATCTTTATCAAGTTTATGTGACCAATTGGCAGAAACCATATCGCTGGCTCCAAATTCAATTCCCAAAATAGTCATTGGGTCTTTAGAAATCAGGACACCAGAAAGAGTACCAGAAACAGGAATGGGTGAATTACCCAAAGGAAAACCTCTACTCTTTACATAATTTATCTTAGAACCAGACCTTCTAGAGAAGATTGTCAGAATATCACTCACAATAGGCCCTTCTTTAACATCCGAAAGATAAAGAACCAAGTCATCAGCATATGCCAAAATTTTAACTGGAGAAACGCCAACATCAATACGCAACCCAGCCAGACCAATATGATTACTAATTAATCGAAGTAAAATATTAATAAAAAAGACCTACAAAATGGGACTCAAAGGGCAGCGCTGACGTACACCACGCTGTACTGCAACAGGTCTACCAATCCAGCCATTAACATCAGGGAGAAAGAACGTCGAATTATACATAATCCTAATACAAGCAATAAATCCCTCAGGTAAACCATATGCATGTAAAACGGAGAACAAAAACTCATGGGAGACCCGGTCAAAGGCTTTCTCCTGATCAAGGCTTAGAATATACCTGTTCAAATGACCAGACTGGGAAACAGTAAAAAGTTCATGTAAGATTAATAAATTATCATACTGAGTCCTACCCAGTATAGAACATGTTTGATGTAGACAAATCAAGCCATCAAGAACCAGTGATAATCGATTTCATAAAATCTTACTCAAAATCTTAAAATCAGTGTTCAATAAACTTAACGTCCTCCAATTTCGTAAATCTGCCTTAGGGCCTTTTTTATAAAGTAAAATAACTAAAGCCAGATTCATAGAGGATGCTAACACCGAAGTAGATAACATCTGATTAAATACCTGTGCCAAAACAGGGACAAGATCCTCCTGAAAGGTCTGGTAAAAAGCAGCACCCAGACCGTCCGTGCCAAAATATGAATCAATGTTCAAAGCAAAAATGGCTCTATGTATTTCACATTTAGAAATATCATGTAACAACTGCTGACAATCAACCCTAGACAACTGTGGTAAATGTAAGGAGTCAAAATCAAACGAAGTCATACTTAATATCAACATCTTTTGATATAAAGAACTCAAATAAAGACCAACAACATCAACCAGGTCAGACGGAGACGTAACCAAGTCACCTGTCATAGAGGTCAACTGCGTAACTAAATGATGGCTGACCCGATCCTTACAATCCTGAAAAGGATCCAATGCACCCTTATGCAGCTTTAAACCGAATCAGTGTTCATGGTCTAATGACTTGGCTCTATCATACCTATAAGCAAACATCCGTGTTTTAACATTTCTAATTTGGTCTCCATAATCAATCTTCTCAGTCTCCATTAAAGAAATCAACCTCTGCAATTGAGACCTAAGATTTAAATATTCCAAATACTGTGAGGTCACCTTGGCATGAAAGTAAGATTGATAAAAAGATTTCCAATCTTTCTTGGTTTCTTCCCACCAAGGTGCTGCATCTTCATATAGTTCAACAACAGAAAGCCGAGCAATTAATTCCTTTTTCCAAGCATTCTTAAGAGACTCATCAGCCAAAACAGAAGTATTTAAGCACCAGAGATTCTTTTTACTTCTAGGAGCCCCTGCCCAAGTCAGACAAACCGTAAGAGACTTATGGTCAGAAAATTCCCAAACACGTAAAATAACCGAGGTAACTTGTAATATAACAGAAAGAAAAATGAAATCAATCCTAGTAGACTGAGATGATTTAAAAAATGTATTACCACCCAATGGAGATATGCTATGGTATGCATCTTTAAGCTGAGCTGTATCCAGAATCTGTAAAAGCTTATTGGAGTCACAAAATGATTTTGATGTTTTCAAACCCCTATCATTGATACTCAGGGCACAATTAAAGTCACCCACCCAAAAAATTAAACGAGAAGTATGAAGATAGGGTTGAATGTCCTGAAAAAGAGCAACATGCTGAGCCTTGTTCTGTGGAACATAAATGTTGATCAATCTAAATCTTTCACCCCGAAAATTAATATCCAATAATAAAGCCCTACTCGGGTAAATATCTACCAATTTGGAAACCTTCAAAGCTGGATTAGTAAACAATACCCCAACACCATCACAAAGGGATTCCCATTAGACCAAAAGGTAACTCCCTTAGACCACAGGTTATGAGCACGCTGCACCTGCCAGTAGTTTTCAATCTCATATCCTGGAGACAGATAATTTCACTGCGCAGTTGTTGCAAACAAGACAAAGTAGTAACCATCTTCCTATGACTCTTTATACTATTAATATTAATGGATGAAATAGTTAAGGAATCCATAAATGGGAAGAAAAAGGGAAAATAAGGGTCAGAAAATAGAAAAAAAACATATATTATGGGGCCTTTGTAACTCTTCTACGTTGAGACCGTCTAAGTGGAACCTCAACCGGTTTAACATCCCCATCATCACCCTCTGAAAAATTGTCAGTGACTGCTGAAGTCCTAGAAGAATGGTCTGAGTCTTCACCCTCAGACTCGTCACCAGCAACTAATACAGCAAAGTTGTTGCCCACTTTCCACGAATCAGTGGATCCACTACTGGGTAAGGCCGAAGGGGTATGACGTAACATAGAAACATAGAAACATAGAAGTTGATGGCAGATAAGGACCGCAAGGCCCATCCAGTCTGCCCATTTCTTTTTCTACCTTATAAATGTGCCATCAGCCTTTGCTCTGTCAGTGGCCTATCTATTCATAGTCATTTGTATTGCTCCCTTATGCCTATCCCATGCCTGTTTGAAGCCCTGCACTGTATTCATAGCCATCACTTCTTGTGGTAAGCCATTCCATGCATCCATCACCCTTTCTATGAAAAAGAATTTCCTCACATTCCCCTTAATCAGCCTCCCTCTAATCTCATGCTGTGTCCTCTTGTCCTGCTATTTTTCTTATATTTAAACATGTTAGACTCTTTCACCTTGTTTATGCCCTTAAGGTGTTTGAATGCCTCGATCATATCACCTCTCTCCCTCCTTTGCCCAAGGGTATACATATTGAGCTCTGTTAATCTGTCCTCATATGTCTTCTGATGCAGTCCCTGCACCATTTTGGTTGCCCTTCTCTGGACTACCTCAATGTGGTTAATGTCCTTGTGAAGGTGTGGCCTCCAATACTGCACGCAGTACTCCAGATGGGGCCTAACCAGTGTCTTGTAAAGAGGGATTATTACCTCCCCTTTACGACTTGTGATAATTCCTACTAATACACCCTAACACCCCCTAGCCTTACTCTACTGCTTTAGAGGTCTGCTTGATGATTTTAGGTCATCAGTGATGATGATGCCCAAGTCTTTTCTTCCTTTGTGACTGCTAGCAACTCCCTCCCAGCCTATAGGTGGCTTCAGGTTTTCTTCCTATGTGCATGATTTTGCACTTCTTTGCATTAAATCCCAGTTGCCACTCTTCTGACCATTCTGCTAGTTTATCCAGATCTCTTCTCATTCTGCCCACCCCATCTGGATCATCTACTCTGTTGCAGATCTTGGTGTCATCTGCAAACAGACAAGCCTTACCCTCTAGTCCATCTGCAAGGTCACTAATGAAGATGTTGAAGAGGACTGGCCCCAGGACTGATCCCTGAGGTACCCCACTTGTGACTTGCATCTCTTCTGACTGTATACCATTTACCACCACTCTCTGTTTTCTGCCCGTCAACCAGTTTGCCACCCAGCTGACCAACTTCTGACCCACCCGAGCCTACCCAGCTTATTTATCAATCTTCTATGTGGAACAGTGTCTAAAGCTTTGCTGAAGTCAAGTTAGGCGACATCAACTGCTCCCCCTTGGTCCACCACTCTGGTTACACAGTCAAAGAAAACTATGAGATTAGTTTGACAGGACCTTCCTTTTGTAAACCCACGTGAAGGAATAGTCTTTCCAGATCTATGGCGTTTCTTGGCGGTAATGGTTTTGAAAGGCAAAACAGGGGAGGGGGCATCTCAGAGTCCTCTGATTTATCCTGTAAAGACAAGGCAGACATAGAGGGCATAGAGGGAGCAGAGGGAGCAACAACATTAGAAGGGGGGGCAGTATGGTCCTGCACACTGATGGAAACATCATCACCCAGGCCAACATCTGCAACCTCTAAAGGATGAGACCGGGTAACGGGAGACGTAGGATGTACAACATCACCAGTAGGAGGCGTCACAGTGAAGGTATTCATATGTTGGGCCACACTAATCAAGCCTTCATGAGAAGGACAATCCTCTCTATTATGGGATGCCCAAAGACATTTTGCATAACCTTGTCCGGTTTGTTCACACAAATTGCATTTAAATAAATTAAGGCAAGTAGTGGCCTGATGTCCAAATTCAAAGCAATGCGAACAATGAGGGGTATCACAGGCTGTATTAAGATGTGTCTGAGAACCACATTTAAAACATGACTTGGGCTGACCAAAATAAAACAAACTGCCTCTATCTTTCCCTAGAAAAAAAACGATTAGGTAGATGCTGAGGCCCACAGTTTGTAGAAAAAAGTTTAACACGTAACTTCCAACCACCATTCCAAATCTTCTCACTATCAAGAATTGGAACTGGCCTGTCCAAAACATCACACTGTTTACGTAACCAAAAAAGAATACCTTCTATATGAGCCCCTTCATTACGAAACATGATAGTAATCAACTTAACAGCAGGTTCTGTTAAGGGTACAGCCAAAAAGGGGATCCAGAGAGGGGAATTCTTAACATTGTGATAAGATATCCAAAATTGCTCTAAACCAGAAAAAGTTTTAAAGCTTATGTCATAATTAGAGCTACCAATATGAATAAGTGCATAATTGTCAGACGACACAAATTTCATAGAACCTTTGAGTAAAGTTTTAGCAATATAAAGCCTATCCGGCTGGTCTTTCAAGCCACCTTTATAAATCAAACGAACTGCATTTCTGCGGGGAGCAGACTCACCCTTATTGGCAAATAAATCCGATAGTTTAAATTGTGGGGGAGCCTCAGACTTCTGCTGTGGGTCAGGGGCAACTTTATCAGGTGCTTTAGGCAAAGTGGGTGTATGTAAAGAAGACATAGTCGCCCCTTTAACACCATCATCCTTAAAAGGTGGGTCAGGTACAAGAGATACAGAATAATCAATCGGTAAATCAAACAAAGCAGAAGGTCCAGCTGAAGGAGAGTTATAATGTTGCACTACCACATCATTAGGGTCCGGTATCCATTTGCCATCTGAATGTTTCAACCACCCCGCCTCTTCTATAGCCTTTTCAGGGAACCATCCAGCATGAAGTTTGGGAGGAGAGGGGGAGAGGGAAGGAGGTAAAGAATGAGGAAGTATAGAAACTAACAAGGAATCAGGCTGCACATCGCCCACCCGCTTAGTAATATCATGATCCAGAACAGTTGTAACCGAAGATACAGAAGCCCCTTTAAACACTATACCAGTCATTCCCAAGCGTTTTGAGGCAAGCTGAGGCACAGCTGAACTGGTTCCAGGAGCAGCATCAATAGAACACGGCTTATGGCACTCGTCAGGGAGACGATTAGGACTGCCAGACGACCCAGAAAGATCCTTAGGTTCCAACACACACATCGGGGATTCCAGAATCGCATCACTAGGAAGCGACAGAGAAGTACGGAGAGCAGGTGGGGCAGAAACACGAGGAACGGAGCGCAATGTAGCAATTCCGTTCAGTAACTGAGATTTACAACGCGTACATTGCTCCTCCTCAGATATAATAGCAGCCAATAAACGTTCCTTTTCGGTAAGATCATGTACAGTTCCATTTTCAGAAATACTCGCTTTCGTAGATAAGACAGCATTAGAAACCGTTTCAACAGGAGAGTCAAAAAACTCCTCAGGCAGTGAAGTATCAGAAAATTCAGAAGTCACATAGGTAGCCTCTAGCACTATAGGAGCAGAGGAGGAGGCCCACTCCCCTGTCCCGTCCACATCCATCTCCTCTGAGGGGTGAGCAGAAGTGGCCATCTTCCTGTAGACAGCCAAAGGTTCCCCCTCTGACGAGTAGGGGAAGTTCCCCGGTGTCCTCGCCAAATTCCCCTCATTCACTAAAAATACCACCAACAGCTTAATCTGGTTCAAGGTCAGTTGGCATTCATCTGTATCCCCTCCTCCAGGTCGTGCCTGAAAATGGGCAGAATTTGTCTAGTGCACTTACCCGGTCAACAAAAACTAAATAAATAAGCATGGATCGGTTACCAACAGGGGTCAAATGAGGGAGGGGGGTACTACTAGCAGCAGGGATATGTCAGACAGGGATCAGGTGTGGGAGGGAGTACGTTTTGTTTGTATGTATTGAATGAGGCACCAGTGCTGCTGGGGTGGGGGGCACTGTGTGCATTTTTGAAGCAGGGTTTTGAAAGCATTAAATAACACTGCCTCAGCAGACTTTTATAGCTTCCAAACTCCTTTCACTATAGCACTGTGCCCTGAATGCAAGCAGTTTCCCTCATTTGCATTGGTAGAGGAGTATATTTAGCATGATCCATGACTTACCGCCATGCTATGAGGCTCCTGAAATACAGATGCAGCCATGCTAAGAGTCTGTTGGATGTGCTATGTAAGCAATAAGGCATGACAGGGTGTTGGTTTCAGGGTTTAATGCACAACCAGGTACATAATGAGGCATGAGGCGCTTATATCAAGTGCTTTTAGCACATGGATGCACATTAACCCCAGACAGCTAATGACCTGTAGTGTCTTATTGTGCTTATTAAATAGGTAAAATAAGAAAGAACATAAAAAACAAAACAAAATGCACTTTTTAAATTAAAAACATTAATTTTCTTTTATTAAAAATAAGTAGTAAAAAATAATCCTTCCCCAACTTGCAATCATTTGTCTTTCCACAGGTTAATAGTTGGAATGTTTGTTTATCACGGAACACAGGAATTCAAACTACTGCAGAATTCCTCTAGCAGAATATTCACTCCATGCACACATCAGTAGGCCTTACTGTGTATTAAGCCTTGGGGCCTGATTTTCAAAGAGCCCTTAGAGTGACATAAGTTGCGTTGCTTCAGAACTACAGCAAACTCCGGGTGCACCCGGAGGAGATCTGTTGATGGATTCAAAATCCTCCTTCTCCCCTAACCCACGAGCAAGCTTGGCCCATTCAAAAAACCCAGGTCACTGTTGTAGTGGCAGTGAGTCATCAAGCACCTCAGCTCCACTGGTCTGGCTACAATTTTACTATAGCTCTGATTTTCTTAGTCAATATTATTTGTGGCCCTAAGGGGGCTGTTTTACAGTTCTGTGCTTTTACCCTCTGTACCATTCAGCCAGAACTATGTTTTTATAATTATTTCCCCTTTTTCTTTATTACTGAAGGAAGTGACATAAAAACAAGACTAACATACCTTGGACTTTTTAGCTTTCACTTCTTGTCTTCTCGTGACATCAGAATGCCCTGTTTATGATGTCATACTTACTTCCACAGCAAAAAACTGGGATGTCATAAACAGAGTTGTGACTTCAGAAGCAGACAAGCAGACAGAACAAATAGGACAGACATCCTGTTTCCATGCGCATGTCCCCAGTAATGAACAAATAAGGTTGACAATTACAACAAGCATTTGTCAATGCTGAATGTTGATTGCGTTGGTATGTTGAGCTCACTCACTGCCCCTCTGTCACTCGCTCAGTCTGTTTCTCCCAGTGCTGCAGGCTGCTCTTTTGTACTGGACTCCTGCCTGCATTGGCACCTTGTTCTGCCCACTGAGAAATCTGCAACTGTTCCGACAGAGTTCTGTTGAGGTGGCTCACTCCCCCTCTGTCACTTGCTCATTCTGGTTCTCCTGGTGCTCCAGGCTGCCCTTTTGTACTGGGCTCCTGTTTCTGTTGGTGGATTTTTCTGCCCACAAAGAAATCTGCAGCAGTTCCGACACAGGTCTGTTGAGCCTGCTGACTCCCCCTCTCTCACTCGCTCATTCTGTTTCTGCCAGCGCTGCAGCTACCCTTTTCTATTGGGCTCCTGCCTGTGTTGCTGCCTTCGTCTGCCCACAAAGAAATATGCAGCAGTTACAATAGAGCTCCATTGAGCTCACTCACTCCCCCTCTCTCACTCGCTTATTCTGGTTTTCCCTCCACTGCAGGCTGCCCTTTTGTACTGGATCCCTGTGTGCATTGCTGCCCTTTTCTGCCCACAAACAAATCTGCAGCAGTCCCAACAGAGCTCCGTTGAGCTCATTCACTAACCCTCCCTCACTCGCTCATTCTGTGTCTCCTGCCACTGCAGGCTGCCCTTTTGTACTGGGCTCCTGCCTGCATTGGCGGCTTGTTCTGGCCAGAAAGAAATCTGAAGAAATCCTGACACAGCTCCATTGAGCTTGCTCACTCCCCCCTCTCACTCACTCATTCCGTTTCTGCCGGCGCTGCAAGTTGGCCTTTTGTACTGGGCTCCTGCCTGCGTTGCCGCATTTTCTGCCCACAAAGAAACCCACAGCAGTCACAATACAGCTCCATTGAGCTCGCTCACTACCACTCTGTCACTCACTCATTCTGTTTTTCTTGGCACTGCAGGCTGTGCTTGTGTACGAGGCTCTTGGCTGCACTGCACCTTTGTCTGTCCACAAAGAAATCTGCAGCTGTCCCGACAGAGCTCCATTGAGGTCGGTCAATCTCCCTCTGTCACACGCTAATTCTGTTTGTCCTGGTGCTGCAATTGGCCTTTTTGTATGGGGCTCCTGCCTGCATCGGTGCCTTTTTCTGCCCACAAAGAAATCCACAGCAGTCCTGATAGAGCTCCATTGAGCTCACTCAGTCCCCCTGTCTCACTCACTCATACTGTTTCTCTCACCACTGTAGGCTGGCCTTTTCTACTGGGCCCCTGCCTGCATGGATGCTTTTTTATGCCCACAAAGAAACCTGCAGTAGTCCTGACAGCACTCCAGTGAGTTTGTTCACTCCCCCTCCCTCACTCGCTCTCTCGTTCTGTTTCTCCCAGTGCAGCAGGCTGCCCTTTTGTACTGGGCTCTTGCGTTGGGGCCTTTTTTCTGCCCACAAACAAATCCACAGCAGTCCCAACAGAGCTCAGTTGAGTTTGATCACTCCCCTTTCTCACTCGCATGATCTTAATCTGTCCCAAACACTGATTTCCCACAGCCACCATGCTATTCTCTGGCAGGAGTGCAAAAACATATTTTAGCCAGGATGTGAAACATGACAGCTGCACTGTTCATAAGGAGGTGTGAAAAAATGCCACTGTTGAAAATGCGGTGTGAAAATATTACAAAGTTGCTAAGTTACAAGGGTGCATGGAAACAGTTCAATGCACTCTTGCAACACAGTCATGTTATGGAGTTTCATCACCAAATTTTCAACATAGGGATTTTAGGACCACTGCTCATGATCAGTGCCACTGCCATTTTCTTTATCTGTCACAAACACTGATTTTCCATGATGACCACATTATTCTGTGCCACAACTGTGAAACCACATTTCAGTCAGGATGTGAAAAATAACAGCTGTACTGCTCATAAGGAGGTGTGAAAAAATGCCACTGTTGAAAATCTGGCATGACAATATTATAAATCTGCGAAGTTACAAGGGTGTGTAGAAAGTGTGCAACACACACTTGTAACACAGTCATTTGATGGGCTATCATCACCAGATTTTCAACATACGCATTTTAGGACCTCTGCTCATGAACGGTATCACTGTCATTTTCTTAATCTATCCCGGACAGTGATTTCCCACAGCGACCGCTCTATTCTGCGCCGGAAGTGAAAAAAACACATTTTGGCTAAGATGGGAAAAATGACAGCTGCACTGTTCATAAGTAGGTGTGGTAAAATGGCAATGTTGAAAATCTGGAGTGAATATATTATAAATTTGCGATGTTATGAGGGTGCGTGCAAACTGCGCAACGCACACTCATAACACAGTCATTTTATGGAGTAACATTACCAAATTTTCAACATAGACATTTTAGGACCTCTACTCATGAGAAGTGTCATGGTCATTTTCTTAGTCTGTCCTGAACACTGATTTCCCACAGCGACCGCGCTATTCTGCGCCGGAAGTGCGAAAACACATTTCAGCCAGGATGTGAACAATGACAGCTATACTGTTTACAAAGAGGTGTGAAAAAATGCCAATGTTGAAAATCTGGCATGCAAATATTGCAAATTCATGAAGCTACGAGCGTGCATAGCAACTGCACCAAATTTGCAACATAGGCTTTTTGAGAGCCCACCTCATGAACACTGACACTGTTGTTTCATTAATCAGCCCGGAAAGGTGATTCCACAGTGACAGCAAAATCACCTTTCAGGTCCAATTAATGCCATGACCATTCAAGGATTCATGAGGAAGGGTCCCAAAACCCCCATGTTGAAAATTTGGTGCCAAAATTCAAAAAAATGACTGAGATATGCATTAAAGTTGAAAAAAACCTATTTATTCCATTATACAGCTTATCGGCATTTCCTCAGTTCGCGGTATGCTTTGAAGAGTGCAGACGTGTTCCTGGTCCACCAAAGATCATCATGCTGGACTACAGAGGTAAGTACAGGGTGGGGGGGAGGCAGGGTGCACAGTGGGTGGCTGTGGGTTGTGGGTGGGGGGCAGGGAGACCTCTGAGGGACAGTTTCCTTTTTTGCAGGAAAAAAAAAAAAAGACATTGTGGGAACATTTTTTACTTCACAGGGTCATATGACATGCTGAGGTGGGCTCCCAGCGTGCCACCAGAGGCTTTCTTTTAGGGGGGCAGCAGTAGCCGATGGGGGATTGGGTACCCCATCGGCACACAACAAAGGGGGTATCATTATACCAACAGGGTTGGGCACCCGTTGGCAGCAATAACAGTGGGGAGGGGGTTTACCTATGCCCGATGGGGAGTGGGCTCCCCTGTCGGCAACAAGACATGGGGGCACTGAAGTCAACAGGGAATGGGGCCCCATCAGCAAATAAACATGGTAGGGGGCTTATATTGTTTGTGAACATGGCGGCAAGCTATAGCCATGTTCACAAACAATATCAGGGTTTCTAGATCCTGCCCTGCAATGACGGGTTGCTCCATCATTGCAGTGGATGGCTGATGCTGCAATGACAAGGCAGCCCCTGATTGTAGTGGCGAAATTGTCACAAGTTGGTGCCAAGGTTCCAAACTTGTGTCACCTGCAGCGTGCAACTGCATTGGGGGAAGCAGGACAAGCCTTTGCAGGCTGTGTGGGCATTGGTTACAACAGTGCCGCGCCTCCACAACCTACTTCTGAGAAAGCTGCCTCAATATGTTTCTTGTGCTGCATGCAATCAACATAAAAAAGGGTGAAGTAAAAGGTAAAATATATTTCTAGACATTATGTTTTTCAGCATTGTCCCAACAATATAAGGGGCTCATTAAAGTGCTGTTACACTCCAAGCAGACCTTCTGTATTGACACATGCTGTTTTTTAGGTAGGGTAACATATGCATCCATGTTGTTCTGTTGTCTAGTCCATTGGAGGGCTAGTACAAAAAGCCATGAATGTAGTACAGTGTTCCAACAAGAATTATCCATACACACCACTAACATTTTTATTTGACAACTACTTTCAATGCCATTTATACAAACTCTGGCAGAAACCACAGGGGTTGCAGTTGAGCGCGATAAATGACAACTATCACATTCATAAGGTGCTGTAAAGAAATGGCTATGCTGAAAATTTGGGATAAAAATACTGAAAATTACCAAAGTTATGAGAGTGCATTTGCAAAATTCAACAAGGCTCATTACTGTTGGTTTCTGATATTTCTATGCCAAATTTTCAACAAAACCTTTTTATGATCCTGCCTCATGAACAAGGGCACAGAACATTTTGAACTCCTGCCCAAAAATTGATTTCGTCACTAATCATGAAATCACCTTTCGGAATGTAAAAACACATTTTAGAAACATAGAAACATAGAATTTGACGGCAGATAAGGACCGCTTGGCCCACCCAGTCTGCCCATTTCCCTACCTACTGGATAAGCTGCAGATCCTAGTTAACCAGCAGCCTACTTCTTCCTACCCCCAACCCCCAGAATTGCCTTATGACTATCCCATGCATGCTTGAATTCCACCACTGATTTTGACTCCACAACCTCCTCGGAAGGCCATTCCATGCATCCACAACCCTCTCTGTGAAAAATACTTCCTTAAATTACCTCTGAGCCGCCTCCCTCTATCTTCAAATTGTGCCCTCTTGTTCTTGCACACTCTTTTTGAAAGATGCTACCCTCTTGGACTTTTGTGATTCCCTTGAGGCATTGAAAGTTTCTATCATGTCCCCTCTCCTCCTTTCCTCGAGGCTATACATATTAAGCTCCTTAAGTCTTTCTTCATTGTCCTCCGGTGCAGACCCTGCACCATTTTAGTTGCCCTCCTCTGGACAGCTTCCATCCTGTCTATGTCTTTGCGGAGATTGGGTCTCCAGAACTGCACACAGTACTCAGATGGGGTCTCACCAGCTGTCTGTACAGAGGGATAATAACTTTCTGTTTTCTACTGGTGATGCCTCTCCATGCATCCCAGTATCCCCCAGCCTCCTTGCTGCCTTCTCCATTGCTTGCCCACCTTTAGGTCATCTGATATGACTACCCCAGGTCCCTTTCCATTTTGTTGTTGTTAGTATCTCACCCCCATTTGTGTACTCTTCCCTGGGTTTTGTTTCCCAGGTGCATTATCTTCACTTCTTAGCATTGAATCTAAGCTGCCATACATTTGACCATTCCTCTAACCTTGCCAAGTCCCTTCTCATCCTTTCCACCCCACCCTGTGCATCAACTCTGTTGCAGATCTTAGTGTCATCTGCAAAGAGACATACTTTTCCTTCAGTCCTTCTGCAATGTCGCTATAAAGACATTGAAGAGGACTGGTCTAATATTGAACCTCATGTACCCCCGCTAGTAACCCTCCTTTCTTCTGAGGACTCCATTTACTATTACTCTCTGTGTCCTATTCTCCAGCCAATTCTTTACCCAGGCTGTCATCTTGGGACCCACTCCCAGGCTGGCTAACTATATTAATCTTTTGTGTGGGACTGTGTCAAATGCCTTGTTAAAGTGTTAGGTAGGCCATGTCCACAGCCCCTCCTGATCTACTACTTTGGTCACCCAGTCAAAGAAATCTATCAGATTCGTCTGGCATGACCTTCCGCTGTGAATCCATGCTGCCTAGGGTCCTGTGCCCTTCTGGCCTCTAGATACGCGACAATTCTTTCCTTTAGAAGTGATTCCATCATTTTCCCTATCACTGAGGTTAAACTAACAGGTCTATAGTTCCTGCTTCTGCCTTACTCCCACTTTTGTGAAGGGGAATCACATCTGCCCTCCTCCAGTCCTCGGGTACCACCCCATCCTCCCATGATTTGTTAAAGAGGGTAGTCAGTGGTGTCACTAGTTCTACCCTTAGTTCTTTTAGAATTCTGGGATGAATCCCATCAGGCCCCATTGCTTTGTCCACCTTCAGTTTTAAGAGTTCTTTCAGAACCCTTTCTTCTGTAAATGGGCTGGTATCAACTTCTGTATCCAGAGTGTTACTACTGTTTGTTTTATGTACCTCCCCTCTTCCTTTGTAAATACTGAGCAAAATATTTGTTTCGTTGTCTCTGCCTTTTCACATTCGCCCTCTGCCCACCCTCCTCCCTTTATTAAGCCTCACTATCCCTCCCTTGGTCTTCCTTTGCTCCCTGATGTACCTATAAAAGGTTTTATTCCCTTCTTAACTGAGTTGGCTATCTTTTCCTCAGTTTGGGCCTTTGCTGTTCTGACTGCCTTCCCAGCCTCCTTTTGCTTTAGCTGATACAGTTCTCTGTCCTGCTCCTGCTACGATTCCTTGTACTTCCTAAATGCTTTCTTTTCTCTTGAACCTTCCTGCCACTTCCTTTGAGAACCATAGTGGTTTCTTACATCGTCTTGTTTTGTTTATTTGCTTCACACAAAGGCTCGATACCTCTGTGATGGCAGTTTTATTATTCCCCATTGTTCTTCCTCCTCCTTCCCGCCCATTTGCTAGTGCATTCCTTGGGCACTCACCCATTTTGGCAAAGTCAGCCCTCCTAAAGTCCAGTACTTTTGCCTTTGTATGGCTTGACTCTATTGCTGTGTTTATTGTGAACCATACTGTTCGATGGTCGCTAGTTCCCAGATGTCTACCCACTTCTACATCTGTGATCCTCTCTCCATCTCCATTTGAAAGTATCAAGTCTAATATTGCTCCCTCTCGAGTGGGCTCCAGTACTAGTTGTCTAAGGCATGCCCCCTGTAGGGCATCTAGAATAACTGCACTCTTGAGTGGCAGCTGCAACTGCGCTCAGTTAACATCTGGCATATTCAGATCACCATCAGCAATATCTCCCTTTTCTGCCATTCTAAGTATACTTTCTATCATTTTCTTGTCCACTTCTCCCTGAGAAGGGGGTCTGTCTACAACCCCTGTGCGGATTGTGGTGCCATTGCCTGTCTCCAAATTTACCCACAGTGCTTCTTCTCCTCCTGTTTACCCTTTTGTTCTGTTGCTTTTTATTCCTTCCCTTATATAAAGAACTACCTCCCTCTTTTACCTCCCTGTCCCTCCTGTAGATAGTGTATCCTGGTATGTTTATGCCCCAGTCATGGTTTTGTGTGTACCATGTTTCTGTGACTGCTACGATATCCAGATGTTCCTCCTCCATCAAGGCCACTAATTCAGGAAGCTTGTTACCTAGACTACAGGCATTGGTACTCATTGCTCCATTTTTTGATGGCCTTACCTTCTGTTGCAGCATCCCCACTGACCATTCTACCTTGGTCTTTTTCTCATTTAGTACCCTTGTTTTGTAGGAGAGGCTGGGATTTTTCTGCTGCTTGTCAGTGCCTCCCCATTGACTAGTTTAAAAGCTTGCCAATGAAGCATTTAAACCGATTGCTCAAAAGACTTGTTCCCTTCCTGGACAGATGCAGACCATCCTGCCAGTATAGGCTGGTGTCCCTCAGGTGGAACCCCAGTCCCCAATGAAGCCAAACCCCTGTGTTCGCACCATTTTTCAGCCATTCATTAAACTGCATGGTGCCAAGTACCTCGCCTCCCCATGCCTTTGACAGGCAGCACCTCTGAGAAGGATACTGTGTTTGCTACTTGTCTTGGGCCCTCCCCAACTCTGCAATGTCCTCCTGCACTGCTCTAACCTCATGATGAGCCAAGTCATTTGTCCCTAGGTGGACAATTACGTCCAGCGCAGAATCCCTTGCAGATGTTGTTGTGATCCTGAGGATGCGCTTCTTGTCCCTCCAAGCCATGGCACCAGGCAGGCACCTTACTTCAGATTTCCCAGCTCCTCCCAGTTCTATCCCCCTAATAATTGAGTCCCCCACCAGGAGCTGCTTCCTTTCCTTATGGTGTCCTCTGCCTCCTTCCTGTGGGCCTCCCTTGTGACAGTTGTCCTCAGCCTCCTTAGTCTCCTCTGCGGGTGTATCTATAGGGGAGCTATGTTCCCAGAATGGCGTATGGATTGTGGTGTGTAACATCTGACTGGGTGTGCCTCTGTTTCACCATCCTCATCCTCCCTGAGCCCACTGTGGTCCAACTGCTGTGCTTTGCAACCTCTGAGGTAGTGGTGGTGGTTCTGGTGCTCCCTGGATGGGGAGGTTCCCTTCCTACTGTCCATTGTGGCCTGGGGGAAGGTCCCGTGCCTACTGTCCAGTGTGGCCTGAATTTGGCAAGGATTTGAAAAATTACAGCTGTCACATTAATGAAGTGCTATAAGGAAATGGCTATGCTGTAAATCTGGGGGGAAAATATTGCAAATTACCAAAGTTATGAGCCTGCATTTGCAAAATTCAGCATAGGCTCATAACTTTGTTATTTTTTAATATTTTACACCAAATGTTCAACATGGCCTTCTTACAACTCTGCTTCATGAAAAAGTGCAGAAAAAATGTTCAGATCCTGCATGAAAGGTGATTTCATGCAGAGACCATGAAATCACCTTTCAGGACAGATTTGCCCAATGTCAGTGCAATTGTTTATGAGGTGGGGTCCCAATGAGGGCATGTTTGGGACATACTATTTATTTTTATTTTTGCTTTTTCTGGTAGGGCCTCCTATCAGATTCAGCCCTAGTCATAGCCCCTGGACTTCCACCTACCATCTCATTGCCGTCGCTCTCCAGGTCACCCCCCCCGGGTTGCCCTGCCGAAGGGCAGGGCTGCAGCACTGGTCCCCACTATTTCCAGTGCCACAGAACCAGTATCTGGGTGGGACAGCTGGTGACAGAGGCTAATTGAAGCCTGGGGAGGGCTTCATGGAGACAGAGGCCCAACCTTGCTTTTTCCCGCTGTAGGCTGGGGCGGAGACATGCAATGATACCCAGCATCTGTCCCACCCAAGAGAGCTTTGATTATGTGTCCTGACAGGGTGGCAACCTGGCCTCTGCCAGGTGTCGGCTCCTGTCGATCTGGGTCCCCTCCCGGAGAAGGAGAGCAATCCTAGCGATGCCCAATCCTTCTCCCCCTGGCTGGCCCTCTGATGACCCAAGTCCATTCCCGAACCTGGGTCGCCAGCGTCGCAAGTGGAATTCCAACCACTGCACTGATGGGCCAGCTTGTGGGACATAAATATGCAGAAATGGCCAAATCATACCACTAAGTTTAAAACCCCACTGAAATACATTGAACCGTATACCTCTTTCTTCATTTTGCAGTCCAGCTTTGAAGAGTGAAGACATGTCTGCAGTCTGGCACTGGACCCCTGGTGGGTAAGTAAGGGCTTGGGTTGTTGGGTAGTGGGTGACGAGTAGGAGAGTTGGGTGGGGATACAGTAATGGCCGCTACGGATATCAATGGATTTTTTTTTTTTTTTACTGGATTTATAAAAGAAAAAAAAACTACAAGGGAAGGTTTTCTTCATTTCAGGTTGTGACACTGGGGGATTAGGCACCCCCAGTGTCAGTGTTATATTTGCCGAGGGGAGTGGGTGCTGAGAGGGAGGGTCAGGTGGATGGAACAGTTTCAGGGGTAAAAACAACAAAGATGGCAAGTGACAGTGGGATATTAGGCACCCCCAGTGACAGCGTTATGTTTGTTGGAGGGGCTGAGAGGGCGGGTCGGCTGTGGGAGTCTAAAGACATGGGGGGAGCACAATGGAGAAGCTGTGAAGAAATATATTTAAAGAGTTCCAATGAGTGGTATGAAACTGCATTTATACACAGTAATGATCAGCTCAACAATATTAATGAACCCTGCCAATGAGCACATTTGAGCAAAAAGACAGGCAGGTTTCATTAATATTCATGAATTGGTCATTACTATGTATAAATTAAGTTTCATACTGCTCATTAGCATTCTTTAAATACATATTTTCATGGCTTCTCCACTTCAGCTCTCATATCTTCAGACCTCCAACTAGCTGATCTCGGGGTCTGAGATCATCAGGGGAGCTCCTCATGCGCCACAATCACGAGAGGAGAAAATGGATGCAAGCTACAGTGTATATGTAGACTACCAGCTCACACATTCTCGGTGCAACTGCAAGCTGTTCCACATCTCTACTCCTCCAGACCATCTTTAGAAGAACAAATGTTATGTGGGGCTGGACGGAGACTCAGCCAGCATCAGGGACTTGGGCCAAAGCAGCAGTGAGAAAATGGGGCAAAGGGGACTGTCGCAGCGCATGCATGGAACTGACAGAATAAAAATAGTGCTATGGGAAAAGTGCATTGACAATGCAGAGTGCTTCACAGACATGGAGGCGACTGTGAAGCAACTCCTAAATGTTGTTTGGTAGAAAAAAATCTCCTTTTTTAATTGCAGGAGGTCTGCAGGTGCTCTGCCTACTGCAGCCCTAAGAACAGAGACATATAACACCAAGAAGATGCAGTGCTTTCTTTTTCAGCAATATAAAAACATTGAAAGGAACCCTTTTATATAAATTAGATGATGTATACTATTAACTTGAGAATCAAATGAGGCATACCTGATGTTTGCACTCTAACATTATTTCACTTCCACTAAGCCCTCATATACAGTACACATATCAATAAATTCTTTATTGAAACATAGAAACATAGAAAAATGATGGCAGAAAGAGACCAAGGATCTATCTTGTCTGTCCATGAGTTCCTGAGACCTATTCAGCTCCCAGGACCTACCCCCCACTGTTTTATGCCCCCAACTGCTCTTCTCACTTTAGCTCTGTCCCACCCCAGTTCAAATGATGTCACAGTCTTTGCTTCCACCACCTCAGTGGGTAGCCAATTCCATGGTTCTTTGACCCTTTCTGTAAAATAGTGCTTCCTAAACTCTTTCTTTTTTTTTTATAAAAAACATTTTTATTAGGCTTACAGCCAAACAACAATAAAAATAATACAAAACTACAATGAACAGCAAAAGTAGAAATATAAGAAAAAAAACACCGAAGTTTACAATAAAGTAAGGTGAGGATGATACTTGAAAACAAGAGAAATATGCATATTGTGTCAACAAAAAAAATATATAAAATAAGTCAAGCTAAATACCAAAAAATAGTACACATACCTACAAAACAACTGGAAGCTAAAATATGAACAATTAATATTAAGAATACAATGATAAAAGTGGGTTATTAACAAACTATAAACCATCATTGGAGGCAGGTGATATAGGGAAAATTATCAGGGAGAAAGTGACTATGCATTCGCCATCCCCATTCCTCCCTTCCCCTCCAATTCTCCCCCCCACTTCCCTCCTCCTTCCGGACACTAGCTCTCTCTTGAAGCTCCCGCCCTGTCAATTTCCACTTGTGACCTCTAGTGTTGGTGGAGTTGGTAACTCAGTTGAACAGATCAGAGGAGGGAACCTTACTTATTCCTCTCAGGAACTTCTATGTTTCTATCAGGTCCCCTCTCTCCTTCCTGTCCTCCAGTGAGAACATATTCAATGCTTCTAGATGCCCCTTCTACAAGTGCCCTTGGAGGCCCTGAATCATCTTAGTCACCCTCCTCTAGATGGCCTTGAACCTGTTCTTATCCTGCTTAAGATGTGGACTCCAAAACTGAACACAGTACTCCAGATAGTGCCTCACCAGGGACCTGTAGAGTGGGAGCATTATCTCCCTGCTTCTGCTGTCAAATCCCTTCCCTTTGCACACTAGGATTCTGCTGGCTTTGCTGTAAGTTCTGTTGCATTGTCTGGTCTGTTTATAGGTATTGACAATGATGACTCCTAGGTCTCTTTCTTCCTGCGAGGCACTGAGCTGGACTCCATTGAGCCACTATACTATCCATGGGTTCTTTTTACCCAGATGCATCACTTTGCATTTTTCTTTGTGTTGAACCTCGGTTTCCAGATGTTAGACCATCTTTCCAGCCTCTGTAGGTCTTTTTGAAGGTCCCTAACTGCCTCTTCACAGTTAACTCTTCCTCCTAGCTTGGTATCATTGATGAATAGGGCAATTTTGCCCTGAATACCTATGCTGATGTCATTGATAAACACATTAAACAGGACTGGTCCCAACACTGAGCCTCGGGGCACACCACTAGTGGCCTCGACTTCATCCAACCTCTTCCTGTTGACTACCACTCTCTGTTGTCTGTCCATAAGCCAGTTTCCTATCCACCTGACTATGCTCTTGGCTACACCCTAGTCCTCCAACTTTTTCAGCAGGCAGTTGTGTGGCACCAAGTCAAAGGTCTTACTTAAGTTGAAGTAAATGAGTTTCACTGGGTGACCTCTAATTCCCAAGTCACCCAGTCAAAAAATTAATTTAATTAGGTTCATCTGGCATGACCTACCTGCTACAAATTCATGCTGCTTGTCATCCTGAAGTCTGTTTTTATATATGTACTCTGCCAAGTCTGTCTTTCTTTCTTTCTTTCTTTCTTTCTTTTTTTCTTTCTTTCTTTCTTTCTTTCTTTCTTTCTTTCTTTCTTTCTTTCTTTATTGATAACTAGGATTACAAATACCTTTGAATCAGGGGTTCTTTTACAAAGGTTCTATGTCAGGAGACAGACAAATAACACAGGTGTATCAAAATAATAGTAATGAGGTAATACAGTGTAAATACAGCAGTGGGTTATACAGAAAGTTACATTAGGTCCATAGTGTAAACACATACAAAGTAAATATATGATTGTGCAGTCCAGCAATAGACTTTTGTCATTTCAAAGAGCAGGAACAAGGTACATTAAAGTGAGGGAGGAAGCTACAGGGAGGGAAATGGTGTTGGGGGAGTACATGGGGGAAAGATGGGGGGGAAACAAAGGGTGGTAGAAGGTATGAAAAAGAAACACTGTAGGGGATAGAGAAAAGTGGCAAGGGGTGGGGGATGGTAGAACTGAGACAGTCTAAAGGCCAGTGGAGAGGCATAGATATCTAGTGCATACAGTCACATTTGCCTTGTGCTGTGAGGTATTGGTGAAGCATATATTTAAAAGTTCCTAGTTTAGTTTCAGAGAGGACAGCATTTGGTAGGCTGTTTAGCTAGTATGGTGCACTGTAACTGAAAGTTCGCTGAGCATGCGAGGTTCGACAGCTAGGTACGAGGAACAACTGTTTGGACATACTGTGCCTGTAGCTCTGGTTTGCCAATGGCAGAAACAGGGATTGGGTGCCTGCCGGGTTAGGAAGAGGCAGATCATATTGGCAAATGGGCAGGTTTGATAGGCAACCCTTCCCTGTAAGTGGAGCCATTCAGATTGCATGTAAAGGCCACAGGTATGGGTGCATTAGTCTGCACCAGTTACAAGCCTGCAAGCTTTATATAGCATGACTGTTAGACACTTGAGGGTGGTGTCCATAGTTGCACTGTAAATGACCAAGCCGTAATCAATAATGAACTAGATTGAGCTGGTGACTGCTAGTTTTAGGGTTGCCTGCGAGAAACAGTGCCTATGCCTGTGCAAAACCCCAAGTCTGGTGTTTACCCACTTGTTGATTTGACCAATATGTTGGGTGTATGAGAGCAAGCTATCTAGCGTAACACCAAGGTACTTATATTCGTGAAATATTTCTAGTGACTGGTTCTTATTATTCTGAATGGTTAGACATGCTGATTTGAATTTATTATGGTTGCTGGCAAAGAGCATCGTTGTGGCAAGCAAACCCGGATTCACCCTTAGCAAAACTGAGTTGAAGTTCATTTCGAGAGGGGAAAGGGGTCAGTGTGGCTGGTAAAAAGAATGGCATCATCTGCATAGAGAATCATGTTACTGACACATGCTTTAGGTAGACTGTTAAGGAATAGGCTGAAAAGCAAGGGTCCAAGGATAGAGCCTTGCAGAACACCTGAACAAACGGTAAGACTGCATGATAGAGTACCATCAGTTTTAACCTGCTGTCTCCTATTATCCAGGTAGCTACTGCACTAAGTGGTCACTGCATTGGATAGACCTAGGTCTGGGAGGGACCATAGAAGGAGGAAGTGATTAACAGTATTGAATGCCTTAGTAAGGTCGATATAGATTGATCCTACCAAGAGTCCGCTATCAAGGGCTTTGTGGATGTAGTCTGTGTGTATTTGAGAAGGGCTGTTGTGGTACTATGAGCCTTTCTGAAACCATGCTGCTGAGGACATTGAATATTGTACTTTGCTAGGAACTCAGACAGCTGGTCAGTGACTATTCACTTTAAGACTTTAGATAAGGGTGGGAGAATCGAAATGGGGCGGTAGTTTGATTGAAGAGTTCTGTCACCATTTTTGTGTACTGGTGTGACAACCGCTGCCTTCCATAGTTGTGGAACTTGTTTCAAGGTTAGTGACTGATTGAGAATGATGGTGGTGAGGGGTTTTAACATTACATCTAGAGAAAGACAGAGAAGTTTCAAATCAAGTGAGTCACTGCTATATATAGTTTTACCTAGCACCCTGAGAAGATATTTTTTGGCCTCAGCAACCATGATTCTTCTAAAGTAAATGGGGGATGAGCCAGGGGGGAGACACTTGTAACTGAGGGGGCACCTTGAATTGGTCTCTTAGAAAATGTTGGGTGGGAGCACCTGGCTGAGATCCGTGAAGCCTGTTTTAAAAGCATCAGCAATTGATTTAGGTTCCTGTATGGGAACATTGTTTACCACCAACATAGTGGGAGATGCCTTACTTGGCCGGCCAGTGAGGTCCTTAATCTTTTGCCAGATGTTCTGGCTGTTTCCCCAGGAGCTAGTGAGCTCACTTTGAAAGTGAGCAATTTTGGCCCTACAGATTTCCTGTATGCATTCATTTCTGGTGGCTCTGTACTGTTGCATATCAGCAGGTTTTCCAGTGGAATGTGAAAGATACTAGAGATTGTCTGTGGCCTTCATCTTGCATAATAAGGCTGCAGTGATCCAGGGGTTAGTTACACCACTGGTCTTTGTTTTGAGCACTGGGGCACAGATGTCACAAGCTTTGGTAAAGTGTGTGATGAGGTAGCTTAGCACCTGATCAACAGTGCTAGACATGCTCAGTGGTAACCAGTCACACTGTGCAAGTTAGGCTTGAAACATGCTAAGCTGCCCTCTTTTTAGAATGCACTGATATGTGACATTAGCAAGGGGAGTATGGGTCTTGTTAGACCAGTGGCTGATTACAGGAGAGTGGTCCCTCATTGAGTCAGAGAGAACTGTGGTGTTAATGTGTCTATGGGGGTATGTGGTTAATATTAGGTCCAGTAGGGTGCTGTCTCCTGTTCTCTGATTAAATCTCATAGGGGTAGTTACTAATTGAGAAATTTTGGTAAGGTTTCCATTAGTTTCAACACTAGCAACATAAGGCTAACTGGTCGGTAGTTGTCTGCCTTCTCCCAGCTTCCCCTCTTGTGGAGAGGTACCACATCTTCTCTTCTGCAGTCACTCGGCACTACCCCCAACTGAAGTGAACTGCTGAATAAATATGTCAAGGGATTTAACAATTCTCCCACCAGTTCCTTTAGCACCCTCAGGTGTATTCCATCTGGCCCTGGTGATTTGTCTTCCCTGAATTGTTCCAGGGCCTCTCTAACCATGCTGGTAGTAAATGGTGGTGTTTCCATTAGTGGAACTCCTTTGTCAGAAGCCTTTATGCCCCTCTCTGGTATAGGGCCGATGTGTTCCTTTGTGAACACAGAGCAGAAAAAGTTATTCATAACATTGGCCTTCTGTCTATCCTCCTCCACAATTTTGTCACCACCTTTGAGTCTATTTCTCCCCTTTTCTTTCTTTTTTCTTGAGTATATCAAAACAAGTGTTTATTCCCTGCTTTAACCCCCTCTTCCAGTTAAAGCTACATTGCTGACTTAGCTGATCTCACCATATTCCTCACTTCTTTATTCTTCTGAATATAAGCTTCCCATTCTCTGTCTTCCTGTTTTTTTTATAGTTTCTTAAGGCCTGCCTATTGGTCCTTATTGCTGTCTTGATAGTTAGTGAGCCATATGTTTCTTTTTATGTTTGTTCTTTTTTGTCACTGTCTTTATGCACATCATGCTAGCCTCCAATATGGCTTGCTTAACCAGTCCCCATATGTTTTCTACCTCTAAATGCTCATAGATCCTTGACAGTTCGCTCCTGGCTACCTCCCTCATTTTGTCAAAATTAGCCCTTCTAAAGTTTAAAACCTCTGTCTTGGATTGAGATCTTCCTACCCGTAAGGCAAACTCAAACCACACAGAGTTGCGGTCACTGTTGGCAGGCAACTCCCTTAACCCTGTAACACTTACCACTCCTAAATTTGTGAGGACCACATCCAGGATGGTGTACAGCCTGATTGGGGCATTGACTAACTCTGTAAGTATGCAAAAAGTTAGAATAAATCTACCAAACTGTCCAAAGGTGTATAAGGTTCTTCTTCTTTATTTAGAAGCTCTTGACAAACAGATCCCCTGAAATGCCCAACATTTTACCCTCCATGGGCTTCTTCAGGAGCTGGGATCTAAAATTAAACATACAAACAAACCATTTAAGAACAGAAAAGATATCACAAAATTAAATCAATTATGTAGTGTATCTTTAAATCAAACCAGTTTCTGGAACTGGCATATGGGGCTTCCCCCAAGCTTTTATATTTATGTTAAACATCCAAATGTTTGAATACAATTTATATTTTAATTGCCAGTGGGTTACTACAATCACTAGTTCATGGTTCTGATTCTTAAAGTATTTTCCAACTAAAAGTACTTAGCTCATAAAAAACATTTATACTTGATAATGCGAAGATCACCCTTTTTAGTAGCATAAATTTCCAGTGATGGTACTTGTTCCTAAACAGATGCATATAATCAATTTCATTAACATCCATTGACTTCACAAGATATTTAAAAAGGGAACAAAATTAAAACATGCGAAAAGTATTGGTTAGATGAAGTCCGTTAAACCTGAAAAGCTGCCTCTCCCGGAAACTCCCCCACATACCTCTCAACTGCTCCGACTTTCGCAAAGCACTATGATTTTCACACTCAAATTTACCTCTGTTCCACATAAGTTTATGATTTTCTTCATAATAGTAGAGCTATTTCTGGACACACAAACTATGAAATCATTAAACTAAGTTGATAGAAACACTCCTTATCACTAACTGTACGAGGCCCACTATCTGTGGACATGTTATTGCTTAAAATAAGAAAGGGCTACATATCCTGGCCCTTTGCTATGATTTATGAAGGCCAGTGCTATGATTTTTAATGCTGAGAGGTTGAGAGGAATGCTTCCCCATGAGCCTATGAGGTGATATCTTCCCCCCCCGACACTGTCCATGTAACCAAGCATTGAATTTCTCAATTTTCTTATTCATGATTATGTTGGTGCAATCCCTGTGGCCTCGCTCTGAAAGGATCTCTCATAATATAAGGAGGTAGTTCGAGCCTCTGACTGCTCTCCCAGCTTAATGAAATTTTGCTTGGTTTCTTCCACCTTCTGGGCTGACAGGTTGTTAGTTCCAAGATGAATCAGAATATTGAGTTCTTTCTCTGCTTTGTCCACCAATCTACCAATGTATTCACCATTGTGTTGTGCGGATGCTCCTGGGAGGCATTTGACCTCCAACTTAGGTTGTGTACCTTTACTTAGGTAGGATTCATCTCCTATAATTGAGTCCCCCTAAGTCAGAAGTTACTTGCTCCTTGAACCACAACTTTTTACCTTGCCTCCTTCAGGTGCTGTCTCTCCATTCTGTCTAGTTCCCTCAACCTGCTCAAGGTCTCCTCTCGGTGAGTCAGGATCCTGCATCTTCAGAGGGGGTGCAAAGTGGTTTGCTGTTGGAGTGATATTGGTCCTAACAGATTGTGTGTGGTCCACCCTTGTAACTCCCCCCAACCCACCACCTCCCACTCCCATGAGCCAGTAGGTCTCTGGGGTGAGGACGTGGATGGCTTAAACTCCAGTATAGTTGGTGATGCAGGCTGGCCATCTCTCTCCATGCTGCATCCAGCTGAGCCCTATGGCCATTCAGGCTCCTACATATAGGACACTAACCCATCCTCCAGAGCAGACCCTAGAAGATGAGTGCCCTGTAGCCCTGGCACTTACCACCTCCATTTGAAAACCAGCCTTTTTTTTTTTGAGGGCAGAGGGTAGTGTGTATCAGTGATGGAGGGATGTTCCTGTTGTGGACTGTTGTTCCCTCACTTCTTGTTCCTGCCCAAGAATTACCTGTTGCCAATCATGTTTTTGTGCATATAAAAATAGGACTACCTCTGGGTGGGAAGTGTCAGTGGCTAGTGCATTGTCCCCTACTGCCTCTTCTCCACTTTATCACCGTCGGCATTGAATTTCTCCTTAAGACTGAAAGGCAGTTACTGACCAACCTGCTCCTTTCAACAACTTGCCCTGCAACAAGAAAAACAAGCAAAACAATCAACCGTGCGGGGTATTTAAGACTACCCTTCTGGATCCAAGTCCCTCAGCAATGTCCCTGATGCCTGTCTTAAATCCACATGTCCCTTTGTGCTCCTCTGCCCTACAGAAAACAATCAGTAGCTTGCCTCTCACTCGGGAAGTGATATGAGGCTGTGTGCAGTTTAAGAGTGCTGCGGCAGTATTTAAAGCTCAGCCATGGATTTGAATCCCGCCACATTTTTTTTCAGCACTGTGATTCACTGAAGTCCTGTCCCTTTGGTTGCTGATGGTTTCTCTGCTGCTAGCCCATGGCTGTCTTCCTTTCTCAGCAGCTGGACGAAACAAAGAAAAAACATTTAGCACTGTGCATCAGCTGGAGGAGACAAAAGTACAAACACCAAAGGGCAGCCACTGATAGAACTCAATTTCAGCAATCACTCTGCAATAAAACAATCAACCATGAGATGATATTTAAGGCTCCACTTGCTGGCTCCTTATCCCTCAGCAATGTCCACATTGTCTGTGTTAAAGCCCTGTGTCCCTCGGTGCTCCTCTGCCCTACACAAAACAATCAGCAGCTTGATTGAATCCCTACAAATAGTCACAATACAGAGGCTGGCTTAAAATGTGTTAAATTCTAGGGCACATGGTTTTTCCTACTATCTTTATACACCTCTGGAGGTTGGTTAACATACGTAAATCACATCAAGTTTTACCTTAGTGGAAAGGAATATGGTTTTATATGCAGAAATATCTTTCATACATGTTGCACCCAAAAAAACTTTACAGACTGAGAATTGTTGCATCAGTCATTCAGAAAGCACACATAGGACAAGTTAAAGGAATAGGAAAGGGGAAATTGTTTAACCAGGAAATGCACTCTAAGCCAGAGCCTGTTTCCAGGTGTGACCTGGGAGCACAAGGAAGTTACATGACTTGCTTAGGGTGACACAGTTTGCAAGTGGGGCTGTTGGGATTCAAACTCAGGTCTCCAGATTTGCAGCTCAGTGCCTTTGACCACTACACTATATTGCCTCTGAAAGAGGGCAATGTTAAGGACAATTCCAATAGGTTAAGCAGAGAGAGAGAGAGAGAGGGGGGAGAAAGAGTGTGAGTGTGAGAGACAGAGAGAGAAATAAGGGGAAGAAAATTAAGCATGGGCCAGTTAAATGACTTACACTACTGAAGTCCAAGCAATAAGTAACACTGGTAGTTTTATTTTATTTACTGGATTGTTGTTAACCAGGTAGACTCAATGAGACATAATGCCCCCTTTTTTTAGGAGCGACCCAGCATTAATTACACATAAATGAAATAAATGCAAATCAAAGATTTATAGAGGAATTACAGTGATGAAAGGGAAGCTGTACTAATGAAATAATAATTGATTTACAGATTCAGCTCTGCACTAGAAACATTAGACTGCACTGTCTCTGCACAAACAAACACTTGCTTCAACCTCTCCATTCCGTGAAAGTGGCATATTATTGTTTGTTTCACTAATAAGGGCTAGTGTCAGTAACAGCCCAAATCAGCCAATAGCACATAGTGATTTAGTAACACTTGTAGGGCACTATATGTGTACAGTACATACTGCTCTAACTGGGTTTGTGACACACAAACTGGTCTTCGCATGCTGGAGAGAGTTTGCATGGCTCCTGCCATATTGAATGCCGCAGACAGTGAGACACAAAGTTGTTCCTTATTATTTGCTCACTTCAGCTTAGCTGACTGGGTAAGCTCACTAGAGTAAAGCAAACCCCTGTTTTGAGGAGCGATCCAGGAGAATGCATTCAGAATATATATGGACATAGGAAAATAAAAAATAAGATAGTATGAAACAGCATAATGTGCAAGCAAAAAACAGTATATTTCGCCAAAACAAGTACATTTAGAAGGATTCGATAGTCTTTTAACCATGTTTTTAAAGAAGTGAAACATGATGTTTTTCTGAGCAGTATCAGAATTGTTTTTCAGGACTTAGCAGCATGGATTTCAAAGGAAGTTTGTCACATTTTGATTTTGAACAAAGAAATGGTTAAATATTTCTCACTTCTCAGTGAGATCATGCGCATTAAAGTTTATTTGATGGAGCCTTAATAAATCAGCTACACAAGCAGGGCCTTTATTCTGAAAGTGGCAGGTCAGAAAAATGTAGCCCACCAACGCATGCACTATGCTGTGGGAGGTGGCCAGTGAGACATGCACTGTCCACATAACTGAACATCGCAGTGCACAGGGAGGGATGGGTGGGCTATGTCAAGCTGGGAATGCCCTAAGACCCCACCATAGATGGAAAACAGTAGTCTGGGGAGCACACCTACTACACAGGCATTTTGAATACCAGTGGCATGGAAAATGACAGAGGCAAATATGGAAATGTGAAAATGCTGGACAGTAGGGGACAAAAAGACTCCTGTACTGAGATGGGTCCCAGGGACAGGTGCATGTGGTTGAATGGAGGGGTGGGCAGGGACATAAACACCTGGGCATAGCAGTCACGACCTGTGCAGTGGCAATCAGGAGCAACCTGGCCCCATGTCGGAACAGGATAGGTACTGCAGGGCCCCTCCACCAGTGGTCCCAACACCCAAGCACTGGTGGCAATGTTCTCACTGGCAGTGCCAGGTGCTGCCATTCAGGGAACATCATGGCCAATCAGGTGAGTGTGGCCATCTTTTTTATTTATAAAAAAAAGACTATGCCACCCTGTATGGGCGAGTATCACTCTGGGCACTGCTAGCCATCAAGGCTCACATATAGAAAGCTGACCAGGCTGCCTCAATGTGTCAGGCCGATGCCTATGTTCACTAAGACCATCAGGCATAAGTGGCAAGACCTGAAAATGGCCATCCAGAAGAATCTGGCAGACAAGCAGGCAGCAGACTAGGAATGCCACCAGTGGTAGTCCACTATCACCTCTAGAGCTCACACTGAAGGAAGACATAATGGTGGACACCATCAACAAAGCAATCGTGGATGGTGAGGAGAAAGGACTGGATACCATGTAAGGTGGGTGGCCACAGCTCTACATGCCTGGTACAATGCACACCAGAGTGACAGTGATAGTGACCCAGGCATTGCCTCTATCCCTGCAATGGATCTGCCGATGTTGTCAACAGAGAAGGAGGAGGCTGATGACCAGAGGTTGGAGAAGTTGCTGAAATTTGCTTTGGGCCAAAAATAATGAATTCTGGCAACTCTGCTCTGCCAACAACTGCAATTTGCATAGTTTTTAGATGGCAAATTGGACAAATTTGTGCTGAATCTATGTGAATTGCCTATTCATGAATGGTCCTGCGTACGTGGACATGGTCCCTTTTGCCATGCACTACAGGCCCCTGTGCAGTTGTGCATTGATGTGCACACAGTGTGGAGGGGGGTTGAGCATGCTGAGAACTGCCCATAGGGACATGCAGCCTGTTTAAACACCTCTGTATTCATGGTATGTGGCACATAATGCCCATGTAAGCATAGTGCATAGGGCCCAGACTGGGAAACAATAGTAATTGTAAAAAGAGTCAGGAATAAGGAGTGCTCAGAGGGGACTGGTGTTCCTGGGAAACAATGGTACAATCCTTGCTAATAATTATGAAAAGA
The DNA here is from genome assembly GCA_016271365.2 of Neoceratodus forsteri. Classification (NCBI taxonomy): domain Eukaryota; kingdom Metazoa; phylum Chordata; order Ceratodontiformes; family Ceratodontidae; genus Neoceratodus; species Neoceratodus forsteri. Next base: position 1,326,732,448 of record CM028132.1, read on the forward strand.
CAAAGAACCTCAGCACAAAAGCACTGAGGCAAGGGTTACCTAAAAAGGGCACTGGCAACAAGGTCATGTTTCAAAGTAATACAAAATCACATATAACCCGATGATGCAATGCATCAATGGATGCCACCATGAAAACTGAGACTGTTTCTGCTTTAAGTAGGAGTATATATTGCCAAAAGTCCTCTCACACAATCTGCAAAGGCTTACAAAACAAGTCATAGGCACGTTTGTTTTTTTACTCAGGACTCATCAGCGTTCCTCATCTGTAACTCAGCCCATGGCAAAACTAAGTAGCCCTTATGTGTTTTTACAGGTGTGGGTCAAGGTAAGCCCAAAATAAGAAAGCAAGCAACAGTAAAAAGACAAAGAATTAGGCAGAAAAACACTGAAGCAAAGGTCACCCAAAACGAGCATTGGCAACAAAGATAAGTTTCAAAGAAATACAGTACCATACATACCCCAATAATGGCTTATGTGTGGTTTTGTATTTCTTAATAGTAATCATTAATAAATACTGACATAGTATGCTGTAGCGGGCATGCCAACTAATTAAGTTCTCTTTCCCGAAATGTATTCATCAATATTTCTGGTCTGTCTCTGACCATAGCTGGCTTTCTACAAATGAGCATTTATAAATTAAGTTTAGATTACATTAAATCCTAAGGGTGAGTCCTTCTGGGCAGTGCAGTTACATCACTTCTAATTATTGGAATGACTTAAGAATTTGAACTGCAGGAATCCCTTCACATCCTTTTGTTGCTGCTGTATGTCATGAATACGTGCTGGAAGCCACTAATAATTTGAGAAACTGGTACGAATTCAGTACGCTGAGTGGAGTAATACATGGATTACATTGTTGAATGGCATGCAGGAGTCATAGGGGAGATGTAATGGGCTGCAGTGGGACAATCATATTTATCTTCATCTGTAAGGGTAAGACCTGTAACTAATGAGTTGTGAAGTTATGAGTGTGGTATGAGGTCTTACTCATACTAGTGGGCATACATCTGATTATCACAGTGAAGTTCTGAATAACATTTTAAAAGTTATGAACTCTGATCAGGTTTTGCCATGTGCAGCTGCTGTAAGCTTTGAAAGCAGCAGGGCCTTCGTATTATTACCATGCATTGTTAAACCTGCTTTCCCATTGAATAAATGGAGCTAGTGCTTGTTCACTGGAAAGCTGTGGACTTTAAGGGAAAAAGAGTCACTGTTTAAGCAAAGTCCTCACTAGTAATGGGGGGGGGGGGATAAAGCTATAGAAGACAGTGGAAATAAGCTGAATTGTGTCTACATGTTACGTTTTTGCTGTTTTCCCGGAGGTTTCAGAAGCCCTTGATGGAGCCATTCATGCCTCTGGGAAAATGCTGCAAATTACAACAACCTGACAGCACGTACATACATATCTCCCTCTCTTTCTCTCTCTCTCTCTCTCTCTCTATATATATATATATATATATATACACACATATACATATACTGTACTTTGTATGCATCTTTTTATTTTGTATTACTATCGACATCTATATAAAAGCAAACAGATTATTTCTCAGATTTCATCAGCTTCTGCTGCTTCTCTGTAGGTGACTTCAAAGTTAAAAGAAAACCGCATCAAGATTTGACTGGTGCTATTGACTAAAACATTCAAGCACAGCAAAAAGGCCAGCACCTAGTCAAAATAATTTTCACAGAAAAAGATTGTAGCTTTATCGCATAATGTTTACAGCAGGTCAGACAAATGGCTCAAATAGATGAAGTATAAAGGATAAAGATCTGGGCCTGCATCACAATCGCAAAGTGTAAAGGCACACAATGCAGTGCAAACAGCCACTCAGTTGTGCCACTACATTTCCAGTCACACAAACGTTCTTCTCTGTCTCCAGGGAAAGGAGATCCAACCCCCCCATAACTAAGGTGCAATGTGTAAAATAGTCTGCCAGATGATAATGTGCTAAAATGGAGCTTGCATGCATAATCACACTGGTTAGCAACTATCAAGGATGTCTGGACATGATATATTTCCAGTCAACTGGCAATATTACAGTCTCAAGACTCCATGAGACTAACACTCCTACTAGACTCATCCCCACCCACATGTTACATACTTTTGTACCCTCGTGTAGCCTTAGTACAGTTGTTCCTCAGAGAGCCCTGTAAGAGATGAAGTCAGAATGGGTGTGGGATAATTTATACTGGGCCGAGGTGTGATTGTAGGACTTGCACAGGTTGATGATTTCAAAGGTAGTCCAGGGGTGGTGGGAAGTTTTGACCCTGGATTTCCTGAGGGGGGGAAGTGTGTTTCAGATGGAGGAGAATTTGGAGTGAAATAGGGTGAGGGCCACATCAATATCAAAGGCAGAGAGGATGGCTCACTAGTCTGTTGCAGTGAGGTTGCTCAGGACAGCATTAATGTTTGGCAACTGGAGAGACCTGGACCAGATATATTTTGAGGAAGGGGGTGCGCTGGATGTTTCTGATGCAGAATATCATGTAATGGACACTAAATGAATCCAGCATTGTACCTGCTGCAACAATGCAGTGGGGATGAGAGGTTACAACCCAGTCCAAAAGGGTATGTTTGGAGGAGTGTGGCTTGAGCCATGTGGGTTCTGAAATAATTAGGGAAATATTAAGGGACTTCCTATGCATGGTAGATTTGGAGGACAGAGTGAGGTAATTTATGATGAAATCCACTAGGAGGATGAGATCACCTGTGGAGAAATGATAGGTGACAGTGGAAAGAGAGTCAACTAGGGAGGAGTATGAGATTTTAGGAGAGGCATAGAAAACCCCAATGAAACTGGGCACAGAGGAGGGGAATAAGTGGCCAATTAGGAGAAATCTGTGGGAGGAGGATATGGCATCCCTGATAGCCACAGTACATGAGTGGCTCTGGCAAACATAACTAATGATACCTCCTTCATGTTTTCCCCTGTCCTGTCTGAAGAGATGGAAGTCAGGAAAGAACAGGCTACAGTCTGGAAACCTGAAGGAAAACTAAGATTCAGAAATATGGAGGACATCAGGGGAGTGTTGTTGAACCTAGACAGAGAAGTGGTCAAGTTTAGGGAGAAGGCTCCCACATTAAGATGGAAGATAAGACCCTTGGCAGTAGCAGAGGAGTAGAGGGATGGAGGGAGGGAGGGTCAGGACCAGGGTTGGTCTCCATTTCACCAGGCAGGAGGAGGCGGAGGAGCAGGGGTATGAGAAGGATGGAGTGGGGCTTCCTACCTTTGAAATGGGTTGGAGAGCGGGGGGTGGTGAGAGGAGAGGAGGGTACAGTGGAGAAAACCCAGCTTAAGGGAGGGAGGGAGGAGGAGGAAGAGACCTGGGTGAATATGAATGGAGGAAAGAGGGGTGCAGAAGGTAGGATGGGTGGAGGGCAGAGGGAAAGGAAAGTAGAAACATTGGATGGGGCAATAAAGATGAGATTTTAATAATGCTCACTTAATGTACTGTTGCGTGCAACATAAAGTGACAAGCTATTGCCTCAGAAATTCAAAATTTGTATCAGTAAGAAAGTCTAGAGTGATTTTAGATCCTCACAGTCATTCCCTTTTGCAGTACCATGGTACAAGTTAAATTGTGGTAAACATACTGTTCAATACTTGCCAATCTATTACCTAATAATCTTTGGCTATGTGCTGTTCCCAGTCCCTTGCGTTATATGCTGGAACAGTCATTTATTGCTCAAATAAAAAGCCCCAAACCTGGTTGATTAATATGATTATGAATGTTAAATGTTTTGTATAAACTCTGTTGACTGATATGATAACATATATTGTATGTCTTGTACAAACTGCTGCTGTTCGATTTTATATGTGTAACTGATTTGAACTGTACAGGACATCATTGAAAGTGAAGTTTTCTGCATTGGTCTTTTCCCGAATAAAATCTTATTTCACTTTTAGGGCCCAGCCCGGTGACACTGAGGGCTGAGGCACTGGACACCACATCTCATACCATGCCGTGACCCAGGTTCGAGAACGAGCTCGGGTCATCGGGGGCTGGCAGGGGAGGACTAGGATTGAGCATCTGTTGACTGCTCTCCTAGTCCTGGGGTGGGTTGGAGAACACCGTCGCACAGCAGCGACCTCTGGGGATGCCTGGAGGTACTGTTAGCATGATGGCAGTTGGGGGGGGGAGTGCAGCTGACATCGGCACGCTGTGCCTGACGCCATTGCACGTCCACATCCCCGAGGGACAAAAAAAAAAAAGTCAGAGGAAAATGGCTGGGCACGACCATGTAGCTTGATGGCCATGCCCTGCACTGCCGGGAGGACTTGTGAGGAGTCCTGTTGGGGAGGATCTGGGGCTGTCCTGGCTAAGAGTGGCAGAGGGGGCCCTCCCATGGGACAGCATGCCGGCCATCCTGGACCCTTCTGGGTACGGTATGAGTCACCCAGCTCTCCGGGTGGGCAGGGCCGGTGGCTGGATGTCCCAGGCCAGTCTTGTCGCAGAAAGGTATCAAATATGGATGTGATAAAAAAAAAAAATCTTATTTCACTTTTAAGACAGTGACAGTTTAGATATAGTGTAATGAAAATCCATGAAGGTGATCCATGATCAGTAGGGCATGACGTGTGAGGAAAAGTAGAAAAGTCTTAACATATATTAACTGGTATACAGAAAGGGGAGTGGGATACAATAAAGACTTTCAAGTACATGATATGTTCGACAGAATGGACACAGCAAACCTATTAAAAGTAAGACACAGTGTGTCCATGAGAAGGCATGTACTCAAGCAGCTGAGCTGCAGGGGAAGTATTACTTCACAGAAAGGGTGTTTGGATGGGTGAAAAATTTCCTCTTAATGTTCTGGAGGTAAAAAATATAGTGGTATTCAAGAGGAAGTGGGATGTACAGTATATAAATGAGTTATCAAATGGAAAGTGGAGGGTAAGGGGTGGTGGCTGTCAGGGAAGTTAGAGATCAGAGTGTCTTGAAGTAGGGTATCTTGGGATAAACTAAATGGACTGTTCAGGACCTTTTCTGTCTGACTTTTTCTGTTTCTAAAGGGTGCACACCAAAATGATTCATTTAAGAGGTCTGTTCTTTTAACAGATCTGTTTACCTTTCTGAGCATACAGTAATTTCTTCTTTTAACTGGTTTATTCCTTTATCAGGCATGTATTTTTGAGGGCTGGTTTAATGATAAGGACACAAATGAATCAGTGCAACCTAGAGTGAACATTTTCCAGGTGTATTCTTCTATCAGATATTCATTTCGATAGGCACCACAGTAACTCCATTTTGTGTGATACAGTATGTGCTTGAGTAAAGTGGGTATCACTTTATGATACTACCCATTATGCAGCATGGTTGAATAGTACAAGAAATGTAAAACAGTTATGTAAAGATACAGAGTGCTGGCCCGTATAACCTTGACTGAAATGAGAATGGGAGATGATGCCACAATTTATATTAAAATAGTAAATAGGGGAAACGTTCATATTGCTTGTGTTCTGCTCCCTTTGCTACATGCATCTGGATTTGTGTATTTTTTTACTCCATTTGTTTCTCTGCCTGCTGGCTCCAGTCCTGGTGCCATGCCCCCAGCCCCATCAGTTTGGTCTCATGCATGAATGGGTTTACTACCCCTTACACAGAGCATTGGTGGGTGGCCTGCCATGTAGAGTCATGCGGTGCCTTTGGGGGATGCCAAGCAAGCCTGGGCTGTATCCTCCATTTTATTATCAGGGCATCTGTGTGTTGATGCACTTGCATGTTGCATCAGAACATGTCATCCCCCCTTCATTTGCTGGTCCCACCAGTACTGCCATCTGACCACCACCAGGTGGCAGGCAAGTGGCAGGATTCAGAATCCACACTCCCCAAGGGAGGATATCTGTCTTAGAATGCTCAATCCTCCCTCACCTGGCCAGTCCCCGACTGACCCTGGTCTATTCCAGAACCCGGGTCACTGGTGTGGCCGGAGGTAAGGTGCCAGCACCTCAACCCTCCATGCCCTCCCTGCCACTGGGCCAGCATATCTGTATTTCTTTTAACCTTTTTGAGCAATTAAAAAACCTTTGGAGAAAACAGGAATACATTTATTTATTTATTTATTGAATTTTGTCGAACCGGTAAGCCCACTGGGCCTAGAAGTCCCTTTTTCAGGGGTGACTGGGGGAGAGGGGGGATACAGATGGCAACCAACTGAAACTGAACCATGTTACAGGGAGAGCATGTTTAGGAGCCCACCACTTTCATCTTTTACTTTTTAGAGAAGCCTGCTGTGCAATGGCACATTCTGTTCCCTGAATAAACTTTGCCTTTTTATTTTTCTTCCTTTACTCTTCGCATGTAGCAGGATGGCCACTCACTCATGTTCTTTTTTTTTTTTTATTAGAAGTCTGTTATCTCTCTATCTTTCCCATTTTCTGGTGGCTCTGTAGCTTGCCCTTTTATGTGCCTTTGCAACCTTCAAGTATAGCTGGTCAGATTCTGTGCAATTGGCATCTTTAAATTTAATTACAGTAAGCATCTGTGAAAATACAGATATAACAAAAGAAAAAGAGAAATGGCATATGAAGATAGTGAGTGTCTGGTTTTTAAACCCTATGGAGAATGCAGCTCATATGCCCTACGGCCATTACACTTTGGTAGTGGTCAGGGAACAGTTTTGTTTAGGGGCAGTTGGCAGTCCACATGTCACATATAAAGTGAAATATGCACCTAGATGTGCAGCTAACCCCTTTCTTCAATACACTTAATTAAATATTTAATAAAAAGAAAGAGATGCTTACAAGCTAGAAATGTAAACGGCAGTTGCCGTGTACCACATGTTCGGGCAGAAAACAAACAGCACAACACCATGTTTATAAGTTATAAAGAATGTTTGTGTTAACTTCTCATGTAGAAATGAATTGGATTTTGGATGAGCATTAAAATGTTGGTACGCTTACTATGTGTTTTCAGATAAAAAGGGATATGCATTAATTTTTCTTTGTTTCCTTTCCCTCTGCTCATTGCAGTTGCCCTGCGTTCACAGTTCTCCTTCTACCTACCATCCATTCAATGCGATTCTAAGAGCCAGCCAGCCCTATCATTTCATATTTTATAGGCTGAATGAATGTAGGGGAGGAGACTATCGTGAAGAGAAGCCTGCAGATTATTTAAAATACAGTTTATGCATTAAGAAACAGATGATAAAGGTATAATTAATTCTGTAATGATGTAAGAATATATTATGTTGTCAAAATAAAACTTTTATAATCACTATTGTATGAAAATAGAAGTTAAGGGGAGGTACAATGATCACATGGATTCTGGGACTATATATAAGGAGAACTTTTCTAGACTAGGCAGTGTGTGCTGAGCAGTCAGTACCGTCACTTGTCCTCTAGTTCTCATTTTAGAGTTCAGCCATGGTGTCTTATCTGTTATTGTATTTGAGGTCTTTATTTTGCCGCATTCATAGATACATAGATACATAGATACATAGATAGCGTCGGCAGATAAGGGCCTATGGCCCACCCAGTCTGCCCATTTGAGCTTGTAAGTTCAGTTTATGTTTTCCCAGAAGTCTGTTGTCCCTTACCCCTGACCTCCAGAATTCCTTTACATCTATCCCATGCATTCTTAAATCCCGTGATTGTTTCAGCCCCCACCACTTCCTCTGGCAGGGTGTTCCACTTGTCCACTACCCGTTCTGTGAAGAAATTCTTCCTCATGTTTCCTCTGAATCGTCCTCCCTCCAACTTCATCCCATGCCCTCTAGTCCTGGAACATCTTTTTCGCTTAAAAATAGTGTATTCCTGCACCCTGTTCCTCCCTGTAAGATACTTGTATGTCTCTATCATATCCCCTCTCTCCCTCCTCTCCTCCAGGGAGTACATGTTCAGTTCCTTCAACCTGTCTTCATAGGACTTGTGATGCAATCCATGCACCATCTTTGTTGCCCTCTTCTGAACCTTCTCTACCCTGTCTATGTCCTTATGTAGGTATGGTCTCCAGAACTGTACACTGTACTCCAGGTGGGGCCTCACTAGTGTCTTGTATAGCGGAATTATGACCTCCCTTTTCCTGCTGGTGATGCCCCTGCCTATACATCCCAGCATCTTATTTGCTTTACCTGCTGCCTTGTCACACTGTTTCCCTACCTTGAGGTCATCAGAGATGATAACCCCAAGATCCCTTTCCTGCTTGGTGCATGCTATATCCTCACCCCCAACTAATATATTGTGCCAGGGTTTTTGTGCCCCATATGCATTATCTTGCACTTCCTTGCATTGAATTTCAACTGCCAAACCCCTGACCATTCTTCAAGTTTCTGCAGGTCCCTTCTCATTCTGTCTCGCCCTCTGGTGTGTCTACTCTGTTACAGAGCTTTGTGTCATCAGCGAACAGTGAAATTCTGCCTTCTAGGTCCTGCGCAATGTCACTGATGAAGATGTTGAATAGGACGGTCCAACACTGATCCCTGTGGTACCACACTGGTCACTCTTCCCTCTGTGGAGTGACAGCCATTTACCACCACCCTCTGTGTCCTGCCACCCAGTCAGTTACCTACCCACCACACTACTGTCCTGCCACACCCATGTTCCCCAGTTTGTGTAATAGTCTTCTATGTGGCACAGTGTCAAAGGCCTTGCTGAAGTCCAGATAGCGCCATGTCCACTGCCCTCCCTGATCCACCTCCCTAGTCACCCAGTCAAAAAATTCAATGAGGTTGGTTTGACATGACCTCCCCTGGTGAAACCATGCTGCCTTGGGTCCTGTAGTCCATTGACAACCAGATGTTCCACCAATCTCTCCTTCAGTAGTGCTTCCATGATCTTTCCCCACTACCAAGGTGAGGCTGACTGGTCTGTAGTTCCCTGCTTCCTTTTGTTCCCACTTTGTATAAGGGGACTACATCTGCTGTCCTCCAGTCTTTGGCACCTCCTGTTTCTAGTGATCGGCTAAACAGGATAGCCAGAGGTTCAGCCACCACCTCTCTTAGTTCTTTAAGGACCCTGGGGATGCACCCCATCTGGCCCCATTGCTTTATCAGCTCTTGTGACTTCCAGTTCCTTCTGGGACCCTTTCTGGTATAAGGGACTTGTGTCAATTTCTGCACCATTCTCACTCCTTGTACTCCCTTCAGACCATTACCTCCTCTTCCTCAGTAAAGACTGAGGCAGAAATACCTGTTCAATATATCAACTTTACTGTTGTCATCCTCCACACATGCCCCATCCTTCCCCTTCAGTCTCACTATCCCTCCTTTGTCTTTCTCTTTTTTCCTTATGTACCTGTAAAGGTTTGTCCCCTCTACCCACTGATTTTGCAATGTGTTCTTCTGTCTGGGCTTTGGCTTCCCCTTACTGACCTCCTGCACTCCCTTTGCTTCTCCTGTTGCTTCTCTCTACCCCTTCTGCTTGTGTCTTTTGTATTGCCTCAGATGCAATCTTTTTGGCTTTCACTTTCTTTGCTACCTCTTTGGAAAACCATAATGGTCTCCTCTTCCTTTTCCTCTTGCTAACCTGCTTAATGCATAATTCTGTTGTTCTTGTAATCCCATTTTAAATACTGCCCACTGTTCTTTAACCCTGATTCCTGTCCCATTCCCCTTAATGCCTCTTTCAAGTATCTCCCCATTTTCCCAAAGTCTGCCCCCCTAAAATCCAGGATACGTGTTTTTGTGTGGTTTGGTTCTGCTCTTTCTGTGGTTTCAAACCACAATGACTGGTGGTCACTGTTCCCCAGGTGCTCCCCACTGTACCCCCCATCACACTGTCCCTGTTTGTGAGCACAAGGTCAGTATTGTCTTCTGCCGAGTTGGTTCCATGACCAGTTGCGAGGAAGGCACCTGAAGAGTCAGGATAAATCTGCTCCTAGTTGATGCTGCTGCTGGGATGCTCCAGTCCACGTCTGGAATATTGAAGTCTCCAACCAGTACTACTCACCCTTGTCTGCCATCCTTTGGATGGCTAGCATCAACTCTATCTGTTTCTTCCTCCTGGGCTGGTGGTCTATAGATCACACCTGTGCGGATGGCTGTCCCCATTTTCCTTTCCAGCTTAACCCACAGTATCTCTCCCCAGTTTTGTTCCTCCTAGATCTCTGTGGCCCTTACGTCATTTTTCACATACAGTGCCACTTCTCCTCCCTTCCTGCCTGCTCTGTCTCTTCTGAATATGTTGTAGCCGGGTATGGCCATCTCCCAGTCGTGGTTATCATTACACCAGGTTTCAGTGATGGCCACAATGTCCAGGTCTGACTGCACCATGACAGCCTCCAGATCTTCCATCTTGTTGCTTAGGATCCTGGCATTTGCACATGGCTTTCCATGATTTGACCTCCTAGACTGTTTCGCTGTTCTACTCCAGCCCCTTTCCTTGGTTGTCCTTTACCCTTGGTTCTCTTGCTGTCTGCCCTTCTGCTGAATTTTGCCTTTTCTGCCTATCCACCTCTTGGGCACTAATCTCCATCTTTTGCACACTGCTTTGCAGAGATAGCCACTCCTCTGGTTCACTGGTTCCATTGCTAGCTGTGGGGGGTGAGCAAGTAGGTACCCTCCTTGCTGGCCTGCCACCCCCCTTGCTAGTTTAAATGCTTTTCAATGTAGCATTTAAACTTATCATTGAGTGCTTGGATTCCCTTCCAGGATGGATGCAGGCCATCAGGCTTGAACAAACCTCCATCCCTCCAGGTGGATCCCCAGTCACCAATGAATCCAAACCCTTCCTTACAGCACCAGTTCTTTCAACCATGAGTTAAAGTTCCTGGTGCATGCACTCCTATGCTCTCCCTTGCCTCTCGCAGGATGTACTTCTGAGAAAGTGACAGAAATAGCTACTTGCTTGAGACCCTGCCCCAATTTCCTAAACTCTTCCTGAACTTCCTTTGGCTGCCCATTTGCCAGGTCATTAGTACCTAGGTGGATAATGACATCCAGCTCACCATCCCGTCTTTCCTTCCCAGTGATCCCCAGGATCTTCCTTCCATCCTTCCACGCCGTGGCACCTGGTAGGCACCTCACCTCCCTGTCCTCCCCCTCCTGTGTTCCTAGCTGGATCCCTCTTGTGATGGAGTCCCCACAGGATTCACTTCCTCCTCCTCCAGGGTCCACTACTTTCCTTTCCCATAGGTCACCTCCTTGGCTAACCTCCACATCGTTTCCTTCCACTTCTCTGGGTACCTCTATTTGGTTGTCATCATTTGCCAGTGTGGCATATGAGTTCTTAGTGGAATAGGATCTGGGATGTGCCTCTGCCTGACTGCTCTAACCCTCCTTGGGCCCACTGTCATCCAAGTGCTCCTCATTCTCAGCATCCTTTGAGGCGAGTTGCATTGGACTGGGTGGTCTCTGGATGGGGTGATGGTACTCTGACCCAGTTTACTTCTGCTCTGAGTCTGGCTACCTCATCCCACAGTCCAGAGAGATGCATGCAGATAGGGCAGCACCTCAGTGTCCAGAAGGTCTGCCTGAATATGGCTGCCCCACAGCCACTGCACTGCACCAATCCCCAAATTATACTGCAATTATACTGCTATTCCACTATTTGTCTGCTACTGAAGCTCTTCTAGTTCCCTTTTTATTAATTTACTGTCCTAAAAATCCTGCCACTGATCCTCAGATAATTTTCTTTAAAAAAAAAAAAGAAAAGAAAAGAAACCAACAAATAAATAAATGAGTCAAAACACTTTTTGTGTTGAGGGTGGGCTTCTTCCCCCTTATGCCCCTCCTACCTCACACCCCTTACTATACCCTGTGTTTAGCTCCTGTCAATCAGATTTAACAGGGCATATAATTAAGAGTTGGGGGAAGGGGAGGGGGGTGAACATTTGCAGCAATTAAAGACAGCACAGAATTACACCACCACTACATTTTAAATTTTCAACAGCCCAAAAACAATTCTAAGTAAAACAACAAAGAAAGTACAGTGTCACTAAAAGCCCACAATCTAAGTTTAAAATAAAAATATCAATTACCAGTTACTCTAAAGCACTGAATTGAATATGTTTCCTTCCTTCCCCTTCTGGCTTCTTCTGAGAAATAAAACTCACTTGCTACCTCAACTCTGACTAAGCCCCACCTACAGTTATCACATAGCTGAGGTCAGCGGCCAGACAATTAACACCCCTCATCCAACTACAGGGCAGTCAGACAAGCCAAGATAAAATTTGCAGCAATTAAAGACAGCACAGAATTACACCACCATCACATTCAGTCCATCTATATTTTGTTTTCACCGTAAATAAATTCTTGGATCCTGATGCTTGGTGTACATGTCCTTCTATCCCACAAAGCCATCACAAACCAGATTAGGCTGTTGGTGGTATTTTTTTTTTGTGAAACATAGCATGAGAAAAAGAATGATTCTTGAAATCAAACCACAACACGTAAGTCATACAGTATCTAGGAGAAGGGAAAGAGAGATTTCACAACTGTAGCAAAGTAGAACAGTAAGTGCCTGCAGCCATTAAGCACAACACATAGTACTGTAGGTATGTAAACAGACTCTGGGTGGAGTCCAACTGATGAGTAGAACAAATTTAAAGAAGCAGAACACTGAAAGAGTCAACAGAGAAATGGAAATGGTGACTGTAGTAAATTAGGAAGGGTATACAAATTGTAGACAATACTTATATGAGTGGTTTTAAATCACTTTATATTTCTTACATGTCCATTTCAAAAGAACAAACAATTTTCTATGATCCTGCTGTTTCAGTGGGTCTTAGTTTTCTTTCGCTATACAGTACCTGTGCCTCATCAGGATCTGCATAGCTCCTTATGTACTCCAAGGTTAGCAAAATCACCCATGGATGATAAAAGCAAACCACAGTATTCAGACACTATCTTCTGCTGTCTCAAAGTGAGTTTCTGTTTTCCCAACACAATATTTTCTAGTAAACTGTGTTTTCCTACTCCTGACATCACCCCTATAGCTTCTAGCAGCCCCGTTCAATGTTTCTTACACTTATTTCATGCCACCAGCCTGGTTACACAGTTGCAAAGTGTATGCTTGCTACTCTGGTGGCTCATGTTTGGAAATATTCTATGGTTCCAAGTGTCCACCACCCTCTCTGTGAAAAAGTGCTTCCAGACTTCCCTCTTAAACCTCCCACCCTCCAGCTTAAGACTGTGCCCCCTCGTGTTATGGCTGCCACTAAGCTTAAAGCGACTCTCCTTATCAACCTTATTTATCCCTTTCAAGTACTTGAAGGTCCCAATCATGCCCCCTTTCTCTCTCCTGTCTTTCATGGAGTACATGTTCAGTGCCCTCAACCTCACCTCATATGCCTTACCCTTACTCTGCTGAAGTTGAAAAGGAAACTTACTTCATGACTCAGTTAGTTGTTTGGTCAGTTTTTTTTCTGTGGTGCAATCACTTCTACATATTCTAGAACACATTTTATATATTTTTTCTCAATATGATCAGTGTTTTCAAAAATCTAGAAACAACTTTTTAAGCAAATTCCTTCCAGACTCCTGAATTTGTAACATGATCCTCATTAGTCCAGATCTGTTCCTACTGTTTATCTCTTTAGTACTGACCTCCATGTCAGGTGGCCATGTGTCTTTTCAGATTTAGTAAACTTTTGTAGAGTATTAGGGTCTGGGGATTCAGTTCATTGCAGATTTTTCATTAAGTATTTCTATGACAAAGTCAACATAAGAATTACTGATTCCCTTTTTTTAGTTCAGTTTCTCCAAGGTCTCTGACCTGTGAAACTGGACTGGCATCCATCTGGAAGCCTGCAAAGTGGCGCCCGCTGAAATAATTTCTCCATGTGGGTGCTTCTTAGTTAGTGCCAAGTGGCACCATTCATGTTTCATTTCACAGGCCTTTCTGTCTTCTAGCTTACTCCTCCTCACAGCTAACAGCCATGCAAGCTCTTAGTGACACCTTTGAGGAACTAACTCCATCTCCCAACCTAAACAGGCTATGCAAGTTCCTCCCACAGTGACTCTGCATCAGTGGAGGGAGTACCCCTTCAGTTAACATGTCGGGTAAGAAACTATGAATGGCAGGGTGGCAGATTATCATGTCAATAACTAACTCGATTGTTTTTCTTCTTACTTTTCTTGTGTCCTCCCTCTAGGATCAAGGATGAGCACACAAACCCAGTTAACACCACCCACATACCAGTTTACTTATTTATTCAGTTTTTGTTTACCAGGTAGGTGCAGTAGACAAAATACAATTTATTTAGCTTTTGTTAACCGGGTAAGTGCACTAGCCATAAAATGACTATTTTCAGGCACGACCCGGGAGAGTACAGACATACAGAAACTTAGCAGGATAGCAATTTATAAGTGCTTTACATACAATGAGTTAAAAAGGATACAATATATCTGAACATACAAAGTAAAGCGCTTTACATACAATGAGTTAAAGTGGATACAATATATCAGAGACATACAGAGCAGACCATTCATAAGTTCATAGGTACCTATATATGCAATGAATAGAGAGGACCTTGGACAATAAATTTTCAGGTGGCACATCATATGAACAGAAACAAGGTACACAAAAACAAAACAGGTAATACAAAAGGAAGAAATAACCATTGAGAGCAGGGGGTGTCATTAAGGAAATGGTTGGTAAGTGAGGAAGAGGGGAGCAAGTCATAAAATTAGATTATATGAGTGTATGTAAGTGTAAGGGAGATGCCTGCAGTGCAAGATTGTATATGGGCAGGGAAAGGGAGCCAGGACAGACTGAGGCAGTAAAAGGGTTATATAGAGGTGAGGAAATACTACTGTATGGCCAGAGACATCAGTCATTAGGTAGGGTGAAAGCAGGAACAGGTATCAGCAATCAGCAGATTCGAGCGCAGTTTTCTCTTAAAGCATGTGTGGGAGCTAGAAAGTCTAATGTCAAGGGGAAGGGAATTCCATAGCTGTGGAGCTGCATGTTCAAATGCAACAGTTCCTTTCCTCGTGCGGCACCTCGGCAAATTCAGAAAGGATTAGTCAGCTGATCGTAGACCATGGAGTGTGTCCTGAGGAACAAGCATAGCTGCAAGACACCTAGGGGTTTGATTTCGAATTATCGAATCAATAAGAGAGCCAAAGTAGTATTTCCTACTAGCTAATGGAGACAGCCAACCAAGATCATTATAAAGCTGACAGTGGTGTTTAAGCCGAGGAGCAGAAGAGGCATAGCGACATATGTTGTTATATGTAATATCTCATCTGAGTAGGTCAGTTTTATAGGAGGGCCCAAATAAGGAAGCCCCTTTAGTTAGGTGGGAGCAGATCCCCCCTGGAATGGCCATTTTAGCCAATGGCATGAGCATATAACTAGTCTTATATGCAACACCCAGTCTGGAGTTGACAGCTCTGCAAACAGACTGTACATGAAGATTAAGATCAAGAGATTGATATAGCAGGATGCCCAGGTACTTGAAAGAGGTCACACATTCCAGTAATTGACCTTCTAAGTTCTGCACCGTCAGTGCTGTTGTGCAAGCCCGGAGCTTTGGGGCCGATCCAAGCAGCATGGCTTTAGTTTTGCTCGTGTTGACAGCCAGTTTGTGGTCATATAGCCAGTTTTGGATATTGTTAAAGTCAGAGGAAAGGGTTGTTTTGATAGTGTCTATATTAGTAGAACTTGTATAGATGACAAGATCATCAGCATACAGAATAGCAGAGCAGGATTTTAGAGCAGCTCCAATGTTATTTATATAAAGAGAGAATAGGAGGGGCCCTAGGATGGAGCCCTGAGGTACACCACTGTTAATGGTGGTACTGTTCGATTGAGAGGAATTAAATTTCACGACTTGAGTTCTATTTGTCAGGTAGCTTTCATACCAGTCAACAACAGAGGAGGAGAAATGCAGGTGTCGAAGCGAGGAGAGAAGCAAAGTGTGATCAACAAGGTCAAAAGCCTTTGTGAGGTCAATAAAGACAGCCCCAGTCAGGTTGCCAGTATCCATTTTTGAAAGAGTGTCAGTGGTGAATTTATGGAGTGCAGTCGTCATGCTGTGTCCTTTCCTGAAGCCATGTTGGGTATCCGAGAGCAAGCTGTGCTTAAGTAGATAGTCAGTTGTCTGAGTTGTGACAAGTTTCTCCAGGATTTTGCTCAGAACTGAGAGTATGGCAATTGGTCTGTAGTTCAAGACAACCTTAGGATCCCCTTTTTTAAGTACAGGTGTGATCTGAGCAGCTTTCCAGAGCTCAGGGACCACTCCACCTGAAAGTGATAATTTATAAATTTTGGCCAGCGGTAATGCAATAAGGGGAGCTGCAAGTTTCAAGTTCAAGGGACTCTGAGCCAGAGCTGGTATGATCAGAGATGGACCTCAGGAGCTTCAGGACTTCCTTTCTAGACACAGCCTTAAAATAGAATGGAGGAGTATAAGGAGGCACAGGGGACAACACTTCCAACTTATCCAGACAGGTTCCTGATGAGGAGTGGGAGGACACTGCAGTGGGATTGAAGGAAGAGGTATATTGGGAGAGATCAGAGAAATGCAGGTTGAAAGAATTAGCTATGGTTTGTGAGTCATTGCAATGCACATCATTTTTCAGCATATCACCAGGGGTAGTTGACTGTGAGGATCCTAGGAAGGGTTTGATGTGTGACCAGAATTTTCTGGGATCATTGGCCGAGTTAATCAGTAGGTCTTTACAGTACTTGCTCTTAGCAGCTCTGACTTGTTTTTTACATGAATTCCGTAGCGTACGGTAAGCGTTGAAATCTGTTTGCTGGCCTGATGTTTTGTAGCGCTTCCAGAGTTTATCTCTAAAGCGCAAACTTTTGAGCAAGTCTTTGTTTAGCCATCTTGTTTGTTTACCCCTCACTCTCCGGGTGATCTTTGGGGCATGTTTACATTGAACCGTAAGGAATTTAGTGATGAAGAGGTTAAGAGCATCCTGAAAACAGTGTGATAGATAGATCTCTGACCAATCAATTCTGGAGACGTCATACAGAAACACCTCTTGGTCTAGGTGAGCAAAGTTTGTGAGAGTGATGAGACATGGTGGAGGAGATGGAGGTGCCCCTAAGGACAGGATGCAGAAAGTAAGAGAATAGTCAGTTAAGGCATCAGCAAGAGTACCAGCAGCTGAGATGTGTGTTCGATCTGGTTTACCAGCACCCAATCCAATAGTGTGCCTAGTGGTGATGAAGACAGACTTCTAGTCGGTACCATTACCATCTGATGCAGGTTGTAGCTATGAGTCAGAGATTGAAGAGAACTGAGAGCTGCCCCAAGCCAGTTTAAGTTTAGGTCCCCTAAGATGACAACCTCATTATGATTAAAATTCTGGGAGGTATTTTGCAACAGGTACTCTAGACCCGCAATCCCTCCCGCTGGGGGGTTATACGCACAGATAACATGCAGTTTCTTGGCTCCCAAAGCAAGGGTAGCATGCAAGTATTAACATACCGATTGAGCATCCGGGATAGCAAGAAGAGAGACAGTCAGATTATTTTTGTAGTACAGAGCAACTCCACCACCATGTTTGTTCGATATCCTATCCCTTCGAATAATAGAGTAATTTGGCAGGGAGCAGAGGGAGTCAGTAACCGATGGTTTTAGCCAGATCTCAGTGAGACAGAGGATATCAGGATTGTACAGTTTGACCCATGACTCTAGTTCCATAAAGTGACACATCAAACTTCTTATATTCAAGTGTGCAATTAACAGCCCATGTTTGGACATACTATGTATGTCATCTGCTGAGAAATAAGCATCTAGTGGCCCAGGATTTGTCTCTATATCCCCAGATAGCAGAATGGCAATGGTGACAAGGAACCACAGTCCCACATTTAGAAAAGGATGGGATAATGCAGACTTGTTCCGTAGTTTCCTAAACCTATAGAGAGAACGGTAGGGACAGCCCTTTTGGTAGAGAAGAAGATTAGTTTGTAGTATCCTTGTATTATAAACAATAAGGTTGGAGAAAGCAAAAACATAGTGCTCAGTCCTAGATTTATTTGAGCCATCCTCATTCCATAAGGATAGTGTAATTTTGTCAAGGCAAAGTATGACAAGAAAAGTTACGAGGGCAACCCCCAGACAGCTGTTGGACATGGTGTGACTGTTGGTACAACATTGGTTCAACTCATGACAGAGGTCATCCAGGTTCACAGCTAGGCAGCGATTGACAAGAGGCTTTGGCTATGCAAGACCTTGCAGGCATGCGCTTCCCAGCCCCATTACATTGATAGTCTGGAGCATACCAACTCAAGTACAAGTGCAGGATGTGAAAACCTTTTGTCCTTGTGCTTCCTGTGTTATTTAAAGAGGTTGTTTAAAAGCCCACAAATAGATCCCTTGTTAGCAAGCCAGACGAAAATGTGGATTGAGCAGGACCCAGAGTCACTGGAGTTTGTCAGACCTAGTTGCTTGATTTCTGCTTGCTTGGTATAGCTTCCAAAAAGTTGATTTTAAATTGAAAATGCAAATACCCTGTGGTGATGTTTTGCAGAAAATCCAGTCCAGGAGACGTTCACAGATGTAGTGAGCAAGAATGGTGTAGTTACTCCAAGCAGAAGATCTTGTAAATCCCAAAAAACTTAGCTACAGACACAGACAAACACAAACAGCCACCCACACCCAAACAGCCACACACCTTACAATGCGTATTTTTAGGCATGACCCAGGAGAAGTACAAACATCAAATAAACATTGGTACATGGCACACTAGTACAAGGAACAATCTTACATGCATCAGCAAAGGACATAAAATGCTAAAGTCAGAGACTTAAGTACAAAAATTAAACATTTTGAGTTTCACTACAGAAGGCATACAAAAGGCAGGATAATAGTGGCAGCACAAGGTATCAGTTACAGGAGCACTTATATATTGTCAGAAGAAACTTATGAAGCTCATTCTTCGCACGTGCGCAGTTTGAGTTGGCACTGCCATGTTGGGCATGGCAGCCTCACTTCCACAGTTGCAGAAGAAAAAATAGTGCCCGCGGAGTGGGTGTGTTTATGTGGCCCACGGAAGAGAAGAGACATATAAACAGCACCACTGGACATTTGCCAGAGCACTGTGAAAGCGCTCTGGACAGTGGTCCGGTCATTTGCTTCCCCAGTGCTCTTCTACAGATATGATCGCATAACGTCTGCAGAGCTCCGCCCACACAGCTATAAACACAGAGTTCCTGAGATTAGACTGAAGTGAGTTCCAGAGCTTAGGGGCAAAGACTGAAAACAATTGACCTCCCATTTTTGTAGTCCATTTAGGTACTGCCAGAAATTACATATCATTGGATCGTAGAGGTTAGAGCTATTTTTTTTTCAACATACTGTCAAGGGAAACATGTGTACTTGATCTGATCATTTTGTCAATGGTGCAGCCAAGAGTAAAAAGGTGATGTGAAGCTGGAGAGAGCCAGCCAGGGCTCAAGTTGGGAGAGCAGTGGTGAGTCAGCCTGGGCACTGAGAAGGCAAAGCAAAAGATATTCCATCAACCAGCCTCCTACAATAATTCACTCCCTGGAGTAGCAAGGGGCAATTGAGGCACTATGCAGGGCCTCTTTCCTAGCCAAGAGGTAGAGAGTATTATATGGATTGCATGATAAACCTCCTACCAGTAAACAGCTGCTGCTATCTGGATTTGGGGCACAAATCCAGACCACTAGCATGGCAAGTGGTTTTCCAGATGAACCACTGATTTCCTTTTCGGTCTATTGCCAGTTGTCTAACAGACTCTCTGATCCTTTTGCACCAAAGTTGGTGCTGAAAGTATCTTTAACACAAAACTTAATTTGTGTTTAACACACCTCAATGAGGTCTTGGACTTTAAAAAAAAATCTCTTTTTTTTTTTTTTTGTTGTGTTGCTATGTCAGCATTCTACAACATTGCTAATGTAGTGAATGCATGCTCAGTACAACTTAACAGGGCACTATGGCCCAGATATTCAAAAGGGTTGCGCATGGCACAACAGTGTTGTGCCATGCACAACCCAGTGATGCGCCCCGGTGCGATATTCCAAAGGAAAAGTGCACTGATAAATCCCGATGCACTGGAGCGCATCAGTAATGGAGCGCAGGCACAGGTAGGGGTCGCCCATGCATAACCTGCACAGCCTGATATTCAGCCCGGATGCAGTAGTCATGCATGCAACCCCTACCCGCGCCAGCCAAAGTTAAGCCAAAAAAGTGAACAGTGATGGCCACCCACAGGTGAGCTGCTGCATTGCAGGGCACAACATGGCAGCTGCCACCTGTGGGTGGCCACCCGAGTTCCTGCCACACCTGGCGGCACCCCCCATGCACCATCGTGGGCATCCCTGGGGCAAAATCCCCCATCCCATATCCCTGGTGGTCCAGTGGACCTCTATGTGCCTGATTGCGGGCATTTGTCATGAAGATTAAGCCCCTGTCCAATATCCCTGGTGGTCCAGTGGACCTCTATGTGCCAGATCGTGGGCATTGGTATAGTACCCGCCCACGTCCAATATCCCTGGTGGTCCAGTGGACCTCTATGTACCCGATCGCGGGCATCGGTATGGTACCCCCCACGTCCAATATCCCTGGTGGTCCAGTGGACCGGTCCCGCCGATCGCGGGCATCTGTAACACATAATATAATACCCTACTACCACAGGTCTAGGTACCCTCCCCTACCTGCCCAGTGAGCCCCACTCGTCCTGCTACCGTCAGCCAGCAGGTAGCAGCACTTCTTGCCTGCCTGTCACTTCTCCCACCGCCTGACATCTTCGGTCAGGGGCTGCACACCTATTGGTTCACAGCATGAGTCAATAGGGCGTGGTAGCCTTCATGCCGTATTACTTTAGTCCAGATATGTGAATCATTCATTCACATATCTAGACTGAGTAGTACGGCATGGTTGGATGCCCATTGGCTCACGCCAGAACCATGGGCGCAGCCCTACCCAGCTGTCAGTCGGCGGGCATGTAGGGCGGCAGGCAGGTGGAGTGCTGCCGCCCGCCGGCTGACTGGGGGGGAGCAGGGCGGTGGGGCTCAGTGAGCGGGTGGGGAGGGGGGTACACTAGACCACCAGGGTTGTAGGGGTATGTTATGTGTTACAGATGCCCGTGATCGGGCGGCGATCGGTCCACTGGACCACCAGGGATATTGGACGTTGGGGGGTACTATACCGATGCCCGCAATCGGGCACATCGAGGTCCACTGGACCACCAGGGATATTGGACGGGTTTTTTTTCTTTTATACAAATGCCTGCGATCAGGCTGCAGGGGGCGTTGGTCCCTGACGGCTGCTGCTGGCAGGGCGCCAGGCTAAGTTGTCGGGATCGGCGCACCTGCATAAAGATGAGCAGCAAATGGGGCTATAATGAGATGCAATGGCCCCTGTGCACCTTTGCTATAAATTATGGGCCCCATTTGCATGTCCCTTTTGAATATCGCGAGGTGCTGTGCATGGCAATGGTACTTGCGCTAGCGCATCTCCATGCTCCACTCTGGCCACTTGCGCTGGTGCAGTGCCACTGCGCCATACACAGTGGGGGTGGCCAGGGTGCGATATTCAAAGCTGCTGCACCATAGCGCAGCTCCATTGAATATCGCCCAGGCCATACCCCTGCGCAACAAAGTTGAGCTGCACCTAGGTTTGCGTCACAGCCTGGTGCAGTTTGAATATCGGGGCCTATATGTTTTTTTAACATTTATTTCATTAGAAAAGTAGACCTCATTTAGCCAGAGGTGACTGATAAATGCTTAAATTAATTCTGTTTAAGAAACTTTAAATTCACCCACTTTAAAAAAGTTAAAAGTGACCGGTGGAGGATGGTGACATCACTGAATTTTAAATGATTAATTTAAAAGGAAGCATTGCAGAATTCATAACTCATAGCTACTTACCCCCAGTTCTTTTCTCCGCACATCTCCCAGTTTTCATTTTCTGTCTCACTAGTCTGTAGATATGTTTGAACCAGCGATGTCATCAGTATCATTATTTAGAATGAATCAGTGGCTTCTGATTCTGATACTGCTACATCTTGGGAGCTACCTGAGCACACAGAGGAGCTGCTCCAGTTTCAGCAGTCTAGCAACCCATGCAAGTATAGTTGCAGGAAAAGACATGGGCAGACATTTCCAGATAGTTTGCAATATTTCAAAAGAGATTTTCTTTGGTGGCCTTTCTGTGGCACTGCTGGCAGGTGGAAATTCCTTAGAGATATCTCAGAAGTTTCAGAAAATATCTGACCATGTATTTTGCTTCAGTTGCAGTGATATCAACATCCAGGGCCCACTTTTCAGCTGTCCAAAAATTGTGTACATGCAGCAGGTACAGGTGTACTATAGAGATTCCGGTGTGCTACCACATGTCCTACTGCATGCATATGGCTTTCATACAGGATGCCTTACTGTGACCCTTCTCATGATTTACCGTAGCTTGAAACTTTTTTCAGCTTGTGTGCTATGTCTGATACAAACAGTCAAAGCATGTGTGCCAAAAGGGGAATTGGCACACCTCCACAGAAACTGCAAAATATGGCAGTGTTCACTTAGTTTGCCAGTGGGATGGGTTTTTTATACTATGCCAATGGGTTGCAAACACTGCATAGGTGCTGAGACATTTAAAAAGTTTGAAAAGGGCTTCTACTATTCTGTGGCAATGGAAAACATTTTTTTGAAAATAGAAGCCCAGGCTGCTCAAGGAATGTTTGAATAACCAACCAAGTTAGAGCTACATCAGCACACCTTTTGTGCTGGGCATAGTTTCTTGAGTGTGATTTACTTTTCCAACTCCATGCAGCTGTGATCACCCTGGTAGGCTGTATTTTGGCTGTGGGGTATTTTAAGAAAAGTAATGTGTTGCTTCTAGAACACCAGGCACATTCCAGGTGCAGAGCACCAACAAGTTGGCACAGCTGGTGGCACCATTTTCTGTTTTTATCCTCAAAGTTGGAGTGGGTGATGTAGGGCTGATGTGTTCATGATATGATTGGTTGCTCAAACATTTCTCTTGCCCCCCAGGCACCAGAAATCACTAACTGATGATGTCAGTAGCTGGAGCTCCTTTAATTCGGCAATGAAATGGGGCTACATACAAAGCTATTTATGACCAGGGAGACTGCAGAAAAGAGATGGGGAGGGTAAAAATATGAATTCAGAAAACTGCAATGGTTCCCTTTCCTTGAAAGGTTTTTTTTTTGTCTTAGCACAGCATAAATGTGACTGGCCTGAAAAAACCCTGGTTATCTAGGGCAGGGTGTAAGAGCCCATTTCTTCTGAAGGTTAAGTTAGAAACGTGGACAAATAGAAGTTTTTTGCTGCTATTTATTTCATTATTTGAGTTATGTCACAAAGTGACCTGACCTTCAGGATATGAATTAGCTGCTGAATGCTTGACAGGTTTTGTGCAGACAATGGCATACGGCCAGCTCAAATCAATTGTTATTTGAACACTTTTCTCTTTCCCTTGGGTTGGCGAGTCATCTTTTT
Organism: Neoceratodus forsteri; assembly: GCA_016271365.2. Classification (NCBI taxonomy): domain Eukaryota; kingdom Metazoa; phylum Chordata; order Ceratodontiformes; family Ceratodontidae; genus Neoceratodus; species Neoceratodus forsteri. The sequence continues at coordinate 1,326,755,775 of CM028132.1, forward strand.
CTTTGATCATTTTTTCCAGTATAGAAACAGATACCAAATATCCTTAGAAACATGAAGGATAATATTATGGACTGCAAACAGATTTTTTATTTTACTGCAAAGTCTGGAGGAGCCTGCTGCATGCCTGCAGAAAAGCAAGTGAGCACTGTATCTCTTGTATCATGAGATACAAGAAGAAGTATTACACATCTCATTACATAGAGAATAAAGTATGGGGTGGTGTGTGTAACAAGATTTTACACACACCTGAGGGGTTGAATGGCATATAAACCCCAAGAGTGAAGCTTGAGGGGTTTATCCAGGCATCCAACCCCGAGGGTGTCTGTAAAATTCAAGTTTACACACAATACCCCATATTTTATTTTATATAATTGCTGGGTTAGGCTTTTTCGCCATAGCCAATTATATAAAATAAATGGTCTGGTGCGGCTGCGGTCTGGATGATGTTTAGCTGAGTCCTCGGTCGTTTAGCAGCAGTTTACTTTTTCTTGTTTTGTTGTCCCCTTTACAGTGTGATTTTTGTTAGGAAGTTTTTTTAAATAGTTACTTACCACCTAGAGATAGTGGCGGTGGTGTGGTTTCGACTGATGAAGAAATCTGGTGGTGAGCGGTGAAAACCCAGAAGAGCTGTAGGTTGGGAATGTGCATAGCGAGGGAATCCGTGCGCTTGTTTGCCATTATAAACGCTCCTTTATAACGGCAAATTACACCATGGTTTCCCTATGGGAAAAAGCCTAACCCAGTTATTATAAAGATATAAAATACTAAACCCTTTGATTACAGATCTTCAATTTCTAATGTTATTTTTCCTGTTTTTGGGAAACATGCACTGCTGAAACCTTTTCATTCATGGAAATTTGAGCATGATCATTGTTTTAGACTAAGTGGCAGTCCTGATAAGGCTGACAATTATGGTAGCATATGTGTTCTGCTTGATTTATACAACTGGACTTGATAAATGCAATACTGAACTCTCAGCTCAACTTAGCTTTATTTATAAAAAGTGCAACTCAAAATATCAAAGCGCTTGTACAATTATTAAAAACAAATATGACAGTTAAAATCTCAATAAATATTAAAATAAATAAGTATCTCAACATTCAAATTCTGGGAAAGCAACAGTGTAAAAATAAGTTTTTAATGCAGATTTAAAACTTTCCATAGTCAGGCACTCCCTTATCTGACGAGGTAGAGAGTTCCACAAGGTAGGGGCCACATAAGCAAATGCTCTGGCACCCGAGCTCTTCAAACAAACCCTGGGAACCTCTAGCAATCCCTTATTGGCAGAATGGAGTGGTCAGAGGGGGCGGTAGGGGTGAAGATGGTCTTGCAAGTAACACAGTCCCTGTCCATGTAGGGTTTTATAGATCAGCAAACTGACCTGAAGGTGATCCGCCACTGAACAGGCAGCCAGTGCAGGCTGCAGAGCACAACTGTGACATGGCAAGATTGAGATAAACCAGTCAGCAGCCTGGCATCTGCATTCTGCACCAGCTGCAAGGGGCAGATCTCAACCTCTGGTAGCTCTAGGTAGAGAGAGTTGCAGTAGTCAAGGTGGAAGGTCACAAAGGTGTGGACCAGCATTGGAAGGTCATCAGGCGGGACCAGGTGCTTAATCCGAGCGATATTTCTCAGATGTTAAAATGAGGTCTTGATGACAGATGACAACTTAGATTTAAGCGACAATCCATCGTCAAAGATAATGCCCAGATTTTGCACCCAATCAGAGGTCATCAGCTGGCTACCTCCAAGCCAAAGCCCAGAAGGCTGCCCAGTCAAAAGCCCCTCTGCCCAATGGCCTGGGTCCACAACCAACACCTCGGTCTTGTCAGGGTCCAGCCTCAGCCAGTTGGCACTCATCCAGTCTCGGATCTCAGTGAGGCAGTTGTTAAATGACAAGACAGCTCCATCTTGTTTGGGCACAAAGGACATGTATAGCTGAGTATAATCTGCATAGCAATGCAAACATAGCCCATACTGCCTTACAGTGTCTCCCAATGGCAGCATATACACCATGAGCAACATGGGTGATAAAACAGATCCCTGCTGAACCCCACAAGGCAGTGAGACTGTGCCAGAGGAATAAATCCCCAATGCCACTCTCTGAAACCTGCCATTGAGGAAAGAGTGGAACCACCAGAGAACTGTACCAGACAGTCCACAGATCAGCCACAGGTGCTCAAGTATTACACCATGGGCCATGGTGTCGAATGCCACAGAGAGATCAAGGAAAACCAGAATGGAATGGCTCTTCTGATCTCTTGATATCAGGAGATCACTGAGTACCCGAACTTGGGCTGTCTCAACACTATGCCACTTCTGAAATCCAGACTGGAAACAATCACAGATGTCAAGGATGGTAAGGTGGTCCTCCAGTTGCAGCATGACTACCTTCTCAATAACCTTACCCACAAGGGAAGGTTAGAGACAAGTCTGTAGTTAACAAGACAATCAGGGTCAAGAGAGGATTTCTTAAGGAGAGGTGTAACCACAGCCTCCTTCAGGGTGTCCTGGAACACCTCTGTCTCTAATGAACACCAGACCATCTCAGCTAGGACCGGGCCAATTATTTCAAAGCACTCCACTAAGAGGCATGTTGGGCCAGGGTCCAAATTGAAGCAGGTCAGCTGCATACTCTGGATGATCCTCACAATATCCATGATCACCAACTGGTCAAAATCAGACCAGACAAAATGAGGGGCTGCAATCTCCCACTGACCATCACAACACCCATTGGAATGGGTGTATACTCTGAAGGGGGATTATAATTATTATAGCTAGTCTAAAGATCCAGCTAATCTTGTTATCAAGCTGAAATTAATGTTCCAATCTTATTGATTCCCATGGGTATGCCTCCCCACCCCCGACAGTGAAACCAACACAGCAACCAACGTCACTGTCAACAAAATCGACAGTTTGCTGACAGGTCGCTGTGTTGGTGCACCCGAGACAGAGGCACACTGTCTCTCAGTCCTGCACTCCCTCCCCAAATCAACTCTGACTCTGAGTTGAGTATTCTTAGTATGGGGGGTGTGGGGGCAGAGCCTCCCACATGGGGATTTTGGGAGGCAATGCCCCTGATGAAAAAACAGGACCAGGAGACATTTGGGATTGATGTCAACCTCAACTTGCGGTCAAACTACATCCTGTTGTTGTGATGCCAGTCCACAAAATTGCTGTTGAACCAGCATCGTAGATCCATTCCTATGGGTACATCAAACCATCTCTTATAAAAAAAAATCAAATTTTGGTGAGGATCCTTAGGTGATCAGGCACCAAACAGATTCCCATTCCCAAAGTCATGTCACTACTTTCCAAATCATTGTCTTTCTACAGCTGTAACCGATGCGTGTTCATACATAGGAAGTCCCTCATTTTTGGTTCAATGGCAAGCACGCTTCTAGTGTAAATCATCCTGAGCAGCTCAGTGCAGGACTGAAATGTGTTAACTCCAGCTTTGTCTTCTGATGCCTGCTGCCATGCAGACACACATGCCAATTGTAGTACTTCCTGTTCACAAGCTGATGGATGACACCCAAATCTGTTTCGTGCCTCTTATGCTTCCTTCATTTTCCCCAGGGCTGGTGAGGGCTGCTCATATGTTCAGGTCCATTTAGAGATTCCTGTTTTTGTTGGCACTGTTGTTCATGTCCCAAGGCCCATAAGGGGACTTCTGGTTTTGCAAGCTCTGCTGCTTATGTCCTGGACCCATCAGGGGATTCTTGTTGTTAGTGGCACTGTTGCTTATGCCCTTAGCTCTGCAGTGGATTCCTGTTTTTGGTGGTGCTGCCACACTCATGTCATTGAGCCTGTTGAGGGATTTTTGGTGGTTTGTATAGCAGTGCAGCCATTCTTGCCCCTGGTCCTGTCAGAGGATTCTTGTCTATGGTGGCACTGGCACTCATGTCACCAAGCCGATCAGGGACCCATGTTTTGAGTGGTGGTCCTGCTCATGTCATCAGAGATGTCAAGGGAGCATGAGTTTTTTGGGATGCAGTCTCATGTCCCTGGGTCTCATGGTGGTGCCTCATGTTCCAAGGCCTGTTAGGGGAACTGCAGTTTTTGGCAGAAATGCCACTCATATCATGCTGAGAGAGGTGACATGATTGAGACATTCACGTACCTACATAGAATAAACAAGGTGCACAGCAGTGAGTTGTTGGCAATGAGTGGTAACTTGGGTACCAGGGTATGGAACAAGCTTCCAGTGGAGCTCATTATGGTTGAAACAGTGAAAGGATTAAAAAGGATATGGAACAGGCATGTGGGAATAGTGCCTTAAAGGGGAAGAACTTAGAAACATAGAAATATCCAATTTGTCCAAATTTGTAAAAGAGACTCACTGTTCTTTTACAAATTGTGACAACCTTTCATGAAAGCTTTTGCAAAATTTGTGAAAGTGTCACAAATTTGCGCAAGTACTTGCAAAAAATAACTGTTTCTTTGCCTCTTCACTGCAACTAAATGGTTTGACCTTTTGACCTGAAATTTGCGGGGTCAAAAAGGCTTGCCCCACAGATACACCTTTTGCTGGTTTGGTGAAAAAATTTTAATTGGTCCCATAGTTACAGCATTCGGAAGTTTTGATATTTCCCGTAGGCTAACATTGTGGCAGTTGCGGTACCTTTTGGCACCTATATCTCGAAAACGGTTCGAGATACAGATTTTTCACTAAGCACAGTTCAATACACCTTTACATGTACTAAGTATGTGTGCAGGTTGCCAGGTCATGATTACAACACTCTCCACACACCAACAGGCATCAGGGTGTGCCTTGTGGTCATCAGCCCTAACTCTCACCCCATTCTATTGTCTATTTGAAATAAGACAGCAATTATTGCTGATCTTGTTGGGACAGTAGACCTGGCTTGTATCACCAAAGCCTGGCTTGATGACAACACAGGCCCCATTTTGGAAGCGGCAGTCCCAGCCGGGTTTTCAGTGATACACCACTTGAGATCAGATCGCAGAGGCGGGGGGGGGTGGCTATCTGTTTTTGATCAGAATTGGGCCTCACTGGTGTACCAGTAGAGGAGGCCAGATCATTTGAGTTTACCATAGTAGCAGGTGTGGGCTGCAGGATTATTCTCATCTACCGTCCACCCGGGGGTGAGAAACAGTTCCTGCAGGAAGTGGCAGACTTCATCATTGACGCAGCATTGGAGTCGCCCAGGCTGATGGTTCTGGGCAACTTCAATGCCTGGGTCAACGATGAACTCTCACAGTTTGGACAAGACTTTCTCCAGCTTATGTCATCATTGGGGTTCACACAGGTAGTTGCCTCTGCTACTCATAATCATGGTCACTTACTTGACCTGGTCTTTCTCCTGGGGGTCGGGTCCTGCAGTTTGGTGGTGCAGCCAGTCATTTGATCCAATCACTACACCGTGAGATTCAATCTCCAGCCCCTCCCTTATTGGACTGCCCTGTGGAGATGGTTAGATACTGCCCATTGAGGGGTGTTACACCAGAGGGTCTTATAGTGGTGCCAGACCTATCGGGAGTTTCAAGGGTGGGTGAGGATCCAGAGAATCTACTTTTGGCCTATAATAAGGCTATCACTGAGGCTCTGGATGTTATTGCCCCATTCCAAGTTCACCCCCTCTCTCTCCGCCCTCAGTCCCCCTGGTTTGATGGGACCTTGAAGGAGTTGAGATGTGTGGGTAGAAGGCTAGAGCGTTGTTGGCGGAAGACAGCCCTTGATGCCTACCACCTTAGATTGATGGACCATTATCAAAGTTATCAATCAGCAATCTCATGTATGAAGGCAGAGTTCCTGTCCAGTGAGATAGCTGCTGCTCAAAACCGACCAGCTCAGCTCTTTCAAACCACGGACAGGCTGTGCAATCCAGTCTGTCTATAGGTTCGAGGAGCTTTTTCACAAGATAAGTGTGAGGAATTTGCTCACTTTTTTGCAGATAAGGTGACTGACATCAGGGCTGAAATCTGCCCAGCACCCTCTATGGGGGTTTATGGTGGTTTGTGTATGGTCACTTTCCCTCGGTCTTCTTGGATATCTTTCGACCGACCGGAGATAGGGGACATCATGTGGATTGTCCAGAGTTTGCAGCCATCTTGCTGTAGTTTGGATCCGAGCCCTATATGCCTAGTATTAGGGTGTTTGGAGATTATTGGCCTGGTTCTCGCAGAGATTGTCTGGTGCTCCTTAGATTCAGGAGAATTCCCTAGCTCCCTGAAAGAGGCTGTGGTGACACCACTTCTTAAGAAAGTTTCTCTGGGCCCAGACATCTGTGCAAACTACAGAACTATCTCTAACCTTCCCTTTGCTGGGAAGATGATTGAGAAAGTGCTTGTGCTGCAACTGGAGAACCATCTTACCATCCATGATGTCTTCGATTCTTTTCAGTCAGGTTTCCAAAAGAGACATAGTACCGAGACCACTCTGGTTCGGGTGCTCAATGATCTCCTGATGGCAAGAGACCAGAAGCGCCATTCCATCTCGATGCTTTTGGATCTCTCTTCAGCATTTGACACTGTGTACCATGGGGTTCTGCTCGAGCACTTGAGGGTCATCTGTGGACTGGCTGGTCCAGTTCTTGGATGGTTTCATTCTTTCCTAGCCCGCAGGTCTCAGAGGGAGGTTTTGGGAATTTTTTCCTCTGAACCATTCTCTCTGCCATGTGGGGTACTTCTGGGCTTGGTACTGTCCCTCATGTTGTTCGCAGTGTATTTACTGCCCCTCAGAGACATTGTAAGACAGTATGGACTGAGTTTTCACTGCTATGCAGATGATACACAGCTCTATCTATCTTTTGCACCCGACCAGGATAGTGCGGTCTCAATGTTTAACAACTGTCTGGCAGAAATCCATGACTGGATGAAGTCCAGTTGACTGAAATTGAATTCTGAGAAGACTGAGGAGTTAGTTGTGGATCCGGGGCACCAGATAGAGAGGCCAGTGGTAGGGTTACTTTCCAAGCTTCGGCTCGATGGTGTACAGCTGCCCACCTCTGAACAGGTGCATAATCTGGGGGTGATATTTGATGATGGGCTGACACTGCAGGCGCAGGTGTCAGCAGTCATTAAATCTTCTTTTTACCATCTTAGGAACATTTCCAGAATTAGGCACCTTTTTCTGTCTGATGATTTGCCCACATTGATCCATGCTTTTGTGACCTCGCTCCTAGACTACTGCAACTCCCTGTACCTAGGGCTTTCAGTGGCTGATGTCCACCAGTGGCAGCTGGTGCAGAATACTGTGGCATGGTTATTGACTGGAGCTTCTTGCGCCAGTCATATCACTCCTGTGCTGTACGATCTGCACTGGCTGCCTATACAGTGGTGGTCCACCTTCAAGGTCGGTCTCTTGACCTATAAAGCCCTACATGGATTGGGACAGAGCTACCTGCAAGAGCTCCTGGTTTCTTACAGCCCAGGCTGACCCCTCCACTAATCTTATGAGGGGTTGTTAGAGGTTCCCAGGGTGCGGTTAAAGACATCTGGTGCCAGGGCTTTTATGTTCATGGTGCCATCCCTGTGGAACTCTATACCTCATCAGATTAGAGAGTGCAGGACTGTGGAGGGCTTTAAGACCAGTTTGAAGAATATATATAGTATTAGAGGCAAAACGATTGTTAGTCTATCGGCCTTAGTTAGTTAGCCAGCTTGTGTGCTTCAATTGAATACCCCTACTGGTCTATCTAGAGATAGTAATATTGATTAACCTGTTCAAACTCTCACCCCATCAGATGTGTGAAGAAGCAGAGGTATAGGAGAATGGGTGAGTTAGGACCAACAACCCCAACGTGCACCCCGATGCCGGTTGGGTGTGTGGGGGGGTACAAGGGGGGCTTTCAACCCTTACACCAAATTTCCTCACTTTTGTCGCTGTGGAACAACCCTAACTAATGCATTAAATGGAGTTTTTTGCATCTAATTTCCCTTCTTTTTGAGAATGATAAAGAGAAATAGTGAATGTAATGCGGCAGTGGGAGTGCGGGGCCTGAATCACGTGATGTCTTGTTACATAGTATCATGGTGCCCGCAAATGCAAATGGTAATGCGCACAGTGATGCAAAGCGAAACAGAAGGAGAAACAGTACTGTAGACACAAATGGTAAAAATAATGCAAATGCAAGTGCAAATGAAAACACGAAGGGTAACGCACATCGTGGCATAGACGAGAACCGTAAGTGAAACTAGTACGGAACCGCAAGTGGAAACGGTAACAGTAATGTAAGCGCACAGGCTGGTTTTCCCCAAAAGCTGCATAGAGAAAGACAGTGAGTACAAAGAATGTATGCATACTAATGGGTCTTGGAGCAGAAAATAAGGAGTTGGAATACTAAATTGCTTATATTTTAGGAACCGTACGACGTAGAAAAAAAATTTGAAAGTCATATGATTTATGACTTTCCTGGCTAGTTTTATACTTAGCCCCTATTAGGGGCCTAAGCATTTTTCTGACGAAAAGTCGTTATCTCGCACCGTTTCCAAGATACGGGCCCTGAAAGGTGCGGTGCATGCTGTAATGTTACCCTATGGGGAAAAAAAGAGAAGTTCGGAGAGCCATAACTTTGACTCCCTGAAATATTTTTTCACCAAACCTGTGAAAGGCACATCTGTGGGATGTTGGCTTTCATCCCTCCAAATTTCAGCCCACAAGACCAAACCATTATTTTGCAGCAGGGCAGCAAAGTATTCCTGTAAGGCGGCGGACGCCGTAATGTTATCCTATTGGAAAAAGCTTCAACTTTGGAGTGCTGTAACTTTGCCACCCTGTAATATTTTTTCACTGAAACACTGAAAGGCACATCTATGAGATGTTGGGCGCTTTCTCTCCAAATTTTAGCCCAAAAGAGCAAACTGTTCTTTTGCAGCAGGGTGGCAAAGAATTGCTGTCATTTTCCCACAGCCTGGAAAAATACCGTTGAACTTTGTGAAAGCTGTCGCAAATTCATGCAACACTGTTGCAAATGTGAAAGTACTTTGTGAAAGTACTTTTTCCAGAAATTTGAAAAACTTATTTCTGGGGTGTTTTACCCAAAAATAAAGACATGCCAAGCATCCTCAGGGTCCGACCAGGTGAATACAAAAATAATTAGGTTGCTACAGGGTCCCACATTTAAATGCCAAGCATTTTTCTGATGACCAACTGAAAACAAAATGGCAGATTTGTGACAGTAAAAGGGCCATTTGCGAAAGTAAAAACTGCATTTGTGACACTGTCGAACTTTTTGTTAACTTTTCCCATTTACTTATAATGGGAAATTGTTTTTTGAATAACTTTTAAACCGTTTAATATTTTTTTATGAAATCTTCAAAAGGCACATCAGCGACCCTGGCTGCATGTTCCCTGAACATTTCAGACCAGTCACACAAACCATGCGACCTGTAGAGACGAGCAAATAATTCCAAAAAAGCAGAAATGTGAGCACAGATCACACTTAATAGCTCCGCAGCCGTATAGCTGAACAGTACAAAAGATGGCAGATCCCAAGATGTGTGGTTCTTGATCATGTATGCTAAATGTCAGGCAAATCCGTTGCATGGTTGCAAAGTTATTAAGGTGCAAAATTTAGGTTTAACATGTAAATGCTCTCAACCCTATATATATATATATATATATATATATATATTATATATATATATATATATATATATATATATTTGTAATAACATCACAGAAATGTGTTACAAGTAAATCATTCATTACTAAACAGCACCGGTCCTGCTTCTGCTCAATTTTAAAGATGGGAGGACAGACGCACATGATGTTTTATTAAAAAATAAATTGCTAAACTTAGAAAAACTGTATGTGCCAACAAAGAAAATATATAACAGGAAGGGTAAAAGGCCAATCTGGTGCACACATAAAATATTATAACTCTACGCACAATAAAAGAAAGCTTATGATGAAATGAAAAAAATCATCACTGCAACAAGCAGGGAACTATATAAGGGAATCTTGAAAGTGTTAAAGAAAATAATAAGGGAAGAAAGAGGTAAAGCAGAATTGAATATAGTTAACAGGAGGGATAATGAAAAAATGTATTTGCCTATATAATGCACAAAATAAAAGGGGGAACCATATGAACAGCAAAATAGTAGAAGGTAAAGAAATACAAGAACCAATAGAAATGGCAAATACTTTTAATAAATATTTCAGTACTGTGTATGAAGCTATGGATAAAGGTGATATAAATGTGACAGAAAATATTAATGAACAACTACACTTGACAGTTAGTGAGATGAAATTAAAGGATCTAATAAACAAGTTAAAAGTAAATAAATCAGCAGGACCTGATGAGATAAGTCCTATGCTTGTAAAACACTTAGCTGAAAGTATATAATATCCGCTAACTAAAATAATAAATTAATCACCAAGAACTGGGGAGGTCCCAATGGATCGGAGGCAAGCCACAGTAATCCCCTTCTACAAAAAAGGAGTGAAATCAGTAGTATCAAATTATAGGTCGGTGAGTTTAACCTCCATAATGCCAAAGTTAGCTGAAACGGTAATTTAAAGCAAAATAGAGGAGAACTTAAAAAAGCTTGGATGAGATGATGCTCAACAGAACGGCTTTAAAAAGAATAGGGGCTGTAATACAAACTTATTGTGCTTCTATGAATACATTAGTAAGAATGTAAATAATGCGCTCCAATGGATATAATGTACATGGACTTATGAAAGCTTTTGATAAAGTACTGCACAATTGTCTAGCTAAGAAAATGGAAAAGATTGGGATAGATGGTAGAGTAGTTCAATGGATTCAGAACTAGCTTAATAACAGAGTACAGAAACTAAGGACACTAGGGGAATATTCAGACATGGTTGGTGTGACCAGTGGTATGCCACAGTGCTCCATTCTGGGCCCCATGTTATTTCTACTGTATATAAGTTATCTTCATCTAAATATTAAAAACAAGGTCATTAATTTCAAAGATTATATTAAAATTGGTGGACCAGTATTAAAGATGCAGTGAATTTAAATTCCAGCAGCGAAGTGTCTGGGAAGTGAGCACTTCATGTTGCCACTCTGCTATGTGGAGTGGGCAATGCAAAGTGCTCACTCTGCATTGTCATTACCACTTCATGTTAAGGTGGAATGATAACACGAAGTAAGGTGAAGCTGTTGTTTTCAATGGACTTTGCCATGCTCTTTAACCATAGCCAGGCAGGAGAAGGAAGGAAGTGAGTCATACAAGCTGACACTTTCACTTTCTCCTGTGCAGACGGAGACAGAGAAAGAGGAGTGTGTTGTTTTGTTACTGCTGAAACTTGGAGATCAGAGCGAGGAGAAGATATAAACTTTGATTTAGACCCAACAGCTTTTTTGAAAGCTACATTTTTTTGCCTTTTCTGTACTCTATTTTACTTAATTTGTTCTTTTTGTAAATTTATTTTTCTTACCTTTATAAGTAGTTAGTTGTTTGTCTTTATGACTGTGTATGTGTTGTGTGACAGTGTGAGTAGTCATTGCTCAGACTGAGGGAGCACTGTAGGAGAGATGGACCAGAGTGAGGGAATGTCTGGGGTGGGGGCAGCTCTGGGAGACCATGGCACTGGTAAGCATTGTACCGTGCGCATGTGTGGTGAGCATGGCCGCCGGTTCCTGTTGGACCGATTGAAAATTATGAGTGCCCCACCCCACAGGAAGCAGGACCAGCACTGCCTCCTGACTCTGAGGAAGTTGAACCACCATCACCACCACCACATCCAGCACCAGCTCCAGCACTAGGTCCTCTGGAGCAGGATGTGTCTATGCCCCTGGGCCCAGGTGTAGATTCCAACCCTGCAGAGCACCATGACCAGCCAGCTACCAGTGCAGCTGGCCCTCCCCTGCCTGTGCCTGGTGTTTGACTGTGTCTCAGGGTACAGCAGCATGGTCAGGAGCTGCCTATGTGAGGAGGAGGTGCGTCATGGCCCCCAGGGGACTCACCTGGGGACTGGGGGCCAGTGTACCCATATGCTCAACCACCACCAGCTGGAGTGGCAGGCTGCCACAGAATGGGTCATGCCTGCATCTGCTGGCCCTTTTGTGGCAGAGGGTGCAGCTGTTCATGGTGGCGGCCATAAGAGGAGGGCCAGAGCAGCACCTGCTGCTCCACCAACACCCAAACCACCACAACCACCAGCAGGTCAGCCTGTAGGATGTCTGGACCTCACAGAACTATGTGCAATGCAGGCTGACTTGGTAGTTCTCTGGAGTGCTGTCAAGGAGAACAGTTAGAGGGGGATTGCTGTCCAGCAGTGGCTGGATCACATGAAGGGACATCAGTTGCAAATTATGTCCATGCTGGAACTGCTGCTGGATCACCATGGGATCCCACATTAGCTTTTTTCCTCACACCATGTACCCCCCCACACCTTCCTTGCTGTGTTACAAAGTGTATTCCTTCACCATCCCTGACACTTGTATGTAATTATGCCCTTTTTTTGTTGTCTTCCATATGCATGACACTTTGTATTCTGGACCCCCTTCCTTCTGTTAAGTGTGTGTGTGTGTGTGTGTGTGTGTGTGCACTGTTTTGGTGCCTCATTAATGTTTACTTTCTGTCGTGGAGTGTTTGTGGAAAAGCAGACTGAGCAGTACAAATATACTGTGCTAAACTGCATGTGTGCAGTCAGTCTTTTTTCCTGTCTGTGTATGTACTGCAAACACTGTCCAACTCCCCGACTTAAAAACACTTATTAATGAGTACAATGGTAGGGTGGTGAAGCATGTAGAGATCCAACAAACAGGCTTACAATACATCCAAGTAACTAGTAAAAAAATTAATGTTGTGATTCGTGACATGATCATGAATCATGATTTGTGACTGCATTTGTGACTGTGATGATGAAGAACGTGATCCGGTGTCGACGGTGTGAGATAAATATCGAACTGTATTTGAAACGCAAATACCTACGGCTATACTTTCCTGATGATCTCTAGCACAAAACTCCCTGACTTAAAAACACTCATTAATGAGTACAATGGTGGGGTGGTGAAGCATGGAGAGATACTACAAAACAAGCTTACAATACAGCCAAATAACTACTAAAAAAATTAATGTTGTGATTCGTGAGTGATGTGATCATGAATTGTGATTTGTGACTGCATTTGTGACCGTGATGATGAAGAACATGATTAGGTGTCGATGCCGATGGTGTGAGATAAATATGAAACTGTATTGGAAATGTGAATGCCTACAGCAGTACTTCACCAATGAGCTGTAACACAAAACTCCCCAACTTAAAAACACATATTAATGAGTACAATGGTGGAGTGGTAAAGCATGGAGAGATACTACAAAACAGGCTTACAATACATCCAAGTAACTAGTAAAAAAATTTATGTTGTGGTTTGTGACGTAATCGTGAATCATGAATCGTGATTTGTGACTGCATTTATGACCGTAATGTTGAAGAACATGATTCGACGTCGACGGTATAAGATAAATATGGAACTGTATTAGAAACGCGAATGTCTATGGCTGTGCTTCCTCGATGAGTTGTAGCACAAAACTCCCTGACTTAAAGACTCTCATTAATGAGTACAATGGTGGAGTGGTGAAGCATGGAGAGATACTACATAATAGGCTTACAATACATCCAAGTAGCTAGTAAAAAAATTAATGCTGTGATTCATGAGTGACATGATCGTGAATAGTGATTTTTGACTACATTTGTGACCGTGATGATGAAGAACGTGATTTGTATCATGAGTGACTCATGAACGTGATGATGGTCCTGACATAAAAATGCATATTAAAGAGTACAATGTCCATGCAGAATTATGCACCACACCAGTCCAGTACTCTGAAGGGAAGCCAAAGAAACAACTGTGACTTAAGTTACAGGTGGAGACTGGGCCCTAAAGAGATGCAAATGCACAGACAGATTAAGATTGCACTGTGCACTGAAGAGATGCAGATGCAATGGCACAACACCTAACCAGTGCTCACCATCAGAAATTAAAATCTGGAAAAGAATACCTTTGCTAGTTGGGGCGGGCTGGGAGGGGCGAAGTGTGCTGCACTGCTACAGTAACAGTCACTAGTACTAGTACCAGTAAAGATACCACAAAGAAGTACAAATCTCATACAGCTGCAGTGAATAGCAGGTTCACAATGCTGAAATTACTATGTGGCACAATAAAAGGTGTCTGATTTGATGACACGCATCACACACACACATACATACTCGCACACACACCAAGTAATGTGTAGCAAATTGAAAACTTCAGTAATATAACCACGTATTTTAAACAAACTAAAATTATGCACTGCTGCACCACAACAATCAGCAAAACAATGGCAAGAATTATTGAAAACATTGCTGTGTGTACATTAACACAGTTCTACAAAAATAAAATCACCAAAACAGAAAGAACTGCCTTTTTCTCCAAATCAATCTACCTACACCTTAGAGAGACCCTTCCCCCAAAGCATACTTTTACTGTCTCTTACTACACAGACTCAATGTTGTACATTAACATTCAAAATCCACACAAAAACAATAAATGCTCGATGATGTGAGCACAGGAGGGTTTCCTACAATGGATGAACTAAAGTTTGAGAAAAAAAAAAAATATTCAAAAAGGCTTTTTAAACAGCTTTTGTGAGGTCTGAATCACAGAGAGCTCTCAGAGCAGACTGTCTCCTATCCTACAGCTTCCTACACGCACTACCCCGAACTGAGGCTATGCAGAACAATCTAAAGCCCATGTGATTTGAAATCCCATGAATCACTGCAAAATTCACCTTCGGAGCTTAAAAACAAGGCGAAGTGAGGTGAAATACATTGTTTTCAATGTACTTCACCTTAAGAGTTGATGGAGTAGTGGATTGGAAAGACGGAGTAACACAAAGTCATTGTTTTTGATGGACTTTGAGTTACCCATTATAACGTGAAGTACCCTGCTTCGCGTTGCTGGGCACTCTGTGAATCCGCTTTCGCTTTGCGATTCATTTCACAGAGTGGATTGGGGCCACTTCACCCATCTCTAACCAGTATCAAACTGCCAGCAAAGGACATAGATGTTGGAGGATATGAGAGAAATAGAAGAGTGGGCTATGAGGAATGGGATGCACCTGAGTATAGACAAATGTGCAGTTATGCACCTGGGGATACAAAATGTAGCTCAGCCATACACTTTAAATGGAAAACATTTAAGGATTACTACACTAGAAAAAAACTGTGTAGTTCTTGTTAACAACAGACTATCATTTAAGGAACATAAAACAAATATAATCAGGAGAGCAAATTTAATAATAAAAAACATAAAAAGAAGCTTTATAAAAAGATATTGCATTCATGTTGCCTCTATATAAAACTTACATAAGACCGTACTTAGACTATGTGTCCCAATTTTGAAGTCCATATACAAAAACAGAGAATGGTAGGGTAGAGAGGGTTCAAAGGAGATATACAAAAATGGTGGGATCCTTTCGAAACAAAAGTTACAACATTAGACTACAAAAAACTGTCTTGTTCTCCCTGAAGCAAAGAAGAATAAGGGGAGATATACTGACATTCAATAAATTTGTGAAAGATCCAAGCTTGATGAGAGAGATGGGTATATTTCAGTATAAGCTGCAAGGTCTAAGAGGACACAGGTTACAGGTCAGAATAGATACAGCTAGAAATAATAAGAGGCATTTTTCATACCTCAATAGGACTGGGCAATTATGGAATACACTTCCGGAAAAAGATGTAAATGCAAAATCCAACATTAGCTTTAAAAACCTACTAGATAATTGTATTCTGACTTCAAAAACCAAATAGGCCCACATTTGTGGGGAATGGTTAATATGGGTGATAAGCCTTCTCCTGTTCTACTACCTAGTATGAGAACCTAGTATGAGATGTCTTGAAAAAGATCAGATAGTAAGCATGTGTCTCACTGTTCTTTAAGTCATCATTTCCTCATTTAAATCTCTGTGCTACTGTACTAACTAGACCACACTGTGTTCTTACTTAGAGGTTCTCTTAACTTATGAAGAAGTACAAGAGATATGAAGTGTGATAGCATCCTCTACAGCAGATGTCAGCATGAAACAACATGAAGTCAAAGTAATCTGTCATCCACTATAGGATTTTACTTTTAACTGCAAAAAGATCTGGAGTGAAACAAAAAAAAGAACTGCACTCTGCCTTCAATAAGCATTATCCCCATTCAGCTCCATATGGAAAGAAAACACCAAAGGCTTTGAAAGAACACTGAGCCATCTAGGCAAGTCAGTCCATTAGTGAGCCTCTTAAATATTAAAGAAATCCATCCTTCTCTCAAAAACTCAGAACAAGAGTTGGCTGTCAGCAGCTGGTCCAGCGCCTGTTTTTTTTTCCTATCTCAAAAGAGAGACAAAGTAAAAGAGCCAATGAAGTTATCTTCTTTTGTTTACCTCCGCATATATGTTCTATAAATACAGAAAATTCAAACATGTGGCTGAGGCCAATAATTTGAAGACTGACCATGCAAACAAATACCTAGTAACTCACTGGTAAAATATTCTGGAATTCATAGGCATGATGCCATACACATGAAGTATGAGTTTTTTAGAATCTTTAGGATTTGAAAAATGACTGAAATGATTTTGAGAAACATAGATGTTACCAGTATATAAAGACCTAGAGACTATTCAGTCTGCCCATAAAGAGTTCCCTACCTATTCCTGGACTTAATGTCTCGAAGAGCTTTTCTTTTCCAAATCCTATGTCTCCCCCCCAACTTACCCAACACCCTGGCTCCTCCTGGAATTATCAGCCTTTTAAACCTGATCCAGCTGTGTTTGAACCCATTTGCAGACTCTGCCTCCACCACTTCTGATGTTAATCTTTTCCATAGCTCCACACTCTATCTCTATGAAGTAGACATTCAGTCTGACGTTACCACCAACTAGTCTCCATTCGTGCCCTCTCAGAAGTACACAAAGATGCCTTTAAACTAGGTCTTCAAAGCTTACTCTACATCTCTATCACATCACCCTTCTCTCTTCTGGTTTCAAGAAAGTACATGTTGAGGGCCTCTAGTTGTTCTTCATAGGATCAGCCCTGCTGGTGCTGGATCATCTTGGTCACTTGTCGCTGTTCAGACTCTAGCCTATCCCTGTCCTTTCTGAGGTGTGGACTCAGGAACTAGACACAGTAGTCCAGCTGGATATTGGTTCTCCAGGTGAGCACCCCATAGCTGCAGAACCAAAGAACTGTGTATGTTTTCTGTCACTCTAAGCCCCATCCACCAGTGAATGCCTGCAACACCAAAAAATATCCTTAAAAACAAATGAAAGTATCCTGGCTACTGTGCCACTATTCCACTCTGGAGGCACTGCTGGTAAGTGGTGCACTGGTCTAAAGTTGTTTTATTTAAAAAGGGAGTCTGATTGGGGTCCAGAAGATGGGTGGGGGCTTGGAGTGTCTCTGAAGGGGGTTGCATTTTTCATTTGCTTTGGGAACAGTGTATGTGATTTTCAGTGTGATTGGGTGAGCCAGCTCAATAAATGCAGGAGCCCTGTATTATATGAAACAAACATTGTAAGCTGGGAATCACAGTGCTGCAAATGCCATTTCAGAGCTTTTTCTAGTGACATTTACAAACAACTCAAGCTTGACTGTCATGTTTTATGACGGCAAAATAATCCCCAAGGGAATTACTGTCTTGTAATTCAGTTTCCTTATATTTGTTGTACTGTAGTGTATATATGATGACACAAAGAAACATAGAAAATGATAGCAGATTAAGGTCTAGCAGCCCATGCAGTCTTCCTGATCCAGTCTAATCATGGGGAATGTGGCCCTGTCAGTCCTTGCTACCTCCCCCATTAGTCCTAGACATAGGAGGACATAAGGGGACCCTAGCGATTCAAAAGAGAAGGTAAAACTGGAGATAAAGTAGGAGCACTGGCACTTTTAGTAGATAAGGAAAATGGGCAGACTGGATGGGCTTAGTGCTCCTTATCTGCCATCAAATTCTATGTTTCTATGTTCTTCCTCCTTAAGCACTATTCCCACATGCCTGTTCCATATAATTTTTAATCCTTTCACTGTTTCAACCACAATGAGCTGTTCTGGAAGCTTGTTCCATACCCTGGTACCCAAGTTACCACTCATTGTCAACAACTCACTGCTGTGCACTTTGTTTATTCCATGTAGGTACTTGAATGTCTCAATCATGTCACCTCTCTCAGAATGATATGAGTGGCATTTCTGCCAGAAACTGTAGTTCCCCTAACAGGCCTTGGAACATGAGAGACCACTGTGAGGCCCAGGGGCATGAGTCTCACACCCCAACAAAAAAACACATGTTCCCTTAACAGTTCTGATGACATGAGCAGGTCCATCATCCAAAACAGGGGTCCCTGATTGGCCTTGTGACATGAGTGTCAGCGTCACCATAGACAAGAATCCTCTGACAGGACCAGGGGCAAGAATGGCTATACTGCTATACGTACCACCACAAATCCCTCAACAGGCTCAATGACATGAGTGTGGCAGCACCACCAAAAACAGGAATCCGCTGCTGGGCTAAGGGCATAATCAGT
Organism: Neoceratodus forsteri; assembly: GCA_016271365.2. Classification (NCBI taxonomy): domain Eukaryota; kingdom Metazoa; phylum Chordata; order Ceratodontiformes; family Ceratodontidae; genus Neoceratodus; species Neoceratodus forsteri. The sequence goes on from CM028132.1 coordinate 1,326,774,261, forward strand.
GGCACCGATCAAGTCGCAGGGCCACCCGTGCAGTACAGGCTCCAACCTCAACTATTTTCGCACTGATGACACACATGTAGTGCGAAACTACTTGGGGTTGGACCCTGTAGTGCACGGGTGGCCTTGCGACTGATCGCTCAATAAATAAAAAGTCTGTTTAGTTATGTAGACCTGCGGTGCTGTTGTTTCTCTATTTCTGGATTTTGCTACTATCTGGCATGCATGTGTGGAGCTGAAGATATTTCTTTCTAAGGGCATAATCAGCAGTGCCACTAACAACAGGAATCTCCTGATGGGTCCAGGACATAAGCAGTAGAGCTACCAAAACCAGAAGTCCCCTTATGGTCCTTGGGACATGAACAACAGTGCCAACAATAACAGGAATCCCTAAATGGGCCCTGAACATATGAGCAGTCCTCACCAGCCCTGGGAGAAATGAAGGAAGCATAACAGTCACGAAACAGACTTGGGTGTCATCCATCAGCTTGTGAACAGGAAGTACTATAACTGGTATGTGTGTCTGCATGGCAGCAGGCATCAGCAGACAAAGCTGGAGTTAACACACTTCAGTCCTGCACAGAGCTGTTCATGATGATTTACACTAGGAGAGTGCTTGCCTTTGAACCAGGAATGAGGGACTTCCTATGTATGAACACGCATCAGTTACAGCTGTAGAAAGACAATGATTTGGAAAGTAGTGACATGAGTTTGGGAATGGAAGTCTGTTTGGTGCCTGATCACCTAAGGATGCTCACCAAAATTCTGTTATTTTATAATGAGATGGATTAATGTGCCCATAGGAATGAATCTACAATGCCAGTTCGACAACACTTTTGTCAACCAGCATCACAGTGATGGGATTTATGTCCGACTGCAAGTTGCAGTTGACATAAATCCCAAATGTTTCCCGGTCCTGTTTTATTCATCGAGGATGGCCTGCCTCTCACACACCTACATATTCCTGGTTCTGCTCCTCCCCCCCTCTCCTCCCCCATGTCCACTCCCCATGTTCACTCTGTCTCCACAGACATCAGTCCACAGTCGTGTTCTCCCACTCTCTCTCCCATAATCATTTTTGTGTATTGACCCTGATACCATGGTACCTTATGAAGAAACCTGATTGTATTTACCCATTTTACTTATTTTATTTGATGTCTATGTATACAAATATTGCTTCCCACCAGAAGGCATTATACCCTCTGTATAATATGTTTTTAATCAATGTACTCAATTGTTTTACTCATATCATATTGTATGCACTCTATTCTACATGTATTTCAGCCCTATGTACTCATCTGTTTTACTAGATTGTTCTTACAGAATGGCTGTTTGAGCATTTGCAATACTGTACCTCTGGTGAATTGTCATGCTCTAAGTAGACTCCTAGTTGCTGTCAGTTTCTAAGTTGATGCTATTGTCTTTTGTATCTCATAATGTGTCTCTGTATTGCTCTTTTTATTACTGTTCTCTCCCAGGTTGCCCCTGAAAAAGGGACTGTAATTGTCTCAGTGGACTTACCCGGTTACCAAAATTCAAATAAATTAATACATATGATATATATATATATATATATATATATATATATATATATATATATATATATATATATATAGTTAATGCATCATTACGGTTGCTGCAATAAAAGTAGGAAAGTGACATTAGGGTTTCACCTAACACTCCACCCTGTACCTGTGCAGATCAAGAGGCAGTGGGGTGGCATTGGGGTCATCAACCTAATGCTCACCCCATTCTCCTATACTGTACCCACCTAGCTTATTTTATAATGGAATGGGGTGAGCGTTAGGGTTGATGACCCCAATGCCCCCCCGACACCCATTTGTCTGCACAGGGTAGGGGTGGGGTGTTAGGGGTGAAATCCTAATGCTACATTTCCATACTTTTGTTGTCGCAACCCTAACTGTTGCATTAATGAAGTTTTTTGCAAGTTATTTCCTTACTTTTCAAGATATTATTCCTTCATAGATGCGTATATGCACTTAGCTGTTGAAGCGCAGTGCCCTTTGGCCCTGTGATTCCATATATATCCCAAGAGTGATGCAATTGTCATCATAGCCATGTTATTACCCAACCTGATGTATCCAGTGCAGAAAATATTCAAATTCCCAATGAAATGTAATTGTATGCAACTGCAATGCCATTTCCATTCCACAGGTGTGAAAACACATTTCAGCCAGGATCTGAAAAGTGACAGTTATGACATACATTTGGTAGGGTAATAACAAGTCTGTGTTTCAAATCTGGGGTCAAAATATTTTAAATTTATAAAGTTACGAGTGTACATAGTGAAGTTGCAACTAATGGTTATAACTCAGTCATTTTTTGACATTTTGACCCCAAATGCTCAACATGGTCTTTGGGGACACCACCTCATAAACAATATGACTGTCATTATGCAAATCCTGCACAAAAGGTGAATTTGCCAAGCAACTTCAAAATTCACCTTACGGGCAGGAGTTGACAAATGATAGTAGCATTGTTCTTGAGGTGTGGTCCCCAAAAGGCCATGATGAAAATTTGGGATCAAAATCTCAAAAACCAACTGTGTTATGCATCAAAGTGGTCTGTAAAATCCTTTTTCCCCATAGCTCACAAAAAAAGAATTGGCTTGGGAAAAATAAACTGGCTCACGAAAAAGAATCTAAGCGAGTGAGAAAAAAAGAATTAAAATATAAATAAAAGGCATTCCAAGGTTGTTCTTTCACAAAATAATTTCACAGTCCACCTAATGGAGTTCTGATAAAGAAGATACATGTGTTGGTCTCTCTAGATACCTTCATTTTGGGTGCTTTCAATTTTTTTTTGTGAAAAAGCAGAAAACAAGATGGCGGATCACGAAAAAGGAATTTTTTCTCTCGGAAAAGGATTTTGTTCTCATGAAAAAAAAAATGCTATCATAGAAACATAGACTTTGATGGCAGATAAGGACCACTTAGCCCACCTAGTCTGCCCATTTCCCTACCTACAGGATAAGCTGCAGTTCCTATTTAACCAACAGCCTATTTCTTCCTACCTCCCCACAAAAATTTCCTTATGTCTGTCCCATGGGTTCTTGAATTCTCCCACAGTTTTATACCCCACAACCTCCTCAGGAAGGTTGTTCCATGTGTTCACCACCCTCTCTGTGAAAAAATACTTCCTCACATTGCCTCTGAGCCATCCCCATCTATCTTCAAATTGTGTCCCCTTGTTCTTGCACAACTGTTTTTCTGAAAGCTACTACCCTCTTGGACTTTGTTGATTCCACTGAGGTACTTGAAAGTTTCTGTCATGTCCCCCCTCTCCCTCCTTTCCTCAATGGTATACATATTAAGCTCCTTAGTCTCTCCTCGTATGGCTATCATGAGACTAAATATTTTTTCTTGAGATCAAATCCTTTGTCGAACTCAAGATATCTATCCAGATAAATGGACTTCCCATAGTATATAATGGGAACTAAAAAACAAAATAACTTTGCAACAGTATATTATTTTTGCACCAAACTAACAGTGGCAGTTCTAGTACCTAAGTTCTTTCTACCATAAAAAAAATCACAACACAATTCCACACCATCTGGGTGCAAGGCAACGAGGAAAGACTGCAAAAAAGGGTAACTTTTTACTTTTTTTCACTATCCAGATTTCAGAATCCACATGTCCAACTGCAATGAAACGTGCCAAATTAAGAGATATATCCCACAGGACAGTGCACACCAAATGTACAAATTCATTGATTGGTTACAAAGTTATTAAAGGGCAAATTTTGATGTTTAACATTAAACAGGCTTCTCAACCCTAAATATAGGGGCATGACTGTGCCCCTCTAATATACACACATATATATATATATATAAATATATATATATATATATATATATATATATATATATATTTCATGGCAAAACGTTCTGTTTAATGCATCAGTTAGGGTTCTTCCACAGTGACAAAAGTGAGGAAATTTGATGTTAGGGTTCCCACCCCCTTGAACCCCACCCTACCGCACCCAACAGGCATCGGGATGTGCGTTGGAGTCATTGGTCCTAACTCTCACCCCATCCCATGTGTAAACAAGCTGAGGTGGTGCCGTATAGGAGAATGGGGTGAGAGTTAGGACTGAAGACCCCAATGCACACCCCAATGCATGTTGGTGGGGACGGGGTTCAGGTGGGGTGGAAGGAGGTTGGGAACCCTAACATCGAATTTCCTCACTTTTGTTGCTGTAGAACAACCCTAACTGATGCATTAAACAGAGTTTTTTGCCATGAATGTGCCTTCTTTTTGAGAATGTGCAGTATAAATAGTGAAGTAATGGCAACAAAAAGGCAAGCGCAAACGCTAATGCACATGATGACGCAAACGTAAATGATAACGCAAACAGTATTAGAAACAATTTCACAAACATTAATGAAAACAGAAATGCAAGTGCAAGCATGTATGGGAACACAAACTATAATGCGAATGGTCATGATAACGCAATTGGAAATGCAGACACTTATGGTGACAGCAATGATGATGCCAAAGGAAACACAAACAGAAATGGAAATGCAAATGGAAGAGTGTACACAAGTGCAAATGGAAATGCACATGGTGACGCAAAAGAAGATGCAAGCTTAAACAGTAGTGGAAATGCAAATGTTAACAGTAACACAAATGCAAACACAAATGAAAATGCAAAGAGTAACGTACATGGTGACGTAGAAGGGAACGCTAATGCAAATGGTAACAGAAACGCAAGTGGAAACGCTAACTGTAACAGTAACAAAAACGCACAGCTTTTTTTCCCCCAAAAGCTGCATAGAGAAACACAGTGAATACAAAGAATGTATGCATAATATTGGGCCTCAGAGCAGAAAATGAACACTTGGAATACTAAATAGCTTATATCTCAGGAACCGTATGACGTAGAAAAAAAATTTAAATTTCATATAAATTGCAGGGGGCACCACGACTCATTTCAAGAAACATTGGCAACCGTATATACTGTCAAAGTATTGTCATGATGCCCATTCCCAAGCTGGTACTTAATCTTGCTAGGTTCCCTGGCTCCGTTTCTCTTCCCCCTTCCTCCTTAGAGGATATAGGACTCTCCAGTTTCACCTCTTAATAGGCCCGCACCTGATTCTTACGATCAGATTGCCTCTAGTTTTGATATTTTCCTGTATATAGTTGTTTGCATCATTTGCCTGATTTTGGACACACCATGTCCCCTTCTTAGGCCCATTTGGCCCATAAGGCCTTATTTACTGCATTGGAGACATACCCAGATCTTTAAATCTTTGTAATCCGAAATTATTTGTAATGTCATATTTAATTTTCAAGTAATTTAATTTCTGAGCAATCGCCTTTATGCTATGCAGTATTTCTGGTATGTTTTATCTGTCTTATGTTCCTTTTGTTCCTACCAAATGTTGCGGTAGGCCTCAGAATATGGCTGTATAGCTATGTATTTATGAATGTGTCCTGTTATAAATATAATAATAAAAATATTAAACTCCAAAAAATTCATATAATTTATGACTTTCCTGGCTAGTTTTGTACTTAGCTCTCTGCTGGGGGGCTAAGTGTTTTTCCGACAAAAAGTCCGTATCTCAAAGCATTTCCGAGATACTGTCCCCGAAAGACGCTGCGGACGCCGTAATGTTATCCTATAGGAAAAATTGTCAACTTTGGAGTACTGTAACTTTACAGCCCAGCTATAGTCTGTCACCATACCACCAAAAGGCACATCTGTGGGATCTTGGTGGTCTTCTCTCCAAATTTCAGCCCAAAAGACCAAATCGTTCTTTTGCAGCAGGGTGGCAAAGATTCCCTATTCTTTTGGGCATGGTGTCGCAAAGTAGTGTTTCAAATCACGACAGTTTCGCCAAAAAAATCACCAAAGTGTCGCAAGTACGACACTACTTTGCAACACTATAGTTTACAAACATTTTAAAAACATATTTCTGGGGTGTTTAACCCCCCTCAAAAAAGACATGGCTAGCATCCTCAGGGCTCGACTAGGTGAACACAAAAAGAATTGTGTCCCTAGAGAGTCCTCATTTTAAATGCCAAGCATTTCTGTGACCAGCAACTGAAAAAAAAAGGCTGACTCAGGACACTGCAGGGGTACTTTGTGACACTAAAAACTGCATTTGTGACACTATTGAACTTTTTGTTAACTTTTCCCATTGACTATAATAGGAAACTTGTTTTTTTGAATAACCTTTGAACCGTTTAAAAAAATCTATGAAAGGCACTTTGGGGATGCTGGCCACATGTTCTCTGAAGTTTTTGGACCAGTCGCACGAACCGTGCAACCTGTAGGCGTGAGCAAAGAATGCGCAAAAAAGTGTAAATATGACTTTCTATTGCACTTTATAGCTCCACCACTGTATATCTGACCATTACGAAACTTTGCAGATCCAGAGTTCTATTGTACTGCTCCATGCCTGCCATATTTCAGGCAAATCCATCATACAGTGGCAAAGTTATTAAGCTGCAAAATTTCACACTTTAACCTTAAATGGAGTACTCAACCTTAACTATAGTGGCACTATATGTATTACTTCATGGCATCCCTGATCCTTTCTACCCTCAAGCCTCCATCTGGGGGCAGTCATTTAGCAGGACTGCTATGCCTCCTCCCCCAGGAGAGGAGAGCAGTCCTCCAGATGCTTGATCCTCTTCCTCCCTGGCCAACATCCAGCAACCTGCTTGCACCACGAACACGGGTTGCCGACATGGCAGAAGATAAGGCACCAATGCCTCAGCCCACCATGCCACTGGGTGAGCCCTGTTATTACAATTTAATATACCTTGTTTAGTGGCTGATTACTTGGAAGAAACATGTAACATATAACAGTTACAATATTCACTTTTAAGTAAGTAATGCATAGATGGGTTTATGCCGGGGAGAGGGGCACACGATGACCTGAGGAAACTACACCACATATTGAGTTACGCACCTGATTCTCAGTTACCACTAGCACTGATATCGTTAGATGTGGAGAAGGCCTTTGATAGGGTCTCGCATCCCTTTCTGTTTGCTACCATGAAATGGATAGGTTTTCCCAGAGGGTTTCCTTAAGGGCATTAAGAACTTCTACGCCATGTCTACTGCTAAGGTATTATGTAATGGCTATCTGTCGAGGGAAATACAATTAGGAAATGGGACTAGGCAGGGGTGCCCTCTCTCACCAATACTTTTTAACATATACCTGGAACCTCTCCTGAGGGCTATTAATAAAGACGCCCATATTAAAGGAATCAAACTAAAAGGGTGGGAATTGAAGTTCTCTGTTTTTGCGGACGATGTATTGTTGCATTTAGAGGAGCCTGCAGCTAGCTTTAAGAGAGTAACAGAGGTTATAGAGTCCTTCTCCAAGGTCTCCAACTATAAACTTAACCTAAATAAAACTCAAGTTCTCCCCCCTCACTCCTTTTGTTACCAGGGATGATTTCTTCCCGGTGCAAATACAATGGCGCCTAGATAAAATTCAATATTTGGGCATCTGGATAGCGGCCGATTATGATGGGGGGGCAGAATTTAATCTTGGGGGTATCATATCAGCACTCGAAGGGGATGTCCTAAGGTGGAATAAGCTGCCATTAAATTTTACTGCCCGAATGAGCCTGATTAAGATGAATATGTTACTGCATTTGTTATACTCACTGTATCTGGCCCCTTATAGCATTTCACGTAAGTGGTTCAACATAATTAGGAAGTTAATTTCAGGCTTTCTGTGGAAAGGCAACCCCCCCCAGAGTGAAATACAATCACTTGTATTTACCACATAAAAAGGAAGGGGTCCAGCTTCCTGATCTTCAGGTGTATTATGTAGCAGGCCAGTTGGGCTTGATGAGTTGGTGGGCTAAAGAGCTAGATGAGGGGAGTTACATTCCAACTTGGCTTCAACTAGAGAAGCAAGGGCTGAGAGACGTAGGCCTCAATCCAGAAGCAATGGTGTATGCTAAATTGGGGAGCCATGGGAACCCAATGGTAAAGATGGTGGAGGCGTGGTGGTCCTTACTGTCCATGGTGCAGAGAAGGGCCCAAATGAGGGCTGGAGATCAGCCCATTCTGGGTAACCCGAATTTTGTAATCGGGAATCAGGTAATTAAACAACGGTGGGCTCCTCAGTTATCAGGCTTGTACCTTAGGGAAGTTGCTCAGGGTAATAGAGTGGTGTTTCCAGCACGTTGTGAAGGAATGCCCTCTTTTCAGAGGCTTCAAATTAAGCACATGTTGGAGAAAGCGTTAAATAGGTTGGGGGGTGCTGCGGATAATTTTTTTCCTTGGGGGTTACTTAGGGAGGTTGATTTAAGAGCCCACCCTCTCTCACAAATATACAAAGTGTTATTGGATTTTCTTAGCCCATCTTCTGCTGGGAGGGTTATATATTGGGAAGAGCAGATGGCCCCTCGGCAAATAAATTGGGATGACATTTGGAGAAGCAGCAAGTATAATATTATACCTAAGTATAAAAGTATGCAATTTTTCATTGTCTCTAATCTATATTTTACCCCTGTGAAACTATGTGATAGAAACCTAAGACAGACAGCCGTGTGTTTTAGGTGCGAGGCGGGAGTGGGGGATCTACTGCATGTGTTTTGGGCCTGTAGTAAAATATCCCTACTCTGGGAGGAAATTATAAGACGGATGGACCCAATGTTAGATTACTCAGAATTTATAGTACCTGAGATTTGTGTGTTGGGTGACTACTCCCAAATTTCGGGTGCGGCACCTAAATATCACCTCTCCTTGATGACGGCAGTAGTCAAGGGCTTCTTATTAAAGCATTGGAAGGATGATCAAATTTATCATTACGATCATTGGGTAAAAGATTTATTGGGGATGCTGAATAAAATAAGGAAGTATTTATATTTGGAGGGGAGAGGAGTTCTTTATCTGAAACACTGGGCAATGTTAGATGCAGCTTACTCTGTGCAGATAACACATGGGTGAACACAGGCTATCTGTCGGATAGGGAAGCACAGATGGTATAGGTTTTAAGTTGTGGAGAAGTTTTTCTACTTTTCTTTTTTCCATTGCCTGATCCTACTTGGTGAAGCGTAGAGATAACCTGACTTTAGAGACAAAGATAATCAGCTGTTTAGTTAAGGTCTGCACACTATTGAGGGGGGGATAGGGGGCTCTTTCTCTTTCCAGGGGACACAGGAGGGTGCAGCCCACAGAAAGAAGAGGACAAGGGATAGGAGGTGTATAAGGTTGCTTGGAGCCTATTTCTCCATTGGGCTTTTAGAATATTGCAATTAAGTATTTAGTAATATAAGCGTATTGTGCTAGAAGCAAAACAAGCAAGAAATGTTATCCATCTGGGGGTGGGCATCCACTGTGATTGTAAATAGAGGGACTGTATATAGTTGGTGCAGTCAGTTTTGGGCTGTGCACCCTGGCTTGCCAGCTATTGTTTTATTTTCTTGGTGTGATTATTTTTGTTTGCTGTATTCTGAAAAGGAATAAAGATGGTTAATAAAAAAAATGTAAGTAATGCATAGATTACTGTACTATAATAACTTGGGAACGTTTTCTGAAATAGTGAAAACTGGTTATAATTTGCTTTCATAACCAGCCGGTTATAATGGAGAACATATGCCATGTTTAACTTGCTTCATGCCTGTGCTTGCTGCTCACTGTGCATGTACACAATATCACTCCAGTGTCACCAGGACTTATTTCAGGACATGTCTTTCAATTTTTGAGGATTTTCGTGTTTTGATTTTATAATGTGACAAACCCACAAGCTACACATCTTGAATATTGCAGTTCGCACTCATGGAGAAATAAACAAAAGTAAAAACGGCACTTCCTGACACTGCACTTCAACTAATACAACCGCTACTGGAAGGCAGACAGAAAAAAGGTGAGTGAGAGGGAGCTGCAGCGATCATAAAAAAGCAGGAGATAAAATTTGGGTGAGGGGGGCTTCAAACAATACCACCAATGCTGCTTAAATGCTTTAAACAGCAGCACCATCTACTGGCTGTACTGTTTTCTATAATTGCTGTGTAGTGTTTTCAAGGTGATAAAATGCTACCCAGCAATTATATAAAACAATACATGGGGGAAAGTGCAAAACTTATATTTAATGTACACCCTTGGTGTGGGATGCTATGACAGATGTCTGCTATCTGTGTGTAGGTGCTTTACTTTATGAAACAGTTTTTTAGCTTCAGTAAGAGCAAGACTGGTTTTTGAATGATGGTTTCACTACTGAGCCTGGTTTGTTGTTTTACTGCTGGTCATAGACTAACAGGAGGGTGGGACCACTGAATACCTGTGCATAAGTAACATACAAACTGCGATTGGATGAGGGAAGGGTTACCACTGCACCACCATGGAATTTCAATGGGGTTTGGATGAGGGAGGGGGTACACTGGGCTACAAGGGGATACAAATGAGGATCAGATGGGGGAAGTGGGTATCACCAGTCTACCAGGGACTACAAACAGGGATTAGTGAGGTAGGGGTCTACCATTAGACTACCACAGAATACAGACAGGAGCTGGGTTACAGAGAGGGTCACAAGACTACCAAGGAGTAGCTTTTTCTTTACTATGACTGGCATGGGTTCAGAGACTGGAGGGGGAATGCTTTTGTATTATTTTTTATTTCACACTGGTACTAATGCTGCAGTAGGGGGGTCATACAGCAGTGTGTGTGCTGTTAAAATAAGGGTTTTAGAAGTGTTAAATAGCAGTGACAAAGCAGCTGTTTAGTGCCTTAAAAACCCATTTAATATACAATACCACAGCTCCCTCTAAGTCTGAGTTTTCCATCATATGTATGGGCACAGTGCTTCATTTAGTTTGATCATGCTACCCACTTAGCAATGTGCTATGTTTATCTTTGAAATTTAAATACAGAAGCTGCCTCACTAATAGACTGCCAACTGCAAAATATCCACTTAGCTCTGTGCTAATCTAGTTGATGCTTTGCGAAGCATTTGCATTTGGGTCACATGCATTTTACAATATAAACAGCATACATAATGAGCGGCACTGGGATAAGAGATTTTGTTTTCTATAGAGGTTTATCTGGTGGAGCTGGCAGGTGGCTATGGCTCCCCCCCTCCGGAGAGCTCATCTCTCTGGCCCCAACCTCCTGCACCGACCCTCCCCAGGAAATCCCCCATGGGTTACCCCCCATGACAGAGCTGGGGGCAAGGAGTGACTGCATTCTCCCTTCCCCGGGTAGCAAACATCCAGACCCTTGGGCTCGGCACAGGTGCAGTCAGGGCCATCACAGAGCCTGCCAGCTCCATTTTCACTTTTTACTCCCGTCCCCCCTCCATGTCTGATGTTGGTGTCAGTGACGTGCCACCCAACCCATATCCCCCTCTAACCATCGATAGAGGGTGATGAGCGAATGGAACGACAATCTCTCTCCCTCTCTGAGAGAGGAGAGCAGTCCTCAGGATGCTCAATCCTCTCTCACCCCTTCTAACCCCCAGTGGCCCTGGCTTGTTCCTGAACCCTGGTAGCCACTATGGCGCAAGGTGCAGCATCCAGTGCCTCAACGCTCTGTGCCACAAGGTCAGCCAGGATAAGAGATTTTAACACACTTGTGACTTTGTACACAGATCTTGTCCTAAAATGTGGAGATAAATATGATTATCCCAATGCGGGCCATTGCTGCAGTGTAGAAAGAGATACAGTAGATAGATAGATAGATAGATAGATAGATAGATAGATAGATAGATAGATAGATAGATAGACAGACAGATGGTCAGACAGACAGATTGATAGATAGATGCACTAGTTAGAGTTCTGTTTACCACCAGAAAAATAGGGAAATGTGGCATTAATGTTTCCAACCCTAACCCCCCAGCCCCACCCCTCAAAACAGCAAAAAGGAAAACAAATAGGGTTTTGGATATCCAGAGTCTTGGCAAATCAATGCTGAGGTCTTCCTTCAGGTTGTCCACTGAAATGCTTACCTCTTCGCCCAACAGCCATAGCCTCCTGTGCTAAGGACAAGGTACAGCTCAAAGCCAGTGCCTCATGGTGATACACTCTTCACAGGTAGAGAAGTATTATGTCTCATCACATGTTGCCAACATAATCTCTTGTAGCTTTCTTCACACAAGGCCCTGATGGCCCTGTATGGAGAAAAGAGATTATATCTGACCTTGTTTGTTCAGGGAAGGGGGTAGGCATTAGGGTTGACAACCCCAGGGATGACTCCACCATTGATTCGCCAAGACTCCAGAGACCAAAAACCCAAATACTTTTTCATTTTTCTGCTTGGGGCTGGGGAGTTAAGGTTGGAAACCCTAACCCCACATTTCCCTGCTTTTGTAGCATTAACTTGAACCCTAACTGGTACATTCAACACACATTTTTTCAAAGATTTTCCTTTCCTAGTGGAACATATCATCATTCATGCAGTTCCTTTTGGGACCTACATGAACAGATGGAGAAGTACAGGGCCCTTTGGGCCCTTTACCAAGGGAATGCTCCATTTGCCTTTGGAAAACAGGGCCTGCTGGTCCCTGCACATCTGTGCAGCAATGGATGTCGAGGATTAATGGGGCTGTTAGGAGGACTGTGGAAGTGCTGGGCTCCCTGACATAGCAAGTTTTAGCTACTAGGTTTTCACTGTTTCCTGATTAAGTTCTCTTGCCTGTGATGTCCATGTACAGTCTGTTCTGAGTAAGCACTGGCTGCTGTAACAGAGCATGCAGTTCTGATGTGCTTTTGATAAAGAAACATTTTTTCACCTCTTTTTACCTCTGGTCACTGGCTCCTGGGATCTCCCTCAGATATAGCCCTTCTCAGCTTTCTCCCACCCAACTTGAAATCCTTCCATCTCACAGTCACCTTCTGGAACTCCTGGCCATGCACTTCATCACCGCCATGACCCCCCATCTTGTACCCACTGAGGCAGGACCACCACCACTTGCTTGGTGCTCCATGAATCCAATCACTTGGCAGGAGGAGGACAGTTTGGAGGATATCATTGACTGAGTGGGTAGGATCCAGTGGTGGGCACAGGGGCTGCTGCAGGCTCATCATTGTCATCTCCAGGTGCTGGGGTTTTCCTGTGTTTTGTGAGTAGTGAACGTGACTGCTTCCAGAGATGCGGACGTGCAATGATGCCCAGTGCATGTCGGGCACACTTTCGCACCCACCACATGGACATCCACTGTCACCACCATCCCTTACATTGTGGTCCTTGACTGTAGCACCCCCAGCCTCCACTGGGAGTCACTGATGTCAGGGAGCCAGCACCCTCCCTTCCCAGGAGAGGAGAGCAGTCTGTCCGACACTTGATCCTCTTTTCCCCGTGGCCGACATCTGGCAACTCGAGGTCACTCCTGAGCCCAGGTTGCCAGCATGGTGTGAAGTGTGGAATCTGGTACCTCAACCCTCAGCACTACTGGGCTGCTCTTTGATAAAGAAACTTAGTAGCCTGGGGGTGGGGGAGAAGGTGGTGTGCTGGGTAAGAAACTGGTTGAAGATAGGAGCCAGAGGGAGATAGTAAACCACAGCCACTCGGAGGATGGGATAGTGACCAGTGGAGTATCAAAGAGATTGGTACTGGGCCCTGTCCTCTTCAACATTTTCAGAAGTGATATTTTGGAGGAACTGGAGGAGAAGGTGTGTCTCTTTGCAGATGACACAAAAATCTGCAATAGGGTATACATGCAGGAGGGGACTGAGATAATGCAAAAAGATCTGGGGAAAATGGAGGAGTAGTCTGCAGAGTGGCAGCTGGGTTTCAATGTCAGAAAGTGCAAAGTCATGCATCTAGGGTGGAGAAACCTGGGGGCTGTGTATAAGATGGGGGTGAGGTATTTAGAGTTACCAAGCAGGAAGGGACATTGGGGTAATTATATCTGATTATCTCAAGGTAGCAGAGCAGTGCATCAGGGCAATAGGCAAAATGAGCAGGATGCTGGGGTGCATAGGGAGGGGGTTCTCTAGCAGAAGAAGGGAGGTGGTGGTGTTGTCCCTGTATCATACACTTGTGAGACCCCACATGGAGTACTGTGTCCAGTTCTGGAGGCCGCACCTCTGTAAGGATATTGACAGGGTGGAAGCAGTCCATAAGAGGTCTACTAAAACAGTGCAGAGGTTGCATGAGAAACCACATGAGGGAAGGCTGCAGGAGCTCAACATATACTCCGGTCCAGAGAGGAGAGGAGAGGAGAAGAAAGGAGAGGAGATGAGAGGAGAGTGAGAGGGGACATGACTGATACCTTTAAATGTCTCATGGTGGTGAACAAGGTACAGGAGGGGAGTCTGTTAAATAGGAGGAGGAGCACCAGAACCCAAAGGCATGGCATGAAGCTTGGGGGGGAGGGAATTTAAGAGGTATATGAGGACATACTTCTTCACAGAAAAAGTGGTGGATGCCTGGACAGCCTGCCAGAAAAGGTGGAGGGGGTGAAGACAGTGGAGAGCTTCGAGCACAGGAGGGTGGTACAAAATGTTCTGAGCATAACATATATAACAACTACGTACAGATACCAATAAGGACTACGTTATTTCTCAGCATAGTCACCCTCTTTAACAATGTAGTTTTTATATAATTTCTGAAGCTTTATGATTCCCTCCTGAAATAACTTTTCTTCCAGACCCATCAGTTACCCCTGCACAGCCTCCTTCAGCTCATTGTCATCCTCAAAACACCTTCTACCCAGATGCTCCTTCAATTTGGGAAATAGGTGAAAGTCACTGGGTGCCAGATCTGAAGAATAGGCAGGATGCGGGAGTTCTTCAAAGTGGCATTCCCTGACAGCGGCCTTTGCAGCTCTTGCAGTGTGTGCTGGAGCATTGTCATGCAGAAGCAATGTTGTGGCTCTTATCTTTCCACACCACTTTTCTTTGATTGACTCATGCATTTGATGGAGCAAGTCTGCATAATATTGACCCATGATCGTCTCCTTGTGTGGCATGAAGTCAATATGCAGCATACCTTTAGCATTCCAGAAAATGGTGTATGTGATCTTGCTGTACCTGCAGAGTACTGTGACTTGAATTTCTTGGGTACTGGGGAATGTGGATGTTTCCACTGCATGGACTGCCTTTTGGACTCGGGGTCATAATGCTAAATCCATGTCTCATTACCAGTAATAAATCACTTCTTAAACTTGTTCCACTCTGCCTTCATCAGGTCAAGATTGTCATATGCAGTCATCATACACTCCCCTCTTCATGCTGCATGTTAGCATTCTGGGGTCCCAGCGGCTACACACCTTGTTCAGTCCCAAATGATCATGCAATATTGTTTCCACTGATCCCACACTAATGCCCAAAGTGTCAGCTAACTGTGCAATGGTAACATGGCAGTCTTCCAGAACCATGTCTTGCACAGCCTTGATGTTTTCCTCATTCACCGCCATCTTGGGCCATCCTGACCTGGGGTAACCTTCAAGAGTCTTTCTGCCCCGGCAAAATTCTGTAGCCCACTTTTTAACAGTTCCATGTGATGGTACATTGTCCCCATACACTTTCAATATGTGTACATAAATTTCCTTTGGTTCAGTGTTCTCTAGCATAAAAGATTTGATGACAGCACAATGCTTGATTTTCTGATTTTCAGCATCAGTCATGGTCTACCTGCAATTGACAAAGCATACATAAGTGAAAATATAATCTAGAATGTTCTGCCCATGCTTTCTGAGTTCTACTCCACATAGACTATAAGTAGCTGCAACATCACATGTCTGTGGTGTTTCCTTCTGTATTAGGCTCAGAACATTTTGAACCACCCTACGTGGGATAGGCACAACGGTACAATAAATATAATTTTAGTTGTAGCACTGCTAGATAAGAAGGCACTTCTTTATTGCACCTTACTATTATAGTCTAAAATTGGTCATTCATGTTCTTAGGGTCAGGATCTCTGGATCTTGAAGATTTGGTAAGGACTGCTCAGTGGTTTACAAGTTGAAGAACTTTAAAATGTGAAAACATAAGTTCTACAAATGTGTTTTGCTCACAGATGACAGTAAACGTCTTAGATTTGAAGCCTGAAGTTTTCTTGCTTGTTAAATATAGGGCCAAGGGTGTGACTTTGCTATTTGATTTTATTAGAAAATGTGTAATATCTCAATTATGTAAATAATAAGATAATGTTTTTGCACATTTGCAGTTCCATTTTTCACAAATATTTCATACAGTTTTTTTGGTGAAAGCAGAGGTTTCACTTCTGTTACTTGAAAGTTTTTTTTTGTACGGACATGTCTGTTTTTGTGGCTCTGAGCAGTCACAAAAATGGAAGAAATTACTTTACCTTAAACAACTTTTTGGTTTGACTTCAAAGTTGCCACTTGCGTGGTTATGAGGAATGGTGTTAACTACTGTAGACATCTTGCAATATTGTGATAAAAAAAGGTTAAAAAAAACTCAAAGACATCAGTAAATAAAAGATTTATGGGTAGCACAAGTGCAGTTTCTGCTTTTTGTAGTTATATCTTTTTTTTAAAGGAAAAAAGATGCTAAGATCAAAAGTAGAAAACTGCACATACAAGGCCCATGAATTTTATTGTATTTATATTTTTAGGGTTTTTACACTTTTTTTGCAAAATGCTGCAAACTGCCTATTTAACTCCCTCCCTCACAGCCAAATATGGTTATCGACCCCCACCATCCAACAATAAAAATAATTATATTTTTTAGTCAAGCGGTGCCTAATCCCTTTGCCATCATTGTGTTATACCATCTATAATCTCTGATGAGATGTTTTGGGGTTCTGCTTATCTCCAGAGGCTAGGTACAGTCCTCTACGATTGTACTTAGCCCTGGGATGACAGCAGGACCAGTAAACAAAAGATCAGAGCTTATATAAATGCGAACTTGCACTGCAGGCTATTGAATCTGCTACTGCTGTGCAGCTGCTCTGATGCTGGTTGAAGGGCATTCTGGGATTTGTAGTTACAGAAGCTGTCAGCCTAGAAGTAAACAAAATGAGTCTGATGCAATCTACAGTATAGTACAGTACAATCTGATACAAGCTACAGCAAATAGTAAGTAAACCAAAATGTTTTTGCACACAAAGTACATATTGGGACCAGTCCCATACTTGGGTGTGGGGCTCTTGGCGCTGATTGTTCACCTTTAAGCTATTGATTGACAGTGCATGAGAAGGATTGTATGGAAAGTTTTCCTGCCAGTGCATTTCTGCAGATTTCCTATTTCTGTATCTACAAAATTTTGACAATAATCTTGGAATTCTGGATGGACATAAAGTTGCTGTGTCAGTGTTTTTTAATGTTGTTTGGGAAAAACTGTGATCGGTAGAAGATTTTCCCACAAAAGTAAAAGCAGCACAAGTTGCGTATTTATTCTTCCACAAATCATCAAGACAGAATCCACAGAACCCAGTGGAAATACAAACTCTGCAATTTGGGAAAATTACACTGATGTCATAAATTCATACAAAAAAATTGATTCTGCAATGGAATTCCTTAAATGTGAAAATCCCCAATTAGAAACATAGAACCATAGAATTTGACAGCAGATAAGGACTGCCTGGCCCACCTAGTCTGCCCGCTTCCCTACCTAATGTATAAACTCCAGATCCTACTTGATCTGCAGCCTACCTCCTCCTTCCCACCCCTAGTGTTGCCTTCTGCCTGTCCCATGCACTCTTGAATTTGTCTACCGTTGTTGCCCCAGAACCTCCTCAGGGATGCTGTTCCATGCATCCACCACCCTTTCCGTGAAAAATTACTTCCTCACATTGCCCCTGAGTGTTTTCCCCCCTCCAGACTCATATTGTAACCCCTTGTTCTTGCACATCTTGTTTTCTGAAAGCTGCAGCCCTCTTGAATTCTATTGATCCCCTTGAGGTATTTGAATGTCTCTATCATATCCCCCTCTCCATCCTTTCCTCCAGTGTATACATACTGAGGTCTCTCAGTCTTTCCTCATATGGTTACTGGTATAGCTCCTGCACCATTTTTGTTGCCCTTCTCTGGACTGCCTCCACCATGTCAATGTCCTTTTGGAGATGAGGTCTCCTTGCATGCAGTATTCCAGATGAGACCTCACCAACTGCCTGTACAGTGGCATCACCACCTCCTGTTTTCTACTCATGGTACCTCTCCCTATGCACCCCAGCATCCCCTGGCTTTCCTCACTGCCTTCACACATTGTTTGACTACATTTAGATCATCTGTTATGACTACCCCCAGGTCCCTTTCCAATTTGATTGTGGTTAGTACCCCCCCCATGTGTATTCCTCTTCTGGATTTTTGTTCTCCAAGTGCATGATTTTGCACTTCTTGGCATTGAATCCAAGCTGCCATACTCTTGACCACCCCTCCAACTCTGGTAATTCTCTCCTCATCTCCATCCCCCAGAGTGTCAACCCTATTGCAGATCTTGGTGTTATCTGCAAGGAGGCATACCTTTCCTTTGAGTCCCTCTGCAATATCACTAATAAAGACATTAAAGAGGACTGGCCACAGTGCTGAATGATGTGGCACCCTGCTGGTTACTCCCCTTTCTTCAACTTGAGCTCCATTTACCACCATCCTCTTTGTCCTTTTGTTAAGAAAATTTCTAACTCAGTTTACCACCTAGCCACCAACTCTCAGACTGCCCTACTAGTTTACTAACTTCTTTTGTGGGACTGTGTCAGATTTCTTGTTAAAATCTAGGTAGGCCATGTCCACCACCACTCCTCCCTGATCTACCACCCTTGTCACCCAGTCAAAACAAATCAGATTATTTTGACAAAATCTTCCTGTTGTGAATACATGTTGCCTTGGGTCCAGTGCCCTGCTGGCTTCTAGATATTCCACAATCCTTTCCATCAACAGTGATTCCATCATTTTTCCCATCACTGAGGTCAAACTGACTGGTCTATAGTTTCCCACTTCTATCTTGCTTCCACTTTTGTAAAGGGGTATCATGCCCCCCCTCCAGTCGCCTGGTACTACTCCCCCCTCCAAAGATTTGTTGAATAGGGCTGTCAGTGGTGTCAGTAGCACCTCTCTGAGTTCTTTCAGTATTCTGGCATGTATCCCATCTGGCCTCATCGCCTTGTCCACCTTCAGTTTCAAGAGTTCCTTTAGGACTCTTTCTTCTGTGAATGGTCTGGTGTCCACCCCTCTTCCCTGTGTGTGTCTGGCCAGAGAACAGTTTAATTAGAATTTTACAGTTGTTCATAGGTTCAAAATCCTGTAACAAAAATCAGCCAGTGCTCCATTTCTCAGCACTGCAGCATTCTTGCTACAAATGCTGTGATCAGACATTAAAGCAGCAGCGCAGGACAGTGACGAACATTTTGTCCTATGCTTTTTTATTCTATTTTAGAATGCCCTTATTTCCTGACATTTATAATACTTATCTTTCCCCATTTTGAGTCTACTTTAGCACTTTTTTCACATTTGAAATGCTAAACGGAGAACTCCTTTAATGCCATTCAAACCAGGTTTTTATCAGTATTCTTAGGTGTTTTAGTACACATGCTGCCCTATGAGGTCAGATAGAAGTGTCTCCTGAATGTTACTTCAATATACTGTAGTCACAAAAAAGTGGTCTTAAACAATGGGTGTTCAGAAACAATAAAGAATACTCTTGAAAACCCAGTCTGAGCCATATTAAATGGAGCACTCCTTTCATTATTTCAGCTGTAAAAATAAAAAGTGGTAAAGCTTACTCAAAATGGTGAACAAGGGATTGCGTACAAGACAGGAGACTGGGGTAATCTAAAATATAATTAAAGGGTAGTGATCAAAATGTTCACCACTATCATGCACTGCTGCATTAAACAGAAGTGGAGTTGACCTCATGTTACAGTAGGAACCAACTTTGGGAATGGACATTGATTTTGTGCCCAAAGCTAGGAGGGCTTCCATGCTCATTACAGTGGATATGGATACACATTTGGTGCCAACAGTGAGGGTGCAGGAGTGGTGAGGGGTTGCTGGCAGTCCAGCATGAGAAAAGTTGTAACTGAAGCTGCTTGACTCCTGCTGCCCACCACTGAAATAGTATGCATGGCAATACATGAGGTATAATAGGATGGGGCTCAAAACATATGGCACAGGTTCATAATGTTGCCGACAATAATAGCGCAGCAATCAATACCATGTGGAAAATGCTGTGTGACAAAATAAGCTCAGGAAAACATAGACCTGACAAAAAGGCACACACCCATTGGAAACAATAGGACTTCTTTGCTTTTGCAGGAGACTCTGCACCCTGCACTCCCAAACCCCCAGACAAAAATAACCAACTCTGGGGGCTTGTGGACTTCAGGGAAGGGGAGAAAACTGGGAGGGGGAACCCCCCTTTTTTAAACAAAAAAAAGTAGCAACACCTGGAAACCAGAGAGAAACCAAACCATGGTCCCAGGTCTCCAACCCTGCTGTGTGCTGGTGCATTAGCCACTCCACCATGGGAGTGGCTCAAGCAGGCACCACACACATAGCTACTTCATCCACTGCAAGCACAAGTGCAGAGCAACAGGGGTAGCAGCAATTCCCTACCACTATTATACCCCTGATGCTCTAAAAGCTTTCACACTTTGCACAGCACTGTTCTTGCAGCATTATTCATGTAGCACTATATTGACCTGGTACCAAACATATATCTTCTGAGATTGTATCTCTGCCACTACTGTAGCAATATTTTTTTCATTTGTGAAGAGTCTCAATGCATGCTTGATATTGTTTTCTATTTTTTCAAAAAATATTTAGCTCTCCAGCATGGAAAAAGGGTTCAAGTCTGACTGAACATCTTAAACTCCAAACTGCTCCTTCCTCTTGTATAAACATTGCAATCAATGCATTGTAGTGCTTTGCACAATTCTTACTGAAAATTGGAGGGCTACTCTGCCATGTATTGCTTTCGTTAAGCAATGCCTTTAGACCACTCATTGTGCTCTAGAAAGGATCTACAAATTGTAAATGAGGTCATACTCAGACTAGTAGCAGCATGTAATAGCAAAAATCTTTATTTTTTGACATGATAACACTGTTAGGTCTACCATGGTCTTATTTTCAAAGCTGTCTCAAGTACAGTGCATTGGTTACTGAAGTGACATTAGCAATATAGATAGGCAAGATGCATTACTTTGGTTACAGCAGTTAAATCTACACACGGAACATTTTAAACAGCACAATAATGTAATACCAGATATTCTGAATGTCCCTGCCCAGATGCAGAACATGCATTGTAGAGAAACATGGCCACAAATCAATGATTTTCAACAGCTGATCCCTCTGGTCCCAGTTGATCCCATCAATGATAGGTGTACTTCAGACAACCCAGCACAAATACAGTATTCTGAGCATACTGACAAGATGCAGTTTGTCATTTGGCCAGCAAACCTTTAATTTTAACTTTTGGTGTTTCTTAGGTGATTCTCTGCCCCCCACTGAGGCTTGGCCATCATATCTGTGCCCAAAAGGCTGACGAGGGTCCATGTAAAGGAAATATGCTTCGGTACTACTTTAACATTTACACGCAGAAATGTGAACAGTTTTACTATGGAGGATGCAATGGGAATGATAATAACTTTGAAACTATTGAGGAATGCCAAGAAAAATGCATAATAACAGGTATGTTTTGATGTTTAGTGGTTTTACCTCACTGTGTGTCTTTTTATCATTTCCATCAGAATACTGAGGCTTTTAAATCATTTTGTTATTTTGCTTGTAATTACAGGGTGATTTTCTATATTTTCTTACAGCTGTATTGTTTCAACAATAAACATAGATTACTTTCGTTTTCTCAAACAGACACTGTAATGTAAGCCTGCGATAGCACTTTATCAAAAGGCTGTTCAATTCTCTTGAAAACTGCAGGAACCCTGTAGATCTGAAAGCCCTAGAAATGTAATACTATCTTTAGACAGTTTAAGTGAGGGACAGTGTTTCTGTTATTCCTAGCTTTTTCAGTCAGCACAACAGCCAGATTTTCTTGCTTCATGACAGTGCCCAGCACATTTAATTATCTATTTTATTTATATAAAAGTTGATAAACGGGAAAAGCACACCGAGCCGAGGCTCATTTCCAGGTGCTACCCAGGGGCACAATCAGGAGATGTAGAATACAATTACAGGAACAGTAAAACTAGTTACAGCTTTGCAATACAGTAGGTGAACAGTGCAATGTAACACTATGCAATCAAACAATAGGAGGATTACAGCAAATAAAAAAATTGTGATAGTAGAAAAACAAAGGGAGGCAGTAAGTGCAAAGGGATATAATATGGAGGCAGTAGGTATTAGGGGAACCAAACAACCAATGTGCAAGATGGAGGGGAGTGTGGTAGGGGTGCATTAGCTAGGATGCTGAAGGAGAGGAGGAGGGGAGACATGAGCAACTGGAGCCAAGAAGGAGGGGTAGCAAGGATCTGAAGGAAGAGCGTGAGGGTGAATGTTGTACATTACTGGGGAGTAGATTCCGGAGAGAAAGGAGGTGCTAGGTAAAGGCAGTCTGCCCTGCCCTTGAGTAGGGGCAGGGGTGTGAAAAAGAATAAGAGTCCCTGGAGCAAAAGGAGTAGGATGAGGAGAGAACTGGTGAGAGACAGGAGCATAGATAAGAGTGAAGCATGCCAAACCAGTTTTTGGCAATGAGGGTGAGGCAATGGATCTTATGCCTGTGGGAGATTAGTGCGATAGAGAGGGAGTAGTAGAGGAGACAATGATGAGTGCAGGGAGGAGAGGAGGTAGCAAAGCTAAGGAAATAATTAAGGAAAGTATCAAATCTAGAGAGGGATGATGCTAAGGTAGAGCCATAAACAACATCTGCATAGTCAATAACGAGCAAAATGGTTTTCAAGACAAGATCACGATGCTTGGGTAAAGGGAGGCAGTCTTTGTGCCTATAGAGGATGTCAAGTTTTGGGTGAAGTTTGGTGCAGATAGCTTCAATGTAGGAGACAAAATCCAGATTGCTGTCCAGGCAGACCCATAGATATTTGAACGAGGGGACAACCTTCGGGGGGAACCATACAGAGTAACAAATATGGGTGGGGAGTGAAGTCTACATAGCATCTGCCTGGACCCAAAGATCTTGGAAACTGTTTAATTTTAGCTGGTTTGCCTGAAACCAGAGTTGGACATTGTCAAAATCCTGCCGTATGGGGGTTAGAGCATTGGCGGAGGAGGGACCAGACGAGTAAATCACAGTGTCATCAGCATATATATATGTACATGGGATGAAGAACACATGGAGGGAAGATCGTTTATGAACACTGACAATAAAATGGGACCGACTATGGAACTTTGGGGGACGTCAGCATGCATAGAGAGGGGGGAGGATAGGGCATTTCCCACTAAGACTGATTGTAGTCTGTTATACAAGTAAGAGCAGAACTAGTTCACTGTGGAAGGAGCCAAGCCAGCCAAGTTTGTGGAGCAGAAGGTGGTGGGAAATGGAGTCAAAGACCTTTGCTAGGTCTACAGAAATGGCAGTTGTGATTTGGCCATGATGCATAGCAGAGTAGACAGGGTCAGTGACTCGAAGCAGGGAAGTGATAGTAGATTACATAGAAACATAGACTTTGACAGCAGATAAGGACCGCTAGGCTCATCTAGTCTGCCCATTTCCCTACCTACAGGATAGGCCGCAGATCCTAGTTAACCAACGGCCTATTTCTTCCTACCCCCGACAAGAATTGCCTTATGTCTGTCCCATGCATTCTTGAATTCTCCCACAGTTTTAGACCCCACAACCTCCTCAGGAAGGCTGTTCCATGCATCCACTACCCTCTCTGTGAAATAATACTTCCTCACATGCCCCTGAACGCCCTCCTTCTATCTTTAAATTGTGTCCCTTGTTCTTGCAAGTCTCTTTTTCTGAAAAATGCGACCCTCTTGGACTTTGTTGATTCCACTGAGGTACTTAAAGTTTCTATCATGTCCCCCTCTCCTTCTTTCCTCAAGGGTATCATATTAAGCTCCTTTAGTCTCTCCTCATACGGCTTCTCTTGCAGACCCTGCACCATTTTAGTTGCCCTCCTCTGGACTGCCTCTATCCTGTCTATGTCCTTGCGGAGATGGGGTCTCCAGAACTGGACACAGTACTCCAGATGGGGTATCACCAACTGTCTGTACAGAGGATAACAACTTCCTGTTTTCTGCTGATGATGCCTCTCCTATACATCCCAGTATACCCCAGCCCTCCGTACTGCCTCTCACATTGCTTGCTAACCTTAAGGTCATCTGATATGATTACCCCCAGGTCCCTTTCCTTTTTTGTTGTTGTTACGACCTCCCCACCCATTGTCTATTCTTCACCTGGGTTCTTGTTTCCCAGGTGCATTATTTTGCACTTCTTTGCATTGAATCTTAGCTGCCATACTTCTGACCATTCCTCCAACCTTGCCAAGTCCCTTTTCATCCTGTCCATGCCTCCCTGTGTATCAACCCTGTTGCAGATTTTTGTGTCATCTGCAAAGAGGCATACTTTTCCTTCCAGTCCCTCTGCAATGTCACTGATGAAGACATTAAAAAGTACTGGACCCAATACTGAACCCTGCGGTACCCCACTAGTAACCCCCCTTTCTTCAGAATGGACTCCATTTACAATTACCTTCTGTGTCCTGTTGTCCAGCCAATGTTTTACCCAGGCTACCACCCTGGGACCCACTCCCAGGCTGGTTAATTTGACTATTAATCTTTTGTGTGGGACTGTGTCAAATGCCTTGCTAAAGTCTAGGTAGACCATGTCCACAGCCCCTCCCTGGTCTACTACTTTGGTCACCCAGTCAAAGAAATCTATTAGATTCGTCTGACATGACCTTCCCGCTGTGAACCAATGCTGCCTTGGGTCCTGTGCTCCACTGGCCTCTAGGTACTCGATGATTCTTTCCTTCAGAAGTAACTCCATCACTTTCCCTACCACAGAGGTCAGACTGACAGGTCTGTAGTTTTCTGCCTCTGTCTTGGACCCACTTTTGTGAAGGGGAATCACATCCGCCTTCCTCCAGTCCTCGGGTACCACACCATCCTCCCATGATTTATTAAAAAGAGTAGCCAGTGGTTTCACTAGTTCCTCCCTTAATTCTTTTAGAATTCTGGGGTGAATTCCATCAGGACCCATTGCTTTGTCCACCTTCAGTTTTAGGAGTTCTTGCAGAACCCTTTCTTCTGTGAAAGGACTGGGATCGACCCCCCTATCAAGAGTGCTTCTGTTAATTGGATTAGGCACTTCCCCCTCCTCTTTTGTGAATACTGAGCAGAAATATTCGTTCAGTATTCCTGCTTTTCCACTGTCCCCCTCTGCCCACCCACTGTTCATTCTATTCAGCCTCACTATCCCTCCCTTTGTCTTTCTACGCTGATGTACCTATAAAAGGTTTTATCCCCCTTCTTAACTGAGTTGGCTATCTTTTCCTCAGTTTGGGCCTTTGCTATTCTGACTTCCCTCCCTGCTTCCTTCTGCCTTAACTGGTACAGCTCTCTGTCCTGCTCCTTCTGTGTTTCCTTATACTTCCGAATGCTATCTTTTTCTTCCTGACTTTCACAGCCACCTCTTTTGAGAACCATAGTGGCTTTTCTTTTGTTTTGATTTGTTCATTTGCTTCACACAAAGGCTTGTTGCCTCTATGATGGCAGTTTTGATAATTCCCCATTGTTGCTCCACACCTCCTTCTAGCCTGTTTGCTAGTGCTTTTCTGAGGCACTCTCCCATCTTGCCAAAGTCAGCCCTCCTAAAGTCCAGTACTCTCACTTTGTATGGCTTGACTCTGTAGCTGGGTTTAACGTGAACCACACTGTTTGATGGTCACTTGTCCCCAGATGGCAACCCACTTCTAGATCTGAGATCCTCTCACTGCCCCGTTTGAAAGTATGAGGTCTAAGATTGCTCCCTCACAAGTGGGTTCCAAACTAGCTGTCTAATGCCTGCCACCTGTAGGGCATCAAGAATGGCCTTGCTCTTGGATGTGGCTGCAGCAAATGTGTTCAGTTAACATCTGGCATATTCAGGTCTCCCATCAACAGTATCTCCCCTTTCTCTGCCATTCTAAGAATGCCTTCTATCATATCCTTGTCCATTTCTTCCCCCTGACATGGGGGTCTGTACACAACCCCTGTGCGGATTGTGGTGCCCTTTCCAGTCTCCAAGGTGACCCACAGTGCCTCCTCTCCTCCCTGTTTACTCTTTTGTTCAGTTGCTGTTATCCCTTCCTTTACATAGAGAGCTACTCCTCCCCCTCTTCTCCCCTGCCTGTCTCTCCTGTAGGTTATGTACCCTGGTATGTTAACATCCCAGTCATGGTTCTCTGTGTACCATGTTTCTGTGACTGCTACAATATCCAGGCAATCCTCTTTCATTAAGGCCATCAGCTCAGGGAGCTTGTTGCCCAGACTATGGGCATTGGTACTCATTACCCTCCATTTCCTGATGGCCTTACTCCCTTTTGCCCCATCTCTGTCCTTCTTGCCTTTGTCACTTTCTCCATTTACCCCTGCCCTTCTCCCAATCGACACCTCTATGTTGGTGTTTGCTGCACTTACTACCGTGATTATTTGGGGTGCTAGGATTTTCCTGCTCCTTTCCAGTGCCTCCCCCCTTGGCTAGTTTAAAAGCTTGCCAATGAAGCATTTAAACCTATCACCTAGGAGCCTGGTTCCCCTCCCTGACAGATGCAGCCCATCATGCCAGTATAGGCTTGCATCACTCCAGGTGGACCTCCAGTCCCCAATGAAGCCAAATCCCTGAGCTCCACACCAGTTTTTTCAACCACTGATTGAATCCCATGGTACAGAACACCCTAGCCTCTCCTATGCCATAGATGGGCAGCACCTCCGAGAAGGTTAACGTGCGTGCTACTTGACTAAGGCCCCTCCCCAATTCCACAAACTCTTCCTGCACTTCTCTAATCCCTTTCTTAGCCAGGTCATTTGTCCCTAGGTGGACAATGACATCCAGCTCCCTCCCCTGTGCAGCTGCTCCGGCAATCCTGAGGATTCGCTTCCTGTCCCTGCAAGCCATGGCACCAGGCAGGCACCTTACCTCCCTCTCCCCTTCCTCCCCCAGTTCTACCTTCCTAACAATGGAGTCCCCCACCAGGAGTTGTTTCCTTTCCCTGCATTGCTGGTGTCTGAATCCAGATTGGAGGGGTGAGAGAGTTCCCAGAGACTGTAAGATGTTTGAGAAGCCTGGAGTAAATCAGTGACTCTTGTAGTTTGACGAGAGATGGCAGGAGGAAGATTGGCCAGTAGTTGCCTGGGGATGTTGGGTCTCCCCCCCCCATATGGAGTGGAATCAACTTGGCCAGTTTCCATCCCTGAGAGACTGAAACAGTGGAAATGGAAAGGTTTAGGAGGTTGGTGGGGGGGTAATGGGAGGGGCTGAGATGTGGAAGAGCTTGTGGAGTATACCGGCTGGGCTGGTTTTCACAGGATTAAGGGCCATTAATGGTTTGGAAGACTTCAGATGGAGAGATGGGGGGTTAAAGTAGTTTCCATGGGGAGGGGTGGAGAGGCCTGTAGGGTATTGAGAGGGATGATCAGGTAGAGCGCAGGTAGTGAAAATGTTGTTCAAGGACTCAGCAATAGAGGAGGGATTGGAGAGATTTGAACCTTCAAAATTTAGGGCTGGGGGCACAAGTTGCTGGAGGATCAAGGAAAAAGTGAATAACTTTTCAAAAGTTTGTGGGGTTGCAGGAGTTTGCATGCAGTTGGGATTTGAAATAACTGGCTTTAGCTTGATGAATAGCCTTGGTAATAGCATTTCTGTGGGATCTGTATACATGCTTTTGTACTGGAGACAGGGAGGATTTGGATAGTGCCCAGTATTTGTCCTGAGTTTTGCAAAGGGTCATGAAAGGCAGTATAGCATAGTGGTTTAAGAATCTGAGCTGCAAATCTGGTGACATCCAGCAGACCAGACCGGGGTTTGAATCCCACAGCTTCCAGTTGCATACTGTGTGACCCTGAGCAAGTCACTTAACTTTCCTGTGCTCCCAGATTGCTCCTGTAAAAAAAAAAGCTTTCAGCTTAGTGTGCTACTCCAGGTTAAACAACTAAATAAAAAAAAAAAGATCCAATGAGATCCACGGGTGCTGGGGATGCTTAACTCTGACATTTTGTTAGAGGGGCATGTGTATCCCAAATGCCCGTAAGAACACCACAGAACAAGATTACCTATTGCTGTAGTTTGTTTTGTTGAAAGATGTAGTTACTGTGTGTTTTTTTGAAGAGCCTGTGTTATAAATAAATATAGCTGTAATTTATTTTTGTTTATTTGGCACAAAACATATTTTTGTACAAACACATGCATGTCATACATCTGTTTGTGCAATGCAAAATCACACTGGCCCTTCCTCCCAAACAATATAATTCATGTCATAACATAATTGGTCACTAGCTAAAAGAGATGCAAAGGTGTACTTTTTTTCTAAATGCTGTGTAATTAAATATATATGATGCATCTGTGCATATAATACAATACTTACAGCTAACTCTACATATGTAAATTAAGTAATCAATGCAAAATTTGCTGCTGCTACCACTATTTTAAATACAGTGCAAGCCTGCTATAACAGATGCATTTTTGTGCACAGTTTTTGTCTGTTATATCAAGTGTCCATTATATCCAGAGGAGGTGGAGCCTATGCATTAGGTGTGCCTGTGTGTGTGAGCAGGGGCTCAGAGTGATTGAAACCCTATTACAAAGATTTCATATGTTGATCAAAATCATGCCTAGCATATGTTTCTGTACTTTGTGTGTTTAGAGTTATTTAACTGTCTGGAAACATGAGTTTTTTTAATTTAGTTTATTGCAGAAAGTAAGAAGAAGACAGTAACTCTAGTGGGGAAAGGTGAAAGGGAGCATTGTTTAGCCAGGAGTAGCACATTAAGCTGAAGCTTGTTTCCAGATGCAACAAGGGAGCACAAGGAGGTTAAGTGACTGGCTCAGGATCACACAGTATGCACCTTGGCGGCTGTGGGATTCAAATCCAGGTCTCCAGATGTGGCTGGATGTTGGAGTTCTGGGACAAGAAGAACAAAGGCAATTGTACTGTAAGGGTTTTATTAAAAAATAAAATCACTTCCTTTTTAGTGTAGTCATCTAATGAAAGTTTATACAGCTTGTGGAGAATTATTTTGTAAGAAATGTAGTCTCTGTAGCTCCTTCATCTAAATTCTACATTTGCCAAATCTCCTCAGTAGCTCTGCATCCCCCCCCAAAGGAAATGCACTACAAATACCTATAAAAGCTTCAAAGTGTCAGTTATAAGCACAGTTTCTGTTCATTATAACCAGAGGAAAATGCACAGGATTTGATATATCTGGTTTGGGAAATCAATTTTTTGTCCACTATAATTGATTGTCTGTTATAACAGTGTCCGTTGTAAGTGAAGTGCACTGTACCACACTGAGATCATCTTTGAAAATTAGGAGAGTCTTCTAAATGTGACTGTCCTAATACTGGCATTTCAAGTGGTCTGAATAACCACAATCTTCAAAAACAAGATATACATGTTAAACATTTTGGAGTTTTCAGCACAAAAATTCATAGTTGGCATCAGGAGACCTTAGTTGAACAAAATACATCAACAAACTGAATTTCAGGACCATGGATATTTCAGTTACTAAAGGCAATTTATTTAAAGTAGAATCCTTTTCTGCTTCATTTAATTGGCTCAAGTTGCTGTTTCCTGCCATGTAGTCATAATCCTCTGCTTATGACATCACAGCCTGTTTTCAAAACAAATTATTCTGATGTCACAAGCAGCAGATTATGGGCTCAATTTTCATGCAGGGACACAGGACTTACAAGCAAGTACTGCATCCCTGCAAAGTTTCCTGCACCTACATCTAATGGTTTTATGCAACGTGTTCCAACTTTTAGAAACTTGGATGCAGGTTGTGACACTGCTTTAATTTTACAGCTGCTTGCACCAAAGCTGTCGTGCAGCTCTATTAATCAGTTCCCCATGGACACAAAGTTCGCCAGGGGGGATCTGACATAACTGCTACATTGCCCCAAAAGATCTGTGGCAAATCTGTTTGCGGTGAGCTTCTTTTGAAGATTGCACTTGTGGCAGAGGTTTGATGCATGTCACCACTTACATCAAACTCTCTGCCACAAGTCTCTTGTAGTGCTGCATGTCCTTTGAAAATTGGGCCCTATGACTTCAGGAGAGATAATGCAGCAGGAAAAGGTGAAATCAAAAGGGACAAGGAGTTTTGCTTCATGCAGATGCTTCCAGTAATACAGAATACTATGTCCTGAAATTCTGATTTGAAATTCTGATTCAGAAGCAAATTATTCTTATACCTTTTAATTGACCAACATAGATGTAACAACAAGAATACAGTGCTCTAGCTTTCGAACCAACAAGTCCTTCATCAGAAGCATAATGATTTGGAATTGAAATTCTATTTTGAAATATGAGATCTGAGTCCAGCTGATGTCTACAGTAACTTTTCTGGCTGGAAACTGGCAAACCACAACACTAAACACAGTCTTTGCTGATATTAACTCTTTTGTTTGTTGTCATTTTGTAGAATAAATGAGTTCCTGCAGTCTGCCAGTTAACTGTCAGACCTTAAAGTCAGCCAAGGGGCAGACTGTCAGAGGGTCTCGGTATAAAGTCATATCATGTATCATCAAACTTTATTTGTGAGCGCTATTCCAAAAAGATCAAAGCGCTGTACAATAAACAAGAAAAGCCATAGATACAGCAATAAATAACACTTAAAATAAAACATTTTAAAACATGATCATCAAGATGACAAATGGTGGTACACAAACTATCACTTAAGTCAGGGAATGCTAAGCAAAATAAATAAGTTTTTAAAGCAGTTTTAAATCTCTTGATGGTCAGTCACTCTCTGATTTGACGAGGTAGAGAATTCAGCAGGGTAGGGGCCACAAAAGCAAAAGAATAGGCCCCCAATGTCTTCAATTGAACCCTGGGAGCTAGCAATCCCTCATCAGAAGAGTGGAGTGAGCAGAGGGGGTGGTAGGGGCAGAGAAGATCTTGCAAGTAGTGCAGCCCCTGTCTGTGTAGGGCTTTATAGGTCAGTAACCAAACCCTGAAGGTGATCGGCCAATGTATAGGCAGCCAGTGCAGGTCACAAAGCACAGGGGTGACATGGCAAGATCTTGATATGCCAGTCAGCACCCTGGCTGCTGTATTCTGCACTAGCTGCAATCAGTGGATATTGACCCCCGGTAGCCCTAGGTAGAGGGCATTGCAGTAATCAAGGTGTGAGGTTACAAAGGCATGGACCAATGTTGGGAGATCGCCAGGTGGGACTAGGCATTTGATCTGGGTGATGTTTCTCAGATGGTAAAAAGAGATCTTAATGACGGCAGACACCTGAGATTTTAATGTCAGGCTGCTTTTGAACACAACTCCCAGATTTTGCGCCTGGTCAGAGGTAAGCAGCTGGTCACCCCCGAGCCAAAGCCTAATGGTTGACCTGCTGACAGCCCTATACCTTGGCAATCTGGCTCCACAACCAACACCTCGGTTTTATCTGAGTTCAACTTTAGCCAGTTTGCACTCATCCAACCCTGGATCTCAGAGAGGCAGCTATTAAAAACTTGAAACTGCTCCACTCTACTTGGGCACAAAGGAAATGTAGAGCTGAGTATCATCCATGTAGCAGTGAAGACTCAGCCCATAATGCTTTATAATGTCTCCCAATGGCAGCATGTACACTGCAAACAACATAGGGGACAGTACGGAGCCCTACGGAACCCACATGACAGGGGGAGTGGGGTCAAGGAATAGATCCCCGACACCACTCTCTGAGTCCTGCCAGAGAGGAATGATCAAAACCACCTAAGAACTGTAGCAGACAGTCCACAGAGAATCCTCAGACACTCAAACAACACCACATGGTCTATAGTGTCAAACGCTGCAGAGCAATTGAGAAGAACCAAGATGAAATGGCTCCCCTGATCCCTCACTATCAGGAGATCATCAAGTACCTGAACAAAGGCAGTCACAGCACTGTGCCTCTTCCTAAACCCAGATTGGGGAGGATCAAAGACTCTGTGGGATGTTAAATGGTTGTCCAGCTGCACCACAACCACCTTCTCAATAACCTTGCCCACAAAGGGCAGGTTAGAGACAGGTCTACAGTTTGATAAGCAGTCTGGGTCAAGAGAAGATTTTTTCAGGAAAGGTAACACTACTGCCTCCTTCGGGGGTCCAGAAACACCCCTGTCTCCAATGAACACAAGGCTATCTCAGCATGGACCAGGCCGATAACTTCAACCCACCACATTTGGAGGTGTGTTGGGTCCAGATCCAAACTACAGTAGGTTGGTGTGCATACCCTGGATGACCAGCACAATGTCTACAATCATCAACTGGCCAAAGTCATACCAGACAGATCGGGTGCTTGCCACCTCTTGCCAATCTCGTTAGTACCAATTTGAGGGTGCTGAACTGATCTCCGATCTGATGGCAGTAATCTTATCAGTGAAGAACCAAGCAAACTCATCACATTTAACTTGTGAAAACTCTCCCCACGGCTGAAGACAGGTTGGATTGCACAACTTGTCAACAGTCTGGAAGAGCTGAGCTGTTTGATTCCTTGCTGCAGCGATCTCCTTGAACAGGTCAGTGACCATACTAACTCCTGGAGACCAGATGGATCGGGAACAGTGAAGTGATACCCTCTACTTTACCCTACCATGTTTTCAAATTACTCCTCAACCTTCCCCTCTGTCAGTGATGTTGGAAAGGGCATGCCACTGAACATCACAAAAAAAGCTATAATGCATGGTGCATGGATCTGCAAACACTGTTCACTGCACCTCAATACATGTCACCCAACCTCTCTCATAGGCCTCAGAGGTGTTGTGTGGATGCACCCCTCCCACCCTCGATGTTTGAAGAGGAGGGTGTATTCATGCAGAAAACATATATATCTGTATATAAATAAAAGATAACTAAGAGCAAGTTTACCAAGAGGGTCTTAGTGATCAGAGGTTCAAGGATTAGGGGTGCGGAGAGGTTGGTGGAAGGTGGTTAGGTTAGAGGGGATGGTCAGGTGCTTTCCTGAAGCAATGGCCATTTAGGATTTTGACAGTATAGGGACAATGGTGGAGAGTAAGCGAGGGAAGTCAACGGTGTTGGTACACCTGGGTACTAATGATCTGGTGAACTAGTCAATGGAGATGGTGAAGTAGAAATTTTGCAGAATGGGGGACAGATTGTTGACACGCTCAGCCTCCCTGGCTTTTTCTGAAGTCCTTCCTGTGTGGGGTAGGAATGAAAAAGAGAGTACAACAAGGAGGGACCAGATAATGCAGTTTAGTGGATGGTTTAAGGGATGGTATCAGGGAGATGGGGTACCATTTTGTGGGGACTGGAGGACTCTTTGAGGGTGCTGAATTCCACTTGACAAGAGAGGGTGCCAGTGCACTGGAGCACAAATTTGATGTCTATTTCAGAAAGTTAAACTGAAAACCTGGGAGACAGGGACTAGGGGAACCATAGTAATAGGCAAAAGGAAAGGGAACCTAACTACTGCTGCCCCATATCTGAGGGCTTGTAGCAACACAGCAGGTGGAAATAGTGACTGAACTTGGCTAGTCGAAGGACCAATAAGGGAGAAAAAATGTGAACCCACCATGAAAATCAAGAAGCTAAAATGACCAAGGAAGAAAAAGGAGAAAGCCAGCTAGACAGAATAAAGGGTTCAGATGTTAGATGGAAAGGGGTCTGCCTTAACACCAGAATTCTGTATAACAAAATGAGTAAGCACCAGGCAATGATGGCAGATACTGAGATAGACACTGTAGCCATCACAGAAACTTGGGCCAGAGAAAATAATGACAAGGACCTGTCTGTCCTTAAGAACTCAATGTACAGCAGGGATAGAGGAAATGGTAGAGGCATGAACCAGCCCTAAGTTAGACTTATGGGTTTGGATCATGGTGTGCCCAAAGTAAGAAAGCAAGTTTAAAGATAAAGAACTTCAGTGCAAAAGCACTGAAGCAAAGGTAACCCAAAAGGGCACTGGTAACAAAGCCAAGTTTCAAAGAAATACAAAATCACACATACCTCCATAATGTGAAGCATCATGGGGATATATATGCAAATCACTGTGGAAATTTAGGCTGGTTCTGCTTTAAGCAGGAATGCATGGTGCAAAGTGCATCTCACACAATCTGCAAAGGGTGCAAACAGACTCATCAGGACTCATCAGTGTGCCTCATCTGTATCACACCCAAAGGGAAAAGAGCTAGCCCTAAATTGGTTTTATGGGTTTGAGTCATCGTGGGCACAAAATAAGAAAGCAAGCTAACAGACAAAGAATCTCAGTGCAAAAGCACCCTAACCGGTCAGAACAACACTACAATAATAACGCTGCTCAGAAGAATGCAGTCTACACAGCGCTTCCATGGACAGCAAGGGGGAATAACAGCACTGTTTAGTAAGTGCTCCCCAGGTCACTGTCTGTGGTGCTAAAGAAGAGCAAAAGGGGACAGGAAATCAGAAGGCTGGCCAGTGGTGGAGACAGGGTTGTAATCCTGGTCTCCAAAATTTTGTTTTTTCCCCACTATCCAACTCTGACTCGGAGTTGCTTATTTTAAGTACAGGGGGTACGGGGTGTTGAATTGTTAATGATAAATTGCTCTGAAGAATCTGGGATAATTAACTGGTCTCACTGACAACTAAAAATCATTCTTAGAGAAAGTCTTCTGTTATGACCAATCAATTCCGAAATAAAAAGCCGAAACTCTATGTCAATATGGGAAGCACATAACTTTAATTTCAAATCTACTGGCTACCAATTACCTTAGAGTTTCTTGGCTTATAATTAGGGGGGCTGGCCACCCTGACATAGCACCATGGGCTACTCAGAACGTGGAACCAACTCTGTCCTTGGCTAGTGGGTGTTGGCACTGCTGGTGGTGGAGGCAAAGACAAGAGGATCTGTTCAAGAACTAGAAAACTTTCTTGCTCTGAAAATGTGGTCGAGGATGAGGAAACGGTTGCTGTTGTCTTCATGGTTGCTGTTGGTGTTATTGAGCTTGACCTGAATTATATGCCCCATTTTCTAATGAAGGTGTTGATCAACATGATCATGACTCACAGTCTGATGAGGGGAATGTGATTGTTATATGCAAGGATGATGACAAGGAATAAGAGGGTGGAGAGACAGAGTAAAATGGAGGATGCAGACAGATCTTAGAAGGATGATATCAGCATAAGTGGGGATGGGGATGATGACAGGGATCCCCTATAGGAACCTGAAAATAAAAAAATAAAGGTCATGTTGCTGAACCTGTGGTGCTGTGTACACCAGAATTATTTCATGCCATTACCAAAGTACCACCCTTAAGTCACCCACTGTCGCAGTGCAGAAATCATTCTCAAAAATACCAATTGCCGCCCATCCAATGTCCTAGTACCAGGTCGACCACCATCTAAAAAATCCTTAGTTTGGAATTTTTACATACTGGACCCAGCTGATGAAACAGTGATCATCTGCCAGCTGTGTCGAGGGTGTGTTTGCCATGGGAGAAAGGGGACCACCAAGGCACTGGTGGGCAACAAGCACACCTCATGTGCAGGCAACTGTTATACTGGACTGAACACCAAAGGGAAGCCAGTGCAGAGGGCTTGCTCCCTTATCATCTTCATTGGGCAAGGCATCCTGAAGTGGCATGGATACAGTCCCAGTGGAATCAGATACAGTCCCAGTGGAGTCAGTTGACTGTGGAGAACTACTACAGAGATGAGGAGGAGGAGTCTGTGGGATTGCCTAGTAGTAGCTATAGTAGCTGTGGTGGTTTGAGTACTAACAGCCAGACTGACAAAAGCAAATCTGCCCCAGTCCACAAAACACCAAAAATCACTTCATTCGTTCACGCAGCATCCGTGAGCCCCCTGAGTCAAATGATACCTCACCAGCCATGCTGCAACACACAGTTCAGCTGTTTGGTATCCAAACACCCTGATAGGTGCAGCCTACATTGTATACCATGTCTGAACATAATCTAAAATGCCATTCCATTCATGATATTGCATGGGAGCTGAATGCAGCA
The DNA here is from genome assembly GCA_016271365.2 of Neoceratodus forsteri. Lineage (NCBI taxonomy): Eukaryota > Metazoa > Chordata > Ceratodontiformes > Ceratodontidae > Neoceratodus > Neoceratodus forsteri. Next base: position 1,326,810,203 of record CM028132.1, read on the forward strand.
ACTGCTGAAATGATCTGTTGCTGTTCTCTTTTGTGGGGAATGTGGGATTCTGAAGGTTGATGGCACGTGCCTGTCCCAAATGGCAGGTTCCTTAGCAAACCTGTTTCTCCACCTGTCCACTCCTGAACTTTGTAGGATTGTGTCAAGCACAGTAATACATGTCCTGCAGTATCCGGCATCACTATACATACACACATCTAAGTATGACTATGTGGATCAGCGGCAAAACAGTTAGAAGCACTTATCTGTGTACTACAGCCCATCGGGCATGGGTACCCGGGGTAGTGTTTGAAGCTGAAATGAGGAACAATTGTACAAAGCTGAATTGTGGTAACAACATTCCATGTATTCACCAGTTTGCCACTCTGGCAACAAAGTGTTTAAGTGGTTCACACACGGGTCAGAAAATATTACAACTGCTCCTGACTGAGGCTGATAAGTGACTGCACCCACATTCGGTGAACATATCCGTTTAGCCACTAACCAATGGCAAGGCAGCTTTAACAGTGATTAATAACAGCACAATCCAACTCTGCTGCTTTCAATATGAAACAAATTCCAACTAAAAAGCAACTGACTAAACAGTGTTTAAGTAACTGTTAAGGTGATTTTTTTTCATGATTTAATTACTTAACTACAAAAGATATTCATTTTGCATGAGACACTCCAGTATATACTGTATGTGCTCTTATTGGGTGCTGATGGCACTTGGTCTGGGACCTTGTGCAGCTGTACCCAAAGCATGTGTATATCTCTGCATGACCACTCACCCTGTTGTGTTGTATCATTTACAATTGCAACCACAAAGAAGTCACTTATAACAATTCTTTAATTAGTATTAGAAACTGGGTTAAGGAAATTCTCGAACCTGACTGTCTGGTATCAGGCAACAGAAACAGGGAAATATTGAGTCTCAGTCTCTGCCAGACTATTTACTTAAAATATAATAGAGCCATTAACTGGCCCAGTGGAGCAGCAGCTGTGCTTCCACTCTCCACGCTGGCAACTCAGGTTTGGGAATGGACAGGGTTACTCAGAGAGCTGGCAGGGTGAGGGAGGACTGAGCACCTGATGGCAGTTGTCCTTTCTTGGGGAGGAGGGACACCAGTTCCCACAACAGAGATTGCCACCAAGTGGAGGCCGAGCAGCAGGAGTGCACGTAGTAATAGGGGCAGGGATGGAGCGTCACATGGTGGAGCAAATGTCCTGACACTCCAGCTCAGGGGAGAAAACAGAAGAGAAATGCTGGACTGCTACATGACAGCACACCTTGCAGGCTCTTGCATGACTGACATGGCTGGCAACTCACCAAATAGGATCCTGTGTTAGTGGTGGATAACTGGTAAATCTTTGGGAAGGTCAATGACAGCGAGATGCCCTCAAGCAGACACGAGTATGAGGATAAACTACTGCTTGAAATAAAAAGAATTTATTCAGCCAAGGGGGAGTGGCTTCGCCACTGGTAAGATGGCTTCCCAGTTTAGGTAGCTCTCTAACCCCTAGACAGCATTGATCAAAATCCACCTAAACCTTGTCATTTAACTTCAAGCGAGGTGTGTAGTTTGACAGTACACCTTCGGCTGATTAGAATGATACATCTCAGGAGCTGCAAAGATTTGTTTTATGCTTTCGGGAACAGTGATTAAAGTTACCTCAGGACCTGATGGAAGACAATCCAGTAGGACAAGATGGGACCAGCGGGACAGATCCTGCAACCCTCTTTGAACTTAAGCAAATGTTTGAGCAATTAATGCACCGATTTTCCAAAATGGAGCTGGCTATTCAAAGTACTAATACAGACATCCTAAGATTGCTCACCACATGAGCATAGCTGAGCAGCAAGTAGTAGATTCATATGATCACATTCAGCACCTTTTGGCCCTTGTCTGTGGCTAAGATAGTGCAATATGACAGCTTTAGACAAAAGTAGAGGACCTGGAAAACCATGGAAGATATAACAACCTCCACTTCATCGAATTTCCTCAAAGCTGTGAATGGTAAAACACAATCTCCTTTCTTCAAAAAAACCCTTCCAGAACTGCTCGAGGATCACTTCCCAACTGATCAGGTGATAGATCGGGCCATAGGTTACTAGTGCCCCGACTCATGGCCTGGGTGAGGCTCCATCTGATTTTAGCATGCTTCCTGAGATTCACCGATAAGGAGACTATAATGTCTTCGGTCAGAAACAAACAATTCACGTGGAATGGCAATGTAATCTGCATTTCCCCAGATTTTCACCAGCACTATTGTGGTGACAGCAGGTCTACACTTCAGCTTGCAAGGCTCACACTGACCTGGGCATCCCCCATAGACTCCAGCATGCTGCCGCACTGCACATAACCATTAACAGAGTTTTACGACAGTTGAAAACGATGAAGCAGTGGATGCTTACATTACTACAAACTTGCCCAAAACTGACTGGTCCCTCTACAAAACTAAATGGAAAGACAGTCATGATTTTTCCACAGCACAAGCCACGGACACTACTCCGCTCCTTGATGGGTCTTCCCCCAACAAATATCACACTTGGGAATGTGGCCCAGCGCTACAACCCCCACCTGAAGACAGTGACCCCTGGCACTTAGTTCCAAAACAAAAGCGAAGAAACAAAAAAAAAACAGAAATCATCCAAGGGCAAGCACCAGGACAAATCACCTTGCTCCAGAAGTCACAGTCCCAGTAAAAACAGAGGTTCTCCCACCTCCTAGGATGACCAGTCTCCCATCCTGTATGCTCCTCTCCAGCAGGCCATTGACACCACCACTGTTTTTTTAAGGATTTTTTGCACAGAACCCTCCCAAGTAAAGAAGTGAGGCAGAAGTCCTGTGCAGAGGCAGTTAGTTCTGTTACAATTGCCACAGGTCTCCCCTCCAGTGAGTCCTCATGTACTGAGGAGCAGTCCACCACAGAAAGATTAACACCCGTCTCATTTGCTTCAGCCTCTGATGACTGTGCTCCTCCTCACAACACATCTGAGAAACTGCTGCGACTGCACAACAGAAATGGCACTGGACCTCATTTATATATGCCCCCCAGCAAGCATTAGGCAGTCCTCATTTACCCCTTCCCTCTGTCCCTTCTCATGACTTGCATCAGCAATCAGTTCACGTCATGCTTCTTCGGCACCCGCCACCCCACCTTTCCCCCCTCCCCCAACCCCCAGTCCTGTGAGTTTCCCTAACAGTCACTACTAATGCAAGCTGCCTAACCATGCCCCTCACACCCCACCCTTTACCCTAGCATGTCTTCTTCTCAGCCTCCTCACCCCCATTTTTCCTGTACCTTATCGCCATTCTTCCCCCACCCTTCACCTCAACCGCGGTACCTACCTTTCTCTCTCTCATACCTCCTTTCTTCACCCCACTGCCAGCTATCCCTGTCCCTCTGAACTACTGACAAGGCACTTTGTGGCTGCTTATCCCCCCCATAAAGTGTTTTTCTTATTATTTTAACTTATACCTATGTTTTGAGTTATTCTGTAAGTTCTGAATCATTGTGATGTACCTTTGCTTTCTCCTATTGTACTTCGTTTTGCAATCTGTGACGTGGAACCTTTGTAAAAGAGCTTGCACTCAAAGGTCTTTTCCGAATCACTAAATAAATAAATACATATCTCTTGGCTGCCTGCATGTGTCTCTGGGCAGCACCTATCTAGACTAGTTAACAATTAAGGTGCTGCTCACCTTAACAGAGTACAGCCCGCAGCACTGAGCCTGCATTGATTTAAGCGAATGGGGCCCAACTGCTTCAGCATTGCTGGTTAAAAGTACAGCACTGTAATGTATTGTGCTCACGGTAATGAGGCAACACATTTCACAGGCAAGCCTCTCCTTTTTAATGTGGGAGAGGGCACTGTTCTGCATTGTCCCCTGTCAAACCAGCAGTTGTGAGTTCACCCATTGGTTGATCCGACCCAAGCCTGAAGCCTCTATATTTGTGGTAGTGTGCTACTCTTCATGACAGGTACTATGATACTGATTTCTTATTTTTTTTTTATGTGCCACTTTACACCATTAGTATTAGGCATTTTTTCTACCATAGTTATTGGTATTCAGATAAGCTGAGGCATTTCAGTGGAAGCAATCAAGGCACATTCTGGGTTCTATCTCCTGGTATAGGGTACACACCACAGTAATGTCACTGGTCCCAGCAGGACCAGTATCTGCTGGCTTGTATGTTTAAATTAATTTTCTGTTGCCCTACTGTCCAGTAGCTTGTATGGGCAAGTTTCTATACAGCTCCCCCTTGGGATCTTTTATCCCCCTTGCCCACAACACTTTGCTGCCTCTCCATATGCCTTAGCATTTCTTGAGACCCTCCCCAGAGCTCCATCTGGTGCAGGGGTAACCTAGTAGGAGTGACAGGATAATCACACCACTGCAGATTCAACTTGCAGGACTGCTTTGTCCACAGGCACACGCCTACTTATATTACTGTTTATAAGTATTAGGAACCACCGTTTGGTGGTGGAGATTTCTCTCTGTTGCTGTCTTTTTCAGATGCTCCAGTCCTTGAGTCCTATTGCTAGAGCTTGGTACTCCATGGTCGATGAGTCACAGTGCAGAATGAGGTGAGGATGGGGTGTTTGGGGAAAGGTTATCACAGTGGGTGCTGTTAAATGTTTATGGATGGCCCACATTTGGTGTGCTTTGGTTCATGGTAATAGTCTGTTATTTATAACAGGGCAATGTGCATCTGTTTTATGCTATTTGCCAGTTAGCTCTTAAAAGACAGGTTTCATGGACTACAAGGATAGCTCTGAAGGGAGAACATTCACATTATTCTTGCTGATATATGTTACCACCTTCCTTCTGTACCAATGACTGAGCTAAATGTAGTTGGCTGGAATGTTAGAGGGCTCAGCTCACCTGTACAGCAGAAAAAAGCCCTAGTTCATTTAAAGTGCTATTGGGCTCAGATCACTTTCTTGCAGGAAATCCACCTTGACCTTGTTGAGGCACTTTAGTTAGTGAGAGAATGGGTTAAATGTGAGGTGCACAGTGTCACCCCTACTAGGAAGTGGAGGGTCTCTATTTTGTTCCATAAGAACCTGCACTGGACAATTACTCGTTCACTAAGGATAGGGAGGGCAGATGGGTTACAGTGGAGGTAACCACCTCAGAGGGACTTCTCCTACTGGTCAATAAATATGGCCCCAACAATGATGATCCTGAAGTTTTCAACTAACTCAGCCATGCCCTGAGCCAGCTAGCCACCCCTCAACTCCCTAACTTAATATGGGAAGATTTTATTGTTACCCTTGAGCCATGTATAGACCATAGAAATGGAGCCATTGAACCACACATTAGAGCTAATGTGGACCTTGAAGAACTGCTCCAAGAGCACTTGCTAACTGATGTGCAGAGGCTCCGACACACAACATAGCAGCCATGAAATCACCTTTCCGGATGGATTTGCATAATTTCACCATCCTTCTTCATGAAGTGGGATCCCAAAAGATATTCAAAAATAACAAAGTTATCAAGACAAGTTCAAAACCCATTGAAATAAATTGACCACATACATGATTTCTTCAGTTCCTGGTCAATCATGGAAATGTGAAGATGTGTCTCTGGTCCAGAGAGGATTATTGTGTTGGACCCCCAGCTGGTAAGTAAGGAATTGATGCTAAATGCAAGGGTCAGGTGAGGGAGGTTAACAGTGTTGGTGTGCTGGTGGTGACAAAAGACAAAGATTAATGGTTTTCTATTTTAGAGGGTGTACAAAAATATATACTACAGGGGATGGTTTGCTTTATTTCAGGTACTAACACTGAGGATTGGGCAGCCCAGTGTCAGTGTTGTGTTTGGCAGCACTGGGGTGAGCGCTCCAGTGTTGCACAGTGAAAATGGGTGAAGCAGGCAGCACTAGCCAGCACTGGGTATGGGTACTCTGGTGCCAAAAAATCAAAAGTAAGGGGTGGGGGATGAGGGGTGGTGGGTGCTGAGTGGGAATATCAGGTGGTGGGATTGTAACAGTGGCAGTGTGCCAGTGGCTGCAACAGACATCAATGGGTGGTTTTCTTTTCTTTTTTACAGGGTATATTAAAATAAAAAAAGACAGTGAGGGACATTTTTATTTATTTCAGGTACCGATACTGGCATTAGATACCACAGTGTCAGTATTATGGTTGGTGGCACTGGAGGTGGGCTTCTCTGTGTCACACAGTGAAATGGGTGGAGTTGGACATAGTAGCCACATGGCACCAGGGATTGGACACCCTGATGACAGAAAATTAAGAAGTGGGAAGTAATGGGAGGTGGGTGAGACACTTGCAGAGGGTAGGAGGGATTGTTTTTATGTTGGGTGGGGAGAATCACAGCAGGCTGATCATGACCTAATCAGCTCTGCTTGCTGGGAGGCTTATGCAGATCAAAGGAAAGAGCAGCCCTATGATTTCTGTGTCTGTTTTCTTTGAACTACATGATGTTTCTGCCCAGCAAGGCTAGAAGAGTTTAATAATCAGCCTGACTGATGATTGGTCTGACACAGTGTAGCCTCTTGCAGACTGCCCTGCACTGGACAGACATTGACACGCCTCTCAAAACTCACTATCATACCAACTTTGGAATGATAGATTCAGTCTCTCTCTCTCTCTCTCTCTCTCTCTCTCTCTCTCTCAGGAATCTTCTCTTCCTCCTCCACAGGGATTCACCCTTGTGGGCTCTTTATCACCAGCAGCCACCAAAATTCCCAAGAAATTTGTTTGGCTTCACTTTCTGGGAGCAGGAACTTTAGAGGGATCTCTGGCACAACATGCCAGACAGGCAGCTCCCTCCAAACTGATACAACTGCTCTCCAGTCATGGCTAGTTGGCCCCTTCCTTTAGAGTTCAAGAGCAGACCAGCTGACTCAACCTTCTAAAAGTCCCAGAGATTAGCCATTTCAGGTTTCTTTGGCCAGAGCTCTTTATAAGGGCTACAAGAAGATAAGAGGTAAAATAAAAAAAGATTGCCTGAATTTGATTCTACATGTGTGAACCTGTCTTTAATATCAGGTGTACTGCACAGTCAGCAGATAGACAAATTATATGCTATTAGACATTATTACCAAGAACAGGGGAACAGTAGTAGCAGTAGTAGTAAAATTTTATTCAACTAAGAAAAAAAACAGTGAATATGTACAACTCGATTGAGACAAGCTAATTTCCAGCGAGGCCCTAAATGATATTATACAGTTTCTGGTGTATCTCAGTCAAATAATTGCCAAGCGCACAGTTACTTTTCAGTTGCTTAAAGTGGGTTTTAATAATGTAAAATGGCTTGGTCTGTTTACATAGAAACATAGAAACATAGAAGTTGACGACAGATAAGGACCCCAAAGCCCATCCAGTCTGTCCATTTATTTTTCTACCTTCTGAATGTGCCATCAGCCTTTGCTCTGTCAATGGCCTATCTATTCATACTAATCTGTATTGAAGCCCTGCACTGTATTCATATCCACCATTTCCTGTGGTAGGCTGTTCCATGCATCCACCCACCTTTCTGTGAAAAAGAACTTCCTCACATTACCCCTTAATTGGCCTCCCTCTAATCTCATGCTGTGTCCTCTTGTCCTGCTATTTTTCTTACATTGAAACATGGTAGACACTTTCCCCTAGTTAATGCCCTATAGGTGTTTTAATGTTTAGATCATATCACCTGTCTCACTCCTTTGCTCTAGGGTATACATATTGAGCTCCGTTAATCTGTCCTCATATGTTTTCTGGTGCAGTCCCTGCACCATTTTGGTTGCCCTTCTCTGGACTGCCTCAATTTGGTTAATGCCCTTGTGAAGGTGTGGCCTCCAGTACTGCATGCAGTACTCCAGATGGGGCCTAACCAGTGTCTTGTAAAGAGGGATTATTACCACCCTCTTATGAATTGTGATACCCCTACTAATACACCCCAACATCCCCCTAGCCTGAACTACTGCTTTAGTGGTCTGCTTGGATGAGTTCGGGTCAACGGTGATGATGATAATGCCCAAGTCTCTTTCTTCCCTTGTGACTGCCAGCAACTCCCCTCCCAGCCTATAAGTGGCTTCAGGGTTTCTCTTCCCTGTGTGTGTGATCTTGCACTTCTTTGCATTAAACCCCAGTTGCCACTCTTCCAACCATTTTGCTAATTTATCCAGATCTCTTCTCATTCTGCCTACCCCATCTGGATCATCTACTGTGTTGCAGATCTTGGTGTCATCTGCAAACAGACAAAGCTTACCCTCCAGTCCATCTGCAATGTCACTGATGAAGATATTGAAGAGGACTGACCCCAGGACTGATCTCTGAGGTACCCTATTTGTGACTTGCATCTCTTCTGACTGTATACTGCGTACTACCACTCTCTGTCTTCTGCCCGTTGACCAGTTTGCCACCCAGTTGACCAACTTCTGACCCATCCCGAGTCTACCCAGCTTATTAATCAATCTTCTAGGTGGAATAGTATTGAAAGCTTTACTAAAGTCAAGGTAGGCAACATCAATTGCTCCCCCTCGGTCCACCACTCTGGTTACCCAGTCAAAGAAATCTATGAGATTAGTCCGACAGGACCTTCCTTTTGTAAACCCATGCTGTCTTGGATCCTGTACTCCTATGGATTCCAGGTGTTGCACTATCCTTTCCTTAAGGAGTGCCTCCATAACCTTGCCCGCTACTGAGGTAAGACTGACTGGTCTGTAGTTCCCTGCTTCCTCCCTTCTACCACTCTAGTGGGGCATGATCACATGTGCCCTTCTCCACTCTTCTGGGACCTCTCCTGTGCTCAGAGACTCACTAAACAGTTCTGATAATGACTCTGCTAGTTCCACCCTTAGCTCATTTAGTACCCTGGGATGTATGCCATCAGGTCCCATTGCCTTGTCCACATATTATACAAGCTCTTGGTCAGATCGCTTTTGTGAGGGACTAGTGCACACCTCCTCCCCTGTGTCCACGGTGCTGAGCTGTGGACCCTGCCCTGCCTTCTTTTCAGTAAATACTGAGTGGAAGTATCTATTTAGGATAGATGCTTTTACATGGTCCTCCTCCTCACATGCCCCCTTATCCCCTTTGATCTTAGCAATACCCCCTCTGGACTTTCTCCTTTCCACAATGCATCTATAGAAATTCTTGTCACCTTCTTTCACTGTTTGTGCTAGTGTTTCCTCAGTTTGGGCCTTAGCCTGCCTTACTGCCTTCCCTGCTTCTCTTAGAGAAGTTTGGTATGCCTCCCTATCTTCATCCTGCTGCGTTCTCTTATATTTTCTGAAGGCCAGCCTTTTGACTCTGACCTTTTCAGCTACTGTTTTTGAGAACCAAAGTGGTTTCCTTCTTTTTCTGCACTTCTTTTTCTTTCTAACACAGTGGGATATTGCTTCAAGTATAGCATTCTTAATGCTTACCCACTTTGCCTGTACCCCCTCACCTGTATTTCTTTTTGCCAGGGCTAGCTTAACTCTGCTGGCCATCTTATCAACGTCAGCTCCTCTGAAGTCAGATAGTTTTGCCTTGGAATGGGATGATTTAGTTCTAGGGGCCGCACTGAACCATACCATGTGATGGTCACTGGCCCCCAGGTGACCTTCTACCTGGAGATCTGTGATCCTTTCCCTGTTAGTCAGTACTAGATCTAGGATAGCCCTGTCTCTTGTGGGTTGTTGTACCAGTTGTTTCAGACCCTCCCCCTGCAGGGAATCCACCATGTGTCTAGTTCTGGCAGATGTTCCTGCTGGTGTTGACCAATCTGTATCTGGCATGTTGACGTCTCCCGTTATCAGAACCTCCCCTTTAGCGGTCATGTTTTGTTTATATTCTAACAGTTATATGTCTTTGTTCTCCCCTGGTCTGGAGGCCTGTACAAAACCCGAGTTTATATGGCTGTCCCATTTCCTGTTCCCAGGGTGACCCACAGTTCTTCTGCTTCTTATGTGTATTCTAAATTTCTGTAGCTTTGATATTTTCATTGACATAAAGGGCCACTCCACCTCCGTTTTTGCACGTCTGTCTCTTCTGAACAATACATAGCCAGGTACCGAAGTCTCCCAAGTGTTGTTACTGGTAAACCATGTCTCGCTAATGGCTACTATGTCCAGTTTAGCCTCTGTCATTATTGCCTGCAGGTCTGAGATCTTGTTTCCCAGACTGCGAGCATTTGTGTTCATGATTTTACATTGGCCAGATTTCAGTGTGTTAGTTGTTGGGTGAGGTCTGGCATTTCCCCTGTGCATTGTATTGGGATCCGGACCTTTTTTCTTACCTGGTGGTGCAAATGAACTACAAACATGCTGAACTCCTGTTTGACCACTAGCTGAGGGGGAAGGGGTGTTCTTCCCATTTGACGTATGGGGTGCTGCACCCCTCTCCCCATTTGCTAGTTTAAATATTCTGCAAAGATGTCAAACGTCTGCCCCAATGCACTGACTCTCTCCTTAGTCATATGCAGTCCATCAATTTAAAGAACTTTTACTCTGAAAACTGTTGCCAGTTCCCTACAAATTTGTGTCCTTTTTCCTGGCACCAGCCCTTGAGCCACATGTTTTGCTCCCCTATCTACCCTTCTCTGACGTTCCGTCCATCTGCCCCCCTCTACCAGACTGGCAGGATCTCAGAGAAGAAGATGCCAGATTAAATGGATGATAATTTGTCACCCAGCCTGGTCAGGTGTTCCTTGGTCTCTACAACTGACCTGCTGGTGAGATCATTAGTCTCTATGTGTACCAGGACGTCAATGTTTTCTCCTGCTTCCTGAACAATTTTAGCAATGCGGTCAGTGGTTCTCCATGCTGATGTACCTGGGAGACATCTGACCATTACTCCTGGCTGGAGATAGGTATCAACTCCCCGAATCATGGAGTCTCCTATGATCAGAAGTTTTTTGGATTTCCTTTTATGCTTTTTTAGTTTTGGTTTCTGTTTTGGGAGAGTTTTGTTGTGCTAGCTCCAGTGCTGCAGTGTCCTGCTGTACAGTGTCCTCTGCCCATTTGTTTGATTTCTGAGATAGAGGCAGATACTTGTTTGTAGTGTTTATATGGTTTGTGTGCTATTATGGTTGGGGAAATTTGTTCTAATAATGTAAGCAATACAAGATGATTAAACTACACTGGAAGTGGGCAAAATGATAAGAAAACGAATGTAGCATGGAAAATGAAATCGAAATGATTATTTTATTCTGTAAAAGCTAGTTTTTACAAAAATGATGTATTCTATATATTATTATTATTATATAATTTTCCATGTTTTTCATCCCCTCCACACCTGTAACCCATCCTTTCATGAGGAGGACTGCCAATCAGTTGGCAAGCAGCCAGCTGTTCTTACATCCATAGCTCATGCCGATTTTGGCCAGCCATCTGAGAACACATAAACCCCTTGTGGCCCTTCAGCATCTCCCTCCTTACTAGGAGGTTAGAGATGAGCACCTCATCTCCATGCTGTGCTTGGCTCCCAGCTGGTCCCAGTGCAGGATTCTGGGACTCACACATATCATCCTCAGTCTCACAGGTTGGAGCATGATGCACTATCCTCATGCCACTAGGCCTGCAATTTTCATTTACTCTGCGTTTGGGCAACTGATGTTCTTGCTAGACATAGGAGGATTTCAGTCTGTTAGAGCTGTGCAGAATGTGGAATTCTAGAGGCAGAATTTGTGCAGAATGGCCATTCCATTTTTTGTAATTCCCCAGAATTCTGAAATGTGTTTCTATGTAAACCGTAGAATAATATTCCACAGATCCCATACTCTGTGTAATAATATTCAGTGGTTTGCAGATAAGAAATCTGCACTTTACCTAAAGTATGGAATACGTTCTGCAGTAACATTCCACTTGCAGAATTTCAGAACTCTGTTTTCCATGGAATTCCTCAAAATTAGGTCCAGAAGCAAATGATTTGATACCTTTTAATGGACCAACATAGATGTAACAACAAGAACAAAGTGCTCTAGCTTTCGGACCAACCAGTCCTTCTTCAGAAGCTCATGGCAGTTGTTTAGAAAATACAATACTTATAACAGCTAGATAATGCAGAGAAAAACAGAAAAAAATCCCTATTGGTTTAAAATAGTCATTAAAAAAAAAACACAGAAGATGATATCAGAGTAGTTTAACAGTACAATACTGCCTTCAGTCCGAAAGAACCTTGGGTACAGATGTGCTTGGTGGAACATACATACAAAGAATCCTACTGCAGATAAATTTAATTGACATAAGATAACACTGCTGAAGCAGATAACTCCTAAATCAAGCTATGAGTGTCACAGTTAGTATAAGGATGTGATTACTGAAAGGCAACCCCCACCCAGCTTAAAGACAAACTCAGATAGTTATAGTGCTCATGAAATTACAATGTTAGCATTAAAGACAAGAATTACCAGTAAAGTTATCTTAAAACATCAGTGCACACTGTGTGATGTGTAAACTAAGCTGGACCTGTCACCCAGCTGTATTCTCAAGCTAAATAAAAGCCCAAGAAATTTCAAAACCTCAGGACTATATAAATGATAATTTAAATATAAATTGATAATATTAGTGTCAAACACAAAACTCTAGTCGAGGAACCTCAAGGAATTAAGACCATGTAGCCTGATATGTACTGATGTCAATATATACTGAGAATGTAGCAACTTGATGTACCACAAGTGTCTAAGGAATCTGAAAAAGATAAAATGTAATTTTCTCCTCCTCTTCATACAAACAGTACAACCCAACCCACCCCACATCACAATAATGTGGGTGGGGAGATACATAGCTAAAGGAGATGTTGTCTCTCTCTCCCTCCTTTTTCCCCTCTCTCTGTCTCTCCACAGACACACACACACACACACACACACTCTCTCTCCTAGTGAACCTATATTAACTTCAGTCACTGCAATAGTTCCCCAAAGGAATACAACTTTTTTGGGGAACTATTGCAGTGACTGAAGTTAATATAGGTTCACTAGGAGAGAGAGAGAGAGAGAGTGTGTGTGTGTGTGTGTGTATCTGTGGGAGAGAGAGACAGAGATAGAGAGGGGGAAAAAAAGGAGGGGAGAGAGAGAGAGACAACATCTCCTTTAAGCTATGTATCTCCCCCACCCACATTATTGTGATGTGGGGTGGGTTAGGTTGTATTGTTTGTATGAAGAGGAGGAGAGAAATTACATTTTTATCTCTTTTTCAGATTCCTTAGACACTTCTGGTACATCAAGTTGCTACATTCTCAGTATATATTGACATCAGTACATATCAGGCTACATGGTCTTAATTCCTGAGGTTCCTCAACTAGAGTTTTTGTTTGACACTAATATTATCAATTTATATTTAAATTATCATTTATATAGTCCTGAGGTTTTGAAATTTCTTGGGCCTTTTATTTAGCTTGAGAATACAGCTGGTGACAGGTCCAGCTAGGTTTTACACATCACACAGTGTGCACTGATGTTTTAAGATAACTTTACTGGTAATTTTGTCTTTAATGCTAACATTGTAATTTCATGAGCACTATAACTATCTGAGTTTGTCTTGCTGGGTGGGGTTGCCTTCAGTAATCACATCCTTATACTAATCAGACACTCATAGCTTGATTTAGAGTTATCTCACCAGCAGTGTTATTCATGTCAATTAAATTTTATCTGCAGTAGGATTCTTTGTATGTATGTTCCACCAAGTACATCTGTACCCAAGGTTCTGTCAGACTGAGGGCAGTATTGTACTGTTAAACTACTCTGACATCATCTTTCTGTGTTTTTTTTTTAATGACTATTTTAAACCAATAGGGATTTTTTTCTGTTTTTCTCTGCATTATCTAGCTGTTATAAGTATTGTATTTTCTAAACAACTGCCATGAGCTTCTGAAGAAGGACTGGTTGGTCTGAAAGCTAGAGCACTTTGTTCTTGTTGTTACATCTATGTTGGTCCATTAAAAGGTATCAAATCATTTGCTTCTGGATCTATTCTTGCAAGGACCAATATGGCAACTACTAAATCTAGATTTCAAAATTAGGTGTGATTTCCAAAATTCACAGAATTCAAGGCAGATGTGAAACTGAAAATTCCACATATATCAGTAGTCCATCAGAATTTGAATTGTTTTGATACTGCTACTATCCATCCAAGAGAATTTCACTGGATCTCTTTTTTTATGTTCTCCATGCCTATCCTTTTTGGACCGATCAAGTCAGGCACTGTATATCTGATTCTACAGTATTAGTGCCTCTATACAGTTCCTGTAAAGAAATAAAAGGAAAAAAGAAAAATTTAGTAGTTGCCATATTGGTCCTTGCAAGAATAGATCCAGAAGCAAATGATTTGATACCTTTTAATGGACCAACATAGATGTAACAACAAGAACAAAGTGCTCTAGCTTTCGGACCAACCAGTCCTTCTTCAGAAGCTCATGGCAGTTGTTTAGAAAATACAATACTTATAACAACTAGATAATGCAGAGAAAAACAGAAAAATATCCCCATTGGTTTAAAATACTCATTTAAAAAAAAAAAAAGAAGATGATGTCAGAGAAGTTAAACAGTACAATACTGCCTTCAGCCAAAAAGAGCCTTGGGTTAGATGCGCTTGGTGGAACACACATACAAAGAATCCTACTGCATATAAATTTAATTGACATAAGATACCACTGCTGAAGCAGATAACTCCTAAATCAAGCTATGAGTTTCACAGTTAGTATGAGGATGTGATTACTGAAAGGCAACCCCCGCCCAGATTAAAGACAAACTAAGATTGTAATAGGGCCCATGAAATTTCAATGTTAGCATTATAGACAAGAATTTACCAGTAAAGTTGTCTTAAAAACATCAGAGCACACTGTGTAATGTATAAAACTTAGCTGGACCTGTCACCCAGCTGTCTTCTCAAACTAAATATAAGGCCCAAGAAATTTCAAAAACTTCAGGACTATATAAATAATAATTTAAATATAAATAGATAATATTAGTGTCAAACAAAAAACTCTAGTCGAGGAACCTCTAGGAATTAAGACCATGTAGCCTGATATGTACTGGTGTCAATATATACTGAGAATGTAGCAACTTGATGTACCACAAGTGTCTAAGGAATCTGAAAAAGAGATAAAAATGTAATTTCTCTCCTTCTCTTCATACAAACACTACAACCTAACCCACCCTACATCACAATAATGTGGGTGGAGGAGATACATAGCTTAAAGGAGATGTTGTCTCTCTCTCTCTCTCTCTCTCTCTCTCTCTCTCTCTCTCTTCTCCCACAGACACACACACACACACACACACACACACACACACTCTCTCCTAGTGAACCTATATTAACTTCAGTCACTGCAATTGTTCCCCAAAGGAATTCAACTTGTCATAAAATCCTGAGTAAAAGGGCTTATGTCTCCTATTTACAGAGTAAAAATGTAACACTATTTAACAGTATTACTATCTGCAAAGTAACATTTCCAAGGATACTAGATAGAACTACCATGAAATAAACCTGCCACCCTCCCCAGGATAAGGTAACTAGAAGTAAATATAAAGTATATGTGTAAGACCAGAGGTCTAACATACCTACATATCCACAAATTACTACAATATTAGCCTAATGTATAAAGATCTGTGCAGGACCCCCATGCAAATGAGATCACACACCCCAATATGTACAGAGTTACAAAAATTATATATAACAGTATATGATAACACTCCTGTATGTACAATAGCAGGCTAGGTAATATAAAAAGTAAGGAGGAATTAATATTCATTATGTGTGTGAAATAAGAATAGTAACACATTATAACTCCATATATCTAAATAGAGACTTACCTTAATGTGACAGCAAGCCCCACATCTGTTATGTCACATACCTCACAACACATACCCACACACATACATACACACACGCATCCACATCCCACACATGCTGAAGTCCTATAATATGTCAGTTTGAAGAAGAAAAGGTCTGTGGATGTTAGTTTCTGTAGTGTCCCATGAAGCCAAGATCAACGTTCATCCCATCTGCTACCATATTGAGATGTAAATAAGTTTAATCTCAAAAGCTCGTCTCTGTTGTGTGTTTTGAGATTTCCTTAAGACCATTACTGACATATCTGAGACTGAGTGGTCAGGCTGGGAGAAGTGGTGCCCACTGGTTTTTCCGTCTTCCTTTGCTGTAATAGTATGTCTGTGTGAGTTCATCCCTAGTGCGGAGCTGTTGGCGTGTTCTCCCACATAACCTGTTTGTGGACATCTCTTGCACTGAATGAAATAAACAACATGTCGTGACATGCATGTATAACTCCCATGCACCTGGAATTGTCTGTTTTGCGATGTAACCACACAGTCCGAGGTAGAAATGAGCCCACAAATCTTACAGGGGCATTGATTGCAGGGTCATGTGCCATTGTGTGACATGGTATTCTGTTCCGGTGAAAGTTTGCTCCTAATAATTAGGCTGGATAAATTTGGTGGTTGTTTAAAAGATAGTAGTGGGAGTTCCTTAAAAATACAATTAAGGGTTTCATCCTCATTAAATATTGGGTGGAGATCTTTAATAATCTTACGCAGACGTTCAAGGTCTGCATGATATGTGACTACCAAGGGTATTCTGTCTGTAGCTGTCTTTTCTTTATATTGAAGTAGTTGTTGTCTTGGTACTTGCATTGCCCGTTCTGTTATCCTGTCAATTTCCCTGGAAGAGTGTCCCTGCTCAATAAAGGTGTTTTTCAATATAGCCAAATGTGTATCTCTGTAAAAGGTATCAAATCATTTGCTTCTGGATCTAAAGAAAAAATAAGAAACTTCTCCCATTTAAATAAAACTTGATGTATTTTCCCTCCTAGTCCAAATAGGAGGGGATTTGAAAGGTCAAGTGTCTCCACTATTAGGCCATCAGAGTGGCAAATTCCAGTCCTGGGCACCAGTAAAGTGTCACCCTCTCACCCATACACCCTTACCAGCACCTATTAACACATTTGTTAAATCCTCCCCATCCTGCCTTTCAGATGCCATCCCCAACAAAATTTTCACCTGCACCTTATTGGGGGCCCATCTACACTTTTGCAAGCCTTTCTCCTCTCCCCACCCATTCCAAGTCCCATTTAAGCCCCCATGGTACCTTTTTAAAAATGTCTTTGGGGCACTCCCCCCCAACCCTTCCCTGGATTCACTGTTTGTGGAGGTGGCTGGTACCAGCCCCAGTGCCTGTTATCAGAATACAGTACAGAGTGGAATGCTAACGTGCACTGCATGATATGCCCATAGTTCCTCTGTACTTCTAGTCTAGCAGAATAATCTAGAGGTTAGAGTAATGAGCTGTCATTGAGCTTGGTATATCCAACACACCTGGCATTGATTCCCACATCTACTTGCATACTGTGTGACTCTGAGCAAGTCACTTAATTACCCCAGTGCTCCCGGGTCACCCCTACAAACAGGCGCTTTTGCCTAGTGGGCCTTACCTAGTTACCAAAGAACAAAAATAAACAAAAACTTCTGGGTTGGATTTCAGAGGCACTAAGGAGTAGAAGAAGTCGTGTGTGTGGGTTCATTGGACTGTATGTTGCAATAAGATAGGAAATGTTTTTCCTTTGAGAAATGTAGTTTGAGTAATTATCTTTAACTATACCTTCAACAAAGAGGTAACAATTTGGTGTACCAAATATAAAGACTGCCCCACAATAGTAAGCATAGAGCCAGCTGTGGTAGCTGTACTGGCTTACAATTAAGTGGTGCACCACCTTCAAGATCTTGTTGTTAACCTACAAAGCACTGCATGCATTGGGGCCTCAATACCTTAAAGACCAAAATAAAAACCCTGTAGGATATACAACCCCCATCCTACCAGCCCGTTTAGAATCCACCCCCCCACTGCCTCCCCTGGAGCACAATTTTAAAGAAACCCCCCCCAATAGGTGGCCAGCACAAGCTGTCTGCCTCCAAGACTTGCCACCAACTTTACGCACTTACTTGTGCTAAATCCATTTAATTTATTTTGTTTCTCAGCCCCTCACCCAGTAACAGCACCTCCTCCCCCCAGCACCCAAACTCTGCTGACTCCCATGTGGCAGGCCAAAGACAAGTCAGAGCAGGAAGAAGGCAACTGATCCTGTAACTTATCCTGATCACATGATCATCTGATTTTACTATAAGCACACGTGCAAACATTTTCATTCAGAAAAAGGCAGCTGGCTCTGGAGGGGGGTGGGTTAAGTGAGTGGTCATCTTCTTCCTCCTTTGACTTGTCACCGACTCATCACTCAGGGGTCTCTAGATTTTTGGTGCTAGAAGGGGGAAGGAGGTACTGCCAATGGGTGGGGGTGGTAAACAAATTAATGGATTTTGTTCAGATAAGCACTTCAAGATGGCAGCTGACTGGTGGTGCTGGAGGGGGGAAGGTAATGGGATGGAGTCTTACAAGTGGGATGATGGGGGAAGGAGGTGGTTTATCATACAGGGTTATTTCTTTTGCTTTTGTTTGAAACCCAAATTATGAATAAGAATTCCAAATACTGAAATGTTTGGGGACCCTAATATAATATTTAGCCTGAATATTCAGGATAAGGTATTTGTACCCTCCTAGTTGGTACTGTATCTCAAGGAGCTGTATGGCTCTGACACTTGACCCACATAAACTAATTTTCAGGTGGAGGCACAGCACTAACTGAAAATTACTGGACACAAACCCTCCAATCAAGAAAATAAGACCCTAGACCCTCAATCTTGTTTGAGCCCATAAGAGAGGGGTAGTTACCGCAGTATTCACAAATCTAGTTACATCAGTCTACTCCATTCATCAGTCCCATGATACAGTAGTAAGCTGCGATGCAGAGAAAAATGAAAGTGACAGTGAGAAAGACAGAGAGAGATTTTAAATATATATACAATAATGGATGGGGAAGTGTACTTAATGAGAATCTAATGGTTGCCCGAGGTGTGGGATGCTATATAAACCCCGAGGGTGAAGCCCGAGGGGTTTATTAAAGCATCCCACACTGAGGGCAACCATTAATTTCGAATTTAGTTCACTTCCCCATCTTTTATTATTTATAATTGCTGGGCAGCAATTTTTTTCTAGCTTTCATTTACTGTGACTCACACACACACACACACACACACACACACACACACACACACACACACACACACACACACACACACTCACTCTCACACAGACAGGCACACACAACATTTTTTTTAGCTAGTTATTTCTAATTGCTGGTCAATTATTGCACAGTACTTTTATTTATTTGGTGGTTGTGATCTTACTTTTAGTTTTAGATATTAGAGCTCTTCCAGTTTGTGTTATGTGCTGGCCACTGAACGACAGGATCAACCAGATAGCGAGCAAGACGTGAAGATGTTCGGCGGTGCAAGTTTCAAATGGTATAATCAACCAGATTGTTTTTTTCAGCTAATGTGGTGTTCTGTTTACAAAAAAGAAAGAAAAAGCAACAAACTAGAAGTCAGGCTGGGAGCTCCTCGATAAGCGAGTGAGGAGCCACCATGTTTCGGAAACTGAAAGCCCACCCTGGACCACATAGACAGCGAATGAGGGAGTAGGTTACTGTGACTGACTTGGCTCGTGTTTCTCGTTATAACTCACAAGTTATAATGGGAAATTATAACTCGGTCTGGCAATGTAAAAAATTGATGACCAGTTATTTTATATTATGGTAGCATGGTAGTGCTACCATAGTTAGGGTCGAGGAGCCATTTATATGTTAAACTCAAAATTTTGCACCTTAATAACTTTTCAACTGTTTGATGGATTTACCTGAAATTTTGAATACATGATCAAGAACCATACACCTTGGGATCTGCCAAGTTTCGTACCGATCGGATACACAGGTGCGGAGTTATCAAGCGTGATCTGCGCATGCGTTTACGCTTTTCTGGAATTCCCACGGTCGTAGTCTACAGGTCGCGACGGTTTGTGCGACTGGCCCGGAATTCGCGCTTAGTGCATGCCAGGGTCCCCAATGTGCCTTTCAAGATTTGTGAAAAAATATTAAACGGTTCAAAGTCATTCAAAAACAATTCCCATTATAAGTCAATAGGCAGTTAACAGAAAGTTCGACAGTGTCGCAAATGCATTTTTACTTTCGCAATGGCCCTCTTACTTTCGCAAATCCACCATCTTGTTTCAGTTAGTGATCATAAAAATGCTTGCCATTTAAATTTGGGACCCTCTAGCAACCTAATTATTTTTGTAGTCACCTAGTCGGAGCCTGAGGATGCTAGCCATGTCTTTATTTTGGGGTAAAACACCCCAGAAATATGTTTTTCAAATTTCTGGACAAAGTACTTTCGCAAAGTACTTTTGTGCTCATGAAAGTGTCACAAATTTTTGCAAAAGCTTTCGCAAATTGTGACAGTACTTTTCTAGGCTATGGGGAAATTACAGCAATTCTTTGGCACCCCGCTGCAAAAGAATGGTTGGGAGTTTTGGGCTGAAATTTGGAGGCAAAGCAGTACACACCTCACAGATGTGCCTTTCAGTGTTGTGTTGAAAAACTATTACACAGCGGCAAATTTACAGCACTCCAAAGTTGACAGTTTTTCCCATAGGATAACATTACGGCACCCAATGCATTACAGGAATACTTTGGCACCCTGCTGCAAAATAACGGTTTGGTCTTTTTTCCTGAAATTTGGAGGGAAGACAGCCAACCACCCACAGATGTGCTTTTCAGTGGTTTGGTGAAAAAATATTACAGGGAGGCAAAGTTATGGCACTCCAAACTTCTCTTTTTTTCCCATAGGATAACATTATGGCTCGCCACACCTTTCAGGGCCCGTATCTCGGAAACGGTGAGAGATACGGACTTTTCGTCCGAAAAATGCTTAGCCCCTAGCCAGGACAGTCGTAAATCATATAACTTTTACATTTTGTTTCTACGTCATATGGTTCCTGAGATATAACCTATTTAGTATTCCAAGTCCTCATTTTCTGCTCCGATACCCATTATTATGCATACATTCTTTGTACTCACTGTCTTTCTCTATGCAACTTTTGGGGAAAACCAGCCTGTGCGCCTACATTACTGTTACCGCTGTCTCTTTCTGCTTGTGGTTCTCCACTCCGCTTCACTTTCTCCGTTGATGTCTACGCCAATACGTGCGCTTTATCCGCATTTTCATTTGCGCTATGCCGTTATTTTTTTTTTGTGTCTACAGTACTGTTTCCTTTCTGTTTCAGTTTGTGTCACCATGCCCATTGACATTTCTGTTTGCAGGCACCATGTTACTATGTGACAGCACATCACGTGGCAGACCGTTTCTGTCTACGCCACCATGTGCGTTACCCTTTCTGTTCTCATTCGTGCTTGCATTACCATGTGCACCACTGTTCACGCTTCTGTTTGTGTTGCTGTTCCTGTTACTATGTCACAAGACATCCCTGCACTCCCGCCGTGGCACCTGCCACTGCATTACATTCACTATTTCTCGTTATCATTCTCAAAAAGAAGGTAAATTAGAGGCAAAAAACTCCGTTTAATGCATTAGTTAGAGTTGTTCACAGCGACAATAGTGAGGAAATTCGGTGTTAGGTTGAAAACCCCTTGGTCCCTCGCCCACCCCCAACCGAATTGGGGTGCACATTGGGGTCATCGGTCCTAACTCTTACCTCATTCTCCTATACTTCTGCTGCTTTACACATGTGATGGGGTGAGAGTTAGGCTGACAACCCCAATGCGCACTCCCAATGCCGGGTTAGGGGAGGGCGGGGTTCAAGGGGGTTTTCAACCCTAACACCGAATTTCCTCACTTTTGTCGCTGTGGAACAACCCCTAACTAATGCATTAAACTGAGTTTGTTGTTCTAATATATATATATATATATATATATATATATATATATATATATATATATATACTGTATATATAGTATATATATATATATATATATATATATATATACACACACATATACATATATATATTTCGTGCATTGAAACAGCCCCATCTACTGGTCACATTAAAGAAAAGTCTCTTGGAACTCTTGTGGGGGGGGGGAATATTCTTTGTTTTCAGTTTTTGATTTCATATGCTTTTTTTTTTTGGTCACTTAGGGCCTCTAGTTTAAAGAATAGAGAGAACAGGCTGATGGCCAGGCTTGTTCCCTGGTGGATACAATAGTTCTTATCTCTTAATGATGATTTTAAAAGTAACATGTTTCTCCTTTTCTGGGAAGCAGTTAGCCACAATTACAGGACATGCATTTTAGTTTTATGAAAAATGAACCAAATTAATATATTTATTTGCAAGTTTTGACAAGGAAAGGCACACTAAGATGTGACAGCTCCTTTCTAGGGATGTGCCTGTCATAGATTGGCCTGTTTTATTGACATGGGGAATGCAAGCCAGAACAACAGTTTAATCCCCTACTTTTAAGATAAGTAGTAGTAGTAGTTTTTATTTGTGGCACCCTTTCCTGAAGGACCAGGGTGCCATTACATAAGACTTAAAACCACATCTCATATCAATAAACATTATAAGTGTCATAACCAAATTTAAACTTTGCAACATCTCTGATAACCAGTGCTGACGAACCACCCCCTTCCTGTCTTATATGTCACTTGGCTACACACAGAAAATACCCTTCCCCTTGCCAAACCCACTTACCCCCAATCCATTCTCTCTGCTAGTGGCACAGAAGAACCCCCTTGCAGCAGAACCTACCTGTTTATTTAGCTTTTGTTGACTGGGTAAGTGCACTAGACAAATCCTGCCTATTTTCAGGCACGACCCGGGAGGGGATACAGATGAATGCCAACTGACCTTGAACCAGATTAAGCTGTTGGTGGTATTTTTTTTAGTGAATGAGGGAAATTTGGCCAGGACACCAGGGAAGTTCCCCTACTCTTTTCGATAAGTGCCATGGGATCTTTAACATCCACCTGAACTACCACCAATCCAGGCAGATGGGACCTCGGTTTAACGTCTCATCTGAAAGACGGCACCTCAGAAGTGCAGCACCCCTCTCATGCTGCACTACAGTGTCAGTACTAGGATATTAACCCAAGTGCCAGATGTGGGAACTGAACCCACAGCCCTCTGATCTCCCGGCTTCAGAGGCGAGTGTGCTACCTACTGAGCCACTGACACATAAGCACACAAGTTGGCTGTTGGCTGCACACAAGACCCTTCCCTCATTCAATTAACTTTTGAGATATTGTAAATACTGGGTAGCTACAAAACCCATCTGCCATCTATCTGATCTTTTCCCTGGCCTGGCCATACACAAAATAGAAACCCCCTCCCCCCTGCTGTTGAACATGCCAGCCTCCCAAGTGACCTACCCGTGGGCTGCACAGAAGAACCCCATCCTGCTGCCAAATCTTCCTGTCAGCTGTAGACAATGTAACACCCCCCTGCTGCTGAACTAGCCCACCTCCACCCTATCGTACTGCTTGCCCCACACAATAATCTGTGCAGAGGGAAGTTTGGGAGCACCTCTCCCCACTCCAGTGCTGTCAAACTTGCCCCTCTCTCCAGCTGTGCACAAGCTGGCAGTACAGTTTGGAGCTGCTGCAGGAAATGGCTAAGTCAAATTCTAAAACTGACTTCTCCTCTTTAAGTGGTAAAATTGGTGCAATGTGGTCATGGGTTGTGACATAGACAGCAGCACAGGTGGTTGCATTCAGCAGCCAGCTGCAGTATAAAAGAAAGTAATTGTATAAAAGAAAGCCATGCACCTGCTCACCATTCACAAACTCTAGAAATACTAATCAGTTCTTCCAATTTCAATGCTTATAAAATATCCATAAAAATCCAGCTAGCAGCAATAGAAAACAGCTGACCACCCAGCCATGATTTTGGTGGGGTGGCCTGCTATGTTTTTTTAACTGCTATGCAGAATTTAAACTTGTGTAAATTTAATAATTCATCACAAAAAAAAGTCAGTGCACCAGTTTGGGTAAACCGTGAAAAGTAGGGAATGTGGTGCTAGGGTTTCCAACCCTAACGCCCCACCTCCATCCTGCTAGCAGCAAAAGAAAAAACACTTTACAGTTTTAGCTGTCCTGAGTCTTGGCAAATCAGGCTGTGGTCTTCCTTAGGGTTATCATCCCAAATGTTCCCACCATTCCAACAACAAATAAGCTCAGATGTACAGACTATATGAGAATGAGGCAAGCATTAGGGTTGATAATTCCAAGGAAGACCCCAGGCCTGATTTACCGAGACTCAGAATAGCCAAAACCATAAAGTTGTTTTTCTTTTTGCTGCTTGCATGGTGGGGGTGAGGTTACCACACTTCCCTGCTTTTGTCAGTGTAACCTTAACTGCTACTTTAATGACGGTTTTTGCAATGAATTTCCTTACTTTTTGAAACAGTACAATTGTAACATCATTCATGTGATTACAAAAGCACAGGACCCTCTGGGCTAGAGATGCAGTGAAGTTTAACTTCACTAGCATAGCAGAGGTGAAGAGGCCCACTCCGCCTCGACGCATAGCTACACGAAATGCCCACTGAAATGCAGTACCTCACCACTTCACATCATAGTGACTTCATGTTACGATGACTCCACGTTACTTCACTATATTTTCTTTTAAAGATGGAGTGAGTGAGCATTGTAACAGCCAATGGGTCACATGGCTCACAGTCTGCAGGTCACATGCTTCAGGCAGGAAATTAATCATGCAAGAGAGTGAAAGACTCTCACTTTTGCTTTACCTAGTGTGGGAGAAAGCACTGATTGAGAGGAGGCAGAGAGATAGCAAAAAATATAAAACCCCACTTTGAGAGGGGACTGAGAGATAGCAAACAATATAAACCCCGCACTTGAATTGGAGCACATTCCAGGCTAGTGATTGCCTCCCTAATGCAGGAGGTATTGGTGCCATGGAAGCACCACCTCCAGTGGCACCTACCAGTGCCTCCCCACCAGTGCCACCACCTGCCATGGCCCCTGCACCAGCTGCTCAGCAGGAAGTGAGGAAAGAGCTGAAGCAGTCACAGCAACAGCAGATTTCCCAACCCCCAGCCCCAATTGAGCATCATCAGCACCTGGCAACAACATCTGGGGCCCCCCACCAGTGCCTGGTCCTCCCAGAAGCTCATTAGTGTGGGAGTTCTGCACTACACTGCCTTCAGACACCAGTGTAGTGAAGTGCAATCTGTGTGGTAAGGTGGAGTGCTGTGGCCACAAGAGAAGTCATCTGGGTACAGGTGGTCAGCACACCCACCAATACAACCAACACCATTCAGATTGGCAGGCCAAGGTTGCCGAACAGGGCAGGAATGTGCCTGCTGGCCCTGTTGGTCAACAGGTGGCAGCATGGCCTCCACCTCCACATGGTGTCAAGTGGGGGCAGGCCATGGAACAAGTGGCTGCTCCACAACCTGCAGGTTATGTTGGCAACCCTGCACAAATACCTGCCACACATGCCAATTTGGGCCTGATGTGGAGTGAGTTGGACCATGTGAACCACTGGAATGACAACGTGGAGCAGCGGTTGGAGTGCATGGAGGTGCACCAACTCCAAATAATGGGCATGCTGCAACTGCTGCTCTCACACCATAACATTGATCATTAGTTTTTGTTTGTCCTTGCTCCCACCTCCCTCTCCATGAAAAAATGGTTCCTGATGTTGCCCATGATCCGTCCCCCTCTATCTTCAAATATTTTCCCCTAGTTTGTGCACATCTCTTTTTCTGAAAGATGGTACCCTCTTGTACATTGTTGATTCCCTTTCAGTACTTGATAGTTTCTATCATGCCTCTCCATATCCTTTCTTTGCAGTTATACATATTAAGGTTTAGATTCCACAATATTTGAGAAACCGATTAACTTGTCATGGGTTGAACTTGGGGCAATACTCAACTACAGCAACTTCACTACTACCAGCAGGGACAACAGCATATCCAACCTCGATTGAAGCTACTGATTGTGGTGTGAAAAATATAGTTAAAGAAATCCCTTTACTGGCATCAACTATGCACTTCTGCTGCATGCTACCATGCCTACAGCACTTTTGCCACTGGCAGCAGTTCCGTGGCCAGAAGCATATTTGCATGCATGTCTCTTTGCAGGCATGTTTGGGGTTTTGGCAGAAAATTCACAACAAACTGAGATTTCTGAAATTTGGGGTAGATGGGAAGCCAAAAAACAACAATTCTGGCTTACAGATGCAGATTGGGCACTAAACAGATGCAAACGCACGGACGCAGATTGCACACTATAAAGAGGTGGCCACACAGGCACAAAAACACCTAAACCTGAGATCACACAAATCCAAAACTGGAAAAATAAATTATACCTTTTGCAGGTTGGAGGAGGGAAGGGGGGAGGCCACTGCACTAGCAGTCCATTAGCTAGACAGAAGGAAGCAATAAAAAATACCACAGATGGATAACTGATTCAGAGTGTGGGCAATTACTGTGTGGCACAATAAAATGTGTCTGACTTGATGACACACACACACACACACACACACACACACACTACAGATAGTGTGTAGAACATTTAACAGTGCAGTATGCTAACTCTATATAAACAAATCTTTTAAACAGAATCAAAATATGCACTGCACCACAACAAACAGAAAATAATTGTCAAAAATTACTTCAAGTATTACTATGTTCATAAACACACAAATACTAACACACACTACTAGTACAGAACGGTTAGAAAGACTGCCTTTCTCATGGTAATCTCACTCCACCACATATACTCCCCTTCCCCAAAGCACACTTCAACACTGTCTGTCAGTATACAGGCTGAATGTTCCAGAAAAACAATCAACACTCGATGATCTAAGCAGAGGAGGGTTTCCTACAGTCGATGTACTAAATTTGGAACAAAATAATTGGATCAAAAGTGATTTTTTAATGCTTTTTCGATGGTTTGATTCTCAGAGCTCTGAAACAGGGTTTTAAATAATTGATTAGCAGTTTTTTTCTTGGGACTATACTAAATGTACAGAAAGTATTTATGTAGATTTTCTAGAAGTGCTGTGTTTGTTAAACACAGTAAGGCAAGAGCTATGCATTTTCACAAAGATTTTTCACTTTTATGAGCAAAACGCTAATCAATTTTTAGAGTTAAATAAATCCCTGTGAAAGCAAACGTTCTCCAGCTTTCCACTACACACATTACATAGAACTGAGGCTGTACACGACAATATAGAGCCCATGTGACCTGCCATCCCATGAATCAATGCAAAATTCACCTCAAATAGCAATAAACAGGCAAAGCAAAGTGAAGTCCATTAAAATCAATGGCACTTTGAGTTAAAATTAAGAGGAAGGCTGTAATACAAGGTGAAGTAGCACAAAGTCCATTAGACACAATACACTTCATGTTCAAATATATAGGCAGAGTAATTTGCTTAATGTTGCAGAGCACTACATGGATTGGGGGATAGTACATGAAGTGGTCCACATAGCAAAGTGGGAGCACTTCACTCACCTCTACTCTGGACCCAGTGCCTTTGTGCCTCCATTTATCCACATGTGTATGTTGGTGTGGAAGTGCAGGGTCCAGGATCTGCACTTCCATTCTTTCAGAAAAGCAATTTATGTGCTTCCTTGTATTTTTTTTTTTTTTGTAGGGATGGACCATTTTCAGTTCTTATTTCTTTGGGGCTTAGTGTTGTGCTAGTCATTAAGACATTTCTATTGATATTTACATTGTCTATTAACTCTAAAGATTGACAGAGTTACAGCTTGTTAAAGTTGCAGCGTTATCCTATGGGAATTATAATTGTTAAAATGTGGGTTTTTCTATTGCTCCTAATTATTTTTTTGGGGGGGTTATATGTTAGTGTTGTGGTATTCATTAAGACCTTTATTATTCTATATAGATTGTCCCATAACTGTATATATTGACAGAGTTATGGCTTGTTAAAGTAGAAATATGGAAAGAAATTAAGTCCAAATTCTTTTTTTGCATGAAGGGATGGCTTCTCGTGAGGTTGTATTTTTCATTGAAAAAAGGTTTCTTCATATGAAAAAAGAATGTGAGATAACCCAAGTCCAATTTTTTTTGAATGAAAGGATCTTTTCTCGTGGTGTTTTGTTGTGTCATTCATTTGATAAAAGAGTCCTTCATATGAAAAAAGAATGTGAAAAAAAACTAATTTCAATTTTTTTGTATTAACAAATCTTTTCTCATGTGGTTGTGTTGTGTTGTTCATTTGAAAAAAGATTCCTTTATATGAAAAAAATGTGAAAAAAATTAAATTTTTTTTTGTATGAAGGGATCTTTCTTCATGAGGTCGTGTTGTTCATACAAAAATGGATTTCTTCATACGAAAAGGAATGTGAAAAAAAGAACTAAGTCCAAATTCTTTTTTCTTATGAAGGGAATCTTTTCTTGGATGACCCTATTCTTTTTCATATGACCATATGAAAAAAGAAATTTAGATCACAAAAGAAGATTTTAAAATGTGTTAACACATTTCTGGGTGATTTTTCCAAAAACTAACTGTAGAATTCATTCATTCATTCATTCATATTTTATTTAATAAAGTGCACTTTCTCATTTGATTCAAGGTGCTGTACATAAGAACATTTCTAAAACATTTAAAATACATAACATAACAATAAATATTTCCCTTATTTACTAATTAAGACAACTGGACTAATGAAGAGAGAATGCCTGCTTAAACAAGAATGTTTTTAGCTCCCATTTAAATGCATCTAATGTGGGGATCTCTCACATATGATGAGGGAAGGTGTTCCATAGGATTGGGGCTACAAAAGATAAAGCACAGGCCCTGATTTTTTAAGGGAGACCATAGGAACCTCCAGCAATCCCTTGTCTGCAGATCGAAGAAGGTGGGGGAGCAATAGCATCATAGAAGGTTTTTCAGGTAGCCAGGCCCCTGGCCTTGCAGGGCTGGTCAACAAACCAACCTTGAAGGATATCCTTTACCTAAGCAGCAGTCAGTGCAGAGAGCACAGCACAGATATACTATGACATGACCTAGATAGGCCGGTCAACAACCTGGTTGCCACATTCTGTACTAGCTGCAGGTGGTGAAGATCAGCCCCCAATGCCCCAGGTACAGGACATTGCAGTAATCAAGGTGAAAAGTCACAAAGGCATGGACTAGTGTTGGCAGATCACTCAGGAGTATCAGATGTTTTATCCTGGTGGTGTTCCTCAGATGGTAGAATGAGGTCTGGACCACAGCCAACACCTGTTATTTAATTGTTAGGACATAGTCCAAAACAATGCTTTGATTCTTTACCCGATCAGAGATAAGTAACTGGGAGTCCCCTAGCCTTAGCCCTGAGACTCGATCAGATTGCATGCTCACTCCCAGGCAACCTAATTCCACCACCAGTATTTCAGTCTTGTCTGGGTTCAACCTCAACCAGTTGGCCCTCATCCAATATCTGAATACCGAGACCATTTCCTGCTGCTCGGGCACAAAAGACATGTACAGCTGAGTATCATCTGCATAACAGTGGAAACTCAGCCCATACCATCTTATAATGTCCCCTGGTGAAAGCATATACACCATGAACAACATGGGGGACAAAATGGAACCCTGTGGGACCCCACATGGCAGGGAGAGAGCTGCCAAGGAAAAAATCCTGGGCACCACCAGCTGTGTCCTGCCAGTGATTAAAGATTGAAACCAGTTTAGGACTGTACCAGCCAGTCCACAACAAACCCACATGTGCGCCCTCCTCACCCCATGGTCCACGGTGTCAAATGCTGCTGAGAGAGTGAGGAGAATAAGGATGGAACATCTTCCTTGATCCCTCACCACTAGGAGATCATTTAGCATCCAAACAAAGGCAGTATCGGTACTGTGCCTTTTCCCAAAACCCAACTGGAGAGGGTCGTGTAGATGTCATAAGTTGATAAACAGGTCCCCAGTTGAATGGACACCACTTTCTTAGTATCCTCACCCCCAAAGAGGAGGTTAGAGACAGGTCTGTAGTTGGCCAGGCAGTCCTGGTCCACTGAAGCTTTTTTCAGGAGTGGCCTCACAACCACCTCCTTCAGGGGTTCAGGAAAAAACCCTGTCAGTAAGGAACTCTGGACTATCCTGGCTAGGACCAGGCCAATGACATCAACACACCCCATTAGGAGGTATGCTGGCCCCGGATCCAAACTACAGTAGGCTGGCTGTAACTCCTGGACAACCTCCACAACATTCACAACTGCCAGTTGGTTGAAGTTAGACCAGACAGATTGAATGTTTGTGACTTCAGGCCCATTACCGCATGCCCCATTTGAGGGCACCAAATGGATCTCTGATCTGATGGAGGCAATCTTATCAGCAAAGAACAGTGCAGACTCATCATACCTCATTTGTGAGAAAGCTCCCCCGGATTGAAGACAGGCAGGATTACACAGCCTATCAATAGTGAGGAAGAGCTGATCCAATCTATTAGTTGCTGCAGCAGTCTCCTTGGAAAGGAATTCTGCCTTCTTTCAGGAGATTGCTGATTATTAGTCTCTGTAGTGAGACATCAAAATAAGCTTGACCTCCACTAAACCGGACCTCTGCTAGTGCCGCTCCAACTTTCAACCCATCATCTTCAGTTCCTTAAGTGTCCTTTCAAACCAAGGTGATCTTCAGTGTGAGGTGAGGCATTGAACACAGACAGGTGCGATAGAATCGAGGGCCTCGGCAATATCCCTGTTATAGATCAGAGCCACCCCTGGCTCCTTGCACACACTTATCAAACCTGATAGATCCAGCACTGCCATGAGACCCTGTGGGGTCAAACCCCTTACAGGGCAATAATGGACCATCTACATAGGGGAAGGTTTATTAGGTGGGGCCTCAAACAAGAACCTCACAGGATGGTGATCCAACCAAATGACTGGCTCCATGATAAGGTTAGTGACCTCTGTTCCCATCAGGAAGATAAAGTCTAATGAGTGTCTATGTATATGAGTTGCAGAGGTAACAACCTGTGTCAGGCCCAAAGAACACATTAATTGGAGGAAGTCTTGACCAAATTGTGAGAGTTCATCATTGACCCAGGCATTGAAGTTACTCAGAATAATCCATCTAGGTTACTCCAACACCAGTTTGATAATGAACTCCGTGACTTCCTGCAAGAATTCCTTCTCATCCCTCAGAGGATGGTAGAAGGGAAGGATCTTGCAACCTACACCTGCAAACCCTTGAATGCCCACACTTTCTAAGGACCTCGTTGTTCCCACTGAGACAGCTGTGAGGCTCAGGTCCGACTTAAAACAAATTACTACACCCCCTCCCCTATGATCCTTTCTTGGACAGTGTACCATTGAGTACCTTGCTGGAATAGCTGATGCAATACTAGACCGGCATTTTCATCCAGCTAAGTCTCAGTGATGCAAGTCAGATCAGATGTTAAAACAAGATCAGCAGTAATTGCCGCCTTGTTCTTAATGGATGTGGCATTGCATAACACTGGCCAAGAAGGACTGGTAGATGAGGCTGGTCTGGCTACCTGCCCACTTGCTGTGGAGCCCTTGAGTATGGGCACCAGACAGGAAGGATGCCTCTCCTGGACAAATTTAACCCTAGGGCACCTCCTAGTTCTCACTACCCCAATCTGCCCCCCATCCCTAGTCATATTTCCCACACTAGACCTCGCAAATCACTGTTTCCCTCCCTTGTGGGTTATCCCTAGCACTCTACAATGCCTATACACCTCCGCTAACAATGGGGGGCACTCAAATGGTTAGAGATCGTGAAGCCTGGATGGAAAATAATGCCTTTAACTGGGAGCCATTAAACAGCACATTTTAACACTCTATCAACTTTGCTATCTCAACTATATAACAAACCAGTACACATCTATTAAACAAATATTAAAATATTAACTAACCCAATCCTTACTCACCCTCCCACCCACTTTGCCACCCAAAACCACCCCATCACCCTCCAAAACAATAAAATACTAATAGTAAACTATTTCACTAGGGAGTCCATAAATCTGTGGATCAGTTTCTTAAAAGATATTAAACTAAACCTCGAAAAGCTTCAGTATCAAGTGGCACACTCTTCTCCCACAGGAGTACCTCTTAAAACCCCATTTAAGTTCTTGGGAAAAAGCAGAATCCAGGAAGGAATCACAAAGAAGAGAGTCAAACAGTTCTATACAGTCACAACACCAGCCACTCTGTCTCTCACCCCTTTAGCTAGTCTCTTCGGTCAAATCCAGAAGTATAAGGACACTGAAGCCCTCTCACAGATTGAGGTCCCCTTCTGGTCCAAACTCAGAGTCCTGGTACCATGCTTTAACTTCAGAATTCACATTTAAAGATATTCTGGATGGACATAAAATCCAGTTTGTTTCTGGTCCCAGATATTTATACAGGCTCTCTCACATCCTCGTATGGGCTCTCTCACAGCCCCTTCTGGATAAATCATTACAGCAATCAAACAAGCTCACCCCTTACCTCGAACAATCGGGGGGCAGGCAAGTACAACCGTACAGAAACTGCTGAAGTTTGTTTGAGTCAAATGGAATTTGGTAATCTCCTGCTTCCACTGCAATCCACAGATCACACAGCTGTGCAGCAGTCCATGGGAAACTCTTCAGGGACATGTTAGTTTCAAGTCTCTATCCCCAAAATAATTCGGGGGGACCATATTCCACAAGGTGAACTAGGGAGGCTTTGCACCACCTTTTAATCACCTCCCAGTGAAAATCCAGTCTGTTGTAAACTGGCTGGACTACTAAATCACACAACAGTTCCTGCATCCAATCTTCCCATGTTGCAGAAACCTGATGCATCCGATCTTCTCATGCTATAGAAACACAACACATCACCAATTCCTGGATTGCTCCTCACCACCTCTCACCAGCACTCCAAGGACCACAAGACAAGCCACATACAGAATTCTGCCACTGCAACCTTCCAGGTATGATCTGTACTGCTATTTACAGTTTACAGGTACATAGGTATACAGATATACAAGTATATTGAATGCTGCTCCATGGAGTAGGTCCTCATTAAAAACAAACAATTTAACTCCTGTTCCTTACTCACTCATGACCCTCACTCAAACTGCCATCCTTACAGCTAATCTTTAATTAAAATCAATAAAAAAGACTCAAAAATAAGCAAAGATGGCTAAAATAGCAAACTAAAAGGACTCTCTCTCTTACTAGTAGCAGCCCAGTGTGGCTGCCATCTTGGATGGGAAAATACAGGTTCAAAATCCACCTAAGGGGATCCCAGTTAGCAAGATACATGTGTTGGTGTCTTGGCAGCATATCACTTTTATGGCTTTAAAAAAAACAAGATGGCCATACGTAAAAATAATTTTTTTTCACAAAACAAGATTACCCCTATATGAAACAGAATCTTTTTTCATATGCCCAAATTCTTTTATTGTATGAAACAGCTGTCCAAAAGACTGAGCTGTGCATGCTCAGAACTTAAATTTTAAATCCTTATAACTCTGGAACAAATGAATATTTTTCACCAAACCAGTGAAAGACACCACTGTGGTACAAGCCCTTTCTATTCTGCAGATTATACAGCAAAATTCCAGACCTTCGGGGCACTGATCGATGACAAAAAAAGATGCCAAAAAAAACATTTTCACTATTTTGCTATCTGGATCTCTGAATTCACACATCTGACCAGAACAAAATTTGGCAAGTCGAGAGACTTTGGCCCTGAGACAACACATGCAATCTTTCATGAGAATCCGTTGAATGGTGGCAAAGCTATTAAAGTGCAAAGTTAGGAGTTTAACATTAAGCAACCTGTTCAACCCTAACTATAGTGGTGCTACAACAGCACCAGAAAAATATTAGAATTGGAAAAACTGAGAAGTGTCTCCAGTGCTTGTGAGCAAATACCTGACTTTCACTTATGCAGGTAGGATTCTGACTATTCTACATTGTGTGCATCACGCACTAGTGAGCGCCTTTTTTGTTTATTATAACTATAATCACATCAGTCAATGGCAGGAGTTGGGGAAGTTGGGTTTTGTGTCCTCTTAAACAAATAGACAGTCTTGC
Organism: Neoceratodus forsteri; assembly: GCA_016271365.2. Classification (NCBI taxonomy): domain Eukaryota; kingdom Metazoa; phylum Chordata; order Ceratodontiformes; family Ceratodontidae; genus Neoceratodus; species Neoceratodus forsteri. The sequence goes on from CM028132.1 coordinate 1,326,844,051, forward strand.
TTTATTTACACAGTTTACCCAGGATATCCCTGTAAAGATAAAATTTCATGTTTGGTGTGCTGCTTCAACTCAGTATTTACAGCAGAGTGGACTAAAGCATTGAGAGGGTACATGATTTGCTCAGGGCGACACAGTGGGTGATTCTAATGAGATTTCATCCTGCCTCCCAAGTCTATCCTGTAGCCACTAGCTATGCTGCCTCACGACAACATTGATTCAGAATCAGCTGAGGGACTGCTTTCAGTGTTCTGAAAGGTGAAAGTTGTGGAGCTATAGCTATATTGAGGGTCTGTTGGAGAGTACAAGTTTGTCTTTGCCCTGGGGAGTGGCTGGGTTGTATCATAATTAGGTACTTATTTTAGCCTCCTATCCTAAAGATTTTGTCAGGCAGCTGACACCTTGTGCTGTTAACTAATTGAATAGTTACATTATGTGTATGTTTTAGGGCAACAGTCATGAGGAACCTGCTGTGCTGGGGATGTGAGGGTGTGTGTGTGTGTGTATATAGTGAGGAGCTCAGAGCTAAGAAGGGAACGCGTTTGTGTGTGTGTGTGTGTGTGTGTGTGTATACGTGTGAATGCGCATATGCAGGAAGGAGCTTAGGAACAACATGTGCTGGAGCCAGGAGAAGCTCTCAGAGCAACTTGATGTAATGTTGCCTGGAAGGGGCTTAGGAGAAGCAGGTTTTGCTTGGACTTGTGCATATGTGTGTGACAATTGTCTGAAAGGAATTTTGTAATGAGGAGAAAAGAATTTGGGGTAAGATTGTTTATGCTGCAAGTGAAGGAAGTATAAAAGAATACACATACACATAATTAGTTAAAACAAATATATATGGATTTAACAGTGCTTTGTCAATAGTGGCTGCAAATTATTTAAGAGACTGACTATACAGAAATGTGTATGATGACTCAGGCTGTAGTACCAGATTTTTAATGAACTGTGTAAGAACTGTTATTTTTCTAACCATTTTCTGTATATGCACTTTTATAAAATTATGTTTTCAGTTGTGTCACAGTCAATGGCTCTATTCACCTTGGTGCTGGAAGTATATCCTAGAGGTTTGAGTAACAAGCTGTAAATGAGCTTGGTACATCCCACAGACCTGGGTGTGATTTCCACAACCTCAACTCGCATACTGTATGACTCTAAGCAAGTCACTTAACCGCCCCAAAGCTCCGAGGTCACTCCTAAAAACAGGCAGGTGGGCCTAGTGGGCCTTACCTGGTAAACATAGAATAACAATAACAAAATCTTAATTTTAGTCCCCCTCTCCCGCAGGCATTGTGGTCTAATGGGTATAGAACTGTTGAGAACTAAGAAATTACAAGTACAAACCCTGCTACAGCCAAATACTTTTTATGCGACTCTGAGCAGGTTACTTAACCTCCTAGTACACCAGTCCATGTAGCTGCAGACATACGTAGAAGAAGTCATGCACTGAAAATGTAATGTTGCATCTTAGCTGGGATATCCTGGGTAAAGTTTAAAAAATTAATCCTGCCGGCCCGCCGGCAAAGCGGTTGGATTTCCGCTTGCGACGCCGGCGACCCGGGTTCGGGAACGGACCCAGGTTGTCGGAGGGCCGGCCGGGGAGGAGGGATTGAGCGCTCGCAGGGCAGCTCTCCTTCTCCGGGGGGAGGGTCCCGTCAGCATCCGGAGCGGTGAGGACTCCTAGCGGAGGCTGGGAGACCTCACGCTACTGGCCTGGGCGAGGGAGGGGCAAGGTAGGCGGGGCGGACGCTGCCGTCATTGCACGTCCCAGCCTCCTCGAGGGAGGGGAAATATAGGGGGATAAAATTCCCTTGCCTAGCATCTAAATGACGCTCTGCCCAGGATTGCCATGATTGGCCACCGGAGCCGTTCTCCCTAACCAGTCACAGTTCAGCGGCCGATAAGGGAGGTCGGGGTACGCGGCAGCTCTGGGGGTAAGCCAGAGATGACGGGGATTCGGGATGTCCGGTGGTCGGAGCTCCAGGGTCCGTGACCGGAGCAGAATGTGGACGAAAGGTAGTGGCATAAAGAAGCAAAATAAAAAAAAAAATTTAAAAAGAAAAATGAATCAAAGCAGGACACCTCTGTAAACAAAATGTTTGATCTCAGTTGTACTATCCTAAATAAATTAATTGAGCAAAAAAACACACTTTCCTGCACCCTCTGCCCCTTGCATGCATGTAGTTTAGTGCTTACAGCAAGTTTGGGAACCACAAGACTGCAGGTTCCAATTGTGCACAGGTCAAAGGCTCACAATGTGATCCTGCATATAGACCATCAATGCCATCTCCCACTTCTTAGTTGTCTTGTTTGTTTGCTATATTATCCCTCCTATCTGTCTAGCTTTGTCTTACATGTTTTTAGTGTCCCTGCCTCTGTTTCCAGTAATCTGTTCCACATGCCAACCACCCATAGCATAAAAGAGCCCCCCCCCCATAGCTCTCCAGCTATCATATGGCCTCTAGTACTTTTCATATCTGTCTTGCACTAAGGGTGGGCACTAGGGTGCCAACATGTCTCAATTGGTAGCACATCCACCTCTGGGCCAGAAGATCACGCATTCTGGTGCCACACAGGGACTGGTCTCATACCCTGAATGCTGGCACCAGAGTTCAGTACTAGAGGGATGCTGTACTGTTGGGATCTGCCATCCTTCAGATGAGATGTTTATCTTAGGTCCCTTCTGCCCTTCTCTGGTACTATCCTGGCAGAAGTAAAAGAGCCCAAGGCACTTTTTGCAAGAGGAGGGGACTCTTAAGGGTATTCTGGCCAACTTTTCCCTTCCTATAAAACTAGCTCATGCATTTGTACAAGGCTATGTATGGGTGTTGATGCATGAAATGGCTGCCATTACACATTTACAGCCACTTCACTGCCAGTCTCTTGATGCTTGTTCAGAGCTTTGGGATACAATGTGTGTGAAAAGTGCTATATACATTCTTCTACTTCTTCATCTACCTGACATAGAAACATAGAATTTGTCAGTAGAAAAGGTCCACTGGGTCACCTAGTCTGCCCAGATCTTCCCTGCCTATTCTGCCTCTGCAGACCCTATCTGGTTTCCAGTGACCCTTCCAGTTTCCTGCCTCTTTTCTCTCCCTCTTCCTCTTCTTCTTCCTTAGATTCTCAGCCTACCTTATCTTTTAAATCTGTATAGATCCACTTATGTTTGTCTTTGTTCCATGCTTAGCAGTTTAAGTCTGAACCCCATTTCTACAAATATTTCTAAATTCTTGCATTTTAACCCTCATTTTGCCACTGCCAGTGATCCTATTGTAGTATCGTACCCAAAACGGGTAGTGATATTCCAGCTGTATCTTCACCAGTGGCCTGTAAAGTGACATTATCTCTCTCATGTTCTGCTTATAACGTTCTCCATCATAGAACCTAACATTTGGTTTCCCCTTTTATTGTTGCCTGCGGTTATTGCTATACTAATATGAGAAAACAACAAAACCTGGACTATGTAGGTCTACAAGCTTGTTTCTTTATCCTCACTGGCCTTCAGAATACATCCCTTTTGGATATCAACCCCTTGCTTTGCTGTCCATACTTAGGACTGCTGTCCTTAGTATGGACAGCAGTGTAAATAAACATCTCAGCTTTTACTTCTCCCACAGAAAGGGTCACACTGCTGTCTTTAAGGGGGCTATCAGCCTGCAGGAATGTTTCAGGGCAGTGAACAGAGAATAACAAGTGTGTAGGCACAGTTCCCTTTTTTTTGTTGTATCTGGTTAATGTATAGCAGCCATTTTGGTTCTGACTAGAGTTTGTTCATATCAGTTATTTACATGTCTCTTCTGATCTATTGCACTAACCACTACCTTCTGGAATGCTCCTAAACAAAAGAATTGGCCACCCAAGGCCATAATGCTTACCCTAGAGCTGGAATGGATACTCCATCTGCCATGGCAATTATGCCCCCCATCTGGCTTAATGCCCGCCCTAGGGCTGCAATGCTCAACCAAGGGGCTTCAACACACATGATAAGGTACACAGTACCCTTCTTGGGTCAGAATTTCCACTTGGTGCAAGGGCCATAATGCTCACCCTATGTTCCAGAATGCCCAAACTAGCAGCCACAACACACATTATAAGTGGCACAGTGCCCAAAGGCCATTACAATTTCCAAACTTTTTCAGAGGTGGTACAAGCCTATTTTAACCACACTGGGGTCAAAGTGGCTAACTGGATCGTGAGTAGGAGATCCAAGCAATTCCTCCAAAGATGCAACTTTGTCATCATAGATGTTGACAATTACAACCTCTGCCTTGTATGCCCAAACAGGGTTATGGGGCCTGGGTCATTATACTCCTGACCGTGTGGGGGGGTTCATATCCAAGATTTAAGATTTTAAAACAGCCATTATCCACTGAGAGAAATGGTTAGTGGGCCTCTTTTAGGTATGGGACAGTCCTCTGGGATGCATGAAGTACCCTCCCTCCTCCCTACAGTATTATTCTATTCATGAACCAACACAGTGCAATAACAGTTCCCACAGAAATATAGTGTATCAGTGTATGAATGGGTTATGCCACAGACGATAATTATATGCCAAATTACAAGGGATTTATTAAGGATCCGGTCCTAGGGAAAAGGAAGAAGTTAAGCAATTTAGGTAGCAGTGAATACTATACCTGGCTGGTATTGCATTGCTCATCTAGGCCCAGCCTAAACTTATAGCAACCTTTGCTATACATCTGTCACCCTCATGGGTGCAGCCATTTTTTATGTGTAGTAGCCTGCCCCCAAACCATGCAGGCATGGTACTGTCAGCCAAGTTGTACTGCTAGACACTACTCTTGCTGTACTGATATCAATTTTTATACCTATAACATATACTGTATATGAGAGCTCCCTGTGCTTCACTGGGTACCCAGTCATAGAAACTATGTCACTGAATACTGCATGTGATTGTCCAACACTGGTACACTCCATGATTTAAGCACTTTACATGTTTACAACAATCCCAAAACCTAACATGAAATGGGTATTTATAATTCCTGTCCAGATAGCCTAATTCATTAACTAATTCTCCAAATAACAGGCAAATGTAGTGGTAAGATCCTGAATTTTTCATGGTCTACCCAGACCAGCAGGATTCCCCTTCAAGCAGCAGGGTGTAGTGCCGTATCTGTGTATTCCTCCTCTGGCAGATTTCACTCACTGTCTCAGTCTTAGACCTCTTTTCATTTCCTCATGCAGCAGTCAGTACTCTGTTGAGCTCACAGGTGTAGTGTCAGCTTGTGAAGCCCCGCCAGGTTAGACCAGCACACTGTGACCTGGCATCCAGACCCTAGTGTGCTGAACTAGATCTGGGCAGTGATATTGGCTGAACAGCTTCCCAGACATATCTTCTCTCTGTTACTGGGATGCTGCAATGCTGCAAAGGTACCTCTGTCTTTAGACTTCGTCAACGGGGATAGTGCTGCAGACATGAAGGCAGGGGGGGACCAGCTGGAGACCAGTGATCACTTTACAGTGTGGTTCAATATAAGGACAGCTGTGGCATCTAATAATAACCGCACCCACCAGACCCAACAGAAAGTACCCTGAGCGTAGCTCCCTCCTGGACCTTATGTTAGTAAACAAGCCTCATAACATCTCGCATACAGGAGTGTTCTTCAACAACATAAGTGATCTTTGCACTATAGCCTGCATTAGACACTCTCCCCAAATAAAACTGGCCTCCAAATTCATACTGAAAAGATAACTGAAAAAATTTTGCCTGAATGCCTTCCTGAATGACCTAAATAACATCAGATGGCAGGACTTCTATCTAGCCCCATCACTTAGCGAGGTATTTAATATTTTTCACAGCCCCCTAATGGGGCTAATCGACAAACATGCCCCCCTTAGGCTGATTAGGTAAAAAAAAAAGATCTCCTGGCTGGTTCTCGCCCAACCTGAAGAAAGTGCTCAAAGAAAGAGACTATTGGTGGAAAAGTGTGGAAATCACACTTGGAGGCAGACTGGCTAGTATTTCGCATCTCCAGAAATGCCTGCACCAAACTAATTAGATCTGAAAAAACTAGGTATTTCCAGGCAAAACTTGAAGACAACAAAAACAACTCTGCCAATTTTTGGAGCATCCTTAAAGAGGTTGAAGTTCAGCATTCTGATGCCTCCCTTCCAGCCAAAAATTGTGTCTAATGGAGTTACTTGTACAGACAGAACTGCCATATTAGAGCAGCTCAATGATCACTTTTCCACTGCAGGGCTTGCCTTCGATGCCTCACCTATCAGCAAGCTTAGACTTGTAGGGGATAGCTCGGCTAGTCCAAATGCTAATCTCAATCCTAACCAACCTCATCCTTCTCCGTTCAGCTTTTCTAAAGTTACTTTTAAACAAGTAGAGGACCTCCTTTTGTCACTGGAAACTAAAAAAAGTGCTGGTGCAGATAATATTGAACCATTCTTCCTAAAGCTTGGCTATTTCTACTTGACTGCCCCTATCACCCACTTATTTAACACCTTCCTGAAACAGGGTGAACTGCCAGTGTCATGGAAAACTGCCTACATCTTACCTCTATTCAAGTCAGGATACCCATGTGACCTGAACAATTATTGGCCCATTTCTATACTATCCACCCTTTCAAAAGTCCTGGAAAAAATTGTCAACACCCAAATTAGAGAACACTTGGATTTGCACAAACTTCTAAACCCTGCCTAGTCCGGGTTCAGGGCCAAACATAGTACAATATCTTCCCTTGCAAAAGTAACTACTGACTGGCAAATTGCCCTGGACTCTAAGAACATGTATTTGCTCTATTTCTTGATCTCAGTAAGGCCTTTGACACTGTGGATCACAACATCTTGCTTACCTCATTGCAATATCATTCTCGATAACTCTGCCACTAACTGGTTCACCAGCTACCTCACCAATATATTACAACAAGTTAAATCTGCAGGTGACCTGTCTCCACAAAAATCTCTACTGTGAGGAGTCCCTCAAGGCTCCATACTGGGCCCTATCCTATTTGCAATCTACATCAATAACCTGGACTCTCATCTATGCGCAGCTAATGTGCACCTATTTGCTGATGACACAGTACTGTAGTCTACACTTCAAATTCTTCACTACACACGGCATATGAGGACTTACAATGAGACTGTATCACTCTTCAGCATAGCCTTATCAAACACAAACTTCTACTCAATGCCAAAAAAGACTAAAGCCATGATTCTCTCACCAAAGGCAGTCCCTGGACCCACACATATCCCAATGATACTAACACTTCTGGGCGAACCCCTTGAAATAGTAGATACCTTCAAATATCTAGGGTTCTGGCTGGACAACAAACTTAACTTTCTGTGCCATTTAAATGAAGTCTCTAAAAAACTAAGACAGCTGTTAGGCTCATTCTACCATATTGAACACCTGCGTACCATAGAAGCTAGAAAGAGACTAGTACAATTCACTTTCCTACCCATTCTTGATTATGCCGACTTCCTCTACAATCACTGCCCCTTATCAGCGCTAAATAAACTTGACACTCTATACCATTGAGCCCTAAGATTCATCTTTAACCTGCCTTTTTGCACCCGCATCTGCCTTCTGTACCAAAGGTCGGGATGGCCTTCACTGTCAACAAGGAGAAAAAGGAATGCTCTCCTTTGGCTCTTTAGAGCATTTTCTAACAAACTTCCTGCATACACCTTAAGTTTTTTCAAGCGTGCCAATGGTTTCTATGGCCTTAGTTGTTATGCTACTCTTTGTTTCCAGATACATCGAACAAAAACTACCTATGGTATGTCCGCAATCAATTTTTCACTCCCATCCTTATGGAACACTATGCAAAGCTCACTTAAGCTCTCCTCATTACCAAGTCTATTCACTTTCAAAGCTCTGATATCCAAAAATCTGAGGGAAGCCTGCAGCTGTTTTAGGCAACCTTGAGGCCTCAGCCTCTGGCTCTTCCACGTTGCTAATCTATTAGAATGCCACCCAACTCACATCCCTTTGTCAGGATACCCAGCACTTCTAGCTTTTCTCTGCATACCTGACATCCACTCCCCTCCTCCTTAGCGCACTAATGTTCCTTCTGCCTTTCCAATACATCATCATGAAGGCACTAGTCTCCATTTAGTAGTACTATCCTGGTTTACTGTCTCCTCTCTCCTATGAGATATATTACGAATTGTACCTGTGAGACCTTATGTTAGACTTACGTTGGTCTGTATCGACCTTTATCTGTATTATGTTGTTGCTTCCAATTCCTTGCATCTATGTCTATGTATTGTATTGTTTTTTTGTCCAGGACCACTTTGAAAATGGGCTTGCTTAATGGTGTTGATGCCTGGTTAAATAAAGGATTGACTGATTGTTTGATCGTACCACAAAAAGATGAGGGTCCTGGACTTCAGGAGGGAAGATTGAAAATGATGGATGAATGCCTCAGGGATAACCTGCTGGGGGGGGGGATGAACTGGATGGGATGGAGGAACGTTGGAGGAAACATAAAAGGCCCATAGTGAAGGCAGCAAACCTCTGCATCAAGCAAAGGAGGAAAATAAAGGAAAAATAGACCACTATGGTCCTTGAAAGAGGGGGTAGAAAAAGTAAAATCATAGAGAGTAGCATTCAGAAGGTAAAAGGAGGTAAAGAGGGAGGTGTATATGGAGAAACAGAGGGAAGCAGGAAAAGCAGGAAGGAGCACAAAAGCACAAACTGAAGAGAAAATAACTAAGACAGATATTTTTAAGTATGTAAGTGAAAAGAGGAAGACCAAGGGAGAGATTATAAGATTAAAAAGGGAAGGGGTGGGACTGTGATGAAGGGGACCAGGATAAGGCTGACAGCCTGAATAAATCATTGTTCCCAGAGGATAGAGATGGGGAAGGGCCACACAAATTTAACAGGAGCATTGGAGGGAGGGAGGTAGGCACTAGTCTGTTTTCATAGGAAAGAGTAGTGAAGGGACTTGCAAATCTGAAATTGGACAAAGCAATGGGGCTAGACGGGGTCCTCCCATGGGTATTGAGGGAGCTCAGAGAAGTACTAACTGCACCTCGGATGTCCATATTTAACAGCTCATTGGAAACAGCAGTGGTCCCAGAGGACTGGAGGAAGGCAGATGTAGGCCCAATTCACAAAAGTGGTATCAGGGAAGAGGCTGTCAAATATAGGCCAGTTAGCTTGACTTCAGTGATGGGAAAGTTAATGGAATCACTGCTGAAAGAAAGGATTGTGGAATATCTTGAATTCGCTGGGTTATAAAACCTGAGGCAGCATGGATTTATGAGGGAAGGGGGTCATGTCAAACAAATCTGGTTGAGTGCTCTGGCTGAGTGACCAAGGAACTAGATCGGGGTGGAGCAGTGGATGCAGCCTCCTTGAATTCAGTAAGGTGTTCAGCACTGTTCCACACAGGAGTCTAGTAAGCAAGTTGGGTAGCTTAAGAGTGGGTCCAAAGGTGGTAAACTGGGTTAAAAAAGTGGTTAAGGGATAGGCGACAGAGGGTTGTGGTAAACAGAGTTCACTCAGAGGAAGGGAGGTTGATCAACATGGTGCATCAGGGATCAGTGCTAGGACTAGTCCTCTTCAGTGTCTTTATAAGCATCATTACAGAGGAGCTAGAAGGGAAGGTCTGCCTCTGTGGTTGACACCAAACTCTGCAACAGGGTGGACACTCTTGGGGGGGAGGGGCTGTAAGGGTGAGAAGTGACCTGATAAAACTTGAGTCATGGTCAAGGATATGGCAGTTGGGTTTCAATGTGAAAAAGTGCAAAATAATGCACTTAGGGCACAGAAACCCAGGGCAGAGTACAAAAGGGGTGTGTGGGGTGGTACTGATGACCAGCAAGCCAGAATGAGACCTGGGGGTGATCATATCTGATGATCTAAAGGTGGCCAGGCAGTGTGACATGGTAGTTGGGAGGGTAAGTGGAATGCTAGGGTGCATAGGGAGATGTATCGCCAGCAGAAAGAGGAGATGATCTTGCCTCTGTATAGATCACTGGTAAGACCCCACAAGAGTTCTATGTCCAGTTCTAGAGACCACATCTCAGAAAGGACCTAGACAGAGTGGAAGCGTTCCAGAAGAGGGCAAACAAAATGGTGCAGGTTCTGCATCAGAAGCCCTACAAGGACAGATTAAAGGACATAAACATGTACACCCTGTATGATAGGAGAGAGGGGGGTATATGATAGAGGCCTTTAAGTAGCTCACTGTGGTAAACAAGGTACAAGGGAAGTATTTTTCAGAAAAAAACATGTACAAGGAAAAGGGGCATGACAAGAAAGTGGAGGGGGTAGATTTAGGAGAGATGTGAGGGAGTGCTTCTTCACAGAAGGAGTGACGGATTCCTGGAACAATCTTCCAGAAGAGGTGGGGGAGGCAAAAATAGTGGTGGGGTTCAAGAATGCACGGGAAAGGCAAAAGGGAATCTTAGGGAAAGGGAATGGGAGGTGAATGAGCTGGAGATCAAGTAGGATCTGCAGTGATACTATAGGCAGGGGAAAATGAGCAGATTAAGTTGGTCAGGTGGTCCTTATTTGCTGGCAAATTCTGTTTCTATGTTTCTATACAAATGTTCACAGGCAGCCACCCACTCCAAAACCTCTACTGCAATTTCACTTTAGTGTCTCAGCCATGCTGAGCAAGCACACAACTCCATTTTCTATAAGCAAGAATTCTGCTTGCTCTGGAAGGCACATAGTCAGTCTTCTTTACAGTCCTTACCGTGATCTATCTTATCTCTTCTCTCTTCTCTCTCTCTCTCTCTCTCTCTCTCTCTCTCTCTCTCTCTCTCTCTCTCCAGCTCCGTGCAGACTAAAACATTCTGGAACATCCCCTGCTGTTCATTAGGGATATCCAGCTCTTTACTGGTCTATTAAGCTGCAGTTACTGGTAGCAAGGTTGGAGGTCCATTACTACACAGGCACATGACTAATTCAGAGTTGCCTGAATTAATGAAGTCCTCAAGTCCATAAGCCCTTTGTGGCTCCTTCAGCAGGCTTTGGATCCTGATAGGCTGTTCAGTCACAGTCTGACCCCCTCACCATGCAGACGCTGGTCAGAGGTGACACAGACAGCTGCTAAAATCATAGTACACAGGCAGTTTCTCCCAAAATGTCTGTATTTGCACCATTACTCCTGTTAAACAAGCATTTGTCAATGCCGAATGTTGATTGCGTTGGTCTGTTGAGCTCGCTCAGTGGCACTCTGTCACTGGCTCAGTCTGTTTGTCCCGGTGCTGCTGGCTGCTCTTTTGTACTGGGCTGCTGCCTGCATTGGCACCTTGTTCTGCTGAGGATGCTCCATTGAGGTTGCTCACTCCCCCTCTCTCACTCACTCATTCTGTTTCTCCTGGCACTGCAGGCTGCCCTTTTGTACTGATCTCCTGCCTGTGTTGGTGGCTTTTTCTACCCACAAAGAAATCCACAGCTGTCCCAACAGAGCTCTGTTGAGGTCGCTCACTCCCCCCTGTCTCACTCACTCATTTTGGTTCTCCTGGCGCTGCAGGCTGCCCATTTGTACTGGACTCCTGCCTCTGTTGGTGCCTTTTTCTGCCCACAAAGAAATCTACAGCAGTCCTGACAAAGCTCCGTTGAGTTCGCTCACTCCCCTTCTCTCACCCACTCATTCTGTTCTGCCGTCGATGCAAGATACCCTTTTCTACTGGGCTACTGCCTGCGTTGCTGCCTTCTTATGCCCACAAAGAAATTTGCAGCAGTTATAATACAGCTCTGTTGAGCTCACTCACTCTCTCATTCTGGTTTTCCTGCCACTGCAGGCTGCCCTTTTGTCCTGGGCCCCTCCATGCATTGCTGCCTTTTTCTGCCCACAAACAAATCTGCAGCAGTCCCAACAGAGCCACGTTGAGCTCACTGACTCCCCCTCCCTCACTCGCTCATTCTGTGTCTGCTGCTGCTGCTGGCTGCCCTTTTGTATTGGGCTCCTGCCTGCGTTGGTGACTTTTTATGGCCAGAAAGAAATCTGAAGCAGTCCCGACACAGATCCAATGATCGCGCTGACTCCCCCGCTGTCATTCTCGCATTCCGTTTGTGCCAGCGCTGCAAGCTGGCCTTTTGTACTGGGCTCCTGCCTGTGTTGCCGCATTTTCTGCCCACAAAGAAATCTGCAGCAGTCACACTAGAGCTCCATTGAGCTCGCACTCTACCGCTCTGTCACTCACTCATTCTGTTTCTCTTGGCGTCACAGACTGCGCTTTTGTATGGGGCTCCAGGCTGCATTGGCACCTTTGTCTGTCCACAATGAAATCCTCAGTTTTCCCGACAGAACTCTGTTGAGGTCGCTCAGTCTCCCTCTCTCATCGCTCATTCTGTTTGTCCTGGTGCTGCAAGCTGCCCTTTTGTACGGAGCTCCTGCCTGCATTGGTGCCTTTTTCTGCCCACAAAGAAATCCCAGCAGTCCTGATAGAGCTCTGTTGAGCTCACTAAGTCCCCTTGTCTCACTGGCTCATACTGTTTCTCCCACCACTGCAGGCTGGCCTTTTGTACTGGGCCCCTGCCTGTATTGATGTCTTTTTCTGCCCACAAAGAAATCTGCAGCAGTCCTGACAGCGCTTCGGTGAGTTCGCTCACTCCCCCCTCCCTCATTCGCTCTCTCATTCTGTTTCTCCCAGTGCTGCAGGCTGCCCTTTTGTACTGGGCTCTTTTGTTGGGGCCTTTGTCTGAACACAAAGAAATCCGCACCAGTCGCGACAGAGCCCAGTTGAGCTTGGTCACTCCCCCCCTCACTCAGTCGATCTTAATGTGTCCCAAACACTGATTTCCTAGAGTGACCATGCTACTGTCTGGCAGGAGTGCAAAAACATATTTTAGCCAGGATGTGAAAAATAACAGCTGTAGTGTTCATAAGGAGTTATGAAAAAAATGCCACAGTTGAAAATGTGGCGTGACAGTATTACAAAACTGCCAAGTTACAAGGGTGCGTGGAAACAGTTCAATGCACGCTTGTAACAAAGTCATGTTATGGAGTTTCGTCACCAAATTTTCAACATAGGGATTTTAGGACCTCTGCTCATGAAAGTGCCACTGCCATTTTCTTAATCTGTCCCAAACACTGATTTCCCACAGTGACCACGTTATTCTGCGCCGGAACTGTGAAAACACATTCTGGTCAGGATGTGAAAAATGACAGCTGTACTGTTTATAAGGAGGCATGAAAAAATGGCACTGTTGAAAATCTGGTGTGACAATATTACAAACCTACGAAGTTACACGGGTGCATGGAAAGTGCGTAATGCACACTTGACACACAGTCATTTCATGGAGTATCGTTACCAAATTTTCAACATAAGCATTTTAGGACCTCTACTCATGAACAGTGTCACTGTCATTTTCTTAATCTGTCCTGAACACTGATTTCCTACAGTGGCTGTGTAATTCTGCACTGGAAGTGTGAAAACACATTTTGGCAAGGATGTGAACAATGACAGCTGTACTGCTCACTGCACACAAGGAGGTTTGACAAAATGTCAATGTTGAAAATCTGGCGTGAAAATACTGTAAATTCGCGAAGTTACGAGCGTCGTGCAACTGTGCAATGCTCGCTCGTAAAACAGTCATTTTTTGGATTGTTTCCGCCAAATTTGCAACATAGGCTTTTTGAGAGCCCACCTCATGAACACTGGCACTGTCGTTTTGTTAATCGGACCCGAAGGGTGATTCCTCACAGTGACCGCGAAACTACCTTTCGGGGCTGATTAACACCATGACAGCTCAAGAATTCATGAGGAGGGTTCCCAAAAACCCCATGTTGAAAATTTGGTGAAAAAATTCCCAAAAATGCCTGAGATATGCACTAAAGTTGAAAAAAACCCTACTTATTACATTATACAGCTTACCGGCATTCCTCAGTTCGCGAGTCGGCTTTGAAGAGTGCAGACCTGTTCCCGATCCACCGAAGATCATCGCCAAGTTCCAGAGGTAAGTATGAGGTGGGGGGTGGGGGAGGCAGGGTGTGCAGTGAGTGGGTCTTGAGGTTGCGGGTGGGGGCAGGCGAGCACCCGAGAGACAGTTTCATTTTTCTGGAAAAAAACCCCAAAGACATCAGGACCATTTTTCCCTTCACAGGGCATCTGGCACACTGGAGTGGCCTCCCAGCATGCCAACAGAGGCTTTGGTTTTGGGGCCAGCAGTAGTCGACAGGGGATTGGGCACCCCGTTGCGAAGAATAAAACCGGATTCATTATGCCAACAGGGATTGGGCACCCTGTCAGCAGGAACAAAATGGGGGTAGGGTTTCATTATGCTGGCCAGGGGATTGGGCACCGTCAAATGAGGAGCATAAAACCGGGGGGTTACAGAACGCCACGGGATTGACAAGTAAACATGGTGGGGGAGGGGTCAGATATTTGTGAACACGCAGCAAGCCACTGCCATGTTCACAAACAATTTCAGGGGTTTCACATCCCACCCTGCAATGACGGGTCACTCCCTTATTGCAGCGGATGGCTGACACAGCAGTGACGAGGTGGCCCCTGATTGCAGTGGCTACTTTTTTAGAAGGTTGTGGCACGCTGGCTGAACTAGTGTCAACAGCAGCATGCCACGGCATTGGGGGACAGGGGACAAGCCTTTGCAGGCTGTGGGGGCATTGGACACAACAGTGCCATGCCTCCACAACCTGCTTGTGGATTAAGCTGCGGCATAACATGTTTCTTGCTCATGTGCGCAATCAACATAACAATACTTGGGGCCCAAGAAAAGTTCGGTGTGGATACACTTAAGTGTACAGTTCAGTTGGGGCAGCAATCAGTGCATTCCCAATTTAGTTGGGAGCACTGCTGCATTTGCTCCATCGGTGGTGGTTGAAGTCTTTGATATGTGAATGCAGGGAGACTTAAAGATAGTCACCACATGGGGGGAAGGGTTGCACAAAGTAGACGTAGTCAAACACAGACAAGATCAAAGACCATAATAACATATTGCACAGAAGTGTTGAAACTGCTAAACAATACAAAAGGGGTGCACAATATATGAAGACTAATGTCTGAGACCAGAGGAGGTGCAAGCACCAGTATATTGGCACCACCTAGCAATAGTCCTGAATACAGGTAATAACCTGCAAATCAAACAACCGCATACTTATTAGCAAAATACAAGTCTACTTGAGTGCTTACAAAAATATACCAGTCCAAAGTGTATGAAGCAATATTTCTTACAGCATACTGGCCTGAATCACATAATTCAATGTCTGATTTCAAGATTCCTGAAACACCGGCATTCATAAGGACAGCAGTAGGATGCACTGGAAATGATATGCATATATGCATGAGCTAACATTTCACCATCATAGCTTCTTCAGAGCTGCAAGTCTCTACAGGACTCTTTCCTCCAAAAATGGCCTTCTGTCCACGCCCTCATTTCTTTCTGCTGCTCCCTGGTGCTCCTTGACCCTTTCCTCCACTGTGAAGACTGAGCAGAAGTACCTGGTCAGGATGTCTGCTTTTTCATGTTCTTCTGTGCAGTCTACCCCTGCTGTGCTCCTTATCCTCACTCTCCTTCCCCTTGTTTTACTCTTCTCGCTTACATAGCTGAAGAAAGTCTTATTCCCTTTAGCTACCCCTTTGACTATCCTTTCCTCTGTCTGCACCTTTGCTCCCCTCACTGCCTTTTCTGCTTCCTTCTTTTTTACATGGTATACCTCCTTGTCTTTCTCTCTCTTCCTTTCCATCCTGAATGCCACCCTTTTTTCCTTCACCACCTTGGTTACTTCCCTAGAGAAACATAACCGTTTATTTTTCCTTCTTACTTTTACTCACTTTCTTCATGCAGAGGTTGGTTGCCTTAATTATGCCTTCCCTTATTTTTCCCCACTGTGCCTCTACCCCTCACTGTCAGTTCCCTGCTATGAGATAGTTTCTGAGGCCGTTGCCCATTTCTTTAAAAGTCATTCTCTCAAAGTTCAGGACCCTCGTCCTTGCGTTATTTGCCTCTGTTCCTGTCTTAATGATAAACCACACTATACGGTGATCACTGGTACCTAGGGAATGTCCACTATGATATCAGTAAAGCCATCCCTGTTGGTAAGCACTACATTCTGCACTGCCTTATCCTTAATGAGTTCTTTGACTAACTGCATGAGAAAAGCCCCTTGTAAGGAGTCAAGGGGGATGGTCCTACTTCTTGCTGAAGCTTCAGTTGGAAGGCTTCAATCCACATCTGGAAGACTGATGTCCCCAACTAACAGAACCTCCCCCTTACTTGCAATCTTGATAATGGCTTGCTAAAGTGACTTACCCAACTCCTGTTCCTCGGCTGCTGGAGATCTGTATATGACCCTGTAGGGACAGCAGCCACAGTACTTCTTTCCAGGATAACCCACAGTACCTCCAGTGCTTCTTTTTCTACCTGGTGCCTCTGTACTTTCATGGCCTTGGTTCCCTCCCTCACACACTGTATAGTACATCCACTCCTCCCTTACTCCCTTCCCTGTCTCTCCTGAACTGAGAGTAGTCCAGTATGGTCACATCCCTGTCATGGCTGTCAGTGCACCACAACTCCATTATGGTCCCCATATCTAGGCTAGCCTTGCCTTGATGGCCTCTAGGTCAACAATTTTATTTCACAAACTTCTTGCACTGGTGCACATGGCTGTTCATACCTTACTCCCTCCTGCTTGCTTCTCTGCCTCCCACCTCCTGCCTGTGCTGTTCCCCTGAAAGTTCCCCTGATCACCTGATTCCCTTGTTACCTTTCAGTGACCTATCTCCTTTTCTCATTGCTTTTCTGATTTATACCCCCTTGTACTCTGCCTTGACCCCACCCTTGTCTTCTTGCACCCCTGCCCAGGGGGAGCTTACTCCCCTCCAGCTCTCCCTCCCTGCTACTTCATCAGCTGGAGGAGGACAATTGTTGTATCTCTTGCTTTTACAGCCTCCCCCCAAGCTAGTTTAAATGCTCATCCAAGTAATATTTAAACCTCCAACTAAGGACTATAGTCCCCCTCCTGGAAAGACACAGGCCCTATCCCACAGAGGCCCATATCCTCCCAGGTTAGCCCTAATCCTCAGTGTAGCTGAAGCCTTCCTCCATGCAACATGCCTTCAACCAGTTGTTTGGTGTGGAGTATTCTGTACAGTACTCCCCCTGGCTGTATACATGTGACACTTTGACAAAAGTCACCGTGCATGCAGTCTGATTGAGGCCCCTTCAGAACTCACTGATATTTCCCTGCACTACCCCTACCCTGTCCTTTTCTATGTCATCTGTCCGCAGGTGGACAATGATACCTAGCTTCCTCCCATCTCCTGTTGCCACAGCAGTTCTGTGAATCCGCCCTTCATCCCTCTAAGCTGAAGTACCTCTCAGGCACTTCACCTCCCTCTCCCTTTCTCCCCAGTCTATCCTCCTAACAATACTATTGTGGAATGAGAACAGAGCTATGTTTCATGTTTTCATATCTGTCAATTGTTTCATAATGAATACCCATGTGTTATTGATAATATTGCATCTATATGTATTGTACATTTTTACATATAACTTGGCAATACTGATTGACATGTGTTGTAACAGCTGCATCATTATATACAATGAAATAATATTTTTCTCAGAATAAACACTCAGTATGGTACTCATCTGCAGGGTGCTGAAGCTTTTAATGACAGTGACTGTGTGGCACAGAATGGTGAAAGAGCTCAGCAGAAGCACTGGGTCTTAGAAGAAATGCAGTCAAAAGGAAACATGAGGTATTTTGCCCTGCTTTTTCAACCAGAGACAAAAGAACCAAGTAGCTGGGAAGACTGTATTTATTTATTTCATTTTGGAGACAGTATGGCGCAGTGGGTTAAGGCTCTGAGCTGCAAATCTGGAGACCTGAGTTTGAATCCCACAGCCCCCTAGGTGCATAATGTGTGACCTTGAGCAAGTCACTTAACTTCCTTGTGCTCCCAGGTTGCACCTGCAAACAAGCTTTCAGCTTAGTGTGTCTCACCTGGTAAAAATTGGTAAATTTTTGTTTACCAATTAGGTGCACTAGACAAATACAATGCCTGTTTTCAGGCATGACCTGGGAGAAGTGCAAACAATAAAAATAAGTACAAAGGCACACAAGTACAAAGAATAATAAAGTGCAGAGGAATAAGTTAAAAAATGAAACATCCTGAGTTTCACTTTAAAAGGTTTACTGAAGGCACAAATAGAAGTGCTAGTACAAGATCTCAATTACAGGAGCATGTATCAGATGTTTAAAAAGAAATTGACAAAGCTCGTTCTTGAAAACTAGGTGACTCTGCGAGTTCCTACGAATAAGTGGAAATGAGTTCCAGAGCTTAGGGACAAAGAGAGAAAATGCCTGCTCTCCCATTTTTGTTTTGCATTTAGTTACTGCCAGAAACAACATGTCATTAGGTCATGGGATTAAGCCAGATTGATTTCTTTGTACATAAATTGCCAGGGCAACAGGTGGGTTCCACCAAGTTGGTTTGACATCAGTCATGTCGACTGACACCACAGCGACAACAAAATCCTGATGGTGACCATGTCACACGACAACCGTGCTGCCCAACCACCATGGTGGCAAAAAACTGGGGAACTTACTGCCTGTTTACAGGGGCTTTGCACCCAGCACCCCCCACCATGGAGGGATTCTGCCCCTACACATCCCAAAGATAATATAATCACCTCCAGGTCAGAGGTGAAGGGGGAAACAGCATAACACCACTGAGGTGGCAAATAGCAAGCGCTGCAAAATCCTGACTGACAGAATGACTGTAGATTGGGATTTTTTAGCACCCACATTGCTGTCAATATAGGAGTTTTGCTGTGCTGATGGCACTCCCAAATGGTGTACATGATCTGATAATTTTGTCAGTCATGCAGCCTAGGGTGAAAAAGTGACATGATGCTGGAGAAAACCAGCCTTGGCTTGAGTAGAGAGAACAGTGGCAAGTCAGCCTGGGCATAGAGAGGGCAAAGCAACAGATACTGTTGTAGCAGGTATTCAGTTTGTTTATATTACATTTATTTGCCTCAGAGTAAGGTACTAGATAGGTGAGGCTAGTCAACAAAAGACCCTGAGCTATAGCCAGCCTAGCAGCTGGGGTCAGGGCATGCCTGACTTTGTAAGCAAATCCTTGCTTTGAATTAATAGACTTGTAGGCTATTTGATATGTGCAGACTAAAATCAAGGGTGGAGTCCAGAGCAATTTAAAACAATCAACTGCAGTAAGGGGAGGCTCATCGGAGCTGTAAATATTTAGGTCAAGGGAACATGCACTGGATCGGGGAGCAGAAACAAAAAGCATAGAGTAGGTTTCACTAGAGTTCAGAAGAAGCCTGTTTTGGGTTAGCTGTGACTGTACAATCCCAAAGTCAGCATTAATCCAACTGTTGATTTCAGCTGTGTTCTTACAGCTTGTAAACAACACCTAGCAACTGCATAAAGCAGTGGGGAGCAATAGACAGTGGGTCTAGGTAAGTTATTGATAAACAGGGTAAAGAGCAACAGACCAATCATAGACCCTTGTAGAACACCAGTGTTAATGGTGGGGAGGTCATATCTGGAACAGCAATCCTAAGGAACCTAGGTACAAGGTCATCGTAACCAGTACTACTATAGGAATATATGCAACTCATGTGGCGTAATACCTCTCCATGAGTGACAGCCCTAAGATTGAGGAGGTGGGGAAGCTAATTTCTCTGTACAGAGCATAACTGTAATTCAGGGTAGGAAAGCAGATGTTTGAAAATGCTAGTAGTTCAACACATTCAAAGAGAAGTGTAGCTCTGGTTGAAGACACTATGTAATCAAAGGTGCTAAATATCATGATTGTTACCATATTAGATATGTATATTGCTTTAGGATTATTTTTCCTGATATCTTTATATCCCAGTGCACCAGACAAGATAACAGTCTGCTGGATACAGAAAAGTATTGTGAAAGTTATGTTGATGCTTATTATGCACCTCAATATGTATATAGAAAATAATAATAATAGAAAACAAAAAAAACTATTATATGATTAAAAAATATATACAGTATCATGATTGTACACTGGTGGGTAGACACACTACAACCATAGTAATAGGAAGCAACTTTATAAAAAAGTTTCCAAATAAGTAGTAGTAGTAAAAAGCATTTTTTTTTATACAGGATGCAAAATGACTTCTCATTTTAGCATCGTTAAGATAAAATCCTGTTTTCAAGGCATTCCTGTCTTAGAGCTTAATAAAAGATCAGTTACACACATCAAATACATCCAAAATACAGTACAATCATACATTTTCATAAAACCTTCTATACCTAGTCAAAACAAATACATCTAACTGCTAGTTCACCTTTCAAGACAGTATTAAATTCATGCAAGCCTATATTTATACTTTTTCTTGGATCTTTAACTCATTCAAAAATGTCATTGCCACATCGGCAAAGGACATTGCCCCTATCCTGGTTCTTGGTGTTGCTATTTTAAACTCCCTCAGTTTTGTTGTGTGTCTTAGACCATAAGAATGTTCCAGTTTCTGTAATTTCTCTTTTAAATAAGATGGTCTCCCTGAATCCAAAAGTTGTTTTGTGATACTAGCCTACACATTTTTTGTTTACTTTCTAAAGTAAGCCAATTTAGCTTCTCATACAATATGCAATGATGGCTCCTCCTATCTGTTCTCAAAGCAAATCTAGCCAGCCTATAACACATAGTTTCAACCCTTTTTAATACAGAAACTTTATCAAACATATAAATATGTATTCCATATTCTAATGCTGGTACCAACATTTGATTAACTATGGACTTCCTCGTGGATTGATTTATACAGTGACCTGTTCTCCACAAGACCCCAAGTCTTCCATTTAATTTGTTCACCTTCTCATTAATATGATATTCAAAGGTCAGTCTTTGGTCAAGCTAGAAACCTAGATATTTGTATTTATTCACTTGTTCTAACTCTCTACCATCTTTGGATATCATTTTCTAATTCACCATCTCCTTAGATTTCTGGATGAAAAACATAGTCTTTGATTTACCACTATTCAAGACTAAATTAGATCTCCCAAACCAATCCTGAATTCTATCAAAATCTGCTTGCAATTCTGTTTGTATTTGGTTAAAATCTTTACCTTTAACTATTAAGATAGTATCATCTGCATATAGATGAATATCTGAGCCTTTTACAGTTTGAACAACTGGATTTGTATAGACTAGAAACAAAAGAGGGCCCAGAATTGATCCCTGGGGCATCCCTCATTTCACCTCTGCTTTCATTGATAGTTTTACCCACCACAGCCTGTTGTGTTAGCTCTGATAAAGAAGACCAAAACCATCTCCTCACCTCTTCTGACACTCCTGCATTTTGAAGTCTTCTAATCAGTACTTGATAATGCACTGTATCAAAGGCTTTTGACAAATCCACAAACATTGCACCCACCGACATCCCCCCATCTAGAGAGGAAGCCAAGATGTCAATTATGTCAGTGAGCGCAGTGCCTGTGGAATGCCCTATTCTGAACCCAGACTGTTACCCGGAGAGCTGCCCACACCTCTCTAGGTAGTCGTAGAACTGACCATGCACCAGTCATTCCAGTACCTTAGAAACCACAGATAGTAAAGCTATAGGCCTGTAATTCACAGGATTTGATGGGTCACCTTTTTTATAGATTGGGACAATTTTAGCATTTTTCCATATTGAAAGGAATACCCCCTCACATAAACTCCAATTAAAATATTTTGTCAAAAATGGGACTACAATATAATTTGCATCTTTTAGAAACCTTATTTCCAACTGGTCAGTACTGGGAGATTTATTTTTATTCATCTTCTTTATCACCTTTTTAACTTCCCTACATGTTAGTCTCCTAAACCTAAACTTGGGGATGTTCTGATCATTTGGTTCATTTACTTGATCTTCACTTACATTTTTCTCATTTTCCTCCAAACCAATTACATCCGGTAATTTAGTGAAATAGTCATTTAAAATGTTTGCTGATCTTAACTCATTTACCATTACCCCATTATCTACCATTTGTATTTGAACCTGATGTATTACTGTTTTTTCCAGAGTTTTAATTAATGACCATTATTTTCCTGTCCCTCTTGTCTCCTCACTTTTTTTAGTATAAAACTGTTTTTTAGCATTTCTTATTCTTGTTTTAAGACAGTTTCTACTAACTTTATAGTTTTCCCAGTCCAAGGGGTCTATGGTTTGATTTGCTTTCTTCCACAATCAATTCTTCACCCCAATTTATTTTTTGTTTTTTCCAATGACCCACGGTACATGATTATTTTTTTGCTTAATTTTAACAAATGGTGTTCTTTCATTACAAACCTCCAAAAACAGGTTTTGGAATTCTTGTAATGCCAAATTTATAGATGGTATAATAATTAATCTGGACCAATTAACCTGCCTTAGTTTGTCATGAAACCTTTAACAGTATATTTTTTAAAACTTATAACCTATTTAATATTATTTTCCCTATCCACTCGACCGTTACCATTCAAACTTACTTCACAACTGAGGGAGTTATGGTCTGCCAAAATTGGCTGATTAACCTGAACACTATGTACTTGGATATCCTGAGATATAAATATTAGATCCAATATACTACAACTACTCTTTTGAATAGTCTTCCTTGTTGTACTGGTAATAAGTTGGGTCAAACTCAGGTGTTTAAAACTGTCTTGTAGGGATTTTCCTCTGGGACAACTCTAGGCTGCATTAAAATCCCCTATTAATGTTAATTTTTCCCCCATAGTATGGTCCATTATTATTTGAGCTAACTGTTCAAACACTTCTGTTTTGGTTTTTTGCAGTGAGTAAATGACCCCTACTACCCGGTCAAATTTTGGAATCTCCACCAGTAAATAATCTGTCTTATCTATGGTCCCATTATATATCAATTTAGTTGAACCCAATCCCTGTTTGGTATACAATAAAACTCCTCAACCCCTTTTACTACACATATCCAATCTATGTATGTTAAATCCTTCCAGTTCAATCTCCTCATCTTTAATTGATGTATTAAGCCAAGTTTCTGTTAAGGCTTCAATTTCAGGGTACTCCGCTGTAATCTAAGTCCGAAAAAGATCTGTTTTATTTTTCAGGCTACGGGCATTATCATACAATAGAAACATAGACTTTGATGGCAGATAAGAACCACTTTGCCTGCCTAGTCTTCCAATTTCCCTACCTACTGGATAAGCTGCAGATCCTAGTTAACCAACTGCCTATTTCTTCCTACCCCCCCCACAATAATTGCCTTATGTCTGTCCCATTCATTCTTGAAATCTCCCACAGTTTTAGACCCCACAACCTCCTCAGGAAGGCTGTTCCATGCTTCCACCACCTTCCCTGTGAAAAAATACTTCCTCACATTGTCCCTGAGCCATCCCCCCTCTAGCTTCAAATTGTGTCCCCTTGTTCTTGCACATCTCTTTTTCTGAAAGATGCTACCCTCTTGGACTTTGTTGACTCCATTGAGGTACTTAAAGGATATCTAAACAACATTTTGACAACAAACTATTCAAAAATCTGACTCTGTAGGTGACTAAAGGAAAGGCTGCTGTATTCATTAAGGCTAAAACTACATTTATATAATTTACCTAAATGTGGTTCCAGAGCATTTGAGTGTTGTAAAATCAGCCTTCTAATTTAAAAAAAAAATTGTCTTACCCGATTCCTAAAATGGCCACCAAATGTGTTATGTGATGACATCATTGGAGCCAAAGTCAGAAGGATATATGGCTCTCTATAGTGCTAACTAGTTATTTTTTCCGTTTGTATAGAATTGTTCCACCCAAATGGTCAAAACCATGTGCATTATTTTGTATAATACACATGTTAGGCTATGGTTCTGTTTATTTTGTTTATTTTAACATGCTGAAATAAAGGAATAATGCATGACAGGGTGTGTGTCGTGCTGGGATAACACCACGCCTGGGGGGGTGTTGAGCACGAGGCCGCAGGCCGAGTGCGTCCAATGCCCCAGGTGTGGCGTTATCCAAACGACACACACCCTGGAGTGCATTATTCCTATTATACAATGGCTTGTTGTTATATAAAAAAATAATTTTAAAGAATGTTTTTGTTAGTGTGGAAAAATATTTTTGTTTCTCAAAGAAGATGCAAAACAAGAGGTCATCATGGTGGTCATCATCCGTATTGGTTCACAGTGCTGAGACTAGACCTGTGGCGATGTGCTGGGATAATGCCACAGGTCCAGCCCCAAACTGACCAATCAGAGACCAGGGTTCTTTCTTGCCATTGTATAATTGCGTTTTAATCCAACCGACTTTCTCTGTGGCAAACCAGAGTGCAGTACAAATCTTGAATAACCTGGTTGTGTAGTGGTTATGGTGGATCCAAGATGCTACAGTGGGGGGTGTTGGGGTGGTGTGCATGCTTAATATGTGCTTTTTAACATTTTTATTAAACCTCTATACTTTCTGCTATTCTTTTCCAGTATGTTTTTGACAGAACCTACAAATGTAATCCATAGTTTGAATGTAAACATTTGTACAATCAAAAAATCAGACTTCTTCAACAAAGTGAAATGCAGCAGCAGCATGCAGGTACATTACTATGTGTTTGGGGGGGATGCAGCCACACCCTTCACCACCCCCTAGAGCCACCATTTTTTTGTAGCAAAGTTCTTGTTCAGTCCAAAGTTAGAGTTCATACTTTCTTGAAACTCAAACATATGTTTGTCTTGTCTTCTTTTTCCATGGGGAAATAATAATAAGAAGAAGAATTAGCATTTATATAGTAGTTTTCATACACATTGTATCCCAACGTGCTTTACAAGCAATACTAGACTGGTAGTGAAGTGACTGAACATGTAGTGGCAGCCATTTCATACATTAATATCCACACACACCATTGGACAATTGCATGAATTGGTTTTATGGGAAGGGGAATGTTGGCCAGAACAACGGGGTCAGGTAGTGATCAAGGTGCTGGCAGCCCACATCTTATTTCTCATAGTAATCTGCTCATATTTGTCTCCTCTGTCTTCCCCCTTCCCTGAATACAGCAGTATATTGCAGGAGTGGCCTTCTCAGTCTCCCTCTGGTATTCATTCTTCACTATTCCTTCTCACACCGAAAACTGGTGAGCTCATCACCCTTCTGCATAATGAATACAGGCAGTACAGTCCCTGTTTTATTCGGACATATCAAATATAAACATATATTTCCAGTAAGTCAGGCTGATAGTAACCGGGAACAAGGGGAATGATGGACTTTCCTATCCTTTAAGATCTAGGCTACCTTTGATTAGGCACTGCTAAATGATGGGACTGCACATCATTATGCACATCATTTAATAGTGCCTAATCATAGGAGGCTTAGATCTTACATGGGTAGGAAAGCCTATTTTTCCACTTGTGCAATGCAGCTATCAGCCTGGTTTACCAGTAAATCATGTTTATTATTAATATGTAAAAATAACATGGGAGACTGTACTAACCACATTCATGATGCAGAACAGTGGTCAACTCACCAGTTTTTGGTGTGGGGAACAGGTGAGAAGAATGAATGCCAGAGAGGGACTGAAGAGGCCATTCCAGCAGGGTATTGCTGTATTCAGGTTAGTTGAAGACATGAAGAAGGACGTTGAGCAGATCACTGTGAGATCTGAAATGTGGGGCTGCCAACATCGTGATCACTATCTGACTGTGGATGAGAGTAACCAGCAATGACAACTACTCAGAGTGGCAGAGCTGCACCTAAACTGTTACTTGAATTCAGTGTAGGGAGGTTACCTTCGAGTGGGGGGTGACTTTTGTTAGGACAGTATTGAGGGAGTTGTCTATAGCTCATTCAAGATTTGGAAGCATGGTAGCCAGCCAACTCGAATTGTGGAGTACAGCACAGAAAAGTACTGGAGAAGAATTGCTGGGAACTGTCCTGTGGAGTTCTGCAGATCACAGGTAAAGGAGTAGACTGACACTGGAAGTTGGGTGGATTTGCTCAAGATATTAATATGCCTCTCCTGCTAATAATATCATTATCCATTGTAAGTGCAGCCCTTATAACGGCATGAACAGCAGTTTTTCCTGGTGGGTCATGATGCTTATTGCTTGGCCCTCCAGGAAGACCTAGTTGTTGGTTAATGAGGTGGGAAAAAACACAACCGGGGAACTGTACATACTGCTGTCACTGTGCAGAAGGGTGGTGATCCACTCAATGTTTACTGTGGGAGCAGAAGTCAGACACTGAGAATGTGGACTGGAGAGTAATTTGGGGGTCATTTTTTAACAGTGCCAGCTGATGATGCATATTGGGATAGGCGTGCACAACTCTCTGAGGTACAAGATTACAATCTGAGGTATGATAATTCTCTTCATGAGACCGTAAATATATATGTAGCACCAGGCAGTACTAAGGACAGGGTATGGATGGTGGGATGTTCAACAGAAGGCAGGCTCGCTGCAGGAGATTCACATGGAAAAAGAAAGCCTTATTTGTGAATTAACAGGAGAGCATGGGCTTTGGAACTGAACTAGACCAGCACTTTGCTCTGTGACCCTGAGCAAGTCATTACACTTCCTTGTGCTCCCAGACCACACCTGTAAACAAGCTTTCAGTGTAGTGTGTCTCTCCTGGTTAACAAAAAACAAAATTCAGTGCATCTCATAACCACTAGATCATCAGTTAATTGAAGTGTTGTACTATAATACAGTTTGCCAAGGAAAAAGTCAGCTGGATTGCAAAACATTTTCCTCAGGTTAAAGTAAACAAAATGAACAAAATCATAGCCTAACGTGTATTGATCAAAATAATTCATGAGTTAATACATGGTGTTGATCATTCTGGTACAACAATTCAAAACAAAGAGGGAAAGAAGAACTAGTAAGCACTATAGAAATATATGTGGGTCTCTGTCTTTGGCTCAGATGATGTCATAATGACTCATCACTTAACAGACTTGGCAGACATCTTAGGGAGAAACCAAGTCTGTTTTCTGAAAGTGAAAGGCTGATGTTTACATTTTTCAAAACCTATGAAACTGCTTTTATATTATTTACATAAATGCAGTTTTAGCATAAATGTAAACAGCAGCCTCTACTTTACCTTATTAAAAAGCCAGATTTTGGAGTTTGCAGTTTTAAAAAACTGCTTGTTTAGGTACCATTTAAAAGTTTCTGTCATGTCCCCCTCTCCCTCCTTTCCTCAAGGGTATACATATTATACTCCTTTAGTCTCTCCTCATATGGCTTCTCTTGCAGACCCTACACCATTTTAGTTGCCTTTCTCTGGACTGCCTCAATCCTGTCTATGTCTTTGTGGAGATGGGGTCTTCAGAACTGGACGCAGTACACTAGATGGTGTATCACCAACTGTCTGTACAGAGGGATAACAACTTATTGTTTTCTGCTGGTGATGCCTGTCCCTATACATCCCCAGTATCACCCCAGCCATTCCTACTGCCTTCTCACATTGCTTGCTAACCTTGAGGTCATCTGATATGATTATCCCCTTGTCCCTTTCCATTTTTGCTGTTGTTACTACCTCCCCCCGCATTGTGTAATCTTCCCCTGGGTTTTTGTTTCCCAGCTGCATTATTTTGCACTTCTTTGCATTGAATCCAAGCTGCCATATTTCTGACCATTCCTCCAACCTTGCCAAGTCCCTTCTCATCCTTTCCACACCTCTTTATGTATCAACTCTGTTGCAGATCTTTATGTCATCTGCAAAGAGGCATACTTTTCCTTCCAGTCCTTCTACAATGTCACTTATAAAGACATTAAAAAGGACTGGCCCTAGTACTGAACCCTGCGAAACCCCACTAGTAACCCCTCTTTCTTCTGAGTGGACTCTATTTACAATTACCTTCTGTGTCTTGTTGTCCAGCCAATGTTGTACCCAGGCTACCATCCTGGGACCCACTCCCAGTCTGGTTAATTTGATTATTAATCTTTTGTGTGAGACTGTGTCAAATGCCTTGCTAAGGTCCAGGTAGGCCATGTGCACAGCACCTCCTTGGTCTACTATTTTGGTCACCCAGTCAAAGAAATCAATTAGATTTGTCTGACATGACCTTCCAGATGTGAATCCATGCTGCCTTGGGTCCTGTGCCCCACTGGCCTCTAGGTACTCAACAATTCTTTCCTTCAGAAGTGATTCCATCACTTTCCCTACCACAGAGGTCAAACTGACAGGTCTGTAGTTTCCTGCCTCTGTCTTGCTCCCCCTTTTGTGAAGAGGAATCACATCTGCCTTCCTGCAGTCCTCAGGTACCACACCATCCTCCCATGATTTGTTAAACAGGGTAGTCAGTGGTGTCTCTAGTTCTCCACTTAATTATTTTAGAATTCTGGGGTGAATTCCATCAGGTCCCATTGCTGTGTCCACCTTCATTTTTAGGAGTTCTTTCAGAACCCTTTCATAGAAACAGAATTTGACAGCAGATAAGGACCTCTTGGCCCACCTAGTCTGCCCATTTCCCTACCTAACGGATAAGCTGCAGATCCCAGTTAACCGACAGCCTACTTCCTCCTACCCCCCACTAGAACTGCCTTATATCTGTCCCATCTATTCTTGAATTCCCCCACTATTTTTGATTCTACGATCTCCTCAGGAAAGCTGTTCCATGCATCCACAACTCTCTCTGTATAGAAATACTTCCTCACATTACCTCTGAGTCATCCCCCTCTATCTTCAAATTATGCACCCTTGTTCTTGCACATCTCTTTTTCTGAAAGATGCTACCCTCTTGGACTTTGCTGATTCCCTTGAGGTATTTGAAAGTTTCAGTCATGTCCCCCTCACCCTCCTTTCCTCTAGGCAATACATCTTAAGCTACTTTAGTCTTTCTTCATATGTCTTCTGGTGCAGACCCTGCACCATTTTGGTTGCCCTCCTCTGGACAGCCTCCACTCTGTCTATATCTTTGCGGAAATGGGATCTCCAGAACTGTACACAGTACTCCAGATGTAGTCTTACCACCTGTCTGTACAGAGGCCCAACAACTTCTTGTTTTCTACTGGTGATGCCTCTCCCTATGCATCCCAGTATTCCCCCAGCCCTCCTTACTGCCTTCTCACATTGCTGGCCCACATTTAGGTAATCTGATATGACTACCCCCAGGTCCCTTTCCATTTTTATTGTTGTCGGTATCTCACCCCCATTGTGTAATCTTCCCCTGGGTTTTTGTTTTCCAGATGCATTACTTTGCACTTCTCTGCATTGAATCTAAGCTGCCATACATTTTGACCATTCCTCCAACCTTGCCAAGTCCCTTTTCATCCTTTCCACCCCACCTTACATATCAACCCTGTTGCAGATCTTTGTGTCATCTGCAAAGAGACATACTTTCCCTTCCAGTTCCTCTGCAATGTCACTTATACAGACATTAAAAAGGACGGGCCCCAGTACTGAACCCAGCGGTACCCCACTAGTAATCCTCCTTTCTTTACTGTGGACTCCATTTACTATTACCCGCTGTGTCCAGTTGTGCAGCCAGTGTTTTACCCAGGCTACCACCCTGGGACCCACTCCCAGGCTGGCTAAGTTTTTTTATTAATCTTTTGTGTGGGACTGTATCAAATGCCTTGCTAAAGTTTAGGTAGGCCATGCCCACAACGCCTCCTTGGTCTACTACTTTGGTCACCCAGTCAAAGAAATCAATTAGATTTGTCTGACTTGACCTTCCCACTGTGAATCCATGCTGCCTTGGGTCCTGTGCCCCACTGGCCTCTAGGTACTCAACAATTCTTCCTTCAGAAGTGATTCCATCATTTTTCTTACCACTGAGATCAAACTGACAGGTCTGTAGTTTCCTGCCTCTGTCTTGCTCCCACTTTTGTGAAGGGGAATCACATCCGCCCTCATCCAATCCTCAGGTATCACACCATCCTCCCATGATTTATTAAAAAGGGTAGTCAGTGGTGTTACTAGTTCT
Source organism: Neoceratodus forsteri (assembly GCA_016271365.2). Lineage (NCBI taxonomy): Eukaryota > Metazoa > Chordata > Ceratodontiformes > Ceratodontidae > Neoceratodus > Neoceratodus forsteri. The sequence goes on from CM028132.1 coordinate 1,326,873,854, forward strand.
TCCCTTAGTCCTTTTTGAATTCTGGGGTTAATCCCATCAGGCCTCATTGATTTACCCACCTTCAGTTTTAAAAGTTCTTTCAGAACCCTTTCTTCTGTGAAAGGACTAATATCAACCCCCCTATGCAGAGTGTTTCTATTGACTGGATTAGGTATTTTCCCCTGCTTTTCCACTGTGAATACTGAGCAGAAGTATTTGTTCAGTATCTCTGCTTTTTCACTGTTGATCTCTGCCCAACCAACTTCCTCTTTATTCATCCTCATTATCCATGCCTTAGTCTTTCTTTGCTCCCTAATGTACCTATAAAATGTTTTATCCCTCTTCTTAACTGAGTTGGCTATCTTTTCCTCAGTTTAGGCCTTGGCTATTCTGACTGCCTTCCCCGCTTCCTTCTGCTTTAACTCATACAGTTCTCTGTCCTGCTCATTCTGTGTTATCTTTTTCTACCTTACCTTTCCCGCCACTTCTTTTGAGAACCATAGTGTTTTTTTCTTTCATTTAGATTTGTTTATCTGCTTCACATGAAGGCTTGTTGCCTCTGTGATGGTGGTTTTGATGGTTCCCCATTGTTGCACCACCCCACCTTCTTGCCTGTTTGCTAGTGCTTTTCTGAGGCACTCTCCCATTTTGACAAAATCAGCCCTCCTGAAGTCCAGTACATTCACTTTTGTGTGGCTTGACTCTACAGCTAAGTTTATAGTGAACCACACTGTTTGGTGGTCGCTTGTTCCCAGATGGCTACCCACTTCAAGATCAGAGATCCTCTCTCCATCCCCATTTGAGAGTACCAGGTCTAAGATTGTTCCCCCCAAGTGGGTTCAAAAACTAGCTGTCTGACGCATGCCCCCTGTAGGGCATCGATAATGGCCCTGTTCTTGGATGTGTCTGCAGCAAAGGTGCTCCAGTTTACATCTGGCATATTCAGGTCCCCCATCAGCAATATCTCCCCTTTCTCTGCCATCCCACGTATGCCTTCTATCATTTTCTGGTCCATTTCCTCCTCCTGAGACAGGGGGTCTGTATACAACCCCTGTGTGGATTGTGGAGCTATTTCCAGTCTCAAGGGTGACCCACAGTGCCTCTTCTCCTCCCTGTTTACATTTTAGTTCTGTTGCTTTGATCCCTTCCCTTACATAGAGAGCTACTGAAGTGAGCCGTAAATCATTGGCTGTTGGTAAATAGTAGGAGATAGAAGAGGTCAGAATATTTGGAATGAATGAGAATCATGTAACTTCGTAACACCAAGTGAAGTGTGCAAAAGGCTATGACTAACAGGCTATTCCAATACACCCACCCAGGTGGTAAGGCAGTTCTTTTCCTATTTGGCTACGTGATGTAATTGTTCACCAAAATGGAGAGGCAGGAGGCATGAGTGGAGAAAAGGAACTAGTTTATTGGCAACTGATTATCAGGTGGGATCACAAGAGAGGGACAATCATATATATATATATATATACACAAGCTACTACTTTACTATAGGCAAGAGGAATAATCAGCTGTAACAGCTACGCTGTAAGAGTGTCTTATTTCTATTTCCTGACCTCCCTATAAGAGGGAAAACTCTACAGCATAGACTACCAGATTAGCTCAATCGACTGTAACAGCTATGCTGTAAGAGCGTCTTACTTATCTTCAGATATCTACTTCTATCCCCGAGATGCACCTCTCCCTAAAACTTAGGTTTTTAGAATTACAGTCTCTCCAATACTACCAGAAGAGTCTATGCAATAGATGATCGTCCGTTGGTGCACGTGACTTTCTCTGTTGAAGAAAGAAAATGTGAAACACACCACTGGTGGAAAGAACTAAGGATGCAGAGAGAATTTAACAGACCATGGGTTCTCAGCTAATCACCACCTGTCTAGGATTGCTGGAAAAGAATACAAGATCTGGCTGCAGTCTGCTTCTAGTCTGCCCAGAAAGAACAGGCGATGCAAACCACTTGGCCACAATCCGCTTCTGGATTGCCAAGTGAAAGGGATCAAGAAGAAGAAGAACCAACCAACTGTCCACTTCTGGACTGAAGATGTACTCTAAGCTGAAGAACACACTGGATCGGGAGAATTGGAACTGCTGGACCACTCTTGGACTCCAGGCAAGCACTCCCTCTGGACTGAAGACACACACTGGCGGATGCTCCCACTGGATCAGGACCTCTGGACCACTCTCGGACTCCAGGCTGCCACTCTCTCTCTGGGCGTCGAGTGCGTCAGTCTTCTGAGTTCCAAGGCCGGACGAGCCAAAGCACTCACCAAAACAATAAAACGTACGTCGAACTGCGACCAACTTGGAGTCCACGGCCGGACGAGCCAGGACACACTAAAACAATAGACCGAACTTCACTCAGAGAACTGACACTACTAGGTCGAACTGTACTTTGCTGCAGATGTGAAAGCAAGAAAACAGATGACAGACTTCTGCACTGGGTCAAGCTGTACTGGGAAACTGTAAGAAGAAAATAACAAATGGGTCATTGCAACCTCGAGGTGACTGCGGTACAGCTCTTCTTGGATCGATTGTTGTTTGTTTCAGGATGCACTGTTGGATGATCCTTGGATGATAGGTGAAGACTGACGTAATCACCCAGGGGCAAAGTGACTCCAAAGACTGTTGGAAGATTGATTCCAATGGCTATACAGCACCAGGGTGCTGCTACAAAGCAATGCAATACAATTCTGGCAATCAATAATGTCAGTAGAACGAATGATGAGGCAAGATAATGCAAGCAGAGTCTCAATTCCTACTATAGTGGTCAATAACTATATAGTCTCTGTGTCCGGACCACAGTAAATATACAGGCACATTATCATACAGACTTTAACCCTAGCTCTGGTGGACCTAACCGTAATGGGGTCCCTCCTAGCTAAATCGGGTTCTCTTGTTACTGTGGACACACACTATAGTGGGGAATAGGCTCTATGGAAGGCTCTATCAAAGACAGGTGACCGGGCCCCTTTTTAACCCAGGAGGGCTTACATGGCTAGCTAGGCTCTAATTATCTCTGGGGTCATTTCTATCACTGGGCCCCTGACACAGCTGTAGGCCTATATAGCTAGCTATGGGTCCTTGGCCTTGTGATGCCCTTACTTAAATACTAGACCTGGTTGCCTTCACTTGGCTGGGCCTCATGCTCTTACTACTACTGGGTTGGCTCGTTTTAACTCGCTAGGCCGGGGTAGCTCTTTACTACTGCTGGGCTGGCTTGTCCTAACTCACTAGGCCTGGGTTACCCTTTACTACTGCTGGACTGGCTGCCCTAACTCACTAGACTGGGAAAGCCCTTTACCACCGCTAGGCTGGCTTGCCTTACCTTGCTAGGCCTGGGTAGCAGTTTCTATATCACGGGCATTGCACCCTTACTTAAATGTGGGCCTGGTGCCCCTCTTAAACCTGGGCCTGGTGCCCTTTCTATATCACGGGCCTTGCACCCTTACTTAAATGTGGGACTGGTGCCGCTCTTAAACCTGGGCCTGACTACCCTTGAAATGGGCCTGGTGCCCTTCTTACATGTGGGCCTAGATTGCCCCTTTAATTCATTGGAGGCAGGGCCCCTTTACTTTTTATGTAGCTCTCTGAGAGCTATCACTCATGTGGCAGGCTGCCTCCCCTAAACCCGCTCCCTTCATAAATATTTATAGGCCCTCTGTAAAGCCTTAATGTGCTGGCCCCTCCCCATGGGCATTGCTACACCCGCCCCTCTTTAATATTTATTTTGGGATCCTCGGACCCGATTCTCTTCCTGCAGCACTCAGCCACTCCTCTTCGGCATCCCTCTGCATGCTTTTAAATAAATAAATAAAAAAGTAAGGCAGTCTTGGATATGGGCAGGCAGCACAACGCAGGTGCTACCGCTGACTCACCACACCAGCAGATCGAGGAGGCAATTGGGAGGCGGGAGGTGTGCAGGCAGTGGTAGGGAGATTTGGCAGGCAGAGCAGCAGGTGACAGGGGGCCTCAGACAGCTGACCAAATGACCGGCGATGTGGCACTTGCTAAGCCACAGAAGGGGGACTGGGATTGATTTTTAAAATAAGCGGGGGTCCGAAAATAAATAAACAAATGGGGTTCCCAGCCCAAAGACCGCACCTGACGCACTTTTCTTCTTGTGGTGCCCCAATGGCACAACTGGCTGCATCGCACTTCTTCTGGGGCAGTCTTCTGGTGCTGGAGGCAGAGCAGGAGCACAGCTAAGTTCCTGGGGATGGCTTCAACAACCGGTAAGCCTCTTTCCTTTCCCCTAAACTTGCTGTGTCCTCCTTCCTCAACAGCTACCCAGGAATCTCAACAGGGAAAAACCGTTAAAAACTTTTGAAACCAGAACTTCTGGTTCCAGAATGGTTAGGGTGGAATGCTGTGCATGAGCTGTTCAACACAGCATTCCATCCAAGCCATTGTTGCTGCAGGCTTGCATAAATCTTTACTTATTTCCTATGTACAGGGTACACAGGGCACCTACAGTGTATACTGGGGAAACTGGGGGCTACTGGGGGAATATTGGGGACCCTCTGACTTTGACATATTATACTACTCCTCCTCCTCTTCTTCTTCCCTCCCTGTCCCTCCTGTAGATTGTGTATCCTGATATGTTGACATCCCAGTCATGGTTCTCTGTGTACCATGTTTCTGTGACTGCCACAATATCCAGGCATCCCTCTTCCATCAAGACCACCATTTCAGGGAGCTTTTTACCTAGACTAAGGGCATTGGTACTCATTACCCTCCATTTTTTATGGTTTTATTTCTTTTTGCCCCATCCATGTCCTTATTGCCTTTGTCTTTTTCTCCTTTTACCCCTGCTTTTCTCCCTATTGGCTGCTCTATCTTGGTGTCTACCTAACTAATTACCCTGATTTTTTTGTGGGGGCAAGGATTTTTCTTCTCCTTTTCAGTGCCCCCTTGGCTAGTTTAAATGCTTGCCAATGAAGCATTTAAACCTATCACCTAGGATCCTTGTTCCCCTCCTGGATAGATGCAGACCATTGCACCTTTATAGGCCTGCATCCCTCCAGTGGAGCCCCAGTTCCCAATGAAGGCAAATCCCTGAGCTCTGCACCAGTTTTTCAACCAGTTATTGAATCCCATGGTGCAGAGTACCCTAACCTCATTAATGCCATAGACAAGTAGCACTTCTGAGAAAGTTACCGTGTGTGCTACTTGTCTAAGGCCCTTCCCCAACTCCACAAATGCCTGTTGCACTGCTCTGATCCAATTCTCAGTCATGTCATTCGTCCCTAGGTGGATAATGACTTCCAGCTCCCTCTCCCTTGCAGCTGCTTCCATGATCCTGAGGATTAATTTCCTGTCCCTCCAAGCCATGGTGCCGGGCAGGCACCTTACCTCCTTTCCTCCCTCCCCCAGTTCTACCCTCAAACAATTGAGTCCCCCACCAGGAGTTGTTTCCTTCCCCTGTGGGGTCCTGTGCTACTCTCTTGTGGGTCTCCTTTCTTCTGTGAAAGGACTGGGATTAACCCCTCTATCCAGAGTGCTTCTGTTAATTGGATTAGGCACCCCCCCTTGTGTGAATACTGAGCAGAAGTATTCGTTCAGTATCCCTGCTTTTTCACTGTCCCTCTCTGACCACCCACTGTCCATTCTATTCAGTCTCACTATCCCTCCCTTTGTCTTTCTACACTGCCTGATGTACCTATAAAAGGTTGTATCCCCCTTCTTAACCGAGTTGGGTAGCTTTTCCTCAGTTTGGGCCTTTGCTATTCTGACTTCCCTCCCTGCTTCCTTCTGCCTTAACTGGTACAGTTCTCAGTTCTGCTCCTTCTATGTTTCCTTATACTTCCTAAATGCTATCTATTTCTCCCCAACCTTCCTGCAACCTCTTTTGAGAACCATAATGGCTTTTTCTTTCATTTTGATTTGTTTGTTTGCTTCACACAAAGGCTTGTTGCCTCTGTGATGGCAGTTTTAATGTTTCCCCATAGTTGCTCAACCCCTCCTTCTAGCCTGTTTGCAAGTGCTTTTCTAAAGCACTCTCCCATCTTGCCAAAGTCAGCCCTCCTGAAGTCCAGCACCCTTACTTTTGTATGGCTTGACTCTGTAGCTGAATGTATCATGAACCACACTGTTTGGTAGTCACTTGTTCCCAGATGGCTGCCCACTTCTAAATCTGAGATCCTCTCACTGTCCCCATTTGAGAGCATGAGGTCTAAGATTGCTTCCTCATGAGTGGGTTCCAAAACTAGCTGTCTGAAGCATGCCACCTGTAGGGCATCGAGAATCGCCCTGCTCTTGGATGTGGCTGCAGCAGAGGTGCTCCAGTTAACATCTAGCATATTCAGGTCCCTCATCACAATGTCTCCCCTTTCTCTGCCATCCTAAGGATGCCTTCTATCATATCCTATGATAGTTTCATCTTACCTATGTACTGGGGTCCAGGGGTTTGTTCCACATCTCCACTTGGTATTATCACTATCCATATTTGATTTTGTACTATTTGAGTCTTTATTTTAATTTCCAAATTGGATCTCTGTGGTGGAGAACTAAATTTATTGTCTTTGTAGAGCAGTGAACATTTACCATTTCAAAATCACTCATGACCCACTAATACAAAGCATCATGGGAAGCATATCCAAATCATCATGAAATATTTCCAATTGGTTTTGCTGTAAGCAAGAGTGTATGGTGCCAAATGATCTTTCAAACACTCTTCAAAGGTCAAAAACAGAAGACACAGACACATGTTTCCTCCTTCTATGGATTCATCAGTGTGCCTCATCTGTATCTCAATACAGGGGAATCAGACCTATGATGGTTTTGTGGGTTTGATTCATGGTGGGTCCAAACAAGGAAAGCAACTAAACAGGCAAAATACCTCAGCACAAAAGCGCTGAGGCAAGGTTTACCTGGAAAGGTCATTGGCAACAAAGTCAGGTTTCAATGAAATACAAAATCACACATGATCCATTATTGCAATGCATCATGGGAGGTAAAGCTTAAAGTGAAATCAGTTTAATTTGATCTGGAGATTTGGGAATATTTTCCAGATGCTTTAACTACTCAGTCTAAATTGCTTCATGAAAATTTGAGTATATTACCCATGCATGATGCCTTGCATTACTGGTATGTGTCATTTTATATAGGTTTAATTATCTGATAATAATGAGGAAAACAATAAATACAGAAGCTGTTGAAGATTAAAGCAACTTCTGAAGTGGTAGAAGAGGCAATACTGATGATCTATAATGTGGGTTAGACATACTGTATGGGACACATAAGGGGCATGGGCAAGCAAGAATTATGTATAAATGCTATGGAGGAAGGGATTTGGTGTCATATGATGTGTTGCATGCACTTTGTATCCAGAAGTGCGTCCAAAGCCATAAACCATTACAACTGCCATTAAGCACATTCAGAAAGGAGGTGTGGTATTGAGAGAAGCTAAGGAAAGTAGGGAGGGTGACTACAGGGAAGGGGGAGGGAGAGAGAGAGAGATAAAGGTATATAGAACTAACCATTTGGAGGTTAAGTATTACTTTCTCAAGGTCATAGACAGAGTAAATGGTAATGACAGGCATCAAACTTGGGGTTTCAATTTTCCTGCTTTGTGCCCTGATAACTGCTGTAGGTAATATTGCTAAGAATGAAATTTATAAGCCAATCTTCCAGCACAGCAGTAGCACTATTGTTTGTGGCATCGATAACCTGGGCTCAGGACTAGGCCCAGAGCATCACAGGGTTGGCTACAGGGAGGTAGATTGTGTCTGTCAGACAGCTCTCCTCTCCTCTTCCAGGGAATGAAGACATGGTGCTACAGAAATAGTCTGATCCTTGGCAATGGCTAAGGGTCAGTCTACTAAGGACTGAAGCTACAGTGGGAATGGTGGACTGCCAGATGTCAGCATGTCAGTCACAGTCGCATGTTAAACATTGCCTAGATGTCATTGCATATCCTCTCCACTTCGGGAAGCCAAGTGAAAAATCTCACATGCCACACAACATGATGCCAGACTCTTCTCATCTCCACTCTTGCTGACTCGTGGCAGACCAATGGCCTAGATTAGCATAGTTTCTCCTCTCTTCCCCAAAGGGAGGGCTTACTGGGATAGGTTACTCACAGTCTCCCAAAGTGACTTCTAGCCAAACTTAAAGTGACCTTTCAAGCTCAAATGGGCAGACTGGGTGGGCCATAGACATTTATTTATTTATTCTTTGTTAACTGGGTAAGGCTCACTAGACACAAGTGCCTGTTTTCAGGAGTGACCTGGGAGCTTTGGGCTGGTTGAGTGACTTGGTCAGAGTTATACATTATGCAAGTGGAAGGTGTGGGAATCAAACCCAGGACTGCTGGATGTACCAAGCTCATTCATAGCTCGTTACTCTAACCTCTAGGCTATACTGCCAGTCAACAGTATCCATGAATCTATGACTCATAAGTATGTCCATGGGCCAGAAGAGTGTGGGGGGGATTAAGGAGGCTTAATATGGGTTACATCCCCAACAGTCTCAGAGAGCAAAAAACAGACTAAAAAAATGAAATCTATAACAAATGCAATATTCTGAGTTTGTACATTCCCTGCAGAGTCACCCGAGGCTTTAGATCAGCAGAATGTTTTTGATGTAAAAGGCATCTGTTGCTTTATTGAGCTCCAGTCTTTGCTGGAGAATGAAATGTATCACAAGCAACATTTTTCATGTTATACTTGGAACAAGCAATTTGTGAACCCATTTTTTGATATACAGTTATAGTATTCAGCTTATGTATCCAGCTGTGTATAAGATGTACGCATATGTTGTGAGTTTAAAGTGTTTCTCCATTTTATATCAATGTTAGCATTAAGGCACTGCTGATGGAAAAGCAGTTTTACACCAGCAGTGGGTCTTCTACAGAAATAACTGCTTTATGTCTTAATCCTAAGCACCTATCCATTTTAAAGCTGAGGAATCAATAGTCTTTCCCTTATTGCTGTAAAGCATCTTCACTGGAATCACTTGGCATAATGAGTAGGGATGAGAGCACCATCTAGTAGCGATTCACAAGCAAAACACTGGCACAACTCTTCATGATGGCTGAATTTTAAAAGTTGGCTCCCTGCTTTTGGTCCTTTCAAGAGATGAAGCATTATATACTGCATGTAAAATGATCATGCATAGTTGGGTTAAGAAGAAGTAACAGATTCTAATGAGTCCCACTGACTAAAGTTGCAAAAAGCATGATCCAATTCTGAGCCAGTATTTGTACGAACAATTGAACGTGTTATGATTTTTGTTTGTTTTTTTCAAATGACTTACTTGCCATAAACCTCAAGTCCAGGTTGCAGATTTGGCTGCCACTGGCATGTGCCAAATATATTTGGAGAACCATGGCCAGAAATAGCAGACTTTAAACTGAAGCAGTGTCTTATAGAAGGATGCTTTTACCACCAGGAGAAGTTTCATGCCAGGTGGTCTAAATGCACTTGACATTTCACTCATCATATTATCAACTCCCATTAAACACTTAGAAAAATATAACAACTCTTTCATGTTAGAGGGCCACCAAGTAAACAAAAAAAACATTGAAATGGTACATTTAAAAAAGCTCCAATTAACTACAGTGGAATTTTGCACTTCATTCATTAGTGTGAGAACTTAACATCACAGAAGTGATATCTAATGGTGTTAATGCTGTTACTGTATGCCTCAAAGCAGTTATTGACTGGAAAAGAAAATAATTCAGTCCATAGTACTGTAAGAATATATGGAATAAAGTATGAGAAATAGTGTCATGTGAGTTATTTTATTTATACACTCTAGATGTGTGAAGTCCATAAACCTTAAAAAACAAGCTTTTCGATCTTTTTGGATGCATGCCACAGTGGTATGCCATAATCCAGTCTACAGGAATATACTGTGTGGCAGAGACCTGGAGAAAAGAGTGCCAGCTGGGGCATGGCAGATGCTACTTGGCACCTTAGGGCTTGCATTTGGGGCTGGGAGTAATAGGCACAGCCCAAGAGCACTCAGCAAAGCAGAGCACACATGCGGGGGGGAGTACATATGGGCAGGTGCACAATGAGACAGTGGCCCGCTGATGGACCATTGACTGAGTGCCACAAATGTGAAAGTAGCTCTGGTAAAGGGTCAGGCAGCAGGGTTGCAACTCGGTATTCAGAAAAGCAGCCCAAGCTGCACAAAAGGCAGACAACTGCAGAGACAACAAGCACAAATAGTGCTTTATCTTGGCAACTGCAACAGCCTCGCTTTCTCCACGACCCTTGGGGAGACAGTGGAGTCAGGAGCAGAGAAGCGCAGCTGCAGAGAAAATTATTGCAAAAGGCGCTTGGTTGTGCTGACCACAACAGACACCTGCTCTCCGACCCCAGGGCAAGTAGCGGGGTCAGGAGTGGAAAACAGCTGGCACTACCATTGCTTGCTTCCCAACCCCAGGGCAGACAGTGAAGGCAGTAGCAGAAAAAACTGCACCACCATTGCACATCTGTAATAAAGGGGGAAAATACAGTATGTTAGCATAAGCAAAACAATTATTACAAGAGTACAAGTACAGTGGTACAAGAGCTACAGGATGAGCACAGATAATAAGAAAACGTCTTTTTTTTCAGTTAAAATGAAAGTGATAGAGAAAGTGAAAATAGAGACATGAAAACAGAGAAGAAAGACTGTGAGAGAGAGAGAGAGAGAGAGAGAGAGAGAGAGAGGAAGTGTGGAGGATTGAGAGAGCGGAAGCAAAATGATTCATGCATATTCATTTGTGTTTCAATTCCACTCGACAGAGCACAGAAGAAATATTATGCGATGTGTTTGGTATCCGGTCATGCCCCTTTGGACCCACCTTTTTCTGTCTTCCACCATTTGCAATGTTACCATAGCTGTTGCTCTGCAGCTGTAAAAAAATGACAATAATGAAAGTTATAAGTGCAAACATATAAAGGGTCCATAAATTACACAGTAAAAAGTTAAAAATCACAGACTAAATGCTAAATGTTATTGTCAAAGAAGCTTTTTAGATAACTATAACTTGTAAAACTGAAGCTTGGTTTCCAAGAAGCACCTGGAGAAACTCCATCTTTAAATCTGAAAAGAGATCAGCAAAAACTCATCACAATTGAACAGAAGGAAAATTTGCTTGAGACATGCTGAAAATAAACAAATTGGATATATGTGTAATTGAGATCTACAAAAATCCCCACCTGTCCATAAGTGATGCATACTAATCGTTACTAAGAGGAAGACCTATAACCAATGGGAGGTGCTACAGGAAAGGAACTATCTTCATTCAGCCACTAGGCCCTAGAAGAATAGTTGCCTTCAATTTAAAAATCCAAAAGCACTCCCTTCTGGCGAGGGTCCTTTCCAGGTCTCCTTCTCTGGATTCCACACTTACTTTTTCTATTGCTATGAAAGTCCATTAGTGGCCACCTGGACTGCTATACTGTATAATGCTAGATATGGGCCATGTAAGCAATAATACCCGACAGGATGGGTGGTATTGGGAAATACCAGACCACCCAGGAGTGTAATGCGGCCCGACGCTGCAGGTGGAGGGCCTTATAGCCCCTGGAATGTCCGGTATTTCCCAATATTGCCCACTCTGTTGGGTATTATTGCACTTAGAAAATGGGCACACCACACTTATAAGCATGTCAGTCCACCTATCGTCCTTCCTCCTCTCCCTGGACAGAAGGATCTGCACTCTGCAGTCTGTCTGTCCCAAGTATGTTGCCATGCAGATAAATAGGCAGCCTCCCAAACCCAGGGCACCTGTAAAGTAGTACGAAGAGGTCTACTAATCAAAATTGCTTTAAAAATGATTAAAGGAATTAAAGCTGAAATATTTCTTAGTCAGCAAAAAAATATTTTATATTGTTTTTAGCAATAATGTATTTCTGGAAAAAAAACAGTTATATGTTCATTTTTTCTTTTCATTTTATTTCGTTACTGAACTGAGATATGCAGCTCTGGAATTTTGAAATTTTCCTTCTCTATTGTCATGCCCACATTTAAAGATAGCTTTCCATCAGAATTGTGTACTAGCAATATCCTAATACATCCATATTATGACTAGTTTGAACAGCTAGAAAGCAGTCTCAACAGAAAAGACTTCTGATTATTGCTGTTGGCAGTCATTTTTATTGATGATTCATTAATAACAACAACACAGAGAATGATGTATGGGCAACCATACACCACAAGGCTGCATTTTCATTGAGGGTTTGAGATGACAGCATATGCACCTTGAAAGGTCCAGGCTGTCAACTCAAGCCTGAGATGGAAATACATGCTGTATTGTGTGTGGTTGCCAGTATTTTATTTTATATAGTATATGTTTTTTTCACACACTTCACAGACACATCTCATGTCAAAGAAAAAAAAAAAGTATAGAAGTATGATAGAGACTTTCAAATACTGTACCTCACAGGTATAAATAGGGTACAGGAGGGAAGCATTTTTCAGAAAAAAGGAAGCTCAAAAAACAAGGGATCATGCTATGAAGCTGCAGGGGGTAGAATCAGGGGAAACATGAGGAAGTACTTCTCCACAGAAAGAGTGGTGGATGCCTGGAACAGCCTCTCAGTGGAGGCAGTGGAGGCAGGAACTGTTATAGGTTTCAAGAATGTATGGAATAGGCATTAGGGAACCTTAGCAGATTAGAAGTAGAGGGTAAAGCCAGAGATCAAGTAAGGTCTGCTTTGCAGTAGGTAGGGAAAATGGGCACACTAGGTAGGCCAAGCAGTCCTTATCTGCCATCAAATTCTATGTTTCTATGTAAGTACCATTTCTTTTTTCTGTTTCAGGATCAAATTACATTTGTAGACTTTTACAAATTGCAATGCACAACTTTGAGCTCTGGGTGGTTAGTAAGCAGCAGGGTGTGGGGTGAATGAGGAATTACAAATTGTGTGACATTTGAACTGTGCTGAACAACTGTTTACAAGGCCCACAACAATTTAGAATGTGCACAAGAAGGATTTTTTGTATTTACCAATTGTTTAACCAGAAGAGAGACACTAAGCTTAAAGCTTGTTTACAGGTGTGGCCTGGGAGCATAAGGAAGTTAAGTGACTTGCTCAGGGTCACACAGTATGCAAGTGGGGGCTGTGGGATTCAAACCCAGATCACCAGATTTGTAGTTCAGAGCCTTAAACCACTGAGCTATACTGCCTCTCTAAATGTTGGAGCAGGCTGATTGTTATACTTAATTGTTATTAATCCCAACCTTGCACTTAGGTCCTGGGCCTATTTTGCCCTATGTATTGCGTATAACTGTATAATTGTGATATACATCCTCTGTTGTTTACAGCTGTTACTACTGTGCTAATTTACCTTGTCTGCTGCTTCTTGTCACAAAAATTGATACTATAATATCCTAAGCATTCAATGCGCGCTGCTTATATATTCATGCAATCATGTATCCTTATGATGCTTTTTATTTGCTTCTGTTAACTGTTCACTTGATAACCTGTGTGTTATCATATCCATGTGTACCCCCCCTCCCAGATCGCACCGGGAGATGAGCATCTTGTTGATCACTGTGCCTTTCCTGGTGAAACAATTGCAATAAATAAATAAAATAAATAAATTATTACTGATTGTTATACTTAAAAAGGCTAATCATGTACTATATCAGTAATAACATTTGTTTTTTTTAAATGCCAGAGTCTAAAAATTCACTGTAGATAAATGTAAGGCTGTCAGAAACATTTTATTGCTATCAGCTACTCTATATGATGTTTTGCTGACTAACAAGTACTGCTGCTTTAAAAAGATATGTGCATACATATTTGAGAGGGGGGAGACCACCATCAGTTCATTAAATTCCTTCCTCCCACCAACTCAGTGGATATAAACTTTTGTGACATTTTCTTCAAAATACTTGAGTTTTATCTTAAAAGGAATCATAGCAACATCTAAAAATACATTGTCTTGTAGCCTAGTCTATGTGTTCACCGCTCATTCTGTAGAGTAGATCTTTCTTATATTCTTCTTGAGTCTTCCTCACTTCAATAACATGGTGTATACCCTTGCTCTTTCATCCTTTTGTGTCTTGAAGATCTGAACTTGCTGTTATGGATTTATACCTCTTAGGTATTTGCCTATCATGTATCATCTGAGTCTTCTCTTTTCCATGGAAAACAACCCCAGTTTTGTTAATCTTCATATTGATGCTTCTAAGCTGTCAATTATCTCTGTTGCTCCAATTTTTTTCCATCATGTCAATATCCTTTCTCAGAAATGGTGACCAGGGATGTGTAAATTAGCAAATTCCAGTTTATGGAATTTTGGCAGCATTTTGAGAAATTCCTTGAATTTTCACAGAATTTTGTGGAATTAAACCCAACCCAGCCATCTTCTTAGCCAGAGAAGTGCAGCAAGTGTGAGCACACCAATAAAACACATAGCTATGCTATCGCAAAATATATATTTACAGTGCAACAAAAGTAAAAAGTGACTGCCTAGACAAGCCCCAGAGCTTTGAGGACATAATGTCTTAGGACAGGGGGCTGTTAAGCTAGCAATCTATCATTTGCATGCTTACTTATTTGTAGGTGCCCTAAGGGCTTACCAAATGTCAAGACAGTTGGATAAGTACTTTTGACATTTATAGAGGTTCAAAGTTACGTAAGTTGTTTTTATGAAATATGATATACAGTAAATATTTCCCTGCTTGTAACTCTGCTACATGTGAAGCTAGACATCTGTACATTAGCATGCATAACCTTCTTGGAAGAGGCATGGCAACTATTAACTGTGGAGACAGTTGGTGTAGTACATGCTAAGTTGCAAATGTTTATAATTTAAATTTTTTAATTATTTGTGAAATTCTGTAAAAATGTTTGTAACTTCCCTGCCATTGCAGAGGTGGACACACAATTATGTATGCACATGCAGTGTCACTGGATCCTGGACTCTCACAAAGCTGGAAAAAGTTGACTAGCTAGTCATGACACCACCCCTCCTAGCATGCTGATGACCCAGGTTCAGGAATGGACTCATGTCGGTAGGGGTCTGCTGGGGAGGGAGACAAATGAGCTTCCATTTGTTTATTTATTTATTTCAAAATGTTTCACCAGGAAAGACATCCCAGATGCATCATGGTAGAAGTAAATGTGGAAATATATTCCGAAAAAACAATACATCAAGGAGCACAATCAAAAAACTGAAGACAAATCAATATAACAAATAAGTGTAATAGA
Organism: Neoceratodus forsteri; assembly: GCA_016271365.2. Lineage (NCBI taxonomy): Eukaryota > Metazoa > Chordata > Ceratodontiformes > Ceratodontidae > Neoceratodus > Neoceratodus forsteri. The sequence goes on from CM028132.1 coordinate 1,326,888,997, forward strand.
AAAACAAATTGACATAAATTAAATGATGGAACTACTCTTACAGAACAATGAACAGGCAATGAAGGAAACAGATTGCCAGGGTAAAACTAGTTGGGGGGTGAGGGGGGGAGAGAGTCGTGAACAGTTGCAGGAAGGAGAAGAATAGTCATAAAGGAGAAACCTTAAGGAGAAAGCAGAAGTGGCAGAGTGAAATGACAAGGAAATGGAGGATCAGAGTTTAAGGGTATGGTATGAGAAAGCAGATTTACCAGCAGATTTTCATTTGACAGCTCTCTTCTCCTGGTGAAGGGGGAATCAGCCACATCGCTCCTACACTGCCATCATGTGGATGTGTGGTTGCAGGGCAGTGGGAGCGACTCATACGGGGATGGCCAGCAGTTGATGCCATAGTGTGTATGTGGGTACCTCTATTCGTGTGCACACCCAGTGTCATTACACCCTGCTGGTCAAGGAGGAAGCACACAAAGCAGACAACAGAGAGCAGGCATATGAAGCCCTGCTTGCCCACTCCTGTCCATTTGACCACTTGTGACCCTATCAGATGTCTGGACATGTGACCCCACCACAGGGGCAATCTATAGGGGATACTGCAGTGGGTCAGTCTCGAAGGAGGTGGTAGATGGCTTTGGAGGCCACCTGTAACCCCAATGAGGAAAAGCTTTGTGAAATAAAACACTCAAAGCTGGAAAAAAATTTGGTTCATTAGTTTTAAATGTTCAGTGGAAGTACCACTGCTTACTAATTGGTAACATTTTGTCAAAAATTCATGGTAGTGCATTATGCTAAACTACCAGAATTCTGAGTAGCCTTGGCAGGGCTTAGCTATCCACTGGTGAAATGGCTGCTTAGGAATTTCTGGCTTCAGACCCCGATTGCAATCCCTCACAATCCAGCATCAAAACTAAATGGAAATGCTATAAAGACACATAAAATTTGTAAGTGGCTAATCATGCAGATTTCTTTAATACCAGTTTTGTGCAAGTTCATTCTGTATTTCCCAAATGATCCTGTCAATGCTAACTGTCGAACCCTCTGCCTACACTCCAACTTCGACAGTGTCAAGTGAGATGATGGTGACACCAGTGATGGATCATCTGAGATAGTCCACATATCAGCAATGCTGATTTTAATATTGAAAGACCTGATCAACGTGAAAATCTCCACTGCCCAATCAGAGACTGTACTGTACTAGGAGCAAGGGTAAAAGTAGCAGAACAAAGGAACCAGCAAGTCATGGCATGAGAAGCAAGCAATAATACACCACAGGGTGGGCGGTATTGGGCTATACTCACCCACGCAGGGGTGTAATGAAGCCCGATGCCATAGGCGGAGGGCCTTATAGCCCCTGGAAAGGTAGGTATAGCCCATACCGCCCACCCTGGAGGGTATTATTGCGCTTAGAAAATGGGTTAACTGTGTCATTTTTATAGGATTACAAAGAAAATGTGAAGTAATTCTATAGTAATGACTACAGATGCTTTTTTTTTCCTTGCATGGGGTAAAGTAGTCCTTGTGGTAGAGTGCTGTTTCAGCCCCCCCTTCCCATTACTCGGTGCTTTCTTTGCTTAGTTTCTGCCACCCTATTGGTGAAACATTAGTTATTTTATGTCCTGTTAGTCTAAGAGAGAAAGGAATGCAAGACACAGAAAGGAAAGATGTGAAGCTATACTTCTCAGCACCCTGATCGCGGTAAACTGCTTACCACATTTACAGTGGCCAGGAAGAGGCGTGTGCTGTGTATTTCAAAACCACTGCAGTAATGAGACGTGGTTTGGTGAAGCCGATCGGTGGACTCGGACGGCTCTGCTTTTCTTTTATTATGTGTGCTGTTTGTTTGATTTGTTATTTTTCTGGGTCCTCGCTACGGGGACAGACACTGGGTGTGAGGAGTGCCAATTGATGTATGCTTTCTGTGGAAGTAGAGAACCGGAGGAGCCGCAAACGGCAAAAGACCTGACAGGAAACCTGTTGGAAGGAGCTGTAGCAATTTAAGGATCTTGAGGCTGGTTTGTTGTTGCTGGGCTCTTTTTTTTTGATTTAACAGGCAGGGAGAATTCTTACTTTACTGGGAATACTGTTTGGGTAAGGACTGAATGAATGGTGGTGGTGGTGGTGGGGTCTCGCTAACTCTCTCACTGAACGAGGGAAAAAAATGGCGGACATTTGAAAACTGAATAAGGGGGGGGTTAACCAATTACAGACCAGGCTGGGCAGCAGGATTCTGGTGATAGTGTTGGCTGGGCAGGTACTTTTAATAGCCGGGCATCTGTTGTCTGATATATGCCCAGCGAGAGAAGTCCCTCAACCAATCAGAAGGCTGAAATACATTTACACACAGGCATGCTTCAGGGAACAAGACTGCTCTATTACATAGAAACATAGAATTTGACAGCAGATAAGGACCGCTTGGCCCACCCAGTCTGCCCATTTCCCTACCTAATGGATAAGCTGCAGATCCTAGTTAACCAGCAGCCTACTTCTTCCTACCCCAACCCCCTAGAATTGCCTTATGACTGTCCCATGCATGCTTGAATTCTACCACTATTTTTGACTCATAACCTCTCTGGAAGGCCGTTCCATGCATCCACAACCCTCTCTGAAAAAATACACCCTTAAATTACCTCTGAGCCGCCCCTTCTATCTTCAAATTGTGTCCCCTTGTTCTTGCACATCTCTTTTTTTGAAAGATGCTACCCTCTTGGACTTTGTTGATTCCCTTGAGGTACTTGAAAGTTTCTATCATGTCCCTCCTCTCCCTCCTTTCCTCGAGGCTATACATATTAAGCTCCTTATGTCTCTCTTCATATGTCTTCTGGTGCAGACCCTGCACCATTTTAGTTGCCCTCCTCTGGACAGCTTCCATCCTGTCTATGTCTTTGCGGAGATTGGGTCTCCAGAACTGCAAGCAGTACTCCAGATGGGGTCTCACCAGCTGTCTGTACAGAGGGATAATAACTTCCTGTTTTCTACAGGTGATGCCTCTCCCTATGCATCCCAGTATCCCCCCAGCCCTCCTTGCTGCCCTCTCACATTGCTTGCCCACCTTAGGTCATCTGATATGACTGCCCCAGGTCCCTTTCCATTTTTGTTGTTGTTAGTATCTCACCCCCCATTGAGTAGTCTTCCCCTGGGTTTTTGTTTCCCAGGTGCATTACCTTGCACTTCTTAGCATTGAATCTAAGCTGCCATACATTTGACCATTCCTCTAACCTTGCCAAGTCCCTTCTCATCCTTTCCACCCCACCTTGTGCATCAACTCTGTTGCAGATCTTTGTGTCATCTGCAGAGAGACATACTTTTCCTTCAGTCCCTCTGCAATGTTGCTTATAAAGACATTGAAGAGGACCGGTCCTAATACTGAACCCTGCGGTACCTCACTAGTAACCCCCTTTCTTCAGAGTGGACTCCGCTTACTATTACTCTCTGTGTCCTATTCTCCAGCCAATTCTTTACCCAGGCTGTCATCTTGGGACCCACTCCCAGGCTGGCTAACTTGTATATTAATCTTTTGTGTGGGACTGTGTCAAATGCCTTGCTAAAGTCTAGGTAGGCCATGTTCACAGCCCCTCCCTGATCTACTACTTTGGTCACCCAGTCAAAGAAATCTATCAGATTTGTCTGGAATGACCTTCCCACTGTGAATCCATGCTGCCTTAGGTCCTGTGCCCCTCTGGCATCTAGATACTCGACAATTCTTTCCTTCAGAAGTGATTCCATCATTTTCCCTACCACTGAGGTTAAGTATCTGATTGCCAAAGTACTCAACCTAGGAAACTGGGCACACAAAAACAATCTGTGCTTGGTAAGCTTCCCAGAGGGTGCAGAAAAATCAGACATCTTAGGCTTTCTCCAGAACACTATTCACTTGCAATTTAACATTCATAACTGCCCCCCCATTGAGATCAAGCGTGCCCACTGCACTTTCAGTCCCAGTACAGAAGCAAGAAGAAAGACATAAACAAATCTTGATGAAGTTTTTGAGAAATCTTGTCAAAGAAAATGTGTTAAGTCTCACAAGGGTCTCTGTCATGCTATACAATTCTTTCAATTTTTTAATAAACCTCTCATACAAATGAAGGGACTTTGCAAGGGCAAAATGTAAATTTGCCCACCTGGAGATGCAAACCTCCATGCACTATTGGCACAACTTCGGATCCAGATAAATGGCAAATACCATCCCTTTGATTCATCTGGAGTTGCAGACAAATTTATTCATCATACTTGACCTACCCAGGTGTTTCCTTTGAATGACCAGTGGTTTTCCAGGTGTACAGACACTGGCAGGTTTAGAAGACCAGGGGACACAGGGGAAGTCTAAAGACTAAACAAAAATATTTGGGATTTAAAGCAACTTTGAGGAAAAAATCAACTATATGGGGACTGTGGGGGAGAGGGGTTAGAAATGCCAGACAGAAAGGGGCCAAAGGTGGACTACTGGAAAAAGCAGAGAAGGGCATACTCCAGTAGATAGAAGGGGCTACCCGGGGAACAAGGAATAAGGGGGACTGAGGGGAAAATAGGAAAGCACAGTGGGAGTTCGGTCAAGGGGTCGAACAGGAGAGACAGAGTAAGGTCGGGGGGGGGAGGCTCACCAGGAGCTGCCAGGAGGACAAATAACAAGCCAGGGGAGGAAGAAAAAGTGATGATTGTTGGGGATTCCATTATCAAGGTATACATTTGTTAAGGAAATGGGACCCCCCCAAAAAAGGCATGTGGTCATCTGTGTAACTGGGATTGAAGTGAGGAAGGTGGGGTATAGGATAAAGCAAGTGGTAAAAGAGGTGGAGGGTAAATCTCACTTGATCATTCACTTAGGGACAAATGACTTGATGGAGAATGAGATTGGAGTGATGCAACAAAGGTTTAAAGAGTTAGCAAGGTATTGCAGGATGGTAGTGAGTTCATTAGCCTTCTCTGAGGTAATTCCAGTCCCTAGTGCCAGTACAGGGGCTGGTGCATGTCAGAGGGGTCTGGTTGTCTTTGAGGATGGTGGGACAGGTGTATGGATGAGGTGCTATATTCAAAGGCTAGGCTGCACCTAAATGAGAAGGGGGCAAAAATACTTAGGGAAAAACTGAAAGAGTACATGGATGAGGTCCCACATTTAAACTGATTAAAGGGGCGGGGTATGAGACTAGGGAGGAAGTGGGGACAGCAATGGGGGATAGAACCTAGCTGGCACTTCCCCACAAGTGACGGCAGGAATTAAAACAGGGGATGGTACCAAGGGAGGGAAAAGCATATGGAGACCCATGTGTGTGAATGCCTGTATCATGGGCAACAAAATCACAGACTTACAGGCCGCCATAGTGAAGGAAGACCTGGATCTAGTGGCTGTCACAGAAACCTGGTGCAATGAGCACCAGGACTGGGATTTGGTCATCCGAAGTTTTACTCTGTTTAGAAGGGACAGGGATGGTAGGAAAGGGGGAGGAGTAGCTGTTTATGTAAGGAACAACATAAAAGCTTCAGAAATACAAGGCAGATGAGGGAAGGTACTTTTGGTTGCCCTGAAAAAAAGGACTGGGGCAGTTATTCCAATGGTGGTGATATACAGCCTCTGGTATAGGGAGAAAAGTGGATAGAGATATATTGCAAGCAATCCATAAGATAGCTAGCAAGGAGATTTGCTGCTGATGGGGGACTTCAATCTTCCGGACGTGGATTGGATCCTCCTAGTTGCAGCAGCCTCAAGGAGCAGGGCCATCCTTGACTCTCTGCAGGGGGTGTGCCTGAGGCAACTTGTAAGGAACCCACTCAGAAGGGGGTAGTACTGGACCTGATACTAACAAATGGGGTCAGTGTCAATAATGTTGAGGTAGCGGACCACCTGGGGACCAGTGACCATCAGATGGTAAGGCTTAATGTAAGGACTGGATTGGATCCAAGCTGCAACAAAATGAGGGTCATGAACTTCAGGATGGCCAACTTCGAGAAAATGAGAAAATACCTCAGGGACGCCCTGGCAGAGTTACAAAAACCAGAGGGAGTAGAGAAACAGTGGACTTCAATAAGGGAGGGAACTGAAAGAGCTACTAAACTATGTATCTAGCAGGCAAGCAAATGCAGAAGGATAAGGAGGCCATTATGATTCACTAATGAGGTAGCAGAAAAGGTAAAGGAAAAAAAATAGCCTTTAGAAACTACTAAAGAACACAGAAGGAGAAGGATAGGGACTGTTACCAGGAGAAACAAAGGGAGGCAGGGAGCTGGCAGTTAGGAAGGAAAAAGCGTTAACAGAGGAGACTATAGCCAGATCAATTAAGACGGGGATAAAACATTTTAAAGCAATGCTTTCGAACACAGGAAAACCAAGGGAAGGATACTCTGACTGAAAGGGGAGGAGGGGGTTTACAGTATGTTGATGAGAACCATCAAAAAGCAGACATACTAAACAAATTCTGTTGCTCAGTATTCACAGAGGAGGGAGTGGAGAATGGGCCAGAGCTGCAGGACAAGGGCATAAAGGTATCGGGAGGTGGACATGAGGCCCTTTACTGTGCAGGGAGTCCTGAGGGAGTTATCAAAGCCATGGGTGGACAAGGTAATGTTCTAGATGCAGTGTACCCCAGGTAGCTGAGGGAGCTTGGAGGAGACATGGTTGTATCCCTGACAGCCCTGTTCAGCCTATCACTAGAAACTGGAGAGGTAGCAGGGGACTGGAAAAGGGCAGATGAGCCTCATTCCACAAAAGTGGTGATAGGGAGGAGTCCAGAAATTACAGGCCGGTCAGCCTAACTTCAGTGGCAGGCAAGGTAATGGAATCACTGCTGAAGGAAAGTATAGTTGAATAGCTTACTATGAGTAGTTTACAAGACCCAGTACAACATGGATTCACAGGTGGGAGGTCCTGCCAGATGAACCTAATAGAGTTTTTTGACTGGGTAGCAAAGGTGGTGGACCATGGTGTGGCAGTGGAAGTGGCCTATCTGGAGTTCAGTAAGGCCTTCAACACCATTCAACGTAGAAAGCTGTTGAACAAACTGTGCAGCCTGGGGGTAGGTCCTAAAATAGTAAAATGAGTGGAGAGTTGGCATACTGGCAGGAGCTAAAGGGCGGTGGTACCTGTAAATGGGGTACACTCTGGGGAGGGAAAGGTGACTAGTGGGGGCCACAGTGTCAGTATTAGGCTAGTTTTCCTCAACATCTTTATCAGCAACATTAAGGAGGGTCTGAAGGGGAAGGTATGCCTATTCATGGATGACTCAAAAACTTGCAACTGGGAGGACACATGGGGGGTGGAAAGATGAGTGAGAACCTTAAAAAACTGGAGGAATGGTCTAGAGTTTGGCAGCTGAGATTCAATGCAAAAAAGTGCAGGATCATGCACAAAGGGTAAAAGAACCCTGGGGCTAAGTACGAACTAGGTGGGAAGGTACTGACAGTCACAAAGCAGGAAAGGGACCATGGCGTTATCATTTCAGATGACCTAAATGAAGCTGGATAATGTGATAAGGCAGTAGGAAAGATTATCCAAATCCTCTGATGCATAGGGAGGGGTATCACCAGTAGAATGAGAGAGGTAATAATACCCCTGTATAAGATACTGCTAAGACCCCACCTCGAGAACTCTGTACAGTTCTGGAGGCCCCATCTCAGAAAATACATAGACAGGGTGGAGGCAGGGACGCAGAAGGGCAATTGAAATGGTGCAAGGCCTGCATGAGAATACCTATGAGGAGAGACTAAAGAACTTAAATATGTATTCCCTAGAGGAAAGGATGGAGAGGGGGGATATGATAGAGACATACAAATACCTCACAGGAATAAACAATGTGAAGGAGGTGAGCATCTTCCAAAACAAAACATGCTGAAGGATAAAGGAACACAGTACTAAGTTAGAGTGGGAAGGCTCAGAGGTAATATGAGGATGTACTTTTTTACGGAGAGGGTGGTGGACACTTGGAACAGCCTCCCTCTAGAGTTGGTGGGGGATAAAATGGTAGGACTGCAGAAGAAAATGACAAAAGGCAGAGATTCAACTGACAGACCTCAGTTCTTAGAGGTTCTTCTACAGTTGACAGTGAGGCTCCCCTTCATCAGCCTCCTTGAGTAGTCCATCTTCGATTTGAAGACACAAAATAGGTATGAAGCACATAGACAAGAATTTCCACAGGAACAAGAGCCCAAGGATGCCGAGCAACATCTGAGGCCTTCACATCTCTGCCAGTCACATAGCAGCAGGCCGTGGTGATATTCTGGGCAGAATGTGTGTCAGCCCCCACCCCTTCTCCCCACTGTGCCTGCCTCTCAAAAAGACGCAATGGGCCAATATCTTTTTCCTAAGTCATTAAGGTGGCTCTCCACTGGGCAATAATGGCCTTGTGCTCCACCATCCTGCTTCAATTATAACCTGATTTCTCTATCCCCCCGCAAGGGGCATATGATGTGTGTCTTCAGGGATGAAACCTCAGTAGTATATAATTTAGGCCAGCTTAGACTTCCCAAGAGGGGTATACCTTGCTTTCTAGTGCTTCCTTTTAAATTACAGAGTGTTCCTCAAAGTTTACACTGACATCTGCAACCTCACACCCCCCATCCCCATCTTTGGAGCCCAAGGTGCTTCTTGATTCCATGAAAATAGCTATATATACATCCTGGTTCAGGGTGGCCCCAGCCAGAGATATTGCAAAGTTAAACTTTGCCTGCGAATTTTGTGCGAAGCACCCAAAAATTGCGCTTCATGGAATTTGTGGAGTTTTGGAAAAACTTCAGAACTTCGATTCGCACGATTTGCATGAATGTTTCACTGAAATTCGTAGTTTTTTACCATGAAGTGTGAAATTTGTGGGTGAAATTTGCATCCCGCAGTGTAATCCGAGAAATCTGTGGCCGTGAATCTCGCGAAATCACTCAGTGCAATCTGTCAATTACCTCGCGGTGTGAATTTCGCAGACTTCGCACAACTTTACCCCCTGCCACCCAACAGTCCTAATTCTAGGGCCACCTGGTGGGGTAGCAGTGGGATGACCACAGAAATCTATCTCCTTCCCCCTCTCATATTTCCCCCCAGATCTCCCATGGTAGGTAAAGACAAGCAAGGTACATCCTCATAACTGCTTTACTGCCACTCTGGGTGGGGGTAAGTTGAACAGTGGCAGATGCCAGTTGGACTGGGGGCTACAGAGTCCCTTTTCTTTTTTTCTTTTCTTTTCTTTTCTTCCCTTCCCTTTTCTTTTTACTTTTCTTTTCTTCTCGTCTCTTCTTTTTAATTCTTTTTGTTTCCTTTTTATCTTCTCCATACTCCAGTATCCAATTTAGACCAGTAAACAAGGTAATCCCCTTTTTTTCCTCTCCTGTGAAGCCAGGGAGTTGTACCCTTTAGATGGCACAGAGAGTAACAACCAATAATCCCAATAGTTTTCTCTCTTTAAAAAAAATGTATGAACTTCCTCCCATAACTCTCATCTGCTATAATCACTTTTTGGCAAAACCAAAGGTTCATACGGAGCCCTGATTTTTTTTCTCTGCTCCTGGACTTTAGTGCTATGCCCATTCCACAAGTGCCCCACTATTAGGGTTACCAGATTTTGGGACTAGAAAAAGAGGACAAAGTCTAAAGAGTAAGCAGTCTTGTTTATTTGTAGTTCGTACACGGTCAGTAACTTTGTAGTTCCAAAACAAAAGAACAGAACACGAGCAGCAGCTTTGAAGCCAACATGGTAACCTGATTTCATAGCTCAACTGCTAACCACGTACTCTCCCTGCAAGCAGCTGGACCACCTCTGCAATAGGGACTGCAGTCTGCAGACAGATCTGAGCATCATTATAGTAAAGATTCCAAATCCATCCTTATGTTGCCCTATGGCCATAGGCCCATAGACAGCTATAATATCCTTTTTACTGACACTGACACTGACTGAGAAGCAGAACACTGCTACAGTCCTGAGTAAGTCAAGTGCAGTGTGCCAGCCTAGTGAGAAAAAACAAAGCAAATCTTTCTCTAGGACTGGACTAGTCTCTTCATGGTTCTGCCCTGTGTGCACCCCCACCATTCATAGCGGCCTGCTGCCTGCACTGCACACCCATGATCCCCACTCCACCCCCTGCTGCAGCTGACCACCATGCAGCAGCAGGCATGACAGGAATGGACTAGGCACAAATCAGCACCACTGTCCGTGGCTGCAGCATGCAGGAGTCAAGGGCCACACCTGACCTGCTGCTGTCAGTCCCTCCTCCTGTCCTGCTCTGTCTGACTCTTCTCTGTCTGATGACCTAACTTGACACTAGTCTGCAGCAGCATTTGACACAACATGGATGGAGAGGGTCCTACCTCCAGACTCCTGAGTCAAGACCACTGGAGAGATGAGCAGTAGGATAGATGGATAGATGATAGGCAGACAGACAGATCGGGATCATCCGATCATTAAAAAAAAATAATAGTTCAATTTGAATTAATATATTTCAGGAACTGGCTGGCTGGTCATTTTAACTTGTGGTCCCCTTACCTTACCGACCCAACCTCATGCTGCAGCTGCCTCCAAGCAGCACCCCCAGGAGTGGGCATGACAGGACTGGATACAATCATCAGCACTACTGTCCAAGGCTGCAGCGTGTACGGTATGCAGGGCCACATGCCTGATCTGCTGCTGTCACTCACTCTTCCTGTCCTCCTGTGCTGCCCTGCTCCCTCTGTTTGACTCTTCTCTGTCTGATGACTGGCTTGGTTTAACTTGATTGAGTAGTCTGACTGCAGCAGGCAGCAGCACAATCAGTTTGGTCACTGACACTGACTGACAAACAACACAGACAGGGTCACAGGGTAGGAAGACCAGGGACTCAGGCTGGATTCTCCCTCCAGACTCTAGATGACCACTGGTCCTTCCAGGAAAGAGAGAGACAAGCAGTAGGGTCATTAAAGAAAATAATTCAGTTTGCTGTTTTTTTTTATTATTTTGAGAGCTGGCTGGCTGGCTGATCATTTTGTTTTGTTGCCTTGTTGGTCCTCTTACCTTATTACCGCTGTGCTGCTTCCTATGATGCCCAGGCCAGACAGACTAAGTCCAGAAATTATTCTGGTTCCAACTTCTTCCTCTCTCATCTCCACTCCTTCACAAAAATGGCCAGCTGTGCCCACCGTGACCATCTTCCCCTCCTCCATAGATGGACCAGGTAAAGTTTACGGTACCGGCTAACCCTCAATCAGAGAGATGGCAGGTTCTACAGGTGCAGGCCGGCAAGCCAAGATAAAGGAACTTAGGAAGGGCTGGGCAAGTAAGCTGGTGGTGGGTCGGGGCCCGGGGTGGTGGGCTGGGGCCCACAACAAGCAAGTCACACATAGCCAGACGGTGGGTGTGAGCTGCCTGAATCTGACACAATGAGCAGGCGAGGCAAGCAGCTGCATCTTAGGCCAGCACCAGGCAGGGCAAGATGTCACTCTGTCTCCTGAGAGTCTGACAGTGAATTATAGTGATTGCCAATGCCGGCTGACTTTCTTTAACTTTAGGACCACCTAGCAGCAGTGCCAGCAAGAAAGCAGCACTGCACAAAGTCCAGACGACGGAACCTGCTGATGAGTTTGTCTTCTAACTTCCTCAGCTAAAGAGTCCACCACACAACCGCCATGTTCTGACTACTCTGTGCAAACTGTCTGCAGCAAATCCCGCACGCGGGTGACTGAGAGACATGCACAGACAGACACACACTCCCTCCCCAGTTGCTTTGACGACTGACAACATGAAGCAGCTGTCAATCAAAGTGCCATGGGGAAGTCCAAAAACCCAGACAATTAAAACAGCACAATAATAAAAATCCACCTGGATGAAAATTCTTACATTAAAAAGAGGACATGTCTGGGTATAACAGGACATCTGTTAACCCTACCCACTATACCTGTCAAATCATGCCACAGTTACATTGTTCCTGGTGTGGGGACCTGACCCTGAAAGGTCACCCTCCAGGAGAATAGACCCCTTACTACTACAGGACCCCCAGTTTCAAACATGGATCAAAAAGGAGGCAATTTGTTACCTTGAACTAAATGATAATGGGGAGACCAACACCAGATCATTGTGGGAGGTTTTAAAAGCCATCATGCATGGGTAAGTCATTAGGTATGCCACCCATCACAAAAGGAAGAGAGAGAGAGAATGAACAAAAACTGCTGGAAACAAATTAGAGAAGGAAAAACATTACGTAACAGAAAAGATGCAACTTAGGAACACACAGCTGCTTCAGGAGATTAGAAATCTACGCATGTAGCCTAAATCCCTTTCGACCAGAGAAGCTAAATTGGCACTTATACAGAACAAGCACAAATACTGGGATGATGTGGAAAAAGCGGGAAAGCTACTGTCTTAGTGGCTGCACAAGAAGCAAACAGGAAAACATATCTCTGCTACAAATTCAGAAAGGCTCCTTATTATCCTGTCTAGATGTGATCAACTGTTTCATGAAAAAGTTCTATGAAAAGACATACATTGTGTTCCATTTCATGTAGTATTCAGCTCATCTGATGTTACTGGGTTTTAGAACTGCTGAGTAATTTACAAATAAATAGTAGGCAGGAAAAGGGATGCATTAATATGCGGCCTTAAATAAGAAAAACAACAGACTTTACATGTGCTCACATTTAGAATTCTGTTAAAAAAATGTGAACAACACTGTTTGTGTTCCGTTTAAGAACAGGAAAGTTAAGGGTCACATAATAAGAAAGCAGAGGTTGTGAGAGTGAAACCTGGGCCTCTGTGTTAATAGCTCTCTACTCTTACCACTTGTCTTCACTACCTTCGAAGGGAGATAAAATAACAAGAAGAAAGAGCCATAGAAATTATACTTTATTTTATTCTAGTCTTTGGTAACTGGGTGAGGCCCACTAGGCACAAGTGCCTGTTTTCAGGGGTGACCTGGGAGCACTGGGCAGTTAAATGACTTGCTCAGAATCACATGGTATGCAAATAGAGGTTGTGAGAATCAAACTCAGGTCTGATTTGCTGGATGTATTAAGCTTGTTCATACCTTGTTCCTCTAACTTCTAGGCTATACTGCCAGCCCAAATTTGGCAGACCATTACTTTGGTAATGTTATACATACAATATTATTTAGGGTCAAAACATGACCCTGAAATTTTTCTCAGAAGTAATAGGTTTGAAGTGTGGGTCCATCAAGGAACAGAATGAGATGCTGTCACACTCATTGTTTTAAAATAAAAACCTGTAATGGTTTTCTCTGCTTTGCCTTTATTTAGCATCAGATAATTTAGGGGGTAGGGAAGGGGGAAATTGTTTAACCAGGAAAATCACAATAAGCCGAAACTTGTTTCCAGGTGTGACCTGGGAGCACGAGGAAGTTAAGTGACTTGCTCAGGGTCACACAGTAAGCAAATGGGGGCCAATGGGATTCAAACCCAGGTCTCCAGCTCAGTGCCCTTACCCACTGCACTATATTAGAGATACAGCAAAGTTTTACTTCTCTGGCAAACTCCTTGCACATCCATCAACTCCATCTCCCCATGCCATTTCGTGAAGTTGCAACTTGTGATGGAAACGTCAACAAAATTGGCTTTTCATTGTTTTGGGCTTTTTTTAAGTGCAAATTGCACTTAAAAACCCCCAAAGCAAGGAGAAGTTGCATCCCCTCCATAGCCATCAACCCATTCCTCATTGGTGTCTAGTGGTCCCCTCTCCTTGCCAGTGCTGTCTGGCCCAAAGTGGTAACCCCCCCCCCCCCCAGACGATCACTGGCCCAATATGAAAAAAATCCCCAATCCAATCCTGTAAAGCCCATCCCTGCCCTGGAGTCTAATGGTACACCCCCCAGCCAATCACCGACCCAATATGCAAAATTACATCCACCTGGTGTGTCTAGCAGTACCTAGTGTCCCTCTCCTGCAATCACAAGCCCCATTAAAAAAGGAAGACTCCCTCCCCATCACAGGGTGCCCGCTATGCTGAGTTCGACCACCATTACAAAAATAAATCAAAAAATGTCTCTGGTGTCTAGTGGACCTCCACCCCCCATCCAGTCAGGTAGTGGCCCCCACTTCACCCACCCCGACCCCGAGCAGGCCACTGGCACAGCCCTCCACTCACCTCCATGGCAGGCAGATCGATTGAGCTCTCAGTGAAGAGCATGCTTGTACAACCACATGCTCATTCATTGACAGTCAGCTAGCTCGTCATTGTAGGGAATGTTTTTCAGGGGGCTAGAGAAGGAAGGGGGACTGCTCTTGTCCCCCATTAGGGGGTGGGATGGGGGAGCGTCATTGTGGACCTCTCCCCGGGACACCATTCTCCCCATCCCACCCACCGGCCAGCAACTGGAGCAGCCTCACCTCCCTTCTCTAGCCCCCTGAAAACATCCTCCCTTACAATGATGAGCTGGCTGACTAAATGAATGAATACAAGCATGTGCTCATTCATTGAAAAGTCAGTCGGGAGGTCAGTCGGGCTGCCAGCTGCAGAGATGAGTGAAGAGGTGGCCCAACTCAGAGATGGGGTGGGGGCATCACTTGATAGGGTTGGGAGTGGGGGTTTCACTATACACCAGGGCAACATTATGGTTTATTTTTATAATATTGGTCAGACAGGGAGCAGTGGTTGTCCTGTGATGGGGGAGGTTCTTCCTTTTGAAACGGGGCTGGCGATCGATGGGAAGGGGGCACTAACTACTGATAGACACACCAGGGGTGATGTCATTTTATATATCTGGCTGGCGATTGGCCAATGGGGGGGTTGGAACACTAGACACCAGGGAATAGGATAGACTTTATGTGAATCCCGATTGGGGGGGGAATGATTTAATTTTTTTTCATATTGGGGCCAGGCAGCAAACAGTGGGGGGAGCCACTAGACACTGGGGAGGGATGATCTGTTGGGGGGGTGCTACTACAACTAGTAGTAACATTTTGGGGAGTTTTGTTTTGTGGGGGTGAAGCTGGGTTTTGCACACTGATCCACTCCGCGAAGTGGGGAAGATCAGCAACATTTTTCACAGAGCGAATTCTCCCCAGCTCGTACATCTCTACACTATACTGCTTCCAATTTAAACTTATCCCATCCTAGAATCATCTAAACAAAGCATAAATGAAGACAGCATTTTAATTATTTGATTTTATTGATCAGCCAGTATCTTCTGATGGTTGTTTGGTTTCCCATGTGAGAAAACTGTGGGGGATTCCAGTTCCTCAAGGGAAGTTGGCCATATTATAAAACCACAAACACAATTGTCACATTTCAGCACTGTTGTTTGCAGTGACTGGCCAAGAATTTAATAGACAAGGTATGTTAACTTTCATTAGAAAATTGGCTTTTTATTTGGAGGCATCTGATTGACTGGTACCCATTCCACAGGGGTACAGTACCTTTCAGTAGATGCTCACCAGATAAAAATTCCCAGCCAAAGCAGCCTTATGCCCATGCAAGTATTGTTGTGCCCAGCTTGCTTCATCACTTGCTGAAGTGCTGGGCACACAAACTCCCAGTATTTTTTTCTATCACTTAGCGAAACCGGTTATGTTGTCCACAGGCAAAACAACACCCAAACACATTTCCATCCCCACCCCAACTTATTTATTTGCCATTTTTACCCCAACAACAAAGCACATAACTAAAATATTTATTTCCCCTATTCAACTCTCATTTATGGAGCAAGTGACAATCTGCAAGCTCCACTCCGTGCCCCCCCCCCCATTACCTGGCAACAGCTAGCAATGTTAATGCACGTTCAAGATTCAAGAAGCATCGCATGGTAAAGGAAAAACATTTTTAAA
Source organism: Neoceratodus forsteri (assembly GCA_016271365.2). NCBI lineage: Eukaryota > Metazoa > Chordata > Ceratodontiformes > Ceratodontidae > Neoceratodus > Neoceratodus forsteri. The sequence continues at coordinate 1,326,904,706 of CM028132.1, forward strand.
TTCTACGGCCACACACCTTCTCACTCTTATTCCACGCTGTTCACCCATCAGTCTATACAGTTATAAATAAAATCCCACATGTTCAGAAGTCGCACCTCAGTGAAGCAAGCAGACTCCCAAACTTCTGCTCCTGCTTCAGTCTCAGTCTACTGCACTTGCTGTGGCAGGCAAAAACAAACAAAAAAGCAAGCAGTGATTCAGATGATTACCAGAGAGATCCTGCTGTTCTGTATCGCCGTTGAGCTCCTGATGTTCTGCTCCCTCTCAGTGCGCAGTGTACCCGCAGTCATCCCAGCACTACAACTGCAGCATGAGCAGGCAATAACAAACAAAAAGAAAAAAACTCTCACAAGGAATGGAAGACACTTTTTCCCATCATCTTCTCTCACATAGCTCCCTATTGGAATGACAACAGCTCTACCTGTAATACCTGGCTCCATTCCTGTGGTGGTGTGGGGGTTTGGGAGGTGGAGTAACCATGACAACCAGGAACAAAAAACTTAAACTAGTGAGACTCTGGAAGGATGGTATATGCGGAGGAACTATTTTATTTCAAAACATATCTTCAAAAACATTTTTACAATCTTTTTTTTTACTACTTGTTTTATTTTACACTGCCCATTTTCTAAACACAATAATACCCTCCAGGGTGGGTGGGTGGTCTGGGCAATACCGGCAATACCAGACCTTCCAGGGGCTATAAGGCCCCCTGCCTGTGGCATCAGGTCTCATTACACCCCTGGGCAGTCCGGTATTGCCTAATACTGCCCACCCTGTCGAGTGTTATTGCTTGCTTGATGTGGTGGACGCAGCGTGACAGAATAAGGCACACTGGTTGTGTAATGTAGGGAAGCTTGTACCACAGTCACTCGTTGTGCTCTACCTGTCACATGGACAGACAGTGAACATTTGCCCCATTGCTGAGAATTTGGCTTCTTGCCAAGCACTATAATTCAGTGGAAATAGATAGTAAATAAAATGTGAAATATAGTGGGACATTACAGTGAGTTAAAAGCACAGCTTGGTGATTGCAGTCCTGAACTTTGCATTGTGCCTGCACCCCTGCTTTTGGCCTGTTTGCGTAAGGAAATAAATGCAAATATTACGGCTGCATATATTTCTTTGAAATATACGACCAGCAAGGCACACTGAGCTGTAGACAGTTTATTTCTAGGTATGCCTTTGAGAAAGGGTAATTAGATGCAAGTTATCAACAACACTAATAGTGCACATGCATTAGGATTAGGATGACTCAAAACAAGCAGTTCATTTTCACGTGTGAGGGGGCAGGGCCATAACTCATGAGTAGAAGTGAGTTATAAAATTCCTTCCCCATAACAAAGGATAATGAACTGCATACTTTAAATTAGATCATGGAATATTCGGTTTATACTTCATCAGTTTACTAGTTTTGGCTTTTAAATCTGCTGTTTGTATGCAAATGTAACTGTTTCTCTTTGATTTTAACTGCTAGCTTGAGGGCCCTACATGGCTATTGTGATGTCATTAGCACACTGAATGCTACTCTCAGATTGGTTCAGATCCATTTTGATCCTTGCAACAGGGCAAAATATCACCTGTGACATACCCAACTCACAAGATAGCATGATATACTGAGAGTTGGGTACAATATATTTTTATCTTATCGCTTTATCTACACTGCTGTTGCATAAAGATTAAATAAAAAGTAAATTGAAGCAAGCAGGTAAATATAATTGGAAAATGTACCATTAAATACATTATTTCAATTCAGCTAAACATATAATACTAACTTGTGTGCAGGAATGTGTGAGGCAGTTGTTTGCGTTTTACTTAAAGGACAGACGTGAACAACCAGTTACCTAGTACACAGTTGGAGGGGAGGAGGAAGGTAGAAGAGAAGGAAAGAGAACAAAGGGGATTAGAAGAAGGTGCTGACATGAGTGGTATGCTCACAGATAGGTTTCTGGGTGGTAGGGAAGGGAGCAGAGTAAGGTGCTATGTAAGGAAAAAAGGATCAGGGGCAGCCATTATGAGATTTTGGCTAACCTTGCAGAAGCCTTGGAACAGAGGAGAAAGAAATGGTTCATGTTCAGTTTCAGGTTCAAGTTTATTTGCAGGAAAACTCCACTGAGCACACTCATTTACAAGGAGGTCCTGATAGGACACTGTAGAACAGCAAATACAATACAATAACCTACTCCACCCACGCAGGCCATAAACTCCTTACTGGTGAAAATCTCCCTCCCTCACTCTATCCCCATTTTTATAGCTGGTTCCTAGTGCCCTCCTGATTCTCCTACATCTTCCATCAAGGATCACTTAACAACCCTCCAGTCATTTACATTGGGAGGGGAGCTCTATGTCCTAAGAGACTTTAATATAAACTGGCTCACCTCCTCTAGCTCCACAATTCGGAATGATGTTGCCACACTAAGTCTAACGCAATTGATTACTGAACCCACACACCTAAACACCAAAACCCAGAACCACTAGCTATTAGATTGGTCCCTCACCTCCCACCTTCATTGGATAATTTCTGTAGGTCTCCTACCTGACTCCCTCAATGACCATCACCTAATTTACTCAGTAGGGAAGATCCATAGGCCGAAGGCCTTCCCCCTTCCCGGTCCCTGCTGTTCCAGTCCTACAAATCCCTGGATCTAGAACCTCTCTTAAATGACTTGGCTAACACTGTCTGGTCTCCCACATCTCGTGCATCCTTAATTGATTCAGCCCTGGGCTTTTTCAAGTCCAATTTCACCACCATATGGGATACTTATGCCCCTCTCAGATGAACCAGTGTTCGGGGGGGTTCACCTGCCCTGGATATCGGCTGTTGTCATAAACTGCCTCAGAGCCAGGGACCTGGCTTAGAAGGCCTTTAAAACATCAGGCTCCACACTAGATTTCCAAAAGTAACGCACTCTTTGCAATACATGTACTAGACAAATCCATCAGGCAAATCAAACTACTTCCAGTCCACCTTCCTCAGCAACATAATTCACCCCTCTAAATTTTGGAAGGTAGTTCATTTGCTCTTTTCCACACCATCCCAACCACCTACCCTTGTCATTAACACAGGTGGCCCCTCTGTAATGGACCTGCTAGCAGTGGCTTCCGAGTTCAATACCTTCTTCACAAACTGCACTACAGCACTGATGTCCACTCTCCCTCCCACTGCACCAGCCCATATGGATCCACCACGGCCTGCTCAATACGCCCACCAGGGGTTCTCCTTCCACCACATTACCCCGGCCAATGTTTATAATGCCCTGCTCACTCTAAACACTTCCAAAGGCAAATGCCCCACCCAGGTGGACACAAAATTGCTGTTCCTGTCTGCACCAACCATTGCCTCGACCCAGCCTCACTTTTCAACCTTTCCTTCTCTCCAGCTTCTATCCCTTCTGAATCGAAGCATGCCACAGTTATCCCTCTGCCAAAGGGTCGTGACCCATCCACCTCTGGAAACTATTGCCCTATCTCCCTCCTCCCCATCCTAGCGAAACTTCAGGAACACATTGTCCTCTCCCAGCTCTCCTCCTTCCTTGACTCCACCTCCTTCTTTACCCCCTTCCAGTCTGGCTTTAGGAAGTCCCTCTCCACAACCACATCCCTCTTTAGGCTCACTGATGCCATCTTTACCAGCATGGACAATGGCCACATCACCTCTACCATCTTTGTTGACCTCACAAAGGCTTTTGGCACTGTCTCTCACCCTGTCCTTCTCTCCAAGCTCTCCCTAGCTGGACTCTCCAGCATGGCTACCATGTGGTTCCAATCCTACCTTGTGGGCAGGATGCGGTCTGTCAAGGTTGGGAACACCATCTCCCCTCCCCTCCAAACCTCCACTGGAGTCCAACAAGGCTCTGTCATTGGCCCGTTACTGTTCTTCATCTTCCTAAATTACCTGCCCTCTACCTGCCCACACACATCCATTTACACATATGTGGACGACACAGTCCTGTATATTTCATGCCCCTCCACCTCTGATGTAGCCACCAGACTGCAGCGTGACTTCAGTAATGTCCAGCTCTGGTTTCACTCAAATCACCTCTTCCTGAATGCCAAGAAAACAGTCTCCATGTCCGTTGGCACAAGGAAGAGACTCTCTTGGCTCCCTTCCCTCCCCACATTCCACACCCTGGATGGAACAACACTTGAGGACTGCACCTGCTTTAGATACCATGGGGTATGGCTTGACCAACACCTCAGCTTTTCTGTGCACGTCAGGGCTATCCCAAAGAAGTTGCACCCCAAACTGGGGCCCTGAACCGTAACCGCGGTTGCATCCCACTTCCGGCCTGACACAAAATTGTGCAGAAAATGATCATCCCAATCCTGGACTACGGCAATATAGTCTATTGTGCTTCCCCCAAATCTACCCTAACCAGACTGAATATCCATTTCCACTCCTTCTGTTACTTCACCCTTGGCAGTCCTCCTGGCACTCACCACTGTAACCTCTACCAGGCTTTGCACCTCACCTCTTTACAGGACAGGAGATAATCACACTGTGCCAGGCTCGTGGCTAAATTTTGGTCCCAGTCCCTCTCTCCATACCTATCCTCTGTCCTGTCCTTGCCTCCTCACCCTTTGCACTCCCTCAGAATCTCTGACAACCAATCACTGGCTATCCCTCGCAGGTCCATCTCTGTTGGCCAGGCAGCATTCTCTCACCACATGCACAAACTGTGGAATTCACTCCCCCCCTGCAATTCAACACGCCCCCTCCATTCATCAACTCAGCTCTCTCCTCAAAGATCATTTCTGCACAGTCTGCACAACCTAGATCTCATCCCTCTTATTCCCTGTCCTAGCCTTGGAGACCCCAAATAACCTAGTGTCTGGGTCATCAGCCCCACTGTTTAGTAGCTCAGTAGAGCTCTTAATGACCTTGGCTGTTCACTCTAGTGACCGGCTCATGAATTCCATCTGACAGGGAACTGATTTTGAACGTACTGCACTGTATTTATATTAATTTTCTGATGTATCCATGTATTTATTGTGCTGTGCTACAATTGCAGAGGTAATCCTTTTTGTGTTGTCTCTCATACCCCCTCCGCCAGAACGCATCTGGAATCGAGCAGTGGTTTGCACAGTATGCCTTCCTTGTAAAACTTTTAAATAAGTAAATAAATAATATAAAAAATACAAAAAGGTACAATGTGCAAAACAGGCATATCACAGTTTTGAGCAGTAAGAAGACAGGAACACAATAAAATAAAATTCAGCCAGAAAGGCAAGACATAATTTAGGACACTGAAAACAGGGATATACTATGACGATACAATTAGGGATACAATGGATGGATAAGGGCAGGTGAAATGGGGAAGGGGAGTCATGGGGGAGTGCTTGTTATGTTAGATTAGTCATGGGGAAAAGGTGCTAGCCATTATGGCAGCAGCAGATTTCCTTAAGTGCCTTACTGGACAAGGTTTTAAAAACATTAATGTACACTAGTTCTGTAAGCTTAAGTGAGGACTGTACTGTATTAAAAATGGTACGAATGGATTGATTATTTGCTGCTCTGCCATGGAGTGTGTGAAATTTGGGCACATCAAGCAGGATAAAGGTGCTTTTGCTAAGGGGATAACAACAGCGTGACCTGTGAAAAAGGGAAGTGATAAATGGTAGTAGTTTATTCAACAGGATTTTTAGGGCCCAGTTGCTAATGTGGAGCATCCTTCTTGTGGCTAGGGATGTTCAGCCCACTGCTGAGTACAGGTCACAGTGGTGCGTTCTGTAGGGTGCATTGGCTATAAAGCACAGAGCATGATGACAGAGGATGTCCGACTAGTGAAAGTTGTATGCTGAGCTTCTATTGTAAATAATGTCCACGTAGTCTATTAATGGAAGGAAGGTGGCTTGAACTAATCTTCTAAAATCTGACAGGAATAAGAATTTGTTTCTATAAAAGAAACCCAATCTCATTTTTAATTTGTTAGTGAGAGTCAGTGTGAGAGGCAAAGGGCAGTTTGCTATCCAGTCATATTCCTAGGTATTTAAATTTTGCCACGGACTCAAGCGTGTCTCTTAGAAGGGTTGTGATAGGTGTTGGTGTGACTTGTTTATGAAGGGATGAATAGGAGTTGGGGGGAGTAAGTACATTGGCTTAGTGTTTTGGCATTCAATAGTAGTTTGGTGCTTAAAAGGTTGTGTTGCAGCTGGTTGAAATCTGCCTGCAGCTCAATGCCTGTGTCAGTCAAGGAGGAGTTTGAGGTGTACAACACTGTGTCATCCATGAAGAAGTGGAGTTTAGAGTTATGGATGTTGCTACCAAGTGAATTGATGTAGACTGAAAACAACATAGGACCTAGGATGGAGCCTTGAGGTACCCCTCTTGTGAGCAGCAGGGGGGAAAGGAGTGCGTTGGCTTTAATATGTTGATGTCTACCCAATAGGTAAGTGGAAAACCAGTTGAATGAGCAGTTGTTCAGGCCATGTTCTTTTAGTTTAAGGAGTAGCAAACTGTGGTTGACTGTATTAAAGGTCTTACTCAGGTCTAGGAAGACAACTCCTGTGGGGTGTTTATTGTCAAGAGTGGTGAATCAGTCGTTAGTTACTTTGGCCAGTGCCAAAACTGTGCTATTATTTTGTCTTAGGCTGGATTGTGATGGGTTGAATAGATTTGAATTCTCAAGATGGTCCTTTAGTTAGTTATTGACTAATTGTTCTAGGAGTTTTGACAGAACTGGCAGGATAGAAATAGGTATATAATTGTTAGGGTAACTCGGGTCACCCGATTTAAACAAAGGCAGTATGAAGGCTGTTTTCCAAGAAGAGGAAACTCTTTCAGAAGAAATGGAAAGATTAAAAATTTGCATTATTGGTGTGGTTAATAGATGGTACCCTAATCTTAGGAACATGGATTCAATATCATCTGCACCAGCACTCTTTTTTTTTTGTGTCCAGTTTTTTTTTAATAGGTCCTCGACTTGTTTGTAAGGTGATAATTATGTCACCTTACATTTATGTTGATAATTATAGTGTCTCAATGAATCAGCAGAAGGGAGATGATAGTTGTGGAGATAATTGAGGTAGCATGGAAAGGAGCCAAGGCAGAAACTGGAGGGCAGAGAGATGCTTTACAAAAGTTTAAGATGCCTTCCATCAAGATAGGGAAGGGAGACAGAAGACTAGAAGAATCAGTGATGGCTATGCTGATGACAATTTATGGCAGAGCGAAAGAATAAGTAGATGAAGGGGTCTAGTCTGGCTACACTGGATTTGGCATTGGCACCAGATACAACATTTCCATAATCAAACACTGGAACACTCATGTTCATAGTGAACTCTTGGCATACAGGGATGAAGTACATGATTTCTTCTGATCATGGTATAGTGCTCCTGGTTTAGGATCACTTTTCTGAGCATGATATCAATGTGACAGGATATTTCAAGGTGACTGTTCTGTCAAATATGCAAATAATGATATGTATTTTTAAAAGGAATTTATATTTTAATCTACTACTGTACTGAATTGTTCCATTAATCATTTTGTTAACCATTAATAGGTCATTAGTTAGACCACACCTGGAGTACTGCGTGCAGTACTGGCGTCCCAATCTGAAGAGGGACATTAAGTTACTGGAGGAGATGCAGCGCAGGGCGACAAAGATGATCAAGGGGCTGGGGGACTTATCATACGAGAGGAGGTTGAAGGAGTTGAACATGCACTCACTGGAGGAGAGGAAAGACAGGGGTGACATGATTGAAACCTTTAAATACATTAAAGGAATAAACAAGATCGGTACAGAGGGGCTGTTCAAAGTAAGGGAGGGCCACCAGGGGCCATGATATGAGACTGGAGCGAGGAAGGTTCAGGAGGGAGATGAGGAGACACTTTTTTACAGAGAGGGTGGTGGCTGGGTGGAATGTGTTACCTGCAGAAGTGGTATGCAGTAGAACAGTGGACTGCTTCAAATGAGGATGGGACAGGACAAGGGGGAGGGTTAATGAAGGGGAAGGGTGGAAGGGAGGGGCAGCTGCAGAATAAGGGGTGCTAGCTGCACATTCGAGCAGACTTGATAGACCTCTAGGCCTTTATCTGCTGGCAAATTTCATATGTTCGTATTAATAATCTACATTACTGATCCACATGGTCAAGACAATCTTCAAGAACTGATCCATCAATTAACAAGCTACAAATTAACTGTACAGTCTATAGTATTAAGCCCTGTCTACAGTACATTCATGCCTATTCTAAACAACAATCTTGACCATTTTTATTCAAGTTTCTGATCTTGTCCACAGCACAGGGACCACTCCAAACAATGTTGTAAATGACCTTTTGTCAGATTACAATAGCTCTTTCTCCCTTCTTATTCTCCTATGCCACAGTTCTGTCTTTGACCCTGTTGAAGATATCACCCATCTTGGCAAATGTTAACATTTCTGCAAGTATTCCTGGCTACATTCTCTTTAGATGCAAGGCCTATCAAACCATTTTCCTTTTTTTCAAGGAGAGTCTTCTCCCGGGCTCCACAACCCTATTCTATGGTGCACCTCAAGGTTCCATTCTGGTTGTCTACTTTTTCATTCTACAGTCTCCTTCTTGGTCAGTGCATCAATGCCTTAAACTTGAAGTACCATTTCTATAAAGATAACTTACAACTGTATATAATTTTTGACTTTCTGTGACATTCCCTCGTACCCTGTGAGCATACTTCTACTGGATTATCTCCTGACTACACCTAAACACGGAAGCGCTTCTCTTGATCAGGAATAGCAATTCAACCAATAAGTCATACTTAGCTTAGTCTTCTCTACCTCTCCCCTTGCCTTTGATATACTGTACATGAACTCTGTCTTCATCCTGCCACCTCCAGTATCTGCAAGATTGCTTTTTATCACATGTCATATTGCTTGTGTTCACCATGACCATGCCCCCTGCTTTTCTAAAATCTTTGTCCCTGCTTTATTACATAGTATCTAGACACTGCAACTCCCTCTTTTATGGCCTCAACATTTCTCAACTAGTGCTGTCCTGCATTTCAAATATGCATACTGAATTGCATACAATTGCCATTTTTATGCTTGTGCAGTTTTGGGTAACTAGCATACAATTTTCACAAATTTTAACTCCCTCAAGCCCTGTCCCATAACAATGATAATAATCACCCCCGCTTACAATCAACCAACTGTCCTACCACCCCTAGTAACTAAACCATGTCTGCCCAGCTGACCCTTATCACCCCAACTCTGAGCCCTATTCCACTATCCAGTAATCATTGCAACTTAGGTCACATCAATTCACCACCATCAGCCTAGTCATTTTCTCAGGTCTCCCAAAAGTCACTTAAGGGATCCAATAGAGGGTGCTGGCTCCTGTTCTTGCTCATGAGGGCACCCTTCCCCATCCTCCTTCCCTCCTTCCCTCCCTCCCACCCTTCCTTCCTTCCTTCCTTACTTCCCTGAGACAAGGCTCATTTCCAGTGTGACCCAGGGACTGGGCACAGGAGAAATAGGTCACACAATACTGTCATAGTTGTTGGTAAAAAATTAAAGTGCAAGCACATTACATTCATCAATGTATAGTGTTACAGACTTAGCACAAGACAATTGTACAAAGTGCAGTAAGGTGCAATTACAGTACAGTGAGGACCACTTAAACAGGTGCAAAAGTGCTGTATTAAGGGCAAGGCACATAAGACAGGAAATGTAGTACACTAGAGATTAGGGCTGTGTAAAGTTCTCCAAGTTTGACTGCATCCTAGTTTGCCTTGTTTCTCCACCTGCTGCCATCTTGCACACACCAGGTGGCTTCTGGTGCATGGAGTATGCTAATGAGGACTACCAGTTCTGCTATTAGTTGGTCACCTCATCAGCATGCCCCACACAATGGAAACTGCCTAGTATGTGTGAGATGGTGGGTGGGTGGCTCAGTGATATCACAGTGGTGCGGGTCTTTTGGATGGATACTGGATAATATATAAGGACCAAAGGGAAGCTGACCTGTAATGCAGCAGGGAGGTTCAAGAACAAGGAAGGGGAAGATAAGAAGGGAGGTTGTGATGGTGGTAAAATACATGTAGTGGTCTGGTGAGGAAACATGGGAGAGGAGGATTGGAGATGGCAGAGGAGAATGGCTGTCCTGTAGTTTTATAAACTAGGAGGAGATTTTTCATAGAACTTTCCTGAACCCCACTTGCTTTGTTTCTGGCTGCTTCTGCTTGCATTTTGATTGCTTTAGTGGCATGGACTCCTTTCAAATTGATGGCCAAGCATAGAAACACCAGCTATAAAGTACACAGTAATAACCATGATCACTTACATAGTCTGTTGGAGCTGGTGGTGAACATGTCCATGGAATGTGGCCAGCTTAACAGTAAGGAAACTTTTCAAGATCTGTTGCACTTGGGTTGCACAGCAACCTAATGGCAATAGATGCAAACTGCTGCCCATGGTTTGGCTGGTTCACCCAATCTCTCCCATTTAGACCATGGTGAACCACTCAAACCAAAAGTCTGCCTAACTCCCATTAAAGTTCACAATGGTCTGAAATAATCAAACACCAGAAGTTTGAGGTGTTCCATTCTTTTATAGAACAGAACTGGCAACCCTACTAGAGACCTGATAGGTGGGGGAGAGACTTCCTCTTGTGCACTTTCTTCCCAGTCAGGACAACTATCACCTTCCCATGAGTGAGACCAATAACAGCTTAGAGTGACAGGAAGGGAGTCTTAGGAGGGTGGTGTATCTTTTTGGCTCAGATAGCTGCACTTTGCTTATCCATATTGTGAAATATGGAAAACACATGAACAATTCCCATATTTCACAAACATGGGAAGATGCAAACAATAGCAATACTGCACATCACTATTCCAAACTCTCCAGATTAAAAATCCTTTTTAAATCCAGGGCATGCACTACATACTGTACCTTGGATATGCGGCCAGTATTGTTCCATTTTGTCCAGACTGAATAGCCAGGTGTCTGGGTTATACATTATCTAGTCAAATCATCCAAATTATCTTTGCAGACTATCTGTTATCAAGTCCCATCTGCTCTAATGACATATATACAGGAGCAATGAACACATGTGCTGTGAAGCAGATATCGTACAATTTCAGCATCTCTAATCCAGATGCCAGTTTTTCAAAATTCAGCCACTCACCCTCTCACCTGCACCAACAGCTGTGATCACATTATCCCTATCCTCCAGAATTTCCACAGGTTCATTGTTTTCTTAATACTCTAGATTGGAATTACACTGCTAGTTTTCATTATTCTGAAAAGGCTTCCTATACCAAATTCAATGATCTGCTCATCCTATATTTTCCACCACATTCTCTTTGTTTCTCCTTTTCTTGCTTTCTTCATATCTCACTACCACCTTGCCTGATGATTTGGGAAGCCTTCTGCACAGTATATTTCAGTCTGCAGCTGTGCATCTCATTGTCTTATTGATGGGGACTCTCTCATAAAATTCAAACTGAAACCCATATATTTTCTTCCATCTCTCTGTTTCATAACCCAGCTCCCTCAACTGCTAATCACTTTATCTAAATGCTAGCAGTAACCTGATGGATGAAAGTGCTGCTGCACTGCTACATGTTGCTTTAATTACCACTGTTAAAGTTGTGTATCATCAGTTGAATGATTGGAGACAGTATATTGTATTTGTACAGTACTACAGGTAGGTATTTGGTATTGTAAAAGTTTGCACTGATTGACCTTTTTTCTCCATCACTGTTGTATTGTCTTCTTAATATTTAAGTACTATAAAGCTGTTGGAGACAGAGTTTGAATGAAAAAAAAACTTATATAATATAAAGATTAGTTTGCATTGTTTTAATTGTATTGTATTGCACTGTACTGTACTTAATGTATTTATTGTATTGTGGTATGTAATATAATCACTAGGCAGCTAAAATAGGACAATGAAGTAGTTTAGCATCCCTTTGGACTCAGAAAGTTGCCAACATGAGAAATATAAAATAAAGGTTTTAACATGAAAGTTTATAATGATTACTGCATCCTTTTAATTGCTGATGAGGTGTTTCAGAAGGGCTTGATAGCATACCCCATGGCACTGCCCCAGAATATTTATTTGTCAGCAAGTTTCAGTAGTAGCCCCATTTGTGTTAGGAACAATGGCTCCTTTAAAATAAGAATGGCAAAATTTACCTTCGAAAGTTGTTTGAACTACACTTATCCTTAAATGATAACTCTTTAAACAGATTTCTGGCCGGTTATTACCCTATTTCTGTTTTGCCATTTTAAATGGAATTTTAGAAAGGGTCATTACTGGATTATTGGCAGCCTCATAGGATCTTTCAACCCTGTCAATCTGTATTTTGGTATAAACATAGCTTCAAGACCTCTTTCAAAGGTTGTAATTTTTTTTCTTGTTATTACAGAAATCAAGTGGAAAACTGGACAAGGAATGCAAGGTACTGTATCTTACTTTTATAGAGAGCTTATGGTCACTATAAATGGAAAATGGAATCAATAGGTAGAGACCAAGAGAAATTGGGAAACGGAAACATAATAGAGAAGTACAGGAAAGATTAATTAGTTCTGACATGTGTAGTAAGGGTGAGCCCATGCTGGATTTGCATTGGGTGAATATGCTGAATACATTTTTGGTACTGGCAATTAAAGCAGGTCCGAGGAGAACTCAGTTTCCCTTCTGCAGTTTGATATTTCAAAGTCATGATGCAGCACTTTTACAGGAAGGACACATTGTGCATGATCAAATTGTTGACAAGTTGCATGACCTGCAGCAGCCAATCCAATGGGTGTTTACTCACCTGGTAAAGGTGATTGTGTTGGTTGGCATCCACGGCACTCCAGACATTACCTCATGGGTTTTAGCCCACCTGATAGGCTAGTGATGCACATGACCCAGATCAAATTTCTAGCATATCCAGGTCTCAGAAACCCCTGCTCTCCAGTTCGAATCTTCCATAGCTGAAATTAAGGTTAATTAGTACAAGAGAAAGAAACATACAACGTAGGCACAACCAAGTGATGGCAACAAGAGAGATGATCGGAGACCAAAAAGGATCCGGACTACGACGTAGTATCAATGGCCTGTAGGCTGAGACTTTATTCTTCTCCTACTATTTACAGTCTAATCTCAGTCCCAAAGGTCTGACTGGTAGATTATCATTAAGAAACCATAATTGCTGTCTGTCCCTTAGAGAGCCTGCCATGGGTGAGATCCCCTAGTTCAGTCCCTGTCACTCTGAGCACTCTGAAGGGAGGGCCTTGGAGTGCCATGGATGCCAACCAACACAATCACCTTTACCAGGTGAGTAAACACCCATTGTGATTAGTTGGCATCTGCAGACACTGTCCCTCATGGGTAGATAAACGGTGTAGGAGGGAGAACAGAGTGGTCTAAGAGTGAGGGGTTGAGGATGTTGCCGCCAGGACCTGAGTGGCGAAAACGGGCCGTATGGCCTGTAACTGCTCTAGTCTGTAGTGCCTAGCGAACGTGTGGAGGGAACTCCACGTGGCTGCCCTACATATGTCCTCTGAGGATACGTTAGCCCTTTCCACCCAAGAAGTGGCGATCGCTGTGGTGGAGTGAGCCTTGATCCCCTGGGGAGGAGTCATCCGGTTTGCTATGTAGGCATTCTGGACGACTCTCCTTAGCCACCCGGCAATGGTGGCCTTGGAGGCAGCTCTGCCTGCCTCTGTCCCTTCGAGATGATGAACAGTCTCTCTGTCTTGTGTATGGGATGGGTTCTGGCTAAGTACACAGAGAGGGTGGATCCAATGTCGAGATAATGTGGGACCGCACTGGGGCCCTACTGGGGCCCTTCCAGGAAGGTGGGTATTTCGATGGGTTGCTCTCTGTGAAAACCGGTGGATACCTTTGGCTGGAAGGCTGGGACCATTCTCCGATGGACCCCTAGCAGGGTGAACACTGTATAAGGTTCTGCGCAGGATAGGGCCCTAAGTTCTCTGATCCTTCTAGCTGAGCAGATTGCCACCAAGAAGCATGTCTTGAGGCCGACCCAGAACAGATCCGCCTTGGGGAGGGGTTCGTAAGGAGCCGAGTTGTGGGACTCTAGGACTAGTGGGAGGTCTCACAGGGTGACGGTCGGTCGAGTCCTCGGTCAGAGGATCTCTAGTGCCCTTAGAAAATGTACGGCGTCAGGGTGGGCTCCTGGGGTGTATCCCCCAATGAGGCCCGTAGCCGCCCCTATGGCCGATTGTTACACCCTGAGGGAAGAGTGTGCTAGTCCCTTGTCTACTCCCTGTTGGAGGAACAGTAGGATGTTAGCCATGTTGGTCTGCTTGGGAACCTTGCCCTGTTCCAGGCACCACAGAGAGAAAATAGACCATTGTCTCCCGTACGTGGAAGTGGTAGAAGACCGTCTGGACTGGAGTAGGGTGCTGATGATGGAATCATGATAACCCACTGCCCTCAGTCTCCTCCTCTCAGGAGCCAGGTCAAGAGCTTCAGGGTCCGCGGGGTTGGGTGAAGCACTGACCCCTGTGAGAGCATATCTGTTCGGTAGGGTATCCTGAAGCTGGCAAGTGACATCTCTCGGACCGCTGCGAACCACGACCTGCGTGGCCAGTAGGGGGCCACCAGGATAATTGTGTGACGTGACTCCCGTACCTTGGCTAGGACCTGAGGGATCAGGGGGAGCGGTGGGAAGACATAGGCATGCCTCCACCTCCAAGGTTGTGACAGGGCGTCCGTTTCCTGGGAGAGACTGTCCCTGAACCTCGAATAGTAATCTCTGACCTGAGAGTTCTCCTGTGTTGCCATGAGGTCTATGGTCACGGTTCCCCATGTCGCTTGGATCATCTGGAATAGGTCCAGGTGTAATCGCCATTCCCACGGGTGCACCTGTTGCCTGCTGAGCCAGTCTGCACGGACGTTCAGCTTTCCTGCCAGATGAACTTCGCCCAGGTGTCTGAGGTTGGCTTGGGCCCAGTTGAGAACTGCCGTTGCCTCCCTCAGCATTGTCCTGCTCCTGGTCCTGCCTTGCTTTGCTATGTAGACCACCGTGACTCGATTGTCAGACAGGATCAGGACCGACTGACCGTGTACCTGGTGTTTGAATGCCTTTAGGGCGTGAAACACGGCTCTCATCTCCAGGATGTTGATGGAGAGCTCCGACTCCGCTGGTTACCATAGGTCCTGTGCCGTTGTGTCTCCCAGGCAAGCTCCCCAGCCGGAGAGACTCGCGTCCGTTTCTATGGCGATTGAGTGAGGGGCCTCCAGAGGGAGTCCCCTGGTCAAGTTCACCTCCACCGTCCACCATGCCAAGGATAGTCTCACTGCATGGGGTAGTGGTACCACGACCTGTAGGTTGTGTTCGCTCGGTGCCCCCCGAGTCAGCACATAGGTTTGGAGCGGGCGCATGTGCCACCTGGCCCAGGGCACGAGGTCTATGCATGAAGCCATGCAGCCCAGCAATTGGGCTATCTTTCCCATTGTTGTGCTGTGGCGGGCCTTCATCTGATGGGCCAGGTCTATCAAGTTGTGAATTCTCGAGGAGGATGGTTTTGGCCCACCCCTGAGCCAAGCTGATGAGTGCTCCCAGATGCTCGATCTGCTGAGTGGGAGTGAGGTGGCTCTTCTCTTGGTTTACCACCCAGCCGTGGTCTCCGAGTGCCTGTAGGACGGATTCCATGTGTGTTGTGAGTGTGTGTACTATTGAACTTTGAACACTGGTGAGGAAAATGATCACAAGCTGCTAATCTGCAGCATCTATTTCCCTCTGTTGAGCAGCCATGCGTGAATGTGAGGATGTGGTCAGCTGAGCAGGTGGACCGAAGACCCGGAATGTAGCGGCGAGAAAGTAAAAGTTAAAAATCTCAATGTGTGGCACAAAAATATGATTACATTTAGTCTGACCCACTGAATTCCTGTTTTCTTTTTTGTTTGTTTACTAATTGCCACCATGTGATTGGGAGCTGTGATGTGGTGTGGCTCAGGTTTTTATATGAAAATGTTCTCATAAAATAATGAGAAAAAATGGCGGCATTTTCAAAATCAACATTCTAATGGCACATTGATTTTTATGTACTATGTTCAGTTCCAAAGCACTTATTTTTACCTGTGCATTAAGCAGATCTAATGCACAAGTCCTAACCAATCAGGATGCAGCATTTTCCCTACCAATTTTATAAAGATATACAAATACCTCAGTGGTATAAACAGAGTACAGGAAGGGAGCATCTCCCAACGTTACAGATGTTCCAGTACAAGGGGGCACAATATGAAGTTGGAGGGGAGATGGCGCAGGGGCAACATAAGAAAATATTTTTTCATGGAGAGGGTGGTGGAGACTTGGAATGGCCTACCAGAGGAGCTGGTAGAGGCTAAAAATGGTCACCAGATACAAGAAGGAGAGGGAGAAACACAAGGGTATCCTGGAGGTAAGGGAGTGTTCTGGAGTTCAGTTTGTGCATCAGACATCATACTAGGTAGGGATAAATTGCCTTATCTGCCATCAACTTATATGTATCTATACTACATAGATACATAAATATATATACTGATACACAGACTATGACTGTAGAAAAAGTCCCATTAGCCCATCCAGTCCATCCACCCTACCTAACTACTCTGCACTGGTCCCAGTGGCCACCATCACTCCCCTTTTTGCTGCCACTTCTTTTCTTTTCTTGCAGTTAACTTCTCTTCCCTGGGTGGCACAACTGCAATCCTGATCCCTCGGCCCCATCTCCTGCTCACAGCTTACCTTCCGCTGTCTTCCATGGCTTGCCCCCTGTGGTGGGGTGGTGGGTATCTCTCAACCCACCGGAATGGATCTGATGTGAAGGTTACCACTATTCGTGGGAGCAGGGCCTGCAGGGATTGGATGTCATCATGCTGCACCCAGGACTCCTTTTCTCTGCTTTCTCCCCCAGGAGAGAAGGCATGCAATAATGCATTAAGGGGAGAGCGTGCATGTGTCTGCAGACGGTCCTCCAAGCATCTGCCTCCTCTCCTCCCCTTTTGGAGCATCAGTGTGCTGTCCCCCAGCCACCTCTAGGGGCCAGTTAACACCGTCTGCTGGTGACCCATCATTCCCAGAGAAAGAGTGCAATCTCTTGGACACTCGATCGTTCTTCTCCCCTGCTGACTCCCGGCAGCCCGTGCTCATTCCTGAACATGGGTCACTGGCTTAGTGTGAGGTAGGGCATCCAGTGCTTCGGCCCTCAGCATCACCGGGCTGGCTGGCCTCTTCATTTCTAATGAATCCCATACATCTGTTCCATCCTTGCTTGAAGATGCTCACTGATTTGGCCTGTAACACTGCATCGGGCAGCTTGTTCCACTTGTCGATCAATCTTTCTGGGAAAAAGTGTTTACAGTACAGATGTCCATCTTCAATATCCCCCCCCACCATGGGTTTAAGTGAGTTCTCACTTATTCCTGTATTTGAGTACAAGAGAAAATAAATTGGCATCCAACCTGTTTATCCCATGCAGGTATTTCTATGTTTCAGTAATATCTCCACTTTCCCTCTTTTTTCAAGGGTGTACATGTTCAAGTCCTGGAACCTCTCCTTGAATGTCTTGACCTTAGTCCATGGACCATCTAGGTTGCCCTATATGTACTTTCTCCACTTTGTTGCAGACCTTCTTCAGGTGTGGACTCCTGTACCATTTGCAGTATTCCAGATTTGGTGGCACTAGTGACCTGTACAATGGAAGGATCCCATCCGGGCTTTTACTGCTTATCCCCCTCCTTGACATCCCAGCATGCTGTTTGCCCTGCACACAGCTCTGTGTGTGTTACAGAGTGAGGGTACTTTTGGTCTCTGTGATACCATGACTCGAGGCCCTGCACCTCCATGGTGCTTTCAACACACCACCTCCATTTCATACTGTACTCTAGGGTTCCTTTTCCCAATGTGCATCACCGTACATTTATTAGCACTGAATACCAGCTGCAAGATTTTTTTCCCCTCTCCTCTGGCTGTCTTATTGTTGGTCCTTGCCTGTCCCCAAGCCCAGTCACCTGTCTTCTCCAGGACCTACACAGATACTGTGTTCCTCCCTGGCTTACTTCCCAGGGTGGGGCTACTGGAATGGACCCCAGATCCTCCACTGGAGTTCAAGCTCTGTGTCAGCACTGGCACCAGGTCAGTGGTGTGGGATTTGTGAGGAGAGGCAGGACAGTATGCTGTGCATGGCCGGTGTTTTTTTCTCCTCATTTTCTCCCCATCCACGGACTTCAAAGGTGGCCGTTTTGCCTGCCACTTGCATGCATGATGTGCAGCTCACAACTGAACACATCAGCATTCCCCTCACTGGTCCTTCATGTCTGCTTGCACTGCCATCTGTGGTCATCCAGCTGGCAGAATATTGCAGCAAACAATGAGAGCCCTCCCATCCCTGAGATGGCAAGCATCCCCTGAGATGCTCCGCCATGCTCCCCTGGCTGGCCCTCTGATGATCCAGCACATTCCCAAACCAGGGTCACCGGTGTCTCGAGAGGTAGCTCTATTACTCTGCTGATAGGCCAGCTAGTTGCAGGATCTTTGACCAGCTCTCCAACCTGTCCAGTTCCTCCTTCAGTTCCCTTATTCCTTCCTCCATGTCCACCTTTGCACATATCTTTGTGTCATCTCTGAAGAGGCACATCTTGCCCTTAATGCCTTCCTGTAGGTCACAAATGAACACAATGAAAGGGACTGCGCCCAGCACTGACCCATGAGGCTTTCCGCTTCCTAACACCCTTATCTTTAAAAATTCCAGTTAACTACTATCCCATTTAAAACTGCCTTTTGTGTTGTTCCTCATAGCCAGTTCTCCACTTAAGTCATCAATTTTTCTTCTACCCCTAATTCCCATAGCTTCTTGACCAGCGTCCTGTGGGGGGCTGACTCAAAGGTCTTGCTGAAATCCAAATATGCTACATCAGGTGCCTATACCTTATAACCTATTCTGGTCACCCAGTTAAAGAAGTGAATCAGATTCGCCTGACAAGACCTTCTCTTGTACAACCATATTATCTGGGTTCCTGTGGCCCACTGCCCTTGAGGAAGTCAACTATTTCCTCCCTAAGTATAGACTCCATGATCAGTCCCATTATAGATGTCAAGCTGACTGGTCTGTAGTTCCCTGGCTCATATTTTCTTCTGTTCTTGTGCAAAGGAACCACAACTGCTGTCCTCCAGTTTCTATGGACCACACCCATGGCCAGCGAGCGGTTGAATATGACTTCACTGGCTCTGCTATCACCTCTTCTGCCTTTTTAAGCATCCTTGGGTTAAGTAATGTATTTCATGCTCTAAGGTGTTCCTCCTACTTCTGGATTGCTGTATACACTGTGGCACACATGCTGTATTATGTAATTGTATGTAATTTACTGTACCATACTTGCTGTGTTATTGCTTGCTGTGTTATGTAAATGTATGTAACTAATTCTGGGTCGCCCCTGAAAAAGGGACCACTAGTCTAAGTGGGTTTACCTGGTTAGCAAAATGCTGTAAATAAAGAAATTAAGTTGTCAGGTTCCATAGATTGGTATGCTGGCCATATCCCTGGACTGCATACGAACATACAAATTTGCCATCAAAAACAGGTCACATAGTCCGTCAAGTCAGCTCAAGTGTGCAACTAGCACCCATACCTTGCTACTGCCCATCCCCTTCACAATAACCCCCCTTTCACCTTGTCCCATTCCCCTTTTGCACCCCCCCCCACTGACTTACAGGATACCACCTCCTCTGGCAGAGTGTTCCATTCTGCCACAATCCTGTCTGTGAAAAAGTGTCTCCTCGTTTCCTTCCTATATTGTCCCCCTTCCAATCTAAGACCATGACCTCTCGTGTCCCTTCCCCTTCTTAATTTAAATATCCCTTCTGTACCTGTTTTGTTACTCTCCTTTATGTACTTAAAGGGCTCAGTCATATTCCCTCAATCTCTCCTTTCTTCCAAGGAGTACATATTCAAGCTCCCTCAACCTCTCCTGGCATACATCTGAAGACAGATTTTGACTTCCATCAAGGAACATGACTTGTTGTTTTTCTGTCAGTTCTGATTCTTCTTGCAATCCCTTCAGCTCATGGATTTCCTGTTCTTTCTCACTTCATGATGTGCCATTTTCTGGTTCTGCAGTGCTCTGCCACTCACTGAATTGCTGACAGAATGACAAAATGAATAGGAGGACATGCGCATAGAAAATACAAATGCTGATTACGATGATCATATGCCCTTATTCCTTTGGCCAGCTGCTGGAGCCAAAAGGGAAGAGGCTCTGCCTACTTCCAGGAGCCTTTCCTCCCTGTGAGCTACTGTACAAACTTACTTTTCTTTGTTTGGGGACAAAAGATCAGTGCAGCAAGAGTGGCAGAGACATGAGCCAATTGGCAACATGGACATGCCCCCACAGCCAACCGAGGAAGACCAGCACGAGGTCTTGGGGCTTTAAAACTCCAGCAGATCACCAGCCTCACCCCCCCCCCCAGCTGATGGAGGTAACAGGGAAGAAGCTTTGCCTAATTTCAAGAACCTTTCCACTCTCTGAGCTGCAAACTCACTTTTCTTTGGGGACAAGGGATCAGTGCAGCAAGAGTGACGGAGGAATGAGCCAATCGGGAATGCAGACTTGCCCCTTGCCTTTTGAGAAGCCAACCAAGGAAGACCAGGAAGAGGTCCCATCAGCCCTTAGCTGATATAAAAGGAAGAGACCATGAAGTAACCCTCTGTGCTGTGGCCCACCTCATGAAGGACAAATGTGACAAGTACAGCACAGTGGATTTTTTTCCACCAGAGTCAGCCCAGTGAGGCAGCCTGCAGCTGGTTGCTCTGCACCACAGCAGGTATGGAGTGGAGATGTAAAAGAGTAAATTACAGTAGGTGTGTGGACTTAGCAGAAGGAAGCAGGGAACAGGAAGTTCTTCCTGACACACCACAAGGGAGTGAGGAGTGTTAGGGCTATGCAAAATCATTGGGAATAGGTGAAACTCACTATCTAGGGTAGGGGTCAAAAAGGGCTTAAAGTACGCAAAACAAAAACAGGCAGGGTAGGTGAAACACCCTGTCCAGGGTTGGGTTAAAAAAGGGTTTAAAAAAGAGTTTAAAGTAAGCAAAAGTTTGGGAATAGGAGAAATACCCTATCTAGGATGGGGTAAAAGAGGGTTTAAAATGGGTTTACAGTAAGCAAAATTCTGAAAGTAAGTGAAGCACCCTAATTCCACCCTATATGGGGTAGGGGTAAAAAAAGGTTTAAAATAAGCAAAACAAAAACAGGCAAGGTTGATAATAGATATGCTAGCAGTGGTGCAGTGGCTGTGGGGCAGCAGTTTTCAGGGAGACTTTCTGGAGGCTGAGGTACTACCCCAATCTGGATGCACCTTTCTGGGCTAAGGGGGGAGGTTGCTTGACACCAGGCTGCATTGGCTAGGATTTGGGATGCCTCCTCCCCGGCCCAGGGACCACCAAGTCTGCCACTCCTGCCTCAAAGGTTGTCAAGGAGGAGGGGAGGCTGGACTACGGTGGGCTCAGGAAGGGTGAGGGTTGTAGATTGGAGGCACATCCCCTAAATGGTACCACTGCACAATTCCTATGATGCTGTGGTGAGGTGGAATTGTCCCTTGGAGGTACCTGCAGTAGTAACCAAGAAGGTTGTGGGGATCCTCCATTCTGGAGACCCCAAGGAGGGGGGCAGAGGACCCAAGAAGAGGAGGAAGCAAATCCTGGTGGGGGACTCATCATGAGGGGGTATATTTGGGGAGGAAGGGAGGGAGAGAAGGAGGTTAGGTGCCTACCCAGTGCCATGGCTCAGAGAGATGGAAAGCAGATCCTGAGGATTGCTAGGGCAACAGGACAGGAGGGAGAGCTGGATGTCATTGTCCACCTAGAGACTAATGACCTGGCTAGGGACAATGCTAGGATAGTGCAGGAGGAGGTTAGGGAGTTGGGAAGGGGACTTAGACAGTGACCTTTTCTGAGGTGTTGCCTGTCTATGATGGGGGAGTACAGGGTACTTTGTACCAGCTGTTTTAAATGCATGGTTGAAGGAATGGTGCAGATAGGAGAGCTTTAGCTTCGCTGGGAAGTGGGGTGCCACCGAGGGATAAGGGCTTATATATATATATATATATATATATATATATGTATTTTTTAATATAAAGTTTATTAACATTTTAAGCTGTACAATGGACAGGATCATGATTATCTGAAGAAAACATGTACCAAAAAATTCAACATACATGATCCCATCCCCTCCCTCCCACCCCCACCTCAATCCCCCACAGTCGAGTATCTGGATAAGGGCTTA
This sequence comes from Neoceratodus forsteri, assembly GCA_016271365.2. Lineage (NCBI taxonomy): Eukaryota > Metazoa > Chordata > Ceratodontiformes > Ceratodontidae > Neoceratodus > Neoceratodus forsteri. Next base: position 1,326,926,904 of record CM028132.1, read on the forward strand.
TATGTGGGAGATAGCCTGCATCCATCCGGAGGAGAACCACAGTCCTCAGTGAATGGTTTAGGTGCTACATTGTTAAACATTTAAACAAATCCGGGGGGGGGGGCTGGTGGAGGCAGGGAGACATAAACTGCCCCCCTACCACAAGCTGAAGTAGTCAGTAGAAGAGAACCATAAGAGAGGTTAATCCCCAAGAGTACCAAATAATAAGAAAAACAAAATGGTTGAAATGAAGAGGGATGGAAATGAAGGTGGAGGGAGCAAGGAGAATAGGCAAAGGGAAAAGGAGGGCCTTATAAGAAGAATGATAACAGAACTTGGTAGGCCATGAGTGCAAATGCTCAGAGTCTGGGAAATAAAATCTTGGACTTAGTGGCCATTGTAGCAGAGGCCAACCTGGACATTGTCACCATTATCAAGTCATGGTGCAACCTGAACCAGAACTGTAATATAGCCATACCAGGCTATGCTCTGTTCAGAAAGGACAGGGTGGGTAAGAAAGGGGGAGGAGTGGCTCTTTATGTGAGGGATAGCTTTAAAGCAACAGAGATACAGGAAACACAAGGAGGGGTGGATGTACTGTGTGTCAGCCCTGAGATGGGGAATGGAACTGCTGTTCACTCTGGCATGATCAACAGACCTCCAGCACAGGGGGAGGAGATGAATAAGATTCTGGTGGAAGGTATCCGAAAGATGGCAAGTAAGGGGGAGGTGCTGGTGGGGGTCTTCCATCTACCAGATGGGGAATGGAGCATCCCAGTTGCAGCTTCAGCTAGGAGCAGGATCATCCTGGACTCCTTGCAGGGGGCATTCTTCAGGCAACTAGTAAGAGAGCCCATTCATGAGGGGGCACTACTGGACCTTGTACTCACCAATGGGGGCACTGTTGCAGACGTCATGGTGGGTGGCCACCTGAGGAGCAGTGATCACCATACGGTTTGATTTAATATAAGTATGGTGGCAGAATTGAACCACACAAAGATAAAGGTCCTGGACTTCAGGAGGGTCACCTTTACAAAGATGGGGGAATACCTCAGGGATGCCCTGGTGGGGGGGGGGGGACTTGGATAGAGTGGAGGAATAGTGGGCAAAACTAAAAGGGGCCTTAGTGAAGGCAACAAACCTCTGCATCAGGCAAGAAAGCAAAAGTAAGAGGAAAAAGAGACAGATATGGTTCTTGAAAGAGGTGGGGCCGAGAAGGTAATGGTAAAAAAGTTAGCATTAAGGAGGTACAAGGAGACACAGAGGGAGGGGGATAGGGAGGTGTATGAGGAAAAGCCGAGGGAGCACAGGAAAGCAGTCAGGAGCCCAAAGGTGCAAATGGAGGAGAAAATGGCCAAGCAGTAAAGGAACATAGAAACAGAGAAACATAAAAGTTGATGGCAGATAAGGACCGCAAAACCAATCAAGTCTGCCCATTTCTTTTTCTACCTTATGAATGTGCCATCGATCTGTGCGCTGTCAATGGCCTAACTATTTATACTCATCTGTATTGCTCCCTTATGCCTATCCCATGCCTGCTTGAAGCCCTGCACTGTATTCATATTCACCACTTTCTGAGGTAGGTCGTTCCATGCATCCACCACCTTTTATGTGAAAAAGAACTTCCTCACATTACTCCTTAATCGGCCTCCCTCTAATCTCATGCTGTGTCCTCTTGTCCTGCTGTTTTTCTTATATTGAAACATGTTAGACTTTTTCACCCTGTTAATGCCCTTAAGGTGTTTAAATGTTTCGATCATATCACCTCTCTCCCACCTTTGCTCTAGGGTATACATATTGAGCTTCATTTATCTGACCTCATATGTTTTCTGATACAGTCCCTGCACCATTTTGGTTGCCCTTCTCTGGACTGCCTCAATTTGGTTAATGTCCTTGTGAAGGTGTGGCCTCCAGTGCTGCACACAGTGCTCCAGATGGGGCCTAACCAGTGTCTTGTAAAGAGGGATTATTACCTCCCTCTTCTGACTTGTGATACCCCTGCTAATACACCCCAACATCCATATAGCCTTACCTACTCTTTAGTGGTCTGCTTGGATGATTTCAGGTCATCGGTGATGATCATGCCAAAGTCTCTTTCTTCCCTTGTGACTGCCAGCAGCTCCCCTCCCAGCTTATATGTGGCTTCAGGGTTTCTCTTCCCTACATGCATGATCTTGCACTTCTTTGCATTAAACTCCAGTTGCCGCTCTTCCGACCATTTTGCTAGTTTATCTAGATCCCTTCTCATTCTACCCACCCCATCTAATCATCTACTCTGTTTCAGATCTTGGTGTCGTCTGCAAACAGAAAAACCTTACCCTCCAGTCCATCTACAGTGTCACTGATGAAGATATTGAAGAGGACTGGCCCCAGGACTGATCCCTGAGGTACCCCACTTGTGACTTGCATCTCTTCTGACTGTATACCATTTACCACCACTTTCTGTTTTCTGCCCGTCAACCAATTTTCCACCCAGCTGACCAACGTCTGACCCACCCAAAGCCTACCCAGCTTATTAATCAATTTTCTATGTGGAACAGTATTGAAAGCTTTGCTGAAGTCAAGGTAAGCGACATCAACTGCTCCCCCTTGTTCCACCACTCTGGTTACCCAGTTAAAGAAATCTATGAGATTAGTTTGACAGGACCTTCCTTTTGTAAACCCATGCTGTCTTGGATCCTGTGCTCCTATGGATTCCAGGTGTTGCACTATCCTTTCCTTAAGGAGTGCCTCCATAATCTTGCCCACTACTGAGGTAAGACTGGCTGAGCTGTAGTTCCCTGCCACTTCCCTGCTACCACTCTTGTGGAGTGGGATCACATGAACCCTTCTCCAGTCTTCTGGGACCTCTTCTGTGCTCAGAGACTCACTAAACAATTCTGATAATGGCTCTGCTAGTTTCACCCTTAGCTCCTTTAGTACCCTGGGATGCATGTCATCAGGGCCCATTGCCTTGTCCAGCCAGAGCTTATCGAGTTCTTGTAGGACTCTTTCTTTTGTGAAGGGACTACTGCACACCTCCCTCCCTCCCTCCTGTGTCCATGGTGCTGAGCTGTGGGTCCTGCCCTACCTTTTCTTCAGTAAATACTGAGAAGAAGTATCGATTTAGGATAAATGCTTTTACATGGTCCTCGTCCTCACACACACCCTTATCCCCTTTGATCTTAGCAATACCCCCTCTGGACTTTCTCCTTTCACTAAGGTATCTATAGAAAGTCTTGTCACCTTCTTTTACTGTTTGTGCTAGTGTTTCCTTGGTTTGGGCCTTTGCCTGCCTTACTGCCTTCCCTACTTCCCTTAGGGAAGTTTGGTATGCCTCCCTATCTTCATCCCACTGCGTTCTCTTATATTTCCTGAAGGCCAGCTTTTCGGCTCTGACCTTTTCTGCTCCTGTTTTTGAGAACCAAAGTGATTTCCTTCTTCTTTTGCACTTCCTTTTCTCACTAACACAATGAGAGGTTGCTTCAAGTATTGCATCTTTAATGCCTGCCCACTTTACCTGTACCCCCTCACCTGTATTTCTTTTTGCCTGGGCTAGTTTAATTCTCTTGGCCATCTTTATCAAAGTCAGCTCCTCTGAAGTCCCATATTTTTACCTTGGAATGTAATGATTTAGTTCTAGTGGCCAAATTGAACCATACCATGTGATGGTCACTGGCCCCCAGGTGACCTCTACCTGGAGATCTGTGATCCTTTCCCTGTTAGTCAGTACTAGATCTAGGATAGCCCTGTCTCTTGTGGGTTGTTGTACCAGTTGTTTGAGGCCCTTCCCCTGCAGGGAATCCACCATGTGACTAGTTCTGGCAGATGTCCCTGCTGGTATTGACCAATCTGTATCTGGCATGTTGAAGTCTCCCATTATCAGAACCTCCCCTTTAGCTGTCATGTTTTGTACAATATATATTCTAACAGTAATGTGTCTATGTCCTCCCCCTGGTCTGGAGGCCTGTACATAACCCCAGTTCGTTTGGCAGTCCCATTTCCTGTTTCCCAGGTGACACACAGTTCTTCTGGCTCATGTGTATTCTGAATTTCTGTAGCTTTGATATTTTCATTGACATAAAGGGCCACTCTACTCCCCACTTTTTGCACCTCGGTCTCTTCTGAACAGTACATAGCCAGGTACTGACATCTCCCAAGTGTGGTTACTGGTAAACCATGTCTCACTAATGGCTACTATATATCCAGTTTAGCCTCTGTCATTACTGCCTGCAGGTCTGGGATCTTGTTTCCAAAACTGAGAGCATTTGTGTACATGATTTTCCATTGGCCAGATTTCGGCGTATTAGTTGTTGGGCGAGGCGGCGTTTCCCCTGTGCATCGTCACAGGGAGCGGACCTTCCTACCTGGTGATGCAAATGAACTACAAACATGCTGAACTCCTGTCCATTCGAAGTATGGGGTGCTGCACCCCTCTCCCCATTTGCTAGTTTAAATATTCTGCAAAGACATCAAACTTCTGCCCCAATGCACTAAGTCCCTCCTTGGTCAGATGCAGTCCATCAAATTTAAAGAACTTTTGCTCCCAAACCTATTGCCAGTTTGCTACAAATTTGTGTCCTTTTTTCAGGCACCAGCCCTTGCACCACATGTTTAGCTCCCCTGTCTCCCCTTTTCTGACCTTCCATCCATCTGCCCCTCTCTCCCAGACTGACAAGATCTCAGAGAAGGAGATGCCAGATGAAATGGATGATAGTTTGTCACCCAACCTGGTCAGGTGTTTCTTGGTCTCCACAACTGACCGGCTGGTGAGATTGCTAGTCCTTATGTGTACCAGGACATCAATGTTTTCACCTGCTTCCTGAACAGTTTTAGCAATGCAGTCAGTGTCTCTCCATGCTGTTGTACCTGAGAGACATCTGACCATTACGCCTGGCTGGAGATATGTATCAGCTCCTGGAATTCAAGTATGTGAGCGAAAGGAGAAAGCTTAGAGGAGGGATTGTAAGGCTGAGGAGGGAAGGGGGCAGTGTGTGGAGGGGGAACAGGACAAAGCAGACCTCCTGAACAAATACTTTTGCTCAGCATTCACTGAGGAAGGGGAAGGTGAGAGACCACTCATAAGTGATAGGAGCATTGCAGGAAGGGAGATGGACTTTAGTCCATTTACAAAGGAGTGAGTCTTGAAGGAACTTGCAAATCTGAAAGTGGACAAGGCAATGGGGCAAGATAGGATTCATCCAAAGATACTGAAGAGACTCAGAGAAGTGCTTTCCACACCTCCATCAATCCTGTTCAACTACTCACTGGAGATAGGGGTGGTTCCAGTGGATTGAAAGAGGGCAGATGTAGTCCTACTTTACAAAAGTGGTAGCAGAGAGGAGGCTGGCAATTGCTGGCCAGTCATCTTCACTTCAGTGGTTGGGTTATAAATGGAATCACTACTGAAAGAAAAGATTGTGGACTATCTTGAATCCAGTGGCTTAGAGGATCTGAGGCAGCATGTTTTCACAGCAGGGAGATTATGTCAAACAAATCTGATGGATTTTTTTTGACAGTGTGACCAGGGAATTAGATCAGGGAGGTGCAGTGGATGTGGCCTACCTAGATTTCAGTGAGGCCTTCGACACCATTCCATATAGGAGACTCGTAAGGAAGCTGAGTAGTCTGGGACTGGGTCCAAAGGTGGTGAACTGGGCAAGGAACTGGTTGGGGGATAGGAGACAGAGAGTGGTGGTAAATGGAGTTCACTCTGAGCAAGGAAGTGTGACTAGTGGGGTGCCACAAGGATCAGTACTGCGACTGGTCCTCTTTACTGTGTATTAGCGACATTATAGATGGGCTAGAAGGGAAGGCAGGCCTTTTTTTTAGATGACACAAATATCTGAAATAGGGTAAACACTCTGGTGGGTGGGGGTTGGGGAAAAATGAATAGAGACCTAATAAAGCTTGAGGAGTAGTCAAGAGCATGGTGACTAAGTTTCAATGCAAAGAAGTACAAAATCATGCACACTTCAGGCACAGAAATCCGAGTCAGAGTGCAAGATGGGGTGAGTGGTATTGACAACCACCTGACAGGAAAAAGATCTGGGGGTAGTCATATTGGATGATCTAAAGGTGGCAAAACAGTAAGACAAGGCAGTGGGGAGGGCTAGTGGAATGCTTGGGTGCATAGGGAGGGATATTACTAGTAGAAGGAGGGAGGTGGAGATAAAGCTGTATAAATATTTGGAGAGACCCCACCTAGAGTGCTGTGTCCAGTTCTGGAGACCACATCTTCAAAAGGACATAGGCAGAGTAGAGACGGTCCAGACTAGGGCAACTAAAATGGTCCAGGGTCTGCACCACAGGCCCTATGAGGTGAGACTAAAGGACCTCAGTATGCACACCCTAGAAGAAAGGAGAGAAAGGGGCAGGTGTATGATACAGACTTTCAAATACCTCACAGGGTGTTCCATGTCATAATAACAATAATGCTACCGCTACTCACAAAGCAGCAAGTACATCTTGCCAAATTCATAATCGGCCTAACACACACAAGAGCACACGCAAATCGTCGCACAGTGAAATTAACGCCTATAAAAATATAAATTAATTCCATCACCTCTGAAATAAATGGTTCCACCATCATAACGCACCTGTCCAAGTGCGCCTATCATTAGGGAGCTAGGATTTAAATTCGCTGACCGGTATTTATGCAGGGAGCTGCACTCCACCCCTTAACTAAATATTACAACTCCAGAGGGGAAGGGTGGACCTCGGGGAAGGGGTGAAGAATTTTGAATTTTGGCACCCTATTGATGGGCTCTCTCAGACCAGCACACAGATGGATGGAAGGGGAGTTAAATAGAAACATGGACTTTGATTGCAGATAAGGCCCACCTGGCCCACCTAGTCTGCCCATTTCCCTACCTATTGGATAAGCTGCAGATTCTATTAACCAACAGCCTACTTCCTCCTACCCCCCCCACTATAATTGCCTTATGTCTGTCCCATGCATTCCCGAATTCCCCCACTGTTTTTGACCCCACAACTTCCTCAGAAAGGCGGTTCCATGCATCCACCACCCTCTCCATGAAAAAATACTTCCTGATGTTGCCCCTGAGCTATCCCTCCTCTATCTTCAAATTGTGCCCCTTGTTCTTGCACATCTCTTTTTCAGAAAGATGCTCTCATCTTGGAGTTTGTTGATTCCCTTGAGGTACTTGAAAGTTTCTATCATGTCCCCCCTCTCCCTCCTTTCCTCAAGAGTACACATATTAAGCTCTTTAAATCTCTCTAAATATAGCTTCTGTTGCAGACCCTGCACCATTTTAGTCACCCTCCTCTGGACTGTCTCCACCCTGTCTATATTCTGGCGGAGATGGGGTCTCCAGAGCTGCATGCATTACTCCAGATGGGGTCTCACCAACTGTCTGTACAGAGAGATAACTTCCTGTTTTCTACAGGTGATGCTTCTCCCTATGCAGCCTACAGTAGTATACCCCAAGCCCTGCTTACTGTCTTCTCACATTACTTGCCTACCTTTAGGTCATCTGATAAGACTACTCCCAGGTCCCTTTCCATTTTTGTTGTTAGTACCCTCCCCCCCCCCATTGTGTACTCTTCCACTGGGTTTTTGTTTCCCAGGTGCATTACTTTACACTTTTTAGCATTGAATCTAAGCTGCCTTATTTTTGACCATTCCTCTAACCTTGCAAAGTTCCTTCTCATCCTTTCCACCCCCTCCTTGTGTATCAACCCTGCTGCAGATTTTTGTGTTATCTGCAAAGAGGCATACTTGGTGTGTATGGTTTAGGATTTATGTGTTTTAGTGTATGACTGTGGTTAGTATGGTTTCAGAGTTAGGCTTTGGCTTGTGACTTTCTAGTCTGCTGGGATGTGTTTAGAAAAGGCTAGGGGCCTGGAGTGGGCAAGGATAGTGTACAGGGCATCCCAGCTGCTCAATCTGCAGCCTTCCTCGGACCTTCCAGATTCTACCACCACAGCAAGAAGCTGTCAGGAGGTTGGGATAAAGATGAACCATATTAATCATTGGTGGAGGGGTGCCCCATACACTGTGATAGGGGGCAGGATTGAGTTTGTCAGGAGTAGAAGATTCCCTGGTTTTTGATGGGCCCAAGGGAGAGGCCAGACATGTTTAGTGCCCATCACCAAGGTTCCCACCAGACTGAGTGGACAGGCAGCCAGAGGGGCTGAACTGTCCACCACTCCCCTGAGGGTAGTGTTCTGCAAAGCCAGATCGATTAGAAACAAGACTGCAATTATTGTGGACCTGATTTCTTCAGTTGATGTGGCTTGCATCATGGATACCTGGGTAGGTGATGATGCTGGCCCATTTTTAGAGGCCACCGTCCCACCCAGGTACTCTGTAGTGCACTGCCCCAGAATGGATTGCAGGGGTGGGGGGGTTGCCATCTGTTTTAGATCCGAACTGGGCTTCACCCTGCACTCAGTGAGAGCACCAGGTTCATTTGAATGTGTGTTCGTTTGAGGAGGTCCAGGTGCAGGTTGCAGGTTTCTCCTGATTTACCAACCCCCGGCGTGAGAGTTGCTGCCTATAATAAGGTGATGTCTGATGTGCTCGATTCCTTCACACCGGTTCGTGTATGACCCAAATCCTTTCACTTGAGTTCCCCTTGGTTTGTTGGGGAGCTCAAGATGATGAAGATTATGGGTCAGAGACTAGAGCTCTGCTGGTGGAAGTCTGGGCTGGAGGCGGACAAACTGGTCTTGCATGCACATGGTGGTGTGTACCAAGGGGCAATCAACCATAAGAAAGCAGAGTTCCTGTCAAGGGAGATTGCTGCCAGGAGGCATCGACCAGCTTCTGAAGAAGCCATCTTTAGACACTGATGTCCTGGCAAATTACCCTACCATCTCAAATCTTCCATTCCTTGATAAGATTGTAGAGAATGTTGTGGCACTTCTACTGGAGGAGCACCTCATGGCTTATGATCCATATGAGCCCCTCCAGTCTGGGTTTCAAGCAAGGCATAGCACAGAAACTTCACTAGTTAGGTGCAAAATTACCTCCTCAGGGCGAGGGATCAAGGTGAGGGGACAATTCTCATTCTCCTTGATCTCTTCTCAGCATTTGACATAGTCTGTTACTCGACTATCTGAGGGATTTCTGCAGACTTGTCAGCCCTGTCATCTGCTGGTTTGAGTCTTTTCTCACCAACAGGAAGCAAAGAGTTGTGATAAGGAAGTTCTCCTCCTCCTCCTGTCTATCATACACGAACCGGTGCGAAGGAATCAAGCACATCAGACATCACCTTATTATAGGCAGCAACTCTCACGCCCGCTGGGGGGGGGGGGGTGGTAAATCAGGAGAAACCTGCAACCTGCACCTGCCTCCTCTTGCCTATCTTGTGGAATACCCCAGGGTTCGGTCTTGTCACCGATGTTGTTTGCTGTGTACGTGATGCCCCTTGGAGAGCTCATTAGGAAGTACAGCTTGGATTTTCGTTGTTATGCTGATGATACCCAACTGTATCTTTCCTTTGCCCCTGGGACATCAAACACTGTGGATGTGCTAAACACCACCCTTGCTGAGATCAATGACTGGTTGACCTCCAGCTGGTTGTGACTGAAGCCCGACAAGACAGAGGTACTGGTGGTGGAGTTAAACAAATGGCATGATGGATGGCTTCTGGTGCAGAAATGGGTCTTTTTCTTGGATCTGTACCATTGAAGGCCTCGTCTAATGTGCATGATCTTGGCAATATCCTTGACAGTGGATTTACACTTGAATCTCAGGTGTCGTCAATTGTGCGCACTAGCTTTTACCTTCTCAGGAATATCACCAGGATAAAGCCCCTAATTCTACCCCTGGACCTCCCCACCTTGGTGCATGCTTTTGTGACATCTAGGCTTGACTGCTGTAATGCACTCTATCTCAGGGTCTCTGGAGGTACCCTCCATCATCTGCAGCTGGTGCAGAATGCAACAGCCAGGTTGTTGACAGTGGGCAGTTTAAGTACTGCCACATCACCCCGATGCTGCATGAATTGCACTGGCTGCCAGTTAGGTGGAGGGTCCTCTTTAAGGTGGGCTTGCTCAACTTTAAGGCCCTATATGATGTGGGCCCTGGCTACCTGAAAGACCTCCTTACACCTGCTGTCCCAGTCTGCTCCCTCCACTCCTCTCCTAGGGACCTCCTTGGGATTCCCAGGCTGAGGTTAAAAAACGCTGGTGATAGAGCTTCTAGTGTCTCCGGCCCCGTCCTGTGGAATTCGCTACCTCCAGCTGTAATAGAGACCTCTTCAGTAGACGTATTTAAAGCTCACCTCAAGGCCTTTTTGTATAATCAGGCCTTCCCAGACTTTGGCTGATAATTCCTATCCTGGCTGTCCTTTGTGATTAAATCTGGTCACAGGCCATTTTAGATTTCAGATTTTAGATACTTATGTAGTATTTATCTATAGTTATTTTATGATTTATCCTAATTATATTGTGTGACCTAATTTATTACTTGTTATGTTTTGGATTGATTTGTTTGTTCGGCACCCAGTGCCTCTGGGATGGACGCCTTTTTAAATAAACCTTGCCGTGCCTACTTTTACTTCCAGTCCCTCTGCAATGTCTCCTATAAAAACATTAAAGAGGACCAATCCCAGTTCTGAACCTTGTGGTACCCCACTAGTAACCACCTTTTTTAAAGAGCGTACTCCATTTACTATTACTCTCTGCGTCCTGTTGTCCAGCCAATTTGTTACCTCGGCTACCACCCTGGGACCCACTTCCAGGCTGGTTAACTTGTTTATTAATCTTTTGTGTGGGACTCTGTCAAATGCCTTACTAATGTCTAGGTAGGCCATATCCACAGCCCCTCCCTGGTCTACTACTTTGGTCACTCAGTGAAAGAAATCTATTAGATTTGTCTGACATGACCGTCCCTCTGTGATCCATGCTGCCTCGGGTCCTGTGCCCAGCTGGCCTCTAGATACTCAACAGTTCTTTCTTTCAGAAGTGATAACCTCATTTTCCCTACCACTGAGGTCAAACTAGTAGGTCTGTAGTTTCCCACCTCTGCCTTGTTCCCACTTTTGTAAAGAGGAATCACAACCACCCTTCTCCAGTCCTCAGGTACCTCACCATCCTTCCATGATTTGTTAAAAAAGGTAGTCAGTGGTGTCACTAGGTCTCTCCTTAGTTCTTTTAGGATTCTGGGGTGAATCTCATCAGGCCCCATTGCTTTGTCCACTTTTAGATTTAGGAGTTCTTTCAGGACCCTTTCTTCTGTGAATGGACTGGTATTGACCCCCCCCCCCGTCCATAGTGCTTCTATTGTTTGGTTTAGGTACTCCCCCTCCTCTTCTTTTGTGAATACTGAGCACAAGCATTCATTCAGTATCTCTGCCTTTTCAATGTCATCCTCTGCCCATGTCCCCTCCACTTTCTTAGGTCTCACTATCCCTCACTTGGTCTTCCTTTGCTCCCTGATGTACCTGTAAAAGGTTTTGTCCCCCTTCTTAACTGAGTTGGCTGATTTTCTCTTGGTTTGGGCCTTCGCTATTCTGACTGTCTTCCCCACTTCCTTATGCTTTAACTGATACTGTTCTCTGTTCTGCTTCTTCTATGATTCCTCATACTTCTGGAATGCTATATTTTTCTCCCTAACCTTCCCCACCACCTCTTCTGAGAACCATAGTGGTTTTTACTTTGTTTTGTTTTATTTATTTGCTTCACAAAAAGGCTTGTTACCTCTGTGATGGCAGTTTTGATTTTTTCCCATTGTTCTTCCACCCTCCTTCCTGCCCACACGCTAATGCATTCCTTATGCACTCACCCATTTTGCCAAAGTCAGCTCTCCTGAAGTCCAGTACCTTTACCGTTGTACAGCTTGGCTCTAAGTCTGTGTTTATTGTGAACCACACTGTTCAGTGGTTGCTAGTTCCCAGATGACTACCTACTTCTATATCTGTGATCCTCTCTCCATCTCCATCTGAGAGTACCAAGTCGAAGATTGCTCCTCCCAAGCGGGTTCCAACACAAGCTGTCTGAGGCATGCCCCCTGTAGGGCATTGAGAATGACCCTGGTCTTGGATGTGGCTGCAGCACATGTGCTCCAGTTAACATCTGGCATATTCAGGTCCCCCAGTAACAATATCTCCCCTTTTTCTGCCATTCTAAGCATGCTTTCTATCATTTTCTTGTCCATTTCCTCCCCCTGAGATGGGGGGTCTGTATACAACCCCTGTGTGGATTGTGGTGCCATTGCCTGTGTCCAAGATGACCCACAGTGCCTCCTCTCCTCCCTGTTTACCCTTTAGTTCTGTTGCTTTGATCCCTTCCCTTATGTAGAGAGCTAATCCAGCTCTTTTACCCTCCCTGTCCCGCCTGTAAAATGTGCACCCTGGTATGTTGACATCCCAGTCATGGTTCTCTGTGTACCATGTTTCTGTGACTGCCACAATATCCAAGTGTCCCTCTTCCATCAAGGCCATTAGTTCAGGAAGCTTGTTACCCAGACTACATGCATTGGTACTCATCACCCTCCATTTTTTGGTGACCTTATCCCTTTGCACCCCATCCCTGCCCGCACTGTCTTTGCCTTTTTCTCCATTTACCCAATTCTCCTCCCTATTGACCTCTCTACCTTGATGTTTACCTCACTAACTACCCTGTTTTGTGTGGGGAGGCTGGGAAGTAAAGACAGTACAATTCTATCATTACATCATACATACTGTAGAAACAGAATCTGTTGACAGAAAGACACCGATGGTCCATTGAGTCTGCACATACTGTACTACTATACCTCACCCCTAGACCTAGTGGCCTGGTGGGTTGTCCCCCTCTCTCCTCTTCCCACTAATAACAACCCCACTGATTCCTCAGTGGGACTATGAGCATTTCAGTGCTGTCCCAGTCATGGTTGAATGCTTTTAGGGTACTTGCCCCACCACTTCCACCAGATATCTGTTCCATGGCTCCACCATCCTCCAGTGAAGTAGAACTTCCTTGCATCCCTCCTGACTTTAGTCCTACTTAACCTCCAATCCTGTGCTCTTGTGACTGTGTCACTATTTCAAATTAACAGGTCTTCACTTTATACCTTCATCATATCACTCAGAAACACACATGTCTCTGTCATGTCCCCCCCCACCACATCTGTCTTTCAGCGAGTACATGTTCAAGGCCGCTATCCATTCCTCATAGCATCTGCCTTGTTGACCTGGCTGATTTTGTTGACCTTTGTTTGTACTGACTCCAACTTGTCTGTGTCCTTTCTCATGTGAGGGCTACAGAACTGGGTACAGTATTCCAGGTGAGGCCTCAACAAAGATCTGTTTAAGGAAGCATCACTTCACCTCACTTCTCCTGCTTTCAAAACACCTCCAATACAACCCAGCATGCCTTTTTGCACTGGCTTGTTTACTTGAGGTAGTCACTGATGATGAAATGCAGATCCTTTCTTTCGTTGTAGTGGTCAGCCTGACTCATCATATCCAATACTCCATGCATGAGTTACTTTTACCTAAGTGCATCACCTTGCACTTCTTGGTGTTTGATCTCAACTCCTTGATCTGTGCCCCCCCCCTTCTAGCCTCTCTAAGTCCTTCTGAAGTTTTCTCTCCCCTTGTTTGATATCTACTGTGCTACATAGTGTTGCATCATCAGAACAAAAGACACATCTTGCCCTGTATAGCTTCCCCTATGTCACTAATGAACATACTGAATAGGATAAGTCCAAGGACCAATCCCTGTGGCACTCCACTTATGAATCCCCCATCTCAACAACATACCAGCATTGGCAGATAACAGTATCCAGCATTCAAGTTAAATAGTTACATGTCAGTGTTTATGAGGCCATATGGTGGGTCAAAGATGGGTAATTTCCCTGGATTGTGAAGAGGTGCAAGCAACTGTGCAGGGGGTCAGAAATGGGTGAATAACCTTCAAGAACTTATCAGGGAAGTTAAGGTTACTCTGAAGGTTTGTGGCAGAGTAATTTGAACAGAGATACTCGCATACTGCAGATACATAAATTATGCCATTATCTGGTTCCGATACAACTTAAAACCAGATATTTTGGTTGGATCAGATAATGATTATCTGGTTTTATTGTTCACTTATTCTCTTTTCCAGCATCACTTAATGGGACTTGTTCTCTGCCAATCTTTTTTTATTTATTTTTATTTGAAAAGTTTCACCAAGAAAGACATACTGAGCTAAAATAACTCATTTCCAGATACGTATATTCTAGTATGGGTCTTTCAGATTTGCCCTTGGTAATAAGAGCCTGGTTGCTATACAGATACAAGGCTGATGTGGAGGATCATCATTTACAGTAGCACCTCATCTCCACATTTGTACTCTACACTTATTATGCTCTACACCAATCATCCCCACACACCACCACAATAAAGGTGTTGGCAGGAGCTATGGGGGATTTGAAAAAAACCCTGCCTGTTTTAGGGCTGTCTCTTTATTTATTTATTTATTAGCTTTTGTTGACCTGTAAGTGTATTAGGCAATTTGACCTGCCTATTTCAAGCATGACCAGGGAGAGTACAGAATACAAAGTTGCAAAAGTACAGAGCATAAATAGTTAAAATAGTACATTGTGACTAGCAGGAATCCACGCAGGAAGGTCATAATATAGCATCATCTGTTTGTACAGAAGACACCCAAGCAGGAGTGAGACCAAAAGAAAAACAAGCAAACATAAACCAGTACATGACCCCAACACAGGAGGATCAGACAAAATGGAATAGATTTAGACATAGGACACCCAGAGTTAGAGAGAACAACAACAGGAAGTAGTATTGGAGAGCTCAACACAACGGAATTGCAGACAAGACAGGCAAAAACAGATGCTCAGGGTTAAGAGCAATTTTAGACACCATGAGTCCATAGGTGAGTGAAGAGTGCTTTCTTGAAAGAGTCATGAGATGTAGAGCTCTGAATCTGGGGAGGTAGAGAGATTCAGAGTTTGGGAGCAAAGTGGGAGAAAGCTTTTTGCAGAGGCTATTGGTAAGGCACTCAGGGGAAAGTGTTTTTGAGATACACACAGAGCCCCATAAAAAGGGACCAGAGAAGAGAGTGAGAAGAGATGAATAGTTGGGAGGCTTGCAGCAGCAAACAGACTGACCATTGAGAATCTGTTGTGTTAATTTGTATACACACTGAATGTAAACTTCATTATTTTTCTTTTGTGTCTTTGCTGAAGTAAAGTTGAATTTATTCCCCTCAAAACTGGTGTCCATGCAAAATATTTGTCTGTGGGGGTTCCCTTGAAAAACACTGCCCAGCCAAATGCACTCTCTCAATGGCCTAATGTGTCTGATGAGAAGATTGAATCGATGACGAGATGATGACAGGAAGGGAACTCAAGTTTCATGAGTGATTTCAAGCCACTGCAAAATGCAAGTCATAACACTTGGCTCCTGGGCAGCCACTTTAGTAAATGCAGTAACTTCAGTCACTTCACTTAATGCAAACATTTGCCTGACAAAGCCCACGTTGTCATTTTAAAAACAAATGGGCTGAGCAATTTTACATGATTTAACCTGTTTATATTAATGTGTGCTGCAGTGCTCACTTTAAAATCACCTCTAGTCACTCCAAGAAAGACTTCAACTTACTGATAAATTTAACAAAATAAACAAGTGCAGTGCAAGCGACAATGAGGTGAGCCACCTCGTACAACCAACAAACAGATACACTGCACTCCACTCTTTCACTCCTCAAGAGTGAGGATGATGACACCAACAGCATGAGTTAACAACCACTGACATGCACTGCATAGTCTGTAGGGTCTACTAACGTATCACATGAGTGTCACAGCTGTCCACTAACAGAGTCATGTGGTAAGTTAAGTTGAAATTCATGGCGCACATCCCCCCCACCCATCTGCCAATGGTGATAAACATAACATGTAGACTTGTAGTGCTTACTATAGCACAGCTGCTTTGACAGTCACAGTGTGCATGCACATCAGACAGACTGGGGAATGCTGTGGTCATCAGTGGAGGAGCAAGAAGGGAACAGACATCTGGGCTGTGACGGGTGGTGAGAGTAGTTGAGGATTAAAAGAAAAAGAGTTGCAATTTCCCAACAGTAGTCTGGCTGCATTTCCCAACAGAAGTCTGGCTTCAATGATGGTTGGGCATTCACCTGACTTGTCCCCCCACTACACACCTGCAATTGCTGAGTTCAGCACAGATGATGCGCCTGCTAATGTATTTGTCCTGGAAATACTACAAATGATCATGTCTCTCACTACAGTATTAAGTGCACATTATGTAACCTGGTGCCTACTGAGCACCAGCACATAAATATGAGCACGGCTACATAAATTTAAATCTGAGTTATCCTATGAGCACTGCTACATAAATATGAATCTGAGTTATCCTATGAGCACAGCTACATCAACATGAATCTGAGTTATCCTATGAGCACTGCTACATAACTATGAATCTGAGTTATCATATGAGCACTGCTACATAAATATAAATCTGAGTTATCCTATGAGCACTGCTACATAAATATGAATCTGAGTTATCCTGGCATGCAGACCACAATATCCATTTTAAACCAGCCTTGCCTAAAATCAAGAAATCCCTGTGAATCCAGAAATGTCAAAGGAGTATCTGAGCATCTCGGTTTTGAAAGGAGTCTTACTTTGAATCAAAGTAGCAAAAAGATTCAGTATTGTGCTGTAGATATCAGGATACTAAGATGTTCAACTACATCAAATAGCAGTCATGGGGCTGCAAACCTTGCAGCAGCAGCAGCAGCAAGTGAATGATACTTAACTGCTGCCAGGGAGACCAAACACTAGCAGCTTCAGTTTTCACATTGTAAATATCCCAAATAATAGACATGCTATAGGCCTTCATTTTAACACAGTGTAAAGAAAGCATGCAGTGTTGGACCATGAGAATTCATGAGACATGTCACCTGATTGTGAACTAGATGTTCAAATATCTGAAAGAGCAATTATTTTTTGTTTCTGCAATTTATTCCCTAGGGAAGCCTAGCATTTTAAGTGACTTAGTTAGGCAGAAAGCACCATGTCCCAAACTTCTAGGGACCTAACAGCTTACTATGTTACTACATACAGAATGGTTTGTAGTCGTATTGATCTTTATACAAAAAAGAATGAACAAAGTAGGTGATTTGATACCTTTAATTGGCCCAACAAGAGATTTACAGAACACAAACTTTCAGGCTACACATACCTCTTCATTGGGTAAATGGCAGACTATACAAAGAAACAACCTTAAATACATAGGGTAGAACTGATAACAAAAAAACAACAACTTGTAAACATGAATGTGACAGTTCTGTTGATATGCAGGAAATAATTGGATAATTGTTTTTATTATTAAGAGGGTCTGTGTGGTGGCTGCCTGTGTTTGTCTGTGTCTGTAGCTTAGTTTTTGTGGATTTACATGGTTTTCTGGTTGGAGTAACTACACCGTTCTTGCTCACTACATCCTTGAAAGTCTCCTGGACTGGATTTCTACAAAGCATCATTACCAGGTATCTGCATTTTTCATTTTAAAATCATTTTAAAATCAACTTGTTGGAAGGTGTCCCAAGCAAAACATAAGTGAAGCAAGGAAGTCTGACAAATTCAGTGACACTGGGCCTTGCTTCAATCCACATTTTCGTCTGACCTGACCCATGATCTGTAGTTGGGCTTTTCAAGACCTCTTTGAATGACAAAGGCATACAGACAAAAGGATTTCATCCTGCATATGTACAGGCAGAGTTCATCCCTTTCAGGAATTCTAACACATTCTATGACTGTGGACCTCAGCTGTTGATTATTTCTTTTAGCTTTTGACTTAACCACCAGGTATCAAACATTTTGAATTGAAAGCAACTCTTAATGTACTTGTCTCTAAGGGCTATCTATCCAACAACCATTTTGAAGAATGCCCGCTAGGCATTCTTTCTGCTAAACTACTTATTCACCTGGCCCGGCGGCTCCTTATGCTAGCTGGAGATATTGAACCCAACCCTGGCCCTAAAGTTTGCACCTTACCCCCCCCACAATGGCTGGCACAAAAAAGGGACTGGTGATAGCCCATATGAATATTCGAAGCCTCACGAATCACCTGGCTGAGCTCGAAACCTGGACTAAACTGATTGCCCCTGACATATTATGCCTCTCAGAAACTTGGCTGAAGCCTTCTGTACCTGATGCTTCATGTCTTATACCTGGGTATAATATTCTACGGAGAGACCGTGCTGGGTCTAAGGGGGTTGTGATTATTTATAAAAATCATCTGTCCCTCAACATCCTACCCTTCCCTGATTCCCTCATACCTTAGTACTGCATGCTACCCTGGCACTGGGTTGAAACTGCTGCGCATCGTATATGTATACAACCCACCAACCAGTGGGCTGAGTGGTCTTCAGAACCTACTACATATGTCTCTCAGAATACAAAATCAAATGAGGCACTCCTGCTTGGGGACCTGAACCTTAACTGGCTGGGTCCACAGCACAATATTCTGCATCTCTGATCCAGAAGTACAATCTCCATCAAATTATTACAGACTGTACCAGAGCTCGACTCCTCACTCAGGGTCACTACTTGACTGGATCCTCACTAATAGACCGGACCATGTCTCAAGTGCTTCAGTGTTGGCTGATTCAATTACTGATCATTCCCCTACACTCTGTCACTGGCGCTCCTGTCCACCACCTCCTCCTCAACCACGACTGATCACTTTTATGAACTATGCTGCCCTGGATAAACAAGCCTTCCTATTGGATATCTCCTGTATTGACTGGACTGGCATTTTCACCACTACCAATGTTGATACTGCCCTCAACTCATTTCTAACCAAGTTTGGTAATGTTCAAAAGAAGCACCTCCCAAAAGCCAAAAGGAGAGTTAGAGGCCAGCACTCTAGATGGCTGAAAAAGACCTTCTGCACAAGTTAAAAGTCAGAGACAAGCAGTGGAGGAGATACAAACAGACTGGACTTCAGCCTGATCTCATTCTGTATAAGCAATACAGAAATGACTGCAAAAGGTGCATCAGGCAGGCCAAAAGTAAATACTGCCAAAACCTGCTGGTTAATTCCTCCCATGACCCTCATAAGTTTTGGGGTCACATTAAGTCCTTCTTAGGATCTGCTAAAGATGTCACTCCCTCTGATATGGTTCTACATGGCGTACACTGCAATGACTCTACCACAATTGCTAATGCATTTAATCAACAGTTTTCGGACTTATCTGCCTACACAGCTTCCCTTCAATCACAATCTTCTGCCTCACAACCTAACTTCTCAGCACCTGGCGAACCATCTAACCTACCTAACCCCTTCTACTTCAGGGCAGTGTCTAGGCATCAAGTTCTCAAGCTGCTCAGAGCCCTCTCTGACAACACCAGCACTGGCTCGGATGGCTTGGAACCAAGGCTACTAAAAATGGCTTCTCACTACATCTCTGGCCCCTAGCAAGGATATTCACCCTCTCTCTCCAATGGCGTTGTCCCTGAAGTCTGGAAAGCAGCCAGAATCACTCCAGTATTTAAGAAAGGTAGCAAAATGACACATCTAACTACCGCCTATTGCTATTTTGTCTGTCCTGAACAAAATCCTGGAAAAATAGTATCAACACAAATCACAGAATACACTGAGAATTCAATCTGCTCAGTCCAGCCCAACATGGCTTTAGAAAGCATCACAGCACCATGACTGCACTTGTAAAATTCTCTTCTGGCATTGTCACAAACATGGATAGAGGAAGTTAACAGGGCCGCCTTCATTGACTAACCAAAGCTTTCGACCTGGTTGATCATACATTACTACTCTCTACCCTCAGTACCTTGGGCTTCTCCTCCAGCAACTACCTGGTTTAAAAGCTACCTCACCAACAGAACCCAGGCTGTGAAGTTTAATTCAGCGATTTCAGACAGTGCTGTCATCAACATTGGTGTCCCTCAGGGGTCCATCTGGCCTCTTCTATTTTCATTATTCGTAAATAATCTCCCAGAGATGGTAACCACTGGTCACTCACTGCTGTATGCGGATGACCTGGTCATTTATGCTCACTCTGACAACGTTCTGGAACTGAATGCTGCCCTCACTGCTGATTTTCACTGCACAACACTGGCTGAACTCTCAACGCCTTGTTTTAAAACACAAACAAAACCAAAGTCATGCTATTTGGCTCCACTCACAAGCTCAGATCATGTCCTTCGACTATCTCTGTTCCTGACATTGATGGGAACCCACTAGAACCTGTCACTTCTTTCCGTTACCTGGGCATCCACCTCGGCCAAACCTTGGACCTAAAACACACATCCAGGATACTTGCAAGTCAGTCAATTGCAAGTTAGGGGCTGCTACAGAACCAACTACCTCCTTACCCCTGCTGCTAAACTGGCAGTAGCTAGAGGTATACTGTTGCCAACCCTTACATATGGTTGTCCCATTCTGTCTTTGGCCAATAAATCTGCACTGCATCTGTGGGACACTACTTTCAATAATGTATGCAGGTATGCAACCAAAGCACCTCGACTGCAGCATCACTGCCAACTATATCAAGGCCTTGGCTGGCTCTCTCCCTCCTCTACCAGACAATACTACCTGTACAATCTATCAGATACCATCATAAGGACATCCAAACCTGCTATCCTATCAGAACTCCTTAGACCAGCTATTCCCACACGGAACCTTAGATCTGCAGATCAGACCTTATTATCCATCCCCCTCTGTCGGACAAAAAAGGGCATGGGCTCCTTCCATCATGCTGCTCCTCACCTGTGGAACCTGCTGCCTCAGGAACTAAGGGATGTCCCTACTCATACACACTTTTAAGGGCAAACTCAGGACTTTTCTTACTGCTTTGGACAAATGTGTTTGCTTTGATCCTACTGATCCCCTTCTCTTAACCTGTTTTCCCACTTCCTTATTGCTAGCACTTGTGCCTTTCCCAATGGTTGTTTTATGTGGTGTTTTACTATAATTGCTGCTTGAATCTGTTTGACTGTCTGCAAATATTAGCTTTTGCCATTTACAAGTTGTTGTTTACTCCTGCCACCACTTGGCTTCCCTTGATCCCTGTTCTCTTCTCCCTCACCTCTCAGCCTTCCTTCACTCAACTCCCTGCTCCTCTCTTCCCCGACCACATCTCCTGCCTCTCCTTTTCCCCTCCACCTCTGCCTCCCCTTTCTCTGCTTGCCCCTCGCCTTTACCTCCTCCTGAGTCACCCCTGCCCGTTCGCTCGTCCCACCCTCCCAGCTGAGCGTTGTTCCCTATTACCTCCACTTGCCGTAAACTTACCTCCTCCTACCGACCTCTTCTTCCCTGCCCTGCCGTCTCTCGGTTCCACTGGCTCGGCTTGGTGTTGTTACTTTTTCCGCTACTGCCGTAACTCTTTCGCTTCTCTCCTCCTCTTACCGGCATCATCACCCTTGCCCTGCCGTCTATTGGTTCCACCAGCCCAGCCGCATTCTGCTACCTTTTGCCACTGTTGCCGTTTGTCGTGAACCCTGTCACCCTTTCTCCGCTGGCCGCTCTCGGCTCCACCGACTAGGCCGCAGGTTGGAACCTTGTATCACTGCTGCCGTATTTGCCAGCTTTCTTTTAACCCTCACTCCCCTCTCCCTCCTCTCCCGGCCATCCCTCCTCTACTCCCTCCTACCTCCCTATTCCTGCCACCGCCTCTCTGTCCTTATATTCTTAGCCATTTCTTTAGCCCCCCCCCGTTTTGGCCCCTTGCCCCTCTATCCTTCCCTCTATCCTTTCCTCACCTCCTCACCTTCCCCCTTTTGTCATTTTCCATCTTGTTTCTGGCTTACCCCTACACCTATCCTCTCCCTTTCCTAGGTCCTTCAATGCACTTTATGTATGCGCCAATGGAAAATGTCCTTGAAATGTATTTTGCCTTGTATTTTCCTTTGTCATGCATTGTATCCTGCCATATGTATCTTCCTGTATTTCTGTGCATCATGTATTTTCGTTATCCTTACTGTATCGTTATGTTCTGTAATTTTACCTCCCGGGTCGTGCCTGAAAACAGTCACCTGCTGGCTAGTGCACTTACCCTGTTAACAAAAACTAAATAAAAAAATAAATAAATAAATAAATATGCAGGGACAAAAACAGTCTTTTAAATCTTAGTTGCTTATAAATCAGATTAGAAAAATAGGCTCCTCTCCCTGGATGGAATGCGACAGCAGGAGGCCTATAAACGGTTAAAGGATTATTTTCTATAAGCCTCCCTAAATCAGACTGTGTGTGCATGCATGTGTGTCTGTGTGTGTGTGTCTCAGAAAGCGAGAAAGAGAGCAAGCTCTGAAGCACTTATGTGTAGCTATATCAATGCTGCATAAACACAAACACACATAAATATATATATATAAAAGAACACAGAAGACACAATATCATCAAACATCTACAAGATACAGTACCTACACAAAAACAGCAATCACCCCAGGACCACTAAAAAATCTGTAATGCACAGTTAAGTACTTCTATCCCACCGAATTTGTCTTGAGTGAAGAGGACAGTTAAAAAACACCTTGTCACAGTGAAAAACATTTACTGAACAGGGACACTTCTCTAGAGTAATTGACAGAGCTTGGAATGACCATGCTTATGCCAAGAGAACAACTACTACAATATAAAGAAAAGACTTCCACCAACTGAACACCCCTGGTTGTTACATACAACCCTGATCTGGAGCCCCCTATGAAACATTATTAAGGACTAACAACCAAGATTCAGTGAAGATGAGAACATGGCGTATATTTTCCAAGAACCATCTTTACTGTCTTTTTAAAAGAAATTTAACTTTTTCATTTTGTCAGGAGCAAACTTGTGCCTGACCAAAACAAGAGAATACCAGGAGGTACTATATCCTGCAATATTCCTAAATGTAAAACATGTGAGCACATTTCCACTTTAGATTTTATCAACACCCTCCAAAACAAACAATTTAAGATTCAGGGGCATTATACATGTGGATCCCAGAATGTTGTCTGTTACATCCAGTGCAACAATTAGCGACTTACAGGTAAGGTGGGCAAGCCAGCAATTTTTATGTTGGCTCGTGCTTGTGCGCCAGCCAACATATTGCATTAGGAGCAGATTTGGAGGTGCAGTCACTGTGGGCGAATGCAGGGCATGCAGCAGTAGGTGCGTCCTTCATTCCCCAGGAAGACAGCATGCAGGCGTCACACCAGCAAGCCATAATGTGGTGATCACATCTAATAAAACGTCTGCAGCAATGAGAAGCAGTGGCACAGCCTCCCCACATACACATGGTGACAGGGGTGCCCCATCCCCCCGTTGCATTCCCCGACCCACTTCATTTGCCGACAGGGGAGTCCACCCCCTGTCAACATAATGACCCTCTGCAAATGTGTGCCTAGGGGGTGCCTAATCCCCCTCGGCATCATGGGTTCCCCTCCAACAGTCTTCCTTTGCTGACAGGGGGACCCAATCCCCATCAGCTACAGTCCCCCATTCCTGTTTATTTAGCCGATTGGGGACCCCACTCCCAGTCGTCATAATGTCCCCCCTATCTGTTGTGTGCCGATGGGGGTGCCCAATCCCTCATTGGCTACAGTGCCCCAAAACAATCAGTTGACAAGCTGGGAGCTCACCCAAGCATGCCAAATGTGCCTGAGAAAACAAAAAAAGTCCTACAATGTTCCCTTTTTTTTTTACCCTGTAGAAAAGAAAACGGTCCCTCACGGTCTCCCTGCCCCCTCCCACAACCTGCACCCACGCACTGTACACACTACCTCCCCACACCCCCACTCACCCCATACTTACCTCCGGAGCCTGGCGTGTGACAATCTTCGGTGGACCAGGAGCACATCTGCAGTCTTCAAAGCTGACTGCATACTGAAGAAATGCCGGTAAGCTGTATAATGGCATAAACAGGTTTTTTTTCAATTTTGGTGCATATCTCAGCCATCTTTGGGAATTATGACACCAAATTTTCAACATGGGGTTATTGGGACCCCTCGTCATGAATTCAGTCACTGTCTTGGCCTTATTTGGTCCTGAAAGGTGATTTTGCAGTCACTGCACGGAATCACCTTTTAGGACTGATTAACGAAATGACAGTGCCACTGTTCATGGGGGGGGGGGGCCCTCAAAAAGCCTGTGTTGCACATTTAGTGGAAAAATTCAAAAAAATTTATGTTTTATGAGCATGCATTGCTCAGCTTCCTCGCACGCTCATAACTTCGTGAATTTGTAAAATTTTCACTCCAGGTTTTCAAAATTGCCATTTTTCTACACCTCCTCATGAACAGAACAGCTGTCATTTTACATATCCTGGCAAAAATGTGTTTTCACACCTCCAGTGCAGAATAGTGCAGTCGCTATGTGAAATCAGTTTTTGGGACAGTTTGAGGAAATGACGGTGACACTGTTCATGAGCAGAGGTCCTAAAATGCCTATGTTGAAAATCTGGTGATGAAAGTTCATAAAATTACTGTGTTATAAGCGTGCATTGCGCAGTTTCCACGCACCCTTGTAACTTTGCAAATTTGCAATATTTTCATGCCACATTTCCAATACTGCCATTTTTTCACACCTCTTTATGAACAGTACAGCTGTCATTTTTCACATCCTGCCCAAGATGAGTTTTCATGCCTGTGGCACACAATGGTGTGATAGCTGTGAGAAATCAACTTTTGGGACAAATTAACAAAATCACAATGCCACTGTTCATGAGGGAAGGTCCCAAAATGCCTATGTTGAAAATATGGTTAAAAAAATCCCCAAAATAATTAGGTTTCGGATGTGTGTTTCACACTTTCTATGCATGTTCATGACTTCACCGATTTTTAATATTTTCACTCCAGATTTTCAACGTTGCCATTTTTTTACATTTCCTCATGAACAATACAGTTGCCATTTTTCACATACTGCCTAAAATGTGTTTTCATCTCTGTGTTGCCAAATGGCATAGCCACTGTGCAAAACTACCTTTCAGCTAACAAACTGATAGTTTGGGTTTTCATGAGGTGGGGTCACAAAAAGTCCATGTTGAAAATTTAGACTGACAATACCAACACACACCTATGGCGTTAGGGTTTCCAACTGTAACACCCCACCCTGTACAGACTGATAGGCATCAGGGTTGTGACTTGGGATCATTGGCTGTAATGCTCACGCCATTCCTCCTCCATCCCCACCCTGCAGCCAGTGACAGGCATCATGGTGTGCCTTGGAGTGTTCGGCCACAAAGTTCACCCCATTCTCCTATACTGCACCCACCTCAGCATATTTCTTTATGAAATGGGGTAAGTATATTGCCCAAAGACCCCAAAGTACACCACAATACTTGTCAGTGTCTACAGGGTAGGGTGAGGCACAATGGCATGAGTGTTATAGCTGACGACCCAAAGGCACACCCCAATGCCTATCATTCTCTGCAGGGTGGGGTGGGGGTTGGTGTCACTTCAGTACTTCACTGCCATTCCTATTATGCATCTCAACTCCTGCACTACCAATGCCAATGCCAGCTAGAAAACATTCGGCATTAACAAATGCTTGTTCAGCTAGAGCCAAGCCAGACCCAAGCCAGTGGTCTTGCTTGACTGTATGAGCCACAACTCAAACCCAGCCCTGGCTACACAAGGCTGTTCACTACATAATAATAACTGAATGTTTCAGATGCTACCCTAACTGATCTGGCTAGCAAAAATGCTTAATTTGACCATAACTGGCTCAGCTTGACCTTGGCTCTCAATAGCTCACAGAGGCTGAGCCAAACCAAGTCAGGCACTAAGCTTGAGCCAGGCTCAAGCCTGCTCTGGCTTGCCCACCTCTACTTACAGGCTATGTGGGTGAAACTGGGCAACCTCTTCAAACTTGGATGAACTCACACAAGTAAGACATAAAAGAGAAAAAGACTGAAAAAACCAGTGGTACAATATTTCTTTCAATCGATTACTCCATCTTTGACCTCTCTGTCCTGGTTTTCAAAGGACACTTCAGAAATACTCAAGAAAAGCAAGCTTATGAGGTCATCCTTATTTTGACTCTTAGTACAAAAGATAATGGACTGAACATTGACCTTAGTTTCATGACCCGTTACACAATTTAAACTGATAACTACCTTTCTCTTGCTTCAGGTACACGTGTATTTCCTGTGCATATTATTGTATTTTATATACATTATCTCTTACATTGGATATATATTTTTAATGTGCCCTTATACAGTAACAAGTTTTATTCATATGGGTGATCATACTTTGTCTGCTGTTTTCTGCTGGATCTATATGTGTGTTTATGCAGCATAACAACATAGATTTATGCACAAAGAATGCTTCTAAACTCTCTCTGTGTCACACACACACACATATGCACACACACACAGTCTGCTTTTAGGGAGGCTCTTAGAACACACGCATTTAACAATTTATAGCCCTCCTGTTTTCACATTCCATCCATGGAGTTGAGCATATTTTTCGAATGTACATCATAACCAATTAAGATTTCAAACATTGTTTTTTTGTCTCTGCACATATCCAATTATTAATCTCCTTATCAACAGAGCTGTCACATCTATGTGTAAGTTATTTTTTTACCTGTTGTACATAATGTATTTAGGGTTATTTCTCTGTATATTCTTTCATCTTACAAATGAAGGGCTCTGTCTAGCCTGAAAGCTTGTGTTCTGTAAATCTCTTATTGGTCTAATAAAAGGTATCAAATCACCCACGTTGTTAATCTTTATGTTACTATGTACTCAGAGATAAACATTTTTTTGATATAGTTAGACATTTTTGAAAGAGTGTTTTCTGCCCATGTTTTAAAATCTGCCTGAACAAGTTAGGTTTATGTGAAAAAAAGTCTTGAAAATCTTTTTTCTGTTTCAGATCTCAATGCATTACATTACTATGTTCAGCTTTTTTATTCCACTAGTGATTCAGCTGCAGAATAACCTTAATATTTCCATATTTAATTAGATCAAAGTCATCTTAATCCCAGTTTAAATTATTTTGGATAAGTTTATCCCACAGTAAATACAAGTAGTGTTAAAGCTTCCAATAGCATTCGCATCAAATGTTAATCCTAAATACAATTCATTGAAAAGCCATTTTTCATCATTTTCTCATTTGCAGTGTGATGGCAAGCATGAGGCAGTCTTATACAGTAACCTTGTAAGACTTCCAAGATTTCTTTAGGGAATAATTAATTGCAAACAACTTTTATTTGGGACTGTGCCATTAAACAAGAGACCTTAGACTACACTTTTGTATAAAGCCCCACAACAAAGGGTGAAATACTAGGGCCAGCACAATTGTTTGCTTTTTTGAAAATTGAACTTTTTTATACTTTATTTTTATTAGTTTTCAAATGTTTAATTCATACATTTAGATATTCACAATTCAAAAAAAAAATATTCCAATACATCCGGTCCTCTTTTTATGTCAGTTTTGTGCTCTCCAACGTATAAGGCATGTTCATACCACATCATGGGGGGAAGAGTGAGAGCAAGTTAATTTGAACATATTTATATTCCAGGTTAGTTCTACATTGCTATTCTATTTTCAGATACGTGGTAACAACTTAAAAAGAAAATTAACCCTCTAGCCACCCAAAAATAAAGTATTGCTTAGTTCCTTAATTTAAGCTTTTAATTAGCTTACAGTGCAGTGTCAAATTATTTTACATGGTCCATATAGTCTCCAAAAGAAACCATATTTAACAGTATTGATTTTACAAACTGCTTAGACGTTAACTCATTTTATTACAGTAAATCTTTATTTCACCCCAAAGTCAGTGTTCAGAGATTCATCATTTCTTCTTTGGACAAAGTAGGTGAACTAATTTCTGTTTCCCACTCATTATCTTGTTCATATTGTCCCATAGTAAAAGCCAGTTATAATTTGTCATTATAACCATCTGTTTATAATGTTAAAGACGTGCTGGCTTTCACTAACAGAAATGCACAAGCTACTGTTCCCCACGCGCACACTAACTGCTCAGCAACACAGCCTCACTTTATGGACACCGTGCCCCTCTAGCTCTCCTCATAGATGCTGCATCTCTGCTCCTCTTTACTGATCTGGCAGTCACATGTAGAAAAAAAAACAAGAAAGATGAATTCAAAGTTGCTCTCGCCTGCTCCTTGGTTTCTTACAAATGACACGATCTGTCTCTTTGTCTCTCTCTCTCTCTCTCTCTGTCTCTCTCTTTATATACATCATGATCGTCTGCAAAGTAACTTGGCTGCCGTAGAAACCTGGGTTGAAAATGCAATACCTGCTCAAGTCAGAAAAAAATATCAGTTTTCTGTACTTTAATGTGTCTAACAGTTAAACTATTTTTCTTACATGAACAAAGTTGTAGTTGCTAATGCTATGCTCTAAGTCATACAAAGACTGCAACTTATTTATATTTTACATAATTACAGTAAAGCTTAGCACTAAATGTAAAAATAAAATAAAATAAATAAATTAAAAAATTACGAAAGAAAATTAAAAAAGCAGACTATGGGGGGGACTTCAGCTCAGCTAAGGAAGCTATGAATTCCTGTAGTTCTTAGCACTTCATGTTAGCAAACTGTTAAACAAAAGAACTTAAAAATATTTAAGGATACTAAGAATTCCTATGGCTCTTACCACTACATGTTTGCAAACTACTTATAAAAGAAAAAAGCTTTAAAATATTTGCAACAATAATTTTTAAAAAATGGGGACTAATGTGGGGGGGGGGGTGCTGAGCTCAGTCAAGGAAACTAAGATGGCCTCTAGCTTTTAGCACTACATGTTTGCAAAATATTAAAAAAAGAAAACAAACTTAAAAATATTTATAAAAGAAAAAATTAGACATACAAATTTGGGAAGGCAAAGCTATGCCCTTGTATAGTGTGGTAGTACTAGTACTTTTCTATCAGATGCATATTTTGAGGGAATTTACTTTGAAAACCTATGTGGAACTAACATAGTAACTGGTATGAAGAGTAGGGGGAGTCTTGACGTGAGAAAAGGAAACTATGAATTCCTATAGCTCCAATGGTGGAGCTTAGCAGTCATGCGTGTTTGTCATTGTGGCAATCCCCAGCTGTGGCATGCCAACACCACCTGCTATAGTAATTCATGGCCATTGCAGATATCAAGGCTTTTTTCCCCATTTGCTGTATTTTATTTTATGCCCTATGTCAGTTATTACATTGGGAGCCAAAGTGATTCGGTACCCCCGTTAAAGCTAAACCAAAGTTGCTGATGGGTCACTTCACTTATCCTTGTGCTTAACCCTTAGGCTGTCTAAAGAATTAGAACATGCAGAAATTCTGGACTGACCTATCAATATGCAGAATTCTTTGTTATTTTTAAGTCCATGTATTTTTGGTTTTTACCAGGAAAAAAAATTGTAAAATTCAGGAATTCTGACTTCCTACAGACAGATAAAGTAAGGCCTTTTGCAGAATTTGGCATATTTTACCAGATCAATTAAATTTGGTATTTTTTACCAGATCAATTAATCTACAGAACTTGTACTTTCTATGAATTATTTCCATTTCTATTTTTCTTTATTTAACTTGCTGTATATTTAGCTTTCTTTTATTCTGAATATTTATAAACATCCGTAAGATTTGAAAATTAGATTAACAATCTCCAGTGCAATCCTGAAATTTCAAATCTTGAAAACAGAATGTCATTATTTCAAACATTGTAAATCAATGGCCGTAGTTATTTTTATTTATTTAGAATTTTTGATATGAGAGGATGAATGAGCTGATGCACATTTCCTGGTGTGACATGGGAGCACAGGGACACAAAATTATTTTCTCATGGTTACACAGCATGCAAGTGGTGCTTGTGGGATACAAACCCAGGTCTACTGTGTCTTTAGGGTTGTAACTCACTGCTTTAACCTCTAGGCTATGCTTCTGCCCTTGCATAATGAAAAGGGGAGTTTTGAGAAGGATAGCTCTTGTGTGAGTACATCAATATGGCAATACATTTAAGGAAGAATTATTTTTATTTTAGTTAGTTAAATTACAAAATAAATATATTGTTTTTTTAAATGCCTTGTCCTGGTAGAGTTGCCCAGCCAAGACATTTTCTTTCCATATCTCCATTTTCACTTACAGAAAGTATTGACATCATGTCTAACACACACTTTTAAAATTCTGAAAAAAAAAATCCAAGATGAGAGGTTTCACTGGTTTTGCCTTGCCACAAGAATTATGGGGTAGGGGCAAGACTGCTATCATCCATTTCTTCCCCTTACAGCTCCACCCTGTCATACAGTGGGCTAGCATCAATGTCCTCCATCCCAGGACCATATTACCTGTATATCACTCTTCTCTCCCTCTCATCACCTCATCTTGTACATATGTCTTACTTTTTCTCTGCCAGAATCCTATTTATCCTTTTCCTTTTATCCTTCTTTTTCTGGGAACTGCTCTTAGATTTTCACTATGGCTCCAATGTGATCGATCCCATCTTTCTCAAACATGGCTACCAGTGTCTCAATGCCCCCATCCTCCACATTTTTAACTTGTCTATCTCTATTGCCACTGTCCTCTCCCACTGGAAATTGGCCCACCTATTGCCCTGCTTTAAATTCGGTGACCCCTCTAATCAGAACAACTATGGACCTATTTCCATCCTCCCTGTGCTCTCCAAAATTCTTGAAAAACTTATATATAACCAGCTGAAAGAACACATTGAAGTCCACTCTCATCTCAGTCCTGCTCAGTTGGGTTTTAGACATGCAGTAGTAGCCACAGAAATTACCATATATTTCCAGATATTTCACAAAATTTCTAAAGACTTTCTCTCTGCTGCCCCTACTGTGGGAATGCAGAAAACAGAAGATTTTTCTAAAACCATTACAGAAATTTCAGGAAATATCTGACCATGTCTTTGGCTGTTAATGTAACCACAGCACTATCTCTGCCCTAGGTAAAGTCACCAATGATTGGTTCTCCACCTGGGAGACTCTAAGCATATTACTGGTACAGTGTTCCTCAACATTAGCAAAGCATTTGACACTGTTGACCATAGTCTAACCCTGCTTAGCCTCTCCAACCTAGGTGCTACCACCTCCGTAGTCTGCTGGTTCTCCAACTACCTTGCCAGGTATGTTCAGCAAGTAAAAGCAGTTGGTCTTCTAGCCAACCCCCTTCCCATCACTAGAGGTCTCCCCCAAGGGTCCATACTAGGTCCTATCCTTTTCTCTATCTTTAACAACACCCTTACTTTGAACATCATCAACTCTAAACTGCATTTCTTTGCAGACAACACAGTACT
The DNA here is from genome assembly GCA_016271365.2 of Neoceratodus forsteri. NCBI lineage: Eukaryota > Metazoa > Chordata > Ceratodontiformes > Ceratodontidae > Neoceratodus > Neoceratodus forsteri. The sequence goes on from CM028132.1 coordinate 1,326,958,036, forward strand.
TTAATCCTCCAAGCCTATGCTCATTGAAGTCTGTAATAAGCTCCAAACAGACTTCCTTCAGCTCAAACATAACCTCATCAATGCCAAACTTTTGCTCAATGTGAAAACAAACTAAGATAATGTTCTTCTGCCACAACAACAACTCCCCTTGGGACTAAAGCCAGTATTGCAACTGTCACAACTTCCCTAGGGGAACCACTTGAAGCTGTTGCCAAGTTCAGATATCTAGGAGCTTGGATTGACAACAAACTAACCTTCAATGCCCACACTGACAGCATCTCCACCAACTTAAAGCCAGGCTAGGTTTCTTTTTTGGCGACAACACTCTTCCCAACTGAGGCCAGACTCAGACTTGTCCAGGCAACATTCCCCCTGCTCTTAGACTATGGTGATATCATATACAACTGCACATCAGCAACCAACCTGCTCAGGCTCGATGTCCTCTTCCATTGTGCCCTTCATTTTATTACAACCATACCCCCCAGGACACATCACTGCAACTTACATTCTACTGCTGGGTTGACATCCCTAGCTACCAGAAGACTGCTCCACCTTGGTACTTGGACACTTAAGGTACTTCATAACAAACTCCTGGATATAGCTCCTCCCTAATCAACATTTTGCACTACACTTAATCTCTAAGGAAACTGCCTACCTCCTCTTGGACATCTGTAGAACTCAAACCTCCCTCGGCAAAGGAGCTATATCGCATTCCCTCCCTGTGGCCTGGAATTGCATTCAAGCAGTACTCAAGTTCACTGACCTGGTCAAGATTAGCATTTTTAGGTCACTCAATGCAAGGTATTTCACAGCTGTTTGCAACTGCCAGAGGGTATAGCTCTCATGAAGTCTTCCTCCCCTGTCAGATCCTTTCCTCGTCTTCCTGCTCCACCTCAATAGTTGACCTATCAGTTGCCTCAGTCCCCTACTCTTTCCTGTAGCACTCCTTTCTTTACTATCTGACTATTTCACATCTCTTATACTTTTCTGCTGATTTCCCTGCTGCATTCCTTGTCTTCTTTGCATCCTGCCGTATGTTGTCACCTTACTGCATTTTGTCAATGCCAAGACCTGTTTTTGTTGACTGTATATTGTGATGTATGAATCCCATTGTTTTATGCAATGTATGTACCCTGCTTTATGTAAGCCTGTTTTTGTACATCTATTTTGTTTTCACCCTACTTTATGTAAAACTGTTAATGTTAAGGTGGCAGTATAGCGCAGTGGTCTAAGGCTCTGAGCTGCAAATCTGGTGACATCCAGCAGACCAGACCTGGGTTTGAATCCTACAGCTTCCACCTGCATACTGTGTGACCCTGACCAAGTCACTTAATCTCCTTGTGCTCCCAGGTCGCTCCTGTAAAAAAGCTTTCAGCTTAGTGTGCTATACCTGGTCAAATAAATAAAATAATGTACTGCCTTTATGTACTAGGATCACCTTGTGAGTGAGCATGCTCAGTGGAGTGTTAGTACAATAAACCTGAAGTACCATTGTCACCTTCGGGCCTTATCTATGCATTCTTTGGTAAGGTAACTAGTTTACTGGGGTGACATGGGACTCAAGCACTGGAGAGGTTAAGTTACATTTTGAGGGTCATGCAGTATGCCAGTGGATGTTGTGGGAGTCAAACCCAGGGCTGCTTCATATACCAAGTTCATTCACAATGCATTGATTTAACCTCTAGCTCTCCTTCAAACTAGTCTAGCTCCTCAAAATTGGTACTGTTTCTGATGATTGATTCTTCTGCTTCATAAAGAGTAACTTTAGGCACTTTTACATGCAGTGGTCTGTATCAGAATAACCAATACAGACTCACTGCAATGTTACCTTTTCTGTGTCTGCAAGCATTCACCTACTGCAACCAAAGTGAGCTCTTCCCTGAAACACATTCCGTGTTTTCTTGGGTTCATCGGCTTCTGTTCCATTCTGCCTTGCCATGTAAAATCACCCTTCCGTTCACGCAGGTGAACAGTAGCCAAACAGTTACACTTCATTCTGCAATTCTGACAGCAGACCTTATAAACATGAAAAAAATGACAAGTTCAATAAAGAATTCATTTGGGGGGATTCTCCCTGACAAATTCTGTTGAAAACATTTTCAAAAATCATTCCTGTTGAGATGCGGTAACTTGGAGACATGTCACTTGCTTTTTTCGCATATCCTAATCCTAGATTGAAATAAAAATTAAAAAAATTAAAAAAAAATAAACCTTGCATGATATTTGTAATGTTTTCAGCAGAATTCATTAGGGAAATGTCTCCCTAAATGAATTCTGCATTGAAGTCACTTTTTATGTTTGCTTGCATGCACTGCAAGGAACATATTGCGGCAGTTTGGTGCTGAAGCAGGTTCTGGAGGTGCGGCGCTGCTGTGGCCAATACTGGCACAGCATTTTGGGGCATGTGTGATATCCACCAATAATGGGGGACACAGCCAGTGACACTAGTTTGGAACATTGCCACCAACTTAAAAGAAAATAACCGTGCCTGGATGTGCCTCCCCCCACATACACACACGCACGCATGCATGCATATTGAATGCTAATGCGCTCCCTCCATACACTGTATGGCTGACGGGGGGGTGCCAAATCCCCTGTTGGCTCCAATGTTCCCTCCCCAACAGAGAAGCGTGTGCCACACTGGGAGCCCACTCCAGCATGGCAACAGTCCGTATGGCCAACGGGGGTGCCCAGTCCCCTGTTGGCTCCACTTCCCACCCACCCCAAACAGTCTTCCAGCTGCCATGCTGGGAGTCCACCCCAGTGTGGCAAAAGTCCTGTGTTGTCCAAGAAAAAAAAAAAGAAACCTGAAAGAGAAAACCTTCCCTCACTGATGGTCCTGACCCCAGCTCCCCACCGCTCCACCCTCCCTGTGCACCCTGCCTTTCCACCCCCTCACCCCATACTTACCTCCAGAGTCCAGGGCGATGATCTTCGGTGGACTGGGAACACGTCTGCACTCTTCATCGCCAACCGTGAACTGAGGAAATGCCGGTAAGCTGTATAATGTAATAAATAGGGTTTTTTCAACTTTGATGCATATCTCAGGCATTTTTGGGAAATTTTTCACCAAAGTTTCAACATGGGGTTTTTGGGACCCCGCCTCATGAATTCTGTCACTGTAATTTTGTTAATCGGCCCTGAAAGGTGATTTCGCGGTCACTGCGTGGAACCACCTTTCAGGACTGATTTACAAAATGACACTGTTACAGTTCATGAGGTTAAAAACCCTACGTTGAAAATTTGGTGAAAAATTTCCCCAAAATGACTATTTTACGAACATGCGTTGCTCATACGCACGCTCGTAAGTTCTCAAATTTTCAATATTTTCACTCCAGATTTTCAACATTGCCATTTTAGCACACCTCCTTATGAGCAGTGTAGTTGTCATTTTTCACATTTCACCCAAAATGTGTTTCCACGCATGTAGCTCACAATGGCGCATTTGGTGTGGGAAATCAATGTTCAGGACAGATTAAGAAAATCACAGTGACACTGTTCATGGACAGAAGTGCTAAAATGGCTACGTTAAAAGTTTGGTGAAATAATTACCCAATATGACTGTTTTACGAGCATGCGTTGCACTGTTCTTATGCACGCGTGTTTGCTCAACAATTTTTACTATTTTCACTCCAGATTTTCAACATTGCCATCTTACCATACCTCCTTATGAGCAGTACAGCTGTCATTTTTCACATCTTACCCAAAACGTGTTTCCGTGCATGTAGCACACAATGGCACAATCGATGTGCGAAATCAATGTTCAGGACAAATTAAGAAAATCACAGTAACGCTGTTCATGAGCAGAGGTGTTACAATGGCTATGTTAAAAAACTGGTGAAAAAAGTCCACAAAATAACTGTGTCACGAGCACCATTCGCGAGTTCCATGCACCTTAACGGTTCATGGTTTCTAATATTTTCAGTCCAGATTTTCACTACTGGCATTTTTCCACACTTCTTTATGAACAGTACATCTGTCATTTTTCACACCATGGCCGAAATGTGTTTTCACACTTCCTGCGCAGAAATTCGTGGTTGCTGTGGGAAATCACTGTTCAGGACAGATTAAGAAAATCACAGTGACACTGTTTATGAGCAGAGGTTCCAAAATGCCTGTGTTGACAATCTGCTGTAAAAAATCCCCAAACTAATTGCGTTATGGGTGTACGTTGTGCAGTTTCTACACACACTCGTGACATCACCTGTTTTTTTATATTTTCACTGCAAATTTTCAACATTGCCATTTTTTCCACCTCCCCAAGAACACTACAGCTGCCATTTTTCACATCCTGTTCAAAATGTGTTTTCACACCTGTGGTGCCAAATGGCATAGTCACTGTGCAAAATCAGCTTTCGGCTAACAAACTGATATTGCCACTGTTCATAATGTGGGGGTCACAAAAAACCCATGTTGAAAATTTGGAGTGAAAATGCCAATGAACGCCTGAGACATTAGGGTTTCCGACCATAACGCCCCACCCTGTAGAGATTGACAGGCATCAAGGGTGTGACTTGGGATTCTCACCTGTAATGCTCATACCATTCCACACCCTGCAGCCAGTGAGAGGCATCGATGTGTGCCTTGGACTCTTTGGCCCCAAAGTTCACCCCATTCTCCTATACAGCACCCATCTCACTGTATTTCCTGATGGAGTGGGGTAAGCATAAGGGCCAAAGACCCCAAGGCACACTGTGACACTTGTCGGTGTCTGCAGGGTTGGGTGTGGTGAAATGGTGTGGTCATTATGCCTGACAACCCAAAGGCACACCCCAAGGCCTGTCAGTCTCTGCAGGCTGGTGGTGGGGTTGGCTTCAGTTCAATACTTCACTGCCATTCCTATTATGCATCTCTCTAACTCTTACACTACCAATGCCAATGCCAGCAAGCAAACATTTGGCATTGTCAAATGCTTGTTTTTTATTGTTTGCAAGGCAGATTGACTGCCTGAAGTATTGGTGATTTGCCGTGAGACCAAGAGATGCCGTAAAGCATGAAACAGCACTGAAACACTGGAAGATGCAAGCTTCTGAAATGAGCAGTGTTTGTAGAAGTGGCATCATAGTGCAGCGGGTGGAGCAAAACAGGACTGCAGCAAAAGTGAGTGGCACAAGTAAGCACCATGTAAAAGCAGCTTTTGTCTCAATCTCATTCCTCCCTCATTTTCTCCTTACTTTTTTCTCAGCCTATGGCACTAGTTGAACTGCATAGCTTGACATGCTACTCCTGCTACTGTATGTGGCTCATCACTTGTAGTATATTGGTGTTAGGAGTATCTTCCAGTGGGGTGGAGCCACTACTGGTGGTGAAAGTACACTTTTCTTTCAAGGATTTTTGAACAGGCACATACCTTGCTTTCCTGTTACTCTGGGTCTTCCTTTTCCCCAACAAATTTTTAATTATTTTTATTTCATTTATTTGTCACTAATGAACCTGCAATGTCACACTAGTATGGGTCTGCAAAACTGACACTGTGTAGGCACTTCACTGACAAAAATGCCCTTATCATTGTTTATATCAGTTTACATACCAAAAGCACAACCCAAAGCATACTGTAGCTGTTAGGGAGTATAAAGCTGTGAATCTGGAGTTTCTGGAGTATATCAAAGTCAGTCAGTCACTGGAGCAAGTCACAAGACCTCCCTGTGCAGTATTTGCTCTATCTACTCTCTCTCACTCTCTTGTTCTCTTTTTCTTTCCCTATCACTCTCCTCCCTCTCTCTCTACTTTACCTTCATGAATATCCTATTTATTTATTTTTTTTAATTTTTTTATTTATTTATTATATCATCGGTTTAACCTCTGAGTCAAAGGCTCATTTACAAAGGCACCTTGTCAAGAGAGCAATACATCACAACAAACAAAACAGTACAGTTCATAAAGCTTAGATTAAAAAAGCAACCAGTGTTACAGGAATTAAATAGTGGTACAGGCTTGGTAATAGGTAGATCATGTAGTCATAATATAGGTACATGAGTACCACTTCAGGTAGCAACCAGATATATTTTATTACGTTAGTCAGCAGATGTTGCCTGAGTCCCCAGGCATATACAGCAAAAGTAGATAGGGGAAACCCAGCCTAGGGGTGAGGGTAAGGGGCAGGTGGGGGATTATGTGCAGTTGCAGCAACAAGTGCATGTCAGATGGCTTCTGAGGGAGACCTTGAAAGGAACAAGCTTAGTGGAGTCAGTTATGTTGACTGGGAGGGAATTGAACCAGGAGGGAGCCCGATAGCAAAAGGATCTCTGGGTCATTGAGGTCCTTACCCTGGGGATAATAAGGGAGGCTTTGACAGTGCTGCAGGTGGAGATTTGGGGGGGGGGCAGGCTGCAGGGAGGTGGTGACCCCGGGGGGGGGAGCCCTAGCAGGGTCTTTTTTTACAAGAAGGCAGGTTTGGAAGCAAAGTCTTTCTTCAGGGTTGAGCAAGTTGGTGGTGGAGTACAGCAGACATGTACAGGTGCACCTAGGGGCTCCCAGCATTAGTCTGCAGGCCTTGTTTATAGAGAGCTGGATTCTTGCAAGTGCAGTGTTGTCAGCTGAAGCATAGATGGGCAGCCCATAGTCAATTAGCGACAGGTCTGAGGAGGTGATTGCCAATCTAAGGGCCTCTTTTGGTAGGCAGTCCCTATGGCAGTATAACAGTCAAATTCTGACATTGGTGGCAGCAGAAAAGGCAATGATATGGGAATGGAAGGAAAGTGCCAAAACAAAAGTAATGCCCAGACACTTGTAGGAGGAAACCTACTCAATGGGGCTTAGTGTGCTAGGCAGTATCACGAGAGGGGCACCACTGGCTTTTCTTTGGCGATGCAAGAAGAGCATAGCTTTGGTCTTTTTTAGGTTCACGACTAGCATTCATGATGTGAACCGATGCTCAGCTCTATCAAAAGCGTGTTGGAGGGTGGCGTGGAGTGTGTTGGGGTTGGGGTCAGAGGCAAAGAGCACAGCATCATCCGAATAAAGGAGGATCTTACTTGGGCAGGCTGAGGGGAGGGTATCCTATTCTCCTTGAATGGACCTAATGGCTGCTCCCTCTCTTCATAATCTGTAAACTATTAGGGATGCAATGTGTATGGAATGTGATTTACAAACAAAAAAAAGAAAAACTTTTGCTACATAAATAATCTACAAATCAACTCCAAAACCAAACTTGTTGCAGTGCTACTTGTCAAACCCAAATCCCCTCCTCTAGCCCATCTTTATCTTTGTAATTATAGTAACATAAAGATGCTATTGAGTGCACAGCTTTCGGTATCCTGGAAGCATGGCAGACTGCTCATAACTATTTACTCATGATTAGAGCCAGTGATTTCTAGACATTGCTGAAATTTCTGTATTCAGTTATATAGAACCAACAGGTAAAGTCAATTTCAAAGCTCTCTAATTCCAGATAAGTTCAATAGGGCTGTTATTTATATGGTTAAAAGGCATTCAGTCTACAGTAGTGCCCCATCAAGTTGATGGGAATCCATTCACACATTTAGTACAGTAAAATCCCATTGTATGTGAGCCATGATTGAATATAAATGGGAGTCCTTCTGTGCATGCCTACCTAGATTGCAATGCATACATTGGAAGCAAAGTTGTAACTCAGTGTACATGATACAGTACAAAAACTGTAAACATTATAAATAGCACATATAAAGTATTCAAGTAAGAAAACTTCGAAGTTTTAAGGTTATCCTTTTTAAATGAGTTCATAATCTTACATACTGTAGTTGCATGGCTCTAAACACTTAATTTCCAGGGTTGCGGTGTGTGATAATCTCATAAACTCCTCGAGCTTCGCTTTCGGGGTTTATGAAATATCAAACACCATAGGTGTGTGAAAAATCCTCATAACACACACCTGCACAGGCATTATTCTCTATGTAATGACCTGTTTCTGCTCATAATGTCTAACTTCTAAATGTGTTAGGTTCTGATTATCACGTTGGTGGGCTTTCAAACCCAATGGAAGTTTGTTTACAATACAGAAACATGACCAGGGACACTGGTTTACCGGGATTGAGAAAGGGTATATTCCATTTTGCACATTGTAAAAAATGGTATTGTCACCAGTGGCTGCTAAGCCAAAATCCGGTTTTACCGGTATTTGGTTCTGTGTACTTTATTTAACAATTTTTAACTCTGCTAACATGCATTTTAGCAATTTTGACCTCCACTATTGCACATCCTTCCATCCTTATACCAATTTAAAGTTATTTTAGGTACAAGATGTGATGGCAGCAGCAGCACTACAGCCCCCATCCCTATGGTGTGATGGAAGCAGCACTACCTCCCCATCCCTCAGGTGCGATGGCAGCACCAACAGTACTACGGCCCCTATCCCTCTGGTGTGATGGCAGCAGCAACAACACTATGACTTCCCTCCCTCAGGTGTGACAGAAGCAGCAGCACTGCAGCCCCCATCCCTTAGATGTGATGACAGCAGTACTACATTTCCCATCCACCAGTGGTGATGGCAGAAGCACTACAGCCCCCACCCCTTCGGTGTGATGGCAGTAGCAACAATGCAGTCCACATCCCTCTGGGGTGATGGCAATAGCGACAGCATTATGATCCCCTTTGTTCAACACCCACACCCCACATGCACAAGTTACAAATAACTTGGTCTCTTTGCTTGTTAGAACTCAGATGTGAATTAATCTGAACCATCACTGCTAAGGTGACTACCTTTGTTTTTTTCTATCTATAATTTAACTGCATGAATTGGATTTCTGCCTGTGACACCACTGACCAGGATTAGGGAATATACTTGGGTGTTGGGGGGGCCAGCTGGTGGGTGAATGCTTGAGTGTCCAACAACCACTCACCTTCTCCTAGGAGGGAGGGTGGGTTCATGACTCAGCAATTTCTGTCCCTTGGTAGAGGCCAGAGGCACGACAACACATTGGCCCTCACTGCGGGAGGGAGTGTGATGAACGTCGGCTTGTGCCTTGACATCATGTGGCCTGTTATGCTCCCAAGAAAATGGGAAAGCACCTTCTGGCAAACTGAAGGACAGCTGCTGGTCCCTCCATAAGCTGGAAGCCCCAGAAATGTGTCCGTTCTGACCCCTGTCATGCCCAGGATACACAGGAAGCTCTTTGGGGTAATTCTCCTCCCTGGTAGCCTCCCACAGGGTGAGGGCCCACTCAATAAAGGGTTACTTTGAGTTACCTGGTAGCACAGCAGTGAGGGACAGTGGATGGTGGTCGTGACTCAACAGCGGTGGAAGGGGGACTTGGCAGGCCTGAAGGAGTGGATGGCCAGGGGGTAGGAGAAGCAAAAAAAAAATGCTTGAATTTGCTTCTTTGAAATAAAGTGTCTTCACCTAAAAAATCCACAAGTGATTAGTGGAGGACCTTCAAATGGATTCAAGCATCTCCCAGACATGTGGATGCTTTTTTTTTCACTTGGTGTCCATGAAAATGGTTACTCCCAGTTTTCATGTCTGAGCTCAGATGTGAATTGAGCACCACTCTGCCCACCAGCATCATACAGCCCCTGGGGTCCTACCTTTTGCATGTCATTGAATGTGCTTTCAACATCCACTGGCCAAACATAAGTACACTTAAATACTTCACATTTGCTTTTTGTTGAAGCAGTCTATCAGAAAACGTTTTGCTGCCACAGAGACTGAAACAGCAGGTGGGAGAAAAGTGTGCATGATCTAATTCACCTAAATGGGGTGCTGACTGTGAAGTCTTTTCATAAGTAGTAAGGCAGCTTTTTTCCTTGTGAACATACTTTCATTCAGACTAGTTTTCATTCAAACAACTGAGGATTTTGGATGGCCCTGCTGATTATAAACTTCAATAAGCTAGTTGGTAACAGTGATCCTGCATTTAGCAATCTACAACCTAGATTCTCATATGCAAAGAATAAAATAAAACCTGACTAAAATCTAAAAGTAGCTTATAAAACACATAAAATGTAGATGAACATTTATTTTACCTACACAAAATCATTGCAGCCCAAGTAAAACTCAAGGAAATTACATGGTACCCTGACTACTATTCTATGATGTAGTACTAAACATATATTGGTATTTTGTTTTATATTCTTTGTAAATCAGGTAAGGCCCACTAGGCAGAACTGCCTGTTTTCAGGAGTGACCTAGAAGCACTGGGAGGTTGTGACTTGTTTAGAGTCTCACAGCATGTGGGTGGAGGTTGTGGGAATCAAACCCAAGTCTGCTGGATGTACCCAGTTCAATCACTATTTGTTATTCTAACCACTAGGCTATACTGCCGGCTATAATAACACCCATATACAATGTTTTAATATATAATTTTAATAATAGTACAGTACCTACAGTACAAATTATTAACATTAAACACTTTACAACATTTTACTAAAACTGAGTTATTCACCACTCGATCTGCTTTATTTTTTCTTACACCAAAGTAGGTGAAATAGTTGACAGAGCACTGTAAATAGCTTCTGATCAGGCTTCATTATTCTACATCCAGAAACAGATAACATTTGTTTATTCTGGATTTATTTAATATTGATTTTCTGTGGCTCACTAAATAGAATCTAGCACTGCATGAGGCAGATGTTTTTACATTTTGGAAGAGGCAACACATCTTATCCATTTAGGATTTGTGTTAGAAACAGAAGTCTTTCTTCAAATTTAAAACTTATTCAAGTGTCAGTGTATTCATTTAGTAGTTTATGCTGACTAATATATGCTGTAGAAAACAGTAAAGGATTTATTGTGAAGCACTCAGGATCTATAGTAGAACTGTAATTTTCCAGCAAGTTTTGCAAAGAAACTCTGCAATTTCAGGTTACTTTTCCTGCAATTCTCCAGTGGCCCTGCCCATGTGTACTGATACTTGTAGACTCTTAGGCACATACTACAAGAAAACTGTGGTTTCAGGAAGGAAAGCAGTCCTCAGGTGATGGCGATGTGGGTGGGAAGCATGGGTGGTTAAACTGAATGGCTGATTACGACAAAGCAGTGCGGGTGATTTTCTTACTGACTCTATATGCAGCAAAGCAGAAAGAATGCAAAGCACAGCAGCATTCATTTTAATATGCTGAAATCTGGGTTGGCCTGCTGGTACTGTGGTAGCCTCTGCTAGCAATGCCAGCGACCCAGGGTTGGGCGAACTTGGGATGCTGGAGGTCTGGCCAGGGGTAGGATAGAGCACCGGGGACTGCTCTCCTCCTCCGTAGAGGGCGGGCTGCAGGTTCTGCTGCTTTACCACCACCTGTGTGACCATGGATGGTGATGCAATGGTGCTGCAGAGTGATCAGGAGGAGGACAGCTAGCCAGGATCTGGAGCAGTGGCATGTCTCTATGTGACCTACCTCCTTGGATCTCCTCTAGTGCTGGTACCCTCAGGGCAGAGACCAGAAAACCAGGAATAATCACCCCAATCGGCCACCTGGCAGAAGGGACCCTGGTGCCCCAGACTTCTAACCAGGCTCCATGAGGGACCCACTGGGCTCCACGCACACACTAAGGGAGTGTGGAGGGGTGATCTGGGGTCCCTCCCTTCCCACCGGGGGTACAACCCAGGCAGGATAGGGCAGGTCCACAGGAGCTCCTGAGCATTACCTGGGGTGAAGCTAGGGGTTACCCAGCCTAGAGCTCTCTGAAAAGTGGAGACTGATGCTGTGAGAAGGGGACATAGAAAGAGAAAATAAAAAAAATTTAAAAAGATGCTTAAGTCTTAGAGATTCTGTGCAGTGACATGCAATTTCCGTGAGGCACCGGTACAAGAATTCAAATTCCGCATACCAAGCAGGATTCCGTGATTGCTACCGATGTTACCGGTAAAAATGGAAAACCAGGGTCCCTGAACATGACATAACAGATTAAATCATTAGATCAAAGGAAAGAAACACTATACTGTAAAATGGTACCTCTGGCTCCAGGAGCTCACCATGAGTTCCAATCTGCAAATTAGTGACCTCTGAAATTAAGTGTTTATGTGTCCTTTAAGGCAGAAACACAAAAATGGATATCAATAGTTGAAATTTCTAGTGCCATTCAAACCAATTCATTTTTCAACATTCGGTCTCTTACATTTGTCAGTCTTCTGTGCATTTTTGAAGCTTCATTTAAAAGCATAATTTGCATTTTAAGTATTAATGCTTTTACTGACCAAGCAATGCACAGCATGTTGGTAAAAGTGCTATTAACTGTTCACAGAGTTTAATTTTTAATTTGCATGCTTTATTTTTTCAGTCAGTTGTATCATCACTGGTTCATAACGATGATGATAATATACCTGTACTACTACTACAACTTCTACTAGTAATAGTAATAATAATATAAATAATAACCAAAAGCCCTTTAAATAGCTTGGATTTGAAAAGAAACCCTTTATGTATACAGTATATGTAGCGGAAGCCAGATCATAAGTGCTTATTTTATTTTGAGAGCATTCTACTATAGAGTATATATCACTATGCCTCCTCTTTTAAATGTCATCAGTCCTGTCATACAGCCTGGCTCAGTGGCTCTGGAATATCTAGAGAACTGGCACATGGTCAGAATTCCTTTCTTTAAATAATTGTTTGAGGAGTGGAGTTCAACACCTCTGCTTCAAATGACAGATTGAGCAGTTTGACAAGATGTCAATGACCAGGCCCTCTAGGCCTCTGCAGCACTTCTGTCCTGATTTTTGCAGTAGAGCTCCAAGGCTTCTACGGCAGCACTTGCTTATTCCTGCATGATGGATGATTTAATTTATGTGGCAGAATGGAGTCCTGCCATTGGGTAAAGTGTTATGTGATGTTGCTGATGATAGCACATGCTGAGGATAAAGGGGGGAGATGTAGAATGAACAGTGAAACGTAGAATTTGTTGGCAGATAACAACTGCCTCACCCATCAAGTCTACTTCCTTTTCCTTGTCTGTTCTGCCACTGAAGACACTACCTGTTCTCCAGCCACTTCCTTCCCCCATCCCCTGCTTTGTTACCTATTTCCCTCTATACCGATCCCATCCAGGCTTTAAGCCCACCACTGTTTTCACCCTACCACCCCCACTGGGAGAGTGTTAGAGGCATCTACCATCCTCTCAGTGAAGAAATACCTTCTCACATCCTTCCTAAAACTCCCCTCCCCCAGCTTCATTGCATACCTCCTAGTTCTTGAGAAGGGAACCAGACACTATGGAATAACTCCACAATCATTTTTTTTAATGCTCCTCTCCCCAGACGGCCCTCCTTCGGGTGGGTGTCCAAGCTCCATCACCCCAACATCCACCAGGACTTACTGCCAGCCATCTTTTTTTCGGGGCTCACCACCCCAGAAGGGTCAACAGGGGTCCCCAGTCCCCACTGAGGTCCTGATCCAGTTTGGGCTGATGAGCCCAGCTAGTTGGATGTAGGACCTGCTAGCACATGCCAGCATCCTGCCACTAGCCTTTTCGCATGTTCTTGTCCCAGGAGAGGTGTGGCATGCAAGGACATCATGATGCATGCCATGTGCTCTTGCATGATGTGCACCAATGTCTTCCACACCTACTGACCTTCTGGCCCATGCTACCTTTTCCTCAGATTCTTCCAGGGACCAATAAAGCATTGGCTTGTGCCCCCGCCAAAGTAGAAGATCAGTCCTACAGCTGCTCTATCCTCCTCCCCCGGCTAGTCCTCTGACACTCTCTGGATTCACTTCTGCACCCAGGTCATCGGAACTGCAAGCAGTAATGCTACTGCTGTGGCGGCAGACCAGCACTAACTCCACATTCTAATGAAAAACACCGAAGAACAATGAAGTCTGTGGTCCTGAGTCTGGTCCTCTTCAACATGTTCATAAGTGACATTGGAGAAGGAATCTAGGGCAAGTTGTGTTTCTTCACAGATGACACAAAACTATGTGGGATGATGAATAGTGATGAGGGAATAGGGGAAATGCAGAGAGACCTGCAAAAGATAGAAGGGTGGTCAAAGCTCTTGCAGTTACAATTCAATGCTAGATGTAATGCACCTAGGGAAAAAGAACCCCAAAACAGAATACTGGATAGGAGGAGAGAGACATAACACTACAGCTGAGGAACGGGATCTGGGAGCTGTCATTAGCAACTCACTTAAGCAATTGATTCAGTGCAACATGGCCTATAGCAAGGCTAACAGGATGCTGGGATGTATCGGGAGGGGTACTAATAGCAGAAGAATGGAGGTAATACTTTTCCTCTACAGATGCCTGGTGAGGCCTCACCTAGACTACTGCACCCAATTCTGGATCCTCACCTCAGAAAGGATAAGGATAAGTTGGAGACAGTGCAGCGCAGAGCAACAAAAATGATTCAGGGCCAGCAGGCAGAACCTTGAAGCACTAAATACTGTATGTACTCACTGGAGACCAGAAGGGAGAGGGGAGATATGATAGAGACCTTCAAGTTCCTTTAAGGAAATAACAAAGTGAAGTGTGGGAAACTATTTAGCCTGAGTACTAATTAACGGCCACATTGACATGAAAGGAAATTAACAGGAGGTAGATTCAGAAGAGATATGAAGATGTACTACTTTACGAAAAGGGTGGTGGAACCTTTAAAGAGTCTATCACCTGAAGTGGTGGATGCAAAAATATTCAGGGGATTCAAGCATGGCTGGGACAGAATGAAGGGAATAGTGGTTATCTGTGGTGACAGAACCAAGGAATAGAATAGAGAGAAGAGGGGGGAAGGTTAGTACCCTGGAGGAACAGTAGGTTCCAAGGATTATAGGGAACTTGGGCAGACTGGATGGACATCTGGTCTTTTTCTGTCTCCATTGTCTATGTTTCTAATTTATATATATATATTTACATATATATATTAATTCCTTTGCATGATGAAAGTTCTGCAGGAAATTCTGCAGCCTGTGAAATCACTGAACTCCCAGACCTTTTCTATAGCACATTATAGAATGGGAAGGGAAAATCCTGCATCCTAATTGGTCATTAGTCCTGCCAAACTGGATGCAGTACAGTAAATAATCTTTGAGCCAACATAAAATGAAAAAATAAATAAAAATCAGCCACCATTTTTTTCTCCCACTTAGTAAGCCACAATATGCCACCAAACCAACCAGCAGTTGTAGCTCACTGTGCTGAATGAAATAAGTAACTGGCAAAAGACATGAGATGCTGCAGGAAAGCAGTATGTGTATTTTTATTTCACTTACTTTAAAAGTGAAATTATGTGACCGCAGCTCTGTTGGACAGCGGGTGGATTTCATACCTAACAACGGCTCACTTGGCTGCTCACAGCACTTCACAGTACAGTGTATCATCATTGATCATGCACACACTCTCCTCCAATGCCAAATACAAATGATTAAAACAAACAAAATACAACTTTAAATGCCCCCCTTCAGATTACCATACCAAAAAAACAACAACTGTGTAATGTCATGTCTCGTGCTTGGTCAGTCAGACACTCATAGCACTTCACAGGATGTCTTCAATGATCGTGCAGGCACTCTCCTCCCAAAATTGTATACAAGTGATAAACACAGACTAACTGAAACATCAAAAGCACCACAGAGACCAGCAGATAAAAAATAAACTATACCGAGTACATGCATGTCATTAAGGGGATACTGTCAAGCTCAATACAGAGTATAATATAAACAAAATACCACTATGGTGGCCAAAGTAGGACAAATATCCTAAGGCAAAATGTTAAAAAAGGCCTTTTACATGGGTGGAGGTACTATTTTATCACATATTAAGTTAAACTGATTAGTGTTTCAAAATGTAAACACATTACTTTCAATTCCTGCTGACATATAAAAAAGTTTAATTTAAAAGTGTACTGAGACACTCCATAGCCAGCAGCCTCATGTCTTACTACACCCATGGCCACATGTTAGAGCTGTCTAATGCACACCCTATTATTTCTTATTACGTACCTAACAGAGAGAGAGAGAGACAGAGACAAAGACAGAGAGAGAGAGAGAGTGAGACAGACAGACAGACAGACAGAAACTGAGAGGAAAGACTGAGAGACTGACACTGTATAGCCTGTTAAATGTTTTTTATAAAAGCTCTTAAAACATTTCTAAGCTAGCTGAGATAGAGCATCTACACCTGACTGCTGCAGGGTTTAACAAGCATTTGTCAATGCTAAAAGTTTGGTTGCTGGCATTGGCATTGGTAGTGTAGGAGTTAGAGAGATGCATAATAGGAATGGCATAGAAGTATTGAACTGAAGCCAACCACACCACCACCCTGCAGAGACTGACAGGCATTGGGGTGTGCCTTTGGGTCATCAGGCATAATGCCCATGCCATTTCTCCACACCCTACCTTGCAGACACCGACAAGTGTCACAGTGTGCCTTGGGGTCTTTGGGCCTTATGCTCACCCCATTCCATAAGGAAATATGGTGAGATGGGTGCAGTACAGGAGAATGGGGTGAACTTTGGGGCTGAAGAGTCCAAGGCACACCTCAATGCCTGTCACTGGCTGCAGGGCATGGGTGGGGGTGGAATGGCATGAGCATTACAGGCATCAATACCAAGTCACACCCCTGATGCCTGTTAGTCTCTACAGGGTGGGGTGTTATGGTTGGAAACCCTAACGCCCCACATGTTCATTGGTATTTTCACTCCAAATTTTCAACATGGGTTTTTTGTGACCCCCACCTCATGAACAGTGGCAATATCAGTTCATTAGCTGAAAGCTGATTTTGCACAGCGACTATGCTATTTGGCACCACAGGTGCAAAAACACATTTGGAACAGGATGTGAAAAAATGGCAGCTGCACTGTTCATGGGGAGGTGTATAAAAAGGCAATGTTGAAAATCTGGAGTGAAAATATAACAAAACTGGTGAAGTCACAAGAGTCCGTAGAAACTGCACAACGCACACCCATAATGTAATTAATTTGGGGAGTTTGTACAGCAGATTGTCAAAACAGGCATTTTGGGACCTCTGCTCATGAACAATGTCACTGTGCTTTTCTTCATCTGTCCCAAACACTGATTTCCCACAACGACCATGCATTTCTGCGCTGGAGGTGTGAAAACACATTTTGGCCTGGATGTGAAAAATGACAGCTATACTGTTCATGAGGAGGTGTGTAAAAATGCCAGTGTTGAAAATCTGGACTGAAAATATTACAAATTTGTGAACTTAAGCATGTGCGTGGAAACTGTGCAATGCACGCTCGTAACACAGTCATTTTCTGGACTTTTGTCACCAAATTTTCAAACATTTGTAACTCGGTCCCAAAAGGTGGTTCCATGCAGTGACCACGAAATCTCCTTTCGGGACTGAATAACAAAATGACAATGGCTGAGTTCATGAGGTGGGGTCCCAAGAACCCCATGTTGAAAAAAAAACATTTATGTCATTATACATGTAACCCTCCTACAAATGGGGGTTCCCAAAAAAGTCTTCCTTGAGCTTGCCTAAATGCTCCCTGCCAGGCTGGTGTCCTGTGTTTTAGCAGTTTAAATGTGATCACCAGAGCTTGTATAGCCTCTGTGTACTGTCTCTTTAAGAGCTGCCTAATTGCAGCTTAAGTAATCTGAGATGGAGCTCTGTTGAAAGATGTAACTATTTGCTAAAAACCATTTACAATGTTAAGATAATGTAGTTAGTCTAACCTGCTTTCTTTGTAGCAAGGACTGTTTTGTTTGTCTCCACTATCTTGGTCCTGAACTGCAAATTGGACCAATCAGTTCTGGTGGGACCTAAAATGTAGCTGGATTACAGGAGTTGTCTGAATTAAAAATCTATAGAAACTGTGGTTTGAGTTTTTACGCCTTTTTTGCAACTGAAGGGGGAGCTCTTGCTTTGACTGACAGCCAAATCAATAGCACTTTTTGGCTGTCAGCCAAAGCAAGAGCTCCCCCTTTTGGATTTTGGGGAAGTCCAGGGCTGCTTGCAGTTTTCAGTTAGAACTAAGCTGGAAGCTGAGCAAGAAGGAGCTGAAGTGTTTCTGAGCAGCTATCCTGAGTGGATTTGCATGGGAGAGCTCTGAAAAGGCTAAGTTTTTGGCCTGCATGCCAGTGTGCTGCTCCTGAGATGGAGAGAAGAGAATTATTTTGGACTAAATCCAAGTTTGTGTGACTAAAGTAAGCTACTGAAGTGGGCCAGGCTCAACCTGAAGAAGACTGAATATTTTTGCTGAATGCAATCAGCCTGTCAGGAGTTCTAGCTACCCCTAAGCTCCCGGTGTGTGCAGAGACTTTGTGATTGTGCCTGGGTAGCACTCTGCCTGGTACAGTAGAATTCCTGTACATGTAACATGGAAACAGAAACATAGAAGTTGACGGCAGATAAGGACCGCAAGGCCCATCCAGTCTGCCCATTTGTTTTTCTACCTTGTAAATGTGCCATTGGCCTTTGCTCTGTCAGTGGCCTATCTATTCATAGTCATTTGTATTGCTCCCTTATGCCTATCCCATGCCTGTTTGAAGCCCTTCACTGTATTCATAGCCGCCACTTCTTGTGGTAAGCCATTCCATGCATCCACCACACTTTCTGTGAAAAAGAATTTCCTCACATTCCCCCTTAATCGGCCTCCCTCTAATCTCATGCTGTGTCCTCTTGTCCTGCCATTTTTCTTATATTTAAACATGTTAGACTCTTTCACCTTGTTAATGCCCTTAAGGTGTTTGAATGCCTCGATCATATCACCTCTCCCTCCTTTGCTCAAGGGTATACATATTGAGCTCTGTTAATCTGTCCTCATATGTCTTCTGATGCAGTCCCTGCACCATTTTGGTTGCCCTTCTCTGGACTGCCTCAATTTGGTTAATGTCCTTGTGAAGGTGTGGCCTCCTATACTGCATGCAGTACTCCAGATGGGGCCTAACCAGTGTCTTGTAAAGAGGGATTATTACCTCCCTCTTACGACTTGTGATACCCCTACTAATGTAAATGTGCTATGAGCTGCAAGTGGGTTGTGAGTTAGTTCCCCACTGTGTGAACTGTGTTCTGCTTGCTGAAAGCAGTATCCAGCCCAAAACGGACTGCTTCCAAACTTGTCTCCATGCCGTCTGGGCTTTGCCAGACTGGCCCAGCCAGACTACCCACTGCACAGAGAAGCCATTGACGAGAGACCTGCCTAAGGATAAGCCCCCTGCTCCACGCTTGAACAGGAAGGATGCCTCTGCAACTTGTGTGGGCCCTGCTTCTCCTGGCATTCCAGATCAACCACCTGCAGTCTCGATTTTTGTCTAGCCTGTGTCGAGTCTTGGGTATCATGAGTAAATATCAGGGTTGCTCCCTACAACAGCTTAATCTGAGTGTGTCATCTGATTGTCTTGTTGTTTCGTTTCCTTTACGAACTGAGCCCTCTTACTCCAGATTACAAATATTGTGTACTGTGAATGTTGTGTTTTCCATCACAGGGCCCCAACCAGCTGCATCCCTGGGCAACTGTCCAGGCTAGCCCATCTCTTCTCCACCTGGGTACCCAGAGGTGGACTGTGTGGGGGGACTCAAAGTGCATGCATAACTGCTTGATTGATATAACCTTTAAGCTAATTAACCTGATTTTGCCCCTCCCTTGTTCAAGTCCCCTGTATAAATCAGATCTAACTTTTTCTGCATGTAATCTGACTGTGGTTCCAGTTTGTGCTCAAAGTACTGTACTGTTGCTATTTGCTGTGCTTAACCTTGTTTTACAGGGTGTCCCCAGGGTCGAGCCAGAAGAACCAGCCCTGGTGGTAAGTGCAAACAGTGTGGGTACTTGTGTGGTGTACCAGGGGTATTGTGAAATTGATTATTGTACAGTGTTCAGGCCACTAGAGGGCAAAGAGGGGGGTTACAGTGTCCTGGAGGGCTGTGCCCAGGTTAGCTAGACCACTACCAACCCTGACCTCCAGGTGGAGGCATCCAATTCAGAACTCAGGCCCCATAATCTGCTACTAGCCAAGCAGGCAGGGGTAGTAGCCCTTGGGATAGCACCACCTCGGGGTTACATACAGTTTACCAGCATTTCATCAGTTCTCAGTCGGCTTTGAAGAGAGCAGACATGTTCCTGGTCCACTGAAGATTGTCGCGCCGGCCTCTGGAGGTAAGTATGGGGTGAGGGGGGGTGTGGGGATGTGGAGTACACAGAGGGTGGGTGTGGGTTGTGTTGAGGGGGCAAGAGAGTCAATGAGGGACCATTTTCTTTTGTTCTAGGTTTTTTGTTGTTTTTTTAAGACAATGTGGGACTTTTGCCATGCTGGGGTGGGCTCCCAGCATGGCACCTGCAAGTTTGTTGGGGTGGGGGCAGTGGAGCCAATGGGGGATTAGGCACCCTTGTGGGCCACAGACTTTGGCCATGCTGGGGTGGACTCCCAGTGTGGCACCAGGAAGTTTGCTTTTGGGGGGGCGGTGGAGCCAACAGTGGGCACCCCATTCGGTCTCGCAGTGCTCGGGGGTGGAAGGGAGTGCATGAGCACACTGGGGTGGGCTCCCAGCATGTATAGGACATGGGACTTTTGCCAGGCTGGGGTGGGTTCCCAGCGTGGAACCAGAAAGTTTGTTCTTCAAGGGGGGGCAGTGGAGCCGTCGGAGGATTGGGCACCCCTGTCAGTCATACAGTGTGCGGGGGTGGAGGGTATCACATGAGCATGCTGGGGTGGGCTCCCAGCTTGCTACATAGGTGTTTGTGGGGGGGGGAATGAACTGTCTATGACAGTTCAGATGCAGTGCTGACTTGTCAGCAATTTGTGGCAGTATGCAAACTGCCTACACGTTACCACCGTTGATTGTAGTGGTGTTTTTCTCAGAACTGTATCCCACTGCATCTGAATGGCTGTCATAGACAGCTCAGACATTCATTGCCGAGTCCAGCTGTTGCTGCAAAGAGCAGGGCACTGAAGTGGGAAGGCACACCCACGAAACCGTATGGTGGCACTATGTTTCTTGCACATGCGTGCAAGCAAACATAAAAACAAGCATTTGTCAATGCCAAATGTTGATTGCTTATATGTGCTGTTTAGGTATTTGGATGTGAAAGTACCATGCCTAAGAACTGTCATGCCCCCCCAAGACATACACTGTGTCTTTCTGTTGAGTAGTCACAGAAGAGGGGGATGGGCAAGGGCCACAGCATTACAATTGTTGCAAAGGCATGAAGAGGTGGACAGTAGTACATTCACAGGCAGAAGAATCCTTCAGAAGGTGAGTAAACTGAAGGTGGACAAATTGATGGGACCAGATGGCATACACCCAAGGATATTAAAAGTACTGTGAAGAGAAATAGCAGTACCTCTGGCAGCCATGTTCACTGAGCCATTCAACACAGTGGTGGTACCAGAGAATTGAAGGAGGGCACATGTGGTCCCTCTATGCAAATCCAGCAGTAGGGAGGAGGCGGGGAACTATAGGCAGGTCAACCTCACTTCAGTAGTGGGGAAGATCATGGAGACATTGGTTAAAGAAAGGACAGTGGGGCATCTAGAAGCCATCAGAGCACAGGACAATAGGCAACATGGATTCACAGTGGGGAGGTCATGTCAGACAAATCTGGTTGATCTCTTTGACTGGGTGACAAAGGAAATAAATCAGTGTGGGGCAGTGGACAACGCTCACTTTGATGTAAGCAAAGTCTTTGACATGTCCCACATAGGAGGCTGATAAACGAGCTGAGTAGGCGGGCATGGGGGAAAGGGTGGTAAACTGGATTAGAAACTGGGTAACAGACAGGAGGCAGAGAGTGGTGGTAAATGGGGCACAGTCTGGGGAGAGGGAGTGACCAGTGGGGTGCTGCAGGGAGTGGACCTGGGGCCAGTCCTCTTCAATGTCTTCATTAGTGGCATTGCAGAATGGCTGAAGGGAAAGGTCTACCTGTTTGCAGATGACACCAAGATGTGTAACACAGTGGATACCCCAGAGGGGGTGGAGAAAATGAGGAGAGACCTGGGGAAGCTTGAGAAATGGTCTGAGGACTGGCAACTGAAGCCTAATTCAAAAAAGTGCAAAATTATGCACCTGGGACACAGAACCCCTCAGGAAAGGTACAGAATGGGGGGGGGGGGAGTTGCTGGCAGTCACAAAGAAGGAAAGGGATGTGGGGGTTCTTATTTCAGATGACCTGAAAATGTTAAAGTGGTAAGGCAGCTGGGAGGGCCAGTGACATGCTGGGGTGCATAGGCAGGGGTATCACCAGCATAAGGAGAAAGGTAGTGATGCCATTATATAAAACCATGGTCAGGCTTCACATGGAGTACTGTGTGCAGTTCTGTAGGTTGCAACCTTCATAAGGATATTAACTGGCTAGAGATGATCCAGAGAAGATCCAGAGAAGGGCGAATGAGATGGTACAAAGCTTGCAACAGAAGACTTATGAGGAGAAATTAACGGACCTCAATATGTACTCACTGGAAGAGAGTAGGGAAAGAGGAGATATGATAGAAACATTCAAGTACCTCAAGGGTATAAATATAACTACTGAGAAGCAGGAGACAGCTGCTATAGGCATATGTGCCAGCTTGTGTGTGATATTCTTGTGTTCTTATAAATCTGTAATCTCCAGTATTTTAGTAACCACATGACCACACTGCCTTCTTCAGGCAATTTTATGCTGGTTGATACCAGTGTCAGATGGCAGACAGAGGGCTCACCAGATTGTGATGCCATTTGAAAAACTTCAGAGTGTTCTTTTACTGGTAAGCGTTTTGGAAAGCTGGTGAAGGTCTCACAATTTTTTGATTTTTATGTGTGTCCTCTTTGGTCCCCCCATCCCCACACCCAACAGTCATCAGTGCCCACAGCTGCAGCCTTCTTCTTGCCAAGATGGTGGGCGAGAAACATAGAAACATAGAATATGATTGCAGATAAGGACCGATTGGCCTACCTAGTCTGCCCATGTCCCTTCCTGATGGGTAAGCTGCAGATTCTAGTTAATCAGCAGCTTACTTCCTCCCACACCCCAGTAGAATTGCCTTATGTCTGTCCGTTAGCAGCTTCCTTCACAGTCTGTGAAGTCTGACGTCTTTCAGTGCTGCTTACTGGTCATCTTCCAACACAGGCGAGGTGCTCCCAGGCCAAAACTAACTCAGGACAAGCAGGTTTCAAAGTGAGGAAGAAATGGAGTGAGCAAGAATCAAGTACTCATTAAGGTGCGGCGTTGATTATAAGATCAGCATACTGGTGTGGACAATGCAAATAGAACCCCAGCTCTTAAAGCAGCCTTATGAAGAGTAGCCTTCTGTTAGCACCCTCTGCAAACTGTGTGAGAGGTCTTTTGGCACCATGCAATTCTGCTTAAAGTTGGACCAGCATAACATTCTGTGGTGATTTGCATATGTAGCCCATGATGCTTTGCATTGTGGGGGCATGTGTGATTTTGTATTTTCTTGAAACTTGGCTTCCCAGCCAAATGCCCTTTGGGGTAACCCTTGCCTCAGTGTTTGCGCACAGAGGTTCTTTGTCTTTTAAATAGTTTATTATTTTAATGGGTTCACCACAATCTATCCAAGGCACACTGCCTTAAGGGTAGCTGGTCCATTCCACTGGGGTGCCAAACAGACGAGGCATACTGATGAGTCCTGGTAGGACTCTTTACAAACTGCGTGAGAGGCCTTTCGGCACCATGCAATTCTGCTTAAAGTTGGACCAGCATAACATTCTGTGGTGATTTGCATATGCAGCCCGTGATGCTTTGCATTGTGGGGGCATGTGTGATTTTGTATTTTCTTGAAACTTGGCTTCCCAGCCAAATGCCCTTTGGGGTAACCCTTGCTTCAGTGTTTGCGCACAGAGGTTCTTTGTCTTTTAAACAGTTTATTATTTTAATGGGTTCACCACAATATATCCAAGGCACACTGCCTTTAGGGTAGCTGGTCCATTCCACTGGGGTGCCAAACAGACGAGGGATACTGATGAGTCTTGGTAGGACGAAACACGTGTCTATGTCTTCTGTTAGCACCCTTTGCAAACTGGGTGAGAGGCCTTTTGGCACCATGCAATTCTGCTTAAAGTTGGACCAGCATAACATTCTGTGGTGATTTGCATATGTAGCCCATGATGCTTTGCATTGTGGGGGCATGTGTGATTTTGTATTTTCTTGAAACTTGGCTTCCCAGCCAAATGCCCTTTGGGGTAACCCTTGCCTCAGTGTTTGCGCACAGAGGTTCTTTGTCTTATGAAGAGTAAAGGCTTCTCAAAGCAGTGTGGTTCTGTTTATTGTACTGTAAGTGGGTTGCATCTAATTTGATAATTTACTTTACCTTACATCTTGATGTATGGTAGGCCCAACTTTAAATAAACACTGCACCTGAATTAGCACATGGTGCCACAGAAACATAGAATTTGTCAGCAGAAAAGGACCGCTCAGCCCACCCAGTGTGCCCAAGTGTTTTCTACTGACTTGTAACTCCTGTCTGTATATGTTACTGCATGTCTTATTCTACCTGCGTCCATCAGGACTTCCTTGTGAATGAGCTTGCTTAATGGATTTTTCCTGCAATGAGCTTGAACCCACTCTACTTCCACAGCCCTATTGATCTCCTTTGACCCCCTACTTCCCCTTTTTCTAATTTACCCCTATATTTATCCCATGCATACTTCATGCCCCCTACCATTTTAGCTTCCACCACTACTCCTGGCAGTCTGTTCAAGGAGTCTGCCACCCTTTCGGTAAATAAATATTTCTTCACATCTAACCTGAATGCCCCCCATTTTCATTGTATTTCCCTTGGTTTGGGTGCTCATCCTCATTTGAAGGAAACTCCCCAACTGTACCCTCTTTACCCTGTGAGGTACTTTGTAGGTCTTGATCATGTCACCTGTCGCCCTCCTGTCTTCCACAGTGTACATGTTGAGATTCTTCAGCATTTCCTTGTAAGGATTCCTGTGAAAATTCTGAACCATTTTAGTTGTCCTTCTCTGCAAAACCTTCACCTTATGTTCTTTTTGAAGTGTGGACTGTAAAACTGGACACAGTACTCCAGCTGGGGGTATAGCAGGGAGTGAAACAATGGTAGCACAACATTCCTCTTCTCCTCCTAGTGGAGATGCCACTCCTTATGCACCCCAGAATTCAATTTGCCCTGCCCATAGCCTTGTCACACTGTACTGTCATCTTGAGGTCCTCTGATATAATAACCTCAAGGACCCTTTCATGTCTAGTGAGTATCAATACCTCTCCCCATCCTGTACCCAGCATCGGGGTTCCTATGCCCTAAGTACATGATTTTACACTTGTTGGCATTGAACCGCAAGTAAGTAAGAAAATGGAATTGGTTTGAATGAAGTGCAGGCTTTTAAGCAGCTTTTCGGGGAGTGTATATGTGTGTGCCGGGGGGGGGGGAGCTCTGCTACTATAACTGTTTGCTTTTGATTTGGTATAATGTGCGAACAGACTAACCCTGATGCCCACTCCATGTGCTATATTGGAGATAAAGAGCCTGAATAGCATTGGCCCACGCACTGAGCCTTGCGCCACCCTGCTTGTAACTGCTCTGAGTGCCGAGAGCTACCCCACCACCACCACCCTCTGCTCCCTCCCCTGTAACCAGTTCTCTATCCATTTAGTCAGACCACCTTCCAACAGTACCCCTCCTTCTCCTCATTCTTCTCCTCCTTGGCCTGTGTCCTTCCTCCCAGTAATCCACACCCTTTCTCCTCCTTATTCTTACTGGGTGGTGGTGCCTTCTGTATTACACTCAGACCACTCTGCCTGCCTCCTTGCAGGGTTACTACACCTCTGCCTTTACCTATATCTAGAGCGGTGACCTCATCAGGCTCCCCTGTCCGGACCTTTTCTACCAACCTCAGTCTTTTGGCAACCCCCCCTCCCCATTTGTTTAAATCCACCTTAGTAGAGATACATCCTTCTAATCATGCCTTTTTTTTTTTTTTATATTTTCTCACTGGGCTGCAGCCGGCTTGGTCATCCCGACCGATCCCCTAGCCCTGCCCCTGACATCAGGCCAATCTGCTCACCTCCATGGATTACCCCAGTGGTGGGGTGGTGAAGAGCTCACCCGGTCTACCCACTGGAGCAGGATCCAGTTAGTGGTGTCATTCAGGGTGGGCGGGGGTCAGGAGCTCATGCTGTGATCATAGCCCATTTTCCATTTTTCTCCCCTTTGCAGAGTGCGGGCGTGCAATGACGCTTAGGCACAGTGTGCCAACATTCGCCACACTCCGCCACCCTTTACTACACTGCTGTAGTAGCACCTGCGGTCGTCACCAGGGGCTGCTACAGAGTAGTGGATCCGTGGATCCCGCCCCAGGATAGGAGAACAGTCCTCTGGATTCTCAATCCTATCCCTCCCTTGCTAACCCCTGGTGGGCTGGGCTTGTGTACAAACCCGGGTTGGCAGTGTGGCATAATGTGTGGCATCCAGCACCTCAACCCTCAGTGCCAGTGGCCCGACAGCAGTGCTGCCTTAAATACTCCCTTCCCCTTCCTGCTCCAGTGTACTCTGTCCCCCGTGTACAAGTCACTATTTCCTCCAGACCTTACCCCAGTTAGTCACTGACCCATAATGTTTCCTGTTGCACTAATCTCTCAGCCACTCAAACTCCTCAAGCTTACCCTTCCTCGCCATGCTTGCACATGGTTCCTGCAGTACCTCCAAGAATGCCACCGACTTCCCCACCCCCTCACGCTGCCTGCCCAAGTACTCAAACCTCCCCCTCACTACTTCCACAGTGTCCCCTGCCAAGTCATTTGTACCCACATGCAACAGTAAATGAGGTTTCTTCCTCTCCCTTGCTGCACGCTTGAGCAGTGCCTGCCCTGCCCCTCCTGCAGTCAGCCTGGGGACAGCTTCAACCCAAATATGGCTGTGCCTTTCCCCCTTTCTGCCCCATCTTATCCATTTCAGCATAGAATCTCCCAGGATGAGTACCCCCTTCCCCTTACCCCCTTTCCTTTCCAATGCCCCTACCACCATCCCAGTATTCATTCTTCCCTGTCCCTTACCCCTGCCAACTGTTCCCTCTGTGACTTCTGTATCTGTACCCCAAACTTCCACCTCACCCATTTTCTCTATCTTATTCCTCCTATCCCCTTGAACTCCTTCCAAGCCTGACTACTTCCTACTAGGCTTTCCATGTCTACTCCCCCGCTGATTTCCAACCCCTTTCCTTTCCCTGCTGTTGTCGATTTAGAGCCCCCATTCCCTTCTTCCCCGATAGTGATGCCCCTCCCATCCTTCCCCCTTCCTGTAGCCTTCTCTCCTTCAGTCACCACCTCCTCCTTCCTTACTAGCCCCCTTCTACCCTTTTGTCATCGCTATCTCTTCCCCTACCTGTTGCCATCCCTCTCATGCTCGGCTTGTCCTCCCCCCTTCAGTATGTTCCTGCTCCCCCTCTCTGTCCCATAGCAGAGGTTCGAATCTATTTGTAGTCAATACCTGTCCTACATCTCTTCCCCCTATCAGATCCCCCCTCCTACTTGTTCCCTTCCATGGCAGCCCTGGTCCCTCCCACCAAGCCATCTGCCTCTCCCTGGTACCTCCTCGTGGTCTCTTCCTCCCCATCAGGAGGCCGCCCCACCCTCGCCTCGGGCATCCCCTTCCTTCTTCTCTCTTTTCTGCTAGTGCCTCTGATACTGGCATCGGTTTCAGTCCCTAGTTATTGTTCCTCAGTCCCCCTTTTCCATCCTCTATTCCCCCCTCAGGATGCCTACCATACTCATCTGCCATGCCACTTACATTCCTTCCTAACCTCCACTGTTCCTCTGTCAAACTAGCCAGTCATCTACAGACCATACACCCCCCCCACATCCTGGAAGCCCAGTCCAGAATCATGGCAGACCCATACCCTGTACACCCCTCCACCCTTCCAAAGATGCCCGCCCTATTGACATGTGGCACCTGCCCCATTTTGGCCCCCATCTTATGTTACAGGCTCTCACTCCCAGATTCTGTACCCTACTACAACTGTTAGGCCCCTATTTACTCAAATTCCTGGCCCCCCACACTAGTCCCCCTACTGATCCCTTGCTGGCCTGGGTAATTCAGTCTCAAATCTCATCCGTTAGATACTGCATTACTGTAGCAATCCTAAAGCCTCCTTGTCTGTTTTTCACCCCTCAGCTACCATACTTTTTGTTCTCGGCTGTCATATAGTTTCACTTAGCCAAGTTAGAAATCTTATCTCACTCTAAGTATTACTCAGCTCAGTTAGAGACATAAATAGAACAAATAAATATGTATTATTACAGCAAACATAACAGTATAGCTCAGTACTCAGCTTAGTTACAGGAAGAAACAGAACTAAATCTGTATTATTACAGTAATCCTAAAGTGTCCAATCATTGATTTATCTCCACTCCAGAGAGTCTGCTGTAATACAGAACCACAGAGGAGCCTGAGCGGGAGGGTGGGCAACTGTAACATCTTGGCGCAGCTCCATTGAGCTCGCTCACTCCCTCTCTCTCACTCACCCACTCATTATATTTCTCCCTACGTTGCAGGCTGCCCTTTTGTACTGGGCTCCTGCTTGCATTGGTGCCTTTTTCTGCCCACAAAGCAATCTGCAGCAGTCCCGACAGAGCTCTGTTGAGTTCACTCACTCCCCCTCTTCACTCGCTCCTTCTGTTTCTACCGACACTGCAGGCTGCTCTTTTGTACTGGGCTCCTGCCTGTGTTGACACCTTTTTCTGCCCACAAAGAAATCCACAACAGTCCCGACAGAGCTCCATTCAGGTCGCTCACTCCCCCCCCTCTCTCACCCACTCATTCTGTTTCTCCTGGTGCTGCAGGCTGCCCTTTTGTACTGGGCTCCTTCCTCTGTTGGCGCCTTTTTGTGGCCATAAAGAAATCTGCAGCAGTCCTGACACAGCTCTGTTGAGCTCTCTCACTCCCTCTCTCTCACTCCCCCCTCTCACTCACTGGTTCTCTTTCTCCCTGAGCTGCAGGCTGCCCTTTTGTACTGGGCTCATGCCTGCATTGGCACCTTTTTCTGCCCAGAAAGAAATCAGCAGCAGTCCCAACACAGCTCTGTTGAGCTCACTCTCTCCCCCTCTCTCACTCACTCATTCTGTTTCTCCCAACACTGCAGGCTGCCCTTTTGTACTGGGCTCCTGCCTGTGTTGGCACCTTTTTCTGCCCACAAAGAAATCCACAGCAGTCTCGACAGAGCTTCATTGAGGTCTCTCATTTCCCCCTCTCTCACTTGCTCATTCTGTTTCTCCTGGTGCTGCAGGCTGCCCTTTTGTGCTCTGCTCCTTCCTGCATTAGCACATTTTTCTGCCCACAAAGAAGTTAACAGGTGTCCCAACAGAGGTCCGTTTAGGTCGCTCACTCCCCTGTGTCACTCACTCCTTCTGTTTGTCCTGGCGCTGCAGGCTGCCCTTTTGTACTGGGCTCCAGCCTGCTTTGGTACCTTTTTCTGCCCACAAAGAAATCCGCAGCAGTCTTGACAGAGCTCCGCTGAGCTCGCTCGCTCCCCCTCTCTCACTCACTTGTTCCACTTCTACTGGTGCTGCAGGATTCCCTTTTGTACTGGGCTCCTGCTTGCGTTGGTGTCTTTTTATGCCTACAAAGAAATCCACAGCAGTTCCGATAGAGCTCTGTTCAACTTGTTCACTCCCCCTCTCTCACTCACTTGTTCTGTTTCTCCTGCCGTTGCAGGCTGCCCTTTTGTACTGGGCCCCTGCCTGCATTGACACCTTTTTCTGCCCACAAAGAATTCCGCAGCAATCCCGACAGAGCTCCGTTGATCTTGCTCACTCCCCCTCCCTCACTCGCTAGTTCTGTTTCTCCCAGTACTGCAGGCTGCCCTTTAGTACTGGGCTCCTGCCTACGTTGGCACCTTTTTCTGCCCACAAAGAAATCCTCAGCAGTCCCAACAGAGCTCAGTTGAGCTCAGTCAGTCTCCCTCTCTCACTTGGTCAATCTTAATCTGTCCCAAACACTGATTTCCCAAAGCAACTGCACTATTCTGCTCCAGAAGAGCAAAAACACATTTCAACCATGACATGAAAAATTACAGTTGTACTCTTCATAAGGAGGTGTGAAAAAATGGCAGTGTTGAAAATCTGCCATGAAAATATTACAAATTTGCGAAGTTACAAGGGTGCGTGGAAACTGCTCAATGCACAGTTGTAACACAGTCATTTTATGGACTTTCATCACCACATTTTCAACATTGGCATTTTAGGACCTCTGCTCATGAATGGTGTCACTGTCATTTTCTCTGTCTATCCCGAAAACTGATTTCTCACAGCGACCATGCTATTCAGCGGCAAAAGTGCGAAAACACATTTTGACTAGGTTGTGTAAAATGACAGCTATACTGTTCATAAGTAGGTGTAGAAAAATGGCAATGTTGAAAATCTGGGTGAAAATATTATAAATTCACAAAATTCTGACGTGTGTACAAACTACTATGCGCTCATAACAGTCATTTTATGGACTGTCATCACAAAATTTTCAACATTCATCATTTTAGGACCTCTGCTCATGAACAGTATCACTATGATTTTTTTAATGTGTCCCGAATGCTGATTTCCCACAGCGACCACGCTATTCTATGCCGGAAGTGCGAAAACACATTTCTTCCAGGATGTGAAAAATGATAGCTGTACTGTTTGTAAGGAGGTGCAGGAAAATGGCAATGTTGAATATCTGGAGTGAAAATATTGCACATTCGTGAATTTAAGAGGGTGCGTAGCAACTGCGCAACACATACTTGTAAAACAGTAATTTTTCTGGATTTTTCCCCCAAATTTGCAACATAGACTTTTTTAGAGCCCACTTCATGAACACTGGCACAATTGTTTTGAATTAATTGGTCCTGAAAGGTGATTCCACGCAGTGAGAGTGAAATCACCTTTCAGGACCAAATAACGCCATGACAGTAGCTGAATTTACGAGGAGGGGTCCTAAAAAATCCCATGTTGAAAATTTGGTGCCAAAATTCCAAAAAATGCTTGAGATATGCATCAAAGTTGAAACTCCTATTTATGCCATTATACAGCTTATCGGCATTTCTTCAGTTCGCGGTCAGCTTTGAAGAGTGCAGACATGTTCCTGGCCCACCGAAGATTATCGCGCCGGACTCCGTAGGTAAGTATGGGGTGAGGGGGGTGTGTGGGGAGGCAGGGTTTGCAGAGGCTGGGCGCGGGTTGTGGGAGGGGGCAGGGAGACCTCGAGGGACTGTTTTCTTTTTTTTACAGGTTAACAAGAAAAAAAACATCGTGGGATGGTTCTATTTTTATAGGGGCATTTGGCACACTGGGGTGGGCTCCCAGCATGTCAACCAAGTGTCTTTTTGGGGGCTCAGCTGTAGACAATGGGGGATTGGGCACATCTGTCAGCACAAAAGGTGAGGGGTGCAGGAGCCATGGGTGATTGGGCACCCCCTCGGCACAAATCTGCTGCTTTTTTGTTGGGGGGAGACATTATGCTGATGGGGAGTGGGCTCCCCCATTGGCAAATCAAACTGGGAAGGGGGACAAAATGCTGATGGGGAGTGGGCTCCCCTATTGGCAACATGAATTAGGACAGGGGCTGAAGCCGACGAGGATCAGGACCCCCGTCGTCAAAAACACACTGTTGTGGGGGGGGGCACATGCTGCCGAGGGGGATTGGGCACCCCTTCGGCAGTGGGGGTTGATTAATATTGTTTGTGAACATGGTGGCAAGCCACTGCCATGTTCACAGACAATATTATAGTAGCAACGTTCCATCTAGCAATGACAGGTCGCTTCCTCATTGCAGCGCAATGGCTGATGCTGCAATAATGAGGCGGCTCCTGATTGCAGCGGCTGAAACATTTCAAGGTTGTAGCACACTGGCTGAACTAGTGTAAACAGTAGTGTGCCACCCTATTGAGGAACAGGGGCCAAGCCTCAAAAGGCAGTGGGGGCATTGGCCACAACAGTGCCATGCCTCCACAGCCTGCTTCTGCAGTAAGCTGCTGCAACATGTTTCTTGCGCATGCGCTCAATCAACATAATGACAAAGTATATGCACGCTAGTCACATAATTGGGGTTAAATACTGCTTTGTTGAATTACTCTGTGTCTCACTTTGAGGTTTTAATGCCATGATGCTTGCTTCCTCAAGTCTGCATACTTCACTTAATGCCACACTTTGCTGCAGTATAGCTACCAAAAACAAGCATTTGTCAATGCCAAATGTTTGCTTGCTGGTATTAGCATTGGAAATGCAGGAGTTAGATAGGTAGGAACATAAAAACATAGAAGTTGACAACAGATAAGGATGACAAGGCCCATCCAGTCTGCCCATTTCATTTTCTGCCTTATCAATATGCCATCGGCCTTTGCTCTGTCAATGGCCTATCTATTCATACTCATCTATATTGCTCCCTTATTCCTATCCCATGCCTGTTTGAAGCCCTGCTCTATATTCATATCCACCACTTCCTGAGGTAGGCAGTTCCATGCATTCACCACCCTTTTTGTGAAAAATTACTTCCTCACATTACCCCTTAATTGGCCTCCTCCTAATCTCATGCTGTGTCCTCTTGTCCTGCTATTTTTCTTATATTGAAACATGTTCGACTCTTTCACCTTATTAATGCCTTTAAGGTGTTTGAATGTTTCTATCATATCACCTCTCTTCCTCCTTTGCTCTAGGGTATACATATTGAGCTCCATTAGTCTGTCCTCATATGTTTTCTGATGCAGTTCCTGCACCATTTTGGTTTGCCCTTCTCTGGACTGCCTCAGTTTGGTTAATGTCCTTGTGAAGGTGAGGCCTCCAGTACTGCACACAGTATTCCAGATGGGGCCTAACCAGTGTCTTGTAAAGAGGGATTATTACCTCCTTCTTAAGACTTGTGATACCTCTACTAATACACCCCAACATCCCTCTAGTCTTACCTACTGCTTTAGTGGTCTGCTTGGATGATTTCAGGTCATTGGAGATGATGACGCCTAAGTCTCTTTCTTCCCTTGTGACTGCCAGCAACTCCCCTCTCAGCCTATAGGTGGCTTCAGAGTTTCTCTTCCCTATGTGCACGATCTTGCACTTCTGCATTAAACTCCAGTTGCTACTCTTCCGACCATTTTGCTAGTTTATCCAGATCTCTTCTCATTCTGGCCACCCCATCTGGATCATCTACTCTGTTGCAGATCTTGGTGTCATCTGCAAAAAGACAGACCTGACCCTCCAGTCCATCTGCAATGTCACTGATGAGGATATTGAAGAGGACTGGCCCACGACTGATCCCTAAGGTACCTCACTTGAAACATGCATCTCTTCTGACTGTGTACCATTTGCCACCACTCTCTGTTTTCTGCCTGTCAACCAGTTTGCCACCCAGTTGCCCAACTTCTGACCCACCCCGAGCCTACCCAGCTTATTAATCAATCTTCTACATGGAACAGTATGAAAAGCTTTGCTGAAGTTAAGGTAGATGACATCAACTGCTCCCCCTTGGTCCACCACTCTGGTTACCCAGTCAAAGAAATCTATGAGATTAGTTTGTCAGGACCTTCCTTTTGTAAACCCATGCTGTCTTGGATGCTGTGCTCCTATGGATTCCAGAATCCAGAATGCAGAATAGGAATGGCAGCATTGAGTTCGAACAGCGACAGTGCCATTCTGTGGCACATGTACGAAAACATAGATTGGGCAGGATGTGAGGAATGTCAGCTGCACCATCCATAGGAAGGTGTGAAGAGATGGCAATGTTGAAAATCTGTAGTGGGAATATTAAAAATGCTCGCACGTCTGAGCATATGTGGAAACTGTGCAACGCATATGCGTAACAGTCATTTTATGGACTTTCGTGACCAAATTTTCAACATAGGGATTTTAGGACCTCTGCTCATGAACAGTGTCACTGTAATTTTCTTAATGTATCCCGAACACTGATTTCCCACACCAACCACGCTATTCTGTGTCAGAAGTGCAAAAACACATTTCAGCCAGGATGTGAAAAATGAGAGCTGTACTGTTCATAAGGAGGTGTAGAAAAAAGGCAATGTTGAAAATCTGGAGTTAAAATATTACAAATGTGCGAAGTTACAAGCGTGCGTGAAACTGCGCGATGCACGCTCGTAACACACTTATTTTATGGAATTTCATCACCAAATTTTCAACATAAGCATTTTAGGACCTCTGCTAATGAACAGTGTCACTGTGATTTTCTTAATTGCATCCCGAACACTGATTTCCCACAGCGACCACGCTATTCTACACCAGAAGTGCAAAAACATATTTCGGTCATGATGCGAAAAATGACAGCTATACTGTTCATAAGAAGGGGTAGATAAATGGCAATGTTGAAAATCAGGAGTGAAAATAATATAAATGTGCAAAGTTATGAGCGTGCATGTAAACTGTGCAACGCACGCTCGTAACACACTCATTTTATGGACTTTTGTCACCAAATTTTCAACATAGGCATTTTAGGACCTCTGCTCATGAACAGTGTCACTGTGATTTTGTTAATGTGTCCCAAACACTGATTTCCCACAGCGACTGTGCAATTCTGCACCGGAACTCCGAAAACACATTTAGGCCAGGATGGGAAAAATGACAGCTGTACTCTTCAAAAGGAGGTGCGGAAAAATGCCAATGTTGAAAATCTGGACTGAAAATGTTGCAAATTGGTGAAGTTACAAATGTGCATATCAGCTGCCAATACACGCTTGTAAAACATTCATTTTTTGGATTTTCCCACCAAATTTGCAACACAGACTTTCTGAGAGCCTACCTTCATGAACCAGGGACCAGGCTACCTGCAAGATCTCCTATGTTCTTATCGTCCTCTCTGCCCACTCCGCTCCACTGGCGAGGGATTGCTAGAGATTCCCAGGGTCTGCTATAAATCATCTGGGGCCAGGGCTTTTTCTTTTATGGCCCCGACCCTGTGGAATTCTCTACCTCGTCAGGTTAGAAAGTGCCTGTCCGTGGAAGCATTTAAGAGATCGTTGAAAAGTTATCTATTTATGCTGGCCTTTGATTAGTCTATTTAATGAATATATTATAGTTTTATGCTTTTACTTATTAGTGTTGATGTTTTATCTCTGTTTTGTATTAGCGCTTTGATTATCTGAAAAGCGCTTTATAAATAAATTTTGATTGATTGATTGATTGATTGATGAACACTGGCACTGTCGTTTCATTAATCAGCCCTGAAAGGTGATTCCGCTCAGTGACTGCAAAATCACCTTTTTGGACGGAGTAATGCCATGATAGTGGCTGAGTTCATGAGAAGGGGGCCCAATAACGCCATGTTGAAAATGTGGTGCCAAAATTCCCAAAAATGCCTGAGATATGCAACAAAGTCGAACAAACCCTATTTATGCCATTATACAACTTACCGGCATTTCCTCAGTTCGCGGTCAGCTTAGAAGAGTGCAGACGTGTTCCCGGTCCACCAAAGATCATCACACTTGACTCCAGAGGTAAGTATGGGGTGAGGGGGGTACAGGGAGGCAGGGTGCACAGAGGGTAAGCACGGGTGGGGAGTGGGGCTACTGGATGCAATGAGGGACCGTTTTCTGATTTACAGGTAAAACTAAATAAATAAAAACATTGCGGAATGGTTCTCTTTTTAAACAGGGACATTTGGCATGCTGGGGTGGCTCCCAGTGTACCAGCCAAGTTTTTGTTGAGGGGGGGCCAACTGACAGGGGATTGGGCACCCGGTTGGCACATGGGGGGCATAACAGCCAAGAGTTGGGCACCCTGCACAAACCTACTGTTTGTGTGGGGCTCCATTATACAGGCAGGAGTGGGCTCCCAGCGGCAAATGAGGTGGGAGGCATTATGCAGATGGGGTAGGGCTCCCCTGTCGGCCCACATTAAACTGGGATGGGGACTGAGGCCGACGGGGATAGGGGCCCCTGTCTGCAAACAAGCACTGTTGGGGGGTGCATGCTGCCGAGGGGGATTGGGCACCCCCTCAGCAGTGGGGGCTTACTAATATTATTTGTGAACATGGAGGCAAGCCACTGCCTTGTTCTGCCTTGTCCTTGACTCTACGAAGCCATGATGGATCAGATGGTGGCTGGATGGGACAGATGCTGGGACGTGAAAGCAGACCGAGGTGCCAGGTAAAAAAGGATTAACAAAAAAATACATATATTTACTTGGACAAACCAATCACAGTTGTACAGTCCCTGCAGTTCCTTATTCAACTGCTACACTCTGCTTCCTGAAAAAGCACTTCAGTAGTTTTTGTTTAATAAACTTTACCTTAGATAAGCTACTCAGTTACAATGTCATTCTCTGCAGTTCCTTCAGCTCAAATCATCAATAATGTCCTCTCTCACTAGAAACCTTGTGTGGGTATTATGCAGAATTCAGCTGTGGGTACAGGCTATTGTTCGTTGGCCCAGTATGAACTGAAGGGGCATCCACACTGCAGCTGAAAGTGCATTAGGGACTCCCACTTTATAAAACTGCTGTTTACACTATCTCTGCACAGCTGGCTCATTGTCACAGCTGTAGCACTACCAGTTGTGATGCCGATAACTGGCATTCAGGAACAAGCCCAGGGCATTATCCAGTGGGAGGAGGAGGATCATCTGTCTATTGTACAGCTGTCCTCCTTCATGGTGGGAAGGTATAGCACTTCGGCAATAGTCTGACCCCTAGTGTTGGCTGTGGGACAATGTGCCACAAGACCGTTGTATCCACAGGATTGGTAGCATGGCAAATGTTAGCATGTTGGGCATGGGAGAACTCTCTCCTCAGAGAAGGACAGTGTCCTCTAGAATGTGCTATACTTTTTCACTTGCTTTACTAGTTTGCCAGCATCTCAGTCTTGTTTCCAAATCCAGGGCACTAGTGTTGCCTTCAGCTTTACTGCCACTGTGCAGATGGTCTGGCTGTACAATGTAGTCAACTATTCTGTACAGCATAGTTTAATTTTTCCTGAATTTCTTTTCAAACTTTACTGCCTGATTTTTCTTTTCTTTTTTGCATTCATTGTTTTATTGCTGTGTCACATAATTACATACCAACAAGATGGAAGATGTTAAAAAGTAGGTGGGGTAAACCAAAATAGCATGAAATCCCTCTGGTAACTGATATGTAGCATTTCTGTGTTTTTTCTCACTGCAACTGACATCTGTCCAGCTTTGTTCCACTACTCATTAGGTCAATGGAGGTCAAATCCCGTAGACAAAATTATATAGTGTATGTTCGAACGTGGTATTCGTTGAAAATCTAGCTTTCCCTAGTGTTGTACCATTGATGTGATGTCATGATGTCGTTGTATCGTACAACACAGCACTGACCACTTTTGCGCGTACATGAGTCACAGTTGGTGGAGATGACAAAATGGGCACTGTAGTTAATCAGAGGCACAGACAGACAATTAAAAATTTCAGTAAGTTCCATTTTTTGTAAAGAGTGGCCGGCGCACAGCAGGACAGCCATCTTTGTTTTTAAATATTTATGATTGCACGGGGAAGGAGTGCAGTGTATTTACGGACACGGGCAGGGAGGGGCAGGGGGTCTCCGACATCACGGTGTGACCAAGGAGGCAGTCAATCACTAATTTGTGTACTGTTGTCCATACAGTATAAAAGACAGTGCATGGGCAACAGTAAACAACAATACTGTGTTTCACTTCTCGAGGTTTTCATGCTAACCAAAAACCTCTCAAGCGTCACTCTCAAGGTTTTCCTGGTTGCCATGACAACCTCTCAAAGTGAATAACAGTGTTGTTGTTCACTGTTGCTCATCCACTATCCTCTATGTTTTATATTTGTACCCTGTTAATTGCATAGTTTATACTTTTGTGCCTCTCAGAACAACAAAAAGTGGCATGAGTGCAAGAAACGTTGCTCCAAGACCTCAATACTACAAAAGAAAAAGCATAGAAAATTTTATAAATGTAATCCTTTCCTTGATTTTTTTATGTTGTAATAAAACCCTCCATACTTGTCACAGACTTAGAATATGTAATAGTCTGGTATCATGTACCACCCTAGTCCTTATTCCTTTATCATGCCAAGCTGGAGAGTCTTGCTGTTCAATTCTTTAAATGTTTGCAGATGTTATCCATTCTGTTTTTTTTTTGTTTCTGTTTTTTTTTATCTCTGATTGTGTATTGTTATTTACAAACAAACATGTAACTCTCTATTGGTTGCTGTCACAAGAAGATATTTTTAAAAGAGTAACTGGGGAGGGTGTGTGGCTTGACCGCTGAAGCAATGGCTGCTTCACTTCTATCACTTTCCCCTATCTGGGTAACATCCATGCTCTGGCACCATCATCCATGGACATCTTAGCCCACCAACCCTCTCTAGTGTTTATGTAATCTGTTTCTAGCCAACCGGCAGTGTTTATAGTGGATTCTGATGTGATTTGCCTTCTCTGCAGTGCCGGGTATCTGCGAGCTGCGTGGGCGCCATACGCCCTAGCTGCTGCATTCAACCTACTGCTACAGGTGATAGCTCATATGACCAGCCTTGGGTGCCTTACATTGCCAGCCTGCAGTTCCTTCCATGTCTCTCTGGGTGCACATCGGGACCATGTCCAGCACAGGACAACTGGCCACACAGCCCAGAAGCACCCAACCGGCATCTCAGACCACCTCGGTTGCAGACTCCCTACAATACATCATTAGTATGCTTGAAACGTTACTGGTGAGGGTAGATGACATTAACAGCTTGCTCAACAACACAGTGGCTGATGTCAGCCAATTGCAGGACAAAATGAATGTGGTAGAGCAGCACCTGGACACCAGTGAACACCAGCAGGCACACTTCTACAAAGGGTACAGTTACAGGAGGAGAGACTCGCTAACCTATGGGATTGAGTGGAAGACCAAGAAAACAGGGCCTGGCACAATAATCTGGACATCATTGGTCTTCCAGAAGGGGTGGAAGGCCCATCTACGGAATGCTTCCTGAAGGAAACCTCCCAGTATTGCTGGGAGATAGGTGGTGTCACTCTATGGATGTAGAGGGCTCATTGGGTGTCCAGCAGAAGGGATAAGAACAGTCAAACCCCGAGGCCCATTGTAGCTCACTTCCTTCGCTGCACTACCAAGGAATGTATCCTCAGGGCAGTTAGAGATCTGGGAGCAGTGTGGTGGCAGGACTCCTTGGTGTCTTTTTACAGAGATTTTGCCCATGAGACAGCAGCTAAACAAAGGGTGTTTGGGCCGATTAAAAAGTACTTGTACCAACACAACTTTTAATTCCATTTTAGATCACACACCAACTTGCTGGTCTCCAAAGATGGCCAAGAGCTGCTAGCTGACCACCCCACTTTAGTTGAGAAATGGCTCCTCAGATTCTGGCCCGACCCTCCTCCTCCAACTACAACTCCCAGATGTCTCTGGGTGCCGTCTCCTTTGCCTACCACTAGATGGACTCATAAGTTATGGCAGTAGTTGCTGGAGGACTCTTATTCAGATGAATGTCCAGCTGCCAATTCTGGTCACCCTGTACTAGCAGCTTCCTCACTTCATTTGCCTTCTCCACAGCAAGCAGTTGCCTTCCCTGAAGCTAGCACCACCACATCTTTACCGCCCCATGAGGCAAACTTTACTACTAGGCACAGACAAAGGTCCCGGAGCAGTACTTTTATCCCTCCTGAATCCCTCCTGCATGTCCCTCCGGCAAAAATCTCTTGTGAGGAATATGTCTCTCCTGCTTCTCCCACCTATCACAACTGCCAGGATCTCTTGATTATGGACACTGATGCGTCTCTCGACTGGGTGGAGTATCCCGAAGCTTCGCTGGTGGTGGCAGTAGATGCATCAACCCCATTGCAACCTGGAGTATTGTCCTATGTTGCTGTGGTATTGTCCAGACCTCCAGAACCTGTGGATCTTCCCCCAGTCATCACTGGGCCAGCAGAAGGCCCCCATGGCTAAAGACTGGACTCTTTCTTTTTCCCTCACTTTATCATAAGCAGGTTCAGTGGTACTATATAGCATTGACTCCTTCCCCCGCTGTTGCACTGGAGCTGATATTCTAGCATTTTCCCCCAGTGGGAGCCTAAGTCGAGGGGCTGCTACATCTATGTGCACACGGGGGACTCAGACTGGGGTGCTGGCTTCTCCCCTATTCCCTCCACTATGCCCCCTCTGGGGCGGACTTCTGGGCAACTGCTGGTGCCTAGGGCTGTCAAACCAGCTGTTATATACAGTCTAGCCTGCAACTGGTTACAGCATTGGAATTTGGGGCTTGGACACCCCTTTTGTGTTATGTCTACTAGCTTGATAAGCTCCTTTGTGGGGTTACTGCGCAGCCCCCTAGCACCGCTGATATATTCAGTTAGAGAGACTACCTCTCTGCTCCCTTTTCCCTCCCCTTACCTACTCCTCAAACCCCCTTAGCTTCCTCCTGTCCACCTCCCTCCCCTACCCCCAACTCAGGAAGTCCCGGTGCCTGATCACTTGGTCGATGCTTTGATAGGGGGCATGCCTTTCACTGGCTTTTGTACACCTCCCCCTGCATGGGTTCCTTGGCTAGCATAGCTGAAAGGGTTGGGTGACCAACATTTTCTTTCGCACTTGGCCTAGAATCCATCAGCGCATTTACGCCTGTTCACTGAATACAATTTCTCAGTTGTGTTTATAATAGTAGTTCATATTAGCTGTTTGGCTGTTGTTGAAAGAGTTAATATTCATTTCTTTGTTCTGTTCTTTCTCTAGTTTCATTCTCCAACTCTCACTGCATAGAGGTTAGTGCCAATGGTTCATCAGAGGTTTCCTGTGTCCCTGGTGGGTGGAAACTTCCCTTACTTGCATTGGTATTGCTGATCTAGTGTCCTAAGCTTGGTGACCTGAAAAAGTACCTTTTCTCTTTGAATTTCTAGTGCTTGGAGCCAAGGCCCCACCAGTACCTCGATCCCACTCAGCAACCTAATTGGTTTCTTGGAATGTTAAGGGCCTTAATCACCCCATTAAATGCACCTAGGTGCTTCACTTTCTCCGATCTCTACATGCAGATATCACCCTCCTTCAAGAAATGCATCTTCTGAGCAGAGCCATCCCCTGGTTTAAAAAGGTCTGGGTGGGGGAGGTACATGCTAGTTCAGCTCCAAACAAAACTAAAGGGGTAGCCATTTTGATATGCAGGTCATCTCCCTGGAAAACAGAGGACACCCATAGAGACACCTGTGGCAGATGGGTAGTGGTCAGACTATCTTCTCCGGCAGGGCCTCTTATCATCGCTAACCTCTATGCTCCCAATGAAGATCATATTGAATTTTTCCCATCTGTTAGTCAGGTCATTGCCTTGTTAGCTGGCGTCGGGTCCGACATTCCTATCCTGGTGGGTGGGGACTTCAATATGGTTCTAGACTCTTTACTGGATAAGTCCAAACCTCTCCTGCAGTCTCACCCCAAAGCCTATGCCGCCCTCCAGGGGTTGCAAGAGGAGTGGGGGCTGGCAGATATCTGGTGAAGAGGCCACCCAACTAGTCGGGACTACACCTTTTATTCGCATGCCCATACTATGCTTAGTCATATTGACTTCTGGCTGGTTAACGTGGCTGCAGCTCAACACTTATCCAACAACAAAATAGTCAGTATTCTGATGTCTAACCATGCTCCAGTCCTAACTACATACTCCCCCAATGGCAAGTGACCAAAGGGCACCTGTTGGAGATGTAACCCTCTCCTCCTGAAGGACCCGGAGTTTCATATCACAATCTCTCAGGCAGCCCATGACTACTTTTCCCTTAATGCGACTGGGGAAGTAACCCCGGGTACAGTCTGGGAGGCTTTTAAAGCGGTACTTAGAGGGTGAATCATTGCCTTCACCACGGCGAAGAACAGGGCTTGTAGGGTTAAATGAACCGCACTTCAAACTGACCTTGTTGGTCTGGAACGTCAGTTCTAATCTAGCAGTTCCTCGAGCAGGAATCCCTCCCTTATATGCCAAATAGTGTGGTCGAAATATCAAATTAATACTATTTTAAATCAAAAAGCGGAGTGTTTACTCCTTAGAATGAAGCATGCCTACTGGGATGTGGGGGGGGGAGAAAAGTGGCCGACTGTTAGCCTTTAGATTACATAAGCAGCAGGCTTCGTCCCGTATCCATGCTCTTTTATGCCTCCCTGTATGAATCCCACTCTCCTCTCTCTTCACACCAGATATGGCAAAGACTGATCCAGTTAATCCAAAACTTTGAGGGACTGACCCTTACCCAAGACCTGGTGTCTCGGCTAGATGCCCCACTGGAGGAAGTGGAGGTGAGACAAGCCCTCTCTCAAATGCCACCTGGGAAAGCTCCAGGCCCCAATGGTATGACCGTTGAACTATATCAGGCATTGGGACCTGTAATCATAGGACCCCTACTTAAGGAACTTCAGGAATCCCACTCAACACAATTGCTCCCGCCCACAATGAGAGAGGCCCATATCATCCTTCTGCCTAAAAAATCCAATGACTCCTTGAACTGTGCAAACTTTCACCCCAGTTCCCTATTTCCGGTCAACATGAAAATACTTGCTAAAATCCTGGCCACCCATTTGTTCGATGTTTTGCCCACCATCATTCACCTGGCGCAGGTGGGCTTTATGAAGGGGAGATAATGCCCTGATAATACCAGACTGTTGCTGAAACTCAGATGGGCAGAAACCCGGTCAACAGTTCCTATGGCAGCCCTTGCTGTTGACTTTACCAAAACCTTTGACTCAATAGCATGGAACTATCTACTCGCAGTACTTCAGAATTATGGCTTTGGCCTGAGCTTCTGTTAATGGGTCCATACCCTGTACAGCTCACTGGTGGCCTGCATTCTTACTAACACCACCATCTCTACTCCCTTCCCACTGCAAAGAGGGACACGGCAAGGTTGTCCCCTATCACCCCTCCTCTTTTTGATAGCTCTAGACCCCTTTATCCAGGCTTTTCTAGCTTCACAGTCCATCTCAGGCATTGAGGTGGGTGGCACCTCCCAATTAGTAGCAGCTTATGCTGATGATCTTTTACTTGCCATCTCTCAACCCCATTGAGCACTCCCAGCCATCCTAGACATTTTACAGGAATTTGCCCTCCTCTCGGGCTTACATGCCAACCAGAAAAAAACTATTCTGGCTCCCCTGAACCCTCAATGTTCCAAAGAATGCCTTGCTGGAACGGAACTTGCCTGGGCAAACAAGGGTTTCTCCTACCTAGGTATCTTTATTCCTAATCAGTGGTCTGACCTGGAGTCTTCCAATTTCATACCCTTGTTGGCTCAACTCACTGTAGAGATTGAGCGGTGGTGCAAACTACAGTTATCCCTACCGGGTAGAGCTGCAGTGGTGCAGACGCTACTCCTCCCTAAAGTTCTTTATCTTTTGAGCAACTTGCCTATCTCCCATTCACAGAAACATTTTGCATCTATGGACTGCCTTCTGTATTGGTTTCTTTGGGATGGTCAACCCCCACGCTGGAGTAAACAGAAACTCCGGGCATATTAGACCCGTGGAGGGTTAGAGGTCCCCTGGCTCAAGGGCTATCACTTAGCTTGCCTTGCTGCTGCGGCCATCCATTGGTTTATACCAGGGGTTTCTCAGGACCTACCCTGGGTCCAGGTGGAGTCCAGTTTGTACTGACATGGCCCACTCACTGGTGGCATTGCTTAGCCCGCAGGTTAAAGTTTCATGTAACTTATCTCCTTTCATGGTGGCCACAAGTCAGGAGTGGTGCACTATTATGTCTTTATCCCACACCCCAAGTTGGCCAGGGCCCCTCTGTTCTGCTATGCTCCTCTATGGCACAACCCCTTCTTAACAGTTGGGGCACTCCTAT
Source organism: Neoceratodus forsteri (assembly GCA_016271365.2). Lineage (NCBI taxonomy): Eukaryota > Metazoa > Chordata > Ceratodontiformes > Ceratodontidae > Neoceratodus > Neoceratodus forsteri. The sequence goes on from CM028132.1 coordinate 1,327,001,566, forward strand.
CAACTGGCCATCTTGGAAACTGAGAGGGATTTCCATAGTGCAGGATGTTTGTATAGTAGGCTCCAATGTCTTGTTCTCCTATGACCAACTGCAAACCAAATTTTGTCTCCCCTCATTGGATTTCTGGAGGTATCTACAATTGCTCAGTGCCCTACAAAATTGTTCAGCTCAGCTCCATGTAGACACAAAATGGGAGTGGGTGGGTGGGATGGCTCCATAAATCTCCTAGCCTGAAAGGTCTGATAGGGAAATTTTATCTTGCTCTGTGAGATGCCTGGCTGGATCCCTCTACCCAATGTAAACTTAAGTGGGCAGAAGCCCTCCAATGTGATATGCCAGACACCATCTGGTCCCAATACCTGTGGGCTGAGCACACTCACTATAGGGACATGAAAAGCCAATTTATCCAACTTAAAATCCTCCTCTATTGGTACCATGGCCCTGTGCCATCGTGGCATTCTGAATCACTCGAACTGCTGGAGATGTGGTCAGTATGAAGCTCACCTGTTGCACATCCTCTGGACTTGTCCACTGGTCTTGCCCTTTTGGTCAGCAGTCACTTCTGATTGCTCCCGAGTGCAGGTATCTGCAATCTCAACCACAGATGCGTGGCTCTTGCTCGGGGATGTGACCCCCACTTAGCACCCTATCTACCCCCTATGAAATTGGGTGATATTGGCCTTTATGGAAGCCAAATGTCTACTTTCAATGCACTGTCACCAAGTATTGTTACTTTCTCTGAAGAGTTGACATGTGGCCCTTGCTTGCCTGGCATCGCAGGAACACCTCTCTTAAGTCCATCAAGGCTGATTGGCTATATACTTAGCCAAATGGGAACCCTACCTGCAGTCTCCCCTGTGTAAAGTTCCCCTCCCTTACAGTAACTCTCCTACTTGAACCATTGGCACGCTGTGTTTCTGTTGCTCAGCTCACCTTAGTGCCTTGCTTGCCTCTTCATAATGCCATATAATTGTTGGATGTGGTTTACCTTTGAGCTTGTATCTTGAGGATTATTGCTTATATGATTGATATTACTCTGTACTGGCTATACTACTCTTAAGTGTGATGTTGTTGTCCTGCATGTATGGATCTGTCACAAAACCAATAAAATTCTTCTATGTTAAGAGTTACTGGGTAGGACATGAGTGCTTTGGATCTCTGCAACTTAGTTTCATGGTGTCATGTCACATAAATGGTCTCCTTTCAGTACTTTTGTTGACATTCCATTGCACTGTAGTGCTTCAAAAAGTATGAGCCAAATGAGTTTCCTGAGGATCTTGTCAAATGTAAACTTAGGGTCAAACTAGACATTACAGAAACAAAGGTGTTCAGCTGATCTCTTCAGAATGGTGCAGACTGTAGATGTGATTAATGACTTGATGCTTCCTTTCAATAACTGACACAAAGGGCTTTCTGTGAAAGCCTTTTGCATGACATAGGCCAGCAGTATTTTCTAAGGCTTACGCTACCCTTCTGTTGTTAATGTTGACCCAGGCTCATGTTTTAATTCTTTTCAGAGGTACCAAAATACTGCCTTGTGGAGGCTGATCCTGGGCCATGCAGAGGGATTTTCTCAAGGTACTTCTATAACTCAACATCAAAGCAGTGTGAAAAGTTTCTATACGGAGGATGCTTCGGGAATGAGAACAACTTCAGAATCTTGGGAGCATGTCAGAATACCTGTCTAGTTGAATGTAAGTCCTTGTTTAATGTTTTGTTGCTCTATCTGTCTTTGCTTCACCATCCTAAGCTTCCTCTCACCAGTGCCCATGTCTATACAACCCAGTGAAATTGATGGCATTCTTTGCCACTGCAGTCCTCCCCCATACTGCTAAACCCCCTTGTTGACAAATTATGGGTGTAACTTAAAATCTGTGACAGGTGGCACAAATCAGGGACACTGTCTTGCTATCAACTCAAGAAGACTGCTAAAGTTCTAGTGGGAAAAACAGTTTCTGAAGGAGAACTACACTGTAATATCACTGCCCATTATTATCGTTTTATCATATTGGAGGGATAAATGAGAATTTGAGATTGACAAAATTTGTAACAGGCATCTTTCAATAAACTTCTTTTCAATGTTTCTATGACATAAATAATACATATAAATTGTCTTTTTCTACTGATGTAGCTTTTCATAAAAATGTTCAAATACAGTTATCAAATACAATATGTCTGGGACTAAAACAATTTATTCTTCTGAATTATCTACTGTAGTTTGCTTAATTGATAGCCAAATTGGCACTTAACGGAAGTATTAATGCTGTCTTCAGTAGACTGCATTCTTTTTTGCTCAGACTTCAAAGAGTTTGTAGTTTTCTCCCCAGATGATCTTATCTTCTCATAATTTAGAGCTGCATTTCATCTCATTTTGATTCAACAGATACTGTTTTACATTTGCTTCCAAGCTTCAAGGTAAACTGGTTATGTACAGTATTACAATCAGTCTGCTCTTTTTTGTACATGCTCCTTCCTTTACTAATAAATATTATGCTCTTTTTCTAAATTGTTTTTCACTACATTGTAGGAGATGTTTTATATTATATAATTTCCATAAACACATTATTAAAAGTCCACTACACATTTAAATAACATGATGGTTCCTGTTTTCTCTCATTATGCTTGAGAAGCATTGATCAGAGACATTCAAACCTTTTCCATAGAAGGTTAAAACATGGCACCAGGCCTTTTGCCTTATGTGATGCAGTTCCCTTGGAACACAGTCTCACTTTCATTCAGAGAATACCTGCCCCTGGTGTCTTTAAAATACAATTTGTAGATGCATCTTACTGTATTATCCACGTTCACATATTCGGCCCTTTGCATGATACTAATGCACCACATATACTGTACATGACGCATAGGCACTGCTATGCTGCAAAACATGCAATGGGTGCCAACCAGTCCCTGGCAGCATGCACAAAAAGGTGCATGCTACACCATCCTGTGCACCTGACCCTGGGAGGGAGTGGCTGGTGACAGGGTCACACTCCATGCCATGCAGGAAGGTGCAGAATGCCGGTGGAGGGGGGCACAGCCTATGCCTGCAGGCACCCTTCCATAGCTGCTATATGCCCCTCTATCCAGTAGATGGCAGCCCAGTGGGACAAGTAGCTGTCCCTTTACTACAGCCCCCAGCCCTCCTGACATGCTGTGAGGGCTGGGTACTACCAGCTGGCCCTCACCTGTAGTGCATGGGCTCTGACTGGTACCAAAGTAAACCAGTATCCGCAATCCCCTGTTCCAAGTAGACCAGGAGATCCAGTCTGCCAGTGGGATGGGCATCCGATTGGATGGCACCAGCATCCACTGCTCTGCCCATATTCTGCCACCTGTCTATGATGCACTCCTATGCACATGTGGGGTGGTACCATGGACAGGCAGATGGGGGTCATGAATGTCACACAGTGCATGCCTGATTGGGGTGTGGGACAATGTGGACTGAGTATGTGCCTTTAGAGCATACCTGGCCTGCCATGGTGCATAGGCATCATAGAACTAATTATGTTTGAAATTAGATATACATTGCTATTTATTATGCTATTCTACATATATCTGTCCTAGTTAGCTAGGGTTTCAATGAAAATGAGACATTCTGCTTCACTGGTAGAAACCCAGATCCATGAACTGACTGGATGAATACATTAATTGAAAAATGATATAGTTCCATACAGATTGATACCTTGATGTATAAATTTGACATATAGTTGCTGTTTTGGGTTATCATAAGGTTCTCTGTGGTTGCATACTGGGGTAATGTATTTCCTTACTTTAGCTCACAGAGCAATAAATATGGGTATACCTGAGTTAACAGAAGTGTGAATGGACACTGTGCTATAACATCTGTTAAGGGCCTTGAGCAAAAACCACTAATGTAGTTCAGTAATTGGATTTATACAGCCTCAAAATTTTAAAGCCAGTATTAAGCTTATTGTGAGCTTATAAAAACTCTCATTACCTTTTCTGCAGTCTCTGTTGTTAGTTCCAATTATGGATACACTCTAGCAACCACAGTGCTTTTCATTGGTGCTGCAGTGGTGCCTGGGAACATGCCACAGATAGGTGTGGAGCACAGTATGGATGCTCCAGACACTGTACTGAAAACTGGTTTAAGAAACAGAAACACAGAATGTGCCGGCAGATGGGGTCTGTGTGGACCATCTAGTGTGCCCATGTATACTACCCGCTCTGTTCCGCCACTGTGTTAAGTTCCCCACAGTGCCTGTCCCATGCCCGTTTGAACTCCCTGACCATCTTTGACCCCCTGTGTGGGAAGGACATTCCAATGCTCCACCATTCTTTATGTGAAGAAGAACTTCCTTGTGTTGCTCTTGAACCTGTCCCCTTTAGGTACATATTGTGTCCCTTGGTCTGGGTGCAGTAGTTTACCTGCAGGAGATCCTGTGCCTGTACCTTATTGATCCTGTTGTTTTTAAAAATGTCTTCACATTGCAAAAAGGGCTAAAGTGAAACTGTAAGCCACTTCCTCTTGAGGGATTTGAATCTATAGCAGGATATACATAGGTACCGCAGGGTGGGATAGGCTGCGCTCAGGACATAACGATATGACCACTAATAAAAGGACCTGGACCACAAGTAACCAGTAAGGTAATACAAAAGAAGCACCACATAGAACACTCCAGGAAAAGTAGGTTGAAGCAAGGAACAAAACACAAGACGGTAACAAAAAGATGCTGCATTTCATGGAAGGTCATGCACACAGACGCCTGCAATCTGGGGAACAAGATCCCAGACCTGGTGGCTGCAATGACAGAGGTTGATCTGGACATAATGGCAGTAACCAAAACATGGCACACCAGCAACAACAGCTGGGACATAAGAATACCAGGTCATGCCCTGTTCAGAAAAGATAGGGAGAGTAAAAGAGGGGGAGGGGTTGCCTTATATGTCAAACAGAGCATAAAGGCAACTGAAATTCAAAACAGGCATGAGCAAATGGAGGAAGATTGGATCATGCAATGGAACAGCCATTAGCACAGGAGTTGTTTACAGACCCCCAGCTCAGGCTGAGGAAATTGAAAAGCAGCTGCTGGAAAATATGCATGAAGTGGCAGGAAAGGGAAGTACTACCAATGGGAGACTTTATCATGCTGGAGACTGGTCCATCCCAGCAGGGGCCTCAGCTAGGACACAGGACTTCATGGACTCCCATGAGGAAGCTGGCCTTAGGCAACTGGTTCAGGAACCTACCAGGAACTGGGCAATCATAGATCTGGTGCTGACCAATGGGGACAGGGTAGCAGATCTTAGGGTGGAAGGTCTGTTAGGGTCCAGCGACCACAATATGATGAGGTTCAAAGTGGACACAGGGATCCAGTCAACCCATAAGAAGGCAAGAGTCTTAGACTTTAGAAAAGTGGACTTTACTAGTATGAGACTACAGCTAAAAGAAACCCTGGAAAAGAGGAGGATAGGCGAGGATGTTGAGGAGACATTAGCACACATTAAGGAGGCTATAATGGAGGTAACAAAACAATGTGTTAGGTCAATAGACAAGAGTAAAAGGAAAAGAAAACCACTTTGGTCTCAGGGGTGGCAGAAAAAGTAAGGGCTAAGAGGCTAGCCTTCAGGAAGTATTAGGAGACACAAAGGGACGAGGACAAGAAAATGTACAAGAAGTGTCTAGAGAGGCAGGAAAGGCAGTGAGGAGCACTAAGTGTAAATGAAGGAAAAAATAACTCAATTGGTTAAAAAAAGAAGATAAGACATTCTTCAGATACATTAGTGAGAGAAGGAAGGCAACGGGGGGAGTAGCAAAGCTTAGCGGGGCCAGCGTGTAGATAGTGGAAGGAGATGGGTGGAAAAGCAATGATCCTGAACAAATATTTCTCTTCAGTCTTCACTGTGGAAGGGGATGGGCAGAGCCCACAGCTGGACTTCAAAGAAGCTAAGGATAAAAAGGTAAACACCAGCACATTCACAGAGGAGAGGGTCCTAGAAGAACTGGTGAAGCTAAATGTGGAAAAGCCATGGGTCCACTGTGTGGTTCACAATAAACACAATAAACGTCAAGCCATACAAAAGTAGGTACTGGACTTTTGGAGGCTGACTTTAACAGAATAGGAGAGTGCCTTAGGAATGCACTAGCAAAGGGCAGAAGGGAGGGTGGAGGAACAATGGGCAAAATCAAAATTGCCATCACAAAGGCAACAAAGCCTTTATGTGAAACAAATAAACAAAATAAAATGAAGGAAAAAAAACACTATGGTTCTCAAAAGTGGTGGCAGGAAGGTTAGGAGAAAAATATAGCATTTAGAAAGTATAAGGAATCACAGAAGGAGCAGGAAAGAGAACTATATCAGTTAAAGCAGAAGGAAGCAGGGAAGGCAGTCAGAATAGTAAAGGTCCAAACCAAGGAAAAGATACCCAACTCAGTTAAGAAGGGGGATAAAACCTTTTATAGGTACATTAGTGAGTGAAGAAAGACCAAGGGAGGGATACTGAGGCTTAATAAAGAGGAAAAGGTGGGCAGAGGGTGACAGTGAAAAGGCAGAGATACTGAATGAATACTTTTGTCCAGTATTCATAAAAAAGAGGAGGATGTACCTAAACCAAACAATAAAAGCACTCTGGATAGGGTGGTTGATACCAGTCCACTCAGAGAAGAAAGGGTCCCAATAGAACTCCTAAAACTCAAGGTGGACAAGTCAATGGGGCCTGACAGGATTCACCCCAGAATTCTTGAAGAACTAGCTCTTTGCTAGTGACACCGCTGACTACCCTTTTTAACAAATCATGGGAGGATGGTGTGGTATCTGAGGACTGGAGGAGGGTGGATGTGATTCCCCTTCACTAAAGTGGGAGCAAGACAGAGGCAGGAAACTACAGACCTGTCAGTTTGACCTCAGTGGTAGGGAAAATGATTGAATCACTTCTGAAAGAAAGAACTGTTGAGTACCTAGAGGCCAGCGTGGCACAGGATCCAAGGCTGCATGGATTCACAGCAGGAAGATCATGTTAGGTGAATCTAATAGATTTCTTTGACTGGGTGACCAAAGTAATAGACCAGGGAGGGGCTGTGGACATGGCCTACCTAGACTTTAGCAAGGCATTTGACACAGTCCCACACAAAGATTAACAAACAAGTTAGCTAGCCTGGGAGTGGGTCCCAGGGTTGTAGCCAGGGTAAAATTAGCTGGACTACAGGATACAGAGAGTTATAATAAACAGTCCACTCCAAAGAAAGGGGTTACTTGCTGGATACCCATAGAGTTCAGTATTGGGGCCGGTCCTCTTTAATGTCTTTATAAGTGACATTGCAGAGGGACTGGAAGGAAAAGTATGCCTCTTTGCAGATTACACAAAGATCTGCAACAGGGTTGATACACAGGTGGGGGGTGGAAAGGATGAGAAGGGACTTGGCAAAGTTGGAGGAATGGTCAAAAGTATGGCAGCTTAGATTCAATGCAAAGAAGTGCAAAGTAATACACCTAGGACACAAAAACCCAGGGGAAGAGTACACAGTGTGTTGGGGGGGATACTAACAACAACAAAAATGGAAAGGGACCTGGGGGCAGTCATATCAGATGACCTAAAGGTAGGCAAGCAATGTGAGAAGGCAGTAAGGAGGGCTGGGGGCATACTGGAATGCATAGAGAGAGGCATCACCAGTAGAAAACTGGAAGTTGTCACCCCTCTGTACAGACAGTTGTTGTGAGACACCATCTGGAGTACTGCATGCAGTTCTGGAAACCCCATCTCCACAAGGACATAGACTGGATGGAAGCAGTCCAGAGCAGGGCAACTAAATTGGTGTAGGGTCTGCACCATAAACCATATGAAGAGAGACTGAAGAAGCTTAATATGTATACCCTTGAGGAAAGGAGGGAGGAGAGGACATGATAGAAACTTTCAAGTACCTCAAGGGAATCAACAAAGTCCAAAAGGGTAGCACCTTTCAGAAAAAGAGATGTGCAAGAACAAGGGGTACAGTTTGAAGATACAGGGGATGGCTTAAGGGCAATGTGAGAAGTAGTTTTTCACAGAGAGAGTGGTGGATGAATGGAACGGCCTTCCTGAGGGTCATGGATCAAAAACAGTGGAGAATTCAAGAATGCTTACAACAGACATAAGGCAATTATAGTGGGGGGGTAGGAGGAAGTATGCTGTTGGTTAACTACTGTAGGATCTGCAACTTATCCAGTAGGTAGTGAAATGGGCAGACCGGGTTGACCAATTGGTCCTTATCTGCCGTCAACATCTGTGTTTCTATGTTTCCAGATGGCATACATCTCAAGATCCTAAAGGAACTGAGGACTGAACTGGCAGCCCCTCTGGCAGCCCTGTTCAGTAAGCCCTTAGACACTGGAGTGGTCCAAGAGGACTGGAGAAGAGCAAACATTGCCTCTCTTCACAAAAGTGGTAGTAATGAAGAAGCAGGAACTACTGGCCAGTTAGTCTAACCTCTGTAGTCAGAAAGATAATGGAGGCACTCCTAAGGAAGAATAGTGGAACACCTGGAGGCCAATGGACCGGTGGCTCCCAGGCAACATGGGTTCTCTGCAGGACAATCTTGTCAAACAAATCTGATAGATTTCTTTGACTGGGTAATAAAGGCAGTAGACCAAGGTGGGGGAGGGCATTAATATTGCCTACTTTGATATTTCACAAAGCCTTTGATACGGTTCCACATAGGAGACTGGTCAACAAGTTAGGCAGCATGGGGTTGAGATGCAAGGTGGTGAACTTTATTGGAAACTGTTTAAGAGACAGAAAATAGAGGTGACTAGAACCCAATCAGATGAAAGGGAGGTGACCAGTGGGGTACCTTAGGGGTCAGTTCTGGGGCCAGTCCTCTTCAGTGTCTTCATCAGTGACATTGCAGATGGGCTGCAAGAAAAAGTTTGCTGGTTTGAGGATGACATCAAGATCTGTGGCAGGATGGATACTCTGGAGGGGGTGGAAAGGACAAGAAAAGATCTAGAACTGCTGAAGAGATTGTCACGGGTATGACAACTAAGGTTTAATGCAACGAAGTGCAAAGTCATGCAAGTGGGGAGCAGGAACCCTGGGGTGAGCTACAGGTTGTAGGGGGAGCTGCTGACAGTAACTAAGGAGTAGAGGGACTTGGGGGTCATAATCACAGATGCCTTGAAGGCTGCTAGGTGGCAAAGGTGGTGGAAAAGGCCAGTGGGATTTTGGGGTGTATTGGAAAGGAATCACAAGCCAAAGAGGAGTAATAGATCCACTGTACAAGACCCTGGTGAGACCTCACTGTGAATAGTGTACAGTTCTGGTGATCACATCTTCAAAGGACATTGACAAAATAGAGATGATGCAGTGGAGGCTGACCAAAATGGTGAAGGGATTACATCACAGGCCATACAGGGAGAGAAGTGAGGACCTTATTTGTATATACTGGAGCACAGTAGGGAGAGAGGTGACATGATAGAAACATTCAAGTACCTCAAGGGCATTAATAAGGTGGAAGGGGACAACATATTCCAGATTACTAGTAGTGCCAGGACAAAATGACATGACATGAGACTGGGGGTGGCCGCATAAGGGGAAATGTCAGGAAGTTATTTTTTATGGAAACAGTGGTGGATGCATGGAATAGCCTGCTCCAGAAGGTGGTGGCAGCCCGTACAGTGGCAGGCTTCAAACATGCATGGGACAGAAACTAAGGAATAACAAAGATAGGAAGAAAAAGCTAAATCCAATGACCAGATAGGGTCGGTGGACTCTTCATTAGGCAGCTTAAATGGGCAGACTGGGTGGGCCTAGCAGTCCTTATTTGCTGACAACATATATATCTATGTGAGATTCTTAGAATCACTGCAACAGATGGCCTCATAATCTGATTTCAGCTCTGCAATTTTTATTCATCAGCTGAAGAAATACACAGAGCTACTAATCTGGTGAGCCACTGAATAAACCACTGTTTATTTTCTTAAAATTTGTACTGCTAGAGGAGACTGAATTGTTCACAGTGCAATTAAAGCCATAATATGAATGAAAATTTGTTGAAAACTACATAGTTAACAAATTAAGTATATCAATGTAAGCATTCAGCAAAAGTTGAAAGTTATTTTGTGAAACTGTCATATAATTTTATGTATTGACACAAAATAATATCAATACAGTCTATCGATACAAAAAGTAGTTATGAATAGCATGAATGTTCCATTTTTTGGCTGTTGCACAATGCAAAAATGTATCAATAATACTGTATACTCACATAGCAGATTTGAAGAGTATGAATACATGTTTATAGTAACAAAACATAATAACAGTATCGACAGAGCTAATTCTCAACAGCTGGATTCATGGCTTCCATTTATAAAAAATTAAGTTTCTAGCCCCAACAGCTTCAAAGCTAGACCTTTACAAAGATAATTTCTTTGAAGTGGGATAACTTTGAAACTGTTAGAGCTAGAAACATAATTCTTTTTAAACGAAACCTTGGAGTTAGCTAAGTTAATGTATCAGATCAATATTGCCACAGCAACCATATGCTGATATAAAAAAAACATTAAAGCTAGAAACAATATTCTTTTTAAATGAAACTTTGGAGTTAGCTAAATTGGTGTATCAAACCATTATTGCTACAGCGACCGTGTATTTATATAAAAAAAACATAAAAGTCCTGTTATTTTTAACAATATCTTATATTTTATTGCTTGATTGACTTATTTATTCATTTTATTCATTTGTTTACCAAGTAAGGCACACTAGGCACAAGTTCTTGTTTTCAGGGGTGACCTGGGAGCTTTGGGATGGTTAAGTGACTTGTGATATTACATGTATAGACGTGTACCAACACTGGATAATATATCATTAGGATCTATACATGCTGATCAGACTCAAGCTTTCATTAAATAATAATAATACTACTAATAATAATAATAATAATTATAAGTTTCTACAAATAACGAAGAAACATTGGAACACAGAATGTGATGGACAAAAGTTCAATGGCCCATCAAGCCTACCCATATTGGAACTACAGTTCAAATGTTACTGCTTTTAAACTACAGTATCATTTCAACCATAAAATGCCATATAGATTACTTTGCATTATGGTCAGAAGCTGCTGGAGACTGTTCTGTCTAAGAATACATAATTTCTTTTCTAGTTTGTTTTTGAACTAAAGATTAGGAAATATTCTACTCAAACCTACAGCTATAGTTGAACTTCAAGATAACCCAAAACAGTGTGTATGAGTGTTATTACTACTGTTTTGTTGAGTTTAGTGAATTCTTATTTTGGGGTTTGTTTATAAATAATTGAATCATACTGTAACACTGGCATTAAGAGCTGATTTGCAATAGTTAACTGTACCTATGACAAATATGTATCTTTGAATGTCTAAGTGCCCCACGTGAAAATCGATATGTTGCACAGATTTTCTGTATGCAATTCATAAGGCATAAATGACTGAATACCTTTTTCAAATAGATAGATACCAGACGATTGGTCATGAAACATCCCCAGATGCTTCTGGCTAAACAAAAACAATTAGCCTGTTTATTTTTCTCTCTGGTTCTCTTTCTGCTTTTATTTCTTTTTAGTGCCTGTGGCGACTCCCGCAATTTTCCACAGGGAGGAAAAAAACAAATGGAAGATGTAACTGTTTCTCCAGTAAGCCAGCCACACCCACAAATCTCAGGTAAGACATTACTCAGTATGGGAGTTGCTCTGATGATGACTAGCACATTGTGTTAGGAATGGGCAAATCCATCCTTGACATACCAAGTCATTCTGAACTCATGTGACCTGGTTTTGGCGAGATCAGAGCCAAACTGCCCATTTTGTGAAAATATTTACCTGCCTTTTGTTTGTTCTTCAGCCTTGCAGTTTGCATGCCTGTCATGTGACAGGCATGGGAGGCTAAATGAGAGGTGAGAGGGTGCCTGAGCACTGTGTGTACACCACTTCAGATCACAGATCTGTGAAGTGGAGTATATAAGGTGATCACGTGGCTGCTTGATACCATTTGGCATGAAGACACTGATGAGGACAGAAGTCTGACTGGAACATGGCAATGGGAGGTATTGCATGGCTGGCAGTAGTGTTCCTCTTGGCACACCCATGGTGGGTTAGGGAAGGAGGGAGAAGGAAGTGAATAAAGTACTGCAAAAATGAAACAAGAAACTTAACACAAAAAAGAAAGCAATGGAGAGAGGCAGTGTGGGAGAGAAAGACAGTTTGTGGTGAAGGGTTGGGCCTCAGCCCATGCCACTGCTGCTGGAGTCTGGGCAGAAAAGGAAAAAAAAAAACTAAAACTCACACTATACAATGCAAACAAAAAAAAAAAAAAAAAAAAGTATAATGATGTGTGTGTGTGTGTGTGTGTGTGTGTGTGTGTGTGTGTGTATGTGTGTGTGTGTGAGACCAAGCTGTGGTGGAGTAAACAGCAGTGGGGGTTGCATTGGGTTTCACCAAGCTGGTTGGACAGAAAACCTGTTGACCAGCTTTACAGCGACATGCACAATGCCAATTGTGATCGTGGTCCGCATTGTGTGGTAGGGAAGGGAAGGGAAGGGAAGGGAAGTGTGTTTTCTGCAAGGGGCTGTGCCCCCTACACTCCCAGACTTTATTATAATCACCTCCATGGTGGAAGTGTTTCAGGGAGTGGGTATAAGAGCCAGAGAAGTTGTGCTGGGGTCCCGTCTTGCTGTAGCATGACCACTACAGTGATCCACAGTGACTGGTCATTTTGCAGCTGTAAATGGCTGGTCACTGTATTATTTTCAATGGAGTTATGTGCTATGGATGCATTGTACTTTTGCTATGCAAATCACCAAAGCCTCTTTGGCTAATTAAATTTGCACTAGTCAGACCCATTTTTTTCAAAAGTAATTTGATTCTGAACTCAAAGAGTCTTGTTCTGAACATCATCCTGCTTTTCACAAACTTTTTTGTCAGTCTTGTACCCTAGGAAGCAAAAGACCCTTAGGTAGCATGCTGTAAGTCTCCCTGGATAACCAGCTACTTTGCCAAAATAAATTAAACTCAAAGAGTATTGAGTGTTTGCTGGCCCATCACTACAAAGGTTGCACTGCTGCTTGCATTGCCAGTGTTCTGGGTTTGTTAGTGAGCTCAAGTCATTAGAGACCAGCCATGGAATGGAGGACTGAGCATTTCCCAGGATGCTTTTGAGGAGGGGTGACATGATACCCATTGCAACACTGCAACCTGGGAGTCTACTGGTAATAGTACAGAAGTAGGTTGTGGGGGGGGGGATGATGGCTGGGCTATACAAGGCATCCTTACCTGCTCTTGCTTGGAGACCCCAGAGAGCAGATGTCCTGTACTTGTGGGACGAGACATGGAATCACCATGGGTGAAAGCATGCTTGAACCCTGCCTCCAGCTACTGACTGCATTCCTACCCCAGGTTCTCCTGCCTCCCTACCCTCACCAGAGGTGGGAGGTTTTAACTGACATGGCCAGAACCCATCATGGAAGATAAGCCCATGGGGTTGGATGAAGAGATTATGTGCCAGTGGTTCACGAGGGGATGGGACTTTTGAACTGTAAGACAGAGACCACACCAGTAAGGGGCAAAACAATGAATTAAACCAAAAGAGGGAGTTGTGTGTTTTCCAAATCATTCTGTGGCTTAACAAATTTAGTCTTGGCCACCTGATAAAACATAAATTCTTTGACTACCAGTGTGTCATAAGCCTGCTATGTTGGCCAGACCATTTTACCAAAAAACTTTAATCAAACTAAAAGAGTCTTGGGTGTCATCCTAGCATATAACAAATTTTGTCTTGGCCATCCTGTAATGGAGAAGCCCATGACTATTGTGCTGTAAGTGTGCTGGGCTAGCCATGCCCTTTTACCAAAAAATATTCTGATTGCCGAAGAGTTTTGTACGTTTTCCAAATCATCCCCCTGTATAAAGATGTAGTTTTGAAAGTCCTGAAAAGCAAAAGCTCCTTGGCTGGCAGTGTGCTGTAAACCTGTTGGGATAGACAGCTACTTTTGCAAAAAAAAAAATATATATACATTGGAACTCAAAGAGTTGGATTTATTTTCCAAATTAGTAGAATACTTATCTTGCAGAAGCAGAAGTCTCTTTGCTTGTGGTGTGCTGTAGATCTGTTTGGCTAGCCAACTCCTTTTGCCAAAATATTTTGACTGAGCTGGAAGAGTCTTGTGTTTTTAGAATCCTCCCACTGTTTAACAGCAGGTTGCATTATATCTTAAAAAGTATACTTTGTATTGTTATATCACTGTTCCTTTAGAATTTGTGGTATTGTGCTCTTGATATCTTTTCTCCATCCGTAATACTTATAATCCCAGACAAGGCAAATACAAATATTGTCAAAACCAAATCCACACGTCCTGGATTTGTCAAATCCATAAATAAATCTAAATTCACCCCAGCTTTGCCCATACCTACATTGTTTTGGTTTATAAGGTATCTGGAACAGTGCTATTGATAGCAAAACCCCATATGATTCACAACACTGAAAACGAGAGTCTTGGAATAAGATATGGTGGGAAAGAGAGAAGACAGACAGACAGACAGAGAGGCAGGAAGAAACCGAGAATGAATGGGTGGCTACAGAAAATCTTGCACTGGAAAATCATGGTTGGAATCCCAGTTTACTTAAATCAGAATCCATTGCACCACACACATTTGCTGCCAAGTCATGGTCTGCATTTTCAATCTGTTTCTTCTTTTCCAAATGTTTCTAGTTTTAACCTTGTTCAAAATAGTGATACATATTATTTAGCTGACAAATTTCAGCTCAAACATGAGGAAGCTTGGCACTACTTTCTCTGTAGTAGAATTGGTGGAGGGGGCTGTTGATGTCACTAGACATCTTAGCTAACCACTTTTAATTTTTTCAGGTAGTGTGTTTAATATACAACCCACAAAATGAGAGGTGCCCTGCTAAGATGAGTTAAATGACATAAACAGCTGTCTCCACCAATTCCACTACACTTTACACTGAACATGCATCATTTGACATCATCAAAATGCTGTTTGGGGCACAACTACAACAGTGACTTTAAAGATTATTGAATACAAGCTGGCACCACAAAGGTGTTTATCGAATTAATGCTCTTCAAAAACTTTTTATACTGCTTAGTTTGACCACAACAAAGGTAGGCAGCACCATGTGTTACTTATCCGAATCAATCCTGTCAGCTGCTTGTTAGACCTTTTACCAATTATTTTGAAAAAACTAGAGTCAGGGTGTGCACTTTTGTGAAAAGAAATCTTTGAGTATATACTGTATTATAGCGTATAGTAGATCATTGCTCTGTATGGAACTCCATCCCTTTCAAATGCTGTTGCACCATAGTTCAAGTTCATGGAATGTGATTGTGCCCATCTGTGTTACAAGAGCATTCTGAAGCCTCTAGAGATTTCAAAAGTCAGTTTTGTTCTGAAAGCAAAAGAACTGCTGCATGCACATTTTGCATAATACTATACAAAAAGATGCGTGGCTCTTGCTCGGGGATGTGACCCCCACTCAGCACCCTATCTACCCCCTATGAAATTGGGTGATATTGGCCTTTATGGAAGCCAAATGTCTACTTTCAATGCACTGTCACCAAGTATTGTTACTTTCTCTGAAGAGTTGACATGTGGCCCTTGCTTGCCTGGCATCGCAGGAACACCTCTCTTAAGTCCATCAAGGCTGATTGGCTATATACTTAGCCAAATGGGAACCCTACCTGCAGTCTCCCCTGTGTAAAGTTCCCCTCCCTTACAGTAACTCTCCTACTTGAACCATTGGCACGCTGTGTTTCTGTTGCTCAGCTCACCTTAGTGCCTTGCTTGCCTCTTCATAATGCCATATAATTGTTGGATGTGGTTTACCTTTGAGCTTGTATCTTGAGGATTATTGCTTATATGATTGATATTACTCTGTACTGGCTATACTACTCTTAAGTGTGATGTTGTTGTCCTGCATGTATGGATCTGTCACAAAACCAATAAAATTCTTCTATGTTAAGAGTTACTGGGTAGGACATGAGTGCTTTGGATCTCTGCAACTTAGTTTCATGGTGTCATGTCACATAAATGGTCTCCTTTCAGTACTTTTGTTGACATTCCATTGCACTGTAGTGCTTCAAAAAGTATGAGCCAAATGAGTTTCCTGAGGATCTTGTCAAATGTAAACTTAGGGTCAAACTAGACATTACAGAAACAAAGGTGTTCAGCTGATCTCTTCAGAATGGTGCAGACTGTAGATGTGATTAATGACTTGATGCTTCCTTTCAATAACTGACACAAAGGGCTTTCTGTGAAAGCCTTTTGCACTGACATAGGCCCAGCAGTATTTTCTAAGGCTTACGCTACCCTTCTGTTGTTAATGTTGACCCAGGCTCATGTTTTAATTCTTTTCCAGAGGTACCAAAATACTGCCTTGTGGAGGCTGATCCTGGGCCATGCAGAGGGATTTTCTCAAGGTACTTCTATAACTCAACATCAAAGCAGTGTGAAAAGTTTCTATACGGAGGATGCTTCGGGAATGAGAACAACTTCAGAATCTTGGGAGCATGTCAGAATACCTGTCTAGTTGAATGTAAGTCCTTGTTTAATGTTTTGTTGCTCTATCTGTCTTTGCTTCACCATCCTAAGCTTCCTCTCACCAGTGCCCATGTCTATACAACCCAGTGAAATTGATGGCATTCTTTGCCACTGCAGTCCTCCCCCATACTGCTAAACCCCCTTGTTGACAAATTATGGGTGTAACTTAAAAATCTGTGACAGGTGGCACAAATCAGGGACACTGTCTTGCTATCAGCTCAAGAAGACTGCTAAAGTTCTAGTGGGAAAAACAGTTTCTGAAGGAGAACTACACTGTAATATCACTGCCCATTATTATCGTTTTATCATATTGGAGGGATAAATGAGAATTTGAGATTGACAAAATTTGTAACAGGCATCTTTCAATAAACTTCTTTTCAATGTTTCTATGACATAAATAATACATATAAATTGTCTTTTTCTACTGATGTAGCTTTTCATAAAAATGTTCAAATACAGTTATCAAATACAATATGTCTGGGACTAAAACAATTTATTCTTCTGATTATCTACTGTAGTTTGCTTAATTGATAGCCAAATTGGCATAACGGAAGTATTAATGCTGTCTTCAGTAGACTGCATTCTTTTTGCTCAGACTTCAAAGAGTTTGTAGTTTTCTCCCCAGATGATCTTATCTTCTCATAATTTAGAGCTGCATTTCATCTCATTTTGATTCAACAGATACTGTTTTACATTTGCTTCCAAGCTTCAAGGTAAACTGGTTATGTACAGTATTACAATCAGTCTGCTCTTTTTATTGTACATGCTCCTTCCTTTACTAATAAATATTATGCTCTTTTTTCTAAATTGTTTTTCACTACATTGTAGGAGATGTTTTTATATTATATAATTTCCATAAACACATTATTAAAAAGTCCACTACACATTTAAATAACATGATGGTTCCTGTTTTCTCTCATTATGCTTGAGAAGCATTGATCAGAGACATTCAAACCTTTTCCATAGAAGGTTAAAACATGGCACCAGGCCTTTTGCCTTATGTGATGCAGTTCCCTTGGAACACAGTCTCACTTTCATTCAGAGAATACCTGCCCCTGGTGTCTTTAAAATACAATTTGTAGATGCATCTTACTGTATTATCCACGTTCACATATTAGGCTCTTGCATGATACTAATGCACCACATATACTGTACATGGCGCATAGGCACTGCTATGCTGCAAAACATGCAATGGGTGCCAGCCAGTCCCTGGCAGCATGCACAAAGGTGCATGCTACACCATCCTGTGCACCTGACCCTGGGAGGGTGGCTGGTGACAGGGTCACACTCCATGCCATGCAGGAAGGTGCAGAATGCCGTGGAGGGGCACGCCTATGCCTGCAGGCACCCTTCCATAGCTGCTATATGCCCCTCTATCCAGTAGATGGCAGCCCAGTGGGACAAGTAGCTGTCCCTTTACTACAGCCCCCAGCCCTCCTGACATGCTGTGAGGGCTGGGTACTACCAGCTGGCCCTCACCTGTAGTGCATGGGCTCTGACTGGTACCAAAGTAAACCAGTATCCGCAATCCCCTGTTCCAAGTAGACCAGGAGATCCAGTCTGCCAGTGGGATGGGCATCCGATTGGATGGCACCAGCATCCACTGCTCTGCCCATATTCTGCCACCTGTCTATGATGCACTCCTATGCACATGTGGGGTGGTACCATGGACAGGCAGATGGGGGTCATGAATGTCACACAGTGCATGCCTGATTGGGGTGTGGGACAATGTGGACTGAGTATGTGCCTTTAGAGCATACCTGGCCTGCCATGGTGCATAGGCATCATAGAACTAATTATGTTTGAAATTAGATATACATTGCTATTTATTATGCTATTCTACATATATCTGTCCTAGTTAGCTGGGGATTTCAATGAAAATGAGACATTCTGCTTCACTGAGTAGAAACCCAGATCCATGAACTGACTGGATGAATACATTAATTGAAAAATGATATAGTTCCATACAGATTGATACCTTGATGTATAAATTTGACATATAGTTGCTGTTTTGGGTTATCATAAGGTTCTCTGTAGTTGCATACTGGGGTAATGTATTTCCTTACTTTAGCTCACAGAGCAATAAATATGGGTATACCTGAGTTAACAGAAGTGTGAATGGACACTGTGCTATAACATCTGTTAAGGGCCTTGAGCAAAAACCACTAATGTAGTTCAGTAATTGGATTTATACAGCCTCAAAATTTTAAAGCCAGTATTAAGCTTATTGTGAGCTTATAAAAACTCTCATTACCTTTTCTGCAGTCTCTGTTGTTAGTTCCAATTATGGATACACCTCAGCAACCACAGTGCTTTTCATTGGTGCTGCAGTGGTGCTGGGAACATGCCACAGATAGGTGTGGAGCACAGTATGGATGCTCCAGACACTGTACTGAAAACTGGTTTAAGAAACAGAAACACAGAATGTGCCGGCAGATGGGGTCTGTGTGGACCATCTAGTGTGCCCATGTATACTACCCGCTCTGTTCCGCCACTGTGTTAAGTTCCCCACAGTGCCTGTCCCATGCCCGTTTGAACTCCCTGACCATCTTTGACCCCCTGTGTGGGAAGGACATTCCAATGCTCCACCATTCTTTATGTGAAGAAGAACTTCCTTGTGTTGCTCTTGAACCTGTCCCCTTTAGGTACATATTGTGTCCCTTGGTCTGGCAGTAGTTTACCTGCAGGAGATCCTGTGCCTGTACCTTATTGATCCTGTTGTTTTTAAAAATGTCTTCACATTGCAAAAAGGGCTAAAGTGAAACTGTAAGCCACTTCCTCTTGAGGGATTTGAATCTATAGCAGGATATACATAGGTACCGCAGGGTGGGATAGGCTGCGCTCAGGACATAACGATATGACCACTAATAAAAGGACCTGGACCACAAGTAACCAGTAAGGTAATACAAAAGAAGCACCACATAGAACACTCCAGGAAAAGTAGGTTGAAGCAAGGAACAAAACACAAGACGGTAACAAAAAGATGCTGCATTTCATGGAAGGTCATGCACACAGACGCCTGCAATCTGGGGAACAAGATCCCAGACCTGGTGGCTGCAATGACAGAGGTTGATCTGGACATAATGGCAGTAACCAAAACATGGCACACCAGCAACAACAGCTGGGACATAAGAATACCAGGTCATGCCCTGTTCAGAAAAGATAGGGAGAGTAAAAGAGGGGAAGGGGTTGCCTTATATGTCAAACAGAGCATAAAGGCAACTGAAATTCAAAACAGGCATGAGCAAATGGAGGAAGATTGGATCATGCAATGGAACAGCCATTAGCACAGGAGTTGTTTACAGACCCCCAGCTCAGGCTGAGGAAATTGAAAAGCAGCTGCTGGAAAATATGCATGAAGTGGCAGGAAAGGGGAAGTACTACCAATGGGAGACTTTATCATGCTGGAGGTAGACTGGTCCATCCCAGCAGGGGCCTCAGCTAGGACACAGGACTTCATGGACTCCCATGAGGAAGCTGGCCTTAGGCAACTGGTTCAGGAACCTACCAGGAACTGGGCAATCATAGATCTGGTGCTGACCAATGGGGACAGGGTAGCAGATCTTAGGGTGGAAGGTCTGTTAGGGTCCAGCGACCACAATATGATGAGGTTCAAAGTGGACACAGGGATCCAGTCAACCCATAAGAAGGCAAGAGTCTTAGACTTTAGAAAAGTGGACTTTACTAGTATGAGACTACAGCTAAAAGAAACCCTGGAAAAGAGGAGGATAGGCGAGGATGTTGAGGAGACATTAGCACACATTAAGGAGGCTATAATGGAGGTAACAAAACAATGTGTTAGGTCAATAGACAAGAGTAAAAGGAAAAGAAAACCACTTTGGTTCTCAGGGGGGTGGCAGAAAAAGTAAGGGCTAAGAGGCTAGCCTTCAGGAAGTATTAGGAGACACAAAGGGACGAGGACAAGAAAATGTACAAGAAGTGTCTGAGAGAGGCAGGAAAGGCAGTGAGGAGCACTAAGTGTAAATGAAGGAAAAAAATAACTCAATTGGTTAAAAAAAGAAGATAAGACATTCTTCAGATACATTAGTGAGAGAAGGAAGGCAACGGGGGGAGTAGCAAAGCTTAGCGGGGCCAGCGTGTAGATAGTGGAAGGAGATGGGTGGAAAAGCAATGATCCTGAACAAATATTTCTCTTCAGTCTTCACTGTGGAAGGGGATGGGCAGAGCCCACAGCTGGACTTCAAAGAAGCTAAGGATAAAAAGGTAAACACCAGCACATTCACAGAGGAGAGGGTCCTAGAAGAACTGGTGAAGCTAAATGTGGAAAAAGCCATGGGTCCACTGTGTGGTTCACAATAAACACAGCCATAGAGTCAAGCCATACAAAGTAAGGGTACTGGACTTTTGGAGGGCTGACTTTGGCAGAATGGGAGAGTGCCTTAGGAATGCACTAGCAAAAGGGCAGAAGGGAGGGGTGGAGGAACAATGGGGCAAAATCAAAATTGCCATCACAAAGGCAACAAGCCTTTATGTGAAGCAAATAAACAAAATAAAATGAAGGGAAAAAAAAACACTATGGTTCTCAAAAGTGGTGGCAGGGAAGGTTAGGGAGAAAAATATAGCATTTAGAAAGTATAAGGAATCACAGAAGGAGCAGGAAAGAGAACTATATCAGTTAAAGCAGAAGGAAGCAGGGAAGGCAGTCAGAATAGTAAAGGTCCAAACCAAGGAAAAGATACCCAACTCAGTTAAGAAGGGGGATAAAACCTTTTATAGGTACATTAGTGAGTGAAGAAAGACCAAGGGAGGGATACTGAGGCTTAATAAAGAGGAAAAGGTGGGCAGAGGGTGACAGTGAAAAGGCAGAGATACTGAATGAATACTTTTGTCCAGTATTCATAAAAGAAGAGGAGGGGGATGTACCTAAACCAAACAATAGAAGCACTCTGGATAGGGTGGTTGATACCAGTCCACTCAGAGAAGAAAGGGTCCCAATAGAACTCCTAAAACTCAAGGTGGACAAGTCAATGGGGCCTGACAGGATTCACCCCAGAATTCTTGAAGAACTAGCTCTTTGCTAGTGACACCGCTGACTACCCTTTTTAACAAATCATGGGAGGATGGTGTGGTATCTGAGGACTGGAGGAGGGTGGATGTGATTCCCCTTCACTAAAGTGGGAGCAAGACAGAGGCAGGAAACTACAGACCTGTCAGTTTGACCTCAGTGGTAGGGAAAATGATTGAATCACTTCTGAAAGAAAGAACTGTTGAGTACCTAGAGGCCAGCGTGGCACAGGATCCAAGGCTGCATGGATTCACAGCAGGAAGATCATGTTAGGTGAATCTAATAGATTTCTTTGACTGGGTGACCAAAGTAATAGACCAGGGAGGGGCTGTGGACATGGCCTACCTAGACTTTAGCAAGGCATTTGACACAGTCCCACACAAAAGATTAACAAACAAGTTAGCTAGCCTGGGAGTGGGTCCCAGGGTTGTAGCCAGGGTAAAAAATTGGCTGGACTACAGGATACAGAGAGTTATAATAAACAGTCCACTCCAAAGAAAGGGGTGTTACTTGCTGGATACCCGCAGAGTTCAGTATTGGGGCCGGTCCTCTTTAATGTCTTTATAAGTGACATTGCAGAGGGACTGGAAGGAAAAGTATGCCTCTTTGCAGATTACACAAAGATCTGCAACAGGGTTGATACACAGGTGGGGGGTGGAAAGGATGAGAAGGGACTTGGCAAAGTTGGAGGAATGGTCAAAAGTATGGCAGCTTAGATTCAATGCAAAGAAGTGCAAAGTAATACACCTAGGGACACAAAAACCCAGGGAAGAGTACACAGTGTGTTGGGGGATACTAACAACAACAAAAATGGAAAGGGACCTGGGGGCAGTCATATCAGATGACCTAAAGGTAGGCAAGCAATGTGAGAAGGCAGTAAGGAGGGCTGGGGCATACTGGAATGCATGAGAGGCATCACCAGTAGAAAACTGGAAGTTGTCACCCCTCTGTACAGACAGTTGTTGTGAGACACCATCTGGGTACTGCATGCAGTTCTGGAAACCCCATCTCCACAAGGACATAGACTGGATGGAAGCAGTCCAGAGCAGGGCAACTAAATTGGTGTAGGGTCTGCACCATAAACCATATGAAGAGAGACTGAAGAAGCTTAATATGTATACCCTTGAGGAAAGGAGGGAGGAGAGGACATGATAGAAACTTTCAAGTACCTCAAGGGAATCAACAAAGTCCAAAAGGGTAGCACCTTTCAGAAAAAGAGATGTGCAAGAACAAGGGGGTACAGTTTGAAGATACAGGGGGGATGGCTTAAGGGCAATGTGAGGAAGTAGTTTTTCACAGAGAGAGTGGTGGATGAATGGAACGGCCTTCCTGAGGAGGTCATGGGATCAAAAACAGTGGGAGAATTCAAGAATGCTTACAACAGACATAAGGCAATTATAGTGGGGGGGTAGGAGGAAGTATGCTGTTGGTTAACTACTGTAGGATCTGCAACTTATCCAGTAGGTAGTGAAATGGGCAGACCGGGTTGACCAATTGGTCCTTATCTGCCGTCAACATCTGTGTTTCTATGTTTCCAGATGGCATACATCTCAAGATCCTAAAGGAACTGAGGACTGAACTGGCAGCCCCTCTGGCAGCCCTGTTCAGTAAGCCCTTAGACACTGGAGTGGTCCAAGAGGACTGGAGAAGAGCAAACATTGCCTCTCTTCACAAGAGTGGTAGTAATGAAGAAGCAGGGAACTACTGGCCAGTTAGTCTAACCTCTGTAGTCAGAAAGATAATGGAGGCACTCCCTAAGGAAAGAATAGTGGAACACCTGGAGGCCAATGGACCGGTGGCTCCCAGGCAACATGGGTTCTCTGCAGGACAATCTTGTCAAACAAATCTGATAGATTTCTTTGACTGGGTAATAAAGGCAGTAGACCAAGGTGGGGGAGGGCATTAATATTGCCTACTTTGATATTTCGCAAAGCCTTTGATACGGTTCCACATAGGAGACTGGTCAACAAGTTAGGCAGCATGGGTTGAGATGCAAGGTGGTGAACTTTATTGGAAACTGTTTAAGAGACAGAAAATAGAGGTGACTAGAACCCAATCAGATGAAAGGGAGGTGACCAGTGGGGTACCTTAGGGGTCAGTTCTGGGGCCAGTCCTCTTCAGTGTCTTCATCAGTGACATTGCAGATGGGCTGCAAGAAAAAGTTTGCTGGTTTGAGGATGACATCAAGATCTGTGGCAGGATGGATACTCTGGAGGGGGTGGAAAGGACAAGAAAAGATCTAGAACTGCTGAAGAGATTGTCACGGGTATGACAACTAAGGTTTAATGCAACGAAGTGCAAAGTCATGCAAGTGGGGAGCAGGAACCCTGGGGTGAGCTACAGGTTGTAGGGGGAGCTGCTGACAGTAACTAAGGAGTAGAGGGACTTGGGGGTCATAATCACAGATGCCTTGAAGGCTGCTAGGTGGCAAAGGTGGTGGAAAAGGCCAGTGGGATTTTGGGGTGTATTGGAAAGGGAATCACAAGCCAAAAGAGGGAGGTAATAGATCCACTGTACAAGACCCTGGTGAGACCTCACTGTGAATAGTGTACAGTTCTGGTGATCACATCTTCAAAAGGACATTGACAAAATAGAGATGATGCAGTGGAGGCTGACCAAAATGGTGAAGGGATTACATCACAGGCCATACAGGGAGAGAGAGTGAGGGACCTTAATTTGTATATACTGGAGCACAGTAGGGAGAGAGGTGACATGATAGAAACATTCAAGTACCTCAAGGGCATTAATAAGGTGGAAGGGGACAACATATTCCAGATTACTAGTAGTGCCAGGACAAAATGACATGACATGAGACTGGGGGTGGCCGCATAAGGGGAAATGTCAGGAAGTTATTTTTTATGGAAACAGTGGTGGATGCATGGAATAGCCTGCTCCAGAAGGTGGTGGCAGCCCGTACAGTGGCAGGCTTCAAACATGCATGGGACAGAAACTAAGGAATAACAAAGATAGGAAGAAAAAGCTAAATCCAATGACCAGATAGGGTCGGTGGACTCTTCATTAGGCAGCTTAAATGGGCAGACTGGGTGGGCCTAGCAGTCCTTATTTGCTGACAACATATATATCTATGTGAGATTCTTAGAATCACTGCAACAGATGGCCTCATAATCTGATTTCAGCTCTGCAATTTTTATTCATCAGCTGAAGAAATACACAGAGCTACTAATCTGGTGAGCCACTGAATAAACCACTGTTTATTTTCTTAAGAATTTGTACTGCTAGAGGGGAGACTGAATTGTTCACAGTGCAATTAAAGCCATAATATGAATGAAAATTTGTTGAAAACTACATAGTTAACAAATTAAGTATATCAATGTAAGCATTCAGCAAAAGTTGAAAGTTATTTTGTGAAACTGTCATATAATTTTATGTATTGACACAAAAATAATATCAATACAGTCTATCGATACAAAAAGTAGTTATGAATAGCATGAATGTTCCATTTTTTGGCTGTTGCACAATGCAAAAATGTATCAATAATACTGTATACTCACATAGCAGATTTGAAGAGTATGAATACATGTTTATAGTAACAAAACATAATAACAGTATCGACAGAGCTAATTCTCAACAGCTGGATTCATGGCTTCCATTTATAAAAAATTAAGTTTCTAGCTCCAACAGCTTCAAAGCTAGACCTTTACAAAGATAATTTCTTTGAAGTGGATAACTTTGAAACTGTTAGAGCTAGAAACATAATTCTTTTAAACGAAACCTTGAGTTAGCTAAGTTAATGTATCAGATCAATATTGCCACAGCAACCATATGCTGATATAAAAAACATTAAAGCTAGAAACAATATTCTTTTAAATGAAACTTTGGAGTTAGCTAAATTGGTGTATCAAACCATTATTGCTACAGCGACGTAGTATTTATATAAAAAAAACATAAAAGTCCTGTTATTTTTAACAATATCTTATATTTTATTGCTTGATTGACTTATTTATTCATTTTATTCATTTGTTTACCAAGTAAGGCACACTAGGCACAAGTTCTTGTTTTCAGGGGTGACCTGGGAGCTTTGGGATGGTTAAGTGACTTGTGATATTACATGTATAGACGTGTACCAACACTGGATAATATATCATTAGGATCTATACATGCTGATCAGACTCCAAGCTTTCATTAAATAATAATAATACTACTAATAATAATAATAATAATTATAAGTTTCTACAAATAACGAAGAAACATTGGAACACAGAATGTGATGGCACAAGAAGTTCAATGGCCCATCAAGCCTACCCATATTGGAACTACAGTTCAAATGTTACTGCTTTTAAACTACAGTATCATTTCAACCATAAAATGCCATATAAGATTACTTTGCATTATGGTCAGAAGCTGCTGGAGACTGTTCTGTCTAAGAATACATAATTTCTTTTCTAGTTTGTTTTTGAACTAAAGATTAGGAAATATTCTACTCAAACCTACAGCTATAGTTGAACTTCAAGATAACCCAAAACAGTGTGTATGAGTGTTATTACTACTGTTTTGTTGAGTTTAGTGAATTCTTATTTTGGGGTTTGTTTATAAATAATTGAATCATACTGTAACACTGGCATTAAGAGCTGATTTGCAATAGTTAACTGTACCTATGACAAATATGTATCTTTGAATGTCTAAGTGCCCAACGTGAAAATCGATATGTTGCACAGATTTTCTGTATGCAATTCATAAGGCATAAATGACTGAATACCTTTTTCAAATAGATAGATACCAGACGATTGGTCATGAAACATCCCCAGATGCTTCTGGCTAAACAAAAACAATTAGCCTGTTTATTTTTCTCTCTGGTTCTCTTTCTGCTTTTATTTCTTTTAGTGCCTGTGGCGACTCCACGAATTTTCCCACAGGGAGGAAAAAAACAAATGGAAGATGTAACTGTTTCTCCAGTAAAGCCAGCCACACACCCACAAATCTCAGGTAAGACATTACTCAGTATGGGAGTTGCTCTGATGATGACTAGCACATTGTGTTAGGAATGGGCAAATCCATCCTTGACATACCAAGTCATTCTGAACTCATGTGACCTGGTTTTGGCGAGATCAGAGCCAAACTGCCCATTTTGTGAAAATATTTACCTGCCTTTTGTTTGTTCTTGCCTTGCAGTTTGCATGCCTGTCATGTGACAGGCATGGGAGGCTAAATGAGAGGTGAGAGAGGGTGCCTGAGCACTGTGTGTACACCACTCAGATCACAGATCTGTGAAGTGGAGTATATAAGGTGATCACGTGGCTGCTTGATACCATTTGGCATGAAGACACTGATGAGGACAGAAGTCTGACTGGAACATGGCAATGGGAGGTATTGCATGGCTGGCAGTAGTGTTCTCTTGGCACACCCATGGTGGGTTAGGGAGGAGGAGAAGGAAGTGAATAAAGTACTGCAAAATGAAACAAGAAACTTAACACAAAAAGAAAGCAATGGAGAGAGGCAGTGTGGGAGAGAGACAGTTTGTGGTGAAGGGTTGGGCCTCAGCCCATGCCACTGCTGCTGAGTCTGGGCAGAAAAGAAAAAAACTAAAACTCACACTATACAATGCAAACAAAAAAAAAAAAGAAAAAAGTATAATGGTGTGTGTGTGTGTGTGTGTGTGTGTATGTGTGTGTGTGAGAGACCAAGCTGTGGTGGAGTAAACAGCAGTGGGGGTTGCATTGGGTTTCACCAAGCTGGTTGGACAGAAAACCTGTTGACCAGCTTTACAGCGACATGCACAATGCCAATTGTGATCGTGGTCCGCATTGTGTGGTAGGGAAGGGAAGGGAAGGGAAGGGAAGTGTGTTTTCTGCAAGGGGCTGTGCCCCCTACACTCCCAGACTTTATTATAATCACCTCCATGGTGGAAGTGTTTCAGGGAGTGGGTATAAGAGCCAGAGAAGTTGTGCTGGGGTCCCGTCTTGCTGTAGCATGACCACTACAGTGATCCACAGTGACTGGTCATTTTGCAGCTGTAAATGGCTGGTCACTGTATTATTTTCAATGGAGTTATGTGCTATGGATGCATTGTACTTTTGCTATGCAAATCACCAAAGCCTCTTTGGCTAATTAAATTTGCACTAGTCAGACCCATTTTTTTTTCAAAAGTAATTTGATTCTGAACTCAAAGAGTCTTGTTCTGAACATCATCCTGCTTTTCACAAACTTTTTTTGTCAGTCTTGTACCCTAGGAAGCAAAAGACCCTTAGGTAGCATGCTGTAAGTCTCCCTGGATAACCAGCTACTTTGCCAAAATAAATTAAACTCAAAGAGTATTGAGTGTTTGCTGGCCCATCACTACAAAGGTTGCACTGCTGCTTGCATTGCCAGTGTTCTGGGTTTGTTAGTGAGCTCAAGTCATTAGAGACCAGCCATGGAATGGAGGACTGAGCATTTCCCAGGATGCTTTTGAGGAGGGGTGACATGATACCCATTGCAACACTGCAACCTGGGAGTCTACTGGTAATAGTACAGAAGTAGGTTGTGGGGGGGGGGATGATGGCTGGGCTATACAAGGCATCCTTACCTGCTCTTGCTTGGAGACCCCAGAGAGCAGATGTCCTGTACTTGTGGGACCGAACATGGAATCACCATGGAGTGAGAAGCATGCTTGAACCCTGCCTCCAGCTACTGACTGCATTCCTACCCCAGGTTCTCCTGCCTCCCTACCCTCACCAGAGGTGGGAGGTTTTAACTGACATGGCCAGAACCCATCATGGAAGATAAGCCCATGGGGTTGGATGAAGAGGATTATGTGCCAGTGGTTCACGAGGGGGGATGGGACTTTGCTGAACTGTAAGACAGAGACCACACCAGTAAGGGGCAAAAACAATGAATTAAACCAAAAAAGGGAGTTGTGTGTTTTCCAAATCATTCTGTGGCTTAACAAATTTAGTCTTGGCCACCTGATAAAACATAAATTCTTTGACTACCAGTGTGTCATAAGCCTGCTATGTTGGCCAGACCATTTTACCAAAAAACTTTAATCAAACTAAAAGAGTCTTGGGTGTCATCCTAGCATATAACAAATTTTGTCTTGGCCATCCTGTAATGGAGAAGCCCATGACTATTGTGCTGTAAGTGTGCTGGGCTAGCCATGCCCTTTTACCAAAAAATATTCTGATTGCCGAAGAGTTTTGTACGTTTTCCAAATCATCCCCCTGTATAAAGATGTAGTTTTGAAAGTCCTGAAAAGCAAAAGCTCCTTGGCTGGCAGTGTGCTGTAAACCTGTTGGGATAGACAGCTACTTTTGCAAAAAAAAAAATATATATACATTGGAACTCAAAGAGTTGGATTTATTTTCCAAATTAGTAGAATACTTATCTTGCAGAAGCAGAAGTCTCTTTGCTTGTGGTGTGCTGTAGATCTGTTTGGCTAGCCAACTCCTTTTGCCAAAATATTTTGACTGAGCTGGAAGAGTCTTGTGTTTTTAGAATCCTCCCACTGTTTAACAGCAGGTTGCATTATATCTTAAAAAGTATACTTTGTATTGTTATATCACTGTTCCTTTAGAATTTGTGGTATTGTGCTCTTGATATCTTTTCTCCATCCGTAATACTTATAATCCCAGACAAGGCAAATACAAATATTTGTCAAAACCAAATCCACACGTCCTGGATTTGTCAAATCCATAAATAAATCTAAATTCACCCCAGCTTTGCCCATACCTACATTGTTTTGGTTTATAAGGTATCTGGAACAGTGCTATTGATAGCAAAACCCCCATATGATTCACAACACTGAAAAACGAGAGTCTTGGAATAAGATATGGTGGGAAAGAGAGAGAAAGACAGACAGACAGACAGAGAGGCAGGGAGAGAACCGAGAATGAATGGGTGGCTACAGAAAATCTTGCACTGGAAAATCATGGTTGGAATCCCAGTTTACTTAAATCAGAATCCATTGCACCACACACACATTTGCTGCCAAGTCATGGTCTGCATTTTCAATCTGTTTCTTCTTTTCCAAATGTTTCTAGTTTTAACCTTGTTCAAAATAGTGATACATATTATTTAGCTGACAAATTTCAGCTCAAACATGAGGAAGCTTGGCACTACTTTCTCTGTAGTAGAATTGGTGGAGGGGGCGCTGTTGATGTCACTAGACATCTTAGCTAACCACTTTTAATTTTTTCAGGTAGTGTGTTTAATATACAACCCACAAAATGAGAGGTGCCCTGCTAAGATGAGTTAAATGACATAAACAGCTGTCTCCACCAATTCCACTACACTTTACACTGAACATGCATCATTTGACATCATCAAAATGCTGTTTGGGGGCACAGCTACAGCACGTGACTTTAAAGATTATTGAATACAAGCTGGCACCACAAAGGTGTTTATCGAATTAATGCTCTTCAAAAACTTTTTTATACTGCTTAGTTTGACCACAACAAAGGTAGGCAGCACCCATGTGTTACTTATCCGAATCAATCCTGTCAGCTGCTTGTTAGACCTTTTTACCAATTATTTTGAAAAAAAACTAGAGTCAGGGTGTAGCACTTTTGTGAAAAGAAATCTTTGAGTATATACTGTATTATAGCGTATAGTAGATCATTGCTCTGTATGGAACTCCATCCCTTTCCAAATGCTGTTGCACCATAGTTCAAGTTCATGGAATGTGATTGTGCCCATCTGTGTTACAAGAGCATTCTGAAGCCTCTAGAGATTTCAAAAGTCAGTTTTGTTCTGAAAGCAAAAGAACTGCTGCATGCACATTTTGCATAATACTATACAAAATAAAAAAAACTACAGGATGGGCAACTTTGTGCACAACTAGTGTGCTCTGCCACCTTTGGTTTCTGCTTCCCACAGACCTCTTGAGCTTTGCTCTTGAAGTCAGAGGGAATCAGAACTCTGTGACAGAAGACGCTGGTTGTGCATAGTTGCCCATCCAGTATTCTCTGTGTTCCAAGAATGGTTCTTGGCCTCTGCCATACAGTCTAGCATCTGACAGAAGATGCCCAGACATGACAGTTTCGATTAGTCATATACAGTAGCAGAATCATTCAGGATGCAATGCAATACTGAAGAATTCTGTGGCAGAACTAGTGCAGAAAACAAGGCAATTTCAATGGCAGTTAATCCCTTTTGTCACTCAGGAATCTGCAATACTGCAGTGCATCCTGGCAGGCTCCACACTAATTCACATTCTGGGAGATTTAACTACCATACCATCTTTCCCACTTCAACCGAATTGCACTTTGGATTCTATCCTCTCCCCAAGAGTCTCCCGTGGGTTTCTGGTAGTGGTGTGTGGAAATAAAATTCTGCAGGTGGAGTTACCGCAGATGTTAGAGTTTCACTTCCATGAGCTGGCCCGTTGGCGCAGCGGTGGATTTCCGCCAGATGCCGGGCTAACCGGTTCGGGAATGGACCCGGTCAGTCGGAGGGCCGGCCAGGGGGAGAGGGATGGAGCGTCCTGTGGACTGCTCTCCTTCTCTGGGGGAAAGGTGCGGGCAGCATCCGGAGCACTGAGGACTCCTGGCGGAGGCCGGGAGCTCTCGCGCTGCCACGCTAGTTTCAGGGGAGGTGGGGCGGACACTAGCGTCATTGCATGTCCCCGCCTGCGGGAGAAAACTCAGGTGAAAAGAGGGAGGGAGGATCCTCCGTCTAGGTGAAGCCTCCCCGGGCTTCAATTCACCCCTGCCGCCGCACTCCCAACCAGTTATTAGTTCCGAGGCACTGGTATTAGGGGAGGAACCGGTGCCTCAGCCCTGCCCTCCGGGGGATAAGCCTGGGGTGACCGGGAGGGGTGGCAAATAGGCAGGTGGTGGAAGCTCCGGGGGCCGTGACTAGGCAGATGTGTGATGGAGGACCCCCCAAAAAAAAAAAAAAGAATTTCACTTCCATGTAATTTCAGGATACAATTCAAGAACATAGCAATGTAGACAATGATAACAGAAAAAGAACAAATGTCCATCCAGTCTTCCCAAAGTCCCTGTTTTACCCTGAGACCTACTGATCCTCCAGTGTGCTGAGCCTCCCATTCTCACACCCATTCTCTTCCCCATATCTGATGCCCCGGAGCAACCACAATACTCTTCATTCTGTCCTAACTTTACTTAAATTTACTTATGGTTTTCACACCCACCACCTCAACTAATAACCTGCTCCTATTCTCCACCACCCTTTTTATAAAATAATACTTCCTCATGTCCCTCCTGTTAACTTCCGTTTGTAACCATGTGGCCGCAAGCCAGTATTCAAATTAAATAGTTCCCCCACAGTTCACCCTGTTAATTCCTTTTAGGAATTTGAAGGTTTCTATCAAATCACCCCTCTCTCTCTGGTTTCCGGTATGTACATGTTCAGTGCCTTAAGGCACTCTTCATAGGACCTGCTCTTCTGGTCCTGGATCATTTTCGTTACCCAGGACTGCACTATCTCCAGCCTATCTCTATCCTTCCTGAGGTGAGGACTTCAGAATTGGGCACAGTATTCCACGTGTGGCCTCACCAAGGATCTGTATAGATGGAGTATTACCTCCTTTTTTTTGCTATTAATACCCTTCCTGATACAAGCAAGCATCCTGCTTGCTTTGCTGTATGCCTTGTTGCACTGACTTGATTGCTTTAGGAAGTCGCTTGTGATAACTCCAAGGTCTCTTGCTTCAGTTGTGGTACTGAGTCTCACCCCTCCCATCCAGTACTCTGTCCTAGGGTTCCTGTTCCCCAGATGCATCACCTTGCACTTTTATGTCATTGTATTTTAACTGCCAACCCCTCTGCCACCCTCCCGCTTTTGCAAGTCTCTCTGAATGTCCTTTATTCAACTATCACTAACCACCCTCCCACAGAGTTTACTGTCATCTGTGAAGAGACACAACCTGCCCTGAATCCCCTCATCAATGTCACGGATGAACATGTTGAAGAGAATCAGCCTTAGGACAGATTCCTATGGAGCCTCGCTCATAAACACCCTTTCTTCTGATCTAACCCCATTGACAACTACTCTCTGCTACCTCCCCTTTAACCAGTTTCCTACCCAGTTTACTATGGCCTTAGCCACCCCCCAGATCCTCCATCTTCTTCAGCAAACATCTGTGAGGCACTGAGTTGAAAGCCTTGCTAAAACTGAAGTAGAGCAAATCCACAGTGTGGCCCTTATCCAATTCTCTTGTCACCTAATCAAGGAAAATTATCAGGTTAGACTCCATGCTATGAATCTATGTTGCTTACCATCCTGGATACCATTACTCTCTAAGTAGTCTAGAGAGGTCCTCTTTGATCAGTGACTCCATCAGCTTCCCTACAATAGATATACAGCTGACAGGCCTGTAGTTCCCCTGCTTGCTCCTTATCCCTGCCCTTATGGAGCAGATCTATGTCTGCCATTCTCCAATCCTTTGGGACTGCTCCTGTTCTTAGAGAGTTGTTGAATAGACCTACTAGGAAACCACCCAGTATCACTGCCAATTCCCTGAGTATCCTCAGATACAACCCATCTGGTTCTGGGGCATTATCACTCTTTAGGACTGTCAGCCCTTTCAGAATGCTTTTAGAAATGAATGTTGACTGCTTAATCTGTTGGACCCACTTGGTGGTCACTTTGATGCCACTCTCTTTCCAAGGCTCACTGCCCTTCCTAGTGAAATCTGAGCATAAGTAATCATTTAGGACTTGGACCTTTTGTCTGTCCTCCTCAGTCATTCTATCCCCCACAATTAGCCTTACAGTTCCACTTCTTTTCTCCTTTTTTTCACTAATGTACCTGAAGAACTGTTTTTCTCCATTCTTGGTGCCCTCTACATTACGCAGTTCTGTGTCTACGTTTGCTTCCCTAGTTGCCCTGTTTGCCTTTAGGGGTGGGTGGACTGGTCCATCAGGAATCAGAACCCCTCCAGATTGCACACTGTCTGGCAGACCAGGTAGATCAGGGCATTGTTGCTGGGAGAATCTGGTCCACCCTGCTGTTTGATATTTAGCCATTACATCATTTTTTTTCCTCCAAGTCCCCTCTCCCATCTGCCACAACCACCCAGCAAACAAAATCATACTCAAAAAAAGATT
Organism: Neoceratodus forsteri; assembly: GCA_016271365.2. Classification (NCBI taxonomy): domain Eukaryota; kingdom Metazoa; phylum Chordata; order Ceratodontiformes; family Ceratodontidae; genus Neoceratodus; species Neoceratodus forsteri. The sequence goes on from CM028132.1 coordinate 1,327,035,124, forward strand.
TGGGGGACTGCACCAATCATCACTTCTCCTGCTGTTTCTAACAATAATATGCTGGTGCATGCATGAGAGAGAGAGCGAGCGAGCATGCATGCGAGTGCACCAGCGGCATGGGTGGTAACAGTTCATGCTCAGAGTTTGTGGCATTGTGGTGACTGCAGCTTAATATTTGTAGTGAGCAGCGATGGTGGCAAGACACATCTGATACATTTTTGGAAGGACAGGTTGGGTATAGATAGGGACAAGTAATTATGTGCCATGCTGTACTGCTGCTGGGTAGGGGTCTGCAGATTGGATTGAGCAGGGTGTACAGACTGAGGATGGTTAGGGTCTATAGAACAGCTAGTGATGTGCTATGCCTATTAATAGATTTGGGTCTTTTGGGGGCAGAAGATTAGAGGGGATGGGATGCACTGTTTGTGCAGACTGGGTCTAAGTGGGGTTCAGCAAATGGGAGGGGTCATGGTGTCCAGTATCCTTCAGCAGGAAGGGTTCAGCAAACTGACTGGGAAGGGCTGTGCACATAAGACAGGGTGGATGCCAGCAGATGAAAGGGTCTGCAGACTGGTGTGTGCATATTGGTGAATATTAAAGTAGCAGGGGTGTCCATGGTGGGATGAGAGGTAGCAGACTGGAGAGACAGGAATGTGCACACTGCAGCAGAACAATTGTCAGCAGATAGGAGAGGGCAGGGATGTGCATACTGAGGGAGGAAGTGGGCAGCAGATGGAAAAGGCAGGTAGGAGCTTACTGAGGCAAGGAGGGGGAAGCAGATTGAAGGGGCAGGGTTGTGCACATATGACACAGGGTCATGATGTTGCAAGACATTACGCAGTATGTAAAAATCATGCTGCCAATACAGCACATTTTCTTGCATATGGCATAATCACTTTTTTTTATGGGGACTCCACCCCCAATAACCCCCCATTATAGGGGTCTACACACCTCGACCCTCCAATAAAGATTCTCAACTCTGGCGGGGGTGTTACAGTGAAATCGAAATAAAGTGTGACACATAAAAAAATTCTTTTGCATCTGGGACCGGGAATCAAACCCAGTCCCAAACACAGTGCTTGGGTACCCTGCTGCCAGTGGCTTACTCCATTGAGCCGCAGCAGCTGCTCAGTGGAATCCCATCCCAGCAGAGGTCGTATCCTCTGCCTGGGATAGTGCAAGGGTGCAATACCGCGTACAGCAGTATTTGCAGTATTGCACGACTCGCTCTCTTGTATAGCGCTATTTCGGGTAGTCCCAGATTCCCCTCAAGAATGAGATGGTGTCAGTATGTGATGGGTGCTCAGATTGGCAATTAATTTATTAATAGTACCTTTTCATCCTGCTCCCAGATGATAATGATTCTTATTGATTTTCATTATTTCAAAACATATCTGTTATTCCAATACATATTCTTGTACTTCAATCATCCTTTTTCATATTATCTCATATACTGTGTATATATATATATATATATATATATATATATATATATATATAATCTCAAATTATTGTTCATCCTTTCTTCTATCTTCCTATTCACTGCCCAGGTGTAGACCTGGGCCCAGTTCTTTATTCTTTCTCTGGAGGTAATGGTGTATACCCATTACCGCTTTTTCTTAATGCTGTTGTTCTTTCTTTGGGGTTCCTTCTTTCTTCCCCCTCCTCCCTCCCTCCCATGCCCCTTTTTATCCTTTCTTTTTCCCACAGCCTGCCTTCAGCTTGTGTTGGATGGTAGGCATTTCCCCTGTGCTCTATAGCCCTAGCTGCCTCCCTGCCAATAATACCCCACATAATTTCATAGTGACCCTCACAGCCCCCCGTCCCCAGTGCTGTAACTAAACCCATTCCATTCTTCCTTGGAAATATGGCTGTCCATGGCCTGGCCCCATAGTCCTTCCCCATTAGCTGCCTGATGACCGTGCTTGGCCTTGGCCCTGTCCCTCATGCCCCTGAGAGTTGACATTAATTGGTTCCATTTTTCTACAGGTTCCACTTAGTGCCGACTGCACATTCCCTTCTCTGGAAGTCTCTCCTCCCGCTTCATAACTCTCCAAGTTCCCATATATCCCTCTCTCACCTCTACCACAGGCCTTGCCATGAAGATACCACTTGAATATGAGCCTATTGTACCCGCCCACCCTCCTCATTTCTTCAAGCTGTGATGCTGCCTGGCTTCTGAATGAATGAGGCAAATAACCTACTGTGGAGCCTTTTCCTGAAAAAAACATGCATTTATTGGGAACCGATACCCTCCCACAGCCCGGTCTCCCCCACTGGGCCCCAGGCTGAAAAACAAATTGGCCTCTGCATCCAAGGTGTCCTGCAGCATAACCCCTATATCACCCGTACTGGGCTATCATTTTATGCACCCTGTTTTTCCTGGGAACTGGCTGCCTTGTTCTCTTGGCATGTTGGCATCTGCCTTGGTTTGCTGGTCTATTTCTTCACCAGTCACAACCTTTTGGCCTCCCTGCTGGGCCTCTTTCCCATTTCCTTCACCCTGAGGGTCTCTTGATCCATGGCCCAGTAAATCCCTGACATACTCGACATACACTGCCCCATCTGCTGACAGAAACAGTGCTGGTATGATAGTCATCAGCTTAACTCATAATTTTTTTTTTTTTGAAACACTGCCAATTTCTGATCCCTTCATTGGCTGGCAGGCATCCCCACCCCTTATCCTGTCATCCTATTAGTAAGAACATTGTGGAACCCCATCCTCCTCCTCAGCAACTGGAACTATATCCTCAGCCCCACTCCATCTCATGACTTCTGCCCTCACTGTGTTTCCTTTTTCCTCTTTTCCTTTCCGGCAGACCACCCAGGCTGCTCCTCCCTTGTGATGTACCTCTGTATCCATGTTTTTTTTTTTTTTTTTTTAAGAAAACCACCCTATCCCTTGTCTAGAAGTGGGAGCAGCAAAATGCCCTGGAAAATAACTAAATAACCATACTTGTTTTTAGGTTCTGTACCCTGACAATGTGTTGAGGTCTAGCAGCCATGTGTGACCTCACAAAACCCCCAGCCCCGCATGCCCTTCAGTGCTTTGCTATCCTTCTGCTTAAGGCCCCCCCACAGGTGATGGCCCTGTCGGTGAAAGTAAGTGATTGCTTAGCTGCCAACCTGTCTGAGTGCTACCCTTGTCTGCATGGGGTCTCCTAATCTACTACCCTGTGACTTATTTATTCATGTATATGTTTTTTATTTGTTTTTGGGGGGGAAGTTTGTTGTTTTTTTTTGACATGCTTCTTCCTGAGTGTTTATCATAATCCTCTATTGCTGTAGTCCAATTGGGGTGCTGGGTGCCCTCCCAGTTCCCCGCATAACTGCTTGAAACCTTTTTGTCCATGCTCTCCACCCCTTCCTGCTGCCTCTCTATCAGAAGGAAATCATCTACGTAGTTGGGGACTACCCTGCCCCCCCCCATCTTCCAGTGCATTCACCCTCATACCCTGTGTTAAAGAGCTCCCATGAGCACAGGTGGTCGAGCACCCCTTACCCTGGGCTTCATTCTATTGGAGTGCCCCGTCATCTTAGAACCAAGAGAAAAAGCCCAGTTACGTGACCCCCCTGCAGGAGTCTGGTAGCTGATTTCCTATCCCTTGTGCTAGCCCCACCTGTGGTGTTGCTCAGATAATCTGCACTCCTTGTTCTGGGGTTGTATCTGTATTCTGGCACCTCTCCAGAATCCCTCCCATTAATGTAATCAGTTCCTATTCTCCCATGGGGACATAGAGGAGGTGGATGACCCTGTACTCATTACACAGCTTTTTGCAAAGTAACCGGGAAGTGGGGATACCCTTCTCTTGCCTAAGTGTGGGCCCTTGCTTTTCCCCCAGAGAAACTTGGTCTGGGCCTAACTAGCCTTTTTAGGCAATGTGGCTTCCTCATCCCATTTAACGTGGCCTATTCCGTGGTGCAGTCAGCCCTTAACTCTAACTGCTTTGTGTCCCCACAGAAGGCCCCTCAGTGACCACTGTTGTCCTTCAATAATTTGCCATGTAGAAAAAAAAACACAACCCCCATTCCTGTTTTTTTTTCTTAGCAATACATACTCCTTTAGAGGAAATCACTGTTTCAGTTTCCTCTCCATCCTCTTCCTGTACTTAGCTGTCCAACCTATAACTGAGCCTCCCAAGTCTGGCCTTGGGGATTTCTCCTCTCTCTTACTCCCCAACTATCCCAGTGCAACTGCCATGTCACTCTTTTCTACACCCTCCTTATATTTGTACTTTGTTACTGTTGCCTGAGCTCTAGTGCAAATGTATGTACCAATTCCCCTTTCCAAATCTACCACCAAGCTGATGGTCCTGTTCCCCCATCTTGGTTCACAGGGCACTAATGCCCCTGTCTCTGTACTTCCCTCTTTTTCCCTCATCCCTGATTCAGTGTCCCATAAATGCCTTCCCCCTTTCTCTGGACCACCATCCCCCATGGTTGTAATCGTCTGCTCCCCCTATTGTTGTATGCTGCTGTCTATGCTGTCCCCCCGACCCACTGAGGGGCTTGGTTCTGCCTCCAATGATCCTTGCAACTGCCTTCTTGGGCCTTCTGGGACCAGTGTTGGTCGTGGCATGGATAGAGCTGGCATATTCAGCAAAGAGAAAATGGGGGGGGGGGTGACGTTGGAGGGTCCAGAGCCAGGCTCAATGCACATGGCTCTGGAAGCAGTGGTGGAGGGATGGGGTGGCTGGCTTTGGTTGCCCAAGGCTGCCCAGCCTAGGTGGCTACCCTTCATACTGGGTGGTCAGGCCAGAACCCTTCCTTGTCCACCCCGTCCCTTTACTGACCATTTTCCACATCATCCCTCCCTGCCATTGTCCATTCCCCACTTGTCTCCGCGCCCTAACGGCTCCCTGCCCTCCTCCAGCTGCCATATCTTGTTAGTCTAATATGCCAACTGGAGTCTGGTATTGTAGCACCTTCCTTTGACAGGTTGTTCTTCTTTGATGCCTTGATTGTAGTCACTGCATAGAAAAGAAAAGTGCTGAAAAAGAAAGCAATCTGCTCAGTAGTCATGTCGTAGCAATTACCTTTCCACGGCTGCTCCTGATTGTTCCAGCCTTGATCCCTCTGTTGTCCCCCAACCCCAACGTGATGTTTCTGATAATTATAAATATCTTTCCCTAGGTGGACTTACACCATGCTGATCCGGTCACCAGGGAGAACACTTGTTACCGGCCCCGCTCTATGCTCTTAACATGTATTCTCCCCTTTCTAGGAGAGGGGGGTTCAGCCCCAAACGCCTTTCCTACCCCCAAGTTGGAACAGCCTGTATCTGACTGACCTTGATAACATTTTTACTGGCAGAGCCCTCTGCTCCAAGCTAAAGATACTCCAGGTCACTGAATTTATATATAGTCTGCTGCCCGTGTTTGCTGAATGTGCAAACATACTAAATGATATACTGTCTGACACCCATTTTCCATCTGATCTCAACCGGGGGGTGTGTCAGCTATGACCCAGCTTTTATCACCCGCCATGCGGTGCCCTCCATAATGTGTGCAGGGGCCCCAGCCAGTCCCCCCCAACCCTACCCCCAAACGAAAGTCAGCCCACAGAAACCACCTCTAACCCCCGCTGGGCCCCCCATCTGCTTTCCTATACGCTAACTCGCTAAACTCTCCCAACATTACTCTCTTTTTTTTTTTTTTAAGTACTGCAGCCATGCCCAGGCCTTTCCACCACATGGTCTGGCCCCAGCTAGCAAGCTCAGCCCCATCTTTCACCCCTTCATCCAAAATGCTCTTGCCAAATTCGCTGCTCTGACAAAATGAAAAAACTTCCAGGCTTTGTGCTGTTTCCAGAAAACTGGGGATTGAAGTGAACAATGTATCTGGCCACCCCCCTCCAACAATTATCCTGGATTTGGACCCCCCACCCCACCGGCCCCTACCAAAAATGAACCCTCCCCCCCCCAGTTGTTTGGTGCCCGCAGAGGGGTTGCCTCCGAGTCACTCGCTAAAACTTTCAATTCAAAGGTTAGTTTTATTTAATACTGTTACCTTCCCACATTTGCATTTGTGTATGTTATTTCACTTGCATATCAGTCCTTCATTCTAGCACCATTTTTCAAATTTGGGATACCTTACAAACCTGTTGAATAATGATTTCTATCTGAGCTGATTACAGGGTCAGTGCACAGAATGCTCAGAATAACAGTACAGCTGCCAGTGAATAAATTCAAGTTCCCTCTTACTACAAAAAATACTATTTCAATACCATATCAAATTTGGAATACATTTTTAAACCTGCTGAATAAATATTTCCCATCTCTACACTCCTTGTCCTGCAACAAAATCTGGTAAATTTATTTATTTATTTATTTTTTTGTCTGCTAACAAAAGGGAATGGCATGTGCTCTTGACATTCTGCAGTACATTTGTGCTTGGGCCCCATTTTTTAGGTTGTCCCCCATAATGAATTTCCTACTGCATCAGACTGCTTTTTTCATCTCACACCACGAGGAATCTCTCACATGCCGATCCTCTGCCTGATGGCTCCAACCATGGCCCCCCATGGGTCTACCCAGCTCCCAGTACCTCTCCCGACACACTCCCTTCGCTGATCCGCATGGCTTGCTTGGCCCATACCGAGTCACTTGCTCAAACCAATGCACTCAGAATCATAGCTTTTTGGTCCTGCCTGCCTCTTAAATTGTTTCAGCCCCAGGACAAATCCAGCAAACTAACAGAACTTGTTTTGCCCATACTCCACCTCTTGCACAAACCAACACACTCAAAGCGCAGCTTTTTGGTCACGTGTGCAGTTCAACTGATGAGTCTGTTGTCTCCGCCTTTAAAAACTGGGACAAATGCCAGCCCGTCGGCGCAGCGGTGGGATTTCTGCTTGCAATGCGGCGACCGGAGTTGAGGAATGGATCCGAGGTCGTCGGAGGCGACTTGCCGGGGAGTAGGATCGGCGTCCGTTGGGCAGCTCTCCTTCTCCGGGAGGGTGTGGGTTGCACTCGGTGCATTAGAGACTCCTGGCGGAGGCCTGGAGTTCTCACGTAGCTGAGGCTTGACGTGGGGGGGGGAGGAGACTGGGCGGATGCTGGCGTCATTGCACGTCCCCTCCTCCTCTGGGGAGAAAAAGGAGGAAAAAAGATGGCGGGGCAGGACCACCAATAGATGAAGCCCTCCCTGGAGAGCCTCGCATCACCACCGCCGCTGCAGGACCCCAACCAGTTACAGTTCCGGGGTCACGAAGGTGGCCCGCGGCCCCACCCTCCGGGGGGCAAGTCGGGGGTGACCGAGGGTCCTCTGCAGCAATAGGCGGTGGTAGAGGTCTCCAGGGGCTGTGACCAGGGCGGAGAATGTACCCAGTGGTCCTGCCAGGGGATAAAGAAAAAAAAAAAAACTGGGACAAAACCAGCGAACAACAAAAACATTGACTGGGCACCCCCAAATTAGCAACTCCCCCCAAGCCTTTACTGCTGAATCATAGCCATAATCTACAAGTGCTAAAGTGTTTATTTAAACAGAAGTTAAAACGGGGCTCCTCAACAAGAGTTCTAAACCCTGAGCAGTTCACATATTCTTATTACTGTCACTTGTGACAAACTAAGGATTGCTCACCACGTTGCTGAAGCTGTTCATGGTGTCTGGATATCCATTTCTTCCTAACACCATTTTTTTTTAAATACCTTACAGCTGTGTTGCACAACCCCAATTAATTACTGATATGTAGCACCAATTATTAGCATTATCCTTAAGCAATTGTAGACAATCTGATGTGCTGCTCCCACAAATCTGAAAGTAGCAATGAACAGAGGCTGACTGCTTCTTTGCAGCTGCTTAAGTACCCCAAAAACAATCCCTCCCTTTACCTTGGTATCTACCAATCCTGCTGCTACACCCATCCTTCTTGTCCGTCCCTTTTGTGATGTCACACTGTGACTCATTTCACCTGGCCCACCCCCACTGAGCCACCCCCAATCGCCCCTCCCCCTTTGACTTGTCTGGGCTTGTTAAATGCCATTGTTGGGCTGGTCACCTTGACAACTGGGTCTGCCCTTTTAATTGGCAAACTTCATTGGCGCTAATGTCATACGCTATTCAGCATATGACATTATGACCCGATATGCACTTGACCATAGGTGGTAAGCAGATGGCAAAGGTGGGGGTATGAGCACTGAGAAAGAAGGGCATCAGCAGATGGAAGGGGAATGACTGTGCATACTTGGACAGGGTGGGGGTTAGTAGTTAGGATAAAGTATGTACATAACTGGGTAGGTAGATTTTCAGCACATGGGAGGGGCTGGAGATATGCACACTGAAGCAGGTAAGTGTCTGGAGACAGCTATACTCAGTAATACTGTCCCTATACTAGAAATAAGAAAGTTGGATTCTCTGATTAAATAAATTGGATACAGAGCAGAAGAATAAAGAGATTGGAGTCAGAAACACAGGCACTCAAGTTAACACTCAGGTTAGCACAATAGTTTATGGTTTATTTTTTAGTGCAGTTTGTGATGGTTTCATGAATTAGTATTAAGTTTGTAAAGGTTCTGATTTAAATCAGAACTAATCAGAACTAACGAGAACTATGACCAGAATCCTGATCCTGATAATCAGGATGAGGACTTTTCCAGGTCCGCCCATCGCTATTTGCCTCCCTGTGTTTCTGTAAGTATTCTCCCATTTTTTCCTCCCCCTGCTTTTCTTTATATTTGCAGAAGGCCTTTTTCTTGGCCCTTACTGCTTTCTTGACCCTTGCTGAGAACCACAAAATTCTGATTTTGAACACTAGAATCATTGCATGTGTTGCAGACTGATGTGTTAAACTGCAGAGTGGAGTTCTGCAGAACAGATCATTCTGTTACGACTATATGACTGTATGAATGTAGACATTATGTTATCGATAGAACTGTGGAATTATTGTGTGCATTGCAGACTGATGTGTTAAACTGAGGAAAGGAATTCCACAGAACTGTCATTCTGTCATTCATGTGCACCACTGCACAATTCAGCCAGAAAATATTGAGGAACAGGGCAGACATTTGCATAACACATTCGGAGGCTTTGGATTTCACCAAAAACAAGAATTTTGGAAGAGTTTACAAAACTGGCAAAATTTCATGACATTTTACAGGAATTTGAACTTACAGTTCCCATTCAGCACTAATTCTAGGTCCATTTAAAAAACACCAATGTGTAATAAAACATTATACATTAACTTACCTTGTAACACGGCAGTATGGAGAGCCATGCCAGGACGCCCCGCGATAGGCACGACGGCGTCACGTGGTGCAGGAGCAACCACGGCATTGTGAGCCAATAATGCCATATTGCTGTTATGGGAAACATGTTCCGCAGGCCCAACACGGCATTATTTCTCATAATGCCGTATTTATCTACAATCAGCCACGATGATAGCCACTGGAGTATCAAGTAACGCTGTGCCGGCCGGGGTTAGCGAGAGAAATGGGGATGGAGCCAGCGAAGCGTAGACTGTGCTGCAGGAATGCAGGACACACATAGGGAGAGAGGTAGGGGCCCTAGACCTTGTCCGTGTTACAAGGGCATTAATCACCTCCAGCGTCAGCCTCTACGGTGATTAATGCCCGCTGGGGGGTTGAAACCTTCGGGCTTCGCCCTCGTGCAACAACGCCCCCCCCAGTGGGCATTAATCCACCGGTAGAGCCCTCCTCTGTCGGTGATTAATGCTTGCTTGTAACATGCACAAGAAAATGAAGGCAGCTGCCACAGTTGCTGGTGAGAAAGTTAACTCACTAATCAACACACGGGTGGCAAGAATGAGTTTGCAGCAGTAAAACGTAACAATTTTACATTTCAAACTCATAGTGGCAAACCAGTGATTGACATTATGTATTCATATGTATAGAGAAGGTGTGTCTCTTACAGGATAAGACTGTTATCTCATGCTGTTTGGAGCGAGAGAACCGCAAAGCAAAGCTGAGGCTCTGTCAGCTAAAAACAGCATGGTATAACATTCTTATCCTGTAAAAGACACACCTTACTATACATATTAATATATTGTGAAGCAGTCTATCTGCTGTCAAAGAAAAGAAAGTCTCAGAGAGGCATTTAGAGGCTATTAAAAAAAAGTTTCTTTTTTTCCTTTTTTTTTTTGCTCACTCTTACACTTCTTAATGGTATGGTCCATTCCACAGCCTCAAAAATGTGGTGACTGTGCTCAATGGCTGTGGTTTTATGTGGAGTGGTGGAAAGTGTGTATTTTTGGAATTGCTGTCCAGGTTTCCCTAAGTTAAAAGCTGGGCCATAGATGGGTGGACTGAGACTTCCCAGTGGTAAATGTAGCTGTGCTAGTTTCTGGCATATGTGACCATGAGTGATAGGCTTCGAGTTGCCAGTGTCAGGAAGTATGAGAGTGGGTCAGCACGAGATAGTATCTGTACCAGGGATGAGAGGTACTCTAATTCTGAGAGCTGATTGGTTGTTGTAGTTTGACTGCTTTATAATTAAACTAGTACAGAATATGGAGATGCTGGAGCCAAAGCTTTTAAGGCTAGAAATACTGTACTTTGAATTTAAAAAAGCTAAAGGAGCATGTATGGGAAATGGATGTTGCTGTTTATTTTATGCTGAACCCTAGGAGATATGTCTATTATTTTTGCAGCACTATAGTATTTAGTTTACATCTCACAGAAGCTGTAGTACGAGGTAGGCATGTTTAGAAAAAAAACAGAATTCAGATACTGTATATGCTTCTAAGTGATGAGTAATTCTTCACTTTATCATGTACTATTACAAACATGACACTGCAGTTATTAGAATGTACCAGAGAATACATTTCTTTAAATTCTTTGTTTTCCTTTACAGGATTTATTAACACCTTGGCTGTCAATCAACAAAGTGTTTATAACCAGAATATGTCTATTTCTAAATAACCTCACAGTGCCTTTGTTTATGACATTATAGTGATAAACATGAGAAGAGACTGTGATGTCAAAAATGACAATTATAACAAGCATTTGACAATGCCGAATGTTGGCCTACTGGCATTGGCATTGGAAGTGCAGGAGTTAGAAATACAAAATAGGAATGGCAGTGAAGTACTGAACTAATGCCAACACACACACACACACACACACACACACACACACACACTCACACACACTCACAGACACATGCAGAGACTGAAAGACATTGGGAGTGTGGCTTTTGGTCAGCCATAATGCTTACGCCATTCCACCTCTCCCTCACCTGCAGAGAGCGACATGTGTCAGGGTGTGCATTGGGGTCTTCAGCCCTTATGCTCAACCCATTACATAAGGACATAAGCTGAGATGGGTGCAGTATAGGAGAATGGGGTGAACATTAGGGTGACAGAACCCAAGGCACACCTCAATGCCTGTCAGTGGCTGTAGGGTTGGGGGGGTGAGGGTAGAATTCTGTGAACATTATGGCTGTCGAACCCAAGTTACATCCCTGCACTTGTCAGTCTCTACAGGATGGGTGTATGGTTGGAAACCTTAATGTCCTGGGTGCTTGTTGGTATTTTCATTCCAAATTTTCTACATTGGCTTTTTGGGGCCCCACATCATGCACAGTGGCACTATCCTTTCGTTACTCAATCCTGAAAGGTGATTTCGCACAGCAAGTGTGCCATTGGGAGCCACAGGTGTGGAAACACATTATGGGTAGGATGCAAAAAATGACAGCTGCACTGTTCATGAGCAGGTGTAAAAACATTGCAATGTTGAAAATCTGGAGAGAAAATATGAAAAATTTGCAAACGTAGGAGCGTGCGTAGATATTGCACAACACACACCCATAATGTGGTCATTTTAGGAAATCTTTTCACCAAATTTTCAACATGGGCATTTTGGGACCTCTCCTCATCAAGAGTGACATTGTTATTTTGTTACTCTGTCCTGAAAGTTGATTTTGCACAGTGACCACGCCCATTGTGCACCACAGGTGCAAAAACATGTTTCGGGCATGATGTGAAAAATTACAGCTATACGTTCACATGGAGGTGTGCAAAAATTACAATGTTGAATATCTGGAGTGAAAATATAAAAATTGGTGATGTTACAAGCGAGCATAGAAACTGCGCAATGCTCACTAGTAACGCAGTCATTTTTTGGTATTTTTTCACCAAATTTGGAACATGGGCTTTCTGGGACCTCTCTCTTTATGAACACTAGCACTGCAGTTTCATTAATCTGTCCCAAAAAGTGATTCCGCTCAGCGATGGCGAAATCACCTTTTGGGGCCTAGAAATGAAATGACATTTATATGTTCACCAGGTGGGGTCTCAAGAACCCCATGTTGAAAATTTGGGGCCAAAAGTCGTAAAAAAAGGCTGAGATATAAACCTAAGTTGAAACCCACCTATTGTAAAGCTTACCATGATTTCTGCACTTAGCAGTTCGGCTTTGAAGAGTGCAGGCGTGTCCTGCTTCAGAGAAGATCATGGCTCCTGAACTCCGTGAGGGTAAGTATGGGTGAGAGGTGGTGGGAAGCGTTGCACAGAGGGAGGGTGGGGATGGGGAGAGGATGAGGAAGACAAGGTGGACTCATTTTCTGCTTATGGAAAAAACAGACCGCTGAGGAAGGTTTTCTTTTTTTTAAACAGGTTAAAAAAATGGCTCAACGGGGTGGGTTCCCAGTGTGCCACAATTTAGGGATGGGTGGCCACATCCAACACTGGGACTGGGCATCCCAGTGTCAGAAAGGGGATATTATTTAACCAAGAAAAACACACTAAGAGGGGGGATATTGACATGGGGATTGGGCACCCATATGTTGGCTTTTTGGGAGTGTGTGGCAGGCAGCTGGAGCAGCCATGTTAGGTGTGCCACATAAGGTGGGGCAGGGGGCATGCCGATATGGGGATTGGGCACCCTGATGTCAGGATTGTATGGTGGACAGCAGGAGCCACTGCCATATGTATTTGAATGTTTCACCAGCCTGTTTCTCATTGCAGTGGCAGATTCATTTCAAGTTGGTGGCACTCTCTGAAACTGCTGTCATCAGCAGCATGCTCACTGGTTGGCGGCTGAGGGACACCCCAGCTAAAGCATCCCCTGCATTCACCACAACACTGACTCGCCTTTGAAAGTGCTACTACTACAAGATGTTGCTTACGCATGCGCATAAGCCAACATAAAAAGGGTCTCACAAATGCTGCAATCTGACTGGCTATTTGGATTCCAACAGCCTTACATTAATCCCTTTTACACTGTCATGTACAGCCTGATCACCATGAAGCATGAATTCTTCCTGGCAGCGTTCCATCCTGTAGCACTGCTGAATGACTGGAATGATGCATTCTGATTCTGAACCAGCTTTCTTTAACTGTTGGTGGAAGAACTATTTTACTAAAAATCTCCATCTAAATGAGGAAAACATCACAAAGTATACTGTTAACACTTTTCTTTTTGAATATTTTTGTAATAGAAATAAGGCACTCCCAGGAGTTAGATTAACAGTCAGTTAATCAGCCCCTGGGGCAGTATGGCATTTGGCTATGTCTCGTGCCACATTACACCCCTAGGGGATGATTGACAGACTGTAATATAACCCCTGGTCATGCCTTATTGCTTAATTGTATGGTCAATTTGGTATAGTTCAATGGTTTTTGAATGACTCAGTGAAATGTGGAATGCATTATCTGAAATATGTAGTTGACTAACAACAAAAGAAAGTCAAAAAATGAAAAATAGTTTTTGTAAACTGAATAGATCTTAATCTTTTTATTTTAATTATGAGCCTCTCCTTAGTGGTTGAATGTTAAGCTTCATAAACAGAATCTCACACAGAACCAGCAAGCAGCCACAGACAATGTGCAATCATCGCATCAGATGCTTAGACTAGAGTTGTGCTAAGATATGTACAATATGTTTCAAATAGTTTCAAGAGTGCCAGATCTCTATGAATATGGATTCAATGATGAGTCACCCAATTGAACTAATTTGGCCAAACAAATTTAGTAAATGGGCAATATATTGACACTACTCTGGTGTCTAAATGAAAAGATGTCATTGACTCTCATCGTAGTGCCACGGTATACTGTAGTATACAATATTTTCTAAATTCATAGAGCCTCTGTGGAGAGTCTCCTGTGTTATAAAAGACTCCAAACCTAAGGTGTGGGCAAGAAAATAACAAAACTGAGTAGTTCTGGCTGCCTTGACCACATGAGAGGAGTTTCTGTACAGAAACATAGAAACACAAAGTTTGTCATCAGAAAAGGACAATTGGGCCACCCAGTCTGCCCAGTTTTTGCCTGCCTATTCTGTACCAACAGACCTTAACTTGTCTCTGGCAACCTTCGCCCCTTTTTTTAATTTAAACTACTTTATTAATTTCAAAACATATAACAATTCAATCAACAATGACAAGCAGCATAAAACAAATGCATCTCCTTTTTTATTTACTAGTATTCCCCAATATTTATTCCATACATATTTGAATCTCCCCGTAGTTTCTGCCCCTAATGCTTCTTGTGGCAGGCTATTCCAGGCATCCACCATTCTTTTTGTGAAGTAGTATTTCCTCACATCCCTCTTAAATTTGCCCCCTTCTAGCTTTATTGTATGCCTCTTGTTATGTTGCATATTTTCATTTAAAACAGGCTCCCCACCTGTACCTTGCTCACTGCCATAAGGTACTTATAGGTCTTTATCATGTTCCCTGTCTCCCTCCTCACCTCCAGTGTGTAATAATGAGATCCCTCTGTCTCTCCTCATATGTTTTCTCATGCAATCCATGTACCATTTTAGTTTCCCTCCCCTGGACTACCTCTACCCAGTCCATGTCTTTTCAGAGATGTGGCCTCCAAAAGTGTACACGATATAGGAAGCAGTATAGCACTGAAATGCAAACCTGGAGACCTGGGTTTAAATCCCACAGCCCCCACTTGCATACTGTGTGACCCTCAGCAAGTCAATTAACTTTCTTGTGCTTCCAGACTGCACCTGGAAGCAAGATTCAACTTAATGTGCCTTTCCTGGTTATACAATTTCCCCTTTCCCCATATTCCAGGTGTGGTCCCACCAATGATCTACAGTGTACAGTGGTAATATCACCTTATTCCTGCTATTTGTGCTACCTCTCCAAGTCTATTCAGCCCAGCAATCCACTGTTCCTGTCCACTGCCTTGTCACACTGCCTTTGAGTTTGAGGTCATCAAGTATTAGAACATCTGGGTCCCTTTCTTTCTTAGTGACTGATAAAGTTTCACCCTCCCCCTCCCCATTTTATACTCTACCACTGGTCACTCTCCCCTCATTAGAGTGAGTGCCATTTACCACTACCTTTTGCTGCCTATCCTTTAACGAGTTCTTTACTCAATATATAGCTTTGACTACTACCCCTAGACTGTCCAATTTTTTACAGTCTCCTATGTGGTACAGTGTCCAAAGCTTTGCTGAAGCCAAAAGGCCCTGTCTACTGCCCTTTCCTGATCTATTTCCCTGGTCACCCAGTCAAAAAAATCTAACAGATTTGTCTGATATAACCATCCCCTCATGAATCTATGCTGTCTTTGGTCTTGCCACCCTCTGAATCCAAAATATTCCACTAGCCTTTCTTTAAAAACGGTTTCTATTATTTACGTAAATCAATTCATTTCCATTAATTTCCCCACCACTGATGTAATACTGACTGTTATAGATATATGATAGATAGATATTTATTTAACCAGGTATCGCACACTAAGCTGAAAGCTTTTTTTACAGGAGTGACCTGGGAGCACAAGGAGATTAAGTGACTTGCTCAGGGTCACACAGTATGCAAGTAGAAGCTGTGGGATTCAAACCCAGGTCTGGTCTGCTGGATGTCACCAAATTTGCAGCTCAGAGCCTTAGACCACTGTGCTATACGATAGATATACAGATAGATAGATAGAGAGATAGATAGATATACAGACAGATAGACAGATAGATAGTGGCACAGTATCGCCATTACGTTAGGGTTGAGTTGGCTGTTTAATGTTAAGCCCCTAATTTGTGCCTTAATGGCTTTGCCCCAGTTCAACAGAATTACATAAAGTTTTGCATGTGCAGTCTAGGGGGCAAGTTTTGTTGATTTGCCAAGTTTCATTCCTGTGGGATGTGTTGATTCCAAAATCCAGATAATGCATTTTTAGGAAAAAAATCTTTTGTTTTTGTCATCGCTTATAGAGCAGATGGTTTGGAATTTTGGTCTGAAGTTTTCAGGGTTGAAAGTGCTTGCCCCCGAGAGGTGCCTTTCATTGGTTTGATGAAAAAGTATTACTCCGTTCCCAGATTATAAGGATTTGAAATTTCAGTTCTTAGCATGCTCAGTAGGGTCTTTTGTTGAGATATGTGATACCCTACTGAGCATGCTCAGAACTGAAATCTCAAATCATTAACTTGAGAATGGGTTAATATATTTTCACCAAACCAACAAAATACACCATTCTGGGGAAAGCTCTTTCTACCCTGAAAATTTCAGACCAAAATTCCAAACTGTCTGAGCTGTAAGTGTTTCGAAAAATATCAACAAATAAAACAGCAAAATAAAATATTGAAATTTTCCTAAACAAAATGCACTATCCAGATCTTGGAATCTGCACATTCCACTGGAACAAAGCTTGGCAGATCAAGACACCTTGCCCTCCAGGATGTGCATACAAATTTGTTTTGCAATTCTGTTGAATGGGGCAAAGCTGTTAATATATTTATATACAGTGTATTTCTCTCTCTCTCTCTCTCTATATATATATATATATATATATACATACATACAGTATTATAGTGGCATAGTATTGCCACTATACTTAAGGTTCAGTAGGCTGTTTAATGATAAACACCAAACATTTGCACCTTAATAACTTTGCCTCTGTTCAACAGAGTTGCATAGAATTTTGCATGAACAGTTTGAGGCCAAGGTCTCTTGATTTGCCATGTTTCATTCTAGTCAGATGTGCAGATTCCAAGTTCCAGATAGTGTGTTTTTAGGCAATGTTTTTTGTTGTTGTTGTTGTTGTTTTGCCATCTTCTGTCTATAGCCCAGATGGTTTGGATTTTGGTCTGCCATTTTCAGGGTAGAAAAGGCTTGGTCCAGAATGGTTCCTTTTATTGGTTTGGTGAAAATATATTAATCCATTCCCATGTTATAATGATTTGTTATTTTGATAGTAAATGGCAGTCATTCTGAAGTAGGCAAAGTGACCAGTGGAGTACCACAGGGATTAGTACTAGGGCAGTTCCTCTTCAGTGTCTTCATCAGTGACATTGCAGAAGGGCTGGTATGGAAAGTATGCCTATTCACAGATGACACAAAATTCTGTGACACAGTAGACATACCAGGAGGACTGGAAAAAAAATGAGAAGTGATCTAGAAAAGTTTGAAGAATGGTCAAGGGCTGGGCAGCTTGATTTTAATGCAACTAAGTGAAAAATAATGCATTTGGGGCTTAAGAACCCGGGGGCAACATACCAAATGGGAGGAGAAGCATTAACAGTGTCAAAGCAGGAAATGAACATGAAGTTGTTAATTTCTGATGACCTGAAGATAGCGAAGCAGTGTGACAAAGCAGTGAGGAAGGCTGGAAGGATGCTAGGTTGCACAGGAAGGGGAATCACCAGTAAAAGGAGGAGGTCATAATACTCCAATACAGATCACTGGTTAGGCCTCACCTCAAGTGCTACAGTATGTACAGTTCTGGAGGCCCCACCTCCATAAAGACATAGAGAGGGTGGGGACAGTACAAAGGAAAGCAACCAAAATGGTGCATGGCCTGCATAAAAAGCCCTATGGGGTAAGGCTCAAGGTACTTAACATGTAGAGGAGGAAAGGAGGGAAAGGGTCCATATGATAGAGACATTCAAATACCTCACAGGCAAAAACATGGTACAGGATGGAAGCATTTTATACAGAAAAGGGTGCTCAAGAACAAGGGGTCATGCTATGAAGTTATAAAGGGGAGGCTTAGAGGAAATGTGAGGAAGTATTTCTTCACAGAGAGAGTGGTGGACACATGAAACAGCTTACTAGTGAAGGTGGTGGGGGTGTAAATGGTGACAGGGTTCAAGAATGCATGGGGTAGACATAGAGGGATCTTAGCAGTGGGGGGGGGGTGCTGGAGACCAAGTAGTGTCTGTGGTGACACTATATGTAGGAAAAAAAGGGAAGACTAAGTGGGCCATCAGGTCCTTATCTGCAGACAGATTTTATGTTTCTATGTTCTTCTCTGACAGAGTGTCCTCCATCATGGCTGTGGTTTCTACAACTGAGCTACTTCAGCACAATGGTGGCATGTCAGATGTCCCTGAGAGCATTCCTCTTGTCTGGAGTGAGTTTAGACCGGTAGGGAATAAGAAGTCTGTTAGGTGATTGTGAACCAGTGACCCACATTTTGTGAACTGGACCTGAGCCAGACTTGTCTTCTAGTCGGATGTGCCAAGTCCATTGGCCCAGTGTTTGTTGAGATAGTCTGATAACTGCTTTCAAATGGGCTATTTCCAGATGTTTTGAAAGAGTCACTGGTGAAGCCCCTTCTGAAAAAATCTTCTCTTCATCAAGAAGTCTTGTCATATTATAGACCTGTCTCAAACTTCTCCTTCCTGGGGAAGGTAATTGAGAAAATTATGGCTCTGTAGCTTGAGGCACTCCTCACAGCCTTTGACATCTACGAGCCCCTCCAGTCTGGATTTAGGCAGGGACATAGTACTGGCACTGCATTGGTCAGGGTGCAGAAAGACTTCCTCAAGGTAGAGATAGAGGAGACCAGTTAATTCTTGTTCTTCTCGATCTCTCATCAGCATTTGGCACTGTGAACCATGTGGTGTTGTTGCATTGCTTGGGGGGGGGCACTGTCATTCACTGGTTCGAGTCCTTTCTTACAGGTAGAACTTATAGAGTGGTGATGCAAAGCTTTTCCTCCTATCCTAAGTTCCTGCTCTGTGGAGTTCCTCAAGTGTCTGTCCTCTCACCCATGCTGTTTGCAGTGTACATGCTGCCACAGGGTGAGGTCATTAGATGGTACAGTGTGGTGTTTCTTTGCTATGCAGATGATACACAACTGAAAGACAAAGAATCCCAGTGCAAGAGCACTGAGGCAAGGGTTACCCCAAAGCACATTGGCCATAAAGCCAAGTTTTAAAGAAACACAATATCACACATACCCCCATAATGCAAAGCATCATGGGATGTATATGCAAATCACCATGAAATGTTCCGCTGGTTCAGCTTTAAGCAGGAATGCAGAGTGCCAAAGGGCCTCTCACACAATCTGCAAAGGGTGCAAGCAGAAGACACAGACACATGTTTTGTCTTACCCAGGACTCATCAGTGTGCCTCATCTGTATGACACCCCAGGGGGAAATGAACCAGCACCTAAGGCGGTCTTATGGGTTTTGGTCATGATGAGCTCCAAAAAAACAAGCTAAAAGTCAAAGAACCGCAATGTAAGAGCATTGAGGCAAGGGATACCCAACTGTACAGGACTTTTTGCACCTGGGATGAGTGATGCAGTGATGGTACTAAATAAGTGTTTGGCTCAGACCCTGGATTGGATGTCCTCTAACTAGCTGAGGCTCAATCCACGTAAGACAGAGGTGCTGGTGACTAAGCCAGGTAGCAGGATGGAGGCGGACACTATGAAGGCTGAAATGAGCTTGATGCTCAGAATGGTTCCTGCTTGGTGTCCGCAAGGGTGAAAAATCTGGGCTTGATCCTAGACAGTGGATTAACACTTGCGGCTCAGGCGTTGTCCATTATCTGGATTAGTTTTTACCATTTTAGGAATATTGCTTAAATTAAAACCTGATCTCTCCAGATGACCTACCATCGCTGGTGCATTCTTTCATGGCATCTAGACTTGACTACTGCAATGCTCTATATCTCAGGGTCAGTGGAGGGGTTCTGCAACAGCTGCAGAATGCAGCAGCCAGGTTGCTGATGGGCCTTCTGAGGCCCTATCATGTGACCCTAGTTCTGTGTGGTCTGTACTGGCTGCTTGTTAGGGGGAGTATCTCCTTCAATGAGGGTTTACTCACCTATAAGACCCTATATGGCTAGGGTTCAGGCTAACTTGAGTGACCTCCTGACTCCTGCCCGCTCCTTGCATTTCCTCTGCTCTGCTAAGGAGGGCCTCCTAGCAGTTTCCAGGGCACAGTTAAAAATATCTGGAGTTCATGCTTTTGAGGTGGCAGCACCGGTGCTGTTGAACTCACTTCCCAAGTCTCTGAGGGAGATCTCTCTGTTGAGGCCTTCAGACAGGGTCGGAAAGTGCACATCTTTCCAGAAGCATTTGGGGCTTAGTATTCTGTCTTTAATTGAAGTTACTATTTTAAGTTAGAATTATTATTTTCCTCATCTGCCTGTACTTTGTACAGTGCCCTGAGCCTCAGTGAAAGGGTATTTTAGAAATAAAACCTTGCTTGCTTGCTTAAGCAGAACAGGGTGCCAACCCTCAGAACTGTGTCTTTCTCCCCCTCCTCTCCAAGACACCTGCCTGGCAATTTCAGTCAATATACTATAAATGCTACATCTCATGTTTATAAGGACAGTCATTAAATAACAATATTGAAAATTTGGGGTCAAAACTAATCAAAAATATAAAGCATGAATGTGTGAAGAGCAAATGTATGAAGAGTAAATGTGTGGAGTGAATGCATGAAGAGTGAATATGACAAGCCCAGCACTTCTGTAGGTAGACAGAGTCTTCCTATGGCGCAGGGCCCTAAGGGCTCTGTCCAACTGCACCTGTTCACACAGGACCTGAAGATACATGTGTGAATGAGGATATAATTCCACTATCTCAGACAGAAAGGGAACTCTGCAAAAAACTTTGTTAATGCATCACTTATGGTAATTTAATACCACAAAAGTAGGAAAATGTGGTGTTAGAGTTTCCAGACCTAACTGCCCCCCTCCCTAAGCAACAGAAGGAAAAAACATTAGGGTTTTGTGTCTCTGGTTTCTTGGTGAATCAGTGGTGGGGTTTTCTTTGGGGTTGTCAACTCTAATGCTCATTCCCCAGCCCATGGCCTCCAGTCCAAAGTACAAGATACAACTCCAAATCAGTGTATCATAGTGATAGACTCTTCAAAGGTAGAGGACTATGTCTTGCCACAAGTTGCCAACACTTTTACTATAGTGCTGCAACAGCGCTGTCACCGACATCCCCCACAGTGATGGACACAATGCCTAGTGTCGGCATTGTGCCATCGGGGATGCGGTGTGTGTCTACCAGGGGGCTGTGCCTCAACCCCCCCATATGGAGGGCTCCACCACACCCACACTCCCCAGTCTCTAAATATCTAACTCTGAGTTGGAGTTGGACTGGGGGTGTTGCAACACCATGAAATGCACCACCGGTATCTTTCTCGCACCAGCACAGTGACTCACAGCAGGCAGGCAATTTCTGTTGCTGTGCTGGTGTTTGCGGTGGTGGTGACAACCTTGTGTCAGCACACCGTTGTCAATACAGTTTGTTGTCACTTTATTTACACAGGGCCCTACAAGCTTTGCCTGAAGAAAGGAGATCATGTTAGACATTGCTCAGGGAATGCGGTGAGCATTAGGTGGACAACCCCAAGAAAGACACCACCACTGATTCATTAAGACTCCGGAGACCAAAACTCTGTTTTTTTCCTTTTGCTGCTTGGATGGTGGAGGTGGGGAGTTACTTTTGGAAACCCTAATGCCGCATTTCCCTATTTGTGTGTCATTAAGTTACCCTAACTGGCACATCAGTTAATTTTTTTGCAAGGAATTATACATGTATGTATGTGTGTGTCTATATATACATACAGTATATGTATGTATAAAATATGTATCTCTCTCTCTCTATATATATATATATATATATATATATATATATATATATATATATATATATATACACACACACAGACACATATATATATATATATATATATATATATATATATATATATATAAATATACTGTATATATATATATATATGCCCTACAGGATGAAATGCTGTGTCACAGGTTTACTGCATGACAAAAGGGATTAACTCCCATTGAAACTGCATTGTTCACTGCAGTAACTCTACTGCATAATTCTGTGCTTCATCCTGGGGAGCTTATCTGTACAGATATATATATGGGTGTGGTTGCACGTCTATTGTTAGGGTTGAGTAGGCACGTCAATGTTAAACTTGAAGTTTTGCACTTTAATGATTTTGCAATTGTTTAATGGATTTGCATGCAGATTTGCTTGCGCCATCACCCAGGGTAGATCTCTGGATGTGGTAAGTTACGTTCCAGTCGGATGTGCGGTTTCTGAGTTCCGGAGAGGTGAAAAAAGCATTCTTTTGCTCATTGACTTTGCAAGGATTTGTTTTATAACTTGCTTACAGCCCAGAGGGTTTGAAATCTTGATCTGAAATTTACAGGGCAGAAAGAGTAGCCCACAGATGTGCCTTTTGCTAGCCTGGTGAAAAAAATAGTAAGCCATTTGTAAGTTATTGCATTTTTTCAATTGGAAAAAAAAACATTTCTGAGCATGCTCAGTAAGCACTTTAAGATAACTGTATGAAACAAACAAATGAATCCTGTTTCATATAGGAATTTTCCTTTTTCATGTGACACCATCTTGTGTCCATTTTTTTAACAAAAAATCAAAAGCTGTAAACTGATATAATTTAGAGACACCAACACATCTATCTGGGTGATCAGGACCCTCTTAGGTGTAATCTGCACTTCACAGTGGCAGGCATGCCCAAGAAATGTGTTTTTTTTACTATTATGAATAGTTTTTTGTGACTGCATGATATGAAAAAAGAATCCTTTCTCATATCACGAGTCACAAAAAAAGATCCTTTTTCGTTACTCTAGGATCCTTGCCTGTCTTTTCCATTGCCATTCCTGGTACTGCAATGTTTTTCCTTGGTGTCTAGTGGCACCTCCACCCTCCAATACCTGTACCCCTTCATTTTCCTGGTGTCTAGTGGCACCCCCACCCTCTAATGTCTATTTCTCTCAAAATGTTTCTTTCCCTGGTGTCTAGTAGCACCCCATACCTGCCAACCGTGGTCCCCATTACATAACAGTATTTCTCTGGTGTCTAATTACACCTCCACCCTCTGATCTTTATTTTCATAATTTTTTTATTCCTTGGTGTGTGGTGGCACCCCCCATCCACTGATAGTGTTCCCCTTAATATATATTTCCTTGGGTCTAGTGGCACCCCCACCCACCGATCACTGTCCCTCTTCATTAAATATATTGCACTGGTGTCTACTGGTAACCTCCCACCTGCAGATGCTGTTAAAGAAACCTGAAATAAAGAAAACCTTCCAGTGTTTTTTTTTTTGCATAAACGGTCTCTCGCCGAACAGCCCCCTCACCCCCAGCACCCCACACCCCCCCAGTACACCCCCACGCATCCTCACTCTCCTTTACAGGTCCCAAGTTTGAGATCCACTCTCCAATTGAAGATATGTCTTGCTGCTGGCACCGGCAACTGCAATATGAGAAACTAAGGTAAATGCGGTTCAATGTATTTCAATGGGGGTTTCAACTTATTTTCATAACTCAGCCATTTTTTTGATATTTTGACCCCAAATTTTCAACATGGCCTTTTGAGGACACCACCTCATGAACATTATGCAACTTCTGCCCAAAAGGTGATATCACTGTCACTTGATGAATTCACATTTTGGGCGCGATTTGCAAAATGACTGCATAAAGTTTATGAGGTGGAGTCATAAGTAGGCTATGTTTAAAATATGGGAACAAAATACGTAAAAATGGCGAAGGTATGACCATTTGTTGCAATTTTGCTACACATGCTCATAACATTGGAAATTTTAAAGACTTTGACCCCAAATTTTCATTATAGGCTTCTTATTACACCTCCTTGCCCTCTCTCTGATGAGTAGGCCCTCCTACTGATCACACAGTCTGTACTCACACTGTCTGCCTTCACTCTAGTCACCTCCTCCCCATTCCCTTTCTGTTAAACTTACCCTACTGCTTACCTCCTCTATATGTACACTGCACCTGGGGTTCTACCCCCATAGCACTTCTGCACCTGGAGCTCTACCCCTATAGCACTTAGCAACAGCGCCAACTGACATGAACTACCACTGGGCTATGTATCTAGTCTGTTTTGTTGAAGTCCAATATTCCTTGTGTGGGATCTGTGTGTTATCATGTTCCTTACCCTGCTGTATACCCTGTATTCTGCTATGCCTTTGTATAATTGTCCTGCCTCTGTTGTTTTGTAATTCCTGATGTGGAACCTATGTAAAGAGTTATTAGCACAAAGGTTTAATCTGAGAATGCAATAAATAAATAAAAAATAAATAAAATAAATAAATTACCTCACCTCATGTATTTCACAGCTGTAACTTTTCAAATCCTGGCCAAAATATGTTTTTGCACCTGTGGCATGGAATGGCATTGCAGTTGCGTGGAATTATGTTTTGGTGGGGATTTGAAAATGTTCTGTACCAGGTACCTGAGGTGGGGTAATAAGATGGCTATGTTGGCAATCTGTTCATTGTTATTCTATTAATGGAAGTGCAGGGCCCTTCCACAGTGACATACTTATATGCATCTATGAATGGAGGCAAATAAGGCTAAGATTACACTATCTCAAAAAGTAAGGAAATTCTTTGCAAACAACTACAGTTATGCATCAGATAGGGTTGATATCAAACTGTAAAAAGGAAGGAAATATGACATTATGGTTTCCAGCCCTAATCCCCCCACCCTGCATACACCAACAGGCCTTAGGGTGTGCTTTGGGGTCTTTAGCCATAATGCTCACCCTATTTTCCTATACTGTACCCATCTCAGCTTATTTACTTATGGAATAGGGTGAGTGTTATGGCTAAAGGTCCCAAGTCACCCCCAATGCCTGTTGGTGTGTGCAGGGTGGGGATTAGGGTTGGAAACCCTAATGTCATATTTCACTCCTTATTACAGTTTGATATCAACTCTGATTCATTAACAAAGTTTTTTTTTTTTTGCAAAGAATATATATATATATATATATATATATATATATATATATATAAATATACACACACACACACTGTATATACATACAACAGGAGTGGTGGTTAAAGTGACCAGATAAAAAAGATATCTTGGTTAGTGACATCAGTAACAGCAAGACATCAAAAATTATCATTGTTTCTGATGTCACAATGGATATTTTTTGAGTTACTGTCATCACAGTGGAATACTGAACCAATCAGAGAGCAGCTTCTACAATGCTGATGATATTATGATGCCTAGTGGAGCACAGAAGCAAGCAATTAATATAAAAAAAGGCACAATCTTCAGACAAACTGCAGATTTAAAGGCTCTGACTTGTGAATTACTCTTGTATATATGAAATATACAATAGTCTGACTCAAAATCAGCAATCTATTATCACTTGTGAGTGGGCAGGACTTTCATAACCCACTCGTGATTCTGACACTCATGAGGTATGGTCTTACCCCCTCACATTTGAAGATAAATTGCATATTTTAAGTCAGCCCTTGTATATCCCATTTTATATATATGTGTATGTATACATATATATATATATAAAAAATTTGTTAATGCATCATTTAGGGTTAAAACACAAAAAGTAAAGAAATGAGACTTTTAGGGTTGCCCCATATGGACCCACCCATCATCCGAGCTTGACAGCTGACAGGGTGTCATTGTTGAGGTTGTGAGGCCTAAATGTCACCCCATTCCATCTGTAATCATATTCACAAGCCACAGTAAAGAAGAATGGGGTGACATTTAGGCCTCACAACCCCAATGACATACCCCATCAGCTGTCAATCTCGGGATGATGGGTGGGTCCACGAGGGGGGGAAGGGGCAACCCTAAAGGTCTCATTTCCTGACTTTTTGTGGTTTAACCCTAAATGATAGATTAACAAAGTTTTTTTTGCATAGAATTTCCTTACTTTTTGAGAAAGAATAAAAAAGCCTTTCAGGCTCCATGCTCCCACCAACTTGCAAATTCCTCCCTAAGATAAGAGTACAAGAACTGAATATCATATGTATTGTTGGCAGCGCATATAGGTGGGAGTGTGGGGCCCACCACCTTGAAAGAAAGTGAAGTTTCAGTCATCAGAGTGGCATAATTCAACACCTGTTTACATGTCAGACACCTAACCACTACAGATTACCTCCATAGAAACATAGAAACATAGAATTTGACGGCAGATAAGGACCGCTTGGCCCACCCAGTCTGCCCATTTCCCTACCTAATGGATAAGCTGCAGATCCTAGTTAACCAGCAGCTTACTTCTTCCTACCCCAACCCCCTAGAATTGCCTTATGACTGTCCCATGCATGCTTGAATTCCACCACTGTTTTTGACTCCACAACCTCCTCCGGAAGGCCGTTCCATGCATCCACAACCCTCTCTGTGAAAAAATACTTCCTTAAATTACCTCTGAGCCACCCCCATCTTCAGATTGTTCCCCCTTGTTCTTGCACACCTCATTTTTTGAAAGATGCTACCCTCTTGGACTTTGTTGATTCCCTTGAGGTACTTAAAAGTTTCTATCATGTCCCCCCTCTTCCTCCTTTCCTCGAGGCTATACCTATTAAGCTCCTTAAGTCTCTCTTCATATGTCTTTCGGTGCAGACCCTGAACCATTTTAGTTGCCCTCCTCTGGACAGTTTCCATCCTGTTTATGTCTTTGTGGAGATTGGGTCTCCAGAACTGCACACAGTACTCCAGATGGGGTCTCACCAGCTGTCTGTACAGAGGGATAATAACTTCCTGTTTTCTACTGGTGATGCCTCTCCCTATGCATCCCAGTATCCCCCAGCCCTCCTTGCTGCCCTCTCACATTGCTTGCCCACCTTTAGGTCATCTGGTATGACTACCCCCAGGTCCCTTTCCATTTTTGTTGTTGTTAGTATCTCACCCCCCATTATGTACTCTTCCCTGGTTTTTGTTTCCCAGGTGCATTACCTTGCACTTCTTAGCATTGAATCTAAGCTGCCATACATTTGACCATTCCATGGCAGTAACA
The DNA here is from genome assembly GCA_016271365.2 of Neoceratodus forsteri. Classification (NCBI taxonomy): domain Eukaryota; kingdom Metazoa; phylum Chordata; order Ceratodontiformes; family Ceratodontidae; genus Neoceratodus; species Neoceratodus forsteri. Next base: position 1,327,062,055 of record CM028132.1, read on the forward strand.
CTAGGCACCCTATAAATGTGAAGCCAGTACCACAATGCAAAATGCCATACACAAAACATAAAGTGTGGCACGCAATATGGGTGCAGCAAATTAATTTTCCAACACCTAAACACCATAATTCACATGAACAGCACATCCCCTCAAAACATTCCAAATTTCAGTGTAAAAGACTAAACTGTTTCTGAGATTCAAAATGTGAAAGTTTCAGATTTTCATTCATCGCACTTGCAGAATTCCACACCTATTAACATTTTACATACCTAATGACTAAAAAGTACATCCATGGCAGTAAGGCTAGCTACACTAGTAATTTCAAGCCACTACCACCATGGAAAATGCTGTCCACAAAACGTAAACTGCAGCAAGCAATATCTCCACAAAAAATGCATTGTCCGACACCAATACTATAATTCACATCTACAGGACATGCCATCAACACCCTCCAAATTTCAAGTTAAAAGACCAAATCGTTTCCGAGATATTTAATTTGAAAAACTGTCCAAATTGTGCTATCTGGTCCCTCCAAATCTGGCCATTTAGTCCCTCCCTCACGATCAATAATCGCTATCAAAGAGTCTCATGATCAAAGAATTTGCAGGGTCATGATCAATGAATTTGCAGGCTCGCAATCAAAGAATAAAAAATGTTAAAACTAAATTTTTAGAGAAAAATACATGAAACCACAGCCATGACTCAACAGAACGAAGGCCCCTGAGCAGATCCCACCCTAGTTTTCTTTTAGAAGTGAACCCTGTGCTGAGAAAATTGAATTTTTCCTGTGGCCATCAAGTCATGACCTCATGATCAAAGATCACGGTCAAAGAATCTCGTGATCAAAGAATTTGCAGGCTCACGATCAATGAATTTGCAGGGTCACGTTCAAACAATAAAAAATGTTAAAAGTAATTTTTTTAGGTAGAAATGCATGAAACCACAGCCGTGCCTCAATAGAACAAAGCCCCCTGAGCAAAACACACCCTCATTTGTCTTAATAAGCCACCCCTGAGCTGAGAAACTTAATTTTTTCAAGTGGCCATCTAGTCACACCCTCGCGATCAAAGATCACGGTCAAAGAATCTCGCGATCAAAGAATTTGCAGGCTCGTGATCAAAGATTGTTAGTGGGCTATGATCAAAGAATAAAATAGTTAAAAACTCTATTTTATGACCATTTTGAAAGAAACCACTAGCATGGCTCAATAGAGGGAAGATCCCTGAGCAAAACCCACCATAGTTTCACCTCAGAAGTCCCCCCAGGCTGAAATATTTGAATTTTTCCTACCGCAAACTGAAAACAAGATAGCAGCCATCACAATCAAAGAATTCCTTGTGATCAAAGATTCTTGTATTGCAAGCCTGCAAATTCTTTGATCTTGAGGTGGGACTAGATGGCCAAAACCCCATTATTCTTTTGCAAAATAGCCATATAAATGTTCCTATTGACTTATAATGGGAACTTAAAAGTTTAATAACTTTTGAATGGATTAATATTTTTTCACAAAATGAAAAGTGGCATATTCCTTGACCCAGGCTCTTTCAGAAGAGCCAAGTCACAGAGCAGCACACCACACGACGGCTGTGCAGTGCCATGGACAAAATCCAAAAAACTGCCCACATAACTGGCGAAAAGTGCATTATTCAACATTTTGGTTTGCAAACACTGTAAGTCTGACCAAAATGAAATCTGGCAGATCAAGAGATATACCATGCTGTACTGTGCATACCAAATGTCATGCAAATCCATTGAATGGTTGCAAAGTTATTAATGTGCAAAATTTGAGGTTTAACATTAAAGTGCCTACTCAACCCTAAATATAGGGGGCAACCATGTCCCTATAAATCACAAGCCACAGTAATGAGGAATGGGGTGACATTTAGGCCTCACAACCCCAATGACACACCCCATCATCTGTCAATCTCGGGAGGATGGGGAGTACACTAGGGGGTAGGGGTCAACCCTAAAGGTCTCATTTCCTTACTTTTTGTATTTTAACCCTAAATGATGCTTTAACAAAGTTTTTTGCATAGAATTTCCTTACTTTTTGAGAAAGAATAGAAAAGTAGAAAGTTGCACAAGTTGGTGGGAGCATGGGGCCCTTTGGGCCCCATGCTTCCACCACCTTGAAACAAAACAAAGTTTCCTTCATCAGACTGGCATAATTCCTCACCTGTTTACATGTCAGACACCTAACCACTGAAAATAACCTCCATGGCAGTAAGGCTAGGTACCCTATAAATATGAAGCCACTACCACAATGCAAAAAGCTATACATAAAATGTAAAGTGCATCACGCAATATGTCCACAACAAATTAATTCTCCAACACCTAAATAAAATAATTCACATATACAGGGCATCCCCTCAAGACCCTTCAAATTTCAATTTAAAAGATCAAACCATGTCTGAGATATAACATTTTAAAGTTTGAGATTTTCATTCATTGGAGTGGCAGAATTCTGCACCTGTTTACATTTTACACACCTAACGACTGAAAAGTACATCCATGGCAGTAAGGCTAGCTACCCTAGAAATTTCAAGCCATTACCACAATACAAAACGCTGTCCACAAAACGTAAACTGTGCCACACAATATCTCCACAACAAATGTATTTTCTGACACCTAAGCACCATAATTCAAATCTACAGGACATCCCATCAACATCCTTCAAGTTTCAAGTTAAAAGACCTAACCATTTCCAAGATATGTAACTTTAAAAGTTGTTAAAATTGGGCTATCTGGTCCCTCCAAACCTGGCAATCTAGTCCCTCCCTCGCGATCAAGAAATCTTTGATTGTGAGCCTGCAAATTCTTTGATCATGAGGATGGACCAGCTGGCCAAAGCCCCATTCTTCTTTTACAAAAATAACCATATAAATTTTCCCATAGACTTATAACGAGAACTTAAAACTTTAGTAACTTTTAAATGAATTAATATTTTTGCACCAAACAAAATGCGGCATGTTCCTTGACACAAGCTCTTTCAACGTGCCAAGTTGTAGAGTGGCGCACCACACAACGGTCACACAGCACCACAGACAAAATCTGAAAAACTGCCCACATAACTGGGGACAAGTGTATTTTTCAGCATTTTGGTGCACAAAAAACAAAGTCTGACTGAAATGAAATTTGGCAAATCAAGAGATCTATCATGCCCAATGAATACAAAATTTCATACAAATCCATTGAACAGGTCCAAAGTTATTAACGTGCAAAATTTTGAGTTTAACATAGAAGTGGCTTCATAACTCTAAATATAGGGGCTTGACCGTGCCCCTGTAATATATATGTATACATATATATATATATACTGTATGTTGCAAAAAACTTAGTTAATGCTCTGGTTAGGGTCAAAGTGTCAAAAGTTGGGAAAGGAGGCGTTAGGGTTTTTAACCCTTACACCCCACCCTCCCAAACCAGGCAGGACAGCAGGTGTGGGGTGTGCCTTGGGCTTCTCAAGCCTAACATTCACCCCATTCCATTGGTAAATAATGTCAGATGTGTAGACTTTATGAGAATAGGGTAAGCGTTAGGCTTCAGAAGCCCAAGGAACACCCACACCTGCTCTCCTGCCTGGTTTGGGAGGGTGGGGTGTTATGTTTGGAAACTCTAATGCCTCATTTCCCAACTTTTGACACTTTGACTGTAACTGGAGCATTAAATAAGTTTATTGCAACTTATTTCCTTACTTTCTGAGCTAGTATAATAGTATCCTTATTTTATTGTGTGAATGCAGGTTCCTTTGGACCCTGCACTCCCATCCTTCAGTAGATTCATGACCAAACTTTTAGCATAGCCATCTTATTACCCCACCATTCTCCACCATTTCTCAAACCCTAGACAAACCAGGAATACTAGCAAAGCTGTCTTCCACATTCCATTTTGCCATACTTCAGAAGGGCAGAGATCCTTCAAGTACAGGGCTCCCCTGTAGTTGAATTCTCGTGTAACTGAACTAACAATGGAAACAAACTTGGCCCATTTAAGTCCAAATTAAAAGCTCATCTTGTTGCACTTAATTTGTGCGACTGTGACTCTCAACCTAATGCTTTCTAGGTTTATGCCTGTAACTCCTAGTTCTTAGCACTTACCCCACTGCCCTCTCCCCATGCACTTACAACCTACCTACTCCAATATAACCTGTACTCCTCCTTATGTCCACCTGTCTTCTTCTATGACAATCACTTCCTACAGTCTTATACCTCTCTTCCCACCATGACAGTCTCTACCTATGGACTTATTTTACAAACCCCCCTGGGTGGCTCCATTTCCTGATCTCCTACCTCTGTTCCCATCTTCCTCCTAACTAACACTCACACCTCAGTATTACCCCTATACCCTCTCAGTCACTAACGCAGCCCATCTGTCTGCCCTTACTTCTTACCTCCTACCCCTACATTGACTTTACCCTCTGTATCTCTCTTCTAATTTCTCTTACTTTCCTAATACCTTGGAACCTCCCCATTTACTATACTTTCCTTTCTAGTGACACTGAAATCTTGCCTGGGTCATCCCTCATGCTTATATGTAATTCTTTGTACTACCAAAACGTTGTGCCACTGAAGCATTACACTTTAGTTGTTGCTCATTCAGATCATGTAGTTTTTTTTTCTTTATTCTTTATTGCAACTTTGTAGCACCTTGTGTTTCTGCCATTGTGTCATGCTCATCTATTGTAATTTGTTTGTACTTCATTGATGTGGAACCTTTGTAAACAAGCTGTTTTGCTCAGAGGTATTCAATCCAATATGCCAATAAATAAATAAATAAATACAATGTAATTCTGTGCAACTGCAATGCCATTCCAGGCTACAGTTATGAAACCACATTTTGGCCAGGATTTGAAAAATGACATGAGGTGGGGTAATAAGAAGGCTATGCTGTAAATATGGGGTCAAAATATAAAAAAAATTTCCAAAGTTACAAGTGTGCATAGCGAAATTGCAACTAATCATCATAACTCTGCCATTTCTAAACATTTTGATCCTAAATTTTCAATATAGCCTTCTTATGACCCCACTTCAGGAATATTATAACTGTCATTACACAAATACTGCCTGAAAGGTGATTTCACTAACTGACTGCAAAATCACCTTTCAGGCAGGAGTTTCATAATGTCAGTCATATTGTTCAGTAAGGTGGGGTCCTCAAACAGCCATGTTAAAAATGTGGGGTCAAAATCTCAAAACAATCCAAAGTTATGCATAAAAGTCCCACTGAAATACATGGAACCACATTTACTGTACCTTAATTTCTCATATTGCAGTTGCTGGTTCCAGCAGCAAGATGTGTCTTTGGGAGAGCGGATCTTGAACTTGGAACCTGTTCACAAGAGTGAGGGTGTGTGGCAGTGTCAAGAGACTGTGGGGAGCTGGGTGTATGGTGAGAGGTTGGGTCGGGGTGTGGGGATGATTGGTGAAGGACCTTTTTTTGAAAGGTTAAAAATAGAAAAAAAACATTGAGGGACAATTTTCTTTTTTTCAGCTTTTTTTTACAAAGAAGGGTGGGGTGCCACTAGACACCAGGGGGTGAAATGAAATATAGGGATGGTGATTGGCAGGTGGGGGGGTGCCACTAGACACCAGGGATTGAGCACAAATAATGGGGATGGTGATTGGAGGTTGGGGATGCAACTAGATCCCAGGGAATAAATTAATGGGTACAGCGATCGGAGGGTGGGGGGGGTGCCACTAGACATCAGGCATAAACTGGGAATGGGGAAATTGGTACTGCAAGCTATCACATGGAGAGGTAGGCCCTGCCTGAAAGGAGCTCTGGTTAACCTTACCTAGCTCATTAGCTGTGGTTTATCTACATTACAATCATTTTACAATTTGTGTTGCTAATAGCTTTTTTTAAATTCAGCTCTGCCTTACTTTAATACTTTGTGGCTACTATATTTTAGCGGCTCCTAATAATTTTTTTTATGGCAGGTAGCACAGTGCTTCAGCAGTAGCAGTCGTGTTTCTTGCTGCTACTCTCACTGCAGTAGAAGACCTTGGTAATCTGTGTGGAATGCATGCCAAAATCACATCATTAATTTTTTTTGGTTCATCCTATACACTTGGCAGAAAATTAATGTCCCTAATTTTTGGAAAGTCTGGCTACAGTAGTCTTGCTCTTTGCAGGGAGAGTTGAGAGGTGGAATGTGTTTATGTACAGAGAAAGAAAGCCTGTAATATAGACAAAAAAATGGGCATGATACAATTTTTATATGCATTACACATAAAGGGAGGTGTTACAGAAGACTATCTTATTATGACAGCAGCAGTAGTAGTTTAGGTAGAAACATATATATATATTTTTTCTATCTCCTTCTAATGTGGCATTCTGGATAGAGGCATACATTTTTTTGTCCCTTCAAAATTTAAGTAATGCACTTGTGATTTAACAGAGCCATCATTTTTTAAGAGTAAGCTTTTAGAACTTGGGTTACACTCAGTGCAGATAAGACTTTTGTCCTGCCAATTCTTGTGGCAGGTTTGCAGTTGCCATGAATTGTAATCTTAATCACTGCCCTGCTGCCCACAATACAAAGACATCCTAGTTAGCTTACAGTAGTTTAATTGGACTGCACTGTGGATTACTTTTTTTTCTCTTGAGTGGAGGGCAATATGCCACTACCTAACATGTTTTCTTATCAGTAATTTAAGATGACACTGCAGCTATCAGATAAGGGACTACAGTACTTGGCTGAGAATCCAAGATGGAACAGAATCTCATTTGTGTTGATGAATTTCAGAGTTATAAAGTTTTATCCTGAAATTAGGCTTGTGTGGGAAGCTGATGAGCAGATACAAACATCAGTAGCAATGGGAGAAAAAACTGAGCTAGGGAAAAAAAAACAGAAACAGAAACTTGGTGGGGGGGCCCAAACTCTGTGCCCTGGGCAACTGCCCCATCTGCGCTACTGTTATTCCAGCCCTGGGAAAATAAAGAAAATGTTAAAACATAGAGGAAGGGCAATCAGTGTGTGGTGGCATGCCAGTAGACAGCTTTTTAAATTCAATCTGTTTCACATTCTTTTGTGTTCAAACAGTAAAGTTTGAACTGTAAAGAAGTGCGTATGGTGTTTTACCAATCGAAGGATCCTTACGTAAACGAGTGACGGGTGAGATGATTCTTGCCACGGAAACACGTATTTGTCCTCTGAATTTCAAAATTCTAAGATAAACATGGAACTAAGGATGCTACAGAGACCTTAATACATATGTTGTTCATTCATTAGCATGCAGTATTTCTTTACAAAAACATTTGTAAAAGGAAAAAAAAAACATGATGGCTGACAACATGAGCAGTATTTCTCTGAGACCAAACACTGTTCAAACTGTTTTCATTTACTTGCCTGTCTTGCAGCTATCACAACAAGTGTTATAATTAAAAAATGATAATATATTTTTTTACCAAACCATTGAAAGGCACACCCTTGGTATACACCCTTTCATTCCTAAAAAATTCAGAGAAACATTTCATTTTGTGTGGGCTGTAGCTGATGGCAAAAATTCCCATGTTAACCTATGAGGAAACAAAATATAATTTTTTACTGTTTTTCACCACTTTATATCTCAAAAATCATACAAGATGCCATCAGGAAACTTTCCAGATCTTGCGACACTGGCAGAATAACCACACGTGCCAAATTTTGGGCTATTTTGCAAAAAGATGCCAGTGTTATTAATGTGTAAAAATTGAGAATTAACATTGAAGTGCTGTACCAACCCTAACTATAGGGATGCGACCGCGCCCCTATAATATATTATACTGGCACGGTAGCACCAGTATGTTGAGTGTAAACTTCTATGTTAAAGCCAGATGTTTGAACTTTAATAAACTTTGGAACCATTCAACGGATTTGCAGAAAATTTGGCATGTATAATCTCTAAGGAATGTTCTCTTGATGAGCTGAATTTCATGTGGATTTATTCTGTGATTTCTGAGAAACAGAGTGTTGTAAATCCCTAAATTTACATTTTTTCTGCTGTTTCTTTGTCCAACTGTATCTCAGAAACCGTTTCAGACCGTGGTCTGATGTTTTCAGTACAGAAAGACTTTGCCTCACAGAAGTGCCTTTTGAAAGTTTGGAGATAAAATATTAATCCATTCAAAAGTTATTCAATTTTGAAATTTCCCATTATTTCCTATGGACAAGTTAGATGTTCCGCATGTAAATACTTTTGTTTTTGTAGGAGGTACTCAAGTTTTGCACAGAGGGTCACATAGAACCAAGTTTGTTTTTGCACAGCTTGATTTTGTTTGTAGGCGCTACTGTCAATTTGCATGTAGGGTCACATAGAATCTATTGTATTTTTGCAGAGTTCTGGTGTGTCTGCCATCTTGTTTTCCTGTTAGTGAGAGACTCAAGATAAAGAAAACATATAAAATGAATGTAATACAAAAATGAAACATCAGAACTTAGCTAAATGGGACCTGTTTAGCTACAAGCTGACTTTTATTTTTCTTATCATGTCCACAAACACCTGCTGTGGGCATCCAAAATTCTAGGGTGCCGAGGTTAGTGAGAGGACCACTTCCGTCGCATTTTCTGCATGAGACCAGCAGCCTTTTCTTGACTTCTGCAGGCATAGCTAGTACTGGTGCTGTCGGCTGCAGATTTATGTTTCAGCCACCATTTTCTCTGGTGTTTAGTGGCACCCCCCACCTGTTGATCAATGTGCCCTATCTCTGGTGTCTACTGGCACCCCCAACCTCTGATTTTTATTTTTTAATATAATCTGACACTGGGATGCCCACCCCGGTGTCAGATGATCCCCTCCCCCACATTCTCTTGTCTTATTATTTTTACTGCCATTGGGGCCCAATCCCCATGTTGGCAGTAGAAGCCCCCTCCACAGCAGTGGGAGATACTGGGGAGCCCTCTCCCAGTGTCCGAAAATGCTTCTTTTTTTATCTGTAAAGAAGAAAACCATTCCTCAATGTCTTTAGTTTTTGTTTCACCTGAAAAAAAGGAAAAAGAAAAGAAAGTGTCGGGGTGTGCCTTGGAGTCATCAGCCCTAACACTCACCCCATTCTCTTATACTGCACCCATCTCTGCTTATTTACTTATGGAATGAAGTGAGCATTACAGCTGATCAACCCAAGGCACACCTCCGATGCATGTCAGTGTCTTCAGGGTGGGGATGTGGTGTTAGGGTTGGAAACTCTAACATCACATTTCCCTGCTTTTGTCACTTTAGTAACAACCTTAACTGATGCATTAACAAAGTTTTCTGCAATGAATATATAAATATATATATATATATATATATATATATATATATATATATATATATATATATATATATATATAGAGAGAGAGAGAGAGAGAGAGAGAGAGAGAAAGAGAAAGAATGATAATAATAGATAGGCAACTGTGTTTTATGGATTTGTTTTACACACCAGAGGTGTGTGATTACCCGTAAACCTCAAGAGCAAAGCTTGAGAGGTTTATGAGGTCATCACACACTAAGGGTGTGTAAAAAAATCCATAAAACACAGTTGCTTATTTTTTATTTTTTTTTATAATTACTGGTGCAGTTTGCTCAGTGTCTCAGTCTGTTCCCTACCTACAGAGACACACACACATATGCACACACACACACTCTCACACTCTCTCTCACAGACACTGTCACACACACACATGCATGCACGCACGCGTGCACACACACACACACACTTTCCCTTTCTCCTGCTGTGCTCAGACTTTATTTCTTTCTTTTAGGTGTCAGCCATGGCTCATACTAGGTAGGGTCCATCCTGCATTTAACTTGGAGTCCGCGCGTCTACCGATCTGGGGGCACAGTGGGATCAACCAGATATTTGTTTTGTGTTTGAAAGGCAGGATCAACCAGATAAAGATAAAAAATGAATAGAGAAATGGAGAGGGAAGTAAACAAAAGCGGCTCCTCAGTAAATGGAAAATTGAGCTGCCATTTCTGAAATACTGCTCAGCCCATCCCCAAGCAGAGCATGAGCCAATTAGGTGGCTCGATATGCTTGAATGACAGACAATGGACACAGCACTGAAAAATAGTTTAGTGAATGCTGTAATAACTCAATTTCGGGTTGTTATGGCATTTTACTGTACCTAAATTCAGGTTATTAAAGGGGTCACCAGTAATTATATATGTATATATATATATATATATATGTGTGTGTGTGTGTATATATATATATATATATATATATATATATATATATATATATACACACACACACACATACATATATATATATATATATATACATACATACATATCTATTTATATACATACACATATCATGAGAGATACCACATGAAAGACATATTAGACATGTTATTAACAAGTCACTCAAGTTGGCCAGTGTAATTTATGATAGGTTTTAAGTTTAACTTTTTAATTTCAAAAGTTAAATAAAACTGCCTAGCTGAAGTAAAGACAAGAAACATTTCTGAATTGAATCGAGTCTCTGTCTCTTTCTTTATGTGCACATGGTGACTGACATAACTTTTGTTTTCTACACTTAAATGAAACTACCCTTGTCCTGTCTATGGAGCAGAATGTTCCACTCCTTCTGCACAAGAGGCAACTGTAAACAGGATAAGAGGTAAAGTCACTCTGTTTGCTGCTTGGTAGAAATCAGGTACTCTAAGCAGCTTATACTTAAACAAAAACAATGTTTGTGGGATATGGGGAAGGGACAGAAATGCAGGAGGTTAGTGGAATGGAGTCGTGTGGCCAATGGCTTATGTCTGGCCACCGGGGTAGGGGTAGGGCTAGAGGGTTTAAAAAAATATTTCATGTTGTTTGGCCTGGGGTTTGGTGCTGATATTTACTACCAAATAATTATTATCTGGTGGTGCCGAGTATAAATGCTTTCTGAGTATTTTAAAAAGTGGTAGCCTACACACCCCTAGGTCCAACAGCTCAAGTCTCCAAAGCTTACAGAACACAAGATGGCCATATAAAGATTTTTTTTCTGGTTAGTCATTGCATAAATGTTTAAACTGCTTATTTAGACCCTGAGGCTAGAAGTACCCTCACGTGACTTGCCCCTTCCCCCCAGATCCTGCAACCTCCTGTAAAAGATCGGCGTTACTGAAGGACTCTGGCCAGCTCGCTTTGCCATGCTGTTTTTAGAGACTGCTCAGTAATGTGTCTCATAACGCAATTGACTGACAAACAGCTGAGATGCTGTACAAACTATACACAGTGCCAGAAAGACAAACCAGACCATAAATAAACATATGTTTCTGCATTTTCTACCTTTACCTTAGATTGGTATGTTTATTACTGTTTATTTCTTCTGTGGGGGTGCTCCACCCCCACCCACACCCCCAGGTCCTATGTACTATGTTCCCTCACTATTATTATTATTTATTCTTTTTCCAAGTAAATTACACTTATTTCTTGTGTGGGGGCGCCCACCTCCACCCCCGGTCCTATTGTACTACGCTCACACACTATTACTATTATTTATTCTGTTATTATTTCTGTTTTATTCTGTTCGCTATCTGGGACAGGAAGAGGTGTGACAAAGTGGCATGCCAGTTACCAGTTACCAGTAAGCCAGTTACCATATAACTTTCAAGTTTGTGTGTGCAACTGGCCGGAGTCCTTCAGTATGACCAAAAGTTCTATAATGTTACTGACATTGAGGAATGCTGTATGATGTGAGTTCTGGAGCTGACATCATGAGCATCAGTTCATGGAAATCAATGTTTTTGAACAGGTAGTGAAATCAGGGTTACCCCATGGTTTGCAACTAAAGAAACTTAGATATTTAATTATAAGTACAATTCTTCTTAGTGAACAGCTGACCCAATTCTGCAGTTCAACACTTTGGACTGGAGCCCTTAAAACTAGGTGGATCATAATACCAGTAATGGGATATTGTCAGTTAAGACTTATTTTTATTTTATTCTTTGGTAAACGATAAAGGCCCACTAGGCACATGTTCCTATTTTCAGGGGTGATCCAGGTGCACTGGAGAGGTTAAGTGACTTACTCAGAGTCACACAGTGTGCAAGTGGAGGCTGTAGAAAACAAACCCAGATCTGTTTGCTGGATGCACCAAGCTCATTCACAGTTTGTCACTCTGACCTCTAGGCTATACTGCCAGTCCATAAAGAAACATGTCACTGAGCACCATGGCACATCTTCTGTGAATGATAAGCTATGCTGTACTTTTGGATAATTTCCCCATTGTGTGAGTACTGGGTTTTCTGTTTTCTACTTGCTCCACAGTTTTTGTTCTTAGTCAGACTGTGGTGTTACACTGATGCAGATAATCAGTCAAATGAATTGGATGGAGACTGGAGAGAAAAGAAGAAAGCCAAAACTAAGAAAATAAGCATATGTCAATTCTGAATGTTCTATGCTGGTATTGCTGTCAAACCAGGTCTTGCTTGTACACATTTTTAGTATATATTTATTCAGGATAGAGCAGATGAGATACAATATCACATTTTCAGTGTTGTCCTGCTTTGACACATTATTATATTATAATTAATGGGTCTCCCTTTTTGCTAAACAGAGACCATGGTGTAATTTGCAGTTATAAAGGAGTGTTTATAACGGCAAACATGTGCACTCCTTCCTCTGCGCATGCGCCCGCAGCAGTGTCTCCCTTCCTGACTCACCACTTCCTTCTCGCCAGCAACCTACCTGCCAAAGAAACACGGGAGTAAGTTATGCAAAAAAAGTTATTTTCTACACATAGCAGCATAACTAAATATTTTAAAAAAGGTGACATCTCCAAAAATGAACAAAAATTTTGACGGAACAAAAACTGAAGTGGAGTGCAGCCACACCAGAACTGTTGCTATTTTATATAATTGCTGCAGCCAAAAAGAGGGGAGACCCAGCAATTACATAAAATAAAATATGGGGATGGTGTGTGTGTGTGTAAACTCGAAGTTTACATACAGCCTCGGGGTTAGATGCTTCCACAAACCTCTTGAACTTCGCTCTCGGGGTTTATGTAGCATCTGACCCCTCAGGTGTGTGTAAACTTCACATTACACACTCCACCCCATACTTTATTCTATATGTAATTACCCAGGACAGGGCACCTGTGAGGCAATATCTACTTTTAAGTTGGCTCCCTCATTTTGACCCCAAATGTCCAAGTCTGTTTCTGACCTGACGTCTTGATCAAAACAGGTGGAATTTTTTAAATCCCTTCTGAAAGGTAATTTCACTGTGCAACTGTAGAAACAAGTTTCAAGGGGGGATTTGAAAAATGATACCTGCCATGTTCAGAAGGTGGGTAACACAGAGGGTATGTTGAACATTATGGGCCAAAATCTGCAAAAAATAAAGTTATGAGCAAATGTTAGAACTATTCATTTCCTCATAACTTAATTTGTTTTTCACATTTTACCCCAAATGCTGAACATATTATTTTTATGATCACTCCTTCTGAGCATGAGCAGAAACTACAAACACACAGCCTGCCACAGTTCAAAACAGGCCTCAAACAGCACCTGCAGTCTAGCTCACAATGCACCTGTTCCTCAGGCCAAACCTGAAAGTCTAACCCACACCCACCGTTAAACCCAGCACAGATACCGAGAAAACTTGCCCTCATCTAAGCCTAGCCAGGAGCACTAGTAAGCTACTAATCCTCCTTCAGGCTCTGCGTATAGCCCCCCCAACCCCCTTTCTCCTACCTTTCCAACCAGAGTCTATCAATAGACCTCTCGAGGTCTCTAGGGCTGAGCCACCCCTAGAATCAGCCAAGACATAACCTAAATCCTCTTACAATAGCTTTGTTTTCAACTGCTTGCCTAAAAATCTCATGTACTACTCTTTAACTGCCTAATGTGCTGAAGCCTGTAACAACTGTATTTATTCTGAAATCTGTAACTACTGTATTTGTGCTGAACCCTGGAACAACTGTATTTGTTATGAAATCTGTAACTTCTGTATTAGTGTCTTGTATTATTTGTCCACCCTGACGTGGAACCTTTGTAAAAGAGCTCACGCTCAAAGGTCTTCCGATATTCATAAATAAATAAATAAAATGACAGGTGTCATTTATAAAACAATGACTGAAACAGCATTTTGTGCCACAAGTTGTAAAACTCATTTTGGGTAGGAATTGAGAAATGACAGCTGTCATATTCATGAGGTGGTGTGAAAAATGGCTATGTTGAAGGGTTTGGGTCAAATATTGAAAATTACCACAGGCATGAGTGTGTATTGCAAAATTGCAATGTAGACTCATAACTTTGTTGTTTTCTCAAATTTTTAACTCACATTTTCAACGTAGCCTTCTTATGACCCCACATAGACTTTTTTTTTTTAACTCTATTTATCTCCCCCGACTCTGGAACTCTGTCAGACCTCTCCACTGGCCGGTGCTGCTCTACCACCCTCTGTGAACCCCGCTATCCTTAAGGTCCTTACTTTCCTCCCCGGGCACCACCGGGGGACATAGGGTCCTGAGGAGATCAAAGGGGTGATGGTGGGGCTCCAGTATTGGGCATGTGACAGCAAGGCTCTGGGAGGGGGTTTTCAGTAATGTTTACACCCCCAACGTGGGACATGCAATGTCACCTAGCCCATGACGTGGGTGCTTCCACTCATGTCTGGAAGGAAGCTGCCCGATGTCTGCCCTAAGCCTATAAGCCCCTGTGCATAGCAGTGCCACTGGTCTCCACCAGGGGCCGCTGCCACACTGGGCTACCCCTGGATCCCTCCCCGAGAGAGGAGAGGAGAGCAGTCCCTTGGATGTTCAATCCTCTCTTTTCCCTGCCAACCCCCGGTGGTCTGGGCTCATTCCCGAACCCTGGTCACCAGAGTGGTGCGAGGTGTGGCGTCCAGCACCTCAACCCTCAGCGCCACCGGGCCGGCTCCCACATAGCCTTCTTATGAGTCCACCTCATGAACAAACATGGAGAACATTTTCATATCCTGCCCAAAGGTGATTTGTGCCACAAGCCAGTGTTTGAAAAATGACAGCTGTCACATTCATGAGGTGCTGTGAAGAAATTTCTGTGTTGAAAATCTAAATTCAAATTGTTGAAAATGACCAAAGTTATGAGCCTGCATTCACAAATTTCAATGTAGGCTCATAACATTGTGGTTTTTTTAATATTTTTACCCCAAATTTTCAGCATAGCCATCTTATGACCCAACCTTATGATCAAGGGTGGAGAAAATGTTCTGTTCTTGCCTGAAAGATGATTTCATGCAGTGATAAAACAAAACTCACCTTTCTGGACAGATCTACCTAATTTCACTGTCATTGTTCATAAGATGGGATCCCCAAAAATGCATGTTGAAATTTTGGGGCAAAAATATTCAGGCATGGCCAAGTTATGCTACTTAGTTCAAAACCCCATTGAAATACAATACATTATACTGCATACCTGATTTCCTCAGTTTGTGATCCATCATTGAAGAGTGAAGATGTGTCTACAGTCCACAGAGGATTACAGCATTGAACTCCAAGTGGGTAAGTAAGGACTCGAAGGGTTGAGGTGGTGGGTGCTGAATGGGAGGGTTGAGTGGGGGGGACTAATGGCGTGGCAGCAACAGACATCGATGGATTGTTTTCTTTCTCACAAGGTATATAATTGGAAAAAAAATGAAGAATGGATTTCTTTATTTCAGGTGGCAGCACTGGGGGATTGGGCACCCCCACTGTCAGTGTCATTCTTGTTGGGGGTATGTGGGGTAGTGGTTGCTGTGTGAAACATAAACCTCTGACCCTTTTGGGGCACAGAAATAACAATAAATGAAGAATTACTCCATCTTTTAGACATAAAAACCTCAGCCTGACAAAGAGGAAAACCAGCCCAGAGCATCAGAGACTTCCCTTGGTGAACTACAAAAATACAAGGAGAAAACACAACCCGAAAGTAACATATTAAGCAAGAAAACCTGGAGTTTACAACCCCCCCCCCCAAGCAGATCACCCAACTAGATCTCATGTAATTGGTCCCACAGCTCAGGAGAACATCGACAATGCCATCTACATGGACTGCAGCATCCATAGTAAGGCTCATACCAGTGATACTAAGGGGCTGACTGAGCCAAACCAAATGGAATTTATAATCTCTGGTCCAAAATTCAAAACCCACCAGCCAATGAAAAAAGGAGAATGCCAATAACAAATCAAACCCAAGCACCAGGAATCCCTGCAAGAAACCTGTGAACACCACAAAGTCAGGAGACCCCCAGCATATGTATGTCATAATGCCATACAGCATGATGTCAGGAAACAAACAACAAACTTACTACAATGTCCCAAACATTCCAACTTAGCTATACATATGCAAGGAGCCATAATGCACAACACAGAAATGAGCACTGGGATTCATATCCTTGCAGCTGTAGCCAAAACAAAATGACCCCAATAAACAAACACAAACAGAGCACCAAACAATGAGAAATATGACATCCTCCCAAATGGCAGCAAATATTGATCTGACTAGAACATTGCCTAATAACCTCACCTCATGAACATTTTTTAAACCCTGCCCAAAAAGTAATTCAATGCAGAAACCGTAAAATCACCGTTTGGGACTGCTTTGAAATGTTCCACCTACTTTGTTCATAAGGTGGTCTCCCAACAAGGCCATGTTGAAAACTGGATGAAAAAAAAAAAGAAAGAATAACAAAGTTATGAGCAAAAGTTCAAAACCTATTGAAATACATTATATTATTTTATGATATCTCATTTACCATTTCCAGCAGCAAGGCATGTTTTCAAGTGGACAGTGGATCTACTTTGTGGAATACCTTTAGGTGAGTTAGGGTATATGGGTGTTTGTGAGTGGTGGGTGTTGAGTGAGGTGGTTGAGGTGTGGGGTATGGAGTGGGTCAGATCAATGAGGGATCATTTTCTTTATTAAAAAAATGCAACAAGCACTGCATTCTGTTTTTCAGATTTATACTTAATGGGGCCAACTCTGGGGATTGGGCACCCCAGTGTTGGCTTTTTAATCTACAGGAGGCACTGGGAGTGGGCACCACATTGTTTCCACCTATGAATTAGGGTGGAGGTTGCTGACCTAGAGGGGTGGGGGTTGGGCAGGTGGCACTCGGGGTAGGCATCCCAGTCTACTTTTCTATCAGTGGCAGTGCACAGTATCAGGGAAACATGAGGGAGGGCTGAGCTATGAAGGAGAGGGAATAAAAAAAAAAAAAAACAGACAGCTAGACCGACAGACAGATATGTGTGTGAGAGAGAGAGAAAGTGAGAGAGAGAGATCACCTGATCACATCTGGCACACAAGCTGGCAACAATCATAGAAGGAATGTGAGTGATAGGCTCCTCTCACTAAGCTGTGCACCCCTGATGTTGGGGTGCCCAGAAAAGGTAATTCTGATGGTTTTCTTTTAAAACAAACACCAAAATCTAGCTACATAGGAGTCATTTACCTAGGTTCAGGTGTTTGTTTTTGAAAATATATGAATTCTGTGTATCTTTAATGTTTTTAGTATAAAAGTATGAAGATGGCAGATGTCACAATTGGTAGTTTTTCTCATGATCAATAAATCACAAATGATAAATCCCCACAGTCAATGTTTTTTATCCTTCATTTCAGAGAGTTATTAAAAAACCCTACTGAGCATGTTAAGAAAAAACTTAAAATCCTTATAACTCTGGAACAGTGTAATACTGTTTCATGAATACTTTTGAAAGACATTACCTCGGCACAGACCATTGCTATTCTGAAAGTTTCATTAAAACAATTACATATCCTCTAGGCTGTTCTTGTGAGCAAAACAGCTGTTAAGTATATGATAAAATGTAATCCATTAAGAATTGACACTCTATATTTCATAAACTGTGCATGAAGCCATCACAAAACTTTTCAAATCTTGAGACCCTTCCATACTGACTATGCATGCAAACTTTCAGGCTATTTTGTGGAATGCTGCCAAAGTTATTTAAGTGCACAGAGTTGAGTTTAACATTAAAGACCTTACTTAACTTGAACTATACTGGCACTACTATGCCTGTTACATATATATATATATATATATATATATATATATATATACTGGCATAGTAGTGCCAGTATAGTTCAGGTTACATACAGTATATATTCTAATTGATTACTATCATATATTGGGAAATATATTATAGCCATTTCTATGTGGATGAGGGCCCAAACATATGTTTTATATATTCTATATAATCCTCCTTTCTATCTAGTAAAACAAAATCTTCCTATGTGCTAAAGCATCAGAGGAAAATAAATACTGTAGTACCCTCTGCCTTTCTCCAGTCTCCCCAAATGTGCCTGTAGGAAGACGTGCTCAGGGAATTCAGAGTGTAACTACAGTAAATTGTTATATTGGGCTATCCTTAAGACATAATATGAAGCCTGCATCTGAGATGATGGGGAATGGACTATTTATGTCACCAAACACAGTCTGATAAATGTGTTTCATGTGCAAACATCTGTTGCTTTTCATGAGGGATATGTTTTCTGAAGTGCTGTCTTGTAGAGTAAAATGCTATATGTGCAAAATTCTGAAGTAACTGAAAAGCAAACACTCCTTGTATTTTTTAGAGATGGAAATTCCTTAGGCTGTAATCCAGCATGTGCTGACTTGCTCATGTCCTGAAAAATGAAGACATATTAAATGTGTTACCTTTCTGCCAAGACCTCACATTCCTTTAATATTTGTATGCATTTAAGGATTGAAAAGTTATTATAAAAATATTGTGTCAGTTGGTGCAGAAATTGTTGTAACAGTATCTATTTCATTAAGAGATGTTCACTGTATTGGGTATTAAAGGGATTTGTTCTGCATGAAAACATCTTACTCAGAGTTCTCAGACATTTTACTAGTGCATCCAGTTTACAATAGCATGTGAATAGTGGATATTTCCATTTCCCTTGCTCTTTCTGTGAACCTACAGAAGTCTTAATAGTAGTACTGTGATCACAATGGTGTTTACTACGTGGATTTGGTTGACGGCATGCCTCAAAGTCCATTTTAACCAAACTAGACCCTCTCTTTCACTGTTTCTGTTGTTGTGTACCATTTGCTTGGAAAATTTACCATCAGATGGTTGCCCTGCTATATTAAATTGTTTATATAGGTAAGATCATATTAATAATTTATGGCCTTCTGAAACATATTACATGTACTGCTTTTTTAAGAAATCTGCTTTGGGTCAAAGACCCTTCACTTTCCAAATTCTAAAGATTTGGGCCTGGATTTTAAAAACTTTGGATAGACGATTTGTGACAGTTTTTCTGCCTCTGCTATGGCAGTGAAGAATAACTGCTGCTTTACTAGAGATGCATCAAAATGTCTGTGTGTGATTTTCAAACTTAATAAAAATAATAAAATAATAAATGTATTTATAAAGTGCCTTTCAACATACCAATGCGCTGAACACATTAAAACCATAACATCAAGTGTAAATCAGTAATACATATAAATAAAATCATATCATAATAACATCAAATATTAAAATCAGTTAATAAAATATAAAATAAAATCTCAGCACAATAAAATTAACTTAACCATCCAAGAAGGCCATTTGCCACAAATGAGTCTTCAAATTATTCTTGAATTCCTCTACGGAGGTGCAATCCCGTAACCGGCATGGTAGAGAATTCCAAAAAGTGGGTGCAGTCTAAGAAAATGCTCTGCTGCCTGAAGATTTTAAACTCACTCTTAGAATCTCTAACAACCCCTCATCGGCCGAGTGGAGTGATTGGCCGAGGGGTAGTAAGGCACCAGGAGTTCTTTCAGATAGGCCAGACCCTGCTTGTGAAGGGCTTTAAAAGTCAATTAAATTACTTTAAAGGTGATCCGCCAATGTATAGGAAGCCAGTGGAGTTCGTGCAGCACCAGGGTAATATGACAGGACCTACTTGTCCCAGTCAGAACCCAGGCTGCACGTTCTGCACCAGCTGTAGGAGACGGATTTCAACCGCAGAAAGGCCAAAGTATAGGGTGTTGCAGTAGTCCAAATGCGAGGACACAAAGGTGTGGACCAACATTGGCAGAGAGTCAGATGGAACAAGGTGCCAAACACTGGTGATATTCCTAAGATGGTAAAAGGAAGTCCTGACAATGGCTGACACTTGAGACTGTAAGGTCAGCCTGTAGTCTAGGACAATCCCAAGGCTACACATCCGTTCAGAGTTCAGAAGTGACACGCCACCAAGAAAAATTTCAGAGGGTGTGCCACCACATGACATCTCTATCTGACCACCCAGGTCCACAACCAGAACCTCTGTCTTCTCTGAGTTCAACTTTAACCAACTAGAATCCAACCAACCCTGGATTTCTTCCAGACAGATGTTAAACATCGCGAGAGCTCCATCCTGGTTGGGTGCAAAAGACAGGTATAGCTGGGTATCAACTGCATAGCAGTGAAACCTCAGCCCATACCATCTTATAATGTCTCCGAGGGGCAGCATATACACTGCAAGTAACATGGGTGATAGCATGGAACCCTGAGGCACCACACACAACAAAGGAGTTGGGTCAGAGGAAAAAACTCCTGACACAACTCTTTGTGATCTTCCAGTGAGGAATGAGGTGAACCATTGTAAAACAGTTCCCGACATTCCACAGATTTGCCTCAGGCATGCTATCAACACCAAGTGATCCACAGTGTCAAAAGCTGATGAGAGATCAAGGAGAACCAGAATGGAACGTCTCTTCTGATCTCTCGCCCTCAGAAGATCATTAAGCACCTGAACCAGCGCAGTCTCGGTGCTGTGTCTTTTACGAAAACTGGATTGGAAGGATTTGTAGATATTATGGATGGTTAAATGGTCTTCCAATTGGGCTGCCACTACCTTCTCAATAACCTTCCCAATAAAGGGAAGGTTAGAGATAGGTCTGTAGTTTGAGAAACAGTCTGGGTCCAAGGCAGCTTTCTTCAAGAGAGGTGTCGCCACCGCCTCTTTCAGGGAGCTAGGAAACTCACCTGACTCCAGGGAGCACCAGACTATTTGCACCAGGACTGGACCGACGATATCTGTACAACCCAAAATTAGGGGAGTCGGTCCAGGATCCAAACTACAGCTTGTGGGAAGCACACTATGGATGATCCTCATAATATCCATGAATTCAGGTCGACCAAAGGAACTCCAAGAGAACTGGGGTACTGTGAACTCACATTGTTCCACGACATCACCCTTAGAGATTGCCAGGCACAAGTCTGCCCTGATGTCAGCCACTTTAGTTGCAAAGTAACGAGCGAGCTCCTCGCACTCTAATTGAGAAAAGGCTTTTCAAACTTGCAGACAGGCTGGGTTGCACAGTCTGTCTACAGTGCAAAACAGCTGAGCCAGTCGATTCCGAGCAACTACAATCTTCCTGGACAGGAATTCTGCCTTCTTATGTGTGACTGCAGATTGATAGATAGGATAATGTTCCATCAATCTAAGGCAGTCGACCTCAAGAGCAGACTTGCCCCAACATCGCTCTAACCTTCGCCCCTGTATCCGCATCTCCCTCAATGTCCCATCAAACCAAGGGGATCTGGGGTGAAGGGATAAGGGGCGCTCATGAACAGGAGCAATAAGATCCAGGGCTGCCGTAACGACCACATTGTAGGCCAACACCAGCATCTCTGGATTACTGCTCGCCAACACGGGGGACGATAGGTCAAGGACCGCCACAAGGCCTTGGGAAGTAATATTCCATAATGGGCTGAACCTGGCCATCTCCACAGGGGAAGGCCTTCTCAGGAGGGTGCAAAAATTGAATCTCACAGTGTAGTGGTCTGTCCAGGTGACTGGTTCCACCCCCGCGTCAGATGCATCAATCCCTAAGAGGAAGACTAAGTCCAGAGAGTGCCCAGATTTATGAGTAGCAGTGGAAATTACCTATGTAAGGCCCAAAGAAGACATTAATTGGAGAAAGTGATTACCAAATTGCGAGAGGTAATCGTCGACCCAGGCATTGAAGTCACCCAGAACCATCAGTCTGGGTGACTCAAATGACATGTCGACGAGGAAGTCTGCTACTTCCTGTAAGAAGTGTTTCCCATCTCCGGGTGGATGGGATATGAGAACGATTCAAACATCTACACCCGCTACAACTGTGCACTCAAAGGACTCAGCGTCACCCACTACTACATTCGTGAGGCCCAATTCAGTCTTGAAACAGACTGCAACCCCCCCTCCCCTGCTGTTCAATCTCGGGAGTTGTATCACCGAGTACCCGGCCGGAGTCATGGCCTCCACTATGGGGCCTGAGTTTTCATCCAGCCAGGTCTCAGTGATGCAAGCCAAGTCAGCCGAGCCAACAAGATCGGAAATAATGGCGGTCTTATTCCTGACGGACCTGGCATTGCATAACACCGCCCGAGTTGAACAAATCTCGGAGGCTGTCAGGCCTTTCTGCCTACTAAATTCAGTAGTGTCCTTGGGTATGGGCACCAGACATGGTAAACCACGATCTGGGTTCCAATTTTTGCCCCAGGGCGCCTTCTGGACTTAATAACACCGATACGGTGGCCCCCCTCCTTCATCCTCTTCTGTTAGCACACCCCCGCCCTCCTCATTCTCCTACGAACAATCCCCAATGCTCTACAGCATTGGTAAGTATCCAATTGTAGGGGAGGAGTATAAAAAGGGTGGAGGGCACGAAGAGAGGAGGAGGATGAATAGCGCACCACCGTGGAGGCTGAAGGCCAGCACATGTCGCTGCTTAAACAAAACAATAAACCCCAAACACAAAATAATCAATCTTAACAACATAAAATTGACCAAATAATCCCAAACGTAACCAACATAAATAAACAAAATCAAATAAACAAAAAAAAATGCAACACTTTATGTAATGTTTTAATGCATGCATTAATTTTGATGCACACTTTCACCATTTGCAACACAAAGTTTGACCACATCTTATGCAGTCTAACAGTCATGTCACACATATCACAACTGCAGCACAGTTAACAATCCACCCCTTGGAATTCTATTTTTGATGTTCTTACGATGTAATTCCCTTCTGTCTTTTGAAAGGTATTCTAAACAGCACTTTGCTCAAATATGTGTATGCAACTTATATGATTTTGTTTGTATTTTGCTTAACATTGCTGCTGCTGGTGGTCCATAAACATGGGTTATATATTCATTAGGCCTATCCCATTATCATCAAATCAAATCAAAATGTAAGGAAAGCATGGGTGGCAGTAGGACTGTGTGAAGTGTTTTAATTTCACCATTGAATCTAGCGTGAAGTAGCTCACTGCGCACTTTGTGTGGTGTTCTCAAAGTGGCCACTTCAAACTACAGTTCAGTTCCATGAAGTTAAATTCTCAGATTGCCACTTCAAGGTAAAATAAACAAATTCCACTCATTTGTTTCATACTTTAATACGTGAAGTGCAAACTTCAAGATTAGTGGTTCCACAAATTGCAGAATTCACAAATTGTACTGCGATGCAAATTTCTGCAGTTCACAGTGAAATTTGGCGGTGCAAAAGTTTATAGATGTGTGCATGTTATGTGATGATTAATTATCTAGCACAATTAAGATTTAATTTGAATTTTGTATTTTGCACATTGTTGTTTTGAATTGTATGAAAATCAACCCCAACCACAGCAAAATGGACAGCAAAATTGCACAGAGCCCAGTCCTTTCACAGCAAAAAGTTGATTTCTTATTATGTTGGTAGGCAATGCCATCTGCAGGCTTGATAATTGTAATGGCATGCCACATCCCATTACTGTTTACAGAAGTCACATTTAGTTGAATGTGGCTTTTGTGGTATCAGGCATGAACTGACAGCCATGATGGCCTGACTGCATTCTTGGTGGTATTGGCTACCACTATTCCTTCATGAGTAGTATATGGGCTGCTGAATTCAGCATAGTGTTTTGTAAAATGTGCTGCCTTGTAGTTTCAAGTCAGATTTGAATCACATTGCAACAGAGCTATAGATAAGGCACATTCCAGTTGAGGTTCAAAAACATTTAATAAACATTATTTTTTGAGCTGGTGAAGTGCTTCAAAACAGTTTGCTGCAAGTTAGAATTGCATTAGGAGCCTTTAAGAAAAAGTCAAATCCTGCCGATAGGAATAGGTGCTTAATGGGGACTGTACTCTGTCTTAAGTTGCAGCATACTAACAGTACCATTAATGGAACTGTGCTAAGTGATGACACTACCCAAGCAATTCAGGTATGCAATGGGGTGATGTTGCAGGGCTTCAACATAACCTGAGTCCCAACAGCTAAGAAAGTCTTGGCACCATTCCCAAACGAAGGTCTGCTGATCAGCTTTCCACTGCCTTTTAATCAGGAGAAAAATGGAGATAGTTTTCTGCACTATTTGTTTTCTCCAGTTATATTGTCAAACCTACCTATTTCTGCTCAGTACTTTAAGGCATTAGTGGCCAGTTTTGTTTGTTCATTCCCCCTTTACCAATTGCACTGCCTTACATGTATTGCTGCATACTTACTGAATTAAATTACTAGCAGCCTGCCAACTCAGCTCTCCGAATGTATTTTGCTGAGTACTTTAAATACTTAACAATTTAAATTGCTAGCAGCAAGCTATTTTAGTTCTGTCTGTGCTACATAATCAATTTTCTCTCAGTGCTACACATCTAGCTAAGTTATTCCAGTTAATTAAGAGGACTAAAACACAATCTTTCTTAGCGACCCAATGTTTATAAACAGTAGTAGTAATAGGCAACAGCAGATTCAAAATGTGCTAGAGCAGGTTTTAGGCATCATATCTTGCAGGCCTCTCAACTGTTCTCGTGTTTCAAACTCTGAAACTCTGACTGCCCCCTCTTGTTCCTCAGAAAGCCCCTCCTTGTTTGCCTACCTTAAGTTAACATTCCTGTTTTTAACTCTCCACAGCAAGCTCTCCCCCCACGGGTGAAGGTCGCTAGGGCCAGGAAACAAAGGGTCCTCCCCAGAGCTGCAACTTGATCTGGACACCACCCAAGAAATTCAGGTACTCAACAAGGTGACACTGCAGGGCTCCAACAGAGCCTGAGTCCCAATGGCTAGGGAGTGTCCCTGCCACCACCCTTGATGAGCATCTATCTATATAGCAAGACATACCTGGTGCGCAGAGCCAGTCAGCTCAGTCTCCCATTAGCAGGCTATCCTATCCTTCCACTAGAGGAAGTATACAGGCTTCTAATCCAACTCCCTTCCACAACTGGCTCTCTTACTGCTCAATTATGCTGACAATTATAGTATTGATTGCCCTTCTGGCTCTCCAGGTGTCTCTGCCTCCCTCCCTCCTCTCATCCCACCATGAAGGACTCCCAGCCTATACTGTGTACCCCAACTGCTGGGTCATCCCCAGCAGTTACCTCCTCTACAGGTACCTGAGGGTCTCCCACTGTGCCTAGCCAGAGGGTCCACCATTTTCCCACCCTCTTTCCACACAGGCCAAATACTCCTATACATATTAACCCAGGTCTTAGCTGCTCCTACTAAGCCAGCAGGAGTTCCTACCCGTAAGCCCCTGTAGGCACGGCCCTTACCCAAACTATTGATCTTTCTCCTGCTACTCACATCTGGTAACATAGAGCAAAACTCTGGTCCTATCTCACACCACACTAGCCCCTCTGCCCCCACCTTCCAACTCCCAAGAGGGCTGAAACTGATCCGTCTCAATATTTGCAACCTGCTGCCCAAACTCACCCTGTTAAAGCCAACCATCCTTTCCCTGCAACCCGATGTGCTAATCATCTCAGAATCCTGGCTAAAACCTTACAATAATGACACCAAAGTGGCTATCCAGGGGGAAAATATCATTTGTCATGATCGACCTGGCCGAAAAAAAGGCGGCGGCATTGCCATGTATGTCACATCCACAATTCAGTTCACCCAAATACCATTACCTATGCACACAAAGACCATTGACTCACTACTGATCAAGCTATCACTCTCCAACACAGATCCCCTCTTTATTGTGGGCTTTTACAATGCACTTGACACCCTCTTGTCAGCCATATTGGAGCACCTTGGCACCCTAAAATCTTTGGCCCCTGGGAGTGAGCTACATATCCTTGGAGATTTTAACATGAATTGACTTTCCTACAGGAATGCCAACATTCATAACCTAATAGCTACCCTTAATCTTTCCCAAATGGTCACAGACCCCACTGTCCTGTACCACAAATCAATAAATCACTCAATCCTTGACTGATCCCTCACCTCTCATCCTCACAGGATAATTGCCTCTGGCCTCCTACCGGATGCTCTAAGTGACCACCACATGACTTCTATGGTCAGGAAAATCTCCAAGCATAAAGATGCCCCCCAACACATCCTCCTGCCAGGTCCAACAAATCCCTTGACCTCCCCTCTCTTCTCCATGCCTTGGCCACTGCCATCTGGTCCCACATCCACCAGGCCACCTCCCTCGACTTCACACAAAAATACTTCAAAACCTAGCTGTCTGGGACCTCTATGCCCCTCTCAGATGGTCATGGGTGATAGGTGCCCGCCTCCCCTAGATTACAATGGATTTCATTGCAAACCTCAGAGTAAGGGACCTAGCATGGAAATCATTCAAGATCTCTGGCTCTCCCCTTGACAACCCAAAGTGTCACATACTCTGTAACTCATGCACAAGGTTAATCCACCAGGCTAAAGCCACGTTCTTCAAAAGAGCCCTGCACTAAAATTTTGCCACCTTGCTAAATTCTGGAAGGTGGTCAAATTGCTTTTCTTCCCACCTTCCCTGCCCCCTACACCTGTCTTAAACATAGGAGGTTCCACTGTTACAGACCCTCCTGCTGTGGCCTCTGTGTTCAACACACTTTTCACCAATTGCACATTGATGCTGCTGATCTCTCTCCCAGCATCAACCTCCTCACCCTCCACCCCTCCTCTTCCATCTCACAACATCACCCAAGAATCTCCACCCAGCTCCTCCTTCTCCTTCTGCCCTATCACACTGGAAGCTCCTCTCCACAATTCATTCACTCTTCTGGTGGATAGTGGTTCCTCTATGGAGGCACCTGCAGTGGAGACCAAGGAGGATGCTGGGAACCTTCACAAAGGAGACCCACAGGAGGGTGGCATGGGACCCCACAGGGGAAGGAAACAACTCCTGGTGGGGGACTCAATCATTAGGGGGGTAGAAATGGGGGAGGAATGGGAGAGAGAGGTAAGGTGCCTTCCTGGTGCCATGGCTTGGAGGAACAGGAAGCGAATCCTCAGGATCATGGGAGGAGCTGCACGAGGGAGGGAGCTGGATGTCATTGTCCACCTAGGGACAAATTACCTGGCTAGGAATGGGATCAGAGCAGTGCAAGAGGAGTTTATAGAGTTGGGAAGGGGCCTTAGACAAGTAGCTCATACGGTAACCTTCTCAGAGGTGCTGCCTGTCTATGGCAAGGGAGATGCTAGGGCACTCCTCACCAGGGAATTCAATGAGTGGTTGAAAAACTGGTGTGGAGCTCAGGGTTTTGGCTTCATTGGGGACTGGGGAGCTACCTGGAGGGATACAGACCTATACTGGTGCGATGGTCTGCATCTGTCCAGGGGAGGAACCAGGATCCTAGGTGAGAGGTTTAAATGCTTCATCAGCAAGCATTTAAACTAGCCAAGGGGGGAGGCACTGAAAAGGAGCAGGGAAATCCCACCCCCCCCACACAACATGGTGATTAGTGAGGTAAACACCAAGGTACAGAAGTTATTAGGGAGCAAAACAGATTTAAATGTAAAAAAAGGCAAAGGCAGTAAGGACAGAAATAGGGCTAAAAGGGATAAGGCTATCAAAAAGTGGAGGGTGATGAGTACCAATGCCCATAGTCTGTGTAACAAGCACCCTGAACTAGTGGCCTTGATGGAAGAGGGTTGCCTGGATATTGTGGCAGTCACAGAAACATGGTACACAGAGAACCATGACTGGGATGTCAACATACCAGGATACACAATCTACAGGAGGGACAGGGAGGGTAAAAGAGGAGGCGGAGTAGCTCTCTATGTAAAGGAAGGGATCAAAGCAACAGAACTAAAGAGTAAACAGGGAGCAGATGAGGCACTTTGGGTTACCCTGGAGACAGGAAATGGCACCACAATCCGCATGGGGGTTGTACACAGACCCCCATGTCAGGGGGAGAGAATGGACAAGGAAATGATAGAAGGCTTTCTTAGAATGGCAGGAAAAAGGGGAGATATTGTTGATGGGGGACCTGAATATGCCAGATGTTAACTGGAGCACCTTTGCTGCAGGCACATCCAAGAGCAGGGTCATTCTTGATGCCCTACAGGGGGCATGCCTCAGACAGCTAGTATTGGAACCTACTCTGGAGGGAGCAGTCTTAGACCTGGTACTCTCAAATGGGGACAGAGAAAGAATCTCAGATTTAGAAGTGGGTAGCCATCTGGGAACAAGCGACCACCAAACAGTGTGGTTCACGAAAAACCCAGCCATATAATCAAGCCATACAAAAACAAGGGTACTGGACTTTAGGAGGGCTGACTTTGGGAAAATGAGAGAGTGCCTCAGAAAAGTACTAGCAAACAGGCAAGAAGGAGGGGTGGAAGAACAATGGGGAGTGATCAAAACAGCCATCACAGAGGCAACAAGCCTTTGTGTAAAGCAAATCAATTAAACACAACGAAGGAAAAAACCGCTATGGTTCTCAAAAGAGGTGGCAGGGAAGGTTAAGGAGAAAAGGACAGCATTCAGGAAATATAAGGAAACACAGAAGGAGCAGGACAGAGAACTTTATCAGTTAAAGCAGAAAGAGGCTGGGAAGGCAGTCAGAATAGCAAAGGCCCAAACCGAGGAAAGGATAGCCAATTCTGTTAAGAAGGGGGATAAGACCTTTTATAGGTACATTAGGGAGCGAAGAAAGACCAAAGGAGGGATACTGAAACTTAATAAAGGGGAGGGAATGTGGGTAGAGGGTGACAGTGAAAAAGCAGGGATACTGAATGAATATTTCTGCTCAGTATTCACAAAGGAAGAGGAGGGGGAGTTACCTAAACCAAACAAGAGAAACACTCTGAAGACAGGGGTCGATACCAGTCCATTTACAGAAGAAAGGGTTCTGAAAGAACTAATAAAATTGAAGGTGGACAAAGCAATGGGGCCTGATGGGATTCACCCAAGAATTCTAAAACTAAGGGTAGAACTAGTGACACCGCTGACTACTCTCTTTAACAAATCATGGGAGGATGGGGTGGTACCCAAGGACTGGAGGAGGGCAGATGTGATTCCTCTTCACAAAGTGGGAGCAGGACAGAGGCAGGAAACTACAGACCAGTTAGTTTGACCTCAGTGGTAGGGAAAATGATGGAATCACTTCTGAAGGAAAGAATTGTTGAGTACCTAGAGGCCAGTGGGGCACAGGACCCAAGGCAGCATGGGTTCACGATGGGAAGGTCATGTCAGACAAATCTAATAGATTTCTTTGACTGGGTGACCAAAGTAGTAGACCAGGGAGGGGCTGTGGACATGGCCTACCTAGATTTTAGCAAGGCATTTGATACAGTCCCACACAAAAGATTAATACACAAGATAGCCAGCCTTGGAGTGTCCCAAGGTGGTAGCCTGGATAAAAAATTGGCTAGACAACAGGACGCAAATGGTAGTAGTAAATGGAGTACACAGTGAAGAAAGGAGGGTTACTAGCGGGGTACCGCAGGGTTCAGTACTGGGACCGGTCCTTTTTAATGTCTTTATAAGTGACATTGCAGAGGAACTGGAAGGAAAAGTATGTCTCTTTGCAGATGACACAAAGATCTGCAACAGGGTTGATACACAAGATGGAGTGGAAAGGATGAGAAGGACTTGGCAAGGTTGGAGGAATGGTCAAATGTATGGCAGCTCAGATTCAATGCAAAGAAGTGCAAGGTAATGCACCTAGGAAACAAAACCCAGGGAAGTGTACACAATGGGGGTGAGATACTGACGACAGTAAAATAGAAAGGGACCTGGGGTAATTATATCAGATGACCTAAAGGTGGGCAAGCAATGTGAGAAGGCAGTAAGGAAGGCTGGGGGATACTGGGATGCATAGGAAGAGGCATCAATAGTAGAAAACAGGAAGTTGTTATCCTCTGTACAGACAGTTGGTGAGACCCCATCTGGAGTACTGTGTGCAGTTCTGGAGACCCCATCTCCCAAGAAAGAGATAGACAGAGTGGAGGCTGTCCAGAGGAGGGCACCAAAATGGTGCAGGGTCTGCACCAGAAGACATATGAAGAAAGACTAAAGGAGCTTACTATGTATACCCTTGAGGAAAGAAAAGGGAGAGAGGGGACATGATAGAAACTTTCAAGTACCTCAAGGGAATCAACAAAGTCCAAGAGGGTAGCGTCTTCCAGAAAAAGGGATGTGCAAGAACAAGGGGGCACAATTTGAAGATAGATGGGGGACGGCTCAAAGGTAATGTGAGGAAGTATTTTTTCACAGAGAGGGTTGTAGATGCATGGAACAGCCTCCCTGAGGAGGTCGTGGAATCAAGAACAGTGGGGGAATTCAAGAATGCATGGGACAGGCATAAGGCAGTCCTAGTGGGGGGGGGTTGAAGGAAGTAATCTGTTGGTTAACTAGGATCTGCAGCTTATCTGTTAGGTAGGAAAATGGGCAGACTAGGTGGGCCAAGCGGTCCTTATCTGCCGCCAAATTCTATGTTTCTATGTTAGCGGTACTAAATGCCTTGCAGGCGCTAAACCATTCAAAGGGCAAATGCCCCTCAGGCCTTGATGCCAAAATGTTGTACTTATCAGCCCCAGCCATCACCACCCCACAGGCTGCCCTTTTCTATCTATCTTGCTCTTTAGCCTCCATCCCATCTGAGTTGAAGCATTCCACTGTCATCCCACTCCATAAAAGAGGGGATCTCTTTGCCCCTAGCAACTTCTGTCCTATTTCCCTCCTCCCTGTATTGGCTAAGCTCGAGGAACACCTTGTCCTCTCTCAACTCTCATCCTACCTCAACTCCTCATCCTTCTTCACACCTTACCAGTCTGGCTTCCCAAAGTCCCACTCCACCACCACCTTCCTGCTGAGGCTCACCGACAGCATTTTCTCTGCCATGGACAAAGGTCATATCACTTTAGCAATTTTTGTCTACCTTGCAAAGACATTCAACACTGTCTCCCACACCCTTCTTCTGATCAAGCTCCACAATGCAGGACTTTCTGACTCAGCTACAGAATGGTTCCACTCCTATCTGGTAGGTTGGTCACAATCAGTCAGAATTGGGAGCTCAATCTCTTCCTCTCTACCCATAGATACATAGATACATAGACAGCGTCAGCAGATAAGGGCCTATGGCCCACCCAGTCTGTGCATTTGAGCTTGTAAGTTCAGTTTATGTTTTCCTAGAAGTCTGTTGCCCCTTACCCTTGACCTCCAGAATTCCTTTATGTCTATCCCATGCATTCTTAAATCCCGTGATTGTTTCAGCCCCCACCACTTCCTCTGGCAGGGTGTTCCACTTGTCCACCACCCGTTCTGTGAAGAAATTCTTCCTCATGTTTCCTCTGAATCGTCCCTCCTCCAACTTCATCCCATGCCTCTAGTCCTGGTACATCTTTTTCACTTAAAAATAGTGTATTCCTGCACCTGTTCCTCCCTGTGAGATACTTGTATGTCTCTATCATATCCCTCTCTCCTCCTCTCCTCCAGGGAGTACATGTTCAGTTCCTTCAACCTGTCTTCATAGGACTTGTGATGCAATCCATGCACCATCTTTGTTGCCCTCCTCTGAACCTTCTCTACCCCATCTATGTCCTTTCGTAGGTATGGTCTCCAGAACTGTACACTGTACTCCAGGTGGGGCCTCACTAGTGTCTTGTATAGCGGAATTATGACCTCCCTTTTCCTGCTGGTGATGCCCCACCTATACATCCCAGCATCCTATTTGCTTTACCTGCTGCCTTGTCACACTGTTTTCTACCTTGAGGTCATCAGAGATGATAACCTCAAGATCCCTTTCCTGTTTGGCATGCTATATCCTCACCCCCAACTGATATATTGTGCCTGGGTTTTTGTGCCCATATGCATTATCTTGCACTTCTTTGCATTGAATTTCAACTGCCAAACCCCTGACCATTCTTCAAGTTTCTGCAGGTCCTTCTCATTCTGTCTACACCCTCTGGTGTGTCTACTCTGTTACAGAGCTTTGTGTCATCAGCTAACAGTGAAATTCTGCCTTCTAGGTCCCAGAATGTCACTGATGAAGATGTTGAATAGGACCGTCCCAGCACTGATCCCTGTGGTACACCCACTGGTAACTCTTCCCTCTGTGGAGTGACAGCCATTTACCACCACCCTCTGTCCTGCCACCCAGCCAGTTACCTACCCACCACACTGCTGTCCTGCCCACACCCATATTCCCAGTTTGTGTAGTAGTCTTCTATGTGGCACAGTGTCAAAGGCCTTGCTGAAGTCCAGATAGGCCATGTCCACTGCCCTCCCCTGATCCACCTCCCTAGTCACCCAGTCAAAAAATTCAACGAGGTTGGTCTGACATGACCTACCCCTGGTGAAACCATGCTGCCTTAGGTCCTGTAGTCCATTGACAACCAGATGTTCCACCAATCTCTCCTTCAGTAGTGCTTCCATGATCTTCCCCACTACCGAGGTGAGGCTGACTGGTCTGTAGTCTCCTTCCTCTTTGTTGCCACTTTTTGTATAGGGGACTACATCTGCTGTCCCTCAGTCTTTGGGTACCTCCCTGTTTCCAGTGATCGGCTAAACAGGATAGCCAGAGGTTCAGCCACCACCTCTCTTAGTTCTTTAAGGACCCTGGTGCACCCCATCTGGTCCCATTGCTTTATCAACTCTTATTACTTCCAGTTCCTTCAGGACCCTTTCTCGTGTAAAGGGACTTGTGTCCATTTCTGCACCATTCTCACCCCTTGTACTCCCTTCAGACCCATTACCCTCCTCTTCCTCAGTAAAGACTGAGCAGAAATACCTGTTCAATATGTCAGCTTTACTGTTGTCCTCCTCCACACAGCTCCCATCCTCCCCCTTCAGTCTCACTATCCCTCCCTTTGTCTTTCTTTTTTCACTTATCTACCTGTAAAAGGTTTTGTCCCCTCTACCCACTGATTTTGCAATGTGTTCTTCTGTCTGAGCTTTGGCTTCCCTTACTGACCTCCCTGCCTCCCTTTGCTTCTCCTGGTACTTCTCCCTATCCCCTTCTGCCTGTGTCTTTTTGTATTGCCTGAATGCAGTATTTTTGGTTTCACTTTCTTTGCTACCTCTTTGGAAAACCATAATGGTCTCCTCTTCCTTTTCCTCTTGCTAACCTGCTTAATGCATATTTCTGTTGTTCTTGTAATCCCCATTTTAAATACTGCCCACTGTTCCTCAACCCCTGATTCCTGTCCCATTCCCTTAATGCCTCTTTCAAGTATCTCCCATTTTCCCAAAGTCTTCCCCTATAATCCAGGATACGTGTTTTGTGTGGCTTGGTTCTGCTTTGTCTGTGATTTCAAACCACAATGACTGGTGGTCACTGTTCCCCAGGTGCTCCCCCACTGTTACCCCCATCACACTGTCCCTGTTTGTGAGCACAAGGTCCAGTATTGCCTTCTGCCTAGTTGGTTCCATGACCAGTTGCTTGATGAAGGCACCCTGAAGGGAGTCCAGGATAAATCTGCTCCTAGTTGATGCTGCTGCTGGGATGCTCCAGTCCACGTCTGGAATATTGAAGTCTCCAACTAGTACTACCTCACCCTTGTCTGCCATCCTTTGGACAGGAGTACCACAGGGATAAGTACTGGAGCTGCTCCTATTGTCTATCTTCCTCGGTGACCTGCCCTCTGCCTACACACTCATATCCATCCACATGTATGCTGATGACACGGTGCTATATACAACTGGCCCATCAACCTCTGATCTGGCGACCAGACTTCAGCAGGACTTCAGTAAAGTCAAGCTCTGGTTTTGCTCAAATCAGCTCCACCTCAATGCCAAGAAAACTGTCTCCATGACCTTCGGCAAAGGCAGAGACTCTCAAGGCTCCTCTCCACACCTACTTTCCACACCCTGGATGGGGCAACTCTGGAGGACAGCTCCTCCTTTAGGTATCTCAGAATCTGGCTTGACCAGCACCTAGACTTTTCTGTGCATATCGATGTCATCCACAAAAAACTACACCCCAAATTGGGTGCCCTCTACCGTAATTGTAGATGCATCCCCACTGCTGGCTCACTATGCTATGGTACAGAAAATGATCCTGCCAGTCATCAACTCAGGGATGTTGTCTATAGTGCCACCTCAAAGTCCACCCTGGCCAGACTGAACTCACTCTTACATGTCTTCTGTCATTTTGCCCTAGACTGTCTCTACTCCACCCATCATTGTGTCCTTTATCAGTCGCTGGACTTCCCCTCACTTCAGGACTGCTGTCTCACACACTGCGTTCATTTCAAAGCCAAGTTCTGGTCACAGACCTTAGCCCCCTACCTCCACTCTGCACTTTCAGCCACCCCCTGCCAGCTTATTCACTCAGGCAGAGTGATACCAGACTCTCATCTACCACCCACAGATGTCCACAAACACAGGCCAGTCAGCCTTTGAATATCACATGCCTAAGATGTGGAACTCCCTCCCAGCAGACATAAGGCAGGCTCCCTACTGACCGTTACCTCTACGCCCACCTCACAGATCATTTCTCCTCCAACTGCACATGTGTCTAATGTAATTGCTGCTCCTCCTCTATTTGGAATAATATGGTAGTATTATGTCACACTGTATTGCATTATTTACATGCATTGTTCTTATGTACCTGGTTGCACCCTGTTTGTCTTGCTCTGCTAAAACTGTAATCTATTTTAAATGCTGTTTATTGTTGTCTAACACAAACTGTCACTCTGCATTATATTTTTGTATTGTGTTCTCCCCTCCGGTCTCCCCCAGGATGCAACTGGAATCAAGCAGTACTCTGCTCAGTGTGCCTTCCTGGTGAAGCTCGTAAATAAATAAACTTATGCAACTAGGGAGGAATGCTGTGGACATGGCTGAGCTGAACATAGAACTAAAATGTCCTGACCTAGGCAAGATGCTTCATTAGTTATATTGAGACAGCACATGCACACACAAGACCATAAAGCACGCACAGGGAAATTGTGTACAGGTATAACATGGACATATCACTTTGTACACCAGAAAGATAAAATAATCTGTAAACAAAGTTATAAGAAAAGAACAGAAACTGAAAGGAAAATCTTAATTAAAGCAACAGTGTATGTTACAATGAACATGTTTAGCACCCCCCTTCTGCTGTCTTTGCCCTGTTGATCTTTGCCGAGGTAGTGAATGGGCCATAACCTCCTCATAGGTGACTCCCATGTTTAGGAGTATTTTAGATAGTTTGTCTCAATGGGAGTCATGCCCTGTGCAATTGTAAAGTTCCAGGCTATGGCTTTTCCCAGAACTCCTGAAGGCATGGCCCACCAAGATACTGTCTACAAAGTCTCTGTGCCCCTCAGCAAGAACTGTTCCAACCACACTACTGGTGCCCCTATGGGGAAGACCGCTCACTTCTTTCTTCTGTTTGGTCTCTGCCCATATTACTTATAACCTCTGGTGGCTCTCTGGCCCTTGTTACACTCAGATCCCCATTCATGTTATAGTTCCTTTTGGCTCTGGAGACAAACAGATGCACCTTTGGTGGTCAAAAAATACATTTTTCTTGCACCACACTGACAAAACCTTTTCTAAAATTGGCATCTTGGGGCTGGTATAATTTGGTTTAACTGTCAACCATATTTTTTTCAGTTGCTCTATCCTGTTGTAATTGCATTTCTAAACACTATCATTCTCATAAGTGCGTTACACAGGCATGATACTTAGGCATAATATTCTTTGCAGATACTCCAAACTTTTAATTACAGACACAGTACACACAGCTTGGATTAGTGACAGTCAAACTGTGGACAGAGCTGCTGATCACAGATCGAGTTTTGAGCTCAGTTATCAAAATCAACAATCAACAGTCATAACTGGCAATAATCACTGTGCTGCACTGTACTGTACTGTACATGTCCAGTCAGTTTGGATCCAAAGGTATAATTAAACATATTTACTGTTAGCATTTGTAACACCTTTGCCCATATACTATAGGTAAAATATTTCAGGGCATCTTTTGCATTTTTTCTCCTTGCAGCAACAAGGTGAATGAGGACATTGGGGGTGTACCCTGTCCTGTCTGACACAGAAATAGATGGCCTCTGGCAGAGGTCCATCAGAGGGGTATACCCTCTGTGAACAATTACCTGCATCTTTATTAAAGAAAAGAGAGAGACAGCACTCACCTTCCACACTTGCCAGATATGAATCACACTCAAACACAAATGCAGATTTCTGGGAATCATGAGAATCACTGCATAGAATAGGCAGCTTGGTCCCTTAGATCCACACCTCATGCTCCCGTTTTACCATGTTTCTTTATCCCATCCGATTTTATTTTTAAAAACTGAGTATTAGCCATGTTCATTATTACCCCAAGATAAATATCGGCATGGCAAGACTTGGAAACCATGGACATGGAGATGAAATCAGTGAACATACGTCACACTCCCCCTCCTACACCCGAGAGATAAAGACCTCAAAAAGGAGCAAGGCCCAACCTCTGATTGCTTCTAAATCTCGCCATCCCCTGGCACAAGTTTTAACTGAGAGGTGTTTCCTTCAGGAAATAATGCCATTTAGAGAAGCTCTCCAATCCATTACAGAAGAACTTAAAACCATTCATCTGAATAATGAAACCCAAAATCAGAGGACTGGTGACACTGAAGTTCAGGTCAGCTTCTTGGAGGATTGACATGGTAGACTGGAACCCGAGACTGCATCCCTGAGGCAAAAGATCAATCACCTGGAAGACAAGATTGAAGATCTGGAGGGATGCAGCCTTTGGAATAACATAATAATCACTGGGCTTCAAGAGGGCTCGGAAGGCACAAATGCAGTGAGCTTTGTCCCAAAATATAGTGAGAAAGTCAGTGCCCTTCTCCTAATGACCCTGTTTATGTGGTGGAATGTGGTCACTGGGTGCTGTGTCCTACACTCCCAGTTGGTGTTGCACCTCACCCCTTAATTTTCAAATTTCTAAATTACCTAGACAAGATCCATCTACTTACTAATATGTGAGAGGCAAAAGAAATCTCCTGGGAGGTAGGTCTGGGTGGACTTTTCCTTCCAAAATCTGGACCCCCGCATCGATCCCTGAATCCATGGACCTGGATAAATACAGACTTCACTGCAGAAGTCTGGTACTGGGTCCATGGAAAGCAGGGCCTTTTTTCTGCATGCTTGGCACCCCCATGGAGGGGCTAATGAGGAACGGACGGTGCCAGGCAGAACAAAAAACACTGAAGAGAGGAATGGAGCCAAGCCCAGGAACAGGAGGACCACACATTACAGTCACATGTGGTGGAGAGCTGAGCACAGGTTGCAGCTGATGTGGTTGGTTGGTCAGTCGGTCAGTTGGTGACTCTCGGATTGGCTGCAGGTTTTGTTCTCAAAGTGGAGATCAACCTATGTAAGTAGTACCTGACAAACTGCCTGAATTCTGTAGCCTGCCCTATGTGGGTTTGGAACATATATTGAATTCCAGAAAGAGGGGAAAGGTGAGTTGTGCACAGGCCCAGGGCAAGGGAAGGATGGAAAAATAAATTGTTGACCTGTGCCAGAGAAGAAAGTGACAGAGAGACTGTTGGGTGCCAAATAAAAATGTTATAGTTACAGAAATCACAAATAAAGTTTATTCTTGGTCTCACTGTGGCTGGTTTTGTGAGTTCAGGGAAAAGGCAGACAGGCAAAATAAATCTTTGACTTCTGCCACCATCCAGAAGAGAAAAAGAAAGAGATAGATTATTGGGGGCCAAAAATAAATGTTATACTTACAGAAATCACAAATAAAGTTTATTTTTGGTCTCATTGTGGCCAGTTGTATACAGGGCAAGGGTAGGCTTGCAAAATAAACCTTTGATTTGTGCAACCATCCGGGGAGGGACGAAAGAGAGAGAAAGAGAGAGAGAGAGAGAGAGAGAGAGAGAGAGAGAGACTGACTATTGGGTGCCAAAGAGAAATTCTACAGTCACACAAATTCTAAATAAAGAACTTAATCTTGGCCTTAGTGTGGCTGTGCAGTGTGTGTACACTGCACAGGGCAGGCAGGCAGGCAAAACAGTGCTTGCATTTATCTGTCTGTCTGTCTGTCTATCTCTCCCGCTCTGTCTCTCTCTCTCTCTCTCCCAGCACACTCACGTCAGTGGCCTGAGCAGAATATGCTACCAGTACAACCCAGTCATTAAGCAGCTAGCAGTTATTGCTTTTATTTAGCAGTGTTAATGTCATTTTTATACAAATCATGCATTAAATTATTTCCTTTTGGCCTCTGTGTTAAATATGACTGACTTTGGCCACTTTTATGCATTTTATCAAATTTTGTTTTCAAATATTTATAAATAATCTGAACTAATCAGAACTCCACCATGTTCTGGTTCTTATTTAATAAGGGTCAGAACTTCACATAGTTCTCCCAGCCCTACTTTGAGGGCACCAAATTGAGAATCGTTCAGGATTTGTCCTGATTTGTTCGTTTGAAGAAAGTGGCTTATGGCCCTGCAATATCCAAACTGATGGCTGCTCAAATCAAATTTTGCATGTTATGCCCCGCAAAGTTACAAATTAACTTCATGGGCACCCGTAAGACTTTTGACTCTTATAATCAGTCTAAGAAAGAGCTGCAAGTGTTGTACCCTGATCTTTTCAAATCCTCTACCCAACCTGTCGATGCTAGACTCTTACTTTGTTTATTTGTGAACAGTGTTGGGTGACCTTCCCTTAAGTTTAAAAATCAGTATTTTGCCCCTGTTTTCTTCTATTTATTTAAATCTTGGTTGACCTGGATTCCTAAATGAACAGCTATGATTTTGCAAAACCGCTCTTTGTCTGGATGCCTGTTCCACTAACCAATTCTACCTGATGTCAACTCTACCAGTTTCTTCACAGGACAGGATCCCTTTCCTTTTTTATTTGTGTTTTTCTTCCAAAATAAGTTTTACTAGTCCTAGATGGACTCCTGTCAAAATGGGAGCTTTTTCTCTATTATGACTGTCCTGGAAGCCCTTTCCATCTCCTATGATTATGATATTTTGCAGGTTCCTGCTTTGATCAAAAGAGAACTGTGATGCAAAATTCTTTATTGATCCAGCAATCTAGCTGATTATTATTGGTGCTCTTAAGCTGGGACCTCCTGGTGTTTGTCAGAGCATTGCTATCAGCAGACTGTTACAGTCCATGAGTGAATTTTCAAATGGACTTCCTCAATGAGAACTATTTTCTCTTTTCGGTCTGGGATCTTATGCCAGTCTCCTCCTCCATAACAGAATGATTCTGTGACTGGGAATTGCTGATCAAAACTGCATTCTAAACTGATCTACTTTCCTGTTTCAGTTCGAAAGGTTATTCTGTCCGAAGCCCTGTTAAGGAGACTATAAATCCATGTGTCATTCAACATTTCGTTACACAGCTGAGGACTACCCAATTATGGTCAGGTTCTTGAACTATTTCCTCAGTACACAAATGATATTACTAACTCTGATTGTTAATTTCGAAATGGTATTAAGCTTCAGTCTCAGATAGCATTGTGATGTAAAATCCTGCTTTGATCTTGTGTCCCAGCCCGTCATCAAGGTTATTTCAGATTATTAACTGTAAGAAATGACTACAGTCTGTAAGTGTATTTTCATTTGGACTTCCCTGAAGGGGACCTAATAATCATGTGACTGAGGAACCTACACTAGTCTCTTTTCCGATATAAGAAAAGCCCTGTGATAGAGAATCCTTGCTCGAACCAGAAAACTGGACCGATCTATTTCCTCCTTTCAATAATAAAGGCTACCCAGTTAGTAGATACAGCATTGGGAAGTAGGCTTAAGATATTATACATCACACAGCCTAGGATTTTTTAATACTAGTCTGATTTCTTAGCCACCTTATTAGACATGCCTGCAATATTATGTATCTTCATTATAATGAATCAAAATAGAGCTTGGCATCTGTGATTAATTGGTCACTATTTCTTCTTTTCTAGCATAGAGTTTCTGTGTTCTTCAGTTGGTGCAGTAGTGCTTCTCCAGAACCTCAAATACATTTTGTTATCATGCTGGTGAGTGTGGTGGTCTGACTATATAGGGTTCTTTAATATTCCTTCCTGAGCCTTGACTGATTAGAGTGGGGAAATGTACCCCTGCATACTGTGGATTTGCATTTTGAATTTTTCCTGGCACTTTAAACATGTATGCTGTCCTTAGCCTCTCTCTCTCTCTCTCTCTCTCTCTCTCTCTCTATTTTCTCATGGCCTTATATGTACATAGGCTAATTGTAGTGATGACAGAATTTGGATTGCAGCGCTGTCTAGACAGTGCTAGTTCCCTCTTTTTTGTTCTTTTTGTTCATGACACTCTATTTAAGCTGATGTTGCTTACTGGCAGCTCCTGGCTATTTCAGATTATGGGCTCAGAGTCGTCGGTGGTGATCCAGATTGACTGACCCTCCCCCAAGGTAGTCCTACAAGTGTTGATGTTTGCTAAAGAGTCCACTCTGACACTGGTAAATTCACCTCACTGTTCCTGCCTGTGTAAAGGCATGAAGAGAGTGAAGCCTTGGTACCCATTCTCTTCTTTGCTGAAGCTTGTGAGGTATGCCACCTAGTTTACTGGAAATTGGTTGCAGATTGCTTGATGCAGGGTCCCTCCCCTCTCTGTTGGTAATTACTAGAGCGAGAATGGACTCTGAACCAAGTACTTGGGCCATGTGTCACTAGTACCATAGTGTCCTCTTATTTGCCATTTGTAATCTTCCTCTGACTGGTGGAAAGTGAGATGTTTTTGCAGAGTACCATTACTCTTTCAATTCTTAATTCTGTGTTTTCTAATATGATTGATGATTACTTTGATCACAGTCTTCTTCCCCTGGGAAAGCCCAGAGTTTGTACATCATTTGATCTGCTTTTTTCAGACCCCAGGCTCTTCCCTCTCTCAATTTAATTATACATCAACTTCCCGACCCCCCTTTTATTTATTTATATATGTCTTTGATATCCGGGTAGGTGTACTGGTCCAGCAGACCATTTACAGGCATGACCTGGGCCACAAGGCATGAGTAGAACAGTAGAATAAATTAATTTACAAGGTTACATTTGAAAAGGTAATACATAACCGTGACTGACATAGTTGATACAAGGTGATGTGATAAATATGTACAGCATTTGCAAGACGAGACATTTCAGGAAGACAATAGCACAAGGATGCTATGTTCTACAGGGATTAAATTGGGTAAGCCCCACTTCATTTGAAGATTCATGAGAGACCAGCAATACCCAAATGAGAGCAGGAATGGTAGGAGAAAGGGAGCAGAAAGGAAACGGGAAAAGACAGGAGAGTGACTGGAGTATTAGCGAGCAAGGCAGCTGCATTGATCCTTGCCCAGAATCCAGGATTTTAGGTTAAGTTTGAAACTTTGGTGAGTGTTGGAAATTCGCAGAGTGGGAGGTAGTCCATTCCACAAGGTGGGAGCCACCACTGAGAGAGCTTTCCCACCCATATTAGTGGTGGTTCATGGTACCACAAAAGTAGGGGTGGTGAAGGAGTGAAGGTGTCTAGTTGGGGTTTTAGTTTTGAAAAGCGTAGAGAGAGGGGAAGTGTTGCCATACCTAAGGGCAGCGTCCAAGAAACAGCTTCTTTCACTTACTCTCAATCCACCTAGTCAATTATATTGTCTCTTTTATTCTGTTTTTGCAGTACATACATACTATATGCAATGCTACAGTGTGTATCACAGTGTGGAGTGATATATAATATACACTCCTGCCTTTTACAGGCCTGCTATGAAAGATGGCTAGGTCAGTGATATCTGATTTTGTTTAGGTGTTCCTATTAGCGTTAGGATGGTGACAATGACTGCACTAGTACTGAAATCTTAATACTCATTCTTCTTTCTCTTTTCTTAGTCACTTTTCATTATGTGCACAGGAGGGCATAAGGGGTTGAGAATCAGTGGGTTTAGATCCATCATGGGCTGGTTCTTTGGGGAGTGTCAGTCATTAGGACTGGGGGTGGTTTTCTTCATTGGTAATGATTGGTATTTTTTTGCTTTTGGTTGTTGGGATGGGGGAAAGGGTGAATTTTTGCCTTTGTTACTAGTCCGTAGATGTTTGGTATTAGAGTTTGGTAGCTTGGGGGAGCAGGGTTGGGGAGGGGTAGTTAGCCTTTTCTTTGGGCCCATTTTTTCCCAGTTTGTTAATATACTGTTGATGAGCTTTGTGTCTTCATCACCCTTTATCCACAATGAATAATTATATGTTTGTCACATGGAACATAAAGGAAGGACAAAACAAACGTAAACACCATATGGTACTCAATCATCTTAAAAACATAACACTGATATTGCCTATCTTCAAGAAAAACATATTAAGAGAGAAGATGTTCTTCTTTTTACGTGGCAATGGGTGGGGCAGACTCATGGAGCCAGTTGCAGCAGACAGAAATGGGGAGTCACCTTTTTGATTGCCAGAAGTGTCCCATTTATGTTAGAAAAAGAATATTGAGATCCTAACGGTCATTATTTATTTTTACATGGTAGACTGGGATCCACAACCATAATGCTTGGATCTGTATGTGGCCCTTATATTGATTCCCCAAAATTCTTTGTGGACCTAATCCCTATTCTAGCTTCTATACATTGTTCGTCCATCACCATTGAGGGGGTGGAATATAGTGTATCAATCTGATATTGATAAATCTGGTGAATTTCGGTGAAGTCTCTCTCTTGGACAATTGGGCTTATGAAATTGAATGGATGTCCTAGGTTTAATTGACCCTTGGTGCTTGACCCATCCTATTGATAGGGCCTATACTTTCCACTCCCTTCCCCATAATACATATACCTGGTTAGATTAGTTTTTATAATTTCACAAGAGGCCCTTTCTGGTGTTATCTCTTCCTGAAGCCTCACAACTGTTGTGTCGGACCACGTCCCAGTTAATTTATTCCATGGTGTCACCAACTCAGAATGTCACAGTTTTGTTTGGCATCTTAACACCCAATTGCTTCAGAATTCTGATTCTTCAGAGTTTCTGCGCTTTTGGCTGAAAGGTGTTTTAGAGATAAACATGGGATCTGTTCCCGCGATTGACATGCTGTCATACTGGGAGCTCTTAAATGTCTCTTAAGGGGTGAATGCATCCATCTTTCCTCTAAACATCTTAGGCAACATCAAGCTTACCTTTTGGACCATGTAAGTAAAATAAAAACCAGCACTCCAGACTTGCAGTAAAAATATTATTTTACTTTCAAAACCAAGTGAAGTTTTACACACTGTTTTAGGATATAAATCAAGGATCACATACCAAGCAGCCCAGTGCTTTGAGGTTCAAATGACCTCTTTATCAGGGGTCACCTTCTGGACCTTCTAGACAGCTTTAGGAAGACTGAACATTCTCTCTCTCACTCTCTCTCTCGCTCTCTCTCTCTCTCTTGTTCCATTCTGATTTAATGACTTGGGCTAAATTACACAACCTTAGAGCTCAATACTCAGATTTACTGCCTCAAAAGGCAGAACTGGCAATTCAGAGAACCAAAATAACATATTTAAAATTGAGGAAAAACGTGGGTAAACTGTTAGCACTTCACTTAGGTGCCCTAGAATCTGACAACTGCATCCCACAAATATGCCAGTCTAATCAGGACCCACCAATTACTTATCCCAGGAGGATAGCGGACATCTTTCATTTCTTTTATTCTGATCTTTATGTTTTGATTCCAGCACCTCCCCTACATTAACTGATATTTCAGAATATCTGGGTAGTATTCCCCTTCCAGCCCTAGACCTGGCTCAACAAGACCTTCTCAAAGCTCCCTTAACCATCACTGAAATTCTCTGCACTATCAAACAGCTTTCGCTGGACAAAGTCCAAGGACCCAATGGTATCATTATTAACAATTTGTACACCATGTCTGCTGAGGAACTGGTTCCTCTTCTCTTGAACGTCTATAATTTTTGTACAAATCTGGTTTCTCTAATCACACTTTTACCAAGGTGCTTATCACAGTTATTAAGAACCCCGGTAAAGATGCAGCTATTTCCGATAGCTACTGCCTGATCTCTTAACTAAATACTGACTTCAAAATCTTAGCTAAGGTCTTAGCCAATAGGGTGATGCAG
Source organism: Neoceratodus forsteri (assembly GCA_016271365.2). Taxonomy (NCBI): domain Eukaryota; kingdom Metazoa; phylum Chordata; order Ceratodontiformes; family Ceratodontidae; genus Neoceratodus; species Neoceratodus forsteri. Next base: position 1,327,106,158 of record CM028132.1, read on the forward strand.
GTCTGGGACAGATTGATCAGCCCAGGTCAGTTTGGTTTTTATGGCGGGATACTTACTGAGTGTTCATCTCAGAAAGTTGCACTACATTATTTTGGTTCTGGTCTCCCTTGATGCTGAAAAGGCAATTGATAGAGTTACATAGCCATTTTTATTTGTAACCTTAAATAAATGTAGTTGTCCCCCAGAGTTTCTCAAATGCATTCAGTTACTTTACACTGCTCCGTCAGCATGTATTTGATGTAACAGTGTTCATTTGGACCCTTTTCCTCTTCAATGGGTTACTAGACAGGGTGCCCTCTTTCCCCATTTTTCAAGCTATATTTAGAAACCTTAGTATACCTTCTTCAACATAACCCTAAGATTAAGGGCATTCGTGTTGGAGCAAAGAGATACATTTTGTCAGCTTATGCTGATGATTTACTACTTCACCTGGAAGACCCCTCGCAGTCTTTACTAGCTGCATTACATGAACTTACAAAGTTTTATGATTTTTCAGGATGTAAACTGAATATACAGATGGCTAAGGTTTTACCCCTTAATTATTTAGTATGTAAGCAGGAAATCAATAAATTGGGCTTATCTTGGGAATCAGATAGTCTTTTATACTTAGGAATTTGCATAGCCCAGTCTTCCTGGAGATTGATCAAAGATAACTTGTCTCCTTTATTGACTTCCCCATAACAAGACTTTAAAAGGTAGTCCTCTCTTACTCTTTCATTGTGGCAGTGCATCAATTTAGTCAAGATGAATGTTCTCCCTCGCATTCTATACCCACTGGGTATGTCAATGTATACCTTCTCAAAGTGTAGTTTAGCTGTCTTCAGTGCATAATTAATACATTTATCTGGCATTGGGAGGATTGTTAGAAGAGCTTATTTTAAGTTTTTTGATGTCTAAAGCATATGGAGGCTTACAGCTCCTTAATTGTTTTCTGTATTATGGGGCTCTATGTTGCAGCAAATTGATTCACTGGTCTGTTCCCAAAAAGGGAATATTCTTCAGGTGCTTACACTTCTTTATGGGTAGAGAAGGAACATTTCCTGTGTAGTCAACAGGGAATATCCCTTAATAATCTGTTTTATCTTAGGTCTTCTCAGCCGCCCTGATCTCTTCAAGGTATGCCTCTACACTGGTCCCTTAAAGCATTTCACCAACTAAGCTCATATATGGGATGGAATTGGAGTAGAGCGACTACTCAGCCATTACTTGGCAATCATAACATTGTTATTGTAGGATGCCCCCTTCAAAGTCCTTTTTGTCCACGACTAGATGGCCTGTCTTTCCAATCCATACTAGAAGTGTATACCCTACTTTCTTTCACTGTTCTTCATGAGAGTTTTCATCTTCCTCTTTCAGCCTGTTTCAAATATTTTCAAGTTTTCCATTCTGTTTCTTCATTCTTGGGCCCTAAACCCTAGAATCTGTGATATTCTTATGTACCTGAGTCCCTTTTCCCCCTACCTTCTTAATCACATGGAGTGTCCAAATTTTATCAATTATTTCAATCTTTGGACCCATACAATCTCACTTGCATATGTTTTTACTGGAGTCAAGTCCTTGATCTTCATCTTGAGACATCCCATTGGCAATCTAAATGGCAACAACTATATAAATTCCTAAAGCAAGATAGATTGCACCTCACTCAGTTCTGTATACTCCATAACTTGTATTTCACACTTGTTAAATTATTTAAAATTGGTCAGCTGCCCTTTGCTTTAAGTCACAGATGTGGAAAGGAAGACATAACACATGGGCTATGGGATTGTCCTATAATAATCTCATTCTGGCAGACCATAAAAAATCCCTTGATCCCTTTTAGGTCTGGAAGATTTGTTCACCCAGAGGTTTGCCTAGTTGGGATTTAACCCCATGATTTAACTAATATGCACAAAGCCCATATGGTGATGTTCGCTGCAGTAGCCAAACTTATTATTCTTCATCACTGAGGTATACCATGGTGCCCCAATACTGAATGTCATCAAGAAACTTTTGGCCTTAATGATAGAAAAGTATATAGCATCTATGCAGCATTGTCAATACAATTACAGCACTATTTGGGAACCTTTATATACCTTAGTCTCTTTTTCCTTGCTGAAACAATGACAGACCACCCTTGAGTAATTTAATTGTAATATTTTCTTTTTTAGTCATTGTGCTTTGTGACTTAATATAGCTTATTAGGTGAATTTCATAGACCCAAGGGAAAGGTGTTGGGGTGGGAGAATTGGATGGGAGAAGGGAGGAGATTCTTTGTGTGGAATGATTTCTTTTTGTATGAGTTTTGTTTTTTCTGGTTACATTTATATCGAGGTCACTTATATTGCCTATTTCATTGTCAATATACTGTTTGTTGTTCTTTTGTTCTATTGTTTGAAAATTTTATAAAAAGTGCTTGATAAAAAAATGCAGATTTCTGAATCCTCCAATTTATTAGTGAAAAACAATGTGCAGGAACTATGAGTAGTACAAAGCTGTAGCATCCCTGACATAAAATACCTGTAGCCATCTTGAATATTAAACTAGCAGTGAGATAGAGTACTATTCACCAGCCTGCCCCTAGTCCCATGACTCTTTGGGATTCAGAGTCAGTGCCATCGAGGTAACAAAAACAGCAGCTTACCAGCTCACTGGGTCCCTTGTACCTGGGTTTCAGTTCCTTGGCACACCAACTGTCCTGATATTCTGCAACACAAACACCTTTGCTTTGCAGCCTTTTAAGGTCCCAGGCCCCTGCTAGAACAATATTTTTTCTGCTACTTCTTCACTGTTTAGGATTACCCTGGACAGAGAGAGCAGAAGTAATCAGGAGGCCCTTCTTAAGGGGGGATTTCCAAAGGCCTTGCTGTTTCCATTCTCTGATCCCAGCCAGAGGTTTAGAATCTAGGACCTGCACCAGAGGGAGCCAGTGCCACCTAGACCCAGAAACCCTGCCACCATTCCTGGGCCTTGAGGCCTCCTCTAGCCAGTCATGGCTGGGGAAGCACACCCAGAGGTGTAAGACTGGATCAACTCAATAGCAGAACTGATAGATCTTGGGCTCCCATATACTTTTCTATATAGTGTATGGTGCTCCCCAAAAACAGGATTGCTTAAGTTTTTTTCAATATGTAGCAAGTTTTTGTTGCTGGGGAACTGCACTCCTTGTCCATCCACCCACCGGCCAGCTCGCACATGCAGCTCGTCAATTGCCCCCTGTTCAATGAACAATGCTGGTGGGAGCAGTTGCACTGTTATGTAGCTACTAACACAGAATTACTTTTCGTTCTGAATTAGCAGATACATCACTGCTACAGCAAAGTGAATTTTTACAGTTTATGGATGTCAATACACAATGATGTTCCACCATACACTATAAAATTTAAACTTAGGCTTTACTGAGGTCTTTTGTTGTGTGTGTTTGTGTAGGGAGAGGTGAACATTCAGCCAGTAGAATTCTGCAGAAGTTTGATTTCCTGCATTCCATGCTAAACAAACATTCCATCTATTGAATGTGTGGCTAGACAGATGCTTGGCTACTGGAGAATGACTACTTTTAACTAGTTTAAATTTTATTTGTATTTATTTATTTCAGATTGGGATTAATACCTTTGAGTCAGAGACTCATTTAAAAAGATTCCAAGTCATACAGATAACATAAGACGAACAGACAAAGCATAGGTTAACATAAGGTTACATAGTTTGCATGGAAGGTACATTATAGGGTAAGATACAGTTCAAATTAACATGTGATCCATTTTAATACAGATGGTCCATCAGCCAGTACCTAATCCTGGAACCAGGACAGAGCTTAACTAGATTAGAAATCAGTGCATTCAAGGGGGGAGTTGTCTGCATGGCAGAAAGCTGGTAGACATAAATGGCCTACCCATGGTAAGTGTAATGTACAGTAAAAGATGACATGTATAGGACTTGTATGTTGGGGTGAAGCAGCCAGAGAAGGCTTTATCAGCTCAGGGTGTAAGGGAATGGGGTGCAAAGAGGAGGTGAGGTGTGGGCAAGACCTGGTGGGGGGGGCTGTGGAGGACAGGGGGGAGAAACCAATGAGTAGTCCATCTTCTTCCAAGTTGTGTACAGGGAGTGCTTGGAAACAACTGAGAATCTGCGTGGGATATACTATTTTGGACTAAATATCTGTAACTAATCTCTCTCTCTCTCACTCTTGCTTACATCTGAGAGAAGTTTTCCTCACTTTTAAAGTGGTATTGCTTTGTGTTTGTTTTAGTTTTTAATTCAGGAAGGGAGTTTTAAAACTGCTTATCTTCTGCATATTTGATTTTCCTTTGTGGCTAACTGGACTGATTACTAGAATTCTGTGAGAATCTGCATCAATATATTTTGCAACTTTTGGTGGGGTTGTGTGATTCAAAATAGCAAAAGCTGCAGTTTGAAATTGGATGCCAGACATAGCCTGAGGTGGGGGTAATTGTCTTCACAAGTCAGAGGTCTGCATCACAGTCATTTGTCTAGCTAGACCATTTCAGCATTGTTCAATTACTATAAACTAGTGGTGTGATCCTGTTTGAGGCAGAAGTCCATCTTCTTCCAAGTTGTGTACAGGGGGTGCTTGGAAACAACTGAGAAGCTGCATGGGATATACTATTTTGGACTAAATATCTATAACTAATCTCTCTCTCTCTCTTGCTTACATCTGAGAGAAGTTTTCCTCACTTTTAAAGTGGTATTGCTTTGTGTTTGTTTTAGTTTTTAATTCAGGAAGGGGTTTTTTAAAACTGCTTATCTTGTCAGCATCCTCAGAAGGGCTGAAATAACTGCATATTTGATTTTTCTTTGTGGCTAACAAACCACCAGGCTGTTTTGGGGCTGGAGAAGTTTACCTGTGTCTGACTTGGATGTCTGGATTTTTCTCTGTTTGATTAGCAGGGTACCTTCTCTGTCAAATTGTTGTGTAGGGTACCTTGCTGACAGGAGGCACTCATCACAGTGGTGGGTGAGAGCTTTTAGTTGATTGTTTTGTGAGAGCACAGTTTAGGCCCAACCCTTCCCATCCCTCACCCCACCCACCCCTGGAAATAGTTCCTTTATACCTGAGGTTCTGACATCATTTCCTCGAGTGCAAGGTGCATTTCACTGCCATATCCTCTCTAGCACACTGCACTGACAATATAAGCATACACATTGTATAATATATATATTTCTATATAACAAATCACACACGCATGCGCTCACACACAAATACAAAAAAAAAACTAGATAAACATGTGGGGAGTAGTGCAATGTAATGGCTGTGGGGCAGCAGTCTTCCGGGAGTCTTTCTGGAGGCTGAGATGCTGCCCTATTTGCAGACAACTATCTGCCCTGAGGGAGGAAGTTGCCTGTCTTCAGGCCGCACTGGTCAGTAGTAAGGAAACCTTCCCCCAGGCCACAATGGACAGTAGGAAGGGAACCTTCCCCATCCAGGGAGCACTAGCGCCACCACCACTACCTCAGAGGTTGCGAAGAAAGCACAGCAGTTGGACCATGGTGGGCTCAGGGAGGGTGAGGAGGGAGGAACAGAGGCACACCCAGTCAATTGTTCCACTCCACAATCCATACACCATTCTGGGGGAGCATAGCTCCCCTATGGATGCACCCACAGAGAAGACTGATGACAACTGTCACAAGGGAGGCCAACAGGAAGGAGGCAGAGGACACCACAGGGAAAGGAAGCAGCTCCTGGTGGGGGACTCAGTTATTAGGGGTATAGAACTGGGGGGAGTTGGGAAAACTGAAGTAAGGTACCTGCCTGGTGCCATGGCTTGGAGGGACAGGAAGCGCATCCTCAGGATCACGAGAACAGCTGCAAGGGATTCTGAGCTGGACGTAATTGTCCGCCTGGGGACAAATGACTTGGCTCATCATGAGATTAGAGCAGTGCAGGAGGACATTGCAGAGTTGGGTAGGGACCTAAGACAAGTACACACACAGTATCCTTCTCAGAGGTACTGCCTGTCAAAGGCATGGGGGAGGTGAGGGTAATTGGCACCATGTAGTTTAATGAATGGTTGAAAAATGGTGCGGAGCACAGGGGTTTGGCTTCATTGGGGACTGGGGTTCTACCTGGAGGGACACCAGCCTATACTGGCAGGATGGTCTGCATCTGGCCAGGAAGGGAACAAGTCTTTTGAGCAATCAGTTTAAATGCTTCATTGGCAAGCTTTTTAGTCAAAGGGAGGCACTGACAAGCAGCAGGAAAATCCAGCCTCTCCCTACAAAACAGGGTACTAAATGAGAAAAAGACTGAGGTAGAATCAGTGGGGATGCTGCAACAGAAGGTAAAGCCATCAAAAATGGAGAGCAATGAGTACCAATGCCCGTAGTCTGAGTAACAAGCTTCCTGAATTAGTGGCCTTGATGGAGGAGGAACATCTGGATATCGTGGCAGTCACAGAAACATGGTACACACAAAACCATGACTGGGACATAAACATACCAGGATACACTGTCTACAGGGGAGGGACAGGAGGGTAAAAAGGAGGAGGAGAGTTCTTTACATAAGGGAAGGAATAAAAGCAACAGAACAAAAGGGTAAACAGGGAGGAGAAGAAGCACTGTGGGTAAATTTGGAGACAGGCAATGGCACCACAATACGCACAGGGTTAGAGCACAGACCCCTTCTCAGGGGAGGAAATGGACAGGAAATGATAGAAAGTATACTTAGAATGGCAGAAAAGTGGAGATATTGCTGATGGGTGATCTGAATATGACAGATGTTAACTGGAGTGCAGTTGCAGCTGCCACTTCAAGAGTGCAGTTATTCTAGATGCCCCACAGGGGCATGCCTTAGACAACTAGTACTGGAGCCCACCTGAGAGGGAGCAATATTAGACTTGATTCTCTCAAATGGAGATGGAGAGAGGATCACAGATGTAGAAGTGGTAGCCATCTGGGAACTAGCACCATGAACAGTATGGTTCACAATAAACACAGCAATAGAGTCAAGCCATACAAAGACAAAAGTACTGGACTTTAGGAGGCTGACTTTGCTAAAATGGGTGAGTGCCTCAAGGAATGCACTAGCAAATGGGCAGGAAGGAGGTGGAAGAACAATGGGAATAATAAAACTGCCATCACAGAGGTAACGAGCCTTTTGTGTGAAGTAAATAAACAAAACAAGACGATGTAAGAAACCACTATGGTTCTCAGAGGAAGTGGCAGGAAGGTTCAAGAGAAAAGAAAACATTCGGAAGTATAAGGAATCGTAGAAGGAGCAGGAGAGAACTGTATCAGTTAAAGCAAAAGGAGGCTGGAAGGCAGTCAGAACAGCAAAGGCCCAAACCGGAAAAGATAGCCAACTCAGTTAAGAAGGGGAAAACCTTTATAGGTATATCAGGAGCAAAGGAAGACCAAGGGAGAGATAGTGAGGCTTAATAAAGGGGAGGGAGGGTGGGCAGAGGAGACTGTGAAAAGGCAGAGATACTAAACAAATATTTTTGCTCAGTATTTACAAATGAAGAGGAGAGGTACATAAAACAAACAGTAGTAACACTGGATACAGAAGTTGATACCAGCCCTTTACAGAAGAAAGGGTTCTGAAAGAACTCTTAAAACTGAAGGTGGACAAAGCAATGGGGCCTGATGGGATTCATCCCAGAATTCTAAAAGAGCTAAGGGTAGAAGTAGTGACACCACTGACTACCCTTTTAACAAATCATGGGAGGATGGGGTGGTACCGAGGACTGGAGGAGGGCAGATGTGATTCCCTTCACAAAAGTGGGAGCAAGGCAGAAGCAGGAAACTACAGACCTGTTAGTTTAACCTCAGTGATAGAAAATGATGGAATCACTTCGAAGGAAAGAATTGTCAAGTATCTAGAGGCCAGAGGGCACAGGACCCTAGGCAGCATGGATTCACAGTGGGAAGATCATGCCAGACAAATCTTATAGATTTCTTTGACTGGGTGACCAAAGTATTAGATCAGGAGGCTGTGGACATGGCCTAGACTTTAGCTTAAGGCATTTGACACAGTCCACACAAAAGATTAATATACAAGTTAGCCAGCCTGGGAGGGGTCCCAAGATGACAGCTTGGGTAAAGAATTGGCTGGAGAATAGGACACAGAGAGTAATAGTAAATGGAGTCCATTCAGAAGAAAGGAGGGTTACTAGTGGGGTACCTCAGGGTTCAGTATTAGGACGGTCTCTTCAATGTCTTTATGTTACATTATGGAAGGACTGGAAGAAAAAGTGTCTCTTTGCAGATGACACTAAGATCTGCAACAGAGTTGATGCACGAGGGTGGGGTGGAAAGGATGAGAAGGACTTGGCAAAGTTAGAGGAATGGTCAAATGATGGCAGCTTAGATTCAATGCTAAGAAGTGCAAGGTAATGCACCTGGGAAACAAAACCCAGGGAAGAGAAACACAATGGGAGGTGAGATACTAACAACAACAAAAATGGAAAGGGACCCCAGGGTAGTCATATCAGATGACCTAAAGGTGGGCAAGCAATGTGAGAGGCAGCAAGGAGGGCTGGGGGATACTGGGATGCATCACCAGTAGAAAACAAGAAGTTATTATCCTCTGTACAGACAGCTGGTGAGACCCCATCTGGAGTACTGTGTGCAGTTCTGGAGACCCAATCTCCGCAAAGACATAGACAGGATGGAAGCTGTCCAGAGGAGGGCAACTAAAATGGTGCAGGGTCTGCACCGGAAGACATATGAAGAGAGACTTAAGGAGCTGAATATGTACAGCCTCGAGGAAAGGAGGAGAGGGGGACATGATAGAAACTTCAAGCACTCTCAAGGAATCAACAAAGTCCAAGAGGGTAGCATCTTTCAAAAAGAGGTGTGCAAGAACAAGAGGGCACAATTTGAAGATAGAGGGGGGGCGGCTCAGAGGTAATTTAATGAAGTATTTTTTCACAGAGAGGGTTGTGGATGCATGCAACGGCCTTCCGGAGGAGGTTGTGGAGTCAAAATCAGTGGTGGAATTCAAGCATGCATGGGACAGTCATAAGGCAATTTTGGGGGGTGGAGGTAAGAAGAAGTAGGCTGCTGGTTAACTAGGATCTGCAGCTTATCCAGTAGGTAGGGAAATGGGCAGACTGGGTGGGCCCACGTCCTTATCTACCGTCAAATTCTATGTTTCTATGTTTCTATGAGTAGGCTGGGAGGAACCAGCATGTAGGCCAGGGTAGTGGGGGGAAGGGTGCACGGGAGGGTAGAGGGATGAGGGGCCCATGGGGGTTGGGTGGGTGAAGGGTGAGGGAGGGAGGGAGGAAGTGGTGTGGAGGGGATATTAGGGGGAGAGATAGGAGGCGAGGGCAAACAGTAATAAGAGTAAGTTAGCAGGATCCCTAGTGGCAGAAGGTAGAGGGAATGGGGGAGCCTGCAAACCCTGTTTCATGCACGTGCATAAAGGAGGTTATGGTTTGAGGAAGCATTTACAGATGCTATCAAGGGCCAAGTAGGCTCATAGGCCTTGCTTGAATAGACTAATCTTGTTACACTCAGTCTGGACTTTAGGGAGATCATTGAACAACCTGGGACCACAGCAGGAAAGGGATCTCTGGGCTTGGGTTGTTCTTTTGAATGGCACCATCAGCCAACCCTTGTCCGTGTTTTGGGTCCTAATAGAAGGTTGTACAGTTATGAATAGACTAGAGGTTGACCTTGGAGTGAGCCCTAACAAGGACTTCTTAGCCAGTAGACATGTTTGGTAAGCAATCCGATGTTGAAGAGGGAGCCACCCTGTGCCTTGATAAAGGACACAAGTATGTGTCCAGTGTTCCACCCCCCAGGACCAGGCAACCTGCTTTGTTCAGTACCATTTTAACCCTTTTGAGAGCAGTGTCAGTTCCTGCCCATTGATGACAAGGATGTTATCTATGGTGGACAGGACTGAGTTACTTGTGACCAATTTCAGGGCTTCAGAGGTCATGGAATGCCAGTGTCGATAGAGAACTCTCAGTTTTGCATGAGTCATTTTGACAACATGGTCAACATGTGTTTTGAATGATAGGATGTCATCAAGATGAACCCTGAGGTATTTAAAGGTGCTCACCTTCTCCAGTGAGTCACCCTTCAGGCTCTGGATCTTCGGGGTCCAAACTTCTTCTTGTTCTGTTTAACAGAGAAGATCATGCTCTTGGTTTTTTTATAGTTCAGCAAGAGTTTGTTGTCAGTGAACCATTTTTAAAGTCTGTAAAGTTACTTTGTAGCTCAGTGGAGATAGAGGCCTGATTTTTTCCTTTGGCTGAGATGATTCCATCCTCAGCACAGAGTACAATGTGCGCAGGGCATTCTGTGGGTAAGGGGTTTATAAAGAGACTGAAGATGAGTTTCCCTAATATGGACCCCTGGGGGACACCCAGGCTCACTTCTCTTGATTCTGTGAGATTACCTTTGATTTTGACTTGTTGAGTCCTGCCAGAGAGATAACTGTTAAACCATGTCACCACATCACCAGATAGGCCTGCTGAGAGGAGGTTTTGCAGCAGTAGTTGATGGTTGACAGTGCTGAATGCCTTTGTGAGGTCTATAAAGATGAAGCCCACTGCCAATCCACTATCACAGGCTTCATATATATGGGAGGCATAATCAACTAGGGCAGAGACAGTGGTGTGGTCTCTCCTGAACCCGTGCTGGTGGGGACTGAGTAGGTTGCACATGGATAGGTAATCCGTGAGCTGGTCTGATTGCTCGTTCAAGAGCTTTAGATAGAGGGGGAGGATAGAGATAGGCCTATAGTTCAAAAGGTTTGTTGAGTCTCCATTCTTGAAGATGGAGGTGACTAGGGCCTCCTTCCACTTGTCTGGGAAGACACCTGACCTCAGAGAGGCACTGAATACCTTGATGATAGGCTTAGCTACCTCACTTTGCACCAGCCCTATCATCTTCATATCAATATGGTCACTACCCATCCAGGTATTGTCTACTGCACATTTCAAATATTTACCAATTAAATGCTTGTGTAACTGCTTACAGTAGAACAGCAGTAAGGGGGACGCTTATGAGAGAGGAATGTGTTGATAGGCTGTGTGCCAAGTTGCAGGTAGAGGGTGATAGGTTGTCTCTGGGTAGAACCATACTAAGGTCTGTAAATGCTTTATTGAAGGCATTTACAATGTCACTAGTGTTCTGGAGAGTGCCAGTTGAAGTGGTGATTAGTTCAGAGGGAGTTCTAGATGCCTTGCCTGTAAGGGACTTTACAGAGTCCCAAAACTCTCTTCCACTGCCCCAGCTCTTTTTCAGGAGGTCATTGCAGTAGGAGGCCTTAGCCAGTTGAATGGGCATCATGCAGTTGTTTTGAGCCATTTTGTAAGCAATGTATTTAAGTTAATGAAAGAAAATGTCTATTTTTAAATTTTAAAAAGCTGGCATTTTTTTTTCTTAATTTACCCATTTTATAAGTGCAAAAAGTTCACTTCAGGGTGTGTGTTATACCGCTCTGACTGCACTTCCAGGGGCTGAAGGCACGATGCCTGTGGTATCTTGTCTCTCTATGCCCCATGGCACATAGTTAGATCAACATAATGCACACCCCCATTGTATCTTACTGCTTACATATACAGCAAAGAAGGATGATAACATCAGAGTTAGAGCGGCATACCAATAATAAGAGTTTTTTTTTAATAGAAGTTCATAACAGAGACAATGTTTTAAGATTTTTCTTCAAAGGCACTTACCACCAGACACAGAAGTTTTGAATGTAATTTTAGAAATATATTTTGGATAAAGATGGACAACTACAGTAAGTAGAAGTCTGCCTGCTTAGCAAAACTTCAACAGTAATATTTTCCTCAAGGGGTATTGGTAACAAGTGAATAATATTTATGCACAAAACTTTATTAACTGGTTAACAGCAACATGTAAATCCCACCAACACATAGACTGGTAATGAATACTCATGAACATTCAATAGTGATATGTTATCATTCCCATAACTGTTTGCAGACAGTTATAGCAATTTTTAGAGACTCTGAACAAGACAAAGAGATCCTAGAAGATATTTTCTCACAGACATCTCGGTATTGCATCACCACTGCAGTTATTTATAAATAGTATCTGTTTATAGTAATAGTATTAATTTTATCATTATTCATCTTGAATTCAGTGCTGTAAGAAACCATGACTGTTACTTATCATGTTTTGTATCCATTTTTAGCTCAAGGATTAATATCAAATCCCAACACACATTTATTTATTTATTTGTATTTCGGATGACACCTTTGAGCTGAGGGCTCTTTTACAAAGGTTCCATGTCAAGGCAATAAGGACAATAAGGTACAAAACATAACATGATCATTACAATGGAACTTTCCAAAAAAAAAAAAATACAAGTAAGGTTACAGTAATAGCAGCCAAAGGCATTGTCAAGGAATTGTGTTGCGAGTTAATTATACAGTACAAGTCATAGGTGGCCCAGTGAAGCTTTGTTAGGAGTGGGTTAGTGGGAAAAGAGAAAGAAGAGTGGTGGTGAGGGGGTGGTAGGGGAGAGAGAGAGAGAGAGAGAGGGAGGAGGGGAGAAATGGGGAAGGCATTGCGTTGGGTATGTGGTAGATGGGAAACAGCAAGGGAGGAGGAAAGGGGGGATGAAAAAGAAAAGGAGACAGATTCATCCTATATCCAGTAATGGGGGGTAGGAGAGGAGGAGGAGAAGGAGCTGAGGCAGTGAGGAGGGATGCTTGAGGGTAGTATGCCTGGAGGGGATTATAAGAAGCAATCACAGAAGACACTAGCCATGAGGTGTTGACGCAGTTTACACTTAAAAGCACCAATCGTGGCAATGTTGGAGATTTCTGTAGGTAGCAAGTTGAACCAGGTGGAGGCTCTGATGAGGTAAGAACGCTGAGCTTGAGAGGTCCAACAGTGAGGTATTGTAAAGGTTAGACTGTCCAATCTTCTAGTTAAGCAGCAGACACGCTGTGGGGCCAATATTGATTGGACTCCAGGGGGGCATAAGGCTCAGTGATGTCTTCTTAGCTAGGATGCAGGTCTGGTAGTTTAGCCTGCCAGATAGCTGGAGCCAGTTAGCCTGCTCGTAAATGTCTCACATGTGAGAAAGGTGGGCAGCTGAAATAAGGAGTCTACATGCCTTATTAAGGGCTACAGCTATGCGCTGGAATGCAGTATCAGTAGCGGATCCATAGATAACGAGCTCATAGTCAATAATTGACATAACAGAGCTCTGGATAGCGAGGTTCAAGGCTTCAACCATTAGGCAATGTTTATACTTGTATAGTAGTCCTATACGGGTGTTCACAGTTTTAGCGATATTGTCAATGTGTTTGGTATACGAGAGGGAGCAGTCAAGGGTCAGGCCCAGATATTTAAACATATCCACCTGCTCAAGAGCGATGCCTTCATGGTTGTTAATTATGGGCTCATGGTTCTTGTACTTGTTGTGGGTTCCATGGAGCAACATTGTTTTATTTTTTTTGTGGTTAAGGACGAGTTTATGTGAGCAAAACCAGTCTTCCACTTCTGTGAAACTTTTCTGTGGTTGAGACTGAAGGGAACATTTTAGGCTGTATTTTACAAGGTACTCTGTGAGCTGATCAGCCACTATCCATTCCAATGCTTTGGATAGAGGAGGGAGGATGGATATAGGCCTGTAGTTGTTCATGATAGTCTTGTCACCACTTTTATGGCTGGAGTCACCACTGCCAGTTTTCACTTTTGGGGGAACTGGGAGAGCATGAGGGAACGGTTGAGGATTTCGGTTAGTGGAAGCAAGACTTCGTCAATGGTGAGGGTGAGAAGTTTCATATACAGTGAATCACCACTGACCCTAGACTTTCCAAGCACTTTAAGAATGTGTTTCTTAGCTAGGCTTTCTGGAATTGCTTTGAAATGGAAAGTAGGGTGCCCTGGTGGCAAATCTGAACTAACAGGAGCTGATCCCACTAACTGCTAGCTTGACATTAGTGAAGGGCAAGGTCCTCAAAGCTATTATGAAGAACAGAATAACAGCACAATTGTCATGCCCATTGGAGCAGCAGTAGGATTACCACTTGAGATGCTGGAGATCTGGGTTTGGGAATGGGGCAGGGTCATCGGGGGCCAGATGTGGGAAGGAAACCTCTGCATCCCAGAGGCTGTCTTTAAGCAAGGAGATCCAAAATGCAATGAAAACTATCACCCCATAGCCATTCCGCATGCCTTCAGCAAGCTCTTGGAGAAAATTGTTGCCTCCCAACTAACTGAATAGCTTCACAATCATGACCTCTATTCCTCAACACAGCATACATTCCAGAGGGGGCATAGCACCTCTACTGCCTTTGCTAAGGTCACCTCTGAGACCAGTTGGTCCATGGATCAGAGTATGTTAACTGGAGCAGTATTTACTGTTCTCTTCAAAGCTTTTGATTTGGTGGACCATAAATTTCTCTGCACCAAGTTGTGCACTGTTGGGCTGTTTGACCATACACTAGCTTTGTTACTAGCTATCTACATGTTATATAGCAAATGGTCAAATGTAACAAAACACTCTCAGAACTAATTCCTGTCTCAGTTTGTGTCCCCATGGCTCAGTTTTGGGTCCCATCCTAGTTTTAATTTTTATTAATTAATTACCTCCCCCAGATACCAGTCCATTTCAGTGCCACACTTTAGGCAGATGACTTGATGCTCTTGGCTAGCTCTGTGGATAGCAGGGTCATAAACTCCCAAGTGAATGAGGTTTTCTTCTAAATTCAGTCTTTGCTCTCTGCAAAGAAGTTAGTTCTCACCCTAATGAAAATGCAAATCATGCATTTTGGCTCTCAGGCTTGCCCAGAGCCTCTGGTTGTGACCGCTGTGGATGGTTCATGCCTAACTACTGCCTACCCCTTTAAGTACTTTGGAGTTACCCTTGACCTTCAACTGGATCTCTCACTGCATATCTCTAATGTTTTTAGGGCCATTAACAGTAAGATTGGCATTGTTAACTGGGCCAAACACTTCCTTACTCCTGCAGATGGCAGTGTCCTTGCTAGTGGAGTGCACCTACCCTACTTAAATTATGGGTTCCTTACCTATAGCAATGTTGCTAATTGCCTCTTGTCCAAATGGAATGCGGTTTATAATAAAATCTGTTGTTTTTCCCTCTCATCAGCCTCTCATGAACATGGGGGCAAATTTCAGGGGGACATTTTTCAACCTCCTGGTGTCTCAGTTTTAATGTAGCTAAAAGGATGGTACTTCACTAGGAAAGGAAAAACAAAGGCAGAATCCACATGCTGTGTGGGTTCCTCTTACTGTATGGAGGAGAAAAAGGTCCTAGGGATCATAAAATGCAAATGATGAAGTATGTCAAGCAGTGTGTGGTCGCTATCAAGAGGGACAGCAGAAAGCTGTAGTGCATAGACATTGTGGTCATTTACAATGCAAGGGAAATAACCACGTCTCTTTACAAGGCCTTAAGCATGTACATCAGGAATACTACTTGTGGGTCAGGCATCCTAAATTCAAAAAAGGACACTGAGGCAATTGAGAGGTGCAAAACAGGTCAATCAAAATAATAGGGTTATGGATGACAAAAGTTAAGAGGAGAGAGTGGCTGCAACATGTTCATGGTGGAGAAAAGGAGTTTGCGAGGAGACATAATCACAGTCTTTTGCACATCCAGTGGTACTGAAAAGATCAAACTGAGATCTTTGATCTTTGATCTAGTGTCCTCCAGCTGGACACTGGCACATGCTTTACAACTCAGAGGTAGCAAATTCGGGAGGAACAGAATGAATCACCTTTCTACAAGGGTAGTGAATCTTTGGAACAGCTTACCAGTGGAGAAAGTGGAACTGAGGACAGTATAGATTTTCATAAAATGAGGTAGGAAAACACAGAAGGCCAATTGATCAAATAGCATCACGGACAAATTTCAGCATATCAAGGTGATCCCAGAATACCCTAGATAGTAGAGTGGGTAGGTAACACATTAAAATTAATTACATGGTTATTTTTGGTTTGGTTTTATTATTTGCAAAATGTACCCATTCAAGGCTTGGCACACCTTTACGAATTAAGCCACAACATACAAACCTACAATCAGAAATCAGTTATAAATAACATTTATAAATAGAACATCATACAATACAATACTTACTTATACTTGCTTATGAAATGGGGGTACAGACCCAATTTCCACTAAATCCCTTCTAACCTTGTAATATTATATTACTACTATAACACTATGCTAAAACAGTGTGTATATCAAGTATATCCTTGAAGTACAATAGTGTTTAATTATGTAGTGTTCTAAATGTAAATTCAGTATTGACTCATTGCTCTCAAAACATTCTGTTTAATCTGTAGTCTTTTTTTATACGTATTTTGCTTATTGATGTTGTACCAGTGCAACAAAGTGCAATAGAGGGAGAGTGAACAAGATCATATAAAATTCCATCAGACACATACAGTATCAGCAAAATACTTAAGTGCCATGTGCTTCCTCCTCTCAGCCTTCAAGCAATTACTGTAGAACTCAGCTGAGCTCTGTTGGTTACAAATTCCTGGTTAATAAAATTTCTCAGCACTCATAACCAATGGGTTAGGATTTAAAATATAGTTTAAGTTACATTGTATGTAGTTGATTCTTGTAGTCTTAAGGGTCTTCATATATGCACAGTAAGACATCTTTAAACTTTGGCACCTATCTTGACAAAGAAATATTGCAAGCACCAAATTGAAGTAGAAATAGTGTTATATTTAAGTGAATGTAAACTATGGAGAATACAGTGTACACTTTCAAAATAAATAACATAATGTTTCATCCTGGAGAACTACAGTATCGCATAATAGGGTGACATAATGGAGAACCTGCAGATGCCTAAGATTCCTTTTCTGTAAACATATATACAAAACATCTCCATGTCTCAGCAATCCCCATTATGGTCCAGATTTCAAGACAGACAATGATTCTTACCTGGAAAGGTAAACCTTTCCAGCTAGGTATGTTAAAATGGACTTTTATTGTTCCTTTACATGCTCAATGGTTTTCCTTTTTAGTAGAAGTGGGTGAATTTGCTGAAATTCACTTCATATCATAAATTGGGACTTTTAGCAACTTCGCTTCATAGACAAATGCAATTCCTGCAGTTACTGTAATTGGCCAGATGACTTGGTCAACTTTCCATCATGAATCTATGTGAACTGCCAATTCATGTGTGAATTAAGCAATCCAAGTAGTTAGTTGCCCAACAGATCTACGTGAATTGTAAATTTGCAGGTGAATTAAGCAGTTAATGCAGTTTGCCACATGAATCTGTGCAATTCACCATTGAAAAACTATACAAATTGTACCTGCAAAAATCAACTACCTCCCTCACCAACTATGCTGTAATACCACCCCCTTTCCACCTCCCAAAAACATTGAAGTCATGATATACCCCTCCCATCCCTCACTGGGTCCTTCTTTCCCCCACTCTAGTGACTTTGGCTGCACAATTGTGAATCCTCGCATGATTCACATAAATTAAACATATGCTCTACCCTTCCCCCACCCATGCACCAAACATACACTTCACATCCCCCACTTGAGTCCCACTACAAGGTCATGTCATATAAGATTCCCAGCCATTCCCCCTCTGGTCCCCACCACCCTCTTCCTACCACCAGTAGTACCCCAGAAAATTTTTTTACCTGTAATAAGGAAACAGCACCCACCATAGAGTATCTGTTCTGCTCACAGCCCATATCAACAATGGGTCCTGTATGAATAAATGGTGACTTAGTTTGCTCCTAGAAAAACCTGATAGAATGAAGATTCATCCAGTTAGATTTTATTAGGAGTAAGGACATCACCATTCATTTGTGCATCAGTGCCTTTACCAAGATGGACACTGAATAGAGCAGACACTCTGCTCTGGGGTACCATTTTCTTTATTATTCATCAATTTATTTCTGGGTGCCAGTGGGGGGAGGAGGCTGGTGAGAACCAGAGAGGGGTTGGATGGGGGGTATTATATGACTTGACCTGGTGGTAGGACTCAAGTTCGGTGAGGTGGAAGAGTCTTTAGTGTGCAGCAGGTGGGGGGAAGCAGGGGATGGGAGGGAAAAATATAACCACAACATTTTTGGAAGGTGGAAGGAGGTGGTATTACAATATGATGGGTGAGGGAGGATTTTTATTGCAGTTTGAGGTTTAAGAAAATTAATTTGTACCAACTTCACAGTCAAATTAAAATGTCACTGCCTCTCTAATACCAAGTTCCCTTAAACTGTTTTCCAGATGTTAGTAGGAAAGGGGTACATTGGTGTTGTTTTTTTGTATCTTGTTGGGGTGTGGAGTCTCAACAGAACCTCTTCTGAATTAGGCCTGATATTCATTATTTGTATCTCAGTAACAAATAGCCAGTTGTACATGGTATTCACAAGTTAGTACTTTGTACTCAGACATATACTGTTATATAGAGTATATTGTATTATACCAGAGTACAATAGGTTCCGTCAGCTCTTCTTATGTATATTGGCTGCTCCAGTAAACAGCTGTTTCTTCTTGAAACCATTCAGATGTAGCCAGGCCACAATGATTCCCTCCTGTTTTTCTTATAATTACTATTGTGGAAATATACACAGAAAAATATAAGGAAATTAATATCAGAAAGCACTGATAATACTCATACAGTGCTAACAACGTCTTCTTGAAGCTGCCAGAAGTCCCCAGATAAACACATGAGGCTGGATTCAGGGAGGTCTGCCACCTGCTGTGGCAATGGCAGCTTGCAGCAACCTGCCCTGCACCCTGGACCATGCACCCAATTCAGGATCAGAGTGGGTGCAGCGGTCCACGTCCTGCGACTTGCAGTGGTTGCACAAGGTAGGTGCAGCACCAGGAATGCTGCAGGTCACAGGACAGCAGTTGTGACGGGTGAGGGCCACCATGATACCCCCATGCCCACCTCTGAGGCCCCTATGGTGTGTACTCCCATCCCTAAGCCCCCTTGCCATGGACCCCCACAGAACATGGACCCATATCTTCCCTAGTGGCCCAGTGGTCCCCCCAAGACACACACCAGGTGGGTGCATTGGCGACTGGCCCTGCTGGTGAGGAAGGGCTCTGCCAGTTGCCGGATTGGTATTGGGGCTGTGGGAGGCTTGCACTGTGGGGTGGGAGCCACTAGATTACCAGGAGGTTATGGGGATGGCAGGGGATCATGCCCCAGGGCATGGGGGCTTGCAATGTGTGTGTGGGGGGGTCTGGGCATTGGAGGTGTGCCACACACTTTGCCTGGCACCGTGCGTGACATGCCTGGGACCTGGAGCCCATGGGGGGGTCCATAACCCACAAGAGTTGTGGGGCTGGGGCACAGTGGCAACCTCCAGTGAACAGCAAAGACCAGTTAGACCACCTTTTTGTTGGCGTAACTGGTCTTTGACAGATGTTCACTGGTGTTTGTCTCTGAATCCCATCAGTGGATGTAGTGGCCACCCTACCTGAATATGGTGCAAATGCTGCCAGAAACCCCCTTCCACCATGTCGCAAGGAGGTTTCAGGTGCATAGTTGCTGTTGGGCACAGGCAGCCTGCCGCATGTCGCAGATTGCCTATGTGAACCCCACAGGGAAGCAATGCAGGATGCAAGTGCGACTTGCACCTTATTTTCCGATGCAAGTTGCCTGCATCCTGCATTGGCTTCTCTGAATCCAGCCCATGGCCCTTCCTTAACTCAGACTGGAACTAATATAACAGCCTAGTGACTGATTAATGCACAATTGACAGTCACATCACCTTCATTTTTTCCTGCTCTACACTATCAGAACTTTATTTCAGTTCACTAACAATAACGTATATCCCATCCCACGTATGTTTTAACATTCTTTTGTGATGCTAATAAATCTCCTGATCCATCACACACTGTGGCTAATGGCATGGTCAGAAATAGTAATATACAGTTATTACATTATTTGTATTATCCCTAAGCCTACAGTATATGCTATGGATCTGAGAAGTAACAAAATTGTAACTAAGCCTCTGCATCTGACCCAGCTAATCAATTCTGGGCTCAAAAAAATGTTTCAATGTATCTAATCTTCTTATAAATTTACTTTAAATGGTTTAGACATCATATGTGTGCACTGAGCAGAATACAGACATTTTACCAATATATGATCTGCTATGTTACTCTAAGCCAGAAACATACAGAAATACTGTTCCTGTATTTCAGTTTTAAATATCTTCATTTGATAGCCCATTCTCTAGAAAGTGTGAATACTTTCATAGTGATTCCAATGACGGAAACAAGAGCTCTTAAGGATAAAAAACCCATACTTAATTGCTTGATTTAGTCTGAAGCACACTCAAATTTGACAGCTATTTAGAGTCAGAAAAAACTGCTTACAGGCACCCACCTCCTGCTTTTTATGGTGGACAGCTCCTGATTATATTCATTATAGGAGTTAATTGGAGTCAGTATAGAGCAGTGGTTTCAGGCTTTGAATTACAAACCTGCAGACCTGAGTTTGAATCCCACTGCCCCCTCTTGCATACTGTGTGACCCTGAGCAAGTCATTTAACTTCCTCGTGCTCCCAGGTCACACCTGTAAACAAGCTTTCAGCTTAGTGTGTCTCTCCTGGTTAAAAAAAAAAACAAACAAAACAACTAACAAGCACTAATGAGTTTCACTTGAAGAAGCAGACTTTAAAGGGATAGCCTGCTGGGAGATATCCAGGGAGCTATTTGATAATTAAGTGCAACTTAATCAGTTCAGAACAGATTTACAGTATCTGAGGTCTCTGCTCAGCTTACCGGCACTTTCTCATTATGACATGACTACTTGAGAGAGCATTTCCAGAAATC
This sequence comes from Neoceratodus forsteri, assembly GCA_016271365.2. Lineage (NCBI taxonomy): Eukaryota > Metazoa > Chordata > Ceratodontiformes > Ceratodontidae > Neoceratodus > Neoceratodus forsteri. The sequence continues at coordinate 1,327,126,877 of CM028132.1, forward strand.
ATAAGCATAAGAAATGATATAGAGAAACTGATTTCTCTTTGGACTCACTGTAGTTTTATGTACCATGCAGTGTCTTACAGGTACCTATGTAAAGCAGGGTCTTGGGTCAATACAGCACTACAAAAACAGTGCTAGAATAACCACACTGTGTAAAGCGTGGAAACATTTAGAGAGACAGGCGTATAATAGTGGTAGGGCATTATTGCTATCCCTGTTGCTAACTGCAGAGTGGAGGAAGGGCCCAAAGAAACCTGTGCTGCTGTGCCAGGTCTAGCTGTCCCCATGGTGGAGTGGCAAAGGCACCAGCACATAGCAGTGATGGAGACTGGGGACCGTGGTTCAGTTCCTCCAGACCTCCTAGTGTTGCAATTTAAAAAAATAAATAATTTCCCCCCCTCCTGAGTTTCTCCCCAACCCCAAAGTCCACCCCCCCCCGAGCTAGTTATTTAAATTCCAGGGGGTGGGGGTGAAGCCTCTCACAAAAGGGCCATTGATTTCAATGGTTGTGCATGTTTGTTCTCTAGTCACCGTTTTGCCTAAAGTTATGTCAGAGCACAACATTTTGCTTGTGGCATTTATTGCTGTTCTGTTTTTGTAGGCGACATTATGACCCCATGCCATAAAGCAGGCCCCACTAAATGTATGAATGAGTTACTAAACTCAGAATCATGAAATTCAGTTTCATATCTCAATGGGGCCAATTACTGTATGACCTTGTGCATGTTATCTAATCTCCCAGTGCTCCAGTCTATCGAGCTGTAAAACAGGTAGAAGCTGAAGTCTACTGATAATGAGGTATCATAACATAGCTAGTCTGTCCCCAATATATATATATATATATATATATATATATATATATAGTGCTACCATAGTTTGGGTTGAGGAGCCATTTACATGTTAAACCCCAAATTTTGCACCTTAATAACTTTGCAACCGTTTGACGGATTCGGCTGAAATTTGGAATACACTATCAAGAATCATAATCCTTGGGACCTGCCACATTTTGTACCGGTCAGATACACAGCTGCGGAGTTATTAAGCATGATCTACGCACACGTTTATGCTTTTTCTGGAATTCTACGGTCGTGCCTACAGGTTGCACGGTTTGCACGACCGGCCCAAAATCTTCAGGGAACATGCAGCTGTGGCCCCCGATGTGCCTTTTGAAGATTTCATGAAAAAATATTAAACTGTTCAAAAGGGCAGTCCGACTATGGCACTATGGCAGTCCGAACTTCTGTTTTTTTTCCCCATAGGATAACATTACTGCATTCGCCGCACCTTTGAGGGCCTGTATCTCGAAAACGGTGCAAGATACGGAGTTTTTGTCAAAAAAATATGACTTAAATTTTTTTTCTGTGTCATACGGTTACTGAGATATAAGCAATTTACTATTACAACTACTGATTTTTGTGTTCTGAGAGTCATTATTTTGCATACATTCTTTCCACTCACTGTCTTTCTCTATACAGCTTTTGGGGAAAACCAGCCTGTGCGCTTACATTACTCTTACCATTACCGGTTCTGATTGTGGTTCCATACATGTTTCACTTACCATTCACGTTTACGCCACCATGTGGGTTACCCTTTGTGTTTTCATTTGCGGTTGCATTTCCATTGTTTTTAACATTTCTGTCTACAGTACTGTTCCTCTTTCTGTTTCGCATTGTGTCATCATGCATATTACGATTTGCGTTTGCGGGCACAATGTTACAATACGACAAGACATCACCCCCGTGCTCCCGCCGCTGCATTACATTCACTATTTCTCATTATCATTCTCAAAAAGAAGACAAATTAGAGGCAAAAAACTCTGTTTAATGCATCAGTTAGGGTTGTTCCACAGCGACAAAAGCAAGGAAATTCGATGTTAGGGTTGAAACCCCCTTTGCACCCCTCCAGCCCACCCCCTAACTGGAATTAGGGTGTGCATTGGGGTCATCGGTCCTAACTGTCACCCCATTCTCATATTCCTCAGCTTCATTCCACATGTGATGGGGTGACGCAGAACCGATGACTAATCTTACCCGATTCAGTGAGAATGAGCGGAAGGCAAAGGAGGTTTCAGCCCTAACATCAAATATATTATGGTAGCAGGGTAGTACTATCATAGTTAGGGTTGAGGAGCCATTTCTATGTTACACCCCAAAACTTTGCACCTTAATAACTTTGCAACTGTTTGACGGATTTGCCTGAAATGTGGAATACATGATCAAGAAACATAGGCCTTGGGATCTGCCAAGTGTCGTACTGGTCGGATACACAGCTGCAGAGTTATTAAGTGTGATTTGCGTTCACATTTATGCTTTTTCTGGAATTCTACAGTCGCGTGTACAGGTCGCATGGTTTGCGCGACAGGCCCAAAATCTTCAGGGAATGTGCGGCCGGGGTACCTGATGTGCCTTTTAAAGATTATATGAAAAAATATTAAACAGTTCAAAAGTTATTCAAAAAACAATTTCCCATTATAAGTCAATGGGAAAAGTTAACAAAAAGTTCGACAGTGATGCAAATGCACTTTTTACTGTCGCAAATGGCCCTGTTACTGTCGCAAATCCACCATCTTGTTTTCAGTTAGTGATCAGAAAAATGCTTGGCATTTAAAATTGAGACCCACTAGCAACCCAATTCTTTTTGTATTCACCTAGTCGGGCCCTGAGGATGCTAGCCATGTCTTTATTTTGGGGTAAAACACTGCAGAAATATGTTTTTCAGATTTCTGGAAAAAAATCTTCGCTAAGTAGTGTCGCACTCATGAAAGTGTCTAAAATTTTTTTGAAGCTTTCACAGAGTGCGAACTGCTTGTGATACTATACCAAAATAACAGTAATTCTTTGGCCTCCGCTGCAAAGAGCGGTTGGGAGTTTTGGGCTGAAATTTAAAGGGATCGCAGATGACATCTCACAGATGTGCCTTTCAGTGTTGTATTGAAAAAATATTACATGGCGGCAAAGATACAGCACTCCAAAGTTGATGTTTTTTCCCATAGGATAACATTACGGTGCCCTACACATTACAGGAATCCTTTGGCACCCTGCTGCAAAATAACAGTTTGGTCTTTTTTCCTGAAATTTGGAGGGAAGACAGCCAACAGCCCTCAGATGTGTCTTTCAGTGGTTTGGTGAAAAGATATTACAGGGAGACAAAGTTATGGCACTCCAAACTTCTCTTTTTTTCCCATAGGATAACATTACGGCGTTCGCAGCGCCTTTCAGGGCCCGTATCTCGGAAACGGTGCGAGATACGGACTTTTTGTCAGGAAAAACAGTTAGCCCCCTGACAGTGGCTTAGTACAAAATTAGCAAGGACAGTTGTAAATCATATGACTTTTAAATTTTTTTTCTACGTCGTACGGTTCCTGATCTATAACCTATTTAGTATTCCAAGTTCTCATTTTCTGCTCCGATATTCATTATTATGCATACATTATTTGTACTCACTGTCTTTCTCTATGCAGGTTTTGGGGAAAACCAGCCTGTGCGCTTACATTACTCTTACCATTACCGGTTCTGATTGTGGTTCCATACATGTTTCACTTACCATTCACGTTTACGCCACCATGTGGGTTACCCTTTGTGTTTTCATTTGCGGTTGCATTTCCATTGTTTTTAACATTTCTGTCTACAGTACTGTTCCTCTTTCTGTTTCGCATTGTGTCATCATGCATATTACGATTTGCGTTTGCGGGCACAATGTTACAATACGACAAGACATCACCCCCGTGCTCCCGCCGCTGCATTACATTCACTATTTCTCATTATCATTCTCAAAAGAAGACAAATTAGAGGCAAAAACTCTGTTTAATGCATCAGTTAGGGTTGTTCCACAGCGACAAAACAGGAAATTGATGTTGGGTTGAAACCCCTTTGCACCTCAGCCCACCCCTAACTGGAATTAGGGGTGTGCATTGGGAGTCATCGGTCCTAACTGTCACCCATTCTCATATTCCTCAGCTTCATTCCACATGTGATGGGGTGACACTTAGGGCCGATGACCCCAATGTGCACCCCGATTCCAGTTGGGGGGGTGGGCTGGAGGGGTGCAAAGGGGGTTTCAGCCCTAACATCAAATATATTATGGTAGCAGGGTAGTACTATCATAGTTAGGGTTGAGGAGCCATTTCTATGTTACACCCCAAAACTTTGCACCTTAATAACTTTGCAACTGTTTGACGGATTTGCCTGAAATGTGGAATACATGATCAAGAAACATAGGCCTTGGGATCTGCCAAGTGTCGTACTGGTCGGATACACAGCTGCAGAGTTATTAAGTGTGATTTGCGTTCACATTTATGCTTTTCTGGAATTCTACAGTGGCGTACAGTGGCATGGTTTTCGCGACAGGCCCAAAATCTTCAGGGAATGTGCGGCCGGGGTACCTGATGTGCCTTTTAAAGATTATATGAAAAAATATTAAACAGTTCAAAAGTTATTCAAAAAACAATTTCCCATTATAAGTCAATGGGAAAAGTTAACAAAAAGTTCGACAGTGATGCAAATGCACTTTTTACTGTCGCAAATGGCCCTGTTACTGTCGCAAATCCACCATCTTGTTTTCAGTTAGTGATCAGAAAAATGCTTGGCATTTAAAATTGAGACCCACTAGCAACCCAATTCTTTTTGTATTCACCTAGTCGGGCCCTGAGGATGCTAGCCATGTCTTTATTTTGGGGTAAAACACTGCAGAAATATGTTTTTCAGATTTCTGGAAAAAAGTACTTTCGCTAAGTAGTGTCGCACTCATGAAAGTGTCTAAAATTTTTTGCGAAAGCTTTCACAAATTGCGACACTACTTTGCGACACTATGCCCAAAATAACAGTAATTCTTTGGCACTCCGCTGCAAAAGAACGGTTGGGAGTTTTGGGCTGAAATTTAAAGGGATCGCAGATGACATCTCACAGATGTGCCTTTCAGTGTTGTATTGAAAAAATATTACATGGCGGCAAAGATACAGCACTCCAAAGTTGATGTTTTTTCCCATAGGATAACATTACGGTGCCCTACACATTACAGGAATCCTTTGGCACCCTGCTGCAAAATAACAGTTTGGTCTTTTTTCCTGAAATTTGGAGGGAAGACAGCCAACAGCCCTCAGATGTGTCTTTCAGTGGTTTGGTGAAAAGATATTACAGGGAGACAAAGTTGTAGCTCCAAACTTCTTTTTTTCCATAGGATAACGTCTGGGTCGTCAGCGCCTTTCAGGGCCCGTATCTCGGAAACGGTGCGAGATACGGACTTTTTGTCAGGAAAAACAGTTAGCCCCCTGACAGTGGCTTAGTACAAAATTAGCAAGGACAGTTGTAAATCATATGACTTTTAAATTTTTTTTCTACGTCGTACGGTTCCTGATCTATAACCTATTTAGTATTCCAAGTTCTCATTTTCTGCTCCGATATTCATTATTATGCATACATTATTTGTACTCACTGTCTTTCTCTATGCAGGTTTTGGGGAAAACCAGCCTGTGCGCTTACATTACTGTTACTGTTGCCCTTTCCGCTTCCGGTTCCGTACCCGTTTCACTTAACGTTGACATCTGTGCCACCATGTGCGTTATCCTTTGTGTTTTCATTTGCGCTTGCGTTTCTGTTATTTTTTGCCATTTGTGTCTACAGTACTGTTTCTCTTTCTGTTTCACTTTGTGTCACCATGCCCATTGACATTTCCATTTGCAGGCACCATGTTACTATGTGACAACAGATCCTGTGGCAGACCGTTCCCGTCTACGCCACCGTGTGCGTTACCCTTTCTGTTCTCATTCGCACTTGTGTTACCATGTGTGCCACTGTTAGTGCTTCTGTTTGCATTGCTGTTCCTGTTACTATGCCACAAGACATCATGTGGCAGGAGCCGCTGCCGCATTACATTCACTATTTCTCATTATTATTCTCAAAAAGAAGGGAAATTAGAGGCAAAAAACTCAGTTTAATGCATTAGTTAGGGTTGTTCCACAGCAACAAAAGTGAGGAAATTCTCTGTTAGGGTTGAAAACCCTAACTCCGAATTCACCCCCCCCAGCACCACACACACACAGACACACACACACATATGCAAGTATGGGGAGGACCAAGTCAACACAACCAATGACAGACATCCAGCAGCAGGTGACAGAAATAACAGACAATTGTCTAAATGTACTACAAGACATCCCCACCCACCTGACCAGGTACTGCATGCTCAGTGGAGATCAACAGCAAAACTGAGGCCATGACGCACGCAAACACATCCCTGATTGCAGCTGCACAATGTACCACACTTAGTAGCTGCATGGCCTTACCTAACGATGCCCACACCACATCACAACTGGTACTGTGCCGTTAGTCAATATAAATGCTAAGGTGCATGATCACAGTTGTAGAAAGGTTTTAACACTAGTGAGTATACATTAATTAAGAGAAGTACATAAATTAACTACAAGACACTAGCATGCTCAAGATAAAAGTAGTGTTACATTTAGTATGTGATTTTCATAGTAGTACATTTACTGCAACTGTTTACTGAAGATAGAGAGGCTGATGTAAAGTATGGAAAAGCATTGCCTGTTCAATGCTGTGAAATTCGTACTGCCAGTATCAGATGCATTATTACTGATGAAGCTGTACTGCTAATGTACATACATAGATCTTCAGTGTGTTTCAATACTAAAGATACAGTAAGTATTCTTTGCAAGAAACAGTGTAATTGCATGGATCAGGCCAAGCAACTTCTAAGTATCATAGGACTACTCAGCCAACAATGACGTACCTGTATCGGACATGTCTATAGGATAGATTTTCCTGTAGGCACTTACTCAGTATGTTTTACCTGATAAAGGCAATCTCATTGCATCTGTGATGACTAACTTATTCAAATAGTGATACATTTACTATTGTTGCAATGAGTGATCTATGCTACTTATGGACACAATGTCATTTTTTTAACAGTTGTTTCATACTCAGGCTGTATACGTAGTGTTTGGGTTTGCCACAGTTCTGTCACTAATGCTATAAAAGTGATAACTATGTCAGTTGTGGTACAACAGCAATCAAGTAGGTATAGTGTAGATATAAACAGAATGTCTTTTAGTATTAATTTAACTCGCAATGGGATAAGTGTACTAGGATGGCGAGGGTTATTCTCTATCACTGACTCTGTCAGTTATAATCACACTAAGGTTTCGATGACTGTAATGATCAAGTTACACTGTTCATCTTCATGAGTTCATATTCACAGCCATTCTCTAGTAAGTAGACAGAGTAGGGTGTAACTGGGTGTGACACTGTGTTGCAAAACTCCTGCAGTGCCTAGCAGAGGGAGAGTATCTAGTCATAAAGACAATTAAGCAATAAGGCATGACCAATGGTTATGTTAAATGGTCTGTTAATCACTATGTAGGGGTTTAATGTTGAATGAGGCGTAGCCGAGTGCCACATGTTGCTAGACAGTGATAAACTGACCATTAACATAATACCTGGGAGTGGTTTATTGCTATCATAATAAAACTGTTTTTTTAAACAACATTAAAGCATGTTCATCATATGGTTAGGCTCTACATGTATGTTAATAAAAACTAAACATAAGGCTATTACAATGTTTATAGTTAATTAGAAAGCTGCATTTCTCAAACCCCTGTTATAATCAGAGATATTATACCTGTACAATTCCTTGGTTTTGCTCAACACTGTTGCTCAGGTGGCCCATCACAAGTGGTACCGTCTGGTGTGGGGCATCGATAGGTAAGGTCATGCAACTATTAAATGTGGTACGTTGTGTGCAGCTGCAATCAGGGATGTGTACATTTAGTGTACATGGCCTCAGTTTTGCTGTTGATCTTCGCTGAGCATGCAGTACCTGGTCAGGTGGGTGGGATGTCTCGTAGTACATTTAGACAATTGTTTGTTATTTCTGTCACCTGCTGCTGGATGTCTGTCATTGGTTGTGTTGACTTGGTCCTCCCCCATACTTGCATGTGTGTGTGTGTGTGTGTGTGTGTGTGTGTGTGTGTGTGCTGTGTGTGTGTGTCTGTGTGTGTGGTGCCTGTGAGGTGGTGCTGGGGTGAATTCAGAGTTAGGGTTTTTAACCCTAACAGCGTAATTTCCTCACTTTTGTCACTGTGGAACAACCCTAACTAATGCATTAAATTGAGTTTTTTGGCTCCAATATATATATACACACATATACATATATATTGTGGTAGCATGGTAGTGCTACCATAGTTAGGGTTGAGGAGCCATTTACATGTTAAACCCCAAATGTTGCACCTTAATAACTTTGCAACCATTTGACGGATTTGGCTGAAATTTGGAATACATGATCAAGAACCATAGGCCTTGGGACCTGCCAAATTTTGTACAAGTCAGATACACAGCTGTGGAGTTATTAAGCATGATGTGCATGCACAGTTACCCTTTTTCTGGAATTCTACGGTCGTGCCTACAGGTTGCACGGTTTGCGCGACCATCCCAAAATCTTCAGGGAACGTGCAGCTGTGGCCCCTGATGTGCCTTTCAAATATTTCATGAAAAAATATTAAACTGTTCAAAAGTTATGGCAGTCCGAACTTCTGTTTTTTTCCCATAGGATAACATTACTGCGTTCGCTGCGCCTTTGAGGGCCTGTATCTCGAAAACGATGCAAGATACGGAGTTTTTGTCGAACATTTTTAGCCCCCCTTATGGGGGCTACACATATAACTAGCCAGGAAAGTGATAATACATATGACTTTTAAATTTGTTTTCTATGTCGTGCGGTTACTGACATATAAGCAATTTACTATTACAACTACTGATTTTTGTGTTCTGAGAGTCATTATTTTGCATACATTCTTTCTACTCACTGTCTTTCTCTATACAGCTTTTCGGGAAAACCAGCCTTTGCGCTTACATTACTCTTACCATTACCGGTTCTGCTTTTGGTTCCGTACATGTTTCACTTACCGTTCACGTTTACGCCACCATGTGGGTTACCCTTTGTGTTTTCATTTGCGGTTGCATTTCCATTGTTTTTAACATTTCTGTCTACAGTACTGTTTCTCTTTCTGTTTCGCTTTGCGTCATCATGCACATTACGATTTGCGTTTGCGGGCACAATGTTACAATGTGACAAGACATCACCCCCGTGCTCCCGCCACTGCATTACAGTCACTATTTCTCATTATCATTCTCAAAAAGAAGACAAATTAGAGGCAAAAAACTCTGTTTAATGCATCAGTTAGGGTTGTTCTACAGCGACAAAAGCGAGGAAATTCAATGTTAGGGTTGAAACTCCCTTTCAAGCTCACCCCCCAACTGGAATTAGGGTGTGCATTGGGGTCATCGGTCCTAACTGTCACCCCATTCTCCTATTCCTCAGCTTCATTCCACATGTGATGGGGTGACACTTAGGCTGATGATCCCAATGCGCACCTCGATTCCAGTTGGGGGGGTGGGCTGAAGGGGTGCAAAGGGGGTTTCAACTCTAACATCGAATATATTATGGTAGCATGGTAGTGCTACCATAGTTAGGGTTGAGGAGCCATTTCTATGTTAAACCCCTAAACTTTGCACCTTAATAACTTTGCAACCGTTTGACGGATTTGCCTGAAATGTGGAATACACGATCAAGAACCATAGGCCTTGGGATCTGCCAAGTTTTGTACTGGTCAGATACACAGCTGCATAGTTATTAAGCGAGATTTGCGTGCGCGTTTACGCTTTTTCTGGAAATCTACGGTCAGGTTGCATGGTTTGCGCGAAAGGCCCGAAATCTTCAGGGAACGTGTGGCCGGGGTCCCCGATCTGCCTTTCAAAGATTTCGTGAAAAAATATTAAACGGTTCAAAAGTTATTTTAAAAAAAATTCCCATTATAAGTCAATGGGAAAAGTTAATAAAAAGGTCGACAGTGACGCAAATGCACTTTTTACTGTCGCAAATGGCCCTGTTACTGTCGCAAATCCGCCATCTTGTTTTCAGTTAGTGATCAGAAAAATGCTTGGCATTTGAAATTGAGACCCTCTAGCAACCTAATTCTTTTTGTATTCACCTAGTCGGGCCATGAGGATGCTAGCCATGTCTTTATTTTGGGGTAAAACACCCCAGAAATATGTTTTTCAGATTTCTGGAAAAAATACTTTCGCAAAGTAGTGTCGCACTCACGAAAGTGTCTCAAATTTTTTACGAAAGCTTTCACAAATTGCAACACTACTTTGCGACACTATGCCCAAAAAGACAGTAATTCTTTGGCCCTGCGCTGCAAAAGAACGGTTGGGAGTTTTGGGCTGAAATTTGGAGGGAACGCAGATGACATCTCACAGATGTGCCTTTCGGTGTTGTATTGAAAAAATGTTACATGGTGGCAAAGTTACAGCACTCCAAAGTTGACTTTTTTTTCCCATAGGATAACATTACGGCGCCCGACACATTACAGGAATACTTTGGCACTCTGCTGCAAAATAACGGTTTTCTCTTTTTTCCTGAAATTTGGAGGAAAGACAGCCAACAGCCCTCAGATGTGTCTTTCAGTGGTTTAGTGAATAGATATTACAGGGAGGCAAAATTATGGCACTCTGAACTTCTCTTTTTTTCCCATAGGATAACATTACGGCTTTTGCCGCGCCTTTCAGGGCCCGTATCTCGGAAACGGTGCGAGATACGGATTTTTCATCAGAAAAACAGTTAGCCCCCTGACAGGGGCTAAGTACAAAATTAGCCAGGACAGTTGTAAATCATACGACTTTTAAATTTTTTTTCTACGTCGTACGGTTCCTGAGATATAACCTATTTAGTATTCCAAGTTCTCATTTTCTGCTCCGATATTCATTATTATGCATACATTATTTGTACTCACTGTCTTTCTCTATGCAGGTCTTGGGGAAAACCAGCCTGTGCGCTTACATTACTGTTACCACGTTCTCTCAGCTCGGGTTCGCACACGCTTCACTTCTACCATTGACGCCTTCGCGCCACCATGTGCTATCCTTTGCATTTTCATTTGCGCTATGTTCTGTTATTTTTGCCATTTGTGTCTACAGTACTGTTTCTCTTTCTGTTTCACTTTGTCGCCATGCCCATTGACATTTCCATTTGCAGGCACCATGTTACTATGTGACAACACATCACGTGGCAGACCGTTCCGCTCACGCCACGGTGTGTTACCCTTTCTGTCTCATTCGCACTTGTGTTACCATGTGTGCCACTGTTAGTGCTTCTGTTTATTGCTGTTGTTATTATGCCACAAGACATCATGTGCAGGAGCGCTGGGCCTGGAGGGCCAGCGCCCCGCTTGCCGCGATTACATTCACTGTTTCTCATTATCATTCTCAGAAAGAAGGGAATTAGAGGCAAAAACTCCATTTAATGCATTAGTTAGGGTTGTTCTACGTGACAAAGTGAGAAATTCGCTGTTAGGGTTGAAAACCCTAACTCCGAATTCACCCCCCAGCACCACACACACACAGACACACACACACACATATGCAAGTATGGGGGAGGACCAAGTCAACACAACCAACGACAGACATCCAGCAGCAGGTGACAGAAATAACAAACAGTTGTCTAAATGTACTATGAGACATCCCCACCCACCTGAGCAGGTACTGCATGCTCAGTGGAGATCGACAGCAAAACTGAGGCCATGTACACCAAACGTACACATCCCTGATTGCAGCTGCACACAACGTACCACACTTAGTAGTTGCATGGCCTTACCTAACGATGCCCCACACCACATCACAACTGGTACTGTGCTGTTAGTCAATATAAATGCTAAAGGTGCATGATGATTGTTGTAGAAAGGTTTTAACACTAGTGAGTATTCATTAATTAAGAGAAGTACATAAATTAACTACAAGACACTAGCATGCTCAAGATAAAAGTAGTGTTACATTTAGTATGTGATTTTCATAATAGTACATTTACTGCTACTGTTTACTGAAGATAGAGAGGCTGATGTAAGCATATGGAAAAGCATTGCCTGTTCAATGCTGTAAAATTCGTACTGCCAGTATCAGATGCATTATTACTGATGTAGCTGTACTGCTAATGTACATACATAGACCTTCAGTGTGTTTCAATACTAAAGATACAGTAAGTATTCTTTGTAAGAAACAGTGTAATTGCATGGATCAGGCCAAGCAACTTCTAAATATCATAGGACTACTGAGCCAACAATGACGTACCTGTATCGAAGATGTCTATAGGATAGATTTTCCTGTAGGCACTTACTCAGTATGTTGTTCCTGATTAAGACAATCTCATTGCATCTGTGATGACTAACTTATTCAAATAGTGATACATTTACTATTGTTGCAATGAGTGATCTATGCTACTTATGGACACAGCGTAATTTTTTTAACAGTTGTTTCATACTCAGGCTGTATATGTAGTGTTTGGGTTTGCCACACTTCTGTCACTGATGCTATCAAAGAGAAAACTATGTCAATTGTGGTACAACAGCAATCAAGTAGGTATAGTGTAGCTATAAACAGAATGTCTTTTAGTATTGATTTAACTCACAATGGGATAAGTGTACTAGGATGGCAAGGGTTATTCTCTTATCACTGACTCTGTCAGTTATAATCACACTAAGGTTTTGATGACTGTAATGAGCAAGTTACACTGTTCATCTTCATGAGTTCATATTCACAGCCATTCTCTAGTAAGTAGACAGAGTATGGTGTAACTGGGTGTGACACTTTTTTGCAAAACTCCTGCAGTGCCTAGCAGAGGGAAAGTATCTAGTCATAAAGACAATTAAGCAATAAGGCATGACCAATGGTTATGTTAAATGGTCTGTTAATCACCATGTAGGGGTTTAATGTTGAATGAGGCATAGCTGAGTGCCACATGTCGCTAGACAGTGATAAACTGACCATTAACATAATACCTGGGAGTGGCTTATTGCTATCATAATAAAACTGTTTTTTTAAACAACATTAAAGCATGTTCATCATATGGTTAGGCTCTACATGTATGTTAATAAAAACTAAACATAAGGCTGTTACAATGTTTACAGTCAATTAGAAAGCTGCATTTCTCAAACCCCTGTTATAATCAGAGATATTGTACCTGCACAATCCCTTGGTTTTGTTCAACTCTATTGCTCAGGTGGCCCATCACATGTGGTGTCGTCTGGTGTGGGGCATCGGTAGGTAAGGCCATGCAACTAAGTGTGGTACGTTGTGTGCAGCTGCAATCAGGGATGTGTACGTTTGGTGTACATGGCCTCAGTTTTGCTGTTGATCTCCACTGAGCATGCAGTACCTGGTCTGGTGGGTGGGGATGTCTCGTAGTACATTTAGACAATTGTTTGTTATTTCTGTCACCTGCTGCTGGATGTCTGTCATTGGTTGTGTTGACTTGGTCCTCCCTCATACTTGCATATGTGTGTGTGTGTGTGTGTGGTGCTGGGGAATTCGGAGTTAGGTTTTAACCCTAACAGCAAATTCCTCACTTTTGTCGCTGTGGAACAACCCTAACTAATTCATTAAATGGAGTTTATACTATATATATATATATATATATATATATATATATATATATATTTATACAGTGTGTTGTGTAAGAATTTTTTTATCATTTTGTCTGCTGCTATGGATATCACCAAATGGTTCTTTGGCCATTATGTCTCAGACTGCTGAAATGTGTACTTTAGGTATGTCTAATTTAAAGTTACCCCCAGCAGCTAAATACATTGAAGCATCAGATAGGGTTGTAGACTGGGCTGACATTTTATCTTCCAGGTTAGAGCAATGAGCTGTGAATGAGGTTGGTGCATCCAGCAGGCCTACCTTTTTAGTCCCAGAACCTCCACTTACATATTGTGTGACTCTGAGCAAGTTATTTAACCCCCTAATTGCTTCCAGGTCACCCCTGTACACAGGTATTGTGCCTAGTGGGCCTTACCCAGTTACCAATATATAAAAAAAGGATTAAAGTCACAAAAGTAAGAAAATGCATTATCTGGATTAAATGCCCCTTGAGCTATGGTGAAGCTGTGGCCTGACACCCTTTGGGTTTTGAACAGTTATGCTAGGCAGTATTGGCATTTTCCTTACTGCAGCTCCCCAGTCTTCAAGTATTGCTGTGTTGTATTTTTTGTGACTGGATAGACTATGCCAAAGTTAGGACAATACCACCACTGTATCAGCAGCACCCACCTTATCTTTCACATTCAGCTAAAAACACATTGAATAATGTTAAAGTTATGGGTAATAAAATAAAAATACTAAGTACACAAAATATAAAATGTGCATGTCAGTAGACTTATTTTTTCCTTGTCTTTTTTTTGGGGATTACTTGTGAAATCTCGACATTCAGTCTCCCAAACTCCATAACCCCGAGTTTGAAAGACCGAATGTCAGGAGACTGACAGGGTCTCAAGTGCAATGCAGGGGACTTCGCCCAGCACCCCACCATAACTAAAATAACAAACTCTGAGGAGAAGCAGACCTCAGAGTAGGTTAAAAATGTTACGTGGGGCAGAAGCGCACCTCACAAAATTTCCCACCCCGGGAACAGAACCCAGGTCTGGAACGCCATGCTGTCTGAGCTGCTAGTGGCTTAGCCCTCCATGCCATGGGAGAAACTCAACCAACTTCCACATCCTCCTCTCTCTTGTTGTACCTGACTAGGGGTAGGGTAGCAGTTTGGCACATCCTCAACCTTATTCCTGTCAGCACCAGCTTCTATCCTGTCAGGTGGGTGTGTGTTGGACTACCGACCTGGGGATCCTGAATGTCAGGATTCCAAGTGTCAGCATAAAGTAGTACTCTGGGGGGGGTAGTGATTGTTTTTCTATGTGCAGAAAGCAAAGATGAAAACAAAATGAAGCCTGAGTGTAAGCCATACATAACCTTTTTTAATTTTTAACACGTTTTCCAAATTCAAGATATAGTATGTATGTCAACAGTCTCAAATGATTACCCAATTAGTACTGCTGAATTTTGTCTGAAAACAAATGTTTGGGGCACAACATCTGGATCATTCTTGCTGAAAAAAGTCCCTGTGCATGTACATTTTTTTTACTTATTTTTTTCTCCCTCAGCCAGCACACCACATCAGAAGGCAACAACTTGCCAAAGTGGGGGAAGGGCTGTACCAGTCACCCACCATGGGACCAAATAATATATGTATTTTGGTGGCCAGAGTGGGGAGGGTGGCATGGTTTACAGAAGCTGGGTGAAGGTGGAGGAGTTTCATTTATTATTCAGTCTGAGTGGGGGACCTTTGGGACAGTGGGTGGGGTAAGGGTATAAATTATTGTTCAAGTCTGGCATTGGGACTGGGCACTCAGTATCAGAATGGAGCAGTTGGTGGCATGGGTGTGAACCTCCCTGTGACTGCTTACTTTTTCCTCAGTGTAGTGTTCAACACCCAGATGTGAAATCCAGTGTTAAAATGTGGAGAGTGGTCTGTGGCATTTAGATTAGGCTTTTAATTAATGTATGGCACCAGGCTGAGCCTTGGCCTTGGAATGAAGATGTGGTTGGTGGCACAGGGGTTCAGTTCCCAGTAAATGCTTCCTATTTTTCAATTTATGTCTTACACCAGGGTTGGGCACCCTACAGTATATTACAAAAGAGAATGGTCAGTGGCACTGGAGTTTATCTCCCTGTGACCACTTACTTTTAGAGGTGTAAGCAACTTATCACTCAGCATCTATTGTGGTCTTGTGCTTTAAGTCAAGTTTAAGGTAACATTTAATGTGAATGATTTAACTACAGTACGAGTCACATTAAACTGTTCCCTCAACTCACTGGTGTAACATTGTTCAATGAGTTTCTTAATCTGTGCAGGGTTTAATTCATTGAATTAGTAAAAGTTTAGTATTGGTTTGCATCTTGCTGTTTTGTGCTATAAGCTTTATTTTCAGCTGAGTGCTTATTAGTTTCATTTCAGAAGGCAGACTAAACAACTCTTAATGAATGCTGTGATATTTATAAGCAATGCTCTTAAGGAATGCTGTGATATTTATGAACAATGCTCTAAAGGAATGCTGTGATATTTATAAACAATGCCATGAAAATGCAGCTACTGCCATTTCAGTAAACAGTTACATGTGAGCTGAATAGGCAGTGAAGGTTTGTTGGAAAATAGTTGAAAGCTTCAGCAGTTTGAGTTGCCACTCCAGTAGCATCACAAAAAAAATCTACACCAGTGAGTTGATGGAACAGTTTAATGTGACTTGTACTGTATACGATGTATTTGATGATTTCATCGATAGGGGTTTTAGATCTAGACATAGGGTTTTACACATACACAAGTCTAGATTTGATCACCTGCATTTTCCCCTTTTTAATTTCTCACTGCAATTTTTTGTTGTAGGAGAGAAATTGTTAGATGTTCATTACTGATGTAGTTAAGGGTTTCAGCAGAGCTAAATAGTTGACTTTCAGACCATTTAACTTAATGCTACAGTATGTAGTAGTTAATTAAATTAATCCTGATTGAGGCTTTTCTTGGTTTTAGTACAATTTGTTACCTGTTTTGCAGTCTGTGAAATAACCTCTCCACCACAGGAAGTGCAACTCACCTACTTGTAGATCAGTGGCACACTGATTGTGTGTTTGTTTAGTAAGCAAACAATCATTAGTTTGAATCCTGACAGAGACTCATGCATTTTTTTGTAAGATGGAAACTCACTTAAGTGGTGATTCATGATAGTGTGGAGTTAGAATACTAAATCATGTAAGAAGTAAATTTAGCTAAGAACAACAATTTGTAAAGGTAAATGACCTAATGGGATTAAAACCCTAGTCACCTGTTTGCAGGTTGTGACATAACCTCAATATCATAGGACATGCAACTCCCTTACCTGCAGCTCAGTGGCACACTGAATGTATGTTCATTTTCTCTATGTAGACAGAATTTGAATCCTGTTAGCGCCCATAAACATTTGTTTCATCTTTTTTTGTAAGACAGAAACTCACTTGAGTAGTGATTAATAGTGGGTTGGAGTGGAATAGTACATTATATGAGAATTACATTGTTCCAAGAACTACACTCTGTGAAGATAAATCACCTGCTAGAATTAGATCCCGAGTCATCTTTTTTGCAGGTGTGACACAACCTCTACATCATACAAACTGCAGCTTTCTAGCTTGCAGCTTGGTGGAACACAAAATGTGTGTTTTTATAGCAGGCAAATGATCAGTGGCTCAGATCTGAGCAGGAACCCAAGAACTTTTTTTCTTTGGAAAATAAAAACTTACTTGAGTGGCAATTCAGGGCTGTGTGGAGTTGTAATAGTAAATTATATAAGAACATTCAACAAAGAACAACAATATGTGAAGGTAAATTGCTTGCTATAATTAGATCCCCAGTCACCTGTTTTGCAGGTTGTGACATAAGCCTCTTCACCACAGGAACTGCAACTCACTTACCTGCAGCTCTGTAGCACGCTGATTGTGTTTTTGTTGGCAAGCAAAGGATCAGTAATTCAAATCCTGACAGGAACTCAAACATCTTTTTAAAATAGATTTCACTTGAGTAGCAATTCATGGTGGTGTGGAGCTGGAAAAATAAAAACAGAAGTAAATGTAGGTAAGAACGACAATTTGAAGGTACATTGCTAGGATTAGATCCCCACTCACCTGTTTTTGCAGGTTGTGACATAACCTCTACTTCGTACGAAATGCAAACTCTGTTACCTCCAACTTAGTGGCACACCAAATGTGTGTTCACTTATAAGAAATGAATTACAGGTTTACACTTAGGTAGACATAGTTTAAATCCTGGAAAGGCCTCAAAAACTTTTTTAAACTTTTTTTGAGAGATACAAACGCGCTTGAGTAATGATTCATGATGGTGTGAAGTGGAATAGTAAATTATATGAGAAGTAAATTTTGCTAAGAACAACAATCTGTGAAGGTAAATCACCCACTGGGATTAGATCCCAGGTCACCTGCTTTCCAGGCACAACATAACATCTACATCATAGCACTGCAACTCACTAGCCTGCAGTTCAGTGGCACACTAAATGTGTGTTTGCTTAGCAGGCAAAGGATCAGTGGCACACATTTGTGCAGGAAAGTAGACATTTTTAAACCTTTTTTTGTAAAATATAAACTCACTTGAGTGGCAATTCATGCTGGTGTGGGATTGGAACAGGAAACCATATAAGTACATACAGCTAAGAACAACAGTATGTGATGGTAAATCGCCTCCTGGGATTAGATTCCCAGTCATCTCTTTTGCAGGTTATGATGTAACCGTTACATCACAGGAACTGCAACTGCCTTTCCAGGAGCTTCATATCGTACTGAATATGTATTAGCTAAGTAGGCAAGGGATCAGCAGTTCAAATTTTGGCATGAACATAATTTTTTTTTGTAAGATTTAAACTTAATTGAGTGGCAATTCATAGTAGAGGAGAGGTGGAATAATAAATTATATAGAAACATTGAAACAGAATTTGATGGCAGATAAGGACCGCTTGGCTAATCCAGTCTGCCCATTTCTCCCTACCTACACTATTACCACAGACTGCGCACAATCTATAGCTCTTTCTCCCTCCCCCTTCCTATCCAGTATAATTTGTCCATGCTAATCCCATATATTCCTGAACCCAACCACTGTTTTCACCCCCACCACCTCCGTAGGAAGGCTATTCCAGAAATCCACTACTCTTTTTATGAAGAAGTACCTCCTCACATCTCTCCTGCATCTACATCCCTCCAGCTTCATGACATGTCCTCTTGTTCTTAAGCACCTTTTCTTCTGAAAAGTACTTCCCTCCTCTACCTTACAGTATTTACCCCTGAGAGATATTTAAAGGTCTCAATCATATCCCCTGTCTCCCTCCTCTGTTCCAGGGTGTACATATTGGGATTCTTTAATATCTCCTTGTAGGGCCTTTGATGCAGACCTTGCATCATTTTAGTTGCCCTCCTCTGGACCATCTCTACTCTGTCTATGTCCTTCCAAAGATGTGGGGCTTTATTATCAATTTTTCAGGCAGGGCATTCAGAAGCCCTGCATCAAACCATGCACTGCCCCAAACACCTTGTCTCACCATATGCCCGATTCTCAAAGGTCACTTGCATTTGCATCATTTAACTCTCTTTTCAGCAGATTGCACCAAATATTTGGTGCCAACCCCGTAAAAAGGTCTGCAAAATCAGACCAGCAAAAGCTAGTCTAACTCACACCATGTGGCTCATGGGATCGAAAATCCCAATTGCCATCCAGGGAATGGTACAAGCCCCATGCACTGTGTGTTTGGTGGTCCCAGGGCTTATGTTATTCCATCTCTTTTGAGAATTGAACCTTTGGTCTCTAGAACTGGACTCAGTACTATAGCTGGGGTCTTACCAGCAGTCTATACAGAGGCAAAACCACCTCCCTTGTTCTGCTGGTGATACCTCTCTCTATGCACCCCAGCATCTCACTAGCTCTCCTAACTGCCTTCTCATGCTTCCTGGCCACCTTTAGGTCATCCAGTATGAATATCATCAGGTCTCTTCCCTGCCTGGTGGTCATTAATACCACTCTACAATTTTTGTACTCTGCCTCTGGGTTTCTGTGCAGAAAGTGCATTATTTTGTGCTTTTTTTGCATTGAAACCCAGCTGCCATCCTCTTGACCACTCCTCTAGTTTTCTTAGGTCTCTGTTCACCATTTCCACTCCCCCCAGAGTATCCACCCTATTGTAGAGTTGTATATCATCCACAAAGAGGCAAACCTTTTCTTTCCAGCTCCTCTTCAATGTCACATATAAAGACATTAAATAGAACCAGATCCAGCACTGATACCTGAGGGACCCCGATGTTCACTCTACCTTCCTTGGAGTGAACTCCATTTGCCATTACCCTCTGTTCCCCATTCCCTAACCAATTTCCTATCCAGTTTACCAGTGTTGGATCCACTCCTAAGTTACCCAGCTTGCTTGCTAGTCTCATACGTGTAATGGTTTTGAAAGCTTCATGAAATCTAGGTAGGCCTTGTCCACCACTCCACCTTGATCTCAATCCTTTGTTACCCAGTCAAAGAAATCTATCTGATTCATTTGACATGAGTTTGCCCCTGTGAAACCATGCTGCCTCAGGTCTTGTAACCCACTGCATTCAAGATATTCCACAATCCTTTCCTTCAACAGTGATTCCTTTAACTTTCCCACTTCCAATGTCAGGCTGACTGACCTATAGTTGCCAGCCTCCTCTCTGCTACCACTTTTGTGTAGTGGAACTATATCTGCCCTCTTCCAGTCCTCCGGGATCACTTCTGTTTCCAGTAAGCTGTTAAATAGAACTATCAGCAGTGTAGCCACTATTTCCCTGAGCTGTCTCAATATGCTTGGATGCACCCTATCTGGCCCCATTGCTTTGTCTACCTTCAGATTAGCAAGTCCCTTCAGGTCTCTCATCTCCAAAAAAGAACTAATGTTCACCCCCTGGCTCCAAAGCTTCTGTTACTGTTTTGTTCCTCCCCTGACTCCTTTCTCTGTGAATACTAAATAAAAATATTTATTCAGGATGCCTAGCTTCTCTAGATCCTCCTCTGCACAGTCCCCTCCTTCCCTTTTTAACTTTACAGTTCCACCACTGGTCTTCCTCTTTCCTCTTATGTACCTAAAAAATGTCTTGCCCCTTCCATTACCTGCTGGGCTATTCTCTCTTCAGTTTGCACCCTTGAGGTCCTTACTGTTTTCCCTCCTTCCCTCTGTTTCCCCTGATTAACATCCCTAATAGGACTGGGAGAACTCAGTGAAGTTCTGACCCTTTTTAAATAAGAACGGGAACATGGTGAAGTTCTGATTTGTACTGATTAGTTCTGATTTAATGAGAAATATTTGAAAAAATTTGAAAAAATGCATAAAAGTGGCCAAAGTCAGTCACATTTGACACAGAGGGCCAAAGGAAGTAATTGAATGGATTATTTGTATAAAAATTAATGTAAAACTGCTAAATAAAAAATGATCACTCACTACTAGCCCCTTCATGGCTGGCCTATAATGGTGGCATATCCTGCTCGGGTCCGTGACATGAGTGTGCTGGGAGAAACAGAGATAGAGGGAGAGAGAGAGAGACAGACCAATGCAAATACTTATAGCAAAGCACCATCAAGCACTGCAAGCATTGCCAGGCAGCTACATTTTTTATTATTATTAATGGTGCTGTGTGGGATTATTTTGATGGATGATCCAGTAAAGCTGAACAGGCCAAAGAAATGGATATGAATGATCAAATAGCAGCAATAAGAAAGCCCACCCACCTACCCATTTAAATGATGCAACTGCTTCGCATGCCCCGGTGTACTGTGGTATATGGTACACTACCTGGTCCAAGAGGTGGTAATGTTTTCTAGTACTATGACTACTTCAGTATAACTACTTCCACTGAATCTTAACAACAGGCTGAATCCTTAAAGAATAAAAACAAAAGACATAATGATCACCACCACCCAGGCAGGCAGCCAGTCACACATTGCATCAGTCAAGTGCAGTCATAAAAAAGTTTTCCACTGCCACCTGAAGACCTGATGACACACAACACAATTACATCCTTCCTAGTTCAACAATTGCTGCCAACCACTGCCAAGTAATTTAAGTATCAAAAATAAAATGCAGTAATATAATAATCTCAGCTCAGTAACTATAAATGAGATGTAACCAGGCTAGCATACCACACACACACAAACAATAATGAATGCATGTTGCTTCACAGGTAAAGAATTAGTGACTTAAATTTAGGTGTACATAGTTGGAATCCTTGCAGGTACTTAAACACTTTAATTTCTAAGGTGGAAACTCAGTTGTGTAGTGATTCATGGTGATGTGGCGTGGAATAGTAAATTAGTTATTTAAATTCAGGTGGACATAGTTTGAATCCTGGCAGGTACTGAAACACTTTTTTCATAGGATGGAAACTCAGCTGGGTAGTGATTCATTGTGTCATGGAGTAGAACAGTAAATTGTATGAGAATTACATTTAGTTAACAACAAAAATTTCCCAATGAATATCATCTTCTGGGATCAGATCCCCAGTCAACTGTTTTACAGGTTGTGATATAACCTCTACACCATAGGAAATACAACTCAGTTACCTACAGGTCACTGGCACACTGAATGTGTGTTTGCTGAAAAGGTAAAGATTCAGTGGTTTAAATTCAGGAAGACATAGTTTAAATCCATGAGAAGTATATTTAGCTAATAACAACCATTCACCTGTTTTGCAGGTTGTGACATTACCTCTGCACCAAACGAAATGTGACTCACTTACCTACAGCTCAGTGGCACACTGAATGTGTATTTGCTTAACAGACAAAGAATCTATGATTTAAAGTCTGATAGACATAGTTTGAATCCTGTCAGGGACTTAAACACTTTTTTCAACTTTTTGTTGGATGGGAACTCAGTTGAGTAGTGATTCATGGTGGTGTGTAGTGGAATAGTAAATTTCATAAGAAGTAAATTTGGCAAGAACAATTTGTGAAAGCAAATTGCCTTTGGGGTTAGATCTGCAGTTGTTTGTTTTGAGGGTGTAAAAGAACCTCTATATAATAAGAACTGCAATTCACTTACCTTCAGTTCATTGGCACACTGAATGTATGTTTGCTTAGCAGGAAAAGTATCAGCGGTTCAAATCTAAACAGGGGCCAAAGCAATGTTTTCCCTTTTTTTTGTAAGATGGCAAGTCACCTGAGCAGCAATTCATGGCTGTGTGGAGTTGAAATAGTAAATTATATGAGAAGTAAATTTAACTAAGAACAACTGTTTGTGAAGGTAAATTGCCTGTTGGGATTAAATCCCCAAACACCTATTTTGCAGATTGTGACATAACCTCTCTACTGCCCTCCCATACATTAATCCCCATGACCATCTTTGTTTGCCTCTGTTACCTGTCCTGCAGCATTTTATTTTTATTTCCAAAATGTCTGTTTTCATTAAGCTCATTGTCACCTTTTATGGCTTTGTTATTGTTATTCTGCTCACTTGTTGTTCATTTGTATAAAACCTCCATTTGTTAGTGCTCCATCCATTGTATTTGCTGTACCTGTTGTTTTGTTCTCACTCTGACATGGAACTTTTGTAAATGAGCTTTTAGCTTAAAGGTTGTAATCCGAGACACTAATAAAATAAAAAAAAAAAAAACTAATTGATAGACCTCTACACCATAGAAAATGTGACTCACTTTCCTGAAGCTCAGTGG
Organism: Neoceratodus forsteri; assembly: GCA_016271365.2. Lineage (NCBI taxonomy): Eukaryota > Metazoa > Chordata > Ceratodontiformes > Ceratodontidae > Neoceratodus > Neoceratodus forsteri. The sequence goes on from CM028132.1 coordinate 1,327,149,982, forward strand.
CACATTTGAAGGAAGCTTAGCAGGCAAAGGATTTGAATTTCAGATCCTGGCATGGACTTAATCATTTGTTTCAATTGTTCTTTTTGTAAAATGGAAACTCACTTGACTGGCAATTCATGGTTGTGTAGAGTTGAAATAGTAAATTATATGAGAAGTATATTTATCTAAGAACAACAATTTGTGAAGGTACATTACCTGCTGCAATTTGATCACCAGCCACCTGTTTTGCAAGTTGTGATATACCTCTACACCACATGAAAACATCAGCCTAAGGCATCAGCATAGCAATGTGTTGTTGGCACTAAATAAATAACATCACTTCATGCACAAATAACATTTACTGGAGCTGCATTTTTATTGTTCAAGACTTGAGGGAGTGAGTGCTTAACATTTTTCATTTTGTGGATAAACTACCATATCTAAAGCACAGAAATGTTGGTTTTCTCTTGTGGTCATTGCATTAATTGAAAGTATTATAAGAATGCTGTTAAACCAACTGGTTCTAACCAAGGTGGGATTATGAAACATGCTAATGAGATTTACAGAAAAAAAAGCAGAGTGGCTCAGGAGCTTCAAGGAGAGGCAATATGTTGCACCAAAAAATGATACAGAACACACTAAAAAAGTGGTGCACAAAACAATGAAATGAAAAGATGATGAATGATGAGAACCAGCTGCAAGTGCCATTTATTGGGAGCTAAAAAAAGTCAGAACATGCACAAATGCCCCTAAAATAGATATATTATGGGTAGCAGTATCCTTTATTGTGGCCAACCAGAAATCCTGACATGAAGGTAATTAAATAATTTGTAATCTCTTAATAAGCCTGGAAATCCCAAACATACATACTGCCTAAACATACCTCTCAACCTATGGTCTTGCAAATGAGGGGCAGGGCTTAAAAAATGATGGATAAATGACAACAATCAGGTACACATTTTACAAAATGAAAACATTTTATCAGCTAAAAGAACCCTATGTAGTGGGGCTTAGTGGCAAATGTATTATCTGAAAAGAAAGACTATAACATTATTGTCTGGCAATGCATACTGCTTTGAAGCCTTACATATTAGCAACAGTAAGATTAAATTTATGAGTAAAGTTCTTAGTCAATATCAGGGATATCCTTGAAAATCAGAGCCAGGTGAAAGATATGTGCCTTAGATTTTAAAAATATTAACAAGAAAAATTAGATTATAATCATATGATTTTTACATTGACTTACTGTATTTGCTACAACACTGGGAAAAAAACATTAAAATAAAATTCTGCACACCAAAGATAAGATCTAAAATGCTGGTCTAGTGGCACTGAGAGCTGAGGCACTGATGATTGCCTTACCTTGTGCCAAGTCAGTGACACAAGGTTGGGAATGAGCTCAGGTTATTGGGGGTCAGCAGGGGGTAGCAGCCACCAGGCAGTTCTCCTCTCCCAGATCGGGGGTGGGGCTTGCTGACTCAGCTCTTGGCTGCCACCAGGTGGAGGTCTGGTGGCAGCACCAAATGCCTGTGCAGCAGATGTGAGCCTGATGGGGTGGGGGAGAGCCACAGGTTCTTGGATGCATGTGCACCTCCATGTACCATGCACATTCTGTGTCACCTCAGCTCACACAAGGGACAGAAAAACAGAAAAGGGGACCCGAAGGTTGGAAGGTACACTGTGTGCCTCACCGGAACTGCACCACCACTTGGACACCTCAACACATTCTGGATATATTCACTATTGGGACAGGGTGGCCTTCCTCTATCCAGCCCTGCCACATAGGGCAATCCATGGGGGAACCTGTGCAGACAGGGCAGAGCAAATAGACAGAAGGAGGGAGGACCAGAATTTAGGAAAATGATATGAGAAGGTGGCTTGGCCCATGGAAACTTTCCTGGGGGGAGTGGGAATGGGAAGCAGTGTTTTGGAGGGATTAGGAGGAAGGAGGGCACAGTGAAAAGAGGGCACAGTGGTGGGGGGAAGAGCCAAACCAGAATTTGGAGGTGAAGGTGGCACAATGTACATGGTATCTGGCAGTGATGGAAGGGAGAGAAGGGGAGAAGAAAGAGCAGTGGTGTATATGAGAGGGGCAGTCCAAGGCAAAGTGGCAAAATGAGTGGAAGCGGTGTAGTCTGGCAAGGGTACACTTTGAAGCTTTGCTGTAGACAATATTGCTGTAGTTGAATACGGTAAGGATCATCTTCATGACTAGCTCCCTGTGAGCAGGAAGAGGGATGGCAAGGCAAAGCAAGGTTTCATTTCTAAAGCACCAGTTCCCTGAGGCACAGGTCATTGTACAGAATACAGGTAAATGATTAGATAATCAGCATAGACATAAAAACTTACTAAAATAGCAAGAATAAACACAAAGTTCTAAGCCCTGAAGACTTCTCTAAAAAGCTGCACCTTTAGACCCCGTTTGAAAGCATCCACCTAGGGGGCCTACCTCAGGGACCTGGGAAGCACATTCTACAGAACCAGTGCCACCACGTCAAAGGCACAATCTCCAGAAGTCTTTAACCAGGCTCTGGGAACTACTAAGAGGCTCTCCTCAGTGGAGCAGAGGGAGTGCATGGGACTGACAGTAGTCAGCAGGTCATGCTGATAGCCTGGATCTGACCCATATAGGGCCTTGTAGGTGAGTACACCCACCTTGAAGGAGTTCCTCCACCTAATCAGCAGCCAATGCAGGCTGCATAGAACAAGGGTCACATGACAGGACCTCAGAATGCCCATCATCAGTATGCCATGTTCTTCAATAGCTGCAGGTGGTGCAGGACCCCTCCACTGACCCCAAGATATAGAGCATTGCAGTGGTTAAACCTGGACATGATGAAAGCATGCACTAGTGATGGTAAGTCACTAGGAGGAACTAAGGGTTTAATCTGGGTGATGTTCCTAAAATGGTAAAAACCAATCTGGACAATACCTGAGCCTCAAGAGTCAATCTGCTGTCTAGGATCATGCCCAGATTTTTCACCCTCACTGATGCCAAAAGAGGAACTGACCCAAGCATCCAGCCCATTTCAGCCCTTCCAGCATCTGCTACCCTCCTGCAGCCTGGCCTGATCACCAGCACCTATATCTTACCTGGGTGGAGCCTCAGCCAGTTAGAGGACATCCACTCCTGGATCTTGGCCAGACATTTGTTTAGTACTGCTAGCCTTGGTTCATCTACTTTTTGTGGTTCTGGTTTGGTTCAGGTTCAGGTTCATCTGGATTTGTCTGGGTGAAGTTCACATTTGGTTCATTTGTATTTACTTTTTGGGGGATTCTGGTTCAGTTCAGGGGATGGTTCCACATCATCATACCCCCTGACAGCCTGAAACAGGAGTTGTGGTCAGGCAGTGCTACACAAAGGCAAAGAAATACCCTTAAAGATGAACCAACAAAAAACACTTTACTTTTACACTGGAAAGCACATCCCATGGAGCCAGAATATAAGAGGATGGGGATTGGAGGAATTGATTTGAGTGGCAGCAGGGTATATCCTCAGCAGCTGGCAGGTGGTATGCTGGATCAAATAATATTTAGGTGTCTTAATAAGAGCATTGAAAGAGGTAGAGGAATTAAAAGATGAGGAGTCTTCCCAACTCTGTCGTGTAGTGGTCATCATATACCAGGGCTGCCCTATGCAATCATCCACCTCCCACAGCCATCCTGTCCCATCTTTACCACTAACCCCACTTACCCAGTCTTCATGGGACTCATAGAGAGAAGCGTTCTCTGTGATGGATTCATTTGGGAGGGTGGAGGCAGGTCTCACCTGCAGATCTGTTCTAAGACTGGTGGACAATTGGGTGGACAGTTGGGATCAGAAGGGCCAGAGTGTGTGGGCACCATTCTGTTGGTGGTCAAGCAAGCTGATACAGATTGCAGGTGTGTGTGGCATGTGGAGCTTTTTGTTCCTGGCTTCAAGTTCAGTCTGGGTTTGGCAGGGCTTTCTGTTCCGGAGTTCTGGTTCAGTTCAGTTTGTCCAGGGGTCACACAGTTCGCATTCAGTTCAGGTTTAATTCATGGCAGAACCCGGGCTCCAAGTACTGCCTGTATCTGTGTATCTATGCATCATGTGTCCCAGGTGCAAAAGACATGAACAGTTGGATATCATCTGCATAGCGGTGAAACTCCTCACTCTAACATCTAATGATGTCACCCAACTGCAGCATGTACACTGCAAACAACATGAGTGAAAGGACGGACCCTTGGGGAACACCATACAGCAGGGACATAAAGTGGGGAGAAAATAAATTGTCATTACCACCTTCTGAGTCCTGCCTGTGAGAAAGGATTCAAACCAGCTGATGACAGTGTCAGTGAGTCCACATAGCCCCCTTAGGTGGTCCAACAACACTAAATGGTCCACAGTGTCATACGGCAATAAGAGATTGAGAACAAGTACTGACAAGTCTCCTCTATCTCTAGCCCTGAGGAGGTCATTTTGCACCATGACCAATGCAGTCTCAGTATTATGTCCATGCCTAAATCCCTACTGGAGGGTCTCATAGATGTCAAAGATGATGAGGTGTGCCTCAAGCTGCAGAGCCACAATTTTGTCAGTGACCTTCCCCAAAAAGGGGAGGTTTGAGATAGATTTATAATTCGCCAGGATGTCTGGGTCAAGAGAGATTTTTTTTCAGAAGGGGCATCACCAGTGCCTCTTTCAAGGCATCTGGACATAGCCCCTTTAGCCCCTCCAAAAGTGACCACTGGACTATCTCTGCCAACACTGGACCAACAGACTCTTCACATCACACAAGTAGATGGGTCGGGCCTGGGACCAGTTCACAATATATGGGTCGCAGCTTTGTAATCACCTTGCAGACCTCTTCTATCCCCAAAATCTGAACCTCACTCCAGGCAAGGGGAATGCTCTCTGAGATGTTCGACTTGTTACCACCAGACAGAGATGGCCCGGTAGGGGAAATCTCTGCTCTGATAGAGGACACTCTGTCAGAGAACATATCAAACTCTTCACATTCTGCTGCCAAAACCTCTGTAACTGGCAGCAGACAGGCTGAATGGAGCATCATGCCTACAGTCTGGAAGTGTTGAACTGCTCTGTTCTTCTCTACAGCAATCTCCCTGGACAGGTGAACTGCCTTCTTATGAGAGAATGCCCTCTGATACTCACTGTAGTGAGTTACCAGAGTCAGTCTGTCCTCCTCCAACCAAGACTTATGCCAATGACACTCCAGTTTCTGATCTTTGGTCTTCATCTCCTTGAGCTCTCCATCAAACCAATGGCATCTCAAGTGAGAGGACCTAGGTTGACCTAGGTTGTATATGGACCATCATGATAGAGTTGAGCACTGAGGTGACAGCCATATTACAGGCCACCACCACTTTGCTCCAACTGACTTTGCAAGCAGCACTTACTGTCAAGAGGTCCATCACCACCATAAGACCCTCTGCGGACAAACCCCTTAAAAGGCAGTAGCACACTGACTCCATGGGAGAAGGTTCATCGGGGGAGGGCCCAAACAAGAACTGCTCTGTGCAATGATCTGACCAAATAAACGTATCAATCTTGAGATCCCAGTGAGAATATTAGGTCCAAGGTGTTACCGTGGCTGTGGGTCACAGAAGCAACTGCTTGTGCAAAACCCAGAGATGTCATCAGCTAGAGGAAGTCATGTCCAAATTACAATGAAGTGCCATTGATCCAAGCATTGAAGTCACCCAGGAACAACCACATGGATGACTCCAGTGCTCTCACAGAAATTTCTTCTTGCACACTAACGGTCGGTATACAAGAAGGATGCTGCAGTCTGCACCTGGAATCCCATGCATGGCTATGCATTCAAACAATGAAGTAGAACCCACTGGGTGTGCAGTGAAGTTCAGGCTGGATCCAAAACAGATGATCACACCCACACCCCTGCATTCCCTCCTCAGGCAGTGTACTACATAGAATCCCAACAGGACCGATGCCTCTAAAACTGGACCAGTGTTGTCTCACAGCCAGGTCTCCATAATGCAAGCAGGATCGACCAAGAAAATCAAGTCTGCTATTACAATGATCTTGTTCCTGATTGATCTCACATTACATAACACTGCCCAATGGGGACTGGCAGAGGCTGCTGGCCCAATGGCTACCTGTCTGCTCAGTATGGCAGAAACCTTGGGAATGGGTACCAAACTCACCTGGCTTTGTTTCTATACAGTGCACCCAGTTTGGGGGAAGCTTATGGAAGAGTGAATCAATGCATGACAAGTAGTCAAGGTGTTGCTCCATCCATCATGTCAAGGAACTTAAAGATACTTAAAGAAGAGGACATCTACAAGCACAGCACCATCAATGGTGTGGAAGGTGGAGATGAGAGATAGTCTGGCAAGCCTCTGCCAGGAGCCAAAGATCATAGAGACAATTTTCATGGAATTAATGGCCAGAAGGGTTGAACAGAACCAAAGATGAACACTGTCAAAATTCTTTTGCAAATGGACAGCAAGATCAGCAGTAGAGGATTCAGAAGCAAACAGCATAGTGTCGTCTGAATTCATGTGGATGGTCACAGAGGAACCAGCAGATGGGAGATCATTTAGGAATATGGGGAAGTGTATGGGGCCTGTGACAGATCTTTGGCAGACATCTGAGCAGATTGGGGGTGGATGGGAAACAATGTCTTCAATATGGACAACTTGGAACCTGCCCTCAAGTAGAAGAAGAACCAGCTAATTGAGGGGGGAGAGAGCCCTGCTGCCTTAAGCTTGTCTAGGAGAAAGGGGTGTGGCACAGTGTCAAAGGCTTTGGCCAGGTCAGCAAGGATGGTGGAAGTTATTTGGACCTGGTTAATACTGGACTGGTTGGAGTCAGTGTGCCAGAGCAGGGGGGGTAGATGTAGAGTGGGACTTTTTTAAACCAGACTGGAAAGGACTAAAAAAGGAGGAGTCAAGGAAGGGGGGTGTTGTGAGAGGATAAGGTGTTCCTGATGCTTGGCCAATGTGGGGAGGGGAGAAATGGGTTGGCAGTTTCCAGGAGCAGGAAGATCACACCCTTTTGGGATGATGATGACAGTAGCCCATTTCCAGGCATCGGGGACAGAGGTGGAGGAGAAGGAGAGGTTAAGGAGGGAAAGAGGGAAGGCTATGGTTGGTGCAGAGAGGTACAGAAGCTTGAGGTGAAGACCATCTGGAGTGGAACTCTTGTGATAGTTAAGAGCTAGAAGGGCCTTAAATGAGGCAAAGGGAGTGATAGGAGAGAAGGAGAAGCAGTGTAAGGGAACAGGGGAAAAGAAGGGGAGAGGTGGAGGAGTGATAGGGAGCAGGTGGTGAAGAAGGAGTTGAAAGAGGCAGCAGTGGTAGCAAAGTCAGTGATTTGGAAGTTGCCAGCCTTGAGGATGGGTTGAGAGGAATGGTTTGGGGTGGAAAAAGGGGAATGGCTAACTTTCCAGAACTTGGATAGGTGACTGAGGCTCTTCTGGACCATGGACATAAAGTAATCAGATTTTACAAGCCTGGCAGCTTGGTGAAAGCATTGTGAAGGGACCAATACTTTATCATGGAGGCAGGGAACCGATGGTGTTACAGGACTGTCAGGCCAGACTACAAGCTCAAAGGCAGGCCATCAGCTCAGCAGAGATCCAGTAAAGGTGAGAACACTGAACCCTGGTTTTCCATGGGTGGGCAGGGTCCCAGGCTACTATAAGTTTGTTATGGAAGGAGTCAAGGGCCTTGTTGATAACAGTGATGTAGAGACATAGAACATGTCAGCAGTCAAAATGTCTGCATAGATGGAGGATAAATCAAATGATCAGAAGGCCCACAGTAGGGTGATTATGAGGGGGCTTTGGACGATGGATTTTCTGTAAACATTGAACCATATGGTGGTCACTGAGTGCATTAGGGAGGATACCTGCATCCACAATATGGTGGGGGTGAGAGAAGAGTATGCAGTTCAGTAGAGTGTGGTTTGAGGATTTATGACTAAGATGGGTGATGTCCAAAATCAGTTGGCATAGTTGGAGGGATTTAACATTCTGACAAAGTTTGTGCACAGAGGGGAAGAACCAATTAGTGTTAAAATTCCCAAGCATCAGCAGTTCACCCAATGAGGAGTGGAAGCAGATAGAGGTGAGCAGCGCAGTGACTGAAGCAGGTGATATGGCAAGGCAGCAGTACACTTCAGCAGCAAAAAATGGAACTGTGTAGGGGAGGGAGAGTTTGAGGTAGAGTAGCTCATAAGCAAAGGGGACAGATACAGATAGCACCAGCACAAATTTGATGCCAAAGGAGAAGTAGATGGCAGCACCTCTGCCTCTCTTGGGGGTGATCCTGCCTAGCTATAGAGTAACCAGGTATGGACACTGTAAAGTCTTGGACATTTTGGATGAGCCAAGGCTCTGAGATAATTATAACATCCAGCTGGAGAGGCTGAAACAGCTCCACCATCGTAAGGAGGCTATGGATGTTACAGTGGCAACCTGAAGCCCTTTGGGAAGCTGCCTTAGTGAGGTAGGGGCAGGACCAGGATTAAGCTAGATGTCCCCTGCCAGCGGGAATAGCAAGAATACAAGATGTTTAATGTATCCACAGAACTGCTTGGCTGGGGACAGCATAGGGAGAGCATTGATGGAGCAGGCAGGAGACACCATACAGCTTCTAATTAGAGCCAAGGAGCAGATAAAAAGCAACATGCAGGATGCCAGGGGGAGTGGGGAAGGGACAGAATGGAAGAGTTTGGGCAGGTGGTGAAGGTGAGGGTTTGAGAGAGTAGGAGTGAGGAAGAGAGCGGGCAGTGGACGGAGGAAGGGAGGCGAGGTGGATGAAGAGCAGGAGGATAGCTAGGATGTGGAGCAACATGGTGGATGAGTATAACTGTGGGGAACACCAGATGGGTAAGAAGGAGGGCTAGTCAAGCCAGAGGGTATTCAGGGTGAGCAGCAGACTGATTCAGAAGGAAGGAAGGCTTGAGGCTTCACCCAAGCGAAGGAAGTCTAGATATATCAGTCAGGGGAGATGCAGGCTATACTTGAATAGTTGGAAGCCTAGATGAACAATAACTGGGTATGTGGACTTCACCCAGGTGGGGTGAGTAAATAGGGATAATTTAGGAGGATGCATTCTACTCCCAGATAGGGTAGAAGCCCATGCAAACAATTTGTGGGAATGTGAGTGTCACCCAGATAGGGTGGAAACATAATGAACAATACAGCGGGAATACTGGCTTTCCCCTTTTAGTGGTGGGTAACTACAGGAACAATTTAGGGGGTAAGCAGGCTACACCCAGATAGGGTGAAAGGCTAGTTGCACAAATGGAGGGAATGTAGGCTGAACTACCTAGGTAGGACAGGGCACAGCAGGTAGAAGCAGAACAAGTAATAGACACTACAAACACTATATGGTGGACAGCTAGACCATGGATATTAGTAATAAAGACTTAGTAGACTATAGTTCTAGATAATAGCAGAAGCTGCAGTATAATACACAGTAGCTCATGCTGAGCAGAATGAAGTGAAGAACTCAGTCCCAGTTACGGTAGTTAACAATAGGAGTTGCAGTACCCTACCTAGAAGCAGTACCAAGACAGTACAGGTTATAATACAGGCTAGCTGCTATTCCTTACCTAGCAGTAGAAGAAACACAGTGCAGGTTACAGTGCAGGCTAGTTGTAGTTCACTACCTAGTAGCAGAAGCAACACAATATAGCCTAATACTTATAAATTTACAGCATTACAGGGTTGAAGTTGGACAAATTCCACTGCTATCCTAGCATCTCCCTCTGGTTACTTCCCTTGAGCACTACCACTCCTGCTGGTCCACTCATGTTGGGACCACTCATGCAGGATCACTAGGGTGAGTGGAGAACAAGAAGAGGGAGAAGGCAGTCCAGGTAGGTTAAGACCCACCTCATGAGCAAACTCTTGGCACTCTAATTTAACAGAAAAATAGTCTCTATATGGATATGATGTCATACCCTTGTATTGCAATAATGTAGCATTGCTGGACATTAATTATTATCCAGTCTGTCTGGTTAATATCGTAGTATTCCATATCAGTAATACACCAGAAATCCTGTAGTCGTATCCTACAGTAAATTCTCATTTAATAAGTCTCTTAATGTGAATGGTAGACATTCTGATCATGACCATAATAATGAATTTCTGGACATGGAAATCATTTAGAATATACTCTTAGCCCTTAGGGTACCATGAACTAAAACACTGTCATAGAATGCACAAATTAAAACTCTGGTAACCATGAACTAAAACACTGTCACAAATTGCAGAAATTCAAACTCTGATTCAATAAGACAGTTTTGTACTGTTGGAAGGACACTCATGTTACTGTACCATTTTGTGCAAGAGCTTATTTTGCTTATATTTGTTTTATTTATTCAACTTCATTTTGATATCTCTGCAGTGATATGGAACAAAAACTAATGGATTGTGTTCTGGGAGTATAAACATTTTTTTGGACTGCACTTCATCTTTCTTTGTTTACTTTTTGCAGTTATAGATGACCTTTTCTTCTGTAAGACTCCTGCAGACCCTGGCAAGTGTTCAGCCAAAGAAAGGAGATTCTTCTATAACCCCTCTCTTAAGAGATGCATGCCTTTTAGATATACTGGCTGTGGTGGCAATGAGAACAACTTTACTTCAAGGAAAGCCTGCAATAAAGTCTGCAGACAAGGTACTGTTCTTAATTAGAACTCTATAGTAATGCATATCAGACAATACATACAGACTAGCTGCAGTTTCTACATTTTTTTTAAATAACTGCGAAGGGGAGATTTACTATAAACCAGATACACTCGCAAAAGAATTTTTTTTTTACATTTTAATGTGATGTTCTAGATCACTTCTTGTACAAATGCTTCCCCATGGATAACTCCTCTGTGTATTCCTTGTAGTTCACAGCACTACTAAAAGATAAAGAATCACGTTCCAAGGAACACATCCCCAAATCCATTATAACATAATTTGCATTTCTCAAAGTTAGTTAAAACTATCAAGAATTAACATATATTAAACAAGCTGAAAAGGGGATGGGACTTGTTGGAGTGCTAAGCATTATTTCTTGACAAACACAGCACACTATTAATATAGAAGATAGACTAGAGTATACGGTAAGATAGATAGCAAATTAAAGAAAATTGAAATGATGCACCAAATTGGAAATGTTCAGTACTTTATCTTTCACATACTATTGTTTAATAAGTATAATCAATTTATATGCCAGGGGCATTATTCCCATGACAGTGGCATAAATCCCAGTAGAACACATAGTATGAGTTTTTGTTGAACATGTAAAATACAGTATCTAAATCTGAAAGGGACCATTTGAAATGGTTCTTCCAAGAGTTACAAGACTGCCTGTAGTTCCTAATGACACAATCCTAACATCCTTTAACTTTCTTTCTATCTATATGTCATCCATGTACCTCATAAGTATATTGCTTTCAAAAGGCTATAATCATTTGTTCCATAATTATTATATTGGCACTCTAAGAAAAATTGACCAAATCAGATGCATGACTAAATCTATAGTAGAAACTTTTCTTCAGACATTACTTAGAGTACTGTAAACTAATTGCAGGTGGCAGTATAGCCTAGAGGTTAGAGTAATGAGCATTGAATAAGCTCAGGACATCCAGAAGACCTGGGTTTGATTCCCCTCAACCTACACCTACATACTATGTGACTGAGCAAGTCACTTAATCACCCTAGAGCTTCCAGATGCCCCAGAAAACAGCCACTTGTGCCTAGTGGGCCTTACCTGGTTACCAAAAGAATAAAAATAAAACTAAGGAATGTACAAAGTAAAATATTGTTAACCTCCCCACTTTTTTTGAATGGTGGGTAAATAAACACTTCTTGGGGTCAACCAATGGCCCAATGCACTGCCATGCAGGCCACCTCAGTTTGGGAACAGAGCCAGGAGTCTGGAAGCTGGACAGTCAAGTGGGAGGAGAACCGCCCTGGGCAGCATATCTCAAGCTCTGGTGGACTTGCAGATCTGCAGTAACAGAGACCAGCAATAGCAGGCAAATTAGCTTCCTCTTCCACTTGTGGTAACCGATGTGTGTGTGAGCAGGCAACAGATCTGCCCAAAGGGTGGATGGAGTGTCAGTGGTAAGCTGAGAGGAGAAAATTGTATTGCCATTCAGATGAAGGTTCCTGGCATTCTTGGGTCCCCGCCAAATGGACCCCATGGAAGTAGTGGATGACTGGTAAGTTGCTGCAGTCAAATCTCTGGAATGTGAGGACTAGCACTGTCAGAGAAAATGCTATATGGGAAAATACAACACATCTTTATGGAAATTATGTTCACTGGCTTGCCCAGGAGTAAATGTAGTCAAGTGGCAACTTTGCAAAAAGTTGTATCCTCCTTAAAAATAAATTATCCAAAATGTTGTACTGATATGTTCAAAAATGTATTCACATTTGTGACAATTTACATGCTTAATGGCAAAATGCGATGCATGTGTCAACAATTGTCCACATGCATAATTTTCTGAGCACAGCTTTCAGCACTTTTGACAAGAAGTTAAATCACATTTTCTGTTGTCTAACTTTTCAATGCAAGTAGAACAATTGAACTAACTTTGTGACCCACGTCATCATGTGTGTCTGGAGGGCCTTTGAAAATCCAGCCATAGGGTCTCAAATACTTTCAGGAAAATACTCATGTTTTCATACTCAGGATTGAAAAATGTTTATTACTGGTGTGTCACCATTGAGAGGGTATATTATTTTAGAATAATACTGAACAATGCAGCTTAATGTTGACACCTCTGCACTGCATCCCATGGACCCAGATACTAGCCCAACATCAACATTTCCTGCCATCATGGATTTGCCACAGTGACTGCACCATCTCCTGAAGTCTGAAAACTATCAATATTATGAGACCTGGTTTACATGTATCATCTAGCAGAGATGCCATGAATGCAAGGAGGACAATCCTATTCTTTCCTTAATCCACTGACTAGTATGTTACACATTGGATATGAATTGGGCATTTTAACACAGTTTTTGATGTGCTACAGCAGGTAAAAGTGTCATAGTAAGTCTTGACTAAGTAAGGTGTGCCATTTTGTTTGATTTTTGGTTCCACTGGTCAGGTCTACACCATACGCATTTGAGGAGTCACCTGACTACCACATATTGCAACTCATTGTTCTCAATCTTCCTGTGCATAAAGCCACATGATACTTTTATTGACTCTGACACTTGCATGCGAAGGAATTTGCAGAGAGTTTGTTCAGATGCATGTGCAGTGCTTTGTCAGAGGGAGTTTGTTCAGTCTGAACTTGATTTGATCCTGATAATTTTTTCATCCAGCTTTTTGTCCTACACTGCCTGTCTTCTGGATCCCTGGGTTGTGCTTTGGTGATCTCATCTGTCTTAATATTGGCTTACCATTGGGTCCCTTCAGAGTGAGTCCTGAATATGCCAGCAACCACCATCTAGGCAACAATGTGGCTTTTATTACTTTTTTATTCATGACACTAACTTGTCTGTTTTGTGACACCATATTAATCCAGAGGCAACCTTTTGCACATGATATGCACCTCAGTGGAGAAGGAAGATCCCTAGAACTCGTTTGGTGGTTGTTGTGGTAATGGAATATGCTTTGCATCTGGCCCCCCAATTTTTATCATCCACAGACCACTCCTATGCTATTGTGTGTTCTGCAGTCTGAAACCTAAGTAAACAGTAATAGGATTTGTGATATGTCATTCTTAGTCTGACATTTGAAAGATTATTTTCAGTGAGACATGCTTGACTTGTGAAGTACAGTGGTAGCCAGTGATAAGATGCACTATGCATTTGGACATACTGGCAAATATGGTACCACAAAAATCCACTTGAAATGAATGGTGTTTTTTATACTTTATATTCTGATTTACATAACAGTGGAGATAAAAATGATGAGATAAAAAGTGATTTCTTATAGAGCACCCAAATCACAAGATTTGATGCTATTTTGTGAGTTTGGTATGCCACAGATGCTATCTTGCCCTATTGGGCACATCACAATGGAATATTGAAACAGGGAGCAGCATTCACAATGCTCATGATATCATAGCAGTCATGCCTATCACTGATGCTAACACTTGAAATCAAAGAGAAACAGTTGCATTTTCATGAAAGCAGCAGTTTTAAAAGCTATAACTAGAAAATCAATGTTGTATTGATCAAATATGAAATGGTCAAACTCAGCATATGTAGTTTAGAATTACTTCTGAGGGAACAGGGTTTTCATAACTCTCTCTTGGCTCTGTCACTCATGCGTTTTGTTCATGGTAGTCATTCCGCTTTCCTGCATGGTCATAAACTGTTTAGTGACCATACAGAAAAGGATCATAGTTCACTTAGCAGTGATCACTTAACACCAAAAAATGTAGTTATGTATCATGCCACCTTGTCTGAGATTTGATTATTATGTATAGTACCCTCCACTAAGTGACTAAATACAGTATATATTTTTGACAATATTTCTCAACATGTTAGTTCTCAGACTGTAAGCACACAGCAGCAGAAATAATGCTATCACTGATGCTAACAGTTGAAATCAAAGAGAAACAGTTGCATTTTCATAAAAGCAGCAGTTTTAAAAGCTATAACTAGAAAATCAATGTTGTATTGATCAAATATGAAATGGTCAAACTCAGCATATGTAGTTTAGAATTACTTCTGAGGGAACAGGGTTTTCATAACTCCCTCTTGGCTCTGTCACTCATGCGTTTTGTTCTGCCCACTCACACATGAAAACATACTGCATATTTTGAGTCAGCATATCACATATCTCATATATATTTGGATATTCTGCATCATATCACTGGCTACCACTGCATATCATTTTAATTTTATTTATCAAGTTCCCTAGACCTGTTCTAACTGTGTGGAACTATGGAGGAAGGCAGCTGACTTACTAGCTACCCTTTTCTGCAGTTCACAGCTCACAACAATCTAAGGAGAACCCCAGGAGGATGAAAGTTTGAAAATGAATCAGTTACTTTTACATTGTAACCCAGTTCTGGCCTCATAACTTTAAATGTCATATGCCCACTATTTTTTCTCCCTACTAATCTAGTAGGACCCCACTGACTCCACAACTTCCAAGATATCCTTAACATCCAGTAGGAATTCCCCAGCTAAGATCCCACTAAATAGCAGCTTGTCGGACTGCATCCGTCCTATAAACATGTCTAATGCTGGTTTTGATGTGTCCTGTTGCATTATTGTTGCACCTCTACTTTGAGACTGTAGTACAGATCTTCTATAGACAGGCTGTAGGATTGCAAGAGGCTGTGACAGGACTTATGAGGTTCACTAGCTTTGAAAATGGCTTTGTGGGACATCTTCATGGTGGTCATTCTGCTTTCCTGCATGGTCATAAACTGTTCAGTGACCATACAGAAAAGGATCATAGTTCACTTAGCAGTGATTACTTAACACCAAAAAATGTAGTTATGTATCATGCCACCTTGTCTGAGATTTGATTATTATGTATAGTACCCTCCACTAAGTGACTAAATACAGTATATATTTTTGACAATATTTCTCAACATGTTAGTTCTCAGACTGTAAGCACACAGCAGCAGAAATAAAGCAAAGTCTGACCAATGCAACATACTCATAGGAAATGTATTATTATGCACTTTAAATGCACCATCCTATACATGGCATTCAGAAATCATTTTTTTATGGAGCTAAGTCGTTTTCATCAGGAAAAAAAATCCTTTTCATGGCTACCATCTTGTTTCCATTTTTTTCCAAAAATGTTTTTCAAAAACCCACAGAAATGACATCTTGCACATGTACCAACACATGTATCTTTCTAATCTGGACCCTGTTAGGTAGATTATGCACTTAGTTCTTGGAAAAATTACCCCCAAAATATGTTTTTTTTATTTGAAAATCCTTTTTTCGTTACTTAGTTTACTTTTTTCATATGGCCATACTAAAAAGGAACTCACAGTAGTAGATCCAAGGATTTGGTTTCCTGTCTCTGCTCACCAAAAGATGATTACATACAACTGATGTAATAGGATAATCCAAAATGTTTTATTCTTAAAATGCCAACAAGGAAGTTGAACAGATACCCTTCCCCTCTGCCAAACAATTTCTTTTTTTAAATATTCTTTATTTTTTATCGTTTTTTTATATAGTTTTATATATATATATATGACAGCAGGAGTTCATCTATGCAGTATTGCTCTTTTGTCTTACAATACATGGAATGTTCTTCGGGATGGTAATTCATGTTTCAAAACATCATTCTGTTATATATCAAATGACACTAGATCAAAATTCATATCCTACAAAAATTGGTTACTTTCAAATAGCTCTATCAGGGAACAAATGCTTCATCCAGAGGTGAGATATAGAAAACATATGGCCTCCATTGGAGCTCAAATTGTGACATCCTTTCAGCTCTAGAAGCTATGATTCTCTCTAGATAATATATCTCAGTCATCAATGAATGCCAATGAGAGAGGGTGGGTACTTTAGCTGTTCGCCATAGGTGAGTTATAACCTTTTTAGCTGCTGCCAAGTTCAAGTATAACTTATTCTACTTGGTGGAACTTTTCTGTCTTCCCCAATATAAATCAGAATTATCTGATTGGATAATTGAATTTATGGTCCCACAATATTCTGTTTGCTCTTTTCTATATCTAACCAGTATTGGGTAACTTTCAGACAGGCACAAAAAATATGTGATATTTGCCATTTTTTCTCCACACTCTTTCTAACAAAGGCCATGCCTCATAGATACAAATTTAACAATTTTGTCAGGGGTATAAAAATATCTACCACGACATTTCCATATATATTCTGACCAGTATGATGACTGTGATACTCTCATCAAGTGAGGAATAGGTTCCAACCATTTCTCATAAGTTATCTGAGTCCCTAATTCTCTATTCCATCTCCCCAAGATATCCTCAGTGGATTCCTTCCAAAAGTCTCTTATTGCTTTATATATTTGTCCAATTAAATGAATTTGTTCCCTGCCTTCTATAGTGTCCCTTAAAAGGGGCATCAACATAGGTATGAGAGAGGGCAGAGTATTTAATGCTAATTCTTTCTGTATAAATGTCCGAATCTGTAAATATCTATAATGTTGTGTATGGGGGGAATTGATATTTTGCCTGTAGTGTGGCAAAAGGCAGTACTCCGTTTACATCCAGATATTGATATAACAAAAGCAAACCTTTTTTCTGCCATTCTTGATGGGCTTGAGCAGCACCCATATCCAAAGATACACTTTCTGTACCTATTAGTTTAAAATAACCAAAAACTTCAGTTAATGTAGTAGACACCCTTAGCGCATACCAAGCCTTTAACGTATAACGGGTTCCAAGTGTGAAGTTTTGTAACAGTGAATAAGAATTTTGGGGGGGGCAAATTTAATAGGGATAATGTTTACAAGATCATTTAGTATAAATTCAATAAATTTCCATGGATTCTCTACCTGAGGGTTCAACCATGTCATCACTCTTTTACATGTTACTGCCTTATGGTAATCTCTAAGGTTTGTAAGATTACAACCCTCCCTGGCCACTGGTAACTGTAACAGAGACCATCTGACCCTTGGCTGTTACCCAGCCCATACAAACCTTGAAAAAATTCTAGCACAGGATGCGAAGTAGAATTGTGTTGGAATAATCGGTAAAGTCTGGAAATAATATAATATCTTAGGAAACAAGGTCATCTGAATAGCTTGTATCTGAGCTGAAAAAGATAATACCTGGCGTGTCCAATTCCCAACTAAATTCTTTATCTCTATCGATAAGGGCTCTAAATTAAACAGTTCCAAATGTTCCAGTTTCTGGGGAATATTTACACCCAAATATTTAATCTTATTATTTCTCCATTTCAGAGGGATCTGGTTCTTCAGAGACTGCGAGGGGGTGAAATTTCAAGATAATAACTCTGTTTTTTGTATATTTATTTTGTATCCAGCTATTTCTGAAAACTTATCTATCACTTGAAGGGTAGCAGGAATGGACTTTTCAGGTTCTAGGAGTGTTAGCAATAAGTCATCTGTATATAATCATATGGTAAAATCCCTTCCTCCTAAAGGGACCCTCTGAATATTAGGACGTTGCCTTATGGCTTCAGTCAATGGCTCAATGAATATGGCAAACAGTAAGGGGGAAAGTGGGCAGCCCAGCCTAGTTCCCCTTCCCAGCTGTAACATTGAAGATAACTGTCCACTCACTTTAACATATACCTTCGGAGAGGCATAAATTCTATGTGTCATGCTAGAGAATTCCCAAGGGAATCCAAACTTGCATAAAGTTTCCAATAAAAAAGCCCAACTGACGCAATCAAAAGCCTTGTCTGCTTCAAGGCTGAGCAACACTGCCTGTATCTGTCTCTGATTTAAGTGGTCCATCAAATGGATCATTCTGTGTATATTATCAGTAGTTTCTCTGGCTCAAATGAACCCAGATTGATCTGAATTAATCAAATATGGTAACATTTCCTCTAGTCTATGTGCCCATATGGGCATAAATAACTTGTAGTCCATGTTAAATATGGATATTGGCCTATATAAGGTAGTTAAATCTGCTGGTTTGCCTACTTTTAAGATAGGTGAAATATTAGTGTAATCCCATGATGGAGGAGGGGAATCCTACTGTTGAATTTCTAAAAAGGTGTTTAGTAGTAAAGGAGTCAGTTGTTTACCAAAAGCCTTGTACCACTCAGACGGAAATCTGTCTGGGCCAGGGGGTTTTAATGATTTACTTTCTTTTATGGCACGTCTGACTTCCTCTGATCTGATAGGGCCTTTTAATCTGGTTTCCATTTCATTAGTTAGCTTTCTTAATGTAAGGAGGTAAAAAAATTCCTCAACTTTGTTAAATTCTGGACCTTGTGGTTTCTCATATAGCTGCCTATAATATTTCTGGAACAGTTGCAGTATCTGCTGTGAGTTAAGAGCTCTTGTTTTTCTCGCTGGATCCACTAAATGTGTTATGATTGTGGCTGTCCTATGTCCCCTAAGCCTCTGGGCTAAATTTCTCGCCCCTTTTGGCCCTCTCTCATACCTATATGTTTTCAAGTAAAATAGCACCTGTTGTGTTTTTTGGTCTAAAATTTCTGGAGCTCAGCCTTTTTCTGATTAATCTGGGTTTGGGCCTCTGTAGTAATAGGAATAGAGGAATGGTCAAATGTATGGCAGCTTAGATTCAATGCTAAGAAGTGCAAGGTAATGCACCTGGGAAACAAAAACCCAGGGGAAGAGTACACAGTGGGGGGTGAGATACTAACAACAACAAAAATGGAAAGGGACCTGGGGGTAGTCATATCAGATGACCTAAAGGTGGGCAAGCAATGTGAGAGGGCAGCAAGGAGGGCTGGGGGGATACTGAGATGCATAGGGAGAGGCATCACCAGTAGTAAACAGGAAATTATTGTCCCTCTGTACAGACAGTTGGTGAGACCCCATCTGGAGTACTGCGTGCAGTTCTGGAGACCCAGTCTCCGCAAAGACATAGACAGGATGGAAGCTGTCCAGAGGAGGGCAACTAAAATGGTGCAGGGTCTGCACCGGAAGACATATGAAGAGAGACTTAAGGAGCTTAATATGTATAACCTCGAGGAAAGGAGGGAGAGTGGGGACATGATAGAAACTTTCAAGTACCTCAAGGGAATCAACAAAGACCAAGAGGGTAGCATCTTTCAAAAACAGGTGTGCAAGAACAAGGGGGCACAATTTTAAGATGGGGGGGTGGCTCAGAGGTAATTTAATGAAGTATTTTTTCACAGAGAGGGTTGTGGATGCATGGAACGGCCTTCTGGAGGAGGTTGTGGAGTCAAAAACAGCGGTGGAATTCAAGCATGCATGGGACAGTCATAAGGCAATTCTAGGGGGTGGGGATAGGGAGAAGTAGGCTGCTGGTTAACTAGGATATGCAGCTTATCCATTAGGTAGGGAAATAGGCAGACTGGGTGTACCAAGCGGTCCTTATCTGCCATCAAAATCTATGTTTCTATGTTTCTATAAACTTTGTTTGCATTTCCCTTAGTTTCTCATGTAGTTTACCATATCGTGTTTTCCAATATCTCTTCTTGTATGCTGAATACGCAATTATCTCCCCCCTGATTCCAACCTTCACAGTATCCCAAACCATTGTGTTGGATGTCTCCTGGGATGAATTCTTTGCAATAACCTGAGCTATTTTTGAGTTAAAGCTGTCCCTAAAAGCTTTATCCTTAAGAAAAGATGTATTCAAGTGCCACCCAGTGGATTTCCTTGGTATTTGAAAATCTAACCTCAAAAATAGGGGAGAATGATCAGAAAGAAATCTAGGTCCTATAGTTAAATTCTATAAGCAGTCCAAATGTTCTTTTGAAATGAAAAAGTAGTCCAGTCTTGAGTAAGAGTTGTGTCTAGGGGAGAAAAACATATATCCCCCAGAAAAAGGATAAAAATGTCTCCATACATCAGTTAGACCAAATGCTCCAAGCTGAGAGATAAATAATCTTTGAGCTGATGTTAGCCTATATTTGGAAGGTGCAGAGGAGTCCAACCAAGGTGTAAACCCTCTGCCAAACATTTTCATGTGAGAAGTTGCTTTTTCAAGGCCTTGAAAAAGTGCCTTCTTGTGCAAAAATGTTTGGCAGAGGGGAAGGGTGTCTATTCAGCTTCCTTGTTGGCATTTTAAGAATAAAACATTTTGGATTATCCTATTACATTGGTTGTATGGAGTCATCTTTTGATGAACAGAGAGGGGAAGCCAGATCCTTGGATCTACTACTGTGAGTGACTTTTTTTGCCTCAGTCTTGATGTGCTTTAGCCACCTTGTTCTTTACATTGTGATTATACTAACAAGCATTTGTCAATGCCGAATGTTCGCTTGCAGGTATTTGCAGTGGTGTTTGGCATGTATGGTGCTTTACCCTAATGCCCTTTGCGATTGCTGGTATTTGGACAATAAATTGTCAGCATGACCTTTTTGTTAGCCCCATTGTACGCTACATAGGCGGAAACATGTTTTGGGCAGGATGTGAAAATGACAGCTATACTGCTCATAGGAAGTGTGGTAAAATGGCAATGTTGAAAATCTGGAGTGGAAATATTGAAAATTCGCAAACCTAGGAGCGCATGGAACTGTGCAATGCACGCTTGTAAAACAGTCATTGTTAGGATTTTTCACCAAATTGTCAACATTGGCATTTTAAACCTCTGCTAATGAACAGTGTCACTGTGATTGTCTTACTGTGTGCCATACATTGATTTTGCACCGATCTGCCATTGTGCACTCACATGGGCGGAAACATCGTTTGGGCAGGATGTGAAAAATGACAGCTGTACTGCTCATTAGGAGGTGTTGTAAAATGGCAATGTTGAAAATCTGGAGTGAAAATATTGAAAACTCGCAAACTTATGAGCGTGCGTAGGAACTGCACAAAGCACACTCATAAAACAGCTATTTTTAGGAATTTGTTCACCAAATTTTCAACATAGCCATTTTAAGATCTCTGCTCATGAACAGTGGCACTGATTTTCTTAATGTGTCCCATGCACTGAGTTCACACAGCGACTGTGCCATTGTGCGCTACATGGGCGGAAATACGTTTTGGGCAAGATATGAAAAATGACAGCTGCAGTGCTCCTAAGGATGTGTGGTAAAATGGCAATGTGGAGTGAAAATATTGAAAATTCGCGAACTTACGAGCGTACATAGGAACTGCACAATGAACATTCGTAAAACAGTCATTTCTAGCAATTTTGTCACCAAATTTTCAACACAGCCATTTTAAGACCTCTGCTCATGAACAGTGTCACTGTGATTTTTTTTAATGTGTCCCATACATTGAGTTCGCACACGGACTGTGCCATTGTGCGCTACATGGGTGGAAACACGTTTTGGGCAGGATGTGAAAAATGACAGCCATACTGCTCATGAGGAGGTGTGGTAAAATAGCAATGCTGAAAATCTGGAGCGAAAATATTGAAAATTCGCAAACTTACGAGCATGCGTAAGAACTGTGCAACACACACTTGTAAAACAGTCATTTTTAGGAATTTTTTCACCAAATTTTCAACACAGCCATTTTAAGACCTCTGCACATGATCAGTGTCACTGTGATTTTCTTACTGTGTCCCACACATTGATTTCGCACACCGACTGCGCCATTGTGCGCTACATGGGGAAACACGTTTTGGGCAGGATGTGAAAATGGCAGCTGTACTGCTCATGAGGAGGTGGGTAAAATGGCAATGTTGAAAATCTGGAGTCGAAATATTGAAAATTTGCCTATGATATGGAACTGTGCAACGACGCCGTGAAAACAGTCATTTTTAGGAATTTTTTCACCAAATTTTCAACATTGCCATTTTAAAACCTCTGCTAATGAACAGTGTCACTGTGATTTTCTTACTGTGTCCCATACATTGATTTTACACACCGACTGCGCCATTGTGCACTACATGGGCGGAAAGATGTTTTGGGAAGGATGTGAAAAATGACAGCTATACTGCTCATAAGGAGGTGTGGTAAAATGGCAATGTTGAAAATCTGGAGTGCAAATATTGAAAATTCACAAACGTACGAGCGTGCGTAGGAACTGCGCAATGCACGCTCGTAAAACAGTCATTTTTAGGAATTTTTTCACCAAATTTTCAACATAGCCATTTTAAGACCTCTGCTCATGAACAGTGTCACTGTCATTTTCTTAATGTCTCCCATACATTGATTTCGCACACTGACTGCGCCATTGTGCGCTACATGGGCGGAAACACATTTTGGGTGAGATGTGAAAAATGACAGTTGCACAATTCATAAGATGGTGTGATAAAATGGCAATGTTGAAAATCTGGAGTGAAAATATTGAAAATTCATGAACTTACGAGCCTGCATAGGAACTGCTCAATGCACGCTCGTAAAACAGTCATTTTTTGGAATTTTTGCACCAAATTTTCAACATGGGGTTTTTGGGACCCCCTTCTCATGAATGATGTTACTTTAATGGCATTATTCAAGCCTGAAGGGTGATTTCATGCAGTGACTGCACAGTGCCTGCAAAATCACCCTTCGGGCCTGAATAACGCCATGACAGTGACATCATTCATGAGAAGGGGTCCCAAAAACCTCATGTTGAAAATTTGGTGAAAAATTCCAAAAAATGACTGAGATATGCAATAAAGTTGAAACCCCTATCTAGCCCATTATACAGCTTACCGGCATTTCCTCAGTTCGCAGTCAACTTTGAAGAGTGCAGACGTGTTCCCGGTCCACCGAAGATCGTCGTGCCGGAGTCCGGAGGTAAGTATGGAGTGAGGGGTGTGTGGGAGGCTGAATGCGTAGTGGGTGAGTGCGGGTTGTGGGAGGGCTGGGAAACGCGCGGGATCGTTTTTATTTTACAGGTTAAAAAATGACGACATGGGGCCGTTTGCCATGCTGGGGTGGGCTCCCAGCATGGCAGAAGATGGCTGGGGGGCACCGAGAGCCGACGGGATTGGGCACCCCATCAGCAACCACACGGGGCGCCAAAGAGCCGACGGGGATTGGGAACCCCAGTCAGCAACAAAACGCGAACGTTTGCCATGCTGGGGTGGGCTCCCAGTGTGGCAGCAGGATGGCTTGGGGGGGCCGTGGAGCCAATGGGGGATTGGGCACCCCCATTTGCAAACAATGTTTGCCACGCTGGGGTGGGCTCCCAGCATGGCACCAAAGCTTTGGTGGGGCAGCGTGATGCGAGGGGGGGACAGCGGCAGTGCTCAGTATGGCAGTGGTGTTTTCCTTTGAAGCAGAGGAACACCGCTTTCATACAGAGCTCCTGCATCCATTGGTGCAGGACCACCACGCCTTGTCAAGGGAGCAGTGCATTGGATGGGAGAGGCAACCCTCCAAAGTGTGCTACTCTCCCAAAACGTTCCTTGCGCATGCGCGCAAGTGAACGTAAAAAGGAATTCAGCCATATGAAAAAGGAGCCATTCATAGGAATAAAGAATTTGGACTTTTTTTTCCCAGATTCTTTTTTTTGTATAAAAGCATCCTTTTTTATATGAATGAAAAAAATATGAAAAAATTCCTTCATACGAAAAGAAAATTTTAAAAAAACTAAGTATAAATTCTATTTTTGTATGAAATAATCCTTTTTCATATGTTTTTTTTCTCTTTTTTGCCCTCATACAAATTTTGGACTATTTTTATTTACCACATTTCAGCTTCAACAAGTCATAACTCCCTCAATATTTGCAATTAAGATACAATCTACAGTATATATTGAAACAAAGGTTGTAATGTGTAGTAAATGAATAACACAAAATACTCCATCAACAATTTAGAGAACATACTGTATAGATACAAGCATTTGTCAATGCCGAATGTTGCTTGCTTACAGTATATGTGCTGTTTGGATATTTAGAGGTGATAGTACCATGCCTAAGAACTGTTATGTGCCCCCCCGACATCCACTGTGTCTTTCTGTTCAGTATTCACAGAAGAGGGGAAGGGGCAAGAGCCACAGCAGTATAGCAGTTGTGAAGGTGTGAAGAGGTAGACAATAGTCCATTCACAGGCAGAAGAATCCTTCAGGAGGTGACTAAATTGAAGGTGTACAAAGCAATGGGACCAGATGCGCATACCCAAAGATATTAAGAGAACTGTGAAGGGAGATAGCAGTACCTTTGGCAGCTATGTTCACCAACTCATCAACACATGGGTGGTACCAGAGAATTGGAGGAAGGTACATGTGGTTCCTCTATACAAATCCAGCAGTAGGGAGGAGGTGGGGAACTATAGGCCAGTCAGCCTCTCCTCAGTAGTGGGGAAGATCCTGGAGACATTGCTTAAAGAAAGTATAGTGAGGCATCTAGAAGCCATCAGAGCCCAGGACCACAGGCAACATGGATTCACAGTGGGGAGTTCATGTCAGGCAAATCTTGTTGATGTCTTTGACTGGGTGACAAAGGAAGTAAATCAGGGTGGGGCAGTGGACAATGCTTACCTTGATTTAAGCAAAGCCTTTAACACCATCCCACATAGGAAGCTGATAAACTAGGTGAGTAGGCTGGGCATGGGGGAAAGGGTGGTAAGCTGGATTAGAATCTGGATAACAGACAGGAGGCAGGGAGTGGTGGTAAATGAGGTGCAGTATGGGGAGAGGGGGTGATCAGTGGGGTGCTGCAGGGATTGGTCCTGGGGCCAGTCCTGTTCAATGTCTTCATTAATGACATTGCAAAAGCGCTGAAGGGAAAGGTCTGCCTGTTTTCAGATGACACCAAGATCTGTAATACAGTGGATACCTCAGAGGGGGTGGAGAAAATGAGGATGGACCTGGGGAAGCTTGAAAAATAGTCTGAGGACTGGCAACTGAAGTTTAATTCAAAAAAGTGCAAAATTATGCACCTGGGACACAGAAACCCTGGGGAAAGCTACAGGATGGTGGGGGGAGGGAGTTGCTGACAGTCACAAAGAAGGAAAGGGACCTGGGGATTCTTATTTCAGATGACCTGAAAATGTCAAAGTGATAAGGCAGCTGGGAGAGCCAGTGACATGCTGGGGTGCATAGGCATGGGTATCACCAGCATAAGGAGGGAGGTAGTGATGCCATTATATAAAACCATGGTCAGGCCTCACATGGAGTACTGTGTGCAATTCTGGAGGGCGCACCTTCATAAGGATATTAACAGGCTGGAGATGGTCTAGAGAAGGGTGAATGATATGGTACAGAGCTTGCAACACAAGACTTATAAGGTGAAATTAAGGGACCTCAATATGTACTCACTGGAAGAGATGAGTGAAAGAGGGGATATAATAGAAACATTCAAGTACCTCAAATGTATAAGTATAACTACTGAGAAGCAGGAGACAGCTGCTATTGACACATGTGCCAGCTTCTGTGTGATATTCTTTTGTTCTTATAAATCTGTAATCTCCAGTATTTGAGTAATCACATGACCACACTCCCTTCTTTAGGCAGTTTTATATTGGTTGATACCTGGTGTCAGATGGCAGACAGAGGGCTCACCAGATTGTGTTGCCATTTGGAAAGCTCCATAGAGTGTTCTTTTACTGGTAAGCATCTTGGAAAGCTGGTGAAGGTCTCACAATTTTTATTATGATTTTATCTACTTATGTCTGTCCCCTTTGGTCACCCCATCCCCACACCCCAACAGTCATCAGTGGCCACAGCTGCAGCCTTCTCCTTGCCAAGATGGTGGGTGAGCAGCTGCCTTTACAGTCTGTGAAGTCTGACGTCTTTCAGTGCCGCTTATTGGTCATCTTCCAACACAGGCAAGGCATTGCGAGCCCAAAACTAACTCAGGACATGCAGCTTTCAAAGTGGGGAAGAAATGGAGTGAGCAAGAATCAAGTACTCATTCAGATGTAGCATCGATTTTAAGATCAGCATACTGGTGTGGACACTGCAAATGGAACCCCAGCTGTTTAAGCAGCTTTATGAAGAGTAAGGGCTTCTCAAAGCACTGGGGTTCTGTTTATCGTACTGTAAGTGGACTGCATCTAATTTGGTAATTTACTGTACCTCACATCTGAATGTATGGTAGGCCCAACTTTAAATCAACAGTGCACCTGAATGAACACATGGTGCCATAAAAACAGATTTTGTCAGCAGAAAAAGACCACTCAGCCCACCCAGTCTGCCCAAGTGTTCTCTACCTACTTGTAGCCCCTGCCTATATATGTTACTGCATGTCTTATTCTGCCTGTGTCCATCAGGATCTCCTTGTGAATGAGCTTGCTCAATGGATTTTTCCCTCAATGAACCTGAACCTACTCCACCTCCATGGTGCTATTGATATCTGTTGACTCATTCTTTCCCCTTTTTCTAATGTAGCCCTATGTTTATCCCATGCATGCTTCATGCCCTCTACCATTTTAGCTTCCACCACTTCTCCTGGCAGTCTGTTCAGGGCATCTACCACCCTTTCAGTAAATAAATATTTCTTGACATCTATCCTGAACTCTGAACCCCCCCAGCTTCATTGTATGTCCCTTGGTTTGGGTGCTTATCCTTATTTGAAGGAAACTCCCCAACTGTACCCTGTTTACCCCTGTGAGGTACCTTGTAGGTCTTGATCATGTCACCTCTCGCCCTCCTCTCTTCCAGAGTGCACATGTTGAGATTCTTCAGCCTTTCCTTGCAGGGAGTCCTGTGAAAATCCTGAACCATTTTAGTTGCCCTCCTCTGGAAAACTTCCATCTTATGTCCTTTCTGAAGTGTGGACTCTAAAACTGGAAACAATACTCCATCTGGGGGTATACCACAGAGTGATACAATGGCAGTACAACATCCCTCCTCCTCCTCCTACTGGAGATGCCACTCCTTATGCATCCCAGAATCCAATTTGCCCTGTCCGTAGCCTTGTCTCTCACTGAACTGCCACCTTGAGGTCCCCTGATATAATAACCTCAAGGACCCTTTCATGTCTAGTGAGTATTAGTACCTCCCCCCATCCTAGGCCCAGCATTGGGGTTCCTATGCCCTAGGTACATGATTTTATACTTGTTGACATTGAACCCCAACTAAGTAACACAATGGAAATGATTTGAATGAATTGCAGGCTTTTAAGAAGCTTCTCAGGGAGTGTGTATGTGTGTGTGTGTCTGCTACTATAACTATTTGCTTTTGATTTTGGCCTCAAATCAGGTGCCCTACTGTATGGGCCAGAGCTTACTACACAAGCATTTGTCAATGCTGAATGGTTGCTTGCTAGCATTAGCTGTGGAAGTGCAGGAGTTAGACAGATAGGGCCTGATTCTCAAAGCCCTGGGTTGGACCCAAGGTGCCTGCAGCGAACAGATAAGGTGCAAGGCGCACCTTGCATTCATGACTGCCCTCTGTGCAATTCAGAAAGGTGGTTTGCATCGACTGCAGTCCACCTTCCCCTAAACAGGGCTTGCACCTGCAATACACTGCGACACAGTGGTATGGGGACTGCAGCCGATGCAAGCTGCATCCTGCGATTCACAGACATCACCTGGCTGGAGAAATTCTAAGTGCCCTTAAACCAAACATGGTGAAGGGACACCAGCCTACCAGGTTGGGTTCACATGCCCATTACCTAGTGGGATGGGGGTCCTGTGTATAGAGACATACAAGTATCTTACAGGGAGGAACAGGGTGCAAGAATACACTATTTTTAAGTGAAAAAGATGTTCCAGGACTAGAGGGCATGGGATGAAGTTGGAGGGAGGATGATTCAGAGGAAGTGTGAGGAAGACTTTCTTCACAGAACGGGTGGTGGACAAGTGGAACACCCTGCCTGTGGAAGTGGTGGGGGCTGAAACAATCACGGGATTTAAGAATGCATGGGATAGACATAAAGGAATTATGGAGGTCAGGGGTAAGGGGCAACAGAGTTCTAGGAAAACATAAACTGAAGTTACAAACTTAAATGGGCAGACTAGGTGGGTCATAGGTCCTTATCTGCCGACACTGTCTATCTATCTATAGAGACATACAAGTTTCTAACCAGCCAGGGCAGGTGTACAGGGTCTTAAACATTCTCCCCAGGAGACATGCCTGTGTGTTGCACCCCATGGGTGACAGTTCACCCACCATACACCCTTGAGTGTGGCCCCATATGTGTGGCCTCCATCCTAGTGGTCCAATGGCACCCCTCACAGCTCCCCAATGCCACCTATGTACCATGTTGGTACCCCCATCCTGGTGCTTCCCATACTGGCAGCAGCTCCCCTGATGCCTGCCCCACTGGTGCTACAGCAGCACTGACTTATGGTGACACAGTGCCCATCCATGCCCCAGCAGGTCGTGCCCAAACCCACTCATACACCAGTCCCAACTGCTTCTCAGTGCCCGGCATATCCCACCACTCACTTTGATGGCCATGCACCAATTGCACCAAACATGGTGAGGGGACACCGGACTACCAGGTCGGGTTCACATGACCATTACCTAGTGGGACGAGGGTCCTATATTAGTCTCTGGTGGCCTGCGGTGGACCTGTGTGGTGTGCCAGGGGTTTGCTGCAGGGTTCTGGTCAGCACAAGCACGGGGACTTAGCCATTGGGACCCCTCCTTTACCTGAATCAGGTGCAGGGTCCCTGGTGCACCAGGCATTGGTGCAAGCTGCTGTTTGCTGCAGCTTGTGTCAGACACAGGCCCCCATGAGAATCTGGCCCATGCAGTATAGGAATGGTAGTGAAGTACTGAACTGATGCCCATGCCACCCCCACCCTGCAGAGATGGACAGGCATTGGGGTTTGCCTTTGGGTCATCGCCCATAACAGTCATGACATTTCACCTTACCATACCCTGCAGACACTGACAAGTGTCAAGGTGTGCCTTGGTGTTTGGGCTTTACTCATCTCATTCCATAAGGAAATATGCTGAAATGGGTGAAGTATAGGAGAATGGGATGAACTCTGGGGCCAAAGCGTCCAAGGTGCACCTCAATGCCTGTCACTTGCTGCAGGATGTGGGTGGGTGGGGGTGGAATGGCATGAACATTACTGTGGACAATCCCAAGTCACATCCCTGATGCCTGTCAGTCCCTACAGGGTAGGGTGTTATTGTCAAAAACCCTAACACCCTGGAAGTTTCTTGGTATGTTTACTCCAAGTTCTCATCATGGGCATTTTGTGATCCCACTGCATGAACAGAGGCACTATCATTTCATCAGCTGAAAGGTGATTTTGCACAGCGATTGTGCCATTTGGCACCACAGGTGCAAAAACTCATTTCGAACAGGATGTGAAAAATGACAGCTGTACTTTTCATGAGGAGGTGTAAAAAATGGCAATGTTGAAAATCTGGAATGAAAATATAAAAAAAAACTGGTGAAGTCACAAGTGTGCATAGAAACTGTGCAACACACACCCATAATGTAATTAGTTTGGGGATTTTTTGCAGCAGATTTTCAACACAGGCATTTTGGGACCTCCGCTCATGAACAGTGTCACTGTAATTTTCTTAATCTATCCAAAATACTGAGTTCCCACAGCAACCATGCTATTCTGTGCTGGAAGTGCGAAAACACATTTCAGCCAGGGTGTGAAAAATGACAGCTATACTGTTCATAATTAGGTGTGGAAAAATGGCAATGTTAAAAATCTGGACTGAAAAGATTACGAATTTGTGAATTTATGAGGGTGCATGGAAATTGCACAATGCACGTTCATAATACAGTCATTTTATGGACTTTTGTCACCAGATTTTCAACATAACCAGTTTAAGACCTCTACTCATGAACAGTGTCAGTTTGATTTTCTTAATCTGTTCCAAACTTTGAATTTTGCACACCGTCCATGCCACTGTGTGCTACATGTCTGAAAACACATTTTGGGTGATATGTGAAAAATGACAGTTGTACTGTTCATAAGGAGGTGTGGTAAAATGGCAATGCAGCAAATCTGGAGTGAAAATATTAAAAAAGCTTGAAGTTATGAGCGTGCATAGGAACTGCTCAACTCACGCTCTTAAACAGTCATTTTGGGGAATTTTTTCACCAAATTTTCAACATAGGGTTTTTGGGGGCCTGCCTTATGAACAGTGTCACTGTGATATTCTTAAACTGTTCTGAACATTGATTTCATATACCGACTGTGCCATTATGCGCTACATGTGCGAAAACATATTTCAGGCAAGATGTGAGAAATGACAGCTGTACTGTTTATAAGAAGGTGTGGTAAAATGTCAATGTTGAAAATCTGGCATGAAAATATTAAAAATGATCGAAATTATGAGCATGCATAGAAACTGCACAACACATGCTCATAAAACAGTCATTTTTGTGAATTTTTTCAGTGAATTTTCAACATAGGGTTTTTGGGGGCCTACCTCATGAACTGTGACACTGCCATTTCATTAATCAGTCCCAAAAGGTGGTTCCATGCAGTGACCTCAAAATCACCTTTTGGGACCGAATAACAAATTGACAGTGACTGAGTTCATGAGGTGGGGTCCTAAGAACCCCATGTCGAAAATTTGGTAAGAACATTCCCAAAAATGGCTGAGATATGCATCAAAGTTGAAAAAAAACATTTATGCCATTATACAGCTTATCAGCAGTTCTTCAGTTTGTGGTCAGCTTTGAAGAGTGCATACGTGTTTCTGGTCCATGGAAGATCGTCACGCTGGGCTCCGGAGGTAAGTATGGGGTGAGGGGGGTGTGGGGAGGTAGGGTGCACAGAGGGTGGGCGCAGGTTGGGGGAGGGCCACTGGACTTGATGAGGGATTGTTTTCTACTTTCCAGGTTTATTTAAAAAAAATGTCACGGGAAGGTTTTTTTTTTACAGGGACATTTCACTTTGGCAAGCTGGGGTGGGCTCCCAGCATGTGACCTGAATGTTTGGGGTGCTGTAGCTGACAAGGGATTGGGAACCCCCATCAGCACATATGGAGTGCTGGTGGGGGACAAGAGCCGAGGATGATTGGGCACACCCCCCTCAGCACACAAGAAATTGAAGGGAGTATTATGTTAACAGGGAGAGGTCTCCCCCATCGGCAAAATAAAAAGAAAGGGGGCATGCTGACAGAGGGATTGGGCACCTATGTTGGCACATAAGAAATTAGGGGAGGAGCATTATGCCAACAGGGAGTGGGGTACCCCGTCAGCTTTTTTATTTAAATGTATCACCAGGAAGGCACACTGACCAGTGGGCAGCAGCTTTCCATCAGCTTTGTGAGGACTGTGAGAGGCTGACGGAGAAGCTGTCACCTGTCACCATGGAAACACAGCACCATGGAGCTGTGTAATTGGCTGCTGCAGTCAGGGAGGCCCTGCATATGAACAGCTGATTGCGTACTGATGGGGCACTCCCTGACTGCAGCAGTTCAATTTCTTTGATGTAGTGGCCTGCTTATTAACTGCGGTGATCCACAGCATGCTCCTCTATTGGCCAGGCAGAGACCAGACCCTGAATGGGCTGCTGCCATTCGGCTCAACACTACCATGTCTCCACAACCTGCTTGTGAAAAAATGTGACACAATGTGTTTCTTGCACATGTGTACAAGCAACACAAAAATGAAAACATGAAAATTCTCATAGGATAACATTGGAAGTTGAAAAAAACACACATCCAAGCAGATACATTGTATTTTATTTTTTTGCATAGGGCCCTTTGCTCCCACACCAACATGGATGTATGCATCTATGTAGAGATGGGGGTGCTTCCATAGGGAAATGGATATGTTCATGCAGGTCCCTTTGTGACCTGCATGTTTGATGATATGGTTATACTGTCTCAAAAGTAAGGAAATCCCATTCAAAAAATGTTGTTAATGCACCAGTTAGCATTCAAGTGACAAAAGTAGGGAGATGTGGTGTTAGGGTTCCCAACCTTCACACCCCATCCCCACCCTATAGGAGGTAACAGGAAAAAACTGTTAAGATTTCACCTCTCCTACATCTTTGAAAATCAGGTATGGGGTGTGCCTCAGAGTCATCAACCCTAACGCTCACCCCATTTTCATATATTCTACACATCTCAGCTTATTTATTGATTGAATGAGGTGAGTGTTAGGTTTGACAGCCCTAAGGTACACCCCACATCAGATTTGCAAAGGCTCAGAAGAGGTGAAACCATAATAGTTTTTCCTCTTGCTGCCTGCAGGTTAGTGGTGGGGGTGTTAGGGTTCTGAACCCTAACACCACATTTCCCTACTTTTGTCACTCTAACTATAACTGATGCAATAACAAAGTGTTTTGTAATGAATATCTATCTATCTGTCTGTCTGTCTATTTATTTACCTATCTATCTGCATTAATGCATCAGATAGGGTAACTTAACACCACAAAAGTAGGGAAATGTGACATTAAGGTTTCTCATCCTAAAGCTCCTCACCCCCACCCCCAAGCAGCAAAAGAAAAAAAACATTAAGGTTTTGGGTCTCCAGAGTCTTGGCAAATCAGTGGTGGTGTCTTCCTTGGGAGCTGTCAACCCTAATGCCCACCACATTCCATTAGCAAGCAACCTCACATGTGTCTTCTTTCTTCATGCAGGTCCCATATGGGGAGAGGGGGATATTCAAATTGACAACCTCCAAGGAAGACCCCACCACTGATTCACCTAGAGTCTGGAGATCCAAAACTCTAATGTGTTTTTCCTTTTGCTGCTTGGGCAGGTGGGGTGAGGCATTAGGGTGAGAACCCCTAACACCACATTTCCCTACTTTTGTGGTGTTAAGTTACATTAACTGGTGCATTCATGAAGATTTTTGCAAATGATTTCCTTACTTTTCTAGACAGTTTAATTGTATTCTCATTTGCCTGTGGAAGCTCAGGGTCCTCTGGGACTTGTACTTGCATTTCAGTCAAAATAGCAACCAAACTGTCAGATAGCCTTGTTATTACCCCCCACCTCATCAATGTCATGCTGAGAATTTTCAAATCCCCACCAAAACATTATTCTGCAATACTGCAATGTCATTCTGCATCACAGGTTGAAAACACATTTTGGCCAGGATTTGAAAAATGACAGCTCTCACATTCATGCAGTGGTATAACAAATGTCTGTGTTGAAAATGTGGGGTCAAAATATTTGCAATTAATAAAGTTATAAGAAAACATAGTAAAATTTCAATGCATGTGCATAACTTTGCCATTTTTACATATTTGTACTCCAAATTTTCAAAATAGCCTTCTTATGACCCCGCCTCATGAATGAAGGTGGTGAAAATGTTCAAATCCCCACCCAAAAGGTGATTTCACTAAGCAATCAAGAAATCAACTTTTGGATCCGATTTGTGGAATTCTACCAACATTGATCATGTGGTGGGTTCCCCAAAAGGTCACATTGAAAATTTAATGTCAAAATATGACAAAATGGCTGAGTTATACATCAGAGTTGAAAACCTCATTGAAATACTTTGAACTGCATTTGCCTTTCAGTTAGTCTCAATTTCAGTTTATATTTTTATACTGGAAAGGCATGTGAGCAAAATTGCCCATTTTCACAAGTGTCCAGTTAAGACAAACAATAAAAGCTTACAGGGTTTACAGGTGAGTGCAATTACATAGGAATAAAAGACTGAAAGGGTACAAAGAAAGTACCATCGAAATGAATAGTACAATACATAATAGTGAGGCTATAAATAGGCAATATCAGAGGTGGTGTACAGGTTTCCAGAAGCAGACATACCAGAACTATTCAATGCCTATGGGATTTGCATGACAGCAAGCTGGAGAGGTGTTTCCTAAAGTTGTATTTGAAAGAGACTGTTGAGGGACATAGGGAAAGAGTCAGAGGTAGGTTGCTGAAGTGTTTAACTCCCTTGTAGAAGAGGGTGTTTTGGCCTTGGGTAGTACAGCAGAACAGGAAGAAAAGGGAGAGGGTAGAGGACCATCTTGTGGACCATGTGGGGGTGGACGGGGGAAGAGGGAGGAGATGCTGCTAGGTAGAATTCCAAGAGTACATTTGTAAAGAAAAGTTAGGAGCTTGCTGTCAAGCCTATCTTCATGAGGGGGCCAGTTGGCAAGTTTGCACAGGTCACAGAGGTGGATCCATCTGGGGAGGCCTGTAGCAAACTGAATCGCATTATGGTAGGTTCTACACAGCCAACTTAAATTTTCTATGGAAAGGGAGGGTTAGTAGAGCAGAGCTCCATAGTCAAATAAGGGGAGCAGGAAGCTGGTGGCTAGAATTGTCCTGGATTCTGAGATTAGGAAATGTTTAACATGATATGGCATTCCAAACTTTTGTTGTGCTTTCTCAATTAGTTGATTGACATGAAGTTCATATATTAAGTGACATTCAAGGACCAAGCCAAGGTATTTAAATGCTGAGACTTGTTCAATGGGGTTGCAATAGTTGTCTAGGAGGGAGATGTTGATGGCTGCTGATTTTCTGGAACCAGAGAAAACCATGGACTTGTTTTTTTTTTAGGGTTCAGTACAAACCTTTGAGAAATGAATCAGGAATATAAAGAAGTCCTGCTGGAGTTTGTCATGAAGGGTGAAGGGGTCCTTGTCTTGCAGAAGAGCATGGCATCATCAGCATAGAGGATGGTTAAAGTGTGCCTACAAATTTTGGGAAGGGAGTTGATCATTAGAAAGAAAAGGAGGAGTTCCAGGATGGAGCCCTGTGGAAATCCATATTTGATGGGGGAAACTGTGGAGAGAACACCTTCTGTCACAGTTCTGTGGGATTTATGTCTTAGGTAGTTGGAGAACCAATTTACAACATCAGAAGAGAAACTGAGACTGGTGAGGTTGGAGAGAAGAACCTTGTGATCAACAAGATCAAAGGCTTTCATGAGGTCCACAAACACTGAGCCATAGTAGAGCCATCATCATTGGCTTTATCTATAAAGTGGGTGAATTTGATCAGTGCTGTTTCAGTGTTTTGACCAGTTCTGAACCAATGCTGTGCATCTGTTTGCAGATTATAATTCTCTAGGAATTCAATGGTTTGGCCCAGGATGATTTTTTTCCATAATTTTGTAAAGAGGAGCCAGTAAGGAGATGGTCCTGTAGTTTGTGACATCATTCTTAGGGCTGGATTTGTGGAGGGATTTAATAGTGGTACATTTCCATTTAAGGGGGAAGGAACCAGTGCAAAGGTAGTAGTTAAAGATGTTGGTGAGGGGGAGAGCAAAATGCTCACAGACCAGCTTAAGGATCCGGTAGTCTATGTTGTCCAGTCCAAGGCTGGGCATGCAGTCATTTGATCTTATGAGTCTTACTACCTCCTTAGTTTCTCATATTGCAGTCAGCAATCTTTGATTGGAGAGTAGATCTTGAACCTGGGACCTGTTCAGGTGAGTCAGGGTGTGTGTGGGAGTGTCCTGGGAGTGAGGTGGTATGTGCCAAGTGGGAGGTGGGGGTAGGGGGGCTGATTGGCGGCACGGCATCATAATGTTGCAAGACATTATGCCACATGCAAAAATCACACTGACAATACAGTGCAATTTTTTGCATGAGGCAGTGTTTCAAACCATTGAACCATTGCAGCTGCTTGGTGGAACCCTGCCCCAGCAGAGGTCTCATCCTCTGCCTGGTACAGTGAGAGGGTGCAATACTGCGCACAGCAGCATTCACGGTATTGCACCACTCAGTCTTCCATATAGCACTATTTCCCATTAGTGCTAATGCCGTACACTTAATAGCGTGCGACATATTGACCCAATATGCTGATTGGTGAGGGACTGTTTTCATTTTTGTAGGTTTAAAAAAAAACAACATTAAGGGACTGTTTTCTTTATTGCAGATTCAGGCAGCTATGGGAGGGTGAACAGTGACATTAAACACCAGAGAATACAGTATGCTATTTTATTATGGGGGTGGTGATTGGTGGGAGGGGAGTGCCACTAGACATCAGGGCAATTATTTATTATGGGGACAGTGATCGGTGGGTGTGGGGTTCCTATGAACACCAGGGAAATTATTTTATTATGGAGATGGTGATTGGTGGTTGGGAAGTGCCACTAGACACCAGAGAAATTATTTTATTATGGGGATAGTGATCAGAGGGTGGGGATGTGCCACTAGACACCAGGAAAACAATGTAATACAAATAATTAATGCCCAATTAAATCATTATAGCAGTGCTTAGTTACTCAAACCAAGGCATCACATCCATTAAAAGGTATAATATTGTCTATAATATATGTACAAAGTCCCAGGAAATATCTTAAAAGATGAAGTAGACTGGTGAATAAAAAAAAGATGTGTGTGTGTGTATATATATATATATATATATATATATATATATATATATATAAATGCAAAGTATAGCACAGTTAATATTTTTAGTTTTAGTAACACATAAAGCATGCTCCTTTAAGTGATAGTTTGCACTTAATAGCCGAGCAGCAGACACCACTGATTTGGTCGACTTAATGTACCCTTTTATACACACACGCACATCATGCATCATTTGAAAGCTTATTATTTTTTTGTTCAAACTGAAAAAAACACAGAGGTATGAACATCAATAAAATGCAACGGAAAGAACACTAACCTCAATTCAAAAAAAAATATATATGCTAAGAAATGAAAGAATAACAAAACACATTAGACAATAATATTCAACCAACATTTCTTAATAGCCCAACATCCTCCCCACTCCGCCTTCCCACCCAATCCCACCCCACCCTCCACCTGAGGTTACAATATCAAAGCTGAACAGAAAAGAAGCCATAATGGACAAATGCTAATAATGGGTAGCCAGTTGATAATACACTCAGCAGTAGTTTAAATATTCACTGTGAGGAACAAAATAATAGCATTGAAAAAAGTAGGGTGCTGCCAGGGATAGGCTAATTTTGCTGGGGATGGAAAATCAAGATTAACTCAAGTAGCAAGCAGGGCATACAGGGGTTCCCAGATATTTTGGTATCCATGACATCTATTTGTTGTGCTAGCTGGCCTGTAAGCCACTCTGCTTGTAATGCAAAAAGTATCTCCCAGTACCACTCAATAAATGAAGGGATGTGCTGATCAAGCCAGTGCTAGAGAGTAACTTTCTTGGCACAGGCTGAAATGATAGCCATATGCGGCCTTTGGCTACCAATTAGCTAATTCTCATATTTCCCCCAATAGGCAAACTTCAGGAAGAAACACATCAGACAGCCCAAGCATGGAATTAAGTCTTGATTGGATGGATTTCCAAAATGGGGTAACTTTTTCACAGGACCAGAGAATATGAAACAATGTACTGAGTTCCTTATTACATCTAGAGCAGAGATCAGAGGGAAGTTTACCCATTCTGTGTAATTTAACAGGGGTGTAGTAGGCTGTGTAAAACCTGAAATTGGAGAAAACAATATCTATCCCATTTGATATATTTATATAGATGTTTCCAGATTCGGGCCAATTCCAGGGGGAGTTAATATTTGGTAGAATCTGGTCCCAAGAGTAAAACATTGGGCCTTCAGTGCTACCTAAAAACATAAATAATCCTTTATAGCAATAAGAAATGACATGAGAAGTGGGGGAAGATAAAGCCAAAGGGAGAACAAGAGTCCTATAGGAAGTGTCCCATTTGCCAGTTCCAAAATGATGCAAAAGTTGAAGGTATTTAAAACATGCTGAAGTGGGCCAATGATATTTTTCTTGAGCCTCGTAAAAAGGGGAGAAGTTTCTGATCCCATATGAGACCTTCAACTGTATCCACTCCAGCAAAAGGCCAAAAGGTATTAGTAAGCACCTGCCCAGCAATTTTTAAATTGGAATTCCCTATTAGGGGCTGAGGAATTTCTTTATGTGGTTGTAATTTAAACAGGAAACATAACTGTAGATGAGCTTGTAGGGAAGCAGCTAAGAGAATTCCCTTTAGTGGTCAAGAAAGTTTTTTGTGGGGAATGTAAAGAAGAGCTCAAATGTCCAAGCCATTTTGTAAGCATTGGAGATGCTCTATTTCCAGCCATTGTGGGACATAAGATCTGATATTATCCTCAGACTTACATCTGAGCCATTGAAAAAATCTGGCACAATGGATGGCAAAATAATATAGATAAATATTAGGGATCTGCAGACCCCCCTTTCCTTACAACACATTAATTTAAATAATATTCTTTGGGGAGACTTTCCCCTTTATAAAAAGGAAGTAAGTACTCTGTTTACCTGGTAAACCAAGATACTGGCAGGTATAATTGTACATCTGAAGCAGGTATAAAAAAAGGGGTAGCACAATCATTTTTAGAATATTCAAGCACTCCTACATGGAGATAGGCAGTAAGGACCAGCGTTCTAAATCTAATTTTAGACAGGCAAGTACTGAGTCAAGGTTATGTTGTTTCATTTTGACTTGCAATACACTTAAAATATATACCCAGATACTTAAATTTGTCATGGACCCAAACAAGGCCCAGGTGCTCCACCTCAGCCCTCAGAGTCATGCTATTAAGTGGCCTCACATCTGTTTTGGCTAAATTCAATTTATAATTAGAAATATGACTGAATTTAGTGATGACTTCCAAGGCAGCAGGCAAGGATGTAGCAGGATAAGAAACATGTAAACAAATGTCATCCACGTACTCCAAGAGTTTGTGTTGGTGCGGGCCTAAAGATATGCCTGTGGGGAGACATTAAGTTTCCTAATCAAGGGTTCCAGAAATTGGATAAAAAGAAAAGGAGATAGTGGACATCCTTGCCTGGTGCCCTGCCATAAATGGAAAGTATCTGAAAGGGCACCATTGCAGAGAATACAAACCAAAGGGCATGAATAGAGCACTTTAACCCATTGAATAAAAGTCGAGGGAATATGGAATTTGGGTATCAAGTTAAACAGATAATCCCATGAAACCCAATCAAAAGCTTTTTCTGCATCCAGGGCTGCCAGCATCACAGGAGTACAGGAATCCATGGACACAGAAATAAGGTGAGAGACTTTAAACAAATGGTCTGCAGAAAGCCTCCCTGACATAAAACCTACTTGGTCCTTACTTATAAGGGGGTCCCAAACTTGGTTCAACCTATAGGCCAAAATTTTAGCAAGAATTTTAAAATCAATATTAATAAGAGATGTTAGCCGATAGTTCAAAACCAGCAAGGGGTCCCTACCTGGCTTCAGCAGGACAACAATAATAGTCTCTGTAAGGGAAGGATCAGAGAGATCTTCCTTGAAAATATAATTAACAGTACTTAGACGTATGTGGGCCAATAAAGTTTTATAAAAGTTGGCAGTGCAGCCATCAGGGCCTGGGGACTTAGCTACTGTCAGAAAATTGATACAGTAGTAGCGCCGAATTGGTCAAGCAATTTTGTGAGATTCCCTATTTATCCGGGTGGCTGCAATAGCCAAAAAAAATGACTATTTTCAGGCACGACCCAGGAGAATACAATGACAAAATGCTGCATTATAACAATAAACAATGACAAGGCAAAGAGACAGTAATCTCTGCAGTAATCTAGTCAATTCAAGCAGAAAGTGGAAGAAGACAGAGTATATAGAGTTTGTTAATAATCTTGAAGGTAAGCAACAATATCTGGAGGAGAGGTGAGAAGCTGACCTGACTCAGTGTCAATAGAAGATACTATCCTATCTGTAGCCTGGGAACTCAGGTATAATGCCAGGAGTTTCCCAGCTTTCTCACCCTGGTTGAAATATTTTACTTTGGAACACAGGAATAAGTGTTCAGCCTTCTCCCCTAGTAGGTTATTATATTTTGACCGAAGGCTTTCTTGATGCTTCCAGTCTTCTTAGCAAGAAGTCTAAGAAATGTGCCTTTCCAAAGGCCTAATTTGGTCTAATAGAGAGGCCAATCTTTCAAAAGTATATTTTTCCATTTGGAGGCCAGATGGATCAATTTATCCCTAAGGGAGCATTTCAAGACTCCCCATAGGAGATCAAGTTTATCAATGGAAGGGGGAATTAAACTCCAGTAAAGAGGTAATAAAATGCTGAATATGTTGCATTAAATAGATTTGAGCAGTTGATTATTGAATATCCATATCTTGTCACATTCAAGAGACAGTGAGAGGCACAACTGGAGGAAAATGGGGTGATGGTCAGATATAACTTTAGCTGTATAAGAACATGAAAGAACTCCAGAGAGGTGCTCAGTCTCTAACAAAATATAATCTATTCATGAATAGGAATCATGGGGAGAGAGTGAAAGGAGAACTCTTGCTGGGCTGGATGCAGTGCTCGCCAGGGGTCCAAAAGACCTAAGGAATCCATAAGTTTCCAAAGTGCCAATTGACTGGAGGATAGAGATTGGTGACAGGATCAGACCTATCCAGGTCATTCCAGTTTCTTCCAAGGATCATGGGAAAGGAAGTCCAGGGCACCAAAATGAACAGTAAAGTGATAAGAAAATTAGGATCATTCACAGTGGGACTGTAAATGATCCCCAGTATTACCTCCAGGTGTCCAAGCAAGGTTCACAGAATAAGAAACCTGCCCTGAGGATAAGCTTCCTCTTGGAGCAAGTGAAAGGGTGCTCTTCTTGCCAGCAAAATAGCAACAACCCTTTTGTGGGACTCAGAGTCTGCCCCAAAGGCCTGCCCCACCCAGGAACATCTAAGAAGGAGAACCTGGGATTGGGGCAGGTGAGTTTCCTGTAGAAAAGCAACTTTCACCCCTACTTTATGAAGATAAAGTAAGACCTTAGCTCATTTTTTAGGAGACTGAGCACTCTTTATGTTCCATGATCAAAAGTTATAAGCAGCCGCCATGATATGCCAGATAATGGAAAGGGGCCCTGCCCAATGCTTGGAACAAAATGCTGTATAAATACTTCCTAACCTCAGGTGGCAACCCCCCCTCCCAGCCCCATGTATGAAATCAAATAGCTTATAAAATATGACAACAAAAAACCTCCACCGGCCTTTCCCAACCCTCCATCCTCTCCCCACCATCAAAATCCCCCAGCAGCAATGATAGCAAAAAAAAAACACTTGTCTCCACTTAAGAACACATTACAACCCTCTAAACTGGAATTCACCCAATTAAGAACCAGAATCCAATTGATGGGTGGTACAGGAAGATAATCAACTGTGACCCAGTATGCCAGAGCCCAGTGTATAATGCCCTTTATGGGTCTTAGGGACAAAAAGGAAATAGTTAAAGCTGGGGGTTTTACCATGCCACAGCAACTCCAACCACGGAGACATCCCCGACAGTAACAGATGCAGTGCTGAGTGTCGGCAGTGTGGTGTCAGGGATGCCTCCATGTTTCCATCAGGGGGATGCACCCCAGAACCCCCCCACACCCCCTTGTCTCTAGGATTCCAACTCAAAGTTGGAGTTGGATGGGGGGGGATGATACACCCTACGAGGCAGTCTTGGTGTCTGGCAGAGACCATCACAGTGACATCCAGATTCTGCATAAATCCTGTCATTATGATGGTCTTCATGGTCAGGGCAGTGCTGTGGCATCGGTATACCAAAGCTGGGTACCCAGGAGAAACTGAAATGGCAGACTGCCTGTGAGGCTTAAAAATCTCTGGCTGGTTCTTGGTGAAACAAAGGAATAAAGCCCCCATAGTCCCCAGGAAATTAAATACCCCCCATTTGGAAAACAGCCTAGTTAACCCACCCACTATATCATATCATAAGGCCATCACTTACCAGCATTGTTCCACCCCATTCTCCCCACCCCACCCACCTATAGACATATACCACCTTATGGAATTATACAAATGCTTATCTATTGAAGAGAAACATGTAAAATAGCAGACCACCTAGGCAAAACATTGGTCAGACAATTAGTAAACACTAAAGTTATAAATAAAAGACATTAAATTTGTCTCAAAACAGCAACCATTCCAATTCAAATATAGTGGGGCTAAACCTAAGATTAAAACACATAATAATAACTTGTCCATTGTGCAAGCCCATATTAATTGGTGGCAACCCAACCACCCCATAGAGTATAATAAAGAATAGTAGAGTTTGTCATTGGGTAGTACAGTGGTCCAAAAGATAACCTCAAAAGGTAGCATGTATATATTGCAGAAAACATAAACATAGTATAAAGTTAGTTGGGCACAAGCTAGTGCAGTCAATTGAAACAGTCTATGCTGGATGAACAGCTCAGAGCACAAGCTTGATGCAGACAAAGTCCCAAGCTGAAAAGCAGAGTAATAATGAAAAAACATTGGGACAAGATCATAGATTAGTAGATTGCTAAAGCTGCCCCTTGCAAGTCTCACTTCAATGCAGTTTCCTGAATCAAAGTGGAACTGAGGTGCTGCCATTGAAATTGAAGTAAAATCATGGAATGTATAGAGACCTCCATGCGGGAGTGAAATTCAGTAAAGACAGGTGAACCAAACTATAAACCCGGGCACCTAACTGGGATCCTAGTGACATGCTTCAGCACTGAAAAGTCTCCAGACCCAGTAAAGAATTGAAAGATTGGACCAGTCAACATAGGATGCCCTTAAGAAGAGACCAGCTAGACAAACATACAACACAGCGAAGATGCATTCCAGGGTCAGCAGATAAAAAACTTACATTACCAGCAATAGGTCCGTACTCCAGCAGGAGAAAAAATGACCAGTCTCACTTGACAGTTCTCAGCTGAGTCAGGAGGCAAGAATACAGAAACAGCAGCATATCTGAAACAAATTAGAAAGCCTCAGATGGTATGTAGCCAACTAAGACCATCAACCGGATTTGAAGAGATCTGGGAAAGTTACTTAAGGTCCCTTACTGCTTGGTCTCTACTGCTGAATGAATTCTAAATATCATATAGGCGCACTTGGAGGCAGGCAGGGTATAGCACACAGAACCTGATGACAGCCTGTGTAAGATTTGTGACTACAGGGTGGAAGGCAGCCT
This sequence comes from Neoceratodus forsteri, assembly GCA_016271365.2. Lineage (NCBI taxonomy): Eukaryota > Metazoa > Chordata > Ceratodontiformes > Ceratodontidae > Neoceratodus > Neoceratodus forsteri. The sequence continues at coordinate 1,327,193,092 of CM028132.1, forward strand.
ACTTCAGCCTGGTGGAAGCAAGTAAGTCCTGGGTAATGTGGAGTCTTTTGCCTTCCCAGGCAATTGAGTGAAGGTCCCGAATTTTTGACAAAACATATTGTTTATCCAAGTAATTCAATAATTTTAGTATTAGAAGATGTGGTGCGGAGCCAGGCAGGGGTCTGGGACTCAGGGACTGATGCATACATTCCATATTGAATACTAGGCCATTTGGTGATGGACCAGCCAGGTTTTCCAGAAGTTTCTGAGAGAACTGAGTTGGGGTAGCCCCCTTCCCATCTTCTGGGAGGCCAAGAACAACCAAATTGTTCCTCCTGCTCTGACCTTTCAGATCCTCTAATTTAAGCTCCATTTTACTAAGCTTTTGCTGCAAAGAGGTTAAGGTCCATCTGGTCACGACATTTCTCCAGAGAAATGGAGTTGGCTTCCTCATTGCTGACCTGTCCATTCATCTCTCCGAGGCCCTGTCTGATTGATTTGAGCTCTGAGTTAAGTACCATAAGGGAGTCCTTTAGCAGTTGAAGCTTCATCAATAATTTCTCTTCTGAGAGAAGGGTGGACTCCAAAGCTGGAGTAGTAGAATGGCCGGCAATGGAGTCTTGATCCTTGGATTTTTTTAAAAGCCATATTTGATGTCTGGGGTGGCATATGTCTTGGCAAGCTCTGCCACATCTCCACTTCCATAATTGCCGAAGTCCAAATAAAATAACTGCAGAACCTTGCATTAGGAGAACTCCACAAGCTGTAAAGATAGAGAAATCACTGGTTAATTTTGCCTAAGTAGTGAAAATAATTATTTATATCCACGGCAAGCAGGAGTGGGGCAGGAGAGCTGCTAGTTTTGAAAGCTTATTATGTCTACTTGAAGTTGAGGTATGATGAGGAGCTGTCAAGTGGTGCCATTACCATAGAAACCGAACTAAACAATGACACCCTCAACAAGTTAGAATAACCATTTTGAAATTGGATGACTAAGAACAGTTGCTACTGAAACATCATCTTTGCATCTTGCTAAGGACAGGACTCTGTGGAAAACAATTTCTGGACTGAGAGCTGCTGGGATTGTCTCTCTGTTGCCAGATTTAAATTTGGTCTTCTTGGCCATGTCATCAAATGTTTTGATGCCAAATGTCTTGAAAGGGCTGATGAAGATACGTGTCCCATCAGAATCAAGTGCACCTCTCACAAATCTCTCCATTTCTTCTTCACCCAAATCTGCTATTTTCAGTAGACTCTTGTATAGCTGATGTTACATGCAGTCCAGTAGATATGCTTATAAGCACCTCTGGATGTAATTCAGGGTCAAATGGGTTTGTCATATTGTTGATGACAGGGCTGCAACATGCTCTTCATCTATCTTCAGTGCAGAGGCAAGGACTTGTTTGTGGACTTTGTCTTCATTATTTGTTGATGGGTCACTCTTTTTCTCATAACTTTTGCATATTCACTCAGGACATGTCTTCTGGGGGTCCAAAAGTTTGAAGGAGAACTTCAGGTGCACTCAGGAAAACCATCGGTGCAGGAATTTGGGTGGCCAGACCCTCAATATGAATATCACAAGAACTGCTGCATTCCAACAAATTCAAGGAGAAGGGCACCTTTCCATGTACCTTGCCACATTAAAATTTCTGACTACAGATCTGATATTTCTCCTTGTGTTCATTGGAGTGCAGCAGTTCTTGTGATGTTCTTGTGAGGGTCCATCTGACAAGGGCTGGCTTCTTTCTTGTCAGTCCTACAATCCCACTGCTGCACTTTGACTTTTTGATGACAGTTTTCTCTGCTCTCATGTCACTCCAAATTCCATTAAAAGAACCAGGAGTCTGATGCACAGCAAATTCCCCAGATTCAAAGGCACTGTGCACTTCTTCTGGGAGATTTAGCAAATCAAGAATGTAGATTGGAATCCACCTTGCATGGTTGGGCCTGTTTGCAGGAAAGACGTATGGAAGCATGACACACTGTGTGTCTAGGTGAAGTTTCCAATCACCATCTCACTCTGCATGGACATTTAGAAGTAGAATCTGCATAACCTGGAGAAAATAATTCCAGAATTTGAATGTAGGAGACTGGGGATACCCCCATGTCTGAAATTCCTCCAGTATTGGTAGCATATGCTGAATTAGAGCATCATCAAGTTTTTTTAATGACATTTTGTAAGAACTTATTTTGAACGTCAGCCAACATTTGCCAGACAAATGCTGGAACTCCATGAGTATCTTTTTCCTGCTAATACCATTTAACAAATGAAGAAAGTTTCAGCGCACTCAGGGCATTAAATTCTAGAGTCAGGCCATGTAGAGGACAGTTGAATTGCATACCAGCAAGCATTTGATCTGAAGTACAAGCTGCATACACATCAGAATCAAGAAGAAGGACCAGCAATCCTGCGTTCCCCCCAAATTTCCCAATACATGCAATAAAACAACACAGGGTGTGAAAACTATCCAGGTGAATCACATTGGTACCAAGTTCATTTGGGAGAGTCCATTTTACTTGATGAGCAACAGCATAAAGCTACTGATCCATGGTCTGAACAGCATGCTGGTGTCCTAGAGCTGCTGACATTTCCTTACATTTCAGCACTGTAGTATAGACTGTGACCATGTCAACTGGATTTGCATCCATAATAGGTGCATATGCAACTGCTGTGTAAGTGATTTTCTTTGTGGCAAGCTTGTGGTTGAAACCAGTCCAAAATGGCATCACCTGAGTGTGAACAATGTCAACTTCATTTGGTATTATTAGGACATCACAAGGTAGTAGTCTTAAAAGACACAAGGAGAGATATCTGATAGTTTTCACTTGTAAGTGACAGAAGTTTATTTTCTCAAGTACTTTTTCATGGTGAGTCAGTTCTGCACGTGTTCTAGGTTTTTCAAATGCTGCACACTGCATAAGAGAATCTGAATGCCTGGGGCGAGTAAATTAATTTTCTTCCCCACATTTCAGTGATATTTCTTGTGGTGCTGGACTTTCTGGAGGCTGTTCTTAAAATACAACTCCCACCATTGAATGGAAGGTATACTTTCCATCAGTGGTCTCTACATTAATGTCTATATTTTCATCTCCTTCACAGATGAGATTTCCACCAGCATGAAGTGGTATAATTCCATTTGGAATATGCACACCTCCTTGGAGTCTTTTTTTACTTCAGTGTTTGCAACACTAGTCATGAACTGCCTCAGCTCATCATAATTGATGTAGAATCCATGAAGGTGTAGTATGTCAATTAAATTGTGAGACCTAAACTCATGGTGTAGCTGTGCAGCAAGGTTTATGTGCAGGGGTGTGATAATTTTGGAACTGTTGAATACTATGCACTCTGCAGTTGAGAGGCACCTTCTTTAAATATCTTCTGAAAGATGATACTCATTACTGGTTGAATTATATGCCTCTTTATCTATCAACCAAAGGACAAACTCCTGCACCAACTGGGGATATAAAAGTAGCTGACCTCGGTAAACTATAACTACCTGGCTTTGGATAATATTCTGAGGGTTTCATTTTTGCTATTTCAGACTGAAGGATTGAAGCAGCATTATGCAAAACCACTTGTTCATTTGAAAGCTGTTTATCAGGCTCACTCACCAGAGGAACATCCACAAAACATTGGGATGACTTAAGTTCCTGCTTCAGATTACTAGTAACTTGGATAGCATCAGCGAATGTTATTGTACTGCATTGAACTATGGTAGACTTGCCTTGTCCATGCTGTGCATGGAATTAAATGGTAGAACCATAGTGTTTTTCTTATCTTGCCTGTAATTTGCTACTGGAATAGCTTTCAGTTTTTACACCTGAGTGAAGTAGGGCTTTGTATCTTTGTAACAGCTTGTACAGGAGAAGAGTTTTCTTGTTGTGCATGAGATCATTGTCTATCTCTTCAATTAGTTGATAAAATGCAATGTCAGAAGGTGACTGTATTGTTGCAGTGGAACTAGATGGTATTGCTTTCAGATTCATTTTACTCAAGTAGGAACAAAGGCATGCTGCTTGATAAACTGCATCCTTAACAATCATTTCTTCCTCAGATATTTTGTGCAACATGTCATCATCATCTCTTTGAAGTGCTGCCTCCCTTAGATTGATTGCTCTCTAATGTTTAAATTTTATGGAGTTTTGTGTCTTTCTTGTGTGTTTTTCTCAAGCAAACAATGCAACAGGACCAATCACTAAAGGATGTGCTTGCTCTGGTGGCTATAGAAGCACATGAACATGATACTGTCTGATTGGATTCAGTCTATTTTCTTTCCTGGGTTGCCTTGTCCGTGCTGTGCATGGAAATAAATTGTAGAACCATAGTGTTTTTCTTATCTTGCCTGTAATTTGCTACTGGACTAGCTTTCAGTTTTTACACCTGAGGGAAGTAGGGCTTTGTATCTTTGTAACAGCTTGTACAGGAGAAGAGTTTTCTTGTTGTGCATGGGATCATTGTCTATCTCTTCAATTAGTTGATAAAATGCAATGTCAGAAGGTGACTGTATTGTTGCAGTGGAACTAGATGGTATTGCTTTCAGATTCATTTTACTCAAGTAGGAACAAAGGCATGCAGCTTTATAAACTGCATCCTTAACAATCATTTCTTCCTCAGATATTTTGTGCAACATGTCATCATCATCTCTTTGAAGTGCTGCCTTCCTTAGATTGGTTGCTCTCTAATGTTTAAATTTTATTGAGTTTTGTGTCTTTATTGTGTGTTTTTCTCAAGGAAACAATGCAACAGGACCAATCACTAAAGGATGTGCTTGCTCTGGTGGCTATAGAAGCACATGAACATGATACTGTCTGATTGGATTCAGACTATTTTCTTTCCTGGGTTGAATACTTATTTATTTCATTTTTTTATTGAAATGTTTCACCAGGAGGGCACACTGAACAACAAGTTGCTCATTTCACAATGTGACCTGGGAGGAGGGGTTACATGGGGAGGAACACAAGGAAGTATACAAATTATGGATTGAAGAACAGTTACACATTAAGTGAGAGCAGGTAGACAAAATAATACAACTGTGTAGGCACAATGGAGACAAATACAACTTGTGAACATAATGCACAAAGGAGTCCAAGGAGTACAGTACATAATGACAGGTAAACCAAAATGAGACAGTTCAAACTTAGTGCAGCGGCATACCAAGAGCAAGCTCAAGGTATCGCAAGTGCTGTAAGAGGAGGAGGAGGAGTAGTTTATAAGTGCTGAGAGGCAAGAAGGAAAGGAAGGATGGAAGGGAGACAGTGAAAAGAAGGATTTGTGGGAGAGGGAAAAAGGGTGATTCAGGGGGAGAGAGGGGATATGGAAAATTTGGTGGAGGAGACAATCATGACTAATGTCCTCTTCAGGATGAGAGGAAAACCCTGCAAGGGAGGCTGGGTGCAGGAGGGAGGCCCTCCAACATGGAAATCCCCTTCATTGATGCTAGGAACTCTGCAAGAGGGTAGAATGGAGGCTTGAACTTTGAAAAAAAAGGAAGGTTGAGGAGGGTTAAAGCAGGAACATCTAGGAGAGAGGAAATTAAGGAGGGCAGAAATTAGGTGAATAGATGAAGAAACCCTGCAAGGGGAGCCAAGCACTTGAGGGGAGAAACATCCAATTCAGGTACCCCTTCATGATGCTGAGAACCCTGCAAGGGGGGGGAAGGATTGCAAGGCAGGAGCTAGGAATAGGGGAAGTTAAGGAGGGTTAAAGCAGAAACAGCTGGGAGAGAGGAAGTTATGTAAGGCTGAGTTGAGGGAATAGGTGGAGGAGGAGTGGCGTATTTGTGGGGGAAGGTAACACAACTCTGACATGTGCCAAATTTCACTTGCTTGTGTATATCTGAAAGCAACCCCCTGTGACAGAGAATTGGTGGAACATCATGTAAACTAGAAAACTCATCCAGTAACCACCAATGCAGTTTGTCTCGCTTGGCTTCTGCTGTCAGCATCAGGGAATTCTAACCAGCACTGGTGGCTTTTAACAGTTTGCATTCTTTCTTGAAAAATAAAATATTTTTCAAAGTCTGTGGAGAGTCTTTTTCTCTTTAATGTAAGTTTTAAGGGGCTTGCATCCTCCATGTCTTAATATACCGTGTTGGGTGGTGGGTAATATACATGGGCAGACTAGATAGTCCACATGGACCCCATCTGCTAACACATTCTATGTTTGTATATAACTTCCCTGTGGAGGTAAAATTCAAAATGTACATTGTTACAATTACCACCAGCACTACCATCCTTTTTCATTTTACACTAGTACACAGACTTGTGCTAAAGTAAATATAAATTACATGTATATGTTAGTATCAAAACTGCCATTTTTGTTTAGTGAGCACTTTGATTGAAGCCCAATATGAAGCTATCTGTTGTCATCTTTGACACTAGTAATGATCTGTGTGTAGATGTCACTGAATTAAAAAGCTAATTTCTAGAATATTTCAAAAGCTAGTACTGCATGCATAGGCAATTACAAATTAAAACCTTCTACAAGGCAGACTAGATGCTGCATTGGATGTACAAAAGCTTACAAATGGAGAAGCATTACATTAGGAATTCACATACATTTATATCTACCCACTATGCAGTACAAACTATGGGCACGAAATCTGCTACTACTGGTGCACAGCCTTCAGTGTGAGAATGATCTGAGCAGCAAATTTCAATTGAAAATTCAGAAAACTATCATAATCACTTGTGAGACACTGACAATTAAGAATCTGCAATGTGAAATCATTTCATTTTGCTATATTGCAAAATGTTGATATTCACCATTTTTGCCACGTGCTAATCAGCGGCATCATTTCTGAAAAAACATACTAGCCAATGCAAAAACAGTACAAATCTTTTAATACATTGTCATTTGGTAGCTTTGACCAATAAACACCATATTAAGGTATTTAAATTAACAAACAGTAAAAACAGGAGTCACAGTCATGTTGTAGTGTTTCTGAAACTGTGCAAGAAGTGACAATTTCTCATTTTTGGTACCATGGTTTGACCTCATCTGCAGGCTTATGGCTCCACTTAACAGCTCCACATACCTCATCTAAACATACATAACATAAGCTTTCAGAAGATGTATGATGTGGGTGAGTGTAGGGTGGGTATATTAAGCTCCAAAAATATAGCCCTTTTTGGAGATGTGCTACATGCCTATAACCATTGAACAACTCCAGCTCAGACAACCTGCAAGCATTAACAGTGTCTGAGCTAGCCAGAAAGTGAAATTATGTGATGAGTTTACATTAAGTGCATTGCGGAAATTGAGGAAATGGGAACCAGCCGTAAGGGGGAGAACAAACATTGTTCCAACCTGTGGAGCAGTTTAAAAGAGTAGGTAGCATTTGTGTACTGTCTCTGGAATATTGAACTCAATTCCCAAAACAAAGATTGCACTATAATTACACCGCACATTGGCCCATGGGAACCAGTTACATCAGTGCTGCCCCAGGGGCAGCAAGAGTACTGCCCCAGGGGAAGCTAACAGAAACCAACCATCATAGCACTGCCCCAGGACAGTGCCAGTAACCAATCATCATGGCACTGACCCATGTATTACAATTTATAAATAAAATATATTCTCTCACTTACGTCTGTCCAAATTTAGCAATAAAAAAAGGGTAATGATTTGTGACACATGATTAAATGCTCACAACTGAGTTCGACACAAAGCACAAAAAAATGTCCCTGGTTAAGATTTGAACCCTTGAAGTCTGACTCTTTTGAATGCAGACAGACATACGCCTTGCGTCATCAACATTCAAAGACAAGCAGTACACATTGCTTGGGGGAGCATTTCCATAACATTCTCATCTACAGTTAAAACCCTCAATCCTCAGACTTGCAATAATCAGATACGTGGGAAGTAACAGCTACAGGTTGCTGCCCTGGGGGCAGAGAATGAAATCCACAAATAGGGATAGGTGGGAGGCAGAGCACGAGGGTGCTGCCCTGGGGGGCAGCATTGCCAGTGGGTGAAATCCACCAATAGGAGTAAGCTGGAGGAGGAGCTAAAGGGTGCTGCTCTGAGAACCACGCTATGGGAACAAATCACATGCGAGCACATTTTTATGTATTTTTCACACTTGTTAGTTCTTGGAAAAAAATCAAGAAGATGGCAGTTGGTACAGCACAAACAACTGTTTGGTGCCCTGCCAAGTAAGTGGTGCAAAATCAAAAAGGGGCATCTGTGACATCAAATTTTTCATTTTGCATCAGAACCTTATCTCAAAAACCCTACTGAACATGCTCAGAATAGAAAACATAAAATGTTAAAGCCTTATAACTCTGGAACACTTGAATACTTTTTCACCAGACCTATCAAAGGTGCTACCTGGACATGACACATGTGCCCTGCAAGTTTGGGAAAAAAATTCAATTCCATGTAGGCTAAAGGTGAGGGTTAAAAAAAAAATCTTAAGTATAAGAAAAAAAGTTAGACATTTGTGAAAAAGTACATATGCGGATCTCAGAAATCGCACAACTGCCATCACAAAAGTTGCCACAGATAAAGACCTTGCCACCTACACAACACATGCAAAGTTTCCACTCATTTTATTGAATAGTGCCAAAGATGTTAATATGCAAAGTTAGTGGTTTAACATTGAACAGCCTACTCAACCCGAACTATAGTGGTGCTACTGCACCATTATAATTTCTAGGAAAATCTCCTGCTTTCTGCATTTCCACAGTAGGGGTAGTAGAGAGAAACTCTTTAGACATTTCACAAAATATCTGACCATGTCTCTGGCTACTACTATATATGGACACATATGGCATTGACATGAAGCAGGGCCTGAAAGTGCCAGTGACCAACATACTAAAAGGCCAGAGGACATAAATGTTTCTGTCTTCTTTTTCCTGTGGAGCCTTATGCCCACTTCCTTCCCTGGCTGGAAGCATTGCCTCATGGCAGTACCAACCCAACCCCCTAAGCTGTCTTATCCCTGAGTCACTCCTGAACCTAGGTCACCTCCATGGGAGGGCACCAAGCTATCCACTGGATGACTGGGTAGCTCTAGCATAGTAGAATTTTAGCAACAGCCAATGCTTGTTCCAACAGTTACTCAAGCCTAACAAAATGGGTTCTATAACCTTTGGTCCCAGACCAAGTCTTACTGCACTCACCTTCAAACCTATTTTCCCTACCCTTAATTGCACCCAGTTGACAGAGGTCCTGTCTTTCAAATGTACAGTTGACTGCTGGGCCAACACCTTTACTGTGCTAGTCAGCTGATGCCATTCACTCCACATACCTCCTCAAGCTTTGTACTCTCCAAAGACACAAACATTGTAAACCTTTTCCAGGTGTAAGAGGGCTTATACTACAGTGATGAGGTCTAGACTGTAGCTTCAAAGTCCTCTCTACTCAGACTGTACCCATTTTTCATTGCTTTCAGCTACTGTACTTTGTTATCTCCTACCCTCTTTGTACTCACCACTGCTTTCTATAACCTCTCCTGGACCATCCATTCCTGGTGTATAGCCACCTTTTCCATAACACCTCATCCCCAAATTCTGATTTAGCAATTTTCCACTGAAAATGCCCCATACTACCTCCCATTTCTCATTTCATCTTTGAATCCTTTATCTACTCCCTGAGGCATACATCCCCTTATTGCTTTCTCATTTCCCACTGCTGAGACTAATGCAGTCAGGATAATTTATTCTATCACCTTCCTCACCTCTGTAGCAAACTCCTTTTTTACCAACAGTCTATCACCTCATAATATACACTTCTCCCTCTTCTGCCTGTCCTAATTATCCCTTAGTGATTCTGTCATTAAGATGAGTTTTCTATTCTGGCTTGCAAATAAACTGAGGAATATGCCATTGTTTTATTCACTGTACTTACCATTTAGAAAGGGCTGTGCAAAACAAATACTATTTAGACGAATACACACATATCTGCACTTTTTATACATACAAGTACAAATATCAGTCTTTAGTGTATTTTTGTTAGATCATATGAAGCAGAATCAGACACTGGCTGAGGCTGATGTGGCACACATATGATTACCATTGTTCGTCATAACATGAATGCATATTTTATTGACAACTCTGCATATTTATTATCATTACTGTATATATTACTGCACTAGCAGAGGTTGTTCTACTGTCTATTGTGAACTCTGTGTTCAACCTCCATTGTACTCCTCACCTTATGATGCATTACAGACATGAAGTATCCTAGGTTGCTGTGCTCCTTCTGGAGAACATTTCCAAATAAATATGATTAAACTAAATATATTTCCTTGTGATTTAAACTATATAGCTATAACACTCTAATTTGTGGCTAAACTGTTTCTGTAGCAACCAAAAGAACATAATCTTACTGGGAGAAGGAAAATAATATTAACCTGGAGAGTTATTTCTGTTTGGACATTACATTGTAAGCTTTTAAAAGGGCACTTCATGGCTGTGCTGATTGCTCCCTTTAAATTGAATAGAAACATTAAAGCCATGGTCCATGCATATTTTACATGCCAGCAGTGAGAGCATGCATAGTGCCACTGATATTCATGTGGAAACACAATGGCACTCACAATTTATTTCCAAAAGTTTCTTTTGATTTTTCTTTTGCCAAGGTAATCAGAGTTATATTGTTCATTTCATTGACAATCAGTCCATTGCTTTACTCCGAAACAAAACAAGCTTATTAATAGTAGTAGTTTTTGTTTTGAACTATTAAGAGTAAAATGCCTGTAGTTAAATGAAATAAATGGCTTTTGGAGCAGCCAGTTCAATAGAATAATTAATTAAACATTCCTATGCATGATATTAAGCAACTCTCCTCATTCACCAAAGAAACTTTGAAGTCATAAAATAAATTGAGTTATAAGCCAATTATGTTAAGAAAGGTTAACGCATTTCTCTGTTCCTTTGAATTTCCAAAGTATCCTAATGTTACTTGTTTGCTTTTTGGGCTTCTAGGTGCACATAAGAAAAATGGAAAAATATCAGCAGGGAGGAACAGGCTGATGATAATGAAGAAAAACCAGATGGTGCAAGTTGAGGCAGGACCAATAAACATCAAATATATATGATCCTGGGCAGCTTTCTCAACAGATGGAACATTTTGTTATCCTACTCCCATATCTTGATTGTCTGTCATCAGAAGCCATATTTGCAAAAGTGTTTTTCTTCTTCTGAGCCTATATTAAATGTTTTTTGAAAGATGGCTTCCCTGTTTTTTATACATTTCATAATTATAGTAGTTACTTGGTTGCTCCTAGTTTCTTTGACAAAGTCACTGACTGCCTTACAGTTTGTTTTGTATCAGAAAAACCTTAAAAGAAACCAAACACCTGCTCCTTATACAAGCAGACCAATTGGCTGCAACTAAAGAACAGGATTACATTCCAAACATGTCTCCATGGAAAAAAGGCGCTAATGAGTAAAGCCCCCCAAGCATTTCTAGCATCTAACACCAAGTGCTACCAGCTATACTACTAGCGGCAGCATGAGGGGAGCCCTATCAACACCTTTCCATCAAACTGTTCAGGGACAGCGTGCTTTCAGCTATTGGGCCATCCAATGGCTCAATGAAATCCCAGTGCACATTCTAAACTCCCAATGTATCCCACAATTCAAAAATGGCCTAAGGCAACACTTTCTTACTAGGACATTTTGTGACTGCCACTAGGACTCTGACACCCATAATGCCCACTCAGCCACATTCTCCTTCCACATCCTTTTACCCCCATTCTTCTCCCTTGCCCTGTCCCTCTGTCTTCCTCTCCCTCATGCCTTTTCCCCCACTGGATCAACCTTAAAACCAACCTACCACCACTACCTGCCAACCTCATAGACAAAGCCACTTCTTTTGGCCACCCACTCTCCCCCCACCCCAGCCTCACCTCCTCTTCACCTTGACTCCTCCTCAGATTCTCACACTAGGTGTCACACCTCTTTATCTCCTTCATTACATACAAACACTGTCCTTTACCCTAGTTGACACTGTACTAACACCATTGGTACTATGAATGGCATTGTAACCTTATTGTATACTAGCTACCTACTATTGGTGTTGTATATAAACTGTTTGTTATTGTTGTCATTGTCACTGTTTGACGTGGAACCTTTGTAAAAGAGCTCTGAGCTCAAAGATATGATCCAAATCCATAAATAAATAAAATAAATAAACAAATAAATAAAACTGATGGAGTTCAATGTATGTGCTCAGTAGAACTCATATGATGTTGTAATCATTCATCTCCACATTATAGACAACAGTAGTTAGTGGAATTGACCCTGCGTGCATCCAAAAAAACTCCACATTGGCTGCTGCTACAACTACCCAACAGGAGGTGTCCCAGGATTATCCAACTCCCTGAGTAGTGTGGAGCAACTAGCACCCACAAGAGGTCTGATTGCAATTGGAGATTTCAGCCTTAACTGATTGGACGCCACGGCGCTAAACTATGCTGACCAACTGAAGGCCCACAATCTGGAACAACTCATTTCCACCCACACAAGGCACAGTGCTCGCATGCTCAACCACTCCCTCATAGATTGGGTCACCACTAGCTGAACAAACTTAATCTTTCAAACAAGCACTATGGCTGACTCAATCAGTGACCATACCCCAACTTATGCTATTCTGTCCACCAAATCAAACTGCCCCCATACAAACTACTGTCTTTCTGAAGGTTCAACTGTCAAGATCCTAAGCCAGTCCTTAGAGAGGCTATGGCAATAAACTGGTCTGCCCACTACTGGCTTAGCAATATCTCCGATGCTGTCACCTTCTTTACCTCCACCCTCTTTCATGTACAGGACACCTATTTCCCCCTCACAACCAGAAGGGTCAGGGGTGGTTCCATGTGCTGGCTATCCAGAGAGCTCCTGCAACTAATGAAAGATCGGGAAAGCAAATGGAGGGCTTACAAAGTGTCCCCCTCCCCCCAACTCTGGAGTGCCTACCGACAACACCTGCAAACAGACCGCCAAATCACTAAAGCAGCTGTTCTACCTTAATCAACAAAGAAACAACCTTGGTAACTCATGTACTTTGTGGGCTAGCATTGGATCTCTCCTAAATCACAAGAACAACAGGAAGATAACACAACTCACTACCCCAAATGGTCCCTTCTCAGACCCCACCGAGATTGCAAGCACTTTCAACTTAAAATTTACTGACCTATCACCCTGTCTTAGCAATCCCCCCTATGCCTCCCTTTCCCCTACCCAGAACCTCCAGTCAAACAACTCCCCCTTCACCTTGACCAACACCCTGCCCCCACCCTAAAACTTTAGGGCTATAAACTAAACCAACACCATCAAGCTGCTAAAGTCCTTACAGGCCAAAGGAAGTCCTAGCAGTGACGGACTGTACCCCACCTTTCTGAGACTCATCTCACCTGCTATTGTTAAACCCCTCACCTACATTTTCAATTTTGCCCTCTCTACAGCTACTATACCTAACTCCTGGAAACACTACCATTTTGTACCAGTTTTCAAAGCTGGTGGCCCCCTCTCTCAAAAATTACAGGTCCATCTCCCTCCTCACCCATATGTCCAAACTACCTGAAAAAAATTGTGCATACTCAGCTACCAAAGCACCTTCAGAAACCCAACCTCCTATGTCCCATCTAACATGGCTTCTGCAAGCAACACAGCACTGCCTCTGCACTGGCCTTTTTCACCAATCATGTCCTGAGAAACATGGACCAGGGCAAGTCCACAGGTGCGGTTTTTATCAACCTGTTGAAACTTTTGACCTGGTCGACCACCACCTCTTCCACTCAACCCTGATCCTCTTTGGCTGCTCCCCAGAACCTGATGCCTGGTTCCACAGTTATCTATTCAACATTTCTGTTGCTCACTATTGGCATAGCACCCTCTGCTCACCTTCCAGTACTTACCGGGGTCCCCCAGGGCTCCATACTTGGGTCTCTGCTCTTCTCCATGTTCATTAACACACTCCCAATGACAGCCTCAGCTGTAGCTCTCTGCTCTATGCTGATGATCTGGTCATCTATCACAGTGACAAATTGATTGAGTCCATCTCCTCTACTCTCACACCAAACTACTGCTCCCCCCACCAATGGTTCCTCTCCAATAAGCTCCTAGTCAATGAAAGGAAAACTAAATCAATGCTGTTCAGCTCTAAACCCTTCCTAGCCAAGGCTGCAAAATCCAAATCACCCTTTCTGGTACTCACTCCAGCTGGCTCTCCCCTTGAAAATGTCACCTCTTTTAAATAACTAAGGATTACCCTTGACCCCTCCCTATCTTTCTCTGAAAACGTCAATCACACCACATGAAGGATCCACCAAAAGCTGGGTGTTGCTGACACAAACATTACCTTTCCACTGAATCACATCTTGCAGTCACCCACAGAAACCTACTACCCCCTCTGGATTACTGCTACTTAGTCTACTGACACCTATCCACTGCACTACTCTCATGCCTAAACATGACCTACAATTCCACTTGTCACTTTGTCCTCCAAGCTCCTTTCTGCTCCCACTACTGCTCCCTCTACCAGACCTTAGGGCAGCTCCCACTTCAAGGTCATTTTGACTACTCAATGGGCTACCTGGTGGACAACACTCTCCAAAACCAACACATGTTACCCTACTCATTACTTCTGGCAAATAGAGTGGTCTCAAGGAATCTTTGGGCCTCCTCAATTCCCCCACTAGAAGTACCCCACATCACCACCACCATGGGATGTCGAGCTTTCTTGATCACAGCTCCCTTCCTATGGAACAAGCTCCTATTGCTTGTTTGCTCATCTACCACACACCAGCTTTTAAATGTAGCCTGAAAGCCTGGCTCCTTATGGATGCTGACTGTTGCTGTCACCACACTGTGCAAAGACAGTAGAACTCAATACCCTCACTGCTTCTCTATATCTATTGTGGCATGTCCTTCCTCTTTCTCTACCTCACTGTCCTAAGACTACCCCAGCCCTTGTATCCCCACCCCATCTCACACTATATATCCCACCTGTCTTACCTTTATAACTACCCCCTCATGATCTTAACCTGCCAGCCCAACCCATTTCTACTGGAAGTGCTGAACTGTCCTGCAATTAACTGCTTAGCATTCTTGTTGCCTTAATGGCTACAGAACTGTGCTGAACCTGTACCAACTGTAACCTAACTGCTGCTGTATGCTGTTAAATATTGAACCTGAACCAACTGCAACCTAACTGTTGTTGTATGCCATTAGATATTGTACCATCATTGTTGTTTTCACTTGTCTCTTGCTCTTTCATTTATTTATGATCCTGTATAACCCAATTACCAATGTATACTCTCTCCTCACCACTGCTAGCTCGGTGTGCATTGTACTGTATAAACAACGTGTGCATTTTACAATTTGTAAATGTGATGTTTTCTTCTTGCCGCTTTGTGACCTGGGTCATGCCTGAAAATGGTCCTCTGCATCAGTGCACCTACCCAGTTACCAAAGGCATAAATAAATAAATAAATAAATAAATAAATACAATACATAAATAAACAAACAAATAAATAAATTATGTAGACATGTTGGCTTTATTTCAGTGTTATTATAACCTCATTTTATCTGCCTTGGCAAGGCAAGCAAGGCTGCCATTTGCTAACTCAGTAGAAATGTCTCAGGACTTGAAGTAATGTTGTTTTCTATTTCTAGAAAGAGCAAATGAATATATTTCATAAAAAAGCTTGAATTCAGGCCAGCCCAGTGGTGCTGAGGGTTGAGGTGCTGGATGCCACACCTTGCACCACACCGGTGACCCAGGTTTGGGCATGGACTTGGGTCACCAGGGGTCAACAGGGAGAAGGAGAATTGAGCATCCCAATGGATGCTCACCTCATTCAGCATGGGTTACCAGGGATGCACATTGCACCCGATGTCCTTGAGGGTTGGTGGGAGCACCAAATTTCAGGGCATTGGTGGCTTCTAGGGCACTGGAATCAGGGAGGAGAGGATGCTGTTAGGCACTTGGCAGGTGTAGTGCATAAGCACATAACCTGCCTGAGCCAGCATCCTCAGGGGGATGGAAGGGGATCACAAGGAAAACAGAAAACAACCCTCAGTGGTCCTAGATGATGACCACTCCAAACTGTCCAGCCACAGATCCACGGGCAGACCCTACTGTGCAGGCATTTTGTTGAGATGGAGGAAGGTAGGAGTTGCTGGGCACTCTAGGGCCAAAATCTGCATCTGGGGCATGAGTGGTATGAGCTGCCCAAAGGAGTGGAACAACAAGGTCAGGTTAGGAGGGATAAAAAGAAAGTATAAAATAAAAGCTTGAATTCCCTTGAATACATGTCACTCTGTCACAAGCAGTGTTTCCTGAAAATATCACGCTGTTAGGTAAAGTGGTTTTCTTTAAATCAGCATCTGTTAATGTGCTCTGCAGTAACTGAAAACAGTGAAAAAACAGTGAAGATTTTTATATCCCCATCAGTAAGTAATGACATCATACTTGTCCAGCCTGCTACTTTAGCAATTAAGTCCCTGACTGACTGAATATGCTGTTGCAGTTCCTAGTTATAGCAGTCTGTAGAGCTAATTGTTTTCACACAGTCTGTTACTAACCCATCTGGTTTGTGTTTAGAGAGATTAGCTTAAAATCTATCTTTCTGTTCTCATTAAAAGTTGATCATTTGGGGTTCAGTGCTGAACTGAAGTGGTAAGAATGAATGTCTGTGATAAATGACCTTGTCTGTATCACAGCTGTCAGTTCTCTGTCATCAAAACTCTCCATTTTTTTCTGGCTATATAACACAGGGTTATTTAATTGCTATAACATAAATCAACATTCCATTAATTCATAGACGTAGTGTGTCTTTGATGTAGCCTCAATAAATAGGTTCATGTGAGAACAATTGTGTTTTTATATCTGACTGACAAACATGTATCGGCCACACTCTGCTATTTCAGGAACATGTACTGTGTGAACTCATAAAATTCAGTTCTTTGAGGGTTTCTGTGTGAAAACACATCATGTATGTGTATGACTAGAAATATTATAAGATATCCTGATGCCCCTGTCTCCTACCTCTCAGTTGAGGCTGCTGCATCCTGCTTCTTTCTGTCCCCCACCCCCACAGTCAGGTCCAGTGCACTCTCTTGTCCCCTTTTCCTGTCTCCACAGACATGGCTGCTGTGCTCTGCTAAGCCCTAGATCCCCAGAACCTCTGCCTCCACAGTTTGGGCTGCTGTACCATGCTACCCCAGGCCACCAAAGGTGGGGCTTTTACTGTACCCTACTTACCACTTCCATTGCCCAAAATGGGTAGGGCCACTGCACCACATGCACCCTGTCACACAGTCAGGGCTGCTGTACCCTGATGCCCCACTGTGTCCTGCACCACAGTCAAGGCTTCTGCACCATGCTGTCCTCTGTCCCCTGGCACCACTGTTCCCTGATGCACCTTAGGGCCTCTTGCCTCCACAGTTAGGGTTGTTGCACCTTGCTTCTCCCTGCCACTAAAGTCATATCCTGTGTTACACTGCCCAAACTACTCAAAAGAAAAAACAAAACAATTTTTCATCTTGTGTTATAGGGTTGGGGACAAAGGGTAGCAGGGTGCAGCAGTCTCAACTGTTTGTGCAGGAGGGTGCAGCAGTCCTGACTATGTGGAGAGAATAGTGGGCAGTGGGTTGCAGCAGCTTCAAATGAGGGCAGGAGACAGGGGGCTTTTGGGGCAGGTGAAATGGGGAAGCAGAGAGCTGCTGCCTCCGCTGTTGGGCAGAAGACAGGGGCATCAGGATGCCATATAGTATTTCTAGTTACACAAATTCATGTTGTATCTTCACACATATACCTTCAAAGAACTGAATTTTGAGTTCATAACAGTACATGTTCCTGAAATAGAAGAGTGTGGCAGGCACACATTTGTCAGTCTGATATGAAAACAAAATAATCACATGAACATATTTATTGAGGCTACATCAAAGACACACTGCTTCTATGAATTAATGGAATGTAGATTTATTTTATATCCATTAAACAACCCTGTGTTATATAGCCAGAATAGAATGCAGAGTTTTGATGACAAAGAACTGACAGCTGTGATACAGACAAGATAATTTCTCACAGACATTCATTTATACCACTTCAGGTTAGCACTGAACCCTAAATGATCAACCATTTATGAGAACAGAAAGATAGATTTTAAGCTAATCTCTCTAAACACAAACCAGATGGGTTAGTAATAAACTTTGAGTGATAATTAGCTCTACAGACTGCTCTAACTAGGAAATGCAACAGCTTATTGAGTCAGAGACTTAGTTGCTGAAGCAGCAGGCTGGACAAGTATGATGTCATTGCTCACTGATAGGGACATACAAATCTTCACTGTTTTCAGTTTCTGCAAAGTACATTAACAAACGCTGATTTAAAGAAAAACACAAAATCAAACAACATGATAGTTTCAGGAAACACTACTTATGACAGAGTGACGTGAATTCAAGTGAATTCAGTCTTTTATGAAATATCTGCATTTGATCTTTAACAGTATGGCAAAATGATGTTTAACTCACAACTTATCAAGAACCAACAGCTGACCATGCCCAATGCAGTTTCTAAATGAAATAAGCAGTATTTTTTGTCTCTTTCCATAAATGCATATATAAAATTGTGTATGGGTATCCATACAAAGCAAGGCTGTGTTTCCAGTGAAGACTTCACATGACATCATTGGGACCACAAGAGTGCAGCTTGAGAGATCCCTGATGTCATTTCAGACCTGAGATGGGAACACAGTCTTGCTGTGTATGGTTACCTATATACTGTTTTATTTAGTATATGGGTGCTCCTAAAAACATAAATTTGTCTAGAACATTCAGTTCACTGTCAGAAAAAAAAGATGAAGCACTCAATTTCAGACTTTCAAAAAGAATATATTAAAGATATTTCATTGGACATGTTTCATCAATATTTTTAAAAACAGGCATATTTTTAAGGGATAGTTGTTCAGATTATTCTTTTTGCAGGTTTGTGATGTCCAGTACCTGGGGGGGGGGGTGAAAAGAGAAAGTGAGAGATAGTGGGTTTAGAAATGACTGTCAGCCTGCACTGATGCTCCATGCCCCTCTCCCATTCCTTGTTCTTTAAGAAAATAAGGCACTCTTCTGCATATAATTGTTAGTTTTACTACAAAGCTTACCTAATCAGTGTCACCAGAATCTCTGATTACAGCAGCTCGACTGGGCATTTCTGGCTGCAGGTAGTGCTTGATTGTTATGGAGACACCCTGTTGGAATATGCAAATATCACCAAATATTTGCATAGGCAGCATTTCTCAGAAGAGGTTCTTTCTCTACTGTACAGGAAGTGATGACAAAGCATAATCAGTCCAATTGCAGACTGTTTCTTCACTGGAAGCACTTGTTGAAGGCTGCTCAGGGATCAATCCAGAAAGAAATGAGTTTCATTACTGTTTTCAGTTCCTGTCAGAATTACAGATAGTGCATTGTTTGAACAATCACTGAGTGCACATTCAAAGACAAGAAATGTTGTTGTAGTATTAATCCGACATTAAAACAATACTACAATTTTATATGACCTTTGAACTATACTACAAGAGCTTTTTCAGAGCCACTAAAAAATATCTACAGTCAAGGGCAACTATATACAGAAATTACATTGTTTTCTAAAGTAACTCAGCTGCAACATGCTGCAGAGTGCTGCAAAATGCTACAGAATTGGGTTTCATCGTCGCGAGCTTCACTATACTATATATAGAGTAATTCATGGGCAACCATAAACAGTGAAGTGGTATTCCCATCATAGGGTTGGACATCTCACCAGTAACACCAGAAGGGCATCTAAAGGGGGGCTATTTCTGCCCTTTAAGAACACAATGCTCACTCAGAGATACCTCTCCTCCTAGAAACCCAAGTGGTTCAATGACCTACCTACCGCCCTAACTGAGTGTAGCAAGTTCAGCCAGTTTAAATCTAGGCTTTATTCCCACCTAGCCAGTGAGAAGATCTGTTCTTGTTCTGCTTAATCCTGGCCAAGTCCCAGATCAACCCTTGCTATCTTCATTCCTCAGCCATGACCCCCCCTCCTCCTAGCTAGCTCCTCCACTCTCTCTCTTCTGATTCTCCCTCCCCTCCCTCTCACCCATCCCATCCAGTCTGCTCTTCCTATGCCCTTTTGTCCCCCATTACACCCCTGACAAAGCCTACTCTGGCAACTCATCATTCACCCTGCTTTTACAGTAGCCTGGGATCTATCTGACCCATGACTTTACTCTGTACTTACCCAAGAG
The DNA here is from genome assembly GCA_016271365.2 of Neoceratodus forsteri. NCBI lineage: Eukaryota > Metazoa > Chordata > Ceratodontiformes > Ceratodontidae > Neoceratodus > Neoceratodus forsteri. The sequence goes on from CM028132.1 coordinate 1,327,213,290, forward strand.
TTGAACTGTACACCTGTAGTGTTGCTGTTGCAGGCACTTCCCCACTGTAACCATGTATCCCATGTGCTGTGTCAGTATCTACTGTATTTGTGGTTCTTGTTCTCCTGTGCTTACCTGTAACCAATGTAATGTTATGTATTTGTTTGACTTGAAACCTTTTTAAATGAGCATTCAGCTCAAAGGTATAACTCTGAAGCTGAAATAAATAAATAAATTTAATAATTAATTAATTAATAAAAATAAATAACATCATATGGGCCTCAAGAGTGAACCTCGAGAGGTCCATGATGTCATCTTACTCATTAAACACAAACATGAGTCGAGTTGGGCATAACTGCCGGTGTTTTATTTTATTTTTTAATAATTTATGGTTTTACTCTATGAAAAAGGTAAAAATTTCAGTTTAGATATACTGATAAATAGGAACATGCTGCTCCCATCCTACCAACATTTCACCACTCAGAGTCAATAACTACATTAAAGGTAAATTACTATGTTGATGGGGGGGCTTTACAGAAGATAACTATACTCAGCAGCTTTGAATGACCTTTGAATTGTGCGGCACCACAATGTATCATGACCTTTATGCACAACTTTTTTCCATGCACAACAAGAACTTTTATAGAAATCCATACACAACACTTAACCACATACAATAAAACATTTGGGGCAAAGAGTGGCTTTCCAATTATACATTGATTGATATCAAGGGAGGAAAGTGTCATGAAGAGGTTGAAGCACTAATCTGAGAAACGGGTGATCACAGGTTTCAGTCCCAGATAAGCCACTGACACACTGTTTGACCATAAGTAAGTAAATAAGTCACTTAGCCTCCCAGTTCTTTTCTTGGTAGTCAGTGTCATGAGGCAAAATATTGAGATTTACTATGATACATCACAGGAAATCCCTATTTATTTCAATTGACTTTCTGTGATATTTCCCAGTATATAGGGAGTATGACATGGCCTGACTGAAGATATCATATTTTATCTTCACGAGAGGCCTATGATATCATGACATCTCATGAGTGGCGAAGCCATGAGTGAGATATGTTGGTATGACTTGCCTACAGAGAAGACAAATATGATATCTTCAGTCAGGATATGTCATGTTCTTTTTATGCAACTTATGTTTTGGGCATGAAGCATGACATAAACATTATGTATAAGGCACTTCTCCAGACTTGTGTTGAGGTTCATTCCCCAACATCTGAAATGCTGGGCAACAACCTCAAAAGGAAGACTACCCTGGCACCCCAATTTTCAAATGCTGCACTCAATAATTACTTGTATCAAGGTTCACCACCACCCAACTTCTCAATTGCTAGGCAGCAACACAAAAAGCAGACTACCTCAGCACTCTGTTTCTCAAATGCTGCACACAATAATTGCACAAAAAATCAATAGAGGAACAATGTACCCCTCTCATCACAAGACATGATTAATTGTTATTATTTATGACCTGGTAGCCACCGCTCACTTGCTACAAACACTTATCACTTAAATATACAAAATCTGACATGGCAGGGTAGGTTTTTACAAACAGCTGAAATATTCTATACAGGAGAATGTTTCTGCAACAAAACTATGGGCTTTGGGCAGGGCTTCCGTTAAAACAAATAAAAAAAAATCACCTGGGAAGAATACAGCATCTCCCCCCCACCGACTGCACTCCACCAACTTGCTTCCATACAGGGGGTTGCAATGATCCCAGGACCAGTGGATCATCTCATCTTCCATGCCTGTTTTCTCCACTAAGCTTGCAACTCTGGTCTATGGCGCTAGACCAAGCACCTCCTCCGCTTTCCTGAAACCAGTGCCATTGTGTCATTCTCCACAGTGGTGACTGCCCTTTAACCACAGCACCACCTGAGAGAAACCAAAGAATCTGACTGTCTGTGCACACTCTCCTTGGCTCGATCAGTGTTCTGTCAGTTCAGGCAGAAAGTCAACTTCCTTCTAAAAAAATTCCAGTGTTACGAGGACTATGACTATTCTCTGGTGGGGTCATTCCCAAGATGAGCTCCGATCACACACACACACACACACACACACACACACACACACACACACACAGTGAATCTTCTCCCAAAAGTCCTTCCTGCAACTCACAAAATGAACTGATGAAGTGGTGCTCTACAGAAAAGGAATGGCATGTATGCATAAACTCACTGAGATACGAAATAAAAACTTAATCACAACTGAACAAAAAAGTAACAAGTATGCCAAGTAGCCCAGTTTGTTTTGTTGCCCTTTGATTTTTTTACTGTACATTAAGTTGTCCTGAGCATATTATCTACAGAGGAGTCTCTTGTCTCTCTACAGTCAGCAGCTTCTCTGAAAGAAAGCTAAATAAACTGAAGGTAAAAAACTCAGTTTTCTAATTTTTTCAACAGACTGCCTTATTTTATACCTCTGCCAGCAAGTCATGTATTGGTATTGACAGTGCTCAGTCATGCTACCTTCGAGGAACAAAAGTGAAAATGCTTCTTTAGGAAAGCAGTCTGACACTGACAGGTTCACCAGATAAGTTTCAATATAATATACTGTATAGGAACATGGGGATACCACTATAACATATGGGAACATGGAGATATCACTTTAACATATTGGAACATGGAGATATTACTATGTTGTATAGGAACATGGAGATATTAATGATATCTCCACTTTCTGCATCAGATAGTACTTTTTTATCTCTGTTATATCCCAAAACAGACAGACCCCCAGGATGAAATGCAATTTTGCAGCATTCTGCAGCACTCTGCAGAATGCTGCAGAAGGCCTACTGAATAAAGCAATGTAATTTCAATGATAATTAGTCCCCTTTGTCATTCAGGAAAATGTGACACTGCCAAGATAAAGTGATTGCCAGTTTCCTGCATTACAAAGAACTATTTGCCATTGAAATTACGTTGCTTTATTCAATAGGTGTGCTGCAGCATACTGCAGAGTACGTTAAAAGTGCATGTCTTAGAAACATAGAAACAAACATAGAATTTGATGGAAGATAAGGACCGCTTGCCCCACCCAGTCTGCCCGTTTCCCTACCTAATGGATAAGCTGCAGATCCTAGTGAACCAGCATCCTACTTCTTTCTACCCCCACCCCCTAGAATTGCCTTATGCCTGTCCCATGCATGCTTGAATTTAACCACTGTTTTTGACTCTACAACCTCCTCCGGAAGGCCGCTCCATGCATCCACAACCCTCTCTGTGAAAAAATACTTCCTTACATTACCTCTGAGCTGCTCCCCATCTTCAAATCGTTCCCCCTTGTTCTAGCACACCTCTTTTTTTGAAAGATGCTACCCTCTGGGACTTTGTTGATTCCCTTGAGGTACTTGAAAGCTTCTATCATGTCCCCCTCTCCCTCCTTTTCTTGAGGCTATACATATTAAGCTCCTTTAGTCTCTCTTCATATGTCTTCTGGTGCAGACCCTGCACCATTTTAGTTGCCCTCCTCTGGACAGCTTCCATCCTGTCTATGTCCTTGTGGAGACTGGGTCTCCAGAACTGCATGCAGTACTCCAGATGGGGTCTCACGAACTGTCTGTACAGAGGGATAACAACTTCCTGTTTTCTACTGGTGATGCCTCTCCCTATGCATCCCAGTATCCACCCAGCCCTCCTTACTGCCCTCTCACATTGCTTGCCCACCTTTAAGTCATCTGATATGACTACCCCCAGTTCCCTTTCCATTTTTGTTGTTGTTGTTAGTATCTCACCCCCCATTGTGTACTCTTCCCTTGAGTTTTTGTGTCCCAGGTGCATTACCTTGCATTTCTTAGCATTGACTCTAAGATGCCATACATTTGACCATTCCTCTAACCTTGCCAAGTCCCTTCTCATCCTTTCCACCCCACATTGTGCATCAGCTCTCTTGCAGATCTTTGTGTCATCTGCAAAGAGACATACTTTTCCTTCCAGTCCCTCTGCAATGTCACTTATAAAGACATTCAAGAGGACCGGTCCGAATAATGAACCCTCCGTTACCCCACTAGTAGCCCCCCCTTTCTTCAGAGTGGACTCCATTTACTATTATCCTCTGTGTCCTATTCTCCAGCCAATTCTTTACCCAGGCTATCATCTTGGGACCCACTCCCAGGCTGGCTAACTTGTATATTAATCTTTTGCGTGGGACTGTGTCAAATGCCTTGCTAAAGTCTAGGTAGGCCATATCCACAGCCCTTCCCTGATCTACTACTTTGGTCACCCAGTCAAAGAAATCTATTAGATTCATCTGGCATGACCTTCCCACTGTGAATCCATGCTGCCTTGCGTCCTGTGCCCCTCTGGCCTCTAGGTACTCGACAATTCTTTCCTTCAGAAGTGATTCCATCATTTTCCCTATCACTAAGGTTAAACTAAGAGGTCTATAGTTTCCTACTTCTGCCCTGCTCCCACTTTTGTGAAGGGGAATCACATCTATCCTCCTCCAGTGCTCAGGTACCACCCCATCCTCCCATGATTTGTTAAAGAGGGTAGTCAGTGGTGTCACTAGTTCTACCCTTAGTTCTTTTAGAATTCTGGGATGAATCCCATCAGGTCCCATTGCTTTGTCCACCTTCAGTTTTAAGAGTTCTTTCAGAACCCTTTCTACTGTAAATGGGCTGGAATCAACTTCTGTATCCAGGGTGTTTCTATTGTTTGTTTTAGATACCCCCCTTCATTTGCAAACACTGAGCAAAAATATTTGTTTAGTATCTCTGCCTTTTCACCGTCACCCTCTGCCCACCCCCCTCCCCTTTATTAAGCTTCACTATCCCTCCCTTGGTCTTTCTTCGCTCCCTGATGTACCTAAAAAAGGTTTTATCCCCCTTCTTAGCTGAGTTGGCTATCTTTTCCTCGGTTCGGGTCTTTGCTATTCTGACTGCCTTCCCAGCTTCCTTTTGCTTTAACTGATTTAATTCTCTGTCCTGCTCCTTCTGTGATTCCTTGTACTTTCTGAATGCTTTCTTTTTCTCTATAACCTTCACTGCCACCTCCTTTGAGAACCATAGTGGTTTCTTACATCAATTTGTTTTGTTTTGTTTATTTGCTTCACACAAAGGCTTGTTACCTCTGTGATGGCAGTTTGTATTATTCCCCATTGTTCTTCCACCCCTCCTTCCAGCCCATTTGCTAGTGCATTCATTAGGCACTCACCCATTTTGGCAAAGTCAGCCCTCCTGAAGTCCAGTACTTTTGCCTTTGTATGGCTTGACTCTATTGCTGTGTTTATTGTGAATCATACTAGTTCCCAGATGGCTACCCACTTCTACAACTGTGATCCTCTCTCAATCTCCATTTGAGAGAACCAGGTCTAAGATTGCTCCCTCTTGAGTGGGTTCCAATACTAGTTGTCTAAGGCATGCCCGCTGTAGGGCATCTAGAATAACCCCACTCTTAGAAGTGGCTGCTGCAACTGCACTACAGTTAACATCTGGCATATTCAAATCACCCATCAGCAATATCTCCCCTTTTTCTGCCATTTTAAGTATGCTTTCTACTATCATTTTCTTGTCCATTTCCTCCCCCTGAGAGGGGGGTCTGTATACAACCACCTTGCAGATTGTGGTGCCATTGTCTGTCTCCAAATTGACCCACAGTGCTTCTCCTCCCTGTTTACCCTTTTGTTCTGTTGCTTTGATTCATTCCCTTATGTAGAGAGCTACTCCCTCCTCTTTTACCCTCCCTGTCCCTCCTGTTGACAGTGTATTCTGGTACGTTTACATCCCAGTCATGGTTCTGTGTGTACCATGTTTCTGTGACTGCCACGATATCCAGATGTTCCTCCTCCATCAAGGCCACTAATTCAGGAAGCTTGATACCCAGACTATGAGCATTTGTACTCATTGCTCTCCATTTTTTGATGGCTTTACCTTCTGTAGCAGCATCCCCCACTGACCTTTCTACCTTGGTCTTTTTCTCATTTAGTACCCTGTTTTGTAGGGGAGGCTGGGATTTTCCTGCTGCTTATCAGTGGATCCCCCCTTGACTAGTTTAAAAGTTTGCCAATGAAGCATTTAAACCGATTGCCCAAAAGACTTGTTCCCTTCCTGACAAATGCAGACCATCCTGCCAGTATAGGCTGGTGTCCCTCCAGGTGGAACCCCAGTCCCCAATGAAGCCAAACCCCTGTGCTCCTCACCATTTTTTCAACTATTCGTTAAACTGCATGGTGCAAAGTACCCTCGCCTCACCAATACCACTGACAGGCAGCACCTCTGAGAAGGATACTGTGTGTGCTACTTGTCTTAGGCCCCTCCCCAACTCTACAAAGTCCTTCTTCACTGCTCTAATCTCATAATAAGCCAAGTCATTTGTTCCTAGGTGGACAATGATGTCTAGCTCAGACTCCCGTGCAACTGTTTTCATGATCCTAAGGATGAACTTCCTGTCCCTCCAAGCCATGGCACCAGGCAGGCACCTTACTTCAGCTTTCCCTGCTCCCCCCAGTTCTATCCCCCTAATAATTGAGTCTCCCACCAGGAGATGCTGCCTTTCCCTGTGGTGTCCTCTGCCTCCTTCCTGAGGGCCTCCCTTGTGACAGTTGTCTGCAACCTCCTTAGTCTCCTCTGTGGGTGCATCCATAGGGGAACTATGCTCCCTCAGAATGGTGTATAGATTGTGGAGTGGAACAACTGACTGGGTGTGCCTCTTTTCCACCACCCTTACACTCACTGAGCCCACTGTGGTCCAACTGCTGTACTTTCTTCACAACCTAGGAGGTAGTGGTGGTGGCTCTGGTGCTCCCTGGATGGGGGAGGTTCCCTTACTATTGTCCAGTGTGGCCTGAAGATGGGCAACTTCCTCCCTCAGGGCAGAGATTTGTCTGCAAACAGGGCAGCATCTCAGCCTCCAGAAAGAATCCTAGAAGACTGTTGCCCCATAGCCATTACATTGCACTACTCCCCACATATCTGTATACCTTCTTGTTTATTTTTTGTTTGTTTGTTTGTTTTTTTTTTGTGTGTGTGTATGTGTGTGATTGGTTTGCCATATATAAAATATACAATATATATTATATAAGGTGTACGCTTATATTGTCAGTGCAGTGTGCTACAGAGGATATGACAGTGATATGCACCTTGCCCTCTTGAGGAAATGATGTCAGAACTCCAAGTATAAAGGAACTATTTCCAGGGGTGAGGGTGAGGGTGGAAGGGTTTGGCCCAAACTGTGCTCCCATGAAACAATCAGCTAAAAGCTCTGACCTACCGTTGCGATGAGCGCCTTCCTGTCAGCAAGATGCCCTACACGACAATGTGACAGAGAAAATACCCTGCTAATCAAACAGAGAAAAATCCTAACATGCAAGTCAGACAAAGGTAAACCTCCCCAACCCCAAAACAGCCTGGTGACTTGTGCTCTGAAAGCTGTCAGCCCCAAAACTGGTCAGCCGTGCACAAGGACAGACACAGTAAACAGTATTCAGCCCCTCTGGGTTTAAACTCTTCCTGCACTGCTAATCTTAACAATTGTAACAAAAGTAAAGCAAGGTCCACCTCCCTCTGTTGATTGAAAGACTGCCTTTTCTGATAATTCTAAGTTCCTTATTTCACCTTTCAGTTAGAAGTAGCCTCCACCTGAAGAATATTAACTTTCCTAAGGAATCTGCTACAAACCAAAGACAATTGTAAATTGTAAGGGTCACCTCCCTCTGTTGTGAGCACAACTCACTTTTTGCAAATCCTAAATCCAGCTTTGCAGCTTCCAGCAAGAGGTAGCTTCACCTGAAGAATATTAAGTTTTCTCTGGGGATGCCGCTGTATGTTGTATAAAATCAGATATACAGTATAATGTATCATGTCACTTGCTCCCAGTGTAGATCTAGCCACCAGTAAAATTGGGAAACAGTAGGACACTACTCTGTATAACATGCTGAATCTCAGTTGAGCTTTCCAGAGAAAATACAAAAAAGTCCACTGCATGGTTCTGAAAATCTCTGTTAGTAACGCTTATAAATTAGGAGCTTAATATAGCAGGGAACCTCAGAAAAGTGCACATATAGGGCTGGTGTTTTAAAAGCTGGAAGTCCATTTTATTTGACTAAAATGAGAGATTTGCAAATACAAAATACCCCTGTGTGAGCAACCATTAATAATTGAAAAAGGGTTGCTCCAGGACTCTCATGTGAAAAACATTTGTTGCTCATGTACTGTGAAAAGGAAAGGCTCACCAGTGTCATGCATTGGGAGGGGGACTCCATGAAATGTAGAAGTACTGCATATAATTTTATATATCACCTGTATCCTCCACAGCACCAAGAAAAAAAAGAGAGAAATAAATGCTCAAGAAGAGTATTATAAAAATAAGAATGCAACAAGACACTATGGGTTGCACGCTAGACACATCTAAGACACAACCATGGGTGTAGTGAGGCATAAGACTGTGCTAGTGCGTATTCAGCTCCTGGTCATGCACTAGACACGTAGCTATGCAACCTTGAGTCTCCTATTGTGCTTATGAAATGGGCAGCTAGCATTTGAAACATAAGAACACAAAACAAGATTTAAATTAACAATGACTATTAATTTATTTGAATAAATAGTATAAACATATGAAATTTGCCAGCAGATAAAAGCCTAGAGGTCTATCAAGTCTGCTCTAATGTGCAGCTAGCACCCCTTATTCTGCATCTGCCCCTCCCTTCCACCCTTCCCCTTCATTAACCCTCCCCCTTGTCCTGTCCCATCCCCTTTTGAAGCAGTCCACTGTTCTACTGGATACCACTTCTGCAGGTAAAGCATTCCACCCAGCCACCACCCTCTCTGTAAAAAAGTGTCTCCTCATCTCCCTCCTGAACCTTCTTCCTTCCAGTCTCATGTCATGGTCCCTGGTGTCCCTCCCCTCCCTTACTTTGAACAGCCACTTTGTACTTGTCTTGTCTATTCCTTTCATGTACTTAAAGGTTTCAATCATGTCCCCCATCCCTCCTCTCTTCCAGTGGGTACATGTTCAACTCCCTCAGCCTCCTCTTGTATGATAAGTCCCCCAGCTACTTGATCATCTTTGTCACCCTGTGCTGCACCCCCTCCAGTAACTTAATGTCCTTCTTCAGATACAGGCACCAGTACTGCATGCAGTACTCCAGGTGTGGTCTAACTAATGACCTATACAGTGGCAGAATCACCTCCTTCCTCCTTGAGGATATACCCCTTGCAATACAACCCAGCATTTTTTTGACCTTTGCAGCTGCCTTCCTACATTGTGCCAAGTTGTTCATTGACCCAGTAATGAGCACCCCCAGATCCTTCTCCTCCTCTGTCTGGGCTAGCTGCACTCTCCCCAGCTGGTAACTCCTTATTGGGTTCTTCATCCCAAAATGCAGCACCTTGCAGTTTTTGGCATTAAACCCCAGTTGCCAGGTGTCTGTCCAGGTTTAAAGCTTTCCAGATCATCCTGCAACCCCTGCCATCCCCTTTAGGACATCCACCACTGCTCCTACCTTGGTATCATCAGCAAACAGACTGATCCTGCTCTTGATGTCCAATGATATGTCTGCAATGAATATCCCAAACAACACTGGTCCCAACACTGAGTTCTGTGGAACACCGCTCATCACTACCCTTGGGTGTGAGAGCTCCCCACCCACCACCACCCTCTGTTGCCTTCCTGAAGCCAGTTCCTACCCATCTCACCAGCTTTGCACCTGCCCCATGCCTACTAACTTACTTCCCAGCCTTCCATGTGGCACCGAGCCAAATGCTTTGCTGAAGTCCAGATACAGGACATCCACTGCATGGCCCTGTCAAGTTGCCTAGTTATCCAGTCATAGAACTCCACCAGGTTGGTTTGGCTGGATCTGTCCCATATGAAGCCATGCTGCCTACAGTCCTGTAGTCATCTGGCCTCTAGGAGGGCCACCATCCTTTCCTTCAGGATAGTCTCCATTAGCTTACCCACGATGGATGTGAGGCTCACTGGTCTCTAGTTTCCTGGTTCATCCTTGGGGCCACTCTTGTGGGGGGCACCACATGAGCCATCCTCCAGTCCTGAGGTACACACCCTGAATGTAGTGAGGCATTAAATAGGTCTGCCAAAGGTTCTGCAAGGACCTCTGCCAGCTCCTTCAGTACCTTGGGGTGGATGCCATCTGGGCCTGGTGCCTTATCCACACTCAGTGCCTTCAAACCCTCATGAACTCTCCACCTCCATGATTTCCCATCTGTCACCCTCCCCTCTTTCTGCCATTCCTCCCCTTTGGGTGTCATCCCCTACTCTTTGGTAAATATTGAGCAGAAGTACTCATTTAATATTAATATGCATTGAAAAATAGTACCCATTTTGGGGGGGACATTAAACACGATTAACCTCATGGTGCACTAGTGTTGCTGTAGTAGAAAGTAATACATTTATTTCTCAAAATAATTATTTCCACTGAAACTTAGTGTTCAGTTTTCTGTGTTAAACTGGCCACTGGATAAGTATTCCATTGGACGCTTACTGTCGGTGTAGCTGTTGTTTCACTTCTTTCAGGCTTTTCAGAAATTCCTGTAGAACGGCTCAGTGGTGCTGAGGGTTGAGGCACTGGACACCACACCTTGCTCCATGCTGGTGACCCAGGTTTGGGAATGAGCCCAGCTCATCAGGGGTCGCAGGGAGGACTAGGATCAATCATCCGATGACAGCTCTCCTAGTCCTGGGGAAAAGGGTGGGATCCACACCACTCTTTGGTGGTCCCTGGGGATGCCCAGTGGTACTGCAGATGCACGGGTGTCTAGGGGGAGGAAGCACAGCAGACGTCTGCACATTTGTGCATGGATGTCATTGCACATCCATGCTCCCATTAGGCAGAAAAAAGGAAAAAGGCTGGGAGTGACCATGCAGCTTGATGGCCGCACCCTGCCATGTGGGGAGGACTGTTGTGGAATCGTGCTGAGGGGTTCGCACCGATCCAGCTGGCAGCGACGGAAGTCCTCCAGTGGATCTGCCAAGGCTGTGATAGACTCCTTATCATGTGAGTGTGCCTGCTGCTGTCCCTCGAAGCAGGGCTGGTGGCTGGATGCCCCCACCAGTAGTATGCAGCAGGCTAAAATAGGGATGAGATAAAAAGAAGTTCCTGTAGTGCACATAGTGTCTTAATGAGCTAAAGACTTATTTGGACATGGAGCCAGGATTCTGCTCCATTTGTTACTGCCTTTATTAGTGGGCCTACTTTAACTAATGTGGGTAGTGAGGGCAGTTGACATGAGAAAAATGGCTGTCATTTGAAATGCCAACATTCCATGTGGTCATTGATATGTCATGGGCAGGTTAAGAGAGGCTGGCCTGGACTTGTTTTAGCTGTGTGATAGACACTTTGTTGCATGGCTATCAGCCAATCAGAGGGCTAGAAGTCTTACACTCATTTCATAAAACAAGCATTTGTCAATGTTGAATGTTTGCTTGCTGGTATTAGCAGTGGAAATGCAGGAGTTTAACAGATGCATAATAGGAATGGCAGTGAAGTACTGAACTTCACGCCAACCCCACCTCCACCCTGCAAAGATGGACAGGCATTGGGGTATGCTTTGGGGTATGCCTCTGGATCGTCACCCATGATGCTCATGCCATGTCACCTCACCCCATCCTGCAGACACCAATGCATGTTGAGGTGTGCCTTGGGGTGTTCAGCTTTATAGTCACCCCATTCCATAAGGACATACACTGAAATGGGTGCAGTATAGGAGAATGGGTGAACTCTGGAAATAAGAATCCAAGGCACACCTCGATGCCTGTCACTAGCTGGGGGTGGGGATGGGATGGCATGAGTATTACAGTCAGTTATCCAAAGGCACACCCCTGATGCTTGCCAGTCTGTACAGGGTGAAACGTTATGGTTAGAAACCCTACTGCCACGGACGTTTGTTGGTATTTGCACTACAAATTTCAACATGGCCTTTTTGTGACCCCACCTCATGAAAGCATTTGGGACCTCTTCTCATTTAGAGTGGCAGTGTGATTTTGTTAATGTGTCCCAAACTTTGAGTTCCCACAGTGACCATGCCATTTTGCGCCAGATGTATGAAAACACAGATCGGGCAGGATGTGAAGAATAACAGCTGTACCATCCATAGGAGGTGTGATGAGATGGCAATGTTGAAAATCTGTAGTGGAAATATTAAAAATGCTCGCACTTCCGAGCATACGTGAAAACTGCACAAAGCATGTGCAGTCATTTAGTGGAATTATTTCACCAAATTCTCAACATAGGCATTTTGTGACCTCTGCTCATGAACACTGTCATTATGATTTTCTTAATCTGTCCCAAACATTGATTTCCTCAGTGACTGCGTTATTCTGCACCAGATGTGTAAACTCATATTTCGGGCAGGATGTAAAAAATGACAGCTGTATTGTTCATAAGGAGGTGGGAAAAAATGGCAGTGTTGAAAACCTGGAGTGAAAATTTTACAAATGTGTGAAATCACGAGGGTGCATGGAAATTGCACAACGTGCCCTTGTAACACAGTAATTTTATGGACTTTTGTTACTAAACTTTAAACACAGGCATTGTAGCACCTCTGCTCATGAACAGTATTACTGTGATTTTTTTTATTCTGTCCCGAACACTGACTTCCCACAGTGACTGTGCTATTGTGTGCCAGAAGTGCGAAAACACATTTTGGCCAGTATGTTAAAAATAACAGCTGCACTGTTCATAAGGAGGCATGAAAAAATGCCAATGTTGAAAATTTGAGTGAAAATATTACAAATTTGCGGAGTTACAAGGGTGAGTGGAAACTGCGTAATGCACACTCATTACAGTCATTTTATGGACTTTCATCACCAAATTTTCAACATAGGCATTTTAGGACCTCTGTTCATGAACAGTGTCACTGTGATTTTCTTAATGTTTCCCAACACTGATTTCCCACAGTGACTGCGCTTATTCTGCCCCAGAAGTGTGAAAACACATTTCTGACAGGATGTGAAAAATGACAGCTGTACTGTTCATAGGAGATGAGCAAAATGCCAATGTTGAAAATCTAGAGTGAAAATATTACAAATTCATGAAGTTCCGAGCATGTATGGAAACTGCGCAATGCATGATCATAAAACAGTCTTTATTTGGATTTTTTTCACCAAATTGTAACATAGGCTTTTTGAGATCCCACCTCAAGAACAGTGGCACTGTTATTTCATTAATTGGTCCCGGAAGTTGATTGCGTGCAGTGACCACAAAATCACTTTTCATAACACCATGACAGTGACTGAATTCATGAGGAGGGGTCCCAATTACCTCATGTTGAAAATTTGGTGCCAAAATTCCCAAAAATGCCCAGGAAATGCACCAAAGTTCAAAAAACCCTATTTATGACAATATACAGCTTAACGGCATTTCTTCAGTTCACAGCCAGCTTTGAAGAGTGCAGACGTGTTCCCGGTCAACTGAAGATCAGAGCACTGGGCTCCAGAGGTAAGTATGGAGTGGGGGGTGTGGGAAGGTAGGGTACGCAGTGGATGGGTGCGAGTTGGGGAGGGGATCCGACCGGCGTGGGACAGTTTCCTTTCTTTCAGGGCCAGAAACAAAAAAAAAGACATCGCAGGAAGTTTTTTTTTCCAAGCTTCTTTTTTTGCACACTGGGGTGGGCTCCTAGTGTGCCACCTGCCTTTTTGGGGTAGTGGGACTTAAGCTTATGGGGATTGGGCCCCCCGTCAGCAAAGAATGACTGTTTTGGGGGCATGGTGCCAAGGGGAATTGGGCACCCTCCTTGGCACACAACAAATGGGTGGTATTATGCTGATGGGGAGTGGGCTCCCCCATCAGCAAATTAACAGGGCCAGGGGCATGCCAACAGGGGGAATGGGCAACCCAGTCAGTCAGTTTTCCTTCAGCCACAATGTTTAGGAACATGTTGCACCAGGCAAGGTACCACCCTGCAAGGACAGGTTGCTCCATCATTGCAGCAGAATGGCTGATAATGCAATGATGAGCTGGCCCCTCATTGCAGTGGCCAAATTGTTTCAACTTGGTGGCACTTATGCAGAACCAGTGTCATCAGGACACTGGGCCTGCATTGGGTGAATGGTGCCAAGCCCGCAAATGCAGTGCCGGTCTTTTCTGCCACAGTGCAGCACCTACTCAACCCGCTTCTCTCCTAAGCTGCCATATCATGTTTTTTGCACATGCCCAAGCAAACATAATGAGATACTGCACACATGACAGACAAAGTGAAGTTGGTTGGAGAACACTGATCCCTTGAAATGCCAGACTATTTAAGTCAATGGGTGAAGTTACTATTAGACTAATTCATCATGTCCAGGTATTGATGTTGTACATAACAGAGGGCCATGGAGGCCTCTCATAACACTCACATAGGAACATAGGAAATTACTGGCAGAAGGAAACCAAAAGCTTTTTCAAGTCTGTTCATGGCATTGCATTGTCCATAACCATGGATGTCCTACAGTTGTGGCAGAGATATTTCTAAAGAGATTCTTTCTGGTGGCCCTAGAGTGGTACTGTAGGTAGGTGGGGAATTTCTCTAGAGACAGCACAGAAATTTCGGAAAATGTCTGACCACATCTACTACTAAAACAGTAGTTAAACATACCCCTACTGGTGCTGTGTAGTCCCCATATGCATTATCCAAGAGGCACTATGGAACTATGTGAGGGGGCTAGGTTACTGAAGATAGATGCAGGGGGAGTGGTGAGGTATTCCCAGTATTTCAAATCCCCATATGGGCAGTTGGTGGCTGGCAGGGTAGATGTATGGCAGGACCCTGTCAAAAGTACTTGCTCACATTTGTTCTAAGTGCCAGGAACACTCCAACAGCTAAATGCCAGCCCTTGACAAACCCATCTCTTTAACAGGGACAGAGGGTTGAATACACTAGGCCAGCAAGCCCTCATATTTTTAACCAAAATATACAGCATGTGTTGTACAGTATGGGGACATGGCAGTCTCCTACATGGACTTCAGTGAGCCATGATTCCATGCAGGTGCACTGCAGGGGATTTACTTCACAGCCAGACTGAGTTTCATATTGAAAGTCTGCTGTGCAGCACTGTTTACCTCCCTGGCCAACCATTCCACCTTTGAGGAGCTCAACTTGTTCATATATTATTGACAGAAACAGTGCATGCACATGCTAAGGGTAACATTCTTCATAGAACCATGGCAGCATATCTATGCAGATGTTTCCTCCAGAAGGAAACATAGCCCTTGGTCTGTGTTTCATAGTTATGAACTAAAAACATCACATAAATTAGGACTAGTATAAAGGTAATCAAAAGTGAACTTACCAGACACCTGTAACCTCCAATTGGCTAGCATGGAGGTGCTAGTTATGGATCACACACTTGTTCCAAAAAAATGTAGGATTGTGGGGCGTAGTTGAATAGTCTCATTTACTTACTTATGAGGTAAATTATAGCTTGGGAGGGCATCTGTTAACACTCAGGTCCTTGAGTTCAGCAGATGTCATTTATGCCATTGTGGATGTTTTATTGAAAAGTGTGTTATAAAGCTTAAGTATTTAACATTTTAAGTTTGAATTGCATTATACTGCTAAATGACATGGTCCTTATTTTATAGGCCATGAGACTGCTATGTGGAAAAACAGTGGTTAGTATTTCAAATCCTAGTACTGATCTATATACAGCATATATATACTGTATATATACATATATATATATATAGAGAGAGAGAGAGAGAGAGAGAGAGAGAGAGAGAGAGAGAGATCTCTCTCTCTCTCTCCTCTATATATATATATATATATATATATATATATATCAGTTTTAGTACTGAAACAATTTTGAAAATACTGCTCGTACATAAAACAGCATATGCATAACTGGCAGTCATCTTAAGAGACCCCATGCACTTTGAAAACAAAATAAGAATTTACATTCAACTTTAAAAAAAAATTGCAAATAAGATGGAAAATAATGTAGACAGATTGGATGACATTGTTCGCATGACAGCTGCTGGAATGACTGAGAGTAAGTATTTTATGCCATGCACTGACATATCTGTTGAAATTTCCAGCATAATCTAATTCTGTCAGCAGCCTAAGGGTGAAGCTCAAAATGTTTCTTCGTAGATATTGCTGCTATAATAGTTTGCCCACTTGAGGGGAAAAACATTTATTATTTAAACAGAATGTGTTTTGAACAAAGAAAATAACTGATATTCAGGGCTAACAAATCAACCTGAAGTTTGAACTAGAATGACTTTTACATTTACTCTTAGCACCATTTTGATCGATGTCAAGTTGTTGAGTTGGGCTGGCAATATAACCTAGAGGTTAGAGTAGCAAGCTGATATATACATGAACTGTTGGGAGCAGATCCAGTTCAGCTCCTCTGAGATGCAGCATTGGTGGAGAGCAGAAACTGAGCAGACATTATCAAAACATGATTATTTAGATGCAATACTCTTCACCATCTTTGGTTGTACTGTTGTAGAGTTTAGGTCAGGGGTTGGTGGTGGGAGCTAGCAGAGGGACAGAAAGGGATCAAAGTTGGTAAAACAGAATGTTGCACCAAGCTGGGGTGCTGAGGCAAACCTGCTAAATTCAAATCTGAAAGTTCTGCACTCTCCACCATAATAATAACACTGCTCATTTATGATCCACAAAAAGTGCAAAAGTTTATTTAAAGTGCCAGTGCTGTGCACGTCTTAACTAGTTTCGGACAAACCATCCTTTATCAAAAGTCTTTTGATAAAGGATGGTTTGTCTGAAACCAGTTAAGACGTGCACAGCACTGGCACTTTAAATAAACTTTGCATGTTTTGTGGATCATAAGCCAACAGAAAGGAATGAAGCTTTTTTTTGAAACCACACTGGGTAAGGGGTTAGGGGAGAGAGTCAAGCCCCTTGTGCTCCATAGATCCCATATGGGGAAATGTTGTAAATGGCTGCAGCACAGTGTTCCACAAGCAGGAGACATGTGCAGAGTGTGTGTGTGTGTGAGTGTGTGAACCCTCTAGACTATTCTACTTAACAGTAGACTTCAGAGAATCTTGCAGATTTGAAAACTTTGAAGAGTGTGGCCATAGACTTGTATTCTTTGACTGTACTGTTAAATAACATCTAATGACCCTTGTAGAAGAGTGAGTATAATAACAGACATAGTAAGCAGTATATAAAGTGCATAAAAAATACAGGGCTTGCGTTTGTCAATTTATTTTGACACTTCAAAAATAAGAAAATAAAGAAAAATAATGAATATTTACAAAAAGAAAAAGGGCGTTAGTCCTTCATACCACAGAAAACAGGAAATCATTTTTTTTTCAAGAACTCCTTAAATTTTCATTACAATCCAAAATTTTCAAACAGTGTGCAAGCTTTCACACTCAGCTCCTTCTCTCACTGTGGTCAGCCAACTACTGAACCACCTCTCTATCTAACTTAGCCCCTGGTGGTGAGTTTAAATATTATAGCTAGGGTTGACATCACAGTCAGGTTACCCCTCATTAAATAAAATAGCCACTCATCTTAGTCCCACCCCACGGACGCTCTTTAAGCATTCTGCAATGTTTTGCAGGAGATAGGCATTACGCTTTTATTCATATATAAACAGTATATCTGGCTTACAAAACCTTCTTGAGTCTTAATTGTAGGACCTCAGCTAATTTAGTGACTAAGTTCCTCCCATCAAGGAGTGACATCACAGCTTCGGCTGCCATAAAAACAGTCATTATTTGGGCTGCCAGCCCTATAGTAGGGCATCTGAAAATCCCATTTCCACATAAGTAATTAAATTTTTATTAAACATGGTAATACACATTTTTATTTCTCAGGTGTTTTTGAGTTTGCTAGGGGAAGAGAAGATTAACTCATTCACTCTACAGGAGCTCTTTGATAGTTCCACCACTTGTGTCCTGTACACTCTTAACAGTGTATACTGGGCTTTTCTAACAAAATCAAGCCATAAATCAGCATGCCATGAACAAATGCAGCTACCTCATAAGTGCTACTCAAAATGTAAGGGTGTCCAAGTTAATAAAAACAAATTACCTTCCAACCATGCTATGCAATTAATTATAAGCAATTTATTTTTTCTATGCTAGTTGAAATAGCAAAAAAAAGTGTGTTTTTACAATAAAAAAGGCAATGTAAACCATTTTTGATAGGAAAAAATATAACATAGCAACACCAAATAATTTTATTAATTTTTTATTTTAGTCTTTGGTAACCAGGTAAGGCCCACTAGGCATAAGTGCCTGTTTTCAGGGGCTACCTGGGAGCACTGGGCAGTTAAGTGACTTGCTCAGAGTCCCACAGTATGCAAGTGGAGGTTGTGAGAATCAAACCCAGGTCTGGTCTGCTGGATGTACCAAGCTTGTTCACAGCTTGTTATTCTAACCCCTAGGCCATACTGCCTGCCCAACATGCACATTAGATGTAGGTACAAAAGTAGTTTCATACTAAAAGCTATTTTTCTAAAACAAAACATGCATTTTTCCCATTTTATTAAAGATGCTTAGGTGAGGCTTGAGGTACAGTACAAATGTCAGACATACACACCATACCATAAACAAATGAGAATAACTCCAAAAGTATATGTGATACACACTAAGCATCAACAGAAAAGCTGTTCAGCATAAAATTACCTTTCTAACAGTGATATGCAGTCAATTCTAATCAATTTAGTTCCAAGTAATACAGAGGAATAGTGTTGATGACCTAAAAGCGTGTCCAGGAAAAGCAGAAATCTTCATCTGCCGACTGAAGTCGTTGTGGGAGACCTGCAGCATTTATCTGGGGGTAGGAAGAAATAGGCTGTTGGTTAAATAGGATCTCCAGCTTATCTTCTAGGTAGGGAAATGGGCAGACTAAGTGGGCCAAGTGGTCCTTATCTGCCATCAAAGTCTATGTTCCTGTGTTTCTATCTAGCTGCTCTTTCTATGCATATGCAGGGTCTCTTTACTACTATGTCTCCTAGCCAGTGACAAAATCTGCATTCAATTTTACCCATCCGACAGCTGAAATTGCAGCTTTCAGGCATACATTTCATTTGGGCCTTATTTTGCCTTTATCACATTTTCAGCTTTTGGCCCCATTTATTTACTCAAGCAGCCCCAGTTACAACATTTCTGGATACAACTTCTTTCTAAGATTGCAACATCTTTAAGGCTTACATTTTTTTTTATTTTTAGACACTACTGCTTGTCTGTTAATTGCCCATAGTGCCCCACATATCCCAGTAATCCACATTCATCTTTGCAACACTGTGTTTCTTTTTCCATTGAGCAGAGCACCATTCTGCCCTGCTCCACTCCACTTTTGTACCCCCAGCTGTAACTTGCGGCACTTCAGAGTGCTTCAGAGCATCTTGCTCTGAAAAAAAAATAAATTCTGGGTTGCATACTGTGACTGGAGCCACATATTGCAAGAGGAGCCAACTCTTGTGGCAAGTGGCTGCAACAGTCAGTGCCTCGTGGGCGGGTGCCACAAAAGAGTTCTTCTCCGGGGCACCAGGTAAATTCATACCTCTGGACACTCAGTTATTAAATAAGGGGCACCAGAGCTTTACACATATAGTGCAACATGCACTAATTGTATCTCCCATTTGGGAGATCATAGAAAAACACTTCAACACTTCATGTGCACAAATGTTTTGTTTTCTACAACAAGGGAAAGAAAAGAGTAATGAATATCAGGTTGGCCACCCTGACAGGAAAAAGGAAAAGGATGGAAAGAAAAAAGAAAAGACGACAGGAATGAGTGAGAGAAAAATTGGAGGGGTGCACATCTTTATTTATAATTTGAGGAACCTTTTTCATTACAGAGGACACCCTGTTAACATTCCTTCCCACACAAATAGGCAACCGAATTGTTTGTTGTCTGAACCCTTCACCCTTAGAAGTATTGGAACTTCTGCTCACCCTTTCCAGATGTTTCCCTCAGGGACCCTAATAGAATTTTGAACAGTACATTAAGATTCATGTACTACATCATACAACCATTTACTATCATTCTTTTCCCTAATGATTGTGCTTATCTAGCACAATAGATTCTCATAATACTTAGATACAGTTCCTGTACAATCATATTTTTTTTGTCCATCTCAAACAACTGGAGTACTGTCAGCGCCATAGTGGGATGAAAAGAAATTGCCATTATGATGATGTGATCCTGCATGGTGCTTAACTGTGAATTTGTATGGCTGTAGTGACAGGTACTGTCTCATGATACACATGTTTTTCTGCTTCATTTGGTTCAGCCAACATAATGGATTATGGTCCATCAGTACCACAAACTCATTGCCCCACAGATAGTATTTAAGGGCTTCTATGGCTCACTTCATGGCTAAACATTCCTTTGCAATCATAGGATATTTTCTCTCCCTATCATGTAGCTTTCTATTGATGAATAGTACTGGGTGTTCTCCCTTAGAATCATGTTGAGTCAGTACTGCCCCATGCCCATCAGAGGCATCAGTCTGGACCTGAAAAGATTTCTGAAAGTTGGGGCTAATCAGAACCGGGGCATAACATAATACAGCCTTCATGCTATGAAAGGCTGCCTCACATTTCAGGGTCCATTTTACCTTATTGGGATACTTATTTTTTGTTAGTTCTGTCAATGGAGTTGCAAGGGTGGCTAAGTCAGCCATGAAGTGGTGGTAATAACTGGCCAGTCCTAAGAAGTATCTTACATGCTGTTTGGTGATGGCAGTGGGGCAGTTGGCAACTGCCTCCACCATGCTCAATTCAGGTTTAACAGTTCCATGATTAATGATAAGCCCCAAGTATCTGGCCTCAGTTTTTGCAGTGGCACACTTTGAGGGGTTAATGGTCAATCTGGTGTCCTTGATGGTCTGAATAATGGTGCTATGATGGATCAAGTATGTACCAATCAGGACTGAAAATTATGACGCCATCCAAATACGATGTCCTATATTGGGAATAAGGTCTCAGTATGTGGTTCATATAATGCTGAATGTGGCCAGAGTACCATGAAGGCCAAATAGCATGGTGGTAAACAGATATGGGCAATTGGTGTTCTGAACATTGTCAATTCCTGTAGCAAGTCATGCCAAGGGAATTTGCCACTATCCCTTTGTTAAATCTAGGGTACTGATATATTATGCAGTCCCTATTATGTCCAGTAAATCACTGATTCTGGGCATGGGGTATCTGTCAAAGTCAGAAATCTCACTTATTTTTCAAAATCAAGGCACAGGCGCAACCCACCCTCTTTCTTATATACCACTACTAAGGGGAGGACCAGGTACTTCTGGAGGGAACAATTACCCCTAACTGTTCCATTTTCCATACTTCATCGGTCACCTCCTGTCTAATTTTATCAGGCAATCTATAGGATTTCTAGTGTATTGACCTGCTTTGTGTGACTTTGATGTCATGAACTAACCCTTTTACTCACCCAGGTTTTTTGGTGCATGTGTCCTGATAATTAGTGTGAGAGCTGATCAACCTCTGCTCTCTGACCAGGGTCTAACTCTGGGTTGATCTGCATGGCTCCACCTACCACAGAAGGGTCTAATCTTTTATAGGCCACATCCAACTCTGTCATGCTCTGCTTTTGGTGTATAAATAGAGTCTGGGATTGGGGCCTGTCTACCTATTTCCAAAGAAGGTTTGTATGGTATACCCTTTTAACAGGCCTATGGCCAGGCATCTCAGTTTCCTAGTTAACATTGCTTGTCCATCTAACAACATCATAGGGCCCTAGCCATCTCATTAGTAGTTGGTTTTCAGTGGATGGTAATAATAATAAGACCTTTTCACCGTATAAAACACTTGTCCTCAATCCAACATCATATGTCTCTTTTGCCCTTGTTGTTTTCTAGGTAACATTCAAGTGGATCATTGTGACATATTTTACCAGCCATTCTCTCAAAGAGAACATGTAGTCAAAAACATTGCTGAATCCTACATTTGTACCTTCATCCCAGTGCTCCTTTACCACATCTAATGGGCCTCTGGGGTTCCTACCATAAAGCAATGTAAAAGGTGAAAAACCAGTGGTGGCTGGGGTACTTCCCTGCAAGCAAACAGGAGGTAAGGAAGATATTTGTCCCAATCTCTACCTTACTCCTGGACATACCTTTGCAGCATCTTTTTTAGCATTTTGTTGAACCGCTCAACCAAGCATTATGTTTTTAATTGTTTCTTTATCTCCATGATGACAGGAGGCTTTGTTCTATGTTTGTTGGCTCAGAGACATGCATCGACTGCTACTTAGTCTTTTTCTATATGTATCCTTTTTGTTAGCCATTATGGGTGCCTAACAGTTGTAGTGTTACTACATTGCTCTGGAACAGATTGTGAGTCTTTTCATGGTTGCCTGGGGGCATGGTGAACAGCGTCAATTCAGGATTGTCAGCTGCAGCTCCAAGATGAGAGAGGCTTTGTCTATGTTTCTAGTGGTGCTGGGCATGCATTGATTGCTCCCAAGCTGATTGTAGGTCTTTCCATGGCTGCCTGTGGTATGAATGGTACCAACTCAGGATTGTCAGCTACAGCTCCAGGATTAGAGGAGGCTTTATTGCACTGTTAGGACCCTCTCCTCCCCCCCATTGCCAAAGCTGACAGCTGACAACAGATCCCCATCACCTACCATTAATTTCTCAACATTATGGTTAGTAGCAGGATTAACAGTCACTCTATACAAAATGCTATTTTTCAGTACAAAACAGGACTGTCCATTTTTAACTTCATGCTTGATCTATGGGAAAAAAATCTGCCAATTGGTCTTGTTTAATATCACATCTCTGTAGTCCTGGTGCCACTCCCAGAATACCCTCTTCATGTGTTTCTGTCCAGGCTTTTTTTCCCTTTTCTTCTATTTCCTTAAGTTCTTTGGTTTCCCTTTGCCATCAAAAAAAGTTTTCTTCAAAAGGAAAAACCTGATTTAGCTGTTGCAGTTTTTCCTGGGACATGGTTACCACATTTACTGGTTTTAGACAGGCCTGGTGTGATTGCATCAGTGAATCAAAATGGGGAAAATCTTGGCCAATAATTACTGGTACTGGCAATCGGGGTACTAGGCCAACGGTCATACAGTGGTGCTCATTGATGACAGTAATTTCAACCACTGCATCGTGATATTGATGGATATCCCCATGCACACACATCACTGAGGTATAATTCTAGGTTACATCTCTAACAGGGGCCATATCCACTCTCATTAGGGTTTGTCTACTCCTGAATACAGTAGTCACAAAGTCTATTGTGCTCCTATCCTACAGAGGCAACATACCCAATGTTCGCTAAAGGTAAATGGGCCGGTTCAGTTCTTTTATTAGGACAGTTATGAACTATATATCCCTTCCCAAGGCACCAATGGCAGATAACTTCAGAGTAAGGGATCCTGCCCCCTCTATCCCTTCCCCCATAGTTTGATTGTTTTTGAGTAGGATAAAAAGTTCTTACCAGTTCCAAAGTTGGTTTTGGTGTTCCTTATTGTCCTCTGTGTCTTGATGGTTGAGCTGCCAAATAGTTCTCTGCCAGCTTAATGGTGTTATCTGCAGACTCTGGCTTATGTTCTTTCACCCATAGTTGTACATCCTGGGCAAACTCAGGTGAGCTGCTCAATAATAATAAGGTCCATAATCTGATCATAGTCCTGGTTGCAGGATGCAACCACTTCCCTAATAGTCTTTTAACCTAGCATGGGCTTCCCTTGAGGTGTCGCAACTGGTCATCTTCTGTGAATGAAATAGCTGTCAATAGTTCTCTGTGCTAATGTCACAGAGTCGCAGTATCTCCTCTTTCACTTGGTTATAATTGTTTACATCAACACCACTCAGTTGGCTGTAAACTAGTTGGGCTTTACCAGACAGATAGGGCACCAGTCTTATAACCCATTGGTCACTGGGCCATGCACAAGTTTTGGCAGTCCTCTCAAATGTAGTGAGGTATGCCTTAATGCCATCACTTTCTGTAAGTTTTGTTAGTTTAATGTCTCTGGGCAAAGTTCCATTAGTCGGATCTTCACTCATCACCTGGATGGCCTTCAAGGTATCTGCCCACTGTTTGTCCTGCCTTTGTCATTCCTCTGCTTGTAGACATCTGTCCTCATCCCACTGTCATTGATCTTGCACCCTCTGACGATCCATGTCCAATTGTCATGTACACAGCTACTTCAATAGGGAACTCAGATCATCTGGTGCTGGGGTCATCTGGGGTCCCTCTTCTTTCAGTCCCACTTCTTCCTCCATCTCCTTGTTGTCCCTCCTCTTCATCTTGGGCCTGGCTCCTACAGCCTGCCTGCCAAAGGTTTGATCCCAGTCTTCTCTGACATTGACCGTATTAAATGGAATGCACTCTGGTCTGCTTTATCCCCCTCCTGTTTCTGCTAGGGCATTTATGGAGCAATACACCCTGGTAGTGCCTCCTGGGCAGCCTTGATGTACCAGGATGTCCCACTTCTAACACCAGTGTAGAAGCATGTGTATAAAAACAGACACAGTAGGCAGTATATAAAGTGCATAAAAAAAGCAGAGCTTGTGTTTGTCAATTTATTTTGACACATCAAAAATAATAAAGAAAATAAAGAAAATTAATGAATATTTACAAAAAGGAAAGGGCTGTTATTCTTTCACACCACAACAAACAGGAAATACTTTCTTCTTCAAGGACTCCTGAAACTTTCATTTGTAATCCAACATTTTGAATAGTGTGTAAGCTTTCACACATGGCTCCTTCTCTTACTGTGGTCAGCCAACTACCGAACCATCTCTCTGTTTAACTTAGCCCTGGTGGTGAGTTTATATACTATAACAAGGAGTGACATCACAGTCTGGTGACCCCTCATTAAATAAAATAACCCTCTATCTTACCCCCACCCCTTGGATACTCCTTAACCATTCTGCAGTGTTTTGCAGAAAAATAGGCATTACACTTTTATTCATATATAAACAGTATATCTGGCTTACAAAACCTTCTTGAGTCTTAATTGTAGGACCTCAGCTAATTTAGTGACTAAGTTCCTCCCATCAAGGAGTGACATCACAGCTTCAGCTGCCATAAAAAAAAACAATTATTGTTTGGGCTGCCAGCCCTATAGTAGGGCATCTGAAAATCCCGGCTCCACACAGATAATTACATTATTATTACTAACAGTGGTAATACATATTTTTATTTCTCAGGCATCTCTGAGATGTCATGGGGAAGAGTAGATTAAGGGTTCGCTCCTTATCTCCTTTCTCCTGCCAGATCAGGAGACCTGGAAATATTATTTGTTTGTTTCATTTTATTTTCAACAGCAGTCTATTTATTTATACATAATCCCCTTTTGAAAAGGGCTCTTCAACCTTTAGCATTTGTCTATCTGATCTTTCTTTGCATATGCAGGGGCTTTTTACTACTATTTCTCGATGTTCCTGCCAAACCAGCATTCATTTTGCCCAGCCGACAACTGAAATTGCAGCCGCCTGGTATACATTTCATGTGGGCCTTTATTTTGCCCTTTGGCCCATTTTCAACATCTGGCCCCATTTATTTACTCAAGCAGTCCCAGTTACAACATTCCTAGGCTTGTAACATCTTTCCAAGGTTGCTTTATTTATTTTTGGACACACTCATCATTGCTGCACTGTGTGGCTTTTTCCACTGCATAGAGCACCATTCTGCTGTGTTCTACCGTTATACCCTCAGCTGCAACTTTTAGCACTTCATAGTGCTTTGGAGCATCTTGGTCTGAAAAAATAATAAATCCTGAGTTGCATACTGTGACTAGAGCTGCATATTGCAAGAGGAGCTGTCTCTTGTGGTGAGTAGCTACAACAATTGGTGCCTCGGGAGCGGGCACCACAAAGGTGTTCTTTTCTGGGGCATCAGGTAAATTCATCCAGACACTCAGTTATTAAATAAGAGGCACCAGACCTTAAACACATAATGCGACGTGTGCTAATTATATCTCCTGGTCGGGAGAGCATAGAAAAGTGCTTTCAGCACTTCAGTGCACAAATGAGGTTTTTCATACAACAAGGGACAGAAAAGAGTGAAGACTGTCAGGTTGGCCACCCTGACAAGAAAAAGGAAAAGGACAGAAAGAAAAAATAAAAGATGACAGGAACGAGTGAGAGAAAAATGTAGGAGGGGTGCACATCATTATTTATACTTTGGGGAACCTTTTTCATAACAGGGGATACCCTGTTACATCCCTTAAAGGACATTTTTGTATCAGCCTCTGAACTAAAGTACTTAGACCATTGTGTCTGACATATTTTATTAGCAGTGTTTATAAAAAGGAGGTGTTATGGTAATGCTTATTCATAAATTTAAATAATTAGTGTCTACCTATCAAATGTTGCCATCATTTCTGGTGATAAAGTTTAATGTATATTATCTAAAATATAACTTTTGCAATAGATCATTTATCTATTGTGTATTTTATTTTCTACATTGATCCTCACTGGAAATTAATAAACAGATTCATAATTAATGGAGAGTATACTAAAGGAACGATTGGGGGTGTACTTGGAGGAGGTGGGAGGTCTGGATAGTCGGCAACATGGGTTTGTGTCAGGTAGATCATGTCAAACCAATCTTGTGGAGTTCTACTAATGGGTAGCATCAGAACTGGACAGGTGAAAGCCTGTGGATGTATTATTCTTGGACTTCAGCAAGGCATTTGACTCTGTCCCCCACAATGGTCTGGTGGAGAAACTGATGGGGTTGGGAGCAGGCCCTTTGATGGTCAGATGGATTGAAAACTGGCTAGCTGGACTCACCCCGAGAGTAGTGGTCTGTGGGGAGCTCTCAAACCCTAGAGAGGTTGGTAGTGGGCTACCGCAGGGCTCGGTCCTGGGTCCGATCCTGTTTAATGCTACATATCGGACATGAGGGAGGGTATAAGGTGTGAAATGAGTCTCTTCGCTGATGCCTCCAAGATGGGAGCAATAGTTGAGAGAGAAGAGGGGAGGTTGGCCCTGCAAGGGGACCTGGACACCCTGGAAAGCTGGGCTCACACATGGAAATTAACTTTCAATATCACCAAGTGCAAGGTGTTACATCTTGGGCAGGGAAACCCTAAACGCAGGTACACCCTGGGAGGGGAGGTGCTGGAGGCCTCAGTAGGGGAAAAAGGCCTAGGGGTCATGGTGGATGCATGTATGAATAACTCTGAGCAGTGCAGGAGAGCAGCTAGCAAGGCAAATGGGATGTTGGGATGCATCGTAAGGGGGAATCACCTCTAGGAGCAAGGAAGTGATACTGCTGCTGTACAATGGACTGGTTAGACCACACCTTGAGTACTGTGTACAGTACTGGAGACCACCATTGAAAAGGGACATCAGCTCCCGGAGAGGGTAAAGAGGAGGGCAACCAAGATGATATGAGGGCTAGGGATTTGACGTATGAGGACAGACTTAAGGGCACTGCCTGTTTTCATTGGAGGAGAGGAGAGATGGGGACATGATTGAGGTCTTCAAGTACCCTCAAGGGAATAAATAGGGTAAACATGGAGGGAACTTTAGACTAAAGCAGGAGGTATCACCAGAGGGCATGGTTTGAAGTTGGAAGGTGGAAGAGTGAGGGGTGAAAAGAGTAGGAGGATTTTCACTGAGAGGGTGGTGGACCCTTGGAATGCACTGCCTGGTGAGCTGGTTCAGAGATCCATAGTGGAGGGTTCAACAGAGTGTGGGACAGACACAGAAAGTGGATGTATCAGATGATGGCCTGTCCCAGGGGGGGTGGGGATGGAGGTTAGGGGTTTCTGGAACACAAGGAGGGGAGGGCCTCAGCTCCCAACTAGGGATCTGAGGTTCGAGCAGACTCGATAGACTGTCATGCCTAATCTGCTGCCAAATAGTATGTTAGTATGATGTATTTGTAAAATCCCATGTCTGACATTTTGTTTTTTACAGTTTTTGTAACGAATGGGGTCAGCTGACAATCAGATGTATTAGGAATACTACTAAACTGGTAAATAATGGTATTAGTACCCACTGATAAACCAAGGAAAATTTAGTAAAGTAGAATTCTTATAAAATGCATCAACACCTACAAGACAGTGGCACACAGTTTTGTGTATATTGTCAATAAAGTGATGAATTATGGCTGACCACAACTAATGTGTACCCAGAGAAATGGGCTCAATAGTTAAGTACAAATTAACTTCAAACTAGATGACAGCTCTATAGAACACTCAGAAGAAATGACATGGGACCCGATTCCAGAACCGTTATGCATGTTATAAAGTGACCTGCACCAAACAAAATGGTGCAAGTAGCACTTTGCACCATGTGTAACGACATTCAATATTCCAGAAGGCAGCTGCAGTTGTCCTCACACCACTTGGTTATGCCATAAACCCCTGCAACATGGTGCATGGGAGTTTATGACAGCAGTTACACCCTATTCTGAGATGGAGGCTGTCAGAAAAGCAAATGTGCTATCCCAACACAATCCCTGGAGGGCATTTGTCCAAGTACAGTTAGACCAGCTATTAGCTGGTCTAAGTGTACACTAGATCCACATGGGGAGCACCACTATGCCTGGTGCCCCAACAGCCACCCCCCATGATCCCACATAAGCCCCCTCACCCATCCCCTATTGTCAGGAATGCCCTCTACAGGCTGCTGCCACCCCAAGCCCCAATCCCCATATTATATATCATTCCCCATCCCTGTGTAGTGCCCAGCAGGGCAGTTCATGTCCCCAGTCCCCAAGCCCCAATCCTGATCCTCATCCCACCACTATTGGCACTACTGCCATACCACTAATTCCCTGGTGGTCCTGCGGCCCTCTC
The DNA here is from genome assembly GCA_016271365.2 of Neoceratodus forsteri. Classification (NCBI taxonomy): domain Eukaryota; kingdom Metazoa; phylum Chordata; order Ceratodontiformes; family Ceratodontidae; genus Neoceratodus; species Neoceratodus forsteri. The sequence continues at coordinate 1,327,241,934 of CM028132.1, forward strand.
CCTCACCTTGCAGTGCCAGTGCACCTCCACTTCATACTCATTTCCATTTCCATTCTGTGACTGAGACACCACTCTTCACCTCCATGGTTAGCTGCCGACTGAGCTCCCTTCAGCATGTACTACTGTATGCAGTACACACTAAATAACAGATTGAGCACCTACTGTATACAGGTAGTATGCACTCAGAGGAGCTCAGTCAGTGGTTGGCCATGGAGGTGAGAGGTGATTGTGCCAGTCGCCCACTGGAAATGGGTGTGGGGTGTTGGGTGACTGGCACTGCTAGGTGCAGGTCCACTGGACTACCAGGGATTGCAGGATCATGGGTACATTTCACCAGATGGCTGGCATGGGGGCTGTGTGTTCATGTGTGGCGGGTGCCTGTATAGCTCCTGCAAAGCAGGGCATTTGTTTCGGGAATGGGCCTTTGGCAGGGCTGTGCATTTGGGGCTATGGGGTAAGGGACCTGTGCACTGACAGAAGGCATTGCTAAGGCTTGTGGTACCCTGTTGAGGTGTGTCCTCCCTTTGGTGGACTTCCTGAGGTGCCGCAAGTTACAGGATGTAGCCGCCAGGGCCCTACCTGTTTTGGAGTCTGGCGCAGGATCCCTGTTGTATCGGCATATGTCACAACTTGCAAGTGAGGGCAAGCTGTGCCATATGTCTTGGAGTCAGGCCCATAGTGTTCAGCAACAGTGGGATATCTTGAAGAATCACTTGGATAACATGAAATATGATTGCATTCCACAGAGAAGGAAAAATAATGGTAGACGATGCTGACAATGTGGTTAGCATATGAAGTTCTATTATGATAAAGGAGAAAAAGGAGACCTACAGGAGATGCAGATTGTATGACACAAGTAGAAACAGACAACATAGACAAACTCAGAGAAAGGGAACATAAAATCAGAGGAGTAAAACAAGCAGTAGAAGACCAGGTAGTACTGGAAGTTAAGTCCAATAACAGAACATTTTTAGACATGTCAGTGAGAACAGAAACACAGATAAATGAGCTGGATCCCTAACAGATCACAAAAATTTTTTTACAGTAACAGAGGAGATGCACATGGTTAAAAGCCTAGATATGTTTTTAACACTGTTATTCACAGAGAAGGAGAACTAAGAAATAGCTGACAGTAAAATGTTATCGAAAGGAGCACGAGAAGATGTAATACAGAGCAAACATATAACAACTGAAGAAGTCAACACACATGCTTTAGACTGTTTACATAAGCAAGAAAATAGGCCCAGGTGGAATATACCCAGAAAGTCAAAGGGAGTTAACTAATGAACTATTCATTATATATATAATGAGATTCAATGGTAAATAAGGCATTGTGCAGTACCAGATGATTCGCAAGTGGGCCATATGGCATCTACAGTATATTCAACAAGGGTTCCAGGGCTGAACTAGGGAATTATAGGCCAGTAATCCTGACATCAATACCAGGTAACATACTGGAAATAATCGTACAAAATAGCATTGTTAAACAGTTGCAGAAAAAAACAATTTGGGTTCCAAAGCTATGTATGGATTCGGTAAGAAGAAATCATGCCCGACAAACCTTATTTCATTCTTTAAAGAGACACTGTTAACCCCCTTAGCTCTCAAAGTATCCCTAGTTTAAAAAAACACATTTGATGATTGCCAACAGTCTGTCAAGATTGCTCATGTAGCTGGTAGTTTGATTCTGATTTTTTCTTTAAAAAAGTGAAAAAAAGACCACTCACCAAACTGGTGTTATCACACAAAAATAGGTTTGTTTACATTCCTTGATCAGCTCCAACTGCATCTTTTCTGGACATGGAACACCCACAACACAGTCTAGGCACTCATGATGCAGTAGGAGTTTAGGAGGCTACTGTCTCATGAGTGACTGCACTGTTTGGGTGTGTTTCTAATGCTCAGGAAGTATGTAGTAAGAACAGATCCAGGATTGTAAACAAAACAAGGTTGTTTATAAGTATATATTAGCAGGCATTTTGGTTCCACTAAACAAGGAGACAGACAAAACAAACAGCAACATCAATGAATGTTAGAGAAGGCAAGCAATCATAAAATGTAGGTTTTTAACTAGAAATAATATGATGAAAAACAGGTTAACAGTGTCCCATTAAGAATGTTACCAATAAATTTGGATATAGAAACACATGTGGATGGTGTGCATCTGGACTACAGCAAAATATTTGATGTTGTTTCACACAAGAGGCTTGCTCACAAAATGGAAAATCTCGCTGGTCAATAGCTTTTATCATTTCATTTCATTTTTATTTTGTTAACCAGGTGGGTAGACTAGGCCTAATGGCCCTTTTACAGGCATGACCCAGGATATAATACAATTACACATAAATCAATAATTTTTAAAAACAATTACAATTTGCCTCTGTCAACAAATATTGTTTATAGAATTTCCTCAAACAATTTTGATTGCTAACATTCCTGGCTTATTGAGTAATATAGTGTGTTAGTAACTGGCTGTATGGAAACAAGTGACAAGTGGTGTCCCAATTGGGTCTGTACACAGACTGAAACTTCAATATATTTATACCTGACTTGGAAGTGGGTACCTCTACCTGAGTTGTTACGTTTGCTAATGATACCAAGATAGGAAGAGTACTTGCAACATGGAAGGATATAATTCAGTATACAAAAGACTTGTACTAGTTGAGCAAGTGAGCAGAGAGATGACACATGAACTTTAGTGTGAGAAATGCAAAGTCATACAATTTTGAAAGAAGAATGTGATAGGAAAATACTACTTGAATAGTTCAGAGACTGCCAAAATTCAACAGAAAAAGACCTACGGGGGGTAATTAAGAGCACATGCAAATGGGCCTAACGGTGTAGAGTGGCAATTAGCAGCTTAATCATGGCATGCATCAAGAGGAAACATGTAAACAGAGAATTAATTATGATGCCCATGTACCAATCTTTGAACAAGCCTCATCTTGAATACAGCATGCAGTAGCGGTTATGTGAGTGTGGTGGGTGTGGGGGTTGCTGTTACATTAAGGTGGGCTTATATTCAGGTACATAACATAATGATGTTACAGTGTGTTATGACTCTTAGTTCACACACATAATGAATATTATTTCCTTTTTATGTTTGCTTGCATGCATGTACAAGAAACATAGTGCCATCATCTGAGTTTTCGGAGGTGTGGCAGCTGTCTTCCAATTCAGTCAGTGTTTGCAGACACAGTCAAGTTATCAATCAACTCTGCAGCTGTCTACACAGCAGTTGAAAATGCAGTGCTGTACAGTTGAAAGGAGAGCACTGCTTCAGTGAGCAGCACTCCCCTCCACATGCATGCATGCATATTGCATGCTCATGCGCTCCTCCTGCCCAATGCACATACTGTATGGATGACGGGGGTGCTCAATCCCTCATTGGCTCAATGCCCCCCAAAAAAAGCTTTCCAGGTGCCACGCTGGGAGCGCACCCCAGTGTGGCACACATCCCTGTGGCCGACAGGGGTGCCCAATCCCCCGTTGGCTCCAGGCCCCCCCAAACAGCCTTACAGCTGCCACGCTGGGAGCCCACCCCAGCATCGCAAATGTCCCGTGTTGTTTTCCTTAAAAAAACAAAAACAAAACCTGTAAACAAGAAAGCGTTCCCTCAGCAGTCTCTGATCCCACCCACACCCACCCACTGCACTGCCTGCCTCCCCACACACCCCTACCCAATACTTACCTCCGGAGCTCAGCGTAACGATCTTTGGTGAACCTGGAACACATCTCCACTCTTCAAAGCCGACCACAAACTGAGGAAATGATGGTGAGCTGATGCAATAAATTGGTTCTTTTTCAACTGTAATGCATATCTCAGGCATTTTTGATTTTGGCACCAAATTTTCAACGTGGGGTTTTGGGACCCTCCTCATGAATTCTTGAACTGTCATGACGTTAATCAGGCCTGAAGGGTGATTTCACAGTCACTGCATGAAATCACCTTTCAGTACCAATTAACAAAATGACGTGCCAGTGTTCATAAGGCGTGCTCTCAAAAAGCCTATGTTGCAAATTTGGTGAAAAAATTCCTAAAAATCACTGTTTTATGAGCATGCATTCCACAGTTCCTATGTACATTCATAAGTTCACAAATTTTTAATATTTACAATACGGATTTTCAGTATTGCAATTTTACCGCTCCTCTTTATGAACAGTACAGCTGTCATTTTTCACATCTCACCCAAAATGTGTTTCTGCGCATGTAGCTCACAATGGTGCAGTCGGTGTGTGAAATTAATGCATGGGACACATTAAGAAAATCACAGTGACACTGTTCATGAGCAGAGGTCTTAAAATGGCTATGTTGAAAATTTGGTGAAAAATTTCCTAAAAATGACTGTTTTATGAGTCTGCGTTGTGCAGTTCCTATGCACGCTCGTAAGTTCACATATTTTTAATATTTGCACTCCAGATTTTGAACATTGCCATTTTACCATACCTCCTTATAAGCAGTACAGCTGTCATTTTTCACATGTCACCCAAAATGTTTTTCCCTGTATGTAGCACACAATGGTGCAGTCAGAGTTCTCAATCAATGTTTGGGACAGATTAAGAAAATCACAGTGACACTGTTCATGAGCAGAGGTGTTAAAATGGCTATGTTGAAAATCTGGTGAAAAAATTCCTAAAAATGACTGTTTTAGGAGCGCACGTTGTGCAGTTCCTACGCACACTCGCAAGTTTGCGAATTTTTTATATTTTCACGCCAGATTTTCAACATTGCCATTTTATCACAACTCCTTATGAGCAGCACAGATGCCATTTTTCACATCTCACTCAAAATGTGTTTCCACACATGTAGTGCACAATGGTGCAGTCAGTGTGCAAAAGCAATGTTTGGAACAGATTAAGAAAATCACAGTTACACTGTTCATGAGCAGAGGTCTTAAAATGGCTATGTTGAAAATTTGGTGGCAAAAATCCATAAAATTATTGTGTTATGAGTGAGCAATGCGCAGTTTCCAAGCACCCTCGTAAGTTCATGACTTTGTAATATTTTCAGTCCAGATTTTCACCAGTGGCATTTTTCCACACTTCCTTATGAACAGTACAGCTGTCAATTTTCACAACGTGGCTGAAATATGTTTTCACACTTTCAGCGCAGAAATGCATGGTCGCTGTGGGAAATCATTGTTTGGGACAGATAAAGAAAATCACAGTGACACTGTTCATGATCAGAGGTCCCAAAATGCCTGTGTTGACAACCTGCTGTAAAAAATCCCCAAACTAATTACATTATGGATGTGCGTTGCACAGTTTCTATGCACGCTAGTGACTTCACCAGTTTTTTTTTAATTTTCACTGCAGATTTTCAACATTGCCATTTTTTACACCTTCCTATGAATAGTACAGCTGCCATTTTACACATCCTGTTCAGAATGTGTTTTTGCACCTGTGGTGCTAAATGCTGTGGTCGCTGTGCATAAGCAGCTTTCAGTTAACAAACTGATATTGCCACTGTTCATGAGGTGGGGTCACAAAAACCATGTTGAGAATTTGGAGTGAAAATACAAATGAATGCCTGATGCGTTAGGTTTCTGACTATAACGCCCCACCCTGTAGAGAATGACAGGCATCAAGGGTGTGACTTGGGATTCTTGCCTGTGATGTTCATAGCATTCCACAGCCTGCAGCCAGTGAGAAGCATTGAGGTATGTCTTGGACTCTTTGGCACCAAAGTTCACCCCATTCTGCTATACTGCACCCATCTCACCTTATTTCCTGATGGAATGGGGTGCACATAAGAGCCAAAGACCCCAAGGCACACTGTGACCCTTGTCGGTGTCTGCAGGGTAGGGTGAAATGGCATAGCCATTATGCTTGATGACCCAAAGGCACACCCCAATGCCTATCAGTCTCTGCAGGTTGGTGGTGGGGTTGGCTTCAGTTCAATACTTCACTGCCATTCCTATTATGCAGCTCTGTAACTCCTACACTAAAAATGCCAATGCCAGCAAACAAATATTTTATTTCATTGTGGTTCTATACTGAATCCTTGGACTGTTACTGCACGTATAGAAATATGATTATATAGTGCTGCATTTTTGAACTCTGTACATATTAGGATGCACAATCTCTTTTACTTGGCATGACAAGTTTATTTCCTTTGGGTAACAACTGAAGTGATTGAAGTGAATGATAGTGCATTAAAGGGACACTGTCAACCCCCTTAGGCCTCAAAGTGTCCCTAGATAAAAAAAACACATTTTATGATTGTTCACATTCTATAGAGACTGTTGATGTGGTTGGTACTCTGATTCAGATCCCTTTTTTCTTTCAAAAAGTGAAAAACTGACTGCCCACCATACTGGTGTTACCACAACAAACCATGTTTGTTTACATTTCTTGACCAGCTCCTGCTACATCTTTCCTGGACTTAGGAACACCCCAACATAATCTAGCCACTTGTTTTGTAGCGGAGTAGTATCATGAGTGGTTGCACTGTTTGAGGTGTTTCTGATGTTTAGTAAGTTTTCACTAAGAGCAGTTCAGTGATTTTAAACAAAACAAAGCTAGGCATAACTATATATCACCATGCATTTTGGTTCTAATAAGCAAGGAGGCAGACAAAACAACCAGCAACATCAATGAATTTTAGAGACAGTAAACAATCAGAAAATGTGGGTTTTACCTAAAAATAATATGATGCAAAAAGGTTGACAGTGTCCCTTTAAGGTGTGTGTGTGTGTGTGTGTGTGTGTGTGTTCGTGTTTCTCGGTGGTGGTCGGGGATTTATTCCTATGATTTCTTATTCAGATTCCTTCAACAGTTTCAGTACATCAAGTTGAAATCTATACATATCAGATTGCATGGTCTTAGCTTCTTGGTGATCCTTGACAAACAGCTTTTTTGTTTGGCTCTTGTACTTCCAATTTATATTATCATGTATAAACTTGTGTTACAACACCAAATGCCATAAGATTTATGGAGCATAATAACCAGTTTGAGAGAACAGCTGGATAATGTTTCCAGCTTAGTTTTACATTCCATATAGTATGAAACTGTTGCTCACATTAGATAAACTTAACTTTAAACCATTTGTATGCCATGTATATTTACTTTTTGTAGTTCTTTTTTTTGTAGAGCTTGGTTTCAATCAATCAATCAATCAATCAAATCTTTATTTATTCAGGCGAACATCATTGAGCATAGCTCATTTACAAGATGGACCTGAGTGGTCATACAAAGCAAGGTTACAAAATATACACAAGAACATGGGACTGGATAAACACAGATACAATCATTTGTGATTCAGATAGATATACAAATATTTACATATATACAAGGCAAGGTGACAAAGTACCTAAAACCTCCTACAGGAGAGAAACAAACAGTTCAGTCGGAATGGCTTGGGTAATGGGAGTTGATTGTGCATATCTGAAGAATTTTAGGGTGGAAAGGGCTAGATGATGAACAGAAAAGAAAAGGGTGACTTTTGTTAAAAGGGAGATGGCGGCGAGGGGGTTGAGGTAGGAGAGGGGTATGGGAGGACTAGGCCTTGTGGAAGCAGTTGCATGAATTGGGGAATAGACTGGTGTACAGCTTTTGAAGGAGGTTAAGGGAATCAGGGTATCCATTTTCAAAGTCTTTTGAAGGAATTCCAGATAAGTGCCAGAGAATGGCTGATTGCAGCTCTTCCATATCTGGTGAAGATGATGGACGCCTTCAGCATGATAAGTTTATTGATCCTTAGGGTATAGGGCCTGGATGTGATCCGTTGAAACAGTCTGAGATGTAGGAAGGAGTTTGTTTGTCAGAGCTTTGTAGATCCAGATAGCAGCATGTTTATTTCTTCTTGTTGCAATGATGTCCAACTGACTGCATTATAGAGAGAGCAATGATGGGTGCTGGAGGGAAGGTCTGTGATGAATCTAATTGCTCTATGATACAAAGTGTCTAGTTTGTTTAAGTGGGAGAGGGAGCAATGGCCATAGAGGAAGTCAACGTAATCAATGAGGGACAGGAATGATGCTAGGATTAATCTTTGTTTGGAATCCCTGGACAGGTAGTGTTTGATCCTGTAGAATAGACCAAATCTTTGCCTTAACTTTTTCAGGAGCTCCTCAATGTGGGTAGTATAGTCGAGTTTATTCAGTTTACAATTATGTCATATTTTAGCATGTATTTAATCTGAGTGGGTTTTGACTCATAATTGGGCTATACAGCAGTATGCTAGAGATGTTATTTTACTCTAAAGTTATCTCTAAGTCATTTTGATGTACATGCAGTATACTGCCTGCATGTTTTTGTGCTCTAAGCAGATCTGACTTTATGTCCTTTCAGCTGAAGCTGAACTAGTAGTTTTCAGTTTCTTTAATATGTCTTGTGTTATTTTGTAAATGAGTATTTTAAAACAATGGGAATTTTTTCTGTTTTTTTTCTGCATGATCTGGATGCTAAAAGTATGTTATTTTCTAAATAACTGACATTAAGCTTCCGGGGAAGGACTGCGTTGGTCCAAAAACTAAAGCACTTTATTCTTTTTGTTGCATCTATGTTGGTCTAATAAAAGGTATCAAGCCATTTGCTTCTGGATCTGTTCTTACAAGGACCAATACGGCAAATACTAAGGGCCTGATTCTAGAAGGGCAGCGTAAGTTGCCACCGAATGAAACTTGAGCAGCCCGCACCTGCGACACTGACTCTGTGCCCTATTCTAGTAGGGGCAGGGTCTTCACAGTTAAGACCTGTGACATGCAGCCAGATACACCAAACTGCAGGCATGTCTGATGAGCATGTCACAAGCCACAACAGCAGGGCGGCACGGGCAACTCCCCACCCATGCCCCGACCCCTAGTTACCAGCTGCAAATGCGGCAGATACCCAGGCAGCCCTGGTAGTCTAGCAGGCCCCCCAACTGTTAAATATTGAATATACAGTCCTGTAACCCTGGTGTTCTAGTGGCCCCCCAAATTGTATAATAAAAATATAGATACCCATTGCCCTGGTAGTCTAGTGCCCCCTCAAACTGTACATAAATAAATATGAGAATCCCCATTTCCCTTGTAGTCTAGTACCCCGAACTGTACATAAATAAATGAAATCCAGTTTCCTAGTCTAGTAGCCCCCCACCAGCCGTACCAACCCACCCAGCACCCCACCTGCCCAACCCGGCGTGGCACAGTCCACCTCTCACCTCCATGCAGCTGCCAACTGAGAGCAGTGGCACTACTGCACAGAAGTGCTCCAAAATTAATTTCTGAGTACATCTGTGCAGTAGCGCTAATACTGCTCTCAGTTGGTGGCTTGCCATGGAGATGAGAGGTGGACTGTGCCAGTCGCCAGCTGGGAACGGGTGGATGGGTGGTGGGTGGGCTGGCATGGCTGGGTGGGGGCCACTAGATTACCAGAGAAAAGGGGATAATCATATTTATTTATGTATGTACAGTTTGGGGGCCCACTAGACTACCAGAGAAATGGGTATTCTCGTATTTATTTATGTACAGTTTGGGGGGGTCACTAAACTACAAGGGAAATGGGGATTCTCATATTTATTTATGTACAGTTTCGGGGGGCACTAGACTACCAGGGCTGGATTCATTTTATTTTATATATTTTAGTTTATTAAACTCTAGTTATTGCTGCATATTTGGTGGGCGACTTGTGCTTTGGGGCATGGGTGGGGAGATGGCAGCGCTGCCCTGCGGGGCTTCTGCCAACAGCTGTTTCAGGGGGCTGGGGGTATAGGTAGCACTGTAGGGCCCCACTGGGGTGTGCTCAGCATGGGGGGAGGCAACTGTGCACTGTCTGCTGGACAGCTGATGGGTCTACAGGACCCCCGGGGGCATCCGTAAGTTATACCAGCTAAATGCTGGTATAACTTACTTTGCCGGATCTCCTTCGGGGGTACTTGTAGAATCCTGATGTGGGCACTTTATGGCTGCCCTTCTAGAATGGGGCACAACTGCTGCTGTAAACCCCCTAGCACCATGTTGCAGGGGGTTTATGCTGCGTAACTGCTGCTTGGCGCAAGCGGCCCGCACCATGTCGCAGGCCACCATGTAGAATCGCGCTTGTCGCAACTGCTGGCGTAAGTTGCCACATGCACCATTCTGCTTGGCACAACTGCAGTTATGCCAGGCATAACCCTTCTAAAATTGGGCCCCAAATCTGTATGTCAGCATGGAAGATACTGGAATGTGTCATAAAATATGGCAGTTACATAACATCAAGAAGAAACTGGCACAGCTAGGCAGTGACATCTATTTTTTAACCCAGTGCAAGAGGAACAACATAATCCATGAAGATTTTACTATTTGAAATCAATTAAAAAACATGGATAATTCTATGTATGCTGAACAACTCTGTCATAGGACTTCTGAGAAATTGAGAAATCACAGGATCCATATGTCATATGCCAGGAAGGAGATCTCGAACAAACAGTTTGATGAAATTGTTACTAAACTGAGAGGATATCTGGTGTCCATATTCCAGACATCTTGCATGAGATACACATTAACCACCAAAGGACCTTAAGGAAAGCCATGCTTATCAAAAACAGGAAGTTAGATGCCCTTCAACATATCATGCTTTCTAACAACAATGAAGAATATAATAGAGTAATTGACAACAACACCAAGCAGGTGGGCACCTTTCAGTTGTTAATTTGTCCAACCACACACTGACTTCTGGGAATTAAATGTACTTTTAAAGGGTTTCACATTCTGTCCAACAAAACCACTGGACAAAATATAGTTTTGTGGTGAACAAAAGGATTACTTCTGTAGATTGAGACTTAACGAATTATTTCATGGCAAGGAAGAAATCGCAGGTAGTGAAGACATCACAATCAGTAACAAATGAATGGATAAGAAAAATAAATCCAAGTTTTGCCCCCAAAGTGGGCATCAAAACTAGACAATTACATTATTGTTTCCACCCACAAGTTAGTGGTCAGATCCTTACTAGACAAAAACAGGCCTGTTAAAGCCTCCTCCATTGGAACAGAGGCTATACAGACACTGAAATTAAACCACAGCATTGTTATCAAAGAAGCTGATAAAGGCTCTGCAGTGGTGATATTAAACCAAGATGACTATATTAATGAAGCCAACAGACAGCTAACGGACCTTACTTACTACAGAGAACTGGAGAGTGACCACACTATAATCTATAAAAAGAACTGCAGGACTTAGTTAGATCTTTTCCAAGTCCAAAAGACTAACTGACATCATCCCTGCTGAACCCAAGCCAGGGACATAGTACATGCTGCCTAAAATACACAAACTTGGCAATCTGGGAGAACTATAGTCTCTGGCAATGGTACTCTGACTGAGGGGATCTCAGGGTTTGTAGACACCATTTGAAACCACTGATTGTGGTAAGAGATAATTACATCCAGGACACTACACACTTCCCATGCGTAAACTTTCTGGTTATAATGACTATCGCCGAATATCATTTAGCCACAATGGATGTAACATCACTCTACACTAAAATTCCACACATATACCACATTTCAGCCTGCCATAAATGCATACAGGAGAAAGGACTGGACCATAACATCAACCCTGAAGTGGTGGGGGAAACGTATTGAATTCATTCTGACACATAATCACTTCAGCTTCAATGGTAAACTATATGTTCAAATTATGGGAACAGCAATGGCCACCAGGATGACTCCACAGAGTGCTAATCTTTTTCTAGCAAATTTGGAGGAGGACTTTTAGGCACTCTACACACAAACCACTTGCTTATTTATGTTACATTGATAATTTAATTATAATTTGGATGGAGAGTACTGAGATGTTTAAGGATTTTCATCAGGAACTTAAATTGCACCAAACCATAAAGTTTTCTCTGGAATATTCTGTCACAAGTGCTAATTTTCTGGACACCACTGACACCATCAATGATGGAACCTTACATACATGTATTTACAGGAAGCCAACAGACAGACAGGGATACTTACACAGGAATAGTAATCATCCAAGCCAAACTAAGAAATCTATCATGTACAGTCAAGCACTTCGATATCAGCGTATCTGTTCAAATGAGTAAAACAGAGATACACATTTGGCTATGTTGAAAAACACCTTTATTGAGCAGGGACACTCTTCCAGAGAAATTGACTGGACAATATAATGAAACACAAGTGTCAAGACAACAACTACTTCAGTATAAGGAAAGAACAGCTACCAACAGAATACCATTAGTACTCACATATAATTCTGACCTTGAACTTCTGCGTAAGTTTATTAAGGACATCCACCCAATATTTAGTGAGGATGAGACCCTAAGTTGTATTTTTCAGGAACTACCACTACTATCATTTAAACAACCACCAAACTTAGCCAATCTAATTATTAAGAGTAAACATTCACCAGAACAGAATGCCATGACACTAAAGGTTACATAACCCTGTAATCAACTCAGACATAAGACCTGTGAGCTAATTTCCACTTCAGACTGTGTGGTTACATCACAAAACAGACAATTCAGGGTACATGGAATTATACATGTGCATCATGGCAAGTTGCTTATTTCATTCCAAGCAAGAAATGTCCACAAAAGGGTGTGATGGAGAGACAGACCAACCCTCCACACTAGAATGTACTTGCACAGACATAATATTAATCTGAAGATGACTGAAAACCAGTGGGCAGCACCTTTCTTGGTGGAACCACTCAATCTCAAAAATGCAGTACTGGTCTTAAAGGAAATTGCAAAAGTACACAACAGAGATGGGCTTTGAGATCAAACTTATATTACTTCTCAATATGGTAGAAGATGGCATGAACACAGATTTGGGGTTTATGGCACATTATAGAGACTTAGTCATCCACAGACCCTTTCTTTAAAGGATATACATATTATAGGACTTCAGCATCTTCTTGTGTGTGGGGGTGGTGTTATGTGAGTGTGGTGGGTGTGCTGTTACATTGAAGTGGGCTTATATTCAGGTACATAAGATACTGGTGTTACAAAGTGTTATGACTCATACTTCATACACATAATCAATATTATTTCCTTTTTACTTGTTATCTTCCCCAGGTATTGGGATGGGTTTATATTCCATTGGATCTTATTCAGATTCCATAGCCTGTTACTGTACATACAGTAGTTTTATTATATTCAGAGCTGCTGATTAGCCAAGGAACAGCATCATTACTAGAAATGAACTTTACCAGAATAACACAGATGGAGCACATCACAGCTACACAAGTATTTGGACTGCCTGATGTATTTTATGTGGGACTACATTATTGCACTTTAGCCATGTAATTGACATTTGAACTGCCTACATTTTGCTGCTGGTGGTAATTGAGGGGTCTGGTGGCAGATCAGTTACTATTTGATCCCAGTAGGGGTGAGGCATTTTGCTCATTCAAAGCCTTGCACTGCCTATAGGTGCGAGAGCACTGTGGTGTAATGGAATGAGTGGCAAGATTGCCACTAGGGAGAAAAACAGTAAACTTTGTAAAATAAGTTTAGTCAGTCCTGGTAATAGAGTTTGAAGTGTTATCAAAATGCATATATGTTTGATAATATAGGGGTGGCTATTGGTGGGGCATTATTGTTTTGAATCACCAACAAAAATATGGGCAAGTAATAATTTATCTAGAGATATTAGTTATACCTCTGTACAAAGACAGGTTATTTAGAAGACAGCTTACTTTATGAAGAGATGAAATGCTTTTACAAATGAAAGGAAGGTTATAACAAGACAGTTTAGCCCAGTGAGAAAGCTAATGCTTTCAGAGGCCTTGGGGGATGAGGATTGTATGTTGCTTTGTTATTAGTACAGAGTGGAGATGTGGAGGCAAATCCAGGCCCAGGCCCAGAAAAGCGTCAGGGGATTTCACTGATACATGAGAATATAAGGAGTATAATCAAAAAAAATTGACGAGTATTGCATCTGGTTTACAGAGGAAAGTCCTGACTTATTGTCATTAACTGAAACCTGGTAACATAGTGGTATAAAGGATGAAGAAGTCCAACTCCAAGGGTTTGGCCAACTGAGGGCAGATAGGGTAATGAGGGGAGAGGGAGTCATGTTATATATTAGACATAGTATAGGTCCCTGTAGAGTGGTTTTAGCTGAAAAGATTGAGGGAGTTGATTGTTTGTTAGTAGAAATTTAGTCCATCAGACTTATGGTTGGGGTAATTTATGCCCCCCCGGACAAAAAGTTCAGCTTTTAACGTACTGGCAAATAAACTGGAAGATATGGTAAAAGACCAGAAAGTTCTTTTAACAGGTGATTTTAATTCAGACTGGAATCAAGAAAAAGGACAACAATTGAAAAGGACTATTGAACCTCTGGGATTAGATAAAATAATTCAGAGCCCTACTAGATGCAGTAAAAACAGAGATGCAAGAACTATTTTAGATCTATTTTTTTGTTTCTCAGGACCTCAAGGTGAAAAATTGGGAAATAATGCCCCTAAATGCAACAGACCATTATCCAATTAAATGCAATCTGGAATTGAAAATGCCCATCAATAATCAATCCAACTTGCATTGGATTAGGGATGTGAGACATTTTAGAGCAGAATGATTTGGAAGAGATTTGGCAAAAATGAGATGGGATAGAATAATATTGATTCCAGACTTAAACTTAGTAATTCAAGAGTTTATTACTCAACTTAAGGAGTTAATTGATTTACATGTTCCTAAGGTGTTAAAAAGTTGAAAAGGTAGGGAAGTGAATTTGATAGATAAGAAGCTGAAAATAAGAATTAGATTATGAAATATGTTATGGAAAAAGGCAAAAAAAAAAAGTGGAGGAGGAGTGGAATAAATTTAAATTATGGAGAAATAAGTGTAAAAAGGAAATAAACCAGGCTAAAAATAGACATTATTCAAATTGTATAATTAAACCTGCAGGGACTAGACATTTCTGAGGATGTATTAGGGAGATACAAAATCCTACTGGTGGCAATACATTAATTAAATTATTAGAGAAGGATGGGTTGATAGATAATCAAGTGGAAGTAGTTATGATCTGTAATCACTATTTCATTGATTTGCCATATATAAAGGTTAAGCAATCAGATTTAAGAACCTCTGAGATTTCTGTAGATGTAGTGGTAGATAAGGTTGGAAGAAAACTGGGAAAGTTCCTTGGGGTTAAAATTTAGATTTATGAAGATTAGGGTTAAAAGTGTTGAGAAGGAATTAAGGAATTTAGATGCATATAAGGTGGGGGGGTGGATGAAATTGATGCAGGATTTCTGAAAGTTGGTGCAGATCTACAGGCTCCTATGGTGTCACATTCATTCAATTGGAGATTGTGCTCCTCTATTTTTCCTGATTTATGGAAAATAGGGAGGATAATCCCAGTGCATAAGGGTGGTGATAACTTTATTCCCATCAAACTATATGCCTACAGCCCTCTTGCCAATTTTATCTAAGGTTCTGGAAAAATTAGTTCATGGACAATTAAGTCAACACTTGGAACAACATAGTTTGTTGACTAATTACCAACATGGCTTTAGAACTGGACGATCCATGAACACCACACTAGTAGACTTTAATAATCTCATTGCAACATCATTAGATTTGGGTCTAAAAACTGGTGCAGTGTTCATGGATCTAAGTAAAGCCTTTGATTTGGTGAGCCATTATAAGATGTTGGCAAGATTATGTATAGTAGGAGTTTTGGAAGAACCCTTGCACTGGTTTAAATCATACTTATCTGATCGATTTCAGTGTGTCTCCATGGGAACAGTGGCCTCAGATCTGATGGGTGTTGAGAGAGGGGTACCCCAAGGTTCAATCCTGGGTCCCCTTCTGTTCAACATCTATAATCTATGTTAATGATATAGTATCCACAATGTTTAAAAGTAAAATCCGGCTATATGCCGATGACACCGTATTAGTGTTGTTGGCTGATAGCTATGATCAGTTGGAAAAGCAGTTACAGAGTGATTTGTTGCAATGGAAAAGTGGTTTATTAAATCAGCTTTACAATTAAGTATTCAAAAAAATCAATGTATTATTTTTACATCAGGTGTTAGAAAGTTTGAAATTCCTGTATTGCAATTAAGATTGATTGATGGTACTCAATTAATGAATGTAAAGTCTTAAAGATATTTAGGGGTGTTAGTAGAATCAAGATTAAAATATTCTGAGCATATGTGTTATCACGTAAGTAAAGTAAATCAAAGATTAGGAGCCCTGAGGAGGTTGTCTTGGTGTTTCACAATTAAAACGAGGGAAAGGCTGGTGAATCAATAGTTAATCTCTGTCCTAGAATATGGGTCTAGCCTATAGATGAACTCCCCCCAGATTTATTTAAATAAAATAAACAAGGCTTATTATAGGCTTGGTAGATTTGTGACTAAAGCTAAATTTGGAACTCACCACTGTAAACTTTATGGAAATCTTGGATGGCTGAACCCAGATTTAGAGCAACTTTATTATTGGTTTGCTTGGTGTCATAAATTGATTTATAATATACATAAACATCCCCTAAATCAATATATTTTATTAGAACCATCATGATTGTTAACTACATCCTTAAGGTATTTAGAGCTACATATACCTAAAATAAGATCTAGTAGCAGAATAGGTGATATTACTCTGCAAAATAGCCTTGTGGTCCACTGGAATAAATTGCCCAGAGAGCTAAAATTAATACAGGACATTTACAGTTTAAGAGTACTTTGAAAAGTTATCTGTGTATGAACTGTTCTTGCTTTAGCTAGTTGACTGTTTATTGAGTGATTGGGTGACAGATTATTTTAACTAGTATGTGCAATATGTTTAAATAATAAATGAGAGTGATGTGATAATGAATGTACAATGTAAATATAATGTGTAATTGGTTGATTGTGTGTAATGGGTGACTGGATCCACAGGACATGGTTGACAATGGGCCATAAACCTAATAATTTGTATCCTGTCTAAAAATATTTTTTATCATCATATATTTGAATTCTGAACATATTGGGGTGAAGTATCTCATTTCCATGGGGGTCATTGACAGATTAATTACATTGGGCTAATATTGTAGTGATTTGTGGAAATGAGGGTATGTAAGACTCTTCATTCACATACGTAGTGTACATTTACTTCTAAATAGTTATCCTACCCTGGGAGGGTGGAGGTTTTATTTCATTGTGGTTCTATTCAGAATCCTTGGACTGTTACCGTACATTTAATAATATAATTATAAAGTGTTGCATTTTTGAAATCTGTACATATTAGGATGTATGATCTCTTTACTTGTAGGTTCATGAAACTTTTATTTCCTTTGGGTAACAATTAAAGTGATTGATGTGAATGATGGTGCATTAAGATGTGTGTGTGTGTGTGTGTGTGTTATCTCCCCTGGAGGAGGGGGAATTAAATTCCTATCATTTCCTATCAAGATTCCTTAAAGATTTTCAGGATTTCAAGTTGAAATCTGTAGATATCAGGTTGCATGGTCTTAGTTTCTTGGTAGTCCTCGACAAGCAGCTTTTTTGTCTGTCTTTTATACTGCCAATTTATATTATCATGTATAAACTCCTGTTACAACACCAAATGCCTTAATGTTTATGGAGCATAATAACGAGTTTTGAGAGTATAGTTGGGTAATATTTCAAGCATAGTTTTACATTTCATATAGTATGAAACTGTTGCTCTCATTAGTTAAAATTTTCTTTAAACCCTGTGTTTGCTATGTATATTTACTTTTTGTAGTTCTTTTTTTGTAGAGTTTGGTTTCAATTTACAATTATGTCACATTTTAACATGTCTTTCATCTGAGTGGGTCTTGACTCATAATTAGCTATATAGCTCTATGATAGAGATGCTGTTACCTTACTCTGAAGGTATCTCTAAGTCATTTTAATTGATGTGCAGCATACTCTCTGCATGTTTTTATGTTGTAAGCACATCTGACCTTTAGGACCTTTCAGCTGAAGCTGAACTGGTACTTTTCAACTTCTCTGATGTGTCATGTGATATTTTTTAATTGAGTATTTTAAAACAATGAGAATTTTTTCACTTTTTTCTGCCTGAACTGGGTGTTAAAAGTATGGTATAATCTAAATAACAGTCATTAAGCTTCCGAGGAAGGACTGGGTTGGTCCAAAAAATAAAGCACTTTGTTCTTTTTGTTACAACTATGTTTGTCCAATAAAAGGTATCAAATCATTTGTTTCTGGATCTGTTCTTACAAGGACCAATAGGGCAAAGACTAAATTTGTATGCCAGCATAGAAAATACCAGAATCCGCAGTAAAATATGGCAGTTACATAATATCAAGAAGAAACTGGCACAACTGGACAGTGACATTTATTTTTTTAACCCAGTGCAATAGGAACAACATAATCCTTAAAGGTCTTACTATTTGAAATCCATTAAAAAACACAGATAACTCTAAGTATGATAAATAACTCTGTTGTAGGACATCTGAGAAATTGAGAAATCACAGGATTCATATGTCATATGCCCAGAAAGTGTATTTGAACAAACAGTTTGATGAAATTGTTACCACACTGGAAGGATATATGGTGGACCTATTCAGGACATCTTGCAAGAGATACAATTAACTACCAAAGGACCTTAAGGAAAGCCATGCTTATCAAAAACAGGAAGTTAGATGCCTTTCAACGTACATACTTACTAACAAACCATGAAGAACATAATAGAGTGATTGAACAGCAACAGCAAGCAGATGGGAAGCTTTCAGTTGTTAATTTGCCCCACCACACACTGACTACTGGGGAATTAAATGTACTTTTAAAAGGCCTCATTTTCAGCCCAATAAAACCACTGGACAAAATACGGTTTTGTGGTGAACTAGAGGAATACTTTGTAGATTGCAACTTTTTTTCACAGTTAGGAAGAAATCACAGGTAGTGAAGACAACACAATCAGTAACAATTTCATGGATAAGAAAAATAAATCCAAATTTACTCTCCCCCAAGAGGGCATAACAAAAAACTAGACAATTACATTCATTGTTTCCATCAGTGAGATAGCAGTGAGATCCTTACTAGGCAAAAACAGACCCATTACAACCTCTCTCCATTGGAAAGGAGGGTATACAAACACTGAAATGAAACCACATCATTGTCATCAAAGAAGCTGATAAAGGCTCTGCAGTGGTGATATTAAACCAAGATGACTATATTAATGAAGCCAACAGACAGCTAACTGACCTTACCTAGTACAGAGAACTGGAGAATGACCCCACTGCAATCTATAAAACAAATTACAGGACTTAATTAGATTTTTTCAAACCATGTCCCAAAAAAACTAACTGACCTCATCCCTGCTGAATCCAAACCAGGGACATACTGCATGCTGCCTAAAATAAATAAACCTCAAATCTGGGGAGACCTATATTCTCTGGTAATGCTACCCCGACTGAGAGGATCTCAGGGTCTGTAGAAACCATTTTGAAACCACTGGTTATGGAAAGAGATAGTTACATCCAGGACACTACACACTTCCTGCGTAAACTTTCTGGTTATAGGGGCTTACCACCTGATACCATTTTAGCTACAATGGATGTAACATCACTCTACACTAATATTTCACATATGGATGGCATTTCAGTCTGCCATAAATACATACAGGAGAAAAGACTGGACCAAAACATCAACCCTGAAGTGGTGGGAAAACTTACTGAATTCATTCTGACACATAATAACTTCAACTTCAATGGTAAACATTATGTTCAAATTATGGGAACAGCAATGGGCACCAGGACCAGGATGGCTCCCCAGCATGCTAATCTTTTTGTGGAAAATTTGGAGGAGGACTTTTAAGGCACTGTACACACAAACCACTTGCTTATTTCTGATACATTAGTAATTTATTTATAATTTTGATAGAGGGTACTGACATATTTAAGGATTTTCATCAGGAACTTATTCACTTCCACCCAACCATAAATATTCTGTCACAAGTGTTAAATGTTTTGGACACCACTGTCACCATCAATGATGGAACCTTACATACATGTATTTACAGAAAGCCAACAGACAGACAGAGATACTTAGACAGGAATAGTAATCACACAAGCCACACTAAGAAATCTGTCATGTACAGTCAAGCACTTTTATATCAGCCTATCTGTTCAATTGAGTGAGACAGAGATACACATTAGACTATGTTGAAAAACACCTTTATTGAGCAGGGACACTCTTCCAGAGAAATTGACAGGACAATAGAATGTGCAACACATGTGCCAAGACAACAACTACTTCAGTATAAGTAAAGGACAGCTACCAACAGAATACCATTATTACTCACATATCATCCTGACCTTGAACTTCTGCGTAAGATTATTTAGGATCTCCACTCAATATTTAGTGAGGATATGACCCTAAATTGCATTTTTGAGGAACTACCACTACCATCTTTGAAACAACCACCAAACATAACCAACCTAATTGTTAGGAGTAAACTTTCACAAAAACAGAATGTCATGACACTGAGTGATACTTGACACTGTAATCAACTCAGAATGTTAGACTTCTGAACTAATTTCCACGTTGGACTGTATGGTTACATCACAAAACCGACAATTCAGTGTACATGGGACTTATACATGTGCATCATAGCATGTTGTTTATTTCACTCAATGCAAGTAATGTACAAAAACAAGCTATGTTTGAGAGGCAAGCACACTGCTCCTCATTAGAATGAACTCGACAGGTATAATAATAATCTGAAGATGACTGAAAACCACTGAGGCAGCACTTTTCTAGGCTCAATCTCAGATATGTCAGTAATGATCTTAAAAGGAAATCTCAAAAGTACACAACAGAGACAGGCTTCTGAGATCAAACATATTACTTCTCAATATGGTAGAAGATTGCATGAACACAGAACTGGGATTTATGGCACATTATAGGTCTTAAACATCCACAGACCCTTTCTTCAAAGAACATACATATTACAGGACTTCAGCATCTCCCTGTGTGTGTGTTGGGGGTGGTTTTGTGAGTGTGGTGGGTGTATGGATTGCTGTTACATTGAGGTGGGTTTCCATTCAGGTACATAAGATAATGGTGTTACAGTGTGTTATGACTCTTTGTTCACCCACATAATGAATATTATTTCCTTTTTACTAGTTATTTTCCTTGGGGGTTCGAGTGGGTTTAATTCCATTGGATCTTATTCAGCTTCCACAGAATGTTAGTGTACATATAGTAGTTTTATTATAAACTGTCACATTTTTGAACTCTGAACATATTGGGGTGAAGTACCTCATTTGCATAGGGGTTCTTGACAGATTAATTACATTGGGCTAATACTGCAGTGATTTGTGAAAATGAAAGTATGTTAGGACTCTTGTCTCAAATACATAGGCCCAGATATTCCAACTGCGTCATGCTGAGGTACAAACTTGGGCGCAGCTCAACTTGGCTGCGCAGGGGTGTGGACTGGGAGATATTCAATGCAGCTGCACCATGGCTCAGCAGCAGCATTGAATAACGCACCCTGGCCACCCGCAGTGTGCATGGTGCAGTGGCACTGCACCAGCGCAAGTGGCCAGAGTGGAGCATGGGAATGTGCTAGCGCAAGTTCCATTGCACCACACACAGCAACCGTGATATTCAAAAGTTGACATGCAAATGGGGTCATAATTTATGCAAGACACACATGGGGCCATTTGCATGTCATTATGGCCGCATTTGCATGCAGGTGCGCCGATCCCTGATGACTTGTGCCTGGTGCCCTGCCAGGCAGCAGCCATCGGGGACCGACGCCCCCTGCAGCCCAATCGTAGGTATTTGTAGTAAAAAAAAAACTTTTATGTCCAATATCCCTGGTGGTCCAGTGGACCGCTATCTGCCCGATCGTGGGCATCCGTAAAAAAAGAAGATATTCTGTCCTATATCTCTGGTGGTCCAGTGGACTGCTATCTGCCCGATCGCGGGCATCTGTAAAAAAAGAAGATATTCTGTCCTACATCCCAGGTGGTCTAGTGGTACCCCATCCACCCACACCAGGCCCCCCACCACCCCGGTCCCCCCGGTTGTGGCGGTAGTGGCAGCACCCTGCCACTCACACGGCCCACCGACTCACACCATGGTAGGGCTGCAGGCCATTGGTTCTGGCGAGATCCAAGGGCATGCAGCCCCTACTCACACATTCCAGATATGTGAATAAATCATTCACATATCTGGAATGTGTAGGAGATGACTGCACCCATTGGCTCACGCGCAGGAACCAATGGGTGTGCAGCTCATTCAATGTGTCAGTCAGTGGGCGGCAGGTGGTGGGGTGCTGCCACCCATTGGCTGACTGGGGAGCAGGGTGGTGGGGCTCGTGCATCGTGGGGGTACCACTAGACCACCAGGGATATTGGACGGAATATCTTCTTTTTGACAGATGCCCAGGATCGGGCAGATAGCGTCCACTGGACCACCAGGGATAGTAGAAACATGGAAACATAGAAACATAGACTTTGAGGGCAGATAAGGACCGCTTGGCCCATCTAGTCTGCCCATTTCACCTACAGGATAGGCCGAGATCCTAGTTAACCAACAGCCTATTTCTTCCTACCCCAACAAGAATTGCCTTATGTCTGTCCCATTCATTCTTGAATTCTCCCACAGTTTTAGACCCCACAACCTCCTCAGGAAGGCTGTTCCATGCATCCACTACCTGTCTGTGTAATAATACTTCCTCACAGTGCCCCTGAAACACCCCCATCTTTAAATTGTGTCTCCTTGTTCTTGCACGTCTCTTTTTCTGAAAGAT
This sequence comes from Neoceratodus forsteri, assembly GCA_016271365.2. Taxonomy (NCBI): domain Eukaryota; kingdom Metazoa; phylum Chordata; order Ceratodontiformes; family Ceratodontidae; genus Neoceratodus; species Neoceratodus forsteri. The sequence goes on from CM028132.1 coordinate 1,327,264,599, forward strand.
GCTACCCTCTTGGACTTTGTTGATTCCACTGAGGTACTTAAAAGTTTCTATCATGTCCCCCCTCTCCCTTCCTTCCTCAAGGGTATACATATTAAGCTCCTTTAGTCTCTCCTCATATGGCTTCTCTTGCAGACCCTGCACCATTTTAGTTGCCCTCCTCTGGACTGCCTCTATCCTGTCTATGTCCTTGCGGAGATGGGGTCTCCAGAACTGAACGCAGTACTCCATATGGGGTCTCACCAACTGTCTGTGCAGCGGGATAACAACTTCCTGTTTTCTGCTGCTGAAGCCTCTCCCTATGCATCCCAGTATACCCCCAGCCCTGTCTACTGCCTTCTCACATTGCTTGCTAACCTTAAGGTAATCTGATATGCTTATCCCCAGGTCCCTTTCCTTTTTTGTTGTTGTTACTACCTCCCCCCATTGTGTATTCTTCCCCTGGGTTCTTGTTTCCCAGGTGCATTATTTTGCACTTCTTTGCATTGAATCCTAGCTGCCATACTTCTGACCAATCCTCCAACCTTGCCAAGTCCCTTCTCATCCTTTCCATGCCTCCTTGTGTATCAACCCTGTTGCAGATCTTTGTGTCACCTGCAAAGAGGCATACTTTTCCTTCCAGTCCCTCTGCAATGTCACTTATGAAGACATTAAAAAGGACTGGACCCAATACTGAACCCTGCGGTATCCCACTAGTAACTCCTCTTTCTTCAGAGTGGACTCCATTTACAATTACCTTCTGTGTCCTGTTATCCAGCCAATGTTTTACCCAGGCTACCACCCTGGGACCCACTCCCAGGCTGGTTAATTTGACTATTAATCTTTTGTGTGGGACTGTGTCAAATGCCTTGCTAAAGTCTAGGTAGACCATGTCCACAGCCCCTCCCTGGTCTACTACTTTGGTCACCCAGTCAAAGAAATCTATTAGATTCGTCTGACATGACCTTCCCACTGTGAAACCATGCTGCCTTGGGTGCTGTGCCCCACTGGCCTCTAGGTACTCAATTATTCTTTCCTTCAGAAGTGACTCCATCACTTTCCCTAACACAGAGGTCAGACTGAGAGGTCTGTAGTTTTCTGCCTCTGCCTTGGTCCCACTTTTGTGAAGAGGAATCACATCCACCTTCCTCCAGTCCTCGGGTACCACACCATCCTCCCATGATTTATTAAAAAGAGTAGCCAGTGGTTTCACTAGTTCCCGCCTTAATTCTTTTAGAATTCTGGGGTGAATTCCATCAGGCCCCATTGCTTTGTCCACCTTCAGTTTTAGGAGTTCTTGCAGAACCCTTTCTTCTGTGAAAGGACTGGGATCAACCCCCTATCAAGAGTGCTTCTGTTAATTGGATTAGGCACTTCCCTCCTCTTTGTAAATACTGAGCAGAAATATTCGTTCAGTATCCCTGCTTTTCACTGTCCCCTCTGCCCACCCACCATTCATTCTATTCAGCCTCACTGTCCCTCCCTTTGTCTTTTCTACTCGCTGATGTACCTATAAAAGGTTTTATCCCACTTCTAACCAAGTTGGCTATCTTTTCATCAGTTTGGGCCTTTGCTATTCTGACTTCCCTCCCTGCTTCCTTCTGCCTTAACTGGTACAGCTCTCTGTCCTGTTCCTTCTGTGTTTCCTTATACTTCTAGAATGCTATCTTTTTCTTCCTGACTTTCACAGCCACCTCTTTTGAGAACCATAGTGGCTTTTTCTTTAATTTTGATTTGTTTATTTGCTTCACACAAAGGCTTGTTGCCTCTGTGATGGCAGTTTTGATGATTCCCCATTGTTGCTCCACACCTCCTTCTAGCCTGTTTGCTAGTGCTTTACTGATGCACTCTCCCATCTTGCCAAAGTCAGCCCTCCTAAAGTCCAGTACCCTCACTTTTGTATAGCTTGACTCTGTAGCTGAGTTTAACGTGGACCACACTGTTTGATGGTCACTTGTTCCCAGATGACAACCCACTTCTAGATCTGAGATCATCTCACTGCCCCATTTGAGAGTACGAGGTCTAAGATTCCTCCCTCATGAGTGGGTTCCAAAACTAGCTGTCTGAGGCCTGCCACCTGTAGGGCATTAAGAATGGCCCGGCTCATGGATGTGGCTGCAGCAAATGTGCTCCAGTTAACATCTAACATATTCAGGTCTCCCATCAATAGTATCTCCCCTTTCTCTGCCATTCTAAGTATGCCTTCTATCATATCCTTGTTCATTCACTCCCCCTGACATGGGGGTCTGTACACAACCGCTGTGCAGATTGTGGTGCCCTTTCCAGTCTCCAAGGTGACCCACAGTGCCTCCTCTCCTCCCTGTTTACTCTTTTGTTCAGTTGCTTTTATCCCTTCCTTTACAATGAGAGCTACTCTTCCCCCTCTTCTCCCCTGTCTGTCTCTCCTGTAGGTTATGTACCCTGGTATGTAAACATCCCAGTGATGGTTCTCTGTGTACCATGTTTCTGTGACTGCTATGATATCCAGGCATCCCTCTTCCATCAAGGCCACCAGCTTAGGGAGCTTGTTGCCCAGACTATGGGCATTGGTACTCATTACCCTCTATTTCCTGATGGCTTTACTCCTTTTTACCCCATCCCTGTCCTTCTTGCCTTTGTCATTTTCTCCATTTACCCCAGCCCTTCTCCCTATCGACACCTCTATGTTGGTGTTTACAACACTTACTTCTGTGATTTTTGGGTGAGGCTAGGATTTCCCTGCTCCTTTCCAGTGCCTCCCCTCTTGGCTAGTTTAAATGCTTGCCAATGAAGCATTTAAACCTATCACCTAGGATCCTGGTTCCCCTTCTGGACAGATGCAGCCAATCATGCCAGTATAGGCTTGCATCACTCCATGTGGACCCCCAGTCCCCAATGAAGCCAAATCCCTGAGCTCCACACCAGTTTTTCAACCACTGATTGAATCCCATGGTGCAGAACACCCTAGCCTCTCCTACGCCATAGATGGGCAACACCTCCAAGAAGGTTACCATGCGTGCTACTTGTCTAAGGCTCCTCCCCAATTCCACAAACTCTTCCTGTACTTCTCTAATCCCTTTCTTAGCCAGATCATTTGTCCCTAGGTGGACAATGACATCTAGCTCCCTCCCCTGTGCAGCTGCTCTGGCAATCCTGAGGATTCGCTCCCTGTCCCTCTAAGCCATGACACCAGACAGGCACCTTACCTCCGTCTCCCCTTCCTCCCCCAGTTCTACTTTTCTAACAATGGAGTCCCCCATGAGGAGTTGTTTCCTTTCCCTGCGGGGTCCCCTTTCACCGTCCTCTGGGTCTCCTTTGTGGAGGTTCCCAGAATCCTCCTTGGTCTCCACCGTGGGTGCCTCCATAGAGGAACCACACTTTGCCAGAATGGCATAGGAATTGTTGAGAGGTACAACTGGAGGGATGCACCACTGTTCCACCATCCTCACCCTCCCTGAGCCCACTGTGGTCCAACCGTTCCTCTTTCTTGGCAACCTCTGAGGCAACAGCAGTGGCACTGGTGGTCCCTGGATGGAAGAGGAGGTCCCACAAATCCTGGCCAACTCAGCCTGGAGACAAGCAACCTTCTCCCTCAGCCCAGAGAGGTGCCTGCAGATGGGACAACACTGCATCCCCCAGAATGTCTCCTGGAAGACTGCTGCTCCACTGCCACTGCACTGCACCACTGCTCTGCACCACTCCCATCATGTCTTATTTTTGGCCCCTTAACTGTCCTTTCCATTTTACAGATGCCCATGATAGGGAAGATAGTGGTCCACTCTACCACCAAGGATATAGGATGGAATATCTTCTTTTCACAGATGCCCGCAATCTGGCAGATAGCAGTCCACTGGACCACCAGGGATATAGGATGACTTCTTCTATTTTACAGATGCTCATGATTGGGTATGGGGGTGCTGCCAGGTGCAGCTTGAGTTCTGGTGGCCACCCACAGGTGACAGCTGCCGTGTTGTGCCCTGCAACATGGCAGCTCACCTGTGGATGGCCATCAGTTGTTCCTTTTTGGATCAACTTTGTGCTGGGCAGTAGGGGTTGCATGCATGGCTCTGCACATCCTGGGCTAAATATCGGGCTGTGCAGAGTATGCATGGGCACACCCCACCTGCATACATTACTCATGCACTCCAGCACATCGGGATTTGTGCGCGCGACTTTCCCTTTGAATATTGCACTGGGGCACATTAGTGGGTTGGCGCATGGTGCACACTGTTGCGCCATGCGCAATCCTTTTGAATATCTGGGGCCATAGTGTACAGCTACTTCTAACTATCTATACTACCCTTGGGAGGGTTGAGGTTTTGTGTCATTGTCATTCTATTCAGAATCCTTGGACTGTTACTGCACATATAGTAATATGATTATAAAGTGTCACATTTCTGAACTCTGTACATATTAGGATGCATGATGTCTTTTACTTGGAAGTTCATGACAAGATTATTTCCTTTGGGTAACAATTGAAGTGAATGAGGTGAATGATGGTGCATTAAGACATGTACTCCCTACATGATTTTATGCTCTAAGAACATTTGACCTGTAGGTCCTTTCAGCTGAAGCTGAACTGATACTTTTCAACTTATCTGATGTGTCTTGTGTTATTTTTTAAATATGTACTTTAAAACAATGTTAACTTTTTCTTTTTTTTCTGCATGATCTGGGTGTTAAAAGTATGGGATTTTCTAAATAACTGTCATTAAGCTTCAAAGGAAGGACTGAGTTAGTCCAAAAGATAAAGCAGTTTTTTCTTTTTGTTACATCTATGTTGGCCTAATCAAAGGTATCAAATCATTTGCCTCTGGATCTGTTCTTACAAGGACCAATATGGCAAAAACTAAATCTGTATGTCAGCATGGAAGATGGCAGAATTCGCAATAAAATATGGCAGTTACTTTACGTCAAGAAGAAACTGGCACAGCTTGAGAGTGACATCTATTTTTATGCTGGCTTCCCGCACTTGCGCGGCAGTCAACATATTGGGAGAGTGCAGCTTTGGGGGCGCGGCTGCTGTTGGGTGAATGCAGGGCACGCATCAGTAGGTGCGTCCCTCATTCCCCAATAAGCCAGCATGCTAGCGCTGACACCAACATTATGTAAAGTGGACAAAACTTCAAAACAAAGTGCCGCTGCAATCAGAGACAAGCTAGTCATGCAGCGGCACTTTGTTTACAAGTTATGTCCACTTCACTACGTGCGGTACCCCCCAGTACAGGGTGCCACGCTGGGAGCCCACCCCAGCATGGCAACTGATCCCATGGCAGACAAGGGTGCCCAATCCCCCGTCAGCTCCACTGTCCTCCCCCCCAGTACAGGGTGCCACACTGGGAACCCACCCCAGCGTGGCAACTGATCCCATGGCTGACGGGGTGCCCAATCCCTGTTGACTCTATGCCCCCAAGCCATCCTTCTGCCATGCTGGGAGCCCACCCCAGCATGGCAAATGTCCCACATTGTCTCTTTTTACCTGTAAATTTAAAACGGTCCCACGGCGCTTCTCCCTGCCCTCCCACAACCCGTGACCCACCCACTGCACACCCTGCCTCCACACACCCCTCAATTCCCATACTTACCTCCAGACTCTGGCGCAATGATCATCGGTGGACCAGGAACACGTCTGCACTCTTTAAAGCCGACTACGAACTGAGGAAATGCCGGTAAGCTGTATAATGGGCTAGACAGGTTTTTTTCAACTTTGTTGCATATCTCAGGCATTTTGGGGAATTTTTGCACCAAATTTTCAACATAGGTTTTTTGGGGTCCCCTCCTCATGAATTCTGTCACTGTCATTGCATTTATCAGCCTTGAAAGGTGATTTCGCAGTCACTGCGCAAAATCACCTTTCGGGGCCCATTAAAGAAATGACAGTGGTGGTGTTCATGAGGTGCCCTCTTAAAAACCCTAAGTTCCAAATTTGGTGGAAAAAATCCAACAAATGCCTGTTTTACGAGCATGCGTTGCGCAGTTGCTATGCAGGCTCATAACTTCGGGCATTCACAATATTTTACTGCCAGATTTTCAGCATTGTCATTTTTGTACACCTCCTTGTGAACAGTACAGCTGTCATTTTCCACATCCTGCCTGAAATGTGTTTCCGCACTTCCAGCACAATAGCACAGTCGCTGTAGGAAATTAGTGTTTGGGCCCGATTATGAAAATAACAGTGACACAGTTCATGAGCAGAGGACCTAAAATGCCTATGTTGAAAATTTGGTGATGATACTCCATAAAATAACTGTGTTATGAGCATGATTGCACACATGCTCGTACCATCGTGCATTTGTGACATTTTCAGTCTGTATTTTCACCATTGCCATTTTTCCACACCTCTTGATGAACAGTACAGCCATCATTTGACATATCCTGCCCAAAATGTGTTTTCGCACTTCTGGCGCAGAATAGCGTGGTTGCTCTGTGAAATCACTTCTTGGGACACTTTGAGGAAATAACAGTGACACTGTACATGAGTAGAGGTGCTAAAATGCCTATGTTGAAAATTTGGTGCCGAACACCCATAAAATGGCAGTGTTGCAAGCTTGCATTGCATATTTCCCACACACCCTAGTAACTTCACAAATTTGGTATATTTACACGCCACATTTTCAACACTGGCATTTTTTTACACCTCCTTATGAACTGTGCAGCTGTCATTTCTCACATCCTGTCCGACATGTTTTCCCGCACTGCACTACCAAACACCCAAAGGGACACCCTAATGCTTGTCACTCTCTGCAGGGTGGGGGTGGGTTGGCATCAGTTCAATTTTCACTGCCATTCCTATGATGCATCTGTCTAACTCCTGCACTACCAATGCCAATGACAGCAAGCCAACATTCGGCATTGACAAATGCTTGTTTTAACCCAGTGCAAGAGGAACAACATAACCCCTAAAAGTCTTACTATGTGGAATCAATTAAAAAACACTGATAATTATATGTATGCTAAAGAACTCTGTCATAGGACCTCTGAGAAACTGAGAAATCACAGGTTCCATATGTCATATGCCCAGAAAGTGTATGTGAACAACCAGTTTGATGAAATTGTTACCACACTGGAGAGGATATCTGGTGAACCTATTCCAGACATCTTGCAAGAGATACACATTAACTACTAAAGGACCTTAAGGTAAGCAATGCTTATCAAAACAGGAATTTAGATGCTCTTCAGCATACCATACTTCCTAACGACCATGAAGAACATAACAGAGTGATTGAACAGCAACACCATGCAGATGGTCACCTTTCAGTTGTTAATTTGCCCAACCACACACTGACTACTGGGAATTAAATATACTTTCAAAGGGCCTCACTTTCTGCCAACAATACCACTAGACAAAATACAGTTCTGTGGTGAACTAGAAGAATATTTCCGTAGAATGAGACCTAAAGAATTCTTTCACAACAAGGAAGAAATCACAGATATTGAAGACATCATAGTCAGTAACAATTTAATGGATAAGAAAAAGAAATCCAAATTTACCCCCCCCCAAGTGGGTGTAACAAAGAACTAGACAATTACATTCATTGTTTCCACCAGCAAGATAGCAGTCAGATCCTTAATAGGCAAAAAGAGGCCTGCTACAACCTTGTTCCATTGGAATGGAGGGATATAGAAACACTGAAATAAACCACATCATTGGTATCAAAGAAACTGATAAAAGACTCTGAAGTGGTGATATTAAACCAAGATGACTATACTAATGAAGCCTACAGACAGCTAACTAACCTTACCTACTAAAGAGAACCGAAAGTGACCCCACTACAACCTATAAAACTACAGGACTTAATAAGATCTTTTTTCAAACCATGTCTAGAAAAGACTAACTGATGTCATCCCTGCTGAACCCAAGCCAGGGACATACTACATGCTGCCTAAAATACATAAACCTGGCAATCTAGGAGACCTATAGTCTCTGGTAATGGTATCCTGGTGGAGGGATCTCAGAGTTTATAGAAACCATTTTGAAACTACTGGCTATGAAAAATATAGTTACTGTACATCCAGCACACTACATACTTCCAGTGAAACTTTCTGGTTATAAGGACTTACCTCTAGATACCATTTAGCCATGATGGATGTAAGATCACTCTGCATTAATATTCCACAAATGGATGGCATTTCTGCCTAATATAAATAAATATAAGAGAAAGGACTGGACAAATACATCAACCCTGAAGTGGTGGGGAAACTTACTGAATTCATTCTGACACATAATTTCAGCTTCAATGGTAAACATTATGTTCAGATTATGGGAACAGCAATGGACACCAGGATGGCTCCACAGTATGCTAATCTTTTTATGGCAAATCTGGAGGGGTACTTATTAAGGCACTGTACACACAAACCACTTGCATATTTCCATTACATTGATAATTTATTTATAATTTGAACGGAGGGTTCTGACACACTTAAGGATTTTCATCAGGAACTTAATAACTTCCACACAACCATAAAGTTTTTATTGGAATATTCTGCCACAAGTGTTAATTTTCTGGACACCACTATCACCATCAAGGATGGATCCTTACACACCTGTATTTACGGGGAGCCGACAGACAGACAGAGATACTTACACAGAACAGTAATCACCCAAGCCACACTAAGAAATCTGTCATGTACAGTCAAACACTTCAGCATCAATGTATCTGTTCAAGTGATGAAGACAGAAATATACATTTTCACTAAAATGGTCACCATAGGAAAGTTGTGCAGTGCCTTGATCTGCCACAGCAGCTGTGATGTACTGAGAGGCATGCCAAGAAGTATCGCGAAATACCTTGGTACTGCTCAGTAATGTGGTAAGTTGTGTCAAAGTTGTGATTGAATTGAAATCCTATTTGTAGCAGCTAAAATGCACCAGGCGGCACTGTTTGCAGTTTAATTTAGCTAAATTAATAAAGGTTTTCCAGTAGGTGTCCACACAGTCCAAACTCCAAGTCATGACCTCCCCTGTTTGAGCCTTTTTGTTTAGAAAGATTACAGTAGGGGACCCTTGGCAGCATGCCCTGTTTGCAAATACAATATGTGCATATCAGTTTTATACATTTGTTTTGGTTTTCCCTTTTTTCTTATCTTGTAATTCACAAAACGATTTTCACCTGACAAGTTCTATACAGTCAACACGTGTAGTCTTTAATGCAGCACTGCTTGATGCATTACCAAATGTACAGTTAAGTTTGCACAGCACTTACAGAGAGGTTAGTTATAGCTTTTTAAAAAGATGCAATTTAAATAAGTTGTCTTGAACTTCAACCAGACTTTTAAATTAAATTCTTGTGAATGCGACATCTCCAGTTAAATTGAACCAGCTTGAATATAGCAAAGTATTTCATTTATCATCATTTATGCTTAAAATGAAGTAGAGTTAAAGCCTCTGTCACTTGTAATTTTGAGGTGAAATATATTGTCATGTGTCATGCTGCATGCTGTTTCAAAATTCAAACCCTAACCGGTGTGCTGAATTGTAGTCTTCACTCTTAGTCCCGTTTGTGACTCAGTATGCAGTGTGTAAGAACCTGTGCCCCCCCCATGTTGCTGCCATTTCCCAATGAATATGTTAATAATGGAACTGGTAGCACTGTTGTTGCCTCTCCTGTCTTTCAGTGTTTGTTTACCCTGCATGAAACGATAAAGTTGTGCAAGCCTTAATCAGCTGTGACAAGGCAAAGAAATTGCACTGGTGAAAAAAGTTTATCTTAACTAATAGCAATATGTCAAGTTGTGTCTTATGTATTAGAAGAGAAAAATACATAATTACATTGCCAGATGTTATTTATGTATTTTTTACAGGTGCCCACATTTTTCTTTTATTAGTCATCATTCATTGTTAAAAAATATTTACCATATTTCAAATGAAAGGGAGATGTTGCAGTAAATAGAAGGTTGACAAGAGGATGTGTGGCAGAGTGGGCTAGCATTTTATTCAGGGAGGGGCAGTGGGTTATGAAATCATACAGTAGCAGTTGTGGGTGTCCAATAGTTGCAAAACCTATATATAACTATATATAACTAATCGGTAAATATGAAAGAAAAAGCAAAAATAGGTGGTAAAAAAAAATGTCATATTTTTGTATGAAAGGCAGAATGAAGGTATGAGGGGGTCAGGGAAATAATTCTGATTTTTGCATACCTGTGCAGGCAACCATTTATCTCTATAGGACTGTGGAACCAGCCTAGGTAGGACTGTGGAGCCAGCCTATACTGTATATAATAATATGTGCATGCTGCATTATTGACTGCTTTGTCGACCAACAGAAGATAAAAAAATGAAAACTGAGAGAGCAATCAATCGAGTAAACGAGCATAATTTAACAGCTGTTACGGCAGGTTACACATCGGGGGATAAAACACAGCACATTAAAATAATTTAGGTATGATGTCAAATGTGTCCAGTATTATCAGCATGTTCATCCCTTAGGAGTGTGTTTGCACTTCATTCTGTGTTTCTAAGTTTATCCCCCTTGTTGCTCCACACCAGTTGCAAGCTGCCTATCACATCAGAAGTGCTTGTTTTAAGGAGTCTCTGTCATTTAGCCTCCTTTGACAGTTTGATATGTTGTCTCAACACTGAATTCAGATGGAAACATAAAGGCAGATGGAGACTTTCCCAAAAAGGGTCAGTATTACAGGCAGACAGAAATCTCCATCCTTATTAATAGCCTGCAAAATCTCCTTTTATACCTGCATGTTCTAAATAGTGCAGCAGTACCGAGTTGTGCCCTCTGTCGCAATTTTTTTTTTATTTAATTTATTTATTTATTTATTTAAATCTAGGATTACATAATACCTTTGAGACGAGGCTCTTTTACAAAGGTTCCACGTCAGAAGAATGGACAATACAGTTTATGAAATTACAGTGTAAGACAGTCATAACACCTAGTGGTTATAACAACTTGATTTCAAGTACAAATAACACGACATATTACAATACCAATAGGAGGTGTACTACAACATAAGTGAGGGGAAAGGGAGAGAGTGGGGTGGAATAGAGTACTGCAGCCTAGAGGACTTTGTCAGGACAGAGTATTTGAGTATAAGGTTGAGCAAAGGAAAGAGTAGGGGATAGAGAAGCATGAAGAGCAGGGTTAGCATGGACAGTGGTGGGTATGGGAGCTGCCGAAATGATGGTGCTCAGCTAAGGCAGTCATAGGTACTAGAAGCTACCAGAGATTTATGGAGCTTCTTTTTGAAGGCGCCCAGAGTTGGCGATCTGTATGCAAGTTACAGAGTGCTGATTTAGTCTTTATTTACAGCACTCAAGGCTGTGGTACAGAACGACATCAAGCCAGTTAAACACTCATTCACTCCATTGTCCTGCATATATACAGACAGAGATCTGAGAGTTTTAAACTTTGCCAAACATTTTTTTAATTGGTTGATTTTTCCATTCCCTCATTGATTTTGCCTATGGCTGGTAGGAGTGTTTAACATATAGAGTTAGCATTTCAACAGAAGTGATTGCCTTGCTGCAGCCTCCTGTGTGGGGTGAGATCTGCAACTGGCAGCACTTCCGTGGCTGTGTTTTCCTCCACTACCTTGGAAATAATTTAGCAGAATGTTGTAAATATGATCTTGTTAGGGGTGCTTGAACTCACTCTTCACAACTTTGACACTCAGATGTGTTTGGGTTCATTTTGGAGGCTCAATAAATATTTAAAGTGCTCCTAACATTGTTTCTGTATCCTTTAAGTTGTAAGCAGTTAAAATGTATGAAACATACATTAATCATAAGCTCAGTGATTTTCAAATGAAACTATTTTTTACAACACCCTGCAGTCCATTATAAGTGTCTGTCAAACTCCCGATTCAATCTGTCTAGTGAGTAGGAGTACAGCACTTCGGTCATTTTTAGGGACTCTATAACCAGGCTTCTGAATTGTATTTATTTATTTAAGGGAATCAGATACACCTTTGAGCCAGGGGCTCTTTTACAAAGGTTCCATGGCAGGTTACTTGAAACATTAGGACAGGCAGTGGTATTGTGCAAAAGAGAAATAAACATAGCAGCCAGAGGGCTTTGTCAATTACCAAAACATCACAATTGTACAAATCACTTCTATAACAATTTAAACAATTTAGATTTGTATAGGTAGCTATCCAACATAGGGAGGTGAGGCCAGAGGCTGGTGTAAAAAGGGGGAAAGTGAGGGAGTGGAGGTGGGTCAGGGCAGAGTCAGCGAGGAGGTGTGTGGAGGGAGTAGATGAGGAGGAAGGAGTAGGGAGGGAAGGGTGGGGTATGGTGGGGTAAAACCATTTAGGTGTAGCAGTCACAGGAGGCACAGGAGATGAGGTATTGATGCAGGCTGAGTTTAAAGGTACCCAGGGTTGCTTTGCTGGTAACTTCTGCAGGCAGGGTGTTGAACCAGGAGGAGGCTCTGAAAAAGAAGAATCGTTTTCAACATGAGGTTCTTGGGACCCCACCTCATGAACTCAGTCGCTGTCATTTCGTTATTCAGTGCTGAAAGATGATTTCGCAGTCAGTGTGCAGAATCACCTTTCAGGATGGAGTAACAAAATGAGAGTGTCACTGTTCATGAGATTGACTCCCAAAAAGCCTATGTTGCAAATTTGGTGAAAAAATTCCCAAAAATGACTGTGTTATGAGCATGCATTGCACAGTTTCCACGCACGCTCATAAAGTCGAGAATGTTTAATATTTTCACTCCAGATTTTCAAAATTGCCATTTGTTGCACACCTCCTTATGATCAGTAGAGCTGTCATTTTTAACATCCTGCCCAAAATGTGTTTTCGCACATCTGGCGCACAATGGTGTGGTTGGTGTGGGAAATCAATGTTTGTGGCACATTATGAAAATCACAGTGACACTGTTCATGAGAAGAGGTCCTAAAATGACTATGTTGAAAATTTGATGAAAAAATTCCACAAAGTGACTGTGTTACGAGCATGCATTGCACAGTTTTCATGCACACTCATAACTTTACATAGAATCTGATGGCAGATAAGGACCGCTTGGCCCACCCAGTCTGCCCATTTCCCTACCTAATGGATAAGCTGCAGATCCTAGTTAACCAGCAGCCTACGTCTTTCTACCCCCACCCCCTAGAATTGCCTTATGGCTGTCCCATGCATGCATGAATTCAACCACTGTTTTTGACTCCACAACCTCCTCTGAAGGCTTTTCCATGCATCCACAACCCTCTGTGAAAAATACTTCCTTGCATTACCTCTGAGCCTCCCCACTTATCTTCAAATTGTGCGCCTTGTTCTTGCACACCCTTTTTGAAAGATGCTACCTCTTGGACTTTGTTGATTCCCTTGAGGTACTTGAAAGTTTCTATCATGTCCCCCTTCTCCCTCCTTTCCTTGAGGCTATACATATTAAGCTCCTTTAGTCTCTCTTCATATGTCTTCCAGTGAAGACCCTGCACCATTTTAGTTGCCCTCCTCTGGACAGCTTCCATCTTGTCTATCTCCTTGGAGATTGGGTCTCCAGAACTGCACACAGTACTCCAGATGGGGTCTCACCAGCTGCCTGTAGAGAGGGATAACAACTTCCTGTTTTCTACTGGTGATGCCTCTCCCTTTGCATCCCAGATCCCCCCAGCCCTCCTTACTGCCCTCTCACATTGCTTGCCCACCTTTAACTCATCTCATGTGACTACCCCCAGGTCCCTTTCCATTTTTGTTGTTGTTAGTATCTCACCCCCATTGTGTACTCTTCTCCTGGGTTTTTGTTTCCCAGGTGCATTACCTTGCACTTCTTAGCATTAAATCTAAGCTGACATACATTTGACCATTCCTGTAACCTTGCCAAGTCCCTTCTCATCCTTTCCACTCCACCTTGTGCATCAACTCTGTTGCAGATTTTTGTGTCATCTGCAAAGATACATACTTTTCCTTCCAGTCCCTCTGCAATGTTGCTTACAAAGACATTGAAGAGGACCAGTCCAAATACTGAACCTTGCAGCACCCCACTAGTAACCCCCATTTCTTCAGAGTGGACTCCATTTACTATTACCCTCTGTGTCCTATTCTCCAGCCAATTCTTTACCCAGGCTGTCTTCTTGGGACCCACTCCATGGCTGGCTAACTTGTATATTACTTTTGTGTGGGACTGAGTCAAATGCCTGCTAAAGTCTAGGTAGGCCATGTCCACACCTTTGGTCACCCAGCAGGGACTGCATCAGAAGACATATGAGGATAGATTAACAGAGCTCAATATGTATACCCTTGAGCAAAGGAAGGAGAGAGGTGATATGATCGAGGCATTCAAACACCTTAAGGGCATTAACAAGGTGAAAGAGTCTAACATGTTTATATATATGAAAAATAGCAGAACAAGAGGACACAGCATGAGATTAGAGGGGGGCCGATTAAGGGGGAATGTGAGGAAATTCTTTTTCACAGAAAGGGAGGTGGATGCATGGAATGGCTTACCTCAAGAAGTGGTGGCTATGAATACAGTGCAGGGCATCAAACAGGCATGGGATAGGCATAAGGGAGCAATAAAAATGAGTATGAATAGATAGGCCTCTGACAGAGCAACGGCCGATGGCACATTTATAAGGTAGAAAAAGAAATGGGCAGACTGGATGGGCCTTGGGGTCCTTATCTGCCGTCAACTTCTATGTTTCTATGTTTCTATGTTCAGTCAAAGAAATCTATTAGATTCATCTGGCATGACCTTCCCGCTGTGAATCCATGCTGCCTTGGGTCCTGTGCCCCTCTGGCCTCTAGGTACTTGACAATTCTTTCCTTCAGAAGTGATTCCATCAATTTTCCCTACCACTGAAGTTAAACCAACAGGTCTGTAGTTTCCTGCTTCTGCCCTGCTCCCACTTTTGTGAAGGGGAATCACATCTGCCCTCCTTCAGTCTCAGGTACCACCCCATCCTACTATGATTTGTTAAAGAGGGTAGTCAGTGGTGTCACTAGTTCTACTCTTAGTTCTTTTAGAATTCTGGGATGAATCCCATCAGGCCCCATTGCTTTGTCCACCTTCTGTTTTAAGAGTTGTTTCAGAACCCTTTCTTCTGTAAATGGGCTGGTATCAACTTCTGTATCCAGAGTGCTTCTTTTGTTTGTTTTAGGTACCTCCTTGTTTGTAAAACTGAGCAAAATATCTGTTTAGTATCTCTGCCTTTTCACAGTCACCCTCTGCCCACCTCCTCCCTTTATTAAGCCGCACTCTCCTCCCTTAGTCTTCCTTCACTCCTGATGTACCTAAAAAGGTTTTGTCCTCTCTTAACTGAGTTGGCTATCTTTCTCATTTCGGCCTTTGCTGTTCTGACTGCCTTCCCAGCTTCCTTTGCTTTAACTGATACAATTCTCTGTCTTGCTCCTTCTGCGATTCCTTGTACTTTCTGAATGATTTCTTTTTCTTGAACCTTCACTGCCACCTCCTTTGAGAACCATAGTGGTTTCTTACATCATTTTGTTTTGTTTATTTGCTTCACACAAAGGTTTGTTACCTTAGTGATGGCAGTTTTTATTATTCCCCATTGTTCTTCCACCTCTCCTTCCTGCCCATTTGCTAGTGCATTCCTTAGGCACTTACCCATTTTGGCAAAGTCAGCCCTCCTGAGTTCCAGTACTTTTGCCTTTGTATGACTTGACTCTATTGCTGTGTTTATTGTGAACCATACTGTTCGATGGTCGCTAGTTCCCAGATGGCTACCCACTTCTACATCTGTGATCCTCTCTCCATCTCCATTTGAGAGCACCAGGTCTAAGATTGCTCCCCCATGAGTGGGTTCCAATACTAGTTGTCTAAGGCATGCCCCTGTACAGCATCTAGAATAACCCAGCTCTTAGAAGTGGCTGCTGCAACTACACCCCTGTTAACATCTGGTGTATTCAGATCACTCATCAGCAATATCTCCCTTTATCTGCCATTCTAAGTATACTTCTATCATTTCTTGTCCATTTCTCCCTGAGGGAGTCTGTATACAACCCCTGTACAGATTGTGGTGCCATTGCCTGCCTCAAAATTGACCCACAGTGCTTATTTCCTCCTGTTACCCTTTTTGTTCTGTTGCTTTGATTCCTTCTCTGTATGTAGAAAGCTACTCCTCCTCTTTTACCCTCCATGTCCCTCCTGTAGATAGTGTATCCTGGTATGTTTACATCCCAGTCATGGTTCTGTGTGTACCATGTTTCTGTGACTGCCATGATATCCAGATGTTCCTCCTCCATCAAGGCCACTAATTCAGGAAGCTTGTTACCCAGACTACGGGGATTGGTACTCATTGCTCTCCATTTTTTGATAACTTTACCTTCAGTTGCAGCACCCCCACTGACCTTTCTACCTTGGTCTTTTTCTCATTTAGTACCCTGTTTTGTAGGGGGAGATTGGGATTTTCCTGCTGCTTATCAGTGCCTCCCCCCTTGACTAGTTTAAAAGCTTGCCAATGAAGCATTTAAACCGATTGCCCAAAAGACTTGTTCCTTCCTGGACAGATGCAGACCATCCTGCCAGTATAGGCTGGTGTCCCTCCAGGTGGAACCCCAGACCAATGAAGCCAAACCCTGTGCTCCTCACCATTTTTTCAACCATCTGTTAAACGGCATGGTTCAAAGTACCCGCAACTCACCCATGCCACTGACAGGCAGCACCTCTGAGAAGGATACTGTGTGTGCTACTTGTCTTAAGCCCCTTCCCAACTCTACAAAGTCCTTCTGCACTGCTCTAATCTCATGATGAGCCAAGTCATTTGTCCCTAGGTGGACAATGATGTCCAGCTCAGACTCCCATGCAACTGTTATCATGATCCTAAGGATGCGCTTTCTGTCCCTCCAAGCCATGGCACTAGGCAGGTACTTTACTTCAGTTTTACCTGCTCCCCCCAGTTCTATCCCCCTAATAATTGAGTCCCCCACCAGGAGCTGCTTCCTTTCCCTATGGTGCCCTCTGCCTCCTTCCTGAGGGCCTCCCTTGTGGCAGTTGTCTGCAGCCTCCTTAGTCTCCTCTGCGGGTACATCCATAGGGGAACTATGCTACCCTAGAATGGTGAATTGATTGTGGAGTGGAACAACTGACTGGGTGTGCCTCTCTTCCACCACCCTTACCCTCCCTGAGCCCACTGTGGTTCAACTGCTGTGCTTTCTTTGCAACCTCTGAGGTAGTGGTGGTGGCTCTGGTGCTCCCTGGATGGGGGAGGTTCCCTTGCTACTGTCCAGTGCAGCCTGAAGATGGGCAACTTCCTCCCTCAGGTCAGAAAACTTTGAGAATTTGTAATATTTTCACTCCAGATTTTCAACATTGCCATTTTTTCACACCTCCTTATAAACAATACAGATGTCATTTTTCACATCTTGCCTGAAATGTGTTTTTGCATATCTGGCACATAATGGTGTGGCCAGTGTGGGAAATCAACATTTGGGACAGGGTAAGAAAATCATAGTGACACTGTTCATGAGCAAAGGTCCTAAAATGTCTATGTTGAAAATTTGGTGAACAAATTCCACAAACTGACTGTGTTACGAGCATGCATTGTGCAGTTTCCATGCACACTTGTAACTTTGAGAATTTTTTATATTTACACTCCAGATTTTCAACATTGCCATTTCTTCACAAATCCTTATGAATGGTACAGCTGTCATTTTTCACATCCTGTCTGAAATGCATTTCCAAACATTTGGTGCAGAATGGCACGGTCACTCTGGAAAATCAACATTCGACACATTAACAAAATCACAGTGCCACTGTTCAAGAGCTGAAGTCTCAAATGCTTTCATGAGGGGTGGGGTCACAAAAGCCCATGCTGACAATTTGGAGTGCAAATACAATAAATGCCTGGGGTGTTAAGGTTTCTAACCATAACGTCCACCTATAGAGACTGACAGGTATCAGGGTGTGACTTTGGATTGTCAGCTGTAGTGGTCACAGCATTCCACCCCACACCCACCCCACCCTGCAACCTGTGACAGGCATCAATTGTGTCTTGGACTCTTTGACCCCAAAGTTCACACCATTTTCCTTTACTGCACCCATCTTAATGTATTTCCTTTTGGAATGGGATGAGCATAAGGTCTGATGACCCTAAGGCACAACACAACACTTGTTGGAGTCTGCAGGGTAGGGTGAGGTGAAATGGCATGAACGTTATGGCCGATGACCCAAAGGCACACCTCAATGCATGTCAGTCTCTGCAGCGTGGTATGGGGTTGGCATCACTTCAATACTTCACTGCCATTCCTATTATGCATCTCTCTAACTCCTGCACTACCAATGCCAATTGAAAAGACAACATTCGCATTGACAAATGTTTGTTTAAACTTAGTGCGCTTCTTTGCATGAAATGCCACCATCATATTTGAATTTTCATCCCAAACAGAAAGATAAAGAAAATGCAGTTGGTCTTCAAAGGCTGCTGCAGAATGGCTGGAATACTTTTTGGTATACAGCAGCCTGACCAAAGCTGCAGTAGATGGCATAGTGTAAATTCACATGGATGCAATAGATACAGTAAAGCTACAAGCACCACAAGTGTTATTTTACAAGCTCTTTAGCTCAGCTACAGCTTTGTTTCTAGTTACTATATCTGGGATTAATTTTGGCACCTGCTACAGTTTAGGGCTTACTGCATAAAACATTATTTTACTTGCTTTTTCAGCCTATGAAGCCTAAAGGCATTTTGTTTATCTTTTTGCTTGGGGGACTGTTTAATGTGCATTGTGTGCTGATTTGGAAGTTTTCACATTCACACTAAGAAAGGTCTGGTGCATCTGGATTGATGAAAATACAGTACCTCCCAGGCTAACCATGTCCAGGTGGAATGCTAAATCTGGATAGTTACTGGATGCTCTGTTTAAGAGCACTAGGACACAGCTGGCAGAGAAAAGAAAAAATGGAGCTCCAATGCTCATGTAAAACCTTGGAGATACAAATTCTCAGACTACTGTCAAACTTGGGAATGATGCATTTAAAATGAGAGAAAAATACACTAACATAGATGTTGGGAGCATCCATCTTCATTACAAACAAAATCAGTCAGAAAACCATTTCCTAGCTCCTTTAATTGACACATATTGTATCTGTCCCAAAAGATACACAGATCATGGCTGGGCTCTAATGACAGATCCACCAAAAAATCAATAGTTGTTGCAATTTGAAATACATACAGTACAAGAGCAAAACACAATAAATACCCCACTGTAATCACCTGAATAGTGGTCACCTGACCTGTATACAGATAAATGCCAGGTGTAGCAAACTTGATTTTTTTATTTTCCTGTCAAGTTACTCCTTGGTGCCCAAAATAAAGTCTTCACTGTAGTTGCTGTCTACATCCCACTAAAAGACCCAGGGACTGGTCTCCAAACCATGCTTGAATTTGCAAGATCACAACCTCCTGACTCTGAGTTCCTCCTCCCCCTTGTGACTTTAATATCAACTGGCTTGCACCTGATGTAGGGTCCCATAAAGATGCTATCTTGCCAGCTAACCTAAAGCAGATGATAAACTCCCCTACTAGGAAGAATTACAAATCGGGCACCTGCACCCTCCTAGACTGGGTCCTTGCCAACCACCCAACCCACATAAATAACACCTCCATCCTCCTGGACTCCCTCAGTGACCATTCCCCTGTTATCTGCACTTGGACAAATAAGTTTCTCAAGCCACATCCAAAAACCATCTCAAGCAGAGTATTACCGTATGGCAATCTGACCCATCTCAAGTCCCGCCTCAGTTGGCAAGACTGGTTACCAATATACAATTCACAAGATGCTGACTCAGCCCTTGATTACTTCATCACCACTTTCAATGCCACCTGCGGCTCCTACGCACCAGCAAAAAGGCGCAAAATCAAAGCTTTCTCAAATCCCTGGCTCACTGCTAAGCTTTTGGCCCAACTAAAAACAAGGTACCACCTCTGGGAAATAGGTAGAGCCTCAGGCTCCCTGCCAGACATCCAAAGGTACAAGCAGTCTCGTAACTACTGCACTAAACAAATCTGAATGATGAAGAGTTCCTACTTCAAGGAAGCCCTTACCAACACCTGGGGTGACAGGAGATCCTTCTGGGACAATATCATAAATATCATGGGAAAGCAGTCCAAACCCTCTCACTCCACTGACTGTTGATGGAGCCACTACCCTAGACCCAATGGTCATGGAAAATACCTCAATGCAACTTCACCAACCTTAGTGGGGTCCTTCCCGGACTTCTTTTCATATGTAATCCCCTTGGAACCATCATCGCCTCCTGCCGCTCCAAATCAACCGCCTTTCATTTTCAAAAAAGTTAGGGCACATGAAGTCGGCAAATACATAAAAAAGGCTATCTCAAAGTCCAGAGCAAGTAGCAATACTATAGACCTCAAACTACTCTCTCTTACCCTGGAAGAGGTACTGCTCCCACTCACCAGAATTTACAATCTCTCCCTCTGCCTTAGTCAATTCGCCAGCAAATGGAAATCTGCAGTTGTCACTCTGGTGTTCAAAAGTGGTGACAAGTCTTTACCCAGGAACTATTGACCAATATCGATAATCCCACCCCTCTCCAAGGCCCTTGAGTGCATTGTGGTGGATCAACTCACAGACTACCTGCAAAAGTATAACATCCTCTGTGCACAGCAACATGATTTCAGGCAAGGGCACAGCACATCAGCTGCCCTCCTGGAATTCACTGGAGCAATCCACAATGCAATGGACAAAGGATACCAAACTGGAGCTGTATTCATTGACCTAACAAAGGCTTTTGACACTGTTCACCATGACCTGCTTGTCAAACAGCTACAGGCTATTGGGCTCTCACAGGGCTCTAGTGCCTGGGTAAAAAGTTACCTGGCCCAACACACACAAAGAGTAAAAATCTCTGGAGTTCTCTTAGACTCAAATTCAGATCTCTCAGGCATTCCTCATGGATCCATACTGGGCCATCTTCTCTTCAGCATATTCCTAAACTCCCTTCCTCAATCTTGCCCAGAACAAATAATCCTCTATGCTGACAATGCCATGATTGTCTCCTCCCATAAGGACCAGAAACCCTTACTCCTCAGCCTGCAGCTTGCTTTCACCAAGGTTTAGAACTGGTTCTCAGAGCACAAACTGGTCCTAAACCACAAAAAAAAAAAAAAATAAAATCCATGCTTTTCTCCAGCTCACAAAACAAGAAAAGGCAAATTCCGCTTGCTATCAATACTTACACAGGAAATACTCTCGAACAAGTTTCATCTTTCAAATACCTTGGAATCTCCCTCGATCCCTGCCTATCCCTTGGGACCCACATTGATAGTATTGCGAAAATTGTGAACTAATGCATTGGTATCCTATACCGAAACAGACAGTACCTTACCCAATCTGCGATGAAGATTGCTATCCAAAACTCTGTCATCTCAGTCATAGACTATGGCTTAATTATCTATGGCTCTGCTTCAACTACCGCACTAAGGCCCATAACAACCTCCCTTAACAAGGCCAGTCGGCTGCTCACTGGTGCCGAAAGATGCACTCATACATATGAGCTCTACGCTGATATGGGATGGTTACAGCTTTCCAATCACATAAAGTACCTTTCCTGCTTGATGGTGAAAAAACTACCTTGGGCCTCACTCCACCTTGCATCCAAGACCTACTATACCCTATTACCAACCCCCATTTTACCAGAAGTTTGGAACATCAGCTTCTTCAGATCCCCTGATGTCGCACCACCCAGGGCCAAAGATCCTTTGCCTACCATGCACCCAGATTGTATAATGCCCTCAGCACTTACATCACCACCTCCACCTCCCATGGAGTATTCAAATCTAGGCTACATCTTCACCTCACAGTCTCCAGCTCTTGTGACTGCTTCATTTAATTTCCCCCTTGACCATTTTGCTTAGCCTCCCACCCCTGATCACTTTGACAAAGACATTGAGTCTCACTAGTCTCCCTATGTCTGCCACTCCTTGCTTCTCTCTCCCCATCCCTTGTTTTCCCTGTTGAATTCATACAATCAGCCAGTATATGTTACTCAAGTATTCTTGTTCCATGATGTCATAACTGAACTGCTTAATACTGTTTAATGCTGCTTCATAATTTGTTTGCTTTTTTTTGTTTAATTTTGTCTTCTTTGTACCCTACTGACATGGAACCTTTGTGAAAGAGCCATGGCTCAAAGGTAATATTCCTAGATTTAATAAATAAATAAATAAATACATTTTATAAAAAATTAGTATCCTGCCAAAATGAATCCACAAGCTACTGTTTTTTAATTACTTTTATATTTCTTTCTTTTATTTATTAAGTCACACAAACATAGTGTCTGCAGCAGTCATGTGAACATCTTTAACTTTTTGGGCTCCTACAAGTATAAATTAAAACAAGGCTGCTCATAACAGTAACACCTGATTGTGTTTCTCTATACTTAAATACTTACAGTAAAATTGGGGTTGAATCAGGCACTGCAAGTGCACTTGAAAATCAGGCAGACATATTGATAACCCAAGCTTTCGCCTTGTAATGCATAAATTCCCAATTAGACATTTTATTCTCTGGGTATTTATTTTACATGGATGGGACAACTAGACTACCAGGATACTGCCTTCCATACAATTACAACATGGGCATCAGTAGCACAGGACTGAAGCAGCTGCACTTTCTGACTTGAGAAAGACCTCAGGTAAACTCATTAGCACATTGCCCTTGTGCAGGAGCATCCTTCAAATTACAAGACTGTATATTGCCACAGAGACTAATCTCCTTCTCACATGGGGTTGGGGTGGGGGAGGCTGTGCTAGAGGTAGGATATGAGCATCTACTGTGGTGACTCAGTTTAAATCAGATACCAAAAAGGCTACTTTCCATTGCCATAGTAAAGCTACAGAATGCTAGTAGCCTCCTAAACTTCATTTGAAAGCTGCTACGCCTATTCTTAGTGTGCATATATTTTCAGTTTGTCACTGTTTGCCAGAATAAGTACAGTTCACTTCAGAAATTGTTACTGTTGCAGTGTGTAATATTGTTCCAAAGTCGTTACATTGCAACATTTTATTTACTGTAGCTACAAATGTTTCACTGTTTCAAAGTTCAAAGACAACATTTGCAACATTGCATCACCAGGCTTCTGCTAGCTACATTTGAGCTTTACTAGTTGCAACCTCATGTTTACTGTCTGGATACAGTCAGTGATGTAGTTGAATGTAATCAAATATACATTATTTTAGTGTCCCTACTATCTCCCTGCTATCTCTACTGACTCAAGTTGCATGTCATTTTTTTAATTCTGTATCTGCAAAAATAAATAAACAAAAAATGCCAAGCTGCTGCCTGAGCCTAGTGTCCTTAGGAAATGGCCTGAAACTTGCACATGCCTTTGGATGGTCTTTACCATGGGCTTCCAGAAAAAAATTACATGAAATTTGCAGATGCCCTGTGCTGGACCTGAACCCTAGTCACAGGAAAATTGCCTGAAATTTGCACATGCCCTTGGCTGACCCCCAAAATACACACCTTTTAGGACTAGCTCAGTGCATATACGATTTTCTGGAATATTTTTTGAGGACCCTGGAGTCAAATACTGGGCTACGATCTGAAGCTCTGCCTTTGTACATCCATAAGGCACATCTCCCATGCCTTAAGGATTAGTCAGCAATGATTCCCACACTGTCTGACTGGCTATTTACATGCTGCCCTGTGAACACTTCCATCACCTCCCTTCTGGTCTCCCACACCTTGCACTCCATCACTCAGATTAATAAGCTTTGAAGAACTGACTGCTACTGTAAATTCTGCAATCTCACCATCCTCCCACTCCCAACACAAATCATGGCACATACAGTAGCTCAAGGTGGCCCCAGCCTTAACAACACCATATTTGTTTGCTTCCACATTTTAACAATGAAATAGTTATGATAGTAAGCTATCACTGGTGGCAAACCTCACAGTGAAATGTCATGACTTCAGGAAAAAAAAAGAAACACAGTTTAAACTCACTAAGTGTATAGACTTCACTTGTGATTGGGAGAATATTTGGAAAGCATTATTCATATGTGTGACCCCTGCAGCTGTTAGTCTTTCTAGGCTACAAACGGCAATGTGTGTATACCACTGAAAATTAAAAAAAAAAAAAAAACAGGACACATAG
Source organism: Neoceratodus forsteri (assembly GCA_016271365.2). Classification (NCBI taxonomy): domain Eukaryota; kingdom Metazoa; phylum Chordata; order Ceratodontiformes; family Ceratodontidae; genus Neoceratodus; species Neoceratodus forsteri. The sequence continues at coordinate 1,327,288,598 of CM028132.1, forward strand.
CTGCCCTTCATATTACATCATGAAGGGAGGCTACCAGGTCTCTCCTCACTGCTTGACTGCCTGAGGGACAAGGTTGGCTCGAATGAGTTACTAGTACTGGGTGACCTTAACCTCAGTTGGTTGAGGCCCAACACCAAACAATTTGAACTGCTCCTCTCAGGTCTTGCCCTCACCCAGCTCATCACAGAACCTACAAGGATTACTTCCCGGGGGGATAAAGGCTCCCTTATCAACTGGGTATTGAGCAATAGATCTGACAGCATCTCCTATGCCCTGGCTAGATGCACCTCAATGACCGAATACCACACAAAAACCCATACAAAAAGAGCCCACATCTACCTGATAAATGCCCTCAAGAAAATGTTTCTAATTCTCCTTTTCTGTTCAGGCAATGTTGAACTAAATCCAGGTCCCTCAACTCAAATCACTTCCTCGTAGGAGTTTGCAGCTGCTCCTGGGATGAAACGGATGATGGTCAATATTCTAAGCCTCCTCAAAATACTTGATCATCTTCAAGTTTGGGCAGCCCACACTGACCCAGATCTGATTATAATTACCGAGTCATGACTGAAAAAGACCAACACTGATCTGCAAATTACTATACTGGGCTTCAAGCTCTTTAGGGCTGATAGGGATTTGGGGGGGGGGGTTGTATATGCCAAATCAAAATTTGATGTTAGCAGCATTTCCTGTAAAACTAAGCCCAAGGAATATGAGATTGTCTCACTTAAACTTCACCTTCCATCCTCAGAGTGAATCACAATCATTGGTGGCTATAGACCCCTGTCAGGAGGCACAGAAATTCTTAATGTGTTGAAATCCATAACTTTGGCTGCTAACACAGAAACAATAATCTTAGAGGACTTCAATATGGATTGGCTCACTGCTAAATCCCACTCCCTAAAAGCAATCTGTGATGAGCTGGGTCTTACACAGATAGTAACTGAACCCACAAGAATCAATGCTTCTAACTCTGCCAACAGTTCACTCTTAGATGTCATCCTAACTTCGCATCCCCATAAAATCTCACATTCTTCAGTTTTCCATAATGACATGAGCGACCAAAGTACTGTTGTATGTACAAGATTCCAATCTAAAACCCAGCAGCACCCTAAATTCAGAATCAAACGCTAGTTCCGTAAATTCAACTCAGTAAATTTCCTAACCGATCTAGCCACAATCAGGTGGCAAGACCTATATCTTGCCAAGTCTGCTGATGCTGCCGTCTCTGTCCTAAATGACAACCTCACCATCCTAATTAACAAGCATGCTCCTCTTATTAAAATGAGAGTGCGGAAAATCTCACATCCATGGTTCACCCAAGAGCTCAAATCTGCACTTACCAATGGAGACAAGCTATGGGCTAGGGCCAGGCACACAAAGAACCCGGCAGACTGGCAGGCATTTAGAACTGCCAGAAATGCCTGTGTTAAAAGTGTACATGCTACTAAAGCAAACTTCTACATCTCCGCTCTGGAGCAGGACAAAGGGAACTCCCAAAAAATCTGGAAGACACAGAGATCCATTGAAGGCCATCCTGCTGCTTCCTCCCTTCCCACCAAGATTCTGGCCAAGGACAAGATGGTTGAAAATAAACTGCAGATCCTCGAAGAACCTAACTCACTTTGCCACTGCAGGGTTGGCATTCGACTCCTCCCCATATGCTACCGAGTGAATAGCAACACATCCCAGATTCTACACATGCTACTCCACCTCATCCCTTCCAGTTGTGCCTGTTTAGCTACAAAGAAGTCAAAGACATAATTCTTAGCCTTGACACCAAGAAAAGTGCAGGGGACAATGGCCTTGAATCATTTTTCTTGCGGTTAGGCTATGCCCAGCTCACAGCCCCCATCCTTCACATCTTCAACCTCTCTATTACCACAGCCACTGTTCCATCCTGCTGGAAATCTGCCCATGTTCTTCCTCTCTTCAAATCTGGAGATCCTTGTGACTTAAACAGCTACCATCCTATCTCTATCTTGCCCGTTCTCTCCATAGTGCTGGAAAAACTTATAAACAACCAACTAAAAATCACCTTGAAGTGCACTCACTCCTAAACCTGGCCCAATCTAGCTTCAGGTCGAAGCACAGTACCATCTCAGCCTTGGCTAAAGTCTCTAATGACTGGATCCATGCTATAGACACCAAGAAGGTTACTGGTGCAGTCTTTCTAGACCTCAGTAAGGCCTTCAACACTGTAGACCATCACCTTCTAATCACCTGTCTTGCCTACATAGGTGCCACTCCACTTACCTTACTGTGGTTTAACAGTTATCTCACGGGAAGGATACAAAAAGTCAAAGCTGATGGCCTACTATCTGCCCTCTTCCAATTGCCAGAGGAGTCCTCAAGGCTCCATCTGAGGACCAACCTTTTTCCCTGTACATCAACAACCTTGACTCACATAAGAACTGTAGCATACACATTTTCTTTGCGGATGATACTTTTAATGCATCATGCTCGTCCCTTAACTGAGTCAGGAAGCACTCCAAGCTGACTTTATCCAGTTAGAAAGCAACCTTATCAATGCCAAGCTTCTTAAATGCCAAAAACCAAGACAATGATTTTCTCGAGACTTGCTTGTCTGGTGCCCTACCTACCCCACTTAAAAACGTCATAGTTACCTCCCTAGGTGAACCCTTGGAAGTCGTATCTAAATTTAAATATCTAGGTATGTGGATAGACAACAAGCTTTCCTTCAATGACCACACTGAGGATCTATCAAAGAGGCTTAAAGCACGCTTGGGTTTCTTCTTTAGAAATAGGACCCTCTTTTCTCTAATGACCATAAAAGACTTGTCAAGCAACATTCCATCCCTTGCTTGACTACGGAGACATTATCTTTATCTCCTCCCCAACCTTGAGCCTATCTAAACTGAATGTACTCTATCTGCATGCTCTTTGCTTCATTACTAACTCTGCATACAGGACCCACCACTGTGATCTTTATGCAGCAGTTGAGTGGCCCTCTCTTGCCACCAGACGCCTCCTGCATGCTGGCATCTGGACCCTCAAATTACTACTCCACAAACTGCCTGTCTATTTAACGTCTCTCATACACATCTTGCATAGTGCCTGCTCCTTAAGGAAATCCGACCTTATCCTACCAGATGTTCCCAGGACATGTACCACAGCTGGGCAAAGAGCTGTCTCATACACCCTCCCAAACATTTGTAACCAACTACAAGCCATTTTGAAGCTAACCAGCATTGTATCAATTAACTCCTACAAAACACTAGCTATCTCTAAATTAAAAGACATATGTAGGTGCCACTAGGCCCCCAATGCCAAGTCAACTTCCTAGGTACCAACTGGCCCTCTACTTATTAAGCTGAAATGTGTTGCATAACTTAGAGCAAAGTTAAAGCTGGAATGTACTGCATATGTAGCATAAGGACTTCTATTGTGTATGCCTCTTGTATTATATATTTTTTCTTTGTTGCTCTACATTTTATATCTCCTGTCTATGTAATTGCGAACTGTATGTGTATGTGCCTCAGGACCTCCTTGTGAATGAGCTTGCTCAACAGAGTCTTTCCTGCAATAAATTTGAACTTGAACTTGACAGAATTGTCTCGTCAGGTATTCTCCCTGACGTCCCCTCAGATCCCTCCACAACCTACTGCATATGAGGCATCTCCTCACCCAAAATCCCCAGCAAGGTTATCCAGATGAAGGACTAGTCCAAATTTATACTTACTGACTATCTTGTGGACCTACAACATGCAAACTGGTCTAGAGCCACTGTCACCAATGATCCCATAGCAGCCCTTGACCATTTCCTTGTGGTATTTGTCCCTTTACAAAACAAGCATGCCCCCCTCACAAAAAGGAGGGTGAGGGGCACCATCACTAAGTGGCTCCATGGAGTCCTATTCTCCCATATGAAACGGTGGGACAAATGCTGGAAAAAATACAAGATCTCCCACAAGAACAATGACCTCCTATAATATCGACAGCATAGAAACTCTTGTAAAAGAGCCATTCACACTGCAAAGAGTGAATACTGCCAATCTGCCCTACTAGCCACAGCCAAAAATCCACAGAGTTTCTGGCAAAATATTAAAAACCTGGTCGGTGGGTCAGCCAGGGAACTGGTAGCTGACATACACATTGGTGGGGTCAACTGCAACAACCCCCAAACTATTGCTAATGCATTTAACTCCATGTTCTCTGACCTGCCTACTCCCCCTTCCTCCCAGCCCCCTTCCCTAAAGTCCCTGAGTGGGTGCATCCCCCAACCACCCTTCTACCTAAAACGGGTTTCAGTTATGGAAACCCAGAAACTCCTGGCTGGCCTCTCACCCCACACTGGTGCAGGACATGACAGCCTTGAGCCAAAACTGCTCAACCTGGGGTTCCCCCTCCTTGCCTGGCCTTCCTCTCACATCTTTAACACTTCTCTTATCGCAGGGATCATCCCTGACATATGGAAAGTCACCAAGGTTGTCCCTGTCTTCAACAAGGTGACCCCAAAGACATCATGAATTATCGCCCTATTGCCATACTTTCTGCTATCTGTAAGCTCCTTGAAAAGGTAGTTGCCTCACAACTCTCCCACTACCTTCAGAGTTATGCTCTTCTCTCCCATGCACAACATGGCTCCAGAAAAGGGCACAGCACATCCACCACACTTGCCATTGTTACCTCCAAGATAAGGACTGCATCTGATGAAGGCAAACTTACTGGTGCCATCTTCGTGGACCTCTCAAAGACTTTCAACTGGGTAGACCATTCCCTCCTCTGCTTCTCTCTTCAATCTCATGGATTCTCCCCCCCCACTCTTGCCTGGTTCTCCAACTACCTTGAGGACAGACAGCAATACATCCACTTCAACCACACCCTATCTGACCTGTCCTCAGTGGTCTGCAGGGTCCCCCAGGGTTCTGTCCTTGGACCAATTCTGTTTTCCCTATTTATTAATGAACTGCCATCTGTCACATCCTATGGGCCCTCCACCCTCTATGCGGATGACCTCGTCATCCTGACCAGCTCCCATGATATCTCTGTCATCAACTCCAGGCTTAACTCTGACTTCATGTTTATCCAAAACTGGCTGGAGGGCCATAAGCTGTCCATCAACATGAAAAGACCAAAGCTATGCTCTTTGGCTCTGTGGCCAAAACTAATTCCTGCCCTACTCCTCTAAATGTCTACAGAATGAATGGCACCCTCCTGCAGACAGTGGATTCCAATATAAGTATCTGGGAGTAACCCTTGACCTGCAACTCAACCTCACCTCCCATCTTCAGAATATATGTAAGGCAACCAGGGAGACCAGGAAGGGGCTGTGGACATGGCCTACCTAGATTTTAGCAAGGCCTTTGATACAGTCCCACACAAAAGGGTAATACATAAGTTAGCCAGCCTTGGAGTGGGTCCCAAGGTGGTAGCCTGGATAAAAAATTGGCTAGACAACAGGATGAAAAGGGTAGTAGTAAATGGAGTACACAGTGAAGAAAGGAGGTACTATGCGGGGTACCACAGGGTTCAGTACTGAGACCGGTCCTTTTTAATGTCTTTATAAGTGACATTGCAGAGGAACAGGAAGGAAAAGTATGTCTCTTTGCAGATGACACAAAGATCTGCAACAGGGTTGATTCACAAGATGGAGTGTAAAGGATGAGAAGGTATTTGGCAAGGTTGGAGGAATGGTCAAATGTATGGCAGCTCAGATTCAATGCAAAGAAGTGTAAGGTAATGCACATGGGAAACAAAAACCCAGGGGAAGAGTACACAATGGGGGGTGAGATACTGACAACAGTAAAAATGGAAAGGGACCTGGGGGTAATTATATCAGATGACCTAAAGGTGGGCAAGCAATGTGAGAAGGCAGTAAGGAAGGCTGGGGGGATACTGGGATGCATAGGAAGAGGCATCAATAGTAGAAAACAGGAAGTTGTTATCCCTCTGTACAGACAGTTGGTAAGACCCCATCTGGAGTACTGTGTGCAGTTCTGGAGACCCCATCTCCGTAAAGACATAGACAGTGTGGAGACTGTCCAGAGGAGGGCAACTAAATGGTGCAGGGTCTGCACCAGAAGACATATGAAAAAAGACTAAAGGAGCTTAATATGTATACCCTTGAAGAAAGAAGGGAGAGAGGGGACATGATAGAAACTTTCAAGTACCTCAAGGGAATCAACAAAGTCCAAGAGTGTAACATCTTTCAGGAAAAGAGATGTGCAAGAACAAGATGGCACAATTTGAAGATAGAGGGGGATGGCTCAGAGGTAATGTGAGGAAGTATTTTTTCATGGAGAGGGTTGTGGATGCATGAAACAGCCTTCCTGAGGAGGTTGTGGACTCAAGAAAAGTGGGGGAATTCAAGAATGCATGGGACAGACATAAGGCAGTCCTAGTGGGGGGTAGGAAGAAGTAAGCTGTTGGTTAACTAGGATCTGCAGCTTATCTGTTAGGTAGGAAAATAGGCAGACCAGGTGGGCCAAGCGGTCCTTATCTGCTGTCAAATTCTATGTTTCTATGTTTCTGTGTAATTAACGTCAAGCTCGGACTTGCCTACAGAGCAAAAAGTTGCCTCACTCCGGCTGCCCGACTTGCCCTAGCCAGGGGGGTACTCCTTCCCACGCTCTGTTATGAGCTCATATCCTTTTCCCCTGTACCAAAATCTAGTCTGACAAAATGGGATACTGCATATAACAATATTTGCTGCTTTGCACTCAATGCTCCTCCTCTTATGCATTGCTGTGAACTTTACTCACGGCTGGAGTGGCTTCCTCCTGAAAATCACCGTGCCTTTGTCCTCGGTAGTTTCATTGACAACATTGCCAGAATGGCCACCCCCTCTGTGCTTGCCCTGTCCCTCAAGCATGAAACCCCAGCCTACCACCTAAGATCCTGTGCTGCACAGGTTCGCCTGGTTCCTAAAGCCCCCACCCATACTGGGGAGCGAGTCTTCTCTGTCCATGCGCCAAAACTATGGAACTCTCTTTCTGCATTAACTTGTTCCTCTCCCTCCTATCCCTGCTTCAAAGCATCCCTCTGGAGCTTCCTTAAATCAGCCTCAGCCTGTCTATGTGTCATATAGACCCTAGAAGCATTACTCTCTCTCCCCCAGTTGACTGTTGTGGGGGCGATGCCCTTGTATGCTGTTGCTAAAATGTCTGCTGACTAAGTTTGCTGTGAATTTGCACTAGGCACTTTTTTTGCACTTTTTCTGCCAATTTGCCCTGAGGGAGTGACCCCGTCTTTCCCCGGGTTCTCTTGACACTGAATGTACCTGATATTTGGATGTTTTACCTCATTAGGATGTTATTTAGTTGTTTTCTACTTATTTACTACTGGTATGTATCCCAATGCTATCTTCCTACTTAACTGTTTTGCCTGATGTCCCATATGCTGTATCATCTACTTATGTATGCCTGTTGCTCTGTATGTTACCATGACTTTGTTTGATGCATAGTATGTACCCTGTAATCCTCCCAGGTCACGCCTGAAAATAGGCACTTTGCTGTCTAGTGGGCTTACCTGGCAAACAAAAAGCAGATAAATAAATATAAATATTTCTAAAGATCAGTGGCATCTGCATTGCTTCCTCTTGGGTTAGTGTAGATATGTTCAGCCCAATGTACTGAAAAAAAAGGAAAAAAGACTGCTATTCATTTATATGTCAGCAATAGTGGTTAAGGACACTGAGCTGCAAACCTGGAAACCTAGGTTTGAATCCTTTCAGCTCCACTTGCATGCTGTGTGACCCTAAACAAGTCACAACTTACTTGTGCTCCCAGGTGGCTACTGTAAAGAAGCATCAGCTTAGTGTGCCTTTCCTGGTTAAACAATCCCCCCCCCCCTTATTTCCAGCGTTTTTTGTAACTGCAGTATTGCATATTACAGTTACAAAAAAAGGGATAGAGTAGAGCAAAAAAAGGCATGCCCAGCTGCTGGTGGTACATTGAGACAGAGCATTCAGTAATATCTAGCACAAGGAGGATCCCTAAGCATTACCTATGCAGTCCAACACATAACTCCCCTGTCAGAGACATTAGAATAACATCTTTTTTTTAGTTGTAGCTTAAAATATCATTTAAAACTATTAGAACAACAGATAAAATGGTTTGTGATTGCCTTACAATTCAAGTTGTTTCTCACTCCTATGGGCTTTTCCTTTGTCTGTGCAGTGTGCTTAATTACTGCCTCTTGGCAAATGATCAGTTTCTGTGCTGCTAGCCTCCCTCCTTCCTCTTCTTTTGTCTGTAATGTGCTTAATTACTGCCTCTTGTCAATGTATCAAATTCTGTGCTGCTGGTTCCACTCCCACATTGCCAACATAGGTACAGCGTCACTTTGTCAGTCGCAGCTCAGAGACTTGGGATTAGATACCTGATAAGCAATAAATTACTTATTTAATTATTTGCCATAGATGGGCCTTTTGCTCACCTAGTCTGCCCACTAGTGTTAAGTAACCCTGCTCCTTCAAACTTTGCTGGAACAAGATTGTTGCAGCTACTAATTTTAGCTACATTTCTAGTTTGTGAATGTGTACTGTTCTTCTGAGTTTGCATCAGACATATTTAATGTGCAGGCTCTTCCAGTGCTGAGTTTATAATGAGCCATGCTTCAAAACATTAAATATAAATAATAAAACATAAAGCTGATACTTCTGGCCTCCAGGTGAGACCAACTCTGCCCACCCACTGTTCTGAGACCTTTACCCTCCAGGGTTGGGACCTGCTTTGAGGGGGAGCATTTATCTTAATTTAACTTAATTGCCTGTGATAATCAATAAACTCCCATCCCAGCAATTCATCCTGAAAATGAAATATTGTATCTCATTGGATCCATCCTGGCTAAACACACTGTAAGATATTATTTACACACTTCACAGTAAATGTAAAAAAAAAAGTGTCTAATTTGATTTTGTTTGTGTGTGTGTGTGTGTGTGTGTGTGTGTGTGTACAGTAGTTAGTATCTCTTCACCTCCTCATCCCCAAACAGAACCAAAAAAAGAATGACTGGTCCACACAGCATCCCTTTTTTGAGCTATGTTCCTGCCCACCACTTTTTGCTAGTGTTCTATATATCCATGTATTCTGAAATACTTTTTTATATGATTTCAATGTTGATCACTACACATGCCTACTAGGCAAACTGTGATTTTTTTTTTTTGTCATTAGAAACATAGAAACGTAGAAATTGTCAGCAACTGATCAATACTCTCCAATCAAAGCAAGCTGCAACATAGTAATAGCCAAGTTAACAGTTGGAAAGCAAAATTTCAAACCTAACAATAATAAGCACAGGGGCCTTAGGATGAATGTGCGTCAGACTTATGGTCTTCATCTGTGCAGGCAATGCCCATATCTACAAATGCCATCCACTATTTACTGTGCATAGTTGCAACTACCGTAGTTCTAAGATATGGAGATCAGAAACTGAGTAGCAGAGTAGGTGCAATGTATAGTTTAATGTTAAAATTTAAATTGAGTCAAATATAGCTCATACAGTATGAGAATGGTCAGCAGACCTTCACAGAGAAAACACCAATCTAACTTACAGTATGTATGCAGCTCACAGCAATATACGATTACTGTTATTATAATTACTGGTGACTCCCTTTATCAACCTGCTTTCAGGTTCTCCAAAACGACGTAATAACTCGAAATCGAGTGATTACGGCATTTCTTAAAACTTCCTCTCACTAGCAGTGTCATTCCATGTAGCGTGCCACATTATTGGCCCTTACTCCCTCTGTGGGCGGGCCGAAAATATTAAAAAAAATGGCGGCTAAAATTTCCCTTCGCGATGGGCAGACCAGTCCCTGAAGTAATCCTAGACCAGCTGCAGTAAGTAATTAGTAGCAATCACTGTTTCTTGTTAATCCTACCTTTTGGGCAAAACAATGTAAAAAATCTATCTGGTTGATCCTGCCATTGTCGCACTTCGGTCGAGGCTTCTCCTGACCCAGCGCGCTCTGAAACATCCGTTGTTGCGCTTCCGTCGGGGTTTCTACCCAACCCCAAGCACTGAAATGTCACTGCTTCCTGGCAGTCAGCAGTATTATTTTTCTTAATAAAAACAAGTTTCCCTAGTACACTGTGTGTGTGTGTGTGTGTGTGTGTGTGTAAATCGAGGACAGAGTGAGACACTGAGCAAACTGCACCAGTTATTATAAAAATTAAAAAAATAAGCAACTGTGTGTTTCTGGATTTTTTTTACATACTCTCGGGGTGTGATGTTCATAAACCTCTCGAGCTTCACTCCCGAGGTTTGAGGGGTCATCACACCGGTGTGTAAAAAAATCCACAACACACAGTTGCCTATCTATTATTCTCTATATTTTCCATTATGTCTAGTGCAGGCAGTTAGTTAATGTCTGTTTGTTTGGCTCTGTAAAATTTGACTTGCTCTTAGTCTGTAAGCATTGCTAGGTTTTTCGTGCTCCTTCAAGCTGTGCCATGAACAATGTTACTCATGTCTGTACCTGATTTCTCTGTTTTTGTAACTCTCCCAGGTCATGCCAGAATATAGGCAATGCTCTTGTCTAGTGCACTTACCCAGTATTCAAAAGCTAAATAAATAAATATGCACTTTAGTAACAAGAACTAGTGAATGATGATGTTTAGATTGCCATTTTTATACACATTTGATGTCATATACAAGGAGGAAGGATTTTTGACCTGTTAAGGGCCACATGACGATCTGGGCAGGGTCCATCATTGAAATGGTTTTGCAGCTCAACAAGGTGCAAGGCAGGGTATGCTGCAGGCACAGCGTGGTGTCAGTGTCCAGTAGGGAAATATTAGAATCATCAGTTTTCATTGGACCCCATCAACTTAAAAAAAAAAAAAAGGAATGACATGCTTGGGTTGCTGGGGCACAGGTACAGTACTTGAGAAGCCAGTAGCTATGAACTCTTTCATAACATGAATTCACTTTCAATGGCCAGGACTACAACATATAATGGGTGGGCTTCATCAGGGGATTCACACATGGTGCCCCCTACCCCTCCTTAAAGTAAATGGTAACATGGCAAGATACAGTGGTATGACTTGTTACCAAATGCATACAGTATCTCTTGATGAGCCTTCTCAAGCAGTCCTGAGATCTGCCTTACTTTTAATCAGCTCCAGTAGTAATCTTCAAATATTTATAAATATGGCATCCAATGCAATCTGACAGTAGCAGGGACATTTTCAAAGCCTTATGCAGGAACAACGCACCTCCAAAAAAATGCAATAGTTTTGCCATGGGTATGCACAAAGTTTCTTTAATTACTATGTCATAAACTTTTCACCCCCCCCAAAAAAAAAACAGGAACCCAGACAGAAAAGTGACATTTAAACTGTTTTGTCTCCTGCAGGTATAGGTATAAGTGCATAGGAGAGGAAATGTGATGTTCCTGGAATTGGTTTGCTCACATCTTCTCAAAAGGATTCAAGTCAAAAATGTTCTTATGTATTTCCATTAAATCAACTGTAGTTTCTTGTATCCAGAGTCATTCAGACAGGGCTTCATAAAGGATTAAGACAAATATGTTTGGTACCCCTTAAAATAAAATAATTAAATATTGCTGACTACACAACTCAAAGTTACCAGTTACGCTGTAGAAATTGGGCAAGCTTTCCATTAACCAAATGTTTGTCACAAGTGGCAGTGGTGCAAGCATTGCACCTACAGTATAGTAACTGCAGGGTCATTTGTCATCCCTAGTGATGGCACTGTTTCAAAAATTCAGCGGTGTATAAAATGGGATTCTGCAGTATATTCTCTATTTAGCCAATTGTAAATGTGGGGTCTTCTATTAGTAGGACACAAAGGAGGGGGCGAGGAACATATTAAAACAATTTCTAATGGTAAATGTGAGTACATTACCCTATGTTACAGCCTTGCATACTCATGCTTCAACCGATTCTCTCCAGCATTCTTGATGGGGAAGGGGGGGGTGAAAGGATATTTTGTGGGTTCTCTTTTTTCTGTTATTATTATTACTGATGCAATTAACAAACAGGTCACATATTTACCTGGTGATATTTTAATTTACAGTAAGTTTTATGGAAACTGACTTAATTCAAAAATGCATAATAAGTGACACTTCTGACTAAGGGAACTGTAACTTTTTTTACTAGTTATTGAGTGTTATATGAAGGAGCTTCTGCCTGAGTTTGGCACATCGAAGTGATCTGGGTTTGATTCCCACAACTTCCACTTGCATGCTATGTTGAGGTTACAAAAATGCTAGCCCACTTGTGGTAACAAGGTTCAAGTTCTGAAAACAAGGAGTTTTGGAAAATGTGTGTTCATAAGATCAGGGTCATTAGAAGCTCACTATTTATAAAAAAAAAATTGTCAGCACTTTCATTTTGCTTGACAGCACTTGATGGCCCCAGTGATTCTTGATGAATTTTGAATATTTTATATTTTGGAAGGATGGACTATGGCATACAATACCTTTCCTACATAGTGAAAAATGACATACTTTAACCTACTGCACATTACAACTAAGGATGATATGTGGATCATGTCTAGCCTTATTTGAATGGAATGTTTCAATGTTCAGCCAATTCCTCTATACCCAGCTTTGTTACAGGTATACTTAAATGATAAGTGAGGGAGGGGTGACATACTCCTTTTGACAACTACAGTACTATTCAGTAGAGCAGTTAGAAAGTGATGAATCACATTGACAACAAGCACCACGGGTATTATGCTTGGCTTTTACAAAGGTTACTTTTCTTTCAGCCAGTTAGTGGGGGTGGGCACCAAGTGTTCTTCCTATGGACAAGAAATGTGTCCAACAAGTCAGTCAGCAATTTTTTTTGAATACTTGTTAATGCCACGTTGTTGTTTTTTTTTTTGTTTGTTTCTTTGTTTGTTTTCAGTTTTCTAAACTAATCACAAGTTCCAGAACTTGGAAAAGTTGTAGTGGTTAATGGCATGGAGCTGCATACCTGAAGACTTGGGTTTGAATCTCATTAGCCCCCACTTGGATACTATGTGACTCTGAGTAAGTCACTTAACTTCCTTATGCTTCCAGGTCTATCTGGAAGGAAGCTTTGGCTTAGTGTGCCTTTCCTGGTTAAACAAGTCCCCCATTCCTTTTTAAGCTGTTTGTGCTGCACAGCAAACATTACAGTTATCTATCCATCTTCTATCATCATAAGCAAGGCAGAAATACTGTAGCATTAATGCTTGACTTGCTAGTTGCACATTGATCACCTACTAATTCATACAACTGCCAGTAAATAAAACACATTCTTAACAAGGTTACAAGGGATGTTACTGACAGATGATAAGACACAGACCAACCTGTCTTGTTCTATAATGCCATTTTAAACATGAGGATCAAAATGAGGATCAGCCACTATATCCCATTATTGTGTTTCCTCCACAACCATGTCAAACACTGTTACACTTACTCACCACCCTTTCTGTGAAGTATTCTTATAATGCCCTTTTTGAGCTTGAGTGAATGCTCCCCTGGTTAATGCACAGTTGGATAAACTTACATGTCCTTCACTGCTACCCCCCCCCATCATTTTTCTCAGTTGGAGAGTTGCAATTCAGGGGTGGACAGTTTATGTGTGTGTTCTGTAAGGGACTTTGGGCAATGATTGCTCATGCTGCGTGAAACATTTAAGTGTTTATTAAAGTATTTATCCACAACCAGATTTTATTCCATTAGTATTGCTTAAAGTCTAATGGATGGTGCTTTATTGTTACTGTTGATTTGCTTCACACTCATCTGAAGTACAAGGATTAGCATGAAAAAAACAAATTCTGGTCAGATCCACCATGGCTGCATAATGACATTAGTGAATTCGTGTGAAATTGTGAAGGAGGTATGGAGAAACAACACAATAATTTGTAAGTAATAAGATTTATTTTAGTGCGGCCCACTGGCACAGCGGTGGGATTTCCAGGCGCCAAGCGACCGGGTTCGAACGGACCGGTCGCCGGAGTGCCAGCTGGGGAGAGGATCGAGTGCCCATAGGGCAGCTCTCCTACTCCGGGGAGGTGTGGGCAGTGATCGGTGCACTGGGGACCCTGGCGGAGGCCGGGTGCCCAACCATCCGATGCTTACGTGTTCCTGGGAGGCGGGGAGGGTGGTGACGTGAGGCATCAAGGAGCGTGACCCGCCTCCACAGAAACCGAAAAACAGCCAGCGCCTGCCACCACTACGAAGCCCGCAGCCTCCGGGATATGTCCCCAGGCCGACCCCTGACCTAAAACTACATGCCCGGGACATTACCCCATGTCGTGGGCCCCCACCATGGGAAGCCACGGGCATCGGGGTGGCCGATTTGGGGGACAGAAGTCAGAGCTGTGAATCTAACGATGAGAAGGCGGCAGGCGGCTGGAGGAAAAGTAAAGTGAATTGCAAAAAAAAAAAAAAAAGATTTATTTTCTGTTCTAAGTAAGGCATACACGTTATTAGGAAAATATATGGAGGTGTACATTTTAATGGAAGGAACAGGGAATTTACAAAAGAACCCCAGAGCAAATGCCACTGATGTATGTGTTATCCCAGATGATATTGTCCAGACAGATAAAATAAAAAAAAAAAAGAACATAATTGCACGTATCCCAATAATGCAAAGCATCAAGGGAAACATGCAAATCCCCATGATGGTACAGAAGGTGGCAGTGCATGAAAAAGTAATGGCTGGCATATGTTCAGCCTTGGGATTATTTACACATATTTTATTTATTTATTTTTATTTTTTTAAGAGAAACAGGGTTTTTGTCCATGAGGTGATGTAAGTTATATTTAAGCAATGTGGTGATGTCAGGAGGTCGGGTGTAATGATGATGGACTGTTAGAGAAAATGTGATATTACCTTTCAGAGTGGGTCACTTTTGATAAGGGCAAGGTAGTTATGCTTGTGATAATGGGAATATTAGGAAAGTATGAGGTCAACTCAGAGGTGCAGAAGTGGAGAGACCCCATTTCTGCAAGGACATAGACAGGATGGAGGCAGTTCAGAGGAGGGCAACTAAAATGGTGCAGGGTCTGCAAGTGAGGTCATATGAGAAGGGGCTAAAGGAGCTTAATATGTATGCCCTTGAGGAAAGGAGGGAGAGGGGGGACATGATGGAAATGTTTAAGTACCTCAGTGGAATCGAAGTACAAGAGGGTATCGTCTTTCAGAAAAAGAGATGTGCAAGAACAAGGGGACACAATTTAAAGATAGAGGGGGGACGGCTCTGGGGCAATGTGAGGAAGTATTTTTTCACAGATAGCATGGTGGACAAATGGAACAGTCTTCCTGAAGAGGCTGTGGGGTCTAAATCTGTGGGAGAATTCAAGAATGCTTGGGACAGACATAAGGCAATTTTTGTGGGGGGTAGGAAGAAATAGGCTGTTGGTTAAATAGGATCTGCAGCTTATCCTCTAGGTAGGGAAATGGGCAGACTAGGTGGGCCAAGCGGTCCTTATCTGCCGTCAAAGTCTATGTTTCTATGTAAGTGGAGTACAAATTTGCACAGTTTCATAAGTACATGCTCAGAGTGCAGGCAAATGTGATATGCAGGTTTGTTTTAGAAATAGGTAAAAATAGCGATAGACACAATTAATAGAAAGATAGATAATTACTTAGACAAATAGATAGAGAGACACCCAAACAGATAGGCACAATTGGAATGGCAGTGAAGTACTGAAGTGATGCCAACCCTACCTCCACCCCGCAGACATGGACAGGCATTGGGGTGTGACGGTCATTGCCCAAAGCTCACACCATTTCATCTCACCCTACCCTGCAGACACAGACAAGAGTCGAGGCGTGCCTTGGGTTTTCAAACTTTACACTATCCCCATTCCATAAGGAAATACGCTGAAATGGGTACAGTATAAGAGAATGGAGTGAACTTTGGGGCTGAAGAGTCAAAGGCACACCTCAATACCTGTCACTGGCTGCAGGGTGGGGATGGAGGTGGAATGGCATGAGCATTACTGTTGACAATCCCAAGTCACATCCCTGATGCCTGTCAGTCCCTACAGTGCAGGGTGTTATGGTCAGAAATCCTAATGCCCTGGGCGTTTCTTAGTATTTTCACTTCAAGTTTTCAGCATGTGCTTTTTGTGACCCCATTGCATGAACAGTGACACTATCAGTTCATTAGTTGAAAGGAGATTTTGCACAGTGACTCTGCCATTTGTCCCCACAGGTGCAAAAACACTTTCTGAAAAGGATGTAAAAAATGACAGCTGTACATTTCTTGCTTCAATAAAACAAACACACACACAGGCACACACAGGAACATGCCAGAACACAGTGGCAAAATGATTTGATTTGTCTGCAAGCATTATTTTCTATGCAAGTTGGAGCACGGGGAGGGTAAGGCTGGAGATCAGTAATGGTCCATGACATAACCACATGGTCAAAATATTAAATATGTTTAAATAAACATAAATACAAAAGTAACCATTTCAAGAAGAACATACAAACTGTGACAGTTAACAGCTATAGGGTAAGTTAGCACATCTGTACTTATTTATTGCATATGCATCTCAATTGCTAAGGGGTCATGGACATGTTCACCCTTCCTCTAGCCAAGCTAGCTGCAGTATGTCTAGCAATAATGTGAATGGAAATATTATGCATAACCAGTGGGGGAAGTAGGTGAAAGGGACACATATCTAAAATAGAACCATTGAACCCATTTGTGATTTAAAGTTGCATAACAGAAATTTGGCTTCCAGAACTGGACACCATATTCCAAATAAGGCCTCACCAGTGATCTACACAGTGGCATCACCACCTCCTTCCTTCTGCTGGTAATACCTATCGCTAATGCACAAAAACATTCCACTGGCTTTCCTCACAGCTTTGGTACACTATTTAGACACAGGTGCAAAATCACTTTTTGAACAGGATGTAAAAAATGACAGCTGTACATTTCTTGCTTAAGTAACACACACACACACACACACACACACACACACACACACACACACACACACACACACAAGAACATGTCAGAACAAAGCAGCAAAATGATTAGTTTTGTCTACAAGCATTATTTTCTATGCAAGTTGGAGCAGGGTGGGGGTAAGGCTGGAGATCAGTTGTGGTCCATGAAATAACCACATGGTCAAAATATTAAATATTTTTAAATAAACATAAATGCCAAAGTAATCATTTCAAGAAGAAAATGCAAACTGTGACACTTAACAGTTATAGGGTAAGTTAGCACATCTGGACTTATTTGCTGCATATGCATCTCAATTGCTAAGGGGTCCTGTCCATGTTCACCCATCCTCAAGCTAAGATAGCTACAGTATGTCTAACAATAACATTGATGGACAAATTATGTCATATTTTCAACAAAAAGTTAGCATTTTAAAGAGACAGTGCTGTACACTGAGAAGCAGCTTGTGTAGGTGCATTCATCATGCTAGCCAAGATATGTTCTGGTTGCATTCCACAAGGCTAGCCAGTGGGAAAAGTAGGGGAAAGGGACTGAAATCTAATATAGGACCACTGAACTCATTTGTGATTTAAAGTTGCATGACAGAAATGCAGCTTCCAGAACTGCACACCATATTCCAAATGAGACCTCACCAGTAATCTATACAGTGACATCACTACCTCCTTGCTTCTGCTGGTAATACCTTTCCCTATGCACCACAGCATTCCACTGGCTCTCCTCACAGCTTTGGTACATTGTTTAGCTACCTTTAAGTCATGCAATATGATTACCCCAAAATCCCTTTCCATTTTGATGACCATCTGTCCCCCCAATAATCATTCCCTGGTTTCCTGCAACCATTCCTTATTCAGCAGGCAGTTAGTGCATCTGGACTTATTAGCTGCGTAAGTATCTCAGCTGCTAAGGGGTCCTGACCATGTTCACCTTCCTCAAGCCAATCTAGCTACAGTATGTCTAGCAATAACATGAATGGAAATATTATATATATGAAAACACTTTAATTATGCTGTACATACCCTAAGACTCAAAGTGTGTCTCCTTTGGCTGCCATAATGTCTGTGGTTAATTTGAAGCAAAAAATGTAACAAGACACTGGCCTCCACAGGAGATATTAAACAATAGAGCAAACTGCACTATGGGAAGATTGCCTGGGACAAGGTGCAATAAAAAAACCTGAAAAACAGGTTCAAAGGAGTATAAACTCACCAGGAATGTTAGAAAAATGACTCCTCCCCCACTCATTCACAGGTGTCAATGAATGTATTTGTTAACAATGCTGGTTCATCTTCTTGCTTCTCTCATAATAAAAATGTGAAACTACATTTGTGTTATTTTAAATTAGTGATAAATGGCATGTCCAGGGGGATGGCAGCTCTAATAATTGTTCCAGTCTTTCTTTTCACTGATGTAAATTGAGCCAGGGAAAAAGAAAGTAGGGAAAAAAAACAGCCTATTGTTTCTACAAGTAGTTGTTAATTGCAGCTGGTATTTTTAACATCTGCAAGGCAACTCCACTTCTCAAACTTAAAAGAATAAATGCACATCATCAAAGGCAGTGTTTGCCAAGTACTGTGCCCATGATTAAAATAATTTGAACCCTTCCCCTCAAAAATGTGCCCTCACATGAACCGGCATGATTAACTGAGGCTTTCAATTCAATTGACCTAACTCAACTGGTCACACAGCCTACTAGAAAAAACCCTAGGGGGGGGGACAAGCACCCTCCTGGATGTGGTCCTCACCAACAGGCCAATCCGCATCCACAACATCCAAATCCTCCCTGACTGCCTCAGTGACCACTCCCCTGTGCTTTTCAACTGGGAAACCCCTCGGCCCTCATCCCTGGTCAAAACCACCTGAAGGTGGCTTAGGCCTGGGACTCATAGGCCTTAAGCTTCCTTGCCCACACTGATTGGTCCCTTTGACGAGGGCAACCAACATTGACTTGGCCCTGGCCCTCTTTGTAAGCACTTTCAACTTTGCCTGTGATATCTTTACTCCCATAACTGCTAGGAGGTCCAAAGTGAAACATGCCCTTTGGATCACCCCTGCCCTACTGTGGCAACTTAAGCAACGCAACAATCTTTGGCACCTTGCTGTTGCTACTGGCCATTCAGCTGACAGGCAGTCCTATGCTGCCGCCCACAACCAGTGCACATTGGCCATCCGCAAAGCAAAGGCGGAATACTACCAAGCCTCTCTTACCTTCTCCTGGGGGAACCCCAGGTGCTTCTGGGACAACATCAAGCAACTGAATGGTCACTCCCAGTCCCTCTCCTTCTCTCTCAACATCAATGATACCGTCTCCTCTGACCATGCCCTCATTGCCACCCACCTCAATAACTCCTTTACCGACCTTAGCTCAGTACTTCCTGGTAACTTTTTCTAGTCCTCCTCCATCTGTACCACCACCCATTGCCCACCCTCTTTCCACCTGCGTCGGGTCACCATGCAAGAAGCTAGGCCTTACTTGCTAAAAGCCCTAAAAGGTAACACCATCGGTAATGACTCACTTGATCCCTGCCTTTTATGTCAGGTCCTGGATCAGGTCCTTTTACCTATTATGTGCATTTTCAACAAATCACTCTGTCTCGGACAATTCCCCTCTGCCTGGAAGATTGCCACAGTTACCCCGTCCATAAAGGTGGTGACAGGACTCTTCCGGGTAACTACCGACCCATCTCAATCCTCTCCCCCCTCTCTAAGGCGTTAGAGAAAATTGTGGCATCCCAAGTCTCTGACTACCTCTGTAAGTACTATGTTCTCTGCCCTGAACAACACAGGTTCAGAGCAGGTCATAGTACCAATACAGCACTCCTGGAATTTTCCAACTTCCTCCATGCCTCCTTGGACTCTGGTGCCCTGGCTGGTGCTATATTCATTGACCTGTCTAAAGCATTCGATACCATTTCGCATCCTCTTTGCTCTCCACCCTCAACCTAATAGGCTTTGCCTCAGGACCTGTTTCCTGTGCACCAGCTATCTCTCTCCACCGCTCCCAATGTGTGAAAGTCAACGGTACTTTCTCTGAAACATGCCCCATTCATTTGGGGTGCCGAGGGCTCAATTCTTGGACCCCTACTATTCTCACTCTTTCTTAACTCCCTACCCAGCAGTTGTATGGGTAAGATGCTCTCTATGCTGATGATGCTGTTCTCGTTGCCTCCCACAATGACCCCATGCTGCTACAGAACCCCTACAACTAGTCTTTGACTCTGCAGCTACCTGGTTCACTGAGCACTGACTTGTTATCAACCTTAAGAAAACAAAACGATGCTCTTCTCCCACCCCCAAAAATAAGTACAGCAAGTTTCTTTAGCTGTCCACTCCACACCCAATCTGGTCATTGACCAGGTGCAGTCCTATAAATATCTTGGTATAACCTTTGACCCTGCACTTTCATTCCATGGACATATATCTGCCCTAAATTTTGTCACCAACTCACGGCTTAGGCATTCTTTACCGGCATAAGAAATGCCTCCTCCTGATGCCCTTCACCTGGCTGTCACCTCCTCTGTCATGTCTCTCATTGACTATGACCTTCCGGTCTATGGCTCAGCAGATCAGACTGCCCTCAACAAGGTTCACCTCACAGTTAATAAGGCCTGCAGACTTATCACTGGTGCTCCCAGACTCACTCACACATGTGAGCTGTACACCTGCTACCCTACTCAACCTGGAAGAGCGACTTCATGTATCAGACATGCCAGCTCACCTTAAAGCCTCCTGCATGGCCTATCCCCCATAGGCCTATCTAACTCCATTCACCGACTGCACCGACCTCTGATCACGGCAGCTCATCAAGAGTACCCAGTTATTCCGAGAGCCAGGACCTTTCAAGGTCAGAGGGCATTCTCACTGCCGTGTGCCCACTGGTATAACTCCCTCCTGCCAGTGTCTCAAACTCACTAACCTTAGCTTTTAAGCCCAGGCTCAGAAACTTCCTGCTTAGCTCTCGCGAAATGCAACTGCCGCTAGCCTAGTGTAAAAAAAATATATATATACTCTGTTTGACAATGCTCACTGAGCTGCCCCCCTTCCTTTTCCTACTAATTTCCTCTCCATATCTCCCTCCCTTCTCCACCCAGCTCTCCCCGACCATAAGTTTTGCACCTTTTGTTATCTTTTGCTTCGTTGGAGATTGTAGTCTATTGAAACAAAATTGTAATTGAACTGTAACTTTTTTGTTGTAAGTACTGTGTCCCTTGTACTACTGTTCTGATGTCCTCTTTGTGACGAGGTACCTTTGTAAATGAGCCTCTGGCTCAAAGGTTTCTAAACTGATGTTTAACTAAATAAATAAATAAAATAAATAACTGTAAAGAATTAGAAAATGTATTTCTAAATGCATTACTAACGACAATGTTTTCAAAGTTTTGAAACTACTAAAAGACAGACTATATATATGTATATATATATATATATATATATATATATATATATATATATATATGTTGAATATGGTAAACAAATATTGTTAATCCCAAAAGCCGAACCTTGTTTTTAATACATAAATGTTTAAGAAATACCTGCGGCTCTTTCAACCAGGAAACTGTAGTTTCAGACACTTCTTACTTACTCTTTCCTTTTGAGACACCAGGTGGCTCTGATAATCATTTGCTCCAAGGGTTTTTAAGTCAGTTTGAAGGCATTAATTATCTTCTGTTCTCATAGTCCTCAACAAAATGGAGGGACTCCACAGATTTGTTCTGTTCCTTGCTCCAGATCCCAAACTAGTGAGTCTGGTTTCAACATGATAGATCCCCCTCATGCCCCTCCCACATGAATCAAAAAAAAAGATGGGGGTGGAGGTGGGGTGGCTCTTACTCCTGCACCAAAAATGCAGCCTCCCTCTACTCAGGTTCCAGTTCTTGTGCTACCCTTTTAAGAAAGAAAATAGTACCCTGCAACCATTGACTAACATGAAAGTATATTTATTTGAGGGCAGAAAACATTTCTTGGAGGAGGGTAAGGCGGAGGAGACTATTTATACCTTCAGTCAGTTCCACGGACAGAAAACATCACATCACTCCTTTTGTACATGCAAAACATCTGCAGGCTCTGCCTACTGCAGCCGTAAAAACTTGGAGAAGCTATTTAAACAAAACATGGGCTTTTGTTCAACAAAACAGACAGAAAAAAAGCACACTACATAACTTTTATTTAAAAAAAAACAAACTTCAGAGCTATGTCTATGGGGCACTGTCTCACTAAGGGAGGTGCATTGACAGGACTATAAGTTTTTGTGCATTTGATTTTTAAAGGAAAGGCAATACATTACACTTCTGGCCAACTTTGTTACATCTCATTTTGTTTTTACACTGGCTGAACTGTATAGCCACACATGAATCAAATAAAAAAATATGATGGGAATGAATCGCTTCTTGATCATTTTTCCCTGAGAAACAAAGCTAAACACAGCTAGCAGACCACCTCATGATTCTGGATACAAGACAGCAGAAAAAAGAAATACATAAGATGAGCAGATCTATGCTTGTTTTGAGAGGTGTCCATCAGAAGTATGCTGCAGTGTTTGACAGTTTTGGGGGCTGACTTACAGATAGCTGCAGTACATTAAACTTAGCAAACTTCTTACACCCAATCTTGTTCACTGTTTTCACACTCACATAAATGTAAGTCAGGCATGACTCATGGACACAAAAAATTCCTGTCCCCTTTAAGCTTGAGAAATTTAGAAATACTTTAGTGGAGCTGGCCTTGTTTATTTATTTGGTTATTTGGTAATTTCAGTTTTTGTTAACCAGTTCTTGCAGTACACATACTGCCCAGTATATATTTTCAGGCATGACCCGGAAGAGTCTGGACTACAGGACAAATATAGGATTATAAATTACACACAAATGCACAACAAATGAGAATGAAATTCTTTGATCACATGTTTACCTAAAAACATTTACAATAGGCACTTTGCTTATGGAGTAGTTTTCTGTGTTCTATTTAATGCACCACTGATACCACCTCGTACTCCTCATGCCCCCCCAACTCACACACACACGTGCACTCCATTCACGTTGGCATATCTATCATACCCATTTTGGAGATTGATCTGCTACAACTATGTCTTCTTTGAAATGATTGACTATCATGACCATGTATATACAATGTTTTTACTGCCATCTGAAATTAGCAGTAGAGAAATATTTTTTACCGGTCCAACCCATGAATAGCAAGCACTATGTGTAATGTGATTGTTTCCGATTTTGTTTATTTCTATGAACAATTTTTAAGTTAATTTTACAGTCCAGCACCTCAGATGTAGTGGCAGCCTCCCTCAGACACAGTTCATCACAAATGTATCTGCTGGCCTAATACTAGAATACCTGTTTTAATTTTTTTTATTTTTTGCTTATGTTGATATGCATTTATTTATTCTGTTACTCGAGATCCCCACTGATTTTGCTCATTACACCTTACAACTAATTCTAGTTGGAACTTCACTGTACTATCCTTTCTCAATATGTTTCAGTGGTGCAGTTAGACAAACTTTCTATCATGTTTTAAAGCTCTTCAAATTAAGAATTCATGGTGGTGTCCAACTCCAAACCTAGCCCTTGCTAATCACTTTGCCTCTCCTTGACCACCCCGACTTCACACACACACACACACACACACACACACACACACACACACTGATCTACTCTACTACTCATGCTGCTTCTTGGTTAGTGATAACTGTTTAGTTTGAATGAATTTATTGTAGTTTATTTCATTTAGCCTATTCCTTATGTTCTTCCTAAATCAAACGCCACTTCAGTCAATTCCATTCCACCATTTATTGGATCGCTATTGATTGCTTTTTCTACTGCACAATTCTGGTAATTACTGTAAATTAACAGGGCTTCTCTGTCACCTATATCGATAATTCAGTCCTCTTCATCCCAGATCACTTCAGTTTCTTTTCTACTACTTGATTATATGACTGTTCTGTTGCCTTTTTTCTCTAAATTGTTTTAAATATTTATTTCTGTGCTTATGTTTGCACATATAACTTTTTTCATTATTTATTTTCAATAACCTTTTTCTTTCTTTATTTCTCCCCAATGTCTAAACCAGATAGCAATCTCCCTGATCAGGCCAGTTAGTACCTTGTTAGTAGACATATTTCAGTTTCCTGTTTCTCCTGGATTTATCCAACTCCCCTCTAAATATCTGTGATACCTCACCTCCTACCCCCACCCCCACATCTTCCAATACATTCTACAGATCATGCATAATGTGTGATCAGTTATTTAGTTGACTCAAATGTTCCTATAATAATCCACATGACTGTATCCTAACTCCTATCTATCAGAAATCTAGCATCGGTGTTACTTTTAATCATACTCCAGCAATATCACTGGCACAATTGACTATAGTGTGTGTGTGTATGTATTCATTCTGCCATCATTGTGTTACTTTAATATTGTTTTATATTTATTTATAAAACCTTGTTTGTCTCATAATTTTTCCCTCTACCAAAAACGCAGCAGTATTGTGACTGGTCAGTCCTGCACTGCCACTAGCATGAGTGCAGTATCATTTAAATTAATATGTTTTCAGATATCTTAATACAGTATATGTGGTGATGGCAAATCATCCCCAAGCACCCTCCATTTGCTCCCTATCTCCTACCCCACTTTTCTCGTCTGGTCCTACTAATTAATCAGTTGCATGGTCAGATTTTATTTGAAATGTGTATTGAAAATATCTGTACATATACAAAGTCCACAAAAAAAATGCTACTGCGAGCAGGCAGAGGGCTGGTGCTCTGAGAAGGGTAGCTATCCCAAAGTTAAAAGTTCCATGCAAAGAGCACCCAGAGGCATAGATTCACTGAGAGCCCAAAATAAATAGTTAAGCATTTGCAGTGAATTTGTGCCTCTGAGTGCTCTTTGCATGAAACTTTAATATTTGTACATGCCAGTTCTTTCTGAACAATGCTACAGAAGTACTGTACATGTATTTCACAGTGCATCTGCACTCTGTTGCTTGGTCAGCATTACTATCTTTGGTTTCTTCTGAGTTATGCATGCATCACTATTGCCATACATGTAGAAACCTAAAGATACATTGCAATGCTGTTGTACTGTATATGAAGTATCTATAGATTAAGGTTGGGTTGTCTAACTGAATGCAACTTATTCAACCATTCTAATCAGAGGATTATTTGCACAACATCAATATCAGTGATGTTAGTACATGCTGCTGGTGATCGGAGAACAGGTAAAGTGTGGAAAAACATAACCAAATTAAGAGAAAGGGATTTGCCTTTGAGTTTCAGTGTCTGTTACTTTGCTTATAATCCATGTAATTTGTCTATGATTTTAATATAGCATTATTCAATTTAGAATGTTGTTAATTCAGCTGCACAGTCTGTCTGTGTGATGCATTAACATGGGGGTGGGGTTGGGAGGTTGGGGAAGGAATATGATGTGGGTATAAGTACTGTATTACTATGATCGGTTCATGTCCCAGTATTTCAGCACTACAGAGCTCAATTCCTATGGGGTCTTGCAAAGACATAAAAAAGATATTGAGATGTGATTCATTAGTGAGTTAGTGAGTGTGAGAGAGAGTGTGTGTATGGGTCAGACAGCACTCAGAAACAAAAGCTAGCATCACTTTAAGTTGTTTTTTTATTTCAGTGCAGCACAAAGTTGTGAGATAATACTAATGGGATAAAAAAATTTAGGTTCAGGACTTCCAGTTCCGGCATGGCTGGGTAAGGACACACGATGAGAGGCTCCCATTCAAAAAGTTAAAAGAGGCAATAAAAGCAACTAAAAGCAAAGCTTAAACAGAACAACTAATACCTGCATAACATTCTAGAGTGCCCCAACTTTAGAGATGGTGAAACAAAACCGGAACCACTATCTCCAGACTTAAAAGACCAAGACGATCGCTCCATGGATGATCCGGGACAGAATGATGAATCTCAGATTCAGCCTGAACCTAAAACATTATCTGCGGCGGCTGCCCCATCCAAAATAAAAGACAAAAATAAAACCGCGGCTGAAGAAGGCAGCCCAGATTAAATTCTATGAGCTATAATGGAATTTAGACGGGAAGTTCATGAAGCACTGCAAAGGATCAGGGCAGAGATGGGTATGCTACAATCCCGCCTGACAGAGGCTGATGTGCAGATTTCTTTTAATACATCCAGGCTAGATAATTTGGAAGAGACAGTGCGTACATTGGCAGCCGAACAGCTGGTTTCATCAATGCGGCAGGAGGATGCAGAAAATCGTGGGCGCAGGAGAAACATTAGAACTTTGGCCTACCTGAGGGAGAGGAGGGGAATGACCCTCTTGCCTATGCATACCACCTATTTAGACAGTCATTGGAACTGGAACCAGACCTTCAATTAGATATTGAAAGGGCCCATAGAGCCTTAGGCCCACTACCAACATGCCCTGAAGCCAGGCCATGTTTGTTTGTTGTCCATTTTCTAAGCTTCCAAATTAAAGAACTTTTGCTCCGCAAAGCATGGCAGAAGAGAAAAGTGCTACTGGGCCAAAACTGTTTAATTTTTGATAACAATTATGCCCCATGTACACAGAGGCAGCAAAGAGAGTATACCTTATTATTCTCGGCACTACAAGCGCAGAAACTCCGATTTTGCACACTATACCCTGCAGAGCTAACGGTACTGTATCCAACAGGCCAGAAAATAATATCTATCAGCACAAGAAATGGCCAACGACATGCTACAGAAGGGTATTATCATGAACAAAACAATGGAGGCATTGAGATTAAGAATCCAACAAGCAAATCAGGGCAAACGCCAAGACCAGAAAGCAACACAGCTCCAACTAGGAGAGATCCTCAAACAGCTACAACAATATGGAAGTCCACTACTAACAACTTGAAATTTAAGGTAGAGACAGCTATCTTTTTTTTTTATTCTTTGCTTTTTTTGAGCACTATACCCTTCTCCGGAGAGGTCTGACTCTGTTACCCAAATCTAGGTGAGGGGTGGGGGCGTGCTGGACTGGGGGATCGGAGAGGTTTGCCGCTCTTGGGTCCAGGCAACTGATAAATTGTTAGGGGATTTCATTCTCCATTCAGTGCAGCAATTTTACCGGGGTTGCCATTTGGTCCCCTTGAGTTCTTTAATGGTGGGAATTTCCATGCCGGAGAGCTCTCTTCGAGCTGGTCTGCCCTTCTCTGGTCTCCTCCTTTGGGCTAGCACCCCCCACTTCAGGTTGGGCCCATTTGTGCCCTTTATCCCCTGGGTACCCCCTTTTGTTGTTATTGGGGACTGAGTTGCCATCCTCTGGTAAGGGGGCACTTACTTGCCAAAAATCGCTGGACTGAACACCTCGAAAAGGCAAGGAAGAAGAAAAGGGTCAAGGTGAAACTCAATGAAAAATCAAAGAATTACATCCTGTATACAAAGAATGTAACCCCGCGATTAAGAGAAGAAGGAAGAGAGTGGAAAAGAAATGAGATACACACTATGGGACTGGAACTTTGGCACTGAGGGATGCGAAATAACTGTCATTAAAAATGGGGCGGACATCAAAGTATAACAATAACTCTTTATCCAGAATGGCCAGAAGGGGATACGTGGGGTATAAGACTAGCCTATTAAGGTGAAAACAAAGACCATAAAGGCAAAATGAGGGGATGGGAGGCCCTCTCAAATGGAACTATTAATAGGATAGTGGGGTAATCCTGGGACCTAAAAAGGAGGGATTGTTTCTCTTCCTTTCTAGGGTTGTGATACTAACACTAGGGGCCTTTTGCTCCAAGGTTGGAGTCTCAGCCTCACCCTCCCTCCTGTTTCCATTAACAGATCTGGGAAAAGGGTTTTGGAGGTGGTTTTTTATACCTCCCCTTGGGAAGTCCTAATGTATAAAGTTATAATTGTATATATGTACAAGAAATTACTTTTTTCGATTTGGTATCAAATTGTTGGTTACATGTTGTTAGACCGCATATCCTGTGACTCATGTAAAAAGCAATTAAATTTAGGGGCAAGTAATGGGTGGAGGGAAAAGTTCTAAATAAGGGGTTATGTAAGATTTGTATAATGTTATTCCACATGTTTTGTGGACAGTTTGCACTAAGGGTTAGTAATGGGGGGGGGATAGTTCTAAGTATTGGGATAGAATTTAGCATATGTGTGGTAGTTAAAAGAATTATGAAAAAAACTCACACACAAGGAATTAGAAAGAGTATATTTTATTAAAATGAAGACAGTTAGCCAGAAATGGATTAAATTAGAACTGTTGCTTGAGAGACTAATCATTATAATAAGAAAAGCCTTCATAAATGTAGGCAGTATCCTTGACATGGAGGGAGCGGAGGCAGGGTCCCCCCATGGGTAAAAGGGGATTGGTCTGGATGAAAATTGCAGACACCCTCCTAAAAGTGGGAAAATATAAAATTAAAAAATGTCAATTCTCCCAATACAAATCCTCTCATGCAACATTAATGGCTTGCATAATCCTATTAAACATTCCAGATTTATGCAGAATATTAGAAAACAAGGACCATATATTATTATGGTGCAAGAGACCCATCTCTCGCAATCAGAACATTTGAAACTAAGATGGGAGCAGAGATATGAGGTTTTAACCTCATCAAACCCCAGTGGGCATCGCAGAGGAGTTGCAATTATGATTCCAACTTCCACCCCTTTTGATATAGCTCAATCCCATACCGATGCACAGGGGTGTTATGTTATCCTACAGGGACGTATGTAGGGTCATGAGGTGACAGTAGTTAATGTATACCTCCCTCCACAGACAAATACCCCGGTAATAAGTTTCTTCCTTTCGAAAGTTTTAGAATTACTTAAA
This sequence comes from Neoceratodus forsteri, assembly GCA_016271365.2. Lineage (NCBI taxonomy): Eukaryota > Metazoa > Chordata > Ceratodontiformes > Ceratodontidae > Neoceratodus > Neoceratodus forsteri. The sequence continues at coordinate 1,327,317,298 of CM028132.1, forward strand.
GGGCAGGTAATCATAGGAGGAGATTTAAATATAACACTATCGCTGAACAAAGACTGCTCCCGGCCATTAAAACTTAGATAAACAGATGCCACTAAATATGTTAAAAACATTTTAGACCATCTGGGACTGGAGGATATATGGTGCTCAATGTTTCCATCGAGCCCAGGGTATACATACTACTCAACCAGACATCATTCTTACTCTAGGTTAGACTACTTTATAACTACGTGTGAACATTTAACCTCAATACAGGACATAGAAATAGTCCCTAAAATCTTGTCTGATCATCACCTTCTCATTTTAAAAATTGACTTAGGTAAAATCAAAAAACAGACATTGTGGTGTCTTAACCCCTCTATTTTAAAAGACACTCAGTTAATAGACACAATGAAAAAAAGAATCCCACAATTTTTATCAGAAAATTCATCCCCAGATATCTCTGAAGCTGTAACCTGAGACTCTCTAAAAGCTACACTAAGAGGAGAAATGATAGCTTATTCAGTTAAAAAGAAAAGAGATCTAGATAAGAAGTACTCTGAGCTGATGTATTGTATCCAACAATACCAATTTTTATAAAGGGAAGGGGACAAGCAACTAGAGCACAAAATTTAAGATGTAAAAGCCTCCTTACAGAAAATAATGGATACCAAAATTCAACACACTCTGCTCTATCTTAAATTAAACAATTACATGGGGGGACCCTGGGGGTAATGCTAGCTAGCCCACAAAACAAGAATGCAGAAATGCACAGCCACTATAATTAAGGCTAAAAATGCCACAACAGGTCTACTAACTCACAGGAATGAAGAAATTAGGCAAATATTCACCTAATATTTTGTCACCCTGTATCAGCAACAAGAAAGAAGTACCCCAGACATTAGAAACACATTTTTAAAGGACTTGCCTTCTACCTTTAACTGAAAATCGTAAAGCAATATTAACAGCCCCAATTAAAGAAGAGGAAATCCAGATAGGGATTAAACACCTTAAACAAAACCGATGTCCAGGACCAGATGGATATACCTCTGAATGGTATAACAACTTGGAAAGGAAATTATACCACAATTGTTAAGGGTGTTTAATTATGTGGTGCTATCACCTATCCCAAAACCAAATAAGGATTCATCAATCCCATCCATGTGTAGACCTATCTCTATCATAAATAATGATCATAAAATTTTTATGATGATATGGGCAGCAAGTCTAGAGACAGTTCTGCCTTCCATCATACTCCAGGACCAGATAGGATTCATAAAAAAGAGAAATACAACAGACAATATTAGAAGAACTTTTATCCTGATTGAATATATTCGAAAAAGAAAGATCCCAGCAGCTATGTTAAGCCTAGATGCAGAGAAGGCATTTGACAGGGTGTCCCTGGGTTTTTTATGGGACAACCTGTTGAAGTTCCAATTCCCAGAAACTTTTGTGGGATGGTTGAGGATCATATATAATGCTCCCTGAGCATATGTCTGTATTAACGGAGGCTTGTCTGCTCCTTTTTCCTTATCCCGTGGCATACGGCAGGGGTGCCCATTATCTCCCTTGCTATTTGCTATCTATATGGAGCCTCTGGTGTCGACTCTTCATAAAGCCAGGAGGTGGAAGGGATTCCACTGGACCAAAGGGAGTACAAGCTTAACTTATTCACTGATGATATTTTACTGATTCTGTTGTCCCCGGAAACCTCCATCCTGGCAACATGGCACATACTTAAAAAATTTGAAAAGGCAGAGGGATTTAAACTTAATATGAACAAAACCGAAGTCTTACTTCTAAATTTTTGTCCCAGCAGTGAATTATGCCAGATTTATCCTTTAAAATGGAACTCCACTAAAATTAAATATCTTGGAGTATATCTCTCCTCAAACTTAGACATAGTAGAGACAATAAACTATGAGCCCCTAACTCAAACAATTCAACAAGACCTCAAAAAATGGTCAGCCTTACATCTATCTCTCTTTCAATGGGCAGAACTATTACGGATGAATGTACTTCCACGACTTTTATACTTATTTCAAAATATCCCCTTTTTCCCTTCTAGATTTTATTTTAAATCTTGGGAAAACATCTTCTCAGGCTTTTTACGGGGTAACCATAGGTCCAGGATACGCTATTCAATTCTAGCATTATCTTTGGCCCAGGGTGGTATTAATCTCCCAAATTTAGAACTATACACTATAGCTGCCCTTCTTAAAATACTGATTTTATGGATGTCAGGGAAATTATCAGCACCATGGAAAACTTTGGAGTTTAAAATTAACGATATGTATGACATTCATAGATTTCTCTTCTCTTCTACCGGGAAAACTCCTCCACTTAGGAATTTTATTAAGATCACATCCAATGTTTTAAAAAATTGGTATAGGTTAAGGGAAAGACCATACCTGAAATGGATATATACGTACTGTATGATATTTTCATGAGATGAACATTTTATCCCATCCCTTTCAGATCAAACTTTTATGCAGTGGATGCAGGGAGGCTTGTCCCACGCTTTCCAATTTCTAGATGAAAAGGGAGTATGCTCATTTGAGGAAATGAGAGCAAATTATGAGCTAAGAAGAAATGACTTCTTTAGATATCTGCAAGTACAAAACTATATGCCTGTATTAAGAAAAAGGAACATAGAACAAAAATACCAACCCCCATGAACGTAAATTTAAAATTATTCATAGACACTATAAAAGGCCATTTAGGAGAACACCTGATAGGGAATATTTACAAAGGACTTAGAGACCTAACCCAGGAATCGACATTGCCTTTCCTGGATAGATGGAATTCAGAATTAGGTTTTTCCATCTCCACGGCCCTCTGGACACAAACAACAGAGTAAGCCATTAAAACTACCTCCTCCACATTCTGGAGAGAATATGCATGGAAATGCAGAATCCATTATTTTCGTTCACCAGCCTTGCTGGCTAAATATCTACCTGAAACATATGGCCACTTCTGGAGAGATTGTGGGTGTATTCTTGCTAATCTAGGACACATCATGTGGTTCTGTCCAATGCTGATGCCATTCTGGTGCTCTCTCCAGGAGGAATTAACAAGCTGCCTGGGTGAGGTAATAGAATTGTCAGCAGAGATGGTTTTACTGTCAATATATCTGGACTGGTCTCCCTCTTGGGATAAAACACTGACACCAGTCTTTTTACTTGCAGCAAAAAAAGTTTTAACTAGAAAATGGATGAAAAAAGTAACACCTACAATACAAGAATGGAGAGAAGTTATAACAGAGATATATAAAATGGAAGGTCTATCAGCAAAATTGCAAGCTAGAATGTCAAGCTTCCTGAATAAATGGAGAGGATTGTCTTTGTACCTAGCTCGCATAGACAGAGATTTCATTCCTTGAAAAAAGGAAGAGGGGGGAGGGGGAAGAGGGGTCCCTGTCTCATCTTTCTCTCTCTGGTTTGCATAGGAATAAGGAGTAAAATACCCTAACTCTTAGAATAATGCAAAAGCATATAATCTGAGGCAGTATAGCGCAGTGGTCTAAGGCTCTGAGCTGCAAATCTGGTGACATCCAGCAGACCAGCCCTGGGTTTGAATCCCACAGCTTCCACTTGCATACTGTGTGACCCTGAGTAAGTCACTTAACCTCCTTGTGCTCCCAGGTCGCTCCTGTAAAAAAGCTTTCAGCTTAGTGTGCTATACCTGGTTAAACAACTAAATAAAATAAACAAGGAATGGCTGCAACTGTCATAAAATGAAGTATGTACATTGTGTGTGAAATGAAAACCTTTTTTAATAAAAATCAAATTAAAAAAATGTGGTTTCACTAAATTTATTTGTATAGTCAAACAGCATAATATACAACAAAATCTAAGAGTGGCACCATTATAAAACAAGGAGTCTAACTATTGATAAGATGAAAGCACAAAGTTACAAAAGGATACACTTATAGTATGACTTCTGAGTGTCTGGTGGAATGGCTGGAATCATTCCCCAGCAACAATGCCAAACACCAATTAAAAAATAAATCGGTGCATGATAATTGATGGAATGTCTCCAATAAAGGCAGTGATCTCCCTTTGGCAACCTTCTCGAAATGTGCAGAGCCACAAGTCATATGTCAAAACAACTTGGGTTTCATTAACCTGAACCCTGCTAAAGCAAAGAGTTTCATTAAAAGTTTTCAGGCATCCTACAAACACCTGTCCTATTCTGGCTCAACTGGTGTCAAATATACCGCCAAAATGCTACAACAACAATAAATCTGCTGGACAGCACAAGGCCAAAAACCACATAAAATCTGGCATTCCAAAGTAGAGTGGGGGCACTTCTTCCCTACACCCCTTTGAGAATTGTACCCAAAAATATAGACAATGACCCCTCGAATTTGTTATTTCAAATTCATTTTTACCTTTTAGTATCTGCTAAGACAAGACTTATTATTTTATATTGAAATAAACTAAAAGAAGTAAAAGAGAATATAAAAACATCTATACATGATAACAGCAGGTATATTCTCCCTGCAGGACTATTATTTGAAAATAATAAAAAAAAAATGGGCTAGGGACAACTGCAAATTAAATTAAAGGCACTGGGTTACATAGTTACTTTGTTCCAATTTCTTCCTGCCACAGACATGCCATTCGAATCTGACAGCCCCCATGTCTTCACTCCCAGTCAGCACAACAGAGCAGGTTCCCAAAATCACTTTTAAATTGTTTTTGCTCTGTCAGCCCACTGGCAGTATCATGCTTTCTGCCTTGCAGAGTGTGCATTAATTTGTCAACAGTCTTTCCTGCTTTGCTTTTAGCTGTCCTCTTTCTGCAAATTCTCAGGGCAACTGAAAGAGGAAAATAATTAAGAATACATTTTCCTCACATTTTGACCCCACTTGGAGAGAAGAGCACTGTTGAAAAATGACTAAAACTTGTTCTTCTGACAAAAAAAAAACAAAACTGAAAAAACCATGATTAAAGATTAAAATAATAGTGACTGCTAAGAAATGCTGTACTCTGAAACCAAAGTTATTGTCTACCATCATTGATCCCCCGACCTACTGTATGTGCACACGGATGCCACCTGCAGGTTAAATAAAGTTAGTTATCAGGGGAGAATTTATTTAAACATTCTGGCACAAAATAAATTCTGTGATGGCTCAGGTAGCCATCTGCTGGCTAAGCCAAGAATGGCATTTAAAGTACTAATAAAATCAGGCTCCCCACACTGCAGTGCCAAGATTCTATCTGTGTAACATAATGCAACAAGTGGCACTGAGTGGTTTAATGATCGGCAACAAGTGGTACTGAGCAGCGTACCACAATGCCATGCAACTTTTCAATGGAGACCACTGTATGTTGAAAAACACCTTTATTGAGCAGGGACAGTCTGCCAGAGAAACTGACAGGACAATAGAATGTGCAACACAAGTGCCAAGGCAACAATTACTTCTGTATAAGGAAAAGACAGTTACCAAAACAATACCCTTAGTAGTCACATATCATCCTGATCTTGAACTTCTGCATAAGATTATTAAGGACTTCCACCCAATATTTAGTGAGGACGAGACCCTAAATTGTAATTTTAAGGAACTACCACTACTATCTTTTAAACAACCTCCAAACTTAGCCAACCAAATTATTAGGAATAAACTTTCACCAGAACACAATGTCATGGCTTTAAATGGTACACAACCATGTAATCAACTCAGATGTTAGACTTGTGAGCTAATTTCCACTTTGGACTGTGTGGTTACATCATAAAACAGACAACACAATTCAGGGCACATGGGAATTATACACGTGCATCATGGCATGTTGTTTATTTCATTCAATGCAAGAGATGTCCATGAACAGGTTGTGTTGGAGAGACAAGCCAACCGCTCTGCACTAGAATGAACTTTCACAGACATAATATTAATCTGAAGATGACTGAAAAACCAGGGGGCAACACTTTTGTCAGCCAGACCACTCAATCTCATATATGTTAGTAATGATCTTAAAAGGAAATCTCAAAAGTACACAACAGAGATGGGCTTTTAAGATCAAACTTATATTACTTCTCAATATGGCAGAAGATGGCATGAACACAGATTTGGGGTTTATGGTACATTTAAGCAATAATGCACGACAGGGTGTGTGTTGTGCTGGGATAACGTCACACCTGGGATGATTAAGCACGAGACTGCAGGCCGACAAATGCACTTAATCACCCAGAAGTGATGTTATCCCAGCACAACACACACCCTGGAGTGCATTATTGCTATTATACAATGACTCATTTGTTTTCAAAATAATAAAATAGAAAAAAAATGTTTTTCTGTGTTTTTTTTTTTGTATTTTTTCATGTGTGGAGGTATATGTTTTTAGAAAAAATTCTACAGTTTGACCACTAGATGGTGCTAGCTGTATGCTCTGCATTGTATTTGCCTCCCAGGCTACCTTCGCTACAGTGCTGTTTTTGTTAGGAGACATAGGTATGATGGGGTCAGAGAGTATTGGTTAAAATATGCTTTCTGGTTTTTTTTCCTGGTTGTATATTTTGTTTTTAATTTTAAATGGAGAGGCAGATGGCAAGGCGGTTGCTAGGGGCTGTGTTGACTGAACTATTGAGGTTAGGTGAGAAGCCGAGTCATAGTGGCTGCCACACAGCTGTTGTGAAGAAAAAAGTCAAAGTAAAGGTATGGCTTTCTTTTAGGTCTATTGGCTTTCTTTCAAAAGTCTTTTTTATTTTTGTTTGGGAGTACGAGTGTGCGCACGTGAAGGAGCAGAAATCCCATATGCTGGGGCGATAAGTTGTCCGTACTTCCGGGAGTTACGGGACTTAGAAGGCACGGTTTTGTTTTCTGATGGAGATATTTAGTTTTTTAGAGATAGCGAGGAGAGCAGAAGACAAAGAACTATGAAATTATTGGTGGTGCTGGGAGCAAAGCAAGTAAGGTCTGGTGCTGAGCGGGAGTCGGACAGTCAAGTAATCGTGGCCGTGGAGTGATTTGTTTCGTTTTAATTTTTTACATTTTATGTGGTCGTTTCTGTGCTGGGACTACAGCCGTGATGTTGTACTGGGATAACATCACGGGTCCAGTCCTAGACAGGCCAATCAAATTGCAGGATTATTTCATGCCATTGTACAATATAGGACTTAAACATACACAGATCATTTCTTCAAAGGATATACATATTATAGGACTTTAGCATATGTGCGTGTGTGTGTGTGTGTGTGTGTGTGTGCACGCGCAAGTGTGTATGTGTGTGTGTGTGTTGCAGGTTATGTGAGTGTGGTGGGTGTGTGGGTTGCTGTTATATTGAGGTGGGCTTCTAATCAGCTACATAACATAATGGTGTTACAGTGTGTTATGACTCTTAGTTCACACATATGATGAATATTATTTAGTCAGTGTCAGTGGCTCAGCAGGTAGCACACTCTACTCTGAGGCTCAGAGATCAGAAGGCTGTGGATTCTATCCCCACACCAGGCACTTGAATAATATTCCAATAGTGACACTGCAGTGCAGCATGAGGGGAGTGCTACACTGCTAAGGTGCAATCTTTCAGATAAGATGTTCAGCCGAGGTCCCATCTGCCTGTTCTGGTGGTAGTTCATGTGGATGCTAAAGATCCCATGGCACTTCTTGAAAAGAGTAGGGGAATTTTTTATTATAATAACATCAAAAACACATAAATACAGTAAGTGTTACATCACACTAATCAAAAAGTAATTGAAATATCTACTGAAGAACAGAAAGTATGAATGGTGTTCAAATCACACTAGAAGGGCTAAAAATAAAAACAAGGGGGAACTACTTAAATCACAAGTAAACCAGACTGTAATATTAACTTTATACCAGTTTAACTGTTTACCCACCACCACTTCATTTATACTTAATGAAGATATTAAAGCCTTTCCACCAGTGAAACACTTTTTATGCAGAGTGAAATACAGCATCTGAAACATAAAGTTTAGCCATAGCCCAAGATACTAGAACACAAACAGTGTCATATGGCATCACCCTTTGGTAGAGAAACCATTGACACCTACTTTGCCACAAATAATATTTTAATCAACATAAAAAAACAGTCAATGTGTCTGAATGATATCGAGCTCCTAAATGAGCATATTGACCTAATATCAAAAATTCATATGACATATTGGACAGCCACTTCATGTTCCAGGAACAAACTAGGTGGGACCATAAAGGTTTAACATACAAACAAGTGATTGGATAATGCTCTATAGTTTCCTCGAAGTTAATACATTCCATATAAGGACAATTTCATTCTTCCAGTACCTTGTGTTTAGCATTACCTGGCACATTGATTCTCTCATAAACCACGAGCCACAAGTGTTCTCACATAAAAAGAGGAATCCTAGGGTTAAGTAGCTGTACTAACACCAGTTGATTACTCTGGGGAAAGCAATCCTTAAAAACATGGTCGGTAGGTGAAACTAAAGCCATAACAGCACTATATAGTTGGCAACTGGAGCTCTGAATAATAAGCTGTTGGGAGATACCCCATTTATACAATTTAGCAACCACTGAATGAAAGAATTCAGGCACATGTTGATAGACTGAGAGACGAGGAGGAGTCAAACCTCAAGCTGTCAAATATAGAGACAACATATTTCAAGTTCAGTGATTGTTGGGGTTCTGAGATGAGACTAGCCTACTTTTCATTGTCTGGGAGATAAATAATGTATGAAAAAATACTATAGGATCAAGCATTCTGAGACCCCCTTTTTCTCTAGATAGGTAAAACACTGTTTAATGGGGTTCAGTCTGGTTCCTCAGATCATCTGGAAAAAAGGCTATATAATTTCAAACCCAGGTGCTGGGGGGGAGGGTAGATCATCGCAACATAAAGTAAAATAGCAACTAAAAATTGTTTAATAATCTGAACTCATTTTATTTTGGACATTTTACAATGTTTCCATCTGACAACTTTGGGTTCGACTTTCTACAACCCCACTTCCTAGGCAAATTTTGAGGGCTAAAAGTAATCCCCTAAATCTTAAGGGGGTCTGAGGAAAAGGGAATGCCCTCTACACACATGGGGAGAGGGGAAACAGCTCCCAAGAACAGACCCTTGCTTTTAACAACATTTAATTTCAAATTAGAAAGTAAAGAGTATTCTAAAATTTCCCGCAATATAAACAACAAATGGTCAGTATCTGGAAAAAAAAGCAGTCATCATTTGGGTAGGCCTGATCCTGTAGTTCTATCCCAGATCCTGGCACTGTAATGCCTGACCATAAGGGAGAAAGAGCTGATTTTCTTAAAAGGGAATCCAAAGTAAATATATATAAAAGATGACTGAGAGGGCACCCTTGTCATACACCTGGTGGGACAGAAAACCCATCAGTAATTTGACCCCAGACAATTGATTGAACAAGAGTAGAGGACTATGACAAATTAATTTAATGGATTAAAGAATCAGGGATCCCATAAGCTCTAAGTGTCGAAAACAAAAAGGGTGAGTACACTGGGTTGAACACTTTTTCCTGATCGATGGAAACCAGGCAGCCCGACATAGCATTAAGCAATAAAAATTCAATTAGGTCCCTTATTACCATAAGGGCCTGTTGAATTTTTTGAGTGGGTAGCCCACAAAACTGATAGGGAGATATCGCCAATGTGGCATAATGTTTCAATCGATTATTAGGAATTTGGGCTAAAATCTTATAGCCTGATTTTAAAATCGTAATTGGTCTCCAATTTTGGAGGAGGACTTTATTACCAGATTTAAATAAAAATATCAGTAAGCCTTTCAAAAAGGCAGGGTGCATTTTCTGAGATGTAAAAACATGACAAAAAAATGCTAAACATAAAGATAGTTCAGGGGAAAAGGTTTTATAAAATTCAAAAGGCAAATCATCTATTTCAGGTGAGACCCCATTTTTCTGAGTTCTGATAATCTGCTCAATTTCTGCAGAATTGATTTTGTCTTGATTAGGAGGAATCTCAGCAGAAATAAGCGGGATATTGGCTGAGTTCAAGTATAATTGGATGGATTCATCCGAAGGTAAAGTTAAGGACAATGGGAATGAAAAAAGAATACTGTAGTCTCCTGAATGGCTGTGGTGGAGTGGACCAACTGCCCTTTTTGGTTCTCCATGGAGACCAAGACCATGTGCTTCAAAGTTTTGCAGGCCGCAAAGGGATCCCCAATTGGAATTTTTTTTGAGTTCCTGACTGTAACATAGCATGTAAAGATTGTGCCCTGTCATATTGATATAGCTGCATTTCTTTTTTAAATTATAAATTTGGGAAGAATAATCTAATTTTGAAGTGTTAGCCAATGTGAACAATTTAAACAACTGCTGTCGTAAAGAGAGATACTTCAGAAATTTAGTATTCACAGTGTTTTTCCCGAACTGCTGAAACCAGGATTTCAAATCATCTTTACTATCCATCCACCATTCCTCAAGCTCAGAATAGAGGAAATTGACAGAGCACCAAGCAGCAATCAACCCAAGGATCCCTGGCCACACCAGAGGATCACTCAACACTGAGGCTTTAAGCCTCCAGCAATTGGATCAGGCAGGTTCCCTTGGGGCACAACCTAATACAATGAAATAAATTAAATGGTCTGAATACTCAGTGGGTTGAGTATGAAAGGAGAAATATGGCAGGTTGTTAGACACAAATTTATGATCTATGGTGGTGTAATATTTATGCCTCATACAGGTGAAGTTAGGCCCCAAATTAAGAAAAGTACTGCAATCAATCAATTCAGCTGATTTTATAACTTGGAAAAGAGTGTTGGAATCACAGTACACTTTTTTAGAGGAGAGACCCCCCTTCTTATAAGGACAATTAAAATCCCCACAAAAAAACTGTGTGTGAAGTAACAAAGAATGACTGAATTGCATGAATGAGAGAATCCTTCTCAGCCTTCAACAGTGGTCCATATATATTGAGATGAAAATGCATGTTTTTCCACACTCTATCCAAAATCAGACTCCGTCCATGACATAAATCAATAAGTTTAGTTAAAGAGAAATCATACCTGTTAAATAAAATTCCCACCCCATCTGCAGTATCCATCCTAAAGGATCAGTAGGAAGGGCCCACACCCACTTGCCCTGGAAAGATATACTCTGGTCCTCAGAGAACATCCATGTTTCCAGCAAAAGCATGTATCAAATTCAGAATAATGAATAAATTCAAAAACAGCCTGATGCTTTAAGGGGTTTAATAAACTATGTATGTTCACAGATCCCACCTTCAACGGGATAGCAGCTTTAAGCTATCTTTTTCCATTTTTTCTTCTTTTTACCTCTGTAACCAACCATCTCAGGAGTGGAAGGGGTATGAAGGGCAGCAGGGGGCAGAGCAGCTGACTCCACCTAGTCCATATCAGAAGCACCATCTTCTGAGGCCAAGACCTCAAAGAGGTTAATAGATTTGATGAAGCCCATAAGGGACACAGGTTTGGCTTTCAAATTCTTAGAAGACGGTCTAGGAAGAGGTTCAAGGACCTCAGCAGAAAGAACCAAAGGGTCAGAGTCCCAATAAAAGACTGGGACCAGAGGCACCACACCAGAAGGCTCTGCTCCAGGAGGTGTACATAGAAACATAGAAACATAGACTTTGACGGCAGATAAGGACCACTTGGCCCACCCAGTCTGCCCATTTCCCTTCCTATTGGATAAGCTGCAAATTCTAGTTAACCAAAAGCCTGCTTCCTGCAACCCCCCACTACAATTGCCTTATGTCTGTCCCATGCATGTTTGAGTTCCCCCATTGTTTTAGACCCAACAACCTCCCCAGGAAGGCAGTTCCAGATATCCACCACTCTCTCCATACAAAAAAAAACTCCTCACATTACCCCTAAGCTGTCCCCCCTCTATCTTTAAATTGTGCCCCCTTGTTCTTACACATCTCTTTTTCTGAAAGATGCTACCCTCCTGGACTTTGTTGATTCCCATGAGGTACTTAAAAGTTTCTATCATGTCCCCCCTGTCCCTCCTTTCATCAAGGATATACATATTAAGCTCTCTCAGTCTCTCTTCATATTGTTTCTGATGCAGACCCTGCACCATTTTAGTTGCCCTCCTCTGGACTGCTTCCATCCTGTCTACGTTCTTGCATAGATGGGGTCTCCAAAACTGCACACAGTATTCCAGATGGGGTCTCACCAACTGTCTGTACAGAGGGATAACCACTTCCCTTTTTACGTTCACTTGCGCGCATGCGCAAGGAACATTTTGGGAGAGTAGCACACTTTGGAGGTGTGCCTCTCCCTTGCAATCCACTGCTCCGTTGAGCAGGCATGGCAGTCCTGCACCAATGGGTGTGGGAGTTGTATGACAGCGGTGGTCTTCGCTCAAAGAAAACCACCGCTGTCATACAGAGCACCGCATCATGCCGACCCCCTCACCACGCTGCCCCGGCCATGCCGCCACCCCAAATCTTTTCTGCCATGCTGGGAGCCCACCCCAGTGTGGCAAACATCCCATGTTGTTTGCTGACAGGGTGCCCAATCCCCGTCGGCTCTACGGCCCCCGCCATTTCCTTCTGCCACACTGGGAGCCCACTCCAGCGTGGAAAATGTCCTCATGTTTGCCAACGTGGTGCCCAACTCCGCCGCCTCAGCCCCCAGCCATTCTTCTGCCATGCTGGGAACCCACCCCAGCATGGCAAGTGTCCCATGTAGTCTTTTTTTTTTGTCACCTGTAAAGCAAAATGGTCCCACGGCTTCTTCCAGTCCCCCACAACCCGCACCCACCCACTGCGCACCCAGCCTCCCCACACCCCTCACCCCATACTTACCTCTGGAGCTTGGCGCAACGATCTTCGGTGGACCGGGAACACGTCTGCACTCTTCAAAGCCGACCGCGAACTGAGGAAATACCGGTAAGCTGTATAATGGGCTAGACAGGGGGTTTTCAACTTTATTGCATATCTCAGGCATTTTTTGGAATTTTTGCACCAAATTTTCAACATGGTGTTTTTGGGACCCCTTCTCATGAATGATGTCACTGTCATGGCGTTATTGGGGCACGAAGGGTGATTTCGCAGTCACTGCACAGTCACTGTGCGAAATCACCCTTCGGGCCTGAATAACACCATGATAGTGACATCATTCATGAGAAGGGGTCCCAAAAACCCCATGTTGAAAATTTGGTGCAAAAATTCCAAAAAATGACTGTTTTACGAGCGTGCGTTGAGCAGTTCCTACGCAGGCTCGTAAGTTCACGAATTTTCAATATTTTCACTCCAGATTTTCAACATTGCCATTTTACCACACCTCCTTATGAGCAGTATAGCTGTCATTTTTCACATCCTGCCCAAAACGTGTTTCCGCCCATGTAGCTCACAATGGCACAGTCGGTGTGTGAACTCAATGTATGGGACACATTAAGAAAATCACAGTGACACCGTTCATTAGCAGAGGTCTTAAAATGGCTATGTTGAAAATTTTGGTGAAAAAATTCCTAAAAATGACTGTTTTACAAGTGTGCGTTGCGCAGTTCCCACGCACGCTCATACCTTTGCAAATTTTCAATATTTGCACTCCAGATTTTCAACATTGCCATTTTACCACACCTCCTCATGAGCAGTACAGCTGTCATTTTTCACATCCTGCCCAAAATGTGTTTACGCCCATGTAGTGCACAATGGCGCAGTCGGTGTGCAAAATCAATGTATGGGACACAGTAAGAAAATCACAGTGACACTGTTCATTAGCAGAGGTTTTAAAATGCCAATGTTGAAAATTTGGTGAAAAAATTCCTAACAGCGACTGTTTTACGAGCGTGCGTTGCACAGTTCCCACGCACGCTCGTAGGTTTGCGAATTTTCAATATTTCCACTCCAGATTTTCAACATTGCCATTTTACCACACTTCCTTATGAGCAGTACAGCTGTCATTTTTCACATCCTGCCCAAAACATGTTTCCGCCTATGTAGCGCACAATGGGGGTAGCAAAAAGGTCATGCTGAAAATTTATTGTGCAAATACCAGCAATCGCACAGGGCATTGGGGTAAAGCACCATACGTGCCAAACACCACTGCAAATACCTGCAAGCGAATGTTCAGCATTGACAAATGCTTGTTCTACTTGTGATGCCCCATCCTATGCATCCCAGTATCCCCCGGCTCTCCTTACTGACTTCTCACATTGCTTACCCACCTTTAGGTCATCTGATATGACTACCCCCAAGTCTCTTTCCATTTTTGTTGTTGTTAGTACCTCCCCTGCTATTGTGTACTCTTCTCCTGGGTTTTGGTTTCTCAGGTGTATTGCTTTGCACTTCTTTACGTTGGATCTAAGTTGCCATACAGTATGTCTGACCATTTCTCCAACCTTGCCAAGTCCATTCTCATCCTTTCTACCCCCCCTTGTGTGTCAACTCTGTTATAGATGTTTGTGTCATCTGCAAAGAGGCATACCTTTCCCTCCAGACTCTCTGCAATGTCACATATAAAGACATTAAGGAGGACTGGACCCAGTACTGAGCCCTGAGGTACACCACTAGTAACCCCCCTTTCTTCGGAATGTGTTCCATTCACTATTACCTTCTGTGTCCTGTTGTGCAGTCAGTTTGCTACCTAGGCTACCACCCTGGAACCCACTCCCAGGCTGGCTAACTTGATTATTAGTCTTTTGTGCGGGACTGTGTCAAATGCCTTGCTAAAGTCTAGGAAGGCCATATCCACAGCCCCTCCCTGGTCTATTACTTTGGTCACCCAGTCAAAGAAATCAATTAGATTAATTTGACATGACCTTCCTGCTGTAAATCCATGCTGCTTTGGGTCTTGTGCCCCGCTGGCCTCTAGGTACTCAACAATTCTTTCTTTCAGAAGTGATTCCATCATTTTCCTTACCACTGAGGTCAAACTTACAGGTCTATAGTTTACTGCTTCTGCCTTGCTCCCACTTTTGTGAAGGGGAATCACATCTGCCCTCCTCCAGTCCGCAGGTACCACCCCATCCTCCCATGATTTGTTGTAAAGTGTGGTCAGTGGTGTCACTAGGTCCTTCTTTAGTTCTTTTAGGATTCTGGGGTGAATCCCATCAGGCCCCATTGCTTTGTCCACCTTGAGTTTTAGGAGTTTTTTCAGGACTCTTTCTTCTGTAAATGGACTGGTGTCAACTCCCCTACCCAGAGTGCTTCTATTGTCTGGTTTAGGTGACTCATCCTCATCTTCTTTTGTGAATACTGAGCAAAAGTATTCATTCAGTATCTCTGCCTTTTCACTGTATCCCTCTGCCCACCTCCCCTCTCCTTTATTAATCTTCACTATTCCTCCCTTAACCTTTCTATGCTCCCTAATGTACCCATAGAAGGTTTGATCCCCCTTCTTAAGTGAGTTGGCTATTTTTTTCTCAGTTTGAGCCTTTGCTATTCTGACTGCCTTCACCACTTGTTTCTGCTTTAGTTGATACAGTTCCCTGTCATGCTCCTTCTGTGATTCCGTATACTTTTTGAATGCAGCCTTTTTCTCCTTAACCTTCCCTGCTACCTCTTTTGAGAACCATAGTGGTTTTTTACTCCACTTTGTTTTGTTTATTTGTTTCACACAAAGGCTTGTTGCCTCTATGATAGCAGTTTTGATTTTTCTCCATTGTTCTTCCACCCCTCCTTTTTGGCCATTTGCTAGTGCATTTCTCAGGTATTCACCCATTTTGCCAAAGTCGGCCCTTCTAAAGTCCAGTATCTTTGTTTTTGTATGGCTTGTCTCCATGGTTGTGCTTATTGTGAAGCACACTGTGCAGTGGTCACTTGTTCCCAGATGTCTACTGACTTCTAAATTAGTGATCCTCTCTCCATTTGAGAGTACCAGGTCTACTATTGCTCCCTCCTGAGTGGGTTCCAACACTAGCTGTCTAAGTCCTGCCCCCTGCAGGGCATTGAGAATGGCCCTGCCCTTGGATGTGGCTGCAGTACATATCATCCAGTTAACATCTGGCATAGTCAGGTCTCCCATCAACAGTATCTCCCCCTTTTCAGCCATTTTGAGAATGTCCTACATCATTTTCTTGTCTGTTTCCTCCCCTTGAGATGGGGGTCTGTATACAACCCCTGTGCAGATTGTGATGCCATTCCCTGTCTCCAAGGTGACCCAGAGTGCCTCTTGTCCTCCCCCTTTACTTTTTAGTTCTGTAGCTTTCATCCCTTCCCTTATTTATAGAGCTACATCCTCCTTGTTTACCCTCCCTGTCACTTCTGTAGACTGTGTACCCCGGTATGTTGACATCCCAGTCATGGTTCTCCGTGTACCATGTTTCCGTGATTGCCACAATATCCAATTTTTCATCTTCCATCAGGGCTACAAGCTCAGGAAGCTTGTTTCCCAGACTATGGGCATTGGTACTCATTTCCTTCCATTTTATTTTGGCTTTATCCTTTTTTCCTCATCCCTGCTCTTATTGCCTTTGTCTATTTTTCCATTTACCCCTGTCCTGCCCTCTGTTGAGCGCTGTACCTCATTGTTTGCCTTACTATCTGCCATGTTTTGTGGGGAGAGGCTTGAAATTTCCTGCCTCTTATCAGCACCTCCCCCCTTGGCTAGTTTAAAAGCTTGCCAAGGAAGCATTTAAACCTGTCACTTAGGAGCTTGGTTCCCTTTGTGGACAGATGCAGACCATCATGCCAGTATAGACCTTCATCTCTCCAGGTGTACCCCCAGTCCACAATGAAGCCAAAGCCCTGTGCCCTGCACCAGTTTTGCAACCATTCATTAAACTGCATGGTGTGCAGTACTCTAGCCTCACCCCTGCCATGGACTGGCAGCACCTCTGAGAAGGTAACCGTGCTTGCTACCTGTCTGAGGCCCCTCCCCAACTCCACAAATTTATCCTGCACTGCACTGATTCCATGCTTAGCTAGGTCATTTGTCTCAAGGTGGACAATGATATCTAGTTCCCTCTTCTGTGAAGCTGCTTCTGCAATTGTGAGGATTCACTTCTGGTCCCTCCAAGCCATGGCACCAGGCAGGCACCTTACTTCCCTCTCCTCTCTTTCCCCCAGTTCTACCCCCTAACAATTGAGTCCCCTATCAGAAGCTGTTTCCTTCCACTGTGGTGTCCCTTGCCACCCTTTTGTGGATCTCCCTTGTGGATGTCCTCAGCATTTTTCTTGGTCTCCACTGAGGGTGCCATCATAGAGGAACCTTGCTCTGCCAGACTGGTGTCTGATTTGTGTAGAGGTACAACTAGGGGGCTTTGCCTCTGTTCCACCACCCACGCCTCCCAGAACCCACTGTGGTCCAACTGCTCTGCATACTTGGCAACCTCTGAGGCAGTGGTTGTGGCAGTGGTGTTCTTTGGGTGGGGGGGAGGCCTCCTTAG
Organism: Neoceratodus forsteri; assembly: GCA_016271365.2. Taxonomy (NCBI): domain Eukaryota; kingdom Metazoa; phylum Chordata; order Ceratodontiformes; family Ceratodontidae; genus Neoceratodus; species Neoceratodus forsteri. The sequence goes on from CM028132.1 coordinate 1,327,334,551, forward strand.
TCCTTGCCAGTTCAGCCTGGAGGTGGGCAATCTCCTCCCTCAAAGCTGACAGTTGCCTGCAAATAGGACAGCAGCACAGTTTCCAGAATGTCTCCCAGAAAACACCTGTCCAGAATAGTTCAAAATCCAGTATTGCCTCAGGATCACTTAAAACATCACATTTCTGGGACGAAGGAACAGTTACTACTAAGGGGAGTTTAGAAGGGGAGTAACAGACACCTGGAGCAGGGACCCAGAAGAGGGAAGAATAGGATCCTCGGGGGGGGTCAAGCCCTGAACAGGGCACCAAGTCCTGCACATGCTGAATTAACCACTCCAGGCTCATACATGAGGTCTTGTTCATAGCTGCCCAAGGGCATTCACCAAAGACATGGCCAATCTCATCACACAAATCACATTTTGTGTGGGAGGCACATTGCAAGGCAATGTGCCCTATATTACCACAGTTATCACAATGCGGTTCATCCCAGGAACTGGAGATGTGGGTCTGGAATCACACTTGTAGCATGCCTGAGGTTGCCCAGCATAGAAGCACACACCCTGGTCCCTGCCCAACATAAAAGAGTTGGGAACATGAGAGATCCAAGAATCAGACTGCCACAGTTTAACCTTTTATTTCCAACTACCTGTCCAGAATAGTTCAAAATCCAGTATTGCCTCAGGATCACTTAAAACATCACATTTCTGGGAGAGCCAATAGGTAATATCATCCATGTGGACACCCTCATTCCTAAACATGATGGTCTCAAATTTAATCCAAGGTTTGGTAAGGGGAATAACCAAAAAGGGGGTCCACATGGGTGAGTACTTTACCTGATAGTACCTCTCCCAAAAGAGGTCCAGAGAATAATGGATCCGAAAACTAATATCAAAGTTGTCCGCCCCACTGATGATGATGAAGGCAAAGACCTCACATGGGGAGAAATGAAGGGAGTCCTTCAACAAGTACATTCCCACAAAATTCCTATCTGGCCAGTGCTCATGACCACATTTGTAGTGAATCAGCACCACATTCCTTTGAGAAGCAGCTTCTTTTTTAATTTTAGCAAATAAGTCAGACAAAAGAGGTTTCTGAGGTTGGGGGGGTTCTTGTCGAAATATGTCCAGGATAACAGCACTTCCCCTGCATGCCTCCAGATTGGTAGGTACACTCATAGAAGAAGAAACTCCAGGTTGACCCCCCTGGACAGGGGGCAGAGGCCAAGAAGCCTCCCTAGTACCTGTAGCCTTTGCATCTGATAGCAATTCTGCCAGAATCAGAGAGTCAGGAAATGAATTAGGAAGACCCCCAGGAGGCCAAGCAGGAGAAGTCTGTGAAAAATTCAATTTAGGGTCCCATTCTGGGTCAGGAAACCAGATACCATCTGGAGAAAGCTTCTAGCCTGCCTCACTGACAGTCTTTTTGGGGACCAGGGTTCAATTGGTGGGGGGTTCCCCTCATCGAAAGCAAAGGCAGTTTGTAGTACAGCAGCAGTTGTTTTCCTGACTGAAGCATCGGGAGCAACAAAGGTAGCGAAAGTTTTAACATGCTGTGGGTCAGGAGGCCAAAGAAATATGCCTTTTAGCCAGAGTCATGGCAATCATGTGCCCCTTCACAACACCTTTTGAACTAGAACCCTAGCCACCCTCTTTAGAACTAGAGGAAAATCTGTTGCACCCTCCTGGACATTAGGATAGTACTGATAAATCACTGAAACAGGGTTAGGAAAAGATATCACCCCAGTCGAGCCACCAACAGACATAGTCTTAAGCACAAACCCTGTATCCCTCAATAAAGGTTCCTGTGAAAGAGGAAATACAAAGAAGGGGCTACTATCAGTTTGTCTGGATGGGTGCCGAGGGAGCTTCTCCTCAGGCTTGAATTTCAACTTTTCAGGAGGCAATATATCAGTCAGCTGTAGGCACTCACCGAGTGGAGCAGATATAATGCCAGCTGAAACAACTCCAGTATGGGGAGCTACAGTAGGGGAAACATTTTTAGAGTGATTCACCCAGCCCTGCCTGGGCCAGAGCCTTTGATGCTGCTGCATCATGAATGCTGTCACCTGACCGTGTCAAGGGAATGACTTTTGGTGCTTCTGCTTGCAGCCTAGCAATCTGCTCCTGTAAATCCCGTTACAGCTCCCAATGATGAATCCTCTCTAAGGCCAGTTGTTGAATCAGAAAAGCCTCAGCTGCAGTCTTAAGAACATGCTGTTCACCTCCAGATCCGAAATAGCGCCAGAGCGGCTTAAATCCTCCATAAAATGAAATACCTCTGGAGTTTCAGCTCCAGTCTTCTGTAAGTCCAAAACATACACTGCATCATGCTGAGCATCTAAGGATACACAGGTAAGAGAGGATGCTTGCTCTCTCACCCCCAGAGACATCCATCTCCTCAGAAGGATCACAGGAAGTAGCCATCTCACAGGCCAGATGTTCCCCTATAGGACGAGTAGCGGAATTTTTATTTAAACAAAAAAGAACATATACACAAAACAAAATTCACAAGGTAAAAATCAGAGGAAGAAAATTATAAATCTAGCATACCTCTCAACAGCTATAAATTCCACATACCGATTTTCACACTCAGATTTACCCTTGCTCCTCAGAAATTTACCGATGTTCCTCATAATGTTAGAGCTATTTCTGGACACACAACCTATTAAATCATTGAACTAAGATGATAGAAACATTCATTGTCACTTACTATATGGGGTTCACTATCTGTAAACATAATATTGTTTAAAATAAGAAAATGCTCCACATTCTGACTCTTTGCTAACAATACATCATATTTGACATCAAAAGAAAGGGAGAGAAAAAAACAAGACAACTAGATATTACAATCATACCTATTGTAAGAAAAACATTCAGAAAACAAACAAATAAGAAAAAGGGAAAAAGAAAAAAAATAACATATCATCCTACATTGAAGGGAGCCCCCCTCCCCTCTATCGGGAATAAATATTAAATTATAAAACAACCCTGAACAAAAATTCTGTGTAAGGCTAAAGCCCTGTAAAACTTAAAACCCCCAATTGAAAAACAATAGTTCTTCAGACACAATAATAATGAAAAAGAATACAGAGTTATGTCATCATATAATAACATACTGAAAGGGAAAAAAATAAAGCTGCCTCCAGCAACCAAATCAAAATTGGGAGAAATTCTGCCTATACCACTTATAAACAACAGAGGTCAAATTGCGGAACTCCATTTCAGTATGAGATTGCATATCTTCATAATGAAAGAAAACAACAGAAGTTGTGGAATATAATTTTTTTGCATGAAATACTGACATCTTCTCTGCCAAATCCAATATTTAATATATGCATATAGGACCTGTACACTGCTAGGATTTAAAAGCATCCAGTGATTTGATAAGAGTCCCAATACAAAAACATCATAGTTCAAAAACTGAAAGGCTAAGCATGTCCAACCATTCTTTATTAAATCCCATAGTTCTATGGTTGGCCTGTCAGTGCAGAGTTTGGATTTAAGCTTGCGACACTGGTGACCCGGGTTCAGAAATGGACCCGGGTCACTGGAGGACCGGCCAGGAGGAGAAAGATAGAGCATCCAATGGACTGCTGTCCTTCTCTGCAGAAGGGTGGGGAAAGTACCTGGTGCTAGACAGACCCCTGGTGGAGGCCAGGAGCCATGCAGCCACCGGCGCTCGCATGTACTGGAGGCGGGGCAGACGCTGGATGTCATTGCCTGTCCCCACCTCCCAGAGGAAAACTGAAAAGGGAAGGGTGGGTCCTCCATCTAAATTAAGCCCTCTCTGGGCTTCAATTAGCCTCCATTGCCAGCAGTACTCCCAACTAGATACTGGTTCTGTGACACTGGAATTAGGGGAACCAGTGCCGCGGCCCCACCCTCTGGGGGGCAAGCCGGGGGTGACCTGGAGACAAGATGATAATTGATGGTCGGTGGAAGCCCAGGGGCCATGACCAGGGCAGAACACCGATGGAGGACCTGTCAGGAAAAGAATAAAAAAAAATCCCATAGTCCTACTACATATGGGCAATCAAAAAATAAATACTGAATGGTTTCCAGAATATGTTCACATCCTGGTCTAGGACAGATTTGCTCTGTGAGTTCTTTGTGTTTTAAATTATTTTTCACATTTAATGTCCCTTGTATACTTAACCAAATCATATCCCATATTTTGTTAGGTAATCTTGGATCATTTAACATCCTACAAATACATTGTTTTTCTAAGACAGTTCTATCCTCAAAAGGTGCTATTCTAAAAAATCGGTTCACAATATTCAAATATAATTGACGACAGGTAAGGGTACATAGGTGTTGTTTTGAAATCACCCAGACTTTTAATTTATCTAAACTGTACTTCACATATGGGGAAAAAGTATATGTTTTAAGAGTTTTAGACAGTCCCATCATAGTGTCCCATGTACTAAAGATGCCCTCTGGTGTATAGTGTAGCCATTGACACCAAGGCTGAGAGTTACCTAGGAGTACCGGAAAAAAATTAGTGTAGAAAGATATGCTAAAAAAGAAAACCAGAGGGTTAGGCATCTCCAGCCCTCCATCCTTCTTTCTGCAATATGTAATTCCCCTCTTAACAGGGTTTAGCCGAGAGCCCCATAAGGCGAAAAAAAAAACAAACAACAACCAAACATCTTACTTTCCAGGGACTTTGGAATAGGAAAAACCTGACTAACATACAAAAATAAAGATAATAGGTAGGATTGGATCATGTAAATATGTTTGCCTTTGTGCATTTTCCACATATTTCATAATTTCACCCAACGTTCAGCTAGCTCTAATTGTATCATCCAGTTGTATTCAGACATATCACCTTGCCTGAAATAAATGCTCAAAATTTTTTTGGGGGAGTAAACAATCGGAAGGTCTCCAATGGAAGTTTGTAAATTATCTAATGGGGTAATTGACAAATAAAAACTTTTACTAAGATTGATTTTAGTGCCTGATAGCATTGTAAGACGTTGTAATAAATCTAAAACTGTTTGCTGCCTTATTTGACAGAGTGCTTCTCGCTAGACAGGAAGTGACCTACCTTGCACTTCCTTTTGGAGACGGATTAAATTGAGCACCTCATGTGAGCGGGAGTGAGAGAGAGCACACTGTCAAGGTTGGTGAAAGACTTATATTTTAAGTATCTAGCCAGTAAGGGGCACATGGCTGGGAGATGCATAGCTTTTGAGTGCCTCTGGTGAGAGAATAGTTAAGGGCTGGTTGCTGTGGTAACTACAGATTGTGTATCCTGGGGTAAACTGCCTGCTCAGCAGCCTAGAGCACTGAGGGAAGGTGGAGGAGCCACATACATTCCCTGGCATCCCCAAACAACACATTAGCAGCTGGGAAGCAAGCATAGTGCTCCCTGCAGTAAAGTCCACCACATGAGGTGGCATATTTTATTTCTTTTTTAAACTGTATGCTGCCTTATTTGACAGAGTGCTCCTCGCTAGGCAGGAAGTGGGCTACCTTGCACTTCTTGTTGGGGATGGATTAAATTGAGCACCTCATGTGAGCATGAGAGAGTGTGAGTGGGGCAAATGTGCAGATTTGTGAGTAGAGAAGCGCACAGAGACATGCACGTCTGCGCGTGTCTGCTTTGTCCGTTGTGGACACCAGGGCCAGGTTCTTGAAAGAACTGTGAGGTAAGCACAAAGGTGGTAAAGTATTTGTTCAGTATACCAGCCACAAATTCACCTAGGACACTAAGTACATGATTAATTGGGTAACTAAACAAGTCACCATAATGTCACAGAGCAGGGGCAAAGCTAAAAAGCTGCAAAAACAATGTTCATAATGCAATATGTATACTGAGGGGGACAAGGTACAACATTTTAGATGTAATAGTTGTTTGCTGGTTGAAACCATGCAGGAAGAGATCAAACTGTTATTGGGGAGGCTGGAGGTAAAAAAGGAGATAAGGGAATTGGAGGGGTTTATTGATTCAGTACCAGACAGTCTCATAGCACAAGGAGAGAGTATGGCAACTAGTACTCCTAGTTGTTTACCAGTAAGTAAGTAAGAAACCAGTAGTAAACAAACACAATAAAAAAGGCTTGCTGATTAAAGCAAATAGCAAGAAAGCCAAAAATAAGGAGAGCATACATCCAAATGAGCCTCTAAAATTATTTAATAGATATGAATAATTAGATAAACCATCTAAGGAAGCACCAGATAATAGCAAGCAATTAAGTAAGTCGACTGAGAATGGGGAATTTGATGGGATAGCGGGTCATAGAATCATGCCAGCCAGTTAATAATGTTAAAGGGACATTGCATACTATACCAGTGGAAGACCTGAGACAAAAAAAGTTTAAAAGGGAGTATTTTCTGGTAATTGGTGATTCTTCAACAAGGAGGACTGATGAAATAGTTTGTAGAAATAGGAGAATGTATGCAACAGTTAGCACTTTACCGGGGTTAAAAGTGGCAGATCTGGATAAACTACTGGATGGATTAATGGAAAATTCACAAGAACCTTTGGTCATATTACACATGAGGATAAATGACATAGGTAGAAACAAAGTAGAAACTATTAAGGAATGTTTTATGAGTATAGTGGATAAAATCCAGGCTAAGGGAGGGAATATTATAATTTCAGGGATTTTACCAGTGCATGGACCAAATGAGCACAAAAATTGGGCTATATCAAATAAATTGATGGCCTCAATGTTTCTGTGCAGAGAAACAAATTGATTTTACCAAGAAATTTCAAAATAGGACTATTTTTAAATATGATGGGATACACCTGAATAGAGCAGGAACTAGAATCCTGGGTACAAAGCTAAACAAAATGGTACAATTTCATTTAAACTGGAAGGAGGGGGCAGGAATTTACAAACATGAGGGAAGTGAAAAACAGGGGTCTGTCTGGGAACAAGTGTGTGGAATGGAATACAGCATTGTTAAACTCAAGAAGCTTAACAACTGCTTTTCATGAATTCCAAAATTTGCTAGAATCTAAAAATATTGATATAGCTTTAGTAACTGAAACCTGGTGGGATGAATCAGATATTTGGGAGAAGAATAGCACAGGTTATAAATTGTATTCAAGATCTACAGCACAAAGGAGAGGTGGAGGTATAGCAATATATATATATATATATATATATACACACACATATATACATACATATATATACATATATATATATGACTTTAAAAAGTGAGCAAGAAATGGTTCACTTGGAAAATGTGGAGAGGTTATGGTTGAAAATAATGCACAAGTCTCAAACTAAAACAAGATTGGGATTGGTCTAAAGGCCTCCATCTATAACTAAGCAAGATAATGACCTTCTCTTGGAATATATTGCCAATTTAGAACCAGCAGATGAAATTCTGCTGGCAGGGGACTTTAATATGCTTAATATTGACTGGTTGGAATCTAAGGGGAAAACCAGCATGGAAATGACATTTTTGGAAATAAGATACCAGATGGGGTGGAACCCAGAGTGTCATTTCCCACCAGGGTTAAAAACACCTTGGATTTAGTTCTGACCAATATGGGTAATAAAATAAACAGCATTAAGGTTGGAAGCCCCTTAGGAAATAGCGATCACTGCACAGTGTTTTTTAAGATGACAGGGGAACATAGTACTAACAACGTCCCAGGGTTAACAGAGAAACTAGATTGTCGCAAAGTAAACTTTCCAGGATTAAAAGCAGAAATGGCTGCTTGGGACTGAGAAACATAGTTTGAAAACCAATCAGTGGAAAATATATGTGGGAAAAACTGAACAAAAAGATATTAATGGAGGTGCATAATTACATACCAAGTATGAGTAAAGTTAACAGGAAAGGTAATAAAGGATGGTTTAATACTAGGATTAAAAAACTGGTTAAAGAGAAGGATAACATCTTCAATTGGGTAAACAAACAAAATAAGCAAGTAGGATGGCTTGTTTATAGGCAGATGGTCAATCAGCTGAAGAAGGAAATAAGAATGGCCAAAGCTGATTATGAGCTTACGCTAGCTACAAGAGTGAGAGATAATCACAAATTATTTTTTATGTATATAAATGGCAAAAAGAAGGCACAAAATAACATAGGTCCCTATATTAATAAACTGGGGGAAACTGTGACTGATACCAAGCAATTGTCAAATATGCAGAACTTATATTTTAGCTCAGTATTCAACAAAATAACTGATTCAGATAATAGGATTAAGTCAAGTTCACAGAGAGGTCAAATTTTGATAGATCCTGAAGAGGTATTAAGAAGACTGAAGGATATTAATATCAATAAATCCCTAGGGCCAGATGATATACACCCCAGAATACTTAGAGAATTGGCAGACAGCATACCCCCATTACTGACTTACATAATTCAAACATTTTTGGATCAGGCCATAGTGGTACAGGGTTGGAGAGAAGCATTAGTGGTACCCTTATTAAAGAAAGGACCTATTATAGAGCCTGAAAATTTCAGACCAATTAGTTTAACCTCTATAGTGGGTAAGATATTTGAGGGTATTATAAAAGAGTATATCTCAGCCCATGTAACACTATACAAGCTAACGGATGAAACCCAACACAGCTTTACAAAAACAAGATTGTGTCAAACAAACATGTTAACCTTTTATGAAAAAGTAACTAAGGCCCTGGATATGGGGAATGCAGTCGATATTATATTTCTGGATATTTCCAAGGCATTCGACAAGATTAGTACAAAATTACCTGCTAACATAGTAAATTGGGTGGAGGCATGGTTGAGTAACAGAAGACAGAGGGTTACTATAAGAGGGATAATGCCAGATTGGGAAGAGGTTACAAGCGGGGTCCCACAGAGGTCAGTGTTGGGCCTGTGTCTATTTAACATATATGTATCCTCAATTAAGTGTAGTTTCCCAAACATTTGGATGGACAAGTTCACAGATGACTGCAGGATTGGGGTTTTGTAAACACAATTGTAGAGCAACAAAATGTACAAAAAACCTTGGATATGATGGTAAAATCGACCGAGTAGTTTAAATTGGAATTAAACAAATGTGCAGTGATGCACCTGGGAGAAAGAAATACCAACCTTGATTACAATCTAGGAGGAACTGTACTTCACAAGACTGAAGAGGAAAGAGATCTGGGGGGTGAGAGTAATGAGTGACTTGAAATTTAGTGCACACTGTGGTTTGATTGTCAAGAAGGCAAACCAGGCAGTGTCAGTGGCTCAGTAGGTAGCACACTTGCCTCTGAGGCCAGAAGATCAGAGGGCTGTGGGTTCAGATCCCACATCTGGCACTTGGGTTAATGTCCCAGTACTGACACTGTAGTGCAGCACGAGAAGCGTGCTGCACTTCTGAGGTGTCATCTTTTGGATGCGACGTTAAACCGAGCTCCCATCTGCCTGGATTGGTGGTAGTTCAGGTGGATGTTAAAGATCCTATGGCACTTATTGAAAAGAGTAGGGGAATTTTTATTGAAAAAAGGACTACAAACACATAACAAAACACAGGAAGTACAATATGAAAATGAAATGCAAACAATAACAATCAGATTCAAAACATAATACTAAACCAATAAAAAGGAAAAAGAAAAAGTGGCAATCTAAGGGGGTTTATGCCGAGATTCACAATTAAGCCATAACATCCTACATTTTGCAGTGGAATACTGTGTACAATCATATAACCACACTTTATTAAGGGAAATAGTAACATTTTGAAAAATATAAAGGAGGAAACCACAATTTGTTGTGTAAGCCACACACACCTGGCTTGCCATAAATAGTACCTTATAATAGTAAACACTATTAAAAGAGTTTCAGTATGATAATGCACCCATCCCAGTAGGGAAACACCATACACAAGAGATAAGTAAGTTAAAGTCTTAAATAATGGTTCTCTCTCCATTCTCTAGCCAAAATTGCCAAAAAACAGAGGCAAAGTGACACTCTAAAAAAGGTGCTCCTGAGTTTCCAAGATCCTGAAACATGTATCCCTTAAATAATACCTATCTTCTAACTGCTTGTGCTTATTATTGTCCCAAACATTGAGTTTCCCATGTGCTGTAAGCAAGTCAGTGTCCCAAGCAAAGACTGGCAACTTCTTTGAATTTAAAAGATCTAGATTAAATTGGAGGGCATCTGGGGGACAACCAGTGAGTGAGATGTACTCTTTTCTATCCTGAAGGAGAATGTGAGAATAAATCTCTTTCCTAGACTTAACTTCAAGGAAAGTAGCCAAAATCTGCCATTTCATCATTTGTTTAAGATGTAACTTCCAAACCCCCGGAACAGTTTTCAGGGAGCGAAGGCTAAACAGGTTTCCCATACACCAAATGGGTAAACATGGGGAAAGCCAGTGTAGAACAGCCTCCTTCCAAATTTTAGTTCCTGGTTTCAAGGCACCCCCAAAATTGTATGCATAACAAATACTACTAAAAAAGGCAATGGGCTGTAGCATGTTAAGGCCATCTTCTGCTAAGGGCCTAAATGTGATCTCTCTTTTAATGGGGTTAAGATGGCTCCCCCATAACACCTGAAAAAATATACTATATAATGGTGTAAACACGGATTGAGTAGGGAAGGGGGAACATAGCTAAAATATAAAAAAAACAGGGATGAGCAAGGATTGAATCAAAAGAACTCTCTTCTTTTTCCACAACTGCTGACCTTTCCAAGAAGACACCAATCTATTTGCTTTCTGTAAACCCATGTCCCAATTTCTGGAGGCCATATCATCTCCCCCAAAACTCACATACAAAATGGTAATACACCCTTTAATCATCCGAATACCTGCACAGGATAAGTTATCAGGAAGTGGAGTATTACTGAGCACTACACCCTGACTTTTGGAATGAATAACTAAGGATCCAGACCAAGAGGAATAGGCAGAAAAAATTGCAAGGAGGTCCTGTTCTGAGGTGTCATGATGCAAATACAAAACCAAATCATCCGCATATGCAAGAGCTTTAACTGGGGGGGGGGGCAGATGGATGTGATTGCAATCCCCAAATCAGGGGATTCTGATCAATGTATTGTAAAAGTATATCTATACAAAAAACATAAAGTAACGGACCAAGGGGGCATCCCTGCCGTATCCCTCTGCGAACAAAAATCTATCTACCCAACCATCCATTAATATTGGGGGTAAGGGAAGCCCTATTGCACATTATTTGTATCCAAGAAATGAAAACCTCTGGAATGCTGTAGACTTTAAGAACTTTAATTAAAAAAGGATGGGAAATTTTATCAAAAGCCTTCTTCTGGTTGATACCTATAACAAATCCAGACAAGCAGAAGAGTCAGACTGAAAAAATATTTCCCAAAGCAAAATTAGATTATCATGCTGATGTCTATTAGGTATAGCACATGACTGAAAGGGAGAGATAACCTCGTCCGCAAGGCAAACTAACCTATTTAGTAAAACCTTACTAAGAATTTTAATGTCCATATTCAATAGGCTAAGAGGTCTCCAATTCTTAAGATCCTCTCTTTCCCCTTTTTTAAAAAGAATTAAAGAGGCCTGATACAAGGAGGCAGATAAAGCTCCTACATCAAGTAAACCCTTAAACACAACCTCTAAAGCAGGAGCTAAGTCATTCTGAAAAGTTCTATAGAAGGCAGCACCTAACCCATCCATACCAGGAGCTGAGTCCACCTTCAGCCACTGAATGGCTAATTTAATTTCCCTACTGGAGACCAGAACTTCTAGAAGAGTCCTATTAGAAGCAGAAATCTGTGGTACCTGGCCTGAAAAGAAACCATCTGAGAAGGGGATAAAGTCGGTTTCAAACATAGTCCTAAAATGCAGGTCAGCCTGCTGTAAGTTATCCTCAGGAGCCATGAGTGTTTGACCGGAGGAGTCAAAAATATGTGTCAAAGTCCTATTATCTACTTTCTTGGTGCATTCTTTAAAAGGGTCCAATGACCCTCTAGACAAGGAAACCCCAAAGCGGAGCTCTTGCTCCAAGGATTGTGCCCTATCATAGTGAAGTTTAAACATTCGTGATTTTAATTCTCGTACCTGAGATCCATGATCCCTTTTTTGTATCTCAGTAAGAGAAAGCAAGTTCTGCAATTGTCCTCTTAATCTCAAATAGGCATTATACGAGTTATAGGTTTTAGATCTAGAGCAGGACTGAAAAAAGGCTTTCCAAGACAGTTTAGTATCCTCCCACCATGTTGCTACATCTTCATTGAACTCAATAACAGAGAGTCTTGCCTGCCATTCATGTCTCCAAGCCTGTTGTATAGACTCATCTATTAAAAGAGAATTATTTAGGTGCCACAAATTTTTCTTGCATCAAGGAGCAAGATACCAATCAAATTGCACTGTGAGAGAGCTATGATCTGAGAACTCCCAGGCCTCCAATAGGACCAAGCCAATATGCAAAATACTGGAAAGGAAGTCAAAATCTATTCTAGTAGATAGGGAGCCTCTAAAGTAAGCATTACCACCAGAAGGAAAAAAACATTGATAGGAATCCTTCAACTTAGCACCTGAAATAATATGTTTAAGGGTGACTGTATCACAAAATAATTTCTCCATCCGAGCTCCCCGGTCTGCCCTATCTAGACCACAATTAAAGCCTCCAGCCCAAAGAACAACTCTAGAAGTATACAAAAAAGGTTGAATGCATCAAAACAAAGCAGTGCAAAGAGCCTTTGTTTGAGGCGCTTAAGAGGAGATAAGCAGAAACCTTTCAGAGGAATAAACAAAATCAAGTAACAAAGCTCCTCCTGGGTCAATATCAACCAGTCAAGATACCGTAATGCCAGGCATATTAAATAAAATCCCAACACCATCACAAGTGTCCTGGCCAACAGACCAGAAAGAAGGTCCCTTGATCCATGTTTTAGAGGTCTGTTGCATTTCAGCCATATTTTTTAGCCTAGTATCTTGGATACAAATAATGTCAGAATGAACTTGCATCAGAGAACCTAAAACAGTAAGCATTTTAGTCCGAGACTTTATACTGTTCCATTTCAACATAGAGATCCTAAGGGAGCTCATAAGAAAAAGAAAAAAAGGAAAAATCATACTGCCTATCAAGGGGTTGTACTACATCTCCTGTGCCTAGTCCTTTGGGAAATATGTTGAGATTCCCCACCATCATCCAGGTCTGAAGGGAAATCCACAGAAGCCTTAGATGAAGAATCTGAGATCACATCACCAGACTCCTCATCAGATAAATCCACAGCCAGGGCTGGAAATTTATTCCCAACCTTCCAATCACTGGTACTGGGAGCACATTGCAAAAGTGGGATGGATTTATCACTCTTTCTAAAAGCTTTCTCTGAATGATTCCGCTTCTTTTCAGGAGCCTTTCTAGGTTCCAACACAGGAGTGAGGGAGGGCATGTCAGCTGCAACACTATCAATGTCCTGAGTTAGAGGGGGAGCCCCTTGGGTTTGGGCAACTGTACCAGGATCAGGAGTTGCACAAATGACTGGGGAAGCAGTATGCATTGGGATAACACCATCAACAGGACAAGTAGGGGTGGGGGGGAGGAGTAGGGACTACAGAAGTAGAAGCGGCTACCAAAACTGGCATTTTGGCCTGAAGCTGCTGAGCTCTATTAATCAAACCATCCTAAGGGGAACAATCATCTCTGCTGTAAAAGACCCACAGGCACTTACCATACCCGTGTCCTGTATGCTCACAAAGATTACATTTGAAAAGATTCACACAATGCGCAGAGACAAGACTGTAATCTAGGCAATGGCTACAACGAGGTGTGTCACAGGCAGAGCTTAAATGAGTGCAAGCTCCACATTTAAAACACGATTTAGGCTGGCCCATGTAAAATAAAATACTCCTCTCTTTTCCCAAAAAGAGAGAACTAGGCAAATGAACAGGACCAGTATTAGTAGTGAACAACTTAACCTTCACTTTCCAACCCCCATTCCAGATTTGCTCACTATCTAGGATTGGGGAGGGTTTATCCAAGACCTCACACCTTTGCTTAAGCCAGGAAAGAATGTCCTGAATGTGGACCCCCTCATTTCTGAAGATAACCGTAATGACTTTGACAGCCAGTTTGGTAAGTGGGATTGCCAAATAAGGGAGCCACAAAGGGGAGTTCTTAACAGACTGATATTGGGCCCAAAATCTGTACAAACTAGAAACTGTCTTGAAGCTAACATCGTAATTTCCTTTGCCCAAATGAATTAAAGCATAAATTTCCGAAGAGAAAAACCACATAGAACCCTTCAAAAGCTGTTTGGCTATATGCAATCTATCTGGAGGAGATTTGAGGCCTCCCTTAAAAATCAACCAGACAGCATTCTTCCAGGGGACAGGCTCACCCTTGTTGTGAAATAAATCGGAAAGCTTAAACATAGGTTTCAGCTAAGCCCTCCGAGAGGGATCCTGCAAAATATCTTCAGCGGGACCCATACGTACATCTGGTACAGTATCAGCAACAACATTAGCAGTCTCATCAGTAACAATAGAATCAGACACAGTGCCATTAACAATCCCAGCAGTCACATCATGAAAAACAGGGTTAGATGTAGCGCTATTATCGTTGGGGCCCATACCTGCAGAGTCAATCTGTGAAGCAGTCTTGGAGTTCGTAGTAGAAGAGGTGGTAGCTACATGAGGTGAAATAACAGCAGAGCGATAGCATTGTACATCTGAGTTTCATGATTCAGGCGACCAAGCCCATCCAGTTCAAGACACCAGAGAGCATCCTGTAATGCACGACCTGGAAACCATGCAGATTTGTCCATTGCAACATTGTCACCAGTTTGCTGACTTTCTGAAAGCACGGTTGTGGGAACTGCAAGAGGAATCAGTTGTAGTCCTGCAGGTGGGACTAGAGCCTGATGACCCATTCCAAGTCTGCAGCTCTGCTTAGTGGAGGTTTCATTGTGGGGAGCTACACGGCATGGCTCATGGCACTCAGCCGATTGCTGATGCAAGCTGCCAGCCACGTGAGTGAGCTCTGAAGCATCATCAAGTGGTAGTGGTCTCAGCACAACATTGATAGGCACAGAAGCTTGAAGTAAAGCAGATGAGACTGAGGCACCCAAAGAGGGAGTGTCGCAAGAAGCAAAATCCTTCCTCAAATCAGCTTGAAGCCCAATTCTAAGGTACTGCAATTCTTTTACCCGGGCCAATAAGCCTGTAATTTCCTTTAGCACTGAAGCATGTCTACTCACAGATGGTTGTAAATGGATCAAAGCAACATCATGTATCAGAGGAGAAATATCACAGGAGAGACCAGAATCCACAGCAGACAAACTAGCAAGTAAAGGCACAGATCCCAAACAATGCAAAACAATAGCAGCAGCCTCTAGAGAAATAGAAACAGGAGAGAAGGCTAGCTCTCCTGTTTCTCCAACAAACGCTCCACCACCACCAGGATCCACAGAAGTGGCCATCTTGGAATAAGATGACCAGAGGATCCCCCTACAGTCAGAGAAGGGGAATTTCCCCTGTGTCCTGGCCAAATTTCCCTCATTCACTAAAAATACCACCAACAGCTTAATCTGGTATAAGGTCAGTTGACATTCATCTGTATCTTCCTCCCCCAGGTCGTGCTTGAAAATAGGCAGGATTTGTCTAGTGCACTTACCCAGTCAAAAGAAAAAAAAAAAATATAGCAGAGATAGTAGGGTGATTTCTGCCCCTGTACCAGACGTTGGTGAGGCCACATCTCGAATACTGTGTGCAGGTGTGGTCCCCATATATAAAGGCTGATGTCAGAAGGTTGGAGGGGGTACAAAGAAGGGCAACAAAGAGAATTAGTGGCATGGAGAAACAAACATAGCATTAGAGAGTACAGGAGCTGGGATTGTATACATTACAATATCGTAGACTCCGGCGAAATATGTGCGTGATTTATAGGGCTTTCCAAGATGAACAATTAAGTGAGAATTTGAGACTTACAGTAAGGAGGACTTATTTGTATGAACATAGGGGACATATGTTGCAATTAGAACAGAATAAATGGAATACCTTAAAAATGAAAAACTGGTTCAGTCTGAGGGGGGTCAAGCTGTGGAACAGTTTACCTAGGGATATAGTACAAAGCAGAACTATGGACTCATTTAAACTAAGTCTGGATAAATTCTATAAAAACGAGCAATTTAATATAAAGTAGGCAAGGCAAGCATTAAGGACGAAAGTCTATGTAGCTTGAAAAACCTATGAAACCCATGAAAACAGAAGTCACTGAAAACCAATTTGATACTGTGACTACTAAATTGTCTGCATAAGAACAGGTTGTAATAGAGGGGAAATTATGATGTTGAATACCTACAATTTTAGTGTCTAAATTAATAGCGCAAATTACAGGGTCTAAAGTAAGAATATATAGCATCGAACTAAGTGGGCACCCCGATGAACACCTCACAGAATATTACAGGTACAGTAGCAGCCACAGACACTGCCATCTATATCCCGAAATTTCTGTGATAATTCCAGAAATATCTCCTGCTTTCTGCATTTCCACAGTAGAGGCAGCAGAAGGAAACTCTTCAGAAATTTTGCAAAATATCTGGTAATAGCTGACAATGTCTGTGGCTGCTACTGTAACATGGAAACATAGAAACATAGAATTTGATGGCAGATAAGGACCGCTTGGCCCACCTAGTCTGCCCATTTCCCTACCTAACGGATAAGCTGCAGATCCTAGTTAACCAGCAGCCTACTTCCTCCTACCCCCCCACCTGAATTGCCTTATGTCTGTCCCATGCATTCTTGAATTCCCCCACTGTTTTTGACTCTACGACCTCTTCAGGAAGGCTGTTCCATGTATCCACAACCCTCTCTGTGAAGAAATACTTCGGCACATTACCTCTGAGCCATCCCCCCTCTATCTTCAAATTGTGCCTCCTTGTTTTTGCACATCTGTTTTTTCTGAAAGATGCTACCCTCTTGGACTTTGTTGATTCTCTTGAGGTATTTGAAAGTTTCTATCAAGTCCCCCCTCTCCCTCCTTTCCTCAAGGCTATACATCTTTAATTCCTTTAGTCTTTCTTCATATGTCTTCTGATGCAGACCATACATCATTTTGGTTGCCCTCCTCTGGACAGCCTCCACCCTGTCTATGTCTTTGCGGAGATGGGATCTCCAGAACTGTACACAGTACTCCAGAAGTGGTCTTACCAACTGTCTGTACAGAGGGCCAACAACTTCTTGTTTTCTACTGGTGATGCCTCTCCCTATGCATCCCAGTATCCCCCCCAGCCCTCCTTACTGCCTTCTCACATTGTTGGCCCATCTTTAGGTTGTCTGATATGACTAACCCCAGGTCCCTTTCCATTTCTGTTGTTGTCAGTTTCTCACCCCCCACTGTGTACTCTTCTCCTGGGTTTTTGTTTCCCAGATGCATTACTTTGCACTTCTTTACATTCAGTCTAAGCTGCCATACATTTGACCATTCTTCTAACCTTGCCAAGTCCCTTTTTATCCTTTCCACCCCACCTTGTGTATCAACCCTGTTGCAGATCTTTGTGTCATCTGCAAAGAGACATACTTTCCCTTCCAGTCTCTCTGCAATGTCACTTATAAAGACATTAAAAAGGGCCGGCCCCAGTACTGAACCCTGCGGTACTCCACTAGTAACCCTCCTTTTTTCACTGAGATGCCATTTGCTATTACCCACTGTGTTCTGTTGTCCAACCAGTGTTTTACCCAGGCTACCACCTTAGGACCCACTCCCAGGCTGGTTAATTTGGTTATTAATCTTTTGTGCAGGACTGTGTCAAATGCCTTGCTAAAGTCTAGGTAGACCATGTCCACAGCCCCTCCCTGGTTTACTGCTTTGGTCACCCAGTCAATGAAATCAATTAAATTTGTCTGACAATGACCTTCCCACTGTCAATCCATGCTGCCTTGGGTCATGTGCCCCACTGGCCTCTAGTTACTCAACAATTCTTTCCTTCAGAAGTGATTCCATCATTTTCCCTACCACTGAGGTCAAACTGACAGGTCTTTAGTTTCTTGCCTCTGTCTTGCTCCCACTTTTGTGAAGGGGAATCACATCCACCCTCCTCCAGTCCTCAGGTACCACCCCATCCTCCCATGATTTATTAAAAAGGGTAATCAGTGGTAATCAGTGGTGTTACTAGTTCTTCCCTTAGTTCTTTTAAAATTCTGGGGTGAATCCCATCAGGCCCCATTGCTTTATCCACCTTCAGTTTTAAGAATTCTTTCAGAACCCTTTCTTCTGTGAAAGGACTAATAACCACCCCCCCTTCAGAGTGCTTCTATTGACCATATTAGGTATTTCCCCCTGCTTTTCCATTGTGAATACTGAACAGAAGTATTCATTCAGTATCCCTGCTTTTTCACTGTCACTCTCTGCTCAACCACCTTCCTCTTTGTTCAGCCTCAGTATCTCTGCCTTAGTCTTTCGTTGCTCCCTAATGTACCTATGAAAGGTTTTATCCCCCTTCTTAACCGAGTTGGCTATCTTTTCCTCGGTTTTGGCCTTTGCTATTCTGACTGCCTTACCCGCTTCCTTCTGCTTTAACTGGTGCAGTTCTCTGTCCTGCTCCTTCTGTGTGTTCCTTATACTTCCTGAATGCTATATTTTTCCCTTACCTTCCCTGCCACTTCTTTTGAGAAGCATAGTGTTTTTTTCTTTCATTTTGATTTGTTTATTTGCTTCACACAAAGACTTGTTGCCTCTATGATGGCGGTTTTGATGTTTCCCCATTGTTGATCCATCCCACCTTCTTGCCTGTTTGCTAGTACTTTTCTGAGGCACTCTCCCATTTTGTCAAAATCAGCCCTCCTGAAGTCCAGTACCTTCACTTTTGTGTGGCTTGACTCTACAGCTAAGTTTATCATGAACCACACTGTTTTGTGGTGGTTTGTTCCCAGATGGCTACCTACTTCAAGATCAGAGATCATCTCTCCATCCCCATTTGAGAGTACCAGGTCTAAGATTGCTGTCTCCTGAGTAGGTTCCAAAACTATCTGTCTGAGGCATGCCCCCTGTAGAGCATTGAGAATGGCCCTGCTCTTGGATGTGGCTGCAGCAAAGGTGCTCCAGTCAACATCTGACATATTCAGGTCCCCCATCAGCAATATCTTCCCTTTCTCTGCCATCCCAAGGATGCCTTCTATCATTTTCTTGTCCATTTCCTCCCCCTGACATGGGGGTCTGTATACAACCCTTGTGCGGATTGTGGAGCCATTTCTAGTCTCCAGGGTGACCCACACTGCTTCCTCTCCTCCCTGTTTACCCTTTAGTTCTGTTGCTTTTATCCCTTCCCTTATATAGAGAGCTCCTCCTCCTCCTCCTCTTCTTCCCTCCCTCCCTGTCCCTCCTGTAGATTGTGTACCCTGGTATGTTGACATCCCAGTCATGGTTCTCTGTGTGCCACAACATCCAGGCATCCCTCTTCCATCAAGGCCACCATTTCAGGGAGCTTTTTACCTAGATTACAGGCATTGGTACGCATTACCCTCCATTTTTTTATGGCTTTATTTCTTTTTGCCCCATCTTTGTCCCTGCTGCCTTTGTCTTTTTCTCCATTTACCCCTGCCCTTCTCCCTATCGACTGCTCTATTTTGGTGTTTACCTCACTAATTACCCTGATTTTTGGGGGGGCTAGGATTTCCCTTCTCCTCTTCAGTGCCCCCCCCCTTGGCTAGTTTAAATGCATGCCACTGAAGAATTTAAACCTATCACCTAAGATCCTGGTTCCCCTCCAGGATAAATGCAGACCATAGTGCCTGTATAGGCCTGCATCCCTCCAGGTGGAGCCCCAGTCCCCAATGAAGCCAAATCCCTGAGCTCTGCACCAGTTTTTCAACCAGTCATTGAATTCCATGGTGCGGAGTGCCCTAGCCTCATCCATGCTGTAGACAGGTAGCACTTCAGAGAAAGTTACTGTGTGTGCCACTTGTCTAAGGCCCCTCCACAACTCCACAAACTCCTGTTGCACTGCTCTGATCCCATTCTCAGCCAGGTCATTCATCCCTAGGTGGATAATGACATCCAGCTCCTTCCCCTTGCCACTACTCTCATGATCCTGAGGATTCATTTCCTGTCCTTCCAAGCCTTGGCACCAGGCAGGCACCTTACCTCCCTTTCCCCTCCCTCCTCCAATTTTACCCCCTCTAAAAACTGAGTCACCCACCAGGAGTTGTTTCCTTCCCCTGTGGGGTCCTGTGCCACCCTCCTGTGGGTCTCCATTGTGGAGGTTCCCAGCATCCTCCTTGGTTTCCACTGCTGGTGCCTCCATAGAGGAACCATGCTTCACCAGAGTGGTGAATAAATTGTGGAAAGGCACAACTGGAGGGATGCACCTCTGTTCCACCACCATCACCCTCCCTAGCCCACCGTGGTCCAACCACTCCTCTTTCTTGGCAAACTCTGAGGTAGTGGCAGTGGCCTGGATGGTACCTGTGTGGGGGAGCAGGATTCCTGAATCCTTGCCAGGTCAGCATGGAGACGAACAACCTCCTCCCTCAGATCAGAGAGGTGCCTGCAAATAGGGCAGCAATGCAGTTTCCAGAATGTCTCCTGGAAGACTGATGCTCCACAGCCAGTGCAATGCACCACTCCCCACATGTCTGTGTCCCTTCCAGTTACTGATGCTTTTTGGTTTTTTGTTCTTGTTTTAGTGTGTGCAAGCTTGTGAGTGTCTCTACCCCCTATTCAGTGTGCTGTGCCTTTAAGGATATAAACAGGTGTATGTTGTCAGTAGTTTTGAGGAAGTGATGTCAGTGATGTACTGTAGTCCCAGAATACCCACGAATTAATGGACCAACTAATGCAGAAGCATAATAACTTTGCAGGAAAGAAATAAATTGTTGGGAATTCCATATTCTAAAAGGCAGTTCCATAAAAAGACATGCGATATCATATCAAATGCCTAAGCCTGATCTAAACTCAGCACATATGCTGGTTCACAATGTGTTTGACAGTGATCAATTATTTCTTGAAGTGTTAGTAAAGTATTCAAAATTTTATGTCCAGAGATAGTTCAGGTTTGAGAAGGATGAATGAAATCCTGAAGTACGCTAACCAATATATTATTTAAAAGTTTTGCAAAGATTTTTAAATCTACATTTAATAATGTAATCAGCCTCACAAAGGAATTCCTGTTCAGAAATGCCACCCAAATTCTGCTCCCCTTTCTCAGCAACGTTAGGACATGATGCTATGGTGAGCATGGGTGTGTGCTCCATTATAGTGAATGTCCAATTGTCCGGCAGCTTTACGAATGTTTGTTTATCTTATAATGGTCAGTTTGTGGTGAAACATGTGGGCACGTTTCCAGTAACAAGAGCCTTGTTAGTGGAAATTTTCCCACATTTCACCACAAACTGAACATTATAACATAAAGAAATAGTAGGATAGCTGCTGGACATTAACTATAGCGGAGTACGCACCCAAGCTCCCCCTGACATCATGTCCTAATGTTGCTGAGAAAAGGGTGCAGAATTTGGGTGGCTTTTTTGAACGGTAATTCCTCTGTGATGTGACACACTTTAATGAAATTATGGGTGTTTTTCACAGTAATGTACTGCATTATGTAAGGACATGTGGAGTAAGAAAGATTCCCCTGGAAGTAAGGCGCCCACATATTAGGTGCAACACCATAACTATGTAAAGTGGTGAATGTTTGTAAAGCAGAAGTGCAACAACCTGTTGAGAACTCTGACCAATATTTTTTAATGCTATGTTACAACTTCCTTTACTTACATCCTGACTCGTATGATACAATAATTTCCAATATTTGAATCTGCTGTGCTACCTATTTTCATGTGTGAAATAATGAAAGGAGCATTCCTTTTAATATGGTGCTGACCAGGTCTTTGTCAGTATTTTCTGCTGCTTTTCTCCTTCACATCAGTTAGTTGTTATATATCACTTCTGTTGTAAATTAATAGTTATACAGCAGGCAGTGTTTTATGACCCCACAGAACAATATTTATTGAAAAGCAGCTGCAAATAAATACAAACCTGGTCATAACAATATTGAAAGGTGTGCTCATTTTTTTCCATACATGACAAAAAGTAGTCAAATAAGTAAAGCAGACAGAAATTGTGAAAAGAAGTGTATCATTCAAGTCATGACTCGGAGTTAACTAGTGGCAGGCAATGTAAAATAGCATAAAAAAGTACAGTTCAAAATTGTCACCACATTCTTGTAATGCTGCTTTAATTGATAATGTCAGTATGACATCGTGAGCTGACAATCACACAACACACAAAATGCACCTGCCTTGTGTCCAGAAAATTGACAAGTGGTAACAAAGTGAAATGGGAGCATTTGAGCACATTCAAAGTCCCCCAGAATGAATGGTGCACTCAGTCATGAGTGCAGTGGTGGCACAGAGTCCCCAGATATTTTCTGCATGTTCAAAATTCATCTACCTTGTGTCCAGAAAATTGACAAGTGGTAACAAAGTGAAAAGGGAGCATTACAGCACATACAAAGTCCCCCAGAATAAAATGATGACCATGAACGAACTGTTGCTGGTTCAACATGTGCTGTGATTCCAGCAAATGCAATGTGATCGTCTTAACTGGATGGAAGGGTGCCCTTTGTCTGTAGCCTTGGTGAGTTGATATATATATATATAGATATATATGTGTGTATTTTGTAGGTGAGGGGGGGTTGATATGGACATGTACTCATGGTATTGGTCTGTATCACAGGTCACAGACACTGTTGGTGTGCACATTCCAGTGCTTGATGAGAACTTTTTGCGTAGAAATTTGAAATGGATAACTCTCAAGCACATGAAGGTAAGTATATTTTGGGGGGGTTGGGGGGAAGCATATTATTTTGCAGGTTTGTCTCTAATGGTTTCTTATTTGGTTACTTCTTCACAGATTTCATCAGCATCCTTCTCGAAACTTGTTGTTAATGATGGTCATAGTCATCAAATGAAATGACTTCTGCGTGTTGCATGTGTGCCCCAGCCGGGGAGGGGGCCTGATGTTGAAGAACTTCTTTGGTTAAGGCCACTTTGACACAACAACAAAGCATCTGGAAGTTTCCTAAAAAAAGAAATGAATGACTTCTTACAACTTGATTGTAATTTGTCCCTGGTTCTCAATCCCAAGTCAAGTTACATTTCAAAACTACATCTTGTCAAGCAACACAACCTATGTGCACCTTTTTCAACACTGTCATGGTCAGGGCTGCACAGCTGCAAGTTCAGGATACAGTGCATGAATGATATCTTACAGAAATAGTTATGGTGATGTACATGTCATCTAGTTTATGAATCATACTCAGTCGCATTTGCTGCAGTTTTTCCAAAAAATGAAATAGATGAAATAAAATCTTTATACTTACCAGAATGGATTTCAAATGGATATTCCATAGGTTCCTCTGAATGGTACAGCTGCAGTACCACTCCTACTGAGTTTCAGCGAAGGAGAGTTCATTTGATAACCTGTAAAAAAAAAACTAAGAATACCGCATGTGTTTGACCATTGCAGCTCTGAAAAGCTACAGAAAAAAATACAACTAAAGGAAGTTAAATAGCACAACAAACATTAGTACACATACTCACTTTATTGTTTAGATATTAAGAAGCTTTGTGCCTGTGGCTGATAGATGTGGTCTCCTATTCGATTCCCTCTGCCTTGGTATGATAAAAGTAAATGAAATGGGGAAATATTGTCTGAATGACACTGGCGGTGGGTGCTGGTGGTGATAGCTTCGGCACATGATGACATTCCCTGTGTCATCTTCATGCATCTGGTGGTGGTAGCAGTGGCTAACATCAGTCCTGGTGGTGGTGGTCCAGAGGGCAGATAGACTCGTGCTCAATAGTGGCAGTGGCTAACATCAGTCCTGGTGGTGGTGGTCCAGGGGATGGACAGATACATGCTCAGTGGTGGCAGTGGCTAACATCAGTCCCAGTGGTTGTGGTCCAGAGGGTGGACAGACTCATACTCAGTGGTGGCAGTGGCTAACATCAGTCCCAGTGGTGGTGGTGGTCTGGGGGCACACTACCTTTTAACAACTTCAGTTAAAACCTGCCAACATTAATCACATCCTCATCCTCATAAAGAAAGCTGCCCTCACAGTCATCAATGTGTGAAGTCTGATGACTGGGAAATTCTTTCTCCATTGTGCCATCATCTACATCAGTGGTGGGCCATTTCAGGAAGCCACTGCCAGTGCCACCAGGATGGTCCATTTACACATCACCAAAACCACCATGACTAGGCCAGGGTACAAATACTGAGATTGTAGTCTGTGCTGGTATGTGCCTCTTATTCATTTTAATGAATGTTAGCAAACTAACATTTGCAGGAGACAGGTTTGTGCAATGATCCCTGACTATTGCACTTGCCGAACTGAATACCCTCTCAACACTTACACTGGAGGGTGGGCATATGAGGTACTTCAGTGCCACTGCAGTCAGCTCTGGCCTGTCTCTGATGTTTCCACTCCAGTACAAAACAGGATCATCAGTTATTGCCAGATGCCTGTTTTCAGACAAATATGACTCAACCATTCTCTGTGCTGCACTAAGTTCAGTTGTTGATGCATCATTCTGTTCTCCAGAATCATTTATTTCACAAATCCCCACTTGGAACAAAGCCTCATAAAGTGGGTTGATGCCAGCCACTTTGGATGACAGACCACCTGAAACTGCAGTCCCCTTCCCCTTGCAGGATATGACTGATGGTCCTCCAGGTACCCCTTCAGCCGGATTATGCTGCTGAGGTTTGCTGACCTTGGCATGTGACTTCTATGCCCCATGAACCAAGAGCACCAGTTGACCACTGATATTTTTTACTTGTTCAGGCCTTCCCTCCAGTACTGATGCAATTCCACATTTGTATCATGGGTCCAGTATTGTTGAGATGGCAAAGTTGTCACTACACTGAATACTCACAATGTGACGATTCTGGTCAAATACTGTCAGCATGTGTTGCAGCAACATACCACTAGCACTGTCTCCAGCAACATCAAGGCCATGCTGTACATCCACCAATGTCTGCCTCAGCACCCACAGCAGTGGAATTGATTGGCTAACTGAGGCAGACTCACCACTCACTGCCTGTGTGGCATGTTTAAAAGGCCACAAAATTGTTATTGCAGAGTCCATGAGGTGCTGCTGTTCAGTCGTCATAGACATGGAGGCCCCAGAACTATCACTGCTAGCGTGCATCACAAGATATTCTGAGACGGCTTTGTATTGTTCATACAACCTCTCTGCCATGTATAAAGTGGAGTTCCATCAGGTGACAAGTTCCAGCTTCAAGCGGTGCTGAGGCAGGCTGTTTTGCATCTGCAACTGCTGCAGTTGGTCACGGGCCTTTCCAGATCGTGAAATGTGAGAGCAGATACAGTGTGCAATGGTCAGCATTTCCTTTACATCAGGGTGCTGCAGAAGCTCCTGTACCACAAGATTTAAACAATGGGCCATGCATAGAATGTGGAAAAAAACACCATCCGTGATGCATTTCACCACATTTGACCTATTGTCACTTACTATGAACCCAGCTCTCAGGGACAGGGGGTTCAGCCACTTGTCAGTTTCAGTCAGTACCATGTCCAGTATGTTTTCACCAGTGTGTGAACAGGTCACATTGCTCATAGCAATCGTTGCATGCTGTCAAATTCCTAGACGATTGCTACCACTACAATCCACCTTACTGCACTGATTATTCACATTACCAACATCACAAACAATCCCCAGCACCTGTGCCCAGTGTGTAGTTATGCACAAATATGAACTCCCCACTGTTTTGCCACTTGTCCACATATCCATACTTAAATGGATGAATGGAGAGCAGGAATGTTGAAGGGCATGTCTTACTGAGTCGGGCATAGTACGGAACAACTCGGGGACAGCACTTGTAGAAAAGTATGTTCTGGATGGGACTTTGCATTTTTGGACAGGCACATGCAGCAAACTGCCAGAACCTAGAATTCTCCACAAAGGAGAAGGCCAAAAGATCAATTGCCAGTATTTCAGCTACAGTAGCATTAAGTTCACATGACACTGTATGACTGGGGGAGTGCTTCAGCTTATGCACAAGAACACTGTAATGTGGGCTGACTTAAATGTTTTACACAGGGTGTGATGACATTGACAAATGGTTCTGCTCTGTGATGATTCTGAATGGCACTGGCAGGGGGTGGAGTGTGGACGTTTGATGAAGACGGTTGCACAGGCGATGATGACAAACCCAGAAATGCAGTTATTTTCCAGATTTGCCAACCGGGGTTGATGTACCACTTGCATTAGACATACTGCATTCACCACCACCACCACCAAAACTGCTACTCTCACCAGCACTGGGCAACATTTCAAAGTAATTATGGTCCTCCACCTCACCATGCCTGTAGTAATCCTCTGCTCTTATTACCTCACTGCTGCACACATTTAATTTCCTATTGGACTTAACAGCCATGGAAGGGGATAACATGCTCATTATGGTTACTGATGAGGTTGAACACCCCACTATGGTATTAGCTGCCATCTTGTGCTGGGTCCACAGCGCCATGTGCCTATTCTTAAGATGTGTATGCTGTCCTCCTGTGCCCAGATGGTTCCCCTTTTTACATTGACTCACATGCACATGGCAAAACTGTCAGATTGCAACTGACTCATCATTTGCATCTTGAACAAAGAAATCCCAAACAAGGGATTGTGATGCTCTACTTTTAACATGGCCATGATGCTGCTTATTTAACTCCGTTCTTTTAAGCACTTAAGTGGGTGCTGATGTGCTGTTTCAGGCACTGTACACCTGGACTGCAACTGACCACCATGACTACCTATCATTATTACTGTATCATCATCATCAACTGAAACTGGTAAATTACAAGTTTTTATGAGGGGGTATTACTACAAACAGACTCAGACACAGCCACCTTGAATTTCCTTTTCTCCGGTTCCCAGCTGGGGTCAATTACATCATCATCTTATTCATCAACATCACACACATCCACATTTTCTGCTTGGATGGTGGCATGTGGACTGCATGTTGCAACCACAGCAACATCATCGTCATCATCACATTCATCATCATCACCTACACCACCAACACCTGATAGTTTTTCACCACACTGCGAATCACTGCATGGAAAATGCATGACATGAACTGCCACGGTGGAAGAAATATCACATTGTATTCTATCATTGACATAATTATCAGAATCCTCAGGTTCAGTTACTGGGATGTTACTGGGACGTATGACATCATCTGCACTGCCACTCACTTGCACTGCTTCAACCTCCACTATATTTTTGGATACAGTACACTGGTCAGAATTCAAACTTGAGGCAGCAATACTCATATTACCATCACCACCACTAACACTAACACCACCAGCTGGGAAAGCATCATCTCTTCCAACTATGAGTGAAGCTACTGATTGGGCTTTAAAAAAAACATTGCAGGATAAATACCTTTCCTCACATCAGCAATGCATGTCTGCATCTGCATACTACCACATCCACAGACTATCTTACTGGCAGCAGTGCCATGGTGAGAACCAGCTTTGCCTGCATGACTCTTTGCAGGCATTTTGGGGGATCAACAACAATATTATAATCAAATTTAGATTTTGGTACATACACTCTCTGATTGGGGGGACACCTGATGTGAAGCCAAAACAACAACTGTGGCTTCAGCAACAGTTAGAAATGGTCATGCAATGAAAACACCTTCAGTAACCAGTGGTGCTGAGGTCACAAACAATCCACTCTGATAAAAAATTCCTTTTGCCAGTTGGGGTGGGGGGGAGCACTGACTGCAGATTTTTATGGCAGGTCAAGCAGCAAAACAAAGAACAGATACCACGATCACAGTACAAAATCAAGCAGCTGCAGTGGATAGCAGGTTCACACTGCTGCGCCTGCAATTACACTAGTCTGTGGCACAATAAAAGGTGTATTATTTGATGTCACACAACAGTGCACATACACACACACACACACACACACACACACACACACACAGAACAGTTTGTCTACAATGGTGAACGAGTCATGTGTAGCAAATTGAAAAGTTCAGTAATATGCCATGTATTGTAATGTAAACAACCTGAAATTATGAACTGCTGCACCAGATCCACACAACACACAATCAGCAAGAAAATGTCAACAATTACTGACAATATTACTGTTTGTACATTAACACAGTCAGTTATATATCAAAAATATAACCAAAAATCAAATAAATCACTATTTCTCCAACTTAAATCTGCCTACACAACAGATACACCCCTACCCCAAAGCATACTTTCACTGTCTTTTACTACACACACTCAATGTTGTACATTAACATTCAAAATCCACACATAAACAAAAATGCTCAATGATATGAGCACAGTGAGGTTTCCTACAATCGATGAACTAAAGTATGAGCCAAAAAAAACTACAAAAATGCTTTTTTGACAGCTTTTAGAAGGTTTCAATCACAGACAGCTCTCAGAGCACACTGTCTCTTATAGCTTCATACACACACTACCCTGAACTGATGCAGTGCAGATCAATATAGAGCCCATGTGACCTGAAATCCCAGAATCACTGTAAAATTCACCTTCAGAGTTTAAAAACAAGGCCAAGTGAGGCAAAGTGCATTGCTTTCAATACACTTTGCTCTAAGATTTGGTGGAGTAGTGGTCTGGGAAGGTGGAGTAACTTGAAGTAATTGTTCTCAATGGACTTCGTGTTACTCATTATAATGAGAACTACTCCACTTTGCATTGGATTGAGCCCACTTCGCCCACCACTAATAGTAAGTCCATAACCATTTGTAAAATTCTAATGGTAATCCATCACCCCCAGGAGCCATGTTCAAGGATAATGAATATATAACAGAATGGATCTCAAGTTTAGAAATGGGCTGTAACAGCAGTGTTTATTGCAACTTTGAAATATGATGCAAATTCAAAGACTGAAGCCAGTCCAAAGCACTAGGAAACACTGAAAAAGCTGTCAAGAATTTGTTTTTTATATACTGATCAATTTCTTTCATAATATTTACTTTGCTGTGAATTAAAGAACCATCTGGTAATTCAAGCTGTTCTATGTGTTTTTGTTTCCTCCTAAAATTGCAATTTTCATAGGGATTAATCAGATATGATTTCCTCGGAGTCCCAAATTTTTGTTCAGCTTCCAAAGATTGAAATCTATTATATTGGAATTTAGTCAAGTCTGTCTTAATATTTTTTATTAGTTGACAGGTTTGTATCAAAGGATTCATATGGCCTTGAAGAATTTGTAATTGATGATGTAATTCCCAATATCTATTTTGTTTTCGATAATGGTGTAACCGCGAGTTATATTTTAAGCAAGAAATGAAATTGTGTTTAGAGTCTAACCACCAATCCACGTGATCATCATAAAGACAAAAAACAGATTTTCTAGCATCAACTAATTCTAACACCATAGGCTGATACTCCTTATAAAATAGGTCTGTATTTAAATGTCATGACCCTTTCCCATATTTAGCCTCTTCAATATCTGATAAGGACATACTAAGCAAACAATGATCAGAAGTAGCTATAACCTGAGTATGACAAGATTGTACTTTTACTCCAGCTGGTACAAAAAAATAATCTATACGTGAAGAAAGCACACCTTTATGGAAAGTATGGGGGGGTGTTAGTGTGAATGGAATGTTGTGCATCTTTCAAATTAGATTGTGTTATTATAGATTTTAAAGCTACCACAACACAGACAGTTTTTTCCATTCACCCTCCTTTATCTGATTTTAGCAACTCACAATTGAAATCCCCTCCTAATATTATGATTTTGATGTAAATAGGAAAGGCTGAAATTCTTTCCATAATGAAATGCATTCAGATTTGGTTTGGGGAGCATAACAATTTATCAATCAATAGATTACATTGTTGATAACAACATCCATTAAAAGCTCTCCCTTGATGGATCTCTACAGTTTTTAATACCTGAATTTTGTGTTGAAAAAAACTAATGCTGCACATTTCAGCACCTAATGACCAAAAACTAGTCCTCCATTTCCAATCTGTACTTGCTACATCAGCTTCTGCTAAGTTATAAATTCTAGTATCTTGTAGAAATAAGACATCTAGGTAACAAGTTTCAAACATTGCAAATGTGGCTTTACGTCTTAACCCAGTTCTGAAACTATTTGTATTTAAAGAGGCTACAGACAAATCAGGCATTTAAACACTATTTCAGGTAGGAGGAAGTGGGATTTCCTTTGTCTTAGATCTAGTACCTCATTGTTTTTTTCCTTACTTTGGGTTTCACAACTTCGAGGTCGTCAGGTCCTAAAGAGGCCTCTAAAATGGAGGAAGCATCTGATACTTCCCCATCTCAGTGTCCCCCCACTGAAGGGGGGTATATTGGTTCTGAAGCTGTAACAGTGCAGGCCCATGTTATTTTGTAACTGTTTCCCTCTTCCTTGTTTCACTACATGAAAGGATTGAAGGTCTGGAGGTGGCATTTCCAGGGCAGTGTCTAAAATAGAAGTTTCTACCATTGTGGGGGGTTGTGTACCATCACATCACATATAGGTGAAACCACAGGAGGTGAAGCTTGGTGTGGGGCTGCATCGCAAACAAGAAACTGGGGTGGAGGTTGTTGAGCAGATTGCATTTAAGGCCCAGAGTTGGATATTTTGTGAACCACAGAGTTGACATAAAAGTCATGCTCAGTAAAATCAGCATCCGGGGTGTTGTGGGAAGCCCACAAACAATTGGTGAAGGTATGGCCTTCAGTATCACAGAGACTACATTTAGGGACTGAAGTACAGTGTACATCTGGGTGAAGAGCATGCCACACATATTGCACCTAATCTAATCACAGCCACTACTGACATGTCTTGGTGAACCGCATTTAAAGCAGGTACGTGGCATCCAAGGGTAAAACAAAATGCCCCTATCCCTAACTAAAAAAAACTACTGGGTAGATGTAAAATTCCAGCATCAGTCATACACAACTGAACCTTAAAACACCACCTTCTCATCCAAAATCCCTCAGTATCAATTATCGGGTTAGGGAGCCCTTGAATCTCACATTTTTGTTCCAGCCAATAAATGATATCTTTAACATTGACCCTCTCTTTTCTAAAAAGAATTCTCACAGTTTTTAGCATGGGTATTGTTAAAGGTACTACAAAAAAATGTGTCTAGATATCTGTATCTTTTATTGTGGAGTATTTTTGCCAAAACCTGTTCAGTAATGTTGCAGTTCAAAAACTGATATCAAAGCTGTGTTCTCCTGGAGAGTGGATGAAGGTGAACATCTCGGATGGAGAAAACTCAAGAGATTGTTTAATTAAGAATTTCCCCACAAACACTCTATCTGGGGGTGTTTCTAGTCCACTGGGGTACTGAACATGAACCACACGGTGGCATTTTGCATTGACTGGGGGATCATGAAACAGACTAGCGAAACTCGGTTTTTGTCTGGGTTCAGCAGAAGGCAATTTATTAGGGGCAGCTTCTTCATTTGTAGGAATATCCTCTGACCCCAATATGATTTGACTGTCTGTAATGTCCTGAGGCAAATGCAGTCTTGATTGCATTCTGGGTGAAGCAGAGGACGGTACAGGTGCAGTAGACTGCAGCTGGGCTAGTGAATCTGCATCCGAGAGTTTGCTCGGTCTCCATTTTGAACCTTGTTCTCAGTAGCCAAACAAGGATCTGAGTGAGTAGCTCCTGGCAAGGGAATCTGTGGATCTGGCAACCATCACCCTGCCCCATCAGGAATCCAACTGGCTTGCTTCAGTGCACAGTCGGACAACCAGGTTTCATCTTCGTATACCAGCTGTGCATCTCCTACTACATTACCTTATGAAGGAATATCCAAAAACTCAGATGGCAACAACTTTTTTCCCATATTAATTTTGGGGCTCATACTTAGTCTTTTTCATTTTTTCTTTTCTTCCTCAAGTAAGCTTTTTTGGTGCGAAAAATTTAGTTCAGCGGAGGATAAAAAATCAGCCAACCTCCATTTCTTTGTGAGTAAATTGTCTTGTAAAATTTTCTCAGCTTCATCCAATTCTAATGAGATATAGGTATCCCAAACTGGTGATATAATTTCCATATTTCCTTCCATAGTTGTAGCAAGCATCTCTTGTGCTGGACCCGAAGGAGCAGAGATGCATCCTCCTGCAGGTACACCAGCCAACTCAGTAATTCAAGAGTCCATCAGCAAGGGTCCCCTATAGGTGAGTAGGAGAATTTCCCTGGTGCCCTGGCCAAATTTCACCCCATTCACTAAATATACCACCAACAGCTTAATCTGATTCAAGGTCAGTTGGCATTCATCTGTATCTCCCTTCACCGGGTTGTGCCTCAAAATAGGCTAGTGCACTTACCTCATCAACAAAAACTAAATAAATAAAATAAATATTTCCTTTTTACTAGTTATCTTCCCCAGGGGTTTGGGTGGGTTTAATTACATTGGATCTTATTCAGATTCCATAGCCTTTCACTGTACATACAGTACTTTTATTATATACTGTCACATTTTTGAACTCTGAACATATTGAGGTGAAGTATCTCATTTGCATGGGGGTCCTTGACAGATTAATTACATTGGGCTAATAAGGTAGTGATTTGTGAAAATGAGGGTATGTTAGGACTTGTGTCTCACATACATAGTGTACATTCTCTTCTAACTAGTTATCCTACTCCGGGGAGGGTGGAAGTTTTATTTCATTGTGGTTCTATTCAGAATCCTTGGACTGTTACTGCACGTATAGTATTATGATTAACAAGTGTCACATTTTTGAACTCTGTACATATTAGGATGCAGGATCTCTTTTACTTGGAGGTTCATGACAAGTTTATTTCCTTTGGGTAACAATTGAAGTGATTGAGGTGAAGGATGGTGCATTAAGATGTGTGTGTGTGTGTGTGTGTGTGTGTGTGTGTGTGTGTGTGTGTGTGTGTTATCTTCCCCTGGAGGGGGGATTTAATTCCTATGATTTCTTACTCAAATTCCTTAGACATTTTCAGTACATCAAATTGAAATCTATACATATCAGGTTGCATGGCCTTAGTTTATTGGTGGTCCTTGACAAGCAGTTTTTTTGTTTGGGACTTATACTGCCAATTTATATTAGTATGTATAAACTCCTGTTACAACATCAATTGCTTTGAGGTTTATGGAGCATAATAACCAGTTTGAGAGTATAGTTGAGTAATGTTTCCAGATTAGTTTTACATTCCATATCGTGTGAAACTATTGCTCACGTTAGTTAAGATGTACTTTAAACCCTTTGTATGCCATGTATACTTACTTTTTGTACTTTTTGTGGCAGAGCTTGGTTTCAATTTACATTTATGTCACATTTTAGCATGTCTTTAATCCGAGTGGGTTTTTACTCATAATTGGGCTATACAGCTCTATGCTAGAGATGTTATCTTACTCTGAAGGTATCTCTAAGTCATTTTAATTTATGTGAAGTGTACTCCCTGCATGCTTTTATGCTCTAAGCACATCTGCCCTTTATTCCCTTTCAGCTGAAGCTGAACTGGTACTTTTCAGCTTCTCTGATGTGTCTTATGTTATTTTATAAATGAGTATTTAAACCAAGGGGAATTTTTTTCTGCATGATCTGGGTGTTAAAAGTATGAGATTTTCTAAATAACTGTCATTAAGCTTCCGAGGAAGGACTGGGTTGGTCAAAAAGCAAAAGCACTTTATTTTGCTTTTGTTACATCTATGTTGGTCCAATAAAAGGTATCAAATCATTTGCTTCTGGAGCTGTAATATTTCAATGAATATGATCAAAATTATACTAAAATTATAGAAATCCAAATTTTGGCAAAATATTTGGCTACCTATAATTCAGCTCTCATTAAAGCGTGAGACTTAAAACATATTGCATATATGCATTCTACATATACTTTTCTAAATCCTGGTACAGTGGAGAAATTTGGATAAGAAATTGTAAAATTATCTAAAAATAACTGAAAATCAAATGTTCCTTACATTTTTTGGCCATTCAAAACTTCACCCACTTTCAATCTACAATTCTGAAATTTGGTATGGATTTGTAAGTCTTGGGGTACTGTTATCTTTTTATGGTATTTGGACACATGCATTTAAAAGTATAATGAAATGACTGAAATTTAACATTTTGTGAAATTCTGAGGAATTTTCACAAAAATTCTGCAGAATTCCATGGAATCAGAATCGTCATTCTGCAGGCATGCTGTGGGCAGAATTTTATATTCCACAGAGCTCTAGTGCTGCATTACTGAAGTAGCTGTACTGACTACTAGGCATCACTGCCTTAAGAACCTCCCCTTATCACCCTTAGACAGACAGTCTTTTTGAGCATTTTAACCATATTTAAAAATGCATGTTAAATAAGTTTGTGAAAGGGGAAGGGAATGACTGGAAAAAATACTTACCTTACCTGCTTTTTGCTTACAGAGGAGTGTCACAAGCCTCACCAGGTGTTTCACCATTTCAAATGCTGTATGGTAGACAACCTAGAGGGCCACTGGATGTAATAAAATAAACATGGGATGATAAACCATCTCAAAAAAAGTCTATTACATCTTATTTATGTTCCCTGAGAAAGAAAGCAGCAAATTATGTTGAAATTGTCATAGTAATCAGGAAGAGGCCCAAAACCAGCAGAAGGTGTGTTATAAACTTGGGGTAAAAGAAAAGGTTTTTAAGCCAGGTGAGAAGGTCTTGCTACTGTTACCTACTACAGAAAATAAACTGGTAATGAAGAGGCAAGTGCCTTATAAAGTGCTTAGGTGTAATGGCACAGTTACCTATGAGACTGAGACCCCTGATAGGAAACATCCTACCATGATAAACCATACTAACCTGAAGAAATGGGTTGAAAAAAACACAAAAGGCTGCTTTGTCAGTTTTACCAGAACCTTCTACAGAAGATATTGATATACCTTATTACAAATGGAAACATATTGTAACTGCTCATGCTGTAAAGATCAACGTTTCCTTAAACATTGAACAAACAGCAGAAATTTGTAACTTAATAAAGACATTTAACAGTACCTTCTCCTTAGTGTCAGGCCAAGAAAAAGGGGCTGAGAATGTAATAGTGACAGGGAATGCTCACTGTATCAGAAAAAAACAACAAACAGATTACCAGAGTAGTTAAGAGCAGACGTGGTTAAAGAAATACAGAAAATGAAACAGATGGGTGCAATGCACCAGGGAAATTGAGAGCACCACAGAAAATAGGGGATCCTCCGAGATATGGGGGGTCAGACAGTTATGAAGACCCTGGCAGCTTAATGGGAAACCCTTGAAAAACTTTGGTGACCCTCTGAAACACAGAACAGGGCCAACTCCAGCAGACAGTCCTAGTAGACTAAATTCTAGGTTTTAAAAGAAAAACATTTTTTTTCTTTCCTCTCTCCCTTCCCCCTACTCAAGACCAACACCCAAAGCAGTTGGGCAACATTCCTTTTCCCAGTGGAGAAGGAAGCCAGGCTGAGCTCTCTCAGCCAATCCCTGTGGCCAGGGTAGATTCAAATCTGGAGACTTGTTTAAAGCCACTGACCCAGCTTCAGGAGGCTGACCTCTGGATGAAGGAGCCAGTCCCCTGACAGGTAGCCAGGACTGCCTTAGTCTAGATGAGGCTCTGCCAGGCTGGAGGGAGGGGAGAAATAGCTTGACCAGGGAGGGTGAAGGACAGCAAGGCAATGGATGTCGGCTTCCCAGTTAGGAGGTTGAAGCAAATCCCCTGGGTCCCTTTGGTGCAACTCCCTCCAGAAGATCCACAGTAGCAGCCTAGGTCAGTTTTTGCTGAAATCTGCCATCTAGTCAGTCCCCCAGTTCATCAAGTCAGTTCATTTGGCCAGGAAACAGACTCAGTGAACCTTTCATGCAGCAGTCTCCAGGAGAAGAGGCCTTATCACTCCTTTGTGATTGTGCATTCCCCAGAGTGCAGAAATCTTGGTTGAACTCCAGGGGCTCCTGAACACACCTCACACCTCATCCAGAAGTCCCCTGGTGTCTCTTCTTCTACCCAGGGAGGATTCCCTGGAAGCCCAGTATCACCTGCACCCACTTCCAATGACCTTCACCAACTCCAAGTGTTCACCATGTTGCCCCAGGTTCAAGTTGCGGGTCGTAAGTGGTAGCCAGCTGGTAGCTAGGGCCCACCAAAGTGAGTCAGGTTAGGGGCCGCCCCGTCTCTAGCTTGAGGGACTTAAGTTATCCGCCGAACTCAGAGTCACATTGCCCATTCTCCCGAATAGACATTGTCCTAAGGTGGCAACACTACCAGTGGCCTATACAAGGCCTTGCCAAGGATTGCCAGGCTCTGTGCCCCATTCACTGAGGTGGAATAAGTACCGGTGGCCCATGCAAGAGGCCACACCAAGGGTCACCACACTCTTGATTGTACTGCCCATAGGTGGCTCGTGTTCCAGTGATGCATCAAGAGGTCACACCGAAGATTGTCAGATTCTGAAACTGCAGGGGTGAGGTGTAAGGGTTCTGGGAACCTGCCTAGAGGTCATCCAGTGGATCATCCCACCCAGCATCCTTTCCTCTACTAGAGATCAACTGCCTTAGGTCACCACAATTGACATCCCCAGATAAGGGTCCTCTTCCCCTACAACTGGGCTTCAACACCCATCCTTGACCAGGCGCTCCCCTTTTGACATTGCCTCAGCGATGCCAGGAGTCACCTTTTTCCCATGGCCAGGAGGCCTACAGTGTTTTGCTTGTTTTTTTGATTCGCTGGAGGATGCCCCATTTTATGGTCTGTGTAGGAAGTGCTTGCTTAAGTTCACCCTCAGCAGTCGGCCTACTAAAATACTAGAAACCCAAGCTTGGTGCATCGGATCACTACCCCTTTAAGACTTGAATAACCTGGACTTTTGTAGGACATTAGAGGGGCCAGTATGTGGTCCTGGTAACTTTATTCACTTTTTCTCATGTGTATAGTGTTAGTGAATGCTAAATCTTTACTATGTGCACCAACTGTGACTAATAAACCTTGCATTTTGGCTTTAAAGTACGTCTCCAGCCTCTCCTTCCAGATTTATCTGTCATCACCCTAAACTATAGGGATACGAACCACCACAGCTCATCCACCACAAAAATTTGGCGTAGTCAGCAAGATCAGGGTCAACAAGTAGTCCAAAGCCAGAGCAACTCCAACCCAAGATGCATTCAGATACTGAAGGAGCCACAGCATGATCCTCACCTTCAGTTCAACCACCCCCAATAATAATGCTTTACTTTGGGGCACCATGGCTACCGAGGTATACGGGGGACTAAACCTCAGACACCTGCAACCTCACCGACTTCCGTGAAAAGCTGCAGGCTATGTTCCATCTCTACCAAGTGCCAGAGCAACAGATAGTGGAAATACTGATTGGGCAGCGGGGAGGAGCTGCCAAATGGGAAGATGAAAGCTGGTCAGATGGACAAAAGGACACTGCTGAATGGATCCTGACCCAGCTAAGCGACATCTTCGACAAGCGGAGTGTCTCAGACCTCAGAATGAAATTCTTCTGTCACACACAGGGCCCCCAGAAGACACTGTGGGACTTTGCCTTGAGCCTGCAAGAGGCACACTGGGCCCTGCAAAAATGAGGCCTGAGTGAGGACCATGACTGAGACCAAATATTGATAGAGCAGTTCATCAAAGGGGCCTGGGGAGAGCCTCTACATCAGAAACTGCATATGTTGCACCGCCAAAACCCAGATGCAAAGTTTGTAGACTTCAAAGAGGAAGCCAAAGAAGTCCTAGGCTCTGGACGACTTGAGGAAGAGATGGTGGCATTCCAGCAGATGGCTGGTGTCACTGGAGCCATGGCCATTGTGGGTCCAATGTCTGAACCTTGCTTGTCTTGCAATGCCTTCACCAGATGGAGGGCAGAGAAGGATTTCAGCCAGGAAAAAGAATATCTACTGGTTCAGCTATAACATGACTCCTACCCCAGGGGAGATAGAGAAAAAGTGTACCATTAGGTCACTCAAGCCCAGGACCAGCTGAATGCCCAGGCAAGAGACAGTACCAGAGAGATGTCCCACCAGCTGGAGTCCATGTCACAAAGACTAGCAGAAGTTTTCTGAGTTGTACAGGACCTCCAGGGGAGGTGGGGCCTAGGGTATTATTCTATTAGACCAGCCCCAATGCCCAGCAAGACCAGACTGAAGGAGTATGGGCCGATGACCCACTGGCCAGTTCAACAATCATGTGTGACCTATCTGCAGGTGCTGTGGCATCAGTGACCATGTGGAACGACATTGTATCCAGGAAGGAGAAGTTGCTGTGTCATTAAACAGGGTGTCCCGAAGGCAGTGGACCAACCCTTGGGAAGAAAGCTCCTAGATCCAAACCCAAACCTGGAATGTACATAGTACAAAGTACATAGGGAGGTGCCCAACTGTTCCCATCAAACTCAATGGTATCACCCTTACAGCACTTCTGGACACCGGCTCCCAAGTCACCACTATTCAAGGCTGCCATTTCCTCAAGCATTGGACCCAAGACCAACTACGATGCCCTCCAAAGACTTGGCTCAACCTGATTGCAGGCAATGGAATGAGTATCCCTTACTTGGGCTACCAGGAAATGGACATTCAGCTGGGAGATAAGGTTTACCAACAACAAGGGGTCATCATTAGCAACACTGATGATGACAACGTCCCTCCAGTGATCTTGGGGATGAATGTACTGGATAACTGTCATGATGAATTGCTGGATGCCCTCCGGAAGCAAGCAGCATGGCTCCCAAAAGCCAGCAAGAAGGCCTGGCAGCACACAATCAATATATTGCAGTGTCACCAGTGGTTTACCAATGCTGAGGGAGAAATTGGGAAGATCCAGATTCTTGATGTCTAGCCAGTCAGATTGGACCCAGGTGCAGAGACCATGCTGCTGTGCAAAGCCAAGGTAGGACTGCAAGGCAAGGACTATGTGACTGTAGTTGAACCAGTCAGTGCCACAGGGGAGAAGCCAGTGATTGTTACATGCAGTCTCACAACAGTTACCAAAGGGTAGGTCCCCATCTGCATCTTGAACTATGGCACAACTCCTGTTAAGCTATACCAGAATCAGCCTGTGGCCAGATTGATAAAGATCTGAAGCAAGGACATAATTGAGCCCTCCACAGACCATGGAGAGAATGTCTTTCAATTAAATGGAGCTGTAGGCCCTGAAGGAGCAGATGCCAAGAGCTGGCTTGAGGAAATTGACTTGGGCACCAAAGAAACCCCTGAAGAAGACAAACAGTGGTTGCTGTTCATGATAGAGAGACTACAGAGAGTCTTTTCCAAGCACCCCCTTGACTTTGGGTGTACCAAGAAGGTGCAGCACCACATAGTCAGAGGACTGCACCCACCCATCACAGAACGATTCCACCCTATTCCACCTGCACTGTACTAACGAGTAAAAACCATGCTCCAGGAGAGGAAGGATACCAATGTCATCACCGAGAGTCACAGTCCATGGGCTGCTCCAATAGTACTGGTCAAGAAAAAGGATGGGCAAATTTGCTTCTGTGTCGACTATCAGAAGCTGAACCAAGTGACGCACAAGGATGCTTATCCATTACCATGGATAGAGGATTCCCTGGCAGTATTGAAATCAGCATCCCTGTTTTCAACCCTAGACTTGGCTAGTGGCTACTGTCAAGTTCCTCTTGCACCAGAGGACAGGGAGAAGTCTGCGTTTGTGACCCCCATGGGCCTCTATGAATTTACTTGAATGCCATTTGGATTGTGAAATGCCCCAGGGACCTTTCAGCGATTAGCTGAACACTGCTTGGGGAGCTATTATTTTGACATGGTCCTCCTCTACTTGAATGATATCATCATTTACTCTAAAACCTATTCTGAGCACCTGCAGCACCTCAAAACTGTTCTTACCCACCTAGCTGACTATGGGCTTAAGGTCAAGCCATCAAAGTGTCACCTGCTCAAAGAAGAAGTTCACTGCCTAGGACATGTTGTATCTAAGCATGGAGCATCACCAGACCCAGACAAGATTCAAGCAGTGCATGAGTGGCCAACTTCATTCACAGTCCAGGATGTAAGGAGATTCCTGGGGTTCATAGGGTACTACCAGTGGTTTGCCCCTAAATTTGCCCAAGTAGCTGCCCCACTGCATGACTTGCTCAGGGGAACAAAGCAACTGCACAAAAGCAGCCCAGTGCAGTGGAGTTCAGCCCAGCAGGAGTCCTTCAACAGACTAAAAGCAATGTTGATCCAAGCTCCAGTACTTGCCTATCTGGATTATCAACTTCCCTTCAAATTATATACTGATGCCAGCAATTGAGGGCTAGTGGCTGTCCTCTCCCAGGACCAGGATGGAGTTGAGAGGGTTGTTGCTTATGCAAGCCATGGGCTCCATGGATCTGAATGGAATGATGATTGCTACAGCTCCTTCAAGCTGGAATTCTTTGCTCTAGTGCAGGCTGTCACTAAGAAATTCAAAGCTTACCTAGCCACCACACCCTTCACAGTCTACACTGACAACAACCCCCTTGCTCATCTGAACACTGCATGACTGGAAGCACTTGAGCAGAGGTGGGCCTCAAGACTTGCCAACTACAATTTTACAGTAAAGTACCGTGCCAGTAAATCTAATGCAAATGCTGATGCCCTGTCGAGGTTACCCATCCAAGATGAGATGGAGAAGAATGACAATCACAGAGAAGCTTTAGAGATGCCTCCTTTTCTCCAGAGCCCTGCGGAGGTGGTACAAGCCTGCTGCTATAGCTTCCCCACAGTTGTCTGCCCCACTGCAACTGCAGAAGCACTGGAAGACAACATGCCCGAGACATTATAGAAAACCCCTGACTTATGGCAGCAGATCCAAGATCACAGTCCGGTGACCCGACAGCTAAAGGCCTTCATTAGTAACCAGCAGAACCTACCTCTGGATGACAGAAAGCATGTTGACCCAGAACTTGTGAAACTGTGGCGACATGTGGCTCATATGACAGTTGTGGATGGAAGGCTTATCCGCACTATCACTGACCAAAAGACACATGACCAAGTTCGACAAGTCATCCTCCCTCGTGAAGCTGCAGATGCTGCCTTGAGGAATATCATGACAAACCTGGACACTTTGTCTGCATAAAGACAGAGGCTCATATGAGAACCAGATTCTATTGGGTTGGGATGCATGAGGACATCCAAGAGTGGTGTGACAAATGCTCGACATGTACCCTCAAGCAAGCACTGGGGCAAGATCAAAGAGCCCCATTACATCCAATCACTGTTCATGCACCCCTTGAGCTGGTGGCCCTCAACCATCTTAAAGTAGGCCCCAGTGGGGATGGCCTAAACTACATTCTCACCATGACGGACCACTATTCAAAGTTTGTCATTGCTGTGCTTGTCCATGATCTTTCAGCCCAAACCACTGCTGAAAAGTTCTGGAGGCAGTTTTTTCAACCCTATGGTCACCCTACCAAAATTCTGACTGATCAAGGTTCAGCATTTGTGTCTCACTTGTTTAAAGAACTGTGTTCCATGTATGGATGGCAAAAGATCCACACCACTGCCTATCACCCTCAGGGCAATGGGCTCTGTGAGAGGGTCAATCAGACTATCCTTAACATGCTCAGAACCCTACCAGAGTTTCAGCACTGCACTGGCCAAGACTTCTCTCAGAGCTGGTGTACCTCTACAATAACACAACTCACAGCAGCACTGGGTACTCACCATACTATTTGATGTTTGGTCATCATGAGAGACTCCCCATGGACTTGGTTCTAGATGTAAAACTGAACCCAGTGAAACCCCTCCATACCATTAC
Organism: Neoceratodus forsteri; assembly: GCA_016271365.2. Taxonomy (NCBI): domain Eukaryota; kingdom Metazoa; phylum Chordata; order Ceratodontiformes; family Ceratodontidae; genus Neoceratodus; species Neoceratodus forsteri. The sequence continues at coordinate 1,327,376,145 of CM028132.1, forward strand.
CGAGTGGGTGACTGACCACCATCAATGATTATGAGATGCTGTAAAAATAGTGTAACAAAACATGGAGAACGTGTGGGAACGACAGAAAGCAAATTATGATGTCCAAGCCCATGCAATGCCTCTGGCTATCGGTAAAAGGGTACTATTAAGAAAGATTCGCTGCCACAAGTTGGATGTCAAATGGGAGTCAGAACCATATTTGATTGTTCATATCCCATTCCTGGACTTACCTGTTTACAAGATCCAAGAGGAGTCTAGCAGAAAGCAGCCACAGATTGTGCATCACAACAGACTTAAACCCTGCACCTTCAGAGCTGCTCCACCATCTGGAAGTAACCTCCTGGACAGTAATCTGAAGGAGAGGTGGGAACTACTCCCAACTGCGGAAAACACCCAAAAGTCATTTCCCACCATGCTACTAACCCCATGGCTGTATCCAATGGTGTCACACCCTTCAGTAGCCACTGCTGCAGAGCCCCTTCAATGTAGATCCTAGAAGTCAAACTTTAGGGTACCCCCCTCAGAGGTATGTGACTGAAGCTGTACAAAGGGTGTCCCCATACAAGAAGAAAAATGAAAGAAGAGCCAAGACCACAGCCCACTTGTAAATATGGTGTATTGAAATGTTCTAAGATGTAAATCAGAGCTTTAAAGATGCATGGAGTCATGAATGTTTTCTCATGCACTGACAAAATCACTACCATAATGTTTATAGTGTTAGGAAAACATGGAATTAAGGATTTAAAGTTTATAATCTGTAGCATGTTAAGAATGTTTTGTTATCATAACATGGGCAAGGAATATGTCATTGCTTATGGATGGAACTGTCAAAGAGTTTAAGATTCAGAAGGTAAAAATTTGGGAAATACATGAGGACATTTATTGTTAGGCAGGCCCGAATCTGTAGTGCCCCAGGGAAATTGGGAGCACCACAGAAAATAGGGGATCATCAGAGATATGAGGGGTCAGACAGTTATGGGGACCGTGGCAGCTTAATGGGAAACCCTTGAAAAGCTTTGGTGACCCTCTGAAACAAAGAACAGGCCCAACTCCAGCAGACAGTCCTAGTATTCTAAATTCAGGGTTTTAAAAAAAACATTTTTTTTCTTTCATCTCCCTCCTCCCTGCTCAAGACCAACACCCAGCCAGCCAAAGCCAAACCAGTTGGGCAACATTCCTGTTCTCAGTGGAGAAGGAAGCCAGGCTGAGCCCTCTCAGCCAATCCCTGAAGCCAGGGTAGATTCAAATCTGGAGACTTTTTTTAATCCACCGACACAGCTTCAGGAGGCTGACCTCTGGATAAAGGAACCAATCCCCTGACAGGTAGCCAGGACCACCCCAGCCTAGAAGAGGCTCTGCCAGGCTGGAGGGAGGGCAGAAAGAGTTTGACCAGGGAGGGTGAAGGACAGCAAGGCAATGGATTTTGGATTCCCTGTTTGGAGGTTGAAGCGAATCCCCTGGGTCCCTTTGGTGTAACTCACTCCAGAAGATCTCCAGTAGCAGCCTCGGTCAGTTTTTGCAGAAATTTGCCATCTAGTTGGGTCCCCCAGTGTGTCGAGTCTGTTCATTTAGCTGGGAAACAGACCCAGTGAACCTTTCATGCAGCTGTCTCCAGGAGAAAAGGCCTTATCACTCCTTTGTGGTTGTGCATTCCCCAGAGTACAGAAATCTTGGTTGAACTCCAGGGGCTCCTGGACACACCTCACACCTCATCCAGAAGTCCTTCAGTGCCTCTTCTTTGACCCAGGAAGGGTCACCTGCACCCACTTCCAATGACCTCCACCAACTCCAAGTGTTCACCAAGTCACCCCAGGTTCGAGTTGCAGGTCATAAGTGATAGCCAGCTGATAGCTAGGGCCCACCAAAGTGAGTGAGGTTAGGGGCCACCCCAGCTCTATCTTGAGGGACTTAAGTCATCCACTGAACTAGGAGTCACGTTGCCCATTCTCCCGAATAGACATTGTCCTAAGATGGCAACAGTATTAGTGGCCTATACCAAGGCCTTGCCTAGGATTGCCAGGCTCTGTTCCCCATTCCCTGAGGTGGCATAAGTACCGGTAGCCCACACAAGAGACCACACCAAGGGTCACCACACTTTTGATTGTACTGCCCATAGGTGGTTCATGTTCCAGTGATGCATCAAGAGGTCACACCAAAGATTGTCAGATTCTGAAGCTGCAGGGGTGAGGTGGTAAAGGTTCCAGGAACCTGCCTAGAGGTTGTCCAATGGATCATCGCACCCAGCATCCTTTCCTCCTCTAGAGATCACCTGCCTGAAGTCACCGTAGCCAACATCCCCTGATAAGGGTCCTCTTCCCCTACAACTGGGCGTCAACCCCCATCCTTGACCAGGTGCTTCCCTTTCAACATTGCCTCAGTGACACCAGGAGTCAACTTCTTCCCAGGGCCAGGAGGCCTACAGTGTTTTACTTGTTTTTGGTTCACTGGGGGATGCCCCATTTTATGGCCTGTTTAGGAAGTGCTTCCTTAGGTTCACCCTCAGCAGTCTGCTGACTAAAATACTAGAAACCCAAGCTTGGTGCATCGGATTGCTACACCTTTAAGACTTGAATAACCTGGACATTGGTAGGGCATTAGTGGGGCCAGTTTGTGGTCCCGGTAACCTTATTCACTCTTTCATGTGTATAATGTTAGTGAATGCTAAGTCTTTACTGTGTGCTCCAGCTGTGGCTAATAAACTTTGCATCTTGGCTCTAGACTACGTCTCCAGCCTCTCCTTCCAGATTTATCTGTCATCACCCTAAACTATAGGGATATGAACCACCACAGCTCATCCACTACACTGGGTATCATAGAAGAGTCAAGAAGCACTTGGTCATCACCAATGGTGATTGTAAATAATAAAGAAGGGGTGTAAGAATCCGCCATGCTTTTAGGAAACTTTATCAAGTGTCTGAATTTGACAGTTATCCTATGCCCAAGATAGATGATTTGGTGGACAGATCTGGAAGTGCAAAGTACATTAGTACCCTTTTTTTTTTGCTACCCTCCTCGCTGCACCAGGGTCCTCTCTTCTGGGATCCCTAGGTCATGTGTACCCATAGTCCAGCCCCAGGTACCTCCCTCCAGATGCTGGCCGGCCTGTCCACATCCTGCCTTGGTTTACCCCCTGGGTGGGGCTGAGAAGGGGGACCCACATTCCCCTCCCATGGTCCCTAAGTCTGTGTCAGAAGGCCTGCCAGCTCCTTCTATGGAGCCTGGTTATGGGTGTTCTCGGGTTGACTTGGTCCCATCTATGGGAACCTGGTGCAGGGTATTTTTCCATTTTTATTCCCTGCCCTCAGGACGTCCACACACTAGGGAAGCCTAGGGGTGGAGCATGTCACGACGTGCTTGACATTCCAGCTCCTGGCAGATGTCCTCCTACCCTATTGCATGCAGTCTCATTGCACCTCCACCTGTGGTCACCCAGGTGGCGATATCGCAGCGGGACTTGCATCCCCACCCCACCCGGAGGAGGAGAGCAGCCACTGGATGCTCAATCCTCATCCCCCCGGCCAGCCCTCCAGCTGCCCGAGTCCGTTCCCAAACCCGGGTGGCTGGAGTCGCGAGCGGTAACCCTACCGCTGCACCGGTGAGCCGGCCCTACATTAGTACCCCTGATCTCATCAAGGGTTACTGGCAAATTCTCCCAGCTAAAGAATCCAGAGACAAAACTGCATTTGCCACTTCTGTTGGATCTATCAGTTCACCACCATGCCATTTGGTTGACATGGTGCACCCAACTACATTTCAGAGGTACATCATTGTAATTTTAGCTACTCACTCTGGTTATTGCAGTGCTTACCTGGATGATGTTGTGGTGTACAATCCAGACTGGAAAAAACACCTGGAACACTGATGAGCAGTAATCCAATCTATCAAAATGACAGTTCTAACCATTATTCCAACTGAATGTGCATTGGCAAACTGAGGTGAGAAAGAAGTAAGTGCCTCATCTGGGATTTGAATACCATTCTGATTGCTCTAACCAGCTGAACTACTGAGACAACTGGAACCTGGGCTTTCCAGTTGTCTCAGTGGCATAGCTGGGGGGGCCTGGGTTCAGGTCCCAGCTAAGGCATTTACTTCTTTCTCACCTCTGTTTGTACGTGTTCCATAAATATGCACGCCACACTACTGTGTGATTGTTATAACTGAATGTGCATTGGGTATGCAGGATATTATGTTTTGGAAAAAGGATAAGTAAAGCCAGAGATTTCTAAGATAGAAGCTGTAGCTAAAGAGTCCTATCCCTAAAACAATGAAACATGTCAGGTAATTTTTAGGGCTGGCTGGTTACTATCAATAATTTGTGGCCAACTTTGCCCAGTTAGCTATAGTATTCCCCTCATTTAGCTCCTGAAGAAATGGTTCTAGAATAATGTGAAATAGCCTCCAGAGTATGATGAAGCTTTTCAGGCAGTCAGTGCTGCATTATGTTCAGCCCCTATTTTAAGAAGTCCAGACTTTGAGAAATATTTTTTTTATAGACAGATGCATCAGAAGTAAGCCCAGGTGCAGTCTTGAGTCAGAATATAAATAAGAAGGAACATTCTATTCTATATATCAGTAGGAAATTGCATGACAGAAAGAAAAAGGAACTCCAGCATTGAAAAGGAATACCTTGCAAAAAAGTGAGCCATGGATTCCATTAAGTTTAATTTGCTAGGGGCTGACTTTGCACTTATAACCCATAATAATCCTCCTCTCTGTTGGCTTAATTAAATGAAGAATAACAATTTCAGAAATACAAGGTGATACCTGGCACTACAGGCATTTAATTTCAAAGTAATGCATACGTCTGGAAAAAATGTCAATGCCAATTTTCTGTCAAGATATGGATCAAGAACTGAGAATTCTGAAGTTTAAAAAATATGTGGGTTTAAACTTCATTGCTTGTTGTACTGGTTGTTATGGAAAAAGGGATACTACATATGCTGAGAACTGTAAAGATTCTAGGAGAATTAAAAGAATGTTTTGGAAGCGCTTTCTTTTTAAAACAGATTCCCTCTTAAAAAGTGGCTATGTGACTTGGTCTACTTGGCAGAAGACACCAGGAGGAAGAAGTGCTGTGTGACTGGACTTCTCTACAGGGACTAAAGAAGTAGAACTCTTGTACTTGGACCTTTAATTTAGGGTAAAAAAAACAAACTAACAAACCAAGCAAAAAAACAATTAGTGTGTTTGTCTGAGTTAACTGAACTGAATAGTTATCTGAACAGTTATCTAGGTGTAAATCTTAGGTGATTGAAAGGGCTTGATAGCTGTGCAGTTTAAATTACTTGTAGAAAAATCTAGTAAGTGGGGGAGTAGCTCAGCTAGAAGGAAGCTAAATTTAAAGACTGCCTTAGTAAGATTCTGTTAGTAGCTTGGCAGAAGACACCAGGAACGAGGAGTGCTGTGTGACTGGACTTCTCTACTGGGACTAAAGAAGTAGAACTCTTGCACTTGGACCTTTAATTTAGGGTAAAAAAACTAACAAACCAAACAAAAAAAATAGAGTGTTTGTCTGAGTTAACTGAACTGAGTAGTTATCTGAACAGTTATCTAGGTGTAAATCTCAGGTGATTGAAAGGACTTGATAGCTGTGCAGTTTAAATTACTTGTAGAAAAATCTAGTAAGTAGGGGGAGTGGCTTAGCTAGAAGGAAGCTAAATTTAAACACTGCCTTAGAATGATTCTGTTAGTAGCTTGGCAGAAGACACCAGGAGGAAGGAGTGCTGTGTGACTGGACTTCTCTACTGGGACTAAAGAAGTAGAACTCTTGTACTTGGACCTTTAGGGTAAAAAAAACAAACTAACAAACAAAGCAAAAAAAAATAGTGTGTTTGTCTGAGCTAACTGAACTGAATAGTTATCTGAACAGTTATCTAGCCTAATCTAGGTGTAAATCTCAGGTGACTAAAAGGGCTTGATAGCTGTGCAGTTTAAATTACTTGTAGAAAGATCTAGTAAGTAGAAGGAGTGACCTAGCTAGAAGGAAGCTAAATTTAAATACTGCCTTAGAAAGATTCTGTAAGTAGCTTAGCAGAAGACACCAGGAGGAAGGAGTGCTGAGTGACTGGACTTCTCTACTGGGATGATATTGCCCTCCTTCCCTCCCCTCCATCCTCCCACCCAAAGCTAGTTCTACTTTTACAGGCACAGGATTTGATTGACAAGAGGAACTTCCTGTTTGGGAGCAGGAAGTGAGTGATCACAGAGCCACCAAAGACCCACCATCCTAGAAGGGCAAGAGTAGCTCTCCAGCCCCCTCTAGCTGCTGGAGACCTGCCTCTGAGCAAGTAAAGGGTCTACTGAGAAATATAGGATATTCTTGTCTCAGAACAGGACAATCAGGAGCTTAAAGGGCACAGAGGCAGAAAGTAAGTAGAGAGAGAAGAGAAAGAAAAAAAAACAGAGGAAAGAGTAAGGATTCCAAACAGCAGTTAAGGGGCCAGAAATAAGACATGATGGGAGTGGTGCAGTGCAGTGGCTGTGGAGCAGCAGTCTTCCAGGTGACATTCAGGAGGATGCAGTGCTGTCCCATCTGCAGGCACCTCTCTGGGCTGAGGGAGGAGGTTGCTCATCTCCAGGCTGAGTTGGCCAGGATTTGTGGGACCTCCTCTTCCATCCAGGAACCACCAGTGCCACTGCCATTGCCTCAGAGGTTGCAAAAAACAGGAGCAGTTGGACCACAGTGGGCTCAGAGAGGGTAAGGGTGGTGGAACAGAGGCGCATCCCCCCAGTTGTACCTCTCCACAATTCCTATGCCATTCTGGCAAAGTGTGGTTCCTCTATGGAGGCACCTGCAGTGGAGACCTAGGAGGATGCTGGGAACCTCCAAAAAGGAGACCCACAGGAGACTGGCATGGGGCTCCACAGGGAAAGGAAACAATGCCTGGTGGGGGACTCCATTGTTAGGAAGGTAGAACTGGAGGAGGAAGGGGAGAGGGAGGTAAGGTGCCTGCCTGGCACCATGGCTTGGAGGGACAGGGAGCGAATCCTCAGGATTGCCAGAGCAGCTGTACAGGGGAGGGAGCTGGATGTCATTGTCCACCTAGAAACAAATGACCTGGCTAAGAAATGGATTAGAGCAGTGCAGGAAGAGTTTGTGGAATTGGGGAGGGGCCTTAGACAAGTAGCATGCACGGTATCCTTCTTGGAGGTGCTGCTCATCTATGGAGTAGGAGAGACTAGGGTGTTCTGCACCATGGGATTCAAACAGTGGTTGAAAAACTGGTGCAGAGCTCAGGAATTTGGCTTCATTGGGGACTGGGGGTCCACCTGGAGTAATGCAAGCCTATACTAGCTTGATGGGCTGCATCTGTCCAGGAGGGAAAGCAGGATGCTAGGTGATAGGTTTAAATGCTTCATTGGCAAACATTTAAACTAGCAAAGGGGTGAGGCACTGGAAAGGAGCAGGGAAATCCTAGCCCCCCAAAAAAATCACGGTAGTAAGTGCGGTAAACACCAACATAGAAGTGGCGATAGGGAGAAGGGCAGGGGTAAATGGGGAAAGTGACAAAGGCAAAAAGGACAGGGATGGGGCAAAAAGGAGTAAAGCCATCAGGAAATGGAGGGTAATGAGTACCAATGCCTGTAGTCTGTGCAACTAGCTCCCTGAGCTGGTGGCCTTGAAGGAAGAGGGATGCCTGGATATTGTAGCAGTCACAGAAACTTGGTACACAGAGAACCATGACTGGGATGTTAACATACCAGGGTACATAACCTGCAGGAGAAACAGGCAGGAGAGAAGAGGGGGAGAAGTAGCTCGCTATGTAAAGGAAGGGATAAAAGCAACTGAACAAAGAAGTAAACAGGGAGAAAAGGAGGCACTGTGGGTCACCTTGGAGATGTGAATGGGCACCACAATCCGCATAGGGGTTGTGTACAGACCCCCCATGTCAGGGGAAGGGAATGGACAAGGATATGATAGAAGGCATTCTTAGGATGGCAGAGAAAGGGGAGATACTGTTGATGGGGGACCTGAATATGCCAGATGCTAACTGGAGCACATTTGCTGCAGCCACATCCAAGAGCAGGGCCATTCTCGATGCCCTACAGGTGGCAGGCCTCAGACAGCTAGTTACAGAACCCACTCATGAGGGAGCAATCTTAGACCTCATACTCTCAAATGGGGGCAGTGAGAGGAACTCAGATCTAGACATGGGTTGCCATCTGGGAACAAGTGACCATCAAACAGTGTGGTTCATGTTAAACTCAGCTACAGAGTAAAGCCATACAAAAGTGAGGGTACTGGACTTCAGGAGGGCTGACTTTGGCAAGATGGGAGAGTGCCTCAGAAAAGCACTAGCAAACAGGCTAGAAGGAGGGGTGGAGCAACAATGGGGAATCATCAAAACTGCCATCACAGAGACAACAAGCCTTTGTGTGAAGCAAATAAACAAATCAAAATGAAAGAAAAAGCCACTACGGTTCTCAAAGAGGTGGCTGGGAAAGTCAGGAGAAAAAGATAGCATTCAGGAAGTATAAGGAAACACAGAAGGAGCAGGAAGAGAGCTGTACCAGTTAAGGCAGAAGGAAGCAGGAGGAAGTCAGAATAGCAAAGGCCCAAACTGAGGAAAAGATAGCCTACTCAGTTAAGAAGGGGATAAAACCTTTTATAGGTACATCAGAGAGCGTAGAAAGACAAAGGGAGGGATAATGAGGCTGAATAGAATGAATGGTGGGTGGGCAGAGGGGGACAGTGAAAAAGCAGGGATACTGAATGAATATTTCTGGTCAGTATTCACAAAAGAGGAGAGGGAAGTGCCTAATCCAATTAACAGAAGCACTCTTGATAGTGGGGTCAATCACAGCCCTTTCACAGAAGAAAGGGTTCTGAAAGAACTCTTAAAACTGAGTGTGGAGAAAGCAACGGGGCCTGATGTAATTCACCCCAGAATTCTAAAAGAATTAAGGGGGGAACTAGTGAAACCACTGACTACTCTTTTTAATAAATCATGGTACCTGAGGACTGGATGGAGGTGGATGTGATTCCCCTTCACAAAAGTGGAACCAAGACAGAGGCTGGAAACTACAGACCTGTCAGTTTGACCTCTGTGGTAGGGAAAGTGATGGAGTCACTTCTAAAGGAAATAATTGTTGAGTACCTAGAGGCCAGTCGGGCACAGGACCCAAGGCAGCATGGGTTCACAGCAGGAAGGTCATGTCAGATGAATCTAATTGATTTCTTTGACTGGGTGACCAAAGTAGTAGACCAGGGAGGGGCTGTGGACATGGCCTACCTAGACTTTAGCAAGGCATTTGATACAGTCCCATGCAAAAGATTAATAGTCAAATTAAGCAGCCTGGGAGTGGGTCCCAGGGTGGTAGCCTGGGTAAAACATTGACTGGACAACAGGACACAGAAGGTAATTGTAAATGGAGTCCACTCTGAAGAAAGAAGGGTTACCAGTGGGTACCGCAGGGTTCAGTACTGGGTCCAGTCCTTTTTAATGTCTTTAAAGTGACATTGCAGAGAGACTGGAAGGAAAAGTATGCCTCTTTGCAGATGACACAAAGATCTGCAACAGGGTGGATACACAAGGAGGTGTGGAAAGGATGAGAAGGGACTTGGCAAGGTTGGAGGAATGGTCAGAAGTATGGCAGCTAGGATTCAATGCAAAGAAGTGCAAAATAATGCACCTGGGAAACAAGAACCCAGGGGAAGATAACACAATGGGGGGGGTAGTAACAACAACAACAAAAAAAGGAAAAGGACCTGGGTGTAATCATATCAGATGACCTTATGGTTAGCAAACAATGTAAGAAGGCAGTAGGGAGGGCTGAGGGTATGCTGGGATACACAGGGAGAGGCATCAGCAGCAGAAAACAGGAAGTTGTTTTCCCTCTGTACAGACAGTTGGTGACACCCCATCTGGAGTACTGCATCCAGTTCTGGAGACCCCATCTCTGCAAGGACATAGACAGGATAGAGGCAGTCCAGAGGAGGGCAACTAAAATGGTGCAGGGTCTGCAAGAGAAGCCATACAAGGAGAGACTAAAGGAGCTTAATAGGTATACACTTGAGGAAAGAAGGGAGAGGGGGGACAAGATAGAAATTTTAAGTACCTCAGTGGAATCAACAAAGTCCAAGAGGGTAGCATCTTTCAGAAAAAGAGACACACAAGAACAAGGGGACACAATTTAAAGATGGGGGGGCGGTTCCAGGGCAATGTGAGGAAGTATTTTTTAAAGAGAGAGCAGTGGATGCATGGAACAGCATTCCTGAGCAGGTTGTGGGGTCTAAAATTTTGGGAGAATTCAAGAATGCATGGGACAGACACAAGGCAATTCTTGTAGGGAGTAGGAAGAAATAGGCTGTTGGTTAACTAGGATCTACGGCCTATCCTGTAGGTAGGGAAATGGGCAGACTAGGTGGTCCAAGCGGTCCTTATCTGCCGTCAAAGTCTATGTTTCTATGTTTCTAACAAGACCCTGTCACTTGTGAGACCTAGGAACTGATCACTCTGATGGTCACTCAATTCTCTGCCTCCCTCTATCTCTCTGCCTTCACTTGCTGTTAATGTATTTTCTTCCACATTTCTTATCCATGGTTGTAAAAATATATGTGACTCTGTATCTGAAACTGAGATCCCTTTCTTTGCTAATGTATATAACTGTATTGTTCAAATGATTGCAAGAGAAGCTATCTGGAACTCAAAGGGTTAACCTTGAGATTCAGCACAAGCTCATTTTCAGAGATGTCAACAAGAGATTAACTTTAGGACACCATATTCTACAGTATTTTGTTGCACCTGTAAAGAAACTAACAAAGTTCTGATACATTTTGTGAGAAACGGGATGTCTCTTAATGAGGTGCAGGATGCAGAAGTTAATTGCCATGCAATGACTTCTTATAAAAAGAATTATTTTTGCTTAGAGAGCAAGAAAGGGAGGGATTGAAATTTAAAATTAGAGATACCTTCAGAGAAAGGGCTTTCTCTCGTTTGAATTGCTTATGTTTAAAAACTATTCTGAACATTTTTTTATTTTATTGCTATTGAAAATACTAAACTGCTGCCTGCGAATTTTATAACTGCTTTTGGCTTTCCTATGCTTCCTGACCTATGCCTTAATGACAAACACTACCCTTCACAGAGGAGAATTTATTAATTTTTTTCTTTGTTTTTTTTCCACCAGAAAGACTATTTGAAGTGCAGCAGCAGCACTTTACCCATTCATAGTCCTCCATAGTCAATAATCTTCTTTTGTTTTTACATCATATGCTCAAATGTTGTAGTTCCCATTTCTGAAGTTAAGCTTCTCTGTAATTTCAGTGCTTATTTATCCATCTCAGCAGAAGAGAAAATAATCTGAACTATCAGCACTTGTGAAAAGAGGGCAATTAGTCAAAGGGTCATCAAGCTGCTTGTGCAACTTGTTTTACCTTGGTACAATCTGTCTGTACCTGATATGGGAGGTATCAGCATTAGGAGATGGGTGCTGTAAAGATGCAGAAATACTCCAGAAAGGGTTACAGTCTACTGGGGTGTCCTGGGAACAAGGTCCCAATGACCAAAGTCATCTTAGGGAAGCAGGCTCAACCCCAAGGAGAACAAATTGCCACAGGAGGAGGAGGAGGAGAGGAGAAGAGGAGGACAGAAGCAGAAAAAACGTACGTATTTAAGGAATGCTTGAGCATGAACAGTTATAGTGACACTCAGAGTGGGGGCATGGATAGTGCAGTCCACTGCCCCTCTGAACCACACAGTCAAAGCCATATAATTGAAAGGGTCATCAGACTCTTTTGGTAGAACTGGTTATGACTAAACAAGGAAGGGTGAGATAGTTGTTAGTATGTAACTAATCATGCCACTTGTTTGCAGTTTGGATTACATACTCTCTCCTTGCTATGAAGACAATCACCCTGCTGGAGTTCCATAAAAAAAGATTTACAATTCCTTGAGGTGTCATAGGCACAAGGTCCCTCATACTAACAGCTAATTAAAGAAGAAGGCCTGAAAAAAACACAGTGACAGACATTACATATTTTTCACAAGGAGAGGTGAGATGTAGCCAGAAGAAGAAAACTTTAAACAATGGAGACCACTAGCCAGCTTCAGTTCTTAGATGAAAACTGGAATTAAGTCCTTGGCATGGGGGACAGGAGAAAATCCACTGTGGAGCAAACATCTAGGGAACCAAAGCCTTGGTTGCCATCCCTTCTGACTAGGGATGATAGTACTGAAGGTTCAGATGCTGAAATTTAGTCAGCCAATACATTGAAAAAACATTTACAAGAAGTGCTCTTACTCCATCTCTAATGGGGTAATGCCATGAGGAACTGCCAAGAGTACTTATGAGGCTAAAGAGGTTAGGGCCCTTTCCCTCTCAAAGAGGAACACCGCCTGCAATGTGTTATATACAGTAAGCCTGAAACCTGTGAGACCCTATCCTTGAAAGGAATCAAACGGGAAGGAGAACAGAGAGAAAACAAGTGACTTGTAGGCAAATGCAGGGATGCTTGCTGCAGGAGGTGTCACTGTCATAAAAATAGGTCAGAATACCAATTTATTATTATGGGCACATAGCTAGGCCTTCAGCCTTATGTCAACAAATTGTAATAATTATGTAAATAATTGTAAGAGTAGCTCAGATCTTATTTTATACCTATTGCATGCAGTCCCAGATAATCTGAAAAATCTTCCATGGACAAGGCAGAAAAACAAAATCAAAAGGCAGAGAAGGAGCATGATCAACCAGGAAACAACAGTAGGAACAAATACCAAAGGCACTGGGAGCACAAACAGGGATACAATTGAGATTTACAGGGGAGTAGTTGCATAGCTCAATAAAAACCGAAACATCCAAGAGAATATGCTATGTAAGTGTAGCTCAGATGGGTGTACAGTATGGCAAGTGCCACCTGCTGCCCCACTGAACAGTAGACAAAGCAATATGAGAGATGATAGTGTCAGAAATCATTTAACAAATTTTGCATTTGTGAAGGTTTGATTTATAAAAAGTGTTGGGGTCACAGTTTTACTCCAGATATACTGTAGCACATTCTTTATTTGTTTTTGTGCCTTACATAGTCATTTTTTCTACTTTTTTAAATTTACACATAAGGTAATTCCTACTAGCTATTAGTGCTGGGTAAAATCAGCAAATTTTGATTTTGTGGAATTTTCACACAATTACACAAAATTCTATTACATTTTGCAAAATATTGAGAAACTGTTCATAATTTTCTGAAATTCTTTATTTTTTTAAATGCATTTACTGTAATGTTTCACCAGAAAGGCACACTGAACAACAAGTTGCTCATCTCCCGTTATGACCTGGGGGTAGGGGGTACAATTAGGGTGGAACAGTAATACATTCAATATTAGTCAACAATTATATACAGTTGCATAAAACAGTTATATACAATGTATAGCAAAATAAGATAAATTGAGAGAACAATAATAAATGCGAGAGGAGGGGGAACAAGGGGACAACACAGACAAGAACTGAATGCAAAAAATAAGCAGTGGTCAAAGGAGTATAGCCAATAAGAAAGAAAAAAGACAGAACAGAGAACTACAATAATTGAAACAATTCAGAGAAGAGTAAAAAGGTAGAACAAGTGCTGGAGGAAAGGTGATTCTTTAAAGCGCAAGGGAAAAAGGGGAATTTGGGCAAAAGTAAGTAAACAAGTGCAAATGTATAAAGGTAAGGTGGAAGAAGGAGGAGGGAGGGAAAAGCCGAATCCAAAAGGACCCCTTCAGGATGCTGAAAACCCAGCAAAGGGGCAGGCAAGGCTAGTAGAGATGGGGGAAAGAGATGGCTGTAGGAATTAAGAGAGGTTAAAGGAGAGAGGAAGGAAGTGTGAGTTAACACCTATGAGAGGCTAGGACCAAACTCATGGATCCCTTTAGGACATTGAAAACCCTGAAAGGGAGCAGGGAAGGCCAGTAGAGAAGGGAACAGGGTGAAAGAGAATAGTTGTAGGATCAAAGAAGGAGGGAGCTAGGAAGGGCAATGAGTAAATACAGAATGGAGAAGAATATGGGCAAAAAGCATCGAAGATGGATTTAAGGTGGGTCATAGCAGGAGCAGCTAGGTGAAAGATAATTGTAGAGGGCAGTGCTGATGGAGTAGAAGGAGGAGGAATGACAAATTTGAGGAGGGAAGGAGTTCCATATTTTTAGGAAGTGGTGAGAGAAACCAGACTGACCAATGAGGGTGGAGCGATGGGGGACCACCAATGTATGGGAGTCAGCAAATCTAAGGAAGTGAGGGGGTAATAAATGAGGAGGAGAGGTAGGATAGGAGTTCACCCAGTCAGTGTTTGGAGGTGAAATTAGCACAGTGAGAGAGGCACCTATTTGAAAGAAAGGGAAAGACAGGGCTTGACAGAGATCACAATGGTGGGTGCGAGATGGAACATCAAGAGTAAAACAGCAGAAGGAGTTGAAGAGAGTGTCCAATCTGGGCAGGAAGGACTTGGGAGCAGCACCATAAACTATGTTGAAGCAGTCAAGAATGGGGAGGATCATGTTCTGGACAAGTTCATGCCTAATCACAGGAGGGATGCAACTACAGTTCCTGAACAGGGCATCAAGCTTGGGGTGCAATTTTTTCTGGATGGTGTCAATTTGTCAAGAGAAGTTGAGGTGTTGGTCCAGCCAAACCTCAAGGTATCTGAAGGTGGAAGTATCCTCTAGTAAAGTCCCATTGAGGGTGTGGAAAGTGAGAAGTCAGGGATGCCTTGAGAGTCTCTGGCAAGTGCCAAAGATCATAGAGACATTCTTCTTGGCATTGAGGAATAGTTGATGGTTAGCAAGCCATTGATGAACCTGGTTGAAGTCATGCTGCAAGCTGGATGTAACCTCAGCTGGACATGAGCCAGATTCATACAGGACAGTATCATCAGAGTACATGTATATGGTAGAGGAAGGGGAGTAGACAGATGCAGGTCATTTAGGAAGATTGAAAATAATAGGGGCCCTAGCACTGAGCCCTGGGGGACATCAGTGCTGATTGGTGGTGGGAGAGGTGACATCAGAGATCATAACTCTTTGGGTTCTGCCAGTAAGTTAGGCCCTGAACCAGCTAGTGGCTGAAGAAGACAGGCCAGCAGATAAGAGGGAATCAAGGAGAAGGGAGTGGGATACAGTGCCAAAAGCCTTGGTGGAGTCAGCAAAATGGCTGAGGTGATTTGGCCTTTGTCTGTCACAATTAATTGGACATAACTTTGTCAATTAAGTGGACATAACTTTGTCAGAATTACTGCTATAGATAAAACATTTGTCTTGCATATTGTTTGGAGGCAGCCTTAAAAGGTGCCTCATTTCATGATATTTGCATGAGGGAAGGGGGAGTTATTGGGATTCAAAATCTGCAATTTATTATTCATGTGAACATTTCAGAAAATATTTCTATGGTTAAAACTTAGCCACCTCTGGAGCTAGATACAGTAACTATAAATGTATATACATTCTTTCTTGAAAGAGACATAAAAATGGCTAAATAGAGAGGTAATTGGTTATGTAAATTGTATGTTACAGGCATCCAAATTTTCACATATTATTTCTTAAATTGTGAAAAACTTTTCAAAGTATTTGGATGTTTGTAGCTCAACTTGTATTGCAGTTGTTCTTTCAAGGTTTGTCACGAATACCAAAGTAAATATGCCCTGGAATCTAATTAAGCTAGATAAATGTGGTTTAGAAGGTTAAAATTTATTGTGGATACTTTAGAAATTCCTAATTGACAAGAAGTGCTCAAAAATGTATTCACAATAATAGATAATGTCACTAGAATTCAACTTGTGGAATTTAACTTTCACAAAGCACTTATCCACTGAGACTGATCACATTACCTGCACTAGCATTATGGCCCTGTAATACCCCTTCAACACTCCAGTAACATTGATGCCCGGCATCATGCTCCACTATGACTAAAGATATCCAGATACTTGTGTCACAGTGGCCTAAGTCACAACTAGTTTTAAGGCTTGGCATCACTTGGTGCCACTGATTTCTAATTGTACAAATGTTCATTGTTATATACAGGGTTGTTAAAGAGTCAACAGGAAGAACCAATGCTGCACGTGCACGTGCTTCAACAAGTCATTAAGTCAGTGAACTCTAGTGGTTATCTAGTATACCGCAAGAATTCAGGATAGTGCATAATAACATCCATGACTATTCTTCATGGCTCATGGCTCAAGATAGTGACCTGACACTTGACTCCACCATACTTGTACTATAGAGCCTCCTATGGATGCTACTGTATTTCCACTTTACCCAGCCTTTACGTTCTTTTACAATGGCAGCTCAAGTGTATAACTGGGTAAAATGTATGGACATGGCTTTGACAAAAAGTATAACAACATTCTACAATTTCACAAATGCTCATGAAATTCAGCTTTAATTACTGATGTAATTTTGGAATTTCTGGCTGTGTATAACTTGACTAGTCTTTAAGCAAGAGATTTGAGAGTTAACACACATAGACTCCTTTATTCTCTATTGGTTTTCCTCCCAGCTGACAGCCAATGTCTCAAGGATATACCCTGATCAGGCTGAACAAAGCCATCATTCACTTGGCTACCATTTTTTTTCCAATATTTTTTCCCTCCCATCTCCCATAGTGGGGTGGTGCCTCTGTCAGCTTTCCACGGCCAAAGTTTTCCCTGTGGCAGGA
Source organism: Neoceratodus forsteri (assembly GCA_016271365.2). NCBI lineage: Eukaryota > Metazoa > Chordata > Ceratodontiformes > Ceratodontidae > Neoceratodus > Neoceratodus forsteri. The sequence goes on from CM028132.1 coordinate 1,327,392,768, forward strand.
GAAAGCTCCATGGCCCAGCCACAGGGGTCACTGTATTAGTGGAATCCAATGCCAACCCTCCCTGGCTGAGATGCATTGCCAAGCAGAAGCTGTTTCAGTCATGGCCTGTCTCCCAACATGACTTCCCAGGCTCGCATCCATACTGGGGGCATCAGCATAGCAGTGTAATGCTCTGCTGCTGAGCAATGGTATGGGGGGTGGAGCAGGAGCTGAAATCCTAATATGTATGGTCAATGAACTTCACAAAGTGTTTGATACTTTGTTCTCCAGTTGTAGGGGCTTAAAATGCTGCAGTTTACATAATTGCAAAATGTAATTTTAAAATTTATAAAAGTTTGGAAGCGTATAACTCAGTCATCTTTAAAGACAGAGATCTGAAACTTAAAGCATGTCTGTATGGGTCTTGAAAATTTCAGCATCCCAAATCTGACCCAGTTTGGACTAAAACATTTGAAATTAGATACATAATAACTGAAATCCTAATTTTGGCAAAGTTTTGCAAAGTTTTTGTGGAAATTTCGCAATATTTCATGGAAGCGGAATCAGCATTTGGCCAGAATGTCACTGGCAGCAGATACATTTTACTCATCCCTACTAGTTATTAAGCCTTTTGTTCCTTTGTGCATAAACCTTGACAAAAACTTTAAGCTATTGTACAGCTAACACTTTTTAGATGGCTTTTGCTATACAAGTAGGACAGTCATAATTGTTTTTTGCCTGGAATTAATAGCATTTGGCATTTTCCAAAGTGCAGCTACTGAGGGTATACATACTGTACATTAACTTATACAATAGCCTATACAGAAGGAAACTCATAGGGGGCCTAATTTTCAAAGCATCTGAGAGGGATACAGTGAACTTGAAGCTGGGATTGGGACGCAAGTTGTGACTTGTGTCCAACAAGGGGTTTGGAGCAATTTTCAAATTGCAGTGCCACAATTCCCCCCTCCACCAAATGCAAGTCCCCTGCTTCCCAGCAGGACACTTGAATCCTGGCACAGTGGAGGTGCTGGGGAGCCATGCCTCCTTCCATGATGTTGCCCAGCACACCTCCCTACAGCACTGGTGTGCCGTGCAGACCCCCTCTGTGTGTTCATGCCCTTCCTCTGCCACTGTGGAGGACCTGGTTCCTATTATGCCAGGTTCCACTTTGTGAATCCTTATGGCAGGGCAATGTGGCTTGTGCCACAATTTTGTGTGCAAGATGCAGTAAAATGAGGATGTGTTGTGATTTGCATCCTTCTTCTAAAATCAGGACCAAATTGCAGTACACCCTTGGATGGAGCTACTGCATTACTTGTGGGGATTCAGGACATGGCCACAAGCCCTGTGTACCACTTCTAAAATTGGGCCCAGGGTCTCTGTTACTACAAATGTACAATAAAAGCTGTCTGTCAGAAACAGTAGTTTCAACAAAGATACAGACCCAGCAGAAAAGAGTCAAAGCTCAAGTCCTGAATGTTTTAGCTTGGCTACTCCCCTGTAATGCATGCAGGTGTTGGGTTACATTCATGATGTAGAAGTAGTGGTGGGGGAAGCATGCATATATAGCTATGTTATGGTTTGACTTGAATGACCTTGTGCAGTAACACTTAGTTAAACTTTAATTTGCCAGGGGACAACTGTAGCTGTGAGATATTTGCAGTCATTTGTAAATAGATCTGTTACTTAACCTCTGTGAAAAAGGTGTCTGAAAGGAAGGAAGGCACTCCCCAGGGTGGAGGATCAGAGTTGTAGTTTATTGTTTCTGAGGCGCAGGTTTACTCCACCCACCCTGCCCCTCATCCCACCCACCCCAAGCTCATAACTTCCTTTATGACAGGGTTCTGACATCACGTCCCCAAAACTGCTAACAACATACACCTGTTCATATTCTTAAAGGCACAGAACACTGAATAGGGGGTAGAGACACTCACAAGCTTGCACACACTAAAACAAGAATAAAAAAAAAGAAAAGCATCTGTAACGGGAAGGGACACAGACTTGTGGGGACTGGTGCAATGCTCTGGCTATGGAGCAGCAGACTTCTGGGAGACATTCTGGAGACTGCATTGCTGCCCTATTTGCAGGCATCTCTCTAGTCTGAGGGAGGAGGTTGTTTGTCTCCATTCTGACTTGGCAAGGATGATTCAGGAAGCCTGCTCCCCCACCCAGGGACCATCCAGACCACCGCCAGTACCTCAGAGGTTGCCAAGAAAGAGAAGAGGTTGAACGAAGGTGGGCTCAGGGAGGGTGAGGGTGGTGGAACAGAGGTGCATCCCTCCAGTGGTGCCTTTCTACAATTCATTCACCAGTCTGGTGGAGCATGGTTCCTCTATGGAGGCACCCACAGTAAAGACCAGGGAGGATGCTGAGAACCTTCAAAATGGAGACCCACAGGAGGGTGGCACAGGACCCACAGGGGAAGGAAACAACTCCTGGTGGGGAACTCAATTGTTAGTGGGTAGAACTGGGGGAGGGAGGGGAAAGGGAGATAAGGTGCCTGCCCATCACCATGGATTGGAGGGACAGGAAATGAATCCTCAAGATTGTGGGAGCAGCTGAAAGGGAGAGTGAGCTGGATGTCATTATCCACCTAGGGACAAATGACCTGGCTGATATTGGGATCAGAGCAGTGCAACAGGAGTTTGTGGAGTTGGGGAGGGGCCTTAGACAAGTAACACAGATGGTAACTTTCTTGGAAGTACTACCTGTCCATGGCAGAGATGAGGCTAGGGTACTCTGCATCATGAGATTCAATGACTGGTTGAAAAACTGGTGAAGAGCTCAGGGATTTGGCTTCATTGGGGAATGGGTTCAACCTGGAGGGATGCAGGCCTTTACTGGTGTGATGGTCTGCATCTATCCAGGAGGGGAACCAGGATCCTAGATGATAGATTTAAAAGCTTCATTGGCAAGCATTTAAACTAGCCAAGGGAAGGGAGAGGCACTGAAGAGGAGAAGGGAAATCCTAGACCCCCCAAAAAAATCAGGGTAGTTAGTGAGGTAAGTACCAAGATAGAGCAGTCAATAGAGAGAAGGGCAGGGGTAAATGGAGCAAAAGACAAATGCAGTAAAGACAGGGATGGGGCAAAAAGAAATAAAGCCATAAATGAATGGAGGGTAATGAGTACCAATGCCTATAATCTAGGTAAAAAGCTCCCCGAAATAGTGGCCTTGATGGAAGAGGGATGCCTGGATATTGCAACAGTCACAGAAACATGATACACAGAGAACCATAACTGGGATGCCAACATACCAGGGTACACAATCTACAGGAGGGACAGGAAGGGAAGAAGAGGAGGATGAGTAGCTCTCTATGTAAGGGAAGGGATCAAAGCAACAGAACTAAAGGGTAAACAGGATGGAGAGGAGGCACTGTGGGTCACCATGGAGACTGGAAATGGCACCACAACCTGTACAGGGGTTGTATACAGACCCCCATCTCAGGGGGAGGAAATGGACAAGAAAATGATAGAAGGCATTCTTAGGATGGCAGAGAAAGGGGAGATATTGCTGATGGGGGATTTTAATATGCCAGATGTTAACTGGAGCACCTTTGCTGCAGCCAATATCCAAGAGCAGGGCTATTCTCGATAGTCTACAGGGGGGTATGCCTCAGACAGCTAGTTTTGGAACCCACTCGGGAGAAAGCAATCTTAGACCTCATACTCTGAAATGGGGATGGACAGAGGATCTCAGATCTTGAAGTGGGTAGCCATCTGAAAGCAAGCACCACCAAACAGTGTGGTTCATGATAAACTTAGCGGTACAGTCAAGCCATACAAAAGTGAAGGTACTGGACTTCAGGAGGGCTGATTTTTTCAAAATGGGAGAGTGCCTCAGAAAGCACTAGCAAACAGGCAAGAAGGAGGGTGGAGCAACAATGGGGAAACATCAAAACCCCCATCACAGAGGTAACAAGCCTTTGTGTGAAGCAAATAAATCAAAATGAAAGAAAGAAACACTATGGTTCTCAAAAGTAGTGGTGGGGAAGGTTAGGGAGAAAAAGATAGCATTCAGGAAGTATAAGGAAACACAGAAGGAGCAGGACAGAGAACTGTACCAGTTAAAGCAGAAGGAAGCGGGGAAGGTAGTCAAAGTAGCAAAGGCCCAACCGATGAAAAGATAGCCAACTTGGTTAAGGAGGGGGATAAAACCTTTTATAGCTACATTAGGGAGCAAAGAAAGACTAAGGCAGGGATGCTGAGGCTGAATAAAGAGGAAGGTGGTTGAGCAGACAGCGACAGTGAAAAAGCAGGGATACTGAATGAATACTTCTGCTCAGTATTCATAATGGAAAAATAGGGGAAGATACCTAATCCAGTCAATAGAAGCACTCTGGATAGGGGGGATGATATTAGTCCTTTCACAGAAGAAAGGTTCTGAAAGAATCTTAAAACTGAAGGAGGATAAAGCAGTGGGGCCTGATGGGATTCACCCCAGAATTCTAAAAGAACTAAGGGAAGAACTAGTAACACCACTGACTACCCTTTCTAATAAATCATGGGAGGATGGTGTGGTACCTGAGGACTGGAGGAGGGTGGATGTGATTCCCCTTCACAAAAGTGGGAGCAAGACAGAGGCAGGAAACTACAGACCTATCAGTTTGACCTCAGTTGTAGGGAAAATGATGGACTCACTTCTGAAGGAAAGAATTGTTGAGTACCTAGAGGACAGTGGGGCACAGAACCCAAGGCAGCATGGATTCACAGCAGGAAGGTCATGTCAGATAAATCGAATTGATTTATTTTACTGGATGACCAAAGTAGTAGACCTGGAAGGGGCTGTGGACATGGCCTACCTGGACTTTAACAAGGCATTTGACACAGTCCCACACAAAAGATTAATAAACAAATTAGCCAGCCTGGGAGTGGATCTCAGGGTGGTAGCCTGTGTAAAACACTAGTTGGATAACAGGACACAGAGGGTAATAGTAAATGGAGTCCACAGTGAAGAAAGAGGGGGTTACTAGTGGGGTACCACAGGTTTCAATACTGGAGCAGGTCCTTTTTAATGTCTTTATAAGTGACATTGCAGAGGGACTGGAAGGAAAAGCATGTCTCTTTGCAGATGACACAAAGGTCTGCAACAGGGTTGCTACGCAAGGTGGGGTGGAAAGGATGAAAAGGGAATTGGCAATGTTGCAGGGATAGTCAAATGTATGGCAGCTTAGATTCAATACAAAGAAATGCAAAGTAATGCACCTGGGAAACAAAAACCCGGGGAAGAGTACACAATTGGGGGGGGAGATACTGACAACAACAAAAATGGAAAGTGACCTGTGGGTAGTCATATCAGAAGACCTAAAGGTGGGCCAGCAATGTGAGAAGGCAGTAAGGAGGGCTGGAGGGATACTGGGATACATAGGGAGAGGCATCACCAGTAGAAAACAAGAAGTTGTTGGCCCTCTGTACAGACATTTGGTAAGACCACATCTTGAGTACTGTGTACAGTTCTGAGGACCTCGTCTCCACAGAGACACAGGCAGGGTGGAGGCTGTCCAGAGGAGGGCAATCAAAATGGTGCAGTGTCTGCATCAGAATACATATGAAGACAGACTAAAGGAGCTTAAGATGTATAGCCTCAAGGAAAGGAGGGAGAGGGGGGGACATGACAGAAACTTTCAAATACCTCAAGGAAATCAACAAAGTCCAAGAGAGTAACATCTTTCAGAAAAAGAGATGTGCAAGAACAAGGGGTCACAATTTGAAGATAGAGGGGGGACGGCTCAGAGGTAATGTGAGGAAGTATTTCTTCACAGAGAGGGATGTAGATGCATGGAACAGCCTTCCTGAGGAGGTTGTAGAATCAAAAACAGTGGTGGAATTCAAGAATGCATGGGACAGACATAAGGCAATTCTAGTGGAGGGTAGGAGAAGTAGGCTGTTGGTTAACTAGGATCACCAGCTTATGTGTTAGGTAAAGAAATGGGCAGACTAGGTGGGCCAAGCGGTCCTTATCTGCCATCAAATTCTATGTTTCTATGTTTCTAACATGTAGGTGTTACTGGCCATGGGGGACCCTGCCATTAGCAACTGCATAATAAATGATTCTGCATAGTGAATTAATGTGCTGTATACAAGTGTTACAAGTTGTGAAGAGAGAGACTGTGAATATCAGTGGGGGGGGGCTATATTTTTAATAGGGCAGCTCTGGTTACTAACTCCTTGTAGAAGATCTAAGCAATGCTTGAAAATAAATTCAACAGGAATATTTTTACCATTGTACATGGAAGGTGCAGTACGCCACCACTGTTATCTCAAGTGAAACACAATAGAATCTTTAGTGCTGTGTGGAATTTTCATACTCTGTCTCTGCCAGTGTGTTCTGTGGAATTTCAGAAATTCTGCCTAATAGTTTCAAATTTTATTGGAAGTGAAATTATTTCAAACAAAATATTAATTGAGAAATAGTAGTACACCATTTATGTTAACTGGGAATTCACTTTCTGCAAACCGTGGAATATTATAAAATGGCAAAGATAAAATAAGAGAACTCATTGGATGACAACTGTTGCATGACTGTGCATTAAAACATTTAATGATGCAAACTAGATCTCATTATGATGGCTAGAAAAACTCATTTCCTGTAAGAAGTTGTTTCATAGATGCAATAACTCAGTCTGGGGTTTGCATTAAAGGATTAATGATGCACTTCCCAAGAAATCAAGGATATCTGGCCTTCAGTCTTATGCCTTACTATGTCCCTGGGGCATGCAATGTTTATCCCTTAATTCATACCATATTGTGACTTACTGCTTGTATATTCTACGTATTATGTAATATACTGACATTGAAAGCAATAAGACACAACAGGGTGTGTTATTATGCTGTCACAATGCACACTCTGGGGCATTGTTAGGCATCACGCCATATGTGGAATGCCTTCCATCCTGGGTGTGTGTTGTGACAGCACAACACATTAACCCCAGAGTGTCTAGTTGCACTTATGAAATTGACCTAATCTACCTCTCTTACATCTTAAAAATATGACACTGACACATGTGATTTCTAAACAATAATAAATATTTAAGTTAGTATTGTAATTAGGCTTTTATTCAGGCAGATGACATAATGGGGTTACAGTGGCTAGGACTCTTCATTCTCATATATAGTGAACATTTACTTCCTTCTACTAGTTGTCAGTGGTTGGATTATATACTGTCAAATTTTTTAATCCTGTACATATTAAGATGCATATCTCATTTAATTGGGGATTCATGAAAGATTTAATTCCTTTGGGTAAATATTGCAAAGATTGGGGTAAATGATGATGTAATAGGACTATTGTACATATATCTCATTCTAACTAGTTATCTTTCCCAGGTAAGGGGGGGGGACTGGGGGATTTAATTCGTATGAGTTTTTATTCAGATTCCCTAGACTGATTCTGTACATGTTTGTTATACACTGACACTGTATTGAAATCTGTACATATCAGGCTCATGGTCTCAATTTCTTGGGGGTCCTTGACAAGTAGTTTAATGTTTTTGTTTATTTATTTGGCACTTCTACTTACAATTGATATTATCATTTATGCAATAGTCATGGACATATATCCTATGTGATAAATCTGAGCTACTATGAGATAAATTCAAAATGTTACATTTATACACATAGTAGATGTATCACCACAGATTTATATACATAGTAGATATGACACAATCACTCCGGAACTCATTTAGAATGTTCGGCCTCAATACCAGTACTAACTATAGTCAAATGCAAATAACTTTAAAACAAAAAAAGATAGCATAGTGATGTGAGCACAAAAGTTGTGCAGCACATTTTCTACAAAATGAGTGGTATTTCATTTATAGATACCTTATAGATTTTTTTAAATTAGCAAAAAACAGCAGAAAATGCAATTTTTTGTTCACTTTTTTGATAAACATAAAAAGATAAACAATCAAAAGCAAATGTCCCTGCACTGACAGAAAGCATCCCTATTGCATAAATGAAATATACAATGAGGAGCTTACAATGATTTATTCATTATTCTGCTGTTTGACCTTGGACATCTCACTCGTGGCTTACTCCACTCATGAGGTTACCCGAGGTCAAACATCACTTGTGTAGATACATCATTTATCTGACAGCTCACCATCGTATATCCCTTATGTATTACATTCTGTTACCACACTGAAGGCCTTAAAGTTTATGAAATGTATTTACTGGTTGAGAGTATAGTTGGGAAAATGTCTCAAGCTAAGTTCTATATTACATTTTGTGTGAAACATTTGCTCACTTTGAGTAAACTTCACTTTAAACCCTCTGTATGCCATATATGTATATAGAAAATGCAAAATCACACATGCCCACACAATGTAAAGCATCATGGGCTGCATATGCAAATCACCACAGAATGTTATGCTGGTTCAACTTTAAGCAGAATTGCATGGTGCCGAAAGGCCTCTCACTCAGTTTGCAAAGGGTGCTAACAGATGACATAGACACATGCTTCATCCTACCAGGACTCATCAGTATGCCTCATCTGTTTGACACCCCAGTGGAATGAACCAGCTACCCTAAGATGGTCTGTCTGGGTTATGTTGTGGTGAACCCATATATGTATATGTGTGTGTGTGTGTGTGTGTATATATATATATAGATTTATAATAGTGGTACGGTAGTGCCACTATAGTTAGGATTGAGTACCCCATTTAAGGTTAAAGTGTGACATTTTGCATCTTAAAAATGTTGCCACCATATGATGGATTTGCCTGAAATTTGGCAGGCACAGAGTGGTACACAGATCTCTGGATCTGGCAAGTTTTGTAATGGTCGGATATATACAGTTGTGAAGATATAAAGCGACATTCTGTAGCACATTTACACTTTTTTGCACATTCTTTGATCACATCTAGAGGTCGCACAGTTTGTGTGACCAGTCCAAAAACTTAAGGGAACATGTGGCCAGGGTCCCCAATGTGCCTTTCAAATATTTCGTGAAAAAATATTAAACGGTTCAAAAGTTATTCAAAAAACAAGTTTCCCATTATAGTCAATGGGAAAAGTTAACAAAAAGTTTGACAGTGTCGCAAATGTAGTGTTTAGTGTTGCAAATGACCCCTCTAGTGTCATAAGTCATCCATTTTTTTTCAGTTAGTGGTCACAGAAATGCTTGGCATTTAAATTTGGGACCCTCTAGGGACACAATTTCTTTCTGTTTCACCCAGTTGGACCCTGAGGCTGCTAGCCATGTCTTTTTTGAGGGGTTAAACATCCCAGAAATATGTTTTTAAAATTTTTGTGAACTGTAGTGTCGCAAAGTAGTGTCGCACTTGTGACACTTTCATGATTTTTTTTGCAAAAGTGTCGTGATTTGCGACACTACTTTGTGACACTATGGACAAAATAACAGGAATGCTTTGCCATCCTGCTGCAAAGGAACAGTTTGGTCTTTTGGGCAGAAATTTGAAGGGATGAAAGCCAACATCCCACAGATGTGCCTTTGGGTGGTTTGGTGTCAAAATATTAAAGGGATGCAAAGTTACAGATAATCCCAAGTTGATGTTTTTTCTCCCATAGACTAACATTATGGCATCCGCCACTCCTTTCAGGGCCTGTGTCTCAGAAACGCTTCGAGATACAGACGTTTCGTCAGAAAAATGCTTAGCCTCCCACTAGGGGGCTAAGTGCAAAACTAGCCAGGAAAGTAATAATTATTATGAAATTGAAATTTTTTTTCTACTTCTTACAGTTCCTGACATATAAGCAATTCAGTATTCCAAATGCTCATTTTCTGCTCCGAGGTCAATTATTATGCAAACATTCTTTGTATTCCTTGTGTTTCTCTATGCGACCGTTGGTGAAAAGAAGGGTGTGCGCTGTTGTCACTGTCACAGTTAGTGTTCCCACTTGCGTTTTGGTAACTGTTTGCGTTAGCGTTCCCACCTAAGCCACCATGTACGTTTCACTTTGCATTTTAGTTTCTGCTTGCATCTGTGTTACTGTTACCATTTGCATTTCCATTACTGTTTCTGTTTGCATTTTGTTTTTCATCACAGTGCATTACCATTTGTGTTTGCGTATGTGCTTCCATTTGTGTTTACATTTCCCTTGGCATCATCATTGCTGTTACTGTTACCATTTGCATTTCCTATTGCAGTACCGTGACTGTGCGTGTTACCATTTGTGTTTCCATACGTGCTTGTGTTTACATTTCCTTTTGCATTCCTGTGTATGTCACCATGTGCATTTCCCTTTGCATTTTCATTTGTGCTTGCATTTGCATTTCTCTTAACATTTACTTTCCCATTACTGTTTTTTGTTTGCAATTCATTTTGCATCACCATGTGCATTACCATTTGCATTTGCGGATGTGCTTCCATTTGCGTTTCCCTTGGCATCATCGTTGCTGTTACCGTTAGCATTTGTGTGTCCTATTGTGGTACCATGACCATGCGCATTACCAGTTGCATTTCCATATGAGCTTGCATTTCCATTTCTGTTTGCATTACCGTTCCCGTATATGCCATCATGTGTGTTACCTTTAGAGTTTTCATTTGTGCTTGTGTTTGCATTACTGTTAACATTTGCATTTCCATTACTGGTTTTGTTTGTGTTTTGTTTTGCATCACTGTGTGCATTACCATTTGCGTTTGTGTACGTGCTACCATTTGCATTTCCTTTGGCATCATCATTGCTGTTACCGTTAGCATTTGCATTTCCTATTGCGGTACCGTGACTGTGCACATTAACATTTGCATTTCCGTATGCACTTGCATTTGTGTTTCTGTTTGCATTACCATTCCCGTCTATGCCACCTTGTGCATTACCCTTTGCATTTTTGTTTATGCTTGCATTTGCGTAACTGTTATTTGCTTTTCCATTACTGTTTTGTTTGCATTTTCTTTTGCATCACCATGTGCATTACCATTTGCATTTGCATTTCTGTTTGTGTTTGCTTTGGTGTCCTCGTTGCTGTTACTGTAAGTGTCTGTATTTCCAATTATGTTACCATGCCCATGTGCATTATGGTTTGCTTTTCTGTATGCGCTTGCATTAGCATTTCTGTTTTCATTAATGTTTGTGCTTGTGTTTGTCTTACCATTTGCGTTATCGTTTACAATTGCTTCACCATGTGAGTTCGCGTTTGAGCTTACGTTGCCGTTACTTCACTATTTATAGTGCACATTCTCAAAAAGAAGGGAAATTCATGGCAAAAAAATCAGTTTATTCCATCATTTAGGGTTGTTCCACAGTGACAAAAGTGAGGAAATTTGATGTTAGGGTTCCCACTTTCCTTGCATCCCACTCCCACCCCATCCCCACCAACAGATATCAGGGTGTGTGTTGGGGTTGTTGATCCTAACTCTCACCCTATTCTCCTATACTGCACCACCTCAGCTTGTTTGCACATGGGATGGGGTGAGAGTTAGGACTGATGACCCCAATGCACACCCCAATGCCTGTTAGTGGGGTTGGGGTGGGGTAGGCTACAAGGGGGTTGGGAGCCCTAAAATTTAATTTCCTCACTTTTGTTGCTGTGTAACAATCTTAACTGATCCATTAAATAGATTTTTTTGCCATGAATATATATATATATATATACACTACCGGTCAAAAGTTTTAGAACACCCCCATTTTTCCAGTTTTTATTGAAATTTAAGCAATTCAAGTCCAGTGAATAACCTGAAATGGTACAAAGGTAAGCGGTAAACTGCTAGAGGTTAAAAAAAAAGTTTAGGTTAGCAAAAACTGCCGTAGAGAAATTGCAAAGAAAGCCAAGGTGTCAGTGAGTACAGTTTCCTACACCATCAAAAGGCACTTGGAAACTGGAGGAAACTCTGACAGGATGAGGTCTGGCAGACCCAAAGCCACAACAGAATCAGAAGACAAGTTTCTGAGAGTCAACAACTTGCATGATAGGCGGCTCACAGGACAACAGCACAGAGTGACTGGCACCCTGAACCAACAGGGCTACCACAGCATTTTGCGGCGCCATGCAATACCCTCTGGTCTATGCCTAGTTGGTCAGGGGTTCATCCTACAGCAAGATAATGACCCAAAACATACCTCCAGGCTATGTCAGAACTACCTTCGAGGAAAAGAACAAGACGGTAGGCTTAAAATCTTGGAATGGCCAGCACAGTCTCCAGACTTAAACCCCATCGAGCTGGTTTGGGATGAACTGGACAGAAGGGTGAAAGCAAAGCAACCTACAAGTGCAACACATTTGTGGGAACTTCTGCAACAGTGTTGGGAAGAACTTCCCGAACAATATTTGATGTCCATTGTAGGAAGAATGCCACGGTGTGTTCGGCGGTTACAGTATATCTGCAAAAGGTGGCTACTTTGATGAGTCAAAATTTAGATTAAATTTTGTTAAACAAAATGATTCTATGATTTCTTTTTTATCTCCAATTGTTTATTTGTTCTATGCTTCAATTTCAGAGTACATTGAGACATTAACCTCGCGTAAATTTCAAAAAAACTGGAAAAATGGGGGTGTTCTAAAACTTTTGACTGGTAGTGTATATATATATATATATATATATATATATATTATGGTAGCTCGGTAGTGCTACCATAGTTAGGGTTGAGGAGCCAACATGCTAAACCTAAAATTCTGCACCTTCATAACTTTGCAACTCTTCAACAGATTAGCCTGAAATTTGGAATACATGATCAAGGACCATTCATCTTGGGATGTGCCAACTTTTGTACTGTTTGGATATACGGCTGCAGAATTATTAAGCATGATCTGCGCTCACGTTAATGCTTTTTTGGAATTCTTTGCTAGTCTCTACAGGTCACATGGTTTGCGCAACCGGTCCAAAATCTTCAGCGAATGTGTGGCCAGGGTCCCTGATGTGCCTTTTGAAGATTTCATGAAAAAATATTAAATGCTTCAAAAATTATTCAAAAAACAATTTCCCATTATAAGTCAAAGGGAAATGTTAACAAAAAGTTCTACACTGCTGTAAATGGCCCTTTTACTGTCACAAATCTGCCATTTTGTTTTCAGTTGGTCATCAGAAAAATGCTTGGCATTTAAATTTGGGACCCTCTAGCAACCTAATTATTTTTGTATTCACCTAGTCGGACCCTGAGGATGGTAGGCATGTCTTTATTTTGGGGTAAAACACCCCAGAAATATGTTTTTCAAATTTCTGGAAAAAGTACTTTTGCAAAGTACTTTCACATTTGTGACACTGTTGCATGAATTTGCGAAAGCTTTCACAAAGTTCAACAGTACTTTTCCAGGCTGTGGGAAAATGACAGCAATTCTTTACTACCCTGCTATAAAAGAATGGTTTGGTCTTTTGGGCTGAAATTTGGAGAAAATGCAGCCAACATCTCACAGAAGTGCCTTTCAGTATTTCGGTGAAAAAAATATTACAGGGTGGCAAAGTTACAGCACTCCAAAATTGATGCTTTTACCCACTGGATAACATTACAGTGTCCACCGCATTACAGGAATCCTTTGCCGCCCTGATGCAAAACAACAGTTTGGTCTTTGGGCTGAAATTTGGAGAGAAGAAGGCCAACATCCCACATATGTGTCTTTTAGTGGTTTGGTGAAAAAATATTGCAGGGCGCCAAAGTTATGGCACTCTGAACTTCTTTTTCCCCAAAGGATAACATTATGGTGTTCTCAGCGCCCTTCAGGGCCCGTATCTCACAAACGTCTTGAGATACAGACTTTTTGTCAGGAAAAATGCTTAGTCCCTTAATAGGGGCTAAGTACAAAACTAGCCAGGAAAGTCATAAATCATATGACTTTTACATTTTTTTTCTACGTCATACGGTTCCTGAGATATAAGCAATTTAGTATTCCAACTCCTCATTTTCCTCTCCGAGACCCATTATTATGCATACATTCTTTGTACTCACTGTCTTTCCCTATGCAGCTTTTGGGCAAAACCAGCCTGTGTGCTTACATTACTGTTACCCTTACTGCTTCTACTTGGGTTCCATACTCGTTTCACTTACTGTTCCCGTCTACGGCACCATGTGCGTTACCCTTTGCATTTTCATTTCCGCTTGCATTTGCATTATTTTAACCATTTGTGTCTACAGTACTGTTTATCTTTGTGTTTCGCTTTGCATCACCATGCGCTTTATCATTTGCGTTTGCGGGCACCATATTACTATGTGACAAGACATCATGTGGATCCTGCCACAACATTACATTCACTATTTCTCATTATCATTCTCAAAAAGAAGGGAAATTAGAGGCAAAAAACTCCATTCAAGGCATTAGTTGGGGTTGTTCCACAGTGACAAAAGCGAGGAAATTCGGTGTTAGGGTTGAAAGCCCCCCTTGGACCCCCCTGCCCACACCCCCAACTGGCATCGGGGTGCACATTGGGGTTGTCAGTCCTAACTTTCACCCCATTCTCCTATACCTCTGCTTCTTCACACATCTGATGAGGTGAGAGTTAGGGCCAGCAACCCCAACGCGCACCCTGATGCCGGGGCTTTCAACCCTAAGACCAAATTTCCTCACTTTTGTTTCTGTGGAACAACCATAACTAATGCATTAAATGTTTTTTTTTGCCTCTTGTTATATATATATATATATATATATATATATATATATAGAGTTGAGTAGGCACTTCTATGTTAAATTTGAAATTTTGATGGTTAATAACTTGATGGATTTGCATGAAATTTGGTATGCTCAGTGGAGCATGGTAGATCTCTTGATTTGCCAGATTTCGTTTCTGTCAGACTTATGGTTTTTGTGCACAAAAACACTGAAAAATGCACATTTTGCCAGTTACGTGGGCAGTTTTTCAGATTTTGTCTGTGGTGCTATGTAACCATTGTGTGGCGTGCTGCTCTGCGACTTGGCTCATCAGAAAGAGCTTGGGTCAAGGAACATGCTGCTTTTTGTTTGGTGAAAAAAATATTAATCTTTTCAAATGTTATTAAACTTCTAAGTTCCCATTATGAGTCAATGGGAATATTTATATGGTTACTTTGTGAAAGAAGAATGGGGTTTTGACCATTTAGTCCCTCCTCATGATCAAAGAATTTGCAGGCTAGCGATCAAAGTATCTTTGATCACAAAGAATTTTTTGACCTTAATGGTCGCCATCTTGTTTTCATTTTGTGGTTGGAAAAAATCAAATAGCTCAGAGATCACTCCTGAAGTAAAACTTGGATGGGTTTTACTCAGGGGGCTTTGCTCTATTGAGCCTTGGCTGTGGTTTGCTTCAGAATGGTCAAAGAATAGAGTTTTGAACTTTTTTATTCTTTAATCGCAGCTCGCTAATGATGTTTGATCACAAGCCTGCAAATTCTTTGATTGCGAGATTCTTTGACTCAGATCTTTGATTGTGAGGGTGAGACTAGAAAAAATCAATTTTCTCAACTCAGGGGTAGCTTATTAAGCAAAATGACGGTGGGTTTTGCTCAGGGGGCTTCGTTCTATTGAGGCATGGTGGAGGTTTCATGTATTTTTGCCTAAAAAGTGAGTTTCACCATGTTTTATTCTTTTACCATGAGCCTGCAAATTCTTTGATCATGGGCCTGCAAATTCTTTGATCGCAAGATTCTTTGACTGCAATTTTTGATCGCAAGGGTGCGACTAGATGGCCAGTTGGAAAAAATCTATTTTTTCAGCTCAGGGGTGGTTTATTAAGGCAAATGAGAGTGAGTTTTGCTCATGGGGCATCGTTCTATCAAGGCATGGAGGTGGTTTCATGTATTTGTGCCTAAAAATTTAGTTTTACCATTTTATATCCTGTGACCGTGAGCCTGCAAATTCTTTGATTGCGAGCCTGCAAACTCTTTGATAGCGAGATTCTTTGATCGTACTCTTTGATCATGAGGGAGGGACCAGATGGCCAGATTTGGAGTCAACAGATAGCTCAATTTTAACTATTTTTAAAATGTAATATCTCGGAAATAGTTTGGTCTTTTAACTTGAAATTTGGAGGGTGTTGATGGGCTGTCCTGTAGATGTCAATTATGGTGATTACGTGTTGGACAACAAATTTTCTGCAGAGATATTGTGTGGCACAGTTTTGTTTATGTTTGGCGGACAGCATTTTCCATTCTCGTACTGGCTTGAAATTTATAGGGTAGCTAGCCTTACTGCCATAGATGTACTTTTCAGTTATTAGGTGTCTAAAATCTTAACAGGTGTGGAAATCTGCCACTCCAGTGAATGAAAATCTCAAACTTTCACATGTTATATCTCGGAAATGCTTTAACATTTTACATTGAAATTTGGAGGATCTTCACAAGATGTCCTGTACATGTAAATTATGGTGTTTAGGTGTTGGAAAATTAATTTTCTGTGGACATATTGTATGACACACTTTATGTTTTACATATGGCGTTTTGCATTGTGGTACTAGCTTCACATTTATAGGGTGCCTAGAGTTAATGCCATGGAGGTAATTTTCAGTGGTTATGTGTCTGACATGTAAAGAGGTGCTGAATTATGCCACTCCGACAACTGACACTTTGCTTTCTTTCAATGTGGTGGGAACTTTCAGGCCTCACGCTCCCACCCATATGTGCTCCCAGCAATACATATAATATTCAGTACTTGTACTCTTATCGTAAACAGAAATTTACAAGTTGGTGGGAGTGTAGGGCCCAAAGGGCCCATGATCCCACCAACTTCTGCAACTTTGTACTTTCTATTCTTTCTCAAAAAGTAAGGAAATTCTATGCAAAAAACTTAATTAATGCATTATTTAAGGTTAAAATACAAAAAGTCAGGAAATGAGACCTTTAGGGTTGCCCCTTCCCCCCTCATGGACCCGCCCATCATCCCAAGATTGACATCTGACAGGGTGTGCCATTGGGGTTGTGAGGCCTAAATGTCACCCCATTCTTCTTTCCTGTGGCTTGTCAATATGATTACATATAGAATGGGATGACATTTGAGGCCTCCACAACGACACACCCCATCAGCTGTCAATCACGGGATGATGGGTGGGTCCACGATGGGGGGAGGCGGCAACTCTAAAGGTTCTCATTTCCTGACTTTTTGTGTTTTAGCCCTAAATGATGCATTAATAAAGTTTTTTGCATAGAATATATATTATATATAATTTCTGTTTATTTTAATTTTGGGGCTTGTTTTTAACTTGTAATTAGGCCTCGCTTTAGCATGTATTTATTATCCACAGGTTTGCCTTTCATTGACTGTGTTCTTTAAAACACAAGGACTCATGCAATTAAAGTTGTAAGCTCCTCATCTTATATGTAATTAGGGAGAATAGTATCCTAAGGTTTTGTTATCAGTAGACTGTTTTCTTGAAACATACTGGGACATTTTAAAATGTACGTGAGGAGAATTATCTGCTTGTTGCTATTTTCTGATAACCTTTGACCTTCAGGGGCTTCTCAGCTAAAAGCATACTGGTGTCAATTCGCTTCTCTGACATAATCTTCTATTATGTTTCAAATGAGTATGTTAAATCAATGAGAATAATTTCTGTTTTTATGCATTATCTGGGTGTTAATTGTATGGGATTTTTTAAATAACTGCCATAAAGCTTCTGAAGAAGTACTTGTTTGGTTCAAAAGCTAGAGCACTTTGTTCTTTTGCTGTTACATCTATGGTGGTTCAATAATAGGTATCAAGCCATTTTCTTCTGGATCAGTTTACAAAGAAATGCTTTTTGGAATTCTGCCGAACTAAACAATTCTGAAAAATATTTTGGCAGTTATAGGACAGTCAGCCTGACACTGGCTGGTGGTGGTGGTGGGAAAATTAATGGTATCACTGCTGAAGGAAAGGATTGTAGAATATCTTGAATCCAGTGGGTTACAAGACCTGAGACAGCATGAGTTTACAGGGGGAGGTCACATTAAATGAATCTAATGGAGTTCTTTGTCTGGGTGACAAAGGAATTAGATCTGGGCAGAGTGGTGGACATGGCCTACTTAGATTTCAGTAAGGCTTTCAACATGGTTCCACATAAGAACCTAGTAAGCAAGCTGGGTAGCTTAGAAGTGGGTCCAAAAGTGGCAAACTGGGTAAGAAATTGGTTAGGAGATAGGCAACAGAGGGTGGTGGTAAACCAAGTTCACTCTGAGGAAGGGAGTGTGATCAGTGGTGTGCCTCAGGGATAAAAGCTGGGACCAGTACTCTTTAATGCCTTTATAGGTGACATTGCAGAGAAGCTGAAACAGAAGATCGGCCTCTTTGTGGATGACACTAAAATCTGCAATAGGGTGGACACTCATGAGGAATGGAAAGGGTGAGCAAGGACCTGAGAAAACTAATGGAGTGGTCAAGAGTACAGCAGCTGGGTTTCTATGCAAAAAAGTGCAAAATAATGCACTTAGGGAACAGAAGTCCTGGGGCAGAGTATGAAATGGGTGGAGTTGTATTGACAACCACCAAGCAGGAATGAAACCTGGGGTTAATCATATCAAATGAGCTGAGAGAACTAGTGGGATGTTGAGGTGCATGGGGAGGGGTATCACCAGCAGAAAGAGGCAGCTGGTGTTACCTCTGTATAGATCTCTGGTGAGACCCCACCTAGAGTACTGTGTGCAGTTCTAGAGACAACATCTCAGGAAGGACATGGACAGAGTGGAGGCTGTCCAGAGGAGGGCAACTAAAATGGTGCAGAGTCTGCATCAAAAACCATATGATTAAGGACTGTAGGACCTCAATATGTACACGCTGTAAGACAGAAGGCAGAGGAAGGATATGATAGAGACCTTTAAATACCTCACAGGGGTAAGTAAGGTACAGGAGAGAAGTATGTTTCAGAAGATAATGTGCTCAAGCGGACATGCTATGAAACTGGAGAGGGGTAGATTTTGAAGAGATGTTAGGAAGCATTCCTTCACTGAAAAAGTGGTGGATTCCTTAGGAGGCAGTATAGCACAGTGGGTTAAGGCTCTAAGCTGTGGATTTGGAGACCTGGGTTTGAATTCCACAGTCCCCTAAGCGTATACTGTGTGATCCTGAGTAAGTCATTTAACTTCCTTGTGCTCCCAGTATGCAACTGGAAACAAGGTTCGACTTAGTGTGCCACTCCTGGTTAAACAATGTTCCTTTCCTTTCCTGTCCCTGTAACAATCTTCCAGCAGAGGTCATGGGGCAAAGACAGCAGCACCGTTCAAGAATGCATGAGATAAACACAAGGGAATCATAGTGGAAAGAAAGGGGGGAGAAAGAACTGTAGCTCAAGTATGATCTGTGGTAACAATGTAGGTAGAGAAAAAAGGGCAGACTGGGTGGGCCAAGCAGCACTTATCTGCCATAAAATTCTATGTTTTTATGTTTCTATGGAACCACAATTGCAATGCCCCACAAATTCCATTGGCAGAATTCCACACTGGGCACAGCTCTAGATGGAACACAAATTAGCATTATAATGGCACCTAGTTACTTTCTAGTTCAGTAGGTTTTTCATAAATGTAATTTATTCTGCTAGGAAATGAATTCAGTTGTATATCACACAAAATTCTATATCTTTGGAAGTCCCACTATATAAAACATAAATAAAATCAGGTGGTGGGGCACAGACAACAGTGGAGTTCAAGAATGCATGAGATAAGCACAAGGGAAAGTAATGGAATCACTTCTGAAGGAAAGAATTGTTGAGTACCTAGAGGCCAGTGGGGCACAGAACCCAAGGGAGCATGGGTTCACAGTGGGAAGGTCATGTCAGATGAATCTAATTCATTTCTTTGACTGGGTGACCAAAGTAGTAGACCAGGGAGGGACTGTGGACATGGCCTACCTGGACTTTAGCAAGGCATTTGACACAGTCCCACACAAAAGATTAATAATCAGATTAAGTAGCCTGAGAGTGGTTTCCAGGGTGGTAGCATGGATAAAGCATTGGCTGGACAACAGGACACAGAAGGTAATTGTAAATGGAGTCCACTCTGAAAAAAGACGGGTTAATAGTGGGGTACCACAGGATTCAGTACTGGGTCCAGTCCTTTTTAATGTCTTTCTAAGTGACACTGCAGAGGTACTGGAAGGAAAAGTATGCCTCTTTGCAGATGACACCAAGATCTGCAACAGGGTTGATACACAAGAAGGCGTGGAAAGGATGAGAAGGGACTTGGCAAGACTGGAGGAATGGTCAGAAGTATGGCAGTTTGGATTCAATGCAAAGAAGTGCAAAATAACGCACCTGGGAAACAAAAACCCTGGGGAA
This sequence comes from Neoceratodus forsteri, assembly GCA_016271365.2. Classification (NCBI taxonomy): domain Eukaryota; kingdom Metazoa; phylum Chordata; order Ceratodontiformes; family Ceratodontidae; genus Neoceratodus; species Neoceratodus forsteri. The sequence goes on from CM028132.1 coordinate 1,327,412,854, forward strand.
GATTACACAATGGGGGGGGTAGTAACAACAACAAAAATGGAAAGGAACCTGGGGGCAATCATATCAGATGACCTTAAGGTTAGCGAGCAATGTGAAAAGGCAGTAGGGAGGATTGGGGGGATACTGGGAAGTATAGGGAGCGGCATCACCAGCAGAAAACAGGAAGTTGTTATCCCTCTGTACAGACTGTTGGTGAGACCCCATCTGGAATACTGCGTCCAGTTCTGGAGACCCCATCTTCGCAAGGATATAGACAGGATGGAGGCAGTCCAGAGGAGGGCAACTAAAATGGCGCAGGGTCTGCAAGAGAAGCCATATGAGGAGAGACTAAAGGAGCTTAAGATGTATACCCTTGAGGAAAGTAGGGAGAGGGGGGACATGATAGAAACTTTTATGTACCTCAGTGGAATCAACAAAGTCCAAGAGGGTAGCATCTTTCAGAAAAAGAGATGTGCAAGAACAAGGGGACACAATTTGAAGATAGAGGGGGAACGGCTCAGGGGCAATGTGAGGAAGTATTTTTTTCACAGAGACAGTGGTGGACTTATGGAACAGCTTTCCTGAGGAGGTTGTGGGGTCTAGAACTGTGGGAGAATTCAAGGATGCATGGGACAGACATAAGGCAATTCTTGTGGGGGTAGGAAGAAAAATGCTGTTGGTTAACTTGCATCTGCAGCTTATCCTGTAGGTAGGGAAATGGGCAGACTAGGTGGGCCAAGCCGTCCTTATCTGCCATCAAAGTCTATGTTTCTATGTTTCTAAAAGTCTTTCGAACATAGTGCAATAAAAAACTGGAATAAATTGCCCAATAATTTACATAATATTTCGAAGCTCAATACTTTCAAGACATCTTTGAAAAAAACTTTTATACTCGATCTCTTCTTGTAACTGTACACAAAGCAGCTCATCCTTGAATCATTCTTACACACACGTTATCTTTTTATGATTACTTATAAGTCTGTATTATTATTTTTGTATTGCTCATTGTATTTTTGGCTTCTTAACGTTTGTGCCTGCCTGTATATTTGTGATACTGTCTGATTGTTCTGACTCTTTCCGGGTCAAGCCTGTAAAAGGGCCATGTGGCCCAGCACTTCATTTACCCGCTTATCAAAGTTTTAAATAAATAATTAAATAAAATATCATGCCTTTGATAGAAACTATAAGACAAATTGCTTTACAATAATAGGGAGAGGAGATAACGTTGGTGCCATTTTCTGTGTCAGAGAAACAGAAGGATCACAGAGTTACATACAGTAGGAGAGAGATTTCCCACAGGTTACGCAATGGGAACATAATATTTGCTGACAGTCATACAGTGAAGAAGCACCATTGTGGCATTCCAACTGAAATCTCTGGGTTCACTACTTTAACTGTACCCCCCCTTAGGTTGCATGGACACCAGCTGCATCACTTCCCTTGAATGGAGGTGGGCATGGATCAGGGAACTTTCATGTCTAGTGGTAGATCTTACCCAATATAAGCTCCATGCTCTCAGGGTGGGATATTCAAAAGGGTTGCACTATGTGCAATAGGGTTGCACCAGCGCAAGTCTGAAAATGCACCATTCTGCAATATTCAGCAGGAGGCAGTTGTGCCACTGAAAACATGTTGAGCAACAGCGCAATGCAAATGAAGGTATGCGCAACCGAAGGGGGTGGAACCATGCATAAAGTGCGCAATGCAATATTCAAAGGCTTGCGCAATGCGCAATAGTGGATCAGGCGGAAGTTGCGCCACAGCAGAAATGAGCCAAAATAAAAAGGCTCAAGGAAGAGGTGCAAGAACGTGACAGGGAGTGCACATGAGACAGCCAGACAGAGCAGGCCACAGCAGCAACCAGTGCAGACCAGGGAGTAGTGAGGACAGAATAGGGGCAGCTGAAGGAGTGTGGGACCACAGAGTGCAGAGGCCAGTAGGTGTACCTGGTGCAGTGGAGGTAGCAGTCAGGACAGCGGAGGGAACAGATCAACAACAGCCGGGGGGGGACACAAGCCAGGGAGATGGACAGTGCCAGCTTGCACATGGAAGCTGTAATGAGGTGGGTGAGAAGGCATGCTGCAGGGGGACGTGGCTGTGGAAGGGCCTGTCGGTGGTACGCCCCCAACAGGCAGTACCGTGCCCGCATCAGCTTTGAGCTGTATTCAGATGTAGAGATAGTGGGCTGGTACCGCCTGAACAGGGCAATACTGAGGTGGCTCTGTGAGCTGTGCAGTGATGTGGTGCAGGCACCCTCACGAAGGAGTCACACTCTGTCAGTGGAGCCACAGGTACCTTCCAGAGGCCAAAAGGGGACACCACAGGCATAACACAGTCAGCCACATCACGCATCCTCACCCAATTCCTCAGTGCACTGCTGCCACATGCTGTGGAGTACATCCATTTCCCCAGCACCGCGGCAGAGCATACAGCAAACATACAGGAGTTCCACAGGGTAGCACGTATGCCTGGCGTGCTAGGGGCAATAGACTGCACCCATGTGGCCATTTGCATGCCACCTGGCCCTGATGGGGCAGCATATCGCAATCGGAAGGGGTTCTCCAGTGTCAACTGCCAGGTGGTGGGTGATGCCAGTGGGCGCATCATCAATGTCTGTGCCACGCACCCTGGCAGAGCACATGATTCATTCATATGGTACCAGTCTGCACTGTGCCATCGATTCAAGAGTGCGGACATCCCCACAGGACATTTAGTGGGTGAGTATGCATGTAGGATTGGCAAAGTGGGGCAAGGGTGGGTAAGCCACAGGTGCCATGGGAGTGGCACACAGGGCTAGGGGCAATATGGGCCTGAACATGACACTAACCTCCACTATCTCCACACAGGTGACAGTGGATACCCACTCCGTCCCTGGCTGCTCACACCCTACCGGCGCTCCACAACCCCATTGCAGCAACGCTTCAATGAGGCACATGCCGCCACACGCAACATCATCGAGCGGGTGTTTGGGATGCTGAAGGCATGCTTCCGATGCCTAGACACCTCCAGCGGTGCCCTACAGTACAGCCCCTCAAAGGCCTGTGGGATATTCCTGGCCTGTTGTATCCTGCACAACATGGCCAAAGACTGTGGGATAGCTGTACAGGTCGAGGAGGGGGACAGCGATGGGGATGCTGGTGACGCTGGTGATGATGGGGATGAGCAGCCCCACCTTGGACGGCATGACCCCCGACTGATCCGGCTGGCCCAGCTGCACTGGGACACCATCACAGAGGAGCACTTTCAACAACACAGGTAAGTCATGGGGCCATGTGCAACCAACACTGTCCAGGGCGCAACCCACATACACACAGGGTAACACACCAGGGGTGCATGACGGCGAGGGGAGTGGAAGGGTACAGGAGCACAAACACACAACCAGGGAGGGGTGAACAGTCACATGCCACATGGACAGACACACACACACACACACCAGGCACAAAGTGCACAGGGGCAGGTGCACAGCAGAGCAGGAACAGACATGTGAAACACACTCCACAGGCCCTCCACCACCTGTACTGTCCATGTGCGTGTGTCAGATGTTGGGCACCCTTGCACCTTGGTGTACAGTGCAATGCAGGCATCATCATGCCGCACCTGTGGACAGCAGTCGGGAGGGTGTGCAGGTGGTCATTAATAGTCGGCATGTTGGGCAGAGCACCCACTGGTGCACTGCCCACCTAACACACATTGCACACAGGGCAGCACCAGACAGGGCCCGCACTGGGAGACAGGTCAGTCATGTGGCACTGTGCCACGGCCACCTCGGATGCATGGGCAGCCCAACCGAGACCCAGCAGCACTGGCAGGCTGAGCATGGGCCACTTGGGGTGGCACCGATGGACCACCAGGGGTCCCACTGCATGACCGTGACCTTGTCCGCACAGGGGTCTGCAGCATACCGAACATACCTGCACCAGGGGTGCTCGGGATGCCCACAGCTGAACCCTGCATCGACAGGCTGGGTGTCGCACGACACCGGGAATGGGGAGTGGATAGCGTACTGCGTGGTGTGCATGGCACAGGAGCACCTGACTGTGTGCCCAATGCGGCCACGACAGCGACCAATGCCTGAGTCTGCCTGTCAATGCCAGCGGTCACATCCATCCGCAATTGGTCAATCCCTGCAAGGATCCTCCCGTTGTCCCTGCTGTGCCACTCCACAGCCACACACAGTGCCTCCACGGATGATGCAACCCGCATCTGCTGCTGTACTGATGCCTGCAGCAGGCGGGTGTGCTCGTCAAACGGGTCATCTGCCACATCGGCAACCTGTCCCTCAGGGTATGGAAGGGCCTGATGTTCATCACCCCTTGAGGGTGGGCGCTGTTCACCAGGACCAGGTATGGGCAAGTCAACAGGCGGTGTACATACGCCACCACTGAACCCTGTACCCCCAGACCCGGTGGGTGACTGCTGCTGCTACTGCCCCTCCGCCTGCTGTGCCCAAGGGACCAGTCATTCCACTGCTGTGTCCACAACAGTGCCAGTGACCTGTACAGCCACCGGTGCTGCCCCACTGGTGCTGACAGGCACAGCCTGGAACTGTGCTGACGTGCTGGCACACACGTTGGAACCAGCTAGGTCCATGGATGTGAGCTGTCCTGCTGTGTGTTAATTATGTGACACACACGTGCCAATGCCCATAGTGGTCATTGCATCATCAATGGTGCAGGTTCATGCCACAGCCACAGCCACAGTGTGCTGGCATGCTTGCATGCCAGACCGCTGAGACACAGGAAGGGCACCCCCCACACCTGTCTCACCGACATCGGAGATGGCAGCCAGGCATGCACACTGGTGCAAAGCACGCCGGCTACCAGCAGAGGTGGATGGACCCTCCTCCAACTCCGGCTGGATGTCCACAGTGGATGGGCCCTCCACCACTGTCCCCTGCAGATGCACAGGATCTGTAACAGAAAGTGATAACATGTTAGTGCATGTGAGCTACCTTCCCCCCCGACCATGTCATACCATGCAGTGATGGGCTACCACCTGTCTGGAAGCCACCTCCTGGAATGCCCTTGATGGCACTGCACCGCATGGATGCAGCAAGACGGTCCTCTGCCGGGGTCAGCTGCACCACCTCCGGCTGGCTCCCGCCTGTAGCAGCGCGTGCCGCCCTGAGGGCTGCCACCTTCTCCTTCACCCTCCTCCTGTCGGTCCCCATCTTATTTTTACATTCCTGCATGGAGCACTGGTGGCTTCCGTGCAGGTTTACGGTGCGAGCCACCCCCTCCCATGCAGCAGCACGGGCCTGAGGGGTGCCCTGCCGTCCACTGAGTAGTGGCTCTTCCTCCAGGTAGGCCTCGAAGAGTGCCTCTGTCTCCGCTTTCGTGAAGTTGGGCCTCCTCTTCTGCCCACCATCATCCTCCTCACCCATTCCTGGCTCGGCCATGTCACAGTCTGTATGGGTGAAAGTGGACACCTGTGACTGTGCAGTATACAGCAATACCCTAAGACCATAGTCCAGAACATCACACAGCATACAACTCACCTATCACCTGCAGTAACCGAATATGGCCACTGCAGATCAATGTCGCCACATTTATAGCGCAATGCATGCAAATTAGGAGTGGAGCAACTTTAATGAGATGCAAATTGCACCGCTGCGCCATTGAATGGCTGATCAGATGATTTGCATATGACGGCTGAATATCGCGCTGTTGCGATTTGCGCAATACGGTTGAGCCGGCTGAGCCAATGGCGCAGTTCTGTGACTGCGTAGTACACCACACTGCGCATGGCCAGGTAGCTTATGCAGGCATCTGCCACACTGATGACGTGCTGTGCACGATCGCCAATTCAGGACACGGCCACCATTGTGCCAGTGGCGCTACAGCGCTGATCACCACATGGCGCTGTGCGACAACTGCACAATAGTCCACTGTAGCAATGGCACGCAGGTGACCAATCGCGCTGGACATGTAGACCTCCAATGGCGCTGTGCGTGGCCTTGTGCCAGAGGACCATGACCTTGTGCCCAACCTTTGCCCCCTTGGTGATGTATATATGGCATGTCTGCAGCTCTATCGCGCTGTTCGGTAACAGCACGATAGGGACCACGATAATATCACCGAATAGCGCTAATAGGGACTGACGGAGTAGTATTGTGCAACATTTCCACGTAACATGCTAGCCGCGGAGCAATTATTGCCTACTATAAACCTGCAGGGATGGCATGCAGGAGAGCTCCACAGTGGAGTGCTTGAGGTGGCCAACCTGGTGGCTGTGGTGGAGCCTCACCATGGGCCACTGTTTGGGAGGAACCCTGAACATGGCCTGCACCCATGTGTGGCAGCAGGTGGCCACTGATATTGAGCAGGCCACTGGGTGGCGGAGAACACCGGAGCAGTGCAGGCACCGGTACAGTGACCTGAGCAGGAGGGAGCGGGCACTGCTGGTGCGCCTAAGGTCACATGCCAGGAGGGTCGTGGTGCCTAGGCCAGGTGGGCGATCCATCTATGCACCTGTATTGACCACATGGGTGACACTGTGTATTGTGACCAGCACATGGGGGATGGTTGGTCTATGGTTGGCTGTGACAGTGTTTGCAGGTGTGTGATGTATGGGTCTGGCTGTGTGGGCAGGCACACTCATTGGGGCAGGGGGCTGTCTGCTTTGGGATTTCACTGATGTGTTTCTCAAGTTTTGTTTCCCACAGGCATGGAGGAGTGGAAGCGGGCCCGGGATGAGAGAGGGGTTGCAGAGGTGGCTGGCTGAGGTGGTGGTACTGTTGGGCCACAGCAGCAGCAGCAGCGGCTTGATGAAGGTGAGTGTCATTACATCATGGATGCTATTGTATGCTGTGGGGGGGGAGGGCATGGCCACCATCCATGGACAACACTGCCATCCAAGTGATGTGTGACAGTCAGCACTGTCCAGTGGCACTGCATGTCTGTGAGTGCGTCACTGGTGCTCCATGCATGCACTGGGCACATGGCTGTGGCACTAACTTCCCGCCATATAGCCACATCACTGTACAGCCTTGGTTGTGCTGTGCTGGTCATGGGTGGGGTGTGTGTGCAGTGGCACACATGGCTGTTGCTTCCTGGTTGGGCTTGTCTTGTGCACGGTCACTGTGGGTGGGTGCAGTCCATCACAGGGCCGGGGCACTTGGCTGTATGCCATGCATGTTGGGTGGGCTTCAGGGTTGTGGACAGTCACAGCCATTGATTCTGTTCCCTTGTCCTAGGTGTCCAGGCCCTGCAGAGGATTGAGCAGGCTGTCCACCGCCTGCTGGAAGTTTCAGTGGAGTCCCTGGGCATTCTGAGGGAGATGCACCAGAGGGGAGTGAGGTGACGGAGGAGGACACAGGACCAGAGGCAGCCTGATGCTGTGCAGCCTGGAGGGCAGTAGCTGCCCCACACCTACCCGCTTTACCCATCCCTCACACCCTGCCTTCCCTCACCCAGTTCTTCACCCCTGCCCCTTACCCATCCCTACCTTGTACCCGTACCCAAACCCCTTTCTTGTATATATCTGTATATAGTTGTGTGTTTCTGTTAATATTCTTTCTATAAATCTATTTTGATATGAATACTGTGGTGGTCTCTGATTTGCAGCTGGCTATGGGTGCTCAGTTGCAGTGTTGTGCATGGCATCTGGGGTGGTATTGTCCTGGGATTGTGTGTGTGCGTGTGCGTGGGGAGGTGTCCCTGCTGTGGTAGTGGCTTTCAGACGGTCTGGCCGTATGCTGCCACACACCGCTGTGTGCTCCTGGTGGGTCTGGCTTGTATGGTTCTGTGCTACACACGGTTGCATTGTGCTGGGGGGCATGGGGATTCCTGCAGTGACAGTCACAGTCACTGCTCATGGGTGGCATCTTGGGGTACTAATGCAGGGTGTGCTGTGCACAGGGGGGTGCTGTTGTACACTTAGGTTGTCCACCCCCTTTGTGTGGCAGTCTCAGCTTGCCAGTGGGTGTGCTGGGGCACCATGGCCCAGCTGTGCTTTGGTGGCTTGTCCCCATGGGCCGGTGGATATTCTGTCCCTCCACCAGTGATGCTGTGCTTCGGGTGTGGGGGTGTATTGTTTGTTCTGCAGTGTGTTCTTGTGCCCATCTGTGGCATGGGTGGTGTGCCCCTGCCTACCTCCCTGGTTGTGCAGTTCCATTGCTCTGCTGCTGGGGGGCTCTCTGCTTGCGCTATGGTGCCTCTGGACTGCTCAGCTGGGCTGGCCTTGTTGCGCTATGGCGCATCATATGTGCTCAGCTTCCCCTTCCTGGTTGCGCTATGGCGCAGGTTGTGCGATATTCAGACGTTGGCTGGTTGTGCAATTTGACTTGCTCCATGTTTGTATATCGTGTCTGTTAAGCATGTGCGCAATTGACTTGTGCTTGCTCCTGCTATTGCGCACATTTTGGGCGCAGTTTGAATATCTGGCCCTCAGTCTCTAAGGTTGCTTTCACTGTTCGCTGGATTGAGGGATACAGGACACCTTGGCCAGGATATTCAAAGGTTCTGGTTAAGGCCCATTAAATCATTTCTTCAGTTGCAAACTAGTGCCTGGAGCAAACCATAGGCATATGTGAAAATGCTAGGGCACTTTGTGAGTTTTAATGGCATGTACCAGTATACGAGCCAGGCACTAATCCAATTGTCATCACAAACCCATGCCTCCTATTAGCCAAAAGATGTATATGGCCAATGGAGTGCTATTGGGGTTGAGACTGCAATTGAGCAGTTAGGGCCCACTAGAGGCAATTGTTCCTCTGGAGCAATCTGCAATATCCATACTTTTGAGGAGAACACTCAGTACAAACAGCCCTCCACTCAGCAGTGGGCTGGTCCCAATGTGCACTTTGTGTGCAACAATGACAAATGTTGCTTACTTTTAAGCTAACATCTTCTGTTACTACAAAGTCCAGAGTCCCTTGCAGCTGACATCACAGCAAAATACAGCAGTAAGAGATTGAATAGCATGCAGTGCATGTTAGAGCTTTTATAATCTCTGATGTTTTCTGTTTCTAGTTTTCTCCAGGGGTTAAGTACAGTCCTTTGTGACAGTACATAGCCCAGGCAGGAGTGCAGGACCAGCAAACAAAAGATCTGAGCTACATTACAGGCTGAGAGCACACAAGGATTGTGCTCCCCCTTTGGCAACACTCACTGCTGCCAACCATGTATCACACTGAGTTCTGTATTTTGTCTGTTGTTTTCCTGAGGTATACTATTGCATGCCAGCACCTTGCAGACCCTTAAGCTGCTTTACTCTGGTTGGTAAGTCATATACCACATTAATAATCCCAGGTGTTAATCAATTCCCCCCACCCCAGATCACCCATCTGTTTTTATACAAGAATGACCCTGGTGTACATTAGTCCCCATCCCCAATCCCCTGACTGTGCATATATAAGGATGTCCTTGGTATCCAGTGCCCCCCCATACCTGCATATAGATATACAAGGATATCCCTGGTGTCCAGTGTTCCCCACCATGCCCCCCCGAAGTCCCTGCTGATATTTATGATTTTATTCCCTGTTGTCCAGGGGTCCCCTCTGCCCCCTTGTTTTGAATTCCATGTCACTTCAATAATCCTTCCTTGTCCCCACCACAATCTAAACCCACTGGTTTCCCTGCCTATTGTAGAGGTGCCACCTATTGATGACTGGCACAGATCCTCCCCTCACTTCCATGGTAGGATGCTGACTGGTAGCTTGCACTTGCTGGGGATGGCTGCTGGTAGTGGTTAGGACAGGGCAGATGGGTGGTGGGATTCAAGCCCAGGTGGGGGGGACCACTGGACACCAGGAATAGAATTATGAATACTGGGCAGGTGGTTTGGGCAAGAGGAAGCACGGAGCACCAGGAATGTTCTTGCATATGTACAGGAAGGTGATGGGAGGGGGGTGGTGACCACTGGATGTGACAGATAGCATCTGCTTGTTATTATATTATATCATATTTGTAATATAAATATGTTTATTTGAATGTCTGCTTAAAAGACATGGCAGTCAGCAGGCTCATCTAGAAGATTAGCTTTTAAAGAGGTCTGACCTTTTGACCCCAAAACAGTTACTTACTATAGTCGAATAGCTAGTTTCCTTTTCTGTGTTGACACATAGTTGCAAGACTTCCTGGGACTATCAGGACACCAGGTTATCACACATTGTAAACCATTCATTTACCCTGAGGTCCAGGAACCAGGATGAATTTTACAACATCAGGAGGGAAGCCAGGTTTGTTGAATGCCAGTGACAATTCACACACGTAAGAGAAATGTTTGTCAGGATGTGTTTCTGAACATCAAAGGGAATGCTCTGAGGAGGAAAGAGACTGTTTAAATTATTATTGCTGTCTTTGCAGATTTCTAGCAAGCAGTAAAATGACACTCTTTTGGATATTCTTGGTCAGATTACAAATTAATTACAGAACTAACAGTGCTCTTATGACCTGTAACCTCACAAGATAGGAGGGACATTTTGGCTTATTATCAATCTGGCTGGAAGGAGTTTTGATCTTCTATCTCTGTACTCCTAAGAGAACACACACACACACACAAACACACACACACGCACACACAGTGTGCAGGACTAAAAGGCACTTCTGTCAAAATAGGTAACACCAAACTGAAACTGAGGTAGAACTAGAAATTCAAGTACAAGGCATTTTTGTTCCTGAAATTTCCATTTCATTTGAACTGTAAACACTTATGCATGTATGTTTTGTCTTTTGTAATTATTTACAGTCTTTTTTTTAATTTTAGTAAACATTTTGATTTCCTTGATTCTGCCCGAGTCTTTTCTCATTTTTGCATGTGAATACTGAGACAGTGTTGATATGGCTGACAGAACTGTTAAGGGCTTAAAGTGTGTTACTATCTTGTAAAGGTAAGAAAATTCTTGGGTTTCAATTGAGTCAAAAAGGGGAGAATTGTGAACCAGGCTGGGTGCTCACTGGGTTAAGTATTGCACTGCTTTTCCCTGAAGAGGGTGTGATATTTGATCCTGTTAACTGGGTGTGTTAGTGAAAAAGGGTTCACATTTTTACCTCAAGACTAGAGACTAGTAGGTGTTTCAGACACAAAAAAGACAGGATGGTTGCCCTGTTTGTCTCCTGTTCACATATTGCACTTCAAGGTTGGGCACTGAGGGAGCAGAGGGCCTGACCTACGGAGTGCATTTGTGACACTGGATACCAGGAATGTATTTATAAATACATGGACAGAGGGGATCGGTTATGGGGCACAGTTTGTAAGACATGGTTTGGGCAGGCATTAAGTAGCATGGCACAAATGGCTACTAACTGATTCTCCAAACCTACCTGCATGCTGGTAGCCTAAATGCAAGGCACTATCAGCCACTTTGCATAGGCATGTTTTCAGGCCAGTCACAAATGGGTTAGCGGCTCGCTAAACATGCCATTCAATATGGTGTTTTTGTGATCCGCCATTACTCTGGGACACAAAGAGGTTTTAGAAAATCACTAACCCATTTTGGAATCACTAATGGCCTTCAAATATCCTGGCCCTTGTGTTTCTACTAGCTGGAAACAAGTCACGCTGACTCTCAGGGATTCAAGCGCTTGATGTTTACTGTATGATTTGGTCTTACTTCATTTGTACTCAGCTTCTTCAAGTCCAAGGAGCACAGCATATTTGTTTACCATCAGCTTTACAGAACTTAGGCTTCAATTTAGTTTTCAGGGGTAACCTTCCAACCCCTTATATCCTGATCATAATGCAGTGCCAGCCATGTACTAGCCTATTGCTTCAGTGAGTGTTAACCCTGTGTCATTCCCAGCAGTTCTTGTACATTTAAACATTGACTTCCTGAAGCTCTCTGTTCATTTGCTTTTCTTGTACACCAGGGTGAATACAGTTGGCCTTTCCATACTTCCTGGGCATAGTTCTGCCCCGGGACTCCTTCTCCCCCACTGTACTGAGTCTTGAGTTTACATAACTATGTAAATTTTATTTTAAAGTAGGGAGTTGCTTCACAGTGGTGCCTCATTCTATTACTTTGCAGCACACCAACAGTGTATTCAATATTTAGTGTGAAGTCAAGTACCAGAAAACACCATCCAGTGTTGACACTTCCATTGCCAGCTACCCTCCAACCCTCCCCCAGCTTGATGGCAGTGAGGGCCTCCTGGATTACATCCTGCACAAAACTTATATGCATTACCAGGCAAACCTGCCTGTCTGCCTACTCAGGTGTCCATTTCTTCTGGGTAGGATCGAAGGGTACAGCCTAGGCAGGGGTTCCTTCTCCCTTGATACTAGAGATTAGTATCCTACCTTACTCTCCTGTCATTTGCTTTGTTGCTGCGAGTTGTTACCCCCTGCCTCAGGTGCTTGATGTTTCAGCAAGGATCAGTTTCCAGGGTTGCTGCAACACCAGGATCTCCCTTAATAAACTTCAGGGGAAATGCCACAGCTTGAAAACCATTAGAAAGTACCTCTTGAAGAAATACCCCTTGGGGTTCCCACACTATCTTGGTGATCCCACTGCTTACAAGATGTTATAGGGTGATCCGCAATGAAAAAAAAATAGATCCAAGCCTCCCTTGGATCTCTGAAGGTCTGAAAGGCTACAGCTTTTGCCTGCTCCACACTGACTCAGTCTGCGGTAGACTTATGATATTCTTTTTATTCCTTACTTCGTCCCACACGGTCACACCCTGAGATCTGGCAACTTAGTATCAGTCTCAGTCTGGGCACATAAGTAGTAGAGTTCTAATACAAGCCTTTATTTTAACACAGGATAAGAACTTTAAGGCAGATGATCCCCATTTCCAAAGTTGTCCTGTAAGATAGCATACATAGCATTGCATACAGGATCAAAGACAGTTGTATTTTGGCAGAACACACAGTGACAAAGATAGTAATATTTGGAAACATACATACATACATGGGGCTGAGTGCAGTAAGTTAGTTGCATGTAGACTCACAATAGCCCAATTTCTTAGAACATGGTTGTCAGATCATTCTTGTTACAGATACCCAGAACAATTTTATATTGCATGCACAACTCAGTGCTATTAAGTTAATCAGGGTTCACAACAGGCACAATACATAATGAAAGCAGTTGTACTAGGATGGAATTTTCACACTTAGGGATAGCTTAAAACTTAAGCTGTCAGGAATTTAGTATTACTGGTGAACAAACTCCTCCCCCTACTGGTAGGAGTGTTTTTTGCATAACCAATTAGCAAAACTGCCTCCCATCCTACATTACTGGCATTTTTAAAATTTCCATTATTGTTTCAGGATTTCCAATACATTTTGGGCAAATATTATTGATTCAAAACATGTTTTACAAGGTAAACAAGCAGGGCTTATCCAGTTGTAACCAGGTAAAGGTTTATCAGTGAAGAATGTAGAAAATGTTTTCCTGGGGTTATTCTTATTTTGTGATGCATTTACTTATGATACCACAGTTCTGTGGATAATTATCCATTTATACCCAAGTTTCCAAAATCACTCCCTCATTAATTAAAACCTCTCTGCCCACCTCCACATTATTATTATAGCAGGTACACTCTCAAATATCTTCTGTTACCGTCTGCTTACATTTTATGTGGGAAATGCCCAGAGATGTAAAACACCCTCAGAACCATCCTCAACCACTCTTTGTGTAATTTGAACTTTGCCTCCCTGCAACATAACTTCTCCAGTACTGACTGACCCCCTACAAATTGTGCCCATAATGTCAATGATGCCATGAACTTCTTCCACAGCAATATGTTAGCAAATGGGGGAACCATGCTCTCCTACACAGAACCAGGGTAACAGGTAAGATAATGCAATTTTATTTGTTCCGCACCCTATCCTGAAGGCTCAGGGTGCTCATATAAATACAACAATTAAAATAAATAAAAGATAACTCACATGCAATACTATACATTAAAATTCAGCTGGAAGTACAAATCTAACAACTCTGGGATCCGGGTCATATGCCTAGTCAAACAGTTAGCTTTCCAGACCAATGTAAATACCTCAACCAAGGAGGAAATCCTCAGATGAAAAAGCAAGCACTTCCATATTGCCAGGGCTGCCACTGAGAAAGTTGTATTATGAGACTGTTTTAAGTGTCATCTCAAGATGGCCAGCAATAGATAATTGGTGGAGCAGAGAGAATGGATAAGAGTATACTAGGCCAGGAGGTCTTTATGATAGGCAGGGTGAGAACCATGCAGGGACTTATATGTTACCAAAACAATCTTGGAGGTGGTGCCTAGAAATGTTGTGTAGTTTTATTTCACCAGTGAAGTTGTGAAATTCACTTTCATGAAAAACTTTTCAAATTGCACACTTTGTCACTTTCCAATGAGTTTTCCTGGGGAATTGATGGCATTTTCTCTGGTGTAATTAGGTGAAGTCATGACAAAGTTCAATGTCACTAAGGAATTTGCATGACTTTGCTCAAAAAAGTGGTACTTCATGTGCTGATAACTTTGCAAAGTCAGTACTTCACAGATTTGGTAAACTTCACAAATTAATTCACATGGTGAAGTATTTCAACTTCACACATCTCTAGTGGTGTATCACCTAATCAGAAGCTAGTGTAGCTGTCACATCATAGGACAACAAACTCTGGTCAGACCCAATACATCTGTGCAGAGTGTTTAGGTGCTCTGGTGAGATGGGGCTTTCTGGAGTGGTGGCATATATGGTGATGGATTTGAGCACTGCCAGAGGATGCCGGTGAAATGTGTAAATGAAATAAGTAAATAAGAATGCTGGTGCAGTATAGCATTCACAAGACTGTGGCAAAGACAAAACTGTGCATGCGCAGCACTCATGCATAGAGATGCAGTGAAATTAAAATCTGCTGGTGAAGTGAACACGAAGTGGCCACTTCACATTGCCATAATGCTATGCATAGTGGACATTGCAAAGTGCTCACTTCACCATGTTATTGTGACTTCACATTGTCATTCCACCTTAATGCGAAGTAAGGTGACGTGACAACAATATAGGCAGCTTCCCACACATCACATGACTTACAGTACTGTAAGTCACATGCATTAGCCAGGCAGGAAGGAAGTGAGTCATACAAGCAGATTTTTTTACTTTCTCCTGTGCTGAGTAACAGAGATGAGGCATTTTGCAGGAGGAGAGGAGAGTAGAGAGGATTGTTGTTATTAGTAAATGTGATCAAACCCAAAAGATTTTTTAAAAGCTAATTGTTTAGTTGTTTTTTTTTTGTAGTGTTTTGACAGTTCATTTTTTCTTGTGGTGACTGATTTCTTTGTTTTATAAGTTTTACGTGTGTGTGTGACTGTGTGACTGTGTGTGTGCCTGTGTTGCGTGAGTGTGTGTTCTGTGTTGTGTAGTGTGTGTGAAGTCATTGGCGACGGCACTGCTAGTGGGACAGGAAAGGAGTGATTCCTTTGAAATGGAGCAGGGACAGGATCTGGACCATCTAAGTCAGGACTTGGAGAGAATGCATGGGACCTTGCCAGGGGCAGTGGAGCCACATGGCAGCATTGCTGACAGGAGGGGAGGAGTGCACATGTGTGGGGGCATGGCTGGGTGGTGCTGAGCCACTCAAAAGTGTTTGGTCCCCCCCCCAGAAGCAGCAGCACCACAACGACCACCAAGTCCACCACCAGCACCAGTGGCAGCTGCAGGAGCTGCAGCAGCACCGCCTCCAGAGCATCAGGTGGAGCCCCACCATGACCATGCTGCCAGCACTGCATCTGCCCCTCCTGTGCCTGGTTCCCCCCCTGCAGCTCCCAGTTTGGCAGTTTTTTAACTGTGTTGGGGGGACAGCAGTAGTATGCAGACATTGTGGGGTGGAGCTGCATCATGGCCCCCGGGGGAAACATTGGGGGATTGGGAGCCAGTGCACCCATATGTTGAACCATCACAAGGTGGAGTGGCAGGCCGCCATAGAATGGGCCAGACCTCCATCTGCTGGCCCTTCTGTGGCATTGGCAGAGGGTGCTGCTGTTGTGCATCATAACAGCAGGAGGAGGAGGAGGGCCACAGCAGCAGCTGCTCCACCATCACCACCAGCACCACCCTCACCACCACCACTACCTGATGTACAACCACCAGTGGACCCCACAATGCCTGCAACTCAGGCAGCCATTGTGCTTTTGTGGGCCATGGAGGAAGAAATAAATGAGAGGGTGGGTGCTGTCCAGCAGCAGCAGTTAGAGAAGATCGAGTGACACCAGTTACAGATTGTGTTGATGCTCCATCTGTTGCTGGACCAGCAGGGGATCCCCCATTAGCTTTTTTTTGCAGCACACTTCCCCCCCACCACTGTAGTGTTTTGTCTTTTGTTTAATTACAGAGAGAGGGAAGGCCACAGTAATAGTTTAAATATACACACACACATACATACATACATACATGCTCCTTATTGCCCTGTTATTATAATCCAGTGCCTCAGTAATGTTTATTTTCTGTTGTGGAATGGTTGTGGAAAAGCAGGACTGAGCAGTGCAAGTATAATGTGCTAAATTGCATGTGTGCAGTCAGTGTTGTTTCCTGTGCGTGTGTGTGACTTCAGACATTGCCCAGCTTATTGCAAACATATACAGTATATGCTGACTTGCTGCAGTGTTTATGGTATAAAGAATACAGATAAGAATATATAACATATATTTTATTGTCACCATCATCAGCAGTGGACTAAGTAATATATTTTTTCAGAGATGTCTGGCCAGAGTGCACCTTAGTCACATACTGCACATATGACTTTTAGGAAAGTATGCATTTGTTTGTGCTATTATCTCCACCAAGTCATGTGTGCACTGTGAGTGACTTAGGTGC
Source organism: Neoceratodus forsteri (assembly GCA_016271365.2). Lineage (NCBI taxonomy): Eukaryota > Metazoa > Chordata > Ceratodontiformes > Ceratodontidae > Neoceratodus > Neoceratodus forsteri. The sequence continues at coordinate 1,327,429,564 of CM028132.1, forward strand.
ACAGTGGCCCAAGACTTCTGAAAAAATATCATATCACTTACTCCACCAGTGCTGATGGTACAAATAAAATATACATCATATATTCTTTCTTTCTTTATTCTTTACATACTGCAACAAGTCACGTCATATATATATACGGGGTTTAAACTTGTGAAGGGGGAAGGATGGGAGAACAGGCTGTCGAGGGGGGTCTGATAAAGGAAGGACTCTGTCTCCACCCTTCTGGGGAGCTGGAGGAATGCTGGAAAAGGCAGACTGGTAAGGTGCAGACCAGGGGAAGATGGGATCCCCATGGGAACATGAGCAGTGGAAATGGAAATTTAGGGAAAGGGTGGAGGGTAGTCCTGCTAAATAACAGGAGCTTGGGCAATAAAATGCCTGAGCTCCAGGTGATGCTAACTGAGGGAGAGGTGGATGTGGCAGCAGTCACTGAGATCTGGGTCACTGCAGGGCATGACTGGGACCTGAACCTGGAGGATTACACTATGTTCAGGAAGGACGGGGGGGAGGGAAGGGGAGGTGGGGAAGCAATAATAGTCAAAAATTGCATTGGCATAGGAGAAGTGGAGGAGGCAGAGGGAACTGTGGAGGTGATTTGGGTCACCTTGATAACAAGGGGGGGCAAGAGAGTAAAAATAGGAGTGGTGTATAGACCCCCTGCACTGGTGGAGGAGCTGGAGGATAGTCTGGAGGCAGATGTTGGAAGACACTGCAGATTGGGCAGGGGAAGGGTGGTGGTGTTGGGGGACTTAAACATTCCAGGAATGGACTGGAAGACTATGACATCCTTGGTGGCCAGGAAACAGAAGTTGTTGGATGTCTTTCAGGATGCGTTCCTAACTCAGCAGGTGGGGGAACCAACCAGGGAGGCATGGATACTGGATGTGGTCCTGGCAGACAGTGACCAGATTGGGGGCCTGGAAGTAATGGACCCGTTAGCAGGGAGCGACCATGCCATGGTCTGGTTCTGCCTGGATCTAGGAGGGATAGAAGGCAGCACAAAGTTGGAGGCAACTGACTTCAGGGGGCTGGATTTCAAGGAAATGGGAAGGATTCTTAAGGAGCATTTGGATGGGATTGGGCCAGACATGGATGCTGACAGTAGGTGGGAAATTATCAGGAGGGGGGTGCAGGATGCTACCAGCACCTGTGCAAGAGTAAGACAAAAGTGCGGTAGGGCCCAAAAACCCTGCTGGTAGACCAGGGAGGTTGAGGAGGTGATGAGGGGAAAGAAGGCAGCCTATAGTCATTTCAAGTGTTCAAGGAGTGAAAGGGATGGAGGGGAGTATGAGCTGATGGCCAGAAGGGTCACTAGGGTGGTGAGAGCAGCTAAGGCAAGGAAGGAGCAGAACCTGGCCAGGGAAATTAGGAGAGGGAACAAGGGGTTCTTTAGATACATTAGAGAAAAACAAAGGGTGAAGGGGCAGATTAGCAGGATTAAAACAGGAGAGGAATGGGCACAAGACCTGGGGGAGCAGGCTGAGGTACTAAATGAGTATTTTACCTCAGTTTTCACCAAGCAAAATGGGGGGCTGCATCATACATGGGAGGAGTCAGTGAAACTGAGGAGGGTGGAGGACCCTTACTGATCGGCAGGTCTGGGGAGAAGGGGGGCCATCACTGACAGGAAGAGGGAAGGCAAAGCAGGGGAATGAGGTAGTGGAGGTGGAAATCATGGCAGAGAGAATGAGGGAAGCCCTCAGGTCCCTTAAGATGAAGAAAGCACCGGGGCTGGATAAATTACATCCCAGAGTGCTGAAGGAACTGGCGGATGTCCTGGTGAAACCCTTGGTGGAGCTTCTCAGCATTTCTCTGAGGACAGGGTGGGTGCCCCAGGACTGGAAGGTGGCACATATAGTGCCTACCCACAAGGGGGGATCAAGGGAGGTGGCAGGGAACTACAGACCCATCAGCCTGACATTGGTGGTGGACAAGGTAATGGAGAGCATTGTCAAGGAGAGAGTGGGGGACTGGAAAAAGTCGGGGTGCCTGGACAACAGACAGCATGGATTTGTCCCAGGGAAATCATGTCAGACACACCTTGTGGAGTTATATGACTGGGTGACAAGTGCCTTGGACCTGGGTAGACCGGTGGACGTCCTCTTACTTGACTTCAGCAAGGTGTTTGACTCTGTTCCTCACGGGGCCTTTTGAATAAGCTAGGAGAAATGGGGGTGGGGAACCAGATGATCAGATGGATAGGCAATTGGCTCCAGGAACAGACCCAGAGGGTTGTGGTTGGCGGGTTAGTCTCATCCCCAAGTAGGGTCATTAGTGGGGTCCCTCAGGAATCAGTCCTTGGGCCCTTCCTGTTCAACACCTATGTCTCTGACATAAGGACAGGTATCAGAAGTGAGATGAGTCTCTTTGCAGATGACTTAAAACTGGGGCCAGTGGTGGATGGGGAGGAGAGGAGGGTGGCCCTACAGGGGGATCTGGAGGCTCTGGAAAGATGGTCTAGAAAGTGGAATCTGACATTCAATGCAGGAAAATGCAAGGCACTGCACCTGGGGACCAGAAACCCGGGCCAAGTGTACACCATGGGGGAGGAATGCTACAAGTCTCAGTGGCTGAGAGGGACCTGGGGGTGGTGGTGGATGTCAAGTTGAACAACTCGGAGACTTGTAGGAGGGCAGTAGCCAAGGCCAGCAGGATGCTGGGGTGCATCACTGGGGGATCACCTCCAGAAGGAGGGAAGTGATACTCCCTCTGTATAACTGCTTGGTGAAGCATCACCTAGAGTACTGTGTGCAATTTTGGAGGCCACACTTAAAGAGGGACATTGAACTCTGGGAGAGGATCCAGAGGAGGGCAACCAAAATGATCTGTGGCTTGGGGGACAGGACCTATGGGGAGAGGCTTGACGAGCTAAATATGTACACATGGACTGGGGGACATGATAAAGGTCTTCAGGTACATGAAGGGGTAAATAGGGGAGGAGCAGTCAGGGTGCTCCAAAGGAAGGAGGGGGCAACTAAAGGGCATGGGTGGAAGACGGAGGGGGGAGATTCAGGGGAGAAAGGAGGAGGTGCTACTTCACTGAGAGAGTGGTGGAGCCATGGAATGCACTGCCCAGAGGGCTGGTGGAGGCAGACACAGTGGAGGGGTTCAAGAGGGGGTTTGACAGGTACAGGGGAGGGTTCTGAAAGCAAAGTCCAGTGCAGTGAGAATATCCAGGACTGGGAATGGAGAAGCCAGAGATGGTGAGAGGGGCAGCAAGGTTAGCTCCCAGGGTGGGGGCTGACCAAATCAGCAGACATGACAGACCATTAGGCTTATTCTGCTGGCATTTTAGAATGTTAGTATATATGTGTGCACGAAGCTGGACAATGTATGCACACACAGGAAAGAACACTGATGGCACACATGCAGTTTAACACAGCATACTTGCACTGTTCAGTCCTGCTTTTTGACAAACACTTCACGAGTCCTGACACAAAGTAAACATTACTGAGGCTCCAGAAATATTTCTTTTTTAAAATAGACATTAAAGCAACAGTGCAACAATCTGGTAAAAATTTTGACCTATACTTTTTTATGCTATTTTACATTGCCACTTTACTAACTTCCTGACTTGTATGATACCATTCTTTCCAGTATTTGAGTCTACTTTAGTAATTTTTTTCATGTCTGAAATAATAAAAGGAGCGCTCCTTTTAATATGGTGTGGACCAGGTCTTCATCAGTATTTTCTGCTGTTTTTGTCCATCAGTTGTTTATATATCACTTCTGCTGTGGCTAAAATTAACAATTATGCAGCAGGCAGTGTTTTCTGATCTCACAGAGTAATATTTGTTCAAACAGAGCTGCAAAATACTTCTGAAAACCTAGTCTGAGCCATATTAAAAGGAGTGTTCCTTTCATTTTTTTAGACATGAGAAAAAGTACTAAAGCAGACACAAATTGTGAAAAAAAAGGGTATCGTACAAGTCAGGAGGTAAGTAGCTAGAAATCTAAAATAGCATAAAAAAGTATAGGTCAAACTTTTCACCAGATTGCTGCACTGCTGTGTCAATTAATAATTTAGTTATGACATTATGTGCTCACAACACACAAAATGCAACTGTCTTGTGTCCAGAAAATTCCCAAGTACTGTCAAAGTGAATTGGGAGTGGTACACCACATGCAAAGTCCCCCAGAATGTATTGCACAGTCACTCAAGTGTGCAGTGGTCACACAAAGTCCCCAGAATTTTTCTGCATCCGCAAATTGCAACTGTCTTGTGTCCAGAAAATTCCCAAGTGCTGACGAAGAGAAATGGAAGCGGTACCCCACATGCAAAGTCCCCCAGAATTTATTGTGCAGTCACTCATGCATGCAGTGGTCACACAGAGTCCCCAGAATTTTTCTGCATCCCCAAAATGCAACTGTGTTGTGTCCAGAAAATTAACATACTGTGATGATGATGTCATAATGCACAGTGTCTTGCCAAACAGTGTGAAGGAGAGCTAACATGACATGAATGATCAATTGGTGTTCCATCACAAATGATGACAGTGAGAGAACTGTTGCTTGTCCAAAATGTGCTGTGAATGAGATGTGATCACCTCAACTGGACGAAAGGATGCCCTTTGTGTGTAAACTAATAGTAGCCTTGGTGAGTTGATTATATGTATATATATATATATATATATATATATATATATATATGTGTGTGTGTATATATATATATATATATATATATATATATATATGCAGTATATACATATATATTTAGATAGATAGATAGATAGATAGATCTAGAAATGCACCATGCATTTCTGCTTAAAGTTGAACCAGCATAATATTCTGTGGTGATTTGCATATGTAGCCCATGATGCTTTGCATTGTGGGGTCATGTGTGATTTTATATTTCTTTGAAACTTGGCTTCCCAGCCAAATGCCCTTTGGGGTAACCATTGGCTCAGTGCTTGCGCACAGAGGTTCTTTGTCTTTTAAATAATTTTGTGTTTTAATTGCATTCACCACAACATAACCCAGATAGACTATCTTAGGGTAGCTGGTTCATTCCACTGGGGTGTCAGACAAATGATGCATACTGATGAGTCCTGGTAGAATGAAACACGTGTGTATGTTTTCTGTTGGTGCCCTTTGCAAACTGTGTGAGAGGCCTTTCGGCACCATGCATTTCTGCTTAAAGTTGAACCAGCATAATATTCTGTGGTGATTTGCATATGTAGCCCATGATGCTTTGCATTGCGGGGTCATGTGTGATTTTGTATTTCTTTGAAACTTGGCTTCCCAGCCAAATGCCCTATAGGGTAACCATTGCCTCAGTGCTTGCGCACAGAGGTTCTTTGTCTTTTATATACAGATATTGGTGAGTTGAATATATATATATATATATATATATATATATATATATATATATCTGTGTGTATTTTCTAGGCTGGGGGTTGACACATATATAAATGTACTCATTGTATTGTTTTGTATCACAGGTCACATACTGTTGGTGTGCACATTCCAATGCTTGATGAGAAATGTTGGCGTTGGAATTGGAAATGGAATACTCTCAAGTCAATGAAGGTAAGTATATTTTTGGGGCATATTTGCAACTAGGTCTCATTAATGGTTTACTGTTTGATTACTTCTTCACAGATTTTATCTGCATCCTTCTCCAGTCTGGTAATGATGGTCATGGTCATCATCGATTCAAATGACTTCTGCATGTTGGATGTCTGTCCCAGCCCAGGGGGAGGCATGATGTTGAAGAAGTTCTTTGAATAAGGAAACTATCACACCACAAAGCATCTGGAAGTTTCCTAAAAAGAGAAATGAAGGACTTATTACAACTTGACTGCAACAGTAAGACACTGGCCCAGATATTCAAACTGTGCCAGACTGTGGCACAAGCCCAGGCGCAGCTCATTTTAGCTGCGCAGGGGTGTGGACTGGGCGATATTCAACAGAGCTGTGCCATGGATGCGCTAATGCAAGTTCCACTGCACAAGGCACAGTAACCGCAATATTCAAAAGTTGACATGCAAATGGGGCCATAATGTATGCAAGGTGCACATGGGGCCATTTGCATGTCATTATGGCCCCATTTGCTTGCAGGTGCGCTGATCCCCGATGACTTGCACCTGGCACCCTGCCAGGCAGCAGCCGTCGGGGGCTGACACCTCCTGCAGCGTGGCAATATGCCCCACAGCCCGATCATGGGCTGCAGTAGAAAAAGAATAATCCTATATCCCTGGTGGTCCAGTGGACCACTGCCCGCCCGATCGCTGGCTAAGTAAATAAAAAAGAATCCAACCTCTATCCCTGATGGTCCAGTGGACCTGTCAGCCTGCCCGATCATGAGCTAAGTAAAATTAAGAATGATCTAACCTCTATCCCTGGTGGTCCAGTGGACCTGTCAGCCCACCCAATCGTGGGATAAGTAAATAAAGAATAATCAAACCTCTATCCCTGGAGATCCAGTGGACCTGTCTGCCCGCCCGATCACGGGCTAAGTAAAACTAACAATAAGCTAACCTCTATCCCTGGTGGTCCAGTGGACCCCCCCCACCCACTGACCCCACCACCCCCTCTCCCCCGGTCAGCAGTGGTTGGCAGCACCCCACCTGCCTGCCGTCCCACCACTGCCGACTGACACCGTCAGTAGGGCTGTACACCCATTGGTCCACAGCGTGAGCCAATGGCCGTGCAGCCCATACCATACTTCACATTCCATGTCTGGAATATGTAGTACAGTATGGGCTGCATGCCCATTGGTTCACACTGTGGACCAATGGGCGTACAGCCCTACTGATGGTGTCAGTTGGCGGGGCGGCAGGCAGGTGGGGTGCTGCCGCCCGCCACTGACGGGGAGAGTGGGATGGTGGGGATCAGTGGGCAGGTGGGGATGGAGTCCACTGGACCACCAGGGATAGAGATTAGCTTATTCTTATTTTTACTTAGCCCACGATTGGGTAGGCAGACAGGTCCACTGGACCACCAGTGATAGAGGTTAGATTATTCTTTATTTACTTAGCCCATGATCAGGCAGGCTGGCAGGTCCACTGGACCACCAGGGATATAGGACATCATTTTTAATCTACTTAAGCCTGTGATTGGGCATGGGAGTGGGTGCGGAGGTGCAGCCGGAGCTCGGGTGGCTACCCACATGTGGCAGCTGCCATGTTGCATCCTGCAATACGGCAGCTCACCTGTGGGTGGCCAGCCCTTGCTCCTTTTTTTTTGGTGTAACTTTGTGCTGGCGCAGGTAGGGGTTGTGCATGCATGGCTCCGCACATCCTGGGCTGAATAGCGGGCTGTGCAGAGTATGCATGGGCATGCCCCCCCCCACTTGCGCCTGCATACATTACTGATGCACTCCAGCACATCGGGATTTGTGCGGCGCACTTTCCCCTTTTGAATATCGTGCCAGGGCGCATCATTGGGTTGCGCATGGTGCAACACTGTTGCGTCATGGCAACCCTTTTGAATATCTGAGCCCTTATGTTTAAGCCGTGGCTGTTCCACCATGGGTAACTGGATTAACACAGATAGCAAGCTGAACCACTTCAATCATCAGATCACAATTTAACTTAGTACCAGGCTGTAACAAATGCACTGTGTCAGTGTCCCTGCATCTCAACTCAAGTTACACTTCAAAACCACATCTTGTCAAGTAACATGACCTGGGTGCAACTTTTCCAGCACTGTCATGGCTGCACAGCTGAGAATTTGGAATACAATGCATGATATGCTGAAGAAATATTTTTCATGACATACATGTTGCCTAGTTTATGAATCATCAGTTGGATATTTTGCACTCTTATGAAAAAAAAGAGGAACAGATGAAATAAAATTGATATATTTACCAGTGTAGATTGGAAATGGATATCCCATAGGTTCCTGTAGACAGCATTGCTGCTGTATCATTGATACAGACATTCAACGAAGGACAGTCAATTGTTGTTCACCTGTAAGAAAACAAAATAAGTTGACTGTATGTGTTTGACCATTGTAGCACAGAAAAGCAACAGAAAACAAAACACACAGCTAAAGGAAGTTGAATAGCATGAAAAACATTAGTACACATACTCATATAGTTTTAATAGTAAGAAGTCTTGTGCCTGTTGCTGATGGATGTGGTCTCCTGTTTGACTCCCTCTGCCTTGGCATGGTCAAGAAATGTAATGGAAAACATTGTCACAATGGTGGTGGTGGGTAGTGGTGGTCATAGCTGAGGCACATGATGACATTCCCTCTGACATCTTCCTGCACCTGGTGGTGGTGGCAGTGGCTAACATCGGTCTTATGGTGGTGGTAGTCCAGGGGGACACACAGTCACATTCCCTATGGTGGCAGTGGCAAAGAGTGATTTTATGGTTGTGGTAGTCCAGGGGGACACACGGTCACATTCTCTAAGGTGGCAGTGTTGAACAGGTAACAGCGGTCTTATGGTGGTGGTAGTCCAGGGGCCAGGATATACTGTACTCTGTGTTATAAATGTGACATGACATATGGAATTTGAGTCACTATGAGTGGGACACTGATTTAACTTTATGAAAAAGAAGACACGTGTCATACAAGAAATGTGACAGCCTTTTAACCACTTAAGTTAAAACCTTCCAACATTAACCTCATCATCATTCATTAGCATCCTCATAAAGAAAGCTGCCCTTGCAAACTTCCTATGTCTGAATTCTGACCACTGAGTAATTCTTTCTCCATTGTGTTATCATCTACATCAGTGGTAGGTCATTTCATGCTGCCAGTGCCATCAGGATGGTCCCTTTCTACAATATCAGCAAAACCATAACTATGCTAGGGTATGAATACTGAGGTTGCAGTCTGAGCTGGTATGTGCCTCTCATTCATTTTTATGAATGTCAGCAAACTGAGATTTGCAGGAGAGAGTTTTGTACGATGATCCCGAGCTATTGCACCTGCTGAGCTGAATACCCTCTCAACATTCATACTGGAGGGTGGGCATGTCAGGTACTTCAGTACCAGAGCAGTCAGCTCTGGCCATTCACTGATCTTTCCAATCCAGTATAAAAGGGGATCATCAGTGATTGGCAGTTGCCTGTTTTCAGACAAATATGACTCAACCATTTGCTGTGCTACACTAAGTCCAGTAGTTGATGCATCATCCACTTCTCCGGAATCATTTATGTCACAAATTCCCACTTGGGACAAAGCCTCCCAAAGTGGATTAATGCCAACTGCTTTTAATGACAGACCACCTGGAACTGCAGTCCCCTTCCCCTTAGAGGATATGCTTGATACTACTTCTCCAGGTTCACCTTCAGTCTGATTATGCTGCTGAGATTTGCTAACCTTGGCATGTGACTTCTGTGCCCCATGTACCAAGCACACCAGTTGCCCACTGACAGTTTTTACCTGTTCAGGCCCACCTCCAGTACTAAGGCAATTCCACATTTGTATCGTGGATCCAGCATTGTTCCTATCGCAAAGTTGTCACTACGCTGAATGCTCAGCATCTGTTTCAGCAACACTTCTGCTAGCACTGTCTCCAGCAACATCAAGGCTGTGCTGTACAGTCACCAATGTCTGCCTAAGCACCTGCAGCAGTGGAATTGATTGGCTAATAGAGGCAGACTTGCCACTCACTGCCTGTGTGGCATGTTCAAAAGGCCTCAAGATTGTTATTACAGAGTCCATGAGGTGCCACTGTTCAGTCCTCATAGACAAGGAAGCCCTGGAACTGTCACTGCTAGTGTGCATGACAAGATATTCTGAGATGAGTTTGTACTGTTCATACAACGTCTCTGCCATGTATAAAGTGGAGTTTCACCAGGTGACATCTTCCAGCTTCAACCAGTCTGTGGAAGGCTTTTTCAGATCTGCAACTCCCGAAGTTGGTCACGGGCCTTTGCAGAACATGAAAAGTGAGAACAGATACAGTGTGCAACTGTCAGCATTTCCTTTATATCCGGGTGCTGCAGAAACTCCTGCACCACAAGATTTAAATAGTGGGCTATCCATGGAACCTAACAAAAGCCACCATTCATGATGCATTTTGCCACATTTGACCCATTGTCACTTGCTATGAACCCAGCTCTGAGGGACAGGGGGTTCAGCCACTTGTCAATTTCAGTCAGTGCCAAGTCCAACATGTTTTCACCAGTGTGCGAACAGGTCACATTGCACATAGCAATCATTGCATGCTGTCAAATTCCTGGAAGATTGCTACCATGACACTCCACCTTACTACACTGATTATTCAAACTACTGTACCAACAGCACAAACACCCAGCACCTGCGTCCAGTGAGCCGTTATACACAACTATGAACTCCCCACTGTTTTGCCACTTGTCCACATATCCATACTTAAATGGATGAATGGAAAGGAGGAATGTTGAAGGGCATGTCTTACAGAGTCGGACACAGAACGGTATAACTCAGGGACAGCATGGGTGGAAAAGTATGTCCTGGATGGGACTTTTTCATTTTGGACAGGCACGTGCAGCAAACCGCAGGAACCCAGAATTCTCCACAAAGGAGAAGGGCAAAAGATCACTTGCCTGCATTTCAGCTACAGTAGCATTAAGTTCATGTGACACTGTATGATTGCGTGGGTACTTCAGCTTATGAGCAGAAACACGCTGTAATGTAGGCTGACAAATGTTTTACACAGGGTGTGATGACAAATGGTTCTGCTCTGCAAATTGCAAGAGGTAGAGTGTGGGCATGTGAGGAAGACAGTTGCACAGGTGGTGACAAACCCAGAAATGCAGTTGTCTTCCCAGATTTACCAACAGGGGTTGATGTACCACTTGCACTAGACATACTGCACTGACCATCACCACCCCCAAAACTGCTACTCTCACCACCACTGGACAATATTTCAAAATCATTATGCTTCTCCACCTCATCATGCCTGTAGTAATCCTCTGCTCTTATTTCATCACTACTGCACACATTTAATATTCTACTTGATGTTACAGTTATGGAAGGGGATAAAATGCTTGTTATGGTTGACGACGAGGGTGAAAGCCCCACTGTGGTATAGGTATTAGCTGCCATCTTTTGCTGGGTCCACAGTGCCATGTGCCTGTTCTTAACATGTATATGATGTCCCCCTTTGCCCAGATGGATCCCCTTTTTACTTCATCTCATGCATGCCTGGCAAACCTAGCAGACTGCAACTGATGCATCATTTGCATCTTGCACAAAAAATCCCAAACAAGAGATTGAGATGCTCTAATTTTAACATGTCCCTGATGCTGCTTATTGGACTCTGTTTTTTTAAGACATGAAGTGGGGGGGTGCTACATGATTTTTCAGGCAGGACACACTTGGACTGCAACTGACCACCATGACTACCTATCGTTATTACTGGGTCATCATCATCATCATCATCAACTGAAACTGGTAAATGACAATTTTTAAGGGGGTGGGAAGGAGGTTAATGCAAACAGACCTAGATACAGCAACCTTGAATTTCTTTTTCTCTGGTTCCCAACAGGGGTCACTGACGTCATCATCATATTCATTAACATCATCCACATCTTCTGCTTGGATGCTGGCTTGTGGACTGCATGTTGCAACCACAGCAACATCATCATCATCAGATTCATCATCAATACCACCATCACCCGATATTTTCTCACCACACTATGAATCACCACATGGAAAATGAGTGACCTTAACCACGCTGGAAGAAATGTGACATTGTATGCTATCATTGACATGATGATCAGAATCCTCCTGTTCAGTTACTGGGATGTTGCTGGGGAGTATGACACCATCTACACTGTCACTCACTGACACTGCTTCATACTCCACTATACTTTTGGACACGGTAAACTGGTCAGTAGTGGAACTTGAGGTTGCAATACTCATACCACCACCAGCAACTGCACTAACACAACCAGCTGGCACAACATCATTTCCTCCAACTATGAGTGAAGCTACCAATTGCACTGTAAAAAAACATTGAAGGAGAAATACCCTTCCTCACATCAGCAATGCACTTCTGCAACTGCATACTACCATGCCCACAGACAGTCTTACCACTGGCAGCAGTGCCATGGTGAGAAACAGCTTTGCTTGCATGTCTCTTTGCAGGCATTTTGGGGGATCAACAAGAATATTCTAAACAAATTTAGGTTTTGGAATGTTCACTATAGGTGGGGGCCAGGAGGTCACTGGATGTGAAGCCAAAAAAACAACTGTAACTTCAACAAGAGATACAGATGCAAAGTCACAACAAGTTCAACAACACCTTGAAGGGGCACTGTCAGCTTTTCCTCTATGTTTTTGACTACTTTTAATCTGTAAGCTTGTAGGCACACACCTACTAAACATTTACAGTGGAATGCTCCCATAGATAAAAACTATTCAGTTTGTATCTGTTTTTATTAAATTCAAATCAAAATCCCTTTTCACGCCAGCCACCTATAACTGACCCACCACCAGAAGCATATAGTGGTTGTGAATGCATGCCATGAACGCTCGCTGTCCCAAAGTGCGATTTCATAGCATGACAATGCTGAAAAGATATTCCCCTCTGTAAAGTCTAGTAAACGAAATCGCTCCTGGTGTTTAAAAACCCAAACCAAGCACTCTGAATATCACAATTTACATTTTCAGACTGCAGCCAAAATCCCACACATGCACAAAAGAGACATGGGCAAAGATCCCACACATCTGCAAGAACATGCCACCTTAGCGCATGTGTGGGATTTTGGCTGCAGTCTGAAAATGTAACTTGCGATATTGAGAGTGCTCGGTTTGCAGTTTTAAGCATCAGGAGCTATATGGTTTACCAGACTTTACAGACGAAATATCTTTTTGGAGTAGTCATGCTATAAAATCACACTTCAGGACAGCACGTGTTCATGGTGGTCATTCACAACCACTATATGCTTCCTGTGTGGTAGGTCAGTTATCGGCAGCCCGAGTGAAAAGGGATTTTGATTTGCATTTAATAAAAACAGGTACAAGTGAATATTTTTACATCTATGCGGGCATTCTACTGTAAATGCTTAATAGGCGTATGCCTACAAGCTTACAGATTAAAAGTAGTCAAAAATGTAGGGGAAAAGCTGACAGTGCCCCTTTAACTAACCAGTGGTGCTCTCAAGTCACAAACAATCCAATCTAGAAAAGAATACCCTATGCCGGTGGGGTGGTGGGGGGGCACTGACTGCAGATTATGGCAGTGCAAAACCAAGAAAAGATACCAGAATGGCAGTACAAAATCATACAGGTGCAGTGGATATCAGGTTCACACTGATGTGCCTGCAATTACACTGTGGCACAATAAAAGGTGTATTATTTGATGTCATGCACCCCCCCCCCACACACACACACACACAATTTGTCTGCAAGTAATGCGTAGCAAATTGAAAACTTCAGTAATATACCACGTATTTTAAACAACTTGAAATTATGCACTGCTGCACCAGGTCCACAACATATACAATCAGCAAAAAAATTTCAACAATTACTGAAAATATTACTGTGTGTACATTAACACAGTCAGTTATACAAGGAAAATATAACCAAAAAACAAAGAACTCCCTTTTTCTCCAACTTACATCTACATACACCACAGATATGCCCCTCCCCCAAAGCACACTTCCACTGTCTCTCAGTACACTGACTGAATGTTGTACATTAACATTCAAAATCCACACACAAATAATAATCGCTCGATGACATGAGCACAGGAAGGTTTCCTACAATTGATGAACTAAAGTTTCAGCAAAAAAAATAACTCAAAAAGGCTTTTTTAACAGCTTTTAGAAGGTCTGAATTGCACAGAGCTTTCAGTGCAGACTGACTTCTACAGCTTCCTACACACACAATCCTGAACTGATGCTGTGCTAAACAATTTAGAGCCCATGTGACCTGAAATCCCATGAATAACTGCAAAATCCACCTTTGGAGCTTAAAACAAGGTGAAGTAAGGCGAAGCACTTTGTTTTCAATGTACTTCACCTTAAAATTTGTGGAGTACTGGGTTAGGGACGGTGAAGTAATGCAAAGTCATTGTTTTCAATGGATGTTGCATTACCCATTATGATGCGAAATACTCCTGCTTCATTCTGCGGAGCACTTCGCGTATCACCTTCACCCGTGAATCACTTCACGGAGTGAATTGAGGCCACTTCACCCACCACTACTCATGCATGTGCAGTTCTTCGAATGGCATACTGCCCTGGCATTTTTATTTAGCTATTTTATTTAAATGTTTCAGCAGCATCCTCTTGCGGCATTTTGATGCATCAGCGTATACCGCAATGATGAAAATATTATTTGATTTAAACTATGCCTCTGAGCCATCTTTGAGAGACACTGATAGTATATGTAGTGAAATATAGCACAAATGGGCATTCTGACCCATATGGAATGTCATTATACTAAATCAAAGTTAAACATAAAAAAAATTGGGGTTATTATCACAGCAAAGTAGGGGTGGGCAAAAGTTGCAGATTCCGCTTTAGTGGAGTTTCTGCTAAATTTTGGAAATTTTGCAGAAATTGCAGAACTTTTGCCATTGGCAAAACTGGGATTTTCCATGGATTTTTGCAAGTTCTGCGGACTTTTTTTGTGAACTGCTGAAAAATACATAGAAACTGAGGAATTTATTCTATCCAAAGTTTAATGAACCATCACTGAATGAGAGCCTGCTTGTACAACCATGCGGTCATTCACTGGCAGTTCAGTGGGCCACTGGTAGTAGAGGAGAAAGGAGTGCTGCACTGGTGGACCGCTCAGGGCAAGGTGGGGAGGGGAATGGGGTGGTGGCAGATGAACTGTCAGGGTGGTGATTGGGGGGGGTCCAATAGACACCAGAGAATTGGGATTATTTTTTTTATAAGGGATTTGGGATGGGGAGGTCCATTAGACATCAGGGAATGCTGGGAATAGAGGGGGATGAGTTGACAGACTGCCTGCTGTTTTTTTGTAGATTAAGAAATCCAGGCTAGGGAGGTGGGTCCGCTAAACATCAGGGATATAAAATGTTTTAGGGGCCATGATCAGTGGGTGGGAGGCTACTAGAAACCATGAGGGTCCAAGGAAGGGATTGGAGGTATTTATTGGGACCCCTAATCAGTGGGGGGTGGATTAATGAATTAAACTGCAGTTAAAAAAAGTCTCAGAAATGATCACTGGCAGTGATCCTTTCTTCGTGGTTTTTTTCCACAGTTCAATAAATTAACCCACAGTTTTTTTTTTTATATTTTTTCCACAGTTTTAAGGCAGAACTTACGCGAAAGTTCAGAAAATGATTTCTGAACTTCTGCAGAAGTGAAATTCGCACGTTAACCAAAATTCCGCTGGTGGAAATTTTTTTTTTTGGCACATCCCTACAGCAAATCTGTCCGAGAGAAATCACTATTGCAAACTGAAAGGGCCTGGAGAGCTTCAAAGAAGCATAAGGTAGTGCACAGTTTACATGCATACAATAAATGGCCTTGCAATCTTTTTAAGAATACCTCTTCTGTTCACAATCAGCTGGTCACAGGAGACCGGTTAATTTATTTTTTCAGGTATCACAGCTGGGTTATTTAATTTAGGAAGCATGCAGTCTGTCTAAAAAAGGATAAAGGAAGTAGATGGTACTGCTATCAGATTTGAAAATGGTATACAGTATCATTAACACTATGTGTTTTGTGACACTACAGAGACAACAACTGTACTATAGGCATGACTTATGTGTTATCAGTTTGAGATCTTGCATGCAAAGTCAATCCATGGTGAAAAGTTGAACACGGGACTGTGAACATTGTAGTTTATAAGCTCAGCAAGGGAATATGTAATTGATATAACATTAAGCAGGAACTGTTCGAATGATAACAGTCTATAATACATATATGTTGAAAGAGATACAGCTGTAAACTGATTTAAAAAACAGAAATAGCTGTAACATAATGAGGAAGATGAGCAAATGTTTGAAGCGCAATGGCAAAAAATTCATAGCAGCTGAGAAGTACATTCCAGTAAGGGATGCAACTCTCCCTGGTTCACTCCCTCAAAGCCAATGCAAACACCGTCTTTGTCCTACTCATAGGGGCAATCTCTTTATTTTTTGGGGAAAAGCATCAGGACACCACACTGCTGCCAAAACCACTCCCTCTGCTGTGGCTGATAGGTGCAATGAGAGCAAAGGGAGGAGCGGCAGCATTAGCTGTAGGAGAGTGGACACTGTTTGTTTTTTTTAAACATGAGAGAGTGGCCTGCTTTGATCGAGCAGAAGATGCAGGATTTTATAACATGGGAGCATGGTCTGCTTTGAACTGGCAGAAGATCCAGGATTTTAAAGGTACTGAGTGTGGTAACAGGTGTGCGTGAGACTGGAGCAGGTCGGGATCTGGAGAACTTAAGAGGAGCAGGATTTGTTTGAAAACGGGGCACTGGAGTGGGGGTTGGGTCCAGCTCCTGAGGTTTAAGGGTCTAAGTTGAAATGTGTGATTTAGCGTTTTCTGTACTGGTGTGCTAGCAGCAGTGCTGAACTCCAACAGAGTGCCTTGCATGTTAAAATTAATGTTGCAGTACAATTATTTATTTATTTGGGTCTCGGTCCTGAAGGTTGAGGGTCTAAGTTGAAATGTGTGATTTAGTGTTTTCTTTACTGGTGTGCTAGCAACAGCGCTGAACCACAAGGGAGTGCCTTGCATGTTAAAATGTTGCAATGCAGTTTTTGGAGGGGGCATTTTTATTATTTTAAATGTTTCAGCAGCATCCTCCAGCAGTGCTCTGATCCACCAGCATATGCAGCCGCTGCTCTGAAAAGTGCTACAGTCCACCGCTCAGAATTAACGTGGAAGTGCTGTGGTAAAGTAATGCACCCATGTGGGTGGCATCATGCTGCAGAGGAGAGCTCTGTCTGCAGAGGCCACACAGCAACAGAGTCAGCACTGTGGGGAGCTCACCGCATCACTGTAGGAGAACACAGGGACGCATTCCGCTCACAGTCCCTTTCCTCTCCTACACTGATTGCAAGACTTCCACTCTGGTCAGTGCCAATACAGCTGCTCAGTTTGATTAGAGTGATTAATTGAATAGTCAGTGCTTTCACCACAGCTGGAGTCTGCCGTATCAGCTCTGCCAGTCACTGTGCCCAATATAGCAGCAATGACACATCTGCACATGCATGATACTCACTGTTTTGCAGCCTTTAGGTCATCTGTATTGATCGTCCCCAGCTCCCTTTCCTGATTTGTATCTGCCATGTGTCCCCTGTCATTTTGTATGTTGCCGTTTGGTTCTTATGCCCCGTATGCATTATTTTGCACTTTTTTGTGTTGAAACCCAGTTGCCAAATTTCTGACCATTCTTCAAACTTTTTTTGATCCCTCTCCTTCTATCCAGTACTCCTGTTACAGAGCATCATGTCATCTGTGAAAAGGCACACCTTTTCCTCCAGTTTTTTTGTAATGTCACTTATAAAAACATTGAAGAGGACCAAGCACAGTACTTGATCCCTATGGCACCCCACTGGTCACTTTGCTTACTGCAGAGTAGGGCCTATTTACCACCATCCTCTGGGTCCTATTGCTCCACCAATTCTCTACTCATTTAACCGCCTTAGTACCCACACCTAGGTTCCTGAGCTTGTTAAGCAATCTTCTATATGAAACCATGTCAAAGGCCTTGCTTAAATCCAGGTAGTGCATGTCCATTGCCCCTCCTTGATCCAATTCCCTGGTAACCGAGTCATAAAACTCCATCAGGCTAGACTGACACAAACATCCCCCCTTATAACCCATGTTGCCTCAGATCTTGATTCACACTGGTGATAAGGTATTCACTAATCTTTTTCCTTAACAGTGATTCTATTACCTTGCCCAGCACTGAAGACAAGCTGACAGGCTTGTAGTTTCCTGGCTCATCCCTATTTCCACTCTTGTATAGAGGGGCCACATCTGCCCTCCTGCAGTCTTATGGCACCTCCCCCATGTCCAATGGCTATCTGAGTGTTCCTAGTATTCTCGGGTCCCTGTCTGGCCTCATTGCCTTGTCCACCTTTAGCATTGTTAGTTCCCTGTGGACTTTTTCCACTGTAAAAGGACTTGAGTCCACCTCACTGCCCCTAATATCCCTGTCCTTTAACCTTGGCCCCTCACCTGCCCCCTCCTCTGAGAGCACTGAACAGATGTATCTGTTCAAAATATCAACTTTTAGGTGGTCCTCCTCTACACTACCCTCTCCTTTATCCATACCCTTACTATTACTCCCTTTCTCTTTTTATTTTTGGTTATGTACCTAAAAAAACAGCAGAGCAAGGAGAAAATATCAGACAGACAAACAGACATTATAGAAATACACAATTTACAGAGATAACATGGATCTCCACAAGCAGTAATGCAGGAATAAACCATTAAAATATTTTATAAGTACATTAGGGAGCAAAGAAAGACTAAGGCAAGGATACCGAGGCTGAATAAAGAGGAAGGTGGGTGGGCAGAGAGCGACAGTGAAAAGCAGGGATACTGAATGAGTACTTCTGCTCAGTATTCATAATGGAAAAGAAGGGGGAGATACCTAATCCAGTCAATGGAAGCACTCTGCACAGGGGGGTTGATATTAGTCCTTTCACAGAAGAAAGGGTTCTGAAAGAACTCTTAAAACTGAAGGTGGACTAAGCAATGGGACCTGATGGGATTCACCCCAGAATTCTAACAGAACTAAGGGAAGAACTAGTAACACCATTGACTACCCTTTTTAATAAATCATGGGAGGATGGGGTGGTACCTGAGGACTGGAGGAGGGTGGATATGATTCCTCTTCACAAAAGTTGGAGCACGCAGAGGCAGAAAACTACGGACCTGTCAGTTTGACCTCAGTGGTAAGGAAAATGATGGAATCACTTCTGAAGGAAATAATTGTTGAGTACCTAGAGGCCAGTGGGGCACAGGACACAAGGCAGTATGGATTCACAGCAGGAAGGTCATGGCAGACAAATCTAATTGATTTCTTTGACTGGGTGACCAAAGTAGTAGACCAGGGAGGGGCTGTGGACATGGCCTACCTAAACTTTCGCAAGGCATTTGACACAATCCCGCACAAAGGATTAATAAACAAATTAACTAGCCTGGGAGTGGGTCCCAGGGTGGTAGCCTGGGTAAAACACTGGCTGGATAACAGGACACAGAGGGTAATAGTAAATGGAGTCCACAGTGAAGAAAGGGGGTTACTAGTGGGGTACCACAAGGTTCAGTACTGGGGCTGGACTTTTTTAATGTCTTTATAAGTGACATTGCAGCGGGACTGGAAGGGAAAGTGTATCTTTGCAAATGATACAAAGATCTGCAACAGTGTTGATACACAAGGTGGGGTGGAAAGGATGAAACAGGACTTGGCAAGGTTGGAGAAATGGTCAAATATATGGCAGCTTAGATTCAATGCAAATAAGTGCAAAGTAATGCACCTGGGAAACAAAAGCCCAGGGGAAGAGTACATAATGGGGGGGGGAGGGGGGAGATACTGACAACAACAAAAATGGAAAGGGACCTGGAAGTAGTCATATCAGATGACCTAAAGGTGGGCCAGCAATGTGAGAAGGCAGTAAGGAGGTCTGAGGGGATACTGGGATGCATAGGGTTAGGCATCACCAGTAGAAAACAGGAAGTTGTTGGCCCTCTGTACAGACAGTTGGTAAGACCACATCTGGAGTACTGTGTACAGTTCTGGAGACAGGGTGGAGGCTGTCCAGAGGAGGGCAACCAAAATGGTGCAGGAGCTACACCAGAAGACATACGAAGAAAGACTAAAGGAGCTTAAGATGTATAGCCTCGAGGAAAGGAGGGAGAGGGGGGACATGATAGAAACTTTCAAATACGTCAAGGGAATCAGCAAAGTCCAAGAGGGTAGCATCTTTCAGAAAAAGAGATGTGCAAGAACAAGGGGGCCCAATTTGAAGAAAGCGGGGGGACAGCTCAGAGGTAATGTGAGGAAGTATTTCTTCGCAGAGAGGGTTGTAGATGCATGGAACAGCCTTCCTGAGGAGGTCATATAATCAAAAACAGTGGGGGAATTCAAGAATGCATGGGACAGACATAAGGCAATTCTAGTGGGGGGTAGGAGGAAGTAGGCTGTCAGTTAACTAGGATCTGCAGCTTATCCATTAGGTAGGGAAATGGGCAGACTGGGTGGGCCAAGAGGTCCTTATCTGCCATCAAATTCTATGTTTCCATGTTTAAACTGGTGCTAATTGGCTTTTATGCATTATTGCTTAACCCTGCAAAAGAAGCTCATATTGCATCAAATGAAAACCTGCAAAATACAAAGGTGGATGGAGCTGACATGTAATCAGACACATACTGAAATGGACCCTGGTTCATAATAAGTGCTAGTACGAGCAGCTTAACTGACATTGATCAGTTCTAAAATATGAAGGCTGGCACCAGCAACAGAAACTCCTGATGCTGGAAGGGCACAGAATTTACAGAAATTGCATGTGTTACAACTAGACCTGATTCAACTGCCAGTTTTCAAGACTTGAATTATACAAATATTACTAAGATAGCAACAGAATCTTCTATTGCACTGAGTGTAAACCTTAGCCTGCAAAAAACAAATATTTGCTAAAACAGTAAAATGCAAGGGCTCCAGTCTAATACAAAAAGTGAGACAGCATAATACACACATCATGGCTAAGGAAGTTGAGTTTAGGGAGTCTTATATTTATCTAAAGCCGTGATGTTTATATTATACTAGATGCAATAGAAGCTTATGTTGCTATCTTAGGTAGCAATATCTGAATCACTTATACCATGTAATCTGGCAATTTTAACAGATCTGGTTATAATAAAGGATATGGAATTATGGTTTGGGAAGGGGCTATGGTGGACCAATCAGCTGAGAGACATTGTTGTGAGGCAATGGGGCCAAGTGAATGAACTGGCACAGCATGGCAAATGTTCCGTGATTACAGGCTGTGAGCCATGGTAGCAGAAGAGATGGTTTTGAAGTGGGTAATAGGTGTGTTGACAGTGCTGGCAGATAGTACCTGGGCCAATGGCAAACAGTACTGTCCTGGATAACAGCGCCTCTCAATATAAGGAACAGACAGCTATACAAAAATGTGTTGAGGCTCCCATATTGTTCTTTATAGTGAGTAACTACTGTACTGTACAGTAATCACTGAACATTTGCTATGCAGTGGCTGTTCACTCACTTGACCCTGTTGCCTCGCAACATTGGCTCTCAGCTGATTGGTCTGCCACACCCTATAACTCCATATCCTTCATTTTAATAGTAAAAATCAATCTGAAAAAGAGTTTGAAAGTCACTAATCCCCCCTGCTCCTGAAGGCGACTTCTTATCATTCAGATGTACACCACAGGGCTCAGAAGGATCAGATGGATCAAGCACCAATCCTTCTCTAGTCATAACTCCATCCCCTAAACAGAAACTTAAAAACAACTCTTAAACTGGACTGGAGTGGTGTGTGAGCCAAGAATGGCTCAGTGGTCCCCTTGATACTGTCACTCTAGTCCAAATCTATTACTGTGTAAGTATTCAGTGACAGATATGGCCACCAAGACTGAGAAAAGCTGGCCATAGAGTGCTCGAGGTGAGCCAATACCATCCTTCAGTACTGAATCCCTGCTACTGTTGCATAAATTAGAGTTGTTTTTATTTTAAAGACAGTAAGTATATTGCTGTACTTGACAAACAGTGAGCGGTGATGCCTGCATCAGCAAAGTACAGTATCACACTATAGTTGATTATTGTTAGGACAAAAACATGAGGGACGCTGAAACCTAATTTGGACCACCTGGGTCTTATTCGGGGGTGTCAAAATAGTGCTCAGACTTTTATGTCTCCCTCAGTACACTTGCAAGGCATAACGCTCAGAACTTAAAGAACACCTGTCATGATGGTCCAGAAAGTTACATATTGTAGTCATTATATGCACTACTAGACCTGAAAGGGTATGTGCATTTGTTATTTTTGGCCAGGGTTTACTCTGCCTTCCATAGTTTGGATTTGTTTTGGAGTCCTGCTTTAGCCCTGCTGCACTTGCCTTTGCTGTTCAGCTGCTGGCTTCTGATGACATCACTGTAGGGCAGAGGAGTGACTCACACTGTACAGTCACAGCAGTTTTGCAAGGGAAAACTACCAGTACTCAATGTACTGTACATACTGGCCCGGATATTCAAACTGTGCCAGGCTGTGGTGTAAGCATGGGCACAGCTCAACTTGGCTGTGCAGGGGTGTGGCCTGGGCGATATTCAACGGAGCTGCTCTATGGCTCAGCAGCTTTGAATATAGCACCCTGGCCACCCCCACTGTGCATGGTGCAGTGGCAGTGCACCAGCACAAGTGACCAGGGTGGAGCATGGAGATGCGCTAGCACAAGTGCCATTGCGCCATTCACAGCACCTGTGATATTCAAAAGGGGACATGCAAATGGGGCCATAATTTATGCAAGACACACATGGGGCCATTTGCATGTCATTATGGCCCCTTGCATCCCATTAGCATGCAGGTGTGCCTATCCCTGACGACTTGCGCCAGGCGCCCTGCCAGGCAGCAGCCGTCTGGGACCGACGCCCCCTGCAGCTTTCATGGGTATTTGTTGAAAGCATAGATCCCCGTCCTATATCCCTGGTGGTCCAGTGGACCGCTATGTGCCCAATCGTGGGCATGTGTAATGAAAGACTTCCCCATCCAATATCCCTGGTGGTCCAGTAGACCGATCACTGCCCGATCGCTGGCATGTGTAATGAAGACTTCCTGTCCAATATCTGGTGGTTCCAGTGGACCCGATAAGCTGCCAATCCGCGAGCATCTGTTTCATCCACCCCCAGCCAATATCCCTGGTGGTCCAGTGGAGCGCACTGTGACCCATGTGGGCATCTGTAAAACATAAAAATGTCCGATTACCTAGTGGTCTAGGGTACCACCCTCCCACCCACCTACCTGAGCCCACTGCCCCACTCCCCCAGGTCAGCCGGCGGGCGGCAGCGCCCACCTGCCTGCTGACCCACCACCGCCGACTGACAGCTTCGGTGGGGCTGCCACGCCCGGTGGTTCACAGCTGTCAGTCGGTGGGCCGAGGGCAGCAGTGGGTGAGGTGCCAGCCGTTGATCAGCGCTGGGTGGGCCCAGCGGTGGGTGGGGGAGGGGGTATCTCAGACTACCGGGTAATAGGACTTTTATGTTTTACAGATGCCCACGATTGCAGAGTGCGGTCCACTGGACCACCAGGGATATTGGACATGGAAGTCTTTCATTACACATGCCCACAATCTGGCACATAGCTGTCCACTGGACCACTGGGGATATAGGATGGGGGCTTTATTTAAACAGATGCCTGCAATCGGGCAGCACTCGGTCCACTGGACCACCAGGGATATTAGAGGGGGGGTTTATTTAAACAGATGCCCGTGATGGGGCATGGCGGGGCACCACCAGGTGCAGCAGGAACTCGGGTGGCCACCCACTGGTGGCAGCTCACCTGTGGGTGGCCATCATTTGTTCCTTTTTTTTTTTTGGCTTAACTTTGTGCAGGCACAAGTAGGGGTTGTGCATGCATGGCTCTGCACATCCCCGGCTGAATATCGGGCTGTGCAGGTTATGCATGGCACGCCCCTACCTGTGCCTCAGACATTACTGATGCGCCTCCGGCAAGATCAGGATTTGTGCGGTGCCTTCCGTTCCTTGAATATCATATCAAGGTGATCAGTGGTTGCGATGGTGCAACACTGTTGCAGCATGTGCAACCCTTTTGAATATCTGGGCCACTGTGTTCTCCCTTCCCCAACACACCCGTACATACTATGTTCTCCCTTCCCCAACACACCCTGTTAGCAATGCATTAGGCCAATATCCAAATGCCTTGTCAGTATGTTTTTGTGTAAAATTGACTGACTTCTGTCTCTATAGCAAAGCATGGGGACTGAGAGAAGATAGAGTTGCTGTCAGCGCCTTTCCCAGTTCTTTTGACTTTCATGCAAAAATCACCCCATTTTGTGAAAGACAGGATATGAAATTGACAAGCACAGGAGGCAGAGTTTCAAATGCTAGGAAAATACATCTTATAAAAGAGAGCAATATTTTGCTTAGCGATAGAGAGAGATATTGAGATTTAAAAAGCCTGTACCAGTCCTTTTAACTTTCATGCATAAATTACCCCTTCTTGCAATGATTCTGGAATTGCATTTCATTACTTTCCTCTGCAGCTAGTTTTTGCATTCTGAACTGCTAAAAACTGCAGAATGCACCAGAGCTTCTTAAGCAAGCCTGGTGTTTCTGCGGACCTAGGGCTATACTGTTCACATTACTATATGGCAGAGAAGTGACTCAAACTCAAATCAATTTTACAACACACATTTGTCAATGCTGAATATTTCCTTGCATAGTGTATGTGGCAGGGGAGTGAAGGAACAGTTATAGAATGAGCAATTCATAAATTAGGAGGTGGCATTAATGAGGTAGGAAAAGTTAAAGCTGGTACTCAGGGTCACTGCTGGTGAGGGGAGGTTGAGGAGATTGAAGTGTAGACTTAGGGCAGGACAGAGCTTGGAAAACTGCTGCATAGCAAACCACACTCGAGGCTGTTAGAAGCTCTCAATTGGGAGAGGAAGTATACTACCTAGCAGGTGGAGGGGATGCTTTTGATACAGGTTGGGGGGAGATCGGTGACCCCAACCATGGGAGGTTTTTTTGCATGTAAAGGGGCAATGTCATTAATTAAAAGCATGCAGGCTAACATTTAAAGTGAAAAGGAAAAACTCAGCACTCGAGGTTTGGTTTAGTGTAAAAGTGCATGATGTAAAGTTTATTTGGCAAGAGGCCTGACTGAGACCAGTAACCCCAGTGGTTATTGGTTTCAGACAGGCCTCTTGCAAATAAACTTTGCACCTTGCACTTTTGCACTAAACCAAACCTCAAGTGCCAAGTTTTTCCTTTTTGTTTTGTGAAATTGAACTGGCAGCTCTACTCGAGGCACCGCCATTTTCAGTCTGCACCTTCTCCTTGCATTGTAACATTTAAAGTGGTACACAGAAGCAAAGAAATACTGGAACCAGGTTAGCAACACAAAAGTGTTTTAACTTTAATAAATGATGATACAATCAGTACAATAATATAAATAACAATACCTTGGTGGTGAAAAATCTAGAACATGCTCTAGACCTGGTTTCGCCTATTTAAATACTTTTCTACTGCTAATCTGGTGCTGGCATTTCTGTGCTCTTGTGTATGATTTTCTTTTATACCCAGTACAGGTTGAAGGATAAAATCATGCTATTCAGGAATATTTAGAATATGGGTTCACTTACAGTGGCAAGGCAAGGCAAATTTTATTTTTCTGGTGCCCAGTCCTGGAGGCTCTGGGCACCGAACAATAGGAACAGACTATCAGTGCAACAAGACAAATCAATATAAAAACAATAAAATATCACTATACATAAATATTATTAATAAATATATTTCTAAAAACTGATGCTCAAACAAATAAGCCGGGTGCCCAGGATATACTAATGCCTAAGGTCATATTTTGATTTCATCATACTAAGTGAGTAAGGGTTAGCAATCACACACCCACCAAACTAAATCACTCACCCATTACACAACAAATGATTAGGTGTCAGAATAACAACAAACAAAATAAAATATGTGAATTGCAGAAAGACAAAAACATGAATACGCAGATAACATTCAAAGAGAACACAAAGGGAAATGAGAAAGAGAACAAAAGCAATATACTCCAAAAATAATTGATAACTAAGGCTAGAGCCAGCAAAAGAGGCAGGATGAAAAAGAAAGAAATCAAACTTCCAAATCATCAAAGGTTACACCACAATTCTGTTGCACAAAAATGAAAAGGTATGCATTCCACCCACTAAAATGTTCTTTCAGAAAATAGCCCCCAACCCCCTGATTAACCTCCTGCTGAGATTAACACTGGGGTGTTGACTGCCAGGTAAGACTTCAGCTGTTTGAACATGTCTAGCATTTGGACCTATATACTTTGTCTTATTTTGCGTATGCTCAACTACACTGTCACTTTGGTAATACATTTATGCATTTATTTAGACACTTGGAATCAGCAGCGGTAAATGTCCTGTCTTTATGCTGGCACATATTGTATGAGATGTTGTGAATACAATTGTTGGTATGCATCTGCATTCATATTTTTGCAAGTGTATCTTTTTTTATACATTAGAGTCTTATTTTATTTTTTTGTCAGCTTCTCCCCTTATTCAAGTGTGCCTATTTCTGTAGTTTTCTAGGCTACCATCTGTGACAGTAGTACTCACTCTTGAACAGCTAGCCATTTAAACGTTTAATGCATCAGATCTGCAATCAGCCATTAATTTATCACTTTGCCCATACGTGTGGGCTAAGTACTTAGAAGAAAAAATAAATAAATAGATCCGCCTTCATTTAAGGTCTACTGGCTATAAAACCTGCAAGAACTCTGTTCTGTCATCTGTTTCAGATTATCCCATTCTCAGATGGCCAGTTTTTAAATCATGGGGACCCTTCTGACAGGCAGACAGCCAAAACTTCCTAAAGATGGCTGCATATATGTAATCTGAACAGTGCAATAATACAGCTAAGGTTTCAGAGAGAGAAAAAAGTTAGCAGCTCCCTAGTGTTTAGTAAACCAGTCCTACTATGTCGGCAGGCAAACCTGTAAAATTTGGTGCGACAGACTGACTGGAGGGAACAACAGATTTGCTTCATTGGGTCTCAGACTGTCATTCTCGGATGACAACTCCATTGAAGTTGGTGACCTGGATATTGTCACTGCTAGCCAGCATTTATCAGCCCCACAAAGCAAATCTTACTAGTGACATTAAATGCTTTGTTAGAGAAAGAGGTAGCTCAATAGCAGCTGTATTTATAATAAGAATAACATTAATCGTAATATGACATGAGTTATCTTTTTTTGTTAAAGTAGAAGTGCATTTTTTGTGAGAAAAAAACATTCAAGGGTTACCATTTTAAGAAGTCCTGTTCTTCTCTGAACACTTTACATTAGTGTTCCAGTGAGTCTCCCACAAGAAGTCAGGCTGAGCCTGCAGAGCGGAACGTTGATGCTGACAACTATCGGATCCAAGATAGGAGCTCAACAAAATATTTGTTAAATGCCCTGTCAGCAACACCGGCAGGTTGACTGCATTCTGCAGTCAGCTGCCAGTTTGCATTGTCCATCTGTGTGTTCTTCGGGGGGCTTCGCCCCTGAACCCCCCATGTGGAGGGCTGCATCACCTGCACCCTCCACTTAGGATTATCAACTCTGAGTCAGAGCTGATTGGGGGGGTGCAGGACCCCCAACAGACAGCGTCAGGTTCCAGCAGGTTTTCCACAGTGGCATGGCACTGTAGTGGCTGTGGGGGACCTCGCTGGTGAAATGTCGCTGTCAGGGGGGTAGCCGACAAGTATCTGGCTGTCTGGTTTATGTTCCCAACAACAGTGACTGCAGCAGGTCCTGAGATAAAGTTGTAAAATGTGTTTATTCTTGACTTGAAGGGAATGAACAGTGTTTTACATAATTCTTATGAGGGAACTGAAAACATGATTGCTATTAATTAGCTATGTGGACTGCCCTGACTCTCTGGATTCAACTGCCCCACATTGGCTATGCTCTGGCTGCAGGTCCATTGCCAGCTTGCAATTGCACTGCTGCACATTGCTGCTGAATGAAATTCAATTAAAAGTGATTGCTCAAATGAATTTATCTGTACTGTAACAAAAATAATTAATTTAAGTGGCAAATGTGATTCCATATAAACTAAAGTCAGGTTATGCTTGTAATTACAATATATGAACTGATGTTTATAATACAAACAATGGGCGCTATGCATGAACCCAGCACACTGTGTGGAAGCCCGGGCAGTGTAAGATATGACACCCGGCCATGCAGGCATATGCAGTGCAGCATGCATGATGAGCTCGCAGCACACACATGAGCACCCATGAGCAGGGCAATGATGGAGCCATACTGCGGGGCATGCCTGCATAAACACGTGTGCAGTGGGACCTGCCTGCATGCACCAACACAGGTACAACAAGCAGGCGCACAGGCCCGGTGTGCACACATATGTGAGGGCAGAGGCTGCCATAAGGACACATGCACAGGAGTGCACAGACCATGATGGAACCACAGATGCCCAGATGACACCCCCAGCCCTGACAAACCAGGCATGCTGGACAGGAGGTGAGCTGCATCCCTGGGCAGTGCAGCTGCACTTGCCCCGCCACCACCATAGTGTGGATATGCCTGGCAAAGCAACCAGCACAGGCGTGGCATGGCAGGCAGATGTGCTACACAGCAGGCCACCCACCAAAGGGCACATCACAGCACACAGGGCATGCTCACGGCATGTTGCCACGCAGGTATTACCAACACAGGCGCCATACATATGGCATGCCATATGGCATACACTGTATACAGGACATGCCATAGGGCATGTCACCAAACACAGGACAAGCTGTATGGCACAGCCCACCCATATGGGCAACTGATGCCCACATGGCCCACGTGTGTGCCGCACATGGCTGCAGGGCATGGCACATGGTGCATGTGGTACACACCAGCACAGGCATGGGCAACATAGCTGACACCTTTGCACTGCACGTGAGCATGCCACATGCATACACAGGCACAGGCACCCTGCAGAGATTCCCAGGATAAGCAGGTTCACCACCCCCGGTGCTCCGGACAGAGACAGCAAATGGCAGCACTGGCCTGACAGCCCCCCAAAGGCAATGAGCACACAGGTGGCATGTAAACTGTTTATTGACTGGTGCAACTGGCAGCACAACACAGAGCACAAAACACCCTCCAGCAGTACAACGTGGACAGCACACCTCAGTGTCCAGCAGAGAACACCCCACCCCAACCCAGACAGCAGCGGGTGCTGGTCACACACACAG
The DNA here is from genome assembly GCA_016271365.2 of Neoceratodus forsteri. NCBI lineage: Eukaryota > Metazoa > Chordata > Ceratodontiformes > Ceratodontidae > Neoceratodus > Neoceratodus forsteri. The sequence continues at coordinate 1,327,458,378 of CM028132.1, forward strand.
CTCCCTAGCAGCAAGACCACACAGCACCCCACCCCAGACAGTGTCCATCAAAATGTTGGGGTGGAATAACACAGCCCATCCAAGGAGATGCAGGGTCCCTCACACCCATGCAGGCTGCCTGTCCCACAGGTCCTCATTGCTGTCTGATGTGCTATCATCCACCTCCGGCTCCTGTGGTGGGCCACTGATGTTCTGCAGCATGACGAATTTTTTTTTACTTATTTATTTATTTTATTTTATTTCGTTTTTGTTGACTGGATAAGTGCACTAGACAAATCCTGCCTATTTTTAGGCATGACCTGGGGGAGAGGGATACAGATGAATGCCAACTGACCTTGATCCAGATTAGGCTGTTGGTGATATTTTTAGTGAATAAGGGAAATTTGGCCAGGACACCGGGGAAATTCCCCTACTGCTTGGCCGGTAGGGGGACTTGCTGTTGTTGGACCGCAGGTCAGCTGGTAACCTGCATGGAAGGTGGATGGAGGTCGAGGAGCTGACGGAGCAGCCGAGGGCTGCAATTGTGCAGCCAACTATGTTGGACCAAACAGAGAGCACAATGGGGCATATTGGTGCAGAAGATAAAGAATTATTCATTTCTGCAGAGAATTTGACAGCCTTATCACCGGATTACCGTGCCTCTGATACGGTAGCAATATTACCGGAGGTGAGACAGCTTAAACAAAAATTAGCAGCTTTATGGTTTGAGCAGTGGACAGTAGCGGAGCAACTGAACGCCCTAGATGATAAGGAATCAGTGCACCTTACTGGGTTAGCCAGGGAATTGGACAATTTGCCTGCCATATGCAACTCGGATCCACCAGTCCTCGTGACATAAAGCCCGTAGCAAAGACGCGGCAACGCTAAAGGGAAATGAGCCAGAAGTGGTTGGCAATTCTGAGGGAGTGACTTCCCGGTGCCATGAGCTGACAGAGGAGACGGAGAACAGGAAATGCGTACTGCATGAATTACGGGTGCACAACGATGTCTTGGTAGAAGAGGAAGTGCTGAAGGGGAATGACATTGGCGAGGTACAGAGGAGTCCTGTGAAGAAATCGTCGGGATTTACCTTTCGGGCTACCACAAGCGCTGGAAGTGAGAGTGCTGAGCCTGGGAAACACTGCATCTTTCAAACTAAGCCAGGAATACAATCCGGTGTTATGGAATTTTTATTTTCAAAACAACATTTGGATAAGGTAGGAGAAGAGGGGAAGGAGAAGAGAATGGTGTTGACTTTTGCAAAACGTCATTTGGTGCTGCCTACTGCTGGGATAGATGGAACTCTAGCTGAAAGTCAGCAGGGAGGGGGAGAGACAGTTCCAGACAATGCTGGTACTGAACCTATCACTGCTGATAATTGGTCCCCACAGAAAGCTCTAAGCGAAGCTGGATGGACCTTAGATTGTGGGTCTTGGAAGCCCACACCTGATTGGGACCGGAAGTTGAATTTCTCCCAGAATGAACCAACCTGGAAACCCAAGTTACATGACACTGGTGGTTCACAGGGGGGGAGGAGTGGGTAGGTGGGAACATAGAGGCTGCTCCTGTGGTGATTTCAACCCCTAGAAGGCGGGAAGACTCAGTACCTGTGGCCCAGGCACAAGTGGAGGCACAGGACCAGAGGGAGACGAGGGGGGAAAAGCCCTTGATGTCAGAATTATTTTCCAGAATTAAACAGGATGCTGCACCTCGCAGAAATGTGGTGTGTCTTTGATACAAAGGAGGTCTGGAGGTTCGACCTGATAGACAATATGTGGGTAAATGTTTTTTGAAAGATTCTTTACACTTCTCTCCTAGGGAAGTGTTTGCATTTATTAATATTTTGGGGGAAGACAACTTTGATGTTAGTTTTCGTTCCGCTCATGCCCTTGACCTGTTTTGGGAAAGATATACTCAGGTTAAATTTTCCCCCTTATGGACACCCTTTCTTGTGATACCTTTAACGAAACCTTTAATAAAGTATGTCACTGTTATGTTTAGAAACGAAGGGGTTCATATCGATGATATCGCTTACTGGCTAGGCCAAAAATGTGAAATTTTGAGTGCCCCTGAAGCAATTCTGGATTCGGAACAATTTTGGATAGGGGGTTGGCATTTTAAAGTGAAGCTAAAACAAACGGATGCAGGAATTGAGCACATCCCGAATTCCTTTTTGTTAGGGAGGGATAGAGGGGTGTGTTTTTATGTGGGACAGCCACAGGCATGTTATAAATGTGGGGCTAGGACTCATTTATCAAGCGCTTGTGACAAACCGAGATGTGATAACTGTGGTGAAGTGGGTCATATTGCCTTTCAGTGTGCTAACTTCACGAACTGTGATCTTTGTGACGAGACATGGCATGTGTTTGCTGATTGTACATGGGCAGCCAAAAATAAAGGCTGTTGTGGTAGCCCAGATTTATTAATACAAAAAGCACAGGATTTGTTGATAGGGACAGTTCCCGTTGGTCCCCCACAGCCTGTAGAAGAAATGCCTTCCATTGTTGCGATATTTGAAGAGGGGGCAGAGGTAGCAGAGGTAGTGAGTAATGAACAGGATCTTTTAGAACCGGTTCTGGGGGAAGCCTTGACTGTGGAAGGACTGCAGCAACAGGAGCCCTTTCGGGCTCCAGTGATGGCTGCGGTTCGACGATCCTCCAGAAATATTAAAAGTCTTCCACAGCAGCTGGCCATGGAAGTGGAAACCAGTGACTCCTTTGCCTTGTTGACCAGTCAGTGGGGGGAATCAGATATGGATTGCCTGGAGGATGATTCCCAGCAGACGACGGACAGTCCGCCTTCCCCATTATGACTGCAGGAGGATTATAAAGGGAAGAAGAAGAAAAGGAGGAAGAAACATAGGTGATGGGTTAACTTTGACTAGGCATGCTGCAATTTCGGTTAGGTTCGGTGAACGTTCATAGTATATCGAATTATAAGAGATGGCAGACAGTTTATGACTTGATTCATTCTACTCGGATTGATGTCTGCTTAATTCAGAAAACATGGATGTATACTATGGAACAAGCCAGGTGTTTTCAACGTGAATGGTGCTGGGGCCTGTCTTATTGGTCTTTTGGCCAGCAGTCGGCGGTTGGAATAGGGTTTCTATTCCATTCTTATGACTTTTCTTTAATTAGGTTGATGGATCTGATACCAGGACGGTTAATGATTTTAGATGGTCTGTGGAAATCCAGATCTTGTCGGTTTATTAATGTTTATGGTTCTCAGCTCAAAGCAGAAAGGGTGGTGCTCTGTAATATGTTACAACCTTATTTGCTGACATCGCTGGAGGTGTTTTTGTGTGGGGATTTTAACTGTGCCTTGCTAGATGTTGGGGATCCAAAGGGGGGAGTGGGTAAAAAGATTTATTGTGATACTAGAGCTTTTTATAAAATGATACATTCAGCAGGTTTAATTAATGGCAGTAGTAAACAAAGTTCAGGGCCCAAATTTACGTATAAAAGGAATCGGTTTACTTCCACAATTGATTATATTTTTTTATCTAACAACATTCCCTTTACATTTGCAACATGTCCGGTGTCCTATTCTGACCATCTGATGTTACTTTGTACCATTTCTCCTTCTGCCAGACTGATAAGTCAGAGGGCAAGATGGAAGTTAAATCCTTTATTGCTGAACTCGAAAGGGGTACTGGATAGAATTCAATCATTGCTGATGGCACGACTGTTGGTAGCATTTTTATATAGCTCTATGGGCGAATGGTGGAAGGATTCTAAAGACGACCTTTGTCGCCTATTAAAACAGCAGGGGAAGGCTAAGGCAAATAATAATTTTCTACACTATTTAAAATTAAGACAGCAATTGTATTATTTATTTTCGGTTGCCAATATTTCCACTTTAGATTATAGTCCACAGATTAGGATACTGAAAGATCAGCTTTTGGAGGTTCAGTATAATAGGGCTCGAACCCTTAATGCTCATTTGCGTTATGGGATCAAGAAGCAGCCAGGGGGTGATCCATATGACACCTTTAAAATTTACATACAATCCACACATTTGAATACCCTCCAGAATGAGGTGAGTCTTTTGGTACAGGATCAGCAGTCACTTTATACTATTATTAAACAATTTTTTTTGGCGTACAAGCCTGTGAGGCCCCCGGATGATCAGAACATTTCGGACTTTCTGACCCAGACAGAGGTACCATACCATGGGTTTGATACGTCAGTGTTGATTCAGCCTATTACTGCTCAGGAAATAATTACTGCCATTAAAAACCAAAAAACGGAACTTCCCCTGGGATTGATGGTTTGACATCAGATTTATATAAGGCCTTTCCGGTGGAATTTGCCAAATGTTTTGTGTTAGTGTTTAACACATTTATGAGTAAATCTGATTTTCCATGTTGGTTTGCAGAAGGGCTGCTGATTTTTTTATATAAATCAGGCAACAAATTTGACTTGAATAACTGGAGACCAATTACTCTACTGAATTCCGATTATAAACTCTTTATGAGTATTTTGAATACTAGATTAAAACAATTAGCGGTTATAGTGCTTTCCCTATCTCAGTTTTGTGGAGTGCCTAGAAAAACATACAACAGGCTCATATGGTCTTGAGAGACATTGTGGAGTTTGCAGGTGTTCAAGGAATTTTGGGATGCATTGTCTCTGTTGATCAGATGAAGGCTTTTGATAGAGTATATCACCCTTTTTTATTTACAACCTTACGACGGTATGGGATTCCAGAAGTTTTTATACATATTATACGATCGATTTATGATTCAGCAATTACACACCCAGTGATACAACTTGAGATATGGGAAGGGTTTCATGTCCCGACTGGGGTACGGCAGGGTTGCCCTTTAAGTCCCCTGTTATGTGCATTCACGATTGACACGCTAATTAGATCATTAACACAAAACCCTTATTGGGAAGGAATAGGTTGGGCTTCTGATGTGGATAAGTGGTATATACAAGCTTATGCTGATGATTTAAGTGTTTTTTTTCTCTGATAGTTCACAAGTTGCAGTTTTTTTAGACTTCATGGATGAATATGCAGTATTGGAAAATTCCACTATAAACAGGAATAAAAGAAAAGGTGTATTTATTGGGATGGATGGTATTCCTGAATTGATAGTACAAGGTATTCGTCTTTCTTGTGATCCAACTAAAATCTTAGGATTACTATATGGGCCGAGAAATGTGCCAGATCTTAATTGGATGTCTGTCTTGACGTCCATAGAATGGAATATTAGTATTTGGAAACAATGGAAATTGGATAAAATTAAATGGGTTTCGGTTATTAAGAAATTTATTATTCCAAAGTTATTGTATATGGTGCTGATTTTTCCTTTGCTACTACTCCTGGAAACCCGAATATATAGTCTATTCTTTCAGATGTTATGGGGTAGTAGGCTCAATCCGATTAAACGACATTTTACATACTTGGAAAAACAGAAAGGTGGTTTTGGGATGATAGATACGGTTGTTTTTTTTTTGCCACCTTATTTATTTCAACCAATATTAAATTAGGCTGGGGAGTAACCATGGAAAGAGTTGGATTGTTACACTGACAAGTGATGGGGAGATATTATACTCTTTGCGTTGGGAGACCCCCGAAACCGATTCCGACGTTGTTACTTCCAAAATATTTTGTACCATTTGCAAAAAAATTATTTAAATGGGGGTTGGAGGCACAGGTAGTCAAAGTTAGTGCAGGGCCACAGTTGTACAAATCAATAATGCTTCAATTATATCCTAGTGAGCCAGTGTTTAAGATCTGCCCTATGAGGTATGTGGATGTTGTCTTAAGTAAATTAAATAACCCAAGGTTACCTGCTTATATGTGGGAAACTTTATGGCTTATGGTATATGGTGGAATTGGAGTCCGGGGGAATGCCAAACATAAACCAATACAGGAACAGAATTGTCCATTTTTGGAGTGTGTGGCACAAGAGGAAACGATTGACCACTTTCTTTTTACTTGTTCCTATGCTAGCTCCCTGTGGAAATTCCTGGCAGTACGATGGCATATGAAATGGTTAGAATATATGGATTATGACACATTAGTGTTGGGTCATGCTCCACAGTTTTGGTTATTATATCATACGGACACTTTACAGATTTTCTGTAGTACGTTGATAAATTACTTGTGGCAAGCTAGGTGCCAATGGGTACTATATCAAAAATTGATGCCTCATGACACTGTCCAGAGATTGATCTATGGGGCAATGTACAGGATTTATATTCATGACACAGCATTCTTCTCCTCGAGAAAGGTGAGAGAATGGTGGAAAGGATTTTCGAAATTTATTAAATATAAATAAGAACTTTCTGTTCACCAGTGGATGGTGAGGTATATGAAAAGACAAAGGCTGGGAATCAAAAGACACTAAAACCTGCTTGTTGTTTAACTTTTGGATTTCCTTTTGTACTTATTTAGGATAATTCCGTACTGTTTTTTTTTTTTCCTTTTGTTGTTTATGTATAACTTGTTGCTGAGTTCATTAAGATGTTTTATTGATCATCCAGCTTCTTATACTGTATAGTTTTTTTTGTAGGAAGGAAGTATTATTATTTACGTAATGTAGTAGGATAAATTAATAAGTCCTTTGGAAGTGCTTTAGTGAAGGTATGACAATAATACTTGTTTGATTTATTTTGTTTCTGTTTATTGGTGTGAAGTAACACTATTGGTATTTCTTGGTTTCTAATTTTGCCATGTATAATGATCTGTGGAGTGCGGTTAGCACGATATGTACTTATTGATTTTTGATGTTATTTTGATGTTATTTTAATAAAATATTCCCCTACTCTTGCTTCAGAGGGCATTGAAGCTCTGCAGGAAAGATGGATGTACTCATTCAGGATTTGACGATGGAAGAGGAAGGTCATGGTTTGGGAACTTCTGAGTTACCTAAGGATCAATCGGTGGAGAAACAACCTGAGACAAATGATCTAGAACAGGATACTTTATCACAAACAGAATCTTTTCCTCAGTTTACAAATAATATTGAAGAAATGGATGAAGAAGTGAGGAGTTTGCAAAGTGAATTAAAAATTAAAAAACAGTATTTGCTAAATATGATTGCTGTGGCAGAAACAGAATTCCAACGGAGTAGAACAAAACTGGAAGAAAAAAGGAAAAAATGGAAACGTTCTACGGCATGTCCCTTGCAAGGTACAAGCAAAAGATTGCCTTTTGATGCTACACCAGATTCAAGAACAGAAGATAAAACTTCCAATATAAATGGTACAGACAAGCAAGGTTCAGAAGTACAAGAAGAAGACAAACAGGAGGACTCAGAGGTCTGGACTCGTGAAATGGCAATTCAAAGGGCAGGTTGGGAATGGCATGGAAATCAATGGGCTCCTGACACATCTTTGCCTATTCTGGGTTCTCCGGAAAGTTTAGCTTTAAGACAGAATGAAGATATGGAAATGCAAACTCCAGTGAGAGGAAACATATCTCCTCAAAATCCTAAGTCTATTTCATTACCTTGTACATCGGCATGGGTTGAAATTGAGGCTGACCGGGTGGCTGCTAGGCCAAACTCAGTTGGAATACAATGAGAGGTTACAGAAACAGACCAAAAAACAACAGACATGGAGGAAAGTAGGACAAATGAGACTGTACCTATAGTTGAACAGGAGCAGGTAAGAGAGGAAAATGTGAATTTGGTACTGATACAACTGAATGGAACGAAAACTGATCGAAAAGGGAAACTGGGTTCTAGTACTACTGCTGGAGATAGGCCATGCCCTTATGCAGGACTGTTTGAGAAGCCAGTAGAAGCAGCCAAAAGCCGATTTTTAGTCCGACTTCACTATAAAGGTGCAGCCCGTCTTCCCCGTGATAGACTATGGGTGGGAACAACACTGATCAAAGAATCATTGGGGTTTTCACCTAGTGAAGTTTATGCAATTATTCATGCACCAGGGGACTGCAGTTATGATATAAGTTTTTGCACCATGCCTTTGTTAGACAAATTTTGGAAACAGTATTACGGTGTTAAAAACTTGTAGATATGGCGAGATTTTGTAGCCATACCAGTGACTAAACCAACGATAAAGACTGTGACTGTGCTATTTAGAAATGAGGGAGTGGATGTAAATGATATTATTTTTTGGTTAGAAAAAACATGTGTGGTCTCAGAACACCCTAGGCCAATAATGGATGATAATGGGTTTTGGACTGGGGGATGGCATTTTTGGGTACAATTGAACCATACAGATTCAGGTATCCAATATCTACCCAGTTCCTTTTATTTAGGGAGAGATCGAGGAATAGTATTTTATGCAGGACAACCTCGAAGTTGTTACAGATGTGGTTCATTACAACATTTAAATATGGATTGTGATACAATAAAATGCTTTCTTTGTGGGGTATTAGGGCATTCAGTGGCCCAGTGCACAGCTCCCCCATGTGTAATTTGTGTGGTGATGATGAGCATTCTTTTCAAGAGTATCCCTGGGCAGCACATAATGCAGAAGAGAACTCAGACCAAGATTTCATTCTGATACAGGCTCATAAGCTTGCAAACATCCAGCACGTGGTGAATAATAATCCCTTCCCCCAGAGTAGACACAGAGGGAGAGGGGGTTATAGAGGTAGCAGGATGGAAAGAGTAGAATCTGAAGAAAGACCCTTAGGATACAGCCAAGTAATTTCTTTCACTCCAGTAATAAATGCAGTAGTGGGAGAGGTTGAGAATGGCTTAGCAAGAGTAAACAATACTCCTTTTGTGACTCCTCAGGGGTCACCTAAAAGAGGGTCAGTTCCACCCCACTTTGCAGTTTCATCCAATCTATGAAGATAGAAATAAGCTTGAGGCAGCTGTAGATTCAAATGTGATCTTAGAGCAACATATAGAGGAGGATACTCTCCCTTCCATCTCAGTTCCCTCTAACAGATCACGAGATGTTGTGGACGATATACTATTATCACCATTACCACTCACAAACTACTTTGTGGTGCTGTCTTCATGGGGGGACAAGTAGAACAGGAAAGCCCCATGGAAGAAGGGTTCAGCCCCCTCCATACCCACAAAGAGCGGAGAAGCTACCACACAAAGAATCTAGGAAAACAGGAACAGAGGTACTGTTGAAAAGAGAAACATGTTCTGGTAAAACAATTATGAAGTCACCTCCCTGAGCAAATGGAATGGAACTTGGGACAATCAAAATGGTCTTTGGGGGTGGAAACATGTAGTGGGATGGGGTTTGTTTTCTCTCTCCAGGCATTTTAATTATGAGAACAATAGATATTGAACCAGGTAGAGCTTTGCTACTGGATGTGAAGATAAATAAATTGTTGTTTAGATTAATTGCAATTTATGGGCCTCAGACCAAGGCTTTAATAATTGATTTATTGAAAAAATTCAGCCATATTTATAAACCAATAGACAGTTGTTTTGTGGTGGAGATTTTAATATAAATATGCAAAAAGGAGTGGGTTCAGGAAAACAATACTGTGATAAAACATTTTTGAAATTAATAATACATCAAGCAGGGTTAAAGGATGCTTTAGGTGAAGGGAGACAAAAAGGACAAACTACTTTTTTCAAAGGTGGTTTGTCCTCTTGGATTGATTTTTTGTTTCTGAAACAAACTCTATCAGTGTTTCAGTTATGTTCCCGATCAAAAGATCAGATCATGTGTTAATTGGAGTAAATGTAACTGTACCACCAGGTAGGGGGAGAGGTAAGGGATAGTGGTGAATTAATGTTTCATTATTAGATCTACAAATACAAAAGGATATAATGATTTTGGTATTGGAAAAGAAAACTATGATTTTTTTATACGAGGATATTAGTGTATGGTGGACAGATTTAAAAGAATTATTAACCAGATTTTTACAATTTATGGGTAAACAACAGGTAGCTACGAAACAACAGCAATACTTAGTGTTACAGAGGAACTTGGGAGACTTATTAATGAGGCAAGTTCAGGAGAAAGTGGATTTAAAGGAAGAGATACAAACACTTATGATAGAAATGAAAACCTATCAATATAATATAATTAATTAATTAATTAAGGAGCAGAGTTTTGGCACACAGGGGAAATCTGCAGATATTAACCCTTTTTTTGCATGTCAACAGAGAAATGGGAAAACTCAAATTCAGACGTTAAAATCAAGACAAGGTAGTTTAAAAACTGAGAACATAGAAATAATGGGAGAAGTAGTAGATTATGTGACTGATATGTTTGGTGATCCAGTAGCAGACTCTGAATGTGCTTGGCAAATATTACATACAGTTGCCCCCCTAGTATAAACTCAAGGGATGGGGAATGCATGATTACTCCATTTTCGAAAGTAGAGATGGTTGTAGTTATATTATCCCTATGGCAGAGCATATCACTAGGGTCAGATGGGCTCCCGAGTGAGATATATAAATTTCTGTGGAAGGTTATTCCAGATGAGATGCTTTTTCTTTATAATTATTTTCTTTTAGAGTATCTTTTACCTACTCAAATGTATGAGGGACTGATGGTTTTTTATTTTAAGTCAGTGGATCCGACAAGTTTGGGGAACTGGAGACCCATTACACTTTTGAATATGGATTTTAAAGTGTTTGCTAAATTATTAAGCAATAGGATGGCACAGGTGATGAATAAGGTAATTAGTCCACTTCAATTTTGTTCAGTGCCAGGGAGAAAAATCTCAGAAGCATTATTTTTACTGAGAGAGATAGTGAAAGGAGAAAAAGGGTATAGACAGGATCCAAAACAAGGGTTTTTGGTCAGTCTAGACCAATCAAAAGCATTTGATAGAGTTTCTCATAGTCTTCTATGGAATTACTTACAAGCATATGGCATCCCTGTTCATTTCTTAGGATGGTTAAAACTATGTTATGCATTGGCATACGTAAGACCATATGATAATGGATATCAAGGACCAAAATGCGTAATAAGACGAGGGGTATGTTAAGGGTGCCCTTTGAGACCATTGTTATATGTGTTTATGATTGATCCACTGTTGCATGTGTTACAAAATTCCCCAAAGATACAAAGCTAATCTGGTGGAGAAGTTGTAAATTGTAAAGTATTAGCATATGCGAATGATCTCTGTCTTCTGTTATAAAATGAACAGTTTTTTATTGAAGCAGGCCATCTTATCCCAGAAATAGGGGAAGTAACTGGGGCTAGTTTAAATATGGAGAAAACAAAGTGTTTAGATTTAACTCAGTTTCTGATAGAATCAAGAGAGTTTGGAGGTTATCAGGTAGCTAGGGGTCCATGCAAAATATTAGGAATTTATTATGGAGGTGAGGACATTGTGGGTTTTAACTGGACTAAAGTAATTAATAAAGGGAGAGAGAAAGTAAAATTTTGGAATCGATGGAAGGTTTAAAAAAAAACTAATGCATTTAATAAAAAAAAATTTAATACCAATATTTTATATGTTAGTGCAGTTTTTCTGGTCCTAAAAAATCTGGAAACATCTTTTTTAGGAGTTTTTTTCTCCTGTTTTTGGGGAAGCAGATTGAACCCAATAAAATGTAATGTGCATTATCAAAGCATTCAGAATGGAGGAGTAGATATGATTAATCCTATTTTGTTTTTTTATTCTATATTTTTGTATAATAATTTTCTTCCCCTCATTAAGGATAGGGCTCAACTTTGGGGGAAGTGTGGATATTTACTAGTACAAGGGTATTGACGGAATGGAAAGAAGGGCATTTTGTCCACAAAATTAAAAGGAAACCTAGGTTAGTTAGAAGATGGGAAGGGGTAGTGAATGAATCAATTAAATGGGGTATCTCTTGCAAAAAGGTGCTTAAGTTAACAAGGAAGCAATTATATTATGAAGTCTTGGCATCCCATTATTGTGAAAACCCATTGCTGGAATGTCACAACAACAATGTGAAGGAATTTCACAATATATTAGTGATGTAAGATTACCTGAAAAATTATGGGACACGGTTTGGTTAGGGTTGCATCATACAATAAATGTAAGAAATAATCAAAAACATAAATCTGTTCAAGATAGATACTGTCCTAGAGAATGTTGTATTTTAAAACTGGAAACAATGGACTATCTATATTATAATTGCCCTTATACAGAAGAATTTTGGGATGTTCTAAAAAATAGATGGAAAGGGAAGCTATTAATTCCACCGGACTTAAGGTCATTATACTATGGGATAAAGGTGAATCAGCTGGTACAGTTGCATGAGAGTACTTTTCATATTATTATGGCACATATGCTGTACTGGATCTGGATTGGACATTGCCGATTAGTGTTACAACAACAACAACAAATTACACCCTTTGAATTAACTCAAATGGTGTGTTCAGATTTACACCAATGGAAGTTAGAAGAACGTATGAAAATACATCACGATAAATGGTCTAGGTGGTGGCATTTAGTGGATTTCATATAAAAAATCGGGGAAGGTTGGCTGGATAACAGAAAATTTGTGTGGAATGTATGATAAAATATTTATTTTGGTGTATTGGGTTTTTTACATTATGATTTTGTGTACAGTAACACTATGGTGTGTTTGCATTGCTTTCAAGTTTAAAAAAAAAATTCCCTCTTATAGTGGGGAGGGGGAGGGAGGGAGTTATATTGTTCTTTTATGGTTAGGATTATTGTACATATTAATACTGGTTTATGTTTGTGTATTCTTTTCCTTTTATGGTTATGTATAATGTAATACTGACTGATATATAGTTTGTTATGATTTTGTTATGATCTTAATAAAAAATTCCCCCTACTCTCCTGTGGGGGTCTTTTACATCCTGGCATTCTGCCAAACTGGCTGTCTCTGGAGGTGCTGTAGAGGACATGGAGGTGTTGGAGGTAAAGGAGATGGTCTCCTCCCCTGTCTCTGGAAAGCGAGAGACAACACTACTTGAGAAGATATCTGCTACTGGAGATGCTATGCTTACTTTACCACAGGACTTGAACAAATCTTCTGCTAATCTTCCTGGTCGAGACACTCAAGGTATTTCCCTGATTTCTTCTAAAACTGTTGACAAGGTTTTGTTACCATCTACTATTGCTGCCGACTTGTAGTCTGATCCTCTACATGCTGCTCCTGCTGATATTGATGCATTGCTAGCGGTGGAAGAACGGCGCTATTTGGCAAAACGAATAGAGCTTTTAGCTCTTAACCTGCTGCTGTGTTACTTGAACATTCTCCTGTTGACTCTCCTATGCGGAATGCAGCTGCTTTGCCTCCTGGCACTTCTCAGATTGCTTTGACACTTCCTCATTCCTCTCCACCTCGTTCGTCCTGTGTGGCACCAGCATCTGGTGCTTTGACTGACGGTCTCTCAGGTGGGGGCACAACCAGAATGGAATTTATGGCTGTTGATCAGTCCAGCCTAAGACATGCCCCAATACCTGATACTGGAAACTCAAGTGCTGACTGGTCTGTAGATTCTGCTGCCAGTGCAGCAGGTTGGGAAAAAGGTCTGGTCCTTCTCCTATACGGATTTCTGTGGAAACTGCAAATGTTGCTTTACCTGCTACTCCTCTGACTCCCACTCCTTCTTTGCCCTTGGAACTCTCTTTGCCTTCTGAATTACATCTCACCCAAAACCCTGTTTTAAACTTACTCATTGATAAACCTATACTGGTGACAACTTCTGCTATTGCAAATGCTGTGCACCATTTAAATTCCCAGGGCCCTGGGTCTCATCCACCGCCTGCAAAACTGCCTACCTCTTCTAAACCTACTACTTCCTAGACCTATGTTGCTTGCTTTTCTGTTCCCATGCAGCAAGCAAAACGGCATAGTGCAGTCAGACTGCAGTATTTGGGTGGAATGTCTGAGATGCCTGACCGTGTTTTTGTAGGTTGAACTTTGCTAAAGGACTCTATGAAATTATTTGCATACGAAATCCATGCTTTAATTCATGTTTCTAATGAGCCTAATTTTGATGTTAGCTTTAAGGCTTTACAGGGTTAGAAAGGTTTTGGACTATGTTCCATAAGCTGAAATCTACTCCCTTATGGGCTCCTTTTAGTGCTATACCCTTAACTAAACCTGCGCAAAAAAAATAACCATTTTGTTTCGCAATGAGGGGGTGAATTTAAATGATATCACTGTATGGCTGAAGCAGCGTTGTACTCTTCTTACAGACCCAGAAGCCATTTTTTGACACAGAAAACCTATGGACAGGAGATTGGAAAGTGAGGGTTCTGCTTAAAACTACAGATGCTGGGATACAGCATTTATCTAATAGTTTCATGTTGAGTTGGGATAGGGGGGTCCTTTTTCACCCCAGACAACCAAAAGCATGTTACAAATGTGGCTTCATTAGTCATCTTAGCAGCATTTGTGATATGGTGAAATGTTCTGTTTGTGGTGAACTAGGCCATGCTGGTTCTCAATGTGTTGAGGAACCTAAATGTGTTCTTTACAAAGAATCTGGCCACACTTTTCAACAGTGTACTTGGGTTGCTCATAACTCCCCTACTCTGGCTAATGGGGAAGAGCAGTGGCTGATTATTACTGTGGCACAACATTCTAAACCTAATAATCAGCTATCTGGCCCCCAGAATAGATGACAGTCTCTTCATTCTTTGGATGCTCAAAACCAACCCTTGTCACACCCCACCACTCTCTCTGGGGATAAGAGTGAGACCCCTATTGCCTTACGCCCTCTTCCAGATGCTTCTGTATCTGATCCCCCTCCCTCCCTCTCCCCATGCGTCACCTGGTAGTTCTATTATGGTTCCCTTAGCTCATGTTCCTCCTTCTGATATAACTACTGGTACTATGCCCCCTCCCGGAAGCTGTTGCCTCGAAAACTAGAGTTTCTAGGGGCTCTAGAAGACTGGGGTCACCCTTTTCCAAGGTTTTGAAAATGGATGATATTCCTTTGGAAAATAAATATTAGCTGTTATGTGATCCCTGGGAAAATACAGATTCTGACTCTTCATCTGTGCTTTTCTCTCATCTTGAACTCACTACAGATATGGAGGTTCCTGTTGATAATATGGGATCTCAAAAGAGGAAGGCCAGGGCTAAGGTTAAGCATAAGGAAAGTGTTTCCAGGAAGGATAAACCTAGGTGATGGTGTTACAATTTTTGACTTGTCCTACACTTTACTATCCTAAAGATACTGTCCTTCTCTGTTCATACTGTGAATGTTAACAGTATAAAAAGATAGCCTAAGAGGGATTCGTTTTTTTCTTTTTTGCCTTGTCTCACGGCTGGGGTGATACTGTTACAAGACATTAGATTTCATTCCCTTCCTGATATAACACAAGCACAGCAAGCATGGTTTCCTGGCCCTTCTTTTTGGTCCTTTGGACAGGAGACTTGTTCAGGGTTAGGAATCTTGTTCAGCATACCTGATGTTTGTACTGTTAAAGTACTTGATTTGTGTCTGGGTAGATTATTCCTTCTTGATGTGTGCATTTACAATATGGCCTATAGGATTATAAATATTTATGCATCGCAATCTAAATCCCTTAGGATTGACTTACTGAAGATTGTTCAGCCTTTTCTTTATACTTCTAAGTATGTTATCTTTGGGGGAGACTTTAATTGTGGTTTATCCACTAAAGACAGATCACACACCTCAAAAACTACGAAGTTAGTTTGTGATACTAATTTTTTAAAAACAATGTTGCATTCGGCTAAACTTTGGGATGCATGCCATATGCTGAATCACACCCATACACCGACCTTTCATAAAGGACCATTAGCAACTCACATTGATTTCTTTTTTGTATCACAACACTTACTGCTCTCTGCTGCTACAGTGACTGTTGCAGAATTATCTGACCATAATCTTTCAACCATTACTCTGGGTACTGCCCATAATAGATTTTTGGTCCAGGCACATGGAAATTGAATATGACCCTACTGAGTGACTTACAGTTATTGACTCATCTAAAAACAATTTTTCAGGCTAGGAAATCTGTTTTTATCCTCTCAGTGTTTATTAAAACAGTTTAGCAAATGGCATCATCAAGTCTCTTTATTTTGACTATCACAGGACGCGGCATCAATTACAGAAACTTCTCACTTTGTCATACACTATGGGTCATGATTTTACTAATCAAATCAGTAAACTAAAAACTAATCTTACTGTGTACCAGTCTAATAAATTTGCATTGTTACAACAGTAGCAAAGATACGGTGTTGCGGGCTTCTATGATGTGGTTTGTCCATTTGATAGTTGCACCAAACGTATCAATACTAAAGTTTTTGAGGTCCTTCTTGATAGGGATAACCATGAAGTTACTGATAATATGGGAATTCAACACTGTATAGCTGATTATACCAGAAAGTTGTTTGGTCCCAAAGCTTCCCAGGTGGATGAGGCCTCTGTCTACCTTTCCAACCTTGATATCCCGGACATCGCTCACTCCTTTACTGACTTGACTGCTAGAGATATACAAGGACAGGAAGTGGATGAGGTGATTCGTGCTTTACATTTGGGGTGTCTCCAGGGTTGGATGGCCTTCCAAATGAACTTTATAAATTATTAGGTACTGACTTGAGTGGTGAATTGGCTCCTGTGTTTAATTTTATTCTACAAGCGGACACTTTTCCATTGGACTTGGATATGGGTAGCCTTATTTATATTTATAAAAAAGGTGATAAAAGACTGTTACAAAATTGGAGACCTCTTAGCCTCTTAAATACTGATTTTAATATTTTGGCTAAAATCCTAGCTGTCCGTTTAAGTGTTTCAGATCAGATTATTCTGTTAAGGGAACTGGTTGAAAGGGGAAATCTTGATTTGCTGGAGAGCTACTTGATTTCCTTGGACCAGAAACAGGCCTTTGATTCAGTCAATCATGATTTTTTTATGGTGTGCTTTACATCATTACCATGTCCCTGAGAGGATTATTTCCTGGCTTAGATTATTATATCATTCTGCTACAATAGTCCCTATTGCAAATGGGTGGAATGATACCATTACTGAGAAGGGTTAGACAGGGTTGCCTGCTTAGCCCTATTTTGTACATCTTTTTTTTGGATCCTTTACTTTGTTCTATTAATAATTCTCAGACGATAGTTCCACTTTCTACTCTGTTACATTCAACCCCCCCCATACTGTTATGGCCTATGCAGATGATATGAGTCTGATTGTGGCAGATGTACCTTCGATAAATGAAGCTGTACGTCACTGTATAGTGTTTGGGTCCATTTCTGGGGCAGCTTTGAACTTGAATAAGTGTGTGGGTAGAAAATTAGGTGCTGGAGGCTTGAGGGACTCTATGGTTTCTGATATTAGAATTAGCTCCGATCCTATTAAGATTTTGGGAATTCTGTTTGGGGATGGTTCACTGGATATTTTGAATTGGGGTCCTAAAATGGATGTTGCACAAGCTAAAGTTGCTCTTTGGAATAAATGAAAGTAAGGAAAAAAAGAAAAGAATTTATATGATTCGGAATCACTTGCTTCCAGTTTTTCTTTTTTTGAGTTATATTTTTCCCCCTCCACAGAGTTTTGAGACTAGGCTATTTAGTATTTTTTTTTCAGGCATTATGGGACAGTCGCCTCAATCCCATCAAATGAAACTTCAGTTATTTACCCCTTAAGCAGGGCGGTCTGAATATGGTTCATCCTTTGTTTTTTTATAATAGTATTTTTTTATGGCTAATGTTAAACCTCTTTTGATCAATTGTGAAAATGTTGGGAATCTTGGTTTTATGAGTCTTGTACTCCCTGGTTTAGGCAATGGGAATCAAACAGTTTTAAGACAGTTAGGACTATTCCTTTTATACCGAGTTATGTTAGGGAGACTTTCTTACGACTTAAACAGTGGCATGTTTCCAGTACTCTGATAATAACCCTCAGTAGGAAGTCCTTGTATAGGCATCTACTTGATCAAATTTGTGTTGAGCCCATTGTTTTTCATAAGTGCCTATCTGGACAATCTTCTGACACTTTTACATAATACACAGATTCCTCAGCGGATGTGGGATCTACATTGGTTGAGCTGTCATGAGAGAATTAATGTGAAAGCAAACCAAAAGCATGAACAACTGTCAGAAAGATTTTGCTCTAGATTGGGTTGTATACAGCAGGAAGAGACAATACATCATTTATTCTTTTATTGTACCTACATATGAGGTTCCTGGCATTTTCTTGCCACTAAGTGGAATGAACCTTTATTTGCATCTGTTTCCTATATGAATGTAATGTATGGTGTCTTCTCACATGACTGGAGAAAATGGAATATTGATACTTTGAATGTTATTTTTGCAGTTTTGAAATGACATATATGAACTGATTGATGTCTTTTTTATGCTACAACAATTAGATTTGTCCTATCAGGTTATATTGCAAAAAGTTGAAACTGAATTACAATCTATTTATTTTTCTGAATCACAGACAATGCCTAGAAGAACTATATAAGAATTGTGGAAGTGTTTGCCTTGGATCACTAACTCTGATGTTCCTGGGACATGATTTTCCTTTTCCTTGTATTGCCTTTTGTTTCTTTTCCTGTTGTTGTACTTAGTTTTCATGTCAGTAAAAATTTCCCCTACTCTTTTCAATAAGTGCCATGGGATCTTTAACATCCACCTGAACTACCACCAATCCAAGCAGATGGGACCTCGGTTTAATGTCGCATCCGAAAGATGGCACCTCAGAAGTGCAGCACCCCTTTCATGCTGCACTACAGTGTCAGTACTGGGACATTAACCCACAGCCCTCTGATCTCCCGTCCTCAGAGGTGAGTGTGCTACCTACTGAGCCACTGTCACTGCTAGGGTGTCCCACTCTCACCAGATCCCTGTAGCGCTGCAAGACAAAGGGAATGTGTCAATAACGGCAGAGTGACACATGCACTGGCATACTGCCCAATGCCACTAGTACCCCCCGGTGACGGGACATAGACCTCCCACCACCTGTTGGCCACATCCTCATAATACAGAAGGCTGCCTTCCCCCCTTCAGCATCAGGTAGTTGGGGTACTGGCATCAGTACCACTTCAGCCGCTGTCCAGGGGCACAGACAAAGCAGAGGGCACCGTCTGGCTGGACCTGCAGACTCTGCTCCATCCACTCTGGCCAGCCACGTGGGTTCTGCATTGGAGACATGAGGGAAGGCAGTGTAACACAAAGCCCACACAGGCAGTGGTGGAGAGCAGCACAGGCGGGACATGCCGTACTCACCTGTCCGAATCTACGGGCCTGCTGCAGGTTCCCTGTGCCCCAGTTGGGCATGTACATTTCCTCAGACACCCTGAAGAGGTGGTGTGGAAACATGGACATCCTGTCCACCACCATGTATGCCATGTCCAATTCTGTTGTGGACATAACTCAGGGCCATACATGATATTGGACACATGACATGATACACGGGATGGTGCGAGGGTATGCCAATGGCTACGAGCACCATGGCCACATTGGTGTGGGACTATAAGGTGGAGCAGACTGTGGGCTGCACTGTGTAAGGGGAAGGCATCATAGTGCTACAGGATGTGCCCAGGCAGGGGACTGCATATATTACTGTTGGAGGTGAATGACAGGGGATGATGGAAAAGGCTGCCACATCCCAGGATGTTCCATGACAGGGTCAATGCCACAGGATGGCAGG
Source organism: Neoceratodus forsteri (assembly GCA_016271365.2). Classification (NCBI taxonomy): domain Eukaryota; kingdom Metazoa; phylum Chordata; order Ceratodontiformes; family Ceratodontidae; genus Neoceratodus; species Neoceratodus forsteri. Next base: position 1,327,477,850 of record CM028132.1, read on the forward strand.
TCACAAGCTGCCTGGAACTGTTCTGATTCCCATGGCCAATCATTGCACGGCTGTGCAACTTGGTCTGCATGGCCATGGCACCCAGGACCCAGTGCTCCAGGGTGATAATGGTAGAGATACTTTTGGTACTTTGGTACTTTGGTAGTATGGGACAAAAGAAGGCGATTAGCCCATCATGATTGTCCTCCACGTGTGTGGATCATTGAGTAAGTCCCTAATTAGTTAACCATTTGTCCAGTTGGTTTTTGAAAGACAATATGTTAGGTGAGTAGACTATTTCCAGAGGTAATTTATTCCATATTCTGGGTGCTCTTATAGTAAAAAAGTTCATTCTTTTGTTTGTTTTTGCTCTAATAATCTCCAGTTGTCTGTTGTGTAGTCTTGCAACTGTTTTTCTAGTGGAGTATTTAAGACCACAGTTTTGCATTTGTTCTGTGTTTGCTGTGATTTTGAATAGTAATAGTAAGTCCCCTCTGAGTCTTCTTTGAGATAATGTGTGTAAGCCTGTTTGTTCTAATCTAGTGGTGTAATTGAGTTTAAAAAGATGGGGTATAAGCTTTGTTGCTTTGTGTTGGATGCTTTCAATCTTATTGATGTCAGAAGTTAAGTAGGGGTTCCAGAAAGGGGAACAGTAGTCCAAAAATGGTCTAACATGAGATCTATGGAGTGGAAGTAGGCATTGTTCAGTTTTGTTTATGAAAGTTTTGTTGATCCTTCTGAGAGTGACCTTTGCTTGGTTGGCTATTTTAGTACAGTGTGATGTGGAAGACAAGTTGTTATTGACCAGGATGCCTAAATCTTTTTCTACAGAAGAGGTTTTAATAGCCGTATTATTTAGGTAATATTTTTGCAGTGGATTATTTTTACCCAGATGAAGGGTTGCACATTTGGAGACATTAAAATACATCTTTTTTGTAAATGCCCATCGCTCAGTTAACAGTAGTTCTGCTTGTAGACCAGAGTCTTTGGTTTGGTTGATAGCTTTCCCCCGATTTTGGTGTCGTCAGCAAATTTCACCATTTTATTGTTTGTTGATATGTACATAACTCCTATAAATAAGTTAAAGAGAACTGGCCCAAGCACAGAACCCTGGGGAACCCCACTGTTCACTCCCCTTTCCATGGACATTACATTATTGACCCTGACTCTCTGAGTTCTGTTATTCAGCCACTGGTTTATCCAGGAAGTTAATATGGGTGACAGCCCTATTTTAATAAGTTTTCTAATCAGTAAAGGGTGAGAAACTTTATCGAACGCCTTACTGTAATCAAGTAATATGATGTCCATAGGTATGTTGTTGTCTAAATGATAGCTGATGTGTTCATAAAAGGAAATGAGGTTTGTTACATATGAGAAGCCCTGTTTAAAGCCATGCTGGTATATGTCAGTTATTGTTAATGTTGCTAGTTCATTTTCTATTTTAATCTTAATAATTTTTTCCATAAGTTTACATGGAATGGACTTCAAACTTATGGGTCTGTAATTTTCAGTCTTTGAATTGGAGCCTTTTTTGAAAATTGGTGTAACTATTGCAGTGCGCCATTCATTTGGCACTGATGATTCGTTCAGTGATTTATTAAATAGTATTTTTAGTGGTTGGATAATGTCATCTTTTGTTTCCATTAAAAATCTGGAACTGATTCCATCTGGTCCTGGGCTTGTATGTTTTTTAAGAGTGTTTATTGCGTTCTTTATATCTTCTTCTGAGATCTTTTCTGTGTTTGTGTCAGTAATAGGGGGTATAGTAATAAAGTCTGATTTATGTGTATAGACAGTGGAGAAATAATTGTTTAATTCAGTGGCTGTTTCCATATCTGAAGTGATGGTTTGTGAATTTATGATGGTCATGTATGCCCTGTCCTACTATGCAACTGGGTCATTCTAGCATGTGACTGGGGACACACTTGGGGTGAGCCAGTCTTCGATCTGTGCCATGGCACAAGTCACCGATCCACTGCTGGCACACATGGGGGACCACTTCTGCCTGCCCAAAACTGCACAGGAGCTGCGTGACATGCACAGGATGCCCAATGTGTGCAGGGTTATCAACAACATGCACATTGTGATCCTGACCATAACACAGCAAATGAGGAGGCATACCATAACAGGAAAGGGTTCCACAGTGTGAACTGCCAGGTGGTGTGCTATGCTGCTGACCTGTTCACGGACATGTGCGCCAGGTTCCTGGGGTTGACACATGCATGTTGGACTCAACGATGGATGACTACTATAAGTCCACACACATGGCCCACACATCATCTAGCATGTTGTCTTGATCCTCCTCACTCACACTGCCATGTTCCTCTCTGCAGGCGAGAGCAGATACCCCCTGCGAACCTACCTCATGACATCTATCCTGGCTCTGGGGACACAGGCAGAGGTGGCCTACAACACTGCTCAATGGAGGACACGTGGTATTGTAGAGAGGACCATTGGACTACTGAAGATGTGCTTCCGGTGCCTTGACCACTTGGTGGGCATGGTTATGCTGATACCTGCTAGGGTATGCAGGGTGTTCACCATCTGCTGCATGTTGCACAACCTGGCCACGCTTGAGGCCATGCTGCTGCCGATGGGGTCATCCCTGGACCCCATTGCTGATGACAATGATGATGCTGGCAATGGTGGCAGTGCTGTGCACCACAGGGAGCAGGACATGGCCAGTGGCTGTGTGGCATGGCATGTGCTCGTGGCTGGGACATTCACATGGTGATGGTGCATTCACATGGTGATGGTGCATCAAGGTATGTGCCAGTCTGCTCATGCCTGTCAGGCACTGCATGAATGTGGTGCAGAATCTGAAAGGGTGAAACATACAGTGTGTGGTGACCATTGCCATTGGTGGGACCATGGCCATGATGATGATGACACCTGCTGAGTGGCCAGTCATGGGGGGTGGAGGGTTGTAGGAGGTGTGCAGGGCATGCTGGGATGGGGCCTGTGCCATGTGTCAGTGTTTGTGTGTGCTGTGCTGGTGTTGTCATGTGCCCGACATGTTGGGTTGGGACTGTATGTGCATTGATGCCCATGTGCCCAGGTGCTTGGGTGCCGCATGTGCCTGTGATGCCCTGCGACCCCTGCGCCCCTCACGAACCTGGATGTCAGCACTGCACTGTGGTGTGCCGGCATCCAGTGTGTCCTGACTGTCTTCCATAGTGGTGTGAGCATCACTGCCCCCCTTGGTGCCACGTTGTGTACATGGTGGCTTGGCGTGTGCAACAGCGCTTGTGCTCAGCATGGGTGGGACATCCCTGCACATGCCCTGTTCTGGTCTGGGGTCTGTGTCAGTGGCCTGGGTGTATACTGTATGTGTGTGCGGCTTTTGCCCTTGGGTGACCTGCTGGGGGTGTGGCAGGCATGGACCATAGCCGGTGCAAGATCTGCTCCTGTGCCATGGCGGATCATAAGATGCTGTCACAGAAAGTACATGCGACCTTGGTCAGTGCAGCAAAGGCAGACGTGGTGTCCTGCTGTTCGGTGAGGTGGTCACTCTCCAGCTGCTGGAGCATGTGGTACTGCTCCCTCTAGTATGGGCTGTGTTGTGGTGTATGGCTGTGTCTGTGAGTGCCTGTGGATGGGCCCTCATTACCACTGTTGGCAGGGTCCATGGCTCTGTTGGGTGCCAATCGTGCTGTGTGTGGTGTGATGCCAGGGGCTGAACCAGTCCCCCTGCCCAGGAGGGGTGGTGGTGCACTGCGGGGCAGGTGCGTCCCACTGCCGCACCCATCCGTGGGCCCCATGTCCTAAAGGCCCTCACTCCTAGTGCTGCTGTCTTCCTCTTCAGTGTGGGCGTTGGTCAGCTCAGCAGTGCTGTTGCAGTCCTGCTGGGTTTCAGTGTTTGTCTCTGTTCCTGTGGAGACATCATCGGAATGCGTCAGTGAACCGTTCTTACCCACACTCCTGACAGTGCATCGCACAACACTGGTCATTGACAACACTGGTCAATGATACTTACCCAATGGTGCCTCCCATTGCATGGCTCTGCATGGTGCCGCCTCTTGCACAGTGGCATGCATTGCTTGCATCCTGCTGGTTGCTGTGTCCCATGGTGCACAGCCCCTGTCTTGGGGGAGGCAGAGAGGCAACACTGTAGTACTGCCATTGTGTACCATGCTGCCCCCAACCCTGTCACCATGACATGCTCTACACCTACCTGCCAGTGTGTCCACCCCTCCATCCATGCCATGGATCACCACCTCTGAGAGGGTCTCTGCCACAAGTTTCTCTATGGGTGTCAGCTGTGCGTCCTTGCAGGGGAGCCACCACCCATGCCTTTCCACTCCCGTGCACCAGCCACCAGCTTCTTTTTGTTGGCTGCGTGGAAGTCATGCCACTTGTGTTTTATTGTGGTCAGTGTCCATGCCTCCAACCCTGTGACATTGACACTGGCCTGCATATCAAGCCGCATATGGGCCCTCAACTCCATGGTAATGGTGAGTGACAGGGCTCAATACAGTCTGTTGTAGTTGTGCCTGATGTCTGTTACAATTTCCACAACATGCCCGCTGCTGAAGTTTGTGGAAGCGTGTCCTCATTCCACCCCCATGGTGTCTACTTCGTACTCCCCTGCCTCCGCTGCAGCCTTCTCTATCAGCCTCTGCTGGGGCTTCTGTGTCCTCCCGTCATACTGCCATGTCTAATATGCTGTTGTGCTGCACTCACAGCCATGCTGTTGTATAGTGCGGTCCAGGGCACCTTATATGGTGGGATCATGGGGTGGTACCATTTCTCCTGGCCTCGCCCACTTCCTTTCCGAGCATTCCTCCATGTGGCACTGGCTTACACCCCCTCTGTTTGTGCACCATGCTCATGTAGCCACGCATGCTGCGTGTATGCCTTGCCCTGAGCACCATGTAGGGGTGCGCAGGGTTTACTACCACTCAATGTGTATTGTGGGACCCTTCGTGCATAGTGCTCACTAACAGTAAAAAACAAAAGTTCTAAATCAGAATCTTTTTTAGGTGCCCATAACAAATCCCTCACAGTTGCCTCAGTGTATATCCACCTGAAAGAACAAGGGAATGGCCTTAACACTATCTTGGAATTCACCAGGTCCAAACCTCCTGACTCTGAAATGATTCTGCTTGGAGACTTTAATATAAACTGGCTCATGTCTGATGCAGTGGTCCATAAGAATGCCATCTCATCAGCCAATCTCACCCAGATGGTCATCTCTCCTACCAGGAAAAACTACAAATCCAGCACCAGCACCCTCTTGGATTGGATTCTTACCAGCCACCCAACTCGTATCACAAATACCTCAGTCCTCCCTGACTCACTTAGTGACCATTTCCCTGTCATCTGTGAATGGTCAAACAAATTCTGCAAGCCCCCTCCTAATATCATCACTAGTAGAGTCCTACCATGTGGGCAGTTGTCACAACTCAAAACATGCCTCAATCTCCAAAACTGGTCCCCTATCTACAAAGCAATAGATGTAAATACTGCACTGGATTACTTCATCAACACTTTCAATGCAGCCTGTGACTCCTACGCTCCTTTTAAAAAGTGCAAAGTCAAAGCCCTTTGCAATCCTTGGCTCTCGGCCAATCTCTTATGTCAACTAAAATCTAGAGATTGCCTCTGGGATCTGGCCAGCACCACTGGTAAAGAAACTGACATCCAAAACTATAAACGTGTATGGAATGACTGTACCAAATCTATCCGGCAAAAGAAATCTACCTACTTCAAGAATTCTCTCACGGATACCTGGCGGTAATGGAAGGGCATTTTGGAACAATATTAAAGAGGTCACTGGGATGCAGCCAAAAACCTCCCCTACTTTGCTTAACATAAATGGGTCTACTACGCTTGACCCTAAAATCATAGCAAATACCTTCACACTGCATTCACCGATCTCAGCAGTGTTCTCCCTTCTGACTTTTTCAAGGACTATGACTCTCCCTCTCCTCCGCCTCAATGCCTCCTCCTCCTCTAGCCACCCACCTTTTTATTTCAAAGCAGTCAAAATGCATGATGCCCACAAATACATTACCAAAGCCATCACCAAATCCAGATCCAGCAGTGATACACTTGACCTTAAACTGCTGTCCCTCACCCTTGATGAGGTGTTACAGCCACTGACAATATTTTCAGCCTCTCACTTAGGCTCAGCCAGTTCCCTGACACATGGAAATCCACCACTGTTACTCCTGTTCATAAAAGTGGTGACAGGGCCACTCATGGAAACTACTGTCTGATCTCTATATTGCCACTAGAGATGCAGCAAATTTAAAATTCGCCAGTGAAGTGAACACGAAGTGAACACTGCGCGTTGCTACTCCTCTACGCGGAGTGGGCAATACAAAGTGCTCACTTCGTCTTGTCATTACCACTTCGCATTAAGGCGGAATGGCAATGTGAAGTAAGGTGAAGTCATTGTTCTTAATGGACATCGCGTTCCTCATTAGGATTCTAAGTGATCCACTTGGTGTTTCAGATTTGTCAGCCCATCCACACATCACATGGCTTACAGTACTGTAAGTCACATGCTTTTTAGCTAGGCAGGAAGAAAGTGAGTCATACAAGCAGACACTTTTACTTTCTCCTGTGCAGATGGAGAGAGAGTAGTGTGTTTTGTGACTGCTGATACTTTTAGATCAGAGTGAGAAGGAGATTTAAACTTTGATTTAGACACAACAGCATGTTTAAAAGCTACATTTCTTTGTCCTTTTCTGTACACTTTTTTACTTAATTTGTTCTTTCTGTAAATTTTATTTTTCTTACCTTTATAAGTAGTTAGTTGTTTGTCTGTGTGTGTGTGTGTGTGTGTGTGTGTGTGTGTGTGTGTTGTGTGACAGTGTGAGTAGTGATTGCTTGGACTGAGGGAGCTCAGTAGGAGAGATGGACCAGGGTGAGGGAATGTATGGGATGGGGCTGCTTTGAGAGAGTGTGGTAGTGGTAAGTATCATACCGTGTACATGTGTGGAGGGCATGGGTGCCCATTCCTGTTGGACCACTCAAAACTGTGAGCCCCCCCCCCCCGAAGCAGGATCAGCACCGCCTCCTGTCCTGACTCTGAGGCATTTGAACCACCACCACCAAGTCCAGCACCAGGTCCTCTGGAACAGGATGTGCCTGTTCCCCCGGGCCCAGGTGTGGATCCCATCCCTGTTCAGCACCGTGACCAGCAGCCTTACAATACATCCAAGTAACTATTAAAAAAAAATTATGTTGTGATTCATGACATGATAGTAAGTCGTGATTTGTGACTACATTTGTGACCATGATGATGAAGAAACATGAATGCCTATAGCTGTACCTTCCCGGGCCCCGATGAGCTGTAGCTTAAAACTCCCAGACTTAAAAACACATATCAATGAGTACAATGGTGGGTTGGTGAAGCCTGGAGAGATACTACAAAACAGGCTTACAATACCTCCAAGTAACTAGGAAAAATAATTAGTGTGATTCATAACGTGAATGATCATGAATCATGATTTGTGACTGCATTTGTGACCATGATGATGAAGAAATGTGAATGCCTATGGCTGTACTTCCCCGGGCCCCGATGAGCTGTAGCTTAAAACTCCCAGGGCAGGATATTCAAACTGCGCCATTCTGTGGCACAAGCCCTTGAGCTGCCCAAAATAGTTACGCTGGGGTGTGGTCCGGGGCAATATTCAACCGAGTTGCTCTATTGAGCAACTCGTTTGAATATCACCCCCTGGCCACAGCCACTGTGAATGGTGCAGTGGAACTTGCGCCACAGCAAGTGGTCAGAGTGGAGCATTCAAGATGCGGTGGCACAAGTTCCATTGCGCCATGCGCAAATTTCTGATATTCAAAAGGTGACATGCAAATGGGGCCATAATTCATGCAAGGCACAGGGGGGGCCATTTGCATCTATTTATGGCCCCAGTTGCCATTAGCATGCAGGTGCGCCGATCCCCTGAGGACTTGTGCCTGGCACCCTGCCAGGAAGCAGCCGTCGGACGATGCCCCTGCAGCCCAATGGCGGGCATAACTGTTGAAACTCCACCCCGACTGGCCCGACATCAAGGACATGTAGTAAAACTCCCACCCCACTAGCCTGATCGCAGGCAGAACAGAGTTCAACCCCCAAGAACATATCCTGAGTGGTCCAGTGGACTGCAAAGCCCAATCGCAGGCATTAGAGTCCACCCCCCAAGGTCCATGTACACTGGTGATCTAGTGACTCCCACCCCACCCACCCACGGAGCCCCACCACCTCGCTTCTCCTCAACAGCCAGCGGGTGGCAGCATCCCACCCACCTGCCGCCCCACCGCTTGCCGACTGACAGTTGGTAGGGCTGCACGCCCATTGGTTCAGAGCAAGAGCCAACGGGCGTGCAGCCCATACCATACAAGGCAGTCCAGGATATATGAAAAATATCACCAAACAGAAAGCACTGTCTTTTTCTCCAAGTTAATCTACCTACACCACAGATACAGCCCTCCCCCAAAGCACACTTCAACTGTCTCTCAGTACACAGACTGAATGTTGTACATTAACATTCAAAATCCATACACAAACAATAAACGCTCGATGATATGAGCACAGGAGGGTTTCCTATAATCGATGAACTAAAGTTTCAGCAAAAAAAATTACTCAAAAAGGCTTTTTTAACAACTTTTTGAAGGTCTGAATTGCAGAGAGCTCTCAGAGCAGATTGTCTCCTACAGCTTCCTACACACACACTACCCCAAACTGAGGCTAGAGCCCATGTGACCTGAAATCCCATGAAACACTGCAAAATTCTCCTTTGGAGCTTAAAAATAAAGCCAGTAAAGGCAGTACATTGTTTCAATGTTGCCATGTAATAGTGGTAAATTAGTGGTTTGGGAATGTGAATGTAACGCGAAGTCATTGTTTCAATGGACTTCACGTTACCCATTTGTTTACATTATGGAGCACTCCATGAATTTGCCTTCACTCCGGTGGATCACTTCGTGGAGCGACCAGCTTACTACCAATTACTAATTGCCACCCCTCTCCAAGGCCTTTGAACGTATTGCAGCAGATCAGCTCACAGATTTCCTGGACAAATACAATATCCTGTGCTCAAAACAACAAGGCTTCAGGAAAGGACATAGCACCTCATCTGCCCTACTGGAATGCTCTGGCATTCTTCACAGCTCACTGGGCAATGGTCAGTTAATTGGGTCCGTCTTTATCGATCTGACTAAGGCATTCGTCACTGTTCATCACCGCCTACTGCTTGTGCAACTCCTGAATGCAGGGCTGTCTCCAGACTCCACTGCCTGGTTCAAAAGCTACTTGGAAAACTGGTCTCAGAGTACAAATTGCAGATGTCTTCTCTGATATCAGGTCTGTTCACTCAGGTGTCCCCCAGGGATCCATTCATGCCCCCTACTATTCAGCTTGTTCCTGAACTCCCTTCCAAATTCTTGCTCTGAAACAATCATCCTCTATGCAGATGATGCTGCTGTAATTTTTGCCTCCCACAAGGATCTTAAGCCTCTACAAGACAACCTTCAGCTTGGCTTCACATGTGTTGAAAATTGGTTCTCAAATCACTATCTGGTCCTCAGTAATAAGAAAACAAAGTCTATGATGTTCAGCAGCTCTCATAACAAGCATAAGCTACACCCTGTATCCATCAAAAGCAGTCATGGAGTCACCCTGGAACAGGTTCAAGCCTTTAAGTACCTTGGGATCACTCTAGACCCTCATCTAACTTACAGTGCCTACACTAACTCTGTAGCCAAAGCAGCAAATACTCGCCTTTGGCTTCTCTTCCGGCATAGGCAACGTCATACCCCAGAAGCCCTGACTGTCACTCTTCAGAGCTCTGTTGTCTCCATTATTGACTATGGGCTTATCATCTATGGCTGTGCCCCTGCTACCAGTCTTAGATGCATATCCACCTCCCTCAATAAGGCCTGCCAACTTCTCACTGGATCCCACCACCTCACACGTATGTGCAACCTCTATGCGCTGGATGGCTGCAACTCACCAGTCGGATAAAGTATCTAACCTGCACCATGTAGAAGAAAATAACTCTGTGCCTTGCGACCCCTGGAGTGTGTGCACTCCTGCACCCTAGCAATAACCCCCACTCATCCAGGGGGTCTGAATCACAGCTTCTGCAGGTTCCACATTGTCGTACCTCACAAGCTGAAAGATCTTTTGCCTACAGGGTGCCCAGCTGGCTAAATGGTCTAAACAGTTACATCTCCTCCACTCCTACAATTGGTGCATTTAAATCAAGGCTCCACCTCTCTCTCTCTCTCTCTCTCATGGTCTCTAGCTCCTGTGACTGCTTCCATTAGCTGACCCCATTAATTTTTCCCTAACATTATGCAGTTCTCTCTCCTATTACCACTTGGTTACCCCATATCATGCACTTCCCCAGGTTATGTCTACAACAATGCCTCTGGCTGCGCTCCTCCTCTATAGCACTCCACCCCCCCCCACTCTTCCTCTCTTTTGTCCTTTATCCTCTCTGCACCTCATCTGCTATCTTCTTGTAAGCTAGCCTCCAAAACTTGTTTCTGGTTCTCAGATGCTTTGTAGCTCTGTTTAGCTTACACTTTTGTAACCTTGTCCTATGTATTCAATTTGTAATCTGACTTACATGTCTTATGTTTTGAATTGTAACCTGACATGGAACCTTTGTAAAAGAGCCCTGGCTCAAAGGTATTGTAATCCTAGACCTGATAAATAAATAAATAAATAAATAAAATCAAGTGCTCCCTATTCAATTTCTTTCCAATTCAGTTTCTTTGACTTGTTAGGGGGTCTTTACCCTGGAGTTACAAAATTTCTTGGGAAATTATCCCAAAGGGAGTGACTGCATAGTATAATGAGAGGATGTAATGTCCACACCATGTCACTGTGAAGGAAAAGCCCCAGAAGAGGAGACCTCACAGAGAATGAGGAGATGTGCAGAGCAGGAAAGAGAGAATATGTAAGTAAGAAAGAAAACAGGGGCAGTAAGAGAAGGTACAAAGAGGGAAGAAAGAAGGGTAGGGTGGAATGGTGAGCCTCACACTGAACTTGGCAGATGGTGAGAGGTCATGCCTACAGCAGGAAAGCACTGTTATCACACTACAGTTAATAATTGTATGAGCTATGCGCCAGACTTGTAATAGCTGGTACTTCCTTATGCTTATAGCAGGAAACACTGTACCAGCTACCACCAATGTGACACAATGGGACACATGGCTCCTAACAATAATCAGCTATAGTGTAATACTGTACTTTGTTGATGCAGACATCACCACCCACTGTTTGCCAAGTTCAGCACATACTTACTATCATTAAAATATAAGCAACCCCGGTGTATGCAACAGTATGGGGATTCAGTGAATGACTGTATAGGCTCACCTCCTTCACTCTCTGGCTAGCTTTTCTTGGTCTTGGTGGCCATATCTCTCCAGGTTACTTCCACAGTGATAGATTCTGACTGGAGTGACAGTATCGAGGGGACAAGTGCTCCGTGGCTCACACACCACTGAGATTCTGATCCAACATATAAAAAAGAAAGGCAAGTCTGATCGGGCATCCTTGTGTTTAAGAATACATATTCTTTCATTCATGTCTCAACAATATTACTGATAGTGTGTCCAATCAGAATTTCAGTTGCATCCTCTGTGTTTTGTGTGGCCATGGCCTGCTAGTGTGTGTGTTGAGGGAGGGTATTAGTATTAAAGGAAAATCTGATTTACTTGTCCTGACCAAATCCTGAAAATGGGTACAATCATGTCAAGATATCAGTGTCACATTTGGTGCTTGTTGTGGGTGGTGGTGACATTGTAATAAAAAAAAAAAAAAAAGAAAGTGACCTCCTAGCGCATTTCTATCGCTATCAGACTCCTGATAGTGGAGCCGGTTGGTAACAGAGTGGTACCTTTTGGGCTCTGTGGTGATGAGAAAATGTGGTTGTGGACTTTTGTATGAAAAAGGAAAAAACATTAAAAAAGCATACATCCATACTGACCAGAGCCTATATATTTCTATTACTGATTTTAAGCAATGTGCCTCAGCAGACATTAAACTTGTTCGATAAAGAATGGTGGGACTTGAACATTATCTTCCATGTGCTAATGTTGGTGAAATGCATGAGCACTTGTTTCCACAGCATATGCGTGTTAGCATGTGTAAGGTTTATAAAATTAAACATTGCTTGCCTCTCTAAGGGGATTGTTAGGTGGATTAGTGAGAGCAGGGTCTGGGCAGTTGGTACAATTAGGCAAAAAGAGAGGACCAAAGCAGTTCATCGAAGAGAAAAAAATTAAAACTTCAATCCAGTTTGAATAGACAAGATATTTCATCTCAAAAGAAAAAGAGAAAAACCATAAACAAATGTCCGTAAAGTATAAATAACTTTTTGTGAGGGTAAAAAGTATTATTCATATCTCATTATTTCTTGCTCTAAGCTTTTAACATCCCTTCATTAGAGTCCAAAGAGAAAATCAAAACAGGCAAAGGTTACTTCATTGAGATTACTGCATAAGATAAATAAATATACTAAAGACACACTATACAGAAATATTGCATAATTAACTCAGGGCAAAAGTCTATCTTGTTGTCCTCAGGTTGCCATTGGAAAATATTGTGTGTCATCAGCAGGCTCATCGTCTTCATTTTCCTTACCTGCACCAGGTCTGTCGGTAATGCAATGTTCTTCTCAAAAAATAAATGAGCAGCATCAACATACAAATGTAGGTACTGTATTAAATTCAGAATTTGCCAGGCTATGTGTTTGAGCACATTGTAAAGTCTGGACACTTACAGAGTTAGCCACATCATCAGATATGGAGAAACAAGTTCATGTGTAAACATTTGTGTTTACATGAACTACTATTTCATATTTTATAGAGCATCTTAGAATAATTGAAATGTGTACTCTAAAGTCTGAAATGACAGCACATTCTCTGTGCAGGCAGCACTGTTTTCATATAGGGCTGAATTACAGAGCAGTTTTGAGGAAGTAAAACAAGGGACATCCCTTGTAATCAAGGAGCCCGTTCTAAGATGGCTTACGCATGTTGCAAGGTGACTTGCACCAAACCCTATGGCGCAAATCACATTTTGTGACATGTGTTATGCCATCTGCTATTCCAAGAGGTGGCCTGCGCCAAATGGGGGTTACATCACTGGCCACACCGACAACCCCCTATGAGATGGCACAAGGGGGTTTCTGGCATCGATTACACTGGTATTCCAAGAGGGCGGCTGGTGGACTCGCAAACTGTGATTCCAAGTGGAATCTGGCAGACCATGGCATAAGTACAGTTAGACCAGATACTAACTGGTCTAACCATACCTATGACCACCGGGGACACAACACCGAGCCTGCCGCCCCTCCAGCCAACACCCCATGGTCCCCATGGGTGCCCACCACACCCCCCGTGGCAGGGCAGCCCTCTGTAGGACACTGGCACCCCTTCGCCCCATCCCCATGCAGTGCCCCCACAGGGCAGTTCCCATCCCCCCACATGCCGGGGGCCTTAGGATGGTCCTGTGGCCCCCTAGCTCCTCCCCAGCCCTGCAGGGCAGTACCACAGTGTTGGGGTGCAGGGCTCTGGGGGTCCATGCCTTGCGCCACTTGCACCCTGCGGTCTGCAGCACCTGTGATGGATGCACCCTCCCTGTGGCGCAGCTCTGCAGCTGCCACAATTCACAGGGCATAAGTGCTGGGGACCCTGCCTGTTCTGGAAAAAGGTGCATGGTCCCCGGCCTAGCGGCAAATGTCATAACTTGCAGACACCAGCGAGTTGCGGCATTCATCTTAGAATCAGGCCCAGGGACAGGTGAGAGGTATGGCTCAATCACAGTACTTGTCAGTGGTTCCCTGAGTTGAGCGCCCTGCCAGAGCAGCATCTTCCTAGTTGGCATAGTCTTGGTCTTCCTCTACTGCTAAGGAATGGTGGGAGAGAGCTTGTCAAGGTGCTTATCTTTGACACAAATTTGTCTATAGCTCAACAGCTTGCAAAGTATCAGTTCCTATAGTGTCAAAGTTGAAAGGGGATTTTTTTTCCTTCATCTCTTTTTTAGACTGAGCAATGCATGCATTTTTGGAAGTGTACAGTACAAGGCAGGGGCAGAGGTTTACACTGCTACCACCCTGTCGAGTGGGGCGGGAGGCTATTACTGAGCTGTCAGTCAATCCAGAAGACAATGGCAGCTGTCAGGAGCTGGCCTGCTTCCTAGGCATCCCCTTCCTAGTTTGTTTCTCATAGATACATAGATACATAGACAGTGTCGGCAGATAAGGGCCTATGGCCCACCCAGTCTGCCCATTTGAGCTTGTAAGTTCAGTTTATGTTTTCCTAGAAGTCTGTTGCCCCTTACCCCTGACCTCCAGAATTCCTTTATGTCTATCCCATGCATTCTTAAATCCCGTGATTGTTTCAGCCCCCACCACTTCCTCTGGCAGGGTATTCCACTTGTCCACCACCCTTTCTGTGAAGAAATTCTTCCTCATGTTTCCTCTGAATCGTCCTCCCTCCAACTTCATCCCATGCCCTCTAGTCCTGGAACATCTTTTTCACTTAAAAATAGTGTATTCCTGCACCCTGTTCCTCCCTGTGAGATACTTGTATGTCTCTATCATATCCCCTCTCTCCCTCCTCTCCTCCAGGGAGTACATGTTCAGTTCCTTCAACCTGTCTTCATAATACTTGTGATGCAATCCATGCACCATCTTTGTTGCCCTCCTCTGAACCTTCTCTACCCTGTCTATGTCCTTACGTTATTCATCCTCCTTCATCCTCATTCATCCTCCCCTCTTGAGGCTCTGTCTGAAGAAAATGGAAGTGTTGCAATCCCTGTTGGATTCTACTGAATAGGGATTTGCAACATGTATATCCAAGTGTGACATCTCCATATATAAATACTACTTTTTGTTAGATTTTTTTTGGGGGGGTACCTAATTTGCATGATACAACCTTTTATGACTGGATAATGTTTTACAAATGACACAACAAAGTGATATAGCCTTTCAACGATTTTAGGTGTTTTAAAGTTGTGCTTATTTTCTCAGATATTCCCTACAATGAACTGCAGAATGATTTTTGGCATTTAGGGCCATTAGATACCATATGCAGGTTAGCAGCTTTGCTGCCTATATTGGGGATTTGCAATGCCGAGAGGGTTGTGTTTGTTTTCTTTCAAGGTTTTCAGACTTATTCTGATTTAAAGTGATATTGATGGTGCCACTCTTCTGGACATGTTTTCTTAACTGCCGGTCATGTTTGTTTGTTTTTAATGTAACTCTTCCTTCAGGAGAACTTGAGTGTCTTTGTTAACTACATGAACATGAAAACAGATGTACCCTGCTTTACTCTGGTGAACATCATAATGCAGTCATTCCATTGTCGATCGATTATGATGCCCACTGTGTTTTTTCTTCTGCCATGATGATTTAAAAAAATATATATACAGAATCTTAAAGCAGCAGTGTTTGTTAACCAATACTTGCATTTTTATATTCAAACTGTCAAAAGATAAAAAAAGTCTGACATGCATTTTCCCCCTACTCTCCTCATGTCTCTATTATTATTATTATTTGTTATCATTAATGCTGTCACTGATCTACATGAGCCCTCATCAGGACCACCAGGGTAGTAGACCCGTGCGGATATGTTGGTATAATGAAATACCAGGCATTTTTATTTTTAGTAAGGCTGAATGTACATCTGATTGCCTTAATGTCTCCAGAAGCACATCAATTTATTAATGTCTGGAAAAAAATATGTTGTGCAATTCCCATTATAAAAAAGTCTGAGGACTGGAGCAATGCATCGAGAAACAGAAACAGTCTTTTTGTATCTATACTTACTTTATAGTGTATGGTGGGATGCTGTTATACATGGAATTATATGCTTGAAATGTGCTTGTTCTGCTGAAGTAGTGACATCGTTATGTTGTTCTGCTGCAGTGGTGATGCCACTTCTGCAGCAGAACAACTTGGAATGCTACCACATACTTGATTTCCCCTATCCAATTAAGCTGGAAGTTGTTGTTTTTGAAACTTGAACTTGCAGAAATGTCTGCAGCACACTGTGTCAGTAATTTGAGCCTACCAGCAACCCTTAAAAGCCCCTCTGAACCACCAGTTCACTGAAACAAAGTGCAATGTCTGAAATAGGAATGGATGCCCATGCACTATATAAAATAGTAGATGGGCAACTCTATGCACAACCAATGTGGTGTGCCACCTTGGGGATCTGATCCCATGGACATCTTGAGCTTTGCTCTCGAGGTCACAGGGAATCAGAACCCCTCGGTGGCACAACACACTGGTTGTGCATCATTGCCCATCCACTATCCTATATGTTCTGTTCAACTCTGGCACCTGTACCATCAATGATGACTTATAAGTGAGATGTTTTTAGCCTGTATTGGCAGCATTCATCACTTGCTTCCATGTACAGTATAAAGCATGATATTTTGCTGTCAGATATCTATCAACCAATCAACCATTCAGGCACAAGAATGCGCATCTGCAATGGTGCTCTGTCATCATGAAATACAGCTCACAGTACTTTTGATTTAATCAGCGCCAGACATATTAAATGACACAAGTCATTAATAATAAAAATTTTGAGAACTGACTCAAGACTGCTTCAACTGCTGTAGATTCAACATATTTTAGAAGTGGCTTAACACTGCATTTAGAAGGCATAACATACTTAACCCTGCTAACAAATACTGATGCTTTAAATCAATATGGCAATTGTACAATACAGATTGCAGATTATCAGCGTTATTAGGGGGATGTATTTTGAACAGAATATATAACATACCAAACAATGCATATTGTATTTTATTTTTTTGTAATATTTGACTCAAATAAAAACAGGGTTAAGCAAGGTGGTCCAAATAAAATTGAAAATGGTACAGTTCACTGAATTCCCATTCTAGTTCCTATTGCACTCCCCAGTTCCAGCAGCAGGATGTATCTTCAAATGCAGAGTGGGTTTCGGACCTGGGACCTGTTCAGGTGAGTGACGGTGTGTAGGGGTGTGCTGGGGGTGTGCAGGGGTGGTGGCTGTTGAGTGGAAGGTGGGGGTGAAGGGGTACTGATCGACAAGGGATCATTTTTTTTTAAAGATAAAAAAATATTGAGGAATAGTTTTATTGGTTTTAGGCTTTGGTGGCAATGGGAGTTGGTGGGCACAAGACATCAGACATGTATGGTTGTGGTAGGGAGACATCAATGGAGGTGGAGTGCTACTAGACACCAGGGAAATTATTTATTAATAGGAGGGCAATGGGCAGTGGGGGTGCCACTTGACACCAGGGAATATATGGGGATCGTGATTGGTGGGTAGGGTGCATATCTCTCAACTTCCTGCCACATAAATCAATGACATAGGGTAAAAGTAATCAGAGACACACAAGTCACGCGTGTTTGTTTTTTTTTGTAATCCTTCATTAAGAACTTTCTTCTTATAAATTGATGTGGTTGCTATCAATCGTTGTGTATGTACTTGATCAATTTGTTTCCATGTTCATTACCCATGTCCATCTTTCACCTAAATTGTTTAGCATTTCACTAGACTGAATGTTTGAGAATTGTAGTTTCATCTAGAAAATGTAAAAAACAGCCGAAGGATCACTGCAGTGTGAAGCCATGTTGGAAGCATCCATACTGAATTCCGTAAGCGCTGTCTTGAAGATGTAGTGTGTCCGAATGGAAATTATACTTATGCAAGAATTCTGATGTGCATATTTGCCCAGGATACAATTTACTTTTTAGATAGATAGATAGATAGACAGACAGGCAGACAGAGAGACAGACAGGATAGATAGACAGATGCAATCAATGTAAAGCAGCTGCTACGTCGGTGAAACTGACTCATAGGTACAGAAAGTGTGAAGATAGCAATTTTGAGTCAGGGAGGGGTCACTTTGATTTTGGGATGTCTTTGAAAGCTGAATGGCATCATCCCTTCAGCAACAGTGACACGGATGTACTGTGCCAGACTGCAGGTAATCACGGGCAATTACAGTATGTTTACAATTGTCTTACCCTGCTTTTGCAAAACATACTAAAAATGCATGACTGCTCATTCACATATAGCTATATATATTTATACATACGAACTGTTCTTGTGGGTCTCACTCATCTAAACACTTCCTAACACTTAGCACAGGGGGGATCATTTAGTGGTAGCCAGGGGTTGCAGTCGAGACCACTATAATTTCTTTGCCACCCTTATGATATCCTACGCAACCCCTAGGAACCCCTAAAACAAAGCTTCTCCAACACTTTTTATATAAAATGTGGGTGATGTAGAAGCTTTGCAACCCCTGTGATTCTGCTGGGAGTGCTCTTCACAGGCAACTGCTTGATACTTTAGCAGGTTGTAGGATCAGAAAAGAATGCAAGGAGTGCAGGACTCCTTTTTGAACGCAAAAGATCTGCAGAGCTATGCCCACTGTAGCCCTAAAAAGATAATGAATGGTAAGAACAAGCACTGGTACCTCTCTCGCTCTCTCCCTCTCTCTCTCCATTCCACAGTATAAACACCAGCACATATATTATTGGAAATAAATATATTGCAGAACAGCTAGGTACAGCTAAACCAATAAAAAACAGATATAAATGATTTAAGGAGGCAACACATTAAATAGCATTATGGCACACAGGCAAGCTGGTGCTGAGTAATGTAAAGTGGTATGAATGGAATCTTTCAGAAAACTCTCCAAAGTCAATTCAATTTAATTTTAATGAATCATAGAGCTGGGTTGCCCTAACACTACCCTAACACTTGCTTGTCCAAACAGATTGGACTCAAAGTTTATACACCTAAGGTGCAGTATAAACAAATTGAACAGTGTTTCAACAGGCACACACCAACTCTACCGCTCCACCAAAGCCATTTTTATGGGTCACCAAGACGAGATCTACTTGGTGAGCATTCTACAAGACTGAGAACCACTAAAAGGTCATTGATCAGCCTTTGCCCCGATTGATAAGTACAGTTTCACAGACATTATGAGATGAGAAATTCATGTCTCTGAGCCATTGCAAGACCTTGACTTTGGTCCATACCATGCATATGCAAACTGAGCAAGGAAAGGAGTTCAAATATATATAGATGTCTATGTATATTTTATAGTACCGAGTGGGTGAGGATGCCACTAGACTACCAGGGCACTGCATGCTGGTTGGGGGGTGGATTGATGCCATGGTCCAGGGTTTGCCAATGTGCTATTATTAGCGCATTGCTAAAATGTAGATCCTGGAAGCATTAATTGGCACTGGCACTGCACTGATAAAGTCTTAGTGTTTCAAGGGACCATTAAATACACTATGCCCTGTGTGCATTAATTTGCATAGCATATGGTATATGTTTGTGCTGATGTGCTGACAGATTACCCCTGTGCTGTTAAGTTGTGGTAAAATAGGGCTGCCCTCAAGTAACTGGAAGTGTATATAACAGAGCGCCTGAGTCGGGGTGAGTTGCAGTTTGCCAGCAATTATTCCTCTACTTTATTGGAAGCCAAGGCAGCAGCTGCTCATACCACACTGATTGGGTAGTGTCTAAACCTGAACTATCTGACCTAGTTCAGATGGAAAAAACAGAAGGCTGAGCAGAGGTGCTGGTAGTGTGATAACAGTCACAAATGTACTTGAAAGAAAAATGGTAAACTCGGTACTGGCTGCCCTTTTTGCACCTGCATCTCCATTGCTCTTCATGATCTATTTGGCCATCCCATCCTCCAGACCTCATTCCAGCTGCAGATATTATCTGACCAGTATAATTAATTAAATAATAATTAACTGTAGCCCAAATATTACAGACATGAAGAGAGGGAGAGAGCTAGTAGGATCGAGCACAGTATCTCTTCTAACCAGTAAATCTAATTGAGTAGGGTAGTTGACATTGCATGTTTATGCTATACATGTTTATATTTCTTGGCAAGGGGTGGCATGGTGCAGTATTTCTTTTTTTCTCTGTTGTGCTCCCTGCAATACATGTGAAGTGTCATAGGTTGGTAAATATTTTGTTTTAGTTACTATTGTTAATGTACATAGATACATAGATACATAGACAGTGTCGGCAGATAAGGGCCTATGACCCACCCAGTCTGCCCATTTGAGCTTGTAAATTCAGTTTATGTTTTCCTAGAAGTCTGTTGCCCCTTACCCCTGACCTCCAGAATTCCTTTATGTCTATCCCATGCATTCTTAAATCCCTTGATTGTTTCAACCCCCACCACTTCCTCAGGCAGGGTGTTCCACTTGTCCACCACCCGTTCTGTGAAGAAATTCTTCCTCATATTTCCTCTGAATCGTCCTCCCTCCAACTTCATCCCATGCCCTCTAGTCCTGGAACATCTTTTTCACTTAAAAATAGTGTATTCTTGCACCCTGTTCCTCCCTGTATGATATTTGTATGTCTCTATCATCTCCCCTCTCTTCCTCCTCTCCTCCAGTGAGTACATATTCAATTCCTTCAACCTGTCCTCATAGGACTTGTGATGCAATCCATGTACCATCTTAGTTGACCTCCTCTGAACCTTCTGTACCCTGTCTATGTCCTTACGTAGGTGAGGTCTCCAGAACTGTACACTGTACTCCAGGTGGGGCCTCACTAGTGTCTTGTATACTGGAATCATGATCTCCCTTTTCCTGCTGGTGATGCTTCTGCCTATGCATCCCAGCATCCTATTTGCTTTACCTGCTGCCTTGTCTCACTGTCTCCCTACCTTGTGGTCATCAGAGATGATAACCCCAAAATCCCTTTCCTGCTTGGTGCATGCTATATCCTCACCTCCCAACTGATATATTGTGCCAGGGTTTTTGTGCCCCATATGCATTATCTTGCACTTCTTTGCATTGAATTTCAACTGCTGAACCCATGACCATTCTTTAAGTTTCTGCAGGTCTCTTATCGTTCTGTCTAGACCCTCTGGTGTATCTACTCTGTTACAGAGCTTTGTGTCATCAGCAAACAGTGAAATTTTGCCTTCTAGGTCCTGTGCAATATCACTGATGAAGATGTTGAATAGGACCGGTCCCAGCACTGATCCCTGTGGTACCCCACTGGTCATTCTTCCCTCTGTGGAGTGACAGCCATTTACCACCATCCTCTGTGTCCTGCCACCCAGCCAGTTACCTACCCACCACACTACTGTCCTGCCCACACCCATGTTCCCTAGTTTGTGTAATAGTCTTCTATGTGGCACAGTGTCAAAGGCCTTCTGAAGTCCAGATATGCCATGTCCACTGCTCTCCCTTGATCCACCTCCCTAGTCACCCAGTCAAAAAATTCAACGAGGTTGGTCTGACATGACCTCCCCCTGGTGAAACCATGCTGCCTTGGATCCTGCAGTCCATTGACAACCAGATGTTCCACCAATCTCTCCTTCAGTAGTGCTTCCATGATGTTCCCCACTACTGAGGTGAGGCTTGACTGGTCTTTAGTTCCCCACTTCTCTTTGTCCTCATTTTTGTATAAGGGGACTACATCTGCTGTCCTCCCGTCTTTGTGTACCTCTGCTGTTTCCAGTGATCGGCTAAACAAGATAGCCAGAGGTTCAGCCACCACCTCTCTGAGTTCTTTAAGGACCCTGGGGTGCACCCCATCTGGCCCCATTGCTTTATCAACTCATTACTTCCAGTTCCTTCAGGACCATTTCTCGTGTAAAGGGACTTGTGTCCATTTCTGCACCATTCTCACCCTTGTACTCCCTTCAGACCCATTACCTCCTCTTCCTCAGTAAAGACTGAGAAATACCTGTTCAGTATGTCAGCTTTACTGTTGTGATCCCCCATGCAGCCCCATCCTCCCTTTCAGTCTCACTATCCCTCCCTTTGCCTTTCTTTTTTCACTTATGTACCTGTAAAGGTTTTGTCCTCTACCCACTGATTTTGCAATGTGGCTCTTCTGTCTGAGCTTTGGCTTCCCTTACTGACCTCCCTGCCTCCCTTTGCTTTTCCTGGTACTTCTCCCTATCCCCTTCTGCCTGTGTCTTTTTGTATGGCCTGAATGCAATCTTTTTGGCTTTCACTTTCTTTGCTACCTCTTTGGAAACCATAATGGCCTCTTCTTCCTTTTCCTCTTGCTAACCTTCTTAATGCATAATTCTTTTGCTCTTGTAATCCACGTTTTAAATACTATCCACTGTTCCTCAACCCCTGATTCCTGTCCCATTCCCCTTAATGCCTCTTTCAATTATCTCCCCATTTTCCCAAAGTCTGCCCCCCTAAAATCCAGGATACGTGTTTTTGTGTGATTTGGTTCTGCTCCTTCTGTGATTTCAAACCACAATGACTGGTGATCACTGTTCCCCAGGTGCTCCTCCACTGTTACCCCCATCACACTGTCCCTGTTTGTGAGCACAAGGTCCAGTACTGACTTCTGCCAAGTTGGTTCAATGACCAGTTGCTTGAGGAAGGCACCCTGAAGGGAGTACAGGATAAATCTGCTCCTAGTTGATGCTGCTGCTGGGATGGTCCAGTCCACATCTGGAATATTGAAGTCTCCAACCAGTACTACGTCACCCCTGTCTGCCATCCTTTGGATGGCTAGCATCAGCTCCCTATCTGTTTCTTCCTCCTGGGCTGGTGGTCTATAGACTACACCTGTGTGGATGGCTGGCCCCATTTTCCTTTCCAGCTTAACCCACAGTTTCTCTCCCCCATTTTGTTCCTCCTGGATCTCTGTGGCCGTTATGTCATTTTTCACATACAGTGTCATTCGTCCTCCCTTCCTACCTGCCTGGTGTCTTCTGAATATGTTGTAGCCAGGAATGGCCATCTCCCAGTCATGGTTAGCATTACACCAGGTTTCTGTGATTGCCACAGTGTCCAGGTCTGACTGCACCATGACAGCCTCCAGATCTTCCATCTTGTTGCTAAGGCTTCTGGCATTGGCACACATGGCTTTCCATGATTTGACCTCCCTAGACTGTTTAGATGTTCTACTACAGCCCCTTCCCTGATTGTCCTTTATCCCTGGTTCTCCTTGCTGTCTGCCCTTCTGCTGATTTCTGCCCCTTTTCTGCCTATCCACCTCTTGGGTGCTAATCTCCATCTTTTGCACACTACTTTGTAGAGCTATCCATTCCTCCAGTTCACTGGTTTCACTGCTAGCTGTGGGGGGTGAGCAAGTAGGTGCCCTCCTTGCTGGCCTACCATGCTCCTTGGCTAGTTTAAATGCTTGTCAATATAACATTTAAACTTATCATTGAGTGCTTGGATTCCCCTCCAGGATGGATGCATGCCGTCAGGCTTGAACAAACCTCCATCCCTCCAGGTGGGTCCCCAGTCACCAATGAATCCAAACCCTTCCTCACAGCACCAGTTCTTCAACCATGAATTAAAGTTCCTGGTGCATGCACCCCTATGCTCTCCCATGCCTCTCACAGGTAGTACTTCTGAGAAGGTGACAGAAGTAGCTACTTGCTTAAGACCCCATCCCAATTTCCTACACTCTTCCTGAACTTCCTTTGGCTCCCCATTTGCCAGGTCATTAGTACCTAGGTGGATAATGACATCCAGCTCACCCTCCCATCTTGTCTTCCCAGTGATCCCCAGGATCTTCCTTCCATCCCTCCGTGTCTTGGCACCTGGTAGGCACCTCATCTCCTGGTCCTCCACCTCCTATGTTCCTAGCTGGATCCCTTTTATGATGGAGTCCCCCACCAGGATTCATTTCCACCTCCTCCTCTGAGGTCCACTGCTCTCCCTGTTGAGGTCACCTCCTTGGTTAACCTCCACATCCTTTCCTTCCACTTCTCTGGATACCTCTATTTGGTTGCCTCCATTTGCCAGTGTGGCATATGAGTTCTTGAGTGGAATAGGATCTGGGATGTGCCACTGCCTGACTGTCTTAACCCACCCTGAGCCCACTGTCATCCAAGTGCTCCTCGTTGTTGGTATCCTTTGAGGCAGTGGCATAGGACTGGGTGGTCTCTGGATAGGGGTGATGGTACTCCTGACCCAGTTTACTTCTGCTCTGAGTCTGGCTACCTCATCCCACAGTCCAGAGAGATGCATGCAGATTGAGCAGCACCTCAGTGTCCAGAAGGTATGCCTGAATATGGCTGCCCCACAGCTACTGCATTGCACCACTCCCCACATTATACTGCAATTATACTGCTATTCCACTACTTGTCTGTTACAGAATCTCTCCTAGTTCCCTTTTTATTAATTTACTGTCCTAAAAAAAAAAAGTTTGACGGATGGTATCCTTAGTCTTGTCTTTAATTTCATTTGGTTGCAAGAGAATTTCCCTTCTGGTAAATGTTTCATCTTTTTTGAGGCTTTAATACTCTTCTCTGCAGATGAAATGTCTCACATTTCTGTATTGCAGTTTTTGAAGTCAGTACAGCTGGGAGTCATCATTATGTTTTTGTATGCTTCATCATCTGCTGGTTATGGCATTACCTCAGACTTGTCTTTCTTGTAGAACAGAACTTATGGAAATTCACATAAATTATGTGTTTGAGGTTTCATGGCATTCTGAACCCCTTCTGTAGAGCATTTGCTTTTTAAGTGGGACTGTAGCCATCATTAATTTTAGAGCTGAGTGATATTTAAATTCTACTGGTGAAATTCAGCCAAAATGTTTATTCCACTCCCATGAAATTTCATTTAATGTCCATGAAAGAAATGTGTGACATCACCAAAACTTAAATTTCAGTGCATTCCATCTAATTGTCCCCATTGCACCACATACTAAAGTTATACTAAAAAGGTAAGGAGCATGAAAGGTGGTTTGCCCATATGAGAACTCCTGTCACTCACCTGTAGCATGGTAAAGTGTGTCCCTCCATTACATATTTATTT
Source organism: Neoceratodus forsteri (assembly GCA_016271365.2). NCBI lineage: Eukaryota > Metazoa > Chordata > Ceratodontiformes > Ceratodontidae > Neoceratodus > Neoceratodus forsteri. Next base: position 1,327,502,593 of record CM028132.1, read on the forward strand.
AATTTTGATTTGAACTCCATTTTGTATTTACTGATGATCATCTAGATTGGTAGTTTTTTCCATGGGTTCATTATATGCTGTGTATAGAAGCATTTCCTCTTGTTAGTATTACGTTTTTGCAGTTTAAGTTGTAGAGGATTACCTCTGGTACCCAGGTTATCATTTTTAAATTGCAGACCTGGCTCATTTATTAGATACACATCTTCATGATATAATAAGACATCATGAGGTCACTTCTTTTCCTTCTAGTTTCCAATGACATTAGGTTGAGGTGTCTGAGACAGTCAGAATAACTGACATTCCTGATATTATGGATCATTTTTATGACCCAATGCTGTATCCTCTCCACTCTGTCTGCATCCCCCAGTGAGTGGGCACCATACCTGGCTGCTGTAATCAAAGATAGGCCTGATGTATGCCCTATAAAGGGGCATAATGACTTTGGTTCTTCTGCTGATAAAATTTCATTTGATTGTCCATAAAATTTTATTTTCTTTGGCAATTACTGTAGTACACTGATCAGTTGAATTCAGTTTATTATTTATGATAACTCCCCCAGGAATTCTTTTTGAACCTATTTAATATTATACAACTCGAGTTTTTAAATGTGCTTTATGGTTTGGTTACCTAAGTGTAGGACACTGTTGTCAGTATTGAACTTCATTCCCCATGTGTTTGCCTACATCTAAATGATATCTAAGTCAGCTTGAATGGACTCATGACTTTTACTGTACATACAGTATCTGCCAATTTGGAATCATCAGCATATTTACTAGTCCAATTTTATACTTGCTGACATATGTCAGAGAAGAAAATTTGGAACGGTATTTGCCCCAACACAGATCCCTGGGTTACCCCACTTGTGATGGGATCCACAATGCCACATCAACAATTTTCTGTTGATGTGACATTTCCCTGACACCACTACATCAACCGCAATTGCTGTCAGGATGATGCCGGCAAGATAAATCTTCTTGTTTTGTGGGGGGCTGCACCTTTCACACCCTCCATGCGAGGGTAGTTCCCCCTGCACCCCCTACTTAGAATTCTCAACTCTGAGACACAGCTGAGTTGGGGATGGGGTGCAGGACCTTTGGGAAGGGTGCCTGTGTCCCAGGTGGACTTTACAGCAATGTGGTGATGTTGTAGGTATCAACCATGTTGCTGTAAAGTTGTTGCTGCTGCAACAGTATACCCTTGTGATGCTACTTAGGTAGAGTAGTAGCCTTTGATACAGACTCTTTGGGTTCTGTTATTTAAACATTTGCTTATCCATTTTATAATATACATACTTATATTCAGTTTGGTCATTTTTTGAAGAATTGCCCAATGTGGGACTGAGTCAAAAGCCTTTATCTAAGTAAATACAGTCTACCGGTATTGCTTTGCCAAATGTCTGGGAATTTTTTTTTTCATAAAAGCAAGAAACTTGGTAATGCAAGATCTGCTGGTGGTGAAGTCATGCTGTTCCATATCACCTTGAGTATTTGTCTTTAAGTGGTTAATTATATTATCTTTAAAAATAGACTTCAGGAGCTTTCCAGGCACTGACATATGATTTATTGGCCTATAGTTAATATATTAATTTTTATTCCCCTTTTTATTTATGGGTACTATGATGGCTGACTGCCAGGCCATTGGGACATCTCCCTTAGTAATGGATGCCAAGGAAACATAAAAACATAGAAATATAAAAATTGCCAGCAGATAAGGACTGCTAGGCCATCTAGTCTGCCCATAAGTCCTGTTCTTGATTAGGGCTTATGACCCTCCCCCTGCTTAACCTTTATGGTTCCCCTATGCCTGTCCTATGCATGTTTAAATCCAACCACAGGCTTGCTCCCACCACCTCCTGTAGCAGATCATTCCATGCATCCACCACCCTCTCCATGAAGAAAAACATGCTTACATTCCCTCTTAACCTGCCACCTTCCAATTTCATGTCATGTCCTGTAGTTCATGTACTCCTTTATTGGAAGATTCCATCCCCTGCACCTTGTTTTGGCCTCTGAGGTACTTGAATGTTTCTACTATGTTCTCCCTCCTCTCCCGCCGAGTAAGTACATATTGAGGTCCCTTAATCACTCCTCATAAGTGTTGTAGTTCAAGCCCTGTACCATATTAGTTGCCCTTCTCTGGACTGCCTCCAGCCTGTTAATGTCATTTTGAAGATTTGGCCTCCGGAACTGCACACAGTACTCCATGTGAGGTCTGACCAGGGTTTTGTATAACGGCATCACTACCTCACACCTTCTGCCGGTGATGCCCCTTGCTATGCACCCCAGCATGCCACTGGCCCTCCCTGCTGCCTTTTTGTTCAGCTTTGACATTTTCAGGTCATCTGAGATAGTAACCCCTAGGTCTCTTTCCTCTTTGGTGGCTGTCATCAACCCCCCCCCCAATCCTGTAGCTCTCCCCAGGGTTACTGTGTCCCAGGTGCATAATTTTGTACTTTTTTGAATTAAACCTCAGTTGCCACTCTGCAGACCATTTCTAAAACTTCCCCAGGTCCTTCCTCATTTTCTCCACCCTTCTGGAGTATCTAACTTGTTACAGATCTTTGTGTCATCCGCAAACAGGCAGACCTTTGCTTCCTGCCCTTCTGCAATGTCACTGATGAAGACATTGAACAGAATTGGTCCAAGGACTGATCCCTGAAGTACTTAGTTAGTCACCCTCCACTGCCCAGATTGTACTCCATTTACCACTGCCCTCTCTCTCCTGTCCGTTAGCCAGTTCCTAACCAAGTTTACCACCATGTCTCCCATTCCCAGACTACCCATCTTGTTAACCAGACTCCTATGTGGGATAGTGTCAAAGGCTTTGCTGAAATCATGGTAGGCTATGTCCACTGCACCCCCTAATTTACTTCCTTCATCACCCAGTTAAAGAAGTCTATGAGATTTGTCTGACCCAACCTATCCGCTGTGAACCCATATTGCCTAGAGTCCTGGGCACCGATGGCTTCTAGATGTCCCACTATCCTTTCCTTAAGTAGTGCCTCCATGATCTCCCCCACTACCAAGGTGAGGCTGACTGGCCTATAGTTGCACACCTCCTTCCTACTGTCTGATTTATGTAGAGGGAAGACATGTGCCCTCCTCCAATCCTCTGGCATCACTCCTGTGTTAAGTGACTCGGTGAACAATGCTGCCAGAGGTTCGGCTAGCTCTCTTCACAGCTCCTGTAGTATCCTTGGGTGTATATTGTCTGGTCCCATTGCTTTATTCACCTTCAGTTTAGTGAGTTCCTGCAGGGCTCTCTCCCCTGTGAATGGACTGTTGTCCACCTCTTCCCCCCTTTGGCATCTGAAGTTTGGCTGTGATTCCTGTCCTTCCCCTCTTCTGTGAATACTGAACAGAAGTGTTTATTCAGCATGCCTGCCTTATCCATGTCTCCCTCCTTACATTCCCCTTCCTCCACTTTAAGTCTTGCAATTCCCCCTGTTTTACTTCTTTCACTGGTGTACCTGTAGAATGTCTTGTTCCTTTCTTTACTGTCTGTGCTAAACTTTCCTCAGTCTGTGCGTTTGCTCTCCTCACCACCTTCGCTGCTTCCTTTAGAGATTCTCGCTACATCTCTCTCTCTGTCCCCCTCCCTTTGGATCTCCTTATATTTCCAGAACCCTGCCCTTTTAGCCCTTACCTTTTCTGCTACCTCTTTTGAGAACCATAGTGGCCTTTTCCCTCTCTTGCCTTTTGGGGTATTTGAGTGGACTTTGCAACCATCGGTAATAATATTTTTAGCATCATACATGAAATGCTACACAGATCTGCCAAGTTATGATTTTTCAAACTGTGGTTTTAGTAATTATGTCTTCCTCAGATATCTCCATTGACATGGATCCTACCTATATCAGGGATATTACCAGTGTATATAGAGCAGATTTTGAAAAAACTGAACAGAAATACTTAACCACATCTGCGGTATCATTTGAATCTTTTATTGTTGTGTTGTTTTCCATAACTGAACCAAGTTTGGTACTAGAGTTTTTAAGGAATTGATATAATAATGGAAGTCCTTGATGTTTTCTTGTTAGTTGCCATTTTCAGTTTGAGATGACAGTTTGATTTCTATTTTTGTAATAACATCTTAATTAAGAAAATAGTTTAACCCAACCCATATAACTATATACAGAGACATTCAACATGTAAAGAACAAGAGAAAAAAGTGTATAATATGAAATTTGTAGGGTAACAACAGTCAACTAACTTTAAAGGGCTGAGCTTAATATACAATTGCTATACTGACCAATGAGCTAAGAAAAACCTTTAGGTAAGAAAAAAGGCAACGTTAATCCAAAATCATAACACTAAGCAATCTAAAAATTGCTGATACAACAGATTCTGGGGTAAGACATTGGTAGATTCTAGTTAGAACTATGTCAGTATTAACATAATAATCACCAATTCAATAATGAAATCAATAAAAAACAAGATATTTTCATAGGGGGTCATGGAACAAATGTTGAACCTGTTTGCAGCTTATATAATACCCATTGTTTCCAAGTTTCTTCAAAGAACAACACAGTGTTCAAGAAATAGTACATTTTATTTTCCTCCAGTCTATAAACAGAATCCACTAAGGCTACCCATTGGGACAACAAGGGGGACCATGGTTGAAGCCACAGTTTTGATATAACCTTCTTTGCACAGATTAAGAGAATTAATGCAAACTTAAATTGTCTGCCACAAACAGTCGACATTGCTGGGGGTATGTGTAGTAATGCTAACATTGGTGAGAGGTGTGATGGAATGCCAAATAGTGATGTTAGTACCAATGAAATTGCCACTCAATAAGACTGTACATGTGGGCAGGTCCAAAAAACATGAGCATGATCAGCTGCAGATTCGCCACGTGCTTGCCAACAGGTACAAGTTTGCTCCCCGAGGTATTTCATAGAGAGAGCTGGAGACTTAAAATATCTCATACCACTTTTCCATGGAAACCCTGTTAAATAAGGTGCCTTTGAAGGTTTATAAGTTGGAAGGGAATACTTCACCCATAGGTCTGGGTCACAGGTAACCTGTAGGTCTTTGTTCTACTGATTTAAGATAGTTAGTGCTGGGTCATTAAGTCAGTCTTGCAAGATTCTGTATAACCCTCCAATCAAATGCTTCAGTGACCCACCTTGTTGGTGAATACAAACTAATGCAAGTAATGGTGGAAGTGGATCTGAGAGACACCTGCATGGAGGAGGTAGAGTTTGTATGTATGCTTCAGTTTGTAAATATTGATAAACATGAGAGGGAGGCAGAAAATATTCAGCAGAGAGATCAGAAAAGGAGTGAACCCCCAAGAGTCTATAAACTGATGTAAATAAATTAAGCCCTGATGGGCCCATCATTGTAAAACAGTCAAAAATATTTAGGGGAATTGTTACCCATCCACATCAAGGTTTCCAATAGAAGGCCCTCCTCCCCTTGAAATTTCATACAGACCAAATGCCATGACCAAAGTGTTGTCTCTGTATACTAAAAAAAAAAAAATGGGAGAGACAGTTTGATTTCTTAATTTTGTTTTTGCATTGTTTTAATATAGTTGCAATTATTCCAAGTTTCATCAGTTTTGTGTTTGATGTACAGTTTGCAGAGTTCTGTTTTCTTTCTGAGTATGTCTTTATCTGTTCAGTCATCTTGGTTTGAAGCCCAGTTTATTGTATTTTTTTAATTTTATTAATTTGTATGTCACAGATAGGTGCCATTTTTTATTATTATGGATCTTATATCTTTAACTATTTATTTTTGAATAAAGTTTTCCAGTTGGTGTTATTTAAGTCTTTATGAACTGCCTCAATAGTGGTAGTTTTATATAAGTAAATCGGTTCATTTCCCTACAACCTTTTAATTGAGTATAAGAGTCTTTGATCCAAAAAGTGATACTATTATGATTATTTGCTCCTAGGGGGATTCCTACAGAACAATGTGTAATATCGATGTTATCGGAGCTTAATATTATATTTAGTATATTCTGTCCTCTGGCAGGGGATTTTATAAATTGTCATAAGTTAATCTGGTTGATTAACCCAATAAACTTCTTGCTGTGATGGTGAGTTGCACTTTTTGTTTCCCAACAAATGTCACCATAGTTTAGATCACCTAAAAATAGAACATCTCCAAGATCAACAACCTGTTCCATTTCTTGGTTAATGGCTTCATTTATGTAATTATTGGCATTGGGGGCTAATAACATAAGCCTATTATTTTACTCTTTCTTGAATTGTTGATTAGTTCCTTTTTAATTTTCTCTGAAATGTCTGTGACAGATATTTTGTCAGAGATATGAGTTGCGATCCCCCCACCCTATTTTCCTCTTTGACCAATCAATATAATTGATATCTACTTAGCCATTTCCCCAAGGTATCTTTCACTGACCACCATATTTCAGTTATAAAAGCTACATTTATGACACCCTCCATGTTAAGTATTGCTTCAAGTTCCTCTTTTTACAGCTGCAGTGCATAGCTCTGCAAGCCATCTTGCTTATGCACAGGAAAAAAGAGCATGTCAGACTCAAACAAAGCACACAAACAATTTTGGAGGTGAAGCACAGTCCCTTCACTAGTTGAAGCACTCTGTGGTATGCATTCAGTACCTTTCAGTACTGTTCTTTTATCTCTGCTCCCCCTCCCACATTTTCCCACTCTGCACTGATTTCTGGTGTAGCTACCAAGAAGGGGAAGGAGCAGTAAGATGTGCCAGGCATGGAGTTCATGTAAGAAAAATAAAACAAAAAGAAAGAAAGAAAGAAAGAAAGAAAGAAAGAAAGAAAGAAAGAAAGAAAGGTGAAGCCAGCTCTAGCCATCTCTCTATCTCTCCCATGTGGCATGTCAGTTATGGGATGTTCATATAAAACATTTCCTAGTGCCCCTCACCCCAAGACAATACTTGCCTTGAAAGGGTAAGAGCTGTCATGTCCAGATTAAACATTTCCCGGTGCCTTGGTGTGTAAAACAAATCGCCCGCTCCCTCCCTCTCTGGCTCTCCCTCCTGTGCAGCATTTCAGAAATGCTGCATTGGTTTTTCTTTGTCAGCAAAAATTGCCAGTTGCTGTCATAAATTTAATGGTGATTGGATCCCTAATGTTGTGAAAATCTTCACATTTATACTGACACGGTGGGAGAAAGCTTGCCTGTAAGTAACAGTATAGGTAACAAGTGTTACAAAAGACAGATTGTACAGGCTTCTCAAATCCCATTTCTGTGGATCAATCAGTAAAGTAATTTGGCCAACAATGATGAGGAAGGTACTGCAAACTGGGATCTGAATGCATACAGCATTAATAGCATGCTCACGATTGTGTGTGCGTGTGTGTGTGTGTGTGTGTGTGTGTGTGTCTTTGTGCATGTGGAAGGGGTGGGATTGTCACCAGTGAGAAATAGACAGCATGCCCCACCAGCACCCGAAATGGCACACATGGAATTAAAATCAGTATTGGGAGTGGCTTTCCATAGTAGCTGGAAGCATATCACTTTTCCCCTCAAACACCTGTTGATGTCGTAATAATAATGTCATAATGATAATGCTTTAATGTTTGCTGTACACAGCACTCACTGTAGCATCTTGGATGGGTACATTGTAAAAATGGGTAAAACCTAAATCTCACTGTATAAATGAGGTACTGCATCTTAGCTGACTCATCCTGAATAAATACAGTGTGAAAATCTATAAAAGCAGGACCCAAGTGATAATAAGATTATCTGCCAATCAAGTCCACAGAAAAACAATGTCACTTTTTATGGACCACGAGTGATCTTTTCCCTAAAGCCTGAACAGAGCAGACAAGAAGGAAGCATTACAGGAAATGTGACTTCAAGGGCAGCCAAGAGTCCAACTGCACAAGGAACTCATAGTAATAAATGAATCAGAGAAGGATTGGTTCCCAGAAAGAATGGTTATTTGCAGTAAAACTATGTGGGCAGGGTTGTGAGGGTCCAGGAAATGTATTAACTTGTCAGATACACAGTTAGGCATGCTTTGGGCTTTTTCAGGCTTGAGGTTTGTGTTTTTAATCTCCTCATCAATTTCTTCTTTTAATTTCCTTCCTCCAAACTCTGCATTTTGCTCCGGGAATTAATGCTTGTCTTATTGTGTCAGTATTCTTGTCACATAGTGGAAAGTGTGACCATGTAATATGTAGCATTAATGGTTTCCATTATATGGCTAGTAATTCTGTGTTTTAACTACGTCAGAAATACACAATATGTTTGTCAAAAACTACAGTTATCTGTCTTTTTCTGCTACTCATTTGTATTGGTTATGCTTCCCTTCATAGTAATTGAGGATTTATGTGTGTCTGTGTGTGTGTGTGTGTGTGTGTGTGTGTGTGTGTGTGTGTGTGTGTGAAGGACTCGGGGGAAGGTGCTGCATTTGAAACACTGTCATTTCTAATGTTATATGGTACTCCACTTAAACATAAAAATCATAATCATGCTGTCATGCAACTGTTATAGTAATGGACTCCATTTCACTCAAAGAACTGAGCTCTTTTTTTAATTAAATATACTTTATTACATTTTTTAACAACAATAATAAACAAAGGAAAAAAAAACACTGTCAACTCACACAGTGCTCTGTACAGGTGCATATTGAAAATCACACAAACTAACCAACAATACAATCAAAACCCTGAGGAAATGAATTAAAGCTGGAAGCAATGAAGGTACATTCAACCCCCCCAGTTCCAACCATACCCTCTTCTATAGCTTGTCCCATCCTCATCGGTCATATAGGAAAAAGGAAACAGCTCTACAAAACAAGTGCACCCCAAATGAAACACAAATCACTGAATCAAGAAAAGGGTAACAGAGACTCCCATCATGATGAGAAGTCTGAGGGCACCTTTTATGATAAGCAATATGCTTCTCTAACATAAGAGTACACATAATTTCACTGTGCCATTCTTTCAAAGAAGGAGTCGAATCATCTAGTCAATGCCAGAAATAAGCTCCATGTGAAACTTCCTTATACCAATTAATTCCTGTGGGTAAAGTCCCACCAGACAGATGTTAGGAAGGAAGAAGCCTTCAAGTCCCAGTACAGGATCTAGAGCAGTTTTAATGGCTATCCAGAAAGGTTCAATTTTCACACAATCCCATAACATATGGCATAAGGCACCCTCTTCCTGATGACATCTGTTACATACCGAGGAGATTGCTTTTCCCATTCAATATAGTCTGGCCGGAGAACTAAACTCTTTATATCATGCCCTGTAGTTTCAAATCCCACCCCTTACTCAATGTATACATTGAGTTTTGTCTTTTATTAGCAAATTAAGTTACAGTATGTAGAGGTTCTTATTCTGTATCATACTGAATAAACTTTTATTGCAGTATGAAAGATATAGAGATTGAGCATATTATTCCTCACAAGTCTCCACAGAAATAGGGATAGTAAAGGGTAAACATTGTGAATGCCATCCAGAGCCACATGAGTCCTCTGCCATTTTATGGGGGTGAAATTCCTTTATTATGAGGAACATTAGTACTAAAATGAATATCATTCGCCACAACATTCATCATATATCTTGGAAAATTCAGTGGGTTTTGTATGACATTTACATAAACTAAAGAAAATATTAATAGAAAAGTAATATCTGTATCCAAATCTCTGACTATATAATGCTGTTTAAGCCACTTAATCTAGTTACTTAAGTTTTTTTTTTGTCCTGATCATCTGTGTATTGCCTGTAATTTTCATCTTGACACTATCAGTATGCCGCTGTGTTACCTACAGATACAGTGCACAATATTACAAACAGTCCTTACGTGAGCTATCAATACCTTGATACCACTAAGTGCATAACATTTTAACAGTTAGTACCCTACAATGCAAATATGAAAAGCACTGCTGTTCATTATTGTGTCTTTGTACTTTTTTCTCAGAATATGTATACACAGCATACCAAATTATAATTTCACATGATTATTGGACTTTAGTATAGCAGTGTGATTCCCTTCACTGCCACAGTTCAAATTTTAGTATATGTGAGAATATTCTGATCTACTCACAGAATTATAAGAATAATATTGAATTACCAGTATGAAAGACAGAGCTAACGAATGTGTGCACAAGGGAGAGAGACAGTGAGTGAGAGATGGATAGAAGGAGTGGTAGCAAGAATAAAAGAGACACATATACACAAACATATGAACATAAAAACACATGAAAACGGCAGCAGAAAAAGACTCAGAAGTCTATCAAGTTTGCCCGAGTGTGCAGCTGGCAGTATATTTTTACTGCAGCTGCCCTCCTCCCATTCCCACTCCATCATCCCTACCCCTCTGCTTTTTTGTCCCTAGGTACTTATCTGTGCTTATCCCCCCCTTGACTCTGTCCCACTCCTTTTAAAGGGAAAACTGTCCTTATCCCATGTTCCTCACTCTAGCAAGCTACTCCCCATTTAGAGGTTTCTGAAATAAAGCACCCTTTTCTGACATGGTTCACTTACTTTATTTTATTTTTAAAAACTCCAGTATTTGGCAAAATGTCACACTGCATGTCTCCATCTCATGGCAAAGTGTGGCACCACACAGCTCTGCTCCAATTTGTGCTGGATCAGAGCGGTGCCACGCCACACTTTGCCATGAGATGGAGACATGCAGTGTGAGCCATTTTGCTGAAGCCGGGCTTTTTTAAAATAAAAAAAAGTAAGTGAACCACGTTAGAAAAGGGCATTCTATTTACGAAATCCCTAATTGGGGGATAAGGCTTGTGAGGGTGGGAAACATGGGGTAAGGACAGTTTTCCTTTAAAACTGGGGAAAGGGGAAAAGGGAAAAAATGGCTTAACCAGAAAAGGCACACTAAGGTGAAGCTTGTTTTCAGGTGTGACCTGGGAGCACAATAAAGTCAAGTGACTTGCTCAGGGTCACACAGTATGCAAGTGAGGGCTGTGGGATTCAAACCCAGGTCTCCAGGTTTGCAGCTCAGAGCCCTAAACCACTGCACTATACTGCCTCCTAACTGTTCGCAGTCTTCAAGGTGATCAATTCTTTCTGCAGTTTGTTCCACCCAGCCACCAACCTTTCCAGAAAGTAATGTCTCCTCATCTCCTTCCTGAATCTTCCCCCTTCCAACTTCAGACTGTGCCCCCTTTTGACCCTCCCTCCCTTAAAACAGAACAACCCCCCCATCCTAACCCTGTTTAGGCCTTTAAAGTATCTGAAGGTCTCTATCATGTCCCTCCTCTCCCTTCTATCCTCCAGGGAATACATGTTGAGCTCCCTCAATCTTTCCTCATAGGGTTTATTTCCCAGACCTAGGATCACCTTTGTCGATCAATGCTGCACCCCCTCCAGAACTTTCAGGTATGGGCACCAGAGTTGGCCAACTAGAGTAACTAAGAAACATATAAACAGAAAAAAAATATGCTGGCAGTTAAGTTTCACTTGGCCCATCTGGGGCCCTTCTTTGTTCCACCTCCACTTTGTCTAAGTCCCTTTAGAGAACAGACTCAGTACTTGGACACAGTATGATCAGCTCTATGTTGGTTAAAATGGTTGTATTAACTTGATCAAAGTCAGAAAAACATTGCGAAATGAGTGCATAAACAAACACAATGCTTAACAGTAAACCTTTTATTGAAATTAAGCAAAATAAGTCAACTATGAGACAATACACTGTCAAAACCCATACACATAGGCTCCAGGTTGGCACTACTGATATCTGTCAAATGAGACTCTCATTTCATGCTTTCATTTGAAATATGTTTTTTAGTAAACACTGTAGTACCCCAAAGTTCAACAAAGAAAAGGGGACACTTTTCCTGATGTGGGGATTTTCTATTTTTGTTTTTCTTCTCCAGGTTCCCCTCCATTGTATCCCCTCACCTGCAGTCCCAGACTCTCCCCATCCTTTGTTCAGTTTCACGCCATTTGGTGCTGACAGTTGGGGGGTGGGCAGGAGACACTCCCTGTTGGGCTGGTAGTTTCCAATCTCCTGGCTACAAGCTAGGACCTCCCCGTCCTAAAAAGGCCTGGGGAGTGGCTACAGTGGGAGTCAGTGGCACAATGTGGAGGGTGGAGGATGCAAAGAGCATGGACTGACAAAAAGGTACCTGAATTCGGTCTGTGGCTTCTCCGGCACTGCTCCCCTTCAGCTTCAGTCCAGCTGTGGTGGTAGCAGTAGCAGGGTCAGTCAGGTGGAGTGCAGCTCCCTGACACAACCTGTCTTCTCTGGGCAGAGCCCCAATTGGTGAGGGATGAAGGAAAGTGCCAGCACATCAAAAGAGTGCATCAGAAAATTTTTCTTGGTGGAAAATTCACCTCAAACCAATTAGTTCCAGCCACCTAACAGAAGCAGCAGCACTGAGCAGCCAGGTGGGAGCACAGCTCCCCGGTCACCCTCTCCAACCCCTCCAGCAACAGAGCAGACCTGGGCTGTGGTGGCAAGTGGGCCATGGGCCTGATCCTGTATTTCACTCATGCCACAGGCACCGGGAGGGGAGGGGAGGGGTGAAAAAAAGGAGGGAGAAGTAAAGGGCCAGCACCTATTAAGAGAATAGGGGAGTGCAGTGGGCTCCCTGAGTGAGGTGCCAGCCCTTTGGAGGGAGGGTAACATTAAGCATTCAGAGTGCTGAGCACCCAGTAAAGAGGGGTACCACATTGTAGAAGCCCCAGAAAGAGAGGAAGGTGGGTTGCCAGCCCTTTTGTTCTGTCATGGTGACATTTGAGCAAGGGGCAGGGCCAGAGACAAAGGCCCATAGACATTCCTTAGAAGGGAGGGGCTAGACATGTAGGCCCAGGCCTTTCTAAAAGTCAGTTAGTGGGCAGGGCTGGACAAGGCCCTACACAAGTGCAGTGGCACAATTGGCATTTATAAGGGAGGCAGGATCAGGACAAGGAGCCCTGTAGGCTCTGCCACAGGGGTGGTTAAGACCATTAAGGAAGGAGTTGGCTCAGCAGGGAGAGCAAAGCCCAAGTAGAAAAACTCCTTAGAGGTACAGAGCCCTCTAGGAAGGAAAAGGGGGCAGTCCAATAGCCCTAAGTTGCCCAAGTGATTCTGTAAAAGTTTTCTGAGCAACGCCCCAAACCAAACTGTGCTGTTGCCTGCCTAGTACCCCCTAGAGACTGCACTCTTGGCAAGTACTGAACTGTCTGCTTGAAATCTGAACTCTTTGCTCACTATTAAACTGTGTTATTGAATTGCATCAATGGGCACCTGACATCCAGCTTCATCTTGTTGTCCAGACCAGCTTTCTCAAAGTTCAACAGCAACCCAGGGGGTCCCCTGCCTATCCGTCACCTGCAGCAGAACCACCTTCTGTGATGTCAGTCAGTCTTGAAGTTCCACCGCAGTGTTTCAGCATCAGTCCTGTGACAGTAACTGTAGACAGCCACTAGTGAGGTATCCAGTAGTGAGTGAGCTTCGGAGCCATCCCAGCTCAAGCATGAGGGACCACTGTTAACATAGCACATGCCCTTTTTTCTTATTTTGCTGGCCGTTCATAAATGTGCACATGCCCATGTTGCTCTGCAGAAGCTGCCAGAGGGTCACAACACCAACAGTCTTCTTCAGGGAGGTGTTCTGGGTGCCAGGGACCTGCCAGTGGTCATTGCTGCAGATCACCCAGAGAACCATCTGCCAACCAAAGGTCTTCAGCTTCTTTGCTGGAGTTGCAGAGGATCATCAAGTTCTTCATCATCCAGCTAGCAGTGTTCCTCTTTGTGTTTTGTTTATCTGAGGATGCCCATTATGGCCTATCTGTAAAAGGCACTTTGTGGGGTCAATGCCCACCTGCCAATCAGCCAATGTACAGGGAAGCCCAAGCTTGGTTTGTCAGTTGTTTAATCATCCTGGCCAAGTGCACACAGGACCTGGACTAAAAGGGGTTAACTCCCTGTTCTTGGTTTGACCAATTGCTGGTCCCAATCATATTGCTTTGATGTTTATTATCCTGTAGTATTGTAGAAAACCATGATCTTGTTTTTATTGTCCCTGATAAATAAACCTCTTGAATCTTGGTCACTGGGTAAGCTTCCTGCCTCTCCTTCCAGATCTGTCTGGCCTATCCTGAAATTGATAGGAAAACTTTCAGCCTGCCACAACTTGGTGCAGTGAGCAGGGTAAGAAACATCAAGAAGTCCAACACTTGAAGCTACCCACAACAAGATGCCCAGAAAAGATTTGAAGTGGGATCCCCACTGTGCTATGCAAGAGGAGCTGGCCCATGTGGTGTGTCAAGTGCGGGAGCTGGTGGCACTGATTGCAGAAATGAGGTCAAAGGGGCCCCACCCCAAGTTGGGCCACATCCATGCCAGCCAGGGAGAAAGAGAATAAGATGAGGTCAAAGGTGCACAGATCAATGGGTGGAGCAAGGCAGGACCATGCACCCAGGCAAAGAAACCATGAGGCCTGTTCAGAGACTGTGTGAGCGGAGTGACCCCAGGAGCAGCGAGATCAAAAGGGCTTGGCACAAGCTATATGAGGACACTGGGAGTAAGATGGGGAGAATCAAGCAGCACAACCAACCTGTTGTGGCACCTTCAGGAAGTCCATTCAGAGTTCCAGATGCCCAAGGGGAGAAGACTGTATATATGACAAGTGCTATCAATGGTGAGGTGAGTCAGCAGGTTCCAGATTGCACTGTCCAATGGGAGGCCCAGTAACAGTAGTTTATACAGCAGATTGTACAATACACCAAGCAGAATACCAAGCTGCGAAAAGAATGTGAGGACCTCAAAAAGAGTCTCTGACAGCAGGATCAGAAGATTAAGGAAAAGGCCGAGCAAGCCCTCTGCCAAAAAGAGGCAGTGGCCCGGTGTACCACAGTTATCCAAGGTTATAATGTTATGACCAAAAAACTCAGAAGTGAGCTGCTCATTGAGACACAAAAGAAGCAGGAGCTTAGCCAACACTTGGAGGAGCTACAGGCATCCTTGTGACAGGAAGAGTGCACCTGGTTAAACTATGCATGCCCCCGGGGCTCAACACCAGAGTAGTGTTAAACAAGTCAACCAGCCAGCATCTGAGTCCTGAGGCACCTGGAGTTTGTCTGGCACTGGGGGCCAAACCAAATCAAAACCCTGATCCAGTTCAGGCCACTGTAGCCGATATCAGTTGGCAGAGCATGCAGGCCACACCCCCATCCAAATGTCAGCCCTGGCAGTAGAACTGGAACATCGAAAGTAAGAAAGAAAGAAAGAAAGAAAGAAAGAAAGAAAGAAAGAAAGAGCACCTCCCCTAACAGAACCTAAGCCACTGGTCAGTCAAAGAGCATGTACCAACCAAGAAGACTGGGAGGAGTTGAACGATGCTTATGATAAGAAAACACCCTCACCCATAGGGGAGCAAGTGCTGGTGAGGTCCTGGAGTGATAAAGAGTCATTTTCAAGGTGGGAACTGAACCCGTATGTCATCATGTACAGACCCTTCCCCAAAATGCATAGCTGCCAGCTCCAAGCCTTCGACAGAACACAAAACCTAGAGCACCGAATGCATCTGAAGTCATACCCAGTTCCTGTCAAGATGGGTGGATGGATTGACAAGGAGAGGAATGCACTACTCCCAAAAGGCACCTTGAGGCCATCAGTCCCTCTTCTTGGTTCATAAGGTTAAAAATGTTACAGTAGACCAGTAGAAATGAATGTTTTCAAGTAGACTAGGTAAATAGTTTATAGTACTAAAATGCTTCTGTTTTAAAACTCGAAATGATAATTGACAACCATACATGGGGACATGTATGTATAAGGGGTGAAGAAATTGTAGTACCTCAAACTTCAACAATGAAAAGGGACCTCTCCCCGACATGGGAATTTTCATTTTTTCTTCTTCTTTTCTTCTCAGGGTTTTCCTCCATTCCATCCTCTCCTCTTGCCTGCAGTCCCAGACCCTCCCCGTCCTTTGTTCAGTTTTGCACCATTCGGCACTGACATGGGCAGACTGTGGGCAGGAGACCCTCCCAGTGGGGCTGGTAGTGCCCAATCTTCTGGCTAGAAGCTAGAACCTCCCCTGCCCTACAAAAGTGCTGGGGAGTGCTTACAGTGGGAATCAGTGGCACAATGTGGAGGGTGGAGGACGTGAGGAGCATGGACTAACAAAAAAGTACTTGAATTCGGTCCATGGCTTCTCTGTCATTGCTCCCCTCCAGCTTCCATCTGCCCATGGTGGCAGCAGTAGTAGAGTTGGTAGGGTGGAGTGCATCTCACTGACATGACCTGTCCTCCCTGGGCATAGCCCCAGTCAGCGAAGAAGAAAGAAAAGCACCGGTGAACCAAAAGTGTGCATCAGAAAATCGGTCCAGATGGAAAATGCACCTTGGACCAATTAGTTCCAGCCACCCAGCAGAAGCAGCAACACTGAGCAGCCAGGTAGGAGTGTGGCTCCCCAGCCACCCTCTCCAACCAGTCCAGCAGCAGACCAGAACTGGGCTGTGGTAGTGAGTGGGCCATGGGCCCGAATCTTGTATTTCACTCACACCCACACATGCTGGGAGGGGGAAAGAAAGGAGTGAAAAGTAAAGGGACAGTGTCCTAGCAAGAGAAAGGTGGGGTGCAGTGGGCTCTCTAGGTGAAGTGCCAGCCCTTTGGAGGGAAGGTAAAATTAAACAGTCAGTGGGCTGAACACCCAGTAAAGAGGGGCACTGCATGGTAAAAGCCCCAAAAAGAGAGAAAGGTGGGCCATCAGCCCTTTTGTTCCGTCATGGCATCATTTGCACTAGGTGCAGGGCCAGAGACAAAGGACCATAGCCATCCCCTGGAAGGAAGGGGCTAGACATGAGGACCTGGCCTTCATAAAAGTCAGTTAGTGGGCAGGGCCCTACACAAGTGCAATGGCACAATTAGCAGCTATGAGAAAGGCAGGATCAGGACAGGGAGACACATAGGCACTGCTGCATGGGTGGTTATGACCATTAATGAAGGGAATGGCTCGGCAGGGACAGCAAAGCCCAAGTAGAAAAACCCCTTAGAGGTGCAGCGTCCTCTGGGAAGGAAAAGGGTCAGTCCAATAGCCCTAAGTTGCCCAAGGGGTTCTGTAAAAGTTTCCTGAGCACCACCCCAAACTGAACTGTGCTGTTACCTGCCCAGCACCCTCTACAGACTGCACCCTTGACAGGAACTGAACTGTTTGCTTGAAATCTGAACTGTATTACTGAATTGCATTCTTGTGTGCCTGTTGTCCAACTTCACCCTTTTTGTCCTGACCAGCTTTCTTAGAGTCAAGTGACAACCCAGGGGGTTCCCCAGCCCATCCACCATTTGCAGCAGAACCATCTTCTGTGACGTCAGTCACTCTTGATGTTCCACCACAGTGTTCCAGCATCAGTCCTGTGACAGTAAGTGTAAAGAGCCACTAGTGAGGTATCCAGTAGTGAGTCAGCTTAGGAGACACCCCGGCTCAAGCATGAAGGACCACAGTTAACGTAGTGCATGCCTTTTTTCTTATTTGGTCAGCCATCTGTAAGTGTGCACATGCCTGTGTTGCTCCATAGAGGCCACAAGAGGGTTACATCACCAATAGTCTTCTCCTGGGAGGTATCCTGGGTGCCAGGGACCTGCCAGTGGTCATTCCTATGGAATGCCTAGAGAACCATCTGTCAAACAAAGGTCTTCAGCTTCTTGTCTGGAATTGCAGAGGATTGTCAAGTTCTTCATCATCCAGCTAGCAGTGTTCCTTTTTAACAGTGGTTGAATTCAAGCATGCATGGGACAGTCATAAGGCAATTCTAAAGGGTGGGGGTAGAAAGAAGTAGGCTGCTGGTTAACTAGGATCTGCAGCTTATCCATTAGGTAGGGAAATGGTTAGACTGGGTGGGCCAAGCGGTCCTTATCTGCCATCAAATTCTATGTTTCTATGTTTCTATGCTTGTGTTTTGTTAATTCAGGGGATAACCGTTATGGTCTGTCTGCAAAAAGTGCTTTGTGGAGTCTGCTGACACATAAGGAAGTCCAGGCTTGGTTCATCAGTTGTTTTATCATCTCAGCCATGTGCACGCAGGACTTTGACTAAAATGGGTTAACCCCTGTTCTTGGTTCAACCAATTGTTGGTCCCAATCATATCATTTTGTTGTTTATTATCCTGTAGCAATGTAGAAAACTGTGATCTTGTTGTTATTGTCCCTGGTAAATAAACCTCTTGCATCTTGGCCACTGAGTAAGCTTCCTGCCTTTCCTGTCAGATCCATCTGGCCTATCCTGAAATTGTTAGGAATCCTTTTGGCTTGCCACAGCACTGTAAGTCATGTAAAATATTTAAAATTGTTAGGATTGGAGTGGTAAATAGGTAGTAATTTTATTAAAGCATTGCACTCTTCATATTTTTTCTGGATCACATCTAAACGCATTCAGCACTGGTCACAGTTTCCTACAGTAAGACTTGAACCCAAGCCTTTATTATTGATACTTAATAATGCATAATTATTAGTCATTGTGTCAGTTAGTCAGTGTGCTTTTCAGAGACAGACTAAAAGTCTTATAACATAGTGAGTACAATCACGCTGTTTTTGAGTACATTGCTGTTACGACTTCAGTTGACAAAAATTAAATACCTATGATGGATCTGAGATATGAAAGTGATGTTTCCTGATAGTCATAGTACAGTGACAGCCTGTAGCATGCCAGACACATTCTCACAGAATTCATCTGTACTTTGCATCCAGGCAATGCTGTAAATAAATAGTCATGATTGTATCTCCCTCCTCTTCATTTAAGACAGCATCAAACCCAGTTGATATGCCTGTCTAAGATTACTTAGACCAACACAAGTCTGTCACATAGGTTTTATAAAACAAAACTCTGGTCAAAGCCAATAGGGCTGCAGCGGAGGAATTTGGGGTAAAAATATTGTAAATGTGTTTCTTAATATTTTTACTCCAAATTTTCAACATAGGCTTGTTATGACCCTTCCTCATGAAGACGGGCAGAGAAAATGTTCTAACTTCTAGCTTAAAGGTGATTTTGCACAAGGACTATGAAATCAAATGTCAGGACACTAAAACACAGTTGGGGCAGGAGTTGAAAAATGACAGCTGTCACATTCATGAGGTGCTGTAAAGAAATGCCTATGTTGAAAGGTGAATGTTAAAAGTATTGAATATTACTAAACACACAAGCCTGCAGTTGCAAAATTCAACATAGGCTCATAACTTTGTTGAGTTTTAATATTTGTACACCAAATTTTGAAGGTAGCCTTCTTATGACCCCACATCATGAACAAGGGCAGTGAAAATTGTTAACTCCTGCTTGAAAGGTGAGTTCATGCAGGAATCACAAAATCACCTTTCGGGATGTAAAGAATCATTTTGGCCAAGATTTGAAAAATGACAGCTGTCACATTCATGAAGTGCAGTAAAGATATGGCTATGTTGTACATTTGGGGTACAAATATTGACAATTGCCAAAGTTATGAGGCTGTGTGCACAAAATATATCTTATAATCCTAACTTTGCTGTCTTTTAATATTTTTACATCAACATTTCAACATACTCTTCTTATGACCCCACCTCACAAACAGGAGCAGAAAAACATTTCAACTCCTGCCCAAAAGGTGATTTTTTGCAGGGACAGATGGGTAAGTAAGAGCCTGGGGGGTGGGGGGCTGGGTGCTCAGTGGTAGGGTTGGGTGGGCAACAGAAATGGCACAAAAGACATTGATGGATGGTTTTGGTTTTACAGGTTAAAACACAGAAAAAAGACAAAAAACAGGACTGAGATGCCGATTGTAACTCTGGGGGATTAGGCACCCCCAGTGTCACTGTTATGTTTCTTTGGGGGGGTGTTGGGTGCTCAGAGGGAAGGTTGTGTGAGGGTAGGAAACTAAAAAAACAAAAACAAAACCACACATGTGTGATAGTGGAGGGGAAACAGGACCGAAATGCTGATCTCGACACTGGGGATTGGGCACCCCCAGTGTCACTGTTAGGATTCTGGGGGTGTATAGTGGTGGTTGTTCAGAGAGATGGTCAGGTGGTGGGAGGAAAGTAGAAAGATAAATAACAAATAACTGCACATGCGCAGTAGTGGGGTGGATGAGGATTCCTGCACTGGGGATTGGGCACCTCCCCAGTGCCACTGTTATGTTTCTGGGGGGGTGCAGAGAGGGAGGGTTAGATGTGGGGTTATGTATTTCAGTGGGCATGGACTGCTGACCATCAAAAGTAAAAAAAAATAGTGTGAGCACGAAGCTTTCTGATGTGGAGTAGAGTTTTTTTCACACTCCAACATGTTGTTGGTTAACGAGGAATGTGAGAGTCCTTTTACTAAAAGCAAGAGGTCTGAAGGGTTCGACCCCTTGCAGCTCTAAAAAGAGCAGAGAGACTGCCACTGTGAAAAATGCAAGGCTAAATGCCCCAAGCACATCATTACAGTAAAGACACACAACAGGGTATTGTGAACAACACACCCTGCATTAAGATCTGATTCTGTCATAACACTGCCTTTGAGCAACACACATACAAGACCTGTACTAATTATCATGCATTTTTAATTGTCAGTCATAAGATCTTGGGAGTGAGTATCACTCAAGGTTCTTGTGATAGACACACTGGGCTTATTATTGTTCCAAGCTATCATGTATGAGAGGCACAGCTATGTGCAAAATGCAAGGTAAAAAGCTAATTGCATATCATTACTGCAATTTTAAGTATTAATAATAAGAGCTTTTGCTCAAGTCTTACCTAGCAAATTGTGACCTACATTGAATACGTTTAGATCCTATTTCTGATAAAATATGTGGAGCGCAGTGCTATAATAGAATTAAGGGCTGTATACTACTTCACTCCTAACTATTTAAAATACATGACTTACAGTGCTTACTGAAAAACACATGTCTGATGCCAGCATAAGTGTCATTTGGCAGATATCAGCAGTGCCAACCTGGAGAAATTTGGCATATGTGTCTGGGATTTGGCAGAACAGGGTGATCTTAGTCTTGAATGATTAAATTGCATTGTTGATTTTTTATTATTAATATACAGGTAAACTACCACATGGCACAATGCATTTTACAGTGTAGGACTGATGCAGCATCACAGGCAAACTGAAAAATATGCTTGCCAGGATTTTCATTTTTATTTATTTATCTTTATTGGTCCAGATGTTTTTCTATGTACTCTTACTACTTACAACTGCAAAAGCAAACATAGGCGTACATGAATTTATTGAAAAATAATGAAACTACTTTGTTATTTTTTGGCTTCCAGACACCCCTCTCCCCAAAAGGATCCAGTAATAGCAGTAGCTTGTAACTCTCGAACCATTTTAACTGCGCATTGTAATTTAAATCATGGTCAAAGTAAGATTACTGAGCAAAACATCACCTACCTATGTGTATAACAATTTTTGAAAAAAGTTTGTCCTCTGCAGTTTAGAAGTGGCCACCAGTGTTGACTTGCAGTACATTGCTGTGACTGAGAGAATCCAATAACTAATTTGAGATATGACATACACATTTATAATCAATGGCATGCTTGAGGGCAAAATCTAGCCTGTATTAGGCAGGAACGTAAGAAGCCAGATTTGTTTTATTTTTCATGTGGTCTATTGGTAAAAGATACTAGTATAATGACTACTGTGATGTCAAAGCTGGAGCTATCAGCTTTAGGGATTGGATCTGTGTTCATTAAAATGACTGTATTAATTTGAACAATGTTAGGACCTTCTATTTACTTTCGTCCACATGTCATCTCTACATCGTCCCACCTCCTCCCTAAGAACAGGAGGCAGTGCTACATATTTCAAAAAAAGTTTATATTTTTTATTTAGAATTACATTTTCTAGTTATTTCATCCACACTTCCTGCATAATAGCAGGAGGAGGTGCTAGATAACAACTCTTTCACAGGACTTTCTATTTACTTTCATCCATACTTTACCTTTACATCTTCCCACTCCCTTCCTAAGAACAGGAGGAAGTGCTATATATATAAAAAAAAATGATATTTTTCATCCATAACCAGTCTATTCAACCATGGACATAGTAGACTGTAGAAACTGTGGAACTTTATTCGACAGAGCAATCACTCAAAAAACTGGACAGTATCCCACATGCTGAACACTCTGAGATCTGCATTCTCAGCTCTGCACAGCATGGGCTGAAATAACATACCTCATGACCAAACTCTGGGCAAATGAACATTTCAGCAATCTGCCGGCAGCACAATACCACCCCCATGCAGTATCACTACTATCACAGAGTAGGTAAGGCAAGGCAAATTTTATTAAAAAGATGCCCAATCCCAGAGGCTCTCAGCGCTGTATATAAAATCAACATTAAAAAAATTTCAATAAATAGAGCATTATCAAAAAACACAATAACTAATACATAAAAATAACTAACAGAATAATAATAAGAACAATCAGGGCAAAAGCAGTATAGCAGTATAGTACAACCAGACCGGGGGGCTGGCAGACAGTCAAAAACCCTAAATTGCATTCCACACTGCAGAGCCAAGGTAAACAAATGTACATCAAATTGCCAATGCAGACTTCAAATAGGTACTCGCTGCTGTCTTTCAAGCCTTCCACGAGGCACAGGATGAATCAGTTCACATCCAGGCACAGATCACAAATGAGTACACCACCCAGGCTGTTTCATGAAAGAAGGCCAACAAAAAATCCTTGTTGATCGTTAAAGACTGTATGATAAGAAGAGTAGAGTCTCACCTACAGCAAAATGGACACTGTGGTTGCAGTCAGGTGCCTCCCTGGGACATCAGATTGAAGGGACATGAACCCCATTGAGAGAATAGAGCGGGACATGGCTAAGCATGCACATGTCTTGTTTCCTATCGGAACAAATGACCTGGCTAATCAAACTGCAGCTGACACAAAAGTGCAGTTATCCAGCCTCAGGGACAAATTGGCTTCTATTTCATCCACTGCCTTCTTCTCTGAAGCTCTGCCTGTATGGAGGAAGGGAGGTGACAGTCAGAAAATTGGGGAAAAGGAGATCACTTACTTGAATACCTGGCTTAAGAGCTGGTGCAAGGAAAAGGGCCATCACTTCATGGGAGACTGGTGGAATTTCTTGGAGCAAGACATTTTCAGGTTTGATGGCCTATAACTCACAAAGGAGGGGACTCGTACACTCAGACAAAAGTTTGAAGTATTTATCAGTCCAATAAACTAGTGGAAGGGGAGAGGGCACTTGCAACCACTATGGCACAAGGGGTGGCAGTTGCCTCTTCCCCCCATCTGCTAGTTCTGCAACAGGTCACAAGTCAATAGGCACTGACAAGGACATAATAAAGTGCAGCACAAGCCACACCACTCAAGAAGCACAAACGGTGTAATAGAAGGAAAGATTCAACAAACAGACACAGCCAAAGCTGGTGGACACTCTGTCTCAATGTTCATAGCTTAGTTAACAAGATACTGAACCTCACTGCCATAATGACAGGGACTAACATCGACTGAGTAGCTGTAACAGAGACTTGGTTCAATGAAACCCATACCTGGGATGTTGTTGTCCCAAGGTACACTCTATACGGGAGAGATAGCAAAGGAAGGAAAGGAGGGGGTGACTATCTTCATAAGGGAAGGAATCAAGGCCACAAAGGTACAGAGGCAAACATTGAGACTGAAGCCCTATGGACCACCCTTGGAGCTGGGGAAAAATACCACATCTGAGTAGGTGTGATATATAGACTCCCATCTCAACAGTTAGATAGAGACAAAGAGCTACTAGAAACCATCCTAATGATGTCTGATAAAGGTGACTTGTTGCTCATCGGAGATTTCAATCTGCCTGATATAGATTGGTCCTCCTACATGGCTTCTTCAGATAGGACCAGAGAATTACTCATAGCTCTAAAAGAGGCAGGACTAAAACAGTTGGTGGGTTCACCCACCAGAGAAAATGCAAACAGTACAAGGATCACAGACATTAAGGTACGACTCAATCTGGGGTTGAGTGACGATAGGTCAGTCTGGCTCACAGTCAAAAGGGCAGAAGACACAAGTGACATAAAACTGAAGATCCTGGACTTCAGGAGGGCTGACTATGTCAAAATGAAAATGTGTGTTAAAAACCATTTCAAAAATGTTGCAGTGGGTGATGTGGAGGAAAGCTGGAAGGCCCTAAAGGATGCAATAACTCTAGCCACTGCAGAATGCACCAAACAGGTCAGTAAAACTAAGAAGAAGGGAAACCTTCTTTGTTTTTCTAAGAAGGTTGCTTTCAGTATAAAGCAGAAGAAAAAGCTTTCAAAAAGTACAAGCAGACAAAGAGGGTCAGCGATATGGAGGAATACAAGGCAAGGCTCAAGGAAGCAGGGAAAGTGATTAGGATAGTTAAAGTGAGAACAGAAGAAAGAATTGCTGAAGGGGTTAACAAGGGGGACAAGACCTTTTACAGATGTATACAGGAGAAAAGAAAAAGCAAAGGGGGTATTGTTTGCGTGAGAACCAGAGAGGAGCAAAACATGAAGACTGACAAAGAAAGGCAGAGGTTCTGAACTAATATTTCTGCTCAGTCATCACACAAGAGGAACAGGGTAGTGGGCCAGTACTAGTAAATGAAGAACACCGCACTAGTGAAGCTGACACAAATCCCTTCACAAAATAATTAGTCCTTAAAGAACTTAAAAAAGTAGAAACCAACAAAGCAATGAGACCTGGCAGTATTCATTTAAGAATACTGCAGGAACTCGCTAAGGAACTTGCCTCCCCATCAGCAGTCCTCTTCAATAAGTCCCTGGAATGTGGCAGAGTCCCAGACGACTGGAAAAAAAAGCCACAGTGGTACCCCTGCAAAAAAGTGGAAGCAGGGAAGATGCTGGTAACTACCGTCCAATCAGTCACACCTCAGTGGTGGGGAAAATCATGGAAACATTACTGAAGGAAAGAATAGTGCAATATAAATAAGCAAATGGAAAACAGAAACCAAAGGAGCATGGCTTCTCAGCAGGGAGTTCATGCTTGACAAACATGTTTGATTTCTTTGATTGGGTGACCAGAACAGTGGACCAGTTGGAGCAGTAGACATAATGTATCTGGACTTCAATAAGGTGTTCATCTCCATTCCACATAGGAGACTAATAAACAAGTTGGAGCACATTGGAGTGGGGTATAAAATAGTCAGCTGGGTTAGGAACTGGTTCCAGGGAGAACCCAGATGGTCATGGTAAATGGCACTTTGTCAGGGTAAGGTGGGGGTAACCAGCAGAGTCCCCCAGGGATCAGTACTGGGGTCAGTTCTATTTAACATATTCATCAGCAACATTGCTGAATGACTGGACAGAAAAGTATGCCTATTCTCAGATGACACCAAGCTCGGCAACAGAGTAGACATGCAAGAAGAGGCCACAGGAATAGAATCTGATCTAAAAAAGCTGGAAGAATGGTCAAAACAATGGCAGTTGAAATTCAGTGCCAAGAAATGTAAAGTTATGCACCTGGGGAGAAAGAACCTGGGCAGGAAATATACCCTGGGGGGGGGGGACTGACTGAAATGAAGATTGAGAGGGATCTAGGAGTACTCATATCTGATGATTTAAATTCAACCAGGCAATGCAAAAAGGTGGCACAGAACACTAATGGCATCCTTGGATACATAGGTAGGGGTATCACGAGTAGAAAAAGTGAGGTGATAATCCCACTGTACAGATCCTTGGTGAGGTCAGACCTAGTGTATTGTGTCCAGTTCTGGAGACCACACCTCAAGAAAGACAGATCATCTGTAGACCGTTCAGAAGAGAGCTATGAAGATGATTCATGGACTTCATCAAGAACCCTACGAGTCAATACTCAGCCATCTCAGGATGTACTCACTGGAAAGAAGAAGGGACAGGGGAGACATGATTGAGACATTCAAATACCTCAAAGGAATTAACTCAGTACAAACTCAGGACCTTTTCAGAGAAAGCTTGTCTACACCAAAAAGGGGGCACATCATGCACCTATAGGGAGGTAGATTCTAAACCAACATCAGGAAGTTTTTTCTTCGCTGAAATGGTGGTGGAGTCTTGGAACAGTCTTCCCCCTGAAGTCATGGCAGCAAAGACAGTGGGAGAATTCAAGCTTGCATGGAATAGGCACTGCAGAAACTTAAGAAGGAAAAAAGACTTGGGGTTGCCCACACAGGCAGGCTAGATGGATCCTACGGTCCCCTTCTGCCAGTACTTTCTTATGTTCTTATGTATTAATTGGAACAATGTCAGAAAAATATAGTGACATGAGTACATAAACACACACAATGTTTAATAGTAACTCAGTATAAGACAAGACGGGGCAAATGTCATGCTGATATTAGGTACCGTTTCGGTTAAGGACCTTATCAGGGTGACTGATCACTGCAATGTGTGCTGTTGATTTTAAGAGTGCCACATGTAAAAAACTGACTACATCAACCAGGAATGGTGAGGTCGACAGACCTCTGTCTGCTTTACATGTTTTAATTCTTTATGTGTGTAATAATTTAGAGACCATTTCAATTTTGCTACATTAATACAAATGTCAGGTCATAAAAAGACTGTTGGAAATGTGGTATGAAAATGCTGAGCCCACTGAAAAGTAGATATTGCCTTTCAACTGCCCTATCCTGGGTAACTCCAATCTAACAATGTGTAAAAGCAGGACACCACTGAAAATGAGAAATTGCATCTCATCTGCTCCATCCTTGGTAAATATATAATTAAAATGTGTACAAGCAAGACCCAGTACAACAGCAACACCAGCGATGAACAGTCGGCATTCACAAATGCTTGTCATACTATTGTGGTGTACATGTGGGATTTTTACATCACAAACACATTAATTATAAATCTTTTAACACATTAATGTATTAGCAGCTGCTGTGACTCTGACCAGAGTTTGTTGTTGTAGAGGCTTCTGGCTTTGCACGTGTAGCATTTAATTGGTGTTTTTTTTTATTCTGAGTTTATTTACATTACTATCTTTAATGAGTCAATTATCGTTCCTTCCCCCTTTCCTTATTAGATAAATTCTTTCTCAGGTAACTTGTCATGAAGTAATTTTCCTAAGATATTGATTCCTGCATTGCTTAAATAGATCCCATCTTTGGCATACAGGTGGCTCTTTCCATAAAAAAACATTCAGAGTTTTCAAAAAGGCCAGTCCCTCCCTTCTATACCAGTTATGTAATCTTGTATTGATGGGCTCTGTTTTTTTTTCTGGATTTCCATTTAACATAGGCAACATCTTGGAGATCACAGCTATCCCTCCCCTGTTTAACATAGGTTTACCTGTTTCCAAAATCTCTTCACAGATATCTTTTTCATGGCCCTGCAAATGTTGTTAGTACCAGTATGGACTGCTACTGTAGGAATTGTACCATAGTTTGCTAATAATTGAGGAAGACGTGCAATAATATCCTCTGCTTTTCCTTAGGGAGACAGGTTAAAGTCCTATTTTCTTTATCTCTGCCATATATTGTTGAATCACATATTCTTATTACTGAGTACCCGATCACAAGTACTTTTGTTTTTTTGCTGACCGTTACAGGGTCAGCTACTGTTTTATTGCCTGGTGCTGGTACACCAGGTGGGAGTGCCTCACATTTGTTTTAGAAAAGTACCCACTTCTTGGCTGCTTCTGCTTTCCTTCCCATTTTACCATTTTTGATATAAAGTATCTGGTACTATTCATTGCTATCTGAAACATCTATGTCATGTCTGCCCTTTTTATTTTAATTGTCTCTGTTTGTGTCTAAGTCAAATTCATCCCCCTCTTCTGTTGTCCTTTTTCTTTGTTTTTATTCTTAATGAGGTTACTTGTTGTTCCTGCCAAGGTTTTATTTTCATTCACTCATGTATTCACAAATCTTTCAATATTGTTAATCTCAGCATTGTTTGCAAGCTCAGTTTTGAGAGGTTTTAGCTCATGGATTAACTCCTGGTTTTCTATACACTTGTTATATAAGAACATATTTGAATCTCCCTTCTCAGATTTCTCAGTGTACATATTACAAGATGCACATTTTATTATTGTCCCTCATTTGTGAAGAGAACCAAGTATATCTCTTGGCTATGGGATCTTACAAGCTTTCAACATCTTGAAGATATCTTACAAACTACTCCAAAGATTTCTGGCCTTCTTCTCAAGTTCTCCGGCCAATGCCAACAGACATGCTTGCCTCTGCCCATGCATCACCTCCACCCCATGTTTATGAACACTCGCTAGATGTCTGGCTGATATAGGGCCAAAACCAGAGCAGTGGTCGCTCGTTTCTGGTTTTAAGATTCTGGGGGATGAGGTTTAAAAATACAAATTTCCTGCTGGGATTTGCTGGTAGTGCATTTTTTTGTAGACTATGACTGCTAATACATTCCCCTCACTTATATTCAGCCCTCTTTGTGTTAGTTGTGAGATAACTGAAGGGAGGAAGGTACTAGTCCTCCAGGTATCCCACAATGTTCCTTCTAGTTAAGGAGGTAATGAGTTTCAGGAGGGTGCTCACTCTGCCTCCTATATGTAATCAGTACAGATAAAATGCTAAAAGCACTCTCAGTTGCACACTTTTAAAAACAGACTGCTATTAGCAGTATTATCCAGTGGAGGTTCAGAACATCAATCTTAAATGCATCACATGTACATCACTGTACCTCCTATATGTAATTAATACAGACAAAGTACAGTCAGTTGCACACTTAAAAACATACTTCTGTTAGCAATATTACCTGGGGTGGTTCAGAACATGAATCCTAATTGCATCTCATGCAACAGGGGACCCCAGTTCAGCGTCTGTCTGATGTAGGGCAGAAACTGGAAGTAGTGGCCGCCCCATTTCTAGTTTTGCGATTCTGGGGGATTAGGTTTACAAATCCAAATTCCCTGCTGGGATATGTAGGAAATTATTTTTTTTGCCATCTATGACTGCTAATACAGCCCCACACTTGTGTTTAGACCCTTTTTACAGTTGTGGGTGGAGCCTACAGTCATTTAGCGAATGATCTGTTGCTCTTAAAATGACTGATCATGGCACCTTCCATTGGACATTAGGAAGTATCCTTCCAAAAGTCCAATGGAGCTTGTAACACTCTGCCACAATTGGCAACTATGGAGTAATAGCTGCACTATTTCAGCTTTTACTTCCATATTCCTGGCTCCTCCATCTTGTGAACTGCAACTTTGCATGTGCAAATGCCGTGCATGAGCAGTTTTGTCACCTTCACCATCTTGCAAGTGGCATTCCTCCTGCACCCTTTCCACTTTTCCTGTCCTCCCCACTCCCTTCCAGTACCACCAGGTAATAAAATGCTCCCACTCCCTCCCACTGATGCAGTCCTCCCCACTTCCTCTGTTTCCTGTTCCCATGCCAACTTCGGGGTGCCCAATCCTCATGTCAGCATCATGTAAACCCACCCAACTCATGTGGCACACTGGGAGCCCTGCCCAGTGTGCCCAAATTTAGTTTTCCTTTTTTCATTTCTCTCCTGCATTGACATCAGGGTGCCCAATCCCTGTGTCAGCATCATGTACCCACCAAGTCATGTAGCACACTGGGAGCCCACCCCAGTGTGCCCAATTTCTTTTATTCATCCCCCCCACCAACATTGGAGTGTCCAATCCCTGTGCCAGCATCATGTCTGCCTCCCCTACTCATGTGGCACACTGGGAGCCCACCCCAGTGTGCCCAAATGCATTTTTTTCCCTGTAAATAAATAAAACAGTGACCCAATGTCTTTTTTTACCTGTAAAAAAGAAAACAGTCCCTTGTTGTTGCCCCAGTCTTTCCTCCCCATCCCCATCCTACCACTGAGCACCCACCTCCCTGCACCCCCCCCTTATCCCATACTTACCTTTGAAGGTTGGCACTGTCATCTTGTCTAGACTGGGACACATCTGCAGTCTTCAAAGTCAAAACACAAACTGAAGAATCAAAGGTAAGTGCCATATAATGGCACTCTATGGGGTTTTCAACTTATCTTGATATATCAGCAATTTTTAGGAACTTTGGCCCCAAATATTTAACATGGGGTTCTTGGGACCCCATCTCATCAACACTGTCACTGTCATTTCATTACTCACTCCCGAAAGGTGATTTTGTGGATGCTGTACAGAATCACCTTTTGGGACCAGTTCATGAAATGACAGTGCTACTGATTATGTGGTGGGGTCCCAAAAGCCCATGTTGCAAATTTGGTGACAAAAGTCCCAAAAATAGCTGCGTTACAAGTGTGCATTGCACAGTTTCTACACAGGCTCCTAACTTCATCAATTTTTAATATTTTCATTCCAGATTTTCAACATTGCTATTTTTGCACACCTCATTATTAACAGTACAGCTTTCATTTTTCAAATCCTGCCCAGAATGAGTTTTCACACCTGTGGCACAGAATGGCATGGTCACTCTGCGAAATCACCATTCAGGAAAAGTGAATGAAATGACAGTGGCACTTTTCATGAGGTGAGGTCTCAAAAAGGCCATGTTGAAAAGCTGGTGAAAAAACTCCAACATATGGCTGAGTTACACCCAGTGATTCCAAATTTGCTACACACAGGTGTAACTTTGGTAATTTGGCAGCTCACCACATCCGTATTGGCTCTGTCTAGATCTTGTTGTGTTAGTTGCAACATCTCTGAAGGGAGTAAGGTCCCAGTCCTCCAGGTATCCCACAATGCTCCTTGCTAGAGGTAGTGACTTTCAGGAGGGTACTCACTCTGCCTCCTATATGTAAGTAATACAGACGAAACATTAAAAGCAGTCTCAGTTACACACTTCTAAAAACAGGCTGCTACTAGCAGTATTATCCCAGGGAGGTGTAGAACATCAGTCTTAATCAAATCACGTGTACACATTCGGAATATTTGTAGTTCTCTACCTTATGGACGTGTGTTCTGAATTTTAATCTCTGGCATTAAAGGTAGCTTAGTTATATGTAGTTAAATATTATGGCACATTCAAATGAAATTTCACAAGTACACAAACTGCACACTTTTAAGCCCCCATGAGTTTAAAACTAGAGAATACAATGCTTCCTATTTTGGCAGATGCATGCACCCTAAAAAAGGAGGATGAATTTATCAACAGTCTAATGTTTTGCTTAAATTATGGCAAAGTTAAAAGCAGGCAAAACGTATGAAATATCAGAAATTAACATTGAATTGTAAGAGCTGTTTTGAAAATTGTGGAATTTTGTGATGATTTAGTGCAAGCCATAGCCATAAATTTGGCCAAGTTATACATTTTGTCTGCCTTGCAGGAGGAAGGAAAAGGTGAGGTAGAGTGGTAATAAGGCAGCATTCATATGGGGCTCCATAGTTATGATTCATAGGGACTCCGTAGTAAAAGTACAGTGGTGCCCAGTATCAGGTACCCTTGTGTCAGTCAGTATTTTGAGTGAAAATCCATCAAGAATAGTCAAGGTTCTCCCATTCTGGTGACCTGAGTGGCGGCCTAGTGGTGTAGAGGACTAAGGTGTTGCAAAGTGTTACCTCTCCCATGACTGTGACCCAAGACTGGGAATAAGCTTCATCCACCTGGGCTTGGTGGGGGGGGATGGGAGAAAGATGAGCAGCTGTCTGGCAGTTGTCTTCTTCTGGATCGGGGAGGCAAACCATCCCAACTCTTGGCTCCCACTAGGTGGAAGTCCACTGGTAGCCCAGTTTTATAGGAGGCTGGCATTATACCGTGTGGGTGGATTGGGGCTGGCAGTTCAGGCACACATGTGTGCCTCCACGTGCATGTGACTGCATTTGCCATTGCCTCGGGGGGGGGATCAAGTTGGCAAATGGATGGTAGGACTAGGCTTTAATGAAGCCCTTCCCTTGATGCTGAGACCCACCCTATTGGAACACAGCAGGAGCAAGAAGGAAGGAGGATAGAGGTAGATGACCAGTTGGAGGCTCACAGGGACAGTACTGACAGCCCACCCAGTCCCAACCAAGAAAGATAAAAATCTTTATTTAAAAAAAAAGAATAGTCAATGCCATCATATTATACATGCATACAGAAATAGATTATTTGCCGTATTGGTCATTGAAAGAACAGATCCAGAAGCAAATGGTCTGAAACCTTTTATAGGACCAACACAGATGTTACAAAAAGAAAACATCTTTCTTTTTGTGACATTTATGTTGGTCCATTAAAAGGTATCAGACCATTTCTTCTGGATCTGTTTGTACTTGCGTGTCTTCTTGCAATTGGCCAGCTAACCACTACAGGTCACAGACTAAACGTCTTGTACAAGCACACACATGTGCAGCATTGCTTCTGCACAATGCAACATGTGTATTTGTTAACTAGCGTGCAGATTACAATGTATTGTTTTAGAATTTGAAAGCAGTGACACTATGCATTTTAACTAGTTGCGGTTGATGCCACCATGACAGAAGTATGCCAACATTATGGAACATGATGCTGTGCAAAACTGTAGCAAGAGGGTTGAGGGGCACTGTAGGGTCATGGTTCTAGTCCATGTAAGCTAATTTACCTGGCTGCATCACAAGTCAATGTCATCTATAGTCAAGCCAAGATGGACTGCCGTTCTGCCAAAAGGGAGGGGTAGAGTGAAGTCAATCATCACAGGAATTTAAACCAAAAGATATGAAGGCAGCTGGTGTAGAAGTCACCGCAGTGGTAGGTTTAACAATGGAAAGGTTGCAGAACTGGTAGTACAAGACCAGTAGACACCTAGATGGAGCAAAGAAGCATACAGGGACAATTCACATATGAAAGCAAGCCATATGAGGTGCAAACTTAGAAAATCTGATTGATCTGCAGGCCCAATGCACTTGAAAGTCCAGGACATAGAGGCACTTACAGGGACCTGGTAGTGGAGAAAACCATGGGGGGCACCACAGAGGTGAAATTCTGGCTATTTTAAAGGTATAGTACTCACAGGAAAAGTAGTAGGTAACTATTTTTTAAGGGTGTCTGTGGAAAACAAAGAAGAACATGCGTGACAAGCAGTTCCACTAAGTTCAGCAGGTCCGGCTCGGAGAAACTAAGCAGTGTGGGAGTAAGGAACAAAATTATCACCCAGAAAGGAACTACATGATTGCATGCAGATCAGCACAGTTACTATAAATTCTAATGGCATCACCAATTAAGCATCATGAATTTTTGAATTAATTTTGCCAATTAGTAATTTGCAGTATTTGAATTGTAAATTGTAAACTACTAGGCCACATGTTTCCAGTTTTGCAGGATTTTAGGAAAAAATGACCTTGGGTAAGTATGCCATATTTCTACAATAGCAGCAGAGCCACAAGCATCCATATTAATGGATATTTTCACTAAGCAAATAGAGAATTTATGAACCAGTGTAACTTTACATTTACTTAAACAAGTCTCTACAGTTAGCATTTTCCAAGAGCGTTGCATAACAGTTATGCATACAAGTTTTCAGGTATCTATCCCCAAAGGTGTCCAAGTTGAATCAGAAAAATATTTTCTGAAATGTTTGCCAAAAAAAGAAAAAGTCTAGACAGTGAGGCCCTTATAAGAAAACACATACTCACCCAATATCATGCAAAGCAGAATTCAGAAGCAAGCAGGTCTCTAGCTTTAAGGATGGCTGAGTTATAACAAAAGAAAGAATTTTGCATACTTTCATGAAATTCTCCAAAATGTTATAACATTTTTGCAGCCCATCCATTTGGTATTGTTTGTTCTTATATTTTTGCTATACGGCTGTTGTGACATACTTAAACATTCATTAATGATATCTCAAAACCTCATAATATGTCAGGTAATACTTACAGTTTTGTTTTTTCTCTCCTCAGAACATCCCAAAGTCTTCTTCAGTTTGTTTATATTCACATAATATCTCCAAGCATTTAGACAGATTGATACAGCTAACATTAAAGAGTGTCAGAACACTACAAAGTGAGGGGGATGATGCACTTTTGAAAGGGCACCCTACAGCTTATGATGGCAGACTACATTTTAAAGGGTAGTTAATTCTATCTGCCCATTGGTGAAATGACAACATTGTCACTTGCCATACTGGCAACCCAGGTTTGTAAAGAAGTCCAAGATGCTGGAATGTAAGTGGGGAGGAGGCTTCAGCATCCCAGAGGTGCTTGCCTTTTCTGGGTGGATGGTTGTCCAAACACTGCTATGTTGGCAATTCTTAGGGTACCCCCAGGAGGTCTATGCATGGTAGGCCCAGCAATGGGATAGGCATCTGGCTCAGTTCTGCACATACCCACTGTGTGCCTTATGATGCCCATTTATGCCAGCATCCTAAAGTGGGAGACCAGTAGAAAACAATCCTAGCTGGCAGAATGGTGCCTTTGCATCCTTGGACCCATAACCTCCTGTTTACCAAGCATTGGGGGTCCCTCGTGGATAGTATTCATACATCCATAGAAAGATGCTCCCCTCAAAGGCCTCACTGAGGTGGGTATAAACTGCATTGTAAGGTAAGGAACCCTGTGGGGTGTGGGTTGGTGATGGAGTTGGGCAGTTGCCAGTGAAGGCAGATGGGTTTGGTCAGGATAAAGGGAGCCAAAAGAATAATTATAAAATATAGGACATCTAATTCTTGAAAGGCTTGAAAGGCACAAGTGTAAAATAGCGTCGGGGCTTGCACTTCCTACCCTTATAGTTCAGCCATCCATGCTAACATTTCAAGCCTTCACCTCCGTAGAAGGACACAATGCATGTTTCTGTATGTATTATGAATCATGAAAAATACATGTACAGTACAGCTACAACTCCTTTTTCAAACAAGGCACAGTCTTGTGTGTAGCCTCATTTTATAGCTCCAATTTTGTTCACCACAAAATGAGATACTTTAGTATAGGCAAGAACCATTTTTATGTTTTCACAAAATGCATAGAAAGGCTTTTCTGAAAACCTGAGATCAAATCTTGTTGCTTCTTCCCATGCAGCAGACCATTTTATGCTTCAAGACAGGCTTGCTTCATTGTGAAATGTCTTATCTGGTCAAATGCAGCAAGTAATGTTTCTGTCCTCTTCTCATTTACTGAAGAGTTGAACATCTTCTTCCCACTTAAATGTGTATTTATACAAATAGCATTGTTTTAAAAATAAATCTACATTTTGATGCAAATTCTTTCATACAAGTGGCCATGCAGTGAAGATGCCCTTCTCCTAGGAGGGGAGGTTTAATAAGCATGAGGCTATAAACACAATAGTTGATTAGAGAGTGGGTGCATTCTGAGAATTGGCAATGAATTGTGTTTACTCCTATTGCCTAATAGCCACCCTTACTGGTGTTATAACAAAAATGTTATGCTCAGTTTCAATTCAGTAGAATGTTAAATGAATAAAGCTGAGTATCGCTGTAGTTTGCTCTTATTATGCAGTTTTTGAAGAACAATATGAGGTGTATGGGGGGGGTCTGGGTAGCATATATAGGCATGTCTACAGTGGGGGTGGTAAAGAGTCACCAGATCATTCTGGCATGCACTTTTTGTTTTTCTAACTGCACCACTGCTAATGGATACTACTCTTATAGCAGTTACTAAAACTGGCCCAGTGGAGGTGTATTAGGTGGTGAGCATGACAAGGTGCTACCTTCGTAGATGTAGCGGGGTGGGGGGGCTATGTGCCCAGACACACGCTCCCATATTTCTTCTATTATGTTTTCATAAAAATATTTTTTTTGTGAATAGTGACTAAATAATGGAATTTATTTGGTGGAATCCCCATTCCCAAATTTTGGATCTGCCCTGACCTCTGCATTTCCATGATGTGCGCATGCATATCAGAGGAGGGAGTGTGGATGGGATGCGACAAAAACAGAAGTATTACCTGACCTAGAAAACCACAGAATGGTCTGCATGTCATGTCCAGCACCATATACTCGTGGGGCATATACTGAACCACTTAACGACCGTCAAAGGATCTGGGTGGGAGCCAGCAGGTGATTTCTCACTTTACAATACAGATCAACATGGTAATATTAAATGCATGCTGAAAAATAGAAACTAGAGTTATAATCAATGTTTCAACCATAGGACATCTTCAAGAATTATCTAAAAGAGAAAAAAGCAAAGTTAGTTACTACTAGTGAGTGGTCCCACTAACTTTGCTTTTTTTCTCTTTTAGTTAATTCCTGAAGAAGACCTATTATCAAAACATCAATGCTAACTCTATTTCCTATTTTCAGTGTGCATTTAATATTATCATTTGGTTTTGCTTTCAGACAACACACTGATGCAGCACCTTTTTTTTTTTTTGTTGGTCTTACAGTACAGCTGTCTAGGAAATGTCTAAATTGTAGCAATATAATAACTAGTGACCATGGTTTATCAACCTGATTTCCATGTAGCCGGCTCACCATATTAACTTGGTTAGTGTCATATCAACTGGTTACTGGGCTATTGCAGAGCTCCATAATAACTGGGTAACAGGTTATTATTATTTAATTAATATCAATTCTGTGTCAAAACAGCCAGTGTACGTCACCAAAAATCAAAATGGCGATGTACTGTACACTCCCCAGCAAACCAGACAACAGCGATGGAAAATCAATGTATCTATGCAGGGGGTTGGCCCCCTGCACCCCCCCTAAATTATGATTCTCAACTCTAGGGAGGTGCATGTCAGGAAGGGGGAAAAACTCGGGCAGAATGAAAAAAATTAAGTGTCCCACATAGTCAAAATAAATAGAAGCCCTACCCAGCCCGAATCCTGGTCCTCGCTCACTGCAGCCAGCCACCCTCACCACCACACCAGAACAGCGGCTCGGCAGCACACCACCACCACACTACACCCCACATACCTTCTCCTTCCTCAACCCTCCTTTTCCAGTCTTTTGCCATCCTAGAATCTTACTGTTTTTTACCCGTCACTTGGTGCTATAACCATGCCTCACTACTCTTTCAGGGTAGCTCACATTGCAGGCGTTAAAATTGAGTCACTCAAAACTGAGTCACTCAGTTTCAGTTGTCATTATAACATGCTACCATTGATATCTTCCATTTGCATTTTTTTGTAATTTTTTTTTTACTGCCTTTCAGTAATCTGAAATAAACTGATAGCATCCACACCACATAAACTGTAAGAAAACATCACAAACTATTGCTGTAAAAATCTATCTGGTTGTTCTGTCTTTCTGCTCATAGTAGCAATCCCACCACTTAAGACTGCAGCATTGGACAGTGTGTAAATGATTGTGGTAAAGTCTCAGAAGTAGTGATTGTGCCATTCTGTCTGTGTTTATTCAGATGGATTTTTTTTTCTGCAAAGTCTCTTTCTGAGCTTGTATTTAGTCATGAGACAATAGAATTGTTTTCATGGCTGCAGTTGCACCCCACCAGTTTGGCTGCTCAGGTTGCTGCAGTGCAAACGCGGCTATGTGACCACTTACCTAATTGCAATCAGCTGTTCTATGCTCCTCTCCCTGAACCATTGCACAAATGTGGATGTGTTCCTGAGTGAAAAGTGTAAGCAGCCATATGGACAGGCAGCACCGCTTGCTCCAGCACACAGTGGACAGTCACAGCATCTTCCTGCCCGACTCCTGGACTCATAGCCTATCTCCAACATGTCTTGCATCAGTGCTGAGCAGGGCAGTGTAAACAAGGAGCAGGACTGGTGTGGGAGGTCAGGCTAACACAGTTCAAGAATAGAAATGGAGCAGCCATGTAAACACAGCCAATAAAGTTGTCTTATACGTTAACATTACTTCATCTGCTTGTCTTTTCCTCTGTCTGTGTACAGTGTGTAGTAAAAACAAGGTTCACATCTGCAAATTATCAGTAGTTATAAAAATAAAATATGTGCAGATGTGTTATTACTTATTTTCTGACATGCTCTCAATATGTGATGCCAAGTTAAATCCCTCAAGCTTTGTTCTTAGAGTTTAAGTGGCAGCACACACCTTAGGTGTGTGAAAAAAAAAAACATGGGGTAGTTTATTTCTTTATGGTGCCATCCTCAGAGGTTCAGGGCACCAGTACAATAACATAGAGATAGCAGCAAATAATTAAGCAATAAGGCACGACCGGGTGTGTGTTACTGTGTAATTATGTCACTTCTGGGGTGGGTTGAAGCACGAGGCAAAGCTGAGTGTTTCTACCACCCCAGGAGTGATGTTATTACATGATAACACACATTCCTGGAGTGCCTTATTGCTATTATACAATGGCTCATTGTTATACAAAATAAAAAAAAAAATTATTTTAAGGAATCCAAATGGTCATCAATGGCATCCCAATGCTAATCATCAATGGCATCCAAAAGCAATACAGTGATGTTATTGTGTAATAACATCACTGTCTCAGGCACACATTTACCAATCAGAGTCCAGGAAATTTTCTTGCCATTGTATAATAAATAATTACAGTCCCAATTAAAACAATGAAAATAAATAAAATCACAGTGTACTATAATAAAATTTTTAGTAGCAAGCTAAAATGTATGGTATAACATCCCACCTAATCATACTGTAGTGCACTAACTAGGGACTAACACTCCCCTTAGGCCTGTATAACTAGATATATTTTAAGCCCCCTTTTAAAGTCCTCCACAAAGGAAGCCTCCCTCAGGGTCCTTGGGAGTGAATTCTAAAGAACTAGATCTGCTATCTCAAAGAACAGGCCCCCCACAATTTTAAACAAGTGGTAGGCCTTCCTAAGTAGAGTGGAGGGGGAAAAACACAGTTACATAATGGTGCAGATCTCACAGGTAACCTGGGCCCAGATGTGTAGGGCCTTATAAGTTAGCAAACCCAACTTTATAGAAGATATGCCACTTCATCAGCAGCCAGTGCAGTTCACAAACAGCTGGGGAGATATGACTGGACCTCAGAAGCCCGATCAACAACCTAGCAACTGTGTTCTGCACCAACTGCAGGCACTGCAATACACTACCACAGCCCTCGAGGTAAAGAACATTACAGTACTCCAACCACAAGGTCACAGAAATGTGCACCAGTGAGGGTAAATCCTCCATGGAGGAAAAATGGATTGAAGTGCCTAAGATGGTAAAAGCCATTCCAGACTACTGCAACACCTGAGCCTCAAATGTCAGCCTGTTGACCAAAATGACTCACAGATTTTCCACTTTGCAGCAGCCAAAATCCTAGCGGTGCTGAGATGAAGCCCCGTCTCCTTTCTGGTAGCTGCCACTCCCACCATCCAGCCCAGCTCAATCACCAGTACTTCAATTGTATCAAGGCTGAGTCTCAGCCAGCTCAGTGGCATCCAGTCCTGGATCTCAAGCAAAGCGCTTATTTAGCATATCCACTGTACCACAGGTCTCAGGTGCAAAAGACAGATAGAGCTGAGTATCATTTGTATAGCAGTGAAAGCCAACTCCATAATGCCTAATGTTCCTACCCAGATTTAGCATGTACACTACTAACAGCATGGGCAAGAGGTCCAACCCCTGGGATAAACCACAGTGCAGGTCCACTGAGAGTGAGGAAAAATTTCCCTTAACTACTATCTGTGACCTGCCTGTGAGGTAGGACTCAACACTGGTAGATGACTTTGCCAGCATGTCCTACATACTCTCTAAGTCTAAGAAAAGCCCATTTTCCTCAATGTCAAATGCTGAGGAGAGATCGAGGAGGGCAAGAATTGACAGCTCTCCTCCTTCCCTCACTTTGAGTAGGTCATTATGCACCCTGACCAACATGGTTTCTGTGCTGTGCTTTGACCTAAAACCAGACTGGAGAGGCTAATAAATGTCAACGTCTTGAGGTGTGCCTCAAGTTGCAGCACCACCACTTTCTCAATAACCTTGCATAAAAAAGGAAGGTTAGAGAGAGGTCGGTAATTCACCAAGATTTCTGGGTGAGGGGATGGCTTTTTCAAGGTGGGCTTCACCAATGCATTCTTCAATGCAAATGGGAAAATCCCCAATGACAAAGAGCACTGAATAATCTCAGGTAATTCTGTGCCCAGCTGCCAAACATAACTCACTAGTAGCTGGAGCAGGCCTGGATCTAGTTCACAATGCACTGGTTGCAACTCCGAAACAACCTCCCCAACCTTTGCCATTGTCACTGGCAGAAACTCTTTCCAGGTCATCTGATAGCCAATGCATCTCTTTGACTCAACACTGTTGTAAGGGATTGCTTAGGAGGATCCCAGCCTAAATAGAGGACACTTTGTCCCAAAAGAAGCAAGCAACTTATCACACATGGTAAATTAATCAGCTTTCACTGACTCCAAACAGACCGGATGGAGAAGCCTGTCCTCTATCTGAAAAAGCTGAGCTGATGAGTTCCTTCCAGCAGCAGTCTTCCTGGACAGGAACTCTGCCTTCTTATGGGAGATTGCTCTTTGACATTCACTGTAGTGAATATTCAAATCCAGTTTGTCCTCCAGGTCCCTCAGTCTCCTCCAGCAGTACTCCAACCAGTTCCAGTCCCTTTGCTTTCATCTCCCTCAGCTCATCTTCAAACCATGGCAAGCCAAAGTCTGAAACCAATGGGCATACACAAACTGGTCAAAGAGTAAACCCACAGCTGTATTATAAGTTGCCACTGCCTCCAAGAACCCACAGTGCATGCCACCAACATACCCAAGGCGTCCAGCATGGCCATAATTCCATCTAGCTTAAGCTATCAAACAACTGGTACAGCAACCCACAAGAGACAGGGCTATCCTAGATCTAGTACTGACTAACAAGGAAGGGATCACATATCTCCAGGTAGAAGGTCACCTGGGGGCCAGTGACCATCACATGGTATGGTTCAATTTGGCTACTACATCTAAATCATCCCATTCCAAGGCAAAACTATGGGACTTCAGAGGAGCTGACTTTGATAAGATGGCCAACAGAGTTAAGCTAGCCCTGGCAAAATGAAACACAGGTGAGGGGGTACAGGCAAAGTGGGCAAGCATTAAGGATGCAATACTTGAAGCAACATCCCAATGTGTTAGACAGAAAAGGAAGTCCAAAAGAAGAAGGAAACCACTTTAGTTCTCAAATACAGTAGCAGAAAAGGTCAGAGCCAAAAGGCTGGCCTTCAGGAAATATAAGGGAACACAGAGGGATGAAGATAGGGAGGCATACCAAACTGCCCTAAGGGAAACAGGGAAGGCAGTAAGGCAGGCAAAGTTCCAAACTGAGGAAACACTAGCACGAACAGTAAAAGAAGGTGACAAGACTTTCTATAGATACATTAGTGAAAGTAGAAAGTCCAGAGGGGGTATTGCTAAGCTTAATGGAGAAAAGGGAGCATGTGAGCAGGAGGACCCTGTAAAGGCATCTATCCTAAATAGATACTTTTGCTCAGTATTTACTGAAGAGAAGGTAGGGCAGGGCCCACAGCTCAGCATCATGGACACAGGGGGGAGGGAGGTGAGCACTGCTCCCTTCACAAAAGAAAGGGTCCTACAAGAGCTTGCTAAGCTCAGGGTGGATAAGGCAATGGGACCTGATGGCATACATCCCAGGGTACTTAAGGATCTAAGGGTGGAACTAGCAGAGCCATTAGCAGAACTGTTTAGTGAGTCTCTGAGCACAGGAGAGGGCCCAGAAGACTGGAGAAGGGCTCATGTGATCCAGCTCCACAAGAGTGGTAGCAGGGAGGAGGCGGG
The DNA here is from genome assembly GCA_016271365.2 of Neoceratodus forsteri. Taxonomy (NCBI): domain Eukaryota; kingdom Metazoa; phylum Chordata; order Ceratodontiformes; family Ceratodontidae; genus Neoceratodus; species Neoceratodus forsteri. The sequence goes on from CM028132.1 coordinate 1,327,543,963, forward strand.
GAACTACAGACCAGTCAGTCTTACCTCAGTAGTGGGCAAGATTATGGAGGTACTCCTTAAGGAAAGGATAGTGCAACACCTGGAATCCATAGGGGCACAGGATCCAAGACAGCATGGGTTTACAAAGGAAGGTCCTGTCAAATTAATCTCATAGATTTCTTTGACTGGTAACCAGAGTGGTGGACCAAGGGGAGCAGTTGATGTTGCCTACCTTGACTTCAGCAAAGCTTTTGAGACTGTTCCACATAGAAGATTGAGAAATAAGCTGGGTAGGCTCGGGGTGGGTCAGAAGTTGGTCAACTGGGTGGCAAACTGGTTGACGGGCAGAAAACAGAGAGTGGTGGTAAATGGTATACAGTCAGAAGAGATGCAAGTCACAAGTGGGTACCTCAGGGATCAGTCCTGGGGCCAGTCCTTCAACATCTTCATTAGTGACCTTGCAGATGGACTAGAGGGAAGGCTTGTCTGTTTGCAGATGACACCAAGATCTGCAACAGAGTAGATATACCAGATGGGTGGGCAGAATGAGAAGAGATCTGGATAAACTAGCAAAATGGTCAGAAGAGTGGCAACTGGGATTTAATGCAAAGAAGTGCAAAATCATGCACATAGGGAAGAGAAACCCTGAAGCCTCCTATAGGGTGGTAGGGGGGTTGCTAGCAGTCACAAAGAAAGAAAGAGACTTGGGCATCATCATCACTGATGACCTGAAATCATCCAAGCAGACCTCTAAAGCAGTAGGTAAGGCTAGTGGGTGTTAGGGTGTATTAGTAGGGGTATCACAAGTCGTAAGAGGGAGGTAATAATCCTCTTTACAAGACACTAGTTAGGCCCCATCTGGAGTACTGCATGCAGTATTGGAGGCCACACCTTCACAAGGACTTAACCAAACTGAGGCAGTCCAGAGAAGGGCAACAAAATGGTGCAGGGACTGCATCAGAAGACATATGAGGACAGATTAACGGAGCTCAATATGTATACCCTTGAGCAAAGGAGGGAGAGGTGATATGATCAAGGCATTCAAACACCTTAAGGGCATTAACAAGGTGAAAGAGTCTAACATGTTTAAATATAAGAAAAATAGCAGGACAAGAGGACACAGCATGAGATTAGAGGGGCCGATTAAGGGGAATGTGAGAGAAATTTTTTTCACAGAAAGGGTGGTGGATGCATGGAATGGCTTACCACAAGAAGTGGTGGCTATGAATACAGTGCAGAGCTTCAAACAGGCATGGGATAGGCATAAGGGAGCAATACAAATGACTATGAATAGATAGGCCACTGACAGAGCAAAGGCCGATGGCACATTTATAATGTAGAAAAACAAATGGGCAGACTGGATGGGCCTTGCCGTCCTTATCTGCTGTCAACTTCTATGTTTCTATTGGGAAGGGTGGTACGGGACGATCTCAATAATGGGTAGACTACAGAGGCTGCCCAAAGTGGAACCTGATAGCACACTGATCTTGTAATACACATCTGCACATACATTATTCTATATATGTATTTTAATGGAGTATTAAAAATATTGTCTGAGTACAACAATGCTTGTGTAGCTGCATGTTTCATTTTTTACACATGCCCCGAAGTTATGTTTCATCCAAGTTGTTCATCATTTATATCCCCCCAAAGTTCAAAGGATCCCTCCGGGACTTCTTTGATGGTGACACAGCAATATTAATCAATTCTAGTTTAACAGTGACTTCACTTTGTGAATATATAACATTCTAACTCCGCACTGCCATTGCTCACCACTCTGCTAAAATTAGAAACTAAAATTAGGTTAGTTTTAAGTTTTACTGCACCATATTTCAATGTATATATATAATTTGTCTTTCTGTGTACAGTTCTATTCTAATTGTGTACCACAATTGACAAAACTAAGAAAATTAAATATTAAACTAAAATGTCAAAAAATATTAAAATACATGGGAGGGTGCATAGTGATGAAGGAATAAAGGAAATGCAGAGAGACATACAAAAGCTAGAAGGGTTTTTAAAAGTCTGGCAGTTAAAATTCAGTGCTAGAAAGTGCAAGGTAATACACCTAGGGAAAAGATCCCCAAGACAGACTACTGGATGGGAGAAGAGAGACTTAACAGTACAGCTGAGGAACAAGATCTGGGAGTTATCATTAGTGACTCATTTAAGCAATTTAGTCAGTGCAACAAGGACTATGGCAAGGTTAAGAGGATGCTGGGATATATCAGTAGGGGTATTGATAGCAGAAGAAAGGAGGTAATATTGTGCTTCCCTTCTACAAATCCTTGGTGAGGCCTCACCTAGAGTACTGTGCCCAGTTCTGGAGTCCTCAGCTCAGAAATGATAAGGATAGGTAGGAGACAGTACAGCACAGAGTAGCAAAAATTATTCAGAGCTAGCAAGGCAGATCCTATGAGGAGTGCCTCAAGGCACTAAATAGGTACTCACTGGAGACCAGAAGGGACAGGGGAGATATGACAGAGACCCTCAAGTTTCTTAAAGGAATTAACAAAGAATTAACAATTTGAGGAGGCAGTATAGCGCAGTGGTCTAAGGCTCTGAGCTGCAAATCTGGTGACATCCAGCAGACCAGACCTGGGTTAAAATCCCACCGCTTCCACTTGCATACTGTGTGACCCTGAGCAAGTCACTTAACTTCCTTGTGCTCACAGGTCACTCCCGTAAAAAAGCTTTAAGCTTAGTGTGCTATTCCTGGTTAAACAACTGAAAAAAAAAAAAAAAAGTGAACTGCTAGAAACTAGTTAGCCTGAATACCAATTTGCGATCACATGGACAAAAATGGAAATTAACAGGAGGTAGGTTCAGGAGAGATGTGAGGAAGTACTACTTTACAGAAAGGGTGATGGAACCTTGCAATAGTCTGAAAGCTGAATTGGTGGGTGCAAAAACAGTAAGAGGATTTAAGCAGGGCTGGAACATAATGAAGAGAATAGTGGTTACTGTGGGTGACAGGACCAAGGAGTAGAACAGAGACAGGATGGGGATGGTTAGTACCCTGGAGCAACAATAGGTTCCAGGGGTTATATGGAATGTGGGCAGACTGGATGGAACTCTAGTATTTTTCTGAAGTCATTGTCTATGTTTCTATGTTTCTAATTTGAACCATGGTATCTTGTGGAAAATTCTAAATATGTAAGTAGTGTTATGCGAAACTGAAAAATTTTGCCTGGTGAAATATTAAACATAATTTGCACATTTCGTGAAATAATTCACTGGGCGAAATGTGAAATTTCACCCACAGAGCAAGCAAAAATTTTACCCTGTAGCCAGCCAAATTCACCGCTTCTGGGTAAAATTTTACCAACCACAGGCAAAATGTTCTGTAATGACTCCCTGGTGTCTAGTGATCCCCTCCAGCCACTCACTGGCCCACATTTCCAATAAATGAATTCTCCCTAGTGTCTAGTGATCCCCCCAACTGATCACCGGCCCAAAGTGAATAAAGCAAGCCCCCCTCAGTTTACTCATTATTTCCCCCAGACCCCCAATCCTAAAACAAATTTCAATCCCCACTCCCTGGTATGTCAAGTGGACTCCCCAACTTGTCATCAGATAGCACCTACCCTGCTCCCCCAAGTACCCCAATCAGACCACCAGCACTGCTCTCCACTCACCACCCCTGCCGGCAACTGAGCATGTGCTTGTACAAGCATGTGCTCATTCACTTGAAGTGCTCAGTCGGGCTGCCAGCTGTGGAGGTGAGTGGAGGACTGTGCCGTTGGCCCGATCTGGGTACGGGAGAGCGAGGTGGGCACTATCTGATGACAGGTAGGGGTGGGGGTCCAATAGACACCAGGGAGTTGGGATTGAAATTTTGTTTAGGATTGGGGTCCAGGAGGATCGGGAAAACAATGAGTTAACTGGGGGGGCTTGCTTTATTCAATTTGGGCCAGTGATCAGCTGGGGGGAGGACCATTAAACACCAAGGAAGAATTAATTTAATGGAAATTTGGGCTGGTGAGCAGTTGAGGGTGGGGCCACTAGACACCACCAGGGCAGGGAGATAAGTTACAGTGGGCGAAACTGTGGTGCAATTTTGCAACAAATTTGCACCACGAAATTGCTGATTTTACCACAATTTCACTGGCAAAATTTGATTTTGCAACATATGTAATTAAGGTCTTTCCAGGATTTGAGCCCTGGTTTCTTGCTTACTAGCCCTGTGACATGCCTGTAGTGCTACTCAGGCACAACAAGTGAATAATAGTTGGTTTTGCTGCAGGGGTAAGACACAAATATGAGAAAGGCATCCTGAAAGAATTCACACTTTGAATCTATTGCAGTCTCTAATCTTTAATCAAAACTATCCGAGAAGCAACCTTTCAGCCCCAGATGCAATTTGTTTGGAGAGACGTGCAATTGCATGCTTGGCATGTGACAGAACCAGTTGACTATAGTACATTTCAAAATGGGTTCAAACATTCCTGCTTCCCAATTGGCTAAATAAGTTTTGGGACATAAATGTTAATCCTCCTCAAATGTACAGGTTGGAACAAGTTTAGGCACTGGGATTTGGAGTTTGGGCTGACACATACAGAATGTATGACGAATAAGCCACTACACTCATCCGTGATTGCTATTACAAACATGGCAACCACCTTTAGTCACTAAAAAAATTTAAATTATGTACTCAAACAAAACTAAACAGAGATCTCATTATTTTTTATTGGTGAAATATGTATAATTGTTATGTTTCATACTGTGAAAATGTGGCAGAGTTTTATTAAGTACTTCAACAAAATGTTTACTTTCACTTGCATGGTGGCCCAGATATTCAAAAGAGTTGAGCTATGTGCAATAAGTTTGCGCCTGTGCAAGTCAGAAATTGCGCCATTCTGTGATATTTAGCAGGAGGCAGTTGAGCCCCTGAAATCACGCTGAGCAACAGTGCAATGATAATGAAGGCATGCGCAACTGAAGGGGGAGGAACCATGCATAAATGGCACAGTGCGATATTCAATAACTTGCGCCATGCGCAACAGGGGAGCAAGCGGAAGTTGCACCATAGCAGAAATGAGTCAAAATAAAAAAGAGCAAGGGAGAGGCGCAAGAACGCTACAGGAAAGGCACATGAGGCAGAACTCTAGCCACACAGGCAGGGCAGGAGGGACACACAGGGCAGGCCAGGGAAAGGGCACCCTGAACACAGAGGCACAGGGAAGGTGTGGGGAGCCACAGACAGTGCAGAAGGGGGAAGTGCCACACAGCACAGAGGCCACCACAGGCAGGAGTTCCCAGTGCAGGGGAAGTAGCAGTGAGGACAGCAGGGGGAATACAGTAACAGCTGCCGGGGGGGTGAACAAAAGCCAGGGACATGGCCAGTGCCATCTTCCAGATGGAGGCCATTATGGAGGGTTGAGAAGACAGGTGGCAGGGGGGCGTGGCCGTGGAAGGGCCTGTCGGTGGTATGCCCCCAACAGGCAGTACCGAGCCAGCACCAGCTTCGAGCTGTACAGTGATACTGAGATTGTGGGCCGGTACCGCCTGAATCAGGCAATTTTGAGGTGGCTCTGTGAGCTGTGCAGTGATGTGATGCAGGCACCCACATGATGGAGTCATGCCCTGTCAGTGGAGACTAAAGTGACAGCCTGCATGTGCTTGCTCACCATGGGTATCTTCCAGAGACCAGCTGGGGACACCACAGGCATAACCCAGTCGGCCACACCACGCCACCTCACCCAACTCCTCAGTGCACTGCTGCCACATGCTGTGGAGTATATCCATTTCCCCAGCACACCGGTGGAGTGCACAGCAAAGATACAGGAGTTCCACAGGGTAGCATGTATGCCTGGCATGCTAGGGGCAATAGACTGAACCCATGTGGCCATACGCACACCACCTTGCCCTGAGGGGGCTGCATACATCAATCACAAGGGCTATGCCAGGATCAACTGCCAGGTGGTGTGTGATGCCAGGGGGCGCATAATTAATGTCTGTGCCATGCACCCTGGGGGAGCACACAATGCCTTCATCTGGTACCAGTCGGCACTGTGCCACAGATTCAAGAGTGGGGACATCCCCACTGGCCACCTAGTGGGTGAGTATGCAAACCACATGGACAATCATAGGGCCTGGGGGGCATGGCCAGAGGTGACATGAGTAGTGACCTACATGGCCTGGGGCAGGGCGATGCTGAGCACCAAACTAACCTCCACCCTCTACATACAGGCGACAGTGGATACCCACTCCGTCCCTGGCTGCTCACACCCTACCGGCGGCCTGCGACCCCATCGTAGCAATGCTACAATAAGGCACACGCCACCACACATAATGTCATCGAGTGGGTGTTCGGGATACTGAAGGCACGATTCCATTGCCTGGACACCTCTGACAGTGCCCTACAATACAGCCCCTCAAAGGCCTGTGGGCTATTCCTGGCCTGTTGCATCCTGCACAACATGGCCAACGAATGTGGGATAACCGTACAGGCCAAAGAGAGGAACAGAGATGGGGATAATGAGGACGCCAGTGATGATGGTGATGGGCAGCCCCCCCTTGGGCGATGGGACCCCCGACTGATCCGGCTGGCACAGCTGCACTGGGACACCATCACGGAGGAGCACTTCAGCCAACCCAGGTAAGTCATGGGGCCATGTGCAGCCAACAGTGGCTAAGGTACAACCCACAAACATGCATGGACACACACCAGGGGTGCATGCCATCAAGGGAAGTGGCAGGGCACAGAACCACACACACAACCAGGGATGGGTGAGGACTAACATGCCATGCGGACAGACACACACACACGCACACACACACAATGCACCAAATTTGCACAAAGGGCAGGAGGCACAATGACCCAGAATGCCAACCCTAGCCACACACTTGTCCACAGGCTACCACACCCACTACCTGTCCATGTGCATGTGTCAGATGCTGAGCACCATTGCACATTGGTGTACAGCGCAATGCAGGCATCATCATGCACATGCAGCTGCAGACAGCAGCCGGGAGGGTGTGCAGATGGACTGTGTGTCTGAGTGCAGGGCCGGATACCCACCCGTGCACTGCCCACTGAAACACACAATGCATACAGGGCATCACCAGACAGTAGCCATGCTGGGAGACAGGTCAGTCACGCGACACAGTACCCCGGCCACCACGGATGCATGGGCAGCCCCGCCGAGACCCGCCTGCACTGACAGGCTGATCACTGGCCTCATGGGGTGGCACAGATGGTCCCCAAGGGGTTCCACTGCATGAACATGACCATGCTCATGCAGGGATCTGCAGCACACTGAACATGCCTGCGCCAGGCGTGCTTGGGATGCCCACAGCTGAACCCAGTGTCAACAGGGAGAGAGTCACACGATGCTGGGAATGGGGGGTGGACATTGCACTGCGTGGTGTCTGTGATGCATGGGCACATGACTGTGTGCCCATTGTGGCCATGACAGCAGTGAATGCCTGTGCATGCCTGTCAATGGCAGCAGTCACATCATCCCGCAACCAGTCCATCCTTGCCAGGATCAGAGCGGTGTCCCTGCTGAGATGCTCCTCTGTCCACTCCAGAGCCACACTCAGTGCATCCACCGACATCACAAACCACATCTGCTCTTGGACTGATGCCTGCAGTAGGCAGGTGTGCTCATCCAAGAGGTCATCTGCCTCCTAGGCATCCTGTCCCTCAGGGTGTGAGTGGCCCTGACGCTCAGTACCCCTTGAGGGTGGGTGCTGCACACCAGGACCAGGTCTGGGCATGTCCACAGGCAGTGCACGGATGCCGCAGCTGAACCCCGTACCCCCAAGCCCATTGGCTGACAGCTGATGCTGCCCTTCTGGCTGCCACTCCCCAGGGCTCAGTGGTGCTGCCGCAGTGGCCACAACAGTCCCACTGTCCTGAACAAACACCAGTGCTGCCCACTGGTGCTGATAGGCACAGGCTGGGACTGTGATGACATGCAGGCCTCCATGGCATCACCACCCACAGCCATGGCCACGATGTGTCCTGCTGTGTGGCCATCCCATGGCACACACGTGTCACTGCCCATGACGTTAGCGACATCATCGGTGATGGACTCTGCATCGGCCCCAGGCACAGCATGCCGGCATCCGTGGATGCCGGCATGCTGGGACACAGGCAGGGCTTCCTCTGAACCTGTTGCAACAACATCATTGTGGACAGCCAGGCAGCCCCACTGTCGCACTGAGTCACGTATACCTATGGAGGTGGATGGGCCCTTCTCCATCTCCAGCTGACTGTCCTCAGTGGACAGGCTCACCACCATTGACCCATGCAGATGCTCAGGATCTGTAAGGGAAAGCAAAGTCACATTACTGCATGTTACCTACCCAGCCCCCCCATAGACAGACCATGACTTACCATGCAGTGATGGGCCACCACCCATCTGGAAGCCACTACCCGGAACACTCTCAATGGCAGTACGCTGCATGCTTCCAGCAATATTCTCCTCCTGTGGGGTCCGGTGTACCACCTCTGGCTGTCCCCCACCTGTTGCAGCTCATGCTGCCCTGATGGCAGCCACCTTCTCCTTTATCCTCCTCCTATCCATGCCTATCTTTTTCTTGCACTGTTGCATGGAGCACTGGTGGCTGCCATGCAGGTTCACAGCACGTTCCACCTCCTCCCAGGCAGCAGCATGGGCTTGAGGTGTTCCATGCCATCTGCTGAGAAGCGACTCCTGATCCAGGTAGGCGTCAAACAGGGCTTCGGTCTCGGCCTTGGTAAAGTTAGGCCTCCTCCTCCTCCCACCACTGTGTTCCTCCTCTCCCACAACTTGCTCGGTCATCATTGAGCCTGTAAGAATGGCAGTTGTTACCTGTGACTGTGCAGTCTCATGCATGTCCCCAAATCCACAGTCCACACTCCCAAACAGCATGCAACTCACCTATAGACTGCAGTAACCGACTATGGCCAGTGCAGCCCAATGTCACACTTTTATAGCACAACCCATGCAAATGAGGTGAGGCTCAACTTTAAGTGGATGCAAATTGCAGTGCTGCACCATTGAATGGCTGATTAGATGATTCGCATATGACGGCTGAACATCGCGCTTTGAGCAATTGTGTTGAACTTGCTGAGCCAATGGCGCATTTCTGTGACATTCATAGTACACACCTCACTGCACATGCCCGGGTTGCTGACACAGGCGTCTGCTGCGCTGCTGATGTGCTGTGCATGGTAGGGAATGCAGGGCATGGCCACTATTGTGCCAGTGGTGCTATAGCGATGGTCACCTACATGGCGCTGTGGCACTGGGCCATCATAGGTGTGCTGGCCAACTGTGCAGTAGGCCGCTACTGGTGGTAACACACAGGCGGCCAATCGCGCTACATGCATTGGGTTCCAATGGTGCTATGCATGTCCGTGCGCCAGAGAACCTTGACCCTGTGCCCGACCTTTGCCCCTTAGGTGCCATGCATCAGGCATTGGTGCACCTCTATCGCGCTGTTCGGTGACAGCGCTATAGGGAATGGCAGTGCTGTTCCGCACAGCATCTGCATGTGGGGAACCATGCTGCAGAGCGCCATATTTGTAAATCAAGCAGAAAGTGTGGCATGCAGGAGGGTTGCTCAGTGGTCACCAATAGAGCTAGCCAACCTAGTGGCCATTGTGGAGCCACACCATGGGCCAATGTTGGGGAGGCACCCCGGACAGGTCCAGGACCCAGGTGTGGGAGGAGGTGGCCACTGCACTCAAGGAGGCCACAGGATGAGGGAGAAGTGCAAAGCAGTGCTGCCACAGGTATGGGGACCTGCAGCGGAGGGAGCCAGAGCTGCTAGCCTGCCTGCGGGCACGTGCCAGGAGGGGCACGGTGCCAATGCCAGGTGGGTGTTACGTAAACACACTTTTATCTACCATATGGGTATCACAGTTGTATGTGTCTAGCACATGTGGGAGGGACCGTCCGGGGTTGGCTGTGGTGGTGTTATCAGGGTTGGGGGTGGTGGGTCTGGCTGGGTGGGACGGCACACACCTGGGGGCAGAAGGGCATTGCTACAGGATTGTACTGATATTCCTCTCTCCATGTTTGCACCACAGGCCTGGAGGAATGCTGCCTTGACCGCGATCTTCGGTGGCAGGAGGAGCAGAGGGAAGCCAGGCGGGGTGAGGGCCCTCACCACCCACTGGACCGGCCCAATGATGGTGAGTGCCATAACCCCATGATTACTATTGCATGCTGTGTAACAGGGTGGGCAGTGGGGTATGGCCACCATCCGTCGACACCACTGCCATGCACGTGACTTGTTACAGTCAACACTGTCCAGTGGCAATGCATGTCTGGGAGTGCATCGATGGTGGTCCATGCATGCACTGGGTACATGGTTGTGCCACTGGCTTTGCACCACATAGCCATGTCACTAAACGGCCACAGTGGTGCTGTGCATGACTTGGCCAGTGTGTGTGTGCAGCGTTCCACATGGCTGTATGCACCTAGGTGGGCAGGTCATGTGGACATGATCACTGTGGGTGGTCACACACCATCACAGAGGTATGTCCCATGGCCGTATGCCATGCACAGTGGGCGGGCTGTATGGGGCTGTGCATTCACACGTATTGACTGTGCTCCCTTGTCCTAGGTACACGCCATCTCCAGGAGATAAGGGAGGCACTTTGGGAGATCCTCCAGGTGGCAAGGGCATCACTGGACATCTCTGCAGGATTGATGACACCGGGGTCCTGCGGAGGCACCAACCAAGACGGAGCCAGAGTGGGTAGCGGTGCTCCTGCTAGGGGTCCCTCAGCCCCTGAAATCCACAATCTCCCTGGACCCACACTCACACCCCTCCTTTCCCATCCCATTTGTCCACACCTGCCCCTTACCCACCCCCACCTTGTTTGTGCCCCACCATGCTTGTATATAGTTTTTATTCTTGTACATAGTTGACTGTTATATTTTCAGTACATTTGATTTTGATATGAATACTGTGGTGGTCTCTGATCTGCAGCAGGCTATAGGTGCTCAGCTGCAGTGGTGTGCATTGTGTCAGGGGTGGTGCGGTCATGGGTATGTGTGTGTGTGTCCGTGTGGAGGTGACTATGGTGTGGGGGTAGCTATCAGTCAGCATCTGTGATGTGTGTGTTGTTCCCTGTGCACTGGATGACTGTGTGCAGTGGTCCATGGTGCATGCTCTGTGTCCATGGCACCCCTATCAGCCCATCCAGGCCTGTGCAGCTGACACACATGCATGTCTGTGACCCGCACCGTCCGCTGGCATGTCAGTGGTGGCAGTCCCTGCAGGGCAGCCACTGTACCTGTCACACTGCTGGGTTGCCTCCTGTCACTGGTGTGGTGCATGTCTGCCTTGGGTGACACTGTGGCCTCCACAGTTGTTGTCCCACCTCCATGCTGTGCCTTGTGTGTGTTGCAGGGGATGTGCACCACTGTCTGTGACTTGTGCTCCAGACAAATGATGGTGGTGCATGGGTACACAGTGCCTGCGTAGGGTGGCTGGCACTTCAGTGCCATGGAGGACTGTGGGTTGTGTGTACACAGTTTACATGGGCCCACACTGGGGGCTTGGTTGCCCTGTCACTGCATCCCTGTGTTGTTGTGCCCTTGGGTATGGGTGGGTGTCTGTCCATGCACTGTGTGGCATCCGGTGTGGGGCATGCTTCCACACACCACTGTGGGTGTCTGTGCTGGCTGTGGTGGCCAGTGCTGGGTCGGAGTGTGTCATTGGGATACCGTGCGGGGTGCTGTACCACTGGTGGTGGTGTCCAGGGCAAGCCCTGTCCCATATGGGGTACCTCATTTGCCTACACAAGGTTGGTCTCTCAGCAGTACCTCGGGGGGACTGTGCATGGTGGCACTGTGTATGCCATTGGTGCATTGCTGTGTGCTGCCACCCGCTGATGGGTGCTTGTGGTGGGGCTGCCTTGCATGGTTCTGTGGTGCACAGGGTTGCAGTGTCACAGTGGGGGTGGTGGCATGCATGGGGTTTCCTGCAGTGGTGGTCACTGCTCCTGGGGAGGGTGTCTGGGGGTCATGGTGCAGGGTGTGTTCTGCATTGGGGGATGGTGTGGCACGGGGTGGTCAGCCCTCCTTGTGTGCCAGTCACAGCTTGCCGGGGGGTGTGATGGGGCACCATGACCCAGCTGTGGGTTGTTTGATTGTCTCCATGGGCCAGTGGTTATTCCAGCCCTCCCCCAGTTGTGCAGTGCATGGGGTGTGGGGGATGATGTCTGTTCTGCTGTGTGTTCCTGTGCCTATCTGTGGCATGGGTGGTAGGCCCCTACCTCCCTGGTTGTGCAGTTGCATTGTTCTGCTGCTGGGGGGCATCCCTGATTCACTATGGCACCTCTGGACTGCTCAGCCCTTGTTGCACTATGGCACTATGACACTATCAGATCTGCTCAGCTTCCCCTCCCTAGTTGCACTATGGCGCTGGTGGTGCGATATTCAGTCGTCGGCTTTAGGCACAGTTTGGCCTGCTCTGTTCTTGAATATCACACCTCTTGCACATTGGTGCAATGGACTTGCACTTGCCCCTGCTATTGTGCACTTTTTGGGCACAGTTTGAATATATGGGCTGCTATGTTTGACTAAAAAAATGGATTTTCTCCACATTCAGTGGTATGGTATGTTTACTAACACAGTGATATGCATAAACAGTTTTCGGCAGATTTTCCACATTTTGCATATTTGTCCACATTCCACAAACTCTGACAAAAATTCAATGCTGAAAAAAATATGAAATGCTGAAATTCTGCAAAGATTTTTCTGCATTTCAAGAAGTTAGTGAAAAGTGAAGTGAAGAAATTTTGCACCTTTAAAATGTAAAACTCCCTTAAAGGTGCAATGTAAAAACTATTGACCTGTTTTATGATATCTCTTACAATTATGTTATTTGAGGGTCTTAATCAGAATAGTGTACTTTATATTGTGATTGATTAACTTAATTATAAGTCATTTTATGATCTTTGCTCACCCTACAATTGTTGAGCTTTGTAACGTTTCTTAGCTGCAAAAAGTATAGCGCATGACATCGCAACCCCTGCCACCATCTAAACATACAAAGAAATCTGCAAGATATTGACTATGACATATAAACTGAAATCGTATAGTAAGTTCCTCTTTTATGCCTCGTATTTTATGCACATAGTTAACTGTATTTGTATTTTCAGATGGTATCATTGTTTTGGTTTTTTATTTGGAATTAATACATCGATTAATAATTTTTCTTTTTACATAACTGACCTTGTGGCCGAGACCCAGTCACAGATTTGTAACTGCAACTGCACCAATAGAAGCTGCATATAAGTTGTTCAGTGTGTTCATACTTTATGAGCAAAACAATTAATGCTGGGATTTGCTTGCTATATTCTGGTAAGTATTTGCTTTATTGACGAGCAAGCAAATATGTTGTGACTTCCTGAAGCTGCTGATGTATCCAGAGATAGCAGGATACTCATTTTCACAGCTTTACTGGTTGTTTAGTGATGAGTCTTATTTCTCTAATTTCTGCAGTTTTAATTTTTGTTGTAGACTAGTATAGAAACAGGCCAAATCTTAATACGTGAATATGATTGTGCATCGGTATATTGTAGTATTTTAGTTTATTGTTGTGTCTCAGCTGAGGTTTGATTAGTATGCTGCATTGCACTGATTAAGCAGTAAGCAGATTTGTCCATTTCAACATTTGGTGGTTTACATATTGTAGTCATATCAATGTAGTACTAATGATAAAATAATGTCTTGTTCTAGAGCTCTACCCCAATGAAGTGACCACACATGATGTTATGTTGGTTGTTCAGTCGGCACACCTTTTATTAAAATTCTTAACAATTTACTAATTTACATACTACAATCCCAATTCTTTATATTCACAAACCATTCTATACATTTATTTCCATCCACTTCATACCAGCATCATAATTTATTCACCTTTATTACATATTCTTTTGACATCACTTTGTTATACTTTCACCCCAGATGTAAATCTGACAGGGTGTTTTCTTTAATCCTGGGCAAGGTGTCCATTTCTGACCCCCTCTTTTGCTACCTTGTGTGTCCACACCCCGAGTAGCCCTCCAGCCCCCACCTTGGTGTACACCAAAGTTGGGTTCCTCCCATCTCCCCCATTACGGACTTCCATTCCTTCTTTCCTTTTCTTCCCACCTGCTGTCCACCTTCAGCAGTCCACAATTCACCCTTGGAATGATCTCCTTATCCTTTCCCCTTTCTGTTCTTACTCTCCTGCATGGGTGGAGGGCAGGAAACAAAAATTCTGGCAAGCAAAAAAGAGAGAACCCTCCTTTGCAGCCCCTTTTCAACTCCCTGAAATCCCTCCCCTCCTAGCTCTAATTCCCGCTCTCTCTTTCTCTTTCTCCCCATATCCAATCAAATCTTCCCCCCTTACTGCCCTTTGCTTTACCACTTTGTGGCCTCATGGCTCTTTAGCAGAGCCCCATTTCCCTTTAGTCGTTCCAGCCCTGACCCCTGCTGATGTCATGGTCCATCCTACTCCCTGCCAGCCCTCTTCTGCAATCTCTCTTTCTAAGCCTGCTGAGCTTCCTTCATGGGTCCAGGCCTAGTACAATGGTGTCTGTCTTTAAGGGACAAGCCTTCTTATTTTTATTTTACTTTTTATTATTTAATTAAATGTTACTTATATGAACTGTGCAAGCATTAATACAGTGTGCAACAGAATTCAATCGACTGAATAGGGAAAATTCTGTCATGATTTAGTTACTGAGGATCTGTCAGTTTCCAACAGTTTGTGTCCCATTGTAAAGAGGTATTATAAACCACATTCTTTTTTGGTTGTATTTAGGTGCTTTCACATATTATTAGAATTATTGCATGTTTTACCATGCAGCATGACTGAACCACATCTGTTAGTCTGTTTCCCACCTTTTTTTGCTTCACCTAACATGTTTACCCATGGAAATCTCAAAGGTAAATAGAGCAATGCAAGCCAATTTCTTATAATTGTAAACTTAAAGAATGCATTTATTCTTCTATAAGCACCCATTATATCCAAATTTGTTATATCAATAATATTAGTTGAAAAATCTGATATTTATAAATGTACCAACGCACATTTTGATTCATGGTATATATCACCCACAAATTCTGGTCATTTAAGTTTCATATTTAATTAATCATAAAATGCAATGATGTACATAATTTTTCTTACTGTAAAGACTACAATTGGTTTTATTCATGACTCATGAATGGTCACAATTTGATCATAACATATGTTTTTTTCCAGCTTCTGGCCGGCCACTTCTTCAGGCCACCTATGCCTCACTGCCGCCCTGTCCCCCGACACCCATCACCACATCATGTCGCAGCCCCCCTGGGTAACCCAGCATAACCCTTCACCGGATGGGTCCTCCTCCTCTGAGAGGGTAAGTGCCAGTGGGGGAGGCCAGTGCACTATGTCTTGGCCTGGGGTGCTGCTGAGGTAGTCCATAGGCTCATCCAGGGCTTTCCATGGCAGCAGGAGCTGGCAACCATCATCCTGTTGGACCTTGAAGTGACATTTCCCATCTTCTCCAGAGGCATGGCATGCCACTGATGTCTGGGTGCATACGCAGACATCCACTGTGCCCCCATGAGTCAATTGGACCTAGCATGCTGCCTCACCTCTAGCCTCTACCAGGACTCAGCAGATGCCAGGTCCCTCCCACCCTCCCTCCAAGAGAAGGTGAGCAGTGTGCTGATGCTCAAGCATTCTCTCCCTGACTGCCCCTCCAGTGCCCCAGGTCCCTTCCCAAACCTGGATTGCTGGTATTGCAAGTGGAAATCCAACCACTGCACTGGCAGGCTGGCTATAACTCATTATTAGTTTACATAAATTGTTTTCCTTAATCCACCCTTTGATGCCCATTTCGTATGTGTGTAACAACTGCTGCTTATTTGTTATTGTTCCTTATATGGACTTACAGTATGTTTTACTATTTTGTGAAAACAAACATTTGTTAAAATATGTTCCCCATGTTTATTTATTTAAAGACATCTAGATAACACAACATGAGTGTTACTGTCTTGAATTCACATAGATTTTTAACCAGTCACTAAGAGTGTTGGAACAGGAAAAGAAATTGATTTGTAATTTGTTTTTGGTATTTTTTATTATTGTGTCTCTCATCTCCATCTTATCTGACAATGTTACATACAGTATTTATATCCATAAATCTCTCTTCAGAGCACTGTTTTATTTATTTATTTATTTATTGATTCTAGGAATAAATCTTTGCGCTTGGAATTAATTTACAAAGGTTCCACATTGGACAAGACAAGTAAACAATGGACAAAACGAATACATCATAACAAGATGGTTAAATGTTATCAAATACATGGAGGTATAGCAGCATATACAAAGGAAAGGTTACAATTAATTGTAGCTACATACAGTTCAGAACAATGACTCATATTGGCAGAGAGGGCAGCTATAATCCAAGGTGGTAGTGCAATTCATACATACAGGTTACGGTGCTTGGATTAAAAATAATATTTGCGAGACAGGTAAGAGTAACAAGGCAGTCCGAAAATGCATTGTCATGAAGAACCCGGGGGGATAAAGGAGCAGCTAGAGAGTAGCATTGTCAAGGGTGGGGAATAAGGTGGAGAAGAAGTTGGTGGGAAAGAAGGAAGATGTCAGGGGAAGAGGGAGAGAGAGGGCAGGGTAGGGAGAGCCTAAGGAATAGGAGATGAGCAGTGAGCTGCAAGCAGGAAGAGGTTAAAGGCACATACAAAGATACAAACCCACCTGCAGTTAAATGCCTACAGTCTATCTAGTATGTTCTAATGTACAGTTACCAATGTGTTTTCAGAGGGAATTGCCCCTCCATTACCATCATGCCATCCATCAACCACCCCCCCTCACCATAGTACCTGCTCCCCCTTACTGCAACTTTCCACTTCAGCCTGTCTCATCTTATCCTCTCTTGAATCTGTCCACTGTTCTTCATGAATACTACCTCCTTTGGCAGTTCATTCCATTAGACTGCCACTCTCTTGAGAAAAAGTGCCTACACATCTTCCTCATATACCTTCTCCCCACCAACTTTAGACTGTGACCCTTAGTGGTCATGTTCCTTTCAAGGCTGAAGAGGCCCTCAGTGCTCATCCTGTTAATGCCCTTAAGTTACTTGAAGGTCTCAATCATGTCTCTTCTTTCCCATCTGTCCTCAAGAGAGAGAACATGTTGAGCCCCTGAACCTCTCCTCATAGGTGTTGTACTCCTGCCCCTGGATCATCTTTGTTGCTCTTTTCTGGATATTTTCAAGAAGGTTGATAGCCTTCCTAATATATATGCATCAATACTGTACACTCTAAGTGTGGTCTTACCAAGGACATATAAAGCAGCAGAATTACCTCTGCCTTCCTACTAGTAATGCTTCTTGCTGTGCATGCTGCATCTGATTTGCTTCAGCTATGACTCTGTTTTACAGTGTGCCATGTGTTTCTGGTCACTTTCAAAAAATACTCCCATGTCCTTTTCCTCCTTTGACCTGATTACATGCTTGCCACCCAACTAGTATTCCGCGAGTTACCAAAACCCAATCAATTAGTGTCACAATCCCAGTTCCATAATTGGTTTTGGTGGTTTCAGTGACCGTTTGTAACAGGAACATGTTGACAATCTTAATGGCTTAGTGTAATGCTCCTGGGGTGAGGCTTACTTTACTCACCTCCATGGCCACCAAAACCACCCGACCCGGTCCAGGTTTCCTGCTAAATGCTACTGCCAGCCCCTGGTGATGTCATTCTGTTTTAGGGAGACCAGAGGAGCATGTTTTAAATAGTTAATTTGCCCATTAGGAGAGGTATTTGAGTACCTCTGCACAGCTCTTATCTCAGAAGTGCAAGCTGTCGGCCATGCATGCACAGAATCCTGCTATGGCACTTTATGGTTAAGCCACTCGTTGTGGCTGTATGTTTGATTCCCTCTTTGTGCTCAGACTCCAGGGATGCTAATTAGTGTCTGGAGACACACAGTTGGGGCAAGAGAAGTTAAAGAATGAACTTTGTTATGGTACATAAAGGCATTTGTTTCTTTAAATATAACTGTAGCTTTTATACTGTAGCTATGGAAGCCCTGCCTTCTGCCTGGGTACTTAGGATAACAGAAGGTGTGATAGGCAGGGGGAGACTCTTCAAAGACCCTCTTTACCATCAGATTATAGGACTGAGGGGCAGCTAATGAACTGTTTGACAGTTATTAATTAAAAGTATTTTGTTTGCCTGCAGCAGGACTGCAATGTTTGGACTAAATATAAACTGTTTATTCAGCAGCCATGTTTGCAGTCTTTGACCTCTAGCCAGCCAATCAGGATTTGAGGAGCCTGAGGATCTGCAGCTATGGCTCCTGGGAAGGGGATTAGGATTATGTTCTTGGCACCCAAATGAGCAACCAATTAGGCATCAAGGGGATATGATGCTTCTTATTTTAAAGGAAGAACAGTGGTGGCAACCAATCAGATGCTAGCATTTTCCCCCTGAAACACCAGGAAAAGTTTCAGCTCAGAGCATTTCTCCTGAGGTTCTCCCCAAGGTAGGAGGGTGGACATCCAGAGACTAGAGTGGTTGGAAATAGCTCCCTCAGCACCCAAAGAAGCCCTAAGCCTGTATGGCTGGGCAGGCTGTTTTGCTGCCAAAAGACTGAATGTGTCTGCCAGACGTAAAGATTTTTGCCAGAGCTGAATCAGCACCAGGAAAAGCCTAATGAGTTCCTGTGCCTGGGAGAGTCAGCATTCCATACCTTAAATCTGATTAACTTTGGACTTGTTTCCCAACCTGGGAAGAAGAGTCTCAGAGGCTGGTTTGGGACTCCTAAAAGTTTACTTGTGCTTAAGCTCCAGCCAGACATTCGTGGTGACCACCAGCCTGACAGGTACCCTAGTCAGCCTACAAGCCCCTGAGGCAGTGGCTGTCCCTCACCTACAGCTAGGGTTGGGGTGTCTGATCTCTCCTCCAGAGGTGTCTGAAGCATGGTTCTCTGTGAGTGAAGAAGCTGAACAGCCTGAGAGGAGAAGACGATGAAAGGCCCATGATAGGCGAAGATGACCAGAGCCCATGGGGTGAAGATGAAAAAGATCTGTCATGGGTGAATGGTCCAGCAACCACTTTGAAGTTCCAGTCAGCATCTCCTGGTCTGCTGAGACTGTCTGCTGTAGCCAGAGGGTACAACCAGTCTTTGTCCTTCCTCAACTCCACCAGAAACCTGCAGAAATGTGAGTAAGTCCAGGGCTTTCCCTGACTGAGGTTATTAAAAACAAGTTAAATTGCTAGAGAGTTCTTCATTTTCATCCCCAAGGGCCCCAACACCAGCTAACCCATAGCAGTGTTTCAGGCCAGCAACTTTACTGGGCACCCAGATAGACATTTTTGGTGCAATGGTACCAGTAGGGAGGCAGGCTTATGTGTTGCTGTTTGGGGTGGGCACTGTTATTGTTGTTGTTTATGGGTTTATTAGTTCATCTAAAATCACAATTCCTGTTTATATTTAAATTCCCATTCCCCATTTCCCTGTTAATAAATCTTTTTCTGGTGCTGGTTGAAACTGTCTGTGAGTATATTATTATCTATAGTCATTAATTGCATGCTGAGTAGAGTATTGCAGACTGTGAGCATACTATATTATTAGCTATAGTCAATAATTATCTGCACTACAGAGTATTAAGTTGGTTTATGGTATCCTGTGTGGGGGGGGTGACTGGAAGAGGAAGTGGGTAGGTATGGCATTGCAGGGGGTTGTACCACACCAACACCTGGCCCACAGTATCTTACTCTGGGTGGTGGCACCACACTATTATTTGTTTCTAGTTGAGAAAAAAAACAAGACATTATCAGAACAGAGTCCAGGCCTATCAGCTTGTATTGTGGTCATCAGGCAGTGGTAGTAGCCCATTGGTACATAGCGCCCAGGTTACATTAGCAACCTAGTTGATATTCAAACCACTGGTAACTATACATTCCCAGTTTAGGCTAATATTTCTGAACTATTTAATAAAGTACTCAAGAACAAGTTGCTGTTTACTGGGATTGATGTAGACTTTCAGTTGGACTAGGGACATGTGTCCTTGCCCCAGCAGTAGTTTTTGGTGCACCATGTTTATTTTATGGCCATCAGGTCCACACATAATTTAAGAGGATAACAGGCAAGCTGTACAGTTAAAGTAAACCTTTCCCACCTGTAGCTCCACCCCCCCAGTAAAAAAAAAAAACTCCTTGAATTCTTACTTTTGGTGTTCAGACACAATGTGTGTTAAGCCTTTCCCACCTATGGCAGACCCAAAAAAAATACCCCCAGATATTAATGATTCTTACCTATATTGGTTAGACATAACGTGGTATTCAAGATCATCATTAGATCATGTCGGGCCATCTGTAGGATAGTAGCAACACAGTAGTGGTGGTTCTCTAATAAGACTAATCTCATCATTGATCACATCAGTGGTGGTGGGTTGGAGCTGGACTCACAGGCTACATCAAATGCAATTCAAGTCACAGATAATAGCAATTTATGTGAAGCAGCAGGATTCTATCTAGCACATTTCAAAACAAGCATTTGTCGATGCCAAATATTCACCACTTGCAATGCTGTTGCACCAGGTCTTGCTTGTACACATTTTTGCTATATGCTTACTCAGGATAAACCCGAAGAGATGGCAATATCTCATTTTCAGTGGTGTCCTGCTTTTACACATTTTTAGATTGCATTTGACCTTGACTGGCCAGATGAGATGAAATCTCTAATTTTCAGTAGTTTCCACATTTGTATCCCAGATTTCCAAGTATTTTTATGACTTGATATTATCTCAAAACAGGTAGAATTTTTTAAATCCCTCCCAAAAGGTGATTTCACAGTGTGACTGAAAAAATAATTTTCAGAGGTGATTTGAAAAAAGACACCTGTCAAGTTCAGGGGGTGGGGTGACACAAGTGATTTGTTGAACATTAGGGGCCAAAATCTGCAAAAATGAAGTTATGAGTAAATGTTGGAGCAATTCAATGTTTCTTTATAACTTAGTTGTTTTTTCACATTTTAACCACAAATTTTCAATATAGTCTTTTTATGACCACTTCTTCCGAATGTGATGGGTATCATTTATAATATAGTGGTTAAAATGTAATTTTGCACCACAAGTGTCAAAACACACTTTGGCCAGGATTTCAAAAATGACAGCTGTCTCAGTCACGAGGAAGTGTGAAAAAATGGCTATTTTGAAAATTTGAGGTCAAAATATTGAAAGTTACCAAAGTTACAAGTGTGCGTTGAAATATTTTGATGTACACTCACAACTTTGTTTTTTATATTTTTACTCCAAATTCTCGACATAGTCTTTTTATGACCCACCTCATGAACAAGGGTGGAGAAAATTTTCAAATTCTGCCCAAAAAGAGACTTTGTGACACAAGTATGATGTAAGCCCTTTAGCACAGTGCCTCTGTTTTGTAAGCAGTACTCAGGCAAGCCTAGGTTTGGGGAGAAAACATTTGCTCAGCATCAGGGCTAGGTTTGCATTTCTGATCGGGGCACCCAAGTAACTCCGGACACAGGAAGCAATAACAAAAAATGTCCAAAACAGAAATGGGATTCTAGAGTGTGGCTTTTATTCACAACATCACTGGAATAACAAAGCAAGATGGACCCCCCCCCCCAGGGCTTCACTACTGGAAAGGCAGATTTACAGAGATCAGAGCACATCTTCTTTACTACACAACAACCCTCAGGTTCTGAACTCATCTGGGCTCACACGCCCGAACTGGTACTCTTACTTTTGGATTCCCTGGCATGGCACCCCAGCCAGTACTAGGACACTTTTCCATAAACCATGTAGTTTGATAGTGGCTCCCTCAACCACCCATGAGCATTCTCTAGCTCTAAAGGGAAATCTCATTCTTAATCCCACATCTGGGTACTTTCTGCCGACACTGACCAAGTGCCTGGGAGAAAGCTATAGGTGCCCAAAGTGAATCCATGGAGGTAAAACTGGCTACTCCAGATGAGGGGTGGGGGTCTCCCACCTCTTGCTCCCAAATCCATACCCGGCCATTTTTCATTTGGATCAACCCCCTTCTTCAAACTCTCTGGTTGTAGATGCTCTCTTGAAATGTAAATCAAATTTAACATTCTACTCTGAATTGAGGTGGTATCCTGACTCAGACAGTTCTATTAGTGGCAATGGCCATTCCTTAGACCCCCACTGTCTCAGATACTTCCAAGTCATACACAAAGTTAAAAGCACTGTACTTGGCTAGTCCTCTCCTGACCCCACAGTAGGCAGTTACTTCTACAACACTCTGTCTTGGTGAAACACACGGGCTCTGTTTCAGAGCTGACTCACCGTGGTAAGCAGGTGACCCAGTCTTCTTCCCACAAAACACAGTTCTCTTGTACCTCGGTACAGATTTCTCTGTCAGGAACCATTTTCCCTTTTCCAAGCAGGGCCAGGGGGTTGCCCCTGAAATGCTGGTTATCCCCATCCCTCCGGGGATGGGGCACTGGAATAACATGGGGAGTGGCCTCTACCACTTCTTCCAGTCTCTTCTGTGTTCTTCTCTAGGGTGAGAATACACTACCCTCTTTCTGGTGTAGCTCTAAAGCAGAGCTGGGCTCTGAGGAGCTGCCAACTGCAGCACACCTCCTCCTCTCACTGCAGACTGCCCAAGACTCCTACAGACTGACTTTGAAATCCCCAACATTCTAACCTAACCTCTGCAGCCAACATTCCACTGTGGCTTTTGCTGCAGTGAGAACTCTATAGTGATGTCATCCATCCAGCTCAGCTGAGACTGAGGACAGAGTGAGACAGTGTGAAACCCATTTAACTGGTGTCTCACAAGCTGCCTTTCCCTGCCTGCCACTAGTTACAAGTGCAATTCTAGTAACCCTGGGTGAAAGGGGGGTTACAATGAAATCACATTTTGGCCAGAATTTGAAAAATGACAGCTGTCACATTTATGAGATGATGTGAACAAATGGCTGTGTTTAAAATTTGGGGTCAAAATATTGAAAGTTGCCAAAGTTAGACATGTGCATTGAAAAAGGTCAAAGTACACTCATAACTTTGCTGTTTTTTTAACATTGTTACCTACCTTTTCAACACAGCCTTTTTATGACCCCCACACAGCCTTATGGTGACCTGCAACCCATGAACAAGGGCAAAGAGAATGTTGAAATCAGGCCTAAGTGTTTATTTTGCACCACAAGTGCAAAAATACATTTGGCCAGGACTTGAACAATGACAACTGTCACATTCATGAGGTGATGTGAAAAAAAAACAGATATATTGAAACTTTGGGGTTAAAATATTGAAAATTACTGAAGTTATGAGTGTGCATTGAAAAATTTCAATGTACACACATAGCTTTGTTGTAATATTTTTACCTCAAATTTTCAACATAGCCTTCTTATGATCCCACCTCATGAAAAAGAGTGGAGAAAATTTTCAAATACTACCAGAAAGGTGATTTCATTCAGTGACTGCAAAATCACCTTTCAGGATAGACTTGCATTATTTCACTGCCGTTGTTCATGAGGTGGTCCCCAGAATGGCCATGTGGACAATTTAGGGAAACAATATTCAAAATGACCTAGTTATGAGGACAAGTTCAAAACCCATTAAAATGCATTCAACTGCATACCTGATTTCCCTAGTTTCTTGTCCAGTTTTGAGGGGGAAGACTTGTCTGTGGTCCACAGAGGATTATGGCATTGGACCCCTAGTAGGTAACTAAGGGGTGGAGAGTGGGTGCTGAGTGGGAGGGTTGGGAGGGGGATAGTACCGGTAGTGGTAGCAGCAGACATCAATGGATGGTTTTAATTTTTACAGGGTGAATACATTTTTTTTTAAAAGACTGTGAAGTATGGTTTTCTTTATTTAAAGTACTGACAGTGGGGACTGGACACCCTGATGTCAGTTTCATGGTTTGTGGCACCAAGGTTGGGCTCCCCAGTGTCATTCAGTGAAAAAAGGTTGGTGGGAGATAGTAGCTGATACCGTCGAATGGGCACCTTGGTGTTGGAAAATGAATGGGTGCTGAGTGGGAGGGTCAGTTAGGGGAGGGTAATGTCCATGGCAACAGACATCGATGGACATTTTTCTATTCTACAGGGTGTATAAAAATAAAAAGAGACTATGAGGGATGGTTTTCTGTATTTCAGGTGCCAACACTGGGGAATTGGGTACCCCAGTGTTGATGTTATATTTGGTGGCAGCAGGGGTGGGCTCCCTGGTGTCACACAATGAAAACGGATGGGGTGTGGGTTTGTTGCTGACACCAGGGATTGGGCACCCTGGTGCCAGAAAAATTTGCAAGGAAGGGGTGCAAGGAATTGAAGTACAGGTTTCTTTTGTTTGGCAGCAATTGGGGGCTGGACACCCTGGTGTCACATGATGAAAATGGACAGGGTGGGGGAGTAATATTTGGCCTTGAGGATTGGGCACCTTAGTGTCCGAAAATTCAGAAAGACAGGGTGGGAGGGACTGAGGGATGGTTTTCTTTATTTCAGGTTATGCTGGTACTGAAGACCACAACAGGATGATCATAACAGATCAGCTCTGTATGCTGCATGGCATTATGCAGATTAAAGGAAAGAGTAGCCCTTTTATTAGGCCTGCTCTTTTCTTTGAACTACACACAGTTTCCACCCAGCAACACCAGAACAGCAGCATGATCATCATAGGACTGACAAGGCCCTTGCAGACTGCCTGCACTGGATGACAGAGACATACCTCTCAAAATCCACAGTCATACCAAAATGTTCACTTTACACAAGCACAATGGTGAATATAAAAATGCTTCCATGACTTGTACCATGAACTGAATAGTGCAAACCAATCTGTCATAAGAATTTTCTTTTATTGCAACTTGTGCAAAAAATATGTAAAAAAAGTACAGATCACGGACACAGAGACATGCAAATTAGTGGCAGCACAATAAACCACCCCTACATTTTAGATTGCTGTACTCCTTCTGCTGGAGTAAGGCATAGTGTCCTGAGCTTGTACTTAAATAGTTGTATTTCAGTCACCTGATTAACTTCTTAAACAAGGCATATGGTATATGTTAAATGTTACAATTACATGTTATCATTTCATTTTAAACATCCAAAATGTTATTATTATGTAAGTATTAGGTTCCAAGGCTTCAATTTATAGTGAAAAAAATGTGCTAGTTCAATTAAATAAACAGTATGCTGAATATACCCACCCAATGTTAAAATAAGCAAAGAATCATGGCTTAAGTAGTAGTAGATTTTATTTATTGATGGTGCCCTTTGTCAGAGGCTTGTGATGCCAATACAATAAAACAGAGATAGCAGCCAAAATAATAAATGCCAACTAACATAAAAACATAACATAACATCAAGTTACGT
The DNA here is from genome assembly GCA_016271365.2 of Neoceratodus forsteri. Taxonomy (NCBI): domain Eukaryota; kingdom Metazoa; phylum Chordata; order Ceratodontiformes; family Ceratodontidae; genus Neoceratodus; species Neoceratodus forsteri. Next base: position 1,327,569,268 of record CM028132.1, read on the forward strand.
ACGATACTACATAATGGTTGGTTATAAATATATGTTGTTTTTCAGACACTGTGCAGCCCCCTTTCTTCTTTGATTCCATAATTAATATGTAAGTAATAAGCCACGAAAGGGTGTGCATTATAGGATAGTAATGCACACCCCAGGGGTGTAATAAGCCATGAGGCTGAAGGCCAAATGTCCTTACACCCATGGGAACTACATTAAAATCCTATGCTGTACCCCCTCGAGGTACTTATTACACTTATAAAATGGTTCAAAGTAGGTTTTCAGGGAGGACAATGAAATCTGGCATCTAAATGTGCACTTATAAAGATTTAAGGCACAGTCAGGTGACCTCTCTCAGCCAATGAAATTTCTAAATTGTTTCTTGCTAGTTTATAAATACTCATATTGGCCCCTATGGACTATTGGAGTGAAAGGTATGGAAAGGCACATACCCAGCCCAAGTACCTATGTGGCCTGGATAGGCACAGGGTGTGTGGTATGCATAACCGCATTCACCTACGGGGTACCTGTCTGTGGCCCCACTCCCTCGGTATGGAGGGTCATACGGGGCAGTCAGGGCAGAGCCACAGACCCGGGCAGGCATCCAATCTGATGCCTGTCCTGGGTCCCACAGTAGATCCCTTGCACACATGTGGTGGGCGTACAGCTCAGGGGCAAGTCATGTAAAGCCGCAACATTTTGACTCTTGCTGGGGACTCACCCCAGCCCTCCCCAGCAGCCTAGGGGGCTGGGGCACCACAGAGGTCCATAGCCCTGTACTGCCATGCCCAGAAGATGAAGAACACGGGGACACACACTGGATTATGCCTGGGTCCCAGCTTGCATATCCGGTGCCCCTTGTGCCTGGCACTACTCAGCTTAGTGAATGCCACATAGTGCACACATGCCTCTGACACCCCCTCAGCATGGAGTTGCCCATGGAGCTAGAGAGGTGAGCACGTAAGTGCACTGAGCACCATTGGTGACTGCCTCCAGGGATCCATGGGATCCCCACTCCATGGCATTCACACTTAAGGTTATCTACATACCTCGGGTACATGGCACATAGGCAACATTTTCATTTGTGCATAGGGCCCACTGTTTGCACTGTTCATTGTCATAACAGCTTGCAGTGCAACAAACGCATAGTTTTTCATATCCACAATATTATGACTTACAAGAATTATTAGCAGGAACAGGTATAAAATGACAAAAGCTGGTTGAAATTGCTTATATCACATTGCTCATACCATGACCTTGGGCCCTGACTGCCACTTGAGTTTCCAGAATTTCTGCTTTATTTCCCTTGTCCAGCCACTAATTGCTCTCGGTTTTCAATGTTATTTAACACTGGGTCATGTGTTTTCATATAATAATACAAAAATATGCACAATAATGACAGTGATGAGTGTGACAGGCCAGGCTGGCCTGTGTGAAAAAGAGTCTTATGTGCCAATAATATATAGAAGAGGTTCATAAGTTATATGTTCCAGGGGTTGAGATAACAGTGTATTAAACTAAAGAGTGAAGCTCAAGAGGTCCATGCTGTTATCTCAACCCCGAGATGGAAACATAAGGTGAGTTCTATATGGCCACCCATATATTATTTGTTATTGTATATGGTTTTAAAAAATATTTATGGGAGGAGAAATAGATTTTTTGTGAGTTAAGAAAATGTCATTGAATTGAATGCAGTAGCTTAAAAATGTCTTTGCTATTTTTTGTAAAATATTTGTACCCTAACTGAATGCATGTTTAAAAAATGACATTTTGATAACTGTCTGTTGAGTGTCAATACAGAGTGAGAGAGTAATAGAAAGAGAGAGAGACACTGGAGCTGCTCTGCCAAATAAGCGCTGCTATGCTGATATGGAAATCCCCCCACACCTGCTGATGGCAGGCATTGGGAACTGCTAGTGCAGTCAGAAAGCAGGCTGTGATCTTCAAGTCAACAGGAGCTGCCGAGTAAAGACAAGGAAGGTCGGTGGCTCAGGACTCAGAAAGACGGAGCTGAAATGAAAGTGAAACACCGCAGTACTGGAATAAAGGCTGGATGTAAAGAACTCCCTGACCTCAGAGATGACAAAATTACTTTTTATTAAAACAATAAAAGCAGTCGGTTGCACACCCCAGCCCCAAAAGGGTCGTTGGTTTCACGTCGCTCTGCCTCTGACGCTTTATCAAGATTGCTTGATAAAGCGTCTGAGCAACATGAAATGCTGACTGATATGAGGAAGGGGGTTTGGGTCACTAATGTTTTGATGATTATCAACTACTTTTATTGTTGTAATAAAAAGTTATATTATCATCTATGAGTAGAGGAGTCTCAATCCGTGACATGCAGCCTTTGTTGTGTCTGTGGGAGATGGATCATTCACCCAGAGGGCAGTGGTGGGTGAAAATGAAAAGTGCTGCCAGGCAGGATGGCATTGGTTTGAGCAGGGACAAAGGTGCACTTGATAATAGAACATGCATAACAATTTTCAGAATGTGCACAACCACTTCTAGAACGTGCTCAACGACTTTTAGACTGTGCTCAACAATGTTTTGAGAGCCACCGATTTCCCTACAGAATAAGCCCAAACCATATACTATAATAATACTACCTAGTTGTAGTCAGAAGTCAGAAGGTCAGGCAGCATATGAATATGCTCTTGAACATGGTTAACAAATACAAGACTCAGTAAATTAAAAAAAAAAACACCAATGTAAATAAAACAAGCTAGGTTTGCAAATCCTTCTTATTTTGGCATAATGATAAAGAAGATTAGAAGCATAGAAGGCCACTCACTCAGCCGTTGCAATTTGCACGCAGCAATACACAACATTTACAATATTAAGTTGTTAAATTTCTTCTGTTAAAACCACACATATTAACCCCAATGTTTCACATACTGGGCATTTCTAAAGGAGTGTATTTACAGCTGTCATTATTTTGCTATCCATTTCTTGCTTGTAATAATTTATCACACAAATTGAAAAGACTAACTGCTTTTATAGTTGATTTACAACCTTTCATGTCATTCTCATGGAGGGCCCAACAGCAAGGCCTCACACAACACATCTGATAAAGCGCCACGGTGGCCTCCTTGCAGGGATCCTCATCCCACTAGAAGACTAACATGGCACTATCAATGTTTTGGGTGTGTGGCCCATGGCTGCACAGTGGGCCAGATTCAGGAGTGAAGCTGGGTGCTATGTCACTAGGCCAGTCTGACTGAAAAAAAAAACACTCCCTGCTATCTGAATGACAGCTCATAGAGCCCAAACAGGGTATATCCCCTTCCTTGTCTGGTTACAGGGCAGGGTATATCCCTACCTCTTTTGATGGTACATCCCTGTATGAGTATAGGGCACATCCCTAGTGGACAGCATGGAGGGAAAATAACAGATTAGAAAAAACAGAAAAACAAATATTTTGATTAAAAGGAAAAGAAAAAGCCATCCCCTTATCATTTCAGTACTGTTAGTACTGAAATGATAAGTACTGTGAGTACTGAAATGATGAGTACTGAGAGTACTGACATTATAAGTACTGTTAGTACTGAAATGATAAGCACTGTTAGTACTGAAATGATGAGTACTGTGAGTACTGAAATAAGTACTATGAGTACTGAAGTGATAAGTATTCTTAGTACTGAAATGATAAGTACTGTGAGTACTGGTAAGTACTCTGATATTCTATGTTTCTGAATGGACCTTGGTTACTTGGGGGCCAGCCAGATGAGGGAGGATTGAGCATCCCATGGCTGGCTCTCCTCTCAGGCTGTGAGGTCACTCACAGTGTTCCTCTGTGGGACTGACATTCTCCTAGCATAAGTTGGGTAGCAAAAAAGTTGCTGTGTGAAAAAAGAAAATGAAATGAAAGGGTATTAAAAGAGCAATAAAAGCAGGCATCCCTTATTTGTAAGATAAATAATTTCAAGCAAGAATGGAATAGTGAAATTAAAAAAAAAACGTATAAAACAGCCCCAAATCTAGCTGTATCAGCAAAACATTGAAGCTACAGTATGTATGGGTCTTTAAATAAAACAAAAAGATTTTGGGAATGCTGTTTTTGTAGGCTTTATGCAAAAGTGGAGTGGTGAGTGAGTCCGCTGTACAATACACCCAGTTTCATAACCTCATTATTAGGAAGTCATAAAGTGAGAAGCAAGAACCCGCTGGATTTTGACTTTACATTGGGACTATTATAGCTGGATGTTTGCTCTGCGTCCTTGCCAGTTCTAACGTACATAATAAGTATATGTATTACAGCAATAAGAAGAGATATGTGTTTCAGAAAAAAAGTTATTTATATTCAACAAAGATGCAACACTGCAGGAAGGAAGCATGGGAGAATACACAACCGAACTTTATGGAGAAACCCAGTAAGAAGAAGAAGGCTAGTTCAATTTTATAGGGTAAGTCATATTTGTGCCCAAGTAATGGTAAATTAAACTTGATGAAAATAAGCTGTTGGACATGTTCCGGGTCTAACATCTAACACTGAGGCACAGCAACATCACCAGCTATGCTAAACATCTTATCAGATGATACACTCATGGGGGGAGGGGCAACTGATGTATTTCAAAGCCAGTTGTGCCGCATTAGGAGATGACTGCATCTTCTGTGCCCATTAGCCTAATGGATCAATCCGAAATGGCTCAAGAGACTCTTCAAAATAGCTGTTCAATATATTTTCCGCATACAAACGCAGTGCCTGTGTCCTCTTATGTTGATTGTAATGTAAGGACATGCTGAGCAGTGACTATTTATTCTAGTGATTGTTACTGCCAGTAACAGGCATTTCTTCCCCTTGTCCACCAGTGGAACCAGAACCAGACCTGCCAGATAGTGCCATACTCTCTCTTTCATGAGTTTCTTTCTCTAGACAATTTCAGCAGTACCTGCATGCAACCAGTAAGCACATCACACAGCTTTTGGGGAACGTGAGTCACTCTGTGGCTATCTGTAGCCATGTATTGGATGATCCTAGGACTCTGAGGGTTGAAAAGGCACCAGGACCAGATGGTATTCATCTTAGAGTGATGAAGGAATTGGCAGAGGTCCTGGCTGGGCCACTGGTAGACCTATTCAATACCACCCTAAACGCAGGGTGCATACCACAAGACTGGAGGATGGCCAAGGTGGTGCCCCTCCATAACAGTGGCCTAAAGGATGAATGGGGCAACTACAAGTCGATAAGCCTAACATCCATTGTGGGGAAATCTATGATGATAATCCTGAAAGAAAGACTGGTGACCTTTCTGGAAGACAATGGGCTCAAGGACGGCCATCAACATGGGTTTGTTTCGGGAAGATCCTGCCAGACCAACCTAATTGAGTATTATGAATGGGTAATGAGGGAAATGAACAGGGGCCATGCTGTAGATGTCATATATTTGGGCTTCAGCAAGACCTTGGATTCAGTGCTATATGGGAGGTTGGAGGGAAAGTTGAGATACATGGGGGTGGGGACTAAGATGGTTAACTGGATCAAGAACTGACTGCAGGGGAGACAGCAGAGGGTGGTGGTGGTGGGGAGGTTTCATTGCCATGGGCACTGATGAGCGGGGTGCCACAGGGGTCGATACTAGGGCAGGTGATGTTTGGGGTATTCATAGCGGACATCTCACATGTCATCAGGAGTAAGATCAGTCTATTCACTGATGACACCAAGCTGGGTGCAATGGTGATTGATGGAGCAGGGTGGCAGCGGCTGTAGGGAGACCTGACCAAACTGGAGGAATGGTCGGAAATGTGGCAGTCAGGGTTCAATGCAAAAAAATGCAAAGTGCTAGACTTCGGAGCAAAGAACCCAGGGTGAGGGTGCCAGCTGGGATGAGTGCAGCTAGGCTCAACTGAGGAGGGAAAGGATCTAGAGGTGGTTGTAAAGGGGACAATGAACAACACAGTGCAATGCAGAAAGGCGGCAGCAAAGGCCAACAGGATGCTGGGTTGTATTGTGAGAGGAATATACTCCAGGAGCAGGGAGGTGATTCTGCCCCTCTACAGGTCACAGGTCAGGCCACACCTGGAGTACCCATATCTAATGAAGGATGTCAGATTACTAGAAGGGATACAGGGCAGAGCGATAAAGATGATCCAGGGCTTGGAGGACAAACCATATGAGGAGAGGCTGAGGGAGCTGAATATGTACTCACTGGAGGAAAGGAGGGAATGGGGGATATAATTGAGACTTTTAAGTACTTAAAGGGGATAAACAAGACAGGTACTGAAGGGGTATTTAAGCTAAAGATGGGGATGGACACAAGAGGCATGGGCTTAGATTGGAGGGGGAAATGTAGGAAGGAAATAAGGAGACACTTTTTCATGGAGACGGTTGTGGCAAAATGGAACACTCTGTCAAAGGAGGTGATATTCTGTAAGACAGTGGCTAGTTTCAAAAGGGGGTGGGACAGGATGAGAGGGGCAGTAATTGTGAAGGGGTGGGGCAGCTGCACATTCAAGCAGACTTGATAGACCATGTAGCCTTTTTCTGCTGGAAGATGTGTATGTTCGTATATTCATATGTGAACAATCTCACATTTGAATTGGGGATTCAGCATGGTTACAGAATGTTGCTGTGACTATTCTGCACCTTTGCAAACCTTGCATCCATTTCAGCTTGCAGGTGCTCAAGGAGCACTGCTGCCCCATCTGGAATCTCCCTGTGTTCCTCTAATATCTCTCCATGGTTGATTTCAAAATATGCACTGCTGGGATCACCTGAATGATTCAGGATGGCAGTGGACACACTTAGATCATGAGTGCTCCTCTAAAATGGACTAAGTACTTTCACCATGGTATCAATCAGTGATCACTCACAATGCCTCAGGACTCCCCCCAGTGTCACACCCCATTGGCATGCCATGAAGTTTGTGCTTCTGTTCTGTTCTAGCAGTCTAGACAGAGATGACTAGCTGAGCCTCAAATACGAGGACTCAGAACTTTGGAAAACCTGACTGCCAAGATAAAGAGTCTGGTGACAAAGAGTCTGGAGCAGTTGTATTGGGCTGGTAATATAGAGCACATGTGGGTTTTATTGAAGAAGGTGCTCAAAATAGCCTGATGAGTCTGCTCTCTGTATGCAGTAAGGCAAAAGGGGCCAAGACATGGAGACCCTTGGTCAACAGGAACCTAAAGCAACTAATCCTAAGCAAACAGAAAGTCTATGACTGCCTGAAAAAGACGGATTGCCTCCAGGCCAGAGAGAAGTAATAAGCATCTCTAAGGGACTACAAGACAATGTTATGAATCACAAGGTGAGTCTGAAACCCAGGATAGCAGTAGCACTAGTGGAAAACCCCCAAAGCATTCTTCATGCACATACAGTACTGTAAATTAAAAGTGGAACGTGAAAAAGGGGATTGGGACCCTGATAACCTGGGAAGGGGTAGGAACCTGTGAGATAGTCTGGGGTGATGGTTTAGAGCTTGAACAAATATTTTCTGGAGATTTTTCAAAGGCCCCTGGGAGCAGATGATAACTGGCAGGGCACATGGTAGCAGGAGTAAACACTATGCGGCCTGTAGACATTACACCCTCCATGGAAGCTGACTACCTGGAGAAGATCAAGCCAGTAAACTCACAAGGGGCAGACTGGGTATACTCCAGGTCATTGTAGCACTAAATAAGCAGTCGTTGAGGCCGCTCTGAGTAAACTTTCATGACTCCGTCTGGGCAGGTATGGTGCTGCTGGACAGGAATGTAGCCAATATGATTCCTACTTTCAAGAAGGAGGCAAAGTCAGACCAGAACTCTTACAGGTTAGTCATACTTACATCAGGGCTGGGCAAAGTCCTGGAAATTATTAAGGACATATTATTGAAGCATTTGGTTGAAATCACATTTCTTGCCCCCTCTTGGCATGGCTTTATGAAGGGGTGGATCATGTCAAATCAGCCTGATCCCCTTTGTATAGAGGGTGATCATACAGGTGGATTAAGCAGGGCTGTAGATTTAGCCTATCTGGAAAGCATCAGGGCCTTTTACACTGTGGTACCTAAGTGTCTGGAAAATGTTCCCCAGTGTGATATGTATATAAGGCATTCTATACATGGTGAACTGACAACTGGCTTGGAGGTAGGATGTAGAAGAATGTGATAGGCAGTATTCCAAAATGAGAGGGGTACTCTGTGAGATCAGTGCTGGATCCACTGTTGTTCAACATTTTCTTCAGTGGTTTTGGAGCTGGAGACTCAAGCAGGCTGTTAAAGACTAATGGTGGCACTAAGCTGTCTACCTTTGTGGCCTTCTTTAACAATAGAGATAATTATCAGGATGACTTAAACAAGCTGGGGGATTGTTATAAGACCTACTGTCTCATACTTTATATAGCCAAATTCATGGTGCTACTCTTGTGGAGGTTGAGGAATAGCAGACATAGTATCTGCAAACCAAATAAGGCTTCTCTTACTACAGTGTAGTAGGAAAGGACCTAGAGGTTATAATATTATAGATTGAGGGAGTGCTCCTGACCAATCGGAGCTGTCTTTTCTTCTGTGCATGAGACACTCTTATTCCATGAAGTGTGTCTCATGTGCAGATGCACTGGAAATGGGCACGTTACAGGACAGTTTGAAAATATGTACATATATTATTGATTGAGCTCGATCAATAAGAGATTAATATGTCCCCCATCACCGCATGCTGCTGTATAAGAGTGGTTTCATTTGCATTCAATTTGAAACAGAACAGCTCAGTTTTGCTTTGCCGTTCTTGCTCCATCTGAATGTGTGTGAAACCACTCTTCTATGAGCCGTTCCAGGGAACATATTAACATATAAACAAGAAACGTGGCAACCAGTGTGCAGACTTTTCAAAAAGGATGGTAAGATGCTGGGATACATAACAAAGTTGGAACCTGAAGAGCAGGGGACTCAATCCTTCTAATTTAGAAGGCCCTGATCAGACCCACCTGTTACACCATGTGCTGTTCTGAGATCCTCAGTACAAAAAGACACATTAAGGCAGTCATGAGAGTAAAATACAGGGCTACCAGAATGATTGATTAGGGGTGTGTAGGCAAAGACTATGAGAACAGTCTGGAGGCCTTCAATATGTTCACTGTAGAGAAAAGGAGGATGAGAGGAGGACATGATCTTAATCTTCTGCATATTCAAGGGGATCAAAGTGATTGAACAGATGGAGATGACTGACCTGGTGTTCTACAGCAGGATGCAGAGACATACCCTATTGCTCAGGCTGGTAAATACAGGACAACATCAGGATACAAATCTCCCAGATAGTTGTGAGCCAGTAAAACAGCCCACCATCTGAAACAGTGGCTATGAAGAAGATACTGGTCCTCAGTGTAAGCCTGAATAAAATAGAGGATTGTGTATGAGCAGTCCTACACAACAAGGATATATTGAGAGGTTTCTTTGGTAACATATTACCTTGATAGCGCTGCTCGAGAGGAGCTCTGTTACTAAGGGAACCTCAAGATACAAGACTATCATTGTTTGCATATGACTGCTCATGCATAATCATTTATAGTGTATGGGCAGTCTCAGCATAGAAAATCACACAAAACCCAATAGTGAAAACAACAGAGAATATTCATTTTAACATTTACTTCTTTTTCTTTTTACTGACACTGTGTGCTGCAGATGTTTCCACAAGTTCAAGTTAAAAAAAAAAAAACAACTTCCAGGTTATTTGGATAGAGGACAGCAACTATGTGGCAGCATTCCAAGTTGTTCTGCTGCAGTAGTGACATCACTACTGCAGCAGAATAACATAATGATGTCACTACTGCAGCAGAACAAGCATATTTCAGGCGAGGAATTCCATGCATAACAGCATTCCACCATACACTACAGTATATTCTGATTACTATGAGAATTACAAAACTCCTTGGGTAGAACAGTGGGTATGGAATCCATATAAATGTACTTATTAATCCCCTTTTTATGATACAGTACATGTGGACTTGATGAACCCAGAGTCCCTTACAGTTTTATTTATTTTTTTGTTTGTTTAGTTGTTTAAAAAGGATTAGCACATTAAGCTGAAAGCTTTTTTACAGGCGCGACCTGGGAGCACAGGGAAGTTAAGTGACTTGCTTAGGGTGACACAGTATGTAAGTGGAAGCTGTGGGATTCAAACCCAGGTCTGGTCTGCCGGATGTCACCAGATTTGCAGTTCAGAACCTTAAACCACTGCGCTATACTGCCTCCCTAAATTACTGTTTCAATATCACATGTTTACAAAATTGAAGTTAACTTACTGTATGAAGTAATATAGTAATATATTAATTTTAGGTTAGAAGGAACTCTGGGTCCATCATGTTACCTGATCCGTCATAAACAAGGATGAAACAAGTATGCTGGGACTACACATAAGAATTCATATGAATTCCCTACTCCCTTTACTATTTAGAATTCCCAGTGTTTTCTCTGATTAGCAAACAGTTGCCCAGGCCTACTTAAATGTCAGTACTATCTTCATGTCCACCATCTTTACTGGTAGGCTGTTCCACAGGTTTCAATAACATTTGATACTTCACCAACCCCTGTGCAGATGTTTTGATGTCATCATAGATGGGAAATCTCATTATTTTTATGCTAGGTGGGGGTGTGAATGCTCCAGTTTAGTGGTAAACAATCACAGCAAATCACTTGTCCGGTACAAGACCCCTTATGATCTTGGTCTATCTTTTTCTACTATGGGAGGGCATTAAGAGGACCCCTGATCTTAATCTACCCTCTCAAACCAAATCTACGTTGCTCCCATGTGATTCTGCCATTCCTTCTACATTCAAGGATCTGAAGCTTTTTGATAATAACATCAAGAACCAGGTACTTAAACTGGATGAGCCAAGAACCTGTGTCACTAGTCATGAGATCAATTTTTAATTTCATTGTCAGAAATGTGGCTTTACTCCAGAATCCTTGATTTATGCATTCATATACAAGGATGCTCAGTGTACAGACACAATAGAAACAAGCGTGGTGACAGTGTTGTTCGCTACATCACGGGGAATCTTATATTGTAGTGTCTGAGGCAGTAGGTGACATACCTGATAGTATGGAGGCCCTCTATTAGAAAGTATTTCTTAACACTGCCAAGGCTAGCCAACCCATTGGTGCAGCGGTAGTGCTACCAGTTGTGACACTGATAACCCAGGTTCGGGAATGAGCCCAAAGTGCCTAAAGGGACAGCCTGAGGGAGGCAGGATGAGCATCTGAAGGACTGCTCTCCTCCTCCTCCAGGGGGTTGGGGGGTGGAGGCCAGCTGAAGTGTGACTCTCAGCGGAGGTTAGGAGTACAGTACTAGCATGGGGCCATGTTTTTGGGTGGAGACAACACCGGTCATCTGTAGGATGCATGAGGGAGCATGCCCACCCTGCTCTGACATCATTTCATGTCCTCATCTGCAGGGGCAATCACAAGATGAAATCCCCTGTGGCAGCAGCAGCACAGTTGTAACCCCCCTGTTGCCCGGGGTTACTAGAATCCCAGTTAGACCTAGTGGCAGGCAGGGGACAGGCAGCTTGTGAAACTCCAGTTAAATGGATTTCACACTATCTCACTCTGTTTTCGGTCTCAGCTGAGACTGAGGGATGACATCATTTTAGAACGGTCACAGCTGCATAAGCCACACTGGAATGTTGCAGTTGGAGGTTAGAGTAGAAAGTTGGGGAATTTGAAGTCAGTCTGCTGCAGTCTGTAGTAGAGGAAGGAGGTGCTCTGCTGTAAGCAGGCCCTCAGAGTCCTAAGCTCTGTCAAAGAGCTATTTTTTGGTAGAGGTGTGTGTTCTCACCTGGAGAGGAACACAAGAAGAGCCAAGTGAAGTGGTAGAGACTGCTTTCAATGGTTCAGGGCCCCATCACTGTGGGGATGGGGGAAGGAATCAGCCTGTTTCCAGGGACAAACCCCCTGGTCCGGCTAGGGAACAAGAAGTTGCCTGAGTTTAAGTTTGTGCTGAGGCACCAGAAGTTCTGGATGAGATTTCTTTGAAGAGAAAACGCCTGTGGGGCACCAGCAACCAAGGGGTGAGTTCACTCTTCTAAAGGGCCAATGTGTTTTCACCTGAGACAAGATGAAACTAAAGTGACTGTTACTGTGGGGTCAGGAAAAGACAGCCAAGTACAGTTTGGAAGATGTGGGCATTGGACTGCTTAACTCTGTGGGGGGGTCTAGAGTAATGGACACAGCCACTTTTTTAAGTATGTTCAAGTTCAACACAAATGGGATGGAAAAACAGTAGATCGGATGTGACATACATTTAGAAAGAATCTACACAGCAGAGTGTTTTTAAGGATGAGGTGTTACAGTCCAGAGAAATGGCCGGCTATGAATTATGGGAGCAAGAGGTGGGTGACCCCCCCCCCCCATCAGTAGTAACCAAATTCACCTCTACAGGTTTGCTTTGGGACACCTGTTGCTTTCCCTCAGGTACTTGGCCAGTGCCTGAGGAAAGTACCCAGACATGGGATTGATGAAGAAGATTCCCTGATGGAGCCAGAAGTGCTCATAGGTGGTTTAGGGAGCCACCGGTAAATGTTCCATGCTATGTGGAAAGTGTCTAAAAGACTGGCAATGGAGCCGAGCCAGGGAAACTGAAAGAGTTGAATTAGGGCAGAGTGCCCAGAGTGTTTTGAGACCTGAGGGTTTCAGTGTAAAGAGGATGTGTTCTGATCTCCATAAATCTGCATTACCAGGAGTGTAGCCCTGTGGGGGTCCATCTATGCTTTGTTATTCTGTTCCATGTGAATAAAGGCCACACTTCAGAATCACAACTTCTGGTATAGGACATTACAGTTATTGCTTCCTGTGTCTGGAGTTACATGGGTGCCCCTGACTAGAAGTCAAACTTAGCCAAAATACTGAGCAACAGTTTTCTCCCCTGGCCCAGGCCCCAGGTAGGAGATTACATATGGATGCACTGCACAGCACTAATAACAAAAATACCACCGACCCGACCCCTGGGGAAAACCCACTGGTTGCACAATAATGCCAGGGCCCTCAAAAGTGCCACCTCTGCACCACTCCAGGGGATGCTGAGGGTCCAGATTAGAACTCAGTCCTCCTCGTTCAGGCAGGGAGCCCCACTGTGGGGGGCAAGCCACAGTCTCCCAAAATCCCCAGTAGGTCCCTGGCATGAGCATGGGGTTGAACCTGAAAATGGCTAGTATGGCAGATGTGTGGTACATCCCCAGCTTCCTACAGGAGATAAGTATGCAATAACAGATGGTGGTGTGTGGGTTATGCTCTGTTAAGCACACACCTAGGGGAGTATTGAAGCATGAGGCTGCAGGCCTTATTGCCTCAAGAAGTGCATTTGTCAGAGCATAACCAACACCCTGGAGTGGGTTATTGTGCTTATAAAATGGGCATATATTGTTAAACTGTAACATTTAAAAAAAAAACACTAAAATTGAAATAAAATCTCGGTTGATATGAAATAGTCTCTCCACTTTCATTAGGTTACTAGGGATGCTGTAAAATAAACTCCTGTCACTAGGGGTGCCGAAGACAGCTGCCAAGTTGCTACATCAGGCCCATGCAAGACAGTTTTTTTTGGTCTTGCCTGGCAGCACACTACCACCTGTGATAGCAAGTTCTGTATGAGTCTCATTGGTCTCCCTCAGCTTGGGACTCTGGAGGGAGTTTGCAGTCTTCACAAAGCTGCAGGTAAGGGGGGGAATGGAGCAGCTCAGGAGGGACAACAATACAATTTCAAACTACAAACAACACTTTTTTAAGTATTGTGATTGTTTTATTTTACCTTTCTGGCTTCCGATGTCGCTAGGTAAAACTGTGTTTTTTACATGTCCCGTTAGCGAGGAATCAAGATGGTGGTTTTTAGAGGTGTGAAGGGAAGGTGGCACACAGATACCATTTGTGGTGCTTGCCATTTTGGGGAGTTGTTTTTTTCTGTGATATACAGGAAAAAAAATTATGGCTGGCAAGGGGTGCCAGCTAATCAGGTTCACAGACTGTCCCTACCCATTTTATAAATAAAATTAAAAACAAAACACTGCCAAATCTAATACTTGTGGGTTGTATTTATAGACTACTAAAAGGATCTCACAGTACTGATTCCTTTATAGGAGCACTTGGCTGTACGATTGGTAGGTACAACCCTGAAACATTCCTGCTCGGTAATCTAAATTTTTACTGGTTTAGAAAGGACTCATTCAAAATACAAATATGCTCTTTCCAATTGAAACCTCTTCCAAATTTCACACTACCTTAGAGACTCGGCCATGTCAAGAAACAGCCTTAGCCTTCTAGACCGAAAACATGTTAACCACCCTGGTAGACTCTCAACTACTGATGTACTTTTAGACAGCTGCAGTGATCATTCCATCCCCTTTTGTGTCAGAAAATTATTTGTAAAAAAAAAAAAAAAGAACCCTCAGATTGATCACTGTTCTCTTGTATAGGCATTTCATACTGGAGGACTTCTATGCAGATTTCTCTACCATAAGATGGAAATGTCACAACCTTGTTCCTTCAGTAGCTGATGCCTGTGAATTCTTTTCCTGTGAATTTCTTAATGTCTGTAACAAACATGTGCCAGTTGGATAACTCGTGGTCAAAATGACACCATTAAATCTGGATCTCACCAGTGGGGGTCATGCTGGATGAATGTAATTGATGTCTTCAACCGGGTACCAAGGGAAATAGATCAGGGGAGGGCAGTGGACGTGGCCTATCTGGACTTTAGCAAGGCCTTTATCACTGTACCACACAGGAGACTGACAAATAAACTGTGCAGCTCAGGGGTGGGATCCAAAGTGGTAAAGTGGGTAAGAAACTTGTTAACATATCACAGAGGGTGGTGGTTAACAGCCCTCACTCTAATGGTGGGAGAGTAATCAGTGGGTACTGCAGGGCTCAGTATTGGAACCAGCCTTCTTCAATGTCTTCGTAATTGACATGGTAGAAGGACTGGGAGGGAAGGTGTGTAATTTTCCGGATAATACTAAAATCTGTAATAGCGTGGACACTCAGAAAGAAGTAAAGAGAATGTACAGAGATCTTGGGAAATTCAATGAGTGGTCAATACCATGATAGTTGGGGTTCCATGCCAAAAAATGCAAAATCATGCATCAAGGACATAGAAACCCAGGAGTGGAGTAAAGGGTTGGGGGAGGTACTGACAGTCACTGACCATTAAATGGACCATGGCATCCTCATAACTACTGACCTGAAAATGGCTGGGCACTGTGACAAAGCAGTTGGTAGGACTAGTGAGATGCTGAGGTGCATAAGAAGGGGTATCCCCAGCAGGAGGACAAAAGTGGTGTTGCCACTGTATCACTCACTGGAGAGACTCCCCCAGTGTACTGTGTCCAGTGTTTGGAGACTGTGCTTCTGAAAGGATATAGACAGGGTGGAGACATTCCAGAGGAGGGCAACTAAAGTGGTGCAGGAGTTGCACAAGAAACCGTACAAGGAAAGACTGCAAGGTCTAAACATGTACACCATGGAAGAGAGGAGAGTGAGGTGGGACATGATAGAGACCTACAGATACCTCCAAGAGGTGAACAAGTTTCAGGAGGGCATTTTCTTTTAAATCAGAAAGAGCATCAAGATCAGAGGGTATATTGTTGCTACAGCACTGGTAAGACAGCCAAGACCAATAGAGCGACAGAATCAGCTGTTCGCTGTGCTGGTCCCCTGTCTTACCAATACTACTATCTCTGGGTAGTTTTCCCCCCTCCCTGAAACAACTCCATCTCAGAGTTGGTAAACTTTAGTGTGGGGTTGGGGGGGAAAAGCCCCCCTCAAAAAAACACTTGTATTCCTGGGTGACGCAATGCTGACTGTTGGTATTGTGCCAGCGCTGTGATGGCATGCAACAGGAATCCTGTCAATGCGGCATGGTGGAACCAGATCAGGGAACATGTGATGAAGTTGGGGGGAGTTTAAGAGGTATGTTAGGAAGTACTATTTCACTGAAAGGCTGATAGATAGATACCCAGAACAGACTGCTAGAAGAAGTTGTAAGAGGTCTAAACCTCACCTTCAGGTTCTTGGCAATATTGGAGATGCAAATAATCACAAATAAGTTGCTTTCGAGTAATAAACAAGTTTATTACTACAAAAAGGGATAAATCACAGTTGCCTAAGCAGTTCTTACCAATACGAACCGGGAGCCAGTGCTAAGTGTTCCCTACACCTCGAGGTTTCTTTGTAGTCTCTTGGGATCTCTCGGGTCTCCAAGGTGTAAAGCCTGTGCATAACATTATATACCTGTGATAATTACTATGGTTACTAAAAGATAGAAACATTTCTAGTTACAGAGATGAGCCCTATTGGCTAAATTAGAGGTGGCTCCACGGTCCAAGATAACATTATATAATTCTGTAAAGTCATCAGTTTTAGAACAAAGACGTTCTTATACAAAGTCTTACATAACAAGGTGAAGTGGTGTTCATCACCGAAAGATGGCAATATTGCCTTACACATTATAATTACTTCAAGGACAGGTGTCTTGGCATCTGACAAGTAAGAAATAGACAGAAAATACAGGGCTGGATATTCAAACTGCGCCATTCTGAGGCGCAAGCCCTTGCGCTTCGCGAAAGAGTTGCACAGGGGTGTGGCCCAGGCGATATTCAAAGGAGTTGCGCTATTGAGCAACTCCTTTGAATATCACCCCCCAGCCACAGCCACTGTGCATGGCGCAGTGAAACTTGCGCCACCGCAAGTTGAATGCTCCACTCTGACAAGTACCATTGCACCATGCGCAAAATCACGATATTCAAAAGGTGACATGCAAATGGGGCCATAATTCATGCAAGGTGCAGGGGGGGCCATTTGCATCTGATTATGGCCCCATTTGCATGCCATTAGCATGTAGGTGCACCGATCCCGATTCACAAATCTGGACTGTCATGTACGGTATGGGCTGCGCCCATTGGCTCTTGCTCTGCACCAATGGGCGTGCAGCCCTCACCGAGCAGTCAGTCAGCAGGCGGCGGTGGCAGGCGGGTGGGATGCTGCCACCGCCGGCTGCCGAGGCGGCGGTGGTGGGGCCGTGGGGGTGGGTGGGGTGGGAGGACACTAGCCACCAGGGAGATGTTTGGGTGGGGTGTGTCAATTTACATTCTGCCCTGATCGGGCATTACGGTCCACTGGACCACCAGGGAGATGTTCGGGTGGGGGCACTTTACTTACTGCCCGCAATCAGGCACTAGGAACATGTTGGCCAGGGGGATTCATTTACATTCTGCCCTTGATCGGGCATTACGTCCACTGGACCACCAGGGATGTGAGCAGGAGGGGGGGAGCCACACTGATGCCCGCGATCGGGCTGGTGGGGAGTACACTATGCCCACGATCGGGCTGGGGGCATAGGGACTGAGTTAGGCCAGCTGACAGGTGGCAGCTGCTGTGTTGCGCCCTGCAATACAGCAGCTCACCTGTGGGTGGCCCCCTACTAAGCCTTTTTTTGGCTCAAGGTCCTGCAGGCTCAGGTTGGGGGTTGCGCCTGCACAACTCTGCACAGCCCGGCTGAATATCGGGCTGTGCAGTTTATGCATGGTTCCTACCCCTCCTGTTGAGCATGCATTCATTTGCATTGTGCTGTTGCTCAGCCTGTTTTGAGTGGCACAACTGCCTCCTGCTGAATATCGCAGAATGGCGCAATGTAGGACTTGAGCATGCGCAACCCTGTTGCGCATGGCGCAACCCTTTTGAATATCTGGCCCACATGGTATAATATGTGTGCATTAGCAAGCAAAGTGAGTTACAATAATATGTATTCATATCCTGACATCTACTCTTATACGGTAGATGCCCTTAGCCCTATGTATTAGTATAGCCTATGCCTAAACATTAGCTGTCTACGGTGTACCTCTGAGGGTATCAATTAGGATGCAGGGACCTCGTGTAACAAAGTGGTGTAGGTGAAAACAGTGGAGGGCTTCAAGCATGTGTAGGATAAACTTATAGGAAAGTTAGTAAATAGGCAGGGAGGGGAGGGGTCACCAGAGACCCATTAACATTTACAGAGACAAATATGGCAAGGAACATCTGGGCAGACTAGGTTGGACAAGGGGTCCTTTTCTGCTAGCAAATTCTATGTATCTATGTTTCTTTCTATCTCCAAGGAAATAATTGAATCATTCTTGCAAAGGGATGCTGCTTGAGCCAGATTTAGAAAGATCAGATTCCTTAATGGCAGACAGTGTTACAGAACAGTTCAGACAGTAGGACAGGGTAGGATAGGATAGGATAGGATATGAACTTTATTTGTATAGCGCTCCTTCCCTGAGGCTTGAAGCACTTAAGGATAATAAAACATACATATCAGGGGTGTGGTTAAGCCAGAGACCAAGATGGCAGCTTGAGCCCTTAGCTCCATAGGAAGTGTGACAAAATCCGACAAGATACGGCATTTGGGGAACTGCTGTGCAGGCTCCTTCTTTATAATACAGAGGGAGAATGTCTCTACTACAGCCTGATGTTCTTATTTCCTTCATTGATTGTCAGATTAACAGAAACATTGACTTGGAGTGCTTTTGGCTGGGACAGACATAATGGCATCTTCTGCTTCACCCGCTGTGGGTTCAGCCTCAACAGAACATATGTTTAAATAATCACTTGCATAAATGGCTCAAATGATAGTGGCAATGAATGCTAATAGGCAAACTTTACAGTCCATTGAAGTCAGACTATTTCATACCTAGTGACACCTTCAGTCTCATGACATGGCCTTGCAGGATCTCTTGGCTGTGACAAGAGATCAGGCCCAGCTCATACACCAGCTCCAGGACATGAGGATGGTCTCGAAAATCGCAGCAGCCACAACAATCTGCAGTTCATCAACTTTCCCAAAGACGCCAAGCAGCGTGACATGAGTGGCTTCCTCCAAGCTACCCTACCTAAAATTCTAGATCCCTCAGCAGATACACGCCTTCATATTGAGAGGGCTCACCTATCACTGGCTCCCCCTCCTAAGCCAGGGGACTGCCCACACCCAGTCCTGACCTGCTTCTAGACTTCAGGCAGAAAGAACAAATTATTGCAGTTGCCAGAGAAAAATGTTCACTCACCTGGTATGGCAATCACATCCAGATATACCAGGACTACTCCCGAGAACTCTTGGACCAGTGCAAGGCCTACACTGACTGCCTCAGGATTCTCCATATCCACACCATCACCTACTCCCTGAGATATCCTTCTACCATGTGGCTGATTATTAATGGCAACCCCCTCACGTTTGCAGACCCAGAAAGCTTGATGGATTACCTTAAGAAAATCTACCAAGAGGATTTTCATGGTTGTAATTCTCCAACAGTGCAAGGGGCTCAGTCCTGTCTCATACCACAGAGCCAGCTGCTCCTCTGGGCACCTCTCAGCACCAAGACAGGCCACTGGTGCAAGTGTTTGAGGCCTCACTCCATCCCAGAAGCACAAAATGCCTCCTTCCCTATAAACATGAGTGGCGACCGCACTCAGTAGACAGGAAATGATATGAGGATGACATGGACCAGGAATGTGTGGATCTCCAGAAATTTTACTCACTGAATCCCTTCTCCGCTCTACAAGATCAGCCTGCAAGTCCTCTGAGACAAGATCTGACTGGATCACCAACTCATTCTGATAAGGGAAGTCCACAGGGCCAGAAGACCTGGGCCGTGATTGCTGCATCAGAGCCACAAAAAGAACATTACAGCAAGCACTCAGTGGACATTTCAGCAGGCCACTCACAGACACCAGAGATAGACGCTGGAACCAGCCACTCCACTCCTGGTAGGAAGGAGCATGAGTGTGCTACCATGCCAACCTGAACTATCAGCTAAGTGTCTGGCTTACTAAATTGTTGGGTGGTCTGTAGGGGGGGGTGAGGAGCTTCTTCTGAGCATCCAGGGACTTTGTCAGATCCCCCCCATGGGCTGATAATAGGGCAGCTTGCTAGGCATGTCCCATCCTCATTTTGTTGGTGGGACATCAGTGCAGAACTGCCCTGGTGGCTTGCTGGGTTGGCATATTCAGCCTGGCAAACAGACATAGTGATCTAGTTTCCACTGCACTATGCTGTGCGATAAAGCAGCAGGACTCTCCTATTATATCAGGTTTAAACCATATCAGTGTATTGCAATGAAAATGAGAATGTTTTTCCATATAGGTCTACCCAACCTACAGAACGTTTGAGATTGCAGTTATAACGAGGCAGTTAGCCCTTTAGCCTCCTGAGGGAGCCATCTCACACTCTGCCCCCTGCTGGCCATCTTGTTTAAAGTGCAGAGATGGCACTGGACCCTCAAATGGCACAGTTTACCACCGCTGCCTCACTTACACTTGTTCTTGAGTAGGTAACCCTGTAGGTGGTAAGTCACTAACCAATGTGCTACTTAGGGTTGCCACCTGTCAGGTTTTTTACCTGGTGATCAGGTTTTCAGGGTCCCTATCAGGTAATCTGGTTTTGCTCTGTGCTGGTCAGGTTTTTGGACCATTTTGGGTGTTCACAGACTTTTGAAACATATTTTGTAATCTTATTCATTGTTTCAGCTACAAGTCCAAGTTACAACCAAGTTCTGTTGTCAATATAGCCTTTTGCTTGTGAAAGCTGTTATCCTAGGAGGTGTAAAGTATGGCCATTAACATCATTAGCACTTACTTAACCTAATCTTTTCCACTGCATCTTAATGTGGCATAGTAGCAAAGCTGCCCGCACCTTTTGTAACAACACAGCCAGTTGTCTTCTACTTTCATATATTTTCATCTCTAACAGAATTTAGGCATTTTAAATGTTTAACATTATTTTTTTTCCTCAAGAAAGAAGGATGGTCACCACTCTGACTTTGAAATAGTACTGTGGGCATGAGAAGGAAATGGAGACAGAAAAATATATAAAGTACACATTATAGGAACAATTTCTTTATTATGTATTATATACCATGTATACTGTTGTATGCTATTTACAGTATTTCCATTTTCTCCTCCCAGATCCTATCTGCAAATGAGATTTATTTAATCTAGGTATGTTTATCTGGTAAACCAATGTCAATAAATAAATAAATACACACATAAGTAAATAAATAACTAAGAAGAACCTGGGCTGGGAAAGTAGTTTTAACAGGTACAGTACAGTAGCTTAACATTTTTGTTGAACTATTGCCTTGAGTGTTGTCTTTTATTGATATAACAAATGGCTTTCTAGGAGAAGTAATGCATGATGAGTCATGAAAAGGGGTGGGGCTAGGGGTGGAGCTTAGGATCTGGTTTTTGCCTCATCCAAAGGTGGCAACCCTAGTTGCTACTCTAGCACTTTTCAATAGAGTATTCAATGGCAGGCAAAAAGTGCTTAACCCATACTGGCTCTCTCTCTCCAGGTATACATCCCTGATGGGTAGCTGATCCATGAATCTGAACATGCACTCTCTTGCCTTAACCCTATTGCACATCTGCCACCTGTCTCTCCCCATATGGCTTCCTACTAATGGAGCCAGTTTAGCCCGCTCAGAGGCTGTCTTTTAGTAGTGAGTAACAAGCTCTTACATGCCACAAGAAGGCTATATTGTAAGTGGCCTTGGTAGCTCACTGCTGGCCTTACTATATCCTTCCAATCAGTGCTATGTATTCAATTATGAATGCAGTTGTATATAGTTGTTGCTTATTATGGACTGTTTGCCCGTGTTGTTTTGTTATAAGTACAATGAATCAGGCACTGTTAAGAAGGTTTGTGTTACAATTCCATGGATGGTATGTTGGTTCAACATCACTTGATTCCGCTTGTCCCCCTGTGGGGAGGGGCAGTGTGCCCCTCAGTTTCAGACCCTCACATTACGGTTCCATGTGATAATGGTGACCGTGTAACAGTGATCACCGTTTGGGCGAGTCTACATCGCTAAAAATAAATTTCAGTGATGTAGACTCGCAGCACAAAGCAAAAGGGTGCTGGACACTTGTGTTTTACTTTTTATGTGGGGTGCTGTGCCCCACACCCCCCTCCACTGAAAGATTCTTAACTCAAGGGAGGTGCATGTCAGGGGGAGTGCAAAATGAGGGAAAAAAAATTCCCAACTGACGCAAAAACCGAGCGGGGTGCCTGGAACTGAACCCACCACCCTACCAACCCTAAACTGCCACCAACCCACCATGCTACCTGTATGTAGGGAAATGGGCAAACTAGATGGGCCAAGCGGTCCTTATCTGCAGTCAAAGTCTATGTTTCTATGTTTCTACACAGCCAGTTTGGCAACCCACCACCACACTACACCCCACAAACCCTCCTTCCCCTTCCGCCTTTCGCACAGTGTAGTCCCCACTGCGTGCATGTACACATAGCGACATCTCATTGTTATATTCTCTGACCCCCATCAGGTCACCATCCCTTCCCAGTAGCCCTGTGTAAAAGCATTGCAATTGAGTTGCCTCTTTGAAAACGCTCAATCGCTGTCTCTCAATACATGGGCTACTCACATTACTCACCTACCCCTTAATAGCATGTTGGTTCCTTTTTTAGATCATGAGTGACATACATGGGATCACCTGGAATGTACGGGGCCTCAACACCCCGGTAAACATAAACAGGTGCTGTCACATCTGAAGAGACTTACAGCCACAGTGGCCTTCATTCAGAAAACAAAATTGACTAGGCAGGATCATGACCAACTGGCTAGGGACTGGGTAAGACAAGTATTCTCATCCTAAGCCCTGTCTAAGTTAGGGGGTAGCCATACTTCTTCATAAGTCACTGAAATGAACCCTAACTGAACTAAAATCAGACTCACATGGAAAGTGGGTCCTGACCCTGCTGAACACCCCAACAGGTCCACTTCTGTTGGACAATGTCTACGGCCCAAATGAAGACACCCCAGTGTTCTTTCATGAGGCTGCACAAGAGCTTACCTCCATGACCCCCTCTTGGACCCCTGTGATTCTGGGAGGTGATTTCAACCTATCATTGGTACCACAACTGGATCACAGCTCTGTGTCTAGTCTGCCACACCCTAGAGCCAGACTGGCATTGCACCAACTGATGTAGGACACAGGACTGATGGATATTTGGGGGACGTTCCATTCCAGAGATGAGGATTATTCATTCTTCTCTCCAGTCCATGGTTCACACAACAGACTTAACTATTGGCTGGTGTCTGAGGAAATTACCCAATATGCAGTTAATGCCAAAATATTGCCCATGGTTATCTCTGACCATTCCCCTGTCCACCTGCATGTCCTTTGGGGCCCCTGTTCTACCTCATCTCACTCCTGGAGGCTTGACTCCCTTCTGCTAAGGAAAATGGAGTTTGTGCAATAGGTGACCAAAGAAACTACTCACTTCTTGACACAGAACCCCCTTACAGATACTTCTATGGAGACTACATGGGATGTCTTTAAAGTCACCCTAAGCGGTGCAATTATTGGTTCTGCAGCCAAGAGGTGGAATAAGAGAGAGAGCACCTTCTTAGATCTCTAGAGACCGAACTACAAACACTAGAGACCCAGTCCAAGCAAACACCACACTTTAATACAAACTCCATACTAGGCAGGGAAATGCTACAAGTTAGAATGGAAATTAATGACCTTTTGGCTCGCAAGGCAGAAGTGGCTGTTCTGCGCTGAAGCACAAATATTGGGAAGGAGGGGATAGGGGAGGGAAGGTATTGGCATATAGACTGCAAAAGCAGCAGGCTGAATGCCACATCTCTGGCCTATGGGAACAGACAGGTAAAACACACACTGATCCACTGCAAATTAATGCCATTATTACACACTTTTATGCTGACTTATATACATCAACAGGAATAATGGAGGAGGACAAAGTCAAGGTGTTACTCTCTTCTCTGCATCTCCCCAAGATCTCTCCAACTCAGGTGATGGATTTAAACAAGCCTATTGCACCACTAGAGGTGATAGACACCTTAAAGGTTATGAATACTGGCAAAGCCCAAGGGGTGGATGGGTTTCCTGTTGAACTCTGGCACCTTTTCTTGTCTCACATATCCCCAATCCTTAGCTCCATGTACAATGAGGTACTCCACAAAAGCATTTTTCCCCCTGCTATGCGAGAAGTGGTCATTACTATGTTCCCTAAAAATTATAAGGATCCTACCATCCCCTCAAGCTATCGGCCAATTTCTCTTATAAATGTTGCCAACAAAATTTGAAAAAAATGATGGCCTCCAGCCTATGCCAGCTGCTTCCCTCACTTATCCATCCATCACAGGTGAGGTTTGTCCTGGGCAGGCTCAGCAGAGATCATATCAGGTCTGTGGTCAATCTCATACACCAGGGCCACTCCCTCTCCACCCCAGTGGTGGCAGTGGCCATAGATTTTGAAAAGGCCTTTAATTCCCAGGAGTGGGATTATGTCATAATAGTGCTAAAACACCTGGGGTTTGAGGACCGGTTTATATACTGGGTCAAAACACTATATCATCAACTCGCAGCTAGAATTTTGACTAATACTATATTATTGAGCCCTTTTCATCTAGGGAGAGGTACAAGGCAGGGCTGCCTCTTACCTCCCTTATTGTTTCTTTTGACTGTAGAGCCTTTGGCTGCTGCCATAAGGCAACACGCCACTATCTGAGGAATCCTAGTAGGAGGGCAGACGTATTCCACCCTCACGAAAGCAGATGATCTGCTTGTCCTGCTAGAGGATGTTCGCACCTTGCTACTGCCTCTTTTCTCCCTACTGTCTGTTTTTGCTAGCTTTTGGAATCTAAAGATGAATAAAACCAAGACAGAGCTGCTCCGTCTTAATGCCACATACACGCAGGACATGGTGGTCCCTCTAGGGCTGAAATGGACTCTGGACACACTGGTTTATCTAGGAGTGCACATTACCCCAGACCTTCCTAAAATGTGGGACCTCAATCTAAGGCCTTTACTGGCGTCACTTAAAAATGAATTGGATCGGTGATCAGTCCTTAATCTAACCTTTGCTGGGAAACTATCAGCACTAAAAATGATCTTGGCTCCTAAAATTTTAGATCCCCTGTCACATATTCCTTTAGAGGTTCCTCTAAAATGGCTCAAAACCATTGACAATGCAATTAGCAACTTCCTCTGGGAAAAAAAGAAACCATGCTATAGCAAGAATAAACTCCACTCCCACTGGAAGGATGGAGGCTCGGGTCTTCCATGGTTGGAAGGGTACAAATGAGTGTTCTTCATTGCACAAACTCTGAAATGGTTTACTAAACCTTCCCCTGAATTGCCACAGTGGCTCCACATGGAAAAGACAGCTGCTCAGGTGCATAGTCTCCCTATATTGATATACAACCCCTTACCTCAGGCCCTGACGTTACATCCCACCATTGCACTGGTGGTTAAGATCTGGAACAAAGTACATGTCCAGCTCAAAGTCAATCCCAGGCCTGTCTCCCGTATACCTTCATATTAGACGTATTCTGGTTGATAATAAACCTCTGCACTGGCCTTAATGGGAACAGAAAGATATAACTGTAATATCGGATGTTTTAGATGCATCTGGGAAAATATTTCAATACTATCAAGAGATGAGTCATGGGAAAGCTCCTTAACAGAACTTTTGCAAACATCTCCCACCAAGGGACGCACATACTCAAAAGCTTTCTGGGTGTCTCTCACTCTCTAGAGGGCAAACCAATCAAGTATATGCAGCTATAAGAGGAAGCATCCCCTCTCGGTCTGGGGAATACAAAATTAAATGGGAAGAAGCTCTGAACCTAACAATAGCAGACACCCAATGGAAACAGTGTTGGAAATTGGCTCATGTCAGATACCTGGATATGCATAGTAAACTAATTCAAAACAAAATTCTGCATCATTGGTATAGAACACCCAAAATGTTATACAAATTTAAATTGGTAGACAGAGTCTTGTGATGGAAATTCCAGTAGCAGGTTGGGATGCTATATCACATTTTGTGGCTTTGCCCAATGTTGGCCCTTTTTTGGAAGGTAGTTTGGCGATTGGTCATCCAAATTCTAGGCACTAAAATAGAAATGGGCCCCCTTAGTATGGATCCTGGGCCTCCCCCCACAACAATCACATCTTACATCTCATCAGCACCATTGGCTGTCTCTACTCAGCCTCCAGACCAAACGCCTCATTCTGTGTCGATGGAGGTCTGCTCAAGTCCCTTCATTATCAGAACATTTTCACTCATTTACATACCTGGCATCCCTAGACTAGATGACTCATGTAGCAGCCAATACTTTGGACAAATATTTTGCTTGCTGGGATCCCTTCCTCATGTATTTAAAACCTAGAACTGGAATTGGCTGAAAGAGACAATTAGATAGATGTATATACAAGTTGCCACTCCCTGGTAGTTACCTGATAGTAGTGTTGAAATTGTGCAGACTATGTGTATGATTGTAATCATTAATGCTGTCCTATCCTTATTTACACTTTTCTTTACTACTTACACCACTGCCTGATTCGTGTGCTTATTGGGACTAGGTTTTTGATGTTTGTATTTGTTCAGAACAGAGAAGCTGCCCCAGGACTTCGGGGTATGTTTTATGCTATATCCCATATCATTTGCCCTCTTTCACCCCTGCCTGGTTGGCACCCCCTTATAATTAATATTGTGCATGGTATAGGGATGCTGCTTCACAACACTGTAATAAGGTGACTTGATTTCTGCAATGGCTATCTTACTGTCTTTGTGTCTGTTCTTGCTAATTGTTTTACTGACACATAATGTACAATACTATGTGATTATGTGCTAAGCACTATTATATGTATGCTTAGTGTCTGTATTATGTATTATGTTGGAAAATTAATAAAACTGATTAATGTGGAATAACAAAAAAATACAAAATAAAAACTAAAACATACATATTGTACATATTTAAAATTACATATGAAGCAAAGACAAACAGTTCTATCTATTCTAATCTCAATAATAAGCAATATTCCCACAAAATATATTAATAATTAAAGAGACCATAATCTCAGATACAAAATACTAGTCAGTAGTGTAATAAATCTGGTACATCAACAAGCGATAATGGTTATAATCAAATCATATTAAACGCCCACTCAAAGAGCAATGTTTTTAGGCTCTTTTTAAAGGCTCCCACCAAGGGTGCCTCCCACAGATGTCAAGGTAATGAGTTCCACAGGGTCAGCACAGCCACCGAGAATGCTAGGTCCCCCGACTGCCACAGCCTAGCCCTGGTGACTGCCAGGGAGCAACCCTCAGAGGAACGGAGAGTCTGAGATGGGCAGTGTGGAATCAGAAGGTCTTGCAGGTAGGCTGCCCCCCCCATGCAGAGCTTTATGGGTCAGTAAGACAACCTTGAAGGCAATCCTCCACCTCACTGGCAGCCAGTGTAGTTCAAGGAGGACATGTGTGACATGGTCACATTTTGAAATACCAGTCAATAACCTTGCCACCATGTTCTGCACCAGCTGCAGCCAGTGAAGGTTGCCTCCAGATAGCCACAGGTACAGAACTTTGCAGCAGTCTATCCTAGATGTGATGAAGGCATGTACCAGGCTGGGTAGGTCATCAGATGGTATCAAGGCTCAGATATGGGCAATGTTCTTCAAGAGACAGAAACCACTCTTTATGACTGCTGACACCTGACCCTACCAGCCCATGCCACCTGATAATGTCTCACATGGAAGCATATACACTGTGAACAACAAGGGTGACAGGACTGACTCCTGTGGAACACCACAGGACAGTGGCATCAGGTTAGATGAGGCTAACCCCATCATCACCCTTTGCACCCTGTCCATGAGGAAGGACCAAAACCAGTTGTTTGCTGTTCCAGTCAGTCCAACCCAGTTCTGCAGGTGGTCCAGCAGCACCTTGTGATCCATGGTGTCAAATGCCACTGAGAGATAGAGAAGGACTAAGATGGTACACTCTCCCCATCCCTCACCATTAGATCATTTAGCACTCTCAACAGTGCTGTCTCAGTGCTGTGCCAGACCTGAACCCAGATTGGAAACACTCATAAGTAGCAGAGGAGGCAAGATGCAACTTCAACTGAATGGCCACCACTTTCTCTAGAACCTTGTCTAAAAGTGGATGGACTGCAGTTGCTGAGACACTCTGGGTCCATCAAGGGTTTTTTCAGTAGTGGTCTAACCAGTGCCACTTTCAAGGCCCTGGGAAAGATCCCACTCTTGAGGAAACTCCACACAATTCCAGCAACCACAAGCCCTAACAGGTCCACACATCCATCCAACCAAAAAGCAGGTTGGACCTTGATTAAGGTCATAATATGTTAGTCACAGTATCAGGATTATGTCAGCCACCTCCTCCACTCCAACCTGGTCAAACACAGCCCAAACAAGAGATGTGCCCTGACACAATTCTGGATGGATTCTACAATCCCTTTGAGTGGTACTGGAGGAGATGTCAGCTCTGAAAGAGGACACTTTGTCAGTAAAGAACAGAGCAACCTCTTTGCACCTTGTGCTTGAACCTGTTCCTCCTGCATGAAAACAGGCTGGATGTAATATCCTATCTACCATGCAGAAGCTGAGCTGGTCTGTACCCTGCCGCAGCAATCTCCCTTCACAAAAAAATCTGCCTTCTTTCAGAAGATTGCCCCCTGATAGACAACATAATGTGTCCTCAGGGACAATTTGTCCTCCATCAGACCAGATCTCCTCCAGTATCACTCCAACCTCCGACCTTTAGTCTTTAACTCCCTAAGCTCCCCATCAAACTGGGGGGGAGGTCTTCAGTGAGTAGACAAAGGTTGGACACAGATGGGTGTGATTGAGTAGATAGCCACCCCATGGCCCCATTATAAGCTGCCACAGCTTCCTCCAGCCTTATCGCACATGCAGTCTCCACACTCAATAGGTCTAGAATCACCTGTAGTCCTATTGATGTCAATCCCCTTAAAGGGCTATACCAGACAATCTCCACAGAGGCTGGACCCACATGGGGGGCCCCAAACATGAACCCCATGGTGCTATGATCTGACCAAATGACCAGATCAATCCTGAGGTCACCAACTCCAAGACCTAGAGTGAACACCAGGTCCAGAATGTGGCCACATGAGTGGGTCACTGAGGTTACAATTTGCAACAGGCCCAGGGCCTCCATAATCTGAAGGAGATCACACCCAAATGGCAAGAGCCCACCATTGACCCAGGCATTGAAATCCCTCAGAATTAACCATCTGGGGGACTACAACACCAGGCCGGTGACAAAGTCTCATAACTCCTGCAGAAATTCCCCTCCTCCACTGGGGGGGTGATAAACCAGGAGGACCCTGTAGCCTGTACCAGGAAATCTTCATGCAGCAACACATTCAAATGACCCAGTAGAGCCCACTGGTAGCACTGTGAGGCCCAGGCTGGCTCTAAAACAGATGGCCACACCCTCACCTCTGCGACCCTTTCTCAAGCTGTGTATCAGCTGAGTACTCAGCCGACACTGCAGCCTCCAAAATTGGTGCAGCATTTTCATCCAGCCAAGTCTCTGTGATACAAGCCAGGTCTACTGAGGAAATCAGGTCCACTGTTAACGTGATCTTGCTCCAGATCGACCTGGCTTTGCATAACACAGACCTAGTAGGATGAGGGAAGACTACTGGAGCAGCTGCTTGCCCACCCTCAAAGCTGGAGCCCTTGGGTTCGGGAATTAGACATGGAGGTCCCCTCTCCAATTCCCAATTCACCCCAGGGCACCCCATGAACCTCACCACTCAGATCAATGATGTTCCAGCACCCACTCGTGCCGCCCCCATCTCGCCCTCCCCTCCCGTGAGTTATCCCCAGTGCTCTGTATAGTCCATAAACATCTGCAGACAATGGGGTAAGCTCAGAGGAATGCAGGCCACACAGCTGGGCCACCAAGTAGGTGTGTCTTACTGGCCCAATGCCCCAACACATGCTGACTACCAATATCAATAACTTCCACTAAACTCCCAACAAACTAAAATAAAATAAACCAGCCCCAAGTAATAACCAAAACATTCTAACAAATAAGGAAATTCTTACCCATAAACATAACAGCATTCAAATAGTATCAATATCCCTATAAATCACCCCCTCCAAAATCCCAACATAAAATAGAACACAACTCAAATTATAAAGGTAAAGAAAGAGTCCACTGTACACTATCAGTTCATTAGTAAGATACTCTCATTTAAAAGACATAGGGTTTTTACTACCCAATAAACAATTTGTCAGGCACTCTCACTTCCTGGCTTTAATAATGAAAAAGCAGTTTCTCTGTCCAATAAACAGCACTCTTATAGCACAGATATTCAGATAATGAAGTTTCAACTTAATGTCCAGTACACTTTTTTGACTGCAGCCATAAAAACACAGTACTCACAATTCATGCTGGTCAGGTGGCACAGGCTTCCCTGCTGGTTGTGGCAATAGTTGACCGGGTACACTCAATGATGACACTCAGTCGGTTACGGGGCCATCGCAGCACAACTGCTTGGGCAACACAAACACAGCCCAACATGGAGCCTTAACAGAACATGGAACACTCTCCAGCCAAAAAGAGCCACACTTTAAGTACACCAAAATAGGTTTTAAAGTTTCAATAGCCCCCAAACCATTCCCTGCTAGCTCCTTATAAGTAGTAAGAAAAACATCAGTCTGATACTATGTGAAATCAACAACAAGCAATAAAAGCAGCAATGGGCAGTTACTGCACTGAAATGAATCTGATTCCTTTCCCATCTAGCCTCTTCTGAGAAGCCAAAAGCAACATGTTCCCAAAATCCTGACTCAGCTCTGCCTCCAATTATCAGGTAACTGCTGTCCCAGGACAGACAATTAGCACTTTTCACCCACTATGTACTAAAATTTGCAGCAAATAAAGACAGCAAAGAAATAACAGCCCCACTAAAAGCACAACAAAATAGGTATGATACCAAAATGAACAGGTTTCCAATTCAAAGAAACAAGAGCAGCAACAAAAGCACATCAAATAGGCTTGAAATGAGAAAAAATGGGTTTCCATTTCAAAGAAACAACTGCCCCACCAAAAGCATACTAACATAGGACTGAAATAAAAAAACAGTCCTCCAATTCAAAGAAATACCAGCAACACTAAAAGCACACCAAAACAGGTTTCAAAGTTTCAGCAGTCGCAAATCAATTCCCTGCTAGCCCTTTATAAGTAGTAACACAAATTTATCCTGCTAACAAGTGAAAACAAAGACAAATAACAGCCCCACTTAAAGCTCACCAAAATAGATTTCAGCTTTTATACAGCCCCAAAACAATTCACTGCTAGTCTTTTATAAGAATTAAGAAAAAAATACAACCTGCTTCCAAGTGAAATCAACAAGAAATAACAGCCCCACTTAAAGCAGACCAAAATTGGTTTCAAAGTTTCAACAGTTCCAAAACAATTCTCTGCCATCCCTTTATATGTAGTAAGAAAAAATCAACCTGCTTCCAATTGAAATAAACAAGAAGCAATGAAAGCAGAAATGAACAGTTACTTGACTAAAAAATTTATCTGATTCCTTTTCTTCCCTTCTAGACTTCTAAGAAGCCAAAAGCAACCTGCTACCACAAACCTGCCTCATCTTCAACTCCAATTATCAGGTAGCAGAGGCCCCAGATCAGACAATTAGCACCATCCCCCCAATATGCACTAAAATTTGCAGCAAGTAAAAACAGCAAAGAAGCAATAGCCACACCAAAAGTACTCCAAAACAGTTTTAAAATCAGAAGAAACAGATGTCAAATTCAAAGAAATACCAGCTCAACTTAAAGCACATCAAAATAGATTCCCTGCTAGCCCCTTATAAGTAGTAAGGAAAAATACAACCCACTACCAAGTAAAATCAACAAGAAAAAACAGCCCACTTAAACCACACCAAAACAGGTTTCAGAGCGTCAACAGTCCCAAAACAATTCCCTGTTAGCTCCTTGTAAGCAGTAAGAAAAAAAACAACCTGCTTTCAATTGAAATCAACAAAAAGTAATGAAAGCAGCAATGAGTAGTTAATACACATAAATTAATCTGATGCCTTCCCCTTTTAGCCTCTTCTAAGCAAACTGCTACCACAAACCTGATTCAGCTCCACTTCCAATTATCAGGTAGCTGAGGCCCCAGGTCAGACAATTAGCACCCTTCCTCGAATATGTACTAACATTTGCAGCATGTAAAGACAGCAAATAAATAACAGCCCACTAAAAGCACAACAAAATAGGGTTGAAACCAGAAGAAACAGGTCTCCAATTCAAAGAAACAACAGCCTAACCAAAACCACACCAAAATATGCTTCAAATGAAAAAAAATGTTTACAATTCAAAAAAAAAAATACAACAGCTTCACCAAAAGTGCACTGACATAGTTTTGAAATCAGAATTAATATGCCTCCAGTTTGAAGAACTACCAGACACAATTAAAGCATACCAAAATTAATTTCCTTTCTCCAAGAGGATTCCATTTGCATTGCTGCACCTTGTAACTCCTTCAAATTTGCAAGTAAAATTGTGTTGAACTTCACTTTTTCATGTGGACATTCTATTTTTGGCTAGTGAGTATTTTGTTACTGTTTTCCTTCCTGAGTCCCAAAACAATTCCCTGTTAGCCCCTTATAAGCAGTAAGAAGTAATCAACTTGCTACCAAATTAAATAAAAAAGAAATAACAGCCCCACTTAAAGCACACCAAAATAGGTTTCAGATTTTCAACAGCCAAACAATAGTTCCCTGCTAGCCCCTTATAAGTACTAAAAAAAAATCTACCTGCTACAAAGTGAAATTGACAAGAAATAACAGCCCCACTTAAAATACACCAAAATAGGTTTCAAAGTTTCAACAGCCCCAAAACAAATCCAAGCTAACACCTTAAAAATAGTAAGAAAAAAATCTACCTGCTACCAAATGAAATTAACAAAGAGCAATAAAAGCAGTAATGAGCAGTTACTGCACTGAAATGAATCTGATTCCTTCACCTTCTAGCCTCTTCTGAAGAGCCAAAAGCAACCTGCTGCCAGAATCCTGACTTAGCTCTGGCTCCAACTATCAGGTAGCTGAGATCCCACACCAGGCAATTAGCACCCTTCACCCGATATGCACTAAAATTTGTGGCAAGTAAAGACAGCAAAGAAATAACAGCCACACTAAAAGCACAACAAAATAAGTTCAAACAACATGAAGTCTTGCTGTATTCTGACTATTGCAGTTAGCCCCAGCACTCATACTGCTTCAGAGACTAGAAGGTTAATTTCTATGCAGAGCATAGAACGTTGAGCTCGAGCTCTATTCAAATCTCTGTCAGCTGTACTTTGAAGTGCAACTGTCAGATTCTTTACTCTGCCTAACTGAACGGCCGCTCCGGAGATTTCTCCTTTGCTCATGGTTCGAAAGTCGGTTAAAGTCCTTGGTTTTACTGATTATTTTTTGAAAGATTTGGCTCAGATCTCTGTCTGTGGTACGGTAAGTACTAGGTAGTGAACTAGACATAGTAAACTTGTGGAAATTGTAAAAATTGATTTTTCGACTGGTTCAGCTGAACCGGACATTTAGTGATTTATATATTCTGTCTTTGTTTTTAAACTTAGACTGTGGTTACCGGTGCGGTTTAAAAAAAAAATAATTTTCTTGTGTTTTCTTCCAATACCCATTTCACGGTAAGAAACCAATAAGGGTATCTTGCCTGGTTGCTTGCCATAAAAAGAGTAAGTTTGTGGTTAGGATGGCTACATCTGAGAAACCCAAAAGAAAAACTGGGAACACTGGGTTTCAACACTGCAGTGTGTGCGGGGAGGTCTTTGCTAAGGCTGATCCCCACACCACCTGTGTTTATTGTCTGGGGTTGACCACCTCGATTCAGACTGCCAAATCTGTAAAAATTTCCCTAAGTCTACCCTGGAAAAAAGATTAGGTAGGCTCAGGGATAAGGAGGCTGTGAAGTCTGCTGACCCGAATGGCCCTCCTGCTTCAGTTCTGACCGAACCTGAGGGAGTGCCCTCTGACCAGGGTGATACTTCTTCGGGCAAGAGGAGAGCCGATCCTGAGGGATTGGTTCCTACAAAAGGAAAAAGAAAAGAAAGATCGGCTGGTTCAGATCCAGAGACCCATTTTCTGACTGCCGAAGAGATTGCCAATGCGATAAGGATTGTAGAATTGCTTCGCCCGGTACCACCTGATCCGGTGCCTTCTTGCAGGTGCTTGGTTCGGTCGGTACCTCCGGTTCAAGATAATGCCCCTGAAGATTTCTATGAACTGGATTTGGAGGGGGATGAAGATTATGATGATGATGATGATGATGATGATGATGATGATGTGGGAGGTCTGGTTGAGACCATTGAACCAGACATCTCCCCAGACAGGCCTTCTGGGGATTCCCCTCTTAGGCTTTCTGAGTCCCCTTCCCACTACATGTTTTACAGGAAAGTGGCAGGAACCCTCCAGCTCCCTGTGGAAGAAGCTGTAGAGAAACAAGAGGAACCTGATTATGTGGAGATGATGGACATCCCAGAGTCCACAAGACTGTCTATTCCCCTTCATAAGTCTTTTGGGAAACAGACACAAAAGATTTTAAAAACTCCAAATTCTATACCTCCTGTCGACAGAAGGATGGACAAAAGGTACACCTTATCAGGTTGAGGTACAGAGTACTTTTATCAACAATGCAGCCATGTTGGGGTTGTGCAGGCTTCAGTCTGTGATAAGGCTAATATACCCTTGGCTTCATATCCCCCGGATAAAGATTCTAGGAAGCTGAATGCCATGACAAAGAAATAGTACATGGCATCCGCCTTGGGACTCAGGCTAATTATATGGCTTATGTAGCTAGGTACCAGAAGTCCAGGTGGGACACTATATTGGCACTGGCTAAGCAGACCTCCCCCCAATTAGCCTCAGAGCTGGAGGGGGTGGCTGCTGATGGGATTGAGGCATCTAAGGTACAGTTCCATTCTGCTGTGCACTCCAATGATGTGTTATCTAGAGTCATGGCTACATCTGTGGCTTTTCAGAGAATGGCTTGGCTCGGATGTACTAGCCTGTCACAGGACACCCAGGCTAAGGCCATGGATTTCCCTGTGGTGGGTAATTCTCTGTTTGGGGAGAAAAAGAGAATTACATGAAAAAGATGGATGAGTAGGACCTATAGGAGTGCAAAGGCCAAGGAAAGGTAGGCAACTCCTCAAAGGCAGCAGGCTAGGGGCAGGGGCAGACCTTTCATAGGCCTTTCTACCAAGCACAGGCCTCCTCTCCCTTTCCTCAAAGGGGTTTCTTCAGAGGGACAGGCAGAAGGGGGATGAGCAGGGCTGCATACATCCCTCAACTTAAGGCTCCTGCCAAGCAGACACCCTGATGTGTCAGCCTGGGTTGACTCCCCATTCCTGTAGGAGGCAGGCTGGTTTGCTTTGTCCAGGACTGGATGTCTGTTACCTTAGACAAGTGGGTCCTGGAGGTGGTAAGCCAGGGTCTGGTTCTCAGCTTCAAGAAATTTCCAAAGCTGAGGGCCAGATCTTTTCCACCTGCAAGCATCTCCAAAACCATTGCCCTAGAGACAGAGGTTTCATCTCTACTGGCTGTAAAGGCTGTACAGAGAGTTTCTACATTGCACAGGGCCAAAGGTCTGTACTCCAGGTACTTCCTTACCCCAAAAAAGACAGGGGAGTGGCAACCAATCCTAGACTTAAGATACCTGAACAAACATCTTTTAAAACCAAAACTCAAAATGGTGACTCTGGGAATAATCCTTCCCTTTCTAAGGCCAGGGGACTGGCTAGCCTACCTGGACTTAAAAGATGCCTACTATCACATTCCCATCAGGTGCTCCCACAGAAAGTACCTCAGGTTCGAATTGCCTTCAGGCCATTATCAGTTCAAAGCTATGCCCTTCAGCCTGACATCAGCTCCAAGGGTATTCACAAAATGCCTAGCAGTAGTAGTGGCCTTTTTAAGAAGGAAAAATATTTCCATATTTCCCTACCTGGATGACTGGCTCATTGTGGGTCAGTCCCCAGGCCAAGTCAAGTCAGACCTTCAAGTGACTCAGCAAGTGCTCACTTCCTTAGGATTCCTTCTCAATCTTCCCAAGTCAGTTCTTGAACCTGTACAGCTCCTCACCTTCATAGGGGTAGAGTTGGATAGAGTCAAAGCAAGAGCTTTTCTTCCCCTGGAAAGGGCAAGGGCTATCGTAGAGCTGGCTTCTTCATTTCACCTTCTGGTCTCTTGGCCAGCAAGGCACTTCCGTCAGCTTCTGGGACACATGGCAGCTTCTACAGCAGTGGTCCAAGGGGCCAGATTTCAGATGAGATACATTCAGTTTCACTTGAGGGCCTTTTGGTCTCAGAAGAAAGATTCTCTAACCAAACTAGTACCAGTGACCCAGACTCTGATCCAGGCTCTCCAATGGAAGCAGGATCAGGGCAACCTCAGGCAAGGAGTCCCATTCATCACTCAGTCTCACTCTGTGGTCCTAACCATGGATGCTTCTCTACTGGGGTGGAGAGCCAATCTGGGGGCACTCACAGTCCAGTGACTGTGGTCCCCTCAGGAATCCCTTCTTCATATCAATCTGTTGGAGCTCAGGGCAGTCTTTCTAGCCCTGCAAGCTTTCTCAGTCAGTGAAAAACAAGGTGGCTCAGGTCAGGACAGACAACACCACCATATGGTACCTCAACAAGCAGGGAGGCACTCGGTCCATGACCTTGTGCATGGAAGCCATGAAATTGTGGTCCCTAGCTTATTCTCTGCAGACCTCTCTGACAGCAGTCCACCTTCTGAGGAAGGACAATGTGCTGGCAGAGTCATTGAGCAGGATCTCCCATAGCCATCACGAATGGTCCCTGGACCCTCTGGTGTTGAAAGTGATTTTTTCAAGGTGGGGAACTCCAGAGATGGAGCTCTTTTCAGCCCCAGACAATCACCAACTTCCTCTGTTTTGTTGCAGACCCCCAGTCTTGGGCTCAGTCCCTCTGGATCATCTGATTTTGAACTGGGAAGGGACATTTCTATATGCCTTCCCTCCCTTTCCTCTACTGTTCAAGGCTCTGGTCAAGGTAAGGTCACAACCTTTCAAAGTGATTCTGATTGCTCCAGACTGGGCCAGGCAGCCTTGGTACCCCCTGTTGCTGTCCCTAGCAGTCCATCATCCCCTGTCTCTTCCCAGGAATTACAACCTGTTAACCTCCTCTTAGGTGAGGATTTGGTACCCCAATTTTTGGTCTCTCAAGCTCAAGGCATGGCTCTTGAAGAGTTAGAGTATGCAGATTTACATCTGTCCCAAGGGGTTCTGGATATTCTCAAAGTCTCTCAAAAGCCTGCCACCAGAAAAAATACAATGCCAAATGGAAAAGATTCAGTATTTGGTGTTCCAAGAAGCATATATCCCCAGACACTGCTGAATTGTCTACAGTTCTGGATTATATGGCTCATCTTAATGGCCTAGGCCTCAGACCAGCTACTCTCAAAGTACATTTGTCAGCTATTTCTGCTTTTCTGTCAGTGGAAAAGCCTTCCTCACTGTCATCTCACCCTGTATTCTGTAAATTTTTCAAGAGATTGCTTCTTACCACTCCCCTCTTTAGGGATCCTACCCCTGCTTTGGATCTTAATGTTTGCATTGCTCAGCTTATGCAACCCCTTTTGAGCCTTTGTCTTCAGCAGAGCTTAAGTATTTGACTTGGAAAACTGTGTTCCTGGTAGCCATTACCTCTGCCAGGCGTATCAGTGAATTGCAAGCTCTGTCAGTGGAGCCTGATTTTATCTCATTCCATAGAGATAAGGTGGTCCTTAGAACTAATAGGAGGTTTTTACCTAAAGTGGTTTCAGATTTTCAACTGAACCAATCTATGTCTTTCCCTGTATTCTTCACTGATCAGTCTTCTTCAGGAGAAAGAAGTTTACACAGTTTGGATGTTAAAAGAGCCTTTATTTTTAATTTTTTATTTATTGTAGAGATCAGTTTTACAACCTTTGAGTCAAAGACTCGTTTACAAAGGTACCTCATCAAAAAAAGGGGGGGAGACAACAATAAAGTGAGGTTAGGACAGGGGAATGACAAAACAGGTTGGATGCATAAAAAAAGAAATATACACTTGGAGAGAGCAGACAGCTAGGCTGCGCTGGATTAAACTTGTGGAAGGTACTAACATAGGTAAAAGCAACAAGAGATTCAAATTGACAGCAAGTCACAGGTTAAGTAGGTAAATAACATTGGTGAAACAATAATAGTTACAGAATTCATAAATGAGCATGTCAGGCTAATATGTGGGTATAAAAAGACCGGTGGGTGAGGGGTTTGAAAAGGGGATTAGTAGGGACCGGCATAGGGCAGAGGGGACAGGCAAGAGGCAGCTACAGGCATTTACAACATCGGCTGTCAATAATATGCTGGCGAAGGGCAATTTTGAAGCGGCCAATACCAGGGATCTTGGAGATAGTTTCTGGAAGGGAGTTGAAACAGGACGGTGCTTGGTGATGGAAAGATCTTTGGCAGCGAGAGATCCTTGCTCTGGGAACTATGAAAGTGGCTGTGGCGGCATACCGGGTTGGCAGTGACCTAGCAGCGTGCTGCAAAGGTCCAGAGATCCCAGGAGGGCAGAGTCCTGACAAGGATTTTTTGGCCAGTAGGCAGGTTTGATAATTCAGTCTTTCCTCAAGAGTGAGTATTTTAGCGGCAGAGTATAGTGAACAGGTGTGGGTTCTGCTGTGGGCACCGGTAAGGAGCCTACATGCTTTATTAATAGAGGTCTGAACTTTGGATAAGGCAGAGGCATCAGCAGCAGCATAGACAGGGAGCCCATAGTCAGCCAGCGATAATACCGAGGAGGTGATGGCTAGTTTTAAGGTGGGTTCAGGGAGACAGTCTTTATGGCGGTAGAGAAGACCGATCCTGGAGTTTATAGCAGATGACAGTGCTTTGAGGTGGGCGTGGAAAGTAAGGCCGGAGTCGAAGGTGATGCCCAGGTACTTATAGGATGTGACCTGCTCCAGGGGAAGGGGTGTGCTGGTGGTGATGTGGAGGGGGAAGTTTCTGGCATTGTTTTGCCGAAGGGAAAAGAGCATGGACTTTGTTTTCTTTAGGTTCAGGACTAGGCGGTGATTATCGAACCACTTTTCAGTTTGGAGGAAGGCGCTTTGCAGCATGCTTTGGAGTGGGATTGGGTCAGGGTGTGATGCAAGGATAACAGCGTCATCCACATAGAGTAATATTTTACTGGAGCAGGAGCTGGGGAGGGTGTTCAGGAATAGGCTGAAAAGGGTTGGGCCAAGGATGGAGCCTTGGGGGACACCCAAGAATACTGGAAGATAGGAGGAAAGGGTCCCATTGAGTTTGACTCTTTGGGACCTGTTGTGTACAGGTAGCTTCGAACCACTTCAGGGGCTGGTTGCGAGACCTAGTGTGCTGAGGGAGTTAAGTAGTAGGGGGTGGCACACCGTGTCGAAGGCCTTGGACAGGTCTATGAAGACCGCCCCTGCAAGATGACCTTTGTCAAGTGCTGAGTGAATGTGGTGGGAGAATTGCAGAAGGGCAGTGGCTGTGCTATGGCCAGGGTGAAAACCGTGTTGCTCCGGACACAGAAGGTTGTAGTTAGTAAGGTATTCCGAGAGCTGAGTGTTTACTATTTTTTCTAAGGCTTTGGATAGGGGGGGAAGGATGGAGATGGGCCTGTAGTTGTTAGGCAGAGTGCGGTCCCCCGACTTATGGATGGGGGTTACTTCTGCATGCTTCCAGGCCTTAGGGAATTGGCCGAGGCATAGGGATTTGTTAATGATAAACATCAGCGGGGTGAGTATGACATCCAGCACGAGGCGAAAAATCCTGGAGTCGAGAGGGTCATTGGTAGGGTTCTGAGAGGCGAGGGCCTTTATTAAGAAAGGTTTGGCATCGTGGGGTGAGATCACTCGGAAGTGGAATTGCGGCCTGGAAATGGGTACGTGGGAGGGTTTGGAAACTGGGTCAGAAAATGGGCTGGGAGGATGGCACTTAAGTCAGTGAAAGTTTGATTGAGGCAGTTAGCACAGGTGGGGGTCAGTCGAGACAGTCCCATTTTATGTCAATCTGGGATGGAGGGGGAGCGGTCTTACCATTTAGATCTCTAATGTTGTCCCAGAAAGCTCTGGATGAGCCCCAGGTGGATGTCAACGTGGCCTGGTAAATGGCTTTAGCCTGCTTGATTGTCCAGGAGCATTGATTGCGGGCCGCCCGGTAGGCTTGCCTGTCAGCAACCCTGCCGGATTCGTTAGCTAGGTGCCAGAGGTTATCTCTCTTTTTTAGTTGTTGGATCAGCGCTGGAGTGATCCATGCAGCAGTCCATTTTTTTATCCTATGAGTGTTTAGGGGTGCATACAGGTCACAGGCGTGGTTGAAGGCTGTGGAGAGATAGGTAAGGGCAGAATTTACTTCAGGAGCGCTGGCTAGTGGGGACCAGTTGATTTGGGTGAGGTGACGTTTGAGGTTGGTGAGTCCTCTGGGGAGAAACCGACGGCGGGGGGTCCTGCTAAAACCAGGGCTGAGAGTGGGGGAGGACCAGAAACAGATGACTGGGGAGTGGTCACTGAGTGAGTCCGCAAGGACATCAATGGAGATGACTTTATGAGGTCTATTAAGAGAGGATGACGTCCAGGAGGGAGCTTGTTCCTGTTACTTTATTTAGTCTAGTGGGCTGAGTGACCAGTTGGGACAGGTCAAGGGCTGCAAGGTCATTTTTCAGATTATCTGATGAGGAGCTGAGCCAATTTGAATTTAAGTCACCCATAATTAGCTGTTCAGCTTTCGGGGGTAAGGTAGCCAGGTAGTCAAGGAAAGAGGAGGCTGTGGAGTCTTTGCTTGACCCCGGGGGTAGATAAGCTGCAGTTAGGTAGAGTGGACCACGACCAGGGTAGTGGGTGATTTTTAGGGTAATGGCTTGCGCCCCATGGTTAAGCTCGGGGGTGGGGAGGGCAAGCCCCAGGATCGAGTTTTGCAAGTAGATAGCGCACCCTCCTCCACGCGCCGACCCATCCTATCGGCCCTGAAAATTGTAAAGCCAGGAAGGGAGATGGCAGAGTCAGGCGTGAGGGAGGAGTGCCAGGTTTCGGCAAGCATGAGAATATCCGGGGAGTGTTGGGTGACCCAACATTGGAGGGCTGCAATTTTCTTGGGGAGACTGCATATGTTAATAAAGATCTGAAAGCCTTTGCCAACAGTGGGCAGGGGGTGGCAGGGATGACAGGCCCGGGTTTGAGTTCACATTGCCGGAGAGCAGGAGCAGCAGGAGAATTAGGCACCCTTGCGGGGTTTATAGCTGGCGGAGGGGTTCAAATGTCACCGATGGGACCCCACCAAGGAGGAGCAGGGGATAGGAAGGGAGAGAACAGCTGAGGGCACTAGCGAGGGGAGTGTCCACTTATGAGTGGAAACACAATACTGTGCATGGCACAACAGTGGTTGATGGGTGGGTGGCGTGGTAATCCAGAGTACGGGAGGGATTCAGGGGAATGGGTTGAGGGATTGGTGTGCGGTGGTCCGATGGGGGGCCTGGAGTTCAGAGTGGGGGCAGTATGTTTTGGTTGGGGGCGGGTTGATGGGGTGTATGGATGGGCAGAGAGAGAGCATAGGGTGCTGTAGCAGGAGGAGGGCCAGCAAAGAAAAAAACATGCTTGAGTAAGACATTTCCCAGTAAAGAGCAAGAAATGAGGGCAGGCTCCCTCTAGTGCTGGAACAATATAACCAGCAAATGGGAAAGTAGACTGATTGGTTTTTGAGCCTCATGTGAAACCCTAGTTACTACATTGAGCATACTAAGGCTCACAGGCTTGACTCACTTCAGTTGTTTCTCACTTATGGGGAAGTGGGTAAGGGCAAACCTGCCACTAAGAGAATTATTGCCAGGTGGATTGTCTATTGTATTCAATTCTGCTATGAGAAGCTAGGCAAAATACCTTCCTCAGGCCTGAAGGCTCTTTCAACTAGAGGTACAGCTGCTTTCCTGACTGCAGCCAGGGATATTCCTTTGCTAGAGATATGTAAAGCAGCCACCTGGAAAACAGTCCATACATTTACCAAGCATTACTCCCTGGACATCCAGGCTAGGAGTGATGCTCGGTTTGGTACAACAGTACTGCAGAGCCTATTCCAAAGGTAGGTTTGATTCCCTCCTCCATGGAGACACTGCCTGGTAGTCTGCAATAGTCAGAATACAGCAAGACGTCATGTTGTTTGAAGAAAAAATGACTCACCTTAGTAATTATGTTTCTTCTAATGGAATCTTGCTGTATTCTGACCTCCCTCCCTACCTCCCCTCTCAGAACCTGGTTTTGGGAAGTGGGCTGACAGGTGCAGTGTTGCACCCCAGGGGTGCATTTGGGTACTCCCTCCTTTTAGAGAGGGGGAGTG
The DNA here is from genome assembly GCA_016271365.2 of Neoceratodus forsteri. Taxonomy (NCBI): domain Eukaryota; kingdom Metazoa; phylum Chordata; order Ceratodontiformes; family Ceratodontidae; genus Neoceratodus; species Neoceratodus forsteri. The sequence continues at coordinate 1,327,611,438 of CM028132.1, forward strand.
TGTTATATTATTAATTTAAGTCTTAAATTGTTCACTACCTGTTTTTTGATTTTGGATTTCTTGTCTTGAGTCTTTTGGGGATCCAAATTATTTGGTTGCCATTTGGCTAGTAAAAATGTTACAATTTCACATAGTAGTTAGTATTAGCTTGTAAGAATCTGACAGTTGTGCTTCAAAGTGCAGCAGACAGAGGTTTGAACCAAGCTAAAGCTGAATGTTTTATGCTCTGCATAGAAATTAACCCTGTACTCTATGGGGCAGTTTGAGTGCTGGGGCTAACTGCAATAGTCAGAATACAGCAAGACTCCATTAGAAGAAACATAATTACTAAGGTGAGTATTTTTTTCTTTCATACTAAAAGCAACAGGACTCCAATTCAAAGAAACAATAGCCTCACCAAAAGCACACCAAATAGGCTTGAAAAGAGAAGAAAAACATTTCCAATTCAAAGAAACAAACACCCCCACCAAAAGTATATTAAAATAGGATTGAAATAAAAAGAAACAGCCCTCAAATTCAAAGAAATACCAGCCTCACTTAAAGAACACCAAAACATGTTTCAAAGTTTCAGTAGTCACAGATCATTTCCTTGCTAGACCCTTATAAGTAGTAAGACAAAATTATCCCGCTATCATGTGAAAACAACAAAAAACAAGTGCCCCACTTAAAGTACATCAAAATACTTTTCAACATTTCAACAGCCTAGAAAGAATTCCCTGCTAGCATCTTATAAGAAGTAAGAAAAAATATGACCTACTACCAAATGAAATCAAAAATAAATAACAGCCCTACTTAAAGCACACCAACATTGGTTTCAAAGTTTCAATGGTCCCAAAACAATTTCCTGTCAGCCCCTTATATGTAGTAAGAAAAAAATCAACCTGCTTCCAATTGAAATCAACAAGAAGCAATAAAAGCAGCAATGAGCAGTTACTTGACTGAACTGAATCTCATTCCTTCCTCTTCCAGCCTCTTCTCAGAAGGCAAAAGCAACCTGCTACCAATAACCCATCTCAACTCCACCTCCAATTATCAAGTAGCTGAGACCCAAGGCCAGACAATTAGCACCCTTCCCCAAAGATGCACAAAAATTTGCAGCAAGAAAAGACAGCAAAGAAATCACAGCCCCATTAAAAGCACAAAGAAATTGGTTTGAAACCATAAGAAACATGTCTCCAATTCAAAGAAACAACAGCCTCACCTAAAGCACTCTGAAATAGGCTTGAAATGAGAAAAAATAGATTACCAGTTCAAAGAACCAACAGCCCCACCACAAGCACAAAAAATGGGTTTGAAATCAGAAGAAACCATCATCCAGTTGAAAGAAATACCAGCCCCACTTAAAGCACACCAAAATAGGTTTCAAAATGTGTTTCAACAGCACCAAAATAATTCACTGCTAGACCATTATAAGTAGTAGAAAAAATCAACCTGCTTCCAATTGAAATCAGCAAGAAGCAATAAAAGCAGCAATAAGCAGTTACTGCACTGAAATGAATCTTAATCCTTCCCCTTCTAGCCTCTTCTGAGAAGTCAAAAGCAACCTGCTACCACAAACCATACTCAGTCATGCCTCCAATTATCAGGTAGCTGAGGTCACACACCAGACAATTAGCACCCTTTTCCCAATATGCACTTAAATTTGCAGTAAGTAAAGTCAGTAAAGAAATAACAGCCCCACAAAAAGCACAACAAAATAGGTTTGATACCAAAAGGAACAGGTCTCCAATTTAAAGAAACAATAGCCCCACTAAAAGCACACTAAATAGGCTTGAAATGAGAAAAAATAGGTTTCCAATTCAAAGAAACAACAGACCCACCAAAAACACCAAAATAAGATTGAAATCATAAGAAACAGGCCTCAAATTTAAAGAAATGCCAGCCCCACTTAAAGCATGGTAAAACAGGTTTCAAAGTTACAGCAGTAGCAAATCAGTTCCTGGCTAGCCCCTTATCAGTAGTCAGACAAAATTATCCTGCTACCAAGTGAGAACAACAAAACGTAACAGACCCATTTGAAGCACGCCAAAATAGGTTTCAACATTTCAACAGCCCCAAAATAATTCCCTGCTAGCACCTTATAAGAAGTAAGAAAAAATACAACGTGCTACCAACTGAAATCAACAAGAAATAACAGCCACATTTAAAGCACACCAAAACTGGTTTCAAAGTTTCAACAGTACCAAAACAATTCACTGCCAGCCCCTTATGTGCAAGGCCACTGATTTACGGTGATTAAAACAATTAAATTCCGTTTTCAGGACTTAAGATTCCGGAATTTCACTGGTGATTGTTAGTCTAATTTCTGGATTTTACTGGGATTGTGTTATCATTCTTTTAGTATGTGCATAAATAATCAGAATTAAAGAAGGCTTAATATACAGAGCATTAAATAAAGCAAACTGAAAATAGTACAGGAAGGAATTAAAAGAAAAACAGACTTTTTTATAGATTTACTGATCTGATAGAAAATGCCAGATTCCATGAAATCTTCATTTTTACCGGTTTTCAGGCATCCCTAATTCCGGAATTTTACCGGATTTTCTGGTAAAAACTGAAAAACAGTGGCCTTGCTTATATGTAGTAAGAAAAAATCAACCTGTCTCCAATTGAAATCAACAAGAAGCAATAAAAGCAGCAACAAGCAGTTACTTGACTGAAATGAATCTGATTCCTTCTCCTTCTAGCCTCTTCTGAAAGGCCAAAATCAGTCTGCTACCACAAAACTGTCTCAGCTCCACCTTCAACTATCAGGTAGCTGAGGCCACAGGCCAGAAAATTAGCACCCTTCTCCAAAGTTGTACTAAAATGTGCAGCAAATAAAGACAGCAAACAAATCACAGCCACACTAAAAGCACAAAGAAACTGGTTTTCAGCCAGAAGAAACAGGTCTCCAATTCAAAGTAACAACAGTCTCTCCTAAAGCACTACAAAATAGGCTTGAAATGAGAAAAATAGATTTCCATTCAAACAAATAACAGTCCCACCAAAACACACCAAAATAGGTTTGAAATTTGAAGAAACAGTCATCCAATTCAAGGAAATAACAGCCCCTCTCAAAGCATACTGAAATAGTTTTCAAAGTTTCAACAGCCCCAGAACAATTCATTGTTAGATCCTTATAAGTAGTAAGAAGAAATCAACCTGCTACCAAGTGAAATCAACAATAAATTACAGCCACATTTAAAGCACACCAAAATATGTTTAAAAGTTTCAGTAGCACAAAACAATTTCTTACTATCCCATTATAAGTGGAAGGAAAAAATCTACCTACTAATAAGCAAAATCAAAAAGAAATAACAGCCCCTCTTAGAGCACACCAACATAGGTTTCAACATTTCAACAGCCCCAAAACAATTCCCTGCTTGCCCCTCATAACAAGTAAGAAAAAATGCAACCTGGTACCAAGTGAAATCAACAAGAAATAACAGCCCCACTTAAAGCAAACCAAAATAGGTTTCAAAGTTTCAACAGTCCCAAAACAATTCCTGCCACTGCTAATACATAGTAAGAAACAATGAACCTGCTTTACATTTAAATCAATAAGAAGCAATAAAAGCAGTAAGGAACAGTTACTGCACTGAAATGAATCTAATTCCTTCCCCTTCTAGTCTGTTCTGAAAAGCCAAAAAGGACCTGCTACCACAAACCTGACTCAACTTCAACTCCAATTATCCAGTAGCTGAAGCCCCAGGCCAGACAATTAGCACCTTTCTCCCAATATACACTAACATTTGCATCAAGTAAAGACAGCAAAGAAATAACAGACCCACTAAAAGAATAACAAAATAGGTTTGAAACCAGGAGAAACTGGTCTCCAATTCAAAGAAATAATAGCCTCACCAAAAGCACACCAAAATAGGCTTCAAATGAGAAAAAAATAGATTTCCAATTCAAAGAAACAACAGCCCCACCAAAAGCACATAAAAATAGGTTTGAAATCAGAATAAATAGGCCTCCAATTCAAAGAAATACCAGCCCCACTTAAAGCACACTTACTTCCATTTGGCTTTGCTGCACTTTGTAACTCCTTCCAATTTGCAAGTAAAATTGTGTTGAACTTCATTTTTTCATGAGGACATACTAATTTTGGCTGGTCAGTGCTACATGTCTGTTTTCCTGCCTGAGCCCCAAAATAATTCCCTGTTAGCCTCTTATACATAGTAAGAAGAAATCAATCTCCTACCAAAGGAAATCAACAAGAAATAACAGCCACACTTAAAGTATACCAAAAGAGGTTTCAAAGTTTCAACAGCATCAAAACAATTCCCTCACAGCCCCCTTACAAGTAGTAAGACATTTTTTTTCTGCTACCAAATGAAATCAACCAGAAGCAATCAAAACAGTAATGAGCAGTTACTGCACTGAAATGAATCTGATTCCTTCCCCTTCTAGCCTCTTCTGAGAAGTCAAATGCAACCTGCTATCACAAACCTGACTCACCTCTGCCTCCAATTATTAGGTAGCTGAGGTCCCACACCAGACAATTAGTACCCTTCACCCAATGCACACTAAAATTTGCAGCAAGTGAAGACAGCAAAGAAATAACAGCCCCACTAAAAGCAAAATAAATAGGCTTGGTACCAAAAGAAACAGGTCTCCAATTCAAAGAAACAAGAGCCTCACCAAAAGCATACCAAACAGATTTGAAATGAGACAAAGAGGTTTCCAGTTCAGGGAAACAATAGCCCTACCAAAAGCACACCAAAATAGGTCTGAAATAATAAGAAACAGGCCTCAAATTCAAAGAAATATCAGCCACACTTAAAGCACAACAAAACAGGTTTCAAAGTTTCAGCAGTCGCAAAACAATTCCATGGTAGCCCCTTATAAGTAGTAAGAAAAAAATCAACCTGCTACTAAGTGAAAGCAACAAGAAATAACCCCATTTAAAGCACACCAAAATATGTTTCAAAGTTTCAGCAGCCCCAAAACAATTCCCTGCTAGCCTCTTATAAGTAATAAGAAGTATGAAAAAATGTACTTACATCCCTGTTGGTCTAACGGACCCCCTACCTAATCCATATCCCCTTGTAATTATATGTAATCTTGTCTCTGTTTGTCTAGCCAACCCCTATCTCTATCCCTGATCTGCCGGTATAACATTTATCTTTCCCTGGTGGTCATGTGGACCCTCACCCCCATAAACAAACCAGTAGGCAGTGCCCGACTGCACCCCCCATCCCAGCTCAGAGCTGGAGACTGGCACAGCCCTTCACTCATCACCATGTCCTGCCTCAAACTGATCTGTCAATGAGTGCATACTGTACAATTAACTTTCATAGTATGCACTCATTGACAGCTCAGCTGTGGTGGAGAGCAGAGGGCTGTGTCAGTCACTTGCTTGAGATCGGGATGGGGACCAGGGTGATGGGGCACTGCCTGACAGGGTGGAAGGGGTGGGGGCCCACTAGACTTGCAGAGAAAGATACAGTTTATATAGGCATATCGGTGATAGGAAGGGGGATCTGCTAGACAACCATGAATGTGATTACATTTAATTAAAGGGGGTTGGTGATAGAAAGGGGGTTCTGCTAGACAATCAGGGATGTGAGTACATCTAATTAAAGGGGATATGATTACATTTAACTAGGACAGGATTGGGGATAGGGAAAGGGGTCTGCTAGACTGCCAGTGTCAGATATGTGTATTTCAAAGGGAGATCGGGGATGAGGAGGAGGAACTGCTGCACTTGTTCCTTCTCATGCAGGGTGGGCTCTGGGGATGGTGCAAGTGTGTAAACCCTCCTCAAGGACAAAATTCTAAGTTCCATTAGACCAGCACTGAGGTCTAATTGTACTTAGTAATTTGCCCTCCAGGAGGGTGTAGAGAATCCTGAATTAAGGAATATGGCAGCCTGCATCTTTTGCAAGTCCCCTAGCACCGTGCTGCAGCCATTTTGTGCCACAAGGTTGGTGCTGTCTTCCTTTGCTGCATGCAGCCTGAATTTGGTGCAGGCTGCATTTGAGAATTACCCCCTGTGCATCTTCTGGCACAAGCTGCACCTTTTAGCATTTCTTGTGGTACAAGCCCTTTGTGCCATTCAATGGGCCTTTGAGAATAGTGGCCCTGGAATCCAGTGGGTTACAGGACCTGAAACAGCATGGATTCATAGGGTGAGGGCATGCCAAACAAACCTGATAGATTTCTTTGACTGGGTGACCAAGGAGCTGGATCAAGGAGGAGCAGTGAATGTAGCCAGATTGGATTTCAGCAAAGTTTTTGACACCATTCCACATAGACAATTGGTAAGCAAGTTGGGTAGCTTGGTGGTGGGAAACAAGGTGGTAACCTGGGTATGAAACTGGGGTATAGAAGACAGAGGGTAGTGGTAAACTGAGTTTGCTCCAAGGAAGGGAGGGCAGCAAGTGGGGTATCTCAGAGGTCAGTGCTTGGACCGGTCCTCTTAAACATCCCTCTAAGTGACAAATGGGCTCCATCAACTTTTCAATGTGCCCACTAGGAGAACAACGTTTTAGATCTTGTTATTAATTATTTCCCAGACAAAATCAATTACCTCAAAATTTATGAACCATTGTTTAACAGTGATCACAACATTATTACCTTTTCGATGAATACAAATTGCACTAGAGAAAGTGGCATAACCACCATTAAGGATTTCAGAAAATCTAATTTTAGGGCTATATTACAAGAACTTTACAAGTGGGACTGGATTAAGGATAATATCTCTGGTGGCCAACTTTGGCTTTAAATTAAAACTAAGATCCTTGAGTTAAGTGATAAATACCTACCAAACCAAAATCTGTACAATAAAAAAGGTGAATTTCCCTTGTGGTTCATAAACAAGGTAAGAAAATTAATATCAGTTAATAAAGGGTCTGTTGGGCACTTAAAAGAGATACTAATGACTATAATAAATACAGGTATAGAGAGGCCCTCAGGCACTGCAATGCAAATATCAATAAGGAAAAATGGAAAATTGAATTTAAGTTGGCCCACATAAAGGATGGAGGAAAATGTGTTTTTCTCATATATAAATAACAAAATGAGTTCATCATATACATTAGGTCCATTAAAAACTGACTCAGCAGTGATTAATGAACCTCAAGAAATGGCATGCGAATTTAATAGCTACTTCTTCTCTGTCTTTGCCTCTAAGAGTAAGGCCCCTATTATATCAAATCCAGGGAAACTTAATGACCAGGTCCCAGAGATTACTAGTGGCAAAATTCTTTCTAAATTGAAAAGCATCAAAATAAATACTTCTGCTGGCCCAGATTCTCTACACCCACAAGTTCTGAAAGCAATTGAATCCTGGTTAGTCGAACCTATGCACACACTTTTTAATCTGTCTATAAGCACTGGAGATGCACCCAAGAAATGGTGACAAGCAGTGGTTGTACCAATTTACAAAAAAGGGGATCAGAGTAGTACAGCCAACTACAGACCAATCAGCTTGACTTGTATCCTGGGCAAGATTTTGAAATCATTTATCAAGGATAGCCTGGATAATGAAATTAATTCCAGAAATATAACAGATAGTTCCCAACATGGTTTTAAAGCACAGAGGTCATGCCTTACTGCCAATCTAGTATTTTATGAAAAAGTGAGTGCTCTCCTTGAAAATCATACTTTTGTAGATGTTGTTTATCTTGACCTCCGCAAGGCATCTGATAAGGTCACCAACAACACCCTCACAGAAAAGATGGAAATACTTAAATTAAATAAATCTCTTATTACATGGGTTGATGCATGGTTAAGAGACAGAGAACATATACCGGTAGTTAGAATTAGAGGATATACCTCTGATAAGGGCTCTGTGACAAGTGGAGTTCCTCAGGGATCAGTCTTGGGACCGTCTTTGTTTTCCATCTTCATCTCTGATCTTAATACAATCCTAAACAGCTTTGTGATTAATTTAGTTGATGATACTAAAATAGCTGTGGATGTTATGCAGAAGGGTTCCATAAGTTGAGAGAAGACCTTTAAAAATTGGAATTCTTGGCAAATACTAATGGTATGATGTTTAACCGTGATAAGTGCATCATCATGTACTTGGCGAAGACAACCAATGTAATTATTATTTATGGCAGGAAAATGTTTGAAGACAGTAATGAAAAAGATCTAGGTGTTGTTATTTCTAATGACCTCAAGTTAAGTAATCACTGTACAGAGATGACAAAAAAAAACTTATTAGTTGTATGAAGAGGTTGATTACTTCTAGAAATAAGGCATGCAACATTCCTTTATATAAAGCATATGTCTTTCCTTTGTTGGACTGTTGCTCTCCCTTGTGGAACTCCAATTTGTTCAAAGATGTAAACAAATTAGAGAGAGTACAGATGATAATTACAAGGATGGTTGATGGCCTTCAAAATGTGGCCTATGAAAGCACACTAAGAGAATGAAAACTTTACTCCGTGGAACTTAGAAGATGAGGCAACCTTTTGTAAATGTACAAAATCAATAAGGATAAATTACTATTATCTGACTTAGGACTAGTCTTTAACTATAGAGAGATTTCCCTTAGAACCCATGGTTTTCAACTCATACTTACTAATCCAAAAAGACTCACAAGAAGAAGTGTTTTTACACAAAGGATTATTCCCTTGTGGAACTCTCATCCCAAAGATGTTGTGGAAATAGGCACTTTTAATTCCTTCAAACAGAAATTAGATATGCACTTGAAGAATTATATGGCAAGGGATTAAAACTCCACTATACTGGAGAAGTACTGTATGGGCACACAGCCTGTTGTACTTCTATACAATCCTAGTATGCATCCTAGTAAAGCAGAGAAGCTGAATGGTTACATCTACATATTTGTGAAGGACACCAAGATGTGCAACAGGGAGGACAGTCTGAGGGGTTGAAAGGATGGACAGGGATCTAAAAAACTGGAGGAGTGGTCAAAGCAACTGGGTTTTAATGCAGCAAAGTGCAAAATAATGTACTTGGGCCATAGAAAACTAGGAGTGGAGTACAAAATGAGTGAGTATTATTGTCAGTGACCAACTAGGAAAGAAACCTGGGGGTAATCATACTGGTTGACCTAAAGGTGGCCAAGCAGTGTGACAAGGCAGTCAGGAGGGCTAGTACAATGCCAGGGTGCATAGGTAGGAGTAGCACCAACAGGAAGAAGGAGGTGGTGTTGCACCTGTATAGATCACTGGTAAGACCCTACCTTGAGTACTGTGTCCAGTCCTGGAGACCACATCTCAGAAAAGGCATTAACAGATTGAAGGCAGTCCAAAAGAGGGCTATACAAATGGTTCAGCATCTGCATCAAAAGTCCTATGATGAAAGGCTGAAGGAGCTCAATATGTACACCCTGGAGGAGAGGAGGGAGAGGAGGGAGAGCAGTGATATGATATAGACCATGAAATACCTTGTGGAGGTTAACAAGGTACAGGTGGGAAGGGTGTGTTTTCAGAAAATAGGTGCTCTAGAACAAGGGGACATGCTAAGGAGCTGGAGGGAGGTAGATACAGGTGAGATGCGAGGAAGTACTTCTTTACGGAAAAGGTGGTGGACTCCTGGATCAGCCTTCTAGCAGAAGTAGTGGGAGCAAAAACAGTGGTAGGGCTCATAAATGCATAAGATAGACAAAAGTGAACCTTAGGGAAGGAGAAAGTGGGTGGGTGAATGGGCTGTAGATCAAGTAGAATCTGTGGTGTTACTACAGGCAAGGAAAAAGCTGGCAGAATAGGTGGACTAAGCAGCTCTTATCTGTTAGCAATTTCTGTTTCTATGTCCTCCTGAACTTTGTCCCCATTCTCAACAGAGTCCACTATCCTGGCCAGCTTTGTGTCTGTTGTGAACTTGAGCAGTCTTCTTTGGAGCCACACTGAAGTTGAAAAGCAGTGACCCGAGCACCAATCCTTAAGGGACACCACAATGTTCTCCTCTCCTCCCAAAGGTAGTCTCCCTCCACCACCACTCTCTGCATCCTGTCTGCAAAGCAGTTAGCAATCCACCTTGTGTACTGTATGTCATGTATAAACTACTCTGGTTTACTTTGACCAGAAACTTACCATGTACAACTGTATCAAAGAAATTGCTGAAATACAGATAAGCTATGTCAGTGGCCCTTCCTATCTAAAAGTATATTTATCAGCAATATCACTGTACAGTATTTTCCATTAGTTCCTGCATTTTTCTATATAATATCTTATTAGATGGTATTTGTTGCTGAAAATAAAACTTAGAGCCAGTTGGCCACAGTGTGGCAGCACTGCACTAAGGTTTGAAATTTAAGATTACCCTTTCTCAAGCAGTAAGATTTCAGACCTTAGCAGGGAAATGTAGGAAACTCAGATAGTGTGTTTGGATCACAGGAGTTTGCGTTATCTATATTTATTTAGTTTTTGTTGACTGGGTATGTTTAATATTATTCACAAAAAACTTCATTAATGCAACATTTAGGGCTGAGGCTATAGGGAGGACAAAAGTAGGGAAATGTGGCTTTAGGGTTTCCAACCCTAAAACCCCAATGCCACCCCTAAAGCAAATCAGGTTGTCAACCCTAAAGCTCACCCCATTCTATTCAGTCCTTAAACATACACACCTAATGAAGAGAAGAAATGATTATAGTTTGGCCCCTTAGCAATCTATTAGTGAGTTGATCTCTATTTAGACCTTTCATTTAATTTACTGTATAAACTGGTCCAACCATGTTTTCCTTGCTTCATCTAATATAGGGCAGTGAAGCAATATGTGTGAAATTGACAGATATTTAGTTTGGTTATATCTACATGTTCAAGCTTCAATCAATTTACCCCAAGCTATTATTTGAGATTTATAATGGAAATGGATACCAGGGTGTAATCTTGCAAATATTTTTTTGTGTGGGGAGTTCTGGCACCAGTCCAAGTAATCCGGAAGTTCATTTTGCATGTATAGTAATTTATATTGTGTAAACAGTATTGATTGAGCCGATTTTCATATAATCAGTTAGTGCACTAATGTCTAACCATCTAGTTCTTATGATATTTGTGTATTCTGAAATATTAGTTGCTGCCCAGCTATCACAAATAGCTTGTATTCCTGCTTTTTGGATTTTTATACTTAATTTGCTAGACCAGGATTGGTGGTATATTCCTTCATTATGGTGCAACATTGCTTCTTCCCAGCAGGCATATTTTAACTTGATGTTGGGGGTGGTAACCATTCTTTTCCAGTAATAATCTTATAATAGCTGCTGCTTCCAAAGTTTGAAGGTTAGTTTCCATTCTAAAATGGACACCTGATACTGCTCCTGGGAACCCTAGTACATTCCTTAGGAAAAGATTTTGGCTAAGTGCCAGTGTCCCACTATTTTGCTGTAATCCCCAGATTTCAGTGGAGTATAACATTGTTGATATTGCTTTAGCTTTACAGCTAGGGGAGACATGATAGAAACTTTGAAGTACCTCAAGGGAATCAACAAAGTCCAAGAGGGTAGCATCTTTCAAAAAAAGAGGTGTGCAAGAACAAGGGGGCACAATTTGAAGATGGGGGGAGGCAGCTCAGAGGTAATGTAAGGAAGTATTTTTTCACAGAGAGGGTTGTGGATGCATGGAACGGCCTTCCGGAGGAGGTTATGGAGTCAAAAACAGTGGTTGAATTCAGGCATGCATGGGACAGCCATAAGGCAATTCTAGGAGGTGGGGGTAGAAAGAAGTAGGCTGCTGGTTAACTAGGATCTGCAGCTTATCCATTAGGTAGGGAAATGGGTAGACTGGGTGGGCCAAGAGGTACTTATCTACCATCAAATTCTATGTTTCAATGTTTCTTACCCTAAGAGGTGCCCGAAAGGAATATTTGACAAAGTTCATACCAAACCTGTTTATACCCAAGACCAACTTAACTGCCTTCCTTTTCGGTTATTTATTTGTATATAATGATTCTAGTTCATATTATTTGTGATCTGTGCCCCAAGATAAATAAACTCTTTTGCCATTTCAAAATATGTTTTGATTAATTTTCCATGTTAATCTACTTCTAACTGGTCGTTCACAGATCATCATTTTTGATTTGTTATAAGTAACCTTTAGAGAAAGTTTGCTTAGGGATGCTACAACAATGTCCAAAGCTTTTTAGAGGCTCACTGCAGATTTAGAAATCACAACTGTATCATCTACGTATAATAAAATTTTATAAAATGGGCATTTAAAATCAAGAAATGTGATTGGCTAAGTGCCTTTCAGGCCCTTGTCCTTATCAACTAATATCATAGCCAACCAGTACTATTTGTGCCAACCAAACATAGCACATCAAAAAAATCAATCTGTGGCACTGCTCTCCCAATGTAGCCCATCACCAAGTAAGTGAGAGAACCACAACTGCTGCACAGAAAGAGTGCTGCCAGTGTGCCAAACTGCCAACAGAAACAACAGAACCCCCCACCATTTTCTCCAGCCCCCAAAAAGTGTACACACTTGGTAACTGTTCCATTTCTTTTTTCATTCCCATTTGCCCCTGGCCAGTGTAGACACATATCTCATTCCCTTCCAGCATTTTAAACCGACCGACCGCTAACAGTAAGCACAACCATAGCTAAACCGCAACGTCACTCTCCATTCTCGCATTCACCCCTCAACATCCATGACAGGGCACAACACGGGACAACTTTCTTTTTCTTAGTAGTAGTTTTCTTCATTTTACTACATTTGACTTTCCTTCAGAACAATTAGGAAGTGAAAACCTGGCAGTACGGTGGCTGCTATAGGACACACTCACTCAGAGACTTATTCGCTCCTGCAAAAGTCAGTGTCCTGAAATCCCTAAGAAACACTCTCAATGTTTGTTAAAATAAAAATACAGCATCAGTTTTAAAAAGAAAAAAGTAATAAGGGCCACTGACAAGGAATAAGCTTGCTCTGAGTGAAACGGCATACTGTCTCACAGGACACTGGCTCTGAAAGAAATGCCCACTCTGCTCCTTAGCAAACACAAATGTAATTAAAATTACTGTGTCTCAGTCAAGAATACAGTGTGAGCAGACAAGAAGGAACAACTTGACCAGTACCTCTCTGTGTGTTTCGGGAAGGGGGGTACACCCTGTACTGGTCATCAGGAATTACCAGTGGGGGACTGTTTCTTTATTGGTTCAGTGTTGAGCATCAGTTTACATGTTTTTGTTAATTTTTGTTTTGGTTCTTTTTTTATTGTTAAACAGTTACTTGGAGGCCTATCTTATAAGTGCAATAACTAACTCCGAGGTGTGATTTTTCTCCTGATAAGAGCACGCCCAGGTGCATAAGGCACTCGGCGCAAGCACCTTGTGCCTTATAACACACCAGGGCATGCTTTTATCAGGAGATAACCCACAACTCATTGTGTGGTATTACTTGCTTAATGCTCAAATCCCTAATTTTAGGGGCATCAGTTTCTTGCTTAGCTAATGAATGGGCAACCTGGTCTATATAAATATTAAAAAGCATTGGGGCCAAAAGGCAACCCTGGTTGACCCCTTTACTAAAAGCTATAGGTTCAGATAGTTTTCTGTTCAATGGATATCTTGTTTTTGGTGGGGGTATTTGAATGCAGCATTATTAATAATTTTAATAATTTAGGGTCAGCAGTAGTGAGCAGCAAGGTTTATTGTTAGGCTAAAAAGGCACTACAATATCTAGACAAATACAAACGTTCCATATAGAGCACCATACATTAAGCATACAATATAGTTCAAAATACATCTGGATATACAGTTTTCAAATTATATAAGTATAAAAATATATAAAAATAATATGTCCTCTCCATACTCAAACTTATAACAGGCCCAAATCAGCATCCCCTAAAGGCCACAAAAATCTGTTAAGCCAAATGACAACATGACGGTTAAGTCTTACCCAATAAATTCACTCCCTCCAACCACATCCTCTCCCATCAGTACCAACTCAGTAGGCATGAGGGCACACTGCAGTACTGAACCAACCATTATGGTATTACGCAAACATACTGCTCTGTACCTTACAGACCACTTCCTATCTGACTACTTCAGTCGGTCACACCCGAGATACTCGGTGATACCCTATTTCAAGGGGGGGTCCTATCTGATACCATCATGTCCTCACTAAAGTCTACCAAGAAGCCTAGTGAGTCTTCTGGCAATGACGGCATATCCCTAAGGGCACCATGCAATGCATACTGCTCCATGCCCCTGGCTCATCCCTCATCCAGCTACACCTGACGGCCTCTTTTTTAAACATACAGCAGGACTCCATGTCACAGTTCGATTCCCCTCCATCAAAAAGCAGCAGCACAACTGCATCACTTTGTTAACCAATTGGACATGTCAGCCTTGAAGCACATCCACTAGGGCACCACTCAACTCATGCTGCCCCGTGCCCCACTGATTACTCCAGCTACATCCCTTGACCACTCTTACAGTGCTTAATGGAACTCCATGCTATTGGGAAAGCTACTTATAGTGGGTAGACCTATCCTGCCTATACCGGATGGCCACCAGAAAATCCTTGACCTCAACAAGATGCACAATCAGACCTGAACCATCTAAACATCTCAATAGATATTGTCAAAGTCTCCAATACTATGGTGATAATGATACAGTATCATTAAACACACAGCACATTCATCAGAACTGGAATAATAGGACTTTAACTATCATCCCATAAAGGATAATGAATTTAATCTGGGAGCATTTAACCGTGCTTTTCTCACCAGGCTTAATTGCCCAGAATAATCTTGCCCCAATTAGGACAATTACATGTTTAAAAACTCTAAAAATACATACAATGTTCCCTTAGCAAAGCTAGTAGACATATATAATATAATCACGTGTATAAGAGTATAAGCACACATTCAAAACACTGGAGTCCATACTCTTAGCAATAATGCTCATAAAAGCTCATGAAAGCTTTACAATATCTGACAAGTTTTAATCCAAAGGCTCGCACGGTATCCCACAATGAAATTGCAGGAAATATTGAGATGTAAATTAAACTTTTTTAGAACAATGGAGTCCATGCCCCTATAAATAGTGTTCATGGCTCATAGGAGCTCCATGTAATCTAATATAACTTTTGACAGAAACATAATTTTTACGAAAATTCCATTGCCATAACAAAATGCACACAGAAGAGCAATCAATCCAGAGTTCCTCCTGGTTGGAAAGCTGATATTCTCCAACCCAATAAAGCACTACAGCGCTCTTCAATAGGGAGTCCTGCTGTTATAAAAATACTTCAAGAGTCCCTAGATATCGATACTTATGGAAAACATTAAAATTAGCTGCAGTCCATCAGAAAAACAGTACCTATAGAAACTAAGGCACTTTTTTTACTTAGCGTCCAAAGTGAGAGAAAGTTTAAAACCACCTTTCAAAAGTTTAAGCTCCACAAGCACTCAAATAGTGCTCTTGTGTGGGTTGTAAGATAGTTAAAGTTGAAATCCTGTTTCATGCCTTCAGCATAAATGGTTAAAACTAGGACTGTGCGAATACCTTTTCCTGACTACTCGGCCGAATATTTGGTATTCAGGTCGCAAGTATTCGGTATTCGTTATTCGGTGTTAGGCCAGAAAAGGTGTTTATTCAAGGAAACATTAAAAAAGCACTTCAGCAACACCATTAATCACCCACTGAACCTGGTATACCATATACACCTCAATGACACTTCAATCACCAACATAGAGCTGTCACTAATGCAACACAAGCTTCATATGGCACACTTGATCCACCACACCACACACATAGCACTCTGGAAATGATATCAAGCATTGCATTGGATCAGCACTAGAGGGTGTTCATGGTCACGAATCCGGGGTAGAAGGTGCTTTGGCCATTGGCATAGGAACAGTGGTAGCAGTGACTGCAGTAGTGGGGACAACTGAAAGAGTGGCTGCTGCAAGAATGGCACCAGTGGTGGTGGGAAGCAGACTGGCTGTGGATGTAGCAGCCATAGTGGCAGCAGTGGGAACACTGGTGGTGGCATCTTCTACTTCCTGCACAAAGCACGTATACTCTAATGCCCCCCCTACTATTGCACAACAGGATGTGACAGTGAACGTACATATGTAATAGGTGGTGACACTTGCAGTAGTAGTACTGCTAATGGTATTAGTAGCAGTAGTACTATTACCAATGCTGCAAGAACTAAAAGGCTTGCTTGGGGAGAACAATATTTGAGCCCGCTGAATAAAGAGAGACACCTGTATGTCATTGTCTATGTAATCTGTCTCACCACCTTCTCTGGAATTGTATTATGTATCAATAATATACAGTGGAGCAAGACAAGATGCAATTCAATACTTTGCATTAAATGACATGCCACAACATTTTGGATGATTAGAGAGCTTAATTGCCATGAAATTACACTGCTTCTTGTAGCATACTGTAGCATTTTGCAGTAATTTTGCAAGATACTGCATTGCGTACTGTCTGGCACCACTGTATGAACTGTTTTATAATTTTGATGCAATGTTTCATCCTTGGATATGTTAGTTGTGGATTGTTTTGTTACAAGGGCATCTCAGTAGCATTCATTTTAACTTCACTTATTTATGGTGCGTGTTTCTTTAAGGGTTGTATATTCATAGTGTATTTGTACATTCCTGACATGTACTCTGACAAAGCCCAAGTTCTGGTCAAAGCACTGAGGCTCTATTGGCATCCTCCAGCCTTAGCACAAACAAATGTATTGGCAGCTTTATGCTCCACTGCTCATAACTGTATTTTGTTACTGCCCCCAAGTGTTTCCTTTGTTCTACATAGATTGTTTGAGGTTTGGCAGCCCAGGGACAACACTAGCAGTAACTGGCTGGATGTGCTGTACATTTGAGGGTCTATAATCCTGTCCCTCACCACTTGTAGCAGTGGTGCTGATGCTTTGCTGGGACTGGACCAAGCATGTTTGCAAGATTGCTAAAGACATGATTGATCAGGTCACTAGTGGTTACTGTGTAAAACACAAACTATTACTATGTAGTACTTGTGTGTGTGTGTGTGTGTGTGTGAAGCTTTATATAGTGCTTGTGGAACTACAGTAATACACCAACCTTTCCAGTTATACTGCAAAAAGTAGCAGTAAGAAAAACCCTTCTACTAAGAAGGAAGAAGAAAGGACATTCTGTTTAGTCAAACATGAAACCGTGCAAGGAACAGACAGATGACATATACAGTCAACTCAGTGAGACAGGCCTGCCCACTAAGTGCAATGGTTTAATTAACAAAACAGCAACAAACAAACAAAAATGCATGTACAGCTGTGCACACACACACAAAGGCACAGACTCTGAGGGGATAATTTTCACAAGCACAGGTTAATTGTGTGCAGTGGGCTGTAGAAGTGTGTGGGGGTAGTCAGCCAACACCTCTTTATGTGTAGATGGATCTATCCCTGAACCAGAGGACTAGCAATAATAATTCAGTGAGTCAAGCCTGACTGGCTTAGAATTAAAGAAGTTAATTCAAATCTCTGTGCACAGCTGTGCACAGGTGTCGCTTGCCTCATGAAAAATATATTAAGCATGCACATGAAGGGTGAAACCTCACAAAATCAAATATTATGCACATACACAGCAAATCAATAACAGTGACCTGCAGGAGGGGAGTTAGCAGACACCTCATCAGTCATGCGAGGAACCAAGCCTGGAACCAGACAACAGCAAAAAAAACTAAACACAAAAATGAAATGTGCTTCACCCATAAAATCACACTGGAGCTATGTCAGACAGCAGCAGATAAGGGTGTTAGCAGACAGCCCTCCTTGTCCCTGTAACTGAGTACAGCAATAAGGACAAAATACCTGCCAGAAAGTGCCAAACATAGTTTTTCTTGCACTGATCAAAAACTATACTGACCCAAAAAGCCTGTGAAGCAAAAATCTATTTCTTTTTTAGCAAGTTTAAGGTCTCAAAATTACTGCAGAGCAACTCTTAGGAACCACTGTCTCCTGTCTTCTACCATCTCAGAGTGAGGAAGTCACATGGTGTGATTGCTTCTGAGCTCAAGAAACAGTTTTGATTGGCCAACAAAGCTCTATGAGACTTGGAAATCTTATCGAATAGTAGTTCCCGAATAGTGGCCGAATAGTGAACTATTCGAGAAATGCAACCAAATATTCGGGAAGCCTACTATTTGGGGTATTCGGAAAATACTACTCGGCCCATGCAAGCTCTAGTTAAAACCTTCTCTCTAACAATTTCTAATTTGCAACTGCACCCTGTTCTCCATCTTTTCAGCCTTCTATTTTGCATAACAGAGTGCTTACCTGGGCATCAATTAAAGGAAAAGGCAGTAACTTCTCTGGTGGGAGAGACACCCCTCTGAGCCAGGCTCCTGTTGTCTCTGCCAAACAGCTTTTAAAAAAACATCACTCACAGCCCCTGCATAATTTCTCAATCCTTCCTATCATTTTCACAGTTGGCAGGAGGAGTGGGCCAAATGTTTAGAGGCCAATCTGGCTCCCATTTTCAACCAGTACTAGCCACAGGTCCTCCTCTTCATCAATCTGATCCCGCTCCATTCTCCTGATATCAAGAGAGCTGCAAAACAAAAACAGACAAAGCGCTCTTCTAAGTGCAGTAAAACACTCTTGTCTGAGAATATATGAAACCCTGACCCACAGGCAACAATGGCATACCTTTTATGGGCTTTTAACAAGCCAATCAACTCATAAAGTGTTTCCACAGCCTCCTTTAGAATACTCCTACATCCTTCTCTCTATGGGAGGAGAGCCAAATTTCCTCGAGGAATCCTGTAGAGTTCACACACACTCATTTTCTCCAAAACACATATATTTTACCTCTTGCCGCTTTCCCGTTCGAAACTGCTCTGAATGAGAACATGTAAAGCACAAAATAAGACAGGTAATCTAATCAGCAAAAGCTCTCTTAATCTGCAAAATAACAACAGTTCCTCTTTTGTCCCAATTAATAAGGTCAGCAAACATCGTTCAGAAAGCAAAACACTGAGAACAAGCAGTCACCAGCAGAAAAGTTGTTTGAAACCTCAACCTAAAATGCCTAACGCCGAGAATAAACAGTCATTCGGCAAGTTGCTTAGAGTCTCCCTAATGGCATAAAAAACAACCTATAGAGTACAATTGTTAAAATAACCGGAGTTTCATTCATAAGAATGGATGAAAACCTCCAGTGAATAATTTTCACAGCCAGAGACTGAGCATAGCAAGAAACAGCTGGGAGAGGAGAAGCCCTGCAGCCATCTTGCTGACCAGCCTGTAATTTAGGGTTGATATTTTGATCTGCAAGGATTTTCCATAGTGAGTTTCTACTCACATTGTCAAAAGCTTTTTTTAGGTCAAGAAAGTAACAGTACAGCCTCCCTTTTTTTAACTTTGTGAACTTGTTTACTAAATTGTTGAGAATAAATATATTATCAACAGTCGATCTGTTGTTTCTAAATCCAAATTTATTTTCTCACAGAATGTTCATTCTCTACCACCTGCAGTTTCAATATCTCCAGTAATACCCTGGAACAATCTTGGCCAGTATACATATTAATGAAACTGGGGCAATATATTCAAAACTTTGCACAGGTCACAAACCATTTGTGCAGGGTTAGTGCCAGGTTAGCACGGGTCCACTATATTCAAAAGGTCAAATATCATGCGAAACTGTATTAGCGCCAGGCACAATTATAATGTATGCAAGGGCAAACTGAGGGGCATGTACATGAATACAGGTGCAATGCTATATTCAGCAAATAGCACAGTGCAAAGTCTTGTTGTACCACACTTAGCGTAGCACTTTGTGCGGTGCAAATTACCGCCCAGGAAAAGGTAGTCTTATCTCTGAGAAAATCAGTTTTGCATGACTTTGTGGCTTTGACCAGCTCCGCATGACTTTTGCGTGGCTTTGTGTGACCCTAACCAGTAAGTATGACATAGAAATAAGCCAGACATAGAGAAAACATACTGCTCACTGATGGCATCTCTATGATGCCATCATCTGCCACCAGTCCCAGCCATACCAGGCAGTAAGTGGTGACCTGGCTCCCAGTGGACACCATGGTAGTGTGGCTGTACAGCACACACCTGAAGACCACCCTTTGGTGGACACCAACAGACGCCAGTACACACATGCAGCTATGGGCATGGAGGGTGTTGAGGGGAGGATGTACATGTAGCCAGGCTACACCACAGACTGGGTGTGGTCACAAGGCTGGGACAAGCCACGCAGTGCACATGGGCCAGTGTTGGGAATACCCCAACACCAGTGTGTGCCTGTCTGATGGTATGTGCCCCCCAGTCACATACCACATATCTCAACAGACACCACAGCATACACAGCCAGCCATATACATGTCACTGTGAGCATTTCATGCCAGTGGTGCAGCATCTGTTGGTTTAACAACAGCATAACCATAATGTCCACTGTTAGTAAACACTTGCAAGTTGAGCCTGTCACTGTGCACAGTGCAGTGGTCATCACTGCCCCTACACACCATAGGCATTGCTGTGTCCTTCACACTACTAGTCCCCCTGCTACTGTAGTGTCTGCTGTGCACTGTAGCATGAACTACAGTTTGACAATTGCATGCAGCGCCATCACCTGTGCCTGTGCTGTGTAGTCCCATGGGGCACAATATTCTATGCTGTACTGTATGAATGCTGCCTGCAACTACCACCATACACTGCCATACTGACCTACAGATGGAGCTGTGGGATCTTACAATAGCTCTGGGCAAACTGCACGTAAATCAGGTCATAATGAGATGCTAATCTGGATGTTTGCCTACAGACTACCTAAGTAGGCTCATTTGCATGTCACTTGAATATAACAGAGTTTTGCCCCTGGTAAACATGATTACACTGGAAAATGGCTTAGCTCCACACTAAACCTGCACAAATATGTTTCTACCATGCAAACATTTCAAAGCTACTGTACATTTTGCACAATGTAATTTCACATGTGCTGCTGCTTGCAGCTTTGCTGACTCCACTTCTTTGCGAGCACACATTGGCCACATAGTTCACCTCTACCTTCCTTCACATCACTGTGAACTGAGATGCTGCTGTGGTTTGCACTTCCCGTTGCTGTATTCAGAGCTGTCTTATTCCAGGTTATTTTGCACTGCACTTCAGCCCAGTTTGCCCGTCTTCCTTAGCATGCTATATTTAGCAGGTTTAGCACTGGGCTATCCTTTTTGAATATAGCGGACTATTGATTCTAGGTTAATTTAGCATGATGGGCAGTGCTACATTAGCCCCAGGTCAAAGTTTTGAATATCTGGCCCCTGGTCTGTAATTTTCTGATCAAGCAGTACAGATGATGAAAATGTACTCAAAAAACATCTCAATCCAAATATCAGTTATAAGTTTCCATCAAAATGCTTTGTTGACAAAAGAAGACAGGCTGGCAGTTCTCTACAACAGTGTCAGCATACATGGCTAGACCAATTTGATTACATATCATATTCGGTTAAAGAAGGTGGGTTGTACTACTTAGCTGGCATCTTGTTTCCCACCCCAGGACAGACTGGCCTTTACAAAACTTCTTACTGAGCAGCCATATTGCAACTGAAAGCATGGCAAAGCAGACATTCTGAAACTCTCAGATGTAGAAGACCACAAGAAATCAGAAGCTAAACTAAGTGCATTTATCAACACAACTGAGAACCAAGGTCAAATGGTGGACTTGTCATTATCAAAGTCCACCCAACAACAGGTTGCAAAAACAAAATTTTTTAACATCCATCACCAAGTTGTAACCCCCAAAATGGTAGGCTTACCTGTCTCTCCTGGACACTGCATTGCCCTCTGCCTAGCAAAATCCAGCCTATGTTCTGTCACTTGAATCTGGCCATACCCAGTGGTATTCAGTGATGAAAGTGTAGATCCAAATTTGAAATGTTACTGTATTCCTGGTTCCTGCGTGAACGTTCGATGACTGCTGTCATGCTATGCCTGTGTATACAAGTGCATTGCCTGTGCTAGGTCCAAGGAAAACAAAAGCTTGTGACTGGCTGGGCAGCAATCCCACAAATTCCATTGCATAGTTGCTTACAAGTACAAATGAAGCTCTATTGAATGCTGTACATATTTATTGCTGAATCTTAACCAAGTACTCCAGTCCTGGCCTAGACATCCTGGAGCCTAAACTCCTTAAGCTTGGTGCTGCACACATTGCCTCACCAGTAGCCTTTATCTTCAACCTATCCCTTGGTCTGGGGACCATCCCAGACATCTGGAAAGAGGCGAGGATTGTCCCTGTACTGAAGCAAAGAAATCCCAAACTACCTGACAATTATCGACCGATTGCCATTCTCCCAACCCTTAGCAAGCTCCTTGAAAAAGTAGTGGCTGAGCAGCTTTCGGAATATATCCACTCTCATGAACTTCAGTCCCCAGCCCAGCATGGCTTTCATAAGGGACACAGCACCACCACAGCCTTAATCTCAGTTACATCAAGTATCTGGACAGCCATGGACCAGGGCAAACTCTCTGGTGCAATATTTATCGACCTGTCCAAAGCCTTTGACCTCGTTGACCACAAACTGCTTGGTGCACAGTTGTGGTCACTTGGCCTCTCCCACCATGCCATGAAATGGCTAATGAGTTATCTACATGGCAGAAAGCACGTACCTGCTTCAATAAGTCCTCTCGAGCCCCTACCGTGATTTCCGGGTGCCTCAAGGCTCGTACTGGGTCCCTCCGCTCTCCCTCTTCATCAATCAACTACCCATGGTTACTACCAGCTGTAGTGCCACCATGTATGCAGATGATCTGGTAATCCTGGCTCACCTCTAGAATGCCACTACCCTAAACCAGAACCTGACTGATGACTTTAACAGAGTATTGTCATGGGTTACTAGTCACAAGCTTGTCCTGAACCTGAAAAAGACACAGGCTATGCTCTTTGGCTCAAAGGCTAAAACCAAAGCCTCATCAGCCTGCTTTCACGTCACCAGCGCAGATGGATCCTCACTACCCATAGTGAGCTCCATCAAATATCTGGAGGTAATGCTTGACCCCCAACTTGACATGGGTAATCATATCCTTAACATCTGCAGGGCAGCAAACTGCAAACAGGGTCTGGCCTATAGGGTCAAGTATAACCTTACACTGGCAGCCAGGCTTGCCCTAGCAGAAGGTGTGCTCCTTCCTCCCTCAGCTAAGGGCTGCACCTATCTGCTCACTCTCCAAGGACACATCTCACCGGTGATACACTGCCTACAATAACATTTGTTATTTCCGCATTGGCTGCCCCCAACTCACCCACCATTGTGAGCTATATGAGAAACTCTGCTGGCTCTCACCAGCTAGATACTTTGATTTTGGTTTGGGATGCCTCTCTGGGAAAGTGATCAGAACTAGCACCCCCCAGGGGCTGGCCCGGCTTCTGCCTAAACTGAATCCCACCCCCCTACCAACTTAGGTCTCTCACAACAGGGATGCTCAAAGTCCCTCCTACCCAGACCCTCATGGGGGATCGGGACATTGCCATAAGTGCACCCAGACTCTGGAACTCACTACCTGTGGATATCCGAGCTGCCACCTCCTATCTGAGTTTTCAAAATTCCCGTTGGGGTTTCCTAAAACTAGCATCAGTGTGTGACTGCCCCAAACCTCCCTAGAGTAAAGTGTCAAATTGTTTTGTCTGAACCTCCCCAGGGTGTCTCCATTGAATTCCTGAAGATATTTTTCCCACTGTATCAATGACTTCTGACTACTCCTGCCTAAAAAGCCTTGGGCATTTTTAAACCCATTATTGCTCCACGGTCATAGGCTAACCATGACATATTGCACCTTGGTCACTTGGTAGAAACTTGTACTACCAAGTGTTTCTGTTTCTGTCTTACATGTGCATATTTAGAAAAATGTGATGAGCTATATATACCTGTCCGAGATCCAACTAGCCTAGGGGGTGTATACGACAATGTTATAAGTTATATTATGACCAATCCAGTGCTTGAGCTATGCTCCACTGCTATGTATGATGACCTGTATATATCTGTCAGTTGAACTAGCTAGTCTAGAGTGTATAATCTGAAATGTGCTTACTACTATATGTTTCCCCCCTAGCGTCAAATGATGTATTTCCCACACGTTTGTTTACTGTGACAAAAAACTGTACTCTCTTTGCCATGTCTCCTTGACTGTTGTTCCTCATGTTGTACTCTCCTGGGTTGTTTCTGAAAATATGCATGATACTTGTATAGTGTACTTACCCGGTAAACAAAAGCTAAATAAATAAATAACTGTTGTGCTTAAAATGAGCTTTGAAGTTTGAACTCTTTACATTTTACTCAGCCAACAGACATGTTGATACTTTTGACTCTGCTGTTGAACCAGTGAGAACTCAAGGGGTCCAAATGGGCCCTTTCACTGTGGCAGTTGGGAGGAATGGTGAGCTGTATGCTTGGTACTCATTTTAACCAATCAGGAGGATGCTAGAACTGTGACTGAGAGCCTGGGCAGCCAACCAAATGATTGGATTCCTTTCTCCTTCAGACAAAAGAGACTCTTGAACAGTTAGTCTGGCTTGAGCTTCCAGTCATTGTTTGAATTACACTGGTCTATGAGCATATCATTACTAAGTACCAGTTTTTGTGGTAAGTGAACAGGTGCAGTATAGTGTATGGTGGAATGTCATTCTCACTGAAATCCATCGGTGTTGAAATGTTGTTCTCCTACACTAGTGACGCTCTCACAGTCAGCAGAACGATTTTTGTTCTACTGCACTGTGCATGTCACACACTGTGTCCTCAAGCAGCATTTGACAGGGCTCACTCCATAGACAGAACACATAGCGAAAGCAGCAATGTTGGCGGCAGTACTAATGTTTAGCGTTAAAACATTCAAAATGCAAAGTTCTTAAACAGTTAAAATGTCAAGCGTGAAAATGTTCAAAATGTAAAGTTCTTTTTTCCTTGTAACCCAGTAAAAATGTTTTGAAGCAGAAACATGCTGTAGTGACCCCCCCCCCCAAAAAAGACATTCCACCATACACTATAAAGAAAAGTGCATGGGGAACAGTTGACAACAGGGCTAATCTTTCACCTCGTTGGCATTATGATGACAGATTACCTCTCAGAACTCTGGCTTTTCGGGGTAATCCGTTGTCATAGTGCCAACTCAGTGAAAGAACAGCCCAGTTGTCAACTGTTCCCCATGCACTATCCTATATGTTGTTGCTGCAAATCATTATTTACAGGTGGACATGGTGTATCCCAATAGTCCAGATCCTGTTGGTAAGTGCAGTTGCCATGAGCATATCATTAGCACTCACCCCTATGTGTACCATTGAATTCCAAGTAAAGTGTTTTATGTCAGTCCATGTGTGGAACCACTGGTTGGGGCAGTGGGTAGGTACATCTTCCCAGAGGGTTGTGCTAGCTTGTCATCAAATCCACTTAAAAGTTACTGTGGGTGGCGGTACCATGCAAATAGTATCATTGTTGATACAGAGCCCCTGTTCGCAGCCAAACCAGAACCCAAGCCCTTCAACCTGCATTTTGGGCAGCAGGCAGAGGTAGTAGCCCATTGGAGGTGGCACCCAGGTTACAAAGTGTTTGGAGAATTGTGGGAGGCAGGGCATCACACTTCATGGTCACAGGGATGATTCCTCATCTGACTCTAATAGCAATTAGTGAACCTGTAAAGCCTTAATTAATTTTTGTGTTGAAGCTGGTGACAAAGCCTATAGACCTACGGAAACATGCCAAAAATGCAACTACATTTTCAAGGCTGCACAAAATGAAGCTGCTGAATTGCATGAAACATTATATTCAACAATACATAGTACAGGACATCAAGCAACAACCTTTGGGACCATTTTAATCCATTAAAGCGGATAAGAACAACTAGGAATTGTGCTCAGGAACTTGAAAATGGACAGCCAGTGGAGAAGTTTGAAGGATTCATTGAAAGTGAATTTGTGACAGGAAGGATATATGCAACAAACTGCAATCATGTCTAAAGAATTGGACTTTGGATCTCAAACACTGCAGAGCTCAAAGGTATGATGGTGCCGGAAACATGGCCAGGGCACAAAATGGTTGTACTGCTCTTGTCCAAAAAATGGCACCACGAGCCATATATTATCACTGTGCTAGTCACCAGTTAAATCTGGTTGTTTCAAAAGCTATTAAGCTACCAGAAATAACCTGGATAATGAGTGATGTGAAGAAAGTTGAGATCTTCAAGTATTCTCCAAAATGCTAAAGGCATCTGGAGCATTCACTTCAGCAGATCAACTATGAAAGATCTAAAAATGAAGAACAACCTGTGGAGAAACAAACAGTGACGTTACTGTGTGAGACCAGAAGGGTGGAAAGGCATACAACCTTTGAAGATTATTACCACCTGTACAAAGCTGTGTTGACTGTCTTGAAAACATTTTAACCAACAGGAAAACCACTGGGATACTAATAGTACTTCTGAAGCACACGGCTTTATAATTCCGTCAAAAAGCCCAGTTTCATTCCTGCATTTAAATCAGCAAGACACTTGTTTGGCTTCACCAAGACACTTAGCAATTTACTACAAGGATCTTCCCAGTGCATCATGTATGCTTATGAACAGGTTAAACTTGTGCTTCATGAATTCGACTCAGTTCATGAAAATCTTGAAAAAGAGTTCCAGATGCTATTTAAAGTGATGGTAGATATGGGCAAACTGTCTGACCAGGAAGACTTACCCATTCCACATCTTTGAATCTGCCAAACACAGAAGTACAATGTAGAGGGTGATACTGCACAGGTTTACTGGAGGAGGGCCATTTTTACTCCCTTTCTTGAGCACCTCATTTCAGAACTGTCCAGAAGGTTCACAGCTATGTCTTGCACAGCTGTACAAGGACTCTTCCTCATTCCATCAAACCTTGGCAGCCTGACTCACAAAAAAGAAAATGAACTGAAAAGCTTCTTTGGTGGAGGACTGCCTTCTGCATCAACCTTCTACCAGGAGCTCTGATTATGGAAAAGAAAATGGGAATCCTTATCTTACAACACTCAAGGCTCATTACCTGCAGACTTTAAGGATATCTTTGCACAGATGAATGTCAACATGTTTTCCAACATAGCATTTATACTCAATATTCTTTTGTTAAGTTCAGTTGCAACTGCTGGAGTAGAAACAGCAAATTCCTCATTAAAGATCATCAAGTTAGAACTGAGAAGCACAATGGGACAGTATTGCCTAAACAGTTTACTGTTGCTCTTTCAACATAGAAACATCCCAATGGACTTCTGTGCAGTTATTGACATAGGCCTGGATATTCAGACTGTGCCAGGCAGTGGCGCAAGCCTGGGCACAGCACAACTGTGATGTGCCGGGGTTTGATCCAGGTGATCTTCAATGGTGCAGCAGTGCTGAATATGGTATGGACAGTGCACATACTGCACATGGCGCAGTGGTACTGTGTCACCACAAGCCACAGATAGGGAGCACAGGGATGCACCAGTGCAAATGCAGTTGTGCTAGATGCATCACCATGATATTCAGCAGGAGTCATGCAAATGAGGCCATAATATATGCAAGGTGCAAATGGGGTAATTTACAAGTCATTATGGCCCCATTTGCATGCCTTGCAGAGGGCAGCCCAGGGCCATGTCCAGGTGATATTCAAAGGGGATGCACCATGGCAGGGCATACAGTACTAGACAGTCCCAAATATGTGGATGAAGTCATTCACATATTTGGAACCATCTAGTACAGTATTTCCTGCAACACTGTGGAACAATGGGCTTACAGCCCATATTGTACCTGTCATTCAGCAGGTTAAGGGCAGTATGTGGCAGGTTGCAGCCGCCCGCTGACACGGGGAAGGGGTGGCAAGAGGGTCTGTGTGGTGGGAGGGGTGGGGTGCCACTGGATCACTAGGGAATTCCATTAGGGTGCTGTACTGTGATCATGACAATGGGTGGGGGGTTCCACTAGACTACGGGGAGTTGAGGAAATGTCATCTACGGCGTCGGTGTTGACACGGGAGAGGTTCCACCAGACTACCAGGAACGTGTGTTTACTTTTACCGCAATCGGACTGTTTGCTTGTTTTTATCTTACATTGGGATAATATTGAGGTGGTTTACAATAAGTGCATCTCTGTTTACAACAAGGTGGTTTACAATAAATGCATTTGTATTTTTAACAGATTTAAACAAGAAAAACTTTTTAAGAAATAGGGAAAGAAGTATGTCACTGGTTACTTGATTGACAGTTTGATGAAGGTTTTTTTTCGGGAATTTCTTGTTACCTAAATTAATTTCTACAAACAAACCATAAGAAATTGAAGGAGTCACAAGCAGAGAGAAAGCTGGGATTTTTCCCTTTCTCTCTCTCTCTCTGTCTCTCTCCCTGTACAGGTTCTGGCACAGGAATACAGAGCAGCTTAACTTTGATTATTAATTTTCATAGAACCCGCTCAATTTAAACAGTGGTTTATCACCCAGAAAACAAAAAGGGAAATCATTTAAATTGAAGCCCTCCCTTCTCTTTCTATGATAAAGGAAAAGGGAGATACTATATAAGGTTGCGTTGTTCCCTTTTAAAAGTCTGTGATGTAGTGATTGGTGGCTGCTGCAAATATAGATACTGTATACTCTTGCACTCCAAAAATCTGCTGACATTAACAGAAAGATTTTTTTTGTACTTTCTATTTATTCACCTACCTGCATTCCGCCTTGTTGGGACTGCCTGGCATCTGCCTTGGTTCCTTCCTGCCTGGAGCCCTGCGGTGGTCCCTCCATGTAGCCTTGGCTTTCCCCTCAGGTGGGGTTGAGGTGGTGCCCTTAACACCCCAAATTAATGACACTTCATCAGGAATGTGGTGTGGGACAGCTAGGGGACCACTGAGGCCTGTGCTGTCGCTCCATCTTCCCAGAGTGCAGGTGGTGATTTTCCCCTTTTTCTTCTAGGTGTACCATGTGCCCTGACAATCAGTGCTGCCTTAATCAACAAATAGTGGTTTGGATCCCTCTCCTTCTACCTTTCTTCCCTGACCTTCCCCACTCCCTGCTCTTCCTACTCTCTTCACTCCACAGATTCACACACCTTCTCCATTTCCCACCCCTCCCACTCTTCTACTGGCCAAGCTGCTTTCTCCTACTGCCTTCCTTCCCACTGGAATATTCTCCTCCCCCATCTTCTCTATCTGCATTTAGACTACACCTAGGATAACTTCCTGAACCTTCCTGTTCCTGTCTTCCTCTCCTTAACCACATATCCTCTCCCTTGATCTTCCCTTGACAGCCCCTAGCTCCTAACCTTCTCCGTTTTACTCCTACTACAACATACACTGTGCACTTGGTCTGACTTGAATGACCACTGTTCACTATATAATAACTGTTATTGTATTACACTACCTCATTTACTCATGCCTTTGTGCACCTGTCGTCCTGTAATGTGTAATGCTGCATGTATGTTTTGTAACTTGTTACCCCTACAGTACATCCCCTTCCCAGATCCCACCTGAAACAAGTCTCAGCTCAATATGCCTTTCCCAATTATCAACTTTTAAATAAATAAATGAATCAATAAATAAAACGTGTTCTTTTTTAAATTTATTTTTCTGTGCTGGTTCTCCAAGCCCGGATGGGCTCATCAGGCTTAGGCAACCATCCCCTCATACCCGGGCTTGCCCCCACTGAGTGGGCGGCCAATAGGCAAATTCTGATGGCCAGAGGGGATGGCAATGGAGGTGACTCAATAGCGGGGGCCAGCATATTTTGGAAGGCTGTGAATCCCATGGGAGTGAGGATGTGCAATGATGACCCACGTCTGCCCTGCCCCTGAACGTACAGGCACTGACCACAGCAGAACTCCTGACCTCTGCCAGGGATCTGTCATGCATCAGACACTCAACCCCACCTCCCCCCAGAGTAGGAGAGCAGTCTGCCAGATGCTCAATCCTACTCCCATGGTCAGCCCACTGACTCCCAAGTCCATTCCTGAACCAGGGCCATCAGCACCACAGATGGTGACTGCATCTCTGTGCCAATGGGCTGGAACAAGTAAATTATTTTCTAACAGGGACAGGAAATGTGTGCAGATTTGTAGTTCTTTGTAACTGCTGGCAGTACCTCCTAAAACAGCAGCTAGACAAGTCCCACTTAAGTCTGTTGCTAGCCACTGTCTGTCCAAGTACAAGTATGGATGTTGGTGTTATAACTGTGTGAAAGTGCAATATCAATATTTATAGTGGAATGAAGTAACATTACTTGTGTGATATAGATGGTAGCCATCAATGGAGATGAGCAGAGGGACTTTTCTGGTCACCATTCCCATGGGGGAGTTGCTTGGGGGGATTTGCCAGCAATTACCACTGGATCACCTTGTGAGTATAGTGTTGTTTGGCACTGGAATCATGATGCAGGAGAAGGGACACTGAACTACCAATGGGGCTATGCACAAACAGGTGGAAATTATGTGCCGTAAGTGCATACCCCACCCGCATAGCTTTGAGGACCCAGACAGGTGTAGTGTGCCTGGTATGCACAACTGCATGCACCTGTGGGGTACCTGCCAGTGGCTCTGTGCCCTGGTGCACAGGACTGTGCCAGGCAGCTGGGGATGAAGTGGTGGACCCAGGCAGGCATCCAGTTGGATGCTCATCCTTGGTCCCTTAGTGGATCTTCTATACCTGCAGGCATGGGATCAGGTGCATAAATAGCTAATGCAGGCACCTGGACCAGCATATACCATGCCCTGTCCCCACTGTAGCATAAGCATCCCACAACACATGCTAGTCAGACACCATTTGAACATAAGCATCCCCAATCCATGATAGCCCTGACCCTGTTTGAGCAGTAGCATCCCCACAACACAAAATAGCCCAATCCAGTTCGAGCATAAGCATTCCCACACAACACATGATAGCCGACCCGTTTGAGCATTAACATTCTTCCCAATACATGAATGCTCCTTCCCCATAACAGGTCATGGTTACTACTAACATGTAAGCCAAATCAAAACAAATAACCCCCCCACACACACAACAGTGATCCAGTGAATAAATCCCCGATCCTTGACCCAGTACTCCAGCTTTACAATTGGTAGCCAGTGGACTCCCACCCACCTGCAGCACTGAAAACCCCTTCACAGCCCCCATGCCTGTCAGTCAGTGCCGCAGGGCTGGATAGCCAATGGCACATCTCTCTGAAAACCTCCTTGGCCACTGGCTGCAGGGCACTCCCAACATCTGTTGGACAGCCAGTGGCCAAGGATGTTTGTGGAGGGATGTAACAAGGGGTTGTTGGTGCCGCGGATGGGTGGAGGATCCACTGGCCACCAATTGTAATGCTGGGGTACCCGTCAAGGCTCAGTGATTTGTGTACAGGGGCACTGCTATGTGGGAAGTATTTATTTCTATTTAGCTTACATGTTGGTAACCATGACCTGCTACAAAGATGGGGCATTCATGTGTTGGGTGGGATGCTAATGCTCAAATGTAATGGGGCATACATCTGTTGGTGGTAATGTATTGCTCATACAGTGACAGGGCAGACCTCTTAGAGGGTGCTACTACTGCTGGGGGCCTGTGCGGGTGATTGGTGTTTGTGGAGGGCTGCCATGCCACTGCTGGGGCCGTGTGGGGGGTCCTGTGTCAACTGGGCTTTGTTACATACATCAGTGAATGGTTCCACTTGGCGTAACTGGTGCCCTCCTGTGCCCCCCGATGCACAGTACTATGTACCTTAGTGAATGGTGCATAGTGCAGGCATGTCCCCAGCATGCCCTTCTTCTGCTCCCGGTTTGTTGCTACCCACTTGGTCATGAGATTGAGTGTGTAAGTGTGTAAATGACATCCGCATGATTTATGAATGCTATCAGTGGTCCATGGGACCCCGCTGCATGACATTCATGTTTAACTATGCCTATGCACCTGTTTCTACTGCACGCAGGCATCACACAAAGGGCACAATGTTTGCAATGTATTCATTATATGGCAATGGCTGCTAAATATGAGAGTTTGTAACTATTCAGATATATATATATATATATATATATCTATATATATATAGATATATATATATATATATATATATATATATACTGTATATACATATGTGTGTGTGTGTATATATATATATATATATATATATACTGTATATATGTGTTTTATTATATATAAATTGAGATATATATATATATATATATCTTTGCAAAAACTGTGTTAATGCAACAGTTAGGGTTTTTTAAAGTGGCAAAAGTGAGGACATTCGGCTTTAAGTTTTCAACCCTAACTCTGAATTCTTTCCCACTGCCCACAGAGACACACACAGACACACACACACACACACACACTATGGGGCGGTACAAGGCAAGATAACCAATCACAGACACACACCATAATGCAACAGAAATAACATACAACTTCTTAAACATACCACAACAGGCATCCATCATGTTTCACCAACTGTATCACTTCTGCTGCCATCCCAGTCTCTTGGGTGCATCACCCTTCTACATAACATCATACTGTAAGTAGTAAAACACATGTATTGGTGGGAGTATGGGGACCTTTAGCCCTGCAGTCTCACCAACTTGCTCATTTCTGCATAACAGCATAGCCCATGCTACCACCAACTTGGCCATTTCTGCATACATAATAGCCCATGCCCCCACCAACTTGCCTGTTTCTGCATAACAGCATAGCTCCATGCCCCCACTAACTTGCCCATTTCTGCATAACACCATAACATAACTAGTAAACACATGTATTGGTGGGTGCACAAGACCCAGTCCCCACCAGCTTGCCCATTTCCACATAACAGCATAGCCCCATGTTCCCACCAAGTTCTTCATTTCTGTATAACACAATAATATAAGTAGTAAAACACATGTGTTGGTGAGAACCCAGGACCCTTCAGGCTCCTGCACTTCCACCAACTTTCCCAAAATTACCCATTTCTGCACAACAGAATAATATAAGAACTAAAACACATGTATTTGTGAAAGTGTGGGGCCCTTCGGTTCCTGTCCCCCCACCAACTTGCCTATTTCTGCATAACACCATACTATAAGTAGCAAAACACATGTATTCCCACCAACTTGCCCATTTCTGCATAACACCATAGCTGCATGTTCCCACCAACTTGCCCATTTCTGTATAACACCATAATATAAGTAGCAAAACACATATATTCCCACCAACTTTGCCAATTTCTGCATAATAACATAGCCCCATGTTTCCACCAACTTGCCCATTTCTGTATAATAGCATAATATGAGTAATAAAACACATGTATTGGTAGCAGCATTTCAGATGCTTGTACCGGATGTTGGTGATACAGTTGGTGAAACATGATGATGGTTGCCTGTTGTGGTATGTTTAAGAAGTTGTATGTTATTTCTGTTCCATTATGGTGTGTGTCTGTGATTGGGTGTCATGCCTTGTATCACCCCCCATAGTTGTGTTTTCTGTGTGTGTGTGTGTATGTGCCTGTGTGTCTGTGTGTGTATATGAGTGTGTGTGTGTGTGTGTGTGTGTGTGTGTGTGTGTTGTGTGTGTGCATGTATGGTGGTAGGGAAGTCAGAGTTAGGGTTGAAAACCCTAACACTGAATTTCCTCACTTCCATCACTAAAAAAAACCTAACTGTTGCACTAACGCAATGTTTTGCAAAGAATTTCCTTACTTTTTTAAAAAGCATAGTAAATTTTTCAATTTCAATTTCAATTTCAACTTTATTTTTAAAAGGCGCTTTTCTTAAATCAAAGCGCCTGTACAAATAAATATAACAATAAATATAGTAAATCAAATCAACAGAAATCCTTAAAAGCTATATTAAAAAGGTGGGTCTTCAACTCCTTTTAAAACTAAGGACGGTCGGGCAATCTGCACCTGACGAGGTAGAGAGTTCCACAGGGTAGGTGCCATAAAACTAAACGATCTAGCACCAGATGTTTTCAGAGCGCATCCTGGGAATCTCTAGCAATCCTCGCCAGTGGATCGGAGGGGCGAGAGGGACTATAGGGCACAGGAGCTCTTTCAGGTAGGCAGGTCCCAGATCATGTAGGGCTTTATAGGTCAGCAAACCGACCTTAAAGGTGAGTCACAAAACACTGGCAGCCAGTGCAGTCCGTGGAGCACAGGCGTTATGTGACTGGATCTAGAGACTCCAGTCAACAGCCTGGCTGCCGCATTCTGCACCAGCTGCAGACGACGAAGTTCAACCCCCAATAGCCCTAGGTATAGGGAGTTACAGTAGTCAAGCCGGGAGGTAACAAAGGCGTGGATTAATGTTGGAAGGTCCTCTGGGGAACCAAGTGCTTCACCCTGGCAATATTCCTCAGATGAAAAAGGAAGTCTTTATAACCGCTGACACCTGGAATTTGAGTGTCAAGCGGTCATCAAGTACTACGCCAAGATTTCAGACTCTGGTCTGAGGTCGCCAGCTGGACACCTCCAAGCTATAGGCCTGAGGGCTGATCCTGGCAGACCCACCTCACAGCAACTTAAATCCACAACCAACACCTCAGTTTTCTCCGGATTTAACCTCAGCCAACTCCCATTCATCCATTCTTGGATTCTTCAAGGCAGTTATTAAATACCGACAAGGCAGCGGCCCTGACCGGCACAAAAGACATATACAGCTGGGTATCATCTGCATAGCAGTGAAACCCAAACTGTACCGTCTAATAATCACCCCAATGGTAGCATATACATCGAAAACAGCATGGTGCTAAAATGGAGCCCTCATGGTACCCACAGGGCAGGGATAATGATGTTGAGGAAAAATTCCGACACCACTCTCTGAGTCCCACCTCAAGGTAAGATTGAAACCATCTGAGGACCGTATCAGACAGTCCACAGACTAACATCGCAGGTGCTCCAATAGCACACCATGGTCACAGGTGTCAACGCGCTGCAGAGAGATCAAGTAGTACCAAGATGGATCGGGTCCTACGATCTCTTGCCATTAGGAGGTCATTTAGTACCCGTACGAGCGCTGTCTCGGTACTATGCCTTTTCCTAAATCCAGACTGGAGCGAATCGTAGATATTGTTGTTGGTCAGATGATCCTCCAACTGCACTGCGACCACTTTCTCAATAACTTTACCCACAAAGGGTAAGTTAGAGACTGGCCTGTAATTTGCTAGACAGTATGGGTCTAAGGAGGGTTTCTTTAAAAGAGGCTTAATTATAGCCTCTTTGAGGGGATCTGGAAAAATCCCCCTCTCCAAAGACTTCCATACGATCAAAGCTAGGACTAGGCCAATCTTATCCACGCAACCCACTAAGAGGTGCATGGGACCAGGGTCCAAATCACAGCAGGTCAGTCGCAGTGCTCGAATGATCATCACAACATCCTCGATTATGGGAAGGCTGAAGTCAGACCATTCCAACTGGGTGTTTGACATCTCCTGGCGACCACCGCTGCTCCCATTAGAGGAAGAAGCGAATGTCGATCTGATTTTGGCAACCTTATCTGCAAAGAAGAGAGCGAGCTCCTCACACCATTCTTGAGATAAGGCTCTTCTGGGCTGAAGACAAACTGGATTGCACAGTCTGTTCACAGTCCGAAAGAGCTGAGCCGGTCTATTCTGTGCAGCCGCTATCTCTCTGGACAGGAATTCTGCCTTCTTACGAGAGAATGCGGATTGATAGACCAAATAATGGTCCATCAAACTAAGCTTGTCATCATCACGACCGGACTTTCGCCAATGCCTCTCCAGCCTTCGCCCAACTTTCCTCAATTCCCTCATGGTCTCATCAAACCAAGGAGACCTGGGGCGAGAAGTAAGAGGATGAACACGAAATGGTGCAATAGAATCCAGGGCCCCTGTTACTGCCTCATTATAGGCATGTAGCAGAACACCTGGATCCATGCAATCTATCGGTAGGCTCGATAGGTCCAACACCGCCATCAGGTCCTCTGGGGATACACCCCTCAAGGCGTGTCGATATCCATCTCCGTGAGGGGCAGACCTAACAGGGTGGCCTCAAAACTGAATCTAATGGAGTGATGGTCTGATCATCCAACCGGTTCCACCACCAAGTCAGATATCCCCATCCCCAGAAGGAACACCAGGTCCAATGAGTGTCCACCCACATGGGCGAGGAGGAAACCACCTGTGTGAAGCCCAATGATATCATCAACTGGAGGAAATCTTGACCAAACTGAGAGAATTCATCGTCGACCCAGGCATTGAAGTCCCCAGTACCAACCATCTGGGGACCCCAATGTTAGGTCGACAATGAAGTCTGCGATTTCCCTGCAGAAAAACATTCTCGCCACCTGGTGGACGTGTACTTAGAAGTATCCTGCACCCCACACCTCGCCATCAATGTACTCAAAGGATCTGGTGACCCCGCTGGCACCCTCCACCAGACCCAGTTCTGACTTAAAACACATGGCAACACCCCCCCCCCTACGATCCTGCCTCGGTCGGTGTATCACCGAGTACCCAGCCGGAATTGCTGCGGCTAATACAGGCCCAGCATTTTCATCCAGCCAGGTCTCGGTGATGCATGCCAGGTCAGATGACTCGACAAGATCAGCTATAATAGCCGTCTTGTTTTTAATAGACCTGGCATTGCATAACACCGCTCGAGTAGGACAAACCTCCGATAGTGACCGGCCTACCTGCTGGTCAGATCCAGAACCCTTGGGTATGGGCACAAAACAGGAAGGCCCTCTCTCCCGTGCCCATTTCACCCCAGGGCATCTCCTTGACCCTACAATCCCAATCAGCCCACTCCTTTCCATTCCCCCTCCAGCATGAGACCTCCGTCTCCTTCTCACAATCCCCAAAGCCCTACACTTCCTATAAACTTCAGCTGACAACGGGGGACAGGAGAAAGGACGGAGGTCCCTAAGCATAGAGGGGGAATAATACCCAACTGCCTTACAATCACTCCAGCACATCTCTGCACTACACTAAAATAAAACACTCACAATGAAACACAAGATCTAACAAATTCCAGTGCTGTAAAATCATCTATTCAAATTCTAGTGCTGTAAAATCATCTATTATAATTCTAGTTCTACTCCCCCCCACAGTACTCTCACCACTGCAGGAAGAGGAGCACCCCACCTAAAACTACTAAAAAAGTATTATTGAATGGCTTTAATATTAAAAAAGGTCTCCTTATCCAATAGCCAACACCACAGTTTCCTTTGAAAGTTCAAGAGAGAGTTCCCAGGTCTTTTAATGTCCACAGCCGTGTGCTCTCACCACTTTAAACTGTGAAATTTTTAAAAGTACGCCAGCCTCCTCTCACAAGGCGGCAACAACCCCATAGAACCCAGTTCTGATCTTTACAAAAGATATAACAGACACTGGCCCAAAACAAAAATTCAGAGTACTTCACCAAACAGATGGTCCAGGAAGTCCCACTTTTCTTCCCACGTTGTGGTTTTCTTCCCTAGGAATCCTTCGTGATGGCAGATAGGCGGCAGGCAGCATATAAATTTCACCTTCGGGTTAGGCTCAACCCGATCCTTCACCACGTTGGGGCAAGCAAGATCACCCTTCGGTGGTCCCCCTACTCCCCCTAAGGAACTGGATTAGCACCAACACCCTCCAGTGTCAGTGATCACCGTCCCTCCGTCCGGACCGAGGAGCCCAACCCTTCCTTTTTTCCAAAACTTGCAGAAATCCTTGCTGCAGACCATGCGCACTCTCCTCAGGGCTTCCACTTCCTCCAGCCAGTCCTCTTCACAGGCACCCGGCCAATGCTTCTCCACGCACAGTCCGGCTGTATCCTGTCCCATGGAAACCGCCACTCCACCTCACCGTTCCTCCAATTCCCACAGCCTCGAAACAACTCCACTGGACCACCAACCATAAAATTCTACCTAATCGAGCACAGCAATTAAACAACCAGCAGAAATGACCTCCCACGGCTCCGACACGCCACTCCGCAGGCACCAATTTTCCAATTTTAAAGTATAATGTTGTGCAAGCTGGAGAGAGTACGGGCCCACGCCAACTTGCAAATTGTTGCCTCAACACAACAGTACAAGTACTGAATATCATATGTATTAGGGTAGCTGGATTGCTGGGAACATGGGGTCCAGTCCCACCAACTTGAAATGAACTCAAATTTGAATTTGTCAGAGTGGCATAATTACACACCTGTTTACATTTTACACACCTAATCACTGAAAATTACCTCTGTGGCAGTAAGGCTAGCTACCCTATAAATGTAAAGCTACTGCCACAATGCAGAACAGAATCCACAAAATGCAAAGTGTGTCACACAATATTTCCACAGAAAATTAATTTTCCAACACCCAAATACCACAATTCACATCTACAGGACATCCCCTCAACCCTCCAAATTTCAGGTTAAAAGACCAAACTATTTCCAAGATATTTTATTTTAAAATTTGAGATTTTCATTCATCGGAGTGGCATAATTCTGCACCTGTTTACATTTTACACACCTAACCACAGAAAAGTATGTCCATGGCAATAAGACTAGCTACTGTATAAATTTCAAGCCACTACCACAATGCAGAACACTCTCTACAAAACATAAACTGTGCCATGCAATATCTATGCAACAAATGTATTTTCCAACACTCAGACATCATAATTCACATCTACAGGTCATTCCCTCAATGCCCTCCAAATTTTAAGTTAAAACACCAAACCATTTCAGAGATATTCAATTTCAAGGTTTGTGCATGTTTTAAGAATTCTTTGATCGTGAAAATTGGCTGCCACACACAAAATGGTGGACCTCATGGCAAAATGCACTAAATGGCAGATTCGTGATCAAAGATAAAATCTTTGAGAGTGAGGTGGGACAGCTTCAAACCCTAATAAATCGAAATGGATCAACATTTGTTCACCAAACAAAACCTGGCATATTCCTTAAAGAAAGAGCTTTTCACTTGACAAGTTTCAGACAAATCAACTACACAGTGGCTTTGCTATGTCCCAGGGAAGGCAGTGAGCAAAAAATAGCTGAAACTGCATTTTTGGCACTTCTCTGCACAAAAAAACATATACACTAGTGTAATAGAAATTGGTACATAAAGAGATGCAGTATGTCAGTGCATGTATACCAAACAGTATCCAAATATCTTCAACAGTTCCAGAGTGGCACAAGCAGAAAAGTGCATGCAAGTGGCAAAAAATTACTTATCAACAGAGCAACATTTTCTCGCAAAATCTTGAAACAACAACACCACAGCCCAGCACCCATGTATACAAAACAATCTGAAGTCAGTCAAATACAGCATTACTTCACACCAAAAGATGACAAAATCACTGTTTTCTCAATACACACACATATATTTTCCCATTATTCACTATAGTGACAGACCCCAAATAAAAGCATTACTTTAAAACAGAGCAATATTTTTTAACAAAATCTTCAAAGGACTCCACCAAAGCCCAGCACCCATGCATACAACCCAATCTGAAGTCACTTAAATGCATTCTTCAACTGCTGCTGGCCCCACGTTCCCACCAACACATCCATTTCTCCCTAACATCACAGTACAAGTACTGAATATCATATGTATTGGTGAGAAAACAGATTGCTGGAAGAGCAGAGCCCTTCATGCCCCACGCTCCCACCAACTTGTCCACATCTGCCTAACATCACACTTCAACTACTGGTTATCATACATATTGCTGAAAGCATGTTTTGGTGGGAGCACGGAACCCTTAGGGCCCCACGCTTCAACCAACTTGTCCATTTCTGCCTAACATCACAGTACAAGCACTAAATGAACTAACTAAGAACTAACTGGTAGAATCAAGTACCAAACATTCCTGCTGATCAAAAAAGTGCTTCTTGAGCTCTTGCCTCCAGGAGTTGGATACCTGTTGAATAAATCCCTTAAGACCCAGCACAACCGTACCTCCGAATCTGAACACCTCCTCATCCCATGGTGTCGAACTGCACAGTACCAAAGATCCTTCTTGTACAGAGCCCCACTTTGGTTCAATGGCCTGTGTACTGAATTGACCAAACTAACCAAGCTTGCATAGTTTAAACATTTGGTCCGCAGCATCTAATAACTGAAAGCACATGTGACTGTACCACCCAATCCTAGTTCCTGTCTTTGTATTCCAAGATTTCATAAGTAAGGCAAATAAATATCATATGTATTGGATGCAGTGCATATTACTGGGAGCGCAGGGCCCTTTGGGCCCCTCACTCCCACCAACGTGCCCACTTCTGCCTAACACCACACTGTAAACACTAATTATCATACATACTGCTGGGAGCAACTATTGGTGGGAGTGTGGGGCCCTTTGAGCCCCACACTCCAACCAACTTGTCCATTTCTGCCTAACATCACAGTACAAGTAGTAAATATCATATGTATTGGAGGGAGCGCATATTGCTGTGAGTGCTTGGCCCTTTGGATCCCACACTGCCACCAGCTTGTCCACTCTGCCTAACATCACACTGCAACTACAGAATATCATACATATTGTGGGAGCATGTACTGGTGGGAGTGCAGGGCCCTTCAGTCCCCACACTCCCACCAACCTATCCATTTCTGCCTAACATCACAGTACAAGTACTAAATCTTACATGTATTGGTGGGAGCACATATTGCTGGGACTGTGGGACCCTTTGGGCCCCATGCTCCCACCAACTTGTCCACTTCTCCTTAACATTGCATTGCAACTACTGAATATAATACGTATTGGTGGGAACACAAGAATGGAGACCTTCGGGCCCCATGCTCCAACCAACTTGTCGCCCTTCTGGCTTCGGGCCTCATGCTCCCTCCCACATTGGCCAGCACTCCATAACCACATACATAGGTACATAGACAGTGTTGGCAGATAAGGCCTATGGCTCACCCAGTCTGCCCAGTTGAGCTTGTAAGTTCAGTTTATGTTTTCCAAGAAGTCTATTGCCCCTGACCTCCAGAATTCCTTTATGTCTATCCCATGCATTCTTAAATCCGTAATTGTTTCAGCCCCCACCACTTACATCTTTACATCTGCCATACATTTTAGCTCTCCTACACCTTATCATGAAATCTTCCTACACAACCAAATATATGCTCACCATGCCTTCAATGCACAGAAATGTTTTCCCAACAACTATAATGAACATGCACCACAACTCAGCAACTGTAACTGCCACTGACACAAAAATTGACACAATCCAAGATCTATGATGACTACATACCACATTTCATGCAAATCATGCACACGGTTCAAAAGTTACTGAAGCAAAACAAACCAAATTTTCATTCATCATAGTGGAATAATTTTGCACCTGTTTACATTTCACACACCTAACTACTGAAAATTACTTCTGTGGCAGTAAGGCTAGCTACCCTATAAATTCCAAGACCACAAATGCAAAATGCTATGTGCAAAAATGAACTGTGTCACACAATATATCCACAGAAAATTAATTTGCCAACACCAAAACACCACAATTCACATCTACTGGAGATCCCTCAACACCCTCCAAATTTCAAGTTAAAAGACTAAACCATTTCTGAGATATATCATTTTAAGTTTTGCACCTTTAAAAATGATTTGATCTGGAGAATGGACCGCAAATTTGTGATCAAAGATAAAAATCTTTCATCATGAGGGGGGCAAATTCAAACCCTTATAACTCTGGAATAGAACAACATTTTTTCACAAAAGAAAAACTGGCATATTCCCTAAGAAATGGGCTGTCTACGTGCAAAGCTTCAGACAAATCAGCCACATAGTGGCTGTGCTACGTGTCACAGAAGACAGTGAGTAAAAATAGCAGAAAATATTTGATCACTGGGGGGGCAACTTCAAACCTTTATGACTCTGGAACAGAAAATGTTTTCACCAAACAAAAACTGGCATGTTCCTTAATTAAACGGATTTCTATGTGACATGAACTAGACAAATTAACCACACAGTGGTTGTGCAATGTGTCACAGAAGGCAGTGAGCAAAAATAGCAGAAACTGCATTTTTGGTACTACTCTGCACAAAAACCGTATACACTAGTAAAATAGAAATTGGTACATAAAGTGATGTACCATGTCAGTACATGTATACTAAATATTATCCAAATATCTTCAACAGTTCCAGAGCGGCACAAGCAGAAAGGTGCACACAAGTGGCAAAAAAATTACTTATCAACAGAGCAACATTTTCTCACGAAATCTTCAAACAACATCACAGCCCAGCACCATGTATACATAAAAATCTGAAGTCAGTCAAATACATCCTTACTTCACATGAAAAGATGGCAAAATCACTGTTTTCACAATACACACACATATATTTTCCCATTATTAACTATAGTGACAGACTCCCCAAAAAAGCATTACCTTAGAAATGAGCAATATTTTTTAATGAAGTCATCAAAGGACACCACCAAAGCCCAGCACCCCTACATACAACCCAATCTGAAGTCACTCAAATGCATTCTTCAACTGCTGCTGGGAGCGTGGGGCCCTTCAGGCCCCACACTCCCACCAACACATCCATTTCTCCCTTACATCACAGAACATGTATTGAATATCATATGTATTGGTGGGAGCACAGATTGCTAGGAGTGCAGGGCCCTTCATGCCCCACGTTCCCATCAACTTGTCCATTTCTGCCTAACATAACACTGCAACTTCTGAATATCATACGTATTGGTGGCAGCATGTATTGGTGAGAGCGCTGGGCTCTTTGGGCCCCAATCTCCCACCAACTTGTTTATTTCTGCCTAACTTCACAGTACAAGTTCTAAATCTCATATGTATTGGTGGGAGCACATATTGCTGTGAGTGCAGAGCCTTTTGGGCCCCACGGTCCCACCAACTTGTCCACATCTGCCTAACATCACAGTAAAAGTACTAAATATCATATGCATTGGAGTGAACACAGATTGCTAGGAACTTGGGGCCCTTTGTGCCCCATGCTCCCACCAACATTTCCACTTCTGCCTAACATTACACTGCAACTACTGAATATCATACGTATTGGTGGGCACATGTATTGGTGGGAGCATGGGGCCCTTTGGGCCCCACAATCCCACCTGCTTGTCTATTTCTACCTAACATCACAGTACAAGTACTAAATCTCATATGTATTGGTGGGAGCACATATTGCTGGGACTGTGGGACCCTTTGGGCTCCATGCTCCCACCAACTTGTCCAATTCTCCCTAACATCACAATGCAACTACTGAATATCATACGTATTGGTGGGAACACATATTGCTGGGAGCACAGGGTCCTTTGGGCCCCAAGCTCCAGCCAACTTGTCCATTTCTGCCTTTGGGCCCCGTGCTCCCTCCCACATTGCCCAGCACTCCATAACCACATACATCTGCCATACATTTTTAGCTTTCTTATACCTTATCATGAACTCTTCATACGCAACCAAATATATGCTCACCATGCCTTTCACAATGCACAGAAATCTTTTGCCACTAACTGTAATGAACATGCACCACAACTCAGCAACTGTAACTGCCACCAACACAAAAATTGACACAATCCAAGATCTATGATGACTTTTTTGACATACCAAATTTCACACAAATCATGCATATGGTTCAGAAGTTACTGAAGTAAAACAAACCACATTTCCATTCATTGGACTGAAATAATTCCACACCTGTTTACATTTCACACACCTAATCACTGAAAATGACATCTGTGGCAGTAAGGCTAGCTACCACACAAATTTCAAGCCACTAGCACAATGCAGAACACTATTCACTAAACTTTAACTGCATCACTCAATTTCTCCACAGCAAATGAATTTTCTGACACCTAAACACCATAATTCACATTTACAGGACATCCCCTCAACATCCTCCGAATTTCAAGGTAAGAGACCAAACTATTTTTGAGATATTTAATTTTAAAGTTTTTGCATCTTTAAAAATTCTTTGATTGCGAGAATTGACCATGAATTCACGATCATCTTTGATTATGAGGTGACATCTGGTCATGAAATTTGGG
Organism: Neoceratodus forsteri; assembly: GCA_016271365.2. NCBI lineage: Eukaryota > Metazoa > Chordata > Ceratodontiformes > Ceratodontidae > Neoceratodus > Neoceratodus forsteri. The sequence goes on from CM028132.1 coordinate 1,327,655,192, forward strand.
CTATCTGGTCCCTCCAGAGACATCTGGTCCAGCAAAAATCTGACCATCTTGTCCTGCCCCACACAATGAAGCTCACGATCAAAGAAATCTTGCAATCAAAGAATCTGCAGGCTCGCAATCAGTGAATTTGCAGGCTCACAATCAAAGAAATAAAAACATTAAAACTCTATTTTTTACACAGTTACATTAAACCACATGCATGACTCACCAGAGGAAATCCCCTGAGCAAAACCCATCCAAGGTTTACTTCAGAAGTCACCCCTGGGCAGAGATAATTGTTTTTTCCAACCCCAAACTGAAAACAAGATGGCGTCCATCATGATCAATAAATTTCTAGCAATCAAAGATTCTTTGATTGCAAGCCTGCAAATTATTTGATTGCAAGGAGTGACCAGATAGCCAAAACCCCATTCTTCTTCTTTTGCAAAATAATCATATAAATTTTCCCATAGACTTATAATGGGAACTAAAAAGTTGAATAACTTTTGAATGGATTAATATTTTTTCACAAACAAAAGTAGCATATTCCTTGACCCAAGCTCTTTCTATCATGCCAGGTTTCAGACTCTGCAACACCACAGCGGCGAATCACAGCCCACCGGCAAAAATAAAAAAAAACTGCTCCACATAAGTGCTGAAAAGTATTTTTCAGTGATTCACTGTGCAAAACCATACATCCAACCAAAACACAATTTAGCAAATCAAGAGACCTTCCATGCCCCACCATGCACACAAAATTTCATGCAAATCCATTGAACAAGTCCAAAGTTATAAAGGTGCAAAATTTCAACTTTAACATTAAAGTGCCTTCATAGCCCTAACTATGGTGGCATGACTGCACCCTTATTTTATATATACGGGGCCAGATATTCAAAAGGGTTGCGCCATGCGCAATAGGGTTGTGCCTGCGCAAGTCCGAAATTGCTCCATTCTGCGATATTCAGCAAGAGGCAGTTGCGCCACTGAAAACATGCTGAGCAACAGCGCAATGCAAATGAATGCATGCTGAACTGGAGGGGGAGGAACCATGCACATAAACTGCACAGCCGGATGTTCAGCTGGGCTAGCAGAGTTACGCAGCGCCAATCCCCAACCCGCCTGCACAACTTTGAGCCAAAAAGGATCAGTCGAGGCCACCCACAGGTGAGCTGCCGCATTGCAGGGCACAACACAGCAGCTGCCACCTATGGCTGGCCTCAGCCCACTCCCTATTCCCCCTGCAGCCCATTGTGGGCAAAAGGTGTAAATCCCACCACCCCCACTGGCCCGATCGTGGGCACGCTTAAATCCCCACCAGCCCAATGGTGGGCAACAATGTCCCCGAAAATATCCCTGGTGGTCAGTGGACCCGATAAGCCCGATCGCGGGCTGGGTAATACTCAACACCCCGAACACATCCTGGTGGTCAGTGGACAATAAGCCCATCGCGGGCTGAGTAGTATAACACACCCCCAGACACATCTCTGGTGACTTAGTGTCCCCACCCCACCCACCCACGGCCCCACCACCGCTCCCCCGCGGTCGGTGGGCGGCATCCACCGCCCTGCCGCCCGCGCCTGCCGACTGACTGCCCAATAGGGCTGCATGCCCGTGGTGCAGAGCAAAGCCAATGGGCGTGCAGCCCATACCGTACAAGACGGTCAGATTTGTGGGCCATTCATTCACAAACTGAACTGTCATCTTGAATAAACTATAACTCTTTCTATCAAACATCTGCTCTGGCTGATCGGTAAGTGGCCGGGTAACGAAGCAGGTGGATACCGCCCACCGGCTGCAGGAAACAGTGGTGGGGCTTCATTAATTAGATGCGGTAGAATGACACTAGGTCACCAGGGGTGTGTGTTTGGGGGTGTCTGTTATACTACCCAGCCCACGATCTGGCTTATCGGTCCACTGGACCACCACGGATGTGTTCAGGGGTGTGTGTTATACTACTCCAGCCCACGATCGGCTTATCGGTCCACTGGACCACGAGGAATATGTTCGGAGACACATTGCTGCCCGTGGTCGGGCTGGTGGGGGATTTAAGCTATGCCCATGATCGGGCCAGTGGGGGGTGGTGGGGGGATTTTACACTCTTTTGCTCATGATTGGGCTGCAGGGGGTGTCGGTCCTTGACGGCTGCTGCCTGGCAGGGCACCAGGCACAAGTCCTCGGGGGATCGGCACACCTGCATGCTAATGGCATGCAAATGGGGCCATAATCAGATGCAAATGGCCCCCCCCGTGCCTTGCATGAATTATGGCCCTATTTGCAAGTCACCTTTTGAATACCGGAAATTTGCGCATTGCGCAATGGTACTTGCGCCACCGCAAGTTGAATGCACCACTCTGACCACTTGTGGTGGTGCAAGTTCCACTGCGCCGTGCATAGTGGCTGAGGCTGGGGGATGATATTCAAAGGAGTTGCTCAAGGGTGCAACTCCTTTGAATATCCCTCTGGCCACACCCCTGCACAACTATTTTGTGCAGCGCAAGGGCTTGCTCCACAAAATAGCGCAGTTTGAATATCTGGCCCAGAGTGTATATATATATATGTAACATTACCAGTGCTGGGATCAAAGTGTGGGCATAGAAACATAGAAACATAGAAACATAGACTTTGACGGCAGATAAGGACCGCTAGGCCCATCTAGTCTGCCCATTTCCCTACCTACAGGATAGGCCGCAGATCCTAGTTAACCAACAGCCTATTTCTTCCTACCCCTCACAAGAATTGCCTTATGTCTGTCCCATGCATTCTTGAATTCTCCCACAGTTTTAGACCCCACAACCTCCTCAGGAAGGCTGTTCCATGCATCCACTACCCTCTCTGTGAAATAATACTTCCTCACATTGCCCCTGAACCGCCCTCCTTCTATATTTAAATTGTGTCCCCTTGTTCTTGCAAGTCTCTTTTTCTGAAAAATGCTACCCTCTTGGACTTTGTTGATTCCACTGAGGCACTTAAAAGTTTCTATCATGTCCCACCTCTCCCTTCTTTCCTCAAGGGTATACATATTAAGCTCCTTTAGTCTCTCCTCATACGGCTTCTCTTGCAGACCCTGAACCATTTTAGTTGCCCTCCTCTGGACTGCCTCTATCCTGTCTATGTCCTTGCAGAGATGGGGTCTCCAGAACTGGACACTGTACTCCAGATGGGGTCTCACCAACTGTCTGTTCAGAGGGATAACAACTTCCTGTTTTCTGCTGCTGATACCTCTCCCTATACATCCCAGTATACCCCAGCCCTCTCTGCCTTCTCACATTGCTTGCAACCTTAAGGTCATCTGATATGATTACCCCCAGGTCCCTTTCCTTTTTGTTGTTGTTACTACCTCCCACCCATTGTGTATTCTTCCCCTGGGTTCTTGTTTCCCAGGTGCATTATTTTGTACTTCTTTGCATTGAATCCTAGCTGCCATACTTCAACCATTCCTCCAACCTTGCCAAGTCCCTTTTCATCTTTCCACCTCCTTCTGTATCAACTCTGTTGCAGATTTTGTGTCATCTGCAAAAGGCATACTTTTCCTTCAGTCCTCTGCAATGTCACTGATGAAGACATTAAAAGGACTGGACCCAATACTGAACCCTGCGGTGCCCTATACAACCCCTTTCTTCAGAATGGACTCCATTTACAATTACCTTCTGTGTCCTGTTGTCCAGCCAATGTTTTACCAGGCTACCACCCTGGGTCCCACTCCCAGGCTGGTTAATTTGACTATTAATCTTTGTGTGGGACTGTGTCAAATGCCTTGCTAAAGTCTAGGTAGGCCATGTCACAGCCCTCCTGGTCTACTACTTTGGTCACCCAGTCAAAGAAATCTATTAGATTCGTCTGACATGACCTTCCCGCTGTGAACCCATGCTGCCTTGGGTCCTGTGCTCCACTGGCCTCTAGGTACTCGACTATTCTTTCCTTCAGAAGTGACTCCATCACTTTCCCTACCACAGAGGTCAGACTGACAGGTCTGTAGTTTCCTGCCTTTGTCTTGGACCCACTTTTGTGAAGGGGAATCACATCCGCCTTCCTCCAGTCCTCGGGTACCACACCATCCTCCCATGATTTATTAAAAAGAGTAGCCAGTGGTTTCACTAGTTCCTCCCTTAATTCTTTTAGAATTCTTGGGTGAATTCCATCAGGACCCATTGCTTTGTCCGCCTTCAGTTTTAGGAGTTCTTGCAGAACCCTTTCTTCTGTGAAAGGACTGGGATCGACCCCCCTATCAAGAGTGCTTCTGTTAATTGGATTAGGCATTTCCCCCTCCTCTTTTGTGAGTACTGAGCAGAAATATTCATTCAGTATTCCTGCTTTTCACTGTCCCCTCTGCCCACCCACTGTTCATTCTATTCAGCCTCACTATCCTCCCTTTGTCTTTCTCGCTCGCTGATGTACCTATAAAGGTTTTATCCCCTTCTTAACTGAGTTGGCAATCTTTTCCTCAGTTTGGGCCTTGCTATTCTGACTTCCCTCCCTGCTTCCTTCTGCCTTAACTGGTACAGCTCTCTGTCCTGCTCCTTCTGTGTTTCCTTATACTTCCGGCTATCTTTTTCTTCCTGACTTTCACAGTCACCTTTTTGAGAACCATAGTGGCTTTTTCTTTCATTTTGATTTGTTCATTTGCTTCACACAAAGGCTTGTTGCCTCTGTGATGGCAGTTTTGATAATTCGCCATTGTTGCTCCACCTCCTTCTAGCCTGTTTGCTAGTGCTTTTCTGAGGCACTCTCCCATCTTGCCAAAGTCATCCCTCCTAAAGTCCAGTACCCTCACTTTTGTATGGCTTGACTCTGTAGCTGAGTTTGCGTGAACCACACTGTTTGATGGTCACTTGTCACCAGATGGCAACCCACTTCTAGATCTGAGATCCTCTCACTGCCCCGTTTAAGAGCGATGTCTAAGATTGCTCCCTCATGAGTGGGTTCTGAAACTAGCTGTCTAATGCCTGCCACATGTAGGGCATCAAGAATGGCCCTGCTCTTGGATGTGGCTGCAGCAAATGTGCTCCAGTTAACATCTGGCATATTCAGGTCTCCCATCAACAGTATCTCCCCTTTCTCTGCCATTCTAAGAATGCCTTCTATCATATCCTTGTCCATTCCTTCCCCCTGACATGGAGGTCTGTACACAACCCCTGTGCAGATTGTGGCGCCCTTTCCAGTCTCCAAGGTGACCCACAGTGCCTCCTCTCCTCCCTGTTTACTCTTTTGTTCAGTTGCTTTTATCCCTTCCTTTACATAGAGAGCTACTCCTCCCCCTCTTCTCCCCTGCCTGTCTCTCCTGTAGGTTATGTACCCTGGTATGTTAACATCCCAGTCATGGTTCTCTATGTACCATGTTTCTGTGACTGCTATGATATCCAGGCATCTCTCTTCCATCAAGGCCATCAGCTCAGGGAGTTTGTTGCCCAGACTATGGGCATTGGTACTCATTACCCTCCATTTCCTGATGGCCTTACTCCCTTTTGCCCCATCCCTGTCCTTCTTGCCTTTGTCACTTTTTTCATTTACCCCTGCCCTTCTCCCTATCGACACCTCTATGTTGGTGTTTGCCGCACTTACTACCGTGATTATTTGGGGGGGCTAGGATTTTCCTTCTCCTTTCCACTGCCTCCCCCCTTGGCTAGTTTAAAAGCTTGCCAATGAAGCATTTAAACCTATCACCTAGGAGCCTGGTTCCCCTCCCGGACAGATGCAGCCCATCATGCCAGTATAGGCTTGCATCACTCCAGGTGGACCCCCAGTCCCCAATAAAGACAAATCCCTGAGCTCCACACCAGTTTTTCAACCACTGATTGAATCCCATGGTGCGGAACACCCTAGCCTCTCCTATGCCATAGATGGGTAGCACCTCCGAGAAGGTTACCGTGTGTGCTACTTGACTAAGGCCCCTCCCCAATTCCACAAACTCTTCCTGCACTTCTCTAATCCCTTTCTTAGCCAGGTCATTTGTCCCTAGGTGGAGAATGACATCCAGCTCCCTCCCTGTGCAGCTGCTCCGGCAATCCTGAGGATTCCTTCCTGTCCCTGCAAGCCATGGCGCCAGGCAGGCACCTACCTCCCTCTCCCTTCCTCCCCAGTTCTACCTTCCTAACAATGGAGTCCCCACCAGGAGTTATTTCCTTCCCTGCAGGGTCCCTGCCACCCTCCTGTGGGTCTCCTTTGTGGAGGTTCCCAGCATCCTCCTTGGTTTCCACTGTGGGTGCCTCGATAGAGGAACCACACTTTGCCAGAATGGCATAGGAATTGTGGAGAGGTACAATGGGAGGGATGTGCCTTTGTTCCACCACCCTCACCCTCCCTGACCCCACTGTGGTCCAACCGCTCCTCTTTCTTGGCAACCTCTGAGGCAATGGCAGTGGCACTGGTGGTCCCTGGATGGAAGAGGAGGTCCCACAAATCCTGGCCAACTCAGCCTGGAGATGAGCAACCTCCTCCTTCAGCCCAGAGAGGTGCCTGCAGATGGGACAATACCGCATCCTCCAGAACATCTCCTGGAAGACTGCTGCTCCACAGCCACTGCACTGCACCACTCCAATCATGTCTTATTTCTGGCCCCTTAACTGTTTGCAATCCTTAGTCTTTCCTCTGTTTTTTCTCTCTCCTTACTTTCTGCCTGTGTGCCCTTTAAGCTCCTGATTGTCCTGTTCTGAGACAAGAATATCCTATATTTCGCAGTAGACCACTTACTTGCTCAGAGGCAGACCTCCAGCAGCTAGAGGGCCGGAGAGCTACTCTTGCCCTTCTAGGATGGTGGGTCCTTGGTGGTTCTGTGATCACTCACTTCCTGCCCCTAAACAGGAAGTTCCTGTTGTCAGTCAAATTCTGTGCCTATAAAAATAGAACTAGCTTTGGGTGGGGGGATGGAGGGGAGGGAAGGAGTGCAATATATTCCCAGCAGAGAAGTTAAGTCACACAGCAGTCCTTTCTCCTGGTGTCTTCTGCCAAGCTATTAGCAGAAACTTTCTAAGACAGTCTTTAAATGTAGCTTCCTTCTAGCTAAGCCACTCCCCCTACTTATCAGATCTTTCTACAAGTAATTTAAACCTCACAGCAGTTAAGTCCTTTCAGTCACCTGAGATTTACACCTAGATAACTCTTCAGATACCCATTCAGTTCAGTTAACCCAAACACACACTTTTTTTTTGTATGTTAGTTTTTTACCCTAAATTAAAGTCAAATACAAAGTTCTTCTACTTTAGTCCCAGCAGAGAAGTTCAGTCACACAGCAGTCCTTTCTCCTGGTGTCTTCTGCCAAGCTGGACCTGTAAAGAAAGGAATGTGTGAATGGGGTTGGGGGGCAGGAGCATGCTCTGTGTTCTGTTATAGGGAGCACAACCTCTACACCATCTATGAAGCAGAGGAATGCTCCTCAGATGAACCAAGTCTCTAATGAGAAGATAATTACAAGTTAGTGTCTTCCTTGTTCCCAGAGATCATTTGCATGGGGATATTGCAACTTAGTGCACAGGAGTTTATAGCTTTGGGGCACACTATCTGTGGGCCAGATTGACAAAGGCACATCAGATGCATACAGATGACCTCTACAGTATTTCTATTTTATGTATAGATTTTATATTTACAAGCTTTGAGTCAAGATTCATTTACAAAGACACCTCATCACAGAGAGGACAAACAATGTTACATAGTTCAAGATACAAACAGTGTTACATAGATTAGGTACAGTCATATTTATAATGGTTACACATGAGTAAGAAGGGGAAACACACACCAGTCACAATATTTCCGTATAAGTAGAGCAGCTGACAGGCAGTGTTGGAGTGACTGGAGACTGTACTTGGGCAGGCTACAACATAGTGATGACTGGTGACTGCTGGTGCAGGATGTAAAACAGATGACCTGTGGGGTAATGGAGTAAGCTACAGGTGGAGAAAGGGAAGGTGGAGGGTGTATGAATATGCTGTCCTGTGGACATTGTCAAGATTTGGAGTGTACTGGTAGGCTAGGCCCCAGGAGAGACCATAAGGGGGATGGGAGAGAGCTGCAGTTAGTTACATTTACAGTATCCGGGGCTATTGGCCTGCAACCTTGTGAGGCAGTGTGCCTGCTGTCATTTATGATCCCTGGTCTCCAAGAACCAAACACAAAGTGCTCAGTGGATGCTGTGACAGATTGCAAACAAAAAAGGTTTGCACATGGGTAACTACTGGGCTGAGGACAAAACAATACAGTAGCAATGAAAAAGAAAACAGTCCAGCACCAGTGAACCAGTTAATTAACCACAACTTAAAAAGCTCAATTTACTCTCAATAATGTTTAAAACAATTTTGTTTATTAAGGTGTGGAGTGCATATCGAAAGAAGCAGTGTAGCAGATTCATATCATCAACCGAATGCTTCATCGGGAATCTTGCCCATCACATAGACTGCCTGAAATAAGGTAAACCGTAAAGGTAGCCTAATGAAACAGGTGAATACTCATAAAAAGTGACTAAGTCTATATGAACCATAAATATAATAAAAACAATGGTTGTCTAATCAGATGCCTGGACCAGCTTGCTACAGAACCCCTTGCTTAGCACAGAGCAAGAGCTGGCAGGTTATATCAGTCCTCCAAGGACTGCCATATCCCTGTTAACATCTAGACAAATACTGAATTATTGCTGAACAGTACCAGTACAGTCCCAAACCTTTCTATGAGTTCCATTGGCTTGGGTGAGTGGTTCAGCTGCCAACTGGGTGGTGGGGGCTTGTTCTGTCGCCGTGTGGAGAGAGACACATACCCACTACTGCAGTGCTTAGGAAAGGGTAACCTCCACCCCTTCTGCCAGCATTCTTCAACATTTAGATTTACAAGAATTGGGCACATGCCCACCCTCACCCTTGTGTTTGCCCACACCTGCCCACGAGCTTGAGGGGTACACACAAGGGGTTGATTTGTGGATTCCTCTGTATGTGTAGAACAGGACCTCTGCACCACATGACCATGCAAGGCCCCCTGTGGTCGAAGTGCTAGGGTTAGTGTGTTTCAACTTTTGACTATCTCATACAGTAATATTTTAAATGATGCTCAGTAAAATTTATCTTTGGTGCCTTGATAAAGTCTTGCTAAGGCAATACTGTATGCGAGTGCTACCATCTTATGCATTATCGTCAAGGAACCTGATTTTCTGTTTTTACCGGTAACACTGGTAGCAATCACAGAATCCTTCTTGGTTTGCAGATTTTGAATTCTTGTACCAGTGCCTCATGGAAATTACATGTCACTGCACAGAATTCCAAAGATTTCAGTATCCTTTTTTTATTTTTTTATTTTCTCTATGTCCCCTTCTGACAACATCAGTCTCCACTTTTCAGGGATCCCCAGGCTGTGTATCCCTTTGCTTTGCTCCAGGTAATGCTCGGTAGCCCATGCGGGCCTTCTCCATCCTGCCTTGATTGTACCCCCCAGGCAGGGAGGGAGGGGACCCCAGGTCATCCCCTCCATAGTCCTTTACTGTGCATCGGGCAGCCCAGTCAGTCCCCCCATGGAGCCTAGTTATGAAGTCTGGGGCAGCCAGGTCCCTTCTACCAGTTGCCGATACAGAGTGTTTGTTCATGGTTTTATGGTCTCTGTCCCTGAGGGCACTGGTACTCAAAGGGATTCAAGGAGGTAGGGCATGTAGAGACATTCCATCACTCCAGATCCTGGCCAGCATCCTCCCCTCCCAATCGTTCTGCAGCCACATTGCACCACCACCACCTGTGGTCACCCAGGTGGCAGTAAAGCAGCGGAATGCACAGCCCACTCTCCCCGGAGGAGGACAGCAGCTTCCCGGGCACTCAATCCTACTTCCCCAGCCAGCCCTCCAGCAACCCAAGTTCACTTCTGATCCCGGGTTACTGGCAATGCAAGCAGTAGTGCTACAAGTACCTCAGCGTCTACAGGCCGGCCCAGATTTCAGCATTTTAAAATGAATGCTGCTTTGTTGCTTATAGAATCAGTAAAGAAACCACCCACACTGCTTTGGTGTAACCAGCCATGCTTCAGTTTTACCATCCATGCTTCCCGCCAACCTCTCCATCAGCTGAGGACTGCTTTCCTTCCTGAAAGCACAGTTTTCATTTAGTATGTGCCTAAACATCTTTTATTATTTATATTACACTGAATGACAACAACAACAAAAATACAAGTATAAGCACACATGGGCAGGGCCACTGGAAAATTGCAGAAAAAGTCACCTGAAATTACACAGATTTTTGCAAAAACTATGGGAAAATTGCAGGAGTCCTACTATAGACCCTGAGTGCTTCACAATAAATCCTTTACTGTTTACTGCAGCAAATATTAGTCAAAAAGCCTGCCAGAAGCCGCACTGAGGGGAGGCGAGGGTGACCTGCTCCTAAAGGTCCCCCCCTCGCGCACCAGAAAATCCTCCCCGAAAGCCGAGTGTGAGGTGCCGTGGGCTTCTGCAGCTCTGGCAGGCCTCCTCAGCGGATAAAAGACTGAAAGCTCCCGGCCCCTGCCCCAGTGCAGGAGAGAGTTTGTCGATAGTTGTACTTTTTCTGCTTTTGCCCTACCTTATGCACCAGAATCACCACGACCTTGAAACGGGCCAGCTACTCAGGGACTTTACTGCAAGGAGGGTGGCTTAGGGAGGAATCTCGTACCTGTGAAGCGCGACGGGACCCCATCGCGAAATCAAAACCAGGACAAAGACTCTTTTGAAATTGGCGCAAAGCACCCATCCCTATTGGACCTGGATGGTTGGTGACACTCCCACTGCTTCCTAAAAGGAGAGCTTGTCCAACCATCCTCAAAGCCCTACCAGACACCGCGCTGAGGGGAGGCGAGGGTAACCTTTCTCCTAAAGATCCCCCTCGTGCACCAGAAAATTCTCCCAAAAGCTGAGTGTGAGGTGCCATGGGCTTCTGCAGCTCCAGCGGGCCTCCTCGGTGGATAAAAGACTGAAAGCTCCTGGCCCCTGCCCGGTGCAGGAGAGAGTTACAATTTTGACCCACAGCCCACCCGTTCCTCCTCCCATTAAATGGTCATTGGCTCTGCCTCCTGTGAGCTGCCTCACCCTGTCAGCTAAAAGGGAGGTCCTGCCACATTTCAGTGGCATAGCTTATAATTCCCCTAAAGAACCCTCCCTACTCTCACCTCCCAGACTGTGTTGTATAACTTATTTGACTGTTTTACTGTTAATTGCCTGTGTTATAATCTTAGACTGTGTTGGTACTTCTACTGACCAAGTTTCTTAGTTATACTGTCTGTGCCATAACCAAGCTTTTATCTAGCTGTTATCATACAGTACCTGCTGGTCCCTATAGATCAGCCCCTTGCCAATGTTAGGTCCAGCTAAAAGGGAGTAGGTTTCTCACTTGCTAGAACTGTCAACCGCCTGCCTAAAGTAGCCAGTGTAGCAAATTGTCCTTAATTCTAAACTCACACCTATAGTGCCTAGTTAATGCCTGCCTAAATTGTCTTCACAGAGCTGACAACAGTTTCGAGTGTGCTCACAAAGGGCTAGGGCAGGAGCTGCCTCCCAGGAGTTTAGTCTGGTCCCTTCCAACCCTAGCTGTTAGCACTCTTGCACTGCTCATTCCTTATCCATAATAGCTTGGTACAAACTGAAACAAGTTCCAATATCTTTTTTCTGCTTAGTACCTCCATCACCCTTCCTTCCCAGCAGCTCCTCTCTGGCTGACCGGGCACAACTCACCAGCTGGTCCTATGCCTCCAGTCAGGATGTGGGCCTGGCACCCCACCCTCTGCCCAGGAAAGGTAGGGATACTCACAAGACAGAGGAAAAGGGTGTGCCGACTGCCACCTACAGGACCCTGGTCCTCGCAGGTCTTGCACTGGGACTTACCCTGCTCCAAATGGTCACCACCCCCCCAATGTCATTGGGTGGAAACTGGAAGTGGTCTCCCTCCTATGAGGTAACTGACTTCACTTTCTCAAATATCTTTGTGACCAACAAGGCCCACTGCTGTATTACTTGCTGTCTAGACCTTCGGTGTCTAATGTGCACAACCAGGGTCAAGCGTATCCATGCTAAAAAATCTCTCAGATGGCCAACCCCATGAGGTGGTATCTCCCTGGCTCCTCCTCTTAACACTACTTCTGGCCAGAGATATTGAATCCAACCCTGGTCCAATTAATCTGGCCTACAAATCCCTCCTGCATGGGGCATGAGTAAGGGCCTAAAAGTAGGTCATCTCAACATTAGGAGCCTGCTACCTAACAGTGATGAGCTAGTAGCGTGGGTGCACTCTCTAAACCCGATAACCTTGAAGTGACGGAGACCTGGCTAAACCCTCTGTCCCTGATTCATCCTGTTATCACTGGGTATGAGTTCACATGACTGGACAGAGCTGGGAGCAAGAGGGGGAGGCATACTGATCTACTACAGGAGCCATTTAAAATCTCCCTAGTTGCCAACCAGCAACCAAACATATCCCCTGTGAGTTACTACATGTCCTACTGCTACTAGGGGACACAAAGAAACTGCACCTGGTGTGCACCTACAACCCTCCAAGGGTGGGCTCTCTGGATTAACCCACATTATGGACTCAGTTGGTCCCAGTGTTGGGAAAATGAACTCATAATCCTGGGTGATGTTAACCTTAACTGGGATGGTGGTAATGTGAAGAAGTTCGAGACCCTACTCGCTAACCTTACCCTGACCCAACGCATCCAGGAGCCAACCAGGCGGTCAGCAAATGGATCCTCTTGCACCCTTCTGGACTGGATCATGCCCAACTGCCCAGATAGGATCTCATCAGCGGGCACGCTATCCAACTCCATCTCCGACCACTCTCCGGTCTTCTGTGTATGGAAAATTCCTTCCCCCAAAATTCCTCACAAAATTATGCATGTCAGAAACTACTCCAGGTTTGACCCTGGTGAGTTCCTGGAGGAATTAAGGCTTACTGACTGGTCTGGGGTGCTTGGAGCCATTGAGCCCTCTGTGGCAACCTCTCACTTCCTTACCACCTTTGGGGCCCTGCAAGACAAGCATGCTCCTAAGGTCATCCATAGGGCGAGGGGGTCTGCTACCCCCTGGCTGAATGGGAATCTCTTAGCCCAAATGCGGGAGAGATATATGTGTTTGACCCACTTCAAGGTTCTAGTGATCCCACTATTTTCAAAATACAGACACCTTAGAAACAAGTACAAAAGGCCATTAAGGTTGCAAAAGTGACTTCTAAGTCCGCCCTACTCAGCTCCGCCAGCAATCCAGGAGGTTCTGGAAATATAAAACCCTTGTCAGTGGGTCCTCCCATCCGGGGTAACAGACATGGTTATCAATGGGGTCTCTACAATAATCCCATACTATCGCCAACTCCTAAATCGCATTTCTCAGACCTCAGCCTTCACTGCTCTCTTCCCATTCGGTGAGAGCTCGCTCCGCCCCCCCCTCTACTTGGCAGGTGGATCACCCTCCTCTGCAAATGTTTTACCTCAGGGCCATGTCAGTCCTGGACATGCAGAGACACCTAGCTGGCCTCTCCCAGTACTCTAGCTCTGGCCTAGACAACCTGGAGCCCAAGCTTCTAAAGCTTGGTTCTGCACACATTGCCTCCCCAGTAGCCCACATCTTTAACATATCCCTTGGATTGGGGACCATCCCTGATATCTGTAAAGAGGCGAGGTTAATCCCTTTCTTGAAGCAAGGCAATCCTAAATCGCAAGATAACTATCGTCCAATTGCTGTTCTCCCATCCCTTAGCAAGCTCCTCAAAAAGGTAGTGGCTGAGCAGCTCTCTGAGTATATCCACTCTTATGAGCTGCTGTCCCCAGCCCAGCATGGTTTTCAAAAGGGGCACAGCACCACCACAGCCTTGATCTCGGTCATATCAAGCATCAGAACAGCCATGGACCAGGGCAAACTATCTGGTGCCATATTTATTGACCTGTCCAAAGCCTTTGACCTTGTTGATCACGCACTGCTTGGCTCACAGTTATGGTCACTTGGCCTCTCCCCCCATGCCATGAAATGGCTTATGGGCTACCTGCACAGTAGAAAGCAGCGGACCTGCTTCAATAAAGTCCTCTCCAAGCCCCTACCGGTGACCTCCAGAGTCCCTCAGGGTTCGGTACTGGGCCCCCTCCTCCTCTCCCTCTTTATCAATCAACTGCCCATGGTGACAACCAACTGCAGAGCCACCCTGTACGCAAATGACCTGGTGATATTGGCTCACTCCCAGGACACCACTACTCTAAACCAGTGCTTGTCTGATGACTTTAACAATGTCTTGGCCTGGGTTACTAACCACAAACTGATCCTGAACCTGAAAAAAACACTGGCTATGCTCTTTGGCTCCACGGCCAAGATCAAAGCCTCGTCGGCCTTGCTAAACATCACCAGTGCTGACGGACCCTCACTACCAGTAGTGAACTCCATCAAATACCTAGGGGTAACACTTGACCCCCAACTTGACATGAGGAGTCATATCCTTAACATCTGCAGGGCAGTGAACTGCAAACTGGGTCTGGCCTATAGGGCCAAGTACAACCTTACACCAGCGGCCAGACTTGCCCTTGCAAGAGGTGTACTTCTTCCCTCCCTCAGCTATGGTCTGCATCTATTTGCTCGCTCCCCAAAGACTCATCTCACTCGGTGGCACATGGCATATAACATCTGTCATTTCGCTCTGGCTGCCCCCCCCGTCTCACCCACCGATGTGGGCTATATGATAAACTTTGCTGGCTCTTCCCAGCCAGATACCTTGATTTTGGGGTGGGGTGCCTCTCGGGGAAAGTGGTCAGAACTGGCATCCCCCAGGGGTTGGCCCTGCTTCTACCACAAATGGACACTACTCCCTAACATCTTAGGTCCCAGACCTCAGGGATGCTCAAAGTCGCCCCCCCACCCATACCCTCATGGGGGATCGGGACTTTGCCGTAAGTGCTCCCAGACTCTGGAAATCCCTCCCTGGTGATATCCGCTTGGCCCCCTCCTATCAGAGTTTTCGCAATTCCCTGTGGGGCTTCCTGAAACTAGCCTCAGTGTGTGACTGCCCCAAGTCTTCCTAGAGTAATTATCAACTGTTGTTAAGCTTGCCACAAGCTGCCTTCTGCTGAAGCTGCTTGAAACTTCTTGCTGTTTCCAATGATTCTATCAATTCTATCAATTACCCGGGTTCTTGACTGTGGGCATACTTTTGTCCACAACATTGCACTCTGGTCATAGGTTGGACTGTCTACTCCCATGTATCCTGGTCCTGCCTTAACTTTTGTGTCTCAAATGAGTGATGACTTGTTAAAATCTGTCTGTGAACTACTTGCCTTGGGGTGCCTAACTATAAAGTTATAAGTTAAATTATGACCAACCACTCCTTTGGATAGTGTTCTACGCCTATATGTTACTCTTATTGTCAATGATGTACTTTATTCCCATATGTTTGTTATATTTGTTATGATGTACTAGCATCCTCTCTGTACAATTATCTGTATCCCTATGTTGTATTCTCCCGGGTCGTTCCTGAAAATAGGCATAATACTTGTCTAGTGTACTTACCTGGTCAACAAAAGCTAAATAATTAAATAAACTGATAAATGAATTCACTGCTACTTGAATACATTTTAAACATGAAGGAAAGCTTGTGTACCTAAAATGAATCATAAATGGATAAGATATGTTGCCTCTCTTCCAAAATTAAAAAAAACATCTGCCTCACAGAGTGTTAAACAGATTCTAGTTAGTGATCCACAGAAAATCAGTATTAAATAAATCCAGAATAAACAAATTGTATCTGTTTCTGGATGTAGAAAATAAACCTTATTAAAACCTATATACAGTACTCTGTCAACTATTCACCCACTTTGTTGGTGTAAGAAAAAATAAGCAGATGGAGTGGCAAATAATTCAGTTTTAGTAAAATGTTAAAAAGTGTTTAATGTTCATAATTAGTACTGTAGGTACTGTACAATGTTACTGAAATCACATATCAAAATGATATTGGGGTGCTATTGTGGCTGGTGGTATAGCCTGGAGGCTACAGTAACAAACAGTGAATGAACTGGGTACATCCAGCAGACTCGTGTTTGATTACCACAACCTCCACTTGCATAGTGTGTGACTCAGAGCAAATCACTTAACCTCCCAAGTTCTCATAGGTCATCCCTGAAAACAGGCACTTCTGCCTAGTGAGCCTTACCTGGTTTACAAAGAATATAAAAAAATATCAATATATGTTTACTGCTTCATACAATAGTCATGGTACATTTTAATTTACCTGAGTTTTACTGTGCAATGCAGTGATTTTGTTTAGATAAAGGTAAATGTTCAGATACATTTTATGTGTTTTATAAGACTGTTTTTAGACTTTAGTTAAGTTTTTATTGTATTCTTTGCATGTGAGCATACTAAGAACCATACTAAGAGCTAAAGGAAGCAAAAGGCTATTTGGCCCATGGAGCTTCAAGGCTTACATATAGAAATTTAAAGGCTTTCCTGATCTCATATAGTTATCAAGTCTATTTTTGAAAATGGTCATATTGTTGCTAACAATAATTTCTAAGGGAAGCATGTTCCATGGTCCAACAACTCTCTGAGAAAAGTAATAGTCCCTTTTTTTAGAAAAACATTTGCTTCTTGCAAGTTGCAGTGGGTGTCCTCTAGTATTAATTGAATTTGCTTAAAATCTAGGCCACATTCAACTAATAGGTGAGGGTCATGGACGATGTCCCAAACAATGAGAAATCACCTCTGAGTCTTCAGTTCTCTAGCATCATCAAGTTAAATTTAGCGAGTCTATCCTCATATGAGAAGGTTTTGTTAGAAATAATAGCTTTAGTCACCCTTTTGGACCCTCTCAACTCTAGCAATGTCCCTCTTTCTAAAAGGATTCCATAATTGTGAGGCGTAGTCAAAATAGGGTCTTATATACGCCTTATATAGGGGCAGCAAGATGGCAGGACTTTTCAAAGTTAAATTATGGTGAATAGCCCACCATGTGTTATTTGCTTTACTAATTCTATTTGTAATGTGTGTCAAAATCGAGACAAGAGTCAACCATGATCCCCAGGTCTCTTTCACTGTCTTTGCTTACTAAGGGAGTATTATAAAGATGGTACTTATTTTTTGCGTTGTATTTTCCAAAATGTAGAACACTGCATTTAGATGTATTAAACTGCAAATTCCATTGTATTAACCAGGCTTCTAACTTGCTTAGATCCTCTTGAATAACTATATGTTCTTCTGTGCTTGTATTGATGTTAGCAATTTTGCAGTCATCTGCATATTTTGTGATGCTACTCTGAATGTTGTTGGATAGGTCAGATATAAAAATCTGAATGATTACTGAAGTCAGAACAGATCCCTGTGGAATACCACTTATAACATTTTTTCCAAATAGATGTATGTCCATCTATAATTACTCTCTGCTTCCTATCTGATAACCAGTTTGCAATTCATTTATTATAACAGTGCTTAATGCTGCAAAGCTCTAGCTTTTGAATTAAAGCCTAGTGCAGAGCCGAGTCAAATGCTTTTCTAAAATCCAAGAAAATAACATCGGATGATTTACCTTTATCCAACTGTTCACTAACAAAATTATAGAAGCTCACTAGGTTTGTTGTATATGATCGACCTTTAACAAACCCATGCTGGCATTGATCTAAACCTAACACAATGGATGTCAGTTACTCTTTAATAATACACTCCAGCAGCTTACAAAAAATGGAGGTTAAACTGATTGGACGATAGATATCTGGTAAGCTCTTAGCCGCCTTCTTGAATAAGGAAATCACATTCGCCTGTTTCCATTCAGTAGGGGTGGTACTGTATTTAAACTTTTGTCAAAGAATTTTAATGGGTATGCAGAGATGATCTTTCATTATTGATATTAAATCACCAGAGATACCCATCAGGACCAGCAGAAGAACTTTTCTGCATTGCTTTTAGTTGGATTTTAATAATGTCTAGCAAGATATCCAAATTATAGGATGACTGACTGTCTGGAACTGTATAATTAAATACATTAGCACTAGAGCTAAAAGCTTTACAAAATGTGAGTTAAAAACTCAGGCATTTCTTTTGGGTGCAAAGAACTGAATCATTAGTATTGTTGGGACCTACCCTACATTCCTGTTTTTTTTTGGGAGGTTAGAGTTTAGATATAGATAAACAGCATTTTGCAGTTACCATTCTGTGCTTGCGTCCACAAGAAATCTTTCCATACTTAGTTTGCCTTTCTAATCCTCTTTTACAGTTTCTTTGAATTTTTAAATGCTGAAATAGTTCTTTCGCATTTGTTTGTCCTATATTTCTTATAGTATCTATTTTTCTTCTTGATTACTTTTTGTAACCTAATATTAAACCATTTTGGATGTAAATGAGATTTATTTTTTGTAATTTAGGTATGAATTTATTTGCAGCATCAATTATGATGGAAGTAAGACTTCCAAACTTCTTCAATATTATCCTGAGTCAAGCAAATAGACCAGTTAATTTCAGCTAAATGATTATTTAAACCTTGAAAATCTGTTTTGTAAAAAGCAAATAATTGGGTAATATTTTCCGATAGTAGATATGAACTATGAAGTTTGAAACTAACAATACAGTGATCGCTGTTTCCGAATGGTGCCAAGGTGATACATTCTGTGATAACAGTTTCACTACAAAGGACAATATCTAAAATGCTACAACCATGAATGGGGAACAGTACATGTTTAATTAAATTCAACTCCTCACATGTATTCAGAAATTCTTTTGACATCCTAGAGCTGGTAGATTTATTTTCCCAATCTATATCTCCTAGGTTCAAATCCCCCATAAACAAAATGTTCCCTAAGTCAGATGCTAATGACATTTCTGAGATAATTTCATTTAGTAGTTCCTGTTTTGAATCAGGTGGTGTATAACAAAGGCCAAAAACAAGGGTTTTATTATTCTGAAGTGTGATATTCAGCCATACCATCTCTGTTAATAAACACTTTTGTTTAATTTTATTAGATATGTCGTTAACTAATATGGACGAGGAAGTGAAGAAAGCAACCCTTCCCCCTTTCCTGTTTGATCTACTTATATGAAACAGTGTGTAACCTGGAATGCACACTGCCCAAATCTTAGTCTGATGACCACCAGATTTCAGTGATGCGAAAATATCTGGCTTTTAGCTAGTTGTTCTTAAGGTTAGTTCATCCATTTTGTTGTCAAACTACTGGCATTCAACAGCAGTACCTTTAAGTATTGGTTCATTATTTGTTTAATATTGATACAAACTGACAGGGGGAGACTTTTGTTTGTGCACCCCTTTGCTACTAGTTTAAAGTAATAGTGGGTATCTTGGTTTGAAACATCTGACTAAGGCTGATTGCATCCTGTCTGTTCAAATGTAGACCGTCTCAGGCATACTTCATAGAGAGTTGTTAAATTGTGTCCAATGACCAATAATGTCCAGATTGTTGAGAGAGGACACTAGTTTTGTAATCTGACATTCATTCTCTCTATGGCATTATTTTTTTTGAGTTTTGCCATGAGAATAGGAAGAATGCCTGAAATAAAAACATTACAATTCATGGTCTTAATTCTTTTTCCTAGTTCAATTAATTCAAAACATATGTCTTTCTCATGTGTGTAACCCACATTGTTAGTGCCAACATGGATAATTATATTTTATGGACCAGTAATCAGTGAATCTACTTTGAGAGCAATGTCATCAATTTTAGCACCAGGAAAACAGTGCACTGAAACCTGGTTGCTCTCAGAGTTGGTAACATAGGAATTAATATATTTTACCATTGAGTCCCCTATGATGAGGTTTGGAAGATTGACTGACATTTTTTCTTCACGATAGTCATTTTCTGTTTGTTTGTGCAGTAAATAAGTATATCTATTGGACAGCAAATAGTCCTGTTCATTTGAATTTGTTACGGGGACATAATTTGGAGTTACTGAGTGAATATAATCTGCTCTCCTCCTCTTTTTGAACCTACGCTTGGGAATATTTTCCCAATTATCAACTGGACTTGAGTCAGAAGTGAGGTCTCTACTTCTTTTATTAGGTGCCAGGGGACCTAGAACATGATTAAACTGTGATTCTTGGGTGTCTTGATTTACTGTACACAAGGCGTTGTCTCTTTATGAGTGAAAACAGCTGGTGGAATTGCAGTTTCACATAAGGATTGAAGTTGTGATATACTCCCTATAGTAGTAGTTTGTGAGTGATTAGTTTCATGTGCAGCATCTAAGGATGCATGAGTTAGGGGAATATTTCTAACCATGTGGTCTAAAAAGTTTTCAAGCTCTATAATTTCTTTAGCAGCCTGCAGTTCCCTAGTTAGGGTTTTAAGTACAGTTTTCATTGACTCGATTTCCAAGAAGTATGAACAACATAACTCTGTTGGGAAGGTACAGGCTGGATTCACATTTAGTAGTACATGTTTGCAGGTGTTACACACTAATAAGGTGTGTCCTGACTGAAGAATATCTGTGCTTGTCTTAGTCCTAGCTACATCCATATTCTATCATAGGTAGCTGCGCTACAAGATAGGTTAATTACAAGGGATTACCTGCTGTTTGGCTAAATCCTAACCCTCCTCTGTCCTGCTGCCCTTGCTGGACATGCTAGACATGCATGCGTGTCACTGCACATGACAACATGTGCTCACCCACGTGTACTCGCTATGCTCTCATCCATGAGCGTTTTATAGATGGGACCCAGAGTCACAGCTCATGTGACTGATACCAGGTGTCCCGCTTGCAAAACAACAGGCACCTCAGGTTACAAACAATGGAGATTAGCCCCTAAGGTGAATGCACAGTCTTAATAATACTGTGCAGTGCACCTAACCACAAGTAAACATTTATATGCAGCTCCTTTGCTGAAAGGCAACCCTTAAAAGGACTACAGTGCCCAGCATCTAGGTTGCAAGCACAGGATCACTGTTACCAACTAGCTTATTCAACTTTATAATCAGCAGGGCCATCCAAAATCTTCAGTTGTTTGAATGAAAACTATTCTGAATAAAAGTATGTTCATGAGGAAGTAACTACCTTATCACTTAAAAAAGGCTCCACAGTTAGCATCCAATTTAGGTGAATGGGATAATTTGCACATTTTCTCCTACATGTTGTTTCAGTCTCTGTGGCAACAAAAAGTTTTCTGATAGAAGTGCTTAAACACACATCAAATGTTAAGTGCTGAGGTTTACTTATGCTTGGCCAGTGGATTTTGAAACCAAACCAGACAAGGATTCAAAAGAAAGCAGGGTAACATAAAACCATTCCCCCATCTTGCACTGCATTGTTTCAGCCAAACCCAAGTCTGCATGCAAAATTGTCAATGTATTTGAGTGTATTGTATTGAAAATGCAAACACTTTTTACACAGTTCAAACTAAAAACTTGTGGGTGCAGTTTTTCAGTGGCCCTGGACATGGGGAATTGGACTAGACAAAAGGGGTGGTGGTGTCAGATTTACAGTTTAACTGCTCCTGCATCTAACCCTTCATTCTCTCAGCTGATGTGACTGTTCGACAACCTGAATGTAATGTATCTGTGTAGAAAAAGTATATGCCTAAACATTTTCAACTAGATGATTTAAAACAACATTAAAAATGAAGTCCAGTTGGGCAGGCAGTATGGGCAGGAGAGTCCGGTTTAAAGTTTAACTGCTGTGCATCTAACCCTTTAATCAGCTGATGCAACTGCTCTCTCATTGCATTATTAAAATCTAAAAATAATTTAGTATCAGCATACTTGGACAATCAAGTGGGGTTGGGGAGGGTGTTCAATCGGGTGTCCCTAACTTCTGCATTTATTTAAATGTGTGTATCAGGAAAGTTGAACTGTTAGTCTTGCTGACCAAGGAGTCTCAAGGGATGCTTTCTGATCTAGGTGTCTTTGTGTGGGATCAACCAATTTGGTGGAGTCATACAACACTTTGTGGTCACCCACATTATCAAGGCAGCTCCCACAACCTTCTGACATACAGTGGTTGCTATAGATAAGTTGCCCAGTACCTCTTTGTCCTGACCGGTGTGGCACTGTACCACTCAGTATGCTGCTCGGTGCGGCAGGTCCTGTAATTCTGCAGTATCCTATAGTTATCATTGCAATGTAATTTAGTGTTAATCCACCAGATGGCGACTGCCACCCATCTGTGCCCAAATCAACCTATGTCCACTGCTTATACAGGTGCACCAGCAGGTGGCGTTTATTACAGTACTTGTTTCTAACACAGGCTGTATGCGAGTATCTTATTTTAATTGCAGATCTTGATTAGTGCTTGTTTTTGTTTGTGTGCATAAAACCAGCCATACTGCTGTGTGAACCTCTGTACAGTAAATGAGCATGGTGCATTTAGGAGTACTTGCTAAACATTGCTTTTTCTAAATTGATCACGGGCATACTCAGTACTCCTCCATCATAATTATAATATAGACGGTACAATCCAAGACCATTCACAATCACGTATTTGACCTGCTGAATTACTCCCTCAACCAAGGTGAAATACGGAGTGATTAAATGTAAAAGTCTGTTTAACATAAATAAAAAAGGGAAAAAATGAGATTCTATCAAAGTTCTAGTTGCCATCATGAGTCAGTGGATTTTTATCACTTTACCATCAAAGTGACAGCATGGTATACCTGACTCCCAACCAATTTATGTACAGGTATATACAGTTATGAATTCTGAAAGATACTGACAAAAGAGAAAGAAGATAAATAAAACACAATGCTAGTATTGCCATGAGAAATAATACAGCCCTACTCTAAAATACCAGTTATTCAAAAACATACTGTATATAGTCAGTTCATAGTGGTAGAAATGTAAGCATGTAAGTGAATATGCTGTGTGTCCTAAGCTAACTTAAGGCACTACTGTACAATCATGGCACTGCAAGGGTTAATATTACTCCATGCTATGCACTTACCTATAATCTCCAGCAGTCATGTAAAGTAACACACGGTACATGAACTCATAACCGCTTAGACCTGACTCTGTTACCCCACAATCAGATAATCTGTGTTGTTGGAACATCAGTTTCATTTTTCCGATAGTTAGAACTGGCATACTGTTGATGCTGTATGTAGAAAGGTGCACTCTCTCACTGTCCCTGTGTTTTTCATCATCTGCGAGTGTGCACAGTGGTACAACCATTTTGGAATAAACTGAGAAAAAACATTTTAGTTTCTGTACCTCGGTGTGAAAGGTCTGTCCCACCACTCCATATGACCACATAAAGTATGAGACCATGTCCGTGTGCTTTTGGTAGTCTTGTGCAGAATGCAAATCCTGCAGTCAGGTTCTGGTAGAATGGCAATACTGCTGCCCCTAAGCTTAGCAGACTTTCATATGGCAGGTTACAATGTCAGTGGAGGGACAAGGAAAAGAGTATTAAATAAGCATGTGCCCCTATCTACAGTACCACTGCACTTCTACTACCACACTTGAAGTCTCTCACCAAAGCAGTCAACATCTCCTAATTCACAGAACCTATTAATTATTTTGTTATTAAAAAAATTTCAGATGCCTTAGACCACAAAGTTATACTACATATGCTGTACAGAGACTCCAAACAGTTTCACCAATTACTGATTATGTAACAAACATGTTACAAATTAAAATTGGGGAACAGCTATTTTTCTTGTGACTATGTTGATAATTCAGTCCTGTCCAAACAGTTTTTTTGATGCGTTTAATAAATGCAAAACCAGGGGAAAATTGTTGCACCAATCACAGCTTTTGTTGAAACATATCCTCCAACTCCTTCCTCCCATGTGCTGTCCCCTGTTTTACCATCTATTCAAACATCGAAGTATTTTGTTTGTATTATGGTTTTGAACATTTTTATTGTGATTTACTGCTTCTACATGGAAGCAAGTAGTGAAGAAAATGTATTGGTTTCTTTCCTGAATCCTCCTGTTAAAACGAGGGGTCTGTTGTAATTACAGGAACCAGAACTGCATGCAAATTAAACAGAAATAAAGTATGTCTAGAAACAAACATATTAATTAGTTGGATGATGTAGAACACCACAGGTTCCTTTTTAACAGGTTCACAAACAGCACTTTAAAAAAATGAATGCGTTTTTTTATGGTATATTTAGCAGTGTGCATTCCCCAGTCTCATATTTACTGTATACTGTACAGTCAATTGATTTCACCCTGCTTTACCATCTATGTAAATGCCTTAGTATTTATTTTATTATTGTTTGAAGCTTTTCATTGTGATTTACTGCTTCCACAGTTAAGCAAGATGCAGAGAAAATGTATTGGTTTCCTACCTGATTCATCCATTTAAAATGAGGGGTCTGTTGTAATTACAGGAACCAGATTTACATAAAATTAAATAGAAATAAAGGTTGTCTGAAAAAAAAACATATTTAATTGGTTAGGTATCATTGCTGAAACATAATTGCCCTCTCACTTTTTTATTATTATTAGACCTGGACTATACTGAAAGTAATTAGATGTTGGAATATAGTTAAAAGATTGTCTAATTCACACAGAAAGTCTATTTTAATTGGTTGTGAGTATTTGTTTATTTTGATATTAAATCATACTTTGTTAATATTTATTTATATTTTTCTAAATAGCTTCACAAGTTATGAAACTAAGCAATGAAGAAATGGTGAAAGTTGGTAAAAAGGTCAAGAAATACAGGAAAATTTTCACATGTGTTACTGTTGACTCCAAAGGTGTTAACGAGGATTATAAAAAGGGTCTGAGAAATGGATCTTTCTGATTGGCTGCAAACATTCTAATAGCTTTATGTTAACCTTTTATTAACATACATGTAGAGATTAACCATATGTTGAATAAGGTTTAACACTGTTTAAAAACATGCTTTATTATAATAGCAATAAGGCATTCCAAGGGATTATGTTAATGGTTAGTTAACCACCCTCTAGGGGCATGTGGCACTTGGTTACACCTCACTCCACAGTACACCCTGAGAAGGTGATTAACATACCATTAACATAACCCTTGGTCATGTCTTATTGCTTAAGAATAGTAGTAGGTTACTTGCAGAAGAACCAAGAAGGTTGTTATATTCATACTGACTCTGTTCTGTCAATCAGGAGTTGTAGTACGTTAATTAGATTTGATCCCAAGTGAATAAACCACACATCTTCACATTAAACTCAGTTTGGCTTTTCGACCACTCAGTGTCATTATTTATGCATTTGTGTATGTTTTTTCCTTTTTACCTTGCTTTGAAAAAAATACTGCTCATTTCTTTTTTTTTCCAATTATTTAACCAGGTGAGGCACATTAAGCTGAAAGCTTGTTTACAGGTGCAACCTGGAAGCACAGGAAAGTTAAGTGACTTGCTCAGGGTCACACAGTCTGCAAGTGGGGGTTGTGGGATTCAAACCCAGGTCTCCAGATTTGCAGCTCAGAGCCTTAAGCCACTGTGATATACTGCCTCCCATTTCATTAAATTATTGCAAACATTTGCAGAACTATTTAGTGCTGCTGGATTTCTTTAAAATGCACCTGATCTGAATGCCAAGAAAAAGTTTATCAAATTTAGATGTTATTTATCATTTCATGCATAACATTCAAAATCAACTGTTTCAGTTGATGGGACAGCAAGATGCCTGTGGTGCAGCTCTGCTTTCTGCCGCACATTGTTTCTGTGTTTGGTGGGGAAGGGGAGGGTGGAGATAGATATTCTGTGACTTTGCCTGTCATTTAATTGCAGATGTCGTGACACCCTGCTGTTACAACTAAGACAAAAATTTCAAAACAGCTGTTTTGAGGACACCAAAAATGTTACAGTGGACATTAATGGCTCTTATATTATTCAGGAACAAAAACAAAGAAACATACATGAATGGGAACTAAAAGAAAGACATTCAAAAAAAAGAGGCTGACGTTTTTTTTTTTATTATAAAGTTTCATTTACATAAACAGTACTGATTAAGTGGGTATACCATACATAAGATCCAGTTAATTCACAGGAATGCTTTGGGAGGTGCATCCCAAGGTGCTATATTTATTTAATCAAATCTGCTGCATACAATCAAAAGCAATGTAAAAAAATGAGAGTTTGAATATTATCAGGCCACTTTGGTAAACTATTCTTTGTTTCTGGAAGTCTTTTTTTTTTTAGAAAAAGGGAAACACAAAACCATCTATATTAGGCCTGCAATGATTTTATGTCCTATTTTATACTGATGCCCTCTTAGAATAAAAAGTCTATACAAACCATGTTTCTAAAAAGCTTCCTGAAACAATCTGTAAAACATATTTTACCAAAACGGTCCATATACACCTACTGTATACATGTACAGTGTATCATAATCTTTCCTTTGTGTTTTGCACACTGAATGTTATGACATATGAATACTTTGAACATGCAGTATACTGCACAGTATGTGGACTTAGGGTAATAATAGGGAAACTAATGATAAAACCTTACTTTTTTGAAAACAGTAATATGATTTCAGTAATGCTGGAATAGTATAATTGAAAATAAAAACTTCATCAAACTTCAAGTTCAAATTCTTTCTGAACAGTAATGGCTCATTATGTTTCCTTTTATTACCCTATGTCCACATTCTGTACATGTTCAAGCTGCTCATAATTCATAACTGCCTGTGGGCAAAAGCACAGAGGAAAATCATTATATACAATGCATGTGCAGTACATGTATAGCAATTTAAACAACAGTCCAGCATCTCTGAAGCATGGTGAAAACTAAGGTGTGATCAGTCAAGACTGTTAAAAAAAAACACACTGGTGAAACCTGTTTACTGCTTACTGTTTATTGAAAACGCTGCCTTGCACCATTCAAGTTTTTTTTTTTAACATTACAGTAAATGGAGTTGAACTCTGTTTGAATGATGGAATTAAAAATGATGAAAAAATATTGTTTGCCAAGATCCTCAAATATACTGCATAAACAACAAAACCACAGGTTCAAATCATAGCCCATACCAACCTCTTCTTCCCCCTCACAGTGCCAGTGCCATTCATTGTTTTGCCTCCCCTCTAAAACTCTGGGACATGGTTTCTCTATAGGCAGCCAGGTCAGCACACAGTGCATTATAAAAAAATATTTCTATATTCTATATATAAAAATCATTTAATGTTGCATCCCATCACTTTTCCCCCATCAAGAAATGTTCCCATTAAGAATTACACTCAGTTTTTTTCCCATCATTAAAATATAGCAATTGTGTTTGTAGAACTACATGCAGAATTTGTTAAAAAAAATATTAATAGTCTGATAGGTTGCAAACGCAGCGACAGGTTGCTAAGCAGGTGTGAAAAGTGGGTATGCATCAGTAAAAAGCAAGTTAATCACTGAATGGCCACTTTCTTTCTTCAGTGCATCTGCCACTGTATAGAAGCTATATAATTAGGGATGTGACCCCAACTGATGGAATGCAGCCCTTCCAGATGACAACACTGTTTCTTGGTGGGGGGTGGATGCAAGGAATTTAATTCAAGCACTGACCCTTTCACACAACCCATGCACTTCACTTTTGCACATAAGGATATTTTTCACTTACAGCTTCTATTACAAACAAAGGTTAGCTGCCACACAGTGATTGAAGAAGGTATCTCACACTGCACACATTATCAGGGCATCAGTTTATCTTTCAGTTAAGCGTACTGTTTAGGGTTAATGTCATGGATGTCCCCATCAGTCTGAAACAACAGAGAAGTACACAACTTTGCAGAAGGGGATACATAGTAAGATCAGTCTCTTTGCCGATGACACCAATATCTGTGCAGAAGTTGATGGAGGGGAAGGTGGTATAGTACTCCTGGAGGATTTGGCAAAACTGGTGGAATGGTCTAACACATGCAACTTGGGCTCAATGCCAAGAAGTGCAAAGTCATGAGCTTGGGAGCCAGGAACCCCAGAAGTAGTTACTGGTTGGAGAGAGAGTGCAGTTATCCAAGTCAAAGGAGGAGAAGGATCTGGGTGTACTAGTTACAGGGGAAATTAAACACTAAGCCCAGTGCAGAAAGGCAGCGGCAAAGGCCAACAGAATGCTGGAGTACATTGCAAGGGGAATTAAAATTACCTCTAGGAGAGGGGAAATCATCCTGCCACTGTACAGGTCCCTGGTGAGGTCACACTTGGACTACTGCTGCAGGCAGTATTAGCACCCCTACTTGAAAAAGGACATCAAGCTATTGGAGGGGGTACAGTGCCAGGTAACAAAAATGATCCTGAGGTTGGGAGATAAATCTTATGAGGAGAGACTAAGATAGCTCAATATGTATTCTCTGGATGATAGAAGGAAGGGGGGACATGATTGAGACCTTCAAGTACCTGAAGGGTATGAACAGAGTAAGCACCCAAAGTATTTTCAAATTAAAAACTGGAAGGGAAAACAGAGGGCACAGTCTGAAGTTGGAAGGATGCAGATTCAGGAGGGAAATGAGGAGACACTATTTCACCGAAAGGATGGTGGCAGGGTGGAACGTGCTGCTGGAGGAGGTGATATCACTGCGGATGGTGGGAAACTTCAAAAGGGGGTGGGACAGGTTCAGAGGGAGGGTTCAAAATTGTGGGGGGGCAGGGGGTGGTACATGGGCAAAATAAAAGGGACTCCTCCCCGTTTATTTTGCCTATGTACCTGGGAGGGCAGCTGCAGTGTTAAAGACTGAAATGCTGCATACTCAAGCAGACTAGATAGACTAATAGGTTTGTACTGTATCTTTTGGCAATTTTATATGTTCAAATGCACTGTATGCTGCCCACATCAATTGATAAGCTTAAGTTGTATTCCTTATTTGGGCCATTTTTTCCTGTCTCATACACATGCTAAAATCCCATGATCACTAATTACCACTTGCACCAAAAATTATTTTCACAGCCTTGTTTGTAGTTTGCACTACTTTCTTTAATTCTGGTCATACTAACAGAACTCATATGCATTCTGGCGTCTCACACAAAATCTGCAACACTCCAAATCTGGCTGTCAGACGGCAGTGTCCATTGAAGCTCAGTGTATTTACTGACTGATGATGAGACTGTAACAGAAACATAGAAATGCAGAAGTCATTGGCAGGAGAAGGATCTTAGGTTGATAGTAGTGGGGCAAATAAACCACTCAGCACAGTGCAGAAACATAGAAACATAGAAGTTGACAGCAGATAAGGACCACAAGGCCCTTCCAGTCTGCCCATTTATTTTTCTACCTTATGAATGTGCCATAGGCCTTTGCTCTGTCAATGGCCTATCTATTCATACTCATCTGTATTGCTCCCTTATTCCTATCCCATGCCTGTTTGAAGCCCTGCACTGTATTCATATCCACCACTTCCTGAGGTAGGCCATTCCAAGCATCCACCACCCTTTCTGTGAAAAAGAACTTCCTCACATTACCCCTTAATCGGCCTCCCTCTAATCTCATGCTGTGTCCTCTTGTCCTGCTATTTTTCTTATATTGAAACATATTAGACTCTTTCATCTTGTTAATGCCCTTAAGGTGTCTGAATGTTTCAATCATATTACCTCTCTCCCTACTTTACTCTAGGGTATACATATTGAGTTCAGTTAATCTGTCCTCATATGTTTTCTGATGCAGTCCCTGCACCATTTTGGTTGCCTTTCTCTGGACTGCCTCAGTTTGGTTAATGTCCTTGTGAATGTGTGGTCTCCAGTACCGCACACAGTACTCCAGATGGGACCTAACCAGTGTCTTGTAAAGTTGGATTATTACCTCCCTTTTCCGACTTGTGATACCCCTACTAATACACCCCAACATCCTTCTAGTCTTACCTACTGCTTTAGAGGTCTGCTTGGATGATTTCAGGTCATCGGTGATGATGATGCCCAAGTCTCTTTCTTACCTTGTAACTGCCAACAACTCCCCTCCCAGCCTATAGGTGGCTTCAGGGTTTCTCTTTCCTAGGTGCATGATTTTGCACTTCTTTGCATTAAACCCCAGTTGCCACTCTCTGGCCATTTCACTAGTTTATCCAGATCTCTTCTCATTCTGCCCACACCATCTGGATCATCTACTCTGTTGCAGATCTTGGTGTCATCTGCAAACAGAGAAACCTTACCATCCAGTCCATCTGCAATGTCACTGATGAAGATATTGAAGAGGACTGGCCCCAGAACTGATCCCTGAGGTACCCCACTTGTGATTTTCATCTCTTCTGACTGTATACCGTTTACCACCACTCTCTGTTTTCTGCCCGTCAACCAGTTTGCCACCCAGTTGACCAATGGCTGACCCACCCTGAGCCTACCTAGCTTATTAATCAATCTTCTATGTGGAACAGTATCAAAAGCTTTGCTGTGGTCAAGGCAGGCAATATCAACTGCTCCCCCTTGCTCCACCACTCTGGTTACCCAGTCAAAGAAATCTATGAAATTAGTTTTACAGGACCTTCTTTTTGTAAACCCATGCTGCCTTGGATCCTGTGCTCTTATGGATTCCAGTTGTTGCACTGTCCTTCCTTTAATGAGTGTCTCCATAATCTTGCCTACTACTGAGGTAAGACTGACTGGTCTGTAGTTCCCTGCCTCCTCCCTGCTACCACTCTTGTGGAGCGGGATCACATGATCCCTTCTCCAGTCTTCTGGGACCTCTTCTGTGCTCAGAGACTCATTAAATAGTTCTGATAATGGCTCTGTTAGTTCCACCCTTAGTTCCTTTAGTACCCTGAGATGTATGTCATCAGGTCCCATTGCCTAGTCCTCCCTGAGATTATCGAGCTCTTGTAGGACCTTTTCTTTTGTGAAGGGACTAGTGCACACCTCCTTCCCCCCCTGTGTTCATGGTACAGAGCTGTAGGCCTTGCCCTACCTTCTCTTCAGTAAATACTGAGCAGAAATATCTATTTTGGATAGATGCTTTTACATGGTCCTCCTCCTCACACGCCCCCTTATCCCCTTTGATCTTAGCAATACCCCCTCTGGACTTTCTCCTTTCACTAATGTATCTATAGAAAGTCGTCACCTTCTTTTACTGTTCGTGCTAGTGTTTCCTCAGATTGGCATTTGTCTGTCTTACTGCCTTCCCTGTTTCCCTTAGGGAAGTTTGGTATGCCTCCCTATCTTCATCCTGCTGTGTTCCCTTATATTTCCTGAAGGCCAGCCTTTTGGCTCTGACCTTTTCTGCTACTGTGTTTGAGAACCAAAGTGGTTTCCTTCTTCTTTTGTACTTCCTTTTCTCACTAACACAATGGGATGTTGCTTCACGTATTGCATCTTTAATGCTTGCCCACTTTGCCTGCACCCCCTCACCTGTATTTCTTTTTGCCAGGGCTAGCTTAACTCTGTTGGCCATCTTATCAAAGTCAGCTCCTCTGAAGTCCCATATTTTTGCCTTGCAATAGGATGATTTTGTTCTAGTGGCCAAATTGAGCCATACCATGTGATGATCACTGGCCCCCAGGTGACCTTCTACCTGGAGATCTGTGATCCTTTACCTGTTAGTCAGTACTAGATCTAGGATAGTCCTGTCTCTAGTGGGTTGTTGTACCAGTTGTTTGAGGCACTCCCCGTGCAGGGAATCCACCATGAGTCTAGTTCTGGCAGATGTCCCTGCTGGTATTGACCAATCTGTATCTGGCATGTTAAAGTGTCCTATTACCAGAACCTCCCCTTTAGCTGTCATGTTTTGTAAATCTTCTAACAGTAATGTGCCTTTGTCCTGACCCTAGTCTGGAGGCCTGTACACAACCCCAGTTTGTATGGCTGTCCAATTTCCTGTTTCCAGGGTGACCCACAGTTCTTCTGGCTCCTTATGTGTATTCTGAATTTCTGTAGCTTTGATATTTTCATTGACATAAAGGGCCACTTCACCCCCCCCCCCGTCTGTACCCCAGTCTCTTCTGAACAGTACATAGCCAGGTACTGAAGTCTCCCAAGTGTGGTTACTGGTAAACCATGTTTCGCTAATGGCTACTATGTCCAGTTTGGCCTCTATTATTGCCTGCAGGTCTGGGATCTTGTTTCCCAGACTGCAAGCATTTATGTGCATGATTTTCCATTGGTCAGATTTCGGTGTGTTAATTGTTGGGCAAGGTCCGGCAATTCTCCTGTGCATCATATGGGGAGCCAGACCTTTTTCTTTACCTGGAGTTATAAATGAACTACAAACATGCTGAACTCCTGTTTGACCACTAGCTGAGGGGGGAGGGGTATTCTTCCCATTTGATGTTTCGAGTGCTGCAGCCCTCTCCCCATTTGCTAGTTTAAATATTCTGCAAAGATCAAACTTCTGCCCCAATGCACTAACTCCCTCCTTAGGCAGATGCAGTCCATCAAATTTAAAGAACTTTCGCTCCCAAAACTGTTGCCAGTTCCCTACAAATTTCTGTCCCTTTTCCTGGCACTAGCCCTTGAGCCACATGTTTATCTCCCCTATCTTCCCTTCTCTGACTTTCTGTCCATCTGTCCCCCTCTCCCAGACTGGCAGGATCTCAGAGAAGGAAATGCCAGATGAAATGGATGACAGTTTGTCACCCAGCCTGGTCAGGTATTCCTTGGTCTCCACAACTGACTGGCTGGTGAGATCGTTAGTCCCTTTGTGTACCAGGACATCAATGTTTTCTCCTGCTTCCTGAACAATTTTAACAATTCAGTCAGTGTCTCTCCATGCTGATGTACCTGGGAGACATCTGACTATGACCCCGGCTGAAGATACGCATCAACTCCCTGACTCATGGAGTCTCCTATGAGAAGAAGTTTTTTTGATTTACTTTTTGCTTTTTTTGTGTTGGTTCCTGTTTTGGGCGCATTTTGTTGTGCTTGCTCCTGTGCTGCAGTGCACTGCTCTGCAATGTCCTCTGCCCCTTTGTTTGATTTTGGAGATAGAGGCAGATACCTCTTTGTAGTTTTTATATGGTTTAAGGAGGTGATATGTTGGAGAGCACCGATGGACGGAACACCCGATTTGCCCCTCCTAACCACCTGCCAACCTCCTGGACCAAATACCCTCTGTGGTCAAGGTGTTTCTGTTGGATGTTGGGGAAATGGCGGGTGGTTCTTTTATTTCCTCTAGAAAATGCAATTTGAGGCACGCAATCTCTGACCATGCTGCCTGGAGCTGAGCCTTAGATCTCCAGTGGCCCAGCATGTATGACAATGTCCTAAATCCTGTAAAACTGCCCTTTTGAAAAGTGTTCCACAGTAGCTGCAGTTAATGATATCCATTCCAGGTAAGTTGCTGGGTTTGTAACCTGGTCAGAGTAATTAGAAGGAAGAAAATGAAAGCAAAAGTTTGATTTTGTGTTTTGTTTGTTTGTTTTTGTATAACTTGTTATAACAAGTTAAATTACTAGTGCCCCTGTAAATGAGGTCATTCTGTGGATACCCCTCTGAACCGCCCCTTCCTGCTTTGCTACAGGAAATGTCATGACTGTGCTACCCTATTAAAGGAGTGTAGTGTGGGGTGGTTGGGGATGGGGGTGGGTGGCTGGGCCCTTCCCCTGCTGGAAAAGAAGAACCACGGACAAAAGAAATAAGGAGATAAGAGCAGAAACAATCAGCCAGCAACAACTGCAGTAGCCCTGAAAGCTTATCCTAATGACAGATAAAACTGTAAAATATGTAAAGCACCACCTGTAATAATTTCACAGAAGATATATCCTGTAAGAAACACTTTACTACAGAGAAAAATAAACCAGTAACAGATGATATACCTTGCAAAAGACAATTTGAAACAGAAGATTACTGCAGTAATCTGTAAGAACACACCTGTAGGCACACCCTGTAATAATGCAGCAGAATGTATACCCAGCAACAACAATCTGAATCAGAGAAAAATAAAGCAATAAAATGTTAGCAACAAACAATAGCAATCCCTTTTGAGTACAACATAAAAATAACAACACGCAGTAAACCTGCCTAGCCAAAAGAAGCTTTAATCCTTATTGTTGCTCTGGTAAGGTTATTTGCTCTGTCCTTTCAAGCAACCTAGAAGAAAAGAGCTCAGGTGAAGCTAGGTACCTTGGCCAGCAAACCTAGTCAGCAGGAAGGTGACAGCTAAAGTCAACAAGATGCTAGGGTGTATTTCTAGAGGAATCACCTCCAGAACGAGGGAGGTGATCCTCCTTCTGTACAGATCAATGACGAGACCACACCTGGAGTACTGTGTGCTATATTGGCACCCATACTTGAAGATAGATGTTAGATTACTAGAGGGGTCCACCGCAGAGCAACAGGGATCATCATGGGATTGGAGGACAAACCCTATGAGGGGAGGCTGAGGGAGCTTAACATATACTCCCTGGAGGAGAGGAGGGATATGACTGAGACCTTTAAATACATGAAGGGTATAAACAACACTGGTAAAGAGGGCATTTCTAAGTTGGGGGGAGACACAAGGCAGTATGGTCTAAGACTGGAGGGAGTGAGGAAGTTACAAGAGAGAAATGTGGAGGCACTTTTTTCAGAAAGGGCAGTGTCTGTGTGGAACACACTGCCTGAAGAGGTGGTATTCTGTAAGTCAGTGGGCAGTTTTAAAAGGGGGATAGGACAAATGAATGGGTGGGTCACTGTGATGGGGAAGGGGAGGGAGGGGCAGCTGCACACTGAGTAGACTTGATAGCCCATATGGCCTGTATCTGCTGGCAGTTGTGCATGGCCATATGTTCTAAGTTGGGAGAAAATTCGGTGTTAGGGTTTAAAGCCCCCTTTGACCTCGCCCACACCCCTAACAGGCATTGGGGTACATTAGGGTTGTCGGCCATAAAAGAGTCATCTAAAAAAGAACATATCTTTGTCAACAACTATCATAGAACGTGTATAATCTTATAGATATGTAGGGGTAATATTAGATAATAATCTGACTTTTGAACTGCACATAACATCTATGTCAAACAAAATTGAACAGACTTTTGAGTTTCTTCTACAGGAAGAAACCTTTTTTTTAATTTAAGGATTAGGAAGCTACTGGTTTCTTTTATGTTCTTGCCCGTATTGGATTATGGTGACATAATTAACAAAAATGATAAAATGTCATTGCTGTGTTCACTGGATGTCTTATTCAATAGTGCTTTAAGATTTGTAACAAATCTTCCATTTAGAACTCATTGCTGTGTTTTGTATCAAAATTCAGGTTTTTTTCTCGTTGTTTGATAGGAGGGATATTCTTTGGAATTTATTGGTATACAGGTTTGTGTTGCAGACATTACCATTTTTTCTTTTAAATTTATTGCAAATTAGGTCACAACAACGTTATTCTTTAAGGTCTTCTACTCAAATATGTTTTTATATACCAAGATGCAGGACTAAAACTGGAGATAAAACTATATCAAGTTTAGTACCCAAAACATCGGAACGACT
Source organism: Neoceratodus forsteri (assembly GCA_016271365.2). Lineage (NCBI taxonomy): Eukaryota > Metazoa > Chordata > Ceratodontiformes > Ceratodontidae > Neoceratodus > Neoceratodus forsteri. The sequence continues at coordinate 1,327,690,343 of CM028132.1, forward strand.
GTCCAAACAATTAGACAGTACAGTATTGTTGCCATTTAAACATTTTAGGTCTTCCTTGATGACTTTGTATAACAAACATTGTAGTTGCTATGGTTAAATTATGTTTTTATGCTTCACACTTAAAATGAAAATTGTAATTTTATATTGAAACTGAAATTCTGTATGTAAGTTTTCGATTTTGTCTTGTATGTTATATGTTTGGATACAACTGCAAAAGAGATAATATTATCTTTATTTGATATCCAATAGAGTTGAAGTTGTTAATTTGGGCTGCTGAAATGCTGCAGCCTACCAGTACAAGAAAGCACCATTTATTTTCACTGTTAGAATCTGGATCTGGGACATACAAAAAATTCTACACAGTTTACAACTAGGGCTGGAGAAAACTGAGCAGTTGTTAAGCAGTAATGGCATACTGTGCAATGCATTTCACAAAGTAATTTATTTCAGCGGACAGCAAACACATTTTTTGAAGGCTGCCAAAATAAGCAAGGTGTCACTATGTCAAAAGATTTTCCCTAGTCTGTTTTCTGTAACTGACATGTTTCAGACTGAGGCTTTACAGCTGATTTTTTTTTTAAAGTGCAGCCTAGTGTTACAGAATCTGTCCATGGAACTAACGTGAGAGAATGAAAATAAAAACAAAACCATGGCACCCAATGAAGCTTTATTAGTAGAGCACTACATAGCAGTCTTAGTACCCAGCTTTGTATTTACAAAAAATAAATAAATAGAAATAAAGACTTCTTTAGTGTGTGCTCTATTCTGTTTTGTTTTGCTGATTGGTTAAGGCATGCATCTAAGACCAGGCTCAGTAAGGACTGTGAGTAGCACACATAAGGCACTTTTTACACACAGATCAGTGTAATGGAATAGCTGTTACAGAAACAGTATTCCGTTACATCCCTTGAGTGTAAAAAGCATTTGTTTCGTTCCCTTGGTGAATGTTCGTCCAAACTGCAATTTCTGCTTCTTGCGGTTTGCACGAACGTGTTTCGTTTGATCTGGCTGTGTAAAACAGCCATTCCGGTAGCACTGCAGAAACTGCCATTAGAGCATCAAACTCTGGGGGAGCCGAAACAAATGGAGGCAGGATTAGCCAAAATACTCGCAGGGGTGTAAAAGGAAACCCGAATGCAACAGAGTACCTTGGCGCCACACAGCTAACGTTTATTTCGTTTTACAAACCTGTGTGTAAAAGCACCTATAGAGACCTAGATTTGAATCCCCCCAGCCCCCACCTTGCATACTGTATGATCCTTAGCAAGTCACTTAACTTCCTTGTGCTCCCAGGTTGCAACCATAAACAATCATCTGGTTACCCTGCCTTTCTTGGTTAAGCCAAATTTTGGGCAACACAAATATTTACAGAACAAATTTGACCTAAATAATCTCTTATTTTTATTAGTGGATCTGGATGCATGTATTTATTTATCATAGCCCCATGCTTCATTACAAAAGTCATACATCTGTGCTGGATATACTAGTGAGTAAAGACATCCCATACCACTTTTTTTGGAATCTCACTGACCTGATGCTGTCATTCAAAATAAAAACCAAAATGCTGCATTCATGGACACTGCATTTTAATACAGCTTACTGTTCACTGACAGATCCTCCCTAGAACTTGAGATTGCATGCAATAGCATAGTCTGTGTTAGGATAAGTATTGCCCTGTTCCACCTACCTGATAATAATTATACATGTTCCCAGTCACCCACGCAACAATAATCATACCTTTCCTTCCAGGTCTAGTGCCCCCATCCACTGATAAACCACAATATATATTTTTTTTCTGCAGCCATTCAGTTTCACAATAGAAAAGGGCTCCATTTACCCATTTATGCACTGCCAGTCATATCCAGTAGAATGTCTGTGCAGTCATGACATATTTTGTTGACACTCCAGCATCCACACACACCTTTGCCTAATGTGGCAGTAGGTAAAATGTGCCAAAAAGAGGTGCGGAACCTGGCCGTTACACTTACTGATACACTATTGGCTCATGGTTCAGTACCTGTTGGGTCACATACAAGGTAAAAAATATGAATTCTTGCATGGATTTGGGAGCAGGAGTGTTAAAACTGAACTGTGTGGGTGGTGAGTGCCTGGTGAGCTATTAGAGAAAACCATGTTGATGATGGATTGTGGTTCCAGACCACCATTGGGTCTCATTTTTAGACTCCTGCCACAGCAGTGTCCTCACTAACCCGAATCTGTCATTCAAATTATCAAATAAAGAAATAATAAAAAAAATTATAAAAACCACAAAAATAAGTTATTCAAGGGCACTGCTTTTTCTAACAACCTACAGCTGACTGACTGAACCTCCCTAGCACTTGCTGTCGTATGCACTAGCTTAGTTTGTGTTTTGATAATTCTGGCCCTGTCTGACCTATCTGATGATAGTAGTGATTACAGAAGTTATATATGCTGTGTCTGCACGTGGTACTTGAGATGGCTCAGACTGTCCATCTTGACAAAGGATTAGGAGATGTGCTAAGATATGCAGTTCTTTTACCTGCAATGATGTACTGTCAGTGATACGACAAATCGGAATTGATCTAAGATAGAAACAAAATATTAATGTGCTCACATCCATCATATAGGTAACTTGGCAGACCATAGGAAAGGTCCCCCCCCCCCACAAAACATCACTACACATTATGTTTTATGTTCAGGCACACCTGGGACATCATCTGCGTGATGGATGTTAGTACCATTATGGTCTTTTCAATCTTAGATCATGGAAATCTTATCACATCTCACAATATTCTCTCCTGCCACCCACAGGAGGGTAGCAGGGGACCCCGCAGGGGAAGAAAACAACTCCTGGTGGGGGACTCCATTGTTAGGAAGGTAGAACTGGGGTAGGAAGGGGAGAGGGAGGTAAGGTGCCTGCCTGGCACCATGGCTTGGAGGGACAGGGAGCGAATCCTCAGGATTGCCAGAGCAGCTGCACAGGGGAGGGTGCTGGATGTCATTGTCCACTTAGGGACAAATGACCTGGCTAGGAAAGGGATTAGAGAAGTGCAGGAAGAGTTTATGGAATTGGGGAGGGGCCTTAGACAAGTAGCATGCATGGTAACCTTCTCAGAGGTGCAGCCCATCTATGGCATAGGAGAGGCTAGGGTGTTCCGCACCATGGGATTCAATCAGTGGTTGAAAAACTGGTGTGGAGCTCAGATGCTCCAATTAGGGGACTGGGGTCCACCTGGAGTGATGCAAGCCTATACTGGCATGACGGGCTGCATCTGTCCAGGAGGGGAACCAGGATCCTAGGTGATAGATTTAAATGCTTCATTGACAAGGATTTAAACTAGCCAAGGGGGGAGGCACTGGAAAGGAGCAGGGAAATCCTATCCCCCCCAAAAAATCATGATAGTAAGTGTGATAAACACCAACATAGAGGTGTCAATAGGGAGAAGAGCAGGGGTAAATGGAGAAAGTGACAAAGGCAAGGAGGACAGGGATGGGGCAAAAAGGAGTATGGCCATCAGGAAATGGAGAGTAATGAGTACCAATGCCTGTAGTCTGGGCAACAAGCTCCCTGAGCTGGTGGCCTTGATGGAAGAGGGATGCCTGGATATCCTAGCAGTCACAGAAACATGGTACACAGAGAACCATGACTGGGATGTTAACATACCAGGGTATATAACCTGCAGGAGAGACAGGCAGGGGAGAAGAGGGGGAGGAGTAGCTATCTATGTAAAGGAAGGGATAAAAGCAACTGAACAAAAGAGTAAACAGGGAGGAGAGGAGGCACTGTGGGTCAATTTGGAGACTGGAAAGGGCACCACAATCCGCACAGGAGTTGTGTACAGACCCCCATGTCAGTGGGAGGGAATGGACAAGGATATGATAGATGGCATTCTTAGAATGGCAGAGAAAGGGGAGATACTGTTGATGGGAGACCTGAATATGCCAGATGTTAACTGGAGCACATTTGCTGCAGTCACATCCAAAAGCAGGGCCATTCTTGATGTCCTGCAGGTGGCAGGCTTCAGACAGCTAGTTTCAGAACCCACTCGTGAGGGAGAAATCTTAGACCTCGTACTCTCAAACGGGGGCAGTGAGAGGGTCTCAAATCTAGAAGTGTGTTGCCATCTGGGAACAAGTGACCATCAAACAGTGTGGTTCTCGTTAAACTCAGCTACAGAGTCAAGTGAGGGTACTGGACTTCAGAGGGCTGACTTTGGCAAGATGGGAGAGTGCCTCAGAAAAGCACTAGCAAACAGGCTAGAAGGAGGTGTGGAGCAATAATGGGGAACCACCAAAACTGCCATCACAGAGGCAACAAGCCTTTGTGTGAAGCAAATAAACAAATTAAAATAAAAAAAAAGCCACTATGGTTCTCAAAAGAGGTGGCTATGAAGGTCAGGAAGAAAAAGATAGCATTCCAGAAGTATAAGGAAACACAGAAGGAGCAGGACAGAGAGCTGTACCAGTTAAGGTGGAAGGAAGCATGGAGAGAAGTCAGAATTGCAAAGGCTCAAACTGAGGAAAAGATAGCCAACTTGGTTAAGAAGGGAGATAAAACCTTTTATAGGTACATCAGTAAGTGAAGAAGGACAAAGGGAGGGATAGTGAGGCTGAATAGAATGAAAGGCGGGTGGGCAGAGGGGGACAGTGAAAAAGCAGGGATACTGAATGAATATTTTTGCTCAGTATTCACAAAAGAGGAGGGGGAAGTGCCTAATCCAATTAACAGAAACACTCTTGATAGGGGGGTCAATCCCAGTCTTTTCACAGAAGAAAAGGTTCTGCAAGAACTCCTAAAACTGAAGGTGGACTAAGCAATGGGGCCTGATGGAATTCACCCCAGAATTCTAAAAGAATTAAGGGGAACTAGTGAAACCACTGGCTATTCTTTTAATAAATCATGGGAGGATGGTGTGGTACCTGAGGACTGGAGGAAGGCGGATGTGATTCCCTTCACAAAAGTGGGAGCAAGACAGAGGCAGGAACTACAGACCTGTCAGTTTGACCTCTGTGGTAGGGAAGTGATGGAGTCACTTCTGAAGGAAAGAATAGTTGAGTACCTAGAGGCCAGTGGGGCAGAGGACCCAAGGCAGCATGGCTTCACAGCGGGAAGGTCATGTCAGATGCATCTAATAGATTTCTTTGACTGGGTGACCAAAGTAGTAGACCAGGGAGGGGCTGTCGACATGGCCTGCCTAGACTTCAGCAAGCCATTTGACACAGTCCCACACAAAAGATTAATAGTCAAATTAACCAGCCTGGGAGTGGGTCCCAGTGTGGCAGCCTGGTAAAACATTGGCTGCACAACAGGACACAGAAAGTAATTGTAAATGGAGTCCACTCTGAAGAAAGAGGGGTTACTAGTGGAGTACCGCAGGGTTCAGTACTGGGTCCAGTCCTTTTTAATGTCTTTATAAGTGACATTGCAGAGGGACTGGAAAGAAAAGTATGCCTCTTTGCAGATGACACAAAGATCTGTAACAGGGTTGATACACAAGGAGGCATGGAAAGGATGAGAAGGGACATGGCAAAGTTGGAGCAATGGTCAGAAGTATGGCAGCTTGGATTCAATGCAAAGAAGTGCAAAATAATGCAACTGGGAAACAAAAACCCAGGGGAAGATTACACAATGGGGGAGGATGTAACAACAACAAAAATGGAAAGGGACCTGGGGGTAATCACATCAGATGACATTAAGGTAATCTGACATGACCTTCCTGCTGTGAACCCATGCTGCCTTGGGTCCTGTGCCCCACTGGCCTCTAGGTACTCAACAGTTTTTTCCTTCAGAAGTGATTCCATTACTTTCCTTACCATAAAGGTCAAACTGACAGGTCTGAAGTTTCCTGTCTCTGTCTTGGTCCCACTTTTGTGAAGGGGAATCACATCTGCCTTCCTCCAGTCCTCAGGTACCACACCATCCTCCCAAGATTTGTTAAAAAGGGTAGTCAGTGGTGTCACTAGTTCTCTGCTTAATTCTTTTAGAATTCTGGGGTGAATTCCATCTGGCTCCATTGCTTTGTCCACCTTCAGTTTCAGGAGATCTTTCAGAACTCTTTCTTCTATGAAAGAACTGGGATCGACCCCCCAGAGTGCTTCTGTTAATTGGATTAGGCACCTTCCCTGCTTCCTCTTTTGTGAATACTGAACAGAAGTATTAATTCAGTATCCCTGCTTTTTTACTGTCCAGCTCTGCCCACCCACCGTCCATTCTGTTCAGCCTCACTATCCCTCCCTTTGTCTTTCTACGCTCCCTGATATACCTATAAAAGGTTTTATCCCCCTTCTTAACAGAGTTGACTATCTTTTCCCTCAGTTTGGGCCTTTGCTATTCTGACTACCCTCTCTGCTTCCTTCTGGCTTAATTGGTACAGTTCTCTGTTGTGCTCCTTCTGTGTTTCCTTATACTTCATAAATACTATCTTTTTTCTCCCTAACCTTCACCGCCACTTCTTTTATGAACCATAGTGGCTTTTTCTTTCATTTTGATTTGTTTATTTGCTTCACACAAACTGCCTCTGTGATGGCAGTTTTGATATTTCCCCATTGTTGATCCACCCCTCCTTCTAGCTTGTTTGCTAGTGTTTTTCTAAGGCACTCTCCCATCTTGCCAAAGTCAGTCCTCCTGAAGTCCAGAACCCTCACTTTTGTATAGCTTGACTCTGTAGAGGAGTTTTTCATGAACTGCACTGTTTTGTGGTCACTTGTTCCCAAATGGCTACCCACTTCTAGATTTGAGATCCTCTCACTGTCCCCATTTGGGAGTATGAAGTCTAAGATTGCTCCCTCATGAGTAGGTTCCAAAACCAGCTGTCTAAGGCATGCCACCTGAAGGGCATCTAGAATGGCCCTGCCTTTGGATATGGCTGCAGCAAAGGTGCTCCAGTTAACATCTGGCATATTAAGGTCCCCCATCAACAGTATCTCTCCTTTCTCTGCCATCCAAAGTATGCCTTCTATCATATCCTTATCCATTCCCTCCCCCTGACATGGGGGTCTGTATACAATGCCTATGCAGATTGTGGTGCCATTTCCAGTCTCTAAGGTGACCCACAGTGCCTCCTCTCCTCTCTTCTCTGTTTACTCTTTTGTTCAGTTGCTTTTATCCCTTCCTTTACACAGATAGCTAATCTGCTCCCTCTTCTCCTATCACTGTCTCTCCTGTAGGTTGTGTACCCTGGTATGTTAACATCCCAGTCATGGTTCTCTGTGTACCATGTTTCTGTGACTGCTACTATATCTAGGCATCCCTCTTCCATCAAGGCCACCAGTTCAGGGAGCTTGCTGCCCAGACTATGGGCATTGGTACTTATTGCCCTCCATTTCTTGATGGCCTTACCCCTTGTGCCCCTTCCCTGTCCTTATTGCGTTTGTCACTTTCTCCATTTACCCATGCACTTCTTCCTATCGACATCTCTATGTTGGTCTCTACCTTTCTTAGTACCCTGATTTTTTTGGGGGGCTAGGATTTCCCTGTTCCTCTTCAGTGCCTCCCCCACCTTGGCTACTTTAAATGCTTGCCAATGAAGCATTTAAACCTATCACCTGGGATCCTGGTTCCCCTCCTTTACAGATGCAGACCATCATGCCAGTATAGGCCTGTATCCCTCCAGGTGGACCCCCAGACCCCAATGAAGCCAAATCCCTGAGCTCTGCACCAGTTTTTCAACCACTGATTGAATTCCATGGTGTGGAGCACCCTAGCCTCACCCATGCCATAGACAGGTAGCACCGCCGAGAAGTTTACTGTGCTTACTATTTGTCTAAGGCCCCTCCCCATCTCCACAAATGCTTCTTGCACTTCTATGATCCCTTTCATAGCTAGGTCATTCATCCCTAGGAGAACAATGACATCCAGCTCCCTCCCCTGTGCAGCTGCATCTGCAATCCTGAGGATTCACTTCCTGTCCCTCCAAGCCATGGGACCAGGCAGGCACCTTACATCTCTCTCCCCTTCCTCCCCCAGTTCTACCTTCCTAACAATGGAGTCCCCCACCAGGAGTTGTTTCCTTCCCCTATAGGGTCCCATGCCACCCTTCTGTGGGTCTCCTTTGTGGAGGTTCCCAGCATTCTCCTTGGTCTCCACTGTGGGTGCCTCCATAGAGAAACCACACTTTTCCAGAATGGCATAGAAACTGTGGAGAGGTACAACTGGAAGGATGCACCTCTGTTCCACCACCCTCACCCTCCCTGAGCCCACTGTAGTCCAACCGCTCCTCTTACTTGGCAACCTCTGAGGCAACTGCAGTGACCCTAGTGGTCCCTGGGTGGGAGAATGGGTCCCACAAATCCTGGCCAACTCAGTCTGGAGATGAGCAATCTCCTCCCTCAGCCCTGAGAGGTTCCTGCAGATTGGACAACACCGCATCCTCCAGAACGTCTCCTGGAAGACTGCTGCTCCACAGCCACTGCACTGCACAATGTGCATAAAGTCAGTGGGTATGCATTATGTATACTTAAAAATATCGAAGTATTAAAGAAAAGTATTACAGTTGCCTAAACACTGTTGTTTAACAAATATGGGAAACTAAGAAAGGTTCTCCAGTCAGAGATGTGCCACTCTGATGAAAGTAAAGCCCATCTGGAATAAGTGGGGGCAGACTAGTCATTCCTCTAATGAAAAAAAAAGGAAAGTGAGAGAAAGAATTGATGGCACTTGCTGACTAATCAAGGGAGAATCCCCCTATAGCAGAGTCATGGTGATTTGCAGCTTTGCATAACTAGTCATATGAAACTCAGCCACCTCAAGTCAGCTGCAAGTAATATTCAATAATCTAAAGAAAAGTGAGGAAAATGGGAGGGGGCTCCTGTCAGGGGAAATAATATTCAGTGCTATATATGTGTAGGGGTTAGTTTAAAAAACAAGAACCACGAAGTCTAAACTTGCCAAACTTTACTGCCTAAGAGTTCAATCTCTGATGTCGTCATGTGGCAATTTCAAGAACATAAAGATCTGTATTGCTTTTGTTGGTTTTGCTTTGTTACAATTGCCTGCTGCAACTGCAACAAAAGGGGCTTAGGTAACCACACCAAGAATTCCATCAGTCAGAACGGAAAATGGAGTGTAATAGAAGAAAAAATAAATTGCATTAGGATGTCAAATTTTTGATGTCAGCAGGCATACAGTAGATGTTATAGTCAATATTAGCCATATGGAGAGCTATAGACGGCCACCAATGGGTTTTGAATTGCAATGCCACTACAGTGAAGCCACATCAGAATAGTAAAAATATATATATATATTGAGATTAAATACAGTTTACAATTTTAAACAACCAATGGTGGTATCCATATCTATTTGTGTGCTTGGTTTCTTACACAAGAGCTCCTGTATCTCTTATATTGCTACCTCCTGTTGACACCACAACTCTTGCATCTTAATGTGATTTTATTTATTTCTGTTAAATATACCATCCATTTTTTATTTTGACTGCTGGAGAGCTTAGTGTGTGTGTGGGACGGGGGGAGGAGTAATGTCAGATGAGTCTAGAAGACCAAGGTTGTCAGTTGGCTCATTCTGTAACTTACTGAAGGACAGGTAGAAGAGGTTTGCATTTTCACATATTTCACATCATCTCCATGCTCCTTATCTAAAAAGTCAGACTGAACCACCTAGCATGGCAGATAATTAAATACAGTCAAACCTCATTTTGCTTTGCTAGTGCGCCATATTTCAGTATAAGATAATGTTTGGATTGCATAAAAGAAATATTCTCCCTATGTGTTCACTTGCTTCAAAAGCCAGGGGAGTGCCCAAAATTGGATTTGTGTGCAGCTGAGAAAAACAGTGCTTCATTTCATAATGAACTAAAAAGACAACTTCTGCACACTTCAGATTACAAGCGATATGAGTATCCACAGTGATTTACTGCAGTCCACTGCTTTCCCATGTACAGGGTTTGGCAGCCATAACTAAATTTCCCTGGTCCGTTTTGAAAAAGTAACCAGTCTACTATAAGGGATTCAAAGCTCGCAGGCTAATTCATCCTCGGGGTAAAGGAGCCAGGGAGCTCTGTCTGTGTTACCTTCTTAAAGCAGCAGTACTTGTTAGCCAATAAGGTAAAACATAAACAGCATTAATGGATTTCTGATACTGTTCCCCAGAAAGTTATCCTAACCAGCACATGCAGAAAACAAGATGCTTGTTTCCATTGTATGAACTGCCAAACAGCTTGGTACAGTACATCCAGAAGACCAGGGTTGGAATCCTACAACATCCACTTGCATATTGTGTGACTATGAGCATGTCACTGAACCTCCTCAGTGCTCCAAGGTCACCCCTGAAAATGGCACTAATAAAACAAAGTTCAGTGGTTTGAAACTGCATGTCACTGAGCAGCTCTGCATGCAAAGAAGCACTTCTGACAATAGTTCTTGTTTATTTTTGAGGTGAGGAGCAAGAAGAAAGATGAATTTGTAAACAAAGGGCACTGGATAATTTCATTAGATCAGACAGGTTCAAAGGGTTCAAGAACAAAAGAAATCATCCCTCCGCAATTCAATGTGCACCAATCCTGCCTTTCTGAAGAAACATTAGTTCATATACTGTAGATGACTTAAGTTGCAAGAAAGCCAGCCAGATCCTAAAACTTGAAAAGCTGGTTCTCAGTGTAGAATGCACCCTCCCCCAAACACATACCCACACCACCATAGTTAAAATGTTAATTCATGCTTCCAATCCATACCAAATTCATACAGTAGGAAAATATTCAACGTTATCTAGCATTCTATCTAGTTTTCATAAACACCGTATGCTATTTAATTGGAACTTTATTGTTATCTGCAGGATCGTATTGGGAATGACCATTTCCACAGATGTACTTTATAATGGAAGTTGAGCCATCAGGACACAGAAGGTAATTGTAAATGGAGTCCACTCTGAAGAAAGGGGGGTTACTAGTGGGGTACCACAGGGTTCAGTATTGGGTCCAGTCCTTTTTAATGTCTTCATCAGTGACATTGCAGAGGGACTGGAAGGAAAAGTATGCCTTTTTGCAGATGACACAAAGATCTGCAACAGGGTTGATACACAAGGAGGCGTGGAAAGGATGAAAAGGACTTGGCAAGGTTGGAGGAATGTTCAGAAGTATGGCAGCTAGGATTCAATGCAAAGAAGTGCAAAATAATGCACCTGGGAAACAAGAACCCAGGGGAAGAATACACAATGGGTGGGGAGGTAGTAACAACAACAAAAAAGGAAAGGGACCTGGGGTAATCATATCAGATGACCTTAAGGTTAGCAAGCAATGTGAGAAGGCAGTAGGGAGGGCTGGGGTATACTGGGATGGATAGGGAGGCATCAGCAGCAGAAAACAGGAAGTTTTATCCTCTGTACAGACAGTTGGTGAGACCCCATCTGGAGTACTGTGTCCAGTTCTGGAGACCCCATCTCGCAAGGACATAGACAGGATAGAGGTAGTCAGAGGAGGGCAACTAAAATGGTGCAGGGTCTGCAAGAGAAGCCGTGATGAGGAGACTAAAGGAGCTTAATATGTATACCCTTGAGGAAAGAAGGGAGAGGGGGACATGATAGAACTTTTAAGTACCTCAGTAGAATCAACAAAGTCCAAGTGGGTAGCATCTTTCAGAAAAGAGACTTGCAAGAACAAGGGGACACAATTTAAAGATAGAAGGAGGGCAGTTCAGGGCAATGTGAGAAGTATTATTTCACAGAGAGGGTAGTGGATGCATGGAACAGCCTTCCTGAGGAGGTTGTGGGGTCTAAAACTGTGGGAAAATTCAAGAATGCATGGGACAGACATAAGGCAATTCTTGTGGGGGGTAGGAAGAAATAGGCTGTTGGTTAACTAGGATCTGCAGCCTATCCTGTAGATAGGGAAATGGGCAGACTAGATGGGCCTAGCGGTCCTTATCTGCAGTCAAAGTCTATGTTTCTATATTTGTAATTTAATAAACAGAATGACACTAATCATTTAGTGGTGGGTGGAAGTAGCAAAATGTTTTCCTTAACAAAATGCATGTTGAGAGCTTTGACAGGCTTACTATTTAACATGCTGGCATTTGGAAAAAAATCATGCTGACTAGAACCTCTGTAAGGACTGGATATACAGAACCTGGGTATATTTATTATTTATTATTTATTATTTTATATTATTTAGTATTATTAAACAATTCATTTTAGCATCATTCACAACCCAGGAGTTCACAGGGATAGAAGGAGGACAGTTATAATTAGGGCTGACTTTAGTCTTTCCCATATCTTTGTAGCAGCAACTTCTTGGCAAATAGTGCACACTAATTGCTGTCAGGCTACTTAAGAGTTGCATACTACACTACAGCATGTGCTTAATGTAAACGGCATTGCTTAATAAAATAGAATTAGCAATGAAAACATTCTGTCAGTAGCAGGAGTTGCTCATTGCCAAATGGCACACAATACATGGTATCTTAAACCACATTCATATTAAACTATCAAATCCCATTGTGTGCTATCAACAAATCAAAAACACATCAGTGATTAATCATGGGAATATTTACTATTATTATTAAACAATTCATTTTAGTAGCGTTATCAACTCAGGAGTTCACAGGGATAGAAAGAGGTCAGTTATAATTAGAGGTGACCAGTATTTCCCATGTCTCTGTAGCAGCAACTTCTTGGCTAATACTGCACAACATTATCTGTCTGCTGTTGGGCTGCTTGACAATTGCATACTAAAGTACAGTATGTGCTTAATGTAAATGGTGTTGCTTAATAAAATAGAATATATTTGCTAAAAATCAATTGATTGCTTTCTTCCTTAAATACTATCAGGAAACATTCAACTAAAAATGACTGACCTTCCCAAATCATGACCCCCCCCCAATGTACCCTGCAACCTCGAGCTGAACACTTGCCATATTTGCAGATACTAAACCATTACTTGGGTAAATAAGATACGTTTTCTACATTTTCTCTGGTAATTACAGACTAGTAGATAACCATAGTTATGTGGTTTCCTCTACCTGAAATACCATCAATACTTTAAAAGTGTTACTGTGCACTCTGAATGCTGAAATAGTTCCAGGGTTGAAAAACCTGCTTTACTGTATGTCTCAGTTGGTTATGGAGTATTTTACATGCCCAGAGCTACAGTTCTTTATTTCTCATATAGTACATGCCCAGGGCTTCAGTTCTTTATTTGTCATACACAGCAAGAGCATCACTAAAAAGTGCCAGTATAGCAAGATACAGTATTTGACTGACAAGGAATGATGAACACTGGAGATTTGCATTTCTGATGGTCCAGTTAATATTGCATGATCCCGACAAATGTGTGATTTTTGTCCTCACAGATGTTTGCTACAAAGGAGGGGCTATTCCTTTTTTGCAAAACAGTACCATACAGTTGTTGTGCAGTATAGCTGATTACATCGAATGACCATTCAGACCAGTTATTTTACTAGCAGATAAATAAAACAAGACATATGCTGTACCCCAGAGCCAGACGAGCATATATTACTGACGTGCACAGTTACCAAACAATAATGCAGATAGGAAAAAACAGCACCAACACCATAAACTGACTTTAATGTATAAAACTTTATTCAGTATACAGTACAGTACAGTTTTCAACACCATCACAGGGAGACAAAGTAAAGCTCACTCACAACTGTTACATGGGGAAATAATAAACTTTAATAATAAAGAATCCAGATAGTACCATCAAATCATAGCTTAGTTTGGAACTGCAAATTTTGATCTGCTGTGTAGTTAGAAAAAAAATATTAGGAATCAATAAAACAGTAACACAGAAAAACAGAAAAAAAGACGTGGGCTATGGGGACACCTACCAGAAAATTGAAAGCCAGGCAATAAAATGTAATCGCGAACAGTGCTACCTGGCTCATCTCAACAGCTGATGAGGGGATTTAATTTAAACCCATTACCACATACTGCACTATTGCACTACTGATGCAGTACCGCATTACGGATGTAACACTCATCATACTGTGAGTGCCACTGTATACCTCGGTAACAGGCAACTTTTGAATAGCAACCACTGTATGCCCCCTTCAGATCAGCATGTAGTGCCTCTGCATCACAGTATAAACCCACCAGCCCAGGGCAAGGGAGTCTGGAGCAGATCAGTTCACAAACCCAGATCTCTGTCTTGTTAGTGTTACAGACCACAAGCCTGCACCACTATTTTGTTTTTAATTTTAGGAGTGATCTTTTTAAACTGGGTTGGCGAGCTGTGCTGCTGACTGTGTAAGAGCTGACAGTTCTCCATGCTGTTGTTGTTAGTAGTGTGCACATTTTTCTTTGTTTCTCCAACCCCCTGGTCATCCACTCCTTCAGGCATGCCAAAGACCCCCTGCCACTGCTGCTGATTCCTGATTGGCATCCACCACCCCTTACTGCCGTGTTACTGGGTAACCCAACATAACCCTTCATCAAGTGGGCCCCTAACCTTGTGGGAGACTACAAGGGGAGAAGAATCACCCTGAAGGGCTTCCTGTGTATCCTGGGCACAGCAGGGGTTGGCATGGACATGCATGTCCGGGGCTCTGGGTGTATGGAGTTACCAGCAGCTGTCATACAGTTGGCCAGGTGGGTGTTTTCCCATTTTTTTGAGAGCATGACATGCCACATGATGTCAAGCAAGAAGACAAAATCCATCACACTACCTCCTGCAGTGAGGGCCGATGTGTTGACATGCCTGTGGCCTTCACCAGGGGCCAGCAGATGTCGAGCCGTGAACCTACCCTCCCACCCAGGAGAATGTGAGTGATCTTTGAATGCTAAAGTCTTCTCCCCCCCCCCTCCACTGGCCCTCCAACACCAGAGTCCGTTCATGAACCCGGGTCAGTGGCATCACAGTTAGAAATCCAATTCAGGTACTTAAATGATAGATAGGAAAAACAAAGGTGTTCCTACTTAGTGGTGGTGGTTCAGATTAATTCACGTCTAAGTTTTAACAAGCAAAGAGTCCCAGTAATTTGTAACTTGTGCATGTGGGGTGTGGGTGTTGAAGGAAAGGGGATCATAGTGCTGTCACTACTACCATCACCCCTGAGGGATGTGGACTGCATTGTTGCTACTGCCATCACACCAAGGGGCAGGGGCTGTAATGCTTCTGCCACCACCACTGGTGGATGGGGAATGTAGTACTGCTACTACACATGAGGGATGGGGGCCACAGTGTTGCTGCTTCCATCACACCTGAGGGAGGTGGGCCATAGTGTTGTTGCTGCTGCCATCACACTGGAGGGATGGAGGCCGTAGTGTTGTTGGTGCTGCCATCACACCTGAGGGATAGGGTCCATAGTGCTGCTTCCATTACACTTTAGGGATGGAGGCTGTAGTGTTGTTGCCATCACTTCTTGAATCTAAAATAACTTTAAATCGGTACAAGGCTGAATGGATGCACAATAGTGGAGGTCAAAATTGCTAAAATGCATGTTAACAGAGTTAAAAATTGCTACATAAAGCACACAAAACCAAACACCGGTGAAAACAGATTTTGGCTTAGCAGACACCGGTGACAATACCATTTTTTACAATTGTAAAATGGAATTAGCCCTTTATCCATCCTAGTAAACCAATGTCCCTGAATTGTATTGTTTGTGATTAGCCTCCCAGGTGAGCACCAGACTTTTCCCCAGGATACGCTGCAGCCACGACCTGAAGGAACCCCTCCATGAGTGCAGTTCATTTGAGGGTCAGGCCTTGTGACTTTTCTCCTTGACAGCCTATTGCGTATTATGACAAGTTCACTTCTGTGGTTAGTAGGAGGTTGTGCTCTGTGTCTGAGAACCTATCTGTTTGCGCCTGGCTTAGTACAGTTCTCTCTATAAAGTACTATACATTCAAACAAGTTTTTTGCATTGACAATGTGCCATGCGCCTGTTTGAATATACTTCCCTTTGCTCATAGCATAACTTTGTGTTCGGCACAGGCACTTTGCTCAGGTAAAAGCTTCATAGATACATACATAGATACATAGACAGTGTCAGCAGATAAGGGCCTATGGCCCACCTAGTCTGCCCATTTGAGTTTATAACTTCAGTTCATGTTTTCCTAGAACTCTGTTGCCCCTTACCCCAACCTCCAGAATTCCTTTATGTCTATCCCATGCATTTTTAAATCTTGTGATTGTTTCAGCCCCCACCACTTCCTCAGGCAGGGTGTTCCACTTGTCTACCACTCATTCTGTGAAGAAATTCTTCCTCACATTTCCTCTGAATTATCCTCCCACCAACTTCATCTCATGCCCTCTAGTTCTGGAACATCTTTTTCTCTTAAAACTAGTGTATTCTTGTATCCTGTTCCTCCCTGTAAGATACTTGTATGTCTCTATCATGTCCCCTCTCTCCCTCCTCTCCTCCAGGGAGTACATATTCAATTCCTTCAACCCGGCCTCATAGGACTTGTGATGCAATCCATGTACCATCTTTGTTGCCCTCCTCTGAACCTTCTCTACCCTGTCTATGTCCATACGTAGGTAAGGTCTCCAGAACTCTACACTGTACTCCAGGTGGGGCCTCACTAGTGTCTTGTATAGTGGAATCATGACCTCCCTTTTTCACTGGTGATGCCCCTGCCTATGCATCCCAACATCCTATTTGCTTTATCTGCTGCCTTGTTACACTGTTTCCCTATCTTGAGGTCATCACAGATGATGACCCCAAGATCCCTTTCCTGCTTGGTGCATGCTATATTCTCACCCACAACTGATATATTGTGCCAGGGTTTTTGTGCCCCATATGCATTATCTTGCACTTCTTTGCACTGAATTTCAACTGCCAAACCCCTGCCCATTCTTTAAGTTTCTGCAGGTCCCGTCTCATTCTGTCTATACCCTCTGGTCTCTCTGCTCTGTTACATAGCTTTGTGTCATCAGCGAACAGTGAAATTCTGTCTTGTAGGTCCTGCACAATGTCACTGATGAAGATGTTGAATAGGACCAGTCCCAGCACTGATCCCTGTGGTACCCCACTGGTCACTCTTCCCTGTGTGGAGTGACAGCCATTTACCACCACCATCTGTGTCCTGCCGCCCAGCCAGTTACATACCCACCACACTACTATCCTACCCACACCCATATTCCCTAGTTTGTGTAATAGTCTTCTATGTGATACAATGTCAAAGGCCTTGCTGAAGTCCAGATAGGCCACGTACACTGCCCTCCCCTGATTCACCTCCCTAGTCACCCAGTCAAAAAAATTCAATGAGGTTGGTCTGACATGACCTCCCCCTGGTGAAACCATGCTGCCTTGGATCCTGCAGTACATTGACAACCAGATGTTCCACCATTCTCTCCTTCAGTAGTGCTTCCATGATCTTCCCCACTACTGAGGTGAGGCTGACTAGTCTGTAGTTCCCCACTTCCTCTTTGTTCCCACTATTGTATAAGGGGACTACATCTGCTGTCCTCTAGTCTTTGGGTACCGCCCCTGTTTCCAGTGATCGGCTAAACAGGATAGCCAGAGGTTCAGTCACCACCCCTCTGAGTTATTTAAGGACCCTGGGGTGCACCCCATCTGGCCCCATTGCTTTATCAACTCATTACTTCCAGTTCCTTCAGGACCCTTTCTCGTGTTAAGGGACTTGTGTCCATTTCTGCACCATTCTTACCCCTTGTACTCCCTTCAGACCCATTACCCTCCTCTTCCTCATTAAAGACTGAGCAGAAATACCTGTTCAGTATGTCAGCTTTACTGTTGTCATCCTCCATGCAGCCCCCATCCTCCCCCTTCAGTCTCACTATCTCTCCCTTTGCCTGTCTTTTTTTCACTTATGTACCTGTAAAAGGTTTTGTCCCCTCTACCTACTGATTTTGCAATGTGCTCTTCTGTCTGAGCTTTGGCTTCCCTTACTGACCTCCCTGCCTCCCTTTGCATCTCCTGGTACTTCTCCCTATCCCTTTCTGCCTGTGTCTTTTTGTATGGCCTGAATGCAATCTTTTCATCTTTCATTTTCTTTGCTACCTCTTTGGAAAATCATAATGGCCTCCTCTTCCTTTTCCTTTTGCTAACCTGCTTAATGCATAATTCTGTTGCTCTTGTAATCACCGTTTTAAATACTGCCCACTGTTCCTCAACCCCTGATTCCTGCCTCATTCCCCTTAATGCCTCTTTCAAGTATCTCCCCATTTTCCCAAAGTCTGCCCCTAAAATCCAGGATATGTGTTTTGTGTGGTTTGGTTTTGCTCCTTCTGTGATTTCAAACCACAATGACTGGTGATCACTGTTCCCAGGTGTTCCCCACTGTTACCCCCATCACACTGTCCCGTTTGTGAGCACAAGGTCCAGTATTGCCTTCTGCTGAGTTGGTTCCATGACCAGTTGCTTGAGGAAGGCACCCTGAAGAGGAGTCCAGGATAAATCTGCTCCTAGTTGCTGCTGCTGCTGGGATGCTCCAGTCCAAGTCTGGAATATTGAAGTCTCCAACCAGTACTACCTCACCCTTGCCTGCCATCCTTAGGATGGCTAGCATCAGCTTCATATCTGTTTCTTCCTCCTGGGCTGGTGGTCTATAGACCACACCTGTGCAGATGACTGGCCCCATTTTCCTTTCCAGCATAACCCACAGTATCCCTCTCCCATTTTGTTCCTCCTGGATCTCTGTGGCCTTTATGTCATTTTTCACATACAGTGCCACTCCTCCTCCCTTTCTACCTGCCCGGTCTCTTCTGAATATGTTGTAGCCAGGAATGTCCATCTCCCAGTCATGGTTAGCATTACACCAGGTTTCTGTGATGGCCACAATGACTAGGTCTGACTGCACCAGGACAGCCTCCAGATCTTCCATCTTGTTGCTAAGGCTCCTGGCATTGGCACACATGGCTTTCCATGATTTGACCTCTCTAGACTGTTTAGCTGTTCTACTCCAGCCCCTTCCCTGGTTGTTCTTTATCCCTGGTTCTCCTTACTGTCTGCCCTTCTGCTGATTTTTACCCCTTTTCTGCCTATCCACCACTTGGGTTCTAATCTCCATCTTTTGCACACTGCTTTTTTGAGATATCCACTCCTCCGGTTCACTGGTTCCACTGCTAGCTGTGGGGGGTGAGCAAGTAGATACCCTCCTTGCTGGCCTGCCACCCCCCTTGGCCAGTTTAAATGCTTGTCAATGTAGCATGTAAACTTATCATTGAGTGCTTGGATTCCCCTCCAGGATGGATGCAGGCCGTCAGGCTTGAACAAACCTCCATCCCTCCAGGTGGGTCCCCAGTCACCAGTGAATCCAAACCCTTCCTCACAGCACCAGTTCTTTAACCATAAGTTAAAGTTCCTGGTGCATGCACCCCTATGCTCTCCCATGCCTCTCGCAGGTAGTACTTCTGAGAAGGTGACAGAAGTAGCTACTTGCTTGAGACCCTTCCCCAATTTCCTAAACTCTTCCTGAACTGCCTTTGGCTCCCCATTTGCCAGGTCATTAGTACCTAGGCTCACTCTCCCGTCTTGCCTTCCCAGTGATCCCCAGGATCTTCCTTCCATCTCTCTGTGTTGTGGCACCTGGAAGGCACCTCATCTCCCAGTTCTCCCTCTCCCCCTCATGTGTTCCTAGCTGGATCCCTCTTAAGATGGAGTCCCCCACCAGGATTCACTTCCTCCTCCTCTGGGGTCCATTACACTCCCCGCTGAGGTCACCTCCTTGGCTAACCTCCACATCCTTTCCTTCTACTTCTCTGGGTACCTCTATTTGGCTGCCACCATTTGCCAGTGTGGCATATGAGTTCTTGAGTGGAATAGGATCTGGGATGTGCCTCTGCCTGACTGTCTTAACCTGCCCTGAGCCCACTGTCATCCAAGTGCTCCTCGTTCTCGGCATCCTTTGAGGCAGCGGCATTGGACTGGGTGGTCTCTGGATAGGGGTGATGGTACTTCTGACCCAGTGTGCTTCTGCTCCAAGTCTGGCTACCTCATTCCACAGTCCAGAGAGATGCATGCAGATAAGGCAGCACCTCAGTGTCCAGAAAGTCTGCCTGAATGTTGCTGCCCCGCAGCTACTGCCTTGCACCACTCCCCACATTATACTGCAATTATACTGCTATTCCACTACTTGTCTGTTACTGAAGTTGTCCTAGTTCCCTTTTTATGTTGCTTGCATGCATGCGCAAGAAACATATTGCATCAGCTTTCTCCACAAGCAGGTTGTGGAGGCATGGCACTGTTGTGCCCTATGCCCCCACAGCCTGCAGAGGCTTGTCCCCCATCCTCCAATGCCGTAGCATGCTGCTGCTGACACTAGTTCAGCTAGCGTGCCACAACTTTCTAAAAAATCAGCTGCTGCAATAAGGGGCCACCTCGTCATCGCAGAGTATGCCATCCACTGCAATAAGGGAGCAACCCATCATTGCAGGGAGGCAGGGCGGGATGTGAAACCCCTGATATTGTTTGTGAACATGGCGACGCTTTGCCATGTACAAGCAATAACTTCCGCCACCGTGTTTGCCCATGTATTGAAGGCGCCCACTCCCTGTCGGCATTGTACCCATTTTGTTCCTGCTGACAGGGTGCACAATCCCCATTGGCATAATGAAACCCCAGCCCCATGGTTTTGCTCCTGCCAATGGGGTGCCCAATCCCGTCGACATAATAACCCCGTTTTGTTCCTGCCGACGGGTGCCCAATCCCCATCGGCATAATGAACCCCTGTTTTGTTCCTGTCGATGGGGTGCCCAATCCCCATCGGCTACTGCTTGCCCCAAATTGAAGTTTGCTGGCATGCTGGGAGTCACCCAGCATGCCAGATACTCTGTGAAGGAAAAATGGTACCGTGATCGTATTGTGTTTTTTCACCTGAAAAAGGAAATGGTCCTCGGCTCACCCTGCCCCCACCTGCAGCCCACACCCACCACTGCACACCCTGCCTCCCCACACCCCCTCACCCCATACTTACCTCCGGAGCTCAGCGCGACAATCTTCGCTGGACCGGGAACATGTCTGCACTCTTCAAAGATGACTGCGAATTGAGGAAATGCTGTTAAGCTGTATGTAACCCCTAGATGGCGCTATCCCAGGGGCTACTACCCCTGCCTGATTTGCCACTAACAGGTTGAGGGGCCTGGATCCAATGGCGGGTGCCTCCACCCAGAGGTCAGGGTTTGCAATAGTTAAACTAACTTGGTCACAGCCCTCTGGGACACTGCAACCCCCCTTTCTTCCCACTAGTGGCCCACACAATATATCAGAATCACCTTCACAGTATACACTTACCCCAGGTCTGTTCCGCACTGGGAATTCCTGTGAAATGAGATACAGTGCAACAATCACAGTACAGTACTTTAACATAGACAAATACCTCAGGCAGTATAACTTTGCTGAAACAAGCAGCTCTGATTTATTTAGGGGGATATAACAAGGACAGGGGAAATCAGGTTAATTAGCTTATCACTCTAATAATCTACCTATGGCTCTGTGCAGGCCTATCCCTATCAGTTACTGTCCCTGGGTACCCAAGCCCTAGTGGCTAGTCCAAACCGTGGCAGCTGGTAGGGGCCCTTTCACACAGAGAGAAAGGAGAATTAAACAGTCAGCAGTACAGTAATTCCATTTGGATTTAATGTGGCAATTCAACAGGGAGCTGACCTGAATTAGTACTCACGACCTCCAAATAAGATAGGGTCCTTCAATGTCAGCAGAGGGCTCACTTGAGTACACAAACCTCTTCACACATCCATATAAAAGAAAGCACTATACCAGGCAGGCTGCATCTGTATCCCGATCGCAATTACTGCACAATACCGGGAGAACACACAGCAGATTCAGTTCCTGACAGACCGAGTGCAATTTTCAGCAATTCCTCCAGTCTTCTACAGGGTGAGCCTGGTTTCTACTCTTCAGAGATCCTTTGATTCTTTTCTCGGACAGATTCAGTCCTAACAAGCTGTTACACAAGCTGCAGACGGAACTCTGGGCCTTCACACGTTTTTGACTAAAACTGCACACTGAAAAAGCACAGGGCTCCTTCCTTCTTCACTGCCAAAGCTCAACTGAAACTCCAACCGACAAAACCGGCACTTCCTTTGAGTTCCTCCCTGTTCTTGACTGGATTGGCTGTCACTCACAATAGACTGCTGCTGTTGGTCCAAAAGGCACTGAAGTCTAAACTACATCTCCCAGAGTCACTGCCCATACAATCCTCTTGTGGCTGGCTCAGATTATGAGTCCAAGTTCTGATTCGTCAAGGCACCATTTTAGAGCTAGCTTACCACACTGATTGGTCCAGTTCAGCAGTTCAAAACTAGAATGGGAACTAGCAGACACAGTTCTGACTGCAAAGAAAGCAGGTTAGACAAACTGTAATTTCATTATTACTCTAAATAATTTCTGGCAAACAGTTACATCTTTCAGATAGGTTCCTTTGCACTCCTAGTGACTGCAAAATGAAGTGAATTGGCAGCAGCTGAGTGGTACTCAATCAAAGAAACACACAGTCCCCATACAAACTAATTATGTCTGCAAGCAGACAGCTCTTAAAGAGACAGTACCAGAGGTTCTAAAACACTCACTGATAAATGGCTTAAATGCCAAACACCATTCAGGCTTGGAGCATTCAAGCAAGCTCCTGGAAGTCTTTGGGAACCCCCATTTGCAGGAGGTTACACCCTTCCTGGCCTGGAAAGCTTAGCGTCCACGTCAAGCAAGTACCCATAAGTTTCAACTGCAACCATATACATTTGCATTAGGCTCGCACTGTAATCATCAGTCAATATATCATTTTACCAAGAACACATTTCTGAAACATTGCAGTACGTCCTCTTTACACAGTATTACATACACATTGTACCATAACTCAAGTTATTACCTCTTGTACATGAAACCTGAAGAGGGCCTTCCTATCAGTTACCTTGGGCTGGATGGTGCAAGGGCACCATGCTTAGAAGGGCAACACAAGTAACTTGGAGTTAGCACTGATGCTCCAGTTTGGGCAATGAGCTCGGGACACATACACTCCTTTATGGACAACATTGAGAGCAAGTCCACAGGCCTCCCAAGTGAATCATAACTGAGGTGCACCACAGGCTTTACAGCTCGACCAGTCTTTCTAGGGGGAACTGTTACAGTCTCTGCACTCTGAGCCTCATTTTCAGCATTGTCCTCACTTGTCAGGGGAGTCTTCATGGGGGTAGAGAGGCTAGAACTTGGGGCACTTTCAGCTCCAGGAGTTACAGTTTCTGAGTCCACAACATTTGGCTCGCATGGAGAGCTTTCGGACACCGGCAGTGGACTGTCCGGGCACTCAAAATACTCTTCTTGTTCGGGTGTATCACCAGTCTGCCCCAATCTATCATTTTCCTCCCCTGAAAGCTCAAACAGTTCAACCATGCACAATGATTCCATTTAATCTGAGCTGATGCTTTGCACTTCACTTTCTGGGAGCATTGGCTCCAGGGATGAAGCTGGGGCTTAGACAGTCAGAAGGCCCAGCTTCATCTCCAGTATTGACTAGGGATTGCCCGAAACAATTGACTCAGTTAGTAAGAAGGATAGTATTCAAAGTCACTCTCACTTTCTTCCGATATGGACTGACAGTCATGCTCAACTGGGACTTGTGGAGGGAACACTTTAACTTTGCTTCTGTAGGTGCAGACTTTCTTGATCTTTTCTTAGCAGCAGCTCTAGTCACTGGTCCAGAGGGGCATCTTCTAGGGGCTCAGACTCAATTAAGATTTGTCCAATGGGCAGTAAATGATTTCTATGCATTGTTTTTACATCTTTGAATTATTCTCAGGCCTTACTTTGTACACTGGCAGATCATCTAGTTTGCCCACTACAATGTGAGGGAGATGGTGCCATCTGTCAGCAATCTTGTGCTTGCCATGCAGTCCCAGATTTCTTAGCAATACCCGATCTCCCTCCTGGAGTTCCTGTGCTTTCACCTTTTATCATACCTTTCTTTGTTGGCCAGATTTCTTTTGGCAGCCATGGTTTGAGCCAGTTAGTACGCATGAGTTAGCTGGGCCTTTAACTTTGCACATACTGTAAATAGTTGTCAGCTTGAACCCCATCAGAGAGACCCCAAAACACACATCTACTGGTAGTCGAGCTTCTCTTCCAAACATCAGGCGGTAGGGGAGAATCCAGTGGCATCACTTTGGTGCAGTTATAAGCATGTACCGGTGCTAATTTGTTGGCTCCATCTAGGCTTGTCCTTTGGGTGCAGGGTGCCTAGCATATCTAGCAAAGTGCGGTTGAAACGTTCAGGCTGTGGGTCCCCTGGGGGTGGTAAGAGTGGTTCTGGACTTTCGCACTCCCCACAGAAAGCATCTCTTTGATCAGGCGACTCTCAAAGTCTCTCCTTGATCAGAATGGATTCTTTGTGGAGCCCATAGTGAACAAAAAGTTTTCTACAAGTACTTTGGCCACAGTGGATGCTTTCTGGTCTTTGGGGAAAGCTTGGGCATATCTCGTGAAATGGTCAGTGACCACCAGCACATTACTGATATTTCTTTGATCTGACTCCAAACTTAGAAAATCAATACAGACCAGCTCCATGGGTGCACTGGTGGTGATGTTAACAAGGGGCAGCCCTCTGGGGCAAAGCTTTCCTCTGTAAGCAGCGACTACAAGTTCGAATGTGTTGCTCCACATCAGCCCCCATCTTAGGCCAATAGAATCTGGATCTCACCAAGTCAAGTGTTCTGTCTATACCAAGGTGCCCCATGTGGTTGTGCAAGGACCTCAGTACTGAGTCTCGAAGGCAGTGGCAGCACTAGTTGTTGTTTGTCTACTTGTCCCCTCTGTCTACTGTTTCTCTGTATAACAGTTTATTGATCAGTTTCAACTTAGGACCTTCTTTGTATAACAGTGCAGTTCTCAAATCAGTGGAGCGTAATTTGGACACATCTTTTCCTGCATAGAGGGCTTCTAAAGCTGCTTTGATCATGGGATCGTGGGATTGAGCCCGCGAATACTGTCATTGTCCAGCTGAGGCAGTGCACCAATGTCTATTGCAGAAAAGTGGCAATAAGCAGCAGGTATGCAATTCTCAGAGGCTCCCAAGCAATCCACCATGCAGTCCACTACGTCCGTGGACATTTGTTCCTCCCTGTCAAACTTCGGCAGAGTGCCGAATGTCAGGTTCTGCCAATCGGACCCAATCATTCTGTGGAACAGGCCTCTGGGAGAGGCATCAGCATCTATGTGGTTCAGACCTGCTCGGTATTCGAGAGCATAGTCATATGTAGATAATGCAGAAAGCCACCTATGGCCAGTGGCATCCAACTTAGCTGAGGTCTGCACATAGGTCAAAGGATTATTGTCAGGTTTTACTAGTATTTTAGCCCCATACAAGTACTCATGGAATTGGTCAACAATAGCCCACTTCAAAGCTAGGAACTCTAACTTATGTACAGGATAGTTCTTTTCGGATGGGGTCAGGCTTCTACTGGCAAAGGCCACTGGTCTCAGGCCATTCTCGTGCTCTTGGTACAACACAGCCCCCAACCCTTGCAAGCTAGCATCAGTGTGCAGGACGTAAGGTTTTCTTGGATCGGCATAGGCCAGCACTGGAGCATGGGTAAGTTGATATATGATCTCATGAAAAGCAGTCTCACAATCAGGAGTCCAGCGGGCTCCAAATACTTCACTCGGATGAAAATACACTCTTTCAGTCTTGAGGGATGCTGACTTTTGGTATTTTTGTGGGTTGGGATACCCTTAGTAAGGGTTAAGTGGCGGATCACTCTTGAATAGTCCTTGATGAAGCGCCGATAATAACCACAGAATCCAGAAATCTTTGCAGTTCTTTTAGATTTGTGGGCTGTGGCCAGGTGGTCAAGGCCTCAACTTTACTTGGGTCAGTCTCTATTCCTCGGTGGATACTATGTGTCCCACATACTTTACTGATGTTTGAAAGAATTGACACTTATCAATGGACAGTTTAAGGCCAAAGTCCTCAGTCGGTCCAATACCTTACATAATCTGCTCTCATGTTCTCCAGTGAGCTGCCAAACACAATAACATCATCTAGGTATACCAGGCACTCTAGTAAGTTCATGTCCCCCACTGCACGCTCCATCAATCGTTGAAAAGTGGCTGGGGCACCTGAAATCCTTGAGGCATCCTCATGAATTCATAAGCCAAGCCCGGACAGATAAAGGCCGTCTTCTCACACGGTCCTCTGGGGCCCATCGGGATCTAGTAGTACCCACTGCGAGGAGATCAGCACAGAGAACCACTTGCTCCCGTTTAGGCAGTACAAAGCATCCTGAATCCGGGGCATTGTGTACTGATCAGGGATAGTCCGCGTTTAAGGTGCGATAATCCACACACATCCTTACTGTTCCATTCTTTTCCTCACTACCACAATGGGGAAACATAAAGGGCTTCTGGATTCTTGTATTACACCAGCAGCTAACATCTCTTGCAGATGCCGTCTCACATCATCTATGTCAGCAGGTGCCAGGCGTCGAGACCTCTCACGAAATGGTCTTCGTCATGCAGCGGATATTGTGCTCAGCTCCTTGCACGCATCCTACATCCCATTCCTTTAAAGAAAACACCTGGTCTCTCTGGGCAAAGCTTCTCACTGATCCTCACTTTCCATTCAGCTGGCAGCGGAGTCGCGAAATCAAACAAGTCAGGCGTTACTCTATCATTCTTCCTTGAACTCTTGCTGCTGGGTAGCACTGCAGTGTCTGCACAATGCACATTAGCCAGGATGCAACCTCTGTTTACTGAATGTCTCTTTCAGACACATTATGAACTTGGACCATTACCCTTCTGGCATAGCATGGGCTCTAGCGGGCAAAATACTAGGCTTGACCAGCAGTCCCTCTGGCAATTTTCCATCGCCTGGTGCATCCAACATTAATATTTTATTCTTAACATCCTTTCTGATACGGACCTCTCCTGTAAGGTACACTGGGCATTTGGCGCCAGGATCAGAGACTCAGGATCCTTCTTCCATACAATTCTGACCGGTTCCTCTGGTTCTATTTTTTCAGCATCTCTCTGTGCCTCATAGGCCTTCTTAATTAAAGCCGGAACTCTTAAAGCTCTTCTAGTCTTTGACCCCTGTTTTTCATAACACAACTGTGCCAGCCTTCTGAACATATGAGCATTTGTTCCAATCAACAAAGGGACACCATCATACAGTCCAGTGGGGGGACACACTAAGGCTAGGGTCTCTACTTGTTCGGCCACTCCAGCCACGGAGGTGGGGGAAAGACAGCCAAATTCGGATATACCCGGAATAGGGGTAGGCCTTCTCACTTAACCACCATACATGCAGTCCTTCTAATGGTTGTAAGGGTACATCTGACAAATGCT
This sequence comes from Neoceratodus forsteri, assembly GCA_016271365.2. Lineage (NCBI taxonomy): Eukaryota > Metazoa > Chordata > Ceratodontiformes > Ceratodontidae > Neoceratodus > Neoceratodus forsteri. Next base: position 1,327,717,550 of record CM028132.1, read on the forward strand.
TCTGATACCAATCCTGGAACATAATTGTCACTTGGGAGCCACTGTCTAATACAGCTCTTGTAGACACTCCATTCACCTTTACAGTGGTCTCCATGGAGGACCCACTATTCTGGACCAGTCTGGAGAGGCGGTAGTGGGGGCCTGGGCAACTGACCTTGCCACAAAGGATGTGAATTAGCATTTTTGAGCGCCTCACTGGGATCATGTCGTGCACCTCTTAACCACTGATTTCTTCTCCGAAGCTCTCCTTGTAGCCTATATGCAACTTTGTCAGTGTCTTTGGGGACTGGCATTCCCTTTCATGTGCCCATCTTTCCCACAATTATAGCAAAACATACTTTCTGGAGTTTGAGCTGGCGAGGCGCCACACTGGGAGCCAGGGCGGGGTATCTAACTGGAAACCTGGGTGCCATCTCTGTCTGCTTGGCGTGATAAGCATTTGGAGACACCTCGTCAGTTTCTCCACTTCCATGGTCAAGGAATTGAGTTTGGAGCTGTTATCAGCAGGAGATACATGGGTGGTACCCCCACCCCCATAGCAGATGCAGTCGGATATAGGTCAAGGGCCGTACTTGCAGGCATGGCCTTCATAAAGGGACTGTTTTTGAATTCCGGATCTCTCAACAGTTAGCCCCATTGTGGCATATCTTTTTCCTTGTCAGAGCACTCATTGACTGTCAACCTCTGCCCCTGAACTTCACTTGATGGGTCACCCTCAGTCACTCGGTCGTAGCCACAGCTGTTGGTGCAGGTACCTCCGAGGTCGCCTTTTTCAACTCCTCGAATTTCTCTCATTAACTCATCATAGGAGGTGGGATTCCAGTCGATTTGCCAGGCATAACTGAAGCAACAGCAGTTCTGAAGGGGGCAGACTTAAGGATTCTGTCCAGTCTGGTTCGGTCCAGTTCAATGGCTGGCAAACTACCCTTTCTGAGGCATTCTTGCAACAATTTTTCCAGCCGAGGACATACACAGACAACAACTCCCTTGGTACTGTTGTGCATTTCTTACTCTCCACCATAGGTCCTCATCAGAATTTGGGCTCCCATACATTCTCCAAGGCCTCAAGATAGGCCTGTGCAGTCGCTTCGGGGTTACTGGCCCGTTTAGCACGGATGGTAGCAGGGCAGGACCTCGGGGCTCTCACTAACCCTCTTCGCTTTTCACCTTCCAAGCATTGCCATTCTAGCACTTGGGGGCAACATAGTCTATCCAGGTCTCCCAGTCATCCCCCCTTGGGGGTGGGGAGGTGCCAGAGAGATCCTCAACCTTCGGTAGAGTCGTGACTAATGGCAGGTGCAGAAATAGGAGTCTGCATTGGTTCAGCCACCATTACGGGCACTGGAGCAGGAGAGGGTGTTGGGGAGAACACCCCAGGTGGCAAGAATAGTTTCTTCAAGTCCTCCACAGTTTTCCCTCTCCCAGCAACCATTCAGCAAATTTCTCCTCAAAAGTTTCAGATAGTGGTGGGGCTCATTCCCCGGTCTTTACTGTCCTTAGTTATCACTCTCTAAGCAGTGAGGGCTCCCTCTGGGGTAATGGTCTGTGGCACTTTGGAGCTATCTATGGGATCCTTAAACTCTACTAGGCCAGGAAAGTGTGGGTGAGCAGATTAGCATGCCGACCCACCACCACAGGGTTTTGTAAACCTTCCACCTTGGAAAGTACTCCCTGCACAGTGTCATTATTGATACAGGGGATGTCCAGGATAAGCATAGCATTTTGGGGTCGATCTCCTCCCCAGTACACCTCCACCAGCGGTGCACAGCCACTTCTGTCAGGGTACCCATTTTTTCTTAACAGTGGTTCGTAAATATGGCCACTAGAGGACACACAATCCCAGCGGTGAGCCTCAAGATGTAACCCTAGATGGCGCTATCCCAGGGGCTACTACCCTGCCTGATTTGCCACTAACAGGTTGAGGGGCCTGGATCCAATGGCGTGCCTCCACCCAGAGGTCAGGGTTTGCAATAGTTAAACTAACTTGGTCACAGCCCTCTGGGACACTGCAACCCCTTTCTTCCCACTAGTGGCCCACACAATATATCGAATTACCTTCACAGTATACACTTACCCCAGGTCTGGTTCTGCACTGGGACCTCCTGTGAAATGAGATACAGTGCAACAATCACAGTACAGTACTTTAACATAGACAAATACCTCAGGCAGTATAACTTTGCTGAAACAAGCGCTCTGATTTATTTAGGGATATAACAAGGACAGGGAAATCAGGTTAATTAGCTTATCACTCTAATAATCTACCTATGGCTCTGTGCACAGGCCTATCCCTATCAGTTACTGTCCCTGGGTACCCAAGCCCTAGTGGCTAGTCCAAACCGTGGCAGCTGGTAGGGCCCTTCACAGAAAAAGGAGAATTAAACAGTCAGCAGTACAGTAATTCCATTTGGATTTAATGTGGCAATTCAACAGGAGCGACCCTGAATTAGTACTCACGACCTCCAAATAAGATAGGGTCCTTCAATGTCAGCAGGGCTCACTTGAGGTACACAAACCTCTTCACACATCCATATAAAGAAGCACTATACCAGGCAGGCTGCATCTGTATCCCGACCGCACTTACTGCACAATACCCGGGAGAACACACAGCAGATTCAGTTCCTGACAGACCGAAAGTAATTTTCAGCACCCTCCAGTCTTCTACAGGGTAAGCCTGGTTTCTACTCTTCAGAGATCCTTTGATTCTTTTCACAGGATGGATTCAGTCCTAACAAGCTGTTACACAAGCTGCAGACTGGAACTCTGGGCCTTACACGTTTTTTGACTAAAACTGCACACTGAAAAAGCACAGGGCTCCTTCCTTCTTCACTGCCAAAGCTCAACTGAAACTCCAACCGACAAAACCGGGCACTTCCTTTGAGTTCCTCCCTGTTCTTGACTGGATTGGCTGTCACTCACAATAGACTGCTGCTGTTGGTCCAAAAAGGCACTGAAGTCTAAACTACATCTCCCAGAGTCACTGCCCATACAATCCTCTTGTGGCTGGCTCAGATTATGAGTCCAAGTTCTGATTCGTCCAAGGCACCATTTTAGAGCTAGCTTACCCCACACTGATTGGTCCAGTTCAGCAGTTCAAAACTAGAATGGGGAACTAGCAGACACAGTTCTGACTGCAAAGAAAGCAGGTTAGACAAACTGTAATTTCATTATTACTCTAAATAATTTCATGGCAAACAGTTACATCTTTCAGATAGGTTCCCTTGCACTCCTAGTGACTGCAAAATGAAGTGAATTGGCAGCTTGGAGTGGTACTCAATCAAAGAAACACACAGTCCCCATACAACTAATTATGTCTGCAAGCAGACAGCTCTTAAAGAACAGTACCAGAGGTTCTAAAAACACTCACTGATAAATGGCTTAAATGCCAAACACCATTCAGGCTTGGAGCATTCAAGCAAGCTCCTGGAAGTCTTTTGGGAACCCCCATTTGCAGGGGGGTTACATGTATAATGTAATAAATAGTGTTTTTTCAACTTTAGTGCATATCTTGGGTATTTTGGGGAATTTTTCCACCAAATTTTCAACATGGGGTTTTTGGGACCCCTCCTCATGAATTCTTGAACTGTCATGGTGTTAATTGGGCCCTAAAAGGTGGTTTCGCGGTCACTGTGCAGAATCACCCTTCGGGGCTGATTAATGAAACAACAATGCCAGTGTTCATGAGGTGGGCTCTCAAAAAGCCTATGTTGCAAATTTGGTTTTAAAAAATCCAAAAAAATGACTGTTTTACGAGCGTGCGTTGTGCAGTTGCTATGCATGCTCGTAACTTCTCTAATTTACAATATTTTCATGCCAGATTTTCAGCATTGACATTTTGTCACACCTCCTTGTGATCAGTACAGCTGTCATTGTTCACATCCTGGCTGAAATGTGTTTTTGCACTTCTGGCGCAGAATAGTGCGGTTGCTGTGGGAAATCAGTGTTCAGGACAGATTAAGAAAATGACAGTGACAGTGTTCATGAGTAGAGGTCCTAAAATGTCTATGTGGAAAATTTGGCAATGATACTCCATAAAATGACTGTGTTATGAGCTTGCATTGCGCAGTTGGCACGCAGGCTCATAACTTCTCAAATTTATAATATTTTCACTCCAGATTTTCAACATTGCCATTTTCCCAGACCTACTTATGAACAGTACAGCTGTCATTTTTCCCATCCTGGCCAAAATGTGTTTTCACACTTCCAGCGCAGAATAGAACAGTCGCTGTGGGAAATCACTATTTGGGACAGATTAAGAAAATGACAATGATACTGTTCATGCGCAGAGATCCTAAAATGCCTATGTTGAAATTTTGGTGATGATAGCCCATCAATTGACTGTGTTACAAGTGTGCGTTGCACACTTTCCACGTACCCTTGTAACTTCGGAGATTTGTAATATTGTCACACCAGATTTTCAACAGTGCCATTTTTCCATGCCTCCTTATAAGCAGTACAGCTGTCATTTTTCACATCCTGACCGAAATGCGTTTTCACAGTTCCGGTGCAGAATAACGTGGTCACTGTGGGAAATCAGTGTTCGGGACAGATTAAGAAAATTACAGTGGCACTGTTCATGAGCAGAGGTCCTAAAATCCCTATGTTGAAAATTTGGTGACGAAAGTCCATAACATGACTGTGTTACAAGCATGCGTTGAACTGTTTCCATGCACCCTTGTAACTTTGCAAATTTGTAATACTGTCAAGCCACATTTTCAACAGTGACGTTTTTTCATAACCCCTTATGAACACTACAGCTGTCATTTTTCACATCCTGGCTAAAATAAGTTTTTGCACTTCTGCTGGACAATAGCATGGTCACTCTGGGACATCAGTGTTTGGGACAGATTAAGATTGACAGAGTGCGAGGGGCGAGTGACCAAGCTTAACTGAGTTCTGTCGGGACTGCTGCGAATTTGTTTGTGTTCAGACAAAGGCCCCAACACAAGAGCCCAGTACAAAAGGGCAGCCTGCAGCACTGGGAGAAACAGAACGAGAGAGTAAGTGAGGGAGGGGGAGTGAGCGAACTCACTGAAACACTATCAGGACTGCTGTGGATTTGTTTGTGGGCAGAAAAAGGCGTCAATACAGGCAGGAGCCCAGTACAAAAGGCCAGCCTGCAGCGGTGGGAGAAACAGTATGAGTGAGTGAGTGAGACAAGGGGACTTAGTGAGCTCAATGGAGCTCTATCGGGACTGCTGGGATTTCTTTGTGGGCAGAAAAAGGTGCCAATGCAGGCAGGAGCCCCGTACAAAAGGGCAACTTGCAGCGCCAGGACAAACAGAATGAGCGATGAGAGAGGGAGACTGAGCGACCTCAACGGAGCTCTGTTGGGACAGCTGCAGAGTTCTTTGTGGACAGACAAAGGTGCCAACACAACCAGGAGCCCCATAGAAAAGCGCAGTCTGCGGCACCAAGAGAAACAGAACAAGCGAGTGACAGAGCGGTAGTGAGCAAGCCCAAAGGAGCTCTGGTGTGACTGCTGCAGATTTCTTTGTGGGCAGAAAATGTGGCAATGCAGGCAGGATCCCAGTACAAAAAGGCCAGCTTGCAGCACCGGCAGAAATGGAAAGCGAGAGTGACAGAGGGGGAGTGAGCGAGCTCAGTGGAGCTGTGTCAGGACTGCTTCAGATTTCTTTCTGGACAGAAAAAGCCACCAATGCAGGCAGGAGCCCAGTACAAATAGGCAGCCTGCAGCACCAGGAGACACAGAACGAGCGAGTGAGGGAGGGGGAGTCAGTGAGCTCAACTGGATTAGTAATATTGTCACACCAGATTTTCAACAGTGCAATTTTTTCACACCTCCATAAAAGCAGTACAGCTGTCATGTTTCACATCCTGACCAAAATGTGTTCTCACAGTTCTGGTGCAGAATAACGTGGTCACTGTGGGAAATCAGTGTTTGGGACAGATTAAGAAAATGACAGTGGCATTGTTCATGAGCAGAGGTCCTAAAATCCCTATGTTGAAATTTGGTGATGAAAGTCCATAACATGACTGTGTTACAAGCGTGTGTTGAACTGTTTCCATGCACCCTTGTAGCTTCGCAAATTTGTAATACTGTCACTCCACATTTTCAACAGTGGCATTTTTTCACAACTCCTTATGAACACTACAGCTGTCATTTTTCACATCCTGGCTACAATATGTTTTTGCACTTCTGCCGGACAATAGCACGGTCACTCTGGGAAATCAGTGTTTGGCACAGATTAAGATCGACCGAGTGAGAAGGGGTAGTGACCGAGCTCAACTGAGCTCTGTCGGGAGTGCTGCAGATTTGTTTTTGTTCAGACAAGGGCCCCAACACAAGAGCCCAGTACAAAAGGACAGCCTGCAGCACCAGGAGAAACTGAACGAGAGAGCGAGTGAGGGAGGGAGAGTGAGCGAACTCACCGAAGCGCTGTCAGGACTGCTGCAGATTTGTTTGTGGGCAGAAAAAGGTGTCAATACAGGCAGGGGCCCAGTACAAAAGGCCAGCCTGCAGTGGTGGGACAAACAGTATGAGCAAGTGAGACAAGGGGACTTAGTGAGCTCAACGGAGATCTATCAGGACTGCTGGGATTTCTTTGTGGGCAGTAAAAGGCGCCAATGCAGGCAGAAGCCCCGTACAAAAGGGCAGCTTGCAGCACCAGGACAAACAGAATAAGCGATGAGACAGGGATATTGAGTGACCTCAACGGAGCTCTGTTGGGACAGCTACGGATTTCTTTGTGGACAGACAAAGGTGCCAATGCAGCCAGGAGCCCGGTAGAAAAGCGCAGTCTGCGGCGCCAAGAGAAACAGAATGAGCAAGTGACAGAGCAGTAGTGAGCGAGCAGAATGGAGCTCTAGTGTGACTGCTGCAGATTTCTTTGTGGGCAGACAATGCGGCAACGCATGCAGGAGCCCAGTACAAAAGGCCAGCTTGCAGTGCCGCCAGAAACGGAATGCGAGAGTGACAGAGGGGGAGTGAGCGAGCTCAATGGGGCTGTGTCAGAACTTCTTCAGATTTCTTTCTGGCCAGAAAAAGCCGCCAGTGCAGGCAGGAGCCCAGTACAAAAAGGCAGCATGCAGCACCAGGAGACGCAGAACAAGCGAGTGAGGGAGGGGGAGTCATTGAGCTCAACGGTGGGCTCTGTTGGGACTGCTGCAGATTTCTTTGTGGGCAGAAAAAGGCAACAATTCATGCAGGGGCCCAGTACAAAAGGGTAGCCTGCAATGGCAGGAAAACCAGAATGAGGGAGTGACTGAGCTCAACAGAGCTGTATTTTAACTGCTGCAAATTTCTTTGGGGGCATAAGAAGGCAGCAACACAGGCTCAACGGAGCTTTGTTGGGACTGTTGTAGATGTTTTTGTGGGCAGAAAAAGGTGCCAGCAGAGGTAGGAGCCCAGTACAAAAGGGCAGCCTGCAGCGCCAGGAGAAACAGAATGAGCGAGTGAGAGAGGGGGAGTGAGCTACCTCAATGGAGCTCTGTCAGGACAGCTGCGGATTTCTTCCTCAGCAGAACAAGGTGCCAACGCAGGCAGCAGCCCAGTACAAAAGAGCAGCCTGCAGCACCGGGACAAACACACTGAGCCAGTGACACGGGACCACTGAGTGAGCTCTACAGACCAATGCAATCAACATTTAGCATTGACAAATGCTTGTTATTAATTTACTGTCCTAAAAATCCTGCCACTGATCCTCAGATACTTTTCTTTCAAAAAATAGAAAATAGATAAATAAATAAGTCAAAACACTTGTCGTGCTGAGGGTGGGCTTCTTCCTCTTATGCCTCTCCTACTCCACACCCCTTACTATCCCCTGTGTTTAGCTCCTGTCAATCAGATTTAACAGGGCATATAATTAAGAGTTGGGGGAAGCGAAGGGAGGAGAGGCGAAAATTTGCAGCAATTAAAGACAGCAAAGAAATACACCACCACTACATTTTAAATTTTCAACAGCCCAAAAACAATTCTAAGTAAAGACAGCAAAGGAATTATAGTGTCACTAAAAGCCCACAATCTAAGTTTAATAACAAAAATAGCAATTACCAGTTACTGTAAAGCACTGATATGAATACGTTTCCTTCCCCGTTTGGCTTCTTCTGAGAGCTTTTGAAATGGTGATGCCCTTACTTTCTAGTGTATTCCTCCTCTCTATGTCCCTCCTAAAGACTGGACCTGTTCACAAGCTGTATCTCAGTTCCCCTTTTCCTGCTTTCCAAATTGTAAATGAATGAATAAATAACACTGTAGCATGCAACCATTTTTGTGATGTGGTGTCTTAAGTGTTTCTGAAGTAATCTTTTGTTTTAATAAAATATGTTTGTTACTGTTGCTGTACTGTTTTAAATATGGCTCAAGTAATACTGTGCATTGCTAACATATACCATATAACACTGCTTCTGTTTAAAGACCATTCCAGCAGCTTACAGTATTTTTATCACTGTGCTGCTGGGAATGCTGTATACAGTGTGAACACTAGAGGACAGCATTGTACTACATAGCTAGTCTGTCACCAGACGGTCCCATTTCAAACAACATGACAGAATGGTTTAATCACCAAGTTAGTGTTACCACAACATGTGCTACTACTGAAAGGGTTTGAACTAACCATGCCCAGATCTTTAGGAGGTATGCTAACCTCGGGATAGCATAAATAACTCAACAATAAATAGCATTGTATTATAACAACATTGCTCACCAAATGTTATCCCATTTCTGAGTTAAACATAAAGCTCTGTACTAAATGGGTCTATAAATATTATTTAGGATTAGCATGTAATATTAATAATGACATTGCAGGCTTTTCTATAATACAATGCAGCCTTTCAACTACAGCTACTCATTTACACTTTGATAACTTGTCTCTCCATTCAAGAAGGCCGACACTTAATGCATTTCATCTGTTTTATTTATCATGGCAGGCAAGCAAGTTCACATCAGGGTTGTAGACTATGTTCAATATTCAATAATATGCCATAGGAATTTACATGCAGTGAGTGACTTATTTGTATACTGAAACTGTCAACTTTTGAGGGCAGGCTTGGACTCAAGTTGAACCAACTCAATGGATCATTCCCAGTGGGAACAACATCATAAATAAATAATTTCAGTCTATAAAAATCTGGTTCAAGTCTGTTTGAAAAGACTTGTGAGTTAACAAATAAGTGTATCTTTGCAAATCTAAATAGAATTTCTTTGACAGAGGCTTTTCCTTGTAAGTATTTACTGTATTTCGAGATGGGTTCTAGTTTCAAAAAATGACAACTTACTCAAAGGCAAAGGCATTTATTTATTTATTTATTTGTTATATTTATTTGTACTCCTCCCCAAACGGCCACCTATCTGACTGGCTCCCTCAGCTGTATCTCCCAGAAATACCGGAGCTTACCTTACGCCTGGTACGGGAGTGGTGTCTGCGGAGAGTCGGTCACCATCCTGCTGCTGGAGTGTTTTTTCTTGTCCTCCATTTTCACCCAAGGGCCACAGGAGAAGTTTGCATGAGCATGGAGGCGTGCATGTGCCTTACAGCCCTGGTAACCACCCTCATCTGCCTGCCCCATTGGCCTACTGCCGACGCCCTGCTTGCGTAGCCTTCTGACCTCCACCAGGGGGCAGCCTTGAGCAAAGGATGCCAATCCATCTCCTCCACAGAGGAGAGTTGCCTATCTGCTGCTCCATCCAACTCCACCCTCCCCCCCATGCCAACCTCCTACTACCCAGGCTTGCTCTCGAACTCGGGTCACCGGTGTGCTGCGAGGTGAGACTTCCAGCACCTCAGCCCTCTGTGCCACTGGTCCAGCCTAAGGCAAAGGCATTTAAACATTGTTACATGAAATGTAGGTTGTGGACTTTTCTGACACACATCATTTTAAGAACGGATACAATTTAGTAGAAATAACATCAGTCATCTGAATTTTGTCACGCATGTAACCCCGATTCCAAAAGATCCCCAAGAGTAAGTCGCAAATTACGCCCAGATGAAAAACTGCATCCAAAACACCATGTCATGTAACTTACACCATATTCCAGAAGGTGGACACTTTACACCTGAAAACACTGGAAATATGCATGTCGCAAGATATGCCCAATATCTATGACACAAACCGCAAAGCAGACTTAGTTTCATATGTCACAAACATTTGCCAATAAAAAGGCCAGAAAATGCAAGGCTGCTGCAAACACAGAATGTAAATGGAGTTGGGCGGCAATAAACAGTCAGGCGGCAATGGCACAGAACAATAATGGAATGGCATCGTAGTCAGCAAGACAAAGAAAAGGAAAAAAAAAACTTCATCAATGAGGAGACAGATGTCCTCCTTGAGGAGGTTAAGGCCAAAGCCAAACTGCTGCTGGACAGAGGTGGGGAGAGGGAATTTCATAAACAGCACAAAAATGCCTGGAATGAAGTTCCCAGGAAGGTCAATGTGGTTGCCAATGCCAGGCGCACCGTGAGAGGCCTTCAAAAATACCTGAATGATCTCAAGTGGCATGCAAAGGAGAAGGAGGCCCATAACAAGTGTTGTGCATTGGCAACAGGTGGTGGTCCTAGTGAGGAAATCCCCCTCAGTGCCCATGAACCACGTGTTGGCATCCATCTGTATGCACAATGTGCACAGGGACACTGATCTGGACATGACGAGAATGCGGATAGGTACAGGTAGGCCCAATACAAATGCAAACCAAAAACTGGAGCACTCTCACCCATCTTCAAATACCACCAAGGAGCTTCAAGTGAATTATGAACTTTTATTAAGTAAAAAAAATTACACATATTGCCAATACAACTACAATAACAAATGTGCTGTGTGCCACTGCTGTATGAGTGTGTGTGGGGTTGTGGGGGAGCTGGGGTTGGTGTGGAGATGGTCCTCAGGTAAACAGTGAGTTTAGTCTGTGTGTCATGACAGTGGTTCAGGATTGGGGGGGGGCGCTGCTGGGTGTGTGGTTGTTGGGCTGCTGGATATGAGGTATTTGGTGGCAATACTGTGGCCTGTGGGGGTGCACAACAGTGCAACACAGTAGCAACACATGTGTGTAACTCATGCAGATGTGTCCAACATACACAGAGAATCATGAGCAAGGGTCACACATGTGCAGGCAGATGTGTTCCAAATGGGACACACGTGGTGGACTCTGGGACATGTGATATGTGTGCAACACAGTGCAGTACCCCAGAGGACAGGAAATACCATGAAACAAGTGCAGTCACAGCAGCCTGTAATTGTAACACTGCTGTCATGGTAGAGACTGACAAAGTGTTGTAACCCCACAGCACAGCAGGGGAACATGCAGAAAAGGAAAACAGCAGTGCAGATGGCAGTGAGACTGAGGATGCAAGCACCATGGCAACCGACACACAACCAACAGACATATCCCAGGTGTTGAGTACACAAGACAGCAGAGTGATGGACAGTGATGCCACAGCCATGGATGACATGTTGACAAGGATAGCAGGGACACAACCTGAGGACAATGTGGAGTTGTGTGACGTCTGCAGTATGGACAGCATAGCAGCAAACATAGCACAGGATCTCAGCCCAACCACCACTTAGGAGCTGGAGGCTTGAGTTGACAAAGCTGCATGTTCACTGCAGGATCAGACAGACAAGTCCTCCACTGGCTATAATACCTATTGCCAGTCAGTTGTGGGAAGGCAGAAGGAGCAGACCAAGATGCTTGGCTGCATACGACTGTGCCTTGAGGAGCATCACAGGATGATGGATGACTGTATGGCAAACCTATTGTCTGCAATACAGGATGGCACAAACAAGACACAGGCATCCCTCAACACACTGGTGGAGGGCCTGCAAGCCACACAGGCCTGTGTACAGGACCACACACACAGTCCATTAATAGGCTGGCAATGGCTGTTGACAAATCTGTGCAACAGCAGTAGAGGTAGATGGACATCATTGCAGTGGCACTGCAGACTATCATGGCAACACACCATGTGAGGCTCCAAAGTGTGCAGCAGGTGTGGGATGTAGCAACACAGACACAGGACAATGTGCAGCAACAAACAACATCACCAAACACAAGACACACTGATGCAACTCTATAGTCCACTGCAGTGAAGCTGCAGCCCACCCAACCAACAGGACAGATCGGGACAGCAGTGCAACAGACCACACCAGCTGCTCCACAGATGCAGGCACCTGTGGCAGATGTTCAGAGGTCATGGTTACAGGCCCAGGATGCAGAACCAGACCTCCCTGGAACCAGTGGAAAGGGCCATGGGGATGGAGCCTGTCAGGAGACAAAGAACACATTGCCACCGACAGCAGCAGTATGGAACAGCAAGAACCAACACAGCAGAAGGTTGTAACAAGTGGTCATGGAATCCAGCACATTGGACATACCACTGTGCCTGCCACAGGACAATCAGCACTGGACGCACAGAATACAATGCACCCACCTGTAGTGTGCACACCACCACCAGGGGCAAAGAAGTGAGGTCGAAAGCCCAAAGTAACTGCTGTGCAGGACACTACATTGTCTGTTCAGAGCATACCAGTGGTGAGGACCGCTGTAGGGGACACATCCACAAGTGCTATGAAATGTACCAAGCAGCAAGCTGGTGAAACACAGGACTTCCAGCCTCCAAAGCTCAAGAGGACTGTGACAAAGCATGGAGAATAGGGACAGTGACTTTTAAGATGGACCGCACAATGGGGTGGCACTGTACACTGTTAACTACTGTGTGTTTGGCCCTGGGTGATGATTGTCTGACTGTGGTGTGTATGTAGTCACATGGTGAGTGAATATGTGGGGTGTGTGCCATCACAGGGTGTATGTGTATGTTGCGTGTTTCCACAGGGTGCGTGTATGTGTAGGGTGTGGTTACTCACAGGCTATGAAATCACTTTGTACATAAAGATTGGCTCATTTCCGAATTAAATATGTTGTAATGAGCATGTATGTTGTTCAATCTACTACACAGGATTACTCTGTTTTTATGTGATGTGAGGGTCATTAATAGAGATCTGTCCCCCACTGTGAGCTGTGCAACATATGCATTGCTGCAGCATGACATGGTGTGGCTGACCACATGTGACAGTCAATACACCACAACAGTGTTGTGTTGCACGGGACATGACACCATTGATGGTGGACTGTGTGCACCACATGACCAACATACACAGGTTGTGGTAGTACAGGCATGGCAATGGAGCATGTGACTACTGTAACCCTGTCGCACACCAGTGCACCCAACAGTACCATGCACTGTGTATGACATGACTACCACACTGTCATGTGGGACAGAGGATACAGGGCACATGCCACTCCTGAGGACATGGAGTGTTGGCTGCAATATACACAGTACTATGGCTGCACCCATCAACAGTTATGACCAGTAGACCATACTGACAGCACACATGCAGTGCCAAGGGTGTATGACCATGGTGTGAGCATGGCTATGGCCGACATTAGTAATCTGAAAGTCTACAACATACTGCACAACAGATGAGTGGGTACAAGTAGGGGAGTCCATGTGTGAGGAGTGACAGAACATGATGGTTGCATATCTGGGATGGAGGATAGGTTGTCCACTGTAGAACACCCTGTGGTGATGCTTGCTGTCTCCCAAGGAATGTTCAACTACAATCAGCAGTACTACAGTTGTGGATGTAGGTTTGGGTACAGGGCTGCTGTACAGCCACAGCCAGGAAAGGGGGGGGGACTATGTTACTGGTGTCTGTGGTTGTTGGGATTCAGTGTTGTAGTCTGTCGGGTGAGTTAAGGGAGCAGCATGTGTCATTGTGGAGGGGCATGTGTCACTGATGTCAGTGATGGGTGGTGGCCTGTGTCACTGAAGTCTGTGATGTGGGGGCTGTATCAATGCTGTCTGTACTGTTCTGTGGACAGAGTGGCAGGCAGATACATCTGTGCCACTCAGGACAGGCCTGTGCTGTTAATACACACAAGCCACATATGCATGCTGTAGTGCTGCAATAGTGTGTCACGGCAGCCATGCAAATAGCAGTGTCTCAGATATTTGCAACACACATATGCGATTTGCTTGACTGTATGGCTGCATATGCAGTGAAAACACAGCATATGCAGCAAAAAACATTGCATATGCTGCAAAAACACTGTGTATGTGGCATGCACTAGGCTGCACATGTAATCTGCACGATTCACGTACACAGACATGTACCCTCGCAAAACAGTGATGCCACAGTCTGCGCAGACAACAGGGCAGGCTATACACTGCTGAAACTTGGCCACAGATACCCACAGAGCTGCATTACATGGTCAGGATGACCACATTGAGGGGAAGTCACGTGATGGAGACCCAAGAGTAGCAGCTCTCTGCACCTGCTCCTGCTCTTCTCCAGATATTGCAGATTAAATTGCAGCTTTTCTATCTTCTGTGTACTCCTGGTTGTGAGTTTCAGGGCAAGCTCATTTATTTGGAGGCAGAAATGGACAGTGAGATGAAAGCGGCCCCCCAGCCCACACGCCACTGCAAACCCTGGGAAAGAGTACTAAGCCCACCTAAGGGCAAGGCACTACTGCCAGTAAGGTTTCTTCCACCACACCAGTATGCGCCCCCCCTTACAGAAGAAAGATTTCTTGTGGTGTTTCAACCTTTTACAAAGACACTAGTAGACCTTACCTCTGAGCTCACTGACAATCTGGGTGAAGCTAAGAGGGCCATTTCAGATGTTGTGGCATGAACTTCTTCCCTGGAGTAGTCGAAGGATAAGGTGGACCCTGATATGGTTTCCCTTTGGCAAAAGATGGCGAAGCTAGAAGTTAAGCAGGAGGATCTGGAAGGCCAAAACCACCAAAACAACTTGGCTATGAAATGATAGAAAGTATACTTAGAATGGCAGAAAAAGGGGAGGTATTGCTGATGGGTGATCTGAATATGCCAGATGTTAACTGGAGTGCTGTTGCAGCAGCCACTTCGAAGAGGGGTTATTCTAGATGCCCTACAGGGGGCATGCCTTAGACAACTAGTATTGGAGCCCACTCGAGAGGGAGCAATCTTAGACCTGATTCTCTAAAATGGAGATGGAGAGAGGATCACAGGTGTAGAAGTGGGTGGCCATCTGAGAACTAGCGACCATCGAACAGTATGGTTCACAATAAACACAGCAATAGAGTCAAGCCATACAAAGGCAAAAGTACTGGACTTTAGGAGGGCTGACTTTGCCAAAATGGGTGAGTGTCTAAGGAATGCACTAGCAAATGGGCAGGAAGGATGGGTGGAAGAACAATGGGAATAATAAAACTGCCATCACAGAGGTAACGAGCCTTTGTGA
Source organism: Neoceratodus forsteri (assembly GCA_016271365.2). Lineage (NCBI taxonomy): Eukaryota > Metazoa > Chordata > Ceratodontiformes > Ceratodontidae > Neoceratodus > Neoceratodus forsteri. The sequence continues at coordinate 1,327,732,787 of CM028132.1, forward strand.
AGCAAAAAAAACAGATGTAAGAAACCACTATGGTTCTCAAAGGAAGTGGCAGTGAAGGTTCGAGAGAAAAGAAAGCATTCAGGAAGTACAAGGAATCGCAGAAGGAGCAGGACAGAGAACTGTATCAGTTAAAGCAAAAGGAGGCTGGGAAGGCAGTCAGAACAGCAAAGGCCCAAACCGAGGAAAAGATAGCCAACTCAGTTAAGAAGGGGGATAAAACCTTTTATAGGTACATCAGGGAGCGAAGGAAGACCAAGGGAGGGATAGTGAGGCTTAATAAAGGGAGGGAGGGTGGGGAGGGAGACTGTGAAAAGGCAGAGATACTAAACAAATATTTTTGCTCAGTATTTACAAACAAAGAGGGGGAGGTACCTAAAACAAACAGTAGAAACACTCTGGATACAGAAGTTGATACCAGCCCATTTACAGAAGAAAGGGTTCTGAAAGAACTCTTAAAACTGAAGGTGGACAAAACAATGGGGCCTGATGGATTCATCCCAGAATTTTAAAAGTACTAAGGGTAGAACTAGTGACACCACTGACTACCCTTTTAACAAATCATGGGAGGATGGGGTGGTACCGAGGACTGGAGGAGGGCAGATGTGATTCCCTTCACAAAAGTGGGAGCAAGGCAGAAGCAGGAAACTACAGACCTATTAGTTTAACCTCAGTGACAGGGAAAATGATGGAATCACTTCTGAAGGAAAGAATTGTCGAGTATCTAGAGGCCATAGGGGCACAGGACCCTAGGCAGCATGGATTCACAGTGGGAAGGTCATGCCAGATGAATCTGATAGATTTCTTTGACTAGATGACCAAAGTAGTAGATCAGGGAGGGGCTGTGGACATGGCCTACCTAGACTTTAGCAAGGCATTTGACACAGTCCCACACAAAAGATTAATATACAAGTTAGCCAGCCTGGGAGTGGGTCCCAAGATGACAGCCTGGGTAAAGAATTGGCTGGAGAATAGGACACAGAGAGTAATAGTAAATGGAGTCCACTCAGAAGAAAGGAGGGTTACTAGTGGGGTACAGCAGGGTTCAGTATTAGGACCGGTCCTCTTCAATGTCTTTATAAGCGACATTGCAGAGGGACTGGAAGGAAAAGTATGTCTCTTTGCAGATGACACAAAGATCTGCAACATAGTTGATGCACAGGGTGGGGTGGAAAGGATGAGAAGGGACTTGGCAAGGATAGAGGAATGGTCAAATGTATGGCAGCTTAGATTCAATGCTAAGAAGTGCAAGGTAATGCACCTGGGAAACAAAAACCCAGGGGAAGAGTACACAATGGGGGGTGAGATACTAACAACAACAAAAATGGAAAGGGACCTGGGGATAGTCATATCAGATGACCTAACGGTGGGCAAGCAATGTGAGAGGGCAGCAAGGAGGGCTGGGGGGATACTGGGATGCATAGGGAGAGGCATCACCAGTAGAAAACAGGAAGTTATTATCCCTCTGTACAGACAGCTGGTGAGACCCCATTTGGAGTACTGTGTGAAGTTCTGGAGACCCAGTCTCCGCAAAGACATAGACAGGATGGAAGCTGTCCAGAGGAGGGCAACTAAAATGGTGCAGAGTCTGCACCGGAAGACATATGAAGAGAGACGAAAGGAGCTTAATATGTATAGCCTCGAGGAAAGGAGGGAGAGGGGGGACATGATGGAAACATTCAAGTACCTCAAGGGAATCAACAAAGTCCAAGAGGGTAGCATCTTTCAAAAAAAGAGGTGTGCAAGAACAAGAGGGCACAATTTGAAGATGGGGGGCAGCTCAGAGGTAATTTAAGGAAGTATTTTTTCACAGAGAGAGGTTGTGGAGTCAAAATCAGTGGTGGAATTCAAGCATGCATGGGACAGTCATAAGGCCATTCTAGGGGGTGGAGGTAGGAAGAAGTAGGCTGCTGGTTAACTAGGATCTGCAGCTTATCCAGTAGGTAGGGAAATGGGCAGACTTGGTGGGCCAAGCGGTCCTTATCTGCCATCAAATTCTATGTTTCTATGTTATTTTTGGCCTTCCAGAGGATGCTGAGGGAACTTCTCCAGTTCTCTTTGCACAAAAACTACTGGAAAAATGCGGGAACCTCCCCAAACCACTCTGTGTATGTTGTAGAATGGGCACATGGCTCACTATGGCCCTGTCCACCCACTTGGTCCCACCCATGCCCTTTCATACCTAAATTGTTGAACGTTTCGGATAGGCAACATGTTCTGTCCAAAATCTGGGACCTCAGCAAATTTTTAAGGGAGGGTATAAATATACAGATTTCCTAAGATCTCCTTGCAGCCACAAGGCAGAAGAAAGTGGCCTACCACCCATTGGTGTCAAGATGTATTGCGGTCTTTCTGTGCTACACCAGGGCTTGTGGCTTTCGTCTGAGTCTGCAGACCAGGCTGGACCAGAGCTCAAGAGAATATTCCTGAACCTGTTTAAGATCACTGATGCTCAGGGCAAGGGACTATCTGGCTTTCACTAGTGGACTGATGTGGACTGGAACTTGTGGACAATGTTAACCTCAGAATTGACTTGATGGTCTTTATTTTGTACACTGTATTTTGTGCTCAGAGTCATGCTGGACTACAGGACCCTCAGACTGTTAGGTTTATTCCTCGTTCCTATATGATCTGTCTCCCTGCAGGACCACGGCTATCAGCATATGTTTGTCTGTCCTTACTGTTCTCCAGTTACGGCTCCTTTGGATGTCATCTCCTTATATGCTGAGCTGTTTTGCCTCCCTTGTCCTCATGGCACACACCTGGACAGGTTTACACTACATTTATGTGCACAACTTTGCTATTGTATGAGCCCTGGCGTGGCATAATCGGGGGTCCATTTTCACACTTGCAACTGTTTGTGCACCTGTCTGAATCATGGTTTGTGTGCACTGTACCAGTCTAGCTGGAGTTTCTGGGGGGGGGGGGGTTCTGTGAGATGACCGGTTGGGAATTTCTACCCTCATGTGACAGTCTCTCCCTGGATCGGAGCACCAGTAGTAGAAGATTTCCCTTGGACTTTGAATGCTTTCTTTTGGTGTCGATAGGTATGCTTGACCCTCAGAAGCACCAGCCTTGATGCATTCAGGCTTGGCAGGTCATACACCACCAGCTTTTAAGGACATGTGTACTCAGGACTTTAACCAGATTCTCTGTGGGCAGTCCACATGGGCCCCTTGCATAAGGCTTCAGCAGCGGCTGGGTTTTTACCTGGGCTATCACTTACTTTGTTCCCAAGCATGCTCTGACTCTGGACTCCAGTTTCTCACCTTGCCCTAAGGGTATAATATAACTAGTAGAGAGGGAGGTGGTTGTTTACATGTTATTCGTATCGGGGTTCTTGTGTTTCTGGTGCAGCTCTACAGTTGGGACATAGTTACTGTACCCCTCATGCTGGGCATTATTATGGTTCAATACATTAAGAGTTCTTTTTATTTCCATAGGTCTGCATAGAGGTTCAGGGGTTTATTGGGGGATTTGGGGGTTGTTCATTAGTTTTATGGCACCATTTTTGTGCCTGTCTAGTGTGGTTGGGGAGTTCACTGTATTTGGACTGCATTCCAGTCTCAGTACTCCAGGGTGGGAGTGGGAGGTGAGGCTCAGATGCTACTTTGGGCATGGGAATCACATCCTGGTTTAGGGGAGGGTTCTTCTCTGGTTTCTAGGCCTGGTTCCCTCCTGTCCTTTGGTTAGGACATAGTGCTATCTAGGCCTTGGATACTGGTTCTGGGCTTTGCCCTGATGTGGGTGGGTTCAGCTGGGGAGGCTGTCCTCCAATTTTCCAAGGTTCCCTCATTATTGGGACTTGGGTTTGTCAGCTTTGCTCCACACCTTCCTGCCACTTAGTGTTGGTGTTCTTCTTCGTTATAGGTGGGTCGCTTGGGAGGTGGGGAGGACCTAATGTGTGTTTTTTTGTATGTGTTTTTCTCTCAGTTCCTGAAAATGTTTTGTGTCTGAGGGGGCTTCTGTTATTCTTTGGGTGGGGGCCAGAGTATGTGTGAAATGGTTGGTAATTAATGGCTACTGGGGAGGGGTGGGGTTGGGTTCTTATGGATTGCATGGGGAGGGAGTGGGGTGGGCTGCAGAGTGTGACTCCATTATGGGCTTTGTTACCTTCCAGTATGTTGATTTTAGGACTTTTACCTTTTTGTCCTTTGTATAATAATGGCTAATCCACTAAAATATGTTTCCAGGAATGTTTAAGGGGCAATATCCCAGGCTGTGCACTTCCAAATTCTCAAACATCTCTCACATTAGCAGTGTTAAGTGATGTTTCTTCAGGAGAATCACCTGCTGCCTGCCGAAGGTAACTGATTTCAGAGACAACTAGTCAGTCAAGTGCTTACAGTAAGCAACAGTTCTTCTAGCAGGGGTGTGGCCATCCTCATTGTTAGAAATGTCAGTTTTCAATGTAAGCAGTCCTTTTCAGATCCTTAAGACAGGCATGTCTTTGTTAGAGGCCTCCTGGATAGGGTGTGGGTGATATTAGGTAGTGTATATGGCCCAAACGCAGAGGATCCCTCCTTTTTCATGGAGCTTGCAGGTCTCCTTGCCACATTTCTTCCAGTTCCCTTGGTGATCAGGGAGACTGGAATGTTACTCTAACTCCAGATGTGGACCAGTCGAGATGCCCATTGGCATTGTCATCCCCATCTCAACAGGCTATTTGGGATATGATGGATTCCCTGGTGCTCTGCAATCCCTGGAGGATCCTTCAGCCTCATGCCAGAGAGTTCTTCTTTTATTCCCCAGTTCACGCCTCTTCCTCTCGGTATATTCTGTTAAGCCAAGCTGAGATGGGCAGAGTCTTGGATGGGGGAATAGCCCCAAGGGTTCTCTCTGATCATGCTTTGGTCTGGGTAACTGTTTCTCTGGCACCTAACTTGCAGAGAGATACCTCCTGGAAACTGAATAACCAGCTCCTTAAGGATTCCAATATAATTACCAGGCATACAGATCAGATTAAATTTCTTACGGATCACAACATGGGTTCTATAGAAAGGGTTGCTCTAGAATTGTGTGCCTTTAAGTGTTTCCTCAGGGGGGATCTTATTTGATTGGCTTACAAGCAGAAGTAAGACCAGTCCCAGGAGGCGTCAAGTTTGCTTAGACGTATAACTGAGCTGGAACAATCCTTGACCCCCTCCACCCCTGAGGACGCTCTCCAGGATATGACAGTACTTAGATATAAATACTCCACTCTTTTGAGGGAACAGACTGAGCACTCCATATTGAAAACCCAGTCTAAGTACATCGATCAGGACGAGAAGGCCTATCACCTTCAAGCTTTATACCTTCAACAGTGTGAGGCCTCCAGACCAATTCCTGCTAATCTTGCTGGTGATGGCACCATCAAAATCCTCCCTAGGGACATTGTTAAAGAATTTGAGAATTATTATAAAGATCTTTATGGAGGGCATTCTAACCCACCATCTGTGATGGCCATTAATGTCTATCTCAGTACAGTTGAGTTACTTTGGCTCTTGGATGCCCAGCAGGCTTTTTTGCTCTGACCTATCTCCCCCATGGAAATTACATCGGCAATAAAGTTGTTGCCTCAGGATAAGGCCCCAGGCCTGGACGGGTCACCTCTAATTTTTACAAGTTATTCATTAAGGAGTTGATGTCCCTGTTGCATCACTTCTTTCTATTCTTGTATGATTCTGGCAACATTGACCCCTCCATTCTCTAGGCTTTAATCGTGCTGCTGTTGAAGCCATGTAAGCCACCCAATTGTGTCTCTAGCTATCGTCCTATTTCTTTGTTAAATTATGATGTCAAGATTTTAACAAAGATTCTGGCCCTGTGGGTTAGAGGAGTCTGGTTAGGCCTTCTCAGTCCAGAACAAGTTGGTTTTGTGCCAGCCTGATCTTCCATGGATCATATATGGAAGCTAGAGCACATTTTCTCCGCATCCGGGGATCTGACTACTCCTGTGGCTCTTGTTTCCCTGGATGCGGAGAAAGCTTTTGACAGCATGGATTGGACTCTTTTGTTTGTCATGCTGGAAAGATTTGTTCCCCCCCACCTTCCTTCAGGTACGAAATTGCCCGACTGTCCAGGGCTTTAAAGTAGCTTTGAAAACCTACCTTTTTAACAAAGCTTTTAATGACTGTTAATTATTTAATCTTAATCTTGTTTAAATCCTGTTTTAAATATTTATTGTTTTATGTCATTTGTAAAGGCGCCTTGGTTTAAGAAAGGTGCCTTAAATAAATAAAGATTGATTGATTGATTGATTGAGTGGATTACAGTTGTATATTCCTGTCCAACTGCTAAAATTTATTGTAATTGGGTTTTCTCCTCCAGTCTTTCATTATTCTCTAGCACATGACAAGGATGTTGTTTGTCCCTGCTACTGTTTAATTTATACCTAGAGCCTCTTGTATGGCATCTCAAGGTGTCTTCCCAGTTATTAGGGATTCAGGTAGGCACCCATACTCTCTCTTTGTCAGTATATGCTGATGGTATTTTACTACATCTCTCCAATCTGAGGGTCTCAATACCAGCTGCCCTGGAGGTTATTGCAGAGTTTGGCTCTCTATCTAATTACAAACTCAACATAAGTAATAATAATTATAGTAATTTTATTTACAAGGCGCCTTTCAATTGCCAAGGCGCCGTACATAAATAACAGATTAAAACAATAAAAATCATTAAAAAATACAGCTGGATCAAAACAATTATTTCAATCAATATTCTAAAAATGCAGTTTCCCACAAAAAAGTCTTCAAACCTCTTTTGGAGTCCTCCACAGAAGTGCACTCCCACAAGCGACAGGGTAGAGAGTTCCAAAGGGTGGGGGCCACATATGCAAAAGCCCAAGTGCCCGAAGATTTCAAATTCACCCTTGAAACCTCTAGCAACCCCTCGTTAGCTGAGCGGAGTGATCAATTAGAGTGATAAGGAACCAGAAATTCTTTCAGACAGACTGGGCCCAGATCGTGTAGAGCTTTGAAAGTCAGCAATCCTACTTTAAAGGTGATCTGCCACTGAATTGGCAGCCAGTGCAGTTCGCGCAGCACCAGAGTAATGTGACAGGATCTACTAGAACCTGTCAAAAGCTGGGCTGCAGCATTCTGCACTAGCTGCAGGCGATGGATTTCAATCCTAGAAAGCCCTAGATAAAGGGTGTTGCAATAATCCAAGCACGAGGACACGAAAGCATGGACTAACGTTGGCAGGTCGGCAGATGGAACAAAATGCAGAATCCTGGCAATGTTCCTAAGATGATAAAAGGAAGTCTTGATGACTGCTGACACCTGTGAATGCAGTGTCAGCCCGTCATCAAGAACTACCCCCAGGTTCCGCACCCATTCAGAGGTCGGGACAGAAATGCTATTAAAGCCTGAGAGAGCTCCCTCCTGGTCGGGGGCAAAAGAAAGGTAGAGCTGGGTATCATCTGCATAACAGTGAAGCCTCAGCCCATACCTCCTTACAATGTCTCCGATGGGTTGCACGTACACCACAAATAACACGGGTGACAGTACTGAACCCTGAGGCACCCCACACAACAAAGCCATTGAATCTGAGGAAAAACCCAGGACACAACTCTTTGTGATCTCCCAGTGAGGAATGATGTGAACCATCTTAAGATGGTTCCAGATATTCCCCAAAACAGCCTTAGGCATTCTATCAACACCATGTGATCTATGGTGTCAAAAGCTGAAGAAAGGTCAAGGAGAATCAAAATGGAACGACTCTTCCGATTTCTGGCCATCAAGAGATCATTGAGCACCCGAACCAGCACTGTCTCAGTACTATGTCTTTTATGAAAACTGGACTGGAGGGGTTCATACATGTCATAGATGGTCAAATGGTCTTCCAGTTGTGCAGCCACTACTTTCTCAATCACTTTACCAACAAAGGAAAGGTTAGAGATGGGTCTGTAGTTTTCGAGACAGTCAGGGTGCGAGGCAGCTTTCTTCAAGAGGGGTGTCACCACCACCTCTTTCAGGGAGCTGAGAAACTCACCAGATTCCAGGGTGCACCTGACTATCTGCATAAGGACTGGACCAATGATGTCAATACAACCCAAACTTGGGCAAGGGTCCAAACTACAGCACGTAGGGTGCATATGCTGGACGGTCCTCATGAGATCAATGAACTCCAGCTGACCGAAGGAACTCCAGGAAAACTGAGGCACTGCGATCTCACACCTGTTCACGGCAACCCCGAGTGTGATGGCAGCAGTTCGGCCCTAATGTTGGCCACCTTATTTACGAAGAACCGAGCAAGCTCATCGCACTGCAATTGTGAAAAGACTTTCTGAACTTGCAGACAGGCTGGGTTGCACAGTCTGTCCACAGTTCGAAACAGCTGAGCTGGTAGATTCCGAGCAACCGCAATCTCCCTGGACAGGAACTCTGCCTTCTTACGGGTGATTTCAGATTGATAGACCAAATAATGATCCATCAATCTAAGGTGGTCAGCATCAAGTGTGGACTTTAGCCAGCAACACTCTAACCTTTGCCCCTGTCTCTGCATCTCCTTCAATGTCCCATCAAACCAAGGGGACTTGGGGTGAAGGGAGAGGGGGTGAACACAAACTGGAGCAATGAAATCCAGATCCCCCACAACGGCTGTGTTAGAGATTGACACAAGGGTCTCTGGATCACTGCTTGTCAACACGGGGGATGAGAGGTCAAGCACTGCTACAAGGCCTTGGGGATCTATATCCCACAAAGGACAGTACCTAACCAACTCCATAGGAGCAGGCCTTCTAGAAGGGGAGCAAAAACTAAACCCCAAAGTGTAATGATCTGACCACCCGACGGGTTCCACCCCCACATCGGATGCCTCGACCCCTAGAAGGAAGATTAGGTCCAAAGTGTGTCCACATTTATGTGTAGCAGAGGAAACCACCTGCCTAAGGCCCAGCGTTTTCATTAACAGGAGGAAATGTTGACCAAATTACGAGAGTTTGTCATCGACCAGGAGTTGAAGTCACCCAGAACCATCAATCTGGGTGTCTCAAATGCCATATCAATGACGAAGTCCACCACTTCCTGAAGGAATCACTTCTCATCACCAGGTGGACGGTAAATGAGGGTGATTCGAAAGCCTACACCTGCTACAACTATACACTCAAAGGACTCAACTCCCCCCACTAGGACCTCTGTGAGGCCAAGTTAGGTCTTGAAACAGACCGCAACCCCTCCCCCCTACGATCCAATCTTGGGCAGTGTAACACCGAGTACCTGGCTGGAGTCATAACCTTCAAAATGGGGCCAGAGTTATCATCCAACCAGGTCTCAGTAATGCAAGCCAGGTCCACCATACCAACAAGATCGGCAATAATTGAGGTCTTGTTTTTAATGGACCTGGCATTGCACAACACCGCCTGAGTTGGACGAACCTCGCAGGCCGCACAGGCCATCTGCCCACCGTAATTGGTGGTGCCCTTGGGTATGGGTACCAGACATGTAAAACCATGATCAGGATTCCATTTCGCCCAAGGGCGCCTTCTGGTACCAACCACCCAAATATAATGACCTCCCCCAATCATCCTCCCCTGTTTGCGACCCCACACCCTTCTCCCCCTCCTACGCACAATGCCCTGCACTCTACAATGCTGGTAGATCGCGAACTGAAGAGGGGGAAAGTAAAAAGGGTGAAGGGCATGAAGAGAGGAGGATGAGTAGCGCACAACAGTGGGGGCTGAAGGCCAGCACATGCTGTAAGCTAGACTGCAGAATAAAGATACAATAAACAAAACCTGAAATAAAACTAACAAACTAATAATACCCCCCCCCCAAAAAAGGTTTAAAAACCCCACCCAGCTCCCAGGTTAGCTATCATCAATTCAGAGCCTGAAATTAGAAACCCTGACAACCCCCTTTAGTACAAAATAACCCACGAAACAAATAGACAACAAACAAAGTTTAGGGACTCTCACCCCCTAACCCAACACATAATATAACATGAAACAATGAATAATTTATCCCCCCAGTCCTCTCACCACTGGGAAAAGAGGATAGAAAGGCACTCTCACTGCCAGACAGTTAAACCAAATTATAATAATACAACACAAATAAAAAACAAAACTAAATTATTCCAGTCCAAGTAAGCGAGAAATGAAACTATAAAAATCCACCCCCCAGATCTCTCAAACGGTGAGAGGGAAAATTCCAATCTTCTTCACTGACCAGGAAAGGAACTATAACTTTCAACAAAATAAAAATAAATAAATAAAGTACATGGACGGAGGGTCCTCTCACCACCCCATCATCCAGGCAGAAAGGCAAAATAATCCACAAAAAAGGAGGAAGTCAGCAGTCTCTTTTAATCCAGACCCAGAATTAAATACAGCCGAAACCAGGAACCACCAGATGTCCAAAGGCTGAATCGGGATACAGTGTTGCCAATTGCTGGAAAAAACTCCTTCATAACAACCCCTGGACTTACTGCCGGGAGCTCTCAGGAGAAAAACAACCCAACACCAAAAGATCCCGAGAAAGGCCACAATTGCAGTTGTTTCCAAGGATCTAAGGGAGCAAGATACCCCAGCTGACTCCCCAGCTGGGTAACAACACCAAGGCCCCCGTGGGTCAGTAAATCTCCACAGAGAAAACACCCAGCAAAAGCCAGAGGATGAAAAGGCAAATTTAAACAACAGGACTCCACCATTCACAGACAGTCGTCGCCCAACATTCAAAAGATGGACAAGAAAGGAGCAGGGAAGTCACCCAATCGAGTATAAATCCAAGGGCTCACAGTTCTTCCATAGCCCTCGCAATTCACCCCACCCATGCAATTCCTCACAGTCACAAGGCACAAGGAGGGAGAACCCCCACACCCTCAATACAGCACAGCACTGCTCCAGGACATCACTGCACACTATCTTTCCTGCTCACAGATCCAGGACATGTAAAGTTCATATACAATTCTTTCAAATCTGTATAGTCAGCTCCAAAGTCCATCAAACTCCAGCGCATGAATTCCCCTCAGCAGAGAGCATAGAATCTTTTGAGGGCAGACTGAACAGGCACTTTATTTCATTACAGGTAGTCACTGAACGCTCAAAAAACTGAGCACCTGCCGAAACACTTCCTCACCACCACTACTCGACTCCAAGGTGGTTCAAAAATGCACCCACTGATTTTCCTTATTCACCGATCAAAGTCACAGGTTGCTCAGTAAGAAAGAAAATAATGTCCATCAAGCGAACGCCGACACACTCCCTCGGGCAGCAACTGATTTGTGTCTCAAAATCAAAAATAATCCACGAATCACTCGGCGGCTCAAAAACAGGTTGCTTGAGCAAAAAGGAAACTGACATCCACCAAGCAATCACTGACACAGTCCCTTGGTAAACAAAATGTGTCGAGTCACAAGATACTCAACAATCCTGAAATGATCCACAGATCAGTAATCCCAAGACACGGCAACACAATAACACAAACGGTCGCTTTAAAACAATTAAAATGACTAAAATGAACATAAAAATAAAAGAAAAACTCTAACAGACTCTAAAGAGCATCCGACGGCTGACCGAGCTTGGCCGCCATCATTGAAGTTCTGCCCCTTGTAGCTACTGAGATGGGCCCCTTGTAGTATTAAACATCTGGGTCTTTTTCTCTTTTGGGATGTTTCTCTAATGAAGAAACTTAAGCTGGAGGACCTAGTGCCTGTCTTGCAGCAGGATCTGACGAGGTGGAAGTCTCTTCCATTATCACTGTGGGGCAGAATCCCCACACCAGGCACTTGGGTTAATATCCCAGTACTGACACTGTAGTGCATCATGAGGGGGGTGCTGCACTCTGGAGGTGCTATCTTTTGGATGAGATGTTAAACCGAGGTCCCATCTGCCTGTTCTGGTGGTAGTTCAAGTGGATGTTAAAATGTTTTTCTATTTTTTTTTTTTAATCTTTGGTAACCTGATAAGGCCCACTAGGCACAAGTGCCTGTTTTCAGGGGTGACCTGGGAGCACTGGGCAGTTAAGTGACTTGCTCAGAGTCACACAGTATGCAAGTGGAGGTTGTGAGAATCAAACTCAGGTCTGGTCTGCTGGATGTACCAAGCTCATTCATACCTCGTTCCTCTAACCTCTAGACACTTCTCGTAAAGAGTAGGGGAGTTTATTGAAGGAAGAAATCATACAAAAATGCAAATCACAAAATTCACAAAAAGTAAAGCATAAATCATTCAATACAAGGGGAAAAAAAGCTAATTTGGAAATACAAGGCAGTCATAAACATTGCAAGTAGAGTCTAAAGAAGGTCCATGATATGAAATCAAACTGAGGTATCTACTACAGTAAAAAAAAACAGAAAACCAAAAAGAGCTACACTAGTGCATGAAAAAAAAATGTAAGACATTTAACAGGACCCCAGAATGGTACTATCCCCCAAAGCTACTAAAGAAAACACAAGGATGCACCACTCACCACCCATAATACATCAAGTCACAGGCACATCAGAATCCGTAACCCAGAGCAGATTCTTCTAAACCCTAAGTAAAGATTTGGAGTGCAAATTCCTAGCATCCTCATTATATTGAGCCTGTAATTCCCCCATAGTTTTCCAAATGATTTCTTCATGAGACAATCATTTCTGTTGTAAGGCAAATAAACATCTACCATTCCAGATAAACCACTTAATAACCAATAAAACCCTGTGTAAGGTTTCAATATGCCAGCGACTCCCTACACTTGGGTATATACCCCACATTAGAGCATCCATGGTAATGGACTGAAACCAAGAGGAATTCCAAGAGGTTGCTAACAGAGACCAAAAGGTTTTAATACATATGCAGGTAAAAAAAGGTGTTCTGTGGTTTCCAGCTGCTGACTACATCCAGATCTGATACAAAAATGCTCCTCTACTGGCTTATGTTTTTGATTAGCCTTTATATTAATCCTATCATGACAACTCAACCAGTGACAGTCCTTCAACTTATCTGGTAACCTGGGAGTGTTTAACAAGGCAAGAAGTGCCTCCCAATGCTGACTTGGACACCTCAGAAACGTTTCAGGTTCCTTAAACTGAGTCAGCAACACCCAGTTATATAAATCCTTTCTCCGTTTAGTCATTAACATTTGACTGGTTATCTTCCAATGTTTAAAATAAACAAAAGTTTCCCTTATATAGGTTGGCACATTGAGAGCTCTGTGCAATATAGCCGGCTCTCCCCTGTCTCATTTTCTAAACCAAGTTCCACAATTCATTAGAAACACTGACACCCAATTCTGATCCAAAAAACTTAACAAGGGCCTAAAGTTCACATACAGAAATATGCTATAATAAACTAAGATGGGATTCACCATCCCCAACCCACTCTGATTTATTGGGAGATGCACTATATTCCTTTTTAATGGGTTCAATCAACTGCCTCAGGCTGCTTGAAAAAAAAGACCATAAATGGTAGTTTCCAATTGGTGAGGTGGAGGAAAAACATAACTAATAAAAAGGAACACAATGATAAGACATATTTTAATTAAGTGTATCTTTTTACTTTGCTTAATTTCAATTTGTTCCATTGAACAACTAAGGCTTTGCCATAAAGCAGTCGAAGTTCCCAGTTCAGTAGACTCATGTCCCCTGTCCAAAAATAACCCCAATAACATTCAATTGGGTATCCAAAAAAGTAATTCCTGCCACTTCTATAGCAGATGGAGTGAGGGAGCCCATTTTGGTACCAATACACTTAACCAAATTCAAGCTTGTGCCTGAATAGGAGCTGTAAGTGTTACAATTACATAAAGCTTCATTAATCGAGGCTTCATCTGCCACCAGAATACAAAGATCATCAGCATAAGCCAAAGCCTTATATCTGAGAGGGACTGAGCTGACAACTACAGGTCTCAAAAGTGTATAATTATTAAGAAGTCATAATAAAGAGTCTATACAAAAAGCATATAACAAGGGGTTTAAGGGGCAGCCCTGGCGAACCCCCTGCTGTACCACCAACATGGGCCCCTTCCAGCCTCTAACTATAGGGGTAACTGGTTGTTTTATAAAGACATTGAATCCAGCTAATAAATTGTAAAGGTTTACCATACTTCTTTAAAACTTTCCATAAGAAAGTGTGACTAATGGAATCAAAAGCCTGTTTTTGATCTAAGGAAAGAACAAAACCAGTAGCAGAATGTCTGGCACCCTGTTCAAAAATTTCTCTTAAAAGTATAAGATGTTCAGTGATACTTCTACCAGGAATGGCACATGTCTGTACCTGTGAAATAATATGTTTTGCTACCAGTAATAACTGACTATTCAATATTTTAGCCAAAATCTTAAAATCTGTATTCAACAATGACATCAGCCCCAATTTTCCATACACCGCCTATCCCCTTTTTTAAAAATGTGGATTAGGATGCCCCTAGTCAAGCATAGAGACGGAGACCCAGATCAAAGAATTGCAGTAAAAGCCATGGCTAATTCTGACGAAATGTGGGGCCCTAAAAATGTAAATAATTCCCCGGTCAACCCATCCCCACCCAGTGCTTTATTATTTCCCAAAGCCCTGCTTGCCCTCTCTACTTGTTGAAATGAAATATCTGCTGTTAAGGGTGCAGCCTGAGTACTAGGGAGATCTAAGGTGGGAACTGAATCAATGTTTGCCTCCAAAGTGTCAGACTGCAGGTGAGGGGGAATGAAGAATTGATCCACATAATGAAATACAATATCAAACAGTTGTCTAGGGTCGGTACATGTCTTCTGATCCTTGTCAAACAGGCTGTCCATATTTTTATTACGATTCCTAGAGGTACTCCCCTCATAAGGGCAGATCAGGCCCTTCCTACCTTGAGTACAGAAAGTCTGCTGGTAGTGTAAATATTTTTCTTGTTGCAACTGAAAGTCCACCATTTGTTGTTTCACACTTTGAATTTGTGTGGTAAAATCATGTTTTACTATGGCTGACAATGATAGCAATGTTTGTAACTGTAACCTATCTGCAAGGTAAACCTCATAAGTACTATCTGAGGTCACCTTGCCATGTGAACGTAAAACAGCAATGAGATCCTGCATTGTATCTTCCCACCAATCACTAGGATCCTCATACAGATCCAAGACTGATTTCCTGGCTTGAACAAACTACAACAAATTCTGACAAGTATCGTCTCTATCCAAAAGCAAAGCATTAAACTACCAATACCCTGGGCCATTAGGAGGCACACAAAGCCTACCCAGTATAAGGTGTAACATATTATGATCAGAAAATTCTGCAACTAATATCTGTACCTAGGCAATGTGTAAGAGCAATGAAGCGAAAAAGTAATCTATTCTGGTGGCAGAGGTATCCCTATGAAAAGTGGGGTCAGCTTTCCCAACTGTCTCCAAATAAGCATCCCTCAAATTTGCATTCCGAATGATGGTAGATAAAAAGGTCATATTACAAAACACTTTGTTGGTAACAGTGTGTTTACCCCATCCCTAAGTTTTAACCCACAATTTAAATCACTACCTAAAACGACATGGTGTGCAGAATATAAACAGGGTTGTATGGCCTGAAACAACTCAATCCTAGCAACCTCAGTTTGACCTGCATATATATTGATGAAACAAAACAATGCTGTACATTTCGTAGTCACACATCAAGGATCAGAACGCGACCAGGCACTAGATCCATCAATTTGATAATATGAACCTCAACCCCTTTAAACAATATGGCTACCCCGGAACAGGTATCATCCCCAAGGGACCAGTAAGAGGGACCTGAATACCAACATTTAATAGCTTGTTCAAGTTCAGATACAGTATGCAACCTGGTGTCCTGTAGAAAAAAAATATCAGAGGAAAATGATCATAAGTGTGAATATACGGCTCGTCTCTTCCATAACCTCTTAATACTACTCACATTAATGGAAAACAAAGAAAGAAGAGACATCATGAACACAAGGAAGGTAGCAACTGTGCCAAAATAGAGCATCACTCATTCTTAGAAGAAGCTCTTGTAGTTCTAACATGTTTAAGTTTTCCAGTTTTTTCCCTGTAGCCACAGGGGGCCGTACTTTGTCCAGCAGAGGGTCCTCTAACTCTGAACCAAGGTCCAATAAAGAGGAAACCACAGAAGAACCATCTGACTCATCCCCTGACCCCCTCCCTTCCACTGGTAAAGGAGCAAACCTGTTTTTAGTGGGGGTCTCCGAAGTTTTAAACATCTTGGCTGCAGGTTGAAACCAGTTTTGTCGAAGTCTAGACAACCACACCTGGTCTCTAGAGGGTCAACAAGAAGATTCAGGAGAGGCTCTAGAGGGGGCAAACCTACCTCAACTTCAGGTGTCTCTCCCAAAACCTGAGTGTCAATGGCTTTTTCAGGAGCCACCGTAAGGGGTTCCTCAACAGGTAAATCAGGACATGGTGTTGCTGGCAGTAGCACCACTTCAGGATCAATATCTATTGATACAGAGACAGTAGCATTTGACCTATCAGAAGGCGAATCTCTAGGCTTACAGGCCACATGCTGGGCATTAGCATGCTGTGCCAGAGCAATTGTGACTCTCTGCTCATCCCAAACCACCTATTCCCCCTGATTATGAGCTGCTGAAGGACAGGAGTGATACGTATGACCTTTCTCCTCACATAAGTTACAAACTTGATAATTTCTACACAATTTTGCACTATGGCCCAGCACATTACAGTTAGTACATTTCAATCTATCACACATGCTACTCAGATGCCCTGTGGCCCCACAGCGATAACATGCTTTAGGTTGACCTGCATAAAATAAAACCCCTCTGTCTTTACCCCCAAAAAAACTATTGGGTAAATGAATTAGCCCCATATCAGATGTGTTTAAAATCACCTGAATTCTCCAGCTCCCCCCCCCATCCAAATATGGTTATCATCAAAAATAGGTTCTGTATAACCCTGAACCATACATCTTTGCTTGAGCCAATTCACCAAATCGGTAACACTCACCCCTTCATTCCTGAATAGAACAGTTATCATACAATGGGCTGATTTGGTCAGAGGAACAACCTCAAAGGGATACCATAATAGAAACATAGAAACATAGAATTTGATGGCAGATAAGGACCGCTTGGCCCACCCAGTCTGTCCATTTCCCTACCTACTGGATAAGCTGCAGATCCTAGTTAAACAGCATCCTACTTCTTCCTACCCCCACCCCCTAGAATGTCCTTATGACTGTCCCATGCATGCTTGAAATCCACCACTGTTTTCGACTCCACAACCTCCTCCGGAAGGCCGTTCCATGCATCCACAACTCTTTCTGTGAAAAAATACTTCCTTAAATTACCTCTGAGCCACCCCCATCTTCAAATTGTGCCCCTTGTTCTTGCACACCTCTTTTTTTGAAAGATGCTACCCTCTTGGACTTTGTTGATTCCCTTGAGGTACTTGAAAGTTTCTATCATGTCCCCCCACTCCCTCCTTTCCTCGAGGCTATACATATTAAGCTCCTTAAGCCTCTCTTCATATGTCTTCTGGTGCAGACCCTGCACCATTTTAGTTGCCCTCCTCTGGACAGCTTCCATCCTGTCTATGTCTTTGTGGAGATTGGGTCTCCAGAACTGCACACAGTACTCCAGATGGGGTCTCACCAGCTGTCTGTACAGAGGGATAATAACTTCCTGTTTTCTACTGGTGATGCCTCTCCTATGCATCCCAGTATCCCCCCACCCTCCTTGCTGCCCTCTCACATTGCTTGCCCAACTTTAGGTCATCTGATATGACTATCCCCAGGTCCCTTTCCATTTTTTTGTTGTTAATATCTCACCCCCATTGTGTACTCTTCCCTGGGTTTTGTTTCCAGGTGCATTAGCTTGCACTTCTTAGCATTGAATCTAAGCTGCCATACATTTCACCATTCCTCTAACCTTGCCCAGTCCTTCTCATCCTTTCCACCCCACCTTGTGCATCAACTCTGTTGCAGAACTTTGTGTCATCTGCAAAGAGACATACTTTTCTTTCCAGTCTCTCTGCAATGTCACTTATAAAGACATTGAAGAGGACCGGTCCTAATACTGAACCCTGTGGTACCCCACTAGTAACCCCCCTTTCTTCAGAGTGGACTCCATTTACTATTACTCTCTGTGTCCTATTCTCCAGCCAATTCTTTACCCAGGCTGTCATCTTAGGATCCACTCCCAGGCTGGATAACTTGTATATTAATCTTTTGTGTGGGACTGTGTCAAATGCCTTGCTAAAGTCTAGGTAGGCCATGTCCACAGCCCCTCCCTGATCTACTACTTTGGTCACCCAGTCAAAGAAATCTATCAGATTCATCTGGCATGACCTTCCCGCTGTGAATCCATGCTGCCTTGGGTCCTGTGCCCCTCTGGCCTCTAGATACTCGACAATTCTTTCCTTCAGAAGTGATTCCATCATTTACCCTATCACTGAGGTTAAACTAATAGGTCTGTAGTTTCCTGCTTCTGCCTTGCTCCCACTTTTGTGAAGGGGAAATCACATCTGCCCTCCTCCAGTCCTAGGGTACCACCTCATCCTCCCATGATTTGTTAAAAAGGGTAGTCAGTGGTGTCACTAGTTCTACCCTTAGTTCTTTTAGAATTCTGGGATGAATCCCATCAGGTCCCATTGCTTTGTCCACCTTCAGTTTTAAGAGTTCTTTCAGAACCCTTTCTTCTTTAAATGGGCTGGTATCAACTTCTGTATCCAGAATGTTTCTACTGTTTGTTTTAGGTACCTCCCCCTCTTCATTTGTAAATACTGAGCAAAAATACTTGTTTAGTATCTCTGCCTTTTCACAGTCTCCCTCTGCCCACCGTTCCTGCCCTTTATTAAGCCTCACTATCCTTCCCTTGGTTTTCCTTCACTCCCTGATGTACCTATAAAAGGTTTTATCCTCCTTCTTAACTGAGTTGGCTATCTTTTCCCCTGGTTGGGGCCTTTGCTGTTCTGACTGCCTTCCCAGTTTCCTTTTGCTTTAACTGATACAGTTCTCTGTCCTGCTTCTTCTGTGATTCCTTATACTTCCTGAATGCTTTCTTTTTCTCTTGAACCTTCACTGCCTCTTCCTTTGAGAGTCATAGAGGTTTCTTACTTCGTTTTGTTTTGTTTATTTGCTTCACACAAAGGCTTGTTACCTCTGTGATGGCAGTTTTTATTATTTCCCATTGTTCTTCCACCCCCTCCTTCCTACCCATTTGCTAGTGCATTCCTTAGGCACTCACCCATTTTGGCAAAGTCAGCCCTCCTAAAGTCCAGTACTTTTGCCTTTGAATGGCTTGACTCTATTGCTGTGTTTATTGTGAACCATACTGTTCGATGGTCGCTAGTTCCCAGATGGCTACCCACTTCTACATCTGTGATCCTCTCTCCATCTCCATTTGAGAGAACCAGGTCTAAGATTGCTCCCTCTCGAGTGGGCTCCAATACTAGTTGTCTAAGGCATGCCCCCAGGGCATCTAGAATAACCTCACTCTTCAAGTGGCTGCTGCAACTGCATTCCAGTTAACATCTGGCATATTCAGATCACCCATCAGCAATATCTCCCCTTTTTCTGCCATTCTAAGTATACTTTCTATCATTTCCTTGTCCATTTCTTCCCCCTGAGAAGGGGGTCTGTATACAACCCCTGCGCGGATTGTGGTGACATTGCCTGTCTCCAAATTTATCCACAGTGCTTCTTCTCCTCCTCCCTGTTTACCCTTTTGTTCTATTGCTTTGATTCCTTCCCTTATGTAAAGAGCTACTCCTCCTCCTCATCTTTTACCCTCCCTGTCCTTCCTGTAGATAGTGTATCCTACTATGTTTACGTCCCAGTCATGGTTTTGTGTGTACCATGTTTCTGTGACTGCCATGATATCCAGATTTTCCTCCTCCATCAAGGCCACTAATACAAGAAGCTTGTCACCCAGACTATGGGCATTGGTACTCATTGCTCTCCATTTTTTGATGGCTTTACCTTCTGTTGCAGCATCCCCCACTGACCTTTCTACCTCGGTCTTTTTCTCATTTAGTACCCTGTTTTGTAGGGAGAAGCTGGGATTTTTCTGCTGCTTATCAGTGCCTCCCCCTTTGACTAGTTTAAAAGCTTGCCAACGAAGCATTTAAACCAATTACTCAAAAGACTTGTTTCCTTCCTGGACAGATGCAGATCATCCTGCCAATATAGGCTGGTGTCCCTCCAGTTGGAACCCCAGTCCCCAATGAAGCCAAACCCCTGTGCTCCACACCATTTTTTCAACCATTCATTAAACTGCATGGTGCAAAGTACCCTTGCCTCCCCCATGCCATTGACAGGCAGCACCTCTGAGAAGGATAATGTGTGTGCTACTTGTCTTAGGCCCCTCCCCAACTCTACAAAGTCCTCCTACACTGCTCTAATCTCATGATGATCCAAGTCATTTGTCCCTAGGTGGACAATGACGTCCAGCTCAGACTCCCGTGCAGCTGTCCTCATGATGCGCTTCCTGTCCCTCCAAGCAATGGCACCAGGCAGGCACCTTACTACAGTTTTCCCTGCTCCCCCCAGTTCTATCCCCCTAATAATGTAGCCCCCCACCAGGAGCTGCTTTCTTTCCCTGTGGTGTCCTCTGCCTCCTTCCTGTGGGCCTCCCTTGTGACAGTTGTCCTCAGCCTCCTTAGTCTCCTCTGCAGGTGCATCCATAGGGGAGCTATGCTCCCCCAGAATGGTGTATGGATTTTGGAGTGGAACAACTGACCTCTGTTCCACCATCCTCACCCTCCCTGAGCCCACTGTGGTCCAACTGCTGTGCTTTCTTCACAATCTCTGAGGTAATGGTGGTGGCTCTGGTGCTCCCTGGATGGGGGAGGTTCCCTTCCTACTGTCCAGTGTGGCCTGAAGATGGGCAACTTCCTTCCTCAGGGCAGAGAGTTGTCTGCAAATAGGGCAGCATCTCAGCCTCCAGAAAGACTCCTGGAAGACTGCTGCCCCACAGCCATTACATTGCACTACTCCCCACATGTTTATCTACTTTTGTGTGTGTGTGTGTGTGTGATTGGTTTGTTATATAGAAATATATATATAATATACAATGCGTATGCTTATATTGTCAGTGCAGTGTGCTAGAGAGGATATGACAGTGATATGCACCTTGCACTCTTGAGGAAATGATGTCAGAACCCCAGGTATAAAGGAACTATTTCCAGGGGTGGGCAGGGGTTGGGCCTAAACTGTGCCATCACGAAACAATCAGCTAAAAGCTCTGACCCAGTGCTGTGATGAGTGCCTTCCTGTCAGCAAGATGCCCTACACAACAATTTGACAGACAAAATACCCTTCTAATCAAACAGAGAAAAATCCAGACATCCAAGTCAGACACAGGTAAACCTCCCCAGCCCCAAAACAGCCTGGTGGTTTGTTAGCCACAAAGGAAAATCAAATATGCAGTTATTTCAACCCTTCTTAAGATGCTCACACGATAAGCAGTTTTAAAAAAACCCTTCCTGAATTAAAAACTAAAATAATTAAACACAAAGCAATACCAATGTAAGACTGTAAAGTAAGGAAAACTTCCTTCAGATGTAAGCAAGAGAGAGATTTGTTGCAGATATCTAGGCCAATATAGTATATCCCATGCTGCTTCTCAGTTATTTCAAAGCACACCCTGTTACACAGCTTGGAGAAGACTTTAACAAGTGATATAAAGACCACAATTTCTATAACCCACTCCCCTGTTTAAAGCTAATATCAAACACTGGTTCACCAGAAACATGAATCAACACATACATTTCTACTGGGGTAAAATGCATAAAACCTTTAAGTAAAACTCTAGCTACATTTATGGTCAGGAAAAACAGCTAAACCCCCTTTATAAATTAATCTGATGGCATTATGCCGCTTAGCAGGTAAAACTGGAGCTCAAAATAAAGAAGCATAAGATTTAACAGGATTTACTGGATTTACTGGATAAAATTAGGACAAAAGAAGGCAGAGGGCCCATCTAGATTGTCCTCCCACAACAGCGGGATATTAATCAGATCAAGCCTAGTTTTAAAGGTGTCAAAATTTACTGAGTCTACAATAGTTGGTGGTAAAGAATTCCAAGATTTTGCCACCCTTATATTAAAAAAGTTATTGTATTTTTTTATGATTGGCTTACTCTACTTTTCGTTGCTTGGTGTGTAATCTTCCCACAATTCTTTCTTCAGCAAATGCTAATCCACATGTGTTAAACAACTTGGAATTATGAACTAACATATACATTAGAAGTAAATCTCCCCTTTTTCTTCTCAGTGTTAGTGGATGGAGACTTGTCTGTTGTAACCTGGTCTCATAACACTTATTTTTTAATCTGAGAATGGATTTAGTTAGTCTTCTTTATATTTGTTCAAGATGATTTATATCATTTTTTAAACAAGGACTCCAGAAGGGAGAACCATAATCCAAGTGGGATCTAACGTATGCTCTACATAGTGGTATTAAATTGTGTTCTGATTCACTAATACATGTTTTTTTTGATTTGTCTCAATACAATATTGGCAGATCTAACCACTTTACTACAATGATCACCTGATGACAGTTTGTTGTTTATTAAAATACCAAGATCTTTTTCACAGCTGGAAGATTCCAATAGCTGCTTATTTAGATAGTAATTGTAAAATGGATTATTCCTACCGAAATGCAAAATCTTACATTTGTTGATGTTAAATAGCATTAAGTTTTTATTAGCCCATTGTTCAATTGTATACAGATCTTGTTCGAGAGTTTTGAAATTTTCTCGGGTGTCAACTCTTCCACCTAGTTTCGTATCATCAGTAAATTTTGACAAATAGTTATTAGATTTTATGACCATATCATGAATTAAAAAGTTAAACAGAATCAGACCCAAAATGGATCCCTGCAGGACCCCACTTGTGACAACTCCAGAAGCTGATAGAACTCCATTTATTCTAACTGATTGGGTGCGATTAAACAGCCATTCTGATATCCAATTTACTAATCAAAATGGGATTTTAAAATTATGTAGTTTGTTTATTAATAAGGAATGTGATATATGGTCAAAAGTTTTACTAGAATCTAACAGCAATACATCAGTAGATACATTACTATCCAATAGTTTAGTAATATGTTGGTAAAATGATATAAGATTTGTTGTACATGAAAAGCCTGATTTGAATCCGTGCTGAGACAAATCATAAATATTAATTTTTTCCAGTACATTTTCCAATCTACCTTTAATTAATCATTCCATGGTTTTCCCCAAAATGGAGGTTAAACTAATTGGGCAATAGTTCTGAACATTAGACTTTGGCTCTTTTTTGTAAATAGGCATAACCAGAGCAGTACGCCATGCATCAGGTATCTTACAATCCAATAATGATTTATTAAATAATATTTGAAGAGGAGTAATAATTGAGTCAAGTGTTTCAAGAAGAAATATAGTGTTGATATTATCAGGTCCCGGACTAGTTGATCTTTTAATTTTAGGTAGTAAATTTTTGATAACTTTTAACTAAAATAACGGAATACAGGAATCATTACTATTGATATTGGTTACAAGATTTCTTGATTGATCAAAGACTGAACAGAAATACTTACTTGAAATAGTCTGCCTTATCTTTATTTGAGGTTATGGTAATCCCATCATTACAGAGAGGTCCTATGTTTCTGTTATTAACTCTTTTTCCATTAATATAGGAGAATAGGGATTTCAGGTTATTTTTTGAGTGAGCCAATTTAAACTCAAATTTTAATTTAGCAGATTTGATTGATTTTTTTAGTGTAGCCAAAGCAGTTTTGTATTGATCTCTGAAAGATGAACTAGGATTAGATTTTAATTTCTTGAATAAATGTTCCTTGATTTTAATTTGTTTGTTAATAGTATTGTTGAACTAGACAGGAATTATACCTTTTTTATTGCATTTTGACTGTAAGGGAATATATTTATCCTCAAGAGAATGAATAATATTTATTAAACATGTATACATTTCGTTTACTCCTATATCTTTAAATAATTTCAACCAATCAATTTGTGTTAATTCCTGATTGATCCTAGTAAAATTTGCTTTATTGTAATTCCTGCATTGAAAGTTATTATTAATTTTGAGAGTTTGTAATTGGGTACTAACAAATATAGAATTATGATCACTATTGCCAATTGGTGACATAATGTTAGTCCCTGAGATATTAAAACCTTCATTTACAATTACAAGGTTCAGAATATTATTGCCAAGTGTAGGCTGATTTACCAATTGGTCCAAACCTAAATCAGTAATTGTATTTGTAAATAACCTTTCATGGTTAGTATTACTTATATTCAAATTCCAATCTATACCAGGCATGTTAAAATCCACAAAGATTAAAATATCATTTTTTGGGGATAGTTCTGATATTAAGTTCAATAATTCAGTAGTATATTGGATATCTGCTGATGATGGTCTATAGCACACTCCTATGTTAATTTTGGGATGGTCGATTGGTTAAATAGAAATCCATACTGATTCAGTCAGGGTGTTTGATAGAATTTCATACGTGGACATATCTTCTCTAACAAAGAGACATACACCACCACCTTTGCTGTTTATTCTGTCCTTATGATAAAGTTTGTAATTTGGAATATTTCTAGTCCAGAGAGAAAATTGATCCCACCAAGTTTTGGTAACGGCAATAATACTTAAGTCTAGTTGAATGCATTTTGTTGAAAGTTCTGCCATTTTTAAGGAATTTAGAGATCTTGCATTAAAGTACAGAAAGTTAAGTATTTTCCCAGTTCTAGTATTATTTTCTGTGTTAAGAGAATTAGGAATGCTCCAATTCTCCCCCAAGTTATTTAGTTTAAATGTTTATTAATAACAGTACCTATTGTTTTACCCAATAAGACACTTCCCCTCCTGCTGAGGTGCAATCCATCCCAACTAAAGAGGGATTCCCTGCCATTGAAGTTCTCCCAATGTGGGATGCAGCATATGCCTTGTTTAAAACACCATTTCCTCAACCATTCGTTAATTCCCTTATTTTGACAAGTTTTATTATCAGTTGCCCTGGGAACTGGTAGTATTTCTGAAAAACATATGGTACATCCACTCTCTACAAGTAGGTTGTTTAGAGCCACAAAGTATTTTTTGATCTGTAGGGAACTGTTTTGATTTATATCATTGGTGCCTACATGGATAATGACCAAGGGGTTATTCCCAGCATCCATACGTATATCATTGACCATTTTCGTAATGTTGGCAATCTTTGCTCCCCTAAAACTGGGGCATGTTCTTGTGGCCTTATCTCGATTACAGATTGTCCTGTCCAGGTGTTTAATAATACAGTCTCCTAATACATAGACTTGACGTGGAGAATCCTGAAAGTTTGATTCAGTAATGTCCATAGGTGGAGCTAAGATCCTAGTGACAGTGGGGGTGAGTCAAGCATATGATGGTCAGTGATTAAGGAGCCTGAACACTCATTTAATAATAACGTACAGTTAATATTTGGTTGATGTAAAGATTTATCATTTACTATTATTGGGGTTTCTGTACTGATTGACACCAACTTAGGCCTACATTTAGAGTTTGTAGAATCACCTATTGTTTCACTAATACTATAGATGGATGTAAATCAATAAGCTTGGTGTTAAAACTTTCATTGTCCCTTGTTAACATATGATTACCTAAGTGGTCTTGATTGTTTTCAATTAAGCAATTATTATCAGATAGATTGGAAAGTGCTGAAAAAGAATTTAGAATAGGTAAACAAAATTGGTCAACTCTACGCCCTTTTTTGCAAGCCCTTGCACTAGTTATCACTGACCATTCAGAGTCATCCTCTCTATTTCGTTTCTTATTTTACAAATTAGTAATATTTGCTTTCATTGTCACATTCTTCATAGCTATTGAATTACTTTCAGTATTACTATTATAACATGTATCTTTATTCGAGGTTCTGATCAAGGGTAAGCAGGTGGGTGAGTGGAAGGATCTGAGTGTCCAACTTCAATGCCATCCTTTTGCTTCCCAGTGGGTAATGCTGTGGGTTTTGTAGCATGAGCTGAACCCCGGGGCCAAGATAGCGAGGTGTGCATCAAAGGCAGGACCAGATTCTGGGTTAGCTCCAGACCTTCTAGAACATGTAGGGGAGATGAAATATCCATTACAGAGCCCCAGCCCTTTGGTCTATCAGTCTCTTCAGAAACACAATCCATATTATCAGGGGAAGAAGTGGGAAGAGCTGGCATAGAAAGTTTTGAGGGTCCAAAGACCCAGGACCCAGTCACAGATTTTCCCAACCAGCCCCAGATAGAGCCTTATATACCGACCACATTGTCTGGTCTACAGGCAGGGTTCGGGATTCCACTGGTATCTTAGTCTTGGAGCCTCGTCTTAGGCTAGGCACTGTAGTACCTGAAACTGTCATTCCCAGTGAGGCTCCCTCAGAGTTATTAAACAAGTTCTCCTCAAAAACAAACAAGGATGACTGTCTTATACCTGGTAAAAAGGCGAATGGGTGCTGAGACTCACATTGATCTGCTTGTTCGGTACTCCCCTCTGCAATAGCAGCCGACTGCAAAGGCACTGACAGAGGAGTTGCCACATCAGCATCTGGTGCAGGAGTGATCACTTCTGGCATTTCAGTCCATACTGGGAGAGAACACTGTTGTGCTGCTGCAATCACAGCCTGTAATTCATGTTGCCTTGCCTTAAAGCGGGTCTCCTTATCTAAAAGCTGCTTCCGCAAGGCAGCCGACATCTCCATTTCTTCAGTCAGTGGGGAAGGTACCACACACTCAGTAGCAGTTGAAAGAACACCATCCTGTTGTCGCATCAACCTTGAGGACTCAGGTAAACTCACATCCATCTTTGAGCTGTTAATTAGCTCAGATTCAAGACCAGGTGCATCAAAAAAAACTTCTGGATCCATTAATTCAATTTGTGTGGGAGCAACCTGCTCTGCCGTTTCAGGCACCTCCATCCTCTCAGCTTGCACAACACAAGTGGCCATCACCCAGGCCAGTGGTACCCCTACAGGAGAGATGGGGAATTTCCCAAGTGCCCTGGCCAAATTTCTCCCATTCACTAAAAATACCACCAACTGGTTAATCTGGTTCAAGGTCATTTGGTATTCATCTGTATCTCTCCCCCCCCGGGTTGTGCCTGAAACTAGGCAAAATCTGCCTAGTGCATTTACCAGTCAATGAAAACTAAATAAATAAATAGAATCAATATAGTTAAAATGAACGTCTTTCCGCAACTGTTCTACCTGATAAATATGCTAAATTTTTGGCTGCCACTGTTGTTTTTTAAGCATATCCAGTCCCTAATTTCAGATTTCATCTGGGCCAGTAAGATGCAGAGGAAATCCTACAGGAAGCCTTCATTACCGAAGTGCCGGGGGGGACTCCGGCTTCCCAACTTTCTGGTTTATTACCTGGCAAGCCACCTTAATAATTGTTTTAAATGGTTCTCTACATACCCTGCAGACTGATTCAGGCTATGTCCCTATTTGGTTGGCTGTAGAATGGGAATTAATACATGGGATGGCTTTGGCTATGCCATCCCCTTTTTTCACTCCCTGGAGGTCTCTCCCTGATGCCCTGAAGGACTCTGTTATTGATACATCTCTGTGGGTATATTCTCAATTCTGTGCTCTAGCCCGGTACCAGCATGCCCAAGCTATATCTCAACCTCTGCTGGGTAACAGCAATTTTCGAGTTGGTGGCATGTGATACCTACAACTTGGTTTCCTCAATTGAGGGATATTAGTTATTTGGTTCACCAAGGTGTTTCATTATCCTCTGCAGCTATTTTGCAGAAACTTCATCCGGGTGTTACTGCAGTGTTGAAAATTTATCAATTGCGGCATGTTTTGCTTCAGTGGTTTGGGACTGATCCTTGGCTAGTTGATCACTCAGAGCTCCTGCACTCCCTTAGGGCACTGGTGTTAAAACCACATGCAGTTGCTGGGTTGTATTCCTTGCTCCTCTCTCATCTCATTCCGGACATAGATGGTAGTTCCCCTTATTAGGACTCCATCTTCTCTTTTACACCCTCCAAATGGCAGTCAGTATGGATGGATCGGTATACTTTTGTTTCTCAGGATAGGCTCAGACTCACCCAATTTAATATTTTGCATAATTTATTTTTTACTCCTGAGAAATTGATCAAAATGGGATGGCTAATGTCTGATACCTGCACCAGATGTGGGCAAGAAGAGGGTTCTCTATTACACATTTTTTGGTCCTGTTGCAAAGTCGCCCCATTATGGTCCCTTATTGAGGTTAAAGCTGACCCTTTACTTGGATTGGATGGTTTGTTCTGGCCTGAAATCTGCATTTTGGGAGACTATAGTTTGATCTGAGCTAAAGAGAGGAAGTATCATATGGCCCTAATTTCTCTCTCAGTTAAGAAATTAGTTCTAAGGCATTGGCTTGATCAGGTTACCCTGTCCTATAGGGAATGGTTGCAGGAGCTCTTGTTCAACCTCCAAACAGAGCAGATGATCACCAGTTTGCATCACAATCACACATTATTCGATAAGAAGTGGGGGAGGTTGTACGCCCTGTATACAAGTTGATTGGTGTGTGTGTTTTTCATCTCAGTTTCTTACTGGCTTTCCCTGGCTTACCTCTGGGGCGCCCAGTCCATTGCTATTTGGGTTGGTGGGGGTTTTCTCATTACCCTGAATATCATATGCTTACTCTGTTAGTAGGGGTCACTCCACTAGTGAGGTTGTGGGAGGCAGGGGAGGGACCAGGGGGAGGATGTTGTTGGTTTCCAATCAGTTTATGGTTACTGTTTGTTCTATTGTATCATTATGAAACTTAATAAAGTTTATCAAATTAAAAAAAAAAAGGCTGACCACATTGAGTGGCAGGGCACCAAATTTCACTGCAGCTGAGACTGTCCAGCTGGAGAATCTGGTGCAGCAGTGGCACGCCACACTGCTGCCACCTGGGTGCAGGAACCACACCCCCACAGTCAGGTACAGGGTGTGGGGGGCAATTGGGGCATGCCTCGCAGACATCAGTGGTGTGAGGCACAGCACTGGGCAACTGAAACACAAATGGCAGGATCTGACACAGCATGACTCTGCCATATTATCCCGGCTCATGTCCATGGCTGAATGACAGGACTTTGAGAATAGGACTGGCCAGCGACCTGTGGCAGGTATGTATGAAACCAGGAAAGCACACTATTACACAGCAGTGTAACCAACAGCATGGCCATGGGTAAATCACAGTTAAAATGTGTTCCCTGTCTTCACAGGTCAAAGTGATGACAGACACAGAGCATATGTGTGACAGGCAGCAGGAGGACATCAGGGTGGAGTCCAGGGAGCTGTGCAGGGTTTGCATAGGCACGGTAGATGCATACATGTTACTTCATTCCTCCTGCATTTTAATACACGGTATGCCACACAGTGGCTATGGGTTACAGGTTGCATGCAGGTCATCTATTGGCAAGCAGTGGCAACACTGGGTCAACAGGTCATTTTGGTGTGTTGGGATGACTTGCATCCCGTATGTGCATGTGGACACACACATGCAACACTGTGTGCAGTACAGGATGCATGTTGATGCCTGGCCACAGTGAGTGTGGGGACTGGTGGTACTGCATGACACCTGTGGGGTGTTATGCGCCCCACATGGTAACCACCCAGTCACAGACATGCACTGTGGAATGGGCAATGATGGGAGTGGCAAGAATGTACACTGACTAAGGGTGTGCAAAGAAAAATTCCGCCAGCAGAATTTTGTCGAAAGTTGGATTTTCACTCCCACGAAAGTTCGGAAATCATTTCGCCAACTTTCATGGGCATTCCACTGAAAACTGCAGAATAAATGTAAGCAATGTGGGTTAATGTGTTAAACTATGGGAAAAAACTCTGCAGAACTGATAACTGTCAGTGTTCAGTTCTGCAGTTTATGTCAAACTGCGAGGAAAAAACCCACAGAAGTAATGCAAGAGACTTTTTTTCCAGGTGTCATGTAAAAAGTCCATACTTCATAATTAAATGCTGCAGTACTAGGCAAAAATCCTCAGTTATTTGGCGAAAGTTCAGAATTCTGCCACAGGCGAAAGAGCGGAAAATTCCAAGAGATTTTCAAAATTTCATGGAACTTCCGTGATGGCAGAAACCCACACTTTCACCAACCCCTAACACTGACATGTATCATTTCACATTTGCAGGTGCACACCTGCATATCTCCCCTCAACACAGGCTACTGTTGGGTGCCACAGCAGAACAGAAGCAGTGAGATGCCAGGGAACATCTGCTGCGCACACAGCACAGACACCGCAGGGCCCGACCACTGCCACCAGAGTTGGAAGACGAGGATGAGAAGAGTACGTGCCAACAGGGGGTGGAACAGCCACCTGTGCAACATGTTGTGCAGCATGTGGAGGATGTGAGGTCAGATCAGGCCAGTATTCCTGATCTAGTAGAGGAGCCCCTGGATGGTGGTGAGGACACACAGGCACCAGAAGAGGGACACAGGATGGTGGTGTCGATGGAGGGCTATAGGGCAGCTATGCAGGATACCACTGGGGTGCGCTGGATAGTGCTAGTGCACAGGAGGGAAGCCAGCAGGGGACACACAGCAGAAAGTGCCTGTGATGGTGGACATGCTGGAGGGTGTTGAGTCTCCTGCCACATCTTAGGAGCAGGAGGTGGCAGATGAGCCTGTTGGGGATGATGCAGCTATGCGACAGGACTGTGTACGCGGAGACCTGGTGGAGGTGATCATGGGTGATGTGGCCCACCTCCACAATTCCCTCAGGGCCCTGCTATCTGCCCTGAGGAACCGCCGAGTATAAATGTACATAGTATTGTTCCTATTTCATATTGTTGTATATAGTTATGTGTCCTGTCCTTGAGGGGATTGGGGATGTGGTCTTTGAATTTGTACTGCAGTGTTACCTCTTTGTTTGGGGGGGCTACTTGTATTCCATTTTGCTGTGTTCTGTGTTGATGTGTGTAGTCTGGGCTTTACAGTATTGTACTATTCTCAGGTTTGTAATAATGTGTTCATGCTGGTTGGGGGGGTGGTTGTACATAGACATTGTCCTTTTTGTTGCCTGACTGGTGTTGGGGGTCATTGTCTGTTGTTACTGCTCCATGAATAAATGCTTTGTTTACTTAGCACATTACCCATGTCTCTGATTGCTCTCTGCATGTTGTGTCGTATGTGTTGTGTATGTATGTCTGACATTGGGCACTTGCGGATACATACATGCAGCACACTTGTGCTGTTAAATGTGTGTCTGTAACCATACCATGCCTCTTGTATGACAGCTGTACATTGCACAGCTGCAATCACAACACCAGGTACATGACAACATGGTGCACCTCTATGGTGGTGGTGGTGGTGCTCTGTGGTATGCTATATACACATACCTCCCTACCCATATAGTCATATCATTGGGGTGTCTGTGGGCCTATATGGCACTACTCCATCTGAGGGCACACAGAGCCCAGCAGGTGGCACTGGTTGCACATGGACATGGTGGTTGTGGCTACTGTATGGCAATGGTGATGTGCTGCCCGGTGCTGTATACCTGATGTGGCGACACTGTTAACTTGCACAGGTGGCCATGGCTGGTGTGTAGTGCCTGGTGGCAACAGGTACAGGTTGTTGTGCCACTGTCCTGTGTGCCGTCATTTGACATGTGTTCCTGCACCCACAATGTCTGTCATGTTGCATGCCCTGTGCACTGTTGCACTCTGTTGGCACTTGCTGTTGCTGTGTTGTACCCATTTTAATGTTGAATGTCTAGGATATTGTGCTGTAGTCAGGTACAGGAATGCCGACAGTGGTGTTATGGGCCAGTACTGCAGTGGGTATCCTGCAGTTCTTGGATGGACACAGGTGCACCTGCAGGTAGGTGCAGGGTCACAGAGGTGGACATGGGTGTTGCAGGGCATTCCCCATGGGTGGTAGGGGTGGTTCACAGTGCACTGTACCATGTTTGCATATACAACTGTGCCACAGTACTGCAGCATGGTGCCCTCATCACATCCACCACAGTGTTACATGTCTGCCACAGACTGAGAGTTTTGCCAGTGTTCACCCTCAGTCACCTCCAACACACAACACATGTCTCAGCAGGCAGAACCATTTGCACTGGGCAGTAGCTGGCACCAACTGCTGCTCTCTGCATGCCAATGTGCAGTCATGCACAGTCAGACACTGCTGTACTGTTTCACTCATCATAACTGCACAGGAACCCCTGTTGATGCGTCATCTGTGCATCATATCATGGGGGATATTTCACTACATTTCTGTGTCTTCGACCACTCCCTATGCATCCCATCATGCACTCTGCCCTCCCTGCAGCAGTTGGACACATGCATGTACACAGGGTCTGACTTTCTACTTTCCATTGCATGTCGTGGTCTGTGTGTCCACACCTCTTTCCTCACTTACTGTGCATGTCAGTGAATGGGACATAGGCCTCCCAATGCATGCTGACATGTCAAGCAGTTCTTGTCCAGCACAAATGGGCACAGGTACTGCAGCAGTGTTGCCACATGTGTTGTTTAACACCTGGCAAACAGTGTCCTATCCTGTTGTGTACTGTGGTCAGTGTTTGTGGTGGCATGTTGGTGATGTTGACAACATCTGGTTATTCCATATGGCTACAGGTGCCACCCATGGGGTGTTGTTGCTGTTACACCTCAGAAATGTTGCTATATTACTTCACACCTTGCACAGTGTCCTGCTGATGCTCCCCCATGTGTTGTTTCACTTGCTGTGCTGTCAGGCTCAATGTCCTTTTCCACTGCAACATCTTCTTCCTGGTCTGTGTCAGGCAGTGGCACATGCCGTGACAGTGCAATGTTGTGCAGGATGCAGCAGGCAAGCACAATCCTGCATGCCATCTCAGTGCTGTACAGCAACACAGAACCCGATCTGTCGAGACATCTGAATCTGGCCTTTAGAAGCCCAAAGGTACACTCGTTGAGAGGTCCTGTGCTGGATATGGCCACTCTGTATCACAACTCTGCAACAGACTGTGTTCTCATCAGTGTCATCAGCCATGGCAGCTGGGGTTATCCACTGTCTCCTGTTGGGGTTGAAAAACATCACAGGTTAGTTGCCCATTCTGTTGTGCATCACTACACATCGGTTCTCTGTTGTAAGACACACACACACACACACACACACAGTGTGGTCCATGTGCATCCACAGCATGGCAGTCATGTGGCCATGTGTGGGACACACATGTCTGTGGGTGGTGCACTGTGTGCAGTCCATTGCCCTTGAAGGTGGCCCTGTTTTTGTCCCTTGTGTGCTGTGCTGTTTTTATGTCCTGCTGTCACTACAGTACATTGCATTCTCTGTGCATCTTGTTCTCATGTTGTGCTGCACTGTGCATACACCCATGGCCACACTGCAACTGCATGTCTCACACAAGTTCACTCATTCACTCTATTACAGGTATTGCTAACACTGGTGCCTACCAATCAGCCATCCTCCAGTGATCTCCCCTCTCTCGAAGGCCTCATATAGGCCACAGTTGCAGAATATATGGGAGTCATGGCAGGATCCAGGGTACTTGGCCATCACATCCAGTGTGCGACAGTCACTGTCACATACTACCTAAATGTTCTGTGAGTGGTACCTTTTGCAGTTGACATGCACTTCACCTTCTGATGTTAGTGTTCTGATGGACACATGTGTGCAATCAATTATGCCAAGCACACAGAGGAACTGTGCTACAGTGTGGAATGACTTTTCACATGCAGCTGCTGTTGTGTGTTGTGTGGGAAACTGATATACTGTACCTTGAGGTGCACCATAGCAGAGCTATGAGGAACCTCCTAAGGCACTTTAACACAGCAGGCTGGGATATGCCCACTGTGTCACCTGTGGGTGTTTGGAAGGTCTCACTCGCTAGGAAAAACAGCGCTGCATTGACCTGCGCCTCCACAGGTAGTGAATGTCCCCTGTTTGTAGCACTATGTAGGTCCTCCCATAGATCTTGTCACAGCTCCCTTATGGTGTTCTTGTTCAGTCGATAGCTCCCAGTGCATTGCTTGTCTGTGAGCTCCTCAAATGATTTTCGGGTGCGTATCACATGTGGCATGGTTCTCCTTGGTACTGTCACCTGCAACTGTGGTCCACCATTCCCCTTGATCCTGCCACACCGCCTGGTATGCCTTCTCTGGCTGTGTTTCACCATCATGATGCCCAGTAGGGCTAGTGGTGCTGACACTGTGTATTGCTGTGTGAATCTCAGCACACTGCTGCCACAACAACAGCTCATATTGTTTTGTGGTGGCCTTTTATGTGCTGCTGTCTGCATAGACCACCTCCACCCTGGTCAAACTTACGCCTGCTTGGTTGGAAGTAGGTGCTTACTCCTTATATTCTGAAATATCATCAGGGATGTAAATGTCATTTGTGCATGTCACAAGTCGCATTACACATTGATGCATGGTTTTCTGGTTGCAAGTCAGTCGCAATTTATGTTTGACGCAAGCTTTCCTTTTGGAATATCGCATGTCACAAGTCACAGGTGTAACTTGCGATTTATGTCATTTGTCATGGACGTATGTGTCTTGTGTCCTTCTAACCCCTTTTGGAATTGGGCCCATGATCTTTAGCAAATAGTCTTAAAGACTGCAGTATTTTTTTCCCTAAACAACGGCTGTCTTAGCATCAAATCTCCCCATATAAGTAATACTCTGCCTGGTTCGAAGCATTCCACTGTAGTAAAGACTTGCAAGGAAAACTAAGTCAACATAAGATATTATATCATGTTTTATCTCTTCAAAAAGCTTGATGAGAATGTCAATACTAAGAACAGTGAGTGCTGAAGATTCGCCAGATGTAATACCGGAGAAAGGACATGTGTCCATGAACCCCAGGTCCAAACATGTGAGCTTGTAGCTCAGTGGTTAGAGCACCAGGATGGTATTTCGGGGGCCTGGGATCAATTCCAAGTAGGTCACATTATTTCTTTCTCACTACAATTTGTAAGACACATCAAACAAATGCTAATCTTACACATTCAGTATGTAGGACTGTGCGAAATTAGCAATTTCAGTTTCATGAAATTTGGGGTAATTTTCCAGATTTCTTAAATTAATAATAACTTGGTCATTCTTACAGATAGAGCAATGACATTTGGAATGCTTACTGCTTTGAAGAATCCCTAATAAGATGCCAAATGTCATGACACTTGGGTGAAGGACAATGAACATACAAGAGCTCAAAATCTGGCAATTTAATATTTACATCCAGGTAGAGTGCCTCCTGGGGAACAGTAATCAATGTACAGTGTGGTTCAATATAAGGATGGCTTCAAAACTGAACCACACGAAGGTGAAGGTCCTGGACATCAGAAGGGAAGACTTTAAAAAGATGGGTGAATGTCTCAGGGATGACCTGGGTGGAGTCTAGGAACAGTGGGTGAAGCTAAAAAGAGCCATAGAAAACGCAGCAACCCTCTAAATCAACAAGTGAGCAAAGGTTAGAAGAACAAGCACTGACAGAGCCACTAGGGCTCCTAATGCATTAACTTGAAAAGTGTGTGTCAAGGGTTTAAACATAAAATTGAAGTGCTACAGCCAGGAGCATGTGTAAATGTTGTTTTTGGCATATGTAGATAACATATGGGGTTGATTCTATGTTTCCCATGCATTTAAAATGTGAGTTAACAAGTGCATCTTGTACATTATGGGGAACAAGAGAGAGCTCCATACAAAGACTTTCAAGTAATGGTAGAAGAAACGTTGCAGAGAGAAGAGGTATGGCTACACCGGGGACTGTGGACCAACCTGGAATTATAAGAGCCTATACTGAAGAGCTGGGCTGATTCCAGTCAGGAGTAAACTGTAGTCCTCAGTGTATGGTTCAAATGTTACTTTGACATTTAAAGCAGTTGAGGGGGCTGACAAGAAATAAGGGAGGTAGAAAGTTGCCCATCACAGACACAGATAGAGTAGGGAGATCTCAAGGGGAGAGAGTCCCACCAGGATGCAAGTTATTTAAGGAAGTAGAAGATTAGCAAAGGACAAAGTAGAGAAGAAAGGAGCAGTCAAAGGAGAAATGTGAGGAAGGGGAAAACTTTTGAAACATACAAAGATGTGTGGGGTGTGTGTGTGTGTGTGTGTGTGTGTGTGTGTGTGTGTATGTGTCGGAGGGGTGAAACTTACATCATACTGCACCTAAAACCTAAAATACCCCCAGTCATGAAGGTGCCTTTAGGAAGAGCAGTAAGATAGATGGATAGATAGATAGATAGATAGATAGATAGATAGATAGATAGATAGATAGATAAATTGACAGAGCTGGACTTGTACTGTCTGAAAGGGTTTTCTACAGGGCACCACCTTTTGATTTCAGACCTATATGGTCCAGCACTCTGCAAGGCAGCCATATTCATTTCCAACTGGGATGCTGAATTTCTTTGGATAAGGTGCAGCCATTTAACCCAAAATTCCTATTTCAAACCTTACTTAGCAGGCAAAATGTGTCTTGGTTGGTTACCATAAGTGTCCCAGATATATTCCTTACTGTCAGAATGGGATGTGACACCATCATTTTTAAACTAGTTTGATGTGTATTTTTTCATTCTGGATCTATCATATACAGTATTTACTGCAATCTGCAGCATCTCATTCGGAGAGGGATCAATAGACCTGATTCATGCCCAGGCTCAGCCAAGCCAACGGAGTGACAGAGAAGCTCCAAAGTATGAAAGAGGAGCAGCAGCCATAGTGTGATCCTTCTCATCTCCAGGACTTCCTCAGGCCTATTATAGAAAGTTGTATTGCATTGACTGTAAAGAGGTGACCCTGGTTGCTATCTGTGCAGCTGCAATGAGCCTCAGTAAATCAACTCCAGCATCCCAAACCCTGACTACTGTAATGCTGCCTGCTGGACCCTGACATCAGGTCCCACACAGGCAGTGCATAATGTTTTGTTTTGTTTTTGTTAAGGTATAGCCTACTGTGAGCAGGTGAAAGTACAGCATTTTGTGTATTAAATTCCCAGCTGCATTCAGTTTTGGAAAAGGTGCACTCACAAACGTACCAAAAGGGTTAGATTAGGTCTGGTCTGTTTACCTGCTGCCTGGTTCCCAGGAACTCAGTTTAAGGGGATGTCAACAGAGGCTCACAGATCCCTAGACAGTGTTCCTTTAATACAGAGTAAAGCTTTTGTAACTTACTCCTAAGGAACCCTACATTCTACTATTTCCCTGCAAAAAAGCAATATTAATAATCTTTACTGTGGCCATTTCCAATTAAATTGATCCATTTCCCTAAGTTACAAGAATCTTCACAGGTCATACCCC
The DNA here is from genome assembly GCA_016271365.2 of Neoceratodus forsteri. Classification (NCBI taxonomy): domain Eukaryota; kingdom Metazoa; phylum Chordata; order Ceratodontiformes; family Ceratodontidae; genus Neoceratodus; species Neoceratodus forsteri. The sequence goes on from CM028132.1 coordinate 1,327,769,912, forward strand.
TGAACACATCATGTTACTGTAATAAAGGGGCAGTGTGTACAAAACTGATGGCAAATACTTGACTAGTATCAGAGGCATCAGCATCTTTGAAAACCCAGAAATTATCCACATTTAAAAAACAGATGCATTGCAACACACTGAACAAGGGATTTCTAAAGAATAACAATTACAACTATCTATGGTTTCCATGTTTCAAATCCTCACTCTTCAGTGACAGAGATGCCTCAGTTAAGAGGCACCTGGGAAGTTTTGGTGGCAAAATCAGGGACATGCCCCCAAATCAGGGAGTGTTGACTGGAAAATTATGGAGTTAAACTGGGAGCCCTCAGCTTGTATGATGCACAGCAAGTAGACAGTACAGACTACAGCCTAGTAATGTGAGACAGAGCTGATGGCAGTAGTCAGTAGGTTGAGTTGATCAATTGTTTATAAACTCTTCACTAGAAAAAAGTGGGTAATAAAGAAAAATACCTAAAAATTAGAGCTACAAAAGTGAATACTTTATATGAAGTCTAAGGAGAATACAACAAATGTGGAGGGGATTAGTATGGTAATGTAAATTCAAACTAACTTCAGACAAGTTAAGGGGGAGTGGAGGCAGGGGAAAATGAGAGAAAAGGCAGGCACAAAAGGACAAGTCAAATAAATAGCAACAACCAGAGAGTGCAGGAGTGAAAATGGGAGTGATAACAGAAGAGACAATAGCAGAACTTGATTGAGGGAAGTTTGTCTATTTACTGGAGCAGCCTTGTGTAATGAGATCCTGGAGTAAGATTTTGAAAGAGAATAGGGATGGTGAGGAGCAGAGAGAAAAAGGGAGATTGATGCAGAGGAGGAAAAGGTGGGAGAAGGCAGGCTGCCCAGAGCAGGTTTTATATCTAGAAATAGATAAGGTGTTGGAGTCAAGGGAGTAGAGGAAGCATGAAGAAGGGAGTGAAGGTGAGAAGAGTGAAGAGAAATAACACAAGTAGTTGAACAAAGACTTTGAGAGGCAGTAGGTACAGTAGGAAAGATTACAGGGATTGGATTCACAAAGCTTTTAGAAGGTGCAAAACCTTCCCTAAGTCCCCCAAACTGCCTCAGCTATGGAAAAAAAAGGGGAGATTGCTCTAAGTGCTATTCACAAAAACCTCCACAGCTGCGGAAAAAAAACACTACAGACTGTGGAAAAAAGTGCAGCTGCAGAAGTCTCTGAGGAAAAAGAGGTGTGAGATAAGTAAGGCACAGACCCTGAAAGGCAATTCTCAGCCAGGTTTTTTCCGCAGTTGCGGAAAAAATGTTACACACAGTTGAATGAGGTGTAACTCTCCCGCAGCAAACTGCAGTAGTGCCCCAATAATTGGAATCAATTAAGGTGGAGGTGAGGCACAGGTAATAGTATCCCAGATAGTATAGCAGTGGATGTTGGTACAGCTACAAATGCACAAATTGGCATGATATGGCACCAGGCAACAACCACCAGACACAGTGCAGCCCATGACAGAGCCCCACCGGCAGTAAAGCCTGACCAGCCTGTAGTGAATGCTACCCCCACAGGCCACAGGAACACCCCAGGGAGGGACAACCAGCAGTGTCAGTCGGCCACTGTGGTGCCATGGTATCGTTGGTACCTGTGGTGCTGCAGTGGTCCCAGTTGAGGGGCTGGTTGCAGGTCTCTTTGTGTGTGCTGGCAGCTTCATATTATGGCAGCCATGTTAAAGTCTGCTGCTTCAGCTATTGAGTTGTACTATTGCTGCACCTCCTCAGCCATTTCCGCAGCTGCAGATCCGCAGTTGCAGATTTGCAGCATTTGCAGAATTCCCGCAGCTGCTGGAATTCTGCAACTGCTGGATACATTGTGGAAATCCTGCAGCTGGGGGATTTTCTTTAAGAATATCATGCAACTGCATTTCTGCAGTGCTGCAGGCCTTTTCCCTGCAGCTGTGGGATTTTGGGCTGTCTTTGAGAATCCTGTCCCAGGTATCTAGGGATGGGACAGAGGGGTTCAAATTAGGGCACAATGGTGCTTGTGAGGAGGGCAGAGAGGAAAACAACAGAAGAAGATGAAATGGGACCCAGCCTGGCTAAAGAATATTAGCAGTCAGTATAGCATATGAACATACATACAAACATAAAAAATCTGCCAGCAGAAACATGCCTCATTGTCTGTCAAGTCTGCTTGAATGTGTAGCTAGCCCCTTAGATTGCAGCTGGCCCAGCCCCCTCCCTCTAGCATAGGGGTTAAGGGCACTAAGGTGAAACTATAGAGACCTGGATTTGAATCCCTTCAGCCCCCACTTTCATACAGTGTGACCATAAGCAAGTCACTTAATTTCCTATTGCTCCCAGGTTACACCTGGAAACATGTTCTGGCTTAGCATGTCTGTCCTTGTTTAATAATTTCCCCTTTACCCTATTAGGGGAAACAGTAAACACTATGTCCACATACAGAAAAGGCAAAGATGGAAAGCACAAATCAGGTTTAAAAAAGCCAGTCCTGACAACACTATAGCAATGCAGTACATCAGCTGTAGAACTGCATGCTTTCCTGCTTTCAGATTGATCTAGCAGTGCCTTGAAAAGATAACCAAAGCTATTAAATTGCTCCTTCATTGACCTTTAAAGATTAGTAGTTTACAAAATCTGTTTCTAGTAATATGTGCAAACATAACCATATCTATAGTCATGCTTAGTAAATGGTCCTGGTGGGATCTGAAACATCAGTTTACTAAACAGCCTAAGAGGAGAGGTCTAGCAACGTGCTAAAATAGAAAGCTCAGTCATGTGATGACAGCCTAGAGGAAAACAGTGGCCTTGTGTAGCTCTGCTCCCTACCCAGTTTAAAACTTCACGATTTAGATTATCACGAAACTACAGAGTGCTGAAAACTATTTCTGTGAATACATAGAATCATTCTGGCAGCTTGGATCATTCACAGATGGAGGCATACATGAAAAAACAGCTCCTGAAGTACACCCAACCGCCATCGCCGGAGAAAGAGCAGGCCCCTAAGCGGCCTCGGCAAGGGCCTACTAAAGCAGCCCCGGGATCCACAGCTTTAACTGAGGAGTGCTTCCTGGAGATAATCATGACTTTGCAAAATGCAATCGAGGAAATCTCAGCTGAAGTGCACAGTTTCAAAGCATCTTTGGATTCATTAAATATTCAGGTGGGAGATAATGAAACACGTATTAAGTCCATGGAAATGAAGATAGACAAGCTTGAATTAGAGTGGGTCTCCATGAACAGGAGAGTTAAAAAATTGAAGAGAAGCTTGAAGATTTGGAGGGGAGGAGTAGAAGAAGCAATAAAATTATCATCGGTATTCCGGAGAGAGAAGAGGGCAGATCTCCGATACAGTTTGTGCAGAAATTATTTGAGAAAGTTGCTGGCCCATCCCTAAATGGAGCAAGTTACATTGTTGAGTGATCCCACAGAGCCCTTCGCCCCCCCCCCCGGGTTCGCAGCCCAGACCGATGGTGTGTAAATTATTGAACTATCTTGATAAACAACATATCCTGGCAAAAGTTAAATCCCTGCAAGAAATGCTCTGGGAAGGAAAGTGGATTAGGATAACACATGACTTGCCACAGTCAGTAAGGCTCAAATGTCAAGAAATGTACCCTTTGGTCTCAAAGATAATCGCGTCGGGTATACAATTCTGAGTAAAGTACCCGGCTCTATTGCAAGTGAAAATCAACTATCAGAGGCACTCATTTGAAAGCTTGGAAGTGGCACAGAATGAGCTCAAGAAATTGTTGCTCGAATTGCTCAAATGATTATATTGTGCTACAAGGATGGTGCTACTGGAGGTTTAAAAGAAGTTGCTGTAAGCCTTTGATGTTCGGTTATGGTTGACTGATCTTATTCTGAGTCATGACAAGAATCCTATATTGGTAAAAGAAGGATAGGAGTGTGCTCAAAAGCAGTAAATGGATTTAATAAGCAGCACAATACTCCGGGAACACGTTAAGCACTGACATCCCCCTGATATAAGTATAAAGGGAGTGAGTTTGGATCCTTTATAAAAATCCATAGCTTTGAAAGAACACAGATTCGACTTGCGAGTGTTTGGATGGAAGAGAGAAACACTTCTTGAACTCGCTATGGATAGTTCTAACTGTTTCAGGGTCTCGAAATACTAGCAGTCAGAAGTGCAAATGAACGCTTACTAAGCAAGCTTCAATCTGTATGACTCATGTTAATTCACTTAGTACGAGTACCTCTGCAGACTGGGGTAGACTAGGTTAATATCCTGTATGGCACTCGAATGAAAGAACAAGCTGGAGCCTATTTCAACCCATAGAAGCATAAATGGCATTTTTTCCTCTTCTCCTTAGTGTTTTTATTCTGTTTCCTCGACTTAGCAGCATGGGTCTTCACTTGCAAAGTCAGCGAACGAAACAGCATGGATACGAGCTATTGAGGAGTCTGACAGCCCCGTGCATAATTCGGAGTGTGCTGTTAATACTGTCCTTACCTTTTTTCTATTTCTTGCCACCTAGTTTGGGGGGTGAAATACAGTAACAACTCCTGGAGTTTAAGGGCTGATTCTCAGAGGGGGGGCAGGTATTTGTAGAACTAGTGGAAGGAACTCCTAAAGTTTTGCGATGGAGCTCTAACTAGAGCGATAACTGTTTGTGTTAAATTAACAATTAATATCTCCCTCTGACTCAGGGAAGGAAAAACGCAAGGAATTTCTTCTATGTCCGAAAGCAACGAAGATGTGAATGTTAACATAAGTATATTGGTTACATGAATGAGAAGGGTATGATATGTATGGATTATTCGATTCGGAATGTTGATAAGCTGCTAGGGATAAATGAGTAATAGTAATATCTAATTTCCTCCGCTAGAGGGTAATACTGTAGAGTTTTGCAAAATGTTAATTCCCTTTAGGAACTTTGTTTTTCAGTTATTACTATAAAGATAGGGATACTGTCTGCGAGTTTTATAAATTTAATAAGTATAAATGGTTCAATTTGTGCAAAAAATGGAGGTTACACATTTAAGACAGAATATTTGAATACTCAGTTAAGTATGGGGATCACTTATGATTATATGTTCAATATTAGTGGATTGATACTGGATGTGATATGTACTATTTAACTCTGATACTGGGATATGGGGGCAGGTTGGCTTTCTGCTTGGTTGGGAATTTATATCACCTGACATTTTGGAAGGGTAGTGTGGTTGATAGAACTGGGGGTAGTGTTTAAGAATGTTAGTTGTAAGCTTGTTGGTTTTAGGGGTGTGTGTAGTGGGGTTGTGGGAGTGAGGACTTCTCTTATTATGGTATTGTTGTATAGTAGAAGGAACCAAATTCAGATGTATGCAGAGATATACACTAACTACTACTGGCAAGGGGACCATCTGCCTTAGGTTAGTTGGCAATGTTAGGTGCATTTAATATTCTAAGTTGGAATGTTAAGGGGGTTCGAGATCGGTGTAAAAGGCAAATAGTGTTAAAGCATTTATCTACTCTAAAAAGTGATGTGGTCTGCTTACAAGAAACTCATCTTAAAAGGGAGGATACCCATTTGCTTTGCAAATACTAGGTAGGTCAGGTGTTTGGGGCCGGGGTTTCTATGAACAGGGGCGGAGTAGCTATCTTATTCAACAAAAAAAATACCTTTTCAATTAGAGCAGGAAATCTGTGACAGAAACAGTCATTAAATTATGCTGATCAGCACCCTAATATCACAACACATATTAATAGGCTCAGTATACGGTCCAAATATTGATTCCCAAAATTTTTTACGCAGCTGTTGGATAGGTTAAATAACAACTCTTCTAAAGTAATTCTGCTTGGAGGTGATTTGAATATTACACAGCAATTACAACTTGAAAGATCGGACAATAAGTGTGTGGGATTGTCTCCTTCCCAGAGGGCACTCAAGGAGCTCATGGAAGGGGCGGGTCTCGTTGATATCTGGATAGTCCTTAATGCGGGGTCCAGACAGTACACCTTTTTTTCAATTCCACATAAGACATGCTCATGAATTGATCATTTTTTTTAATTAGTATCCACTTCCTTGCTGCTGTTCTTGATGCAGGTATACATACAAGGGTAATCTCAGATCACTCCCCAGTTTCTATTACATATGCAATAGGCCCTAGGTTAAACAGAGATTTCATGTGGAGATTTAATAATCAGTTACTACAAGACTCCCATACTTATGAGCATTTGAAACAATTCATTTCTCACCTCTTTATCCATAACGTGGGTTCAGTTCTCAAAATTGATATTGTCTGGGCAGCCCTGAAGTGCACGTTGAGGGGGGAATCAATCAATCAATCAATCAAAATCTTTATTTATTCAGGCGGACATCATTGAGCAAAGTTCATTTACAAGATGGACCTGATAGGTCGAGGAACAACTTGAAGGTACAAAAGCAGACATATACAAAACACATCTATATAAACAGATACAATAATATAAACATATATACAAACAGGGTAGCCGTAGATTACAGGCTCCAAGGCAAGCTAAACCAGACAGTTATGATTGATGACTTCTAAAAAGTTGAAAACAGCCTCTGAAAAATGACATAGAGGGGCTGGTGGGAGTTTTGGATAGGGACTAAGTCTACTAGTAGTGAGTGAATGGGGTAGAAGTAAGTGACAGGGTAGCTGTGGAGGTCTTGGTAAGAGGCTAGCAAAGCTGCAGTAGAAAAAAGGGGGGGTAATGAATGTGATTGGACTAAGCCTTGTGAAAGCAATTGCATATCTCTGGGAAGAGACTTGTGTAGAGCTTTTTAAAGGATGTTAGAGGTATAAAGGTGGTCAACTTTAGGGTCTTCTGCAGAGAATTCCATGCCATTGCTAGAGAGTAACTGATTGCAGATCTCCCATGCCGGGTGCTGGCTTTGGGTAGCTTCAAAGTGATGAGGTTGTTGCTTCTTAGGGCATATAACCTAGCTGTGGCCAGTGTAAAGCAATCTAAAATGTAGGATGGAAGTTTGTTAGACAGGGTTTGTATATCCATAATGCAGCATTTTGTTCCTTCTGAGGTGTAAGGATGTCCAGCCAACTGCAGCATAGAGAGAGCAATGATGAGTGTTGAATGGAAGATCTGTGATGAACCTGAGAGCTCTATGGTACAAGGTATCCAGTTTACTTAAATAGGAAATAGAACAGTGGCCATAGAGGAAGTCTGCATAGTCAATAAGTGATAGAAATGAGGCCTAGATTAGTCTCTGTCTTGAATCTCTGGTTAAATAATGTTTAATTCTGAAGAAAGGCCAAGCCTCTGGCGAAGTTTTTCAGAAGTTCTTCAATATGCTGAGTATAATCAAGCCTGTTGTCAATCCATACCCTAAATATTTGAATTTGTCAACATAGTCAAGGCTTTCTCCAAGGATGGTGGATAGTTGGGGAAGATTGCTTGGTGAAAAGGTGTTAGTATAGTAATTAGTGGAGAAGAACATAGCTTTGTCTTCTTTGCATTTAGGAGGTTTTTTCAAGTAGTTGGTATTGCAAAAGGAGAATTCTGATTGTAGTATTTACAGGCCTTTGAAGGTAATGGGTTACTGACATATAAGACAGTGTCATCTGCAAAGAGGTGAACATTGGCTTTGGTGAGATTAGAGTCAATGTTGTTAATGTAAATGGCAAAAAGGATAGGGCCCAGGATAGATCCTTGAGGTACTCCTCTTAGGAGTGGTTTGATGAGGATAAATCGCCTTCATTTTTCACCTGCTGCGTTCTATCAGTGAGATAACATCTGAACCACTTAAGAGAGGGTGGATCTAGGCCTATGGAGTGCAGTGAAAGAGTAGCAGTCATGATCCACTGTGTCAAAGGCTTTGCTTAGATCAAAATACAGCACAGACGCTGTTCTTTTGTCTAGCTCAGTTTGCCAGTCATTTGTGACTTTGCCAGTGCAGAAATGGTGCTGTGCCTAGTCCTAAACCCAGATTGAGTGGGGTTTAAGAGATTATTAACATCAAGGTAGTCTCTTAATTGGATGCTCACTAATTTTTCTAGCATTTTGGAAAGCACTGGCAGGATGGATATGGGCCTGTAATTGTTGAGGTCCATGGGGTCCCCTGATTTTAGGAGGGGAAACACTTGTGCTGTCTTCCACAGCAAAGGAATAGACCCAGAGGCTAAAGATAGATTAAAAAGATGTGTTAAGGGAACTGCAAGCACATGTATTGCAAGTTTTAGAAGATAGGGGTCAAGAGAGTCTGCACCTGCGCTTTTTTTAGTGTCCAAATGCAACAATAGATCCTCTACTTGCTTCAGTAAAATTGGTTTGAATGAGAATGAAGAATCAGCCCTCTGAGCCTCAGTAGACTGGGATTTAAGTTGTGCCGCAGTAGATTAGCTGGAGGAGTCAAAAGCAAGGCCAGCAGTTGTGAAGTGATTGTTGAATGCATCCAATACTTCCCGCTTGTCGGAGATAGCAACCTTATTAAGGTGCACTTGAGATGGCAGAGAAGTGCTAGAGTCCTGCCTAAGATCCCCTTAATGGTGCCCCAGAATCTAGCAGGGTTGTGATAAGAGGCATCAAGTTCAGCCGTATAGAAAACAGCCTTAGCATCCCTTACTTTTTTGGTGCAGCTATTTCTGGCTTTTCTGAACAGCAGCCAGTCATTTGGTTCCTTAGTCTTCCTTGCCATTTTCCATAGCTTATCTCTCTCAAGCAGTGCAGATTTAAGGTAGGCTGAAAACCAGCGGCAAGATTTGCTTTTCGTTCTAACACTAGTGATTGGTGCATGAATATTGAGGGCACCTATGATTATGCTGTTTAACACCTGAAGTGCTATTTCCACAGAGTATGTAAGGTAGAACTCCTGCCAGTGTGCAGAGTGGCATAGGTCGTGGAGATATCCCTCGATATTAAGGTTTTTTTTAGATCTTCTCGGGAGGAATTTTGCTGGGTTAGCTGGTTTGCCTGATGATCTTATTCCTGCAATAAGACAGTGATCACTTATGTCACTGAATAGTACTTCAGCGCGGGAGAACAGGTGGGGTTTGTTTACCAGCATGATGTCAAGTAGGGTGCTACAACTTCTGTTCTTTAAATTGATTCTTGTCGGTTCATTTATTAGTTGAGTAAACCCATATGTATCACAAAAAGATACTAAGGGTGCAGCTGTCTTGGAGAGCCAGTTTAAATTCAGATCACCTAAGATAATGATGTCTTCAGGGCCCAGTTTGATTATGTTCCCCAGGTGGGTTAAGAGCTTATGATCAGCAGAGGGGGGCCTATAGCAGCCAACTAGTTGAAAAGCTGCCATGTTGGGGAGAGCTATTTTAAGGGATAAACATTCAAATTCTTTGGGCAATGATGTTGCACTAAGGCAAGATGCAGATATATTCGATTTTATATAAATAGCTACTCCACCGCCCCTTGACAGGCGGTCTGCTCTGAATATTTGGAAGTTGGGTAGATTTACCTCCCTATCTGTTGTTGCAGGTTTGAGCCATGTCTCGGATATTACCAGAAAGTCTGGCATGGTGTGGGCAACCCAGGCTTGTATTAATGAAAGCTTTTTCAGGAGGCTGCATGCATTGATATGAAGGAAGCTTAATCCTTTGATGGATGCTAGATCTGCTGGGGAGGTGATGCCCTCTGGAGGTCCTGGATTGATTTCAACATTACCAATACAGATCAGCAGAAAGAATAAGAGTTTTGTGAGGGCTTCGAAGGACAGGAGGATGGGACAGTCAATGGGCCTTCTCTTCTTGCTTGGTGGCCAATGCTTTGAGATGATCCACTCTGGATTGCGGCTTAGTAACCTGTCACAGAGTGCTAATTTGGTGGACAGGTATAAGGGGGCACTGTAGATCCAATAGTGGAGCATCGAGCATAAAAAGTACGACAGGTTGTGACCCTTTTTGGGGGTTAACCCACTGATTATGATGAAGCAATGGTAGGGCATATGTGAGGAACCGATCGGCACCCACTGGAGGTGTCACAGGGAAGCTAGGCTGGTGAGCCGCATTATTCAGTAAGGTATGGGTCGGTATGGCATCATCCTCAAAGAACACCATAGTTGAGAGAGAGAGAAACAGTAAGAGGAGCTTCCCCATTGTGATGCGGTAACTAGGGGTTAACTACAATGAGGACAAGGGGAGGACTGCTGAGCAGATGACACCGCAGGGCCGCTGACAGATTATTGGACAGAATTTTGCTATGGGCGGAGGTAAGAAATTCGGCGGGAAGATGCGTATAAAAGAAACACCCAAGAGGGGGAGGGGGCGGGCAAAATTTTGCGGCTTTCCCGTGCCTTCCTGGCTGTCTCTCCCGGCCTCCTGGTCCCCTGGGCAGCCTTGCGGTCACCAACCGCCCGCTGGCGGAGCGTAGCCCCGGCGCTCACTGGGTGCTTGAGGGCAAGGACGGCTGGAGTGGAGGGAGACAGAGGAAAGCACAGTCACCTAAATAAAATAGCAGCAATCAAGTGATTCTGCAATTAGTGTGAAGTTACTTTGCACAACAAAAGGCTGGGGGGGGTTCGGCGCCTTAGCGTCTGGCCCACTAGAAGTTCCACCAAAAGACTGTAATCACATAAACATTTTAAAATTACAGCAGAAACCTTAGAAATTTAGCAGTAACAGGAAAACAGCTCTTTTAGGCAATTTAGTTTAAAAACACACAAACCCGACCAACTTCAGCAGTACAAAGTAAACAGCAGTCTATGGAGCAGGATGACCAATCGGAAGCAAGGCTCAGATAGCGCTCGCCTTCCGATTGCGCGGCTTTCCGTACCTTCTGGCTGTCTCTCCCAGCCTCCTGGTCCCCTGGGCGGCTTCCTGGATGCCGCCGACCGCCTGGCGGAGCGAGCCCCGTGCTCACTGGGTGCTTGAGGGCAAGGACGGCTAGAGTGGAGGGAGACAGAGGAAAGCACAGTCACCTAAATAAAATAGCAGCAATCAAGTGATTCTGCAATTAGTGTGAAGTTACTTTGCACAACAAAAGGCTCGGGGTTCGAGCCATTAGCCTGGCCCACTAGAAGTCCCACCAAAAGACTGTAATCACATAAACATTTTAAAATTACAGCAGAAACCTTAGAAATTTAGCAGTAACAGGAAAACAGCTCTTTTAGGCAATTTAGTTTAAAACACACAAACCCCGACCAACTTCAGCAGTACAAAGTAAAACAGCAGTCTATGGAGCAGGAGGACCAATCGGAAGCAAGGCTCAGATAGCGCTCACCTTCCGATTGGCCGCGGCTTTCCCGTACCTTCCTGGCTGTCTCTCCCGGCCTCCTGGTCCCCTGGGCGGCCTTGCGGTCACCGACCGCCCGCTGGCCTTGCAGTTGCCGACCGCCCTCTGGCAGAGCGTAGCCCCAGCGCTCACTGGGTGCTTGAGGGCAAGGACGGTTAGAGTGGAGGGAGACAGAGGAAAGCACAGTCACCTAAATAAAATGCATCCGAATCACTTCTACCAGACTCAAAAAAAATAAAACACTAACTAATAATCTTATTAATTCCGTTAAGGCCATAGAGAGTAATATCAGTCAATGCTTGACTGAATCAGACTGGATCCACTTACATAAACTACAGTGACAGTTCTCCTCAATCATTTTACAAAAGGCTGAGCTTGCTCTTAAGAGAACAAGACTTAAGTATCTAGAAACTGGTGAGAGAGCATGCAAGCTACTAGCACTAAGGCTCTGACAGTTGGATTCCAGTAGTATATCGTGGCCTTAAATATTAGCCCAGAAGGAACACTAGTCAAAGATCCTAGAGAAATTGCAGCAGCATTCTGACACTATTTTCAAAAAATATACACAATCTCAATAGCAGACAGAGCAAAGCCCAAAGAGATCCAGGGTTTTTTAGAGTTGGTTACCCTTCCCCAGATTTCCAGCATAGAGGCAGCAAGCCTGGGGCTTCCTATACAGGAATGGGAAGTTAAACAAGCCATAGCCCAACTTGCTCCTGACAAGTCCCCAGGACCTGATGGTCTCTCTACCAATGTGTATAAAGCATTTGAGAAGGAGATTGTTCCCATTTTAGTTAAGGTTTACAACTAATGGTATCTTGGGGAGTTCTCAGAAGGTGGCTTTCTGGATGCTCTTATTACTCTTATTACTCTCATCCCCAAGCCAGACCGGGATCTTTTATGTCCTGGAAACTACCGTCTGATATCACTATTAAACGTGGATGTTAAAATACTAGCCAAGGCATTAGCCAATCGTCTCAGTCCTTTAATGTGTAAGGTGGTTTGTGAGGTACAGGTAGGCTTTATGACTGGTGGATCGTCCAGTGACCACATGAGCAAACTTCATCATTTAATAATTCATGCTAAAAACATACAAATTCTAGCCACCCTACTAGCTTTGGATGCTGATAAAGCATTCAACTGGGTATCCTGGGACTTTTTATTCGCTACTCTGTCTAGATTTGGTTTTCTGGATGGATTCCTGAGATGGATTAAATTGTTGTACGAATCTCCATCGACTCGGGTCTGGTGTAACAGTGTTCTGTCGGACTCATTCCCTCTTTTGTGTGGTACCAGACAGGGCTGCCCACTCTCCCCACTTCTATTTAATCTCTATCTGGAACCTCCGATTTGCAGGTTATTAGCCTCACAGGGTATACATGGAATACAGATAGGTAATAAGAGATACCTAATTTCAGCTTATGCAGATTATCTGCTCCTGCACATAGAGGAACCGGAGACTAGTATACCCACTATTTTGCAAGAAATTGGGCAGTTCTCCAGAGTGTCAAATTACAAACTCAACATATCCAAGGTGAAGCTTTTCCCTTTAAATGGCAAGTGTTTGTCAAGTATAGCTGGGGAGCTTGGTTTCAATTGGGAACTCAAATCCCTGATGTATCTGGGTATTAAAGTTTCAAGGGATATGTTCATAATGGTCAAAGAAAATCTCAACAATCTGGTTAACACAATAAAGTTAGATTTAGATAGATGATAGTTATTAGCTTTATCATTGTGGGCCAGAATAGAAACTATGAAGATAAATGTATTACCAGGAATTCTTTATCCCCTGAGTATGCTGGCATTTTATTTACCCAAATCATAGTTTTGTAATTTGCAAAAATTACTTAATCATTTCTTCTGGAAGGGGAAGGTGTTAGAAGAGCATATTCAAAACTCACAGGACCAAAAAGGCAGGGAGGCCTTGCGCTCCCTTCCTTCTTTAATTATTATGTAGCGTCACATATTAGTAAGCTGGTGTTTTGGACTTGGCTGTCACATTCAACAGACTCCAATCCCTATGTTCCCCTCTGGGTTCCCATTGAGAAACATCTGATTTCCAAGTTCTCTGGAACTCTCAATTCCGCCATTTATATCGCCCCAAGATTCCTCCCCAAACCACTTAAAAATATACCTGTCGGCTGGTCTTTAAAAGCATTGCACCAATTACAAATGTTGTTGGGAGTGGATTGGCATAAATCCCTGGATCAACCCCTAATATACAATATACATTTCCAAATTCAGAAAGCTCCAATTCCCCCAACATTCTGGGAACCGTTAGTCAGGTTGCGCCTGGGAGATTTAGCCCCACAGGGAGAGCCGTTACTGTATGCGCAATTTTGTTTGAATATTCCTGAGGCTGAAGGGAATGCCTTTAAATATGGGCAAATTAGGTATGCAGTAAAAGCCTACTTTCAGAACTTGAAACCCATGGAAGCAAATAGGACAGAATTGTCTTCTTTGTTACGGATAGCAGATCAACCTCACTCGGTATCCAAAGTATATCATGAAATACATAGGATTGATTTAGAATTGCCATAGGGTATTTGCTTTTATTGGATGCAGAAATTAGAAGTAGGTGAAGACCAAAGATTATGGGATCGAATCTGGAATAATATATATAAATTCATAAAGCAAGATAGGTGTAAGTTACAGCAATTTAATATTATGCATAATTTATACTATACACCTGCTAAACTATATAAAATTGGTAAAATATCATCCCTCCGGTGTTGTAGATGTAAAACTTATAATAGGGACCTATACCATGTGTTATGGGAATGTCCTAGGATTCAGCCAGTATGGAAAGCAATTCAGAAATCTCTAAATTCTTTTCTGGGATTGGATTCTTTTTTCACACCTGAGATTTGCTTAATTAATTATTTTCCCAGGGATATGAGTAAACAGAGGAAGGTGTATAAGGCCGTTATTTCAGCTGCAACTAAGGCGATTATATTGTGACATTGGATTGAGGAGTTAACACCTTCAGTCCTAGAATGGTACAAAAAAATCTTGCTTGCCTTGCAGCTGGAGTTACATATAGCTAAGATGCATAACAGGGTACAATCATATAATGCCAAATGGGGTCCCCTTTACGCTGTCCTTGTCACTTGGAAATCCTAAGATATTAAGGTGGAATGGTCTCCCTCATACTTGGAGACCCTTAGAGTCTTGCAAGTGTAGGTTTTGTGTGGTTCCTTCTAAAAGTGAATGTATATTGTTGGGGGGGTGAAAGGGGGAAGGGTTTGGAAGTGGTGTAAAGTTGTTTCTTTGATAAAACAAAGGAATAAAACTGTAATGTCCAATATTGTACATTGTTGGCCTCCAATCCACAAAATATTGGGGTAAATGTTTTAGTCGGAGGCCTTTTTGGTGGCTTGATTTCATTATAATGTGACATTGCAAATAAAGCATATTAAATGACAAAAAAAAGAAAGGAAATAGGCACATATACCCCCCCACACACACAAAAAGGTATTTAAAGGATGAGTGTGAACAAGGAAAATAAAAATAACCTGTAAATTGAAGAACCTGGTTGGCAAGGGTAACACTAAGGAGTGGATGTGTATGGGTAAAGATAAATATAAAAACAAATAAAGTACAGAAGTAAAAATATCAAAACCCAGAATAAGTAAAACATAAATAAAAATAAAAATGTGTATACACACATATATATATATATATATATATATATATATACATATATATATAGTTCCATGGGCAGTTTGTCAGAATGGCTGTGCTGGGATGGTTCATAAATGTTATGCAAGCAATAATACCCAACAAAGTGGGCAGTATTGGGCTATACCGGACTGTCCAGGGGCGTAATGAGGGGTGATGCTGCAGGCGGATGGCCTTATAGCCCCTGGAGGTATTGTCCCTACCGCCCACCCTGGAGGGTATTATTGTGCTTAGAAAATGGGCTTGTTTGTAAATTTTAATTAAATAAAAAAATTAGAGGAAATGAGCTTTGAATACAAAGATTAGAAAAAGAAAACTTTCATAAGGTAAAATAGTCCTTGCCTTTTTGTACTGTTTTATCCCCCCCACACAGAGCCATTCTCTTCTACTTATCCCCCATACACACACACACACACACACACACACACACACACACACAGTAGCAGCTTGAGAGATGGTGTTTGACATTTAAATGTTTTGTTAAACTTGCCGTTTATGTGGTGCTTTTCAGAAAAGAGTACTGTTCCTTTCTTGCAAGCTTTTTTTTTGTCGGAAGATGCTGGCATTCAGCATGCGACCTTGCGTGGCCCCATTTGTGAAAAACAGGAAGTGGAGCTCAATGTAGGACGGCAGGTGCTGTAAGTGATTTTTATTTATTTTATGAAGTCCTGCTAGTGAAATTATTATTTTTCTGAATCGGGGAACCACCGTGGAGTTTCAATGGGCCAGGCACTTTCACAGTAGCGCTTAGTATGCGATGCTAACTAGTAACCCCTTCAAACTGGGAAAAAAAACATGTTTCTGCCACTGCTAGTAGTGCTCAGTACTCAAAATGCTAGCGCTAATACGTTACAGTAAAAAATACGTTTGTTTTTCAAGGGGTAGGAAAATAATGCGGTGCAAGCTGTGTTGGGGGAGTGCAGGAGTCCATCGCTAAGCATGGGGCAAAAAATGGTGGCTGCTGCATTTGAAGATTCGGGGTGCCCATGGATAACCTCAGTAATGAGGCATCCCAAATCAGCCTTTGTTTTGAAGTGGGCATCTATCAAAAGTTAATGTACCTCCCCAGCAATTACTCTCAGCCAATAGGAGAGCTCTAAGAATATGGCCCATTTTTTAACAGATTATAAAAAATATAGACATCTGTGTTCAAGACCTCAACATAGCAATAAAGTGACCTCTGAAGAGCAAATGCAGTGCAGTTGCACAGCATAAAAGGGTAATACACAGTGTAATGCCACATATACTGTTCAGCATTCAAAGTTCAAAGTTTTATTAGGTACAGATGTATAAAATCATTCACAATTTATTACATCACATAATTAAAAATTAGTCAGAATAAATATACATTATAAATTTCATGCCATCAAGTAGTATAAAGTGTGAATGCATTAAGATTCCCAGAAGTCACATCAATCATTTTTGCAACTTATTTACAAATTTTGCCATACCATAAATAATATTTATTTTATCCAAGCTTAATAAATATCTCATACAGTTTTCTACATTTCTTGGGGTATATGTTTGTAAAAGTAGTATAATCCATTTTATTCTTTCTTTGTCCAGCATAACACATTCTAGTAACATATGGTTCAGATTTGGGGTTATCACATTTTCACACTTACAGAACAATTTGTTTCCAAACTCCCCCCATCTCTTGTTCTGTAAGTTTACAATTCCCAAGATTTCTAGTCTCAAATTACACAGCATATTTCTATGGCACTTATTCTCACAATGCAATACATAATATTCTACATCCCCATTTAACTTCATATTTGAATAAAGGCCTCGTATGTCTACATCGTGTATTTTGGCAAGGCCATTCTGAGTCTCAGTGTCATAAATTCTCTGTACTATTTCATTTGTATATAAGTTCACATTTATCTTAGCTCTACTGTACAAAAGGTCTTCCAGACCCACTCTTTTCACAGCCAAGTTCAGCACTGAAAACCACGTTACAGGGTTAGACCTGGCCTGTAATTGCAACAAGTGATCTGCCCAAGATAAATTTGGGAGCCTATTGTTGGGCATCCCCATTATTGTTTTCCAAAAATTAATTACCCTTAATTTAATTCTTGCACTCAGAGGACTCAGCCCAGCCTCAAGCCTCATAAAGGCCATTGGGCAATCCCTTAGCAGATCTAATCTGTTTCTTAAAAAATTATTTTGTTGGTTTCTATTTTTAGTCATTTACAAACAGGCCCCAGACTTCACTCTCATACATGGTCTGACTAACAGTCTTTGCTTCAAAGGTCACTTTGAGTGCTACAAAGAAATTACTTGCAAACTTATTTGCAAAAGCTCTAATAGCATTCATTGATCTATAGGATTTAGTTTTTATATCAGAGGTATGGGCATTCCAAGACATATTACTTTCAAATGTAACTCCACGATATCTGTACTCCTTTACCTCGTCAAGTTTTTTACCATTTATTTTCCAATACTTTTTAGTAGATCTCTTTCTACCAAATGACGTTATTATCATTTTCTCAGTATTCATTTTTAAATCAAATTTATCAACCGAATTAATGAGACGTGTGACTTCCCTTCTTCACCCAAGGGGTGTTTGAGAGATAACAATGGTGTCATCCGCATATAACAATAGTTGTATCTTTTCATTGTTTATTGTAGGGGTGAATGTGTCTATTTTTGAGATATCCTTTACCAGAGTTTCTATGTATAAATTAAACAACATGGGGTCTAGTAGGCACGCTTGCTTGACACCCTTCCCAATTTTTATTTCCTTTGAGAATGCTCCTTCCCTAGTATAACAGACCTATGCTGTCTGTTATGATGTAGAACTTGTAGCATTTCCAGCAGCTGTTTATCTATATCTAATGCTTCCAGCAGCTCCCATAATTTTCTCCTAGTTACAGAGTCAAACACTGCTTTTATATCTACAGAGTAAACATAAAGAGTGCTCTTTTTCCAGGAAACATATAACTCAACCAAATACTGCAGTGAAAAAATCAAGTCCAGCATGTTAATGTTTTTCCTGACGCTACATTGGAATTTGGAAATCAAATTGTTTTCCTCTACCCAAAGTGAGCTTCTTTGAAGCAATAAGCATGTATTAACTTTCTGAACAACTGGGAGCAATGCAATTGGCCTACTGTATAGCAGGAT
Source organism: Neoceratodus forsteri (assembly GCA_016271365.2). Taxonomy (NCBI): domain Eukaryota; kingdom Metazoa; phylum Chordata; order Ceratodontiformes; family Ceratodontidae; genus Neoceratodus; species Neoceratodus forsteri. Next base: position 1,327,787,877 of record CM028132.1, read on the forward strand.
GGCTCATGCCGTTGTCCTTTTTTAAAGAGGGGAACAATCACTCCCATATTCCAGTTAGTGGGCAGAACTTGGTACTGCCCTATCAACAAAAACATTGGTGTCAAGACCTCTACCCAGTGGTCAATGTTAGGCACACCAGGTGCCTTGTTCTTTTTTTTGTTTTTGCATTTGTATTGCTTCTTTTACTTCAGTAGGGGAGAAAACAAGTAAACCTGAGTTATTAGTACACCCAGTATTGCAACTAAAGGGGGCTACTTCACAGTCAGTGGCCTAAATTTTATTAAAATGACAAATCCATTGATTTTCTGAGATCATGCCTAATAAGTTATACTGCATGTTTCTTTCATTGCATCCATATGCCACTAGTGTTCGGAAAGTCGGGGAGTCTTTTTGCCAAATAGCCTCTTGTAGATTACTCCATAATGGGTGTTTATAAGCCTTTTCCTTTTTGTATATCATACTTCTATATTCTAATTTTAAATTTCTAAAAGCTTTCAATATGACAGGGGATGGGTTCTTTACCCTATGTTTACCTAAAACTTTTATTTCTTGTCTTAATTGTACACAGAGCTACCTCAGTAAAGCATCTGATACTACTGACAATCTCCTCCTAATTACCTGCCTTAGTAAATTAGGTGCCACTCCATCTACCATACAGTGGTTTATCAGTTATCTTTCTGAAAGGATGCAGAAAGTAAAAGCAGATGGTTTACTCTCAGCCACCCTTCTGATTGCCAGGGGAGTCCCCTAAGACTCCATTGTAGGCCCGATCCTCTTCTGTCTGTATATCAGTGATCCTGATTCTTACATAACAAACTCCAGCCTGCACTTCTTCTCTGACAATACTGTATTGTATACCTCTGGCACAACTATATTGGAAGTTAGTTACATTTTGCAAGTTGACTTTGCTCAGGTTGAAATCAATCTTATTAAAGTTAAAAGCTTCTCCTAAATGCCAAGAAAACTAAGGCAATGATTTTTTTCATGTAGTACCACCATCCCCCCCCCCCATTCTGCCAAAGGACTTTATTGTTATCTCATTGGGAGAACCCCTGGAAGTCATTCCTAAATTCAAATATCTTGTCTTTTGGACAGACAATAAGCTCTCTTTTAATGATCATATTGAGGACTTATCCAGGAGGCTCAAAGCACGGTTAGGTTTCTTTTTTTAGAAATAAGTCACTCATCCCTTTTGCAACCCGAACCAGACTTGTCCTGGCCACATTTCTTCCCCTACTTGATTACAGCGATCTCATCTATGCCTCCTCTGCAATCTCAAGCCTAAGTAAGCTGGACGTTCTCTACCACCATGTTATATGGTTCATCACTAGCTCCCCCTTACAGAACTCACCATTGTGACCCATACGCAGCTGTTGGTTGGACTTCACTTGCCACTAGACGCTTGCTCCATGCTGGTATCTGGACCCTTAAGATACTCCTTCAAAAACTACCGAGCTACATAACGTCTCTTATCTGCATCTCCTGCAGTGCATACTCTCTCAGGAAAACAGACTACATCCTGCTTGATGTCCCAAGAACTCCTATTACCTTTGGCCAATGAGCTATTTTGTTTACCCTTCCTACTCTATGGAACCAACTCCAATCCTTACTGAAATTAACCAGTATTGTCTCAATTAACCTCTACAAAGCATTAGCTGCATCTAAAATAAAAGATATCTGTAGCTGCCACTAAGCCGCTCCCACATCCTTATGTTAGCTACATGTGCACCAACTGCCCTTGTTCTGTCCAAGCCAGGACTGCAACTACATAGACAGCAAAAGGTTTAAAGTGCTAAATGATATGACTCCTTTTATCTGCTCTCACTGCCCTTTACCACCAGACCTCCTACTCACATCTTCTTCCCCTTACTCTCCTAATCCCCTAGCAATCCCTGCTTTCTTTTAAGCTTCAATCCTGCCTGCTTACTTATCCTTTCTCTCCCATCCTTGCACACTAATAATTTTTTATTGCCTTTTTCTGAATTATGTGTACAAATCTGCCCTTGTATTGGCAGAACATAAAGAAGCAAATTCTTCTAACAGGATCTTGCTCTACTAGGTTGTATTTTATCATGAATTGCCTTTTGTGAACTTTGTATGCACTTTGTATATCTAGAGCCAATGATGCCTTTTTGTAATGTCCACATGTCTGTGTAAATGCTTCAGGACCTCCTTGTGAATGGGCTTCCTCAATGGAGTTTTCCTGCAATAAACTTGTACTTGAACTTGAACATTTTTTGTCAAACCATGGTTGGTCAGAGCCAATCTTGGGTTTTGCTGAGCCCTTTTTCCTGGAACACAGTCCATCTTCTATCAGTTGCATATACATTTCAAACTGTTTTACTTTAGAAACAGCCTCAGAATTACAAGTTATAACAGTGGAATATTATACTTCTGGATTATCTCATCCACTACCCCCTTTGTGTATTCATTCCAAATAATTTTCTTTCTGTATCCGATGCACATGTTTTTTTTTTACTCTGTATTTTTGCCCCCTTACTGCCCCCTTCTCTCTACTCTCTCGGACTGCCCCATATGCACAAACCTCATCATCATCAGTGTCTGCCCCTAGAGTACACTAGTCCATCTATAACCTAGATGCCCGGTTAACCCTCCGGTGTGGGGTGAGGAGGAAACAACCACTTACCTCCCCAACAATTCAGATATGGAGGTGGATCCTGCACAATGAAGTCTGCTCCGATGAGGTGAAGATGTGCACTGAGGAGTCATCGCCTAGGAGAGATGGGGGTTGTTTTCCTTGTTTGTTCCCAGGCGTCGGTGTGCAATGAGGGCCAATGAGCAAGGAGATGCAGTGAAATGCTCCTCCTGCTCTGCCCTCTGCTGTTGTCTGTCCCTGTTCCCGTTCTGCTACCTCCCCGTACTGCACCTTCCACCCGCGTTCCACCAGGTGGCGGTATTGTGATGGTAGCTTGCAGATTGTCCTGCCCAGAGAAGGAGAGCAGCCGTCAAGCACACTATCCTTCTTTTCCCCAGCTAACCCCCGGCGGTCTGTGCTTGTCCCCGAATACAGGTCGCCAGCATGGTGTGAAGTAAGACATCCAGTGTCTCAGCCCTCAGCACCACTGGGCCATGATGCACATGTTTTGATTGGCCTCAAGTTCTTGTTTGTAACTCTTAACTGTTTGCTTAAAACAAGAGTTCATGGTACAGTTAATGGGAAAGTGATCACTATGCCATAATTTGTGAACCTTAAGATAATTCACTCTTGCGTATTCTATAGCCTCCACTATGCATAGATATAATACACTGCCGCCATTAGCTGTGAGGAAGGTCATTTCCCCTTCTCAATCCCCCCTTGTTCTTCCATTCAATATTCTTAGGTCCAGTTTACTTAAGAACTTCAAAAGAGACTTGCCATTTTGGTTTAAGACCTTATCCTTTGATTGCCGTATTGGGATGTTTAAAGAATCATCTATTCCCTACTCTGGGGAGGAGTCCTCAATATTAACTCCAATGTGAACATTAAAGTAACTAAACAAAAGTATGTAACCCCCAGAAATCTAGACTTCAGTGATTCTATGCCCTGGCCTATTTGATCTAAAATAGCAATAAATTCCTTCAGCTTGAGGATTGGTGGAATATATATGTTAATCTGTGCCATACTTTGTATATTCCTACTATAACTACATACACATAGAATTCATTATAAATACCTACTTCTGGGTTCACAAAATCAAGAGTTACATCAATAAGGATAGCCAGACAACCTTTACATCTACCATATTTACAATTTTTATATGCGGGGGTTACCCATGACCTATACCCTTTCATCCAGGCCTCATCTAATTTCCCTATCCATGTTTCTTGAAGAAATAAGATTGTAAATTTCAACATCCATTCCAGGCATGTTTTATCCTCCATCTTTTCCAAGTCACCATACCTACATGGTTATTATGAGCCTTCAGTCAGTTAGTTGTCTCCAGACTTTCTACAGAGCTATCCCCCAGACTCAGTATGCTACTGCCCTTCCCCCCGGTCTCTTTCACTACCAAGGTGGAATCTGATTCAGAGTCTGTAGATTCTTCAGATTCCAGGATTACAGTATTATTTATTACATGCCTCAGCTGTTTCCTACCTCTTCTAAAAGTACACTCTGATTCCTGCCCATGTAGCTTATGTACCACCTCAATTGGCTTTAGAAATGCTGTAATCCTGGGTTGTTTAACTGGGCATTAATGACTATTTGCCCCTCTTGGTGGTTACTTTACCTTCGGTTGGCAATCTAATCGTTACATTCAGTGATATTCCTAGTTCCATAAAACTGTCCTTTTCATTTAAAATATACTTAAATTTTTTCTGAATTTCTTAAGACTAACCATAATCAACCTTTATATGGACATGCTTCATATCTGTATACTGATCTAATATCTTGCCAGTTAATTTTATTGTCCAATACCCCTTTAATAAGAGAATAAGCAGCTAACTTAACTGTATAAGAATTCTCATTCTTTAGTTTTGGAACATCTCTTATGTAGGTAGTTGGAAGTAGGTCTCCAGCTGCAATCAATTTTTCCTTCTCCGTTTCATCTGTACAATATGTAGAGTGATTTTTTTTCATTTGCATGTTTTTCTACTCAATGATCTTTGTCAAATCTAACTTTGCTCAAGGGTTTATTTTGGATCTTTTCTACCTTTTAACTTACCACTACATTTTTTTTCCACTATTACTTTATTCCTTTTTTACTTTGTATTTTGGGTATCACAATCATCCCTCTTTAGAGGGGTTTTATTGCTGTTCCCTGTACATGTACAGTAAGAAAACTTTCAGATGTAGTAGTCATATGTAAATGCCGAAGGCTAAAAAGCTGATATACTTCATAGTAGAAACTGATCACTTTTTTGAAAATCAAAGAAACAGTTTAAGATCAAAGTGGAAATACCAGTGCAGAAGCCCTTTTCAGTAAACTTCAGAGGTAGTAGTCACATTTATTGGTTCCTTCTGAACAACTGTGTGAGGCAATAAATAATTTGTACTATTGATTGTTAACAAATGGAGGTACAAGTTGTGCTGAGGGAGTGTGACTAATTGATCCTGCAGTTGTTTAGTCAGGATTCCACAGTGAATTGCCAAGTATTGTCTTTTGGTTATATACTCAGCAGTCTTTCAAAAATAAGACTTTGCACTAGCAGTTTTGTCCATATGTGCACAGTACAAAGCATGTTAATCTTAATTATGTACAATCAACAGTACACATGATTTATTGCCTCACACTGTTTTGGAACCAACACATATACATATATATATATATATATATATATATATATATATATATATATATATATATATAGATAGATAGATAGATAGATAGATATTATGGTAGCACAGTAGTGCTACCATAGTTAGGGTTGAGGAGCCATTTACATGTTAAACCCAAAATGTTGCACCTTAATAACTTTGCAACTGTTCAACTGCTTTTCCTGAAAGTTGGAATACAGAATCAAGACCCATACACCTTGGGATATTTCAAGTTTTGTACTGTTTGGATACACGGCTGTGGAGTTATTAAGCGTGATCTGTGCGTGCGTTTATGCTTTTTTCTGGAATTCTACAGTCTCACCTACAGGTCACATGGTTTGCACGACTGGTCTGAAATCTTCAGGGAACGTGCAGCCAGGGTCCCCAGTGTGTCTTTTGAAGATTTCATGAAAAAATATTAAACAGTTCAAAAGTTATTCAAAAAACAAGTTCCCATTATAAATCAATGGGAAAAGTTAACAAAAAGTTCAACACTTTCGCAAATGCACTTTTTACTGTCACAAATGGCCTTTTTACTGTTGCAAATCCACCATTTTGTTTTCAGTTAGTGATGAGAAAAATGCTTGGCATTTAAAACTGAGACCCTCTAGCGACCTAATTATTTTTGTATTCACCTAGTCGGGCCCTGAGGATGCTAGCCATGTCTTTATTTTTGGGGTAAAACACCCCAGAAATATGTTTTTCAGATTTCTGGAAAAAGTACTTTCACAAAGTAGTGTCACACTCATGAAAGTGTGGCAAATTTTTACAAAAGCTTTACGAAATCACTACACTACTTTGGGACACTTGTCTAAATAACAGAAATTCTTTACAGCCCGCTGCAAAAGAATCCAAGTTGGGAGTTTTGGGCTGGATACTGGAGGCAACGCAGCCAATATCTCACAGATGTGCCATTCAGTGTTTTGCTGAAAAAATATTACACAGTGGCAAAGTTACGGTACTCCAAAGTTGACACTTTTTCCCATAGGATAACATTACGGTGTACGATGCATTGCAGCAATCGTTTAGCGCCCTGCTGCAAAATAACGGTTTGGTCTTTTGAGCTGAAATTTGCTGGGAACACAGCCAACATCTCACAGATGTGCCTTTCACTGGTTTGGTGAAAAAATATTACAGGGAGGCAAAGTTATGGCAGTCCAAACTTCTGTTTTTTTCCCATAGGATAACATTACGGCGTTCGCCGTGACTTTCAGGGCCCATATGTCGAAAACGATGTGAGATACGGACTTTTTGTTGAAAAATTTCTTAGCCCTGGGGCTAAGTAATAAAACTAGCCAGGAAAGTGTTAATATATATGACTTTTAATTTTTTTTTCTATGTCATTCGGTTACTGAGATATAAGCAATTTACTATTCCAAATCCTCATTTTTGTGTTCCGAGAGTCAATATTTTGCATACATTCTTTCTACTCACTGTCTTTCTCTATACAGCTTTTGGGGAAAACCAGCCTGTGTGCTTACATTGCTGTTACCATTACCATTTCTGCTTGCGGTTCCGTACTGCTTCGCTTTCATCGCTCACGCCACGCCACCATGTAGTGCTTTCCCTTGTGTTTTCATTCTGTGTTATGCTTTGCATTGTTTTTAACATTTCTGTCTACAGTACTGTTTCTCTTTCTGTTTCACTTTACATCATCATGCGCATTATGATTTATGTTTGCAGGCACAATGTTACTATGTGACAAGACATCACGTGGTTGGCCCACGCTCCTGCCGCCGCATTACATTCACTATTTCTCATTATCATTCTCAAAAAGAACGGAAATTAGAGGCAAAAAACTCAGTTTAATGCATCAGTTAGGGTTGTTCCACAGTGACAAAAGTGAGGAAATTCGATGTTAGGGTTGAAACCCCCTTTGCAACCCTCTAGCCCACCCCCCCAACTGGAATCAGGGTGTGCATTGGGGTCATCTGTCCCAACCATCACCCCATTCTCCTATTCCTCAGCTTCTTTCCACATGTGATGGGGTGACACTTAGGGCGATGAGCCCAATGCACACTCATTCCAGTTGGGGGTGGGCTGAGGGTTGCAAAGGGGGTTCAACCCTAACATCGAATTTCCTCACTTTTGTAGCTGTGGAACAACCTCAACTGATGCATTAAACAGAGTTTTTGCCTCCAATTATATATATATATATATATATATATATATATATATATATATGTGACTGTTACATCTGAAGTTTATTAAAAGTAGCTACTGCACTGGCGTTTGCACTTTAATCTCAGTCCGTTACTTTGATTTTCAAAAACAATCCATTTCCACTATGAAGTATGTCAGGTTCTTTTGCCTTAAACATTTACATATGACTACAGCATAGGTAAGTTTTCTTAGAAGTGCTATTGCACTCTGTTTTGCCCTTTGATGTTTTGCATTTTCCTCAGGTTTGTCACCATGATTGCTACACTCTTTCCGTTTTATTGCTACAGCTTTTTCAAAACTATAGGTCACTGCATTTCCTGGTCAGAGATCACTTTACTGTCATACTGAGGTTAAAACAAGCAGTTTCAGTGAATGGATTTTAGGTTGATATGATTTTTGAGGCATGGTGTTTTGAAATAGTTTGAGGTTGCTTTATGGAGGTTTGAGATCCCAGTTTGGGAAACAAAGATGGCAGCTAAATTGAGTTTTTTTCAGAAAAAAGTGCAGATTTGTAAACTTGCACATCAGTTGGCTGGGACTTTACCTGTGGGCTATGATGGGATTTACCAAAGAGGAAAGACCCCAGTCGACCAATCAGACTACAATATTTTTGACACCCATATATAATAACAAAATTAAGTATAGCACTTGATCCCCAACCCTACCTGATCTCTGCACTAATGGTCCGCTCTCTTTTCTCCTGCCTAGCACTGTTAGTGCACTTATTGTTATGTTTTTTAATTTTATTGGTACATATGTTGTTCCATATCATTTGTACTTCTATAATCCTACATTTTAATCGACTGTATCTGATTGCCTATTGTTTTCTTTGTTACACTGTTTGACTTGTATATTCTATTTACTGTATCCCTGTTTTTCATGACGTGGAACCTTTGAAAATGAGCTTCCAGCTCAAAGGTTGCAATCCACAACTTCAATAAATAAATAAATAAAACTTTGCAGCCTTATTATCAATCTCTTTTCATATCAGCAGCAACTCCAAGGAAGGCTCAGAGTGCATGCATCCCCTCCTCTTCTGCATGGAGCTATGGACTTTGAGTGGCTTGCAGTGTTGGTGGGCTTAGGATGTGAAGAGATGGGAGCATGCCTGTTGACCCAGAGTGACCATCCAATGCCCATAGCTTCTAGTAATACAAAACAAGAAAAATGAGGCAGGAGAAATTATGAAGGTTGTCATCTATTACATGCACTTGTTCCCCTGCAACCAAATGTTGCCTCTCCCTGGGTGGGGAGCGCCATCTTTGGTGCACGTAGGGGGTACATGTTGATCTTGGATACTGTGATGGCAGGCCAGAATGAATTCTCTGCCTCAGCCCACAGACAAGTAAATTAGATAGAAATATAGAATTTGCTAGCAGATAAGAACAATTTGGCCCAATCAAACTGCTCATTTTTCCCTACCTTCAGTATCACATACCCTACTTTATCTTTGTCTCATTCTCCCTCCCACCTTTCTTCTAAATTAAATAACAGTGCATTCATTTCTGCTTTCTTCTGTAATTGGCTAACTCAAATTACAGAATATGATTAATATGTCAAACAGTGTGAATCTAACTTAGCCACCATAACAAAATGTGGTATGAAAGGCAACAATCTGAGTAGTGAAAGAAAAAATAGTTAAATAAAAGAATTCATTTTGGGGACGTTTTTGTGCTGAACATTTGGTGTACATTTTTCCTGACATTCCTTACAATTAAAGAAAACCTTGTCAATTACAGCTTTGAGTGGCTAATTACCTTTCAAATGCACAAATTGAGAACTGAGCTTCTGTCTGTCTCACCTGTTAATTTAATCATAACCTGTCAGCTTCTTTTGACTACAATATATGACTATAATAGCTTGAGCACCCTTCAAAACTAAATTGTGACTATGATATTTAGATGTACAGTATGAAAAGCAACATACCTGTGACTACAATACAATTGGGATACTAAATGGATTAACATAGAAATATAGAAACATAGACATTGATGGCAGATAAGGACTGCTTGGACCACCTAGTCTGCCCATTTCCCCTACCTATTGGATAAGCTGCAGACTCTAGTTAACCAACATGCTACTTCTTCTTACCCCCCCACCAGAACTGCCTTATGTCTGTCCCATGCATTCTTGAATTCCCCCACTGTTTTTGACCCCATGACCTCCTCAGGAAGGCCATTCTATGGATCCACCACCATCTCTGTGAAAAAATACTTCCTTACATTGCCCTTGAGTCATCCAACCTCTATCTTCAAATTGTGTCCCCTTGTTCTTGCGCATCTCTTATTCTGAAAGATGCTTCCCTCTTAGACTTTGTTGATTCCCTTGAGGTACTTGAAAATTTCTATCATGTCCCCCCTCTCCCTCCTTTCCTCGAGGGTATACATATTAAGCTCCTTTAGAATCTATTTCATATGGCTTCAGTTGCAGACCCTGCAACATTTTAGTTGCTCTCCTCTGGACTGCCTCCATCCTGTCTATGTCCTTGTGGAGATGGGGTCTCCAGAACTGCACATGGTACTCCCCAGATAGGGTCTCACCAACTGTTTGTACAGAGAGATAACAACTTCCTGTTTTCTACAGGTGATGCTTCTTCCTATACATCCCAATATCCCCCCAGCCATCCTTACTGCCTTTTCACATTGCTTGGTTACCTTTAGGTCATCTGATATGACTACCACCAGGCCCCTTTCAATTTTTGTTGTTGTTAGTAACCCCCATCCCCATTGTGTACTCTTCCCCTGAGTTTTTGTTTCCCAGGTGCATTCCTTTGTACTTCATTGCATTGAATGTAAGCTCCCATACATTTAACTATCCCCTCCAACCTTGCCAATTCTCTTCTCATCCTTTCCACCCCACTTTGTGTATCAGCCCTGTTGCAGATCTTTGTGTCATCTGCAAAGAGGCATATTTTTTCCTTCTGGTCCTTCTGCAAAGTCACTTATAAAGACTTTAAAAAGGACTGGATCCAGTACTGAACCCTGCAGTACCCCACTATTAACCCACCTTTCTTCAAAGTGGACTCTGTCTACTATTACCCTCTGTGTCCTGTTGTCCAACCAATTTTTTACCCAGGCTACTACCCTGGGACCCACTCTCAGGCTGGCTAATCTGCTTGTTAATCTTTTGTGTGGGACTCTGTCAAATGCCTTGCTAAAGTCTAGGTAGGCCATATCCACAGCCCCTTCCTGGTCTACTAATTTGGTCATCCAGTCAAATAAATCTATTAGACTAATCTGACATGACCTTCCTGCTGTGAATCCATGCTGCCTTGGGTCCTGTGCCCCTCTAGCCTCTAGGTGCTCAACAATTCTTTCTTTCAGCAGTGATTCCATAATTTTCCCTACCACTGAGGTCAAGCTAACAGGTCTATAGTTTCCTGCTTCTGCTTTTCTCCCACTTTTGTGTAGGGAAATCACATCTGCCCTCCTCCAGTCCTTAGGTACCACATCATCTCCCCATGATTTGTTAAAAAGTGTAATCAGTGGTGTCACTAGTTCTCCCCTTAGTTCTTTTAGAATTCTGGGGTGAATCAGGTCAGGCCCCATTGCTTTGTCCCCCTTCAGTTTTAGGAGTTCTTTCACAACCCTTTCTTCTGTGAGAGGACTGGTATTGACCCCCCTATCCAGAGTTCTTTGTTTGAATGAATTAGGTACCTCCCCATCTCTTCTTTTGCAAATACTGAGCAGATGTATTCATTCAGAATCCCTGTGTAACCCCCCTGTTCCCTGGGGTTACTAGAATCCCATCAGTGTCAATGTTAGGTAGAGAAGGCTGCTGGTAAATATCTAGTTAAATGGATTTTCATCTCCACCCGCTCTGTTTACTTGGTCTCAGCTGAGAGCAGAGAGGTGATGTCATTTTAGAACTCTCGCAGCAACATAAGCCACAGGTGGCTGTGAGTGTGGGGAGTTTAGAATTCTGAAGTCAGTGTCATCCAGCAGCTCTAAGAGTGATCAGCTTAAAGAGTGAGAAGAGTCTGTATGTCTCACCCTAGTCTAGGATACATTTTGTCTGATTTGTGAAGTGGTGGGAACCATCTCCAGGATTTCCTATGCTCTCATTCCCAGTGAGATGAGAGGGACTGCAGAGGTTTTTGAGGGGCAATCCCCTATTCCAACTTAGAACATTTTGAAGCTGCCTTTGGTGTACAAACTGTGAGAAGTTTCTGTCTGAGTGTTACCCAGGATATGTACCAGCCTTGTTTTCTGTGGGGTGACACTCTGATAAAGGGATCCATTCACCCATTTATGTGAGGTTTTTCTCAAAAAAAGTGTTTTAAAGTTTGCTGACAATAGTGGGTGCCCCATATGTGACTATGTCCTTTGTTCAGAACTTTAACTTTACACTATACTGGTGTTTCTGATGCTCAAATGTGTTAAGCATCTGAAGATAGCTTAATTTCTACAGTTCAGTATTTGTGAGGTGTAATGCTAAAAAAATGGCTGGATATGGACAAGGAAGCAAAAGGTAGGAGATCCCCCATCTGGAATGTCGAGTTCAGCACTTCAGGTTGTATAAGAGTGCCTGTTTTCTGTCAGTGCATGTGGCCAATGCCTGCAGAAGTTTACCCCTTGCATGTGGGTTTTTGTTAGTTTTGAGCCTAGTGTGCTCCATTGTGGCCAGTGTGCCACATTTCTTTCTGCTACTCCTATGATATATGGGAACTGTTCTAAGTCATGGTCAAGTGTCACTGCCAGGAGAATTTTGTGTGTTTTCACCATGGCTAGCTCCACATTTCCAGATGTCTAATCCTATGCCATAAGGGAGGTTAAATTTTTTGTTTTCTACAGTTGTGTTCTGTATTGCCCTGTGCCATGAAGTGTAAACCCTTGGGGGTCCATCTTTGCATTTTTGTTTCCAACTTTGTTTCAGAATAAAGCCACACTCTAGAATCCCAGCCTGGTATGGACAATCTAGTTACTGCTTTCTGTGTGGATTTACTGGGTACCCCTGTCCAGAAGTAGCAACCCTAGCATAGCCCTCAGCAAAATTTTTCTTCATAGGACCTCGGTTTTTGTATAGATCTGTTTGTGTCTACTACACATGTTGTGTTTTTCTTTGTTTGCAATTGTTTTGTACCCCCACCCTTCTTGTTTCCCCGAGACAGAAAAAGTATGGGAGGTGTGCCTACTAGTTAAATAAGGGGCTGGTGGGGGATTACATCTGCTTTTTCACTGTCCCTCGCTGATCACCCACCCTCCCCTTTATTAAGCCTCACTATCCCTCCCTTGGTCTTTCTTCGCTCCCTAATGTACCTATAAAAGGTTTTATCCAGTTTCTTAACCGAGTTGCCTATCTTTTCCTTGGTTTGAGGCTTTGCTATACTGACTGCCTTCCCCGCTTCCTTCTGCTTTATCTGGTACCGTTCTCTGTCCTGCTCCTGCTGTGTTTCCTTGTACTTCCAGAATGCTGTCATTTTCTCAATAGGTTTTTCCACCACCTCTTTTGAGAACCATGGAGGTTTTTTTCTTTTATTTAGTTTTGTTTATTTGCTTCCCACAAAGGCTTGTTGCCTCTGTGATGGCAATTTTGATGTTTAACCATTGTTCATCCATCCCTCCTTCTTGCCTGTTTGCTAGTGCTTTTCTGAGGCACTCTCCCATTTTGACAAAGTCAGCCCCCCGAGGTCCCGTACCTTCACTTTTATATGGCTTGACTCTGCAGCTGTGTTTATCATGAACCACACTGGTGGTCACTTGTTCCCAGATGGCTACCCACTTCTAGATCTGAGATCCTCTCTCCATCCCCGTTTGAGAGTACCACGTCTAAGATTGCTCCCTCCTGAGTGAGTTCTAACACTAACTGTCTGAGGCATGCCCCTGTAAGGCATCAACAGTGACCCTGCTCTTGGATGTGGCTGCAGCAAAGGTGCTCCAGTTAACATCTGGCATATTCAGGTCCCCCATCAACAATATCTCCCCTTTTTCTGCCATCCTAGGATGCCTTCAATCATTTCCTTGTCCGTTTCCTCCCCCTGAGATGGGGGTCTGTATACAACCCCTGTGCTGATTGTGGTGCCATTTCCAGTCTCCAGGGTGATCCACAGTACTTCCTCTCCTCCCTGTTTACCCTTTAGTTTCACTGCTTTGATCCCTTCCCTTATGTAACGAGCTACTCCTCTTCCTCTTCTACCCTCCCTGTCCCTCCAGTAGATTGTGTATCCTGGTATGTTGACATCCCATTCATGGTTCATATCAATCTGATTGCCATTTTGTTAAAAATGCATATCAACCAGATTTTGGGTTATAATGCTACAAAGACAATAATAACCTGAAATCCAATTGATATGACACGTCATAATAATCCAAAATCTGGTTGATATGACATTCCCCAAAGAAATGACTTTAAAACTATTGCATTCCATTGTTTCACAAAAAAGTATTTCAACTAAAGTATTTACAGCTGTATTTTATTCATGTACAGTTTAATTTCTTCAAAAACAAAACTGCACTCTAGCTAAAAAAATGTCGTTCTTTCAAACTGCTAGAAATACAGTCCAAATCTCCACACCAGCAATTATAAAAAATAAAGGATAGGTACGTTTGATGTTATGGATTTTTTTATACAATCTCAGTGTGTGATGACTACATAAACTTCTCAAGCATCGAGGTTTATTGGTCATCACACACCTCGGGTGTGTGAAAAAAATCCATAACACAGTCTTACCTATCCATTATTCTCTATGTAATCAGTGTGAAATGCCTATACTATATGTTATTCATATGGCATTGACTGAAATGCTAATGATGCAATAGAAATGCATTAAGCTAGTCTTGGATCTCATATCATATATCTATTACTTATGAAAACCTATTCATAAATTACTTTAAATAATACATGATATTGTCTTAAAGTAAAAATACAACAGCAAAAAAAAAGTACCTAGCATTTTCCACAGTTACAAACTTGACACTAATGCACTTGCAAAGCATGTTATTAAGAGGACATTTCGCATATTGTTTTTTTTTTTGTTCCAGGTACAAGGTACTGGAAAAAAGTTAACCTGGGCCCTGGGGGGTAGGAAAAAGCTCATAAATAGGAGTGCTTTGGGCAATACACACTGGTTTCTTTTTAATATCCCAGGTTTGAATGATTCTTTGCAATTGTCTGTTTCCTGAAAATTAATTGAGATTTCAATTGTATATTTGCATATTTGCCATTTTTATAGCATGTAGTTTTTGTATGCTTTATATTTGTACAGCCCTGTTCCTGTTTTGTATTATAGCATACACGTTTGTTTCTGCCTTCCAGTTTGGTGCCCTGTTTTTTGTCAGTATTTACGTGATGTTTGCTATTAATGTTATTCATATCAGGCAATGGACAAGGGCTTGTTATGCAGATCGAGATATGCACTCGTTCATCTTTTTTCCCATTTTTCATGTAACAATGATGCTTTGTTTTTATCGTTTATTAGGGCTGCAGTGGGTGGAGCCCTGCAGATCTATTGCTTCAGAACAAGATGTTGGCCACGCCCACCTTTCTTGTGAATACATAACATGAAGAAGTGACAAAAGTCACTTCCGCAGTTGCATCTCTGGAACTCATGCACTCCTTTGCACTATTTTTAGGTCTGCATGGGCATAGCCCAGTGTCCCCCCCCAGCACTGAGTCAGAGCTGGCCCATGGTGAAACAAGTGTTCTGCAGCTGCTCATCCATTGCCGCCTAAGTGCCTTATGCCAGGAGTTACTGGAGTGGACCATACATGACCAAGGATGGAAGTGAGCTAGCAGTCACCTTTCACTCTCTGAAGTGAGCCAGCAGTCACCTTTCACTCTCTGGTAATCTGCAGTAAGTGTTGTTCTTTTTTCACGGACAATGTACAAGCAATTGGGAATCCAATGACAGCATTTCCCCAACCCAGAGCACAGAGTCGGAGCTGGCCCATGGTGGAAAAAGTGTTCTGCTGCTGCTCATCCTCTGCCACCTAAGTGCCTTAGCCCAGGAGTTGCTGGAGTGGACCGTCCATGACCGAGGATGGAGGCAAGCCAGCAGTCCACCTTTCACTGTCTGGTAACCTGCAGTAAGTGTTGTTCTTTTTTCACAAACATGCAAGCGATAAGGAGTCCAATGACAGCTATGGGCCAAGCACCCATCTATCCCAAATATAAGAAGCTGATTAAGTAAGACAGTTTTACTTTGCCCCAAGTTTTTTTTCTTGCTAGACACTCTTGGATTTTGATTGATCGAGGATTCCTGCAAAAAACATGAAACTGAATTATGCACTTAAAATCTGGATTGACACAGAGGTGAGCGTGTTCTCTGATTTGCTATCAGTTTCTGAATGCCCTGGATCTTGAGTAGTAGCTCGATTTATATCATCCTAAAATGGGCTATCCAGCATGCATGGATCATCATAGATAACATCACCTTGTTGCTCAAAAAATCTCTGTTTTCCTGCCAGCTACAGTAGGTTCTATATGTAATCACAGTGTTTATTTTAATTATCATATAGCAACACAGTAAGTCAACTTGGGCACATTCAAATATTTTAAAAAATAAATCAATGTTTACTTGTTACCAGGTGTACAAATGCATTGATTGCTTGTTTTGTTTTATCATCAATCCACAAAGCAGTAGCTGGATCAATTTTCTGATTTTTATTCGCAACCTGTCAGCATTTCAATTTGTGACACAGTGTACTTTATCAATAAACAGAGTTAAAACCAGCACAGTTACTCTTTTTTTTTCTTTAACGGACAATTTCTTTATATAAAACTAATGCAAAACCTCCACCTGACCCTCCCTTCAGCGAGTCAAAAGTGAAACAGAGTGCAAGTTTCAGATGGGATTCTCAGATGCAGATTTAAACAGCAAGTGGATTTCCACTTTCATTTTGCTAGGTTTCCCTTTGATTTTAAATGTTTATTGCCTCGTTTCATGACTGAAGGTACAGAATTTTTTTAAGTTATAACACACATTTGTTACCTTAATTTTTTTTCAGACTGTGAATCTGTTGCTTCATGCTGCTCACCATCAGACCCACTGAAACTGAAAGTGACATGCTCAGAGGACAGAAGTTGCTTGTGGAGCAACGCTACAGCCGTGTGGACTGTTGCACCTCTCCTTCTTGAGCCAGTCAATTTACAAATTCATGTGTATTTTTTTAAATCAGTTTATGTAGTTACACTGTGTAGAATGTTGCAGATCAAGTTTTATTCAGTTTTTGATGTCTGGTAGTCCATGTCTGTGTCTGAAATTGCCTTTTGTTTTCCCTCATACTATGTCATTTCTGAAACCTCTTTTTTTTTGTTTCTATCATGAAGTGTCAGCATACTAAAGCATCAATTCTTACAAAACCATCTCTCTAAGTTTGTCTTTATTTTATTTTTATGCTTCACATATTGTCCTACTGTTTTAATTTACAATAGTTGGTGCATCTGCATGCACTGCAGGTATTCTAAAGTTTGGCTTTGTTATTTTGTTCCTTGTTTTAATTGCAAGATATGTTGCTTTCTTTGCATTATCATTTCTCCATGTTCCAATTGGCTTTTGATGATTAGTGTAACGTCAGCACTGTTTGGTTCCAGTTAGACCTGTTAAATTGCAGTCAATGCTGTATGTGAGCTATCTGTGCCCAGCCCAGAGCAGTAAAGGGTCTTAAAAACAATGGGGCTTATAAATGTAACACCTAATAACTTCTAATCTTGCCCCTCAAAGAAATTTGGAGAAAGAATCTAAATTGTGCTAATACTGTTCAGCTTGGTCATTGAAATGGAAATGTGACAGTGGGCTGGGCCTCTACAGAGCAGTTAAGGTTTTGCATGCACTGCATGTATTCTTAAGTTTGGCTTTTTGATTTTATTCCTTATCAATAACAAAATACAGTGAAAGGCAACTGGAAGGCATGCTGCAGTCAAATTGTTCCCTCCCTGCCAAGTTAATAGTCAAAATGTCATATCAACTTTTACCTCTTAGCAATTTTTTGAGCATTCAGCAGAGGTGCAATGGCCCCCTCTCCCATTTCTATTCCTGCTTTTGTCATCACTTCTGCCCTACCACCCCAATATTTCAGGCTGAGTCTGACTGTAAAAGTAATAAACGCTGCCTCTGACAACAGCCCGACTGTGTGTGTACTGTGCATATTCTGCAAGTGCAGGCACCAGTCACTGCACTGCTTTACAACCCCCATATAGAGACAGACAGAATGATGTCCTCTTCAGTGGGTAGCAGTGCGGTGACAGTGGACACCTCACCCCATGTCACAGAGATAGAGAGAGAGAGAGAGATAGAAATGGCACCTTCCCCGGTCAACAGTAATTTCTGCAGGCAGAGAGCCAGAGAGAGAGAGAGAGAGTCAACAAATAAAGCCTGTGAAATTACTCTCTCTCTCTCTCTCTCTCTCTCTCTCTCTCTCTCTCTTTCCATGTTAGACTGAGCCAACACCAGAATTTACAATACTTAAAAAAGCTCTGTCACAAGAAATGCTGTTTTTCTGCCTAAAAGGTAATAGACAAAACTGCACTTGCAAACATATCACTATGCTATATGAGGAGCTTGATTTGCAAAGCTCTACCAGATAGGCATTATCTAATTAAAAGTTAATACACACCATTGATTTGATAAGAGAAATTGGGATATCTGTTCATTGAGAGAAGTTCTGTCCTGTAACGGTGATCCGTGGCATTTTGCAATTCTGCCTCTGATTACATTTATCCAATCTACACCACCTCCACAGATGTGACTGTTACCCCCAAAGGGACAAATCTTTTACGAGAAATATACTCTGTTCAGATGGCAAACATCAGACACATAATCAGATTTATTTTCTAAAGGCAACACTGAGGCCCCATTTTTACCTTATCTCCCAAGAAAATAAAAGTTTTTCCCACAAAGAAACACTCATGTAAAAGAAAGGTTAAATAAACATCTATAATTTTTTCCTTGAATAAAGTATTCCAAAGGTCCCATGTAACTTGCAGACAATATATTTTCCCCAACCCCCCTTCCCTGGATGTGCACTTCAGGACCAAAGCATTTTAACTGTTTAACATTTGTCAGTGTTTTTGCTTAGCTTATTCACAGTTATTGCTAAGAGCTTGTCTTTCTCCTCAGGTCTTGAAATGCCCCCCTTCATGCAACTCAGACAAAAAGGTAATTCCAACCATATGTTATTGCGGTTGTGATATAAAATGCAAGCTTGAATTAGGACTCACAAAACACAAATGTGGCCTGGTGAGTATGGGGAAGGTGGGTGGGTGGGTGGGTGAGAGCTAATAGCCATTATCAGTTGCTGTGACATGCCTTCTGTTCTATCCCACATTGTAGCAGAATATTGCGATCACATTTTACATGTTCATTTCACAGTCATTGTTTTCTTCATTTGAATCTTTTTTTTTCAATTTAAAGTTAGCCTCAGAAATCCTTTGTTCTGACATTCAGTTGCAGGTTGATATCCCATTTCATTGTTAAAACTCTATACTTCTGTAAAATCCACCATATGTCAGCTTCCTGTACTGTGAGAAAGAAATGTACAAATTACATCTGCATAAAACTGAGAATGCAGTCTCATAGTACGTTGTAGACTTGCTAAGAAAATCCAGACCTGTACTACCAACTGGTAATCTGGATTTGAACTTTTTGCTGTGTCAGTAAAGCTCATTTCAACCACATCTGTTTAGAGTTGCCATATTCTTGACGACCTCTCTGCTTCATGTCACATCAAACTGCCTCTTCTCCCTGGTTGTATTGTTGTAGAGGACAAGAAACAAATAGATGGGCATGCCCCCCTACCCCCCACACCAAGGTATGTAGCCTACCAGACACACTCATGCCCCCCCCCACTGCTTTATTTAAGCTGCCCCTCCTCAGTCTCATTGTGCATTGTTAAACTGGCAGGGACAATATGGCAAGGTATTTATATTATGGACATCCCGAATGCCACAGCAACCCTATGCTGTAACCAATCTGAAACAATCACGGGATTTAAGAATGCATGGGATAGACATAAAGGAATTCTGGAGGTCAGGGGTAAGGGGCAACAGACTTCTTGGAAAACATAAACTGAACTTACAAGCTCAAATGGGCAGACTGGGTGGGCCATAGGCCCTTATCTGCCGACACTGTCTATGTATCTATGTATGTATCTATGTTGTTAGTAGTTTGATTTCATGACTGGTTGCCTTACTGCAGCAATCTATTAACAACACCATGTAAAATTAAGTCCCCAGAACTCCTGCAACATACTACGACATGCTCAGGTTTTTTAACATTCAGAATTTCTACATTGTTTATCAATGAGAGAGTGTATAGTACTCCCTCTGCAGAAGGCATAACAGGCAGTGCCCTTGTTTAACAAGGCTTCATGTCTCTCGGAACAAACATAAGGATGTAGCAATTGTTGCTGTCACCTTATGTGTTAATTCTCTTTATGATGACAATAATCCTTCCTCCCCAATACCCTCATATCCACAGAGTACCTCCATAATGGCACAACTTTCTCTAACCACTAGAGCTACTTTGCTAAATCAGTGAAAGTCTGATGGAGTATTAGCCTGACTGCAGAAGCAGAAGGGAACAAAGCGTATGAAAACCACAAAGCCACTAGGGAACCCTTGCATAGTTAGGAAGAATATGATGGAGTGGAAGCCATGATTGCAAAAGGACCAATGAACATTTGGTTTAAACCCTATGGCAAAAGTGCAACTCAGCACAAGGGTGTGGGGGATGATCTGGGGTTACTCCTCCTTCTGCCAAACACCACTAGGCATGCAAGGTGACTGAACAATCAAAATCGAAACAGTAGTTTGGATTATTAGTACTTATCCATGCTGCTGTCTTCAGGTGGTACTTGCAATAGACATGGGGATCACTAAATGACTCTACCTGTTCCACTCTTGGACATCATGGGGACAGCAGGTTTTTTTCCTGTATGCCTGTCCTGTGTTTAGTATGATCCACACTCTGCAATCAGCAGGGTATCACACAATCCATGGTAAAGAGCCCTAGTGGATATCACCCTCTCTCAGAAATGTAGCCTGTTAGGCAAGTTCATGAGTTTTCAGCACTACCCATTTCTTCATTAGCCTGGGTGCCTAGTAGCCCTTCTAGTAGATGTGTGTCTACAGCATGCCCAATCTGCCATTCTAAGCCTCTTCTCAAAAGCCTCATCCGGACCAGTGGCAGCTACGCAGTGTGTGAGAGAGACAGAGAGAGAGAGTGTGTGTGTGTGTGTGTGTGTGTGTGTGTGTGTGTGTGTCTACAGCATGCCCGATCTGCCATTCTGAGCCTCTTCTCAAAAGTCTCATCCAGACCAGCAGCAGCTATGCAGTGTGTGTGCGTGCGCGTGTGTGCACGTGCGTGTGTGTGTGTGTGTCTGTGCGTGTGTGTGTGTGTGTGTTGTGTTGTATTGTGTTGTGTTTGGACGGATATGTGTGAGTAAATCTGGCACTCATACTTGTCTGTCTTTATTTCGTCCTACCTTATCTGTTTATTATCAGCATCAAAATAGTACAGTACCCTGGAAAAGCAGTCAACCAGGATTCATTTTTTAAGATTTACAGTAGTTTGACAAGTAACTCCATACTATTTGTACAATTCCTCACCCCCCACACCCCCAACTTCTCATAGACTCTCATTCCACCATTCACTTTCTTCCTCTGTGTCTGTGGAGCATATCAGCCCTTCAAGAAACTGTTGAGAAAAAATGTTCCCAATACACAGATCTGGTCATCTTCTTCAATGACTCATCCTGACTGACAGCAGTCACATTGTACAGTATGTGTGTTTGGGAAGGGAAGGGAGTAAGTTTATAAAATATATATATACATATATATATATATATATATATACTGTGTATATATATATATATATATATATATATACACACACACACACACATATAGAACATATAGAACGTGCAATAATTTGGCAATCTCAAATAAGACACACCTATACTCCTCAAGGACTATTTTTTTACAGCCTAATAAATTTAGTCGAAGATCTTTGTATACATAAAATGGTGTGTATGCCTTGTTAAAATCTGTCATCAGTGCTGAACTATGCATTCATTTCTTGCATTAAATTTGCCAAGTAACCTCTTACTTAGATATGTCCATGTCAGCATCATTGTACCAAATTAACATACTGACTCTAAGCTAAACAGATGGATCAGTCCACTAACTATAGTTATTATGGCCATGTTTCTATATTGAACAGGAAGAGCTGGCCATCTCACCTACCACCATATCCGTGGGACATCAGAACATGCAGGCTTTAGTAAAGATCAAAAAAATCAAATCTACTTTTCGGCTATGCAAAAAAAAAAGGCATTGCTCGAATTCTAGTCACGGCTTCTAACGTTGGTCTCTATTCAAGGACACCACATATTTCTAACTTTACGTTTGAGATACCATTATTAACTGAGTGCAATAGGAGATAAAAGGTAATGTCAGGAGGTCTAAACCTCACTTTTAGGTTATTGGCAGTAATGAGAATGCAAGGAATTACAGACACGTTGCACAAAAGTAATAAACTTGTTTATTACTACCTAAAGGATAATTACAGTTGCCTTAAGCAGTTTTTACCAATGCGAACTGTGAGCCAAATGCTAAGCATTTTCTATACATCAAGGAATCTCTGTGTTTCTTGGGGGTTCTGAGGTAGAAGAGGTAATGTCTTACATTATATACCTATGATAATTACCATGGCTACTGTAAGACAGAAACATTTCTAGTTACAGAGATGAGCCCTACTGGCTAAATTAGAGGTGGCTCTACAGTCCAAGATAACATTGTACAATTTTGAAGTAGTCATCACTTTGTAAGACAAAAGAGTACAGTTATACATATATCAGCGTAGTAGTACAAATCACCGAAAGGTGGCAATGCCAACTTATATATTATAAATATTACAAGGACACAGATGTCCTAACATCTTATAAGCAAGAAAAAACATATATGTATTAGAAAGTAAAGTGTATAACAATAATATGTATACATGTTCTGACAACTACTCTTACAAGGTAGATGCCCTTAGCCCTATATGTAAGCAATAACACACGACGAGGTGTGTACTAAGGCACGAGGCGCTTGCGCCGAGTGCCTTATGCCCCTAGGCGTGCTCTTATCAGCACGTAACCCACACCTCGGAGTGTGTTATTGCGCTTATAAAATGGGCCCTTTCCAAAGTAATTTTTTAATGTGTAAAAAAAAAAATACAAAAAAGAGAAACATAAGAAAAGGTTTAAAATAGTGAAAACAGTAAAAAAATAGTCCCTCCTATTAAGTTTATTTAGGCTTTGGTATTTTTTTTTTTTTTAGTTTTTGTTGACCGGGTAAATGTACTAGACAAATCCTGCCTATTTTCAGGCACGACCCAGGGAGGGGGATACAGATGAATGCCAACTGACCTTGAACCAGATTAAGCTGTTGTCATGTGGCATGGATCAGATGCATTGCACCAGTGCACAGGCACAACTGGTGCTAGACAGCCCTCATCATGCCCACATCACAAGGTCCAGAGGCCAGGCAAGCATGTACACAGGCAACATGTGGCATGACACACAGACACGACACCAGTGGTAGGCACACACACACACACCACTCATGTGCACACAGGGCAGCATCTGCAGACTGTGGTCAGGGCTGCCTGCACATCAGGGTCGCTGCATGGAACAATGGCTGCCACGGCCATGGGGGAGGCCATGCTGGGGAAAATCTGCAGCCACAGGCTGCGCATCAGCCATGGGAGGGTTTGTTACAGCCCCCCAGGGGTTGAACCACTGGACTGCAACCATGTCCACGCAGGGGTGTGCAGGCACCCAAACAGGCCAGCCCCAGGCATGCCTGGGATGCCTACATTAGAACCCAGCATTGAATGTGTTGGGGTCACCCGACGCTGGGTTTGTAGGGTGGACAGCACACTGTGGGGGTCACCTGTGCATGGCCACACCCTGTGGCAGCAAGCAATGCAAAGCCATCCATGATCACAGTGGCAATGCAATCCAAGGATGCAGTCATGGCCTCCTGCATGCATTGCATGTCTACCAGGATCTGCACAGTGCCCCTCTCCTGCTGCTCAGCTAACTGACACACCTCTGCACACAGTGCATGCACCCCTGTGGCAAGCAGCACCTGTGGCAAGCAGCACCTGTTGCTGAATGGATGCTCACAGCAGATGGGTGTGCTCAGCCAGCCAGTCAGCATCCTGGGGATCTCGGGTGGGATGCCGACCCCCTTGTGGTGACTGACCACGCTGCAGAGACCCCCTCTTTGGTGGATGCTGCACAGTGGGGTCTGCAGGGGGAATGGGCACAGCAGGTGCACTGGTGGTGGACCCTGTGTCCGGCTGCCTGGTGACACCCACAGCCTGCTGCTGTTACCCATCTGGCTGCTGTATGACACCCAGCGCCTGCATGGCCACACCACCGCAGGGCAAAGCCATGGCAACACACACTGCTGCACCTGCAGTGGTGTCATGCAGCTGTTCTGCCACTTGCAGAGCACTGGGCATGGTGCCTGTGTCAGATGCCAGCATGGGCGACACACCCACAATGTCACCCATACCATCCAGAAGCTGAGAGTAGTTCTCATCAGAATCTGACCCCTCCTCTATCTGTCACCACACACAAGACACCAAGGCTGACATCTTGAAGGATCACATCCAGGGCCTCATCTGATCCCAGGTTCAGGACATCTGCCTGCACCGTGGTGCTGAACTGCAGCCTGTTGGGCCCCTGGATGCCAGTGGAAGTGGACAGCTGGTATTCCAGGGCTGTACTAGTGTCCATGGTTGATGCAGGTGCCCCATCATCTGCAAGGAGGCATGTTGGTGCTGCAAGAGAGAAAAGGCATGCCAGTGATGCAGTGCCCACATATGCCCCCCGTACACTGCTGCTGCATGTGTCCTGCAGCATGGCATGCATGTGGGTGTGCACACATGCACATGACATGCATGCTGGCTGCATGCATGCCAGCATGCCTGTGCATGCACCCTCCATGCCACTGGCTGTGTGTGGCTGGCATATTTACCATGCAGTGATGGGCTGCCACCCATCTGGAATCCTCCTCCAGGCAAACCCTTCACTGCAGTGTGGTGCATGGTGACTGCCACCAACTCCTCCTGCAGCATTTAGTGTGGGTGCATCCACAGGTCCTCCTCCGGTGGTGGTACGGTATGCCTGGATGGCCACTACCTTCTCCTTAATCTGTCATTTGTCTGTTTCCACCTTCTTTTGGCACTCCTGTGCTGACTGCTGGTGGCTGCCATGCCGGTTCACGTAGGTTGCCACCTCCTCCCATGCACCAGCCCTGGCCTGTGGTGTGCCCATGGCACCACTCAACAGGTGCTCCCTGTCCAGGTAGGCCTCAAACAGGGCATCAGTCTTGGCCTTTGTGAAGTTGGGCCTGTGCTTCCATGCAGGCACCCGCTCCGCGCCTTCCTCATGTGCCGACATGTTGCTGCCTAGGAAAATGGACAGCACAGTGTGACAGTGGCAGCATCTCCCCGATCCATCCCACCATGTAGTGCTGTCGGCACCCAGTGAGCTGCAGCAGCATGCACAACTTACCTATTAAGGTTTTAATACTAGCCCATGGCCTGTGCTGTTCCATGGTGCTTATATGGTGCAACGCATACAAATGAGGTTTGACGCAACAGCAATGACATGCTAATGCACCCACTGTGCCACACATTGGCTGATGAGCTCATTTGCATGTGGTGTATGAATATCACGATATTGCACCATGTTCAATGGGATTGTATTGGAGCAAGTCACGACGGTGCAATGCACATGCATGCACAGTGCACAGGCCTGCAGTGTGCATGTACATCATGACATCATGGTGTCAGCCATACACCATGCGTGGACAGTGCTATGCAGTGGCATTGCACATGTTGTGCATGGGTCAGCTACATGCATGGCCATGCATGGAGTGCCATGCCCTATCATGCACGTGCGCAATGTGGGGTGACCCCGACCCCTGGGTCAGACCTCTGACCTCGGGTAGCCATGCCCATTCTGTGCATCTCTGGCACTACATGATGTGTGGGCACTGCGCATGCTCCAGTACATAGTGTGGAAGGTGCATGGTGTGGACACCTGCGCCTCCTGCCACCATTTTCAATGCTGAACACGTTGTGCTGACCATGGCACAGGCAAGATGCAGGAGAGCTCAGAACTGGTCACAGGTTGAGTTGGCCAACTTAGTGGCCTGCGTGGAGCTCCATGCCCCCCAGCTCTTTGGGCAGGTGCCCCTGCAGTGGGCCAGGTGCATCATGTGGCAGGACATAGCTGACAGCCTTCAGCACAGGACGGGGGTGCCCAGGACAGGTAAACAATGTCACAACTGCTATGGGGACCTCATGCAGTGGGACCCAGAGTGCCTAAGGAGGCTACAGGCATGCAACAGGTAAGGGGCTGGGCCACAGTCAGGTACGTCATCCTATGTTGCATGTCTGCCTTGGTGTTGTACTGTGGTGTTGGCTTGGCTGCCTGCCATGCCCTGCAGAAGGGTACACTGTCATTGTGCACATCGCGGGGTGGCATTGCCAGTGTCCGCTTGTGTTGTGATGCTGCCATGCAGGACATGTTGGGTAGAAGCACACCCTGTGCACATGGATGGAGGTGGGGGGCAGCTGCTGTGGTTGGTTCCTGATGTGCATCTGTCTTCTTTCCATTCCCAGGACCTGAGGACCATTAGAGGACCCAGGCTGCAGCAGCAGCGCAGCAGGCCGCAGCGGGCTGTGGTGGAGCAGGACTGGCACCAGCAGGGCTGCAGAGGGCAGGTAGGCACTGTCATGGTCCTTCATACTGTACATGGGAGGCAGCAGGGGGAGTGGGTGTGGGCATGGCCGCCTGTGCCATGTGCCATGGCAGTTGTGTGTGTCACACTGTGCATGCTGCATGCCACTGTGGCGCATCCATTGGACACGTGTGCCAGCTGTTGGTGAAGTGGGTGTGTACCCTGCTGCCACTGTTGTTGCTGTGGTGCTGCCAGTGCACTGTGCCAAGTGTCTGTCATTGCACAGTCAGGTGGCCATTGTGTGGTGGGGACCACCCTTGTGCAATGTCATGGTGCACCTAGTTGCTGGCTGGCATTGGCCCACCCCCCGTGGGTGGCCATTATGGGCCTTCCAGGTGTGTGTGTTCCCACTGCCCAGTGCACACTGTGGGTGGCCATGGTTCCTTGGGACATTGCACTGATCACCTGTCCCATCCCTTGTTCTAGGTGTCCGGTGGTGATGACCGCTGAGGTCAATAATATCCAGACTAGTGTGCCAGACACTCCTCGTGGCCTCAACAACACTGGAGGTGGTAGTGCAAACCAACAGGATGCTGGTGGATGAGTGGTAGCAGCATCTGAAAGCCAGGGTGGCCATACAGACCTCCGTCAGCTTGGGACCTGTGTTCCCCTGTTTTCCCTGCTGTACCTCCCCCTACAGTCCCCCCTCCTACTGTACAGTTCCTGTTCCCTGTCCCCTTCCTTCACTATACCTTCCCTTTTCCAGCCCCTGGTTATTTTAAATAGTTTGTCATAATATATATTTTTCCTGATTTACCTGCCTGCGTCTGTGTTTGATTTGCAGGTGACGTGAGGAGCAATGCTGCAGTGGCCCTGTGTCTGTCTGTGTGGTGTGCATGTGGAGGGGCATGTGTTGTGCTTCCATGGTTCACTGCTATATGCTGTAGCATGTCCCACTGTGGTGGTGTCCATCCCCTGGATCAGTGGCTGTGCCGTGGGGTGCCCATGGGCCAGCAGTCAGTGCTGTGTGGTGTGTGTGTGTGTGTGTGTGTGTGTGTGTGTGTGTGGTGGTGGCATGCAGCCATGGTCATTGGTCAGGTACTGTCTGCACACTGTGTTGTGGGCCCCTGCTTGGTGTTGTGTGGCCTGTCTGATGTGATCTGCTATGCTACCTGCCACCTGGCATGTTCAGTGCCTACTGTGTGGGCTTCCTGTGTGCCACGTGTGTGCTTGGCTGCATGGTCCTGGATGTGGCCTGCTATGTTTTGGGAGGGGGGGCACAGACAGTGGCCTGTGGGAGGGGATCCCATGGTGGCCCTCCATTGGCCATTGCACCTCCTGTTGCTTGCTATCTGTGCCACTGTTGTGTTCTAGGGTCAGGTGTCTGGGTGTCTGTGTGTGCCATGCTGTGCCCTGTTGGTGGAGGCCTCCTGTAGCCTGTCACTGTGCTTCCATGGCTCTGTCCCTGGGTCTGTTCTCTGTGCAGTGCTCCCCTCTGTTGCTCTACTGCTCTGCTCCCACAGTTGTGCTGGAGCATCTCTTTTTGTGCCATGGCTCACCTCTGTTTGTGCCATGGTGCAATTCTGCCATATTCAGTTGGGTTGCGCTGGTTCAGTTCAGCCTGTGCAACCTCTGAATATGGCTCCTGTTGCACCATGGCGCATTGGATTTGCACTGTGTCCAACTTGCACTGGGCTTTGGCACATTTCTGAATATCTCGGCCCATGTGTAAATCACATCTGAAAAAAAAAATTATGGGTAGGGAATCTTAATTGTAAAGTAATAGAAGCAAAAACAGCATGGAGCAAACTAGACATCAACATGATCCAGTTTCAGAATTTCTACAGTCATTATGAAGTTAAAATAGATGACAACATGCAGATCTCATGATCATCTTCTGATTTCCATCTGTACTTTCCTGTTGTCAGAATGTAATGTTTTCATTCACTCGTGTGTTTGTATACGGTGATAGTTTTAGAGTGTTAGATGGTGTCAAGAATTATTATTACATAAATGGAATGACTTTCCAGATAGTGCTCTGTTATGAGACTGAAATAACATTTAACTGTAAGGAATCATCCCATATTGAATTAATTTTGAATTTGATGTCATCTGTGAGATGCAAGATCTGTCAACAACTTGTAATCTGGTTTTTCCCCACCACCAGGATGAACTATTGAAACCTGCATTAACTGACAATGCTTATTGCTGTATGTTTATCAGGCTGCAGTCAATGTGTCCTGAATATTGTGAGATTTTGATGGGAAAGTTTGCATCTTGCTGTTTTTATCTTTACCCATAACACCCTGCATAT
The DNA here is from genome assembly GCA_016271365.2 of Neoceratodus forsteri. NCBI lineage: Eukaryota > Metazoa > Chordata > Ceratodontiformes > Ceratodontidae > Neoceratodus > Neoceratodus forsteri. Next base: position 1,327,816,295 of record CM028132.1, read on the forward strand.
GTGAATACTGTTCAATATATAACTATTGTTTGCGATTCCACCTTTCCAAAGCGTGCCCCCTCTCTCCGCACACCCTCTCATTCACACACACACACACACACACACACACACACACACATACACACACACACACACACACACAAAACACACACACACTCTTTACCTGCAATCAAATGAACCACCATTAAAAATGAAATTACATTTCCCTGTCTCTCTTTCCTGCAGCCTCTATCTCCTGTTATGGAGATATGGGAATTCCATTTGGTGCCATGCCACATTATAATAGAAGTCTTATGCAAACCATCAGGATTTTTCATCTCTCTTGTCTCACTTTCACCCTTCCAGAATAAATGCCACTAAAATGTTTTCTGTGATTTCTCTCTTCATAACGTAAAATAATTAAATACAGAAAAAAAAATAATACCATCTGCATTTCATACATGACTCACTTTTTTCTTTCATATTAGCTGAAGGGAATTCAACTGGTCTCTTAAAAAATTGTGTTCCTATCACCAGTCTATGTCAGCCACATTGTGCCGATGGTTACCAACCCCCCTCCCAATCCCATCAATCCCTCATGGTTGTCAGTATCACCTTCTGTGCAACACTACCTATCTACCACTTTCTGAGTATATATTTATCTTTATTTTATTGTGATGTTAATGATTAAACAAACATAAAAGATCTCTTTTTTTACAGTACTGACCTATTATGCCTGTCTCTTGCATTGCGCAAACTAATTTTCCTATGCTCCCTTTCAATGAATAAAGCACACTTTGCCTGCCTTGCACCCACCAACCTAGTTACCATTCCTTGTCATCTTGTTTTGTCCCCAACCAAAAAACGTAACATCAAACTGCCAGTGATCATCCTACTTTCCCTGCCCTCTCCAGTTGTGTTGTTTTTATTGTAAAAAGTCACCTACCCACTATTAAGTGTTCCCCAGAGTTCATGATCATTCACTCGTGGCCTATGTGTAAAAAAAAATGCTCCATCTCAGTCACAATTATCCCTCAGTCTCTTGCTCCTTCCACGAGATGTTTATGTAAAAAACAAAATGATTTCCTACTGACAAGTATCTCCCCAACATCCCAATCTCATCCATGCCCAACCTGTAATGGTAAAAACAGTGCTCCCAGACTGATTTGACCTTTCCCTTGTAATTGCAGGGCAATTTTCCTGTGTTTTGCTGTAGATTACATTATTTCCTATGTAAGCCAAATTCCTCTGTTCTCCTGTATGATCAGTGCAAGTCTATGGGAACAATTTCCCTGTAGATGGCTCCAAATCCCTGTAAAATACAGGAATCCCTGTAGATCTGGGAGCCCTGTAAAAAAAACATCATACACTGCTATGTATCTCCCAACCTCCCAACCTTCCATATCAGTAATGAAATAGCAACCTGAGGAATACACACATCTGAGCATTTCCCATGTTATTAATGTAAAAGTGTACTCATTCACTATGGTGTCTTTGTACTAAGATGAATTCAATAAAAAAAAAAAATGAGTGGAATAAACTGGTGACTGTAATAGCAACTGCTACAATTCCAGGAATTCTGATAGTAACCAGTGCAATGACAATGTTAGAAATGCAGTTTGGAAGTCAAGTTGTGAGACTGCTTATAAATCGGGAAAAATTCACTGAAGGGACATCATTGGTAGACAATAGGAAATGATCCTTTGAAAATGAAAAGAGGATTTGCATATTTAAAACGTTCCCATGTTAGCAATGGTTTTGTCATTATGTTTAATTGTTTCGCCTCCTGTGGGTATGGAAGTCAATATATACAGTTTAATTTAATTTTCTGGTTACTTTGGGGCAGTAGGTTCAAACTCATTAAATAGGATGTTATTTATTCTACTAATAAGAGAGAGAGTGTGTGTGTGTGTGTGTGTGTGTGTGTGTGTGTGTGTGTGTGTGTGGGGGGGGCTGGTGATGTATTGAAATGTTCATCCCAGTGATATTTTTGTATGGCATCTGCTGTACTATCGTTATATGCACACACACCCCCCCCCCCGGTATAGTTATTAATATTGGGAGACCAGTTTACATCTAAGACTAGAAACTTTTTAAATAAAATTTGTTTATAGATTCAGATCATTTGACACAGATGAAAAAATGAATCTCTTAAAATTCGGGTTATCTTAAAGTTTCTCTGATTAAATTGAAATTCTGGCTCTTAAACCACACTCAGTTGCAAAAATATCTAGAAATACCTTCCCACCTCACAATATGTCTCCCACCTCTGTAATCTAAATGCCTGTTGTTGAGGAGAGATCATAAACAAAACAATACTAAAGTTCATACTAAGGTACAAGGAGCAAAGAAAGGGGTGGCCCATCATTAGCGCTCCTGAATACTCTAATCCTAGTATCCCAGTATTGTCTGTTAACATTTAAACTGGATGAGTCTGACCTCTATTTGAATTACAATCCTTAATCAGGATAATATCATGTGGTAGTCTGTTCCACAGGCTGACTACCATTTGTGTAATGAACGCTTTTCTATTGTTGGTATAAAAACACTTAGGTCTTAAGCCTCATCAAAAAAAAAAAAAAAAGAAACAGTGACTCCCTTCCATCTGTTGTGAGCTTGCAAATAATCTTTTGGCTTGGAATGCATAGCCTGATCTCCTCACTGTTTTCTTCTCTTTCTCTCTCTCCTGCTCTTCTAATAATCCAGTTACCAATTCCCCCCTCCAAATGTGATTTGTTCACCTCTACTTTGCATTCATTGGATCGACACACCTTGTCATTGGTATCTACTGACTTTGCTGTGATAGGGATTTGCTTTTCCTCTGCTACAATCTCCCCCACTCCCAAAACCACTAAAACAAAATAAAATAAGATACAGTTTTTTTCCATATCTCATAGCAGTTAACATGTCTTCTGCCTATGAGAGTCAGAAATCTTGCTTGTTTTGCATGTTCAAACCTTTCTCTCTGTCTCTCTCTCTCTCTCTCTCTCTCTCTCTCCCCCATTAAAGAAATAGGAGAAATGAAAAACAAATGCACATTTTTTTGTCATTTGCCAGTCGCACCTTTCTCCACAGTGGGGAACAGTAACTGCTTTTGGTTCCTTTTTTTTATTTTTATTTTTATTTTTTTTGCAATGGGTAGCTGGCATGTGCTGGATGCTGCTGCTCATTATATGTACATCCACTGAAACTTGTCAGCTTTTAAGGTTAACTCTATCTCTAGAATATATTTGTTTGGCTTAAAGTTTATAGTTGGCTGTGTAGTGTGAAGAGAAAAACAAGAGATAACTAATTAGCATTTCTTACATTTAAAGTGATGGTGACCGATGAAAGAAAATGACCTCTAATCATTATGTTCATATGATATTTAGCTAGTTCTATTTATTAAATGTACTTTAAAAATAAATAATGTATTAACTCGATATGCTTTTGCATCTATTAAAAGTAACACAAAATATAACAGGCATACAAACTGGTTTGCAGTATGAATGAGTTCAATATTCATTAGACCAAACAAGTGTCTTTTCTATTAGTATGGTCGAAAAAAAAAATTGTTGATGACTTCTTTCATGTTTGTCCAACTGCAAATCGAACATCGATTTTGGATCACAGTCTGTGTATGTTGTGTCACAAAAATTACAAACTTTTGGATGCAGCACATACCAAATGTACATAGTTCTGACACGCATATAGTAATGGAAATGCACTTCAGCATTTTGCTTTTTGTCAGTCAAGGTAAAAATAAAAACAAAACCAATAAAAGGGAAAAAAAAGAAAATATCTTTGTAGTAACATATGTTCTTCTCCCTCTTCCATTATCCCCCTGCCCCCATTACCCCCCCCACTGTCATTCAGTTCCAGTCTGCACAAGTCATGTAGTCTAGGTGACTGTGTCATGTGCATAATAATATACAATCTACTCATACCTAGGCTGAATATGAGTATGACACTGTGTAACATAGTCAGTATGGTTAATCATCAGATTGTGTGTTGAGGATATTATAAGGACATGTGGAGCAAATGCACTTATACTGTACTTACATTGTTTATATGATTATAAACCATTTTAAAATGGTATAAAAATACCACAGTCTGATTGGTTGTAATGGCTCTGACATGTCATGTAATTTCACTGATGCTACGCAATCCACTCACTGCTGTAATAATTTTTGGCTTGAACTAAATCATAGTTTGATGGTTGTTATACCACCACAATGCACACCACAAATTGTCTGACTGATTTTTTAGGAAGAGGGTTATTCTGGCACCAGGGATTGACTTTTGGCACTGATCTAATCTGAGCATTCAGGAGCTTTTGCCTGTGTTTGGGGGTGAGGGGGCTTACTTAAAAAAATTGGGCCCCACATACAGTAGCAAATTACTGACACTACATGGTTGCAGTGCCACTTTACACCAGTCACTCAATCTGCACTCTGTTGTGGTATACACACAATCAAACTTTGAACCACCTGTGACCCCTTGGGGAATGAGGCAGGGCTGCCATGGTAATACAGGGGGTCAAAGAACCACCATCTGCTGTGTACTCACATACCCTGCTACTGTATTCATATAATATGTACTACATGACAAGAAATTGATATTAGCTATTTTTTCTTGTTGAAAGTACACCCTTTTGCCTAATTAATATTTGGCTTTATCAACAAGATAATTCTCCTAATAATAGTTACCTAATATAAATTACTTGTCATGCATATTGTACATATTACATTTGGCTAAGATAAAAGACAGTATTGTATATTTCTAATCAGAATGTTTCGGATATATGATTTATAAATAGCACTAATCCTTGTGACAAAGATTTTCTGTGCAAAACATCAATATCTGAGGTGGTCATGGAAAAATTAAAAACTTTTCAGTAACAGCAGTGACTGAGTCACATCTGTATCTTACAGCCCAATATGTATAAGTAACAGTAAATTGTGCCAGCTCAAACAATGTGTCATCAAGAATACTGACACATACACAACAATAGGATTCATTCTGTTCATCTACTACAGCATGTTGTGTTATTTTTGTAATTTCTTTCTGTGCTGCTTTTAGTTAGAATGTTATTTTTAAACCCAAATTACTCATAAATGGCCAGTGTGCTTTAAATGGGAATACCAAAAGCATCTTCAGGATTATATATCTCATACCTGTGCTCCCCGATGGGTGACTGGGGGATGCAGTGTCAGTGGCTTAGTAGGTAGCACACTGGCCTCTGAGGCTGGGAGATCAGAGGGCTGTGGGTTCAGTTCCCACATCTGGCACTTGGGTTAATATCCCAGTACTGACACTGTAGTGCAGCATGAGAGGGGTGCTGCACTTCTGAGGTGCAGTCTTTCAGATGAGACGTTAAACTGAGGTCCCATCTGCCTGGATTGGTGGTAGTTCAGGTGGATGTTTAAGATCCCATGGCACTTATCGAAAGAGTAGGGGAATTTTTTTATTGACATCATAACAAATCAAAACAAATCATATGTAAGTCAGTATTACATCATACAAAATCATAAAAAGGCAGAAAACAAGAACATAAATGGTATTATTTCATACAGTAACCTCAAACGTAAAAAAAAACAAAAAAACATTAGAACCAACTCCCTGCCACCCACCCCCTCTAAAGGAGTAGGGGATTTGTTTTTTTTGTTTGTTTTTTTTCATATTACCAATGATCGTATAAACAATAGAACATAGTATTTCATATTACAATATGTCAAAATGCATCATGGTACTCAATGTCCAAACATATATAATGCACTACCAAACATTTCCAAAGAAATCTAAACATCTCTTTCTTCACTCCCAAATTTCTATGCATTTTATTTTATACAATCAAATGAATTCCATAGAGTTTCCCAACGAATATGAGAAAATCTGGACTTCTCCAAACACTTCAATTTCCCAATTTCAATTTCCACTATATACACTAAATTAATTGGATGAATTATCTGCTGTTGCAATAATAACTTGCATCTACTAATCCAAATCCAATATAAAAAAAAATATGTATCACTTGCAATGTGCTATAAATACCCTCAGGTTCTCCTTTATCAAAGGAGCCATAATATAGACTCTGACTGGAAGGTGGGATTATCAAATTATTCTTCCAACGGTGTTTAACAATGTCCCAAAATTCCATAGCATAATTACAATGAAAATACATGTGATCCATAGTTTCCAAAACTAATACATGTTTCCCTTGGACAATAACGCTCTTGTATAGATTTATGTTTCTGATTACTCCTGACATTAATTCTCCCATGAATACCCAACCAAGTGATGTCCCACATATGTAAAGGGATACGAGGGTTGATTATGTATCTAGATATATCTAATCGTACCTTCTCAGAAAACTTTAAAAAAGGGTTTTCAAAAAAAAAATGTCCCAATATGTATATGTACAGTGCTTTTCTAGAAAGACTCAAAACAGTTTCCCAACTAATATTCCAACACTTTATCTTATCAAAAACCTCAGACCACCTCTCCAGCAATCGAGGGCGTCTTTTGTTCTTATGCAGAAATTTTGCATGTTTCCATTCTAACAAAACACCTTTTAAATGTCCGTTAATGAACGGGCTCCAAATCTTATAATTCTTTCTAATTACAGGAACTACATTTGAGTATAAAAAAATTGAAAAGAAAAAAAGGACAGGATTAACCATTCCCAAACCCCCAGCTTTGGAATCTAAATACAAAATATTATGTTTAATTGGATTTAATCGGCTACCCCACACCCCACAAAAAAACATCTCATTAATGAAGTCTCCATAGATTTTGGAAGTAAATAAATGTTGCTAATAAATAAAAAAAACGGTATTAAATATGTTTTATGAGAAACACTCTTTTCTTTTTTGATAATTTATTTTTATTCCAGCTTGCTATTTTAGAAGTACCTTCCTGTAATGCCATTTTCCAATTATCCATCGCGCTATCTCTACCACCAAAATAAATACCTAATATTTTATATGGTTTATGTTCAATCATAAAGTTTCCTACTGTAGTTGGGGACTCTGGTAACCTGGAAATGCTGATGCATTTAGTTTTTGAATTATTAATCCGTGCACCCATAATTTTCCCTAAATCTGTAATAATCTTACAAGCTGTCATCATGGATGTTTCATCAGGCAAGAGAAGACACAAATCATCCGCATAAGCGATAATTTTTGACATATATATGTTATTCAACTGAATAGCTTTTATCAAGGGAGATCTATTTATTATTTGTAATAAAGGATCAAGAGCAAGAACATACAGAAGAGGACTAAGTGGGCACCCCTGTTGAACACCTTTCAATACCCTATGTTTTCCTCCTTTCCATCCATTTTCCAATGGAATCACATACGCTAAAGCATAACACAATTGTACCCAATGTACAAAAATACTCGGGATACCAAAAGCCTTCAAACATTCCCATAAATATTCTTGAGACACCTCATCGAAGGCTTTAGCTTGATCTAGACTTACTAGATAACCTTCCAAACCACCTGAGATCCCTGACCCCATAATTTCTCTAATATAAATCAATGCATCATAAATTTTCCTCCCCGGAACTGCACAATATTGAAAATCACTTACTAAGGCAGGCATCGCCATGGTTAATCTATTTCCAAGAAGCTTAGAGAAAATCTTAAAATCGACATTTAATAATGTCAAAGGTCTCCAATTACCTATATCAGAATGATCCCCTTTCTTAAATAAATATATTAATAACCCCTCATACATTTGTAATGGTAAAATCATTTCAGAAATTAAAGTGTTATACAATGCCAATAATTCTTTAGGCATTAATTTCCATAGAATTTTATATAATTCTCCTGGCAATCCATCTGAGCCAGGGGAAATCTCATTTTTAAGAGATGTAATTACGGTCCCGAGTTCTACCTCCGTAAATACCTTTACCATAGATTTCTGAGTATCTTGTTCTAAACTAGGGAGGTCTGCTGCTGTTAAAAACTGACATACGTATCCAAAAGCTGGAGCTTGTTCCCCAAAGCTCCGTATAATATGTTTATTCAAAATATCCATGATGCCCACATTATCATTAATTATCTTATTTTCCTTATCTTTTAAATTAGATAAAAGCCTCTTATCTATCCACTTCTTACAGGCTAAAAAGGGATTAACCTGCACAGATTTCCCTTGTGTCCCAAAGGATTGTTCCCTAATCAGTGAATCCATCCGATTGTATTGATATTGTACCATCTTTTGTTTTGTCTGTGCAATATCTATAGATAAATCAATTCCACATTCCATTTGTGTGGAAATAAGATTCTGCAAGGAATTCCGAAGAGATAAATATTCTTCCTTTTTAGATTCAGCTTTCAGTCTGCCATTTGCCTGAAAGTATCCAATCAAACATACCTTAAAATCTTCCCACCGGCTAACCATATTATCATGCAAATCTATCGTTGTAACTCGGTCATGAATAATTGCTTCCAAATCCTGCAGAACTTCTGGGATACTTAAAAAGGAAACATTTAACTTCCAAAATCCAGGACCCTTCATCCTGCATAAAGAATTATCCAATTGTATACCAATCATAATCTGGTCAGAAGATTCAATTGGAACATAAAGTAAACTAGATATAAACAACTCTTTTTTAACAAAAATAAAATCAATACGAGATGACAAACCTCCTTTAAAAAGGTAGGTTTAATTATGTTTCGCCCTGTTTGATGGGAATCCCTCATGCCTGCTAAGGAAAGGATAGACTTTAAACAAGTTTTTTCGCAGTAGTGTTTCCCCATTTCGTTCTTTTGCTGAAAATTTATATTAAAATCCCCACAAAAAAATAAATGCCTACCGGTATACAAGTATGGTTGAATTTTTTTCAATAGTTCAATTCTAAGGGCCTTCATCTGAGGGCCATAAATTGTTATCAACCTACACGGAAAACCTTTTACAATTACATCCACCAACAATGCCCTACCAGGTTCTATATCCACCAGACGTAATAGTTTAACATCAGTAGTTGTAAAACATATCCCCACCCCGCTGCATTTTTCTTCCCCAAAGGACCAAAAAGATATACCCCAATACCATTCTCTAACAGCTCTAGACATTTCAAATACTGAATTCAAACGTGTATCCTGTAATAGAAAGACATCATACTTCAAATAAGGAAGTATCCCAAACGTTTGGCATTTCATATGAGATTTTAAACTATTCACGTTTAAAGAAACTATCGATAGTGGAGAAGTGTTCAAGGCGGAGGTTTAAGTATTTTGATACTTGATCTGGTTACCCGTTTCCTAGCAGCTGGCAGATTGCTTACTACTACACGTTCCGGGTGGGGTAATACTATCGAGGGAGTAATTACTTCATATGTAGAATCCACCATAGGATGGGCAGTCTCTACCTGTTCCCCCCATGATGCAAGAACTGAAAATCTATTTCCTAAAGGTAATGGAGAAACAGGAATATACTCGCCCTCTCTGCCCTCTCCATCAACCGACAACAAACATACATTAGAATCCTGTAAATCTACTTGTTCCCCTCTCTTATCAATTTCAATATCATTTGCCAAAATAGACGAATCAGTACTCTTCAGGGTAGATAACCTTTGTGGAGACCCCTGCGGTGTCACAAATGGCGTTTCTCTGTCCTCCCTGAGTAACCCCTGAGAAGGTTCTGAAGTTAGGGCTACCTTCTGCCCTAATTGCTGTATATCAGTAAGGGGCACATAGGGGCTTATCAAGTTATGGGTTACAGGATTTTTAACCTGTCTACCATCCACATTTAACCCTCCCCTACCTCTACCTCTTCTTCTCCCTCTAAACATATTCTCTGTCAAGCGTCCTTCTTTCCCTAGGTGAGATAGACTTGCTTGTGATATAAAATATTCCTGATCTGAGGAATCATCCACATCCGTGCTACTCCATGGACAGTCTGAAAAGGAATGATTAACTTCATTACACAGATTGCAAACTGGGGGAGCCACACATTCTGCTATTGAATGCCCTAGCATTCCGCATTGAAAACATTTGATTTGATCACAAGAGGTATTTAAATGCGTTAAGGACCCACACTTAAAACAACTTTTAGGCTGGCCAGCATAAAAGATTATACCCCTATCCCTCCCCAGAAAAAAAGGAACTGGGTAAATGTTGTATGCCTTCATCAGTCTATTGTAGTTGAACTCGTATTGTCCAGCCTCCTGTCCAAAATCCGTTCCCATCCATAATAGGTTTTGGCTTGTCTTGAACGCAACATCTTTTCTCCAGCCAAAAAAGAATGTTTGCAATGTTCACCCCTTCGTTCCGAAAAAGAATAGTCACAGTTTTAACTGTAGGTTTCGTAATCAGAATAGCCTGAAAATCCCTCCAGTCCTCTTGGTCTTTTAAATCATAATACAGCCTCCAAAATTTGTCTAGTGAAATAATGGAACAAAAGCTAATATCATAATTACGTTCACCAGGAGGGTGTATGAAAGCATAAACCTCAGCTGGGGAAAAACCCATGGAATCAATAAGTAAAGACTTCCCCACCCAAAGTCTGTCTGGTGTCATTGGGGCAGTTCCACAATATCTCAAACGCACCAAAAACCTACATTTCGCAGACTCTGCTGGTTTTCTAAACAAACCTGCAAAGGATTGAGCACCAATTCCGGCAGGTTTCTTGATGCTCACAGACTGTTGTAAATCCAAACTCGTATCCACAGCAAGTGGGTGACTTACATTCGTATTCTCTCCCGTACCCGACTCGGATGCAGAAATGACTGTAGAGGGGCGATGTCCCAGCGAGGTAGTTGAAAGGTTCAGGTTGCCACCGGCGTCTTGCGCATCTAAAAAATCAGTAGCCTCACCCTGATAATGTGCATTCGCATTAGTGTCAGTTAAAGACTTAGTCTTTTGACCAGCCACAGCTAGCCGAGAAACCCCATTAGGTGAATCTATGTCTATTAAATCTGAATTTAGGCCACCAGGAATGGGAATAAAAGGGTCCGGAATCCATTTATCACCTACCCACATCCATCTTGTTTGTTTTAAAGCCTCTTCAGGAGACCGTGAAGATAAAGTACAGGTTTGCTCAAGAATATTATCCTGTGTAACTTCTCCAGTTAATGGTGTTGTGCATTGTGAAACTGTATCAAAGGTATCATCTTGTTGCTCAAAACGTTTCCCTCCATTCTTAAACGGGCTAGTCAGGGAACGTTTCCGTTTATTGCGTTCTGCTTCCAGCTTCATTTGGCAAGTATGAAAGTCTCTCGCCACTGTATTTATTAATTCCATCAATTGAAATTTCTTTCTATCAAGTTCTTCTTGTAATTGCACTTCTGCAGATATGTCCATGTCCTGCTGTAATTCAGTAACTGGAGTATCCAAAGTTACTGTAGGATTACCACCGACACACTGATTTTCTCCATCCAAAGCATCCTCAACTGCAGATAGCTCCTGGGCTCCCAGCCCACGTCTGACCTCTTCCACTGCCTCCTTTGAACTGAGGTCCTCCATCTCTGTAGACAGAGAGACAGCACCACCCATCTACAGAGTAGGGGAATTTCTCCGGTGCCCTGGCCAAATTTCCCTCATTCACTAAAAATACCACTAACAGCTTAATCTGGTTCAAGGTCAGTTGGCATTCATCTGTATCCCCTTCCCCTGGGTCGTGCCTGACAATAGGCAGGATTTGTCTAGTGCACTTACCCGGTCAACAAAAACTAAATAAAAAAAATAAATAAAATTAAGAGTGCAAGAGGCTCATGTACCTGCCATGAATGCCATCTGGGGTCCACTGGACCCCCATTGTCTGTCATTCTGACTTACAGTTGCCTACGCACCTTCACATAGGTTACCTGCACCTTAGTAATAGTGCCCAATGTGCTTAACTTAATTCTAGCTGGCCCGGTGGCATGGAGTGCTGAGGCAATGGTAGCCATACCTCCTATTATGCTGATGACCTAAGTTTGGGACTGTACAAGGGTCACTTGGGGGTCAGCTGGGAAAGGAGGCTTGAGCAGCCTTAGATGGCTCTACTCCTTTGGGAAGGGGGGATGGCATGTGCTGCTGCTTCACTACCACCCAGTGGTGGCTGGGTGGCACAACATGCAGGTCACATCTCTGTAGGTCAGATGCAGGCATCTGAGTGTGTGCAGTTCCTTTATGTTGCTCACCTATGCCATTGTACACATGGCAACCTTGGGTCAGGGAAACAAGAAAAACAAGAAAACAGGGCTGTGCCTATGAACATATGAATGTGCCAGCAGAAACAGACCACCCGGTATATCTAAGTCTGCTCGAGTGTGCATCTAGCACCCCTAGTTTGTAACTGCCCCACCCCTCTCTCATTTGTCATCCCAATGCTGCCCCTCACTTCCCCCACCCTCACTCTCCCCTGTTCCCTGTCTCATGCCCTTTTGAAGCAGTTCACAGATTTGCATGATACCACCCATTCTGGTAGTGCATTCCATTTTGCTACCATGCTCTCCATGAAATAGTGTCTCCTCAATTCCCTCCTAAATCTTCCCCCTATTCTTAGCCTGTTCCCCCAGTGTCTCTCCCCCTCCTTAGTTTAAAGACCTCATCTGCCCCATCCTTATTTATTCCCCTCAGATACTTGAATGTCTCAATCATGTCCCCAGTGTTCCTTCTACCCTTCAGGGTGTACATATTCAGGTCTCCCAGCCTACTGTGATAGTCTCTCTCCTCTATTCCACATATCGTCTTCGTTGCCCTCCTCTACACTGGCACGGGGTCATGATTTTGCGAGACATTATGCCACATGGCAAAATTGCGCTGCCAATACAGCACAATTTCTGCCATAGGCATATGTCTTTTTCTGGGGAGGCCTCTGCCCCACAACCTCCAGTGGGGTTGTGCCTGATGGACCCCCACTAAAGATTTTCAACTCTGGGGGGGCCATCTCAGGGAGCGCACAAGTCACCTGGGTTCCTACTGCTGTGGCTCAGTTCAGTGAGCCACAACAGCTGCTCGTCGGAAGCTGCTCCCAGCAGAGGTCTTATCCTCTGCCTGGGAAAGCGCTACTAGTGTAATACTGCATACAGTGGTATACACGGTATTGCACCAGTAGTGGTAGCATACTGTGCTGTACTGGGTTAGCCATAATGTTGTACGCTATTAAGCTTGCAACATTTTGACCCGGTAGGTCTGCACCCCTCCGGTAGCCTGATATCATGCTTCAGGTATGGCCTCCAAAACTGTACACAGTACTCCAAATGTGGCCTTACTAGTGACCTGTAGAGGGGCAAGATCACCTTTCTTCACCTAGATGAAACCCCCCTCGCTATGCACCCCAACATTTTGTTTGCTTTTGCAGCTGCTCTCCTGCACTAGGCAGTGTTATTCATGGTCCCTGTTACCATTATCCCTAGGTCCTTCTCCTCCTCAGTGATCCTCAGCTTAACTCCTCCCAGCCAGTAGTCTCTTCTTGGGTTTTTTGCCCCAAAGTGCATAACCTTACACTTCTTTGCATTAAACTCCAGCTGCCACCTCTCTGATCACTCCTCTAGCTTGCTAAGATCCCTCTATAGCTGCTTCTATCCCTCCACTCCATCTACCACTGTTCCCATGTTGGTGTTGTCTGTGAACCGACTTAGCTTGCTCACCACCTCATGCACAATGTCTGATATGAAGAGCCCAAATAATACCAGTCCTAGCATAGAGCCCTGTGGTACACCACTCATAACCGGCCTTGGAGTTGAGATCTCCCCTCCCACTACTACCCATTGTACTCTCTCACTCAGCCTGCTTGTGATCCAGTTAATCATTTTGCCCCTCCCTTACATCAGTTAGCATCCCCCCAAGTCACCCACGAGGCATCGAATCAAAGGCCTTGCTGAAGTCCAAGAAAAGAACATCCACTGCATGCCCCTTATCCAGCTTACCTGTCACCCAGACATGATATTGTATGAGGCTGGTTTGACAAGACTTCCTTGAAACAAACCCATGCTGCCTCACATCCTGGAGCCCATTGTCCTCCATGTATGACACCAGTCTTTACTTTAGTATAATTTCCATGAGTTTGCACACTACGGAAGTGAGACTTACTGGATGATAATTACCCGGTTCATCCCTCAGTCCTCTCTTGTGTAATGGCACTACATGTGCCATCCTCCAGTCCACTGGCACACATCCTGACTCTGGTGAGGTGCTGTGCAGATCTACCAGTGGCTCTGCCAACACCTCCGCCATCTCTCTTTCAGCACCCTGAGGTGGATACCATCTGGCCCTGGAGCCTAGTCTACCCTCTTTTCTCTCAGTCCCTCCAGGATTCTTCCTCCCTCAATTTTTCCATCTGTTGCCTCCTCTCCCCCTTCCCACCCTCCCAGCCCATGGTGGTAGTGATCCTCCCTTTTCTTCCATGGACACTGAGAAAGTATTCATTCAGTGCTTATGCCTATTCATCCCCTTTTCTGTCCACTCCTGACCCTGTTTTATCCTCACTATTGTCTCCTTGCACTTTCTTTTTCTCCTGATGTATCTGAAAAGTCTTTCTCCCCAAGTTAATTCCTGCACTAATCTCAGCTCCATCTGAGCCTTGGCTTCTCTCACTTTTCTGGTCAGCTCCCTGGACCATCTTGCATACTCATCTCTGTCCCCTTCTTTTCCTGTTCTCCTATATCTCTGGTGCACCTCTCGTTTTGCCCTCACCACCTCTTCTACCTTGATGTTCAACCAGCATGGTTTCCTTACTCTGCTCCTCTTACTCTGTATCTTGGTGCAGGCTTCCATTGACTCTGTAATCCCACATCTATTAATATCTAATTTCTGCTCTATGTCCATCTCTTGCCTTATGCTCTCCAGTTTTTCTTTCAGTACTTTAGTAATGTGCACCACTAAGTCCTGCTCACCTGCCTCCAACTACACCATTGCCACCCTGGACCCTGCCAATCCAGATCCAAACTTTATGGTGGGGGGGGTTGCACACCCTCTCTCAGCCTTGCCATGGGGGAGCTAAGCTATGGAAGAACTTAGCAATTGACTTCTGGGGGGAGATGGTTGCTGGTTGTGAAGGTCAGCAAGACCTGAAGAGCCAAACATTACAAAACAACAAATTTAGGTGCCTACATTACATTTTGCTAAAGACTTGTAACTTCGGCAATTTTCACTATTTTTACACCATATTCCTCACCTGCAGCCCTATCGGCTCTTGCCAGAGTATGTTATCATATGTCTGTATTAGAAGTGATGTAATTTATATATACATATCTAGAATTGATTAAGGCTTTTCTGTGCACCCACAACCCCGTTATGCTGGGCTGTGCCCCCCAGACCCCCCACTAAAGATTCTCAACTCTGGGGGGTCCAACTCAGAGAGCGTGAAAGTCACCTGGGTTCCTACTTCTGTGGCTCAGTCCTGTGAGCCATGGCAGCTGCTCATCGGAAGCTTCTCCCAGAAGAGGTCTTATCCTCTGCCTGAGAAAGTGCTACTGGTGCAATACCGCACACAGCAGTATACATGGTATTGCAGCAGCAGTGGTAGCATACTGTGCTGTACTGAGTTAGCCATAATGTCATACACTAATAAGCTTGCAACATTATGACCTGGTAGGTCTGCACCCCTCCAGTAGCCTGATATTATGCTTCAGGTATGGCCTCCAAAACTGTATACGGTACTCCAAATTTGGCCTTACTAGCGACCTGTAGAGGGGCAAGATCACCTTTCTTCTCCTGGATGAAACCCCCCTCGCTATGCACCCCAACATTTTGTTTGCTTTTGCAGCTGCTCTCCTGCACTGGGCAGTGTTATTCATGATCTCTGTTACCATTACCCCTAGGTCCTTCTCCTCCTTAGTGATCCCCAGCTTAATTCCTCCCAGCCAGTAGTCTCTTCTTGGGTTCTTTGCCCCGAAGTGCGTAACCTTACACTTCTTTGCATTGAACTCCAGCTTCCACCTCTCTGACCACTCCGCTAGCTTGCTTAGGTCCTGCTGCAGCTACTTCCATCCCTCCACTCCATCTAACACTGCTCCCATTTTGGTGTTGTCAGTGAACAGACTTACCTTGCTCACCACCCCATGCACAATGTCTGATATGAAGAGCCCAAATAATACCAGTCATAGCACAGAGCCCTGTGGTACCCCACTCATAACCGGCCTTGGAATTGAGAGCTCCTCTCCCACTAGCACCCATTGTACCCTCCCACTCAGCCTGCTTGTGATCCAGTTAATCATTTTTACCCCTACCCTTACACCAGTTAGGATCCCCCCAAGTCACCCATGAGGCATCGAATCAAAGGCCTTGCTGAAGTCCAAGAAAAGAACATCCACTGCATGACCCTTATCCAGCTCACCTGTCACCCAGTCATGATATTGTATGAAGCTGGTTTGACGAGACTTCCTTGAAACAAACCCATGCTGCCTCACATCCTGGAGCCCATTGTCCTAGACGTATGACACCAGTCTTTACTTCAGTATCATTTCCATGAGTTTGCATACTATGGAAGTGAGACTTACTGGACGATTACTTGGTTCTTCCCTTGGTCCGCTCTTGTGTAATGGTACTACATGTGCCATCCTCCAATCCACTGGCACACATCCTGACTTCAGTGGAGTGCAGTACAGATCCACCAGTGGCTCTGCCAACATCTCGGCCATCTCTCTCAGCACCCTGAGGTGGATACCATCTGGCCCTGGAGCCTTGTCTACTCTCACTGCTCTCAGTCCCTCCAGGATTCTACCTCCTTCAATTTTTCCATCTGTTGCATCCTATCCCCCCTTCCCTCCCTCCCAGACCATGGTGGTAGTGGTCCCCCCTTTTCTTCCATGAACACTGAGAAAAAGTATTCATTCAGTGCGTCTTCCTGTTCCTCCCCCTTTTCTGTCCATTTCTGACACTGTTTTATCCTCACTATTGTCTCCTTGCACTTCCTTTTCTCCATGATATATCTGAAAAAATATTTCTCCCCCAAGTAAATTCCCTGCACTAATCTCAGCTCCATCTGATACTTGGCTTCTCTCACTTTTCTGGTCACCTCCCTGGACCATCTTGCATACTCCACTCTGTCCCCTTCTTTTCCTGTTCTCCTATATCTTTGGTGCACCTCTTGTTTTGCCCTCACCACCTCTACTACCTTGCTTTTCAACCAGCATGGTTTCCTTGCTCTGCTCCTCTTACTCTGTGTCTTGGTGCAGGCTTCCATTGCCTCCGTAACCCCACATCTAATAATATCCCATTTCTGCTCCACATCCATCTCTTGCCTTTTGCCCTCCAGTTTCACTTTCAGTACTTCAGTGATGTGCACCACTAAGTCTTGCTCGCCTGCCTCCAACCACACCATTGCCACCCCCCCGGGAACCTGCCAAACCAGATCCAAACTTTTGGGTGGGGGGATTGCACACCCTCTCTCAGCCCTGCAATGGGGGGATGGGGCTAAGCTATGGGGAAACTTAGCAAGTGACTTCTGGGGGGAGATGGTTGCTGGTTGTGAAGGAGGGCAAGACCTGAAGAGCCAGATGTTAGAAAACAACAAATTTTGGAGCCTACATTACATTTTGCTAAAGAAGACTTGTAACTTTGATAACTTTCAATATTTTTACACCATATTCCTCAGCTGTAGCCCTATCAGCTCTGGCCAGATCATGTTATTATATGTCTGTATTAGAACTGATGTCATTTAAATATATATGTATGTATATATATATATATATATATATATATATATATATATCTAGAATTGATTATGGCTCTTCTGTGTACATACTTTTGCATGCATAATATTGATTCTGCTTGTATGTTATTTTTCTCTCTTGCCCCCCCTTTTTTCCTTTTTTTTCCCAGTTGTTTGTTTGGATGTGCTGATTAGTAGTTAGCAGTATTCTGTGATCCTTTACCTAAGCAATAAATACCCAACAGGTGGGCGGCACTGTGCTATACTGGACAGCCCAGGGGTGTAATGAGGCCCGATGCCACAGGCGGAGGGCCTTATAGCCCCTGGAAGGTCTGGTATAGCACAATACCACCCACCCTGGAGGGTATTATTGTGCTTAGAAAATGGGCACTGTAAAAAAAAGTTTAATAAAAGCATTTTAATAAAAAATAGTTTCAGTTAAGTTTTGTAATGAAATAGTTCCTCCGCCTGCAGTATAATTATGTTAATTTTACTTTTGATGTGGGTTTTATTCACATGGTCGTGATGCTCAGGATTTTCCTGCCTTTTTTTTTGTGGCGCTGATATATATATATATATATATATATATATATATATATATATAATGTGGATGGATGGAGCATTTCTGCATAAAAAAAAAAACAGGATTGATGCATTTTCATGCAGACAGGGTCCCTATTGTACGCTGTGTTTCTAGAGGACAAGCGTGCTACGGGGATGATGAGAAATGACTCGTAAAGAGTACGTTTAGGTAGGCTACACTCATGTCTACAGAGATGTCTGGCAATACTTTGCTTTCCTTGCTTTGTGCTCGTGTTGCATTTGATGGCAGTTTTGTTGCTCACAGTGGAAGTCGCTGCCACATTAGGAAGCCGGTGAGAGTGGTGTGTGGGGCTGCAACCCTTTGGGGTCCCACTGCTACTCTGGCACATTTTGTCAATATGTTCAGGCTTGGGGATTGACATTGAGCCACCAGTTTTTGGGGTGGGACAGCGACAAGTATATGGACGTATGATGATGCCTGTGGAGCTTTTTATATCGAGTGCAGGAGATTGCTATTAATGTTGGTTTCTGACTTTACTTTTTTACATTTTACATTTGTTTACACTGGCTCATGTCATGGTACTGGATTCAGTGATGTGGAGGCAGGGGAGGCCACAAACTAGCCCGCTAAGCAGCGAGAAAAAAAATGTCTGCTTTTTAAAACAAACGTTCTATTTGAATACTGATCTATGTTCTTAGGCTTGTGGCTAGCTGGCACTTTTAATTGCTGGATTCTGTTGCCTGATAGACGCCCACCTTGCCAGGTCTATCAGCCAATCAGAGCCTGAGGATTTACTTGCACATTTTCTAATGTTTCATTAAATGTGTTGCCATTGGTGCATTGCCCAGTCACATACTAATGCAATGATTTTACAATTGCATCCCTGTAAATGTTCAGACTGCCATTATAATCAATTCCTGCAGGTATGGTAGGGCAATCCTGCTTATCTTGCATGCTAATCTTCATAACTGAGACATATGTAGGGTCCTAGGCACAGGTCAATACATAGAGGCTGTTTCCAGAATTAGAGTGTTTATAAAATATTTACAGCATTCTACACCTGACATCATGCCCCTGAAAGATAAAGAACCTCAGTGCACAAGCACTGAGGCAATGGTTACCCCAAAGGGCATTTGCCAGGAAGCCAAGTTTCAAAGAAATACAAAATCACACATACCTCCATAATGCAAAGCATCATGGGTTGTATATGCAAATCACCACAGACTATTATGCTGGTTCAACTTTAAGAAGAAATGCATGGTGCCAAAAGGCCTCTCACACAGTTTGCCCCTGGACCCACCCACCCCCAAACACATAGGTGTTCACTCACACAACATGGTGCAACACAAAAGGCTGCATTAATTCAAATTACAGCATGCAGGCATGATTTTTTTCTATTTGATGTTAGAAATGTTCAACATTCTGTGATATTTTACTGTTTCATTAAATGTATTGCCAGTTGCAAATTGCCCTGACACATAGAAAACTAATGCAATTAATTTTATAATGGCAAACCTGTATATGTTCAGACTGCTCTCATCATTAAAATCCAGTAAATAATAAATACATTTTGAAATGCAATTGTATGCATGGGATCACTTATTGTTGTAGCATGTTTGTCTGGACAAGAGCAGGCACTTATAGTCACAAATGGTTGTTGGAAAGTATTGCATTAGTAGTCATTATAAAATGGCAAGAAAAAATCTAGAAATCTCATTGGCCAAGAGAGATCAGTTAACTGTACATTAAATCTGTATATACGCACAGTCATCCTGGTCCTAAAACACATCACACAATGAGCAAATCAGCCTTCCTACAACCAGAACTATCTTCCGTCAATCTCCCTGCAACCAGAACTGATCTTCCACCACAAACATGGCTGCTACCTTTACACTGTAGAAACCAATTCTCTGGCATCAGTTGCAAGCTCCACACACATAACATTCCAAGAGTCAGTACAGTACTGTACTGCGGAAAATGTGAAGACTGAAAAAATAAAGATTCGTTAAAGCTAAAAAAAAAGCATATTTCAAAGATTGATCCGTGGAGTTATTACAAAATAAAAGCTGCGTGTTCTTGGACAGTGCAAGAGGAGGGGGATACACAGAACTGGGGGTGTGCTGGAGCTGTATGAAGGGTGGGGCTGCACGTTCTTGGGCAGTTCAAGGGGAGGGGGATGCAGAAATAATGAAGGAATAGTGAAATAGTGCAGTGTTGTGGTCCTTTGGAACAACATGGGCAGACTGTTTCACAGATGTGGAAGCAACTGTGCAGTGTTCATGAAAGGAGTGCAGGGCTCCACCCATCTGCAGCCCTAAAAATAGACTACTATGGTTCTTGAAAGAGGTGGCAGAAAAGGTAAAGACTAAAAGGGTAGCTGTCAGAAGACATAAGGAGGCACAGAGGGAGAAGGAGTATCAGGAGAAACAGAACGAAGCAGGCAGAGTAGTAAGAAGCAAGATGGCACAAACTGAAGACAATAGACCAGGTGGTGATGAAGGGGGACAAGATATTTTTTAAGTATGCAAGCAAAAGGTCAAAGATCAGAGGTGGGACCCTAAGATTTAAAAGAGAATGTGGTGACTATGCAAAGGGGGAACAGAAAAATGCATACATCCTTAACAAATACTTTTGTTCAGTGTTGACAGAGGAAGGAGAAGGGGAGTGGCTACAAAAAACTGGAACATTTGAGAGAGGGGGTGGACACTATTCCATTTTCAGAGAAGAGTGTCCTCAAGGAACTCACTAATCTGAAAGTGGATAAAGCAGTGGGGCATGCAATGGTATTGAGGGAGCTCAGTGAGCTACTTGCTGCAAATGTGACAGCACCATTTACCAGTTCATTGGAAACTAAGAGTGGTCCTGGAGAACTGGAGGAGGTAGATGTAGTACCACTTCACAAAAGCAGTAGCAAGCAAGAGAAAGGCCAGTCAGCCTGACTTTGGTGGTGGGAAAGTTAATGAAGTCACTGCTAAAGGAAATGATTGTGGAATAGATTAAATCCAATAGGTTACAAGACCTGAGACATTATGGATTCACAAGGGGAGGTCATGTCAAACAAATCTGATTTTTAGGAATTAATTTTCACAAAATGTTTTGAAAGATTTTTTAAACTGTTTGTAAAAATGTTGCATCACTGTATTGTATGGGTACATTGATGTACTGAGTACAAAACACTGATGTAACATATACACTGAAGTATTGTTCTTATATCACAATAACTTTAGAGGCCAAGGGCCAGATATTCAAAACCTTGTGCTGGGCAAAAACTGATTGTGCCAGGTTTGCGTGGGTCCCCTATATACAAAAGACCAAATAGCACAGGCAAACTGCATTAGCATGGGGCAAAATTATAATGTATGCACTATGCAAAGAGAAGGGGCGTGTACATGAATACAGATGCTATGCTATATTCAGCCCATTAGCACCATGCAAAGTGTGTTTGCATGGCTTAGAAATGTAGAAACATAGAAACTGTCAGCAGATAAGGATAGCTAGGCCCATCCAGTCTGCCCGTAGGCCATATACATTGTATGTGGCCACTGACCCTTTGTGATCAATGGTTTTCATCACTCCTTCCCCTCCCCTCTCTAGCTTCCCTTGTGCCTGTTCCAGGCATGCTTAAACCCCTCCACTGTGCTTGCCCCCACTACCTCCTGTGGCAGACTATTCCAAGCATCGACTACCCTTTCTGTATAGAAAGACTTCCTCACATTACCTCTTAATCTACCCCTTTCCAATTTCATATTGTGCCCCATTATTCTAGTACTTTTTCTACATTGGAAAAGATCCCCCACCTGCAACTTAATTTATGCCCATGAGATACTTGAAAGTTTCAATCATGTCCCCACAATGTCTCCTCTCCTCCAATGAGTACATATTGAGGTTCCTTAGTCTTTCCTCATATGTTTTATAGTGCAAGCCCTGCATCATCTTTGTTGCCCTTCTCTGTATAGTCTCCACCTTATCTATGTCCTTACACAAGTGTGGCCTCCAGAACTGCACGCAGTACCCCAGGTGAGGCCTTACCAATGTTTTATATAATGGCAGCACCACTTCCCACCTCCTGCTAGTGATACCCCTAACTAGGCACCCCAGCATGCCACTCGCCCTCCCTACTGCTTTTGTGCACCACTTTGATATATTAAGGTCATCACAGATTATAACCCCAGGTCCCTTTCCTCTATGGTGACAGTCAGCTCCCACCCCCAACTTGTAGCTCTCCCCAGGGTTCCCTCTACCCAGGTGCATTATTTTGCACTTCTTTACATTGAACCTCAGTTGCCACATCTCTGACGATTTTTCAAACTTCTCCAGGTCCCTCTTCATTTTCTGCAACACTTCTGGAGTATCAACCCTGTTGCAGATCTTGGTGTCATGTGCAAACAGGCAGACATTTCCTTCCAGCCCCTCTGCAATGACACTAATGAAGACATTGAACAGGACTGGTCCTAGTACTGATCCCTGTGGTACCCCAGTGGTCATCCCCCTCTTTCCAGACTGTACCCCATTTACCACCACCCTCTGTCTCCTGTCTATTAACAGTTCCTAACCCAGTTCACCACTTTGCCTCCCATGCCCAGACAACCCATCTTGTTGATCAGCCTTCTATGTGGCGTGGTGTTGAACGCTTTGCTGAAATCTAGTAGGGGACATCTACCATCCATCATTGATTATTTTCTCTAGTCACCCAATCAAAAAACTCTATTAGTTTCATTTGACATGACTGTCCTGCTGTAAATCTATGTTGTCTCAGATCCTGAAAACCTCTGGATTCTATATGTGCCACTATCTTTTCTTTCAGCAGTGTCTTAATGATCTTTCCCCCCACTGAGATGAGGCTGAATGGCCTGTAGTTCCCCGCCTCCTCCCTATTGCTGCTTTTGTGCAGTGGGCCTATATGTGCCCTCCTCCAGTCCTCTGGAATGACACTTGTGTTTAGTGACGACTTGAACAGGGCCACCAGAGCTGCTGCTAGTTCACTTTGCAGCTCCTTTAATATCCTCAGGTGGATGCCGTCTGGCCCCATGATCTTATCCACCTTCAGCTTTGTGAGTACTTCCAGAACTCTCTCCACTGTGACTAGACTGGTGTCCACTTCCCCCCTCCATTGCCTCTGCAGCCCAACTGTGATCTTGACACTCACCCTCCTTAGTGAATACTGAGCAGAAGTATTTGTTCAGTATCTCTGCCTTGTCCAGATCCCCCTTCCCTACACTCTTCCCTTCTCCTCTTTGAGCCTCACAATCCCCCCCCGTTTTTTCTTCTTTCACTGATGTATTTATAAAATGTCTTACCCCCTTTGTTTATAGACCGTGCTAAACCCTCTTGAGAGACACTTTGTGCGGTGAAAATTTTCACCTCAAAAAAGGTAGTCTTAAATCTGGGCAAAACAAGGATAGGGAGGCTTGGACACAGCAGCAACAGGTAACGTGGCCACTGGCAACAACAGCATCATGTGTACCTGATTACTGCAGCCAATAAAGAGGCATAGAGGGCAGATGGACACCATATGCCACTCCATATGCCATAGAAGAGACATGCTACATGCAGATGGCACCACCCACATCGCCATCATTTGGCACCAGTCTCAACTCTGCCAGGCATTTGTGGATGCCTTAGCACCCAGTGGACACCTTGTCAGTGTGCCCTTGCATCACACACTTCCAGTTTCCCCAAGGAGGTACACCATCACAATCCAGCACGCACATGCAGCACTGGGGTAGTGGAGGGTACTGAGTGGAGGGTGCACAGGTGGCCAGTCTGCACTACATAATAGCTGCCACCACATGGCTGGGGCCATCCACACAGTGCACATATGCCAGTGAGGGGAATGCCCCTCACATCAGAGTGCCTGTATGATGGTATGTGACTGCCCCCCCCCCCAGGGCACATACCACACATCTGTGCAGGATCTCTGTCACATACAGCCAGCCATGTGTATGTTAGTGTGAGAATCCCATGCCAGTGGTGCAGCATATGTCTGTTATAGGACAGTATGACTGGTGTCTACTATCAGAACACACCTGTCAGCTGTGCATGTCACTGTGTGGATAGCAGCAGTAGACATGGGCAAAAAGCTGCAAATTCCAACTTGGCAGAACTTTCACTGAGTTTTGGAAATTCTGTGAATGTTTTTGAACTTTTGCCTATGGCAAGACTGGAAGCTTCCATGCAAAGTGTCTTGCGAAGAGGGTTTAGCACGGTCTGTGGGATGTAGGCACTTTCCTACCATTTCACTCCCTGCTAATCACCTCTCGTCCTCAGGCATCTCCTTGCCCAGCACACCTTTATCCCCTTGCTTGCTGCCCCCCCACACTGTTCACTTTTCTACCCCCTAACCTAACCTCTCTACAACCCCTCGCCAACTATCCAGTCTCACTTCCCCTCCCCCGTGAAGCAAAGGGGTCCCTTCTCCTCCCTCTACTTTATCCTCCCTCCCAGAATCATCCCATCCTCCCTTCTGACACCTCTTCCTATTGGTATGCCCTCCCTCCTTCCACCCACTTCCCCGGCCCACCTCTGCCCCTGCTCTAGAATATGGTTAATAACTTGACTTGTCTACACTGACTACTTTCTGCTGTATCTCCCTCTGCACTCCCTTCTACCCCTGGCACTGTAGCCTCTGCCCCCCCGCTCCCTATTCTACCTCTTAGCAAATTCCCTCTATCTGCACTATTGTAACCCTTCTGTATGGCACTCGACAAAAGAATCTGCATTTCCCAGCAGGTTCTGATCTTAACCACTGCACAGGTCAACTTGAAGAAAATTAACCCCATTTATACCTCACTGTTTATACTGTTGTAAATATCCCCCACCTCTCCCCTTTATGTTCCAGGAATAACGTACTTCCCTGACTCTTGTATTAACTAGACTTGTACCTATTCTCTATAATAGAATAATTGTCGTTATTCTGTACTAAATGTTAAAATGCTTTATATTATGTTTCATGACGTGGAATCTCTGTAAATGAGCCTCTGGCTCAAAAGTATTTCTGAAAATCAATAAATAAATGAATACATTTTCAGCTAATATTTGCTGTTTTATGCAGAATTGTTGGGCTGAACTGCATAATAATGTCTTTGTAATAGTACTTATGGCTGCACTCACACTCCAACTCTCTGTTGGAATGTGAGTGCAGCCGTAAGTACTATTTCAAAGATATTATGTCACATTATTGTGAAATCATGTTACAAAGATATTATTATGATCAAAGTCACTTGTTTCTTAAGGAAGATTCCTTTTTTATTGGAAGCTTACTCACCACATAAGAAATGAAAATTCAGAGGAGCTAAGTAGTGCCTAAGCGCCAGTCCTTACGTTTCATCCCCATCTCTCAGGGGCTTCGTCAGAGGAAGAGTCATTGAGATAGAGGCCATTAATTTAAACTGTTGTTAGCCAATGATGTGTTTACAACATTTACACATCATTAATTACCAGATTAAGCCTCAAAATAACATCCAGCTGTGAAAAACCTTTAAAGTTGCACATGTGATGGCTTCTTTTAATACAAAAGTTGAAGCTCACTTATAACTTGGTCTGTTACCTTCTAGTTATTCCGGAGGTAAATGCCCTGGGGGAGAAAGCACAAAAGAACATTTTAATCTATATAATTCATGCTGTCATCCATTGAAACAATGCTTTGACTTTTCATTTCATATTTATGATCATTATTGTCAAAATATCCCAAGGGGAACCTGAATGGAGAGAGTGCCTTACAAGCGTTTTTTTTGTTTTTTTTTACAGCAGAAGCACCAGGAATATCCACTACCAAAGCCAAGAGTAATAGCATCAGAGAGGCTTTCTTTACTTTGGAAAAACCTGTGACGAGAACCCGACGTGTGTATTGGCAATGCCACATGATACAAGCATATGTGAAAGTACAACGTGTTTCTCGCAGTTTGTGACAGCTGAAATGCCGAACTTTCAGGAATGAAAATATTGCATTTATACAATGATTGGACAAAATACAACAAATGGCTTCACTACAACTAATAGAACTTATAATGAGCTATAGCCAAGAAACTGAAATGGAACTACAGGAAGACATCAGACTACAAAAACAGAAGATATGTGCCTTTAAAAATCACACTGACTATACAAGATGTGAAGAAAAGTTTAAAACTTATCTTCAGTATTACAATAAAAAATAATACAAGCTCAGAAAAAGAAGAAGTTTATTAGGGACACAAATGACTATGCCCAGAACTGTATCTTTAACTGTAAAAGGAAGCAGAAATCAGCAGGTGAAGGCACTACCATACCCCTAGGCCAACAGATACAGATGCTTCTAATGAATCATCACAGGCTGCACCTCTAACACCTAGGTCCATATTATGCAGGACAGAGAATGTGGAGTAAGATTACAGCACAGTTGAGAGTGCATCAGAAGGAGAAGATACAGATTCTGAAAGGGGTCCTTTTTGAGTGGCTGGCCCTCCTGGGAGCAGTGGCCCCAGGAGGAGTGCATGACAGACATGCTTCAGGTTCGAAGATAAAGAAAGAGCTACAGGAGGACATGGAGAGGGGGAAAGAGATGCCAGAGTAAGAAAGAGGCAGTGGCCATGGCAGATGAATGCCAGCCAGGAACCGCTACTAACACTGGTTAACTTAACTGACTAAGAACTGAATGAGACACGACCAAAGGTACTTTCCATGGGGCTTACTTCTATACCCACTTTTAGAAATTCTGAATTTTCTGCTTTTGTTGATATACAAAAATGTGCATGCAAATTAAACCTAAAATTATTTTTTTCAGATAAAAATAAAGATAGTGGTATAACAGCTAATCAGGTGCCTTCTACATTAAGTACAAGTGTGGATAGTGGTTCAGCTGAAAATGGTGATTTAGCCTCACAAACCACTGACAGGAGAATCCATTCAGACCACAGTCCACATTCTGTCCCCCACTACACCCTAGTATATAAACATTTTGGACTGCTGAATTACTGACCTCAGTCAGCTTTACCAAAATCCACCAAACATGCCTTATTGTAATTTGAATAAACAAGAAAGATTGGCAGTACAGGAATTGAGGAAAAATAAAAAACTAGTGATTAAGGCAGCAGACAAGGGTGGCAGTATAGTCATACAGTGTGTGGAAAATTATACCAAAGAGGATTATTAGCAGCTATCAGACACATAGTTTTATCAACCACTCAAATTTGACCCCACAAACAAAATAAAACAAGAAACTGAAAATTAGATCTACATCAGGAAAACCTCATTTCTACAAACAAAATATTTTTTTTTCTCACAGTACAAAATACTACTAAACCTGTCTTTTATACCATCCCCCAAATCCACAAAGATTATGTAAACCCACCAGGATGACCTATTGTTTCAGGTATTGGGTGGGTCACAGAACCACTTTCTAAATCTGTGGATAGTTACCTACAACCTGTTGTACCCAGGATCAGAAGTTACCTAAGGGATACTAGCCAAGTATTGTGAATTGTGAGTGACATACATTGTGAACAAGACTGGCTCCTGGTAATGATGGATGTAGAATCATTATACACTAAAATTTTATTTTATTTATTTTTATTTATTTAGTTTTTGTTGACCGGGTAAGTGCACTAGACAAATCCTGCCTATTTTCAGGCACGACCCGGGGGAGGGGGATACAGATGAATGCCAATTGACCATGAACCAGATTAAGCTGTTGGTGGTATTTTTTAGTGAATGAAGGAAATCTGGCCAGGACACCAGGGAAATTCCCCTACTCTTTGCCTGCAGGGGGCCTTGCTTCCTGTGAGCAGAGGGGACCCTTTTGTCTGCGGTACCAAGATGGTGGATAACAATGTGGTTGCTGGTGGAATTGCTGGAGATATTTTGGATTCTGACCTGACTACAGCTTCACCCATGGAGTCAAGAATACCTGACATTATCTCTGAAGAAACTACTAGGCTGCAATCTGCAGAAAGAAATACTGAAGGTACCACTTTAAATGAATTGCCAGACAATCATCAAGAAGACTTGCCTCAGACACCACTTTACCTGGTTTCAGGAACTCAGAGCACTTCCAATGACACAGAAAATTATCTGCGAAGCATGTATTTTGCACACAAGGACTTTCTTATTGGTTTAATGCACTCTGATTCACAGTTTTCCTCACAGCCTTTTTTGTCAACTTACCCTGCAGCAGTCACTTCTGTCATGACTCCTAGCACCAGAAATGCCACAAACTCTGCATCGGGAACTCCTCTCTCTTTGCATCTGTGGGACAATCATCGCACCACAGAGGACATAGAGAGCATTTGGTCACCCACGGCAGCGCTCCATGTTGCTGGCTGGCAGCAACATTCAGAAGGAGAACCTGGACCTTCCCAAGGGCTGTTTCAGCCCAGGAAATTATCTCTGAGGCTTGCAACGAACTCCGATCTTCAGGGGACACACCATTATCGATGAAAACAGCTCTGGAACCAGTATCTTTCCCTAGTAATGCTTCAAGCACACCTGCTATCTCCCGAACAACACCTGACATCACAGATACTGTCACAGGCCCCAACTTAGCCATACATGAATCTACTTCATCCTCCTCGACTTCAGAACATAATTTAGCTGGTACATCTGAGACATTTGGTCCACAGCCTGCAGGTGAGGGCACTAACTTGACCCCATTTAAACTTAGTGATCTGTTCACAAACTTAGGTGAGCCAGCACAGTGAAGGAATGCTGTACGTATGAAGTTCATGGGGGACATTGCTGCAAGCCCTGACAGAAGAATTGTATTGCATAGTATGTTACGGGACTCTTTAGGGATAGGAGCAACCAAATTATTTGCCTTCATTCATATGCATGGGGAATCTGTGTATGACTTAAGTTTTAAAAATGTGTACACTTTGGAGAAATTCTGGGAGAAATATGAGCATGTAAAACATCTGCCACTCTGGGCTCCCTTTATGGTCATCCCCCTCATGAAAACAACAGTGAAAATTGTTACCTTACTGTTTCATAGTGAGGGGATGAGCATAGCGGACATCCAGTACTGGCTCAGGAAGTGCTGCGATATACTAGAGGTCCCCCGACCTATTTTGGACGAGGACCTAGTATGGACTGGGGAATGGAAAGTAAAGGTGCAACTTAAAAACATGGATAAAGGTATCTCTTATTTACCAGGCAGCATTCACATAAGCAGGGACCGTGGCTTATGTTTTTACCCTGGACAACCATGGACCTGTCATAAGTGTGGTTCTCGCACCCACCTGAGCAGCACTTGCGACAAGCCCAGATGTACTTTGTGCTTATCCTATGGACTTGTGAGTTTAGGTTTCCAAACCCTCTGTACTGCAATCTGTGTGATGAGCTGGGGCACTCCTATCACCAGTGCCCTTGGGTGGATCATAATAGGCTCGACCGCCCTCCCCAGAACCAGATAGCTCTTATAATGGATTTCCAGACTCAGGCCTTATGCCACAGGGAGACCCCAGCCCCTGCTACTTCTACCCTGGCACAAGAACCTCGTCTCCCATAACAGCCTGCACCTACGGCTGGACAAGGGGCCATTCCCAAGTCCCCTGGCACCCCTATAGCAGCAGTACCCCCTTCTGAATTAGTCCCTGCTAGTACCCAGGCTACCATGCCCCCTCCAAAGGACTCAGACCACTTTGTGGTAATCCCCCCTTCTAAACTGGGTAAAGGCAAATGAAAAGCAGAAGCTTCCACCCCCAAGAGAACAATTATCATGAGGAATAAATTTCAGGCCTTAGCCAAGAGACGACAATGGGGAGATACAGAAGGGGAAGATGGAGACTCGGATTCTTCTCTAGCCTCTTCCTCCCATATGAACTTCTCCTCTGACTCCCAGCTTGATCCCCCGCTTCAGCAGATGGAGGTAGGACCCATGCTAACATTACCTGACACTAGCTCCTCCAGAATGGCACTGTACTTTCTGAGATGAACCACCACCAAGTACTCCGCTGCTTCACCCTAAATGCATGCAGCGTTAAATCTTATAGAAAACAACTCTCTATAATGCAGTACCTTTCTGACTTACACCATGACATCTATTTTCTCCAGGACACCTGTTTGAAATCTCCTCATGAGCTTTCTCAAATTAAAACTCATTGGCATCAGGGCTCTTCCTTCTGGTCATATGGAGGATAGGTGTGATGGCCTAGGTATTTTGTTTGCAAATTTTAATTTCCAAATTTCCCGGTTGGTAGACGTAATACCAGGATGAGCCATGCTTGTAGACTGTACATACCAACAACACAAACTCAGGCTCATTAATGTACATGCTCCCCAGAGCATTGCCTCCAGAAGAGACTTATTTAACAAAATACACCAATACCTGTATTCCAACCAGGAAATCTATATGGGAGGTGATTTCAACTGTGGTCTTACTCTCTCAGATCGGGGCAGCTCCACCCAAAAACTTTTCGCAGATTCAATTGCCCTGAACAAAATTATTCAGACTGCGGCCCTCATAGATGAACATAACACTTTACATGGTCCAGGTGCCAAAACCTATCATAGAGGCCCATATGCTACCAGGATAGATTTTCTTTTTGTCTCATGGAATATTTCATTCACAAAGGCAAGAATCATACCCTGTCAGACTTCAGACCATCTGGGGATCTCTCTGGTTTGCTCCCCCTCAGGGAACTCCTTTCTGGGTCAACCCCTTCCCTAGGTGGAAATTAAATAGTTAATTGTTAACAGACACGGCCATTTCAGTGCATTGCACAGACCTTCTAAGGGCCTGGCTGTCCGTATTGGAAGCATATCATTCCCCTCTACAATGGTGGGAAGACACTATGAGTGATATCAAGATTTTCTTCCTACACACAGGGAGGAAGAGAACACTGAGTTCATATCTTCGATACCTCACTCTCAGACAAAAACTACAACAGGCCATATCTCTTTCTTTCACATCCCACATGGACTACTCTCACACAATAAAGTCCATTAAGGAAGAAATGGAACAGTTCCAGTATCACCGAGCACATTCTTTACGGATGGAAGCTCAACATGGGACACAAGGCTCCGGTCCCTCCTTAGATATCTATAAAAGTTTCACTGACAGGGTAAATGCAATCCTCATAGAGGAACTTTTTGATCCTGCTTCCAATACCCCCCACAATTCCTTGCTGGACATAAAGCGTATCGCCAGCTCTTGTCTAGCTACGATGTTTGGCACCACAACTCCTGTG
The DNA here is from genome assembly GCA_016271365.2 of Neoceratodus forsteri. NCBI lineage: Eukaryota > Metazoa > Chordata > Ceratodontiformes > Ceratodontidae > Neoceratodus > Neoceratodus forsteri. The sequence continues at coordinate 1,327,847,543 of CM028132.1, forward strand.
GATAGTATCATACTTTTCCTTTCAGGTATTTCTATTCCTCCTCCATCCCAAGATACAGCGAAACATCTCCTTGAACCTATAACACCAGAGAAAACCCAGCAGGCTATAAAACACCAAAAGAAGCGCACTTCCCCTGGATCTGATGGCCTTACTGCAGAATTATATATATAGTTTATGTTATTTTTTGCCCACTTTCTGACGTTAATGTATAATACCATCATAAGCACTAATTCTACTCCTAAAGAATTTTCTGATGCTATTATGATTTTATTATTCAAGAAAAGGAACAGAGCTGATATACAGAACTGGAGACCACTAAGTCTGCTAAACGTAGACTATGAAATATTCACTTCCATCTTGCTAAATAGGATGCTCCCAGTTGCTGCTCAGATTATTTCTGAGGTGCAGACTTGTGCCCTTCCTGGCAGATCTATTCTTTCCAACCTATCCCTCATTCAAGACATTATTTCAAACAGTACCCCCTCTTCACCTGCCCTGTTACTCTCATTGGACCAAGAAAAGGCTTTCGACCGGATCAGCCATGTTTATTTGTTCCAGGTTCTTGCACACTACCATGTTTCCCAGAAATTCATCTCTTGGCTTAAACTCTTATATAGTACTGCTTGGATACAACCCCATATAAATGGTTCTCCATGCCCCCCCTTTTTTAGGCCTTAGAGGAGTGTGACAGGGCTGCCCCTTAAGTCCTTTTTTATATATTTTCCAACTGGACCCTTTATTATGAACCCTACTGCTGCACCCATATTTACCTAGACTCTCTTCCCCCATTGGAAGATCCCTACCTCCAGTATGTGCATATGCTGATGATTTGTGCATTTGTACTACCCCCTATCTTCAGGAGATAGTACTTCCCCCTATTTTCAAAGCATTTCAGACAGCTTCGGGCTCCCAAATAAATACAGCAAAAAGCACAGCACTAGTGGTGCCAGCTTCAGCCAGCATAGACTCACCGACGAATATTGTAGATATTCCTCTGGCAATCGCTCCAATAAAAATTCTGGGCTTACATTACGGCACCTCAGATGATGCCAGCTATAACTGGAATATAGTATTAAATAAAGCAGCACACTCCCTTTCCTTTTGGAAAGGATATAGCATTGCAAAACGGAAAAGAGTGTTTTTATTGAAAACTTTAATACGTCCCCTCTTCTTACAAGTGGCATCAGTGTTTCCAGTCCCTTTTTCTCTGTAAGCAAGAGTTTACAATATTTTTTTTCAAGGCTTCTGGGGCAGCTGTTTAAATCCCATAAAACGATCATACACATACATGGATTATTGCCATGGTGGGGTAAGGATGCTGAACCCGATAGTATTTTTCCATAGCCTATTCCTGAAAATCACAATACCCCACTTACTCCATGATCCACCCCTATTTTGGCATTTAATTATATATTCTTTTATCATTAAGGTATACCAAATAAGGCAACAACTACTGCATGACATCCCTAGGAACTTCAGAAAACTAGGTATCCACAGCTTCCTCTTCCCCCCTTTTCTGAAGATCCAGCAATGGAAACTCTCCCCAGCACATATATTGACTAAAACCAGGAGACAGCTTTATAACTTTGTTTTAGATACCCATTTTTCTGACTTACCACAGATAGTATCTACACAAGGCTCCCTTCTGGAATTAGAAACGCCCTTCTCTCAGTTAACTGACCCCCAGATCCCCACACAATTTTGGCATATCTCCTGGCTAGCTTGTCATGGAAGACTGGGTGTCAAGAACAACCTAAAACATAAATCAGTAGAAGAGCGAATATGCCACCGAGACTCTTGCACAGCGGTACTGGAAACCATGCATCATTTTTTAATTATTGTCCATATATTCAAGTTGTTTGGACCCTCCTTTTACATAAATGGAAAGAAAAGGGACTTCAGAATGTAACATATGATATCCTGGTGTATGGGATATACCTCTCTGGAATACAGAAATATCACACAGGGACCTTACGTCTCATCTTTGCAACCTGCCGCTATTATTTATGGCAGGCCAGGTGCACCTTTCTCCTTCAACAGAAAGTGTTTTCTGCAATGCAAATAGTTGCACAGATTGTTTCTAGCCTTGTGTTAATCCAAAATGCAGAAAAAAAGTTGTTGACTTCTGCTGTATACAGTTCACATTGGAACAATTGTGCATGGACTGAAACTGCAGTACCCTGAAGATGTTTTTCTTTTTTCCTCTCTGTATTAGTAAGCATTTATTTTGCTCCATTTAAACTGAAATGTTTCTTTTGACTTCTTTTTCCTTTTTTCCACCTCACCCTTGTTTATTGGTTTTATTTGTGGGTTGATTTCATTTTGTCTTTCTTGCAAACCTTATTTACAGTTTCTGTAAAGTTGACATTGTATTTTGTTTATTGAATGTACTGCATTAATTTCTCTTTAAATAAAACATCCCCCTACTCTTTTCGATAAGTGCCATGGGATCTTTAACATCCCCCTAAACTACCACCAATCCAGGCAGATGGGACCTCGGTGTAATCTCTCACCTGAAAGACGGCACCTCAGAAGTGCAGCACTCCTCTCATGCTGCACTACAGTGCCAGTATTGAGATATTAACCCAAGTGCCAGATATGGGAACTGAACCCATAGCCCTCTGATCTCCCATTCTACATTCTACATGATGGGAGGCTTCAGGCCATTGAGCAACATCTGTTGCAACACACTAACCTCCCACAACAAAAAATCAACATGCTGACAAATTTGACAGAGATTGTACTCAAAAATAACATCTTCCTTTTTGATGACAAAATCTTTAGACAGATAAAGGGAACAGCAATTGGGGCCACCCTTGCCCCAAGTTTGGCAAACATATATTTAGGTGTGTGGGAGGATACTTTTGTGTTTGATCAATCTATGAACAAGTTCTATGATAATATTGATCTATACAAGTGTTACATAGATGATTTGCTCATTTTTTGGAAAGGCTCAGAAAGTGAACTGTCTCAATTTGTAAAATACTTAGAAAGCACTAATCAGCACTTAAAATTCAAAGTTTTTGCCAACAAAGAGTCTGTTAACTTTCTAGATCTAACCACCTCTAAGTTGGAAGATGGCTCACTTTGTACTGATCTGTGTAAAAAAAAGAGTCAGATAGGAGTTCCACTTGTGACGCCAGTGAACTGGGTTAGGGAATGAGCCTGGGTCATCGGAGGGCCGGCCGGGGGGAGAAGGACTGAGCATCCCAAGGACTGCTCTCCTTCTCCGGGGGGGGGGTGTCTCTGTGTTCGGTGCGAGAGTGACACCTAGCGGAAGCTGGGTGTATAACCCTGAGCACTGACACATGGTCGAGGGGGATATTGGGGTGGGACAGATGCTGGCATCATTGCATGTCTCCGCCCCAGCCAATAGGGGACAAAAAAAATCTCTCCTTGCCGGAAGTCTATATGATGCATTGCCTCAGGGCTTCAATTAGCCGCCTGGCCAAGAATTCCCCCAACCAGTTACAATACACGGTGCTGATTCCTGCCACGGTGCCATGCCCTGCCTCCTGGGGGGTAAGCCAGGAGTGACCGGGGGAAGCGAGTGGTTCATCAGGGTGGTGGAAGCCTCGGGGGGCACCGTGACCTGGGCAGACCTCTGATGAAAGGAGAGGAGGACAAAAAGAGGGGTAAAATATATATTAAAAAAAAAGTGTCAGATAGAAATACCCTTCTATATGCTAAAAGCTGCCATCCCAGACATGTAATTATGAATTTACCTAAGGGACAATTCATTATGGTGAAAAGAAACTGTGGCACCCAAGGCGTGTACAAAACAAGAGCTGAGGAACTGACCAAAATGTTTTGGAAAGGGGTTATGGTGTTGTTCATTTAGAACAAGTTGAACAAGAGGTGAATCTTATGGATAAGGAAACAATGTTCCACCCATAAAGTAGAAAAATAAAAACAGATCCATCCATAATGTTCATCACTACCTATGGTAGGGGAACAAAAGATGTTATTGAGATTGTTAAACATAACCTACATGTAATGAGGGGTGTTCAACAGCTGTAATCTTTCCTTACAAGACCCCTACGGGTTTCATTTAGAAGGGGTAGAAAATTAAAAGACTGCTTAGTCAGCAGCTATCAAAGTAAATCTAAACATACAGTCTTCAGAAAGAAACCTGGCACAAGGCGACGTGGTATGTGTAATGTCTGCTCCACAATAAAACCTTGCACAGAATTTCTTAATCAGAAAACAGGCTGAATGGAGAAAATACACTCTGCCACTGATTGCAATACTGAAGCAGTAGTGTATGTATTGACCTGTTCATGTGCTGCTTTCTATGTGGGCTGCACAAAATGCAAATAAATTCAGATTTAGGATCAGGGAATATTTGTAAGCCATAAGTAAAGTCAACCTTTAATATGCATTGGTGGCCCACATATTTAGATCACCACAGAACACCACACATACAGTTTGTGCAATGGGGAAGAAGAGGTCCCCCATAATATTAGAGGAGGAGACTTGGAGAATTTGCTTAACAAAAAGGAATAAGAAGGGATTTTTCACTTGGGAGCCCTGAAAAAAATAGGTCACAATAATAGATTTGAAGTTAAACCATTCTTAAAAAGGATATGCATGCTGTGAACTGTATCATATAATGGTGATTAAATACCCCCCCACACACCTAAATTGCTAATGAGAGATCTATACACATATTGAGTATGACAGCAGCAGGTTTTAGCTATGTAGCATCTTCTGATAGTGGTAACTGAACTTCTCCCCCCTCCATATTTACCCCCTCTGTTTGATATTTTAACAATAATAATTGTAAATATGAAATGAAAAGTAAAAGCATTTTTTTAAATGAACAACAGCTTGAATTATATACATTAAAATGTTCTTTTGTGCTTTCTCCCCAGGGCATCTACCTCCGGACTAACCAGATGATTATAGACCAAGTTATAAATGTGTTTCAACTTTTATTAAAAGAAGCCATCACATGTGGGACTTTAAAGGTTTTTCACTGCTGGGTGTTATTTTGAGGCTTCATCTGGTAAATAATGATGTGTAAATGTTGCAAACACGTCATTGGCTATCAACAGTATAAATTAATGGTCTCTATCACAATGACTCTTCCTCTGACGAAGCCCCTGAGAGGTGGGATAAGGAGTGGTGGTTTGCCACTACTTAGCACCTCTGAATTTTCATTTCTTATGTGGTGAGTAAGCTTAAAATAACAAGCATTTGTCAATGCCGAATGTTGCTTGCTTCTATGTGCTGTTTTGGAATTTAGAAGTCATTGGAGTGCAAATATTGAAAATTCGCGAACTTACGAGCGTGCGTAGGAACTGCGCAACGCACGCTCGCAAAACAGTCATTTTAAGGAATTTTTTCACCAAATTTTCAACATAGCCATTTTAAGACCTCTGCTAATGAACAGTGTCACTGTGATTTTCTTAATGTGTCCCATACATTGATTTTGCACACCAACTGCGCCATTGTGCACTACATGGGTGGAAACACGTTTTGGGTAGGATATGAAAAATGACAGCTGTACTGCTCATAAGGAGGTGTGGAAAAATGGCAATGTTGAAAATCTGGAGTGAAAATATTGAAAATTCATGAACTTATGAGTGTGCGTAGGAACTGGGCAACGCACGCTCGTAAAACAGTCATTTTGGAATTTTCCACAAATTTTCAAAATAGGCTTTTTGAGAGCCCACCTTATGAACACTGGCAGTGTTGTTTCATTAATCATTCCAGAAAGGTGATTTTGCGCAGTGGCTGTGAAATCACCTTCGGCCCGAGTAATGCCATGACAGTGACATCATTCATGTGAAGGGGTCCCAAAAACCCCATGTTGAAAATTTGGTGCAAAATTTCCCAAAAATGCCTGAGATATGCAATAAAGTTGAAAAAACCCTATCTATTCCATTATACAACTTACCGGCATTTCCTCAGTTCACGGTCGGCTTTGAAGAGTGCAGATGTGTTCCTGGTCCACGAAGATCGTTGCGCTTGGACTCCGGAGGTAAGTATAGGTTAGAGAGGTGTGTGGAGGCAGGTGCGCAGTGGGTGGGTCTGCGGGTTGTGGGAGAGGCAGGGAGCGCCGAGGGAAAATTTTTATTTCAGGATTTTGTCTTTAATGACAACGGGACATTTGCCGCTTTTAGGTGGGCTCCAGCATGGCACAAGGACTGCTGGTGGGGGACATGCAGCTGATGGGGATTGGCACTTCGTCGGCTATTACATACCTTGCCACGCTGGGGTGGGCTCCCAGCATGGCACCTGGATGCTTTGGAGGACGTGGAGCCGGCCAGAGTTGGGCACCCCGTCGGCCGTACAGTGTGGGGAGGGAAGGCGCATGAGCATGCAGTGTGCATGCGTGCGCGAACGTGTGGGAGGGGAGAGCTCTGCTCACTCAAGTGGAGCTCTCCCTTTTAACTGTATGCCACTGCATTTTCAGCTTGTCATAGACAGCTGCAGCAGTGATTGGGGAACTGGGGCCGCACCTGCGAACACACTGACTGCATTGGAAGACGGGCTGACACACCTCCGAAAACTCGAATGATGGCACTATGTTTCTTGCACATGCGTGCAAGCAACATAAAAAGGAATCTTCCTTAAGAAGCAAGTGACTTTGATCTCTCTGTTGGAGTGTGAGTGTAACCGTATGTACTATTACAAAGATACAAGTTAGCTGAGCAGCATGACAATTCCTGGTGCTTACCATGAATTTACTAACCTGAAACAGGAACCAAAACAAAAAAAGCATAAAGGAAATCCAAAAAACTACTGATCATAGGAGACTCCATGACTGGGGGATTTGATACCCCTCTCCAGCCAGGGGTAATTGTCAGATGTCTCCCAGGTACATCGGTGTGGAGAGACACTGGCCACATTGCTAAAATTGTACAGGAAGCAGGAGAAAACATTGACATCCTAGTACACATAGGGACAAATGATCTCACCAGACGGTCAGTTGTGGAGACCAAAGAACACATGACCACTCTGGGTGAGAAACTATCATCCATTTCATGCGGCATCTCCTTCTCTGAGATCCTGCCAGTCTGGGATGGGGGGCAGATGAACGGAAGTTCAGAGCAGGGGAGACAGGGGAGCTAAACAGGTGACTCAAGGGCTGGTGCCAGAAAAAGGACATAGATTTATAGGTAACTGGCAACAGTTTTGGGAGCGAAAGTTCTTTAAATTTGATGGACTGTATCTGACTAAGGAGGGAGTCAGTGCATTGGGGCAGAAGTTTGACGTCTTTGCAGAATATTTAAATTAGCAAATGGGGAGAAGGGGGTGCAGCACCCGATATGTTGAATGGGAAGAACACCCCTCCACCTTCAGCTAGTGGTCAAACAGGAGTTCAGAATGTTTGTAGTTCATTTGCATCACCAGGTAAGAAAAAAGGTCTGGCTCCCCATACGTCGCACAGGGGAAACATCAGACCTCACCCAACAACTAACATACCATAATATGGCCAATGGAAAATCATGTACACAAATGCTCGTGGTCTGGGAAACAAGATCCCAGACTTGCAGGCAATAATGACAGAGGTTAAACTGGACATAGTAGCCATTAGCGAGACATGGTTCACCAGTAGCCACACTTGGGAGACTTGAGTACTTTTCTATGTACTGTTCAGAAGAGACTGAGGTGCAAAAAGTGGGGGTTGGAGTGGTCCTTTATGTCAATGAAAATATCAAAGCTACTGAAATTCAGAATACACATAAGGAGCCAGAAAATCTGTGAGTCACCCTGGAAACAGGAAATAGGACAACCATATGAACTGGGATTGTCTACAGGCCTCCAGACCAGAGGGAGGATATAGACTCATTACTGTTAGAAGATATGCAAAACATGACAGCTAAAGGGGAGGTTCTGATAATGGGAGACTTCAACATGTCAGATACAGATTGGTCAATACTAGCAGGTACATCTGCCAGAACTAGACACATAGTGGATTCCCTGCAGGGGTAGGGCCTCAAACAACTGGTACAACAACCCACAAGAGACAGGGCTATCCTAGAACTAGTACTGACTAACAGGGAAAGGATCACAGATCTCCAGCTAGAAGGTCACCTGGGGGCCAGTGACCATCACATGGTATGGTTCAATTTGGCCACTAGCACTAAATCATCCCATTCCAAGGCAAACATTTTGGGACTTCAGAGCAGCTGACTTTGATAAGATGGCCAACAGAGTTAAGCTAGCCCTCGTAAAAAGAAATACAGATGAGTGGGTACAGGCAAAGTGGGCAAGCATTAAGGATGCAATACTTGAAGCAACATCCCATTGTGTTAGAGAGAAAAGGAAGTGCAAGAGAAGAAGGAAACCACTTTGGTTCTCAAAAACAGTAGCAGAAAAGGTCAGAGCCAAAAGGCTGGCATTCAGGAAATATAAGGGAATGCAGCGGTATGAAGATAGGGAGGCATGCCAAACTTCCCTAAGGGAAGCAGGGAAGGCAGTAAGGCAGGCAAAGGCCCAAACCAAGTAAACACTAGCACAAATAGTAAAAGAAGGTGACAAGACTTTCTATAGATACATTAGCGAAAGGAGAAAGTCCAGAGAAGGTATTGCTGAGATCAAAGAGAATAAGGGTGTGTGTGAGGTGGAGGACCATGTAAAAGCATCTATCCTAAATAGATACTTCTGCTCAGTATTTACTGAAGAGAAGGTAGGGCAGGGCCCACAGCTCAGCATCATGGACACAGGGGGAGGGAGGTGTGCACTATTCCCTTCACAAAAGAAAGGGTCCTACAAGAGTTCGATAAGCTCAGGGTGGACAAGGCAATGGGACCTGATGGCATACATCACAGAATACTAAAGGAGCTAAGGGTGGAACTAGCAGAGCTATTATCAGAACTGTTTAGTGAGTCTCTGAGCACAGGAGAGGTCCCAAAAGACTGGGGAAGGGCTCATGTGATTTCGCTCCACAAGAGTGGTAGCAGGGAGGAGGCAGGGAACTACAGACCAGTCAGTCTTACCTCAGTAGTAGGCAAGATTATGGCGGCACTCCTTAAGGAAAGGATAGTGCAATACCTGGAATCCATAGGAGCACAGGATCCAAGACAGCATGGGTTTACAACAGCAAGGTCCTGTCCAACTAATCTCATAGATTTCTTTGACTGGGTAACCAGAGTGGTGGACCAAGAGGGAGCAGTTGATGTCATCTACCTTGACTTCAGCAAAGCTTTCGATACTGTTCCACATAGAAGATTGATTAATATGCTGGGTAGGCTCAGGGTGGGTCAGAAGTTGGTCAACTGGGTGGCAAACTGGTTGATGGGCAAAAAACAGAATGCTGGTAAATGGTATACAGTCAGAAGAGATGTAAATCACAAGTGGGGTACCTCAGGGATCAGTCCTGGGGTCAGTCCTCTTCAATATCTTTATCAGTGACATTGCATGTGGACTGGAGGGTAAGGTTTGTCTGTTTGCAGCTGACACCAAGATCTGCAACAGAGTAGATGATCCAGATGAGGTGGTAGAATGAGAAGAGATCTGGATAAACTGGCAAAACGGTCGGAAAACTGGCAAATGGGGTTTAACGCAAAGAAAGGGAAAGACTTATGAAGAAAGGCTTAAACTTCTGAACATGTATATCTTGAAGTATAGAAGACTGAGGGGAGATTTGTGTTTTATATATAGTTCATTAAGGGATTCTGCCCTTGGAACAGGACTAGGGGTAATCAAATCGGAACTTAGAGTCAGTCACCGAAAACATAATTAGTAACTGTTGATGAGCACGTGGCATACCCAAGAAGGAAAAACTGTCTCAGTTTAAGATCTGTTCCAATTTGGAATAGCCTTCCAGCCCTAGTGGTGGATAGTCCAAGTATGGACCATTTTAAATTTAACTTGGATTCAGTGATGACTAATTCTACCAAATTTTGCCTACATTTTTAGTAAACCTAAAATGGCAAGCATTATGGACTTTGTCTTCTGGCTTGTAGTAACCTATAAAACCTATGAAGTGCAAGATCATGCACATAGGGAAGAGAAACCCTGAAGCCACCTACAGGCTGGGAGGAGAGTTGCTGGCAGTCACAAGTGAAGACAGAGACTTGGGCAACATCATCACAGGTTACCTGAAATCATCCAAGAAGACAACTAAAGCAGTAGGTAAGGCTAGGGGATGTTGGGGTGTATTAGTAGGGGTATCACAAGTCATAAGAGGGAGGTAATAATCCCTCTTTACAAAACACTGGTTAGGCCTCATCTGGAGTACTGCATGCAGTACTGGAGGCCGCACTTTCACATGGACATTAACCAGATTGAGGCAGTCCAGAGAAGAGCAACCAAAATGGTGCAGGGACTGCATCAGAAAACATATGAGGACAGATTAATGGAGTTCAATATATATACCCTAGCGCAAAGGAGAGAGAGAGGTGATGTGATTGAAACATTCAAACACCTTAAGGGCATTAACAAGGTGAAAGAGTCTAACATGTTTCAATAAAAGAAAAATAGTAGGACAAGAGGACACAGCATGAGATTAGAGGAAGACTGATTAAGTGGTAATGTGAGGAAGTTCTTTTTCACAGAAAGGGTAGTTGATGCATGGAACAACTTACCTCAGGAAGTGGTGGATACGAATACAGTGCAGGGCTTCAAACAAGCATGGGATAGGCATAAGGGAGCAAAACAGATGAGTATGAATAGATAGGCCATTGACAGAGCAAAGGCTGATGGCACATTCATAAGGTAGAAAAAGAAATGGGCAGACTGGATGGGCATTGCGGTCCTTATCTGCCATCAACTTCTATGTTTCTGTGTTTCTATGTTACTGCTACATAATAATACATTAAACAGCAAAATTTTATTCCATCCACAATTTAATGTATTATTCAGTGATACAGCTGCCCTCACCCTACCAATCGCTGACCCCTGTACCCCCCAATGATAGTCGGACCCATATCGCCCTTCCATATAAAAAATAATATGTTCATTCATTTGTGTTTAGTGGCCTCCCCACCCGCTGATCACTGGCCCCATACAAATAATAATTTAGTGTCCATCCAGTCCCTCCATCTATCAATTGCCCCTCCATATCAAAAATAAAATTCCCTCACTCCCTGGTGTCTAGTGGCCCCCCACCCACTGATCACCGGACCCATCGAAAAAATGTTAGTGTCCAGCAGACAGTATCCCTCTCTCCCACCCCGCACATCACTCCTCCATATAAAAAATATTAACATTATGTCCTTATTCCCTGGTGTCTTGTGGCCCCCCCCCACCCTGGCAGATAATCTATCACCACCTCGCTCCCCCCATCCCAACCAGGCAGCATTGGAAAAAATCTGAGGGAGTCCGAGGCATCCTGAGAGGGTTGGGAGTTCCACATACCATCATTTTCCCCGCCAGGCTTTGGGTGGTACACAACAGCAAAGTATACCTGTTTTCAGATCCTGTAGAGGCTGGCAAGTGGGCGGACTGGAGGGCAGCTGAATTCCATAGAACTGATGGTATGGACGATTAGGATGACGAGGCAACATCCTGAAGGCAATCCGGAGGACACTGCTCATTACCTTATGGTAACTCTGTTTTGCATTGCCCTGCACTGTTTTGACTTTCTTTCATAGAACTTTAGCTCAATCGTTTAGATAGAAAGATTGTAGTCCTCACATTGAAAGTTATTATTACATTTAGATCAGATTTGAGCTACCCATGATGTTTCAGTATTTAATGGGGATGTAAGTTTTGTTCTACTATTTAACCTTATTTTGGGCCAGGAGTAAGAAAGGCAATATTTGTTTTATTCCCTTCTCCAAGCTTATGTGGAGTATTATTGGGTTACAAAAATGTAATATGTTATAGAGATGTTTCTCTCTTGCATTTAGGTAGATTCATAGCACCATTAGCCCCTTTTTAAAGGGGCATGGCTAATTTCTGGACTGGAATTGCTGGACAGTTTACTTACATTGACAAAAGCCATGTAGCTCACGGGTTCTTTATTCAGCACAAATTGAGTATTTTTATCATATTGATGTAAACTTTCTATAGGAATCTCCCTAATGCTGTATCAATATATAGTAAATGCAAAGAGCTCCTTTGATTAAGGGAACTGATGTTATTCCCAATGCTAATATTGTGATTTGATGGACTGTCTGCTATATAAGAAATGTTTGTTATGAACATAACAAAATGAAAAAATAAAGTATATCAAAAAAAAAAAAATTCTGAAAAAGATGGCAGGGTTTGCAGAAGAGCAGGGACAGAAAAATCTCCCTACAGATAAAACTCCAGGACCAGATGGATTTTCATCCAATTTTTATATGAAATTTAAAGACCAAATTGCCCCACTCCTTTTACCTTTATATCAACATATTCTATCAGGGGCACAAGTTGACCCCACATTAATTGACACCCTCGTTGTTCTTATACCTAAACCAGACAAAAACCCAGAGTCAGTGAAGAATTACAGACCCATTTCCCTACTCAACCAAGATGTAAAGATTTTAACAAAACTATTAGTGGGTAGACTCAGTTTACTTCTCCCAGACTTAATAGGATTACAACAGGTGGGATTCATGAAGGGAGATTCTCAGTGGACCACCTCCGTACTCTCTTGCATGTCTTCTTGGTGTCCAGGGATTCCCCTTTTCCTGCTGCCTTGGTGTCCCTGGATGCTGTGAAGGCATTTGACCAAGTTAATTGGAACTTTTTGTTTCAAACCTTGAATGCCTTTGGGTTTCCATTAGAATTTCAAAAGTGGATAAAAGCTCTTTACCAGATCCCATCTGCAAGAATCTCAGGGAATGGAGTGATTTCAGAATCATTCCCCCCACATACCTGTTTTCCCCCACATACCTAAAAAAAGTGTTATCTCTCCTTTTGGTCTGCCTAGCAATTCTCTCTTCCATATCCGCTTTTGCTGTCCTAATCTTTTGCCCTGCAATCCTCGTCTTCTCTCTATTAATCTCTCTGTCCTCCCTCCTCTGGGTTTTCTTAAATGTTCTGTAAACCATCCTTCTTTCCCTAATTGCCGCCACCACCTACCTGGTAAACCAGAGTGGCCTCCTTCTTCTTTTGTTTTTTCCTACCCTCTTGACGCAGAGGTCGGTGGCTTGTACTATTCCTCCTTAATGCATTTCCATAATTCTTCTCCATCCCGATTGGCTCCTTACCTTCCATTTCCTCCCTGAAAATCACCCTAATTCTTGCAAAGTCCACTTGACAGAAATCCAAAACCTCTGTGTTGGTTCAGTTTGTTCCCTTACCCATTTTTATCCTGAAACTCACTGTGTTGTGGTCACTCATATCAAGGCAGTCTCCCACCTCTACTTTCTCCACACTATCCCTGTTGGTAAGGACCACATCCAGTATGTTGTCCCCCACCTTGTCGGCTCTCTAACTAGCTGTTGCAGGAAAGCTCCCTGGAGTGCTCCAAGTACATCTCTGCTCCTGGCAGATGTTGCCATTGGGATTACCCAGTTCATGTCAGGGAGGTTATGGTCCCCCAGTAGTAGGGCCTCCCCCCAAGTGCCATTCATTGTACCTCTTGTACCATCTGCTTGTCCCCTTCCTCCCTCTGTGTAGGAGGCCTATAAATCATATCCAGTCTTAATGACACCCCAGACCATTTTCCCAATATGACCCACAGAACCTCTGCATCCCCTGTACCGCCTTGCCCTTCTGTCACCCTAATGTCTTCTTTTACTTACAATGCCACCACCCCCCTTTCTGCCAGGCCTGTCCCTTCTGAAAAGCCTGTACCCCGGGACACCTACTTCCCAAGATTGGTGCTCTGACCACCAGGTCTCTGTTACAGCCACAATGTCTAGACCCTCTTTCACCATAATGGCCTCCAGGTCCACCATTTTGGTCACTAAATTCCTGGCATTTGCTAACAGTGCTTTCCACCATAAACCCCCTTTGTCAATGCTGTTCCTTGCTGCCCTACCTGCCCCATTTTATGGGAGCATACTAGCTATGTTATCCCCTGTAGCTCCCCCCTCCCACTCAGTTTAAATGTAAACCCTCCCTTGTGTAGCTATCAAGTCAGACTAACAACATTGAATTTTTTGACTGGGTGATAAGGGAGGTGGATCGGGGGGCAGTGAATGTGGCCTATCTGGAATTCAATAAGGCCTTGACACTGTGCCACATAGAAGGCTGTTAAACAAGCTCAACAATATGGGTGTGGCAAGGACAGTAATGTAGTGTGTGGGGAATTGGCTAGATGGCAGGACACAGAGGGTGGTGGTGAATGGCTTTCACTCTGCAGAAGGAAAGGGGACCAGTGGAGTGAAACAGGGATCAGTGCTGGGCCAAGTCCTCTTCAACATCTTTATCAGTGACATTATGGATAACATAGAAGGGAAAATTTCCCTGTTTGCTGATGACACAAAACTCTGTAATAGAGTGGACATCTCGGAGGGAATACGTAGAATGAATAGAGACCTGTAGAAACTTGAAGAATGGTCAAGGGTGTGGCAGTTGAGATTTAATGCAAAAAAGTGCAGAATAATGCACATGGGGCACAACAACCCTAGATCAACATATCAGCTGGGGGAGTGTAGCATGCTCCAAGCAGGAAAGGGACATAGGGGTTATCATCTCTGATGACCTAAAGGTTGGAAGTCACCACGATAATGTGACAGGTAAAGCAAGTATGATGATGAAGTGTATGGGTGGAGCATCACCAGCAGGAAAAGGGAGGTCATAATTCCACTGTTAAAGACATTAGTGAGGCCACACCCATAGTACAGTGTCCAGTTCTGGAGGCCTTACCTATGTAAGGATATAGACATGGTGGAGACAGTTCATTGGAGGGCAACCAAGATGTTACAGGGTTTGCATCACAAGTCCTACAGAGACAGGCTGAAGGACCTGAATATGTGCTCTGTGGAGGAGAGGAGGGAGGGGGGAATATTATACAGACATATAAGTACCACACAGGGAGGAACAAGGTGCAGGAAAACATTATTTTTCAGAGGAAGAGATGTTCCAGAACTAGGGGTCATGGGAAGAAATTGGAGAGAGGGAGGGTCAGAGGTAATGTGAGGAAGTAGTTCTTCATGGGAAGGGTGGAGGACAAGTGGAACACCCAGCCAGAGGAGGAGGTGGTGGGGGCGGAAACAATTATTGGATTCAAGAATGCATAGGATAGGCATCAGGGGATCCTAGCAGTTGGAGGAAGGGGACAACCTAGTTCAAGAGAAGCTTGAAGAAGCAAAATTAGATGCATAATTGGGCAGACAAGGTGGGCCAAAGGCCCTTATCTGCTGTCGGTATCTGTATCTAGGAGCAAGAAAAAACTGTTCTCTTGAAAGATTACAGAGGGTTATGTAACTTTTCAGTAACATATATATATTTTTTTCAAGTGGAATGGTCTATTTTGATATTGTCTTGCACACGCAGCACAAGCAACATTTTGTGGCCGCTTGCTGGAGTAGCAGGTTGTGTAGGTGCGGTAGTGTTGTGGCCAATGCCGCCACTGGTTTTTGGACTTATCTCTGTGGCACCAATGAATGAACACGCTGTCTATGACAGCAGTTGAGAAGTGTGCCACCAACTTGAAAGAAATTCACTGCTGCAATGAGGAAGCACCCTGTCAATGCAGGGCATGCCTTGCCTGCTGAAACATTTCAGTAAACATGGTGGCGGCTGTCACCATCCGCCTCTCTGATCCTAAACAGAAGCCAACTACGGGTGTGCCCAATCCCCCTTTTCAGCATGTTTATAACCTCCCCTGAAGATTGTGTGGCACAATAGGAGCCCACCCCAGTGTGCTTCATGTGTTCTGAAGCTGACCACGTCAGCATGTTCATGCCTATGTTCCACCCCACTCCACCCCACTTCCATTGTGTGCCACACTGAGAGCCCACTCTAGTGTGGCCAACATAACCCCCCCAAAATCATAGGGCACATAGTGAACCCACCCCAGTGTTCCCAACAGTTGTTTTATTTCACCTGTAAATAAAGAAAACCTTCCAGCAATGTCCGTTCCTGAAAAAAAGAAAACGGTCCATCATTGTGTCCGGAAGGTCCCTCCCCCAACCCACACCCACCGTCTGCATACTCCACCTTTCCGCACCCCCTCTCACCCCATAATTACCTCTGGAGGTCCAGTGCTGTGATCTTCGCTGGAGCAGGAACACATCTGCAGACTTCAAAGCCGACCATGAATTGAAGAAATGCAGGTAAGCTATATAATAGCATCAGTTGGGGAGGGGTTCAACTTAGGTGGATATCTCAGCCATTTTTTTGACTTTTGGTTCCAAATTTTCAACATGGGGTTCTTGGGACCCCTCCTCATGAAATCAGTCACTATCATTTCATTATTCTGTCCCGAAAGGTGATTTTGTAGTTACTGCACAGAATCACCTTTCAGGACCAATTAATGAAATGACAGTTCCACCATTCATGAAGTGGACTCCCAAAAAGCCTATGTTGCAAATTTGGTGAAACAATTCTAAAAAATTACTTTTACGAGTGTGCATTGCACAGTTTCAACGCATGCTCGTAACTTTGAGAATTTTTAATATTTTCACTCCAGATTTTCAACATTGCCATTTTGTCACACGTCCTTATAAACAGTATGGCTGTCATTTTTCACATCCTGCCCAAAATGTGTTTTCGCACATCTGGCTCACAATGGCACAGTAGCTGTGGGAAATCAATGTTCAGGAGAGATTAAGAAAATCACAGTACCACTGTTCAGGAGCGGAGGTCTTAAAATGCTTATATTGAAAATGTTGTTAAAAAATTCAAAACAATGACTGTGTTTCAAGTGTGCGTTGCACAGTTTCAACACACGCTCGTAACTTCAAGAATTTTTAATATTTTCACTCCAGATTTTCAGCATTGCCATTTCTTTACACCTCCTTATGAACAAAAGAGGTGTCAGGGAAGGTTAAGGAGAAAAAGGCTGCATTCAAAAAGTATAAGGAATCACAGACAGAGCACGACAGGGAACTGTATCAATTAAAGCAGAAAGAAGTGGGGAAGGCAGTCAGAAAAGCAAAGGCCCAAACCGAAAAGATAGCCAACTCAGTTAAGAAGGGGGATAAAACCTTTTATAGGTACATTAGGGAGCATAGCAAGGTTAAGGAAGGGATAGTGAAGATTAATAAAGGAGAGGGGAGGTGGGCAGAGGGAGACAGTGAAAAGGCAGAGATACTGAATGAATACTTTTGCTCAGTATTCACAAAAGAAGAGGAGGAGTTACCTAAACCAAACAGTAGAAGCACTCTGGGTAGTGGGGTTGACACCAGTCCATTTACAGAAGAAAGAGTACTGAAAGAACTCCTAAAACTCAAGGTAGACGGCTAATGGGGCCAGGACGGATTCACCCTAGAATCCTAAAAGAGCTAAGGAGGACCTAGTGACACCACTAACCACACTTTTAACAAATCATGGGAAGATGGGGTGGTACCTGAGGACTGGAGGAGGGCAGATGTGATTCTCCTTCACAAAAGTGGAGCAAGGCAGAAGTAGGAAACTACAGACCTGTTAGTTTGACCTCAGTGGTGGGAAAATGATGGAATCACTCTGAAAGAAAGAATTGTTGAGTACCTAGAGGCCAGCCAGGCACAGGACCCAAAGCAGCATGGATTCACAGCAGGAAGATCATGTCAGCCAGATCTAATCGATTTCTTTGACTGGGTGACCAAAGTAATAGACCAGGGAGGGGCTGTGGATATGGCCTACCTAGACTTTAGCAAGGCATTTGACACAGTCCCGCACAAAAGATTAATAATCAAGATAGCCAGCCTGGGAGTGGGTCCCAGGGTGGTAGCCTGGGTAGCAAACTGGCTGCACAACAGGACACAGAAGGTAATAGTGAATGGAACACATTCTGAAGAAAGGGGGGTTACCAGTGGAGTGCCTCAGGGCTCAGTACTGGGTCCAGGCCTCTTTAACATCTTTATAGGTGACATTGTGGAGGGTCTGAATGGAAAGGTATGCCTCTTTGTGGATGACACAAAGATCTGTAACAGAGTTGATACATGGGGGGGTAGAAAGGATGAGAAGGGACTTGGCAAGGTTGGAGGAATGGTCAGACATATAGCAACTTAGATTCAGTGCAAAGAAGTGCAAAGTAATGCACCTGGGAAATAAAAATCCAGGAGAAGAGTACACAATAGCAGGGGAGGTACTAACGACAACAGTAATGGAAAGAGATCTGGGTGTAGTCATATCAGATGACCTAAAGGTGGGTAAGCAATGTGAGAAGTCAGTAAGGAGGGCCGGGGGATACTGGGATGCATAGAGAGGGACATCACAAGTAGAAAAAGGGAAATGGCTATCCCTGTGTACAGACAGTTGGTGAGACCCCATCTGGAGTACTGCGTGCAGTTTTGGAGACCTCATCTACGCAAGGGCATAGACAGGATGGAAGCAGTCCAGAGAAGGTCAACTAAAATGGTGCAGGGTCTACATCAGAAACCATTTGAAGAGAGACTGAGAGAGCTTAATATATATACCCTTGATGAAAGGAGGGAGGGGGGGACATGATAGAAACTTTTAAGTACCTCAAGGGAATCAGCAAAAGTCCAGGAGGGTAGCATCTTTCAGAAAAAGAGATGAGTAAGAACAAGGGGGCACAATTTAAAGTTAGAGTGGGGATGGCTCAAGGGTAATGTGAGGAAATTCTTTTTCACGGAGAGAGTGGTGGATGCATGGAACCGCCTTCCTGGAGAGGTTGTGGGGTCTAAAACAGTGGGGGAATTCAAACACACATGGGACAGACATAAGGCAATTATAGTGGGGGTTTGCAGGAAGTAGGCTGTTGGTTAACTAGAATCTGCAGCTTATCCAATAGCTAGGGAAATGGGAAGACTGGGTGGGCCAAGTGGTCCTTATCTGCCGTCAAAGTCTATGTTTCTATGTATAGCTGTCATTTTTCACATCCTACCTGAAATGTGTTTGCGCACATCTGGTGCAGAATGGCACGGTCGCTGTGGGAAATCAACATTCAGGACAGATTAACAAAATCACAGTGCCACTGTTCATGAGCAGAGGTTCCAAATGTTTTCATGAGGTGGGGGTCACAAAAGCCCATGTTGAAAATTTGGAGTGCAAATATCTACAATAACCCAGGGCATTAGGGTTTCTAACCGTAAAGTCCCACCCTGTAGACACTGATAGACATCAGGGGTGTGACTCTCGATTTGTGGCTGTAATGCTCATGCCATTCCACTCCCCACCTCCAGCCTGCAGCCAGTGACAGGTATCAAGGTGTGCCTTGGACTCTTTGGCCCCAAAATTCACCCCATTCTCCTATACTGCACCCATCATAATGTATTTCCTTATGGAACGGGGTGAGGGTAAGGCCTGATGACCCCAAAGCAGAACGCAACACTTGTCAGAGTCTGCAGGGTAGGGTGAGGTGAAATGGCATGAGCGTTATGGCCGACGACCCAAAAGCACACCTCAATGCCTGTCAGTCTCTGCAGGGTAGGGTGGGGTTGGTGTCAGTCCCATGCTTCACTGCCATTCCTATTATGCATCTCTCTAACTCCTGCACTACCAATGCCAATGCAGAAAGACAACATTCCCCTCTGACAAATGCTTGTTTTGTATTTGAGTATGAAGTAGTGTTTCTCGGTAAGGATGAGAAAAAAATAGTGGCTATTTGATTTTTTTTAATTCTACAGCTCAAGGATTTGAAACAGGGACTGCATCTTGCTTGGCAGGACTAGCTTTTAGCCATGCGTTAGACACTTCTAACACATGACTAGCACCCAATCATGACAAGGCCTCAGTCTGCCAGTAATTGCCTCACCTGCGGGAGCATTTGAATGACACCATGCTCTTCAAAGTAAAAAAAAAAGAAAGCTTTCACACAGTTGTCTAGGGCTATCCCAGTCCCAGCCAATCACGTGAACACCTTCTGTTTTGGGATTGGATACTGGCGGGAGGGGGCAGGGGAAGGGGCAATTCGGATTTGAATCCATGGGGAAAACAAAATGAACACACACACACACATTCAGGGCAGTAGGAGACCACAAGCTCATGCACCCAGACCGAGCTGGCGCCCCAAGCAGCCACATGTTTCATATGGGCGTAATGCTACTCTTGGGCTCTGGTTTTGCTAGAATGCTTATGCCTGGCTTATTTGTATTCAGATTCAATTCATGGGGAAGTATTATCTTGGTCTCATACCCAAGGAGGAACAGGCACTTCCGTATTTACAATTGGTTTGAGTAGTTGCTAACCATCCCTTATGATAGACAAAGATTTGATATTTGAATCTTGAAAGACTTCTTTTATGTTTTGAATTAACACAATAGCTAAGGTACCCTCCGTCTCCCATTCTAGTTAATCTAATGACAGCATAATATGACAACATATGAGAATGCCTTATTCTGGCCAAAACTTGCTGAATTTCTTTATCAATAATATGTCTGTATATAGTGTCAAACAAATTATTCAGGACAGTGGAATTTTCAGTGTCATTGATAAATAGGCAAGAGGAACCCATATGTACAGTATTACTTCATGGTTTAGATTATAAGGCCAGATAAGGGTTTTTATTTACTATGGGTGGGGTACAACACACTTCCAAAATTATCTGTTTTGGAAGCTTTACATTGGGCAGGGCAGCTGCTTTTATAAAATAGTTTAAGGATCTAATAAGAGCCAAAGACTTCACTGGAAGTGTGCCAGTTTCAGCCCTCAGATGAGAAGCTGGAATGTAACACCCCACACCTAATATACATTTTTAAAATTTGTTCTGCAGTATCTCTACAGTTTCTGTCTTTGTGTGGCTCCTCATATTTCTGCACCATAAAGTATACTACTTTGAACTTTTGCTTCAAAAAGTGTGTTCATAGCTGTAAAGGAGTCACCCACATATTTCAATACAAATCCTTTTACATAGAAACATAGAAACATAGAAGTTGACGGCAGATAAGGACCGCAAGGCCCATCCAGTCTGCCCATTTCTTTTTCTACCTTATAAATGTGCCATCGGCCTTTGCTCTGTCAGTGGCCTATCTATTCATAGTCATTTGTATTGCTCCCTTATGCATATCCCATGCCTGTTTGAAGCCCTGCACTGTATTCATAGCCACCACTTCTTGTGGTAAGCCATTCCATGCATCCACCACCCTTTCTGTGAAAAAGAATTTCCTCACATTCCCCCTTAATCGGCCTCCCTCTAATCTCATGTTGTGTCCTCTTGTCCTGCTATTTTTCTTATATTTAAACATGTTAGACTCTTTCACCTTGTTTATGCCCTTAAGGTGTTTGAATGCCTCGATCATATCACCTCTCTCCCTCCTTTGCTCAAGGGTATACATATTGAGCTCCGTTAATCTGTCCTCATATGTCTTCTGATGCAGTCCCTGCACCATTTTGGTTGCCCTTCTCTGGACTGCCTCAATTTGGTTAATGTCCTTGTGAAGGTGTGGCCTCCAATACTGCATGCAGTACTCCAGATGGGGCCTAACCAGTGTCTTGTACAGAGGATTATTACCTCCCTCTTCGACTTGATACCCCTACTAATACACCCTAACACCCCCTAGCCTTACCTACTGCTTTAGAGGTCTGCTTGGATGATTTTAGGTTATCAGTGATGATGATGCCCAAGTCTCTTTCTTCCTTTGTGACTGCTAGCAACTCCCCTCCCAGCCTATAGGTGGCTTCAGGGTTTCTCTTCCCTATATGTATGATTTTGCACTTCACTGGTTTACCCAGTTGCCACTCTTCTGACCATTTTGCTAGTTTATCCAGATCTCTTCTCATTCTGCCCACCCCATCTGGATCATCTACTCTGTTGCAGATCTTGGTGTCATCTGCAAACAGACAAGCCTTACCCTCTAGTCCATCTGCAAGGTCACTAATGAAGATGTTGAAAAGGACTGGCCCCAGGACTGATCCCTGGGTACCACTTGTGACTTGCATCTCTTCTGACTGTATACCATTTACCACCACTCTCTGTTTCTGCCCGTCAACCAGTTTGCCACCCAGTTGACCAACTTCGACCACCCGAGCCTACCCAGCTTATTTATCAATCTTCTATGTGGAACAGTGTCAAAAGCTTTGCTGAAGTCAAGGTAGGCGACATCAACTGCTCCCCTTGGTCCACCACTCTGGTTACCCAGTCAAAGAAATCTATGAGATTAGTTTGACAGGACCTTCCTTTTGTAAACCCATGCTGTCTTGGATCCTGTGCCCCTATGGATTCCAGGTGTTGCACTATCCTTTCCTTAAGTAGTGCCTCCATAATCTTGCCCACTACTGAGGTAAGACTGACCGGTCTGTAGTTCCTCGCCTCCTCCCTGCTACCACTCTTGTGGAGCGGGATCACATGAGCCCTTCTCCAGTCTTCTGGGACCTCTCCTGTGCTCAGAGACTCACTAAACAATTCTGCTAATGGCTCTGCTAGTTCCTCCTTTAGCTCCTTAAGTACCCTGGGATGTATGCCATCAGGTCCCATTGCCTTATCCACCCTGAGCTTAGCAAGCTCTTGTAGGACCCTTTCTTTTGTGAAGGAGTAGTGCTCACCTCCCTCCCCTGTGTCCATGATGCTGAGCTGTGGGCCTGCCCTACCTTCTCTTCAGTAAATACTGAGCAAAGTATCTATTTAGGATAGATGCCTTTACAGGTCCTCCTCTCACATGCTCCCTTTCTCCATTAAGCTTAGCAATACCCCTCTGGACTTTCTCCTTTCACTAATGTATCTATAGAAAGTCTTGTCACCTTCTTTTACTGTTCGTGCTAGTGTTTCCTCAGTTTGGGACTTTGCCTGCCTTACTGCCTTCCCTGCTTCCCTTAAGGGCAGTTTGGTATGCCTCCCTATCTTCATCCCGCTGTGTTCCCTTATATTTCCTGAAGGCCAGCCTTTTGGCTCTGACCTTTTCTGCTACTGTATTTGAGAACCAAAGTGGTTTCCTTCTTCTTTTGCACTTCCTTTTCTGTCTAACACAATGGGATGTTGCTTCAAGTATTGCATCCTTAATGCTTGCCCACTTTGCCTGCCCCCTCACCTGTGTTTCTTTTGCCAGGGCTAGCTTAACTCTGTTGGCCATCTTATCAAAGTCAGCTCCTCTGAAGTCCCATATTTTTGCCTTGGAATGGGATGATTTAGATGTAGTAGCCAAATTGAACCATACCATGTGATGGTCACTGGCCCCAGGTGACCTTCTACCTGGAGATCTGTGATCCCTTCTTTGTTAGTCAGTACTAGATCTAGGATAGCCTGTCTCTTGTGGGTTGCTGTACCAGTTGTTTGAGGCCTTCCCCTGCAGGGAATCCACTATGAGTCTAGTTCTGGCAGATGTTCCTGCTGGTATTGACCAATCTGTATCTGGCATGTTGAAGTCTCCATTATCAGAACCTCCTTTAGCTGTCATGTTTTGTATATCTTCTAACAGTAATGTGTCTATGTCCTCCCTCTGGTCTGGGGCCTGTAGACAACCCCAGTTCTTATGGCTGTCCCATTTCCTGTTTCCAGGGTGACCCACAGTTCTTCTGGCTCCTTATGTGTATTCTGAATTTCTGTAGCTTTGATATTTTCATTAACATACAGGGCCACTCCTCCCCCTTTTTGCACCTCGGTCTCTTCTGAACAATACATAGCCAGGTACTGAAGTCTCCCAAGTGTGGTTACTGGTAAACCACGTCTCACTAATTGCTACTGTGTCCAGTTTAGCCTCTGACATTATTGCCTGCAGGTCTGGGATCTTATTTCCCAGGCTGTGAGCATTGTGTACATTGATTTTTCCATTGGCCAGATTTGGTGTGTTAGTTGTTGGGTGAAGTTTGGAATTACTCCTGTCACGTCGTGTGGGAGACAAACCTTTTTCTTACCTGGTGATGCAAATGAGCAGGCAAACATGCTGAATTCCTGTTTGACCACTAGCTGAGGGGGAAGGGGTGTTCTTCCCATTCGACGTATGGGGTGCTGCACCCCTCTCCCCATTTGCTAGTTTAAATATTCTGCAAAGACGTCAAACTTCTGCCCCAATGCACTGACTCCCTCTTTAGTCAGATGCAGTCCATCAAATTTAAAGAACTTTCGCTCCCAGAACTGTTGCCAGTTCCCTACAAATCTGTTTCCTTTTTCCTGGCACCAGCCCTTGAGCCACGTGTTTAGCTCCCCTATCTCCCCTTCTCTGACCTTCTGTCCATCTGCCCCCTCTCCCAGACTGGCAGGATCTCAGAGAAGGAGATGCTGGATGAAATGGATGATAGTTTGTTACCCAGCCTGGTCAGGTGTTCCTTGGTCTCCACAACTGACCGGCTGGCGATCATCAGTCCCTATGTGTACTAGGACATCAATGTTTTCTCCTGCTTTGTGAACAATTTTAGCACGCGGTCAGTGTCTCTCCATGCTGATGTACCTGGGAGACATCTGACCATCACCCTGGCTGGAGATGGGTATCAACTCCCGGATCATGGAGTCTCCTATGATCAGAAGTTTTTGGATTTCCTTTGTGCTTGTTCAGTTTTGGTTCCTGATTTGGGTGAGTTTTGTTGTGCTAGCTCCTGTGCCGCAGTGTTCTGCTCTGCAGTGTCTTCTGCCTCTTTATTTGATTTCAGAGATAGAGGCAGATACCTGTTTGTAGTGTTTATATGGTTTTTGGAGGTAATGTGTTGGAGAGCAGAGAGTGATGGGGCACCTGATTTGCTCCTTCTAACCACCTGCCAACCTCCTGGACCAACTACCCTCTGCGGTCGAGGTTTTTCTGTTGGATGCTGGGGAAATGGCAGGTGGTTCTTATAATGTATTTCCTCTTCAATATGAAATTTGGGCGTGCAATCTCTGCCCATGCTGCCGGAGCTGAGCCCTAAGATCTCCAAAGGCTCAGCATGTAGGACAGTGTCCTAAATCCTGTAAGACTGTCCTTCTGAAAATTGTTCCACAGTATCTGCAGTTAATGAAATCCATTCCAAATAAGTTGCTGGGTTTGTAACCTAGTCAGAGTAATTAGAAGGAAAAAATGCAAGTAATGGTTTAATTGTGCTTTGTTTAACTTGTTATAACAAGTTAAATTACTAGTGCCCCTGTAAATGAGATCACCTTGTGGAGGCTCCACTGATCCGCCCCTTCCTGCTCTGCCACAGGAAATGTCACAACTGTGGTACCCTATAAAAGGAGTGTAGCGTGGGGTGGTTGGGGATGGAGGTGGGTGGCTGGGCTCTTCCCCTGCCTAAAAAGAAGAACCACGGACGAAAGAACAAGGAGGTAAGAGCAGAAACAATCAGTCAATAACAAATGCAGTAACCCCGAAAGCTTATCCTAATGTTAGATAAAACTGTAAAACCTGTAAAGCACCACCTGTAATAATTTCAGAGAAGATATACGCTGTAAGAAACACTTTGCTCCAGAGAAATAAAGCAGTAACAGAAGATATACCTTGCAAAAGACAATTTGAATCAGAAGATTACAGGATTAATCTGTTAGCACACACCTGTAGGCACACCTTGTAATAATGCAGAAGAAGGTATACCAGCAACAACAATTTGAATCAGAGAAAAAATAAAGCAATGAAATGTTAGCAACAAACAGTAGCAATCCCTGTGAGTAAAAAATAAAAATACCACCACACAGTAAATCTGCTTAGCCAAACTAAATCTTAATCTTCTCCCTTGCTCTGGTAAGTTTCTCTACTCTGCCTTTCAAGCAGTCTTAGAAGGAAAAAGCTCAGGTGAAGCTAGGTGCCTTGGCCAGCAAACCAAGTCTTCTACCTGCAAGCTATTTTTCATGTATATGTTTAACTAAAGAGAAATGGCAACTCAGTTTAAGTTATTTGGTATTGATACTCCTAGCAATAGATTCACAAAACTTTGACCTGGTGCGAACCTGGTTTTGCAAGACCAAACTGGGTTTTGTGCTGAACTGGAATTCACAAAAAAACCTGATTTGCAGGAAAAAACTGGTTTGCGCCGAGACACAGTGTGGAGGGAGCTGTAATTCAAATGAGGAGGAGGGGACCTGCATATTGGCACAGTCCAATACACAAAGCATTTGCTCAGCATAAGGACCTTTTGCTGCATATCCTTGTGCAGAGCAAATACCACCGACCGAGGCCTTCCTTTAATGCTGTCCATCCCTAGTGGTTCGCAGAGGGACCGCTGTGCCTCCCCCCACACCGATCACCAACCTGAGTAAGTAAAAAAAGGGTTTCTATGGTGCCCAGTGGTCCATCCCCCCACCTGCACCCATGCCTGATCTACAAATATTACGTCCTGGTGCTAGTGCCCCCCACCCTGCCATCGCTGGCTGCCAGCATGAGTATGAATTAATAAGTGCCCTGGTGTCCAGTAGTCCTCCCCACCCGATCACCTGCTTGATACTGACAGCATATTTTCTGGTGTCCAGTGTAAACCTCCACAACCCAATCCCTTGTACAATGTATTCAAAGAGAAACACTGGAAAAAGCACATTTTTACCCAGGCACTTCAAACATTCCTGATTAGTACTTTCAGACTAACATTTTTTTTAAATTACTCTAATTGATTTTTTAGTGATTTAAACAGTGGCCTTCAACTTTCATTTTCTATTGCTGGCAGACACCATTTCATGAGTAGCAGAGAGCTTCCTGAGCTCACTCCATGCTAATATATCCTGCCAACCAATAGCAGAGCTCAAGCAGGCATATTAGCATACAGTGAGCTCAGGAAGCTCACTGCTGCTCATGAAATGGCTGCTGCCAGCATCAGGAAGTGGAAGTTGTGGGTAGCTGTTCTTAATCATTAAATAAAGTTATTACTCTCTAAAAGCACTAATTGAGAGTTTCTGTAGTGTCTGAGGAAAGCTGTGTCTTTTCCATGGTTTCCCTTTAAACCTATTCCTGTTGGTCTAGTGGACCCCCCCCCCAAGACCGGCAGGCAGTGACCCACCACCCAGCTCCCCCCATCCAATTCATGAGCCAGTAACCTGCACAGCCCTCCTCTCTCCCCCACGGCCGGCCAATGACTGAACTGTCAATTAACTCATACTGTATGCCTGTATATAGTATGTGCTCAGTGACAGCTCAGTTGGCTGCCAGCCTCAGTGGAGATCAAAGGGTTCTGCCCGTTGCTGGCTCAGGGATAGGACAAGGGGGAGTGATGAGGTGGGCACTGCCTGCCAGGGTGTGGGGTCTGCTAGACCACCTAGGAAAGTTTTAAATTCACTATACAGGGGGTCAGGGATAAAGTGGGGGTTCTGCCAAACCACCAGGGAAAGGTCTAAATTCACTGTACAGCTAATCAGGATGTGGTGGGTGTTACACCAGACACCAAGGAATATGTGGTTAACAATGGGTGGGTGATTGGGTGGAGGAGGGACCAATGGACTCCTGGGACACATTATTTCATACTTGGGCTGGCGTTCTGTGATGGTGGGGGACAAGGACACTAGCACCAGGGATACATTATTTGTAGATCAGGCATGGGTGAGGGTGGGGGGAGGGATCCCTAGCCACCAGGGAAAACTTATTTTTTTCTTCATGAGCCAGCAATTAGCAAGGAGAGTGACCACTTGCCACTAGGGAATTTTTTTTTTCATACTCTGGCCAGTGATCAGTGGGGGGATGGACCACTAGCCACGAGGGACATACTATTCATAGTTTGGACATAGGTGCGGGTGGGGGTAGGTACCACTGGACACCAGAGAAAACTTTTTTCATACACAGACCGGTGATTGGTGGGGAGAGGGATCACTAGCCACCAGGGAAACTTTTTTCATAATCGGGCTGGCAATTGGCAGGAGGAGGGTCCACTAGCCACCAGGGACTGAGGCTGCATATAGGGCAGTGGCTCAGGGGGAGCACTAAGCTGCCTACAAACTATGCAGATTGGCACATAATAGGCATGCAAATGGCCACCTAGCTCCTTGCATGCCCAGTGGGCTCATTTGCATGGCTGCCTTTGTGAATTGTGAATTGCTCACCTGCCCTATTCATTGCAGTCCCATACACCTGGCTGCAAGACGGGATGGCACTAGTGTGGTAGCACTAGTGGTACTGTGGTTACCACTACATTGACCTAGCCCTATTCATAGTCAGTTAGCGCACCACACTGTCCAACTGTGGTTAACAATTTTGGACACCTGGGGAACCACAAAACACAACACAAACCTTTGCACTGTGCTTTATGATTTTTTGTGAATTTAGCCCCTAAATAAAATAATAATATAATAATAATCTTTATTTTTATTGTGCCTTTCAAAAATCAAGGTGCAGAACAGATTATAAAATTACATCAAGATAAAACATTACAATGCAAACTAATAAATACATCACATCAAACAGCATGATGAAATAATAAAATCAAACCAGATCAAGCTCTTCCCCATAAGCCTTAGTCCATAGAAAGGATTTTAACGCTTGTTTAAAAATAAGAATCCAGTATTTTGAATTTGTTTCTGTTAATATATCACAAAAAATAGCACTTTTTTTTGATGAAGGAAAGATCAGAATCTTTGTCTTAACTGTATTTATCTGCAGTCCCTATGGGTAACCCTGGGCAGAGGAGATAAAACCCCATTATTGGTAGAAATAGTTTACAGACATCCATTTAAAAAAAAATAGAAAGGGATAAGGAGCTTCCTGAAACAATCATTACGATGTCTGACAAAGGTGAGCTACTGCTCATAGGAGATTTCAATCTGCTTGATGTGACTGGGGTCTCCAACACAGCCTCATCAGAAAAGAGCAGGGAATTCTTCATTGCTCTACAAGAGGCTAGTCTAACACAGCTAGTGATTTATCAACAAGGAAAGATGCAGTCCTAGACCTTGTGCTAACAAACAGCAGAAGGCTATCTGATATTAAAGTAGGAATCAATTTGGGCTCCATCAATCACCGATCAATATGGTTCGCAGTCAACAGACAAGAAGTCACCAGCCAAACTAGACTAAAATACCCAACTTCAAAAATTCAAACTTCAACAAGATGAAGTCTGCTTTTTCAAGCCTGTACAAAAACATAAAAGATGGAGACATTGAGGAGAGATGGACAGCAGTGAAGACGTCATTAAACACTGTAACAGCAAAATACTCAAAGGTAATCAGTAAAACCAAAAGAAGGAGAAAACCTCTCTGGTTTACGAATGAGATGGCATTGAAAATAAAAGAAAAGAAAAAAGCATTCAGGCAGTATAATAAAAACAAAAGAAAGATTTTGATAGGGAAGAATACAGGACCAAGAACAAAGAGGCCAGAAAGCCAATCAGGGTAGCCAAAGCACAAACTAAGGAAAAAGCTTGTGGCAGACATTAAATGGGGCAACAAAACCCTTCTATTGGTATATCAGGAAAAAAGAAAGACCAGGGCGGGAATAGTCATACTAAGAAACAAGGAAGGACAGCAGGTGGAGGATGATGTACTGAAAGCAGAAGTATTAAATGAGTACTTCTGCTCCTTTTTAACAAGAGAACAGAATGGTAATGGTCCAACACTAGCTACTGGTCTCCACATCCAGGAAGCAGACACTAACCCCTTTAAAAAGGAGGGTCCTAGAAGAATTAAATAAATTGAAGACAGACAAAGCTATGGGACCAGGTGGAAGTCATCCTCGGGTACTGAAGGAGCTTAGTGAGGAACTCACTGCTCCATTAGCCGAACTCTTTAATAAATCACTGGAGAGTGGACAGGTATCAGAGAACTGGAAAAAGGCCACTGTAGTACCCCTACCCAAGAGCAGAAGCAAGGAAGAGGCAGGAAACTCCCGCTCTGTCAGCCTCACCTCAATTGTGGGGAAAATTATGGAATTGTTACTAAGGAAAGGATAGTAGTGTACCTGAAAACTAGTGGAAGGCTAGACCCTGAGCAGCATGGCTTTACAACTGGTAGGTCTTGCCAGACAAACATGATAGAATACCTTGACTGGGTGACAAAAATAGTAGACTAGGGAGGGGCAGTAGATGTTGCATATATAGACTTTAATAAAGCCTTTGATTTGCCCCCACAGGAGGCTTATTAACAAACTGGGATATGCAGGTGTAGGAGAGGAAATTGTTAATTGGGTGAGAAACTGGCTTCAGGGAAGGACCCAGAATGTTATAGTGAAGTGCACCCTGTCGAGAGAGGGACTGGTGACCAGTGGTGTTCCACAGGGTTTGGTGCTTGGACCAGCCCTCTTCAACATATTCATCAGTAACATCACAGATAGACTGGAGGGGAAAGTATGCCTGTTTGCAGATGACACCAAGCTCTGCAACAGGGTGGACACATAGGAAGGGACCATAGCAATGTAATCGGACCTAACAAAACTGGAACAATTGTCCAGAACTCTGCAGTTGAAGTTCAATACCAAGGAGTGTAAGGTCATGCACCTAGGGAAAAGAAACCCAAGAAAGAATTACTATCTTGGGGGCAAAGAATTAGCCATCACGAACCCAGAACAGGAGCTAGAGGTCATGGTATCCAATGATTTAAAGGTAGGGAGACAATGTGAGAAGGTGGCACAGAAAGCCAGTAACATCTTTGGTTGCATTGGAAGAGGGATCACAAGCAGAAAGCGCAAAGTGATAATCCCTGTTTTACTGTAACTGTATACTGCTGCCTACTGTCTTCCTGTAACATGTTTATTTAGTCTTGACTCTGACGTGGAACCTATAAAAAGATTTTGTTCTTAAAGGTGTTAATCCAAGAATATAATAAATAAGTTAAAAAAAAGACATTTCTGTCCACTTCAAATTTACTCCCTGTATGTATGCACTCAGAATATATTCATACATCATGCTCGATATCCCTTGAATAAGATCCAGCTTTGGTACTTCTTCCCTAAGTCATGCTATACCTACCCTAAAGAACACCCTCCAAAGTACACTCAAACTTATGCAATTTGTTGGGATGCTCACCTATAAGTCATTGCTTAGGCTCGCACTGAAGGAAAAGTCCAACTGCTACTCCTAATTCCTTCTCTACCACGAATAACCTCTTTTGGCACCATTTTATTGGCACTTACCATCTTTCCTGGATGATTTCGCATCCCTATAGTTGCCCCAATCAGTTTCTCTACCATGAGGATCTCTCCTTGACCTTCTTGCTCCCATGTCCATCTAGTCTTGCTTCCTTGCAACTGCCCTTCCCTATGTGTTCTTCTACCCCAAACACGTAATGCTTTCTCCTTTCTCCCGTTTCCATTTCGCCTTCTACACTCTATACTTCTCCTTCTGAATATTTTCTGTGTGTGCCTTGCTCCCTTTAATCTCCCTATGTCCTAAATGCACTTCACTGTACATCAGTGTCTATTTTATGAATTTGTTCATGTCTCATGTGCTAAGTATTTCTTGTTAGGTGCTTTCAATGGACAGCATGTATTGTTATCCACCTGTTAGGTGACTCAATCTCAATCTCAATCTTTATTTATTTATTTAAGGTGCCTTTCTAAAAACCAAGGCGCCTGTACAATACTAGCTAGAACAATTACAAATACAATAAACAACAATATTAAAAATCATTATATGCTTTACTAAAGAGGTGAGTCTTTAAAGATTCTTTTAAACTATGGACAGTAGGGCTTTCCCGCACCTGACGAGTTAGAGAATTCCACAGGGTCGGGCCATAAAACTAAAAGATCTTGCCCTGAAGTTTTTAAACGAACCCTGGGAATCTCTAGCAATCCCTCGTCAGTGGATCGGAGAGAGCGGGAGGGACAGTAGGGATGAAGGAGATCTTTCAGGTAAACTGGTCCCTGATCATGTAGGGCCTTATAGGTCAGCAAACTGACCTTGAAAGTGATACGCCAGCAAACTGGCAACCAGTGCAGACCTCGGAGCACAGGCGTTATATGACTGGCCCTAGATGAGCCCATCAACAGCCTGGCTGCCACATTCTGCACTAGCTGCAGGCGGCGAATCTCAATCCCAGGAAGCCCTAGGTAGAGCGAGTTGCAGTAGTCAAGGCGGGAGGTAGCAGTGGACCAAAATAGGCAGATCGTCAGGGGAACCAGGTGTTTCACCAGGCGATGTTCCTCAGATGGTAAAAGAGGTTTTGACAACCCCTGACACCTGAAGTTTAAATGTCATGCGGTCATCAAATACAGCGCCCAGATTCCCTTTTCGGTCTGGGGTAATTAGCGGGATATCCGAGCCATAAACCGAGGTAATCCAACCAATAAACCCGCCTCCAGCGATCCTGGCCCACAACCAACACCTCAGTTTTATCAGGGGTTCAACCTCAGCCAACTCACATTCTTCCAGTCCTGGATTTCAGCAAGACAGTTATTAAAGACCAAAAAGGCAGCATCTTGACCGGGTGCAAAGGACATGTACAGCTGAGTATCATCTGCATAGCAGTGAAAACTCAGACCATACCGCCTAATAATTGCTCCTAATGGCAGCATATTTACTGCAAACAACATGGGTGCCAAAATGGAACCCTGCGGTACCCCACAGGATAGGGAGAATGATGCTGAGGAAAAAATCCCAGACACCACTCTTTGAGTCCTACCCTCGAGGTAGGACCGAAACCAACTGAGGACTGTACCAGACAGTCCACAGATAGACCGCAGGTGTTCCAATAGCACACCAGGGTCTACAGTATCAAATGCTGCAGAGAGATCAAGAAGGACCAGAATGGAACGAGATCTTCGATCTCTCGCTATTAGGAGGTCATTTAGCACCCGAATCAGAACTCTCGGTACTATGTCTTTTTCTAAATCCGGACTGGAGAGAATCGTAGAGATTGTGGCTGGTCAAATGATCATTTAACTGCAAAGCAACCACCTTCTCAATAACTTTACCAACAAAGGGTAAGTTAGAGACAGGCCTGTAGTTTGCCAGGCAGTCCGAGTCCAAGGAGGATTTCTTGAGGAGGGGCGGGACCACCGCCTCCTTTAGAGGATTTGGAAAAATCCCCATCTCCATGGACCTACAGACTATCTCAGCTAGGATGGGGCCGATTTTATCCACACACCCCACTAAGAGACGTGTGGGGCCCAGATCCAAACTACAGTTGGTCGGACGCAATAATTGTATGATCATCACAATTTCTTCAATTGTGGGAAGGCGAGTCAGACCACACAAACTGGGAGTCCGACATCTCGCCGACCATCACTACTCCCATTAGAAGGGTTAGATGGATGTCCGATCTGATTGTGGCAACCTTATCTGAAAAGAATAGAGCAAACTCCTCACACCGTTCTTGAGAAAACGCTCTTCTGGGCTGCAGACAGATTGGATTGCACAATCTGTCCACAGTCCGGAAGAGCTGAGCTGGTCTATTCTGTGCAGCAGCAATCTCTCTTGGACAGGAATTCTGCCTTCTTACGAGAGATTGCTGATTGATAGATCACATAGTGATCCATCAACTAAGTCTGTCACAATCCTGACCCGACCTCCGCCAGCACCTCTCCAACCTTCGTCCAACTCTCCTCAACTCCTCAAAGTCTCATCAAACCAAGGAGACTTGGGTCGAAGAGTGAGAGGACGAACACAAACAGGAGCAATGGAATCCAGGTTCCCTGCCACCGCCTCATTATAGGCAAGTACCAGCTCTCCTGGATCCATGCAATCTCTCGGTAAGCTAGGCCGTCAGGGGAAACACCCCTTAAAGGGCGATACCGGACCATCTCCGTAAGGGCCGGCCTACAAGGGGTGGCCACAAAACTGAGCCCAATGGAGTGATGATCAGACCATCTGACTGGTTCCACCACGAGGTCGGATATCTCTATCCCCAGAAGGAACACCAAATCCAGTGAGTGACCACCAATATGGGTCGAGGAGGAAATAACCTGTGTGAAGCCCAGTGACATCATTAACTGGAGGAAGTCTTGACCAAACTGCGAGACCTCATCATCAACCCAAGCATTGAAGTCCCCCAGAACCAACCATCTGGGGGACCCCAATGTCAGGTCGACAACGAGGTCCGTGACTTCCCATCACCTGGTGGACGGTATACGAGAAGTATCCTGCACCCCACACCCTCGCCCACGATACATTCAAAGGATTTGGTAGTTCCCACCGGTACCTCCACTAGGCCCAGTTCTGATCTAAAACAGATGGCAACACCCCCGCCCCTACGATCCAACCTCAGGCAGTGTATCACCGAGTACCCGGCTGGAACTGCTGCCTCCAAAACTGGTCCAGCATTTTCATCCAGCCAGGTCTCAGTGATGCAGCCAGGTCTGATGTCCCAACAAAATCAGCTATAACAGCCGTTTGTTTCTAATAGACCTGCGTTACTGCTACCGCCCGAGTAGGATGAGCCACGAGGATGACCGCGTTACCTGCTGACTACAGTCAGAACCTTGGGTATGGGAACCAGGCAGGGAGGACCCTTTCCTGGGCCCATTTCACCTCAGGCGTCTCCTTGTCCCCACTATCCTATCCGCCCACTCCTTTCCGTTCCGTCCTCCAACCCAGGCCCCGTCCTCCTCCTTCTTCTAACAATCCCTAGAGCCCTACATCGTCTATAAACTTCTATTGATAGGGGGACAGGAAAAGGGCGAAGGTCTCTGAGTTTGGAGGGGGAATAACGCCCAACAGTCCTTATACTATCCCAACACATATTTACTATTTTAATATGAATCAAAATAAGTAATCCTAATTTTTTTTTTTTATAAAATTATTTAACCCACCTCTTATTTCTAAATAAAAAACAATCCTAAATAATAATTTCACTAAAAACTCTCACCCTCCAAACCTATACAAAACACAAACCAATAAAACTCCCCTGCCTGTATTCATTTTGTTGTTGATTATTCTGTAATTGTGTCCTCCCAGGACCCCCTTGCAAATGAGATGTCTCAATGGTGTTTTCCTGGTAAAAATAAAAATTGAATAGATCGTTGATGAGGCCACACCTGGAATTCTGTGTCCAGTTCTGGAGACCTCACCTTAAAATGATATAGACCATCTGGACGCTGTGCAAAGAAGAGCTACAAAGATGGTTCAGAACCTCCACCATGAACCCTATGAGAGAAGAATTAAAGAATTAAACATGTACTCCCTGGAACACAGGAGAAAGAGGGGAGACATGCTGAAAACCTTTAAATACCTAAAGGGTATCAGCTCAATGCAGAATCAGAACCTCTTCCAAGAAAATAAGGAGGCACATACTAGAGGCCACAACAGACATCTAACAGGAGGGAGATTTCGGAGCAACATTAGAAAGTTTTTCTTCACTGAAAGGGTGATGGAGCTGAGGAACAGGTTGCCACATGAGGTTGCGGACACCAAGACAGTTAAGGAGTTCAAAATATTTTGGGACAGACATAGTGGAATATTGAAGTAAGAGAATATGCTTGTGGGGTGGGGGAGTAGGTCAGATAATGGGCAGACTAGATAGATCACATCATGTTCTCATGTTCTTATGAGTTCCAGTTTCCTAAGCATTACTTAAATACATTTATAACAAGGGCAAACGTTTTTGAGCAATTTGATTGGACATCTGATGTACTTAAAAAATATTGAAAGGGGCTCAATGCAGATTTGAAACAGTAGAAATGGAAAAACATAAACAGTAAAGGGGTTTGGCTTATGTACCATCCCCATTTAATGTACAGAGGTATCTGAAACTGATGTGTTAAATTTGTAAACCTTGCCCCATACTGCCATCTTGTGGAAGTGTCCTCATCCCTGACCCCACAGTGCATATTTACAAATTAATGTTAAATGGATTGCTACTTTAAGGTTTCTATATATCCCTGTCCAATCCACACACACCAACACACTGAAGCCTCAGAGCCAGTGTAAAGCATAATGGGTATGTGAATCCTAGTGTGGTGCAGTTGGTTATTTCTGTGTTATCTGAAGCTCTTACAGTAATTCATGACGTGTTTATTGAATGCTTGTTCTGTGTGTTTTTCTTCTTTTCAGTGCCATGCAATTTATTTTTAGTAGCATAATAAGAGAATGATATGGAAATTTATTTTTATTTATTTTAGTCTTTAGTAACTGGGTAAGGCTTACTAGGCACAAGTGCCTGTTTTCAGGGATGACCTGGGAGCACTGCGCAGTTAAGTGACTTGCTCAGAGTCACACAGTATGCAAGTGGAGGTTGTGAGACTCAAACCCAGGTCTGGTCTGCGGGATGTACCAAGCTTGTTACTCTACTCTCTAGGCTATACTGCCAGCCTGAAATGATATTGATGGTGTGCATTGTTGCATGTCGATATTTACTGATGGAGTTCTGCATGACTTTTTAATGATTACAGTAGTATGAAGGCTCTTTGTAACCTGTCTGCTAAGAACAGCTTTTTGAATGGAATATTTAAATATAAGTGATTAAGCTTAAACCATTATCAAGTGTTTCCTGCATGTTGTACAGTAGACCAAATGCATTCCTTTTCTTTTTCTGCCCCCTTGTGGACATTGTAAGTATACCAGACTAGCAACAGAGTTTGAAACCTGTTTTGGCATGTATCATAGTTTTATTTTATTAAATTTGGAATGCCCTTTGCTATGTACATTTATCTATTTTCACTGTGCTTGTATTAGTAAATAATGCTGTTGTGAAACTGGCCCAATCAAGTTACTAGTACACAAGAATGAAATTCAGGATAGTCTTGTCAGGGACAGATGAGCCAGTTGTGACATTGACAGTCTGATCCAGTCATGGGGTGGTGGGGGCTGAATCTGAACTTGGGCTCAGGCAATATCAGGTTACAAGCAACAAGGAATCCCCACAGTGGTCTTAGCTTATATTCTGGTCTGGAGTTCTGGTACTTTGATACCAATGATCATGACCAATGTAAAATAACCCCCCCAACTTGGGTGAGGGGGATCATGATTCAAATCATCCATAATACAACTGATGTCCATTAAAGCTGAAGTGATTAATTGGCAGGGCAACAACAAATATCTAAAGAGGGCCTTGCTGGGCAGTGGTGGGAGTGCAACATTTCTGCCAATGTGGGACTCCATGTGTGCTGACTAATGGAGCAGTGCACATGAGGGTAAATAATGGGTCTGCATGCCATAGTTGGCTCACTCAGGCAATATACTGAGTCCAACAAGGGAAGGAAGAACAAGCAATGCTAAACAATGCTACTAGCATGGACATACTGCCAGTGTGACCTGTACTAGCCAAGCCTGGGACAGTCAGCACCATGCCAGAAGGCACCTAGCTACCAAATTGCACCACCCATGTTCCAATTACACCGCTGTAATATTAGAGTGCTTTGTATTTATTCACAAAGAATTTGCATCATAAAACTAACTGGGTTGTAGAAGCATGTGAATAGTTAGCCATTTCCCCTGACACCTGCCTGCAGACCAGCAGTGTCAGCCAGGGGTATAGTGAGGTAAATACAGCTTGTACACCAACATGTGCATCATAAATGTCTCCCCTTATGCAAACACAACTCTGTTTCACAATCTGTCCTGAAGTATAAATCTATACTCTTTGCTAAGTGTTGGAAAATTCTATTGTAGCATTTATTTTTATGAATTTGTATTTTGTCTTGCTCAAGCACAGCAAATCAAATGTATGCTGTACCCGATTTCTATACTGATCTCAGTGAGTCTCCTGTTGCCATATTGCCATTGCCAGTAAGGTCAAGGTAGATTGATATCACAGTGCTCTGAAGCTTCCTCCTCAGAACCTCCTCTCTTCATAGTTAGATAGGTTTAGTAAGATGGATTATGACTGTGTGGCTCGCCATGTTCCCCCTTCCCCCCGGTTATCTCAACATCATTAAGGTTATAGCCTGATGCTCAGTGGGGGGATTAGCTCCTCCCCCATCCCCTATTTAAACATCAGACCGCCTCTCGCTCTGCTTTGAGCATTTCAGCACCATGGCTGCATGGCTGGCCAGCTGTGAGCTTCCTGCTCTGCTCTTTCTGTGTCCCCTCATTGTTTGTTTCTCTCTTTCCTCCTGCACTTCTGTTTGCTTTTTTTTCTCCTGCTCCTCATACCACTCTTTGTCCTCCCCCCCCCCCGTGTGCCTTTCCCTCGTTGTGCTTCCACTTTCTTCTCCCCAGCCTTTGTTCTCTGTACCTTCTCTGTCCTTCTGTTTTCTTTTTGGTTTTTTCTCCCTGGTCACCCGCCATGCTGCCTCTCTCCAGTTCTCCTACTCCTTCCATGCCCTCTGGATTACGTGTCACCGACAATGTTCCCTCGGTCCTTCTCCTTTGTTTTCCCTGCTGCTCCATGGCTTTCCACACTTGCCTCTGGTGTGCTGCTGCTCTTTGCTTGCACTTCCCAGTACACCTTTCCTTGTCATCAGCTTTTCCTATGCTGCCAGTTTACCCTAGGGTGCCGACGAGCTTCTCAGCTTTGATTTACTGTTATCGCTATTTTCTGTCATTGACATTAGTGAGGCCTCACCCATACTACAGTGTCCAGTTCTGGAGGCCTTACCTATGTAAGGATATAGACTGGGTGGAGACAGTTCAGAGGAGGGCAACCAACATGTTACAGGGTTTGCATTACAAGTCCTACAAGAACAGGCTGATGGACCTGAATATGTGCTCCGTGGAGGAGAAGGGCGGGGGGATATTATAGAGACATATAAGTACCTCACGGGGAGGAACAAGGTGCAGGAAAACACTATTTTTCAGAGGAAGAGATGTTCCAGGACTAGGGGTCATGGGATGAAATTGGAGGGAGAAAGGTTCAGAGGTAACATGAGAAAGTATTTCTTCATGGGAAGGGTGGAGGACAAGTGGAACACCCTGTCAGGGGAGGTGGTGGGGGCTGAAACAATTATTGGATTCAAGAATGCATAGGATAGGCATCAGGGGATCCTAGCAGTTGGGGAAGGGGATAATCTAGTTCAAGAGAAGCTTGAAGAGGCAAAATTAGATGCATAATTGGGCAGACAAGGCGGGCCAAAGGCCTTTATCTGCTGCCAGTATTGTATCTAGGATCAAGAAAAAAATGTCTTCCTGAAACATTACAGAGGGTTATGTTACTTTTCAGTAACACATATATTTTTTTCAAATGGAATGGTCTATTTTTATATTGTCTTGCACACACAGCGCAAGCAACATTTTGTGGCCGCTTACTGGAGTAGTAGGTTGTGTAAGTGCGGTAGTGTTGTGGCCAATGCCGCCACTGGTTTTTGGACTTGTCACTGTGGCACCAATGAATGAACACGCTGTCTATGACAGCAGTTGAGAAGCGTGCCACCAACCTGAAAGAAATGGGCTGCTGCAATGAGGAAGCACCCTGTCAATGCAGGGCATGCCTTGCCTGCTGAAACATTTCAGTAAACATGGTGGCGGCTGTCACCATCCGCCTCTCACAATCCTAAGCAAGCCAACTACGGGTGTGCCCAATCCCCCTTTCAGCATGTTTATAACCTCCCCTGAAGATTGTGTGGCACACTGGGAGCCCATCCCAGTGTGCTTCGTGTGTTCTGAAGCCGACAACGTCAGCATGTTCATTCCTCAGTTCCACCCCACCCCACCCCACTTCTATTGTGTGCCACACTGAAAACCCACTCCAGTGTGGCCAACATAACCTCCCCAAAGTCATAGGGCACACAGGAAGCCCACCCCAGTGTTCACAACAGTTGTTTTCTTTCACCTGTAAAGAAAAAAAACTTCCGGCAATGTCCATTCCTGAAAAAAGAAAATGGTCCATCATGAGTCTGGACAGCCCTCCCCAACCCACACCCACCCATTGTCACTACACCTCTCACACCTCTCACCCCATAATTACCTCTGCTGGTCCAGCACTGTATCTTTGCTGGAGCGAGAACACGTCTAGAGTCTTCAAAGCCAACCAAGAACCGAAGAAATGCCAGTAAGCTGTATAATAGCATCAGTGGTGGGGGGGGGGGGTTCAACTTAGGTGGATATCTCTGCCATTTTTTTTACTTTTGGCTAAAAATTTTCAATATGGGATTCTTGGGACCCCACCTCATGAAATCAGTCACTGTCATTTCATTATTCCATCCCGAAAGGTGATTTTGTGGTCACTGCGCAGAATCACCTTTCAGGACCAATTAATGAAATGACAGTTCCTCTGTTCATGAGGTGGGATCCCAAAAAGCCTATGTAGCAAATTTGGTGAAACAATTTTAAAAAATTACTTTTACGAGTGTGCATTGCACAGTTTCAACGCACGCTCGTAACTTCGAGAATTTTTAATGTTTTCAATCCAGATTTTCAACATTGCCATTTTGTCACACCTCCTTATGAACAGTATAGCTGTCAGTTTTCACATCCTGCCCAAAATGTGTTTTTGCACATCTGGCACACCATGGCACAATCGCTGTGGGAAATCAATGTTCAGGCGAGATTAAGAAAATCACAATACCACTGTTTATGAGCGGAGGTCCTATAATGCCTATATTGAAAATTTGGTTAAAAAATTCAAAAAAATGGCTTGTGTTATGAGCGTGCATTGCACAGTTTCAAAACACACTCATAACTTCTAGATTTTTTTAATATTTTCACTCCAGATTTTCAGCATTGCCATTTCTTTACACCTCCTTATGAACAGCATAGCTGTCGTTTTTCACACCCTGCCTGAAATGTGTTTGCGCACATATGGTGCAGAATGGCATGGTCGCTGTGGGAAATCAACATTCAGGACAGATTAACAAAATCACAGTGCCACTGTTCATGAGCAGAGGTTCCAAATGTTTTCATGAAGTGGGGGTTACAAAAGCCCATGTTGAAAATTTGGAGTGCAAACACCAACAAACACCAAGGTCATTAGGGTTTCTAACCGCAATGTCCTACCCTGAAGACACTGACAGACATCAAGGGTGTGACTTTCGATTTTTGGCTGTAATGCTCATGCCATTCCACCCCCCCCACCCCCAGCCTGCAGCCAGTGACAGACATCAAGGTGTGCCTTGGACTCTTTGGCCCCAAAATTCACCCCATTCTCCTATACTGCACCCATCTCAATGTATTTCCTTGTGGAATGGGGTGAGTATAACGCCTGATGACCCCAAAGCAGAATGCAACACTTGTCAGAGTCTGCAGGGTAGGGTGAGGTGAAATGGCATGAGCGTTATGGCTGACGACCCAAAGGCACACCTCAATGCCTGTCAGTCTCTGCAGGGTAGGGTGGGGTTGGCATCAGTCCCATGCTTCACTGCCATTCCTATTATGCATCTCTCTAACTCCTGCACTACCAATGCCAATGCCAGCAAGACAACATTCCCCTCTGACAAATGCTTGTTTCATATTTGAGTACGATGTAGTGTTTCTCGGTAAGGATGAGAAAGAAAATAGTGTCTATTTGATTTTTTTTTTTTAATTCTACAGCTCAAGGATTTGAAACAGGGACTGTATCTTGCTTGGAAGGCCTAGTTTTTAGCCATGCGTTAGACACTTCTAACACATGACTAGCACCAATCATGACAAAGCCTCAGCCTGCCAGTAACTGCCTCACCTGCAGTTGAACATTTGAATGACACCATGCTCTTCAAAGTAAAAAAAAAAAAGAAAGCTTTCACATAACTGTTTGGGACTATCCCAGTCCCAACCAATCATGTGAATGCCTTCTGTTTTGGGATTGGATGCTGGCGGGAGGGGGCAGGGGAAGGGGCAGCGATGATTTGAATCCATGGGGGAAACAAAATGAACACACACACATTCAGGGCAGTAGGAAACCACAAGCTCATGCACCCAGGCCGAGCTGGTGCCCCAAGCAGCCATATGTTTCATATGTGCCTAACGCCACTCTCGGGCTCTGGTTTTGCTAGAATGCTTATGCCCGGCTTGTTTGTATTCAGATTCAATTCATGGGGAAGTATTATCTTGGTCTCATACCCAAG
Source organism: Neoceratodus forsteri (assembly GCA_016271365.2). Classification (NCBI taxonomy): domain Eukaryota; kingdom Metazoa; phylum Chordata; order Ceratodontiformes; family Ceratodontidae; genus Neoceratodus; species Neoceratodus forsteri. Next base: position 1,327,889,080 of record CM028132.1, read on the forward strand.
GAGGAACAAGCACTTCCACATTTACAATTGGTTTGAGTAGTTACTAACCATCCCTTATGATAGACAAAGATTTGATATTTGAATCTTGCCAGATTTCTTTTATGTTCTGAATTAACACAATAGCTAAGATACTTCTCCATCTCCCATTCTAGTTTAATCTAATGACAGCATAATATGACGGCATCTGAGAATGTCTTATTCTGGCCAAAACTTGCTGAATTTCGGTATCAATAATACATCTGTATAAAGTGTTAAACAAATTATTCAGGTCAGTGGAGTTTTCAGTGTTATTGATAAATAGGCCAGAGGAGCCCATATGTACAGTATTACTTTATGGTTTAGATTATAAGGCCAGATAAGGATTTTTATTTATTATGGTCGGGGTACAACATACTTCCAAAATTATCTGTTTTGGAAGCTTTTCATTGGACAGGGCAGCTGCTTTTATAGAATAGTTTAAGGATCTAATAAGAGCCAAAGACTTCACTGGAAGTGTGCCAGTTTCAGCCTCAAAAGACCAGCTGGAATGTAACACCCCACGCTTAACATATATTTTTAAAATGTGTTCTGCAGTATCTCTACAGTTTCTGTCTTTGTGTGGCTCCTCATATTTCTGCACCATAAAGTATACTACTTTGAACTTTTGCTTCAAAAAGTGTGTTCATAGCTGTAAAGGAGTCACCCACATATTTCAATACAAATCCTTCTATGCTTGCAAACTATTTTTCATTTATTTGTTTAACTAAAGAGAAATGGCAACTCATTTTAAGTTATTTGCATTGATACTCCTAGCAATAGATTCACAAAACTTTGACCTGGCACAGACCTGGTTTTGCATGACCAAACTGGGTTTTGTGCTGAACTGGAATTCACAAAATAGCCTGGTTTGCAGGAAAAAACTGGGTTTGCGCCAAGGCACAGTGTGGAGGGGCTCCAATTCAAATGAGGGGGAGGGGACCTGCATATTGGCACGATCCAATACACAAAGCATTTGCTCAGCATAAGGACCTTTTGCAGGGTCTCCTGGGGGGGGTGCAAATACCGCTGACCGAGACCTTCCTTTAATGCTGTTCAACCCTAGTGGTTCGCAGAGGGACTGCAGTGGCTCCCCCACTGATCACCATCCTGAGTATGTAAAAAAAGGGTTTCCCTGGCATCCAGTGGTCCATCCCCCCATCTGCACTCATGCCAGATCTACAAATAATATGTCCTGGTAAAAGTGCCCCCAACCCCGCAATCACCAACTGCCAGCATGAGTATGAATTAATAAGTGTCCTGGTGTCCAGTGGTCCCTCCCCACACCCGATCACCTGCTTGATATTGACAGCATATTTCCTGGTGTCCAGTGTAAACCTCCACAACCCAATCCCTTGTACAATGAATTTAAAGGGAAACACTGGAAAAGGCACATTTTTATCCAGGCACTACAAAAATTCCTGATTAGTGCTTTCAGACTAACAATTTTTTTTAGATTAGTCTAATTGATTTTTTAGTGATTTAAACAGTGGCCTTCAACATTCACTTTCTATTGCTGGCAGACACCATTTCATGATTAGCAGAGAGCTTCCTGAGCTCACTTTATGCTAATATGTCCTGCCATCCAATAGCAGAGCTCAAACAGGCATATTAGCATACAGTGAGCTCAGGAAGCTCATTGCTGCTCATGAAATGGCTGCTGCCAGCAACAGGAAATGGAAGTTGTGGGTAGCTGTTCTAAATCATTAAATAAAGTTGTTACTCTCTAAAAGCACTAACTGAGAGTTTCTGTAGTGTCTGTGGAAAGCTGTGTCTTTTCCATGGTTTCCCTTTAAACCTATTCCTGTTGGTCTAGTGGACCCCCCCCAAGACCTGGCAGGCAGTGACCACTACCCTGCTCCCCCATCCCATTCATGAGCCAGTAACCTGCAGAGCCCTCTGCTCTCCCCCAATGGCCGGCCAATGACTGAACTGTCAATTAACGCATACTGTATGCCTGTATACAGTACGTGCTCAGTGACAGCTCAGTTGGCTGCCAGCCACAGTGGAGATCAGAGGGCTCTGCCCGTCACTGGCTCAGGGATAGGACAAGGGGGAGTGATGTGGTGGGCACTGCCTGCCAGGGTGTGGGGTCCGCTAGACCACCTGGGAAAGTTTTAAATTCACTATACAGGGGGTCAGGGATAAAGTGGGGGTTCTGCCAAACCACCAGGGAAAGGTCTAAATTCACTGTACAGCTAATCAGGATGTGGTGTGGTGTTACACCAGACACCAAGGAATATGTGTTAACAATGGGTGGGTGATTGGGTGGAGAAGGGACAAATGGACTCCTGGGACACATTATTTCATACTTGAGCTGGTGATTGGTGATGGTGGGGGGTGAGGACACTAACACCAGGGATACATTATTTGTAGATCAGGCATAGGTGAGAGTGGGGGAGGGATCCCTAGCCACCAGGGAAAACTTATTTTTTCTTCATGAGCCAGCAATCAGCAAGGAGAGTGACCACTTGCCACTAGGGAATTTTTTTTTCATACTCTGGCCAGTGATCAGTGGGGGAATGGACCACTAGCCACGAGGGACATATTATTCATAGCTCGGACATAGGTGTGTGTGGGGGTAGGGATCACTGGACACCAGAGAAAACTTTTTTTCATACACGGACTGGTGATTGGCGGGGAGAGGGATCACTTGCCACCAGGGAAAACTTTTTTTTTTCATAATCAGGCTGGCGATTGGCAGGAGGAGGGTCCACTAGCCACCAGGGACTCAGGCTGCATATAGGGCAGTGGCTGGGGGGGGCACTAAGCTGCCCACAACCTATGCAAATGGGTGCATAATGGGCATGCAAATGGCCACCTAGCTCCTTGCATGCCCAGTGGGCTCATTTGCATGGCTGCCTTTGTGAACTGTGAATTGCTCACCTGCCCTATTCATTGCAGTTCCATACACCTGGTTGCATGATGGGATGGGACTAGTGCAGTAGCACTAGTGGAACTGGGGTTACCAATGCCTTCACCTAGCCCTATTCATAGTCAGATAGTGCACCACACTGTCAAACTGTGGTTAGCAATTTTGGACAGCTGGGGAACCGCAAAACACAACACAAACTTTTGCACTGTGCTTTATGATTTTTTGTGAATTTAGCCTCTAAATAAAAATAATAATCCAGTATTTCAAATTTGTTTCTGTTAATACATCACAAAAAATAGCACTTGTTTTTGATGAAGAAAAGATCAGAATCTTTGTCTTAACTGTATTCATCTGGAGTCACTATGGGTAACCCTGGACGCAGGACATAAAACCTCCATTACTGGTGGGAATAGTTTACAGACATCCATTTCAAAAAAACAGAAAGGGATAAGGAGCTTCTTTAAACAATCCTTATGATGTCTGACAAAGGTGAGCTACTGCTTGTAGGAGACTTCAATCTGCTTGATGTGAATGGGGTCTCCAACACAGCCTCATCAGAAAAGAGCAGGGAATTCCTCATTGCTCTGCAAGAGGCTGGTCTAATACAGCTAGTAGATTTACCAACAAGGAAAGATGTAATCCTAGACCTTGTGCTAACAAACAGCACAAGGCTATCTGATATTAAAGTAGGAATCAATTTGGGCTCCATCAATCACCGATCAATATGGTTCGTAGTCAACAGACAAGAAGTCACCAGCCAAACTAGACTAAAATTCCCCAACTTCAAAAAGTCAGACTTCAACAAGATGAAGTCTGCTTTTTCAAGCCTGTACAAAAACATAAAAGATGGAGACATCGAGGAGAGAAGAACAGCATTGAAGATGTCATTAAACAATGTCACAGCAAAATACTCAAATGTAATCATAAAAAGCCAAAAGAAGGAGAAAACCTCTCTGGTTTACGAATGAGATGGCATTGACAATAAAAGTAAAGAAAAAAGCATTCAGACAGTATAATAAAAACAAAAGAAAGATTGTGATAGGGAAGAATACAGGACCAATCTCAAAGAGGCCAGGAAGCCAATCAGGGTAGCAAAAGCACAAACTAAGGAAAAACCTTGTGGCAGACATTAAACGGGGCAACAAAACCTTCTATTGGTATATCAGTAAAAAAGAAAGACCAGGGCGGGAATAGTCAGACTAACAAACAAGGAAGGAAAGCAGGTAGAGGATGATGTACTGAAAGCAGAAGTATTAAATGAGTACTTCTGCTCCTTTTTAACAAGAGAACAGAACGGTAATGGTCCAACACTAGCTACTGGTCTCCACATCCAGGAAGCAGACAAAAACCCCTTTAAAAAGGAGGGTCCTACAAGAATTAAATAAATTGAAGACAGACAAAGCTATGGGACCAGGTGGAAGTCATCCTCGGGTACTGAAGGAGCTTAGGGAGGAACTCACTGCTCCACTAGCTGAACTCTTTAATAAATCACTGGAGAGTGGACAGGTATCAGAGAACTGGAAAAAGGCCACTGTAGTACCCCTACACAAGAGCAGAAGCAAGGAAGAGGCAGGAAACTACCGCCCTGTCAGCCTCACATTAATTGTGGGGAAAATTATGGAATTGTTACTAAGGAAAGGATAGTGGCATACCTGAAAACTAGTGGGAGGCTAGACCCTAAGCAGCATGGCTTCACAACTGGTAGGTCTTGCCAGACAAACATGATAGAATACTTTGACTGGGTGACAAAAGTAATAGACTAGGGAGGGGAAGTAGGTGTTGTATATTTAGACTGTAATAAAGCCTTTGATTCGTATCCCCCCCCCCCACAGGAGGCTTATTAACAAACTGGGACATGCAGATGTAGGAGAGAAAATTGTTAATTGGGTGAGAAACTGGCTTCAGGGAAGGACCCAGAATGTGATAGTTAATGGCACCCTGTCGAGAGAGGGGCTCGTGACCAGTGGTGTCCCACAGGGTTTGGTGTTTGGACCAGTCCTCTTCAACATATTCATCAGTAACATCACAGATGGACTGGAGGGGAAAGTATGCCTGTTTGCAGATGACACCAAGCTCTGCAACAGGGTGGACACATAGGAAGGGACCATAGCAATGTAATCAGACCTAACAAAACTGGAACAATGGTCCAGAACTCTGCAGTTGAAGTTCAATACCAAGAAGTGTAAGGTCAAGAACCTAGGGAAAAGAAACCCAAGAAAGAATTACTATCTAGGGGGCAAAGAATTAGCCATCATGAACCCAGAACAGGAGCTAGAGGTCATGGTATCCAACAACTTAAAGGTAGGGAGACAATGTGAGAAGGTGGCACAGAAAGCCAGTAACATCTTCGGTTGCATTGGAAGAGGGATCACAAGCAGAAAGAGCAAAGTGATAATCCCCATTTTACTGTAATTGTATACTGCTGCCTACTGTCTTCCTGTAACATGTTTGTTTAGTCTTGACTCTGACGCGGAACCTATAAAAAGAGTTTGTTCTTAAAGGTGTTAATCGGAGAATATAATAAATAAGTTAAAAAAAATACATCTCTCCCTGCTTCAAATTTACTCCCTGTATGTATGTGCTCAGAATATATTCATACATCACGCTCGATATCCCTAGAATAAGATCCCACTTTGGTACTTCTTCTCTAAATCATGCTACACCTACCCTAAGGAATGCCCTCCAAAGTACACTCAAACTTATGCAATTTGTTGGGATGCTCACCTATAAGTCCCTGCTTAGGCTCGCACTGAAGGAAAAGTCCAACTGCTACTCCTAAGTCCTTCTCTACCATGAATAACCTCTTTTGGCACCCCCTTATTGGCACTTACCATCTTTTCTGGATGATTCCACATCCCTACAGCTGCCCCAATCTGTCTCTCTACCATGAGGATCTCTCCTTGACCTTCTTGCTAGCATGTCCATCTAGTCTTGCTTCCTTGCAACTGCCCATCCCTATGTGTCCCTCTACCCCAAACACGTAATGCTTTCTCCTTTCTCCCACCTCCATTTCGCCTTCTACTCTCCATACCTCTTCTTCTGAGTATTTTCTGTGTTTGCCTTGTTCCCTCTATTCTCTTTATGTCCTAAATGCACTTCACTGTACATCAGTGTCTATTTTATGAATTTGTTCATGTCTCATGTGCTAAGTATTTCTTGTTAGGTGCTTTCAATGGACAGCATGTATTGTTATCCACCTGTTAGGTGACTCCCCTGCCTGTATTCATTTTGATGTTGATTATTCTGTAATTGTGTCCTCCCAGGACCACCTTGCAAATTAGATTTCTCAATAGTGTTTTCCTGGTAAAAATAAAAATTGAATAGATCCTTGATGAGGCCACACCTGGAATTCTGCCTCCAGTTCTGGAGACCTCACCTTAAAATGACATAGACCATCTGGAAGCTGTGCAAAGAAATGCTACAAAGATGGTTCAGGACCTTCACTATGAACCCTATGAGAGAAGAATTAAAGAATTAAACATGTATTCCCTGGAACACAGGAGAACCAGAGGAGACATGCTAAAAACCTTTAAATACCTAAAGGGTATCAGCTCAATGCAGAATCAGAACCTCTTCCAAGAAAATAAGGAGGCACATACTAGAGGCCACAACAGACATCTAACAGGAGGGAGATTTCGGAGCAACATTAGAAAGTTTTTCTTCACTGAAAGGGTGATGGAGCTGAGGAACAGGCTGCCACATGAGGTTGCGGACACCAAGACAGTTAAGGAGTTCAAAATATTTTGGGACAGACATAGTGGAATGTTGAAGTAAGAAAGTATACTTGTGGGGTGGGGGAGTAGGTCAGATAATGGGCAGACTAGATAGATAACATCATGTTCTTATGTTCTTATGAGTTCCAATTTTCTAAGCATTATGTAAATACTTTTATAACATGGGCAAACGTTTTTGAGCAATTTGATTGGACATGTGATGTACTTAAAAAATACTGAAAGGGGCTCAATGCAGATTTGAAACAGTAGAAATGGAAAAACATAAACAGTAAAGGGTTTTGGCTTATGTACCATGCCCGTTTAATGTACAGAGGTATCTAAAACTAATGTACTAAATTTGTAAACCTTGCCCCATACTGTCATCTTGTGGAAGTGTCCTCATCTCTGACCCCACAGTGCATATTTACAAAATAATGTTAGATGGATTGCTACTTTAAGGTTTCTATATATCCCTGTCCAATCCATACACACCAACACACTGAAGCCTCAAATCCAGTGTAAAGCATAATGGGTATGTGAATCCTAGTGTGGTGCAGTTGGTTATTTCTGTGTTATCTGAAGCTCCTACAGTAATTCATGACGTGTTTATTGAATGCTTGTGCTGTGTGTTTTTCTTCTTTTCAGTGCCCTGCAATTTATTTTTAGTAGCATAATAAGAGAATGATATGGAAATTTATTTTTATTTATTTTAGTCTTTAGTAACTGGGTAAGGCTTACTAGGCACAAGTGCCTGTTTTCAGGGGTGACCTGGGAGCACTGCGCAGTTAAATGACTTGCTCAGAGTCACACAGTATGCAAGTGGAGGTTGTGAGAATCAAACCCAGGTCTGGTCTGCGGGATGTACCAATCTTGTTACTCTACTCTGCTCTCTAGGCTATACTGCCAGCCTGAAATTATATTGATGGTGTGCATTGTTGCATGTTGATGTTTACTGATGGAGCTCTGCATGACTTTTTAATGATTACAGTAGTATGAAGCCTCGTTCTAATCTGTCTGCTAAGAACAGCTTTTTGAATGGAATATTTAAATATAAGTGATTAAGCTTAAACCATTATCAGGTGTTTCCTGCATGTTGTACAGTAGACCAAATGCATTCCTTTTCTTTTTCTGCCCCCTTGTGGACATTGTAAGTATACCAGACTAGCAACAGAGTTTGAAACCTGTTTTGGCATGTATCGTAGTTTTATTTTATGAAATTTAGACTGCCCTTAGCTATGTACATTTATCTATTTTCACTGTGCTTGTATTAGTAAATAATGCTGTTATGAAACTGGCAAAATCAAGTTACTAATACACAAGAATGAAATTCAGGATAGTCTTGTCAGGGACAGATGAACCAGTTGTGACATTGACAGTCTGATCCAGTGATGGGGTGGTGGGGGCTGAATCTGAACTTGGGCTCGGACAATGTCAGGTTACAAGCAACAAGGCATCCCCATAGTGGCCTTAGCTTATACTCTGGTCTGGAGTTCTGGTACTTTGATACCAATGATCATGACCAATGTAAAATGCCACCCCACCCCCAACTTGGGTGAGGGGGATCATGATTCAAGTCATCCATAATACAACTGATGTCTGTTAAAGCTGAAGTAATTAATTGGCAGGGCAATAACATATATCTAAAGTTGGTCTTGCTGGGCAGTGGTGGGAGTGCAACATTTCTGTCGATGTGGAACTCCATGTGTGCTGACTAATGGGGCAGTGCACATGAGGGTAGACAATGGGTCTGCATGCCATAGTTGACTCACTCAGGCAATATACTGAGTCCAACAAGGGAAGAAAGAACAAGCAATGCTTAACAATGCTACTAGCATGGACATACTGCCAGTGTGACCTGGACCAGCCAAGCCTGGGACAGACAGCACCATGCCAGAAGGCACCTAGCTACCAAATTGCACCACCCATGTTCCAGTTACTCCGCTCTAATATTAGAGTGCTTTGTATTTATTCACAAAGAATTTTCATCATAAAACTAACTGGGTTGTAGAAGCACGTGAATAGTTCGCCATTTCCCCTGACACCTGCCTGCTGACCAGCAGTGTCAGCCAGGGGTATAGCGAGGTAAATACAGCTTGTACACCAACATGTGCATCATAAATATCTCCCCTTATGCAAACACAACTCTGTTTCACAATCTGTCCTGAAGCATAAATCTATACTCTTTGCTAAGTGTTGGAAAATTCTATTGTAGCATTTATTTTTATGAATTTGTATTTTGTCTTGCTCAAGCACAGCAAATCAAATGTATGCTGTACCCGATTTCTATACTGATCTCAGTGAGTCTCCCGTTGCCATATGGCCATTACCAGTAAGGTCAAGGTTGATTGATATCACAGTGCTCTGAAACTTCCTCCTCAGAACCTCCTCTCTTCATGGTTATATAGGTTTAGTGAGATGGATTATGACTGTGTGGCTCGTCTTGTTCACCCCTCCCCCCTGGTTATCTCAACATCTGGAAGGCTATAGCCTGATGCTCAATGGGGGGGGGGATTAGCTCCTCCCCATCCCCTATTTAAACATCAGGCTGCCTCTCGTTCTGCTTTGAGCATTTCAGCTCCATGGCTGCGTGGTTGGCCAGCTGTGAGCTTCCTCCCCTGCTCTTTCTGTGTCCCCTCATTGTTCACTCCTCTCTTTTCTCTTTGCACTTCTGCTTGCTTTTTTCTCCTGCTCCTCGTAATGCTCTGTGTCCCCCCCTCCCCCCGTGTGCCTTTCCCCTGTTGTGCTTCCTCGTTCTTCTCCTCAGCCTTTGTTCCCTGTACCTTTTCTGTCCTCCTGTTTTCTTTTGGGCTTTTTCTCCCTGGTCATCCACCATGCTGCCTCACACCAGTTCTCCCACCCCTTCCACGCCCTTTGGATTACATCTCACCGACAATGTTCCCTTGTTCCTTCTCCTTTGTTTTCCCTGCCGCTCCATGGCTTTACAGACTGGTCTCTGGTGAGCTGCTGCACTTTGCTTGCACTTCTCAGTGCGCCTTTCCTTGTCATAAGTTTTTCCTTTGCTGCTAGTTTACCCTAGGGTGCCAACTAGCATCTCAGCTTTTATTTACTGTTATCAATGTTTTCCGTTGGATGGGTGGCGCACCCTGCTGGCATTGTCCATATATTGCTACAGCTGACTGTTTTAATATAGGAAAGTGCTAACTGTTCTTAATTAGGATTTAAATTGCACAAAATTTATGCTGCTAATGGCAGAAACTCCTGTTTCTCTATTCATGCGGCTGTGGTTTCTGACTCTCCAGGTAATGGCCAATGAATGAATTCATTTTAACCCTTATCAATGCTCTGGCTCATGTTAGTGGTATCATATTGTGAGTCAACCAGCAGGATAATTTAACTTCAAGAGAGCTTTTGTCATAGTATTTTATTTTTTTTTTTACAATGGTATTTATCCTCCTGTGGCCACCTTGACGCATCCCCATAGCCTCTCATCCTGCCATTAGTGGGATCCGGCCTCCGTCTGTCTCAACCAGGACTGCTGGCACCCAGTAACCCCTGTGGCTTTCTCCCCACAGTAGGGTGGCAAAGAACCCCCTAACTTCCCACCACAGTGGATCCAGTTCAGGTGCCAGTGCCCAGAGAACACATGGGATGGCCATCAAGCTGCGGAAGGTGCCACCATTTTCCTTATTTCTGTGCCCCTGAGTTGGAGGCGTGCAATGACGACATTGGGTGGGAGCACACACGTGTTCACGCATGTCCCCATCCAGGTGTCTGCCCCGATTCAACCCCAGTGTGCGACGTACGGCCCCAACCCCCAGCCTCCGCCTGGGGGCAGTGAGGCATCGACCACCGTGAACCCCCCCAGAGAGGAAGAGCTGTCTATGGGATGCTCAGTTCCTCTCCTCCCCTGCCAACCCTCAGAGACTTATGCTCATTCCCGAACACGGGTCGCCAGCATGGTGCGAGGTGTGGTGTCCAAAACCTCAACCCTCAGCACCACTGGGCCTAGTTACAGTATTCTTAACAAGGTAACTCAATAAGAGACCTATGTTCCCATGTACATTTAATCAGTTTCTTCGTTTCTATAGACCACCTTGCTCTATGCATAGCACACGACATATTTAAAGGCCAATGATGTGGCTGCATTCTGCTGCTCCTTGCAGGACCAGCTCAGCTTCAGCTGAGGAGTCCTAATATCTTTCTACATGATTCAGGAACAAACAGGTTACATTCCATGACTGGTACATAGGCTAGCTAAGGTGTCAGCAGCAATACCCATCTACCTTATATCTACATGTGGACTTTTCCCCCTACATGGCTTATGTTTATTACCCCAATAGTAGACCACAGGGGTCCTGTCATCCTACTATATCCTTCCCTGCACCATAGCAATGCTAGACTTCATGGCAATGGCAGACCATGTTGGGTCCTGCCATCCCCCTTACCTGCTACCTCTGGAATAAACAAGATCTACCACGCGGGATCTTTGTCCAAACTGTCCATGTCAACCAAGATACATTACTTCTGGCTAAATCTCATTCTGTGTACTACAGGTGCCTTATCGGAAATCATCCGCCTCACTTAGGATGGTTCAGTATTATTGGGTCGACGCCTTACTCAGGTTATGATACAGTGATGGCGGACCACGTGGGATCCCACTGTCTGGCACATTCTCTACTCCATACCATGGCAAAGGCGAACCACATGGGGTCTCGCCTTCCCAGTCATGTGGTACAGCGATGGCGGACCATGTGGGGTTCTGCAATCTCTACCATGCACTACTCGATGGAACTCAATGTATTACTTAGATAAGCTGATGGCAGACCACTTGGGGTCCCGCCATCCCTATCATGCACTATTGCTTCCTATGGTGAAGGAGAACCACAATGTCTCTCGCCTTTCCAAACTTGCACTACTCAGTTGTATAGCAATGGCGGACCACTTGTGGTCCCACCATTTCTACCACGCATTACTCGATGTAAGTCATGCATTACTTGGATATGGTGATGACAGACCACGTGGGATCCCGCTATACCTATCATGCACTATTCTTCAGCATGGTGAAGGTGAACCTTATGGGGTCTCACCTTCCCAATTACGCACTACTCAATGGGACAATGGGTCCCACCTTTCACTTCCTGTACAACTCCTGCAATGGTGATGATGGTCTACGGAGTGTCCTGCCATCTCACTCTACATCTAGTCAAAGGAATTCAAGTCATTGCTTCATCAAGTCCCCTTTTCTGGAGATTGGCTTACTTCGGGTCTCGTCCTCCTTGCCTGAGACTATGCTGCTACCATGTACAACAAACTGCGGCGGTCCTGCATCCCTATCTGATCCAAGCTATTCTATGGAGATGGCGGACCATGTGGGGTCCCGCCATCCCCAACATAAATGCCATGCAACTGGGCCATACCATAGCTCAAAAGTATTTCCAATACACTTCAGGAGTACATACGTGGGGGTATCACCTTTGTACCCAGGATTGCAATAGACTCTAGCTCCTGAGGTACCCCCTTAGCACCTGGATCATTATATACCATGGCGATGGTGGACCACATGGGGTCCTGCCATCCCTCTTCTACATCCCTTTGGCAGCCTTAATTGTATTCCTTGTCTACTAGTCCAATTTATGATACCCTCTTTACGTGGAACTCTGCAAAGAGACAGCATTCGTTGACATTTTTCGGTACTACTGTATGTTTAAATCAGCGATCCAGGACTTTCAGATACCTCTACTATCTCTTCTTAAACACAGCCCTCGAGGGACCCTCCTTTCTCAACTGCATCCATCCTATTCGTTCTTCAGTAGACTTTCACCCCCTCACCTCAAAGTCATCGTTCTAGAGCGGTGGTGAACCCACGTGGGGGTCTCACCATCCCAACAGTTCACATTGCCTTTCAGGATAAAGGGGGTTATCCTCTCTATTCAACTGTTCTTCTACTTGCACTATGCAGACTCTCATAGGGATTTCTCCTTCCAGTTTGGCCACCTAAGACCTTCCGTCACTCACACATGGCTACTACATTCATCAGAACTCCATGGAAAGTTTAGTTCCCGGCTAGCATATATCAGAGTCTACTATCGTCAATTCATTATGTCTTTTGTCACAGTCCATCATCTTCCATTCCACTTCAAACACCTCACAGCTTCATAGCAATGGAGGACCATGTGGGGTCCTACCTTCCCATTTACTCATGCCCTACAATGGGCCTTGCTGATACTTCCATGTCATTTCAGTCAGCTTCATGCGACTCTCATCCTTCACATCCTGCATTATTCCATACTTCTGCAATGGCAGACCACATGGGGTCCTGCCATCCCAACAATGGCCATTGCCCTTCCTGTTGGCTTATGTCATTACACAGCGATGGAGAACCTGCTACAGGTTCCAGCCATCCTAACAAACAGACCCAGCTCAGACCCACTACGGAGCACTATCTAGTACTCAAAGGCCGTGCCATGGATGTACAACTATCATCTACCTCAGACTCTGATTAATCATTGTCATGGCATCCAGAAATCTTTACAAGTTGGATATTCCATATGCTCGAACCTTCATCTACAACATTGACTTTCTGCTCATCTCAACCTGGAACAGGACTCTTCGACCTGCATCATTGGACTGTACTCCTGGACATAACCTTACCTAAATCATTTAGGATTATTCTCCTCTTAGTATGCCCAGAAGACGGGCAGGTCAGTAGCCATGGGTCCTCGGAGATTTCCCCTTAAGGGGGTTTTTCCTCTCCTGCATGCTACTGATCACAGTCAGTCTCTGGAGTTGGAGGAGGTAGTCACTTCACTAATTCTTTTGGGGCCTTAAGTCTACACCTACCCAGTATCCTACAGAGGGTGAGATGCGGAGAAGCGCCAAAGCTCATGTCATAAACACCAAGCATATACCAGTCAGCTCATAAGTATATACAAGCATCAAGCTATGTACCCCCACATTGAACTGGAAGGCTAAAGCCTGATGTTCAATGGGGGGGGGGGGTAACTCCTCCCCCATCCCCTATTTAAACATCAGGCTACCTCTTGTTCTGATTCGAGCATTTTGGTGGCACCCCCCATCCTCCCCTGCCTCCTCCTCCTCCTCCTCCTTCTCCAGCACTCCTGTCTCTCCCTCTCTGCTAGGTCTTAAGTCTACACCTACCCAGTATCTTACAGAGGGTAGGATATGGGAAAGCACAAAAGTTCATGTCATAAATACCAAGCATATACCAGTCAGCTCATAAGTATACACAAGCATCAAGCTATGTACCCCACATTGAACAATAAGTACTATTACAAATAACCCATGACAGGGCATGCATTTCTGGGGAATTAACACATGCCCTGGGAGCACTGTTAGGCACAAGGCCATAGGTTGAGTGCCTTTAAATGCATCTAAGGTATGCATTAGTTGCACAGAAATGCATGATCTGTCATTTGTCATCTCAGTTATAAAGTAGGTAAAATATATATGCTTTAATTAAATAATAAATATAGAGACTGCTTTAAAGATAATGGTCTTGATACTCTTAGGGCCCTTAATAATAATAATAATAATAATACATTTTATTTAGTATAGCACCTTTCACATATCAAAGCGCTGAACAAACAAATAAAACCAGTAAATACAATAAATACCAATAAAATCAGTAAAATCAAAAAGACTCGGAGTAAGTTTTACCCCATAAAAAGGTCTTTAATGCCTGCTTAAAGCACCCCAATGTCCTGCACTCCTGTAACTGATGGGGCAGAGAATTCCAGAGGGCAGGGGCAACAGACCCAAAGGCACGAGCCCCAGATGACTTCAGGTAAACCCTCAGAATCTCCAGCAACCCCTCGTCAAGCGAGCGGAGCTGTCGCAGAGGGGTGTAAGGAACCAGGATAGATGCAAGTGATGGCAAAAGGCAGCTTGCATCAAAGCTTGGTGCACCAGGGACTCTGCGCTCAGTTCTGTATTGGGTAGGGTCCTGGCACCAAAGTCTCATGGCTTATGGCAACTGTGGCTGTGGGCCAAACAGACAGCATATCTGGAGGGTTTGCCCTGAGTTGCAGGTGCAGTTGGATGGTACTCTTGGATGGGTAGGCCCCATGCATGTATCTGCCACAGGTATACTGTAGCATGCCCTCATGGTGGCACATGAATACATCTGGATACAGCCCCGGAATGGCACATCTAGTGGAATTAGTACAATGTCCATAATGCTCCCATCACATTCACAGTGATTTACTGTAATTATAACTATTAGCATAAACTTCAGAATAATGTGGTAAATTATATACAAAATATAACAAACACATTTCTGTCATGGTTGCACAGGTCACAGATGCTTGGTAAGTGTCTCCTCATCTTATTACATGAGTAAAAGAAACAAAGCACTGAAATGCATACACATACATATTGTGTATTCTTTGCAAATAACTGTGCTAATGCATCATTTAGGGTTCAGGATAAAAAACAAATGTATGAAAATATGATGTTAGGGTTTCCAACCCTAAAACCCCTGCCTCACCTGTGAAGCAAATGAGCAGTGGTGTCTTCCTTGGGGTTTTCAACCCTAACGCTCACCCCATTGTAGTAATAGAAAAGCTAAGATGTGATGGAGACAGGTGTTTATGTTTCAAGAGCGCATACAATGGGGTGAGCATTAGGGTTGACAACCCCAAGAAAGACGCCACTTATTTGCTTCAGGGGTGAGGCAGTGATTTTAGGGTTGAAAACCCTAACATCATATTTCCCTGTGTTTCTTGCTTTATCCCAAACCCTACCTGATGCATTAATGCAGTTTTTTCCAAAGAATCTGCTTGCTTTTTGAGATAGTCTAATCATATCCTTTTTTGCCTCTGGGTCTGCGCTCCAATCCAGCCATAGTTTTTGAGATAGAGTACCCATATCCTTAATTTCCTGTGGGAGCTAGGAGGGAAAGTGATCACAAAAGGTGGCAGGCCACCCTAGTTTTGGGAAAGCTTGGACCAACAGTTTTGAAGGGAGTCGGGACAAATGTACACCGGCAGTGTCCCCAAAAGCTGTGTCAACTGTAGCAGGTAGACAAATAACATAAAGGTACAGAGCCTACAAACCTGTCAGAGAAAATAATCATTGCTATAAATGGTGTGGGCTCAAAGAACTCTGCCCATAGGCAGGAGGCAAAGGTTTACTGCAGCCAAGTTCTAGATTGGCCTCTCAACCACTCAGCAAGCAATTCCCATGATATGATGAAAAATATCTAATAATTTAGAGACAAAGAGTCTAGGTAAGCAATAATACCCTCCAGGGTGGGCGGTATTGTGCTATACCGGACCGCCCAGGGGCGTAATGAGGCCCGACGCCACAGGCAGAGGGCCTTATAGCCCTTGGAAGGTCCGGTATAGCACAATACCGCCCACCCTGGAGGGTATTATTGCACTTAGAAAATGGGCACTGTAAAAAATAGTTTTATATAAAACAGTTAATAAAAATATTAGTTTAAAATAACTTTTAGATTAAAATAGTTCCTCCACCTGCACGAGCTGATTGTGATCTGGCTGTCATGGTTACCCTCTCCTACACAGTTGAACATATTGAAAATCGGAAGAGGAGCACAATCCCAAGTCAGGGCAATTTCTTTTTTTTTTCCCCCCAACAGCACTCAGAGGTGCCGTGGGGGGAGGGGCACGGCAAGGATTGACTGTGGATCCCCTCCCGTGACGACCGTGGACTCCAGATCATTCCCCAGTGCCTGCAATGATGGAAAAAGAAGTATCAGTTAGGTACAGGCTCCCGCTGCTCTTTTAATGACCGTGCTTCTTTGATCTTGAAGAGAATTCTGACTGGAGGGCAGCAGGAGAGCAATCGCAAGTCAGAGAAGTGTTTGCGTTTTTTTTCCTTACTGGACCGCAGCTGCAGCATCATCACAAGTCAGGACACTTGCTGATTTACTTTTTCAAAAGCAGTCAGAGATGCGGGGTGGGCAGGGGACGTGCAGCAAGGATTGATACCCTCCCATGGCAACTATGGACTCTAGATCTTCCCTGAGTGCCTGGGATGATGAAAAAAACAAGTGAAGTCACTATGTTTTACCTCTTTCTTTTTTTGCTGGCAGCAGGGAAAACATTAGGGGAAGGTAGCAATAGTGCAAGACAATCGCTATAATTTACATCCTTGTACTGCTGCTTTAAATGGGTGTCTGCATTTTGTGTTTACTGGGGCAGTTTGAGGAACATTATAGTGGCAAAGGAAGTTCATCGGCTCGAGGAGCGAACAGGAGAACATGAACCTTAAGTAAATCAAACCTATGGTTTTTGGCACAGTTACTTTCATAGCTTACACATTTCTTATAGGCAGCATAAATTATGTTGGCAGTGGGGTTGTTTGGACTGCAGCGACTGCTTTATGAGTGTGTCGGGCAGGCGTCTGTTCACTCGCTAGCGAGCAAAGCAAACAAACAAAAAAAAAAGAGAGAGAAATGCTTTTTTGGCTTGTGGATCTGTCCAAGAGTGACATTTTTCTACTTGAATTAATGTGTGACTTTTTTGCACTGTGAACATGGGGAGATCGGCGATGACTCCTACTGTAGGGCACACTTAGCGAGACAAAAAATGGCAGAGATTTGAAATCAGATTAGGGTTTTTTGGCCAATAAGGAAGCAGGGTGGGCACCACGATCCTGGTGATGGGGCAGGCTAGGCTGCTGCTTTTAATCCCCGGGCTCTGTTGTCTGATAGATGACCACCTTGGCAGAGCTATTAGCCAATCAGAGCCCAGAGATTTCTTAGCCCATTTTCTAAATATACATAAAAGAACAGATGCACATATATCCATGCTGGTAATCATGCATAATCCACAGACCCATCCCGCAGCTGTAAGTAAAACTCCATACCCCTCCCACCGAAGAGCCAATAGCAGACTGTTATAAGCCATAAATAGTATAAAAATGACACTGCTTAATAAAAGGGGAAAGCCAGGTTAGCTAACTGTGATCTGGAGTAAGAGTAACTAGTCCCATCATAGCCCATGGCCCAAGATAAATAAATACTGCATGGTTCAAAAATACATGGCAGCCCCTGCGGGCTAAAGATCCATATAGCACAGGCCTGTAGTTTCAGCTCTAAGTCAATGCAAGGTATTAAAATCAGCTTGTAACATGGCAATAATTTGTGCTGTGAATCTGGTATAACGATAGGTGGAAACACACTCAGTGGTACAAAATGAAGTGGTCAGTAATTTCCTAGAAATTACCACTTCATTTTGTAGTACAAACACTGTCACATGAAAAGCGCTACCTGAGCACACAAAGAGAAATTTTCCAGTCACTCACTGAGCTGTGAAGATACTTATGCGGTTTCCAGCAGCAGTGCAAATGGGGTCTTACCCAACAGTGAAACATGGGTTGAATGACAGTACAGATCAATAATTTAAATGTTGAACTCATAGCAACCACAATATGAACTGATCTTAGACGTTCGAAAACATATGGCTCTGAGTAGCATACAGTAACTTAAAAAAATTGCGTGTCTCTGTTTCTGTTTTAAATAATAATGTTGGTATTCAATTTCTGTACCACTTCCATATTATAAGTGCATTAATCACCTCAACAGGAGGGCATTTCCCAGGAATTAATGCATGGTCGGGTGGTGGGAAGCTCTCGACCTGTGGACTAATGCACCCCCCAACCATGCATTAATTCCTGGGAAATGCCCTCCTGTCTCAGTGATTAATGCTTACTTAAATTCTATGCTGGCTACAGCAGTGAAGTTGCATAGTAGTGGCTCCGAATGATAAAGTGATAAGGGCTAAGCAACCTACAACCAAGGCATGCATAGACCAGAAATAAAGAAAGTCATGCTGTCTTTGAAATCTGTAAGGGCCCACCAGGAAAACCCAATTGGGATGAGGGGCAGAAACATCTGTGTTTAAACAACAGAAGATTTACCATTTTACTCCCAGTTAATAATAATAATAATAATAATAATCTTTATTTTTAATGCGCCTTTCAAAAAATCAAGGCGCAGAACAGTCTATAAAATACATCCAAATAACAAATCATAGTAAAAATCGGTAGAAAAAATAATATCAACATCATAATAAATAATAAAATCAGATCGGTTCAGTATCATCCCCAAACACTTTCCTCCACAGAAAGGATTTCAATGCTTGTTTAAAGCCCCCCACCATCGTGCACTCTCTAATCCAACGGGCTAGAGAATTCCAGAGGGTTGGTTCCACGAACACGAAGGCCCAGGCACCGGAAGATTTCAAAACTACCCTCGGAATCTCTAGCAACCCCTCAGTGGCTGAGCGGAGCCGTTGCTCCGGGATGTAATGGACCAAAAGCTCTTTCAGGTAGTCAGGGCCCAAACCGTGCAGGGCTTTGTAAGTCAGCAAACTGACTTTAAAGGAGATCCACCACTGAACCGGCAGCCAGTGCAGGCCCCGCAGCACTGGGGTAATATGGGAGAAACGAGGTGTCCCTGTCAACAACTGGGCTGCGGAGTTCTGCACCAGCTGCAAGCGGCAGATATCAACCCCTGGAAGCCCAAAGTAAAGGGAATTGCAGTAGTCCAAGCATAGGGTCACAAAGGCGTGGATCAAAGTAGGTAGGTCTCTGGACAGAACAAGGTGCTTGATCCTAGCGATATTCCTAAGATGATAAAAGGATAACTTAATGACAGCCAACACTTGCGCATGCAGCGTCAGCTGATCTTCAAGAATTACCCCTAGGTCGCGTACCTGTTCAGAGATAGGGAGCTCAACATCCCCCAGGAATAAACCTGAGGGATGGTTTGTGCCCCACCCCTCTATCCGGTGATCAGGATCCACGACCATCACCTCCATCTTTCCAGGATTCAGCTTCAGCCAGCTGGACCTTATCCATCCTTGGATTTCATCGAGGCAGTTATTAAGCACCGAGAGTTCTCCATTCTGGTCAGGTGCAAAAGACAGGTAGAGCTGGGTATTATCGGCATAACAATGAAACTCCAGCCCATACCATCTTACAATGTCTCCGAGGGGAAGTATGTACACCACAAACAGCATGGGGGACAGCACTGAGCCCTGAGGCGCCCCACAAGACAGAGATAGGGTCAGAGGAAAACACCCCTGACACCACTCTGAGTTCTACCAGTGAGGAAAGACGTAAACCATCTGTAGACCAAACCTGAAAGCCCACAGATGATTCTCAAGTGCTCAAGCAGTACCCCATGGTCTACAGTGTCAAATGCTGATGACAGATCCAGCAGGACCAAAATGGACCATTTTTTCTGGTCTCTCACCATCAAGAGATCATTGAGCACCTGAACCAGTGCAGTCTCAGTGCTATGCCTCTTTCTAAAACCATTTTGGAGAGGATCGTAGATGCTATGGATGGTCAAATGGTTGTCCAACTGAGTAGCCACTACTTTCTCAATTACCTTCCCAACAAAGGAAAGGTTTGAGATAGGTCTGTAGTTTGTGAGGGAGTTGGGATGCAAAGAAGCCTTCTTCAACACTGGTGTCACCACAGTCTCCTTCAGGGAGCAGGGATATTCACCAGAGTCTAAGGAACACCAGACTATCCTCGCTAGAACCGGAATGATGATCTCCCCGCAGCCCATAATCAGGGTGGTAGGGCCTGGATCTAAACTACAGCATGTAGTGCACATACCTTGGATAATCCTCATAACATCTTCGATTTCCGGCCTTTTGAAGAGATTCCAGGAACGTGGAGGGAAAGCGACCAAGGAATGGTCCACGGCCCTTCATAGAGAGAGTGTTGCATGGTCTCCGCCTAATGTCCTCCACCTTATCTGCAAAGAACCAAGCAAGCTCGTCACACTGGGTTTGTGAAAAGGCTCTACAAACCTGTAGACAGACTGGGCTGCACAGTCTGTCCATGGTTCGAAAGAGCTGAGCTGGTTGGTTCTGTGCAGCAGCAATTTCCCCGGACAGGAATACTGCCTTCTTACTGGTAATTACCGACTGATAGAGTTGATAATGCTCTAGCAGTCTAAGATGGTCGGCATTCAAGTGGGATTTCCGCCAACATCTCTCTAACCTGCGTCCTAAATGTTGCATCTCCCTCAGGTCCCCATCGAACCATGGGGACTGAGGGCGAAGGGAGAGAGGACGCACACGGAATGGTGCAATGGAATCCACAGCAGAGGTAATGGCCTTATTATAGGCCAGAACCAAAACCTCTGGATCCGAGCACATCACATGGAGTTCTGATAAGTCAAGCACCACAGTTAGACCATTGGGAGTCACATCCTGTAAAGGGTGGTACTTGACCATCTCCACAGGGGTAGGTCTACACAGGGGGGTGCCAAAATTGAATCTCACAGTGTGATGGTCAGACCATCTGACGGGTTCCACCCCGACGCCAGAGCTCCATCCCCAGGAGGAAAACCAGATCAAGGGAATGGCCACATTTATGAGTGGCAGAGGTAACCACCTGTGAGAGGCCCAATGAATTCATCAATTGGAGGAAGTGCTGTCCAAATTGAGAGAATTCATTGTCGATCCAGGCATTGAAGTCGCCCAGCACCATCAACCTGGGAGACTCCAATACCAGGTCAACGATGAAGTCTGCCACTTCCTTAAGGAATGGCTTCTCATCTCCAGGTGGACGGTAGATGAGGGCCAGTCTATAGCCCCCACCTGCCACAATGACACATTCGAATGATCTGGTCTCCTCAACTGGCACACTGGTAAGACCCAACTCGGTCTTGAAACAGACCGCAACTCCCCTTCCCCTGCGGTCCAATCTCGGATGGTGAATCACTGAATACCCAGCCGGAACTGCCGCCTTGAAAATGGGGCCAGCATTTCCATCCAGCCAGGTTTCGGTGATGCAAGCCAGATCTGCTGTACTCAGCAAGTCCGCCATGATAGCAGTCTTGTTCACAGTGGATCTGGCATTGCATAACACCGCCCAAATTAAAGTTACAACAAACTGGTTATTGTCATTCAAATCATTATAGCAATAAAGAAAAGCAGATCAGGACTACTAAATATGTGCTCCATGTAAACAATATCATCTGTGTATCCCTAGGTGGCCCGATGCATAGAATGAGCCAGTTTATACAATAGGCACACCTACTGAAGAATTGTGGTTAATCTTACAAACTCTGTATAAATAGTTCTACATGACTGAGGCAGGGGATCGATGCAGATGTCAGAAAAATCATACCTTTATTATACCGGCAGATGCTGTCCTTACCCATACTGGGGTAGCAAAGTGAAGAGAGAGAAAGTCAGCCTGGGGTACAGCTACCATATTCACCAACCAATGACCATGCCAGTGACAGCATAAAGAACAATCTCACCTGGTATGCTCATCATCCTGATGTTCAGCGGATTGCCTCTGGTTACTCAAATTACTGTGTAGATGACACTGATGTGCTGCTGAGTAGCCGAAGCAGGTTGTGTGCCAAGGACCACAGGATGGTAGTAATGGCTGAAGGCTTGGGTGAGCAACTGAATCTAGTCAGGGGGATGGATACAATAAGCAGCAATTAATCTGCAAATATGGCTCGAATTAACACAATTGTTTAAAGATCCCTGTAAGTGGAACTAGGATAGCAATTTATTATCTGGATGGCCTTGAGGTCCTTATCTGCTGTCAGCTTCTATGTTTCTGTGTTTCTATGTTTCTTTCTGTGCAGGACAGCCTCCCAGAGCATCTCCTCCACATGCCATGGCACAGTATGGTTAGGGAGCATACCACAGCTCATCCATAAATGACACAACAAACGAGTTAGGAGTTTAAGTATAATCTAGGCACTAGCAATTGGTTAAAAGAACTCACTCAGAAATACCCTACTGCAGTTTTACCACAACAGTTAGTCCAAATCCTGGTCTGTACTGCTTGCAGTCTTTTCTGTCTGAACAGTAAATTTCAAACTGTAAAGAACTGCAAATGATTATTTTCCATTCGAACTATCCTTGCTTAAGGAAGTGATGAGTAATATGATTATCACAAAAAGACATATTTGCCCTGTAAATTTGTAAATCCTAAAACAAAAATGGAACTACGTATGTGGGGCACAATTTGAAGATGGAGAGGGGGTGGCTTAGGGGCAATGTAAGGAATTGTTTTTTCACAGAGGGTGGTGGACGCATTAAACAGGCTTCCTGAGGGAGTAGTGAGGTCAAAAACAGTGGGGGAATTCAAGAATGCATGGGACAAACATAAGGTAATTCTAGTGGGGGTAGGAGGAAGTAGGCTAT
This sequence comes from Neoceratodus forsteri, assembly GCA_016271365.2. Classification (NCBI taxonomy): domain Eukaryota; kingdom Metazoa; phylum Chordata; order Ceratodontiformes; family Ceratodontidae; genus Neoceratodus; species Neoceratodus forsteri. The sequence continues at coordinate 1,327,911,822 of CM028132.1, forward strand.
TGGTTAAATAGGATCTGCAGCTTATCCAATAGGTAAGGAATTGAGCAGACTAGGTGTGCTAAGCGGTCCTTATCTGCCGTCAAAGTCTATGTTGCTAAATACAGGTTTTGTTCACTCCTTACCAATCAGTATTTCTTTTGAAAAATATTTTTAAATGGAAAAAAAAACCAAGGTGGCTGGCATCATGAACAGTATTTCTCTGAGCACCAACAGTAAAGCCTTGACTACTTGCTGTTTAAATGGGTTTCATTTACATGCCTGTCTAGTGGCTATCACAAAAATCATTATAATTCAAAAATGGGGTGATATTTTTTCACCAGACCATCCAAAGGCACATCTTTGGCACAGAACCCATTATCCCTGAAAATTTCAGGGAAAAAAGTTCATTCCGTCTGGGCTGTAGATTACAGCAAAAAGTCCCATGTTAACCAATGGGAAAACATGTTTTATTTTTTCTGTTTTTTTACCACTTTATATCTCAGAAATCATACAAGATGCTGTCACAAAACTTTTCACATCTTGAGACTCTGGCAGAATGACAGCACATGCCAAAGTTTGGGTCATTTCATCAAAGTACGCCAAATTTCATAGGGGAAACAGCTTGTGATGGGGAGAGGAGGGTATTATGTACTTGGGCATTAAATTTACACCCATATTTTCCAAGCTTTGGGAGCTCAGTCTACAGCCACTGATGGCCAAAATAACAGCTGACCTGAACTGGTGGGATAAACTACATCAAACACTGACTGGGAAAATTTCCACAGTTAAAATGGTTACAGCCCCCTACATACCACTGGACTTCCCCACAACCTGATGTTCTAAAATTGACATGGCAGTGGACAGATTTCTCTGGTAAAGCAAATCAACTCACTGTAGTCAAAACAAGCTGTGAGCCCACTTGAAAGTGAGATGGTGGTGTTTCTCCTGGGTAGAGGGATGCAAGTGGGCATTCCAAGTGGCTCAAACATTTAATTGATTCCACACTAAAGGGGAAAGAACACCCCAATGGGCAGCAATAGAACACATTGCCAGCCAGAAACTCTCCCTCCCACTACTAATTTACAACTCTCCCCCACCCCTGTTGAAATCTCATTCCACAATTTGGCCCTCAATACAATATTGGGCCAAAGTACAGCACAGACTGGTCACCAATCTAACCCCACTCAAGCTTATCCCGATATAAGGAAATGGAAATATCCTTATTGGTGGGCAACCGTTTCACTGGGGTGACTGGGAACATGAAGGAATATGGAAGGTTAAAGACCTCTTAGTCCTGGGCACCACAACAGTAGATACGTTCTCAGGCCTACAGTCATGAGAGAACCTACCAGCTACCAACTTTTGGAAATATCTGCAGATGTGTAGCACCCTGCAGGATTATTTTAAAAAGAAACCACACCTGGGCAAATCTGTGCTACTACCAATGTGGCACTCCAGCCCCAAGGGAATAGCTAGCAAAATATATTCCACCCTGAGAGACACCTTACCAAGTCAATCAGACACATCTAAGGACAAATGAGAGAAATCCCTCCAACTCAAAATTACAGAACAACAATGGAATGAATGCTGGCAATTTGCACAGAAAGCCTTTAAGGATGCCAAAAGCAAATTGATTCAGAATAAGATATTACATTATTGGTACCGGACCCCTGTGGTACTCTATGCCACTGGTGTTCTGAGCTCAAACATGTGCTGGAGGTGTCAATCACAATCCAGGGACCTGCTGAATATTTTATGTACATGCCCCAAAATACAGCAGCTGTGGGATCAAGTCTGTAAGATAGGGAGTAAAGTACACCACAAACGTATACCACACTCCATTCAACTGCAGCTCCTGGGTATGAAATCATAAGCACCCCACCTGCATTGCCCAGGACACACATGGTTAGCTTTCTTTTCCATGCAGGACAAGCACCTCCTTCTTTGTAAATGGAGGATGCAGGTGACCCCTTCTACTCAGGAACTAATGTCCTCAATGGTCCAAATAACTTCCCTGGACCATCCCATTTGGTTAATAGCACTATGCCAGCCTATGAAGCCTGTTGGAAACCATTCATTACATATAACACCCTGAAAACTGGGATAGGTTGAACTACACATACAATGTACACTATGCCCCATGAGTTTACTAAATGTTAGTATTAGTGTTGACTGGTTATGAATACAACAGCCAGTGTATTTTTCCCTGTGTGTAAACAGTTGGTTAGAACTTTAAAGTAGAATAGTAGTCCTTTGTCTTTATTTTTTTTATTTTTGGGTGAGGGTTGCCATGATAAGACACCTGTCCCTTCTGGACTCACCATTTATCAGAGTCGGGGGGCTGATGCCTTGATGTTCCACCCTCCGTACAGGACATATTGATCAAATGTGACTGGTGAGTGAGAATTCTTACTGTTCAATATACAGTCAGACCTGGTTAATCCATGCCTTGTTAATCCATATGTCTGACTATCTAAATGAAAAGCACTGCATACAGATTTTTTGCTGGGCTGTTGACCTCTTTATTATCACTGTCTGGTTACTACATAGATTTGTATAACGTAATAAAATTGGCAAACACAAATGTGTATGGATTAACCAGGTCTGACTACTAATTTATTCAGAAGTTTGAATAGTCATACTGCATTCCTTACCCTATCTGTAGTTCTATGTATGTTGGAAAACTTAATAAACATTTTAACTGCAAAAAAAAGTATGCCAAAGTTATTAAGGTGCAAAATTTTGGATTTAACAATGAAGTGCTGTACCAACCCTAACTATACTGGTGCTGCTGCACCAGTATAATATTTAATAGTGACAAAAGTACAAAATCTACCTGTGCAAAACCACTGTATGCGGATAAGTGTGCACTATAATGTACCATCCCACACAGGGAGGGCTCTGCTGGTGGCACATGACCCCTTAGACAGCCCTGGCTGTGTAGCAGGTATTTGTTTTTCCTAGTACTGCACATTTTAGTGAATGCCAAAAAAATGGACAGTGCAGTGTTGCCTTGGCACAAGCATCCTTATACCATGCCGCACCCCTTGATGTGCCACAAGGATGGCACAAGACCCCCTTTGCACATGCAGCCTGCAGTTGCTGCAGGCTGCATTTGAGAATTGCCCTCAGTGCAATTCTTGATGCAAGCCACTCCTTGCATCATTCATTTTGCCACAAGCTCCTGCAGGACGCTTTGAGAATTGGGCCCCATCTATTTATTGTATGTTTGTCCACAACATAAAGTAATTTCTGTCAGTTTTGGACATTCTCATCATATAGTGAGCTATTTTTTATGTTAAACAAAAGCATTTAAAAAGAGTGTCATTCTGCTGACAGTTCACTAATTTCAATATTTGTTTGTCATATAATGCCTAAGGAATTAAACTATTATATGTAAAGTAATACATATGCAGCATTCATTCATGCTAAATTCATAGCTGTGCATTAATTGTTTTTATTAGCACTGCAGTGGTTACTACAACTGATTTGCACATGTTTAGCAAAGTGAGAAAATCGTTGTGTCACTGAGACAAACTTACAGTTTCAATTTCACCAGTCTGTTTCATTTATTATGTTGGCTTGTGCATGTGCAGCCAGCATATTGTGGTAGTAGCAGATTTGGAGGCGTGGTCACTGTTGGGCGAATGTAGGGCACGCATCAGTAGGTGCGTCCCTCATTCCCCAAGGAGTCTGCATGCTGATGCCACACCAGGAATGCATAATGTGGAGAGCACATCTAAGGAAAGGTCCGCTGCAATGCGAGCAAAGCTCGTCATATGCAGTGGCACCTCCCAAAGTGCTTTCCCTGGTGAAAAAAAAATTGAACATGGCGGCACACTGCCTGCCATAATGTTGACTTTGGGGGCACCCAATCCCCCTGTCAGCATGCCCTGATACAATGTATGTGCCGACGGGGGAGCCCACTCCCCGTCAGCATAATGCACCCCCTCATTTGTTATGTGCTGAGGGGGGTGCCCAGTCCCCCTCGGCCCCCCCCGCTTTCATTGTGTACTGACAGGGGTGCCCAATCCCCCATCGGCTACAGCATCCCCACCAAAACACTTAGGTGGTATGCTGGGAGCCCACCCCAGCATGCCAAATCCCCTGAAAAATAAAAACTGTCCTGTGATGTTTTTTGGTTTTTTTTAACCCTGTGAAAGAAGAAAATGGTCCCTTGCAGTCTCCCTGCCCCTCCACAACCCGAGCCCACCCTCTAATCACTCTGCCTCCCACACCCCCACCACATACTTACCTCTGGAGTCTAGTGCAACGATCTTCGGTAGACCGGGAACATGTCTGCACTCTTCAAAGCCGACCATGAACTGAAGAAATGCCGGTAAGCTGTATAATGGCATAAATATGTTTTTTTCTACTTTGGTGCATATCTCGGTCATTTTTTTGAATTTTTGCACCAAATATTCAACATGGGTTTATTGGAACCCCTTCTCATGAATTCAGTCACTGTCATGGCATTATTCGGTCTCGAAAGGTGATTTTGCGGTCACTGGGTGGAATCACCTTTTGGGACCGAGTAACAAAATGGCAGTGCCACTGTTCATGAGGGGGGCTCTCAAAAAGCCTATGTTGCAAATTTTGTGAAAAAAATCCCAAAAATGGCTGTTTTACGAGCGTGCGTTGCGCTGTTGCCATGCACGCTCATAACTTTGTGAATCTGTAATATTTTCACTCCAGATTTTCAAAATTGGCATTTTTCCACACCTCTTGATGAACAGTATAGCTGTCATTTTACATATCCTGGCCAAATTGTGTTTTCGCATGTCTGGAGTAGAATAGCGTGGTCACTGTGCAAAATCAGTTTTCGGGACAGTTTGAGAAAATGACAGTGACACTGCTCATGAGAAGAGGTCCTAAAATGCCTATGTTGAAAATTTGGTGCCAAAAGTTCATAAAATGACGGTGTTACAAGCATGCGTTGCGCAGTTTCCATGCACCCTTGTAACTTCGCAAATTTATAATATTTTCATGCCAGATTTTCAATACTGGCATTTTTTCACACCTCCTTATCAACAGTACAGCTGTCATTTTTCACAACCTGCCCAAAATGTGTTTCCACAGCTGTGACGCACAATGGCATGGTCGCTGTGGGAAATCAACTTTTGGGACAGATTAACAAAATCACAGCACCACTGTTCATGAGGGGAAGTCCCAAAATGCCTATGTTGAAAATGTGGCAAAAAAACTCCCAAAAATAATTGGGTTATGGACGTGTAAAAGAACTGGTGTCCACCTCTCTTCCTGCAATTCCATTGTCCCTTATCTTTAGCCCTTCACCTACTCCTTTCTCTGTAAATACTGAACAAAAGCATTTGTTCAATATGTCTGCCTTTTTTTGGTCCTCTTCCACACAAGCCCCTCCTTCCCTTTTTATCATTACTATCCCTCTTTTGGTCTTTCTCTTCTCGCTTATGTATCTAAAGTTTGTCTTATCCCCTTTTTTTACTGACTAGGCAGTATTCTCCTCCATTTGCACCTTTGCTCTCCTAACTGCTTTCCCTGCTTCCTTTTGTTTCTCTTGGTAACTCTCCCTATCCTCCTTCTTGTGTCTTCTTCATCCTTCTAAATGCCAGTATTTTTGCCCTTACTTTCTCCGCTACTTCTTTAGAGAACCATAGTGGACTCTTTTTTCTCTTGTCCTTGTTAACCTGCCTGACACAGAAGTTTTTTGCATATTCAATGCCCCTTTTATTTTTGCCCACTGTTCCTTGACTCTCCCCAGTTTCCCAAGCCATGCTAGGGCATCCCTGAAGCATTCTCTTATTTTCTGAAATCCTGCCCTCCTGAAGTCCAGGACCGTCATCTTATTTTGGTTTGATTCTTGTCCAGTTCTTTTACTGAACTACACTGTACAGTGATCACTGGTCCCCAGGTGGCCACCCACTGTGATGTCATCAACACTGTCCCTGTTTCTCAGCACCAGGTCCAGTATGGCCCCTCCATGAGTGGGTTCTTTAACTAGTTACCTAGGGAATGCCTTTTGCAAGAAGTCCAGGATGTCCCTACTTCTGACTGTTGCCACAACTGGGAGGCCCCATCCTCATCCAGTAGACTGAAGTCCCCCACCAGGAGCATCTCCCCCTTGCATGCCATTCTTTGGATTGCTTCCATCATATTCTTATCCATCTCTCCCCCTGCGCTGGAGGTCTGTAGGTCACTCTTGTGTAAATAGTGGCCCACTTCCTTGTCTCTAAGGTGACCCACAGTACCTCAGCTTCTCCGTGCTCTCCCTTTATTTCTGTAGCTTTTATGTTGTCCTTTACATATAGAGCCACCCCCCCCTTTTTTTTTTGTCAACCCTGGCCCTTCGGAACAGGGTGTAACCTGGTATGACAACATCCCAGTCCTGATTTTCATGGCACCAGGACTCGATAACGATGACTACGTCCAGGTCTGCTTCTGCCATGGTGGCCTCATGATCAGCAATCTTATTGCCCAGACTCCTAGCATTTGCACACATGGATCTCCATATTGTGCTTGCCAACTCAGTCCCCTTATTTCCCATTTGCCCTCCCTTATTTCCTTCACTATTCTTAATATCTTTCTTTCCTTCTACCTCTGTGTTGCTTTATTATTTCATTCCTTTTGGGATTTCACTCCCTCAGGATTTCCATTGCTGACCTCATAAGCCTGTGGGGGGGACAGTTTATGTCTTTCTGCTTCCTTCCGCCACCCTCCTCTGCTAGTGTAAATGCTTGCCAATGAAGCATTTAAACCACTCACTGATGACCTTGCTCCCCCTCCTGAATTGATGCAGGCCATCTCCCATGTAAAGGACTACATCCCTCTCAGTGGGACCCCAGTTCCCAGTGAAGCCGAACCCCTCTTCTCTGCACCACTCCTTCAACCATGCATTGAATCTCCTGGTGCAAAGGACCCGTCCTCCCCCCTGTCTTAGACTGCAACACCTCAGAAAAGGCCATTGAACATGCTGCCTGCCTAAGACCCCACCCCAACTCCCTGATGTCCTCCTGTACTACCCTAACCTCATCCCTAGCCAGGTCATTTGTCCCATGGTAGACCATGACATCTAGCTCTCCCTCCCATCCTACTGCCCCAGTGATCCCCAGGATTCACTTTCTATTTCTCAGAGCCATGGCTCCAGGTAGGCACTTTGCCTCCCTTTCCGCCTCCCTTTCTGACCCCAAATCTACCCTACTAAAGATGGAATCCCCCACCAACAGTTGCTTCCTCCTCCTCTGGGGTTCTCTGCCCCCTACCTTGTGATCTCCACCATAGAAGACCCCCACATCCTCCTTGGTCATTACTTCAGGTGCCTCTATTGGACAGTTCCACCCTGCCAGAGTGGCATAGGAGTTCTGTAGTGGTACTGGGGAATGTGACTCTGACTCACCACCCTCACCTTCCCTGAGCCCTCTGTGGTCTAGCCACCCCATCTCCCTTACAGCCACTGAGTCAGTGGTGGCAAACCAGGTGGTCCCTGGGTGGGGGAGGAGGCCTCTTGAACCCTAGTCAACTCAGCCTGGAGTTGCACAACCTCCACCCTCAGTCCAGAGAGGTGCAAGCAGATGGGACAGCCTTGCAGTCTTCAGAAAGTCTCATGGAAAACTGCTGCAACACAGCTGCTGCACTGTAACACTCTCATCATATCTAAATTCTACCCTGCCTGTGTTTAGTTTACCTACTGTTCACCCTTTCTTTCCCCTACCTTTGATAAGGTGAATCATCTATTCCAAGAACTCTGCTTACATTAAATCCTCTTGGTACCCTTGCCCTAGATATATTGATTGGCCTAATCCCAACTTTCTGTCTACTGTTAAACCCCACATTTTTTACTCCAACCCCTGATAGGGCATTTGGCTCAGTCCTTCTTTTGCTTACTTCTAAATCCATTTTACTTCTACCCTGCAAAGGGCATTTGGCCTAATCCAACTTTTTTTTACCTTCAACCCTCTTTTACCTCTTACCCTAGATAGGGTGTCAACACCAAGTCCCAAACTTTATTAGTGACCTTTACACTCCTCCCTCCTTACGGTAAGCTATGGAAGCAGATTAGCAGGAATCCCACCTCAGTTGTTAGGTATGATTTCCTGGTTCCTTGCTTCCCCCCTTTGCTTACCTCAGTACCTTATTGTTTCTCCACCTCCATTTTGAGGAGCATAGTACCTGGCTACCTCGTTGGGCTGACTGTGGTGGGCAGACTCTGACATCCTTAGTGCATTGGTCCTTCACACAGGAAGGCTGCAGCATTGGGGACTGCTTGGTCGTTAAACAGGAGAGATAAAGGAAGAGGGCTTCCCTCTCCATCACCTGTGTGGTCCATTTCAAAGGGCTGCGGGTGTGACCTTGCTACTGATTTGTGGAAGAGTGATCCTTCTACTGAGCCTTCAAGCTCATTTGTAGGCCACTGAAACGGGCTGCAAAACCAACTCTTTTGTGAAGATTTATTATTTTTTCAGTAGGCTAAGCTTCTGCCCCGAACCCTCAATTCCCTGTCTTCCAGCACCTCTATTTCAAGACCTACAGAATAAAGGGCTTCCCTCTCTGTCACCTGATTGGCCCATTTGGAAGGGCGGGGAGTGCGGCCTTGCTCCTGATTAGTGGAGGAGCAATCCTTCTACTGAGCCCGCAAGTAGGTCACTTCTTGTATTGTGAATCTAATATTTCATAGTTTATAAACAGTTCTCTATATAAGTGGCAGAATGGATTGCAAAGAGTGGATTATTGTTTTCAATAAAATTTCACCCACTGGAACACAGACTTTTAGGAGTGTTTTTGTTTCTGCTTTCAGTTTGGAACTTTCTGGAGCATTCCTTCTTAGAAATTTTCACTAATGCTTAGTTTTATTTTATTTAATAAAATGTAAGTAATTTATTTCATTTACCATTGCTTTATTTATCCTTTATCCTGTAGCAGTGTCAACTGTTCAAAGGGAGCGAGAGAGACATAATCAGAGACAGAAATATGGCTGACCAGCAACAGCAAGTTTATAGAGGGATAGGAAAGCAGCACAAAACAGGAAGCTGGCACCACATTTCCAGACAAAACAGGTGGCCCTGCTTGTTAAAGAGATCACTAAGGATATGGATGCCCTTTTTTAAGTTCGTCAGGCATGCAGGCGCAAATTAACTTGCTGATATGAGAGTTGCTAAACAGGGGTGTGAATGGTGCCAGCCCAATGACCAGCAGTGCTGCAGGGGCTGGTCTGTGGCTGGTAAATCAGCAGGCAGTGTCCTGATGAAACTGGTTTGCTGAGGGGGGCTGGTCTCTGCAAACATTTCAAAGCACAGAGCCGACGCTGCACATGGCTCTGTCTTTTGAAATGCAAGCCCTTCAGCGGCAGCTCAGCGCATTTCTCCTGGTTAAACAATTTCCCTGTTCGCTGCAGCTCAGTGTGTCTTTCCTGGTTAATTTCCCTGGTCCCTGCAGCCCCTTTCCTGGTTAAACAATTTCCCCATTCTCTGCAGCTCAGTGCAACTTTCCTGGTTAAACAGTTTCCCTGTTCCCTGTAGCCCCTTAGTGTGTCTTTCCTGATTAAACAATTTCCCTGTTCCCTACAGCCCCTTTCCTGGTTAAACAATTTCCCTATTCCATGCAGCCCCCTTATTGTCTCTTTCCTGGTTAAACAATTTCCCTGGTCCCTGCAGCTCAGTGTGTCTTTTCTGGTTAAACAATTACTCCGTTCTCTGCAGCCCCTTTTCTGGTTAAACAATTTCCCTGTTTCCTGCAGCTCAGTGCATCTTTCCTGGTAAACAATTTCCCCGTTCCCTACAGCCCCTTAGTGTGTCTTTCCTTTTTTTTTTTTAAACACATCTTTATTGGTTTTCAACTTCAAACACAAACAAGACAAACAACCCTGGCATCCCAGGATACACACTCCAAATACTGATTGTGTAAACTATGTACAATATAACTATTTACACGCACAAGGAAAGCATCACCCCCTCAAATCATGTCACACTCATAGCTTAACAGTATTCCCATATTCAGGCCACATATTGTTCGCCACACCTTTTCCTTCCCACAAAAATCCCATGTAGCTTGGCCTGTATTCTCCCAACCAGGTTCAAACTAGGCTATAACTTGTATAGGTGGTGAAACCTCCCTGTGCCCCCTGGAAAGAGAGAGAATCCCCAGCCCCCTAGCATTATGGCAGACCTCAATTTTTACATTCAAGCGCATCCCCAAGCCTTGCTAGACCGCTTGCCAACTCGACCTATCCCTAACATCTCCTTAACATTACTATATACCTTACTTCATTCAGATTCAGGTTTTCAGCTAAACACAGCCCTACAGACTGACCTGTGTCAATCAAGTGTCCCTCTACTGAGAGTATATTGCCTCCAAAGACGCCCACCTTTCAGCATATAGTTCTTTCCTCCCCTCTGAATATAAATGCCTTTTAACCCTGCTTAGGGCCCCAACAAGATCTCCCATCCATTGCTCGTACTCATAAAGCCAATTGTCCTTCCAATGCTGAACCACGAATGATTTGACTACGACCACAATTAGAGAAACATGATATTTCGATGTAATACCCCTTATCTGCGAAAGATCCCCTAAGATACAAATCTCCGGTATAATGAATTCTGAGTAATTGAGCATTGGGTCCATCTACCTCTTAATTTCACCCCACAAGGGTGAGATTTTGCTGCAATTCCATAGCACATGTAATAAATCCCTCTTCTCCTGACCACACCTAAAACACAGGTCTGTCTGTCTAAGGCCTCTTTCAAATAATTTCACTGGGGTAAAATATAGATTAGTTGCAATGAAAAAAATGCAGACTTCTATATTTAGGTATTGTTATGTATTTGCTATTTTTCCACACACTGGCCCAATCAATGTTTTGGGGAGCCAACCTGTCGTCCCAATACGACACCAATATGGGGGAGCCCGGAACAAAAAAATCTACTAAAACTCAATATATTTGTGATAGAGGTCTAGATTTCGGGTCAACCTCCCTCAACTTGTCCCATTTGAATGAGTCATCCAAAAGACCCCCCGTCCTCTTTAAGAACCCCTCCAACAGCTCTGTAATTTGCAATCTTTGAAAGAAGGGCATTCTGTCACACTGGGCCAGGAGGGCCACTCTATTACCTTGAATAACGTCCTTTAGGTACAAGCCCGAAGACCACCTAACCCATCTCCCTTTAAGTACCTTATTCACTATAAGTAAATTAGGGTTGCCCACCAGTGGCTGATCCTGAGCTTTCATTTGAGCCTCTTTCTGTGCCGAGTCAAAAACGACCACCAGGCTTCTGCCCCCTTCATAACTGGGCTTCCCAATCCAAACTTAAAGCATTTAGTGATATTAGCATATAAAGGAACTTCTGGAGAAAGCCCAGCTTCTTTCATCATATGAGACTCTAAATACAGCCATTCCAGAACATAATCCTCTCCCTTCATACTGCGGCCCCAGCGGGTCATCATACCCAGCTGTCCTGCTACATATTAAAAATGAAGATCTGGCAATTTAAACCCTCTTAAATAGGGGGGAGCTGTAGATCATTATACTTTTTCCTAGGAGGTTTACCATCCCACAAGAAATCTGAGAGTACTTTCTTGATCGTTATAAACCACTTTTTGGGTATACTATATGGAGCTAAATACACTGGGAATAATAGCCTCGGCAGTAGATTCATTTTAATGAGCCCAAATCGGGCCATAAAATTAAGGGGTAACTTATTCCACCATATTAAATCCCCCTTAATAGCTGACAGCGTCCCCTCCATATTGACTTCTGCCCCTAAATTGTTACTCCTTGTGATCCAGATACCCAGATACTTAAGTTTGTCAGACACCCATTGGACTCGTAACTGGGCAAAATCTGCCCGATATACATATAGTGTCAAGGGGAAGATCTGGGTTTTAGTTAAATTAAGGTTATAGTTAAAGACTTTAGCAAAACTATCAATTAGCTCTCTAGTCTTCGCGAACCCCTCCACTGGATCCCTTAGATGCAACAATATGTCATCCGCAAAGACTGAGGCTTTAACTCTTTTCCCATTATCTCCACCCCTTTTATCTGTCTATCCATATTTATAGCCCTCAACAAGGGTTCCAAATAAATGTTAAATAATATCGGTTAAAGTGGACAACCTTGTCGAGTTCCATTTTTCAATTGAATCTCCCAGGAAATATAGCCATTACAAAGAACTCTAGCCATTGGGGCAGCATATAGATTTTTAATGCCTTTAAGTAAGCCTTCCGGAAAGTCCTTCCTCTCCATTGTGGCAAATAAAAAGGGATGCGAGACCCTATCAAACGCCTTCCCTGCGTCTAAAGATATTAACACTACAGGTAATTGGGAGTCCTCTGCATAACTCAAAATATGATGAAGCTTCCTCAACACATCAAGGGCTCCCCTTCCTGGCATAAATCCCACCTGTTCCTGACTAATTAGAACTGGTGCTATCCACCAGATTCTGTTAGCCAGTATCTTTGTAAGGATTTTAACGTCCAGATTCATTAATGCTATGGGCCTGTAGCTACCTAATTCATCTCTAGGTTTACCCGGCTTTGGGATTAGGGTAATATAAGCCTGGTAAAGAGGGGAGTGGGACACCCCTTCCTGCATTATACTATAAAAGAATTCCTGTATGAGGGGCATTATAGTGCGTATATGGGTCTGATAAAACTTTGCTGTAAGACCATCTGGTCCTGGTGTCTTACCCGAAGGTAATGACTTAATTACCTCTGTAATCTCTGCTACACTTATAGGTGCTGCTAATTCCCTGGTCTGCCCAGGATCTAACACTGGAAGAGGCACTCCTTCCAAAAAAGCCCTAATTTCTTTCTCTCCCACTCTATACCCAATTTGATATAAATTTTTAAAGTAAAATGCAAATGTATCTGCTAGACCCTGGGGGTCTACTATAACCTTCCCTTCATGCCGAATAGATGTCACCATTCTACTCACCTCCCACTCCCTTACTCTGGCAGCCAACAGGCATCCCGGAACATCTCCCTTCAATAAGTATTTAGCTTTAATCTTCTCTAGCCAAAAATCTATCTTACCATAAATATCCCCCAGCTCACGTCTTAAGCTTCTAATCTCCCCATCTATTTCCTCTGTGGACCCCTCCATGGGAGATAAATAACTTATAGCTCTTAGTATAAAGTCCTCTTTTGCCTTCCTCTGCCTATTTCTCTGGGCTGCCAGCTCCCGGGCCATTCCTGCGTACAGAACCTTACAAGTTGGCCACGCCAACTTCCTGTTTAGCAGTGTAGGTAATTGTTGCTGTATAATTTGTATCAAAGCTCCCTCAAGTTCATCTTTAATTACCGGGTCCACCAATAATGAATCACTTAACCTCCATCACAATGGTCTAGATGCACCAATCTTCAGTTCCCAAGTTAACTTAATCAGGGAGTGATCAGAAAAGAGTCTGGCTTCCATCACCAACCCTTTAATGCCTGCCAATACCTCCCTATCAACTAAAAAGAAGTCAATATGAGACTGAGTTTTATGCGCTGCCGAGTAGAATGTCATATTATTGCCCCCAATAGCGTGAGTCCGTATCGGGTCCACAAGAGTCATAGCTTCTAACATTTTATTCAAGGCCATTTGGGCCTTTGTTAATGGCCCTCTCACCAGTGGGATTCTGTCCACCCAATTATCCCCATAGACATTCCAATCCCCTGCTATAATAAGCTCATGCCCCGAAAAACCAACTACATCTCTCTCTCTATCGAGGCAAAGAATTCTGGGTTGGGGGGCATTGGGCCATATATGGAGGCTACTAAGGTAGCCCTACCATATAGTAAACCAGATACATAAACCCCTCTACCATCGCTTCTTGTTATCACCTGCTCCACACTGTACGAACATGACTTCCTGACTAAGATTACTACTCCCCCTGAAGCCCTATCCTTACCTGTTCCATAAACCTGACCCACCCATAACCACTTGAGACTGTTCAGTTCCTCAGTCAATAAATGAGTCTCCTATAAAGCGACAATATGAGCCCTCAACTGATCCAGATGTCTCATAATTATCAGCCGTTTACGTCTACCCCTGAGCCCCTTAACATTCCATGAGATTAATCTAATACTCGCCATACCCATGTCTGAGAATGATATTGGGGCTACTGAACCCCAAAACCCTGCTTAAGCCTGCCATTTTTGTCTCTGCCCTGGCTGATTCTCTCTCTTTCCAGAATCTCCCTCCCCCCTATCTCCCTGCCCCCAATCCCTGGATCGTACACCTATAATTCCTCAGATCATTGATGAGCTCCTTCCCGAACTGCTTCCCTGCCCTTCTATGACCTCAAGCTCTCTGGGATCTAGCTGTAGCCATCTTGAGGCCAATTCTCCATCATAGCCCTAATTACCCTACAACCCTCATTTTCTTGTTTTCTACCAGATGTCCGACCTCTAGCTCCAGAACCATCTTAAACTCATATTTATCCGCTCCCCTTAGTGTGTCTTTCCTGGTTAAACAATTCCCCCATTCCTTGCAGTCCCTTTCCTGGTTAAACAATTCCCCTGTTCCCTGCAGCCCCTTAGTGTATCTTTCCTAGTTAAACAATTTCCCCTTTCCAACATCGGGATGCCCACTCCTGATGTCGGCAATGGCATCTCCCCCCTTACCCACAGACACACATACACACACAGACACACACACACACACACACTATTGTGGCACACTGGGTGCCCACCCCAGTGTGCCTAAATGCTTAAAAATATCCCTGTAAAATAGAAAAACCATCCAACTGAAGGTTTTTTTTTTACCTGTAAAAAAGAAAACCTTCCAGCGTTGTCTCCCAAGTCCCCTTCCCCCACCCCAACCCTCCCTCTGAGCACCCACCTCCCCATACCCCCTTCACCCATACTTACCCTCCAGAGATCAGGAGCCATGATCTTCACTGGCCCGGGATACATCTGCACTCTTCAAAGCTGAACTAGAAACTGAGGAATTGAGTAAGCCTGTATAATGGGACTCAAAGGTGGGGTTTCAACTTAGGTTGATATCTCAGCCATTTTTTAGGAATTTTGGTCCCAAATTTTCAGCATGGGGTTCTTGGGGCCCTACCTCATGAACATGTCAGTGTGATTTGGTTTCTCGGCCCTAAAAGGTGATTTCTCAGTCACTGCGAGGAATCACATTTCAGGACCGATTATGGAAATGACAGTACCACTGCTCATGTGGTGGGGTCCTAAAAAGCCCACATTGCAAATTTGGTGGAAAAATTCAAAAAAATGCCTGTGTTACAAGTGTGCATTGAGCAGTTTCTACACAAGCTCGTAACTTTGCTAATTTTTTAGACAGAGCCGCTAGTTACCATGGTGACATGTCATGAATGTTCTGCACTTTCTAATGCACTGTTGCCCGCTAATGGGCGATCAACTGCAGAATGTGACATTTGAATCTATGACTGAGGATGTCCAGTTTTGAACATGTATACCACCGTTACAAGAAATGCAGTTATTTCTTGTATGGAACAATCAGAACTGTGGTATTTCAGCATTATAAAGCAGGACACTTCGTTTCTGAGCATGTGCAGTAGTACTTTGGGTGGTGTGATGGTGTTTGTCACACGCTTGCTCAGAGACAACATTTTGATTTTTGAAGTCACAATTATGTGGCTTGGGTTGATGTTGGCCACATTAGTGCATGTCATTTTAGCGGATGTGTCTACACTTTTCGCAAAATAGCCATTCCACAGGAAACTTCCTCTCACACATCACAAGTTCTCTTAACTTATATGGGTGGTGTTTCTGATGACACTAAAATGTCCACATTTGGTACAGTATCAGCTGGTGCACGGTATCTAGGCATTTCACAGTCAGGTTCCATGATACCTCGTTCTTATTAGTAAGCCCAGCCCAGATAGTATTCTTTGGTAACATGTTCCACTAATAATAGTTTTGGCTTGGGGGGGTGTTTTATTAACATTCTGTCATTTTACATTGCTTGTGCCAGTGTTTGTGCATTGTGTTTATGTAACACCAGAGGGTGTAGGTCGTAGATGCTCATGCTGGATTTCTGCCTTTGTTCTAGAGGTTATGAGTAGGAAAATATTAACCTTTGTTTACTCACAATATGGTATCTCTGTCATGTGGCAGAGTGGTACTGTTGAGGCAGTGGTGGGTAGAGTGGAGGGTGGCTGGTAGTCAGGACAGGTAGGAGGAAGAAATTTACATATGCTCAGAATACTGCTTTTACATGTTTTAGTTTTGTTGATGAGTTGCTTGAATTAATACTGATCAAAACTTAATACTGATTTCATAAGGATATGGCTTTAGCACAGACATTTTCATGAACTGTGATTCGTTGTGGATGATACACATGGTAGTTTTTCAATCTTATGATTTATTAGTGGTGACATGTGCACTAGCAGAGGGAAATTTGAAAGGCCCTGGGTAAGCATTTGCATGTTCAGCATGACATAGATGTGTTGCATTTAAATTAATGAAGGCAAATATACTAGTCCATTCAGTTGACCAGTGTAGCTTCACACTGATGAGGTATTGTTTGCAGGCTAAATTGCTCTGTGGGGCTGGTGGTAAAGCCTAAAGTTTACTGTAAGGAACTGTGAATGACTTTTGTACATCCAGTGGAACTGGGTTTGATGCCCACAACATTCACTTGCGTTCTGTCACACTCTGAGCAAGTCACTTAACCTCATTAGTGCTCCCAGGTTGCCCCTGAAAACAGGTACTTGTGCCTGGTGAGACGTAACCAGTTACCAATGACTATAATAATACAAACTCTGGTCAGAGCCAATACGACTGTGGAGAGCTTGGTATGGTATGGTAAAATTTTATTTTTATACGGAAACATACCGTTTGGATTTTAACAATCCAGTTCACAAGACAGTCCTGTTATTATCTAGAGTTACACATGTATAATAAATAAACAACATAAGCAATACATTCATACAGTCAGCTTTTAGGAGCAGCAAGAGCAGTGAAAAGAGTATTGCGGTGCTCTCGCTGCACCAGAGTTAGCTGTAATACTGCAGCAATTACAGTACTGCGCATGACTGATACTCACAAATGTGCAGTTTGCCCCGGAGTCAGTCTTGCGCAACATGGTGCTGACATAACTACATGTAACAACCAAGTCCCCTAAGGTTACTAGAATTCCATTAGTACAAGTCTTAGGCAGGTAGGAAAAGGCAGCTGGTGGGGAGCTCATTAGGGACTTTGTACATAAAGACATCATTGTTTACTCAGCTAGCCTGAGAAGGGTGATTATGTCATTTAGAACTCTCACAGCAGCATAACCATTTTAGAGTCAGCAGCTCTCAGGAAGCTTAAACTGTTCATCAGTAAGTTCAAGTGTGGCAGTCAGAGTGGCAGGAGGTCTGCCATTGTGGCTCTGTCAAAGGAAGCCCTGGTATTTCTCACCCTAGTTTGGTAAAATCTTCAGTTTGTCTGCAGGATTCTAGTTTCACTGTAGCAAGATGAGAGGGAAGGCAATACTTGTGGATCCAAGGGGCAATCCCCTGAAGTTCCTGACATTCACAGCTGCTTAAGGAAGAACAATAAGTAGAATCTGACAGCTACCAGAGAAAGAAAGGTGCCATTTTGTTCTTTCCATGAGTGCGAGGAAGTAACAATTAATCTGTGAGTGCAGAATTTGAGACTGTTCTCTGAGAGAGTTGTCTGAGGTGTGTGTGCCCTAGATAAGGCTAGATCACACCAGTCAGGACCCCTTTCACCACAACTGTGCTGAATTTAAAGTTAAAGTTGGGAGTCTTTAGCAATTCATTGGGGATTGGAGACTCATTTGGTGTAACCCTGAAGGAATGGCAGAGGCTGTTTGGGGTAAAAGGTGGGAGGAATGCCACCTGTAGTTTCAGGCAGGGCTAAGTGGTTCGTGGATGGGCACCACTGTTCCCTGGGCAAAGACTATGTACCAAGAAGATCTTAAAGTGTGTGGCACATCCCACAGATATACACTTTGGAAGACAGATAAAGATGTTTTTTGTGGAAAACAGTACTGCCTAGCAAAGTGTCTAGGAAAAGAGAGTGTGCCTGTATTGCAATGGCAGACCTTTGGGGGACCACCCTTGCTTTAAGTATCATCTGTAAATAAAGCCGTACTGCAAAATCCCAGTTACTGCTTTGGACATTCCACTTATTGCTTCTAGTGTGAACGTTATTGGGGCCCCTCAGCAGTTAGGTCTAGCATATGCCTAGCATCCTCTCCCTTGGACCTGGTTGTAAATAAAAAGGTTCATTTTAGTATGTACCCACACCCTGTCATCCTGTAGATAATGAGCCAGGTATACACTCCAACACTAGGGGTGGTTCCATGAGTGTAGTTCTGCCAAAAGAAAATTGTATGCCATATAGTTGGCAGCAGTTCTTTTAAGCGGGTGCCAGCTAGCCAAAGGTGGTGTGGGGGTTACATATGTATGCACGATACTCATGCATGCACACTTTAAGTCATCATCACCATGTTGCCCACAGCGGCTGTCACTTCTGCAGTTGAGGAAAGGAAAAGTAGTGTGCCAGAAGTGGGTATTTTTATGCAGCCCACAGAGGGGAAGGGCTGCATTAACAGAAACACTGGAAACTATGCTGGAGTACTGTGGCAGAACATCAGACAGCAGTCCAGTTATGTGCTTCCACAGTGCTCTTATATAAATCTGATGATGGCATAACAGCTGTGGAGCTTGGCCCACACAGCCGTAAAAATCAGGCTCAGAAGGAGACTATTAACAAACTAGAGATCTGGTCTGGGATTTTCTCATTATCACAGTCACTTTCTCATTCTTTTCTAAGCAGTAATGTCTGGTAAATGTGCCTTAACCATATTGTTCTCCATGCTGGTAGACTACTTCAGGTTTCCCCCTGATTGTATTAGGTGGCATAATAGCAGTCTTGAAGTGGTAGCTGCTGGTGGTGGCATGCTCTGAAAAAAGTGTTCCCCGTGCTTGTCTGCACATTTTAGAAATGACCCCTTTCCTTGTTTTTGCTGTAAAAAAACTGACCCCTTTAACACAAAAACATGGAGTCAGTTATGGCCTCCACCCCCACTCCTTTTCGCTTCAAGTGAGGAACGTGATTATGGGCTTGTATCAGATGTACAGTGGCAGCTATAGATGTATAATATTGCTAAACAGTAATCAGCTGTGTGTAAAAGTTGTTTTTTTTTTAATGTGTGCTTTCTTAATGTTGTCAATACCACTCCACCCATTTTGTACTCTGCCCCTGGATTTTTTTTGCCTAAGTGCAAAATTACCCCTTTCCTTGTTTTTGCTATAAAAAAAACAGACCCGATTAACACAAAAACAAGGAATCAGTTATGGCCTCTACCTCCACCCTTTTTCGCTTCAAGTAAGGAATGTGATTATGGGTTTGCATCAGATGTACAGTGGCAGCCATAGATGCATAATATTGTTGAACAGTAATCAACTGTATGTAAAAGATTTTTTTTTTAATATGTGCTTTCTTAATGTTGTCAATACCACTCCAACTATTGTGTACTCTGTCCCTGGATTTCTGTGCCCCAAGTGCACTATTTTACACTTTTGTGTTCAGGACAAAAAGGCTTTTCAAATGATGGTAGCCACTAATCTAAATTCTGTATATATATATATATATATATATATATATATATATATATATATATTTTTTTCTTTACATTGCCATTAGAAATGTGAATTTTGTAAAACCAGAAATGGAAATACAGGTAATAAGATGACCATATTTTACAAAATATAAGGAATTCAGATTAGTGACTACCCTCATTTGAAAGGTCTTTTTGTCCTGAACAACTTTCAGACTGGTTATTTTTGTGCACTTGGAAAAGTTCTAAAGCTATATTGATTTGTTTGGAATGTGTGCACATTTGCTAAGAATTCTGCACAATGCTTTAGGAAGATTTTCAATGAAAAGCAGTTTGGAGTTCTGTCTCCAGCGTTCTAAACACACAATAGGTCTGGATGAGTTAAAGGGGACAGTAATTGATTACTTATGTGCAGGTGTTTGAAATGTCTCTATTTTCATAAGTTATATTTATACCTAGATTCATAGACATGTGATGGCAGAAAAGGGCCTGCCTGACCCATTAAGTATGCCCATTCCCTCCTGCTACCTGCCGCCCCCCCAGATTCCTCTCATCCTCCCCTTGACAACCCTCTGTGTTTGTCCCAGGTCCTCTTGAATCCCTCCACTGTACTGGCACTCACCACTTCCTCTGGCAGTCTATTCCAGGGCTCAACCACTCTTTCTGTGAAGTATTACTTCCTAACATTTCCCCTAAACCTTCCCCCCTCCACCGTCAGTTCATGCCCCCTAGTTCTTGTATCTACCTTCCCTGTAAATAAGCTCTTCCCCACTTTATTGATCCTCTTCACATACTTGAATGTTTCAATCATGTCCTTCCTTTCCCTTCTTATCTCCAGAGGATACAAATCCAGCTTCCTCAACCTCTCTTCATATGCCATCCCTCTTGGCCCATGCACCATTTTAGCAGCCCTTCTCTGCACCCTTTTCTTGCCATCTATGTCCTTTCTTAGATGGGGTCTCCAGAACTGTATCCCATATTCCAGTTGTGGCCTCGCCATGGAGCTGTAAAGTGGCATCGCTACCTCCCTCCTTCTGCTGGTTAGCCCTTTCCCTATGCATTCCAGCATTCTGTTAGCCTTGCCCACTGCTTTGCTGCACTGGGTCCCCACCTTAAGGTAATTTGCGATTATAGTCTCTAGATCATTCTCCTCCCTGGTTCCTGCCATCCCCCCCCCAGTGTGTATATGGTATTTGGATTCCTTCTCCCCAAGTGCATCACTTTGCATTTCCTGGCACTGAATTTCAGCTGCCATGTTTCTGACCACTCTTCTAGTAACCTTATATCATTCTTTATTGCTTCCACACACACACCTGTGGTATCCACCCTGTTACTGAGATTTGTATCATCTGCGAAAAGGCAGACCTTCCCCTGAAGATCCACTGCTATGTCACTGATGTAGATGTTAAACAGAATGAGCCCCAGCACCAACCCCTGAGGAACCCCTATCAACACTCCAGTCTCCCCAGCATGCACCCCTTTGACCACCACCCTCTGGGTTCTCACTGTCAGCCAGCTTTCCACCCATCTTACTATTTTCTACCCCACCCCTAGACTCCCCAACTTATTAACCAGCCTTCTGTGGTGCACCATGTCAAAAGCCTTCCCTTGGTCCAAGTAGGCCATGTCCATTGCCCCACCCTGATCAACCATCCTTGTCATCTCATTGAAAAGTATCTCTAAAGGATCCCTATTTAACTGTGCCTGAATAAAAGCTGAAGCTGTCAGCAGGGGTTCAGATAACTCCATTTTGGAGTATTTGAATTCCAAAAATAAGGCAAAAACTTCCAAAATAAAGGGGGAGGAAGTCATTGACTTCCAGGCGTAAGACAAAAAATTAGCTGACTTCCAAAATTGTAGGGATGGAAGTCAGAAATTATGGATTTTTCTAAAAGAAATTGTATTTTACCACTAATATATCGTATTGACATCCATAAACTGGTCCTTCCAAGAAAACTGGCTTCCATAGTTAGGATCCTGGAAGTATTTTGAACTTTCAAAAAATTGTAATGACTTCCAGATTTTGACTCATGGAAGTTTTGGACTTCCACAAAAACTAAATTAACTGAACCCCTGGCTGTCAGTTGTGTTTTGTTTTTAGATTTATAGAACTATTATTTAATATGACAGCAGATTATGTACATATGTCACATGTTGATACATGGACATATTAGGATAACAGTATTTCAATTACAAGGGGTCCGTGTTAGGTTTGGGTTTTGAATACACACATACAGTAGTCACTTGTTACAGAATTGCAGATATATCATGTTTAATATAGTATAAGTTTTACTGTTCATGAGTAATATAGAAATATTGTATACAGAGTTTAGGAAAAATGTATCTGAACAGTACACTGTGTAAAATTTGATTGACCCCACTGTATGAAACAGCTGGTGAATGCTCAATTTACACTAGGACAGGTTGTCTTCTAACCTATTTTTTACCTAACACGTAAGTATTTTCATATGTACTGGGTATTGCTGAAAGAGCTACTGACACCTGAAAGAAAACGTTAAAAAGCATAATAAGTAGATAAAATTCTACTTGTATTCCATATATATTAAAGGTTTCTCCTCTCCATTTTTTATTATTGAGGAAATGTGAATGAATACATGATTTTTATTCCTTACAGTTACTTTGAAGTTTATCTGCCTCTGTAGCTTACTCCCTACTTCAAGTTATATTGCTCTGTTGTGACATCACAATCTGTTGCCATGAGAGTAACTATGATGTCACAAGCAGTGCATTATGACCTCAGGTAGGGAGACAGCAACATAATTAGATTAACTGTTCAGGAGCAAAAATCCTATTTTCATGTAGTTGACCTCAACAATAAATAATGGGGAGGAGGAATAAAGAACTAATGTGAAATACAAGCAGAACTTTATCTAAATACTGTGTTTTGTTAAAGTTCTCCTGAAGTTGTCAGCTGCTCTTTAAGCTTATTTTTGCTTGTGGTTTTTAATCATTGTCATTTACTAATGCTAGCACAGATACACATAGAAGGTTTTAAAATTAAGCTTTATTTGGTTTATAGCTTTTCTCAGAGAGTGAACTTCAAGTCAGTGTCATTTGACCTTGAGATAGCTTTCTTTTAAAGGAACTTCACTTTATTTATTTAGGAAATCAGAATTACAACCCTTTGAGTAATAGACTAGTTTCCAAAGGCTCCACGTCAGAATAAAACATAGACATTCATACAGTATATACATAGAATAAATGTGGGTAAGCAATCATACAGAGTATAAGTATAATGAGCATGGGTCAATGCCTATACATTTGGTATCTAAAACAGGGCAGAGCTATTGACATATTTACCTAATGAGTGGTTAAGACCTATACAATTGGTAGCTAAGACAATGCATGATATGAGCTGGTAGTAAGCCACCTCAGGGAGGCCTTGTCTTATACATAATACAATGCATTCATAGTCCAGTGCAACTATATGGTAACTGAGAGAGGTGAGGAGCCTATAGGCTAGAAAAAATGAGTGATCTCCACTGCCTGGCCAAGAGCGAGTTCGTGGCCTAGTGGCATGGTGCAGGATCCACAGGTTACCGGTTACACTGGCATTGACATGAGGAGAGAATATGAGCCTTTAAGGCAGCTTTAAAAGGTCCTAGATTGGTGATTGATGTTCAAGTTTAGTTCAAGTTCAAGTTTATTATAGGAAAACTCCATTGAGCAAGCTCATTCACAAGGAGGTCCTGAGTCATTTGCACATACATAACGTTATTACATAGATAGAAACAATTATATGAAGATAAACTCTGTGTGTACATATAATACAGGTGATATACCACATAGTAAATTACCAAGTAGCTACAACATAGCAGTGCAGAGTCCAGTTGGCTCATATAATATGTCAAGTGGAGAGAATATAAAAGAGAATAGGAAAATTTATACCAGGTAGGAAGTTACATTCCAGCTTGGGGAGTAGTAGGGCAATCAGCACACAAAGGCTTGACTTATAGTTAAGGGAAAGCCTAGTAGCAGCTGCAGGTGTGTTTTATTTTAGAGCCTGTTAGTGTTTTGTAGGAATTGATTGAGATAATGCTGGTTAGCTTCAGCATGGATTGTAATTGATTCCAATGTTGGGGAGGGCATATGAAATAGCCCTTTGGCCAAATATAGTTCGAGTCCTAGGAACGTCTAATAGGATATACAGTAGTCAGATTTCCTTAGGAAGTAAGCACTATGGGAAATGTGTAATAGAGATGTTAGATAGTCCAGCAATTTGTGCAAAAGTATCTTAGGGGCCCAGATACTGGCATGGAGCATGTGTCTGGTAACAAGTGAAGTCCAGCCTACTGCCGCATATAGATTGCAGTGATGGGTCCTGAAAGTGGAGCTGATAATGAATCGTAGGGCATGGTGGAAGAGAACATCCACCTTTGAGAGGCTAGAGGCTGGGGAGGAGATGTAGATAAAATCCCCATAGTCTAGTAGGTGAAGGAAAGTGGCTTGGACAAGCCGTATACAGGTCACTAGAGAGAAGAGGGACCTATTACTAAAAAAGAATCCCAGCCGGGCTTTGAGCCTCTTAGATAGATCCTCAACATGGTCACTGAAAGATCGCCTGTCGTCTATCCACATGCCTAGGTATTTAAATTTGGGCACGATTTCCAGGGGTTTACCCTAGAATGTTATTATAAAGCCCTGCGGATGGGTTGGTAGGGCACCAAGTGAGGGATACCATGTAAAAATCATTGCCTTGGTATTTTTGACATTTAGGAGAAGTTTGGCCTTGATGAGATTGCTTTCTAGCTGAATGAAATCGGCTTGCAGCACTTCCCTGACTTCAGATAAGGTTGTACCTGAGGTATATAGTACAGTGTCATCCCCAAAAAAATGTATGCTGGATTTTTTTATATAGGAATTAAGATAATTATTATATATTGAGAAAAGGATCGGGCCTAGGATGGAGCCTTGGGGGACTCCCTGGCAAGTGAAAGAGGGGCTGATAGTAGGCCATTGGTTTTGACTTTTTTGTATCCTTCCGGTGAGATAACTGTTGAACCACTGAGCAATGTATGGAGTAGCACCTATTTTGATGAGGCTGGTAATTAGGACGTGATGATCAACAGTATCAAAAGCTTTACTGAGGTCTAGAAATATTGCTCCAGTAAACTTCTTGGAATCCATAGCAGTGATCCAGTCATTAGAGACTTTAGCCAGTGCCGAGGTGGTACTATGTTGAGATCCGAAATCAGATTGTGCAGGATTTAAGAGTGAATGCACTTCAAGATGATTTTTTTTAGTAGGTTGTAAACCATTTTTTTCAGGGCTTTGGAAAGAACAGATAAAATGGATATAGGTCTGTAATTGTTTAAATCACAGGGGTCTCCTGATCTGAGGAGAGGAAGAATATGGGCAGATTTCCAGCAGGATGGAACTGTGGCAGAGGTGATGGAGAGGTTGAAAATATGGAGTATGGTAACTGTGAGTTGGGCAAAGCCTAATCACAAAAAGAATGGGTCAAGGGCATCATCCCCTGCACTTTTCCTGATATCTAGGCTGAGTAGCAAGACTTCAACCTCTTTATAGCTAAACAAGCACAGCTGAAAGGGCTGAGGAGGGGAGGTAGATGCAGGGTCTGGGCTGAGATCGCCAATTGTGCGGCCAGCATACGGTGAGTAGTCAAATGCTAGTCTGGCTGTGGCAAAGTGGTGGTTGAATTCTTCAAGGATTTGCAGTTGGTTTTCCACCATCTTATCCTTGGTAAGGACCTTAGTAGGTATAGACGGAGCAGCAGGTCAGCCTTCAATGGATCTCAATGTCCTTCAGATTTTTGGGGGGTTTCCTTTGGCCTGTTCCAGGGTGGAGATGTAGTAGCTTGCTTTAGTGGTACATATGTTTTTAACACAGGCATTCCTAGCAGTGACTCAGTGTCAGTGGCTCAGTAGGTAGCACACTCGCCTCTGAGGCTGGGAGATCAGAGGGCTATGGGTTCAGTTCCCACATCTGGCACTTGGGTTAATATCCCAGTACTGACACTGTAATGCAGCATGAGAGGGGTGCTGCATTTCTGAAGTGCCGTCTTTCGGATGAGACGTTAAACCGAGGTCCCATCTGCCTGGATTGGTGGTAGTTCAGGTGGATGTTAAAGATCCCATGGCACTTATCGAAAAGAGTAGGGGAATTTCCCGGTGTCCCGGCCAAATTTCCCTCATTCACTAAAAATACCACCAACAGCTTAATCTGGTTCAAGGTCAGTTGGCATTCATCTGTATCCCCCCTCCCCCGGGTCATGCCTGAAAATAGGCAGGATTTGTCTAGTGCACTTACCCGGTCAACAAAAGCTAAATAAATAAAAATAAATAAGTTCTAAAGGCATGCCAGTCTGCTGAGTTCTTGGTGTTCCTAGCTTGGGCCCAAAGCTGGTCTCTGTTGGTGAGTGCTGCCTTCAGCTCTGTGGCAAACCAGGGATGTGAGGATTTTCATACCCTCACCTTAATCAGGGGGACATGCTTGTTTATTAGGTTGGTAAGGTTGTCATTAAGGACTGTGACAGCTTTGTCAGTACATTTGGCAAGATATAAATATTGTCAATTGATCTTACCCAAATCAGCTAGAAAGTTTGCTGTATTGAATTTAAGAAAGGAGCATTTAGTTCTAAGATTAGGAGGCTGGTGTGTTTTGTTTTGTGATCTTATACACACAACAACACTGTGGTCACTCATGTCATTATGGAAAGCTGCAGAATGAAAGATTTTATGGGGATGCGTAGCTAAAATGGCATCTAGGAGAGAGCTGTTAGCAGTGCAAGAATTGCTATTTCTTGCAGTCTCAGTGACTATCTGAGTAATACCTAGCTCATCACAGATCATCAGAGAGAGATAGGATCAGGATGTGACAGCTGGAGGAAGGGCATTGTACCAGGATGGAGCTCTAAGGGGAAGGATCACTGGGCCAGGGTGGTCCTGACCCTAGACACCTACCAGATAGTTTTTGGGGCAGCCCACATGGATGCTGAGATGGTGGCTGCCTGAAGAGAAGCCATGACACCTACTGGGGTTAAACCCAGGTGGATTTTTTTTGGTGAAGAGACAGGTCTTGTATAATAGTCTTTTACTCAAGGGAGAGGATATTGGTGAGCGTGTATAGGGTGCAGGTATGTGTATTTCTGTCAGCACCAGAGAGGAGCTGGCAGGCCTTATTGATGACTACTTGTATTTGATGAAGTGCCGTAGGGTCGGCGGCAGCATAGACTGTGAAGCAATAGTCCACTAGCAATAAGACTGAGGAGGTAATGGCTAGGTGAAGTGCTTCGGGTGACAGGCAGTCTTTATGTCTGTAAAGGAGACCAACACAGGTGTTGGTGGTGGAGGTGAGGATTTTTATATGGTCGTGGAATGAGAAGGAAGAGTCAAATGTAATACCTAGATACTTATACTTTTGAACCTGTTCCAGTGGGATGAGAGAGGCAGAGAGTATTTCCAGGGGGAAATCCTGTGATCTGTTTTGGCGGTGGGCATAGAGCATCATCTTATTTTCTTTTAATGTTGACCACCAATCTGTATTCAGCAAACCAGTGTTCAATCTGAGAGAAGGAGTTTTGTAAGGTACGCTGGAGAGAGAGAGAGAGAGGATCAGGATGTCTGGCATAAAGAACAGCGTCATCCACATAGAGGAGAAGGTTGCCGGGGCAGGATTTAGGCAGGGCATTGAGGTAGATGCTGAATAGTAGAGGATCCAGGATAGATCCCTGGGGAATTCCTGAGCACACAGGCAGCATAGTAGATATGGTATTATTAATTTTAACATATTGGGTTCTAGAAGAGAGATAGCTGGAGAACCATGACAGTGGACAATGAGAGGCCCCAGTCTGTTGTAATGTGTTAAGAAGGAGGGAATGAGAAACCATGTTGAAGGCCTTTGAGAGGTTTATAAATACAGCCCCTGTGAGGTACCCCTTGTCAAGCATGGAGTGCAGGGAGTTAGCCAATTCTGTGAGGGTGGTCATAGTGCTATGACCAGCTCTGAAACCATGCTGCTCCATACATAAGAGGTTGTGTGCAAGGAGGTAGTCAGTGAGCTGATTGACCATGATCTTTTAAAGGGCTTTAGAGAGTGGGGGGGGAATTGAGATGGGCCGGTAGTTGTTTGGGAGGGAGCTATCACCACATTTCAATATGCTGCCGTTTTCCATGAGGTTGAGAACTGGCCCAGGTGCAGGGACAGATTTAGAAGGTCTGTGAGTAGGGAGATAATTGAGTCTAGCATAAGATATAGAATACACATATCGAAGGTGTCTTTGCAGTAATTGGAGCTCTGGAGGGCTTTGGACAGGTAGACTTTCGCTTTGGTAGGGGTAATGACTCTGAGTTTGAAGGGGTGAAGGAGCTCAGGTGGTGGGGTAGGCTGAATTGGATCCAAAAAGTTGCTAGGGAGGACTGTGCTGAGGTCTGAGAAGGTGCAGTCAAGGCAGTTAGCAATGTGAAGTGTGTCTGTGGTGGTAGTACCATTAACACTAAGTTGTGGGAGGGAGAGCGGGATTTACAATTAACCAACTTTTTTTGTCTTTATATGGGTATGTTGGTTTTTTTTTTTATGCAGTTTTAACCAATGGGGTTCTTAACAACTTTTCATCTTTTTTTGTATTATCTGGGTTTTGAGAAATTATGTTCTTCTAAAACAACTGCCAGTGTTTTCTGACGAAGGATTCTGTGTAATCCAAAAGCTAAAAGCACCTGTGTCCTTTTGAAACAACTCTGTTGGTCCAATAAAAGGTATCAAATCATCTGTTTCTGTGGATCTTGTGTTAGAAGGACCAGTATAGCAACACATTTTCTGTGGTTTCACGATTTCAGAAATGTTAGCAGGAACTTATCAGTACATTACCCATGGTTCTGAAACCATGAAGTGATGAACTGTAGTCAAAACTCCAAATTCTTGGTTCCATGAAAGAAACTTCACAGAATGTTGTCCATACAAAGAAAACAATACAAAACACAACTGAGAGCTTCAGCTTTTATTCAGGCACAGTTAAATAGAGAACCTTTAGAGGAATAAATGTAATTTATGAAAATAGAGACATTTCTAACAGCTGCACATAAGTAATCAATTCATGTCCACTTTAAATTAGACATGACAAGAGATGAACAAGGTCTGGTTTAGAATTTCATTTACTGTAAGTGATGTAGTTACTGTATTTGCAGAACTGAGGCTGTTCAGAAGTACAATAGGAGTTATGCTAAATAAATGTAAATATCTCTAAAAGTGTACACGTTACAGATAAAAAAATATGAAAATTGTTCAGGACAAAACGATCTTTCAAATGATCCTATTCATTAAGCTTCACTAATTATATTTTTTAAACTATGGCCATCTGATTACCTCAATTTTCATTTTTCATAGGAGTTATGCCAAACAAATGTAAATCTCTAAAAGTATACACATTACACATTAACAATCAATATGAAAGTTGCTCAGGACAAAAAATACTTTTCCAATGAGCCTATTCATTAAGCTGCATTAACTGTATTTTTTAAAATACGGCCCATCTGATTACCTGAATTTTCATTTTTCTTCACAATTTTCAGCTTTTGGATAGCTATATTTAATAAAATCAAATTAATTCAGATTAGTGACTACCCTCTTTTGAAAGGTTATTTTGTCCCAAACAATTTTAATGTTTGGTTGCATATTAATAACTTGTATACTTTCTGAGATATTTACATTTGTTTGCATGACTCCTGCTGTGTTCACTCAGAGAGAAAAACAAATAGATTGTTTGGAAGACTGTATTTTACAAAACATAAAGATTTCAAATTAGTGACTACGCTCTTGTGAAAGGTCTTTTTGCCCTGAACAATTTTCACAGTTTTTTTTTTGTGTACCTTAAATAGTTTTAAAGATATTAAGATTTGTTTGGAAGGTGTGCACATTTCCTCTCAGAGAAAAGCAGCTTGGAGTTCTGTGTCCATCATTCTAAAAAGAAAGAAGGGGGTATTTTTTTTAACTGCCATAGGGATTTGCAGTGTTATGGAAGGATACACTGAAAACTACTAAAAAATGTGTTCAACTGAAACCCCTTTTCAAGCTAAAGCAATATGGCTGTAGGCTCTGCCCACAGCCATAATGACAAAATCTGTGCAGACCTACTGGTTACTGTGCACAAAGGACCAATGGTATGATACTGTTCTTTCTTGTTGTTAGAATAAACAAATAGATGACTAAGACAATAACTCTATACGTACATTAGCACACAAATCAGTCAGTAAATAAATGCAAAGTTACCGTGGGCTGGTGAATGTGTTGTTTGCAGTAAGAGGAGCAACGTATAACCAGGGTAGATTATCCAATCCAATCCAATCAAATCTTTATTTATCTAGGTGAACATTGTTGAGCAAGCTCATTTACAAGATGGATCTGGTTAAGTCCAGATTATAGTACAAACAGCTATATTTACAATGTGAATAAAACATAATAGAAATGCAAATCAAAACACAAGGAATATACATAACAGTTTGTTAGAGATTATCAGTAAGACACAGTGAACAGTATAAAATAGAGGGAACAGGTTAGACCACAGAGATACAGAGATGGATATTGTTACAGGAATTTCCTAAAAAAAAAGAAGCAAGACCTAGGTATCGCTATCATAACAGTCAGACAAAGCAAGTGATAGCAACTTTTTTTCTTGACACAGTTCACAAGAAGAAATAAAACAGGTATGGTTAGGTCTGAAGGGAACAAACAGCCTGCTGAACACTATCAACGGGCAGCCCCAGGGAGCACTTTGCTTTAGGACAGGGAGGCGGCTGTGCCACGACTTGCTAGTGGAAGGTGTGAGCTAGGCACTGAGGCAATGGCTGGGACAATGCCTTCTGCACATATTTTCCAAGTCTATGGTGCAAGCACTGGCTGTCCATGTCCAATGGACCATCGGGCCACCTGGAAGGTTGCAAGGCAGGGTAGGTGATGAAAATGCTTAGGCCCCTAAGGTCAATCTCAGACAAAGGTTTCAAAAAGGAGCATAAACACTCATACTTCCAATATTTGCACTCTGAGCAGAAAAGAGAAGGATCCCAATGGTCAGGTAAAGAAGTGGTTACAGCTATTTTGGAAAAGTACAGCCAGACCATCTGATTTTGCCAGAATTGGAAGGATAGCAGAAGCAGACTCTAGAAACCAATCAGAAGCAAGGGCCGGAAAGCGCTCGTAAGCCAATTTGGCTGGTGGCTTTAGCAGTGCTTTGCTAAAGAAGAATCTGGGCAAATGGTTTCAGATGGCAATTTGTGAACATGCTGACCACCCAGGAGCTAGAGATTCTACGTCTAAGGTGCAGTTGCCCCCTGTAAGACTTGCCTATGTCTGGGAAGAGGGGTGCAAGGACTGGAAAGTAATAAATACATTAGGGTCAGTAAAACATGCAAGAATTAACATGGGGTAAAGTCATTCATGACTACAGCTAGACTCAGGGGAGCAAGCTAACAGCAGTTAGCAATTAGGAGCCAAGGAAACAGTTGCACAGTGCACACACACCTCGAGCATGTAAAGACTTGAAAGCATTAATACTTTGGAGGCAGCTTAGTTTCAGTAGTTTTTGCATTTTGTTCCACAAGGATGGCAACGTAAAACTAATGGCCATTCTGCCATAGTGGGTGGAAGCCTTAGGGACGCATAGGGAGATATAGGAGGCACTTCTTAAGCCATATGGTCCCAGCTCGCTTAGGGGAAGACATTCTGTTATATAATGTGGAAGCCTTTTTGTACTAGCTCTGAAGGTCCAAAGGACTGTGTTTCTTTCACGCCTAAACATAAGCGAGGACCATCCTACAGCTTTGTACAATAAGCAGTGATGGGTAGAGAGGAACTGGCTAATTCTATAGAATAGACCCAACTTATGCCTTAACTTCTTTGGCAGGTCTTCAACATCCTCAGAAAATGAAAGGTTCTGGTCTAACCACACTCCTAAGTATTTAAACTTTGGTATAAATTCCAATTTCTCTCCCAGAATTGTGAAGATCTGTGGCAGTGCTCCAGAGCTGGCAGGGTTTGTCACACGGCTATAGGGTGAGAACAGCATTACCTTTGTCTTTTTTGCATTTAAAATAAGTTTTTTGTGGAGGAGCTGTGTATGAAACAGGTCAAATTCTTCCTGTAGGTCTGCACAGGCAGCTTCAGCAGTCAGTCGACTTATGTATACCACTGTGTCATCAGCAAACAGGTGTATTTTTGGCTTGTTGATGCCCACATCAATATTGTTGACATAAATAGTGAAGAGCAGTGGACCAAGTATGAATCCTTGTGGCAATCCCCTCAGAAGAGGTTTGAGTCATGATAACTTCCCCTCAGCTTTGATTTATTGCTGACATCCTAACAGGTATTCTATAAACCAGTGCAAGGATGCTGAGTCAAGACCTATGCTCTTCAGAGCAGAGACTAGCAGGCTATGATCCACGGTATCGAAAGCCTTACTAAGGTCTAGAAATACCGCACGGACAAAGTTTCTGCTGTCTAGATCATTGTACCAGTCATTTGTTACTTTGGCAAGGGCCAAAACAGTGCTATGTTTAGTCCTAAAGCCCGATTGCTAGGGTTTAGCAAATTATTGGCTTCCAGATAGGCCCTAAGTTGATTGCTGACAACCTTTTCCAGGAGCTTGGACAAAATTGGAAGTAAGGAAATTGGTCTATAGTTGTTGAGGTCGCAGGAATCCCAGATTTAAACAATGGGATGACATGGTCAGTTTTCCATATTATAGGAAGGGACCCTTGGGACAGTGATAAATTAAATAGATTGGTGATAGGAACAGCAAGAACATGATAAGCAATTTTGATAAAGTAAGGATCCAATGAATCATCTCCAGCACACTTCTTAACATCCAACTGAAGGGATCCATGATGGGTGCTCGACAAAACATTTGTCAAACGCCCCGTCAGCGAAACCGGCAGGTCAACCACATTCTGCAGTCAGCTGCCAGTTCCCACTGACTGTCTATGTTTTATTCTGGGGGCTTTTCCCCCAAAACCCCCCACATATGGGGCTGCACCCCCCCACTTTAGGATTATCAACTCTGAGTCGGAGATGATTGGGAGGACATGCAGGACCCCTGACAGACAGCACCAGGTTCCAACTGGTTCCCCACAGTGGCATGGTGCTGTAGTCGTTGGGCACCTCGGTGGTGAATTGTCACTATCAGGTGGGTAACCACAACTGAAGTATAAGATCTTCAACCTCTTTCAATGGTACAAGTTGGAATGAGAAGCCAGGTACAGGGGCAATAGAGTCTACGCAAGTCACACTTAGTTGGGAGCAGACCAGAGCTGCAGGGGAATTGTCAAAGGCCTGACCAGCTGTGGCAAAATGATTGTTGAATGCTTCTAAGATCCCTTGTTTATCACATATAGTTTTCCCCTCCGATGTGATTTTTGGTGGCCAGGAATTACTTGGAGTATGACTGGACATATCCTTGATTGTCCTCCAAAATTGAGGAGCAATTTGCTGCAGAGTCTAACTCTCTAAGACAGAATGATGCCTTAGCATCTCTGACCATTTTTGTACATGCATTGCATGCCTTCCTAAAGTGATACCAGTCTGAGTCCAGCTCTGTCTGTAGAGTCTTTTTCCATAACTTATCCCTACCTAGCAAGGCGGCTTTCAGCTCAAGAGTGAACCAGTGACGAGTTTTGTTTTTTACTCAAATTTTTACTGTTGGGGCATGTGCATCAAGGGCTCCTACCAGTATTTCATTAAAGATATCATATACCGTGTTGACCGTGGTGGCTAGGTAGAAGTCTTACCAGCATGACGAGTGTCCCAGTTCATATGTATAGGTGGCCACATAGAAGTTGTGACATGTCCTTTTTGTGATTAATTTAGCAGAAGGTCCTGTGTGATCCAGTGACCTGACTGCAACAATGGTCACTGACGTCGGTGAAGAAGGTTCCAGCGTGCATGAAAGATGTGGCTTATCAACTAATATTATATCTAAGAATGTACTGTTACACAGATTCTTTTTATTAGGACATGTAGGTTCCTGAATTAGCTGCACCAACCCACGAGCATCACAGATGGTGTTTCGGGGTGAAGCAGTCATGGAGAACCAGTCAGAATTACAGTCCCCAAGTACAATTGTTTCAAGATTCTCTTTCTCAATGACAGAACCAAGATGTGACTGGAGTAGTGTTCCCACAGATGGGGGTCTATAACAACCAATCACTTTATAGTGTCAGTGGCTCAGTAGGTAGCACACTCACCTCTGAGGCTAGGAGATCAGAGGGCTGTGGGTTCAGTTCCCACATCTGGCACTTGGGTTAATATCCCAATACTGACACTGTAGTGCAGCATGAGAGGGGTGCTGCACTTCTGAGTCTTTCGGATGAGAAGTTAAACCAAGGTCCCATCTGCCTGGATTGGTGGTAGTTCAGGTGGATGTTAACGATCCCATGGCACTTATCGAAAAGAGTAGGGGAATTTCCCCAGAGTCCTGGCCAAATTTCCCTCATTCACTAAAAAAAAATACCACCAACAGCATAATCTGGTTCAAGGTCAGTTGGCATTCATCTGTATCCCTCTCCCCCAGGTCGTGCCTAAAATAGGCAGGATTTGTCTAGTGCACTTACCTGGTCAACAAAAACTAACTATAACTAAAACTAAAACTAAACTCTGATTGCTAAAGAAGTAGATAATTCAGTCTTAAGTGTCAGACTTTCGAACTCATTTTTAACAGAGGATGAATCCATGCAGGACGTTGTGAACCTTTTCTTGATGTATATTGCCACTCCACCTCCCCTAGTAGGTCTATCAGTTTTGAATAACTGGTAGAAGGAATGTTAATCTCTATATCCTGGGAGGCTGGCCTAAGCCAAGATTCAGATAGTACCAGGACATCTGGTTGAGTGTGACTGATCCACGCCTGTATCATAGTAAACTTTTCTAGGAGGCTACAAACATTGACATGCCAGAAACTCATTCCTTGGCCTTGTCTGAAGGAGAAGAGAGGGGAGAGATGGGACCAGGATTTAACTCAATATTACCCGAGCACATCAGTAACAGAAGTAGCAGATTTGTTAAGGCATCAATAGTTAGTTTGAGAAGCCTGGCCCTGGTATGCCTATGACTCTTGACAGGTTGGGTATGCCTATCACCACCCCTAAGATTGTACTGCTCTAATGCTAGGTGAAACAATACCCTGACTGAGATGTGCAGGAGGTGGCTAACACAATAGGGAACAGTAGGACTAACCTGAGAAGGCGGCTCAATACGGGTACCATCATGAAGGGGACCATGGTTATACTCAGACAGTAGTACTACCTTACAGGCACATAAATAATTAGAGGGCAAGTCCATGTTGAGAGAACAAAACTTTAAGGGGTTAAACTCTGCTTGCACAGGCTTCTGAGGGTAAAATGCCACCTGAGCACAACAGAGGATAATCAGTAAGGATAGTAGCGAGGAGACCCTCGTAAGGGTGCTGTCCAGGCCCCTCCTACTCAAGACATAATAGGAGGTAATGTTGAATACAGTTTGGAGGCAAGGGAACTACAAACGATAGTATTAAGGACGCACCTATATCAGCGGCCGGCTGCCTCGGGGGTGTTCCTTACTTGCCAACTGAAAAATTGGACAGGTCGACGAAAGCCTTTGTGGGTGTGCGTTTGGAAGGGGGCCGGATAACAGCATATTTAATAAGTGGAGGGGGATGGTGAGGGTGTGAAATTGATTGCTTTTGCCGTACCTTGTGCGAGGAGAGTCCGGGTTTGAGGTCTCGGGTGGCAGCTGTGGAAGCGCTGACTGCCCGGTGTCTGAGAAGCCTGTATCTGTGGGGCAGGGAACCCCTGGAGAGATTGTCCTCAGCTGGGGAGAAAGGGAAAAGGAGAAGTTTAAATGCTGGCCATGGGCAAAGGACCATCTGCACCAGCAGGAGAGCCAAATCAGCAGGACAAAGGGATGTGTATTCCCTTGGTGCCTAAAGTCTGGCGCACTCACAAAGTTTCAAATAGGAGCTTAATCACATAGTTTCTTTGTCCTTAACACTCTAAGCAGTAAGAAATATTACTTTAAGCAGTCAAGCAGCAAGTAAATGCAGCTTTTTTGTGCAAGGTTCAGTAAAGAAAGTACAGTTTTCGCTGACTTTCAAAAGAAATACAGCAGCAGTCTTCAAGAGCCAATCAGAGGCCAGCGCCAGAGAGTACTCACATTCTGATTAGTTGGTGGCTTTTGCCATACCTTGTGCGAGGAGAGTCTGGGCTTGAGGTCTTGGGTGGTGGCTATGGAAGCACTGACCGCCCAGTGTCAGAGAAGCCTGTGCCTGTGGGGCAGGGAGCCCCTGGAGAGCTTGTCCTTGGCTGGGGAAATCAACAAAACACAACAAAGGAAAAAAAACACTATGGTTCTCAAAAGAGGTGGCAGGGAAGGTTAAGGAGAAAAGGATAGCATTCAGGAAATATAAGGAAACACAGAGGGAGAAGGACAGAGAACTTTATCAGTTAAAGCAGAAAGAGGCAGGGAAGGCAGTTGGAATAGCAAAGGCCCAAACTGAGGAAAAGATAGCTAACTCTGTTAGTAAGGGGGATAAGACCTTTTATAGGTACATTAGGGAGTGAAGAAAGACCAAGGGAGGGATACTGAAGCTTAATAAAGGGGAGGGAATGTGGGTAGAGGGTGACAGTGAAAAAGCAGGGATACTGAATGAATATTTCTGCCCAGTATTCACAAAGGAAGAGGAGGGGGAGATACCTAAGCCAAACAAGAGAAACACTCTGGAGATGGGGGTCGATACTAGTCCATTTACAGAAGGAAGGGTTCTGGAAGAACTAGTAAAACTGAAGGTGGACAAAGCAATGGAGCCTGATGGGATTCACCCAAGAATTCTAAAAGAACTAAGGATATAACTAGTGACACCACTGACTACTCTCTTTAACAAATCATAGAAGGATGGGGTGGTACCTGAGGACCGGAGGAGAGTGGATATGATTCCTCCTCACAAAAGTGGGAGCAGGGCAGAGACATGAACTACAGACCAGTTAGTTTGACCTCAGTGGTAGGCAAAATGATGGAATCACTTCTGAAGGAAAGAATTGTTGAGTACCTAGAGGCCAGTGGGGCACAGGACCCAAGGCAGCATGGATTCACAGCAGGAAGGTCATTTCAGATGAATCTGATAGATTTCTTTGACTGGGTGACCAAAGTAGTAGACCAGGGAGGGGCTGTGGACATGGCCTACCTAGATTTTATCAAGGCATTTGATACAGTCCCCCACAAAAGATTAATAAACAAGTTAGCCAGCCTTGGAGTGGGTCCCAAGGTGGTAGCCTGGATAAAAAATTGGCTGGACAACAGGACACAAAGGGTAGTAGTAAACAGCGTCCACAGTGAAGAAAGGAGGGCTACTAGCGGGGTGCCACAGGGTTCAGTACTGGGGCAGGTCCTTTTTAATGTCTTTATAAGTGACTTGGGAACTTGGGAACTCAAAGCAGCAGGTTGGTTGGACAGAGGTCTGGGTTTATATTCTGTTTTAACTGAAATATTGGAATAGTTTGTAAGTGAAATTAGCTCTATGTGGTAAAAATTATTATCTTGAATTAGAACTGTTACTTGGGCTGTGATATTGTAACTTTTTGAGGTTTGGGGACAGTTGTTTGTCAGGGTTAATTAGAGGGAAATTGAAATGTGTTGTTTGCCTGGTGTTAGGGGGAAGGGACATTAACTGCAATTACCTTGTCTTTAAACAGGAATTACCCTGGCCTCCATTGTTCACTTGGGAACTCAAAGCAGCAGGTTGGTTGGACAGAGGTCTGGGTTTATATTCTGTTTTAACTGAAATATTGGAATAGTTTGTAAGTGAAATTAGCTCTATGTGGTAAAAATTATTACCTTGAATTAGAACTGTTACTTGGGCTGTGATATTGTAACTTTTTGAGGTTTGGGATAGTTGTTTGTCAGGGTTAATTGGGAGTGAAATGTG
This sequence comes from Neoceratodus forsteri, assembly GCA_016271365.2. NCBI lineage: Eukaryota > Metazoa > Chordata > Ceratodontiformes > Ceratodontidae > Neoceratodus > Neoceratodus forsteri. Next base: position 1,327,949,228 of record CM028132.1, read on the forward strand.
TTGCTTGCCTGGTGTTAGGGGGAAGGGACATTAACTGCAATTACCTTGTCTTTAAACAGGAATTACCCTGGCCTCCATTGTTCACTTGGGAACTCAAAGCAGCAGGTTGGTTGGACAGAGGTCTGGGTTTATATTCTGTTTTAACTGAAATATTGGAATAGTTTGTAAGTGAAATTAGCTCTATGTGGTAAAAATTATTACCTTGAATTAGAACTGTTACTTGGGCTGTGATATTGTAACTTTTGAGGTTTGGGGACAGTTGTTTGTCAGGGTTAATTAGAGGGAAATTGAAATGTGTTGTTTGCCTGGTGTTAGGGGAAGGGACATTAACTGCAATTACCTTGTCTTTAAACAGGAATTACCCTGGCCTCCATTGTTCACTTGGGAACTCAAAGCAGCAGGTTGGTTGGACAGAGGTCTGGGTTTATATTCTGTTTTAACTGAAATATTGGAATAGTTTGTAAGTGAAATTAGCTCTATGTGGTAAAAATTATTACCTTGAATTAGAACTGTTACTTGGGCTGTGATATTGTAACTTTTTGAGGTTTGGGGACAGTTGTTTGTCAGGGTTAATTAGAGGGAAATTTAAATGTGTTGTTTGCCTGGTGTTAGGGGAAGGGACATTAACTGGTAAGAGCCCTCCCACCCACCCTGTTTTGTAGGCTTTCTTAAATACTGAAAACCACTGGGGTTGGGATTGAAAGGCTGAGTATTTCTGTTTTAGGACTGAAATTTGAAGCAACAGAAGCTGGTGGGCCTGTGACATCATACGGTACCTGATGTCTGCTTACACACACTGTTAGTGGGACGAATACACTGGACTGTATGTGTTTGTGAGACTTGGAACTTTATTGGTGGGGTGAAATTGGGTTTGTAACAACTCACAGTCAGTATAGAGAGAGAAACTGTATTCCAGGGAAAGGGACTGAGAAAGGGGTGTGCCATTATAAACAGAGAGGGATAAACAGGGTGGCCATATTCCACCATGGCAGGCATCTTTGGAAGGGTTGTAGGCTGTACAGGCTGTGGGATGGCAATAATTCTAAATTGGGCCTGGAGAGAGGGAGGTTGCCCACTCTGTAGACAGTTATCTTGTATCAGGAGTGAGGTATATTGGTTAAGGAGTAAGCTGGGGGAGCTGGGTGGGGTGTCCAAGGATAAGGGGTGTGGATATGGGCAGCAGAAGGGTGGGGCTGAGGGGGAGGCTGGGGCAACGCTCTGAAATTACAGGACGTTATGTTACAGCAAGCAGGAGGGGGGATATTAGGGACAGAGGACCCTTAGATAGGGAAGTTGATGCTAAGGGGAAAGCGTACGGGGTGAACATTCTGAATACAAAGATAGTGGAGGGGGAAGAGTCAGGAGGGGCTGTTGTGCGGAAGCCTAAAACAGCAGACTGTGGGAAGGGAGCTCCTAAGGTGAACAGAGCAAGAGGGGAAGAAGAGGGGCAGTTTAGAGGTGCAGTCAGGGGAATCTCGGGTTATTTGATGGAGGCTGACATAGAGTGTCGCAATAAATTTGAGCTACTAAGCAACCTAGAGGGGGAGGAAAGGGTTGGTGGAAATGAGAAAACTTATACAGAGGCCGGGGGGAGGGAGTCTGATACCCATAGGGCATCACAGACCGGCAATGGAAAGGATAGAAATAGTCCCAGAGGGAGAAGGGGAAACATATATGTTAAGCAAATGGGGGAGATGCAACATATTCCAGACATGAGAGAGGAGAGCATGATTGGAGAGAAACTGGGAGACAAGGAGGTGGGAGAGAGCCCCTTCAGCAGGGGGGGTCAGTACCAAGGATGGGGCCCTAGCTAAAGGGGACCCACAGAGAGCCTCTGGAGGCAGGGGTACTATTACAAGGGGGGAGGATGGCAGTGTGGGGGAAGGAGAAACCATCAGGGCCAGGATAAATGGTTCGGATAAGAGAGGTTAAGGGACACCTATTCAGAGGGAGTTTGAGTTAAGTGGGCAAAATAGCAAGGGAGGCAGAAAGGGGAGGGTGACAAGGGGGTCTCTAGTAAGGCAGGAAGACTCCCACGAAATTGAGATCATGAATAAAGGGGGGGAAGGGGGGCTGAGAGGGCATAGTGGAGGTAACCATAAGGATGATGGTGGTGTTATGGTTCTGTTATTGGGAGACTCGATGATTAGGGGTATCCAGTGGGAGGGACAGGCAGGTGGATGCCATAGCCAGGTGAAGGTAGTGTGTATCTCTGGGCTGACACTGCACAGAGCAAAGTTCATGGTGTATGAAATGGTTAGGGATTGTGAAGGGAAACCGATTTCTGGTGCATTTGGGAACTAATGATCCAGAGGGAAATAGCATTTTGGAAATCCAAGCAAGGTTCCAAGAACTTGCCAGAGTCTGTCGGGATAATGGATGCAACATTTCCTTTTCGGAGATATTGCCAGTACCAAAGGCCTCAGTGGAGAAAAAAATGAAGCTCACAGAGGTTAATGACTGGCTCAGGAAGTGGGGAGAAGAGAGTGGGTTGGGGTTGTTAGGGAACTGGAATGGAGTTTGGAAGGATAAGGGACTATATGCCAAGGACAGGTTTCATCTTGCCCCATTAGGGAAGGAAGTCCTTAAACAGGGGATGGCTGACTACATACAAGAAAGGTGGGGTTTAAACTTGTGAGGGGGGAAGGGATAAGGAGGGCTGACCAGAAGCCCTCCTCCAGATGAGGGGAGTAGCCTCACGCCTGCTGGGGGGAAGGGGAAACAGATTGGGATGGAGGTTTAGGAGGAGCAGAGAGGATGGAAGTATAAGGAATCTGGGTGGGGTTCGGCAAAGAGAATCAGGGATAAGGGGTGGGGTTGGTGTTAGAATGCCAGGAGCTTGGGAAACAAGTTGCCAGAGTTCCAGGCCATGCTGTTCGGGGTGGATGTATGGGGCGGTCACGGAAACGTGGCCAACAAAACCATGACTGGGACCCAAACGACGGGGTACACTATGCTCAGGAAGGATAGAAAGGAGGGCAGAGGGGGTGGAGTGGCTATGTTCATTAGAGATGACATAGAAATTGCTAGGATAGAAGAGGCAGAGGGAAACATGGAGGCCTTATGGGTCACTTTACGATCCTCAGCAGGAAATAAGGTCAAGCTGGGTGTAGCATATAGGCCCCCTGGGATAAGTGAGGTTCTAGAGGATGGTTTGCTGGACAACATCATTGCCCAGTGTGGACCAAAAGGGGAAGCAGTGGTGTTGATGGGGGACCTTAATATGCCAGGTACAAACTGGGGAACCATGTCCTCTAAGGTGGCCAAGGAGCAGAGGCTGCTGGATGGCTTCCAGGATGTGTTCTTAACACAGCATGTGATGGAGCCCACAAGGGAGGGGCATGTCCTGGATGTGGTTCTGGCAGATGGGGATCTGGTAAGGGACATGGTTGTACAAGACCCCCTGACTGGGAGCGACCACAATACTCTCTGGTTTCAAATTAGCATGGGGGAAGGGGGGGATCTAGGACACTGGCAGTGGACTTCAGGGGGGCAGACTTCATGGGCATGGGAAATATTCTCAAGGATCACTTGATGGGGATTACCTCAATGACAAGTGTGGAAAGGAGATGGGAGGTCATAAAACGGGGACTTCATGAGGCAGTCAGGATCTGCACTAAGTTGAAACGTAAGGAAGCAAGGTCACATAAACCATGGTGGTGGTCCAGTGAGGTACAGGTAGCAGTCAGAGAAAAGAAGGCGGCCTACAAAAAATATAAAACAACAAGAGGGGATAGGGATAAGGAAATGTACCAGCTTGCATCTAGAAAAGTCACCCGTATGGTGAGGGGAGCAAAGTCCAGTAAAGAGCAGCAGCTGGCACAGGGGATACATGGAGGGGAAAAGGGGTTCTTCCGGTACATTGGGGAGCGGAGAAAAACTAAGGGCCATCTCAGCAGATTGAGATCAGAAGGAGGGTGGGTGGAAGAGGCGAGGGACCAGGCAGAGGTATTTAACGAGTACTTTGCCTCTGTGTTCACTAGGGAGGGGGATGGGATATCTACAAAGCAAGGCATGAAGGGGATAGAAACATCAGTAAGTGGGATCAGGAGCAACAAAAATGGAGCAAGAGGAGAGAGGTACCCAGGGTGTCATATCTGGGTAAAGATAAAAGGCCAGTAAGGTGGAGGGGACGGATGATGCTATCTCCACCAAAAGAGTGTGGTTAGCCCTCAAGGCCCTAAAGAAAGACAAATCTCCTGGGCGGATGGCATTCATCCGAGAGAACTATGGGAATTGGTGGACATACTGGCTGCACCCCTGGCGGAGCTTTTCAGCAGGTCACTTGAGACAGGGAGGGTACCTAGGGATTGGCGAGAGGCACATGTGGTGCCAATCCATAAAGGGGGGTCGAGGGAAGTACCAGGTAACTATAGACCCAACAGTTTGACCTCGGTGGTGGGAAAATTAATGGAGAGTATACTAAAGGAACGATTGGGGGTGTACTTGGAGGAGGTGGGAGGTCTGGACAGTCAGCAACATGGGTTTGTGCCAGGTAGATCATGTCAAACCAACCTTGTGGAGTTCTATGAATGGGTAACATCAGAACTGGACAGGGGTAAGCCTGTGGATGTATTATTCTTGGACTTCAGCAAGGCGGTTTGACTCTGTCCCCCACAATGGTCTGGTGGAGAAACTGATGGGGTTAGGAGTAGGCCCTTTGATGGTCAGATGGATTGAAAACTGGCTAGCTGGACACACTCAGAGAGTAGTGGTCTGTGGGGAGCTCTCGAACCCTAGAGAGGTTGGTAGTGGGGTACCGCAGGGCTTGGTCCTGGGTCCGATCCTGTTTAATGCATACATATTGGACATCTGGGAGGGTATAGGGTGTGAAATGAGTCTCTTTGCAGTTGACTCCAAGATGGGAGCAGTAGTTGAGGGAGAAGAGGGGAGGTTGGCCCTGCAAGGGGACCTGGACACCCTGGAAAGCTGGGCTCACACATGGAAATTAAATTTCAATATCACCAAGTGCAAGGTGTTGCATCTTGGTCGGGGAAACCCTAAACACAGGTACACCCTGGGAGGGGAGGCGCTGGAGGCCTCAATAGGGGGAAAAAGACCTAGGGGTCATGGTGGATGCATGTATGAATAACTCTGAGCAGTGCAGGAGAGCGGCTAGCAAGGCAAACAGGATGTTGGGATGCATCGTAAGGGGGATCACCTCTAGGAGCAAGGAAGTGATTCTGCCGCTGTACAATGGACTGGTTAGACCACACCTGAGTACTGTGTACAGTACTGGAGACCACTCTTAAAGAGGGACATACAGCTCCTAGAGAGGGTACAGAGGAGGGCAACAAAGATGATACGAGGGCTAGGGGATTTGACGTATGAGGACAGACTTAAGGAGCTCTGCCTGTTTGCACTGGAGGAGAGGAGAGACAGGGGGGACATGATTGAGGTCTTCAAGTACCTCAAGGGAATAAATAGGGTAAACATGGAGGGGATCTTTAGACTAAAGCAGGGAGGTATCACCAGAGGGCATGGTTTGAAGTTGGCAGGTGGAAGGGTAAGGGGGGAAAAGAGGAGGAGGTTTTTCACTGAGAGGGTGGTGGACCCTTGGAATGCACTGCCTGGTGAGCTAGTTCAGAGATCCACAGTGGAGGGCTTCAAGAGAGGATGGGACAGACACAGAAAGTGGATGTATCAGATGATGTCCTGTCCCAGGGGGGTGGGGATGGATGATACGGGTTTCTGGAGCACAAGGGATGGGAGGGTCTTGGCACCCAACTAAGGATCTAAAGTTCAAGCAGACTCGATAGACCGTAAGGCCTAATCTGCTGGCAAATAGTATGTTAGTATGTTAGTATGTTAGTATATTGCAGAGGAACTGGAAGGAAAAGTATGTCTCTTTATAGACGACACAAAGATCTGCAACATGGTTGATACACAACATGGAGTGGAAAGGATGAGAAGGGACTTGGCAAGGTTGGTGGAATGGTCAAATGTATGGCAGCTTAGATTCAATGCAAAGAAGTGCAAGGTAATGCACCTGGAAAACAAAAACACAGGAGAAAAGTAAACAATGAGGGGGGTGAGATACTGACAACAATAAAAATGGAAAGGGACCTGGGGACAATTATATCAGATGACCTAAAGGTGGGCAAGCAATGTGAGAAGGCAGTAAGGAAGGCTGGGGGGATACTGGAATGCATAGGGAGAGGTATCAACAGTAGAAAACAGGAAGTTGTTGTCCCTCTGTACAGACAGTTGCTGAGACCCCATCTGGAGTACTGTGTACAGTTCTGGAGACCCCATCTCCCAAAGACATAGACAGAGTGGAGGCTGTCCAGAGGAGGGCAACCAAAATGGTGCAGGGTCTGCACCAGAAGACATATGAAGAGAGACTAAAGGAGCTTAATATGTATACCCTTGAGAATGAAGGGGGGGACATAATAGAAACTTACAAGTACCTCAAGGGAATCAACAAAGTTCAAGAGGGTAGTAACTTTCAGAAAAGAGATGTGCAAGAATAGGGGCACAATTTGAAGATAGAGGGGACCCAGAGGTAATGTGAGGAAGTATTTTTCATGGAGAGGGTTGTGGATGCATGGGACAGCCTCTCTGAGGAGGTCGTGGAGTCAAGAACAGTGGGGGAATTCAAGAATGCATCGGCCAGACATAAGGCAGTCCTAGTGGGGAGTAGGAGGAAGTAGGCTGTTGGTTAACTAGGATCTGCAGCTTATCCGTTAGGTAGGAAAATGGGCAGACTAGGTGGGCCAAACGGTCCTTATCTGCCATCAAATTCTATGTTTCTATGGGAAGAGAGGGAAAAGGAGAAGTTTAAATGCTGGCCGTGGACAAAGGACTGTCTGCACCAGCAGGAGAGCCAAATCAGCAGGACAAAGGGATATGTATTCCCTTGGTGCCTAAAGTCTTTATTTATTTTATTTATTTCAATCTAGGATTACAATGCCTTTAAGCTGAGGCTCTTTTACAAAGGTTCCACGTCAGCGTGTGCAACAGTCATCATTTTAGTTACAAACATATAGTCATTGACTTACAGACATGTAATAACCAGTACAAAGACTTGAGCTATGAGCAAGACAAGGGAAGGGGGTGGGGGGGGAAGTGAGGATAGGAGACCGAGGGAGAAGGAGGTGCAGGGGGTAAGGGGAAGTACCAGAGGTGGTTGGGGTGGGGGCAGGAGTGGAGATACGGGGGGAGGTGGGTGAGGGTTGGAGACAGTGTAGCCAGGGGGCCTTGTTGAGGGAATATGACAGGTAAGGTGCTAGGGGTGCATAGTCTGGCACACACACAAAGTTTCAAAGAGGAGCTTAATCACATAGGCCAGGATATTCAAAGCAGTTGCACATGGCGCAACTGCAGAACTGCGCCATGGAGCGATTTTCAGTGGGAGCCATTTCACAGAGCAAGTAGCAGTGCACCAATGCGCCACTCTAATGAATGCATGCACAAGAGCAGGGGGCGTTCCCATAATTATGCGGCACAGTGCGATTTTCAACCCCCGACCCATGGCACAAGTGTGGAGCAATGGCCAGATGCGCAGAGCAAACTTCAGCCTATAAATACAGGGAGCAAGCAGGGGGACAGCACTTGCGCCAGATTGGAGCGAGACAGAGAGAGACGGAAAGACGGACAGAGAGAGACAGAGAGAGAGAGGGAGTGAGAGACAGGGAGAAAGAGCGACAGAGAGATGAAGAGTGAGAAAGTGAGAGAGAAAGAGCCACCAGACCCTGGAGGGAGTGACACAGGCATCCACAGGGGCATGGGACAAAGGTGTCAGGTGTGTGCAAGCCAGGGGCAGGTGTCACAAGAGGGAGCCAGGCAGAGTGACAGGCACTACCCCACGGTGGCAAGTGGACCACTGGAGCCGGATGCCCAGGGGAGACAGGACAACAGGAGCCATGGCTAGTGCAGCCTTCCAGATGGAGGCCATAATAAGGGGTTTGAGGAGGCAGGAGGCAGAGCAATGTGGCCATGGCAGGGTCTGTCGGCGGTACACCCGGAACAGGTGGTACCGTCCCCGCATTAGCTTTGAGAACCACGCTGATACGAATATTGTGGGCCTGTATAGCCTGAACCGGGTGATTCTGTGGCAGCTCTGTGAGCTGTGCACTGAGGAGATGCAGGCACCCACTAGACGGAGCCACGCCCTGAGAGTGAAGACAAAAGTGATAGCCGTCATGTGCCTGCTCGCCACAGGCACCTTCCAGAGACCAACAGGAACACCACAGGCATAACGCAGTCAGCCACATCATGCCTCCTCACACAATTCCTCAATGCCCTGCTGCCACATGCTGTGGAATACATCCATTTCCCCAGCACACAGGCAGAGCATACAGCAACCATGCAGGAGTTCCACAGGGTAGCACGGACACCTGATGTGCTAGGGGCCATTGACTGCACCCATGTGGGCATCCGCATGCCACTTGGCCCAGAGGGTGTAGCATACATGAATAGGAAGGGCTACCCCAGTGTCAACTGCCAGGTGGTGTGCGATGCCAGCGGTGCATAACCAATGTCTGTGCCACACACCCTGGGAGTGCACATGATTAATTCATCTGGTACAGCTCTGCACTGTGCCACAGGTTCGAGTGTAGGGAGATCCCTACGGGTCACTTAGTGGGTGAGTATGGGATGACCATGGGCAGCTGGAACAGTAGGATATGGGACTGGGCGGCTGGGTGGGTGCGCTGGCGGAGCACCATGGATGGACAAGGGCACAGCAACAGAGGACACCAGGCTAACAATGTATCTGTCCACACAGGTGACAGTGGCTACCCACTCAGGTCCTGGCTGCTCACCCCCTACCCGCGCCTGTCATCCTCAGCAGAGGACCTGTACAATAAGGCACACACTAGCATGTGGAACATCATTGAGCATGTGCTCAGGATGCTGAAGGCACCATTTCTTTGCCTAGATAGGTCTAACGGTGCCATACAGTACAGCCCCTCAAAAGACTGTGGCCTATTCCTGGCCTGCTGCATGCTGCACAACATGGCCATTGACCGTGGGATAGCTGTCGAGGCTGTAGAGGGGGACAACAGTGGGGACGATGAGGGCAACGGTCTGGGGGGCAGTGGGCAGCCGCCCTTGGGCAAAGGGATGCCTGGCTCTTCAGGATGGCATGCCAGTACCAGGACACAATTGCACAGGAGCACTTTGGCACACACAGGTAGGTGGAGCAACACACATGCAGTGAACAGACACAATGGCACAGCACATGGGCATGGGAAGGCATGGCTATGGGCATGCACACACAGGCGTGGGGCAGAGGTGGGGGTGGCAGTCCACACAGCCACACACAACACCACGTGGCACTGTACAGCAACACACACACACACACACACACACACACACACTGGCACATGCAGGCACTCACCCAGGCGCTAGCACATGGCATGGATCAGATGCAGGATGCTGGTGCACAATGCAAAAAGTGCTGTGCTGCTATCATCATGCAAACAGGCCAGCAGCTGGGTGGGTGCGCACACAGGTAGCATGTGGCATGACACACAGTTGCCATGACTGTGGTATGCATCTACACACATCGCCCATGTGCACACAGAGAAGTGGCAACAGACTGCAGACAGGGTGGCGCTCACATCAGGTCCACCGGGCAGAAACGCAGCCGCACTGGGGCCAGTCGGCAGCCACTGGCAGCTCAATGGCCATGGGCGGTATGCAACTGCCCCCCAGGGTTCGAATTGAGGGAACACAACCGGGTCCTCGTAGGGGTGTGTAGGCACCCAAACAGGCCTTCCTCAGGCGTGCCTGGGATGCCGACAGCAAAGCCCAGCATCAACATTGAGGGAGTCACCCGATGCTGGGTCTGTGGGGTGGACAATGCACTCCATGGTGTCTGTGGCTGGCAGCCACACCCTGTGGCAGCCAGTGGCGCAACACTGACCGAGATCATATTAGCAATGCGATCCAGAGATGCGGTTTAGTCCTCCCGCAGGTGCTGTATGGCCTCCAGGACCTGCGCGGTGCCTCTCGTGCAGCTCGGCTGCCTGGTGCACTTCTGCATGAAGTGCATGCACCCCAGCTACGAGCAGCACCTGTTGCTCTACAGAGGCCTGCAGCAATCGGGTGTGCTTTGTCAATGGGTCAGTGCCCATGGGTGCATGGGCGTGCCGCCGTCCCACCGGTGATGGACCACCACACTGCATGGCCCCCCACTCAGGTGGACACTGCACAGCGGGGTTCCCATGGGGTAGGTCATTGTCAGGTGCACTGGCAGCAGACTCTGCATCCGGCCGCCCAATGTCCCCAGCCATCTGCCGCTGCTGCCCCTCTGGCTCCTGTGCGCTGGCCAGCGCCTGAGCGATTGTACCACCACCACCACCACCCAGCACCACTGTGATTGTGCAGACGGCAGCACCAGGGGCAGCGGCGGGCAGCTGTTTCATCACTGACAGGCCACTGGCAGCACTGCCAGTGACGGTGGTAGATATGGGTGTCTCCTCCATGACACCACCCATGCTGTCCAGGATGATGGTCATGTCATCATCAGTGTCAGACCCCACCCAGATCTGTGTCTCCATGCATAGCATGCCATGGCTAGCATCCTGCTGGAACACAGCCAGGACCTCATCCGATACCAAGCCCAGGACATCTGGCTGGATGGCGGTGGTGTGCTGCAGCCGATTGGGCCCCCGGATGCCCGTGGAGGTGGATGGCTGGTCCTCCGAGGCTGGGCCTGCCCCCACGGCAGCTGTGGTGCCCCTGCCACTGCATGCTGGCATGCCAGTGCTGTAAGAGAAAACAGATGTGTTAGTGCCTCCATACCAGAACCCCCCCCCCGGGAATGAAATACATACCATGCAGTGATGGGCTCTCTCTCCTGTCTGGAAGCCATCACCCGGCACACCCTCAATGGTGCTGCTCTGCATGGTGGCCGCCACCAGCTCCTCTTGCACTGTGAGCTGTGGCACAGCAGCAAGGCCAACACCAGTGGCTGTCCTGGCAGCCCGTATGGCCACCACCTTCTCTTTAATCCAGCGTTTGTCAGTGCCCACCTTTCTGCACTCCTGCACAGACTGCTGGTGGCTGCCCTGCTGGTTGACAGCCGCTGCCAGCTCCACCCAGGCCACAGCCCTGGCCTGTGGTGTGCCAGTGGCACCACTCAGCAATTGCTCCCTGGCAAGGTAGGCCTCGAACAGGGCATCGGCTTCTGCCTTCATAAAGTTGGGCCTGTAGTTGTGGGTAGGCCCTCGATCCTCAGTCTCTTCATGCTCGGACATGTTGCTACCTGTGGACATGGACAAGTGTGTTACTGCCTGCAGCAGCCTTCTCCATCCACGCTGCTGTGCTGGATTTTCCCATGGCAGGTGCAATTTACCTCAGATGGTTGCAATACCGGTCCATGGCCTGTGCTGTTGTGCAGCACCTTTATAGCGCATCACATGCAAATGAGCTGTTACAAAATGGTAATGATATGCTAATTTCCCCAGTGCGCCACAAATTGGCTGATGAGCTCATTAGCATGTGACGGCTGAATATCGCACACTTGCCCCGTGTGCAATGGAATTGCTCTGGTGCATGTCGTGGAGCAATGCCGTGACATGCGCAGTGCCCTGCCTACAGTACGCATGCATCGTGGTTTGTGCTACTGCCTATTGCGCACTGTATGCTCAGAGCGCTATTGGGGCCATTGCAACCTAATGAGCCATGGGCCCTATAGTGCTCAGGTGCTATAGAGCCCATGGTGCACAATGTGCTATGGCCCCTATAATGCCTGGACGCTGTAGGGCCCAAGGCTCCCTATGCACTATGGCCCCTATAGCGCTCCTGCGCACTATGCACCAGGTGACCCCTGACCTGACCCTATGCCCCCTTTGGACTCCAGCTCCACATGCAAGGTGGGCCATGCCCATGCCGCACATCCACGGCAATGCACGATTGGTGGACACTGGGCAACCATCCACGAGGCACGAATCCCGCGCACATTGGGCACCTGCTCTACCGGCCGCCATCTTGGTTCAGCAACTCATATAGGAAGCATGATGCAGTGAGGGGTGCGACATGCTCGCAATTGGAGCGAGGTGGAATTGGTTAACCTTGTGGCCCAGGTGCAGCCACATGCACCCGGCCTGTTTGGACAGGAGCCCCTGCAGCAGGCCAGGACAGATGTCTGGCAGTACATTGCTGCTGGCCTGGTCCAGGACACTGGGGTACATCGTATTGGTGAGCAGTGCTGCCACCAGTACTGCGACCTCATGCGGAGGGACCCTGAGAGGCTGAGGATGCTGCAGCCATGTAAACCAGCAGATGCTGCTTCTGTGCCCAACCGCTGTAGCATGGTGTTGGGCTGGGCTGCCTGACATGCCCTGGGGGGCACTGTTGGCGTGTGCCATGTGGAGTGGCACTGCCAGCCACTGGGTGCACTGCACCACTGCCCTGTGGATCATGTCAGGCTGGGGCACACACTATGCACAGGGGTGGGGGTGGTGGGCTCATGGTGTGGCTGTGATCTGATGTTTGCCTGTCTGTGTTCAGTTCCTAGGGCCGGAGGATCAGCGCCATGCCAAGGCAGCAGGGGTGCCTGGCGGGCCGCAGCAGGCTGCTGCAGGACATCCAGCTGGGGAAGCTGGCCCAAGTGGTGGAGGTGGAGCAGCTGTGGGACCGGCACGTGCATTGCCACAGTGGGCAGGAAGGCACTGTTCTCTTCCTCTACTCCATACTGGGTGGTCAGCGGGGGTGGGGGTGCAGCCATGGCCACCTGTGCCATGTGCCACGTCAACGGTGTGCAGCACACTGTGCATTGTGTATGCCACCATGGGGCAGCCATTGCACTGTGTACCAGCTGTTGGTGGTTGGGTGTGCATCTGGCCACCACTGGTGCTGCTGCAGCACTGTGCCACATACCTGTCACTGAGCAGTCAAGTGGCTCTTGAGCAGTGGTGTCCACCACTGTGCACTGTCGAAACATGCTGGGTTGTTGGCAGGTGTTGGCCCACCCACTGTGGGTGGCCAGGCTGCCACTCCAGGGGCATGTGTTCCTACTGTCCGCTGCGCACAGTGGGAGGGCATGGTTTCTATGGACTTTCACTGATCACCTGTCCAATAATTTGTCATAGGCATCCAGAGGTGGTCGCAGCTGCCACTTTACTGCTAGCTGTTGAGGCAGATTATGCTCATTACATCTACCACACTGGAGGTGGCCCAGCAGACAAGGAGGATAGTGCTGCGCAACAGGCAGCGTTGGAGGCACCAGGCTCCGTAGCTGACCCCCGTGCATCTCTCTTTCCCCTGCCTTCCTTTCCCCTTCCTTCCCCCCCGTCCCACTGTACAGTCCCTGTCCCCTGACCCCATCCTTTGCTCTTCTACCCAATCCCTCTGTTTTTACATTTACATAGTTTATTTAGTACAGTTTACATGCTTAACTGCCTGTGTCCCTGTCTGCTTTGCAGCTGGTGAGTGGAGCCATGCTGCAGTGGCATGGTGGGTGTCTGTACGGTGTGCCTGTTTCATTGTGCCAGCCATGCATGGCGGTGTCCTGACCCTCGGTCAGTGGCTGTGCCTTGGGGTGGGCATGGGCTGGCTGTACAGGATGTGTGGTATGTGTGTTGGGTGCAGTGTACCAGGGTGTGGCTTGCTGTGGTCTGGGTGGGTGGGGGCATGCCATCCAGTGGGGAGTTCCGGTGGCAGCTCACCCTTGGCCGTTCGTGCCACCTGTTCCCTGCATCCACTGCCCTGGTGCTGGGGTTGGTGGCTGCAAGTCTGCACCCTGTGGGCGGTGGTCACCTGTGGCCCACCACTGTGCCTCCCTGCCACTGTCCCCAGCTGGGTTCCACTGCCTCCTTGCATTGTCCCCCCAGCTGCTTTGCTCCCACCAGTGCCTGGGGCTGGTCCTTCTGTGCCTTGGCGCATCTCCCTTTGCTCTCTTGTGCATCTCTGGTTGCGCTATGACACAGGTCAGGTTGCTCCTTGGTGCACCTCTGGCTGCGCCATAGCGCATCCCTGCCATATTCAGCCATGTTGCGCTGATGCATGTTGCCGTGCTCAACCACTGCATATTGCAGTCACTGCACCATGGTGCATTTGTGTTGGCTGCACCAGAGTTGCGCTGGCCTTGGGCGCATTTCTGAATATCTGGCCCATAGTTTCTTTGTCCTTAACACTCTAAGCAGTAAGAAATATTACTTTTAACAGTCAGGCAACAAGTAAATACAGCTTTTTTTGTGCAAGGTTCAATAAAGAAAGTTACATTTTCCCTGACTTTCAAAAGAAATACAGCTACAGTCTGCAGGAGCCAATCGGAGGCCTGCACCAGAGAGCACTCACATTCCAATTGGTTGGCAGCTTTTGCCATACCTTGCATGAGGACAGTCCAGGCTTGAGGTCTTGGGTGGCAGCTGTGGAAGCGCCGACCGCCTGGTGTCCGACAAGCCTGTGCCTGTGGGGCAGAGAGCCCCTGGAAAGCTTGTCCTCGGCTGGGGAGAGAGGGAAAAGGAGAAGTTTAAATGCTGGCCATAAACAAAGGACCATCTGCACCAGCAGGAGAGCCAAATCAGCAGGACAAAGGGATGTGTATTCCCTTGGCACCTAAAGTCTGGCGCACACACAAAGTTTCAAAGAGGAGCTCAATCACATAGTTTCTTTGTCCTTAACACGCTAAGCAGTAAGAAATATTACTTTAAGCAGTCAAGCAACAAGTAAATGCAGCTTTTTTGAGCAAGGATCAGTAAAGAAAGTTAAGTTTTCGCTGACTTTCAAAAGAAATACAGAAGCAGTCTGCAAGAGCCAATCGGAGACCAGTGCCAGAAAGCGCTCGCGTTCTGATTGGTGGGCGGCTTTGGTCTTACTTTGTGCGAGGAGAGTTCAGGCTTGAGGTCTCGGGTGGCGGCTGTGGAAGCGTCAACCACCTGGTGTCTGAGAAGCCTACGCCTGTGGGGCAGGGAGCCCCTGGAGAGCTTGTCCTCAGCCTTGTGCCGTACCATGTACCAAGATGATAACTAACTGACTGTGAATGTACCCTCTGTCAAGACTAGGGGATGAGTAACTCTCAGAGAATTACTCTGTTGGGATATTATGGCACTTGACTGTGCCTCGTTCTATCTTACAGTATGTCAGCGAAATTTAAATAAATAAATAAATGTCACAAAGGTTTGCTAAGCCACAGCAGTACTGACTCTTGATATATTGAGATGTGAACAAGGTTAATGGCAACAGTCTGTTAATGAATGCTTCTGGACATGATGGCACTTGACCGGGCTTCATTCCATGCCACCAGCAGAGAAGATGATTAATAGACTATTAATCTAACCATTGTTCAGATCCTAGTGCTATTAATAAGGCCACAAATGTGAGTACCCACCATGCAGCTGAATGTGTACTTGCTGGTGCTCCTATGGGTAGCCAAAATGTTTCCAGAAAGTGGCAGTCAACAGCTGGTGTGGCCAAACTCCCTGACCTAGGAATGGAGAGGTCTTTGGTGGATGCTTATTCCTACCTCAACCCCCATCCCCCCACAGCACCTCCCCAAACGCTGACTATCAGAAGTCTGGGATCCTATCGTGCTAATACTCACAGCTGTATTGAAAGTCAGTTTATCACCCCATTGGGACAACATTGTACTTGGCTGCGCCTTGTGCCATGCTGCAACCTAAGAGGTTGTTTTAATTGGCAAACAATGATAGTACCTTACTGCTATTAATAAAGTGTGACCAAGGGTGATGTTAACAGTCAGTTCAGCACCACTTTGGGGCACTGTGGCTCTTTTAATGTTTGTTTAGCTGCTGTGCTGCTAGCGAAGGTGGTGATTTACTGACCGTTAACATACACACTGTTCAGAACCTGTGCTACTATTCATGTCTGAACAAGAGTTACATGAACAGTTGATTACTTAGTCCATTGTAGGCATTAAATGCTTGTCTCAACAGCATGCCAATTCTACACTTGTGCTCACTGGTGTGGAATACCATACCTTGTGTATACGACTGACTGCCTCACACATTCCTTCCTCCACCCCTTGACAGTCACACAAACTCAGGCAACATGACATGAGACACAAGTGTGCTGTTGTCAAAGTTTATTTTTTCAAACACAGCATTATATGATACAAAAACAAAACAAGTCAAACTTTAATTAGAAAGTTTGTTTTACTAAATTCAGTATTCAACAAAATGTTTTTGGGTGGAATGCTACAGTGCTGGTAAATACACAACACACATATCTTGGATATGCAGAAGATGCTAGTTTTTGAACCGACAGACAGTGGGCTCCACTGTGAGATAATGTCATGAAACAGCTAGACAGTCTAAATACTACAGGAACAAATGCTATGTTAATGCATCTACATATTCATAGAACTGCAAACAAAAAATGTACTTTTAAGTGAAACATGTAACTGTGCAATATTTTTGCTGCTGTTTTTAAATGACCATATGGGTCACTTTTACTGCAGGGATAATTGTTTAATCTGTTTATTGCATGTGGACGTGTATGTGTACACTACCATTTATTGTGCAGTTGGGAAGATATTGATCAGATGATGGCACATATGTACTTATTTCAGTGGGTACTACACTGTCAGATGCTACCGTAACAGAAGAGTGTGGATCTCACAATGTAGTATTTGTTTTTTTTATTTTCTACTGGCTTCCCAGTCAGAACCGATGATCATGATTTACAGTCTTGGTTCGTTCCACACCAGTAACTTTTTATTGATGATTTGCACTTGCAGCCAGTCACAGACATAAATCTTGTATCAAGGCCTGCACTGTGTAGTAGATGCAGGGTAGTTGCTCAATTTGAATGGTTAGTATGCCTCTGACTTAGGCCAGCCAATTTACTCAGCCATGCCATAATGCCACTCAGATATGTTGCATCCATTGGTGTTTGTGTGTATCGTGGGCTGAGAATCTAGACATTGTTGTGATAATAGATTTGACTGCAAGTAGAATGCAAGTGCATCTGGTGGTAATTTGGACACATATTTTTTTAAATTTTATCACAGAACACACCGGATCACCAGTGATCTGATACATGCACCCTCTCAGTCTTTCCCTATTTGCCTCGTGTATTTTATGATGTTTTTTTTGTGTCCTCATTGAAGGACAATGACACATACTCCAGGTCATTCTCATCTGTTTTGATAGTGAATGATGATGGTGTTAGGTCTCTCAAGCCTTCTTGTCTACATCAGGCAAAATGTAGCAGAATCCCAAACCACACATTGTGTAATTGTCCCACTGCTATATTACCGTCCATCAATGCCAATGCTTAGAATTTTGTTAGGTCCATATCTGTAATTTTCAGATAATGCAAAGTTTTGTTCTCCCATTCTTTACATGGTGTTTTAATAATTCAGAGAAACATCGGGGGCACTGTGGAGTGACCAAGATGGTGAACATCTTTTAAATAGCTCTGTATCAGGCATAAGGATCTTTTTATTGCCAAGTTGGCAAAACTGCATATTTTAATTTATTTGGTAGAGTATTGAGCTGTGTAACATTGAGCCTTTCTAATGGGACCAAAAAAACAAAATCAGCACCCAGCACAAGGGTTGGACTCTTACTTTTCCCCTCCAGGGATGAGCTCTTCTGGAAAAGCTGGTGGGCCACCTTCGCTCAGCCACACAGAGTTTTCATAAATTCTGCCTATACTTACAAAATTACAAGCAACTAGGGATGAAACCAGTAAGAAACATGCTTCCTTGGAACAGAAACTTACTGCCTGGATACTAAGATTAATGAAAATAAAATGGTGATCTTGGACCTCAGTGTTGCCTCAGAGCATCAATCTAATGTCAGCGCTGGCCTCAAACAGGATACAGGTTTCCTACAGGCCAAATATGAAATGCTAGAAACTAGACTATGACAGCTCAATGTGAGCATAGTTGGGTATCCTCCACAGTTGGTGGGCCACTCAGAGCTACTAGCTTCTCTGGACCGTATGATCTTTGAAGATCTGGTCTTCCTTTCAAGAGACTCTGTGTGGTTCAGACCTTCGTTATCCCACTCTGACTACAAACACAAGGCAGCTGTGGGGACTGACCACTTACAGCAATTGCCACCCTCTCCACACCGGAGGCCAGGATCCCATTATTGCAAGCAGCTGATTGCAAGGGAGGCATCCTGTGGGAAGCAAGAAGGTTGGCCTTCTTCGTGATTTATTTTCTCAAACTCAAGAAAGGAAGAAAAAGCTGCAGTTAGTTAAAAAAACTTTATTGGGAAACGGAGTTATGGCCCCGTTACTATTCCCAGGCCAGTTGCAGATAACTCACTATTAGAAGGCTCATGTGTTTACAGGCCCTGAGGCAGCTTTCTGCTTTTCTGATAAATTGATCTCCCAGCTGGATTCCGAGGAACAAGGAGCTGATCCAGAGGTGATCTTGAGTGACTGAAATTGGGAGCTCATATAGTGTGCTAAGATTATTTTGTTATTAAATTAGGTCCCTGGGGCTTTCAGTCTGTCTGTGTAGTGCCACTGGCACACCACGTTTTATCCTGTCTGCAGGCTTGTAGGTTTAAATGTTTAGCTTAACAGTTCTGCACTACTGTTTTACCTATTAGACTACCTGGTAAGTTATGTTCTAATATATGTGGTTGGTTTAAAAGTTAAGGTGCACTGCGGTGCACCGCTCAGTTTATGGACTTCTGCATATCATTATAAGGCCATCTGTCATCTGGCAAATTGTCTTTTTTTAGACACCTACATGTGCTGGATTTGAGATTAACTTAACTGAGCTCAGACATTCTTTAGTTGGATCTGTGCCCTGCTTGCAAAGGTTCAGCCTCCCTCACTATTTCTATGCGTGCGAGTGGGGGAGGAAATCTGATGCAATGACTGAAAGTTTTGCTTTCTTTGGTGAGAGCATCATATCCTACAGGTTTATTCTTCTGTACTATTAAAGTCCTCGGTCTGTTCTGAGGTGGATGGCCGTCATCTGAGTATGTTTTTGCAGTAATAGTCACTCTTAGTATTCGGAACAGATAATGAGCCCTATGCACGAATGGGTGGGAATTACATGCCAGAGGCACGTATTCCACCCGCATAGATCTGCACCTGCGGACAGGTGTGCACCTGAGGGTATGCACCATGGATGTGCACCTGCCTGTGGCTCCATCCCCCAGTGTGCAGGACTCCATAGGGTGGCCATGTGGTCCCAAGTGGGCACTCAATCAGATGCCCATCATGGGCCAAAAGTGGATCACATGTGTGCTGTGGCACTGGTATGGGTGTATGAATACCTACAGCTGGCACCTTGACCCATGCGCCCATGCCCCAGTGTGCTGCCATCTATGGACCCACCCTCCACAATGCAGGGAACCCATCCTGTGATGGCTGCCCCCAACCTGCCCCAGTCAGCAGCAGTCTGAGAACCACACTGCAGAGGCATGTGGCAACCATCATGGGTCACGGTCACCACAGCCATCTATCTGCCTGGTGCCCCCCTCCCCATGGCACCAACACTGCCCCCACCTTCCCCCCTACATGCATGCCGGTGTCGATCCATGAGACGGCCAGCAGCACAGACCTCCACACACCTCCTCGGCTGCTGGCCATCTGACATACACAGGCATGCTTTGGCTGCACACTCCTGCATATGTCAGATGGTCAGCCGCAGAGTGTGGAGGGCTGTGCCACTGGCTATCCTATGGAGTGGCACCGGAATGCGAGTTTGGGGGAAGGGGGTGGTGTCAGTGCCATTGTGTGGAACAGGGCACATCTGTGCTGGGGGGCATCATGGCACACAAAGTGTAGGGCAGCCTTGCCAGTTGGAGGGGGTGGTACTGTCATGCTGTCTGGGGCAGAGGCACTACCGGGGGCTGCAGTTTTACTGCCAGGACGGCATGGCTCAGTGTGCTAAGGGGCTGCCCTCTTGCTGATGGGTTGCAGGCCTGGCTTGGAGTGGCTATGTGTTGGGGGGGGGAGCAATAGTCCTGCTGACCGGGGACAGGGCTCCACAGGGGAGGCACCATGATGTCATGTCCTGTGGGGGAGCCCATGTGTTGGGGGTCGGGTGGGCACTTGGCAAGTTTGGGGATGGGCACACCACCAAAGTGCGGGTCTGCAACAGGGGCCCACATGTGCTGAGATGTGCTGACACTCACCTGGTCATCTGCCCCAGCCCTTCTCAGCTGCCTAGTGGGCTGGGACAGCACAGAGAGTGGCATCCTTGTCCCGTCTCATCAGGCAGGTGGACTCCTTGGGGGTGAACAGTGGGTTATGGCAGGGCCCCGACTGCTGTAACCTGCGCCCATCTCTGCACCCATGCGGCCAGCACTACGTGGTTTAATGCATATAGTATAGTGCTGGCATTCTCCCAGAACGCCCTCTGTGTGTTGCAGTCCACGTGTCTTGGAGAGCGCCTGCATACCTACCTTGCACCCCATTCATGAATGCCGCACAGGTCCATGGGACCCCACTCCACGGCATTTGGGTGTATCGATGCCAATATGCCCGGTTTATGCAGTGCATTGGCATCATGCATACGGCCCAATGTCTGTAACCTATTTTCACCTTATGTACTGCTTTGTAAGTGCATATTGTTTTTCTATATGTGAAAATTCATAAATAAAAAGTAAAAAAAAAAAAGTCCCAGAAACACATTGCTGGCCATCTGGAAATTTGCACTATGCATGACATTTATTTTCCTGCTGAAAGGAGGATCATTTAGGGGATGGTTGAGGCCTACTCTAATCTCTGCATAGCTGCTTGACTGTAATGCTAACTTTCTTCATTACATCTCGACCACTGCTATTCCCCCTGCTACCCCCTGCACCTTATCCATTACTCTTTGAAACCAATGGATGGCTCTCTCTATCCCCTCCCTTCTCACTGCATCATGTACTTTGTGTACCTCCTTGCTACTCATTGGGTTGCAGTCCCCCCACCCTGCATAATTTGCACTAATTTGTATAAATTGCATATATGATTATATATTGTGTTGTTCCTTGTCCTGCTTCCTGGCATGTAATTTTTTCTTGATTGCTGTTTCAGTACTTTTCATGTAATTATTGCTTGATTGTATGCATTCCTCTTCTCTTCTCCCTTCCCCCACAGTGCAACTGGAAACAAGCTGATATCAGCTTAGTATGTCTTTCCTGGTGAAACTTTTCAATAAATAAATTAATTAAAACCTGGGGATATTTTACCTTTAGGTTGTTTATTAAGGAGGTGGTTGTTAAATCTGCCAGAGATTCCTCCTGCTCATACATGTACTGCACAGTGTGGCATTAAAATTCTGTTATCGTCTATTAGTAATGTGAAATGCAACCATACCGTGCTCTTACTGCTCCTGACACCACTCATGCTGCTAGTATCACCAGTACCATCACCACTCGTTTGTTACCAACTAGCCTTTCTTGTTTGGACCTTCATCTGTGGGGTTTCCCCGGCACCACTGGTGTCCTTGCACCTGTTCTACCTGACTATTCCAGATGGGATAAGACTTCTGAACAAAGTGCTGAATGGTAGCTTGCCACTGTTTTTTTGGGGGGGGAGCTATATCCTTCTTTGTTCTGCCACTGCAAACTCGAGTGGTTGAGGTTTTCTGGTCACCCAATTTCCTGCTTTACAGCTCTCAAAGTACTCCCCATACGCTGTCTCATCATCAAGAACACTAGTTTTCAATTTTTACCAGAACACCCAGTAAAATTCCAGAATTTGGACTACCTGCACAATGGTAAACAAAGAATTTCACAGAATTTGGCATTTATATCAGATCAGTAATCTATAGATCATGAGGTTTTTTTATAATTGCTTCCTGTACTATTTTCAGTTTACTTCAGTTGATGCTGTAAATATAAAACCTTCTTTTATTCAGATTATGTATACACATATTAAGGTATGACAGTAATATCCCAGAAAATTCAGAAATTAAGCTAGCAATCACCAGTGCAATTCCAGAAACATCATGTCATGAAAACAGAATTTCATTATATTAATCAACATAAATCAGTGGCCTTGCTCATCATCAGATCTTCTTAAGTTAGTCTCCTCAGATAATGTATCAGTGGGCAAATCTTCTGGTGGAATGTACTCAGATTTGAATGAGTACACCATCTCCTCATCTGCATAAATAAGCTGTATAGTACTGGAGACAGGCCAAGAAACAGGAAGTGCCACAGTAGGGGTGGACATAGTGCTGGAGATAGTCGTGCAACTGGCTGTGGCTACGGTGGTAGTAGTGGCCAGTTTTATCATAGCAGTTTGTGTGGTCACCATGGTATCATTGGTAGGTGTAGTCTCAGTCACAGTAGCAGGATTGGTCTAAGTCACAGCGACAGGAGTAGCTGGCAGGGCCACCTTTGCAGCAGAAGTTGAGATGCTAGTGGTAGTCACTATGGATGGGTTGAAGAGCAGAGCTGGTGGTTATTAAGGAGAATGTCCTCATCCTGTTGGTGCTTGTGGCAGTGGAAAGAGATGAAGAGAACACATTCACATTGGTAGCATCAGGGTAGTTCATGACAATGTTCTCCTAGCAGCAGTACTAGTACTTTGTATGGTATTTTTTCATGTTTTTCTGGTGTCAGCCTGTGCCATACTGGTTCTGGTTGAGACTACAGGCTTTGATGGGGTAAAACATAATTTTCTACAGCAAATGCACCCTAGGCATTGCTCAGAAATAAGGTCTCCCTTTCCTGCTGCTTGCTGCTCTACACTTGCTATAGCTTTGCTCAAGCTACTGAGGCAACTATGTTTCCTGCTACTATGTCCTCTGTCTGCCATGGTTGTTTTCCTCAGAGCAAGGTTATTAAAATGATTAATATTATGAAATATTGTCACTCATGCCACTGCAGCAATGCTGGGCTAATAACTCAAATTCACTTTTAGCCAAGCCCAACTAGTAAATTCTGAGAAAAAATTATATATTTTTTAAACGTCTTCTTGGGCACACAGTCACAAACTTATAAAAATGTTTTGAGTGCCCAGCCATGCACACTGAACAGAAAAGCAGATATCTGATGCAGTGAAAGTCAAATGACTAGTCCAACCCTACCAGCTATGGTGCATTTGCACATGTTTAAGTGGCTGTATAGGGATCCAAGCATGGGTTCCTCACAGGAAGATTTCTGACATTAATTTCAAATTATATTTCACGTGACCAAGTCACTCAAGTCACTGCAGCAATTCTGTGCTGATAAGTCTCACTCACTAGTAGTCAAGCCTGACTACATTTTCAGAAAATAAAAATAGTTCTTTAAATTTCTTCTCAAGCACACAGCCACAAACTTAGACAAATATATTGAGTACATAGCCATGCACACACATAGAACAGAAAAGCAGCTAACTGAAGAGGTGGGAGACAGTTGACTAGTCCCACCCCACCAGCTATGGTGCACGTGCACTTGCTTAAATGGTTATGGAGATGTGTGACTTTAAATTTAAATTATATTAATTATGAAATCAAGTCACTCATGACACTGCAGCAATGTTGAGCTGATAAGTCTCCCTCACTAGAAGTCAAGCATGATTACATTTTTGGAAAAAATAGGTCTTTAAATTTCTTCTCAGGCACCAAGCCACAAACTTAGAAAAATGCCTTGAATGCACAGCCATGCATACACAGAACAGAAAAGTAGCTGAATGAAGTGGTGTGAGTCAGTCAGCTACTACCATCCTGACAGCTATGGTGCACTCACACTTGCTTAAGTGGCCATGGAGGGACCCAAGTCTGGGTTCCTCGCAGGAGGACTTCTGATATTTAATATAAATACTGTAATATTTATTATGAAGCAATGCCAAAGTGACAAATCTCAGACACTTTTGTCAAGCTTGGCTAAATTCTCAGGAAAAAATGTTTCTTTAAATTTCTTCTTAGACATGCAGCCACAGTCTTGGAAAACTTTCCTGAGTGCACAACCATGCACATACACAGAACAGAAAAGTAGCTAACTGAAACAGTGGGAGCCAGTAAGCTAGTCCCACCCTACCAGCTATGGTGCACTTGCACTAGGTTAAGTGGTCATGTAGAGAGCCAAGCCTTGATTCCTCATGGGAAGGTTTCTGACATTAAATTTAAATTGCAGTACATTTATTATGAAATCAAGTCATTTTCGTCACTGCAGCTATGTTGAGCTGACATCTTACTCACTACTATTCAAACCTGACTAAATTATTAGAAAAAAAATATTTCTTTAAATTTCTTCTTGGGCACACAGCCACAGACTTAGAACAATGTCTTAAGTACATGGCCATGCACACACACACACAGAACAGAAAAGCAGCTAACTGAAGTGGTGGTAGTCAGCCGACTAGTCCCACCCTGCCAAGATATGGTGCACTCGCACTTGCTTAAATGGCCCTGGAGGGACCAAGCATGGGTTCCTTACAGAAAATGTGTGATAGTAAAGTTAAATTATATTATGGAACCAACTTGGTCAAGTCACTGCAGCAATGTTGAGCTGGCAAGTCTCATGGACTAATAGTGAAGCCTGACAACATTCTCAGGAAAACAAATTATTTAAATTTCTTCTTAGGCACACAGTAACAAATTCAGAATAATTTGTTGAGTGCACAGCTATGCACATACATAGAACAGAAAAGCAGCTACCTGAAGTGCTGGGAGTCAGCCAAATAGTCACACCCTATCACAAATGGTGCAGTCTCACTTGTTTAAGTGGCTGTGGAGGGACCAAAGCCTGGGTTCCTCACAGGAGATGTTTGATATTGAATGCAAATTATACTTATTATGAAATCAAAACACTCAAGTCACTGCAGCACTGCTGAGCTGACAAATCTCACTCATTATAGTCAGTCAAGCCTGACTGAATTCTCAGGAGAAAAGAAACATATTTCTTTCTCTTCTTGGGCACACAGCCACAAACTTAGAAAAAGGTCTTGAGTGCACAGACGTGCACACCCACAGAACAGAAAAGCAGGTAACCAAAGCAGTGGGAGTCATCTGACTAGTCCAGTTCAGTAGCTATGCTGCACTCTCACTTGCTTAAGTGGCCGTGCAGGGACCCAAGCCTGGTTTCTGCACAGAAAGATTTCTGATATTAAATTTGAGTTATCTTTATTATAAATCAAGTCGCTCGAGTCAATGCAGAAATGCTGAGCTGGCAAGTCTCATTCGCTATAGTCAACCCTAACTACATTCTCAGAAACATAGAAACACAAAATTTGACAGCACATAAGGACTGCCTGACCACCCAGTCTGCTCATTTTTCTATACCTTCAATGTCACCACAGGACCCTATCCAATCTCTGACTTTCTCCCTACCCTCTTCCTTTCCACTGAGCTTCCCTTATACCTATCCCATGCATTCTTGAACCGCACCACTGTTTTTGCCCTCACCACCTCCTCTAGAAGGATGTTCCAGGAATCTCCACTCTTTCCGTGAAAAAGTACTTCCTCACATTTCTCCTGAATCTATCCTCTTCCATCCTCAAAGCATGTCCCCTTGTTCTTGAGCTCCTTTTTTCTGAAAAAATACTTCCCTTTGTACTTTATTTAACCCCACAATGTATTTAAAGGTCTCTATCATATACCCCCTTTCATTCCTCTCTACCAGGGTGTACTTGTGAGGTCCTTTAGTCTATTGTTATAGGGTTTTTAGTACAGACCCTGTATCATTTTAGCCGCCTTCCTCTGGGCCACCTTTATTCTGTCTACGTTCTTCCAGAGGTATGGTCTCCAGATTTGGACACAGTACTCAAAGTGAGGTGTTAGCAGCAATCTATACAGGGAAACACTGTCTCCCTTTTTCTGCTGTTGATACTCCTCCCTATGAATCCCACTATCCCCCTAGCCTTCCAAACTATCTTGTCCCATTATCTGGCCACCTTTAGGTCAGTCACTATGATTGCTCACAGGTTTCTTTCCTGCTTGGTGTTTGTCAGTACCTCACCACCCAATTTATATTCCACCCCAGGTTTCTGTGGAGTAAGTGCATTATTTTGCAATTTTCACATTGAAACCCAGCTGCCATACCCTTGACAACTCCTCAGATTTTCTCAGCAATCTGCTGACCCTTTCCACTTCTTCCCTGGAGTGTCTACCCTGTGGCAGATTTTGGTGTCATCTACAAAGAGGCATACCTTCCCTTCCAGCTCATCTGCAATGTCACTTAAAAAGACATTGAAGAGGGCTGTCCCAACACTAATCTCTGTATCACCCACTTTGTCACCCTCCCTTTCTTGGAGTAAACTCCATTTACCACCCCCCTCTGTCACCTATCACCCAACCAATTTCTTCCCCAGTTTTCCACCTTTAGACCCACTCCTAAGCTACCCAGCTTTCTTACTAGTCACCTATGTGGAACGGTGTTGAAAGCATTACTGAAATCTAGGTAGGCCACATCCACCACTCCACTATGATGTCATTCCTTGGTCAGCCAGTCAAATAAATCTATCAGGTTCATTTAACTTGACCCCCACCACCTGAATCCATGCTGCTTCGGTCTTGTAACCTGTTGGATCTGAGATATTACACAATCCTTTCCTTCAGCAGTGTTTTCAATAACTTTTCCACCACCGATGTCAGACTGACTGGCCTATAATTGCCAGCCTCCTCCCTGATGTCACCTTTCCGAAGTGGGACTACATCTGCCCACCACCAGTCCTCCAGATCAACTCCCATTGCCAGTGAACTGTTAAATAAGACTGTCAGAGATACAGCCAGTACTTGCACTGAACTTACTCAGTACCCATGGATGCACCCTGTCTGGCCCCACTGATTTGCCACTGTCAGATTTGGGACTCCCTTCAGGACGCTGTCCTCTGAAAAAGGACTAATGTCCACCTTCCCCCCTTTAACGCTCCTGTTACTTTTTGTGGCCACCCCCCTTCCCCTTCCTCTGTGAACACTGAGCAGAAGTATTTGTTCAGGATGTCTGCGATTTCCTGTCCCCCCTCTGCAGAGCCCCTTCTTCCTTTTTCTAACCTTACAATCCCTTCCCAGGCCTGCGTCTTTTCTCTTACATACCTAAAAATGTCTTGCTCCCTTTTGTTACGGCCTGGGCTATTCTCTGCTCAGTTAGCACCTTCAGACTCCTTACTGTTTTTCCTGCTTCACCTCTGTTTCCCCTAATACACTTCCCTCTTCTCCTCCCTCTGTGTCTCCTTATGCCTTCTGAATGCTAACCTTTTAGCCTTCACCTTTTCAGCTACCTCTTTTGAGAACAATAGCAGCCTCTTTTTCCTCTTACTTTTATACAGAAACCTAGCAACATAGAATTGGATGGCCGATAAGGACTGCTTGGTCCATCTAGTCTGCCCATTTCTCCTTACTTATGCTATTAACGTAGGCTGTGCTTGATCTACAGCTCTTTCTTCCTCTTCCTTTCCACTATGATTCGCTTGCACTTATCCTATGCATTCCTGAGCCTAACCACTGTTTTTGCCACCATCACCACTGCTGGAAGCTGTTCCAGGAATCCACTACTATTTCTGTGAAGAAGTACTTTTTCACATCTTTCCTGAATCTGCTCTTTCCAGCTTCATAGCATGTCCCCTTGTTTTTGAGCACCTTTTCCTCTAAAAATACTTCCCTCCTGTACCTTGTTTGCCCCATGAGGTATTTAAATGTCTCTATCATATTCCCTTCTCCACTGTTCCAGGCTGTACATATTCAGGTGCTTTTTTCTCTCCTCATAGGGCTGTTGATGCAGACCCTGCACAATATCAAAATTCAAATAAATAAATAAATATTGGCTGGTTTCCTCTGGACCACCTCCACTATATGTCCTTCCAGAGATGTGATCTGCAGAATTGGACACGGTACTCTAGGTGGTGTCTTATCGACAAACTATACAGAGGAAATATCACTTCCCTCTTTTTGCTAGTGATACCCCCCATGAACTCCAACATCCCACTAGCCCTCCATACTGCTTTGTTGCACTGCCTCTCCACCTTTAGGTCATCTGATATGATTACCACCAGGGCTCTTTCCTACTTGGTGGTCATCAATACCACTCCACCCATTTTGTACTCCACCCCTGGGTTTCTGTGCCCTAACTGCAAAATTTTGCACTTCTATGCATTGAAACACATCTGTCATACCCTTGACAACTCCTCTAGTTTTCTCAGGGCTCTGTTCATCCACTGACCCCCCCCCAGAGTGTCCACCCTATTACACATTGTGATGTCATCCACAAAGAGGAAGACCTCCTCTTCCAGCTCCTCTGCAATGTCTAACATACTAACATACTAAAATGCCAGCAGAATAGGCCTAAAGGTCTTTTGCGTCTGCTCATTTGGTCAGTCCCCACCCTGGGAGCTGACCTTTCTGCCCCCCTCTCCTTCTCTGGCTTCTCCCTTCCCAGTTCCAGATATTCTCACTGCATTGGATTTTGCTTCCAGAACCCTTCCCCGTACCTGTCCTCTTGAACCCCTCCACTGTCTCTGCCTCCACCAGCACCCTAGGCAGCACATTCCATGGCTCTACCACCCTCTCAGTGAAGTAGCACCTCCTCCTTTCTACCC
Source organism: Neoceratodus forsteri (assembly GCA_016271365.2). Lineage (NCBI taxonomy): Eukaryota > Metazoa > Chordata > Ceratodontiformes > Ceratodontidae > Neoceratodus > Neoceratodus forsteri. The sequence goes on from CM028132.1 coordinate 1,327,977,572, forward strand.
TGAATCTTCCCCCCTCGAGCTTCCACCCATGCCCTTTAGTGGCCCCCTCCTCCTTCCTTCGAAGCACCCTGACTGTTCCTCCCCTGTTTATCCCCTTCATGTACCTGAAGACCTCTATCATGTCCCCCCAGTCCCTTCTCTCTTCCAATGTGTACATATTTAGCTCTTCAAGCCTCTCCTCATAGGTCCTGTCCCCCAAGCCCCAAATCATTTTGGTTGCCCTCCTCTGGACCCTCTCCAGGAGTTGAATGTCCCTCTTTAAGTGTGGCCTCCAAAACTGCACGCAGTACTCGAGGTGCGGCCTCACCAAGCAGTTATACAGAGGGAGTATCACTTCCCTTCTTCTGGAGGTGATCCCCCTAGCGATGCATCCCAGCATCCTGTTGGCCTTGGCTGCTGCCCTCCTACAAGTCTCCGAGTTGTTCATCTTGACATCCACCACCACTCCCAGGTCCCTCTCAGCCATCGAGACTTGTAGCATTTTTCCCCCCCCAGGGTGTACACTTGGCCTAAGTTTCTGGCCCCCAGGTTCAGTACCTTGCATTTCCCTGCATTGAACCTCAGCTTCCACTTTCTAGACCATCTTTCCAGAGCCTCCAGGTCCCCCTGTAGGGCCACCCTCCCCTCCTCCCCATCCACCATCACCCCCAATTTTGAGTCATCCACAAAGAGACTCATCTCACTCCTGATACATGTCCTTATGTTAGAGATGTAGGCGTTGAACAGGAGGGGCCCAAGGACTGATCCCTGTGGGACCCCACTAATGACTCTCCTTGGGGATGAGACTATCCCACCAACTATGACCCTCTGGGTCCGGTCCTGGGTCCAATTTCACTTTTTTTTTTTTGCCATTCAAACTTTATTCAAGTTTTACATTGCAAAAATAAAGCCAGATTGAGAAATACATAACATTAACATCACTATAATATAATATACTGGTTTCATTCTCTCCCACCCAACCTCCCCCATCCAACCCACCTGCCCACCTCCCCAAGCACAGCATTATAATCAAACTCATACCCCACCAGAGGTGGGAGAAACCAAAAAGTCCCCAGAATCTTGCAGGAAATATAAAGCTAATACAGGAGTCCATATTCTATTAAATTTCATAGTGTTATTCTAAAGATTGGCTATAACTTTTTCAGTTCTTAGATTGGCCAGGAATTCTTGCAACCACTCAACATAAGTAATGTCATTACTATCTTTCCAGTGCCTTAGAACAAGTTTTTTAAGTTATAAAGCAATTAAAACCATATAATATTTCCTGTTAAGAACATCTATAGAGAAAAATATCCCCCAGGAGACATATCTCTGTGGTGAATACATCTGTCAGGCCCAAAAATGGATCTGCCTTCTGTTTAATAATATTCCAAGTTGGGGCTACCTTTGGACATTTCCAGAACATGTGAAGCAAGTCACCTTCTTCCTGCCGGCAGCGCGTACGTAAAGGGGATTCAATTATGCCTAACCTGGCTAGTTTTTGAGGAGATTAATGAATATTATTTAGAATTTTAAATTGCATACGTTGGAGTCTGTCCTGAAGCAAAAATTTGTGACAGTTTTTCCACAACAGGTCCCAATCAAAATTACTATCTGGGAAGAGCGAGGACCAATATGTCACAGGACACAGGGTGTTAGGATAACACCAGTTATAAAGCTTATTATAAATCTTAGAGACTGCTTGTAAGAGACCTGCAAACAGCTCTAACTCCAACTGCGGGCTTAACTAAGTAACCATGGGGAGTACCCATAACCTGAACCAGAAAAAGACATAGCTGAATACTTTAAATATATTATTCTGAGGGATAAGAAATGCATTCATAATTTGTGATGAGGAGAGCCAATTTCCATTGCTTTCAATTACCTGCAAAACCTGAGTTTCCTTAAGCTGTGGAAGCCAGCTATCCGGCAGAGGTTTGCCATCAATTAAAAACTTGGGGTTACCTTTTAGGCCTTGCACGGAATCTGAGAGGTTGTCATATTCCAATAGAGTACACAATTGTAAGTGAACCCTGATAGAAGTTTCTATCATTGAACCATGAAGGGCTCTGGGAAGGTAACCAGGTTTAGCATATAACAAAGCTGAAGGAGAAAGGCAATGATCCTTAATACAAGCCTGCTCAATTTTAAGCCAGGCAGGAATATAATTATTAGTTGGCTGGAGGTCATCTACGGATACCCATCTCAGACATTTATTTAAATGGCTGACAAAATAATATAACCCAATATGAAGAAGTCTTAGGCCTCCTTTTACCTAGGAAGCAGCTAATTTATAAAATGCCATTCTAGATTTTTTATTTGCCCAAATAAAATCAGTATCTATACTTTGAACATTTTTAAACCACTTGATAGGGAGCCACATGTTTAACAAGTTAAGAGGATAAAAAAGGAGGGGGGAAAGCATTCATTTTTATTAGGTTAATGTGGCCCCATCGAGAGAGAGGGAGAATAGACCATCTCTTTAAATTCTGACTAATAGTGTGAACCAGAGAGTCCAAGTTCAGTTGATGTAAAGAAACTAAACTTCTAGTAAGAAAAAGCACTAGGTACTTGATGAAGTCCGCTTTCCAGGAGAGACCAAAAGCAGATATATCTCCTCTAAACACTTTATGGTTAAGTGGAAAAACAGTAGTTTTCTCCAGGTTCAAATTATGATTAGAAACCCAACTAAATCCCTCTGTAATATTAAGCATGGCAGAACGGAAGTGACTAGATCCAGGAGCTACAACAATAAATCATCTGCATAAGCAGAGAGTTTAACCACCTGACCATAAAGGGGAATTCCATGAACTAGGTGGGAGTCAGATAATCTATGGATAAGGGGTTCTAGATAAATATTAAAAAGCAGTGGTGATAATGGGCAACCTTGTCTTGTCCCTACGTACAATGGAAATGAGTCAGAGATCAGACCATTGCAGGATATCCTGGCAGTAGGAAATTTGTAGAGTGAACCAATTCAATTTTTAAATTTTGTAGGAAAACCTAATGCTCCTAAGGCAGCCAACAAATACTGCCAGTGGACCCTATCAAATGATTTCTTGGCATCAAGGGAAACCAACACCGCAGGAAAATTGGCATCCCTGGAGGCCAAGAACACATGATTCAGTGTACGTAAGTGATCCACAGATGATCTTCCCTTCATGAACCCGACCTGTTCCAATCCTATTAAGGAGGGGAGAACTGCGTTCACCCGATCTGCCAGGATTTTTGAGAGGATTTTAATGTCGTGATTAAGGAGTGAAATAGGTCTGTAATTTGGGATTAGATCAGGAGATTTGTCAGGTTTGGATATTAAAACAATTAAGGCCTCAAACAAATATGTGTTTGACACTGAAACAGAGAGAATAGCACGGAATAAGGGAAGAAGAAGTGGTATTAATTGGTTGGCAAATGTTTTATAAAAATTGGAGAAAAAGCCATCCGGGCCAGGAGTTTTATCAGAGGGGAGATATTTGATGGTTCTTTCTAACTCAGCTTGGGAAATGTCTTCTACAAGAAGGGTTTGCTGTGTTGCAGAAAGGGAAGGAAGGAAGGTGAGACTCTTCCAAATACTGATGTAATTTATCTTCAGATGGATGATGTAACATAGGGCCATAAAGCTGTTTAAAGTAACAACAGAACTCTGCCAGGATATCCTGTGTGGAAGTTTTAAGAGAACCCTCTCTTAAAGAGTAAACAGAAGCAACTAATCTAGACGATTCTTGCTGCTTAACCCACAGGGCAAGCAAAAGACCTGCCTTCTCCCCCTGATCTGTGTAAACCACTTTGGTTTTCAAGATTGCAAACTCTGCCTTCTCTCCCAAGAAAATTAAGTAAGAGCCTCTTAACTTAACCAACTCTAATCTGTCTTGTTCAGAAGAGTGTGGGGTGAGTTTGGATTCTCTATCACGAATCTGTGCAAGAAGGGTAGCTATACATGTTTCCTTCTCTTTTTTTCCTCTGAGAAGTTACACTAATCAGAATCCCATGCATATATGCTTTGAATGCACCCCACAGCACATCTGGACCTGTCATGGAGTTGAGATTATCAGAAATAAACTGAGTGATATGATCAGATATATGTTTGATCAGTTTAGGTTCTCTCAAAATTTTATTATTAAATTTCCATCTAGTGCCCTTATTGGGGAGAACTGGCAAAGTGAGCAAGCAATTTACAACTGCGTGATCAGATGGAGGCCCAGCACATATAGCAGAGTCCAGTACCCCAGGTATAAGTGAGTGTGAAAGGAAAATATAATCAGTTCTGGAAGAAGTCCCATGAACATGAGATGTAAATGTGTATTCTCTCCCAGTAGGGTGTAGCACTCGCCATATATCACAGAGGCCCGTATGGTCTATTAACTCCCTGAGTGCCCACTGGGCTGGGGAAAGACCTTTACAAGAAAAAACACTCCTATCTAAAGTTGGGTCAAAAGCTATGTTTAGATCCCCCCAATAATTATTGGGATATTCAAAAAGAGAATAAGAGTTTGCATAATTCGTACAAAAAAAAAATGGGTGTGTCTACGTTAGGGCCATATATACTACCCAATAAAATATCTAAGGTGTGTAGTTGACCTTTAACTAGGAGAAATCTACCTTCAGGGTCTGAGATGATTTGGAGAGCTTTAAAAGGTAGCGTTCTATGTATTAAGATCATTACCCCCTACTCTGAGTGGAACCTTCTGCTGAATATACCTGACCTATTTGTTGACGTCTTAAACCTATAGCTTCCCCGATTAACAGATGGGACTCCTGAATAAACATAATATCTTCTTTTAAGAAATTAAGGTGTTTTAATAATTTGTATTGTTTACTTTTGTGCCTGACCCCTTTCACATTCCAAGAAATCACATGTAGATTCCTAGCCATTTTAATTTTCTGGCCCTATAAGGGGAATTTGAGAAAACTTCAGACATGGGAACTTCCCGGCTACCTTAGTACCTACAAATTCAGTGCCATCCTCCCCCCCACCCCTTCCGCTCCATATTACTATTACCCTTCAACAAAACCCACATATTATAACATACAACAACCAATAATTTGTTATTTTGCTCTCCGCCCTCCCTTACCCCTTCCCCCAAACTACTATGGTCCATGATGGACAGTACACCCAAAATGCCCTCCTCTGCCCAGTCACCCAATCTCCTGCAGAAACAGAACAAACAGATGACCTATTATTGACCACAGAGTGGCAAAACAACTCTCCGCCTTCCCTTGATTATATAGTAACATTTCAATTAAAATTGTCCCAAATAGCAAGAAATATAAACCAACCTGGTATAGACAGGGGGAAGAGATGGAATACAGGTTCAGCTATATAACTAACAATGCTTTTGCATCTTACAAAATATAGAGAAAACTAGAGCCCAAGTGAGCATCAAGGTAACCACCTCATAAAATGAAAAACCCTCAAGATAGTCATGAGTAACGCCCCTTTCAAAAATCCCATAAATATAAATTGTAAATTAACAATAATTAAATTTCGCTAACACCAACAAACATTAGATCTGTGATTTGCTGCTATGAAAGTAACAATATCTGGAGGATTCTACATCACTAATACAACATCGCTAGGTACCAATCCTCCATTATGCACATAGCAAATCCATTTGTTAAACTAGGAAAAAACGTAATCTTTTAGCCGACATCATGCTGTTCAACCAGCTTCCATTCTTATAAGGGATAGGAATGAAAATGCGCACTCTGTCTCCCTCTTGTGGCATTATCTGCACATGACAGGAACAGGTAGAATTTGTACCATTAGCACTACTGTCCCGACTATATGATCCATGAGTACACCAAATTAACACATAAGCTGACAGCTAGAAAAGTCTCTCTGGATACCAACTTCTCTCTTTTTCCTTTTGAGAGACCATAACTACCGGTCAACAACAATCAACACTAGATCCCTTAAAGTACCTGTCACCAGATTGGAATGCTGACTACAATGATGCTGAAGCCTTTCCCATCAAGTAAACAGCTCTGGAAGTGCTGCTTTCAGACCAGTTGCTGCGGCATCCACCTCTTCATATGTAACCCAAGAACCCGAGAGGCACACTTGCAGCCGTGCAGGGAACCCCATTCTAAATTTTATGCCAGCAGCTATAAGCTTTGTGACCAGAGGATGAAAAGCAGCCCTTTTTTGCCTAACTGTGAGTGGCAGATCCTGAGCCACCCTAAGTTTTACGCCTTCCCATTGAAGCTCCCAGGTATCTCAAGCCTTGTAGAAAAAATGTTGCCTCTCCTGGTAATTCAAAAAATGCAGAATGCAGGTTCGTGGAGGAGCACCCTGTGGTGGCTTCTGGCGGAGCGCATGGTGGGCCCTTTCAATGATGTATCTGGATCCGAATGGAGAGGGACCCACTATTTTTTCAATTATTTTTTGGGCAAAACGGACTGGATCTGAAGCCTCTTCCTCTTTGAGTAAGCCATTGATCACAATGTTGTTTCGTCGGCTTTACCCCTCCAGATCCTCAACTTTGATCTCCATTTTTGTCAGCCGTTGCCAAAGGGTGACCAACTCAGGGTCAATTTTGTCATGTCTGCACTCCAGGGAATTTATTCCGGCTTCATTGTCGGAGGTTCTCTGCATAAGGCTTTCCAGGGCAGTTGCAATATTTTTAATCTCCCCTGCCATCTGCAGCATATCCATCTTAAAAGGCTGAAACTCTGCCAGGAATTTTGTTAGGGTAAGGGGTTCCATCTCCGAGGCAGACAGTGTAGTAGTGGGAGTTTGATGCATCGCTGAGGCCCGCTGCTTTTTCGGGGCCTTTTCAGGGGTGGTCATCAGTATATGTTTCAGAGCCGACTTATGCATCTCTGCATCCATCCGAAGTCTTGCAGCAGTGGTACTGGGTGTCAGGTGGTATATGGTTTCTCCTTGTATCAAAATCTAGTGGAAATTCAGGTCGTTTTGTGGGTTTTCAAGGATGAGTGGCAGGAGCACCGTGAAGAAGATACTACTTGGTGCTCTGCATCACGTGACTCTGTATCTGCAATGTGACTATAAAAACATTAAAGAGGACTGGTACCAGCACTGATTGCAGAGGTAGTCTGCTGGTCACCCTCCCTTCCTCTGTATAAACTCCATTTACAACCACCCTCTGTCACCTATCCCCAACAGATTTCTTATCAATTTTACCACATTTGGACCCACTCCTAAGTTAATTAGGTTGCTTACTAGTCTCCTGTGTGGAACGGTGTTGAAAACCTCACTGAAGACTTGGTAGACCACATCCACAACTCCACCTTGATCTAGTACCTTGGTAACCCAGCCAAAGAAATCTATCTGATTTCTTTGACATGACCTCTCCTCTATGAAACCATGCTGCCTTGGTAGGTAGGTAACATTTATTTATATGGTGCCCAATCCCGAATGCTCTGGATGCCTTACATAAGAACAGGCAGGGTAATACAAATAAAATAAATTTAAAAAATAAATACATTAAAATACATTACACAAATACAGACTTAAAACAGTAAATATAGTCTTTAGGATATAAAATAGTTCTGGTTAGTCCAGCTAGGCCAACTTAAAAAGATGAGTCTTTAGACCCCTTTAAAAAGACTCCACCACCATAACAAAGATGGGCAACAAGTTCCAAAGGGCCTATGTGATGACTTCAAACACTCAAGTCACCAGATGTTTTTAACCTGGCCCTTGGAACCGCAAGATGGCCCTGAGTCAAGGAGCAGTGGGAGTGGACTGAGGTGGCAGGTGTCAGAAGATCAATCAGGTAGCCAGGGCCCAGTCTGTATAGGGCTTTATAGGTGAGCAAGTCCACCTTGAAGATGATCCTCCACCTGACAGACAGCCAGTGCAGAGCTCGCAGGACCAGGATCACATGACAAGACCTAGACAAGCCTGTCAGTAACCTGGCTACTGCATTCTGCACCAGCTGCAGTCAGCTGAGGGTCCCTTCATTGACCCCGAAGTACAGAGCATTACAGTAATCAAGCCTGAATGTGACAAAGGCATGTACCAGTGTTGGCAGGTCTTTGAGCGGAACTACGGGTTTAATCCTGATGACATTCCTTAAGTGGTAAAAACCACTTTGGACCACAGATGACACCTGTGCATCAAGTGTCAATCTATCATCCAGGAAGAGGCCAAGACTTCTCACCCTAGGGAAAGCCATAAATGGAGTGGATCCCAGGACCAATCCTGTCACCACTCCAGAGGCACTCCCATCATGCCTGTGACCTGGCTCAATCACTAAGACCTCCACCTTGTCAGGATTCTGTCATAACCAGTTGGAGAACATCCAATACTTTATCTCAGTGAGGCAGTTATTAAGCACTTCCATGGCATCCTGTGTTCCAGGGCAAAGGACATATACAGTTGGGTATCATCTGGATAACAGTGAAAGCCCACACTGTAATGCCTAATGAGCTCACCCAGGGGTATCATGTACACCACGAATAACACTGATGACAAGATTGAGCCTTGAGGAACTCCACATGGTAGGAGATTCAGGGAGGAGGAGAAATTCTCCATCACCACCTATTGCTTCCTGCACAAGAGATAGTACTCAAACCGGTTAATGACAGTACTGGTGAGCCTACAATATTCTCTAAGGTGATCCAGAAACACAAAGTGATCTATGGTGTCAAATGCTGAAGAGAGATCCAGGAGAACAAGAATTGACCTGTTCCTCTATCTCTTGCCCTGAGGAGGTCATTTTGCATCCTAACCAATGCTATTTCAGTGCTATGCCTAGTCCTGAAACCAGACTGGAATGGCTCATAGATGTCAAAGGCCACGAGGTGCACCTCGAACTGCTGTGCTACTGTTTTCTCGACAACCTTTCCTAAGAATGGAAGGTTGGAGATTGGTCAGTACTTTGCCAGGACTTCAGGATCGAGCGATGGCTTCTTTAAGAGAGGTCTCACCAGTGCCTCCTTCAAGGAATCAGGAAAGACTCCCTCTAGCAATGAACACCAGATAATCCTGGTGAATACTGGACCAAAGATCTTGACACAATCCAGCAAGAAACACGTCAGGGCCGGGTCCAGTTCACAATAAGTATGCCTCAGCTTCAAAATCACCCCAATGACCATAGCCACCTCCACTGGTCTAAACTCCTTCCAAACAATAGGAATGCCCTTGCTCCCAACCGGATAACTGCAGCGAGGCAAAACTTGCCTAACTGATGCGATCACCGACCAAATGGAGGACACCCCATCAGAGAAGAACTGAACAAACTCATCGCACAATGTGGTTGAAAAAGCATTTTTCAGCTGAAGACAGACTGGATGAAGTAGTGTGTCCACAGCCTGAAAAAGCTGAGATGGTCTGTTCCTCTCTGTAGCAATCTCCCTGGACAGGAATTCAGCTGTGTTAAGGTCAATTGCCCCTTGGTACTCACAATAGTGAGCATGCAAGGCCAATTTGTCCTTCTTGGAAGGGGTCTTCTGCCAGCAATGCTCAAACTTCTGATCCTTGACCTTCTTCACCTTGAGAGCCCCATCAAACCAAGGGTGTCTCAAGCGAGAAGATCCAGGTCATATATGGACTGATGCAATGGCATCAAGCACCTCGGATGCAACCTTATTATAGGTGGCCACTGCCTCAACCATGCCAATAGCACATGCAGCAGTCACACCAGATAAATCAGCTACCTCCAACAGTTCCTCTAGCGGCAGTCCCCTTCAAGGATGATAGCTGATCATCTAAATGGGAGGGGACTATCGGGGGGGGGCCCAAATGAGAATTCCACTGTGCAATGATTGGACCAAGGACCAAGTGACCCAGTCAGTCTTGAGGTTCAGGATCTCAAGCCTCAGTGAGAAAACCAAGTCCAATGTGTGTCCAAGAAACTACTTGTATAAGGCCCAGTGATATCATCAACTGGAGGAGATCATAACCAAATTGCAAGGATTTGTTTGTCAATCCAGGCATTGAATTCTCCCAGGAGGACTCTAACACCATGTTGATAGTGAAGTCTGCTACCTCCTGCAGAAAATCTCCTCCTAACCCTGGAGGACGGTTAACGAGGAGAATCATGTAACCTACACCTGGAACCCCATGCACTGACACACACTCAAAGGATGTGGCAGATCCCACTGGGCACACGGTGAAGTTCATGCAGGATCTAAAGCTGATGGCCACACCCCCACCCTTGTGTTCCCTCCTTGGGCAGTGCACTACATAGCACCCAGCAGGAATGACCACCTCCACAACTGGCCTGGCATCGTCACCCAGCCAGATCTCCATGATGCAGGCCAGATTGACTGATGAAATCAAGTCTGCCATAATTGCACTCTTGTTTCTTATCTATCTGGCATTTCATAGCACAGTCTGCAGGGGGCTGGTGGACACTGCTGGCCCATCAGCTGCCTGCACACATGGTCTGGTGTGGACCTTGGGAATGTACCCCAAACATACCTGGCCTCCCTCATGGTTTCATTTAGCCTCAGGGCATCTTCTATTGCTAACTACCCCATACTACTCACTTCTGCTAAGCTCACTGCACCCTGCTGCAAACCTGCATGCTCCTTAGTAATCCACACCTCCCTGCAGTGCCTCACTGTTGTGGCCTGAAATGGGGAGGTCAGTAAAGGGGCAGAGGCCACGGAGCTGGAACACTAAATAAACACCCCACCCCACCCCACAAGCCCAAATAAAATTAAACAACAAAATATGGGAGGCACCCTCTATGCTAAGGAGGTAGTATAGCACAGTGGTTTAAAGAGCATGTGCAACGGTTTTTGCATATTTTTAATAAAAGCTTTAAAAGCTGAAATTCAAGTCCTTGTGTCATGATTAGTGTTTGCTGAAAATGTGCTGTTTGCGTTTGTGGTTTTCTTTAAATCGGCATTTGTTAACTTGCTCTATAGTGGCTGAAAACAGTGGAGTTATTTCTGTCCTCTCAGTCAAACTTAAGAGTACACGACATCAAGTTGGAGTAGCTTGCTTTTTCAGATTCCCAATCAGAGCAGCACTCTGTAGAGTTTATGGTTTGCTGAGCTCTCCAGGTTCCTTACAAACCCAGTCTCTGGTTTGTGTTTAGATAGATCAGCTTAAAATATATAATTATGTTCTTTTAGAAAGCTGATCATTTCAGTTCCACTGCTGAATTGAAGTAGTAGAAATCATTTTCTGTGAGAAATCAGCTTGTCTGTATCACAGCTCTGTTCTTTCTAATCAAACCTCAATTTGTTTTTAACTATATAACACAGGGCAGTTTAATGAATATAAAATAAATCTAAATTTTGTTCATTCATAGAAAGTTTGTCTTTGATGTAGCCTTCATAAATACAATCATGTAAGAACATTTTTTTCATGCTAGATTGACAAACAGGTGTTCATCACACTATGTCAGTATTTGAAGCACATGTACTGTCAGAACTCACAAATTTAAGCTCCTTAGTGGTTTCTGTGTGACAATACATCATGTACATGTACAATTAGGACCACTATGTGGCATCCTAATGCACTGTGTCTCTGCCCCACAGTTGAGGCAGCTGCAGTCTATTGCCACCAGTCCCCTGCCCCACAAGCCCCCTGCCTTCTGCTCCACATTCGAGGCTGCTGCACCTTGCTGCCCACTGTCTTCTCCCACAGAGTCATGGATTGTGTACCCTGCTATCTCCATCCCCTGCCTAAAGAATCAGGACTACTGCACCCTGCTGCTACCTGCCCAAACAATTGGGGCTGCTTCACCCTGCTACCCTATCTCCCCCACCCTCATAGTTAGGGAAACTGCACCTGTTGCCCCCTGTTTCTGTCTCCACAGTCAAGGTTACTGTGCTGCGCTAGGCCCTAAAGTGCCATGTTCCCTGCCTCCATGGGCAGGGCTGCTGCACCACATTTACCCCATTTCATAGTCAGGGTTTCCGTATCCTGATGCCCCATGTGTCCTTCCCCACAGTCGAGGCTTCTGCACCATGCTGCTTTCATCACCTATCACTACAGACAGTGCTGCTGCACTCCTGCCCTTCTACACAGTTGTGGGTTGCTGTGGCCTGCTGTGCCCTAGAGCCCCATGCATGCCTGCAGTTAGGGCTGCTGCATCATGCTACCACTGCCACAAGATTCAGGGTATTTGCTGCACCTGTAGCATGCCTCCACAGTTGAGGCAGTTGCACCCTGCTGTCCCCCTGCCACCAGAGTCAGATCCTTTGCTACACTCTGCTGAGACAGGAACGGGGACAACATGTGCAGTGTCCCTGACTGTGAGGGTGAGGCAGAGAGAGAGAGAGAGAGAGTAGCAGGGTGCAACAACCCCAACTGTTTGGGAACGGTACAGCACAAGAGTAAGGACATTTGCTGCAATGTGTCCCCTGGTTGTGGAGGCAAGGGACTGTGTGGTGCAGCAGGACACAACGGTTGCAGGGGACAAAGCACAGCATGGTGCAGAAGCCTTGACTGTGGGGCAGGACACAGGTGGGCATCAGGATACAGCAGCCCTGACAGTGGTACAGGGAGTACTTTGTACAGCAGATCAGCCCATTTGGGGCAATGGAAATGTGTAGCAGGGCTCAGCAGCCCCAAATCTGGATGCAGGTGGCATGAGACTCTAGGGTGTAGCACAGCACAGCAGCCCTGACTGTGGAGACAGGGACAGGAGGCAACAAGGGTGCCATGGCCCTGACTGTGAGCATGGGGACAGGGGGAAGCAGGGTGTAGCAGCCCTGAATGTTCAGGCAAAAGATAGGGGTGGCATCAGGATACAACACCCCAAACTGTGGGATAGGGTGCAGCAGCCATGCCTGTCTGGGACAAGGGATGTGGGCAGCAGGGTATAGCAAAGGATCTGACTCTGGTGGCAGGGGACAGCAGGGTACAACTGCCTCAACTGTGGAGGCTTGCAACAGGGCACAGCAAATGCCCTGCATCTTGTGGCAAGTGGCAGCATGGTGCATCAGCCCAAACTGCAGTGGCATGGGGAACTAGAGCACAGCAGGCCATGGCAACCCCAACTGTGTAGAAAGGATCAGGGTGCAGCAGCTCTGTCTCTGGTGACGAGGGATAGAGGACAGCATGAAGCAGAATCTCAACTGTGGTGCAGAACACAAGGGGCATCAGGGTACAGCAGCCCTGACTATGAGATGGGGTACAGATGGTGCAGCAGCCATGCCCATTTGGGGCAATGAAAATGGGTAGCAGGGTGTAGCAAAAGCCCCACCTCTGGTGGCTAGAGCAGCATGGTACAGCAGCCCCAGCTGTGGAGGCAGGGGACCTGGCACACTAGGGCTTAACACAGCACAGCAGCCCTGACTGTGGAGACAGGAACAGGGGTCAACAGGTGTAGCTTCCCTAACTGTGAGGGTGAGGGACAGAGGGCAGTAGGGTGCATCATCCCCAACTGTCTAGGCAGGGGGTGGCAGGGTGCAGCAGCCCTGATTCTTTAGGCAGGAGATAGAAGGCAGCAGGGTGCACAATCCCTGACTGTGTGGGAGAAGACAGTGGGCAGCGGGATGCAGCAGTCTCGCATGTGGAGCAGAAGGCAGGGGGCTTGTAGGGCAGGGATGTGGGAAGTAGATTGCAGCTGCCTCTACTGTGGGGCAGAGACACTGTGCATCGGGATTCCACATAGTGTTTCTAGTTGTACACGTACATGATATATTTTCACACAGAAACCACCAAAGAACTGAAATTTGTGAGGTCAGACAGCTGGATGTCACACTGTGCTACAGTATTTCAAGCACATGTACTGTTTGTCAATCTGACATAAAAAAACGTTGTTACATGAACATATTTATGAAGGCTACATCAAAGACAAACTGTTTCTGTGAATGAAAACAATTTAGATTTATTTTATATTCATAAACAGCCCCGTGCTATATAGTTAGAAAAAAATCTGATTTTTGATTAGAAAGAACTGAAAGCTGTGATACAGACAAGCTGATTTCTCACAGAGAAAGATTTCCACTACTTCAATTCAGCACTGAAACTGAAATGATTAGCTTTTTATCAGAAGATGATGTGTTTTAAGTTGATCTATCTAAACGCAAACCAGAGACTGGGTTTGTAAGAAACTTGAAGAGCTCAGCAAACCATTAACTCTACAAAGTACTGCTCTGATTGGGAATCTGAAACAGTAAGCTACTCCAAAATGATGTCATCGCACTCTAAGTTTGACTGAGAGGACAGAAATAACTCCACTGTTTTCAGCCACTGTAGAGCAAATTAACAAATGCTGATTTAAAGAAAACCACAAAATCAAACAACACGAAATTTTCAGGAAACATTAAACATGACACATGGACTTGATTGTTAACTTTTCAAGCTTTTATAAAAAAATATGTAAAAACCGTTGCATGTGATCTTTAAGGCTCTGAGCTGCAAATCGGAAGACCTGGGTTTGAATCCCACAGCCCCCACTTGCATGCTTTGTTATCCTGAGCAAGTCACTTAATGTCCCTGTTCTCCCAGGTCACACCTGTAAACAAGCTTTCAGCTTAGTGTGCTACTCCTGGTTAAACAATTGGAAAAAAAATAATAGCACTTCCCAAAAACCAACAAAAAGGAAAAAGAGAAAACAAAAACAAAAAATAAATAAAATAAAATGAACAACAGTATCCTTCTTTACAACCCAAAGACCCTCCCATACTCAGTCACATATAATATTAAATATAACCTAAAACAATCCTCAAAGAGTAAATTCCCATTCAGCCACTAACCAAATACATTTACACCACCCCTCCCAACCACAACCCTTCCCCCCAAAAAACAAATATACCAGGAAAAAATATTTCAGTTGTCTTACGCAACTGAATGAGGTGTATGCTTGTGTGACTTTGATACATAGTGGCTGTTCACCTCTCTGTCCATGGGATATACCACCCTGTAGGGGTACGATGCAAGGAACCCTATAGGAGGGCCCCCCCCCATAGGTGCCATGGGAATAATTCCCTTGGCTAAAGGTAGCTTAAAAAGAAGCCCACGGAAAAGAGAGACAAGCCACTGGAGGAGGAGGGGTGGATGGTGGGGCAACGAGAAACGGATCCTGGAACAGTCCAGGAGGAGTGGCCTTTTAAGGCCTGATGGGGGAGTCACGTTGTTGCTCTGCCCATTGTACCTCAGGCTTAAAGCCTTCCCATTTAATTGTGCTTACATAACTGGATGAGATGAATGCTTGTGTGACATTTAAACATTGTGGCTGTTAGCCTCTTTATCCACGGGATATACCACCCATAGTGGTATGACACAAGGAACCCTAGAGGAGGGTTCCCCTTCCCCTTAAGTGCTGTGGAAATAATTCCCTTGGCTAAAGGTAGTTTAGGAAAAAGCCCAAAAAGAATACCCAAAAGGGTGCCCATCATCGAAGAGGTGAGAAATCAGAAGATAACTAGACCAGAAATAAATGTGAAAGACATAGATAGGAAGGACAGGAGAAGAACAATATAAGGCTAGGACAATGAACGAAAGGAAATCTGACAAGATGCAGAACATCGGACTTCCTAAGGAGAGAGGGAACAGCCGGGGCCACCATCCAACAGTGGAACCTAACTACGGAGCCTATGAAATCACTAACCCTGACTAATATTATGACCATGGGCATGGAGGAGAGGAAAAAAAACCCTTTGAGGAGAAAACCTCTGGGGATCCAAGGCTTAGGTCACCTTCCCTCCAGGCTGAAGGACGGTTTGATTAGTGACGGCTCAGCTTCTGCAATTTAGAGTTGAGAGCGAGGGAGAAAGAAAATATTCCAATTTAGAGGAAGCTCTCTCTCTGTTCTTCTAAATGGACAGCTGTTGAGGGTTGCGAGTGGTGTCTCTGCAACCTGATGCTCAAAAGCAAGAGAGGAGAGAGATGACTGCTGAGGCACTCAGCTGACCGATGCGAGCCTACAAAATAAAAATAAATCAGGTGAACCAGAAGTGGTCTTGATGGAGAATAGCGTAGCGGGTGCCTCTGAACTCACTCAGGCAGCCAAAGGGACTCTGATGATGGTGATGAGAGCCCCACCCCTCGCAGCTGGAAGTCATAAATTCTACATCCAGATGTGTCACTGAGATGAAGAATAACTGAAGGTCCATCCAGAGCAAAGACATTCCCACTATAGGCCAGGGAAAAGGACCCTGCTCCGAGCTTCCCATACTCTAGATGCGACTTCATTGGAGCAGAGCGAGACCCTTGGCTGCAGTCTAGTCCCAAGCCAAGGAGCAATGGGCATGTAAAGCATGTCTCTGAGTGGAGAGAAGATCAATGAAGTAGCATACTACCCAATGAGAGGTATGCTCAATTAATCAATGTGAGTCAGTTGACCCTGAGGTTGGACTGAGCGAAGGAGAACCAGGCTCATGTCATGAGGAAGCTACTGTCATTGATAACCATGGGAGTGCATGCCAACCGGGTCCATTGAGAGCCAAATTAGGAATGGATAAAATTACATGAAGGTAGGAGCGAGAGCAGCTGGGCAAAGCCGGCAGCCAATGGTAAGGTAGGCAGTACCAGGAGGACATCTGAATAGGTTTGACTAAAATGAGGGAATAGGATCTGAGGAGGAGATGCATACGCAGGGTGATATGCAGGAGGGAATATTAGGCAATGTGAATGAGTAGGGTATGGTGGTATAGCGGGATGGCAGGATAGGGAAGCCCCCAAAAGAAAGCCAAGGCAAAGAAGAAGAGGAATGGGCTAAGAAGGCAGTCCAGCAACATGGGAGTGATGGACAAGGAACAAGGTATGGGGGGGAGCAGTAGGGAAGGGAGGGCCAGGAAGAGACTGCAGGGGTAGACACCGCCAGTAGAATGACAGCAGTCCGGTGGCAGATAGCAGTACTGTACAAGACATGGTGCTGGCCAGCCAGCAGGCCAGGGCCAAGACTCCCACCCCCCCAGGGAAAATGAAGTGGGAGGAGACAACAATGCCAGATAGTGAGCCTGCAGGGGCAAAGGAGTACTGACCAACAACAGAGGTGGATGGTTCAAAAGCAGACAACATGGAGGAATGCAGCAGTAGTGGGGTGCAAGGGAGAGCTGAGTGAAGAGGATTAGCAAACACAAAGGGTGGAGACAGCATGGTCAAGATGTGAAAATGATGCAGAAGCACTTACAGAAGCAAGCCATGAGGAAGGAAAAGGAAACTGAGCTCCAGGGCACCCAAATGAGGAACAGCTCAAAAGCACCATGCATAGAAACCCCATGCTCAGGGCAAACTGTCCAATTTTTTTGTTTGTTTTCTGTTTTCTGTCTTGTTTTTCCAAACACTGCAAACAAAGAGGCAAGGACTCAACTGACTGGGGATAGAAAGGAGTCTGAAATAGCAGAACACTATATTCGTGCTGTCAGATGAAGGAAATTCCAGCTACTCACCTGCAAGAGCTCTGTAAGGCACCAGTACAGGTACTGCTGCAGAAACACCAGCAGCAACACAGACGGCTAGGAGGAGCCTTGGAAATGGTGCAACCAAATGATGAATGGAGTGAGATAAGCTCGATAAATGAATGAGCAATGCAAGCAGAATAATGGAGGAATGGAGTGGAATGAAGCTGCGACTGCGGCCAATTGAAGGGAGGTTACAGGGTGCCGGCGACTTGGAAGCGGCGACGGGGACAGAAAGGGGTCTGGAGGAAGGAAGGAGCAGAGGCATGAACAGAAGAAGAAAGCCCAAACAAAATGAAGGCAAAAAATGGGGAGCAGCAGAGCAGGAGGTACAAGGAAGGGGTAACAGAGACAGGTAGCAATGGGGTAAATGGAGGGAAGGGGAAAACACAGGATGGAGCTGGAAAGATGGCACGGGAGATGGGAATGAGTGGCCGTGGGTGCAAGTCAAACAGGAGACGGCAAGATCGAAGGAAGGCGGCACCTCCAGCCACAATGAAAAATGAATCCTGGAACAGTCCAGGAGGAGTGACCTTTTAAGACCTGATGGGGGAGTGACGTTGTTTCTCCTCCCATTGAACCTCAGGCTTAAAGCCTTCCCAAACAAATTACTGAAAGGAGAATCCTCCACTGGTCTGCAGAGGAGAAAGTCCAGATAAAGTCTTTAAAATGGTTGCATTTAAGCTGCAAGACTAGAGCAATGTCCAGATCTTCATGAGGCAGAACTCATCAGTACTCACACCATTGAATGATGGAAAAAATGTCATTGACAGTATGGAGAAGGGCACTCTTAATGGCAGAGCTAAATTCTCCACTAGTTACCTCTGAAAATTAAACCCCCCTGCTAGAAAATCTTTCTGCCGGCTATCGAGCACACAGTCACATATCCAGGGAACAGCTTCTCTCTGATCAGAATAGGGTCTCTCACCAGCTATTTCAACAGAGCAGCAGGCTTTACTATACAGAATGGGGCTCTCACCACTCACTCTGCTAACCACATATCATGCACAGTCCCACTAATTTAATAGTGCTGCTGTACTCACAGTCAGGAGCCAGCTGTCCTGGGACAAATCGGCAATAGAAGCCCCCAAAAAGCTTCTTGTCCACCAGGAATCCTCTTTGGGCAGCTCAGCCTCACTGTAGCAACCAGACCGACTACGCAGACAGCGTCCATATCCTGGTGGTGCAGCATATCCTGCGACTCTTCTACGAGCTTCTCTCTGAGCCTTCTCTGGTTTCAATTCACTCCTCAGTGGTACTCCTCAATAGAAACAAAAGATTAGCAATCTGTCAATCACTGCTCCCCTCCAAACCGGAATGGAATACCTTCGCTGATTACTAGACACCATTACAGGCATAAAAGGTATTAAGCTCCTCTGCAGTACACTTTTCAAGGATATAAAAACAACAAAACTAACAGCTATTCTAAATCACTTATCGAACCCTGTCTATTCCTCAATTCCTACACCTCAACACTAAGTTAAATAAACTATGTTTTAAAAACAAATTTAAAAACAACTCTTACTGGATGAAAATTAAGGCTGGTAGCATGGATTTTCCTAAACTATATGATATTTAACACAAAAAAGAGCCAACAGGAGCTTTTTCCACCTTCAGATTAGCAAATCCCTTCAGGACTCTCACTTCCAAAAAAAGGATTAGTGTCCACCTTCCTCCTGCCACAGCTTTTGTTACTTTTTTGTGGCTCCTCCCCTTCTCCTTCCTGTGTGAACACTGAACAAAAGTATTTGGTCAGGATGTCTGCCTTTTCCTGGTCCCCCTCTGCACAGTCTACTCCTTCCCTGTTTAACCTTACAATCCCACCCATGATCCCTCTTTTCACTTACAGTACATCCCTAAAAATGTCTTGTCCCCTTTTGTTACCTCCTGAGCTATTCTCTCTTCAGTTTGTGCCTTTGTGCTCCTTACTGCTTTCCCTGCCTGCCTTTGTTTCCCCTGACACGCCTCCCTATCCTCCTACCTCTGTGTTTCCTTATATCGTCTGAATACTACCCTTTTTGCTTTTACTTTTTCAGTCACCTCTTTCAAGAACCATAGAGGTTTATTTTTCCTGTTGCTTTTGCTCACTTGTTTGATGCCGAGGTTTGTTGCCTTTACTATGTTCCCTTTTATTTTCTCCCACTGTTCCTCCATCCCACCCAGGCCATCCCCCTTGCCAGGACATCCCTGAGGCATTCACCCTCTTCATAAGATCTGCCATCCTGAAGACCAGGACCCTCGAACTTGTGTGATTTGATTGCGGGGCCAAACTTATATTGAACCACACCATACAGTGATCACTGGTTCCCCAAGTGATGTCCCACCTTGACATCTGCAACGCTGTCCTTTTTAATGAGTTCTAGGCTCAGTATTACCTCATCAAGAGTCAGTTCACTGACTAGTTGCCTGAGGAATGTCCTCTGCAGAGTCCTGGATGTCCCTGCTTCTAGCGGAAGCTGCTGCTGTAAGGCTGCAAATCTATACAGTATCTGGGAAGTTAGAAGTCCCCCACCAGCAGCACTTCTCCTTCTTCTGCCATTTTGCCAGTGGCTTCTACCAGAACCTTATCTAACTACTCCCTCTAAGCTGGAGGTCTGTAGATCACTCTTGTGGGAATAACGGTTCCATTCTCCTTCTCCAGGGCGACCCACAGTACCCCTGCCTCCCCCTGTATTCTCTGTATCTCCACTGCTTTTATGCTTTCCCTCACATCAGGCACTGCACCTTCCCCCCTTTCCTTCTCATCCTGTCCTTCCAGAACAAAGTATAGACTGGTATGGCCAGATCCCATTCATAGTTTTCAGTGCATCGTGACTCGATAATTGCCACAATATCCAGGTCAGCCTCTGCCATGATGGCCTCTAGTTCCATAATCTTATTTCCTAGATTTCTAGCATTCACACACATGACCTTCCAGGATTTTGTTTCCACTCTGCCTGTTGCCCCCCCTTTTTTCCTTTTTGCCCTCCCTTCTTCCCCCTCTCTTATTAATGATCCTGTTCCTTTCTTCTTTTATCTCTTCTAGCCTGCTTCCTATATATCAATTTGCATGCTGGGAGATTCCTCTCCCCTCAGGTTCTCCTTACCCTCTATTTCAGCCTGTGTGTGGGGAAGGGGGGCATTTCTGAGTCCTGATTCCTTCTGTCACCTCTCCTTGGATAGTTTAAATCTTCACTGAAGTAACATTTAAACAATCAACTGAGGACTGTGGTTCCCCTCCTTCACGGATGCAGACCATCACCCAAGTAAAGGCCCTTATCCTCCCAGGTGGGTCACCAGTCACCAATGAAACTGAACCCTTTCTCTCTGCACCATATCTTCAGCCATGAGTTGAAGCTGCTGGTGTGGAGAGCCATCCCTATCCCTATCTCCTGTCATAGACAGGCAGCTCCTTAGCAAAAATCACTGAGAAAGCTACCTGTGTGAGACTCCTTCCCAGCTCCCAAAACTCCCTATGCACTCTTCCAGCTACATCCCTAGCCATGTCATTAGTCACCAGGTAGATAATGACATCCATCTCTCCCTCCCATGCTGCTACCCTAGTGATCCTCAAGATCTGGTTTCCATATTTCCTGGCCATGGCTCCGGGTAGGCACCTAATCTGCCTCTCCCCCCTTTCCTATTCTCAAATCTTTCCCTCTCACAATAGAATTCCCCACCAGAAGTTGCTTCCTCCTCCACCTCTAGAGTACTCTAACATCCGGGTCTCCTATATGCAGGGCCCTCACATCCTCCCTGGTCATTTCCACGTTGCCTCCTCCTGGCAGTTCTGCCCTCCTAGAGTGGCGTAGGAATTATGTAGTGCTATCGGTGGAGGAATGTGCCTCTGCCCCACCACTGCCGCACTTCCAAAGCCCACCATAGTGCAGCTGTTCCTCCTCCCTGGCATCCTCTGAGGTAACCGTGGCATACTTGGTGGCCCCTGGATGGGGGAAGAAGGCACCCGAATCCTAGCCAACTCAACCTGGAGATTAGCATGCTCCTCCCTCAATTCAAAAAGGTGTGTTCAGATGGGCCAGCACCGCAGTCTCCAAACAGTCTCTCTGAAAACTGCCAGCCAGCAGCCACTGCATTGCACCACTCCTAGCATTCTCAGCTTCTATTGATCCTGTGTTACCAAGAAAAAGTGAATTTGTTTGAGGGAATGTTTTCAATCTGTTCCAGAGACAACTTCCACCCAGACAGTGGCTTGATCTCTGGACCCTCATATTAAAAGTCTGATGCTCTACTGACTGAGCTTTCTGGGATCTTTTGCTTAGTTGCACAATGCAATTGTTTGTCACCTTAACTGTTCCCCATTTTAGCATCGCCCAATGTTCATGCACCCCCCCAGCTCTTCATGCCCCTGCTAGGTCATCCCTGAGGCATTAACCCATCTTTATAAAACCTGCTCTCTTGAAGTCCAGGACCCTTGCCCTTGTGTTGTATGATTCCACAGCTCTCCTTATATTGAACCACACTGTGTGGTGATCACGGGTCCCCAGGCAGCCTCCCACATTGGTGTCCCTGTTAGTAAGTTAAACAGATATTTTAGTTATTTTCTCTTGGGAATGAAGCCAAGCCACCAACAACAATAGAAAAAGGTCCCTAACAGCTAATTACACTTCAGTTAGGCTGCTTGTCATGTTCTTTGTTTCAGACAACAACAAAGTTACAAAAACCTTACATTTCTAATTAAGTTACGCCCCTGAAAAATCTTCCTTACATCTTTAAGTTGTTAGTGTCTATGTATTTTTTTGTCCAGTTCCCCCCACTCCCTGAAGGGAGCTCAGCCCCTGCCCGCTTGCTCCCCCTAGGCCCAGTCTTGCCCCCCTGGGTAGGGCCACCGGGTGGGTGCCCCCTCCCCATGGTCCGTGGTAACGTGCTCTGGCTTACCCCCCAGGATGGGGCCATGGGAGCAGGACCATACCCGATGGATACTGTTGGCAGCGGAGGCAGTGGTGGAGTGGGGCTTCATGCTGAGGGCTGGGATTTTGTTTGTGGCTGTACCTGGGGGTGGAGACACGTAATGATACACACGTCCACCCCACCTCCCTGCAGATAACAGCACCGGCACAAGGGATCCCCCCAGCCTCTGCCAGGTGTCCATGACGTGTTGGACACACCACCCCCCCTCCCCCTAGAGAGCAGTCCCAAGGACACGCAATCTTTCTCACCCCAGCAGGCCCTTCAGTGCCCTGAGTCCATTTCCGAACCTGGGTCATCAGTGTTGCAGGTGAATGCACTGTTTCTGCGCTGGTGGTCCGGCCAAGTTGTTAGTGTTTAAAACACACTATACTGGAGCTTTCAGTCTTGCTTGGTTTTAGAATCCACTAGGGTAAAGGTAATGCTGAACCTGGTAATTACAAAGAAATACAGCATTGCTGACATCACATTGGGTAGTCCCCTGGGTACAAGTGATCACCACACTGTGTGGTTTGGCATATAGCTAGGATAGGTAAAAAAAAATAAAAACACTAAAATGAGGGTCTTGGACTTCAGAAGGGCATATTTTAAAGAAATGGGAAACTACCTCCAAGAATGCCTCAGGAGCTGGGGTGGGGGGGGCAGAGAAGGAGTGGAATGGTCAATGGAAAAGAAATAATGAGGGTATAGCCCAGACTAGGGCATGTTGTTTGAAGGAAGTGAGCAAGGGAAAGAGGAGGAAGAGGCCACTATGGTTCTCTAAGGAGGTGGCAAAGGCAGTTAAGGAGAAGAAACAGCATTTCAAAAGGGTGTCCCATTAAAAGAACAAAGCAATATGAGTAATTCAATAACAGTGAGTCAAGTATAGCGAATGTGTTTTCAGTGACATTTTTTTTTTTGGTGACAGGTGTTTTTCAGACAGCCAGTATAAGGGTACTTCTGTGGACGTTGGTTGCTGAGTTCTGAAGTAGGGTGCTGTAGGATAAGCTGTTGAATTGCTGCTGTGGCTTAGCAGCTAGAGACACTGGCTTCTGTGTGAGTTGGGTTCACTGGAGTGGGGTTCAAGACTTGCCATTTCTGTTTTGGTTTACTTTTTGTTTCTGTTTTTTTAAGTTATCTACTCTTGTGCTGTGATTTGCTTTCCCCAACCCCCAGTTTTTGCATTCCCCATGAAGTATAAATGTACTATTGCCCCGTTTCCTGGCTCGCTCCCTCTTCCCCCATCATTATACCCCCCATCCCAAGTTTCTTCCATTGCTCCACTTGGTTCTGACTCTGATTTGATTACTTAATCAAACTGGAGTGTGGGGTGAGGGGGGCAGTGCTCCACACAAAAAGTAAATTCAGTGGTGTTTTCACTATTTTGTGCCATCTCTGTTTTCTGCAGTCACTGTGTTTGTCTGCTTTGATTTCCTTTTGCTGTTTTTGTGGTTAGTATTTTTTTTTCCACTGTTATTACATAGAACCTTTAGGAAGTACAAGGAGATCCACAAGAATGAAGACAGGGAGGTATATCTGTCCCTGTTAGTGAGTTAAAAAAAAAACATTTTTTTAATTGTTTTTCTTGGGAAGCAAGTCAAGCCACGAACAACAATAAAAAGTTCCCAAACAGCTAGCTGCACATTAGTTAGGCTACTTGTCATGTTCTTTGTTTCAGACAACAATGAAGTTACAAAAACCTTACATTTCTAATTAAAATTCACCCCTACAAAATCTTCCTTACTCCTTTAAGATGGTAGTGTTTAAAACACACTTTACTGCATCTTTCAGTCTTATTTGGTTTTGGAACCCACTAGGGTCAAGGCAGTGCTGGGCCTGGCACTTAAAAACAGAGACAGCACTGCTGACATCACATTGGGTAGTCCCCTGGGTACAAGTGATCACCATATTGTGTGGTTTGGCATATGGCTATGATAGGGGAAAAATAAATAGAACCACTAAGAAGAGGGTCCTGGACTTCAGAAGGGAAGATTTTAAAGAAATGGGAGACTGCCTCCGAGAATGCTTTGGGGGTTGGGGGGGAGTCTAAGAAGGAGCAGAGGCTGAATGGAAAAGAATTAATGAAGGTATAGCCTAGGCAATGGCATGCTGTTTGAAGGAAGTGAGCAAGGGAAAGAGGAGGAAGAGGCATTTATGGTTCTGTGGGGGTGCATTTTAATTAGAAATTTAAAGTTTTTGTACCTTTGTTGTTGTCTGAAACAAAGAACATGACAAGTAGCCTAACTGATGTGCAGTTAGCTGTTAGGGACCTTTTTCTATTGTTGGCAGTGAAGGAGAAGAAAACATCATTTAGAAAGTACAATGAGATCCAGAAGGATAAAGATAGGGAGGTATATCTAATAAAATAAGGGAAGGGAGGAAGGAGGGTGAGAGCAGCTAAAGTACTAAAAGAGGAGGGGATGGTTAAGGAGGTCAAAAAAGGGACAATACCTTCTTCAAGTATGTGGGGTAAAGAGAAAGCCAAGGGGAGGGATAGTGAGAATCTGGAGGCAGGGAGAACTGCACAGGGGAAGATCAAGGGAATGCAGAAATATAAAATAATTACTTCTGCTAGGTCTTCACAGTAGAGATGGTGGAGGATGGACCAGGATGCTGCAATAAGTACCAGAGAGAGGTTGAGAGTGGACACAAGTTAATTCTTGGTGGAGAGGTTCCAGATGGGATTGGAAGCCTTAAAAGAAAATAAGGCGATGGGACCAGATGGGATTCATCTAATGGTTCTTAAGGAACTGTGCACAGTGCTGGCTGCCCCCTCTAGCAGCGCTTTTTAGCAGCTCACTGGATATGGGTGAAGTTCTAGAGGACTAGATGAAGGCCAATGTGGTTCCTCTGCATAAAAGAGGCAGTAGAGAGGATGCTAGCAACTACTGCCCAGTCAGTCTCACATCAGTGGTGGGGAAGTTCATGAAGACACTATTGAAGGAGAGGCTTATGGGGCACCTGGAGGCAAAAGGGCTGCAGGATTACCTACAGTATGGTTTCACGGGGGTGCAGTCATGTCAAACTAATTTCATAGATTTTTTGTCTTAGTGACCAAGGCGGTTGATCATGGGAGAGCAGTGGACATGGCCTATCTAGACTGCAGTAAGGCTTTTAACACTGTGCCTCACACATTATGCAGATGATGTCCTACTGAGTCTCACAAAACCCCAGCAATCTATGAAACAAGTTTGGACAATCCTAATGAAATTTGGTAGACAATCTGGTTATTCTCTTAATAAAAATAAGACAGAGGTGCTTACCTTATTTTACAAACCAACCACAGATATATGTGACCTTCTCCCTTTAAACTAGAAGGCGAATAAAATAAAATACTTGGGGGTACAAGTTACAAAACAGTAGTCTCAACTGTATGCTGCTAACTACTCACCACTGAAGAGTGGTCTGCAAAAGACTTCAAAAGATGGTCACTCCTGAATCGCCCCATGTATTCAAGGATACACACTATACAAATGAATGTGCTCCCTAGGTTTCTATATTTGTTCCAATGTATACCGTTGAATTTACATAACTCGATCTTCCAAATATGGGACAAACTGATCACTAAATTCATTTGGAACTCTAAGAAACCTAGAGTAAATCTAAAAATCCTCCAAACACAGAAAGAAAAAGGCGGACAGTTCCTACCTGATCTTGAAGATTATTTTTTAGCGGCCCAATTAAAAAATACTCCGATGTGGTCCAACCCTAACACCACTGCGGGATGGCAACTCATGGAAAAAGTAAAAGAGAAAGGAGCGAGATCATATCCCCTCGAATCCAGATTGTTGACCCCTAATATGAATAAATTCCCATATTCAGAACTAACCTCGGTTAGGGATACTATTAGATCAGTCCATAGAATATGGCAGAAATATAAACTTAAAAACTCTATCTAGCCTCTGAAGAGGTTAGTATGGGATCTGGATTTTAGACCTGGCACCCTGGATAGGGAATTTCTCACGTGGGAGACAAGAAGCTTGAGATGCTTATCACAATTTTGGCAAGGAGAAACTTTCCTAGACTTCGAATCCCTTAAAAACAAATTCGGCCTGCAAAATACAGACCATTTCAGATACTTATATGCCAGAAATTATATTCTCACATTAAAGAAGAAGGATACTGATCCCAACAGAGCCCAACACATTCTGGGGGCCATAAATGAAAGTATTATAGCTAACACGCAAAAGAGGATGATTTCTTTTCTGTATAAAGCATTATCGACCCTGAAAGGGGATCCACTCAATAGAATAAAAATGAAATGGAGGGAAGAGCTCCCCCAAGACTTAGGAGAGATTAACTGGGACCGAATATTCTCTCTAACTAAAAAAACGACTCAGTCACCATATTGGCAGGAATTCTCTTGGAGAATTTAGGTCCGCTATTTTCTGACACCTCACATATTAAATAGGAGGGACCCAAGGGCTCTGGCTAACTGTTGGAGGGGCTGTGGCTCACTTGAAGTGACTCACTTACATGTCTTCTGGTCCTGTAGTGTTTTAAGGACCTTTTGGGATACAATCTCAGGGGCACTTAAAGAAATATTCTTGGTGCAGACCCCATTGGAGTGGTATATGCTGATGCTGGGGCATCCACCTGGGGGGATGGTGGATGGGGGCTCAATTTACCTTTGGTCTATACTAACAACAGCAGCACACAAAGCTATCATGAAAAGGTGGCTGGATCCTGCCCCTCCAAATATGCAGGAGTTGATAGGAATAATAACTACGATCTCTGGACTAGAGGAACTCACTTACAAAATTAATAACCAAACTCCCACTTACCTGAATAGATGGACAAGGTGGGAGGTTTGGTGTTCCTCTAAGGATATAATGCCTGGGAGTTCTTAAAAAAAAGTGGATAGGGAGGGGGGAGAGAAATTAAACTGGATATAGGAGAGGCTTCAGGTGACCCGACCTGGCCTTGGGGGAGAATGGGTGAGGCGGGAGGGGAGATGGAGGAAGAATAATAGAACAGAATATAAATAAAAATGAAGGAGACCACATTAGTTTTAGACAATATTGAGGACTTTAATTAAATGTTAAGATGACAGAGACAGGAGTAATGGAAATCTCTGAATATGAAATGATCTATAGAGATAGGTAAGGTTACTAATAGAATGTATAAAAATGATGTACCTGCTTGGAATTAATAAACTTGAATTAAAAAAAGCACCTTGCCTCAAGGGGGGGGGAGCTAGTTAAGAAACTAAGCAGCATGGTGCTGGGGGGGGGGGACATGACAAGCTGGGTATCAAAACAGTTAAGGGATAG
The DNA here is from genome assembly GCA_016271365.2 of Neoceratodus forsteri. NCBI lineage: Eukaryota > Metazoa > Chordata > Ceratodontiformes > Ceratodontidae > Neoceratodus > Neoceratodus forsteri. Next base: position 1,328,004,985 of record CM028132.1, read on the forward strand.
GAGCAAAAGGGTGGTAGTAAATGGTAGCCTCTTCTGCGATAAAGGAGTGACTAATGGGGTGCCACAGCGTTCGGTGCAGGGACCAGTCCTCTTCGAAGTCTTCATAATCAACATTGTAGAGATGCTTGAGGGTAAGGTGTGTCTCCTTGTGGATGATACAAAAATCTGCAACAGGGTTGACACTCAGGTGGGGGTGGAGAGATTGCAAAGGGATCTGAGGAAACAAAAGGAGTAGTCCAGGGGTGGCAGCTGGGTTCCAAAGCCAAAAAAATTAAGGTTACGCACTTAGGACTGCAGAACCCAGGGGCTGAGCATAATATGGGGGGAGTGGAGCTTACAGTTTCCAAGCAAGAAAGAGTTTGGGGTCATCATATCTGATGACCTCAAGTTACTGTGGCTGGGCAGTGTGACAAAGCAGTGGGGAAGGCTAGCAGGATGTTGCAGTGCATTTGGAGAGGGATTTCTAGCAGGAGGAAGGAAATAGTGCTGCCATTGTATCACTCACTGGTGAGGCCCCAACTGGAATACTGTGTCCACTACTGGAATCCACACCTCTGCAAGGACTTTGAAAAGGTGGAGGTGGTATAGAGGAAGGCAACCAAACAGGTGAGGGGGTTGCATGAAAAGCCATATGAGGAAAGGCTACAGAAACTGAACATGTACTCTCTGGAACAGAGGAAAATTAGGACATGATTGAAACCTGCAGGTACCTCACAGGTGTGAACAAGGTGCAAGGGGGATCTATTTCAGAGAAAGGAAGGCACTAGAACAAGAGGGCATACAATGAAGCTAGAAGGGGAAAGTTTAGGAGAGATGTGTGGAAATAATTGTTCACAGAAAGAGTGGCGGATGAATGACTGAAACAGCCTGCCAAAGGAGTTAGTATAGGGAAACGACTGTGGAGAGCTTCAGCATGCATGGGATTGGCACAGGGTCATACTAGGTAGTGGAATGGGGAGGGATTAACACCATGACCTGCTAAGGTCAGTGATGACAGATTAGGCAGGGACAAGTGACAGACTGGATGGGCCTAAAGATCCACTTCTGCAAATAAAATCAGTGTTTCTGTGTTTGATTTTAGAACAGTACATGCACACGCACACATGCACACACACACACACAAAGCCTGTGTGTTCATAAGCATGCACGTGTGTGTGTATGTGTGTTGTCGGGGCCTATCTATCCCTTTCTCTCTCTCTCTCTCAGCAAACATTAAACAACCCTTATATCTTCCCTTTCATAAAAGTCTTATTTTCACCCTCCAGTCTAAAACATCACCCATCTCTAGCTTGGGATTTAGAAAGGGAACAAAAAATGCCAAGATTTCTGATTTTTGCCTGGTTTTAACAAGTGGGTGGAAGTAGATTTTTTTTTCTGAAGCAGGTCAAGTTATCTGTCTCTTCTGACTGAAGCTTCTGCAAGTGTTGGGTCACATGACCTGCCTTCAGTGAACTTCCAAAGTGGCCTCTGATTGGACAGGAAGTCTTGGGAAATCCTGAACTCCCGCCAAATAGCAAAATGCCAAACAGCCCAGAATAGTGCCGATTATTCAGTTCTCTTCCCAAGTAACGAGTACCATATTATTTGTGATAGTCAGGAAATACTATTCGTTATTCACACAGTCCTAGCAAAGACCCATTGAACTGATCCAGGCATCACAACCACATCTTGAGAATGGTGAAGACTCTTTCTATGATGTTAAATATTGCCCATTGTGCCTTTTTGTAATGCTTCTCATTACCAGATGCAGGCCACAGCACCGGTGTCATCGGCCAGTGACGCACTGGGTATCCACATGTCACCTGTGGAGGGAGGTAAGCAACATATGTTGGTTATGTACCTTGGGTAGTTGCTATGGGGTTGCTATACTTACCAAGTATCTGCCCATCCTTTATCTGTCAGTTCTTGAATGTCCTGTACAGGGAGGAGTTGTGCCAGATGTAGGCATCATGTGTACCACCGGGGTATTTTTCCACCACATTTGTGATTTGATAGTTACCATCTCACACCACATTGACATTTAGTGAGTGAAATCATTTTCTGTCCACTAATGCATCCCCTTCTCTCCCAGGTGGTGCCTTGATGCCAACAAAGGTGCAGTCCTGTGCTCCAGTACATTGGAAATGCATGTTCCCTGGTAGAATACCTGCATTGTTGCTGATCTCTGCTCCTGTTACACTGGAAGTGTGATGTAGTCCTCACACCTCTTAGTTAGAACTCCTAGGAACCAGGTCAGTAGGCAGGACATTGCTGACTGTGTAATGTCCAAGGTGTCCCCCACAGGCATCTGGGATATGCCAGTGGTGGACAGAAAGCACAGCACTGCTGTTACCTTCAGTTCCACTAACAATGCCTGACTCCAGGATGTGGTGCTCTTGAGATCCTCCCGGAGTATGTGACACACTCAATGGATGGGGTTGCAGTCCAGCCGGTACCAGTTCACTATCTGCTGGACAAACAGCTCAAGGCAGCTGTGATAGGGTATTTGGACTCTGTTGGGGGGATATGACCATGGGACACACCTGTGTTAGTGACTTGCATGAGCCTGGACTTCCTCCAGATCCCAGGTGAGCTCCAGCAGCAACTGGTGCAGGGACACGGTGTGTGCCTGGGTATGTCTTACACAGGCCTGCCTCCATGTCCTAGTGCCCCACACAGGTGTTCTGCATCCTTGTGTTGATCTGCAACTGGAATCATTTGTAATTGCAAGCCACCATTTTGAGGAGCAAATATGCCATGATAATGTGACTTTGCCCAATATGCATGGTGAGGGCCCTCTATTGACTTTAGCACTTGCTGCAATTTTGCGATCACTATTCCTACAAATCCAATATGATGCAGGACTGCTAAATGGTTGTTCTCACATTTTAATGCTCCCTAATCATATCTGAGACTTGAAAAATGTTCAAAGATCCCCCCCCACACTGTCTTCTTAACTTCAGAAGAGATTGGGTGAGGGATGGAGGAACGACTAGACACCAGGTATTGTTTTTTTTAACCTCATGCGGGATCAGGTAAAGATGGAGGAACCGCTAGATGCTAGGAAATGGTTTCTTATCTTCTATAGGGATGGGGTGAGGGAGAGAAGCCCGTTGGACTAGCGCTGTTCCATGTTTAATCTTCACTGGTGAAGTTAGAGCAAAGTGGCCAACTTTACACTTCCTATACTATCCTTGAAGTGGTCACTCTGCTCTATGAGTCAGTTCTCACAATTAACTACACAAGTACTCCACTTTGTGGTAAAAACATAGCCATGATATGGCAAATTAGCATACATTGCATAGTTTTTTACTTTTTATTGTGCAAAATGAACTTCAAACTCTGGAAATGTGGAAAGAAATTTCTAAATGTGAAGTTTTTTTTTTTTCACTTCTCACAGACCAACACTGGTCACCCGGGGCCAGATATTCAAAAGTTTTCCCGGGCACAAATACTAGTCTGTGTGTGCAAATCAAGCTTTGCATGGATTTTACATAGAAGTTGACATAGAAGTTGACAGCAGATAAGGACCGCAAGGCCCATACAGTCTGCCCATTTCTTTTTCTACCTTATAAATGTGCCATCGGCCTTTGCTCTGTCAGTGGCCTATCTATTCATACTCATTTGTATTGCTCCCTTATGCCTATCTCATGCCTGTTTGAAGCCCTGCACTGTATTCATAGCCACCACTTCTTGAGGTAGGCCATTCCATGCATCCACCACCCTTTCTGTGAAAAAGAATTTCCTCACATTCCCCCTTAATCGGCCCCCCTCTAATCTCATGCTGTGTCCTCTTGTCCTGCTATTTTTCTTATATTTAAACATGTTAGACTCTTTCACTTTGTTAATGCCCTTAAGGTGTTTGAATGCCTCGATCATATCACCTCTCTCCCTCCTTTGCTCAAAGTTATATATATTGAGCTCTGTTAATCTGTCCTCATATGTCTTCTGATGCAGTCCCTGCACCATTTTGGTTGCCCTTCTCTGGACTGCCTCAATTTGGTTAATGTCCTTGTGAAGGTGTGGCCTCCAATACTGCACGCAGTACTCCAGATGGGGCCTATCCAGTGTCTTGTAAAGAGGGATTATTACCTCCCTCTTACGACTTGTGATACCCCTACTAATACACCCCAACACCCCCTAGCCTTACCTACTGCTTTAGAGGTCTGCTTGGATGATTTCAGGTCATCAGTGATGATGATGCCCAAGTCTCTTTCTTCCTTTGTGACTGCTAGCAACTCCCCTCCCAGTCTATAGGTGACTTCAGGGTTTCTCTTCCCTATGTGCATGATCTTGCACTTCTTTGCATTAAATTCCAGTTGCCACTCTTCCGACCATTTTGCTAGTTTATCCAGATCTCTTGTCATTCTGCCCACCCCACCTGGATCATCTACTCTGTTGCAGATCTTGGTGTCATCTGCAAACAGACAAGCCTTACCCTCTAGTCCACCTACAAGGTCACTAATGAAGATGTTGAAGAGGACCGGCCCCAGGACTGATCCCTGAGGTACCCCACTTGTGACTTGCATCTCTTCTGACTGTATACCATTTACCACCACTCTCTGTTTTCTGCCCATCAACCAGTTTGCCACCCAGTTGACCAACTTCTGACCCACCCTGAGCCTACCCAGCTTATTTAGCAATCTTCTATGTGGAACAGTGTCAAAAGCTTTGCTGAAGTCAAGGTAGGCGACATCAACTGCTCCCCCTTGGTCCACCACTCTGGTTACCCAGTCAAAGAAATCTATGAGATTAGTTTGACAGGACCTTCTTTTGTAAACCCATGCTGTCTTGGATCTTGTGCCCCTATGGATTCCAGGTGTTGCACTATCCTTTCCTTAAGGAGTGCCTCCATAATCTTGCCCACTACTGAGGTAGGACTGACTGGTCTGTAGGTCCCTGCCTCCTCCCTGCTACCACTCTTGTGGAGCGGAATCACATGAGCCCTTCTCCAGTCTTCTGGGACCTCTCCTGTGCTCAGAGACTCACTAAACAGTTCTGCTAATGGCTCTGCTAGTTCCACCTTTAGCTCCTTAAGTACCCTGGGATGTATGCCATCAGGTCCCATTGCCTTATCCACCCTGAAGCTTAGCAAGCTCTTGTAGGACCCTTTCTTTTGTGAAGGGAGTAGTGCTCACCTCCCTCCCCACTGTGTCCATGGTGCTGAGCTGTGGGCCCTGCCCTACCTTCTTTTCAATAAATACTGAGCAAAAGTATCTATTTAGGATAGATGATTTTACATAGTCCTCCTCCTCACATGCTCCCTTTTCTCCATTAAGCTTAGCAATACCCCCTCTGGACTTTCTCCTTTCACTAATGTATCTATAGAAAGTCTTGTCACCTTCTTTTACTGTCCGTGCTAGTATTTCCTCAGTTTGGGACTTTGCCTGCCTTACTGCCTTCCCTGCTTCCCTTAGGGCAGTTTGGTATGCCTCCCTATCTTCATCCCGCTGTGTTTCCTTATATTTCCTGAAGGCCAGCCTTTTGGCTCTGACCTTTTCTGCTACTGTATTTGAGAACCAACGTGGTTTCCTTCTTCTTTTGCACTTCCTTTTCTGTCTAACACAATGGGATGTTGCTTCAAGTATTGCATCCTTAATGCTTGTCCACTTTGCCTGTACCCCCTCACCTGTGTTTCTTTTTGCCAGGGCTAGCTTAACTCTGTTGGCCATCTTATCAAAGTCAGCTCCTCTGAAGTCCCATATTTTTGCCTTGGAATGGGATGATTTGGATGTAGTAGCCAAATTGAACCATACCATATTTAAAGATCAGTTAGGGTGGGCAAACAGGGTTTGCACCCAGGCAAACTTTGGAAGGGGGTGCAATGCAAACTGAGTGGCAGGGACCTGAATATTGGTGCAATCCGATATTCAGAGCATTTGCACCGTGCAAGAGCATTTTGTGTGGTCCCATTGCATGGCACAAATAGTGCTGATGGAAGCCATGACTTGCTGTCAGGCAACTCTAGCGGTTGGTGGAGGAAGTGTGACATCTCCCCTAAACCCCACCAGAGTAGTTCCTGGGGTCCAGTGGCCCTGCATCTCCATCCTGATCCCCTGTATACTAAAATAACACCATTCCCAGGTGTCAGTGCCCCCCCCATCCCAATCCCATTTTTAATAACATAACACCATTCCCTGGTGTCCAGTGTTCCCCAACCTGATACCCTGTATAACACAGTAAACCATTCTTTGGTACCTAGTAGACCCCCCTTCCCTATCCCTGATCCCCTGTATAACAAAATAAATCATTCCCTAGTGTCTAGCAGATCCCCCTCCCTATCTCTTATTCTGTGTAAAACAAAATAAAACCATTACCTGGTGTTTAGCAGAACCCTCACCCCAGAAGATAATGCCCCACCACCTCGTTTCTCCCCCATCCTGAGCCTCCTGCCGGTTAGATCAGCACAGTTTCTCCACTCTCCACTACAGCCAGTCACCAACTGAGTTGTCAATGAGCACATACTGTACAATCAGCTGTTACAGCACGTGCTCACTGACAGCTCAGCTGGCAGCCAGCTATGGTGGAGAGTGGAGGTCTGTGCTGGTCACTGGCTCAGGGTTGGGATGGGGGGGAAGATGGTGGTGAGACACTACCTGCCAGGGTGGGGGTGGGGGTCTGCTCACAATGGAATGTTTTTCCTTTGTAATACAGGGGATGGGGATGGGGATAGGGAGAGAGGTTGGCTTGACACCAGGGAATGGATTTACTGTGTTATACAGGGGATCAGGTATAGGTAGGGGGGTCCGCTAGACACCAGGGAATGGATTTACTTTCTTATACAGGGAGGCAGGGATAGGGAGGAGGGTCCACTGGACACCAGGGAATGGCATTATTTTTGTATACAGGGGATTGGAATAGGGAAGGTGGTCCACTAGATACCAGTGAATGGATTTACTTTGTTATAAAGGGGATTGGGGATAGGGAGGAGGGGTCTGCTAGACAACACAGAATGGTTTTATTGTATTATATAGGGGATCGGGATGGGCAGGGACCACTGGACACCAGGAAATATTCATTTATACATTGGTAATGGATTCAGGTAGGGGGAGAGACCACTGGACACCAGGGAATCATTATTTCAATGACCAGAATGGGTGAGTGTTGGGGGAAGGACAGCTAGACATCATAGAATCATTATTTCAACATCAGTCATAGATGCAGGTGGGAGAGAGTACACTAGATGCCAAGGACTCAATATTTCAATCAGGCATGGGTGAGGGTTGGGGGGGGGACGACTTGACACCAGGGAACAATTTATGTTTACCATTGTGCCAGAACTTGGTGAGGGGATGACCATTAACACCAGGGAATAATGTATTTTACCATTGGGCTGGTGATCAGCAGTAGGGAACTACTAGCACCAAGGGAGAGCTCTCTTGGACCAGGCAATTGGTAGTAGAGCAGTGTAATCCAGCCTTGCTCCCCATACACATGAGTCCATAATGAGCATGCAAATGGTCCCTTAGCACCTTGCATGCCCACTGGGCTAATTTGCATGGGCCCATTTGAATGTCGAAAATGTAGCACGGGCACAAGCCACTGTGGTGCTCTATTTTGTAGTCATGTCTGCCCAGCATGAAGTGGCTTAGCCCTGGGCAGCCATGGCACTATTTTTAATTGAATAGCGCTGGTGCGCTGTTTCACTGAATATAGCATGTTTGGGCACCTGGGCAAGCGCAAGGCACAGTGCAAATTTTTGCACTGCATTTTACATTTCTTTTAATATCAGCCTCTGAGCCACAACTGTATTAAGAATAGGGCTAGGAGAACTCAGTGAAGTTACGACCCTTGTTAAATAAGAACCAGAATATGGTAAAGTTCTAATTTGTTCTGATTAGTTCTGATTTATTTACAAATATTTGAAAAAATGCAAAACAATTGCATATAAGTGACCCAAGTTGGTCACATTTGACACAGAGGCCCAAAGGAAATAATTTAATGGCTCATTTGTATAAAAATTAATGGAAAACTGCTAAATAAAAAAACAGTCACTCACTACTAGCCCCTTCCTGGCTGGCCTGTAATGGTGGCATATTCTGCTCGGGTCCATGACATGAGCGTGCTGGGAGAGACAGAGAGACAGAGACAGACAGATGCAAATACCTATATCATTAGTATTCTAACCTGTAAAAAAACTAAGATCCCTCTAACTAATGTGATGTCCTTCTGATGGTTCCCACCCACACCCACAGGCCAGGGATAAATTTACTGTCATGACTCGTAGCTACGCAGCATGCCAACAGCACAGCAGTCCACCACCACTTCCTTCCAAGATTACCTGACTCCTATAGTGCAGTTACTGGTAAGTGACCAAATTCAGAAACTGTTAAGTGTGCCTCAGAATTAGAATTGGAGATGTAGACACATCTGGTGCATAGCCGCATGCAGCACAGTCCCACACTGGGGTTGGTTAATGCTTATTCGTAATATAACGCGATATACTATAATAAGGAGGAATAATGGGGAATGAGTGATGATGATGACATTAGTGTGTAGTTATACTTTACTTGTGTTATAGTGTACACAGCCTGCTATGAGTCGTAGAGTCAGAATTTATCCCCTAGGCCACCCACAGCCAGCAGCACAGGTGCATCAACTTGTATGTTGTTTGTCCGAACAGTATTTTTTTTAAATACATGAAATCGTGACTAAACGTTAAGTGATCGTGATTGGGTGGCACAAGTTAGAGATTTATTTTGCCAGCCTACTGCCCTTGCCCTATACACACAGCCACACTGAAGCCAGGAAAAAATGTTATTTGGGATTTCTGGGACTGTTACATTTATTGTGGGCCACCCTGCAGTCTCTCTCTCTCTCTCCCCTCTGGATGACACAAGTCAGAGATTTATTTTACCACCCTGCTGCCCTTGCCCTGTACACACAACTAAACTGAAGCCAGGAAAAAAATGACATTTGGGATTTCTGGGACTGTTACACTTATTGTGGGCCACCCTGCAGTCTCTCTGTCTCTCTCTCTCTCTCTCTCTTTCTCTCTGTCTCTCTCTCCTCTGGATGTCACAAGTCAAATATTTAATTTTGCCACACAGCTGCCTTTGCCCTGTACACACAACTACACTGAAGCCAGGAATAAAAAAATATTTGGGATTTCCGGGACTGTTACATTTATTGTGGGTCCCCCAACAGTCTCTCTCTCTCTCTCTCTCTCTCTCCCCATGGATAGCACAAGTCAAAGATCTATTTTGCCACCCTGCTGCCCTTGCCCTGCACACACAGCCACACTGAAGTCAGGAAAAAAAAATATTTGGGATTTCTGGCGCTGTTACATTTATCGTGGGCCACCCTGCAGTCTCTCTCTCTCTCTCTCTCCCCCCCTCTGGATGTCACAAGTCAGAGATCTATTTTACCACCCTGATGCCCTTGCCCCGTACACACAACTACACTGAAGCCAGGAAAAAAATGGCATTTGGGATTTCTGGGACTGTTACATTTATTGTGGGCCACCCTGCAGTCTCTCTCTCTCTCTTTCTCTCTCTCCCTCTCTCTCTCCTCTGGATGTCACAAGTCAAATATTTATTTTGCCACACAGCTGCCTTTGCCCAGTACACACAACTACACTGAAGCCAGGAATAAAAAAAATATTTGGGATTTCTGGGACTGTTACATGTATTGTGGGTCCCCCAGCAGTCTATCTCTCTCTCTCTCTCTCTCTCTTCCCTCTGGACATCACAAGTCAAAGATTTATTTTGCCACCCTGCTGCCCTTGTTCTGTACACACAGCCACACTGAAGCCATGAAAATACATTTTATTTGGGATTTCTGGAACTATTGCATTTATCTTCAGCCCCCCTGCAGTCTCTCTCTCCCCTCTAGACAAAATTGTGATTGAATGTTAACAAGTGATTGTGATTTGTGATTGGATGGCACAAGTTAAAGATTTATTTTGCCACTCGGCTGCCCTTGCCATGTACACACAGCCACACTGAAGCCAGGAAAAAAATTGGGATTTTGTATAACTGTAAAATTTCTCTTGGACCCCACTCTCTCTCTCTCTCTCTCTCTCTCTCTCTTTCTCTCTCTCTCCCTCCCTCCTCTGGATCAGGAATAGCACAAGTCAAAGATTTTGCCAGCCTACCCTTTCTCATACATACAGTCAGCAACACTGTTTGAGGCCAAGAAAAGAAAAAAAACTCATTTGGGATTTTCTGTAACTGCAAAATCTCTCTTGGTCCCCCAATAGTCTGTCCCTCTCTTCTCTGGATCTGGAATGGCACAAGCCAAAGATTTTTGCCTACCTGTCCTTTCTCATGTACACAGCTACACTGACCGAGGACAAGAAAAGAAAAAAAAAAACACCTTTCATTTTGGATTTTCTGTAACTGTTAAAATCTCTCTTGAGCCCCCGTAGTCTCTCCCTCTCTCCTCTGGATCGGGAATGGCTCAAGTCAAAGATTTTGATAGGCTGCCCTTTCTCATGTACACACTGCTACACTGCTAGAGGCTAGGGTTACCACCTTTTAACAAGCTCAAAGTGGAACATTTCTTACTGAAACATGATTTTTCGCAGGACAATATGTAACCTTGACCAATGCAACAGACTTGTTTTCTCCAAATAATCAGAATTAAGACTGTGTGTTGTAGTTTTTTAGTTGTTCTTATTGTTTCTTATCATTTTAAGATATTTTAGTTAAGGTATTATAGTGTTTTGCAACATTTAGAGGAAAATCAGAAAATATTTTTTTCTACTACAATGTCAAAGCATGCAGTATTTTTCATGTTTTGTTTCAGCACACAGTTGCCCAAAGCAGGACTGTCCTGCAAAACTCGGGACAGGTGGTAACCCTATCTGAGGCCAAGAAAAGAAAAAAAACTTTAATTTGGAATTTTCTGTAACTGTAAAATCTCTTTTGGGCCCCCAGTAGTCTCTCCCACTCTCCCCTGGATCTGAAATGGCACAAGTCAAAGATTTTACCAGCCTGCCCTTGCTCATACATGCAGTCACACAATACTGTCACACTGCCTTATTTTGCAATTTGCATCCCCCATGGCAGACACCCAGGCCACCACTGTCTCCCCAGTCCCAAATCACGACTCCCCAACCCGCCTTCACCCACCCCAATGATCAGTTTCTCTCCCCCACTTTCTCTCACTCTCGCTAATTTCTTAACTTCTGTCCCCTCTGGGTCATATATTTCTGGCATTTTTTCTGCGTTTTTTGGGGGAGGGGTTGTGCTTTTGTTTGGTGACTCTCTCTGCTGGCTGCCTGGCTCTGCTGAATGCAGCTTCTGCTCCTCCAGTCCTCCTTGCTCATCTGGGGCAATGTTGTGCACTCAGCACAGTTATATACTGTGAGTGCATCACGTGACCTTCTGTTGCCTGATTGGATACAGCCAGCCACCTGTACATGCTGATGGCATCCCCATTGCAACAAACAACAAAATCGCAGAAATTGCATCTCCATGGACCTAGAACACTACTTCTATGGTGAAGACTGTATTTATCTGGTCCCTGGATGGTGGGTTCTATCCAGGGGTCTAGCTCACCTGTGGAACAGTCCTTCCATCCCTAATTAAGAATAGGGGCATTAACTGGGTGCAATGCAGCCTCCACCTTCATCCAATTGGGAGATTCAGTGAGGGTTGCAGATGGTTTACACGCCACTAAAAGGTGCTGTATACATGCATTAATTTATTTATTTACTTTTGCTGACATGCAAAGGGGGGACTAAGCAATTGTGCTTATTTGTCAGCCTTTACCAGAAGGGCAGGTGGACATATAAATGGAAAGCAAACAAAGTTGAACCAAATTAAACTGTTGGTGGCATTTTTATTGAATAAAGAGGCTGCCAAAGCATTGAAGCAGCCAGCCACTTGTCTGGGGGGATCCTCTCCCTTGAGACTGAGTTAAAGTAGTGGGATGTCTACCTTTGGGAGTGGACAGCAGGCCCTGGACACAGCCCAGGGGAAGAGGTATCATCTTGCCCCTCGAGGAAGGAGGGCTTTGGGCGGGGATGAGCCAGTACATAGATACATAGATACATAGACAGTGTCGGCAGATAAGGGCCTATGGCCCACCTAGTCTGCCCATTTGAGCTTGTAAGTTCAGTTTGTTTTCCTAGAAGTCTATTTCCCTTACCCTGACCTCTAGAATTCCTTTATGTCTATCCCATGCATTCTTAAATCCCGTGATTGTTTCAGCCCCACCACTTCCTCTGGCAGGGTGTTCCACTTGTCCACCACCCATTCTGTGAAGAAATTCTTTCTCATGTTTCCTCTGAATCGTCCTCCTCCAACTTCATCCCATGCCCTCTAGTCCTGAAACATCTTTTCACTTAAAATAGTGTTTTCCTGCACCCTGTTCCTCCCTGTAAGATACTTGTATGTCTCTATCATATCCCCCTCTCCCTCCTCTCCTCCAGGGAGTACATGTTCAGTTCCTTCAACCTGTCTTCATAGGACTTGTGATGCAACCCATGCACCATCTTTGTTGCCCTCCTCTGAACCTTCTCTACCCTGTCTATGTCCTTACGTGAGGTATGGTCTCCAGAACTGTACACTGTACTCCAGGTGGGGCCTCACTAGTGTCTTGTATAGCGGAATTATGACCTCCCTTTCCTGCTGGTGATGCCCCTGCCTATACATCCCAGCATCCTATTTTATGCTACCTGATGCCTTGTCACACTGTTTACCTACCTTGAGGTCATCAGAGATGACAACCCCAAGATCCCTTTCCTGCTTGGTGCATGCTATATCCTCACCCCCCAACTGATATATTGTGCCAGGGTTTTTGTGCCCCATATGCATTATCTTGCACTTCTTTGCATTGAATTTCAACTGCCAAACCCTTGACCATTCTTCAGTAGGATATCTTGGATTGCTGCCCAGGGTCTCATCCACTTTCTTCTTTCACCACCAGAATGGCCAGAAGTTCAGGCATCCCCCTTTGCAAGGTAAAGTGGCCTGGAGGCCCGAGGGGTAGGGGTGAAGATCAATGTAGCCCTAGAGGTTAGAGGAATGGACAATGCAGCCCCGGGCTTCATTTTCTCAACCTCCAATTGCTTACTGAGGGCTCTGAGCATGGTTGCAGTCAGTAGGGCTTAGTGGTTAAAGGCACTGAACAGCAAGCCAGGAGACTGGTAGGAACGCCGCAGGGCTCAAGTTGGTACAGAGCACAGGTATTGCAGCTATTGGTGAGGAGCTAGATCATGTGGTCCTCAATCAGGGCCATGGATCTATGCAACCAGCTAGGAATTCCTTTGTTTACTGCCTCACGGCGGTCGCTGACTGGGGGCGAGTTGAGGAAGCTCTGCAGCAATCTGCCAGGCTCTCATGGGAAAGCTATTTGGCCCCCATGGTTCTGGCTGCTGCCTCACCATTTCACCCCATGCCCATAGATCCTTCATAATAGGAAAAAATTGTAATTACTTCACAGCTGTTGCTTTGGTAGTTCCTTATGTTGAAGTGCTCCCTCGCTTTCATGGCCTATGCGGGTGGGAGTTCAGCACAGCCTCTGAAGCAGGCAGTGTGGCAGCATTTATGGGAGATCCGATCGGGTACACTGAAGGGAGCAAATGTTCATTCCATCCCAGGTACCCTTCCCTATGAATTGTTGCGAGACTTAGTGGGCGCTCAAAGCGTCCAGACTCCCAGTCCAGCTAAAGCTTCTATACTCGGCCCAGTCACAAACTTGGGCTAGAACATAGAGGCACACGATCTTGTGAGAGCTGCAAGTTCACCAGCCATCTTGTGAGTGACATTCATGTATCTGGCAGGTAGCCAAGATGACGGTGGCCAAAGGAAGCTGACGGTCGGTTGGGCCACCGGGACCCTGTGGGGTCAGCCCTCCCAGAGGCTACCGGAATTCTGCTCAGAGTCTGGGCATCATGAGCTCAGCCCAAGGGTTTTTCATCTCATGGGCTATGGAATCAGTTCAGCCAGGGACAGTGGTTTAATGCAGTTCCCTGACACTTGGGGGGGGTGGCAGCCTAGGCAAGTACCTTCAGCCATTTAGTGCTCTCGGGATGCTGCAGTTTAGGCTCTGTTGCTCTGGGATTTTCTGGGGGCCCAGTGTGATTTAAAAAAAAAGAAGGATGTATAAATAAAAACTATATTAATAAAAAACTTATGGATTGATATACAGGATAATAAAAATATGCTTCTAGGGGGATGCTGGAGGCATACCATGCTGGGATTGGGAAGTTCACCTCTGGGTATCCCAGGTGGTGTGCTGCAGCTCCTCCTTGCTGATCCATACTCCCCCTTTCAGTCATTGCAATCCTACCCCCTTCCCCATTTGTTCCCTCCTTCCCATTGTTTAAGGTGGGAGGCAACAGATGGAGGACTGCTGCTGTCTAGATACCACTCTGAGGATTATCAGTAATGAAGCTTGTTGGGGGGTGGGCATTAGGTTGTCTTTGTAGGTGATGATGTCTAGGAAGAGAAACCCATCACCCAAGGTGCTGGCAGCAGCAGCGGCCGAGGAGAAGCTTTGAGCCTGAAGAAGAAGAATGGAGTGGCATGGCTTGAGGATTGCTTAGAAGGGCTGGAAGAGTCTTCAACATCCCCAGTGAAGAAAAGGGTAGAAGTAAAAAAAACAGTACTGCCAGCGAAGGTCCCCCGAGCCAAAGGTAAGGTGTAACCTGATGGGTCATTGGTAGGGGCCAGTCAGGTAAGACAGGTTTTGGGGGCAGTTAAGGGTGAGGAATCTGACAATGAGTTGGAAGGGCTGGTCGAGGATGGTACTTTGGGGATGGGTGGCAGTGAGTCACCAGTGGCTTCGGACTTTTCCGATGATGAAGGGATAGGTAGTGAGCAACCTAGGGTTGAGGCCAGCCTGTGGGCAGTGACAGATAAGCACTTGAAGCAGCTGGTGTGGGTGGTAGTGGATCTGGTAGTGGAAATTAAGAACAAGTCAGTTCTGGATCCAGCAGACAGGGATGGTGCATTGAAGGACTGAGCGGCATCAGATGAGCAAGCACCTCCTCCACCGGAGAACCCTTATGTGGAGCTCGATACTCCAGTGGGTACTCATTTGATGTATAAGGTCAGACACCAGATTAAAAATTGAGTATGTAGATATTTTTTCCCTCTTAAACCGGCCCTTGGAGCCCACAGTGGGTAAGAAGGAAAAAGGGGATGACCAGGATCGCAAGAAAGTCAAGGTTCCATGCACATATGACAATTTGGTGGTGGCAGTTCTCATATATGCCACTGCCTTATTGCAGGCAGATGAGAAACAAGGGGTGGAAGTACTCAATTATATGCATCAGATTTCCTTGATGAATAGGAAGAAAGGTTGTACAGGCTGGCTAGACTATGACGAAGAATTTTTGTTGCAGGCACCAAGTGGACACAGTATTGGGCTGGGAAACGTTAAACATGCCACTTGTTGGTGGATGTCATGCAAGGGGGTACAGCACACAGATAGCAGGCTTCTCATCAAGGTGCCAGTGCAGCACACCACGTAGGGCATGACTTAACAATTATGCTATGCTTATAATCAATCTGTGTGCAAGTGCACCAGCTCCAGGTTCAAGCATGCTTGCATAGCCTGTGGGAAGCAACATCCCTTTCTTCAGTGCTCTTCAGCACAAATGGGGGAAAAGGGAGTGGGTGAGGAGTGTGAGGTAAGTTTACAAAGTACCAGGGTGGGAAGTCTCCCCACCCTGGTATAGATAAGAAGGATTAAGCCATGGCTCAACCAGTACCTGGACAGAGCAGCCACTGACTTGTTAAGTGGGTTCTCAGAGGGTTTCAGGATTCTGTATTCTTGCCCCAAGAGACCATATGAGGTGAACAACCTAAAGTCTGCCAAGGATCAGCCACAAGTCATCCAGGACAAACTGGAGAAAGATAGGTGGCTGGGGTGAATCAGCGGACCCATCACTAGGCCTCTGTGGGGGAATTTACGTGTTTCACCTATTGGCTTAGTGCCCAAGAAGACCCCAGTCGAATTTTGGATGATTAACTACCTGTCACACCTGGAGGGAGACTCTGTGAATGATCATATTGATTCCCTGCTCGCGTCAGTGTATTATCAGTCCTTTGACAGGGCCATTGTGGTGCTCCAATCAGCAGGACTTGGGCACTCATGGTGAAAACAGACATTGAGACAGCTTTTTGTCTGCTCCCAGTCCATCATGAGGGCAAAGTGCTATAGGTCATGAAGTTCAACAGGAACTACTACATGGACAATTGCTGTGCTGTAGCCTGTACAGTATTTGAGTAATTTAGCACCTTCCTACATTGGGTTACAGCACAGGTAGCAGGCAACAAAGCCATACTGCACTAACTCAATGATTTTATTTGTGGGTCTTTCAGTCTCTCCAATTTGTGGGGGGTGCTGCCATCATGGCCTTTGGACAGGTGTGCAGGGATTTTGGAGTGCTTTTGGTGGTTGATAAATCGGAGCCCCCGGGGATGGTACTCATTTTCTTGGTCATCAAAATTGAGTAAAAGATGGTTTGCACTGAACCAGGGCTGGACATCATTGAAGTCCTGTTGTAGTCTGAATATAATATCAGCTGCCGAGGGGCCTTAAGCATACAAAACCATGTCGTCTGCATACATGTGAATGCATGTGTGTGGGCAGGCAGTGTGGGCAGGTTGTTGAGAAATATGGAGAATAGAAACGGCTCAAGGACAGAGCCTTGGGGGACACCTGAGGTAACTGGAAGGGAAGGAGAGATGGAATCCTCGATTCTGACCACCTGGGATTGGGCTACCAGGTAGAAGCGGAACCAGCTGGTGACCATGCTGGAGAGCCCAGCACTGGAGAACTTATCAAGGAGGAAGGAATGGGAGACCATGTTGAATGCTTTCACCAGGTCGACAACAGTAGCTGTGGTGATATGGCCCTTATCCATGCCATCAAGGATGGAGTCAGTGAGCCTTAGAATCAAAGTAGCGGTGCAGTGTGATTTCTTGAACCCAAACTGGTAAGTTGAGAAGAGGAGGAGTTGAGGAAGGTGGAAAGTTGAGCTTTGCCGTAATGGGAAGGAGGGAAATAGGGCAGTAGTTTCTGGGGGCAGAGGTGTCACCACTCTTTGGTAGTGGAATTACTGTTGCATGCTTCCATTCCTTGGGGGTGGATGCTAGGGAGAAAGAGAGATTTAAAAGTGCAGTGGGGGGGGGCAGCAATGGTGGGAGCAGCCAGGTGTAGCATCTTTGAATCCAGCCCTGAGTGCCATTTGCCTTTGTTTGAGTTTAGGGAGAGCAAGGCATGGTAGACGTCAAATGGGGTGACCAGATGGAAGGAGAAGGAGGGAGCAGCAGGAGTGCCTGAGGAGGGGAGCCAGAGGGGGAGGGGTTGGGCTTGAAAGGAGGGAGAGAGGAGACCAGTACTGAGGTGCAGCTAGTAAAGAAGGAATTTTATTCCGAGGCTACTGCATGTTAGCCCGTTACGACGGCCCCCCTATGTTTAGCATCAGGTTGGGAGGCTGTGAGGGTTGGGGAAAAAAAGGGATTTAACCACTTTCCAGAATTTTGATGGCTGATTTAGGTTTGACTGGAAGGAGACTTTGAAGTAATTTGCTTTAGCCAACCTGATTTGTCTAGTGCAGATGTTGCATAGGGATCGATATTTGTTTTGGTCATCAGGGGACTTCCATGCCTGGTCTCTGACTCTGGTTAGAGACAGTATGTTGGTGGAGATCCAAGGAAAGTGAACGCTCCTCACCCATTTATGTCTAAGAGGGGCATGATGGTCCCATGCTGCTAAGAATTTGAGCTTGAAATATTCCCAAGCAGAGTCGATGGTGGTTGCACTGGGGATAAAAGACCAATCTGTGGCTGTTAGTTCGCTTAGGAGTGAGGCTAGGTCCAGGGATTTGTAAGATCATGTGAGAATGGTTCTGGGGGCTTTGGGCCTGATAACTTTTTGGACCAAGTACAACATGTGGTGGTTGCTTAGTGAGTCGGGCAGGATGCCCAAGGCAATTATACGATGCCGGTGGGAGGTAAGGGACCGGTGAAAGAGGGAGTGATTCATCAATTTGTGGATCACTTGTGTAGGCTCAGTGATCAGCTATGACATGTTTAGAGTGGCTATCTGGTTGTGAAACTTGGAGGAACCTCTGGACAGCCAATTTAAATTGAAATCCCCCAAGATATGAATCTTGCTCCCTGAGGCGTGGGATTTCAATGTGGTCAGGTGGTCCAGGATGGATTCCAGTGTGGAGTCAGAGGAGCAGAAAAATGTGGCTATGAAGATGGAGGTGGAGTTGGGGAGAGAGAGTTTGATCATGATGGTTCAATCGACTGTGGGGGCATGGGTAGATTGATCAATGTGAACTGGAGGGAGGACGTGATGTACATTGCTATGCCACCACCCCTTTTATTAGAATGGATTAAGGATACCACGCAAAGAGATATCCTGTTTTAAAATGTATTGTATGTAAATGTTCAGAAAATGTGTTTTTCTTATATTTAAGAGACATGTTTTAAAATGTCTTCATATGTAAATGTTTAGGAAATGTGTCTTTGTACTTAGGATAAAATAACAAAACAGGACCATTTTGAAAATGGGTCTTTGACCCAATGATGTGAAACTTAAGATCTTTTCCTGTATAAAAATAAACATTTTACCACTACTTTTACTACTTTTTTTGCCTGGTCCGTCATGATGGATAACGGAGTAGTCAAGGATGGAGATTTTGTGGTCCTTGTTTTGGAGCATAAGCGAGGTTTCAGAAATAATCAGGATGTCAGGCCTGAGGGAAGTGACAGTTGGCTGCAGCGATGTTATTTTATGCAGTAGGCTGCAGATATTTAGGTGCATTAGTTTTAGACCCTGTGGGAATAATGGGGGGTGGGGGTGGTGGTTGGGCTGGGATTTAGTTCAACACCCCTGTAAAGTTGAAGTAGTAATGTCACTATGAGTTTGGTTAAAGGCATGGATCACTGGGGCTTGCATGTACTGAATATTGGCAGAAAGTCAATTTCTAGTTTATTTCAGGTGGTAGAATTTAGGGCTATGAGGTCAGCATGAAAGGAGGGTGGTAGGATTGAGGGACTGACCAACTATGTGCAAGGTAGAGGTAGGGTGTGGCATAGTGAGGAGGCCATTAGGTGTTTCTGGCCTCGCAGACGTGATGTGGAGGGACAGACTAACTACCTCCATTTCAGGGTAAGTAGAGAGAGGGAGGGAGTAAAGCTGTAGGTAAGAAAGCAGCTAGTAGCGCGATGAAAAGAGATAACATGGTGCGCTATGAGAGAGAGTAGATTGCTAGTAGGGAATTAAGCTCACTCCCATCCTGTGATAAGTGGGTAAAGATTTGTTGTAAGATTCTGGATATGGAACAGATCACTGCCTAAGTTCGACTACAAACAGATAAATTGAAGGGTAGGTGGCTTCTCTTATTTCACTTTTTAGCTGAGAGGGAAGGGGTTGATGTCCTGGAGATCCTTGAGCACTATATTCAATAAGCTAATGCTGTGTTTAAGGAGTTTTTAACTGTCTCATGTTAGCTTTTACAGAGGTTATGTTTTCCTTAGTCTGTTCCTACTCTTTCATGATTGGTTGGCTTCAGTTCTTTTTTTATATTTGTATATGATGATAAGCTGTTGTTCGTTTTTGAGAATGTTACAGAACATTATAAAAATTGAATAAACTTTTATTTTCAAAAGGAAAAAGACCCAGAGGTCTATCCCGTCTGCCCAGATTCCTGACCAGCTCCATGCTCAGTCTAACTCTGATCCAATTGTGAGATCCAAACGTCCTAGTGGTCAATGGTTACCCCCTTCTACTCTGCAAGTATCCCTTCCTCTCTTCTACCTGCAGATTCTGCTATTCTCTTGTATCTCTCTCACCCAAGTTTAAGAACAACCACAGTCTTGGCTTCATCATACCTGGGCAACCTCGTTTGTTCATTCATTACCCATTCCTTGAAAAAACACTTCCTCACATCCCTCCTGAACCTGCCCCACCCCCACCAGCCTCCACTTCTGTCCTCGATAGTCAGTATTCCTCATGAAGAAGTTCTCACTATACACCTTGTTGATTCCTCACAAGAACTTGTGTAACCCCCCTACCACCCAGCTATGTCTAGGGGTCCCTATGGTAAGCAAAGGGTGGAAAGGGTTCAGACCAAAAACTATCCGGGGAGGTAAAGCCAGCAGATCTAAGAAAAACACGGCCTTACCTCAAGCTTGGGTTCTAGCAAGCAACATAGTGCTGGTTATATACCTCCTCCATCGAACCTCATCTTTCTACTCACTGCAGCATCAGGCCAGGCCAGAGGGAGAGAAAAACTGACCAGCTTGCTTCATTTCTGGAAGAAATGAGTTAGCTTATTCAATAATCCCAGCACATATGAAGTAGAAACAAAAAGAAATTGAATTCTGATCCTCATATTAAAATTAATAAATAAATAAATTGCTCAGCTCCATGGAGCCAGGAGACAAAGACTGATGTAGTGCAGTGTTTGAGAGGCATTAGGCAGTACCAGATGTTACAAGTGCTTTAACAGGCCTAAAGTAATTAGACCAGGTACAGACTCCACGCAGATACCCAAAGCCATATCGAAGCTCAGGAACTTAAAGGGGATGAATTGATAGCCAACCATTACCTGTGGGAGTACCTTACTCTCCCTCCCCGAATTAACTGAACACTGGAAATGCGGCCTTTATTTCCTACTGCAGCCACCTTGAAACCTTGCTTGTAACCCAATCAGTTCACAACCCCTATTCCCAAAGGAAAAAAAGATGTCAGATTTATCTGCAGAAAGGACGACATGGCTCCAACCTTCCAATTACTGTACTTTCACCCTATGCATTCCATTAGCGGGCCTAACATGGTATCTACCACAGACATGGGCATGGAAGGACCAATAAAAGTGAATCCCCAGAATGCACCCAACAGCAGACCCAAGACAATGTGCCACACCAGGTGCTGACCTCTTGGAGCTGCTACCTCCAAAAGAGCCCTGCCATGGCCCTGCCACCACCATGACAGCCCCATTGCCATACTTTTTCTGTAAGAGCACCAGGGCCCCCAAACCAAGGCATAACAGGCCTTCCTCTGAACTGCTGTCCTCCTCATCACTGAACTCCTGGATCCCCAGTCCCCCACGGTCACCACACTCCTGGCACCCATCCCTTCAGGAATTAATCGTAGACATGTAGCATCAACACTCACAAGGCCGGTACCTCCCAGGCCAGGAGTTACAACCCCAACCCTACTTGCCCTACATGCTGCCTGCCAGCTCCCCTTGAAAGGAAACCTCCATCCTTTTGTACCAGTGCCCAGAGCAGTGCATCCCCCCCGGTGGTAGGACACAGGATGCTCCAAAGCCAGGACCTTAACCAAAATGGGAGAGCATGAGGTAGTAAGCCAGCTCCAAGAGCAGTGGCTTACACTTGCTTGTCTCAGTTGTATCCCCCTTTTGCTCCTGACTTCCAGTTTATGCATGTTAGAATTTATTTACCATACCTCATGTGTCCTCTCCTGCTGCCCCTGGCTCATCTTCATAACCCTCCTTTGAACGGTCTCTGTGCATTCCCTGTCTTCCTTGAGATGTGGACTCCAGAACAGCACCCAGTATTCCAGGTGTGGCTGCACCAGGGATCTTTACCAGGACAGTATCACCTCCTTCCTCCCTACTATCAAATATAGGATAGCACATGGTAGTCCAGCACAACAACACTGTGTATACCCCAGGTCCACATCGAAAATGAGTTATGCTCAACGGTGATCGCCTGGTTAAATAGAGATTTTGATTGATTTATTAATTGATTCTTACTCTGAGTGGTTACTATGATGTCAAGGACCTTGAGAAAGAGAGCCTCATTGAATCATAGAAATCTGATGGCAAAAAAGGTCCTTACCAGCCCATCGAGTCTGCCCCTTTCTCCATCCCCTACTCATCTCCCAAATCACGGGCCCTTCCCTTCCCCCAACTACCAACCCCATATGTCTGTCCCATGCTGTCTTGAATCCCTCCACCATTTCAGCCCCCACCACCTCCTCTGGTAGTTTATTCCATGTCTCCACCACTCTCTCCATGAAGAATTTCCCCCACACATTGCCTCTATATCTTCCTCTTTCCAATGTGAAGCTACACCCTGTAGTTTTAGCCCCCTTTCCTTTTAAATAAGCTCCTCCTCCTTAACCTTATTGATTCCTTTCATGTACTTAAAAGTTTCAATCATGTCCCCCCTCTCCCTTTTAGTCTCTAATGTGCACAGATCCAACTCCCTACGCCTGTGCTCGTATGGTCTCCCTTGTATACCGTGCACCATCCTGGTTCCCCTTTTCTGAACCTTCTCTATCCCATCTATGTCCTTGCATAAGTGTGATCTCCAGAACTGGACCCCATACTCCAGGTGTGGCTTCCCCATGGCCTTGTAAAGAGACATCAGCACCTCCCTTCTTCTGCTAGTTATACTCCTCCAAATGCATGCCAACATTCCTTTTGCCTTCCCCACCATTTTGCTGTATTGGATACCTACCTCAAGGTTGCATAATATTATAATTCCTCTCCTGCTCTGTTTTTTTGATTTCCTCCCCCTCTAGAGTGTACGTTTCTTGCTGCTTTTTATGCCTCAAGTGCATTACAGCACACTTTTTGGCACTGAATTTCAGTTGCCAAGTTTCTGACCACACCTGCAGGATCTTCAGGTCCTGCCTCATGGCTTCCCCCCCCCCCACGGGGCGCCCACCCTATTGCAGATTTTCATATCATCTGTAAATAGGCACATCCTTTCCTCCAGCCTGTCTGCTATATCACTGATGTAGATATTAAAAAGAAGGGGTCCCAGTACTGACCCCTGGGGCACCCCACTCATCACCCTCCTCACCTCGGAGTGCAGTCCATTTACCACCACCCTCTGGCTTCTGCCCACTAACCAGTTTTTCACCCACCTAGTTATTTTCCTTCCCACCCCAAAGCTTTCCAGCTTATTTATTAGCCTTCTGTGAGAGAAGTCCGGATAGGCTATGTCCACCGCTCTTCTCTGGTCAACCACCTGCGTCACCCAATTGAAGAACTCTATCAGGCTCATCTGGCATGACTTCTCATGCAGGCTGCCATCCTTCAGATATTCTACTACCCTTTCCTTTATTAGTGCCTCCATCACCTTACCCACCACAGAGGCGAGGCTGACCAGGTGGTAATTCTCCGCTGCCTCCTTACTGCCCCACTTGTGCAGTGGCACCACATTCACCCTCCTCCAGTCCATTGGCACACACCCTGTATCCAGGGACAGGTTAAACAGTCTTGTCAGTGGGGCTGCCAGCTCTTCCCTCAGTTCCAGGAGTACCCTCGGGTGCAAGCCATCCAGCCCCAGTGCCTTGTCCACCTTTAACCTGCACAGTACCTCCCTTACCCTGTCTATTCTGAACAGACTAGGATCCACCATTTTGCCTTACCTACTCCTACCACTCAGCTCAGGTCTCCTACCCCCTCTACTGTGAAGACCGAGCAGATGTAGCTATTCAACACCTCTTCTTTCTCAAAGTCCCCCTCCAGCTGTATCCTTCCTTCCCCCCACAGCTTTACTATCTCCTGCCTCATCTTCCTTCTTTCACCCACATACCTAAAAAAAGTTTTATCTTCCTTACTAACCTGCTTAGCTGTTTTCTGCTCAGTGTCCGCCTTTGCTCTCCTTCTCTTCTGCCCTGCTACCTTCTGCTTCTCCTTCTCCTTCTAAGCCTCCATGTCCTCCTCCTGTAACCCTCTCTGGGGGTTTATCTTAATTGTCCCCATTCCTGCCCATTTGCCTCCATTTCTGGGTATTATCCCTGAGCCTCCTGATGGCCCTAAGATCTCCCCGAACTACGCTTCCTTGAGTACAGCCCTGTTGGGCTTTGGAATTTGATTGTGAGTTGCCGGCGTTATTTTAGGTCTGCCGGTGACTGCGTATGCGCAAGATGCGCTTGATACTAACAAACTAACATACTAAAATGTCAGCAGAATAGGTCTAACGGTCTTTTGTGTCTGCTCGTTTGGTCAGCCCCCACCCTGGGATCTGACCTTGCTGCCCCCTTGCCTTCTCTGGCTTCTCTCTTCCCAGTTCCGGATATTCTCGCTGCACTGGATTTTGCTTCCAGAACCCTTTCCCTGTACCTGTCCCACCCCCTCTTGAACCCCTCCACCATCTCTGCCTCCACCAACCCCCTGGGCAGCACATTCCATGGCTCCACCACCCTCTCAGTGAAGTAGCACCTCCTCCTTTCTCCCCTGAATCTTCCCCCTCCAGCTTCCACCCATGCCCTCAGGTTGCCCCTCTTCCTTCCTTTGAAGCGCCCTGACTGCTCCTCCCCTATTTACCCCCTATTTACCCCCTTCATGTACCTGAAGACCTCTATCATGTCCCCTCCCGGTCCCTTCTCTCTTCCAATGTGTACATATTTAGCTTTTCGAGCCTCTCCCCATATGTTCTGTCCCCCAAGCTGTGCCATCTGCAGATTTGCAGTCAAAATGGGGAGTGATTCGTGGTCCCAGTGCCCTTGCTGAGGTAAATTGGTACTGTAGAACTCTAGGGGCCCAGATAGAAGCCGCTGTAACGTTTTTAAATAAAGTTTAAAGGAAGGCATGTAGTGAGGGCTCATGAATAATTCATGAGTGCTCATGAATATTAATGAGGGTGATGCTGCTGTCTGGGGAGTCTTGAGTTTCAGCATCAATGATGGGGAAATTGTGGGGAAATAATGTTCTAGAGTGGGGCTACTTAGGAGGGCACAAAAGGGGCTACAACACAGTGGAGTTGTTGCTTAAATAAAGTATTTTGCTTGGCTGCACAGACAGTTGAAGTTGCGGAACTGTTTTGGACTGCATATATATTTGAATGGGAGCAGACATATTGATGGCACTATGACCCCACACAGCAGCCAATCACATAGTTAGGTGCCTAAAACTGAACCGAAGGGACTCCTGGGAAAAGGAGGGGATTAATTCAGGTGCTTAAACCATACTCCAATAAGCCAGTGGGAAATATTGATCACTATGGTTATGGACAAGTGATGGGCTCAATAAACCAATCAAAACCTTGGATTCTCAACTGAAACTCAGTGGATTTTCTGGGATTGAGTCAGTCTGTTCCCAGGCTCTGTACGAGTCAAGAGACTCCAGTAAGAGTGAATCTGGATTAGGGAGGCCTTTCCCAGGCTTGCAGAGGAGATTGCTGTGTTCAGGAAAGGTTTATCAAGGAAAATAGAGTGAGAGAGTGAACTGATACCTTGATTTTCCAGGTATTGTGAGCTGTTTTTGGTATTTTGGAGAAGCTAAGTGCTGCAGAAATCCTGCACTGGTGGACTGACTTGTGTTGAGAGGACTGAGCTGTTCTATTTGAGTGCCACAGTTACTGCTGAGAGTTCGTTTTACCTGTGTGGGACTGCTATTGGGATTCTGAAGAGGTAAAGTGTCTCTGGAAGTCTGGGTGCTGGCCAGATGCTGTACATTTCCTGAGTGAACTGGTTGAAGTGGCTAAGAGCTGTGTCCCAGCTGCAGCTGAAGAAAAGGTTGTGGACATTTTTAACTGGAAAATGCGGACTGGTGTGCAGGGGCCTTTTGTGTTTGCATCCCCCTGTTGATTGCACCTGGGCTTCATTGAACTAAGGCTAGCACCCACTCCAACTGGCACTGGACTTTGCTTGAGCAACTGCCTGTGATTACTGCTGGTTTTGAACTCAGTGCAGGGACTGCAGGAGGACCCCCACCATTTGGGAATCTCACCCTGAGCTAGGGAGGGAATCAGATAACCCTTTCCGAGTGGGACTCACAATCTCAGGAGGTCACCAGCATTAGCTGGGGTGCTAGGGCACCTGGGATCCATTGTGGGGAGCTGGGCTGCAGAGCCACTCCAGGGTCTGGGCTTTCTGGGGCTGGTGCTGTCCTGCCACAGAGCTCTGCAATGGGCCAGAAGTGGCTGAAGGTGACAAGGGGCCAGAACTACAATCAAGGTGACTAGCTGCAAGATCCTTGAGCAAGTTTCGTCCTGCCAGGGGAACCAAAGCTGGCCTTCTCCTGCTCTGTGCTGCACTGACCAAGGAGCTCCATACTCCAGGCATTTGAGATCTGTAAACTATGAGAACCCAGGACCTGGCTCCTGGAAAGGGTAAAGAGAAATTAAAGTTTTAAAATCAAAGCACTTTTGCAAAGTTTCAGGGCCTCAACAGCCAGCCAACCTGCGGAACCATAACAGGCCTGCACCTAGTGGGTACCCCAAGGACATTCTGGAAAACACTGGTACCAGTGGAGGTGGCCTTGGCCTGTGGGCCGAAATGTTTGTTGTTATTACTTGTTCTCTCTAACCATTCCTTTTTTATTCACAGCCATCCTATGTCCCAGTATCCCTTCCCTAGTCCTTAACCCCAATAAAGCTGTGATTTATCATTTAAAATTATGATGGCAGGAATTCTCTGAATCTGTCAGATCATTACTGTTCATGGTTTATGGTTTTATTGATCAGTTGGGTATTCTGAGTGCGGGGTGGTTAGTAGGAGAGGTGGGTAGGTGCAGCATCCCAGGGGGCTGTGCTAACCAGTCACCTGACCCACTTCTACTTTTCTCTGGGTGGAAGCACTGTGCTAGTTTTATTATCTTTGGACTAGAACCCCCAAACACCACTGTAACTGGACCCAGACCCCTTAACCTGTTAGGGGGCCAACAAGCATGGGTAGTAGCCCACTGGCACATGGTGCCTGGGCTACATCTTTGGAGGCACCACTGGGATCTCCTGTTCACCAACCATGCCCACTCTGGAAAACCAGAGCAGGGAGACCCCTCTGGGGTCCCCAGTAGCCAGGTCTGTTCCCCCATGGCCGAGGTTTAGGCCTACGGAGGATGGCAAAGTGAAATTGGTGGAATGGAGTGGGGGTATGAAAATGGACCTGCAAAAATCCTTTTTGCTGTTGGGAGTACTCCAGGAGATGGAGGAGGGGGAAATAGAACAACACCTGACCACAGTAACCAAGCTGGGAAAAGTACAAGTGCAAGGAAGAATGCTTGACTCTGGAAGGGGTACTTTAACTCTACTAGTACTGAGTAACAATGTGATAGAGGCTACCTGGATACCTGAGGCTTTGGTGGCAGAGGGGATGTCCAAGTCTCTGCCCGTTGTAACTTTGTTTAGTGTAGTCTCCCAAGGGGAAGGGGAATGAGGGTCTGGGCTCCCTCTAAGATTACCCAAGGTTGAGAAACACCAGCCTGGATCTGCACCCATAGCTTTTGATTCTTATTGGAATCTAAGAACGTTTTCAGGGGTTAAGTCCACTCCCAGTAGTGATGGTGATTTGGAGGCGTGGATCGCTTGTACAAGACTGGCAGTGCTCTGATATTGAGAAACAGAAGCACCTGGTAGAGAGTCTTTGTGGGCCTGCCCTGGAAGTAATTCATTCTTTGAGAGCCATGGACCCCAATGACCTGGCCCAGGTATACCTGACTGCCATCGAAAGTGTTTTTGGCAGCCCTGAATCTGGTGATGACCTTATGTGGAAATTTAAGACCACCCACCAATGGGAGTGGGAGCCCTTGTCTGCCTTCTTAATCTGAGCAGAGAGGGCATTACATAAGGTATTTAGAAAAGGGGATCTCCACGCAGGATCTGAACTGGGTGAGGTTAGAACATGTGGTAAAAGCCGCTAGCCATTCTAGCCTGCTGGTATTACAGCTCCGCTTAGCTAAAAGGAAGAGCAACCCCCTGAGTACTGGGTTCTAGTGCAAGAAATTAGGGAAGTAGAGGAGAAGCAAGGACAAAGGGGAAGGCAGAGGGCCTCAACGTCCACTACCTATGTGGGGAAAGAGACGCCCTCTGGAGAAATGCACAAATTGAGGATTTTAACAAAGGAATGTAAGGATGTAGTCACCTCGGCTAAGATGGTAGTGAATCCGGGGATAGCTGAACCCCAAGGGTTGAGTGGGGTGGCTCCCAGTGTAGATTCCACCATGTTTGACCCTGGGTTTACCACACAGACACCCTTTCCAGAGGTTGAGGTAAAGGCACAGATGGATGAGTTAGTTCGCAGGGTGGCCGAATTAGAGAGGATGAAAAGGCCTAGTAGAGCTCAGGGAAATTATGAGGTTATTGAATGGGGTCTGGTAGTGAAAATACTCTTGTGGGGAACCCAGGGATCCACCCCTCGGTGTCAGCTTGGCCGCCTCAGAGGGAACTCTTTATATGTTATAGGTGTGGCGTTGACAGCCACTTTGAAAAGGGGTGTAGGGTGCTGATAAACCATGGCACTGGTGGAGATAGGCCACATGGAAATCCCAGTCAGAACCAGGGAAACTTTGGAGGGTCTCAGTAAAGGAGCACACCAGGGCCACTGGCAGGTCCAACTCCATAGCTGACTGAAGAGCCTCCACAGCTAAGACCAACACATCCATTTCCATAGGCATGAACCTGCTAGTGGGTCCATCAACAGAAGCCACAGTCACCATCAGTCGGATCTCCACCTGAGCCATCCTGGATAGTGGTTTGCAAGTCACCATCATTTTGAAGTCATGGTATGACCAGCGCCAGTCCAATGTTGAACTGTAACGGATCTAGGTTTTGCATGTGTGGCTGGCATTTCAATTGGAAGTAGCTGGCATAGGGGAAGAAGTGGAGACCCTGGCTCTGATTTTCCCTGACTCTGGCGTACATGATGGAGTGCCTGTGTTAGTGGGCATGAATGCCCATATGTTCAGACAACTAGCCCAGTTGTGCCAATCCCTGGAGGCCAAGAGAAAGGGCAGCAAGCTCCCTATTCACCTCTTGATCAGAGAGGCTTACTGGAAAAGAGGACAACCCCATGATAAGGAGCCGGATGATTCTGTCGGCATAGTGTGGAGGCGAGATGGGAAGGATGCTGTGCTGCTGCCTAACACAGAATGTAACATTGCTGGAATAGTGAGGCTGAAAAAGTATGTGACAAATCTGTTGCTGATGTTGGATGCCCCAGAAGAGCATGGATTACCCATGGGACTGTTGGTAAAACCCAATGTTTTGCCTACCAGAGCACACGCCTATGTTAGAAGGGTTATGGTATAAGTAAATAATGTCACTAACCAGGAAGTGGTGGTGAGGATGGGACAGACTTTAGCAAGAGTTTATTGTGCAGACACAGCAGTGCAACCCACTGCCAAGAGGGGTGGTGCCCCAAAGGGCTTGTTCCAGGATTGTTTGACTTAAGTGGTTCTCCAGTGCCACAGGAAAGGAAAGAGAAGTTACAGGAGAAAATGGCTGCCTGAACTAAGGTATTTTCCCTACATGAATGGGTTGTAGGGTGTGTGAGTGGAGAGCAGCATCACATACATCTCAATGATGATAGTCCCTTCCGAGAGAGATCTGGGCAGTTGGCTCCAGCAGACATTGACAACGTTCAACGGCATCTTCAGGAAATGCTGGCTGCGGGGATTATTCAAGAGTCATAGAGCCCATATGCATCCCCAATTGTCATGGTGAGGAAGAAGAGTGGGGCCATAAGGATGTGTGTGACCTACTGCACCTTGAACAAACGGACAATGCCCAGCCAGATGCCCTGGATTGTCTGAATGGTAGCCAGTGGTTCTTGGTCCCTGACCTGCAGAGTGGCTATTACCAGATTCTGATGGCTCCCCCAGGACCAAGAGATGATGGCTTTCATATGCCCAGTAGGATTCTATGAATTCCTCCAGATGCCTCAGGGGATCTCTGGCACCCCTGCCACCTTCCAGTGCCTGATGGAGAAAGCTGTGGGCGATATGAATCTACCCGAGTGTCTAGTGTATTTGGATGACATTATCATCTTCAGGAAGACCTTGGAGGAACTCGAAGCCTGGCTGCTCAAAGTGTTGGCTTGTCTGGAAGAATTTGGATTGAAACTGTAGATTGATAAGCGTCAATTCTTTCAGGCTTCAGTTAAATATGTGGGGCACATAGTCTCCGCAAAGTGTAATCAGATGGATCCTACCAAGACTTAAGCCCTCACCACTTGGACTAAGCCCCGTACCTTTAAAAAGCTCCAGCGACTGCTTGGTTTCTGTGGGTATTACTTAAGATTTATAAAGGACTGTACCAGAATGGTTTGACCCCTACTGAACCTGTTGCAGGGGTATCCACCAACCAATAAAAGCAGGAAAGCCACCTTGCCCAGGGTCAGCCCTAATCAGACCAGTTATTTCTGTCCTTCAGAACTCTTTGGCTCCCGATAGGATGAAAAGTGTGACCGGACCTTCGAAGACATCATCTGCTGTCTGACACACGCTCCGGTGCTGGCTTATATGGACCAGCAGAAACCTTATGTACTTTACGCCGATGCCAGTTTCAGTGGTCTGGGAGCAGTCCTATATGAAGAGTATCCAGAGGGTCTGTGCCCTGTGGCATTCGCCAGCAGAAGTTTGAACCCATCGGAACGCAGGTATTCAGTCCATAAACTAGAATTTTTGGCATTGAAGTGGGCTATTGTGGACCAGTTCCATGATTACCTGTATGGGGCAAAGATTACAGTGAAGACAGATAATAACCCACTTATGTACGTGGAGACAACCGCCAAACTGGATGCAGCAGGCCTCAGGTGGCTATCAGCTCTGTCCACTTACGATTATTGCGTCGAGTACTGACCCAACTTGAACCACGTGGATGTAGATTCCCTATTCAGGCACCCTCCTGCTTTCTCCATTGAACACTGTGCCTAGGAAAAGACCCACGGAACAAGAAGTGAAGGCCCTGTGTAAAAAGCATGACAGTGAAGTGACTCCGAAGAGAATGCCCTTCATTTAATGGTGTGCTTGGGGGCATCAGGAACCTGTCTCCCAGTCACCTACATGAATCTACTTGAGTGTCTGGTGTATTTGGATGACATTATTGTGTTTGGGAAGACCTTGAAGGAATACGAAGCCCGGCTGCTCAAAGTGTTGGATCGTCTGGAAGAATTTGGATTGAAACTGTCGATTGATGTGTCAGTTCTTCAAGGCTTTGGTTAAATATGTGGGGCACATAGTCTCTGAAAAGGGCATTCAGACAGATCCTAGCAAGACTGAAGCCCTCGTCACTTGGCCTAAGACAGGACTGCCCAACCAAGCGACTGCCACACGTAGCACCTCTAGTCGACCGAACTTCCGGACCTAGCTCGATCCCTTCCAGCTTGCCAGTACAGCTCTTCTTCAGATTTGCAAGCCCTTAATTTGATTGGGCTCTGTTCTTTGTGGCTCAATCCATGATTGGATGCTCAGCCCTGCTGCCTTGTACTGATTGGCTGCTGCACCTCTGTTCTGTACCGCCTGCCAGTTGCTCAGTATTATGTGGTTTCCCGGATTTTGACTCTGCCACCTTGGCTGCAGCTTGCCAGCTTTCCGCCTTGCTACCTGGATTTTCTTTTTCCAGCTCTGCCTATCTTCTAGTATTTTGTCCTACCCACCACCTGGACCCAGGCCTCTATTAAATCCATAGTAGCTCTTCCCTGATCCATACTCCTTTACTCACTGGCTCTCTTTGAGCCGTGTTCTTGATTACTCCATCCCATCTCTCTAGATCTGGGCATTTCTTTCTCCCCAGCATTGTAGCCCCTGGTACTAGTGCTTCTAGTCTTCTCTGTGTGCACCTGTGTGACCCTTCAAGCCCCTTTCACGTTCTATGTGCACTTTCATGCTGCTGCTTAGCTCTCTCCAACAGTGTTCTCTGATAAGGGCTGAATATACCTCTATTAAGGGTATTTAATCTGTCGACTGCCCAGCTGTTTGCCACCCCTTTCCTCACCAGTATACTGGACCTGGTGCTTCTACTTCTCCAGTGTCTACTGCTACTTTCACTCCCTTTAGTAGCATCTCTGTTTTTTACTGTGGAGGACTCTGTAGATTTGCACTGCTGTCCTTCTCATCCTCCTGTCATGCATTGCCTCATTTTTCTGCTAACCATATCCCTGCCAAGCCTTCCTATTGGACCTTTATCAAATGCTCACTTGGACTTGGCCTCATCCATCTCATCCTTCCTTGGCCCTACTCTTGACTTCGCATGTGGCATCTCTATACCTCTTATTTGTCACAAATGCTCCAGTCCTCCATTTCCCTCTGACTTGCTGTCCCCAGGTCCCTATCCTCCCATATGACTATTAGAGCACTCTCCCTCCTCTTCTTTAACTATGATTTTCTTGCCATTACCCTCTACCCCATATCTCTGTCTTTGTCAGCAATTTATGGGTGTTCTCAAAGAAGAAAAGCCCTAGTCTATGTTAAGAGTTTTCTAAAGAAGCTGCTTTTGCTGCTTTTGCTATGCTTGGGGAATGTAGAGATAAACTCTGGACCCCAAACACCCTCTGCCTCCTCCTCAGATTTCGTCTCTACATCTGGCCTAAAATGTTGTTAATCAAGATCCTAAGTCTAACTAAGAAATTTGTTCAACTACAAATCTGGGTTTCTCATACTGAACCTGACCTCATTATAATTACCGAAGCCTAGCTCAAAAACTTCACATCTGACCAGCAAATTGCACTACCAGGCTATAAACATTGCAGGTCAGATAGAGCAACTGGGGGGGAGCATTTATTTCAAAGGCAAATTTAACATTACTGATGTACGGTGCATGACTAGGCCTAAGGAATTTCAACTGGCGTCTCTGAAATTCCACCTTCCGTCCTCTGAAAGCCTTACCATTATTGGCTGCTAGAGGCCACCATCTGACAGTACTGAAATCCTTAAAACTTTGAAATCACTTGTCACCACCACCAATAATGAGACCATCTTTCTTGGGGACCTAAATATGGATTGGTTCACCCACAAATCAAGTGATCTCAAATGCCTTTGTAATGAGCTTAGCCTATCACAAGTCCCCACTGAGCTTACCAGGCCAAACCCTGAGAATAAGACCAACAGCTCCATCCTCGATGTCATAATCACCAACCATCACCATAAAATTCTGAAGTCTGCCGACCTTCATAATGACATGAGTGATCATGGGATCATGGTTTGCATCCTAGCCCAGTACAAGAGTCACTCCACACCCAAGCTCACTACAAAACGTTCTTTCCATAAGTTCAATGCAGACAGCTACCTGTCAGACCTAAGAAACATTAAATGGCAAAGCCTCTACTTAGCCATCACCGTAGATGAAGCAATCGGCATCCTCAATGACAAACTCACCTCCCTGGCTAACAAGCATGCCCCTCTAATTAAAACTCAAGTTCACAAATTCTCTCACCCTTGGTTTACCCCAGACCTTAAATCTGCATTCACTCACCATGACAAATTATGGTCCACAGCCAGGTGTACTAAGTGCCCAGCTGACTGACAGGCATTCAGAGCAGCCAGGAATGTCTGCATCAAACTTATACGTACTGCCAAATCAAATTATTACATCACCACCCTCGAGCAGGCTAATGGGAACCCTGCTAAAATCTGGATGAATCTAAAATTGGTTGAAAGTCATCGGGTTGCTCCCTCCATCCCTTCCAAGATTCACCTCAAAGATGTAGACATTAAAAACTGTGATCAGATCCTCAAAGCGCTTAATTCACATTTTGCAACCGCTTGTTTGGTGTTTAATTCACCCCCTTGTACTGGTCTTGTCAATCCTCCCCAGGACAACAGCCTTCCTCAATCTCCACTCTGTCGATTCATCCTCTTATGCCTGTCTTGTCAATCCTCCACAGGACAACAGCCTTCCGGATTCTAGAAAGGGTGGCAGCGCAGATGGGTTAGAACCATTCTTCTTAAAACTAGGACACTTCTACCTCACAGCCCCCATACTTCAGATCTTTTTTTTTCTTTAACATAAAATATGTTATTGTTTTCAAATTTTTGACAACACATCACAGGACTACATAATAGTATTGTATCATATAGTAGTTACAGTCAGTAAAACCTTATAACCCCCATATAAGGAGGAACAGTACACCTGGAAAGACATCTGTTTCAGCATACAATGCTCTATATCAGGAGCCCCAGTTGGTGGTTACAACAAGATACAACTCAGTTAAGAGTTTGCTATCTAGAATAAATGCAGGACTATATAGCTGATTTCAGTCTGTGATTACCTCCTTGCTTCAGTCCCAAAAGGACTGGGGAATAAGAGGAGCCCCTGTAACCTGTCCAGAAAGAGCCAAGACAGGAGAGGGAGCAGTTCTATTAGTCATTGGTTCACACCAAGCTGTGGAAAAGTACCCATGTGGTCTGCCAGCTATGCTTAGGTGTGGTGGAATAGGTTCGCTGATCCCTCAAGCAGGGGGGTTACCAGGCAGCATAGGTGGCACTGAGCATAAATTTGAATCTAACTAGGCTTCCCACTTCTTATAAAATTTATGGATTTGGTTTTGGCCAGAGAAGGAGAGTCTTTCAAAAATAGCCAGTTTCGCCAGTGTGGAGT
This sequence comes from Neoceratodus forsteri, assembly GCA_016271365.2. Taxonomy (NCBI): domain Eukaryota; kingdom Metazoa; phylum Chordata; order Ceratodontiformes; family Ceratodontidae; genus Neoceratodus; species Neoceratodus forsteri. The sequence goes on from CM028132.1 coordinate 1,328,039,181, forward strand.
GCCAAGTCAAAGTGGGGGCCGGGGGGGGGGTTGACGTTGTCTCCATCTCACCAGTATGGCACACTTAGCTTCTAGCAGGGCGGACAAAACCCAACTCTTATGAGAGGTAGAGAGGTGTTCAAGAGAAGACTAGTCTCCCAAGAGTAACAAAGTTGTAGATGACCAATTGATTTGCCCTCCAGTCTGGAGCAGTCCGCTAAGACTGACTTCAAAAGGATGCCAACACTGGGCATTGCCAGAGTACATGCAACAGATGGGTGGGACTCTGTTGGCACCTCCAGCACTGTGCGTGGCTAAGTAAACCCATGGAGTGAAGCACAGCCAGGGTCCTATACCATCTTAGCAAAATCTTTAGCTGAATTACTTGGCTTCATACTTCACATCTTTAATCTCTCCATTGACACAGCTACAGTTCCCTCCAGTTGGAAATCTGTCCATATCATCCCTCTATTCAAATCTGGTGACCAATTTGATCTCAATAACTGCAAGTGCATCTCTATCTTGCCTATCCTCTCTAAAATCTTTGAAAAACTAATTTATTCCCAACTAAAATATCATACCAACACTTACTCTCTCTTCAGCCCCTCCCAATATGGCTTTAAACCCAATCACAGCTCCACCTCAGCTCTCACAAAAGTTACAAATGATTGGGTTACTGTGCTTTACTCCAAAAAGCTCACTGTGTGCCATCTTTTTGGACCTCAGCAAGTCATTTAATACCGTCGACCATCACCTAGTTGTCAGCAGCCTCCTTAACCTAGGTGCCACCCCCTTAACAGCCCATTGGTTCAACAGCTACCTCTTGGGTAGATCCCAGAAAGTTAAGGCTGATGGCCTAGTTTCAGCTTCTCTACCCATCACCAGGGGTATCCCTCAAGGGTCCATTCTAGGGCCTATCCTTTTCTCCCTCTATATCAATAACCTTTATGCAAATATTAAAAACTCCAAAACTCCATTTTTTTGTGGGCAATACAGTCTTGTATACTTGAAAATGTACCCTCACCGAAGTCAGGAAAGAACTCCAAGCCAACTTTGCTCAACTTGAATTGAGTCTCATCAATTCTAAACTGCTACTAAATGCCAAAAAGACTAAAACCATGTTCTTTACACTCAACAACTCCATCAACACTTCACTAAAGATGACTAATGTCTCTATCGTCACCTCTCTAAGTGAATCCCTTCAAATTGTACCAAAATTCAAATACCTTCGAGTCTGGATAGATACAGTAGTAAGCTTTCATTCAACACCCACATCAATAACCTCATATGCAAACACAAAACCAGGTTAGATTTCTTCTTCAGAAACAAGTTCTTATTCCCGACTGAGTTTAGGACTAGACTTGTCTAGGCTACCTTCCTGCCACTACTTGATTATGGCGACCCAATAAACAATGCTACCTCTGCATCCAATCTACATAAATTGGATGTCCTCTTTCATTGAGCCCTATGATTCATAATCAACGCACCTTATTGAACCCACCACTGTGACCTATATACCACTGTTGGCTTGACGTCACTCTCTACCAGACGCCTGATCCACTCTGGTATATGAACACTTAAAATCCTTCTGAATAAGCTTCTGGGATGCATATTCTCCCTCGGTCATACTTCCCACTGTACATACTCCCTCAGGAAATTGGACCTCATCCTTCTAGATATTCCTAGGTCTCATACATCCTTTGGGAAATGTGCTGTCTCCTACACCCTCCCTTCAGTTTGGAATCAACTCCAGTATGTACTTAAACTTACCAGCCTCATTTCTGTCAAATTCTTTAAAGTTTTAACTGGAATTAAGCTGAAAGACATATGCAGCTACAATTAGTATTAGCCCTTATTCACCTGGCATCATCCTCAGGCAGCTTGCTAACTCAAGGTTTGCTTTGTAAATATTTGTATATATTTTACATATATAAAATGAATCCCTGTACTCTATTATTATGCACCGAACTTGTATGTGTTATGTACCATGACTGTATGTACTCTTCATTGTATTGTACATTTATATGTTCCTGATTTATACTCTCAGGACCTCCTTGTGAATGAACCTGCTCAATGGTGTTATTCCTACAATAAACTTTGACTTGACTTGACTACTGCCGGCTGGCTGCCTTAGATGTGAGACCCCTTCCTCAACTAACCACCCAGGATTTAAGAAGAGACCAGAGAGCCAGCCCTGTCACTGGGGAAATAATTTGAGTGCTTCAACAAGGTGGGGATCATATGCAAGTAGACACCATTAACCCCCCCCCCCCAACCAGGCTCTTGTTATGAGAATGGCCCAAGCTGTGGTTAAGGAAAGGGTTACTTTACAGAGAGACTCAGGGCCAGCAGAACCCAGAACAACTGGTGTTACCAGAGAAGCATATCAAAACTGTACTGAGGGCTTTGCATGATGATATGGGCCACCTGGGCGTTAAGCGCACCCTGGACCTAGTAAAAGCAGGTTCTACTGGCCGAAAATGGGGGCTAATGTAGAGACTTATTTTAAGAGTTGTAGGAGATGCATACAATGGAAAGCATTTCTCCAAAAGGCAGCCCCACTGGTAAACATCCAGATGAATGGTCCCATGGAGCTGGTGTGTATCAACTTCCTTACGTTACAACCTGACTCACTTAATATCTCAAACATCCTAGTAGTCACCGACCACTTTACCAGATATGCCCAAGCCTACCCTAGGAAAGATCAAAGGGCTTCCACAGTGGCCAAGATCCTGGTGGAAAAATGTTTCATGCATTATGGGGCTCCACAAAGGATTCACTTGGACCAGGGTCATGACTTCGAGAGCCGCCTCATTAAAGAGCTTCTGTCACTGTGGGGCATCAGAAAATTATGGACCACCCCATACCATCCCCAAGGTGACCCTCAACCTGAACAATTTAACTGGACTTTATTAGATATGTTGAGCACCTTGGACCCCTGAGATAAATGTAACTGGAGCCAGCAGGTAAGCACACTGGTCCATGAGTACAACTGCACCCATAATGATGCTACAGGGTTCTCTTTCTACCAGCTCATGTTTGGGAGGGAAGCCTGTCTGCCAGTGGATCTGTGTTTCAGTGTGTCCACCGATAATCTTGGAGAAGGATACTACTTGCAGTATGTGAAGAAGGTGAGACAGCAACTCGATGACGCCTATTACCTTGCTACTGAGATGGCCACATAGAGAAACCAGGCCAACAAATAACGATATGATAAAAAGGTGTGAGTCCAGGATCTTGAGGCAGGGGATCAAGTGCTGTCGCAAAGTCTGGGCATACCAGGGAAGCACAAGATTGCAGACTGGAGGGGAAGCAGTCTGTACGTTGTATTGGAAAAGTTGAAAGGCCTCCCGGTATACAAAATTTGGATTGAAGGAGAAACTCGAAGCCATAAAGTGATTCACAGAAATCATCTGCTGCCCATCGGCAACTAAATTACAGATGAAGAGATGCATGAGGAAGATTCTCCTTCACCCCCCATCACTCGAGATGAAGGCATGGAGATAGTGATGCAATGGGAGCTGGGCCTGCCCAGGGTGGGGGAGCCACAGGTGAAGACAGTACAGATGAAGAGACTGAGGGAGAAGATGATAGAACCCCCCAGAGTTTTTACCCTACTCCAGACCTTACAAGAATGTTTCAGGGCTCACCCTTGAATTTGGTGCACACAGATGTACATAGGAAACAGAGTAGAGATGGGGAGGTTGCACCCACCAGGCCTCTCGTCGGGACCACTCCAGTTCTGCATACTGGTCTGGCTGAGCCCTGTGAGTGGTACTGGATCAGCTTCCCTGCAGATATGCCTTTTGGAGGATCCACAGCGGACTTGTATACTAGACCACCTGGGTCCTTGGAATGGCCACAGGACCAGCCCTGAGGATCAGGATAAAGAGGGGAAAGAAGTGTCTTTTGAAGGGCCCACATTGGAACTAAACACTGGTCCAGCTGTGTCTTCTGAAAGGTCCCAGGTTAGTCCCCTTGGAGTGACAGGAGATGCTGGGGAGATGCTGGAATCCATTGCCCCAATAGCTGAGGAAGATAATGATCTGCGGGAATGTGATGATGATGAGAAATCCCCCTCTTGCCAAGAGGTGGTTAGTGGTCCTGGAATTCAGGAGACCCCCAGAAGGTCAGGGAGGATGATAGGGCCTATCCTTAAACTGACTTATGATGCCCCTGGAATTCCTACAGACTTACCCCTGTTTGTGGTACACAAGAGCGTGTACATTACTCCTAGGTCCCTACAGAAAGTGAGTACGTGCCCAGCTGATATCAAACCTCCTAGATCCAAGAGAAGGGTGACCAAGGGAAGAAGAGGGAGGTGAAAAGGGTACCAAGGAGGGTTGAGCAAAAAGTGTACTCTGTGGGACTTTAGTATCCTATGGCTGATGGGCTAATCGTGTGGGTGCCATTTTTGATGTGGCCAATGGGGCTTATAATAGGGAAAAGGAATTCACTTAAGTGTACATAATGTTTTCTGTTTGAATGCTTTCTTGTTCTAATAAATGGTTACAACCTAACAGATAGGATTCAGATGTATAGTTAGTAATGTTGATATGTGTTATTGTTAAATTTTGGTATTTCACCCTTAAGCTTGGTGTGGAAGCCAAGCATTCAAGGGGGCGACTATAACCCCCCTCTGGGTGCTTACCTTAATTGTCCCCATTCCTGCCCAGTAGCCTCCATTTCTGGGTGTTATCCCCAAGCTTCCTGATGCCCCTAAGATTCCCCTGAATTACTCTTCCTTTTGAGTCCAGCCTCGTTGGGTTTGGAAACATGATCATGAGTTGCAAACGCTATATTGGGTCTGCTGGTGATTGCGCATGCCCAAGAGGCACTTAATGTGCTGACTGCAGGTTTGTGGTCAAAATGGGGAGTGATGCGGTGGTCCTGGTGCCCTTGCTGAGGTAAATGGGCACTGTAGACCTCTAGGGGGCCAGATAGAAGCCTCTGTGACATTTTAAAATAAAGTTTAAAGGAGGGCACGTAGCGAGGGCTCTTGAATAATTCATGAGCCCTCATGAATATTAATGAGGGTGTTGTTGCTGCTTGTGAAGTCTGAGTTTCAGCAGCAGAGACGGGGAAACTGTGGGGAAATAATGTTCCACAGTGGGGTCACTTAGGAGGGCACAAAATGGGCTATAACACAGTGGAGTTGTTGCATAAATGAAGTATTTACCGTGGCTGCGCAGGCGGTTGAAGTTGGGGAACTGTGTTGGACTGCATATATATGCATATATATCGATGACACTATGATCCCACACAGCAGCCAATCACATAGTTAACTGCATAAAATTGAACCAGAGGGACCCCGGGGAAAAGGAGAGGATTAATTCAGGTGCCTAAACCATGCCACAGTAAGCCAGTGGAAAATATTGATAACTATGGTTGTGGACAATTGATAAGCTCAATCAGCCAATTAGAACCTTGGATTCTTGGCTGAAACTCAGTGGACTTTCTGGGATTGAGTCTGTCAGTTCCCGGGCTCTGTACTAGTCAAGAGATTTCACTAAGAGTGGATCTGGACTAGGGAGGTCTTTCCCAGGCTTCAAGAGGAAATTGTTGTGTTCAGGAAAGGTTCAGCAAGGAAAAGAGAGTGAGAGACTGAACTGATACCTTGATTTCCCAGGTACTGTGAGCTGTTTGGGTATTTTGGAGAAGCTAAGTGCTGCATAAACCCTGCACTGGTGGACTGAATTGAGCTGTAAGGACTGAACTGTTATATTTGAGTGCTACAGTTGCTACTGAGAGTTCATTTTACCTGTGTGGGACTGTGATTTGCATTATGAAGAGGCAAAGCGTCTCTGGGTGTTGGGGTGCTAGCCAGATGCTGTACGTTTCCTGAGTGAACTGGTTGAAGTGGCTGAGAGTTGTGCCATAGCAGCAGCTGAAGAATAGGTTGTGGACATTTTCTAAAGTGCGGACTGGTGTGCAAGGGCCTGTTGTGTTTGGATCCCTCTGTTGATTGCACCTGAGCTTCATTGTGGGGAGCCGGGCTGTGGAGGCACTCCTGGATATGGTCCTTCTGGTGCTGGTGCTGTCCTGCCACAGAGTTCTGCAATGGAACAGAAGTGGCTGAAGGTGACAAGTGACCAGAACTACAATCAGGGTGACCAGCTGCAAGTTTCTTGAGCAAGTTCCATCCTGCCAGGGGAACCAAGACTGGCCTTCTCCTGCTCTGTGCTGCACTGACCGAGGAGCTCCATACTCCAGGCATTTGAGATCTATGAACTGTGAGTACCCAGGACCTGGCTCCTGGAAAGGGTAAAGGGAAATTTAAATTTTATAATCAAAGCACTTTTGCAAAGTTTCAGGGCCCCAACAGCCAGTCAACCTGTGGCACTGTACCAGGTCTACACCTACTGGGTACCCCTAAGGACATTCTGGGAAACACAGGTACCAGTGGAGAATGGCTTGGCCTGTGGGCCCAAATGTTTGTTGTTATTACTTGTTCTCTCTAACCATTCCTTTTTAATTTGCAGCCATCCTATGTCCCGGTATCCCTTCCCTAGTCCTTACTCCCAATAAAGCTGTGATTTATCATTTGAAATTGTGTGTGCCAGAATTCTCTGAGTCTGTCAGATCATTACTGTTCATGGTCTGTAGTGTTATTGATTAGTTGGGTATTCAGAGTGTGAGGTGGTTTGTAGGGGAAGTGGGTAGGTGCAGCATCCCAGGGGGCTGTGCCAGTCAGTTACCCAACCCACTTCTACTTTTCTCTGGGTGGAGTCACCACACTATTTTTATTATCTTTGGGATAGAATCCCCGTACACCACCGTAACTGGACCCAGGCCCCTTAACCTGTTAGAGGGACAACAGGCAGTGATAGTAGCCCATCAGCACATGGTGCCTGGGCTACACTCCCTTTGTGTCATCTTATATTTTCTGAATGCACTTTTCTTTTCCCTGACCACCCTTGCCACCCCCTCATAAACCAGAATGGTCCCTCTCCTTCTTTTTTGTTCTTTCTCACCTTCTTAATGCGAATTTCAGTGGCTTTCGGTACAACACTTGACAGTTTCCTGTAACTCCTTCACAATCCCTATATTCCCCTTCCCTGTCATTTCTTCCTTAAATATCCTCCTTATTTTATTAAAGCCCATCTTCCTGAAGTCCATAATTCTCGTCTTGGTCTGATTAGCCTCCTTCCCCATCTTTACCCTGAACCTCACAGTCTTGTGATTACTTGAACCTAGTCTGTCCCCCACCTCCACCTCTTCCACATTTTCCCCCATTTGTGAGGACCACATCCAGTAGGTTACCACCCATAGTGGGTTACCTAACCAGCTGCTGCATGAAAACACACTGTAGCATCTCTAGGATCCCCCTGCTCCTAGCTGATACCACAGCCGGGATCTATCAGTCCACATAGGGGAGGTTTAGGTCCTTCACTAGCAGAAGCTCCCCCTTGAGAGCCATCCTTATAATTGCCTGGATCAGCTGTCTGTCCCCTTTCTTCCCCTGTGTAGGGGGTCTATATACCACCCCAGCCTCAATGATTCACCAGTCCATTTGTCCAGTGTGACCCTCATGAGTTCTGTCTCCTCTTCCTCCTCCTGCCCTTCCATTGCCCTAATGTCATCTTTGATGTATAATGCCACCCCCCCCCACTCACACTTCCCAGTCCTGTCCCTCCTAAACAGTCTGAAGACTGGGATAACTGTCTCCCACACATGATGCTCTGTCCACCATGTCTCATTTACCGCTACTATGTACAGCCCCTCATCCACCATGATGGTCTCCAAGTCCAACATCTTGTTCCCCAAGCTTCTGGAATTGGATGCTAGTCCCTTCCATCATGTACCCCCCACCCCCACACTACTCTCCCCATCCAACCTTCCCTTTTTCTTGCTTTTTTGCAGCATTTTATCTTTATCCCTGTCTCCTTGAGTGGTCTTTTACTTAACCCCTCCACCCCCGAATTCAGTTTAAATTCTACCTTCTTTCAATAAACTCCCCTACCTTACACTTTAGTACTGTCTATCCCTCCTTGTTCAGGTGCAGTCTGTCTTGGACAAATAGGCTTTTGTCCTCCCATGTTGATCCCCAGTCCCCCACTAACCCACATCCCATTGCTTGTACCAACCCTCTAGCCATTGATTGAATTGCTCAATCCTCTGCTTCCTAGCTGTGCTTGCTCTTGTCACAGGCAGTACCTCAGAGAAAGCAAAATAATGGAACCCTGTACTACTACTACAGAACCTAGCAAGCTCCCTGAACCTAGCCTGAACCTCCTTTAGACTATTCCTCTCCTGTTGGCCCACTCAAGAGCAACACCACAACAGTGAAACCTGAAAACAAACCATTACAGTGACAGTTGCTGTAATGGTCTGTTTTCACCCAATGTGGCTTCTCCCCATGTTCTGCCCCTTCCCCAGAACAACTATGACCTGGAGTTGATTATGATGAAATGCGGGGGCATAGCCCCTGCAAAACACTCTCTTACATGATGGCACAATGCAGTGTTGGTGTTCTGCTGTTGCTGTGCTGAAGGTCAGCATAGTTCTATCGACCACAAGTGGTACTTCCTTCCCCTCCAGATCATTTGTGCCCAGGTGCACCACCAAGTGTGTTCTCCCATCTTGCTGTTTGCCCCATGACGGTATATTGTGCCTCACCTCTACTACCATCATTCCTGGCATGCACTCAACCCAAATTGCACTGCTCCTGTCTCCCTTCCTCCCCTACCTTACACTTTAGTACTGTCTATCCCTCCTTGTTCAGGTGCAGTCTGTCTTGGACAAATAGGCTTTTGTCCTCCCATGTTGATCCCCAGTCCCCCACTAACCCACATCCCATTGCTTGTACCAACCCGCTAGCCATTGATTGAATTGCTCAATCCTCTGCTTCCTAGCTGTGCTTGCTCTTGTCACAGGCAGTACCTCAGAGAAAGCAAAATAATGGAACCCTGTACTACTTCTACAGAACCTAGCAAGCTCCCCGAACCTAGCCTGAACCTCCTTTAGACTATTCCTCTCCTGTTGGCCCACTCAAGAGCAACACCACAACAGTGAAACCTGAAAACAAACCATTACAGTGACAGTTGCTGTAATGGTCTGTTTTCACCCAATGTGGCTTCTCCCCATGTTCTGCCCCTTCCCCAGAACAACTATGACCTGGAGTTGATTATGTTGAAATGCGGGGGGGCATAGCCCCCTGCAAAAAACACTCTCTTACATGATGGCACAATACCGGAGTTGGTGTTCTGCTGTTGCTGTGCTGAAGGTCGGCATAGTTCCTGTCGACCACAAGTGGTGCTTCCTTCCCCTCCAGATCATTTGTGCCCAGGTGCACCACCAAGTGTGTTCTCCCATCTTGCTGTTTGCCCCATGACGGTATATTGTGCTTCACCTCTACTACCATCATTCCTGGCATGCACTCAACCCAAATTGCACTGCTCCTGTCTCCCTTCCTCCCCTACCTTACACTTTAGTACTGTCTATCCCTCCTTGTTCAGGTGCAGTCTGTCTTGGACAAATAGGCTTTTGTCCTCCCATGTTGATCCCCAGTCCCCCACTAACCCACATCCCATTGCTTGTACCAACCCGCTAGCCATTGATTGAATTGCTCAATCCTCTGCTTCCTAGCTGTGCTTGCTCTTGTCACAGGCAGTACCTCAGAGAAAGCAAAATAATGGAACCCTGTACTACTTCTACAGAACCTAGCAAGCTCCCGAACTAGCCTGAACCTCCTTTAGACTATTCCTCTCCTGTTGGCCCACTCAAAGAGCAACACCACAACAGTGAAACCTGAAAACAAACCATTACAGTGACAGTTGCTGTAATGGTCTGTTTTCACCAATGTGGCTTCTCCCATGTTCTGCCCCTTCCCCAGAACAACTATGACCTGGAGTTGATTATGTTGAAATGCGGGGGGGCATAGCCCCCTGCAAAAAACACTCTCTTACATGATGGCACAATACCGGAGTTGGTGTTCTGCTGTTGCTGTGCTGAAGGTCGGCATAGTTCCTGTCGACCACAAGTGGTGCTTCCTTCCCCTCCAGATCATTTGTGCCCAGGTGCACCACCAAGTGTGTTCTCCCATCTTGCTGTTTGCCCCATGACAGTATATTGTGCTTCACCTCTACTACCATCATTCCTGGCATGCACTCAACCCAAATTGCACTGCTCCTGTCTCCCTTCCTTCCCCATCTGATTCCCTTTAGTACTGAGTCCCTATGAGTAAGACCCTGCTAGCCCTTTTCTTCTGCTTGTATTTTTGGTTTTCTAGCTTGCACCCCTTCTCAGGCATTCCCATTGCCTCTGTGTTCTCATTTTCCTCCCGTCCGTCTCCTTCCCCTGAGTTCTGCTCTCCCCATTGACTATATCTTTCCCCCCTCCGATGTCACCATCAGTCTTACTTATCCTTGCCTCACATTTCATGAGCTCTGTCCCCTCTCCTTGCACTTGTTCTGCCTCTCTACTACCTGATTCTCTCTGTGAACAGGTACCCCCCCTCCTGCCCCTCTTTGTTGATTCACTCCCATCCTGCACTTATTGTAGGCTTCCCTCACTGTCTCTTCCATGCGGTGTTCTCCCCTTAAGAGTGTTTTCACCCCCACCCATTGCTCCTTTTGGCTACCTCTGTCTAGGTTTCCTTCCAAAGTCACATCCCCCATTCCTCTTCCTCCTAAGCATTCTATTCCATTAGCACCACCTCCGTCCCCTATGGTCTCCTCACAGCTGCTCACCTTTCTCTCATCCTTATCAAGGGTCCCCAAGGGTGTGAATCTGTTTTCTTGCACTGCACCCTTGGAACACAGCCTACTGTTTGATGCACCCCCTCATAAATTCTGCCCCTTCCCCATACATGCTTGCTTTGCTCCTTTTGATCCTACTACCTGCCACTTCCCCTGCCCCCTCCCATCTTCTTCTACACCTGTTCCCTAGTCATCAGTGGTCCCCCCTTATGTTCCCCCTTTCTCCTCTTGCCCTTCTGGTGCATCCTTTGGACCTCCTCCTGTCCTTTCTCTTTCTTGCATCATTTTCTACACCCTTTCCCAATACCCCTGATGCCTAACCTATGTTCTTGCTTCCTCCGCTAGCCCAGCAGGTGTTCCCTTTGGTCCCCTTCCAATCCTTACCCCGTGCCCCCTCCCCCACCCTGCTTAGTGCCCACCTCAACCATGCCACCTCCTCTCTTAGTTGTGTAAGCTGTCTGCACACCATGCAGCCCCCCAGCCTGTATGCTATATCCAACACCATGGCTGTCCCACACCCATTGCACTCCACCACACTTCCAAAGTTGCCTTTTGCCCTAGTGGCCTGGAGACCATACTCAGGACCTCCCTGAACCCTTTTCAGGCTGCCCCTCCAGCTTTGATGTCTGTTCATTTGTTCACCTTAGTCTTAAAGGGGCACTGTCAGCCTTACCCCTTCGTTTTGTGCCCAATGTTAAAAGTGTGCCTTCTGGCACACACCTAGCACATGCATACTAAAAAATGCCCCTATGTGCATAAAAGTTAATCTTTATTACCACAAACTGTAATTTTTCCCGAAATAGTGTTTACCTTGACCCGATCGAATTCAGCCGTGTCCGGAAGCACATCAGGTTGGGTCGATGGGTTAGGCAGACATGGGTCCCGAAGTGTGATTTTTGCCCAAAGCATCTCCACAAGCATGTTATTCCTGTCCCGGCTATTAAAAGTAAAAATTGCTGGTATTTCAAACAGGAAAACAAGCACTGTGAAGAGTACAATTTAAACTTTTAGAGTGGAGCTAAAATCCCGTGCATGCACTCAAGAGGCATAAAGAAAGATCCTGTGCATGCGCAGGAGCATGCCGTTTGTGCGCATGCACGGGATCTTAGCTTCATTCTAAAAGTTTAAATCGTATTCCTCGCAGTGCTTGTTTTCCTCTTTGAGATACCAGCAACTTTTGCTTATAACAGCTGAGACAAGAATAGCATGTTTTTGCAAGTGCATTGTGAAAAAGTTGTACTTTGGGACTGTGCTCCCGCCTAGCTCGCGTCCCAGATCTGGATGTGCTTCCATGACACGGCTGACTTTTGATGGTCCCGAGTGAAACTTTATTTTCTGCAAAATTACAGTTTACGGTAATAAAGATTAACTTTTATACACGCAGGGGCATTATTCAATACATGTGTGCTAGGTGTGTGCCAGGAGGCACACTTTACAAACTGTGCACAAAACGAAGGGGCAAAGCTGACAGTGTCCCTTTAAAAGAAGGAAAGAATATCCCCTGTACTCAGACAACTCAACTACCCAGTTTAATTGGTTTTGATACAGACAGTACTAATTTTGCAATGCACTGAGCAGATTAGACAATTTTATATCTCCAATGTACTGCACAGTTCAGACAATTCTAAATTCACTTTGTACTATGCATAATGCATAATAAATTCAAGATTCAGTTTCAAACCTTCAGACACACTTTTGTACCCCTTTTAGAATGCCTGCTTTTTAAGAATATCTATATGTGCCCTAATAAACTCAGGATTCAGTTTTAACTGTCTACCACACTATTATACCTCATTTAGAATGCATTCACTTAACAACAATGAACACAACCTTCTACCACACTTTTTTACCCTTATAGAATGCATACACTTAACAATAATGAACACTGCTTTAGTTTTCTTATCTAGCTCATATCATATATCCTTAATTAAGTTGCCCAGATCAAACCTAGTTTATTTGTCAAGATTTTAACTATAAATGCACATGTACCCAAATTTTCTTATCCAGCTATGTGCCCAAATTTTCTTATCCAGCTTCCGACATAAGGCCTGATATTCAAAACTTTGTGCTGGGCGCAAACCATTTGACAGGGTTAGTGCTGGGTTTGTATGGGTCTGCTATATTCAAAAGGTCACATAGCGCAGGCAAACTGCATTAGCCCCAGGCAAAAGTAGAATGTATGCAAGGGACAAACCGAGGGGGTGTGTACATGAATACAGGCGCAATGCTATATTCAGCACATAAGTGCCACACAAAGTGCTTTTGCATGACTTAGCATGACACTTTGCACAGTGCAAATTACTGCCCAGGAAAAAGTAGTTTTAACTCTGGGCAAACCAGCTTTGCATTACTTTGTGGCTTTGTGCAACTTTTGTATGAATTTGCGTGACACTATCCAATAAATATTAAACATAGAAAGAAATCAGACATAGAAAAAACATGCTGTTCACTCATGGCACCTCCTAAGATGCCATCATCTGCTAATGGTCCCAGCCATGCCAGGCAGTAAGTGGTGACCTGGCACCCAGTGGACACCATGGCAGTGTGTCATTACAGCACACACCTGCAGACCAACCTTCAGTGGACACCAACAGAAGCCAGCACACACATACAGCACTGGGATCATGGAGGGTGTTGAGGAGAGGGTGTACAAGTGACCAGTCTGCACTACATACTGCATGCTGCCTCAAGGCTGGGACAAGCCACGCGGTGCAAATGATCCAGTGTTGGGAGTACCCCAACGCCAGTGTGCCTATCTGATGGTATGTGCCCCCTCAGTCACATACCGCACATCTGTACAGACACCATAGCACATACAGCCAGCCATGTATATGTTGCTGTGAGTATCCTATGCCAGTGGTGCAGTGTCTGAGGGTCACACAACAGCATAACAGTAATATCCACTGTCAGTACACACCTGCAAGATGGGCCTGTCACTGTGTGCAGTACAGCAGTCACTGATGCCCTACACAGCATAGGCATTGCTATGACTCTCACAGTACTGGCCCCCTTCTTATTTTACTATCTACTATACACTGTAGCAGAACTACAGTTTGACTATTGCACACAGCACCACCACCTGTGCCTGTGCTGTGTAGTCCCCCGGGGCACAATATTCTATGCGTTTCTGTACAAAATGTAGCCTGCAGCAACCACCATGCACTTTCAGACTGACCTACAGGTGGAGCTGTGGGCAGACCCAGCCAGCCCCTGTACTTCCAGACTGACCTACAGGTGGAGCTGTAGGACTCTGCAATAGCGCTGGGCAAACAGCATGCAAATCAGGACATATTGAAATTCTAATCTGGATGTTTGCCCACAGGCTGCCCAAGCAGGCTCATTTGCATGTCACTTTTAAATATAGAAAATATTTGCTCCAGGTAAACATGATAGCGCTGAGCAAACGGCTTAGCTCCACTCAAAACCTGTGATAAACCTGCACAAAACCTGTACAAATGTGTCTGTGAAATGCAAACATTTCAGAAACATTATACATTTCTGAAGATTTTCACATGCGCTGGTGCTTACAGCTTTAATGAATCCACTCCTTTGCTAGCACATACATTGGCCTCATGGTTCAACTTTACCTTCCTTCACATCGCTGTGCACTGGGCTGCTATTGTAGTTTGCACTTCCTGGTTGCTATATTCAGAGCTGTCCTATTTCCATGCTCTTTTTGCACTGCACTCCCAGCCTAATTTGCCCAGCTTCCTTAGCATGCTGTATTCAGCAGGTTTAGCACTGGGGCTATCCCTTTTGAATATAGTGGGCTATTGGGCCCGGGCTAATTTAGCATGCTGGGCAGTGCTAATTTAGTCCTGGGGCAAAGTTTTGGATATCAGGCCCATAGTTTCATAAATTTTAAATTGCCCAGATCCACTAAATGTGCTTTTCAGTCATCATCATATACATGCACAAATTTGCCAATTTTTGGCAGCCCCATAGTCAGTCTTCTCCCGTACAGCACAAGATGCTCCTCCCTTCCACTCTGGGCATTTAATAATGCATGGAGGAAGGGGAGGATGGGGCCAAAAAATCTCTTTGGGGCAGATCCCCTGCCTGAAGTCTCCAGTGCCGGTGCAGCTATTGTTTCAGAAGCTCGAGAGGTCCCTTTGATGTCATGGTAACCACGAAGAGTGAGAAGAGCTATGTTGTGTATTTGGGCTACCATACATTATTCTATATAGTGTATGAACCAAAAAAAACACAATTGCTTATTTTTTCTTGTTCTACCAGTCAGTCTCCGCCATCCATGACCCACACTTCTTGTCTTCAACATTCCGGCCAGCTTGCACATGCAACACTTCAACCGTACCCTCCCCTATGAACAGCACTGATGGGGCGATTGCATTGTGACATAGCTACTAATGCAGAACACAAAGTTGTTCTGTGTTATTTCTGTGTGAAAAGTTTTTCTGTGTTAGTAGCTACGTTGTACTGCAGCAGAACAACTTTTTACAGTGTATGGATCTCCATACACAATGATGTTCCATCATATACTATATCACCATTCTTTATAAAAAGGCAAGAGGAAGGGGTCATCCCACTGGCACAGCAGCAAGGCGTCCATCTGCTTCACTGACATCTTGGGTTTGGGGATGGACTGGGAAGTAGGTGTGCCGGATGGGGGGGAGGGACTGAGTGCCCTGGGGGATTGCTCTCCTTCTCCAGGGAGAGGTGGGAAGAGTGTCCAGTGCAATGAGGACCTCTGGTGGAGGTTGGGGGTACTGCCCCAGCTGCGCCACATGTTGGGGGAGGCAGGGCAGATGCTGGCATCATTGTACATCTTTGCCCCCAGGGAAAAATGTACAAAAAATAATGCCAGCCGCTAATAATAGCCCCCACCTTCACCGCAGCTCCCGCTGCAGATAAAAGTCCACTGGGGTCCTGGTCCTGTGACCCCAGCCTGGGAGGCAAGCTAGGGCTCCAAGGCCATATTTCTTGGAAGGGAATGCCCACCCAGTTTTTCCACCCAGGGGGAAAGCCTGGGGATGGGGGGTGATGAGCAGAGCAGGGGACCAGACCCTCTATCAGGGGGAGAAAGCTGGACAAAAAAAAAATCGCAAGAGGAAATGCAATAGCCTCATTGACTAAAATCAGTCCATTACTGTGTAGTGATGTTACTCATGGCATGGTCATCCTGGCATTTGGCCTCTTTCCATAGTCCCACGCAACTTAACATTTTAAAACCAATCTGGCACCCATGTTTTCCCCTCGCTAAGCAGAGGATGATCTGAACACTGTAACTTGCGTTCACAGCTGTACCCTACACACCCAAGCAACAAACAACGGTAGTTTTTATGAAATCATACTGTTTTGTTTTTTCACCAGTATCAGACAAAATAGCACTTTTGCATATTCAGTTTTTTTTACTAGTTGTTGTTTGAAAGACACGAGTGACAATTGTGCTTTCTTTTTCACTCACAATCACTCTCCTTAATTCACTCTTCTGAACCACACAAAATACAGCTTCATGAATGTAAAAGAAAAAAAATTGCAATGCCAAAGACCATTCTGTACCTTTTCAGTAGAGTGTCTGTGACTGTATCCATTACACAAGGGTGGGGAAGGGGGCTGGCTGCACAGTAGTAAGAACTACTGGAACCACAAGTATGGATGCCTTATTAGGACACATGTCCTAAAGCAAAGGCATAAATGCAACATAGGTCCAGCAGATGGAGGGACTACTTGAGCAATATTTTACATATATATATATATATATATATATATATATATATATATTATTGTTTTCATATTTAATCATGATTATTGCAATTAGTAAATATATTTAAAAATAAAAGGCATTTTATAAGCATAATAACACATTCCAGGGTGTGCCTTATGCTACATAGTCACACTTCCTGGTTGGTTGAAGGCATTCATCCTGCAACTTCATGCCTCACAAGGCACCCTGGGGATGTGGCAGTTTAGTATAATGTACATCCTGTTGTGTATTATTACTAGTATGCATTCCCCTACTAAAGTACAATTATTTTATGTTTTAAATAAATGCTTTTATAGTTAAAATTTTAATAATTGTATTGTATACGAAGATTTTCGTGTATTAACTTAATCCTTTTAGGATTTTGATTTGTCAGTCAATCATATTGCTCTGTTTCCAGTCAGTGCTGTCTTTGTCACCAAATACTGGTTTGAATCCCTCTCTTCCTACTTTTCCTCCTGCCTTGCTTCCCTGATCTCCTCTGTTCCCTTCTCTTCCTACTTGCTTCACTTCAGGGAGTCTCACACATCCTCCATTCCCCTGCCTCACTCTTCTGCTGGTCAAGCTGCCATCTCCTACTGCCTCCCTTTTCTCTGGAATCCCCTCCCCCCCATCTCTCCTCTTCTTTCCTTGCCTTTAGACACCACCTAGGATAACTTCTTGCACCCTCTTGTTCCTGTCTTTCCCCTCTGTAACCCCATATCCGAGTCCATGACTTTCTCCTCACAGCCCCCTAGCTGCTGCCCTTCTCCATTTTTCCCCTACCCAATACACACCGTGCCCTTGGTCTCACTTTAATGACCACCGTTCACTGCTGTATAATAACTGCTATTATACTGCACAAGCTCATTTACTCATGCCTCTGTATAAACCTATTGTCCTGCAATGTAATGCTGTATCTGTATAAGTTTTGTAAGTTGTAACTCCCCACATATCTTTCCCTGGGTTGCACCTGGAAATGAGCCTCAGCTCAGTGTGCTTTTCCTGGTTAGAAAATTTTAAATAAATTAGTAAATAAATTAATAAATTAATTGTTTTATAACAGGGACAGGAAATGTGTGTAAATTTGTAGCTCTTTATAATTTGTCTTTCTAAAACAGCAGCTAGACAATTCCCACTTACTTCTGCTACTGACCACTGTCTACGTTCAAGTACAAATATGGATGTTGGTGCTGTACTTGTATGAAATTGCAGACTTCAATGGCAGATAAGGACCTCTTGGGCCACCCCGTCTACCCAAATACCTGCATGGAGTAACAGTACTTGTGGGATATAGATGTAAGGTAGCCAGCAGTGAAGACGAGCAGAGAGACTTTGCCGGCCACCATTCCCATGCAGGGTTTACTTGGGGAGGATCTGCTGGTGATTACCACTGGGTCACCATGTGAGTATAGTGCTATTTGGCACTGGAATTATGGAACAGGAGGAGAGATACTGAACTAATGTTTGCAATTTATTCATTATATGGCACTGGACTGAGTATGAGAGATTGCAACTATTGATATATATATATATATATATATATATATATATCGCATTAGCAGTACTGGGATCAATGAGGTGGTGTGGGCCTCCAAAGGTGAAGATATGTGAGTAGGGGTGGTGGGAGCATATTTTGTGGTCTGTTGTAGGGAGCACATCCTCTACACATTCTAAGGAGCAGAGGAATGCTCCTCAGATGAAATGAGCCCATAATAAGAAGATAATTACATGTTCATCATTTTGGTGAATACAGTATGGGGTTAGAAATGCTTATGTAACTGTAGTTTACTTTTTGACTTTTCTCTGTTCCCACCCTTGGTAGGTAAGCTGGGTAGTGAGTAGGGAATGGAAAGCCCAGCACCAAGGATGGGTAGAGTGCCAGACAAGGAGGTGGTAAGGGTGGATGGAAGGTGTTTCACAACGTGCTAAGCAGGGAACTGCCAAGGGAGGCTGGCCTTGGTAGGGGATGTGGGAGGAGCTGTTCCCCCACTCCACCCCAGATTGGGAGCCCTGTACCACAATCATGGCTGCATCCCATTGCCGGCTCACAGAGCCATAGTACAGAAAACGATACTGCCAATTTTTGACTATGGTGACATAGTGTACAGTGCCGCACCCAAGTCTTCCCTGACCAGACTGGACCCCCTTCTCCACTCCTTCTGTCACTTTGCTCTTGACTGTCCCTACTCCACCCACCACTGCACCCTCTACCAAACATTAGGCATACCCTCTCTTTAGGACTGTAGATCCTCACACTGTGCTCATTTCTCTGCCAAGTACTGGACCAACACCTTCCCTCCCTACCTCTCCTCAGCCCTGACCATGCACCCCCTCCCGTATATGAGCTCAGGAAATCAGACTCTAGACTCCTTTTTATACCTCATAGATTCTCCTCGTCAGGTCAGGCAGCTTTCAGCTACTGCATGCCCAGGATTTGGAACTCCCGTCCTCCGGATATTCAGCACTCCTCACCCTCATTGCACCTAAATGATCTCTTGTCGGCGCACTTTGCCACTTCCTGCTCATGTTCCTAACTACATTCTCAGGAATATACAATTAACTCTGCTCATTTTCCTAACAAAATTTCTCAGTGTTATGACAACTACCCCCCCCCCCCACGGCTCCCTCTGTACAATGTCTGGATTCTCCTTTACTCAGTTTTGTCTCTTCTGCTCCCTCCCCACTTGGTATCACAGTCATGTCTGGATTGGTCTGCACATTTGCACACCACATCACTTTAACTTTGACATCTTCAGCCCCATTACCCAGTTTATGATCCCTGTGTCCCTTCCCTGTCTGGAATCACAGTCGTGGCTTCACTGGTTTGCACCACCACACCCATCAGCTTACTTTGCCTGTATTTGCACAGCAGCTAGCTTAATTTATGCAATTCTATTCCTGTACCTTGCTATACCCTGTCTTGGATTGTCTTGGATTGTAACCTGCTGTTATCTTGCCTGTACTGACTCTATTTACTATATTGTATGGTTCACTTTGTTCTGTTGCATTTGTCCCCAGTAAGCATCTTGAATCAAGTGGTACCCCACTCAGTATGCCTTCCTGGTTAAACTCTTAAATAAATAAATAAATAAATAACTACATTGAACCTTGGGCTTTAGCCCTCCCATTCAATGTTTTGGTGAATACAGTATGGGATTAGCCATGCTTATGTAATTATAGTTTACTTTTGGGATTTTCTCTATTGCCACCCTTGGTATGTAAGCTGGGTAGTTAGTAGGAATAGAAAGACCAAAAAGATTACTTACTCCAACTCATGGACAGTATGACCAGTAACATGCAGGAGAGGGACCCCCCCAGGTGGAGGAAACCTCTGAGGACCCATGGCTACTGACCCACCTGTCCTCCAGGCATACTAAGAGGAGATGAACCTAGGTTATAGCAACTATATTCTAATTTCTGAGTAAGGTGAATGGCTTGGAGATATGATGTTCTGTCTTCATAGTCTGTTGGATGATGCATTCTGGCAGGACAATTCTACGGCTGAAGAGGCAGGTCCTTTCTGATGGAGCTTCCAGATCCTGAATATGGATTAGATTCAGCTTGAAAAGGGAGTGAATTTGTCCCAGAATTCTGATGTGAATTTGGTTGATATTCCATGGGGTTACAGTGTCAATGTGAATATGAAGAGTATGAGTTGAGGAATGGGCTGCCAGACTCTGAACTGTGGGAAGTATGATAGGTTAAGAAATTCATAGAGTAATCTATCAGACTTTGTAGAGGGTTTGACATTCAGATTAGAGTCTGAAGGCTTGGAGTTCAGCAGTGTGTGATATGCTGCTATGTAGGCATCTATGGAGATGATCAAGGATTTAGATGGAAGCTTTAGGTATCTGGTAGGAGGGTTACCATGGAAGATTGTAAACCGATTAAGTATGGGTGGTATATGCTTTAGAGATGGTAAATGAATATTGATGGGACTAATTGGAAAGTTCAGCACAATGACTTCAAAGGTTGAATAGAGTTATTGTTCCTCTAATGAGATTTATATAGGCTCATATTCATGAAGTACTTCTAATGAGAAATGGTGGATGTGGGTATTGCTGTGGCTTCATTGCCCATGGTAGGACCTTGAGTGGCCATGGCAGCTTTGTAGTGCTGGAGCATCCAATGTCTGAATGCTGAGAGAAGTTCAAGGACTGGCCATTGGATAGGTCCATGGACTGAAGTGGCAAAAGGGAAGTTGAGAGCAGCATAAAATGCATTGGGTGCCTAGCCTGCTTAGTCGGATATAGGACTGTTGCAAGGCATGACTGGGATAGTGAGACAGCCAGGTTGGTTGTGGATGTGCTGAATGAGGAATCAATGGAAGCCTGCTCTCAGTGCTGGCATTCACTGGAGGAAGTATGGTGATGTCCATGGTCTAGGAGCAGTGGCTCAGATAGAGTAACTTCAGCAAGGCAGCTAGGCACCAAATATCCAATGATACATGTTCTGGGATAGTAGCTGGAGAAGGTCATAGGAACATCCAATGGCTATTAAGGGAGTAGAAGTTAAATAACGTGATCAAACTGAGGCTGTGTTTTTAGGAGGAGACTATGAGAAGAAGATATAACTGATGATGCCAGTACTGCTATGAGGTACCCTGCAGTTCCCATTATCCTTAACACGTGTTACATCCTACCAGGACTCATCAGTATGCCTCACCTGTTTGACACCCCTGTGGAATGAACCAGCTACCCTAAGATGGTCTATCTGTGTTATGTTGTGGTGAACCCAATTAAAACAAAAAACAATTTAAAAGACAAAGGTTCTTTGTCTTCAGACTGGATAATGCCTGACAAAATGAAGTACATGAGGACAGCCAATGATACAGGACTTAGGGAGAGCCACGAGGGATGCAGAAAAAAGAGAGGAATGGACATTGCAGGTAACTGGCATGCTAGAAAGTGAGGAGTACCAGCGGTAGAACTAGGAAACATAAAATCATGAGGCTGATCATGGTATAAATGCTGTGAGTAAAATGGTAAGGGGTGCAGGTGCCACACTAGGGTCAGAGGTGGCACAGGGTTGGATGGTAGAAGGGGCATTTATGGAGATGGAGTGCTGATGCTAGGAGAGAAAGGCCCAAATGGAAAACCAGGGGAGCATGGGACAAGGGTGTGAATGATGAACAGGGGAGATGAAAGGAAGAGCATTGGGGAAGGGAGAGGAGCTCCAGGAAGGAGACAGCAGGGGCAGACAAGGAGAGGTATGGGGGAGAGAGAGGGAGGGCTGCACAAGAAGTGCCTATGGGGGGGGGGAGACATGAACAGCCTGTCCTAGGAAAATGGGCAGAGCAAAGTCAATGGCCAAACTAGTGGTGGGCAAACACAGTCGAATCAGGATGGAACTCCAGGAACGAGCAACAGGGAGCTAATTGCACCTCCCAACTGCTAGGAATGATGCATAGTGATATGATAATCAAACTCAATTGTACCCTTGTTCCAAATAGGTTTACTGATGTACTGAATAATGTTAGAACCATCTCTGGGCACACAAACTATTAAATCATTTAGCTAAGTAGAAAGAGTATTCCATAACACAAACTATACAGAGCCCACAAGTTGTAGACATTGTAGTATGGAAAAAGAAAGTGCTCCAATTTCCTGCCATCTACTATGGGTTTTGTAGGCCAGTGCATGATTTGCAATACTGAGAGGTGGAGAGGTATGGTGCTAATGGCAGGAGAGAGACAGCCAGTTGGCAGGAGCTCAATAGGGCCGGAAAGGCAGAAACTATTGGGGAGCAAGTGGAGAGGAAGCAGAAAGGCCCGAACCCCAGACGGACCCCAGCAGAATAACTGGGTCTGCCTTGCTCAAAGGCTAAGCTCCCAATGTGACTCCCATCAGTCCTCGCAGACCAGAGCTGCAAGCTTCATGGCTCATGACAGGCAAACAGCTGAATAGGGATCAAGAGGGCAGGTGGACAGGCACTGGGTAAAAGGACAGAATGAATATATCAGGAGAAAGCAAAGAAACAAAAGCTTACCCCATGGAGCAGGCACAGGTCCAGAATGAAGAATGGCATCAGCAAAAGCAGGAAGGGGAGCGCTGCACTCAGGGAAAAGCACAACCCAGAAGCACCAGTGGGGAAAGGTCATGAGTGGCACAGGCCCCAGAATGGAAAAGAAGCTGTGAAGGGAGCCACAAAAAGCAGAAATGGAAACAAAAGAAGGAACGAGGAAGGGAGAAGAGGATGGCAGGCAAGGGGGGGGACAGAACGCCACATGGGAGGATGACAACCAGGACAGGGGGGAGAAGGGCTGGCAATATGAGGAAAACAGTGAAAGGCAGGGAAGGGACAAGAAGTTAGGAGGGGCTTGAGCAAGCAGGAAGCAGCAGAGAAGAAAGGAGGAGGCTCAGCCACATGACCCACACAGGAGCTGGGCTTGCAAACTTGGGGAGGTTCACAATGCGCTAAGTAGGGAACTACCATGGGAGGCTGGCCTTTGTAAGGAGGTGCTCTTCCCTACACTTTGGGAGGAGCTCTTCCCCCACATTGAACCGCAGGCTTTGGTCCTCCCATTACCATCTTCCTTGTTCCCAGAGATCATTTGCAACTTAGTGCACAGGTACTTACAACTTTGGGACACACTCTCTGTGGGCTAGATTGACAAAGGCACATCAGATACATACAGATCACATGTACTATAGCTGGCATGTACTGATCTGCAACCTCGTAAGCCAGTGTGCCTGCTGTCACTTAAGATCCCTGGTCTCTGAAAGCCAAACACAAAGTGCTCAGTGGATGCTGTGCCAGACTGCAAACAATAAAGGGCTGCACCTTGGTAACTACTGGGCTGAGGACAAAACAGTACAGTAGCAATGAAAAACAAAACAGTCCAGCACCTGGGAACCCGTTAATTAATCACATTTTAAAAAGCTGAAATTTACTTTCAGTTGGCCCTATGCACTAAAAGAGGTAACGTCCACGTCAAAGGCGCATGCCCCACCTGCAGACAGTTGTGCACAGGTCAGTATTCACTATTGCTGTCCACCTGACAGCAGCGCCCCCCCCAGGCAAGCAGGTGCGATTGCTGGATTGGGGTGGCACAAGGGGCATAGTGCCAGATTCAGGCAGGCATTCAATCAAATGCCTGGCCTGGGTCCATGAGTGGATCCTTTGCACCGCAGGCTCAGCTGTTTGTGGGACAGCACAGGTCCAGAACTGTAGACAATGCAGGCACTTACCCATACGGCTGTCCTCAGACCTTCTCATCTGCCCAGTGGACTGGTGCATCATGCAGGGGTGACTCCAATCAGTGTGTTAAACAGGCATGTCCACGTAGGGAGTCAGAATGCAGGAACAGTGGCAGTGGAACAGAACATACCCATGTCTATCCTGCACAGTGCAACATTCTGTTCATGAAGCAACACAGTTCCTCTGTAGGAATGCCAACCACTGCATTTCTTTGTCTTTCCAGTTGTTGTCCAGCATCATGGTTTGTGTTGTAACAGAGTAGTGGGACTGACTGCACCTGTGCACCAGCTTACTGACACAGACAATCAGGGTGCTACAACAGTCACAACCCACAGTAAGCTACAATCTATACAGATGGGAATGCTGCAAGTGATGTCTGGTAGAAATTATCAGGGTGATGCACAGTCTGACCTTAGCTTATACTGTATGAGGACATGTCTGCAGGGAGAGAAGGCATCCACTTTCTTACAGCCAGAACTATGGTAACTGGGACACCACTCAGTCACTGCCATGTTGCTGTACAGATGCCCCGCTATTGCTATAGCAATACACTGGTGTGTATATCCATACTGTACTAGCCTGGGCATACAACAACATGATGCTATGGCACAACTTCACTGAGTGTATGTAGGACAGGGGATGCTGCAGTGGCACCAGTTGGGATGTCCCTGTACATCAGGGGCATTTATGGGGTCAATGGTACCGAATGGCTATGACCAACACAGTGCACTGAGTACATGTGGGTGAGACACATAACACAGTTATGGCAGGTTCCCTCCTGCCATAACTAATGCACCCAAGTGCACAGCACTCTGCATGATTTCATACCTTTGTGAATCGTGCAGAGTGCAGGCTTGCCCCTGACATGCCCCTGGTCCCCAGGTGGCACATAGCTGCTTGAGCAGCCAGGGGATCCAGTGTGCATCTGGCAGGTGCACCGACAGTGAATGCCATGGGAACCCTGCTGCATGGCACTCACACATAGGGTTGCCTATGAGCCTGAGATACATGGCACAGAGTCATAGTGCATAGGGCCTGATAAGTTTAAAACAACTTCCTTTATTCAAGTGTGGCAGTGCATATTGAAAGAAGCAGTGTGGCAGATCCCCACTATTCCTCGGTGTTTCATATCATCAACCCAACACTTCATTGGGAATCTTGTCCTCCACATAGATTGCCCTGAAATAAAGTAAACCTTAAAGGTACCCTAACAGAAATGAGTGCTCATAAAAAGTGACTAAGTGGATATGAACAATAAATATAATAAAAACAATGGCTATCCAATCAGATGCCTGGGCCAGCTTGCTACAGATCCCCTGACTCAGCAAAGAGCAAGAGGTGGCAGGATATAACAGTCCTCCAAGGACTGCCATACCCCCATTGACATCTAGACAAATATTGAAATATTGCTAAAAAGTGCCAGTGCAGCTCCAAGTCCTTCCTACAGGTTCTGTGGCCTAGGGAGGGTGGTCAGACTGCCAGTTGGGTGTTGGGGTTTTGCCCTATGGCCATGTTGAGGGAGGCACCACTGCAGTGCTTAGGAAAGGGTAACCTCTGCCCCCTCTGCCAGCATCCTTCAACATTTAGATTTAATTGTTAATTGGGCACATGCCCACCCTCACCCCTGTGTCTGTGGCCACCTAACCACGAGCTTAAAGGGCACACACAAGGGGCTGTGGATTTGTAGAGGTCTCTGCATGTGTGGAACAGGACATCTGCAGACCACATGACAATGCAAGACCCACTGTGGTCGAAGTGCCATGGTTAGTGTGTTTCAACCTTTGGCTATCTCGCACAGTAATAAATATACTGTACCTCAGCAATTTAACTTTGGTGCCTCATTGAACTCTTTCAAAGGTAATACTCTCTTTGAGTGCTACCATCTTAGGCATTATTGTATGTGTTGGGATCAGTCTCCCAGGTGAGCATCGACCCATCCCCAGGACATGATGTAGCCCTGAAGGAATCCCGCTGTGAGTGCAGTTTGACCTGAGGATCAGTCCCTGTGACTTTTCTCTTTGACTGCTTATTGTGTATTATGAACAGTTCACTTAAGGGGTTACTAAGAGGTTTTGCTTTGTGTCTGTGGACCTATCTGATTGCGCCTGGCTTAGTGCAGTTCTCTCTATAAAGTACATTCAGACAAGGCTAAGCACCTGTTTGAATATACTTCCCTTTGCTCCAAGCATAACTCTGTGTAAGGCACAGGCACTTTGCTCAAAGCTAAGCTTCACTTTTGAAAAAGTTATGCACTTATTTTTCTAGTATATTCCTCCTCCCTAACGTCCCTCCCAAAGATTGAACCTGTACACTTGCTTTGGCTCAATGCCCCTTTTCCTGGTTAACAAATTGCAAATGAATGAATAAATAAAATTGTAGTGTGCAGCCATTTTTCTGTTATGGAATCTTACGTGTTTCTGAAGTAAATTTTTGTTTTAATAAAATATTATGTTTTTGTCCATATTTCAGTACTGGTTGAGATATGGCTCAGTAATGATGTGCATTACTAACATATACCATATAACACTGCTTCTGTTTAAAGACTATTCCAGCAGCTTACAGTATTTTTATCACTGTGCTGCTGGGTATGCTGTATACAGTGTGAACACTAGAGGACAGCATTGTACCACATAGCTAGTCTGTCACCAGACGGTCCCATTTTAAACAACATGCCATAATGGTTTAATCACCCAGTTAGTGTTACCACAACATGTGCTACTACTGAAAGGGTTTGAGCTAACCATGCCCAGATCTTCAGGAGGTATACTACCCTCGGGAGAGCATAAACAACTCAACAACAAACAGCATTGTATTATAACGACATTGCTCACCAAATGTTATCCAATTTCTGAGTTGAACATAAAGCTCTGCACAAAATATGCCTATAAATATTATTTAGGATTAGCATATATCTTTAATAATGCATTTGCAGGCTTTTCTGTAATGCAATGCAGGCTGTCAACTCCAACTACTCATTTACAGTTTGATAGCTTGTCTCCCCAGTCAAGAAGGCTGGCATTGAATGCATTTAATCTGTCTTATTTATCATGGCAGGCAAGCGAGTTCATGTCTGTGGTTGTAGATTATGTTAAATGTTCAATAATATGATACAGGAATTTACATGCAGTGAGTGACTGATTTATAAATTGAAACTATTGTCATCTTTTGAGGGCAGGCCTGGAAGCAAGTTGGAGCAACTCAATGGATCATTCCCAGTGAGAACAACATCATAAATAAATAACTTCAGTTTATACAAATCTTGCTCAAGTCTTCTTAAGTAAACAAATATGTGTATATTTGCAAATCTAAATAGAATTTCTTAGATGGAGGCTTTTCTTTGTAAGCATTGTACTGTGTATCAGGATAGGTTCTAGTTTCAAAAAATGACAACTTACTCAACGGCAAAGGCATTTAAATATTGTTACATGAAAGGATAGATTGTGTACTTTTTGGACACATAATTTTAGGAACTGATACAATTTAGTACAGTATAATGCTTTTGCATCTTAACCCAAAATTAGGATGTCGGCATAAGTAGAAATAAGGGATGGTGATCAGTGGGGGGAGTGGGGGGCAGGGAGCACTAGATGCCAGGGAATTATATATTTTAACAACGGGCCGGTGATCAGCAGAGGGGGACCACTAGCACCAGGGAATGATACAGTTTAACATTGGGCCACGATCAGCAGAGGGAAACATTACACGCTAGGGAATGATACATTTTAACATCAGGCCAGTGATCAGCAGTGGGGACCACTGGACATCAGGGACTACTGTGTTAGGGGTCGGGGGGCCACTTCACTTCCTCCTCTAACAGCTAGGTGTGTGGGAGTAAGTCAATGTTTTGATTGGTGATATGTGCACTGCATGAGGGGACAAGGCAAAACAGACTTGCACAGTGCAGATACTCTGAATATAGGACTGCACCAATATTCAGATCCCTGCCCCTTCATTTGTATTGTGCCCTTCCCCTCTGAATATTACCCTGGCACAACCCCTGTTTGCCCACACTAACTGGGGTTTTGAAATTGGGGAATCCATGCAAAGCCCAGTTTGCATGGGCAAACTGGGATTTGCACCCGAGCAAAGTTCAGAATATCTGGACCCAGGTGTCTTAGCATTAGATCTCCCCATACATTCTACTGTAGTAAAGATCTGCAAGGAAAACTAATTCAGCATAATGTATTACAACACTTATATATCTCATAAAACAAGCTTAAAGAGATTGACTATACTAAGAGCAGAGAGTGTTGAAGATTCACCAGTTGCAATACCAGAGAAAGCAAGTGTGCCCAGGAATCCCATTCCCAGGTTCAACCATGTGAGCCTTTAGCTCAGTGGTTGGAGCACCAGGATGGTATTGCAGGTGCCTGGGTTCAATTCCCAGTAGGTCACATTATTTCTTTCTCACTACAATTTGTAAGACACATCAATAAATGTTAATCATTTGTATGTTAATCATACAGTATGTAGAACTGTGCGAAATTAGCAATTCCAGTTTCATGAAATTTTGGGGAATTTTCCAGAATTTTTTAATTGGTAATAACTCAGTCATTCTTACAGATAGAGAACTGACATTTGGAATGCTTGCTGCTTTGAAGAGGCCCTAATGGGATGCCAAGCTTTATGATGTTTATATGAAGGGCATGGAACATATAGGGGCTTAAAGTCTGGGAATTTCATATTTATGTCAAAGTAGGAGGCCACCTAGGAAACAGTGATCACTGTACAGTATGGTTGAGTAAAACGGTGGCTGTGTAACTGAACCACACAAGAGCGAGGATCCTGAACTTTGGAAGGGGAGACTTTAAAAAGATAGGTGAATGCCTCAGGGATGACCTTGGTGGGGAGGAGGAACAGTGGGAGAAGCTAAGAAGAGCCACAGAGAAGGCAACAAACATCTGCATCAACAAGTGAACAAAAGTAAGAGGAAAAAGAGACTGCTATGGTTCTTGAAAGAGGTGGCAGAAAAGGTAAAGGCTGAAAAGGTAACATTCAGAAGGCACAAGGAGATGCAGGGGGAGGAGGAAAGGGACGTGTTTAGGAGAAACCGAAGGAAGCAAGGACAGTAGTAAGGAGCACAATGGTGCAAACTGAAGATAATAGCCGATGTGGTGAAGAGGTGAGACAAGACATTTTTTAGATATGTAGGGGAAAGGTGGAAGATCAGAGGTGGGACTGTAATATTAAAAAGGGAAGGGGGGATTGTGCAGAATGGGAACAGGAAAAGGCATGCATCCTTAAATTCTTTTGTTCAGTGTTCACAAAGGAAGGAGAAGGGGAAGGGTTATAAAAAATGATAGGAACACTGGAGGGATGTGAGCACTAGTCCATTTTCAAAGAAGTGTGTCTTGAAGGGACTCACTAATCTCAAAGTGGACAAACCAATGGGGCATACAAGGGTATTGAGGGAGCTCAGAGAAGTACTTGCTGCACATGTGGCAGTCCTATTTAACAGTTCATTGGAAACAGGAGTAGTCCTGCAGGACTTGAGGAGGGTAGATGTAGTTCCATGTCACAAAAGTGGTATCACGGAATAGGCTGGCCAGTCAGTCTGACTTTGGTGGTGGGAAAGTTAAAGAAGTCACTGCTGAAGGAAAGGATTGTGGAATATCTAGAATCCACTGGATTATAAGACCTGAGGTAGCATGGATTCATGGGGGAGGCCACGTCAAACAAATCTGACAAATTTCTTTGACTGGGTAACCAAGGCATTAAATCAAGATGGAGGCCTATCTAGATTTCTGTAAGCCTTTTGGCACTGTTCCTCATAGGAGGCTAATAATCAAGTTGGGTAGTTTAGTAGTGGGTCCAAAGGTGGTAAACTGGATAAGAATTCGATTAGGGGATTGGCAACAAAGGGTGGTGGTAAATGGAGTTTGCTCCAAGGAAGGGTCTGCATCAGAAGCTGTACAAGGATAGACTCAAGGACCTAAATATGTACACCCTGAATAAGAGGAGGGAGAGAAGGGATATGATAGAGACATTTAAATATTTCACTGGAGTAAATAAGATACAGGAGGGATGTATTTTTCAGAGAAAAAGTTACTTAAGGACAAGATGAAGAACAGGATCAATTACTCACTCTTTATTTGTTATCACTCAATATTTTGCACCAACCTGAAGCCACTCCTCTTACAGTATAAGTATTCTACATCCAGCTGTTGAACCAATCCTGCACCAGATTACATATGCTATCTTGTGTACCTCCAGTACCTATATAAATATTTAAGAAGCATTAACCTTTCATTCCAAACTTTGTCAAAGGCTGCTTAGAAATCTAGATATTGTGTGCTGTTCTATATTTAAGTTAATGATTCATTCATTCATTCATTCACTTATTTTTTATTTTCCTCTGAAGCTTTTATAGGTGGAGACTGTAAAAACATGCAAAGATGATTGATTACTCAAGTTAAATGAAGATTTTATAGATTGTAATTAGACCACTTTGGAAATAATGTATCATGCCCAGATTTTTGCCATCACTGCTTTATTTCCATGTTTATGAACTAAATTTCAAAAAATGTTTTGAAAGATTTTTTAAACAGTTTGTAAAAGTTTTGCATCAATGTATTGCATGGGTACATTTATGTACTGAGTACAAAACAGTGATGTAATGTATACATTGAAGTATTGTTCTTGTATCACAATAACTTTAGAGACCAATATGGCTTTGACGGTGCATACAAAAAGGTAATTCTACAGTAAGTACCATTAAAATGGTTACAGTCAAGCATGTCTCCCAGTTTATAATATATTGCTATAGAACACAAAATTCAAAAGATGTATGTTTCTAAAATTGCATTGCCATTATTGATATGAAGAAAATATTTTGATGTAAATATCAATGTACTGATACACAAATGCTGCTTTGACATTCCACAGCCATGTTGACTTGTTTCATATAAAAATAAATTATGTTGCTAGCTGCAATGGTTCTGAAGTTAATCAATTCTAAAGCTAATTTCTTCAAAAGGGGATAACTTTGGAACTGTTTGGGTTAGGAACATTTTTTTCTAAATGAAAGCATGGAGTAAAGACATGGCCATGTTATGGCAATCCAGTTTTCATGCAATGATATACATAACATCAGGGTAACACTGTTAAATGACAGTGGAGAAAGCTTGATTTAATACAGACCACTGCACTGGAAGATTCTAGTAGCAGTCAGTAAAGAAGAACTACAAACTTTTTTGTAGTTTAGTAATACAGTTTAGGCCCACTGAGACAGAACATCACGTTCGCTGGCACACACATTTGAAAGTAACTGCAAAAGAATGTGGTAGTTACCACTGTAAATAAATATATCTTGTCAGTGGGCATGTTAGTACATAAAACGACAGCTGACATGGAAATACTCCAGTCATTTTCTTCAGATCAGTCACTGTTGCAGGCTAGGGATTCGAGTCAGGGGCTTGAATCAGATAATTAAATTCAGTTGAAAGAACTCTTTAAAAAATAAATTTTGGGTCACAAATACTTTTTCTATTTAGCTGCAAAAATATGGACCTGAATTCCTTTTAAGGTTAACAAGCCACAAACTTTAGGGATAAATTAAAATAATAATTATTCATGGTTTCATGGTTTACATGTTGTTAAGATACTTGATAATTTATACGTACTGCATATGTATTTTTTTAGTTAACCCAAGTTATATGTAACACCTTTTAATCTGTTTGTAATTTGGGATCCCGCCTGCAAAAGGGATCATTGAGTTTCAGTGTGTTTAACTGGTTACTGAATCCCAGTAAAGAAAACAGTAACACACACAGCTATATATTACAAGGTATTTAAAATCAATGCAATTCCACTTAGTAATGTCATTTAAATAGTAGGTATCAGAATGTTTTTCCTAAAAAATATATTGTTTCACCTATTGTGATTGACCTGACATTAAAATTTTAAACATTTCAGTTTTCCTTTGTAGAGTCCAAAGCACATCTTAGTACATGATCCTAGAAATGTAAATAAAAAATATTTGTGTGTTCCCAAATGGTATGCACACCTGACAGCGACAGTTTGACAGCAGGGTCCCCTACAGTGACAACAGCTCCACATCGCTGTAGGGAACCTGCTGGACCCTCACTGTCTGTCAGGGATCCTGCACCCCCCCGAATCAGTTCTGACCTGGAGTTGAGAGTCTTAAGTTGGGGGAGTGTGGGGGGCACAGATCCCCATGTGGGGGGTTCTGGGGGAGAACCCCCTGAAGAAAACACTTGTGCTGCACAGAAACCAGCAGCCAACTGCAAACTGTGGTCGACCTGCCAGTTTCACTGTCTGGTCATTTGACAAAAGTTTTGTTGACAACCAGTAATGGATCCTTCCCAAACTTACCTCATAGTGCCATTATTTATAACAGCATAGTGATTTCAATGGCTAAAGACTCTGATGCCACTATCAACATCATCCTCATCACATTTATTGTATGGTTAAGAAACCTTCACAACATTTACACACAGTACAAAATACAATTTGCTCAGTACAAAATATAAAATAACAAAATCTAAAATTCATAAATATTCCGCAATCTTTAAATACAAAGAAAAAAAGCATTTTTTTCTCCAATTCATGTCCTGTTATACATCAAACAATTTTTATTCTGCACTTTACTTTATTAATTTGAAGATAATTAGCTAGTCTTTCCACTGCCCAGACAGCTTCCGTGTGAAACAAGATGTTTAACTCTGTTCTATCGATTAAATAAATGTCATTTACAAATGGACTTAGCCAATATACACATGATTTCTCATACCATCTGCACTCCTACAAGACATGCAATAGATCTTCCTTGCTACCACTCCCACAATCACAGAGCTCAGAATTAATTCCTTCCTTTTTGTATCTGAAATATAGAACATTACTAGGGAACTGTTCAAATTTATAGCGAGTAAAATTAGTTCGCTACCCAGGGTCCGTTAGGATATCTAAATATCTTTTAAAGTCATGGTTATAATTATTTAAGGCAAACCATTTAGAATAATGGGAACTGGCAATCAATTTCAAGTCTACTTTGTTCCAATAGTTCTTTAACTTTTCTTGTATATATTTTTTATACTTGGTACTAATCGAAATACCTTTATCTACTGACTTCTTTAGGTATAATAGCTTATATCTCTTCAACAAAAGGGTAACAGAGTTCAACCAGAAACCTGACTTATACCCTAGGCCCTGCCAAAATTCCTTTTCCAGTAAGAATTTTTTGACCACAGAGTCCTCTTTTTTTATTCATAGCCCTAATCCAAAAGTTGACATTCCTTGCATCCAAGAGTGCTATAATATTAGCCAGACCCAACTCAGCTCTTATATATGATGAAGGGCATGAATGACCTGTCTTTTTAAATGAACCTTAGAGATTTATATAAAGGGCTCATTAATTCATTAAGGTCTTTTACTTCCAAGATTTCACAGCTGTACAACAGCTGTGTTTCCATTTTTACTTGGATTACCTGGACAAACGGTAGAACCATCATTCCACCATATGTGTTATTGAATTTATTTAGGCCTGCTATTGTTTTTTTATTTAATTTCTCTATAGTTGTTGCAATATGATTACTCCAGTTACCATTTTGCTGTATCATTACACCCAGATATAGAAATTCTGACACCAATTCTACTTAATTAGGACCAATAAACCAGTTCCCATTACAAGCTGAGCTCCCTATCGTCATTACTTTTGTTTTATTTATATTAATTGTTGAATGTAGGGCAGTTGATTCTTTGTATATATAATCCAGTTTTTTTTTCAAACCCAGTTTTGTTAAAGATAAAATTATAATGTCATCGGCATACGCCAATGTAAGGGACAGCATAATCTTTAATTTTAGGAGAGCCCCTGTCAGCATCGCCACATAGGGAGAGTATGACTTCCATATATAAAGCAAAAAGCAAGGGGGCCAATACACAGCCCTGGCTAACCCCTCATCTAATTGTAAAGGCCTCAGTGAGCTGCACCTCTAAGCCAAATCTAACTCTGGCCCATGTATTAGAATATCATTGTGCTATAATTGCTACTAAATTAGGGTTTATGCCTCTTAAGAAGGGTCTGCCATAGAATTTCCCTTGACACACTATCAAATGCAGTACTGTAGTTTATGAATGTGACATACAGTTTCTGCCTACGTAATTGGGTATACTTTTCAACAAAATGGTATAATACAAATATATTATCAAGGGTTAAAAAGTTTGCCCTAAAGCCTGCTTGGCATTGGGAAATACATCCAGTTTTATCAACCTCAGCTACTAATCATTGTAGAATACTCTTAGAAAAGATTTTCAGATTAATATCAAGTAAACTGATTGGTCTATACATTGTGGGATCATCCAAGAGACTGTTCTTGTGTACTGGCACAATAATTGCACCCTTCCAGGAGGGAGGGTAACTCTTTTCAACAATACATTTTTTATAAAAAACTGTCAAAAGGTGACACCATGCTGAGGTCTCAGTAAGATATACTTCTATGGGGACTCCATCAGGGTCTGGAGCCTTTTGCCTTTTTAAAATATAAATGGCCAGTTAAGTTTCATCCATTGTGACTGGGCTAATTAAAGTGTTAGACCCTATGGAGATGTTGGCAGATGTGCTACCTTCATATGTGGAGTAAATCAACCTAAAATGCAGAAGCCATTTTTTTCTTCTGTGATATGGGAATCAATGTTCCCTTTAAAATTATTTTGACCTTTAGCTACTAGAGTCCAGAAGGCCCTTGCATCCTTATTTTACACTGCCCTAAGCATTTTTCCACACCTATCCTCAAAAAAGAATCTTCTCTTTGCTATAATCAGTTTTTCATGTGCTCTTTTTTCCCTTTAATGCATTTACTTTTATTCTAGAGGCACTTTGTTATATACTCTGCTTAGTTTCCTAATAATTGATTTACTTCTTCTACATTCAGAATCAAACCAGGTTTTTTCCTGTATTGTTACATTTTTTCCACATGGTAACTTCAGGGTAGTTTTTATTTCTTCAAAAAGGAATTCAAGAAGTTTTACAATTTCTACCCAACATGTAGCTTGAAGTGAAGCCTGAGAGTATGGGGTTATAAAACTCAGTATTATAGGAAATATATTTGCCTTTGAATCAAACTTCCAAATAATTCTCCTAGATGTTCTTATCTGAGTTATATGTACCGCAATGTTATTTTGTGTATTTTTTTTACAGCTTACTTGCGCGGTCAAAATGCCACAATTGCAGCAGCAGTGAGGTCAGTTGGGGACTGTCAGATGGATTTTGAAAAACAATTAAATGAGTGCTGCATTGTCTGAGTTATTAAGAAGATCAACAACAGAATAAAGTAAACAAAACAACAGAAATCACTGAAGTTAGTCATAATTATTATAAATCAAATAAAAATAGGACTTTTACTTTAGTAGGTACTGTATTTTTGTGTGCAGTTCTTGAACAGATACA
Source organism: Neoceratodus forsteri (assembly GCA_016271365.2). Classification (NCBI taxonomy): domain Eukaryota; kingdom Metazoa; phylum Chordata; order Ceratodontiformes; family Ceratodontidae; genus Neoceratodus; species Neoceratodus forsteri. The sequence goes on from CM028132.1 coordinate 1,328,074,171, forward strand.
AAGGATTGGTTTTACAGACTGGAGAGGGCGTTCCCAAATATGCATAAGCAATAAGACATGACAGAGTGAGAGGTATTGGGATACCCGCATGCCAAGGGGTGTACTGTAGTAAGGCCCAACACTGCAGGCAGAGGGCCTTACAGTCTCTGGAAGTGTGGGTACCCCTAAATGCACTACACCCAAATGTGTCTTGTTGCATTTAGAAAAGGGGTTGGGCAGATAAAAAATAAAAAAGTCTGAAAAATAGAGACAGAAGAAATAATGATAAAGTATTTCTTAAAAAATGTTAAAATAGTTCCTCAACAGATGGTTTCTACCTGCTGGTTATCTTTGTTTCTACACATTCAATATAAGGCGTGTTTGTTTAGCATGGAATATAAGAAATCTAAGAACTCCATTAACAAAACAAATCAGTGAAAAAAGCATACTTCAAAGCTTTGAGGATGCTGGTTGCATAGGGAGGAGTTTTGGTAGCAGGAGAATCTCAGTTGACTCTGCCACTACACAGAGTCTTAGTGAGGATGATATAAAGTATTGTGCCCAGTCCTGGAACCCTCACCAGGGGACATAATTGACTCCAGGGGCAACAGGATAGGTCCTATGAAGAAAGGCTGGAGGTCCTAAATATATATTCACTAAAGTCCAGACGGGAGAGGGAGGACATGATTGAAACATGTAAGTTTCATAGGTATATAAATAAGGCAGGACATATTTTTAAGACATAAGGATGCAGTCACTAGGAGTGATGAATGGAAGCTGTTAGAATGTAAAGTAAAGAACATCTACTTGACTGAGAAAGTTGTGGATCCTTGGAACAGATTACCGACTGAAGCAGTGGAGGTGGAAATGCTTGGGACAGGGCAAAGAGACACATACAGTATGCCTAAAGAGTGGCAGTATGGGATCGCATGATGGGATATCGAAGGAGAGGAAACCCACCCACTAGGACAGCAGGTAAGTGGGGTGAGGTAATTACAGCATGGGGTAGACTAGATGAACCTTTGCTCTCCTGCCATCAGATTATATGATTCTGTGTATGTATGAATCTATTTAAATCAATAGTCTGCAATATTCCTCTAGTGGAATGCTGTCTTGCACACACACCTGCACACACACACAAACATTGAAAGTTAGCATGGAATGCAAGAATTCAAAGTTGTTCAGTATTCCAATGGCATACACTCACACAGGCAAACACAAACACACTCCTCATATGGAGCCAGAGCCTCAATTTTATTTGTGGCAGGGTTAGCAGTAGAGATGTCTCTGTCAAGCTGGTTCTGATGTAGGGGTTCATGGTCATCAAACAAATGCCAGAAATAAACTCTGAATAGTACTTGATTTTTTTAAATGTGTTTATGTGTGTAAGGAAGGAGGGAATTACGAAAAGCAATAGCTTTTTTTTTTAAAGGAGTTTTTATGTGTGCCTGGTTGAATCCATTCATATACTGTATGAGTAATCTGTATTTTTACTTTTGTAATTTCCCAGGTCATAGCTGAAAATTGGCATTTTTTTGCCTAGTGTGCTTACTCAGTAAAAAAAACTAAATAAATGTTGCAGTCATGTTTAGGATAGAAATGAGGAATGCATGAAGTGACTTATGAATTCTGTATGTGATTATTCCAAATTCCATATCAAATGGATGGACCTTTTTTTTACAGGGTGTAGATGTCTCATAAATGTAAGCAGATGAAATGGCAACAACCAGTTAGAATACAATATTTCACTTACCCTTTTTCAAAAGAGTAACAAAATGCCAGTCTTCCAAGCTTGAATTTAACTTTGAGTATTTGAAAAAAAACATTGTACAGTAGTGTTCCATGTCAAGTTCCTAAATGTCATGAGATATTGTAACATTACTGTTACAATGTCTTTAGTGATACCTAATCATCAGGGTTGGATATACTAGGCAATCAAAGGCAATTGAGCAATTAACAAGTGATCACTCTGTCTATTCGTGCCAGTTCTTCACTGAAGACCCTGGTGGACATAACTAGATGAGAAGGAACCTGACACTGAGCTCCACTGTATTTGAAAAACATGGAGGACAGTTTATGGGCATTCATATGACTTTTTTGTTTAATAATGTTTTCTGCAATTCTTTTGCTCAAAACATCTATTGTAACTCTACTAGACTGTGATTGAAAATATACATATGTATGCCTAGTGTAGCTAATCTGGTTATTAAATTCAAATAAACAAAATACACAGCAAGCCTGTGTCTAAATAGAGAGGTTTCCCTGGGCTCACAGCAAAGCATATAAAGTCTTCTGGTTACCATGGAGACCTCAAGAGTGAGACACATGCTTGCCTGTGTATGGATGAACATACACAATCTTTTATAGTGTGTGGGCACCAGGGGTGGCTGGGTGAAATGTATCTTCTATAAGTGGAATTTGGGCAAAATGTAGATTTTGCTTTTGCAAAATTTTGCCAAGATTGCAATTTTGGTTATTTCCATCTAATTTAAAACATATTTGTCTAAACTGCACCACATGTACCAAGTGTTAGATTTTAATCTGTAAAGATGACTTCGCTATAAGGCTTCAAACTTTGGGAAATTTTAAAATTACAGTTAACAACTATGTAAACTAAAAGTGTTTATCCAAATTGCAGCACATTTGATATGGAGATGTTATCCATGCCCATACATACATGTGTCATGTTTCAGATTTCCATCTTTAATGGTGACTGAGTTATATGCCTCTAAACCTTCAGAAATTTTAAAATGACTTTTTTTGCAATTATTTAAACTGCTGAATTTTAAGCCCCTACAAGTTTAAAGCTAGAGAACAGAATATCAACAATGTTCTTAGGTTCATTGACCCTACATAGTAGGCTTTAAGGCAACACCCATGGCACAGCATCAGAGTGTCATTCTGCCATGCTGATGACCCAGGTTCAGAAGCGAGCCCAGGAAGTCATGTTGGGAGGCAGGTCATGGCTAAAACTTATTATTTACATAACCAGTACTTATCACTTTAGCAGTTTATATGACTCTTCCAAAAAGCATGCATCAACATTTTCAATGATCTAGCTCCAAAGGTGGCTATGTGGTAAGCACATAAATATGTTCAGAAATTTTCACATGAATATTAAATTGCCATATTTTGAGCTCCTAAAACTTTTCCACCCTTCATCCAAATGTTATGAAACTTGACATTTTTTAGGGCCCATACCAGACAATATACGTCAAATTGCAGACCTATAGCTACCACATGGGCCAAGTTATAACCAATTCAAGAATTACAGAAATTTCCAAACGATTTCACAAAATGTTATGGGATTTTGCAGAATTTTGTGAAAATTCCACTAATTCAGAATTTGCTCATTTCATCCAACTCTAATGGGCCCCAATATGTAGCTACAGTACTTAACTCACAGTCACTTTTTCAAAACATCATTCTTACTTGTCATTGTCTCAGGGATTGTTATTTCCTATTTTGTGTTTACATTATTGAGAGTGTTCCTTGAGGAGGACAAGTGCTGATTTGTACCAGAGACTGAGTTTGGGGGCTAAAAAGAGTCTGTGACCATAGGCGCTGCAGCTTTTGAGAGGACTAGGCAGCAGTTGATAGCACTAACGACACAGTGCTTACAACACCGGCCATGACTAGGGGAGCCTTGCTGGTCATGGGCATTCTACATTGTGCTGCAGTATTGACATCTATACTACAGCACAGAAACATTTTGATGTCACTACCGCAGCACAACAAGCCTGTTCTAGGGATGGCATTCCATGCACAACCACTTTCCACCACATACTATAAATCTGTTGTTCCCATCATATAGAGAAAAGGTGTTACTGTATATACCATGGTAACAATCTTGACAAATAACATGTAATCAGTTTTTTACTTTATTTTTACAATGTGCTTAGACAGTTTGCTTTGCTCCTTTTTGTTTGCCTAGACCGGTTTAGAGTAGTTGGGATACATTTTAGAGTGGTGTGTTCTATAAGCTCTTCTCAAAATAAATCTATCTTTCTTGTGACCTCCTCAAATAATTCCAGGGGTTGACTGGGTCAACAGGTAACTAAGTAAGGATAGATGGAATGGTGTTCAAGCAACAATACGCTGTACTATGTTGTACGAGTACCATGTAACATAATATGCTTTACTGGTGTACTAGCAGCATACTGGTAACTGAAGATGTTTGCATGATAGAATTTGTTTGAATGTTTTGCAGCTTAGTTATGGCCATTAGTACTCACTGTCCCAGGCTGAGACAACCACCCTTTTGAGCTGCCAGGTAGGCCCTGCAACATTATTGAGGAGAGTTCCACACCAAGAGGTGCCATGGGAATAAGGTTCCTTTAGGCTAATGGTACCATAGGGAAGGAACCCTTAAGGAGAGAAGTGAGCCATTGGAGGAAGGGAGGATGGTGGGAGAAATCAAAATGAGTTTCAGAAGAAAGCTTGAGCATGTGCCCTTAAATAGTTCTGGAGGGAGGCATGGGGAGTGTTCCTTACTGCCTCACTGATCCCCAGGCTATAGGCGGGCAATATACTGGGCCAGTCAGCAAGTGACTAAATGTGGGTAGACAGAATGGTGCTTATGCAACATAGTACAGCAGGTTATTCTGGTAGGCTACAAGAACTAAAGATGTTTATATGACAGAATTTAAATGAATGATTATTAGAGCTTGGCAGAATTTTCAATTTCTGCTTCCACTGGAATTTCAGAAATTCTGCCTAATTGCACTAAATTCCACTTGAAGTGGAATTCAGGAATCTTGAAACTGGAATGCTAACAGTAGAATCATACTCTACAGTTTACGTAAAGCATTGATTTATTTTCTGCAAACCTCTGAATAATATTCTGCAGATTACATAATAAGTAGGTTTACATATAAATGCTTTTTTGGAATTCTGCAGAATTAAAAAGTCATTTTGAAAAGCATTTTGAAAATGGAACTGCCATTCTGCATGAATTCCACCAGTAGAATTTCGCATTTTGCAAAGCTCTTATACTTATGCAGCCTAAAGTATTTGAAGCCATTCCAGCTCTCTATCCTTCACTGGGACTACTACCTTTCTGGTGTACCAGGAAGACGTAGGCATCCTCTTAGTGTTGCTCAAATTAATATGACTGTTCTCAGGCCTGTTGTTCAGCATGCTAGATACCTGGAAATATAGGACTACTGTGCATTAATGTACAGTATTTGAAACATCAAACTAGGAAGTAGGGCTACACAGTCATGACCAAAAAATGACCTTTAAGCTAGGTCCAGATAAAACTATTTATTTTGTAACATGCAAACAAAGCGTCTTTCTTACATGAAACGTACATCTGCGTGTTGCTGCTCGAGTGCTGGCTGTTTTACTATTGCTTGTACATTACAAAATAAATAGTTTTATTGGGACCTAGCTTAAAGGTCATTTTTTGGTTGTGACTGTGTAGCCCTACTTCCTAGTTTGTTGGTTCATGCTCTTCGTTGTGGCTCCAGTTTTGCTCGCTGGTAGCCGCCTTTTTTTCTCTTCAGTATTTGAAACATGTTTATTTTGATAGCTGTGTCACAGTTGAGCTAATGGCTAAATTGCCACACTGTAAACCATTATGAATATTTGCTTTTAGCTCGGGTAAAGCATTTCTGAAAATAGTGTAATTCATTTTGTTTTTCCCTTGGTCCTGGCTAGTTTTTCCATAATCTTCCATGAATGTTGATTCTTTTAAACTCAAGTTGGATCAGTTTCTCTGGGAGAATATCATTAGTTAAATTTAAATGGTGGGGGGAGGGGTCTCCCTGAGGTCTCCAATTTTTTATCCAGTATTGGCTGATGCAGTTGCATGAATAGCCCCACAGTTAAGGATTACAGAGAACACTGCACTCCAGGCTCAAGGCTTACAGCCAGTAGTGATCAACTTTCTCAGGTATCTTAGGTCCATACTGAGCTGAGATGACTTTCAACCATAATACTCGCCTTATTACTCAGTCCTTATGGAAAAATTCATCCACACAATGTTGAACACATTCCTAGATGGACTTTCTACTACAGAGCCTGGTAGCTCATTCCATGTAGTAATCACCCTCTGATTAAACCACATCTTTCGCTTCCATGTTCTACAATGTTCCCCTGAGAGCTGGAAAAAATGAGCTCTTACACCTGAATGTTAATCCCAATCTCTCCCTCAGGTCATGCTTTGTTAAGGATTTGTACAATAGGCACATATCGCCCCTTAATCTCCTATACCTTCAAGGTCGGCCTACTGACCTACAAAGCCCTACATGAACAAGGACCCCATTACCTGCAAGAGCTCCTTACTCCCTACTGCCCCTCTCGCTCACTCCGATCCACCAGTGGGAGATTGCTAGAGGTTCCCAGGCTTCGGTTAAAAACATCTGGGGTGCATGCATTTTTTTTCATGCTGCCCCTACCCTGTGGAATTCTCTACCACATCAGTTGAGGGAATGTCAGACCGTCTTTGAGTTTTAAAATAGAGCTTAACACATATTTGTTTTATCAGACATTTTCTGATGGTTTTTAGATGTTACTGTTGTTATTTGTATACTGAATGTTTACCTTCTTGTACAGCGCCTTGGCATTTGAAAGGCACTTGAAAAAAACATTTTACTTTACTTTACTTTATACTCCAGTGTGAACATTAAGTTGCTGAGCCTTGTGGAGTAATCTTTTGTTTGCATCCCTTTTATATGTTTTGTGGCCTTTCTTTGCAGACTCTCCAATTTAGCTATGTCCTTCTTTTGATATTGGGCCCAAACCTGGGCACCATACTCCAGTATAGGTCTTACCAGTGAGCTATACAATGTGACCATGACCGATTTCTCCCTGCAAGCAATGTGCCTCAGAATACAATTTAGTAAACCATTTGCTTTTTTGCTGATTTTGTTAAAATGGGGTCCAAATCTGAGGTCGTTTGATATAAATATTCCTAGGTCCCTTTCTTCTGTTGACTTTTTTAGGTCAGTGTTGCCTAGAGGATAGTTTGCTTTCTGATTTTTGTGGCCAAGGTGCATAATGGTGCATTTTTCAGGATTTAGGTGTAGTTGGTAAGTGCTGCACCAAGTGTTTATGTAATCCAGTGCTTTTTGAAGTGTTATATAATATTCTGTATCTGTTATTTTTACCCCAATTGGCAAATTTGGTCAGCCAAACCTTTTCATCCTTAAATTTCAGTGTGGAGACATATATGCTAAGTAGGCATGGCCCCAATACCAGTCCCTGTGGCAATCCACTGGGCACCCTTACCCAATCTGAAAATGCCCCTCTTATGCACACTCTCTGTTTCCTCTGTATTAGCCATGATGTTAACCAAGTCACTATGTTTTCTGGGATTCCTATTGACTCTAGTCTGGCTATCAATTGTTTGTGTGGCAGTTATTAAACACCTTTGTAAAGCCCAGGAAGGCTATGTCCACTGATTTTCCCTCATCCAAGTACTTGCTTGTTTTATTATAAAATTCAAGCAAGCTGGTTTGGCATGACCTCCCCTTTCTGAATCCATACTGTGTGGTATCTTCAAGTCCATTATCTATAAGAAAAGTGGAGATGTAGTCCTTTATTATGTCCTCTAGGATCTTACATATTGTGCTAGTTAGGCTTACTGGCCTGTAGTTAGATGGGCATTTCCTGTCTTCTTTTTAAAATAATGGGATAACTATTGCCTCTCTCCAAGCGGAGATCACTTCCCCTTTGTTTAAGGATTGTTGGAATATATACAGTAACTACATGTTAGTGCTAACTCATGTGCTGTCTCCTTCAAGAGTCTGGGATGCAGGTTATTGGGATCAGCTGATTTATTTATATTTAGTTTCAGTAGCCTGTCTCTAACCTCACTGGTTCCAGTATTAATAGGACTTCGGTAGGGTTTGCTCTGTTCTCCCATTAGCTTCGAATTAATGTTTTTGTTGAACACTGATGCAAAATATATGTTTTGAATGTCTCCTATCTCTTTATTAGTAGTAGCCATTTGTCCTTCTGTTGTTTTTAATGGTCCTATGGTCTGTACTATGTTTTTTTTTTTGTCATTAATGTATGCATGAAAGGATTTGAAATTTTCTTTTGTTTTATTTGCTAGTATAATTTCATATGATGCTTTGGCTTTCCTAACCTCTTGTTTAACTTTGTTTTGTGTTTGTTTACATTTTAAAGAATGTTCCTCTGTTTTATGGTATTTCATGATTTTAAACAGCTTTTGCTTGCTTTTGATAAATTTTTTGAGTTTAGAGTTCATCCATGCCGGTGTTTTTGTACCCATCCTGTATTTCTTCCTGATTGGTATATGTTCTTTAACACATTTATTTATTTATTTACTTATACAGGACTCACAGCCAGTACTACTAACCCAGCTGAGGGTTCACAACCAGCATTGCCCCACAGATCAAGAATTACAATGTGGTTAGCCCATCAGTGCAGCAATAGTGCTACTGCTCATGATGCCGGTTACCCGAGTTCAGGAACAAGCCTGGGTCATTGGGGGCAGGCCAGAGGGAGGAGGTTTGAGCATCTCACAGGACATGCTCCTCCTCTGGGTGGGAGGGTTGTCACACCACCCCATTCCCACCACTGATGGATGCACGGGTGGAGACTCTGGACCAGTGGTGTGTGGGGTGGGAAGGATGCTGTTAGGTGCTTGGCTGAGATGTATGTCCTTTCATCCTTGTGCTGGCATCTTCAGGGGCTGGATTTTGGGGGGACGTAAGTACAAAAGACCCGACTGCCATGCAGTATGATTCCCGATAAGGGGTGAGCACGGATGGTCGGTACAGCCACCACCAAGCCCCACAGGCAGTGGGCTATAAAACAAAGTTAAAAAAAAAAGAATTACAGTGAGCACTGCACACTCAGCTCAAAGCTGACAGCCAGCACTGCCCACCTAGCTCAGGCACAGGGTCATAATATCAAGGATGAAACCACGCACAAGTAAATGCCATAGCCAAAACAGTGACTTGTGGAAAAAACGTTGGTGAAAACACCAACTATGCAACAAATGTGCACATCCCACTATCGGCAATGGGACTTCATCTTTTTTTGCAGGAGTGCTCTGCCCCCACACTCCCCAGCATGGGGGGCTTCATCCTCCACTCCCTCCAGACTTAAAATAAGCAACTCCGGGGGGGGTGAACATTGGGGATGGGGGTTAAGTTGGGGGGAATTTTTTTTTTTTGATAAGTTGCAAAACCAGGAGACCTGGGAGAAACCAAACCGCTGTCCCAGATCTCACTGCTGGGTGCTGGTGCCTTAGTTGCTCTACCACAGGAGCAGCTCAGCCACACCCAGCAGCACAGCATTCTTCATCCCTTCACCTACTTCCTGGTCAGTGACAGAGGTAGCAGTAATTCCCTACTGCTGTTATACCCCTATCACTGCAAATGTTTTCTGCATTTCGCACAGCTTGTTTTTTGTAGTGCTCATTTTGTTGCACTTTATTGACTCAGTACCCCCAACTCATTACTCTTAGCTAGCATGGCCCACCAAGCTCAGAGCTCACAGATGGCACTGCCCCCCAGTTTAGAACTCACAGCCAGTACCCCCCTTTTCATGGATCATAACCAGTATCCCCACTGAGATCAAAGCTTCCTCAACCAACATGCCCCCCCATTTCTCAACTTCTCAACAGCTCTTCCCACCTAAATCAGGACTCTCTGCACTGACCCTCCAGCTCTGAGTTCACAGCCAGAATTGCCCGTCAAGATCAGATCTTACAGTGAGCACTGCCTACCCAGTTCAAGGTTTACAGCCACCACTGCCCATCCAAATCAGGACTCAAAGCTAGAACTGACCATCCAGCTCAGGACTCAGAGTCAGCACTGTCCACTCAGGTTACAGGTAGGGCTAATAGCCTTCATTGATCTCAGATTTAAAGTTCACAGCCAGTACTGTCTCCCAGATTGCCATATACAGCCAGCACTGACCAGCTGGCTCAGGGCTCACAGCCAGCACTGCCTCCTCCACCCCCCCCCAGCTCAAGGCTCACATCAGGCACTGGCCACCAAACTCATGGCTCACAGCCAACACTTTGAGGCTCCCCCAACTCAGGACTCATAGCCAACATTTTCCCCCCACAGCTCAGGATTCAAAGCCAGCACTATCCACCTGGATCAAGACTCACAGCAGGCACTACCCATCGGCTCGGCGCTCATAGTCATGACTGACCACCTGGCTCATGGCTTGCAGCAAACGCTGCCCACTCAGCTCAGTACTCACAGCCAATACTGCCCACACAGCTCAGGGCTAAACACCAGCACTGCCCACCCAGCTTAGAGTACACAACCAGTATTGTACAATCAGCGCAGGGCTCAGAGTCAGCACTGCCTTTCTTCCCAGGACATAAGTCACAGTCACAAGTCACAGTCACATCTTCCCTTCAGTGTCAGGGTTCATTCCCAGCTTAGGGTTCACATACATCACTTTCCACCAAGCTCATAGCTCACAGCCAGCACTACTTACCCAGTTCAGGGTTCTCAGCCAGCACTGCCTACCTCCACAACTCAGGGCTCACAGACAGCACTGTTTACCCAGGTTAGGTTCCATAGCCAGCCCAGCTTTGGGTTTACAGCCAGCTCTGTCCCATGTTTCATCTTTCACAGCCAACACTGATCACAAGGCTTATGGCGCACAGTCAGCACTGCTCAACCAGCTCAAGGCACACAGCCAGTACTGTCCATGCAACTTAGAGCCCACAGCCAGCATTGCACTCAACTCAGGGCTCACAGGCAGCACTACGCACCCAACTCAGGGTTCACAGATAGAACTACCTACCCAGCTTATGGCTCACAACCAGCACTATCTATCCAACTCAGGGCTTACAGATAGCACTACCTACCCAACACAGGGCTCACAGTCGGCACTACCTACCTAACTCAGGGCTCAAAGTCAGCATTACCCACCCAACACAGTGCTCACAGTCAGCAATATCTACACAACTCAGGACTCACAGCCAGAACCACCTACTCAACTCAGGGCTCACAGCCAGCACTATCTACCCAACACAGGGCACACAGTCAGTAATCCCTACCCAACTCAAGACTCACAACCAACACTACCTACCCAACACAGAGTTCACAGTCAGCAATACCTACCCAACTCAAGACTCACAGCCAGCAATACCTACTCAACACAGGGCTCACAATAAGCAATTCATACCCAACTCAGGACTTGCAGCCAGCACTACCACCCAACTCAAGACTGACAGCCAGCACAACCACCCAACTCAGGGCTCACAGCCAGCACCACCTACCTAACTCAGGGCTCACTGTCAACACTACCCACCCAACTCAGGGCTCACAGGCAGCACTACGCACCCAACTCAGGGTTCACAGATAGAACTACCTACCCAGCTTATGGCTCACAACCAGCACTACCTATCCAACTAAGGGCTTACAGATAGCACTACCTACCCAACACAGGGCTCACAGTCGGCACTACCTACCTAACTCAGGGCTTAAAGTCAGCATTACCCACTCAACACAGTGCTCACAGTCAGCAATACCTACCCAACTCAGGACTCACAGCCAGAACTACCTACTCAACTCAGGGCTCACAGCCAGCACTGCCTACCTAACACAGGGCTCACAGTCAGTAATCCCTACCCAACTCAGGACTCATAACCAGCACTACCTACCCAACACATAGTTCACAGTCAGCAATACCTACCCAACTCAAGACTCACAGCCAGCAATACCTACTCAACACAGGGCTCACAGTAAGCAATTCATACCCAACTCAGGACTTGCAGCCAGCACTACCACCCAACTCAGGACTGACAGCCAGCACAACCACCCAACTCAGGGCTCACAGCCAGCACCACCTACCTAACTCAGGGCTCACTGTCAACACTACTCACCCAACTCAGAGCTCACAGCCAGCACCACTTACCTAGCTCTGGGCTCACAGCCAGCACTACCCACCCAACTCAGGGTTCATAGCCAGCACTACCCAACCAACTCAGGGCTCAAAGCCAACACTACCCACCCAACTCAGGGCTCACAAGCCAGCACTACCCACTCAACTCAGTGTTCACAGCCCGAACTACCTAACCAACTCAGAGCTCACAGCCAGCACTATGCGCCTAGCTTAGAACTCACAGCAAGCTCTACCCACCCAATTTTGGGCACACAGCCAGCATTACCCACCCAACTCAGGGCTGATCGACACCTTACAGCTGACAGCCAGAACTACCCCGACTGAACTGCTGGGGGGTGCTACATAGCTGTTAATACACACTGGTCTCATAAACAACACAGTCTACCCAGCTTATGGCTCACAATCAGCAAAATTGATCCTCTGATTCACAGACCACAACAAGTACTGCCCCCCATTTTACTGCTTATGCCAGAACAGTCTCATCCTTAAGGCTGAAATCTTGCAGTGAGCACTGACTGCCAGTTGTGAATTAGCCTAAAGAATTGCGCAGTCCTTCCAGCCTAAGGCTCACAGCAAGCACTGCACGCCCAGCTCATAGGTCATATTCTGCAATACCCTTCCAACACAAAGATCAGCCTGTCCCAGCCAACTCAGATTGCACAGCCAACACTACCCAAACAACTCAGGGGTTACAGCCAGAACTACCCACCCAATGCATGGCTCATGGGCAGCACTACCCTTCCACCTTGGGGGTCACATTCAACACTACCCACCCAAAACAGGGCTCACAGCCAGCCTGCCCCACCTAAATCTGAGCTCACAGTTAGCACTTCTCTCCCTACTCAGAACTCACAGCCAGCAATACCCACCCAACTCTGAGCTCATTCAGAACTACCTACGCAACTCAGGGGTCATAATCAGCACTATCCACCAAACACAGAGTTTATAGACAAAACTACCTACCCAACTCATGGATCACAGCAAGCACTACTCACCCAATTCATACCACACAACCAACACTTCATACCTTCATCAAGGTTTGTGATCAGCAGTGCCATCCCTTTATCCACACCTTAGAGCTGATGGCCAGCACTACCCCTGCCTGCACAGCAGTGGGCTGATACTGTATATTACTCTTAACTGGTAGCACTACCCACCCAACTGAGGTCTCACAAGCAGTATTGCCCATAGTCAGCACTACCCACACAACTCTGATCTTAAGGCCAACACTAACTACCAATCTCAGAGCTCGCAGCTAGCACAACTCAGAGCTCACAGCCAGCACAATCCATCCAACTCAGGTCTCAAAAGCAGTATTGCCCATAGTTAGCACTACCCACACAACTCTGATCTTAAGGCCAGCACTACCTACCAATCTCAGAGCTCACAGCCAGCACAACACACTCAACACGGGGCTCACAGCTAGCACAATCCATCCAACTCAGGCCTCATAATCAGCAACATTGATTCCCTGATTTATTCACCATAGCCAGGACTGCCCACCCCACCATCTTGCTGATTATTGCCAGAACAGTCTACACTGCAGTGAGCACTGACCCCCAGTTGTGGAGCAGTAAACAAAACTGCTCAGTCCTTCCAGGTCAGGGCTCACAACAAACACTGCACACCCAGACGATGGGGTCATATTCTATACTACCCATCCAACACAGAGCTCATATCCAGCCTGTCCCACTCAACTCAGAGTGCACAGCCAGAACTACCCACCCAATTTAGGAATTACAGCCAGCACTGCCTAGCCTACTCAGACTTCACAGTTAGCACTACCTACCCAACTCAAGGCTCACAAACAGCACTACCCACCCAATGCAGAGATTATGGTTGAAACGTCATACCAAAGTCATGGCTCACAGCAAGCACTACCCAACCAATTCAGACCACACAGCCAACACTTTATACCCCTGCTCAGGGTTTGTGTCCAGCAGTGTCACCACTCCAGCCACACCTTAGAGCTGACAGCCAGAACTGGTTTGGCCTGCACAGCTGAGGGCTAATATACTGCTACTAACACAAGTGTCTTAGACAACACTATCTACCCAGCTTATGGCTTACAATCAGCAACACTGATTCTCCAATTCACAGGTCACAAATAGTACTACCTTCCTCCACTCCCTCATCTTGCTGCTTATTGCCAAGACAGACTATATCAGCTCTGGGGCGAAATCTTGCAGTGAGCACTGACCCCCAGTTGTGGATTAGAATAAAAATTGGCTTCTCCTTCCAGCACAGGGCTCTCAGTAACCACTGCACACCCAGCTCAGGGCTCATATTCAGCACTACCTATTCAATACAGAGCTCAAAATCAGCCCATCCCATCCAACTCAGAGAGCAAATCCAGCACTGCCCACCCAACAAGGTTCACAGTCACCCTCTCCCATCTAACTCGGAACTCGCAGCCAGACCAACCCATGCAACTCAGGGCTCACAGTCACACTAGATACCAAACTCGTGGCTCACAGCAAGCACTACCCACCCAATACAGTCTAAACAGCAAACACATCATACCCTGCTCAAAGTTTGTGACTAGCAATGCCACCTCTCGAGGCACACCTTAGAGCTTATGGCCAGCACTACCCCTGCCTGAACAGCTGTGGGTTGATACTATATATTGCTGTTAACTGCTAACACTACCCACCCAACTGAGGTCTCACAAGCAGTACTACCCATAGCCAGTACTACTCGCCCAGCTCCGATCTTACAGCCAACACTACCCACCCAACTCAGGGCTCATAACCAGCACAACACAGCCAACACAGGGCTCACAGCTAGCACAATCCATCCATCTCAGGGCAAACAGCCAACACTACCCACCAACTCAGGGCTCACAACCAGCACAAGACAGTCAACACAGGGCTCACATCTAGCACAATCCATCTAACTCCGGGCAAACAGCCAACACTACCTGCCAACGAAGGGTTCACAACCAGCACAGCACAGCCAACACAGGGCTCACAGCTAACATAATCCATTCAATTCAGGGCAAGCAACCAACACTACCCACTGACTCAGGGCTCACAATCAGCAACATTGATCCTCAGAGTCATAGATCACAGTCAGTACTTCCTCCCACTCATCTTGCTGCTTATTGCCAGCACTGACTGCCAGTTGTGGATTAACATAAAAAAATGATTAGCCCTTGCAGCTCACAACAAGCACTGCTGCACACCCAGCTCAGGGGTCTTATTCTGTATTATTCATCCAACACAGGGCTCACAGCCAGCATGTCCCACCCAACTCAGAGTGTACAGCCAGAACTACCCAACCAACTTAGAAATTACAGCCAGAACTATCCACCCAACTCAGGGCTCACAGTCAACACTACCCTCCTACCTCACGGGTCATATTCAGCACTACCCACCCGAAATAGGGCTCACAGCCAGTCTGTTCCATCTAACTCTGAGCTCATAGCCAGCACTACTTACCCAACTCAGAGCTCAGTCAGAACTACCTAACGAACTCAGGACTCACAGTCAGCACTACCCACCCAACTCTACAATCAGCACTACATACACAGCTAGGGGCTTACAACCAGCTCTACCCACCCAACTAAATGTTCGCAGTCAGCATTACCTACCCAACTCATGGCAGCACAAAGATCATGGCCAAAACTACCTATCCAACTCATGGCTTACAGCAAGCACTATTCACCTAATTCACACAACACAGCCAACACTTCTGCTCAAAGTTTGCAGCTAGTGACACCCCTCCATCCATACCTGAGAGCAGACGGACAGAATTACCCTTGTTTGCACAGCAGTGGGCTGATATATTACTATTAACACAAGCCTCATGCACACCACCATCCACCCATCTCATGGTTCAAAATCAGCAACACTGATCCTCCTGTTCATAGATCACAGCAAGTACTGCCCCCCCCCCCCAATCTTGCTGCTTATTGCCAGAACAGACTACATCAGCTCTGGGTTGAAATCTTTAAGTCAGCACTGACCCCCAGTTGTGGATTACCATATAACATTGACCAGTCCTTCCAGCTCAGAGCTCACACCAAGCAAGGAGTCATATTCAGCACTACCCACCAAGCACAAGGCTCACAGCCAGCCTGTTCCACCCTCCTCCAAGTGCACAACCAGCACCACTGTCCCACCCCAAGGGTCATATTCAGCACTACCCATCCAAAGCAGGGCTCACAGCCAGCCTGTTCCACCACTCAGAGCTCACAGCCAGCACTACCCACCCAATGCAGAGATCATGGCCAAAACTACAAACCCAACTCATGGCTCACACTGAACACTACCCATCAGACCACACAGTCAACATTTCTTATCCTGCTCAAGGTTTGTTGCAAGCAGTGCTGCCCATCCATCCACAGCTTAAAGCTGACAGCCAGCACTACCCCTGCCTGCGCAGCAATGGGCTGATAGATATCCTGTGAGTTGGGCACGTCGCAAGAAGGCACCTACCGAAATGGTGATCCACTTGTGGTGCATACCCAGATGGCAGGGGAGTAGGGAGGGTGACCAGATGGGGAGGGTTCGTGAATGGTGATGGAATGCTGCTATACATACGCACGGGGGGGTGAGCGAGCATGCTGAGGGAGGGGTGAGAGGGTTTGTGAGGGGTGGTGCTGCAGTCCACAGCCAAGCTGGCTCTGTGGCATGATGCGGTGAGTGCTGGCCTGGAGTGACTGGAATGCAGGGTTCAGGTCTGGGTGCAGATATGTTTTGTTGCGCCCAGCCCGAGTAGCTGAAATTTTTTTTCTTGAACTGTTGCACCCCACCCCTGACATGCATCCCCCTGGAGTTGAGAATCTAAAAGTAGGGGGGTGTTGGGGGGTGAAGCCCTCTGATTAAAAGTAAAATTACAATTCCTTGCGCCGTTTTCTCTGTTGCCGGGGTTGTACATCCCTGAAATTGAAATTCGGCGATGTACACTTTCCGTAAGGACAATTGCCTTTCGGCAATCACCCTTATGACATAGAACCAGGCTGATATATTCCTTTTAATACAAATTTCATTGACAACACAGTCTACTCAGCTTATGGCTCACTATAAGCAAAACACTGATCTCCAATTCATAGATTAAGCCAGTAGTGCCCTTCCCCCATCTTGCTGCTTATTGCCAGAACAGACTACATCAGTTCAGATCTGAAATCTTGCAGTTATCACTGCCCCCCAGTTGTGGATTACCATAGACAATTGCTCATTCCATCCAGCTCATAGCTCATTCAGTCACAGCACTGCCCCCCCAGTTCAGAATTTACTGCATTTGATGGCACAGCCAGGATGTCAGCAGACCCTTCAATTTTGTAGCTGGGTTAAGCTAAATAATTCTGACCACCTTCATTTCAGTTTTTGGAACAGTACTAGTGTGAAAGAAATGACTGGCAGAAGTTCTCTTACAGCAGGCAGGCCGCTTTTATATGTATAGTTATGCACTCACAATGACTAGAAAATCCAGGCAAGATAGCATGTATGTATTTAATGGGACACTGTCAGCTTTGACTCGCTTTTCTCAAGTAAATTTAACCATTGTGGCTCTAGACACATACATTTCAAGTAAGTAGCACAGAATGCCTCTGTAGATCCCAAAATGACAGCTTTTACCTAGTTTATTAATTTTGTGCATTAATTACCTTTCAGTCGGGTCTGCATGAAAGTCGCCGCCAACCGGAAGCATATCACTAGGAAAAACGCACGTCTGTTTGGGAGCACGGTTCCGAAGTTCACTTTTGCCATGACCATGTAAGAAAGGCATCTATGTGATAAATCGACCTCTAATTAAGCTTTTCTTGCCTCTGAATTACAAAAACGGGGGCACTAATGCCTCAAAATATAGTTTAAAATGTGGAGCCAAAATCTCATGCATGTGGAACAGCTGCCGGTGCCAAAATCCCACATGCACAAGATCGGAACACTCCTGCACATGTGTAGGATTTTGGCACCAGCTGATCCGCATGCGTGAGATTTCTGCTCCCGTTTTAAACTATATTTTGCGGCATTACTACCCCTCATTTCTGGAATTCAGAGGCAAGAAAAGTTTAGTTAGAGGTTGCTTTATCACATAGATGCCTTTCTTACATGGTCATGGCAAAAGTGAACTTCAGGACCGCACTCCAAAACAGACGGGCGTTCTCCCTGGCGATATGCTTCCAGTGGTGGCGGATCTGACTGAAGGGGAATTAATGCAAAAATTGAAGAAACTAGGCAAAAGCTGTTATTTTGGGATGTACAGGTGCATTCTGTGGTACTCACTGGAAATGTATGTGCCTAGAGACACAATAGTTATTTTTTTGGAGTAAAGCGAGGCAAAGCTGACAGAGCCCCTTTAAATGCAACCATTTACATTTTGTTTTACTGATCAGTAGGTAACACTGTATAGTTACTTGGGCTTCCTTTACCCTCTTAACATTTTCTAAACATTTATTGAGACTGTTCTGCTGTAATAATAATAAATCATCTTACATTTGCAGCAAAAAAGACATGGATTTAGTTATGAAACTTTGTAGATTATTCAGGATTTAAAAAAAAATCCAGATAGGTTGATAGAAAAATATTCGAGCACCTGCCCAGTGGTGCTGAGGACTGAGGCACTGGATGCCTTACCTCGTGCTGCTCTGGCTACCTGGGTTTTGGAATGAACTCGGGTGCCGTGGGTGGGCAGGTGGGAGGAGAGGATTGAGCATCCACAGGACTGCTCTCCTCTCCTGGGGTGGGTTGTGGGGTAGCTTTACTCTTCAGTGGCCCCTAGTGGAGGCTAAAGGTACCACAGAAGCATGCAGTGGGGAACCAAGAAAACCAGAAAAAGGCTCCGGGGATCTGCCAGATGATGGCTGCTGGCTTCCGACACCACTGAAAGTCCTCCAGGGAACCAAGTCCACCTCAGCAGCACACCAGGGCCAAATAGTTAGAGTGCCAGCAACCCCCTCTACCAGTGCCTTCCTCTTTGGAAGAGAGGGACCCACCCAGTGAAGGATTACTCTGGGTTACCCTGGTGGCAGCTGCAGATGTGAAGATGGAGGTTCGAGTGAGGTGAGTAAGGGGTAAGTCGGGACTGTGGCAGCCCAAAGGAGTGGAGGACTGTGAAGTGCATAAGGGTAATAAACGGATAAAGAAAAAAAAAAGAAAAACATTTGAGAAAGCAATTATTTTTCCAGTGCTCTTGAGCAGTGATACATAGCACTGGCCTCTCTGATCCCCCAATTTTTTGATACTCTTTTCTGCCATAACTCACATCCTGCACTGAACTAAAATAAGTATGCAGTTGGGTTGCATTAACTTTAGGTTGTGAACAACAGTCCTTCCCCTCAATTAATCTTACCAGTCAAGTCTGTTCTTTTGCCAATCAGCTTTCTGATCCTGCATGCCCTGGCCTACACTGGAGTAATACTTCAGGAGGTGTTTAGATTTCCAGTATCCTGGTGGTGTGACAGGCACCTAACATATGTTTTAAGGCATTTCTTTGCCATCTGCTATCCTAATAGAGCTGTCTGTAAGTTTGGGGTGGGGTGGGAGGGGCAGGGGAATAAGGAAGTCAGGACAGGAATAATAAAAGTTTTAAAAGAAATGTGGAGTGGTTTACCTAATAAAAGTCTGTTGGCAGTGCATCTTGAAACACTAAAATCAACAATGGTGTTGAAGCACTGCAAAATGTAGAGGAGGCTGAAGAATAAAAGCCATTTAGAGCCTATAATGGCAGGCTGAATTTTGAAAGGAAGGGCTACAAGAACAACGCACAATGGTTAGTTAGTCAGAAGTTGAGTGGTGGCATGCAAAATTGGCAATTTAATTATCACATGCACAAGTTAAAGCACAGAGTTACAAACCCCCCAAACCCTTTGCCACCATTCATGATGCTTCATCAAGGAGCCTCCCTGATGAAGCCTTATGGATGGAGATAAAGCACTGGGGTACTTTGTGGCTCTGTGCTCTAACCTGCACGTGTGAGAAATAAATTGACTATGTTGCAGCTTTACCACTCCAGCTTCCTGAGTGTTGCTTGCTTTGTTGTGTGCTGTTGTTGTTTACTGTTCCACATAGTTTTTTTTGACAGCTGCATCATCCTGGAAATATGAGTGCATCAGCCTCTGCTTCTTCTGAATTTTGACAGGGTAGTTAATGTGAAAAAACTTAGAAGGCAGAAGTGTAGAATAGTGAGGGGTGACACACGCTTTAGCCCTACGGTTCTGACACCCATTATAAAGGAGCTTTCACATTTGTAGGAATGTAAAGTAAGCAATAAGACCTGACAGGGCAAGGAGTGTTTGGTGATACCTGCATGCCCAGCGTTTATTGAGGCCCGACACTGCAGGCAGAAGGCCTTACATTCTCTAAAAGTCTAAGTTTTCCCCAGCAATCCACACCCTGGAGAGTCTTGTTGCACTTGTAATATGGGTTTTTGCAGTAACAAGATTTAAAAAAAAACAGTATTTTAAAACATTTAAAGAACAAGTTGTAAAATAGCCTTTATGCTGGAACAATACTGGGTCTTTTTAAGAGGGCTTTCCCTTAGGTAAAACATATGTCTTGTGACTGCTGTCAATAAATCAGGACCCAGGATTTTTGTAACCCATTTTCTAAAGAATAATAGAAGACAGGGTTGAGATATACTGTGAAACCAGCAGTGGTGGAGCCAGGATTTTACAATGGGGTGCTGGGGTGGTGTGCACACGTGATATGCAATTTTTTTAATGCCATTTTAGCCCTTTATATAGTCTGCTATTATCATTTTCATTATATTTTTGAAAGAAAACACAAATGTAATCTATAGTTGTGAGTATAAACTTTTGAACAATCAATGAATCAGACTTCTTCAAGAAAGTAAAATATAGCAGCAGCAAGCAAGTAAGTTACAACGGGGGATGCAGCTGCACCCTTCGCCACCCCTTAGATCCACTACTGGAAACCAGAAACCCCATTTCTACAGCTGTAGGGATAACAATTGAAGAAATGCTCCCACACTGCATGAAGAGTGGTCATAGCCCAGCTGATAAGGCTGGATGTACTGTATGCTTGTAGTGTCACATGAAAGCATAATCACTGCTGGGAGTTACTGGTAGACAAGTTAGGGGCATGATATCCTTCCATCACTGCAATACTTTGTGACTTTGATCTATAATAAGCTGTACAACAACAGAGCTGAAATCTAGGTGTTTTAATTGCTAAAGACCATGCAGACATCTTTCTACTAATCCCAGTTTTCTTTGCTCAGCTTTTCTCTGCTCTCCTGTTCTTCAACTCCAGCCTTTTCAAAACAAGCAGACTTGCTCCAAAAAAGACAAAGGAGGCAGTGCTCAAGACATCAGGGAAGGGGGTTAGTGACATTGCTTGTCTGTAGTTTAAGGGAATATACTATACCAGCAAGGTACTTGATGTCACAGCAAGGGGCAGCTCTAGTGATGTCATGGGGTGGAGCTCCTTCATTCTACAGCAGTAATTGGTAATGTGATCCTGGATCAGACATTGTGGGCACACTATCTGCAGCAGTCTTACAAGCTGACAGTAGTTGCAGCAGGACTCAGAGCACCTCTGTCTTTAAAGCTGACCACAAGCAGCCATCCAGTGTTGATCATTGAGACTCCCAAATACTGGATTACACCCAGATATTACGTGCCCTTCATATCTAAGCAAACTAAAGATTGCAGGAGTCAAAAGGGAATCATTCCATCTCTACACTAACGTTTATGACTGGACATTGCTGGGAATTTTATGTCTCTCCTTGGTAAGTACTGATTCTTCTGATGTGTTACAGTTTCTTCAGACAGGAATAGCAAGAAAGAGAGTGGGCAGTGCAATTGTAACTTAGATTGGGTGACCTACTGAACAGAATTAGAATCGCAAGCAGAAAATAGCTGGAGGTTTCAGATTTGCAAGTAATACAGCCTTCCTTGTCGTGTGCTTAGGATAGTATTTCCAATGTTATCGCAAGCACTTCCAGTGTAGAAAGTATGCTCTGAGAAAATATTTCTGTGACAGACTGGGAGTATGCCACTAAAATTAGCTCATCTGGAAAAAAAATATCCACAAGTATCCTATTATCCCAAGCCAGTTATTTATTAGCAGCAGATTATGTTTCCTTGTTTTGAATTTGAACCTTCCGAACTGTTGATTATAGCAAAGGAAATACAGTTGACCTGCACTTATTTAACAGGAGCAGCTGCACAGTGAGATTTAAAGGGAACATTCCTGATCTTCTTGCATAGTGGATTTCTGGAGTTACTTTAAAAGACAAGGCATTGGAGTTTTAAGCACCTTTCCTGCACAGTCATCTCAAATTGAATTAAACTTCAGTGAAAAAAAAACCAGCAATGATTCCATTTTCATAATCATATTTGCAAGCCGTGCATCCTCTGGATAGAGAAAAATAATTGATGGCGTGAGAAGAACCAGATTAATCTGCATTCTCAGATCTCATGTGAAACTATAAAGGCAGCTCTGTTGTTGTGGATTATTCCCCATAAGATGTAGGTTTGAAGGCAAATTAAAAAAAAAATAAAATGTTGGCCGTTATTACACAGGCAAGGGATATCGCTTTCTAATTCAGTCACATTCACAAATAATACTCTGCAGCACTGTTGGGCCAAAGATCTACCAAAAAATAAAAGTATGAGAATGTTACAGTAAAAATTACTATGAAAAGCATATAGAAAGGGGAAAAGACATGAAGACAAATCAATATTGTAAGGGGGCAATAGGTGGTTATTATAACAGCAACTTTAGGTAGATTGCACCTTGACTACTTGCACAAAAAGTCCTTTCATTACAGAAAAAAAAACTAATTTACAAAAAATATAACACAAAATCAGACATTTAGAATTACACATCCTGGAAAGTCACCCTTTTGGTCTGTCATGAAATATGGATTTACTTGTAAACTGAGACCTCTAGCAAAGGGAAGGATGAATTTATCACTTTCAGAGACTATGGCTCATTCACTGAAGTTCAAATGTGTGAGACGAGGGGCTATAGCAGCTTGCATATACTGTAAATGTGCCACTCTTTTTGGTTTGTCATGTGACAATCAAGTACAGAGCAAAAATATGTCATTGGATGGTTACAGAACAGAAAAGAAATGGGTGTTCCAGTTGCTGAAAAATGTTGATTCAGACCACTTATATTAACAATTTTTAGTGCACTGTACTGTTTTTTTAAATGATTGTTCTAAACAGAATACTTTCTTTTCAGTCCTGTTTGTAGATGGTATTCTTTAAATATGTATGATGAACAAAGGTTTATCTACTGAAAATGTATAACTCAGAGAAATGTATGTGAGCACCAGGAAAAACAGTGTGGTGCTATTCTGCATGCAACTCCAGGAATTAAAGTAAATAGATCAGCACCCACACTCCAAACAGAGAACTAGGATTCATTGGATTAATTTAATCATTCCTTTATGTAAAAAGGTGCAGATAAAACACTGGCCAAAGTGGCTAGCAAACAGACTGATAAGAAGAAACATGGCAGCATGCCAGGAGAAATGTCAGTCTGTTTGCTAGCCACTTTGGCCAGTGTTTTAGCTACACCTTTTTACATAAAGGAATTATTAAATCAATCCATGGAGTCATAGTTCTCTGTCTGGAGTGTGGGTGCTGATCTATTTACTTTAATTCCTGAAAATGTGTAAACAGAAAAAAAATTGTGTTTTATTCAATAAACAAGTAGAGAAACGAGTGCTTTTTTTTTTATAGGAAATTGACTTGTATGTGGGCTAGCACAAAGTGAATCATTTTGAAATGCAGTTTGGCTACTCCAGCAAATTTTAAAGCACTTCAGCATTTAGGGCAGACAACTGCCTGATCAGAATTCTTGGTGATATCATCACAATGTTTACCACTGTCAGTGTCTCAGTAGGTTGAACATTTGCCTGAGAGGCTGGAAGATTGGAAGGTTGTGGGTTCTAGTCCCACACCAGGAGCTTGGGGTAAATCCTAATACTGACACTCTAGTGCACTATGAAGGGCCAAACTGCACTCCTGACAATGCACCTTTCAAATGAGATGTTAAACTGTGGTCCCATCTGCTTGTTCTGGTGGATGTGAAAAATCCCATAGCACTTCTCAAAAAGAATAAAGGAATGTCTGTAGTGTCCTGGCCGAATGTTCCCCATTTACTAAAATATCATTTGCAGCGATAACCTGATTCAACATTTCAGTTTGCATCTGTATCCCCCAGGATGAGGTTGAAAAGTTGCTTAGCCCCCTTTTATCAGTCAACAAAACCAAAATAAACAAACATTTAGCTATTGTTTGTTCTCGGGATGTCCCAATAAATTATTGGCAAGCTGTTTCCTGCCAAATTTGGCGTTTCCATGCTTATGTTATGCTGTCTATATGTATGACACAACTATGAAGGGAGACTTGCCTAATCATCATGTTATTCCTACTGCAACTGGCATACTAGTATTTGAGGCAGATTCTGGAACATTTAATTATGTGCTACCAAATTCTCTGGACTGGTTTAAATGAAATTATGGACACCTTCTGTATCTTGATTATTTTATATATCACTGCATTCTTTGGAAATGACTTATATAGTTGGCACATGTTTGAATGCACAAATTCAATGGTTACTGTAGTTCTCAGGAATATACTGGTTTTTAAATGTTAAAGGTGAAACCAATTGTGACAAAACAGCATTTTCCTTAACCCCTTCCCCCACACATGAACATCTGGAGTGCTCTACCAAACTGCCACACTCATGGCACATATTCTTGCCAAATTCAAAAGCATTATGGATGATTCTCTAAATGGTTAATGCAGTAACTTATAAGTTTTAATGGTGCTACTACTTGAGTTAATGTGACTTTGTCTTCTGTCAGTTGTTGGTGTAAGTCAACCACTGCCAGGCCACCCTACTGTATGAGTTTTATCCCTGGAGACATTAATAAAAAAAAACTGATATCCAAGGTCTTCAGAAGGAAAGAGAGGAGTCTGAACAGAAACAGCAGAAACCCTTCTGCTGGAATTGAGAATGAAAACATTCCTTATCGGTATAGTTTAGGCACCATTAAAAAAAGACTTTGGTTGGATTTTACTTTGCAAGGGATAACCCAACTATTTCTGGAGCTGTAACAATAGGAAGGCTGTGTCATCTATTAATTAGAGCACTTACTTGGCAATCAGGTGAGCAAAGGTTCTTAGTCCTACCAAGGTCAAAATATTCCTAGTGCCTCAGTACACTTTAGTGTGGGAATGGGAGAATCAGGATCCAACTAAAATGAAATGTTGCATCTAAGTTGTGATATCTTGAATAAATCAATGTATAAAAAAAAACTATACCCAGTACAGTACATTTGAATGAAACAAATCTCCTTACCAAAGTGTCATTTTCCATGGCTGTCTTGCTGAAAAATTACAGTGGCTTTGATTTTGCGCTTTGTGGTTGTTTTTGACTTTTCAAGTTCCTGTTTGAGTTTCTGTATCTATTTGTGATGATAAAAATGTCCCATCAAAGCTTTTTCTGCTCTTGTATTGCCATATGCAAGCATCCTTATCAATATAAAACATTTCAGGGGTTGAGTAGGATTAAACTGCCAGATTTAGCAGAATTGTAAATACAAGTTACATATTTGCTTTTCAGTAGGCAGACATTTATCAGTGGCATGGCTATTTACAGAACTCAGAAAGAAACTAAGCAGAAATGCATCGAAAGTAAGGGATTAAAAAGTAGCCTGTACCCTACAAGAAAGAAGATATTATACTCCTCACCTTACAAAGAAAACAAAATAGTAGAACACTGTTTTATTCTTTTTTTCTTTTCGCAATTTCAATAGAAAATGTAGATTTGATGGTCTATTGAGAAGTAACATGGGATAGTGCCCCTTCCTCAGTTTATAATACTTTTACTTTATACTAATATAGGATATAAATTTTAACTTATCTAATGCTTTTCACACGCACACATACACATGCACACACTACAAAGCAATCAACTGGATACTAGAGTTGCATGGACTGTATAAAGTAGCACAAAAAAACATTTAGTGATGTGCATTAGTTCATCTCATGTATACCTTTTTCATTATAACCCTGCTTAATTAAAGAGCCACTGAGGCCTTGAGAAGAACTTTGAAAAAAAAAAACATTTGGACATAAAGCAGCTTAACATTTCACATTAATTCCGTGTTTCTTATCCCTGTTATATATTACCCACTTCATGCGCATTAAAACAGGACCGTTGCTCCTTGAGGATTTTATCTGCTCCTATTGCTTCTTATTAACCTGAAGCCATAAATACTCTGCTTGTTACATCACAATGATTTCCATAGCAAAAGACTGTAATAACCCAAAACAGCATTATGATTTCAAGTAGGGAATAAGGTATAGATGCTGGTGAATGCTAAGGGATAAAGATCGTGGGGGGGCCTGTTCCAAGACCAAAGGCGTAACTTGCATGCAGTTGCAAGTTATGCCATTTGTCCTTATGCCAGGGACCCTACACTGCATTCCAGGAGTGGCAGGTTTCTGGTGCCTGTGACATGAGGGATAGGCCAGGTGTAGGCTACTGCCACATGCCTGGTGTAAGTAACCCACATGTTGCAACTCAGGGCCAGTGACAGGTGGTCCCCCAAAAGCCACCCCTGCCCCAGACCTCCTCAGCACACACCAGGGGCATGGGGGCAGGACAGATTGCACAGGCATCTGGGGGTGCACCAGACACAGATCCCCAGGGGTCACTGATGATCGGGGGCTTGGGGGCAGTATGGCGCCATTGCTGCAGAGCTGCATGGTGGCATCCAATGGTGCCAGCTGTCAGATTCCACTTAGGACAGCTTCAAGCAGTCATAATTCTGGTACACCATTGAGTCTCTCGGAGTTGCAACTGTGGGTTACCACTGCCGCCCTCCTAGAACTGGGCTAAGTTGCTATCGTAACCCACAGTTGCATCAGGCATTGCTGGTGGCAGTGTAGTGGGTGGCATAACCCATGGTTGTCACAGCCCACATCCACCATGGTGCAAGTCACCACTTGTAATCCCAGTGGGCTTAACAAATGGTGTAACTCACAGGATATGCCATGGAGTTTGACATATCCCACCTTATGCCAGCGTAGCCCATCTTGGAATTGGGCCCCTTGTTTTTTGTGAGAATTTCTTCAGTAATAAATAATGGAGAGGATAATTCTATAGAACATGTATGCAATGCCAGATGAATTGTGTCTAAATAATATGTTTTCCAAAGTGTTCCCAAAGTCATCAGCTGTGCATTGAGGGCATTCTGGGAGGGCAATTGTGGTTTTCCCTGCTTTTTAACTTCCTCCTTGGAGCCAAACCAGCAGAGTTGTAGGCCTAGTCACCACTCCCTCAATGTCTGCTGCACCAGTGACTTGGGTTTGGGAATGGAATAGGGCCACATAGGGGCTGGCCAGTGAAGGGAGCATCGAGCATCCAGAGGAGAGCTCTCTTCCCTCAGGGAGAAAGGAACATCTCTCCCTTGATTTACTGCCACCTCGAGGAATCTAGGTAGCAATGATTTGAGACAGCAAGTGAGAGGGACCCCATAACAGGATGCTGGTGGTGTCTCCACAGAGACAGAGTACCCTTATGCATAAGTGCATGTGTGTGGGCCCCCATGGGAGAAAACAGAGGAGAAACCATGTGACTACAGCTCAGTGATGGCCCAGTTTCTCACAAGTCCCTCACTGATGATGGGTCACCTCCAGTCAGGTCCTGTGGCAGGATGCCCACAGAAAAGGTAATTCCCAGGGATTTCAAGTGATGGGACTGGGGGACCAGTAGAGGTGGGAGCTGATCAGAGTGACCAAGGTGAGAAACATAGTGTGGTAAAAAATCCTCTTGGACAATACTGATGTGGAGCCTTTGGAAATGGGTCTATGACTAAAAGGTTTGTAATTCTGATATTTCAAAATAAAAAAAAAAAACTACCAGATATGGACAACTGGGATTTCATATAAATAACTTACAGTATCTGAAAGACACTGTATACATTTACATGCCTATAACTGGGTAGGTCAATCTACCATGTGCTTTGACTTCTTTTGATTTGCATCAAAATTAAATTGTCCCCTCAAAACAAACTTTATTGTTTGGAGTTACTCTTAAAGGAAAAATATAGAGCCCAGGAATTTTAGAGCCTCTTTAAATATCATTCATCGAAAACACTTCAGAGTGCCACCACATTTTAAAGAGCAGTTTTGTTGTGGGTTTGCTTGCTATTGAAAATAGCTTAAAAACATGGAAAGGTAAGGGCAGAAAAAGAAGTCTATCCAGTTTAGCCTGGAATCCTATCGGGTGCTACTCAGAGCTGGTTTCACCCTTTTACCCTCATCCTCTGGCTCTCCTTACCTTCCCCTGATTAATCATTGTCTGGTCATCCCAGCCATTTTTAAATCTACCAATGCTTTTGCATTGACTACAGCAATGGGCAGGCTATTCCACTTATTCCCTACCCTCTGCATCAAAAAGTACTTTATAACATCTTTTCTGAATTCCCTTCAACCTACCTTCCTTGTGGATGAACACCTGTTCAGTCGAGATAGTTTTGTGTAGTACACCTTGTCGTACCCCTG